>LR990353.1:15000000-20000000 GCA_905147345.3 Mythimna impura | reverse complement strand
ACCCATCCACATGTATACTCATAACTCTAAATAAATAAATAAAATAAATAAATAAACAAATGATCATGCTCATCATTTGCGCACAAACGTTTGTCCAGGGTGGGAATCGAACCCAAGACCAGCATAGAAATCAGGGTCACTAACTACTAGACCAACAGGCCAGTCAAGGTTGATGAATGAAACTAATATGTTAAAGCCTACATCACGAACTAGAACCTCTTTGTTATTGCCCAAAACAGTTGTGTGCTAAAAGATTCTGTAAACGTCCGATTATAACATGTATTGATGGGTAAAATTGCGTTGTCTTTTTTCATCGAATTCGGGTCAGTTCACATACAAGATAATGAAATAAAACTCATTTTGTGACGCCCTGCCGCGTATTGGATGGATATAGTTCCAAAATGATACTGCGGACAATTTTCGTGGCTCTTATTTTGAAATGAAATAATTTCTGAATCATTTCTTTTTATTTACAAAAGATAACGTGTAATATAAAAATATACTACTGTAAGTAAGTTTAATAAGAATACTAACAATTATAATGAGCTGACACTATCCTACTGTTGGGCAAATCCAGAAGTGGAATGATGCAGTGGCAGTGTAGGTTACCTGTCTCCTGGACTGGCTCTCTCAATCGAGAAGTCTTGCCATTCTTAACAAGTTAGTTATATATATATTTATGTATTATGTAAAATATTTATTTAAAGTAGAAGGTATAATTAGTTATATAAGTATGTAATTTTTATATTAAATGACATATAATATGTATTATTTGATAATTTAGATTAAGATTTCACACATTCTTCTTCTCTTGCTATATTTCTTTTAATATCTCTTTTCGCAGGTCTGCTGGAAAAAAAATCTTTGGAAATAAGTAGTACCTTTGTACTATTTTGTATTGTCTTTTTCTGGTTTTGTGTGAACATAAATAGTAAAATGAATAAGATCTACCGAGGCGCTTACTGATTATCATGTCAGTGAAAATATATGAATTTATGAATTATTTTTTTTGAGATGAGAAATAATGAAATGCCTTCTCCCGCTCTAGGGTTTCAGACTTTTGTTGAACCCCACCCATTCTTCAGTTGACCTTTGGGTTCCAGGGCCACGGTAACTGTTTCAAACGTTCCCGCGGCCGAATTTAACATCTAAGCTATATTTGAGTGGTTCTTATATTAAGAACTGGAGTAAATCTAAGTAGCGGTCAGCAAATTATTTTCAAAACCGTTGCCAAGTCAGATTAAACTTGATCGAGAAATCTTTGTAACCAACGAAGATGGAATCACTATTTTCCTTATTCCAAAATGGAAGTAGCGCCACACGCTAGGACATTGTAATTTTGCTCACGTTCCGTTCCAAGACTGACCGAAATGGTTGGGTGACAGTGAAAAATCTTGTAGTCTAACCTTTAGAACATTTAACAAATCATTCACCCACCCGTTTCTTTTTCGGACCAGTAATAGGATCAATCAACGCCTTCAACCTGGACGTTATTGGCTTACAAATTATAAGGTCACTATTCAATGGGATATTTTTGGCTTTTCCTTAGTAAATGATAATAACGCCCCCGCGGCTTTATAAAGGTTATAATGAGCACTTTGACAGGCACAATTTTTTTTTAATACCCAACAGTATATTTGGGAAAGTTGTGTACTTAGCTTTAATTAGCCTTCATACTGTGTGTTTTTGTGTGTTTAGTTAGGTACCTATATAAAAAAATATGTTGTTTTTGATATCTTATAACTCAAGGTTTATATTCTATAAGGAAAGATAATACTAAAAGACGTAGAATATGTGGCCCAAAAATGCATGGTTTCGAAGATAACGTCAATCATAATTAATTTAGGTCAAAAATTTACACCCGTATGACAAATCTTTACTTTTGTGACGTTGCCAGTCATCGATGAAAGAAAAATAGTTTGCAAATAAACAAATGACATTACATATTTACGCTGTCATATTTCACGTAAAGGTATTTTACATAAATAATAGTGAATTTATCGAATTATTTTGCATGGAAAATTAAAACAAAAAAAAAGGATAATTGAAAAATAATTCATATGGCAGTTGATTCTTTGATATGGTCTCATTTATGGGATATAAAAAAAAAAAACAAGTTGTATACAAATACATCCTGGAAAGTACAATGGTGTACACATTTTGTATTTGCTAAAACAACTTAAAAAAAAATACAACCGACTTCAATGTAAAAAAAAAACACTGAAAAGTGCAAAATAACTTTAATTTCGGAAGTCGCTTTTTCTATAATAGTTTTGTCTCTTCGTTATTTAACACCGACTTCCGAAATTAAAGTTATTTTATTTTAAGAGGTCATGTGCTGATAGAGACCAGTGAGTCAGTTTATTTATATCCAAATTATCCAGGTGCCTATTGGATCCCCATCGAAAAGAAAAAAAATCCAAAAATACAAATTTGACACAGTCATGTAAAGTAAACAAAACTGCCACACAATAATCTTTTTTTTTTTTAATTTTTGATAGGTTCGCGCTTGAGCACTATCTCACCTGATGGAAAGCGACGATGCGGTCGACGATGGAGCGCGCTTACCTAGAAGTAACCTATAATCAAAACAAAATTTCAGCCGTGTCTCCTAAACTAGGAAGATCCTGTATCTTAGGGGGCAGTGTCTTCACATAAATAGTGGACGAGCAAATTATGAGCGTCCAGCGTAGAAGATTCGGATAGTTACAGATAAGATATAGATAACAATGGATATAGATATTTATGAATTGTATACTCAGAAACACATGGTACCTAGTACATAATGTAATTATGCCGCGGATTAATATTATTAAAAACTTTATCAAGATCGCATTGGGTTGATTTTCTGATAACCCTCGGTTTTACTGGTAACATTAAATTGTGACATCGTATTAAAAAAATAAATCCGTATTAAATCCCCAAAAACATGGACGGTACAATCAGCGATGTAACCAAGCTGATTAAACAGAAAAGCTGGCTCTGTCAACCGCATCGCACCAATTTGCGTTTCACCAACGCTCGGCACAAATGCATCAAATCATCCTTTACGTCAATCGTTTAAAGTCCATTTAGCGCGCAATGGGCGTGAACGAATGACGATTATACAGTTTTATGGATTAAGTGGTGACTAGCTATTACATAAAGCCGTCCCAAATTTTGTTTGCATTTCATGTAATGGGTTCCTGGAATTTATTTTGATTTTGTTAAGCATGTTCGTTAAATTTTTTTCATATAATTTATGTGGGTACAAACGCTAGTATTATCAATGTTTATTTTAAGATTTGTTCGAATAGAAACCGTATTCCAAATCGTTGGAAATGATATTAATACTGTGATATTAATAGACTAACAATTTGTTATGACTAGCAACAAATTAATGGTCTATTGGATATGGAGTAGGTTGAGCAATTTTTTGTACTTGGGAGTTAGGATACGTTGTCACTCGCGGAATCCCAGGATTTTGAATAAGGGTCCCGGCAAAAGTTGTCCTGTCCGAAAGCTGGCTTTTCATCAGACAAAAAATTAAGGACCCCGTTTCAGCACCACCTACCAATTGTTTCAATTTTATTTTCAAACCATCCAGGGACCCGCTCAAATTTCATCCAAATCGGTCGAGGCGTTTAGGAAGAGTTTTGTGACAAACACATACTATAATATTTATGTATAAGCAGATGTCACGAATACTTCTTTATCCTGGAACTCATCACCTTCCTTTTCCCTTTCCTTTTGTACCTATAAATTTTACACACAAAATATGAAATTCAAAACCAGAAATGATCTAAGAACCTTTTTTTAGTTATGTATCATGAGTATTTTTTTTTATGGATGCTTTTACATTTTTCGACAAACATCTCGGTTTTTCGGGTACCATTATGATGCACAAGGAATCATGACTATGAGGATGTCAGGGTATCAAATAAAAGGCAATATATTCATCTCCAGGATGGCTTAAAAAAATATGGTCTCTTAAAAAGTTTTCATTTAAATACGATTTTACCAACGCACTAATCGTAGAAAATTACAAAAAATGAGATCTGAATAGGACTGCGTAAGCTAAATCCAGCGCACATTTTTAGCTTCAAAATCATAAAATAATACAGCTTATAATTATATTCTTCTAATTATTCTGAATCTACATAAATAACTTTATGATTTTTGACCAAAATAAAAACCACTCTCAATATTTCTTCATACATTTTTCGTTGAACGAGTTCTAAGTGTCATTCCGCGCTAGCGCTGCTAGCGCTAGTGGAAGGACGAGTACTAGGCATGCCTTTTAAGTTCTGTCGTTTCCATATTTCCCGGCAATTTTGAATTTGGAACTGTTCTATATTCAAATGTGTTTAAATTTTGAATCTTAAAACAGTTGAAAGTATTAGGATTAATGCTATTATTTAGTCACAGCGTCGATTGGAATCTGTCAGGTTACGTACGAAACTGAATCTTTCTAAGAAAAATGTTCGTGCAATAATTTTCTACAACTTTAGTAGAGGCCTGGCACGGCTTCAGTGTTTTGAAGAGCTAACATCTGTGTTCAGTGATGAAGCCCCATGTCTGCGGACTGTCGAATGCTGGTATTTAGAATTCCAGCGTGGACATACTAGTGTATATAAAGATATAATTAAATAATTTAGAAATTACTTAGCATAATAGCATAGTCAGTCGTTTAATGTTTCCACTGCTGGGACTCAGGCCTCCTCTCTAAGAGAGGGAATGGGCCGTAATCCACCACGCGGGCCCAGTGCGGGTTGGTGAATGTCACATGTCTTCGAATTTTTGGTTCTGGGACATGCCGGTTTCCTCACGATGTTTTCCTTCACCGTTTTGAAAGTAGTGGTGATGAAATAAATTACACAAAGTAATGCGCCTGGTTGCACAACTAACAAGTACAACTCGTAAGTCGGAGCCGTTACCCTTCGGCCACCACTGCACTAAAAATCAGAAATTACTTTATAAAAAGCTATTCACGTATTAAGGAATTATGAAGGAACACATATCCCTCCACCCCTCCAACGGCTAAGTATAAGGCGGACATGTTTCAGGTTCATCATATATATTCGGTACGTGGTCGCCACTCCAGAACCTTTCCTCCCCATAGATCTGTTCTGCGATAAATGTACAGTGACCCAGCAAAAGTGCTTAGATACCTTAACGCCTATTTTCCCTTGCACGTTAGAGTTCAAGTTTTCGAAAATTAAACTAGATGGCGTTGGTTTCTTCACAGCTAAGTGGCGAGCAAAGGCAATCTCACAAAGTATAAATTTGACTTTTAGTTTAACAAATAATAGACACATGCGTCATCATTGTCGTCAACAACTGATTGTAGTTCATAATTTCATCATTCAAATTAGAGTCATGTTGACCTAGCGGTTTAGCATGTGCAAATAGATACGTAAATCAATGAGCCATGAGTTCAAATCTCACGTAGTACTCACACTTTTTGTAAGTTATGAATTACAAACAAAAGAAGTTGGAAGGAATATTATATCAAAGCTAACAAGTGGATATTTATTTGTAATATAATATTCAAGTGGGTAGTTACTCAGCAAAACGAAAAAAATGCAAGTAAACAGGCTCATCAAACCAAAAGGCACTATTAAAAATAATATGTTTATTTCTTACAATTTCTTAATCAAATTTAACAATCACCGTTTATTAATCACCGAATAAGATTATAATATTATATATAATTTCTTATTGAGGCCATAGCTTAAGTATTCGTTTTCAAATTTGGAAAGAGGATTGAAGCTTATGTAACCTTAACAAAACAAACAAAAGACCAGATAATTTTATCACAAAGGTCAAAAGGATTAAAAATGTAGGATAAAAACTATAAAATTGCACAACAACACATCAAGTGTTCATAACTTTTTTAAGTTGTTTTAAATACGGATATTAAGTTAAACACATATAACAAGGTCTCTAGTTAATACAGAGAATAAGTACTGAGTAAATAATATTAATTCAGTATTATAATTATTTATTATCTTGTAGCCACAAACATAACCGTCCGTGTTCACTGGACTTAAAAGTTTTTTCATGAGTAAATATGACATTACTCTAATCAAAGTTTATGTGATCCAAAGCAAACTGCAATCTTGCCCTTTTATGGTTTTCTGTAGGTAAGCAAGGATTTCAAAGCATGCCTCCGATAATGCACCTTTTCACTAAGTATGAAGAGCACGACGGACAGTATCAACGCTTGTGTCAAATGAACCAGCTTAGTGATTCGTCGACCGACGTCCGTTTTCTTCGTACTCCCGTATCATGGTTTGATGCTGCAACATGTTTATTAGTTTTAGTCTGCCAGCTCTTTGATGGTGTTTCAAAGAACCCTCTTCTTCAAATCATCATATCCATAGAACAACTGTTTTTCTCTGCAACAATAAAACAGAAATATATAATATCCAATAATGATTATTATATAGGAGCTTATTGTTTAAAAGCGTTAAAAAAAACTACTTACGTTTACACCGGTCTCTCTGGCTACTTCTGACAAGTTTTTACCTTGATTATGCATAGCAATTATTTGAGTTCTTTTTACTAAATCTATACAACAATGCATATTTACTCATTTTGGTAAAATAAGTAGACAATACACCTGGTTAAAAATAAAATTGAACGAAAGGCGCTGGAACGAGATAATCGAAATTAACTTAGCGAACAACCAATTGAGCTTAGTCATAACTCTTTGGTCTAAGTAATATTTATACTACCTACTAGTTATTATTTATAAGTAAATCCATATTCAACCTACCCTCTCAAGTTTGAAAACTAACACATAGATAATCAAATATTAATAAATTGATATTCAATTTTAATATCAGACATTAATATTTTAATATCAAAATAACTTTAATTTCGGAAGTCGGTGTTAAATAACGAAGAGACAAAACTATTATAGAAACACCGACTTCCGAAATTAAAGTTATTTTGCACTTTTCAGTGTTTTTTTTTACTTTGAAGTCGGTTGTATTTTTTTGTAAAAAGTTTTTTATTAAGGTGAAAAGTCATCAAATTACCTCTCCCGCTGTATTGTGTTAGATTTTTACTGACTAAACATACACCAAATGTTTCTTCTTTACCTAGTGTTTCAGGACCCCAGGTTTCCCTTTCGGAAGCCAACCCATGTCTCCAGTTGGCTTCGGCCCTGCTGGCCCCACGGTTTTGCTGACATCTCTTTGAGGCATGAACATCTTCAGATTATTAATGTATTTCTAATGAAACGGTTTAAGTATATTGGTTAGATATAATAGTTTCAAAGTCTATACCGGGCATAGATAGAAACAATTTTTGGGTTTATAAATCTTCTAGCTACTGGCAACGGCTTTGCCCTCGTGATAGTAGAAAACTATCTCAAAGCAAAATTTATTTATTAAATGCTATATGCACATAAAAGCACAGAGGCGGACATAATGCCTCAGGCATTTTCTACCAGTCAACTTTTGGGTAATGCAGAGAAAAATAGTGGTACGTGCAATAAATGAGAGAGAGAAGACGAATACGAGAATAGATATAAGTACTAATAAACCATATATATAATACAATTATACAAAACATACTCAAATTAATAAACTAAATACCTAACTAATATAGTCTTACAATTAGTCCAAATCGACAATTGGAAAACATTAACGCTGTGATGATACTACTACCAACTTCTTACGAATTAGCTCTCGAACTTTAGACAACATTTTCTCAGGATAAAAAGTAAGCATGTGCTCTTCCAGATAATGGTCTTCCCGTGTGCAAAATTTTATTCTAAATCCGTTCTGCCGTTTAAGCGTGTAGAAGTAACAAGCATACACACATACTCACAAACTTTCGCATTTATAATATTAGTGTGATATGTAGATTATAAGCCATTTTTAAGATTTTTGCCACAAAGTCTCGCTTTCTGCGAATTCATTTTGACAAAAAGCATAAAAAAAAAACATTTTTATTTTTCTCGTAAGTCGTCATGGGCACTTATAAAAGGTCAGAAGCTAGTGACCATTTCAGTATAATTATGCACTATACTGTATAATTATACATACAGAAAAAATACTATTCGATCACAACACTTTCTTCCGATTGCAACTTTTGACCTCTACAAGTCCTGTCTTCCAACGATGTTAACCTTTGCATTAAGTAAGAATCAGTTTAGACTGATTGAATCACTTTTAAAGCCATTAATACGCCACGAGCTACAGAAACTCCTCGTGTGACAAAGAGTATCGTCAAGTAAACAAGTGTACGATCACAATTCATGTCACGACTTGGCTGTACTACCGGGAAAACAATTTTGTATACGTCTGTACTGACAGCGAGATAAGTGAGTGACACTTACACCGTTGTGTAACTTCGTAGAGTATGAAGTTGTGTTACAACGAACTTACAGTGAACAACATTCTGTTCACTGTAAGGTCGTTTTAAGAGGCCCCTTCCCGAGCCATCTGTCGTCAACTTGAGCATGGTTTAAAAGCTTGTTGGTTTAACCAAGGCAATTCAGCGCAATGTTTGATAAAGAGGCATCACGAAAATATATTTTTGAAATTTTGCTACTTTACGTGAACTTTGTAATGTACATAAAATTAAAAAAAAGTAAAGAATCTAATTATACCTATTGAAACCTTGCAACTGAGTTACTGAATGCCAACAGAGTGTTCAGACGTTATCTCTCTTTTTTCACGTTGCCTTTTTATCAAAAATTCCATTGAATAGCGTTGGATGGAACAACAAGCTTTAAAACCATCACGTTGACGATCATAGACGGATCAGGGATTAGGGGAATGTGTAAGGCAATCAGCAAGGTATACAATAAAAAGGCTTGATATAATACAACCAATTTTTTTCACATAAATTAATGCTATAGCAACAATTAATTCCAGATCTCCTAATTTTAAAAGAGTCTTTGCCCACTCGTCTATCGCCAATGTGTGCATGGTTTAGAAACTTGTTGTTTCATCTAACGCTATCTTTGATTTAATTCATAAAACGTTTTGGAAAACAATTTTCAAGTTGTGTGTGCAAGGTTATTATAGACATATATTTCTAATTTATGAGTAGGTAGGTACATTGTGAAGGACCAAAGTTCACACAAAATAGCAGATTTTTAGAGGCCTTTAATAGATTACTTTTATGTTTTAATTTCAATAGAAACCTTCATAATATCCACAAAATATCTGTGTTTCCATAATACCTAGAGAAAGATGTGTAATAATAACGTCATAATCACGTAAAAGCGGTTGTATAGAAATGTATCTCGGGTTGGCCGCTCTTAAGAAACTCCTTTTTCTTAGCTTCTTTGTAAACATTTGAACTTACTGATCGTATTGGTGAAATAGAAAATTTTAATATTTGAAGATTCGAACCCGTCAGATAGTGTGACAGTGTCTCATGTTTTAAATGTTTCAATTGTTTTTTACGGTTCCTCATGAATTTAGCGTCGAAAAATAAGACTCTACTCTGTAAGTCTTACAAAAGTACATGACATCCGTATTTCATGTCAATATTACTAACACTAAACTTAAAGTTCAAATGTCTAACTTTTTTCTTATTGTACAGAAAAGAAAACAGTAGATAAACCTACTGTTTCCGATGAGTTAATTTGAATTTTATTATTTTAGCAGATCAGTGATAGGCGAAAATAAAAAGTTGTAGGTAATAAGTGTGTAAAAACCGGAAAAGAAGACTATGTGAAGTCTTAAACTAAGGGATCAAATAAACCTACACATAAAATTTAACTTTTTGACTGCCACATTAATGTATAACAAAGCAGAATGTGCCCACCACGCCATGATCATGACTACACGACAAATTAAAGGATGAAATTGTAGCTTGGCACCGACAAAACGCTTTTCCTTTTTTGACATGTCAGTTGAAAGATAGAGATAAGATATTTAATAAATCATATTATGAATGCATAATATAAATATACGCGTAAATACGAGGTGTCTTCAAGGCTAGACTGAAGTCTTAATAAACTTTAGCACCTCACCATCAACGATTGCATCACTGCTTACCATGAGATGGGATCGCAGTCAAGCACTAGTTTTTATTAAAAAAAAAAACAATTATCACAGTTGAGAGGAAATATAGTGTACTTTTACGTGATTTGAATAATGTGTTACACTTCTGTTCGAATCTGCGGAAAAAAAAAACTAAACATAAACACATTAATATCGTGCGGAAAACTTTGCAAGGTCAACAAAAGAAACGAAAAGGAAACAGTTTTCCTTTCACAATCTTTCGCCAAAACGAGCGATACATCTCTATTTATTTATAGACGTCTAAAATAAAAAAACAAAATAAAAATAAATAAAGAAAGTTTTTGCTCACACATCTCACGTAGACAATACTTTCGGTGAATAACAGCTATGTATCTATCTGAACTTATAGTATCGAGGTTTGGTAAAATATGGAAGGTTTCAAGATAAAAAAATATTACAAAACCTTTATAAGACAGGGATTTCTTGCTTTATTTTTTCGGGATTTACTTTTTCCACGTAAAACTATAAGGAATTTAAAAATAAAATAATATAGCACAATTAGGTGTCTTCAAGGTTAGAGCGTAGTCTTAATAAACTAGTGTGCCTCACCATCAACGATTGCATCACTGCTTACCATCAGATGGGATCGCAGTCATGTACTAGTTCCATGGGTCGTCTGAAAGGGAACCTCGGGGTCCTGCCCCCCTAGCCAAGTCACAAACGATAAACGTAAACTCTCAGTAGTCTTTAATAGATTTTCAACTTTATGTTATTGGATATAAAGTTGAAAATCTATTGAAGATTACATAGTGTTTTCGTTCGTTCCGGTCGCTAACGCTCAGTAGTCTTTAATAGATTTTCAACTTTATCCTCTTAGGTATAAAGTTGAAAATCTATTGGAGATTACTAAGCATTCACGTTTATCGTTTGCAACTTGGCTAGGGGGGCTGGGACGCAAGGTAAAGAAGGATCGTAGGAGTCAGTTTTAGTCAATAAAAGTTTGACACGCCCTCTCGCTCCATTCTAGAGCGGGAGAACTCATTGGATGTTTTTTATATTATTAAAAATAAAATATATTATATCAATCAACCAGGATGGCGTTATTTCTTGCTAAAAATATACCTAATAATTTAATTCAGCAGCACACAAAAATATTTATTAGCATATTTATATCTCCAAACACCTCCGTAATTGAATAACTAACAGTAACTCAGACAAGTCCCACCGAAAATTCTCAAACTTCGGCGAATCTCGTCAAAACTTTGCGCGAACGAATCAAAGTTCCGCTGATTCGTTTAACTGAAAACCGGTGGGAACCGGTAAAAACCGGATTTGTTTGGCAGATTTCTTTGTTAAACAATATTTTTAAAGACGTAATCAGGTTTGTTATGGGCGAATAAATCCGGCTTGGACGCGAAAACAAATTGTTTTTTTTACAAAAAGCCTATTCGAAAATTCTGTAGGGAAAACTTTGAGGTGCTAGTCCTTCGTTCAGGTTTTAAATGCTTTTGAATATTTAAAAGATTTTGCAGGTGAACTTGTGTTTCGTAACTGAAACAAGTAATATTATATCTGCTCTTGGTTTTCGCCAGTCTCATTTCATACGTCTAACTTTGATTAGACACCAACTATAGCAAGGAACGGCGCGCACTGTTCCACGCGCGCCTCAAGGAGATGTCAGCAACCGTAGGGGCCCAGCAGGGTCGAAGCCTACTGGGGCCATGGGTGATGCGAAAGAGATCCCCGGGGCCCTGGAAAAAAGGCAAAGAAGGAACAGGAGTGGGTTTTGAGTCAGTAAAAGTCTGACACTATCTCCCGCTCCACCCAAGAGCAGGGGATGTCATTAGATGATTTTCCCACCCGAAAAAAAAAAACTGTGGCAAAGGGGAAATATTGCATGAGTTCATACCTAAAAAGCTAAGTAGTTGGTCTTTTTTTATTCTGCCCACTACTACAGATCGTGCTCGATCAAATCCATGAGCATATTGACATACCTATGTAATGCTTGTTAGTAATTATTTATAATTGGTAAACAAAAGATAAAAAGCTTTGATTTTGGCTTTCATTTTTGGATCAACGAAAAAATCATAAATATATTTGTATAAAGAATACTTCTACTTCATTAAAATAACCCAAAAACAATAGTATTGTAAATACATAATAACAGGACAAAAAATATTTTACGTGGCTGTAAATTTTTAGGATGATCCGTAGGATATTTTATTACGTATACCATTTTCCTGCAACATGTAGGCCTTATTCAACCATTCATCTTACGAGTGGGCGTTCGCAAAGACGTACGCTTTTAGAATAAGAAGGAATTCACTGTAATTGGGGTTGCCATGCTACAAAAGGGTACGTTTAAATTGAATTGTATCTATTGTGGTAGTTAATGATTTTACACAAAGACAAAATTATGTATCAAATGTGGACTCATTATTTATATAATATATACATTTTGAACCGAAACTTTCCACTCTTTATCACAACACAAGTTAAAAAAAAAACATCACAATGATAAAAAGTATATAAAACTTTCTGAACAGTAACAACGATTTTCATATTTCGTAATTCTGAACAGTAACAACAAACATTAAAAAAAATATTAAAATGAGAAAAAAATATTTCTGTTACACGAAAAAAAGTTCTACCCTCAAAAAATGGCAACACCAAACACATTTCTCACGTCTATGTTATCTTCTGTCTGTCTGTCACGTGGTTGATAGGGTAATGGCAAGACCGACACGGAATTTTAACTAAAACCTTTGCATTATTATATATGTACGTGAAAAAAATAGGCCGCTATGAGAATTTCAATTTTCATGAAGACACGTACGTACGTAAATGTTTATTATAATATAATGAATTATTTATTAGCCTTCGTTTCTTTTTATTTCATTTGTGGGTAGATGTATTGTTTTTCAGTTACGTAAAAGGTTTGTTGTAAGTTTGACTTTTTCAGGTTAAATATCTCTGTAAGCAAAGACTGAACAACATTTTATAACCAAAAAATTGCCTGATCAAGCCATTTTAGCCCAACGTAATAAAAAAAACTGAAAGCCAATTAATGTACATAAAAACTGTTAAAATTGAAGTCGTTATTTCACTTTAGCAACACTCACTGTCTAGACAAAAAGAATTCAAAATTTATAAAAGGAAATAGGAGATTATTTTTGTTAAATTGAGACTGAAATTATAAAACGGGGACATACAAATAGCCCATCCTATGTCAGGGAGATGTCAGCAAATCGTAGGGGCCCAGCAGGGTCGAAGCCTACTGGGGCCATGGGTAGTGTGAAAACGAAATCGGGGCCCTGGGACGAAGGCAACGAAGGAACAGGAGTGGGTTTTTAGTCAGTAAAAGTCTGATACTATCTCCCGCTCCGCCCAAGAGCGAGATTTGTCATAAGATGATTTTCCCACCTATAAAAAAAAGCCCATCCTATGTGTTTTATCGTGTAAAGAATACCTTTAAGGTTTTCTACCTTGAATATTAATTACTACATTCGATATTACCTACACAAAAAAATAATGTGGCCCACTCTAAGGATGACTCATGTAACGTCATCATCATCATCATCATCTTCCTGCCCTTGTCCCGTGCTATTTGGGGTCGGCGCAACACGTTTTTTTCTTCCATTCTGCCCTGTCAGTCGTCATACTATCACTAACTTCCTTTTCTTTCATATCACTCCCGTAACGTGGATTCTTCAAAAAAAAACAAAAACTCGCATACACAAGTCACTCTGACCCAACACGACTATCTGAAGGCCATAAAAATATTAGTTCCGTGCGGTAATGGAACCAACGACATACAGCGCAGTACTCAATCGCTCAACGTAAATTGGTCGTAAACCCAGTCGATCGAAGCCTACTGGGGCTAAGGGTTTGTTTCTGAAAAGAAAACTCGCCCCTGGGACGAAGACAAAGAAGTAACAGGAGTGGGTTTTTAGTCAATAAAATTCTGACACGCCCTCTCGCTCCGCCCAAGAGCGCGGAATGTCATTGGATGATTTTCTCAACTACAAAAAAAAAAACCCAGTCGATTCAGGTAGTCAGACGCGAGAAAGACTGACCATCAGACTATTCAAGGAATATCGTGTTACCTATCCGAGTTATGGAGGCAGTCAATCCATGAAAAGGCAGATAGAAATCGACCCCAAGCTAGTTACTCGGTGGAGCATACGGTGGCGGTGTGCCCCGCAGAGCAACGCCGTGTCCTCGTGGGTGCGATCGGTGGCGGCGATCTCTCGCGCCCGGCCTTGGTACAGGCCATGGTCCGAAGCGAGGAGGAGTTAGTCGCCTCCTTCTGCAACGGTCCTCTCGCCCCAGCCGCCGGGATTCCGCAGGGTCAAAGCCTACTGGGGCCACGGGAAGTGTGAAAGCGAAACCCAGGGCCCTGGGAGGAAGGCAAGGAAGGAACAGGAGTGAGTTTTTAGTCAGTAAAAGTCTGACACTATCTCCCGCTCCGCCCAAGAGCGGGATTTGTCATTGGATTATTTTCCCACCTTAAAAAAAAAAACCCAAGCTAGTTGAAACAACGCTAGGGAAATTATGAATGTCATAAACCCACAAAAACGATCAATAAAAAGCATAAAAATGCACATAAAAATGACCACAAACCAACTGTAACACTTAAAAATAAGTATTCTTACTTTACCTATTTGTAAATTGTCAAGTGGCCCCGTAAAATGAGATTGGTTTAATACATAATGTTAAATAAGTAAGCTTTTAGCTTTTATTGCAGACCGCGATGTCCACTCTAGTAGGTAGCTGTTAATTTTAACTTTAATTAAAAATAATTTCTCTTCGCTACTGGACAGAGGGGATGTACGAAGCAAAGGTAGGGATGTTATAGTTTAAACATATTGACTTCAAGGTGAGGGCTTAATTAATTTAAGAGGACGTGTTGCAGATAAGGTTCTCGCGGTACCTTCTATAAAGCATAACAGGTATTATTCACATACGTATATATGTATTTTATGGGTACGTTTAGCTATATAATTCTTTTTACCCTGATTAGCAGATGAGCAGGAGCAGTGGTGGCCGAGTGGTAACAGCCCCTACTTACGAGTTGTAGGTCGCGGGTTGAAACCTAGCCAGGCGCATTACTTTGTGTAATTTTTTTCATCACCACTGCTCTCAAAACGGTAAAGGAACACATTGTGAGGAAACCGGCATGTCCTAGAACCAAAAAAATTAAAGACATGTGACATTCACCAACCCGCACTGGGCCCGCGTGGTGGACTACGGCCGATTCCCTCTCCTAGAGAGGAGGCCTGATTACCAGCAGTGGGAACATTAAAAGGCTGATTATGCTTATGCTTACCCTGATTAAGCATTACCATAAACATAATCAGCCCAATAATGTTCCCACTGTTAGGACTCGGGTTTCCTCGATGTAAGCTGTCTTTGAATTTTTGATTCTAGACCATGCCAATTTCTTCACAATGTTTTCCTTTACCGTGACTTCCTTTACCTTGTTCGTTACAGTTTTAATCATATGTATTGCTTCCTTCCCGATTTCCGATCATCACCAGGTTCACCTTGTGAGAAGCCTTCCAAAGCTTCGTCTTAAGATCGCTACTCTAGAACGTTTTGGCCCCATTGATCATCTGTTCTGCGAGCAATGTGCTCTGCTCATTAAGAGCCAAAATGACAGGGTTGCGGGATTAATCGGTTACTGGAACGCAATGAACTACAGAAGGAACCTGATAGGTTTCGGTCCATAAATTTATGACACGCCCTCTCGCCCCAACCAGAGCGGGAGAAGTTCAGTTGATTTCCTACTTTACAAAAGAGGTCATTAAGAGCTTTCACTCTTTCGTAGTTCGGCAAAGCGTTTTGGCTTAAACGACAAAACATACTACATTATCCATTGCTAGCGAAGGAGACGGCCGCACACGCGGGGTATCGGAGGTGAGGATGCCCTAGCCACTGCGACCCCGACTACCAGCCATGGTAGGCGCGGGCTTGCGGACGACGAGCAAACTACTCATTAGTTTGCCGTCCGGACGTTCGGTAACTGTCCAGACCAAGCCCAAGTCTTCGATAGCGTGTAGAGTCCCACGCGCTCCTCAAAAAGATGTCAGCAAACTATAAGGGCTCAGCCTGCAGCGCCGATGCCCGCTGGGACCACGGGGATGTTCTAAAAAGGAAACTTGTGGTCCTAAAACCCAAAGGGCAAAACTGAAAGACACAGGAGTGACTTTAGTTAATAAAAGTCTGACCCGCCCTCCCGTTCCACCCCAGAGCGCGAGAAGTCATTGAATGACTTCCCACCATAAAAAAATAAACTACTTTATGTTTAGGTACAGTTTATGGTTCACATAGGCTCATACATTCTTATCCATTTACTTTCATGTTCCCAGTCCGTAGTAATTAATGTTTCGTGGTAACAAAGTATCCATTTAACTGTAACTGGTGGTTTTAATTTCACTCGGAATGTTTTAGTATCTTTCGTTTTTGGGACGAGCGCTTTAAAGACTGATTAGCGTGTCTTTGTATTTATTGCTTGCAAATGAGTGTGAGAAATTAAATGTTTTGTTACTAATTTCGTAAGGAGAGTGGTGAACAGTTTATGAATAAACATAATGCACGTAAATAATAGGGGTTAAAGTATAAATATGCCGTTTTTTAAAACGGGTTGTTTTGAAGTGTTATATCTTTGGATTGACTTGGAATTATAAGTTCAAATAAACTTTATATTAAAGGTACGTTAATCTTTTTTCGAAATTAGGTATTTATTGGATTCTCAGTGTTTTGTATTTTCTGTAATATCGCAGTTCTTATAATCATGAAAGCTAATAAAAAAACGCTTTTTTCCAGGTTTTGTTCACATATTGTTTCCACGGTAGAACTCGTATTACAAAATAATGTGAGTTTTCTTATATTTCATACAAAAATAGTTACAAGTAAGTACTGCGATATTACAGAATATACAAAACACAAAAAAACAATAAATACCTAATTTTGAAAAAAAAAATAACGTACCTTTATTATAAAGTTTATTTGAACTTATAATACCAAGTCCATCCAAAGATATAACACTTCAAAGCAACCCGTTTTAAAAAACGACAATTTCATACTTTAACCCCTAATAATATATGTAGGTGCCTATACATATATTTTTTTATTTATTTAAACTTTATGTACAGTACTTAAACGGACTTAA
Organism: Mythimna impura; assembly: GCA_905147345.3. Classification (NCBI taxonomy): domain Eukaryota; kingdom Metazoa; phylum Arthropoda; class Insecta; order Lepidoptera; family Noctuidae; genus Mythimna; species Mythimna impura. The sequence goes on along the minus strand of LR990353.1, from coordinate 19,982,852 downwards.
TGCACCAAGACATTCTCTATCAGTCAACCTTTGGGTTAAAAAGACAACACCGTGGTTTTTTTTTACTAGGTGAAACATAAAATTAACAATCTTTTTTAGCTTTTTGTTTCAAACATTTTAGTTATGATACACAACATAGCCAGAGTAGCAACATCCCATGACAATTCCAATACGCCTAAACACTGCTAGGATACATTGTTTTATAACGAAGTTCCCGTGCTTACCTTCCACTTTTCGACTCCATCATCAGACCAGTTCGATGCTAACTTATATATAGCCAAAGCGAATCTCAGGACAATTCTAATAGCCCCAAAACGGCTAGGATACATTGATTAATTGAGAAGTTCCGGTGCCTACCTTCCGGCGTCATCATCACCATCAGATCAGTTCGATTGTACTATTTGCATAACTATTCAGATGCATTCATTATTTGTATTCTTATAGTTGCATAACTATCTTCATTGTGACATCTAGCAAGTGTGAAGTTCCGGTGGCCATTTCTGGTCTTCTTCATCAGTTCCACTTCATCAAATGTTACTTTTTGACTGAAGTCGCTTGAGTTATCGATGAAAAGTAAAGCAGCATAACAAAAAATATAGTAATGAAAATAACTAATTAACAATTAAGCTATTTGTTAAAATCGACGACTAATTAATAAAACTAGTAATTTTTATATGTTTGCAAGTAAGGATCACGTTAATAGCTGGTTATTGTTTTATTAATTATTATTACTGATAATTTGAGATACATCTCGTTTCCGCCGAAGTTTTTTTTTTTTTAAACATTTACCTCTAGTTGAAACATATTTTTTGTTTGTTTATGTGTGCAATAATGCGCTCACTTCTGGGACTCAGGCCTCCTCGGCGGTTCCAGGGTGCACTGGTGGATGTCGTATGTCTTCATCTTCACCTTTTTTATTTGCTTTGCTTTATTTATTGTTCCTTCATCGTTTTGAGAACAATGATTTTAATTCCAATTACTGGTATACTATGTATGCAATTAGCGCTGAAATATTATTGTGAAGGTCTGAAAAATTATTAACCGGGAGCTTTATTTTTAGCCATTATACCCTTGCGTCACATTAACAAAAAGGTCTTTTTTTTCACCAAAAAAATGGGTAGCGATGTTGATATAAATAACTAAGTTTAACTGTGACCGTAAGTAAAACCGCAAACTATTAAATGAAGTAATTTTTTATATTTTCAATACAGTTTATGCTGATGCCTAAATTGAGTTTTGAGTTAAGATCGTGTCAAACCCCACTTAAGTGCCTTTGGACAGGTTTTCAGGCTAAAATGAATTTTAAAAAATACTCAACTTTAAACGCTTAAATCAGATATCAGGGATTAGCTCTTAGCGTTACTTTTCCTCGTAACCGCGTAGGCTGGTCCATACGTAGCACGCGTAGCAGTGTAGCAGTGCTCTTGAAAGCGTAGCAGAGACAAATAACCGGCAGTTTTATGAGATACAAAATTCAAGTAGGTAGGTACAATAATTTGGTCAGTTTTATAAAATATATTTTCACATCAATTTTATTTTTAAACACTAATGTCAACCGCTTAATCACAAAGAGAAACGACTCAAAAATTAAGATAATTTAAAATTGAAACATTTGATATTGATAAGCAATAAGATTCAATTTCAAAATACCTCGTCAATTTATTGTTTGAACAGAAAAATGTACGAGTATTTAAATGAGTTTTATATCTACAGTAATATTTTAAGTAGGTGAAATTATCTAGTTGGAAACTGAAATTTCGTAATCTCATTACAGTAAATATTTCATTCACACGAGGCTACGTCAATATCATGAGCTCCTTTATAGCCAGCGTGATGAGTTAAGGAAGCGGAACTAAAGAAAAAAGCTAGTACAATGATATCTGGTTGAGTGGGTTCTGAAAAGAGCTTATACACACGAGTAGCATGTTGCCAACGGCAGAGGTATCTGTCGACGGTTGACGGCGACCGTCAACATTCCAACTTTAAAGTAATAATAATAATAATAATTTATTTATTCAGACATCATTGATCCAATGGTTAGTAGAAAACTTATCATCTAGCCGTCTTATTATAAAACTTCCGTAAGTACCAGGTTTAAACCAGGACTAAAAGGTCTAGGTTTGTTACGGTACTAACATTAATTCTGTCATTCGTATTACAAATCGTAGACCAACAAAGGACTACTTAGTACCAAAGATAGTCCCTGGTCTAAACATTATCCACAGATTATAAGCAACAAAATATTTAAACTATTCAATCATTCGTTCAGCGTTCTATGCGCCGTTCCTTTTTACAAAATGTTGTTACGTAATTGAAAGAAAAAATATTCAATAAATTGCTATTTGTAGTGGTAAAATATAAAGTTTTGCTATTTAAAAGTAGTTAAATAATCCGACTTTTAATTTTTTGAATGCATGTTCACAATTTAATTGTTCTGGTTTGGATCAACTATCGAGATAACCGTATAACGAAGTGAACTTGACAGCGCGCGTAATTCGAGTAATGTTATCGAAATGTTTATGTTACAACTTAAAAGTAAACTAGATGTCCGGTTTCACATCAAGATTACTAATCTAAATAAAGGCACAGTTCTTTGGGCACTTTGTGGTGAGTGAGATCGTGTGTGCATCGTTTTAAGAAAATGGAACAACCAAAGACAAAAAGGGGTGTTAATTGGACTCCAGAAGAAAAGGTTAGTGAGTAGTTAGGTAGTCCTCGAGGATCGTGCGATAAATCTTCACGTAGTAAATCGACAATCCTTTCGCCAAAACGTTTACTAAATCTATATTTATACCGAAAATCTTGTGTTAGTAAATTAAAATATTAAAAAGAATAAAAATTTCACATTATAATTATTTTAACCCTATCCCATCAGCACCCTAATATGATGCTTTAGTATAGGGCAGCAAAATTTGTCAACGACAACCGCCAGAATGCCATTGCCGCTCGCACGAACCCTGCTTAATAAGGAGGCCACATTCTGCTGCGAATCCATCTGTACGCGCCTCCGTGAACATTCCAGATGCGCTGCAAAACCACGGTAGCCGCAATAACATCCCAAAGGCGTTGTTGTATTGGACGCGCAAGGCGTCGAGGGCTTTTCGCGAATACGTTGCCCACAAGCTACTGCAATAGAAGTTTTGGCAGTATGCCTTAAACAGCGTAATATTAACCTGCTTCGAGCAAGTTGCAAATCTTCGTCTTGTGTGTCAAGTGTCACTATAGGTCGACGGCTGCCGCCAATATGTCGACGGCTGCCGCCAATATGTCGACGGCTGCCGCCAATATGTCGACGGCTGCCACCAATATGTCGACGGCTACCGCCAATATGTCGACGGCTGCCACCAATATGTCGACGGCTGCCGCCAATATGTCGACGGCTGCCGCCAATATGTCGACGGCTGCCGCCAATATGTCGACGGCTGCCGCCAATATGTCGACGGCTGCCGCCAATATGTCGACGGCTGCCGCCAATATGTCGACGGCTGCCGCCAATATGTCGACGGTGCCGCCAATATGTCGACGGCTGCCGCCAATATGTCGACGGCTGCCGCCAATATGTCGACGGCTGCCGCCAATATGTCGACGGTGCCGCCAATATGTCGACGGCTGCCGCCAATATGTCGACGGTACCGCCAATATGTCGACGGTGCCGCCAATATGTCGACGGCTGCCGCCAATATGTCGACGGTGCCGCCAATATGTCGACGGTGCCGCCAATATGTCGACGGCTGCCGCCAATATGTCGACGGCTACCGCCAATATGTCGACGGCTGCCACCAATATGCCGACGGCTACCGCCAATATGTCGACGGCTGCCACCAATATGTCGACGGCTACCGCCAATATGTCGACGGCTGCCGCCAATATGTCGACGGCTGCCGCCAATATGTCGACGGCTGCCGCCAATATGTCGACGGCTGCCGCCAATATGTCGACGGTGCCGCCAATATGTCGACGGCTGCCGCCAATATGTCGACGGCTACCGCCAATATGTCGACGGCTACCGCCAATATGTCGACGGCTGCCACCAATATGTCGACGGCTGCCACCAATATGTCGACGGCTGCCACCAATATGTCGACGGCTGCCACCAATATGTCGACGGCTGCCACTAATATGTCGACGGCTGCCACCAATATGTCGACGGCTGCCACCAATATGTCGACGGCTGCCGCTAACGCGTCGGCGGCTGCAGTTACCTCTGCCCTTGTCAACATGTCGCCCGTGTGTAGAGTAAACCAAGCGTATGTGCCCCAGTCGGTCACGTGCCTCAATTGCAAAACAAAGTCGAAGCTCCAAAGCCTTGGGCATCGCCGCCGAGTTGCTAGCCTGTCGGTTTTCTACCGTTTACATTTAGGAGGAGGGAGTGTGCACTGGAATTGCATAATCTAATTCCGCCAAGTCCGTTCCATCATCGGACCACCAGACGTACGGCGTTGCGCCACCGGTACATGGTAGACATCCCACCCATACGCACAAAACGTTTTGAGTACACATTTATTATGCGTACAGCCAAGGAGTGGAATTCCTTGCTGGAGTCTGTGTTTCCTGGAAGGGGTCTTTAAGTCAAGAGTGAATAGGCTACTTCTAAGCAAGCGTGCTCCAACGTCGAACACGTCATCGCTTACCATCAGGTGAGATGGTGGTCAAACCCGAGTCTATCATTAATAAAAAAAAAAAAAATAAGACACATTTAAAATTACATAAACTATACAACGCAAGTTACGAGTAAACTTGCATTGCATAGTTTACATCGCCGTCATACTTATAAACTAACAAGACCGGCTCGAATAAGTACCAAATTTTAAATGCGTGTCTTGGTTTTGTAAAGCACATTATCAACTGGGCATGTATTAGGTATACACAAAAGATCCAGAAGAGTCGAAGTGCTCTGGTTTAGGGCCAGCCCCACTATAAGATAAGATACCTAGTTTACCATATGAGCTCTAAGTGGGAAACATTTAATTTTTTTTGCGGGATCTCTATAAACAAGACAACTTTATTTTAAGCCTGGCTTTATTAGTGAAAAAAAATCCTAGGTCACTTTTTTGAGGTAGGAAATCATCTAATGACATTTTCGCTCTGAGAAGGATTATCACAATTGTGTCTTTCAGTATGTTTGCCCTTTGCGTTTTAGGATCATGAGTATCCTTCTCAAAAATCCCTCTAGCCCTAGCGGGCATCGGCCGTACTGGACACCTACTGTTTGCTGACATATATTTAAGGAACGCGTAGAAAATGACGCGCTGTTCACGCTTCGGGCTTGGTCTAGACGGTTACTGGACGGCCAGACGGAGAGCTACCTACCCATTGCTCGTCGTACGCAAGCTTGCACCTACCGTGGTTATCAGGGTCGGGATCGCGGTGGCTCAGGCGTGAGGATTTCCGTTCTCTTACGAGTGCTGTGTTGACCGCCTGCTATTCTTCCTCGCTCCATTTCTATGCCCTTTGAGATCCCACTGATCAGGTATCACTATAATTAATACAATTTAACTTTATATCCTACTGAAAATTTTAAAACCGCCACGCTAGTTTCAGTGTGGGCAACCTTGCGGAAATGATGATTGGGAACAGTGAAATGAGCCCTGAAATGTCGCGGCATGTAAAAGTTTCATAAATCACGAAATAATGACTCTGTCAGTATGTGTTGTAAATCAGAAATGGTCATGTCCGTGTTTTTCATTACAAGTGATAATTTACATACCACTATTTTACATTATTTCAACAATAACTTAAGTTGTGTTCCTGTTAAAATTTTTGTAAGCGTTAGAAATAAAGATCGTGCATGTATTGAATGATAGTAAGTCACTCGTGTTTGGATTTTTACATGTTAGAATGTTTGTTACTAAAGACCTATGCTATTTTTTGTAATTTTTTTAAATAATATAATCTAGTAATAATAATAATAACGTTGACGTCGTGGTGGGGCTTGCGTGCTCCAATATACCCTAGGTCTGTATCGGTGAAGTTTGCTTTGCCGTAATATGCCTAGGGTGAGGGGCCAGACTAAGAGATATACAATCCGCAGTGCAGTTTTATGGCGAACTGTTGGGCATTAGCGACCCCACGGACCCGATCTCCCGGGAGAATTCTTGTTCTTCATCACCGGCTTGCCTTTATTGACCGGCCGTAGTGAACACTGACGAGGAACTGAGCTCCCACCTCTCTCTTGCCTTATTGGCTGGCTTGAGTGGAGATTCGCAAAAGCAAACGTGCTCGGGAGAAGGATGTATAATCCAGTAAGGTGCTGGTAGGGATCTTCCTTAAAGTCACCCCCTGCCTTTTTTCGATGGATATTAATAACGTTGTTCAGGCAGGGGCCATAGTCTTAACATAGTTCCATGTTACTAGTCCACTTAAGACTCCAAAAACCATAGCCCTATTATCTTTGTTCTCCATATGCCGCAATAGTTTTTCAACAACCGGGGGTTGTCCTTGGGTGCACTAGCATAGCGCGTACAGGGATAATCGTCGGTTGGTATCATGTTCCATTATAATTATCTAAAGGGCCTCTGCGATTTGGCTTCGGCTCCTCGTACGCCTTCCAAAGGTCCAGGACCTCAGGGTCCTGAGATAAATATTGAAAATACATATAATAATAGTAATACACAACCTACACAACCGCGAGGTATGCAGTCTCAGGGAATATTTCCTAGCTGCCGATGTGGGTATGCATCAAGATTTAGTGTTAGTGGACAAGGGACTCACCCCGCTGTCCCTGGCTAACGGGAACTGGCGCAAACCGGTAGTACTTGACACTAACGATCGCAGGGAAGTATGGCAGAGCAAGAAACTTCACGGACGCTTCTTCCGGGCCCTTCACGGACCCGATGTAGACCAACTGGCGTCCGTAGCCTGGCTGCGTTTCGGTGACCTCTTTGGGAAAACCGAAGGTTTTGTCTGTGCAATTATAGACGAATTTATCATGATGAATAACTACCGGAGATTTATTGTGAAGGACGGCACGGTTGACATCTGTCGGGCATATCACCGCCCGGGAGAATCAATTCGTCACATTATCTCTGGTTGTTCTCGTCTAGCTAACGGAGAGTACTTGCATAGGCACAACCTAGTAGGCAGGATTATCCATCAGTAACTTGTTCTGAAATACCAACTCTCTTGTGGAATAGGAGGTCCCGTACTACAGGTATGAGCCCGACCCAGTTCTTGATAATGGTCATATCACTTTGTACTGGGATCGGCCCATCATCACTAACAGGACTATTGTATCCAATATGCCTGATATAGTGGTGGTGGATTGTTGACATTTCCGTTCCACATGACGAGAACCTCGTGAAAGCCGAGAAAGATAAACAAATTAAGTGTATTGACTTGGCTCGCGAAGTTGTTGACTCGGCGATCATTGTACCGATAGTCGTGTCGGGCAATGCCTAACCTTAGGAGGCTCGCGTTAGGCGGCCGGATCAAGGGCTTGATTCAGAAAGCGGTACTCCTGGACACGGCTCGTATTGTTAGGAGATTCCTTTCTCTGAAGCCCTGACCGCCAGTAGCTTGGACCCTGTTGCCGATACCGGTGGGATACTATTTTTATATTTTTAAATGATTTTTTATTGTGAAATATTTTATAAGTTCAAATAACTAATAAAGAGATAATAATATAGTCTATCTTGTTAATAGATACCACGTCAGCAAAATGGATTTGAATGCATCTTCTAAGCCTTGAATTAGCTTCATCCAACGATTAGAACGTATTACCACTACCACGTCGTAGAGACGTACGACGGATTTTCTTTTTGATTACACTGTTTCTATGCCCGATAGATTCAGTTATTTTTTAGCTGTTTGTTGCATTCCTATTTCTATCCCTTTCCTGCACTTATCTACCGCGTGGAAAGGACTGAGCTACCCGCGTATTCGAATATGGAATGACGTTTCTATGTGTACCCCGTAATTTTAATGGTATGAAATGGCTGAACTGTGCGTGCCGCGTTCTTCATAAAAATTCGAAAACGTGTGAAATTTGGTTTTTGTACTTTGAAAAACTGTGCACTCGTGAGTGTGGGCAAATCAGATATTAAGCAAACCTTCCTTTCAAAGGATGAGTCACTCTGACCTATATATTTCCTAGATACGACTGGTCAATTCCACGCCCTGTGACTAGCCGAATTTCAAAGAGTTCGCAATCTTTCGTCTGAACTGCGCAAACAATTTTTATTTCAGAAATATGTTCCCTAGGGATTATTTTTAATGAAAACATAATTCACGTCGACGAAGCCGCGGTAATACTTAGTAATTAATATCTGCTTATTTTAAACGTGACCCAAGGGCTGATTTTTACCTCAGTCAGAGATTAAGTTTTGCCATACAACGTGGTAATGACAGTCTTTTGGGCATACTTCGAGCCGAGAACGGTAGTACAGCGATGAGGAGAAATTTATTGTCGACATATTTTAAGATATTTTTATTAAGTTAAGTATTTTTGTTTTGTGTATACACCACAAATTTTTAATTAGTACAAATACTTAAAGGGCTTAGAAAAGGTTTTGTTATTATTTTAATAAAGTCTCAATAAATAATATTCATAAACAGCAAAGTGACATTTTGTTTTTGTTTTTGTGTTTGTTTATCCCAAAATGTCACTCAAGTCATGGAAATATTGTACAAGCTATTGATTATTAATGAATGAATGACGATTAAAATGGAGAAACACTGTGCGTCGTATTTTCTAGTAGCAATTGTTGTAAATAATTGATTCAATTATGAATTTACCAATTATGACAAATTTTCGTGGTCAATTTTGGGATTTCGTTTTTTTTTACTTTTGACTACAAAAATATGATCAGTAACGGGTACGGATAGAGCCTCATTGTTTTTGTACGAATTACACCCAAAAAAAATACTATAAAGAAAAATATTTTATACTTTATACACCCCTAGGTATTTATAGTATAAAATATTAAAAAAATACTCAAATAACCAGGGTATTTAGGTATTTTCTGTGGCCTACACAAATATCCTTTCCTTGGTATTATTCGTTAAGTCGTTGAGCTCCTTAGAAGTCCTGAGTTGAGCTATACGAATACTGACAAATGCTTGCACTGACTGGAAAGGTCTACTCAAATTTGTGTGGATCTTTCCTAAAAGGACCATCTTAGACACTAATCTGTGTGGTTTTCATATGATTTGACCATTATTTGTTGTATGACTTTAAAAGAGACTTTGAGCCCTGAGTTTGTTTCAGTGTTTTTTTTTTTCAGGGTAGTCAGCGAGGAAATACCGACTTCATCTAGTTTAAACTGACAAAAGATTGACATGTAAAAGAGTTTCTATAACCTATTTGCAAAATAAATAATTATCATTTATCAGTATTTCAAATCACAAAAATCAATTATTCATCAAACAAGTCATCCTTTTTTTGTCCGGTTGATGATGCGAGATGCACCAGACCGTTTGTTGTGGCGACACTTGGGGGAGGCCTATATCCAACAGTGGACGTCTTTCGGCTGAAATTATGATGATAATTTAGAATTTTAAATATGGATACTTATCACAAAATTGCGTTCTTTCGTTTGTTGGAAGTTTGAATGTCCGATGCATTGCATTATGTAGCGTCATGCTGAAGGTGAGGACGCCGTGAGGTTTTTCCAACCACGTCTCAAAGAGGGCACTTACCGCCATAATTGTGGCGTGCCCAGCACTGGGTCGCGACAGTCGCTGCCCTTTTCTCCATGAGATCGCGCCGGAGCTCTGACTGTTACTGTTATGTTTATTTAAAGATTTATAAATAATTATAAAAAAAATGTAATTTATTATTTAATTTTATTTATTTATAAATTATATTATAACACCTTTACTGATGCGTCCAACGCAATGTTCTAACTAACACTTAAAATACATAGTTATAATATTATTAATTAATTATGATTATAAATTTTATAAACTTTCAAGATTTGTGATGAATACCTATCTTCAAAACCAAATAAAGCTATCTTTTTTAGGTGGGAAATCATCCAATGACTTCTCTCGCTTTAAGGCAGAGCGCGAGGGCGTGTCAGCCTTTTACTGACTAAATCCCACTCTTAAGTTCCTTCTTTGCTTTGCGTTTCAGGACCCCGGGTTTACCTTTTAGAAGTGAACCCATGGAAAGCTATCTGAGATACTTTCGCACATGAATGGGAGCTTTAAAAGGAAAAATGTTACCACCTTCATATAAAATAACATCTTAATTCTTCTTCATAAAACAAAATAACGTCGTAACGGAACCTTTAATTGAACTGAAGAGAAACAGATAATTAGTAGGAAAAATACTAAAATGTCGGCCTGTAGGTAATTAAGAACGGGAAAAATCTTAACTTTGTGGCAATTGGCGGTACTAATGAGTTTATTTCTTTTTATTATGTTCCGGGTAGAAATTGCTATGGTGTAATAAAACGAATGTGTTGAAATTATTAGTTGGTTTTTAGTGCAGAAAAGTGTGGTTAATTAATTAATAATTCTATGGCAGACAAAAACCGAGGCGAGGAGAGGGTGACTATTTATTACAACTCTGATTCTGGTTGTGAGATAGTGACGACTGGACTCCTACCATGGCGGTATGAGATGGCTAAGATAAAGTATTTGTAAGCAACTACGACTGAGACTCTACACTCGAAGTTGTGGACGACTACGTCTACCTGGGACAGACGGTCCAGTTGCGTAGGTTTAACTTCGAGAAAGAGGTCAATCGTCGAATCCGACTCGGTTGGGCACCGTTCGGGAAGCTGTGCGGTATCTACACGTCCAATATACCACAGTGTCTCAAAACGAAAGTTTATGACCAGTGCGTGTTGCCAGTGATGACATAACATGGCTCCGAAACTTGGTCGCTTACAATGGCCCTAACCAGAAGACTGAAATACTCCCAAAGAACAATGGAAAGGGCTATACTCGGAGTTTCCTTGCACGATCACATGAACATGACAGAAATGAAGATACCCGCAGGAGAACCAAGGATACGACATAGCTTAGTAGGCAGGGCACATTGCTCGCAGAACAGATGGTCGATGGGGACTAAAGGTTCTGGAGTGCCGATCACGTACCGGAAGACGCAGCGTTGGAAGGCCTCCCACAAGGTGGACCGATGACCTGATGAGGGTCGTGGGAATCCGATGAATATGAGACGCACAGGACTGGTCGTTGTGGCGACGCTTGGGGGAGGCCTATGTCCAACAGTCGACGTTTTTCGGCTGAAATGATGATGATGAAACAAAAGCACGGGTAAAAAAAAATTGCTATAAGAACATTAGGAATAATGTAAGGTAGATTATGCTATGGGCTTACGAACGACGAGCAATGGGTTGCTCCCCATCCAGCCATCGAGTAAGGACAAAGGTCGAGTAGGCAGCGCGGCTTGCCGCCTTTTTAGCATAATCAGCCTTTTAATGTTCCCACTGCTGGGACTCAGGCCTCCTCTCTAGGAGAGGGAGCCGCCTTTTTACATGTTATTATTAGTATATATACAGTTTTAATAAATAAATCAAAGTCTGACACACGCCTTTTTACTTTGCCTAGAGCGGGATAAATATTTTATCCTCAAAAAATAGGCTGATAAATATTTAGTATAGTTATACTTGTATTACACAATACTTTTGAAATACTTTTCCACGCTCGGACGGTTTTTACTTAAGTATAATGGGATAACTAAAGTATATCTTAAATGGAACTGGACAGAACATGTCTGCCGCATAGCTAACGAGCTGTGGGCCTGTAAAACGCAGGATTGGTGCCCGGACACAGCGACGCATAGCCGCGGTAGACCACGAAGGAGATGGTGGGACGACCTGGATGGCTTCCTTAAGAATTGGAATGCGAAAGCGAGGAACCGTGATGGTTGGAAAGAATGGAGGGAGGCCTTTTCCCAGCAGTGGGACAGTACGAGCTAGCTATAATAATAATAGTAAAGTATATCACAGAATAAACAATTCAAGAAAACAGTTAATATAAAATAAAACATTTTACAAAAAAATACAATCGAAAAATAAAACACAAAAAGTGCAAAGGAAAGACTTCACAAAACAAATACGTATAATTTTAATTTTGGAAGTCGATGTTTTTGTTTTTTTTTGCTTCTTCGTAATTAAAACCAATTTCTTACATAACTTTCTTCTTTTATTTAAAGTCGATTAAAAATACCTTACTATAATTTCCATAAGTGAAAGAGAGGTATGTGTATTAAAGCGTACCACGCGCGTGTGTTATATATAATGACGAATGTCATTATATATGACGTAGTTAAATCACGAATTTTAATATTTCACGAATATTGTTTGTTGTATTGTTTACATTGGTAACATTTATGCAGTTCAAATCAAATTTAAAAGTACCTACCAAGATTAATCAGTAATATTGTTGTGTATACAAATATAAAACTTGAAACTTAGACGTATTGATGATAATCCTATAAATTATTTCGTAATTATTAATGATCATGAAGCTATATCTCTCATTTTAAATTGATATTTTATTGTAATAAGTTGTTTGAGTTGATTAGTACAGAACTGTCAATCGGTATTATATTCTTTGAAATAAGAACTAAGAAATACAAATCAAGTGTTGTAAAATTGCTTAAATGATCTTATAATGTTTTAAAACTGTTTAACTATGTAACAATTGTAATTAAAGACCTATAAAATAAGTTAAATTATGGTAAACTGTGATTGGTGGAAAATGGCGGGATATTATTATTTGACGTTTAAAAAAAGATGTCCATCCACCCGTCGACAGTTTACTATAAAAGGGTTTGTGACCTTTTGGTGAAAAAATAGTTGTGATCCAGCAAAGCTCACGTAAGTTAATTAATATTATATCTTGATTATTGTTATTATTGCTATTGGTTGTATTGATTCTGTGTATGTGTCTTACTATGGCTTTTAATTCTAATTATGTTATACGGTATTTGAGAATACTTATTCAGCTTACTATTACCTATGAAATGACCCAAGACATAGAACATAGAATTTCTTATAGATGTTATTGTGATAAACCCTAATTAATGATGTTGTTTAATGTGCCTATAAAATACTATAATTGAAGCTACCATGGGTTTTCTTGCTTGTTCTTTCCCATGACGACCTAGTTTTGGAACAAGCAACTAGTTATTCGATTAATTGACAAGCCTATTTTAAATAAATACTTAGTCTTGTCTTTCTGTGCTTTTCTTCATAAAACCCTTTCCCTACACACCAGTCATAGGAACTTTGATACACAGTAAATAACCGTTATCCATCTTGACAACTTAGCATGATATGTAGGTACATATAAATATATAAAATTGTAGTTATTCCACCCTCCTCCAAAATTCTAACATCAGAAGTGGGATGGACAGTGTCCTGGTTCATAACTGATGAATTTTATTTTGTTATTTTCATGAACTACGTTGGAGCAATGTATGAACCTTTGGAAGACGTTTGAGACGACGCTTCGGCGAGTGAAGATCGCGTTGTCGCCCTGCCGTCCCTGGCAACGGCACTGGGATCTAGAAGCTGCACGAGCATTGAGATCTGACCGAGCTGTGGATTTTCGAGCTACTGCATCAGCATTGGTCAAGGATTACAGGAAGTACTTGTAATTGGCAAAGTCGGTAAGACCTTCATAGGCATTTTATTTATCTGAAATATCTGTGAATGTTGAGTATGAGATACCCAACATTGTTGTAAAATTTTTTTATAGATAAACGTAAAATTGTTCCTGATACGAAGTACTAGGAACAGTTCCAAATCGTTTACCAGGAACATAACAGGGTAGATTTATTTACGTGAAACAAAATGGTAACACTTTGCTAAAGCTACCTCACCGTAATGAATATTTGATATTTGTTTCTTTTAAGCCATTTCACGAATGATAATAGGTTTATTGAAGTCTTTATTTGATTTAAAATGTTCATAAATATTTTGATTACCAGTGGGTATTTTTACAAAAGTATTTATAGCTTAACAAATTATTAACGTAATATCGTCGTTAGCTTGTGTGGGTAGGATACTAGTTTATCTAAAAATATTCTCATTTACAAGAAACTTTTCTTTGCTTTGTCCTGTTTGATAAATTTATAAAGTGATGAAATTAACAGTACTGGCAATTGTTTCATTATATGAATTTTGATTTATGAAAATATAATTGATTTAGATTTTGATGTTCACTAGTTGTTTCAATGAAATGGTTTTTAAGAAGAATTGCAATAATAAATTACTAGTAACAGTAAAGCTGAAAGAGTAAATTAAGTGTACCCTCGGTTTTAGTCAAATTCAGTGATTGTTACCTGCAGAAAAAAAAAAATCTGTCGGTCAGTCATTGAAGTTTTTAGTAATTTTCCGTTTGAAATTATTAGTTTTGAAAGTGCTTTATTTGTGATCTGAAGTAAATAACTGATGTCGCAGTGACATAGACTTTAACTTGTCAAATATTCTGATTTCTATGAAAGTATTGAAAAGAAAATTCGACGTTCGGAACAATTTGCAATGTCAGATTGACCGAGCGGTATAATATTGTTTATTTAAAGAAAACGGATTAGTGTTTTGAGTCACAACTACAGAGTGAAAACTTGAACTATAGGTATAGGCGAAGTTGCTATCCTGTATGTATTCAAGTTTATAAAGAACTACCTATCAAATTAAGGAACTAAAAAGATAAAATGTTCCGCTTCAAAAGGACTTTACACAATGTTTTTCTGAATATGATAGTTTTATTGCCAACCGTATATATTTATATATAAATAAGCCTAACTTTGACCGTTACTTTGACTTTAACTTTGACTAAGACTGACTGAGACAGACTTTGACTTGACTAAGACTAAAAAAAAAAACTGGATGTGCCTGTGGCTATGCCTGTGGCGGAAAAAAAAACTGGATGTGCCTGTGGCTATGCCTGTGGCGGTAAAAAAAAAAAAAAAAAACTGGATGTGCCTGTGGCTATGCCTGTGGCGGAAAAAAAAAAAAAACTGGATGTGCCTGTGGCTATGCCTGTGGCGGAAAAAAAAAAAAAAAAAACTGCATGTGCCTGTGGCTATGCCTGTGGCGGAAAAAAAAAACTGGATGTGCCTGTGGCTATGCCTGTGGCGGAAAAAAAAAAAAAAAAAAAAAAACTGGATGTGCCTGTGGCTGTAAAAAAAAAAAAAAAAAACTGGCGTGGCCTGTGGCTGGCCTGTGCCAGTAATATTTGTTTATTTATTTACTGTATACTTATTGTACACCTCATTATATAAAAAGGATTAACACATATATCCACATATAAACAGGATAAACACATAAACATGATAAATACACATACACGATAAACAGAATAAACACATATATACCTACCCATGTAAACACACATATATACACATAAACCAACACTGATATACCAAAAATGTAACCCAAAGTACATAAGCTGTATGACAATGTTATACATAATATTACAATTTCATTTATGTTACTATCGTGTAATTTTTTTTGTTATGTTATTATCGTGTAATTTTAGACTAATCTAAATGTACTTGCGAGAACGAAGTACTTGTCAGAAAGGCCGTGTTATATATAATGACGAATGTCATTATATATGACGTAGTTAAATCACGAATTTTAATATTTCACGAATATTGTTTGTTGTATTGTTTACATTGGTAACATTTATGCAGTTCAAATCAAATTTAAAAGTACCTACCAAGATTAATCAGTAATATTGTTGTGTATACAAATATAAAACTTGAAACTTAGACGTATTGATGATAATCCTATAAATTATTTCGTAATTATTAATGATCATGAAGCTATATCTCTCATTTTAAATTGATATTTTATTGTAATAAGTTGTTTGAGTTGATTAGTACAGAACTGTCAATCGGTATTATATTCTTTGAAATAAGAACTAAGAAATACAAATCAAGTGTTGTAAAATTGCTTAAATGATCTTATAATGTTTTAAAACTGTTTAACTATGTAACAATTGTAATTAAAGACCTATAAAATAAGTTAAATTATGGTAAACTGTGATTGGTGGAAAATGGCGGGATATTATTATTTGACGTTTAAAAAAAGATGTCCATCCACCCGTCGACAGTTTACTATAAAAGGGTTTGTGACCTTTTGGTGAAAAAATAGTTGTGATCCAGCAAAGCTCACGTAAGTTAATTAATATTATATCTTGATTATTGTTATTATTGCTATTGGTTGTATTGATTCTGTGTATGTGTCTTACTATGGCTTTTAATTCTAATTATGTTATACGGTATTTGAGAATACTTATTCAGCTTACTATTACCTATGAAATGACCCAAGACATAGAACATAGAATTTCTTATAGATGTTATTGTGATAAACCATAATTAATGATGTTGTTTAATGTGCCTATAAAATACTATAATTGAAGCTACCATGGGTTTTCTTGCTTGTTCTTTCCCATGACGACCTAGTTTTGGAACAAGCAACTAGTTATTTGATTAATTGACAAGCCTATTTTAAATAAATACTTAGTCTTGTCTTTCTGTGCTTTTCTTCATAAAACTCTTTCCCTACACACTAGTCATAGGAACTTTGATACACAGTAAATAACCGGTATCCATCTTGACAACTTAGCATGATATGTAGGTTCATATAAATATATAAAATCAATGTAGTTATTCCACCCTCCTCCAAAATTGTAACACGTGCGTATATTTTATTTTTCTGTAAAACAGAATAGTCTTTTTGACTGAAAAATAAAAGAAAAAAAAGGTCTCTACAATTACTTCAAAATTACTTCGAAATTGACATAAATATTAAACATTATGAAATAAAGTCTCCACATTCCTACTTTATAAAGTCGAGGCGAGTCAACAACTTAGTTTCTTGTTTCGTTGAAAATAACTTCAGAACTACGTGGAAAATGAAATTCTAACGGCTCGAAGTTATATTTTATAAACAGCAAGAAGTTTTGAATTAAAACCAAAACAACTTGGTGAAGATTTTTTAAGACTTCAAACTTGCTTTAGAAAACCGTTTCATAGAAATGTGGAAACATTGGCAGTAATTTGTTGGAAGTTTTACTTCACGCCTTCTAGGTAAAAGTAACCCTCTTTATATTTGTATTTATTATTGATTTTTTTCGAGGTGGGATCATTTTATGACTTCTGATGCTCTATGGAGCGTGAGTGTGTGTCAGACAGTTACTGGCTAAAACCAGACCTATGTTTCTTTGGTTGCTCTTTGCGTTCTTGCCTTCCCATGACCCTAGCAGACATTTGTCTTGCTGGGTCACTACGGTTTTGCTGACATCTCTTTGAAGCACGCGAGGAACACTACTCAGGGCCACCCCCGGCCGCCGTGGATGTGGGTTTGCGGACGGGTAGTTCGCCATCCAACCGTCAGGTAAGGACCAAGCCCGGATACGTTGTGTCCCATACGTGCCTCAAAGAAATTTCAGCAAAACTGGGGCCCAGTAGGGATGATGCCCGCTAGAGCTGCGAGAACGTTTAAAGTGCTACCCTGGCACCAAAGACCAACTGAAGAACACGAATTTTACACAAAGGATTTTAGTCAGTAAAAGTCGTCTTCTTTTTCACAAAAGATTTTAGTCAGTAAAAGTCTGACATGCCCTCTCGCTCCACCCTAAAGGCTAAAGTTTGTATGTTTGTTACTCCTTCAAGCTCAAACAGCTGAGTGGATTTGAGTAAATGATGAATGGCTCATGGTAGACGATGACCTAGAATAGCACATGAATACTTTTTATCCCGGGAAAAAGTACTTTTTTTACACCAGCTTTTTTACAGGTTGCATTTTGGAGAATGTGCGCGGGAATTGCATGACTTGATTCCGCCATCTCATTTCTACCACCGGACAACCGGACGTACGGCGTGTATCCACCCATACGTTGTTGAAACCTCTACGGTCTGGACTTAGCGTTTCGCCTCGTCGTTTATACCGCGTACATCGAAGGACTGGAAAAATTTGCCTGCTGAGGTCTTCCCATCCGATTATAATTTGTGTGTCTTCAAGGCTAGAGTTAATCAGATCTTAATAAACTAGTTTGCCTCACCATCAACGATTGCATCACTGCTTACCATCAGTGCGATCCGCACTCAAGCACCAGTTTATATCAAATTAAAAAAACAGCTACTTGATAATGCCCTATTATATGTCATACAACCCTCACCTAAAGCAAGTCATTCTGTCCCTAGGGATCTAATGTAGTCTATGCGTTCCCTAGGGAATAATAACATAATAAGATTTGAAAGTAGAACGTCAAAGTCATTATTTTGAAAAAAAAAAAACATAAATATTATAAAGTGAATTCAAATGTACGTACGTACGTTCATCAGTGAAGTTTATTTAAAAATCAAACTGGCCATTAACAAAAAAAATAAATAAAAAGTGATTACTGACTGACGAGTCTCTAAAAAAAATAATTAAAGAGCGGAAGCGTTGTAAAAAATTAAAACTTTAGTTCAATCAAAATTCACTATGATCCCAATTTATAAGTATCTACTATTGAGATATTATTTGCATAATCAAAAAGACTTTTATTGACAAAAAAATCATCAAATAACTCCTCCCACTCTAGGTGGAGTGAGAGGGAGTGTCAGATTTTTATTGATTATAACTTTTTTTCCTATCAACGCCAATAATGCAACTTGAAATATGTACCTACCTACTGTATATTCTGCGTTGAGATACGAGAACCTTTGTGTACCAGGAACTTCTGAAAAGCGCAAACTTTTATTCTGAAGACTCTTATAATAGTTTTAACGACCCCCAGGGCTATCTAAAGGTTTAAATAAACTGACATAACAGCACAATTGTGAACCTGAATGGGTCCCGCAAGGTGCATTGTGTAAGACAGTGCGGTATATAATGCTCATAACTACGGGAAGCTTTTCAATGCGCTCTTTTGATTTCAAATTGCGTTATAATATGGAATTTTAATGGGTAATCATTTGTATGTCTTATTCAAGCACGCGATGAGGTACAGAATATAAACTGTAAGAAATGCTCTGAATATAAGGTATACTCGTAGTTACTGTCAGAATAAAAAGGAATAAGAATAATTGTGGTGAAAAGAGAATAGTTAGACGCAGAAGATAGATGAACGAAGATAAGATTTTTTTTTCCTTTATTATTAAGAATATATTTTTTAATAATTGATTACAATCTAGCCTAAAAGACTAATAAGTAATTTAACTCTGACTTAATATTATACAATAAAGGTTATGTCCCATAGCACTTTTATAGTAGTTCATAACACTTTCTTAGAGTCTGATACTGATAAAAACACTTTGTTAATGTGTTATAATATGCATAGCACAGCATTGATCACTATTATAACAGTAACATTAAACACTACACTATTTTTTTATTATAGTTAGTTAAGTATTTTTTAACTAGCTTTTTTACGTAAACTTTTTAACGTTTTTTTTTATTCACCAACCCGCACTGGGCCCGCGTGGTGGATTACGGCCCATTTCGTCTCCTAGAGAGAGAAGGCCTAAGTCCCAGCAGTGGGAACATTAAAAGGCTGATTATGCTTTATGCTTTAAGTATTTACCCGACTGCGCGACGCAAAGGAGGGTAATGTGTTTATCAGTCTATGTATGTATGTATGTATGTTTGTTTCTATGTGGCGATCTAGAGACCAAATGCGTAGGCCGATTTTGATAATTCTTACGTCAATCGATTCGTCTTAACCTTGCGAGTGTCACTAAAGACATGACAGCAATCAAAATTCACCACAGTGACAATCAGACGCCATATTGTCAAAATGAAAAAAAAAAGTCGATGAACTATGTCAAGTGGGGTGTCGTTGAATAGGTATTTTAAAATCATCTTTAGTTCCTTTTATCATTTTTCATTTTAAATAATAGTTTAGGATATATAACGATTTAAAGTTGTTTAACAAAACAATCATTCTCGCTAATTTTCTTACTTATTGATTTCAGTTTTTATTTCAAGTATAAACGATATACAAACAAAAAAAAAACAGTGAAAAAGCATGAAGAACAAATATTTTTGGTAAAAAAATAACTTTTATTCATCGCCAAGTCGCCGAGTAAAAAAAGTTTACCACCAATATCGATAGATGGCGTTGTTCATTTGATGCACGTTTGTGAATCAAATCATTCGAGTTTTCCCAACTACTAGACAGATCGATGAACATAATCAAAACATGACAACTATATTGGCAAAAACTACTAGGTTGTATAAATTACATGCAGTTGATATGTCCGTAGATTCGAAAACATATGGTCAAAAACCGAAAGATGTATATGTTTCTGATGATCCTAACAAAACTAGAGGAATAGTTAAATATTTAACAATCAGTTTAGGATCACGAGTTAAGTATGTTACGAAGAAATTTGAATGTTACCCATGGTCTTGTTAACGGAGCAATGGGTGTTATAAGGACAATTGAGTGGCCAGCTATTCGGAGGGACCAATTAGAACCCGGAGAATTGCCACAAGTTGTTTATATAGAATTTGACGACAAAGCAATTAAAAACAATGTTCCTGGAGTAGAAGTCAGAATCGAACCATCGACGACAGAATTCGATGCATTTCGCGGACAGGGTAAAATAGAGCGAAAAATGTTGCCATTGATATTGTGCTGGGGTGTAACTGTACACAAGCTCCAAGGAACTACTTTGGACCGAGCTGTGGTTGACTTAAGTTCACGCATTTTTGCTAAAGGTCAAGCATATGTAGCTTTGAGCCGAGTTAGGTCTCTAGAGGGACTAATCATCAGTAGTTTAGCCCACCGCAAGTTACTTAATAATCCTCACGATATTAACTCCCTCAATGAAATGACTAGATTGCGAAATTTACCGTCTTATAACGAAGTCAATGAATCGTAACTAAAAAGTATAAAATAAAATAATTTAAAGAAAAACAAAAAACCCGACTGCGTAAAAACTAATTTAAAAAAACGCGGGCCCATTCAAATTTTACCAATCAAATCTTCCCAAGGGGCCCCGACTGTGAGTCGTTCTGTTCTGCATTAGAATTTATGATTTGTTTTATGTGTGTATCGATTATAAAACTATTTCAATTGTGTAGTTATTTAGTATTACTTAACAGATTCTAAACTACTGGCCTTGTTTCTTTCTTTTTAGTTTTTATTTAAGTTAATTTTTTCACGTATTTTTTAAAATTAGTTTTTACGCAGTCGGGTTTTTTGTTTTTCTTTAAATTATTTTTTAAATGTAAAATATTTGTGTAAATAAATAAAGTCTCAATAATTAATACTCATTAACTCAAGCATTTTTTTTAAAATACGGGAAACGATTCAAAGATACCACTTCTCAATTTCCGTCAACACTACAAATTCCGACATCTACCATCGTGTTTTCTTCACCAGTACAGTAGTCAGTTCTACTTTTATGCATAAAATTCGAGCGCTCATAAATTCAAAGGCGTCAACTTCTATATACGCTTCAGAGCGTATTTCCTTAGTAAACCGCTCTATCTTGACTCGGCTCACGAACATCATGTTGTGAATGCATATGTACTGGGTTATATGTTTTGGTCGTTATAATACATGAGAATATGTTGCGGGTAAAGTTGGGGAATGTTTTTGGTGTTGACAAAAAATATTTTTCGAATTTATAAAAGACTAGCTTCTACCAGTGGTTTTGCTCGCGTGAAAGTAGGTTTCTACCACAACCTTTGGAACCCCGTTCCACCTCCTTAAAAGTTTGATTTCCAAAAATTCCTTCTTAGTGCTTGCCTACCTCATTAAAGAAAGCCTTGGGCATAATTTCACGCTCCTAAGCCGAGTAGATTTAGCTGTGTTTTGAAATGTCAGGCAGTCAGTTTCTTCTTTTATATATAGGTATAATAGATAAAGTTACGTTCGGTAGAGAAGAATAACAAAAACAAATAATATAAGCCTTTTGTAGGGTTCCGTGCCACAAAAGAAAAAAAAACGGAACCCTTATAGGATTACTTTTTTGTCATCCAATGACATCTCCCGCTCTTGGGTGAATAGGGACCCACTCCTGTTTCTTCGTTGCGTCCTGTTTTCATACCAGGGCCGAGTTTTCCTTTCAGAAGCAAACCCTTGGCCCCAGTAGGCTTCGACCCCGCTACCTACGGTTTGCTGACATCTCCTTAAGGCGTGCGTGGAACAGTACGCGCTGTCGACGACTTGGTCTCGATCTGGACGGTTACCGGATGGTCGGACGGCGAGCTACTATGGAATTTCAGTGTTTACCGAGTTGTTCGAGACATTAGTAAATGGCTAGTCACGTGACCAGAGGGTTGAGCTTTTTTAGGCTAACGAATCAGCATTACCATTCAATGTGGCAATGCTGCCAGTGTTTTGGGCACTGTTTCCGTTAACAGCGATGTGGTGGATGATTTTTTGATGCCCAGTGATTTTTTTTATACGCGTTTGTACATATAATTTTTTTTCAGTTTATATAATATAAATCTATTAAATTATTTATTTGTTTAGTTGTTTGTAAGTTTAGTTAAGTATTTGTAAGTAGATAAATAAATATTATCTTAATAAAATAATGGACGCTCGATTAAAACAAAAACATTTTCTACATTACCTAATAAATAAAACTGTACGAGAAATTCGCTAAACATTTAGAACTACCAAAATAAGCTTCAAAACATTAACACCATACAACCCAAAATAATTATCCTTAATCCAGAATTTCCATTTCCCAGCTACATAGTGCATGGCACATGTTGTGCAGCGGGACAATAGATGTCGCCGTAGGTCTGAATGTTCGCCATTATCTGGGATATAATTTCTGTGGCCCCCGCCCCTGCTCGCGGTTTGCTGGCTCTCAGTAATTAAGCTCGGTATGCTCCATATATGCCTGATTTTATTTTGTTTTATTTGTATACATGTGAGTGGTTGTGTTTATAATGCTGTTATGTGTTTGAATGAGACAGCGTGTTTATTATTTTAGTACATAAATATAAGTAGAAATTTAAGGAATATATTTTAATTAAATTTAAACTTTACGAACAGTAGTTTTACTAACGCATGTTACTAAAAGAGTTATGAGTTTACATGTGGATGGATGGAGAGGGAGAGGGAGACCAAAGAAAAGATGGATGGATTGTGTGAAGAGTGATATGAAAGAAAAGGAAGTTAGTGATAGCATGACGAGTGACAGGGCAGAATGGAAGAAAAAAACGTGTTGCGCCGATCCCAAATAACATGGGACAAGGGCAGGAAGATGATGATGATGATTAACAGTAGTCGTACTAAGATGGGCGGACGATAAGGCATTTTCTACCAGTGAACTTTTGGTTTTGAAATATAGCATAGCATAGCATAGTCGGCTTTATAATGTTCCCACTGCTGGGACTCAGGCCTCCTCTCTAGGAGAGGGAATGGGCCGTAATCCACCACGCGGGCCCAGTGCGGGTTGGTGGATGTCACATGTCTTCGAATTTTTGGTTCTAGGACATGCCGGTTTCCTCACGATGTTTTCCTTCACCGTTTTTAGAGCAGTGGTGATGAAATAAATTACACAAAGTAATGCGCCTGGCTGGGTTTGAACTCGCGACCTACAACTCGTAAGTCGGGGCCGTTACCACTCGGCCACCACTGCCCTACTCGGCCACCTTTCGAAATATATATTATATGTATTAATCAAATTAAATATCCTTAGTTTCTTTAAATTAACATTCATCTAAATGTTTTTTTATTTCGCAGAATCTATACCTAACATATAAACCCCTCTTAGTAATATAACTGCCTCTTATTACCCCTCTCTTACACTAAATTACCTCAGAAAAGAGGATGAAGCTGTCCGTACGTAATGTAAAAGTTGTTTAAAACTGCATGGTGGAATAACTGAACAGACAGGCTTTGTAATGACATTGTCTAGAAAGATTTTAGTTTGTCAAATGCCCGCAAAGAAAGTATATTCTTAGTAAAGCGTTTTGGATTGATAGCTGTCAGTCGTGCTGGAGAGATCAATTTTTTTCCCAAATCTACATAGAATATAACAGTTAGAAATTTTATATTTCTTCGCAGTATTGTGTGTTTTTTCTTACTTATTTTTATTTTATAATAGACATGGATCGTCCCCCTCCAGCTCCTCCTGACCCTCCTGACGCTGTTGCACATTCAAACTCGGCGGTTGGTAAGCGACGCCATATTAGGTATTGATTCGGAAACGATTGAGGTTGTTTCCAAAAAAACAATTATTAACAAAGATATGGCTGTTGCGGCCATCCAAACTCTATTTATTCACCCTTCTCTAAAAGAGGGCATAAAATCCTATAGTGAGCAAGAAAAAGGTCCTTTTATAGTTCACGTTTCCCGATCCGAACCAGATCCTTCTGCTGGGACTTCGATCCGTCCAATTAAGTTTGGACAATTTTTAATTCAAAATAATATCAAAAAATATATTTGTAGGGATGGCATTAAAAAAGTGGGCAGAAATAAAATCTCTGTCGAATTCACCTCTGGTGAGGCGGCCAACAAATTTCTTGACAACCCGGTTTTAATTTCAAAATATACAGTTTTTATTCCTTCATATAACATTACCAAAATGGGTATTGTCCGTCAAGTGCCGGTCGATATGTCTATGGACGAATTTGTGGATTCAATTATTCTTCCTGATGGGTGTGGAGTTATTTTGAAAGCACGCAGATTAAACCGGAAAATTAAACAGGAGGGCAAGACCTCCTGGATCCCTACACAGACTATAGTGGTTACCTTCAAGGGACAGGTTCTTCCTCAAAGGATATTTTTATTTCACACTTCTCTGCCAGTGGAGGTATATCAGTACCCTACTATACAGTGTCAAAATTGCTGCCGCTTTGGGCACGTTAAGGCACAGTGTCGGTCCAAGGCAAGGTGCTTTAGGTGCTCACAACCTCACACTGGTGATAGTTGTGACGTAGTAGAGGCCAAGGCCACTTGCATCCATTGCTTGGGCCGTCACTTTGCCTTTTATGGTAGCTGCCCTGAGCAAGGTAGACAAAAATCCATTAAGTTATTAATGTCCCAGGAAAATCTCTCTTATGAAGAGGCTTCTCGATCCATTCCAAGCGTAAGAAAATTATATTCCGAAGTCACCCAAAATTTACCAACCCAATCTTCTTACTCCTCTTCTCAATCTACTAGCCTTACTCCTCCCTCCTCTTATAAAAAACTGTGTTTTTCTCCCCTAAGCCTAGAGCTCCTCTAGGCAAGTCTTACGACAAAACTGCCCATAGATCTATCGTTGCTGAAGATCCTTCATCCTTTCCCAATGGCTTCTCTCTTCTTTCTCAAAATTCTTCATCCCCAAAGTCCCCTCAAGAGGATAGCCTCTTAGAAACACTTTTGTCTCTAATTATTAGTTTAATTTCCCGTGATAATTTCTCTTCACGTTGCCCAGAAACTTTCTTTGCTTCTCTTTAATAATAATAATGGATCTAGTCTCCACACTCCAGTGGAACATTCAAAGCATTCGGCCGAAGAAGCCTGAACTTTTATTTTTAATAAATAAATTTCACCCCTCAGTCATTGCCGTTTCGGAAACTTGGTTGGTGCCTGGTTCTCACTTTCGGGTCTCAGGTTACTCCTGTCTTCGAAATGATAGGGCTGATGGGTACGCAGGTAGTGCCCTTCTTGTTAGACGCTCCCTTCCTTTCTCTCTTATATCTCTTCCCCCTACTTCTCCTGACATTAATATCGTTGCTGTTAGGGCTTTTAATATAACTTTCCTCTCTGCATACATCCCTCATCCTCATTCTAGGTTAATTCCAGACCTTCTATGTATATTTTCCTCAGTTCCCTCTCCAATTATTTTTATGGGTGATTTAAATGCTCATCATCGCTCATGGGGCTCGAGCCATGATGATTACTTTGGTCGGGCCCTCCTTGAAATTTTTGATGAAGCTGATCTATGTGTTATTAACAACGGTTCTCCCACTAGGAGAGTTCGCCCTTCTCAAAACCCTAACTCAGCTGTGGATATCACAGCTTGCTCTGCCTCTCTTGCTTCCATTCTTTCCTGGAATATCTTGTCTCATTCTTATGGTAGTGATCACTTTCCTATTATTGTCTCTATCTCTGACAGAGTAGTACCAATGCGTAATTTTAATCCCTCTCTTAAATATAGATTAAATGATGCAAGCTGGTCTTCTTACTCAGATTCTTTTGAAAATAAGCTACTATCTCTTCCTCCTCCCGACAGAAACAATCTTGTTGATTGTTATTCCAAATTTGTGAACTCCATTATCTCTAGTGCTGATGCCAATTTTCCTCTGAAAAAACCCTATAGATTCAAGGTCTCAACTCCTTGGTGGGATTCAGAATGTACTTCAGTTGTTAAGGAAAGGAAAGTAGCAGAGGTTAATTATTCGAATTTAATGACTCTTCAAAATTTTTTAGTGTACCAAAGAAAAGCGGCCACTGCTAAAAGACTTCTCTCCAAAAAGAAAAAAGATGGTTGGCTTCGCTACTGTCAAAGCTTGTCTCCCTGTTCCCCTTCTTCCCTAGTATGGAAGCAAGTCAAAAGATACAGAGGCTCCTGTAATACTCTTGATATTACAGCTAACGATCCTTCTTCCTGGATCGAATTTTTCTCGGATAAACTGGCTCCCCCTTCAGTTCCAAATTTAGACTCTTTTCCCTCTTCTCCGGCTTTTCTTAATTCCGAGAATGATTTTGATGCCCCATTCTCTTTTTCTGAACTTCGAATGGCACTTGACGGTCTTGTTGATTCCTCTCCTGGTGCTGATGGGATCCCTTACTCATTCTTGAAAAACGCCTCAAGAAGCACTAAGCAATATTACCTGGATCTCGTTAATAACTTTTTTGAGTACGGTTTGGTTCCTCAACCGTGGAAACATCAAATAATAATTCCGGTCATTAAACCTGGCAAAAACCCGTCTGACCCAAATAGCTACAGGCCTATTGCTTTGTCGTCTGTTTTGTGCAAGGTTGCAGAGCATATGATGAAGCATCGACTTGAGTGGTTTGTGGAAAATAGAAACTTGTTGCCCTCATCCCAGTTTGGGTTCCGTAAAGGTATGAGCACAATGGATAGTCTTAGTATATTAATTTCTGATATTCGTATTTCTTTGATAAGTAAGCAGTTTTTAGTAGGAGTTTTTTTGGATATTGCCTCAGCGTATGATAATGTTTTCCTCCCGGTGCTCAGGGATAAACTTGTGCATCAGTTGAATCTTCCTATAAAATTGGTCCGTTTCATTTCTAATTTATTGATGGAGAGAACCATCTCTATTAAAACTCAAGACGCCTCTCTTTCCCCTAAGACTATCTGGAAAGGCTTACCACAAGGTTCAGTTTTGAGTCCTCTCCTATTCAGTCTTTATACTTATGATTTACATTTTTCTACTGATTCATTTTGTCAAATATTGCAGTATGCTGATGATATAGCTTTATACTTTTCTGGAAAATCTCTGGATGAGGCTAATATCTGTCTAAATTCTGCCCTCGGATATCTATCTGACTGGCTTCTACATCACGGTTTGTCCTTATCAGCCTCTAAGAGATCTGTAGTTGTGTTTACGAAAAAAAAGATTGTTCCTCCTGTTGAAATTAAAGTTAACGGTGAAAATATTTCTCAGGTGAACAATGTTAAATTTTTAGGAGTTTGGTTAGATTCAAAATTATCAGGTATTGCTCACACAGACTTTGTTTCTCAAAAGTGTGAAAGAAACGTTAATGTTCTTCGCTCTCTTTCTGGTGTTTGGTGGGGTGCTCACCCATATACTCAAAAACTGATCTACAATGCTATAGTTCGTAGTCATTTTGATTATGGTATGTTCCTATTAGATCCTTGTAACAAATCTGGCCTTCAAAAACTCGATAAAATTCAATCAAAGTGTTTACGGATTATTCTCGGGGCGATGAAGTCGTCTCCAATTAATGCCATGCAAGTTGAGTGTGTAGAACCTCCCCTCTCGATTCGAAGACAATTTCTGGCAAATAGATTTATTTTTAAACTTGTGCAAAATTCTGAGCATCCCCTTATTGGTAAGCTGGACCAATTATCATCCATCTTTGACTCTTGTAGTCGTCGTTCTAATATTGATCTTCCTTGTCTTCTTCGTGCCTACCTTCAATTCACTCGTCTTTCTAGCCCACTTTTTCAAAACCCTATTTTATATCTATACTCGGTGCCTTATAATGCCCTGGTATTCCACCCAGAGATCATTTTGGACTTTGGAATTCACAAAAATACCTTAGAACCGCATAAGATGTTTGTCCAAAAAATTTCCTCTAATTATAATAATTGGAATACTATATTCACTGACGCTTCCAAAGTCTCCGATGATAGCCCTGTTGGAGTTACTGTTTGGATTCCTCATACAAAAATTATTTTAAATTATAAGTGCCCTCCTGTTACATCCGTTTTTACGGGCGAATCAATTGCTATTTTCGAAGCCATTTCATTTGTTTTGTCTCATAAGTTAAATAACTCCATAATTTTCTCTGACTCAAAAAGCTGCCTTCAAGCCATTTTATCTAATCCTTTCAGATCTAAGTCAAGATTCCCTATAATTTTAAAAATTAGAGATTTGCTATTTCAATGTCATAAACTTGGTATTAAAGTCGTCATAGCTTGGATTCCCGGTCATGTTGGTATTCTTGGTAATGAGTCAGCTGATTCATGCGCCAAAAATGCTGTTCTCACTGGCTCTCTTGCCCACTCTGAGATATTTTCCCATGACATTTGTACTACTCTTCCTCTAGCTTTGTTTAAATCTTGGTCCAAGGCATGGCAAATCTCTAAATCTATAAAGGGTAAATTTTATGGAGATATACAACCCGAGATTCCCCACAAACCCTGTTTTTTTAAATATCAATTGAAAAAAAAAAATCACTACCTCAACTATTTGTCGTTTACGTTTAAATCATTGTTGTACTCCTTATTTCTTTTCCAAACTTAGGATTAAAGATAACTCTCTTTGTGAATGCGGTTTGGATGAAGGAAACGTGGACCATTTATTTTTCTCCTGTCCTAAATTGCGCTTCTCCTTTCATGAAATCATTCCTGCTCATATTCCTCGTCCGACCTCGGTCAAATGTCTTCTTTCTTTTGTGTTTACTCGTTTTATATTTAAACTATGCAAATTTATTGAAATTAATAAAATTAAATTGTAACTTTTTTTTCTTTTTCTTTTTTTTTTTTCTCTTCACTCCTACGAGTCTACTTAACTTACATTTCACGTACCAAGTCTGTGGTCTGACTGATCATAATGTCGTCTTGCAGTATACTATAGTAGTCTTTGTCGTCTTGGGACTGCGAAGAAATTCTTTTATTTTGAACTAATGTCTAAAGTTATATATTTATTTTACTGTTAATTCACGCTAAATACTCTCCAGCGTTTGATAGTCTATTAACAAGTTTGCACGTGTTATTGGCAAAATTGTGGTGTCTTTTCCGCAAATGCCATTAAGAAGAGTTGAAGTTGAAGTTAAAGCGTTTTGGGAATACATTCATTGTGCATAAAGCTAAGGAGTGGAATTCCTGTTTCCTGATAGCTATAACCCCTAGGTCAAGGTCTTGAATGGATTACTTCTAGGCAAGCGTGTTGCATCGTCGGCCACATCATCGCTTGCTTGGGTAGGACCCATAATAATAAAACACTTCGTGAAAACTAGATTTACAAGGCAGCCATTTGTTGCAAATCCACTTTCAGGATCGTAAAAAAAATCAACTAAATAATCTTCAAAAAAAGTATACCTGTAAGCTTTAGATGAGCTTTTTCTTTGACTTATCACTGTTGAATAAAAACACGGTATTAAATCTCGAGAAGAACTTTCGTCTAGAGCATTAAGACTTTTCGGCCAACAAAAACTTAATCTAGACTTTCTCTTGAATAATGTCTGTACCTAATTGAAGCTATAGACGATGTCTGTATAGAGACCGAGGTAATTAATCTCAGTTTGGCCGGTAATCCATCTTTTAGTGGGATTCGATGGAAGGGAGGCGGAACTATTCATCTAATACGACCCCAAATTTATCTCGACGTCAGGTGACTCGGATTACATCTTCGAATTATAACGTAATCTGGGTGTCGCAAATTATCTTTAATTTGGGCAACGTAATGAGCACGTGATGCAAGGTAGCGTATATGTGACGTCAGAGATAAGCGTAGGTGAGTGGTGGTAACTACAGATAACCGAGTAATGGAAGGAAAATTACGGTTAATTTTACCCATGACTATGCTAAGGATACGTGTTTTGATGTTCTGTTGATGATCACAATTAAGTTGCTCTTAATCCTTTTAAGTAATAAAGTCGTAAGTGCTAAGAATATTTTGTAGCAACTTTGTACAAATTTTACTGATGAGCTACAAATGGGTGTGGTTCCTGATAGCTACAACCTAGGAGTCTTTAAGGCAAGAGTAAATAGGTTACTTCTAAGCAAGCGTGCTCCATTATCGGCCACATCATCGCTTACCATCAGGTGAGAGAGTGGTCAAACGCGAGCTTATCCTTAACAAAAAAACTATGTACTAGCATTAAAAGTTATGATTTTTTTAATTATTTAAAACTAGTTGCTGCCAGTGGCTTTGCTCACGAGAAAGTATTCAATTGTTCTCAAGAAACATACTTCCGAAATAAAAAGTTCTATATGCTTTTCCAGGATATAATCAATTCGTGTGCTAAACGTCACCTAAATCCGTTTAAGAGATGAAGTAAGAAACATACACACACACAATCCCAGACTATTGCCTATATAAGTGTGATTAGCCGCTGCTTAACCATATCAAAGAGATAAGATTATCTTAAGTTCGTTTCCTCAAAGCATTGTATTAAAACAAAAGAGCAACGGTTTTGTCCAAAGTCATGAATTAATATGGAGACGCGTTATATCTTCAGCCCATTCATTACAGGCGCTTCCGACTGCGTGCCGCTGTATGGGTAGCTTATCAAGAGATTGATTGCGCAGATACTAAGAGCCAGGATCTACGTTACAACTTCAGTGCGTGTGAAGTTCAAGGTTTGGGAAGAAAAAAGATATAATTAAATGATGAATCATTTATATTTTGCAAATAGATTTTTAAAAAAGAAAGAAAAAACGTTTATTAGTACCTCACACATACAGTAAAATTTAAATACAGTAGAATACATTGGAATTAAAATATAGTAGAATTATGCATAAAATAACTGTATAATCTGTGCAAGGCCAAAAAAGCGCCTAACTCAGCATATGCTGCGATATTTAAAACGATAAATAACGCAGCGCTGGTATTCTGTTAGGGCCCGCGGTAAAAACACTTTTATGCTTCAATTCAAACTAGATGAAGTCGGTGTTTGCTAGCCTAAGAAGAAACACCGAAACAAATTCAGTGGTCAAAGTCTCTTTTTTAAAGTCAAAAAGCAAACATGTAACAGTCATGAACCATACAGATTGGAGTCTGAGATGGTCTTTTGAAGAAAGAACCACACAGCTCTGAGTGGACTTGTCTAGTGCAAGCATTTTTCAGTATTCGTGTAGTTCAACTCAGGAAAAACTGTAAAAGAATATGATGAAACAAATAACACTAAAAAGAAAAACCGCCCAAGTGCGAGTCGAAATCGTGCACGAGGGGTTCCGTACCATTATCTATGTAACATTAGACACTATATATAGAAATAACCACGTATAATCTCGTTTTTTGTATGGGAGGCGGGAGCTCTCTTAAATATTTACTTTATTTTAATTAAATCATTTATTTTTAAAGTAAATACGTAGCTAAATATTCTGTGAATATTTCAAGCGTCTACTTGTTGCCGTTATTAATATTGAGCAAAAAACGGCAAAAAAATCACGTTTTTTAAATGGGAGCCCAATAAAATATTTATTTCATTCTGTTTATAGTATTTGTTGTTATAGCGGCAACAGAAATACATCATCAGTGAAAATTTCAACTATCTAGCTATCACGGTTCCTGAGACAGACAGACGGACAGTGGAGTCTTAGCAATAGGGTCCCGTTTTTACTATTTGGGTACGAAACCCTAAAAATGAAAAATTGAAGACAATGAAGGTCAAGAAGCAAGACGTAAGCAAATAAAACGAATGACAAATGAAATTGTTCTGTAAGTTTTTTGGGATCACTTTCATCAAAAAAATAAAATACTGGACAAGTTGGGATGAAGGACGAAACTAAAGTGATGTCCACAAATATGATGTTTCATACAAATAACAAAAAATATGTTCCAAATCTAGGGTAAGTTAGACTTGGAATAGTTCTTTGAGAGAGACAATCTAGATGTCCGCTCGTAAGTAAGGGAAATCGTAAAAATGAGAAAATATAAGACGGGAATTTGGTATAGTGACAGAACTTTGTTGATATTTATTAGGTTTGTCATAGTAGATGTTGTCCGAGATGAGAAAAGATATATATTTGATAGTTTTTTTTTTTAAATGATATAAACTAGTGCTTGACTGCGTTCCCACTTGATGGTAAGCAGTTTTGGAGGTATGCGGAACAGAGTGTAAAGTCTCGCAAACCTCCGTTGAAAAGGGAGGATCCTCCGACCAGACGGGTGTTATGTCTGGTGGACAACTGCCCGATAGATGATTTTAGGCTGTTCTAATCGCGCGGAGAACTTTTAATTGCGCGATGCAGGATTAGCTGAAGCGGAGAACTTTTAACTGTCGACCTTCGATGTACGCGAAACGCTTAGTCCGGATCGTAGAGGTGTTAACAATATAAGGGTCTCGCCGTACTTCGGGTTTCCTATGGTAGAAAGGTAATGGCGGAATCAACTCATGTAATTCCCGCGCATGATCCCGTAAAATACCGAAAGGCTGGCTAGCTTACCAGTTAAATGCGTAATTATTGATTGGATTGAAAACGCAAATCAAGCATCTACACAATACTAATAAACTTGTATAGATAGTATATAAGCACGGTACTATATTAAAAGCAAACAATTGATAACATAAATATACAAAAATTATAATGAAGAAAGAAGAATAATTTTCCGAACAAAAGTGTCTAGGAAGCTCTCTATCTCTGAACTCGCTATATAAAAGGAAGGAATATATTTAATAAATACGGGTCTCGTTTACAAGGCAAACAACTCATCAGCCAGTCCAAACAAGGTACGCTTTCCGCTGGGTGTTTTTATGCAGTATTGTGGAACTCTGAATTTTGAGATGTAGGATACACAGACGTGACGCCATTTTGTGATGCAAGAACATTTCGACTTGAAATATTTGGAAAGCCTTTAATAGGCATACAAAAGTCTTATGAAGGAAAAACTTAAGTTAGTGGTAGTATGAAGTATTTGTGACGTAAGCTAGCAAAGATTCTTGCGGACGACGGGCAATAGGTAGCTCGCCGTTTGGCTGTCAGGTAACTGTCCGGACTGAGTCCGATTCGTTTACGGTGCGTAGTATTCCACGCGTGCCTCAAAAAGATGTCAGCAAAACCGTAGGGCCGAAGGCTACTAGGGCCATGGTTTGACTTCTGAAAGGGGGACCCGTGATGCTGGGATGCAAAGGGCAACTGGAGGAAAATAGGTGTGGTTTTCGTCAGTAAAAGTAGGTATAACACGCCCTTCAGCCCCGCCCTAGCAAGAGAAGTCATTAGATAATTTCCTACCTTAAAAAAGCTGGTAAAGTTTACTGGAAAAATCATCCAGAAAGAACGTGGAATTATGGATAAAGTAACCAAGCTATCCAGATTCTGGTTCCTTTTTCATTTAACCATAAACCACAATTCCCAAATCTAACGATTTAAATACTGAAATAGGAACTAAAATCAATAACGTAACAAAACCTTATCTTTTTACTTGTAAAAATAAAAAGGCTCTTGAGTAATTAAGCGTGAAATGGGGTCATGTCACATCAACATGAGACATTGAAGCACCGTATCGGATCAAGATTGAAATTATTCAGAAGGTTCAGGACAAAGAACATTGGATAAGCAATTTAAAACAATTTGTTTGAATTTATTTGGATGATTTTTGGATAGGAAAAACAGTTTGAAAAAGTTTTATATTTATGTTATATTTACAACCCGGGAATCTTTAAATCAAGAGTGAATAGGTTACTTCTAGGTAAGCGCGCTCCATCGTCGACCGCATCGTCGCTTTCCATCAGGTGAGATAGTGGTCAAGCGCGAACCTATCAAGAATAAAAAAAAAAGTAATGATTGCTCCACACAAATAATAATTCCCGTATCATGGATACAATAGAATATTATAAACTTTTGTATACCGAAATAGTAACAATTTTACAGAAACTTGGGTACTATGGGTACAATGGCGGTCTTATTGCTGACAGCGAAATCTACCAGACAATCTTAGGATGGACTATAAGAAGTTTAACTAAAAAAGGGTATTCACAAATTTGTAAACTAACATACAAAAAATACCCAGACCACTTATCAGTAGGTAACATCAATTTTGTTCCTTGCGAGAATCGAACCCTTGATACGCAGGGAGATGTCAGCAAATCGTAGGGGCCCAGCAGGGTCGAAGCCTACTGGGGCCACGGGTAGTGTGAAAGTGAAACCCGGGGCCCTGGGACGAAGGCAAAGAAGGAACAGGAGTGGATTTTTAGACAGCAAAAGTCTGACACTATTTCCCACTCCACCCAAGAGCGCGATTTGTCATTAGATGATTTTTGCAACTAAAAAAAACCCATGATACGCAGCGTAGCAGATACTCACTTAACCACAGCGCTAATATAATCGTCATCATTTTGGTAGATAATTATGTTAAGGTCATTTAACAATTTTAAGGCAATAAACGACATTTTAAGATTGCATGTTGATCTTTATGTCACCATTCATTTGTAGTGTTCTAAGCGCGCTAAAAAAAATAAACACGACAAAAACAAAACAAAAAAAAATTAAGAGCATCCAAACTGAGATACATTTTCATTAATTTCTTTATAATCGCTCTTACGTGTTTATGACGTTATGATACATCTTTATTATTAATGTTAATTGTAATATTTTTGACATTGTTTATTTTCGTTTAAATTTTCTTTTTTTTATGTTATGTAGTTTTATTAATGGTGTAAATCAAATCTTTTTAACATTATTTTTTTTTTTAACTAATCCTTTTATTGTAATTTAAGTCATATTAGTTATTACTGTTTTGTTCCTAGTTTTTAAGTACTCAATATTCGCATACAATTTTAATTGTTCTTGAATAAATAAATCTTGAAATCTTAAAATTCATTTAATATTTTGGAAACACAGATTAAATTAAATTAAATCATAAATTTATGTAAAAATAATCTAGTAAGACCTCTGAAAATCTGCTATTTTGCGTGTACTTTGGTCCTTTATAATATTTTTTTCTTAATTGTTATAAACTAGTGCTTGACAGCGATCCCACCTGATGGTAAGTAGTGATGCAATCGTTGATGGTGAGGCGCACTAGTTTATTAAGAGCCTATTCACTCTAGCCTTGAAGACACCTAAATTATAATCAGACGGGACGACCGCAGCAGGCAAGTGTTTCCAGTCCACTCTATGTACGCGGTACAAACGATGAGTCGAAACGCTTGGTCCGGACCGTAAAGGTTTCAACAATTTAAGGGTGGATACTAGCCGTTTGTCGGGTTGTCCAATGGGAGAAATGAGATGGTGGAATCAAGTCATGCAAATCCCGCGTACACTTTCCAAAATGCATCCTGTAAAACACCGAAAGGCTGGCTACCCTACGCCTGTGCTCAAGGCTTTGTAGATTGGACTTAACCAGATCTGGATCACCAATTAGCCTTTTCGCACGTCTTTCCACCGAGTCCAAAGCTGCCAGGTGGCATTTTGCAGCATATACTCATAAATTAAAAAAGTTTAAAAAATAATGCTTATAGAAACCGCACATTTAAATAAGATTCTAAATGATGAAAATAACAAAAAACATGCTCTGGTTGATGATAAACGTGACGGAAAAGGCCCTCTTAAAGATCCAAGTTGCGTCAGCAGCCCCTCATAAAACCAATTTTAGTTGTGTTGTTGCCTGTACAAGGTAAACAATCAAATAATTTAATTATAAATGTACGGTGCTATTATTAGAACAAGCCATATACAGCAGCGCCGCTTCCTGTTCATCGATCAATAGCATTGTTAGTTGAGTATAATTACTATCTAAGTGATTCAAATACTGTCTTTGTGCACCAGTCTAAGGTTGTCTGCGTTTCCCTTCTGCATAAATCTGTCCTGCGGGGTCAGGAACTTCCCGAGAGAAGGGATTTAATATATCTGCAGCCAAGTTCTCTTATGATAATAGACTTTTGGAGTGCACTCAGTTGGAAATGGTTTTAGAAAATGTTGGCATTGTCTACAGAATAACTGTTTAAAACTTTTAGTTAGGGATTAAGTATTAGTTTCGTTCTTAAAACAGCATTGTTTTATTTAATTTTTTTTTTTTTTAAAACGATTCCCCACACTGGGAGTTATTTCTGTATGGTGGGTTAACAAACGTGTAAATCACATACACAAGAAACCCAGACCCAGAACAACTATCTGTAGGCAACAAAAATATTGGTTTTGAGCAGGAATCGAACCTGTGACATGCAGCGCAGGAGCCAATCGCTCAACCTGTGCACCAACTGTGCCATCATTTGAACAATATATCATAGAAAATACGGTATTGAATTTCAATTGAATTTTTCTCTACATTGACGGAAACAAAATTTGAATTAAAATATTGGTAAATCATTCACAACTCCGATACTGCGATTACATGTTTCATAACTTAAAGTTTTTTTTATAAGGAATTATTATGAGTAGTGCCTGAATAAAATAATGCCCAGTATAGCATAGCATAGTCGACTTTATACTGTTCCCACTGTTGGGACTCAGGCCTCTTCTCTAGGAGAAGGAATGGGCCCAATGGGGAATGCCCAGTAATCAATCTAAATAATGAAAAATAAACATATTCTTTTTTATGCTAAGCTCGTATAACATAATTTTGACTACCCACCCAAAAATATTAAGAATGCCAAATACGCTTACACATCCTGTGACAAAAATATTGAGTAGAATACACACATCATTTGCCAAGCACGTACTACAGACGTGCATGCCTACTATGTCTTCTAAGCGTACATACATCAACGTCTCCCACGTCTCCTCGCTCCATTACACTACTAATCGTATGAGATTCCACGCTGATGCCTCTAATTAATGGCTTACATACAACCGTCCCTTCAAGATGTCTTAAATGTTACCGAGAATTAAATTCAGCTGCTACCCCTTAGGTGAACGTTAATTTTACAGCTTAATTAGGTTTTATAGTGTGTGCTTTAGAATAGTTTCGTACGCATTAACTTAGCTTTTAAATTGTGTATCTCTGAAGTCAGTATCTAAATCTCCTTTATTGAATAAAACAGGGGCCTTACTATGACTTGTTAAAATGCCAGGCGTGAGAGCAAGATAGTAGAATGAAGCTAAACAGCCTATAAAGCACACATATACAATATTCCTTTAATAGTTCAATTTATATAGCGTCAAGAACTCGCTCTGTTCCTTTACTTCTTATGTTATTGGAGAAAACACTATATAATAACATAAATGAATTCTATATTGTTATGTTTTTGTCCACATTATTATTTTAACATTAATTTATATAATTGTCGACACAGCGCCATCTACTGAAATCACTTGGAACGCTGCAGGCTGGTCTGGTTAAGAAATACTGCCCGTCCTATTCGGGGTGTACAGTGGGCGGGCGGATCAAGGACTTTCTGCTTGTCAAGTTACGCTGCTTATTCAAAAGTTCCGTTACTTTAGTATAGATGGCACTTATGTTTGCTCAGTGATAACCACTTGTGTTTTACCTATTTCAAAAATAAGATACGTGATTGCCTATATTATTATGGTTGTAGTTAATTGCAATTTGCTTTAAGGACTTAATCCCTAAATTACGTGAAATATTAAAATTCATCTACAAAGGTAAAATACTGTAAAAAAGTAAAAAAAGAAAGTAAAAAGTAAAAAAGGTAAAATACTTAAAAGTAGGCTACTAATTATAGCATAGCATAGCATAGTCGGCCTTATAATGTTCTCACTGCTGGGAATCAGGCCTCCTCTCTAGGAGAGGGAATGGGCCGTAATCCACCACGCGGGCCCAGTGCGGGTTGGTGGATGTCACATGTCTTCGAATTTTTGGTTCTAGGACATGCCAGTTTCCTCACGATGTTTTCCTTCACAGTTTTGAGAGCAGTGGTGATAAAATAAATTACACAAAGTAATGCACCTGGCTGGGTATCCTACAACTCGTAAGTCGGAGCCGTTACCACTCGGCCACCACTGCTCTCACTAATTACTAATTCAAAATCTACTAATTATATTATCAAGTTATTTAGCTAAACTAATTAACTTGATATGTAATTACTTAATAATGCTAAAGTGCTCATTTGAGACGACATGGCTAAGTGGTTAAGAAATTGGCTGCAGCACTGTGTGTCACGGGGTTAATTCCCGCACGAAACAAGTATAGGCTACATTTAGTTGTTTTAGGGCTGGGTATATCGTATATGTGAGTTTCTATGTTTGTGTACGCATCTATGATACACGAGTAATTCCAAAAGAGAGGCAACGTTTAAAAAAAATGCTCATTAAACAAAGACTTTTAAAACTTTTTTGGTTACACAAAAGAGTGCCTCAATATGCTAGTCAACAAAACGTAGTTGTTTAGGCTTTTTCGCGCCATGATTTTTATAAAAGCAACTAGAAGATGACATACAATTTTGACCTACTTACTTTTAGTCACGAGTGGTTTTGATCAATTTTCTTTTAGCGTTGTAAGATAACAACCTTCTGTTGCTGATGACGACAGCAGACTATGTCTCTTGCATCGGAAAAGTCTACACCCATAAATCTTTTAACACATACTTTGTTGTGCCTCCGATATACGTAAAAAATTTTATGCATACTGCATAGTACTTAGAGGCATCATTTGATTATTGAGTATCGCACCTATTAAGATAATAATAAATAAGGCTTGATGATTGGGTAACAGTTTATTCGCAATATTATATTTCAGTGTTCAAGCATTCGGAATTTTGCAATCTAATAATCCCAGCCATTCAATTTTAGCAGGATGCATAATTTTTGCTATTGAAATAAAGCTTTCACTAGCTTCGTTTCATTCATGAATTTCACCTTCACCCATTGAACAACGACCTTCCGTCGCGACAGCGTCATATTGATATCATCCTGGAGCATGCGCACTGGATGCCGCGCATGCGTACCACCAGATCAAAATGTTGTGTATACTGTATACCTTCATGTACCAAAACCTGTCAAGCTGCAATAATAAGTCTGCATTATACTGAAATGGCTTTCTAAACGTGTTTTAAATACATTTCGTAGTTACTTTTTGTTCAGTAGATCCTTCTTTCTACAGTTTTGTCTATCTGGATGGTACAGTGATTAGCGGAAGCAAATTTCGGACTAACGAATGCAGTGTAATTGATAAAATATTTTTCATTCAGTGTAGATTGGACGAACGTTAATAATTCAAAGAACTATTTCATTGAAGTGTATAAGGTGATACATCAACAGGTAGGTTTTGTTTGCTTATAGTTATCTGATGACAAACGTATAGATGTACGGTGGTAGTGGGCGTTACTCCAGACGAATTGCGTGGGTGGAACATCTGGCTTGTCGTAGACTGAACGACGGTAAATAAATTCAACTCACGAATGATTCAAATACGATGCTTGTGGCAGATAAATGTAAATGACTTGAATTGTCGTAGAGAATCTTGTTCGTTAGTACATAACATGATTAGTGACGTCAGTTTTTCCTCTCTCTCTCTTTAATAGGTGAAACATTACGAACAGCTCCTGCAATTGATTTTTGCGATATAATTGACACTGCAAAATATTAATATTATGATTAATATGACCAATTCTTAATATCATATAAAAGCCCTATTAAATAACAATTTAATAAATGATTTTAAAGGTATGATTTATTTGTGTTGTAGTTTGTATGCATTAATTCAGTTATCAATTATTTCATTTTGTGATATTTGAACATGACGATCTAAGATAATATCGTTAAAAACTAAATCAAATGTAGATATAAAGTTTATGGATTTAGAATTTATTTATAGTTTTGTACTTAGAAAGATCCACAGCGTTTTCCTAAAATACTATTTATATTAGAACACTTAGATAATCAAATGTGTCAAAATTCATGTCATTTGAGCTTAGACAGATAAACCGTTGTGCATTCAAAAAGTTCCGTAATCATCAGCATGTTATTAGTGTCCTCTCAAAACCCACCCACGCCTTGTTAAATGGTGTAAATTCACACAAAATCAATATTGACTATTGGGTACGCTGCAAAAGCTTACGGGTCGTTGCTCGTGTCCTATATACAAGAACCCGCTAACGATCCCCTACGGGTATTAACTAGCTACATCCGTTGCACCTCGTTCACTTAGCAACGTGAGTTTATTAATTATATTCATGTCACAAACAAACGAAATTTGTTGGTTTTTAATTGAAAATCAGAATAGGATGCTTACTGAATTGTTATAAATAAAACTAGTGTTCGAAAATCGGAATCTGAACTAAACTAGTTGTTGCATTTCACCTGGGCGTTTGGTATCACGGCATGCCGTACGCAGTAAGGGCATTTTTAAATTATTAAAGTCGAAGTTACAAGCTACGTTTTAACAATAAATATTACTCCAGGTTTTTCGACTATGTGAATGCATAAACAGTTTTTAAAAATATTCTGGAACTTATTTTTTGTTATTTTGGGAGCAATTTTTTGGGGCAGGATAGGATATAGGATATAGTGGAATATAGTTTGTGGCACAGTGCAGTCAAAACAGTTATAATAATACTTTGAATTCTATATTTGTTTAAAGTAACGACAAACATGAGTCTCTGGACTCATGTTTGGCATTAGAATACAGTCGCCAAAAAAAACTCGAATGATGGATGGAATACCGATAAAATGTATATCATGTACAAAAAACAAAAGAAATCTTGACATCTCTGAAACGGATTTGTCATCGTGTGATAGCCTTTCAGTGACTAATAGAATTCATTCATCAATTTCCCTTAAAAACTACAATGGCTGACGATTTTGTTTACAAAAACATAGGTATTCATATAGTGGAGGCGCCAAAGGTAGTTGAGTATGCTAAATATGACAACCGCATTCTGGATGTGCCAGGAGGTATAATGGTCCATTTTTTTTTACCCCCACCCCCTTATGTATCATGTAAATGGACTGAACCAGTGCTTTGAAATCATATTAATGAGTTTTAGTGACAATATCTAATTGTTTCTTATGACTAAAGGTACTTATAACTAGTTAAGTAAAAAAAAGAGTAAAACGTTTAAAAAAACCAAAAGATATTTAATACGAAAAAACAAACGCCAATGTAAACTATTGGCATGATTTACTTTTTTTTTCGCCAGAAATAAAACATAGGTCATATGTTAGAGGCCTATACGAGGAATCAATATCAAAAATAACCAGGTCTTTAAACCGTAACCGAACAAAGATACGTATAGAAGCATTGCTAGTATATTTTTGTCAGGCGATACCTATTTTCGTTATATAATAATCAAATGGAAATATATCACGTATTACTTTGAGGTTTCCACTGATAAAATAGATTAAATAGGTTATTACTGTTATATTTTTTTCACAATCGCAGTTTTTCATCATTAAACTATTTAAAAAAAAAACGTAATAAACGAATCGAAAAGATACGCGTTAGTGTTGTGATAGTGACACTATTTAATGCGTACTTACCATAAAAACCGAAACTAAAACTATATTTAACAATAGGAAACTTAAAATATCAGACATACAGTATTTTTATTTAGAAAAATATCGCCTGATATAACTATAGCAATATACTAAATTGTCTCTAACTTCGTTTGGTTACGGTTTGTAGACTTAATTCTTTTTGTTATTGATTTATCATACAGCCCTTTAAGATATGGCCTAGGTTTCAATTTTGGCGAGAAAAAAAATTACGTGCCTGCAATGTATGGGAAATATTTTTTAGTGAAGATCTGATGAAGGACTTTGGAGGTAGAGCATGAAACACTTCAATAAATAATAGAAAATCTTCTGAGATTGCTGCAATCGCATGTCTGTTTATTGTTAACAACATTTCATAATATAAAATGACACCAGCATGCTCTGTAGGGGTCCCAGAGATGTGTTAAGTTCATACTGGTAAACATGTTTCTTTCACATCACAAAATCATGTTCAAATAAATTCAATGTTATTGGGGTTATTAATTCCCGATTAACTTTTTGCTTATGAACCGATTTTGATGATTCTGTTTGTGTTAAATTATAATTACACTCCAGAACCTTTCGCCCCAACGGCCATCTGTTTTGCGAGCAATTTGCCTGCCCATTGCCACTTAAGTTTGGCGATTCTTCGTGCTATGTCGGCAACCTTGGTTTTCCTGCGGATATCTTCATTTCTGATTCGATCACGCAAGGAAACTCCGAGCATAGCCCTTCCCTCCCCTTGGGTGACTTTGAGCCTTCTGATGAGGCCCATTGTGAAAAAAGGTAATAGTAAAAGCAAATTAAAGGGTGTCTTTCAAGTTATAAACTTATCGTCGGGAATCTATGCACTAAACACAAAAATAGTACATTTTGATACAAGTGCAGAAAGTTTGTCATTGTAAATGAGACGGAATTCGCCCAAGCCACGAGTGACGGTGTAATAGAGCCGAGTGCTGCTGTTACAAACCACATGTACAAAATGATTTCAATACACTTACGAAGATATAAATAAACGGGGGCTGCCCGGGGACTCGTGAGGGCTGCGCGACGACCATCCTGCATATCAGGCTATAAATACAATAAATTGCGGCAA
This sequence comes from Mythimna impura, assembly GCA_905147345.3. Classification (NCBI taxonomy): domain Eukaryota; kingdom Metazoa; phylum Arthropoda; class Insecta; order Lepidoptera; family Noctuidae; genus Mythimna; species Mythimna impura. The sequence goes on along the minus strand of LR990353.1, from coordinate 19,940,136 downwards.
AAATAGTAGCAGAAAACAGTAAATTGCGTACCTAAAAATGGTAGGGATAGAAACGGGTTGACGTATAAGTGTATTGAAAAATAACTAACACAGGCAATGTACGTAGGAAGCAGTAGACAGCCTCGCAATGGGCCAAATGTTTCACGTAGAAAAGACGAAAATTTGTTAATTTCATCGTGGTAAATAACATTGAAACATAATAAATGAAGCTAATATTAATTACATTAGAAGAATTAAAATTTTAAAATGTCATATAATTAAAAAAGAATATCCAGATACATATTTTGTGAATAAATGTTAAAGTAAGAATAATAATAAAATTTTAAATTCGTGATTTATTTTGTAATTACATCATGGCAAATAATAATGAAACATGATGATCATGAAGCAAATAATAATATCACTAGATTAATCAAAAATTGAAATGTCATATATTAAATGTGAATATCAAGATATATGTAAATAAATATCAAAGTAAGAATTTTAATAATTAAATTAGTGCACTATAGGCACATCAACAATATGTCCTTACATTCTCCATTAAATTTAATAATCCTGAACACTATCATAACATTTATATAGAAATAATCTTTTTAATTTATTTTTGAATTCGTCGATGGATGGAATTTCTAATATGAATTTTGGGAAGTGATTGTATATACGTGGAGTCCCACTGAAAATGTTTTTAGAATATAAGGCTGTCTTTGCAACAGATTTTATTACTATGCCACTTACTTCTGTACTTATCAAAAAGATGTTTGTTAGTTCTTGCAAAGCTAGCAATCTCATAAATATAGACGCACGGCAATTTTAATGCACATTACACATTGCTTGACAAAATATGGCCTAAAAATATGGTAAATATGTAATTAAATTTTATTTATTTTTAGCTTGAAAGTTTGTAAGTGCATCTTGAAATCATGCTAAGAGCCTCTAATATTCTTTCAGTGAAACAGATTGTTGAAAGTCAGAATTGTATTACAGGATTGACATTCCAAATATTATCAACTTAATAGGAGCTATTAGAGTAATTTATGTACTCGTATAACATAGGTATACTAGCTTCTGTCAGTGGCTTCGCTTACACGAAAGTAGAAAATTAAAAAAAAAATATATATATATATATTATTGTAATCATTAATTTATTATTTTTTCTTTTTGAAGCATCTGTTATTTTTTTATTGTGCAAACCTACCACAGTGTTGTCCTTTTAACACGCTTTTATTAGCTTCACTTGTAACTAACTATGTATGTAAGAAAATCTTGGAATCTTAATTTGCCCCACTTCCCGGTCTTCGATTAGGATGAAATTTTGCACACGCTCTGAGTTCTGATGACAATACATGACTAGCTAAGAAACGTCATTACAAATCCAATATGGCGGCCTGGCTGTTTGAAATCCAACCCCATGATATGGGTATCAAATGAAAGGGTTTGCTGTCAGAAAAACGAAGAAAATAGTCACGTGACTTAAATCGAATATGGCGGACGTCCAAGATGGCAGACAGGCTATTTGAAATGCACCCCCATGATATGGGTATCAAATGAAAGGGTTTAATGTCAGGAATACGAAAAAAATAGTCACGTGACTTAAATCCAACATGGCGGACATCCAAGATGGCGGATTGGCTATTTGAAATGCACCCCCATGATATGGGTATTAAATGAAATGGTTTGCTGAATGAGATACGAAAAAAATAATCACGATAATAATAAGTTTTGTCCAAAAAGAGTATAGATTACATAAACGCTCCACGCTTTCTTCCATAATAAATCATAGTAAATATTCAATAAAGATGATTACCTACTTATAACCATTTCGCTTATGTAATTATTTATCGTTCATCACGAACTGAAATTGTTTATGTTTACCTGCGATCTAATGAAGATTTGGCAAAGGGAAAACTCTTGAGTCATCAAACTAAATGTCCGAATTATTTTGTAATTTTTAGTGCGTGCTAAAAGCGTGTTTTTTAGTTTTTTAAACTATTTTTTTTTTAACCCAAAGGTTGACTGGTAGAGAATGCCTTGTTGCATTAAGTCCGCCTATATACCACTACTGTAAATGAAGTTTAAATAAAAAAATAAAATAATCACAAAAGAACATACTCCTGGGATATAAAGTATCTATGTTTTATTGTAGAACATAATCTAGAGTTAGTAGTAGTAGTAGTTAGTAGTTTTAGAATAAGACATAATAAGAGGTCCGGACCGAGCTCGAGTAGTCGACGGCGCGTAGTGTGCACGAGTTTGCTTGTGCAAAACCGTAGGAGCCAACAGGGCAGAAACCAACTGGGACCATAGGTTGACTTCTGAAAGGGAAAGCCGTGGTCCAAACATGTAAAGGATAACTGAAATAACATAGGTTTTAGTCCTCCACTCTATAGCGAGAGAAATTATTAGATGATTTTCGGCCTTAAAAAAGGTATGTACAGTTACCAATTATTCTAATGATAATTTCTGGTAACTAAAATGAAAATCAAAACTTTAATGTATTACAAATATCAAACAACCCTCCATTAGCGAAACCGCAACTAAAACACAAACTAATATATCCACTTGTTTACACAGTTCCACCCCATCGAGCAAGTCTTCATTTAAACACACAAAACGGTGTGAAAACATTACCTTCGACTTGATTTCTAAATCTTTTTGATTACTGCTATGCAAATATTCATTTACATTTAAAACAGTTTCGTATACCGTGAAATTAAATTGCTGTTTGTTCAGCGCAAACATTTCAAGGAAATGAATCCCGTTTGCTTCAAGCACTAACAAGGCTCGTATTTGATCTGTGTTTGGAGGCATTCCATTTCAGTTGACTTTGTTTTCAGTTGATAGTTAGTTTTCAATGAGAAATAATGGATGTTACCTTTAACTGCGTCCAAAAAAAGAAAGACGTTTTTAATCGTCTAAATATTTATTTTTTTGTTTCTTATTCAGCAATATCTTCGCTAAATGTAAAGCGATTTTGACGATTCTTTTATTTGTTCCGAAGGATTTGTTTGCCAAGTACTTCCATTTAAATTTGGTGAAGAAGACCATGGAGCACTTAAATAAAATGACAGCAATGTCCAAGATTACTATCATCAAATGTCTGTTTGTTATGAACACCATTTCTCTTTCTTTCTAAATAGGTACCGCAAACGTGTAAAGTTTACTCTTTTAAACACTAATTTCACTAATTACTTTCCAATTTCATGATATCAATTCGCGCATAATTTATTTGTTAATAGACCTATTTTGATGACTTTTTAGGTGTTTAGAAGAATGTTTCTATCAGGTTCTATTTAAATTTAGTACAAGTTTGGTCTAAAATTGCCAGGAATTGCCTTGCTTCTTTTGACTCTTGGAGCGTCTCCCGAAGAATTTCCTCTCCTTCAAGCTTTCTGTTGCCTCTTTCGCTCGCACTACTACTTCGTATAAAGAGGTGACTGACTGCTTCTCATGTTTTCCTATTCCAGATCAGGGTCAGACACGAGAGGTCGCCTCCCCCAATCGAGGTAGTGCTCTGTCCAAACGGGGTAGACTTCTACTGTATGCTACACCGTGTCTTTCAGGAGATCCACTCAATACTGTCACCCGGTCATTTCTTCCCGTTAAATTCAAAACCGGAAAGTGATGATACTTTGGCCCCTCTTTAACCACTCTTCAAGGATTATGGCGTAGATATTTATTGCCGCGATTGTGGCGTGCCTAAAATATGGGGCATAGCTATTGAAAATTAACTAAACCACCAAGAACAACTTTTGTAAATTGGTCACGTTTATTTTGCGATAATTTTGGATCTGGAAATTGGGCCTTAATATAAAACAAACTCTGTTTTTTAAAAAGTATTTTATTATTAATTTATTTTGTGAAATAATTAATGAAAACCATTTACTGAAAAATAATTTAACTTTTATCTGAGCCTGAAAATTAATATCACTTTCTAGGAATCGGTAATTGAACACCAGACGCTTGTCAGTCGTGTGCAACTGACAAGCGTCTGGTGTTCAATTACTCTATCTCTATTACATAAACTACGACAATATTAACAAAACTTAATTCACAAAGAGATAAATATGAAATAGTTAACCAAACACACTGTTTATATTCAACTAGCTTCTGCCAGCGGCTTCGCCCGCTTGAAAATAGGTTTCTCCATACAAACTTTAGATCCCCGTTTCATCCCCTTAGGGAGTGAATTTTGGAAAATCCTCTCTTAGTACTCGCTTAAATCATAAAAAGAAAGCTTGAGCAAAATTTTACGATCCTAGTCCCAGTAGTTTCGGCTGTGCGTTGATATGTCAGTCAGTCAGTTTTTCCTTTTATATACATATATAGATAAAGCATCACCAACATAGAAAAAATCAAAGATTATGATATACAGTAAAGGTCCTGCACAAATTTTACTGATCAATTTATGTGGAACTGCCTTATACATTGTTAGTAAGTTTAAATATCTGGGTCACATAATAAAGGATGATTTGAAGGATGATAATGATCTGGAACGACAGAGGTGTCAGGTGTCATGTCAGAGTAACATGTTGGCTAGACGCTTTTTTCACTGCTCTGAACAAGTTAAAATAACTCAGTTCAAGGCTTACTGTCAGTCGTTCTACACCAGTCAACTCTGGTACAGGTACACGAAGAGTGCGTATAACACACTTCGTGGACAATACAATAACGCCTTTAGGGCTATGTTTAAGCTGCCCTGGCGCATGGCGGTGTAGTGCGACTGGCATGTTCGTTGAGAACAGAGTTACTGATTTTCACGGGCTCTTGAGAAGACTCAAGGCACCTGACTGGACTGACCCGGTGTAGGAATAGGATAGTATCTGAAGTGTTCCATTGTGTGCCTGCTTAGACGTTGTTGTTAATTTTATTGATTTATTAATGCTATTAAATGATAATAATAACAGCCAATGGCTTAATAGCCAAGAGCCACGACCAACACCTTAGGAGGCTCGCGTTAGGCGGCTGCATCAAGGGCTTGATCCAGAAAGCGGTACTCCTGGAGACGGCTCGTATTGTTAGGAGGTTCCTTTCTCTGGAGCCCTGACCGCCGGTAGCTTGGACTCTGTTCCCGATACCGGTGGGACACTATTTTTATGTGTTTAAATGTTTTTTTTTTAAATATGATTTTGTTAAAAAAAAAATATTTAAAAATTTAATTAATATGTATATTGAATGAATAAAGAAAATAATAATAATTTACAATAATTTTATCAATGTTTCAATAATTTATATAATCTAAAGTATTTAATTTATTTATTATGTTATAACAATTCTATTTGATTCTATAATGTTACTATGGGTTAATTAATGCCTGAAATAAAGATATACCAAAGTACGTCAGGGATGCATGAATGAATTTACGAAACTACCCGCTGGAGCTTTATCGTAATTGAATCATTTGAGTCGAACTGCGCGTTGCTAAATGCACCCAAACTTGTAGTTAGGTGAATCCTTCTCTGTAGGTATCGACATATTTACACGAAATTGAAAAGCCAGGAATGAAATAAAAATGTTTCAAATTCTTGTGAATGGTACAAGTTAGGAAGTTTGTATCGCATTTTGTGCCGAATTTAGATGTGAAATTCAGAAACTTGTCTTTTTTTTCGCCGGCAATAAAATTATTAAAAAAAAAATTCAAGGTTCAAATATTCTCACACATCTACATAAAAGTTTAGGCACACCATAATCTTGGCGGTTAATCCCCTCTTTGAGGAGTAGCTGGCGAGAAGTCATGGCGTTCTTACCTTCCCCACGATGCAGGTCCTCACTAGACATGGTGAGTTCGGATGGGTCCTGCACCCGATTCTTGCGAAAAAAAAAGCCCGGGTGTTACCATTGTGCGGACTGTCCAAAGAATATGTGGGGCATACGGTGGAGGTGTGCCCTGCTTGGGCGGAGCACCGCTGAGTCCTCGTGGAGGCAAATGGGAATGGGTGGCGGTCGGCTACTTCCTACTAGCCTCCGGGGGCTAACTTCCGAAAGGGAAACCTGTGGTCCTGAAACGCAAAGGGCAAAGAAGGAACACAGGTGTGATTTTAGTCAGTAAAAGTCTGACACACCCTCCCATTCCACCCTAGAGCGCTAGCACTCATTAGATGATTTCCCACCTTAAAAAAGAAGTATAGTTAAAAGTTATCGAGATTACATTTTTCAATCAATACCAATATCTAACAAAGCCTTCAAAGAGCTAAAAGCTGAAATACAGTAGAATCTTTCTTTGCAATCAAGCGGGAGAAATTCAAAGAAATAAACTTCAAAGCAACGAAGTACGACATTCCATTTTCTTTGAGGAATATTTCCGTTGCTCTCACTACTTCCGTAGCAAAAGGAACTTGTTCTTACGTGTTTTCTCTTTAAGTTATTTAGTATTGAAGAAATTGTTGCGCTTTTTCAAAACTGAAGTTGATACAAGAAGTCCTTTGAGTTTTAAATAGCTATTTTTATTCACTATTTTTCTATGAATAAATAGCACGAATAAAGAGCAGTTGTGGCCGAGTGGTAACGGCCCCGACTTACGAGTTGCAGGTCGTGGGTTCAAACCCAGCCAGGCGCATTACTTGGTGTAATTTATTTCATCACCACTACTCTCAAAACGGTGAAGGAAAACATCGTGAGGAAACCGGCAAGTCCTAGAACCAAAAATTCGAAGACATGTGACATCCACCAACCCGCACTGGGCCCGCGTGGTGGATTACGGCCCATTCCCTCTCCTAGAGAGGAGGCCTGAGTCCCAGCAGTGGGAACATTAAAAGATTGATCATGCTATTATGCTAAGTAATTTCTAAATTGTTTAATTATACTCGTATATATGTATGTAATACTAGCGTTTGTACCCACATAAATTATATGACAAAATTTTAACGAACATGCTTAACAAAATCAAAATAAATTCCAGGAACCCATTACATGAAATGCAAACAAAATTACGCAACATTATAAGGCTGAATATGCTATGCTATGTTAAAGAGCACGAACTATAACTTTTGAGAAAAGTTCTATAGATAAAAAATATATAGAGAGAGAACAAAGAGAATAATAATTAATTGATAATAGAGTTTGTATTATTGCGATATTTATTCTACTATGTGTTCGAAACAGATAGAAGAAGAATAAAAAGGGGACAGTGATGGTTATATAACTAAGCATCATGATATACATGACCATCACTGTACCACTTTTATTTTGTAGTAGGAAAATCATCGTGGACTGTCAAAATTTTACTGCCCAAAATCCACCCATGTTTCATTAGTTGTCGTTTACATTCCAGAGCCGTGGGGACTCTTTCTAACAATCATTGGCCCTGATTGGACCCGTCAATCATGCTTAAATCTCTTTAAGGCATGTGTGGAAAACAACGCATTGAAAAACTCAGGTCTGATCCTTATTGGACGGCAAGTTACCCATTGTTCAAAGTCTGTAAGCCAGCATCTATGGTGGCCGAGAATTGCCCTGCAACTTCCGATACCAGAAACGTCTGCATTCCATGTGTTTTGCATTCCAGAGCCCACGGTTACTCTCTTAAACAATCCTGCAACCCTGTTTTAAATCGGCCCTAACGGCCAATTAAACTTAGCTTAACTTTTTTTTAGATGGGAAATCATCTAATAACATCTCCCGCCCTTGGACGGGGCGCGAGGGCGTGTCAGACTTTTACTGTCTAAAACACACTCCTGTTCCTTCTTTGCCTTCGTTCCAGGGCCCCGGGGTTCACTTTCGCACAAACTATGGCCCCAGTAGGCTTCGACCCTGCTGGGGCAAAAAGCCGCTTAATTGACAGCTAAGTTGAGATAATTAACTTAGCTGTCAATTAAGCAGACAGGTTTTTGAAGCACGCGTGGAACATGATGCGCCGTCGACCTAATCCTGGTCTTTATCATTATACCCTTATAATTAAGAACATGGTTAAGAAATTGTGAGACTTTTAGTGTACATCAAAATATATTCTGTCTAAAATCCTTTTTTACCAAGCATTTACCAAGCTCGCCAAGTTTATGTACAATTTATTTACACATAAAAATGCATTTCAAGATAAAGTTTCCTTTATTGAACATGAAAAGATTTACAATATTTTTTTAATATATTCTTATTTGTATAGGTAGGGTACAATAGCAGTTTAATTACTGACATACGTAGGTTTAAAATATGGCTAGCGTATCTAAATACTACTTTATTTAGATAAAACAGCAAATTTCCAATCGCAAATGCAGTATCTATAAAAATATAATACAACTTTTTTATTGAATCCTTTTCAACTTGGACCACAAACCTTTCATTCTGCGTGATGGCACGCGGCACATCCATTTCCTATTTTCCGTCAGTCACAATTCAGGCGCCGCGCGAACCGGTCGCTGCTGTCGTACTGATCATATTAATTATTTTTTAAACCCTCGTTTATTGTAAGAGTCTTCAAAATGGATATCACTATCACCAGACATTTTAGTTTAGATGAAGTGAGTATTCTAAAGTTAAAAGTAGTGTTCTTATTTCGTTGGTTTTATATTTTATTTTTGGTAAGAAAACTTTTAAAAGCTTTTCGTTGTATTTATTTGCATATTGCTTTACATTGTTTTCAGTAACTTTGAATGTTTGAAAAACTTTTTTGCTAATTTCACATTTATAGCTTCTTCCATCGGCTTTGCCCGCGCGAAAAAAGGTTTCTCCATACAAACTTTGGACCCACGTTTCATCCCCATAGGAAACGAATTTTAGAAAATCCTCTCTTAGTGCTAGCCTGTGTCATAAAAGGAAACCTTGTGCAAAATTTAACGCATCTAGTCTCCGTAGCTTTTGGCTGTGCATAGATATGTCAGTCAGTCAGTTTTTCCTTTTATTTATATAAATAGATTACTGACGCTTAAATACCTCTATTAATAATCTACTTTTACTTTGGAGACTTTTGACTTTAAAAAAAATTATTTAATATTTTATAACTAGAAATCAAAATCAAAAGCTTTGACGGATCATTTTCAACATACCTTTGAGTAAGATCAAACACTCAAGTTTCTCTTACAAGACGAAGGACAAGATCCATCTAAGCACTGTTCAAGAATTGTTTCAAATCCAATGCATTGAATTTCAAGCTCATTCAAGAGGCTCCAATTTTCATGAAGGCCTTTGCTATTCTTGGATAATTATAATAATTGAAGTTTCAATTCAATTATAATATTGGTTTAATTTATTTGTCCTGGTGATATGATAAGTACTGGTCATTTAATATGTTTTTTTTTTTAGTTTTGTCATTATCATCACTTTTGTTTTAAATCATTTAGGTAATTATTACTAACTAGCTAGCTAGGCCCTCCCTGGTTACGTACGGGTACAATTTTTTTTTCGGTAATTTACTGTTTTCTTTCCAACAAACCCAGTCCTGACATAATTGTCAGGACACCACAAAAAAAATATTAGCCGAATAGATGCAGCAGTTCTGAAGTGCAAAATATTTTCTAAGTGTATTCAGTGAAAGCATGATAAGTTTCTAAAGCAATGATTCTGCTGTGTGTAACGATAATGATTGCAATACCTCTGTACCTATTTTTCTGTTTCCTTCTTCTAATCTTTTATTTTGTGTATTTACATAAATCGATAAATAAATTTAAAAAAATTGTCTGAAACAACCACAAAAAAAATCTAATCATTGTTATTATTAAAAGAATATTTATTTCTCTCATATTTTAAAATTTCAATTTTTGCCTTTCTTTCATGCTTTAAAGTTTTAATTTTTGCTTGAAATACAATTTATAGGTACTTTAGCAATCCATGGTTTATGATATTTTGTCCATATTACATGTTATTCAGGATTGGTGCTTATGTGTTCTTCCATTCTCCTCTCTCAACCAGCAATCCAGATTTTTACAAAATTAAACCGTTCGAATCCGGTATAGCTTGTACATTTCATTTACTCACCTTTCAATTATTACTATTTTTTTGTCTATTCAATTTTATTTTTGATATTAATAGTGAACAAAAATCGCCTAACTAAAATGGCAGTAGGCAGGGCACAGTGCCCGTTCGTTGTTGCGACACTTGGGGGAGACCTATGTCCAACAGTATACGTCCTTCGGCTGAAATGATGATGATGATGATTAGTAATGAAAGTAATGATTCTTAAAACATGGATTGCTCACATAACATTTTTTTTTAAATAAATGAGTAAATGTGCTTGACTGCGATCCCACCTGATGGTAAGCAGTGATGTAATCTTTGATTGTGAAGCGCACTAGTTTATTAAGAGCCAATTCACTCTAGCCTTGAAGACACCTAAAATATGTCCCTGTCCAACTATAAGGACGGGAATTTTATATATTTTAAGGACCGACCACCAGTTTTTGCAAGGTGATCACGAAATCGTCCATCTTACAAATTGTAGGGGTAGGTAATGATTGTACCTACCACCCTTTCGCGTTTTGCAATTTATCATAACTTGAGCGTTATTTATGTATCTTCAGAACGGGGTACGTGACTTATACGAGGTCTGAAAGTCTATTTTTACATCACTTCTGAAACATATTCAGTCCAATATCATTTGAAATATTCTACTTTATGGATGAAAAATAGGCGAACCGCACCGTACCGTAAAATATCTGTTGCTTGGTATTACTTTTTGCTTTTATTGATTTACTGTAATTGTAATTCATTAGGGGGCACGGCAGTGTCCCCACCAAGGCGAGTAAAAAATGTGGCACGGCCGTACCATCCTTTTCTCGAAACAGTTCAGGCCATTTTTGATCCCCTATAACTTCGTTGTGTAAAAAACTAGAAGGCTGAATTTTCAGTAACCAAGCAGGCATTATATAAACAGTGTATTTTTTAAATTTCATTTAATTTGAACTAGTAGTTTAAGAATCAAAGTCACTAGTCACTGGTCAAAGTTTCTTAATTTTGTCACTCACTGACTGACCGATCATCAAAACTCTAAGGCACTTCTAGCAGACATAAAAGCTTCAAATTTAGAATACAATTAGTGTTTAGTGTATAAATCAGTGAAAAACTAAAACATTTTGCAATTACGTTACAGTTTTCTAGATACACTAACTGCATAAATATCGCATGTTTATCACAAGTAATACGTATTATATTAAATTAGATTGTTTAGTCCGATTGCCAAGTCAAGTTATGTTTTTGATGGCATTATGTTTTACAATATATACTTGAATATTATTAATCTTATTGTCACAATAGAGGGCCTAGGCAAAGTGATTATATTTAACATATTTAAGAAAACCTATTTTTGATTATTATGTATATTTATGAGTTGAAAAAAAAAACACTTGTTAACATACCTATCTAAAGTAGATTTTTTAATGAAATACTAGCTCATCCGACAGACGACGAATTGACAAATAACCCTAATATTGATAGCTACAAACTGTTTGTGTGTAATGAAGAAAAATGTGTTTTTAATGGTTTTGTGATCAATCATTCAAAATTGGTCCAATAATCCTCGATTTTTGCGCTTAGATAGATAGATAGATATACTCTTTATTGTACACTAACAATAACACAAGCAACACATTTAGCCATTATTTTTTTATTTATTTAAATTAAAAAGAAGAATATAACTGCCCACAGAACCCCCAAATCTTAAAAGTTATCGAAGACTTATGGGCTTATTTTTTATTTAAACTTCATGTACAGTGGTGGTACATAGGCGGACGTAATGCCACAAGGCATTCTCTACCAGTCAACCATTGGGTTAAAAAAGACAACACTGTGGTAGGTGTGCTCAATAAATAAATAACAGATATTTGAAATAGAATGTAGTATCGTTAAATTAAGTGGCTTATAATAATAAACTAATAAATACTATGATAGATATGAAATCATTGTAATTAAGAGAACTTAAAATATAACAATTATGACGAAGACCGAACTAAGGTTGAGAGGACTTCAAGTAGTAGTTCCGAATCTTATAAACGCTTAATACCATCAGATTTTATCCAAGAGCACCATTTGTTGCTTAATCCTGATTAATCTGTCGGAAAAGTTAATCTTCTTTCACCTTGTAGTTCTGCCTTATCAAACGGTTTGTTTTGATCTGCCAGTAATGGGCCGGCCCGGAAATCTTCACTAATTACTAAACATCCTAACTCCTTATTAAACTCTTCGAAGCTTTTAGTATTAACTCGCTTAAGATGATATATTTTCATTTCAATCTTCAAAGGCTTTAGATGAAAGGCGAAAATGTTTGTTTTACAGAAAATAGTGTAATTGTTGTTTGAAAGAAAAGAAAATCATTTAAAGTCAAAATTGTACAACTCCTAATTAAATCAAGTCAAAAAGATTTTCTAAAGAAATTAAATATACTAGCAAACCTATAAGTTTTTATTTTATAATAAGAGCCTATAATATAATGTTTACACGATTATTTCAAAAACACAAAACTATCCAAACGCTTAGTTGACACTTCGCGTGACCCAAGGGCTGGATTTTACCTCTGTTAGAGATTAAGCATTACCATACAACGTGGCAACGCCGCCAGCCTTTTGGGCACACTTCCAGTTGACAGCGATGCGGAGGAGTTTTATGACGCAATATTTTAGTTAGGAGTAGCTTTTAGTGTATATATAGTTTAAATCGTCATTTTCCTATCCTTTTCCCAACTGTGTTGGGGTCGGCTTCCAGTCTAACCGAATGCGGCTGATTGCCAGTATGTAGCATCTATGGCGTCATATAGGAACTAATCCTGCATCGCACAATTAAATTTCTCCGCGTGACTTGAACATTTAGAACAGCCCGAAATCATCTGCCGAGCAGTTGCCCACCAGACATAACACCCGTCTGTTCGGAGGATCCTCCCTTTTCAACGGAGGTTTTACTCTCTGTTCCGCATACCTCCAAACTGGTGACCATCGACAAAGCACGTCAGTGCAAATTTCGTGCAGCCATTACTTCGTGACGTTTATCATCACTTCCTCAAGCTTTCGAGCAGCGAGCCATACAGCCAGTACCCACGGCTATAAAGGGTAACCTGACCACCAGCATGCTTACCTGGTCATACCTGGTCATCACTCTCAGCTTCATCAGCGACATTGGCCAGCACAAGAAGAGCTATGAAGAACTTAATCTGGTCGACGCCACCAGTCAAGCCCTACGTCGCACAGCACCGCTTCGACTCATTAGAGCCAAAAGCATTACTCCGATTCACTGGAGTCTACAGCATCATCCCGACTCACTGGGACATCATCACCCCGACTCACAGGGGCATCATCCCGATTCACTGGGGCATAACCGCAGACAGTTCCGACTCTGGGTACGCTTCAATTATGGCGGTAAGTCTTTGAGAAGTGGCTGGAGCGGCAACACGGCGTCCTCACCTTCCGCATGACGCAGGTCCTCACCGGAGGTCCAGACGCCTCCTGGCGGAAGCTCTACGCGGGAATCGTTCGGTCCATGGCCCTTTACGGGGCGCCGGTGTGGGCGCCGTCACTGCAAAGGCGACCGGCGGCCATGCTGAACTCTTGCCAGAGGGTCATGGCCATCCAGATGGTACGGGGATACCGCACGATTTCCCGCGAAGCGGCGAGCCTCCTTGCTGGCCTACCACCATGGGATTTGGAGGCAACAGTCCTTGCACGCATGCACGATTTGCGCGTGGAGATGCAACGCCGGGGCGAAACTCCGCTGCCGCGCCAAGTCGCGGCATAGCGGACAGAGTTCCGGCGGGATCTCATGGTGGAATGGCGACGGCGACTGTCGCAACCCAGTGCTGGGCACGCTACAATTATGGCGATAAGTCCCCTCTTTGAGGAGTGGCTGGAGCGGCAACACGGCGTCTTCACTTTCCGCATGACACAGGTCCTCACCGGACATGGCAAGTTCGGGAGGTTCCTGCATCGGATTCAGGCGGAAGCAACGCCCGGGTGTCATCATTGTGCGGACCACCCAGAGGACACGGTGGAGCATACGGTGGAGGTGTGCCCCGCTTGGGCGGAGCACCGCCGTGTCCTCGTGGAGGCAATTGGCGGCAGCGACCTTTCGCGTCCGGCCCTGGTTCAGGCTATGATCCGGAGCGAGGAGGAATGGCAGGCGGTCGCCTCCTTCTGCGAAGCAGTAATGCTAGCGAAGGAGGAGGCTGCACGCGTGAGGGAACGAAGGTCCTACTGCCTTTCAGACCTTCACAACTCAGTAAATGGGCCAAACGATACTCCAGTTTTTATTTAAATAAATAACATAAAATGATTTCCACCTAAGTCTTTGACGCATAACGATTTTATAAAAAGAGAAATCAAAGTTGATTGAGTCATTTTGATTTGATATTTACTTTCAAAAGGAAATCACAATTTAATACTCTATAAAAATTAAAATTCAGTAAAACATGTTTCGATTTTAACATAACCTTTCAAAATTTAATTTAACTAGTTCGCCTTACTTCCAATTAAAAGTAACTTGGTCGAATAAATTCTCTTCATTTTCAGAAAGTTAATTTACTACTGCAAATAATGAGCGATTCTGGATATATACGTCACAAAACCGATTGTTTCCTCTTGTTAATTATTTCACAATAACGTTATGAATATTTATTACCATTATCATGGAAATCAGTTTCCCATTTTCTGACACATCATTATTAAAGGAAATTAATATGATAGAACGAGATTATTACGACAGAACCCTCACCAAACCAATCGATAAAGGAATAATCGTGGTTTAATGAGAATTGGATCTTAAGCAGGTAGTGAACGTTTAGGTAGTAGTATTTTTATGGGCATAAAATATTACTACCTAAAAAGTTTTTGTTAGAAATTAGGACGCTCTACGGGACTGTACTAATTTCTAACAATACAAACGAATATTCAAAAAAATTCACCAACATCGATTTCATCACTGTTTACCATCAGGTGGGATCGCAGTCAAGCCCTAGTTTATATAAATAAATAAAAAATATATATATAATATATTTATAAGTTGAAAAAAAAGTAATTAAAAAACTTAAACTATTTTTTAGGGTTCCGTACCTCGAAAGGAAAAAACGGAACCCTTATAGGATCACTTTGTTGTCTGTCTGTTTGTCTGTGTATCAAGATTCTTTATCTAGGAAACGCGTGGAGGTATCGTTTGAAATTAAAAGCATACACTAAGATCTACGGTCCCTTGAAGCTGTGAAAAAAATCAAACTTCTAAGTTAACAAAAAAAAAGATACGGCCGTTTATGTCGCAAAAAACGTGCATTTCGACACTCTCAAAGGAATCAAAATTCATAGATTCCCGTTGACCCAGAATACTAAAATTTGGCTTAAAGCAAGGTCATATAGTATAGATAAAGGATAAATCTGAAAACAGAAAAATTGTTGTTACGTCACAAAAAAAAAAAACTTTTTTGTTATTCGAAAAATCTTCGAGAATCCATTCGGGAATATCTATGCCCCAATCAGTATTCTCTGAATTCTCAACCCTACTTTTAGAAACATAAAGTGTATTTTCTAATAAGAACTTTGTTTCTGCAGTCGTCAATGCGAAGCGGGGCGCTAGCGGCAATGGAGGCGGAGCCTGACCTCAGCACCTTCGAGAACAAATCAGGGCTGGCGGAGGACATGAAGTTCCTCGCCTCTATGCCCGAGCTTTGTGACGTCACGTTTCTGGTGGGTGACACCAGGGAGCCGGTGTGTGCTGTCAAGGCAGTGCTAGCAGCAAGGAGCAGGTTGTTATTTTTAACATATTTTTTATTTTTAATCATTGATAACCATTAAGGAACTCGTGGCTAAATAATGATAGCCACATTGGTCTGTTTTCAAAATTATCAAGGTTTGTCTGTTTAAGGATGACATTATCCTACATACCGAGTTTCTAGTACGTTTAGCCTTTGGTCTTGACTTTCATTTAAACATCTTTGGCAGTCGTTGTAGGTAGTTATACGCTAGAAAATCTGACAGTAATCTTGACAAAGGGTAACCTTTTACTCAGTTCACGGGTTGTGGAGGTCAAATAAGCAGTTGCTCCATATAAAATACTGATATTCAGTTGCATCTAATTAGTCTGAAAGCCGTCCAACACAGTAGAAAAAAATCTAGGCAGGTTATATATTATTTATTGGTAATAATTTGGCATTGATTGCTCTTTTATGTTGAAGCAGTGAGTATAATTCTTACCTATAAGTTGTATCATAATGATCAGAGTACAGGGTTCACTCTACATTAACTAAAACCATTTGTTGAATTAATGATTAACAAGTTGATGACCCATATTTGATGGTCAGTGGTCACTACTGTCAATTTTTCCGGGAAAAAACTTAAAATTTTACATGTGACTAAAATGACATCATCAGACTAAAAAGAAACATAACAGCACTGCTTCTCTGCAGAAATCATATTACTATTATATAATCAAATAATAGCAATATGTCTGCGAACTACTTGTTATTCAATGCAGTACATTCAAGAGTGCTTTTAATGGAAATGCTTCCAACTGTAGAACTATTCCTTGTTTATCTCTACGAGTATGAGAAGCTCGGTAAATTGTTGCTTACAATATGAGTTTTTGCAGTGAAAAGCTTTTCATTAAAAATCATTTAGGCTTCTGAAGTTACTTGATTAATTTTAAGAAGAGACTTCGTTAAAAATCAATTTAATTTTAATAAACTTACCCATTTCAGATAAAGCGTAAACATTGAAGCGGATTAAAGTACAAATTTATTTGATTTTATGATAGCAATCTAACTTTGTCCTCTTTTTGAAGTAACTAAGATAAAAATAAGGTTCCTTAATTAAAGAATCTAATTAGCAACAGGAGTAAATATGTAAGTGGATTTTAATGATAATTTTATATTACTCGTGATTAAGGAAAATAATTATCATAAAACTCGGAATATGTTGTGGGTATTTTAATAGCGAAGCTGAAATAGGCGTAGGTAAAAATTTAGAGAGGATGCTTTATTCACGAAACTCTATTTTCTACTTAACTTTTGTTGTATAGCCGCAACTCTGCGACAGTACAACTTCGGCAGGAGATCTTCTACTTGAATATAACTCTTGAAAGGCTATTACGTTTTACTTATACTATTCTTTAGGATTCAATATCAGCTCATTGCGCTACAATGGTTATGTCCGAGCTGAAAAAACTAGACATTTCTTTGTTCTACTCAATTTTTAAATTTATTTTAGAACTGCAAAATCCTAAAAGTACTTATATTTTACAAGCCAGTTCGCTAACTATAAAAAACCTAACTCATGTGATCTCTTTTCGATATCTCAGTATTATCAAAAGTAAATATATAATAAATGATTATATCATTTATTTACTTTATTAGGAAATTCAAATAATTGAATATTTTTGGAACATTGTTGCCTCATATTTGGTTATTTATTTACCGTAAGGTATGTAACAATATGTAAGGAGCTTTATTAAAATATCTCAGAAACGAAAAATGTTAATAATGTCGCTCAAAGGAGGTCCCATACATAGCTCACATTATTGTTAAGTTTTCCTTTGTGACCCATGTTACTCACTGGACACTTTGCATATCTGGCCAAACATTGATAAAGTTTTCAAGCTCGTAAATAATATGGTTGGGCACATAAATTAATATTCTCTAAAGTGGACAATGTTAAGAACTTTCATTAATCGAAAAAAGAAACGCAGAAAAGCTTGCAAAGAAATGATTGAAATGATTGAGTTTTCATTGGCACATATGCTAATGAACCCAAAAAAGTAATGGTTTGTTGCTTTTTCATCTCTTCGTTAACTAGCAGTAGTATCGATACGATAACACGAACAAAAGATATAATATATTTATATCTAATGATATTTCAAAGATTAAGAGTACCACAAGGTCACGTTTTAGGTCCAGTAATATTCATGAAAAAGTAGTTCGTTTGTAGATTAAACATTATTTTTATTTGTCACTAGAGTATTCCAAAAGATGCTCTACCAAGCTCCCAGTCCTCAGCGGAAGAAGGAACCAGCACCAAGGGAGAACAAACTACGACTATTCCTAAAGAGATCTTCAGAACCCCTACTCAATCTCCAGAACGCTGCACAGCAGGTAATTAAGATTTTTTCACACTAAATAAACGCGTGTTGGATTGCAAGAGAATGTTAAATGTTGAACCTCCCTTTGGCGACCTGTAAATTAAAATCATCATTGTCTTAAGTTCTTAAGCTCTGTCAAAAAGTCCTGATTATTCGTTGTTGATTTCAATGAGTTGCATACCTAATATTTTTTCTTTATCTTTGTATTATATCGTTGACTAAGGGTAATGTTATATATATTAATGCAACTTATTGTACAATTTTAGTACTCTCTCATTGAATGACGTGTATTAATGTGGATCGTCAAACATTTCCAGAAACCTTTGAGCATCTTTCTCATTAAAATTACATCCCATTGCAAAGAAGGCCCCAGTATTCACAAAGAACCGTATTGGTTTATCCTCTATCCCACATATACCTACCCACATTATGAATAGCAAAATATTTGCTCTATTCAAAAGGACTTCTCTCATTACTCGAGCCAGACCAACTTCAAAATAGAAATGCACGAATGTGGAAAACTTTTTATCAAAAGATAAGTCCTTTGCAACATCATATTATGCATAAATATCTTCTACGCTACAGACTACTACTCTAAAAGGGGAATTTTTTTCTACAAATTGCAGAGTAGCATGGATCAATTTTTAATGTTAACGTTGAATTTTTACTGTGTTCGCTTCAGAGATCGACATTCGCGCAGCAATTGGCACCAATACAAGAGGTAAAAACAAAATTAAACGGTGTTTTAGGGGACTCACTTTTATCGATTTGAGTACTCGGTGTTCATATTGTATAAATTTTCACTTTCCAATACACAATGTAGATAGGAACTCGTCTGATAAAATTGAAATCTTTTTCGATTAAAATTTTATTACATTAGGCTTTTGCGTCACAACTGTTGTGTTGCATGTTACTGTTAACATATTCTTGTTTAATTTGACAAGGTGAGTATATCGATGTGATTTTATTTCCACTTTTAAGTCCACCTTATTTCTTATTGATCCAAATGTAGTATATGAAGCATGTTTGGCGTATTCATTGTGTGTCCTTTCAACAAATATTTTTTCCTATACTATAGTGTTGTTTCGACTTTATTTAATTTGTCTTTATTAATTATACTTTTCTTCAGGTTAAAATTTTCATGCTCAAGTTTTCCACTTGAATCACAAGATTGACATCATTATTTTATTGAACGTTCAACGAGTATTCGATTATGCAAAACACAATCTCTTGTGCCTTTAAATTGCTTTCAGTTCAGTTCATGAATGATTTTATAAGGCACTTCATTTTAAGTTGTGAATAAAAGCACTGGAAAAACATCTTAAGTATAAAATGTGTAATACGATTTGGTATAAAATTCAAAATGATATCGAGAGGTTCTGTACCAAATACAATTATAATTTATAAATGAAAACTTTTGTGATAATATAATTTAGAGGCACATTATGTAACGATTTTTATTGTCTTAATTATTTGGTACAGATCGGCTTGCTAAGAATATATTTTACGAGGCATTGTTCAAAATCTAATTTGTAATATATTTGTGGTAGCCATCATCGCAGCAGCATCAGACACTGATCATTGAAGAGTTTGAACCAGACGTCTTTCGTCAACTGATTGAATATATTCACACCGGATGTGTAACCCTGCAACCCAGGACATTGCTTGGTAAGTGTTCTAAAAACCATATAGTACTTCAAAGAAATTTCAGTCACCAAATATTGGAAGAGGAAAACTGTGATAAAATATTTGAACTGTGCTCAAAAGATGTAAAGAAAGTAAAATATTTATCTCTTGAACGACGAGCGATCGATTTGTCTGTATTTAACTAAGACTTTATTAGTTTATCAAAGTATTTATTGGTTGATACAAATTTCGGATACTGAGAAAAGTGACTAATTAAAATGAGATTTATCGTTATTAGTACCAATTTGACTGTTTTATACAGTAATAAATTTGATATTCTGATGAAATACTTAGAAGGCTGTGTGTAGGACTCTAGAACTCTCAAATATAAAATTAGTTTGAGAAAATTAAATTAACATGTTAATTAGCAAAACCAATTTGGTTTCGCTTAGTAGAGACTAAAATCTACTCAGAATTTAATTACCTAGATGTAAATAAAAAAGATAGGCCCAAAAAGTATTTCGTCTGACCATTCAACAAGAAAATGAAAACGGGAACTCGATTCAATTTCCGATTTACCGACAATGAGTGGAGTGGAGCGTGGTAGACTGGAATTTATTGCGAATCGGTAAAATCGATACTGGTACGAGTAATAAAGCTTCAGCTGAAAAGAAAATCAAGTTTAACGTAGGTGTAAATTGAATTTTTATTAGTTTCCAACGCAGAATACAAATTTAGTGCGTGCATGTTGTTTACAGCCTTTAAAAACTGGTATTCTAATACACTTACTATATACTTCGTTCATATATGTACCTTTATGTACATAGTTTGGGTAGATTTGGTTAAAAGGGATCTTCCTTTGAAGACGACCCGAATGACACAAAGGGTCAAATTTTCTCATCACTAGCAAATATTTACTGAAGCAAGTTTGGATGTTTGTGTGCTGTGAGCTAACATTTTATGTTTACTGCGGACTTTAACGACACGCACTGCGGGTTGGTTAATTCTTTTGTGAGAATCTTATTTACGTTTTAGAATCTGTATTGCACAAATATAAACTTACTTGAGTCTTTATTGCAATTATTTACTCGTAAGTCCTCTGTCTAAGGACGCATAGCTTCATAGACGCGTAATCGTTATTATACGACGAATACGCGTCTATGAAGCTACGCGTCCGTGGACAGTAGGTCCAAGTCTGTATCATTACGTATTTAACTTCACATTTTCGAATCATGAAATTTCATTTCCACTTTCAGATCTATCAAAATGTACCTGCTATTTACAGTCTGTGACAGAAATGCCTATTGCAGTGACCAAAGCAATTATAATTTCAAACTCATTGACTAATTAAGCCACAGTGGTTAGTTGCCTCCGATATTGATTTACCCAATCCTAGCTGTGGTTTGTGGAATGCTAAGTTTATCGAAGCGTATTTTCAATTTCCACGAATTGGTATTCAGAATTCATGAATCTCTCACTCGAATCCTCTAACCCACTGGTTTTCAAATTTTTTTTAGGAGTTTAATCATCTTATGACTTCTTTCGCACTTGGGCGGAGTGCAAGGGTGTGTCAGACTTACTTACTAAAACCTACTCCTGTTTCTTCTTTGCCTGCGTTCCAGGGCCCCGGGGTTCTCTTTCTCATCACCCATAGCCCCAGTAGGTTTCGACCCTGCTGGGCCCCTACGGTTTTGCTGACATCTCCTTGAGGCGCGCCTGGAACACTACGCACCGTCGACGACGTGGGCTAGGTCCGGTCGGTTACCGGGCGATCGGACGGCGAGCTACCCATTGCTCGCCGTCCGCAAGCCAGCGCCTACGGTGGCTGGAAATTGGGATCAGGATCCCGGCAGCTGGGGCGTGAGGGCCGTTCCCTCGCGCGTGCGGCCGCCTGCCACTCCTCCTCGCTCAGGACCATGGCCTGTACCAAGGCTTAGCGTGAGAGATCGCTGCCGCCGATCGCAACTCACGAGGACACAGCGGTGCTCTGCCCAGGCGGGGCACACCTCTACCGTATGCTCCACCGAGTGGTTTTCAATCTATGGCCCGAAGCCCCAAAATATGGCATACCCACAAAAGTCCTGGAAATTCTAAACTTTATAACTGAAAAGTTGCCGAAATTATCTAGTTTCACCTGACAAAAAAATTTACATGTAAAAGTATGTTTTTTAAAACCTATTTTCAAAACAATTATAAATGATTATTTGCTGCGAACTGATTTAAAGTTTTTATTCGAAAATTTGTGTTGTCTTGTTACTTTGATTTCAAAGTACTCCGAGTACTCGAAGTTAAGAATTTATGATAAAGGTTTTTTTAGGGCTCCGTATCTCAAAAGGAAAAAATGGAACCCTTATTGGATCACTTTGTTGTCCGTATGTCTGTCTGTCTGTCAAGACCCTTTATCTTGGGAACGCGTAGAGGTATCGAGTTGAAATTAAAATCATATACTCAGATCTGCGGTCCCTTGAAGCTATGAAAAAATCAAACATCTAAGTTACCGTAAAAAATACGGCTGTTTATGTCGCGAATAACGTATATTTCGACACTCTCAAAAGAATCAAAATTCATAGGGTATTTCCCGTTGACCCAGAATCCTAAAATTTGGCATGGAGCAAGACCTCATATCAGAAATGTAGGAAAAAATCTGAAAACTGTAAATTTGTAGTTACATCACAAAAAATACTTTTTTGCGTTTCGGAAAAATGTTCAAGACTCGATTTGGGAATTGAACTACGAGTATTTTCATAGGTAAGTTTGTACAGAACTCTCAGAGCGCGAGTGATACCCGGTCAAACAGAAGGTTGGAAACCACTGTTCTAACCAAACAGAATTGTTTACACCAACTGAAATGGCATCCAATTTAACTGTATAATTGCTTTGTTCATTATATGTATTGTGTAAAGTATATTGCCACTAAAACTTTTCATTCCCTGTCAATCCTGTGTTTGACCATTTTGTAAAAAAACTGAACATTTAATATTAATAAAATCCTTAAATACGTTTTCAATTCAATTATAACAATTTATTGCACATGGGCCTACGTGAAAACTTATAAAATATCAGAAACTAGTGCACGATTCCAATAAAATACAAATAAAATCCACGTTTAGCTACTCATAATAACCTTTGAGTCTGTAGGGTCTACTGTAACTGTATTCTTAAATTCACATTATGGAAAGAAACTATAATTATAAAAACAATCAAAGTTTCGAATACCTATTTTCTTACAAAGATAAAACTTGTTTCAAAGAGGTGTCAAGTGTTGACAGTTTGTAAATAAACTCCCAGTGTTGTTCGTGAAAGGTTTTGGAATTTTGTTACAAATAGAGCTCGGTATTTTAATAAGTTTAGACTGTGACAGACGGATATCAGGTAATTATATAGGTTCACTAAAACTCTAAATTTATGAACTTAAGGATACTATTTTCAAGAATTCAATTTCAAAGTAATTACTATACAGGTTAAAAATAAATTAGTTAACGAAAATCCACAGACCTAAAGACTTTCTTTCCATAGACAGTTTTCACTTCTGCATATTTAATATACACACGTAAGACATAACAAAAAAAAAACTCGGCATTAAAAGTAAATAAGCCACCAGTTGGCTTGTTGAAGTATAAGCTTAAAAATAATTATGACAAGAGAAGGTACAGAGATTCTTCGAAAAAATTACCACGGTTCTGGGCCATAAAAGGGCAACTGAAGGACCACAGATTAGTTTCAGTCGGTCAAAGTCTATCACTCCTTCCTTCACACAGAGTGGGAAGAGTCATTTAATGATTTTCCACTGATAAAAAAGGCCTTTTTCCAGCAGTGAAACAGAGACGGTGAATATAATGAAAACATGACCAGCGACCATGGCTTCCGAAGTTATTAATCCTTTAATTAAGAGTTAAAAATATATTGAATCTTCCTTTTTTAGGTTGGATATCATCTAATGATTTTTCCGCATTAAGGCAGAGAGCCAGGGCGTGTCAGACTTTTACTGACTAAAACCACACTTATGTTCCCTAAGTTGCCCTTTCCCCGGACCACGAATACTTCTTTCAGAAGTTGACCCATGGGCCCAAATGAACCTATGTTATTATTTTTAATTACTAAAATATTCTACAAGTTGATAAACATGTCTTACTAAATTGCTTACGGTAACGGCACGGTCGATAATGTGGTTGTCTCCCCCTCGCATATGCAATTATGTCAGTTTCATCCTTAGATAGGAGCTTGTCTAGTTTCCAACCGGTGTATTTGTGACAGCTTCTTAAAATCTCATTTACACGGAGAGTGTTTCTTACCTGCCATTTTTTGCATGTCAATACATGGACAGGCAAGAAACACTCTCCGTGTTTGCAAGGCGAGCTGTAGATTGTTTGACGGAGTTACCATAGGATAAAGGTTACAAAAGGATAATAGGACAATGTAGGTTTTAACCTTTTGAGTGCGTAATTAGAGACACAATAGTAAGACAATGGCGCGTGAACGCCGGCGTTAATGCGGGGATCAACAGCTTAACTTCTTGAGTAGCGTAATTAGAGACACAATAGTAAGACAATGGCGCACGACCGCCGGCGTTCGTGCGGGGATCAACAGCTTAATAGTCAGCTCACGCTCCACCCAGAGCGGGACAAGTTATTTCATGATTTCACATCTATTGGTTTTCTGTCTAGCAAGAAAAACATCGCCTGTGATTATGTCATACAAGAATTGGTTGTCGATTTCTTCTAAACTTCCACGTTAATAAAAAAAAAATACTTTGGTTTTATGAATCTCATTTCATAAAACCAAAGTATTTTTTTTTTATTAACGTGGAAGTTTTCTGTAACAGTTTCAAAATATGAGGTGACTACCGACATTGGACATTTGAAAATGGAACGTTTTAAGGTTTTGAATAAAGTAAAAATCTATTAGTGGTCACGATTATAATAAATCCAAATGAATACCTACTTGGTCAAAACGTTATATTTCTTTGTTTTCGCTTATGATCACTTTGTGTTCGCATAAGATTAGAATCACACAAGACACTTCGTCTTGTGTCTTTGTTTTCATTTGTCAACACTTTTAGCTTTAAAAAATTGCTTATTATCCAAAACAAGAAACTCTCACCATGTAAATGAGCCATTATTGTAAGTAGATTTGCTTTCACCGCAACCCGGAAATTGCATTAGAACATACACTCTCCCTAAATTCAATTCATTACAAGATACAGAATACGAACCAGACACAATCACTTTATGTAAACTATGTTAGAAAATTTATTAGAAATGCATTTACGTTGTAACTGGATTATACTGTGTCTTGTGTGCTAAAGGCTGTTGTACGATGTGTTAAAGATTTATCTGTCCAGGATTGCGGAATTAAAAAACGACTTTAGAAGTAAGTATGCGGAACAGAGTGTAAAATCCCGCAAATCTCCATTAAAAAGGGGGGATCCTCCGACCTAATGGGTTAATTGACCGATAGATGATTTCGAGCTGTTGTATATTTTCAAATGGCGCGGATAACTCTGATTGCACAATGCATTATTTCGTAGTTTCCTATGTGACGTTATAGATGTCGCTACAAGACCTATAAATCTTATAAGCCTTATTGTAAGGCTCTGAATCAAGTATGTGTTTAATGACGGCTACAACCCGGGAGTCTTTACAAGAGTGAATAGGTTACTTCTAGGTAAGCGTGCTCCATCGTCGACCGCGTCGCGTCGTCGCTTTCCATCAGGTGAGATAGCGGTCAATCGCGAACCTAACAACAATAAAAAAAAAGTATGAAATTTTAACAGAACCTCTTATCTGCTTTCTCGTTTCGATTTAATAATAATTATTCTCCCGACCGAATTGCGATCACAGTGGCCATTCTCGACAGAGATTATTGTGCACGCAGGAGTATTGTAGTGCAGAAGTGCGTGCGCAAATATAGGTTCACTATCTGTTCCTTTACTCTCAAATTCCAATGAAATGGAAACCCAACACAACCGGAGAGAGATCACGCGCAGGCTTTTCGTGCTTTACAAGGTACGGTTACAAGGTACCAACTTTTATACTCCAGGCTGCTACAAATGTGATGTTTTATAATGCAAAAAATCTAATATCACTTTATACCTAATCCGGGATCCCGCGAAGCAGCGAGCCTTTTTGCTGGCCAACCACTGTGGGCTTTGGAGGCAACAGGCCTTGCACAAATGCACGATCTGCGCATGGAGATGCGACGCCGGGGCGAAACTCCGCTGCCACGCCAAGTCGCGGCATGGCGGAAAGTCTCCCGGCGGGATCTCACGGTGGAATGGCGACAGCGACTGTCGCAACCCAGTGCTGGGCACGCCATAATTATGGCAATAAGTCCCCTCTTTGAGGAGTAGCTGGAAAGACCTCACGGCGTAAGGACGCGGCGGGGCGTGAAGACCTGCGTCATGCGGTAGGTAAGGACCTACCGCATGACGCAGGTCTTCACCGGACTTGGTAAGTTCGGGAGGTTCCTGCACCGGATTCGTGCGGAAGAAACACCCGGGTGCCAACATTGTGTGGACCACCCGGAGGACACGGTGGAGCATACGGTAGAGGTGTGCCCCGCTTGGGCAGAGCACCGCCGTGTCCTCGTGGGGGCGATCGGCGGCATCGATCATTCGCGCCGGGCCTTGGTACAGGCCATGGTCCGGAGCGAGGAGGAGTGGCAGGCGGTCGCCTCCTTCTGCGAAGCCGTAATGCTAGCAAAGGAGGCGGCCGATGGCGTGAGGCAAATGTCCTCACGCCCCAACCGCCGCCGGGATTCCGATCCCGATTTCCGGCCACCGTAGGCGCGGGCTTGCGGACGGCGAGCAATGGGTGGCTTGCCGTCCGATCGTCCAGTAACCGTCCGGACCGGGCCCAAGTCGTCGACGTTGCGTACTGTTCCATGCGCGCCTCAAGGTGAAGGGGCCCAGCAGGGTCGAAGCCTACTGGGGCCATGGGTGATGCGAAAGAGATCTCCGGGCCCCTGGAAAAAAATGGCAAAGAAGGAACAGGAGTGGGTTTTTAGTCAGTAAAAGTCTGACACTACCTCTCGCTCCGCCTGAGAGCGGGGGGATGTCATTTGATGATTTCCCAAACGAAAAAAAAAAAATACCCAATCCGGGAATCGTTCCCAGGACTCGACGTTCAGCAGTTGCGCTTTCGACCACGACACCAATGAAGCAGTTAATAACGTTTAAGAGCGCGGTCAATAAATTGGGTATATTCTTGTAATTATTTTGAACAATGTTATAAACTAAACAACAAGTAACACTTAAGAAATCTTTTTAATAGCATTAAAATTATTGTATGCGGAAGAGCGCACACCTCCAGCGTGGTGAGAATATCTTGCTATCTCTTTTGTACGTACGTAATCTAATAGTGATGACGTCACATTTCAGTATGTGTATCTCTTTCTGTTACTTAACAGTTTCTCTTCCATCAGGTTTTAAAGGTTTCTAACTCACTTAACTTTAAATTGGATTTGAAAAATTATCCAAAATTGCAACAAAAAACGACAATAAAAAATATAAGTCCACTGAAAAAATAAACACAATTCAAGTTGTAATAGTTGTATAATTTTAATAGGCTTGTGCAAGTGATTAGGGGTCGGTTATTTTCTTTGTCACTGTTATAAAAAATATCCTATTAAGTGGTTTAGTGAATCAGGGCCTATTTATAAAGCTACTACCCCGATGACTTCTTAATTAATTATTTTTTTAATATATATATTTTTTAATTGTAAATATCATCGGAGTTGGTTAGAATAATGACTTTACACAGTTTAAATTAAAAAAGTACAGATGTTTTTTTTTAAATTAGGAATTGCCGACGAAAAATTCCACCACTGGGGGGTCCAGAATTATGTACCTATTGGATCCATGGTATTCGTTTGTGCATCGATGTCAAAGACAGCGTGTATAAGAACTAATATTGAGAGATGAAACAGAAAGTCCTAACTATTTGTGGCCCAGGCATGAAATATGTTGCTAACGAACTGTCGTTAGCATAATATTTGATGCCCGGCCCTGCCTGGTCTAAATTTCTCATAATGAAATCCTGGAGATATAATGAGAGACGTGACAATATGTTTATTACAGCTAAACTACTCATTATGAATAATCCACAAAATTTGCCGAATGAATATTTGGTGATCGTAGAATGCTTATTCGTGAATAAAATTGGTGGTAGTCGCTTCTAATAGAGACCCATCTTGATGGTGGATTGTAATGGCTTTCTTATCAGCTTTCTGAATTACCGATAAGTGAAGGACATACCTACTATTGAAAATAAAAACTGACAAACACGTACCCAAAATATTAGATTACTATTTAAATATGGAGGTAATATTTAAAAGTAATGTAATACCTGCAGTCTCATTTATGATATCGGCCCATTTATTTACGACCTTGCCGCTATAAGCGGTAGCTAAGCGTGGTGCGGTGAGCGGTAGATCAAAAGTATGAAAATGTTTGAAGCACGCCACGAGACGCTGCTCATAGCGCCACGCGCCCGCTTACCGATGCCGCCCCGCTCGCCGCGCCGCTCGCCACTAAGACAGAAGTCGTGAACAGGCTGTAAGACTGAGCAACTACTAACTGTATCAAGATAGACAGAAAATAATATACATAATTATTTTATCATTATATAGACTCACAAAACTGTATCTCAGTCAATAACATGTCCACCAATAAACTACCACATATCACACTCAAACCCCACTACAGACACATCTACTCACGCTCACTTCTATCATAACTTCACAGGACGGTACCTATTGTACAATGCAAGCATTTGATTTATGTTATGAAATGTAACGCGAGGGGGTTGGCGCTGTAAGCCGAAATACAAGTTCCTTCTAGTTTGGCTCACTTTTCTGTATATATTATTGTTCAAAGCATTTATTCGTAAAGTATAATAAGTACTTTTGTAAAAGAATAAATCATTATTATTACCGGTAGCGTTCTTCTCAGCTCATGGCTAGTATTAACTACATTTCTGGGCCTACGACGCCAAAACTAAATAAATGCAATGTTTTCAGGATGTGGGTGTAGTTTCATCCTCCAACTGCATGAATTTTCTACCTATTCTGCATGTATGCTTTCTGTAGGGTTATATAAACGGATTCGTCTAAATCTATTAATTTTAGGCTACTAGGCAGACTTAATGCAACAAGGCATTCTCTATCAGTCAACCTTTGTATTAAAAAAGTCAGCTCTGTGGTAGGCCGGCGCGTATTGTTCCACGCGCGCCTCAGGGAGATGTCAGCAAATCGTAGGGGCCCAACAGGGTCGAAGCCTACTGGGGCCACGGGTAGTGTGAAAGTGAAACCCGGCCCTGGGACGAAGGCAAAGAAGGAACAGGAGTGGGTTTTTAGTCAATAAAAGTCTGACACTATTTTCCGCTCCGCCCAAGAGCGGGATTTGTCATAAGATGATTTTCCCAACTAAAAAAAAAAGCTCTGTGGTAGGTATTATTATTATTTCTGTTAGAATTAAAGATAGCGTAAAGCCTGAATAAAATAAAGATCGGTGAAGAGCAGAAAAATACGTGAGCTAGCATCACAATATTCTATTGATGAGCCACTCTGCCTGTGGGCAGGAAATAAACTCTATAATAGTTATTTAATGGAGATGAATAGCTGCATCCTTTACTGTGCTAATTACTACAAGCTGCCTATACCCTCTCCTAGAGAAGAGGCCTGAGTCCCAACAGTAGGAACATTATAAGGTCGACTATGCTATGCTATGCTATTTAAATACGGCAGTTATTTCGCTTGAACCGATTGATCTGAATTGTAAAAACATTACATGGCCACAAAATCATCTTCTCTTTCTCAGCGCGGGGCCTGTTCTGTGTTACGTTAAAACAAACTATCAAAATACAAGCAAATATCTACTTACCTCTCTGAAACAACTGGTAGCATAAAGAACTTCAATTCACTGTTTAATGCTGAATTTAAACAACCGTCCACTGGGCGGTTAGAATAAGGTTTTTTTTGTTGGTCCATTTTTCTACAAAAAGTTCACAGACGCATGTCTCAAACGGATAGCACTCGAGCTCGCATTGATCTGAATTGAGCCGAGATATCATGTCCGTGAGCGGTGTCTATGTGTGTGTTGCTCGAGCGTGCTTTGTATCTAGATTGACTTCTGTATTGACTTCTATTTTGTGTCTATGGGTACAATGGCGGTCTTACCGCTGACAGCGATATCTACCAGACCACCTTAGGATGGATCGTAAGATCAGGAGTGTGATAATGAAAATGATTAATTTCTGGCCAACAACAAAAATTCCCTGCTACATCAGAATCTTTAGTAAGTACTCCAACAAAACGTTACCTTGTATCCTCGTTTAAAGTATCTTGATACCCAAGACCAAGGCCGTTTCCATCACAACAGCCTAAATAACAATGTAACCAGTAACCATACAAAATCATTGAAAATAATCAGGGAATATAATAAGGCTTGTCTTTATTAGCTGTTGTTTTCATATATTATCTGTTTATTAACTTTGAAAGGCCAGTACTTGATAGTGGAATAAATAACTGTATGTGGAAGGATTAGATTGTGATTGATTGGACGTTTTGCTTGGAAAGTTTTCCTTTTGGAGATAATCAAACGAGGATAAAGGTTAAAACTATATGTTCATAATGCGTACAGCTAAGGAGTGGAATTCCCTGCCGGAGTCTGTGTTTCCTGATAGCTACAACCTAGGGGTCTTTAAGTAAAGAGTGAATAGGTTATTCTGGGCAAGCGTGCTCCATCGTCGGCTACATCATCGCTTACCATCAGGTGAGATAGTGGTCAAACGCGAGCCTATCAATAATAAAAAAAACTAGGTATGATGTATCATGTTTGACATGTGTATGATGGGTCGTCTTTGACATGTGTTTTGCCTAGTAAAGCTTCCTATGTATTCATCCAAATCCATTAAGACGTTTAATCGTGAATAACTTTCACAATTCCGCCATTTTAGAAATTAGAAACCAGAAATATTTATTTTCCAGCAATATAGGTACCTACAAGTTTGCAATGATACAGAACTGAAAGTGTCTTTGCTACATTCTGCCTTACGGCATGCAAAACCATTATTTTTAAACATATTCTGACGTTACAAAAGAATAATTCGACGGGTGCAAAGTAAAAAAGTTATCTGCAATTTTGCGATTTACGGGTGCAAAGTGGCATCAAAATTCACATAAGTAAAAACTAGTTTACTCGTAGTATTAATGTGATACTGGACGACGATATAGCGTAATAAAGCATGATAGTTGTGAAACAATGGCAATTAATACCTCTAACCTGATATACCCTCCTTTTTCAAAAAAAAAATCGCTTCGTGTATAAATGGACTACTAATGTGTAGTTAGGTACTACACATTAGTAGTCCATTTATACACGAAATTAATGCTATTATGCAGATCTTTTGAAAATCACTACAAATTTTTATGGTTACTAAAAATATGCATTTTAGTAACAAAAAGCCTATTTAAACCGGATCATTTTTTTAGAATATCGCGTACATCCAAATGTTGGTTCGCGTACATTTGGATGTACGCGATATTTGTATACCAACATACAAGTCTAATAAAAACGTTCTCTTATGAAGTCGGTTAACAGACAAGATTCAATTTCTTTAAACCTACCTCTGTCTTCAAAATGGAATGACTTATTACTGAAAATAGCACATATCCTTTGACTATGCCAAATGTAATTTCCAAGAAGGCTTTTCCGCAAAGTGTTCCGCAAAGAAGGGAGCTGGAGTAGTAAATATCCGCTATACATCTATATTAAGACATCTTTGAAATGTTTGCACCCACCCTTCTATTTGTTGTCTAAGATAAAGTTTTGAAGTTTGTATTGTTTTCCATTTTACAAGACAATGCTTTTTGCACACCTACTTCTTGTGGAGAGTGTATTCACCCAAATTGTTAATTTAAAAACCTCTGCCACATTTAAAAAGGGATTCTCCCTGACGGGGTCAGCGTGATCTGCTACGCAGACGACACACTGGTCCTGGCGCAGGGAGAGTCGTACCAGGCGGCGGTTGAATTAGCAACACGCGGGGTTGCGATAGTCGTTGATAGGATCCAGCAGTTGGGACTCGAGGTGGCGCTGCACAAGTCCGAGGCCATGTGTTTTCACGGCCCTCGGAGCGTGCCGCCTCGGCGTTCCCAACTAATGGTAGGAGGAGTTCACATCGGCGTCGGGTTGACGGTGAAATACCTGAGACTCGTCCTCGACACTTCCGACGTCTGGCTCCCAAACTGAATCGGACTGGCACTGCCCTCAAGCGGCTCCTGCCCAACTTCGGGGGTCCAGACGCCTCCTGCCAGAGACTCTACGCAGGCATCGTCCGGTCCATGGCCCTTTATGGGGCGCCGGTGTGGGCGCCGTCACTACGAAAGCGACCGGCGGCCCAGCTGAACGCGTGCCAGAGGGTCATGGCCATACGTATGTAGCCTCCTTGCTGGACAGCCACCATGGGATATGGAGATGCAACTCCGGGGTGAAACTCCGCTGCCGCGACAAGTCATGGCATGGCGGAGACAGTTCCGGCGGGATCTCATGGCGAAATGGTGACAGTGGCTATCGCAACCCAGTGCTGGGCACGTCATAATTATGGCGGTAAGTTTCCTCTTTGAGGAGTGGCTGGAAAGGCAACACGGCGTCCTTACCTTGACGCAGGTCCTCACCGGACATGGTAAGTTCGGGAGGTTCCTGCACCGGATTCGTGCGAAAGAAACATCTGGGTGTCACCGTGGAGGAGGAGTGGCAGGCGGTCGCCTCCTTCTGCGAAGCAGTAATGCTAGCAAAGGAGGCGGCCGATCGCGTGAGGCAACGGTCCTCACGCCCCAACCGCCGCCGGGATTCCGATCCCGATTTCCGGCCACCTTGAGCGCGGGCTTGCGGACGGCGAGCAGTGGGTAGGTCGCCGGCCGACTGTCCGATAACCGTCCGGACCGAGCCCAAGTCGTCGACGGCGCGTACTGTTCCACGTGCGCCTCAAGCAGATGTCAGCAACTGTGGGGGCCCAGCAGGGTCGAAGCCTACTGGAGCCAAGGGTCTGATTATGAAAGGAAAAAGACTCGGCCCTGGTACGAAAGGCAACGAAGGAACAGGAGTGGGTTTTTAGTCAGTAAAAGTCTGACACTATCAAAGATTTCATGTAGCGACATCATATTTCAATCAGGCACAAGTCTGTTATGGTCTAACAGCAGGGGAAAGACCCTTCCCATACTTAGAAGACACGAGTATTGATCTCCTTGCTTGTTCATGGCGTAGGTATAGCGATAACATACTAATATTTTTACTCGTCGAGTTTCAGTTTTTCAATTAAATAATTATTTATTATTATTAGATTACTAATTATAGTAGTAGTTGTAAAGCACAGTATTTTCTCTCTCAATATTTAATCAATAAACGCGAATACGATATTAAATTATAATACCTACGCACCCATACCATTTACCATTTTGTACCCATAGATTAAGTTAGTTTAAAAGTTTTGTTACTATTTTGGTGTACAATAAAGTTTTATTCTATTCTACGCAAAAAAAAACATCAATCAAAAATCGTAGAAATCATAACAAAATTATTGAACCTGAATTAAAAAGATTCAAATTACTTGGACCATTAATGAACTCGCTACTGAAGAAAATATTCCGAGGAATATAACAAGAATTTTCTTCGTAACTCACAAACAAGGAAGCTTTGTTTAATTAATTCATCGAAGTTTCAAACTTCTAATTTATACGTATTAGATACTTATAGCTCCTTAATATAGAAAAACTTTCCAAATATTTAAATTAACATCATGCTTGTGATTCTGAAGAGGTGTGTAAAGGTGAACGATAATATAATAATATTTTTTTATTATCAGGCAACTAAGGCCCATAGAAAAAATACACAAATAATAAACTTATACACACACACACACATACTCACACACACACACACACACACACACACACACACACTAACATATACTATTATGTATGTCATACTGCCAAAAATCTATAATCAAAATAATCATTAGCACTAGCTTTTATCAGTGGCCTCTATCACGTGGATGTGTAAAATAGACTTTATCATTGTTGCATTTTATTTTTAAGGTGTGAAAGCATCTAATGTCTTCTCTTGCTCTAGGGTGGAGCGTGAGGGTGTGTTAGATTTTTAATGACTAAAATCACACCTATGTTCCTTAGATGTCAGCAAATCGTAGGGGCCCAGCAGGGTCGAAGCCTACTGGGGCCAAGGGTCTGATTCTGAAAGGAAAAAGACTCGGCCCTGGTACGAAAGGCAACGATGGAACAGGACTGGGTTTTTAGTCAGTAAAAGTCTGACACTATCTCCCGCTCCGCTCAAGAGCGGGGAATGTCATAAGATGATTTTTCACCGAAAAAAAAAAACCTATGTTCCTTCCTCTGCGTCCCAGGACCACGGGTAATCCTTTCAGAAGTCGACCCATGGCTCCAGTAGTAGGCCTCAGCCCTGCTCTCTTTGCTCTCGTACCCTAAGCTTTTGCTGACATCTCTTTGAGGCGCGCGTGGAACTTTACTCGCCGTCGATGACTCGTGCTCGGAACAAACAAACAATTAATAAATAAAGTAATAAGTAAAGTAAAATTATAAAATAAAGTCCCCCACTGTATCTATCATACAGTGGGGGACTTTATTTTATAAAATATGAGGTCATCAAAACATACATACTTCTACGTTTATATTCTAATAATCTGTCTTCATAAAATTAGGTTAATAGATTACTTCGAGCTTAGTTTACAGTTGATATCTAATTTAACCTTTTGAGTGCGTAATTAGAGACACAGTAGTAAGACAATGGCGCGCGAACGCCGGCGTTAATGCGGGGATCAACAGCTTAAGAGTCAATTTTATTTGCTTCCTGCTAAGCATCGGATGTTGGTTGATTAGTAATGTTACAGTATTATTCTAAACTAGCTGTCCAGGCTTCACAGGGATGATATTTTCTTTTTTAGGGTTACGTACCTCAAAAGCAAAAAACCGAACCCTTAAGGATCACTTTGTTGTCCGTCTTTCTGTCTGTCTGTCAAGACTCTTTATCTCAGGAACGCGTGGAGGTATCGAATTAAAATTAAAACCATATACTAAGGTCTGCAGTCCCTTAATGCTGTGAAAGAATCAAACTTCTGAGTTAACGAAAAAAAAGATACGGCCGTTTATGTCGCAAAAGCGTGTATTTCGACACTCTCATGGGAATCAAAATTCATAGGGTACTTCCCGTTGACTTAGAATTTTGAAATTTGGCATAAAGCAAGTTCTCATAGCACAAGTACAGGAAAAATCTGAAAACTGTAAACTTGTACTGAAAAATCTTCGTAACTCAATTCAGAAATTGAATTGTTTTCATAGGTAAGTTTTTACGGAACCCTAAGTACGCTAGTCCGACTCGCACTTGCCCAGTTTTTTAATATTTTTATTTACACAAACCTTGCCCTCATAATAACGATCACGAAAAAAGAATTATCCAATTTGGTGTAGTCGTTTGAAAGTTATGCGCGTAGGTACATACATTTCGGCGTATTTATTTTTAGTTATATCTTTAGATTAATTTCTACTAGAGAGTTATTTACCATATTTTGAGACTAGTTACCATATTTTTATTAAAATTCTAAAATGACAAATGGAAGCGTTTGAAAACATGCAGAGCATCACTAAGGCTCTTTGCTGCTTTTCATTCTTCGGTTCCTTTCGACACGCTTTCTGCCATATTTTTGTTTGAGTTTATCTCAGCTTTACAGACACATACACTACAGACTATATAAGTACAATGGGGCTGTATCATTCATAACACAATTCATTCGCAACGCGGCACTCCGCTGTCCGTAAGGATTATCCTTTACAGTCACAAGCTTTAGAACATTGTGAGTTTTTGCTAAAAGTTAAGTTTTCTTACTTTGCTTTTTGTCTTAGGACGGGTTTCTGAATTGAGTATTTAGAATTAAAAACGTTTTAATCCCTACTTCAATGCCAAGTTTTGACTTTTCAGGCTTAAGTTGAGTTTGAGAAGTATTCAACTTCAAATGCTTAAATCTGAAATCTTAAACCTTTTTTTACTATGGATTGGCTCGCGTTTGACCACTATCTCAACCCCTACATACTCACCTCTCAATATCTCTTATTACCTTGCGATAATAAATGATAGCGAAGCTGAGAGTTGAGAGGGTAAGCCCCTTATCTTACCCTCTTCACCAATCTTGCAAAAAAATATCTTTAGGTACCTTTATCTAGTGTCACTTGAAGAATTTTTCTTTCGTATTGCCTGATGAGAGTCTTAAAAATATGCTTTGCAATAAAATACACATTATTTTCTGAAAAAATCTAAAAAGCACGGTTCTGCGATTTTAGCAGTCTCTTGCACTCTTAGTTTTCGCCGGGATGACCACACCGTTCTGCTCCGACTTTCGCTATCTCGACTAGCTTGTCTAAAAGGATGGTGAGCTAGGCCGTGACATAACGCACTGATTAACTCAGGATGGATGAAATGGTGACAGGTCATTGGTAGAACTTTCGACTCACGGATGACCTTTAAGTTAAAGGGCATAGTCTACAAGTCTGTGATACGACCTATGATGTATAAATTAGAATGTTGTGCTGTGAAAAAAATGGATGAGAAAAGATTACGTGTAGTGGAGATGCGAATATTAAGATGGATGTGTAAAGCGACGGGAATGGATGTGGAGTGAGAAATAGATGCATTAGAGGAAGTTACAATTTGCCTGCTGCTGTCTTCCCGTCCAACTATAATTTAGGTGTTTTCAAGGCTAGAGTGAATAGGCTCTTAATAAACTAGTGCGCCTCACCATCAATGATTGCATCACTGCTTACCATCAGGTAGGATCGCAGTCATGCACTGGTTTATATAAATAAAAAAAAAATTAAAGTAGTCCCAGTGACTGTAAAGTTGAAAGGGAAACTTTTGTCTTTATATGGTCATGTAAAAAGGAAGGATGGAACGCATGTTATTAAACATATAGATGTAGGGAGAACGAGGCCAAAAAAAGATGGATGGGTTATGTGAGGAATGGTATGAAAGAAAAGGGAGTCAGCGATAGCGTGATTGCAGACAGAATAGAATGGAAAAGTAAGAAACGTGTTGCGACGAAGATGATGATTCTGAAAAGTAGGACTGATAAAATTGAATCTAACTCTGGTCTTAGCATTACTCAAAACAATATACCATGTTAAAATTTAGTGGTTTGGAATTCGTGACCCTTATATTAGGTTCTGCCTTAAAGGCTTAGTAACCGTTATACACACACAAATACATGCATGAACGACAGGGACAAAACTCTGTTTACAAAGCCATACTTTTCCAAAATTCGTATCTCCCAAACCAACAGTTGAATACTAATAATGATTTTCTATGTCATAGGGACTTAAGAAGGCTTTGCTATTGATATCTATTAATAGACTATTCTGATATTGTAAAGCAGATCGAACACCCTCCCACCCATGTAATAACCACACCCGCCTACTACATTCGTAGTATGGTTTATTTGTTCCTGAAATAGCTTTCGAATACCATCCAGCCTACGCAAAACGTGGTGAATTGTTTGGCTTTTATTTCTATAGAGTTTATTTTAATATTTATTAGTGAGAAAAGAAATTGAGGACATTACTTAGAAAAATGTGTGCGTAGATTTTTAAATTAGTTTCATCAAAAGGATACGGTTGAGCATACGGTGGGAGTCTGGCCACTGTCGTAGGTGCAGGCTTGCGGACGGCCAAACAAAAAGAAAAGATGTATATCACCAGTATACGTTTTACTCTTCATTTTTAGGGTTCTGTAGCTCAAAACGGAACCCTTATAGGATCACTTCCGGTCTGTATCTCTGTCTGTCTGTCAAGACCCTTTATCTCAAGAACGCGTAAAGGTATCGAGTTGAAAAGAAAACCATATACTCAAGTCTGGGGTTCCTTGAAGCTGTGAAAAAATCAAACATCTAAGTTAACGAATAAAAAAGATACGGTCGTTTATGTCACAAAAAACGTATATTTCGATACTCTCAAAGGAATCAATATTCATAGGGTACGTCTCGTTGACCCAGAATCTCGAAATTTGGTATAAAGCAAGTTCTTGTAGCACAGGTAAAGGAATAAATCTGAAAACAGTAAATTTGTTGTTACCAACGTCACAAAAAAAAAACTTTTTTGCAATCTTCGAGACTTCATTCGGGAATTGTAGTTTGTACGGAACCCTCAGTGCGCGAGTCAGACTCGCACTTGTTCAGTTTTTTTTTTTTTCTACGGGACCAACAGACTCTGAAAGGTTATTTCCGGAAAGGAACAGAAATTCAAAAAGTACTTTTTGTTACTTATTTGATAAGGTTTTCTTAAGTGATGCAAAAATTTAATCGATGTTTATTCAGGGAAACTGTTCCTATACACTAAAATAGACGAGTCTTGAGTCTTCACTGTGACAATGTATTTTTCTGAATTAAGTCAGATTGACATATCTGTATCAATATCTGTTGTTTGAATTACCGCAATAATTGTACTTACTCGCAACATTTTCGTTTTTTTTTATATTAAAATAGGGTGTTTGAATGCCTTTAATTTAGTTTTTTTTTACATAGATATGAAGAAATGGAATGGGGAAGTAGGCTGCGTTGTAATGAGGCTATAGGCCGATATCGATAAGCCGAATATTCTATTCATTTTCACAAAGATATACTTTTGTTGTTAAATGTGCCTACTAAAGTTGAATACCTACACCAAACAATATTTCTAGTAATTTAAGGCGAGGTTGCACTAATTTTGAACTTTTTTGACCGTCTGGTAATCCATAAATATAAAAGAAAACATCATGAATAAATATTTTATTAAAATTGACCATTATGACCAATCCCTGGGTAAAAATCAAAACATGATATAAACTAGTCGGCTAGACAAAAAAAAACACGAATCTGATCCTAACTTACGATTTCAATTGTGTATATCTACGAAATTACGTAACGAAATACTTGAAAGTTACATAAAATTTTAAAGATTGTTAAATGGGTCTGGCAAAAACAAAAATCTTGAATAGTTAATAGGTATGTTTTTTTTTATAAAAATAAAATCGCTGTTATGGGGCCGCAAAGTCAACATAGACCCGAGTCAGTACCTACAAAATACTCTGTGACTGCAATCGGCTCTTAATATTAGACTCCTATTAAAATATACTATTATGGTCTACTATCACGTTTCCTACAATTCCAGGAGTAATGAACGCTGCCGACTACTATGGTTTAGACGAACTACGCCGCGCCTGCGCCGGCTTTGTCCAATGCTGCATCACTGTGGATACGGTGTGCGCCCTTCTTGCATCAGCTGAGAGATATATACAGTACAAGTGTACCAAGTCGCTTGTGCAGAAGGTGAGATGATTAAAATAATTTCTTATTACAGCTCAATCTATCAATCATTTATTACTTTGCAAACATGGGTACCTATAGTATAATAGTAAATTATGATGCAAGTGTATAATGTTGGTGATTACCGCTAAGGCCGTATTTTCTCTTAAGAGAGCCGAGGAAGATAATTACCACTATCCACGTGTATTATACGACGTTTTTCAACACACTTGTGAAGATAAAAACACTAAAGAAGGCTCGGTTCGACCGCATTACCCATGTTGACACAAAGCTCTCTGTACAGCCGTCCGGTAGCAGAGCATTGTGGTCTCTTTGCATCTCTCTTCGCCCATAATTTTCGTCTTGACACTAGCAGTGCTACTCCACTGACTCTACCTCACTGCAACACCTCGATGCCCGAGGTTCGCATAAGGAACAAAGAAGTTCTGAGAGCACTGTGTCGTCTAGACGTGAATAAAGCTAGTGGACCAGATAGTATACCAGCAATTATAGTTCTCAAGGCATGTGCACCCAAGTTGTGTCCTGTATTGTCGCGCTTGTATCGCCTCTCATTTAGGTCTGGTATAGTGCCCAAGTCCTGGAAGCTTGCCAACTTGCAACCCGTGCCCAAAAAGGGCAGTCGTGCTGGTCCCGCCAACTATCGGCCAATTTCAATAACCTTCATAGGTACTCTGCAAGATTATGGAGCGTGTATTGAACTCGCGCCTCATGGTAACCTGGAAGGTAACGATCTCCTCAGTGACCTGAGTAGGTATGGGTTTCGCCACAATCCGGGCCACTAGGACTTCTCTGGGGACCTACTAGTGTATATCACCCACATGTAGGGCGAGGCCCTCCAGAAGAATGGAGAAGCGATTGCTGTCACCTTAGACGTCTCTAAGGCCTTCGACAGGGTATGGCATGCCAGCCTTTTGAGTGAGCTTCCAGCGTACGGCTTTTCCCCTGGTCTGACTAACTGAGTAAAATAATTCCTGAGTGAACGGTCTGTCCGAGTTGTTGTCGATGGATGCTTATCAGAGCCCATGACGACGGGTCTTTTCCTGCTGCATATTAGCCCGGTATCTAAGGGTATGCAGATGATAGCACAGTTGTAGAGAGATAACTGCCAGGTCTAGGCTCGGGCTAGTAAGGAGCTAATCCGGTCCGAACGAGAGGTTTTGGTAGAGCGTACGAATATCTCACTTCAAGCAGTCTCCAAGTGAAGCGAAACCAATCTGGTAGGATTCAACGCCGCCAAAACACAAGCGTGTCTGTTCACCGCCAAAACACAAGCGTGTCTGTTCACCGCCAAAACACAAGCGTGTCTGTTCACCGTCAAAAGGAGCCCGTTCACCTTGGTTCCTGCTTTTCAGAATGTATCCCTGGAGTGCACCGACCGCCTTCAGCTCTTGGGAGTTGAAATTTCCTCAGACCTCAATTTTGGGCGGTTCATTGAGTCCAAAGCCAAGGTAGCTGCTAGGAAACTAGGCAATCTTGCAAAGGTCTGACGGTACTTCACACCGGGACAGCTTCTAAAGTTATACAAATTTAAGCACAGGTCCGATCTTGTGTGGAGTACTGCAGTCACATATAGACTGGTGCTGCAAAATGCCATCTAGCAGCTTTGGACTTTAATTGAGGATCCAGATTTGGTTAAATCCAATCTAAAAAGCTTTGAGCACATACGCAGGGTAGCCAGCCTTTCGGCTTTTTACAGATTGCATTTTGGGGAGTGTTCAGGAATTGCATGACTTGATTCCGCCATCTCCTTTCTACCATCGGACAACTCGACGTACGGCAAGTATCTACCCTTACGTTGTTAAAACTTCAACGGTCTGAAGTAAGCGTTTTGCTTCGTCGTTTATACCGTGTACATCGAAGGTCGGGAACAATTTGCCTGCTGTGGTCTTACCGTCCAACTATAATTTAGATATCTTCAAGGCTAGTGTGAATAGGCTATTAATAAACTAGTGCGCCTCACCATCAATGACTGCGTCACTGCTTACCATCGTATATGTAAATTTAAATGGATAAACAGATAATACCAGCCTGTTTCTGCCTTATGCGAAGATAGCACGGAGTATCGTAACTTCATCTGGTTAGCATGAAATTCGACCTCAACATACTCGTAATTATGAATAGGCTAGGCAGATGGACAAACTATTTACGAGTTTCATCAAAAATTTTCGGTTTGTTTTCCTAAGACTTCATCGATGTCAGTGAGACCGTTATATCTAATAAATATCTGTTGAAATTACAGGTTTTGGAGTTTGTAGACGAGCATGGCAATGAAGTGTTGAACCTTGGATCTTTCACGCTGCTGCCTCAGCATGTTGTGAGGCTAATACTAGCACGGGATGAACTTAGGGCCGATGAGTTTACTAAATTTCAGGTAAGGCAGTATAACCAATTATAAAATTTTACCCTGCGTTACAAAGCAAATGTGTATTAGAAAAGAACAGGTATTGCTTACCTCCCTTACTATATTCATAGGTACTTAATATTGTAAATGATGAAGTAAATCTTTCTGTCTGTTTGTTATTTCTTCTCGTTTTAACGGCTGAATAAATTAAAATTAAACCTGGTGCACGAGTAGACTATGTCCTGGATTAGGGTACAGGGTATTTTTTATCCTGGAATTAAGTTTTTTTGTGATAATTTCTGACTTTCACGCAAATGAAGCCACTGGCAGAAACTAGTACAAAATATTGAATGTTTTGGACAGTTAAGTTGATAGTGATTTGTTAAAACCAGTGACTCAAAAATCTGTCAACTAGAATAGTGAATTTATTTATTTTATGACAGTTACTCTCTGCACTAACAGTCGAAACCAACACATGCAGAGAGTCATTATTATATTACAATATAATATTTAAAAAAAAATAACACAAATCACTTAATATGAATCATTAAACATTAATCATCAATCATTCAATAAATTAATAATAGGTAATAATAATATTCCACAACTATCACACAATGCCGTCTAGTCCCAAGCTAAGCAGAGCTTGAGTTATGAGTACTAGACAACACTGATAAACATACTTATATATTTCTGAATACATGCATATTATAGATAAATTACACCCAGACACACAACAAATAATCATGCTCATCACAAAAACATTTGTCCTGGGTGGGAATCGAACCTCCGGCATAGCAGTCAGGGCCACTAACCACTACACCAACAGGCCAGTCAAATTAGGTTGCCTAAACTTACTACTATTTCACGTTAAACCTTAAAGAAAAGTTAGGATTCCTAAAAGGATTGCATAGGAGCTTGTATTGGTCCATAATGGTTATTCAATAGAACCAACTACTTTTGGGCCCTTGGAATCAATAAGTTACTTTGCACGGTGATCTGCATTGGATACTGTGGTAAATAAAGTTCTTAACAATACAATTTTAAACATTTTCAGGCTGCTTTGATGTGGAGCAAGAAGTACTGCGACACCAACCAAAACATGAACTTGAAGGAAGTCATCGGCAACTTTCTGGAGTACATCCAGTTCCACAAGATCCCTGCTAACGTGCTGATGAGGGAGGTCCACCCGCTTGGCTTGGTACCTTACTCCATCATTATGAACGCGCTGGCGTACCAGGTGCTGTTACGAAACACATTCAATTATTTGTTTAAGATTGGGCTTATGTGTCTTCCATGGCAGAATAGAGCATCAATTTGAAATAGCGTGTGCTTGATTGAGTGCGAATGTGCTTCATTAGACTTCAAATCAAAATAATACTCTTGATATCAGTTATTTCAAGCACCATTTCTTCCTTAGCTATTACTAAACTATTTTTATTTATTATCACATATTTTCAAGTAATTCGATGATTGACATCAATGGCACTACTTTTGTTTGCACGTATTTATACACTGACAATTATTTGACATCTGTCCTTCTTTATGTAAAATGCTGCGTTTAGTAGTAGTGCATTGAATAGAGCGCTGAAACCGCTGTTGTTGCAGGCAGACCCGGCCAGCGTAGATCCAGGCAAACTCTCTCCAGCGCGAGTCCGACGTGCTGGCCGCTCCATGTCCGTGCAGTCTTCACTCGACCCCTACGGGTCCAACACCACCCTTTCCTCCACCGGCTCGAGCGATGTTCCGTCGTCAGACTCTCGGCACAACTAACGCGAGGGGAACCTCCCCCGTCCTCCTCCCGAACCCACCCCTGGCCCTTCCTCAGCTCCTGTTCAACCCATTTCCGCACCCCCCACGGACAAGCCTCCGGAGAAACTCGGACTTTTCTCCTCCATTAAGCGTGCTGCTAGTAAGAAGTTTGGTGATCGACGCTCCCCCACACCGAAAACGAGGGAGCCTCGATCCAAATCGGATTCTATCAAGCACGCGGCTCTAACACGACAGGTCTCTGAAACGGTAGGAGCATCAGGAGACCCAACGTTCGAGCGCTGTAGACCGAGGAAGCGGGATAGTGAAACAGAGTTTCCAGTCCGCAAGTCCACTTCAGAGATATCCGAGAGTTTCCCCTTCGTGAGGCGTGCGCTAGCTGAGATAGAAAATGGACTTAACTATTTTAGGAGGTCTATCACGTCAGATACATCTGAGCCAAAGCCTCCGTTGTTGAGAACTGAGCCAGTAGTCGTGGTTGCGGCGGCAGAGGACGATGAGGTGCCCATGTCGCCTCCACCGCAAATGGGATTGAAGGAACGTCGAGGTTCACGTGGATCACCGTGTGCTAATCTTCCACCGTTGATGTTACCTCCATCTACTCCGGAGGCATCGCCCGGGCGGTTGACTCCAAATAGACTTTCTCCGCAAAGACCACAGGAGCCAGCGTCAGCACCAGTGATGTGGAATCTTCCAGCACCACGACGTACGAGGACTCGATCTGAGATGCCACCTGAACCTCCTCCACGTTCGCCTCAGACTCCTCGCCCAGCGTCAGTGTCTCCAAAACACACATTTGCATTCAAAATTGTACTGAAAAAAGTTGAGAGTACTCCGAATACATCATTTGATAGACCGGACCAATGAGAGTACCTCCTCTAAGCGCGGCCGTTGTTATACGGTGGGGTACTCGAGGTTAATGACGCGCTTTTCTCCGTTTTCTAGAAACAGCTAGCATAGATTAGTTAGCGGCGATGACGAAGACTCGCCAATGAATATTGTATTAAAATCAATGACGCTTCGGAAACTTTTTCGTATTCTTATGAATTCAGGGGCTGGTCCTCTGGTTGGTCGTATCGACATTGTATGTCGGATATTTGAGTGTATGTTAAGATAAAAGAATTGAAATTTATATGGTTCATATAATTGCTGTTAATAAATGATACACGATGAAGATTTATTCATGAGTGACTTCGAGTGGTGTGTGATAAAGTGGGTAAAACTTCACGTGAAGAAAATATTTTGTGTGAGAACATAAGGATATTGATAGAAATTGTTCTGTTTTTCGATAAATTTCAACCACGATGATGTTCACAAGTCTCCTTTTATATCATGA
This sequence comes from Mythimna impura, assembly GCA_905147345.3. Classification (NCBI taxonomy): domain Eukaryota; kingdom Metazoa; phylum Arthropoda; class Insecta; order Lepidoptera; family Noctuidae; genus Mythimna; species Mythimna impura. The sequence continues at coordinate 19,895,723 of LR990353.1, read as the reverse complement.
ATGTGTATATCATAATCTTCTTTAACTATTACCTGCCGAATCGGGAGTTCTAATGTAACACTTATGCTATGTACTTTTATACGGACACTGAAATAATGGACAGTCTAAATGTATTTTCGATGTTATACAAATTGTCTGACGTGAAAGTATTTTTATAATATTGTATATAGATGGAGATATTTGTTGTGACTTGGATAGCAGTTTTGAATTTTAACTTCTTTATATGTTTTTATCACAACAGAAATATACATATCCGAAATAATTTATACATTAGGTTCAGATATGATTTGATTTAAATTCGGAAACTAGAATAAGATACTGCAAATCATGTTTATGATATACTTCTTTCTTTTTCTGTGTCGATAATATTTCGGCAAGTTGCTGAAGTAATTATTTTGAAGTTATTGTAACTTGTATTTATATTCATTACGTACACAAATGATAAAGGCACAATAGTTGTTGTGATTTGTGTGAATTCATCATTGTCTATAATCAACCCTCTCCAAAATAGATGATAACATTTTATTCGGCTTTATAAAAAGTTTCAGCCGAATATCGGCTGTGTGTGTACTGAGTTCCTGAAATTCTGTAAATTTTTTTGAAGACTATTTTTACTTCTCTTATTGTATTGAACTAAAATCTATTACTAATATGTAAGAAATTTAATTTTAGTTCACCGAAAGCAGATTTAAAAAAAAAACTGGAATTTATTATTTTTAATAAATATATGTAATACCTAATAATTCAGAAACTGCAGCCAGAATTATTATATTAATATTAAAAGTGTGTTGTTGTATTTGAAAACCCTTGTGTTTTTTTTTTATCAATATAAATGTAAAGATGGTAATCACAATTTTTTAAACAATTTTAAATCAGTGTTCTGTATTATATAAGTGAAATATTTTACTACTGGTAGGGTTCGACCAAAATTGACACAATATTTTACTACTCTATCTTAGAGTTTTATGGCAATTTTCTTATAAAGCAAGTCTGTTTTGTTTCATGACTAGAGTAAGGCTTATCAATTTCTAAAAACTTCATAATATAATCAAATAAAAATACCAACATAAGAAATTACGCTTTAAGCCTAGTCACATTAAAAATGTGTGTCACTACGGGGTACCAGCTAAAAACTAGCGCTGGCCGTGCCGCGTCTGATGCCCAGCAAATGCTGAAATGAACCCTTTCGGTTGGGGCACGCTCGGCGCATTCTGTACTTCTGTTTTACTTTGGTTTGTAACCGTTGTGCCGGGTCTGTCCCAAACCATTTTTTTTCTATTCTATTCTAAATATTTTGGTCGGACACTCTAGTAAGTTAACATGTTATACCATATCGATGTCGACTGGAATTGTATCAAAATACATAATATTTGTTGTACGAAACATTGTGTTTTTTCTAAATAATACTATTATGTAAATAATGAAAAATGTGGTCAAGAAAAAGAGAAATCGGTGTTCTTGCTATGGACTTGGGTTTTATTTTATCTTCTGTTTTCCCTGAAGGTTCTAATGCAATGCTTGGGCTGCGGAAAGTTTTGAAAGATTTACAGCAACCCTGTAGCGAAAAAATATAATAATATATAATATAATAATAATAATAAGGGTGGTAGGAATATTTTACAAAAATCACATAATTGAAGAAAAACTCGTTGGTTCCTTTTTACAAAACTATCATTGTGTGTGTTGGTTCTTTGTTAACTTATTATCATGCCATAAATTTGAAAGAAAAAAAATGAAAACCCCAGTTTTTTAAACGTATCCATTTATTATTGTAAAATAAAAACCAATCTTAAATCTTTAGAATTATATGAAATGTGAAAATGATTAGAACTACATAACTGTTCAAAAGTAACTTAATCTAAATCCGATTCAAGTTCAAAATCCGGTTGACCTGAAAAACCTTCAAGATCGTCTTCTATATCCTCATTTCCAACAAGTTTCGTATAAAAATCATGCGAGTCTTGCGGAATAAGGTGTAGCATACTTTTCAAATCTCTTAATTTAGCGTCAGGGACAGGTTTCCCTGTTGGCCAAAGTGGCTCCATTAACGCTTTTGTTATAAAATATTGTCTTCCGCGAACATTTTTTTTTATATCCACTACCTTAAATTCTTCATTCAAATTAGTTTTCATGTAAATTTTGAACATTTCATCCTTTTTAATCATTATCTCTTTAGTATGAAGCCATGAAACTTTCTCTCCATCTACCGTTTTCTTTCTATTGATTATATTCTTTTCTAATTTTAATGATGACAAGAAATCTTCATTTTTCATCTTGTGCACACGCATTGGATTGTTTTTTTTACAAGTTTTCATAACTTGGATATAATCATCCGGTGTATAGAGCCTCTGTTGACGTTTTAAGGCACATTCTATATTTCCGAAATCTGTATCATTTGGGAGGAAGTTATGCCCTGATTCTAAAAATCTTATATTTATCTGGTCTAAAGATGGGTGTTCATTCAACATAGCTTTCAGCATTAAAATCAATTTTATATTGCGATTCTGACCTCCACACGAATCACTCCATAAAATCAAACATTTTACATTGTCATCAAGCCTTTCCGTAATGTGTTTGATCAGACAAGACCCCACCTCTTGAGCACCTCTTCCAGCTTCTCCTTCGACCCATACATTACAGTGAGCTTCGTCATTGCTCCCAGTATGTATACCTAAATTGTATACCCAGAGTTGTCTTTTGTAAAAGACGATATTAGTGGGTATACGCGGTAAAGGTAACGTTTTTTGGAGATCGAAAGTAAGAGTTTCGACGGTGGGATTATCTTTAGCTAGTTCCATGTCAGTTCTCAATTGATTTTGTAAACTTTTTGCAATTTCTTGATGCGCTGCTCGTTTTAGTACTATATCAGCTCTATTTGCTTCCGACGACACAAGAATTTGACTTTCAAAAAAGTCACACTTATTGCATGTATCTTTCTTAAGAGGCTTGGTGCGGAGGTTAAATTTTGTAAAAAATAATTTGTTGACTTTTGCAGCAGACAATAATCTCACGTCCGCGGTTTTCGCTTCATTACTGTATAACTCGTATATTTTTGATAAAGTCATGTCAGCTCTCAGAAACTTAGCCCCTTCTGTTTCTTGTCGACGATAGTGAGATATGTATGTCGGTAACTTTTTTATAAGGTTAATCACGAACTCCTCGCTTTCAGGAGACGCTCTATTGCAACCGCCATGTACACCACGATTATCTGTAATGCAACTGTCTGATCGCATCTTACAAAGCGACGTATTTATTCGTTTTGCCGACGTCTGCAATGTTTTGACAAACATATCTCTACAAACTGATACGCCATCTAGAAAATATTGGCGTGAATAAGACTTTTTCTTCGAAACTTTGGTTTTATTGTCAGTTGCAACGTAATGACGCTTCACAGGCTGTTCATTTATTAAAGCAGTTAAAAACATATTTTGAGCATTATAAGATCCTAGGGAATAAAACTTTTTAAATTGAGCCAATCTCTTTTCTACTGAAATATTATCGTGGCACTTTTTTAGGCAACTGCATTCAAAATCTATAAATTTTTTAGGACTGACAATCTTTTTCTTAGAGTTGACATAGGACAAATTTGTGTATTTACGCTTCTTCCTTTCTTCCCGCGATAGACCACCATATTTTGGCTTTCTACCTCTTTTTGGCCTTCCCGTAGGCTCTATTACGCGTAACCTATCATTATTAGCATTGTCAGACTCTAAAACAAATGCCATCTCACTATCGTCTTGCACATTTTCCTGTTGAGCATTTAGAAGACCTAAATTATTTGGTTCTGGTTGACAATTAGCGATCTCGTTAATTCTGTGATCTGTTTGGTTGATTTCGGCATGCGCAGTACCAGTTATTAAGGAAATTGAATTATTGGAACTATCACCACTTGAGCCATAATTCTCAAAAGAACAATAATCGGGATCTCTAACCGAATCGTCGCTATCAATAAATAATGGAGCATCGCCACTTCTCAAGCTTGTTATCGATGAGGTATCAGATACGCCTTCAATATTCAGATAATAATTATCTCTTGAATCAGCTAAAATATTAAACAAAGACGCCGTTTCTGGAGACATAGGAGGAAGCGGTGATACAGTTTTATCAGCAGGAGTATCAATAAGTTTTTCTGAAGTTAGTGTTGCTGCAGAAGTTGCGGTATTTTTAGCGATGACTGGGCGTGGGGTCAGCGGTGAGTATGGAGGTGGTTCTATGCTTTTTTCAGCAGTTTCGATATCATAAGTGTCAACAGAGCTATGTAGTGTTTTATTTTCCTTTACAAAATTCGTATCTAAAGACAAAACAGGAGACAGAGGACACTGGGAAACTTCAGCAGAGACGGTAAGTAATTTAGCAAGCAAATTAGAATCAGATATAGCTCCATCACCGAAAGCCGTTCTTTCATGCGAATTGTTAAATTCACCATGCATACTAAATCTTCGTTTGCGCAGCAAACCTAGAATAATAGCCCGCTTTTAATCACAAATTGCTCATTTGAACATGCTTATGGAACAACAACAACAAAAAAAAGGCATTCAAAATGCAAAACATTCAGATATAACATAAACAGTACCTACCTGAAGGAACCTGGATTGGACTGCTTGGTCTGGAGTTATCATAAAAATCTGAAAAAGGAATTTTAATATTAAGCTAAGTAAGGGAGTACTAACATTATTATAATGTAGTATTATTATATATCAAGGAACCTGTTTGACATATCTGTGCAAGGAACTGAACTTTTACAACAACCAATTTGGTTAAAACATTATTATTTAGTTACAACGGAGCAACGTATTAAAAAAATGACTAATTAAAAAGTTTCAAGAAATAAAAACTTTTATAACCTCAAAATTATTTACGTACCTTGATTATCATTCTCTTTGTCATCTGAATGGTTGAGGCAGCTAGAAATCATATTTTGTATCCTGGTGTTTACTCTCTTCATTGTTGGAAACAGTAAATCAATTTACTAAAATGTAATAAAATTATAAATTACACGACGTGAGACGTAGACGTACCGAGCGCTCCTGTTTTTTGGCACAGTGTTGTCACTGTCAATCAATATCACTAAACTACTATTCAGTTTAAAAACAGTTGCCATATTCACACGAAAACTTACCACAAAAAACATATAATAAACATTAATATAATTGTATTTACAAAAACTAGTGAATTACAATAATGTATACCTACGATCGGCTTACGATCGGTATGATACCTACGTATCAGTAACTTTGATTAAAATTAATTTTATAAGAAGTTTATTACACAACACAGTTTCAAATAACTTGATTTCTTAGATGTTGTAAATAAACTTATATCAACAAGGAACCAAATAATGTGAGTCTTTGTAAACATGCAGGAATATGCCTATTTTAATACGCAAACAAGAACCAATCCGCATGGTTCTACTTATTTGATTAATAAATTAAAAATGAAAGGGACCATATGGTATGGGTCTTATTGAAAAAAACAATTTCAACTATTTTTTAGGATTGTTGGGTAACCATGGGGTATGGATCTTGTTAGTTTATTGAATAACTGCGGTTATGTTGGTTGATAACTTAGTCATAGAATTGTTTTGTTCTGTCAAAGTTGTCACATCATTTTGATCTTTTCAGGGTAGATAGAAGACTTATTTTTGAAACTTTCTATGTCCTTATCTCGATTTTGGTATAAGTGTGGATTGGTTCCTGTTTGCATAAGTACGTCCAATTAATTTTTAGTTTTCTTTAAAATTGTGCCTGAGACTTCTGTGATTATTTTCATTATTCTTATTCTTTACTAGCTGACCCGGCGAACTTCGTACCGCCTAATAGTAAGGATAACGCCATCTACTGGCATTACCAGAACAGCATAATTCATTTTATAATGGCATTTTAATTAGAGATGGCGTTGTTATCTTATCTTGTTGTGGGGCTGGCCCTAGACCAGAGCACTGATGAGATGGCGTTGTATTCGGATTTTTTTTTCGTGATTTTTTTCCATTTTTTCTCACCGTTTAAACCTTCCTTGGACTATCTCGAATATTTAAAAATCAAAATTAGCCAATTCGGTCCACCCGTTTTTGAATTTTAGCGAGTATAACGAACAGCTATTCATTTTTATATATATAGATTGTACATAAACCTGAATGATACGTATAGAAATTTTAGACATGAGGACAAAATGTAAGTGCACAACCAAACTTAAACTTATACTAAAATTAAAACTAAAAATACATTTTTAAAATATGCGTTTATCACACAACATATTATAAACATACTACAAGTAGGTATACAATGAATAAAAACCAATATACACCATGTAACTAGAATAATTCGCAACTTCTGAAAATAAAAGTTCCTAGAACGCAAAAGGCAACTAAGATAGGAACATAGTAACCATGGAGTTTCTTGCCGGTTCTTCTCCATAGGCACAGAATAAGAAATAGTACAAGTACTGAAATTGCACTGCGTGATAGCCAACATACGAATTTAAACCTACTAACAACAGCGATAATGTCCATAATACATTGCACGGCACGGACACGACCTTGATTTTATTAGCCTACTAGATCCAGTGGCGCTCGTAACGAATCAAAATGCACCGTAAGTCCGCGTGACGAGAGTCTCTTTTATTATGCCCGTTATGCGCCTTTGAACAGGCCGCTCTTTTTATAGGGTTAGGACTGGTGTGTTTTTGAAAAATGTGAAATAGGTACTTACGTTTTATTACATAAAATATAATCAGATTTTCTAAAATTATATGGTAGATAGGTACCTAATTGATTTCTACCTATTTACTTATATCCATACTTTAAAAAATATGTTTTTAAAAGTCATCTCATAGAAGTGTCAAGAGATTGTTTACATTTAGTTAAGTATCTAAACAAATGAAATAGGTAATTAAAATGAAGTGTATATGACTTTGTTGGTTTTGTATGTGCGTTAGCTTTGCGTTCATATGTAATTTTTAAAAGGTAGGTCGTTTAAGACGATATTATACATAATAATTAACATTTTGTAAGATATAATTCCAATTATGTTGACCTTGCATTAGTAAGGTAGTCACTAGTACTGGGAGGTCTACTATATGGAATGATTTTAAGGTCATTGACTCGTTTACGTGAAAAATGTCGCAAATACTTGAAATAAAAACTCGATATAATATTCGGTAAAGAATTCAAAAATATTTTTTGTTAGCACGGGTCAAGCGGAAAATCGAACACGCGTGTGACACTCTACCGAAATAAGCTTCGCAAGAGAGGCCGCGGGCGTAGGCAGATTTCTATACCTATAGTTAGAAGTGCGCCAGGCCTGCCATAGGAAACGACAAATTTGGAACCGTGCACTAGTTTCTGACGTTTTAGTGGCGCGAGTGACTGAAAAGTTGAAAGGGAATCGTTTGTTTTGGTATGGTCATGTGAAGAGGAGGGATGAAACACATGTTACTAAAAGAGTTATGAGTTTACATGTGGATGGATGGAGAGGGAGAGGGAGACCAAAGAAAAGATGGATGGATTGTGTGAATAGTGATAAGAAAAGGAAGTTAGTGATAGCATGACGAGTGACAGGGCAGAATGGAAGAAAAAAACGTGTTGTGCAAATCCCAAATAACACGGGACAAGAGCAGGAGATGATGATGATGATAACTAGCTTCTGACGATTTATAAATGCCCACGTAGGCTTATATGAAATAAAAAGACTTTTGACTTTGTCTTTGATATAGGTTTTTTTTAGGTTGGAAAATCATCTTATGACAAATCCTGCTCTTGGGTGGAGCGAGAAATAGTGTCAGACTTTTACTGACTAAAAACCCACTCCTGTTCCTTCTTTGCCTTCGTCCCAGGGCCCCGGGTTTCAGTTTTACACTACCCGTGGACTAAAAACCCACTCCTGTTCCGTCTTTGACATAAGTGTGGTTTAAGCCAGTAAAAGTCTAAAACGCCCTCACGATCCACCTTAGTGTGGGAGAAGACATTAGATGATTTCCCACCTTAAAAAAACCCTTATACACCCCAATTAGAAATTGAAGTTACAATCTTAATTCAAGCATAGTTTTACATAAATGATTAGGTATTAGGTTTTTTTAAGAAATATACATAGTTATCCAAAAAGAAGGCAATATTTTTTTTGTAGATGGGAAAATCAGCTAATGACATCCCCCGCCCTTAGGCGGAGTGGGAAGGTGTGTTAGACCTTTACTGACTAAAAACCCACTCCTGTTCCTTCGTTGCCTTTCATACCAGGGCCGAGTCTTCCTTTCAGAAGCAGACCCTTGGCCCCAGTAGGCTTCGACCCTGCTGGGCCACGACGGTTTGCTGACATCTCCTTGAGGCGCGCGTGGAACAGTACATGCCGTCGACGACTTGAGCTCGGTCCGGACGGTTACCGGACGGTCGGACGGCGAGCTACCCATTACTCGCCGTCCGCATGCTCGCGCCTACGATGGCCGGAAATCTCCCACGCGCGTGCACTCTCGCGGCCTCCGGCGGTTCTTGCTAGAACGCAAATAATATGGGAATCGAAGCACTAGTACTAGTAGCGCATCGGTATTGGTATAGTCTACGCACGCACACGTAAACACGATAGTGGCACAATTAAGATTTGTCAAGAATTTATTAAAATAGTTAATATTTTTATCCGAAAAGGAATTATTTTTTTATTTTATTTTATAAAAAAATCCTATTTAAAAAACCTGGACAAGTTCGAGTCAGACTCACGCACTGAGGGTCCCGTATAAACTTACCTATGTAAATAGTTCAACACCCGAATGGAGTCCGAATCGCTAAAAAAGTTTTTTTTTGTGATGTAACAAAAAAATATTGTTTTCAGGTTTATTCCTATATTTGTGCTATAAGACCTTGATTTATGCCAAATTTCAGCATTCTGGGTCAACGGAAAGTAAACTATGAATTTTGATTCCTTTGAGAGTGTCGAAATATATAGAAAGAAAGAAAAGAAAGAAAGAAAAATATTTTATTTGGCACACATATTATGTTTTTGACAACAGTAGGCTTCGACCCTGCTGGGTCCCTACGGTTTTGCTGACATCTCCTTGAGGCGCGCGTGAAGCATTACGCGCCGTCGACGACTTGGGCTCGGTTCGTACGGCTACCGGACGGTCGGATGGCGAGCTAGCCATTGCTCGCCGCCCGCAAGCCCGCGCCTACGGTGGCCGGAAAACTTCTTTATCCGCTGTGCTGTGACGGCGTAATTGTGCATGTGCATCATTAGTGCAGTTCGCGAATTTTTTCGCGCGCAAATTTCGCTTCAATTGGCGCGTCTGATTAAAACGATGATATCTTTGAAACTCCGTTAGTTAGCTGGCTACGAGTTATACCATTAGAATCGTTATTAAATTACCTAACAGGATATTTATGGATTAGTATAGTTTTGCCTTGTAATGTATTCGTAATTGTCATGTATGTTCACTGTGAGGGAATTTTTTACCAGTTTCTTGTGTTAAAGTAATTTTAATTAAAAAAATAGACCATATATTCATAAAGTTACTGTTTTTTTTTCACAAATACACTTTAGTTAACATATAAAAAAACAAAAGAACAGACCTTGCCATACATTTTTTTTCATATCACAAGCTTAACAATAACATCACGTAAGTTATATGATGTAAGAATGCCGACGGGTTTTATTCAAAGAACGCGTTTGTTTACGGTTCTATTTTCTGATAACGATAAACGTAGTGGCTTGAGTTTCATTTTAATAATAATGATTGGTACACATTCATAACACAGACAAAGGCTCAGCAGTTAGAAGTGTTTAATTTATTAGTATCGGATATCCAAATGAACCACTTGAAAATGGGCGCAAAAAACTACCTACTCGAGCTTTGGATCACTGTTTAAATTCTGTTGACTAAATTTGAAATCTAATTCAACATCCTACATTTTGAAGATATCTACAAAACGTTAATCACATAAAGAAGGCATGCTGCTTAACAAAAACATTACACAAATACGTATTAGAATTACGTATTTCTACCTAACGTTTTACGTAATTCTAATTTCAAAATGTACACAATAAAAATACGATAACATTCAAATTAAACGCCTAATATCTATAGTAATATACATAAAAACTTACGAAATAGCCATAGTTTGCATTTCTATCAATATTTATCGCCAAAATATCGCAAAATGTTTAGTCAACAGTAGTAACGGTTTTTCATGTTTGTTGAAATGACCATTTCTGATCGAAATATTTATCAACTACACTGTTTATGCAATGAAAAAGGTTTAATACTTACCCAGGCATTGTCGACATCACTCACTCACTGACACAATCACTATTTGTCACTTTTAAACCATTTTTCAATCGACAGCAACCATCTTTCGACCGAACCGCGCGCGAGCATAATGGCGACTGGCAAGCGACTGGTTTATGACGTGATATTTTCTGTTCGCTTAGCTCATTTATTCATTGGAAGATGGAATAGAGCAAATATATCTGTCTAGTTTACTCTGTGCAATTTTGAGCGGGATTAACACAGGTTTAATAAGCTTATTACGTCAAAAAATGAATGACGGATTTAGGGGACCGCAGCGGTCCTCTCACAGACAGCCATTTTTATAGGGAGCCGCAGCGGCGCCGCGCCACAGACAGGGGTTAGGTGCTTTTTTGTTGCAAGTAAGTCAGTATATTCGATAAAATGAGTATATTTCTAGGTAAGCGCGCTCCATCGTCGACCGCATCGTCGCTTTCCATCAGGTGAGAAAGCGGTCAAGCGCGAACCTATCAAGAATAAAAAAAAAAGAGTATCAGTAACCCTGTGTATATTAGACTCCCACCACAATAGGAAAACACTTCAGTTGCCAGTGGCGTTTAAAGTTTCATCCCACAATTAAATTGACAGATATTACTACAGACAGCTTTTACGGAACTTCAATCATAGAAAATTGAACAGAAAGTGTTTATTCAACCTCAATGAAACTGTGCCAGTAGGGTTCAAGCGTCAAAGGCTGTAAACTTTTCCTTTTAGTATCAATCAGCGTATGACAAAGGTGTTTCTTTGAAGTTATTTCATTGTTAGGTTTTGTGAATAAAGGAGCTCACCAATAAAACAATTCGACAATATCTTATTTTTAACCGACTTCAAAAAGGAGGAGGTTATATGTTCGGTTGAATGTATGTTTTTTATTTTTTTTTTTATGTATGTTCACCGATTTCTCAGTCAATGGTGGACCGATTTTGAAAATTTTTTTTTTGAATGAAAGGTTATGCTTCCAAGTTGGTCCCATAGAAATATTGTTATGACCTGATCATGAACTTCGTAGATATGGAACAGAACTCCTCATGGGATCACAGCAGAACTGTCGTAACAAGTAAAATTGCTTTGTTTATACGTGTAGTCGATGACTGACTGAAAGAAGAGGGGTAATATATCGAACTGATCTGATGATGAAGCCTGAAATTAAGCACCGGAACTCTGTAATAAATTAATTTAATCTAACCGTGTTTGGTATTATTAGAATTGTCATAAGATGCACTCAGGCTATAAGGTATTTAAGTATGGCTGAGGGGTACTTTTTAGTGGTGGTACCATAACTAAAAAGTGAAAAATAAAAAACTTTTTACAAAAAAAAATACAACCGACTTCAATGTAAAAAAAAAACACTGAAAAGTGCAAAATAACTTTAATTTCGGAAGTCGGTGTTAAATAACGAAGAGACAAAACTATTATAAAAACACCGACTTCCGAAATTAAAGTTATTTTGCACTTTTCAGTGTTTTTTTTTTACATTGAAGTCGGTTGTATTTTTTTCTGTAAAAAGTTTTTTATTATTGATATTTTCGATTTCTTTAGGCCTAAGGGTGCCGCACACGGGCCACTGGTGACAACCACAAAACGCTGGCATATTTTCTGTAGGTTTCATACATTTTATAATTATGGATTCACCGGATTTGCCGACACAGTTGTTGCCGGTGGCCTCCACATGCTTCAAATCACCGCTGCTCGCTTCTTGTGGCCCGAACGGGCCTCTAAACGCCGATACAAAACGCCGCCTTTCGCCATTCGCGCATTTAAACCTTCTTCGATAGAGTCCATTATGATACTGCGCGCATGGGTCAAAAAAAGTAGCGGCTGTCGCGCGTTTCAGCTTCCTTTGTGGCCGCTTCTAGCTTCTCGTGGCGGCGATTGAGGCTGTGGCATGTGGCCCAATGTGTGGCGACACGAATCTTTGCGCGGCTTACAAGGGATGGAAGTTAACTCGAAGAGACCTTTTAGATGTTTTTTTTATGAAATGAGGCACCAACTGTCAATTATTCTTGAACGCGTTATGCATGTGCACTCAAGGACAACTCTCGCTGGATGTGAAACTATAGCAGTATAAAACATTGGGGTATAGTTTTAGAAGACTAAAATAGACTGGTTACCAAGATCTGTATAAAGACTATAGCAATCAACAATTTTATTAAAACACATAGATAAACCAAAAATTTATACCTTTTTTATTTTAAAGTCAGGAATCAAGTGAGTAAGATAACTAATAAATTGGGCTTGACTCAGGGCTAGATGTTTAATTAACGAGCAGAGTAGGAATATTGTGATGCAAATAGAAAGTAAGTCCAGTAGACATGTATGTTATTTTAAAGATATCCCAAAGAAAATGGTCTATTCCTGCATAAGAATACTAGGGCGGCTGATAAGTTCACGGCGTAAAATACTTACCGATAACTCAACGTCTCAATACTAATACCACTAAGTGCGGGACTCATTGTTGTTATACATTGCAGGTATTTTTATAATTTAGTCCATAAAAAAATTACTTTTGGAACAAGTAACAACACCATGTTAACTCATCATAAGCCACGCAGAACCAAAAATAATATGGGATTTTGACGCGGTTTACACTAAAAGAAAGACCAGTAAACAAGGAAGGTTTATCATCATCATTCATCATCATTTCAGCCGAAAGACGTCCACTGCTGGACACAGGCCTCCCCCAAGTGCCGCCATAATGAACAGTCCTGTGCGTCTCGCATCCATCGGACTCCCCAACCGTTACCAAGTCATCTGTCCACCTTGTAGGAGGCCTTCCAACGCTACGTCGTACGGTACGTGGTCACCATTCCAGAACCTTTCGGCCCCAACGGCCATCCGTTCTGCGAGCAATGTGCCCATTGCCACTTTAGTTTGACGATTCTTCGTGCTATGTCGGTAACCCTCCTGCGGATATCCTCATTCCTGATTCGATCACGCAAGAAAACTCCGAGCATTTTCATTGCCCTTTGGGTGACTTTAAGTCTTCTGATGAGGCCCGTTGTAAGCGACCACGTTTTGGAGCCATATGTCATCACTGGCAACATGCACTGGTCATAGACTTTCGTCTTGAAACACTGTGGTATATTGGACGAGAAGATACCGCGCAGCTTCCCTAACGCTGCCCAGCCAAGTCGGATTCGACGATTGATCTCTTTCTCGAAGTTAGACCTTCCCAACTGGACCGTCTGTCCCAGGTAAACGTAGTCGTTTACAACTTCGAGTGTAGAGGTCCCGATCTTGATAGGAGTGGGTGCTACTTGGCTGTTTACCATGACTTTGGTTTTGTCCATGTTCATTTTAAGTCCCACTGTTTCGGAGGCTCTACTGAGGTCACCAAGCATTGTACTGAGCTCCTCCGTAGTCTCAGCCATGACTACTATGTCGTAAGCAAATCAAAGGTGAGTGATGTACTCGCCATTGACATTAATGCCTAGCCTCCATTCCAAAACCTTGAAGACATCCTCCATTGCTGCCGTGAACAGTTTCGGAGAAATAACGTCTCCCTGCCTCACGCCCCGCTGCAAGAGGATAGGTTTCGAGGTCTGGTCTTGTAGTTGGACTGACAAAGTGGCGTTTTTGTACAAACACTTCAGCACTTCGATATACCGATAGTCAATTTGGCACCGTTGGAGAGACTGCAGTACAGCCCAAGTTTCAATCTAATCAAAGGCTTTCTTGTAGTTCACAAACACTAAGCAGAGAGGCTGATTATACTCCTCAGTCTTCTGTATAACCTGCCGCAGCGTATGTATGTGGTCCACGGTGCTGAAGCCTTTTCGAAATCCGGCTTGTTCGGGAGGCTGTAAGTCGTCGAACCTGCGCGCGAGACGATTCGTGATGACTTTGGAAAACAGCTTGTAGACATGGCTCACAAGCGAGATGGGCTTGTAATTCTTAAGCAGGGCATTATCGCTCTTCTTAAAGAAGAGTACCACCACGCCTCTGCTCCACGTCTGTGGCGTTTTTCCCTCGAGTATGACGGAATCAAATAGCTTCTGAAGTAAGGAAGGGAAGGGTTTGGAAGGGTTTTCCACCCGCCTTCAGGAGTTCAGCCGTAATTCCGTCCTCACCCGAGGCCTTGTTGTTTTTCAGCTGCTTCAGAGCCATCCTAATCTCGTACAGGCTGACGTCCGGGATATCTTCGGTATAGTGTCGAGTCAATCTAGCTCTTGGGTCGTTTACTAGATTTGCAGCGGGTTTAGCGATAGACGTGTATAACTGTCCATAAAAAGCCTCGATCTCTCCCAGAAGCTCCGATTTGGCAGATATGACTCTGCCATCGTCGGTCTTCAGTTTCGTGAGCTGGCTTTGCCCAATAGACAGATCTCGTGCAGGAAGGGTTATGTATATACATTATTTGCACCCGTGCAAAGCCGCGGTAAAAATGTAACTACTTAGTGACCTACTAAGTATATATTTACTTATTTTTGAATTCACAGTGTTCAAAACGTTAATAATACCAGCTGACCCAGCAAACATTATTCTGCCATAAAAAATTTCAAAGAAAAAATGGGGAGTGGGGCTAGGAAAATAAAAAATAGCCTACAACTTATGAGGTCTGGGAGACCTCCCAAATATGGGTATATAAAAAAAAATTATAAAATTCAAGGTCAAGCCGTTTCGGAGGAATTTGATAACAAACAATGTGACACAAAATTATATTTATATTAGAACGATTTTTTTTTTAAGGTGTGAAATCATCTAATAACTGCTTCCGCTCCAGCGGGAGGGCATGTAAGACTTTTACTGACTAAATCCACACTTGTGTTCCTTCAGGAGCCCTTTGTGTCTCAGGACCACGAGTAACCCTTTCAGAAGTCGAGCCATGGTCCCAGCAGGCTTCAATCCAGCTGGGCCCTTACGATTTTGCTGACATTTCTTAGAGGCGTGCTTGAAACACTACCCGCTGTCGACGACTTGGCTCGGTTCGGACGGTTGCCGGACAGCTGGACGGCGAGCTACCTATTGCCCGTCGTCCGAAAGCTCACTCCTGCAGTGGCTGGTATTCGGGTTCCGTTCCCTAACAGATTTAATTTTATTTTCACCGAACAATTGTTGGGTATTCCAATACACAGAGTTTTTTTTTTGTAGTTACGAAAAAATACGTACCGTTCTGAATTTAGCTCCATTGGATAGAGTGATAGCCGAACCCGATATAAAGCACAATATTTTATTTCTCTTTGTATTTTTAAGCCTGCAGACAGTATTTCACCAAAAAAGCGATGGCTACAATTTGATAGATATTGTGTTCAGTTTTTAAAAGCATTTTCAGTTACAGTTTCAAAAAAACGTGAAAGGGAGTAGTTGGTTTATGAACTGAGGTATATAAGCTAACAAATTCGTTGCAAATTTAAAATCTCATAAGACAATTTTGACAAAAACGAGTTTAGCATTATGATATAAAAGTTAATTTGAATGCCTGTACTTGATAAAAACTCCCATGTAGATAAATTATTATTTAGTTGAACAATGCCTCGATTTAAAGAAATCACAAGTGATAATTCACAAGTAAATAATAAATATAAAGGTATGCCAAAATATTTTCAATCACTACATAGTATAAAACAAACTCGCTTCCCGTCTGTCTGTCCCTATGTATGCTTAGATCTTTAAAACTACGCAACGGATTTTGATGCGGTTTTTAATAGATAGAGTAATTCAAGAGGAATGTTTATAATGTATAATACTTTCATCAAATTACGAGTATAGCTTGAATTTTAAAGATACCAAATAACACACAACTCGACTTTTTTGTAATCATCTTTCTGCAGAGACAAAATTTATAGTTCTATAACAGTAAAGAAGCATAGAACACCGCGTTTTTTAGATCTAGAATAAGCGCGTTTCTCAGCTTAATTGACGATTAAGCTAAGTTAAAACCTACATATTCTGTTGGTAAAAGGAATATTCTTTTATAAGCTAACGTTCTTAAAGCATAAAAACGTACTTAAATTATTTTGACGAGAAAAAAATATATGAACCGCAATGTTGTTTCTTAAAAATATATTTTGTTTTACCCGTAGCATTTAATAAAGATAATGGTGCGTACACATGTTACAGATTTTCATAGATTTCTATAATATTTTGTCTTTACAACATAGCAGCGCTGACAAATGTCGGTGTATAATCTGCGTAAGTTGGTATCGCGTAGATGAACCATAAGTATTAGAACACGTATGAAACATATTTTTGTTTATTTTTTAAATATTTTTTATTTACTTTCAACATACATACATTATTAACTCATGCATTTTTCCTCAAGAAAGTGGAAAGTACAATAACACACTTGCTACAGTCCTTGTATTACCTACTCTTGCAAACCCGCTAATGTCTTTCTTAGTTATATTTTTCATAAATGGTTAAATAATTAGAAATGTAAAAAAAGGTATCTTTATCACTTAAAAAGATTTCTGGTCTTGTTATTTTTACGAAATCACACTTAAACAAAGTAAGTTCCTAACAAGAGCGAGTCATAGACCATAAACGTCTCAGTGGCGGTTGCGATAGTGTCTTGACGGCACGGTTGTAGAGTGTCGTGGGTCTGATTCCCGCACGGAACAAACAATAGGTCTTTGAAGGTTATATCTGTGTTTGTTAGGTTGTCTGTGCTGATTGTCTTTATCTGTAGTCTGACACTGTACTTATTAAAATAAAATAAATATCTTTGGATTGACTTGGAATTATAAGTTCTTATAAACTTTATATAACAGATACGTTATTGTTTTTTTTTAATTAGGTATTTATTGGCCTCTTTGTGTTTTGTATTTTCTGTAATATCGCAGTACTTATAAATATGAAAGCTAATAAAAAAAACGTTTTTTCATATTAAGACTTCCAATATAGAAGCTATGCTTTTCAAAGGACAAGCAATATCAATGACCTATGACTTTTTTCTAATAAAAAAACTTTACATACTCTCATACAAAACACAAAGAAACCTATAAATACTTAATTTTGAAAAAAGAATAACGTACCTTTAATAAAAAGCTAATTTGAACTTATAATTCCAAGACAATCCAAAGACATAACACTTCAAAGCAACCCGTTTAAAAAATACGGCAAATTCATAGGAAAAATACCTATTTATTTGTATGTCCTACAGATAGTTGTTCCGGGTTTGGGTGTCTTATATGTACGTGAGTATACATTTTCGTGAACGAACGCTTTTATTTATTATATTTAACTCAGATATACGAGTAAACAATTGCAAGTAGTGCACGTACAGTATTATACACAGTTACAGAGATAGTACAGTTGCAGAGCAGGTAGTAAAAATTATGCTAATCACAAATATACACAAACACATTACACATTATGGAATTCCCTTTACAATTACAATTAAGTTTCAAAATAAAAGTCTATATCAAAGTACAATTGTACTTTATTTAATAAATTTTGTCATTATGCAAATAAAATTTATATAAAAAAAATTATAATGCAAAAACAAAATATTTCAGTGTGCGTAACCGATCCTTAAAATTAATGACATGACATTTCACGATTATTCCTGTATCAACCGGAACTGTACCTCTTTGCTTGTTGCACCAATGTACCATTAGTAATGACATCTCTAGCCGATGTTATAATCTATAGAGCCCACCAAATCTATATACAGGTTCACTTAGATTATTCCATTAGTGTAAAACAGATCAAGGATTTCATTGAGTTCTTCGACTCTTTCATTAAGCTTTCGTGACCAAATTTTCGATTACATTTCCATTTGTCCTTTTTTCTTTTCAAGCCATTTTCTAAACCTTTTTTCATCAGTATTTTCAACATGATATAAATTGCCTCTTATAACCTAATTCGAAGTGGTAAATTAGGTATTTTCCCCAGCCCATTAGACGGGGCTTGACCGTCTTCATACGAAATGGAATCTCTTTTTCATGTCACATTTATTCTAGGGTAGAAAATTCTGGAGTTCCTTAGTGAGGAGATTTTGGTGTGTTATTTACTTATACACATACAAGTACATAGACAAGTTTTCAAACAAATTGTCAGCATTTGTTTTGATTTTTACACTAGTTTCTATATACATACAAGTTATTTCCGGATGACAGCGAGGTGGAGGAGTACTTCGACGCCTGAGTATACTTTGTGTTTTTGTATTATATTTATGTACATAGTTAGGTTTTAGTATAGTATAGTTAATATTTAAGTTTTCTAGAAGATCTGATAAAAAATAAAACGTCTTTCACATTTAACATACAAGTTTCCTCCAAAAAATACCTAGATTTTTTTTAGAAGGCGCGATTATTCCGATCTACGCACGATTTGTACATATATATTCGTACTGGCACTGTCTATTATTGAATAAGGTTAGGTAGTTAGGTAACTACGAAGTATACGCAAGTATTTGCGTACTAATCTTGTATAGATTGGAATATCTTACTAAAAAGTGATTTCCAATCCATACGTGATTAGTTGCGTTTAGGCCTTGTATAGAATGGAAATACGCCAGCGCAACAGCCGACTGCTCAGCCACTGCACCAACCATGTCCCGTCATGTGTTTCGAACATCACAGGAGTTGAATTCTCTGCTGAAATCTGTATTTCGTAATAGATACAACCTAGAGCTTTTCTCGTCGTCGTGCTCCAATGTTGTTCACATCATCATTTACTATCAGGTGAGATATTAAACAAATAAAAAATGCATTTAACGCGATAAAGGCGACTTTTATTTGCGAATACTGACAAATACTTGCACTGACTGGACAGGTCAAATCTGTATGGTTCTTTCATCAAAAGATGATCTCAGACAAATCTGCATGGTTCTCAATGATTTGACCATTACATATTTACTGTATGGACTTTAAAAGAGGTTTCGACTCATGAGTTTGTTTCGGTGTTTCTTCTCAGGGTAGTCAGCTAGGAAACACCGGCCTCATCTATTTTAAAAATGATAAAAAAAAATTGACGTGTAAAAGTGTTTTTTTTTTTTAACCTATTTGCAAAATTAATATCATTTAACATACTTATTTATTATACTTTCTTTTTTCCTTTGCAGTATTATTAATAGAAAAAAGAGCTATTTAGGTCGATTCCAATAATCCTGTTTAGAGTAAACACGCAACTGTTGTAGTTCAGAAAGTACGAAAAAGCTTTTGCTTGTTCCGCAAATACTTGTAATGTAATATTTATTTCCTTACCAGTTATAAAACTTAATGGTCGGAGAGAAATAGGTTTTATTCGTTAAAGACTGAGATTTTGTTATATACAACTTTTGCATTGCTTTTGTTGGACATCGGTTTCCTGTATTGATTTGACATTGTTGTTATTATAATTTTTGTTACCTATCTTATTAATTTTACAAAATTAAAACATGTTTGGTTATGACCAATATAAAATCATAGGGGATAACTACGACTCATAATTTTACAAAAATAACTTACATTGGCAATTTATACTTCTAGGGTAAACATGTTTACATAAAATTTCATGCACGCCACCGATGTATACAAAATGCTTCAGGCGATGTTTTTATACAAATATTCCAACTATATTGACCATACAGAAATACAAACCTGAAACTCGTACATTCAAAAATAACATTCCATGAATTCATATCGGCGATCACTTCATCAGCGATGAAAACACATTTACTGTTACAACACATTTCCAAAGCTATTTTCGATTTATATCAATGTTACCATCAGAATGCAGAATACGTTAATATGCGCATTAACTAGGTAATCTGCAAATTACCGGGTACAATCCGTTAAAGTGTGAAATTTCACTTAAAGTAGCAGATTATCTCCACTTTGCTTCTGGGTGGTTATATAAAAATAACCCGGGCCAAACTTTAGATTATTACTTAGTAGTAATCTAAAGTTTAAGGACATTTTTTAGGGCACCCGAAGCCGGGGCCCAGTTCATTGTTATAAATCTAAATTAATAGCAATAAATTCGCATGTTTTAGTCAAATAAAGAACCAGTTTTATAACATAACCGTATGCTTGGTCGTTAGTCTGCTGATTACCCAGGAAGCTTGTGTGTGTGTGCGTTAACTAGTTAATCTGCACTCTAACTGATTTCCGCACATTTGCGGTAACAACAATAATTAAAGAAACACACAACACAGAAATAAGTAACGTACGTAAGTAACGTAGTTGGTTATAATAAATAGCATAATTCTCCTGCTGTTATTCTAATTTATTTTGGGTCACAAAAGCACGATTTTTTTCCTTACTTCAGTACATATTTAACCGTGCTCTTTTTCCTGCATTTCTGTCATCAAGTTTCTTATTATATGCTACTTTACTTCGTTATTACAATTTTCCTGCGCCTATGGTGGTTGGTAGTCACGGTCGGGGTCTCGGCGGCTGAGGCGGGGGGATGTCCGTCCCCTTACGCGTGTGGCCTTCTCCTTCACTAGCATTACTACTTCGAAAAAATAGGTGACCGCCGCCAATTCTCCCTCGCTCCAGACCATGGCTTGAAGCAGGGCCTAGCGCGAGAGGTCGGCGCCATTAATCGCCCCCACAAGGGTATGGCGATGCTCAAGCGGGGCACACCTTCACCCTATGCTCCACCGTGTCCTCTGAGCGGTCTTTCACCTAAATGAGGTGCAGGAACCTCCCAATCTTACGGTAAGGACCATTTCCGGTAAGGACCTGCGCCATGCGGAAGGGGAGGATACTGTGAAACCTCTCCAACCACTCCTTAAAGAGGGGACTTATCGCCATCATTAAGGCGTGCCCATCGAGAATATGGTTACGACATTTACATAGGTATATCAAAACGATCAGCTACTCTTAATCTTTACTGTCACTAACGATACTTTCATACTAAATTAAATACTGTCTAACCACTTTGAAAAGAAACTGTAATATTTGCATTTCCGTACGACTTTTATGAACTAGGTACTCACACAAGTAAATATGATGGTTTCAATTAATTAAAACGAGCAATATACAACGCTTATTTTGTTTATTTACTGAAAATTGACGCACTGCAATTACGTGGATGAATGAAAATTGAACATGAACCTCGAAAACAACAGTTGATAATTAAAATTCATTTGAGGTTTTGAGTGCATTTAATTATTAATTTGATAACATAATTTGAGGTACTGATAACTTTCGATAAACTTTACTAGGCAATTAAAATGATCAAGTTGCTTTGAATTGATAAAATAATCACCATTGGTTTATTTCATGATCATCATCATTTCAGCCGAAAGACGTCTACTGTTGGACTTAGGCCTCCCCCAACTGTTGCCATAATGACCGGTCCTGTGCGTCTCGCATCCATCGGATTCCCGCGACCCTCACCGGTCATCGGTCCACCTTGTGGGAGGCCTTTCAACGCTGCGTCTTCCGGTACGTGGTCGCCATTCCAGAACCTTTCGTCCCTATCGATCATGCGATAATGCCCAATGCGGTAATGTCCAATGCCCACTGCCACTTAAGTTTGGCGATTCTTCGGGCTATATCTGTAACAAGTTCTGGGTTTATTTATAATAATTATAATTATTAAAGGCTAACCTTTTTAAAGGTTCTGGAGTGACGACCACATACCGTAAGACGCAGCATCGGAAGTCCTCCCACTAGGTTGACCGATGACCTGGTGAGGATTACACGCACAGGGCCGGTCATTATGGCGACACTTGGGCGAGGCCTATGTCCAACAGCGGACGTCTTTCGGCTCAAATGAAGATGATGATGACTACTGAAAACTGCAAAGATCTATAAACACAAGTACATGAACAAAAGCTGAATTAGAACTAAAATGGCGCTTTGAATAAAGAAGTAACTCTAGCTTTATTTAGTGACAGACGGGCTACCATAATTTCAAAACCACAACACAATAATATATTGAAATGAATATAAAACTAGATTTTTACCCTCTGCCGTCGTTACTTTAGAGGAAAATGACGAAGGAAAAAAAAGGACAAGTAGAGAAAAAAAAGGAAAGGCAGGAAAGGAGACAAAGGTTCGAACTAGGCAGTTTTGCCAAAACTAGAAGGAAAAAGCGCGATCTCACGAAAGATAGAAGGAGTGGAGGGAGGACTTGCCCAGGAGTGGGACAGAATAGGCAAACAAAAAAAAAACAACACATGAATTTTCATTGTTTAATACACTCGGAGAATGAGTCAATCTATCAAATTGTGTGTTCGTGTATATGCTACTAATTTCTCATTATTTCCAAAATAATGAGAAATTAGTCATGACAAGTCCACACATTTTATCGTGTTCAATGTACTCGTATTATCACCCGAGAGAAATATAAATGAGTGTTTTACCACCCCATGTGTTCATAACACATAAATATTTTGTTTGCGGTGTCAAACCGTACGTGAGGTTAATGTATTTCCTGTTGATAAGTGTCTTAAAATTTGGCAGTAGGTTCCTTATAGGGTTTAGATATCAGCTAAGAACGGATTTTACGAAACTCCACCCCTAAGGGGGTAGCGAATCCCGGGGCCCTAGGATGAAGGCAAAGAAGGAACAGGAGTGGGTTTTTAGTCAGTAAAAGTCTGACACTATATCCCGCTCCGCCCAAGACCGAAATTTGTCAATAGATGATTTTCTCACATAAAAAAAAAACCTAAGTCGAAAGCTACATAATCGTCGCATGTCATACGGTACTGTTATTGTAAACAACGCATTTGTTTGCAAGCATTTAAATTTCTTCGTGGAGCCCTTTGTAAATGAGACATATTTGAAATCAGCCTATTTGTGGGAAACTGTTTAAATTAAAAACCTCTGTAAGTCATAACATATCCTAGATCCTATAAGCTCTTATCTATCCAGGTTTCACTCTGTCATAATTTTATGAGTCGTACACTTAAATTAAAAGTAGGTTACACTTTATTATAATTAAGGAGTATAATAAATTACCTATGTACTTTATTATATCCCAATTAATTAACACAGGAAAAACATTTATAAAAATAAGTGTACAATAGCCAGTCTTATCGCTCAGGGAAATCTCTTACAGACAGCCTTTGGATGGACTGAACAAAAGGAAATACATTTAGGACTGTCAGTGTACAATAATTTAAATAATGTATCATACGTACGTGCACTTTAAATTTCATTGATTATTTTTATTTTATCTATAATTATGTACGTCTTTTGAAATATATAAGTATGTTTATCAGTTATCTAGTACTCATCACACAATCTCTGCTTAGCTTGGGACTAGATGACGTTGTGTGGTAGTTGTGGAATATTACAGATAGCTTAGAAAAAGAAGTAATCTTTACGAAGTTACAAATTTCACACAAAAAGAGTTCACAACAAAAATCAATAAAGTCTACCCGTAAGTGTTTTCCTATTTGTTTTTAATATATCGAATGAATTTGCTGGTTTTCTTGACCGTCAGAGTAAAAATGTCGAGAAAAGAAAAGGGTTGGAAAGGTCAAGCAGGGGTCAAGCACGTGATGCGTTTGGGTAGACGAAATGAAAATTTGGGAACTTATTAAGATATTCATCATAAACGCAAAAATTAAATTAAAGATTATGTATAGGATGAAAATGAAAAAAAAAAACAAACAAAGTATAAATCAAAAATATTTTTTAAGGTGGGAAATCATCAAGTGACTTCTCACGCTCTGGCGCGGAGTGAGAGGGCGTGTCAGACTTTTACTGACTAAAACCACACCTATGTTTCTTCTTTACCTAGTGTTCCATGGCCCCGGCTTTCCCTTTCGGAAGTCAACCCATGGTCCCAGTAGGCTTCGGCTTTGCTGGGCTCTTACGGTTTTGCTGACATCTCTTTGAAATGCGCCTGGAACATTACGCGCAGTAGACGACCTGAGCTCGGTCCGGACGGCGCGTTATCCATTGCTCGTCGTTCGTAAGTCCACGCCTACGGTGGCTGAAAATTTGAATCGCGGTCCAGACGGCAGGGGCGTGAGGATATCCGTTCCCTTATGCGTGGGGCAGTTTCTTTCGCTCTTATTACTGCTAAGCAGGAAACGACCACCTGCCATTTCTCCTCGCCCCATGGCCTGTATCAGAGTACGGATCAATTAAAGACCAGCACTCGATTTTTATAATCTACATCTAAGACAACTTACGTTGAAGAAGGTGTAGTTTTCATAATTTGTATAATATTAAATAAATCTCTTTGCGTAAAACCTTTGTGCAACATTCGTCATCGCACAGGAAACAACGAGCACCTCAAAACACTAATTAACATCAAGCCTTTAGAAAACCAAATCACACAAAAAATATGCATAAAAATTTTTAGGTCACTTTGTTCGCGAGGCAGGGTTCCGTCAAGTGCCCTTCAAGAGTACAAACGAGGTTTCACACAAATGAAAAACCACTTCCATTCAACGTCACAAGAACTTGGCTCTATTTTAAAACTGATTCGCAAACACAAAGAGAACTTGAATTCTGAACTTGTTTTTAAAAGGAGTGAACTTTTGGTCAGTCTCGCTGTTGGAGATTTTGTTTTATTGAAAACTGCACATTTGAATTTCGTGTGTTGTAAAGTTGTGAGAAAATTATCCTTATTATGGGGATGCAACTCGACATACATTTTCACTGTTTTCTTACTAGCGCTCTTACGCGATTATAACGTTATTACACATTTTTCATTAGATATATTGGAAACATATTATGTTTTGGATATTATCTAGGCTTCTTTTGGATTTTTAAATTGATTTAATTTAAAAATTTGTGTAAAACTAATCCAGTAAAGACTTCTGAAAATCTGATATTTTGCATGAACTTTGACACTTCATAATTTACTCAAAAATAAAAAAAGTATAATTATAGAAGCCTTGCAAATTTAATCAAGATTCTAAATGGCGTTAATTTTTTTCATAAACCTATAAGGGTTTAAAAAAACACGTATTTCCTGGAACAAGTTTTGTAAAATATTCGAATAAATCACGGAATTACCGAATGCTAACTGAGTTTTCCGGCGTTATCTCTCTTTTTTCGCGTTGCCTTTTCGTCAAACATCGCGTTAGGTTGCGTTAGATGAAGCAACAAGCTTTTAAACCATGCTCGATGTTGACGATAGGCGAGTGAAAAAGGACACTCTTAAAGAACAGTTGGCTGTTTTTTTTTTTTTTTACCTTCTGTGGACACAATCGTTGAACCTTGAGACCCCGGAACTCGGAAGGTAAATTGCAATCTGCAAACTAGACAACAAGTAAAACCTACATTTTTTACAACAGGTTGCAACTTAGATCAGAATTTCTCGCATAATGGAGGACTTTACATTTCAAATTCAAATTCTATTTACTAGCAGTAGTAGTAGTGCTGCCATTATTTTAACCGACTCATATATATATAACGCGAAACATTGAACATGAAAACAATGGACTATACAGGCAAAAAACGTACAACAGGTAAACACAACACGATATAGATAGTTATTTTTAGTAATAGCACGTATCTAAGTCAAGTGTGTTCTTGAACTTTACAATACAAAAAACACCGCGAAATTCCATTTAATCACTTAATGCCTAAACTGATTATGTATTTATAGCAATCACTCTAAACGCTATCGCAATTTCAATCTACCAGAGCTTATCCCAATTAAGGCCAATGCATAGAAACCAAACCAATTCAATTATTTATTCTAAAGACGCGGCTAGATTATTGCCAATAAAACGGCTCTAAACGGCCACCAATTTCATTCACAATCCACACGTTTATAGTGGGCTTTGTTGGGTCCATATGTGGGTACTAAAAGTTATGACTCGCGAGATTTAATTAGGCCATAATAGATTTTTATGGTGCATTGCCTAGAAACCTCCTGGGAAAATCTCAGTCGACATCGTAAAGCAAAATGAGAGTTAGATTCTCATTTTATTATTAATGCTATCATTGGTATGATTAAAGGATTTATGTTTTATGTTGTGCTTAGACAGTATTTTCTTTACCTTTTGGATAGAAAAGCTAGACAGTAACTAAAAATCAATCACTGCTAATAAGGGTGCAATGATTCTTCGTCAAGTTTGTCTCATCGACTGAACCCCGTAGCATAATCGACACTTGCAGTTCATGTCTAATTTTATTATGCCAGCAATTGTGTTGTTCGAAGATGATGAAGAACTTTACTAATCTAAATATATAAAAGGAGAAACTGACTGACTGACATATAAATAAAGCACAGACGAAACTACTGAGACTAGAAGCGTGGAATTTTGCGGTTTTCTTTTATGCCGTAGGCGAGCACTAAGACGGGATTTTCCAAAATTCAACCCCTTAGGGGATAAAACGGGTTTCCAAAAGTTTGTATGGAGAAACTTATTTTCACGCGGGCGAAACCGCTGGCAAAAGCCAACAGCTGACGGGAGCGATCAAAGGCGCGTCACTGGCTAATCAAATCAGCCAAAGCAAAGCTAATTAAATTTTAAGAATTAATTTAAAGAAAACATTTATTTTTTAACTTGAACTAAACATGATTTATACATGAAAAATAAAAACACAACTAATTTAAATTACATAATATATACACAATAACTCCTATCCTCCTATTTAAATTGTAAAAAAAAATATTTTAATTTTAATTTTAATTTTAATTTTAATTTTAATTTTAATTTTAATTTTAATTTTAATTTTAATTTTAATTTTAATTTTAATTTTAATTTTAATTTTAATTTTAATTTTAATTTTAATTTTAATTTTAATTTTAATTTTAATTTTAATTTTAATTTTAATTTTAATTTTAATTTTAATTTTAATTTTAATTTTAATTTTAATTTTAATTTTAATTTTAATTTTAATTTTAATTTTAATTTTAATTTTAATTTTAATTGTAATTTTAATTTTAATTTTAATTTTAATTTTAATTTTAATTTTAATTTTAATTTTAATTTTAATTTTAATTTTAATTTTAATTTTAATTTTAATTTTAATTTTAATTTTAATTTTAATTTTAATTTTAATTTTAATTTTAATTTTAATTTTAATTTTAATTTTAATTTTAATTTTAATTTTAATTTTAATTTTAATTTTAATTTTAATTTTAATTTTAATTTTAATTTTAATTTTAATTTTAATTTTAATTTTAATTTTAATTTTAATTTTAATTTTAATTTTAATTTTAATTTTAATTTTAATTTTAATTTTAATTTTAATTTTAATTTTAATTTTAATTTTAATTTTAATTTTAATTTTAATTTTAATTTTAATTTTAATTTTAATTTTAATTTTAATTTTAATTTTAATTTTAATTTTAATCTTAATCTTAATCTTAATCTTAATCTTAATCTTAATCTTAATCTTAATCTTAATCTTAATCCTAATCTTAATCTTAATCCTAATCTTAATCTTAATCTTAATCTTAATCCTAATCTTAATATTAATCTTAATCTTAATCTTAATCTTAATCTTAATCTTAATCTTAATCTTAATCTTAATCTTAATCTTAATCTTAATCTTAATCTTAATCTTAATCTTAATCTTAATCTTAATCTTAATCTTAATCTTAATCTTAATCTTAATCTTAATCTTAATCTTAATCTTAATCTTAATCTTAATCTTAATCTTAATCTTAATCTTAATCTTAATCTTAATCTTAATCTTAATCTTAATCTTAATCTTAATCTTAATCTTAATCTTAATCTTAATCTTAATCTTAATCTTAATCTTAATTTTAACATTTCATTGTATGTAATTTTATGATATCAATTGTCTGTTTGTGTTTATGTAACTAAAATGAGTCTTTGGTACTTGAAATAAATAGATAAAGCAGCTAATAGATAGCTAGTGTAGTATATTTCCAGGCCACTAAAAGTCGTCACATGTAGTTTAAGTCTTGAAATAACTAAAGATAAAAATAAAGTAAAAAAAACTAAAACCCGACTACGACAAAAACAAAACGACGCTGAAAAAGTATGAAACAAGATTTTCATACTTCGAACAGAACAAAAAGAAAAGCCGTAGTATGACGTGTGACTACGGTTTTTCTTTTTGTTCTGTTCGAAGTATGAAAATCTTGTTTCATACTTTTTCAGCGTCGTTTTGTCTATCATATCTAGGCTTTATTCACAAATCAAAAAAAGGGTTAAAAGAGATACAACGATTTTTATCTTAGCGCGCGCCGTTGCCCTCGAACGTGTCACACTCGTTATGTCAACGCACTACCCGCCTCTAGCGGACGGCGCAGGAATAACGCTCTAGGGTTGCCGCGCTATACACTCCCCCTCGAGTTCCAGAGAACGTCCTCGCTCGTGAACTCGCACAAAGGAACACTTAAATACTAAACCTTAACTTAACACACAGGACAAACATGCTTTCGAGGACGCCCCCTCTGACGTTTAGGAATCACGGGACGAGGAGGCGAACTCTCCCTGTTATGAAACCGCGTAAGATCTGACACATGCTATTTGCCTAATACGTTTTCAGGGTTATCTAAACTCGCGATAACGTAGGCTGTAGGACTAACCCTTTTTACAATCACATAGGGACCATCTTTCTTTGGAACAAACTTAGCTGTTATGTTCTTTGCAGCATTGCTAAGAACATGTGATTTTAAAAGAACCTGATCTCCGACCTCGAAGACTTCGGCAGGGGTTATGGCCTTATCAGCACATTCCTTACGTCGATCCTGCTGTGTTTCGACTCTTTCCCTAACAGCGGTAAAGGCGTTAACAAAACTTTTCAAATAGGGTGTAATTTGAGGAACGAAATTGTCCTTATCAAGTATCGACCGAATGTCGTGTTGAACGTCGACTGGTGAGCGAAGCTCTCTAGCGAACGTTAGATATGCTGGAGATACACCAGTAGTTTGACAAACAGCTGAATTCATGGCGAACCTTATCGCAGGTAGGTGATGCGGCCATGACGAGTGATCGGTTTCAACTAAACGTGACAACTGAAACTTTAAGTCCCTATTTTTACGCTCAGCTGGATTAGCTGACGGATGATACAAAGGTAACAATTCTTGACTAATACCTAAAACGAACATGCATTGTTGCATGACGGCGGACACAAACTGGACGCCATTGTCTGATACAATGCGTCGAGGAAGTCCATAGCGGAGAAAATACTCCTCAATCAAAGTGCGTGCACATATCTCTGAAGTTGCCTCCTTCAGAGCATACAATTCAGTCCAACGAGTTGCTGTATCTTCCACCAACAGTTCCCACCGTTCCCCATTGTCCCCTACGGGAAGCGGACCAAACAAGTCAATTGCTAGCACTTCTCCTCTTTGGCTCAAAACGGGAGTCTGTAACAGCCCCGATGGCTTTTTGTTTGAAGACTTATACCGTTGACAAGTCGCACATGTTTTGACATACTCTGTTATAGCTCTATAGATACCTGGGAAATAGAAACCTTGAGCGACTCCCTTGATTGTACGTTCTATCAACCCCATGATGACCACCTAAATCAGAGTCATGACATTCTTTTAGAATTTCCAGGCGCAGTGAAGACGGAACAACCAGCTGTGCCTCTTCAGTATCGACATCGGGATTATACCTGTATAAGACACCGTGCTGCATGAAATATCCTCTTTCGGACCACCGCTTAGCACCTATAGACTGAGCATCAGAAGTATCTTTTAGTTCACTAATGATTTTCTTTAGTTCCAGGTCATCGAGCTGCGCGCGCCGTAGATCCGAAGCACTCCTGGCAGGTAAGTCCACGACAACAGAGCAAACCCCGCATTGATTTTTATTATCTTCTTTACAGGTTGGGCGACTGAGCGTATTAGCTATAACATTAGCCTTTCCAGGCGTATATTGAAATTGAATGTTAAAGCACTGCAGCTTCAAAGCCCAACGAACGAGTTTACCGGACGGTGACTTTAAGGTAAGAAGCCACTTTAACGGCTGATGATCGCTGCCTATTATAACCTCATGTCCTTCGATGTAACCTCTGAAACGTTCAACAGCCCAAACAACAGCAAGAGCTTCACGCTCTGTAGTACTGTAATTCCTTTCAGCTGGAATGAGAAGACGGCTGGCGTATTCTATCGGACGTTCATCTTTACCTTCACCTTGTAGCAAGACCGCCCCAACGGCGTAATTGCTAGCGTCTGTCCTTAACACGAACGGCTTGCTGTAATCCGCTTGGATAAGAATCGGTGCCGAAGTCAAGCGCTTTTTCAGCTCCTGAAAAGCACTGTCCTGGTCTTTACCCCAAGACCAAACCTGATTCTTCTTCAGTAAGCGTGTTAACGGCTCAGCAATTGCAGAAAAGCTTGGAATAAACTTCCTGAACCAAGAGCAGGTTTGTAAAAAGGTTCTCAGGTGACGCAACGACGAGGGTGTCTTCATCTCTAGAACTGCACTAACCTTGTCATCATCTGGTGAAACACCAACTTGGGTAATGACATGGCCGAGATATTTTACTTTATCCCGTGCAAAGACACATTTTTCTCTGTTCGCGCGCAACTTGAACAAGCGTAACCTTTCAAACACAATGTGCAAGTCAGCAATATGCTTCTCGAAGCTACCTTCAGATATTATTAGCAGGTCATCTTGATATGCTAGAAGGGTCACGTCCTTCAACGAAGCGCCCGTACGAAGTCTATCTATCAGACGCTGGAAGGTTGATGGCGCGTTCTTGAGACCGAACGGCATACGCTTAAAGCGGAATGAACCAAAAGGCGTTAAAAAGGCTGTTTTATCTCGGTCCTGATCACGTGAACGCGTGAACCTGCCAAAATCCACTTCGCATATCAATGGTACTCATGAAAGAGTGCCGTTTCGTTGATTGAATAAGCTCGTCTATCAAAGGCATGGGATAGACATCGGTCTTAGTAACCGCATTGAGCTTCCTATAGTCTACACAGAAACGTACCTTTCCGTTTTTCTTAGGAACGAGAAGTGCCGGAGAACCCCACGCAGACTCACATTCCTCCACAATGTCATCAGCCAACATCTTGTCCAACTCAATCCGCATGACCTCTTTCTTAGCAGGGGTCAACCTATACGGCGGGACGGTAACGGGGTGGTGGTCGCCGGTATCAATTATGTGTTCGGCAAAAGGAGTCGCTTCTCCCCCTGGCTCGAAGATATCTTGATTTGAGACAAGGAGCTGTGCCAGAACTTCGCGCTGACTATCGCTAAGCGAGGTCGCCTCGTCATCCCGGAGCACTTCTACAGCGGCACACGAAGACACAGGTGACACACCTTCAAACTGTATTTCGAATTTATGCTCATCATTTTCAGCAAAGTGCCAGCTGCTGTTACCAAAATTAAAAACAAGATTGAAGATAGTAAGAAAGTCTATGCCTAACAAACTCTCATTACTGTCTGCTTCAGGAAAAATAATAAACTTAATGGCTCTAGATTTATGTTGGAGTGTCACCTGTACCTCCGCGGTAAGTACATTCATCTCCCTATTAACACCATCCGCTAACCTAACAATTTGTGTTGACGGCAATAACTGGTGTCCTAGCCTTAATAGGAGAGCGTAGAGCGTATGGCCGGCAATACAAGTTTTAGCTGCAGAATCTACTAAAGCCGTACCACAAAACCCTAGAATGCTTATATTTAACACGGGGCGACGAAAAGATGCACAGTCATTAACATTATTGACATACTCACAACTATTGAAACCATAACAATCGTAAGAACTAGGCAAACTTGTGTTTACATTAACAGCATTATTGTAATCAAAACATTTGTCATCATTAAAACTATGCTCCGAAATGTTTACATTACTAATCTTTCTGTCATACGATAAACAATTATTGTTTGAGTTAACCTCACAAGTGCTTAGGTTACAAACATTTTCGTTACAAAAATCCCCTACAGCAAGTGTAGGGTTACCTTGCGTAGACATTGGCATTGACGGGTTGACTAACGACGAGTGCTGCGCGGCGACGGGGGCTGAGACGGCGCCGGCGGCCGAGCCGCGCCGACGATACCTACAGCCGCGCGACCGCGCCAATGCGCGGGAAACGGACGTACTTAGTATCCCGTCATGCAACGAAATGTTCAAGGAATAAAACGACGACTGGCCTTGTGGTGAACAGTTTTTACACTTTGATTTTATTACGTTCGCGGCACCGCAACCGTAACATTTCACTTCACTTTCCGATTTTTCTTTATTGACGCTTTTATCACTCTTATCACTAACACGTTTAAGCTTCTCACACGTTTCTTTACCGTGTCCTAAACGCTTGCAGTACGAACAAAACGGCTTTTTTGACTTGGC
The DNA here is from genome assembly GCA_905147345.3 of Mythimna impura. Taxonomy (NCBI): domain Eukaryota; kingdom Metazoa; phylum Arthropoda; class Insecta; order Lepidoptera; family Noctuidae; genus Mythimna; species Mythimna impura. Next base: position 19,863,375 of record LR990353.1, on the reverse strand, counting down.
GACGACACCGCCGCTGGCGCCGGCGGACGACTCGACCGACGCGCGGCCTGCGGTACTCGACACGTTAGCGACTGTAGGTATATCCCGCGGTGACGATGACGATGCATTCGACGCTGTGTGCTTGTTGTTATGCACTTCTCTTACCGAATCTTCGACCTGTCGAGACTTGTAGAGCAGCTCGTCGAAGTTATTCACGCATTCTCTCGTCACGCGTTTCCTGATGCGCGTGTTAATTAGACCGTACGCCATATCCAATTGGACTTTCTCTGAGAGGTCGTCCTTTGGGAATTTGGCTAATATTGCACGTACCTTAGCAATAAACAAGTCTGTGTTTTCATCTTCTTGATGAATAAGACTAAAGAGTTTCCGGTAAAGGCGATGTGGCGGGTCATGTTCACCAAAGGCGCATTTTATTCTAGTGACGGCTTCCGACCACGTGCTGGTTGATTGCTTCACGCCTTGCCACCAAACTGCAGCAGGTCCTTCAAGTAACATCGAAAAGCCGCGGAGAGCATTCATGTCAGATACATTTACGCAGTCTTTATAAGTAATCACGGCGTCCAAAAAATTATCCAACGACTCGTCCGCGCGTCCGCCATAACGGGAGGTACATTTCGCGAAGTTTTCGTTCGCGCCAAAAACAAACGATGCTTGATAGGCTTGGGCCTCGGAGATGTTATGCGGCGTCGATGAGCGTACTTCTCGGATCAGCTGCTGGCAAAAGTCGTTCTGAGTTTGTTGTATCGATGCTATAAAGCTAGCGAGAGTTTCTTGAGACATTGTAATGTTCATGGCGGCCGCGCCCGCGGCGCCACTGGAGTCCGAGTTTTCTTCTGACCGTGTTTTTGGCATTTTGGCCACTGAAGACACAGGATAAACAGGAAGAACACACTCTTAGGTTCGATAATAGTCCCCTACGGTCACTTTTGTGATCGTTGCAAGTTATTTCGCGATCTGCACTCCGTAATACACAACACGAAACACCTACACACGTTGGACAGCCACTTATAGCATCGGTGGGGAACGAATTAAGACTCTCACATCCAGACTCATATCTAGGCTTTATTCACAAATCAAAAAAAGGGTTAAAAGAGATACAACGATTTTTATCTTAGCGCACGCCGTTGCCCTCGAACGTGTCACACTCGTTATATCAACGCATACATAAAAAGGTACTCTGTGATCAACGCACTACCCGCCTCTAGCGGACGGCGCAGGAATAACGCTCTAGGGTTGCCGCGCTATAAAATACAATTATGGATAAAACAATTTTGTATTATTTTTGTGTACTACAATGAACATATTATTTTTCAATATTTTTACATTTGGAGATAAATCTTCTACTACTTCAAATGGCCCAGTATACAAACATTCAAGTTTTCCTCCTGTTTGATTTTTTAACAAAATTAAGTCGCCTTTATTGTAGTGCACTGCATTAATATTTTTATCATGTATATGCTTTCTTGACAATTTACTTTGTAGCAAATTTTGTTTGGCTTCAAGCTGAGCTTTTACTAATCTAAACTTAAACTCCTTAGGATAATCGTCATAATTATACAATGGTTCAGTTTCTATAGGTAAGTTACTAGGGAAGTTACATAATTTTCCGAACACCAATTCATATGGGCTATATTTTGTTTCACAGTGTACCGCTGTATTATATGAGAAGCACCAAAAGGACACCCAATCACTCCAGTTCGTTTTATTGTTTTCACATTGTATCCTGAGATAAGCGCCTAAATGTTTATGACTATTCTCGATAGAACCTAGCGTTTCATGATGGTATGACGTAGATAATAATTTTTCAATATTTAAACCAGTCAATCGATAACCAGTTTGGTTACAGGCCCAAATTGTCCACTGACAGTGCGATATTGAGCTTAAAGCATGCTGTCAGATATTACACGGATCGGAACACACCGGTTTACGCCTGTTTTCTCGACTTGTCTAGGGCTTTTGACCTGGTTTTATACAAAGTGCTGTGGAAGAAGCTGTTTGACAGACAAGTCTCACCAGAAATAGTAAAGATCTTTCAGTACTGGTACGGGAACCAGGTCAATAATGTGAAATGGTCAGGAGCTCTGTCGGACTCGTACAGGTTGGAGTGCGGGGTGAGGCAGGGGGGGTTGACTTCACCAACTCTCTTCAATCTGTACATCGATGATCGCCATGTTGGATGCCATGTTGATGATGTATGTTTTACCAACATCAGCTACGCTGATGATATGGTGCTGCTGAGTGCGTCAATAGGGGGACTCAGGGAGCTCATAAGTATCTGTGAAGCATACGCCGTTACTCACGGCCTAAAATATAATGTAAAAAGAGCGAGCTTATGGTCTTCAAGGCTGGGTCCAAATGTCCGACGGAAATTCCACCAGTGAAGTTGTGCGGTGTGTCCTTGGAGCTGGTATCGAGTTTTAAATATCTAGGTCATATTCTGACGTCTGACCTCAGAGACAACGCTGATATTGAGCGAGAAAGGAGGGCGCTGTCGGTGAGAGCGAATATGATTGCTCGTAGGTTTGCCCGTAGCTCCAAGGAAGCCAAAATCACCTTATTTCGAGCCTATTGTACATCTTTTTATACGTGCAGCCTGTGGGTTTCATACACGCAGAAATCCTACAGCGCGCTCCGTGTGCAATATAAAAACGCACTGAGGGCACTGCTGCGGCTGCCTCGCTTCTGTAGCGCTTCGGGAATGTTCGCAGAGGCACGCACTAACTGCTTTTACACCTGCATGCGCAAGAGGGCGACATCGTTAGCGAGTAGAGTGCGAGGCAGCAGCAACAGTCTTCTTGCCGTCATTGCCACTAGGTTGGACGGGCCTTTTATACAGCACTGGCAGGCCTTGCATGCACCCGTCAATCAGGCGTGGGGCAGGTAACATTGTTTGTTATACTTAATAATTTTAGTTTAATTAATTGTTTTTATACTGATTGAAAATTTGATTTGTCATTTTAATTTATTGACCATTTTAATTTATTTTATTGTTCTGATTTAAGCATTTTAAATTTCACTGACATTGTAATTTTGACATTTTAATTTATTGAATATTTTATTAGTCTATTTTATTTTATTGTTTTCGTATATTATTATTTATATTTGATGAAGAACTGAAGAACAAACGTAGATTAGAATTACTAACAGATATTGTGAACCAAATGTTGTCTTGTTGTCTTATTAATAAATTAAATTAAAATTATAACACGACGCCTTACGCCATCTATCGGATTATGGGGACAACACTACGCCACCCAAGTTGATCAAAGCACAAATAAGATTAAACATCGATAAAACGATAACATTCGACAGTATCTACAGATTACTAGCGACATCTATGATACGACGTGTGAAGTGTCCGTGACGTCAACGAGTTACTACTACATACAAGCATGAGATGTTGAAGATACACACTAAGCTGTCCAACCACCTATATAAACCGGCACCACGAAGGAACTAGGAGACTCGCTACTTAGAAGGCACAGTGGTCGATAGCCCCGCAGTCACTACTGTTGTCGAAAGCTTGACCTGAGCGGAGGCCCCGTCGCCCTCAGGAACAGCCGAGCTAGGAGGTTAAGGGATAGGATAGCCCCGCAGTCCATCCCTAGGACCACTAATAGATCTCACATCAGTCTAACTTTGTTTGCTAAAATCTGTCAAGTGTTTGAAGTAAAGTAAATAAACCCTATCTGTCATCCAACGTTGGTTTCATTCCACACCGCCACCATTACATTGGCGCCCAACGAAATATTCTTCTACCCGCAAACAAGTTTTCGGATCACCGACATTTTTACGGTGTACCCACATATCGGCGGATAAATAGAAGCCTACCCTCAAGAGAATTTATATTATTTTGACACTATTGACATGTCTGAGAAAAAACCAGAGATGGTGGTGATGACTCAGGAACAATTCACTGCACTCATAACAAAAGTGACAGAAGCGAACGAGAGTGGAAATAGACATTCTAAAAGTTTTGCTGCGTGTACGAAACGTTACGACGGTGAAAGAAATTTTAATAAAGTTGAAGAATTCGTAACAAGTATCTCAGTGTACAAAAAAATTGAAAAAATTAGTGACGAAGACGCTTTGGAAGGTTTAACTTTATTATTGTCTGATGCTGCTGCAACGTGGTGGAACGGTATAAAAAGCGATATCAAAAAGTGGACCCAAGCTCTCGACGCCATTAAGTCTGCTTTTGCGCCGAAAATGCAGCCACACGAAATTTATTTAGAAGTCTACTCGAAGAGGCAAACGACTGAAACCATTGACGCGTTTGTGTGTGAAAAACGTGCCTTATTGTCACAGTTACCTGCAAAAAGGCATAAGGAAGAGGAACACTTGGATTTTGTGTACGGACTCCTCAATATAACCTACAAAAAGGAAATTGCTCGCACGGAAGTGAAGACTTTTGCTGACCTTTTGGAACGAGGTCGCCATATTGAGAGTCTGGCCAAACAAGCTGGTGAAGTAACAGCTTCAACACAAATAGAACGAAAGCCACTCAAACGATGTTCGTTCTGTGGTAAGAAGGGCCATCTTTTCGACGTTTGCCGCAAAAGGTTGGCGGAACAAAAAGAAAAGGCAGTCAGTACTGAACAGGAAAAGAAACCAGTCATCACGTGCTATGGATGTGGAGCCCCGGGTGTTTACAGAAGCAACTGCAGTACCTGTAAAACAAAGGAAACGCCACCAAAGCCCGTTGCTTTTTGTACAGTACAAAATTATTTGAAAATCCACGCAAAGATACCGACAATCAAGGTACATATAAAAGGGGAAGAGGGTTATGCATACGTAGATACTGCTGCCCGTCGCAGTATTGCCAGTATGCAGCTGTATAAAATGTTGCTACGATATGGAGCACAGTTTGATCAGCGAATAACCGACATTAAATTAGCCGATGGAACGGTGAAAACGACAAACTTGTTGACAACGACAACAGACATACGTATTGGAGAACGCACACTACCAATAACATTGTCAGTCATACCTGAAGCTGTGGACAATCTTACGCTGTTAGGTATCGAATTCCTAGAACAGGCAGGAATCATACTTAACACACCGCAACGTAGCTGGAACTTTATTGACGAACCACAAACATCATACGACTTCATTCAACTCAACAATGACGACATTCCATTGAAGGCAGTGAAGCTGTTAACGTTTGAAGATAAAAAGGAGCCAGTAGAACTGAAGGGAGTGTCGGAGTTCATCCGTTGGGCTAGCGAGCTGGACATGTTGTCACCCTTGCCCACAACACCGACATTATCCGACGTACAAGACAGTCCACCAGTAAACAAACGACCAAGATGGACATTACATAAATTGGACACGCCACCAGGACCTACACGTCCGCGGGAACCTGCTGACAACCAATCTTGTGTAGATCCACGTATTGTTTATTTACCAATAAATCCTACTTCTATGTACTCTGTTGATATTTATTTAAATCCCGATGAAGGAACCTTACTTACAAACAATGAGCGAAAGACGTTCAATGACCTGTTAATTGAGTACAGCGACATCTTTGAGAAAAACACGGAACCAACTCCATTTACACAACATAGAATCGACACAGGCAGTCACCCTCCTATTAGTGTTAAGCCCTATAGATTGTCACCTACAAGGCAAAAACAACTAAGACAAAAGCTGGATGATATGATAAATGATGACATTATCGAGGAATGCGATTCCCCATGGTCAGCACCTGTAATTCTAGTTCCAAAAGGAGAAACCGATGTTCGAGTTTGCGTAGATTACCGACGACTCAACGAGATAACTAAACCTGACAGATATCCGTTGCCTCGTATTGACGATTTAATACATCAGGCAAAAGCGATGCCGTACATGTCAACAATTGATTTACAGTCAAGTTACTGGCAAATAATGGTACATCCAGATGATTACGATAAAACAAGCTTTGTATCACCATTTGGAACGTTCCGTTTCAAGCGAATGCCATTCGGTCTTCGAAACGCGCCAGCTACGTTCCAAAGATTAATGGACAAACTCATACAAGGATTGCAAGCCGAGTGCGTTTTAAGCTATTTAGATGATCTTATAATAAGATCTATGACTTTCAGTCACCATATAAACGACTTAAGAGAAGTATTTATAAAACTGAGAGAATACAAACTAAGAGCCAACAGAAAGAAATGTAAATTTATGTGTTCAGAAATTAAATATCTTGGCCACCTTATAGTTTCTGACGGTATCAAAACCGACCCAGAGAAAATCTCTGCTATTGCAAACCGTCAGGCGCCTAAAAACTTAAAAGAATTAATATCATTTCTGCAAACCGCATCATGGTATCGAAGGTTTATTCATAATTTTGCAGACATTGCTAGACCACTTACTAACCTAACGAAGAAGAAAATAAGCTGGAAGTGGGAACGAGAGCAACAAGAAGCATTTATAAAATTAAAAGAAGCCTTGACTACGTCACCAGTATTAAAACAAGCAAGTGACGATTTATCCTTTGCAATCAAGACTGATGCCAGCCAGTATGCCATCGGCGCAGCTTTGGTGCAGGGGGAGGGAGAAAATGAGCACCCTGTTGAATACGCAAGTAGACTCTTAACGCAAGCAGAACGGAATTATAGTGTCACAGAAAAAGAAGCATTAGCGATAGTATGGGCTATTTCAAAATTTCGTGGCTATATAGAAGGAACAAAGTTCATAACTGTTACAGACCATCAACCGCTGAAATGGTTAATGAATCTTAAAACACCTACTGGTCGCCTAGCACGATGGGCACTACAGCTGCAACCATACGAATTCAAAATCCAATATACCCCTGGACGAACTAATGTAGTAGCTGATACATTGTCTCGCCCGCCATGTGAGCAGCATGATGTAAAATGTACCATATGCAGTACAGAGGTAGATCTACCCAGATACAATGAAAAACAGTTAAGAGAGGAACAAATGAAAGATGAAACCCTTCAAACTATTATAAAAATATTAGAAGGAGAAGAAACACCAAGTTATGTAGAATACATTAAAAAAGGGGACCTAGTCCATAAAGGTGTCCTATATTTTTACATGCCAGAACAAGAAAACGACAGTGCAAAGTTAGTAGTCCCACGTCACGAAATACAAAACGTACTGAACGCTTACCATGACTCACCTACTGCAGGTCATATTGGAGTAGAAAGAACAGTGCAACGTATAACAAATAATTTTTATTGGACGGGACTGCGAAAAGATATAATAAAATATGTAAAAACATGTGTTGAATGCCAAAAATATAAGCCATCTAATAAGAAACCAGCAGGCTTATACCAGTCAACCCCAAACTCGCAACGATTTGAGGTATTATCCGTTGATCTTTTTGGCCCTTTGCCAAAGGGACCATCAGGAGAAAAGTGGATTCTGATCATCGAAGATACTACTTCAAGATGGGTAGAATTATTCCCACTAAATGAAGCAACTAGTGAAAATTGTGCCATCATTTTACTCAATGAAATATTTCTTCGGTATGGGTTAGGGTTACCGAGGAAAATTATCAGTGATAATGGAGTACAATTTATATCAGCAATAATGCAAAAACTAGCATATTGCTTAGAAATTCAACAAATATTCACACCCGTATATCACCCGGAACCAAATGTGGTTGAAAGGAAAAATAAAGACATGAAGTCACAAATTGCAATTATGGTGAAAGACAAGCATAAAAATTGGCCATTAACTTTACCAACAATAAGATTTGCAATGAATACAGCTAAGTGTCAAACTACAGGCTTCTCACCAGCTTATCTTACATTCGGGAGAGAATTGCGTACACCATATGAGTTGACACATGATCTAAGCTCGGTTGTAGAATCAGAAAACTTTGTCGCAGAAATCACCCCAAAGTTAAAACAACTAGCCCAGGACTTGGAGTTAGCTAAGGAAAATATAGAGTGTAACAAAGAAAAGTCACGACAAAGAGCAAATAGCAAGAGAAGACCTGACCCAGACTATAAAGTTGGAGACTTGGTATTGATAGAATCACATCCCGTTAGCAACATCGATAAACATTTTACTGCAAAATTTGCTCCTCGACGCCATGGACCATATGTCATATTAAAGAAACATGGCACCTCGACTTATGAGATTGCTCATTCAGAAACGCCAGACAAGCCTATTGGAAAGTATCATACTTCAGCAATAACAAAATTTGAAAAGAGAAACGACATGATATCTAAACCAACTTATCCGATACGCCAAAGAGGAAGGCCGCGGAAACAATCTAGTGCTGGTACTAAGTCGGGACGACCATAGAGTACCAGAGGGGGAGAATATAACACGACGCCTTACGCCATCTATCGGATTATGGGGACAACACTACGCCACCCAAGTTGATCAAAGCACAAATAAGATTAAACATCGATAAAACGATAACATTCGACAGTATCTACAGATTACTAGCGACATCTATGATACATATACATATATACAAGCATGAGATGTTGAAGATACACACTAAGCTGTCCAACCACCTATATAAACCGGCACCACGAAGGAACTAGGAGACTCGCTACTTAGAAGGCACAGTGGTCGATAGCCCCGCAGTCACTACTGTTGTCGAAAGCTTGACCTGAGCGGAGGCCCCGTCGCCCTCAGGAACAGCCGAGCTAGGAGGTTAAGGGATAGGATAGCCCCGCAGTCCATCCCTAGGACCACTAATAGATCTCACATCAGTCTAACTTTGTTTGCTAAAATCTGTCAAGTGTTTGAAGTAAAGTAAATAAACCCTATCTGTCATCCAACGTTGGTTTCATTCCACACCGCCACCATTACAAAATTAAATTTAAAATATTACAGATTTCCACTAGAACGTTCGAAGTAAATTCGGTCCCTTGGTCAGTTAATATTTGTTTTGGTATACCATAACGTAATATGAACTTATTGACAAATGTTTTAGCCACTGTCTTAGCATCTTTTCGTGGCAAAGGATACGCTTCTATAAACTTAGTCAAGGTACACTGTATAGTTAATATGTACTTATTATTATAATTATCTATATCTAGGGGCCCCATTAAATCTAGGCTTATGATATCGAAAGCAGAGTTTGCAGTCGATGTAATGATCATTGGTTGTTTTACATTTTTGTTCGAGTGTTTTTGTATTTGACACTTTCTACATTTACGTACGTAGTTAGTGACGTCACTGGTCATCCCAGGCCAGAAGTATTTTCTTTTAATGTTGTTTAACATTCTGTTTACACCTGCATGCCCACTTGTGGGCAAGAGGTGGTAGTCATTTAATATGACTTTAATGTGGTCTTTATCAGTGAGTTTAATAACGTCTCTAATAATGAGAATTCGTGGAGAAATAACTTGTGTTTCTCTCAAGGCACGTAATAAAGTCTTTATTTGTAATGCATTACTTTTACTTTTGATAATTAATACCTCTTTAATATTTAAATCTCTACACATATTTTCTAAATCCCTCGCTAACACTTCCGGAGTAGATAACGATCGGGTATTTAGATAAATCGTAGACTGTACAGGTACGTACGTGCAACAACTAGCTTTTGACATAACAGTATCGGAACGCGGCAGTTCTGATTCTTTAAAATTTTTACAAAAAATTAAATCTATTACATCGTGGGGTCTTTTCAGAATATCCACGGTAGTAGGGTAATCACGTGTACTGACCAAGGATGGGTTTTCTACCATCTGTCTGTCATGGTCAGTATGATCTCGTTCTAACCTTTTTTTTGGGATCTTGTCAATACCAAGTTTGTTTTATCTTGCATATTTTTTAAGACAGAGAAAGTTACCGAGATTCGACTTAATGCATCTGCGGCTGCATTACGACTACCCGGGACATACTCCATGTCAAAATCATATTCTTCCAGATATAATCGGAACTTGGTTAAGCGGCTAGACGGGTCATTTAAACTGAAAAGATATATAAGTGGCCTATGGTCCGTAAATATTTTGAATCTCCTCCCGTATAAATATGGCCTAAAATGGCGTACCGCCCAGACAATAGCTAAAAGTTCTAACTCTATTACGGGATATCTCGTTTCGGCCGGCTTTAAGCTCCTCCTACTTTTTTTTTTTTTTTTTTTTTTTTTTTTTTTTTTTTTTTTTTTTTTTTTCGGTGGGAAAACGGGAGATAGTGTCAGACTTTTACTGACTAAAAACCCACTCCTGTTCCTTCGTTGCCTTTCGTACCAGGGCCGAGTCTTCCTTTCAGAATCAGACCCTTGGCCCGGACGGTTACCGGACGGTCGGACGGCGAGCCACCCATTGCTCGCCGTCCGCAAGCCTGCGCCTACGATGGCCGGAAATCGGGATCGGAATCCCGGCGGCGATTGGGGCGTGAGGACCGTTGCCTCACGCGATCGGCCGCCTCCTTTGCTAGCATTACTGCTTCGCAGAAGGAGGCAACCGCCTGCCACTCCTCCTCGCTTCGGACCATGGCCTGTACCAAGGCTCGGCGCGAGAGATCGCCGCCGCCGATCGCCCCTACGAGGACACGGCGTTGCTCTGCCCAAGCGGGACACACCTCCACCGTGTGCTCCACCGTGTCCTCCGGGTGGTCCGCACAATGGTGGCACCCGGGCGTTTCTTTCGCACGAATCCGGTGCAGGAACCTCCCGAACTTACCATGTCCGGTGAGAACCTGCGTCATGCGGTAGGTAAGGACGCCGTGTTGCCTTTCCAGCCACTCCTCAAAGAGGGGAATTACCGCCATAATTATGGCGTGCCCAGCACTGGGTTGCGATAGTCGCTGTCGCCATTCCACCATGAGACCCCGCCGGAGCTCTGTCCGCCATGCCGCAACTTGTCGTGGCAGCGGAGTTTCGCCCCGACGTTGCATCTCCACGCGCAGATCGTGCATGCGTGCAAGGCCTGTTGCCACCAGATCCCATGGTGGCTGGCCAGCAAGGAGGCTCGCCGCTTCGCGGGAAACCGTGCGGTATCCCCGCACCATCCGTATGGCCATGACCCTCTGGCACGCGTTCAGCTGGGCCGCCGGTCGCTTTCGCAGTGACGGCGCCCACACCGGCGCCCCATAAAGGGCCATGGACTGGACGATGCCTGCGTAGAGCCTCCGGCAGGAGGCGTCTGGACCCCCGAGGTTGGGCAGGAGCCGCTTGAGGGCAGCCCCATTCCGATTCAGTTTGGGAGCCAGACGTCGGAAGTGCTCCTCGAAATTCCACCGGCTGTCGAGGACGAGTCCCAGGTACTTCATCGTCGACCCGACGCCGATGTGAACTCCTCCTACCGTTAATTGGGAGCGCCGAGGTGGCGCGCTCCGAGAGCCGTGAAAACACATGGACTCGGACTTTTGCAGCGCCACCTCGAGTCCCAACTGCTGGATCCTATCAACGACTATCGCAACCCCACGTGTCGCTAATTCGACCGCCGCCTGGTACGAGTCTCCCTGAGCCAGGACCAGCGTGTCATCTGCGTAGCAGACCACGCTGACCCCGTCAGGGAGGTCGCCGCGCAGCACGTAGTCGTATCCGATGTTCCACAAGGGCGGTCCTAGTACCGATCCCTGCGGAACACCGCACGACATCTCTCGCCGTTTCCACTCTCCCTGGTGACCAGGGTAGATGATGTACCTGTCCGAAAGGTAGGCCTCGATCACACGACAGAGGTAGTCGGGCACCCGGTGATACCGGAGTGCCCTCCTAATGCTACTCCAGGGCAGGGAATTGAAGGCGTTAGCGATGTCCAATGACACCGCCACGACACACCTGCCCTGGGACACCGCATACCCCGTCGTGAGAGCTCGCACGCGCATGATGGCGTCCACCGTGGAGCGCCTCCTGCGAAAGCCGAACTGGCCGTCCGCCAGATCCGGCCCCACCCGTGTTAGGTGCGCGACGAGGCGGTCTGCAATTACTCTTTCAAAGAGCTTGCCCACCTCGTCGAGCAGCACAATGGGCCGGTACGCGGACGGAGAGTCCGCAGGGCGCCCCGGCTTCGCGATAAGACCAGTTTCCCCGTCTTCAAGCGAAGTGGGAACTGGCCCCTCTCCATGCATGCGCTGAAGAGCCCTCTTAATCGAGACCCGAGAGCCTCCATGGCCAGGACCCAGGCTTTCCCAGGCAAGCCGTCGGGTCCTGGGGCGGTATTCTTGGCACTCAGCCTTCGTACCGCCACACTCATCTCTACCTCGGTCACCTCTGGAGCATTGTCGTCATCGTCGCCATCGTGATCCGCGTTAGACACCGCTGGTGGCGGAGGCATGAGCGCGGGAGAGTGTTCCCCTCGCGCAGGGAACAGAGTGCTTACCACACCCTCCACAATCTGGGGCCGGAGACTCTGCGTGAGTGGGGGAGCCCAGGGGCGGAGTTTTTCCCGCACCACCTTGTAGGGGCGTCCCCACGGGTCTCCGTTCAGAGTCCCCAGCCACACGTTGTGGGCCTCCAACTTGGCCCGCTTTATTTCCGCTCGGAGGGTGCGCTTTGCCACTCTGTATCCCTCGTACAGCTCCGCCTCTCTGGCCTCCGCATCCGGCGTGCGGATGCGGCGACTGCGGTGTCTGGCGTACCGGCGCCGCGCGGCATTGCATGCATTGCGCAGTACCGCAATCTCCGGCGACCACCAATACACCTGGCGCCGGGCACGTCCTGGCCGAACTCGGGGCATTGCCACGTCGCAAATTTGTGACATGGCCTCCCGGAACCATTCTGCCTCGACGTCAATGTCGACAGGCCTGTTCGGTGCTTGCACCCAGGCCTGTACCATCGCGGCTTCCAGGAGGAGCTCCCGATCCAGCTGCTTCAGCGCCCAACGCGGACCACACGGGGTCTGTTGGACCGGCGCGTTTGAGGTCTGGGTGGAGATGTCAAACCGAATGTACTGGTGGTCTGAGTACTGACTCGCCCTGCATCCGCACACACGTGGGGACAGAACCCCGGTTTAGGATGACCAGGCCTGTTTCCAGGGCCCAGTCCTCTACCATCCGACCCCGCTGGTTCGTGAAGCGAGAACCCCAAGCCAGGTTCTTGGCATTGAAGTCCCCGCAAACGACCAGTGGGAGGGAACCAAACCTAGCGACGACGGCATTCAGCTCCATAAGGGAGATGTGGAAATCGGCGAGAGTTCTGTTCGGGGACAGGTAGACGCCTACCACGGCAATGTCCCCGAACCGTGCTGCCACGCAGCCCCACCCCCTCGTGACGGCCTCGAGGGACGGAGTACCAGCGGCGGCCGACGAAATTAGGGTCACCGAGCCGTTCAGGTCCTGAACCCAGTCTCCCCTGGGCAGGACATAGTACGGCTCGGAGACCACGGCGATATTGATCGACCACTGCGCCATGTTTTGGAGCAACAGATCCTGAGTGGGGGCGCAGTGGTTGATATTCGCCTGGAGGAGACGTAATGGAGCCGTATTTAACAGTCCATTACAGTCTCCTCCCGAGCCCCTCGTGAGGGCCCTGCCGCGGTGGTTGTGGCGGCGACAGCAGCGGCAGACAGAGAGGAGGCAGCGGCGGAGAGGACGTCAGGGTGGGCTTGCCTCGGGACCTTGCCCTTGGCCTTGGCAGGGGGGTCGCAGGACCTGCTCCCAGCCCGGTGATCGGCCGGCTTGCCTGCCGCCGCACATGCGTAGCAGTGCGGCGTAGCACGGCATTCTGCAGCCTTGTGACCGGGCTGACCACACTGGAAGCAGCGGTCACTGCGGTCCACCTCCGCGGCGCAATAGGCACCCACGTGGCAGCGGTAGCACCGCAGAGGTCTGGGCTCCAGCAGTTTTACCTGCGCGGAGACCCAGCCCACCAAGAGCCTTCGGCCTTCACCAGTGATGGCCTTGGCCGCCGACACGGGGCAATTCACCGTTACGGCTCGCATGCCCGTGCTGTCAGCGCGGATGGTGCCCGCCCGCACCTGATCGGCGTTGCACCCTCCCGCCCTGACGATGGCGGCCACCACTTCGTCCACCCTGACGGAGTCGTCCAGGCCCATGAACTTGGTGGGCCTGGACACTCGGACCTCCTCGACGTCCAGGGACGCCCTGATCCTTGCGGCCAGGGCATCTGCGGCAGGGCCACTGTCTGCACCAGGGACCTCTAATATTCGGGCCCCGGTTGCAGTGCGCCTCATTCGGAAGCCCCCAGAGGCTCCGAATTCGCTGAGGTGGCCCACCACCGCCTGCTTCGCCTTTTCCATGACGGTATTGTACGTCACGCCCTTCTTTTCCGCATCTGGCTGTAGTGTAATAACTACAGCCGCGGAATTCGGGGCGCGAAGTCTAGCCGCCATGGCCCGCTTCTTGCGTTCCTGTCGCCTCGCGCGCTTTTTGGCCGACCTAGTTGCCTTGCCCGCACTCCTCTTGGCGCCAACAACCGTCCAGTCGGCTTCGGCCGAGGGTTCTGCAAGGGGGGCGGGGGATGGCAGGCGCGGCCTAGTCGCCGTCACGGCAGGAGCCCTCGTCGCTTTAGCGGTAGGTGCCACCTTATTCTTCGAGGGTGGAGCAGGCCCTCCCTGCCGCTGCTGCTGTTTGGCCGTCAAGGCCGTCCTTGCAGCCTCCGATGCCATGGCCCCGCGCCTGGCTTGCCCCGATGGGCCTACCTTAGGCGCAGCAGCCGCAGCTACGGTGGCAGCATATGATGCCGCCTTCCGCTGGCTGGAGGCCGCGAGTGGGGGGCGCAGCACGATGCCTTCCAGCACGGACAGCTGTTGCTGCATCCGTTGCTGGAACTGCTCCTGCTGCTGCTGCTGTTGCTGCCAAAGGGCAGCCAGCTCCTGCCGCACCAGCGTCAACAGCTGACTTTCCGGCTCGGGCTGGGGCTGGGGCCGACTTTGGCCCTGCCCTTGCTTGCGTCCCCCTTTAGTTCGCTCCTCGCAGTCAACTTCCTGGGCTCCCAGAAGCTCGGCTCGGAGCATCGCGATCCTCTTCTCGACCCTCTTCTCAAAGGAGGCGTCTATAGCCTCCAAGATAGATGTCGCGAAGTGGGCGATGCCCCTCTTCTTCGAGCCCTTTTCCCTTTTTCTGGAAACCGCTGTCAAGGCTTCCACGACCAGCTCCCCGAGCGATCTGCGCGACTCCTCAGTGGAGTCTTCCCCGGCGTCCGGCTTGCCGCCAGACGGCCCCGAGGGGCCAGCCCTAACGCTGGTCGCTGCGGGGTGGACACCCTCCGTGGCGAGTTTCTCGGCTCGCTCAACAGCCTCCTGCGAGGTAAGCCCCCTCCCTCTTCCTCCCGCACGACGTGCGCCCCGCCCACTGGTGGGGATTTTGCGGGCCGAGCCCTTCTCTCCTTCGGAGGACGATTTGTCCCCTGATATGGGGCGCTTCCGGTACAGACGCGAGTCTCCACCGGAATCTCCTTGACCCTCCTCAGCCTCCGAGCCCTCCGAGCTCCTTTTGGATGCCGCATCGGACTCCGACTGCGCATCACTCTCCATCTCCTCGTCGTTGGGTTTTTAAAAAAATTTACTTGCCATTTTTGTTCCCACGAGTATGAAACTTTGTGTACCTGCTCAAATTTAGTGGTCCGCACTAGAGACTAATTAAGCTACCCATTAGTCAAGCTAACAACCTCCCTCACGGTGCGCCGCCGCTTGGAGATTTGGGGTAATTTTTTATAGAGGTTGTCTTCCTCGCGGCCCGGGCGGTTAAGCCAAGACCCTCGACCCCCATCAAAAGTCAGAAACATGACCTTGGACAATTTCTGGGGCTACGAGACTAACGGTGGCAAAAGGAGGACCAAGTCTTCCTCCTGCCTGCCCGGTGGCAGGGTGAGTGCGCACCGAGCCCGCTCTTACTTCGCCACTGTGCCCTCTGCTATAGCAGAGGGACACGCGTTGAAGTGTTCCTTCAGACAGAATATTCGCAGGCAGGCAACGAGACCCCTTAGGCAGAAGTACCCAAGGGGAGTCGTTGGCCGCCTCCCAGGGTGCACCGTCCCGCAGACTGGCCTTCGCTCCGGACATGTCCTCGAGGGAACTACAGCCCGCGGGCACTCGTGGAGGTTTTCTGTCGCAGCACCCCAAGCTCCTCCTACTACTCCTAATTTTATCAGGGTCTGGAAATATACCATCTGATGTGATTTTATGGCCTAAATATACGATTTCCCTTCTTAAAAATTCACATTTTATGGGGTTTAGCTTTAGATTAACTTCTCTTAACCGATTTAGAACACAAATAAGATTTGAGTTATGCTGATCCATTGATTTTCCAATAACTACACAGTCATCTAAATATTGGAAACATTTATCGTAATTGAGGTCTGCCATAGCGATGGTCATTAGCCTCGAAAAAACACTAGCACTTGTTTTTAAACCCATCGGGCAGCGTTTCATTTGGTACTGCTTACCTACCGAAAATGCAGTACATTTACGTGAGTCTTCGCCTAAAGAAAGCTGATACATCTTATTGAGACTAAAAGATGTGTATTTTCGAGAATTTTTATTTAAAGATAATTATACGATTGAGATAAGTCTAATTTGGAAAAGTAAACGATTCCGGAAAGGGAGTCTAAAATTTCCGTAATGTTTGGCAAGGGAAATTTGTCGTCTTGAATTTTGTTATTTAGTTGTCTATAGTCTCTTCGATTATATCGTTGTCTAACATCTCTTGGACTTGTTTCTCTACCTCCCGTTTCAAAGAGTGAGGCACTCTATACGGTTTGACGAACACTGGGGTAGCATCATTTTTTAGAACAATATTATGTTCCATTAAGTTAGTGACCGACAACTTGTCACCCGGTAGATGAAAGACGTCCGCGTATTTAGCACAGATTTTCTCGATATGATTTTTTTCGTCTTTATTCAAATAGCTAATATCTAAAACTTCAAATAAGGTTTTGATAAATCTACGATTACCTCTTTATCTAAGGTATTTAATATTTTTATTGGAATGGAACCTTTCTGAGGTTTTGTTATCATCCCGGCGACAAAAACACCGTTTTCGATCTCGTCAGCTAAAACAATTGCGTCATCGAGCATACCGCTAGGAACGAATTTGATCGCTTCGCAACGAGGCGGTATCAAATGCTCGTGGGAATTCGTTTTAATATTAATATGAATTGTTTTGTTATTTTGTGTAAGTTGTAGAACGTTTTTCCTATAATCTATGACCGCATTATAGCGTTTAAAAAAATCTTCACCTAAAATACCGTCAGATGAACATAATAAATTTTTGAAAACGTAAAATTTTTGCTTACATATAATGTTGTTAAACTTTAAACTAATGTATATAAATCCTTCAGACGTCAGTTTTCCACTAACTCCTCTGATAGTAATTTTATCTTTATTTAGTTGATTTTCATACTCACTAAACCTACTTAACGATTCGTATTTTAATACGCATAAACTAGCCCCACTATCTACTAATAAATCTATTGGTGAACTACCTATACCTACATTAATTGTCACATAATTACCATTATTGTAATTCATTATGGACGAATTATTCGTTTTCTGCACGAAAAAACTCACTCTCAGGTTCATTTCCCTCGTCCCTAGTGTGAGACGGTTCTTGTGTTGCATGTGCTACGTTTTGACACATATCAGCACGACTTTTGCCACGATTGGACCTTGTTCCCCGTGAGTAGGTACCGCGACGCGTGCGCCCCGACCCGTTATTGTAAAACACTCGTGGTTTATAATCATTTTGTGCGCTATCAGCGTCTGGTGTCCTAAACGTGTTGGGACGCGAATTATAACCTCTCGAATTGGGCCTTGAAAAGTTTCTGTAATTGTTTTTATTAAAATTACGATTACGTTGTATTTCCATAACCTCTAAATTATTATCGTCTGGATTTAGAGATGGCTCGTCTATGGCTGCCCTAATACTTTCTGATAGTGAATTAAACTAGCGTGAAGCAATGATTGTGCTGAGACGAGGGTCCGATAAGCCATCAGCAAACCGCTTGATAGCGATTCTTTCATTAATTGATTTCAATAAGTGACATTTTTGATCGTCTCCGTCGGCTTGAGCTATAGTCAAGTCTACAAATAATTGTTCTACTTCTGTTCCGTATTTTTCTATGGTTCTACGACCTTGTTTTGTACTGAATAACTGTGACTGGATAGCTACAGATGATTTCTTTTGAATCAAATGGGTTCGCATAGCTGATATTAGCTCGTTAATGCTACTGTAACTTGACTCTAAACGGAGTTTAGCGCTCGCTGACAACCTTGTCTTTAGCACGAATTCGATAAGTTTCTTTTTACCGTCCTCGGTAAGCATACTACTATATAGTTGAATGCTATCTATAATTTGTAGGGTCACATGTTCCTGGCCTGTCATGACAGGTAGTAATGCGATCGCGGATTTCAAATCAAAATTTTCGGAAGCCATTTCGCTTGCGTTTGTCGATTGTTCCCGTTTCAACATTAAACATAGAATATGACTATACAATAAGTGAATTTCATTAATCAACTTATTAATGAATCGTACACTTTCGGTGCTTATCTCGGACTTTTCAACCTTTTGTCGAACTTCTGCAGAAGTGAACTCTAAACGACTATACACAATTTGAGATTCTACTAATTTATTTTGTGCTGCTCCTGACGTCTTTCGGCGTGCTGGGCCGATTTTAATTAAATAATCCTTTATATCTTTTAATGAATTAAATATACGAATGAATTAAATAGACGTCAGCTCTGATACAGGCATCGGGTACACTAATAAAATGTTACTATTCCTTATTTGTACATACTAGGAGCAGGCTAATAATTGGATTTTGCTTAGACTTACTTGCATAATTTGATGCGGCACGACTAATTAACAAAATAAACTACTGGTACGTATACCGATGAGGACGCCTTCATTGATGCTGCGTTGCCGGCTTGGCTCAGCTTGGCTCAGCTTGGCTCAGCTTGGCTCAGCTTGGCTCTACTTGGTTCTGCTTGGCTCAGCTTGGCTGCTAATTAGGCCGGGCTATTACCCTGGACATCTTTCCTTTGCTCGTTCTTTTGATCTTGTCGGGAACTTCGGTCTTCCTTCTCTCCGTCAATTTCTTTAAGAAGCAGTCGAAAGGTCAGATCTTGAGACGTTGTTAAGACTGACAGCGTTGAGCTCTCGTCGTAGCGTATGAATAGCGTGACTACGACACTTCTTTATGACGAAATACAATACTGCTGCGATGATGCACGCGACGATGGTGATCAACAATATTGACTCGACACTTGTTCCAAGAGGCATGAGTTGGCTAGTAGTAGCAGTTGCAGCACCATTCGCGTTTTGAGCTATTACAACTTCCTCTTTAGAGTAGGTTTTTCCCATTGTAGTTTCCCTCTTGCTAATATCTCTTCTCTCTAGCTAATGTTTCTTCTTTCTTGCTAATGTTTCTTCTCTCTCGATCTTCATATTTTAATTTCTTATTTCACACGTCTGCGTTCGTGGGCGGCAGGGTCACCATGTGAAGTCGTGAATATGGTTATCACTCAAAACACATGTTTCCAGTTATACTTCCATTTATTGAATGAGACAAAATTAATATAACATAATTCCCACAGACTTACTTACTAAACATTTACCTATTCAGCGCAACTTGACTGGCGTACGTGTATTTCTAAGGAAATGCATTTGATGCTACATTACATCATCATCATCATTTCAGCCGATAGACGTCCACTGCTGGACATAGGCCTCCCCCAAATGTCGCCACAACGAACGATCCTGTGCGTCTCGCATCCATCGGATTTCCGCAACCTTCACCAGGTCATCGGTCCACCTTGTAGGGGGCCTTCCAACACTGCGTCTTCCAGTACGCGGTCGCCACTCCAGAACCTTTCGGCCCCAACGGCCATCCGTTCTGCGAGCAATGTGCCCTGCCCATTGCCACTTTAGTTTGGCGATTCTTCGTGCTATGTCGGCAACCTTGGTTCTCCGGCGGATATCTTCATTTCTGATTCGATCACGCAAGGAAACTCCGTGCATAGCCCTTTCCATTGCCTTTTGGGTGACTTTGAGCCTTCTGATGAGGCCCATTGTGAGCGTCCACGTTTCGGAACCATATGTCATCACTGGCAACACGCACTGGTCATAGACTTTCGTCTTGAGACACTGTGGTATATTGGATGAGAAGATACCGCGCAGCTTCCCGAACGCTGCCTAGCCGAGTCGGATTCGACGGTTGACCTCTTTCTTTAAATTAGATCTACCCAACTGGACTGTCTGTCCAAGGTAGACGTAATCGTCTACAACTTCGAGTGCAGAGTCTCCGATCTTGATCGGAGTGGGTGCTACATGGTTATTTACCATGACTTTGGTTTTGTCCATGTTCATTTTAAGACCCACTCTTTCGGAAACTCTACTGAGGTCATTGAGCATTGTGCTGAGCTCTTCCGTAGTCTCAGCCATGACTACTATGTCGTCGGCAAACCGAAGATGAGTGATGTACTCGCCATTGACATTAATGCCCAATCCACTCCAGTCCAGAACCTTGAAGACATTCTCCATTGCGGACGTGAACATTTTCGGAGAAATGACGTCTCCCTGCCTCACACCCCGCTGCAGGAGGATAGGTTTCGAGGTCTGGTCCTGCAGTCTGACTGACATAGTGGCGTTTTCGTACAAACACTTCAGCACCTCGATGTACCGATAGTCAATCTGGCACCGTTGGAGAGACAGAGAGTTTTTTAATACGTTAAATCTATTAGAGTAGGAATATATGTAAATGTATATATTGCAACTTTTAGAGTCTCCAGGGCATTGACTAGTTGCACTGTCTATTTATTGTTCCAAAATGTACCTATAGATAACCACTTTTCATCACATATAGACCGTGAACCTAAAATATGACTAAAAGGAATGTACACAACTTTGTTTCGGCACCATTTTTATTGAAGGGAATTAGTCCTTCAATAAAAATGATGCCGAAACAAAGTTGCAGATTTTAAAATTATTTTATTTATTGTATTGGCCGACATATTTTTTTTTATTGTCTTACACGATATATTACTATCAGTAATTGTATATTTAAATTCCTAAGCGGACTGTAAAAATAACAAATTTTTTTACTTAGATCCTGTTTTTTTCTGAAGTTATCTGAAAAGACGTGTTGTGGTTATTTTTTATTAACATCATCATCATCATCATTGTTTCAGCAGAATGACGTCCACTGTTGGACATAGGCCTCCCTCAATTTTGAATACTGCGTCATACAAAACCTATTTTAATTTGCCATTCAGGTACTTAATATATACTTTTAAAGTCAGTAACATCATATCAGCTTATAACCAAACACTTTACTACACAATACCTGAAAAATATATGTAGTAAATAAATGGAAAACAAGCAAAAAGGTGTAAATTTAAAAATATAATTTACCAGACAAAATTGCAAAGACTAATTCATAGGAAAAATATATTTTAGTTCTGATAAAAAAATTCGTCATTTTAAGTTTTATGCCTTTTTTAGGTGGAAAAATCATCTTATTACAAATCCCGCTCGTGGGCGGAGCGGGAGATAGTGTCAGACTTTTACTGACTAAAAACCCACTCCTGTTCCTTCTTTGCCTTCGTCCCAGGGGCCCGGGTTTCATTTAACACAGATTTGGTCACCTGGTTTTTAAATTTTACGTCTAACAAATACGACTTTTGCAAAATGCAATGTTCGTACACTTCAACTTTTAACACCACAGTAAAATGTAAATAAACAAACTGAAACAAAATCGTTGCTCATTTCAAAATCCGTTTGTGAATATTTCTATAACATTAAAGCAAACTTGTACTGTTTTTATTTCAACAAAGATGGATGACATATGGCTCTGGTCGCATTAAACATGAATATGAATATATTATGTTGTTATGGTAATGTTTGTCGTCCAGAACACTGACTGTAAATCTGACACATTAAGCAGTGAAGTTATCTGAATTGTCGTCTATTTGTTTTGACTGAACTATTTTGTTGAACATGTGTAGTGAATGTAGTAATTAATGTACGTAGATTTTCTGTTTGAAAAGAAGCAAATGGTTTGGTTATAAGCTGATATGATGTGACTGACTTTAAAAGTATATTAAGTACCTGAATGGTAAATTAAAAGAGGTTTGGTATATTTACGCTATTGGATTTCTTTGTGTTTGGTAATTATAAATGTATTCCACTTTTAAAAGTATAACTATAAAAATGTATTCTACTTTCAAAATTACAAGTATAGAGAATGATGATATTTTTAATAAATTACATTGATTTTATTTCAATTTTAAAAAGCGTTGGTGCGATTAAAGTTTGTGTAATCTTATATTCTGGTCATTCGGGCCGTTCGTGTATATTATAATCACGTTTTAAATTATTTTATTTTATTTGATTAAATTTTAAATCAGTATATCTATAAAGATACATTTTAACTGAATCGGTACTTGAAGTGTTAGTGTGATTATGACGTGATGTGTTTAAAAAGGAAATGGATCACTAAAATCATTTAAAATATGCAGAAATATTATCTGTCTTTGTTTGATTTTGGAAAACCTTTCAAATATAATGTATATGTTACTTAAAGTTTGTTTGGTATGTTTTGCAATAAAATTGTCCTCAAAGTTTTTACATACCATTTTTATTCTATAACTGTGTTCACATTATAATGATCAATAGGAAATTAACAGTTTGCGATTTATATTTTATTTTATTATTTAGTAAATAAATTAAAGTAAATTATCTAATGAAGAAAATAAAATCAATTAATTCAAAGTTAGTACTTAAAATGCACCATCTGCAAATAAAATACTATATATTTGTTTCATGTTTATAATATTGAAAACTATGATTAATATTTAAAACACGATAAATTTTTGTTCGAAACATTAATTCGTAATTTATTAAGATAAAGTATATTTTCTACTGAACTTAATTCAATTTTGCATTGTATAAAACTCGTTGCCTAGGCGGTCGCGGTACATGAGGAACTATTTGAACTGGGAGGACTATATTAAGATAAACTCAAACTGTTCACTTAGTTTTATTAATTATGTCAAGAACAAACAACTAAGTAATAATTCACAATCATTACACTGCTCAAAACGAATATTCCAATTGAGTGTCCCAGACGGAGACCCGGGAAAGAGTGCCGTCTGCGCCCACGCTCGTAGCCAAAAAACCCCCCGCGGCCCAGCCGCGTCGCGCTTTCCCATTGGTCCACGATATCAGTCAACATTCCCAAACAATAGAAATTAATCGCTTATACAACATACCTTAGATATAACTTAAAACAATAATGTTTATATGAAACAAAAATGTTTACAATTTTAACTCATTTTAACAATTATCTTTAAAAACTTAAGGTACTATTTATTAACAGAAACAAAACCTAACAATCGTCCGTCCTGACATCGTGTGCGGCCCTGCACACGGCTCCAGGTGGAAACCTAACAATCGGACTTTTAATTAGTTATCTGAATTTATTACAATAATAATTAATAACTATTACTAGTTGTTTGAACTTATTACAATAATGATTAATAACTACTATTATTTGTACATACTAACTGGTTTTGATGAACTAACAACAATCAAATAAAATAGTGAAGACAAAATAGCATTACATAATGAACTTTAAACACCTGTTTTTTTTTTTTTAAGTATCTTTCGATTTTATTACACAAATTTTGTAAGTAAACATTAATAAACATTTTTACACTTTACGATATCCACCAGCAACCGATTTGCTGGATCGAAACAAGGTGTACGAGTTACGTTTTATATTCACTATTGGGAATTACAACCTCATTAACTCTTTCACTTTTGGGCATTACAACCCCATTAACTCTTTCACTTTTGGGCATTACAATCCCATTAACTCTTTCACTTTTGGGTATTACAACCCCACTAACTCTTTCACTTTTGGGTATTACAACCCCACTAACTCTTTCACTTTTGGGTATTACAACCCCATTTTCACTTTTGGGCATTACAACCCCATTAACTCTTTCACTTTTGGGCATTACAACCCCATTAACTCTTTCACTTTTGGGCATTACAGCCCCAACACAAGGTGAACCCAAACGATCGATTAATTGGGTCACCAAACATCTTAGAGTAAGTTCACGACCGATCGATTTATGTCGTGAACAAACTAAATCCCTGAACGATCGATTAATCAGGGTGCCCTAATATCCTGAACGATCGATTAATCAGGATGCCTAGCGACGCCCTCACGAGCCGATCGATTAATGCTCGTGATGACAGTCGGAAGGACTTGCTTTGCCACTTTTTTACATCAAGTCACGAACCAATCGATTCTCGTGTACTTGATCACCAACACGCAACATTTCATCTTGGTCTAGATGCCTAGCGACGCCCGCACGAGCCGATCGATTAATGCTCGTGATGACAGCCGGAAGGACATGCTTTGCCACTTTTTACATCAAGTCACGAACCAATCGATTCTCGTGTACTTGATCACCAACACGCAACATTTCATCTTGGTCTAGATGCCTAGCGACGCCCGCACGAGCCGATCGATTAATGCTCGTGATGACAGCCGGAAGGACATGCTTTGCCACTTTTTACATCAAGTCGCGAACCAATCGATTCTCGCGTACTTGACCTGTAACAACAAATATAATTCTGTAAATAATAAATAGTCTTTTAAATTCAACACAAAGTAACAAGTAAGGTGCTCGTATTCTAACTCGAACTACACCCAGTATTATTGTCGTCACTATTGCAACTATTATTAACATAATTTCCGTCAATCTCTTGTGCGGTCACATGGAAGCACGGCTTCACGCGATCCGCAGCGAACGTTGTCGGACGTCTGCTTTCTGTATCGGCTAATCCTGGTATCGGTGTCACAACATAACGGTCCATACCTAGAACTTTGCTAACACAGTACGGTCCTACGAAAGAAAACATAACTTTTTGTTGTTACTAAAACAAGTACTTGTTATCTTTGCGAGCTCGGATTCACCAATTTGAAGCGTATGAAGCTAATTTTACGGTTTAAGACATTTATTTCTCATAAAAAATACAATTCACTTCTAAATCAACATGACTCTCCACTACTAAATCAACATGACTCATTTTAGTTCCAGCCCTATATTCGACAGTGCATTCGAATTCTTGTAATGTCAGCCTCCACCGTGCTATCCTTGGGATAAGTCCCGCTTTAAAAATGTAGAACGCAGTGCGCGGCAATCGGTGATAACCTTGAACTTTTTCCTTAATAAATACACTCTCGAAGGGAGCAAACCACTGTTAGGGTTCGTAACTCATACTGTAAGAGTGGAAGTTCTTCTCTTCAGGAGAAGTCTGCCGACTATAGTATGGTACAAGATGAAAATTCTCAAAGTCTCGCTTTCGTTGAAGAAGAATTCCACCGATTCGTAACTTGTTTGCATCTGTGTGTAGTTTTAATTCAGCATCAGGGTCATATATGTATATCTAAAACCGGCCTATTAACCAAATTCGCTTTCAGCCTTTTGATCGTCATTCCACTCCCAGGCTGCGCCTTTTCGATTAGCTCACTAAGAGGGGATTAGATCTGCAAAATTTTCTATAAACTTTCGAAAATAGTTAGTCAGGACTAGAATTTACTGTATGTTATGCACGTTTTCGGATCGAGGGAAGTTGGTCACGCTAAACATCTTCTTTTCACCAGGTCTGATGCTGCTGGCGCTAATACTGTAGCCTAATAAGACGACCTTATCACATAAGAATTAAAATTTCGACAAGTTCAAGGTAAAATTTAACTTTTAGCGTTCTAAACGCTGGGTAGCATCCTTCCCAAAAATGAGAGCCTTACTAGATCGAGCTGAACGTAGTATTGTGTTGATCATGCGTTGAAAGTCGGCAGGTGCATTGGCTTGGCCCAACGACATACGATTGTACTTGTACTAGCCGTCCGGTGTAGTCTACACACAATCTTGAAGAATCATCCTTTTTACGTACGAGTAGGATAGGGCTAGCATACTCGGAAACAGGTTTTCCTATCACGCCAGCGTCTAACATCTCTCCAACCATAGAGTGCACCTTTTCCCGCTCATGGTGCGACAACCTGTGTGGGCGACAAACGACTGGACACTGACTAAAAGTTTCTAAAAGGTTCTCTATGCTCATCTCAGTGACGCCGGTACATTCTAAGTCCTTCAAGGAAGAAGCGAAACAATGCTGATATTTCTCAAGTATCTTTATAAGAGTTCGTCTCACATGTCAATTACTCCTATACGTACACGCACCTGACTTTCATCGAATCGCTGCCCAACTTTGGACTCCATTGACTGTTCATTAATAACTCGATTCACAATATCTACTCTCTCAGCGCGACAAAAGACTAACTTAGATAAAATACAGCAAAAACCTAAACATAATGCAGCCAATACATGATTATGTCCATTGATTAAACGATAAAGTCCTCCAACGATGAAGTGCTGATTATTAGGCTTTCCCACTATACTCTTTTCTAAAAGAACGTCCAAACATCTGGGTATTGTATTAACGACAGAAAATCTTAACAAGTTATCAATGTCAACAGCAGGTTCAGAACAAGGTACTTCATTCCCAATATTGTGGAATTGCAATCTGCTCCTATCTTCATAAACTGCGATGTGAGATTGCTCTGTGAGTAATTGTCCCATAAGAGGTCCCTTTGCCTCTAATAAATAGTCGGGTACTACTTTGTAAGCAACTGTAGCCTCTACCTCATCGACAGTCATATATCAAGAGTCAAATTTTCTAGCGACTGGACTACGCTATTGCCAAATCCTTTTAGTAGTGTAGGAACATTATCATGAGATACACCTAGCTGGCTGGCAGTAGATTCCCTAATCAGGGCAACGTCGGCTCCAAAATCTATAAAAGGTTTAAGTAACTAAGAGACAGACAATATGTGTGTCTTCGTTGTTTATAAATCAATCCGCATAGTTTTCTGCACTGTACCACTAGTGTTTGTCACTTTATCACCTGACTTACTTTACTATAATACTTTTCCGTGATGTGTCCAATCTTATTGCAACGCGTGCACTTCATGAACGGCTTAGTGCAGTGCAAGAAACTATGTTCCTTTTCCTTGCAATTGTAACAACCATTAAGGTGGCTTGGTTGGGCACTAGAACTACTGCTCGCTGTTTTGGAAACTCGAAAATTATCAAAATTACAATTTTTAGCTTGAAAACGGACCGGAACAGATGGATTATAGTCCTTTTTACTGAATAAGTACTGCTACGCAGCATCGATATTAGTTTAACTTGTTTTAATTTGGGACGTTGGTTTTTAATCTCTATTTTCCCTTCCCTTTTTAATTTTCTGTTTTATGCCCGTTTTAAATGTTTTTTATTTATCGTTCTTAATCTATTTAAATAAATAGACCTACTGTAAGTGTTGTGCATACCTGTAAGTGACTTTTTATAGGAGATCACCTCATATATTATTACAATATTGTTTAAATTATATTGTAAATAAGTCGTTGGTGAGCCTATGCAAATAAACAAATCAATAAATAAATTCTGCCGCGCGGGTACCTACTATATCGCTTTGATACACTAGACTTAGCTTTCCATAGTAATACACTTCTATGGATTTGTTATATCTGCTCCCTCTCCTAATCATATCTTTCAAGGTCCGACCGTAGTTCTGTCCGCTTGGAAATGCGCTTAATAACCTCGCTTGCCATTCCCGCCAAGTAAATAGGATGGTACGTAAACTTTCGTACCACGTCTTGGCCAGACCTAGCAACTCTTGCATTGCAAAATGAGTGGTGGTCCCTTCATCCCTCAAGTCCCTAATAATATTAAACAAATCTCTTATTGAAAAAGAACGGCTACATGACCTCTTAATCCGTTCCGCGCGGTCCTGCCTCCGCAGTCCCACACTGCTCCGCACATGGCTCAGCGTCCCGGCGCCGCGTCGATGCCGTGGAGGTGCTGCGGAGACGGTCGTTCGCTCTTGGCTCGCCGCCGCGACGCGATTTTTGGTGCAGGTCCTCGGCGGCGCGTACACGGTCGGTCCTGCCGCACCTCGGTCCGCTGTCCGCGCTCCCCGCACTGCTTTGCGCGTAGCTCGGCGTCCCGGCGCCGTGTCGATACCGCGGAGGTGCCGCGGTGACGGTTGTCCACTCGCAGCTCGTTGCCGCGACGCGACACGTGGTGCAAATCCTCGGCGGCGCGCGCACGGTCGCGCTCCCGCCATAGCTCGCGCTCCAGCATCCAAAGCCGCTCACGACGCAGCTCGATGTCTGGCTCGGGGCCACGACGTCGCAGCCGACTTCGATTCCTCGCGGCAGAGTGGGGCTCTCCGCGACTCGGAGTCACGAGCCTTCGTTGACCCGTTGACTTTGACATTGTCTGAAATCTCACGGTAAAGAAACTTTAGAGCCGTATCTAGAAGTAGTAACTGAGAAGTTAGTGATTGCCGACAGACAAAATCTCTAAGTTTTCGTTTATCCTTTTTTGAATATCATAGAAAACAGAATAAGGTACAGATATATCGTTTTAGTGGAGCATGTTTGCTGAGCAAGTCGCCTTTATTCTTTAAAATCAAAATCGGTATTTCTTAAATAGAGAATGAAGTCTAATTCGCCCTATTCTAAAAATAAAACATAGGCACCTTTGTTTCAAGTATAAACACTTAAGTCCGGTGATAGATGCGGTATGCGGCGTCAAGTGCTTTGCTCGCCTCAGTCGAACTTATCGTGAGAAGTGTCGGGTGACTCGGGGTGTAGGTAAGCGCTGTTACAACCCAAACTTAAAAAGGTCTATGACGAAAAAACTATAACACAGCTCTATCGTTGACTATTTTTAACTTTATTTTAAAGGGTTACATAACACCCACCTAAATTATTCGATTTTAAGCTTGCAATTTGGCACTAGCAGAAATTCGAACCTGGACCACAAGCCAATTCAATTGTGTGCTAGCTATTACGTCTTCCACAGTAAGATCACGCAATAGTGTTAACGGGTACTCGCTAAAATACTGTCGGCCCACGAAAAATAATAGTAAAAATAGTAAACTTAATGTGATTACCGATTTTAGCAAGAAAACTTTCAACAATGGTACTTATGATGACATGATTTAAAAACAGAATCGTATTGATGCCTAATTACCACAATGTACAACCTATCCTAAGACTAATAGGTCTCAGGTTAATTGAGAGAACTAATAGGTCTCGGGTTAATTGAGAGAACTAATAGGTCTCGGGTTAATTCCCACCAAACAACGTAGAAATACAATTTGGGTGCATACTTACGTTTTGGGTGCACTTGTCACTTCTGAAGTATAAAACTCGTTGCCTAGGTGGTCGCGGTACATGAGGAACTATTTGAACTGGGAGGACTATATTAAGATAAACTCAAACTGTTCACTTAGTTTTATTAATTATGTCAAGAACAAACAACTAAGTAATAATTCACAATCATTACACTGCTCAAAACGAATATTCCAATCGAGTGTCCCAGACGGAGACCCGGGAAAGAGTGCCGTCTGCGCCCACGCTCGTAGCCAAAAAAACAACCCCCCCGCGGCCCAGCCGCGTCGCGCTTTCCCATTGGTCCACGATATCAGTCAACATTCCCAAACAATAGAAATTAATCGCTTATACAACATACCTTAGATGTAACTTAAAACAATAATGTTTATATGAAACAAAAATGTTTACAATTTTAACTCATTTTAACAATTATCTTTAAAAACTTAAGGTACTATTTATTAACAGAAACAAAACCTAACAATTGCAACAGAAAACAGAACTTCATAACATTTAAAAAGCAAATTAAAATTTTCAAACTAATTAAATTCAACTGAATCTGCAAAGATACTGGAGTCCAAAAGCTTTTATTCCATTTTAGTATGAAAGGAAATGTTTTTGCTGGTACATAAATGATAATATCTGCAAATATATTCACGACATAAAACCGTTTATTGTTTTGACGAGGTCAAGAAATTGCAAAATCTTACTAAATTTGTTTTCAGAATTTGATTTTCATTGAAACTATTCTACTGAGTAAATACAGTGAAGGTTGTTTTATGGAGAGAATTTAACAACATGCAGACTACCAGAAAATTATTTCTGACTGGATTTGAGAAGTCATGCTAATTTGGCAGTTAAGTGGAGTGGAGTCAATTAAGTGGCTGTGGCTGTTTCAATTATTTGCAAATTATTTCCTAATGGATACCTACTGTGATGTAAAATTAGTGTCGATTTGTATCTAAATCATCAACACAACTAGATAATAACATATTACAAAATTAATGGAAAAGGCGCAATCTAGGTAAAATAGAGCTGAGAATATTTTATTGCAACTACTTCAGCGAAGCTTCAGCATTATCAGCAGATAATGCTGATTCGTTACTTTTACAGCTGTAAAAACATTCAATAGTAATTAAGTTCAATAGTAAAAAATTGTATAACTTCATGCTGGCTAAATGCACAAATCATGTGAAGCCAAAGAAAAAAACAACAACAGGAGAATTGACAAATTCTACTCGGAGTTTTTTGGCGGGATTTGTCTGTGTAAAGTTCAGTGGCTGTTTTAATTATTTGTAAATTAATTCCTAGTGGATGTTATGATGTAAAATTGGAGTAGATTTGTATCTCAATCGTCAACACAGACAATAACACTCGTAATATAAAGTCATTAAAATAGGCGCAATCTCGGTAAAATGGAGCTGCGAATATTTAATTGCAGTGAAGTCAAACAAAAACAGTTGGGACCCATATTAAAGGGAATGATTTTAGTCTGGATTATTTTAATGGGTCCCGACTGTTGCAGTCAATACGTTCCGTATTAGAATTTATTATTTGTTTTAATTTATGTGTTTAAATTAATGTAATTAAATTAGTTTCTACACTACTGGATTGAACTTGTTTTTTTTTACGTTTTCAGTTTTTATTTAATTTTTTTACGCAGTCGGGTTTTTTATTTTTTAAATGAGATTGGGCACTTACAGATTCACTTTTTGACGCGTATGGCCATTTGAGTTATAGTATAATTCATAACTATTATTTATTGATTTTTTACTTAAATTCATTGAAATCATTTGTGGGGTTCTATTTTCATTTTAATTAGTATTTAATACAATAAATACGTCCTTTGTTCCATTATAGTGAAGCGACTCCTTTCTTAGTTAAAATCGATCGATTAAACATTAACGTAAATCGTGGGTAAACAAAAATACCTACATTCGCAACTAAAAAATATTAAGAGTTGTAAATATTATTTTTCTTTAATTATGTTAATATTTCTTTCGTTAAAAAGCAACTGCTGGGAAAAAATAAAACAATTAAGATATAATCGATAATGTTATAACGCCGTAGTCAATTGATGTGTTTCAACTCTATTCGATGAAATGTCAAACAAAATATCGTTTACCGTGCCAGCAAGTCGAGAATATTGTTTTAGCTTTTCTCTGCTTACAAATGTAAATTCGAGTGTGAATGTCGTATATGAGATGAGTCTTCGAAATGGTTAAACAAAATTTGATGGAACTTTTAATGTGGGATGTAGCTAATATCTTAATTCTCTTCTTACATTACATAATCTTAATTTCCAGGTAGTGTGTACATCTCCGAAACGGTTGGATCGATTTTGACGGACGTTGCACTGACGGATATCTAATATTACAAGGAGTAATTTGGGCTAATTTTTATTTTTCCGCGGGAACAGAGTTTCATAATACGGGATAGGTCTTCGAAACCGTTGAAGTTTGTCGTTACTTTCATTGGAATATATAACTAATGTTATAATGAGTAACTTAATCTTTTTTTGTAATACCACGGGACGGGCCTTAATTCTCATCATCATCTTAATTTTCATCTTAATTCCCGGGGATAGGAGACATCTTCGAAAAGGCTGGACCGATTTCGATTGGACTTTCACCAACGAAAAGCTTTTTTATGTGGGTTTTTTTGTAGGTGGGCAAATCATCATGTGGGTAACTATCTAATGACTTCTCTCACTCTAGGACGGAGAGGGAGAGCGTGCCAGACTTTTACTGAGTAAAACCACACCTAGGTTTCTACAGTTGCTCTTTGCGTTCTAGGACCACGGGTCACCTTTTCAGAAGTCCTCCCATGACTCTAGTAGGCATCGGTCCTGCTGGACCGCAATTTGGCTGACACCTCTTTAAGGGACGCGTAGTACACGACGCGCTATGCTATCGACGATCTGGGCTTGGCCCGGACAATAGCTGGACGGCCGGACTGCGAGCTACACATTGCACGTCGTCCGAAACCCTGCGCCTACAATGACTGGTAGTTGAGGGTCTCAGCGGCTGGGGCGTGAGGATGGGTCCCTCACGCGTGCGGCTGTCTCCATCACTAGCATTGCTCACTCACACACACATCTGCTTACAGTCGTTTTGTTGTTTTTTTTTTAACGTCGCCTATCTAAGAACACTTAGGTTATCAAGACAAATCTAACGATATCTTAATTATGTAAATCCGTTCAGCGGTTTAAAAGATACGAGGTAAACAGTGGGAGCCCAGCAGAGTTGAAGCCTACTGGGGCTATGGATTGTGCGAAAGAGAACCCCGGGGCCCTGGAACGAAGGCAAATAAGGAACAGGAGTGGGTTTTAGTCAGTAAAAGTCTGACACGCCCTCCCCCAACGTCCCGCCCCGCCCAAGGACGGGAGATGTCATGATCTGCCACCTAAAAAAAATTCTTTAGAGTTACTCTAAAGAATTTTAGAGAAATTAAAAAAAAAAACTTTTGAGTTACTGTAAAGAATTTTAGAGAATTAAAAAAAAAATTTTTATAGTAACTCTAAAGTATTTTTTTGTAGGTGGCAGATCATGTCATCTCCCGTCCTTGGGCGGGGCGGGACGTTGGGGGAGGGTGTGTAAAGATGATAATGACATAAAAGTGCTTGTTTCGTAATGATAAATCCTTTTAGTATTCTAATGTTTATACGCTTTTCGTTTACACCGGTCTCCACAGTACCTACTAACTACTGAAATACAGACAGTTTTTTTATGACTGAAAAGGATCGAGTTTTATGATAGTCGTTGTGTAATAGTACCGATGTACCGGAGAAAACGCAATAAAAGGCAAGCAGTTAGTTTGTTTGGTGGCAATGACTTGCAATAAGACGAAAATTTTAGAGAATTAAAAAAAAAAATCTTTTGAGTTACTCTAAACAATTTAAGAGAATTTAAAAAAAATTCTTTAGAGTAACTCTAAAGAATTTTTTTTTAGGTGGCAAATCATGACATCTCCCGTCCTTGGGCGGGGCGGGACGTTGGGGGAGGGTGTGTAAAGATGATAATGACATAAAAGTGCTTGTTTCATAGTGATAAATCCTTTTAGTATTCTAATGTTTATACGCTTTTCGTTTACATCGGTCCCCACAGTACCTACTAACTACTGAAAAACAGACAGTTTTTTTTTTATGACTGAAAAGGATCGAGTTTTATGAAAGTCGTGTAATAGTACCGATATACCGGAGAAAACGCAATAAAAGGCAAGCAGTTAGTTTGTTTGGTGGCGATGACTTGCAATAAGGCGAAAATTCGCCTGTCATAAAAGTTTTTATTTCTCAACTAGCTTTTTCCGTGGCCTGTGTCACAGAAATGAAAACAAAATGTAACACTTTGGTAATGTACCAGTCTATAATCTGTGTGTGTCTATTTTTTTATGTGTGTCAACCAATTTTTTCGTTAATTATGGAATGTTTTTTTTTTTTCTTTTTAATACGTGTGTATTTTTCCCGAGGTGGTCCCAGGGTATGAAAGACTTTTACTGACTAAAATCAACTCCTATGTTTCTTCTTTGCCTTGCATTCCAGGACCCCGGGTTTTCCTTTCAGAAGCAAACCCATGGCCATGGCTTCGACCCTGCTGGGCCTCTACGGTTTTGCTGACATCTCTTTAAGGCGCGCGTGGAACATTATGCGCCGTCGATGACTCGAGCTCGGTCCGGATGGTTACACACTATTTTTAGAATTGATTTCTTAAAACATTTTTCACTTTTTTTTAAGGTTTTTAATAGTTAAGTTGTTTCTTTCGCCCGCATTCTGTTTCATTTAGTTTAGTCTGTTTAGCCTATACACTTCATATTTTACGATTGATAGGGGGAAAGACTGAGTGGGTGGGAGGGTTTTGGAGCTAATGAATATCTGATCATTAGCTTCAAAAGCCCCTATAGGGCTGTTAGCTCGCAAACTTAAAGTCGCTGGATAAAAAATGTGTTATGTGAAAGTGGTGTTGATACAAGAAAATTCAAGGCTCCCTCCGCCAGGCATTGGGCACGCCACAATTATGGCGGTAAGTCCCCTCTTTGAGGCGTGGTTGGAAAGACCTCACGGCGTCCTCACCTTCCGCATGACGCAGGTTCTCACCGAACACGGTAAGTTCGGGAAGTTCCTGCACCGGATTCGTGCGAAAGCGACGCCCGGGTGTCGCCACTGTGTGGACCGCCCGGAGGACACGGTGGAGCACACGATGGAGGTGTGCCCCGCTTGGGCAGAGCAACGCCGTGTTCTCGTGGGGGCGATCGGCGGCGACGATCTCTCGCGCCGGGCCTTGGTACAGGCCATGGTTCGGAGCGAGGAGGAGTGGCAGGCGGTCGCCTCCTTCTGCGAAGAAGTAATGCTAGCAAAGGAGGCGGCCGATCGCGTGAGGCAACGGTCATCACGCTCTAACCGCCGCCGGGATTCCGATCCCGATTTCCAGCCACTGTAGGCGTGGGCTTGCGGACGGCGAGCAATTCGCTCGCAAGGCTCGCCTTCCGATCGTCCGGTAATCGTCCGGACCGAGCCCAAGTCGTCGACGGCGCGTATTGTTCCACGCGCGCCTCATGGAGATGTCAGCAAATCGTAGGGGCCCAGCAGGGTCGAAGCCTACTGGGGCCATGGGTAGTGTGAAAACGAAACCCGGGGCCCTGGGACGAAGGCAACGAAGGAACAGGAGTGGGATTTTAGTCAGTAAAAGTCTGACACTATCTCTCGCTCCGCCCAAGAGCGAGATTTGTCATTAGATGATTTTCAAACCAAAAAAAAAAAAACTCCACCAGGCATAAATCGAATTAAACAGAATGCAATACAAGAAACAAGTTAACTATTATAAATACAATAAAAAAAAGTGAGAAATGGTTTAAGAAAATCAATTCTTAAAATACTGTGGAATGGTGAGTACCTACTACGCGTTACTACATGTGTATAAAATGCTAATCTCGAGGATGAATCCTGAAATATAATTTATTATTGATCTAGCTTACTGTACCCCACACCAAAAAAGATTTTAAAAAAATTTACAAAAACAAATACAACCGACTTCTATGTAAAAAAAAACTGAAAGTGAAAAATAACTTTAATTTCAGAAGTCGGTGTTTCTATAATAGTTTTGTCTCTTCGTTATTTAACACGGACTTCCGAAATTAAAGTTACTTTGCACTGTTCAGTGTTTTTTTTTACATAGAAGTCGGTTGTATTTTTTTTTTTGTAAAAAGCTTTTTATTTTACACTTTCTAGTTATGCCATCACTAAAAAGTACCCTTCAGCCATACTTAAATACCTTATAGCCAGAGTGCATCTCATGATAATTCTAAAAATCCCCAACACGGATAGATTACATTAATTTATTACAGAGTTCCGGTGCCTAACTTCAGGCCTCATCATCAGATCAGTTCGATATATTCCCCCTCTTCTTTCAGTCAATCATTGACTACACGTATAAATAAAGCAATTTTACTTGTTACGACAGTTCTGCTGTGTTCCTATGAGGAGTTCTGTTCCATATCTTCGAATCTTCGAAGTTCATGATCAGAGCATAACCTTTCAATAAAAAATATATATTTCATAATCGGTCCACAATTGACCGAGAAATCGGTGAACACACACATAAAAAAATATACATTCAGCCGAACATAGAACCTCCTCCTTTTTGAAGTCGGTTAAAAATAATATACTACTGCAAATTTTAAACGTTATTTTTAGGGATTCCGTTGTAGGAATATTTTTGTAAAAGAAATATACCTTCAACTTTATTCGTGTGACGTCGTGAGATTAACAGAAAGAAGAATACACGTATAATTATTTCACAAATAAATTACTTTTTTGTAAATCTTAATATACGATAACACAATTTCTCACAATAATACACTAAATGACGACAAAACATTCTGTTACGAACACCGAGAAAAATATCAACGGAGAAAAACGACTTCTTTGTTGAAGTAAATTAAATCCTCCGAGGTAGTGAAAGGACGTTTCTTCCCGTAAATCTGCGGACAAGGCGGCGGTAAAGACATAGTGTTGAGAGGTTGCGGGTACACTTTGAGTAGATTACATTATAGATTGAGTGTTCGTTATTTAGTTGCCTTTACAGTCCATTGAAATGGACTATACGAGTGACGAGACAGAAATAAACCTCTGACACCTTCTCGGTGGTTGTCCGCGTTACTACTTAGTCTATTCCTTTAAGGGGTGACCAGATGGTTGCAAACTAACGTCCCAACCAAGGCGACCTTACTAGTTTCAATCCGTGTAGACAGCAGTTGTAATCCACACCCTTGGTTGGGAGGCGCGTTTTCCCAACCACCGGACGTGTTGGCGCGTGGTTTACATCCATGTAGCCGCAACACAAACCAAACACATAAGCCAAGGTCACCTTGGTTGGAATGCTAGTTTGCAACCGTCTGGTCACCCCTTTACCTTTCTAGATACCTGTATTATAATAAAACAAATATAGACTAATTAGCATCTGTAGCCTGTGGACACAGTTATCATGATGAATAACTACCGAAAATTAAAAAGAAACTGACTGGATTATTATAACCAGTAAGCCTGGTATAATGGTAGTGGAATGCAGCGAAAAACGTGCAATGATTGTTGAAATAAACGTCCTGCATGCCGCAAAAACCGAAAAAGATATGCCAATCAGGTAGGTGTATTGACTTGTTTAGCGAGGTTGTCGATATGTGGGAAGTGGACTTAGATATAATATATTTGGACGAATAGTTATATCAGTAAATTACTTACTAGTGACGGGTCTCTATCAACACTTCAGGAGGCTTTGGTTAGGCGGCTAGATCTATGACTTGATAGTCACACAGCTCATTGAAGTGTGTGTATGTTCCTTTATATTATTTAGTAAGTATGCTCCTTAAGAATTATGTCTCATGTTATAGCTTACGTTGCGCTATGCATTGTATGTATATTTTAGATTCATTATACTACTCTTATGGGAACCGAGCAGTAGCCTTTTATTTTACACCCGAACCTTGTACATCTCATGGCGACCCTGCCACGGGCTACGTTATTCGGTACCTAACTTTAAAAGAAAACATATATATATATAAACGCGACTACCAAAGAAAAATGTGTCGGTCAACGGTACAAAAAGACGAAGTCTTCATCACCCAGAACACGGCTGGGAACAACGAGGCAACATTGAAGGGTGTCGGTGAACACGTGGAGCGAATGAGCATCGTCGTATACGTAATGCTGGCTGTGTTTATCGCGGCAGTCTGCTATTTTTTGGTACGTATCTACAAACGGTGCCATCAGCGGTGGATCCAGGACGAAATAGGTCTACAGGCTATCCAACGTATTCGCGCATCTCTACGGGGACGACAGACTGCAGAAGCTGCGGCATAATGCTCAGTGCCATCCATCTAAACAGTGAGTTACCATCAATATACTTAAGTGAAAAATAAAAAAGTGAAATAATCGATAAAATGCATCAGTGAGTTTAAAATATCGCGAGTGAACGTTTAAAAAAAAATAATATACGGCTATAAGTACGAACTTTTAAGTTAATTTAAATACCAAGTTCTAAAAATAGAATCAAAATGTGCGATTAATGTTATTACGTTCTACAGTTAATTGTCTAGAATCGTGCACAAACACTCATGCAATTTGATACTGTGCTGCAAATATGGAAACGTATGACATTCTTTCGCCGGTGCATGTAATTTTACACTTTTGTTTTTACTTATTTAATATAATAATGTAATTGGTTTAATTAACGAAATATATTTTTAGATTATGATTGAGACATTGGTAGAAAATTGTAACAAATTGACGGAAATAAGAAAATATTTAGTTAAAAAGGGAAAATCTAGGTATATAGGAAAAACTATAGAAATTAAGTTAGGTGAAGCGAAAATTATTTTTGATAAATGCAGCGAATTGTTTTTGCTTTTGAAATCAAAACAGGATACCAAGATTATAGCATCAGCATCAGATATTTTCCAAAATATTAGACAACTTTACGAGGAGATTAATAATTTGTGTACGTATCCAGATATTAAAATAGAAAAAATGGAATTCGACTTAAAAACGGCTTGTAGTTTGTTGCCAGTTATGGACGGAACGGAGAGTGTAACGAAACGATTGATTGATGGAATTGAGATGTATTCAGAAATGATTAACGCGACGGATAACGATTTATTAATAAAATTCGTTTTGAAAAATAGGATCACAGAAAATGCAAAATTACGAATGGCTGCGACTTATACATCTATTTCAGAACTTGTCAAGGACATGCGAACTCATCTTATTACAAAAAAATCGTTCACGGCAATTCAGTCACGACTTCAAAATATTTCACAAGGATATAGAACAATTGACGAATATGGGACTGAACTTGAACAACTATTTACGGACTTGACAATTTCTCAAGCAGATGGTGAGTCAACTAAGTATGACATTTTAAAGCCAATTAATGAAAAATTTGCAATTAGAAAGTTTGCAGACGGATTAAAAAATTCTAGGTTAAGCACTATAGTTGCAGCTCGCAATTATAGCTCGTTAAAGGATGCTATACAGGCTGCAAAGGATGAAGAGTGTATAATTTCATCAAATTCAGGTGATGTCATGCATTTTACTAATAAGTCAAATAACAGAGGACAACGAGGTAACTATTCCAATCATTCGAGATACCAGCAAGGATATGGAGGAAGAGGTGCTCAAGGACGAGGACAACCATCAAATAGGTATGTACGAGGACAATATTATTCTAAACACCATAATTTTCGCGGTAACCCTAATTCAGGGGGAAATCATACTCCCAGGGGATCACAACAATCTTATAGAGGCAGAAATTTTCGAAATAATAACTATAGAGGTAATACACGCAGAATTTATTCGGCACAAGTAACTGAGAAAACGAAAAATACTGGTCAAGAAACAGAACACAAGGACCAATCAAAATTTTTTCGTGAATAAAAGTGAAATTTTTGCTTTTAATGGATTAACGAAATTAATTTCATTTAAATTAGGAAATAATGCATATTACTGGTTATTAGATACGGGAGCTTCTTTGTCAATTATACGAAAAGAAAGTTTGCCGCAAAATATAGATATATATAAAAATGATGTTTTAGTCAATGGCATAGGCGGACAAATTCACTCACAAGGCCATGTTTATCTTACATTGTCATCAGATAATGGTGAATCATTTCAACACAAGTTCCATATATTTAATAACTTATCTCTTAAGGCCGATGGTATTATCGGGTTAGACTTTTTAAGTACTTACCTAGCGAAAATAAATTTAGAAACGAGGGTTTTGACATTAAAAATAAATAGAAAAGAAATAACAACGCAAATATTTGATAATTCTGAAAAACCTCATAATTGCGAATTTTTAACTATTCCGGCGCGATGCGAATCTATCCATTTCATAAGAATAGAATCATGCCCAAAAGAAGACAGTATTGTTTGCGCAGAAGATTTAGGGAATAATTTATTTTTAGCTAGTGCTATTGTGGAAGCAAATAAAGATAAAATACCAATTAAAATTTTAAATGTCAGTGAAAATGATATACGAATACCAATATTTAAACCAAACTTACAACCATTATCTTTATACGAGTGCTATAAGTGTGATAAAAATAAAGCAAATGCTACTAGAGCAGAAACATTAAAAACATTATTAAAATTACAACATCTTAATTCTGAGGAAAAAACGTCTATCGAGGACATTTGTCAAAAGTATTCAGATGTTTTTCATTTGCCAAACGATAAATTAACAACAACTAATATTTATGAACAAACAATAACATTAAAACCTAACACAAATCCAGTATACACAAAACCATACAGATTACCACAAAGCTTAAAGAAAGAACTAAATGAAAAAATACAAAATATGATAAAAGATGATATTATTGAGGAAACACAAAGTGAATGGTCTAGTCCAATATTACTAGTGCCAAAGAAAAATAATGAAAATAATGATAAGAGGTGGCGTTTGGTAGTAGACTATCGTAAACTTAACGAGAAAATTCAAGATGACAAGTTCCCATTACCAAATATAACTGAAATTTTAGATTCTCTCTCAGGAGCTATTTTATTTAGCCATCTTGATTTACATTCAGGGTATTATCAGGTACCTTTAGAACCTTCAAGCAGGAAATGTACAGCATTTAGTACAAATTCAGGACAGTTTCAAATGAAACGTTTACCAATGGGTTTAAAAATTTCTCCAAGTGCTTTTAGTAGAGTAATGACTGTGGCTTTATCTGGTTTAACTTTTGACAAATGTTTTGTATATCTTGACGATTTAATCGTTTTCGGTCGTAATTTAGAATCTCACAATCGTAATCTTATAGACATATTTGAAAGATTGAGAAAAGTTAATTTAAAATTAAATCCTACTAAGTGTCAATTCTTAAAAAAAGAACTATTATATCTTGGTCATGTTGTGTCTGCACAAGGTGTCTTACCAGACCCAGAAAAAATTAAAGTTTTGCTTGATTATCCGGTACCACAAACTTCTGAAGAAGTAAAACGATATGTTGCTTTCTGCAATTATTATAGAAAATTTATACCATCTTTCGCTGAAATAACAGCACCACTAAACAAATTATGCAGAAAAAATGAACCTTTTATTTGGTCAAAAAGTTGTCAAAAATCATTTGACAGCCTTAAGCAACACATGACTAACCCACCAATTTTGCAATACCCCGATTTTGCAAATGATAGTGAATTTATATTAAAAACAGATGCTTCTGGAATAGCAATTGGATCTGTTCTATGTAACAAAAACATGAAACCAATTGCATATGCAAGTCGACCATTAAACAAGGCTGAAAGAAATTACCCAACAATACAAAAAGAATTGCTAGCCATTGTTTGGTCTGTCAAATATTTTAGGCCATACCTTTACGGAAAACATTTTGTCATTGAAACAGACCATAAGCCATTAATATATCTATTTGGGATGAAAGATCCTTCAAGTCGTTTGTTAAAATTTAGATTAACTTTGGAGGAATACGACTATGAGATAGTGTACATAAAAGGAAAAGACAATGTCGCCGCGGATGCATTGTCAAGAATTGTGATAACATCGGAAGAACTAAAGGATATGCATAATGATGTAGTAGCTGTATTAACAAGAGCTCAAAAGAAAAGAATGACAGATATAGATATTGAAAATGTAGAAAGTTCAGATTTATTTAGTAGGTCCGACGACACGAGGTCTGATCAACCAAGAGTTGCGGAAATATTAAAGAAATCAAACGATTCAGTCGAAATGAGGTTAATGGAAGGAGATGAATTAAATAAGCTAATTAAAAATAATAGGATATCATTCCAAGAAGAATGTTTTGCTTATGCAGAAAATAAAAAGATTTTATACATAAATCTCAATTTTAAGTCACATTTTACGCGAGCCGAATTTGTGTCGAAATTGAGCAAATTTTGTAAGAAATTAAATATCAAAGAGATATGTATAATCAAAGATAAAAATAATGAAAACTTTCTAAAAGAGTTGTGTAAAGAAATCGATTCAATAAAAACATGGTCCGGACCACGACTACAAGTACTAAGAGGTATTACGAGAATAACTAAAGAAGAAGATATTAAGTTTATCTTACACGATTTTCATTTACTGCCGACCAGTGGTCATGCTGGAATGCGCAGAATGATAAACAATATTAAAAGACAATTCTACTGGCCAGGTCTTGAAAAAGACGTTCAAGATTTTGTAAAAACGTGCGATAAATGTCAAAAGATGAAGCATGGTAAATACATTAAGGAACCCATGTGTATAACTACCACTGCTTTGTATGCATTTGAAAAAATATTTTTGGATATTGTAGGTCCACTACCTCAAGATTATGAAGGTAATGTATACATTCTCAGTCTTCAATGTGAGCTCAGTAAGTTCGTAGAGGCATATCCGCTTAAAGCTAAGGACACCGTAACTGTAAGTAAAGCATTAGTAGATAATTTTATTTTAAGATTTGGTTTACCAAAAACATTAGCCACTGATCGAGGTGCTGAATTTATGTCATCAACAATGGAACAGGTTTGTAAGCTTCTAAATATAGAAAAAATATCATCAACGGCATATCACCATCAATCAGTTGGTTCGTTGGAAAATTCACATAAAAGTTTAGGAGCGTTCCTTAGGATTCAGTGTCAAAACAATCCACAGTCATGGTCACACTGGTTATCATATTGGTGTTTTAGTTATAACACAACTGTTCATTCGGCAACTAAATACCAACCGTTCGAGCTTGTTTTTGGCAGACCATGTAATGTTCCTTCTAGATTATGTAATGTAGTTGAACCATTGTATAATCCAGAAAATTATTGTAGTAACCTTAGATATAAACTTCAGATAGCTAGTAAAGACGCTAGAAATAATTTAATTTTAAGTAAATGTAATCGAAAAACTAATTATTATGACAAAAAATTGAACTCAGTTCACTACCATAAAGATGATTTGTTATTGGTAAAGAATGAAGTTGGAGGAAAATTGAGTCCTTTATTTCAAGGTCCGTTCACGGTTTTAGAAGATTTAGGATGCAATGTAAAAATAATAAAAAACAACAGAATTGATATTGTTCATAAAAATAGGACCAAACCATATTATGTTTCGTAACAATTGGATAAGAATGTAAAAAAAAAAAAAAATAGCGTACGAATTTTTTTTCTTTTTTCTACATTGCCGGAGGTGAAGTGTGTGTATGTTCCTTTATATTATTTAGTAAGTATGCTCCTTAAGAATTATGTCTCATGTTATAGCTTACGTTGCGCTATGCATTGTATGTATATTTTAGATTCATTATACTACTCTTATGGGAACCGAGCAGTAGCCTTTTATTTTACACCCGAACCTTGTACATCTCAGCTCATAATGTGAGAAGGTTTTTTTATTAGGAGCCCTAATCGCGGTTACCTTGGATCCTGTTCGCGAAACCGGTGGGCTACTATTTCTGGTTAATTTTAAATAAGTTTTATAGTTGGTATGTTAATATTTAAAAATATAAATTATATTATGTAATCATCACCCTCTGTAAATCATGGCCTTAAGACCTTTTTTTTTTAAATTGATTTTGGAAGTTTTGAACATTTGTTTATAGGAGTTCCAATATTACACATGGTAAGTTTCACTTCCCGTCATAATCTTACTTTTTAAGTCCATACATACATATGTAAATGGTCTTAAGACCTGGATTAGGATGTGGTAGACTTGGTCGGTAGTACGTTTCTAAAGAATAATATTTGACTTTTAAAGGAACAAAGGTGCTAAAAAAAGCCAGAACATTACAATTATTTTAATTACGATTCGTATAATTATGTTATTGTACACTGACAACCCTAAGTCTTTTCCTTTCATACAGTCCATCCAAAGTTTGTCTGTAACAAATTGTCCAGTACGGTAAGACCGCCTATTTGTACACTTATTTTTGTAAATGTTTGTCCTATGATAAATTAAGGTATGCAATAAAGTATCATCATCATCATCATCATTTCATCCGATAGACGTCCACTGCTGGATATAGGCCTCCCCCAAACGTCGCCACAGCGAACGATCCTGTGCGTCTCGCATCCATCGGATTCCCGCAACCTTCACCAGGTCATCGGTCCACCTTGTAGGGGGCCTTCCGACACTGCGTCTTCCGGTACGCGGTCGCCACTCCAGAACCTTTCGGCCCCAACGGCCATCCGTTCTGCGAGCAATGTGCCCTGCCCATTGCCACTTTAGTTTGGCGATTCTTCGCGCTATGTCGGCAACCTTGGTTCTCCTGCGGATATCTTCATTTCTGATTCGATCACGCAAGGAAACTCCGAGCATAGCCCTTTCCATTGCCCTTTGGGTGACTTTGAGCCTTCTGATGAGGCCCATTGTGAGCGTCCACATAATAAAGAAAACATAACAATAAAGTGTAAAGAACAATAATATATCATGATGAAAATATACATATGCCTACTTTTCAGATATTTCATGTGAGTTTTATTATTCCTTATAATTGCTACACTTTTCTAGAGTCGTAACTATAAGGGCTATGTAAATATTCGCTCAACGCTCCGCTTCTACTCCATTGTCCTAACCTTTTTCAAGTATGCTCTCCCCATATCAAAGATTACTCTTCTGTTACACTTAAGGAAAATGGCGTAGGTATTCTGAGCCTCATTGCCCATCAACAGGCGTTTTAATTATGATTTTTATTCCTTTAGTTTTTATTAGAGTAAGTAGGTACTAAAATTTATTCCCAACATTCTTTTTTATGTATTTTTCATCATCATCATCATCATCATTTCAGCCGATAGACGTCCAATGCTCCCCCAAATGTCGCCACAACGAACGATCCTGTGCGTCTTGCATCCATCGGATTCCCGCAACCTTCACCAGGTCATCGGTCCACCTTGTAGGGGGCCTTCCAACACTACGTCTTCCGGTACGCGGTCGCCACTCCAGAACTTTTCGGCCCCAACGGCCATCCGTTCTGCGAGCAATGTGCCCTGCCCATTGCCACTTTAGTTTGGCGATTCTTCGTGCTATGTCGGCAATCTTGGTTCTGCTGCGGATATCTTCATCAGAAGGCTCAAAGTCACCCAAAGGGCAATGGAAAGGGCTATGCTCGGAGTTTCCTTGCGTGATCGAATCAGAA
Organism: Mythimna impura; assembly: GCA_905147345.3. Lineage (NCBI taxonomy): Eukaryota > Metazoa > Arthropoda > Insecta > Lepidoptera > Noctuidae > Mythimna > Mythimna impura. Next base: position 19,818,692 of record LR990353.1, on the reverse strand, counting down.
ATGTATTTTTACTATATTGAAAATATTCTATAAACATGTGTTAAAATTTACATTGTAGCTAACATGATGGTGATATATTTGCTTATCACATGCTTTCGTCGTGTCGTGGTACCTAATATTTTCCGTATCATATTGGTACCAACTGATAGTATTAAACATATCTAGTTTATAATTTCCGGTGACAGCGATGTGGAGGAGTACTTCGACGCCTGAGTGTAATAGGTGTTTTTGTATTATATGTACATAGTTAGGTTTAGTATAATAGTTTTTATAGTTTGTATGTACATATTTCGGTTTTAGTATAAATAGTTTAGTTATTATTTAAGTTTCATATAAATTGTTTCACACATTTCCGGTTGAAACTAGAAATATTCTCACAACTATCTCATGCATACCTTTGAAGGATTAAGCTCTAGAAAAAATTTGCACTAATCAGGCTCGGAAAGAAAAAATCGTATTTCATACCCTCAAAAGGTTAGGTAATCCTGATCACTATTGAGTTCACGAGGTAGGGCTTTATGATAAAGGTACCGTGTGTGTGTGCAAATAAAGTCCTGGTTCGAGTTAAGAAATTGTATTGGCCAATGCTCAATAATAATTGATAACACAAATAGACTGGCCTGTTGGTCTAGTGGTTAGTGGTCCTGACTGCTATGCTGGAGGTTGTGGATTCGATTCCCATCCGAGATAAATGTTTATGTGATGAGCATTATCTTTTGTTCTGTGTTTGGGTGTAATTTATCTATAACATATGTTTATCAGTTGTCTACTAATCATAGCTCATTTGCCCGCAGCTCGAGAAACTCGTGATTTGCATGGCAGCGATAACTCTAAAAAAAAAAAATACTTTTTTTTGAGGATGAGAATTCATAAATTACTTTTTCCTCTTTTTTTTAACTATCACACAACGCCGTCTAGCCCCAAGCTAAGTAGAGATTGTGTTATGAGTGCTAAGACAACTTATAAACATACTTATTTCTGAATACATACATATCACTATCACTACATATTATAAAACAAAGTCGCTTTTCGTGTCTGTCTGTCCCTATGTATGCTTAGATCTTTAAAACTACGCAACGGATTTTGATGCGGTTTCTTTTAATAGATTAAGTGATTCAAGAGGAAGGTTTATGTGTATAATACACGCACAATATAGTAGAGGAACACTGGTGATTTTAGAGGTTTCTAATGTGTTGTCGTAAATAAACACATTTTTTTGCGCTTACATTGCAAACGCTGGCTGAACCCTAAGAGTTAATCAAAATAATGTACTACCGTATTGTATGCCTTAAAAAGATCTACAAAAAACTCCGGGATAGTATATGTCTATCTTTTAGGTATAACCCACAATAACCATTTTTTATCCTTTAGTTTTTACGAGAAATAATGGCTTATTTACGAAACGATTTTAAGCAATACAGCATTAATATTTATCCAATTAAGTACCTTAAATAAATTGTGCATTTAATATAGATCAATATGGCCCTTTACAGCGTGTAATTTAAGTGAATATTTTTGAAGATATTACAGATTTAAAATGCAGGGACATAGCGGTTGTGGTAAATAACTTGATTCTTTCAAAGATTGATGCGCCGACGCAAATATAAGTACTACTCGGTTACTTCCAGATTGGTCCCATTTTTTTCAAATACAGTTCTGATAATGGAATCCATGAGGAATCGAGGGAACTCCTCAAATATTCTAGGCACTATATAGTGATTTTTGGTATTTTCATCGAGAATACCAAAAAAAAGCATTTACATTCAAAAAGTAACATTTGATGAAGTGGACTGATGAAGAAGACCAGAAATGGCCAACGGAAGTAACTATGACAATATAAACAAATAAATGGTTCTGAATAGTTATGTTTAAAAAGGTTTATCGAAGTGATCTGATGATGATGATGGAGCCGGAAGGTAGGCACTGGAACTCCGTAATCAATGTAACCTAGCCGTGTTTGGGCTTATTAGAATTGTCATTACATGCACTTTGGCTATAAGGTACCTGATATCGAACTAACCTGATGATGGAGCCGGGAGGTGGATGGGGACTTCATAATAAAATAATGTATCCTAACAGTGTTTGGGTTAATTCGAATTGTCATGTGAAGTAGGTACTCTGGCTATAAGTGCATCACAACTAAAAAGTGCGAAATAAAAAACTTTTTACAAAAAAAAAATACCTACTTCACTACAAAAAATAAAAAACAAAACACTAAAACGATCAAAATAACTTTAATTTCGAAAGTCTGTGTTAAATAACAAGCAAACAATACCAGAAACACCGACTTCCGAAATTAAAGTTATTTTGATCGTTATCGTAATAGTGTTTTTAACCGACTTCAAAAAAAGGAGGAGGTTATCAATTCGGTTGTATATTTTTTTTTTGTCTGTTACCTCAGAACTCCGTCGTTTATGGACCGATTTGAAATTTTTTTTTCCACTTAAAGGATATGCTTCCAGATTGGTCCCATTTTTTTCAAAATTCAGTTCTGATGATGGAATCCATGGGGAATCGAGGGAACTCCTCAAATATTATAGGCAACTATATAGTAATTTTGGTATTTTCATCGAGAACATAAGTTTACAGTCAAAAAGTAACATTTGATGAAGTGGAACTGATGAAGAAGACCAGGAATGGCCAACGGAACTTCATAATCATATAGATATCACAATGAAGACAATAAAAATAAATAAATGGTTCTGAATAGTTATGTCGAAAATGGTATTATCGAAGTGACCTGATGATGATGATGGAGCACACACGATGATTATGATGATGATGGAACACGGTGTCCTCACCTTCCGCATGACGCAGGTCCTCACCGAACATGTCAAGTTCGGGAGGTTCCTGCATCGGATTCAGGCGGAAGCAACGCCCGAGTGTCATCACTGTGTGGACCACCCAGAGGACACGGTGGAGCATACGGTGGAGGTGTGCCCCGCTTGGGCCGAGCACCGCCGTGTCCTCGTGGAGGCAATTGGCGGCAGCGACCTTTCGCGTCGGGCCCTGGTTCAGGCTATGGTCCGAAGTGAGGAGGAATGGCAGGCGGTCGCCTCCTTCTGCGAAGCAGTAATGCTGGCGAAGGAGGAGGCTGCACGCGTGAGGGAACGAAGGTCCTCACGCCCTAGCCGCCGTAATTCCGACCCCGACTACCGGCCACGGTAGACGTGGGCTTGCGGACGTCGAGCACTGGGTAGCTCGCCGTCCAGCTGTTCGGTAATAAACCGGACCGAGCCCAGTCGTCAACAGCGCGTAGTGATCCTCGCGCTTCTCAAAGAGATGTCAGCAAACCGTAGGGGCCCATCAGGGCTAATGCCCGGTAGCTAGGACCGCGGAGAATTTCTGAAAGGGAAACCCGTAGTCCTAGAACGTAAAGGGTAATTGAAGGATACAGGTGTGGTTTTAGTCAGTAAAAGTCTGACACGCCCTCCCGCACCACCCAGAGCGCGAGAAGTCATTTTGATGATTTCCCACCTAAAAAAATAAAAAAGCCATGTTTGGGCTTATTAGAATTGTCATGAGATGCACTTTGGCTATAAGGTGCTATCGAACTGATCTGATGATGGAGGAAGGTGGAACGTAGACACAAGAAATTCATAATAAAACAATGTAACCTAGCAGTGTTTGGGTTAATTGAAATTGAATTCTAATACCATCAAATTTACCGTTCCAATATAAACGCCTACAATTTCCGCTAAAGATATCTTTTGCAATGACCATCAATAAATCGCAGGGTCAAACTTTCAACGTTACAAGCTTAGATTTGAGCGTTGAATGTTTTTTACATGGCCAATTATATGTCGCTCTTTCAAGAGTAACTTCAAAAGAAAATATGTTTGTATTGTCTAATGACAAAAAATCTGTGAACGTTGTGTATGAAGACATTCTGTAGTATATTTAGTACTAGCGACCCGCCCTGGTGCAATGCTGGACAAAACCGCATCAAAATCCGTTGCGTAGTTTTAAAGATTTAAGCGTACATACAGACACAGCGGGAAGCGACTTTGTTTTATACTATGAAGTGATTTGCATTGCACCCGTGCCAAGCCGGGGCGGGTCGCTAGTTATAGATAAATTACACCCAGACACAGAACAAATGATCGTGCTCATCACGTGATAGACATCCGCTAAGAATGGATTTTACGAAACTCCACCCCAAGGGGGTAAAACGGGGGTTGGAAGTATGTGTGGATAAACCGACTTTCACGCGGGCGAAGCCGCTGGCAGAAGCTAGTTTCTTATACAAATTCCTGTCATATTTACACAACATTAAATATTTATAACAATTTTCTTTCAATATACCACAAGACCGCTCTTTATAAAGGTCATTTCAAAGCTAACAGATTAACTCAGATAAAAGTGACTAATTAACTAAAGAAAATGACTGAAAACGAAATGAGAAAGGTAACAGACCAACCCTGTTTTTGTTTAACCAAATTATATTCGCATCACATTCCCTTTGTGATGTGAACAAATTCAATTTATTTCTTGATGAAAAGCACACAGCCAGCTTGTGAATTTTATTATTTTAATACGTAGGAGTAATGGACGCTTGTGAGAATTAGTTTTTTGTATAGGTTCAAAATTCAGCCCTAATATCTTGCAATATAGAGTTCATATTACAAGGACTTTTATGTTGACTATGTGAAGTAATAATCTTGTCTATCAAACGTGTGTGAAAACAAGCAGGAAGTGCTCATAATGAACATGTAAGGTAACCGGAAAATGGTGTTTGAATTATGAGGTTGTTACCATGGCAGACAGAACTAGCAATTGCATAAAATATATCTAGAGGTTTCAAAGGTACAAAGAAATTGGGCTACCTATGTGGTTTTAACGACTAATGTTTTGTTTAATAATTATTATTTATTTATTTGCTAGCATGCAGGTGTACAACATAGTATGATCTTAATATAAATAAGGCCCATTTACATTCTATCATTACATATGGTTTTTTTTAGGTGGGAAAATCATCTTCTTTCTCGCTCTTGGGCGGGGCGGGATATAGTGTCAGATTTTTATTGACTAAAAACCCACTCCTGTTCCTTCTTTGCCTTCGTCCCAGGGCCCTGGGTTTCATTTACACACTACTTACCCGTGGCCCCAATAGGTTTCGACCCTGCTGGGCCCCTACGATTTGCTGACATCCCCTTGAGGCACGCATGGAACAGTACGCGCCGTCGAAGACTTGTGCTCAGTCCGGACGGTTACCGGACGGTCGGACGGCGAACCACCCATTGCTCGCCGTCTGCAAGCCCGCGCGTACGGTGGCAGGAAATCGGGATCGGAATCGCGGCGGCGGTTGGGGTGTGAGGACCGTTGCCTCACGCGATCGGCCGCCTCCTTTGTTAACATTACTGCTTTGCAGAAGTTGGCAACCGTCTGCCACTCCTCCTCGCTCTGGACCACAGCCTGTACCAAGGCCCGGCGCCAGAGATCGCCGCCGCCGATCGCGCTGAAAAATGTCATAATGTTACTTCAGTTATCACTACAATTATTGCTACAAAATTTCTGATTAAATTAATTAATTAAAAATAAATAAAGCACATCTAAAAATAAAAAAAATAATAAAAAACACAAAACAACATTGAATAATTAAATAATTTTTATTTAATAAATTAAAACAAACTTTATTGTAAGACTTCTGTATAATATACAGAAGTCTTACAATAAAGTTTGTTTTTCATAATAATTTCATAATAAAGTTTTCGATAAAGATACCTGTAATTGCTTATATTATAAGCAATTACAGGTATCTTTATCGAAAACTTTTCAAGACCACAGATTGCTAATTTAATTTTTAATACTGGACTTCTGTCATAGATTACAAACTTAACATAGAACAATGTTTAACTAGTAAGTAAAATTACCTACTGATTTCCTTAATTTATTCATCATCATCATCATCATCATCTTCCTGCCCTTGTCCCGTTTTATTTGGGGTCGGCGCAACACGTTTTTTTTCTTCCATTCTGTCCTGTCACTCGTCATGCTATCACTAACTCCCTTTTCTTTTATATCACATAATTATATTATCATTTCATATCATTGATTTCCTTAATTTATTGTTATTGTTTAAATTCCTGCACCTTCCGGAATTTTAACAATACCAATGACAGAGCCGTACATGTTGCCAAAAATGAGTTATAGAAATAAGACCAAATGATTTATAAAAAGAAAGTGAAATGTCATATTGATACGTACAACACCAAGTAATATTTTTCGAACATAACATTGAAAGTAACCCAAGGTCAAACATTGATTGACCCTGTAACCTTGGCACAATGAAATCCGGTAAATGTTAACAATATAAAGTGACTCTTTTCAGCCTACATTTCTCTTGGCGTCAAGCCAAGGAGCAAGCTTGAAGAGCCACATTCAAACTTGGTATGAATTCTGAAGTCACTCGTTGTAAGGGTGTGAGACTGTGTGTTAAAAAGGTTGTTTTAAAAAGGCGGAATGAAATAAGATCATCAACATGGTTTGTTTCTTTACAATAGATTTTTTTACAACTGAATATAACTACAATACACTTAACAAACCACTATCCGGCTATACAAACTGATGATAATAATAAGTACGAACGTATATAAAAAAAGAAAACATTGAATAGAAATGCTGATATATTGGCCAAAGAAAAGCCCAGCCACTCTGGTCAACTAGTTGTATCGACTAATTTATTTGCTGACATTGTTTGATGAATTTACGTATGATTACAATTTCGCGCTTTAGAGTGAATGTGTTTTTTTATTATTATTAATAATAGCCTTTCGTTTGACCGCTACCTGATGGTAAACGATAATGTGGTCGACGATGGAGCACGCTTGCCTTGAATTAATAATATATTCACTCTTGACTTAACCTTTTGACGTGCGTAATTAGAGACACAATAGTAAGACAATGGCTTGCGGGCGCCGGCTACCGCCTGAGCGTTAATGAATTAAAGACCCCTTTTTATAAGATGGGTTTAATGACTTTTCTCGCTCTAGAACTCAATGAGCCATAGATGTCGCTACATGCTCGAAATTTATCTTGTAAGTCATTAAACCCATCTTATAAAAAGGGGTCTTCCCTTTTTATAAGATGGGTTTAATGACTTTTCTCGCTCTAGAACTCAATGAGCCATAGATGTCGCTACATGCTCGATATTTATCTTGTAAGTCATTAAACCCATCTTATAAAAAGGGGTCTTCCCTTTTTATAAGATGGGTTTAATGACTTTTCTCGCTCTAGGGTTTTTTTTTTATAGGTGGGAAAATCATCTTATGACAAATCCCGCTCTTGGGCGGAGCGCGAGATAGTGTCAGACTTTTACTGACTAAAAACCCACTCCTGTTCCTTCGTTGCCTTCGTCCCAGGGCCACGGTTTCGTTTTCACACTACCCATGGCCCCAGTAGGCTTCGACCCTGCTAGGCCCCTACGATTTGCTGACATCTCCCTGAGGCGCGCGCGGAACAATACGCGCCGTCGACGACTTGGGCTCAGTCCGGATGGTTACCGGACGGTCGGACGGCGGGCCACCCATTGCTCGCCGTCCACAAGCCCGCGCCTACGGTGGCCGGAAATCAGGATCGGAATCCCGGCGGCGGTTGGGGCGTGAGGACCGTTGCCGTTGCCTCACGCGATCTGCCGCCTCTTTTGCTAGCATTACTGCTTCGCAGAAGGAGGCGACCGCCTGCCACTCCTCCTCGCTCCGGACCATGGCGGCGGCGAACTCTCGCGCCGCCGATCGCCCCCACGAGGACACGGCGTTGCTCTTCCCAAGCGGGGCACACTTCCACCGTGTGCTCCACCGTGTCCTCCGGGCGGTCCACATAGTGGCGACACCCGGGCGTCGCTTCCGCACGAATCCGGTGCAGGAACTTCCCGTGTTCGGTGAGAACCTGCGTCATGCGGAAGGTGAGAACGCCGTGAGGTCTTTCCAACCACGCCTCAAAGAAGGGAATTACCGCCATAATTGTGGCGTGCCCACTCGCTCTAGGGTGGAGCATGAGGGCAAGTCAGACTTATACTGACTAAAATCACACCCACGTTCCTTCAGTTGCACTTAACCTTTTCAAAAGTCGACCCATATAGCTCTAGTAGGCACGGCTTTGAGGTGCGTGGAACACTACGTGCCGTCGACGGCTCGGGCTCAGCCCAGACGGTTACTGGACGAGTGAACGACGAGCTAACCTTTGCTCGTCTGTGTGGCTGGTAGTCAAGGTTGGGGACTCAGTGGCGTGGTATAAGAATATCTGTTCCCTTACATGTGCGGCCGTCTTCTTCACTAGCATTACTGTTTCCTAGAAGGAGCCAATACGCCCTTGCTCCGGACCTTAGCCTGCTGAACCAGGGCTCGGCGTGAGAGGTCGCCACCTCCGATCGGTCTCACGAGGACACGGCGATGGTCCGCCCAAGTGGGACACAATTCCATCGTATGTTTCTTATGTACCTTCAATACCGATACATTCCTCCGTTAACTATTTATTTCCATCAACTTCTGAGTCCATATTGACTACCATGAGAAAATTATTTGTAGATATGCCGAAAGTATGATGTGAAGTAAATGTGCCATCATATCAGAATGTCAATACCGGTAAGGCGAGCAGAAGATTAGTTTGATTGCTTAAATGCATATAAGAAATCAAAATGCTTTTAGAAATATGTGGAACAGAGTGTAAAGCACATACTTCCGTTGAAAAGGAAGGATCCTCCGACCAGACGGGTGTTATGTCTGATCCGCGCAACTGCCCGATAGATAATTTTGGGTTGTTGTATAATTATTTTCAAATCGCAAAGAAGTCAATGAGCCATAGATGTAGCTACATGCTCGAAATTTATCTTGTGAGGTGCTTTTAAATAAAAATAAAAAATTAAACGACTTTAAAATGGTAAAAGTTAAATAAAGTATTAATAGGAAGTATGTCCTAATTTCGAATGACTTCAGAATACTTCTAACAAAGAGAAACGGTCCCTGAGCATTTCTATGCCAAGGGGGCACAGTTTCCGCCACTTATTGTAAATGAACAGTAGACGGTGTCTAGTCCCAAACTAAGCAGAGCTTGTGGTATGAGTACTAGACAACTGATAAACATGCTTATATATTTCTAAATACACACATATTATAGATAAATTACACCCAGACACAGAACAAATGATTGTGCTCATCACACAAACATTTGTCCTGGGTGGAAATCGAACCCACGACCTCTCGGCATAGCAGTCAAGGCCACTGACAACTAGATCAACAGGCCTGTCATTGCTTTGTACTGGCCTATGATTTCCTACGTCTTTGTTATGCTTCTATATGGCAGTTTTGTTGTATTTGTAATGTTTGTGGATTGCGTCCGTTTAGAAAATGCTTGTGTGTATCTTGCTTGTTTATTGTTTCCACTTCTTTACAACTTACAACTAGTTCTTATTTTAAAACTGTAGAATTACTCTGTCTTTCTGTCACTCACATTCAAAAATTCATCTATCCTATGTTTCTTTTATACCTTTCCTTTTCTTATTCTCACACTCTTACGCTTCATTTCACATATCGTTGATACATTCCTTTTATTCGTCCTACATACCTTTTTTGATTTCTTTAGAAACCGAATTTGCCTGCCTTTTAGTTGTAGATTGTAGAGTTTTATAATCATATGGATAAAATTAAGTAAAAAAAAATAATATATTGTTCCTGAACCTGTTTCATTAATTCAGTTACAATATGGACCAATCTTCTCAAACAAAAGACGTATTTATTAGAAGACTTGTTCGATTTCTGGTAATCTAAAAATCTTCAATAAAGCTACAATGAAATATGTCCACTGTATTTGTGATACTGAAGTTAATTCCATAAAAATATTCAGCTGTAAATACGTCGCTTTTTAATTCACCTCACTTTCATAACAATTTGCTTTTATTACGGTTCTGAATTATGTCTGATTGTAAAATAAAAATGTCCAACTTTTGTTTAGTAAAATTCTGTCCTCGAGTATTTTTAAAGAATAATTAAGGAACGTCTTTGTGATTGTTTTTAAAAGAGTTTTTTTTATTTTTACTTATGAGCTTTAATTACTATTTCAGTACACAGACGTCAAAGTAATTTTGATTTTCCGTGAATCATTCTCGTACTTACCTTGTACCCAGTATAAAACACTCGGTGCTCGAACCATTGAAAAAATATTGAAAGAGGGTAAGGTAGTTAATCAACGTTATAGATCCTAAATGGTCATTCAAAATGAAAAATTATTAGTGAAATCTGAAGATGACTTTCAAAGACCTATTCAATAAAACTCCACTAGACATTTATTTCGTTCGTTATTTTTTTAAATAATTATCACAATGGCGGTTAGTCGTGTCCAAATTGACTATCATTGAAATCTTTCATATCTTAGTTAATGACAGTCACAAGATTAAGATAATTATGTTGATTGACGTGTTTGATTTCAAGAGTGCCGCAAAGTAACAAACATACATTTAAAGGCTATTATGTTATCAGCCAAACCCGATTTTAGGATTTCGCCTAGGCCAAACCAGTGCACCCTACATACACGGAGCGCTGCTCAGCGGGGTTCCTATTTCTGGGTGGTTTTAAAAAAAATACCACGAAGGCTAAAGCGGGGGCGGCGTGGAGCGGAGCTTTGGCCGCCTTAGACGTCTAACCTAACTGGCCCGTTTCGGGGTGTCTTAAAATTCCGAGCTCGCTTCGCTCGCTCTTGGACTAATATCGCTCATTTGGCCGGTAACATATCCACATTATTCTCCTTTGCTTAGCGCTGTCGGATAAAAATGTCTATAATAGTCACAGCATTTTCTTTCATTTGTATTACGTGGTATTGTATTTAAAAAAACTATGAACTGTGTGAACTCTGAATCTCAATCTGAAGATTTCAGATATCCTATTATTCCCCATTATAATTTCTCATAGTATTTTCTTTTTATCGAAGCCAAGAACATCCAAAATAAAAGGCAACTATTTTTTTGTTGCTGTAATAACAAGGGAGAGTTATTTTTTTTTTAAAAGAATAATGAATGAATTTGTGACTAATTAAATACTAAAAACAAAAAAAATAAACTAATTGGAACTAAAAACTCCAGACTAATTTCTTAATAGTTATAGTATATAATAAACTGTAGTATTATTTTTTATTAATTCATTTATTTCTGGCAGGGGACGTGACCTTAATTCCATGGTCTTAACATAGTTCGTGGTAACCAGCCTATTTAAATATATCAATACCATAGCCATATATTTTGTTTTCCAATAATAGTTTTCCACCTACCGGAGATAGTTCTAGGGTACATAGCACGTACAGGGATAATCGTCAGCAGGTACTAAGTTCTATGAAAAGTGTCTAAAAAGCCTGCACCAGTTATCTTCGACTCCTCATGGTACGCCTTTCAAAGGTCCAGGACTTCTCTGAGATAAATAAATACCTAATAATAGTGGCAAGACGCTGGTGCAAAATATTAGCAATTTCAATTTGGAAAATAGCATTTAGTAACTACAACACAATTTCTCAAAAAACTTTTTACAAAAAAAAATATAACCGACTTCAATGTAAAAAAACACTGAAAAGTGCAAAATAACTTTAATTTCGTAAGTCGGTGTTTCTATAATAGTTTTGTCTCTTCGTTATTTAACACCGACTTCCGAAATTAAAGTTATTTTGCACTTTTTAGTGTTTTTTTACATTGAAGTCGATTATATTTTTTTTTGTAAAAAGTTTTTTATTTTTCACTTTTTAGTTATGGTACCTACCAACACTAAAAAGTACCCCTCAGCCATACTTAAATACCTTATAGCCAGAGTGCATCTTATGACAATTCTAATAATACCAAACACGGTTAGATTAAATTAATTTATTACAGAGTTCCGGTGCCTAATTTCAGGCTTCATCATCAGATCAGTTCGATATATTACCCCTCTTCTTTCAGTCAGTCATCGACTACACGTATAAACAAAGCAATTTTACTTGTTACGACAGTTCTGCTGTGATCCCATGAGGAGTTCTGTTCCATATCTACGAAGTTCATGATCAGATCATAACAATGTTTCTATGGGACCAACTTGGAAGCATAACCTTTCAATCAAAAAAAAAATTTTCAAAATCGGTCCACAATTGACCGAGAAATCGGTGAACATACATAAAAAAAAAAAAAAAAAACATACATTCAACCGAACATATAACCTCCTCCTTTTTGAAGTCGGTTAAAAATCAGTAAATTCATAATTCATAATCTTTTATTTGCTAATATGGGTAATTACATAAAGTTATTGAAAATATAGCACAGTCCAACCATATTACACATTGAGGCATGCAAATCACAAACTTTATTGATAAAATACATTATTAATAATTATTAATAGTACAATTTAGTTTTGTTCATTTCACCGTAACAAATAACAAAGAAACATATTAAATGAAGTCGTTCATCTTTCAATGCATACTCAAACAAAATGGACTTCATAATCGTACCTGCATAGCACAAGCCTGTTTCTTAACTGCATAATATTTATGTAAGTACTTACAGACTAGTTACTATCACAAAGCAATCGTAGGCGTCTATTGATAAGATCCGATACGAGGTGTGTCTGTAACAAGCTTTGTCTTTGTATTCTCTTGATATGACGGTAAGACTGTCTGATGCATCCGTGCAATGAGAATAATGTAATAATTTCAGGTGATACGAGTTCTTAGTGGATGTGTATAGGTACCAAAATGGGTATTAGAGAAGTACAAGAAGTACGAAGACATTAGTCTAGCTAAAAAATAGATATAGGTGTGAAAGCCAACCCTTCCTGACAAGGCATTGAGCGTTGAGATGGGCCGCTGTTGTCATAGCTTACCATAGCACAATCAGCCTTTTAATGTTCCCACTGCTGGGATTCAGGCCTCCTCTCTCTAGGAGAGGGAATGAGCCGCTGTTGTAAATAATAAAAATATTCCACAACTATCACACAACGCCGTCTAGACTCAAGTTAGAGCAGAGCTTGTGTCATGAGTACTAGTGAACTGATAAACATAGGTACTTAAATAGTGAAGTCGTCTCAATAACCCCTTTCTTTTACTTTATATAAATATATATGTATATATTATATTAAATTATATATGTATGTTTATTTTGTATATATATACTTTTGAACTCTTAATTTCTTAATATTCTTTTGTATTTTTATGCACCTGCCACATTTTCTCTTCACCACCCTAGGTTGACTGGTAGAGAATGCCTAAGGCATTAAGTCCGCCTTTGTACTTTTGTGTTGCATGAAGTTTTAATAAATAAATACTTATATATTTCTAAATACATACATATTTTTTTTTTTTTAATTCATATAAACCAGTGCTTGACCGCGATCCCACCTGATGGTAAGCAGCGATGCAATCATTGATGGTGAGGCGCACTAGTTTATTAAGAGCCTATTCACTCTAGCCTTGAAGACACCTAAATAATTAATAATTATAGATAAATTACACCCAGATACAGAACAAATGATCGTACTCATCACACAAACATTTGTCCTGGGTGGGGATCGAACATACGACCTCCGGCATAGCAGTTAGGGCCACTAACCTAGTGGTTAAAATAATGTGATGACTGACCTGTGTGAACCTGTGTGTAATGTGTGTGGACCTGTTGGTCTAGTGACCAACAGGTCCACACACATTACACACTCAGTCAGTCATCACATTATTTTTGTATATTTTCGACTTCAGTTGATTGAAGAGCGAATGCCTATCTGCCCCCCTAGCCAAGTTACGACCGTTTTGTTTCGATTTTCTTGCGTAGAACGCCTCGAGTAGGCCACGCCTCCGATTCCTTTATTCTGACATCTCAACGCTCAGTCACGTGGTCAGAACAAAGGAATCAAAAGCGTGGCCTACTAGAGGCGTTCGACGCAAGAGGATCGAAACGAAACGGTCGTAACTTGGCTAGGGGAGCTGATCTTCATGAGACAACATGATACCTTGGTGGGACTGAATATCTATGTCTTTTGGCCTCTGACTCGAAACAACATAAATATTTACACATTAATAATGATATTTTGAACATTTATAATAATTATGTATATGTTTCTGCTTATTCACACTTTCATGAATGTTCGACATACTCGTACTTAGTTCTTCTCACCCTCTATTTATTTTTCATTCTTTGCATAATTATTATTTTATTAGCCCGATAGTTACGTTAATTTCATCATTACTTAGTGATTTTATTTGTGTATCCCACAGATTTTTTCAATACACGAAAATCTGCTCCTATCCCTACCGCTTTTAGGCAAACAATTTTTTGATTTCCGCATTTGTATGAAAAAGTGCGCAAGCTTGCCCTAGCCACGTTTTATTGTTATTATCGTATCAGGATGAGCGCCACGCAGTCCCCACTAGCCGACGGGCAGCGCCCGTTTATTTGTTTCTTCTTAAATGTATTGAAAAACGTCGTTTGATACACGTGAAAATTTGTCACTGTAGCGCTCGGCTCCATAACACCCTCTCCTGCAGCTCGGGCGAATTCTGCTTCGGAATTACAAACTTTCTCCACTTGTAACAAAATGCACTATTGTGTATCACTGTTATTAATATCTTATATTGTAGCTATTTGTTGTTTCATACTATAAAAAAATCTTACTCATTGAAAAGTATTATATGCTTAAATGGAGATCCATTTAATTTCTTTTATTTTTAAATTAGGTCTACACATTAAACTAAAAAAGCAGCAGCAGGTATTTTTCTAATTTATTTTTCTTTTTGTGCCCTTGTAACTGATTTCAAACATAAAAACCATGCCAACAATACATTTTCTACCCTTCTCCAATCTGAGTTATTCCAGAACAGCAATGTTGTCCTATTGATGTATTAATAGATGCTTATCGACCTTTCAATAATCTAGATATCTGTAGATAGTATCTAACAATTGACATAAGATTGAATACAGAATATATATATTTACTGATTAATAAATAAATAAATCAAAACTTACATTAATAGGAATCTCACTCGAATGCCGTAGATTTGTTTGAGAAACGTGCTGAAAATTTTTTGACAAATAAAACTATTGAATTTGCTTGATCTATCAATCAATCTAGAATAGAGCACAGATTATGATTTGGAAAAATAAAACAAAGTAATATATTCTGTATAAAATGTAGTGTAAGATCGAGTTGACAAATATTATCATCCTAACATTTATCTACACTAATATTATAAAGAAGTAAAGTTTGTTTTTTTGTTTGTAGGAGGTAATCTCTAGAAGTACTGGTCCGATTGCTGCTTTATTCTTGAGTGACACAGGCTATATTTTATTTACGCGGGCGGAGCCGTGGCCAAAAGCTAGTGAGCTAATAAATAACTGAGCTATAAATAACTTAAGTGTTAAAATTAAAATTATTAACTAATCTTTTAAAAAAAAACACGTTTAGGGGTATGCGGAGCAGAGTGTAAACTTCCGCGAACCCCATTTGAAAAGGGAGGATTCTCCAACCAGACGGGTGTTGTGTCTTATTAGGGTAACTACCCTACAGTTGATTTCGAAGAAAACTGTGAGACCACGATGCAGGATTGTGTAATTTACTCGTATTTAATTTCGATGGGTGCAAAGTAAAAAGAGTTATTTGCAATTTTGCGATTTTCTGATAGTAATAATAAGCAGTTTTTTTTTCGAAAACATTATTGAAAAAAAGAACTATTATTTCTTCATTTTTGACACTTGAAACACGATTTGTCACGCTTTAGAATATGAATTTTTAGTGAGTTACTGCAACTATCACAAATTCGCAAAATGGCAGATAACTCTTTTTACTTTGCCCCCGTCGATTTGTTCTTCTTCTTCTAGCTAGACCTTATCCCATTTATTTGGGGTCGGCCCTCCTGGTCCTCGTTTTTCATTGTGCACGATTTTGTGCCATGTCGGTGTTGAGATGAGCTTCTCTAAGGCCTCTTTGGATCGTCGTCAACCAAGTGGAGGGTGGTCTTCCACGCATGCGCATCGTCGTAGCGTCGTTCAAGGGCAAGCTTCACCATAAGATCATCTGGGCGTATTTGTAACCATACCACCGTAAGCGCTTCTCTTTGACTTTATCGGATATCGAAGCAACTGCCTCTTATGTACCTACTCATTACGGATTTTATCTATTAGTGTGACTCCCGCTGACCAGCAAAACATGCGCATTTCAGTTGTGTGTAGTTTATTTAAGAGCTGCTTGTTTGTTGCCCAGCATTCGGATCCATACAGAACAGCAATTTACTCGTAGTTAACATGTGGCAATATACCTAAACGTGTCGCTATATTACTTCCCTCCATAGATCGGAGGCTAGGCTAAGACTGCTGTGCTCCAGTTGCTGGATGAAGAACAATGATGTACGATTTGGATGTGGTGCAGTGCTGTTTTTTTTTAAGGGTGGAAATCATCCTATGACTTCTCTCGCTTTGGGCGGAGCGTGAGGGCGTATCAGACTTTTACTGACTAAAACCACACCTGTGTCCTTCAGTTGCCCTTTGCGTTCTAGGACTACAGGTTTCCTTTTCAGAAATTCCCCGCGGTCCTAGCTAGCGGACATCGGCCCTGCCGGGCCCCTACGGTTCTGTGCGGTACAGTGCTGTGATTTGCACCAGCCACCCTAGCTAAGTTACAACCGTTTCGTTTCGATTTTCTTTTCGTTGATCGCCTCGAGTAGGCCACGCCTTTAACACTGACTGTTCGTGTCAACCAGGACAAGTTCTTTATGGCTCCTCATGTGACTGACCGAAAGTGCAGTGTCTTTAGCCAAGGTCTCTAATGGGGCTAATGACTAATCGTTTGTAAACTTGACGTTACAGTTTATAGGCATTTAATAAAGGCAATGTAAACGAACACAGTGAACGTTTAAGCGGAATAAAATATTCACGAACACCCCTGCATATTGAACGATGGCGTTATTAAGCCAACAGCACCCTTTGTGATTGGTTATCGACAAATTTAATGAAAAAAGAAGTTTATTAAAAATATTGAAACAATGTTGTTATATTGGGTTGCAGGTGTGACTGTTATGGAGTTAGAGGGAGTGGGAGGTGGTTACCTCCTTCTACGAAGCAAAAAAGACGGTCAAAATTATGAGGTGGCGACAAGTCTCAAGCCACGACCCCCGCCGGAGACGCTTCAGGCATCGGGATTAGCAGGACGATTTCCAGCCACCGTTGGCGAGGGCTTGTGGACTTGAGGCATGAAGCCCACTGTCTGGACGTCCGGTAAGGAATAAGCCCGAATCAACGATGCGTTGTGTTGCATGCAAACCTCAAAGAGATGACAGCAAAATTGACGGGGCCAGTTAAGTCCGACGCCTGCCAAGTCTGTAGATTATTTGAAGGAGTTACCGTAAAAAGGGCAACTGAAAGAACACTGTTGGTTTTAGTTAGTAAAAATCTGACGCTCCTTCCCGCTCTACCCACAGCGGGAGAAGTTATTTAATGCTTTTCCACATTAAAAAAATGTTGTAACATGATGAACATTGATGTAATAAAGATGACTATCTTAAAAAAAAAGGTATTTTATTTTTATTAAAAGAAGCTGCATATAGGTAGTGTAACTATTTGCTGCTTCTTTTAATATATAATTGTACATTTATCCTTTTGCACGTGTGTTTGTCCCCTAACTCCTTTTAAAAGTAATTTTGCGTGTGTATTTATTTGACTGGGTGGATTTGAAAATACAATTGAACACACTGGCACCCGGTGGCACTGCAATCGGTTTCTTAATTTTTTTCTGATAAAATGTCAGGTTTTGGGCAGGACAACGTCTACTGAGACCGCTAGTATTTATATATATTGTAAGAGTTTTCAACTAATTAACAAAATATGCACAAAATATGCGGATGTTACATGCCTTCGAATTTTTTAGTTCTAGGATGTCCTAGAACAAGTAAGACATGTGACATCCACTAACCGGCACTGGGCCCGCGTGGTGGATTATGGCCCATTTCCTCTCCTAGAGAGGAGGCCTGAGTCCCAGCAGTGAGAAAATTATAAGGCTGATTATGCTTATGCTTATACAAAAATATATATTTTGATAATAGTGCAAATCACAACGCTGGCCACAATATACTTACTCGAAAATCCGCTCTTATCCCACCGCTTTTAGGCACGAAATGGACTTTTTTCCGCACTAGTGCAGAAAAGTGCACGTGCTCGCCCCCACCTCAATTTTATTATAATAAAATTGTTTATCGTATCAGGTTGGGTGCGCGTCGACCCCCACGAGGCGCGGGTCAACCCCCACGAGTCGTAAATGTATTAAAAAACGTCATTTGACACACGTGTTAATTTGTCATTGCAGCCCTCGGCTCCATAAAACTATTTGTTATTGCTATGTCGTATGAAACTATCTGTTTCATACGACATAGCAATAACAAATTTAACACACTCGCCTACGGCTTGTGCGAATACCGTCTCGGTCCCAATGACAAACTTTCTGCACTTGTATCAAAATGTACTATTTTTGATGTTGTGTATGCCTTTATACATAATACATGCAATTAGTAATTATATAAGGACAACAAAATTAAGACCAATTTGTTATGAATTTATAAATTTCTAGCTTTTACGCGTGAAAGAATCATCATCATCATCTTCCTGCCCTTGTCCCATCTTATTTGGGGTCGGCACAACATGTTTTCTAGCTTTTACGCGTGAAAGTAGAATCATCATCATCATCTTCCTGCCCTTGTCCCATCTTATTTGGGGTTGGCACAACATGTTTTCTAGCTTTTACGCGTGAAAGTAGAATCATCATCATCATCTTCCTGCCCTTGTCCCATCTTATTTGGGGTCGGCACAACATGTTTTCTAGCTTTTACGCGTGAAAGTAGAATCATCATCATCATCTTCCTGCCCTTGTCCCATCTTATTTGGGGTCGGCACAACATGTTTTCTAGCTTTTACGCGTGAAAGTAGAATCATCATCATCATCTTCCTGCCCTTGTCCCATCTTATTTGGGGTCGGCACAACATGTTTTCTAGCTTTTACGCGTGAAAGTAGAATCATCATCATCATCTTCCTGCCCTTGTCCCATCTTATTTGGGGTCGGCACAACATGTTTTCTAGCTTTTACGCGTGAAAGTAGAATGATGTCCCAAAAAAACATATTAACGAGAAATGAAATCATATATTATGTGTGTTCCAGAATATGGTCTATCTGCGTGCCAATCTAAATTCGTTAAGCCATTTGATCGTAGAGGAGTAACAAACATTGTTACAAATTAGAAATAAGCAGGACCTTTGTACTCGTCTATCTGTATATATTTTTTCGATTTTAAGTGTTTGTGTGTACATACTAAATAAATAAATATACATACTTTCGCCTTTGTGCTACTAGCTAAATTAATTTTACCTCGTATACGGTCTATCAAGAGGAAATAAAACTACGGCAATACAACTTATCGTAAAAACTTGTTTAACAATTACCACTGTTGCTATTATCTATTTACAAAAAAAATAGGTAATGTACAAATCATTCATTTTAAACACTTTAGTTTCTTTGAAAGTCACGAAGTATACGAACGACTATTTCAAACAATTGTTATATATCCCGTATGGTCTAGTGGCTAGGATACCTGGCTTTCACCCAGGAGGCTCGGGTTCGATTCCCGGTACGGGAAATACGTTTTGCCTTTTTTATTTCTCATCCACAATAAATATATAGGTCCTACAAATTTTATGATCTAGGTAATTGCCAGTTATAGATTGCTTAAGCGAATTACAATTTTTTTTTATTTTTTTTTATTGATATAAACCAGTGCTTGACTGCGATCCCAATTGATGGTGAGGCGCACTAGTTTATTAAGAGCCTATTCACTCTAGCCTTGAAGGCACCTAAATTATAGTTGGACAGGAAGACCTCAGCAGGCAAATTGTTCCAGTCCTTCGATGTACGCGGTATAAATATCCGAATGCTCGATAAATTCTCACACGAAAACCTACAAAGAAGATGCTTGTACACATAACACAAAGCAAATAACGGTTAACGAACCGAAATAAAGCGGTTGTACTGTATTATGTCTCCAATATTTGCTTACGGCAACAAAGGTACAAGATTTGTACATTTTCTATGAATGAGTGAGAAAGATAGAAATACAGAATGTAACTAAATATTATTTGCAGTCATGCGTATAACTCTGCGACTAAAAACACCACACATGCGAGAAAATTAGCAATAAACCAGTTACAAAAATTCTTCACTACCTATATATGATTGATTACTCTCTTGGTTCTAAATCAGTATTGTTAGTAAATAAAAAAAAATAAAAAAAAAAAATTCTAATCGAAAATATGGACAGGGCACATTGCTCGCAGAACAGATGGGCGTTGGGGCTGAAAGATTCTGGAATGGCGACCACGTACTGGAAGACGCAGCGTTGGAAGGTCTCCCACAAGTGGACCGATGACCTGGTGAGGATCGCGGGAATCCGATGGATGCGAGACGCACAGGACCAATCATTATGGCGACACTTGGGGGAGGCCTATGTTCAATAGTGGACGTCTTTCGGCTGAAATGATGATGATGACTTTTACTCACTGCTTTTGCTTTTGATATTTTTAGTCATTAATAACAGTTCAAAAAAAAAAATTTTTTTTTCAACATCATAATATACTCGTATATAAAATTACAATCCATTTTAAGAATCGAAAATTACAATTCATTTTTTTCTTGCTTTTATTTCAAAAATGTTGAAGAATTTATACAAGTTTTCATCCTATCTGTATATCCCATCCTGTTCCTTCAAGTCACCATGCTTTTGTAAAAGCATTGGGGTACCGTCAGCAATATCTACATAACTGTTCCCATTTCCTCTAAACTTATCAGATTGTGTTACCAAAACCCAACCTATATCATGGCAATTGTTGTTTATCTGGATCACAATACTGTATGTAAAACTTTTGTCATTTGTAGGTACTATCTGTAATATTACATCTTTCTTTATATACGCTATAATATATTTAGTGTTTTTTTTTTGAGGTGGGAAGCTATCAAATAACTTTTCCCACTCTAAGGCAGAGCGCGGCACACAAGTGTTACACTTTCACTGACTAAAACCACACCTTTGTTCATTGAGTTGCCCTTTGAAATAGAAACTTGTTTTTGAGTGTGTGATAGGCGAAAAATGCCCCTTATCAACCCTCCTCCTTTGGTTACAATACTGTTATAAACTAGCAATTGAAGCATTTTAACTTTATAAAAAAATCAGGCCTTCCGCCATATTTATTTGCCAACTGGGACATAAGTACGGATGACTACACTTTGATAAAATTATTCATTGTTCGGTCAGTTCGTACTTATTTCCTGACCGCTGAATTGTTTTTAACCGACTTCAAAAAGGAGGAGGTTATATGTTCGGTTGAATGTATGTTTTTTTTTTAATGTATGTTCACCGATTTCTCGGTCAATTGTGGACCGATTTTGAAATATTTTTTTTTCGTTGAAAGTTTATGCTTCCGAGTTGGTCCCATAGAAATATTGTTATGATCTGATCATGAACTTCGAAGATATGGAACAGAACTCCTCATAGTATCACAGCAGAACCGTCGTAACAAGTAAAATTGCTTTGTTTATATATGTAGTCGATGACTGACTAAAAGTAGAGGGGGAATATAATGGAACTGATCTGATGATGAAGCCTGAAGTTAGGCACCGGAACTCTGTAATAAATTAATGTAATCTAACCATGTTTGGGATTATTAAAATTGTCATGAGATGCACTCTGGCTATAAGGTATTTAAGTTTGGTTGAGGGGTACTTTTTAGTAGTGGTACCATAACTAAAAAGTGTAAAATAAAAAACTTTTTACAAAAAAAAATACAACCGACTTCAAAGTAAAAAAAAAACACTGAAAAGTGCAAAATTACTTTAATTTCAGAAGTCGGTGTTAAATAACGAAGAGACAAAACTATTATAGAAACACCGACTTCCGAAATTAAAGTTATTTTGCACTTTTCAGTGTTTTTTTTACTTTGAAGTCGGTTGTATTTTTTTTGTAAAAAGTTTTTTATTTATGAATTATGGAGTCTGACATAGATATCTAGCCAAATGTCTTCTGCAGTTGTCGTGTTTTGAATTTTAACCTGTGGATTTGAAGGCTCAGTTCTATAAGAACATTATACTAAATTCATAAAACAAAAAGATTACTAAGTCTCTTAGCGATGAATAAATGGTTCTCCTTATTTATAGCTCGTTTTCTCTCATTTTAAAACAAAACATGGTTTGGCTGTTGGAAATCGATTGGAAGAGTTCCGGCCACAACACTGTGAACTTGACTATCGGTTGTTAAAAAAATGAAGAATTATTTTGATTTTTACATTTAATAAAAGCCTTAAAATGTAAATCCATAGACTGTTATTTTATAGAAAAGCTCTTGAGCTTGTCGTAATTCATGTTAATGTTGTTGATTCCTACGAAACAAAATGCTACGTATTATTAACATACTCGTCATGTTTTTCACTTTAGTGGGGGGTATATAGGGTGACTGGTAATTAGTGTACGATACTTAAACACGTGATTGAGCTCATAATAACCAACAACTTTTACTATGGGTACAAACCTGAAATAGCGAAAAAAAATCAGCTGTTCAGTACATTTATGTTTGCCTAATGTACTGAACAGCTGATATTTTTTTCGCGATTTCGGCTTTGCTGCCATAATAAAAATTGTTTGTTATCATGAGCACAATCACGTGTTTAAGTATCGTACACTAATTGCCAGTCACCCTATATATAGGACGGGCCTTAATCCAGCTAGTTGGTACAACGACTACGCTACCTTTTCCTGCTGACAAGACTTGGTAGCGATTTCATATTGAATATGTTTCTCTGCTCCAGCAAAAAACCAAGTGGGCATCCTGAACAGGGACAGTTGACTGTGGGAACCCTTGTCCTTATCAAGGAACGGGGACAACTGCCACTCGTGTGGCCGCTGGGACGAGTCACGAAGGTCTTCCCAGGCGGCGACGGAGCTTCACGTGTAGTCGAGCTGAAGACGAAGAAGGGTACCATACTGCGGGCCTACAACAACCTCTGCCCGCTTCCTCTTGATTGAATACATCAACCTGGGGAGGATGTTCGGGCGCCGTCGGCCACCTTCGGCACTCGTCGAGCTGCATCGTCGACGTCGCGCTAGATATGCGGGGCGACAGGCCTGCCATCACTTCACCAGCAAGAACGACTGACGATACACGCTCGTTGTTAATTCCTCACATGTCCTTGGATAAACATTTGTCAGTTTACACTGCTTTTTATTTAAGTCCAAGTCTAGACCCTAACAAGACTTATGTATAATATTTCATCAAGGAATGAGCACGAAAACCACAAAACCTTGCTGACAAAATGTAAATTCAGACGAAATAATTATAACTATTACTTTTTAGAATACGCTGACCGCAATTTTAATCACTGCCAGTGTCAGTTTTCTTTCTTTGATAATTTTTATAGCTTTCAATTATAATTCTTTAACGACATTTATTTTGTGAATTGATTTTCTACTCT
Organism: Mythimna impura; assembly: GCA_905147345.3. NCBI lineage: Eukaryota > Metazoa > Arthropoda > Insecta > Lepidoptera > Noctuidae > Mythimna > Mythimna impura. The sequence goes on along the minus strand of LR990353.1, from coordinate 19,795,209 downwards.
GTTGAATCGTACCTTGGTTAAAAATCACCCAATGCAAAAGCAAGGTACTAAAAAAAATGTTTACACGAGATAGTGTTGCAAGCTAGCTCATTACGCGCACAGCTTGCTCAAATATGTATTTCAGACGGACAAAGACATTTCCTAGATGACTCAAAAAGAATAAATTTGATGAGACAGTCTCCTTATGCCGCTTTGAACCAAGAAGTATAAAAAGAAAACTGAAATAATAGTTCTCTATTGTTCTACAAGACCAAAGACACTTAGATGGAAGTTATGGTAAAGTTACTGCTCTATTTTGAGTACACATACATAAAATCATAGCTTTAGCTTTATTTATAAGGATAGGTAAAACTATGAATTACCAGATGACCCCCGAGCTATTTTAAGTTTTGTTCAAATACTTTATAATTATTCTCATATTGATATTAAATATCAATGGTACCTGAAGTAACCCAGCTGAAATTTACTACATATAATTTAATAATATACCTTTACCCATTCTTAGTCAGTTGTCGACGGCGCGTAGTGTTCCACACATCAAGGATATGTCACTAAAACCGTAGGGGCCCAGCAGGATTGAAGTCTACTGGAGCCATGGGCTCGCTTCTGAAAGGAAAACTCAGGGTCCTGGAACGCAGGGCAAAAAAAGAATATACTACTCTATCAAGAAAATACCAGAAAAAGATCAATCATCAAATTTATTTTATCACCTTAAAAGTATGCTCCTTCAGAAACGATACACTTACGCCAACGAATAATCCAATCATCAAAACATTTTTTAAATGATGTTTCCGGAATTGAGTTCAGCTCTCGCCGCGAATTCTCCTTTATGTTTTCTACCGATTGAAAACGGGTGCCAAGAAGTGGTAATTTGAGTGTGGTGTGTGGTGGTGGTGTTTGGTGTGGTGCGTGTGGGTGTTTTTTTGTGTGTGGTTTGTGGTGTTTAAAAAGAAAAAAGTCGGCTGGAGCCATAGCTGGTGAATATGGTGGTTGCTCGATGGTATTTGTTGAGTGTTTGGTCAAAAATTCGTTCACAATGATAGCCATGTGCGAATGCGCATTATCGTGGTGCAAAATCCCAGAATTTTCTTTCCACAAATCTGGCCTTTTTCGTCGAATTTGCTCTCTTAAATGCCACATAACGCTCAAATAAAATTTTTATTTATCGTTTGACCTTCCGGCAAGAATTCCGAGTGCACAACATCGCGATAATCAAAGAAAACAGTCAACATGACTTTGACTTTTGATCGACTTTGGCGTGGTTTTTTCGGTTACGGTTCAGTTGGAAGGCGCGACTCTGAAACTTGTTGACTAGTTTGCATGTCAAACTCGTAAATCCACGTTTCGTCACCAGTAATAATGCGTTTCATGAATGTTGGGTCGGAGTTGACTCGTTCTAGCATTTCCTCAGCGACTCTCATGCGATTGAGTTTTTGGAGAAAATTCAGGTCTTTTGGTACTAGCCGAGCGATAACATGTTTCATACCCAAATGATTAGTTGAAATGATACGGATCAACTCATGAGATACAAAAAGTTCGGCGGGTATCTCTCTCAAAGTTAAATGAGGATTTTCAGTCACTATTTCCTTCACTTTTGCGATGTTAACTTCAGTTGAAGACGTTGATGGCCTACCAGAGCGAGGCAAATCTTCCATCACATCTCGACCGCTTTTGAACGCTTTGTACCACTCATAAGCACGTGTTTTTGATAAAGTCGATTCACCGTAAGCCTTCTGTAACATTTTCAGTGACTCCGAACACGAAATTCCATTGGCGATGCTAAATTTAAGACAAACTCTTTGTTCGATGTTTTTGTCCATTATGAAATTCGCAATACACAATAAATTTATGATATAACTTAAAACAGCACTGTATTTAATATAAATAACAGATGCAACTCAGACTCCACGCCGAAATGGAAAACAGTTGTGTCAATCTACCAACAACAAAAAAAAAAAACAAAAATTTGTATTTGGAACCATAAACAAATCATCCATCCCCGATACTTTTCTGACTGAATGTAGGAGTGGATTTTAGCCAGTAAAATTCTGACACGCCCTCCCGATCCTCTCTAGAGCACGAGAAGTCATTGGATGATTTCCTACCTAAAAAAAAACTTTCTACAAAAAAATAAATAATGTTTATTGGTATTGTTAGTTTCTTATCTAACACCGACTTCCGAAATTAAAGTTATTTTGATCCTTTTAGTGTTTTTTTTTTAGTGAAGTCGGTTATTATTTTTTTTGTAAAAAGTTTTTTATTTCACACTTTTTACTTGCGATACACTTATAAACAGAATGCCTATTTCTCATGACAATTCCCATTAACCCAAACACTGCTAGGTTACATTGATTAATTACGGAGTTCCTGTGCCTACCTTCCGGCTCCATCATCAGATCAGTTCGATAGTACTGTAGGGGTGGAAAGCGCAAATGAAAGGCTTTTATGCATTCTTGAGAGTATTATTATTTAGATTATGCACTTTCATTATGTTTTACATATAAAATATATATCGACGTTCCTTGACGTCTTCTATCTTATTCATTCGAACGTCAATCCTCTAACTAAACTTTTTATTACGAAAACCTTAAAAGTCTAACATGCCAGTTTTGCAAGTTAGTAATTAGTAGTGGAACCTACACGGTTGCCACAGTACCTTGTAGCCAAAGTGCATCTCATGACAATTCTAATAAGCCCAAACACGGCAAGGTTACATTGATTAATTACAGAGTTCCAGTGCCTACCTTCCGGCTCCATCATCATCATCAGATGACTTCGATGATACCATTTTCAACAAAACTATTCAGAACCACTCATTTACTTCTATTGTCATATAGTCGCATAACTATCTTCATTGTGATATCTATGTGAGGGTGAAGTTCCGTTGACCATTTTTGGTCTTTTTCATCAGTTCCACTTCATCAAATGTTATTTTTTGACTGTAAATGCTTAAGTTCTCCATGAAAATACCAAAATCACTATATGGTTGCCTATAATATTTGAGGAGTTCCCTCGATTCCTCATGGATCCCATCATTAGAACTGGATTTTGAAAAAATGGGACCAATCAAGAAGCATATATCCTTTAAGGGGAAAAAAAATATTTGCAAATCGGTCCATAAACGACGGAGTTCTGAGGTTCTGATAAAAATAAATAAAACCGAATTCAAAACATCCTCCTTTTTTTAGAAGTCGTTTAAAAAATAAATACAACCGAATTGAAAACCTCCTCCTTTTTTTTGAAGTCGGTTAAAAAAAACTATCCTTAGCCGATATTAAATTTTTTGGCTTGTCCACAACGACTGTCAAAGATCTACAAATGATAGCCTGGACAATGGCTAATCGTACTTTTCAAGACACGGATGCTATCTACCAACTATAATTAAAGTAAGTACCTCCATACTCATAGACTACACAGATAAATAGGTCGTGAGTGATAGTGTTTCACTGATCGATCGGTAACCGTCCACTAATTAGGTAGCCGTGACAGCAGCCGCTATTATTGTTATGAATAATTAAGTAACGATGCTACTAATTAAATCGTCTGTGTTTTATGATTATGTACATTTCCTTCTTTTATCAGCTATTTTTCCTGTTTGTTTTAATAATGAGTTTTTGATATCATTTATTTAATTAATAGCTCACCTGGCGAACTTCGTACCGCCTTATAGTAAATGAATGTTATAACATTTTAGCTTATCAAAGGATAACGATATCTATTGGCATTAATAGAACTTTTTTTCCGAATTATATTTAGAATTTTTCCATATTTTCTCTCAATTTAAACCTAGCCAAATCGGTTCATCTGTTCTCGAATTTTAACGAGAATAAAGAACTATTCATTTATATATTACATTGATTTTCGTCATCATCATTTCAGCCACAGATCATCCACCATAATTATATCCTATCCTTATACCTTACGGGAGGCCTTTCAACGTTGCGTCTTCCGGTATGCGATCAATACTAAAGAATTTTTCGAGAGTAAAAGCGCGAAAACAAAACACAGGTAATGACAACGTACATCATCGTATCATATCGTATACAGAAAAAATATAAGAAATGTAAATTATAAGCTGACAGAATATAATATGGTAGTAAAAAAGCATGTGAATAAAATTAAATGATAGGAATGACTATAAAATAAAATGAAGTAAGTGAATGAAGTAAATAATTCTACACTTTCACATGCAGTTAATGACCAGTAAGGCCGAGTTCCCACTTTGCCGTGACGACAGATAACCGTGTAGTTATCAGTTTCGTGACTTTTTAAATGAAGGTGTTTACATACACGCGACACGATTTACTGTCATCTACGATTTTTTTTGCGGTGACAGCAGATTGTCATGATAGTTGGAACGACTATCGCGACAGTCGTAAAATGATAAAATTTGTTAAGACTAAACCATGACGGTAAATCCTGTATCGTTGTTGCGACTATCTGTCGTGTCCACGAAATACAGTTGTTGTTGTTGAGTTGCGTTGTTATATATAATGAAAACAGCTAGAGACGATAGTAGTCCGACGATAAATTAACCGTTACGGCAGAGTGGGAACGCTGCCTAACCATGTTGAGAGCAAAACCTGATATGTAGGTAGATATCAATATTTATTTATAGTACTTATCTTCATCCTACTAATAAGCGCGTTTGTTTAAAAAATCAATTCGAGAATGGCCATTTTGGGAACGTCTCCGGAACTGACGGAACGTTCCTGCAATGATGACTTCTCTTCCGGGATGAATATGGATCACAAGTGATATTTGATTCTACGCAGGCATTGTTCAGTCCATGGCCTTTTATGGAGCGCCGGTGTGCTCGCCGTGCGGCTAAAGCAACCGGTGGCCCAGCTGAGCGCATGCCAGAAGGTCATGGCCATACGGATGGTGCGGGCATACCGCACGGGGGGCCAAGAGTCTGATTCTGAAAGGAAGACTCGGCCCTGGTATGAAAGGCAACGAAGGAACAGGAGTGGGTTTTTAGTCAGTAAAAGTCTCACACTATCTCCCCACCGAAAAAAAAAACTCATATTGTTAAAGGTTTTGATGTATTTAATTTATTGGTCAATATGGCCACACAACGCTCTCTATCCAAGGTACGTAGTGGATGACCCTAGTGTAGATACCAGAACCGGCTGCAATGCCGCACTGTCTCCCATGTGACGTCACACCGGCCACAACGTGGTTGCATGATGATATGTCCACAGTTTGAAGAGGTCCACCGCTATCACCCTGGGAATTCAAAATTGTTAAAGATTTTAATATTCGGATTACGATTAGGGATGCAGATTTAAAAAAAAATATTTTTTCCAAGTAAAAAATATATTGGGCAACAACCCGATAGTAGTAAGAGCAGTAAGAGAAATGGATTGTTTAATAAATTGATCGAAGCAACAACCCCAGACCACAAAATCGTTGCATTGATAGTTAGAGAGGGCAGTAGGTATATTAATAACAACATTCACGGTATTTATTTATTTAATAATAATATACTTTATTTCGGATATAGAAAATCCATAATGTATTAGTAACAGAAATACTTATACAACTATGTCAGTAACAAAATGAATTAAAACAAAATAAATTAACTTTAAAATATCATCCCCTCTTAATGCATATATTTTCCCTCAGCACCAGGCCCGCAGGCATGCCTGCGAGGCCAGTGCATCAGGTAAGGACATTCTGGTTTCTCAGCAATTACTTACCTTCAGGATGCAATTGGAGCCTCCATCAATGCATCAAGGATGCCGTTCTCTTGCGCATGATAGCCTCAAAACTATCCGTGCCCGCCTCAGCAAACATGCCTGATGCGCTACAGAACCGCGGAAGCCCCAACAACACCCGGAAAGCATTATTATACTGAACTTGAAGAGCGTTGTAGGTCCTCTGGGTATACGTGACCCACAGACTGCAGGTGTAAAAAGTCTGGCAGTAGGCCTTAAACAGTGTAATTTTCACTTTAGTACACCTAGCAAAATTAGTATTTATTTATGATTAATTAATTAATTTTTGATTAATTGTCTATGTATTTGTATTTGTTTTTGTGATGAGCTAGTTATTTAAGTAAATTTGTCTGTACTCACTCACTATAGGCCTTGATGCCTGAAAATAAAAGATTTTTATTTTTATTTTTTATTTAAATATAAGTTCACAATACAGGACCAAACACTTATATTCTAAAATCTTAAGGACTAATAAACAAACTTACTAAATACTTATGTGAAACCACTACAAAAAACTTAAAAATAAATATACGTATATTTACTTTGGTACGGCTTGTCATGGAAGATATCCAGATCTACGTGCTGAGTCAGCAGAGTTGAGCAGTGTGATTGCTCGTGCTGTGGGCGCTGCAGCGGCTCGACGTGTGCGCATTCCCGGTGGGGTAGCGAACAGTTTTCTCCGACGATGAGGACCCTCCACGCTTCCACCTTCTACCAGGAATCGGCTTGGCACACCCACCAGACCCACCCGCTCGAGAGCAGTTGGACCTTGTTTGTTAGGAGGTGGTGGTAGTGAGTTAAAAGAAGTAATTTACGCCTGAGTTTTAGAGTGTCTAGTCCCACCATCCCCGTAACAAACAAAGTTGGATATAGATACGGATAGTACGCGTACATGCGCTTATAAATAAAACAGGAAAACTTCCTCTGGATTCGTTCTATTAAAAGAGAATATTTAGCCTCGTGTGGATTCCATACTATGGCGTTAAATTCTAGTCTACTGCGCACGTACGCCGTGTATAACATGAGGCCAGGGGCCCAAGTCTGCTATTTTTATAAATTCGTCATTCCAACGCGATCCCACTGTCATTTTGCTAAAAGTTCGTAATCTGCTAATTCATAATGATCGATCATTGATCAGTCAATGGTCTCGTAATAGATTTGTGTTCGAATGACAATATCGAGCTTATTAAAAGCATGACTGAAAGAAGAAGAAAGAAAGAAAGAGATTTTGACAATATATACGAGATTACGATTCTATGCCACTTCTTTCAATGAATGTCAGTGGTTAACCAATGGAAAGTCATAATGACGCCTTTATATTAGTAGATTACCAAACTTGTCAAAATTAACAATTATGAAATCAATGATTGACCATTCTGACACTATTGTAATAGCAGACTTGAGGCCCAGGTCTTATTCCCTTAAATGCAAAGGAAACTCTTATGAAAAACCCCAGCATCGTATTAGCAACTTCACATGCGGATATTATGTGGTCCCTAAAGTTAAGTCTTGATTCCTGGTGCTTGAGTCTAATGTAAGTTCTGAGTCTCGAATTTGGTTGACACGTTCCAGTGACGCACCTGTCAGACTATAGTCAAAGTGCAGCGGCACGCAAGAGCGAGAAAATTGCATAATTTTACATTTTTTAACATTGAAGTACAGACGATTTAGCTTACTCCACTCCTCCACGGCAACTATCTTGGAGTCGATGGCAGTCATCGAGGTCTTTAAATTACGTACTGATTTTTTTCTATCCATTGATTTATTTGTGTCGTTACGCGAGTAAAACTGATTGCATTAAAAAAAAGTTGTATTTGTTATGCTTACCATACATCCTATCTGGATGTACAGCATACAATTATGGAGTAGTACCAGTGATACAAGCATCTCGATGCTCAAGCGTCTGCAAAACACTTGCAAAAGACGACATTTAAAGAAGAAATTCTTTCAACTGTGGAAAAGTACAAACAGCGACTCATCATCCAAATGATCCAGCAATCCTACTGATGTTCTGAAGAAGATTTTTTAAATGATATAGACTAATACTTGACTGCGATCCCACCTGATGTTAAGCAGTGATGCAATTGTTGGATGGTAAAGCGCACTAATCTATTAAGGGCTTATTCACTCTAGCCTTGAAGACAGCTAAATTATAATCGGACGGGAAGACTGCAGCAGGCCAATTGTTCCAGTCCTTCGATATACGTGGTATAAACGACGAGGCATGGTCCGGACCGTAGAGGTGTTAACAATTTGAGAGTCTAAAGCTGATAGCTAGCATTTTGCAGTACCAGCCCATATGTAGCTGCAATACTCCTCACACGATCGGATCTGTGCTTTGTATAACATTAGGAGCTGTCCCAGTTTTTTTTTTTTTGAGTGGGAAAATCATCTTATGACAAATCGCGCTCTTGGGCGGAGCGTGAGATAGTGTCAGACTTTTACTGACTAAAAACCCACTCCTGTTCCTTCTTTGCCTTCGTCCCAGGGCCTCACTTTCACACTACCCGTGGCCCCAGTAGGCTTCGACCCTGCTGGGCCCCTACAATTTGCTGACATCTCCCTGAGGCGCGCGTGGAACAGTACGCGCCGTTGACAATTTGGGCTCGGTCCGGACGGTTATCGGACGGTCGGACGGCGAGCCACCCATTGCTCACCGTCCGCAAGCCAGTACCTACGGTGGCCGGAAATCGGGATCGGAATTCCGGCGGCGGTTTGGGCGTGAGGACCGTTGCCTCACGCGATCAGCCGCCTCCTTTGCTGCTTCACAGAAGGAGGCGACCGCCTGCCACTCTTCCTCGCTCCGGACCATGGCCTGTACCAAGGCCCGGCGCGAGAGATCGCCACCGCCGATCGCCCCCACGAGGACACGGTGTTGCTCTGCACAAGCGGGGCACACCTCTGCCATGTGCTCCACCGTGTCCTCCGGGCGGTCCACACAGTGGCGACACCCGGGCGTCGCTTCCGCACGAATCCGGTGCAGAAACTTCCCGAACTTATCGTGTTCGGTGAGAACCTGCGTCATGCGGAAGGTGAGGACACCACGAGGTCTTTCCAACCACGCCTCAAAGAGGGGACTTACCGCCATAATTGTGGCGTGCCCAAGGAGCTGTGCCAGTGTGAAATATCGTCAGACCTTTGCAAGAACGTTGAGTTTCTTAGCAGCTACCATGGCTTTGGACCGCTCAAAGTTTAATTTTGAGAAAATTTCAACTCCCAAGAGCTGAAGACGGTTGGTGCACTCCAAGGATACATTCTAAAAAGCAGGAGCTAAAGTAAACAGGCTTCATAAGGCAGTGAACATACACGCTTGTGTTTTGACGGCGTTAAATTCCGCTAGATTGGCTTCACCCCATTTGAAGACTACTTAAATGATACTTTAACCTTGCTATGAGGCGTTTGGAGGTATGCGGAACAGAGTGTGAAGTCCTGCAAACCTCCTTTGAAAAGGGAGGATCTTCCGACCAGACGGGTGTTATGTCTGGTGGGCTACTGCCCGATAGATGATTTCGAGCTGTTCTATATGTTCTAATCGCGCGGAGAACTTTGATTGCGCGATGCAGGATTAGTTCTTATGTGACGTCATAGATGTCGCTACAGGCGTGATATAATGAAACGTCATAACAGATAATAGTTTTTATGTTAACCTTTTCATCGAAAACCCAGATATAGTTACCGTTTTCGCAGTAGGAAATACACCGGATTATGACTACCTAGTTAATGAAAATTGATGGCAGAAAATTATAAAAACTACAAAAAGAAATAAATTTTACAGAAGGTATTATTAAATTATTATCTCGTTTCAACTATTATTTCCAAATATTGGATGTCTATTATATTTGCCTATAGTATTATTTATTTACAAACCTCACAAGTGTCTTTTGGTTCATTCTTGTCACCATAGCACATTTGTGTAGTGTGGTTATATCCGTTCAGCAGGTGTCTGTGAGTGGGGTATAATTTTGAACACTCGTCTTCTTCAAACTTTTCCACGTTAAGCTGCAATAAACTGACCATTAATCATCATTCAGTATTTTATGATTCAGTATTCAGTTTTTTTTTTCCATGCCATATTTATATATAATTCGTATACGTGAGTTTGTGACCTAATTCCTCCTAAACTATATTGTATTGTTGGTGAACCACTAAATAAATATATAAATAAACAGTTTGGCCAATTTGAAAGTATGTTGTGTATGTATTTGAGTCGGTCCCTGAATGGTTTAAATTTAATTGGACCCAGTATGTGGCACTGCAATTCGGATCTTAATATTTTTTTTCTAACAAAATGCCAGCTTTCGGGCAGGACATCTGCCGGGACCGCTAGTACTAATATATAGTAACCTTACGTCATCTGCCCTGTCATTAACAACACGTAAAGCACAGTATAGATATATGGAACAGTACGGAAACTACCTACAAATATTCGAAACGGCACACTCACACAAACATACGCATCGACGAGACTCCTAAGCGTTTCTCGTGGTCCTGTCAGTAGCGAATGCCGCTTAGGAGTCTCGTCGATGCGTATGTTTGTGTGAGTGAGCCGTTTCGAACATTTGTAGGTAGTTTCCGTACTGTTCCATATATCTATACTGTGCGTAAAGGGTCGGCTTTTAACCTAACCAGACGCAGCTAAGTATCAGTGTTTTACACTGGGCGACGCTGTATCTGACTGTATATGACCTTAAGGACCCTATTACTTGGTAACACGATGTTTATTGGTAAAACGAATTGTGACACTTTCAGACTGACAAACTGCTCGTGTCAAATTACAGAGTCAAAGCTTTATGAATGACTGCTAATGCTGGGACCAACAGTGTAACACGAAAGGGTCGTAGTATGTAATAGACTGGTTTGTCAAATAGTTCTTAAAAAACCGGGCAAGTGAGGCACACTGAGGGTTCCGTACAAACTTACCTATGTAAATAGTTCAATTCCCGAATTAATAATAATAATTTATTTGTCTCAGATACAGCAGATCCATATTTTTGTTAGTAGAAACTTAAAAAATTATGTTAGTAAGCTAAAATGAACTACGCACATTAATTTTTCACATGCATCTGTATACAATGCCACAATATTGGGCAGTCTAATCGACCAGCCACAACTCTAAGAATGCTGTTGCTACTGCCGCGGACACGACTTAGCAGCGATGCGGTCCTTTTACGTAGGATGGCATAAAAGCCATCAATACACGCATCGGCAAACATGCCAGATGCACTACAGTGCCGCGGCAACCGCATCAGCATCCTAAACGCGTTGTTATATTGAACGCGCTGGGCGTTGATTGTCTTCTGCGTATAATTGACCCATAGACTGCACGTATAAAAGGATTGGCAAAACGCCCGGAACAAAGTCACTTTTACTGCTTTGGTGCAGCGTGCAAATCTACGAGCCAACATATTGCATCGGACAGCCAACGCCCGGCGCTCCCTCTCAATATCTTCGCCGACTGAGAGGTCATCCGAGACCCAGTGGCCCAGGTACTTGAAACGAGAAACTCTTGGTAACGATACACCATCTAAAAAGACGGGTGGTACGTGCGTGACCTTATAGCCAGGTGATTGGAATACCAAGAGCTCACTCTTCTTTACATTATACCTGAGCCCATGAGCTCCGGCATAATCCTCACACAAGTCAAGCAGTTTTTGAATGGCGCTTATAGAGGGACCCAACAACACCATATCATCTGCGTAACTTACGAGTATATTGATGTATTTTCCATCTATGGAACATCCGACATTGGTATTGCTGAGCCTCTCAATGAGTCCGTTACCGTAAAGATTGAAGAGACGAGGCGAGGTTAGACCTCCCTGTCTTACTCCACACCCCAACCTGTACGCATCGGAGGTCACGCCTGCCCACCTTACAATATTAATTTGGTTGTTGTACCAATAATCAAAAATGTTAATGACCTCTTCCGGGAGGCTGGTCTCTGTCTTCATTTTATGCCATAGAACATCATAGGACACCAAATCAAAGGCTTTTGCAATTAAGCCTCGAAGATTTTTCCAAATCACAAAAAATAGTATATTTTTTTTGTGACGTAACAAAAAAATTACTATTTTCAGATTTATTCTTATACTTGTGCTATGGGACCTGGCTTGACGGCAAATTTCAGGATTCTAGGGCAACGAGAAGAACACTTTTTTTTTTAGGTTGGAAAATCATCTAATGACAAATCCCGCTCTTGGTTGGAGCAGGAGATAGTGTCAGACTTTTACTGACTAAAAACCCACTCCTGTTCCTTCGTTGTCTTCGTCCAAGGCCCCGGGTTTCGTTTTCACACTACCCATGGAACGAGAAAAACCCTATGAATTTTGATTCCCTTGAGAGTGTCGAAATACATGTTTTTTGCGACATAAACTTCGTTAACTTAGAAGTTTGATTTTTTCACAACTTCATGGGCCCGCAGACTTGAGTATATAGTTTTAATTTCAACTCGATACCTCCACGCTTTCTCGAGATAAAGGGTCTTGACAGACAGACAGACAGACAGACAAACAGACAGACGGACGGACAACAAAGTGATCCTGTAAGGGTTTTTTTCCTTTTGAGGTACGGAACCCTAAAAAAACAAATACTCACAGTTTGTAAAGTGTCAGCCAATTCTCTTTTGTGCCCCAGAGCTCCCCACCCTGTAGCTAATAAATAGTCTTTTGCTTCTCCTGTCGAATGAAGACAGATTGGTAACACTTGTCTGCTGAAGGATATCCTGAAATTAAAATCATTATCTGCTAATTATCAGGATTATTATATAGTAGAACTTTCATAAAATACAGCGTAATACAGAGATGCAATGAATAGCGCTCTATGTTATGCAAGTGAAGATATCCACCCGACTAGCTTATACATCAAATTTATAAATATCAGCCCCACACCAACTATCCAGATGTGTATCGATCTAGCGGGGCCACTCGAGCTACACTGAAAATACTAGGGGCAATGCTTTTCTTGGTAATATATAACAATGTTGTGCTTTTTTGGCACGTATTAATTCAAATTACAAAAGGCCCTGCTGGGCAGACAAATTTTTCTTGCTGAATTTCTCCTGTTCTGTTAAAGGTCCCTTAGAGTTAATATATAAACCGAGAGGTACATTGGTACAAGTTACGATCAATATTATTTTTATGTTATCCAAGCGCAATACGACCGTGGGCCCCGCTGGATGGATGAGGTAATTTCTCTCGAAACAGTTGGGGTACATTGGATCTTCTTAATAAATTCGTACATTAAACCAACAAAACATTGGGCACGCCACAATTATGGCGGTAAGTCCCTTCTTTGAGGCGTGGTTGGAAAGACCTCACGGCGTCCTCACCTTTCGCATGACGCAGGTTCTCACCGAACACGGGAAGTTCGGGAAGTTCCTGCACCGGATTCGTGCGGAAGCGACGCCCGGGTGTCACCACTGTGTGGACCGCCCGGAGGACACGGTGGAGCATACGGTGGAAATGTGCCCCGCTTGGGAAGAGCAACGCCGTGTCCTCGTGGGGGCGATCGGCGGCGGCGATCTCTCGCGCCGGGCCTTGGTACAGGCCATGGTCCGGAGCGAGGAGGAGTGGCAGGCGGTCGCCTCCTTCTGCGAAGCAGTAATGCTAGCAAAAGAGGCGGCCGATCGCGTGAGGCAACGGCAACGGTCCTCACGCCCCAACCGCCGCCGGGATTCCGATCCCAATTTCCGGCCACCGTAGGCGCGGGCTTGCGGACGGCGGGCAATGGGTGGCCCGCCGTCCGACCGTCCGGTAACCATCCGGACCGAGCCCAAGTCGTCGACGGCGCGTATTGTTCCGCGCGCGCCTCAGGGAGATGTCAGCAAATCGTAGGGGCCCAGCAGGGTCGAAGCCTACTGGGGCCATGGGTAGTGTGAAAACGAAACCGTGGCCCTGGGACGAAGGCAACGAAGGAACAGGAGTGGGTTTTTAGTCAGTAAAAGTCTGACACTATCTCCCGATCCGCCCAAGGGCGGGATTTGTCATAAGATGATTTTCCCAACTATAAAAAAAAAAAACCAACAAAACATTGCCACTAGTTTTTTCGGTCTAGCTCGTGTAGCACCGCTAGAACGATACACATACTATCCGGCAATTGTGAGCGTATGACTGTAAGAGGGAACGGAAAAGTGGGCAGTTTGCTGATAACGCGTCTGTCAACCAACCCAGAGAGATGTCAGCAAACTGTTGGGGTCCAGCAGGGCCGATTTTGAATTTCTGAAGGGGAAACCCGTAGTCCCAAACGCAAAGGGCAACTGAAAGACACAGATGTGGTTTTAGTCAGTAAAAGTCTGATACGTCCTTCGCTCCGCCCAAGGGCGGGAGATGACATTGGATGATTTACAAACTTAAAAAAAACTTAACCAACCAGATAAAAACAAAAATGAAACTCTTGAATGTGCTTCCCCTTGATTTTGAAAAACCTAAGAGTAAATTTTCATGCGTAAAATTGGAACTACTATAAAAAGTCCTCGTATCTTTAGCTTAGTCTTCGTCATTATATTTTGAGTTCTCTTAAGTGTATATGATTGATATCTACTTTATTATTACAAATTATCTAATCTTGTATTTAAAAAATCGATTTTTTTTAATTCATTGTTGCATACCTGCTACAGTGTACTTTTTAACCCAAACGATGAATAGTAGAGAACGCCTTGTTGTATTAAGTTCATCTATGTGCCTTTACTGCACATAAAGTTTCAACAAATAATAAATAAGACAATAAACATAAACTATATAATAATAAACTATAACCAATAGATAGCAGTCATATTATTATCTTTTACTCACTCTGTATTAGTCTCGAGTAATGCGATGTCGTGGTACTTGGAGGGTGGCTTGTACTCTGGGTGAGGAATCCTCCTCTTCACGTTGTATATCTGCCACAGCTCATCAGGGTCGCTACGCTTTAATATACCAAGAGCTATGTACTTTACTTGACCCCTGAAATTATGAAGTAATTAATAATAATATTACTACTCCACAACTAGCACACAACGCCATCTAGTCCCAAACTAAGCAGAGCTTGTGCTGTGAGTACTAGGCAACTCATAAATATACCTAAATATCTCTACACACATACATATTATAGATAAATTACACCCAGACACAGAACAAATGATCGTACTCACCACACAAACATTTGTCTTGGGCGGGAATTGAACCCACGAGCTGCGTCATAGCAGTCAGGGCCACTAACCACTAGACCAACAGGTTAGTCAAATTCCTTCTCAGTACCATCTTATACTTTACAAGGTACTGATTTTCATATCTTGATCTTAAATAATTGTTCCTTATTAAAAAGTTAACAATTTGAGGCTTTAAAGGAAGGGGTCTTTAGATACTTACACTGTAGGTGACGATAAACAGTGACCGGCGGTGAGAATAAATCGTTCACTGATGACAGAGCCTCCACAAAGCCAATCCGCTGTTTGGCTATCAACACCATACCCCAGCAAAGCCTGATGGAAGATTAAAGTGATCATAAGAGCTAATGATATAATGTAACAATTTTAAAATACAATTTTAAAATACAATTTTAATAAAATATTTTTATTAAATGAAGAAAATAGTGCATGGAAATGAAAACGATATGGAGTAGTCACTCCTGTTCAAAGTCACGCGAACGCCGGCGTTCGCGGCATGACGTCATCGCGCCACACACGGTCGAAAGGCAAGCGAACGCCGGCGTTCGCTCTCTCCCACTTCATTGTAGCCCCTATTTTCAATACTTAGAGGTATAAACAAGTTTGATTATTTACGTTCCTGGATAAATTTCCTATAAATTGAACGCAACAATATTTTATAGTCTATGCTCTGTTTTTTTTTTTCGGTTTGACATCACAAAAAGTTATTTCTGCCGCCATTTTATTTATGGCGGTGCCCCTGCTATCATTTCCGAATGGCGCGCGGGGAAAATTTCGAAAGGTTAAATAACAGTGTTGTAATTACCCAGTGGAGAGTTATAGAAAATTGCGCTATAAACCGCCTCTTATTTTTGAAGATGATCTCAAAAATGAGAGATGAATGGTTGCGTCAACCTCAATCACCCACGAGGGTTTGCGTAAGTATCGATGTACGTTTTTCAGTCTCGATTACAAGTATTGTACATTAGCCATGGAAAACATCGTGAGGAATATTGGACAATAACAAGCAAGCATGCTTTCTCCGCGCTGCTGTGAGACGTTTATAAGATGGCATACGTTTATTATTGATCTCTTACCATGTGAGGAAATTGTTCTCTAAAAGCATCGATGCCTCCGTGTGATGGAAGATAGTGATTAAATATAATTTCATTGCAGTTCGCTTCAGTGTTGTGAACCCGGACCATTTCAACCCTCCTTAATTTTTTACAAAAGTAATCTAGCCTGTGTAAGTATTCGTTACATTCTGGAATATGATAAAAACTTTTTTTAAAGATTTTTTTTTTATTTCTTTGAAACAAAATAACTTGAGAACAAAAACTTACAAATAATAAATAATCTACTTACTGTCTTCAGCTTTCCTTCCAGTTTTGTAGATAATACCTAGACTTGGATTTATGATCATATTCCTATAAGAAAGCATTATCGTCAATCGGTTAGTTCGAAGGTGGAGATATTTTTTAATCTCATCTCATAAGTCAAGATATTAGGGAATTCTAGTAGAATTGCATTTCGGTTGCATTTCAGGGAGTGTGCGTCGGAATTGCATAGCCTAATTCCGCCAAGTCCGTTCCATCATCGGACCACCAGGCGTACGGCGATGCGCAACCGGTACAACCCACCTTTACAAACAAATAGTTTTGGGAACACATTTATAGTGCGTACAGCTAAGGAGTGGAATTTCCTGCTGAAGTCTGTGCTTCCTGAGAACTACAACCTATGCTTATGCTTGAATAGCCAAATATAATACTTGCTTTTTTTGGACTAAGCATCTTGAATATACTAATTTGTCTTCTTACCTTGTATTATTCAATTCACAGTCCGTACAGCATATAATTGGCTCATTGCCTTGAAAAGAACAAATCTGAAAGTATATTTAAATAAATAGTATATTTAAATAATAATGGATAAAATATCTAAAAAATCTAAAACAGAACAAGGTCTATAAGAAGAAATCTGAAAGTGGCACGGATGACCGAAAGAAATGTGTGCAAATCCTAATTTTTGCGATTTTCGGTTTGTTATGCGCTTCGGCCTAATATCATCAGCATTATTTTAGACGAAAGACGTCCGATGTTGTACAAACGTCATGTACGTCTAACATTCTCCTTAGGGGGTAAACTTTGGAAAATCCTCTTAGTGCTCGCCTCCGTCATAAAATGAAACCTTGTGCAAAATTTCACCACATAGTCCCAGTAGTTTAGGCTGTGGATTTATATGTCAGTCAGTTTCACCTTTTATATATATAGATAAAAGGAGAAACTGACTGATTGATATATCAACGCACTGCCGAAACTTTTCGGACTAGAAACATAAAATTATGCACAAGGTTTCCTTTTACGATGTAGGCGAGCACTAAGAGGATTTTCCAAAATGGGAAGAAACGGGGGTCCAAAGTTTGTATGGAGAAACCTATTTTCACGCGGGCGAAGCCGCCGGCAGAAGCTGGTTTATTTATAACTGTTTTCATCAACACCGAAAAAAACTTAAATGACTTGGATTTTTAGTCACTCTTTGTTGAAACTTCAACGGTCCGGACTAAGCGTTTCGCTTCGTCGTTTATACCGCGTACATCAAAGGACTGGAACAATTTGCCTGCTGCGGTCTTCCCGTCCAACTATAATTTAGGTGCCGTCAAGGCTAGAGTGAATAGGCTCTTAATAAACTAGTGCGCCTCACCATCAATGATTGCATCACTGCTTACCATCAGGTGGGATCGCAGTCAAGCACTGGTTTATATCAATTAAAAAAAAAAAAAACAATAATTGGATGTTTCAATTACTGTATTGAGTGACTAAAAATCCAAGTCAATATTATACTACTTACCGGAGCATAATCCTTTTTCTGAAAGTCTAAATAACTGCTTAAACATTCATAAATGTTAACACACTGCCCAGGGATCTCATTTCTAATGCATGAAGAGCCTGTAAATAACATAAACGGTTTCTTATATTATTTGTAAACGTATCTTTTAGTTATAAATAAATAACACCTCGCACAATAGTTATTACTATTGAGAACAACAGTTATTACTTAAATACTAATTTAAGTTCGACAATATCTGTCACAAATTACTTGAAACCAAAACATTAATTTTTAGAGTAAGTTCGGTTGTCGGGAAAGACTAAGCTTTTTTTATAGGTGGGAAATCAGAAACGTTTATTTCAAATAGACCAATTACTGGCACTTTTGAATTGTCAAAATGTCGGTCAGTCAAAAGAAAAAAAAACTGAAGCTAAATAACGTGCACGTTCTAAAGCGTAGATCTCTATGGAGAAGAACGTGCAAGAAACTCCATGGACACTCTTTTAAATCATATTATAAGTTACATAAATCTTGGTTACATATTTCTTGTCGCGTCTAATATGTGAGCACAATGTAGATAAGTAATAATAAAACTAATTAAAAACATAGAAATTGAATTAAGCCACTGGCAGCTAAGAGATGTCCAGTCTCAACAGACGGCACCCGTTCACGAGCGTGACGCGAGCATCAGCCTCACTCAGCTCAACCATTTTGAAGGGAACTGAATGACCCAATAACACGCGCCACCATCAGCGAGACATTTGAGTGAGCATGACAAACTCTCAACTGTCATGCTCGTAATGTCAAACAAGTTGTAACCTAATAAAAAAAAAGAAATCATAGGGTGGAGCGTGAGGGTGTGTCAAAAATTTACTGATTAAAACCCACTCTTATGCTCCTTGTTTGCCTTCGTTCCAGGGCCCCGGGGTTCTCTTTCGCACAGCCCATGGACCCAGTAGGCTTCGGCCCTGTTAGGCTCCTACGGTTTTGCTGGCATCTCCTTGAGGCGCGCATAGAATACTACACGCCGTCGACCACTTAGGGTCGGTCCGGACGTTTACCGGACGGCTGGACGGTGCATTGCTCGCCTTCCGCAAGCCCACGGGGGAAGACTAAGATGGATTGTATATACATGATATGCATTATGAGAGAAGCTGGTTTCTTATGCATGAGCGTACTTTATTGTATAGCTGTTCACATGTAAGCATTTTTTGTCGTAGTAGGTTCTAGTTTAAAATTAATAAACTTGCTCGTCGTATGCTTCGTTGACTAACTTGTTTATGTTGAGTAAGTGTGATATTTATATGAATGTATGTTGTTGTTTGAGCAGTGGTGGCCGAGTGGTAACGGCCCCGACTTACAAGTTGTAGGTTCCGGGTTCAAACCCAGCCAGGCGCATTACTTTGTGTAATTTATTTCATCACTACTGCTCTCAAAACGGTGAAGGGAAACATCGTGAGGAAACCGGCAAGTCCTAGAACACATTAAAAAAAAATTCGAAGACATGTGACATCCACCAACCCGCACTGGGCCCGCGTGGTGGATTCCGGCCCATTCTCTCTCCTAGATAGGAGGCCTGAGTCCCAACAGTGGGAACTTTATAAGGCCGACTATAACTACTACTACTATATGATTTGTTAAGAACTTTTTTGACACAAAGGCAATGCCATCAACATGCACCCAGCAAACATTCCTGAAACACTACATCACCACTGCAGTCCCAACAGTACCTACCTTAGTGCATTGTTATATAGAACACGCAGGTCGCTGTATGTCCGTTGCGAATACCCGACCCACATGCTGCAGGTGTAAAAAGATTATCAAAATGCTTTAAAAAGCGTGATCTTTACTGACTTTGTACACCGAGCAAACCTGTTGCGGGCCAGCATGTTAAAACGGCTAGCCAACGACAGCCAGCTTGCTTGAGTCTTGTTGTCGTTTTGTTTTTAACCAATTAATACACAGGGTGCATGGTGGACATCCTACCCATACGCGCAAAATATTTTGGCAACACTTACGTTGTGCCTACAGCTAAGAAGTGAAACGGTGGAGCACACGGTGGAGGTGTGTCCCGCTTGGGCAGAGCAACGCCGTGTCCTTGTGGGGGCGATCGGCGGCAGCGATCTCTCGCGTCGGGCCTTGGTACAGGCCATGGTCCGGAGTGAGGAGGAGTGGCAGGCGGTTGCCTCCTTCTGCGAAGCAGTAATGCTAGCAAAGGAAGCGGCCGATCGCGTGAGGCAACGGTCCTCACGCCCCAACCGCCGCCGGGATTCCGATCCCGATTTCCGGCCACCGTAGGCGCGGGCTTGCGGACGGCAAGCAATGGGTGGCTCGCCGTCCGATCGTCCGGTAACTGTCCGGACCGAGCCCAAGTCGTCGACGGCGCGTAGTGTTCCACGCGCGCCTCAGGGAGATGTCAGCAACCGTAGGGGCCCAGCAGGGTCGAGGCCTACTGGGGCCATGGGTGATGCGAAAGTGATCCCCGGGGCCCTGGAAAAATGGCAAAGAAGGAACAGGAGTGGGTTTTTAGTCAGTAAAAGTCTGACACTATCTCCCGCTCCGCCCAAGAGCGCGGGATGTCATTAGATGATTTTCCCACCCGAAAAAAAAAAAAAAAAAGCTAAGAAGTGAAATTTCCTTCCGGATTCTGTGTTCCTTGAGTGAGCTACAATAGGGATCTTTAAGTAAACAGACCATATGTAACATTCAGATAAATGTGCTCCATCGTCGACTACTGACTGTCAGTTGAAACAGTGGTCAAACGAGAGCCTATGAATTATAAAATACACAACCTTTACGCACCTATTTCTAAATTCAACAGCTCACTTCTCACACACAAACCGCTTATAAACAACATAATTATATGACGTAACATCATGGAAAAAATAAGGATAAGACGACTTCTTCACATTAAATTTGAGTTAGTACTAAAACTCACATACGATATCAGTTTGTATTTATTAAAATAATATTCTTATGGCGGCTCCGTAAACAGGCGTGAACGTGAATGTGGACGGTTTTCACGGAGTTCACGCTCATCCACGCCTATTCTCCGAACAGGGGATCAAGGGAGGCTTTCAGTATTGAAGGCCTTCCTCCCACAAGGTGAACCGACGACCTGGTGAGAGTCGCAGGAATGCGGTGGATGCGAGACGCACAGGATCGGTCGTTGTGGAGGAGTGTGTTACATAATTCCGAAAAGTGTAAGATCGAATAACACGTTCCCGTAAGTTTACTAATCCGAAACACTTAACAAAGAATGCACGTTACCACGAAAAACTTAACGCCGTAGCCATGCGATCTCGAATTACATGATTCAGAAACACTGTAATGTCGAATAACAGGTCCCCATATGTTTACTAATAGGAAACTCTTCACAACGAATGCACGCTGCTACGAAAAACCTAACGCCACAGTCATGGAATCTCGAATAACCAAATCTCTAATTCACCAATTCGATAAACCAGCGTGCATTCGTTGTGAAGAGTTTCCTATTAGTAAACATACGGGGACCGATTAGTAAACATATTAGTACACCGCGCCCGGGCGCACTCGGACAATTCGGCACCACGCGTTGACCCTTGCGCGATCGCCAAACGTAAGTATGAAAAGTGAAGTACATACATGAGATTGACTTCTGTACTTATCTATTTGCTGATAGAATGGTAATCTCTTAAATATTGACAAATGAATGTAACGGTAATCAGCTAAAATTTTTACAGTTCCTTTGATCAGTGACCTACCATTAGAACGTCATTTTGCAGTCATTGCTTTTAAGAAGCTCGATATTATCATTCGACCACAACTCTATTACGAGACCATTGACCGATTAATTATCGATCATTATGAATTAGAAGATTACGAACTTTTAGCAAAATGACAATGGGATCGTGTTGGAATGACGAATTTTTAAAAATAGCTGACTTGGGCCCCTGGTCATCCATGATAATGGACTTAAAATTCAAATAGATTGCTTTTTTTCAGTAGATGGAAATCGTTTTACGATTATGAAATATTACGGAACCAGAAGTTAAAAGCCAAACTGAATGTTAAGAGCATGATTAAAATGGAATCCAGGAAAAAGTCGATGCACAACATAAAATGTTCTCTAAACCTAACAAATGAGAAGATTTAACAGCAGACTGGCTACAGACTAAAGTACAACTTAAAAAGAGTTACAAATACTACCGTGACTTTTACTAACTGGAAATACGAGTAATTGCAAAACATGGTTTTGTCAGAAATCTTCTAAAACAAGTCCTGTGCAAATAGACAAAATAATATCAGAAGAAACTCTAAAGTTACAGGAAGACAAAGTCACTCTTAATACTGATTACCAATTTCCACCTCAAAAAAAAAACCATGAATAGAAAAGATAAAAAATCGCGAATCTGACTCCTTGGAAGAGCTTCTGTCTACCTTTTTTGGTCAGCCATTGTGAATGTAGATGAGAAACAGAGCTCATTCTCTTGCCTTTATTGGCTGGCCTGAGAGGAGATTCGCAAGAACAAACGTGTTTGGAAGAAAGATGTATAATGCTAGAAAAAATATCTAAATATATAAAACTCAAAGGTGACTGACTGACATAGTGATCTATCAACGCACAGCCCAAACCATTGGAGGGATCGGGCTGAAATTTGGCATGCAGGTAGATGTTATGATGTAAACATCCGCTAAGAAAGGATTTTGATAAATTCTACCCCCAAGGGGATAAAATAGGGGATGAAAGTTTGTGCCGCAAAAAATAAACCTAATTAATAATAATACTTAACGCGAGCGAAGCCGCGGGCAAAAGCATGCATGGTTAATATTTCTTCTTCTTATCTACAGGATTGTTTTAATAGCCGTGGTATATATAGCTCTCCACTTCCAGAGCACCTCAGAACAGGTTGCCCCCTTTTTGCTACATCAGTATGTGCTCGTGAACGTTTTCAGGGGTATGTTTATTGAATGTGCAAGTCATCCTGTGCATTTTTATTGACTTGTTCGAACAACATTGTTTAGGTAGGGGCCATTGTCTTAACATAATTTCTGGTAACCATTTCACTTTAGCCTCCTATAATAATCATAGCCCAAAATCTTTGATATCCATATCTTAACTTATTTTATTACGATATGTGTCAATTTTCCTTGTATGAAGACGATAAGCTGAGATGTCTTTAACCGGTGTTAGACCCACTGCTGTCAAGGTCAAGTCAAACCGGATTAGCACGTATAGCAAGATCTGCGTTGGTACAGTCAATCAAAGGGATTAGTAGGTACCACCCATTTTTGCCACAGCTATACCAATATCCTTATAAGGGGTATAAGGCCAGGTACAGATTGGGTGAAAAAGAACATGAAAGTAACATAAATAAACCGTTCCATCCTAATTTAACATTATGTACGATACAACAGTTTGGCAAATTTGTTTCAACGACTATGTTATAATTAAAACTCTTAAGAGTTATCAATCTGTACTAGGCATTATTTTTTACCTGTTAAGAATTTTCGCCGGCAGAGTAATAGCCATCCAATTTTCCAGTAATTTTTTTCCGTATGGCATTACGAAAAAAAAAAAATTTGCAGTGTAGCAGAAAGATAAATAGTCTTTGTTACAGTGTACATCTATCATCAAGCAGACATCAGTAGTACTTTACACTTGAACTGAAAGAAACGCTCTTATTGCTAATACATAAGGTGCATTAATCTTTATCAAAATCAGTAATCGGTTGACTGCACCAGTACGATAAGGAGAAAATATTAAAAACTTAAAAAGATACATTGTAAATATTTAAACATCATATTTTGAATCCGTTAGAAGTGCAACCTTTTTGTTTATAATACTCATGAACTTATGTAAGAAACAAGTTTTTACTGACTATACTAACTTAGTTGAACCGCAAATGTTATAAGAAACGCTTGTGTCGATCTTGTTTTAACACTATGATACGTCATTTGATTGTGTTGACCTTAAGTTTTTCTTGTGTGACAAGTGAGCTGTTGAATTTGCCTGAAGGTGTGTCATTATTGCGATTTATATACATTGAGAATGTAGATTTAGATTTTTTACCAATAGAGGTTAGTAGTGGAAAAGCAGAAAAAAAAAAAAAATAATCAGGCGTGAGAAAGAAAAACAAATTAAGTATATTGACTTGGCTCGCCAGGTTGTCGACATGTCGTGTCGGGCAATGGCTTAATAGCCACGAACCTCGACCAATACCTTAGGAGGCTCGCGTTAGGCGACTGGATCAAGGGATTGATTCAAAAAGCAGTACTCCTGGACACGGCTCGTATTGTTAGGAGGTTCCTTTCTCTAGAACCCTGACCGCCGGTAGCTTGGACCCTGCTCCCGATACCGGTGGGGTACTATTTTACATATTTTAAATGTTTTTTTTTATGAGTTTTGTTTAAAAAAATATTTAAAAATGTAATTTATAAGTGTTAATAATGAATAAAGGAAATAATCAGGCGAAATCGATACATAAGCTGCAAGCCTAGTCAAGTTCCACTGTTTCTTTTCGAATTTCTTTCGGTTACACCTCCGATTCCTTTGTTCTAACCACGTGACTGAACGTTGAGATGATGTCATTTCCATACATTTGAAAAAAAAATACATTTGAATTTTTCTACTAGCGCTAACGATTTTAGATTAATGAACTTGGCTAAGCCCTCTGGTTCTTCACGACACAAAAATTACTATCACTGGTAGGTATATGCGTACAATTTACCTTGAAGCGTACTGGTAGTAGCAATGCATTGGGAGAGCATGCTCCTCAAAATCTAAAGAATGAGGTACAGAAGTCGTGAACGAATTTTAACACATGTATTTCATATTATTTAACCAAGTCTTAAATTTCAACAACTACCACATCTCGTAATTGTTTGCTCAAATGTTCATTATCTGTTAATTATTATTTACAGGGTCAGCATGCTCGAGGAACGGAATCTTCGGAAAGTGTGTCAGCATATATAATTGTTTAAGCAGTTATCTTGATTTTGAGAAAAAAGATTATGCACCGGTAGGTCTGCTTCATAGCTTGTAAACCTGGTTTGAGAGTGTTTTTTTAATTATTGCTATACACTAAGAATTTCTGCTATATCATGGCTGCGTTCAAAAACATAATAAATAAACACCACACTCGGCACAACTATCTGTTGGTCATACGAATATTTGTTTCAAGCAAAATAAAAACCACGACAGGCATCGCTCAGCCAATGCGCTAACTCTATCGAAAATTTAACATATAGTGTCATATTAGGCAACGTAACGTGTAAAGATATCTTTTTAAACCGGAGAGTCATAATATATTGCAGTAGTAGTTATCAATATAATTTCAGCCGAAAGACGTCCACTATAGGACGCAGGCCTCTCCCAAGTGTCGCCACAATAACTGGTTCTATGCATCTCACATCCATCGGATTCCTCAGACCCTTATCAAGTCATCAGTCCACCTTGTGGGAGGCGTACCGATTTATCTACGTCTTCTAGTACGCGGTCGCTACTCCAGAACCTTTCGGTTCCATCGACAAACTGTTCTACGAGCAACGTACCCTGCCCACTGCCACTTAAGTTTGGCCACAGCCACTTAAAATTGGCAATTCTTCGGGCTATATCTGTAACCTTGATCCTCTTGCGGATATTTTCATTTCTAAATCGAACACGTAAGGAATCGGATCAATAATACCGAGCAATAGTAGGTTTTTATGTTTTTAAGTTAATTTTATTTCACTGAACACAAAACCACTGCGCTGCTGCTGCCCAGAGACCATTACTCGTGCCTGCAAAATGTGCCCTGGTGCTGGCTGGATGGTCTTAACAGCAATTGTCACAGGTCGTAAATTTTTATGAGTTAGTGACGATACTTGAACTTGGTTTGTGTGTAAAGTTTTAACAATGCTATCTGTATCCGCGGTGGACGAAGCGTCATGGTGCTCTGTGCTTTTTCTGTGATTGTATCAGGCTGCGAGAATGTTTGAAAGAGTTGCCGTGACACTAGAATGCAGCGGGTAACTAAAGGAATACAGCTGGTTTTAGTCAGTAAAAGTTTCACTCCACGCTCCTCCTCACGTCGTATTTCTCAGTACTGTGGGTCGTGAAGTTCCTTTTGGATTAACTTCTTACTAATGGTGTCTTGCCATCTGTGAACTCCACCCAGACTAGAAGAAGTTATTGCATGGTTACCCACTTTAAAAAAAATGGTAATATTGTATTATTTTGGGATTACCTGATATTGATTACGAACGGTTCAAAGTATACAGTTATTTTATTGCCTGGTTTCTAATAAGCTTTTATTTTAAAGTACCTACAAAATAGGTATTAGTAAGTTTAGCTAGTTAGTATTTTGTAGTTTGTATTATTTTTATACTTTCAGATTTGTACTTTTCGAGACAGAGAGCCAATTGTGTGTTGCACTGACTGTTCCTTCAATGATACAAGGTATGGTTTTTGGAGTATCTAACTAATGTAACTTAGACTAGAGAGCCACATTATCATTTGACAAGTATTATCATCAAAGAGTAAAATATAAATAATTATAAATACCTATATCAAGTGGCTTTAGACGTGTAGCTCATGCTTGACCAAAATGGTACGTGGTCAATCCCTTATATTTTTTTGACAATCGTTATTGCTATTAGAATGACATTTTATCTAGGTACGAGTAGATGAGCTAAATTGTGATGCAATTTTTCTATTTAATACTGGAATATTTTTTACATATTTTAAACACAATTTACTGTAATTATATACATATACAAAAAAAAAAAAACAACAAATAGATATTCCACAACTATCACTTATGCTATCTAGTCCCAAAATGTCCCAAACTAAACAGAGCTTGTGCTATGAGTACTAGACAACAATAAACATTTCTAAATAAGTTACACCCCCCTAAATATTATAAATAAATTACACCCAAAGTCAAAGTCAAAGTTTTTTTATTTCACATAGGCCTACATGGGCACTTGTAAAACGTCAGAAGCTAGTGCACGGTTCCAAATTGATCGTTTTTCCCATGGAGAAGAACCGGCAAGAAACTCCATGGTTACTGTTTTAAAAAAATTGTTGTTCTTACAATACTTCCATATTACAGTATAAGTAGATATTATGTAAGGACAGTGTACACTGGTCAATATTGTTACTTAAAATACAATAAAAATAATCATAATAAAAATTTTGTCGTAATAGGAAGTAACCTAAGAATTCGCGGAGTCTACAGTGTTCTCACATTCACATTATAAAAAAGAGGCTATATAAAAAAAAGCAAGAAAAATAAATAATTACAATTATCAATAAATAACATGTTAACCGAATTTATGGTGGATGGATTCTAATAATATAAAAAATATTGCAAGAGCAATGTTTAGAAGAGAAAAAAAAAGTAGGTATATATTACAACAAATGTGGAGCAGTTAATAGATACATTTACACAAACACAGAACAACCGATCCTGCTCTTCACACAAAGATTTGTTTTGGGTGGGAATCAAACCCACAACCTCCGATTATTTTGTAAGATTATTTGTGTATTTTATCTATGGGCCTTAGTTGCCTGATAATAAATGATTTATTATTATTATTATTCGTTTATTCATTATTATAACATATAAATTATATTTTTAAATATTTCAATAAAAAATAATAAAAAACATTTAAAAATATAAAAAATAGTGTCCCACCGGTATCGGGAACAGGGTCCAGGGCTCCAGAGAATAGAACCTCCTGACAATACGAGCCGTGTCCAGGAGTACCGCTTTCTGAATGAAGCCCTTGATCCTGGCGCCTAACGCGAGCCTCCTAAGGTGTTGATCGAGGCTCTTGGCTATTAAGCCATTGCCCGACAAGACTATCGGTACATGATCGCCGAGTCCACATGTCGACAACCTCGCGAGCCAAGTCAATATACTTGATTTGTTTGTCTTTCTCGGCTTTCACGAGGTTTTCGTCACGCGGAACGGATATGTCAACAATCATTGCACGCCTCTCGCTTCGGTCCACCACCACTATATCAGGCTTATTGGCTACAATAGTTCTATCAGTGATGATGGGCCGATCCCAGTACAAAGTGATATGACCATCAACCAGCAAAAACTAGGCTTACAACAATCTCAAGACTACTTTTTTTTTGCTCTTAAATCACTCCTATATAATGATATAAGCCTGGGTTTGGGCACTATTATAAGAATATTTAGTTTAATATCGTTCTAATATCAGTCTAATTGAATGCTTTTTGCACTTACTGAAATCTAGCCAAAATTAATTTAAGCCGACTTAGGCTAATATTGCTTTTACGTAAGTATCTTGTAAGCCTGCATAGGCTTATATTGGTCTAAGGTTAGAATATTTTGAGAATTTTACGTCAGATTCAACTTAAAAGTTCGTGTGAGTGTTGGTTTGAAATTAAATGAAAACAAATTAAAATGCGTGAAGTTAACGTTTATAATAATATACGGCACTTTAGTATAAAAGTAAAAGTAGTTTTACGGTAACTAATCGTATTGGAATTTATTATTTACTGTTAATTAGACCTCATATTACGCTTCAAAATTCATGCGCCTTGTTAAATAAGGTATTTTCTGTTCTCGTTTAATTATTTTATTTGTTAATTTGTATTGATAGTGTCGCCATTAGTATAGCTGCATTTTACAAGCGCACTATTAGACTAATGTAAGATTATTTACTCTAATTTTAGCATTCGGTATACTATAGATAACTCCATATTGGAATAAATTAGGGTTCCTCGCAATTTTAGATAAAACCTTAAATCGACAGATAAAAAAAAGAAATTAATCTTAAGGCTATACGGACACGAAGTCGGCTTTTTAACCGACTTCAAAAAGGAGGAGGTTCTATGTTCGGCCGAATGTGTTTTTTGTATTGTAAATATGTTGATCCAAAATCACTCTAATATCATACTTATACAGTGCTATTGATCTTACATTAGTTTCAAATAAGATCAGAAATGCACGTACTCACAGTACTCTTATGCTATGCTGATATTAGTCTGACATCTTACAATAGCATTTAGCAAGTCTAATATAAAGCAGACGAGCTTAGAAAATACCCATATAAGACCAAGTTTTTCTCAAGTGCAGCACTTAGTAAATGCTCTTATATACATATATGAGACTTGGTTATGAGACTGAGCGTTCTTGAGGCCATACCGGCTTGTCTAAAAGTAATATAGGATCGATGGTATGTTCTAAAACAAATATAAGAGCGCTTTAAGCCTACCACTCTTAAAAAGTGCGAGTTCTGAGACTGTTTTGCTGGTTGGTATCAAGAACTGGGTCGGGCTCATACCTGTAGTACGGCACTTCCGATTCCACAAGAGACTATTTCAGAGGAAGTTGCTGATGGATAATCCTGGCTACTAGGTTGTGCCTATGCAAGTACTCTCCGTTAGCAAGACGAGAACAACCAGAGATAATGTGACGAATTGATTCTCCCGGACGGTGACATGCTCGACAGATGTCAACCGTGCCGTCCTTCACAATAAATTTCCGGTAGTTATTCGTCATGATAACTTCGCCCATAATTGCATAAACAAAACCTTCGGATTCCCCAAAGAGGTCACCGAAACGCAGCCAGGCTACGGACGCCAATTAGTCTACATCGGACCCGTGAAGGGCCCGGAAAAAGCGTCCGTGAAGTTCCTTGCTCTGCCATACTTCCCTGCGATCGTTAGTGTCAAGCACTACCGGTTTGCGCCAGTTCCCGTTAGCCAGGGAGAGCGGGGTGAGTCCCTTGTCCACTGCCACTACATCTCGTTGCATACCCACGTCGGCAGCTAGGAAATATTCCCTGAAACTGCATACCTCGCGGTTGTGTAGGGTCATATTATTATTATTATAACAACAGTCGGGGCCACTAACCACTAGACCGACAGGCCAGGCAAAATGAAAGTAACTAAAATCAATATAAAAAAATATGGATTCGAAAAACTCCTCCAATGCTTTTCTTCTAATGGCTATCAAATGGTAGTTTACCTAAAAAACTGGCATTATGTATGGCAATACTTGTACTCTGTCTACGGTACAATCCAGCCTTTAGGTCACGCAAAGTGTCAACAATCGTGTAAAAAAGGGATTTTGTACAATTTGTGAGTACTCGAACACCACAATCCGAGTAACCGCAAATAGCCAAGGATATAACTGCCAAGCAGTTTGTAATAATTTATTTACTATGTTTGTTTTTGTTCACAGGAACTTCTTTATAAATTCAAATGTGGGTATTATTCACAAGACTGGACATAAAGTTCAAGACAGTAAGTATATTACTGTATATATTTGTCATACATGTTCGTTTTAAATTTTTCCAAAATACAAGATGTTGGGCGAATATAACATAATATTGGTTTTTTATATTACAGAATGTGTTGAATACATACACAGGTTAGATTATCCATGTAAAGGTAATCATAATACAAAAATGCAACGACTGTATAATCCAGAAAAAAACTGCAATGACATAAATATTGGAATAACTTCTACATTTGGAGGTGTTGGAGGTGTTAATGCTTACAGAGAAGAGTTTCCGCACATGGTAACAGTTAGACATTTGTAAATATAAGTTGCAAAATAAAAATGGCTAGCAGTGAGAAAGTGGGTACAAACGTAGTCCTTTCTATAATATAAATGAATAACTTCGGTCAGCGACAGACTGATTTATTATTATGAACTGTAATTCAATTTAATTAAATACGCGAGCCTAGAGTCTGTCCATCGAAAGCACGACCTGAGAAAATGAGATTAAATCAAAAAATATTGAATGTGGTATTACAGACTATTTCTCTCTCAACTTCTTCTCACTTGAAAACAGATTTTCAGTCACTATTTCCATCACTTGCGATGTTAACTGCAATTGAAGACGTTGATGGCCTACCAGACCAAGACATATCTTTTATCACATCAGCTCAACCGCTTTTAAACGTATTTGTACCACTCTTAAGCTCGGTAGTGAAGATATTTCTTCTCAGGAGTGTAAATATTTTTTCTCCAAATTTCTTAACGTTTCAATTTTTTTTTTATTTAGCATTGTCCATAAACATGTATAAACATAAGAAAAAGTATCATTTTATCGTAAAATATATCTAATAGTCAGTCAACAATGAACAAGATTATAATGTCATACTAACTTAAAAATTCGAGATCGTATATAAACATAAAAGTTTTTCTTTGAAAACAACTTCTTTCTCTACTTGTTTTTGTTTAAACTTACTGATCATAGTATGTAGCAGCTTTCGCACACAACTTTTTATTGTTTTACCCATGATAAAGCTATTGTTTATTGTAAAGATTATTGTTAAAAAATAAATCTCTGTTACAAAATACTGACAATTGCAATGACAGACTTTGACGTGCTTTTGACGGCTGAATAATAATACCATTTCAAAAAAAACTCCGGGACGCTCTTTCATTAGACACTTCTAACAATAATAAAAAATGCAATGTATTTGGGTGGAACCTTGCAACTCAGTTTTAAAGCAGTTATCTTCAACCGATGGAGCTGAAATTTTGGATACATGTTTAGTTTAAATGACAATGCATGGTAAGCTATATGAAGTTATTCTAAATCTAACATGGTGCACCACCCAATATAGCGGACTAGTTATTTTTAATGCACTCCTATAATATGGATATCAAATGAAAGGGCTTGCTGAGAATAACTCGAAAAATAAAGGAACATCACTTTAATTCCAATGTGGCAGTCTTCTAAAGATAGTGGACTAAGCTTTTTATGCTTTATGGGTAGATACCAAATGGAAAGGACTTGCTAAGAATACGAATGCGAGTTAAAAATGAAATAATTAAAAATGAACTAAAAGTAAAAAAAAATATAATCTAAAACAAGGTTTTAATTAAATGCACTAAATACATGGTAGGTAGTATAAAGTCTCAGTAGGTAACTATGATTCAGAGAGATTCAATTACAGATCTATGCATTTCTCATTTTTCGACGTCACTGTAAAAATGTGATGATTTTCTTCCATCAGGGTTTATTGGGATATGGCGATGACATCAAATCAGTTGGCTGGCTCTGTGGAGGTACTGTCATCAGTGAAAGATTCATTCTAACTGCTGGTCACTGCTTGTCAAGCGCCACTGTGTAAGTTTCTATTTTTACATCAACAAAAAAACTATATTAATATGTTATGAAATTCTATATTATCTATAATAGCTGACCCGAGGACCTAGACGTTATCCTGGCTATGAAAAGTCAAACGTTCGAAGATTAAATATTCGTAGTTTTCTAAAATTTCCCGCGCAAATTGTTTAATTTTTTTTTCATAAGAAATTTCTCCAAATAACAAAATAATTAACGAAATTGGTCTAGCTGTTCATGCGTAATGACGTGACGTGACTTATTATATTATACTTAGATATAAGTCAAAAATATTTTGCACTGAAAAAGCGAACATAAACCTATATTAAATGCGTAGTTTATATTGAGGTCATATAACTATACTCGTATAAAAAAATAACTTTCAATACTTTCAGAGGTCCAGTGAAGTATATAGCTCTAGGTATCCTGAACCGATCGGACCCTCCTGAGCTGTGGCGGATATATAACGTGAAGAGGAGGATCCCTCACCCGGAGTACAAGCCACCCTCCAAGTACCACGACATCGCGCTGCTCGAGACTGATACTGAGTGAGTTCCAGTGAGTTTAGTTGGAGTATTATTATTCCTCCTATACCTACACCAAATTTTTATGACACCTATATACCAAAGCACGTCCAAAGCTTGCAATGCATTTTCATAAAAAAAAAAAAACATAAAGGAAAAATTTACCACAATGTTTTTTCTGAAACTCCGAACAAAAACATATTAATAATAATACAAATACAAATACGTTTATTGTTCCAAAAGGTATTACATAAAATTTAACAGATCTCTGGACTCCACACTAGGATTCCCTGTGTCGTGGAGACCAGTCTCTTTCATCTTATCAAATCAAATAAAACAACAACATAGAAAACTACCATTAAAACAAAAAAACATATAAAGAAAAGTAAAAATAAAAAGAATTAGTTACACATGGCATGGTTTTGTGTATGTGAGTGTGAGAGTGAGGAGTGTGTGTGTGTGTGAGTGGGGGATGTGTGAGAGAGTGTGTGAGTGAGTGGGAGGAGTGTGAGTGTGTAATTGTGTGTATTGTGTATAGGTATTTGTTTCATATGTTGTATATAAAGTATTTGTATGTACTATGAATTTTTTAATATTTTTTCCGTGTTATCATAATCTAAATCTTTAAGGTAAGTTTTTATTTGTGTTTTGCAAGTGTATCTCATCACTGGTAAAATATTCAACACATTATTCAACTTACGATGTATGAATGGACCCATGTAATTAAAACATCTTTTGCCAAAGTTTAGTCTGCATTTACGTTCGTGCCATCTGGGTTTCCTGCGAGAGTGCACGCTGGACTCCACAGTGATATTTGCTTTAATATGGAACTTTAGTGCAGCAGCCATAATATATAGTTGTCGCACAAGCAGGGTGCCTGAACTTCGATATAAAGCATCCGTAGGGAAGCGCAATGGTTTCCTATAGGCTACCTTGAGGATGGATCGTTGCGAATAAAATAAATAAAAATAAAAAAAAGCCATAATTATATTTCCAGTTTTACAAATTAACTTAAAGAATGTTGTTATCTAGAATTAGAAAAATAGAGAAATTAATATAGTGTACCTTAAATTATCTTTATACACAATTACCTCATTATTACTAATATAAAATAACGTTAATCTAATTTATCAATTATTTATTCGTACAATAAAAATAAATTAACTGAGCAAGAGTCGATTGTTGTTTTTCGTACGTTTTTCTTCAAAACAAAAATTTAATTCTAATTTACTACATGAAGCACAAAATGATTAGAGTCATTATTTCATTATTATTTTCAATACAAAACCACAAAAAATCATGTATCCTGTACCCGCATTGGTCCCACAGACCGATTGTTGCTAAGTACGACCGTATGTGCTATCAGCACAGATGCACATTATCCCGTCCATACCTTTGCTTAGAAGTAGGATACCTACCTAACCTATTTTAGGCTAGAATTCAAAAACAAAAAACTTTTTTGAAATCAAGCTTTTACTTAAATTGCGCTTAAAGGTCTGTTCATTTCATTCAATGCATTAAATCCTTTCATTTGATATGGGTATTATTATAAAAAAGCATGAGAAATTTAGTCCGCCATCTTTAGATGTCCGCCATATTGGATTTAGGATGACATCACTTAATTTTTTGAGTTATTACCAGTAAGCTTTTTCATTTGGTACGATATCGTAGGAGTACATCAAAAATAACTAGTCGCCATCTTGGGTATGTTGTGTGGCCACCATGTTGAATTTAGAATGACATCACACAGCTACCATGCATTTTCATCTAAACTAAATGTATATACAAAATTTCAGCGCAATCGGTTAGCGCAAGCGCAAGATATATCTGTATCAAAATTGAGTTGCAAGGTTCCATCCGAATAAACACAGTAACATAATTACATTCATCTTTATATCGCAAATATGTCTCTGTAATAACTAAATTAATAACATTACAGGATAATCTTCAGTAAACAAGTACTACCAGCCTGTCTCCATGCAACTGGTGAGGCAGAACAACATTTGTATGCCACTGGCTGGGGAGCATTAGGACACAGAAAAGAGCTGGCTGACACTTTACAAAAAGTGAGAAAAACATCGTTTAGCTATTTATTGTGTAAAATAATTAAATGACTTATAGTGGTGACTTAACGATTCACAAGATAGTTAACCAACAAAATGTGAGCATTAAATGGTTTTATTTATAGTACTTTCTGCCAGCGTCTTCCCCCGCGTGAAAATAGGTTTCTCTATACAAACGTTGGACCCCCGTTTCATCACCTTAGGGAGTGACGTTTGAAAAATCCTCTCTTAGTGCTCACTTACATTATAAAAGAAAGCTTTATGATGAAAGTTTCAGCTGTGGGTTGATATATCAGTCAGTCAGTTTTTCTTTTTTTATAATAGACTAACTTTTGCCCGCGGCTTCGCTCCCGTCAACTGACTACTATATCCTACTCTACCTTACTCTACCCTACTCTACCCTACTCTACCCTACTCTACTCTACTCTACCCTACTCTACCCTACTCTACCCTACTCTACCCTACTCTACCCTACTCTACCCTACTCTACCCTACTCTACCCTACTCTACCCTACTCTACCCTACTCTACCCTACTCTACCCTACTCTACCCTACTCTACCCTACTCTACCCTACTCAAAAAAAAAAAAAGTATTCTATGTCCGTCTCCTGGTTCTAAGCTACCTCCCCACCAACTTTCAGTCAAATCGGTTCAGCCGTTCTTGAGTTATAAATAGTGTAACTAACACGAATTCCTTTTATATTTATAAAGAAAATGGTCCCAGGTGGCTCAGTCATAATGGCATCGACTTGCGAGTTCATGAGTACGAATACGAGGAAAGAACTTTAAACTTATTATGTTGGTTATTTGTATTATACTTACTTAATTTAAAAAGGTAATGGAAAATTCTAAGGAAACCACCCTTGAGCCATAAATTCGAACGTTCACTTCTTCATTCATCACATCGGCTGCAGAAATGTTCGAAAGACCTTGGCCGTGAAACGCAAAAGGCAACCGAAGAAATGCAACAAAATATTTACCACTTTACACATCTACCGCACTGGTCAGTGCTGTGGATGTTGACCCACTTTTTCTCATAGAGAGGCTTGTGTTCAAGCAGTACAAATTAGCTAGTCTAATAATGGCTGGCTAAAGCTGAAAACCAGCGCTGTGATTTTGTCTCGCGCACGAATATTAAGATTATGAAGATTACGTATAGCCATCGACGTATAGCTATGGAGTGGAATTCCCTTCCGGAGTCTGTTTTTGCTGATAACTACCACCTCCCCTAGGTTGACATAACCTTTAAGTCAATAGTGAATAGGTTACTTCTAGGCAAACGTGATCATCATTTGAGTGAGGTACTGGTCAAACGCGAGTCTATACAAAATAAAAATAAAAAATATGCCGAACGATGGTCATTTTGCACAGAAGTGTCGCATATTTTCCCTATTTATGTTTTATGCATGATTTATATCTCGCGCAACTGAATTTTATTTTCTATTATATTATGCAAATCATATATACAGCTATTTTGCTTATAATTCAATAAAAGCCTTACAGTACCTAAAACGCTACACAAAAAAATGGCAAAACTGGACGGTAATTATTATGTTATTTTACAGGTTTCAATTTCGAGATTTGAAGAAGACGAATGTTCCAAGTACTATCCTCCTCACAGGCACTTGAAAAACGGATATAACCACACCACACAAATGTGCTACGGGGATAAGAAAGGCGCAGACACATGTCAGGTATGTACAACATGCAAATGTGAACCATATGCGTACCCATATTGGTTCCATTTCGTAATAAGGAATTTCTAAACTGAATTGCCGCTGTCACAGTGGAGACAATTTGCTGGAACTACATACAAAAATAATAATCATAATTACCATAATAATATGTATATTACAGTAATCGTCAACAACCAGTAGAATAACACATTTAGAACTAATAAATTTCTTATATCTGGTAGTGGAATATTTACAAATTATACAATAGTATCTTTAAAACCCACGACGGAGATAGAGCAAGTGCTCATATTACAGATATTTAGTGTTCGTTAAAAAAAAACTTAGCCTTTGCCATAGCAGCTTGGCTGCTAACTTATTTTCGTCTCAGTTAGTATGTTTTTCCTCTATAGCAAAAATGAGTTTCGATTCTAACTTCAATATTTTATTACCCAGGGTGACAGCGGTGGACCACTTCAAACCTTCTCTAACAATTATGTCGATAAGATATATTGTGTGTACACCGTCGCCGGCGTGACGTCATACGGCAGACAGTGCGGCATTGCTGATGGCTCCGGTATCTACACAAGAGTCATCCACTATGTACCCTGGATAGAGAGCATTGTGTGGCCATAAATGAAAAAGGTTTAAAAGTGAGGAATGCAGCTGCTACAACCACAAGAAAAATGAATTACGAAACAAGTGGATAACAAAAAGTTTGAAAATAATTTAAAGTTTGAAGAAAAAGGATGCCGATGATATCGTCACAATGTGCATGTTAGGAACATTATTTTATACAAAATTTTGGCACAAATTGGCGAAGGTTACAAACAAAAACATTCATTCATTCTTACATTAATCTCAAATTCCGAGTCGCTAATAAAGTGTGATAGTTTCTTAAAAACATAATGAAATCGTGAAAGTGTAATATGTTGTAAATGAGTGATTAATACATAAAAGAATATACATAAAATGTTATTTTAAATACTAAAAAATATTAAAAATAAATTTCTTATTTTTTACTCCAAAAAAAAAACGTTGCAGTCATCGAGATATAAGTACTAACGTACTAGAGAAGACACCGTAAATTCCTACTTTGTCTCGTTCAACTGCGGCGATCGCGCCGCACCGCACGAAGAAAACGCGTAAGTGCCGTGATTTACATGGCGCTTAAGACCTTTTTGCCGAGAATAAATACACTTCCGCAGCAAATCTAGCGCTGTGGTAAATTAGTTACGGTTTAGACGAATTGTTATTATTTTAGCGCTGCAGCGAACTAAAGATTCAAATTACGAAGAATAGGACAATTCAGTTATTTGTTGTAGCTTCTCTAGTACGTTAGTACTTATATCTCGATGGTTGCAGTTTATCTTAAAGTGAATGCTCCAGGATAACCTTAATTCAAATTTTTAAAGTTTTTTGCAATTTGCTGTTGAATATATCCGATATTGAGCTACAAATTGCAAAAAAAAAAAACATTAAAGTAACAAAATAGTTAGTTGTTATACAAGAATGCTAAGTTGATTTTTAACCGCGTGCTTGATTTTGATGACCGAGCAAGCAAAGGATTCTAAAATTCAAAAATTAGAATCCGAGAATCAAAAGAGCACGAGGTGAAAAATCTTTGCACTCGAGTGCATCACGTACCTTTTCATCCCACTTCAGCGAGGAAATGACTAAATGCAAAAAAATATTTACAATCAAAAGATACTTTTATTTCAGTTTGGGTATTAACAACTACATTGTGATAAGTAAGTATTACAGAATAATCTTTAAATTATAACAAATAATACTTAGGTATAATTAAGAAAAATTGAAAGTAACGTTAAGTTTAGTATAATATTTTTTAACCGACTTCAAAGTGTTTTCTGAGAAAGTTTTGGCTCCTTTAGCTAGTCGTCACGTGTTAAACATGTCGTACTGTTTCAAATACTTCTCGCGTGATTGTTGAGGGAGAAAGCTCCTTTGCGCATTATTAACAGTTTCAGTCAATTCTGTTGGCGTCAAATAAACTTCTTCGTCGCTAGAATCACTTATTTTAGGGTTTTCACATGTTTTCAAGTTTTTTGTTGTCAACCTAATGGTAGCCACACACGTTCCAGTATACTTTCGCAAGTTAGGACTTACACAAGTATATTGTAAAGTGTGTTGGAAGATACTTGTGCAAATTTCTGACTTGTACAAGTTTTAAAAAAAGTTCCAATTTTCGATTCCCGACTTGTGCAAATTTGTGTTTACACAAGTTTACTTCAACGTGTGTGGCAGTATTTTGCAAGTTTTAATTGGCTGAAAAAAAACTGGGGCCAAAGGTCTGCTTCTGAAAGGAAGACTCTGCCCTGATATGAAAGGCAATGAATAAACAGGAGTGGGTTTTTAGTCGGTAAAATTCTCCTCACCGCCCAAGAGCGGGGGATGTCATTGCATGATTTTACCACCGAAAAAAAAATATAGTTCGGTTTCTTTTGTGCCTTTTCAAACTTTTTTTCGCATAAATAAAGTCAACCAATGCCAAAGCGTCATTCATCTCACAAAACAACACCTGGGCGCTCACTTTGTCAGAAATGATATTTGTACAAGCATACTTGAGCAGTCTGTGGTCATTTTCAAATAACGTGTATTTGTGCATGTCTTAACTTGCGCAAGTATACAGGAACGTGTGTGGCTAGCATTAGGGTGACAACAAAAAACTTGAAAACAAGTGAAAACCCTAAAATAAGTGATTCTAGCGACGAAGAAGTTTATTTGACGCCAACAGAATTGACTGAAACTGTTAATAATGCGCAAATGAGCTTTCTCCCTCAACAATCACGCGAGAAGTATTTGAAACAGTACGACATGTTTAACACGTGGCGACTAGCTAAAGGAGCCAAAACTTTCTCAGAAAACAGTTTGCTGGTATATTTTATTGAATTATCCGAGACCAAGAAATCAAGCACTAGGAGTATGTGTTTAATGCTAAAAGCAACAATAAAGATGAAAAAAGATTTATATATCGACACCTATCCTAAATTAGTGGCATTTTTAAAAAGAGCCTCATCTGGACATCCACATACACATACACAACCAAAAAAATCGAAAGTTTTCACAGCAATCAGATGCTGTGAAAACTTTCGATTTTGACCATAAGGTTTTAAAAATATGACGAGAAAAGAAAATGGCGCGCGCAAACGAAATTAAAAAAAGTACACCGAAGAGGTTCCGAGTCTGAGTTGTTAACAAATAAAAAAAAGTTTAATGATAAATTTGATACCATGGAGGTAGAAGTAAACAGGTTTAATGATGTTTTGAATTCACAAACTTAGTGCACACGATATTCTAAATTCAATTTACTTTGTTAAAAATACGCTTTCCGAGATTAGGAGATGAAAATTATTTTAAACTACCCCAGTTTTGAAAAACGAATAATGAAAACCTTGTCTATTTATTTGCGGTACTCTAAAGCATATTACATAATCAGCCTTTTAATGTTCCAACTGCTGGGACTCAGGTCTCCTCTCTCTAGGAGAGGGAATGGGCCGTAATCCACCACGCGGGCCCAGTGCGGGTTGGTGAATGTCACTTGTCTTCGAATATTTTGGTTCTAGGACTTGCCGGTTTCCTCACGATGTTTTCCTTCATAGTTTTGAGAGCAGTGGTGATGAAATAAATTACACAAAGTAATGCGCCTGGCTGGGTTTGAACTCGCAACCTACAATTCGTAAGTCGGGGCCGTTACCACTCGGCCACCACTTCTCTCTTCACTGTACTCTTTATGCTAAGTTTCAAATATATAAGCCCAAGGAATACAATTTTGCATACAAACGAATTTACCCCTTTTCACCGTCTTAAATATTGAATTTTCAAAAACCCCTTCTTAGTACTTGCCTAAGTACATCATAAAGGAAAACCTTGTCCCAAATTTCACGTTTCTAGACCTAGTAGTTTCGGCTGTGCGTTGATATTTCAGTTAGTTAGTTTCCCCTTTTATATACACATATATATTACTATACAAGTGCATGCACTATTGTCATAATTTTGGAGGCTATGGATGAATTTTTATGTGACCCGTTATTTTTGCAGCCCAGTGTTTATTATTTGTTTGAAATCAATCTTCTAATTCTTTTTTTGTTACTTAATCAGTATACATAAAACCAGTTGTAAAGACCTGTTCTTTAGTTGATTCTTTAAGATTATGTGGAACGCTCGTGTAAATATTAACTTGTTTTACCATGTTACGTCATATAATTATATTATTAATGTTAAGTTTTACCTGTATGGCAATTGAGCTGTTGAATTTATATGAAGGTATGTTTTTTTATGGTTACTATTGAAAAAATCTGAATATTGCCTGCTATTTGATACATAATGCAACTATCGCCAATTGTTAGGATTCCGTATCCAAAGGGTAAAACGATACACTATTACTAAGACTTCGATGTCCTTTTGTCTGTCTGTTTGTCTTGTTGTCAGACTGTATCTCATGAACCATGATAGTTAAATAGTTGAAAATTTCACAAATGATCTATTTCTGTTGCCGCTATAACAACAAATACTTAGCAACAAATACTTTAAATAGTTTTGTTTATAATTTTAAATATTTTTTGCCCTCAAATGATCAATTTTTAGGATTTTATTAATAGTACCTAAGTTGGATAATTTTACGTGTGCATGTTAGATTCACATCTAGTATTATGTTGTGATTTATTTTATGGATGCGTGATTGTACATCAGTTTTGTGAATTACAATAAAAAAATAAAAAAATACTAAAAAACAGAATAAAATAAATATTCTACGGGGATCCCAAACAACAAACGTGAGTTTTTTTGCCTTGTTTTGCTGCGGACGGTACGGAACCCTTCGTGCGAGAGTCCGACTAGCACATGGCAGGTTTTTTTTATATACCAACCACGACTAAGGACACGTGATTAAAATTCAAAATAAATGAGTTGTCATCAAGTAGATAGGGACTTGATGACGACGCTGATATGATGACGGCAATTCTCCGTACATTATTAAGGCGGATATTTATATGTGTGTGTGTATGTCTGTTACTTCTTCTCGCTCGAACGGCTGAAGAATTTCGATGAAATTTGGTACACGGGTAAACTATGGCCCGGAATGGCACTTAAGATAGGTAGCTAGTTTCTATTATGAAGGTGAAAGTATCTGTGTGTGTGTGTTTGTTATTTCTTCACGTTTGAACGAATAAATGGATTTCGATGAAACCTGGTACTCGGCACATAGGTGCACGAAGCCGGCAAGCGGTTTCGAGCACTTTTGTGTAACTAGTATTGCCATAAATATTTTATCTAGTGTAAAAACAGTCATTATTTAATCACTATGCTCTCTAAAGTGTTGAGAGCGAGGTAAGGAGAACAACGCATCCATGAGCTTCATTTTTGACTAATTGTTTTTAGTAACTTCAATTCCAACGACTCCTAATAAATTCAGGAGAAGTACATTGATAAAAAAACGGTATTTACAGGGTCTTCATGTATGAGAAATAATGTCACAGGGAAGTGCGTGAGCATATATAACTGTCTAAGCAGTTATGTTGACTACAAGAACAAGAACTATGCACCCGTGAGTACCTACATTATATAAACAAGTAGACATAAGTGTTGGCAGAATCTAAAGTTAAGCTGGTCACAAGATGAAATTAAAAAGAAAAAAATAGCAAAACTCCGCATACATGTACAAGTTTATTACTGTGAATGTGAGGACTACGTGGATTGTTTTTTCCTTTCAGTTATTTTAACGTACTATGTCTGGCAATATTCGAGTATTTTCTGCGGCCTACCAAAATGACCTTTCCTTGGTATTGTTTGTCGAGTCATTGAGCTACATAGTAGTCCCTGTACGAACACTGACAAATGATTGCACTGACTGGATAGATCCACTCCAATCTGTGTAGTCCTTTTCTCAAAAA
Organism: Mythimna impura; assembly: GCA_905147345.3. Taxonomy (NCBI): domain Eukaryota; kingdom Metazoa; phylum Arthropoda; class Insecta; order Lepidoptera; family Noctuidae; genus Mythimna; species Mythimna impura. The sequence continues at coordinate 19,753,291 of LR990353.1, read as the reverse complement.
TCTCTCATACTGACAAAAAAATTACGTATAAAAGTGTTATTTTTTTAAACCTATTTGCGAAATAAATATCATTTATTATTGATTTTGAATGTCTGCAGCATTTCGCTAAACAATTTTTTACCTGCAGCTATCTGCTTCGTAATCATTACAATAAAATGTAGTTATAAAAATATTAGAAGAAGAAATAATTTATTGATTATATTACAGGTATGTTCTTTGAAGGGCAAAGAGCCAATAATATGCTGTACAGATTGCACCTTTAATGATACAAGGTATTTATTCAGTATATTACGTTTAAACACTATAGTACCTCAATATGATAGTCTATGACCGGTGCGTGTTGCCAGTGATGACATAATCTCTCGTACCTAAACAACACCTACGGCCGCGAACACACCGATTGTTAGCTGATCCTTTATCGCATACAGTGTCACGAGCTAACTCGCCGCTCGTTCGTGCGCTTTCTGTGCTTAATGCTCTCCTGACTCTAACACCGGAGTGTGACTTGTTTGCTGGGGGATGGATAGATGTGTGTCGTGAATGTCTAAGGTTTTGTGAGAAGATGGATAAAAAATAAGAAAACATTGTTTCATTTGTTTTTTGGGATATTTATTATTTTAGTGGTAATGTATATGTATTTTCTTTTTATTCTTCAATGTGTTATTATGGTTTTTATTTAATGTAATTTTTTAGTTTGTAAGTTTCTACTGTACAACACCTTGGACTTCCTCCGTAACGTTGTACAAGTGCTTGTAAATAAATAAATAAATAAATAATTATGGCTCCAAAACGTGGTCGCTCACAATGAACCTCACCAAAAGAAAAACCCAAAGAGCAATGGCCATGGTCGGAGTTTCTTTGCATGATCGCATTAGGAATGAAGTAAAACCAAGTTTACGGAGATAGCTCGAAAAATCGCCAAACTTTAGTGGCAGTGGGCAAAGCACATTGCTCGCAGAACAAATGGCCGTTGGGGCCGAAGGGTTCTAGAGTAGCAATCGTGGACCGGAAGATGCGGCTACATAGATTCCGGCAACTCTCACCAGCTCTACGGTCCACCGTAGACCTGGTGAGTTTCGTGGGAATCCGATGGTGGCGAGATACACAGGATCGTTCATTGTAACGGCAGTTGGGGGAGGCCTATCTCCATCAGTGGACGTCTTTTAGCTGAAATGATGATGATGATAATGATGTTTAAACACTCGCCAAATTAATTTCATAAGATTTAAGTTCTCATGATTGCTCGTGTTGACTAGCGTACATTACCTCGGGGGTCTTCCGTTACTAAATCTAGATCTGATAAATGCTTTTTTGTTCACAGGAAAATGATAATAAATCCTCATATTGGTATTATTCACAAGACTGGAAATAAAGTTCAAGATAGTAAGTTGATTTCTGAAAGCAATTTGCGTTCGTTACATTTCATTTTTTCCTTACAAAAGTAAAAGTAGATCTTTGCAAATCAACTGGTGGCTCTGAAATAATTTGCGTTTATAGAGTCATAAAAAAACAACAAATACATTTAAATATACTATGCACTAGCTTTTGCCCGCGGCTTCGCTCCCGTCAACTGACTACTCTATTCTGCTCTACCCAACTCTAGCCTACTCCACCCTACTCTACCCTAATCTACCCTACTCTACCATACTCTACCCTACTCTACCCATTTTTTTAATTTTTTCTTTCATAAGAACTTTCTCCTGACAATAACAAATACATTAAAAAAATAATTGTGAAATCGGTCCAGCCGTTTACGCGTGATGGCGTGACCAAGGGAAATAGGGATTCATTTTTATATACAATTTTCAAAAATGTCATTCTTCACGACTCTTGCACTCTTCAAAACGATCTTTAACATTCATGAACCTCAGAAGATGAGTAGGAATGTTTTTAATTTCTTGTCTAATGTTTTCCTTTATCTCCCTCACAGAGCTCGAACCTTAGGTTATCTGAAGAGTAGGATGTACAACAGTTATCCATCAACCATACCTGAATTTAAGGAAAACATTTACATTAACTCTATATTTCTTAATTTTTATGCATATATATGTGATGTAACAACCTTCTATCATCGTAAGTAACATGGCACGGCACATGAATAAGTCACATACATATTTGCCATAACCGTCAGCGAAAAAAATAGTTATAACCTTTTAGCGATTTTTTTCGCAGACGTCTTAAATTTCCAGTCGCCTTAGGCGTGGGCTTGTGGACCACGAGCAATGGGTAGATCACTGTCCGGTCGTCCGGCCGTCTGGTAACCGTCCGAACTGAGCCCGAGTCATCAACGGCGCGAAGTGTTCCACGTGCGCCTCATGGAGATGTCAACAAAACCATAGGGGACCCAGCATCACCGCCATGTCCTCGTGGGGGCGATCGGCGGCAACAATCTCTCGCGCCGGGCCTTGGTACAGGCCATGGTCCGAAGTGAGGAGGAGTGGCAGGCGGTTGCCTCCTTCTGCGAAGCAGTAATGCTAGCAAAAGAGGCGGCTGTACGTGCGAGGGCACTGCCCTCACGCTCCAGCCGCCGGGATTCTGATCCCGATTTCCGGCCACCGTAAGCGCGGGCTTGCGGACTATCGCGAACTATCGGTACATCGAAGTGCTGAAGTGTTTGTACGAGAACGCCACTATATCAGTCCACTTCAGGACTGGACCTCGAAACCTATCCTTCTGCAGCGGGGTGTGAGGTAGGAAGACGTCAATGGCGAGTACATCACTCACCTTCGGTTTGCCGATGATATAGTCATGGCTGATACTACGGAGGAGCTTAGTACAATGCTCGATGACCTTAGTAGAGCTTCCGAAAGATTGGGTCTTAAAATTAACATGGACAAAACCAAAGTCATGGTAAATAACCATGTACTATGTAGCACCCACTCCGATCAAGATTGGAGACTCTGCACTCGAAGTTGTAGACGATTACGTTTACCTGAGACAGACAATCCAGTTGGGTAGGTCTAACTTTGAGAAAGAGATCAATCGTCGAATCCGACTCGGCTCAGTTCTTCTACCGTAAAAAGTTGTGAGATCCATGTAATTCCAATTCAGTTAATTTATTCAGTCCATACTTAAGAGACTTTGATGACCTAGATTGACTTCGCAATCGGACTAAACAATCTAATTTAATATAATACGTATTACTATATACATACGATTGCCATGGCCTGAACTGTTTCGAGAAAAGGATAGTACGGACGTGCCACTTTTTTGCTCGCCTTGGTGGGGGCACTACCGTGCCCCCTAATATATATGTTTTTTTTTTCTTTATTATAGAATGCATTGAAAACATTGACAAACTAAATTACTGGTGTAAATACATATATAACGCCACAATGACACGAGTTTACAATCCCAAAATAAACTGCCATGAAGTAAAAATAAATCTTGAGCAACTCTGGGGAGGGGGCGGTGTTGGAGGTACTGACGCTAACAGAGACGAATTTCCACACATGGTAAGTAGTCTTAAATTAATAATCTTTTTTTTATTTAAATTAATTTCTGAAATAAACCTTTAGTTTCGGACGGTTGGTGGCTCAAAGTCCAACCAGTTATTTCTGACTATATAGAGTAGAATAGAATAAAGTTTATTGTACACCAAAATAGTAAACAATTTTACAGAAACCTTAATCCAAAAGGACAACCTTAGAATTAACTATAAGAACTGGTTTGAACTATTAATTCATTGAGGTTTCTTTCAGAAAAAAAATTGTTTTTATTTTTTTTACCCGACTACGGAGGGTTATGATTTTGACAGGCTATGTATGTATGTGAGTTTGTTCATCTGTTCCCACATGGCTCCTAATCTACTCATCGGAAGTCGACGTATGAGGTATCGTTAGAACCGTCTTAATTGTCCGCTGAACATAGGTTACGTGACGTGTCACAAAACTTGATATGGCGCCCTCTAGCGGAGAAAAAGTAATGTGTAAAAAATAAAAATGGAGATAAATACGCCGTGTTTGGTATCATTTGAAAGGGCTTTACTTGTACATTTCCAAAATATTGTTCAAATTTAAAGTGACGCCCTCTAGCGGACAAGAAGTCATGTGTTAAAAAAAATGTTAAGATAAATACACCGTGCTTGATATCATTTGAAAGGGCTTCACTGGTACTTATCAAAATATATCATCAAAATTCAATGTGGCGCCCTCTGGTGGACAAAAATTAATTTACCATTATTAATTAGAAATTTTAAATTTAACTTTTGCAAATGGTATAGAAGCACAGTGATTTAACACCAAAATAATTTAAATACAAAAAAAGTAAAAAAACTAAAACCCGACTACGACAAAAAAAACGACGAAACCAAAAGTATGAAACAAGATTTCCAGGATGCTGAAATAAACAAGGTAAAAAGAAAAGCCGTAGTCACACGTTATTAAAGTGTTTCGGTTGTTACATAAAACGTGTGACTGCGGCTTTTCTTTTTACCTTGTTTATTTCAGCATCCTGGAAATCTTGTTTCATAATTTTAGTTTCGTCGTTTTTTTTTGTCGTAGTCGGGTTTTAGTTTTTTTTACTTTTTTTCATTGAGTATTTCCAACAATATTACAAACTTTTCAAAGATAGAAAATCATATTTCTCTTGCTCTAGGGAGGAAGTGTCAGCCTTCTACTGACTAAAACCACACCTATGTACCGTCTTTGCCCTTTGCGTTCTAGAATGATGGGTTTTCATTTCGGAAGTAAATCCATGGCCTAGAAAGGCTGAATTTGTAACCTCCTTTTTTTGAAGTTTACTAAAACACATTCAACGTTCAAATTGTTAGTAATCCGATTTTAACATTTTTATACTGTTTATTACCTATTGTGTTTAATTACAAAGGTGAAAATATCAAAAGATTGTCTCTTTCCAGGCTCTGCTCGGATATGGTGATGACGTCACAGCAGCGAACTGGCTCTGTGGAGGCTCTGTCATTAGCGAAAGATTTATTCTCACTGCCGGTCACTGTTTGTCAAGTCCCAGGCTGTAAGTTCTTAGCTAAAAATATCCATTCTATCTCACAGTGCTGTGGAATACTTTGAAAGAGTCTGACATTCCATCTCATCTCTTCGTTATAGTGATTACCAACGCTCAAAAAATTTTTGCGCCACCGGTACATGCAGACATCCCATCCATACGTACAAAGCGTTTTGGGGACGCGTTTATTGCGCGTACAGCTAAGGAGTGGAATTCCCTTCCGAAGTCTGGGTTTCCAGATAGCTACAACTTAGGGGTCTTTAAGGCAGGGCTGTATAGGTTACTTCTAGGCAAGCGTGCTTCATCGTCGGCTATATCATCGCTTACCATCAAGAGAGATGGTGGTCAAACGCGAGCCTATTAATAATAATAAAAAAGACAGTTTTATAAAAAAAAAGCTGCTTTGCAAAAATTGGACTTAAATGCAGAATATTCGCACATATGCACTGAAACTTTAAATGAAGGTTGCGATGAAATGCGAAACAGAAATAAAAAACTTTTTACAATAAAATACAACCGACTTCAAGGTAAAAAAAACACTGAAAAGTGCAAATTTTTAACTTTAATTTCGGAAGTCGGTGTTTCTATAATAGTTGTCTCTTCGTTATTTAACACCGACTTCCGAAATTAAAGTTATTTTGCACTTTTCAGTGTTTTTTTTACCTTGAAGTCGGTTGTATTTTTTTTTTGTAAAAAGTTTTTTATTTTACACTTTTTAGTTATGGTACCACCACTAAATAGTACCTCTCAGCCAAACTTAAATACCTTATAGCCAGAGTGCATCTCATGACAATTCTAATAAACCCAAACACGGTTAGATTACATTAATTTATTACAGAGTTCCGGCGCTTAACTTCAGGCTTCATCATCAGATCAGTTCGATATATTCCCTCTCTTTTTTCAGTCAGTCAGTTTTCTATGGGACCAATTCGGAAACAACCTTTCAAACAAAAAAAAAACTTTCAAAATCGGTCTACAATTGACAGAGAAATCGGTGAACATACATAAAAAAAAATACATTCAGACGAACATAGAACCTCCTTTTTGAAGTCGTTTAATAATAATAATAAATAAATTTTTAATCAGAGAAGATTTTAGAAAAAAATTTTAGTTTATATAACGAGACACTATGGTTAGCATGAATAATAGTAGATTATGTGACTAGGGGATAAAGCAGTGTCTTTAAGTCGCGGGCGGCATGTTGAATTCCGAACGAAACGAAGGTTGCTAATTTTAATCCCGAACGATAGTGAGGGATTTATATAATTAACTCCCGAGCATTGCGAGGGAGTTAATAAAGAAACCTGAGTGAAGTGAGGAATTCAAGCCACCCAAGACAAAGACAGCTTTATCCCCGTGTTAGATACTCTACTTTTTACACCATCTGTGAGATAATTAAAAGACAATTTAGCAAAACAAATATATAATATAAGTATTATGTACAAGTCAATGTTAACTATCACTCAACATGTTTTGAGATTTGAAACAAACAAAGTCACTACTCTAAGATTCTATAGTTACAATTTTCTTTATGGCTCCCGCTTTTTCATTACTTTTTTTTAAACTCTTCAGTAACCACGACCACGTTTTATTGTTTTTTTTTGTTAGTGGCCAGTTTGAATTTTGAATAAACTTGTTTGATGCACATACATTTTAGTTCGCTTAATGTTGACGGTTTTTGACGTTCCAAATTCAAATCTCATTATTCCCTAGGGAGCGCCCATACTGCATTATCTCCCTAGGGACCGAATGACTTGCTTTAAGTGTTGGTTGTATGACATATAAAAGGGCATTATCGAGCAGGTGGTGTAAAAAGTAAATAATCCTATTCACTGCGTAGATATACCTACAAACACACGAATGTTTAATATAATGTGTCATGAGTGTTTCAACCAGACGCCACAATTCCTTTCAACAGTGATAATATTTATGGATATTATGTAAGATGGTTTAGTCCACTCTCGGCCCCTCGACTCCCAATAAATAATGTGTCCACTGAACCCCTAACTATAGTTTACTCTCGACCCCCAAGGGTCGAGCGTGGATTTAATTTTTCAGCAAACTTTTAGTTTACTCTCGACCCCCGAAGTACAGTTAGGTACTATGATAAATCATCAGTCTAGCCTAAAGTTTATCCAGGGAGAGGGGAAATGGCGAGAGATGTCGTGCGGTGTCCTGCTGGGATAATACTTCTGGGTACTAGGATTCGGATGGCTACGGATTGGCTACGACTACGTGCTGCGCGGCGACCTCCCCAGCGGAGTAAGTTTGGTTATATTATGCTGACAACCGCTGATCCTGGCACAGGGGAAGTCGTACCAGGCGGCGGCCAAATTAGCGACACTCGGGGTTGCGACAGTCGTGAAGAGGATCCGGCAGTTGGGACTCGAGGTGACACTGCATTAGTCTGAGACCATGTGAGTTTTATGGCCATCAGAACGCGCCACCAACGGATTCACAAATAACGGTAGGAGTCAAAGATGAAATGCCTAGGACTCATCCTTGACAGCCCGTGGAATTTCGAGGAGCACTCACTTCACTGCTGTGGGCGCTGTTGCTGCGGAACGACCGGTGGCCAAGCTGAACGCGTTCCAGAGGGTCATGCTCATTCATGCGGATGGTGCAGGGAAACCACACTGTCTCCCGTGAAACTTTGAACCCCTTACTAGCCTGCCGACGTGGGGTTTGGAGGAAAGGAATTGCACGATGCCACCTGCGCATGGTGTTGCAACGCCGGCCAAACGAATTTCCCCGAAAGTCGCGGTATGGCGGACATCGTTTCTGCTTAATCTTATGACGATGTAATGAGAAGGACTGTCGAAACCCAGCGCTAAGCACGCCACAATCATGGCGGTAAGACCCCCTCTTAAGAGTGGCTAGATAGGTGCCACGGCGTCCTCACTGGACATGGTAAGTTCGGGAGGTTCCTGTTTTGGATTCAGGCGGAAGAAACGTTGGGGTGTCGCCATTGTGCGGATCGTCCGGAGAACACGGTGTGCCCCGCTTGGGTAGAGCACCATTGTGTTCTCCTAGAGGCGATCGGCAGCGGAAACCTCTCGTGCCGGGCCCTGATTTAGACCGTAGTCCGGAGCGAGAGGGTATGCAATGCTGACGCCTCCTGTAAAGCAGTAATGCTAGCGAAGGAGAGGGCCGCACGCGTGAGGAAGAAGATATCCTCATGCCCCAGCCACCGAGACAGGAGACGCCCTGGGCATCGAGAACCATACGTTGATCACCGTAGGCGTGGGCTTGCACACGACGAGCAATGGGTAGCTCACTGTGCGATCGTCCGGTAACCGTCCATACCAAGTCCGCGTCGTCAGCGGCGCTTTGTGTTCCATACGTGCCTCAAAAACATGTCAGCAAAACCGTAGGGGCCCATCAGGGCCGATGGCCTTACATGGGCAATTTCTAAAAAAGAAACCCTAAAGCTTCCTAGGTTCCAGGTTTTTTTTAATGTCAATTCCTGAATTTTGCCTTTAGTTTGTACCTGACTGTACCAAAATAATAATTTTGAACTAGGGGTCGAAAGTGGACGAGGTATGTCTGTCCTTTGTATGAAAATTCAGTTTCAGCCCCTGGGGGTCGAGTGTGAACTATGTTTAAGGGTTGAGAGGACACAAATAGACAAATATTTTTTTAGGGGTCGTGGGGCCGAGAGTGGACTAAACCTGTAAGATAAGCTGCGAAAAGCAGTAGAACAAAAATATTTACATTAAATGTAATATTTAATTAATTTCATCAGCTATATTAATCTGTATTAAATGCACAATGTATTTAAGGTACTGAGCAGTGGTGGCCGAGTAGTAACGGCCCCGACTTACGAGTTGTATAGGTCGCGGGTTCAAACCCAGCCAGGCGCATTACTTTGTGTAATTTATTTCAACACCACTGCTCTCAAAACGGTGAAGGAAAACATCGTGAGGAAACCGGCATGTCCTAGAACCAAAAATTCGAAGACATGTGACATCCACCAACCCGCACTGGGCCCGCGTGGTGGATTACGGCCCATTCCCTCTCCTAGAGAGGAGGCCTGAGTCCCAACAGGGAACATTATAAGGCCGACTATGCTATGCTATACTATTTAAGGTACTTAATTGGATAAGGATTAATGCTGTATTGTATAAAATCGTTTCGTAAATAAGCCATTATTTCTCGTAAAAAGTAAATGTTAAAAATGGTTATTGCGGGTTATCCCTAAGAGATAGACATATACCATTGCGAACTTTTTGGTAGACCTTTTTAAAGTGTACAATACTGTAGTATTTTGATCTATCTCGTAGGGTTCAGCCAGCGTTTGCAATGTAAGCGCAAAAAATGTGTTTATTTACGACATCACATTAGAAACCTATACCTATAGTTTATCTACTATATTATGCATGTATTATACATATAAACCTTCCTCTTGGATCACTCAATATACTAAAAAGGCTGTATTAAAATCCCTTGCGTAGATTTAAAGATCTAAGCTTATATAGGGACAGACAGCGGGAAGCGACTTTGTTTTATACTATGTAGTGATACAAAATAAGCGAAGCGGATGACTGGCAGGTTTGTGAACTTTAATGTGATAAATGTTGACATAAAATAGAGTGAATAAATAGTGATATTATATTATAATAACTAAAAAGTGCAAAAAAAATAATAAAAATAAACCCATATTAGATGGCATGATTTAAGTCTAGATTACTTTAATGGGTCCCGACTGTTGCAGTCAATACGTTCCCTATTAGAATTTATTATTTGTTTTATTTTATGTAAATAAAATGCAATTATATTGGTTTCTATGCTTCTGGATTGAACTTGTTTTTTTTTTCAGTTTTTATTATAAAGTTATTTTTACGCAGTCGGGTTTTTTTATTTATATTTTTACCGCATTTTGACCCATTCGAATATTTTTCATAAATACCTATTATGAGAAAACTTTTTGACTTTTTCAGAGGTGTAGTGAAGTACATAACTGTAGGCATACTAAAACGGTCAGATCCTCCTGAACTGTGGCAGATATACAATGTGAAGAGGAGGATCCCTCACCCGGAGTACAAACCACCCTCCAAATACCACGACATCGCGCTGCTTGAGACTGATACTGAGTGAGTTAAGAAATTAAAGTGTGACTAAAGGATAATTTATATTAAAAAAAAAGTATATTCTAAAGTAATATAATTATATTATTATACGAAATATAGCTAAAACATAATAAATTCTCTAAGCATCGGTCCTTTTTGAAGGCTAAAAATTATATCAGCACCAGACTAGTATCAAACCTTCACCTACGATGCAGTAATTTGGTATTTCAACGTTTTTTTAGACTAAATATACCGATAGCTTAGTGTCTTATTTAAAATTTATTTAAAAGTGGTTATAATGCAATAACTGATGGGATCATTTTAATCATGTTGGAAAAAAACCTGTTTTTGTAATAAGCTTTGTAAAGTTTGAGAGACACAGAATTCTTATCGTTTCTGAAATATTTAATCAACGTACTCCTTCAAACATTTCAGGATTCGCTTTAGTAGGCAAGTACTACCAGCATGTCTTCATGCAGCTGGAAATGCAGGAAAACATTATACTACGGCCCTTGGCTGGGGAGCACTGGGATACAAAAGAGAGCTAGCTGATACTTTACAGACTGTAAGAATTTATGCGTATATAAATATCATGATGAAGATTCATTACTATCATTCATCATCATCATTTCAGCCGAAAGACATCCACTATTGGACATAGGCCTCACCCAAGTGTCGCCACAATGAACATCTTGTGCGTCTCGCATCCATTGGCTTCCCGCGATCCTCACCAGATCATTGGTCCACCTTGTGGAAGGCCTTCCAACGCTGCGTTTTCCAGTATGCGGTCGCGACTCCAGAACCTTTCGGCTCCATTGACTATCTGTTCTGCTAGCAATTTACCCTGCCCACTGCCACTTAAGTTTGCCGGTTCTTCGGGCCTTGTTTCTCCTGCGGATATCATCATTTCTGATGCAATCATGCAAGAAAACTCCGAGAGAAAAAGGACTATCTTTTCATTGCCCTTTGGGTCACTTTAAACCTTTTGATGAGGCCCATGAAAAATTCTGAGGACTTCTAATTTCTTTGTACCTACATCTCTATTTTTATAATTATGCATCTTAGCTCAAACTTGGACGACATATTTTTATAGACCGAGCGACGGTTACCTCAACGTAGCAGATTCTCAGGACCTTCACTGGACTTTGGATCCACTTGACTATATGGCCAATTACGCTATACATTTTGGGTTCACGGTCGTCGTTTCAGCACCTATCAACCCCAGTATCAACCTGTTGGTTAGTTTGATAATTTTTCGGGTTACATGGCTTGATTCACTTAAAGGTCTTCTCATATTTGATTAATAAATATAAGGCAAACTACACTGCACCATTATGATCAACACTGAGCCTATTTATATAATATATGACCTGTAAATACATTAATTATTAACTTACCTGTAACTAAGTTTGTGGATGTTCCAAGAAGTGAAGAGAGAAAGGTTGAAAATGTTTTTTTTAGCCTCCTTCTGCGAAGCGTGTGGCCTCCTCCTTTGCTAGCATTCATATGCTAGCAAAGGAGGAGGCCACACGTGCACGTGCGAGGGAGCAGCCCTCATGCTCCAGCCGCTGGGATCCCGATCCCGATTTCTGGCCACCAAAGGCGCTGGCTTGCGGACGACGAGCAATGTTCCACGCGCGTCTCAAGGAGATGTCAGCAAACCGTAGGGGCCCAGCAGGATCGAAGCCTACTGGGGCCAAGAGTGTGCTACTGAAAAGAAGACTCGGCCCTGGTATGAAAGGCAACAAAGGAACAGGAGTGTGTTTTTAGTCAGTAAAAGTCTGACACAATAAGATCAAGGGATGTCATTGGATGATTTTCCCACCGAAAAAAAAGGAAAAGTCTATTACATTTTGAATTTAGAAATATTATTTCTGAAATAACGTTTAGCAACGAAAATACTGCGTTGAAAATTCTGGGTGATGTCATTGACTGTTTCTTGCAGGTTCCAGTTTCCGAATATGAAGAAGACGAATGCTTTAAGTACTATCGTCCTCATAGACATCTAAAGAACGGATATAATCATACCACTCAAATGTGCTATGGCGATAAAAAAATACTGAGAGACACGTGTGAGGTATGTTTAATATAAAAAGTTTATGATAATTAACCTTTTATTTATTAAAACTTCATGCAACACAAAGGTACAAAGGCGGAATTAATGCCTTAGGCATTCTCTACCAGTCATCCAAGGGTAATGAAGAGAAAACATGGTAGGTGCATAAAAAAAAGAAAAGATTATAAGAAAACAAGGGATCAAATGTATATATATATATAAAATAAACATACATAAATATTTAATAATATAAACCTACATGTATATAAATATATATTATTTATATAAGGAAAAATTAATGGATTTTTGAGACTACTCCGCTATTTGTGTAGAAAATAAAGCCGCAACTTCCGCTTGAATGCATACTGACTGATGGCCGTCCTGAAGTCAAGAGGAAACGCATTCCACAGAAGTATGGACTGTACATGAAAGGATGAATGAACAAAATCAGAAGTATGAGAAGGACAAAGCAGTAGAAGATTGTTAGAAGAACGCAGATTCTTAGCATTCGTATTCTTAGTTCTTCCCGAACATATATATTGAAAGTGTGATATAAGATACCTTTTAATCGCCTACGTTGAACATCGTAGTACGACAATCTAAGGAAATACGACCACTTGTTGAATAACAACTTTTTATTCAAATAGTTTCTTATTCGCCAGAGAAAAAGTTAGCGTGCTTTGACGACGCTCTTCATCATTCTTCTGATCTTATGTCTCAGTTTCAACATTAGTCTATGTTTTTCACACGCTAAAAATTTGTATTTTTCCAACAGTCTTCTCTTATTTTAATCTTTTCATAATAATTAGTATAAGATTAGATTAAAAAATGTACCTTCAATAAGGCGTTAAGACGTGCTAAGGACTACCGTATACCTAGCACGTCTTAACTACTTCCTATTAAGTTCTTACATTTCATCCAAAGGTGGTCAGGGGCCCAAATCTGAACACGATTCCATTGTCATTTTGCTAAAAGTTCGTAATCTGCTAATTCATAATGATCTATCATTGGTCAGTTAATGATCTCGTAATAGAGTTGTGGTAGAATTATAATATCAAGCTGTCTCGTAACAAATTAAAAGCAATAACTGCACAATGACGTTCTAATGGTAGGTCACTGATCAAAGGAACTATCAAAACTTAAGCAGGTTACTGCATACGTCAAAGATTTATTTGTCAATATTTACGAGATTACCATTCTATGCCACTTTCCTCAATGGAGTGTCAATGGTTGGTTGGTTGGTTGGAAAGTCATAATGATGACATTATATTAGTAGATTAAAACTTGTCAAAATCAAGAATTATGAAGTCAATGATAGACCATTCTGACACTATTGTAATAGCAGACTTGAGGCCCTGGTAGATATCGCTGTCAGTGATAAGACCGCTATGGTATCTATGATTTTAAATTTGTGTAAAATTTTTGTTACTACTTTGGTGGACAATAAAGTTTATTCTATTCTATTTCCAGGGTGACAGCGGTGGGCCACTTCAGTACTACCATAATGATTATTTTGACAAATTATATTGCATCTATACAATTATCGGCGTGACATCTTCTGGCACTCAGTGTGGCATCGCTCCTAGCCCTGGCATCTACACCAGAGTCATTTACTATATATCCTGGATAGAGAGCGTCGTGTGGCCATAGCAGGAATAGGGCAGAAGTATGACATTAATGAGATCTATAGTAATTGAAAGTATTATTTTTTATATAGGGAATATTACGAGTATAGTAGCTGTCGATGTAAGCTTTCTGGATTCATGTGTACTGACTTAAATGAATAAAAAAATGAAATTTATAATAATAAAAAAAGACTGGCAACCAAATTTAATATCTGGATGGAAATTATTTATTCAAGATTGCGTATGTTTTGTTTATTTCTATTACAATGATTTAAGTACAGTACGTCATAGGTAACAAACGCTGTCAGACCAGTTTAGTGTAAAGGTGTTATCACATGAGTATATACAACTAATAAAACTTTAATAAAAATTCAGAAAAAAGAAAAGATACAGGTTTTGCATCCGTGTAAAGGTCATAACCCTACCTGGTTATACGAGTAAGTAACTCTGTATTGTAAAATTATTCTTGCCTAATGATTAATTATAGAACTCTAAGTGTCTAAACACACTATGCCGAAAAAACGCGACCGAAGTTCGGCATGTTAACGCCTGCAATGCTATTTGTATTACTTACGACACGTTATGCCGAAATTACGTTATGGCATACAGCCGAACTTCGGTTCGGCGTAAGTTCAGCGGCAATTTGGCCGCAAAGTATTCTGTAGAACACACATTACACGCGACCGAAGTTCGGTTCAATTGTCGACTGATGTAAACTTTTTGCTACAATAACTCTATGATTAATATGTTTATTTAAATTGATTGTCAAATATTATTACGCAACTGAATTTCAGCCGCGTAAGTTCGGCACTTATAGTGTGTCATGTCAGGCGAATACGTCGGAACGTAAAATCAGCCGCGGAACTTCCGTCGCGTACCTTCGGCATAGTGTGTTTAGACACTAACAGCTTTCTTTACACCTAACTTGGTAACAACCACCCATAAAATTAAGCTTTATGTTTATAAAATATTTTAGTATTAAAAAATTCTATAGTAAATATGTGTATTTGATCATTCCACTTGAAAATCATTTCGCCACGACGGTAGATCTGTCTGCTTCAAGACTTGAGACAAAATGCTAAACCCGAAAGAACGTTCTACTTATGTTCAAACTGTTCCGCTTCGTTTTTCATTCATTCGAAATGAGAGTGAATAATTCCGAATGCATTCGAATCGAACATTTTTTGATCGATATGAATTCATTCGCCAATATTCTTCTATTTTATGTTTAAACAATTAATTATGAGAGACAGATGCCATATAAAAGACGTAAACAAATGAAAATAGTAATCGTCTTATTTCATCTTAAGGCGAGGTTGCACTAATTTTGAACTTTTTTGAACCTCTGAAATCCACAAATATAGTAGAGAACAATTCCACCTTCCGAATCGCTACATGTCTGCGTCTGAGTGCTCCTAGTGGAGCTCCATATCGATGTTAATGCGGTGAAGCAGTCGACCACCTCGGACACCATGGCCTATGCTGCATTAGAAGCGCTGGTCGCTTAGCACAGCATGACAGCATTAATGACATCATCCGCCGAGCTCTTGTCACCGCCGGGTTGCCAGCTTTTTTAGAACCTATGGGCTTGGCACGTGACGATGGAAATCGGCCAGACGGGATGACCATAATGCCCTGGAAGTTGGGTAGGCCTTTGGTGGGGGATGCAACATTTGTCAACTTGCGTCAACTTGTGTTGACTTGCGTCATCCCATCTTCTGAGTGGGCTGTGCTAGGGCTGCTGCTGCAAGTGCAAAAAACCTCAAACGGCGTAAATATAATAATCATATCGGAAGTTATATGTTTGAGCCGTTTGGGGTTGAAAAACTAGGGCCATGGGGTCCGATCGCTCATCGAGTTGTGCGTGATATTAGCAAACAGCTGGTCAACTCTTCGCGTGACCAGAGGACTGAGCTTTTCTTTGATCAACAAATCAGCATTGCTATCCAACATGGGTATGCTGCCAGCATTCTGGGCACTTTTCCCATTGATATCGATGTGGATGAATTTTTTGATGCCCAATAAATTCTTTTAGTACCCGTTTTTTAAATTATTATTTTTTTAGTTTGTATAAATACCTTTTAAGTTACAATATTTATTAGTTTAGAAGTTTATAATAGTTATATAATTATGATTTCTAATTGAATAAATTTACTATGGCAAAAAACGAGAACAATATGATAAAATATTTTATTAAAATTGACCATAATTATGAACAACCGCTGTTTAGCAATCAAAACAATATATAAATTAGTTGGCTCAATGAAAAAATCACGAATCACCAAAAAAAAAAAACACGAATCTGACCCTAACTTACGATTTAAAACGTGTATTACTACGAGATTACGTCACGGAAATATTTAAAAGTTACATAAAATAATAAAGCTTGTTTTTAAGGGTCTGGAAAAAACAAAAATCTTGAATGGTTACTATTTTATATAAAAATAAAATCACAGTTACGGGGCCGCGAAGTCGACATAGAGCCGGGCTAGTACCTACAAAATACTCTGTGACTGCAACCGGCTCTTAAGCATCAGAATGCCTTGGAGGTCAACATCTTTAGCCTCTACATCTGAGTCCGCAAAATGATCTTCACTACACCAATCGATTAAGATAAGTGGTTATTGCAAAAGTCTCTCAATTCAATTTTTATATACTACTATAAAATAGTAAAAAATGACTCTGACTAATGATGACATTTGAACCTTATGATATATGTTATGTGAAACGACCATCTTTCTTGTTAATCTTATTTTATCTAATATCATCTATATATATAAAAGGAGAAACTGACTGACTGACATATCAACGCACAGCCGAAACTACTGGGATTAGGATCATGAAAATTTGCACAAGGTTTCTTTTTATGACGTAGGTGAACACTAAGAAGCGGTTTTTGGAAATTCAACCCTTTAAAGGGGTGAAATGAGGTTCTATAGTTTGTATGGAGAAACCTAATTCACGCGGGCGAAGCCGCGGGCAGAAGCTAGTATATAATAAATCTGTAGAAGTTTTTAGTTGTACGCAAATCACGTAAAATTTACGAAATCGACGTAGATAACTTTTATACATTAAAATTGTGTCTAACTAGATACTACTTATGCTTAGTTTCATCGCAATCGGTTGACTACGACAAAAGATATATAATATACTACATTCATTGACTGTTAGGCGGAACGAAGTTCATAACCCACTCCTAGTCAACTAGTTGTACAACAAACAATTACAACTTAACCCTAGAACCGTACCCTGGGGTACAAATCAAAAAAATAATTGAAAATTTGCGAAATATTTTTCGTTTTACACGGATTTCCTATATCCTCTGCCTCACGCATTCCGCCACCTCCTTTGATGTTTCAGTTCCTTCAGAATCCAGATCTGGAAAATTTTGGGCACGCCATAATAATTATGGCGGTAAGTCCCCTCTTTGACGAGTGGCTGGAAAGGCAACACGGCGTCCTTACCTTCCACATGACGCAGGTCCTCACCAGACATGGTAAGTTCGGGAGGTTCCTTCACCGGATTCATGCGGAAGAAGTTCCCGGGTGCAACCATTGTGTGGAACGCCCGAAGGACACAATGGAGCATACGGTAGAGGTGTGTCCCACCTGGGTAGAGCACCGCCGAGTCCTCGTGGGGGCGATCGATGGCAGCGATCGGTCGCGCCGGGCCTTGGTACAAGCCATGGTCCGAAACGAGGAGGAGTAGCAGGCGGTCGCCTCTTTCTGCGAAGCAGTTATGCTAGCAAAGGAGACAGCCGCACGTGCGAGGCAATGGCCCTCGCGCCCCAGCCAGGATTTTGATCCCGATTTCCAGCCACCATAGGCGCGGGCTTGCGGACGGCAAGCAATGGGTAGCTCGCCGTCCGACCACCCGGTAACCGTCCGGAACTAGCCCAAGTAGTCGATGGCGCGTAGTGTTCCACGCGCGCCTCAAGGAGATGTCAGCAACCGTAGGGGCCCAGCAGGGTCGAAGCTTACAGGGGCCATGGGTGATGCGAAAGAGATCCCCGAGACCCTGGAACAATGGCAAAGAAGGAACAGGAGTGGTTTTTAGTCACTAAAAGTCTGACACGCCCTCCCGCCCCGCCCGAGACGGGGGATGTCACTTGATGATTTTCCAATCCAAAAAAAAAAAAAATCTTATGTAGATACTTATGTAGCAACTTATACCTCAACTGATGACTTATGTGCTTGGTAGGTAGCACAAGTCTTGTTTTTGTTATTGCATCATTTGACTAAGTTCAAAAGTTCAAAATAAAAAACACAATTTTGGTTTCAAAGTTTGTTTTATTAAAATACAACAATTGAATAAAAAACAAACTTGCTAGAGTCTTTCACCCCCATGCCCCACCTCATTGTCGGGATCTCTTAAGGTCGATTGCAATTGGTCAGAAACCTACGCCTGGACAGATGACTCAGTTGGTAGGTAGGTATGTATCAACTTTCCTTTGACAGGTGATTCATCCATTAGGTACTTATCTAGCAGCTTATACTTTAACTGATGACTTGCGCCTAGCAGGTATCAGGTAGATCTTCCTTAATGAAACTTCTTTTTTCCTTTCCAAACATAACATTTTTAACACCTGGTACTTAATTAAGCTGCTTTACAAGGTGGCCGATGATAAGAGTAAGATCCATCTTGCCATTCTACTTCAAATTCTCCTCTTCTGAAATTTCACTCAAGGACCTGGACTGTCTCTTTTTTTTTGTTTGTCACTCAAATCGCTGAATGCTTTTTTAATTTCAACTTCACTGCTTGAACCCTCACTAATAGAAGTCGTGGGAAACGGCTTTCAATACAATTAAGGAGGAAATACGACTTCGTACAACAACTGTCGAAATACGAAACAGATGTCGGGCCTGCATTCACAACAGAGGCCAACAACAGCAAGATTTGTAAAAATTATGAAATAAATGTTAAAAATGCAATTTCATTTTTTTTTCTAGTAAAACATACTAAAAGAGAGATACGAGACAGATTTTACCTTATAAGAGTGAGATAACATTTTTTATAGGCTTTTCAGGTATCATTTAATCAAAAATTTTTTTTTAAATCACAATTTTTTACTACTTTCATCAAATATTAGATTTGATTATGTCTCCACATATTTGTCTAGCAAACTATACACATTTTTATAGTCAAAAACACAAACACTGTAAACCCTCCTATCATTCAGCAATGAACACTTATCCTACTAATTATAAACAGTTGCCAAATACTCTAATGTTAAACTTTAGCCTGTTTCCCAATAGTAATTTTTTTCTACCGACCGAGACGCCCCTCCCCTTTAAGTTTACTTATTTTGAAAAATGACCAATAACATTGACAGTTTTATAGAAAATCTTGACCAGTTTTCTCTATCAGTCCCTCAAACGTGTACCCCAGAACAGACACAGTCTGTTATTAACCATCCTAACAATTACCTAAAGCTGCTGACACAAAATATACGATCAATAAACTGTAATTTCTTAAACCTACAGACTCTCTTGCAACGTCTCTCATTTGAATGTGATCTAGTGATTCTAACAGAATGCTGGCTACCCTGTTCTAGCAATGGCACTATTCCTCAACTAAAAAATTACACTACATTTAAAACCACGAAACATTTGAACCAAAGCGATGGTGTGGTAGTATATGTGAACGCGGAGTTACCAGCTACATGTGAGGAACCCGACCTACATCAATCAGCTTCCGGGCTTATTATTAAAATAAAATCTGAGGTCGCTATAATTTGCATTTATCGGTCTCCATCTATTGATAATATTCAAGGCTTTTTATCAGCCCTTAATGTTATACTTCCATCTCTCAAAAAATTTAAAACGGTAATCTTAACAGGTGACATAAACCTAGACATTAAACCTACTACCTCGGATATACGGGCACACGAATATTTAAATTCCCTAGCTTTTCATGGCCTTTTCGCAGCACATACCCTTCCAACCAGAGGCGATAACTGTTTGGACCACCTTATTTTAAGAACAAACTCTCCTTCATATTCCTTTGTCTATGACTCCGTGGTTACAGACCACTATCCTTCACTACTCTGCTTGGACAATCGACGTCTACGAAGTGGTTCAATCTCTACTGTCACAAACATTGATTTTGAGAAACTGGATGAAACAATGTCTCAGCTAGACTTTAGCCCAATTCTCTCTGTGACAAACGCCGATGCTGCTACAAATCAACTTTTGGGATTAGTGAAACACACCTTGACCAAGAAAATACCTGCAAGAAAGAAAATTCTGAAACCCTGGATCACGACTGGTCTCTTGCGTTGCATTAGAAATAGGGATGCGTTACATAAAAAGGCAAAAAAAGATCCAGAAAACGAAATACTGACATTAACTTACAAACGCTACAGAAATTTCTGCAGTAAGATTCTAAAGAAAGCGAAACGTCTTTATGATACGGGAGAACTGAAAAAAGCTGGTCAAAACCCTAAATTACTCTGGGAAACAATAAAGCGAGTCACCTATACAAAAAAACCTGATAATACTTCTACTCAACTATTAACCACCTCATCCTCCCCAGTAGAATGCTGTGACAAAGTAAACTCCTTTTTTGTCAATGTGGGCAAAAACCTTGCCGATAATATCAGAACAAATCCTCTACAACAGATGGCAACTTATATTGTACCTAAAACTGTACCCATCTCATCTTTCGTTCTAGAACATAGCGATAGTGACGAAATCATTTCCACTATAAACTCCCTACGGACCAACGCTGCTACTGGATGGGATGGTATATCGCCCTATATGCTAAAAAAATACTCCATTCTACTGGCACCCATCCTATGCCATATATTTAATCTTTGTTTCGACACCGGTGTCTTTCCTACTTCGTTTAAAAAGGCAATTATCCATCCAATTTTCAAGGGAGGAGACGGGACTTTACCTAACAATTACCGACCCATAGCAGTCCTAAGTGCATTATCTAAGGTACTCGAACGTTTAATTAATAAGAGATTGGTTAATTACTTGGAACACTATAAGCTAATTTCATCTCATCAATTCGGCTTCCGCAAAAACTTATCAACATGCGACGCTGTCCACGAATTAACTAATCACGTGGTTCGTAGTATTAACAGTAATAAAAAAGTCGTAACAATATTCTTGAACCTCGCAAAAGCGTTCGACAAAGTCCCTGTCTCTACTCTCTTATCGAAACTTGAAGGAATGGATGTCCGAGGTGTTCAATTAGATATGTTCAAGAGCTACCTAACAAATCGATCACAATATGTCAGCATAAATAACATCAACAGTAACGAACTTCCCATTTATTACGGTGTGCCCCAGGGCAGTATACTTGGACCGACCCTTTTTCTTGTCTTCATCAATGAGCTATGCAACCTTAATATCCAAAATGGCAACATAATATCTTTCGCAGATGATACTGCGATAACTGTTGTAGCTGAAACATGGTCTCAATTAGAAATAGAAGCGCAACTCGCATTCAACGCAGCACTAAACTGGCTCAATGATCACACCCTTACTCTTAATACTTCAAAAACTAACTTCCTTACATACTCAATCAGTACAGCCTCCCAACCACGAATCCCAATGGACAAAACTCTTAATTTTAAGTCCCACATAAATATTCTTACTGGCAGGGTCCGTAAACTTATCTTCATATTTAAAACACTTCGGCAAATCGCTAATCAAACTGTAATTCGTAAGGTTTATTTCGCCTTATGCCAATCTATTGTCACGTATTGCATTTCATGTTGGGGTGGTGCTGCTAAAACAACTATAAAACCATTAGAGATAGCCCCTAGAGCAGTATTGAAAGTTGCTACCTTTCGTCCTATCATGTTCCCTACAAACGAATTATACCGTAAGTGGAAAATTCTTAACGTAAGACAACAGTTTATCATGCAAGCTATTCTTTTACAACACCAAAAAACACCATATAGGAAAATTGATAAACGTAGAAAAGATATAATTTGTACTCTCCCTCGTACGCGCTCCGCTTTCGTTAAGAGATTCTTTTATTTTCTTGGCCCTTCTTTATATAATAAAATAAATAAACATTGTCCAGTATACGCGTTAACGCTCTTTAACTGTAAGAAAAGGGTCTACTCATTTCTTCTAGACTATACATATGAAGAAACAGAAAAGTTGCTTATTTAAAGGTAAGTGAAATACATAACATAAGATTAATGCAACCAACACACACGAAATGGTTTGCAGACAAATCTTTCTTTTATTTTATTTTCTTTTTTCTCAACATTATTCTTTTTTTCTCTTATTATTTAGTTAAGTATACCAAATTTTTGAAGGCAGTTAAACACATGTACGTAATTAGTGAAAATACATCATTGTTGTAAACCACGGGGATCGGAACTGTCACTCCTACATACAGGTTATACTGTAACCTAATTAGGAGATCAGAACTGCACCCACTACAATTGTAGCAAATTTGTAATTTTACCAAATAAAAATCAAATACCCATGTACTGCAATATTTGTAAATGATCAATAAAGATTATTATTATTATAATAATTTTGAATATTAGTCTTATGTGACTCAATTCACAATTCTAGCGAATTCACAAAGTTATGAAAAGATTTTTATGGCATGTGGCACATCACTAGCAAGGAAAATTTTTGAGGAAGTTGTAAGATTCCGGTCGCTTTTGGTTTTTTTTTTTGTAGCCACTTATATAACTGTAACATGGACAGCTTTAATTTAAGTCTAAAACTATGCATGTAAATTAAAAAAAAATAGATAGCTAATGTCACTAATTTTAAATTTAAAATTACTCTAATACAATACACATCTAAATAAAATTAAAATCCATTGTCTACGCTTTATATATTTTTTTAAATTTGTATTTGAATGAAAAATTTGGTTCTTATTTTCATAAACCATAAAAACTCGATGAGATAAAATCCACAGGGCATGAGAAATGATTAGGGGTCAGAAAGGATAGCAGATGACCCTTCCCGTCGACCATTTCAATTTAGCACACGATGCACCAAACAGCCTTTATATCATTATATCTTTCATTTATGTTAGTATACATGAATACAGAAAAGATTATATCGGCAGCTACTATATTATTCCTTATATAAAAAATAATACTTTCAATTAAAACTGATCGCGTTGTTATCACACTCCTGTCCTTTATATTTAATCGTACTATGGCCATACAACGCTCTCTATCCAGGATATATAGTAGATGACTCTGGTGTAGATGCCAGGGCTAGGAGCGATGCCACACTGCGTGCCGGAAGAAGTCACGCCGATAATTGTATAGATGCAATATAATTTGTCAAAATAATCGTTGTGGTTGTACTGAAGTGGTCCACCGCTGTCACCCTGGAAATTAAATAATTGAGTATATTATTTGTTACTCTAGAATAGAAAACCAAAATAGTAACTTAATAAACTGGTCTTATTATCTTATCGCTGACAGCAATATAAAATTTAACAGACCATCTTTGGTTGGAATAAATAATAACTTAAAATATAATTTGGATGAATTTTATATGCCCAGTAAATCCTTTTTTATTTTATACACGTTTGTACATACTTTTGTCTTTAATTTATCTATTAAGTTGTTTATTATTTTAGTTGTTTGTATTGTCTAATAAATACTAACTATAATTACAATAAATTAAAAAGAAATTATAATTAAAACCCTACACTAATTACAACAAACTAAAACCAAACTAAAATATGGCGTCAAAAAACTCTTCCACATCGCTGTCGACTAGTAATGAGCCCAAAAGACTGGCGGCATTGCCACGCTGCGCTGTATGGCAATGCTTATCTTCTAATATCTTATAGTCTAATTAGTTAAACATAGGTAAGAATGTAAATATTTTTTTCTACTATATACAATAGAAAGGAGTTTGCTATATCTAGCACGTCTTAAGGCCTTACTGGAGGTACATTTTTAATCTAATCTATCTATATAAATAAAAATGAACCCCTATTTCTCCTGGTCACGCTATAACTTAAGAACGGCTGGACCAATTTTAATAATTCTTTTTTTGTTATGTTCACCCGCATACAGGGAAGGTTGTAATTTGGGTAGGATAAGTAGGTAGCCGGTAGGATAGGTAGGTAGGGTAGGTAGGGCAGAGTAGTCAGTCGACGGGAGTGAAGCCGCGGGCAAAAGGTAGTCTAATAATAATTATAAAAAGAACAAATTATGAGAAGATTGTTGAAAAAATGCAGATTTTTAGCTTGTGAAAAATATAGATATTAAAACTAAGACAAGATCAGAAGGAGAGGTTGAAGAGCGTCGTCAAAGCATGCAAACTTCTCTGGCGAATAAAAAACTATTTGAGCAAATACCTGTTGTTTAACAAGTGGTTCTATAGGTTTAATTTGAAACTATTGAAGACTCTTATCGTACTTATTTAGTGAGGTCGCGTTCAAGTCAAGTGGCACACGTTACCATAGTATACCTATAGGGAAAATTCTAACACAGCTTGTCTTTTATTCTGTTAATTTAATTTGCCTCTTTAGTTAATTTGCTCCATTTGAGTTTAGTAACAAGCACACAGTCTTTATTCCAAAACGACGTCAGAGACAAGTACAAGACCAGCTGGTTTTATATTAAAATTATGCCATAGTTAACCCTTTAACCGTTTGCGTCGGATTGGTCCGACGATTGTTTTCGTGTCCTATTCGCCAGTGTCGTGTGATTGCGACTAGGTACTCCATCTCGTTTAGCTCTTCAATCCCCATAGGTGACAGAAGAGCTGACGAGATGGAAAATTTGGTCGTGGATGTGCGGCCATGGCGGAATAAACTCAAGAATGTATGTATGTCGGATATATGCAACGTAGGTTAATTATCATAAACTTTTCACATTAAACATACCTCACACGTGTCTCTCAATATTTTTTTATCACCATAGCACATTTGAGTGGTATGATTATATCCGTTCTTTAGATGTCTATGAGGACGATAGTACTTAAAGCATTCGTCTTCTTCATATTCGGAAACTGGAACCTGTAAGAAACAGTCAATGACATCACACAGAATTTCCAACACAGTATTTTCGTTGTCAAATTTTATTTCAGAAATACTTTTTTCAAAATTCTAAATGTACTAAGCTAAAAAAAAAAAATTCTCCTCATTGCTTGGAACATCCACAAACTTCGTTGCAGATAAATTAATGTCTTTACAGGTCATATAAATGGACTCAGTGTTGATCATAATGGAAAAGGCTTGTTCTTTTTCTTTTGAGTTTGTCCTATCCCTTATCAAATACGAGGAGATACGTAGGTAAACCAAGGTAAGCAACGTAACCCGAAATATTGTCAAACTATCTAACAGGTGGATAATGGGGTTGATATATGCTGAAACGACGACTGCGTATCCAGAATGTATAGCATAGTTGGTCATACTACTATATGACCAACTGCACACCAAGGTCTAGTGAAGGTCTTCAGAATCTGTTAGATACAAGTGACCATGAGTCGGCAAAAAGACATCGCCGTCACTCGGTCTAAAAAAATATGACGACCAAGTTTGAGCTAAGATGCATATAGAAATAGAGATGTACACCCAAAGGGCACAGGAAAGGGCTGTGCTTGGAGTTTCCTGGAGTGATCGCATCAGGAATGACGATATCCACTGGAGAACCAAGGTTACCGACATAGCCTGAAGAATCGGCAAACTTAAGAGCCAGTGGGCAGGGCACATTGCTAGCAGAATATATAGTCGTTGGAGCCGAAAGGTTCTGGAGTAGCGACCGTGTACCGGAAGACCCAGCGTTGGAAGGCCTCCCACAAAGTGGACCGATGATTTTGTGAGGGTCGCGAGAATCCGAAGGATGCGAGACGCACAGGACCGTTCATTGTGGCGACACTTGGGTGAGGCCTATGTCCAATAGTGGATGGCTTTCGGCTGAAATGATAATGATGAATGATGGTGATTAATCTTCATCATGATATTTATATACGCATAAATTCTTACAGTCTGTAAAATATCAGCCAGCTCTCTTTTGTATCCCAGCGCTCCCCAGCCAAGTGCCGTAGTACGGTGTTTTCCTGCATTTCCAGCTGCATGAAGACATGCTGGTAGTACCTGCCTACTAAAGCGAATCCTGGAATGTTTGAAGTAGTCCGTTGATAAAATATTTCAGAAACGATAAAAATTATCTGCCTCTCAAACTTACAAAAACAGTTTTTTTTCTTTCAACATGATTAAAATCATTCTGCCAGTTATTGCATTATTACCACTGTGATCAAAATACAAGTTTTTTAATAACTTAATCAATAAGACACTAAGTTGTTGGTATATTTAATCGAAAAAACTTCGAAATACCAAATAACTGGATCATAGGTGCAGGTTTGATGCCAGTCGGGTACTAAAACAATTTTTATCTTTTAGCTATATTGCGAATATATTATAGGTATTACTTTAGAATATACTTTTTTTTAATATAAATTATCCCTTAGTCACACTTTAATTTCTTAACTCACTCAGTATCAGTCTCAAGCAGCGCGATGTCGTGGTATTTGGAGGGTGGTTTGTACTCCGGGTGAGGGATCCTCCTCTTCACATTGTATATCTGCCACAGTTCAGGAGGATCTGAACGTTTTAATATGCCTACAGTTATGTAATTCACTACACCTCTGAAAATGTAAAAAAGTTTTCTCATAATAATGTAAAATATTCAACTGGGTCAAAATGCGGTAAAAATATGTCTTTTTTGCATCGGAAAAAAGACATCCTCCTATCAACCTTGGATCTGGTGAGGGTCGCGGGATTCCGATGTTTGCAAAACGCATAGGACCGGTCATTGTGGCGATACTTAGGGTAGGTCTATGTTCAGCAGTAGAAGTTTTTTGGTTAAAAAAAAAAGAAATTGTGATGATGATATCATTTTTTACAAGGTGTGCACAAGTTTATAGATTCTGTAAAAACAGTGTAATACTCACGTCATGTGAGAACAGTTAGTTGTTTTAAAATTAAGAAAGAAGTATTGTAGTATGCTTATTTTTTTACTTTTAGAATAAAATAGAATAAACTTTATTGTTTATCAAAATAGTAACAAAACTTTTACAAAAACAGCTGGCATTTTTTATAGAACTGTTTTTTTATTATTAATAATAATAGGCTCGCGTTTGACCACAACCTCGCCTGATGGTAAGCGATGATATGGCCGACGACGGAGCACGTTTGCCTAGAAGTAACCTATTCACTCCTGACTTAAAGACCCCTAAGTTGTAGCTATCTGGAAACACAAACTTCGGCAGGGAATTCCACTCCCTAGCTGTACGCACAAAAAATGTGTTCCCAAAACGCTTTGTACGTATGGATGGGATGTCTACCATGTACTGGTGGCGCAACAATTTTTTGAGCGTTGGTAATAATTATAACGGAGAGATGAGATGGAATGTCAGACTCTTTCAAACTGTCCCACAGCCCTGTCAGTTAGATAGAATGGATATTTTTAGCTAAGAACTTACAGCCTGGGACTTGACAAACAGTGACCGGCAGTGAGAATAAATCTTTCGCTAATGACAGAGCCTCCACAGAGCCAGTTCGCTGCTGTGACGTCATCACCATATCCGAGCAGAGCCTGGAAAGAGACAATCTTTTGATATTTTCACCTTCATAATTAAACACAATACGTAATACACAGTATAAAAATATTTCAATCAGAATACAAACAATTTGAAAGTTGAAAGTGTTTTAATAAACTCCAAAAAAGGAGGTTACCAATTCAGCCTTTCTAGGCCAAGGGTTTACTTCTGCAAAGAAAACCCATCATTCTGGAAAGCAAATGGGCAAAAAAGAAACACAGGTGTGGTATTAGTCAGTAAAAGGCTGACACACCCTCCCTAGAGCGAGAGAAGTAGTGATTGGATGATTTTTTACCATGAAAAAAGTGTGTAATATTGTTGAAAATCCTCAATAACAAAAAATAAGCAACACTTTTCCGAAAGAAACCACAATAAATTAATAGTTCAGACCAGTTCTTATAGTTAATTCTAAGGTTGCCTGGTAGATATCGCTGTCAGCGATAAGACCGTCATTGTACCCATAGACTAAAGTTTCTGTAAAATTGTTACTATTTTTGTGTACAATAAACTTTATTCTATTCTACTCTATAAAGTCAGAAATAAGGGTATTCTTTTATAGGTATCCTTATATAAGTGTAAGGGTAAATAAGGGTTTATTCTATTCTACGCTATAAAGTCAGAAATAAATTAATCGGTTGGACTTTGAACCACCAACCGTCTGAAACTAAAGGTTTCTTACAGAAATTAATTTCAATTAGAAAAAAGATTATTAATTTAAGATCACTCACCATGTGTGGAAATTCGTCTCTGTTAGCATCAGTGCCTCCAACACCTCCGCCTCCCCCTCGGGCCTCAATATTTATTTTTACTTCATGGCAATTAATTTCGGGATTGTAAACTCGTGTCATTGTGGCGTTATATACGTATGTACACCGGTACTCTAGTTTGTCAATGTTTTCAATACATTCTGTAATAAAGGAAGTAAAATTTATACAGTTAAACGAAGTGTTTTATTCATGGAATTTTTGACGACATGGTTGGCGCAGTGTGATTTTTTTGCTGCGCTGCGCGTTCCATTCCCAGACGGAACAAATATTTATATGGCCTACAGATAGACGTTCCAGGTCTTGGTGTCATGTGTATGTGAGTTTACATGTTTGTGAGCGCACCCACGATACCGGAGTAATTTCTAGTGTGGGGCAAAGTTTTTTTTTTTAAGTAGAGCATATTTTGCTTACAACGTGGTCTACACGGCCGCAGCGGAGTTGCCACGCGGGCGACGAGAGACAAACGCGCTTTATTGGTATGAACATGTTAACGTAATATAAAAGAGTTTTTATGTTGACTTTACTACAAACAAAAAATCATATTGAGTGAGTTTACGAGTGTGGATTTAGAAACAAATGAACGTATATTTGAGTTATAATTATCATTAATTGACTGATCAAATTAAGGAATGGAAAATAATTTCGGCGTAACGTAATTTTGTATAATATAATTTTGTATCTACGTATAGTCTAATATAATATATTAGACTATACGTAGATATGACTATACAGGTGAACTGCAAATTCAATTTTACATTAAAAATATATTATATTTTTAATGTAAAATTGAATTTGCAGTTCACCGCAGACAACCCCCTTTTTATGTTAAGTTCTTACAGTCCATCCTAAGGTTGTCTGGTAGATATCGCTGTTAGCGATAAGATCGCCATTGTACCCATAGATTAAGTTAGTTTAAAAGTTTTGTTACTATTTTGGTGTACAATAAAGTTTTATGCTATTCTATTCTATAACGAGTGCGTGTCAGACTTTTATTGACTAAAACCCACTCCTATGTTCCTTCTTTGCCTTCGTTCCAGGGCCCTCGAGTTCTGAGGTCTGAGCTCTGTGAGGAAAACATTAGATGAGAAATCAAAAACATTTCTACTCAACTTTTGAAGCGCGTTTTTCATGAATGTTAGAGATCGTTTTGAACAGTGCCAGAGCCGCGAAGGATGACATATTTTGATTAATGATATTTTTAAAAAGTAATTTTTAAATTTTGTAAATTAATGCATACACATTAATTTACAAAGTTAGAAACTGATTTAAATGTATTTGTTATTTTTTATGAATCTGTAAACGCAAATTATTTCTGAGACACCAGTAGATTTGCAAAGATCTAATATCACTTTTGTAAGGAAAAAACGAAACGCAACGAACGCAAATTGCTTACAGAAATTAACTTACTATCTTGAACTTTATTTCCTGTCTTGTGAATAATACCAATGTGAGGATTTATTATCATTTTCCTGTGAACAAAATAAAATATTCGTCAGATCTTGATTTGATATTGGAAGTACCCCAAAATAATCTACGCTGGTCAACACAAGCAATCAATCATGAGAACTCAGGTCTTATGAAATTAATTTGGGGAGTATTTAAACGTCATTATCATCATTTCAGCTGAAAGACATCCATAGCTGGATATAGGCCACCCCAACTGTCGCTACAATGAACAGTCCTGTGTGTCTCACATCCATAGGATTCCCACGACCCCCACCTGGACTACGGTGGATCGTGGGCTTTGCAACGCTTCGTCATCCGGTACACGCTAACTACTCCAGAACCTTTCGGCATCTGTTCTGCGAGCAATGCAATGTCCTAATGTGCCCTGCCCATTGTCACTAAAGTTTGGCGATTCTTCGGGCTATGTCCATAAACTTGGTTTGTCTTCATTTCTGATACGACCACGCAAAAAAACTCCAATCATAGCCCTTTCCATTGCTCTTTGGGTGACTTTTAGTCTTCTGATGAGGTCCATTGTGAGCGACCACGTTTTGGAGCCATAATTATGCCATCGCTGGCAATACGCGATAGTCAAAGATCTGATCTTGAGACACTGTGGTGTTTAAACGTAATATACTGAATAAATACCTTGTATCATTAAAGGTGCAATCTGTACAGCATATTATTGGCTCTTTGCCCTTCAAAGAACATACCTGTAATATAATCAATAAATTATTTCTTCTTCTAATCTTTTTAAAACAACTTTTTATTAAAATGATTACGAAGCAGATAGCAGCAGGTGAAAAATTGTTTAGAGAATTGCTGCAGATATTAAAAATCAATGATAAATGATATTTATTTTGCCAATAGGTTTAAAAAAACACTTTTACATGTAATTTTTTTGTCAATTTAAACTAGATCTGAGTCTTTTAAGAAAATAATTACACGTGTTGGAGTGTCCAGTTAGTGCAAGCCATAGATATCCGGAGATATGCCTTCATTGCCGTTTAGTAAGGAGTCCTAGTGATGCCGCTTATCTCCCACCAAAATAATTACAACATTCACAAATAGTGTATATACGACGACACACAAATATTTGGGAAGATTCAATGCACACGCATGCAATTAGGGAGTCGAACGCGATGGTCGATAATATTTATCGATATTGAATTTCAGCATATTCTTGTAATATAATTACTTCGTTTGATTTTCTTTAAATAATTTCTTTTTTATTTCACAAACTCCATGTGCACTCTTTTAAATCATGTTAGGAGTTACAAAAATTTTCGTTACATATTTTTGTCGCTTTTATTATGTGAACACAATGTCAATAAATAAATCTTTTAATGGAATTATTTATTGTCCAGTAAAATGCAAATATTTGGATAAGATTTGGCGCTTTGAAATTTTTGGTGTCACATTTTTTGCCAAAAAGTGAAGTCTTATGTCTATGTATTTTTCCATGACACATTTTATCAACTGGATGATATGATTATCTAGTGGTTCCTGGTCGAATTGATGAAAATCAATGGATTTGAACACATTTGATCCGATGAAGTGGTTAAGAGCTTTTGGTACCAGTAATGACTTTGTAAATTTTGAAAACACTTGAAATTTATCGTCTTTTATCACAGTTTTTTTTATTACCCCTTCCATTTTTCTACAAATGTCTATAACATCTTCGGAAGGCAATACAAGGCCACCTCTATCTTTTAGATTAATAAATCGATGATTGCGGGTTATTTCTGTTGCTAGCAACCCAGATACACAAATATCGCACTTTAACTTTTTTAAAAGAGCATGCGCTACAAATCCAGCCATATAAACTATAACTGGAATACTTATGTCTGTGACATTTTGTGCAATCTCTACAATTTCTTCATCGAACAAAGCTTGGTCATACAAGTCTTCTAAATCATCAGATGAATCTTCCCAAAGCTTTTTTTGTGCAGAAGTAATATTATTTTTTTCAATGGCAGACTGGCAGCACAAAATTGAAATATTTTCTAAAGATTTGCAGTTGCCGCTATCGAAATCACGTAGCTCAGACTTAATAATTAGTTTTTTATAAATTGCCATGAATTGGCGAGCTGTAGGATTAGTGTTACAACCACCGTGTGCTCTAACATGCCCAAACATTAACTCCAGATGATCTTGAGATAGTCTGTATGCCGGTAAAAATCGTAGTATTTTTTCTCTCTTCACAAGCTTGTTATACAAACCTTTTAAACTTTGGATACAAACTATGAATCCTACAAAACCAGTTTTTCTGCCAGAATCGACAAGTTTGGTGCTGTTAGGTAACTTTAAACATTTTAAATATTCCATAACCTGGTCTAAGAATTTAAATATAATTTCTTCATTATTTTCATTAAGAGCTTTTTTATAATCTACCTGATTAATGGTTCTGGAATTTAGTACATCAAAAAGATCGTTAATTATTTTAATAAAATTTATGGTACATTCTACTTCTTTAAAAGCGATTTGGTTTTCATCCGCACAATATTGTAAGGCATCAGCTACACTTTTACTGAAAAGTTGTGACGCCAAACGTACTTTCATTTTTTGGTTGTGAAAATGAACGTGGCAATGGCGCAACTTGTTTGCAAAGTGCAAATTTTCTTTTATTTGCAATTCATGCAATTTTTCCAAAAATTGCCACTGAACGGGTCTAGTTTGGCTATCTATAAAAGTTCCGTATGCTTGAAAGGCGTTTCTTAATAACTTTAACATAATTATGACAAGCATCAAAAATAATAAAAACTGGTCTTTGGTACATGGATGTTTCATGTTTTGACTTGTTTTCATGTCATTTCCAACATCTAACAAACATCCTAACTGTTTTAACCATTGTTACATTAGCCGGACAAATCAAATGTTAAGGAAGAAATTTCAATGCCTATTTTGTTTATTAGTTCTAAACATTGTATAACGAGATTGGCCCTTTGTTCTCCAGAAACACCATTAACAAAAAAATAGCCAACCGGCACTTTAAATGCACCGTTTATTGCAGTCACTAAAAAAACTAACACTTCCTTAGCTTCCATTAAGTAGTCTCCCTCCTGTGTGTTGCCAATATCAGTGTAACCATGCATTTGCCCATCCCATTCAATGCGTTGCCTAATAGCCATCTCGTCTAGAACTAAGTTGCAGACAATTTTCTTATCAGAGTATTTTGCTTTTATCTCTAATGCTTTCAATGATTCCGTTGTGAATCCTGGTTTGGCATTGACGGATTGATACCATTTCTTAATAGTTCTAATATGTGGTAGACACGTTGCAAATTTGTGTCTCACAAACTCGTACGCCTTTGGTGAGTAAAAGTGCAACGTCATGGCAAAAGATTTTAAGCTGGCAGGGTACTCTGTTCTCACTATGCGCCCTGAAGCCAACTGAATATTGTATCTATTGACAAGGTCTTAAATACTCACATTCGTATTTGCCAAATGTAAAGCTTTATCTTCATTAACTAATTTTCTATTCCGTAGTGCCTCAAAAACCTCTTCTAAATACTTAATTTTTTTACCATACCGCCTCTTTGTATTTTGAAGACGTTTAATGCGCCTTCTTTGAGATTTTATAAGGTTGTCTTTGTTCTTGATAATAAATAGCTCTTAATTTCAATTTTCGTGGTGTGTCTGTTAAGTTTGTACCACACGTATCGACGGTTGTAGGTGTAGACGGCTCTTGTGGAAATTTGCTATCTTCTAGTGATTCTGTCAACGATGCAGGCTTTAAATGATGTATATAAAATAATATATAATTTAATTTAAAAAAAAATACTAAAAGAGTAGTTACGAATGAAACTTACGGTGTCAAATATGTATTTTAATTTCAATGTAGGTGTAGCCCATTCGAAAAGCCTGCGTCTTGTCCCTGATTGATTAAAACAATCTTCTATATAGTGGGTAGAGCAAATAACACTATTTTTAGCAGGAAACCAATCATTGTCTCTACCGGTTGCTTCTATCCATTTAAGTTTCAGTTTTGGATCTTTTGGGAAACTGAAAATTTATTTGTAATTATACGGTTGGTATTACTATAATAATAAGTTATTATTACTAAGAATAATTTAATATAATACGTTATGTTATAAGCGACCTAAGTTTGTTTCTATGTCTGAGGCCGGATTAGAGCCGAAAGCGTAATAATACAATGCTCACGCCAGTTATACGACATTTTTACCACATTTGCGAAGAAATAAAATGTGAAACCCTCATATGTATTTTTTTTTTATTCTTGATATGTTCGCGCTTGACCGCTAACTCACCTGATAGAAAGCGACGATGCGGTCGACGATGGAGCGCGCTTACTTAGAAGTAACCTATTCACTCTTGACTTAAAGATTCCCGGGTTGTAGCCATCAGGAAAAACAGATTCCGGCAAGGAATTCCACTCCTTAGCTGTACGCACTATGAATGTGTTCCCAAAACGTTTTGTGCGTATAGGTGGGATGTCCACCATGTACCGGTGGCGCATTGCCGTACGCCTGGTGGTCCGATGATGGAACGGGCTAGGCGGAATTAGGTTATGCAATTCCGACGCACACTCCCCGAAATGCAACCGGTAGAAAACCGACAGGCTAGCAACTCTGCGTCGATGCTCAAGACTCGGACTCGGGCAGATCCGTCCCAAAGATGAGAGCAGTACTCCATACACGATCGAACTTGCTCTTGATAAAGTTTGAGCAGCTGTTCCGGCGTGAAGTACCGTCTGACCTTCGCGAGGATTCCCAGCTTTTTTGCTGCCAGTTGAGCCTTTGCTTGGATGTATGGCCCAAAGTTGAGTGTTGACGTCAGCGTAACACCAAGGAGATCAAGATGGTCGGTTATTGGCACGGTTACGCCCCGGAAAGTTGGAGCAGGGCTGAATTGGCTCCTTTTAGCGGAAAAAAGACACGCCTGGGTTTTAGCAGCATTGAACTTGACCAAATTGGCATCGCCCCATTCAGAGACTGCCTCCAAGGACAAGCTCAAGTGCTCGACCATAGCCTCTCGGAGAGACTGGATCTGTGACCCACTAGCCTGCGCCCTGGATATGTAACTCTCAGCAACAGTGCTGTCGTCTGCATACCCAAAGGTACCGGGCTTAAGCAGATCATTTATGTGCAGCAAGAACAATGTTGCCGAGAGCACTGACCCCTGAGGAACCCCAGCATTAATGGCCATTTGACCGGACGAGCAACCATCGATGACCACTCGGATGGACCGGTCACTCAGGAAGTCTGCAATCCAAGCACACAAACCAGCAGGTAATCCGAAAGAAGGAAGCTTACTAATAAGGCTTTCGTGCCAGACCCTATCGAAAGCCTTCGAGATATCGAGGGAGACGGCAAGCGCTTCCCCGTGTTTCTCGATGGCCTCACTGGAGTGTTTTTGTGGGAAAATGTTTAAATGTTTTTTTTTTTTCGGTGGGAAAATCATCTTATGACATCCCCCGCCCTTGGGCGGGGCGGGAGATAGTGTCAGACTTTTACTGACTAAAAACCCACTCCTGTTCCTTCGTTGCCTTTCGTACCAGGGCCGAGTCTTCCTTTCAGAATCAGACCCTTGGCCCCGATAGGCTTCGACCCTGCTAGGCCCCTACAGTTGCTGACATCTCCTTGAGGCGCGCGTGGAACAGCACGCGCCGTCGACGACTTGGGCTCGGTCCGAACGGTTACCGGACGGTCGGACGGCGAGCCACCCATTGCTCGTCGTCCGCAAGCCTGCGCCTACAATTGCCGGAAATCGGGATCGGAATCCCGGCGGCGATTGGGGCGTGAGGACCGTTGCCTCACGCGATCGGCCGCCTCCTTCGCTAGCATTACTGCTTCGCAGAAGGAGGCAACCGCCTGCCACTCCTCCTCGCTCCGGACCATGGCCTGTACCAAGGCCCGGCGCGAGAGATCGCCGCTGCCAATCGCCCCCACGAGGACACGGCGTTGCTCTGCCCAAGCGGGGCACACCTCCACCGTGTCCTCCGGGCGGTCCACACAATGGTGATACCCGGGCGTTTGACATACTTTAGAAGATCACCAGTTGACCGATTTCGGCAAAAGCCGTATTGTCGGTCACTTAGGATGTCATTTCCTTCATAGACGAAGATTTAATAAAATAGCGATGGATCGCGAATATTCTAATTCAAACTTCGAACATTGACGGCTGCTCGGCTTTATGATTAACTAAGGTAGGCTTGCCTACTCGGTCAATAATATTGAGCAATATTATTAATCTTTTAGGGCCTATCTTACGAAATCACTAAATAGCCAGATTTTTTAAAATAATAATTGAATATTTTTGCATAGCGAACACAAATTATTGTAACTTTAGGCCAAAATTTAAAAAAAAAACTATGAAATTATATTTGTTTATCATGCTACTTATCGTAGGTATTGTACTATAAATAAAAAAAAAAACTGATCATCTCAATCTTTAGGCATAATGTCAATTTAAGTTTCACTTCACGGGTAATTGTATTGAATTGGTTCAAACAACATTAAATTAATAACTAATTTAACATGTAATATGACAATATCCATTGAAATGTAAAAAAAAATATCGAACTGCAATAATACGTATATCGACCAAATCGGCCACACGTACTCGATTGCACATCTCTAAATCTTAAACGGTTGTTGCGTTCGGGAAAATTCGGGCTAGTTCGGGCTAGTTCGTGTCGCTCTGAACGCAAGTTAGTAAAATATTTAAAAATTGTTTTAAAATATAAAACAGTGACTTGATTGTTTATTTACCGGTGGTAGGACACGCCATTTGTCTTCAGGTTGATGGTATTTGACCTATTTTTACATATAATTACTGCACAACTCGGCATTTTAGTTTTTTGTGCATCAATAGTACACTGTACGCAATTGCAAAGCGACTGAATGACGCATACAGCCGCCGTTCGAATATATGACTAATTTGATAATATCGAGGCGGCACGTGCCACGCCCCCAAGGCATATCCCTTGATATCCGTGGTGCAAGCATTAATTTGTCAGTGTTCGCTCAACTTATCTCAGGACTACTAAGGAGTTCAATGACTTGACAAATAATAACAAGGAAAGGACTTTTGAGTAGGCCGCAGAAAATACTCGAATTTCCAGACATAGTAGGTACGTTAAAATTACTGAAAAGAAAAAAAAAACACCACGTAGTCCTCACATTCACAATAATAAAATTAAACATGTATGCGGAGTTTTGCAATTTTTTTCTTTTTAATTTCATCTTGTAACCAGTTTAACTTTAGATTCTGCCTACACTTATAATTATATGTCTACTTGTTTAGATAATGTAGGTACTTACGGGTGCATAGTTCCTGTTTTCAAAGTCAACATAACTGCTTAGACAGTTATATATGCTCACGCACTTCCCTGCGACATTATTTCTCATACACGCAGACCCTGTAAATACCGTTTTTTTATCAATTTACTTCTTCACAATTTATTAGGAGTCATTGAAAATGAAGTTAATAAGAACAATATTAGTCAAAAATTAAGCTCATGGGTGCTTTGTTCTCCTTACCTCTCCCTCAACACTTTAGAAAGCATAGTCATTTAACAGTGATTGTTTTTACACTAGATACAATATTTATGGCAATACTAGTTACAGCAAGCGGCTTCGTGCACCTATGTGCTATTTTAAGATTTGATTTACTCGTGTACCAGGTTTCATCGAAAACACACACACACATTCGCCTTCACAATAGAATCTAGCTGCTATCAGCAGTTATCCCAAGGGAATATATTCTTGGGATAAAAAGTATCTTAAGGCCCTAGCTCCTCGGTAACGGCTAGGTCAACAGGTTTGAAAAAAAATAGAAATTTATTATAGACTAGCTTTTGCCCGCCGCTTTGCCCGCGTACATAAAATATAGCCTTTGTCACTCAGAAATAAAGCAGCCTTCTATCGGTGAAAAAGTTTTAGCAATCGGACCCAGTACTTTCAGAGATTGTCTCCTACAAAAAAAATAACTTTACCTCTTTATAATATTAGTGTAGATTCATATAAAATATTATCAACTTATGATTTTTTCGTATAACTAATAATTAAGCCAAAAAAAAAAATAACTACTTACATGATATTTTTTCGCTTATTTTCCCTACTCCTTTCTTTGATTGTTTGACTTTGATCTTTAGAAACATGTTTACCCATAAAAATTGCTGATTAAGTGTTCTTCAGAATGTTTATAGCATTATGTAAATCAATCAATATTTCGCAAAGAAAATGGTTTTAAAGTTCAGCGGGGCTCTATGCGGGCGCAGGCGGCAGTACGAGTATATGTACCTCCGGCCAGATGTTCAAGGGACTATACACCTTAAGTGCTATTCCGGGATACAGTCGGCCCGTGTACTAAGTTTCATCGCAATTCTCCAGTCGTTCGAGCGTGAAGAAGTAACAGACATACACACACACACCCACATATATAAATTTCCGCCTTAATAATGTACGGAGAATGGCCGTCATCATATGAGTGTCGTCATCAAGTCCCTATCTACTTGATGTCAACTCATTTATTTTGAATTTTAGTCACGTGTCCTTAGTCGTGGTTGGTTTTTAAAGAAAACCTGCCAAGTGTGAGTCGGACTCTCGTACGAAGGGTTCCGTACCGTCCGTAGCAAAACACGGCAGAAAAATCACGTTTGTTGTATGGAAGCCCCATAAAATATTTATTTTTTTATTATAGCGGCAACAGAAATGGATCATCTGTGAAAATTTCAACTAACTAACTATCACGGTTCATGAGATATAGCCTGGTGACCGATGGACAGACAGACAGACTGACAGACGGACAGCGGAGTCTTAGTAATAGGGCCTCGTTTTACCCTTTGGGTACGGAATCCTAAAAATTGGCGATAGTTTCACTATGTATCAAATAGCAGGCAATATCAGATTTCTTTATTAGTAACCATAATAAAAACATACCTTCATATAAATTCAACAGCTCTATTGCCATACAGGAAAAACTTAACAATAATACTATAATTATATGACGTAACATGGTAAAACAAGTTAATATTTACACGAGCGTTCCACATAATCTTATAGAATCAACTAAACAACACGCCTTTACAACCGGTTTTATGTACACTGAGAATGTAACAAAAAAAAATAAGATTGATTTCAAACAAACAATAAACACTGGGCTGCAAAAATAACGGTTCACTTAAAATTTCTTCCTTATCTTACAAAGTTATGCAAATAGTTCATGCACTTGTATAGTAATCGATATATTATATAAAAAGGGGAAACTAACTGACTGACATATCAACGCACAGCCGAAACTATTGGGTCTAGCAGCGTGAAATTTTGCACAAGGTTTCCTTTTATGACATAGGCGAGCACTAAGAGAGGAATTTCCAAAATTCACCCTCTAAGGGGATGAAACGGGGGTCCAAATTTGTATGGAGAAACCTACTTTTATAAGCGGGTGAAGCCGCTGGCAGAAGCTAGTGTTATATAAAAAGGGGAAACTAACTGACTAACATGCCGAAAC
Source organism: Mythimna impura (assembly GCA_905147345.3). Taxonomy (NCBI): domain Eukaryota; kingdom Metazoa; phylum Arthropoda; class Insecta; order Lepidoptera; family Noctuidae; genus Mythimna; species Mythimna impura. The sequence continues at coordinate 19,714,334 of LR990353.1, read as the reverse complement.
TACTAGGTTAAGGAACGTGAAATTTGGCACAAGGTTTTTCTTTATGATGTTGGCAAGTACTAAGAAGGGGTTTTTGAAAATTCAACATTCACAAGAGGGTGAAAAGGGGTAAATTCGTTTGTATCTTAAATTTATATTCTTTGGGCTTATATATTTCCAGGTAGAAGTGGTCCCGACCGACAGCATAACGTGCTTTACGAGGCACGGACGTATTTCAATATTTTAAGATGGTTACCCATCTACAGATGTCTTTGGAAAGCAATGCTTGCTTGCATCAGACGCAAGGGTTGATCTTATAGGTTAAAGAGATCAATCTATGCGTCTGATATTATCTTAGCTTAGAGTTCTATACTATCAGAACATTCTGTCAGCGATAAGACCGCCTTTGTACCCATAGATTTAAGTTAGTGTAAAAGTTTTGTTACTATTTTGGTGTACAATAAAGTTTATTCTATTCTATTCCTTAATAAAATACTTATTTGTGTTGAAAGATTTTTATTACAGCAAAAATAACATTAATTCATACATTATTAATATCTTTAGTTTTTGGATGTGGCTATCATACGATGCATATTACAGAAATGAAAAATGTGGAGATAGTTTCGGGGAGTAACGAAAACAGACAGGGTCTGCAACGAACAAAGCTGTGAAATTTTTAAAGTAGACTCCAATGAGATGATAATTTTGATGACATTTTCGTATGGATATGTTATAAGATTAATTAAACAGTACGTCGTAAGGATGACTGTAGCATACCAAAAGGCAGCAGAGGCCAAGGATGGCATCCTGTGACTTGGTAGAATAATATGATGAAGCTTCTTTATTAGGAGAAAGTCAACTTGATCTTAAAACCCTCGATAGAATGTATTTGCGTCGTGAGATAAGAAAAAAGACACAACGGGATAAAGCTATAATGAAGAAGTAACTGATGTTTTAATGCATATTTTGGGATACTCGTAGGTATACTAAACTCCTATCTCAATTTAGTAGTAGTTAGTACTTTGTTATCTTACGGCCACACGATGCTTTCTATCCAAGGTACATAGTAGATGACCCTGGTGTAAATTCCGGGACTGTGAGCAATGCCACACTGCTTGCCAGATGATGTCACTCCAACCACAGTTTTGATGCAGTATAATTTTTCAAAATATTTGTTTCTAAAGTCCTGAAGTGGTCCACCGCTGTCACCCTGAGAATTAAAAAACTGTTTCACTTATATTTATTTTCTACCTTCTTATGCCAATCTTTTAAATAGACGAGTAGTGATTTTGTTCTTTGTTCATCACTTTTAACAATTGACGTTAAATAAAAATTACACTAAAGTTGAAAATAATAACATGCACATGATCAAATAGACTTTGTCGTTTATGACGTACGAGTTATATTCAACTTTAAGGTGCAAGCAGAATCCTAAACCACACACCGCGAGCAACGCTACATATTATAATAAGTATTCAGTATATAAGAAGACGCAGCGTCGAAAGTCCTGCCCCCCGAGTCAAGTTACAACCGTTTCGTTTTGATTTTCTTTTCGTTGATCGCCTTGAGTCGGCCACTTCTCCTATTCCTTTGTTCTGACCATGTGACTGAGCGTTGAGATGACGTCAGAACAAAGGAATCGGAGGCGAGGCCGACTCGAGGCGATTGACGGAAAGAGAATCGAAACGAAACGGTTGTAACTTGGCTAAGGGGGCTGGAACAAGGTTGATTGATGACCCGGAAAAAAAATATAAATGAATATAATAAAAATGAATATAATAAATGCGAGACGCAGAGGACCGCTCGTTGTGACAACACTTGGGGAAGTGGACATCTTTCGACTGAAATGATGATGATGATCAGGCTTAACGTTCTTATATTTGTATACGACCCTACGCTTTGTGACCACGCAAGTTGGTTTCAAGTGCTGATAGATATAACTGGTCGGCTGTCTAAAATCAAAACCCAGCGAGAGCATATTTCTTTGACTATTACGAACACAACGTCTTATACATATGAGTACTGTTTTTATTTTGATATTGATAAGTACAATTTTCTATTCATCATATACCTACTAGTTTAACCCAATTTGAGTCTTTACTGTGCAAGTTTTATGTACCTTACTTTTAAGGGTCCATTTCCACTGGCCTATCATCAATATCGAGCATGGTTTAAAAGCTGGTTACTTCATCTAACGCAATCCAACGCGATGTTTCATGAAGAGGCAATGCAAAAAAAGAGATAACGCCTGAAAATACTGTTGGCACTCGATAATACCGTAATTAAACTCGAATATTTCACAAATGTTGTTCCAAAAAATACGTGCTTTTTTTAAACCCTTAAAAGTTTTTCAGAAACATTGTCGTCATTTAGAATCTCGATTAAAGGTGCAAGGCTTCTATTGATGTACTTTTTTATATTTTTAATATGTACAATAAGGAGGGTCGAAATTCACGTAAACTAGCAGATTTTCAGAGGTCTTTACTAGATTAATTTTACACAAATTTATGTTTTGATTTCTATAGAAGCCTAGATAATATCCATAAGATAGCTGTGTATCTAGAGAAAAAAAATGTGTAATAACATCATAATCACGTAAGAGCGGTTGTATGAAAATGTATCTCGAAAATAACGCTCTTAAGTTTGGTTTGGGAAATCCAACATAAATATGTATCACATAGAATTTAAACGAAAATAAAAACCTGGTAAGGTTTCTCTATAAATTTTTGGTTTATGAATTAAAATCATGGCTCATTTATGACACTAAATCACTACACGTATTTGTATTAAAATATTATATTTTATCTTAATCGTTGTAATTTGTAAGTGAATAGTAGTAAAGTGAATAGTTGTAGTGAATTTGTTATTTTAATTGGTCATTTATTTTAATTTTTAACGTATTTTTTCGCCTGTTTCAATTTAATTTATAAATGATATGTGATTTTGTAATTTTTAACAACCTCTGTCTGTGAATGATGTCCATGTCTATTGATTGATTTACATGGGACCATTCTCTGAATATTTAATGTAGAATATTTTGTAAACAAGTTGTTGGCGTGCCATAATACTACAATAAAACAACCCAAATTTATAAATATAGTAAGTTCCATTTACAAAATCAATAATCTAGTATGTTTACAGGGTTTTGGACTTGGAAATGTTGCTTGATTGTAGATTTTTGACTTTGTTATATCGGACTACAACGTACACTTGCTAGGTTTGTTTTAGTTCTAAATGCATTGTATGCAGAACAATTTTTATTGTAGATAGGTTTAACAAAAGTATTTTGCTAAAATTTCCATTGCTAGGTTTTGATTTTGAACAACCGTAGTGCGGTCCCATATCTTTGCGATAGCTTCTTCTTTTTTTTTTTATAAAATTGATAAAGGTTGGCTTAATATTCGTATTTGAATGTTTTTAATTCCTTGCCATACCTCACACGTGTCTCTTAGCACTTCTTTATCACCAAAGCACATTTGCGTGGTATGATTATATCCAGTCTTCAGATGTCTGTGAGAGGGGTAGTACTGTGAACATTCGTCTTTTTCGTATTTGGTAACCTCCACCTGCAAGAAATCGTAAATCTTGAACAAGTTATTCAGACAGTAGATACTATTCTTCACCGGGTACGACTACGTGCTGTACGGCGACCTCCCCAGCAGGGTCAGCGTGGTCTATTACGCTGACGATATGCTGGTCCTGGCGCAGGGGGAGTTGCACCAGGCGACGGCCGAACTAGTGACGCATGGGATTGCGATAGTCGTGCGGAGGATCTGGCAGTTGGAACTTGAGATGGCACTGTACAAGTCCAAGCTTAGGCCATGTGCTTTCATGGCCCTCGGAACACGCCACCACCGAGTTCCGAAAGAACGGTGGAAAGGTTACACATCGGCGTCAGGTCGACGATGAAATATCTAGGACTCGTTCTTGACCATCCACTGGAATTTCGAGGAGCACTTCTGACATCTTGCTCGTCGAGCTACCGACGAGCAAGATTCCGTAATGCTTAAATTTCAAGAGTAATGTTTCATAATTTACGCAATCAAACGCCTTATATAGTTTGCGAAAGATATCTGTAGTAACTTGTGCCTTTTCCTACGCATTAAAAATATGTTTTAATAAGGAGACATCAACGTTAGTTGTACAACATCCTCTGATGAAACCATACAGACGATTAATTATAAGTGCAAAACCCGAAATATACCAGTGTATCGGCTAATTAATATCGCAGTTCCGATATTCCGGAAAACCGATGATATCGCCAGTGTATCGGTGTCAGTCTTAAATGCATCCTTTTTATATCCCTAGCTACATGTTTGAAACCAGGGCTATCTAAATATGGCACACATTATGTACAGTCAGTTACGTATCTATACCATATGTAGAAGTGGGTCAGTGCTTCACGGCTAGTTTAATCTAAACTTTTAGATTATATACATAATAATTATATAACTAAAGCATCCACGAAGCCGAAACAATTTTTTTATTATTTCTTTTAAAATTTAGGGACTTTATAACGCATACCGTATGTCAGTCCCATCGTACCCAAAGACAATTATTACACGAGATCAATAGATCAGGGCCATAAAGAAGAACAACTTTCTCGCATCATCGGAAGTCAGCTTTCTGAACATTCGGTGGAATGTACCTATATAGTTCTTGTTCAACTTCAAAGCCCTTAACAACTTGCTCCTATCGGCCTCATATTGAACACATTCCATTAACAAATGATGCATATCTTCTACCATTCCACACACCTCACAGTTGGGAGAGGTTATCTTTTTCATCAAGAAAGCGATTTTGTTACATGGAATATGTCCCGATCTGAGTCTATGAGCTGTAACCACTAATTTTCTGCTTGAGTTAATATTTACAAAGCAGGATACACGAGGAGGCTGACACTGTATGGTTTTATACAAAATTCAAGCCATAACTATTTTCTTTAAAAAATATGCCTCACTTCCTGTAAAATGTCAGCTAGCTCTCTTCTGTACCCTAGAGCTCCCCAGCCAAGGGCAAACAATTTTTTCTCAGCCTCCCCAGATGCGTGAAGACAAGCAGGGAGCACTGCTGCGCTAAAAGTGATCCTGAAATATTGTTTCAAAAGATTAGAATAAGAATTAGTTACTAGTATTGTATCTTTGGATTGTAAGATGTAGATTTGAGCACGACTACCGCTGTCGATAAGCTAGCAATATATAATGGCTCATAAAAACACTCGCTGAGAGTCAAGTCCGGTTAAGCAGCCGACCACCTCCTAGGATGACCTGCGAGAGGCCAAACACAAAAAAAAAAAAAACTCGCTGAGAGCACATAAAGATAAAAAATATGATATTCAAAATGGAGTATCCCAGTTCAGGACAGTCATATAAGTTTTTGTTTTTACTTTATCTATTATAAAAAGGCAAGGAAGTTTATCTTGTGATGAAAACCAAGCCTCGACTGTTAAGTTTTTACTTACTCTGTATCAGTCTCGAGTAATGCGATATCGTGATACTTGCTTGGAGGCATGTACTCCGGGTGAGGAATTCTTCTCTTCACATTGTATATCTGCCACAATTCAGGTGGATCAGTTCGTTTTAAAATACCTAGTGTTATATATTTCACTAGTCCTCTGAAAATAATCGGAATTTGAGAAGAAGACAATTTGCCTGCTGCGGTCTTCCCGTCCAACTATAATTTAGGTGCCTTCAAGGCTAGAATGAATATGCTCTTAATAAACTAGTGCGCCTCACCATCAATGATTGCATCACTGCTTACCATCAGGTCTGACCGCAGTCAAGCACTGGTTTATATCACACAAATGTAAATCTGTCAATAGACTATTCTTAGAAGCTACCTTTTGGAACAAATAATAAACATCTTTTCAACATTATTTGCTTTAGATTTACTTACCTGGATGGACTTGACAAGCAGTGACCAGCAGTTAAAATGAATCTTTCACTGATGACAGTACCTCCACAGAGCCAATCAGCTGTTGAGACATCAAAACCATACCCTAATAAAGCCTGGTGAAAGAAGTGTTTAACAAAGATGTAAAAAAAATACCGATTTGATTGTCTTTTTTTCTATTGTAATTGAAAGCTCGATTGTAAATAGTACTCATATTCTTCCACTAAAAGAAGAATGCCAAAGATAGTGAGGAAATGTGAGGAATGGTATGAAAGTAAAGAGAGTGACCAATAGTGTAATGACAGACATGCAGGCGAGACTGGAAGAAGAAAACGTGTTGTTCCGATATGTAACATGCTACTATTGCAGATAAATTATGAATTATTGGCTTCTGCCTGCAATTTTACTCGCAAGAAAGTAGAAAATATATAGCCAGTATCTCTCAGTGATGAAGTGGCATTCTACTAGTGGCAAAATGTATGAACTTGGCCTAGTCTAATAGTTTTCAATTTATTCATTAAAAACAAAAATATAAATCTTTCCTCTTTATAATTAGGTACAGGTACTACCAATAAATTACATAAATTACTAATTTCTAAAAAATAATAACGTACTTTAAATATGAATTTTATTGGAACTTATAATTCCAAGGCAATCCGAAGATATCACAGTTCAACATAACTCGTTTTAAAGAACGGCAATTTCATAGGTAAGGACCTAATATTGCGAGTAAGTATTTGATTTCTATCTTTTGATCGCATTTTGTTCCAATCTATAATGATTCTTTTACCATGTGAGGGCCCTCCAGTCTGGAAACATCGGTACCTCCAACCCCACCATAGCTGCCTTCGATTTGTCTAATTCTTACTTCATTGCAATTTCTATCGGGTTGGTGCAGTCGCATCATTTCGAAGAGATGGAGGCCTTTACATGAGTAACCCAGTCTGTGTATGAATTCTATACATTCTGTAACAAAGAAAAGAAATCATTTGAATAAAATTGACAAATTTACTAGAAGACACCAGATCAATCAAAAAGTCCCTTTGTTTTTGATTGAACGCCACTTCATGATAAAAACATAATGTGTTTTCTCTCATATTATGAGAAACACCTGAATCTAAACAATTACTGCTGAGCGACATATTTCAGTCCAAAACAAACCAATAGAGGAGGAACATGCATACTAGTGTGGTCCGGTCATCATCATGGAGAGAACAGCCTAAAATTACAAAAATATAGTCAAGAGTCATTTTAAAAGTGGAAATTGTCTGTTGATGATCGCAGTAAGGTTAAGGGAATATGGTATAAGACTATACAATCCGAGCATCCTCGAGTGCCTTGGTTTTCAAATAGTAGTTTAAGCAGATATTTATTAAAGATAGCATTTAGAATTCGGTCTGGCCACTAGCCGTCAGCAAAGTTTGAACACCTAATGAAGAAGATAGACTCTCCAAATTACACAACTTGTGGTAAAATTGAGGACGTGCAACATTTGCTCATGGAGTGTGTTCGGAACGAAGTGGAGAGGGAGACAGTGATAAGAAAGTTTAATATTAATAGAATGGATGTAGGAGTCATTCAGCGCGTTTTAGCTGATCCTGTATCGGAAATGGCGAAAATGTTTTACCTGCTACTGCCACAGCCTCAACACCGACTCCATCAATAGCCAATAGAGAAATATATTCAGGTAATGTTAAGGAATGATGTAGATATTGTTTAGTACAATGAGTTTGATATGTTCCACAAGGAACAATAAAACCTTAAATAAAAATAAATTTTAAAAAAAGTGTCATTTTAGAATGCAACACAGTGGGACAAATTTAAAATATAAAGGCCAGAGCGTGTTATTGTTGGTCACAATCTTTTTGAGGACCTCCACAACATCCGCTACGTTCTTAAACCTCACAATGAAGATTGCTATTACGAGTAAAGGTCGGATGTTGTGGAGAAGCTTACTAGAATATTTTAAGCTGAGGGTTGCAAAAGGTTTGAAACAAAGATTCAGACGCAAAATAAAAGGGATTTTTTATAATTGTGACGGTTTTATTAATAGATGTCAGATTTTGGTCGAATCCTTAGTCTCTTTTATTTAAGAAAAAAATCTACTTACTGTCTTGAGCTTTCTGTCCAGTTTTTCGAAGAATACCCACATTTGGATTTATAAAAAGATTCCTGTAAACAATGAAAAATAAATTTGACGGCGCTTTTGCATTTAAATTAGTTTCCAGAGATATAAGAGATCTCGCTAGTTGTTTAGTGCGGCGCTAGTGGTTTAAGTGACATGTGCCATGTGACTCTGACGCAACACTGAGTACTAGTGGGGTGTAAGTCGACGACGGAGGAGCAGTATTGTCCGAGCCTCGGTCGAAGACACGTCTGCGCTACGCGTTCAGTGGAGTGCAGTAGCACTCTACCAAGGCTAAAGTGTCTAAAATTTCTTTGTTGTAGAAGTTTCCTAGTCCACAACTAGTTTAATCAATACTACGCTATTCTATGTTTCAAATCAAATCAGGCATGAATCATTGACCCTCTTCTACAATGACATTTTAGAACCTTTAGCATTGATGGAGTGCAACTGCACTTTTGACTCCTGACTACATTCATTGAGCCAATTTTAGTTACACAACAATTTCGCGAACCTAACATTCGTACGCGAGTAATGAATGTTTGCCAAACTAATTCGCGAAGTGAATGTTTGCGGTGAGAACATTCCGTAACAAAAATTTTAATTTTTAATTTAATAAAAGGAATACTAAAACCTTGCCAAAAAGAATATTGAGATATGATCTGATCAATGATGATCATCAGATCTGAGGCTTCCAACACCTTTTAAGCATACCTTGTATCATTGAAGGTACAGTCTGTACAGCATATGATTGGCTCTTTGTCTCGAAAAGAACATATCTGCAAGTAAAATAGTGTTAATTTAATAACTAGTACGAGGTTTTTCATAGGTTTCTCATTTATATCCTGAGAAGTAGCTCCTAAGTATGACTAAACGCTTATATAATTATCTATGTCAATCGTGAACTCATTGTCCTCATTTATTTTTTTATTTGTGATGAGAAATATTCTAATGACTTACTGTTTGACTTTCACTGTTTAAAGCCACACCTGTGCCCTTCAATTGCTCTTTGCGAACCACAGCTTTCCTTTTCAGAAATTCCCGTGGCCTTAGCGGGCATCGGCCCTACTGAGCCTCTACGGTTTGCTAACACCTTTTTGAGGAGCCTGTGGAACATTACGCGCCGTCAACCCCTTGCGCTTGGTCACGACGGTTACCAGGTGGCTCGACGGCGAGTTACCCATCGCTCGTCTTCCGCAAGCCTGCTCGTCTTCCACAAGCCCGTGCCTACCGTGGCTGGTAGTCGGGGTCGGTGTCACGGTGGCTGGGGCATAAAAATGACCGTTTCATCACGCTTGTAGTCGTCTTATTTGCATAACTGCTTTGTAGAAGAAGGTGGCAGCCTCCCATTCCCTCTCGCTTCAGAATATGGCCTGAACCGGTTTGAGAGGTCGCCACCGCCGATCTCATCCATGAGGATACGGCGGTGCTCCGCCCAAGCTGGGTCCACCTCCACCGTATGCTCCACCGTGTACTCCAGGCAATCCGCATTTCTTCCGCCTGAATCTGTTGCAAAAACCTCCCGAACTATGTCCGGTGAGGACCTGCGTTATGCAGAAGGTGAAAACGCCGTGACACCTCTCCAGCCACTCCTTTAAGACTTAAAGCCTCATATCGCTATGATTATGGTATGCATAATAAAATTGTCCGTAGATATACTCATTGTTCTTAGATGAACTAATTGCCCTTGGATTCAAAGCAACTTATTACCTAAGACCTTTTTTACTTAGCATGGGTAGGATAACAGCAGGACAAAAATATAAATCTTTAAGATGAGAGAAAAGGATAATTATGTAGTTACATTGTATGAATCCAACAGCTGTCATCCGCTCCATCCTATAGTAATTATAGTGTAGATGAAGTAACTAACCGGTGCCAAGTCCTTGTCAATAAAATCAAGATAACTGCTCAAACAATCATATATGCTGACACACATTCCGGATACTCCATTCCTCATGCATGTAGACCCTGTAATTAAGGACATTATAAAACATTATAATTATACGTAACTGGAAGCAATAGATCTGAGGCATATAATCGGCGTCTGGACCTTGATGAGCACAATCCACCAACCATGTGAAGGTCACAAGTTTGCTAATACTGGCCTGTTGGTCTAGTGGTTTGTGGCCCTGACTGCTATGCCGGAGGTCGTGGGTTCGATTCCCACCCAGGACAAATGTTTGTGTGATGAGCACGATCATTTGTTCTGTGTCTGGGTGTAATTTATCTATATATGTATGTATTTAGAAATATATAAGTATGTTTATCAGTTGTCTAGTACCCATAACACAAGCTCTGCTTAGCTTGGGACTAGACGGCGTTGTGTGATAGTTGTGGAATATTATATTATATTATATTATATTATATTATATTATATTATATTATATTATATTATATTATATTATATTATATTATATTATATTATATTATATTATATTATATTATATTATATTATATTATATTATATTATATTATATTATATTATATTATATTATATTATATTATATTATATTATATTATATTATATTATATTATATTATATTATATTATATTATATTATATTATATTATATTATATTATATTATATTATATTATATTGTATTATATTATATTATAAAACATAAAACTCCTTTTTGGGGCAGTCGTGTAATTATAATAACATATACAATCATGACTCCTTTTTTTTTTAAACTTTAAGTAAGTACATAGTCAGATTTTAGAGAACTGACGAATATCACAAAAAAATCTCTGTCAGTCAACTTTTTCTTCTTTGACACTTATTGTGTTTGTTCGTTGTATAGATAGGCAATTTAGATGTCTTATGAGCCCCTAGCCATGTTACAACCATTTCGTGTCCAATTCCGTTCTCCAATCGGTAACGCCTCGGTGTAAACAATTGTAGAAAACGATAAGTTGGTAGCCATGTTGACGCGCCTGAGTCGGCCGCTCGTTCTACAATGTCGGTCTACAATAACAAAGGATGTAGCGTTGAACGTTGTATAAACGATAACAATTCATTCTATCATTTTGAATGATGTGAACTTGGCTACGAATTTTCTATTCGTTTGTTCTGACCACGTGACTTAACGTTGAGATGATGTCATTCCCATACATTTGATTAGTTTTCGACTAGCGTTAACGATTGCAGATTATCAACTTGGCTAGGGGTGGAGTACTTGCAATCAAAAACATAGGATTTGTTAACCTGTTCTTAAATAAATACAAATACTACCTCAAAGTAAGTATTACTGATAAATAACCAATATTAGAGGAAGTTTGAAAGTGGCGCCAGTGACTGAAAAGTTGAAAGAGAATCGTTTGTCTTGGTATGGTCATGTGAAGAAGAGGGATCAAACGCATGTTGCTAAAAGAGTTATGAGTTTACATGTGTGTGGATGGAGAGGGAGAGAGAGGCCAAAGAAAAGATGGATGGATTATGTGAGAAGTGATATGAAAGAAAGGGGAGTTAACGATAGCGTGACGAGTGACAGGACAGAATGGAAGAAAAGAACGTGTTGCGCCGACCCCAAATAAAACGGGACAAGGGCAGGAAGATGATGATTCGGATTCAGAATCGAATAACTATTAAATGTAAGAATCAACTCTATGTTGTACATAGCGAAGTTCTAAATCCGTTGTATCTATTTTTTTTTAGGGTTCCGTACCTCAAAAGGATAAAAATGGTACCCTTATAGGATTTATGGCGGTAAGTCCCCTCTTTGAGGCGTGGTTGGAAAGACCTCACGGCGTCCTCACCTTCCGCAAGACGCAGGTTCTCACCAAACACGGTAAGTTCGGGAAGTTCCTGCACCGGATTCGTGCGGAAGCGATGCCCGGGTGTCGCCACTGTGTGGACCGCCCGGAGGACACGGTGGAGCACACGGTAGAGGTGTGCCCCGCTTGGGCAGAGCAACGCCGTGTCCTCGTGGGGGCAATCGGCGGCAGCGATCTCTCGCGCCGGGCCTTGGTACAGGCCATGGTCCGGAGCGAGGAGGAGTGGCAGGCGGTCGCCTCCTTCTGCGAAGCAGCGAAGGAGGCGGCCGATCGCGTGAGGCAACGGAAACGGTCCTCACGCCCCAACCGCCGCCGGGATTCCGATCCCGATTTCCGGCCACCGTAGGCGCGGGCTTGCGGACAGCGAGCAATGGGTAGTCCGCCGTCCGACCGTCCGGTAACCGTCCGGACCGAGCCCAAGTCGTCGACGGCGCGTATTGTTCCACGCGCGCCTCAGGGCGATATCAGCAAATCGTAGGGGCCCAGCATGGTCGAAGCCTTCTGGAGCCATGGGTAGTGTGAAAACGAAACCCGGGCCCTGGGACGAAGGCAACGAAGGAACAGGAGTGGGTTTTTAGTCAGTAAAAGTCTGACACTATCTCCCGCTCCGCCCAAGAGCGAGATTTGTCATTAGATGATTTTCCCACCTAAAATAAAAACCCTTAAAGGATCACTTTGTTGTCCGTCTTTCTGTCTGTCTATCTATCAAGACCCTTTTTATCAGGAACGTGTGGTGATATTGAGTTCAAAAAAAAAAAATATTTAAAGAAAAACAAAAAACCCGACTACGTCGAAACTAATTTTAGAAACAAACAAGCCCAGTAGTTTAGAATTCTGTTATGTAATACTAAATAACTACACAATTTAAATAGTTTTATAATCGATACACACATAAAACAAATCATACATTCTAATGCAGAACAGAACGACTCTCTAAACTACTGGGCTTGTTTGTTTCTAAAATTAGTTTCGACGTAGTCGGGTTTTTTGTTTTTCTTTAAATATTTTTATTTTATTTTATACTTTTTAGTAACAATTCATTGACTTCGTTATAAGATGGTAAATTTCGCAATCTAGTCATTTCATTGAGGGAGTTAATATCGTGGGGATTATTAAGTAACTTGCGGTGGTCTAAACTACTGATGATTAGTCCCTCTAGAGACCTAACTCGGCTCAAAGCTACATATGCTTGACCTTTAGCAAAAATGCGTGAACTTAAGTCAACCACAGCTCGGTCCAAAAGTCCAAAGTAGTTCCTTGGAACTTGTGTACAGTTACACCCCAGCACAATATCAATGGCAACATTTTTCGCTCTATTTTACCCTGTCCGCGAAGTGCATCGAATTCTGTCCTCGATGGTTCGATTCTGACTCCTACTCCAGGAACATTGTTTTTAATTGCTTTGTCGTCAAATTCTATATAAACAGCTTGTGGCAATTCTCCGGGTTCCAATTGGTCCCTCCGAAGAGCTGGCCACTCAATTGTCCTTATAACACCGATTGCTCCATTAACAAGACCATGGGTAACATTCAAATTTCTTCGTAACATAACTCGTGATCCTAAACCGATTGTTAAATATTTAACGATTCCTCCAGTTTTGTTAGGATCATCAGAAACATATACCTACATCTTTCGGTTTTTGACCATATGTTTTCGTACTGATATATCAACTGCATGTAATTTATACAACCTAGTAGTTTTTGCCAATATAGTTGTCATCTTTTGCTTACGTTCATCGACCTGTCTAGTAGATGGGAAAACTCGAATGATTTGATTTACAATCGTGCATCAAATGAACAACGCCATCTATCGAGTTTGGTGGTAAACTTTTTTTTACTAAAAATATTTGTTCTTCATGCTTTTTCACCGTTTTTTTTTTATTTGTGTATCGTTTATACTTGAAATGAAAACTTAAATCAATAAGTAAGAAAATTAGCGAGAATGATTGTTTTGTTAAACAACTTTAAATCGTTATATATCCTAAACTATTATTTAAAATGAAAAATGATAAAAGAAACCTAAAGATGATTTTAAAATACCTATTCAACGACACCCCACTTGACATAGTTCATCGACTTTTTTTTTTTCATTTTGACAATATGGCGTCTGGTTGTAGCTGTGGTGAATTTTGATTACTGTCATGTCTTTAGTGACACTCGCAAGGTTAAGACGAATCGATTGACGTAAGAATTATCAAAATCGGCCAACGCATTTGGTCTCTAGAACGCCACATAGAAACACACATACATACATACATAGACTGATAAACACATTACCCTCCTTTGCGTCGCGCAGTCGGGTAATAATAAAACCATATACTCAGATCTACGGTTACTTGAAGCTGAGAAAAAATCAAACTTCTAAGGTCATGATAAAAAAACACATTACCCTCCTTTGCGTCGCGCAGTCGGGTAAAAAGATACGGCCGTTAATGACGTAAAAAAACGTATATTTCGACAATCTGAAGGGAATCAAAATTCATAGGGTACTTCCCATTGACCTAGAATCCTGAAATTTGGCATGAAGCAAGGTCTCATAGCACAAATATAGGAAAAAAAACTGAAAACTGTAATTTTGTAGTTACGTCACATTAAAAAAAAACTTTTTGCCATTCGGAAAAATCTTCTTAACTCATTCGGGAATTGAACTGTTTTCATATTTTAGTTTGTACGAAACCTTCAGTGCGCGAGTCTGTCACGCACTTGACTTGTTTTTTATTAATAAGGCACAGCAACAACTTATTCACAAATAATAATCTAGATATAATATTCAGAGGATAGTTCTGTGTAAACAAATCAATTAAAGGCTTGCACATCATTCAATCGTGCAGTTCATACATTTTTGGGGCCTTTTTAATACAAATGGTTACAATGCAAAACGCTCAAGTTTATATGAAGAGTGGTAATGGTAAGGTAATAAAAAACATTGACAGACCTTCCTTCAAATTCAACAGCTCACTCTTCACACAAGAACAAATTAAGAACATTAACATTATTAAATGACGTAACATCATAGTAAAACAAGTTATTATTATTATGAACAAGGTTTTTAGAAGTCACAAGCGTTTCTCATCATCTATAAGGTTCAACTGAATAATGTAGTTGATTACAACTTGTTTTCAACTAGTTTTTATAGCAAATAGTTGACTGACTTTTAAATCATGCCATTCCTTTAAGGAAATGTGTTCTTACTCAGTTGTAGACGGCGCGTAGTGTTCCACGCGCGCCTCAAAGAGATGTCAGTAAACCGTAAGAGCCCAGCAGGGTCAAAGCCTACTGGGGCCATGGGTTGTGCGAAAGAGAACCCCAGGGTGAACGTAGGAGGGGGTTTTAGTCAGTAAAAGTCTAATACACCCACTCTCTCCTCCCAAGATTGAAGAAGTCATTGGATGACTAAATAATAAAAAAACTCAAACTCAAGGTACTCGTAACCCTGTCTACACGCAAAGTGAAAATCTCTACTTCTTAGTCATGCACTCTTAACAGAAGTGGTCATAGTTGTGTCTTCTCAACCATTTTTTTTAAAGAATAACCATGATGTTTTTTGCCGATTCTTCTCCATAGGAAACGACCAATTCGAAACCGTGCCCTAGCTTCTGACGTTTTATAAGTGCCCATGTAGCCCTATGTGAAATAAAAATATTTTTGATTTTGATTTTCATTTCTTGGTCGAGTCTGGCGCAAGACCGCTTCTTTCGCGATGCAATGCCATGCAGCTCCGCATCTTAAGCATTAATGACAACTTCCAAGCAGTGTCACAGACTGGTCTATGATTTGATGAGGTCCGTCCACAGTTTTGGAGAGCGCCCACTGGATTTTTTGCCCTTGACTTTTCCATACAACACCAACAATTGTTCCATCGTGTCTTCGTTAGTGACTGCCCGAAGGACTTGAGGATTCATATTTGCACACATGACGGTAATCTCTCTTTGACATTTTTTTTATTATTATTAATTTAACAATTTATGCACACACAATAATAAAAGAAAAGAAGAAGGAAACAAGAATGGTACAAAGGTGATGCTTATTTCTACAGAAATCTCTTCCAGCATACCTGCGAAAGGAGAGTTGGAAAAAAATAGAAATGTGTGATTCCACAACCGTACTGCGTGTGCAGTGAAGGAGTAGGAATAGAAATCGGTAGAGTGGAGAGGGGATTTTAAGAGATTCTTTAGATGCGACCTGCAAGGTGCATCAGTGCGTGAGTAGGAAAAGCGTTCCCGAAAATAGGAGGGCGTTTTAGGGTTGTGAAGGATGTTAAATAGCAGACATAATATCCGAAAGTTCCTGCGAAGTCGAATAGGGAGCCACTTGAGTATCTTGCGAAAGCCCAAGGCATAATCATACTTTTTAAGATTGAAAAAACAAAACGAATACAAATATTTTGCAAACGCTCAAGTTCATTTAATAGCTCCTTGGCGGCATCCAAATAATAGGCGTCAGCATAGCAAATATTAAAAAATAATTATACATACATGAACTAATGAAAATTTATTAAACACATTTGTAGTTTACGTAATTGATTATATTAAAGCGATAAAATAGATAAAATTAATCATTAAATAATTTTCTGCGGATTACAATGTATCCTTTAAAAAAATTATAATAACAATTTTTTTTTTTCAAAAAATCCTTTACAGAATAAAAGAGATATTTACCATCTAAAAAAAAATACGAAATAAAATGTAATAAATAACATAATTATATAAGTGTCATAAAGTAGTTATAACGTCACTTATAAAAGTATAAATTAAAAAAAAATATATTTTAATCCACTCTTTTATTTTTTGATCGTTTAGTGAACATCCAAAACAGATTGCTTATATTTCTATGGACCACTGTTGCGTAACATATAATTTCGTGTGATAGTGAAAATTGGATATAAAAGAGAAATATTATTATTATACTTTCAAAGGAAATAAAAATTATTATATTTTTATTTAACTGAGTTTTTTTAATTAATAAATATTTAACCTCTAAACTGAAGAACAAGCTTAACCAACTCTTCAGTTTAGAGGTTAGTTTGAAACAAAACATGCAAGTTATAAAAAACAGTCCTTTACGACAATTTGAATTTGATTCAAACAAAAATAGTTTCAACAGAATCTATGAATTTCAACAGAACTCCAAATAATATAAACAATAATCTGGTAGGTAGGTACTGGAGGGAGCTTATGCAGCTCCTTTACCACAAATGTTGGCACATCATCAGGGTCGATCTCTGAACAGTGTGATTATGTTCTGCAGACTTTTCTTAGTCCTATCACGCCAGCGATGTGGCATCTGGCTCTGCTTGTTTAACACGCTAAACAACAACAGCTTTGCAACATAGCTGTTGCGAAGCTATCGCCCTCCTTGCAGAATATCGTTGCGTAGATCTGGAGTACAGACACCTTGTCGATCACATCCAGCTTCTGCGTCAGGAATACCAGCAGCTGGTTTGCTACAAGATTACTATTCACAAGCGAGACTGCGTGGGCTATGATATAATTAATAATTAGCACATCTAACTTAACTATAAAAATAATAAAACGTCAATCACACGATGGCGCTTAGATACTTTTGTCTTTTTATCAGTTTACTATTATTGTCAAGAAGATAGTGTAGCCAAGAAAAACACTAAATTACACTGACGATAAGAGTTTTTTAGAAATATATTAATAATTAAAAAAAAAACTATTCGATAAATTAAGCTAGAACTATGTACATTAGACCCACGCACACGTACAACACGCCTGATTTGTACGTAGAACGACGTCGCGTGGCGTGTATCAAGTGTAGCTCTACAAATCTAGTTTCCACATAAAATGTATGGAGACCGGCGTGCCCAGATTGGTGTGTGTGGCACACGTGTGCGCAGTGTAGCTACCTTTACTTATGTTTATATTAGATAAAAATAAATCACTAATATGTCTAGACAAAATGTGCCAATAAGAGAAACTTTTGCCCTCTAACTTTGTCCTTAAACGAACCCATTGAAAGTGATGAATATGAGGAGATATGTAAAATTAGCAACACTGATGTTGGAATCACAGAAAAACTAATTTTTTAACTAATTAAATATGAACCCCTACGTTTTGAATCACATGAAATAAAAAGACTTATAAAAATATTTAATGAGTAAATTCTTAATTTATTTTATCATAGAGAGAAACCGATTCTGTTAATATACTTTACAGTTCTTTATATTTTTTGATTAGAAGATAGTATGATGACTGAGCAGCAGTCAAATTAATCGAAAAGTTAAGGATTAACAAAAATCAATACACTTTTTTCAATTATTTTGAGGTTGGCCTAACTAACTGTTATCAGCCTAAATTCAGTGTGCGTGAATTTCAGTATTTTACATGCACTGCCTATGTGCAGGCCTAGCCAAGTTACGACCATTTCTTGTCGAATCTCTTTCTACAATCGTTAAAGCCTTGAACGTAAGTACCATTTATACCATAAAACTAAAGGATGTCGCGACGAACGTTGTAGAAACGATTACATTTTATTCTGTCATTTTGAACGATGTGACCTTGGCTACGAATTTTGTTGAGATGATGTCATTCCCATACATTTGATACTACTATACTAGTGTTAACGACTGAAGATTATCAACTTGGCTAGGCCAGGCTGATCTCCATAACACAGATACAGAAATGCCAACAAACAAACATTGCACTCATGAATGGAATGCCAGAACTAGTCACACTGTTAAGGTTTCAAACGTATCAGACATGTGGAAATGCGGACCAGATTCTTACTCATAGATGCCAGGAACGTGTAATAACGACGAAACACTTGTGACAATCATTCAGTAGATATCGCACCTCTGCTCAAAAGTGTCATAACTCAAAAAATATTAAATTCATTTTGATTGCATTACTTATCAATTTCAGAATTCAGCATACTTTTAGCTCAAATAGCGTCAATTGTGTAGTTCAATTGTTTACCCATAGATGGCAATAGTGGCGTTATAATGTTTAGTTACGACTGTCAAAAGCTTCGTCTTCCTAACCTTCTTCTTCTTCTTATCGATTCGATGGTAAACTCGTCAAACCGTTTGGGCCCAATAGGTGGCTACACCAATAGCAGCATCGGCAGCACCCATCAAATCCTCCAAAGTGCAGGTGTATGGGCACTTGGGGCATTCTAGTATGTGGTTCATGTTTTGAACAGGAGCACCGCACTCACATTGAGTATCCGACGGGTCTATAAAACCCCATTTTGCCAAGTTGTGTTTGCAGCGGCCTACCTGGGTTCGCAACCGATTTAGTGCTCTCCATATAGACCACTGCAAATCGCGTCCAGACGGGAGATGTTCTTGGGGTTTCAAGAAGTCGGATGGTGGTAGGTGATGCTCTTCCCAAAGCTTTATTCTTTCTTTAGGTGGCGGGTCATCGATGGCCTGTGTGCTACGCAGGAAGCTCTTCCGGCTCTTAAGCCTACTTGGGGCTGTTTTGTGTTCGAAGAGGGGATGTTGGATGTCTTCCTAACCTTAAACAGTGTCATGTCACGACTTGTGATTGGTGACGAATCATGTAATGAGTTTCTGAAGAAAATGTTGAACTTTTTTTATATAGGTCACAACTTTCAGTTTCTTTTTTTCGCATTTCTAGTGCATTAAAAATTTCATTTTGTAGCTCCAAGCAAACTTTTAACTTGCTGAAAACCGTTTGGTTACATATCTTTTATCGTTCTTCGTTTCCAAAAGTGGGACATAAAGGTGAAACAAAGAACGATTTTTTCTCGATAATTTAATTTTTTGAGTTGTGACGATAATTGAGCAGAGATATGTTACGCAGTTGTGGATGTCGGGATACTGGATGTGATCCTTCGTAATTATTTATGTTTGTATGTATTTTCAAGCAAACATGTTATTCAATCCAATTAAGAAATGTCTTATTAATTAAATAAAAAACGCCCTAGCCGCCGGAACCCCGATCCCGATTTCCAGCCACCGTTGGCGTGGGCTTGCGAAATACGAGTAATAGGTGGCTAGCCGTCCGGCCGTTCGGTAACTATCCGGACCAAGCCCAAGTCGTCGATGGCGCGTAGTGTTCCACACGCGGCTCAACTAGATGTCAGCAAAACCGTAGGGGCACAGCAGGGCCAAAGCCTACTAGAGCCATAGGTAGTCCGAAAGGCAACCCCGGGGTTGGTCTGAAAGGAAACATAGGTGTGGTTTTAGTCAGTAAAAGTCTGATACGCCCTCTCGTTCTGCTCTTGGGCGCGAAAAGTCATTGGAAGACTTCGCACCACAAAAAAGAAAAATCTAAAAATAAATTTCACAAGATTTTGCACTGTAGTTAATTCAGAAGCGAGTCAAGAAGATCATCGGTAATGTAAAAAACAACGTGTAATTTGTCGAGTCAAAATTCCAAAGTCTTGAGCATCGACTCCGATTTGTTGGCCTATCGATTTTCTATTGTTTACATATCGGGGAGTGTACATTGGAATTGCGCAATTCAATACCACCAAGTTCGATCCATTATCGGACCACTAGACGTACGGCGTTGTATCACCGGTATATTATGGTGGACAGCCCACCCATACGTACAAAGCGTTTTGGGAATACATTTATTGTGCGTACAGCTAAGGAGTGGAATTCCCTTACCGTAGTCTGTATTTTGTGATAGCTACAACCTCCCTAGGTTGTAGCTATCACAAAACACAACTTAAACACTTAAAGACTCTCTGGTCTTTAAGTCAAGATTACTTTTAGACAAGCGTGCTTTTTTGTCGGCCACATCATCGCTTACCATCAGGTGAGAATATATCTAATGTACTTTCCAGAATATTGTTACTCTGTCAAATTGCACAAAGATTTCTGAAGGTGTCAAAGCTATGTAGCGGGTATAGCGGCGATGTAAAGCGACGCGGCGAAGCCTTCTAACTTGCATTTCTAAGTTATGAGCCCTTTTTGCTGGATCGTACTACAAGTACAGTCAGAATCGAATTTTTTTTTAAATCATAGAATACAACTTTAATCCCAACTTTTAGACAGCAGTGATAGCCTAGTGGTATAGGCCCCGGTTTATGAATTTTACGTTACGGGTTCAATTCAAAGCCAATCAGGCACTTTACTTTTTGTAATTTATTTCAACATTACCAATCTCAAAACAGTGAAGGAAAATATCATGAGGAAACGGACATGTCCTAGAATAAAAAATTCAAAAACGTGTAACATCTACTAACCCGCATTGGGCCCACGTGTTAGATTACGGCCCATTCCCTCTCCTAGAAAAGAAGCCTGAGTCCCAGAAGTGGAAAATTTATTTATAGGCTAACAGTTACACTTAACTAAAATATTAAAGAGGCATTTTTGTTTACAAGTAACCTGAGGAAGTCTTGATAACAAACGTTTTTTGACTGACAGTTACACATCGTTTCATGATGGGCTAATCGAGCGAAGTCGCAGGAAAAAGCTAGTGTTTAAGAAATCGAAGTAGATGTTGTAGCATTTACAATAAACTCTTGGTTACCTACCGTATAAAATCAGAGTATTTTAATAAAAAAAAAACATTTATTTAGATCGGAACCAAAGCTAGTCAGGTTAAGGGTTTCGTTCAGTCAAAATCATTACAGTTCTTTTTTTTTGCTATGGCATTGTTTTATTATGTATGGCATTGTAATTTCTGCACACTTTTAGGATTTCGAACGTCCGAGTGAAAAAAAACAGAAACCTTCTAGGATCACTCGTGTGTCTGTCCGGCTGTTACAGCCAATTGGCTCCAATTCTGGTGAACCGATTCAGTTAAAATTTAAAAGTTTTGTATAAGGTACACATGAATATCTGTGATCAAAAAATGGATTACAGATATGGATTGGATGAAGAATGGATGGTCTAAAGTAAAAAAATGGATTTTAAGCTGTTGATCCCCGCATTAACGCGGCGTTCACGCGCCATTGTCTTACTATTGTGTCTCTAATTACGCACTCAAAAGGTTAAATACCTTTTAATACCTTTGGGAGACCAGTTTTGGTACTTAAGTAGGAAAATTAAAAAAAAAATAAGCTGTGCCGTGCGCAAAGAAAATTGCGACTAATGAAATGAAGCATGCATGTTGTGTGGTCAGTTTATTTGTTGCTACCATTTTTAAAGATGAGCTGATGTCATCCTCATATTACACATTGAATAAAGACTATGTATTTAATAGAAATTATATACTTTCTTTATATAATTATATACATTAAATAAATTATAGAAAATTTAATGATGGAAACCGTTTCTAATATTCAAAGACAATGTACATGCAGGCAGACGGACATCATTAACTTAGCAGGTACTTCATTATTTCCATTTTTTTTGTACGAAAACATTACCCATCAAAAATACTAGACTTAATTGACTTTTGTTGCTGACCGTACTAGGCAGTTTTCGTCACCTATTAGGTATCGCAAACTTTCCGGGGTAGTGTCGGGAAAGCTTTTGAATTATATACGAACCCGGATGAGACTTTGACACTGGACTAGTTCAACAGTAAGATGTCAGGATAAATAGTTGTTTAAGAAGACGTCAAGTTTTTATGGATAGGCGTAAATGTGGGTTTAAGCTAGAGGAGCCGAGCACAAGCGGAGCACGAGCCAAGCTCAAATTTGTGTGGTGTCGCTTGTGCTCGGCACCTCTAGAGTCAGTCCACACCGTGTGGCTCTTAGTATTCTAACCACGAGATCCTAAATAAAGAACACTTGAAAATCACAAGAATAAAAAAAAAATACTAGGTACTTAGGTACATTAAATGTCATGTTAGGTATATACTGCTCACACCTAACAAAATCGGTTTACATTCGTAGACCATAGTAGAGCTCAGTAGAAAACCAGCGTCAGGTAATTGCTACGTGAGCTACGCTAGTGGCCTGGCATTACGCTGAACTGCACCTATTTGGGGCAGCCGTGAAACACACAATGTTGATGTATCTATTTAAGATTCTATGTAATTGTTACTTCATTGTGTGTACCTTTGTGCCAAATAAATGTTTCTTTGTTTCTTTAGCGGTATGAGGAACAGTGCGTAAAGTCCTGCAAACTTCCAATGAAAAGGGAGGATCCTCCACTAGACGAGGAGGTATTTTGTCTGAGCCCGATAGTTGATTTCAAACTGTTGTATAATGTTCTAATCGCGCTGACAACTCTAATACCACGATGCTGTATTTTAGATTTTTTAGTTCCAATGTGGCGCCATAGATGTCGCTATACTGCAGTTCAGAAGACGACGCTAGAATTTTAAATTTGTATGGCTTTATATTTGCTCGGTGAGGGTGTACGCATAATAAATTCTACTTATTTTGTTTAATGCACAATTTAAACTTATTTCCATGGTTTTGCTTCTGTGTTTTGTACCATGTAAACCCCACAATTTGGCAGTAAAAAGTAACCTATAACAGTCTGAAACTTTCCACTAGTGAAGGAATTCTTGTAGTCCGTTTATTTACGTAGGCCTACTGTCCACGGACGCGTAACTTCATAGACGCGTATTCATCATTATAACTACGTTTAGAGTGATGACATATGGCTCCGAAACGTTGTCGCTCACAATGGGCCTCATCAGAAGGCTTAAAGTCACCCAAATGGCAATGAAAAGAGCTATGCTCGGAGTTTCCTAGTTTATCAAATCAAAAATGAAGATATCCGCAGGAGAACCAAGGTTGCTGACATAGCACGTAGAATCGCCAAACTTAAGTGGCAATGGGTAGAGCACATTGCTTGCAGAACAGATGGCCGTTGGGGCCGAAAGG
Organism: Mythimna impura; assembly: GCA_905147345.3. Classification (NCBI taxonomy): domain Eukaryota; kingdom Metazoa; phylum Arthropoda; class Insecta; order Lepidoptera; family Noctuidae; genus Mythimna; species Mythimna impura. Next base: position 19,690,841 of record LR990353.1, on the reverse strand, counting down.
TTCTGGAGTGGCGACCGCGTACCGGATTACGCAGTGTTGGAAGGCCTCCTACAAGGTGGAACGATGACCTGGTAAAGGTAGTGGAAATCCGATGGATCCGAGACGCACAGGACCGTTCATTGTGGCGACACTTGGTGAGGCCTATGTCCAACAGTGGACGTCTATCGGCTGAAATGATGATGATGATGATGATGATGACGTTTGGTGTACGCTTGCGAGAAGCTTACATACAAAAAGCTTACATGCTGGCGTTTCGTCGACAGAGTTTCATAGCTATAAAACTCTGTCAACGAAGTGCCAGCGTCGTGCCGTCCTCTTGCGTCTATGAAGTTACGCGTCCGTGGACAGTAGGACATAATTTTCTATGTACGCTATACGTAAACGTACACCAAGCGTAAAAATGAATACAAGTCTCGTCCGTGTACAGCAGCCCCCCTAGATAAAGCCTCGGTGTCAGCAATTGTAGAAAACGATAAGTTGGTAGCCATGTTGACGCGCCTGAGTCGGCCGCTCATTCTACAATGTCATTCTACAATAACAAAGGACGTAGCGTTGAACATTGTAGAAACCATGCAGTAGAAACTATAACAATTCATTCTATCATTTTGAACGATGTGAACTTGGCTACGAAATTTCTATTCGTTTGTCCTGACCACGTAAGTTAACGTTGAGATGATGTCATTCCCATACATTTGATTAGTTTTCGACTAGCGTTAACGATTGCAGATTATCAACTTGGCTAGGGGTGCAGGCCGTAGACTCCACGTTAATTGTTTTTGCGACAAAATTGAATATCGATTCATACCTTAGATTAGGTTAGGTTTTTAATTAAGTAAAATAGGTGTCATATCATAATTATTAGTGACTACGCCAGTACATTACACGATTTTGGTAACTTTGAGGCAGACATTTTCGAGAAATACCATTTTTACTAATATATAATTTGGAAACTTATGACAATTATGTTATTCACACTTTGTCGATTTAATGTTTGTTTGCTCACTATTTTTGACAGGAAACTCGGAAGGAAGTTATTTGAGTAACAGATGTACCAATTAGCAAAAAAAAAATATTTTCCATCGGAAATTATTACAAAATGTCTCCATCACTTTACTTCGTAGGTAAATACTATGAAGCTACGTGCTTTAACCGCAATATATATTATGTCGTGGCCAGATCTTAGAAATTGATCACATATATGACCAAGTAAAACTGGCCAGATCGTTTTAAACGTTAAAGTTAAATAATAGGTAATAATATTCCACAACTTTCACACAACGCTATCTAGTCTCCAACTAAGCAGAGCTTGTGATATGAGTACTAGACAACTGACAAACATACTTATATATCTCATCACACAAACATTTGTCCTGGGTGGGAATCGAACTCTCAAACTCCGGTATAGCAGTAGGGCCACTAAACCAACAAGCCTGTCAAAGTTAGATGATATGTCAATCCTCGTTTGGCCTACTTTCTTTAGACCTTTTATTTTCATAAAAATCCTACATCAATGATATGGTCAAATCTTGTTCGAGGCCAGAACAAGATTTGGCCATATCATTGATGTAGATTTGAGGTTTGATTTTGATTTTTTCTTCCATTTCGGCTTGTCACTCGTCACGCTATCACTATGTCCCTTTTCTTTTATATCACTTCTCACACAATCCATTCATCTTTTCTTTGACTTCCCTCTCTCTCTCCATTCGTCCACATGTATACCTATCATGCGTTTTAATCTTCTTCACATGACCATACAAAGACAAACAATTCCCTTTCAACTTTTCACAGTCACTGGTGCCACTTTCAAACTTTTAATTTTTGTAAATTTGGCAATAATAACATTTATGGTGGCCCAGAATCTTTATGGGTGGTAAAATAGTTTAACCTTTGATTACCCAACTACTGCTGAATGGTTACTAGTTACGTGAAGCCTCAAGGGTGAATTACTTGCCAGGGCGTGATCGTTCGGAAGGCTTTCCGCGACCCTGGAGCACAAAGGGACTAGTAACTGAAGAAAAATGGGTGGGTTTTAGCTAGTAGTTTTCTGATCTATCCTGTAACTCCATCCAGAACGTGAAAAGCTATTTGATGAATTCCCACCACAAAAAGGGTGAATTACCAATACTTTGAACAAACATTATACTTAATTACATTCAAATTCAAAATTCAGGCCAAACTTTGATGTGTACACAAAGTACTAATGATGTGATTCTACGAGTAATAACAGTTCTTAAAAGTAGATTATGTAGACGTATTTCAAATAGAATAATTAGTACTAAGATGATAAATAATTTGCTTTAATTAGTCATCCATTACAAATCTAGGCTCTTAGAACATTTATAAATAAATAAATAAGTATTCATCGTAGTGGAAATTACGTTAGGCTATTTGTCCCAGTTGTCATCTACGGCTGTGACATTGTCTTACTCAGAAGCTTAAAAATAACGTTAAGCTATTGGTTCCAGTTGTCATCTACGCCTGTGACATTGTCTTACCCATCATCATCATCTTCCTGCCCTTGTCCCGTGTTATTTGGGGTCGGCGCAACACGTTTTTTTCTTCCATTCTGCCCTGTCACTCGTCATACTATCACTAACTTCCTTTTCTTTCATATCATTGTCTTACCCAGAAGCTAAAAAATAACGTTAAGCTATTGGTCTCAGTTGTCATCTTCGCCTGTGACAATGTCTTACTCAGAAGCTAAAAGATAACGGTAAGCTATTGGTCCCAGTTGTCATCTACGCCTGTGACATTGTCTTACTCAGAAGCTAAAAAATCTGACATCAGTCGGTAAGTCCCCTCTTTGAGGCGTGGTTGGAAAGACCTCACGGCGTCCTCACCTTCCGCATGACACAGGTTCTTGTTTGGTGACACGGTAGGTTCGGGAAGTTCCTGCACCGGATTCGTGCGGAAGCGACGCTCGGGTGTCACCACTGTGTGGACCGCCCGGAGGACACGGTGGAGCAAAAGGTGGAGGTGTGCCAACTGCCGCCGGTATTCCGATCCCGATTTCCGGCCACAGTAGACGGCGAGCAATGGGTGGCTCGCCGTCCGACCGTATGGTAACCGTCCGGACCGAGCCCAAGTCATCGAGATGTCAGCAAATCGTAGGGGTCCAGCAGGGTCGAAGCCTACTGGGGCCACGGGTAGTGTGAAAGTGAAACCCGGGGCCCTGGCACGAAGGCAAAGAAGGAACAGGAGTGGGTTTTTAGACAGTAAAATTACACTATCTCCCGCCCCGCCCAAGAGCGGGATTTGTCATTTGATGATTTTCCCACCTAAAAAAAAACATCAGTCATGCCAAGGCGTTCAACATCTCCCTAGCCTTTTCCAAACTAGCTTGGGGTCAGATTCCAGTCCAACCTGATGCAGCTGAATATCCGAGTTTTACATGGAGCGACAGCCTATCAAACCTTCACGACCCAGTTACTAGGCAACACGTTATTCTATGAATAGACCGATGGACAGACTTTCTGGCATCAGTCAGATGCCAGAAAGTCTGTCCATCAGTCTGCCTGTAATGACTGTCAAAGATCTACGAATGACAACAGCTACCAACGACTTTACATGCTTTCTGAAGAACGGTGTGTCCATAATGCCATGAATAAACTTAGGAGGCGTTATGACATCATCATCTTCCTGCTCTTGTCCCGTTTTATTTGGGGTCGGCGCAACACGTCTTTTTCTTCCATTCTGTCCTGTCACTCGTCACGCTATCACTAACTCCCTTTTCTTTCATATCACTTCTCACACAATCCATCCATCTTTTCTTTGGTCTCCCTCTCCATCCATCCACATGGAAACTCATGACTTTCTCAGTAGCTCTATCAGTTGCAAGTTGTTGGGGGCAAAGAGTTTCAGATCGTCCATGTCCTTTACATGGACGATCTGAAACTCTGACGGTGACGGACGGTGAGATATGACTTGACCCCCTCTTTTCAACCGGTAGCCTAAGCCCGAAACCTCCAGCAGTGTGCTGAGAGGGTTCAAGGCTTAGAAGGCGTTATGACGTTGTATTTAAAAATTATATTTCTCTGGAACATTCTATAGTAACCGATTGTGTGTAAAAGTATACATACAATCTGTGTTTCAAATACAGAGGTCCATAATGTCCGTAATGACCCAAATACGGGTATAACTGACGGACAAATAAAAGGTAAATACAACAGATATGATGGTCAGGAAACCGGATAGCGGTTTGAAATCCAACGAACAGACCCTTTTGCAAACAATGCTTTCGGGTAAAATGATTTGAATACGTATCTGAATTTGGACAGGCTCGTTTGATACCATATGGTGTATGTAAGAACTTTTTTAGGTAGGATTTCACTTTTTATTAAATGGGATCTTTCTGGTTTTATCGTAATAAGTGTAAAGAAGGTAAACCTGTATATAAACAACTGGGTATAAAACAATGTAACAATGATAATTAAGACCATTTTACCCTTTTCGTTTTTGTTTTCCAGTGCGATTATATATTTCATGGTTTGAATTGAGGTAACAGTAAAAAAGACGATTTCAAATAAAATTCGTTTTGAATGGTGTTTTTATATCTTACAACCCGCCACTTTTGGCTAACCTGATTGTAAATATAAAAGTCACAAACCATAACAGTTAGTAGATTACTGATGCATGAACTGTTTATGCTTTTATCTGTATTTCGTCCTTTAACTTACAAATAAGTATAAAAATAAATGTATCTACGATGCCTAAATGCTCCTATTTTTTCACATGGGAGCCAAAAAGCGTAGGACATACCTAGTAAACGAAGGATTTATTGCTTAAAAAGAAGTTTGTCTCAATTTATTTGCTGAATGTCAATTGGTTTCCATATCACGTTTCTTTCTTCAGTACAATAAATGTCCCGAAAACATTGCCTAGACTCAAAATGAGATAAAATGTGAAAAGAAGGTTATTTTTATAGTTCGCAGCCATCAATAGAGAATAGCTGTTCGTTAGTCTCGCTAAAACTCGAGAATGGCTCGACCGATTTGGCTAATTTTGGTCTTAAAATATTCGTGATAGTCCAGGGAAGATTTAAATGGCGAGAAAATATGAAAAAAATCACGAAAAAAAAAACCGGATACTACGCCATCTCTAATTAAAATGACATTTTAAAATGAACTATGCCGGTTCTGGTAATGCCAGTAGATGGCGTTATCCTTACTATAAGGCGGTTCGCCGGGTCAGCTTGTAATATTATAATATTGGAATGATTATGTATTTCATTTTTTTTTCCGTTAACTTTTTGACATTGCAACTGTCACTGTTCAATTTAGGCCTAATAAACTATGTCTTGTTTGTTAGTAATAGTTAAAGATCACGATAGTTGTTGATTCAGGACAGCCCTAATTGCTATATTTTTAATCATAAATGTCAATAAATGTAGACGGGTTAGTGATCACTATAAAGTAACTATAATAACTTTAGAAGTTTCGAAAATTTCATACCTATTAGTAAACTCTAAGTTTCTCGTGGTGGGTTACGGCCCATTCCCTCTCCTAGAAAGGAGGCCTGAGCCCCATCAAAGGAAACATTAAAAGGCTGATTACGCCATGCTATAAGTTACTCGTACGCAGGTCTGTGCTTTGTGGAAAAGTTCATATCCTATTGCAGAAAAAATATGACGTGATGCTCAAAAGAAAAAAAAAACTGGGCAAGTGCGAGTCGGACTCGCGCCCTGAGGGTTCCATACAAACTTACCTATGTAAATAGTTGAATTCCGGAATGGAGTCTAGGAAGATTTTACCGAATCGCAAAAAAAAAATGTGACGTAACAACTTTACATTTCCTCGAGAGTGTCGAAATGTACGTTTTCTGTCACATAAACCGATGTATCTTTTTTTCTCGTTAACTTACAAGTTTGATTACAGCTTCAAGAGTCCGCAGACTTGAGTATACAGTTTTAATTTCAACTAGATACCTTCACGCGTTCCCGAGATAAAGGGTCTTGACAGACAGACAAACAAACGGGCAACAAAGTGATCCTATAAGTGTTCCGTTTTTTCCTTATGAGGTAAGGAACCCTGAAAAAAATACCTTTATCTCCATGTTTGCTATAATCAAGAACTCGTGTCAAGCAAACGCGCCCATCATTTAGTATGTAAGAAAATGACTAAACTATTCAATGAAACAACATTACAGGTTTAAACAGTATTTTAAATTTTAAAATATTCGTATCATTTCGTTTTGTATTCAGAAGATAATTTTATACAAACACACGTTCAGAATCAACGAACCTTTGAATTCGAGTTGCTCATGCTTACAAATAGACTTTAGTAACGCGAGCTGACTATTAACGCTAGAGCATCAGAAAGCAAGAGATTTCTAGCGTGTTCATGTAAAGGTGTAGCCTCATTGAAGTTTTGTGAGTTCAGTATTGTTCCTGTAACTTCTCATTTCCCAAAACTATGGTATTCAGAGGTTTTGTAAATTGGTTGCTGATATACATTTAAATGAATAAATGCTCATTTTAGGGTTCCGTACCTCAAAAGGAAAAACGGAACCCTTATAGCATCACTTTGTTGTCCGTCCGTCTGTTTGTCTGTCTGTCTGTTTGTCTGTCTGTCTGTCAAGACCCTTTATCTCAGGAACGCGTTGATATATCGAGTTCAAATTAAAACCATATACTCAAGTCTGCGGTCCCTTAAAGCTGTGAAAAAATCAAACTTCTAAGGTCATGATAAAAAAAGATCGGAAAGAAGGAATCAAAATTCATAGGGTAGATACTTCCCATTGACCCCGAATCCTGAAATTTGGCATGAAGCAAGGTCTCATAGCAGAAATATAGGAAAAAATCTGAAAACTGTAATTTTTTAGTTACGTCACAAAACAAAAAACTTTTTCCCTTTTAGGAAAAATCTAAAAAATAAGATATGGCCGTTTATGTCGCAAAAAACGAACCAAAATTCTAGAGTACTTCCTGATGACCCACAATCCTGAAATTTAGCATAAAGCAAGGTCTTGTAGTATAGATATAGGAATAAATCTGAAAACAGAAAATTTGTTTTTAAATCACAAAAAAAAGTGATTTGAAAAAATATTCGAGACTCTATTCGGGAATTGAACTATTCACATAGGTAAGTTTGTACGGAGTGTAAAATCAGTGCGCGAGTCCGACTCGCACTTGCCCAGTTTTATACTAATGTCAAATTGTACACTGGTAGTTGATATATTTGTTCAGGTCTAAAGTACTGTAACTTAAACGTTTTTAAAACTTTTCTTTTGTAAATATTTCGTTTCTACAAATTTTATGAAAACCGAAACAAACAGCTTTATGTGCTTTCCAAGGCAAGGAGGAGAGATTCCGTACATAGTTTTTTTCATACGTTGCTTAACCTTGAAAATCATCAATTTATTTTTTTGAGAAGGGAAAGCATCAAATAATTCCTCCCACTCTGGGTGAAGCTAAAGGAAGCGTTAGGTTTTTACTGACTAAAACCCACCTTTGTTCCTTCAGTTGCCTTTTGCGATCCAAGCCCACGATGACTTTCGAACTATCCCGCTTCCCTTGAAGATCGTCCCGTACGGTTGTTCAGCCAAGATCTCTTCAAATTATTCACGATTTATTTTAAAAATACATTGAAGTGACGTCAGCACAAAACTTTGCGGTAGGGCGTCGACTTTAAGTTGAGCTGTGTTAGACAGAACCCGCATTTTAGACCTAAAAACATGATAGATTATTCAGGAAAGCTAAGTTTGGGGAGCAATTAACTAGACGATTTAATTATTTAGTATGATTAGTACTTACGACCCACGGCGTAGTACCTACTATTCGCAGATATGTCTGAGAAATTATAATTACTTTATGACTTGAGTTACTCTCCGGTATATAGGGTGACTGGTAATTAGTGACCGATACTTAAACACGTGATTGTACTCATGATTTTAAACCACTTTCCCAAAGAAACTTTTTTTATACTAATTAATTTAATCACAATAACAAAACAGCAGCAGCAACAGTCTTTGGATATTATTTTACCAAAACATGTAGGTACATTGCTTAAGTCATCGATAACGCGGGCGCAGGCGCCGCGCTAACAGCTGATCGGGTGAAGGCGCGCGCGCGCAATTTAAAGTTTCAAACAGCTGTTTTGTTATTGTGATTAAACTAATTAGTTTAAAAAAAAAGTTTCTTTGGGGAACTTGTTTGTAATCATGAGTACAATCACATGTTTAACCTTTTGAGTGCGTAATTAGAGACACAATAGTAAGACAATGGCGCGTGAACGCCGGCGTTAATGCTGGGATCAACAGCTTACGCATCGGTCATTAATTACCAGTCACCCTATTATAGTCAGCGACTTCATGTAAGGGAGTACAATGATATCTCTCAGGAGAAAGAAATGCCCGAGTGTCACCATTGTGCTGGATCACTTCATACGGTGGAAGTCTGCCTCTCTTGGGCGTACCCCCGAGTCTATATGGAGGCGATCGGCAACGGTTACGACAAACTCTTGCATTTGGCCCTGGTTTAGGCCATGTTCCAGGATCAGTGGAAATGGGAAGAGGGCACCTCCTTCAGCGAAGCTGTAATATGAGTGAAGGAAATTACCGCAACCGTAAGGGAATAGACGTCCTCACGGGCCTGCCACCTACACAGAGAAGCCACGAACATTAGGAGTCACAGAGTGATTCCCGGTAACCATAAAAGCGTGCTTGAAGATGACGAGCAATGGGCAGTTTATCATCCAGCCGTTTGGTTAGAACCGTACCCAAGTCGTTGATGCAAGGTGTTCCAGGCGCGCCTCAAAGAGATATTACCAGCAGTACTGTGGGGTGCTTCGACAGAAAACCTCCACGAGTGCCCGCGGGCTGTAGTTCCCTCGAGGACATGTCCGGAGCGAAGGCCAGTCTGCGGGACGGTGCACCCTGGGAGGCGGCCAACGACTCCCCTTGGGTACTTCTGCCTAAGGGGTCTCGTTGCCTGCCTGCGAATATTCTGTCTGAAGGAACACTTCAACGCGTGTCCCTCTGCTATAGCAGAGGGCACAGTGGCGAAGTAAGAGCGGGCTCGGTGCGCACTCACCCTGCCACCGGGCAGGCAGGAGGAAGACTTGGTCCTCCTTTTGCCACCGTTAGTCTCGTAGCCCCAGAAATTGTCCAAGGTCATGTTTCTGACTTTTGATGGGGGTCGAGGGTCTTGGCTTAACCGCCCGGGCCGCGAGGAAGACAACCTCTATAAAAAATTACCCCAAATCTCCAAGCGGCGGCGCACCGTGAGGGAGGTTGTTAGCTTGACTAATGGGTAGCTTAATTAGTCTCTAGTGCGGACCACTGAATTTGAGCAGGTACACAAAGTTTCATACTCGTGGGAACAAAATGGCAACAAAATTTTTCAGAAAACCCAACGACGAGGAGATGGAGAGTGATGCGCAGTCGGAGTCCGATGCGGCATCCAAAAGGAGCTCGGAGGGCTCGGAGGCTGAGGAGGGTCAAGGAGATTCCGGTGGAGACTCGCGTCTGTACCGGAAGCGCCCCATATCAGGGGACAAATCGTCCTCCGAAGGAGAGAAGGGCTCGGCCCGCAAAATCCCCGCCAGTGGGCGGGGCGCACGTCGTGCGGGAGGAAGAGGGAGGGGGCTTACCTCGCAGGAGGCTGTTGAGCGAGCCGAGAAACTCGCCACGGAGGGTGTCCACCCCGCAGCGACCAGCGTTAGGGCTGGCCCCTCGGGGCCGTCTGGCGGCAAGCCGGACGCCGGGGAAGACTCCGCTGAGGAGTCGCGCAGATCGCTCGGGGAGCTGGTCGTGGAAGCCTTGACAGCGGTTTCCAGAAAAAGGGAAAAGGGCTCGAAGAAGAGGGGCATCGCCCACTTCGCGACATCTATCTTGGAGGCTATAGACGCCTCCTTTGAGAAAAGGGTCGAGAAGAGGATCGCGATGCTCCGAGCCGAGCTCCTGGGAGCCCAGGAAGTTGACTGCGAGGAGCCAACTAAAGGGGGACGCAAGCAAGGGCAGGGCCAAAGTCGGCCCCTGCCCCAGCCCGAGCCGGAAAGTCAGCTGTTGACGCTGGTGCGGCAGGAGCTGGCTGCCCTTCGGCAGCAACAGCAGCAGCAGCAGGAGCAGTTCCAGCAACGGATGCAGCAACAGCTGTCCGTGCTGGAAGGCATCGTGCTGCGCCCCCCACTCGCGGCCTCCAGCCAGCGGAAGGCGGCTTCATATGCTGCCACCGTAGCTGCGGCTGCTGCGCCTAAGGTAGGCCCATCGGGGCAAGCCGGACGCGGGGCCATGGCATCGGAGGCTGCAAGGACGGCCTTGACGGCCAAACAGCAGCAGCGGCAGGGAGGGCCTGCTCCACCCTCGAAGAATAAGGTGGCACCTACCGCTAAAGCGACGAGGGCTCCTGCCGTGACGGCGACTAGGCCGCGCCTGCCATCCCCCGCCCCCCTTGCAGAACCCTCGGTCGAAGCCGACTGGATGGTTGTTGGCGCCAAGAGGAGTGCGGGCAAGGCAATTAGGTCGGCCAAAAAGCGCGCGAGGCGACAGGAACGCAAGAAGCGGGCCATGGCGGCTAGACTTCGCGCCCCGAATTCCGCGGCTGTAGTTATTACACTACAGCCAGATGCGGAAAAGAAGGGCGTGACGTACAACACCGTCATGGAAAAGGCGAAGCAGGCGGTGGTGGGCCACCTCAGCGAATTCGGAGCCTCTGGGGGCTTCCGAATGAGGCGCACCGCAACCGGGGCCCGAATATTAGAGGTCCCTGGTGCAGACAGTGGCCCTGCCGCAGATGCCCTGGCCGCAAGGATCAGGGCGTCCCTGGACGTCGAGGAGGTCCGAGTGTCCAGGCCCACCAAGTGCATGGACATGCGCATCATGGGCCTGGACGACTCCGTCAGGGTGGACGAAGTGGTGGCCGCCATCGTCAGGGCGGGAGGGTGCAACGACGATCAGGTGCGGGCGGGCACCATCCGCGCTGACAGCACGGGCATGCGAGCCGTAACGGTGAATTGCCCCGTGTCGGCGGCCAAGGCCATCACTGGTGAAGGCCGAAGGCTCTTGGTGGGCTGGGTCTCCGCGCAGGTAAAACTGCTGGAGCCCAGACCTCTGCGGTGCTACCGCTGCCACGTGGGGCACCACGTGGGTGCCTATTGCGCCGCGGAGGTGGACCGCAGTGACCGCTGCTTCCAGTGTGGTCAGCCCGGTCACAAGGCTGCAGAATGCCGTGCTACGCCGCACTGCTACGCATGTGCGGCAGCAGGCAAGCCGGCCGATCACCGGGCTGGGAGCAGGTCCTGCGACCCCCCTGCCAAGGCCAAGGGCAAGGTCCCGAGGCAAGCCCACCCTGACGTCCTCTCCGCCGCAGCTTCCTCTCTGGCTGCCGCTGCTGTCGCCGCCACAACCACCGCGGCAGGGCCCTCACGAGGGGCTCGGGAGGAGACTGTAATGGACTGTTAAATACGGCTCCATTACGTCTCCTCCAGGCGAATATCAACCACTGCGCCCCCGCTCAGGATCTGTTGCTCCAAAGCATGGCGCAGTGGTCGATCAATATCGCCGTGGTCTCCGAGCCGTACTATGTCCTGCCCAGGGGAGACTGGGTTCAGGACCTGAACGGCTCGGTGACCCTAATTTCGTCGGCCGCTGCTGGTACTCCGTCCCTCGAGGCCGTCACGAGGGGGCGGGGTTGCGTGGCAGCACGGTTCGGGGACATTGCCGTGGTAGGCGTCTACCTGTCCCCGAACAGAACTCTCGCCGATCTCCACATCTCCCTTATGGAGCTGAATGCCGTCGTCGCTAGGTTTGGTTCCCTCCCACTGGTCGTTTGCGGGGACTTCAATGCCAAGAACCTGGCTTGGGGTTCTCGGTTCACGAACCAGCGGGGTCGGATGGTAGAGGACTGGGCCCTGGAAACAGGCCTGGTCGTCCTAAACCGGGGTTCTGTCCCCACGTGTGTGCGGATGCAGGGTGAGTCAGTGGTGGACATATCATTTGCCAGCCCTGCTCTGTCACCGCGTGTCGTCGACTGGCGCGTCATGGAGGGGGTGGAGACGTACTCAGACCACCAGTACATTCGGTTTGACATCTCCACCCAGACCTCAAACGCGCCGGTCCAACAGACCCCGTGTGGTCCGCGTTGGGCGCTGAAGCAGCTGGACCGGGAGCTCCTCCTGGAAGCCGCGATGGTACAGGCCTGGGTGCAAGCACCGAACAGGCCTGTCGACATTGACGTCGAGGCAGAATGGTTCCGGGAGGCCATGTCACAAATTTGCGACGTGGCAATGCCCCGAGTTCGGCCAGGACGTGCCCGGCGCCAGGTGTATTGGTGGTCGCCGGAGATTGCGGTACTGCGCAATGCATGCAATGCCGCGCGGCGCCGGTACGCCAGACACCGCAGTCGCCGCATCCGCCCGCCGGATGCGGAGGCCAGAGAGGCGGAGCTGTACGAGGGATACAGAGTGGCAAAGCGCACCCTCCGAGCGGAAATAAAGCGGGCCAAGTTGGAGGCCCGCAACGTGTGGCTGGGGACTCTGAACGGAGACCCGTGGGGACGCCCCTACAAGGTGGTGCGGGAAAAACTCCGCCCCTGGGCTCCCCCACTCACGCAGAGTCTCCGGCCCCAGATTGTGGAGGGTGTGGTGAGCACTCTGTTCCCTGCGCGAGGGGAACACTCTCCCCCGCTCATGGCTCCGCCACCAGCGGTGTCTAACGCGGATCACGATGGCGACGATGACGACAATGCTCCAGAGGTGACCGAGGTAGAGATGAGTGTGGCGGTACGAAGGCTGAGTGCCAAGAATACCGCCCCAGGACCCGACGGCTTGCCTGGGAAAGCCTGGGTCCTGGCCATGGAGGCTCTCGGGTCTCGATTAAGAGGGCTCTTCAGCGCATGCATGGAGAGGGGCCAGTTCCCACTTCGCTGGAAGACGGGGAAACTGGTCCTTATCGCGAAGCCGGGGCGCCCTGCGGACTCTCCGTCCGCGTACCGGCCCATTGTGCTGCTCGACGAGGTGGGCAAGCTCTTTGAAAGAGTAATTGCAGACCGCCTCGTCGCGCACCTAACACGGGTGGGGCCGGATCTGGCGGACGGCCAGTTCGGCTTTCGCAGGAGGCGCTCCACGGTGGACGCCATCATGCGCGTGCGAGCTCTCACGACGGGGGATGCGGTGTCCCAGGGCAGGTGTGTCGTGGCGGTGTCATTGGACATCGCTAACGCCTTCAACTCCCTGCCCTGGAGTAGCATTAGGAGGGCACTCCGGTATCACCGGGTGCCCGACTACCTCTGTCGTGTGATCGAGGCCTACCTTTCGGACAGGTACATCATCTACCCTGGTCACCAGGGAGAGTGGAAACGGCGAGAGATGTCGTGCGGTGTTCCGCAGGGATCGGTACTAGGACCGCCCTTGTGGAACATCGGCTACGACTACGTGCTGCGCGGCGACCTCCCTGACGGGGTCAGCGTGGTCTGCTACGCAGACGACACGCTGGTCCTGGCTCAGGGAGACTCGTACCAGGCGGCGGTCGAACTAGCGACACGCGGGGTTGCGATAGTCGTTGATAGAATCCAGCAGTTGGGACTCGAGGTGGCGCTGCAAAAGTCCGAGGCCATGTGTTTTCACGGCCCTCGGAGCGCGCCTCCTCGGCGCTCCCAATTAACGGTAGGAGGAGTTCACATCGGCGTCGGGTCGACGATGAAGTACCTGGGACTCGTCCTCGACAGCCGGTGGAATTTCGAGGAGCACTTCCGACGTCTGGCTCCCAAACTGAATCGGAATGGGGCTGCCCTCAAGCGGCTCCTGCCCAACCTCGGGGGTCCAGACGCCTCCTGCCGGAGGCTCTACGCAGGCATCGTCCAGTCCATGGCCCTTTATGGGGCGCCGGTGTGGGCGCCGTCACTGCGAAAGCGACCGGCGGCCCAGCTGAACGCGTGCCAGAGGGTCATGGCCATACGGATGGTGCGGGGATACCGCACGGTTTCCCGCGAAGCGGCGAGCCTCCTTGCTGGCCAGCCACCATGGGACCTGGTGGCAACAGGCCTTGCACGCATGCACGATCTGCGCGTGGAGATGCAACGTCGGGGCGAAACTCCGCTGCCACGACAAGCTGTGGCATGGCGGACAGAGCTCCGGCGGGGTCTCATGGTGGAATGGCGACAGCGACTATCGCAACCCAGTGCTGGGCACGCCATAATTATGGCGGTAATTCCCCTCTTTGAGGAGTGGCTGGAAAGGCAACACGGCGTCCTTACCTACCGCATGACGCAGGTCCTCACCGGACATGGTAAGTTCGGGAGGTTCCTGCACCGGATTCGTGCGGAAGAAACGCCCGGGTGTCACCATTGTGCGGACCACCCGGAGGACACGGTGGAGCACACGGTAGAGGTTTGTCCCGCTTGGGCAGAGCAACGCCGTGTCCTCGTGGGGGCGATCGGCGGCGGCGATCTCTCGCGCCGGGCCTTGGTACAGGCCATGGTCCGAAGCGAGGAGGAGTGGCAGGCGGTTGCCTCCTTCTGCGAAGCAGTAATGCTAGCAAAGGAGGCGGCCGATCGCGTCAGGCAACGGTCCTCACGCCCCAATCGCCGCCGGGATTCCGATCCCGATTTCCGGCCATCGTAGGCGCAGGCTTGCGGACGGCGAGCAATGGGTGGCTCGCCGTCCGACCGTCCGGTAACCGTCCGGACCGAGCCCAAGTCGTCGACGGCGCGTGCTGTTCCACGCGCGCCTCAAGGAGATGTCAGCAACTGTAGGGGCCTAGCAGGGTCGAAGCCTACTGGGGCCAAGGGTCTGATTCTGAAAGGAAGACTCGGCCCTGGTACGAAAGGCAACGAAGGAACAGGAGTGGGTTTTTAGTCAGTAAAAGTCTGACACTATCTCCCGCCCCGCCCAAGGGCGGGGGATGTCATAAGATGATTTTCCCACCGAAAAAAAAAAAAAAAAAAAAAAAAACCAGCAGTACTGTAAAAACTAGATAAGGCCGAGTTAGTGCCGCGGGAACGTTTGACAAAGATACTGTGGTCCTAGAACGCAAAGCATATACCTACAAGTATAGCAAGCAATTGTTAATATATAAATAACTGAAGAACACAGGTGGGCTTAGTATAAATCTTAGCTGCGCCCTATAACGAGAGAAGTCATTTGATTCTCAATTAAAACAAGGTAACTGCAATTTGAGTCACCGTGTCCCTGAATTTTAAATTGAAGAAATATGTGTGAGTTATAGTCAGTAGGTACTCTACTCCGTCGCGTTCCTCAGACATTCACAAACACGAGGCTACAGCAATAGTTTTTTTCGTATAATTTTATTCCGGTTTTGAGAGAGAAAAATGAATAACTAATTTTGAAGGATATACTCATATTTAAATATTTACTGAGCCCGTATCTTAATCATTTGCAGTACAGTATAATGCAGGGTCAATCAAGATGACAGTAATTGCACATGGTTTCTACTTGGAATTTCACTTTTTTAGGGTTCCGGCGGGAGAGCGTGTCAGACTTTTACTGACTAAAACCCACTCCTGTTCCTTCTTTACTTTCGTTCCAGGGCCCCAGAGTTCTCTTTCGCACAACCCATAGCTCCAGAAGGCTTCGACCCTGCTGGGCCCCTAGGGTTTGCTGACATCTCTTTGAGGCGCGTGACGACTCGAACTCGGTCCTCGGTTCGGTTGCTGGAAGGCAGGATGGTGAGCTACCCATTGCTCGTCGTCTGCAAGCCTATTATTAAGAATCCACTGTCCGTTTGTCTGCCACCAGGCTGTATATCATGAACCATGAAAGCTAGATAGTTGAAATTTTCACAGATGATGTATTTCCGATGTCGCTAAAATAACAAATACTAAAAACAGAATAAATTAAATATTGAAGTGGGGTTCCTAGCTCTCATACAACAAACGTAATTTTTTGGCCGTTTTTTTACTCGATTTTATTGTTATAATATAGTGTCTAATGATGTACTTATAGATAATGGTACAGAACCCTTCGTGTGCGATTCTGACTCGCACTTGACCGGATTTTTTGCTTCATATTGGTAAAATATATACATAATAATTCATTAAACCGCAATGCAGTATAATTTGTTCAGATTCCAACACTGATACCATCGCCTGCAAGAGCTTCGTGACAAAACTAATAAATCGGAGGTCTCTTATACATAGTTTCAGACTATTTCAGACTTATATTACTAAAACGCGTTGTTACGGGAACATTAAAAATAGTTTATGGACCAAACGCTTCCTTATACCGTGTGAAAATACATGTTACTATATTATTACATTTCTTGATTAGAAAATTTGTTATTTTTACGTGATTATTATGTGGAGGTAATGAAAGGGTTATTTTGAGGCCCATAAACTATGACAGGCATATATGGTAATCAAATAATGGGCATTTATATTTTATAGCTTTTAGCATAAAATTCGCTTGTGAAAAGGGCAGTCCTAACACAATAATAAAAATTACAATATGAAGCCAAACTTCATCATCATTTCAGCCGAATAACGACCACTGTTGGACATAGGCCTCTCCAAGTGTCGCCACAATAAGCGGTCCTGTGCGTCTCCGTCTGTGGATTTCCTTGACTCTCACCAGGTCATCCACCTTGTGGGAGGCCTTCCAACACTACGTCTTCCGGTGCGTGACATACGTAATCATACTATTGTAACAGAAAGATAGTCACTGCAGGTCATGAGTCTTTCAAAGGCGTCGTTACGTGAACTTGTGTTTCTCGAATTTACCCTTTCGCGACCATCATCTGCCTCAACCGCCTGTTCTGTATCTTTCTACTTCATTATCATTAACATCAACATCATCATTTCAGCCGAATGACATCACATCCACTGTTGGACATAGGCCTCCACAAGTGTCGCCACAAATAAAGGTCCTGTGCGTCTCCGACTGTGGATTCCCGTGACTCTCACCAGATCATCGATCCACCTTGAGGAAAGCCTTCCAACGCTGCATCTTTCGATGCCTGGCATACTTTATTATACTTAGGGCATTCTGATAAATAAGACTTGATATAAGACATGATACATTCACTGAAACCTGACTTGATATAAGACATGATACATTCACTGAAACCTTTGTACAAAGCAGTCGGACCAGCCTTATTTAATGTCTCTTCAACGCACACGCACTGGACAAAAACTTTCGTCTTGTGACACCGTATTTTAATGTTAGTCATTAACACCAACCTCTAAAAGACTTACTAAACACTACAACCATAACCTGTTCAAGGCATCTCTGTACTCTTTCCACTTCTCTTTTTTTTTTAATTCATATAAACCAGTGCTTGACTGCGATCCCACCTGATGGTAAGCAGAGATGCAATCATTGATGGTGAGGCGCACTAGTGCCTATTCACTCTAGTCTTGAAGACACCTAAATTATAGTTGGACGGGAAGACCGCAGCAGGCAAATTGTTCCAGTTCGTGACAACTTCTCATTACAGTTTGCTATTGTAGCCCAATTCTTCATAACGCTGTCTCGCCATTCTTACCTTCCATGGAGTCGCTTTCTGTGGTTCAGTAACCATTTAGACCCTCAGTTTTACCCATGAATCATCTGCGACTCCCAAATCTATATTTGAATGATGACTATGTATGTATACCTACTGTTCGCCTAAAGTATGTTCGGCGCCGAGTTTGTCGCTTCTGACATACCGCTATTAAACCCGCTATGGTTTGTGCTGGTATGTAAATACGTTAACATGAATGTATTAATGTTGTTGTTTAATAAACGAATATAATTATATATATATATATAAAAGAAGAAACTGACTGACTGATATATCAACGCACAGCCAAAACTACTGGGACTAAGAGTGTGAAATTTTGCACAAGGTTTCCTTTTATGACGTAGACAAGCACTAAGATGATTTTCCAAAATTCACTTCCTAAGGCGATGAAACGGGGGTCCAAAGTTTATTAGGAAATATAGTTTCATACGGTCAAAGCCGCTGGCAGAAGCTAGTATTCAATAAACTATAAAGTTACCTATAATATCGAACTAAAACGTTTTCCATGTCACCACCCACTTTGCAGTCTGATAAATAAACAAAAGATAAACGTGCAATGTAGGTACCCAGCTGTCATGCCGTTCAAGTCGCAGACTGGTGTATATAGGTCATCGTGTCAGACGTAACGGTAGAGTGGCTGAAATACAATGCGACTTGTATAAAAGTATTAGGCTAGACTTATGAAGATGCCGTTTTTTAAAACTAGTCACTTTGAGCTGTGAGAGAACTTACTTGGAATTATAAGTACAAATATTAAAAAGAACTTTGTATGTAAGGTACTTAATTACCACATTCAAAAAAAAAAAAAAATTATTATTATATACATTTGTTTCTTTACTTCTGTAATAATATCAAATTTATAACCATGAATTATTTGAAAAATGTTTTTTTTTTTAAATAATGGAAACATGCATTTCAAAAGGTACGCAATACCAATGATGTACAAATTTAAAGTCATTCCGAAGTTGTCATAGCTTGAAATTACTTCAGGGCCTCAAGTCTGCTATTACAATAGTGTCAGAATGGTCTATAATTGATATCATAATTGTTGATTTTGATAAGTTTGGTAATCTACTAATATAATGGTGTCATTATGACTTTCCAATGGTCAACAGTGACACTCCATTGATAGAAATGGCTTAGAATGGTAATCTCGTACATAATGACAAATGAATGTCTGACGTATGCGGTAATCTGCTAAAATTTTGACAGTTCCTTTGTTCAGTGAGCTACCATTAGAACGTCATTGTGCAATCATTGCTTTTGGTAAGCTCAATATTGTTATTCTACCACAAGACCATTGGCCGATCATTATGAATTAGCAGATTACTAAATTTTAGCAAAATGACAACGGGATCGTGTTGGAATGACGAATTTATAAAAATAGCAGACTTAGGCCCCTGGTATAAAATGACATACTTTAGGTATTTACCTTGTACCGTATATAACATCCCGTAGGCTTTAAAATATTTTTATTTTTAGAGAGACTTTTGCTCAAGCAAATGTGACGTGACAGAGTGTTGACCGTATTGATGCATCGTACCTGTCTGCGGCAACTAAAGGCTACGATATAATTATTTCTGATGCACTATAATTAAATCTGAAAGATTTAAGAATAAAAGAAATCTTTGTTGATTTATAGATGACATTTCGAAGTGCACGTGGTATTTTAGTGATCGGAGCTAAATAAACTAAGCATCAAGTAGCAGTTATCGTGCTCCCCAGGGGTGAACTCTGGGAAGCGGACATAAAGTCAGCCAAATATCACCTAGAACGGAGTGTAGAGGAAAGTCTTCTTAATTTTAATAACATCTGAAATTTCAATATTATTATCATCAAATTAAGTGACATTGAAACACTCAAAGGCCGTTTAATATACAGTCAAAAGTTCCGAGCTAATATTAATATGGTTGAGAAACCTTTATATAGAGTAGATACTAAAAATAATCAAATACTAGTAAACTAATCTCGTATTATATTCCAACCCACACTTCACAAGATCGATACTAATGAAGTATTAACGTGTTAATAAAACCTTTACAGAAATCGACTTCATCAAAAATTGCTTAAACAAAAAATTGGAAACACAATGTTTGATTCTAGGGAGTACAGACAGTGAGACAAGTGAATGATCAATTGAAATTTATTTTTATGGTTATATTTACAAGAATTCGCTGATAGTTATGTATCGTAGATATAGGAGAAAAAAAAAATATGTTGCGCTGACTCCAAAGAACATAAGAAAAGGGCTTGAAGATAATGATGACAGAGCTATATTAAAGGTGATAATGATTTCTAGAAATCATTCTGTAGTTACAATTTAAATTAAGTATATACTCAATGTTACAACTACTTTGTACAATATCGTAGAATTATTTATTTGTATAGTTATTAAACATTTTGTGCAGACAAAAATATAGTACAGAGGTGGACTTAATGCCAATCTCTCAAAATCAAATTTTAATGCCCCCTTAAAACCAATGGCATTTTATTACCAACTTACTTACGTTTCACTTAATATTGGTTATATTTAATAATAATATACTTCTAGTGGATTTATCCGGGTGATGGTAAAAAATATATAGCTATGTCACTCAGTAATAAAGTAGCATTATTCTGGTGAAATAATTTTAAAATCAGTTCAGTTATTTTTGAGTGTATTAATTACAAACAAGAATAGAAATCTTTTCTCTTTATAATATTATAGTCTAGATATACTAACTGTGTATACTAAACCTTAAGTACTACGTACATAATTTTATACAAAACCAAAATACACCTATGCATCGAGGTACTCCATCCACATCGCTGGACACGGGCTCAGATAACTGGAAGTATTTTTCAAGTTGAATAGCAATCCTTAATTTTTATGTATATAAAAATTTTGATTTTTTGTTGGTTAGATTACCAGCCCATCTCGCACGACCACTTGAAATTTTTGGGGCTTAAACAGAGCAAATGACGACTACCCTGGTCTGGCGTCATTGTTTCTGGTAAAAGAAGAATACTCAAAATAATCAAAAACAAGTTATAATTTTTTTTGTGAAGCTTTGTGTACTGCCAATGTACTTTTGTTGCAGCCTGTACTTTCTAATGGAACTATTTCGGGAACTCACTACCCATATTGCACATTGCCTCATAAAGTATGGAAGACAACGTTTCGACAGCCTTTCATTAAACAATGTGTTACAACGTTATGCAAATAGGACAAGTCAATTTGATTTTAACAGGCAATGTTTTTTTTTTAGGCAGGAAAATCATTTAATTACAAATCGCGCTCTTGGGCGGAGCGGGAGATAGTGTCAGACTTTTACTGACTAAAACCCACTACTGTTCTTTCTTTGCCTTCGTCCCAGGGCCCCAGGTTTCACTTTCACACTACCCGTGGCCCCAGTAGGTTTCGACCCTGCTACAAGCAATGTGGTTTAGAACATTGTTGTTTATATAACTTGAAAATAGAGAAAGATACAATCACTATTTAAAATTATAATTTTGTTAGTATTACGAAATAGGCAGTCCATTGGTTATAATTTCCTGTATATTTCTTAATCATCATTCATAGTTTAGGCTGATTGACGTACACTACTGGTTATAGGCCTCATCCAAGTATCACCACCATGACGGCTCCTGTGCGTCTTGAATTCATCGAATTCTCACAATCATCATTAGGCCGTTGGTCCACCTCGTTGGAGGTTCACTTTACCATCTCTTCTGCGAGCAATATGCTCAATACCACTGTCAATTAGTTTTGTAATTTTTCGGGTTATATCAGTAAACTTGGTTTTCCTGCGAATATCTTAATTTTGATTTGATCATTGACTAGCCTCTTGGTCTAGTGGTTAGTGGCCCTGACTGCTATGCTGGAGGTCGTGGGTTCGATTCCCACCCAGGACAAATGTTTGTGTGATGAGCAGAATCATTTGTTCTGTGTCTGGATGAAATTTATCAATAATATGTATGTATTTAGAAATATATGTTTATCAGTTGTATAGTACACAAAACACAAGCTCTGTTTAGCTTGGGATTAGACGGCGTTGTGTGATAGTTGTGTGAATATTATTATTATTATTTATTATCAAGCAAGGAAACTCTGAGCATAGCCCTCTCTATTGCCCTTTTGGTGAACCTTCTGATGAAGTGCAGTACGAGCACATTAAATATATACTACCAAATTACGAGCAACCACCTTGTCAGTGCCACATGACATCACTGACAACACACTCTAAGTTAGAACCACGTTTGTATACTAAGATTAAGGATAGAAAATAATATTTGTGACAGCCAAATCCCTTATCAGCAATTAATTGGCGGGCTTATGTATTTAGCAGTTTTAACTAGACCAGACATTGCGTATTCAGTGAGTTTCTTAAGTCAGTTCAACAATTGTTATAATAATGAAACCTGGGCTTATGCTAAGAGAATTTTGAGATATCTTAAGAAAACTAAATATTTTGGGTTAAAGTATACTAGATATGGTAACTTTAAGTTAGAAGGGTTTGTTGATGCAGACTGGGGAAACAATGTTACAGACAGAAGGTCTTACACAGGCCTTTGTTTTATGTTAGCTGGAAGTGTAATTTCATGGGAGGCAAAAAAGCAAAAAACAGTTGCTCTCTCAAGCACGGAAGCAGAGTATATGGGTATTACTGATGCTTGTAGAGAAGCTATTTATTTGCATAATTTGTCAAGAGAAATTATTAATGAATCATATACTATTGTATTGTATAATGATAACCAGGGTGCACTGAAGCTGTCCTCAAATAATAGTTTCAATAAGAGGACCAAGCACATTGATATACGTTATCATTTTTGTAAAGAATGTGTTGTTAATAAAGTTATTGAGTTAAAATATATGGACACAGCTGAAATGCCAGCAGACCTACTAACTAAAGGTTTAGGTATCAACAAACATTATTATCTTATGTCTTTGTTAGGCATACAGGACATAAGAGTTATGTAATTATTTTGTTTGTTTTAGTCGGGGTATATTTGTTATGTATACCATTATTATTTTGATAAGTGGGGGTGTTAGTTTTATATCAAAATAGAGCTGGCTGGTACATTAGACCACAAATATACTGAATGTATGATGAACAAAATAAACTGTCTTGTTCGATCTGTCTCACAGAAAAGCGCTGTTTGAATTATAATAACTGTAATAAAAGCTTTTAAACAAATCAAGGTTAAATTGACAGAAGATTTGTGGGGTATGTCTATCAAAGTTTGTACCTCAATTATTGAGACTATAGCGCCGTACTTAGCTATAATATTTAATTTGTGTATAGATCAAGGAGTTATTCCGGATCTGATGAAATATAGTAAAGTGATACCACTTTTTAAATCTGGGGACAGTAAAGACACTAATAATTATAGGCCGGTGTCCGTGTTGCCGGTTTTTAGCAAGATATTTGAAAAGGTGATGTTAAATCAAATGCTTAATCATTTTAACACAAATAACATCTTACACGATAAACAGTATGGTTTCACCAAAGGACGTTGTACAACTGACGCTGGTGTCTCCTTACTAAAACACATTTTTAATGCGTGGGAAGAGGCACAGGATGCTATAGGTATCTTCTGTGACCTGTCTAAGGCGTTTGATTGTGTGGTTCATGAAACATTACTCCTGAAACTTGAGCATTACGGACTAGGCAAAGCAGCTTTTTTTTTTTTTTTTTTTAATTGATATAAACTAGTGCTTGACTGCGATTCCACCTGATGGTAAGTGGTAATGCAATCGTTGATGGTGAGGCGCACTAATTTATTGAGAGCCTATTCACTCTAGCCTTGAAGAGACCCAAATTATAATCGGACGGGAAAATCGCAGCAGGCAAATTATTCCAGTCCCTCGATGTACGCGGTATAAACGACGAGGCAAAACGCTTCGTCCGGACCGTAGAGGTTTCAACAACGTAAGGGTGGATACTCGCCGTTCGTCGGCTTGTCCGATGGTAGAAATGAGATGGTGGAATCAAGTCATGCAATTCCTGCGCACACTCTCCAAAATGAATTCTGTAAAACACCGAAAGGCTGGCTACCCTGCGCCTGTGCTCAAGACTTTGTAGATTGGAATTAACCAGATCTGGATCACCAATTAGCCTCTTTGCACGCCTTTCCACCGAGTCCAAAGCTGCCAGGTGGCATTTTGCAGCACCAGCCCATATGTGGCTGCAGTACTCCACACACGAACGGACCTGTGCTTTGTATAACATTAAAAGCTGCCCTGGTGTGAAGTACCGCCGGACCTTTGCAAGTACGCCGAGTTTCCTAGCAGCTACCTTGGCTTTGGACTCAATGAACCACCCGAAGTTAAGGTCTGAAGAAATTTCAACTCCCAAGAGCTGAAGGCGGTCGGTGTACTCCAGGGATACATTCTGAAAAACAGGAGCCAAGGTGAACGGGCTCCTTTTAGCGGTGAATAGACACGCTTGTGTTTTGGCGGCGTTGAATCCCACCAGATTGGCATCACCCCACTTGGAGACTGCCTGAAGTAAGACATTCGCACGCTCTACCATAGCCTCTCTTTCGGACCGGATTAGCTCCTTACTAGCTCGAGCACCTGGCAGGTATCTCTCTACAACTGTGCTATCATCTGCATACCCATAGATACCGGGCATCAGCAGATCGTTGATATGCAGCAGGAAGAGAGTTGCAGAGAGAACAGACCCCTGAGGAACTCCGGCATTAGTCGTCATGGGCTCTGATGAGCATCCATCGATAACAACTCGGAGAGAACGTTCACTCAGGAAGTCTTTTACCCAGTTAATCAGACCAGGGGAAACGCCGTACGCTGAAAGCTTACTCAATAGACTAGCGTGCCATACCCTGTCGAAGGCCTTCGAGACGTCTAAGGAAACAGCAATCGCTTCCCCATTCTTCTCGAGGGTCTCGCCCCATAAGTGGGTGGCATAAACTAGAAGGTCCCCAGTAGATCGATTGTGGCGAAACCCGTACTGTCGATCACTGAGGAGATCGTTACCTTCCAGGTATGCCAAGAGGCGCGAGTTCAATACACGCTCCATAATCTTGCAGAGTATGGAGGTTATTGAAATCGGCCGATAGTTGGTAGGATCGGTACGACTGCCCTTTTTGGGCACGGGTTGCACGTTGGCAAGCTTCCAGGACTTGGGCACTATACCAGTCCCAAATGAGAGGCGATACAAACGCGTCAGTACAGGAGACAACTCGGGTGCACAAGCCTTGAGAACAATCGCTGGTATACCATCTGGTCCACTAGCTTTATTCACGTCAAGACGACACAGTGCTCTCAGAACCTCTTTGTTCCTTATGCGGACCTCGGGCATCGAAGTATCGCAGTGAGGTAGAGTCGGTGGAGTAGCACTACCAGTGTCAAGACGAGAATTATGGGCGAAGAGAGATGCAAAGAGACCCGCTTTCTCTCTCGCTGTATGAGCCAGTGTTCCATCAGGTTTAACCAGCGGAGGCAATGAGGGCCGACAGAAGTTCGCTTCGACCGACTTGGCAAGGGACCAGAATGCTCTGCTACCGGACGGCTGCGCAGAGAGCTTTGTACCAATATGGTTAATGCGGTCGAAGCGAGCCTTCCTTAGTGCCTTTTTGTAGGACTTGGCAGCATGGTTGAAGGCTCTCTTCTTTGAACTCAGATCCGGAGCTTTGTGGTCACGAGCGTCAACCCAGGCGAGAAACGCCGAATGCTTTAAGCTTATTAAAATCTTATTTGATTGACAGACAGCAACAAGTTCAAATAAACGGTGTCAATTCGTCGGGATTAAATGTGAAAATGGGGGTACCCCAAGGTTCAATTTTAGGTCCTTTTTCATTTTTAGTTTATATTAATGATTTACCCTATTTGTTGCAAAATAAACTTAATATGGTGTTGTTTGCCGACGACACTTCTTTGATTTTTAAGATAAATAGAAGGACTAATAATCTTGACGACGAAAATAACGCACTATTGCAGGTCCAAAACTGGTTCACTGCTAATAATCTAGTTTTAAACGGGAAAAAACTAAATGCATAAGATTTTCCTTACCGAATGTCAAAAGTAGTGATTGTGACGTAATACTAAACGATGAAAAACTAGAATTTGTCGACAAAACTGTTTTCCTGGGGATAACGCTTGACTCTAGGCTACAATAGGGTCCTCATTTAACATCTCTTGCAGGACGGCTTAGTTCAGCTGCATATGCTGTTAGAAAAATCCGCCAATTTACGGATGTTGATACCGCTAGGCTAGTCTATTTTAGTTATTTTCATAGTATCATGTCATACGGTATCTTACTATGGGGACGGGCTGCAGACATCGACTCAATTTTTATACTACAGAAAAGAGCCATCAGAGCTATTTACAATCTTCGCCGGTGCGATTCTCTAAGGGAACTGTTTAAGGATATTAATATCATGACGGTGCCTTGTCAATATATTTATGAAAACATCATGTACGTTAGAAAAAATCTTCATCTTTTTAGCAAAAGAGGCGATAGACATAATTATGTTACAAGAAATAGGGACCAATTAGTTCAACCAGGTTTCAGACTGGCTAAAGTGGCGTCTTCTTTCATGGGGTACTGTTTGAAATGTTATAATAAAATACCTCCACAAATATTAGAACTTAATGAAACAAAATTTAAATCTTGTATTAAACGCACACTATGCAGGCAGGCATATTATAAGTTGGAGGATTATATTCAAGATAAAAATGCTTGGATCAATGCTGGTCCAGCTCCACTACCAACAGGGTGAACAAATTGATTAGTTTGGAAACTATTGTTATTATTTTTAAATGTTTTTTTTTTTGAATTTTTAAATAATAAAAGTATTGTATAATGTAGAAGCATTTTTTTCAAAGTTTGTAAATGTGAGTACCATGGAGCTATTTTATGGTTTTTTATGTTACTATTGGACTTGTTTGACATAAATCAGCATGGCAGTTGAGAGTTTATCATGCTCACTCAAATGTCTCACTGATGGTGGCGCATGTGTTGGATCATTCGGTTCCCTTCAAAATGGTTGAGCTGAGTGGTGCTAATATTGGCGTCATGTTCGTGAACGGGCGCTGTCAGTTGAGACTGGTCATCTCTTAGCTGCCAGTTGCTATTTTAATATCTATATTTAGTTTGTATTTTTACTTTATTTACATTGTTCTCACATGATAGCGACAAGAAACATGTAACAGAGATATTTGTAATTACAAAACATGATTGAAAAGAGTGTCCATGGAGTTTCTTGCACATTCTTCTCCATAGAGATCTACGCTTTGGAATGTGCAATTAGCATTTTTTTTTTTTTCTGACTTCATGACATTTCAAAAGTGCCTGTAAATGGTTTATTTGAAATAAAATGCTTTGAATCTTTTGAATCTTTGAATCTTTGGTGCTTCTCATATAATACAGCGGTACACTGTGAAACAAAATATAGCCCATAATGAATTGGTGTTCGGAAAATTATGTAACCTCCCTAGTAACTTACCTATAGAAACTGAACCATTGTATAATTATGACGATTATCCTAAGGAGTTTAAGTTTAGATTAGTAAAAGCTCAGCTTGAAGCCAAACAAAATTTGCTACAAAGTAAAGCAAAGTAAGTTTGTCAAGAAAGCATATATAATTATGATAAAAATATTAATGCAGTGCACTACAATAAAGGCGACTTAATTTTGTTAAAAAATCAAACTGGAGGAAAACTTGAATGTTTGTATACTGGGCCATTTGAAGTAGTAGAAGATTTATCTCCAAATGTAAAAATATTGAAAAATAATAAGTTCATTGTAGTACACAAAAATAATACAAAATTGTTTTATCCATAATTGTATTTCAATTTAATTCAGCTTTTGTACATGATACAATTTAGATAATTAGTTTTGTTTAGTTCATGTTGTTCATGTTGTATCAAACTTGATTCGTGTACGTGTTCTTTTTGCAATGGGAGGGATAGTAGCCCTGTACTTTTTCGGGGGAGTTGTAATGTAGCATCAAATGCATTTCCTTAGAAATACACGTACGCCAGTCAAGTTGCGCTGAATAGGTAAATTGTTTAGTAAGTCTGTGGAAATTATGTTATATTAATTTTGTCTCATTCAATAAATGGAAGTATAACTGGAAACATGTGTTTTGAGTGATAACCATATTCACGACTTCACAATGATGATGGTGATTAAAAAACTAAGTTCAAACTTACACATGTCATTTAAATTCACGCCTTTTACTCGGGAGTACGCAAAAGCTACAGAACGCCACCTAATACGATCTTTCGAACTCCTTTTGGTAAAACTAAACACATGTAACCTAAATATACAATTTTACTGTAAATAATGAATATTAGTATGTAAAAAAAAGCGAGGAACTCATTGGACATTTAAAAATTCATCTACTGTCAACGAGAAAAGTGCTCAAAATCGGTAGCATTGCCACATTGAATTGCGATACTTGAACAATCAAACTAGCTTACCTGTAAGCGCTGTTTGATTGAAATTTCCAAAAAGTGTGACACTTCAGTGACACAAGAAACGAATGAAGTCAACAGATCATAAAACTGCGAGCGGGAAATGGATGTGTTGCCATTATTTTTTAGTTATTTCAAGACTTAAACTACATGTGACGACTTTTAGTGGCCTGGAAATATACTACACTAGCTATCTATTAGCTGCTTTCAAGTACCAAAGACTCATTTTAGTTACATAAACACAAACAGACAATTTATATCATAAAATTACATACAATGAAATGTTAAGATCTTGATTAAGATTAAGATTAAGATTAAGATTAAGATTAAGATTAAGATTAAGATTAAGATTAAGATTAAGATTAAGATTAAGATTAAGATTAAGATTAAGATTAAGATTAAGATTAAGATTAAGATTAAGATTAAGATTAAGATTAAGATTAAGATTAACCTTTAACTATGGACGTTCCATTTTTGTTACACTACTATGGACGTGCGGCCTCACAGACCGCTATCTTTACGGGCTGGTTTCTATCTTGATGCGTAAGTATTGTATCATTTTTTGTTTTTATCCCTTAGAAGAGTTACTATATGTAAATAAAAGATGTAATTTTAATGAAAAAATTATTTATTTTAAAGTAAATCTAACGATATTACAATCAGAGGCACTTTTCAGACTTTTTAGCTTGAGATCACTTTATAGGTATATTACCACAGGAAAATGTAATCCAACTCCAAAAAATCCTTTATCGGCACCAGTTTAGAAATAACAACTCACTAGAATATTTCTTAGTTTTATTGTTCAACACAATCATAAGTACAATACTTAGTTATACACAGTCTTTTACTTAGTATGTAACTCGACGACGGTTGGAATACGAATGGCCGTTTGCAAGCAAAGCCTGTTACTTTTATAAACATGACGTTTAGTCAGTTGAGAGACTATATTTTAAAGCAGATAGCAAACTGACGTTTGCTAGCTGTAATCAAACTAGCGACTATTTATGCTTTAAAATATGAATAAATGGGGTAATTAAATATGTTTGCTTACAGCTCGGCCATCCGCTATGAGACGAGTCCCCTCGTTATACATGATATTTAGACAAATATTACAGTATTGATCAAAATAGCATTATTAACAAATTCCTGCTTATTTTTAATATAATTACAATTAAATAATGTTTAAAACAACTCTGATTGCTTAACAAATTATACGACTAATTCTAGTAAAGAAAAACCAATTCTCATTTAACAAGAATACATAACAAAATCATCCGTATCGTATGCTACATGTCGATTATTTAAGACAAAATGACACATACTAAGTAATACTAATATATTCTATTAATAATAACCCGTGACTTAACTAAGCCCGTGACCTGGCACGTATACTATTATAGCCCGTGACCCGGCATATAAACTACTATAGCCCGTGACCTGGCTGAGCCCGTGACCTGGCACTTATACTATTATAGCCCGTGACCTGGCATTTAAACTACTATAGCCCGTGACCTGGCTGAGCCCGTGACCTGGCGCTTATACTATTATAGCCCGTGACCTGGCTAAGCCCGTGACCTGGCATTTATACTACTATAGCCCGTGACCTGGCTGAGCCCGTGACCTGGCACTTATATTATTACAGCCCGTGACCTGGCTGAGCCCGTGACCTGGCATAGTGATATGTATAAACACTCACAGCTAGAAATACATGACCCAGGACTTAAGCTCGCTCGCGATGTTAACGTTCGTTACTACGAAGGCAAACCACGCGTCGAACCCAAACCCGTGACCTGACTTGTAGTACTAGTGTGAATGCAATAATTAACCTAATTAGATCATCATAATACAAAATTTATCAACTTTAGCGAATCCTATTGCAACAAGGAAAACTCACATAAACAAAATCCAGTACCCACTTTTATACTCATTGTTTTACATATAATTTCTTATTAATCATTATTATCGGAGTTGCCCTCCATAGCGTCAGATACGTCTGACTCAGAGGACGAAGGCTTTTGGAAGACTAACCAGGGGAATATTTTGTCTATGGCTACTACGGCTTCGTACCGCTTGCCCTTACGTGTAATCGGTGTATCCTCTATAACAAACCTATCATTCGAGAGTATTTTTTTGATGCGATAGGGACCTTGACATTTCGGTTCAAGCTTTTTAGATTGACCTTCAATACCAGTACTCGCTCTAATGACTCTAACTAAATCACCCTCAGAAAACTGAACTTTTCTTGTTTTGTGTTTGTTTGCCCGTTCCTTGTCCTTATTTTGTTGTATACTAATGCGATCGGATGCGGCTGCTCTTATGTTTTCTAAATTTTGACTATTATCGGAAGTTACGTCATTTATAATCTCATTTAAAATGCCTTCGGATGGGTTAGTAACAGTACGACCAAATAATAACTCAGTTGGAGTCTTTTGTGTCGTAGCATGTAACGTCGTATTTATACCTAATTGAATTTGAGGTAGATGTTCATCCCAAATACCATTGGACTTATCATGATTCATAGCACCGAGTGCTGCCAAGATCGTCCTATTGTATCGCTCGACCTGACCGTTCGCACGAGGGGTAGCTACAGCGTTATAAACGTGTTTGATTCCGGTCGACTCTATATATGCTTTAAACGCACTACTAGTAAAGCTTGTACCCTGATCAGTAATAAGTCTTGTCGGGGCTCCAAAGTAGCTTATGTGCTCGCGAAAGACCCTTATACTCGTAGAAGATTTTGTATTACGTACAGCTGTAATGTTCACAAATTTCGTAAAAGCATCGACTATGACCAGTATGTACATATTACCACGTTTGGTTTGTATGAAAGGCCCCAGATGGTCCGCGTGTATCGTATGGAATGGAATATTTATTTTGGGAATGGGATGCAGTTCAACAGCCAAGGTACCGCTTGGGACTTTATGATGCGCACAGCCCAAGCAAGCAGAGACATATTTCTTTACGAAACGCCTCATTTTCGGGAACCAATACGTAGATCTTATACGAGATAGAGTTTTGTCAAATCCAAAGTGCCCTACATCATCATGGTTACTTTTTAAAATTTGCCACCGGGCACCCTTAGGAACCACCCAACGTTCGGTGTTTTCATCTATAACGCGGTAGACGCGGCCGTTTTTTAATTTATAATTTAAAAAGATTTCAGTAGTCTCTTTTGTTTTTGGATCGTTTAATATACTAGCAATACGCTTTACTTCGTCGTCAGATTGCTGAACTGTGGTAAGCCAATCATCATTATTATTTATATTTAAAATATCAATTATATGCTGTTCTGTCTCGTCATTTTCGATAGCTGCTCTACTAAGAGCGTCTACGTGAGCCATCTTCTCCCCACACCTATATTCTATCTCACAGTCATATTCTAGAAATTGAATCCACCAACGAGCGATCCGTGGTATCATGTCACGTTTAGTCAATGTGGTACGTAAAGCATTACAGTCTGTCACAATTTTAAATTTAATTCCTAATAAATACACTCTAAATTTGCATAATGAAGCTATGACGGCTAATGTTTCTAGTTCGAATGAGTGCATTTTCTGCTCGTCGGTAGTAGTCTGTCGGCTATAATAAGCAATAGGTCTAAATAATGCAGATTCGTCTTTTTGCAATAGAATTCCCGCTACCCCTGATTTACTTGCGTCTGTATGTAGCTGGGTCTCAGCTTTTGGGTTATATATGGCGAGAACGGGTCTTTCTACTAGACATAATTGCAACGTTTTAAATGCGTTAGATTCTTCCTCTCCCCACTTCCAAGGAACGTCTTTCCTTAAGAGATAAGTTAGTGGGCGAGCAATCAAAGCAAAACCCTTAACAAATCGTCGAAAAAAACTAGCTAGTCCTAGAAATCTCCTTATCTCATGGACATTCCTTGGGGCGGGAAATTTTGAAATGGCTTCAGTCTTTAGAGATCCTGGTCTTATACCCTTAGCGCTTACTTCGTAACCGAGATAGTCAATTCGCTCAAAACAAAAATTGCATTTACTTAATTTTAAGGTGAGACCATTATCTCTCAAAACAGCTAAAACCTCCTCTAAACGGGACATAGACTGTTCGAACGTACTAGCTGGGATAAGAATATCGTCCATATATAGAAGCACATACGACCTAACGGGTGAATTCTGAATAATTTTGTTCATTGTACGTTGGAACACTGACGGAGCATTCACGAGACCAAACGGCATCCTACAATATTCGTACTGCCCATCAGGCGTTACGAAAGCAGTTTTGTCACGCGACTGTTCCGCGATTGGTATTTGATAATAGCCTGAAGCTAAATCGAGAGTTATAAAAATTGAGCTACCAGTAAGTAAGTCAAGCTGGTCCTCGATTCTTGGCAAAGGATAATGTTCACGCATTGTTTTCCGATTCAGTGCACGATAATCTACACAAAGGCGTTTGTCCCCTGACTTTTTATTAACTAAAACTATTGGGCTGGCATAGGGCGAATTACTTTCTCTAACTATGCCGCTATCTAACATTTCCTTGACCATTTCTCTTACTAATTGTTTTTCACTAAAAGACAATCTATATGGGCGGTAAACTACCGGTTCAGAGTCATTTAGCTGAATCACCATTTCAGTTTCCTTAGCATAACCCAGGTCATGTAGGCCAAAGGAAAAACAAGTGGGGTATTTATCAATGACCGATTTTAAAATATCTATTTGCTGCGAGGTTAAGCCTTCTCCACATTGCAATGATGATTCATCTAAGCCCCGCTTGTCATTCTGTTCAACCCTATTCACAAGTAAAGTTTTGCTTACAACGAGACTACGTGTTATCAGGTCTTGTGTGTTAAATTTTAAATTCTTTGAGGATACGTTTTGAATTAGCACGAACCCTAAACCTTTATTTAAATTATATTCGCCAGGCAGCAAGTAATATTCTTCGCCCTCGCGACCCCTTAGGGAACCTTGTACATAAATACATCCAGTATATTCTTCGTTACTTTTCACGGGAATAGTTTTAATATCATTACTGTTTACAATAGTGTCGGCAGAACAAAATAGTGGGTATTTTATGCTTCCGGTTTCTTTATTTCTTTTAAATATAACGTCTGAATTGGTTTTTTCAATTTTGACTGATGGTCGTTCAGTAAACGTGTGACCTACCAACAGAGGAGCATTTAGGAGATGGTCGTCTACTATTAATAACTCAACGTCTTTTTCTTCTAAACCTTGAATTTCTAATGTACACAAAGTCAAGCCAATTGGGCAATATGGAGTACCACCAAACCCCTTAAGCATAGGTCCTACCGCTGGGGTCCAGTCTAACTTTAAACGTTGAGCATCGCTATGACGAATCAAAGTACCTTCGCTACCTAAATCTACATAGCCATTGACAACTTCGTTGTTAATTTTAACCGGCATTTTATATTTAGAATTGGTGTTTCCAAAAGTTTCAACTTGCAAGACATTTTTCACATTAGTAGTTTCACTTTTACTTTGATTGGCCTTAGGACAGCTATCTGTTAAATGACCCATTAGTCTACAATTACTACATCGCAATTTGGGCTTCGAGCATCGATAAAATGTATGACCTTTCTCGTTGCAATTAAAGCATGTTACGTTTTCAAATCTATTATCCTTCCGCGAAGTATTATTACTTTGAGTGTCATTACTACTAGCCGCAGCAGGTTTGTTACGCCTATCTTTATTGACGTTATTGTCGGTCGAAGCCCTATCTTGACCAACCTTAATAGTTTTCAAAAATTTCAGTACTTGTTCAGGTTCGATAAAACCGGCTGATTGTGCTCCCAACCTAACACCCCTATCCTCTATACCGAATAACAAACAGTCTACTGCTCGTTTACCTGATATCTCGCACCTATTAAGCAAGTTCATTTTCGAGTAGTAATATAATTCAAGCGATTCCCCAAATTTAACCCTCTTATTCAACATTTCTGTTAATAGCTCTGCATAATTGTCACGTGAAGGAAAGGATTCCCTTAGCTTAATCTTCCATTCAGCCCAAGAGTACAATAAAGTAGGCAACCCCTGGTACCAGGTTTTTGCAACCCCAGTTAGTTTTTGTAAGGCGTAATGAATTGTATGCTTGTCGTCCCAACTGTAAATCTCTGCACATTCTTCGATTTTGTTTATCCAAGTATTTACCGACTGTTCTTTACATAACGGATCAAAATCTGGCAAAACATTATTAAGTACCGGAATTTTGTCACGCTCGCTACTATTATTGCCCTTAAGGTCCTTTATCACATCTATAAACTTATCAAAGAAATTATTCTGAGATGCAGCATACCTGGATTCACGTCTTGAACAGCTTTCGACTTCGCTTGATGACGATGTAGGACTGCGGTGATGTCTACTCCGACGGCTAGGTGTTAAACGCCGTTGCTGGGAACCATCTCGCTCCACACGGCTTCTACTCCTAGTACTCCGCTTTGCTTTCTTCGAGCGACGCTTTCGACGCTGCGCGTCGCGTGTTTTCTGAGATTCACCAGAACTGCTTTGACTTCGCAATGGTTCGCCACTCGCTCTGTTCTCATTGCGTCTACGCTTTGGCATCTTGATATAACCTCGACAAAATAAAAATAATGATTTAGTTAAAAGGTAGGTATTTAAATACACAACAAAAAAAAACATAAATCAATCATTCACTTAAATATTGGAAGACTAAGCTATCACTAAATTACGTGCGTAATATACAAGGATGGTCATAAGAGAATAAGAAAAGCCAAAGACAAAGACAGAAATTGAAAGATAATGTACTGTAAAGCTTAAAGATTTAAATTGATTTACTAATGTAACGGAACACAGAAAAGGTATTTTTAAACAAAAAAGAAAAAAGTTTAACGTTTACGTACCTTTTACTGGTGGGCGCTATTATCTGAAATCGGTTTTGGTTTTATCCCGCTTCTGAGATGTAATCCAACTCCAAAAAATCCTTTATCGGCACCAGTTTAGAAATAACAACTCACTAGAATATTTCTTAGTTTTATTGTTCAACACAATCATAAGTACAATACTTAGTTATACACAGTCTTTTACTTAGTATGTAACTCGACGACGGTTGGAATACGAATGGCCGTTTGCAAGCAAAGCCTGTTACTTTTATAAACATGACGTTTAGTCAGTTGAGAGACTATATTTTAAAGCAGATAGCAAACTGACGTTTGCTAGCTGTAATCAAACTAGCGACTATTTATGCTTTAAAATATGAATAAATGGGGTAATTAAATATGTTTGCTTACAAAAATGACTGATTGTTAGTTTAACTTCTTTTACAACAAAATATAACGAACAAAGTACATAAAAAACTTAACATAATCTTCTCAAAACTAAACATAAAAATTTCGACAAGGGCCCAACTTGGTCATATTTATTGGCAGTATTTGCATAGCGGCTTAGAGCATTCTAGGCATATTGGCTGTTTACAGCCTACAAAAGTGTGGGTTGTCTTTCATTTTATCTTTGGTGATAGTTTACACGTCTTACGTTTAGGAACTATATTTTCTTCACTTAGTGGCTCTTGGGATGGCATATCAGGGCCCAAAACTCGTTTCAGCGTCATAACTCACTCATTTGGCAACTAAGGGTTTATAACTCGTCTTTGCATATGTGGAACCACCAGGGATCGCTAATTTCTTCAGAAATTTACCTATAATAGTCCATGTAAATGGTTTGTCATATTTTTTCATCATCAAAAAGTTTTTTCCAAATACTGATAGGATCTTTCTTTTCGTCTTCAGTCAGGTGCAGAATAGATCTGTTCAATACTATATTATGTTGTGGAGTGCGAACTCTTCTGGAAGGTGGTTCTGTAGCCAAATGGGCTACAGAACCACCTTCCAGAAGAGTAGTAGATATTTCGAGGGCCGTAACTGTGCTATAGGTATATTTTCGTCGTCTGAACTTTCACTATCCGATCTCCTTATATCACCGTCAGCTCTGGTAGTACTACCACTTTCTTCAATAATCTCTGGTTCACTCGAGTGATTTTCTTTAATGTCAGCTTCATAAAACAAACAATCATCAACATCCCCATCGCTGTCGCACTGATCCGATACTAAAAGCAATCGTTGAAACTCGTCTTTAAAAGAAGGATTATATAATCTCAATATTTAACTGGCTCTCTGAGTGGACGAACTCGACGTTCGTTTGCCTGCCAGTCGTTGGTTGATCGTTTTTTGACATTTTAGTTTATAAAACGTAAAACAAACAAAATCACTGTCAGCGTCAATTTATAACACAAACGTGGACGCGCGGTCTCACAGACCGCACTCAAAATATAAAGCGAAATTACTCACGCGACATTCAGCCGGCGACGTAACCTTCACTCTCAACTGTCGTTTTGTCACTAAAACCGAAGCTACTGAGGTCGGCATACCCGTGGGGTACGCGGGAGGAAAGGGGCACGAGAATCACAAACTGCACGCGGCCTGTGAGACCGCACGTCCATAGTTAAAGGTTAAGATTAGGATTAAGATTAAGATTAAGATTAAGATTAAGATTAAGATTAAGATTAAGATTAAGATTAAGATTAAGATTAAGATTAAGATTAAGATTAAGATTAAGATTAAGATTAAGATTAAGATTAAGATTAAGATTAAGATTAAGATTAAGATTAAGATTAAGATTAAGATTAAGATTAAGATTAAGATTAAGATTAAGATTAAGATAAATTAAAATTAAAATTAAAATTAAAATTAAAATTAAAATTAAAATTAAAATTAAAATTAAAATTAAAATTAAAATTAAAATTAAAATTAAAATTAAAATTAAAATTAAAATTAAAATTAAAATTAAAATTAAAATTAAAATTAAAATTAAAATTAAAATTAAAATTAAAATTAAAATTAAAATTAAAATTAAAATTAAAATTAAAATTAAAATTAAAATTAAAATTAAAATTAAAATTAAAATTAAAATTAAAATTAAAATTAAAATTAAAATTAAAATTAAAATTAAAATTAAAATTAAAATTAAAATTAAAATTAATATTAAAATAATACATTTACCCAAACGGTCAAGTTTACTTGACCAAACTTCGAAATACTGATTTGGTTTAGAATGATACATGTCATACGAGTATAATCCGTCATATCAGTCTTCCTAGTCTTATCCCAAGTGTTGGGGTCGGCTTCCAGTGGAACCGGTTATACTCGTAGCTGGATAATAGTACATGGAGCGATGAAGAATGAGTTGTGGAGGTCAGATAGGCATATCAGTAAGTGGGTAACACGCTACCCCTTGGCAAGACTGATGTGAGATTTCCTGGCTTCGACTGTCAAAGATCTACAAACTATAGCTGAGATCAATGATGAATGCTTTTTTGAGGCTCGGGGGAATCTCTATTTGTTTCCCATCTATAGACTGACCTTGGTAGGCATAAGTACTTTGGAGTTCGGATCACTTAGATATAACCACCTCCTATACGGCTGACAGAGTTCTGGTGGGATCTCATAGTGGTACGGAGATATCGACTGTACGTATCGCGGTGGTAAGTTCCCTCTTTGTGATTTCTCCGAGAAAACCGCCATTGCTTCCTCACTTTCCACCTGACGCAGGTCCTCATCAGTAATAATATCACGTCGACTTGTAATTTTCTGTTAAAGTTGCTTAGTTAATATAATTATGATACTAACCGTATGCTAGCGCGAGAGTTATATGAAGATAGAACCGGTCGTATTCCGATATTTATGGTGTCTAGACGTATAGACAGTTCAAATGAAATTGAAAAAAAATGAAAATTTTAGATTAAATCAAGGTGAACTATCAACTACATATTTAAAACATTCAACTTCAGTTTCAATTTATTCAACTGCGATCTCTTTCTATTCCACAATTTTGCATATCTTGGATGAGTGAAGATGAAAGGCTTATTTCTTTTAATTCACTTTCATTACTTAAACATACTTATTTATTTATAACAAACTTCAAGCAGCGGCTTCACCCTTGTAAAAATATAAATGTATCCAAAAGAAATATACTCCTACAAAACCCATGTTCTATTCCAGAATATGGTCTGTCCATATACTATGTTTCATCTTAATCTGTTCCGTCGTTTGAGCGTGATAAAGTAACAAACATAATTACATACATTCAACCACTTACACATATGTATATACAAATGTATATAAACTTTTAACCTTTTAATATTAGAGTAATTAAAACGGTAATGATAATTACAATTATTGATAAAAAAATGTGAAAAAATACAAACGGTAACCTAATCACATAATGTGGGTAATTTTATCAGTTTTTTAACATAATAAACCTCACACAAGTGACTGAAAATAATTCGAAAACAATTTCACTTATTTTAGATACCAAATTTAATTGTGTTTAATATTGAATTCACACTTCCCCTCACTTCGAGTTTCAAAGCGATGCATATAGAATAATACTTAGTACAGAGATTGAATTTATCTGGGTAAGAATTATGCGGGTCTACTGGAAACTTCTCTCTTGAAGTCGTCCAACGTCGGTTTAAAGATCCTAATCAAAACTTGTTATCAGAATTCAATACGAATTGTTTTTTTTTTTTTAATTTTGTACAATCCTTTTTCTATGTTTCACTTCCATTTTCTTTTCTATTTTATTCTTCACTTTAATAGTTTGTATTTTTCTCATGATTCATATTGTCACAGTTAAACATATATAGCTAACATTACTATGGTGATCTAAACCGTTAAAAGAACATCAAAAAGTTTTTGTCCACCATACCTTTGTAGTTGAAATTTAATACATTAAGATATGTATTAAATTTCAACCACAAAGGTTTTTAAATTCTCGAAGTTTTGTTAACTTTGAATTTTTGTTTCCACTTTGACGACAAAGAGTGAATTAACATTTTATTCGCATTTCAAAAATTACCAGTGATTACTTCCAATTTTACTTTTTAATAATCAATTACACAAAAAGCCAAAACATCAAAATTTCACTCGCATCAGATTTTCTATTTTTCAATTGGAACGTTTTTGAGCACTATCTTTTCTTTCTTGTATATTGAAACATTAAAAAAAAAAACACTTTTTTCATGTTTTTTTTTTTTATTTAGACATAGAAGTTTTAAGTCACGGAGTTAGACCAATCACAGAGTGGATGTATTCTTCTTATAAAAAGAATTTTATGAAGTAGCATAAAATTCTGATATATTATTTTCTATTGCAGCATATGCGGTGGTCGCACACGCACACACAGAGCTTGGAGTGTGAAGAGCGATTATTGGCCCGATGTAGCCGACCTCGGGTAAATTCGGCAATCTTCGTGTCAGCCGAGCCGGCTGGGGGCTTCCCAGGCTTTGATGCTGGCGAATTTCTGAGGCGTCATGGTTCTCAGTCTAAACTTTGTCGTAAAGCCAGGTAAGCAGCCGGCGTTCACATTGCTAGCCAGTACCGTCTTTTATTTCAATTACTAGGTGTACCGAACAGTGATGGCCGAGTGGTAACAGTAGAAGTTGTAGGTCGCGGGTTCAAACCCAGCCAAGCGCATTACTTTGTGTAATTTATTTCAACACCACTGCTCTCAAAACGGAGAAGGAAAACATCGTGAGGAAACCGGCATGTAGAACCTAGAACCAAAAATTCGAAGTCATGTGACATTCACCAATCTGCACTGGACTGATGGATTACGGCCCATTCACTCTCCTAGAGAGGAAGCCACACAGGCAGCAGCAGTGGGAACATTAAAAGGCTGATTTTATTACTAGTTGCACCTAGATAATTCATATAAAATAATAAGAAAACCCTAATAATAACAACAGTATTTTTCACTTACAATTTACAGATCAGCCGATAACATACCTCTAACAGCATTAAGCGACTCATCTGAGAGGTTATGCAAGGGCAAACATAACAGAGAAGACATCATTAATGAAGAAGCCAAATCGGATGATAGCATTAGTGGCAGTGTTGAAACTGTTAAACACTTCGGACTACCGATCCTCTCGGTATCTGGCCCTTCACCCCCAGACGAGGACTACGACCAGATAGATGAGTATCTGTAGCATTTCCACACTAGTTTCCAGCTGAAATACGTGCTGGAAAAGGTTAGGCCACCTTGGCCTAGCCCTGCACAAAGTCCCTAAGCTGATGACTAGACTAGCATCGCACTGCACTGGACTATATAAACTTTATCCTTTTGTGATAGTGTGTGTTTTTTGAATGAATTGTTCAGACTCTTCGGCGCCACAACGAATTTCAAAGACTTTCCGCTGAAGTTCTAATGTGAGTCTTGTTGAGGGATTATAGCTTAATGTGGTGTGTTTTAATTGATCCCAACATTGATATTTTTGTATCTAATCTCTTGTGTCTATTGAGTGTTAAGAATTCGCGATTAGCCTTTAAATTCACTTTGATAGTTTAAGAACTGCACAATAACTTTACTAATAATATAACAGTGCCACTTTTAACTTTATTGGAAGTGTCTATAATATTATCATAAGCAATCTCGATATAAGTATCGTCTAAATCTAAACTATGATGTATAAAATAATCTGCAGTGTCTTAGACTTCTTCATTTAATTTAATTGCTAGTTCACTGTGAGTGTAATTATAATGCATAAAATGTTGTATTGTATGTAGGTATGAAAAGATTTTGCATGTATCTAGTATAATATGTAGCGGTAGAATCTATGAAATGATTTGAAGGTTGAACTTTGGTCCAATGAAATGTATTACCTGCACATGGTGTGTTAGAGTGTAAGATTGTATTGGTAAGGGGATTCTGTATGATGGGAAGTTACTATAGCAGAGTTCTGTATAAAACTTACCTACTTATAAATGTTTGTATAATATTGTATCAAGTATTTAGTCTTTTGTATTCAATTAATCCTTCTACTCCGCCCAAGATTTATGTTATCCAAAAGTAATTGAAATTTGAGGTTCAGTTTAAAACTAGTGCTATTATTTTTTAGTACAACCTAGATATTTTATTTTTGGACTCGTATCAAAAATCCCAAACAATATTTATAAAATGTCAATTAAAACTCATCACGGACAAGTATTTTGTTAACATTCATCCACATTTTTGTAAATAATTAGGAATATTAAAGGCACTAAATAATGAATCGATAAAATTAGTCTCTAATCTATTTTAATAACTGCTTATTTTCTAAACGTATGAATCTGTACTGGTGATTGGGGACCAGATGGACAGATATGTCACAGTAGGCCTTAAATCCAAATCACGGAGTTTTTCCAAATCCTATAAATTTAAATTTTGGAATAATAATACCTATTTCAAAGTTAAGACTATATTATTCCCTCCACTATTTATAGATTTTATCCTTCATCAACTTTGAAAAGTAGTGTGTTGCACAAACCTTAGAAATTATAAGTTGTGTTTATTTAAAAGTTGCTGAAATTTTAGGAATTTCTTTTGAGCATTTTGCTGAGTTCAGCAAAAAATAAGACGCAGACATGTTTCCTTTGCAAAAGATTATAGAAAGTAGAATCGTCATTACAGTAGCAAATACTTTCGATCCAAAGTTTAGATTTACTATCTCATTTCTGTTATTTTATTGAAATAGTATCGCAAATCGTAAAAACCTTCCAAAAATCAGTTAATATAATAATCGTATTTATTAGAATATTATATAGTCGTCAATTTTAATCCAAAATCGTAGTATTACACAAAAATATAAACATTTCTGATTGGTAGATAATGTAGAATAATAAACTAAAGTAAATGTACAAAGCTTAATTTTGTATTGGTTTCCATAAGAATTGATAATTATGTAGCAGATAACTTAAGAATATTATACTTAGTATATTTTGTATTCGCAAAAAAAATAATAGAAATATGAACAAGTAAGACATAAAAAAAAATAGGTTCATATAGCATCTAATAGAATATTAACACATTTTAATATAAAGAGAAATATAATACCGTTTGAATGGATTCCATAAATTCTAAAGAGTGTCATATCGCAAATCGATTTACGTGTGTAGATTTTTAGTGTAAAATAAATTTTAATACATTTTCATTTTTTACTAACAAGACATTGTTATCATTGTCCAATTTTTTACGCAACACCCATTTGCTCTTCACTACAGTTTCTCCACCTTTTGGCATATCTACTAGCTCCCATGCGTCATTATCCTCAAAAAACTTAAGTTCTTCTTTCACCGCCTGTAACCACTGTTCCTTTTCTGCTCCTTGTAGCGCTTCTTCAAGACTTAGTCCATTAGCATCATCAAACACTTTTTCTGGAACACACATATTTGATATTCCATACCTTTCTGGTTTCTTTCTGATTCTGCTAGGTCTTTCACGCTTCTCAGGGGAGTCATTAGCATCCTCGTACTCACTCGGAACACAAGTTTCATCTGAACTATTTGAAGTTTCAAGCAATGTATCTTCATCTGTGGTTACTTCATTTGGAATTGCTGAATTCTTGACGACTGTATCCCCCACTGAACATGAGTCTCGATGTTTTTCAGTAATTGGTATGCTTATCTCAAGGTTCTTCTCATCTTCCATGACAATAACATCTCTACTTGTTACCACACGTTTTGTTCTAGCATTATATAATCTATAACCCTTAACGTTATCTAGATAACCCAGTAGTATGTGCTCTTCAGACTTTCGGTCCCACTTTCGACGCTTTTCTTTAGCCACATGTGCCATTACCTTGCTACCAAAAATACGCAAGTGACTTATGTCTGGTTTGCACCCAGTCCAGATTTCATAAGGCGTTTTGTCATTCAGAGCAGGTAGAACTGTACGATTTTGTAAATAAACGGCAGTATTAGTAGCCTCTGCCCAGAACTCCTTACCCAGATTAGAATCAAATAATAAGCATCTCGCTTTTTCGACAATTGTGCGATTGTTCCTCTCTGACAAGCCATTTTGCTCCGGGGTATACGGGTTACTCCTTTGGTGAATGATACCTTCATGCTTGAGATACGAGTTAAATTCTTTATTGCAATACTCACACCCGTTATCGCTTCTCAAAATCTTTATCTTCCTATTAGTTTGTTTC
The DNA here is from genome assembly GCA_905147345.3 of Mythimna impura. Classification (NCBI taxonomy): domain Eukaryota; kingdom Metazoa; phylum Arthropoda; class Insecta; order Lepidoptera; family Noctuidae; genus Mythimna; species Mythimna impura. The sequence goes on along the minus strand of LR990353.1, from coordinate 19,648,006 downwards.
TCAACTTTTGCTCTAAATTCTGCAAAACATCTCAATGCTTCATTTTTATGTTTAATGAAATACACATGCATCATACGACTGTAATCATCAATAAACAGTATAAAATACCTAGAACCGCCTAATGATTCATGCTCCATAGGTCCACAAATATCGGTATGAACTAATTGTAGTAGTTCTTTGCTTCTTGAACCCTCAGATGTGAAAGGCAATCGACATTGCTTACCTTCACAGCAAACTGTACATGAGGTCTTGCTAAGGTCAACTTTTCCTTTAAGTTTCATACCTTCAACTGCACTGGTCATTTTATTCAGGTATTTGCTATTAACATGACCTAAACGACGATGCCACATAATGTCTGATGTACCTACATTCGCAACAACTCTGTCTGGTACTATCAACTTGTACACTCCATTATGTAATACAGCTGTGGCCACCAGTTCATTATTTCTGTTGTATACTTCACAACCATTTTTCGTAAACTGAACTTTATTACCGGATTTTATTAACTGGCTGACTGACAATAAGTTGGTAGTCAATCCTGGAGCACATAATACATCCTTGACTGGTATTTCAAATTCACGTTTATCAGTTTTAGTTACAATAGTCACATCGCCGGAACATAATACTTGCAACTTCTCACTGTTAGCAACATATATATATTTCGTTTTGTGATATATAGCATTCTCAATCCACTGCTCATTGGCTGTAAGGTGTATGCTGGCGCCTGAGTCAATGTACCAGTCGTGTTTATTAAACTGGCCACTTAAAAACACAGCAGTAAATGCGTTTCTTTGTTTACGTTGACTATCTTTCATGTTGAAATCACTATTTGTACATTGATTCTTGTAGTGCCCTGTTTGTTTACATCGGTAACATTTGACGTGACTTTTACTGCCACCACTGACATTTGTTTTTGTTTCGTTTTTAGCCTGCGCGCTGGCCATAGAAAACTTATTTTTCCTATGCTGCCAATTCTGCGTGCCAATAGCCAATGCACTAGCTTGATCAGATTGAGATTGACAACTTCCGCTCACTTCCGTTTCCATATCCATGAGCTTGGTTCTAATGGCGTCGGTTGTGATTTGTATGCCTGAATGCTCGATTGCCATTATCATCGGCATAAATTTTTCCGACAATCCTGCCAACAATAAACAACCAATCCACTCATCACTGATATTGAATCCTGTCCCACTTAATTTTTGTCCACTTTCGACTATTTGCGTTACATACGATTGCATAGAAACACAATTTTCCAGACGAATTGATATCAATTTACGTAACAGGGATATTCTGCGTGTAAAACCTGAATCATCAAATAATGCCTTTAGCTTGTTCCATAGCTCCAATGAAGTTTTCACCTCTTTAATATGTACATATAACGCACTATCTATAGTCATAATGAGCTTCGCTTTGGTTCTCGCATCGTCTGCGGCTTCTATCATTTTCCCAGGAATCGGTTTAATGCAGTGCACCATATTTTCTAGGATTAGAAAATTCTCCGCGGCGAAGATCCATTCATTGTAGTTCTCCCGACCTCTTAGTTTAGGAACATTTACTAGATAGTTCATTGTCATTCTTGCAAACTTATTGCACACACTGAATAACACGTCTAACTATGTTTCACTACTTTTCTTCGAGAAATAACTACTATTTTTAAATAAAAACAGGGCTCTGGGCCCATAACCTATAATTCAAACAGCGCTTTTCTGTGAGACAGATCGAACAAGACAGTTTATTTTGTTCATCATACATTCAGTATATTTGTGGTCTAATGTACCAGCCAGCTCTATTTTGATATAAAACTAACAGTTATAGGGTTTATATGCTTAAAGTTAAATTCAGTCGAACAGGCTGCAACGTTCGCCTGTAATAAACTAAAAGCATGCGATGGCGACGAATTTAGGGCTTCAGTAGTTTTAATTGGTATACTGGCAAAGAAATTTACAAATTCTTCTGCAACTAGTTTGTTATCGCTAATAAGACCATAATGTGTCTCCAATGTGTAATCATTGTTATGTATTTTGTTCCTGTTGGTTTCATTATTTATAATTTTCCAAACCGTTTTTATTTTATTATCTGCCGATTTAACTTTGTTGCTAATGTACAAGGCCTTAGCTGCCTTACAAGTGTTTTTAAACATTTTTGAATATGTAGCAACATACTTATTAAAAGTTTCAGTGTTAATAATAGGCTTAAGGCCATACAGCTCAAAAAGTCTTTCCCTACTTATTCTGATTCCTTTAGTTGCCCAGTCACTAAATCTAAACTTAGGGCAGATACTTTTAGTTTTTTTTTCAAAAGTCTTATTGAACTCAGTTTGGACTATTGAAAAAAAATCGTTATACACAAAATTACCATTGTTCACTTCAAGATTCCAATCACCTAACTTGCTAATTAAAGTGCTGTTAAATTTATTTAGTTTACCGGATGTTATTGGTCTGGACTGAATCTGCACTTGTTGTATGGGTAAGTTGGATTCAAAAGTTACCATTAGGCCGCTATGATCAGAGGGCAGATAATTTACAATGGCCTTTTCTAAATAGTTGCAGCAACAAAAAACATTATCGATACATGTAGCAGTAGTTGTCGTAGTTCGAGTAGGTTCTATAAACGCATTAGATAAATTAAATGATTTGAAGAGATTTAATAATCTACTGCTATCTGAATTTTTTTCTAAAATATTAACATTAAAGTCTCCACAGATAATTACTAGTTTGTTACCAGTTGCAAGTTTTGCCATAACATCCTCCATGACAGACTCAAAAACAGAGTAGTTTTGATAATTAGGGGGCCTGTAAACGCACACTATGACATGCCTATCCAGCTCAACACAAGACAATTCAATGCTATGTTCAACGGACAGTGCAACTATATCTTTACGAGTTTTAAATTTAATATTATTTTTAATTAGGATTAGTGAACCCCCACGTAACATTGATTTTCGGTTATAACAACTGCCCACATTATAATTCTCATAATTAATAAGCATTTCAAAATCCTTTAACCAATGCTCAGTGAAACAAATGATGTCAAACATTGTTTTTTCTAAAAATAATTCAATTTCCAATTGTTTCGAAGAAAAACCCTGAATGTTTTGAAGAAACAAATTAAACGATTTTTGCCTAGCCCCTTTAGCTTGAATGCCAGAAGATACTTTATTGTTAAGTTGATCTAAATTGCAAACAGTACCATCTGTTGTCTTATTATCTAGTTTAAAGTAACATTAGTACTATTACTAATGGTGGGACTAATGCGTAGGCCCTACGTAGTTAGTGACGTCACTGGTCATCCCAGGCCAGAAGTATTTTCTTTTAATGTTGTTTAACATTCTGTTTACACCTGCATGCCTACTTGTGGGCAAGAGGTGGTAGTCATTTAATATGACTTTAATGTGGTCTTTATCAGTGAGTTTAATAACGTCTCTAATAATGAGAATTCGTGGAGAAATAACTTGTGTTTCTCTCAAGGCACGTAATAAAGTCTTTATTTGTAATGCATTACTTTTACTTTTGATAATTAATACCTCTTTAATATTGAAATCTCTGCACATATTTTCTAAATCCCTCGCTAACACTTCCGGAGTAGATAACGATCGGGTATTTAGATAAAATCGTAGACTGTACAGGTACGTACGTGCAACAACTAGCTTTGGACATAACAGTATCGGAACGCGGCAGTTCTGATTCTTTAAATTTTTTACAAAAAAATAAATCTTATATATTACATCGTGGGGTCTTTTCAGAATATCCACGGTAGTAGGGTAATCACGTGTACTGACCAAGGATGGGTTTTCTACCATCTGTCTGTCATGGTCAGTATGATCTCGTTCTAACCTTTTTTTTTGGGCTCTTGTCAATACCGAGATTGTTTTATCTTGCTTATTTTTTAAGACAGAGAAAGTTACCAAGATTCGACTTAATGCATCTGCGGCTGCATTACGACTACCCGGGACATACTCCACGGCAAAATCATATTCTTCCAGATATAATCGGAACTTGCTTAACCCTAGAAAGATAATCTTATTTTGACCTACGGTAAAGATAATCATACGTCTTTGAGACGTATTCGCATTTATAAGTGCATATGGGACAAGTTTCCATAAATAACCTTTTAAAAAGTTACTGAATCATTAGTTTAGGGTTTTCTACGACAAATAAAAACATAATTACAATTAGAAAATGAATATAATTTAAAAACATAACGAAATTTTGTAAACCTCTTACAAAATAACTAAAAAATATTAAGTCTTCCTTTGTTGAGTAATTATGTTAATCTTAAGTTTAAAATCATATTTTTTTTTTACTTAATATTATAGAATAAGGACTAATTAAGAGCTTCATATAAAAAATCAACAAGTTTTAAGTTTAAATCACATTTAGATACAGCCTTTACATATATCAGTTTTGTGTTCACCACAAATGCTTTTATTGCATTTATAACATGTAATTTTCGACATCCTTCTTATTTTTGACGGACAATACGCACAATATCTCTTCTTTTTGTTTACTGGTTCTTCATTATTATCTAAAGTATTAGTGTTTGGCAGCAACTCTTGGATATTTACACGGACATGTCTTTTAAGAGTAGGAGCTTCTAACCTTTTCTCCATCAAAGGTGATATAAGTTCTGTGCTCAGCTTTTTCATATAATTTCTGCGACTTAGAGACTTATCATTGTTAGCTATCATATTATGACAGTATATGACATAAGAATTCACATACGATATATTCATCATACCATAAAAAACTGCCATAGGCCACCTGTTGGTCTTTCTCGAACATGACATAGACGAGCACATTTGGTCAAAAGTGTCAACTCCACCTTTTGTCTGGTTGTAGTACATGATCATCTCAGGTTTGCCTGTCCTTTGATTAATCGTACCTGTTTCGTCGCAAGATGATAATAAATATACCATCTTTGATGGTTTGGGTTTGTAGGACACAAGAGTCAACGGCCCATCATAGCAGAACATCGAAGATTCAACAACAGGAATCTCATCTTCACTGTTCTCCAATATTTTTTCAATTTGGTTATAATCAAGGGCTCTGCGTCCAGCCATTGCAATAGATTACCAAAATCACCTAAAATATAAAAAAAAACGATAAATAAAACGAACTATTACTACAGGGAATGAGGTTCAAAAGTTACACAAAGGATAATCATACGTCTCTCGAACGTACGCCATCCCTGTATCTACGTAATTATTGTACTTACCAGGGCGACACAGCCGTCTCGCGTAAGGTCTGCCCGGCCACTGGGATAACCTAGAAGGACAGAGCGCTACGATGCGAAATAAAAAAGAGATAGCAATATTTGTGTCGGCCGTGCGTCTCAAAGACGTAGATTATCTTTCTAGGGTTAATCGGCTAGACATTTAAACTGAAAAGATATATAAGTGGCCTATGGTCCGTAAATATTTTGAATCTCTTCCCGTATAAATATGGCCTAAAATGGCGTACCGCCCAGACAATAGCTAAAAGTTCTAACTCTATTACGGGATATCTCGTTTCGGCCGGCTTTAAGCTCCTACTTGCGTACGCAATAACTCCTCCGTTGTTATTTGATAATACTGCGCCTAACCCGTTTTTGGAAGCGTCTGTTTGTAAACGAAAAATATTTGATTCAGAAAAATCGGGGTAGTCTAAAACTGGCGGACTTGTTAAAGTTAACTTTAAATTTTGAAAGGCATTCACATTCATGTGTCAACTCAAATTTCGCGCCTTTCTTACAAAGACTATTTAAAGGGAATACGATGTCAGCAAAACGTGATATAAATCGTCGGTAGTAGTTGGCGAATGCAACGAAACGTTTTACTTCGTCAGCACATGTTGGCCTTGGGAAATTGTTCATTATATCAATTTTATCATGGTCTGGAAATATACCATCTGATGTGATTTTATGGCCTAAATATACGATTTCCCTTCTTAAAAATTCACATTTTATGGGGTTTAGCTTTAGATTAACTTCTCTTAACCGATTTAGAACACAAGTAAGATTTGAGTTATGCTGATCCATTGATTTTCCAATAACTACACAGTCATCTAAATATTGGAAACATTTATCGTAATTGAGGTCTGCCATAGCGATGGTCATTAGCCTCGAAAAAACACTAGCACTTGTTTTTAAACCCATCGGGCAGCGTTTCATTTGGTACTGCTTACCTACCGAAAATGCAGTACATTTACGTGAGTCTTCGCCTAAAGAAAGCTGATACATCTTATTGAGACTAAAAGATGTGTATTTTCGAGAATTTTTATTTAAAGATAATTGATAATACGATTGAGATAAGTCTAATTTGGAAAAGTAAACGCTTCCGAAAGGGAGTCCAAAATTTCCGTAATGTTTGGCAAGGGAAATTTGTCGTCTTGAATTTTGTTATTTAGTTGTCTATAGTCTACGACAAGACTCCACTTTTTTTCTTGAGTTTTGTCAGCTTTCTTGGGGACTAGGAGTACGGGACTGGACCATTCCGAGACAGTTTCTTCGATTATATCGTTGTCTAACATCTCTTGGACTTGTTTCTCTACCCCCGCACTCTATACGGTTTGACGAACACTGGGGTAGCATCATTTTTTAGAACAATATTATGTTCCATTAATTTAGTGACCGATAACTTGTCACCCGGTAGATGAAAGACGTCCGCGTATTTAGCACAGATTTTCTCGATATGATTTTTTTCGTCTTTATTCAAATAGCTATTATCTAAAACTTCAAATAAGGTTTTGATACGTTCTACTGATTTATTTTCTTTTTGGAAATGACAAAACTCGAAGTTATTTAAGGGAGAAATCGGTAGTTTTGATAAATCTACGATTACCTCTTTATCTAATGTATTTAATATTTTTATTGGAATGGAACCTTTTTGAGGTTTTGTTATCATCCCGGCGACAAAAACACCGTTTTCGATCTCGTCAGCTAAAACAACTGCGTCATCGAGCATACCGCAAGGAACGAATTTGATCGCTTCACAACGAGGCGGTATCAAATGCTCGTGGGAATTCGTTTTAATATTAATATGAATTGTTTTGTTATTTTGTGTAAGTTGTAGAACGTTTTTCCTATAATCTATGTCCGCATTATAGCGTTTAAAAAAATCTTCACCTAAAATACCGTCAGATGAACATAATAAATTTTTGAAAACGTAAAATTTTTGCTTAAATATAATGTTGTTAAACTTTAAACTAATGTATATAAATCCTTCAGACGTCAGTTTTCCACTAACTCCTCTGATAGTAATTTTATCTTTATTTAGTTGATTTTCATACTCACTAAACCTACTTAACGATTCGTATTTTAATACGCATAAACTAGCCCCACTATCTACTAATAAATCTATTGGTGAACTACCTATGCCTACATTAATTGTCACATAATTACCATTATTGTAATTCATTATGGACGAATTATTCGTTTTCTGCACGAAAAAACTCACTCTCGGGTTCATTTCCCTCGTCCCTAGTGTGAGACGGTTCTTGCGTTGCATGTGCTACGTTTTGACACATATCAGCACGACTTTTGCCACGATTGGACCTTGGTCCCCGTGAGTAGGTACCGCGACGCGTGCGCCCCGACCCGTTATTGTAAAACACTCGTGGTTTATAATCATTTTGTGCGCTATCAGCGTCTGGCGTCCTAAACGTGTTGGGACGCGAATTACAACCTCTCGAATTGGGCCTTGAAAAGTTTCTGTAATTGTTTTTATTAAAATTACGATTACGTTGTATTTCCATAACCTCTAAATTATTATCGTCTGGATTTAGAGATTGCTCGTCTATGGCTGCCCTAATACTTTCTGATAGTGAATTAAACTGGCGTGAAGCAATGATTGTGCTGAGACGAGGGTCCGATAAGCCATCAGCAAACCGCTTGATAGCGATTCTTTCATTAATTGATTTCAATAAGTGATATTTTTGATCGTCTCCGTCGGCTTGAGCTATAGTCAAGTCTACAAATAATTGTTCTACTTCTGTTCCGTATTTTTCTGTGGTTTTACGACCTTGTTTTGTACTAAATAACTGTGACTGGATAGCGACAGATGATTCCTTTTGAATCAAATGGGTTCGCATAGTTGATATTAGCTCGTTAATGCTACTGTAACTTGACTCTAAACGGAGTTTAGCGCTCGCTGACAACCTTGTCTTTAGCACGAATTCGATAAGTTTCTTTTTACCGTCCTCGGTAAGCATACTACTATATAGTTGAATGCTATCTATAATTTGTAGGGTCACATGTTCCTGGCCTGTCATGACAGGTAGTAATGCGATCGCGGATTTCAAATCAAAATTTTCGGAAGCCATTTCGCTTGCGTTTGTCGATTGTTCCCTTTTTAACCGACTTCAAAAAGGAGGAGGTTATATGTTCGGTTGAATGTATGTTTTTTTTTTATGTATGTTCACCGATTTCTCGGCCAATCGTGGACCGATTTTGAAAATTTTTTTTTTGATTGATTGGTTATGCTTCCGAGTTGGTCCCATAGAAATATTGTTATGATCTGATCATGGACTTCGAAGATAGCTATATATAGGTCTCCTTCATTTCATAATATAAATAATTTCAGGGAATCTTTAACAAATCTGATGGAGACATGTAAGGCTACTACATGTGCTATTGTGGGCGATCTGAACATTGATATCAAGCCGGATTCCACTGACAGACGCGCCACTGAGTACCTGGACTTAACCGGCCACTACGGGTATTTTCCAGGACACACTTTGCCTACGCGAGGTGGTAACTGTCTGGATCATGATATGCTGAAAACTCAGAAGCCGGCTACGGTTATTGTTTGTGACACTGGTATAACAGATCACGAGACGGTAATTTTAGGCGTTCATAGAGAATTAGTTAAAGCCAAGGTTGAGAAACGACATGCACGTATTGACTATAAAAATTTAAAGTTAGACATAGAAAACGAATCCTGGGAGTGGCTTCTTGATTAGACCAATGTGACGATGGCTTTCCAAAAATTTGTCGAAGTTATTTCTGGTAAAATTAAACAACATACCACTAACCGTGCCTGCCATAGCTCAGAAGTGATTATCAAGCCATGGATTACTAGAAACCTACTAAAATGCATTAGACGTCGGGACTTAATGCACACTAACGCCAAAAAACAGGAAAATCGTGATAATCTTGTCATCCAACAGGAGTACAGGAACTATCGGAATTATTGTAACAATATCTTAGCAAATCTGAAACAAGACCACGACCGTAAACTTCTGTTGGAAACAAAGGGCGACTGTAAAAAGCTATGGCATGAAATTAAAAATATTTGCAATATCCAAAATAAAAAAACCGGAAAAAATGAGCTAGTGACTGACAATGACAACCCTGTCCCCACATTAAATAAAGTGAATAATTATTTCTCAACAGTGGGCAAGGATCTCGCAGCAAAAACACTAAAAATCCTGGGTTTAACTGAAACGGAATTTTATTGACCTGCATCAATGAACAATATAGTACTATACATACTAGCTCAAAGTCTTTCTTTTTTACTCCGACTGACGATAAAGAAATTTATTCAATTATTAATCAACTGAAAACAACATCAGCAACAGGTTATGATGGCATTGGTAATACTTTTCTAAAACAGTGCTCACATGTTTTAGTCGGACCAATTGCCTTTCTGTGCAACTTAAGCCTAACAACGGGTATGGTACCTGACTGTATAAAGATTGCAAATATTTGTCCGATATTTAAAAGTGGAGATCCAAACAATCCTGCAAATTACCGCCCGATTTCTTTGCTGACAGCTCTCTCAAAAATCCTTGAGAAAGTTGTAAATAAACGACTACTCGCATACCTAGAAAAAAATAAATTGCTATCCGAAAATCAGTATGGTTTTCGGGTTGGCAGGTCCACGGAGGATGCTGTAACAAACTTAGCCGATTTTATTACCCTTAACCTAGGTCAAGGACATGCATGTACTGGCATCTTCCTGGACCTCGCCAAAGCATTTGATACAATTTCTAGGAAAATACTTATTAAAAAAATGTCGCTTCTGGGAGTACGTGGCGTTGCCCTGGACTGGTTTACCTCATATCTTAATGATAGAACGCAAAAAGTGGTGTTAGGAGATTATTCTAGTGACCCAACCACTGTACATTTTGGTGTGCCCCAAGGTAGCGTACTGGGCCCTACCTTGTTTATAATCTACATTAACGGATTATGCGCTATGGAAATTCCGCAAGTAAAAATATTTACATATGCGGACGACACCGCAATTGTTTTTTATGGGGAAACTTGGGATGCCGTCCAGTTGGCGGCTGAAAGCGGGATTAAGGCTGTGGCAAACTGGCTACAACATAATCTCCTGACACTAAATGTTGAAAAAACGAAAGCAATAAATTTTGCTATCTCTAGTCGCTCTTCCCCCATAGATGCCGTTTGTCCACAATTGCATTCCTGTTCTAACCCAGACAATTGTGCTTGTCCTTACATCGAACATACTGAATCGATCAAATATCTAGGAGTATTTGTGGATAACCGTCTGACATGGTCCCAACATCTGAGTGCTTTAAGGGGCAGGGTCAGAAAAATGCTACGTATTTTTAGGCAGCTGGGTAAGATTGCAGATGACTCTATTCTAAAGATGATTTACTTCTCTCTCTGTCAATCCATCCTCAACTACTGTGTCATAGCGTGGGGCGGGGCTGAAAATCCTCTTTAATTAAGGTAGAACGAGCTCAAAGAGCCTTGCTTAAGGTTGCCTATGGACGACCGTACCGGTACCCCACAGATACACTATATTCCGAAGTGGGAGTGCTTAGAGTCAGACAGCTTTACATCCTATCTGTCACACTAAAATTTCATAAAATGTCCAAGAGCACTTGTATCATGTCTAGTCGAAGGGTACATTGGGAAAAGATACGATGCCGTAAAACAATTGGCAGAAGGTCGTACGGTTATATGGGTCCGCACATATATGGGAAACTCAATGACCGACACAAAATTCTTCCTTTAACACAAAACCAATGTAGAAATACAATAACAAAGTGGCTTCTTACTTTAGATCACGACACAACTGAAAATTTATTAGCTTAAGTGGTAAACTCACGGAGAACACATTCATATATATTTATATATCAAACACTCGCATAGGTAAACTCAAATTCACGTTTATAACTTACAGACATACTACCTTAATTCCAAACACTTTTATTTTTTTATTTTTTGGCATCGGTCCTACTGGATCGCAATTTGGCTGTCACCTCTTTAAGGGACGCGTAGTACACGACGCGCTATGCTATCGACGATCTGGGCTCGGTCCGGACAATAGCTAGACGGCCGGACTGCGAGCTACACATTGCACGTCGTCCGAAACCCTGCGCCTACAATGACTGGTAGTCGGGATTCTCATCGGCTGGGGCGTGAGGATGGGTCCGTCACGCATGCGGCTGTCTCCATCACTAGCATTGCTCACTCACACACACATCTTACAGTCGTTATGTTGGTTTTTTTTTAACGTCACCATCTAAAAACACTTAGGTTATCCAGACAAATCTAACGATATCTTAATTATGTAAATCCGTTCAGCAGTTTAGAAGATACGAGGTAAACAGTGGGGGGCCAGCAGAGTTGAAGCCTACTGGGGCTATGGATTGTGCGAAAGAGAACCCCGGGGCCCTGGAACGAAGGCAAATAAGGAACAGGAGTGGGTTTTAGTCAGTAAAAGTCTGACACGCCCTCCTCCAACGTCCCGCCCCGCCCAAAGACGGAAAACATTCTTTAGAGTTACTCTGAAGAAATTTAGAGAATTTAAAAAAAAAATCTTTTGAGTTACTCTAAGAAATAATTTTATTTATTTATTTAAACTTCATGTACAGTAGTGGTACATAGGCGGACTTAATGCAATAAGGCATTCTCTACCAGTCAACCTTTGGGTTAAAAAAGACAACACTGTGGTAGGTTTGCACAATAAACAAATAACAGATACTTTACACAGAAAATAAAATAAAAAATAAGTTATTTATAATAATAAAATACATATATATGCTAAAATTATACACTAATAAATACTAAGAAAAATATCGAATCATTAAGAAAACTTAATAATAATTCCGACGAAGACCGAGCTAAGGTTGAGAAGACTTCGAGTAGTAGTTCCGAATTTTACGCTTGAAGGAAAATTTACTTTCAGCTTTTAAATAAATTCTAAAAATAGTGTGGAATGGTGTGTACTACGCGTGTGTATAAAATGTATAAAACTACATGAGTATAAAATGCTAATCTCGAGGACGAAGCCTGAAATATAATTAGGATCGAACTTCACTCACAGGTAAGTTCGTTCTAATCTCTAAATATCTACAGGAATGAAAAAAAAAGCACAAAACAATACAATTTAGATTTTTAGATATTGGTGCTATTTATGAAATTAGTGTGTACTAGAGTGAATTGACAAATCTACAACTTCAGAGAGTACAGCATGACTTTAAGTATGGTGTAAAAACAAAAATGCGATTGAACGCTGGGATCTCGACCCCAATTTATAGCTACCGTAGGCGTGTGCTTGCGGATGGCGAGCAATGGGTAGCTCGCCTTCCGACCGTCCGGTAACCATCCGAACCGAACTCGAGTCATCGACGGCGCGTAATGTTCCACGCACGCCTCAAAGAGATGTCAGCAAAACCGTAGAGGCCCAGCAGGGTCGAAGCCATGGCCATGGGTCTGCTTCTGAAAGGAAAACCCGGGGTCCTGGAAAGCAAGGCAAAGAAGAAACATAGGAGTGGATTTTAATCAGTAAAAGTCTGAAAAGCCCTGGGACTGTGGGCGCCGGCGCTGCGGAAGCAGCCGGCGGCCCGGCTGAACGCATGCCAAAGGGTCTTGGTCATACGGATGGTGCGGGGATACCGGACGATTTCCCACGAAGTGTCCAGCCTTTTTGCTGGCCTGCCACTATGGTATCTGGAGGCAACAGTCCTTGCACGCATGCACGATATGCGCGTGGAGATGCAACGCCGGGGCGAAACTCCGCTGCCGCGACAAGTTGCGGCCTGGCGGACGAGCTCCGGCGGAATCGCGACCCAGTGCTGGGCACGCCACAATTATGATTATTTCCCGAGCAGTGGTTCATCAGGCGGCTTGCTGAAGGTCTTGTGCTCCAACTCATGCTCGGTGATGTCGCGCAGCTTGTCTATCACCAGCTACCCTGGCACGTAGCGCGACAACTCGCCTCCGCGCTAAACCTGTACAAAAAAAAGTAGGTCTACTTGTATACTTACCAAGTATATGAAGCGTTGGACGTAACAAGGTGGACGTAAGGTGGTGATATATGGTTCCAATGTTATGTCGCATTATTACGTCCAGCACCTCATATTCTTGATAATTGGGTACGTCATAATTATGGCGGTAAGTCCCCTCTTTGAGGCGTTGCTGGAAAGACCTCACGGCGTCCTCAGCTTCCGCATGACACAGGTCCTCAGCGGACATGGTAAGTTCCTCGTGGCAATAGCCCATCGGCGGCGGCGATCTCTCGCGCCGGGCCTTAGTACAGGCGAGGAGGAGTGGCAGGTGGTCGCCTCCTTCTGCGAAGCAGTAATGCTAGCAAAGGAGGCGGCCGATCGCGTGAGGCAACGGTCCTCACGCCCCAACTGCCGCTGGGATTCCGATCCCGATTTCCGGCCACCGTAGGTGCGGGCTTGCGGACAGTCAACAATGGGTAGCTCGCCGTCCGACCGTCCAGTAAACGTCCGGACTGAGCCCAAGTCGTCGACGACACGTACTGTTCTACGCGCGCCTTAAGGAGATGTCAGCAAATCGTAGGGGCCCAGCAGGGTCGAAGCCTACTGGGGCCAAGGGTCTGATTCTGAAAGGAAGACTCGGCCCTGGTACGAATAGCAACGAAGGATCAGGAGTGGGTTTTTAGTCAGTAAAAGTCTGACACTAACTCTCGCTCCGCCCAAGAGCGGGGGATGTCATAAGATGATTTTCCCACCAAAAAAAAAAAACATGCTCTGGGACCACTTCGGAAAAAATACACATGTATTAAAAAGAAAAAAAAACATTCCATAATTAACGAAAAAAATGGTTAACATACATAAAAAAAAAACACACACATAGACTGCTAGTACATTACACACACACATAGACCAAAGTTTTACATTTTGTTTTCATATCTGTGACAGAGGCCACGGGAAAAGCTAGTTGAGAAATAAAAACTTTTATGAGAGGCGAATTTTCGTCTTATTGCAAGTCATCGCCACCAAACAAACTAACTGCTTGCCTTTTATTGCCTTTTCTCCGGTATATCGGTACTATTACACAACGACTTTCATAAAACTCGATCCTTTTCAGTCATAAAAAAAACTGTCGGTTTTTCAGTAGTTAGTATGTACTGTGGAAACCGGTGTAAACGAAAAGCGTATAAACATTAGAATACTAAAAGGATTTATCACTATGAAACAAGCACTTTTATGTCATTACCATCTTTACACACCCTCCCCCAACGTCCCGCCCCGCCCAAGGACGGGAGATGTCATGATCTGCCACCTAAAAAAAATTCTTTAAGAGTTACTCTAAAGATTTTTTTTTAAATTCTTTAAAATTCTTTAGATCATTTTTCAAATATTTTTTAGGGTATTTATAATAATTAACTTGTTTCTTGCGTCCCGCATTCTGTTTCATTTAGTTTAGAGTCTGTTTAGCCTGTACACTTTATATTTTACGATTGATAAGGGGAAAGACTGAGTAGGTGGGAGGGTTTTCAAGCTAATGAATCATTAGCTTCAAAAGCCAAGGGCTTTTGAAGCAAATTTTAAGTCGCTGGATAATAAATGTGTTATGTGAAAGTGGTGTTGATACAAGTAAATCCAAGGGTCACTCCACCAGGCATAAAGCGAATGAAACAGAATGCGGGTGCAAGAAACAAGTTAACTATTATAAATATAATAAAAAAAAATATTTGAATTTTTTTTTTTATTGTTTATAAGTTCGCGCTTGACCGCTATCTCACCTGATGGAAAGCGACGATGGAGCGCGCTTACCTAGAGGTAACCTATTCACTCTTGACTTAAAGATTCCCGGGTTGTAGCCATCAGGAAAAATAGATTCCTGCAAGGAATTCCACTCGTTTAAGAAA
The DNA here is from genome assembly GCA_905147345.3 of Mythimna impura. Taxonomy (NCBI): domain Eukaryota; kingdom Metazoa; phylum Arthropoda; class Insecta; order Lepidoptera; family Noctuidae; genus Mythimna; species Mythimna impura. The sequence continues at coordinate 19,632,933 of LR990353.1, read as the reverse complement.
ATCAATTCTAAAAATAGTGTGGAATGGTGTTTACTACATGTGTATAAAATGCTCATCTCGATGACGAAGCCTGAAATGTAATTTACCATTGATTTAGCTTACTGTACCCCACACCAAAAAAGATAAATATAATATACAAATACCTACTACTGCAAATTTTAAACGTTATTTTTAGGGAGTCCGTTGTAGGAATATTTTTGTAAAAGAAATATACCTTCATCTTCATTCGTGTGACGTCTTGAGATTTACAGAGAGAAGAATGCATATTTCGCAAAGAAATTAATTTTTTTTGAAATCTTAATATACGATAACACAATTTCTCACAATAATACACTAAATGACGACAAAACATTCTGTTACGAACACCGAGAAAAACATCAACGGAGAAAAACGACTTCTTTGTTGAAGTAAATTAAATCCTCCGAGGTAGTGAAAGGACGTTCCTTCCCGTAAATCTGCGGACAAGGCGGTGGTAAAGACATAGTGTTGAGAGGTTGCGGGTACACTTTGAGTAGATTACATTATAGATTGAGTGTTCGTTATTTAGTTGCCTTTACAGTCCATTGAAATGGACTTTACGAGTGACGAGACAGAAATAAACCTCTGACACCTTCTCGGTGGTTGTCCGCGTTACTACTTAGTCTATTCCTTTAAGGGGTGACCAGATGGTTGCAAACTAACGTCCCAACCAAGGTGACCTTGCTAGTTTTTTTTTTTTAATTCATATAAACCAGTGCTTGACTGCGATCCCACCTGATGGTAAGCAGCGATGCAATCATTGATGGTGAGGCGCACTAGTTTATTAAGAGCCTATTCACTCTAGCCTTGAAGACACCTAAATTATAGTTGGACGGGAAGACCGCAGCAGGCAAATTGTTCCAGTCCTTCGATGTACGCGGTATAAACGACGAAGCGAAACGCTTAGTCCGGACCGTTGAAGTTTCAACAACGTAAGGGTGGATACTCGCCGTACGTCGGGTTGTCCGATGGTAGAAAGGAGATGGCGGAATCAAGTCATGCAATTCCCGCGCACACTCTCCAAAATGCAACCTGTAAAATACCGATAGGCTGGCTGCCCTGCGCCTGTGCTCGAGGCTTTGTAGATTGGGCTTAACCAAATCTGGATCCCCAATTAGCTTCTTCGCACGCCTTTCCACTGAGTCCAAAGCTGTTAGTTTCAATCCGTGTAGACAACAGTTGTAATCCATGACCTTCAACACCCTGGGAGGCGCGTTTTCCCAACCACCGGACGTGTTGGCGCGTGGTTTACATCCATGTAGCCGCAACACAAACCAAACACATAAGCCAAGGTCAGCTTGGTTGGAACGCTAGTTTGCAACCGTCTGGTCACCATTTTACCTTTCTAGATACCTGTATTATAATAAAACAAATGTAGACTAATTAGCATCTGTAGCCTGTGGACGCAGTTATCATGATGAATAACTACCGAAAATTAAAAAGAAACTGACTTGGATTATTATAACCAATACGCCTGTTATAATGGTAGTGATAGATCTATGGCTTGATAGTCACACAGCTCATAATGTGAGAAGGTTTTTTTATTAGGAGCCCTAATCGCGGGTACCTTGGATCCTGTTCGCGAAACCGGTGGGCTACTATTTCTGATTATTTTTAAATGAGTTTTATAGTTGGTATATTAATATTTAAAAATATAAATAACTAGCTATTACCCGCGGCTTCGCTCCCGTCAACTGACTACTATATCCTACTCTATCCTACTCTACCTTACTCTACCCTACTCTACCCTACTCTACCCTACTCTACCCTACTCTACCCTACTCTACCCTATTCTACCCTACTCTACCCTACTCTACCCTACTCTACCCTACTCTACCCTACTCTACCCTACTCTACCCTACTCTACCCTAATTTACCTTACTCTACCCTACTCTACCCTGCTCTACCCTGCTCTACCCTGCTTTACCCTACTCTACCCTACCCTACTCTACCCTACTCTACCCTACTCTACCCTACTCTACCCTACTCTACTCTACCCTACTCTACCCTACTCTACCCTACCCTACTCTACCCTACTCTACCCTACTCTACCCTACTCTACCCTACTCTACCCTACTCTACCCTACTCTACCCTACTCTACTCTACCCTACTCTACCCTACTCTACCCTACTCTACCCTACTCTACCCTACTCTACCCTACTCTACCCTACTCTACCCTACTCTACCCTACTCTACCCTACTCTACCCTACTCTACCCTACTCTACCCTACTCTACCCTACTCTACCCTACTCTACCCTACTCTACCCTACTCTACCCTACTCTACCCTACTCTACCCTACTCTACCCTACTCAAAAAAAAAAAAGTATCCTATGTCCGTCTCCTGGTTCTAAGCTACCTCCGCACCAACTTTCAGCCAAATCGGTTCAGCCGTTCTTGAGTTAAAAATAGTGTAACTAACACGACTTTCTTTTATATATATAGATATGAGTATTATGTAATTAACACCCTCTGTAAATCGTGGTCTTAGGACCTTTCTTCTTTTTTCTTTATTGATTTAGGAACTTTTGAACATTTGTTTATGGCAGTTCCAATATTACACATGGTAAGTTTAATTTCCCGTCATTATCTTATATTTTAAGTTCATACATACATATGTAAATGGTCTTAAGACCTGGATTAGGATGTGGTTGACGTGGTTCGGCAGCACGTTTCTAATGAATAATATTTGACTTTTAAAGGAACAGAGCTGCTAACAAAAGCCAGAACATTACAATTATTTTAATTACGATTCGTATAATTATGTTATTGTACACTAACAACCCTAAGTCTTTTCCTTTCATACAGTCCATCCAAAGGTTGTCTGTAACAAATTGTCCAGTACGGTAAGACCGCCTATTTGTACACTTATTTTTGTAAATGTTTGTCCTATGATAAATTAAGGTGTGCAATAAAGTATAAATAATGATATATCATGAAGAAAATATACATAAGCCTACTTTTCAGATATTTCATGTGAGTTTTATTAATCCTTATAATTGCTACACTTTTCTAGAGTCGTAACTATAAGGACTATGTAAATATTCGCTCAACGCTCCGCTTCTACTCCATTGTCCTAACCTTTTTCAAGTATGCTCTCCCCATATCAAAGATTACTCTTCTGTTTAACTTAAGGAAAATGGCGTAGGTATTCTAAGCCTCATTGCCCATCAACAGGCATTTTAATTATGATTTTTATTCCTTTAGTTTTTATTAGAGTAAGTAGGTACTAAAATTTATTCCTAAGATTCTTTTTTATGTATTTTTACTATATTGAAAATATTCTATGAACATGTGTTCAAATTTACATTGTAGCTAACGTGATGGTGATATATTTGCTTATGACATGCTTTCACCGTGTCTTGATATCTTATATTTTCCATATCATATTGGTACCAACTGATAGTATTAAACATAATTATCTAGTTTATAATTTCTGGTTGAAACTAGAAATATTCTCACAACTATCTCATGCATCAGAACCCTTGAAATAATAAGCTTTAGAAAAAGTTTGCACTAATCAGGCTCGGAAAGAAAAATCGTATTTTATACCCTCAAAAGGTTAAGTGATCCTGATCACTATTGAGTTCACGAGGTAGGGTTTTATGATAAAGGTGTGTGTGTGCAAATAAAGTCCTGGTTCGAGTTAGGAAATTGTATTGGCAAATGCTCAATAATTATTGATAACACAAATAGACTGGCCTGTTGGTCTAGTGGTTAGTGGTCCTGACTGCTATGCTGGAGGTTGTGGATTCGATTCCCACCCGAGATAAATGTTTATGTGATGAGCATTATCATTTGTTCTGTGTTTGGGTGTAATTTATCTATAATTTGTATGTTTATCAGTTGTCTAGAACTCATAGCTCAATCTCTGCTTAGTTTGGGACTAGATGGTGTTGTGTGATACTTGTGGAATATTATTATTATATCATTATATTATTATTATTAAATGCGACTTTCCCGCAGCCCGACCAACCCGTGACTTGCATGTCAGCGATAACTTTCAAAACATGCAAGTTTTGTTAAATTTTGAATATTAGTCTTATGTGACTCGATTCACATTTCTAGCGAATTCACAAAGTTATATGGCATGTGTCACATCACTAGCAAGAGGATAAACTAGAGAATTTTTGAGGGAGTTTAAAGATTACGGTCGCATTTGTTTTTTTTTTATATATAGCCGTGTAAATAGCTGAAACATGGACAGCTTTAATTAAAGTCCAAAACTTTTCGAGTAAATTAAAAAAAAAAAACTAAATAGCTAATGTCACTAATTTTAAATTTAAAAGTACTCTAATACAATACACATCTAAATAAAATTAAAATTCAGAGTCTAGGCCTTATAGATGTTTTTAAATTTGTATTTGAATGATAAATTTGGGTCTTATTTTTATAAAACAATAAAAAGTCGATGAAAAAAAATCCACAGGGCATAAGAAGTATTTAGGGGTCTGAAAGGATAGCACATGACCCCTCCCGTCGACCATTTCAATTTGGCACATGATGCACCAAACACCCTGTATACAGGGTGGCCCAAAAGTCGTGGATCAAACGCAACTACGGGTTAGATGGGGTCATCAGCTGCAAAAAGTTGTTCTACGGGAGGTCCTTAAGGTCAACCCCTGCAGAGTTATAATTTATTTTGTGTTTTTATGGGAAATATGACTTTTTTTAACTAATTGTTATTAAAATTCGAAAAAATCTACATCCTGTATCTTATTTATAATTTTTACTAGATTGGTACTGATGAGTCCTTGCGTTAGACATGCAATTTATGGTTGTTTATTGGGTGTGTTGAAGATAATATTAAGTTTTACGATTTATTTTTTTCTCAAATCATAACTTTTTATTTACTTCGGACCCCACTGTGAAAAAAAAATACTCTACCGAAAAATGACCCTGTATTACAAGTTTTGGCGCATTTAATAGGGATTCTGAAAAGGTATTACACATGGCCATGAGTGGCTCTAATATCTTTCTAGGACGAAAAAACAAAACAACGATTGTGAAATAATTGTTTTATTAAGCAAAACATTTTACAATAAATGCTCAAAATTCCTGCCTCTGACCATAATACATAATCTGAACCGCCTAATAAAATTCCTACGTAACCTACGGAATGCACCTCTGTTGTTAGTAACTTGTACCCTAGCAAATTCGAGCTTTTGTCGTAGTTCTTGTTCGCTATTGTTCTCTCCTTGGTAAACTATTTCCATTTATTTCGATTCCGATTTTTTTCTTTGGGGCTATTTTAAAGAAATAGTTTACCAAGGAGAGAATAATAGCGAACAAGAACTACGACAAAAGCTCGAATTTGCTAGGGTACAAGTTACTAACAACAGAGGTGCATTCCGTAGGTTACGTAGGAATTTTATTAGGCGGTGCAGATTATGTATTATGGTCAGAGGCAGGAATTTTGAGCATTTATTGTAAAATGTTTTGCTTAATAAAACAATTATTTCACAATCGTTGTTTTGTTTTTTCGTCCTAGAAAGATATTAGAGCCACTCATGGCCATGTGTAATACCTTTTCAGAATCCCTATTAAATGCGCCAAAACTTGTAATACAGGGTCACTTTTCGGTAGAGTATTTTTTTTTCACAGTGGGGTCCGAAGTAAATAAAAAGTTATGATTTGAGAAAAAAATAAATCGTAAAACTTAATATTATCTTCAACACACCCAATAAACAACCATAAATTGCATGTCTAACGCAAGGACTCATCAGTACCAATCTAGTAAAAATTATAAAAAAGATACAGGATGTAGATTTTTTCGAATTTTAATAACAATTAGTTAAAAAAAGTCATATTTCCCATAAAAACACAAAATAAATTATAACTCTGCAGGGGTTGACCTTAAGGACCTCCCGTAGAACAAATTTTTGCAGCTGATGACCCCATCTAACCCGTAGTTGCGTTTGATCCACGACTTTTGGGCCACCCTGTATATAAAAGTGAAATACCACTCAGTGAACTATAACACCTACAAACTTAAAATTTGGCAGGTAGGTTCCTTATAGGGTGTAGACATCCGCTAAGAACGGATTTTACTAAACTCCAACCCTAAGGGGGTAAAACGGGGGTTGGAAGTTTGTATGGAGAAACCGACTTTCACGCGGGCGAAGCCGGTGGCAGAAGCTAGTTTCTTATAAAAATTCTTGTCATATTTACACAACATTAAATATTTACAACATTTTTTTTTCAATTTTTTTTTTTTTTTTTTTAATCTTTATTTTAAGAGTTTTTTCGCTAGTGCGAATATGTCACTCTGTTGGTATACAAATATAACAGTAAAAAAAACAGTTAGGTTTTGGGTCGGTTTTTCAGAGCGAATTTAACCATATTAAATAAAGGGATTATTTTATCTGAAATAGGATTTGATAAATTAATATTGTGCGCGCCAATTTGTGTTCTGAGCGATTGATTTCGGACACATCTCATTAAAATATGATACGTGTCCTCGTCTTCGTTACATGAACTGCAATTTTCAATATACCACAGGACCGCTCTTTATAAAGGTCATTTCAAAGTTAACAGATTAACTCAGATAAAAGTGACTAATTAACTAAAGAAAACGACTGAAAACGAAATGAGAAAGGTAACAGACCAACCCTGTTTTTGTTTAACCAAATTATATTCGCATCACATTCCCTTTGTGATGTGAACAAATTCAATTTATTTCTTGATGAAAAGCACACAGCCAGCTTGTGAATTTTATTATTTTAATACGTAGGAGTAATGGACGCTTGTGAGAATTAGTTTTTTTGTAGAGGTTCAAAATTCAGCCCTAATATCTTGCAATATAGAGTTCATATTACAAGGACTTTTATGTTGACTATGTGAAGTAATAATCTTGTCTATCAAACGTGTGTGAAAACAAGCAGGAAGTGCTCATAATGAACATGTGAGGTAACCGGAAAATGGTGTTTGAATAATGAGGTTGTTACCATGGCAGACAGAACTAGCAATTGCATATCTAGAGGTTTCAAAGGTACAAAGAAATTGGGCTACCTATGTGGTTTTAACGACTAATGTTTTGTATAATAATTATTATTTATTTATTTGCTAGAATGCAGGTGTACAACATAGTATGATCTTAAGCTGTTGATCCCCGCGTTCACGCGCCATTGTCTTACTATTGTGTCTCTAATTACGCACTCAAAAGGTTAATATAAATAAGACCCATTTACATTCTATCATTACATGTGGTTTTTTTTAGGTGGGAAAATCATCTTATGACAAATCCCGCTCTTGGGCGGTGCGCGATATAGTGTCAGACTTTTACTGACTAAAAACCCACTCCTGTTCCTTCTTTGCCTTCGTCCCAGGGCCCTGGGTTTCATTTTCACACTACCCGTGGCCCCAGTAGGCTTCGACCCTGCTGGGCCCCTACGATTTGCTGACATCCCCTTGAGGCACGCATGGAACAGTACGCGCCGTCGATGACTTGGGCTCAGTCCGGACGGTTACCGGACGGTCGGACGGCGAGTCACCCATTGCTCGCCATCCGCAAGCCCGCGCGTACGGTGGCCGGAAATCGGGATCGGAATCGCGGCGGTGGTTGGGGTGTGAGGACCGTTGCCTCACGCGATCGGCCGCCTCCTTTGCTAACATTACTGCTTTGCAGAAGTTGGCAACCGCCTGCCACTCCTCCTCGCTCTGGACCACAGCCTGTGCCTTGGCCCGGCGCCAGAGATCGCCGCCGCCGATCGCCCCTACGAGGACACGGCGTTGCTATGCCCAAGCGGGGCACACCTCCACCATGTGCTCCACCGTATCCTCTGGGCGGTCCACACAGTGGCGACACCCGGGCGTCACTTCCGCACGAATCCGGTGCAGGAACTTCCCGAACTTACCGTGTTCGGTGAGATATTTAATTCCAGTATACATTAAATTTATAAAAATGTCATAATATTACTTCAGTTATCACTACAAATGCTACAAAATTTCTGATTAAATTAATTAATTAAAAATAAATAAAGCACATCTAAAAATAATAAAAAAATAAAAAACACTAAACAACATTGAATAATTAAATATATTTTTTTAATAAATTAAAACAAACTTTATTGTAAGACTTCTGTATATAAGCAATTACAGGTATCTTTATCGAAAACTTTTCAAGACCACAAATTGCTAATTTAATTTTTAATACTGGACTTCTGTCATAGATTACAAACTTAACATATTACCTACTGATTTCCTTAATTTATTCATCATCATCATCATCATCATCTTCCTGCCCTTGTCCCGTTTTATTTGGGGTCGGCGCAACACGTTTTTTTCTTCCATTCTTTCCTGTCACTCGTCATGCTATCACTAACCCCCTTTTCTTTCATATCACATATATATTATCATTTCATATCATTGATTTCCTTGAAAAACATGTTGTGCCGACCCCAAATAAGATGGGACAAGGGCAGGAAGATGATGATGATCATTAATTTCCTTAATTTATTGTTATTGTTTAAATTCCTGCACCTTCCGGAATTTTAACAATACCAATGACAGAGCCGTACAGGTTGCCAAAAATTTGTTATGAAATAAGACCAAATGATTTATAAAAAGAAAGTGAAATGTCATATTGATACGTACAACACCAAGTAATATTTTACGAACATAACATTGAAAGTAACCCAAGGTCAAACATTGATTACACCGCTTACAAAACGCTAGACCCTGTAACCTTGGCACAATGAAATCCGGTAAATGTTAACAATATAAAGTGACTCTTTTCAGCCTACATTTCTCTTGGCGTCAAGCCAAGGAGCAAGCTTGAAGAGCCACATTCAAACTCGGTATGAATTCAGAAGTCACTCGTTGTAAGGGTGTGAGACCGTGTGTTAAAAAGGTTGTTTTAAAAAGGCGGAATGAAATAAGAACATGAACATGGTTTGTTTCTTTACAATAGACTTTTTTACAACTGAATATAACTACAATACACTTATACTGACCTGTTGGTCTAGTGGTTAGTGGCCCTGACTGCTATGCCAGAGGTCGTGGGTTCGATTCCCACCCAGGACAAATGAGTGTTGTGAGAAATGAGCTCCGAGGCGAAAACTCGAGCTCCGAGTCGAAGCTACTGAGTCTTCAAAGCTCGAGCTCTGAGGGCTCGTAAGTCTAAAAGGTTCGAGCCCTAAAGGCTCGAACCTTGAAGGCTCAAGAGCCTTAAATAAAGGACTCGAGTCGAAGCTCGAGCTTTATTTATATGCCTGATAATATTAAAATGTAATATTTTTGTTTTAATGTGGTAAGTATGTATAAAAATATGTATATGTGTATTAAGTATAAAAAAAAACGAAATAAAAAGATAGAAAAAAGAAAAGTTTATTATACAATGAATGATTATTCGATTTCTAACCATGACGATAAGCACATTGATGCCTGGATATTTTTGTTGCTCAGCCTGTTTCTTTTTTTTTACCCGACTGCGCGACGCAAAGGAGGGTAATGTGTTTATCAGTCTATGTATGTATGTATGTATGTATGTTTGTTTCTATGTGGCGTTCTAGAGACCAAATGCGTAGGCCGATTTTGATAATTCTTACCTCAATCGATTCGTCTTAACCTTGCGAGTGTCACTAAAGACATGACAGTAATCAAAATTCACCACTACAACCAGACGCCATATTGTCACCCTTGAGAAGATTTGATTGGTAAAATTTGAATGGGCCCCGACTGTGAGTCGGTCTGTTCTGCATTAGAATGTATGGTTTGTTTTATGTGTGTATCGATTATAAAACTATTTAAATTGTGTAGTTATTTAGTATTACATAACAGAATTCTAAACTATTGGGCTTGTTTGTTTCTTTTTAGTTTTTATTTAAGTTAATTTTTTTACTTTTTTTTTAAAATTAGTTTCGACGCAGTCGGGTTTTTTGTTTTTCTTTAAATATTTTTATTTTTTGTTATTGAATTACCAGACTTCGAAAAAGCTTGTTCACTAGGAACGCTTGTCACTGGTATAGACAAAACTTCAAATGCTATTTGAGCTAAGGTTGACAAAGACAATTCTTTTAAATTTTAATAATCGCTCCTTCACGCACGGCTGCATAAAATGCGCTAGTGTGGTTGGTGTGAGTGATTGCATCCTAACTCGTTCGAGACTTACCCACATTTGTTTACTTTTTTCTTGTTATCTATATATATATATATATATTTTCTTTTGTATCATTCGTCTATTACTTATTTGTTTCACATCACACTATATAGGGTGACTAGCAATTAGTGTACGATAGGTACTTATACACGTGATTGTGCTCATGATAACCAACAACTTTTACTATGGGAACAAACCTGAAATCGCGAAAAAAAATCAGCTGTTCAGTACATTTATGTTTGCCTAATGTACTGAACAGCTGATTTTTTTTTGCGATTTCGGCTTTACTCCCATAATAAAAATTGTTTGTTATCATGAGCACAATTACGTGCTTAATTATCGTACACTAATTACCAGTCACCCTTTATACAAACACATACAATTATCTTATGACTATTTATTCTCTAACTATCAACATTCTATTATGATGTATTATATTATTTAAGTACCTACGCATCACCGCTATATATTACACTACAAAACTGTTTCGCGTCCGTTACGTCACAACCTCAGGTTCAGTTGAAAACCAGCGTCAAGCACTAGTTGTCTGGCAATCATGCTGAACTGGACCTATTTTGGCGCAGCCGTGAGGCGCACAATTGTATATCTTATTATAATTCTTTTTATTATTTTTTTATTCTCTTTTGTATGGTTCCGTGTTTACATATATTGTTTGTGTGCCTTGCGTTGTGACAAAATAAATTCATTTTCTTTCTTTCTTTCTTTCTTTTTTGTTTTTTCCACCACATTATAATGTATTAATTACATAACAGAATTCTAAACTACTGGGCTTGTTTGTTTCTTTTTAGTTTTTATTTAAGTTATTTTTTTTTACTTTTTTTTTAAATTAGTTTCGACGCAGTCGGGTTTTTTGTTTTTCTTTAAATATTTTTATTTTTTGTTATTAAATTACCAGACTTCGAAAAAGCTTGTTCACTAGGAACGCTTGTCACTGGTATAGACAAAACTTCAAATGCTATTTGAGCTAAGGTTGACAAAAACAATTCTTTTTGTTTTTTCCACCACATTAATACATTAGTGTTTTCAGGCTCAATAGGCATATTTATGTATCTATCCACTTCATCTGCGATATTTATAGTCTCCGGTTGCTTGTACATGAATGCAAATAAACTTTTTTTTATTGGGTAATTCTTCACTAGAGCTACTGTGTTCATAGGTACCGTGTTGACAAATTGTCTCTTCGCAATTCTTGTATATTTTTATCTTTGAGCTTGTCATAAAGGGTTTTTTAAGTTGTTTAATGGTTGAGTGTTGTTCTTTGCTATGAAATAATTTTTATTAAGTCGCGGGTCTAATAGAACGGCAAGTTGTGCCAAATCACTGTTTAAAATCTCGGAGTAGGTACTCATTCAATTTTTCAATCATGGCCGTTGCACATTTTTTCATTGGTCCATCATCTTGTCTGTTAAGAAGATGCTCTGTTGAAACATCAAATATAGGCACCACATAGTACAAACTTGGATAATTGTGTTTTGAAAGCATAACAGTGGCTTCATAAAATGGTTGAAGAAAATCTACCAATGCTTCTACCATCTCCCAATTCTCAATAGTGTATGGAGAAAACTCTGTGTAATCCAAACACATACCTACTCATTAATTAAACACTCTTTTCATTTTCAAAGCTCTTTCCAGCATCATATTAGTAGAATTCCACCTGATGCCTCATATCTTTTATCAAGTTCAGATGAGAAATGCTGGACGTACAACATTCTTCATATAGTTGTTTTTTTTTTAGGAAAAAAATTTATAAATTTTACAAATTTTTGGACCGGTACGATAGTTTCTTTGGCTTCTTCCACACGTTAGAGAAGAGAGACGTTAGTTTGTAAATAAAAATAAATTATTTTAATAACATATTTATTAGATTTATTTTGGAGCATAATGTTGTGTAGTGAGCCTTTAAAACAGAGCTCGAGTCGCGACTCGAGCGTCAGAACTAGGGTTCGAGACTGGGCTCGAGCCTTCGAAATAAGGCTCGAGGCTGCAGCTCGAGGCTTCATAGGAGACTCGAGCCTTGAATGAGTCGAAGACTCGGGAGACTCGAGCCTTTTAACAACACTTGTGATGAGCACGATCATTTGTTCTGTGTCTGAGTGTAATTTATCTATATATGTATGTATTTAGAAATATGTAAGTATGTTTATCAGTTGTCTAGTACCCATAACACAAGCTCTGCTTAGCTCGAGACTAGACGGCATTGTGCATAGATATCCGGCATTGTGTGATAGTTGTGGAATATTATTATTATATTTATTGACAAAAAAAATTATAAAAAACTTAATTGATATCCAGCTATACAAACTGATGATAATAATAAGTACAAACGTATATAAAAAAAAAAAACATTGGGCATCAAAAAAATATAGTATATTCACATGATTGTCAATGGAAAAAGTGATCAAGTGGTAGTAACATTGCCACATTGAATAGAAATGCTGATATATTGGCCAAAGAAAAGCCCAGCCCCTCTGGTCAACTAGTTGTATCGATAGTTATTTGCTGCGGTGTTTGATGAATTTAAGTATGATTACAATTCCCCGCTTTAGAGTGAATGAGATTTTTTTTTTATTATTAATAATAGCCTTGCGTTTGACCGCTACCTGATGGTAAACGATAATGTGGTCGACGATGGAGCACGCTTACCTTGAATTAATATATTCACTCTTGACTTAAAGACCCTTTTTATAAGATGGGTTTAATGACTTCTCTCGCTCTAGGGTGGATCGTGAGGGCAAGTCAGACTTATACTGACTAAAACCACACCCATGTTCCTTCAGTTACACTTTGCGCTGTTAAAAAAGGACCATGGGTAACCATATTATACATAGCACTAGTAGGCTTTGAGGTGCGTGGAACAGTACGTGCCGTCGACGACTCGGGCTCAGTCCAGACGGTTACTGGACGGCTGAACGACAAGCTACCCATTGCTCGTCTGTGTGGCTGATAGTCAAGGTTGGGGACTCAGTGGAGTGGTATAAGAATATCTGTTCCCTTACATGTGCGGCCGTCTTCTTCACTAGCATTACTGTTTCCTAGAAGTAGGCAAACGCCGCCAATACCCCCTTGCTCCGCTCCGGACCTTAGCCTGTACCAGGGCCCGGCGTGAGAGGTCATCACTCCCGATCGCTCTCACGAGGACATGGCGATGGTCTGCCCAAGTGGGACACAATTCCATCGTATGTTTCTTATGTACCTTCAATACCGATGCATTTCTCCGTTAATTATTTATTTCCATCAACTTCTGCCCCCCCCTAGCCAAGTCACAAACGATAAACGTAAACTCTCAGTAGTCTTTAATAGATTTTCAACTTTATGTTTTTGGATATAAAGTTGAAAATCTATTGAAGATTACATAGTGTTTTCGTTCGTTCCGGTCGCTAACGCTCAGTAGTCTCTAATAGATTTTCAACTTTATGCTCTTAGGTATAAAGTTGAAAATCTATTGGAGATTACTAAGCGTTCACGTTTATCGTTTGCAACTTGGCTAGGGGGGCTGAGCCCATATTGACTACCATGAGAAAATTATTTGTAGATAGATAATGACAAAAGTATGATGTGAAGTAAATGTGCCATCATATCAGAATGTCAATACCGGTAAGGCGAGCAGAAGATTAGTTTGATTGCTTAAATGCATATAAGAAACAAAATGCTTTTAGAAGTATGTGGAACAAAGTGTAAAGCACATACTTCCGTTGAAAAGGAAGGATCCTCCGACAAGACGGGTGTTATGTCTGATCCACGCAACTGCCCGATAGATAATTTTGGGTTGTTGTAAAGAAGTCAATGAGCCATAGATGTCGCTACATGCTCAAAATTTATCTTGTGAGGTGCTATTAAATAAATTAAAAAAAAATAAACGACTTTAAAATGGTAAAAGTTAAATAATAAAGTATTAATAGGAAGTATGTCCTAATTTCGAATGACTTCAGAATACTTCTAACAAAGAGAAACGGTCCCTGAGCATTTCTATGCCAAGGGGGCACAGTTTTCGCCACTTGTTGTAAACAAATAGTAGTTAATTAATTTTATGATATCTTGTACTTAAAACGTTTTCTATCTTTTAGGCTTTCCTATGATTCTGAAAGTAAAATGACTATCTCTATAGATGTTCTATTTTACTTATTTATCAGTTTAAATATATAATTTAATAATAATAATATTCCACAACTTTCACACAATGCCATCTAGTCCCAAACTAAGCAGAGCTTGTGGTATGAATACTAGACAACTGATAAACATACTTATATATTTCTAAATACACACATATTATAGATAAATTACACCCAGACACAGAACAAATGATCGTGCTCATCACACAAACATTTGTCCTGGGTGGAAATCGAACCCACGACCTCTTGGCATAGCAGTCAAGGCCACTGACAACTAGATCAACAGGCCTGTCATTGCTTTGTACTGGCCTATGATTTCCTACGCAAAGGCTTCCCACATTTCTTCTACTTTTTTCTTTGTTATGCTTCTATATGGCAGTTTTGTTGTATTTGTAATGTTTGTGGATTGCGTCCGTTTAAAATATGCTTGTGTGTATCTTGCTTGTTTATTGTTTCCACTTCTTTACGACTTACAACTAGTTCTTATTTTAAAACTGTAGAATTACTCTGTCCTTCTGTCACTCACATTCAAAAATTAATCTATCCTATGTTTTTTTGATACCTTTCCTTTTCTTATTCTCACAATCTTACGCTTCATTTCACATATCGTTGATACATTCCTTTTATTCGTCCTACATACCTTTTTTGATTTCTATAGAAACCGAATTTACCTGCATTTTAGTTGTAGATTGTAGAGTTTTATAATCATATGGATACAATTAAGTAAAAAAAAAAATATTGTTCCTGAACCTGTTTCATTAATTCAGTTACAATATGGACCAATCTTCTCAAACAAAAGACGTATAATTTATTAGAAGACTTGTTCGATTTCTGGTAATCTAAAAATCTTCAATAAAGTTACAATGAAATATGTCCACTATATTATTTGTGATACTAAAGTCAATTCCATAAAAATATTCAGCTGTAAATACGTCGCTTTTTAATTCACCTCACTTTCATAACAATTTGCTTTTATTACGGTTCTGAATTATGTCTGATTGTAAAATAAAAATGTCCAACTTTTGTTTAGTAAAATTCTGTCCTCGAGTATTTTTAAAGAATAATTAAGGAACGTCTTTGTGATTGTTTTTAAAAGAGTTTTTTTTTATTTTTACTTATGAGCTTTAATTACTATGTCAGTACACAGACGTCAAAGCAATTTTGATTTTCCGTGAATCATTCTCGTACTTACCTTGTACCCAGTATAAAACACTCGGTGCTCGAACCATTGAAAAATATTGAAAGAGGGTAAGGTAGTTAATCAACGTTATAGATCCTAAATGGTCATTCAAAATGAAAAATGATTTCTGAAATCTGAAGATGACTTTCAAAGACCTATTCAATACCACTAGACATTTATTTCGTTCGTTATTTTTTTAAATAATTATCACAATGGCGGTTAGTTGTGTCCAAATTGATTATCATTGAAATCTTTTATATCTTAGTTAATGACATTCACAAGATTAAGATAATTGTGTTGATTGACGTGTTTGGTTTCAAGAGTGCCGCAAAGTAACAAACATACATTTAAAGGCTATATGTTATCAGCCAAACCCGATTTTAGGATTTCGCCTAGGCCAAACCAGTGCACCCTACATACACGGAGCGCTGCTCAGCGGGGTTCCTATTTCTGGGTGGTTTTAAAAAAAATACCACGAAGGCTAAAGCGGGAGCGGCGTGGAGCGGAGCTTTGGCCGCCTTAGACGTCTAACCTAACTGGTCCGTTTCGGGGTGCTTTAAAATTCCGAGCTCGCTTCGCTCGCTCTTGGACTAATATCGCTCGTTTGGCCTAGACGAAACTAGTTCATCCTAAAATCGGGTTTGGCCGGTAACATATCCACATTATTCTCCTTTGCTTCGCGCTGTCGGATAAAAATGTCTATAATAGTCACAGCATTTTCTTTCATTTGTATTGCGTGGTATTGTATTTAAAAAAACTATGAACTGTGTGAACTCTGAATCTCAATCTGAAGATTTCAGATATCCTATTATTCCCCATTATAATTTCTCATAGTGTTTTTTTTTATCGAAGCCAAGAACATCCAAAATAAAAGGCAACTATTTTTTTGTTGCTGTAATAACAAGGGAGAGTATTTTTTTTTTTTAAAGAATAATGAATGAATTTGTGACTAATTAAATACTAAAAACAAAAACAATAAACTAATTGGAACTAAAAACTCCAGACTAATTTCTTAATAGTTATAGTATATAATAAACTGTAGTATTATTTTTTATTAATTCATTTATTTCGGGCAGGGGACGTGACCTTAATTCCATGGTCATAACATAGTTCGTGGTAACCAGTCTATTTAAATATATCAAAACCATAGCCATGTATTTTGTTTTCCAACAATAGTTTCCCATCAACCGGAGATAGTCCAAGGGTGCATATCACGTACAGGGATAATCGTCAACAGGTACTAAGTTCTATGAAAAGTGTCTAAAAAACTTGCACCAGTTAGCTTCGACCCCTCATGGTACGCCTTCCAAAGGTCCAGGACTTCTCTGAGATAAATAAATACCTAATAATAGTGGCCAAACGCTGGTGCAAAATATTGGCAATTTCAATTTGGAAAATAGCATTTAGTAGATAACTACAACACAATTTCTCAAAATCAGTAAATTCATAATTCATAATCATTTATTTGCTAATATGGGTAATTACACAAAGTTATTGAAAATATAGCACAGTCTAACCATATTATACCTTGAGGCATGCAAATCACAAACTTTATTGTTATAATACATTATTAATAATTAATTAATAGTACAATTTAGTTTTATTCATTTCACCGTAACAAATAACAAAGAAACATACCTACTAAATGAAGTCGTCCATCTTTCAATGCATACTCAAACAAAATGGACTTCATAATCGTACCTGCATAGCACAAGCCTGTTTCATACCTGCATATTATTTATGTAAGTACTTACAGACTAGTTACTATCACAAAGCAATCGTAGGTGTCTATTGATAAGATCCGATACGAGGTGTGTCTGTAACAAGCTTTGTCTTTGTATTCTCTTGATATGACGGTAAGACTGTCTGATGCATCCGTGCAATGAGAATAATGTAATAATTTCAGGTGATACGAGTTCTTAGTGGATGTGTATAGGTACCAAAATGGGTAGAAGAGAAGTACGAAGACATTATTTTTGTATATTTTCGACTTCATTAATTTGATTTTATTCCTACAACCGGTTTCTCTCACACTAATATTATAAAGGCAAAAGCATCAGTAGGTATATTTATTTATTTTTTCGGTGGGGAAGTCATCCAATGACATCCCTCGCTCTTGGGTGGAGCGAGACATAGTGTCAGACTTTTACTGACTAAGAACCCACTCCTGTTCCTTCGTTGCTTTTCGTACCAGGGCCGAGCCTTCCTTTCAGAAGCAGACCCTTGGCCCCAGTAGGTATAGACCCTGCTGGGGCCCTACGGTTTGCTGACATCTCCTTGAGGCGCGCGTGGCAGTACGCGCCGTCGACGACTTAGGCTCGGTCCAAACGGTTAATAGACGGTCGCAAGCCCGCGCCTGCGGTGGCTGGAAATTGGGATCGGAATCCCGGGCTGGGGCGCGAGGGCCATTGCCTCGCGCGTGCACGTGCGGCCTCCTCCTTTGCTAGCATTACTGCTTCGCAGAAGGAGGCGACCGCCTGCCACTCCTCCTCGCTCCGGACCATGGCCTGTACCAAGGCCTGGTGCGAGAGATCACTGCCGCCGAGTGCCCCCACGAGGAGACGGCAGTGCTCTGCCCAGGTAGGGCACACCTATACCGTATGCTCCACCGTGTCCTCCGGGCGGTCCACACAATGGTGACACCCGGGCGTTTCTTCCGCACGAATCCGATGCAGGAATCTCCCGAACTGACCATGTCCGGTGAGGATCTGTGTCATCTGGAAGGTGAGGACGCCGTGTTGTCTTTCCAAGTAGGTATATGTATGTATCTTACTTCTTCATACTTGAACGGCTAAATGGATTTGGAATAAATGAAATTGGCACACGGGTAGCCTATATCCTAAATTGAATACTTTTTATCTCGAGAATATGTTTCCTTAGAATAATTTTCTATTTTCACACAGGCGAAGCGGCTAGCGGAAGTTAGTTCTTTATTATAAATAGGTATAAATTTTGTAGTTAACAACTATAATGAAAAATAAGTTGATCTTTTTAGACCTGTTTAGATGCAGACGAATATCTTTACACAGAGCGAATGCCTATCTGCCCCTCTAGCCAAGTTAGGACCGTTTCGTTTCGGTTCTCTTGCGTCGAACGCCTCGAGTAGGCCACGCCTCCGGTTTCTTTGTTCTGACGTCATCTCAAAGCTCAGTTACGTGGTCAGAACAAAGGAATCGGAGGCGTGGCCTACTCGAGGCTTCCGACGCAAGAGGATCGAAATGAAACGGTCGTAACTTGGCTAGGGGAGCTGATCTTCATGAGACAACATGATACCTTGGTGGGACTGAATATCTATGTCTTTTGGCCTCTGACTCAAAATGACATAAATATTTACACATTAATAATGATATTTTGAACATAATAATTATGTAGATGTTTTTGCTTGTTCCTTTCATGAATGTTTCGACATACTCGTACTTACTTCTTCTCACCTTCTAATTTATTTCACTCTTTGCATTATTATTATTTTATTAGCCCGATAGTTACGTTAATTTCATCATTACTTAGTGATTTTATTTGTGTATCCCACAGATATTTGTGAACAGCGATGTGGGCTACGATATTGTTATATTTTTTCAATACACGAAAATCTGCTCCTATCCCTACCGCTTTTAGGCAAACAATTTTTTAATTTCCGCACTTGTATGAAAAAGTGCGCAAGCTTACCCTGGCCACGTTTTATTGTTATTATCGTATCAGGATGAGCGCCACGCAGCCCCCACTAGCCCCATTATTTATTTCTTCTTAAATGTATTGAAAAACGTCGTTTGATACACTTGAAAATTTGTCACTGTAGCACTCGGCTAACACCCTCTCCTGCAGCTCTAGTGAATTCTGCCTCGGAATTACAAACTTTCTCCACTTGTAGCAAAATGCACTATTGTGTATCACTTACTCTTTTTTTTGTTTGTTGTTATTAATGCCAATGTTATGTAGCTGTTTGTTGTTCCATATTATAAAAAAAAAAATTAACTTATTGAAAAGTGTTATCCTTAAATGGATTAGATTCATTTAATTTCTCATATTTTTAAATTAGGTCTAAAAATTAAACAAAAAAATCAGCAGTATTTTTCTAATTTCTTTTTCTTTATGTGCCCTTGTAACTGATTTCAAACATAAAACACATGCCAACAATACATTTTCTACCCTTCTCCAATCTGAGTTATTCCAGAACAGCAATGCTAGCCTATTGATGTATTAATAGATGCTTATCGACCTTTCAATAATCTAGATATCTGTAGATAGTATCTAACAATTGACATAAGAGTGAATATAGAATATATATATGTCGCATCAAGGGTGGCCGAGATGCGAAACATCGGGTCTTCATCACGATCCGACATAGTTCTTGGTAAGTTTGGGCACTGACTTGGGTACTCGAACGAAAGATAATTTGAATCAGAATAATTTTATTTTGATAACGGTTTTACAAAAGGAAACAAACACGTGCGTTGGTACTGAGCGTATGCCGAGGCTGTCCGAGGTAGAATGCCGCACTTCTCAGGCTTCCCTCCAGTCCTCGCTGCATCCCTTCTACCGACGATCGTGTCCAAGCGGTAGGGCGCCGCTTGCGTTTCCTGTCACGATATTATTAGTTTACGGAACTAATTGTTAGATGGCGCTGTCCGTCGCACCCTTGCGCCATCAATCCACGACATATATTTACTGATTAATAAATAAATAAATCACAACTTACATTAATAGGAATCTCGCTCGAATGCCGTAGATTTCTGCTCGAATGTCTGAGAAACGTGCTGAAATTTTTTTGGCAAATAAAGCTATTGAATTTGCTTGAATTTTTATTTAATTATGGGGTCATCAATCGATCTAGACTATAGCACAGATTATGTTTTGGAAAAATAAAACAAAATAATATATTCAGCATATTTTTTTTTTCAATTGATATAAACCAGCGCTTGACTGCGATCCCACCTGATGGTAAGCAGTGATGCAATCATTGATGGTGAGGCGCACTAGTTTATCAAGAGCCTATTCACTCTAGCCTTGAAGACACCTAAATTATAGTTGGACGGGAAGATCGCAGCAGGCAAATTGTTCCAGTCCTTCGATGTACGCGGTATAAATGACGAAGCGAAACGCTTAGTCCGGACCGTTGAAGTTTCAACAACGTAAGGGTGGATACTCGCCGTAAAATGTAGTGTAAGGGCGATGCAGGGTTATGTAATTTACTCGTAGCTATTTGTTCTTCTTTTTCTAGCTAGACCTTATCCCATTTATTTGGGGTCGGCCCTCCTTGTCCTCGTTTTCCATTGTGCACGATTTTTTGCCATGTCGGTGTCGAGATGAGCTTCTCTAAGGTCTCTTTGGGCCGTCGTCAACCAAGTGGAGGGTGGTCTTCCACGCGTGCGCTTCGTCCTAGGCAGTTCAAGGGCAAGCTTCACCATATGATCATCTGGGCGTCTTTGTAACCATACAATTATGTAACTCGCTGCAAGAAGTTTCATATTCTTCCTCTCTATGAGCGCAGAAAAATCGCAGATTTGGCATTTTTGTTCGGAATCATGAACGGATCGGTAGACGTACCTGATTTGGTAAATAAGATAGGACTACGTGTGCCTTGTGCATATCTACGTAGACCCCAGCTATTGGCCACACCAGTGGTGAGAACTCTCTACAGGCAAAACTCGTACCTGATTAGAGCGAGTCGTGCTTTTAATATAGCCTGCCGGGAAGTTGACATCGATCTTTATGACACTGGCATACGTAAATTGAAAAGAACCCTTTGCAATGATTTTTTCGCAAACATTTCCTAATGTTAAAATTGTAAACTTTTTATAATTTCATAACTGATCCTATTTATTTAGTACAGTAGTGTTGTAATAATTTTAATTGTAATAGCATCGATTTCTTTGAAAATATCAATTTAGTTTTTAAGCTGTGTATTTATATCGTGTAATGTACCGATTGTTTCAACACATTTATTCATTCATTATAACCATTGCGTAGTCGGCCACCCGGTCTGCTTAAAACCGTACTGCCGTCCTTGACTTCCGAAGTCGCGGCACGACTTCCCCGCGTTCGCTAAAACGACGATATCTCAGAAAATACGAGTCCTAGCTCAACGAACCTTACGTTACTAAACTTGTTATGAAATAAGCTATCTGATTATGTAGGGTTTTGGGTAGATTCACCTTGTAATGTATTACTAATTTGAACTTGAAAGTAGTCTGATGGACTATTTCCCAGTTTTGTGTACAAAATTCGTCATATTTATAAAATAAAACCATATTTAACAAAAATAACTTTTGTATTTATTATTATACACATCATCTTACAATAATAAACAAAAAGAACAGACCTCTCTATACATTTTTACATACGACAAGCGCAACAAAAGCCGTCGTCAAGTGGGCAACCCGAGCGCCGGCCATAAAAAAAGGTATGTTTACACATCGATACCGAGAAGTCGGTGAGTCATGCGGCTCGAGATAGTGTCTTATTACTTAGTATGGTATACGAACATAATACAAACAAAGCTGCAGCGTCTAGAAATGTTTGGTTTACGATATCTGAGTAACAATGCAAGCACTTGAAAAAACGGGCTAAAAAAGACCCACTCGTACTTTGAATCACAGAGTAAATATTTTTGCATTTATTTGAAATCTAACTTTGCATCGTACAATACTATGATATTTGCTAATGGAAAAACACAGTACAAAGGCACGTTGCCTAACAAAAACATTGCCAAATCAACAAATGAAGATCACAAAAATCGAACAATTTAGGTAAAAAATGGATGGTCACAGTAAAAATACAGCCAGTGGGTCAAATCTGAACAACAGAAAAAGGAAAAAATTATGAAACGACTTTCAAACATAATTTAATGTGTGAATCTGTTTTTTTTTTAAATATATATATTAAAAAAAAAAACAGAAGTAAAAAAAATTAAAAATATTCAAAGCTCACGCTGTTAGGATGAACATTTTACAATTCGCCGGTGAAACGAACAAAGATGCGGTCCAAAAATAGATAAAATATATAGATAATACAAAGACATAGCGTCAAATGTGACGCACAGATTAAGTGGACCACAGTGGTTCTCTCACAGACAGAAATTTTTATAGGGTGTCTGAATGGCTCCGCGCCACAGACGGGGGGATAATCCCCAAAATTATGAATGCACATGCAGTTAGAAACATAAAACCCAAAACACAAACAAAAACCCACAACCCACCCATCTACCATCACACAAATACACATTAAAAAAAAATTCAACATACCAAAAACCATCCCATCAACCAACCACACCAACATACAAACAATTGTTTAGCTGACCGTTTCACTTTACTGTGGCACACAAGACACTACAAACATGGCGGTTTTGAGGTCATGACCTGCCAACGGCAGCGATTTACGCGCCAATTTTACCGTTTTTTTTTCTTCCGTTGAGTATTTTACGTAAAAATATACGAATTTCACTAGTAAAATGTCTTGTACAAACGTAGGAATGTATCTAAATCATGTTTCTAACGACATTTTGCCGTCTGTAGCGTAATTTTCACACACAACACATCGAAATGGTGCCGACTAGTCGCGCGAAATTTTCGACTACAGCTGACGAAATCATCAGATCTTGACTAAAATCTATAACACACACACAATGAAGCAGTTTAAAACTGTTGATTACTTACCTTTCAATTGTTTAAAACACTCAACAAAGAAACACTGGCCACAAAAACTGTTTTATTCTACGTTGACTTTGAATTTCGAATGCGCAATGACCGTGGCGCGGGGCGGCTCAAACCACTTGACATTACACCGAAAATTGTAAACAGATGTCTAGCAAATGATGTTCTATGCCTGTCTCGTTCTATATTCTTACACTCTGCTCAATATAAACAGGATAGATATAGTTTTGATCGACATTTGTGTACATTTATACGACCGGATGCGCATCGAACTTTAGAAGTCTGGTGACACACACGCTTTTGATTCGATATCTTTAGAAGTTCGATTGACACACGGGCGGTGAAAACTTGTAATTGGCCTTAAGCTTTAGTATACTAAGTTAACATGTTTTTATTAGCTGTAAGTTTTCCAAATAAAATAAAATAAATAAAATAAAATAAAATACCACCGTAAGCGCTTCTCTTTGACTTTATCGGATATCGGAGCAACTGCCTCATAAGTACCTACTCATTACGGATTTTATCTATTAGTGGAACTCCCGCTGACCAACAAAACATGCGCATTTCAGTTGTGTGTAGTTTATTTAAGAGCTGCTTGTTTGTTGCCTAGCATTCGGATCCATACAGGAAAGCAATTTACTCGTAGTTAATATATGGCAATATACCTAAACGTCGCGCGTCGCTATATTACTTCCCTCCGGAGATCGGAGGCTAGGCTAAGGCTGCTGTGCTCCAGTTGCTGGATGAAGAACAATGATGTACGATTTGGATGTGGTGCAGTGCTGTTTTTTTTTAAGGGTGGAAATCATCCTATGACTTCTCTCGCTCTGGGCGGAGCGTGAGGGCGTATCAGACTTTTACTGACTAAAACCACACCTGTGTCCTTCAGTTGCCCTTTGCGTTCTAGGACTACAGGTTTCCTTTTCAGAAATTCCCTGCGGTCCTAGCTAGTGGACATCGGCCCTGCCGGGCCCCTACGGCTCTGTGTGGTACAGTGCTGTGATTTGCACCAGCCCCCCTAGCTAAGTTACAACCGTTTCGTTTCGATTCTCTTTTCGTTGATCGCCTCGAGTAGGCCACGCCTTTAAGACTGACTGTTCGTGTCAACCAGGACAAGTTCTTTATGGCTCCTCATTTGACTGACCGAAAGTGCAGTGTCTTTAGCCAAGGTCTCTAATGGGGCTAATGACTAGTCGTTTGTAAACTTGAATGCTACGTTACAGTTTATAGGCATTTAATAAAGGCAATGTAAACGAACACAGTGAACGTTTAAGCGGAATAAAATATTCACGAACACCCCTGCATATTGAACGATGGCGTTATTAAGCCAACAGCACCCTTTGTGATTGGTTATCGACAAATTTAATGAAAAAAGAAGTTTATTAAAAATATTGAAACAATGTTATTATATTGGGTTGCAGGTGTGACTGGTATGGAGTGAGAAGGAGTGGGAGGTGGTTACCTCCTTCTACGAAGCAAAAAAGACGGTCAAAATTATGAGGTGGCGACAAGTCTCAAGCCACGACCCCCGCCGGAGACGCTTCAGGCATCGGGAGTAGCAGGACGATTTCCAGCCACCGTTGGCGAGGGCTTGCGGACTGTGAGGCATGAAGCCCACTGTCTGGACGTCCGGTAAGGAATAAGCCCGAATCAACGATGCGTTGTGTTGCATGCAAACCTCAAAGAGATGACAGCAAAATTGATGGGGCCAGTTAAGTCCGACGCCTGCCAAGTCTGTAGATTATTTGAAGGAGTTACCGTAAAAAGGGCAACTGAAAGAACGCTTTAAGAAAGGTTTTAGTTAGTAAAAATCTGACGCTCCTTCCCGCTCTACCCACAGCGGGAGAAGTTATTTAATGCTTTTCCACATTAAAAAAATGTTGTAGGCGTGATGAACATTGATGTAATAAAGATGAATATCTTAAAAAAAAAATGTATTTTATTTTTATTAATAGAAGCTGCATATAGGTAGTGTAACTATTTGCTGCTTCTTTTAATATATAATTGTACATTTATCCTTCTGCACGTGTGTTTGTCACCGAACTCCTCTTAAACGGCTTGACAGATTTAAAAGTAATTTAGCGTGTGTATTTATTTGACTGGGTGGATTTGAAAATACAATTGAACACACTCGCACCCGGTGGCACTGCAATCGGTTTCTTAATTTTTTTCTGATAAAATGTCAGGTTTTGGGCAAGACAACGTCTACTGAGACCGCTAGTATTTATATATATTGTAAGAGATTTCAACTAATTAACAAAATATGCACAAAATATGCGGATGTTACATGTCTTCGAATTTTTTTGTTCTAGGAAATCCTAGAACTAAAAAATTCGAAGACATGTGGTGGATTATGGCCCATTTCCTCTCCTTGAGAGGAGGCCTGAGTCCCTGCAGTGAGAAAATTATAAGGCTGATTATGCTACAATATATATTTTGATATTAATGCAACTCACAACGTTGGACACAATATACTTACTCGAAAACCCGCTCTTATCCCACCGCTTTTAGGCACGCAATGGACTTTTTTCCGCACTAGTGCAGAAAAGTGCGCGTGCTCGCCCCCGCCTCAATTTCATTACAATAAAATTGTTTATCGTATCAGGTTGGGCGCGCGTCGACCCCCACGAGGCGCGGGTCAACCCCCACGAGTCGTAAATGTATTGAAAAACGTCATTTGATACACGTGTTAATTTCACACACACACTCGCCTACGGCTTGTGCGAATACCGTCTCGGTCCCAATGACAAACTTTCTGCACTTGTATCAAAATGTACTATTTTTGATGTTGTGTATGCCTTTATACATAATACATGCAATTAGTAAATATATAAGGACAACAAAATTAAGACCAATTTGTTATAAATTTATAAATTTCTAGCTTTTACGCGTGAAAGAGAATGATAACCCAAAAAAACATATTAACGAGAAACGAAATCATATGTTTGTTCCAGGATCTGCGTGCCAAATTTTATCTAAATTCGTTCAGCCATTTGATCGTGGAGGAGTAACAAACATTGTTCCATACTTATAAACATATTAGAAATAAGCAGGACCTTTGTACTCGTCTATCTGTATTTGTTCTTTTAGATTTTAAGTGTTTGTGTGTACATAAATAAATAAATATACATACTTTCGCCTTTGTGCTACTAGCTAAATTAATTTTACCTTGTATACGGACTATTAAGAGGAAATAAAACTACGGCAACTTATCGTAAAAACTTGTTTAACAATTACCAGTCTTGGTATTATCTATTTACAAAAAATAGGTAATGTGCAAATCATTCATTTTAAACACTTTAGGTTCTTTGAAAGTCACGAAGTATACGAACGACTATTTCAAACATTTGTAACATATCCCGTATGGTCTAGTGGCTAGGATACCTGGCTTTCACCCAGGAGGCTCGGGTTCGATTCCCGGTACGGGAAGAGTACATTTTGCCTTTTTTATTTCTCATCCGCACTAAATATATAGGTCCTACAAATTTTATGATCTAGTTAATTGCCAGTTATAGATTACTTAAACATATCACAATATAATAAATATCCGAATGCTCGAGAAATTCTCACACGAAAACCTACAAAGAAGATGCTTGTACATAACACAAAGCAAATAACGGTTAACGAACCGAAATAAAGCGGTTGTACTGTATTATGTCTCCAATATTTGCTTACGGCAACAAAGGTACAAGATTTGTATATTTTCTATGAATGAGTGAGAAAGATAGAAATACAGAATGTTACTAAATATTATTTGCAGTCATGCGTATAACTCTGCGACTAAAAACACCGCACATGCGAGTAAATTAGCATTAAACCAGTTACAAAAATTCTTCACTATATATGATTGATTACTCTCTTGGTTCTAAATCAGTATTTTTAGTAATTTTTTTTTTTTTTTTTTGTTCTTAGTAGGTTCGCGCTTGACCGCTAACTCACCTGAAGGAAAGCGACGATGCGGTCGACGATGGAGCGCGCTTACCTAGAAGTAACCTATTCACTCTTGACTTAAAGAATAAATACAAAATAAATAAAAACAATAAATAATAAATTAATTCTAATCGAAAATATGGACAGGGCACATTGCTCGCAGAACAGATGGGCATTGGGGCCGAAAGGTTCTGGAATGGCGGCCGTGTACCGGAAGAGGCAGCGTTGGAAGGCCTCCCACAAGTGGACCGATGACCTGGTGAGGGTCGCGGGAATCCGATGGATATGAGACGCATAGGACCGGTCATTATGGTGACACTTGGGGGAGGCCTATGTCCAACAGTGGACGTCTTTCGGCTGAAATGATGATGATGACTTTTACTCACTGCTTTTGCTTTTGATATTTTTAGTCATCCTTCTCAAAGTCACGCGAACGCCGGCGTTCGCGCGTGACGTAATCGCGCCATTAACCGTTCCAAAAAAAATTTTTTTTTTCGACATCATACACAACTTTACAATCCATTTTAAGAATCAAAAATTACAATTCATTTTGTTCTTGCTTTTATTTAAAAAATGTTGATGAATCTATACAAGTTTTCATCCTATCTGTATATCCCATCCTGTTCCTTCAAGTCACCATGCTTTTGTGAAAGCATTGGGGTACCGTCAGCAAAATCTACATAACTGTTCCCATTTCCTCTAAACTTATCAGATTGTGTTACCAAAACCCAACCTATATCATGGCAATTGTTGTTTATCTGGATCACAATACTGTATGTAAAACTTTTGTCATTTGTAGGTACTATCTGTAATATTACATCTTTCTTTATATACGCCATAATATATTTAGTTTTCTTAATTCTTTATTGTACACAAAACATACATAATACACGGTGATACATATACAGTTTATGTACAAAGGCGAGCTTAACTCAACAATGAGTTCTCTTCCAGCAAACCCTTGAGTTACAGAGAGAGAACACATTCGAGGGTAGGATCCAGTGCACAATATAAATCTTACATAACTAAATCTAATATATAATTATATATTAGTGTTTTTTTTGAGGTGGGCAGCTATCAAATAACTTTTCCCACTTTAGGACAGAGCGGGGCACACAAGTGTTACACTTTCACTGACTAAAACCACACCTTTGATCATTGAGTTGCCCTTTGAAATAGAAACTTGTTTTTGAGTGTGTGATAGGCGAAAAATGCCTCTTAACAACCCTCCTCCTTTGCTTACAATACTGTTATAAACTAAAAATTGAAGCATTTTAACTTTATAAAAAAATCAGGCCTTCTGCAATATTTATTTGCCAACTGGGACATAAGTACGGATGACTACACTTTGATAAAATTATTCATTGTTCGGTCAGTTCGTACTTATTTCCTGACCGCTGAATTGTTTTTTTATAAATTATGGAGTCTGACATAGATATCTAGCCAAATGTCTTCTGCAGTTGTCGTGTTTTGAATTTTAACCTGTGGATTTGAAGGCCCAGTTCTATAAGAACATTATACTATATTTATAAAACAAAAAGATTACTAAGTCTCTTAGCGATGAATAAATGGTTCTCCTTATTTATAGCTCGTTTTCTCTCATTTTAAAACAAAACATGGTTTGGCTGTTGGAAATCGATTGGAAGAGTTCCGGCTACAACACTGTGAACTTGACTATCGGTTGTTAAAAAAATGAAGAATTATTTTGATTTTTACATTTAATAAAAGCCTTATAATGTAAATCCATAGACTGTTATTTAGAAAAGCTCTTGAGCTTGTCGTAATTCATGTTAATGTTGTTGATTCCTACGAAACAAAATGCTACGTATTATTAACATACTCGTCATGTTTTTCACTTTAGTATGGTTATATATAGGACGGGCCTTATTCCAGCTAGTTGGTACAACGACTACGCTACCTTTTCCTGCTGACAAGACTTGGTAACGATTTCATATTGAATATGTTTTTCTGCTCCAGCAAAAAACCAAGTGGGCATCTTCAACAGGGCAACTGACTGTGGGAACCCTTGTCTTTATTAGGGACGGGGACAACCGCCACTCGTGTGGCCACTGGGACGAGTCATGAAGGTCTTCCCAGGCGGCGACGGAGCTTCACGCGTAGTCGAGCTGAAGACGAAGAAGGGGGGATGTTATACTGCGGGTCTACAACAACCTCTGCTCGCTTCCTCTTGATTGAATACATCAATCCGGGGAGGATGTTCGGGCGCCATCGGCTACCTTCGGCACTCGACGGGCTGCATCGTTGACGTCGCGCTAGACATGTGGCCCGCCATCACTTCACCAGCGAGAACGACTGACGATACACGCGCGTTGTTAATTCCTCACATGTCCTTGGATAAACGTTTGTCAGTTTACAGTCCACTGCTTTTTATTTAAGTCCAAGTCTAGACCCTAACATGACTTATGTACAATGTTTCATCGTGGAATGAGCACGAAAACTACAAAACCTTGCCGACAAAATGTAAATCCAGACGAAATAATTATAACTATTACTTTTTAGAATACGCTGACCGCAATTTTAATCACTGCCAGTGTCAGTTTTGTTTCTTTGATAATTTTTATAGCTTTCAATTATAATTCTTCAACGACATATATTTTGTGAAAAGCAAGGTACCTACTAAAAAAATGTTTACACGAGATAGTGTTGCAAGCTAGCTCATTACGCGCACAGCTTGCTCAAATATGTATTTCAGACGGACAAAGACATTTCCTAGATGACTCAAAAAGAATAAATTTGATGAGACAGTCTCATTATGCCGCTTTGAACCAAGAAGTATAAAAAGAAAACTGAAATAATAGTTCTCTATTGTTTTGCAAGACCAAAGAGACTTAGATGGAAGTTATGGTAAAGTTACTGCTCTATTTTGAGTACACATACATAAAATCATGGCTTTAGCTTTATTTGTAAGGATAGGAAAAAACTGTGAATTACCAAATGACCCCTGAACTTTCTTAAATTTTGTTCAAATACTTTATAATTATTCTCATATTGATATTAAATATCAATGGTACCTGAAATAACCCAGCTAAAATTTACGACATATAATTTAATAATATACCTTTACCCATTCTTAGTCAGTTGTCGACGGCGCGTAGTGTTCCACACATCAAGGATATGTCAGTAAACCGTAGGGACCCAGCAGGATTGAAGTCTACTGGAGCCATGGGTTCACTTCTGAAAGGAAAACTCATGGTCCTGGAACGCAGGGCAAAAAAGAATATACTACTCTGTCAAGAAATTACCAGAAAAAGATCAATCATCAAATTTATTTTATCACCTTAAAAGAATGCTCCTTCAGAAACGATACACTTACGCCAACGAATAATCCAATCATCAAAACATTTTTTAAATGCTGTTTCCGGAATTGAGTTCAGCTCTCGCCGCGAATTCTCCTTTATGTTTTCTACCGATTGAAAACGGGTGCCAAGAAGTGGTAATTTGAGTGTGGTGTGTGGTGGTGGTGTTTGGTGTGGTGCGTGTGGGTGTTTTTTTGTGTGTGGTTTGTGGTGTTTAAAAAGAAAAAAGTCGGCTGGAGCCATAGCTGGTGAATATGGTGGTTGCTCGATGGTATTTGTTGAGTGTTTGGTCAAAAACTCGTTCACAATGATAGCCTTGTGCGAAGGCGCATTATCGTGGTGCAAAATCCCAGAATTTTCTTTCCACAAATCTGGCCTTTTTCGTCGAATTTGCTCTCTTAAATGCCACATAACGCTCAAATAATATTTTTTATTTATCGTTTGACCTTCCGGCAAGAATTCCGAGTGCACAACACCGCGATAATCAAAGAAAACAGTTACCATGACTTTGACTTTTGATCGACTTTGGCGTGGTTTTTTCTTTGTTCGATGTTTTTGTCCATTATGAAATTCGCAATACACACTAGATATGATATAACTAAAAACAGCACTGTATTTAATATAAATAACAGATGCAACTCAAACTCCGCGCCGAAATGGAAAACAGTTGTGTCAATCTACCAACAACAAAAAAAAAACAAAAATTTGCATTTGGAACCATAAACAAATCATTCATCCCCGATACTTTTCTGACTGAATGTAGGAAAGGATTTTAGACAGTAAAATTCTGGTTCGCCCTCCCGATCCTCTCTAGAGCACGAGAAGTCATTGGATGATTTCCTACCTAAAAAAAAACTTTTTATTGAAGTCGGTTATTTTTTTTTTTGTAAAAAGTTTTTTATTTCACACTTTTTAGTTGCGATACACTTATAAACAGAATGCCTATTTCTCATGACAATTCCAATTAACCCAAACACTGCTAGGTTACATTGTTTTATTATGAAGTTCCTGTGTCTACCTTCCACCTTCCGGCTCCATCATCAGATCAGTTCGATAGTACCTTATAGCCAAAGTGCATCTCATGACAATTCTAATAAGCCCAAACACGGCTAGGTTACATTGATTAATTACAGAGTTCCAGTGCCTACCTTCCGGCTCCATCATCATCATCAGATGACTTCGATGATACCATTTTCAACAAAACTATTCAGAACCACTCATTTACTTGTATTGTCATAGTCGCATAACTATCTTCATTGTGATATCTATGTGAGGGTGAAGTTCCGTTGACCATTTCTGGTCTTTTTCATCAGTTCCACTTCATCAAATGTTATTTTTTTACTGTAAAATGCTTAAGTTCTCCATGAAAATACCAAAGTCACTATATGGTTGCCTATAATATTTGATGAGTTCCCTCGATTTCTCATGGATCCCATCATCAGAACTGGATTTTGAAAAAGAGTGAACGAATCTGGAAGCATATCCTATAAGGGGAAAAAAATTTTGCAAATCGGTATATGGACCAATTTGAAAAAATTTTTAAACGACGGAGTTCTGAGGCAACAAACATAAAAAAAATAAATAAAAATAATGATGATGAAAAAAAAAAAAACAACTGAATTGAAAAACTCCTCCTTTTTTTTTGAAGTCGGTTAAAAAATAAATACAACCGAGTTGAAAACCTCCTCCTTTTTTTTGAAGTCGGTTAAAAAAAACTATCCTTAGCCGATATTAAATTTTTTGGCTTGTCCACAACGACTGTCAAAGATCTACAAATGATAGCCTGGACAATGGCTAATCGTACTTTTCAAGACACGGATGCTATCTACCAACTATAATTAAAGTAAGTACCTCCATACTCATAGACTACACAGATAAATAGGTCGTGAGTGATAGTGTTTCACTGATCGATCGGTAACCGTCCACTAATTAGGTAGCCGTGACAGCAGCCGCTATTATTGTTATGAATAATTAAGTAACGATGCTACTAATTAAATCGTCTGTGTTTTATGATTATGTACATTTCCTTCTTTCATCAGCTATTTTTCCTGTTTGTTTTAATAATGAGTTTTTGATATCATTTATTTAATTAATAGCTCACCTGGCGAACTTCGTACCGCCTTATAGTAAATGAATGTTAATACATTTTAGCTTAACTATCAAAGGATAACGCTATCTATTGGCATTAATAGAACTTTTTTTCCGATGCATGTCAAACAGAAGGTAAACAAACATAATAATACAGAAAAAATATAAGAAACGGAAATTATAAGCTAACAGAATATAATATGGTAGTAAAAAAGCATATGAATAAAATTAAATAATAGGAATGACTATAAAATAAAATGAAGTAAGTGAATGAAGTAAATAATACTACACTTTCACATGCAGTTAATGACCAGTAAGGCCAAGTTCCCACTTTGTCGTGACGACAGATAACCGTGTAGTTATTAGTTTCGTGACTTTTTAAATGAAGGTGTATATATACACGCGACACGATTTACTGTCATCTACGATTTTTTTTTGCGGTTACAGCAGATTGTCATGATAGTTGGAACGGCTATCGCGACAGTCATAAAATGATAAAATTTGTTAAGACTAAACCATGACGGTAAATCCTGTATCGTTGTTGCGACTATCTGTCGTGTCCACGAAATACAGTTGTTGTTGTTGAGTTGCGTTGTTATATATAATGAAAACAGCTAGAGACGATAGTAGTCCGACGATAAATTAACCGTTACGACAGAGTGGGAACGCTGCCTAACCATGTTGAGAGCAAAACCTGATATGTAGGTAGATATCAATATTTATTTATAGTACTTATCTTCACCCTACTAATAAGCGCGTTTGTTTAAAAAATCAATTCGAGAATGGCCATTTTAGGAACGTCTCCGGAACTGACGGAACGTTCCTGCAATGATGACTTCTCTTCCGGGATGAATATGGATCACAAGTGATATTTGACTCTACGCAGGCATTGTTCAGTCCATAAATGATAAATGATAAATGATATTTATTTTGTAAATAGGTTTAAAAAAACACTTTTACACGTCAATTTTTTTTTTTCGTCATTTTTAAACTAGATGAGGCCGGTGTTTCCTAGCTGACTACCCTGAGAGGAAACACCGAAACAAACTCAGGGGTCAAAGTCTCTTTTAAAGTCCATACAGTAAATATGTAATGGTCAAATCACATGAGAACCATGCAGATTTGTCTGAAATGGTCTTTTGAAGAAAGAACCTTACAGATTTGAGTGGACCTGTCCAGTCAGTGCAAGCATTTGTCAGTATTCGTAAAGCTCAACTCAGGACTACTAAGGAGCTCAACTACTTGACGAACAATACCAAGGAAAGGACATTTGGGTAGGCCGCAGAAAATACTCAAATTGCCAGACACGTTAAAATTACTGAAAAGGAAAAAAAAAAGCAATCAACATAGTCCTCACGTTCACAATAATAAAAAGAAAAATATTGTTTACAATACTAAGTAAACATTGATGTCAAAAATTAATAGAGAAAGAGAAAAAAAAAAGTCAAATTGCAAATTAAAAATTATCTACAATATCAAATTGTAATAAATAATAATAATAAAAAGCAAAATTGAAATTAAAAACAAAAGAAAAAAATAATAATAAGACAACAGTTGCAGTGCGTACTGGAGCAGGTCAATCCCAAGCCTTTTGGTCCTCAACATAGTCCTTTATAGTATAAAAAGCCTTTTGGCAAAGTTTTCGCTTTACAAATAATTTGAATTTATTAAGGCTTAGTTGTTGAATATGACTAGGAAGTTTATTATAGAAGTGTATGCATTGGCATCTAAATGAGCCCCCTATTTTTTTCAGCCTGGTTGTAGGAACCACAAATTTGTGTTTGTTCCTAGTATTAAAATTATGAACATCACTGTATTTTTTAAACATGTTTATATTTTTATGTACATACAAAATATTCTCGTAAATATACTGTGAAGGTACAGTCATTATATTAATTTCTTTAAATTTATCTCTGAGGGAGTATCTGGGACTTAATTTATAAATCGAACGAATAGCCCTTTTTTGCAAAACAAAAATTGACTGTATTTCGGCGGCATTTCCCCACAGTAGAATACCGTACAACATGACACTATGGAAATAGCTAAAGTAAACTAAACGGGCAGTCTCTACATCAGTTAAATTTCGAATTTGTCTAACAGCGTATGCTGCAGAGCTAAGTTTTTTTGATAATTTGTCTATATGTGGGCCCCACTGAAGCTTAGCATCTAGAGTTATGCCCAAGAACACTGTATTATCTTCAGGACTCAACTCTTTACCTTTTATTAGCACACTAGTTTCTACTTGCCTAACATGAGGCATGGTAAACTTTATACATTTAGTTTTTTTTTCATTAAGTAGAAGGTTATTTACATCAAACCAGTGTACTATTTTTGAAAGTGTTATATTTATATCGTCAGTAACCGGCTGCTGACGTTTAAGTTTAAACAAAAGTGAAGTGTCGTCTGCAATCAACACTATGTTATGGTTATCCTCTATGAGGTAAGGTAAATCGTTTATATATATAAGAAACAAAAATAGGCCAAGAATTGAGCCCTGGGGGACACCCATTTTTACTACAGATCCAGGAGATCTCTTTCCGTTTACATCAACTCTCTGAATCCTTTCACTCAGATATGATGTAAGAAGATCCAGGGAGGAGTTCCGGATTCCGTAATGGTGTAGTTTCCTGATTAATGTTTCATGGAGAACGCAATCGAAGGCCTTTGACAAATTGCAAAAAATGCCCAGGGCATTGCATTTGTCTTCCCATGCATTATAAATATGTCCTAAAAGTTCAACACCGGCATCGGTTGTTGAACGACCCCTTGTAAAACCAAATTGTTTGGTATGTAATAATTTATGTCTGTTAAAAAATCTTTGTAGTTGCTCTAAAATAAGTTTCTCAAATATTTTACTAAAAGTGGGTAGCACTGAAATGGGTCTGTAATTCGTGGGGTCAGATGTACTACCCGTTTTGAACAATGGAATTGTTTTACTATTCTTCATTAGATCAGGAAACTCACCGCGATCAATACAATTATTAAAAATAAAAGCTAAAGAAGGAGCTATAATGTGGATTATAGACTTAACAACTTCCACAGAATTACCCCATAAATCTGCAGTCTTTTTTACATTCAGGGAGTTAAACGTCTTAATAATATCTACATAAGTCACATGTTCGAAATTAAAATCAGAATCGCAAACTTTAACATTTTCTTTAAGCACAGACTCTGCAGCAGTGGGTGACGAGTTCAGAGATTTTGTTGTCGATATGGGGATCTCTGAAAAGAAGTTCTCAAAAGCCGCGGCAACCTGTGAGTCCGATGTGATCACATTGTCATTAATTACAAGTTTATAGTCACTAGATGGTCTTGTAGACCTTCCAGTTTCACTATTTATAACATTCCAAGTAGTTTTAATTATATTATTACTGTTTTTAATTTTGGAACTCAAATAACGCGATTTCGCTACAGAACAAATTTTTTTAAATAATTTTGAATAATTTCGCACATATGAACTAAATTCAGCAGTATTAACAAGAACTCTTTCATCATACAATTCGTAAAGCCGAGTTCTACTTTTATGAATACCAGTGGTAGCCCATTCACAGAACGAAACGTTACTATTAACCGAAATAGTCTTAGGTATAAAAGTAGAATTAAATTGATTACAGTACATGTTAAAGAAACCTTCATATTGGTTATTGAGATCATCATATGTAGACAAGTCTGGTAAATTATTAATGAGTTTAGTTTTAAAAGTTTCTAAACGACTTGCAGTTTTAGGGTTAACAGTGATATTCTTTTTAGCCACTATGTTTTTTTGGTTTTGAAAAGTAATTAACTGTCCACAATGATCAGAATCTAATAAATTTATAATTTCTTTGTGAGTTGGTACAACATCCGTATAAATATTATCTATGCATGTGGCACTAGTAGGAGTTAATCTTGTGGGCTCCAAAAATAAGTTAACAAGATTGTAGGACTGAAATAGACTTAAAATTTTACTACGTAAACCTGTGTTTTCTAATAAATTAACATTAAAATCACCACAAGTGATTATGGGGGATGAACTGCTCGCGTCCGTAGGATCTACTTGTTTTGACCACCCTACACGTGTCCCCTGGGTAGTGCCAAACGAGCAGTAAAATACGGTGGTAGGCCATAGTATCGGCTGCCGGCTTAGGAGTTACCACCCACCAGACAAAGCCATGCCGCCAAGCGACTTGTCGTGTTTCGGCGTGATGTCTGGTGAAGCCATATGGTGGAAGATGGGTCTGAGCAGTTGTGTTGCGATGTGTACTGTACCGGGTATGATGCGACAGCTGTTGTTGTGTCGGACGTTTGATCGCGGAGGGTAGCGGGATCCGAAGCACGGTTATCCGCTGGCCGACCGCAGATAGTTGGGGGCCCAAGTAGTGTGCCAGCCACGCACAAAAGGCTGCCCCGCCAACTGCGAAAAATCCCAGGGTGGCCCCATCGTGCCGGTTGGCGACCGGGCGAGAGGACCCGATGGCGATCCCTGGGGGGGTTCGGGCGTCCCCGCAGTCTCCAGATCAGACCTCCATTGGCGCAGCAACTCTGGTCGCGTTGTTGGATTTACATCGCATCACCTCGCTCAACTGCCATCTTCCACCTACCCTATTCACTCAAAATAATAAAAAATAAAATGAAAGGTAAAAAGAAAAGTAAGTGTGTACAGCGGATGCACGTCCTCTTATTCCAAGTGCACCTCTCTAACATTCGAGGACTGCACTCCAATATCTATGCGGTCCACCATCACCTTGAGACTGACAAGCCCCACTTACTTTTCCTGACGGAGACGCAGATCAGATGTCCGTCAGATGCGGCGTATCTCGACTACCCGGGATACTCATTGGAGCACCATTTCCTGCAGCGTGCCGGAGTCTGTGTGTACGTCCGCAATGACATCTGTTGTCAGCGTCTCCGTCACCTTGAGGACCCTAATTTCTCAACGTTGTGGTTGTTGGTGGACACCGGTGTGGACAAAATTGTCTATACTTGTGTCTACCGATCGCACAGCGGTGACCAGGAGACGACTCAACTGTTTGGCCACCTCAGTGAGGCCGCCGATAAGGCTCTGCATCGGCACCCTGATGCGCAGTTTGTCGCTCTGGGGGACTTTAACGCCGTCAACAAAGACTGGCTTTTCCCGTACCAGAGGACCGACCACGCTGGGAGAGAAGCGCGAAACTTTGCAGTATCGATGGGCCTCTCCCAGTTGGTAAAGCAAGCGACAAGGGTGCCTGATGTAGTTGGTCATACTGCCAATTGTCTGGACCTTTTACTGACCACCGATCCGGACAGATGTATCGTAACAGTTTCCTCACCACTAGGAACTTCAGATCACTGTCTGGTGAAGTCTGTATCGTCCTTCTCCCCACCTGACTGCGACTCACGCGGTGAACGGCGAATGTGGCGTTACAAGTCAGCAGATTGGGATGAGATGCGGCACTTCTTTGCATCTTATCCTTGGCAGCAGGTCTGCTTCTCTTCTAAAAATCCGTCGAGCTGTGCAGATGCTATATCCGATGTGATACGTCAAGCTATGGAGTATTTCATTCCCTATCGCGACGTACCCATCGGTGGCTCAGCTCACCCATGGTTCAACGCCGATTGCGTTCAAGCTGAACAACGTAAGCATTCGGCGTTTCTCGCCTGGGTTGACGCTCGTGACCACAAAGCTCCGGATCTGAGTTCAAAGAAGAGAGCCTTCAACCATGCTGCCAAGTCCTACAAAAAGGCACTAAGGAAGGCTCGCTTCGACCGCATTAACCATATTGGTACAAAGCTCTCTGCGCAGCCGTCCGGTAGCAGAGCATTCTGGTCCCTTGCCAAGTCGGTCGAAGCGAACTTCTGTCGGCCCTCATTGCCTCCGCTGGTTAAACCTGATGGAACACTGGCTCATACAGCGAGAGAGAAAGCGGGTCTCTTTGCATCTCTCTTCGCCCATAATTCTCGTCTTGACACTGGTAGTGCTACTCCACCGATTCTACCTCACTGCGATACTTCGATGCCCGAGGTCCGCATAAGGAACAAAGAGGTTCTGAGAGCACTGTGTCGTCTTGACGTGAATAAAGCTAGTGGACCAGATGGTATACCAGCGATTGTTCTCAAGGCTTGTGCACCCGAGTTGTCTCCTGTACTGACGCGTTTGTATCGCCTCTCATTTGGGACTGGTATAGTGCCCAAGTCCTGGAAGCTTGCCAACGTGCAACCCGTGCCCAAAAAGGGCAGTCGTACCGATCCTACCAACTATCGGCCGATTTCAATAACCTCCATACTCTGCAAGATTATGGAGCGTGTATTGAACTCGCGCCTCTTGGCATACCTGGAAGGTAACGATCTCCTCAGTGATCGACAGTACGGGTTTCGCCACAATCGATCTACTGGGGACCTTCTAGTTTATGCCACCCACTTGTGGGGCGAGACCCTCGAGAAGAATGGGGAAGCGATTGCTGTTTCCTTGGACGTCTCGAAGGCCTTCGACAGGGTATGGCACGCTAGTCTATTGAGTAAGCTTTCAGCGTACGGCGTTTCCCCTGGTCTGATTAACTGGGTAAAAGACTTCCTGAGTGAACGGTCTCTCCGAGTTGTTATCGATGGATGCTCATCAGAGCCCATGACGACTAATGCCGGAGTTCCTCAGGGGTCTGTTCTCTCTGCAACTCTCTTCCTGCTGCATATCAACGATCTGCTGATGCCCGGTATCTATGGGTATGCAGATGATAGCACAGTTGTAGAGAGATACCTGCCAGGTGCTCGAGCTAGTAGGGAGCTAATCCGGTCCGAAAGAGAGGCTATGGTAGAGCGTGCGAATGTCTCACTTCAGGCAGTCTCCAAGTGGGGTGAAGCCAATCTGGTGGGATTCAACGCCGCCAAAACACAAGCGTGTCTATTCACCGCTAAAAGGAGCCCGTTCACCTTGGCTCCTGTTTTTCAGAATGTATCCCTGGAGTACACCGACCGCCTTCAGCTCTTGGGAGTTGAAATTTCTTCAGACCTTAACTTTGGGCGGTTCATTGAGTCCAAAGCCAAGGTAGCTGCTAGGAAACTCGGCGTACTTGCAAAGGTCCGGCGGTACTTCACACCAGGGCAGCTTTTAATGTTATACAAAGCACAGGTCCGTTCGTGTGTGGAGTACTGCAGCCACATATGGGCTGGTGCTGCAAAATGCCACCTGGCAGCTTTGGACTCGGTGGAAAGGCGTGCAAAGAGGCTAATTGGTGATCCAGATCTGGTTAATTCCAATCTACAAAGTCTTGAGCACAGGCGTAGGGTAGCCAGCCTTTCGGTGTTTTACAGAATTCATTTTGGAGAGTGTGCGCAGGAATTGCATGACTTGATTCCACCATCTCATTTCTACCATCGGACAAGCCGACGAACGGCGAGTATCCACCCTTACGTTGTTGAAACCTCTACGGTCCGGACCAAGCGTTTTGCCTCGTCGTTTATACCGCGTACATCGAGGGACTGGAATAATTTGCCTGCTGCGATTTTCCCGTCCGATTATAATTTGGGTCTCTTCAAGGCTAGAGTGAATAGGCTCTCAATAAATTAGTGCGCCTCACCATCAACGATTGCATTACCACTTACCATCAAGTGGAATCGCAGTCAAGCACTAGTTTATAACAATTAAAAAAAAAAAAAAAAAAAAATGTACTTGTTTGAATTACAAATCTTGTGGAATACTTCATCCATTACCTTTTCAAAGCAGTCATACAATCCAGAAGGGGGTTTGTACACACTTAATGTAATAAACTGCTCCAATTCAATACAGGCTATTTCAACTGACCGCTCAACAGATAGGCTCACAATATCCTTTCGTTCTTTGAACTTAAGGCTGTTGCTTACAAAAATTAATGAGCCACCACGTATGGCATCAATTCTACTAAACGAACTACCAACCTGGTGATTACTAAAATTGAAAATGAACTGATGGCTCTTAAGCCAATGTTCCGTTAAGCATAGAATATCAATATTATTGCAATTAAGGAATAAGTCTACTTCTAAATCCTTGTTCATAAGTCCTTGAATATTTTGATGTACCAGGTTGATACTATTTAATGATTTTAAAACTTGATTGGAAATATTTTTGTTCCTTAGTACATTCATGCTAGAGATTGTCTCTGTTGTCTTAATTTCTAATTTAAATGAGTATCTATGTCAACATTTGGTGCCAATTTATTGGCAAAATCAATAACATGTCATTGCATTGCTCAACAGGAGCAATTTGTTTAGCCAAGTTCTTGGCTGAAATAAAAAAATAATATGATAGCGACACAGCTATCTGTCTCCTATAAAAGTTTGAAAGATAGTATCTATCTACAAGATACCTATCTTTTGTCAAATAAAAATTAGTGCCAACATAATTGTTGATGTCAATTAAATGAAACAGATCATAATTTAATATCACATTGTACAATGTCATATTAATCTTATATCTAATACGATTTTCTTCCTGTGGCAAACTCTGGCTGTATGGGAATGTGAACATCACAATTTTTCTTACACACAAGTTATTCAAAGTCCTATAATATTGGAGTAATTCTCCATTGTTGACATTACCCCTATTTCCAACAAAAATTAAAAGTATGGCATCCTGGTTAAAATTACATTTAATTATTTTTTTCATTATATCAAATAAGGAACAGCCAGGCATACAGTTATTTATTATCGAGTGTCCCGGATATTCATTTGTCAAAAAGTGGCCTAAATCTTTTCCAATTTCATCACAAAAAATAACTATTTCCTTATTTATGAACTGTTGTGAAAAACAATCAGTAATTTCTACTGGCAAACTGACACTAGACTGGGGTAAGGGGGTATCACATATTGACAATGCTCACAGTTGGTTTTTTGTGAGCTCACCAGCTCATTCATTGCCAATACATATTCCCTCATTTGGTTTTCAGAGGCTGTATATTTGATGGTCATTGAATCTAATTTGTGTTGTAGACGGTTTAGTTCACTCTGCAAGTCCTCAGTGTCAGTTTGGTATTTCCTTGTACTTTTTTCTAAGTTTGAAGAATACACATCTAATTGTTTCAGTAAGTGTAATCTTTCCCTATTTAATTTAACATTTTTTATAAAAAACTTTTGTTTTTTAACCATTTTTTTGGTTTTCACTATATATTTGTTAATTTTTATATATTTTTTAAGTTTATTTTTACTGGATTTTGAGTCATCATCATTTGTCAAATCAATATAATAAGAGAGGTTAATTTCTGGAACTAGTGATGGGGCAATAGGCACCAACTCGCTGAATAGACTTTGAT
Source organism: Mythimna impura (assembly GCA_905147345.3). Taxonomy (NCBI): domain Eukaryota; kingdom Metazoa; phylum Arthropoda; class Insecta; order Lepidoptera; family Noctuidae; genus Mythimna; species Mythimna impura. Next base: position 19,591,283 of record LR990353.1, on the reverse strand, counting down.
TCATCGAGGCAGTGATGTTTAGATTTGTTGTCTCTAGTTGTGATATATGACTTTTTGCCTCTTGCAGCTGTTGTTGCAATAAATATTTGTGACTTAGAGCATGCTCATACTCTGTGCTACATTGGCTGAACCCGTCCACAACAAGTTGGAGCCTATCCCGGTCTTCTATGGCCTCAGTGAATTGAATGTATACCTGAGCCATTTCATTTTTTAACTTTCGATTATTTTCATGGGCTTCAAAGAGTATCTTTTCATTGTCATCCATTTCCTTAATCAGTTGGTCACAGTACTCTTTTGACGCCTTTAATTGGCTCAAAGCCAGACTGAGTTTGGACTCCTCCTGACGAGCATAGGCGCTACGAGTCGTAGGCATGATTACAAGGAATTGAAAAGAAAATAAAATAGACTAGATAGGTTGAGATAGAAGTATAAAAGATAGTTAGATAAAAGAAAATAAACTTAGAAAGTTAAATTCTGTCACCAACTAACTAAGGTTATGTTTACTTTTCAATTGTCATTCACAAACAATATTCAACCGAATAAAAGAATTAGGATTCTAAGTATAATGAAGTCAATAGAACGCAAACAATGAAATAACAAGTTAAATGTAAAGTATTGTACCTGATAACAAGATGACAATGCAAAAATCACTGGTACCGGTAACCTCTACCTGTCAAAAAAGTTTTATCGAATTTTTTACACTTATTTGCACTTTATTGCACGAATTTGATACGGAATACACTTAAATACCCTATTTACTTGATGAGTAATTGGAAATTGGCTTTAAAAACATAGAAAATTAACATTTAAAATTAAAATTACAAGGGACTAATTTAAATCAGCTGTTAGCTGTAGTGTTGCCACAGGAAAAGTCCATGGCCTTTTATGGAGCGCCGGTGTGCTCGCCGTGCTGCTAAAGCAACCGGTGGTATGAAAGGCAACGAAGGAACAGGAGTCGGTTTTTAGTCAGTAAAAGTCTCACACTATCTCCCCACCGAAAAAAAAACTCATATTGTTAAAGATTTTGAAGTATTTAATTTATTTGTCAATATGGCCACACGACGCTCTCTATCCAAGGTACGTAGTGGATGACCCTAGTGTAGATACCAGAACCGGCTGCAATGCCGCACTGTCTGCCATGTGACGTCACACCGGCCACAACGTGGTTGCATAATGATATGTCCACAGTTTGAAGAGGTCCACCGCTATCACCCTGGGAATTCAAAATTGTTAAAGATTTTAATAAATATTCGGATTACGATTAGGGATGTAGATTTAAAAAAATATATTTTTTCCAAGTAAAAAATATATTGGGCAACAACCCGATAGTAGTAAGAGCAGTAAGAGAAATGGATTGTTTAATAAATTGATCGAAGCAACAACCCCAGACCACAAAATCGTTGCATTGATAGTTAGAGAGGGCAGTAGGTATATTAATAACAACATTCACGGTATTTATTTATTTAATAATAATATACTTTATTTCGGATATAGAAAATCCATAATGTCAAATAAAATCATAATTAGTAACAGAAATACTTAACAACTATGTCAGTAACAAAATGAATTAAAACAAAATAAATTAACTTTAAAATATCATCCCCTCTTAATGCATATATTTTCCCTCAGCACCAGGCCCGCAGGCATGCCTGCGAGGCCAGTGCATCAGGTAAGGACAGTCTGGTTTCTCAGCAATTACTTACCTTCAGGATGCAATTGGAGCCTCCATCAATGCATCAAGGATGCCGTTCTCTTGCGCATGATAGCCTCAAAACTATCCGTGCCCGCCTCAGCAAACATGCCTGATGCGCTACAGAACCGCGGAAGCCCCAACAACACCCGGAAAGCATTATTATACTGAACTTGAAGAGCATTGTAGGTCCTCTGGGTATACGTGACCCACAGACTGCAGGTGTAAAAAGTCTGGCAGTAGGCCTTAAACAGTGTAATTTTCACTTTAGTACACCTAGCAAAATTAGTATTTATTTATGATTAATTAATTAATTTTTGATTAATTGTCTATGTATTTGTATTTGTTTTTGTGATGACCTAGTTATTTAAGTAAATTTGTCTGTACTCACTCACTATAGGCCTTGATGCCTGAAAATAAAAGATTTTTATTTTTTATTTAAATATAAGTTCACAATACAGGACGAAACACTTATATTCTAAAATCTTAAGAACTAATAAACAAACTTACTAAATACTTATGTGAAACCACTACAAAAAACTTAAAAATAAATATACGTATATTTACTTTGGTACGGCTTGTCATGGAAGATATCCAGATCTACGTGCTGAGTCAGCAGAGTTGAGCAGTGTGATTGCTCGTGCTGTGGGCGCTGCAGCGGCTCGACGTGTGCGCATTCCCGGTGGGGTAGCGAACAGTTTTCTCCGACGATGAGGACCCTCCACGCTTCCACCTTCTACCAGGAATCGGCTTGGCACACCCACCAGACCCACCCGCTCGAGAGCAGTTGGACCTTGTTTGTTAGGAGGTGGTGGTAGTGAGTTAAAAGAAGTAATTTACGCCTGAGTTTTAGAGTGTCTAGTCCCACCATCCCCGTAACAAACAAAGTTGGATATAGATACGGATAGTACGCGTACATGCGCTTATAAATAAAACAGGAAAACTTCCTCTGGATTCGTTCTATTAAAAGAGAATATTTAGCCTCGTGTGGATTCCATACTATGGCGTTAAATTCTAGTCTACTGCGCACGTACGCCGTGTATAACATGAGGCCAGGGGCCCAAGTCTGCTATTTTTATAAATTCGTCATTCCAACGCGATCCCACTGTCATTTTGCTAAAAGTTCGTAATCTGCTAATTCATAATGATCGATCATTGATCAGTCAATGGTCTCGTAATAGATTTGTGTTCGAATGACAATATCGAGCTTATTAAAAGCATGGCTGAAAGAAGAAGAAAGAAAGAAAGAGATTTTGACAATATATACGAGATTACGATTCTATGCCACTTCTTTCAATGAATGTCAGTGGTTAACCAATGGAAAGTCATAATGACGCCTTTATATTAGTAGATTACCAAACTTGTCAAAATTAACAGTTATGAAATCAATGATTGACCATTCTGACACTATTGTAATAGCAGACTTGAGGCCCAGGTCTTATTCCCTTAAATGCAAAGGAAACTCTTATGAAAAACCCCAGCATCGTATTAGCAACTTCACATGCGGATATTATGTGGTCCCTAAAGTTAAGTCTTGATTCCTGGTGCTTGAGTCTAATGTAAGTTCTGAGTCTCGAATTTGGTTGACACGTTCCAGTGACGCACCTGTCAGACTATATTCAAAGTGCAGCGGCACGCAAGAGCGAAAAAATGGCATAATTTTAAATTTTTTAACATTGAAGTACAGACGATTTAGCTTACTCCACTCCTCCACGGCAACTATATCTTCTTGGAGTCGATGGCAGTCGTCGAGGTCTTTAAATTACGTACTGATTTTTTTCTATCCATTGATTTTTTTGTGTCGTTACGCGAGTAAAACTGATTGCATTAAAAAATAGTTGTATTTGTTATGCTTACCATACATCCTATCTGGATGTACAGCATACAATTATGGAGTAGTACCAGTGATACAAGCATCTCTATGCTCAAGCGTCTGCAAAACACTTGCAAAAGACGACATTTAAAGAAGAAATTCTTTCAACTGTGGAAAAGTACAAACAGCGACTCATCATCCAAATGATCCAGCAATCCTACTGATGTTCTGAAGAAGATTTTTTAAATGATATAGACTAATACTTGACTGCGATCCCACCTGATGTTAAGCAGTGATGCAATTGTTGGATGGTAAAGCGCACTAATCTATTAAGGGCTTATTCACTCTAGCCTTGAAGACAGCTAAATTATAATCGGACGGGAAGACTGCAGCAGGCCAATTGTTCCAGTCCTTCGATATACGTGGTATAAACGACGAGGCATGGTCCGGACCGTAGAGGTGTTAACAATTTGAGAGTCTAAAGCTGATAGCTAGCATTTTGCAGTACCAGCCCATATGTAGCTGCAATACTCCTCACACGATCGGATCTGTGCTTTGTATAACATTAGGAGCTGTCCCAGTTTTTTTTTTTTTGAGTGGGAAAATCATCTTATGACAAATCGCGCTCTTGGGCGGAGCGTGAGATAGTGTCAGACTTTTACTGACTAAAAACCCACTCCTGTTCCTTCTTTGCCTTCGTCCCAGGGCCTCACTTTCACACTACCCGTGGCCCCAGTAGGCTTCGACCCTGCTGGGCCCCTACAATTTGCTGACATCTCCCTGAGGCGCGCGTGGAACAGTACGCGCCGTTGACAATTTGGGCTCGGTCCGGACGGTTATCGGACGGTCGGACGGCGAGCCACCCATTGCTCACCGTCCGCAAGCCAGTACCTACGGTGGCCGGAAATCGGGATCGGAATTCCGGCGGCGGTTTGGGCGTGAGGACCGTTGCCTCACGCGATCAGCCGCCTCCTTTGCTGCTTCACAGAAGGAGGCGACCGCCTGCCACTCTTCCTCGCTCCGGACCATGGCCTGTACCAAGGCCCGGCGCGAGAGATCGCCACCGCCGATCGCCCCCACGAGGACACGGCGTTGCTCTGCACAAGCGGGGCACACCTCTGCCATGTGCTCCACCGTGTCCTCCGGGCGGTCCACACAGTGGCGACACCCGGGCGTCGCTTCCGCACGAATCCGGTGCAGAAACTTCCCGAACTTATCGTGTTCGGTGAGAACCTGCGTCATGCGGAAGGTGAGGACGCCACGAGGTCTTTCCAACCACGCCTCAAAGAGGGGACTTACCGCCATAATTGTGGCGTGCCCAAGGAGCTGTGCCAGTGTGAAATATCGTCAGACCTTTGCAAGAACGTTGAGTTTCTTAGCAGCTACCATGGCTTTGGACCGCTCAAAGTTTAATTTTGAGAAAATTTCAACTCCCAAGAGCTGAAGACGGTTGGTGCACTCCAAGGATACATTCTAAAAAGCAGGAGCTAAAGTAAACAGGCTTCATAAGGCAGTGAACATACACGCTTGTGTTTTGACGGCGTTAAATTCCGCTAGATTGGCTTCACCCCATTTGAAGACTACTTAAATGATACTTTAACCTTGCTATGAGGCGTTTGGAGGTATGCAGAACAGAGTGTGAAGTCCCGCAAACCTCCTTTGAAAAGGAAGGATCTTCCGACCAGACGGGTGTTATGTCTGGTGGGCTACTGCCCGATAGATGATTTCGAGCTGTTCTATATGTTCTAATCGCGCGGAGAACTTTGATTGCGCGATGCAGGATTAGTTCTTATGTGACGTCATAGATGTCGCTACAGGCGTGATATAATGAAACGTCATAACAGATAATAGTTTTTATGTTAACCTTTTCATCGAAAACCCAGATATAGTTACCGTTTTCGCAGTAGGAAATACACCGGATTATGACTACCTAGTTAATGAAAATTGATGGCAGAAAATTATAAAAACTACAAAAAGAAATAAATTTTACAGAAGGTATTATTAAATTATTATCTCGTTTCAACTATTATTTCCAAATATTGGATGTCTATTATATTTGCCTATAGTATTATTTATTTACAAACCTCACAAGTGTCTTTTGGTTCATTCTTGTCACCATAGCACATTTGTGTAGTGTGGTTATATCCGTTCAGCAGGTGTCTGTGAGTGGGGTATAATTTTGAACACTCGTCTTCTTCAAACTTTTCCACGTTAAGCTGCAATAAACTGACCATTAATCATCATTCAGTATTTTATGATTCAGTATTCAGTTTTTTCTTTCATGCCATATTTATATATAATTCGTATACGTGAGTTTGTGACCTAATTCCTCCTAAACTATATTGTATTGTTGGTGAACCACTAAATAAATATATAAATAAACAGTTTGGCCAATTTGAAAGTATGTTGTGTATGTATTTGAGTCGGTCCCTGAATGGTTTAAATTTAATTGGACCCAGTATGTGGCACTGCAATTCGGATCTTAATATTTTTTTTCTAACAAAATGCCAGCTTTCGGGCAGGACATCTGCCGGGACCGCTAGTACTAATATATAGTAACCTTACGTCATCTGCCCTGTCATTAACAACACGTAAAGCACATTATAGATATATGGAACAGTACGGAAACTACCTACAAATATTCGAAACGGCACACTCACACAAACATACGCATCGACGAAACTCCTAAGCGTTTCTCGTGGTTCTGTCAGTAGCGAATGCCGCTTAGGAGTCTCGTCGATGCGTATGTTTGTGTGAGTGAGCCGTTTCGAACATTTGTAGGTAGTTTCCGTACTGTTCCATATATCTATACTGTGCGTAAAGGGTCGGCTTTTAACCTAACCAGACGCAGCTAAGTATCAGTGTTTTACACTGGGCGACGCTGTATAAGTAATAGGGTTCTTAACCTTTAACTATGGACGTGCGGTCTCACAGGCCGCGTGCAGTTTGTGATTCTCGTGCCCCTCTCCTCCCGCGTACCCCACGCGTATGCCGGCCTCAGTAGCTTCGGTTTTAGTGGCGAAACGACAGTTGAGAGTGAAGGTTACGTCGCCGGCTGAATATCGCGTGAGTAATTTCGCTTTATATTTTGAGTGCGGTCTGTGAGACCGCGCGTCCACTATTGTGTTATAAATTGACGCTGACGGTGATTTTGTTTGTTTTAGATTTTATAAACTAAAATGTCAAAAAACCATCAACCAACGACTGCAGGCAAACGAACATCAAGTTCGTCCACTCAGAGAGCCAGTAAAATATTGCGATTAGATGATCCTTCTTTTGAAGACGAGTTTCAACGATTGCTTTTAGAATCGGATCAGTGCGACAGCGATGGGGATGTTGATGATTGTCTGTTTTATGAAGCTGACATTGACGAAAATCACTCGAGTGAACAAGAAATTATTCAAGAAAGTGGTAGTACTACCAGAGCTGACGGTGACATAAGGAGATCGGATAGTGAAAGTTCAGATGACGACAATATACCTATAGCACAGTTACGGCCCTCGAAGTATTACTATGGTAAAAATCGCTACAAATGGGCTACAGAACCACCTTCCAGAAGAGTTCGCACTCCACAGCATAATATAGTGTTGAACAGATCTATTCTGCCCCTGACTGAAGACGAAAAGAAAGATCCTATCAGTATTTGGAATAAACTTTTTGATGATGAAATACGACAAACCATTTTGACATGGACTAACTTCAAAATCGCTGAGTTTAGAGCCAAATTCAAGCGGCAAGACAGGTCAGAATTAAAAGAAATGGACATGATAGAACTCAATGCCTTTTTAGGATTATTATACTACTCTGCCGCCCTGAAATCAAATCACGAATCTACCAGTTTTATATTTGCTACGGATGGTACAGGTTGTGAAATATTCAGGTGCTGTATGTCAGAAACCAGGTTTTTAGTTCTTCTGAACTGCTTACGTTTTGACAACCCAGCAGATCGCGCTGAGAGAATAAAGACCGATAAACTGGCCGCTATTTCTGGAATATTTGATAAGTTTATCGCTAATTCTCAAAAACTATATCAACTTAGTGAATATGTTACTATTGACGAGATGCTAGTGGAGTTTCGTGGAAGAAGCCACATGATTTCGTACATGCCCCAGAAGCCCGGTAAATATGGCCTACTTATTCGTGCCTTGTGTGATGCGAAGACCTTTTACTTTTATAATGGTTATTTATATTCAGGAAAAGGTAGCGATGGCGCCGGACTATCAGCTGACGAGAAAAAATTTCTTGTTCCCACTCAATGCGTGCTACGCTTGACACAGCCGTTACTAAGAACCAATCGTAACGTGACAGCAGACAACTGGTTCTCCTCTATTGAACTTGTAGATGAACTGTCTAAGCGTAATCTAACGTATGTTGGGACTCTGAAAAAGAATAAAAGGGAAATACCGAATTTATTTCAGGCACAAAAGTCTAGAGAGGTTGGTTCAACTTTATTCGGTTTTACGAACGACAAAACTATGTGTTCTCATGTGCCAAAGAAGAATAAAGCTGTGCTCCTGATATCATCTATGCATCATGATAATACTATTGATGAACATACAAAGAAACCCGAGATGATTTATTCTATAATTCCACCAAAGGGGGCGTAGACGAAACGGACAAAAAATGTTCAATTTATTCGAGCAGTCGCCGAACAAGAAGGTGGCCTATGGTGATTTTCCACAGAGTTCTGGACTTGTGTGGAATTAATGCTTACACTTTATTCAATCAACACCAAGACAAAGAACTAGAAAGAGGTAAATTTCTGAAGAAATTAGCACGATCCTTGGTGGTTCCACATATGCAAAGACGAGTTATAAACCCTTATTTGCCAAATGAATTAGTTATGACGCTGAAACGAGTTTTGGGCCCTGATATGCCATCCCAAGACCCACCAAGTGAAGAAAATATAGTTCCTAAACGTAAGACGTGTAAACTATGCCCACCAAAGATAAAACGAAAGACGATCCACACTTGTGTAGGCTGTAAACAGCCAATATGCCTACAATGCTCTAAGCCGCTATGCAAAGATTGCCAATAAATATGACCAAGTTGGGCCCTTGTCGAAATTTTTATGTTTAGTTTTGAGAAGATTATGTTAAGTTTTTTATGTTCTTTGTTCTTTATATTTTATTGTAAAAGAAGTTAAACTAACTAAAAAAAGTCATTTTCCTGTGGTAATATACCTATAAAGTGATCTCAAGCTAAAAAGTGCCTTTGATTGTTATATCGTTAGATTTAGTTTAAAATAAATACATTTTTCATTAAAATTACGTCTTTTATTTACATTTAGTAACTCTTCTAAGGGATAAAAACAAAAAATGATACAATATTTACGCATCAAGATAGAAACCAGCCCGTAAAGACAGCGGTCTGTGAGGCCGCACGTCCATAGTAGTGTAACAAAAATGGAACGTCCATAGTTAAAGGTTAAGGTCATATACAGTCAGTATATGACCTTAAGAACCCTATTACTTGGTAACACGATGTTTATTGGTAAAACGAATTGTGACACTTTCAGACTGACAAACTGGTCGTGTCAAATTACAGAGTCAAAGCTTTATGAATGACTGCTAATGCTGGGACCAACAGTGTAACACGAAAGGATCGTAGTATGTAATAGACTAGTTTGTCAAATAGTTCTTAAAAAACCGGGCAAGTGAGGCACACTGAGGGTTCCGTACAAACTTACCTATGTAGTTCAATTCCCAAATTAATAATAATAATTTATTTGTCTCAGATACAGCAGATCCATATTTTTGTTAGTAGAAACTTAAAAAATTATGTTAGTAAGCTAAAATGAACTACGCACATTAATTTTTCACATGCATCTGTATACAATGCCACAATATTGGGCAGTCTAATCGACCAGCCACAACTCTAAGAATGCTGTTGCTACTGCCGCGGACAGGACTTAGCAGCGATGCGGTCCTTTTACGTAGGATGGCATGAAAGCCATCAATACACGCATCGGCAAACATGCCAGATGCACTACAGTGCCGCGGCAACCGCATCAGCATCCTAAACGCGTTGTTATATTGAACGCGCTGGGCGTTGATTGTCTTCTGCGTATAATTGACCCATAGACTGCACGTATAAAAGGATTGGCAAAACGCCCGGAACAAAGTCACTTTTACTGCTTTGGTGCAGCGTGCAAATCTACGAGCCAAGATATTGCATCGGACAGCCAACACCCGGCGCTCCCTCTCAATATCTTCGCCGACTGAGAGGTCATCCGAGACCCAGTGGCCCAGGTACTTGAAACGAGAAACTCTTGGTAACGATACACCATCTAAAAAGACGGGTGGTACGTGCGTGACCTTATAGCCAGGTGATTGGAATACCAAGAGCTCACTCTTCTTTACATTATACCTGAGCCCATGAGCCCCGGCATAATCCTCACACACGGCAAGCAGTTTTTGAATGGCGCTTATAGAGGGACCCAACAACACCATATCATCTGCGTTACTTATATTATTGATGTATTTTCCATCTATGGAACATCCGACATTGGTATTGCTGAGCCGCTCAATGAGTCCGTTAACGTACAGATTGAAGAGACGAGGCGAGGTTAGACCTCCCTGTCACCTTACAATATTAATTTGGTTGTTGTACCAATAATCAAAAATGTTAATGACCTCTTCCGGGAGGCTGGTTTCTGTCTTCACTTTATGCCATAGAACATCATAGGACACCAAATCAAAGGCTTTTGCAATTAAGCCTCGAAGATTTTTCCAAATCACAAAAAATAGTATATTTTTTTTGTGACGTAACAAAAAGAATACTATTTTCAGATTTATTCTTATACTTGTGCTATGGGACCTGGCTTCATGGCAAATTTCAGGATTCTAGGTCAACGAGAAGAACACTTTTTTTTTTTAGGTTGGAAAATCATCTAATGACAAATCCCGCTCTTGTTTGGAGCAGGAGATAGTGTCAGACTTTTACTGACTAAAAACCCACTCCTGTTCCTTCGTTGTCTTCGTCCAAGGCCCCGGGTTTCGTTTTCAAACTACCCATGGAACGAGAAGAACCCTATGAATTTTGATTCCCTTGAGAGTGTCGAAATACATGTTTTTTGCAACATAAATTTCGTTAACTTAGAAGTTTGATTTTTTCACAACTTCATGGGCCCGCAGACTTGAGTATATAGTTTTAATTTCAACTCAATACCTCCACGCTTTCTCGAGATAAAGGGTCTTGACAGACAGACAGACAGACAGACAGACAGACAAACAGACAGACGGACGGACAACAAAGTGATCCTGTAAGGGTTTTTTCCTTTTGAGGTACGGAACCCTAAAAAAACAAATACTCACAGTTTGTAAAGTGTCAGCCAGTTCTCTTTTGTGCCCCAGAGCTCCCCACCCTGTAGCTAATAAATAGTCTTTTGCTTCTCCTGTCGAATGAAGACAGATTGGTAACACTTGTCTGCTAAAGGATATCCTGAAATAAAAATTATTATCTACTAATTATCAGGATTATTATATAGTAAAACTTTCATAAAATACAGCGTAATATAGAGATGCAATGAATAGCGCTCTATATTATGTAAGTGAAGATATCCGCGCGACTAGCTTATACATCAAATTTATAAATATCAGCCCCACACCAACTATCCAGATGTGTATCGATCTAGCGGGGCCACTCGAGCTACACTGAAAATACTAGGGGCAATGCTTTTCTTGGTAATATATAACAATGTTGTGCTTTTTTGGCACGTATTAATTCAAATTACAAAGGGCCCTGCTGGGCAGACAATTTTTTCTTGCTGAATTTCTCCTGTTCTGTTAAAGGGCCCTTAGAGTTAATATATAAACCGAGAGGTACATTGGTACAAGTTACGATCAATATTATTTTTATGTTTTCCGAGCGCAATACGACCGTGGGCCCCGCTGGATGGATGAGGTAATTTCTATCGAAACAGTTGGGGTACATTGGATCTTGTTAATAAATTCGTACATTGAACCAACAAAACATTGCCACTAGTTTTTTCGGTATAGCTCGTGTGGCACCGCTAGAACGATACACATACTATCCGGCAACTGTGAGCGTATGACTGTAAGAGGTAACGGAAAAGTGGCCAGTTTGCTGATAACTCGTCTGTCAACCAACCCAGAGAGATGTCAGCAAACTGTTGGGGTCCAGCAGGGCCGATGCCCGCTAGCTAGGACCGCGGGGAATTTTTGAAGGGGAAACCCGAAGTCCCAAACGCAAAGGGCAACTGAAAGACACAGATGTGGTTTTAGTCAGTAAAAGTCTGATACGTCCTTCGCTCCGCCCAAGGGCGGGAGATGACATTGGATGATTTCCAACCTTAAAAAAAACTTAACCAACCAGATAAAAACAAAACAAAAAAAAATGAAACTCTTGAATGTGCTTGCCTTTGATTTCGAAAAACCTATGAGTAAATTTTCATGCGTAAAATTGGAACTACTATAAAAAGTCCTCGTATCTTTAGCTTAGTCTTCGTCATTATTACACCTCAAGAAAATGATGCATGTAATTGTCCACACCTTAGAAGCACTCAACATATTAAATACCTGGGTATAGTTATAGATAATAACCTCAGATTCCGGGAACACATTGATGCACTTAACACTAGGTTACGCAAGCTGATATATGTCTTTAAAACGTTGAGGGAGGTGGCAGATGCGAAGCTAACTAAAACAGTATACTTTGCTCTCGCACAGTCGTTGCTAACCTATTGCATCAATGTATGGGGTGGAGCTCCAAAGTCTACACTCCTAGTACTGGAGAGAACGCAAAGAGCCATACTAAAGGAGTCTTGGTTTTTACCTTACCGTTACCCTATAGAGCTCTTATATAAAGATGCAAAAGTTCTCACAGTGCGTCAACTATTCATTAAGAGCATAATATTAAAACAGCATTATATGATATCATACCACCCTTCATCTTCACAAGGTAAGAGAAGATACAACCCCGTGGATCGGCCAAACATTCGCCTTACAACCAAATTTTCAAAACGTAAAAAGAAAATAACTTCCTTTCTACAAGCACTAAATTATGACGACACCGAGAAACTACTTGCTACTCTGGTATAACATTTCAAACGTAATTACACACACACCATCACCATCACCCACTTACACTTCCACACACAACACACACTCATATACTTATATGCCCATATACACACACACACACACACATATACTAACCAATATATATTTATTTATTGAAAATAATTATGTATGAGTTCACCGATCAGTATACAATACTTAATGTTAATGTAACGAGAAAATTAATTACTATGTAAAAGGCGGGGTCCTGGTGTCCTGAAATACAGGCTTGCAGCCTAGTTTAGGCATCAGTCTTCCACAATAATAAAACACTTGTTACTACATTTTAAGAATTTGATGTACTGTAAAATATTGTGGTGAGAAATAAACATTTATTATTATTATTATTATACATTTATTTATCTCAGCACCCTAAGGTCCTGGACCTTTGGAAGGCGTACGAGGAGCCGAAACCAACTCGCAGAGGCCCTTTTAGACGCTTTTAATGGAAAGTGGTACGAACCGGTGATTGTCCCTGTACGCACTATGCTAGTGCATCCAAGGACAACCCCCGGTTGGTGGGAAACTATTGCGACATATGGAAAACTAAGATATAAGGCTATGGTTTTTGGAGTCTTAAGTGGACTGGTTACCAGGAACTATATTAAGACTATGGCCCCAGCCTAAACAATGTTATTAATATCCATCGACAAAAGGCAGGGGGTGACTTGCACACTCAATAAATGGGCCCCCATAAACGATCGCTAGCACGAATTAAGTGACGTAGCAACAAGAGGGCAACATATCCTGAGGTGCTTAAGGAGTGGAGAGGTATACCACGGCTATCAGGACAATCCCGGAAGTACGGTCAAGATCCCTACCAGCACCTTACTGGATTATACATCCTTCTCCCGAGCACGTTTGCTCTTGCGAATCTCCACTCAAGCCAGCCAATAAAGGCAAGAGAGAGGTGGGAGCTCTGTTCCTCGTCAGTGTTCACTACGGCCGGCCAATAAAGGTAAGCCGGAGATGAAGAACAAGAATTTTCCCGGGAGATCGGGTCCGTGGGGTCGCTAATGCCGAACAGTTCGCCACAAAACTGCCCTGCGGATTATTATTATTATTATTATTATATTTTGAGTTCTCTTAAGTGTATATGATTGATATCTACTTTATTATTACAAATTATCTAATCTTGTATTTTAAAAATCGATTATTTTTTTATTCATTTTTGCATACCTGCCACAGTGTACTTTTTAACCCAAACGATGAATAGTGGAGAACGCCTTGTTGTATTAAGTTCATCTATGTGCCTTTACTGCACATAAAGTTTCAACAAATAATAAATAAGACCATAAACATAAACTATATAATAATAAACTATAACCAATAGATAGCAGTCATATTATTATCTTTTACTCACTCTGTATCAGTCTCGAGTAATGCGATGTCGTGGTACTTGGAGGGTGGCTTGTACTCTGGGTGAGGAATCCTCCTCTTCACGTTATATATCTGCCACAGCTCATCAGGGTCGCTACGCTTTAATATACCAAGAGCTATGTACTTTACTTGACCCCTGAAATTATGAAGTAATTAATAATAATATTACTACTCCACAACTAGCACACAACGCCATCTAGTCCCAAACTAAGCAGAGCTTGTGCTGTGAGTACTAGGCAACTCATAAATATACTTAAATATTTCTACACACATACATATTATAGATAAATTACACCCAGACACAGAACAAATGATCGTACTCACCACACAAACATTTGTCTTGGGCGGGAATTGAACCCACGAGCTGCGGCATAGCAGTCAGGGCCACTAACCACTAGACCAACAGGTTAGTCAAATTCCTTTTCAGTACCATCTTATACTTTAGAAGGTACTGATTTTCATATCTTGATCTTAAATAATTGTTCCTTATTAAAAAGTTAACAATTTGAGGCTTTAAAGGAAGGGGTCTTTAGACACTTACACTGTAGGTGACGATAAACAGTGACCGGCGGTGAGAATAAATCGTTCACTGATGACAGAGCCTCCACAAAGCCAATCCGCTGTTTGGCTATCAACACCATACCCCAGCAAAGCCTGATGGAAGATTAAAGTGATCATAAGAGCTAATGATATAATGTAACAATTTTAAAATACAATTTTAATAAAATATTTTTATTAAATGAAGAAAATAGTGCATGAAAATGAAAACGATATGGAGTAGTCACTCCTGTTCAAAGTCACGCGAACGCCGGCGTTCGCGGCATGACGTCATCGCGCCACACACGGTCGAAAGGCAAGCGAACGCCGGCGTTCGCTCTCTCCCACTTCATTGTAGCCCCTATTTTCAATACTTAGAGACTACTTTTGTATGAACAAGTTTGATTATTTACGTTCCTGGATAAATTTCCTATAAATTGAACGCAACAATATTTTATAGTCTATGCTCTGCTTTTTTTTTTCGGTTTGACATCACAAAAAGTTATTTCTGCCGCCATTTTATTTATGGCGGTGCCCCTGCTGTCATTTCCGAATGGCGCGCGGGGAAAATTTCGAAAGGTTAAATAACAGTGTTGTAATTACCCAGTGGAGAGTAATAGAAAAATGCGCTATAACCCGCCTCTCATTTTTGAAGATGACCTCAAAAATGAGAGATGAGTAGTTGCGCCAACCTCAATCACCCACGAGGGTTTGGGTAAGTATCGATGTACGTTTTTCAGTCTTGATTACAAGTATTGTACATAAGCCATGGAAAACATCGTGAGGAATATTGGACAATAACAAGCAAGCATGCTTTCTCCGCGCTGCTGTGAGACGTTTATAAGATGGCATACGTTTATTATTGATCTCTTACCATGTGAGGAAATTGTTCTCTAAAAGCATCGATGCCTCCGTGTGATGGAAGATAGTGATTAAATATAATTTCATTGCAGTTCGCTTCAGTGTTGTGAACCCGGACCATTTCAACCCTCCTTAATTTTTTACAAAAGTAATCTAGCCTGTGTAAGTATTCTTTACATTCTGGAATATGATAAAAAAACTTTTTTTAAAGTTTTTTTTTTATTTCTTTGAAACAAAATAACTTGAGAACAAAAACTTACAAATAATAAATAATCTACTTACTGTCTTCAGCTTTCCTTCCAGTTTTGTAGATAATACCTAGACTTGGACTTATGATCATATTCCTATAAGAAAGCATCATCGTCAATCGGTTAGTTCGAAGGTGGAGATGTTTTTTAATCTCATCTCATAAGTCAAGATATTAGGGAACTCTAGTAGAATTGCATTTCGATTGCATTTCAAGGAGTGTGCGTCGGAATTGCATAGCCTAATTCCGCCAAGTCCGTTCCATCATCGGACCACCAGGCGTACGGCGATGCGCAACCGGTACATCCCACCTTATTTTTTGGACTAAGCATCCTGAATAGACTAATTTGTGTTCTTACCTTGTATTATTCAATTTACAGTCCGTACAGCATATAATTGGCTCATTGCCTTGAAAAGAACAAATCTGAAAGTATAATATTTAAATAGTAATGGATAAAATATCTAAAAAATCTAAACCAGAACAAGAAGGTCTATAAGAAGAAATCTGAAAGTGGCACGGATGACCAAAAGAAATGTTTTTTATTTTTATTGGATGGGAAAATCATCTTATGACAAATCTCGCTCTTGGGCGGAGCGCGAGATAGTGTCAGACTTTTACTGACTAAAAACCCTCTCCTGTTCCTTCTTTGCCTTCGTCCCAGGGCCCCGGGTTTCACTTTCACTCTACCCGTGGCCCCAGTAGGCTTCGACCCTGCTGGGCCCCCACAATTTTCTGACATCTCCCTGAGGCGCGCGTGGAACAGTACGCACCATCGACGACTTGGGCTCGGTCCGGACGGGCAAATCGTAATTTTTGCGATTTTCGGTAAGTATGTTATGCGCTTCAGCCTAATATCATCAGCATTATTTTAGACGAAAGACGTCCGATGTTGGGCAAACGTCGTGTACGTCTAACATTCATCGGATTCCCGCGACCCTCACTAGGCCATCGGTCCACATTGTGGGAGGTCTTCCAACGCAGCGTCTTCCGCGGCCTAATATAATTACAAGTAATAAATCTATATATATATATAAAAGCCTAGCTTCTGCCAGCGGATTCGCCCGTGTGAAAGTAGTTTTCTTCATACTAACTTCGGACCCCCGTTTTATCCCCTTAGGGGGTAATCTTTGGAAAATCCTCTCTTAAAGCTCGCTTCCGTCATAAAATGAAACCTTGTGCAAAATTTCACCCTCATATTCCCAGTAGTTTAGGCTGTGAATTGATATGTCTGTCAGTCAGTTTCTCCGTATTAACGCACAGCCGAAACGTTTGGGACTAGAAACATGAAATTATGCACAAGGTTTCCTTTTACGATGTAGGTGAGCACTAAGAGGATTTTCCAAAATGGGAAGAAACGGTAGTCCAAAGTTTTTATGGAGAAACCTATTTTCACGCGGGCGAAGCCGCCGTCAGAAGCTGGTTTATTTATAACTGTTTTCATCAACACCGAAAAAAACTTAAATGACTTGGATTTTTAGTCACTCGTTGTTGAAACTTCAACGGTCCGGACTAAGCGTTTCGCTTCGTCGTTTATACCGCGTACATCAAAGGACTGGAACAATTTGCCTGCTACGGTCTTCCCGTCCAACTATAATTTAGGTGCCTTCAAGGCTAGAGTGAATAGGCTCTTAATAAACTAGTGCGCCTCACCATCAATGATTGCATCACTGCTTACCATCAGGTGGGATCGCAGTCAAGCACTGGTTTATATCAATTAAAAAAAAAAAAAAAACAATGATTGGATGTTTCAATTACTTTAATGAGTGACTAAAAATCCAAGTCAATATTATACTACTTACCGGAGCATAATCCTTTTCCTGGAAGTCTAAATAACTGCTTAAACATTCATAAATGTTAACACACTGCCCAGGGATCTCATTTCTAATGCATGAAGAGCCTGTAAATAACATAAACGGTTTCTTATATTATTTGGAAACGTATCTTTTAGTTATAAATAAATAACACCTCGCACAATAGTTATTACTATTGAGAACAATAGTTATTACTTAAATACTAATTTAAGTTCGACAATATCTGTCACAAACTACTTGAAACCAATACATTAATTTTTAGAGTAAATTCGGTTGTCGGGAAAGACTAAGCTTTCTTTTTAGGTGGGAAATCAGAAACGTTTATTTCAAATAGACCAATTACTGGCACTTTTGAATTGTCAAAATGTCGGTCAGTCCAAAGAAAACAAAGTGAAGCTAAATTGCACGTTCCAAAGCTATGGAGAAGAACGTGCAAGAAACTCCATGGACACTCTTTAAAATCATATTATGAGTTACATAAATCTTGGCGTTAATCTTAATATTTCTTGTCGCGTCTAATATGTGAGCACAATGTAGATAAGTAATAATAAAAACTAATTAACCTTTTGAGTGCGTAATTAGAGACACAATAGTAAGACAATGGCGCGTGAACGCCGGCGTTAATGCGGGGATCAACAGCTTACAAACATAGAAATTGAATTAAGCCACTGGCAGGTAAGAGATGACCAGTCTCAACTGACGGCACCCGTTCATGAGCATGACGCTCACGCTCACTCAGCTCAACCATTTTGAAGGGAACTGAATGACCCAATAACACGTGCCACCATCAGCGAGACATTTGAGTGAGCATGACAAACTCTCAACTGCCATGCTCGTAATGTCAAACAAGTTGTAACCTAATAAAAAAAAAGAAATCATAGGGTGGAGCGTGAGGGTATGTCAAACATTTACTGATTAAAACCCACTCTTATGCTCCTTGTTTGCCTTCGTTCCAGGGCCCCGGGGATCTCTTTCGCACAGCCCATGGACACAGTAGGCTTCAGCCCTGTTAGGCTCCTATGGTTTTGCTGGCATCTCCTCGAGGCGCGCATGGAATACTACACGCCGTCGACCACTTAGGGTCGGTCCGGACGTTTACCGGACGGCTGGACGGTGCATTGCTCGCCTTCCACAAGCCCACGGGAGAAGACTAAGATGGATTGTATATACATGATATGCATTATGAGAGAAGCTGGTTTCTTATGCATGAGCGTACTTTATTGTATAGCTGTTCACATGTAAGCATTTTTTGTCGTAGTAGGTTCTAGTTTAAAATTAATAAACTTGCTCGTCGTATGCTTCGTTGACTAACTTGTTTATGTTGAGTAAGTGTGATATTTATATGAATGTATGTTGTTGTTTGAGCAATGGTGGCCGAGTGGTAATGGCCCCGACTTAGGAGTTGTAGGTTCCGGGTTCAAACCCAGCCAGGCGCATCAATTTGTGTAATTTATTTCATCACTACTGCTCTCAAAACGGTGAAAGGAAACATCGTGAGGAAACCGGCATGTCCTAGAACACATTAAAAAAAAATTCGAAGACATGTTACATCCACCAACCCGCACTGGGCCCGCGTGGTGGATTCCGGCCCATTCTCTCTCCTAGATAGGAGGCCTGAGTCCCAACAGTGGGAACTTTATAAGGCCGACTATAACTACTACTACTATATGATTTGTTAAGAACTTTTTTGACACAAAGGCAATGCCATCAACATGCACCCAGCAAACATTCCTGAAACACTACATCACCACTGCAGTCCCAACAGTACCTACCTTAGTGCATTGTCATATAGAACACGCAGGTCGCTGTATGTCCGTTGCGAATACCCGACCCACATGCTGCAGGTGTAAAAAGATTATCAAAATGCTTTAAAAAGTGTGATCTTTACTGACTTTGTACACCGAGCAAACCTGTTGCGGGCCAGCATGTTAAAACGGCTAGCCAACGACAGCCAGCTTGCTTGAGTCTTGTTGTCGTTTTGTTTTTAACCAATTAATACACAGGGTGCATGGTGGACATCCTACCCATACGCGCAAAATATTTTGGCAACACTTACGTTGTGCCTACAGCTAAGAAGTGAAATTTCCTTCCGGATTCTGTGTTCCTTGAGTGAGCTACAATAAGGATCTTTAAGTAAACAGACCATATGTAACATTCAGATAAATGTGCTCTATCGTCGACCACTGACTGTCAGTTGAAACAGTGGTCAAACGAGATATAAATTATATACGCCTATAAATTATAAAATACACAACCTTTACGCACCTATTTCTAAATTCAACAGCTCACTTCTCACACACAAACCGCTTATAAACAACATAATTATATGACGTAGCATCATGTAAAAAATAAGGATAAGACGACTTCTTCACATTAAATTTGAGTTAGAACTAAAACTCACATATGATATCAGTTTGTATTTATTAAAATAATATTCTTATGGCGGCTCCGTAAACAGGCGTGAACGTGAATGTGGACGGTTTTCACGGAGTTCACGCTCATCCACGCCTATTCTCCGAACAGGGGATCAAGGGAGGCTTTCAGTATTGAAGGCCTTCCTCCCACAAGGTGAACCGATGACCTGGTGAGAGTCGCAGGAATGCGGTCGATGCGAGACGCACAGGATCGGTCGTTGTGAAAGAGAGTGTGTTACATAATTCCGAAAAGTGTAACATCGAATAACACGTTCCCGTAAGTTTACTAATCCGAAACACTTAACAACGAATGCACGTTACCACGAAAAACTTAACGCCGCAGCCATGCGATCTCGAATTACATGATTCAGAAACACTGTAATGTCGAATAACACGTCCCCGTAGGTTTACTAATAGGAAACTCTTCACAACGAATGCACGCTGCTACGAAAAACCTAACGCCACAGTCATGGAATCTCGAATAACCAAATCTCTAATTCACAAATTCGATAAACCAGCGTACATTCGTTGTGAAGAGTTTCCTATTAGTAAACATACGGGGACGTGTTATTCGATATTACAGTGTTTCTGAATCATGTAATTCGAGATCGCATGCCTACGGCGTTAAGTTTTTCGTGGTAACGTGCATTCGTTGTTAAGTGTTTCGGATTAGTAAACTTACGGGAACGTGTTATTCGATGTTACACTTTTTGGAATTAAGTAACACACTCGATGATGATGTATCAAAAAATATTAAAAAACCGAGCCCGGGCGCGGTGGTAAATACACCGCGCCCGGGCGCAGCACTCGGACAGTTCGGCACCACCCAAGCCGCCAAGATCGCCAAGCGTAAGTATGAAAAGTGAAGTACATACATGAGATTGACTTCTGTACTTATCTATTTGGTGATAGAATGGTAATCTCCTAAATATTGACAAATGAATGTAACGGTAATCTGCTTAAATTTTTACAGTTCCTTTGATCAGTGACCTACCATTAGAACGTCATTTTGCAGTCATTGCTTTTAAGAAGCTCGATATTATCATTCGACCACAACTCTATTACGAGACCATTGACCGATTAATTATCGATCATTATGAATTAGAAGATTACGAACTTTTAGCAAAATGACAATGGGATCGTGTTGGAATGACGAATTTTTAAAAATAGCTGACTTGGGCCCCTGGTCATCCATGATAATGGACTTAAAATTCAAATAGATTGCTTTTTTTCAGTAGATGGAAATCGTTTTACGATTATGAAATATTACGGAACCAGAAGTTAAAAGCCAAACTGAATGTTAAGAGCATGATTAAAATGGAATCCAGGAAAAAGTCGATGCACAACATAAAATGTTCTCTAAACCTAACAAATGAGAAGATTTAACAGCAGACTGGCTACAGACTAAAGTACAACTTAAAAAGAGTTACAAATACTACCGTGACTTTTACTAACTGGAAATACGAGTAATTGCAAAACATGGTTTTGTCAGAAATCTTCTAAAACAAGTCCTGTGCCAATAGACAAAATAATATCAGAAGAAACGCTAAAGTTACAGGAAGACAAAGTCACTCTTAATACTGATTACCAATTTCCACCTCAAAAAAAAACCATGAATAGAAAAGATAAAAAATCGCGGATCTGACTCCTTGGAAGAGCTTCTGTCTACCTTTTTTGGTCAGCCATTGTGAATGTAGATGAGAAACAGAGCTCATTCTCTTGCCTTTATTGGCTGGCCTGAGAGGAGATTCGCAAGAACAAACGTGTTTGGAAGAAAGATGTATAATGCTAGAAGAAATATCTAAATATATAAAACTCAAAGGTGACTGACTGACATAGTGATCTATCAACGCACAGCCCAAACCACTGGAGGGATCGGGCTGAAATTTGGCATGCAGGTAGATGTTGTGATGTAGGCATCCGCTAAGAAAGGATTTTGATAAATTCTACCCCCAAGGGGATAAAATAGGGGATGAAAGTTTGTATGAAACTTTGTCAATTTTAAACCGATCGGGCTGAGACTTTGCATGCATATAGCTACTATGACGTAGGCATCCCCTAAGAAAGGATTTTGATAAATTCTACACCCAAGGGGATAAAATAGGGGATGAAAGTTTGTGCCACAAAAAATAAACCTAATTAATAATAATACTTAACGCGAGCGAAGCCGCGGGCAAAAGCTAGTGGTTAATATTTGTTCTTCTTATCTACAGGATTGTTTTAATAGCCGTGGTATATATAGCTCTCCACTTCCAAAGCACCTCAGAACAGGTTGCCCCCTTTTTGCTACATCAGTATGTGCTCGTGAACGTTTTCAGGGGTATGTTTATTGAATGTGCAAGTCATCCTGTGCATTTTTATTGACATGTTCGCACACCATTGTTTAGGTAGGGGCCATTGTCTTAACATAATTTCTGGTAACCATTTCACTTTAGCCTCCTATAATAATCATAGCCCAAAATCTTTGATATCCATATCTTAAGTTATTTTATTACGATATGTGTCAATTTTCCTTGTACGAAGACGATAAGCTGAGATGTCTTTAACCGGTGTTAGACACACTGCTGTCAAGGTCAAGTCAAACCGGATTAGCACGTATAGCAAAATCTGCGTTGGTACAGTCAATCAAAGGGATTAGTAGGTACCACCCATTGTTGCCACAGCTATACCAATATCCTTATAAGGGGTATAAGGTCAGGTACAGATTGGGTGAAAAAGAACATGAAAGTAACATAAATAAACCGTTCCATCCTAATTTAACATTAAATACGCTACAACAGTTTGGCGAATTTGTTTCAACGTATGTTATAATTAAAACTCTTAAGAGTTATCAATCTGTACTAGGCATTATTTTTTACCTGTTAAGAATTTTCGCCGGCAGAGTAATAGCCATCCAATTTTCCAGTAATTTTTTTCCGTATGGCATTACGAAAAAAAAAAAAATTTGCAGTGTAGCAGAAAGATAAATAGTCTTTGTTACAGTGTACATCTATCATCAAGCAGACATCAGTAGTACTTTACACTTGAACTGAAAGAAACGCTCTTATTGCTAATACATAAGGTGCATTAATCTTTATCAAAATCAGTAATCGGTTGACTGCACCAGTACGATAAGGAGAAAATATTAAAAACTTAAAAAGATACATTGTAAATATTTAAACATCATATTTTGAATCCGTTAGAAGTGCAACCTTTTTGTTTATAATACTTATGAACTTATGTAAGAAACAAGTTTTTACTGACTATACTAACTTAGTTGAACCGCAAATGTTATAAGAAACGCTTGTGTCGATCTTGTTTTAACACTATGATACGTCATTTGATTGTGTTGACCTTAAGTTTTTCTTGTGTGACAAGTGAGCTGTTGAATTTGCCTGAAGGTGTGTCATTATTGCGATTTATATACATTGAGAATGTAGATTTAGATTTTTTACCAATAGAGGTTAGTAGTGGAAAAGCAGAAAAAAAAAAAAATAATCAGGCGAGAGAAAGAAAAACAAATTAAGTATATTGACTTGGCTCGCCAGGTTGTCGACATGTGGGATATGGACTTGGCGATCATTGTACCGATAGTCGTGTCGGGCAATGGCTTAATAGCCACGAACCTCGACCAACACCTTAGGAGGCTCGCGTTAGGCGACTGGATCAAGGGATTGATTCAAAAAGCAGTACTCCTGGACACGGCTCGTATTGTTAGGAGGTTCCTTTCTCTGGAACCCTGACCGCCGGTAGCTTGGACCCTGCTCCCGATACCGGTGGGGTATTATTTTATACATTTTTTAATGTTTTTTTATGAGTTTTGTTTGAAAAAATATTTAAAAATGTAATTTATAAGTGTTAATAATGAATAAAGGAAATAATCAGGCGAAATCGATACATAAGCGGCAAGCCTAGTCAAGTTCCACTGTTTCTTTCGTTCTAACCACGTGACTGAACGTTGAGATGATGTCATTTCCATACATTTGAAAAAAAAAATACATTTGAAGTTTTCTACTAGCGTTAACGATTTTAGATTAATGAGCTTGGCTAAGCCCTCTGGTTCGACACAAAAATTACTATCACTGGTAGGTATATGCGTACAATTTACCTTGAAGCGTACTGGTAGTAGCAATGCATTGGGAGAGCATGCTCCTCAAAATCTAAATAATGAGGTACAGAAGTCGTGAACGAATTTTAACACATGTATTTCATATTATTTAACCAAGTCTTAAATTTCAACAACTACCACATCTCGTAATTGTTTGCTCAAATGTTCATTATCTGTTAATTATTATTTACAGGGTCAGCATGCTCGAGGAACGGAATCTTCGGAAAGTGTGTCAGCATATATAATTGTTTAAGCAGTTATCTTGATTTTGAGAAAAAAGATTATGCACCGGTAGGTCTGCTTCATAGCTTGTAAACCTGGTTTGAGAGTGTTTTTTTAATTATTGCTATACACTAAGAATTTCTGCTATATCATGGCAGCGTTCACAAACATAATAAATAAACACCACACTCGGCACAACTATCTGTTGGTCATACGAATATTTGTTTCAAGCAAAATAAAAACCACGACAGGCATCGCTCAGCCAATGCGCTAACTCTATCGAAAATTTAACATATAGTGTCATATTAGGCAACGTAACGTGTAAAGATATCTTTTTAAACCGGAGAGTCATAATATATTGCAGTAGTAGTTATCAATATAATTTCAGCCGAAAGACGTCCACTATAGGACACAGGCCTCTCCCAAGTGTCGCCACAATGACTGGTTCTATGCATCTCACATCCATCGGATTCTTCAGACCCTTATCAAGTCATCAGTCCACCTTGTGGGAGGCGTACCGACTTATCTACGTCTTCTAGTACGCGGTCGCTACTCCAGAACCTTTCGGCTCCATCGACAAACTGTTCTACGAGCAACGTACCCTGCCCACTGCCACTTAAGTTTGGCCACAGCCACTTAAAATTGGCAATTCTTCGGGCTATATCTGTAACCTTGATCCTCTTGCGGATATTTTCATTTCTAAATCGAACACGTAAGGAATCGGATCAATAATACCGAGCAATAGTAGGTTTTTATGTTTTTAAGTTAATTTTATTTCACTGAACACAAAACCGCTGCGCTGCTGCTGCCCAGAGACCATTCCTCGTGCCTGCACAATGTGCCCTGGTGCTGGCTGGATGATCTTAACAGCAATTGTCACAGGTCGTAATTTTTTATGAGTTAGTGACGATACTTGAACTTGGTTTGTGTGTAAAGTTTTAACAATGCTATCTGTATCTGCGGTGGACGAAGCGTCATGGTGCTCTGTGCTTTTTCTGTGATTGTATCAGGCTGCGAGAATGTTTGAAAGAGCTGCC
Organism: Mythimna impura; assembly: GCA_905147345.3. NCBI lineage: Eukaryota > Metazoa > Arthropoda > Insecta > Lepidoptera > Noctuidae > Mythimna > Mythimna impura. Next base: position 19,566,104 of record LR990353.1, on the reverse strand, counting down.
GTGACACTAGAATGCAGCGGGTAACTAAAGGAATACAGCTGGATTTAGTCAGTAAAAGTTTCACTCCACGCTCCTCCTCACGTCGTATTTCTCAGTACTGTGGGTCGTGAAGTTCCTTTTGGATTAGCTTCTTACTGATGGTGTCTTGCCATCTGTGAACTCCACCCAGACTAGAAGAAGTTATTGCATGGTTACCCACTTTAAAAAAATGGTAATATTGTATTATTTTGGGATTACCTGATAATGATTACGAACGGTTCAAAGTATACAGTTATTTTATTGCCTTGTTTCTAATAAGCTTTTATTTTAAAGTACCTACAAAATAGGTATTAGTAAGTTTAGCTAGTTAGTATTTTGCAGTTTGTATTATTTTTATACTTTCAGATTTGTACTTTTCGAGGCAGAGAGCCAATTGTGTGTTGCACTGACTGCTCCTTCAATGATACAAGGTATGGTTTTTGGAGTATCTAACTAAACTAACTTAGACTAGAGAGCCACATTATCAATTGACAAGTATTATCATAAAAGAGTAAAATATAAATAATTATAAATATATCAAGTGGCTTTAGACGTGTAGCTTATGCTTGAACGAAATGGTACGTGGTCAATCACTTATATTTTTTTGACAATCGTTATTGCTATTAGAATGACATTTTATCTAGGTACAGATAGATGAGCTAAATTGTGATGCAATTTTTCTATTTAATACTGGAATATTTTTTACATATTTGAAACACAATTTACTGTAATTATATACATATACAAAAAAAAAAAACAACAAATAGATATTCCACAACTATCACTTATGCTATCTAGTCCCAAAATGTCCCAAACTAAACAGAGCTTGTGCTATGAGTACTAGACAACTATAAACATTTCTAAATAAGTTACACCCTCCTAAATATTATAAATAAATTACACCCAAAGTCAAAGTCAAAGTTTTTTTATTTCACATAGGCCTACATGGGCACTTGTAAAACGTCAGAAGCTAGTGCACGGTTCCAAATTGATCGTTTTTCCCATGGAGAAGAACCGGCAAGAAACTCCATGGTTACTGTTTTAAAAAAATTGTGGTTCTTACAATACTTCCATATTACAGTATAAGTAGATATTATGTAAGGACAGTGTACACCGGTCAATATTGTTACTTAAAAGTACAATAAAAATAATCATGATAAAAATTGAGTCGTAATAGAAAGTAACCTTGGGCACGCCACAATTATGGCGGTAAGTCCCTTCTTTGAGGGGTGGCTGGAAAGACCACATGGCGTCCTTACCTACCGCATGACGCAGGTCCTCACCGGACATGGTAAGTTCGGGAGGTTCCTGCACCGAATTCGTGCGGAAGAAACGCCTGGGTGGACCGTCCGGAGGACACGGTGGAGCATACGGTAGAGGTGTGCCCCGCCTGGGCAGAGCAACGCCGTGTCCTCGTGGGGGCGATCGGCGGCAGTGATCTCTCGCGCCGGGCCTTGGTACAGGCCATGGTCCGGAGTGAGGAGGAGTGGCAGGCGGTCGCCTCCTTCTGCGAAGCAGTAATGCTAGCAAAGGAGGCGGCCGATCGCGTGAGGCAACGGTCCTCACGCCCTAACCGCCGCCGGGATTCCGATCCCGATTTCCGGCCACCGTAGGCGCGGGCTTGCGGACGGCGAGTAATGGTTGGCTCGCCGTCCGACCGTCCGGTAACTGTTCGGACCGAGCCCAAGTCGTCGACGGCGCGTATTGTTCCACGCGCGCCTCAGGGAGATGTCAGCAAATCGTAGGGGCCCAGCAGGGCCGAAGCCTACTGGGGCCACGGGTAGTGTGAAAGCGAAGCCCGGGCCCGGGATGATGGCAAAGAAGGAACAGGAGTGGGTTTTTAGTCAGTAAAAGTCTGACACTATCTCTCGCTCCGCCCAAGAGCGGGATTTGTCATTCGATGATTTTCCCACCTAAAAAAAAAAAAATAGGAAGTAACCTAAGAATTCGCGGAGTCTACAGTGTTCTCACATTCACATTATGAAAAAAGAGGCTATATAAAAAAAAGCAAGTAAAATAAATAATTACAATTATCAATAAATGACATGTTAACAAAATAAATTACTAACGAATTTATGGTGGATGGATTCTAATAGTATAAAAAATATTGCAAGAGCAATGTTTAGAAGAGAAAAAAAGTAGGTATATATTACAACAAATGTGGAGCAGTTAATACATATATTTACACAAACACAGAACAACCGATCCTGCTCTTCACACAAAGATTTGTTTTGGGTGGGAATCAAACCCACAACCTCCGATTATTTTGTATAATAAGATTATTTGTGTATTTTATCTATGGGCCTCAGTTGCCTGATAATAAATGATTTATTATTATTATTCGTTTATTCATTATTATAACATATAAATTATATTTTTAAATATTTCAATAAAAAATAATAAAAAACATTTAAAAATATAAAAAATAGTGTCCCACCGGTATCGGGAACAGGGTCCAGGGCTCCAGAGAAAAGAACCTCCTGACAATACGAGCCGTGTCCAGGAGTACAGCTTTCTGAATGAAGCCCTTGATCCTGGCGCCTAACGCGAGCCTCCTAAGGTGTTGATCGAGGCTCTTGGCTATTAAGCCATTGCCCGACACGACTATCGGTACAATGATCGCCGAGTCCACATGTCGACAACCTCGCGAGCCAAGTCAATATACTTGATTTGTTTGTCTTTCTCGGCTTTCACGAGGTTCTCGTCACGCGGAACGGATATGTCAACAATCATTGCACGCCTCTCGCTTCGGTCCACCACCACTATATCAGGCTTATTGGCTACAATAGTTCTATCAGTGATGATGGGCCGATCCCAGTACAAAGTGATATGACCATTATCAAGAACTGGATCGGGCTCATACCTGTAGTACAGCACTTCCGATTCCACAAGAGACTATTTCAGAGGAAGTTGCTGATGGATAATCCTGGCTACTAGGTTGTGCCTATGCGTCATGATAACTTCGTCCATAATTGCATAAACAAAACCTTCGGTTTCCCCAAAGAGGTCACCGAAACGCAGCCAGGCTATGGACGCCAATTAGTCTACATCGGACCCGTGAAGGGCCCGGAAAAAGCGTCCGTGAAGTTCCTTGCTCTACCATACTTTCCTGCGATCGTTAGTGTCAAGCACTACCGGTTTGCGCCAGTTCCCGTTGGCCAGGGAGAGCGGGGTGAGTCCCTTGTCCACTGCCACTACATCTCGTTGCATACCCACGTCGGCAGCTAGGAAATATTCCTTGAAACTGCATACCTCGCGGTTGTGTAGGGTCTTATTATTATTATTATAACAACAGTCGGGGCCACTAACCACTAGACCGACAGGCCAGTCAAAATGAAAGTAACTAAAATCAATCTAAAAAAATATGGATTCGAAAAACTCCTCCACTTTGCTATCAAATGGTAGTTTACCTAAGAAACTGGCATTATGTATGGCAATACTTGTACTCTGTCTACGGTACAATCCAGCCCTTAGGTCACGCAAAGTGTCAACAATCGTGTAAAAAAAGGGATTTTGTACAATTTGTGAGTACTCGGACACCACAATCCGAGTAACCGCAAATAGCCAAAGATATAACTGCCAAGCAGTTTGTAATAATTTATTTACTATGTTTGTTTTTGTTCACAGGAACTTCTTTATAAATTCAAATGTGGGTATTATTCACAAGACTGGACATAAAGTTCAAGACAGTAAGTATATTACTGTATATATTTGTCTGTCATACATGTTCGTTTTAAATTTTCCAGAATACAAGATGTTGGGCGAATATAACATAATATTGGTTTTTTATATTACAGAATGTGTTGAATACATACACAGGTTAGATTATCCATGTAAAGGTAATCATAATACAAAAATGCAACGACTGTATAATCCAGAAAAAAACTGCAATGACATAAATATTGGAATAACTTCTACATTTGGAGGTGTTGGAGGTGTTAATGCTTACAGAGAAGAGTTTCCGCACATGGTAACAGTTAGACATTTGTACATATAAGTTGCAAAATAAAAATGACTAGCAGTGAGAAAGTGGGTACAAACGTAGTCCTTTCTATAATATAAATGAATAACTTAGGTCAGCGACAGACTGATTTATTATTATGAACTGTAATTCAATTTAATTAAATACGCGAGCCTAGAGTCTGTCCATCGAAAGCACGACCTGAGAAAATGAGATTAAATAAAAAAATATTGAATGTGGTATTACTGACTATTATCTCTCTCAAACTTGAAAAAAGATTTTCAGTCACTATTTCCTTCACTTGCGATGTTAACTGCAATTGAAGACGTTGATGGCCTACCAGACCAAGACATATCTTTTATCACATCAGCTCAACCGCTTTTAAACGTATTTGTACCACTCTTAAGCTCGGTAGTGAAGATATTTCTTCTCAGGAGTGTAAATATTTTTTCTCCAAATTTCTTAACGTTTCAAATTTTTTTTTATTTGGCATTGTCCTTGAATATTTCCAAGATTATCTATAAACATAAGAAAAAGTATCATTTTATCGTAAAATATATCTAATAGTCGGTCAACAATGAACAAGATTATAATGTCATACTAACTTAAAAATTCGAGATCGTATATAAACATAAAAGTTTTTCTTTGAAAACAACTTCTTTCTCTACTTGTTTTTGTTTAAACTTACTGATCATAGTATGTAGCAGCTTTCGCACACAACTTTTTATTGTTTTACCCATGATAAAGCTATTGTTTATTGTAAAGATTATTGTTAAAAAATAAATCTCTGTTACAAAATACTGACAATTGCAATGACAGACTTGGACGTGCTTTTGACGGCTGAATAATAATACCATTTCAAAAAAAACTCCGGGTCGCTCTTTCATAAGACACTTCTAACAATAATAAAAAATGCAATGTATTTGGGTTGAACCTTGCAACTCAGTTTTAAAGCAGTTATCTTCAACCGATGGAGCTGAAATTTTGGATACATGTTTAGTTTAAATGACAATGCATGATAAGCTATATGAAGTTATTCTAAATCTAACATGGTGCACCACCCAATATAGCGGACTAGTTATTTTTAATGCACTCCTATAATATGGATATTAAATGAAAGGGTTTGCTGAGAATAACTCGAAAAATAAAGGAACGTCACTTTAATTTCAATGTGGCAGTCTTCTAAAGATAGTGGACTAAGCTTTTTATGCTTTATGGGTAGATACCAAATGGAAAGGACTTGCTAAGAATACGAATGCGAGTTAAAAATGAAATAATTAAAAATGAACTAAAAGTAAAAAAAATATAATCTAAAACAAGGTTTTAATTAAATGCGCTAAATACATGGTAGGTAGTATAAAGTCTCAGTAGGTAACTATGATTCAGAGAGATTCAATTACAGATCTATGCATTTCTCATTTTTCGACGTCGCTGTAAAAATGTGATGATTTTCTTCCATCAGGGTTTATTGGGATATGGCGATGACATCAAATCAGTTGGCTGGCTCTGTGGAGGTACTGTCATCAGTGAAAGATTCATTCTAACTGCTGGTCACTGCTTGTCAAGCGCCACTGTGTAAGTTTCTATTTTTACATCAACAAAAAACCTATATTAATATGTTATGAAATTCTATATTATTAATCTATAATAGCTGACCCGACGACCTAGACGTTATCCTGGCTATGAAAAGTCAAACGTTCGAAGATTAAATATTCGTAGTTTTCTAAAATTTCCTGCGCAAATTGTTTAATTTTTTTTTCATAAGAACTTTCTCCAAACAACAAAATAATTAACGAGATTGGTCTAGTTGTTCATACGTAATGACTTGACGTGACTTATTATATTATACTTAGATATAAGTCGAAAATATTTTGCACTGAAAAAGCGAACATAAACCTATATTAAATGCGTAGCTTATATTGAGGTCATATAACTATACTCGTATAAAAAAATAACTTTCAATACTTTCAGAGGTCCAGTGAAGTATATAGCTCTAGGTATCCTGAACCGATCGGACCCTCCTGAGCTGTGGCGGATATATAACGTGAAGAGGAGGATCCCTCACCCGGAGTACAAGCCACCCTCCAAGTACCACGACATCGCGCTGCTCGAGACTGATACTGAGTGAGTTCCAGTGAGTTTAGTTGGAGTATTATTATTCCTCCTATACCTACACCAAATTTTTATGACACCTATATACCAAAGCACGTCCAAAGCTTGCAATGCATTTTCATAAAAAAAAAAAACATAAAGGAAAAATTTACCACAATGTTTTTTTCTGAAACTCCGAACAAAAACATATTAATAATAATACAAATACAAATATGTTTATTGTTCCAAAAGGTATTACATAAAATTTAACAGATCTCTGGACTCCACACTAGGATTCCCTGTGTCGTGGAGACCAGTCTCCTCCATCTTATCAAATCAAATAAAACAACAACATAGAAAACTACCATTAAAACAAAAAAACATCTAAAGAAAAGTAAAAATAAAAAGAATTAGTTACACATGGCATGGTTTTGTGTATAGAGTATGAGAGTGAGGAGTGTGTGTGTACGAGTGGGGGATGTGTGAGAGAGTGTGTGAGTGAGTGGGAGGAGTGTGAGTGTGTAATTGTGTGTATTGTGTATAGGTATTTGTTTCATATGTTGTGTATAAAGTATTTGTATGTACTGAATGTTTTAATATTTTTTCCGTGTTATCATAATCTAAACATTTAAGGTAAGTTTTTATTTGTGTTTTGCAAGTGTATCTCATCACTGGTAAAATATTCAACGCATTATTCAACTTACGATATATGAATGAATGTTTAGTCTGCATTTACGTTCGTGCCATCTGGGTTTCCTGCGAGAGTGCACGCTGGACTCTACAGTGACATTTGCTTTAATATGGAACTTTAGTGCAGCAGCCATAATACCTATATAGTTGTGGCACACGCAGGGTGCCTGACTCTCGATATAAAGCATCCGCAGGGAAGCGCAATGGTTTCCTATAGGCTACCTTGAGGATGGATCGTTGCGAATAAAATAAATAAAAATAAAAAAACCATATATTTCCAGTTTTACAAATTAACTTAAAGAATGTTGTTATCTAGAATTAGAAAAATAGAGAAATTAATATATTGTAACCTAAATTATCTTTATACACAATTACCTAATTATTACTAATATAAAATAACGTTAACCTAATTTGCTAACTGAATTTGCCTCACTCGGTGACGGAACCTGAGTTTTCGGAAGTTAGTTGCCTGCTGTGCCACTTAAAGGATATTGATTTGTGTTTGGTTGCTCTTTATCGGTCACCCTCATTACGGAACATAGATTACTTTCTTGATGGATTGAATACTGTGCTTACTGCTGAGTCCTCTTTTAAAAATGTTGTTTTGATGGGTGACATAAATATCAATATCATTCCAGCTGCTCTCAATCGGCAGGCGAACGAGTATCTAAATCTAACCGCTTCTCACGGCCTCCTGCCATCGCACGTATACCCCACCCGTGATTCAAATTGTCTGGATCACGTAATGATCAAGACTGATTTAGATTCGATTACTTTGGTTTTTGACACGCACATCACCGATCACAAGCCAACACTTCTCGATATAAAACCAACAGTGGCACCAACTACACCTAAAACGAAACGTATTGTGGTTGATTATCCCGCTGTAATCACGGAGATCACAGATACAGATTTCAGCTCAATTCTTCAGGTCAATGACGCGAATATTGCTGCAGATCTACTGATATCTGGTATTAGTTCGGTTATAGAAAAACATTCTAAGTCAGTTCGTGTACCCTCCAGGAATAGAATCCTCAAACCTTGGATAACCAGCGGCTTACTTCGCTGTATCCGCAATAAAGACCACATGCTGCGCAAGCTGAGGATGAACCCTGCTAATTTAACCCTTAAACTAACTTTTGCCCGGTATCGGAATTTCTGCAACAAACTACTTAAAAACTTAAAGATTGCCTATGAAAGGACGGAATTCCAAAAAGCTAAAAACAATCCTAAAGCTATGTGGAATGTTATTAAAAATATAACTCATAAGCATCGAACCGCGGTTTCGCCTACCGAGTTACTTGATGCTAATCCTGACAAGATCTCTTCAATAAATTATGTAAATGATTTTTTCGCAAATATAGGCAAAAGTCTGGCAGATAAGTTCGCGACAATGTCATCTAGCGAAAAGCCCGCATGCGATACTCCAATCGGCTCTTTCGTTCTTCTACCGACTGACGAAGCGGAGGTCGAAAGAATTATTATTGGTTTGCGATCAGATGCCGCAATGGGCTGGGATGGAATACCGTCACGCCTCTTAAAGTCTTGCTCACGTGCTCTTGTCCCAGCAATAACTCATGTTTGCAACAGAGCCATTAATACAGGCTGTTTCCCAAAAGCTTTTAAAAAAGCACTGGTACATCCAATCTTCAAGAGTGGGGACAGGCACAGTGTTACCAATTATAGGCCTATATCTGTCTTACCTGCCCTCTCAAAAATTTTAGAGAAAATTCTGAATACTCGGTTAACTAACTTTCTGGAATCACATCATCTCTTAGCTAATAACCAATTTGGTTTCAGAAAATGCAAATCGACTGAAGACGCTGTTAGCTCTTTTATAGACTGTACGGTAGCTAAGCTCGATGCCAGAAAGAGGTGCATAGGTATTTTTTTAGACCTATCCAAGGCATTTGACACTGTGTCTGTTCCACATCTTTTAACAAAACTAGAGGCTATCGGTGTTAGGGGTGATACCCTCGAAATCTTTCGAGATTATCTTGCTGATCGGGAGCAGTGTGTCAGGATTGATGGGTTGGTAAGTGATGTCAAAACAGTGAGTTTTGGTGTGCCTCAAGGCTCAATACTTGGACCAACCCTTTTTCTTGTTTATGTCAACAATTTGTGCAAACTTTCCCTGACAAATTGTTCAATATTTGCGTATGCTGATGACACGGCTTTACTTGTGCATGGTGATAATTGGACTGAGGCAATAAATCACGCCGAAAACTCATTGGCGGCAGTGATGAGCTGGCTGTACAACAACCTTCTTACTGTAAATCTGTCAAAAACTACCTTCTTACCCTTTTCCTCACAAACCGTTGCATTGCCTGCCCCTGATTCAATTATTCTGAGGGCTCATTCTTGTTCTCTAAATGCACAGTGTTCCTGTCCTCCGTTAGCAAGATCGACTACCGTTAAATATCTCGGAGTACAAATTGATAGCTTATTGAATTGGAAAACTCATATTTATTGTGTTGTCTCTCGGGTTCGTAAACTTCTATATATTTTCAAAAAATTGCGATACTCTGCAGATTCACACTACTTTAAAAACAGTTTATTACGCTCTGTGTCAGTCATTACTTATATACTGTATAAGTGTTTGGGGAGGTGCAGCCAAGACTATCCTTATAGACCTTGAACGAGCACAAAGGGCAGTCCTGAAGGTCATGACCTCCAAACCTTTCAGGTATCCTACAGTCAGTCTATTTAGAGACTGTAAAGTTCTATCTGTTAGGCAGCTCTTCGTACTTCATGTAATTATGCGTAAACACATGTCGCTGAAGTACGATGCCAGTATTCGAGATAAGCGCCAACGCTATAGGGTATGCCCTACTCCAATTTGTAGGACGGCACTTGCTCGGAGACATTTCTACGGTATCGGAAGCCACTTATATAATAAAACCAACAAATATTGCTCTATTTATAGCTCTAAATTACAGGAATGTAAGAGAAGGGTTTATGACTGGTTACTGTTGCAGAGTTATAATGAAACAGAGGAGCTCTTGAGGTTATAATCTCAGTAATCTCAGTAATACACGACCTAGACCTGTGCCATGGCGTTTGGAGTGAGATTGTTTCATTCTTATTTCCGGTGTGGGTAGGAGATGGCGCTAGACAACCTGTGTAGCTCTGTCTCTTGCACGCGCTGGGGTGGGAGTCGAGCGGTCTTGCTTTGAACGTCATGGTAACCCCCCTACACATGAACAGTCTGTGCACAAACTTTACACTACTTCATAAAGTCACAACATCACATGTACCCTCATGCACCACACTTGCATAAATGAAAGGATCAATTTTGATTTTTACCTTTTGGCTTTTGGCTTTGGAGTTTTTTTTTTTTTTTTTTTTTTTTTTTTGCCTTCTGATATTCTTTTAATGTTCTTTTAATGTAAAAATAGCGTGAGAATCCTGGTACCCATAACACAAGTTAAATCTTTCCTTGGGTATCAGATTCATTACAAATACTTACTTGTTACTTCTGACTCTAATTGTTCTTGTTCTCTAATATCTGTTTGTTCTATGTGTTGTTTGTAAGTGTTTGAGTGTACAAAAATTTTTTTGATTCAATAAATTATTATTATTATTATTATTATTAATTTATCAATTATTTATTCGTACAATAAAAATAAATTGACTGAGCAAGAGTCGATTGTTGTTTTTCGTACGTTTTTCTTCAAAACAAAAATTTAATTCTAATTTACTACATGAAGCACAAAATGATTAGAATCATTATTTCATTATTATTTTCAATACAAAACCACAAAAAATCATGTATCCTGTACCCGCATTGGTCCCACAGACCGATTGTTGCTAAGTACGACCGTATGTGCTATCAGCACAGATGCACATTATCCCGTCCATACCTTTGCTTAGAAGTAAGATACCTACCTAACCTGTTTTAGGCTAGAATTAAAAAACAAAAAACTTTTTTGAAATCAAGCTTTTACTTAAATTGCGCTTAAAGGTCTTTTCATCTCATTCAATGCATTAAATCCTTTCATTTGATATGGGTATTATTATAAGAAAACATGAGAAATTTAGTCCGCCATCTTTAGATGTCCGCCATATTGGATTTAGGATGACATCACTTAACTTTTTCAGTTATTACCAGTAAGCTTTTTCATTTGGTACGATATCGTAGGAGTGCATCAAAAATAACTAGTCGCCATCTTGGGTATGTTGTGTGGCCACCATGTTGAATTTAGACTGATATCACACAGCTACCATGCATTTTCATCTAAACTAAATGTATATACAAAATTTGAGCGCAATCGGTTAGCGCAAGCGCAAGATATATCTGTATCAAAATTGAGTTGCAAGGTTCCATCCGAATAAACACAGTAACATAATTATCTACATTCATCTTTATATCGCAAAAATGTCTCTGTAATAACTAAATTAATAACATTACAGGATAACCTTCAGTAAACAAGTACTACCAGCCTGTCTCCATGCAACTGGTGAGGCAGAACAACATTTGTATGCCACTGGCTGGGGAGCATTAGGACACAGAAAAGAGCTGGCTGACACTTTACAAAAAGTGAGAAAAACATCGTTTAGCTATTTATTGTGTAAAATAATTAAATGACTTATAGTGGTGACTTAACGATTCACAAGATAGTTAACCAACAAAATGTGAGCATTAAATGGTTTTATTTATAGTACTTTCTGCCAGCATCTTCGCCCGCGTGAAAATGGGTTTCTCTATTAAACGTTGGACCCCCGTTTCATCACCTTAGGGAGTGACGTTTGAAAAATCCTCTCTTAGTGCTCACTTACGTTATAAAAGAAAGCTTTATGATGAAAGTTTCAGCTGTGGGTTGATATATCGTCAGTCAGTTTTTCCTTTTTTATAATAGACTAGCTTTTGCCCGCGGCTTCGCTCCCGTCAACAGACTACTATATCCTACTCTACCCAACTCTATCCTACTCTACCTTACTCTACTCTACTCTACTCTACCCTACTCTACCCTACTCTACCCTACTCTACCCTACTCTACCCTACTCTACCCTACTCTACCCTACTCTACCCTACTCTACCCTACTCTACCCTACTCTACCCAACTCTACCCTACTCTACCCTACTCTACCCTACTCTACCCTACTCTACCCTACTCTACCCTACTCTACCCTACTCTACCCTACTCTACCCTACTCTACCCTACTCTACCCTACTCTACCCTACTCTACCCTACTCTACCCTACTCTACCCTACTCTACCCTACTCTACCCTACTCTACCCTACTCTACCCTACTCTACCCTACTCTACCCTACTCTACCCTACTCTACCCTACTCTACCCTACTCTACCCTACTCTACCCTACTCTACCCTACTGTACCCTACTCAAAAAAAAAAAGTATTCTATGTCCGTCTCCTGGTTCTAAGCTACCTCCCCACCAACTTTCAGCCAAATCGGTTTAGCCGTTCTTGAGTTATAAATAGTGTAACTAACACGAATTCCTTTTATATTTATAAAGATAATGGTCCCAGGTGGCTCAGTCATAATGGCATCGACTTGCGAGTTCATGAGTACGAATACGAGGAAAGAACTTTAAACTTACTAAGTTGGTTATTTGTATTATACTTACTTAATTTAAAAAGGTAATGGAAAATTCTAAGGAAACCACCCTTGAGCCATAAATTCGAAAGTTCACTTCTTCATTCAGCACTTCGGCTGCACCAATGTTCGAAAGTTACCTTGGCCCTGAAACGCAAAAAGGCAACCGAAGAAATGCAACAAAATATTTACCACTTTACACATCTACCGCACTGGTCAGTGCTGTGGATGTTGACCCACTTTTTCTCATAGAGAGGCTTGTGTTCAAGCAGTACAAATTAGCTAGTCTAATAATGGCTGGCTAAAGCTGAAAACCAGCGCTGTGATTTTATCTCGCGCACGAATATTAAGATTATGAAGATTACGTATAGCCATCGACGTATAGCTATGGAGTGGAATTCCCTTCCGGAGTCTGTTTTTGCTGATAACTACCACCTCCCCCAGGTTGACTTAACCTTTAAGTCAAGAGTGAATAGGTTACTTCTATGCAAACGTGTTCCATCGTCGGTCACATCATCATTTCAGTGAGATAATAGTGGTCAAATTTATGTTTTTATGCATGATTTATATCTCGCGCAACTGAATTTTATTTTCTATTATATTATGCAAATCATATATACAGCTATTTTGCTTATAATTCAATAAAAGCCTTACAGTACCTAAAACGCTACACAAAAAAATGGCAAAACTGGACGGTAATTATTATGTTATTTTACAGGTTTCAATTTCGAGATTTGAAGAAGACGAATGTTCCAAGTACTATCCTCCTCACAGGCACTTGAAAAACGGATATAACCACACCACACAAATGTGCTACGGGGATAAGAAAGGCGCAGACACATGTCAGGTATGGACAACATGCAAATGTGAACCATATGCGTACCCATATTGGTTCCATTTCGTAATAAGGAATTTCTAAACTGAATTGCCGCTGTCACAGTGGAGACAATTTGCTGGAACTACATACAAAAATAATAATCATAATTACCATAATAATATGTATATTACAGTAATCGTCAACAACCAGTAGAATAACACATTTAGAACTAATAAGTTCTTATATCTGGTAGTGGAATATTTACAAATTATACAATAGTATCTTTAAAACCCACGACGGAGATAGAGCAAGTGCTCATATTACAGATATTTAGTGTTCGTTAAAAAAAAACTTAGCCTTTGCCATAGCAGCTTGGCTGGTAACTTATTTTCGTCTCAGTTAGTATGTTTTTCCTCTATAGCAAAAATGAGTTTCGATTCTAACTTCAATATTTTATTACCCAGGGTGACAGCGGTGGACCACTTCAAACCTTCCGTAACAATTATGTCGATAAGATATATTGTGTGTACACCGTCGCCGGCGTGACGTCATACGGCAGACAGTGCGGCATTGCTGATGGCTCCGGTATCTACACAAGAGTCATCCACTATGTACCCTGGATAGAGAGCATTGTGTGGCCATAAATGAAAAAGGTTTAAAAGTGAGGAATGCAGCTGCTACAACCACAAGAAAAATGAATTACGCAACAAGTGGATAACAAAAAGTTTGAAAATAATTTAAAGTTTGAAGAAGAAGGATGCCGATGATATCGTCACAATGTGCATGTTAGGAACATTATTTTATACAAAATTTTGGCACAAATTGGCGAAGGTTACAAACAAAAACATGATTGGGCTTACATTAATCTCAAATTCCGAGTCGCTAATAAAGTGTGATAGTTTCTTAAAAACATAATGAAATCGTGAAAGTGTAATATGTTGTAAATGAGTGATTAATACATAAAAGAATATACATAAAATGTTATTTTAAATACTAAAAAATATTAAAAATAAATTTCTTATTTTTTACTCCAAAAAAAAAACGTTGCAGTCATCGAGATATAACTACTAACGTACTAGAGAAGACACCGTAAATTCCTACTTTATCTCGTTCAACTGCGGCGATCGCGCCGCACCGCACGAAGAAAACGCGTAAGTGCCGTGATTTACATGGCGCTTAAGACCTTTTTGCCGAGAATAAATACACTTCCGCAGCAAATCTAGCGCTGTGGTAAATTAGTTACGGTTTAGACGAATTGTTATTATTTTAGCGCTGCAGCGAACTAAAGATTCAAATTACGAAGAATAGGACAATTCAGTTATTTGTCGTAGCTTCTCTAGTACGTTAGTACTTATATCTCGATGGTTGCAGTTTATCTTAAAGTGAATGCTCCAGGATAACCTTAATTCAAATTTTTAAAGTTTTTTGCAATTTGCTGTTGAATATATCCGATATTGAGCTACAAATTGCAAAAAAAAAAAACATTAAAGTAACAAAATAGTTAGTTGTTATACAAGAGTGCAAAGTTGCTTTTTAACCGCGTGCTTGATTTTGATGACCGAGCAAGCAAAGGATTCTAAAATTCAAAAAATAGAATCCGAGAATCAAAAGAGCACGAGGTGAAAAATCTTTGCACTCGAGTGCATCACGTACCTTTTCATCCCACTTCAGCGAGGAAATGACTAAATGCAAAAAAATATTTACAATCAAAAGATACTTTTATTTCAGTTTGGGTATTAACAACTACATTGTGATAAGTAAGTATTACAGAATAATCTTTAAATTATAACAAATAATAGCATAGCATAGCATAGTCGGCCTTATAATGTGTAACAAATAATACTTAGGTATAATTAAGAAAAATTGAAAGTAACGTTAAGTTTAGTATAATATTTTTTAACCGACTTCAAAAAGGACCTCCTCCTTTTTTCTATGTTCGGCTGTATTTTTTTTTGTTAGGTACTGTAATGTTGGTGTTAGTGACTTGTATACTGTTTTTTGGTAAATTATCTGTCATATAATACTAATTAGTTTTACCGATTCAGCGGATTCTATAAATGTTAGCGAGAAAGGCCGATGGTAAGGTGTTTCGTAACGGCTCATTTTTTATGTAGAAGGGCTAGTCCAAGGATCTGACTGAGGCTCTTTCAGTGTAATGGGTCCTACGATGCCTTTAAATATTTTAGACTAATTTTGGATGGAATCCTCTATGTATACCTCTACAACCGCATTGGACTTCTACCCTCCAAGGGACAGGATCAGCTCCGGAATCGGCCAAAAGTGTGGCTGAAGTTCGTCGGAAACAATGATCCGTGTACAACGGGGGTTCTGGAAGTTCAAGAAAAGTTGCTATTTCTCGTGGGATACTGCCAATTTTATTAGCACCCATAGGCTGTTTGATACACTTTCCGTTGCGATATTGTAGAAAAAATCAATTGATTGGAATGTTAGGCGGGCGTAAGGATTGATATTTCTCAACAATTGTTACGTATTTCTTGCGAATGACGAAGTTACGGTCTCTTTTTGTCTCTGTATTAGGTAAATTAATTAATAGTAAGTCATCTGAATGTTTCTCAATGTTTTTGACATTAAGTTGTGTTAGTTCATTAGTTCGACTTGCTCCGTTTATACCAATAATAAGAACAATTTGTATCGTAAAGAGTAGATAAATTAATAAAATTGATATGCATGCATAATTATTATTATGCCTACCAACATACTACTAAGTACGTATTCGATTATTTAGTTGATTAATATACTAAAGTAGATACTGAATGTGCAACTGACTTACTTTTGCCACCATATATACGGAATCAGGTACTTTGTTAAGAAACTTTTCAATTTCAGATGCTGTGAAACCCATCGATTTTTTTGGTTGATGTCCAGATGGGGCTCTTTTCTAAAATGCCACTAATTTAGGATAGGTGTCGATATATATGTCTTTTTTCATCTTTCTTGTTGCTTTTAGCATTAAACACATACTCCATAGAGTGCTTGATTTCTTGGTCTCGGATAATTCAATAAAATATGCAAACTGTTTTCTGAGAAAGTTTTGGCTCCTTTAGCTAGTCGTCACGTGTTAAACATGTCGTACTGTTTCAAATACTTCTCGCGTGATTGTTGAGGGAGAAAGCTCATTTGCGCATTATTAACAGTTTCAGTCAATTCTGTTGGCGTCAAATAAACTTCTTCGTCGCTAGAATCACTTATTTTAGGGTTTTCACTTGTTTTCAAGTTTTTTGTTGTCACCCTAATGGTAGCCACACACGTTCCAGTATACTTTCGCAAGTTAGGACTTACACAAGTATATTGTAAAGTGTGTTGGAAGATACTTGCGCAAATTTCTGACTTGTACAAGTTTTAAAAAAAGTTCCATTTTTCGATTCCCGACTTGTGCAAATTTGTGTTTATACAAGTTTACTTCAACGTGTGTGGCAGTATTTTGCAAGTTTTAATTGGCTGAAAAAAAAACTGGGGCCAAAGGTCTGCTTCTGAAAGGAAGACTCGGTCCTGGTATAAAAGGAAGGAACTCTCGGATATTATGTCTGCTATTTAACATCCCTAAAACGCCCTCCTATTTGCGGGAACGCTTTTCCTACTCACGTCCTTCTGATGCACCTTGCAAATCGCATCTAAAGAATCTCCTAAAATCCCCTCCCCACTCTACCGATTTCTATTCCTACTCCTTCACTGCGCACGCGGTACGGTTGTGGAATTCACTACCGCCTGACATTAGGGGCTGCCAAACTATTGCAGCTTTTAAAAGAAGAGTTAAAGAACACTATCTTTCTATTTCGTCATAGTTGCATATTAGTATGTATTATTTTATTATATTATTTAGTATGCATTTTTGTGATATTTATTTTATTATGTGTATGTATATATAATTATAATAGTATATCTTTTTTTCATTTTATTTTTTGGATGTTATTTATGTATTTTGTGTGTACCAATTTTCCTTTTACTTCTACACACAGTGTCTACATCTATATTTTCTCCAACTCTCCTTTCGCAGGTATGCTGGAAGAGATTTCTTTAGAAATAAGCATCACCTTTGTACTATTCTTCTGTTTCCTTCTTCTTTTCTTCTATTTATTATTGTGTGTACACAAATTGTTAAATAAATAAATAAAATAAAAGGCAATGAATAAACAGGAGTGGGTTTTTAGTCAGTAAAATTCTCCTCACCGCCCAAGAGCGGGGGATGTCATTGGATGATTTTACCACCGAAAAAAAAATATAGTTCGGTTTCTTTTGTGCCTTCACAAACTTTTTTTCGTACAAATAAAGTCAACCAATGCCAAAGCGTCATTCATCTCACTAAAAAACAGCGGCCTGCCATTGTGTTCCTCCGGAATTTTGCGAGGTTAGACGGGGACAAGCTCAACAGTGATGCAAGTGCGGTTGATTGGGGTGATGTCGAAAAGGCAGCGACTGTGGATGAGAAAGTGGAGATTTTTAATAGGGCTTTACTGAAACTCATTGATGCGCATGCGCCGCTGAGGGCCGTCCGTGTTAAGCGTCCCCCGGCTCCATGGATTACCCCTGGAGTTCGAATGGCGATGAGACGGCGTGACAGGGCTTTTCGTAGCTATAGAAGAGATCGCAGTGAGGAGTACTGGAACCTCTACAAGTTGGCTAGAAACCGCTGTAACCAGATGGTTAGAGCTTCAAAACGCCGATACATTTGCGAAAATGTTCTCAACTCTTCACCGGCTGATATTTGGAAGTTCCTCAAATCACTTGGTATAACAAAGTCCTCTTCTCATACTTTTCCCCCTAATATATCTTTGAATGATTTGAATCAACACTTCTCATCGTCGGCTATGCTTGCAACTCCTGTCAAAAATACTACAATTCTTGATATAACTTCCACGCCAATTTTACCTCATGATTCTTTTTCTTTTTCCCCAGTGACCGGCCCGGAGATCCTCAAAACTTTCACTGCAATTAAGTCCAAGGCTGTCGGCTGTGATGGAGTCAGCAGAACTATGTTATCCCTGTTGATTAAAAGTTTGCTCCCCACTATCACACACATCATAAATTCCTCCCTCCAAACTGGGGTGTTTCCTAGTTGCTGGCATAAGGCTTTCATTATCCCTCTTCCTAAAATTCCCACTCCCACTTTATCAAATCACTTTAGACCAATTTCCATTCTTCCTTTCCTATCTAAAATCCTGGAAGCAGTGGCTCTTAAACAGATTTCATCCTTTGTGTTTAGGAATAAACTGTTATCTCCTTTCCAATCTGGTTTTCGACCTGGCCACAGTACAGCCACAGCCTTGCTTAAAGTCACAGAAGATGTCAGGAATGGCCTGGAGAACTCGAGGTTAACGGTGTTAGTTTTAATAGATTTCTCCAACGCTTTTAACACCGTTGATCACGACATCCTTCTGGCTATCTTGTCTCAAATTGGGGTTTCTTCGTCGGCAAGGGATTGGTTTTCATCATATCTTCGTGGACGTCAGCAAGCGGTACGTGCGGATCAGAAATTTTCTGACTGGTGTGACCTGCAAACCGGCGTTCCACAAGGCGGTATACTCTCTCCACTCTTATTTTCTTTATTTATTAACTCCATCACAGCTATTCTCAAATGCTCTTTCCATCTGTATGCTGATGACCTACAGCTCTACGCGCAAACTGACATTGACAACCTTGATGACTGCATCTCCCTACTAAATGCTGACCTCCTGGCTATTGCTGATTGGTCGAGCAGATTTGGGGTGACTGTCAATGTCAGCAAATGCCAGGCTATCCTCATTGGTAGTTCTTACTTTTTACGGAGTTTGGACACTAGCCGACTACTGCCGCTTATTTTTGGCAATACAGTCATCCCTCTCTCGCCTCACGTTAAAGACCTAGGTTTATTTATTGACGACAGGTTAAGCTGGAATAAGCAGATTGCTCAGGTTAGCCAGAGAGTAACCTTCACGCTGCGGTCTCTCTATAGATTCAAAAATTTCCTCCCGTCAAGCACTAAAACTACTTTAGTACAGTCGCTTGTGTTACCTATAATTGACTATGCTGATGTTTGTTACTCTGATCTTTCCCAAGAACTTCTAAACAAATTGGATCGACTTCTCAACAACTGCATTCGCTTCATATTTGGCCTTCGTAAATATGATCACATTTCTTCCTACCGTTCTCAGCTTAAATGGCTGCCTATCCGTCACAGGAGATCCCTCAGATCCCTCTGCATGCTCTTCACCATAATGAACGATCCTTGTTCTCCTGATTATTTAAAACAATATTTTAAAGTGTTGGGCAGTTCTCATAATCTTAACCTTCGTGCATCCAAAAACATGCTCCTTCATATTCCTTCTCACCGTACTGGCTTTATGTCCAACTCATACGCTGTTTCCACCATAAAACTCTGGAATGTGCTTCCCCTTGACATCAAAAAAGCTGAAAGTAAATTTTCCTTCAAGCGTAAAATTCGGAACTACTACTTGAAGTCTTCTCAACCTTAGCTCGGTCTTCGTCGGAATTATTATTAAGTTCTCTTAATGATTTGATATTTTTCTTAGTATTTATTAGTATATAATTTTAGCATAAGTATATATGTATTTTATTATTATAAATAACTTATTTTTTATTTTATTTTCTGTTTAAAGTATCTGTTATTTGTTTATCGTGCAAACCTACCACAGTGTTGTCTTTTTTAACCCAAAGGTTGACTGGTAGAGAATGCCTTGTTGCATTAAGTCCGCCTATGTACCACTACTGTACATGAAGTTTAAATAAATAAATAAATAAAAACCCTAAAATAAGTGATTCTCGCGACGAAGAAGTTTATTTGACGCCAACAGATTTGACTGAAACTGTTAATAATGCGCAAATGAGCTTTCTTCCTCAACAATCACGCGAGAAGTATTTGAAACAGTACGACATGTTTAACACGTGGCGACTAGCTAAAGGAGCCAAAACTTTCTCAGAAAACAGTTTGCTGGTATATTTTATTGAATTATCCGTGACCAAGAAATCAAGCACTCTATGGAGTATGTGTTTAATGCTAAAAGCAACAATAAAGATGAAAAAAGATTTATATATCGACACCTATCCTAAATTAGTGGCATTTTTAAAAAGAGCCTCATCTGGACATTAACCAAAAAAATCTAAAGTTTTCACAGCAATCAGATGCTGTGAAAACTTTCGATTTTGACCATAAGGTTTTAACAATATGACGAGAAAAGAAAATGGCGCGCTCAAACGAAATAAAAAAAAGTACACCGAAGAGGTTCCGAGTCTGAGTTGTTAACAAATAAAAAAAAGTTTAATGATAAATTTGATACCATGGAGGTAGAAGTAAACAGGTTTAATGATGTTTTGAATTCACAAACTTAGTGCACACGATATTCTAAATTCAATTTACTTTGTTAAAAATACGCTTTCCGAGATTAGGAGATGATAATTATTTTAAACTACCCCAGTTTTGAAAAACTAATAATGAAAACCTTGTCTATTTATTTGCGGTACTCTTTAAAGCATATTACATAATCAGCCTTTTAATGTTCCAACTGCTGGGACTCAGGTCTCCTCTCTCTAGGAGAGGGAATGGGCCGTAATCCACCACGCGGGTCCAGTGCGGGTTGGTGAATAGAATAGAATAGAATAAACTTTATTGTACACCAAATTAGAATTTTTGAATGTCACATGTCTTCGAATATTTTGGTTCTAGGACTTGCCGATTTCCTCACGATGTTTTCCTTCATCGTTTTGAGAGCAGTGATGATGAAATAAATTACACAAAGTAATGCGCCTGGCTGGGTTCGAACTCGCGACCTACAATTCGTAAGTCGGGGCCGTTACCACTCGGCCACCACTGCTCTCTTCACTGTACTCTTTATGCTAAGTTTCAAATATATAAGCCCAAGGAATACAATTTTGCATACAAACGAATTTACCCCTTTTCACCGTCTTAAATGTTGAATTTTCAAAAACCCCTTTTTAGTACTTGCCTAAGTACATCATAAAGGAAAACCTTGTCCCAAATTTCACGTTTCTAGACCTAGTAGTTTCGGCTGAGCGTTGATATGTCAGTCAGTTAGTTTCCCCTTTTATATTATACATATAGATTACTATACAAGTGCATGCACTATTTGCATAACTTTGGAAGATAAGGAAGAATTTATATGTGACCCGTTATTTTTGCAGCCCAGTGTTTATTATTTGTTTGAAATCAATCTTCTAATTCTTTTTTTGTTACATAATCAGTATACATAAAACCAGTTGTAAAGACCTGTTCTTTAGTTGATTCTTTAAGATTATGTGGAACGCTCGTGTAAATATTAACTTGTTTTACCATGTTACGTCATATAATTATATTATTAATGTTAAGTTTTACCTGTATGGCAATTGAGCTGTTGAATTTATATGAAGGTATGTTTTTTTATGGTTACTATTGAAAAAATCTGAATATTGCCTGCTATTTGATACATAATGCAACTATGCCTTATTTTATTTTGCCTTGTTTTGCTGCGGACGGTACGGAACCCTTCGTGCGAGAGTCCGACTCGCACATGGCAGGTTTTTTTTTATATACCAACCACGACTAAGGACACGTGATTAAAATTCAAAATAAATGAGTTGTCATCAAGTGGATAGGGACTTGATGACGACGCTGATATGATGACGGCAATTCTCCGTACATTATTAAGGCGGATATTTATATGTGTGTGTGTATGTCTGTTACTTCTTCTCGCTCGAACGGCTGAAGAATTTCGATGAAATTTGGTACACGGGTAGACTATGGCCCGGAATGGCACTTAAGATAGGTATCTAGTTTCTATTATGAAGGTGAAAGTGTGTGTGTGTGTGTTTGTTATTTCTTCACGTTTGAACGAATAAATGGATTTCGATGAAACCTGGTACACGGCACATAGGTGCACGAAGCCGGCAAGCGATTTCGAGCACTTTTGTGTAACTAGTATTGCCATAAATATTTTATCTAGTGTAAAAACAGTCATTATTTAATCACTATGCTCTCTAAAGTGTTGAGAGCGAGGTAAGGAGAACAACGCATCCATGAGCTTCATTTTTGACTAATTGTTTTTAGTAACTTCAATTCCAACGACTCCTACTAAATTCAGGAGAAGTACATTGATAAAAAAACGGTATTTACAGGGTCTTCATGTATGAGAAATAATGTCGCAGGGAAGTGCGTGAGCATATATAACTGTCTAAGCAGTTATGTTGACTTCAAGAACAAGAACAATGCACCCGTGAGTACCTACATTATCTAAACAAGCAGACATAAGTGTTGGCAGAATCTAAAGTTAAGCTGGTCTCAAGATGAAATTAAAAAGAAAAAAATAGCAAAACTCCGCATACATGTACAAGTTTATTACTGTGAATGTGAGGACTACGTGGATTGTTTTTTCCTTTCAGTTATTTTAACGTACTATGTCTGGCAATATTCGAGTATTTTCTGCGGCCTACCAAAATGACCTTTCCTTGGTATTGTTTGTCGAGTCATTGAGCTACATAGTAGTCCCTGTACGAACACTGACAAATGATTGCACTGAATGGATAGATCCACTCCAATCTGTGTGGTCCTTTTCTCAAAAAACTCTCATACTGACAAAAAAATTACGTATAAAAGTGTTATTTTTTTAAACCTATTTGCGAAATAAATATCATTTATTATTGATTTTGAATGTCTGCAGCATTTCGCTAAACAATTTTTTACCTGTAGCTATCTGCTTCGTAATCATTACAATAAAATGTTGTTTTAAAAAGATTAGAAGAAGAAATAATTTATTGATTATATTACAGGTATGTTCTTTGAAGGGCAAAGAGCCAATAATATGCTGTACAGATTGCACCTTTAATGATACAAGGTATTTATTCAGTACATTACGTTTAAACACTATAGTACCTCAATATGACCGGTGCGTGTTGCCAGTGATGACATAATTATGGCTCCATAACGTGGTCGCTCACAATGAACCTCACCCAAAGAAAAACCCAAAGAGCAATGGCCATGGTCGGAGTTTCCTTGCATGATCGCATTAGGAATGAAGTAAAACCAAGTTTACGGAGATAGCTTGAAAAATCGTCAAACTTTAGTGGCAGTGGGCAAAGCACATTGCTCGCAGAATAAATGGCCGTTGGGGCCGAATTGTTCTAGAGTAGCAATCGCGTACCGGAAGATGCGGCGTTGTGATGCCTCCTACAAGGATTCCGGCAACTCTCACCAGCTCTATGGTCCATCATAGACCTGGTGAGTATCGTGGGAATCCGATGATTGCGAGATACACAGGACTGTTTATTGTAACGGCAGTTGGGGGAGGCCTATCTCTATCAGTGGACGTCTTTCAGCTGAAATGATGATGATGATAATGACGTTTAAACACTTGCCAAATTAATTTCATAAGATTTAAGTTCTCATGATTGCTCGTGTTGACTAGCGTGCGTTACCCCAGGGTTCTTCCGTTACTAAGTCTAGATCTGATAAATGCTTTTTTGTTCACAGGAAAATGATAATAAATCCTCATATTGGTATTATTCACAAGACTGGAAATAAAGTTCAAGATAGTAAGTTAATTTCTGAAAGCAATTTGCGATCGTTACGTTTTGGTTTTTCTTTTCAAAAGTAAAGGTAGATGTTGGCAAATCTACTAGTATCTATGATAATAATTAGCATTTATAGATTTATAAAAAAATAACAAATACATTTAAATATATTATGCACTAGCTTTTGCCCGCGGCTTCGCTCCCTTTAACTGACTACTCTATTCTGCTCTACCCAACTCTAGCCTACTCCACCTTACTCTACCCTAATCTACCCTAATCTACCCTACTCTACCATACTCTACCCTACTCTACCCATTTTTTTATTTTTTTCTTTCATAAGAACCTTATCCTGACAATAACAAATACAATAAAAAAATAATTGTGACATCGGTCCAGCCGTTTACGCGTGATGGCGTGACCAAGGGAAATAGGGATTCATTTTTATATACAATTTTCAAAATCTGAAACTGTAGACATGGGAAAATTACTTTAAAAAAATAAAGTTATTCAAATGTCATTCTTCACGACTCTTGCACTCTTCAAAACGATCTTTAACATTCATGAACCTCAGAAGATGAGTAGGAATGTTTTTAATTTCTTGTTTAATGTTTTCCTTTATCTCCCTCACAGAGCCCGAACCTTAGGTTATCTGAAGAGTAGGATGTACAACAGTTATCCATCAACCATACCTGAATTTAAGGAAAACATTAATTACATTAACTCTATATTTCTTAATTTTTATGCATATATATGTGATGTAACAACCTTCTATCATCGTAAGTAACATGGCACGGCACATGGATAAGTCACATACACATTTGCCATAACCGTCAGCGAAAAAAACAGTTATAACCTATTAGCGATTTTTTTCGCAGACGTCTTAAATTTCCAGTCGCCTTAGGCGTGGGCTTGTGGACCTCGAGCAATGGGTAGATCACTGTCCGGTCGTCCGGCCGTCTGGTAACCGTCCGAACTGAGCCCGAGTCGTCAACGGCGCGAAGTGTTCCACGTGCGCCTCATGGAGATGTCAACAAAACCTTAGGGGACCCAGCATCACCGCCATGTCCTCGTGGGGGCGATCGGTGGCAACAATCTCTCGCGCCGGGCCTTGGTACAGGCCATGGTCCGAAGTGAGGAGGAGTGGCAGACAGTTGCCTTCTTCTGCGAAGCAGTAATGCTAGCAAAAGAGGCGGCTGTACGTGCGAGGGCACTGCCCTCACGCTCCAGCCGCCGGGATTCTGATCCCGATTTCCGGCCACCGTAAGCGCGGGCTTGCGGACTATCGCGAACTATCGGTACATCGAAGTGCTGAAGTGTTTGTACGAGAACGCCACTATATCAGTCCACTTCAGGACTGGACCTCGAAACCTATCCTTCTGCAGCGAGGTGTGAGGTAGGAAGACGTCAATGGCGAGTACATCACTTACCTTCGGTTTGCCTATGATATAGTCATGGCTGAGACTACGGAGGAGCTTAGTACAATGCTCGATGACCCTAGTAGAGCTTCCGAAAGAGTGGGTCTTAAAATTAACATGGACAAAACCAAAGTCATGGTAAATAACCATGTACTATGTAGCACCCACTCCGATCAAGATTGGAAGCTCTGCACTCGAAGTTGTAGACGATTACGTTTACCTGAGACAGACAATCCAGTTGGGTAGGTCTAACTTTGAGAAAGAGATCAATCGTCGAATCCGACTCGGCTCAGTTCTTCTACCGTAAAAAGTTGTGAGATCCATGTAATACCAATTCAGTTAATTTATTCAGTCCATACTTAAGAGACTTGGATGACCTAGATTGACTTGGCAATCGGACTAAACAATCTAATTTAATATAATACGTATTACTATATACATACGATTGCCATGGCCTGAACTGTTTCGAGAAAAGGATAGTACGGACGTGTCACTTTTTTGCTCGCCTTGGTGGGGGCACTACCGTGCCCCCTAATATATATGTTTTTTTTTTCTTTATTATAGAATGCATTGAAAACATTGACAAACTAAATTACTGGTGTAAATACATATATAACGCCACAATGACACGAGTTTACAATCCCAAAATAAACTGCCATGAAGTAAAAATAAATCTTGAGCAACTCTGGGGAGGGGGCGGTGTTGGAGGTACTGACGCTAACAGAGACGAATTTCCACACATGGTAAGTAGGTAAATTAATAATCATTTTTTTATTTAAATTAATTTCTGAAATAAACCTTTAGTTTCGGACGGTTGGTGGCTCAAAGTCCAACCAGTTATTTCTGACTTTATAGAGTAGAATAGAATAAAGTTTATTGTACACCAAAATAGTAAACAATTTTACAGAAACCTTAATCCAAAAGGACCACCTTAGAATTAACTATAAGAACTGGTTTGAACTATTAATTCATTGAGGTTTCTTTCAGAAAAAAAAATTGTTTTTATTTTTACCCGACTACGGAGGGTTATGATTTTGACAGGCTATGTATGTATGTGAGTTTGTTCATCTGTTCCCACATGGCTCCTAATCTACTTATCGGAAGTCGACGTATGAGGTATCGTTAGAACCGTCTTAATTGTCCGCTGAACATAGGTTACGTGACGTGTCACAAAACTTGATATGGCGCCCTCTAGCGGACAAAAAGTAATGTGTAAAAAATAAAAATGGAGATAAATACGCCGTGTTTGGTATCATTTGAAAGGGCTTTACTTGTACATTTCCAAAATATTGCTTGATATCATTTGAAAGGGCTTCACTGGTACTTATCAAAATATATCATCAAAATTCCATGTGGCGCCCTCTGGTGGACAAAAATTAATTTACCATTATTAATTAGAAATTTTAAATTTAGCTTTTGCAAATGGTATAGAAGCACAGTTATTTAACACCAAAAAAATTTAAATAAAAAAAAAGTAAAAAAACTAAAACCCGACTACGACAAAAAAAACGACGAAACTAAAAGTGTGAAACAAGATTTCCAGGATGCTGAAATAAACAAGGTAAAAAGAAAAGCCGTAGTCACACGTTATTAAAGTGTTTCGGTTGTTACCTATAACGTGTGACTGCGGCTTTTCTTTTTACCTTGTTTATTTCAGCATCCTGGAAATCTTGTTTCATACTTTTAGTTTCGTCGTTTTTTTTTTGTCGTAGTCGGGTTTTAGTTTTTTTACTTTTTTTCATTGAGTATTTCCAACAATATTACAAACTTTTCAAAGATAGAAAATCATATTTCTCTCGCTCTAGTGAGGAAGTGTCAGCCTTCTACTGACTAAAACCACACCTATGTACCGTCTTTGCCCTTTGCGTTCTAGAATGATGGGTTTTCATTTCGGAAGTAAATCCATGGCCTAGAAAGGCTGAATTGGTAACCTCCTTTTTTTGAAGTTTACTAAAACACATTCAACGTTCAAATTGTTAGTAATCCGATTTTAACATTTTTATACTGTTTATTACCTATTGTGTTTAATTACAAAGGTGAAAATATCAAAAGATTGTCTCTTTCCAGGCACTGCTCGGATATGGTGATGACGTCACAGCAGCGAACTGGCTCTGTGGAGGCTCTGTCATTAGCGAAAGATTTATTCTCACTGCCGGTCACTGTTTGTCAAGTCCCAGGCTGTAAGTTCTTAGCTAAAAATATCCATTCTATCTCACAGGGCTTGTACTTTGAAAGAGTCTGACATTACATCTCATCTCTCCGTTATAGTGGTTACCAACGCTCAAAAAATTTTTGCGCCACCGGTACATGCAGACATCCCATCCATACGTACAAAGCGTTTTGGGGACGCGTTTATTGTGCGTACAGCTAAGGAGTGGAATTCCCTGCCGAAGTCTGGGTTTCCAGATAGCTACAACTTAGGGGTCTTTAAGTCAGGACTGTATAGGTTACTTCTAGGCAAGCGTGCTCCATCGTCGGCCATATCATCGCTTACCATCAAGTGAGATGGTGGTCAAACGCGAGCCTATTAATAATAATGAAAACAACAGTTTTATAAAAAAAGCTGCTCTGCAAAAATTGGACTGAAATGCAGAATATTCGCACATATGCACTGAAACTTTAAATGAAGATTTCGATGAAATGCGAGATAGAAATAAAAAACTTTTTACAAAAAAAAAAATACAACCGACTTCAATGTAAAAAAAACACTGAAAAGTGCAAAATAACTTTCATTTCGGAAGTCGGTGTTTCTATAATAGTTGTCTCTTCGTTATTTAACACCGACTACCGAAATTAAAGTTATTTTGCACTTTTCAGTGTTTTTTTACATTGAAGTCAGTTGTATTTTTTTTTTTGTAAAAAGTTTTTTATTTTACACTTTTTAGTTATGGTACCACCACTAAAAAGTACCTATCAGCCAAACTTAAATACCTTAAAGTCAGAATGCATCTCATGACAATTCTAATAAACCCAAACACGGTTAGATTACATTAATTTATTACAGAGTTCCGGCGCCTAACTTCAGGCTTCATCATCAGATCAGTTCGATATATTCCCGCTCTTCTTTCAGTCACTCATCGATTACGCGTATAAACAAAGCAATTTTACTTGGTACGACGGTTCTGCTGTGATCGTATGAGGAGTTCTGTTCCATATCTTCGATTTCATGATCAGATCATAACAATATTTCTATGGGACCAATTCGGAAACATAACCTTTCAAACAAAAAAAAATACTTTCAAAATCGGTCTACAATCGACAGAGAAATCGGTGAACATACATTAAAAAAAAATACATTCAGACGAACATAGAACCTCCTCCTTTTTGAAGTCGGTTAATAATAATAATAAATAAATTTTTAATCAGAGAAGATTTTAGAAAAAATGTATAGTTTATATAACGAGAGACTATGGTTAGCATGAATAAAGTAAATAATCCTATTCACTGCGTAGATATACTTACAAACATATGAATGTTTAATATAATGTGTCATGAGTGTTTTCAACCAGACGCCACAATTCCTTTCAAGAGTGATAATATTTATGGATATTATGTAAGATAAGCTGCGAAAAGCAGTAGAACAAAAATATTTACATTAAATTTAATATTTAATTAATTTCATCAGCCATATTAATCTGTATTAAATGCACAATGTATTTAAGGTACTTAATTGGATAAGGATTAATGCTGTATTGCATAAAATCGTTTCGTAAATAAGCCATTATTTCTCGTAAAAAGTAATTAAAAAATGGTTATTGCGGGTTATCCTTATGAGATAGACATATACCTACCATTGCAAACTTTTTGGTAGACCTTTTTAAAGTGTACAATACTGTAGTACATTATTTTGATCTATCTCGTAGGGTTCAGCCAGCGTTTGCAATGTAAGCGCAAAAAAATGTGTTTATTTACGACATCACATTAGAAACCTATACCTATAGTTTATCTACTATATTATGCATGTATAATACATATAAACCTTCCTCTTGGATCATTCTTTAGACTAAAAAGGCCGTATTAAAATCCCTTGCGTAGATTTAAAGATCTAAGCATACATAGGGACAGACAGCGAGAAGCGACTTTGTTTTATACTATGTAGTGATACAAAATAAGCGAAGCGGATGACTGGCAGGTTTGTGAACTTTAATGTGATAAATGTTGACATAAAATAGAGTGAATAAATAGTGGTATTATATTATAATAACTAAAAAGTGCAAAAAAAAAAAAAAATAAACCCATATTAGATAGCATGATTTAAGTCTAGATTACTTTAATGGGTCCCGACTGTTGCAGTCAATACGTTCCCTATTAGAATTTATTATTTGTTTTATTTTATGTAATTAAAATGCAATTATATTGGTTTCTATGCTTCTGGATTGAACTTGTTTTTTTTTCAGTTTTTATATAAAGTTATTTTTACGCAGTCGGGTTTTTTTATTTATATTTT
The DNA here is from genome assembly GCA_905147345.3 of Mythimna impura. Classification (NCBI taxonomy): domain Eukaryota; kingdom Metazoa; phylum Arthropoda; class Insecta; order Lepidoptera; family Noctuidae; genus Mythimna; species Mythimna impura. The sequence continues at coordinate 19,536,591 of LR990353.1, read as the reverse complement.
TACCGCATTTTGACCCATTCGAATATTTTTCATAAATACCTATTATGAGAAAACTTTTTGACTTTTTCAGAGGTGTAGTGAAGTACATAACTGTAGGCATACTAAAACGGTCAGATCCTCCTGAACTGTGGCAGATATACAATGTGAAGAGGAGGATCCCTCACCCGGAGTACAAACCACCCTCCAAATACCACGACATCGCACTGCTTGAGACTGATACTGAGTAAGTTAAGAAATTAAAGTGTGACTAAAGGATAATTTATATTAAAAAAAAGTATATTCTTAAGTAATATAATATATTATTATACGAAATATAGCTAAAACATAATAAATTCTTTAAGCATCGGTCCTTTTTGAAGGCTAAAAATTATATCAGCACCAGACTAGTATCAAACCTTCACCTACGATGCAGTAATTTGGTATTTCAACGTTTTTTTAGACTAAATATACCGATAACTTAGTGTCTTATTTATAAGTTATTTAAAAGTGGTTATAATGCAATAGCTGACGGGATGATTTTAATCATGTTGGAAAAAAACCGGTTTTTGTAATAAGCTTTGTAAAGTTTGAGAGGCACAGAATTCTTATCGTTTCTGAAATATTTAATCAACGTACTCATTCAAACATTTCAGGATTCGCTTTAGTAGGCAAGTACTACCAGCATGTCTTCATGCAGCTGGAAATGCAGGAAAACATTATACTACGGCCCTTGGCTGGGGAGCGCTGGGATACAAAAGAGAGCTGGCTGATACTTTACAGACTGTAAGAATTTATGCGTATATAAATATCATGATGAAGATTCATCACTATTATTCATCATCATCATTTCAGCCGAAAGACATCCACCATTGGACATAGGCCTCACCCAAGTGTCGCCACAATGAACGTCCTGTGCGTCTCGCATCCATTGGCTTCCCGCGATCCTCACCAGATCATTGGTCCACCTTGTGGAAGGCCTTACAACGCTGTGTTTTCCAGTACGCGGATCGCGACCCCAGAACCTTTCGGCTCCATTGACTATATGTTCTGCTAGCAATTTACCCTGCCCACTGCAACTTAAGTTTGCCGGTTCTTCGGGCCTTGTTTCTCCTGCGGATATCATCATTTCTGATGCAATCATGCAAGAAAACTCCGAGAGAAAAAGGACTATCTTTTCATTGCCCTTTGGGTCACTTTAAACCTTTTGATGAGGCCCATGAAAAATTCTGAGGACTTCTAATTTCTTTGTACCTACATCTCTATTTTTATAATTATGCATCTTAGCTCAAACTTGGACGACATATTTTTATAGACCGAGCGACGGTTACCTCGACGTAGCAGATTCTCAGGACCTTCACTGGACTTTGGATCCACTTGACTATATGGCCAATTACGCTATACATTTTGGGTACACGGTCGTCGTTTCAGCACCTATCAACCCCAGGGTTGATAGGTGCTGAAACGACGACCGTGTAAAAATTATCAAACTAACCAACAGGTTGATACTGGTATCAACCTGTTGGTTAGTTTGATAATTTTTTGGGTTACATGGCTTGATTCACTTAAGGGTCTTCTCATATTTGATTAATAAATATAAGGCAAACTACACTGCACCATTATGATCAACACTGAGCCTATTTATATAATATATGACCTGTAAATACATTAATTATTAACTTACCTGTAACTAAGTTTGTGGATGTTCCAAGAAGTGAAGAGAGAAAGGTTGAAAATGTTTTTTTTAGCCTCCTTCTGCGAAGCGTGTGGCCTCCTCCTTTGCTAGCATTCATATGCTAGCAAAGGAGGAGGCCACACGTGCACGTGCGAGGGAGCAGCCCTCATGCTCCAGCCACCGGGATCCCGATCCCGATTTCTGGCCACCAAAGGCGCTGGCTTGCGGACGACGAGCAATGTTCCACGCGCGTCTCAAGGAGATGTCAGCAAACCGTAGGGGCCCAGCAGGATCGAAGCCTACTGGGGCCAAGAGTGTGCTACTGAAAAGAAGACTCGGCCCTGGTATGAAAGGCAACAAAGGAACAGGAGTGTGTTTTTAGTCAGTAAAAGTCTGACACACCCTCCCGCTCCGCCCAAGATCAAGGGATGTCATTGGATGATTTTCCCACCGAAAAAAAAGGAAAAGTCTATTACATTTTGAATTTAGAAATATTATTTCTGAAATAACGTTTAGCAACGAAAATACTGCGTTGAAAATTCTGGGTGATGTCATTGACTGTTTCTTGCAGGTTCCAGTTTCCGAATATGAAGAAGACGAATGCTTTAAGTACTATCGTCCTCATAGACATCTAAAGAACGGATATAATCATACCACTCAAATGTGCTATGGCGATAAAAAAATACTGAGAGACACGTGTGAAGTATGTTTAATATAAAAAGTTTATGATAATTAACCTTTTATTTATTAAAACTTCATGCAACACAAAGGTACAAAGGCGGAATTAATGCCTTAGGCATTCTCTACCAGTCATCCAAGGGTAATGAAGAGAAAACATGGTAGGTGCATAAAAAAAAGAAAAGATTATAAGAAAACAAGGGATCAAATGTATATATATATATAAAATAAACATACATAAATATTTAATAATATAAACCTACATGTATATAAATATATATTATTTATATAAGGAAAAATTAAAGGATTTTTGAGACTACTCCGCTATTTGTGTAGAAAATAAAGCCGCAACTTCCGCTTGAATGCATACTGACTGATGGCCGTCCTGAAGTCAAGAGGAAACGTATTCCACAGAAGTATGGACTGTACATGAAAGGATGAATGAACAAAATCAGAAGTATGAGAAGGACAAAGCAGTAGAAGATTGTTAGAAGAACGCAGATTCTTAGCATTCGTATTCTTAGTTCTTCCCGAACATATATATTGAAAGTGTGATATAAGATACCTTTTAATCGCCTACGTTGAACATCGTAGTACGACAATCTAAGGAAATACGACCACTTGTTGAATAACAACTTTTTATTCAAATAGTTTCTTATTCGCCAGAGAAAAATTTAACGTGCTTTGACGACGCTCTTCATCATTCTTCTGATCTTATGTCTCAGTTTCAACATTAGTCTATGTTTTTCACACGCTAAAAATTTGTATTTTTCCAACAGTCTTCTCTTATTTTAATCTTTTCATAATAATTAATATAAGATTAGATTAAAAAATGTACCTTCAATAAGGCGTTAAGACGTGCTAAGGACTACCGTATACCTAGCACGTCTTAACTACTTCCTATTAAGTTCTTACATTTCATCCAAAGGTGGTCTGGTAGATATTGCTGTCAGTGATAAGACCGCTATGGTATCTGTGATTTTAAATTTGTGTAAAATTTTTGTTACTACTTTGGTGGACAATAATGTTTATTCTATTCTATTTCCAGGGTGACAGCGGTGGGCCACTTCAGTACTATCACAACGATTATTTTGACAAATTATATTGCATCTATACAATTATCGGCGTGACATCTTCTGGCACCCAGTGTGGCATCGCTCCTAGCCCTGGCATCTACACCAGAGTCATTTACTATATATCCTGGATAGAGAGCGTCGTGTGGCCATAGCAGGAAAAGGGCAGAAGTATGACATCAATGAGATCTATAGTAATTGAAAGTATTATTATATCATCATCTTCCTGCCCTTGTCCCATCTTATTTGGGGTCGGCACAACATGTTTTTTTCTTCCATTCTATCCTGTCAACCGTCATGCTATCACTAACTTCCTTTTCTTTCATATCACTGTTCACACAGTCCATCCATCTTTTCTTTGGCCTCCCTCTCCCTCTCCACCCATCCACATGTATACTCATAACTCTTTTAGTAACATGCGTTTCATCTCTCCTCTTTACATGACCATACCAAGACAAACGATTCCCTTTCAACTTTTCAGTCACTGGCGCCACTTTCAAACTTCCTCTAATATACTCATTTCTCACTTTATCCATTCTCGTCACACCACACATCCATCTCAACATTCTCATCTCCGCTACATGCAATCTTTTTTCATCCGTCTTTTTCACAGCCCAACATTCTGATCCATACAGTATGACAGGTCTTATTACGGACTTGTAGATTTTACCCTTCAACTTGGGGGTATCCGTGGGTCACAAATTGTTCCAGTGACCTGTCGCCATTTCATCCATCCTGAATTGATCCGATTTGATACGTCTCGGTCTACCTCGCCATCTCCTTGGATAAGCGACCCGAGGTACCGAAAGTCGGAGCAGATTGGTATGGGCGTTCCAGCGAGAGCTAAGGGCATAGGACCAGAGAGACCACCGAAATCACAGAACAAGTACTCGGTTTTCGTTCTGCTCAATTTTAAGCCAACACTCTCCAGTCTGTGCCACCACACCTCCAATTTGCTCTGAACCTCTAGGCCACTCTCGGCAACCAGCACAATGTCATCGGCAAACAGCATACACCAGGGAGCCTCTTCCTGGATGCCCGACGTCAGAGCGTCCATTATCATCAGGAAGAGGTAAGGGCTGAGGGCCGACCCTTGATGTAAGCCGACAGCCACACTGAAGCTGCCAGTGTTGCCCACTGCAGACCGGACTTGGGTACTGCATTGGCTGTATATCGCTCGGATCAACTGCACATACTTCCCAGGCACACCTTTCTCCTTAAGGGCCCACCACAGAACCTCACGAGGTACCCGGTCATATGCCTTTTCGAGGTCAACGAATACCATGTGCAAGTTTTTATGCGCACCTCTGTATTTCTCGCACAGCTGGCGTATAGCAAAAATGGCATCCGTTGTACCCCGACCAGGCATAAAACCGAATTGGTTCTGTGAAATTTCACTCTCTTCTCTTAGCCTCCTTTCAATAACTTTCTCCCAGGCTTTCATAGTATGTGACATTAGCTTTATTCCTCTATAATTGTTACATTCAAGCACATCACCCTTGTTTTTAATTATATATGGAAACTTTTTATTATATATGGAACATTATTTGGAACGTGCAATTTAGCTTCACTTTTTTTTGACTGACCGACATTTTGACAATTCAAATGTGCCTGTAATTGGTCTATTTGAAATAAACGTTTCTGATTTCTGATTTCTGATTTCTGACAAGTATAGTAGCTGTCGATGTAAACTTTTCTAAATTCATGTATACTGACTTAAATGAAAAAAATAAAAAAATAAATTTATAATAAAAAAAGACTGGCAACCAAATTTAATGTCTGGATGGAAATTATTCATTCAAGATTGCGTATATTTTGTTTATTTCTATTACATTGATTTGTAACAAATGCTGTCAGACCAGTTTAGTGTAAAAGTGATATCACATGAGTTTAGACAACTAATAAAACTTAAATAAAAATTCAGAAAAAAGGAAAGGTACAGGTTTTGCAGCCGTGTAAAGGTCATAACCCTACCTGGTTATACGAGTAAGATACTCTGTATTGTAAAATTATTCTTGGCTAATGATTAATTATAGAACTCTAAGTGTCTAAACACACTATGCCGAAAAAATGCGACCGAAGTTCGGCATGTTAACGCCTGCAATGCTATTTGTATTACTTACGACACGTTATGCCGAAATTACGTTGCGTTATGGCATACAGCCGAAATTCGGTTCGGCGTAAGTTCAGCGGCAATTTGGCCGCAAAGTATTCTGTAGAGCACACATTACACGCGACCGAAGTTCGGTTCAATTGTCGACTGATGTAAACTTTTTGCTACAATAACTCTATGATTAATATGTTTATTTAAATTGATTGTCAACTGAATTTCAGCCGCGTAAGTTCGGCACTTATAGTGTGTCATGTCAGGCGAATACGTCGGAACGTAAAATCAGCCGCGGAACTTCCGTCGCGTACCTTCGGCATAGTGTGTTTAGACACTAACAGCTTTCTTTACACCTAACTTGGTAACAACCACCCATAAAATTAAGCTTTATGTTTATAATATATTTAGGTATTAAAAAAATCTACAGTAAATATGTGTATTTGATCATTCCACTTGAAAATCATTTCGCCACGACGGTAGATCTGTCTGCTTCAAGACTTGAGACAAAATGCTAAACCCGAAAGAACGTTCTACTTATGTTCAAACTGTTCCGCTTCGTTTTTCATTCATTCGAAATGAGAGTGAATAATTCCGAATGCATTCGAATCGAACATTTTTTGATCGATATGAATTCATTCGCCAATATTCTTCTATTTTATGTTTAAACAATTAATTATGAGAGACAGATGCCATATAAAAGACGTAAACAAATGAAAATAGTAATCGTCTTATTTCATCTTAAGGCGAGGTTGCACTAATTTTGAACTTTTTTGAACCTCTGAAATCCACAAATATAGTAGAGAACAATTCCACCTTCCGAATCGCTACATGTCTGCGTCTGAGTGCTCCTAGTGGAGCTCCATATCGATGTTAATGCGGTGAAGCAGTCGACCACCTCGGACACCATGGCCTATGCTGCATTAGAAGCGCTGGTCGCTTAGCACAGCATGACAGCATTAATGACATCATCCGCCGAGCTCTTGTCACCGCCGGGTTGCCAGCTTTTTTAGAACCTATGGGCTTGGCACGTGACGATGGAAATCGGCCAGACGGGATGACCATAATGCCCTGGAAGTTGGGTAGGCCTTTGGTGGGGGATGCAACATTTGTCAACTTGCGTCAACTTGTGTTGACTTGCGTCATCCCATCTTCTGAGTGGGCTGTGCTAGGGCTGCTGCTGCAAGTGCAAAAAACCTCAAACGGCGTAAATATAATAATCATATCAGAAGTTATATGTTTGAGCCGTTTGGGGTTGAAAAACTAGGGCCATGGGGTCCGATCGCTCATCGAGTTGTGCGTGATATTAGCAAACAGCTGGTCAACTCTTCGCGTGACCAGAGGACTGAGCTTTTCTTTGATCAACAAATCAGCATTGCTATCCAACATGGGTATGCTGCCAGCATTCTGGGCACTTTTCCCATTGATATCGATGTGGATGAATTTTTTGATGCCCAATAAATTCTTTTAGTACCCGTTTTTTAAATTATTATTTTTTTAGTTTGTATAAATACCTTTTAAGTTACAATATTTATTAGTTTAGAAGTTTATAATAGTTATATAATTATGATTTCTAATTGAATAAATTTACTATGGCAAAAAACGAGAACAATATGATAAAATATTTTATTAAAATTGACCATAATTATGAACAACCGCTGTTTAGCAATCAAAACAATATATAAATTAGTTGGCTCAATGAAAAAATCACGAATCACCAAAAAAAAAAAACACGAATCTGACCCTAACTTACGATTTAAAACGTGTATTACTACGAGATTACGTCACGGAAATATTTAAAAGTTACATAAAATAATAAAGCTTGTTTTTAAGGGTCTGGAAAAAACAAAAATCTTGAATGGTTACTATTTTATATAAAAATAAAATCACAGTTACGGGGCCGCGAAGTCGACATAGAGCCGGGCTAGTACCTACAAAATACTCTGTGACTGCAACCGGCTCTTAAGCATCAGAATGCCTTGGAGGTCAACATCTTTAGCCTCTACATCTGAGTCCGCAAAATGATCTTCACTACACCAATCGATTAAGATAAGTGGTTATTGCAAAAGTCTCTCAATTCAATTTTTATATACTACTATAAAATAGTAAAAAATGACTCTGACTAATGATGACATTTGAACCTTATGATATATGTTATGTGAAACGACCATCTTTCTTGTTAATCTTATTTTATCTAATATCATCTATATATATAAAAGGAGAAACTGACTGACTGACATATCAACGCACAGCCGAAACTACTGGGATTAGGATCATGAAAATTTGCACAAGGTTTCTTTTTATGACGTAGGTGAACACTAAGAAGCGGTTTTTGGAAATTCAACCCTTTAAAGGGGTGAAATGAGGTTCTATAGTTTGTATGGAGAAACCTAATTCACGCGGGCGAAGCCGCGGGCAGAAGCTAGTATATAATAAATCTGTAGAAGTTTTTAGTTGTACGCAAATCACGTAAAATTTACGAAATCGACGTAGATAACTTTTATACATTAAAATTGTGTCTAACTAGATACTACTTATGCTTAGTTTCATCGCAATCGGTTGACTACGACAAAAGATATATAATATACTACATTCATTGACTGTTAGGCGGAACGAAGTTCATAACCCACTCCTAGTCAACTAGTTGTACAACAAACAATTACAACTTAACCCTAGAACCGTACCCTGGGGTACAAATCAAAAAAATAATTGAAAATTTGCGAAATATTTTTCGTTTTACACGGATTTCCTATATCCTCTGCCTCACGCATTCCGCCACCTCCTTTGATGTTTCAGTTCCTTCAGAATCCAGATCTGGAAAATTTTGGGCACGCCATAATAATTATGGCGGTAAGTCCCCTCTTTGACGAGTGGCTGGAAAGGCAACACGGCGTCCTTACCTTCCACATGACGCAGGTCCTCACCAGACATGGTAAGTTCGGGAGGTTCCTTCACCGGATTCATGCGGAAGAAGTTCCCGGGTGCAACCATTGTGTGGAACGCCCGAAGGACACAATGGAGCATACGGTAGAGGTGTGTCCCACCTGGGTAGAGCACCGCCGAGTCCTCGTGGGGGCGATCGATGGCAGCGATCGGTCGCGCCGGGCCTTGGTACAAGCCATGGTCCGAAACGAGGAGGAGTAGCAGGCGGTCGCCTCTTTCTGCGAAGCAGTTATGCTAGCAAAGGAGACAGCCGCACGTGCGAGGCAATGGCCCTCGCGCCCCAGCCAGGATTTTGATCCCGATTTCCAGCCACCATAGGCGCGGGCTTGCGGACGGCAAGCAATGGGTAGCTCGCCGTCCGACCACCCGGTAACCGTCCGGAACTAGCCCAAGTAGTCGATGGCGCGTAGTGTTCCACGCGCGCCTCAAGGAGATGTCAGCAACCGTAGGGGCCCAGCAGGGTCGAAGCTTACAGGGGCCATGGGTGATGCGAAAGAGATCCCCGAGACCCTGGAACAATGGCAAAGAAGGAACAGGAGTGGTTTTTAGTCACTAAAAGTCTGACACGCCCTCCCGCCCCGCCCGAGACGGGGGATGTCACTTGATGATTTTCCAATCCAAAAAAAAAAAAAATCTTATGTAGATACTTATGTAGCAACTTATACCTCAACTGATGACTTATGTGCTTGGTAGGTAGCACAAGTCTTGTTTTTGTTATTGCATCATTTGACTAAGTTCAAAAGTTCAAAATAAAAAACACAATTTTGGTTTCAAAGTTTGTTTTATTAAAATACAACAATTGAATAAAAAACAAACTTGCTAGAGTCTTTCACCCCCATGCCCCACCTCATTGTCGGGATCTCTTAAGGTCGATTGCAATTGGTCAGAAACCTACGCCTGGACAGATGACTCAGTTGGTAGGTAGGTATGTATCAACTTTCCTTTGACAGGTGATTCATCCATTAGGTACTTATCTAGCAGCTTATACTTTAACTGATGACTTGCGCCTAGCAGGTATCAGGTAGATCTTCCTTAATGAAACTTCTTTTTTCCTTTCCAAACATAACATTTTTAACACCTGGTACTTAATTAAGCTGCTTTACAAGGTGGCCGATGATAAGAGTAAGATCCATCTTGCCATTCTACTTCAAATTCTCCTCTTCTGAAATTTCACTCAAGGACCTGGACTGTCTCTTTTTTTTTGTTTGTCACTCAAATCGCTGAATGCTTTTTTAATTTCAACTTCACTGCTTGAACCCTCACTAATAGAAGTCGTGGGAAACGGCTTTCAATACAATTAAGGAGGAAATACGACTTCGTACAACAACTGTCGAAATACGAAACAGATGTCGGGCCTGCATTCACAACAGAGGCCAACAACAGCAAGATTTGTAAAAATTATGAAATAAATGTTAAAAATGCAATTTCATTTTTTTTTCTAGTAAAACATACTAAAAGAGAGATACGAGACAGATTTTACCTTATAAGAGTGAGATAACATTTTTTATAGGCTTTTCAGGTATCATTTAATCAAAATTTTTTTTTTAAATCACAATTTTTTACTACTTTCATCAAATATTAGATTTGATTATGTCTCCACATATTTGTCTAGCAAACTATACACATTTTTATAGTCAAAAACACAAACACTGTAAACCCTCCTATCATTCAGCAATGAACACTTATCCTACTAATTATAAACAGTTGCCAAATACTCTAATGTTAAACTTTAGCCTGTTTCCCAATAGTAATTTTTTTCTACCGACCGAGACGCCCCTCCCCTTTAAGTTTACTTATTTTGAAAAATGACCAATAACATTGACAGTTTTATAGAAAATCTTGACCAGTTTTCTCTATCAGTCCCTCAAACGTGTACCCCAGAACAGACACAGTCTGTTATTAACCATCCTAACAATTACCTAAAGCTGCTGACACAAAATATACGATCAATAAACTGTAATTTCTTAAACCTACAGACTCTCTTGCAACGTCTCTCATTTGAATGTGATCTAGTGATTCTAACAGAATGCTGGCTACCCTGTTCTAGCAATGGCACTATTCCTCAACTAAAAAATTACACTACATTTAAAACCACGAAACATTTGAACCAAAGCGATGGTGTGGTAGTATATGTGAACGCGGAGTTACCAGCTACATGTGAGGAACCCGACCTACATCAATCAGCTTCCGGGCTTATTATTAAAATAAAATCTGAGGTCGCTATAATTTGCATTTATCGGTCTCCATCTATTGATAATATTCAAGGCTTTTTATCAGCCCTTAATGTTATACTTCCATCTCTCAAAAAATTTAAAACGGTAATCTTAACAGGTGACATAAACCTAGACATTAAACCTACTACCTCGGATATACGGGCACACGAATATTTAAATTCCCTAGCTTTTCATGGCCTTTTCGCAGCACATACCCTTCCAACCAGAGGCGATAACTGTTTGGACCACCTTATTTTAAGAACAAACTCTCCTTCATATTCCTTTGTCTATGACTCCGTGGTTACAGACCACTATCCTTCACTACTCTGCTTGGACAATCGACGTCTACGAAGTGGTTCAATCTCTACTGTCACAAACATTGATTTTGAGAAACTGGATGAAACAATGTCTCAGCTAGACTTTAGCCCAATTCTCTCTGTGACAAACGCCGATGCTGCTACAAATCAACTTTTGGGATTAGTGAAACACACCTTGACCAAGAAAATACCTGCAAGAAAGAAAATTCTGAAACCCTGGATCACGACTGGTCTCTTGCGTTGCATTAGAAATAGGGATGCGTTACATAAAAAGGCAAAAAAAGATCCAGAAAACGAAATACTGACATTAACTTACAAACGCTACAGAAATTTCTGCAGTAAGATTCTAAAGAAAGCGAAACGTCTTTATGATACGGGAGAACTGAAAAAAGCTGGTCAAAACCCTAAATTACTCTGGGAAACAATAAAGCGAGTCACCTATACAAAAAAACCTGATAATACTTCTACTCAACTATTAACCACCTCATCCTCCCCAGTAGAATGCTGTGACAAAGTAAACTCCTTTTTTGTCAATGTGGGCAAAAACCTTGCCGATAATATCAGAACAAATCCTCTACAACAGATGGCAACTTATATTGTACCTAAAACTGTACCCATCTCATCTTTCGTTCTAGAACATAGCGATAGTGACGAAATCATTTCCACTATAAACTCCCTACGGACCAACGCTGCTACTGGATGGGATGGTATATCGCCCTATATGCTAAAAAAATACTCCATTCTACTGGCACCCATCCTATGCCATATATTTAATCTTTGTTTCGACACCGGTGTCTTTCCTACTTCGTTTAAAAAGGCAATTATCCATCCAATTTTCAAGGGAGGAGACGGGACTTTACCTAACAATTACCGACCCATAGCAGTCCTAAGTGCATTATCTAAGGTACTCGAACGTTTAATTAATAAGAGATTGGTTAATTACTTGGAACACTATAAGCTAATTTCATCTCATCAATTCGGCTTCCGCAAAAACTTATCAACATGCGACGCTGTCCACGAATTAACTAATCACGTGGTTCGTAGTATTAACAGTAATAAAAAAGTCGTAACAATATTCTTGAACCTCGCAAAAGCGTTCGACAAAGTCCCTGTCTCTACTCTCTTATCGAAACTTGAAGGAATGGATGTCCGAGGTGTTCAATTAGATATGTTCAAGAGCTACCTAACAAATCGATCACAATATGTCAGCATAAATAACATCAACAGTAACGAACTTCCCATTTATTACGGTGTGCCCCAGGGCAGTATACTTGGACCGACCCTTTTTCTTGTCTTCATCAATGAGCTATGCAACCTTAATATCCAAAATGGCAACATAATATCTTTCGCAGATGATACTGCGATAACTGTTGTAGCTGAAACATGGTCTCAATTAGAAATAGAAGCGCAACTCGCATTCAACGCAGCACTAAACTGGCTCAATGATCACACCCTTACTCTTAATACTTCAAAAACTAACTTCCTTACATACTCAATCAGTACAGCCTCCCAACCACGAATCCCAATGGACAAAACTCTTAATTTTAAGTCCCACATAAATATTCTTACTGGCAGGGTCCGTAAACTTATCTTCATATTTAAAACACTTCGGCAAATCGCTAATCAAACTGTAATTCGTAAGGTTTATTTCGCCTTATGCCAATCTATTGTCACGTATTGCATTTCATGTTGGGGTGGTGCTGCTAAAACAACTATAAAACCATTAGAGATAGCCCCTAGAGCAGTATTGAAAGTTGCTACCTTTCGTCCTATCATGTTCCCTACAAACGAATTATACCGTAAGTGGAAAATTCTTAACGTAAGACAACAGTTTATCATGCAAGCTATTCTTTTACAACACCAAAAAACACCATATAGGAAAATTGATAAACGTAGAAAAGATATAATTTGTACTCTCCCTCGTACGCGCTCCGCTTTCGTTAAGAGATTCTTTTATTTTCTTGGCCCTTCTTTATATAATAAAATAAATAAACATTGTCCAGTATACGCGTTAACGCTCTTTAACTGTAAGAAAAGGGTCTACTCATTTCTTCTAGACTATACATATGAAGAAACAGAAAAGTTGCTTATTTAAAGGTAAGTGAAATACATAACATAAGATTAATGCAACCAACACACACGAAATGGTTTGCAGACAAATCTTTCTTTTATTTTATTTTCTTTTTTCTCAACATTATTCTTTTTTTCTCTTATTATTTAGTTAAGTATACCAAATTTTTGAAGGCAGTTAAACACATGTACGTAATTAGTGAAAATACATCATTGTTGTAAACCACGGGGATCGGAACTGTCACTCCTACATACAGGTTATACTGTAACCTAATTAGGAGATCAGAACTGCACCCACTACAATTGTAGCAAATTTGTAATTTTACCAAATAAAAATCAAATACCCATGTACTGCAATATTTGTAAATGATCAATAAAGATTATTATTATTATAATAATTTTGAATATTAGTCTTATGTGACTCAATTCACAATTCTAGCGAATTCACAAAGTTATGAAAAGATTTTTATGGCATGTGGCACATCACTAGCAAGGAAAATTTTTGAGGAAGTTGGAAGATTCCGGTCGCTTTTGGTTTTTTTTTTTGTAGCCACTTATATAACTGTAACATGGACAGCTTTAATTTAAGTCTAAAACTATGCATGTAAATTAAAAAAAAATAGATAGCTAATGTCACTAATTTTAAATTTAAAATTACTCTAATACAATACACATCTAAATAAAATTAAAATCCATTGTCTACGCTTTATATATTTTTTTAAATTTGTATTTGAATGAAAAATTTGGTTCTTATTTTCATAAACCATAAAAACTCGATGAGATAAAATCCACAGGGCATGAGAAATGATTAGGGGTCAGAAAGGATAGCAGATGACCCTTCCCGTCGACCATTTCAATTTAGCACACGATGCACCAAACAGCCTTTATATCATTATATCTTTCATTTATGTTAGTATACATGAATACAGAAAAGATTATATCGGCAGCTACTATATTATTCCTTATATAAAAAATAATACTTTCAATTAAAACTGATCGCGTTGTTATCACACTCCTGTCCTTTATATTTAATCGTACTATGGCCATACAACGCTCTCTATCCAGGATATATAGTAGATGACTCTGGTGTAGATGCCAGGGCTAGGAGCGATGCCACACTGCGTGCCGGAAGAAGTCACGCCGATAATTGTATAGATGCAATATAATTTGTCAAAATAATCGTTGTGGTTGTACTGAAGTGGTCCACCGCTGTCACCCTGGAAATTAAATAATTGAGTATATTATTTGTTACTCTAGAATAGAAAACCAAAATAGTAACTTAATAAACTGGTCTTATTATCTTATCGCTGACAGCAATATAAAATTTAACAGACCATCTTTGGTTGGAATAAATAATAACTTAAAATATAATTTGGATGAATTTTATATGCCCAGTAAATCCTTTTTTATTTTATACACGTTTGTACATACTTTTGTCTTTAATTTATCTATTAAGTTGTTTATTATTTTAGTTGTTTGTATTGTCTAATAAATACTAACTATAATTACAATAAATTAAAAAGAAATTATAATTAAAACCCTACACTAATTACAACAAACTAAAACCAAACTAAAATATGGCGTCAAAAAACTCTTCCACATCGCTGTCGACTAGTAATGAGCCCAAAAGACTGGCGGCATTGCCAATCTGCGCTGTATGGCAATGCTTATCTTCTAATATCTTATAGTCTAATTAGTTAAACATAGGTAAGAATGTAAATATTTTTTTCTACTATATACAATAGAAAGGAGTTTGCTATATCTAGCACGTCTTAAGGCCTTACTGGAGGTACATTTTTAATCTAATCTATCTATATAAATAAAAATGAACCCCTATTTCTCCTGGTCACGCTATAACTTAAGAACGGCTGGACCAATTTTAATAATTCTTTTTTTGTTATGTTCACCCGCATACAGGGAAGGTTGTAATTTGGGTAGGATAAGTAGGTAGCCGGTAGGATAGGTAGGTAGGGTAGGTAGGGCAGAGTAGTCAGTCGACGGGAGTGAAGCCGCGGGCAAAAGGTAGTCTAATAATAATTATAAAAAGAACAAATTATGAGAAGATTGTTGAAAAAATGCAGATTTTTAGCTTGTGAAAAATATAGATATTAAAACTAAGACAAGATCAGAGGGAGAGGTTGAAGAGCGTCGTCAAAGCATGCAAACTTCTCTGGCGAATAAAAAACTATTTGAGCAAATACCTGTTGTTTAACAAGTGGTTCTATAGGTTTAATTTGAAACTATTGAAGACTCTTATCGTACTTATTTAGTGAGGTCGCGTTCAAGTCAAGTGGCACACGTTACCATAGTATACCTATAGGGAAAATTCTAACACAGCTTGTCTTTTATTCTGTTAATTTAATTTGCCTCTTTAGTTAATTTGCTCCATTTGAGTTTAGTAACAAGCACACAGTCTTTATTCCAAAACGACGTCAGAGACAAGTACAAGACCAGCTGGTTTTATATTAAAATTATGCCATAGTTAACCCTTTAACCGTTTGCGTCGGATTGGTCCGACGATTGTTTTCGTGTCCTATTCGCCAGTGTCGTGTGATTGCGACTAGGTACTCCATCTCGTTTAGCTCTTCAATCCCCATAGGTGACAGAAGAGCTGACGAGATGGAAAATTTGGTCGTGGATGTGCGGCCATGGCGGAATAAACTCAAGAATGTATGTATGTCGGATATATGCAACGTAGGTTAATTATCATAAACTTTTCACATTAAACATACCTCACACGTGTCTCTCAATATTTTTTTATCACCATAGCACATTTGAGTGGTATGATTATATCCGTTCTTTAGATGTCTATGAGGACGATAGTACTTAAAGCATTCGTCTTCTTCATATTCGGAAACTGGAACCTGTAAGAAACAGTCAATGACATCACACAGAATTTCCAACACAGTATTTTCGTTGTCAAATTTTATTTCAGAAATACTTTTTTCAAAATTCTAAATGTACTAAGCTAAAAAAAAAAAATTCTCCTCATTGCTTGGAACATCCACAAACTTCGTTGCAGATAAATTAATGTCTTTACAGGTCATATAAATGGACTCAGTGTTGATCATAATGGAAAAGGCTTGTTCTTTTTCTTTTGAGTTTGTCCTATCCCTTATCAAATACGAGGAGATACGTAGGTAAACCAAGGTAAGCAACGTAACCCGAAATATTGTCAAACTATCTAACAGGTGGATAATGGGGTTGATATATGCTGAAACGACGACTGCGTATCCAGAATGTATAGCATAGTTGGTCATACTACTATATGACCAACTGCACACCAAGGTCTAGTGAAGGTCTTCAGAATCTGTTAGATACAAGTGACCATGAGTCGGCAAAAAGACATCGCCGTCACTCGGTCTAAAAAAATATGACGACCAAGTTTGAGCTAAGATGCATATAGAAATAGAGATGTACACCCAAAGGGCACAGGAAAGGGCTGTGCTTGGAGTTTCCTGGAGTGATCGCATCAGGAATGACGATATCCACTGGAGAACCAAGGTTACCGACATAGCCTGAAGAATCGGCAAACTTAAGAGCCAGTGGGCAGGGCACATTGCTAGCAGAATAGATAGTCGTTGGAGCCGAAAGGTTCTGGAGTAGCGACCGTGTACCGGAAGACCCAGCGTTGGAAGGCCTCCCACAAAGTGGACCGATGATTTTGTGAGGGTCGCGAGAATCCGAAGGATGCGAGACGCACAGGACCGTTCATTGTGGCGACACTTGGGTGAGGCCTATGTCCAATAGTGGATGGCTTTCGGCTGAAATGATAATGATGAATGATGGTGATTAATCTTCATCATGATATTTATATACGCATAAATTCTTACAGTCTGTAAAATATCAGCCAGCTCTCTTTTGTATCCCAGCGCTCCCCAGCCAAGTGCCGTAGTACGGTGTTTTCCTGCATTTCCAGCTGCATGAAGACATGCTGGTAGTACCTGCCTACTAAAGCGAATCCTGGAATGTTTGAAGTAGTCCGTTGATAAAATATTTCAGAAACGATAAAAATTATCTGCCTCTCAAACTTACAAAAACAGTTTTTTTTCTTTCAACATGATTAAAATCATTCTGCCAGTTATTGCATTATTACCACTGTGATCAAAATACAAGTTTTTTAATAACTTAATCAATAAGACACTAAGTTGTTGGTATATTTAATCGAAAAAACTTCGAAATACCAAATAACTGGATCATAGGTGCAGGTTTGATGCCAGTCGGGTACTAAAACAATTTTTATCTTTTAGCTATATTGCGAATATATTATAGGTATTACTTTAGAATATACTTTTTTTTAATATAAATTATCCCTTAGTCACACTTTAATTTCTTAACTCACTCAGTATCAGTCTCAAGCAGCGCGATGTCGTGGTATTTGGAGGGTGGTTTGTACTCCGGGTGAGGGATCCTCCTCTTCACATTGTATATCTGCCACAGTTCAGGAGGATCTGAACGTTTTAATATGCCTACAGTTATGTAATTCACTACACCTCTGAAAATGTAAAAAAGTTTTCTCATAATAATGTAAAATATTCAACTGGGTCAAAATGCGGTAAAAATATGTCTTTTTTGCATCGGAAAAAAGACATCCTCCTATCAACCTTGGATCTGGTGAGGGTCGCGGGATTCCGATGTTTGCAAAACGCATAGGACCGGTCATTGTGGCGATACTTAGGGTAGGTCTATGTTCAGCAGTAGAAGTTTTTTGGTTAAAAAAAAAAGAAATTGTGATGATGATATCATTTTTTACAAGGTGTGCACAAGTTTATAGATTCTGTAAAAACAGTGTAATACTCACGTCATGTGAGAACAGTTAGTTGTTTTAAAATTAAGAAAGAAGTATTGTAGTATGCTTATTTTTTTACTTTTAGAATAAAATAGAATAAACTTTATTGTTTATCAAAATAGTAACAAAACTTTTACAAAAACAGCTGGCATTTTTTATAGAACTGTTTTTTTATTATTAATAATAATAGGCTCGCGTTTGACCACAACCTCGCCTGATGGTAAGCGATGATATGGCCGACGACGGAGCACGTTTGCCTAGAAGTAACCTATTCACTCCTGACTTAAAGACCCCTAAGTTGTAGCTATCTGGAAACACAAACTTCGGCAGGGAATTCCACTCCCTAGCTGTACGCACAAAAAATGTGTTCCCAAAACGCTTTGTACGTATG
The DNA here is from genome assembly GCA_905147345.3 of Mythimna impura. Lineage (NCBI taxonomy): Eukaryota > Metazoa > Arthropoda > Insecta > Lepidoptera > Noctuidae > Mythimna > Mythimna impura. The sequence goes on along the minus strand of LR990353.1, from coordinate 19,518,362 downwards.
GATGGGATGTCTACCATGTACTGGTGGCGCAACAATTTTTTGAGCGTTGGTAATAATTATAACGGAGAGATGAGATGGAATGTCAGACTCTTTCAAACTGTCCCACAGCCCTGTCAGTTAGATAGAATGGATATTTTTAGCTAAGAACTTACAGCCTGGGACTTGACAAACAGTGACCGGCAGTGAGAATAAATCTTTCGCTAATGACAGAGCCTCCACAGAGCCAGTTCGCTGCTGTGACGTCATCACCATATCCGAGCAGAGCCTGGAAAGAGACAATCTTTTGATATTTTCACCTTCATAATTAAACACAATACGTAATACACAGTATAAAAATATTTCAATCAGAATACAAACAATTTGAAAGTTGAAAGTGTTTTAATAAACTCCAAAAAAGGAGGTTACCAATTCAGCCTTTCTAGGCCAAGGGTTTACTTCTGCAAAGAAAACCCATCATTCTGGAAAGCAAATGGGCAAAAAAGAAACACAGGTGTGGTATTAGTCAGTAAAAGGCTGACACACCCTCCCTAGAGCGAGAGAAGTAGTGATTGGATGATTTTTTACCATGAAAAAAGTGTGTAATATTGTTGAAAATCCTCAATAACAAAAAATAAGCAACACTTTTCCGAAAGAAACCACAATAAATTAATAGTTCAGACCAGTTCTTATAGTTAATTCTAAGGTTGCCTGGTAGATATCGCTGTCAGCGATAAGACCGTCATTGTACCCATAGACTAAAGTTTCTGTAAAATTGTTACTATTTTTGTGTACAATAAACTTTATTCTATTCTACTCTATAAAGTCAGAAATAAGGGTATTCTTTTATAGGTATCCTTATATAAGTGTAAGGGTAAATAAGGGTTTATTCTATTCTACGCTATAAAGTCAGAAATAAATTAATCGGTTGGACTTTGAACCACCAACCGTCTGAAACTAAAGGTTTCTTACAGAAATTAATTTCAATTAGAAAAAAGATTATTAATTTAAGATCACTCACCATGTGTGGAAATTCGTCTCTGTTAGCATCAGTGCCTCCAACACCTCCGCCTCCCCCTCGGGCCTCAATATTTATTTTTACTTCATGGCAATTAATTTCGGGATTGTAAACTCGTGTCATTGTGGCGTTATATACGTATGTACACCGGTACTCTAGTTTGTCAATGTTTTCAATACATTCTGTAATAAAGGAAGTAAAATTTATACAGTTAAACGAAGTGTTTTATTCATGGAATTTTTGACGACATGGTTGGCGCAGTGTGATTTTTTTGCTGCGCTGCGCGTTCCATTCCCAGACGGAACAAATATTTATATGGCCTACAGATAGACGTTCCAGGTCTTGGTGTCATGTGTATGTGAGTTTACATGTTTGTGAGCGCACCCACGATACCGGAGTAATTTCTAGTGTGGGGCAAAGTTTTTTTTTTTAAGTAGAGCATATTTTGCTTACAACGTGGTCTACACGGCCGCAGCGGAGTTGCCACGCGGGCGACGAGAGACAAACGCGCTTTATTGGTATGAACATGTTAACGTAATATAAAAGAGTTTTTATGTTGACTTTACTACAAACAAAAAATCATATTGAGTGAGTTTACGAGTGTGGATTTAGAAACAAATGAACGTATATTTGAGTTATAATTATCATTAATTGACTGATCAAATTAAGGAATGGAAAATAATTTCGGCGTAACGTAATTTTGTATAATATAATTTTGTATCTACGTATAGTCTAATATAATATATTAGACTATACGTAGATATGACTATACAGGTGAACTGCAAATTCAATTTTACATTAAAAATATATTATATTTTTAATGTAAAATTGAATTTGCAGTTCACCGCAGACAACCCCCTTTTTATGTTAAGTTCTTACAGTCCATCCTAAGGTTGTCTGGTAGATATCGCTGTTAGCGATAAGATCGCCATTGTACCCATAGATTAAGTTAGTTTAAAAGTTTTGTTACTATTTTGGTGTACAATAAAGTTTTATGCTATTCTATTCTATAACGAGTGCGTGTCAGACTTTTATTGACTAAAACCCACTCCTATGTTCCTTCTTTGCCTTCGTTCCAGGGCCCTCGAGTTCTGAGGTCTGAGCTCTGTGAGGAAAACATTAGATGAGAAATCAAAAACATTTCTACTCAACTTTTGAAGCGCGTTTTTCATGAATGTTAGAGATCGTTTTGAACAGTGCCAGAGCCGCGAAGGATGACATATTTTGATTAATGATATTTTTAAAAAGTAATTTTTAAATTTTGTAAATTAATGCATACACATTAATTTACAAAGTTAGAAACTGATTTAAATGTATTTGTTATTTTTTATGAATCTGTAAACGCAAATTATTTCTGAGACACCAGTAGATTTGCAAAGATCTAATATCACTTTTGTAAGGAAAAAACGAAACGCAACGAACGCAAATTGCTTACAGAAATTAACTTACTATCTTGAACTTTATTTCCTGTCTTGTGAATAATACCAATGTGAGGATTTATTATCATTTTCCTGTGAACAAAATAAAATATTCGTCAGATCTTGATTTGATATTGGAAGTACCCCAAAATAATCTACGCTGGTCAACACAAGCAATCAATCATGAGAACTCAGGTCTTATGAAATTAATTTGGGGAGTATTTAAACGTCATTATCATCATTTCAGCTGAAAGACATCCATAGCTGGATATAGGCCACCCCAACTGTCGCTACAATGAACAGTCCTGTGTGTCTCACATCCATAGGATTCCCACGACCCCCACCTGGACTACGGTGGATCGTGGGCTTTGCAACGCTTCGTCATCCGGTACACGCTAACTACTCCAGAACCTTTCGGCATCTGTTCTGCGAGCAATGCAATGTCCTAATGTGCCCTGCCCATTGTCACTAAAGTTTGGCGATTCTTCGGGCTATGTCCATAAACTTGGTTTGTCTTCATTTCTGATACGACCACGCAAAAAAACTCCAATCATAGCCCTTTCCATTGCTCTTTGGGTGACTTTTAGTCTTCTGATGAGGTCCATTGTGAGCGACCACGTTTTGGAGCCATAATTATGCCATCGCTGGCAATACGCGATAGTCAAAGATCTGATCTTGAGACACTGTGGTGTTTAAACGTAATATACTGAATAAATACCTTGTATCATTAAAGGTGCAATCTGTACAGCATATTATTGGCTCTTTGCCCTTCAAAGAACATACCTGTAATATAATCAATAAATTATTTCTTCTTCTAATCTTTTTAAAACAACTTTTTATTAAAATGATTACGAAGCAGATAGCAGCAGGTGAAAAATTGTTTAGAGAATTGCTGCAGATATTAAAAATCAATGATAAATGATATTTATTTTGCCAATAGGTTTAAAAAAACACTTTTACATGTAATTTTTTTGTCAATTTAAACTAGATCTGAGTCTTTTAAGAAAATAATTACACGTGTTGGAGTGTCCAGTTAGTGCAAGCCATAGATATCCGGAGATATGCCTTCATTGCCGTTTAGTAAGGAGTCCTAGTGATGCCGCTTATCTCCCACCAAAATAATTACAACATTCACAAATAGTGTATATACGACGACACACAAATATTTGGGAAGATTCAATGCACACGCATGCAATTAGGGAGTCGAACGCGATGGTCGATAATATTTATCGATATTGAATTTCAGCATATTCTTGTAATATAATTACTTCGTTTGATTTTCTTTAAATAATTTCTTTTTTATTTCACAAACTCCATGTGCACTCTTTTAAATCATGTTAGGAGTTACAAAAATTTTCGTTACATATTTTTGTCGCTTTTATTATGTGAACACAATGTCAATAAATAAATCTTTTAATGGAATTATTTATTGTCCAGTAAAATGCAAATATTTGGATAAGATTTGGCGCTTTGAAATTTTTGGTGTCACATTTTTTGCCAAAAAGTGAAGTCTTATGTCTATGTATTTTTCCATGACACATTTTATCAACTGGATGATATGATTATCTAGTGGTTCCTGGTCGAATTGATGAAAATCAATGGATTTGAACACATTTGATCCGATGAAGTGGTTAAGAGCTTTTGGTACCAGTAATGACTTTGTAAATTTTGAAAACACTTGAAATTTATCGTCTTTTATCACAGTTTTTTTTATTACCCCTTCCATTTTTCTACAAATGTCTATAACATCTTCGGAAGGCAATACAAGGCCACCTCTATCTTTTAGATTAATAAATCGATGATTGCGGGTTATTTCTGTTGCTAGCAACCCAGATACACAAATATCGCACTTTAACTTTTTTAAAAGAGCATGCGCTACAAATCCAGCCATATAAACTATAACTGGAATACTTATGTCTGTGACATTTTGTGCAATCTCTACAATTTCTTCATCGAACAAAGCTTGGTCATACAAGTCTTCTAAATCATCAGATGAATCTTCCCAAAGCTTTTTTTGTGCAGAAGTAATATTATTTTTTTCAATGGCAGACTGGCAGCACAAAATTGAAATATTTTCTAAAGATTTGCAGTTGCCGCTATCGAAATCACGTAGCTCAGACTTAATAATTAGTTTTTTATAAATTGCCATGAATTGGCGAGCTGTAGGATTAGTGTTACAACCACCGTGTGCTCTAACATGCCCAAACATTAACTCCAGATGATCTTGAGATAGTCTGTATGCCGGTAAAAATCGTAGTATTTTTTCTCTCTTCACAAGCTTGTTATACAAACCTTTTAAACTTTGGATACAAACTATGAATCCTACAAAACCAGTTTTTCTGCCAGAATCGACAAGTTTGGTGCTGTTAGGTAACTTTAAACATTTTAAATATTCCATAACCTGGTCTAAGAATTTAAATATAATTTCTTCATTATTTTCATTAAGAGCTTTTTTATAATCTACCTGATTAATGGTTCTGGAATTTAGTACATCAAAAAGATCGTTAATTATTTTAATAAAATTTATGGTACATTCTACTTCTTTAAAAGCGATTTGGTTTTCATCCGCACAATATTGTAAGGCATCAGCTACACTTTTACTGAAAAGTTGTGACGCCAAACGTACTTTCATTTTTTGGTTGTGAAAATGAACGTGGCAATGGCGCAACTTGTTTGCAAAGTGCAAATTTTCTTTTATTTGCAATTCATGCAATTTTTCCAAAAATTGCCACTGAACGGGTCTAGTTTGGCTATCTATAAAAGTTCCGTATGCTTGAAAGGCGTTTCTTAATAACTTTAACATAATTATGACAAGCATCAAAAATAATAAAAACTGGTCTTTGGTACATGGATGTTTCATGTTTTGACTTGTTTTCATGTCATTTCCAACATCTAACAAACATCCTAACTGTTTTAACCATTGTTACATTAGCCGGACAAATCAAATGTTAAGGAAGAAATTTCAATGCCTATTTTGTTTATTAGTTCTAAACATTGTATAACGAGATTGGCCCTTTGTTCTCCAGAAACACCATTAACAAAAAAATAGCCAACCGGCACTTTAAATGCACCGTTTATTGCAGTCACTAAAAAAACTAACACTTCCTTAGCTTCCATTAAGTAGTCTCCCTCCTGTGTGTTGCCAATATCAGTGTAACCATGCATTTGCCCATCCCATTCAATGCGTTGCCTAATAGCCATCTCGTCTAGAACTAAGTTGCAGACAATTTTCTTATCAGAGTATTTTGCTTTTATCTCTAATGCTTTCAATGATTCCGTTGTGAATCCTGGTTTGGCATTGACGGATTGATACCATTTCTTAATAGTTCTAATATGTGGTAGACACGTTGCAAATTTGTGTCTCACAAACTCGTACGCCTTTGGTGAGTAAAAGTGCAACGTCATGGCAAAAGATTTTAAGCTGGCAGGGTACTCTGTTCTCACTATGCGCCCTGAAGCCAACTGAATATTGTATCTATTGACAAGGTCTTAAATACTCACATTCGTATTTGCCAAATGTAAAGCTTTATCTTCATTAACTAATTTTCTATTCCGTAGTGCCTCAAAAACCTCTTCTAAATACTTAATTTTTTTACCATACCGCCTCTTTGTATTTTGAAGACGTTTAATGCGCCTTCTTTGAGATTTTATAAGGTTGTCTTTGTTCTTGATAATAAATAGCTCTTAATTTCAATTTTCGTGGTGTGTCTGTTAAGTTTGTACCACACGTATCGACGGTTGTAGGTGTAGACGGCTCTTGTGGAAATTTGCTATCTTCTAGTGATTCTGTCAACGATGCAGGCTTTAAATGATGTATATAAAATAATATATAATTTAATTTAAAAAAAAATACTAAAAGAGTAGTTACGAATGAAACTTACGGTGTCAAATATGTATTTTAATTTCAATGTAGGTGTAGCCCATTCGAAAAGCCTGCGTCTTGTCCCTGATTGATTAAAACAATCTTCTATATAGTGGGTAGAGCAAATAACACTATTTTTAGCAGGAAACCAATCATTGTCTCTACCGGTTGCTTCTATCCATTTAAGTTTCAGTTTTGGATCTTTTGGGAAACTGAAAATTTATTTGTAATTATACGGTTGGTATTACTATAATAATAAGTTATTATTACTAAGAATAATTTAATATAATACGTTATGTTATAAGCGACCTAAGTTTGTTTCTATGTCTGAGGCCGGATTAGAGCCGAAAGCGTAATAATACAATGCTCACGCCAGTTATACGACATTTTTACCACATTTGCGAAGAAATAAAATGTGAAACCCTCATATGTATTTTTTTTTTATTCTTGATATGTTCGCGCTTGACCGCTAACTCACCTGATAGAAAGCGACGATGCGGTCGACGATGGAGCGCGCTTACTTAGAAGTAACCTATTCACTCTTGACTTAAAGATTCCCGGGTTGTAGCCATCAGGAAAAACAGATTCCGGCAAGGAATTCCACTCCTTAGCTGTACGCACTATGAATGTGTTCCCAAAACGTTTTGTGCGTATAGGTGGGATGTCCACCATGTACCGGTGGCGCATTGCCGTACGCCTGGTGGTCCGATGATGGAACGGGCTAGGCGGAATTAGGTTATGCAATTCCGACGCACACTCCCCGAAATGCAACCGGTAGAAAACCGACAGGCTAGCAACTCTGCGTCGATGCTCAAGACTCGGACTCGGGCAGATCCGTCCCAAAGATGAGAGCAGTACTCCATACACGATCGAACTTGCTCTTGATAAAGTTTGAGCAGCTGTTCCGGCGTGAAGTACCGTCTGACCTTCGCGAGGATTCCCAGCTTTTTTGCTGCCAGTTGAGCCTTTGCTTGGATGTATGGCCCAAAGTTGAGTGTTGACGTCAGCGTAACACCAAGGAGATCAAGATGGTCGGTTATTGGCACGGTTACGCCCGGGAAAGTTGGAGCAGGGCTGAATTGGCTCCTTTTAGCGGAAAAAAGACACGCCTGGGTTTTAGCAGCATTGAACTTGACCAAATTGGCATCGCCCCATTCAGAGACTGCCTCCAAGGACAAGCTCAAGTGCTCGACCATAGCCTCTCGGAGAGACTGGATCTGTGACCCACTAGCCTGCGCCCTGGATATGTAACTCTCAGCAACAGTGCTGTCGTCTGCATACCCAAAGGTACCGGGCTTAAGCAGATCATTTATGTGCAGCAAGAACAATGTTGCCGAGAGCACTGACCCCTGAGGAACCCCAGCATTAATGGCCATTTGACCGGACGAGCAACCATCGATGACCACTCGGATGGACCGGTCACTCAGGAAGTCTGCAATCCAAGCACACAAACCAGCAGGTAATCCGAAAGAAGGAAGCTTACTAATAAGGCTTTCGTGCCAGACCCTATCGAAAGCCTTCGAGATATCGAGGGAGACGGCAAGCGCTTCCCCGTGTTTCTCGATGGCCTCACTGGAGTGTTTTTGTGGGAAAATGTTTAAATGTTTTTTTTTTTTCGGTGGGAAAATCATCTTATGACATCCCCCGCCCTTGGGCGGGGCGGGAGATAGTGTCAGACTTTTACTGACTAAAAACCCACTCCTGTTCCTTCGTTGCCTTTCGTACCAGGGCCGAGTCTTCCTTTCAGAATCAGACCCTTGGCCCCGATAGGCTTCGACCCTGCTAGGCCCCTACAGTTGCTGACATCTCCTTGAGGCGCGCGTGGAACAGCACGCGCCGTCGACGACTTGGGCTCGGTCCGAACGGTTACCGGACGGTCGGACGGCGAGCCACCCATTGCTCGTCGTCCGCAAGCCTGCGCCTACAATTGCCGGAAATTGGGATCGGAATCCCGGCGGCGATTGGGGCGTGAGGACCGTTGCCTCACGCGATCGGCCGCCTCCTTCGCTAGCATTACTGCTTCGCAGAAGGAGGCAACCGCCTGCCACTCCTCCTCGCTCCGGACCATGGCCTGTACCAAGGCCCGGCGCGAGAGATCGCCGCTGCCAATCGCCCCCACGAGGACACGGCGTTGCTCTGCCCAAGCGGGGCACACCTCCACCGTGTCCTCCGGGCGGTCCACACAATGGTGATACCCGGGCGTTTGACATACTTTAGAAGATCACCAGTTGACCGATTTCGGCAAAAGCCGTATTGTCGGTCACTTAGGATGTCATTTCCTTCATAGACGAAGATTTAATAAAATAGCGATGGATCGCGAATATTCTAATTCAAACTTCGAACATTGACGGCTGCTCGGCTTTATGATTAACTAAGGTAGGCTTGCCTACTCGGTCAATAATATTGAGCAATATTATTAATCTTTTAGGGCCTATCTTACGAAATCACTAAATAGCCAGATTTTTTAAAATAATAATTGAATATTTTTGCATAGCGAACACAAATTATTGTAACTTTAGGCCAAAATTTAAAAAAAAAAACTATGAAATTATATTTGTTTATCATGCTACTTATCGTAGATATTGTACTATAAATAAAAAAAAAAACTGATCATCTCAATCTTTAGGCATAATGTCAATTTAAGTTTCACTTCACGGGTAATTGTATTGAATTGGTTCAAACAACATTAAATTAATAACTAATTTAACATGTAATATGACAATATCCATTGAAATGTAAAAAAAAATATCGAACTGCAATAATACGTATATCGACCAAATCGGCCACACGTACTCGATTGCACATCTCTAAATCTTAAACGGTTGTTGCGTTCGGGAAAATTCGGGCTAGTTCGGGCTAGTTCGTGTCGCTCTGAACGCAAGTTAGTAAAATATTTAAAAATTGTTTTAAAATATAAAACAGTGACTTGATTGTTTATTTACCGGTGGTAGGACACGCCATTTGTCTTCAGGTTGATGGTATTTGACCTATTTTTACATATAATTACTGCACAACTCGGCATTTTAGTTTTTTGTGCATCAATAGTACACTGTACGCAATTGCAAAGCGACTGAATGACGCATACAGCCGCCGTTCGAATATATGACTAATTTGATAATATCGAGGCGGCACGTGCCACGCCCCCAAGGCATATCCCTTGATATCCGTGGTGCAAGCATTAATTTGTCAGTGTTCGCTCAACTTATCTCAGGACTACTAAGGAGTTCAATGACTTGACAAATAATAACAAGGAAAGGACTTTTGAGTAGGCCGCAGAAAATACTCGAATTTCCAGACATAGTAGGTACGTTAAAATTACTGAAAAGAAAAAAAAAACACCACGTAGTCCTCACATTCACAATAATAAAATTAAACATGTATGCGGAGTTTTGCAATTTTTTTCTTTTTAATTTCATCTTGTAACCAGTTTAACTTTAGATTCTGCCTACACTTATAATTATATGTCTACTTGTTTAGATAATGTAGGTACTTACGGGTGCATAGTTCCTGTTTTCAAAGTCAACATAACTGCTTAGACAGTTATATATGCTCACGCACTTCCCTGCGACATTATTTCTCATACACGCAGACCCTGTAAATACCGTTTTTTTATCAATTTACTTCTTCACAATTTATTAGGAGTCATTGAAAATGAAGTTAATAAGAACAATATTAGTCAAAAATTAAGCTCATGGGTGCTTTGTTCTCCTTACCTCTCCCTCAACACTTTAGAAAGCATAGTCATTTAACAGTGATTGTTTTTACACTAGATACAATATTTATGGCAATACTAGTTACAGCAAGCGGCTTCGTGCACCTATGTGCTATTTTAAGATTTGATTTACTCGTGTACCAGGTTTCATCGAAAACACACACACACATTCGCCTTCACAATAGAATCTAGCTGCTATCAGCAGTTATCCCAAGGGAATATATTCTTGGGATAAAAAGTATCTTAAGGCCCTAGCTCCTCGGTAACGGCTAGGTCAACAGGTTTGAAAAAAAATAGAAATTTATTATAGACTAGCTTTTGCCCGCCGCTTTGCCCGCGTACATAAAATATAGCCTTTGTCACTCAGAAATAAAGCAGCCTTCTATCGGTGAAAAAGTTTTAGCAATCGGACCCAGTACTTTCAGAGATTGTCTCCTACAAAAAAAATAACTTTACCTCTTTATAATATTAGTGTAGATTCATATAAAATATTATCAACTTATGATTTTTTCGTATAACTAATAATTAAGCCAAAAAAAAAAAATAACTACTTACATGATATTTTTTCGCTTATTTTCCCTACTCCTTTCTTTGATTGTTTGACTTTGATCTTTAGAAACATGTTTACCCATAAAAATTGCTGATTAAGTGTTCTTCAGAATGTTTATAGCATTATGTAAATCAATCAATATTTCGCAAAGAAAATGGTTTTAAAGTTCAGCGGGGCTCTATGCGGGCGCAGGCGGCAGTACGAGTATATGTACCTCCGGCCAGATGTTCAAGGGACTATACACCTTAAGTGCTATTCCGGGATACAGTCGGCCCGTGTACTAAGTTTCATCGCAATTCTCCAGTCGTTCGAGCGTGAAGAAGTAACAGACATACACACACACACCCACATATATAAATTTCCGCCTTAATAATGTACGGAGAATGGCCGTCATCATATGAGTGTCGTCATCAAGTCCCTATCTACTTGATGTCAACTCATTTATTTTGAATTTTAGTCACGTGTCCTTAGTCGTGGTTGGTTTTTAAAGAAAACCTGCCAAGTGTGAGTCGGACTCTCGTACGAAGGGTTCCGTACCGTCCGTAGCAAAACACGGCAGAAAAATCACGTTTGTTGTATGGAAGCCCCATAAAATATTTATTTTTTTATTATAGCGGCAACAGAAATGGATCATCTGTGAAAATTTCAACTAACTAACTATCACGGTTCATGAGATATAGCCTGGTGACCGATGGACAGACAGACAGACTGACAGACGGACAGCGGAGTCTTAGTAATAGGGCCTCGTTTTACCCTTTGGGTACGGAATCCTAAAAATTGGCGATAGTTTCACTATGTATCAAATAGCAGGCAATATCAGATTTCTTTATTAGTAACCATAATAAAAACATACCTTCATATAAATTCAACAGCTCTATTGCCATACAGGAAAAACTTAACAATAATACTATAATTATATGACGTAACATGGTAAAACAAGTTAATATTTACACGAGCGTTCCACATAATCTTATAGAATCAACTAAACAACACGCCTTTACAACCGGTTTTATGTACACTGAGAATGTAACAAAAAAAAATAAGATTGATTTCAAACAAACAATAAACACTGGGCTGCAAAAATAACGGTTCACTTAAAATTTCTTCCTTATCTTACAAAGTTATGCAAATAGTTCATGCACTTGTATAGTAATCGATATATTATATAAAAAGGGGAAACTAACTGACTGACATATCAACGCACAGCCGAAACTATTGGGTCTAGCAGCGTGAAATTTTGCACAAGGTTTCCTTTTATGACATAGGCGAGCACTAAGAGAGGAATTTCCAAAATTCACCCTCTAAGGGGATGAAACGGGGGTCCAAATTTGTATGGAGAAACCTACTTTTATAAGCGGGTGAAGCCGCTGGCAGAAGCTAGTGTTATATAAAAAGGGGAAACTAACTGACTAACATGCCGAAACTACTAGGTTAAGGAACGTGAAATTTGGCACAAGGTTTTTCTTTATGATGTTGGCAAGTACTAAGAAGGGGTTTTTGAAAATTCAACATTCACAAGAGGGTGAAAAGGGGTAAATTCGTTTGTATCTTAAATTTATATTCTTTGGGCTTATATATTTCCAGGTAGAAGTGGTCCCGACCGACAGCATAACGTGCTTTACGAGGCACGGACGTATTTCAATATTTTAAGATGGTTACCCATCTACAGATGTCTTTGGAAAGCAATGCTTGCTTGCATCAGACGCAAGGGTTGATCTTATAGGTTAAAGAGATCAATCTATGCGTCTGATATTATCTTAGCTTAGAGTTCTATACTATCAGAACATTCTGTCAGCGATAAGACCGCCTTTGTACCCATAGATTTAAGTTAGTGTAAAAGTTTTGTTACTATTTTGGTGTACAATAAAGTTTATTCTATTCTATTCCTTAATAAAATACTTATTTGTGTTGAAAGATTTTTATTACAGCAAAAATAACATTAATTCATACATTATTAATATCTTTAGTTTTTGGATGTGGCTATCATACGATGCATATTACAGAAATGAAAAATGTGGAGATAGTTTCGGGGAGTAACGAAAACAGACAGGGTCTGCAACGAACAAAGCTGTGAAATTTTTAAAGTAGACTCCAATGAGATGATAATTTTGATGACATTTTCGTATGGATATGTTATAAGATTAATTAAACAGTACGTCGTAAGGATGACTGTAGCATACCAAAAGGCAGCAGAGGCCAAGGATGGCATCCTGTGACTTGGTAGAATAATATGATGAAGCTTCTTTATTAGGAGAAAGTCAACTTGATCTTAAAACCCTCGATAGAATGTATTTGCGTCGTGAGATAAGAAAAAAGACACAACGGGATAAAGCTATAATGAAGAAGTAACTGATGTTTTAATGCATATTTTGGGATACTCGTAGGTATACTAAACTCCTATCTCAATTTAGTAGTAGTTAGTACTTTGTTATCTTACGGCCACACGATGCTTTCTATCCAAGGTACATAGTAGATGACCCTGGTGTAAATTCCGGGACTGTGAGCAATGCCACACTGCTTGCCAGATGATGTCACTCCAACCACAGTTTTGATGCAGTATAATTTTTCAAAATATTTGTTTCTAAAGTCCTGAAGTGGTCCACCGCTGTCACCCTGAGAATTAAAAAACTGTTTCACTTATATTTATTTTCTACCTTCTTATGCCAATCTTTTAAATAGACGAGTAGTGATTTTGTTCTTTGTTCATCACTTTTAACAATTGACGTTAAATAAAAATTACACTAAAGTTGAAAATAATAACATGCACATGATCAAATAGACTTTGTCGTTTATGACGTACGAGTTATATTCAACTTTAAGGTGCAAGCAGAATCCTAAACCACACACCGCGAGCAACGCTACATATTATAATAAGTATTCAGTATATAAGAAGACGCAGCGTCGAAAGTCCTGCCCCCCGAGTCAAGTTACAACCGTTTCGTTTTGATTTTCTTTTCGTTGATCGCCTTGAGTCGGCCACTTCTCCTATTCCTTTGTTCTGACCATGTGACTGAGCGTTGAGATGACGTCAGAACAAAGGAATCGGAGGCGAGGCCGACTCGAGGCGATTGACGGAAAGAGAATCGAAACGAAACGGTTGTAACTTGGCTAAGGGGGCTGGAACAAGGTTGATTGATGACCCGGAAAAAAAATATAAATGAATATAATAAAAATGAATATAATAAATGCGAGACGCAGAGGACCGCTCGTTGTGACAACACTTGGGGAAGTGGACATCTTTCGACTGAAATGATGATGATGATCAGGCTTAACGTTCTTATATTTGTATACGACCCTACGCTTTGTGACCACGCAAGTTGGTTTCAAGTGCTGATAGATATAACTGGTCGGCTGTCTAAAATCAAAACCCAGCGAGAGCATATTTCTTTGACTATTACGAACACAACGTCTTATACATATGAGTACTGTTTTTATTTTGATATTGATAAGTACAATTTTCTATTCATCATATACCTACTAGTTTAACCCAATTTGAGTCTTTACTGTGCAAGTTTTATGTACCTTACTTTTAAGGGTCCATTTCCACTGGCCTATCATCAATATCGAGCATGGTTTAAAAGCTGGTTACTTCATCTAACGCAATCCAACGCGATGTTTCATGAAGAGGCAATGCAAAAAAAGAGATAACGCCTGAAAATACTGTTGGCACTCGATAATACCGTAATTAAACTCGAATATTTCACAAATGTTGTTCCAAAAAATACGTGCTTTTTTTAAACCCTTAAAAGTTTTTCAGAAACATTGTCGTCATTTAGAATCTCGATTAAAGGTGCAAGGCTTCTATTGATGTACTTTTTTATATTTTTAATATGTACAATAAGGAGGGTCGAAATTCACGTAAACTAGCAGATTTTCAGAGGTCTTTACTAGATTAATTTTACACAAATTTATGTTTTGATTTCTATAGAAGCCTAGATAATATCCATAAGATAGCTGTGTATCTAGAGAAAAAAAATGTGTAATAACATCATAATCACGTAAGAGCGGTTGTATGAAAATGTATCTCGAAAATAACGCTCTTAAGTTTGGTTTGGGAAATCCAACATAAATATGTATCACATAGAATTTAAACGAAAATAAAAACCTGGTAAGGTTTCTCTATAAATTTTTGGTTTATGAATTAAAATCATGGCTCATTTATGACACTAAATCACTACACGTATTTGTATTAAAATATTATATTTTATCTTAATCGTTGTAATTTGTAAGTGAATAGTAGTAAAGTGAATAGTTGTAGTGAATTTGTTATTTTAATTGGTCATTTATTTTAATTTTTAACGTATTTTTTCGCCTGTTTCAATTTAATTTATAAATGATATGTGATTTTGTAATTTTTAACAACCTCTGTCTGTGAATGATGTCCATGTCTATTGATTGATTTACATGGGACCATTCTCTGAATATTTAATGTAGAATATTTTGTAAACAAGTTGTTGGCGTGCCATAATACTACAATAAAACAACCCAAATTTATAAATATAGTAAGTTCCATTTACAAAATCAATAATCTAGTATGTTTACAGGGTTTTGGACTTGGAAATGTTGCTTGATTGTAGATTTTTGACTTTGTTATATCGGACTACAACGTACACTTGCTAGGTTTGTTTTAGTTCTAAATGCATTGTATGCAGAACAATTTTTATTGTAGATAGGTTTAACAAAAGTATTTTGCTAAAATTTCCATTGCTAGGTTTTGATTTTGAACAACCGTAGTGCGGTCCCATATCTTTGCGATAGCTTCTTCTTTTTTTTTTTATAAAATTGATAAAGGTTGGCTTAATATTCGTATTTGAATGTTTTTAATTCCTTGCCATACCTCACACGTGTCTCTTAGCACTTCTTTATCACCAAAGCACATTTGCGTGGTATGATTATATCCAGTCTTCAGATGTCTGTGAGAGGGGTAGTACTGTGAACATTCGTCTTTTTCGTATTTGGTAACCTCCACCTGCAAGAAATCGTAAATCTTGAACAAGTTATTCAGACAGTAGATACTATTCTTCACCGGGTACGACTACGTGCTGTACGGCGACCTCCCCAGCAGGGTCAGCGTGGTCTATTACGCTGACGATATGCTGGTCCTGGCGCAGGGGGAGTTGCACCAGGCGACGGCCGAACTAGTGACGCATGGGATTGCGATAGTCGTGCGGAGGATCTGGCAGTTGGAACTTGAGATGGCACTGTACAAGTCCAAGCTTAGGCCATGTGCTTTCATGGCCCTCGGAACACGCCACCACCGAGTTCCGAAAGAACGGTGGAAAGGTTACACATCGGCGTCAGGTCGACGATGAAATATCTAGGACTCGTTCTTGACCATCCACTGGAATTTCGAGGAGCACTTCTGACATCTTGCTCGTCGAGCTACCGACGAGCAAGATTCCGTAATGCTTAAATTTCAAGAGTAATGTTTCATAATTTACGCAATCAAACGCCTTATATAGTTTGCGAAAGATATCTGTAGTAACTTGTGCCTTTTCCTACGCATTAAAAATATGTTTTAATAAGGAGACATCAACGTTAGTTGTACAACATCCTCTGATGAAACCATACAGACGATTAATTATAAGTGCAAAACCCGAAATATACCAGTGTATCGGCTAATTAATATCGCAGTTCCGATATTCCGGAAAACCGATGATATCGCCAGTGTATCGGTGTCAGTCTTAAATGCATCCTTTTTATATCCCTAGCTACATGTTTGAAACCAGGGCTATCTAAATATGGCACACATTATGTACAGTCAGTTACGTATCTATACCATATGTAGAAGTGGGTCAGTGCTTCACGGCTAGTTTAATCTAAACTTTTAGATTATATACATAATAATTATATAACTAAAGCATCCACGAAGCCGAAACAATTTTTTTATTATTTCTTTTAAAATTTAGGGACTTATATAACGCATACCGTATGTCAGTCCCATCGTACCCAAAGACAATTATTACACGAGATCAATAGATCAGGGCCATAAAGAAGAACAACTTTCTCGCATCATCGGAAGTCAGCTTTCTGAACATTCGGTGGAATGTACCTATATAGTTCTTGTTCAACTTCAAAGCCCTTAACAACTTGCTCCTATCGGCCTCATATTGAACACATTCCATTAACAAATGATGCATATCTTCTACCATTCCACACACCTCACAGTTGGGAGAGGTTATCTTTTTCATCAAGAAAGCGATTTTGTTACATGGAATATGTCCCGATCTGAGTCTATGAGCTGTAACCACTAATTTTCTGCTTGAGTTAATATTTACAAAGCAGGATACACGAGGAGGCTGACACTGTATGGTTTTATACAAAATTCAAGCCATAACTATTTTCTTTAAAAAATATGCCTCACTTCCTGTAAAATGTCAGCTAGCTCTCTTCTGTACCCTAGAGCTCCCCAGCCAAGGGCAAACAATTTTTTCTCAGCCTCCCCAGATGCGTGAAGACAAGCAGGGAGCACTGCTGCGCTAAAAGTGATCCTGAAATATTGTTTCAAAAGATTAGAATAAGAATTAGTTACTAGTATTGTATCTTTGGATTGTAAGATGTAGATTTGAGCACGACTACCGCTGTCGATAAGCTAGCAATATATAATGGCTCATAAAAACACTCGCTGAGAGTCAAGTCCGGTTAAGCAGCCGACCACCTCCTAGGATGACCTGCGAGAGGCCAAACACAAAAAAAAAAAAAACTCGCTGAGAGCACATAAAGATAAAAAATATGATATTCAAAATGGAGTATCCCAGTTCAGGACAGTCATATAAGTTTTTGTTTTTACTTTATCTATTATAAAAAGGCAAGGAAGTTTATCTTGTGATGAAAACCAAGCCTCGACTGTTAAGTTTTTACTTACTCTGTATCAGTCTCGAGTAATGCGATATCGTGATACTTGCTTGGAGGCATGTACTCCGGGTGAGGAATTCTTCTCTTCACATTGTATATCTGCCACAATTCAGGTGGATCAGTTCGTTTTAAAATACCTAGTGTTATATATTTCACTAGTCCTCTGAAAATAATCGGAATTTGAGAAGAAGACAATTTGCCTGCTGCGGTCTTCCCGTCCAACTATAATTTAGGTGCCTTCAAGGCTAGAATGAATATGCTCTTAATAAACTAGTGCGCCTCACCATCAATGATTGCATCACTGCTTACCATCAGGTCTGACCGCAGTCAAGCACTGGTTTATATCACACAAATGTAAATCTGTCAATAGACTATTCTTAGAAGCTACCTTTTGGAACAAATAATAAACATCTTTTCAACATTATTTGCTTTAGATTTACTTACCTGGATGGACTTGACAAGCAGTGACCAGCAGTTAAAATGAATCTTTCACTGATGACAGTACCTCCACAGAGCCAATCAGCTGTTGAGACATCAAAACCATACCCTAATAAAGCCTGGTGAAAGAAGTGTTTAACAAAGATGTAAAAAAAATACCGATTTGATTGTCTTTTTTTCTATTGTAATTGAAAGCTCGATTGTAAATAGTACTCATATTCTTCCACTAAAAGAAGAATGCCAAAGATAGTGAGGAAATGTGAGGAATGGTATGAAAGTAAAGAGAGTGACCAATAGTGTAATGACAGACATGCAGGCGAGACTGGAAGAAGAAAACGTGTTGTTCCGATATGTAACATGCTACTATTGCAGATAAATTATGAATTATTGGCTTCTGCCTGCAATTTTACTCGCAAGAAAGTAGAAAATATATAGCCAGTATCTCTCAGTGATGAAGTGGCATTCTACTAGTGGCAAAATGTATGAACTTGGCCTAGTCTAATAGTTTTCAATTTATTCATTAAAAACAAAAATATAAATCTTTCCTCTTTATAATTAGGTACAGGTACTACCAATAAATTACATAAATTACTAATTTCTAAAAAATAATAACGTACTTTAAATATGAATTTTATTGGAACTTATAATTCCAAGGCAATCCGAAGATATCACAGTTCAACATAACTCGTTTTAAAGAACGGCAATTTCATAGGTAAGGACCTAATATTGCGAGTAAGTATTTGATTTCTATCTTTTGATCGCATTTTGTTCCAATCTATAATGATTCTTTTACCATGTGAGGGCCCTCCAGTCTGGAAACATCGGTACCTCCAACCCCACCATAGCTGCCTTCGATTTGTCTAATTCTTACTTCATTGCAATTTCTATCGGGTTGGTGCAGTCGCATCATTTCGAAGAGATGGAGGCCTTTACATGAGTAACCCAGTCTGTGTATGAATTCTATACATTCTGTAACAAAGAAAAGAAATCATTTGAATAAAATTGACAAATTTACTAGAAGACACCAGATCAATCAAAAAGTCCCTTTGTTTTTGATTGAACGCCACTTCATGATAAAAACATAATGTGTTTTCTCTCATATTATGAGAAACACCTGAATCTAAACAATTACTGCTGAGCGACATATTTCAGTCCAAAACAAACCAATAGAGGAGGAACATGCATACTAGTGTGGTCCGGTCATCATCATGGAGAGAACAGCCTAAAATTACAAAAATATAGTCAAGAGTCATTTTAAAAGTGGAAATTGTCTGTTGATGATCGCAGTAAGGTTAAGGGAATATGGTATAAGACTATACAATCCGAGCATCCTCGAGTGCCTTGGTTTTCAAATAGTAGTTTAAGCAGATATTTATTAAAGATAGCATTTAGAATTCGGTCTGGCCACTAGCCGTCAGCAAAGTTTGAACACCTAATGAAGAAGATAGACTCTCCAAATTACACAACTTGTGGTAAAATTGAGGACGTGCAACATTTGCTCATGGAGTGTGTTCGGAACGAAGTGGAGAGGGAGACAGTGATAAGAAAGTTTAATATTAATAGAATGGATGTAGGAGTCATTCAGCGCGTTTTAGCTGATCCTGTATCGGAAATGGCGAAAATGTTTTACCTGCTACTGCCACAGCCTCAACACCGACTCCATCAATAGCCAATAGAGAAATATATTCAGGTAATGTTAAGGAATGATGTAGATATTGTTTAGTACAATGAGTTTGATATGTTCCACAAGGAACAATAAAACCTTAAATAAAAATAAATTTTAAAAAAAGTGTCATTTTAGAATGCAACACAGTGGGACAAATTTAAAATATAAAGGCCAGAGCGTGTTATTGGCAACACGTGAAACATTGTTGGTCACAATCTTTTTGAGGACCTCCACAACATCCGCTACGTTCTTAAACCTCACAATGAAGATTGCTATTACGAGTAAAGGTCGGATGTTGTGGAGAAGCTTACTAGAATATTTTAAGCTGAGGGTTGCAAAAGGTTTGAAACAAAGATTCAGACGCAAAATAAAAGGGATTTTTTATAATTGTGACGGTTTTATTAATAGATGTCAGATTTTGGTCGAATCCTTAGTCTCTTTTATTTAAGAAAAAAATCTACTTACTGTCTTGAGCTTTCTGTCCAGTTTTTCGAAGAATACCCACATTTGGATTTATAAAAAGATTCCTGTAAACAATGAAAAATAAATTTGACGGCGCTTTTGCATTTAAATTAGTTTCCAGAGATATAAGAGATCTCGCTAGTTGTTTAGTGCGGCGCTAGTGGTTTAAGTGACATGTGCCATGTGACTCTGACGCAACACTGAGTACTAGTGGGGTGTAAGTCGACGACGGAGGAGCAGTATTGTCCGAGCCTCGGTCGAAGACACGTCTGCGCTACGCGTTCAGTGGAGTGCAGTAGCACTCTACCAAGGCTAAAGTGTCTAAAATTTCTTTGTTGTAGAAGTTTCCTAGTCCACAACTAGTTTAATCAATACTACGCTATTCTATGTTTCAAATCAAATCAGGCATGAATCATTGACCCTCTTCTACAATGACATTTTAGAACCTTTAGCATTGATGGAGTGCAACTGCACTTTTGACTCCTGACTACATTCATTGAGCCAATTTTAGTTACACAACAATTTCGCGAACCTAACATTCGTACGCGAGTAATGAATGTTTGCCAAACTAATTCGCGAAGTGAATGTTTGCGGTGAGAACATTCCGTAACAAAAATTTTAATTTTTAATTTAATAAAAGGAATACTAAAACCTTGCCAAAAAGAATATTGAGATATGATCTGATCAATGATGATCATCAGATCTGAGGCTTCCAACACCTTTTAAGCATACCTTGTATCATTGAAGGTACAGTCTGTACAGCATATGATTGGCTCTTTGTCTCGAAAAGAACATATCTGCAAGTAAAATAGTGTTAATTTAATAACTAGTACGAGGTTTTTCATAGGTTTCTCATTTATATCCTGAGAAGTAGCTCCTAAGTATGACTAAACGCTTATATAATTATCTATGTCAATCGTGAACTCATTGTCCTCATTTATTTTTTTATTTGTGATGAGAAATATTCTAATGACTTACTGTTTGACTTTCACTGTTTAAAGCCACACCTGTGCCCTTCAATTGCTCTTTGCGAACCACAGCTTTCCTTTTCAGAAATTCCCGTGGCCTTAGCGGGCATCGGCCCTACTGAGCCTCTACGGTTTGCTAACACCTTTTTGAGGAGCCTGTGGAACATTACGCGCCGTCAACCCCTTGCGCTTGGTCACGACGGTTACCAGGTGGCTCGACGGCGAGTTACCCATCGCTCGTCTTCCGCAAGCCTGCTCGTCTTCCACAAGCCCGTGCCTACCGTGGCTGGTAGTCGGGGTCGGTGTCACGGTGGCTGGGGCATAAAAATGACCGTTTCATCACGCTTGTAGTCGTCTTATTTGCATAACTGCTTTGTAGAAGAAGGTGGCAGCCTCCCATTCCCTCTCGCTTCAGAATATGGCCTGAACCGGTTTGAGAGGTCGCCACCGCCGATCTCATCCATGAGGATACGGCGGTGCTCCGCCCAAGCTGGGTCCACCTCCACCGTATGCTCCACCGTGTACTCCAGGCAATCCGCATTTCTTCCGCCTGAATCTGTTGCAAAAACCTCCCGAACTATGTCCGGTGAGGACCTGCGTTATGCAGAAGGTGAAAACGCCGTGACACCTCTCCAGCCACTCCTTTAAGACTTAAAGCCTCATATCGCTATGATTATGGTATGCATAATAAAATTGTCCGTAGATATACTCATTGTTCTTAGATGAACTAATTGCCCTTGGATTCAAAGCAACTTATTACCTAAGACCTTTTTTACTTAGCATGGGTAGGATAACAGCAGGACAAAAATATAAATCTTTAAGATGAGAGAAAAGGATAATTATGTAGTTACATTGTATGAATCCAACAGCTGTCATCCGCTCCATCCTATAGTAATTATAGTGTAGATGAAGTAACTAACCGGTGCCAAGTCCTTGTCAATAAAATCAAGATAACTGCTCAAACAATCATATATGCTGACACACATTCCGGATACTCCATTCCTCATGCATGTAGACCCTGTAATTAAGGACATTATAAAACATTATAATTATACGTAACTGGAAGCAATAGATCTGAGGCATATAATCGGCGTCTGGACCTTGATGAGCACAATCCACCAACCATGTGAAGGTCACAAGTTTGCTAATACTGGCCTGTTGGTCTAGTGGTTTGTGGCCCTGACTGCTATGCCGGAGGTCGTGGGTTCGATTCCCACCCAGGACAAATGTTTGTGTGATGAGCACGATCATTTGTTCTGTGTCTGGGTGTAATTTATCTATATATGTATGTATTTAGAAATATATAAGTATGTTTATCAGTTGTCTAGTACCCATAACACAAGCTCTGCTTAGCTTGGGACTAGACGGCGTTGTGTGATAGTTGTGGAATATTATATTATATTATATTATATTATATTATATTATATTATATTATATTATATTATATTATATTATATTATATTATATTATATTATATTATATTATATTATATTATATTATATTATATTATATTATATTATATTATATTATATTATATTATATTATATTATATTATATTATATTATATTATATTATATTATATTATATTATATTATATTATATTATATTATATTATATTATATTATATTATATTATATTATATTATATTATATTATATTATATTATATTATATTATATTATATTATATTATATTATATTATATTATATTATATTATATTATATTATATTATATTATATTATATTATATTATATTATATTATATTATATTATATTATATTATATTATATTATATTATATTATATTATATTATATTATATTATATTATATTATATTATATTATATTATATTATATTATATTATATTATATTATATTATATTATATTATATTATATTATATTATATTATATTATATTATATTATATTATATTGTATTATATTATATTATAAAACATAAAACTCCTTTTTGGGGCAGTCGTGTAATTATAATAACATATACAATCATGACTCCTTTTTTTTTTAAACTTTAAGTAAGTACATAGTCAGATTTTAGAGAACTGACGAATATCACAAAAAAATCTCTGTCAGTCAACTTTTTCTTCTTTGACACTTATTGTGTTTGTTCGTTGTATAGATAGGCAATTTAGATGTCTTATGAGCCCCTAGCCATGTTACAACCATTTCGTGTCCAATTCCGTTCTCCAATCGGTAACGCCTCGGTGTAAACAATTGTAGAAAACGATAAGTTGGTAGCCATGTTGACGCGCCTGAGTCGGCCGCTCGTTCTACAATGTCGGTCTACAATAACAAAGGATGTAGCGTTGAACGTTGTATAAACGATAACAATTCATTCTATCATTTTGAATGATGTGAACTTGGCTACGAATTTTCTATTCGTTTGTTCTGACCACGTGACTTAACGTTGAGATGATGTCATTCCCATACATTTGATTAGTTTTCGACTAGCGTTAACGATTGCAGATTATCAACTTGGCTAGGGGTGGAGTACTTGCAATCAAAAACATAGGATTTGTTAACCTGTTCTTAAATAAATACAAATACTACCTCAAAGTAAGTATTACTGATAAATAACCAATATTAGAGGAAGTTTGAAAGTGGCGCCAGTGACTGAAAAGTTGAAAGAGAATCGTTTGTCTTGGTATGGTCATGTGAAGAAGAGGGATCAAACGCATGTTGCTAAAAGAGTTATGAGTTTACATGTGTATGGATGGAGAGGGAGAGAGAGGCCAAAGAAAAGATGGATGGATTATGTGAGAAGTGATATGAAAGAAAGGGGAGTTAACGATAGCGTGACGAGTGACAGGACAGAATGGAAGAAAAGAACGTGTTGCGCCGACCCCAAATAAAACGGGACAAGGGCAGGAAGATGATGATTCGGATTCAGAATCGAATAACTATTAAATGTAAGAATCAACTCTATGTTGTACATAGCGAAGTTCTAAATCCGTTGTATCTATTTTTTTTTAGGGTTCCGTACCTCAAAAGGATAAAAATGGTACCCTTATAGGATTTATGGCGGTAAGTCCCCTCTTTGAGGCGTGGTTGGAAAGACCTCACGGCGTCCTCACCTTCCGCAAGACGCAGGTTCTCACCAAACACGGTAAGTTCGGGAAGTTCCTGCACCGGATTCGTGCGGAAGCGATGCCCGGGTGTCGCCACTGTGTGGACCGCCCGGAGGACACGGTGGAGCACACGGTAGAGGTGTGCCCCGCTTGGGCAGAGCAACGCCGTGTCCTCGTGGGGGCAATCGGCGGCAGCGATCTCTCGCGCCGGGCCTTGGTACAGGCCATGGTCCGGAGCGAGGAGGAGTGGCAGGCGGTCGCCTCCTTCTGCGAAGCAGCGAAGGAGGCGGCCGATCGCGTGAGGCAACGGAAACGGTCCTCACGCCCCAACCGCCGCCGGGATTCCGATCCCGATTTCCGGCCACCGTAGGCGCGGGCTTGCGGACGGCGAGCAATGGGTAGTCCGCCGTCCGACCGTCCGGTAACCGTCCGGACCGAGCCCAAGTCGTCGACGGCGCGTATTGTTCCACGCGCGCCTCAGGGCGATATCAGCAAATCGTAGGGGCCCAGCATGGTCGAAGCCTTCTGGAGCCATGGGTAGTGTGAAAACGAAACCCGGGCCCTGGGACGAAGGCAACGAAGGAACAGGAGTGGGTTTTTAGTCAGTAAAAGTCTGACACTATCTCCCGCTCCGCCCAAGAGCGAGATTTGTCATTAGATGATTTTCCCACCTAAAATAAAAACCCTTAAAGGATCACTTTGTTGTCCGTCTTTCTGTCTGTCTATCTATCAAGACCCTTTTTATCAGGAACGTGTGGTGATATTGAGTTCAAAAAAAAAAAATATTTAAAGAAAAACAAAAAACCCGACTACGTCGAAACTAATTTTAGAAACAAACAAGCCCAGTAGTTTAGAATTCTGTTATGTAATACTAAATAACTACACAATTTAAATAGTTTTATAATCGATACACACATAAAACAAATCATACATTCTAATGCAGAACAGAACGACTCTCTAAACTACTGGGCTTGTTTGTTTCTAAAATTAGTTTCGACGTAGTCGGGTTTTTTGTTTTTCTTTAAATATTTTTATTTTATTTTATACTTTTTAGTAACAATTCATTGACTTCGTTATAAGATGGTAAATTTCGCAATCTAGTCATTTCATTGAGGGAGTTAATATCGTGGGGATTATTAAGTAACTTGCGGTGGTCTAAACTACTGATGATTAGTCCCTCTAGAGACCTAACTCGGCTCAAAGCTACATATGCTTGACCTTTAGCAAAAATGCGTGAACTTAAGTCAACCACAGCTCGGTCCAAAAGTCCAAAGTAGTTCCTTGGAACTTGTGTACAGTTACACCCCAGCACAATATCAATGGCAACATTTTTCGCTCTATTTTACCCTGTCCGCGAAGTGCATCGAATTCTGTCCTCGATGGTTCGATTCTGACTCCTACTCCAGGAACATTGTTTTTAATTGCTTTGTCGTCAAATTCTATATAAACAGCTTGTGGCAATTCTCCGGGTTCCAATTGGTCCCTCCGAAGAGCTGGCCACTCAATTGTCCTTATAACACCGATTGCTCCATTAACAAGACCATGGGTAACATTCAAATTTCTTCGTAACATAACTCGTGATCCTAAACCGATTGTTAAATATTTAACGATTCCTCCAGTTTTGTTAGGATCATCAGAAACATATACCTACATCTTTCGGTTTTTGACCATATGTTTTCGTACTGATATATCAACTGCATGTAATTTATACAACCTAGTAGTTTTTGCCAATATAGTTGTCATCTTTTGCTTACGTTCATCGACCTGTCTAGTAGATGGGAAAACTCGAATGATTTGATTTACAATCGTGCATCAAATGAACAACGCCATCTATCGAGTTTGGTGGTAAACTTTTTTTTACTAAAAATATTTGTTCTTCATGCTTTTTCACCGTTTTTTTTTTATTTGTGTATCGTTTATACTTGAAATGAAAACTTAAATCAATAAGTAAGAAAATTAGCGAGAATGATTGTTTTGTTAAACAACTTTAAATCGTTATATATCCTAAACTATTATTTAAAATGAAAAATGATAAAAGAAACCTAAAGATGATTTTAAAATACCTATTCAACGACACCCCACTTGACATAGTTCATCGACTTTTTTTTTTTCATTTTGACAATATGGCGTCTGGTTGTAGCTGTGGTGAATTTTGATTACTGTCATGTCTTTAGTGACACTCGCAAGGTTAAGACGAATCGATTGACGTAAGAATTATCAAAATCGGCCAACGCATTTGGTCTCTAGAACGCCACATAGAAACACACATACATACATACATAGACTGATAAACACATTACCCTCCTTTGCGTCGCGCAGTCGGGTAATAATAAAACCATATACTCAGATCTACGGTTACTTGAAGCTGAGAAAAAATCAAACTTCTAAGGTCATGATAAAAAAACACATTACCCTCCTTTGCGTCGCGCAGTCGGGTAAAAAGATACGGCCGTTAATGACGTAAAAAAACGTATATTTCGACAATCTGAAGGGAATCAAAATTCATAGGGTACTTCCCATTGACCTAGAATCCTGAAATTTGGCATGAAGCAAGGTCTCATAGCACAAATATAGGAAAAAAAACTGAAAACTGTAATTTTGTAGTTACGTCACATTAAAAAAAAACTTTTTGCCATTCGGAAAAATCTTCTTAACTCATTCGGGAATTGAACTGTTTTCATATTTTAGTTTGTACGAAACCTTCAGTGCGCGAGTCTGTCACGCACTTGACTTGTTTTTTATTAATAAGGCACAGCAACAACTTATTCACAAATAATAATCTAGATATAATATTCAGAGGATAGTTCTGTGTAAACAAATCAATTAAAGGCTTGCACATCATTCAATCGTGCAGTTCATACATTTTTGGGGCCTTTTTAATACAAATGGTTACAATGCAAAACGCTCAAGTTTATATGAAGAGTGGTAATGGTAAGGTAATAAAAAACATTGACAGACCTTCCTTCAAATTCAACAGCTCACTCTTCACACAAGAACAAATTAAGAACATTAACATTATTAAATGACGTAACATCATAGTAAAACAAGTTATTATTATTATGAACAAGGTTTTTAGAAGTCACAAGCGTTTCTCATCATCTATAAGGTTCAACTGAATAATGTAGTTGATTACAACTTGTTTTCAACTAGTTTTTATAGCAAATAGTTGACTGACTTTTAAATCATGCCATTCCTTTAAGGAAATGTGTTCTTACTCAGTTGTAGACGGCGCGTAGTGTTCCACGCGCGCCTCAAAGAGATGTCAGTAAACCGTAAGAGCCCAGCAGGGTCAAAGCCTACTGGGGCCATGGGTTGTGCGAAAGAGAACCCCAGGGTGAACGTAGGAGGGGGTTTTAGTCAGTAAAAGTCTAATACACCCACTCTCTCCTCCCAAGATTGAAGAAGTCATTGGATGACTAAATAATAAAAAAACTCAAACTCAAGGTACTCGTAACCCTGTCTACACGCAAAGTGAAAATCTCTACTTCTTAGTCATGCACTCTTAACAGAAGTGGTCATAGTTGTGTCTTCTCAACCATTTTTTTTAAAGAATAACCATGATGTTTTTTGCCGATTCTTCTCCATAGGAAACGACCAATTCGAAACCGTGCCCTAGCTTCTGACGTTTTATAAGTGCCCATGTAGCCCTATGTGAAATAAAAATATTTTTGATTTTGATTTTCATTTCTTGGTCGAGTCTGGCGCAAGACCGCTTCTTTCGCGATGCAATGCCATGCAGCTCCGCATCTTAAGCATTAATGACAACTTCCAAGCAGTGTCACAGACTGGTCTATGATTTGATGAGGTCCGTCCACAGTTTTGGAGAGCGCCCACTGGATTTTTTGCCCTTGACTTTTCCATACAACACCAACAATTGTTCCATCGTGTCTTCGTTAGTGACTGCCCGAAGGACTTGAGGATTCATATTTGCACACATGACGGTAATCTCTCTTTGACATTTTTTTTATTATTATTAATTTAACAATTTATGCACACACAATAATAAAAGAAAAGAAGAAGGAAACAAGAATGGTACAAAGGTGATGCTTATTTCTACAGAAATCTCTTCCAGCATACCTGCGAAAGGAGAGTTGGAAAAAAATAGAAATGTGTGATTCCACAACCGTACTGCGTGTGCAGTGAAGGAGTAGGAATAGAAATCGGTAGAGTGGAGAGGGGATTTTAAGAGATTCTTTAGATGCGACCTGCAAGGTGCATCAGTGCGTGAGTAGGAAAAGCGTTCCCGAAAATAGGAGGGCGTTTTAGGGTTGTGAAGGATGTTAAATAGCAGACATAATATCCGAAAGTTCCTGCGAAGTCGAATAGGGAGCCACTTGAGTATCTTGCGAAAGCCCAAGGCATAATCATACTTTTTAAGATTGAAAAAACAAAACGAATACAAATATTTTGCAAACGCTCAAGTTCATTTAATAGCTCCTTGGCGGCATCCAAATAATAGGCGTCAGCATAGCAAATATTAAAAAATAATTATACATACATGAACTAATGAAAATTTATTAAACACATTTGTAGTTTACGTAATTGATTATATTAAAGCGATAAAATAGATAAAATTAATCATTAAATAATTTTCTGCGGATTACAATGTATCCTTTAAAAAAATTATAATAACAATTTTTTTTTTTCAAAAAATCCTTTACAGAATAAAAGAGATATTTACCATCTAAAAAAAAATACGAAATAAAATGTAATAAATAACATAATTATATAAGTGTCATAAAGTAGTTATAACGTCACTTATAAAAGTATAAATTAAAAAAAAATATATTTTAATCCACTCTTTTATTTTTTGATCGTTTAGTGAACATCCAAAACAGATTGCTTATATTTCTATGGACCACTGTTGCGTAACATATAATTTCGTGTGATAGTGAAAATTGGATATAAAAGAGAAATATTATTATTATACTTTCAAAGGAAATAAAAATTATTATATTTTTATTTAACTGAGTTTTTTTAATTAATAAATATTTAACCTCTAAACTGAAGAACAAGCTTAACCAACTCTTCAGTTTAGAGGTTAGTTTGAAACAAAACATGCAAGTTATAAAAAACAGTCCTTTACGACAATTTGAATTTGATTCAAACAAAAATAGTTTCAACAGAATCTATGAATTTCAACAGAACTCCAAATAATATAAACAATAATCTGGTAGGTAGGTACTGGAGGGAGCTTATGCAGCTCCTTTACCACAAATGTTGGCACATCATCAGGGTCGATCTCTGAACAGTGTGATTATGTTCTGCAGACTTTTCTTAGTCCTATCACGCCAGCGATGTGGCATCTGGCTCTGCTTGTTTAACACGCTAAACAACAACAGCTTTGCAACATAGCTGTTGCGAAGCTATCGCCCTCCTTGCAGAATATCGTTGCGTAGATCTGGAGTACAGACACCTTGTCGATCACATCCAGCTTCTGCGTCAGGAATACCAGCAGCTGGTTTGCTACAAGATTACTATTCACAAGCGAGACTGCGTGGGCTATGATATAATTAATAATTAGCACATCTAACTTAACTATAAAAATAATAAAACGTCAATCACACGATGGCGCTTAGATACTTTTGTCTTTTTATCAGTTTACTATTATTGTCAAGAAGATAGTGTAGCCAAGAAAAACACTAAATTACACTGACGATAAGAGTTTTTTAGAAATATATTAATAATTAAAAAAAAAACTATTCGATAAATTAAGCTAGAACTATGTACATTAGACCCACGCACACGTACAACACGCCTGATTTGTACGTAGAACGACGTCGCGTGGCGTGTATCAAGTGTAGCTCTACAAATCTAGTTTCCACATAAAATGTATGGAGACCGGCGTGCCCAGATTGGTGTGTGTGGCACACGTGTGCGCAGTGTAGCTACCTTTACTTATGTTTATATTAGATAAAAATAAATCACTAATATGTCTAGACAAAATGTGCCAATAAGAGAAACTTTTGCCCTCTAACTTTGTCCTTAAACGAACCCATTGAAAGTGATGAATATGAGGAGATATGTAAAATTAGCAACACTGATGTTGGAATCACAGAAAAACTAATTTTTTAACTAATTAAATATGAACCCCTACGTTTTGAATCACATGAAATAAAAAGACTTATAAAAATATTTAATGAGTAAATTCTTAATTTATTTTATCATAGAGAGAAACCGATTCTGTTAATATACTTTACAGTTCTTTATATTTTTTGATTAGAAGATAGTATGATGACTGAGCAGCAGTCAAATTAATCGAAAAGTTAAGGATTAACAAAAATCAATACACTTTTTTCAATTATTTTGAGGTTGGCCTAACTAACTGTTATCAGCCTAAATTCAGTGTGCGTGAATTTCAGTATTTTACATGCACTGCCTATGTGCAGGCCTAGCCAAGTTACGACCATTTCTTGTCGAATCTCTTTCTACAATCGTTAAAGCCTTGAACGTAAGTACCATTTATACCATAAAACTAAAGGATGTCGCGACGAACGTTGTAGAAACGATTACATTTTATTCTGTCATTTTGAACGATGTGACCTTGGCTACGAATTTTGTTGAGATGATGTCATTCCCATACATTTGATACTACTATACTAGTGTTAACGACTGAAGATTATCAACTTGGCTAGGCCAGGCTGATCTCCATAACACAGATACAGAAATGCCAACAAACAAACATTGCACTCATGAATGGAATGCCAGAACTAGTCACACTGTTAAGGTTTCAAACGTATCAGACATGTGGAAATGCGGACCAGATTCTTACTCATAGATGCCAGGAACGTGTAATAACGACGAAACACTTGTGACAATCATTCAGTAGATATCGCACCTCTGCTCAAAAGTGTCATAACTCAAAAAATATTAAATTCATTTTGATTGCATTACTTATCAATTTCAGAATTCAGCATACTTTTAGCTCAAATAGCGTCAATTGTGTAGTTCAATTGTTTACCCATAGATGGCAATAGTGGCGTTATAATGTTTAGTTACGACTGTCAAAAGCTTCGTCTTCCTAACCTTCTTCTTCTTCTTATCGATTCGATGGTAAACTCGTCAAACCGTTTGGGCCCAATAGGTGGCTACACCAATAGCAGCATCGGCAGCACCCATCAAATCCTCCAAAGTGCAGGTGTATGGGCACTTGGGGCATTCTAGTATGTGGTTCATGTTTTGAACAGGAGCACCGCACTCACATTGAGTATCCGACGGGTCTATAAAACCCCATTTTGCCAAGTTGTGTTTGCAGCGGCCTACCTGGGTTCGCAACCGATTTAGTGCTCTCCATATAGACCACTGCAAATCGCGTCCAGACGGGAGATGTTCTTGGGGTTTCAAGAAGTCGGATGGTGGTAGGTGATGCTCTTCCCAAAGCTTTATTCTTTCTTTAGGTGGCGGGTCATCGATGGCCTGTGTGCTACGCAGGAAGCTCTTCCGGCTCTTAAGCCTACTTGGGGCTGTTTTGTGTTCGAAGAGGGGATGTTGGATGTCTTCCTAACCTTAAACAGTGTCATGTCACGACTTGTGATTGGTGACGAATCATGTAATGAGTTTCTGAAGAAAATGTTGAACTTTTTTTATATAGGTCACAACTTTCAGTTTCTTTTTTTCGCATTTCTAGTGCATTAAAAATTTCATTTTGTAGCTCCAAGCAAACTTTTAACTTGCTGAAAACCGTTTGGTTACATATCTTTTATCGTTCTTCGTTTCCAAAAGTGGGACATAAAGGTGAAACAAAGAACGATTTTTTCTCGATAATTTAATTTTTTGAGTTGTGACGATAATTGAGCAGAGATATGTTACGCAGTTGTGGATGTCGGGATACTGGATGTGATCCTTCGTAATTATTTATGTTTGTATGTATTTTCAAGCAAACATGTTATTCAATCCAATTAAGAAATGTCTTATTAATTAAATAAAAAACGCCCTAGCCGCCGGAACCCCGATCCCGATTTCCAGCCACCGTTGGCGTGGGCTTGCGAAATACGAGTAATAGGTGGCTAGCCGTCCGGCCGTTCGGTAACTATCCGGACCAAGCCCAAGTCGTCGATGGCGCGTAGTGTTCCACACGCGGCTCAACTAGATGTCAGCAAAACCGTAGGGGCACAGCAGGGCCAAAGCCTACTAGAGCCATAGGTAGTCCGAAAGGCAACCCCGGGGTTGGTCCGAAAGGAAACATAGGTGTGGTTTTAGTCAGTAAAAGTCTGATACGCCCTCTCGTTCTGCTCTTGGGCGCGAAAAGTCATTGGAAGACTTCGCACCACAAAAAAGAAAAATCTAAAAATAAATTTCACAAGATTTTGCACTGTAGTTAATTCAGAAGCGAGTCAAGAAGATCATCGGTAATGTAAAAAACAACGTGTAATTTGTCGAGTCAAAATTCCAAAGTCTTGAGCATCGACTCCGATTTGTTGGCCTATCGATTTTCTATTGTTTACATATCGGGGAGTGTACATTGGAATTGCGCAATTCAATACCACCAAGTTCGATCCATTATCGGACCACTAGACGTACGGCGTTGTATCACCGGTATATTATGGTGGACAGCCCACCCATACGTACAAAGCGTTTTGGGAATACATTTATTGTGCTTACAGCTAAGGAGTGGAATTCCCTTACCGTAGTCTGTATTTTGTGATAGCTACAACCTCCCTAGGTTGTAGCTATCACAAAACACAACTTAAACACTTAAAGACTCTCTGGTCTTTAAGTCAAGATTACTTTTAGACAAGCGTGCTTTTTTGTCGGCCACATCATCGCTTACCATCAGGTGAGAATATATCTAATGTACTTTCCAGAATATTGTTACTCTGTCAAATTGCACAAAGATTTCTGAAGGTGTCAAAGCTATGTAGCGGGTATAGCGGCGATGTAAAGCGACGCGGCGAAGCCTTCTAACTTGCATTTCTAAGTTATGAGCCCTTTTTGCTGGATCGTACTACAAGTACAGTCAGAATCGAATTTTTTTTTAAATCATAGAATACAACTTTAATCCCAACTTTTAGACAGCAGTGATAGCCTAGTGGTATAGGCCCCGGTTTATGAATTTTACGTTACGGGTTCAATTCAAAGCCAATCAGGCACTTTACTTTTTGTAATTTATTTCAACATTACCAATCTCAAAACAGTGAAGGAAAATATCATGAGGAAACGGACATGTCCTAGAATAAAAAATTCAAAAACGTGTAACATCTACTAACCCGCATTGGGCCCACGTGTTAGATTACGGCCCATTCCCTCTCCTAGAAAAGAAGCCTGAGTCCCAGAAGTGGAAAATTTATTTATAGGCTAACAGTTACACTTAACTAAAATATTAAAGAGGCATTTTTGTTTACAAGTAACCTGAGGAAGTCTTGATAACAAACGTTTTTTGACTGACAGTTACACATCGTTTCATGATGGGCTAATCGAGCGAAGTCGCAGGAAAAAGCTAGTGTTTAAGAAATCGAAGTAGATGTTGTAGCATTTACAATAAACTCTTGGTTACCTACCGTATAAAATCAGAGTATTTTAATAAAAAAAAAACATTTATTTAGATCGGAACCAAAGCTAGTCAGGTTAAGGGTTTCGTTCAGTCAAAATCATTACAGTTCTTTTTTTTTGCTATGGCATTGTTTTATTATGTATGGCATTGTAATTTCTGCACACTTTTAGGATTTCGAACGTCCGAGTGAAAAAAAACAGAAACCTTCTAGGATCACTCGTGTGTCTGTCCGGCTGTTACAGCCAATTGGCTCCAATTCTGGTGAACCGATTCAGTTAAAATTTAAAAGTTTTGTATAAGGTACACATGAATATCTGTGATCAAAAAATGGATTACAGATATGGATTGGATGAAGAATGGATGGTCTAAAGTAAAAAAATGGATTTTAAGCTGTTGATCCCCGCATTAACGCGGCGTTCACGCGCCATTGTCTTACTATTGTGTCTCTAATTACGCACTCAAAAGGTTAAATACCTTTTAATACCTTTGGGAGACCAGTTTTGGTACTTAAGTAGGAAAATTAAAAAAAAAATAAGCTGTGCCGTGCGCAAAGAAAATTGCGACTAATGAAATGAAGCATGCATGTTGTGTGGTCAGTTTATTTGTTGCTACCATTTTTAAAGATGAGCTGATGTCATCCTCATATTACACATTGAATAAAGACTATGTATTTAATAGAAATTATATACTTTCTTTATATAATTATATACATTAAATAAATTATAGAAAATTTAATGATGGAAACCGTTTCTAATATTCAAAGACAATGTACATGCAGGCAGACGGACATCATTAACTTAGCAGGTACTTCATTATTTCCATTTTTTTTGTACGAAAACATTACCCATCAAAAATACTAGACTTAATTGACTTTTGTTGCTGACCGTACTAGGCAGTTTTCGTCACCTATTAGGTATCGCAAACTTTCCGGGGTAGTGTCGGGAAAGCTTTTGAATTATATACGAACCCGGATGAGACTTTGACACTGGACTAGTTCAACAGTAAGATGTCAGGATAAATAGTTGTTTAAGAAGACGTCAAGTTTTTATGGATAGGCGTAAATGTGGGTTTAAGCTAGAGGAGCCGAGCACAAGCGGAGCACGAGCCAAGCTCAAATTTGTGTGGTGTCGCTTGTGCTCGGCACCTCTAGAGTCAGTCCACACCGTGTGGCTCTTAGTATTCTAACCACGAGATCCTAAATAAAGAACACTTGAAAATCACAAGAATAAAAAAAAAATACTAGGTACTTAGGTACATTAAATGTCATGTTAGGTATATACTGCTCACACCTAACAAAATCGGTTTACATTCGTAGACCATAGTAGAGCTCAGTAGAAAACCAGCGTCAGGTAATTGCTACGTGAGCTACGCTAGTGGCCTGGCATTACGCTGAACTGCACCTATTTGGGGCAGCCGTGAAACACACAATGTTGATGTATCTATTTAAGATTCTATGTAATTGTTACTTCATTGTGTGTACCTTTGTGCCAAATAAATGTTTCTTTGTTTCTTTAGCGGTATGAGGAACAGTGCGTAAAGTCCTGCAAACTTCCAATGAAAAGGGAGGATCCTCCACTAGACGAGGAGGTATTTTGTCTGAGCCCGATAGTTGATTTCAAACTGTTGTATAATGTTCTAATCGCGCTGACAACTCTAATACCACGATGCTGTATTTTAGATTTTTTAGTTCCAATGTGGCGCCATAGATGTCGCTATACTGCAGTTCAGAAGACGACGCTAGAATTTTAAATTTGTATGGCTTTATATTTGCTCGGTGAGGGTGTACGCATAATAAATTCTACTTATTTTGTTTAATGCACAATTTAAACTTATTTCCATGGTTTTGCTTCTGTGTTTTGTACCATGTAAACCCCACAATTTGGCAGTAAAAAGTAACCTATAACAGTCTGAAACTTTCCACTAGTGAAGGAATTCTTGTAGTCCGTTTATTTACGTAGGCCTACTGTCCACGGACGCGTAACTTCATAGACGCGTATTCATCATTATAACTACGTTTAGAGTGATGACATATGGCTCCGAAACGTTGTCGCTCACAATGGGCCTCATCAGAAGGCTTAAAGTCACCCAAATGGCAATGAAAAGAGCTATGCTCGGAGTTTCCTAGTTTATCAAATCAAAAATGAAGATATCCGCAGGAGAACCAAGGTTGCTGACATAGCACGTAGAATCGCCAAACTTAAGTGGCAATGGGTAGAGCACATTGCTTGCAGAACAGATGGCCGTTGGGGCCGAAAGGTTCTGGAGTGGCGACCGCGTACCGGATTACGCAGTGTTGGAAGGCCTCCTACAAGGTGGAACGATGACCTGGTAAAGGTAGTGGAAATCCGATGGATCCGAGACGCACAGGACCGTTCATTGTGGCGACACTTGGTGAGGCCTATGTCCAACAGTGGACGTCTATCGGCTGAAATGATGATGATGATGATGATGATGACGTTTGGTGTACGCTTGCGAGAAGCTTACATACAAAAAGCTTACATGCTGGCGTTTCGTCGACAGAGTTTCATAGCTATAAAACTCTGTCAACGAAGTGCCAGCGTCGTGCCGTCCTCTTGCGTCTATGAAGTTACGCGTCCGTGGACAGTAGGACATAATTTTCTATGTACGCTATACGTAAACGTACACCAAGCGTAAAAATGAATACAAGTCTCGTCCGTGTACAGCAGCCCCCCTAGATAAAGCCTCGGTGTCAGCAATTGTAGAAAACGATAAGTTGGTAGCCATGTTGACGCGCCTGAGTCGGCCGCTCATTCTACAATGTCATTCTACAATAACAAAGGACGTAGCGTTGAACATTGTAGAAACCATGCAGTAGAAACTATAACAATTCATTCTATCATTTTGAACGATGTGAACTTGGCTACGAAATTTCTATTCGTTTGTCCTGACCACGTAAGTTAACGTTGAGATGATGTCATTCCCATACATTTGATTAGTTTTCGACTAGCGTTAACGATTGCAGATTATCAACTTGGCTAGGGGTGCAGGCCGTAGACTCCACGTTAATTGTTTTTGCGACAAAATTGAATATCGATTCATACCTTAGATTAGGTTAGGTTTTTAATTAAGTAAAATAGGTGTCATATCATAATTATTAGTGACTACGCCAGTACATTACACGATTTTGGTAACTTTGAGGCAGACATTTTCGAGAAATACCATTTTTACTAATATATAATTTGGAAACTTATGACAATTATGTTATTCACACTTTGTCGATTTAATGTTTGTTTGCTCACTATTTTTGACAGGAAACTCGGAAGGAAGTTATTTGAGTAACAGATGTACCAATTAGCAAAAAAAAAATATTTTCCATCGGAAATTATTACAAAATGTCTCCATCACTTTACTTCGTAGGTAAATACTATGAAGCTACGTGCTTTAACCGCAATATATATTATGTCGTGGCCAGATCTTAGAAATTGATCACATATATGACCAAGTAAAACTGGCCAGATCGTTTTAAACGTTAAAGTTAAATAATAGGTAATAATATTCCACAACTTTCACACAACGCTATCTAGTCTCCAACTAAGCAGAGCTTGTGATATGAGTACTAGACAACTGACAAACATACTTATATATCTCATCACACAAACATTTGTCCTGGGTGGGAATCGAACTCTCAAACTCCGGTATAGCAGTAGGGCCACTAAACCAACAAGCCTGTCAAAGTTAGATGATATGTCAATCCTCGTTTGGCCTACTTTCTTTAGACCTTTTATTTTCATAAAAATCCTACATCAATGATATGGTCAAATCTTGTTCGAGGCCAGAACAAGATTTGGCCATATCATTGATGTAGATTTGAGGTTTGATTTTGATTTTTTCTTCCATTTCGGCTTGTCACTCGTCACGCTATCACTATGTCCCTTTTCTTTTATATCACTTCTCACACAATCCATTCATCTTTTCTTTGACTTCCCTCTCTCTCTCCATTCGTCCACATGTATACCTATCATGCGTTTTAATCTTCTTCACATGACCATACAAAGACAAACAATTCCCTTTCAACTTTTCACAGTCACTGGTGCCACTTTCAAACTTTTAATTTTTGTAAATTTGGCAATAATAACATTTATGGTGGCCCAGAATCTTTATGGGTGGTAAAATAGTTTAACCTTTGATTACCCAACTACTGCTGAATGGTTACTAGTTACGTGAAGCCTCAAGGGTGAATTACTTGCCAGGGCGTGATCGTTCGGAAGGCTTTCCGCGACCCTGGAGCACAAAGGGACTAGTAACTGAAGAAAAATGGGTGGGTTTTAGCTAGTAGTTTTCTGATCTATCCTGTAACTCCATCCAGAACGTGAAAAGCTATTTGATGAATTCCCACCACAAAAAGGGTGAATTACCAATACTTTGAACAAACATTATACTTAATTACATTCAAATTCAAAATTCAGGCCAAACTTTGATGTGTACACAAAGTACTAATGATGTGATTCTACGAGTAATAACAGTTCTTAAAAGTAGATTATGTAGACGTATTTCAAATAGAATAATTAGTACTAAGATGATAAATAATTTGCTTTAATTAGTCATCCATTACAAATCTAGGCTCTTAGAACATTTATAAATAAATAAATAAGTATTCATCGTAGTGGAAATTACGTTAGGCTATTTGTCCCAGTTGTCATCTACGGCTGTGACATTGTCTTACTCAGAAGCTTAAAAATAACGTTAAGCTATTGGTTCCAGTTGTCATCTACGCCTGTGACATTGTCTTACCCATCATCATCATCTTCCTGCCCTTGTCCCGTGTTATTTGGGGTCGGCGCAACACGTTTTTTTCTTCCAT
This sequence comes from Mythimna impura, assembly GCA_905147345.3. Classification (NCBI taxonomy): domain Eukaryota; kingdom Metazoa; phylum Arthropoda; class Insecta; order Lepidoptera; family Noctuidae; genus Mythimna; species Mythimna impura. Next base: position 19,480,045 of record LR990353.1, on the reverse strand, counting down.
TCTGCCCTGTCACTCGTCATACTATCACTAACTTCCTTTTCTTTCATATCATTGTCTTACCCAGAAGCTAAAAAATAACGTTAAGCTATTGGTCTCAGTTGTCATCTTCGCCTGTGACAATGTCTTACTCAGAAGCTAAAAGATAACGGTAAGCTATTGGTCCCAGTTGTCATCTACGCCTGTGACATTGTCTTACTCAGAAGCTAAAAAATCTGACATCAGTCGGTAAGTCCCCTCTTTGAGGCGTGGTTGGAAAGACCTCACGGCGTCCTCACCTTCCGCATGACACAGGTTCTTGTTTGGTGACACGGTAGGTTCGGGAAGTTCCTGCACCGGATTCGTGCGGAAGCGACGCTCGGGTGTCACCACTGTGTGGACCGCCCGGAGGACACGGTGGAGCAAAAGGTGGAGGTGTGCCAACTGCCGCCGGTATTCCGATCCCGATTTCCGGCCACAGTAGACGGCGAGCAATGGGTGGCTCGCCGTCCGACCGTATGGTAACCGTCCGGACCGAGCCCAAGTCATCGAGATGTCAGCAAATCGTAGGGGTCCAGCAGGGTCGAAGCCTACTGGGGCCACGGGTAGTGTGAAAGTGAAACCCGGGGCCCTGGCACGAAGGCAAAGAAGGAACAGGAGTGGGTTTTTAGACAGTAAAATTACACTATCTCCCGCCCCGCCCAAGAGCGGGATTTGTCATTTGATGATTTTCCCACCTAAAAAAAAACATCAGTCATGCCAAGGCGTTCAACATCTCCCTAGCCTTTTCCAAACTAGCTTGGGGTCAGATTCCAGTCCAACCTGATGCAGCTGAATATCCGAGTTTTACATGGAGCGACAGCCTATCAAACCTTCACGACCCAGTTACTAGGCAACACGTTATTCTATGAATAGACCGATGGACAGACTTTCTGGCATCAGTCAGATGCCAGAAAGTCTGTCCATCAGTCTGCCTGTAATGACTGTCAAAGATCTACGAATGACAACAGCTACCAACGACTTTACATGCTTTCTGAAGAACGGTGTGTCCATAATGCCATGAATAAACTTAGGAGGCGTTATGACATCATCATCTTCCTGCTCTTGTCCCGTTTTATTTGGGGTCGGCGCAACACGTCTTTTTCTTCCATTCTGTCCTGTCACTCGTCACGCTATCACTAACTCCCTTTTCTTTCATATCACTTCTCACACAATCCATCCATCTTTTCTTTGGTCTCCCTCTCCATCCATCCACATGGAAACTCATAACTTTCTCAGTAGCTCTATCAGTTGCAAGTTGTTGGGGGCAAAGAGTTTCAGATCGTCCATGTCCTTTACATGGACGATCTGAAACTCTGACGGTGACGGACGGTGAGATATGACTTGACCCCCTCTTTTCAACCGGTAGCCTAAGCCCGAAACCTCCAGCAGTGTGCTGAGAGGGTTCAAGGCTTAGAAGGCGTTATGACGTTGTATTTAAAAATTATATTTCTCTGGAACATTCTATAGTAACCGATTGTGTGTAAAAGTATACATACAATCTGTGTTTCAAATACAGAGGTCCATAATGTCCGTAATGACCCAAATACGGGTATAACTGACGGACAAATAAAAGGTAAATACAACAGATATGATGGTCAGGAAACCGGATAGCGGTTTGAAATCCAACGAACAGACCCTTTTGCAAACAATGCTTTCGGGTAAAATGATTTGAATACGTATCTGAATTTGGACAGGCTCGTTTGATACCATATGGTGTATGTAAGAACTTTTTTAGGTAGGATTTCACTTTTTATTAAATGGGATCTTTCTGGTTTTATCGTAATAAGTGTAAAGAAGGTAAACCTGTATATAAACAACTGGGTATAAAACAATGTAACAATAATAATTAAGACCATTTTACCCTTTTCGTTTTTGTTTTCCACTGCGATTATATATTTCATGGTTTGAATTGAGGTAACAGTAAAAAAGACGATTTCAAATAAAATTCGTTTTGAATGGTGTTTTTATATCTTACAACCCGCCACTTTTGGCTAACCTGATTGTAAATATAAAAGTCACAAACCATAACAGTTAGTAGATTACTGATGCATGAACTGTTTATGCCTTTATCTGTATTACGTCCTTTAACTTACAAAATAATAAGTATAAAAATAAATGTATCTACGATGCCTAAATGCTCCTATTTTTTCACATGGGAGCCAAGAAGCGTAGGACATACCTAGTAAACGAAGGATTTATTGCTTAAAAAGAAGTTTGTCTCAATTTATTTGCTGAATGTCAATTGGTTTCCACATCACGTTTCTTTCTTCAGTACAATAAATGTCCCGAAAACATTGCCTAGACTCAAAATGAGATAAAATGTAAAAAGAAGGTTATTTTTATAGTCCGCAACCATCGATAGAGACTAATAATCTTCTGTATATAAAAAATGAAAAGCCGTTAGTCTCGCTAAAACTCAAGAACGGCCAACCAAACCAAAATTAGCCAAATCGGTCCATGATTTGGCTAATTTTGGTCTTGAAATATTCGTGATAGGCAGGGAAGGTTATAATAGTGAGAAAATATGAAAAAATTCACGAAAAAAAAAATATCCGAATACTACGCCATCTCTACAAAGTCATTTTAAAATGACTTATGCTGGTTGTGGTAATGCCAGTAAATGGCGTTATCCTTACTATTAGGCGGTGCGAAGTTCGCTGGGTTAGCTAGAAATATTATAATATCGAAATAATTATTTCATTTTTTTCCATTAACTTTTGACATTGCAACTGTCACTGTTTAATTTAGGCCTAAATTTTAATTTAAGCCTAATAAACTATGTCTTGTTTGTTAGTAATATGTTAAAGATCACGATAGTTGTTGATTCAGGACAGCCCTAATTTCTATATTTGTAATCATAAATGGCAATAAATGTAGACGGGTTAGTGACCACTATAAAGTAACTATAGTAACTTTTAGAATTTCAAAAATATCATACCTAAAATTAGTAAACTGTAAGTTACTCGTGGTGGGTTACAGCCCATTCCCTCTCCTAGAAAAGAGGCCTGAGTCCCAGCATTGGAAACATAAGTTACTCGTACGCAGGTCTGTGCTATGTGGAAAAGTTCATTATCCTATTGCAGAAAAAATACAACATGATGCTTAAAAGAAAAAACCGAGCAAGTGCGAGTCGGACTCGCTCACTGAGGGTTCCATACAAATGTACCTATGAAAACAGTTCAATTCCCGAATTGAGTTACGAATATTTTTGGGTATTATTGGAATATTATTGGGTTACGAATACTCCATGTTTGCTATAATCAAGAACTCCTGTCAAGCAAACACGTCCATCATTTATTATATAAAAAAATAACTAAACTATTCAATGAAACAACATTACAGGTTTAAACAGTATTTTAAATTTTAAAATATTCGTATCATTTCGTTTTGTATTCAGAAGATAATTTTATACAAACACACGTTCAGAATCAACGAACCTTTGAATTCGAGTTGCTCATGCTTACAAATAGACTTTAGTAACGCGAGCTGACTATTAACGCTAGAGCATCAGAAAGAAAGAGATTTCTAGTGTGTTCATGTAAAGGTGTAGTCTCATTGAAGTTTTGTGAGTTCAGTATTGTCCCTGTAACTTCTCATTTCCCAAAACTATGTTATTCAGAGCTTTTGGAAATTGTTTGTCAATAGCCTCAGACACCATGGCCTGTCTTGCTGCAGAAGCGCATGGCACGCTTACATCAACGACATTATTCGTTGAGCTCTCGTCACCACTAGCGTACCTGCCGTATTAGAACCTTGAGGCTTGACGATGGGAAGAGACCAGATGGTATGACGTTGGTGCCGTGGAAGATGTGGAGGCCTCTGGTGTGGGATGCAACCTGTGTCGACACCCTTGAGCCATCCCATGTTGCACGGCGCAAATACTGTAACCCAATAAGGTTACAGAATTTGCGCCGTGCAACATGTAATTACAGTTTATTACAGTTTTGAGCCGTTTGAGATCGAAACGCTTGGGTCATGGGGTCCGACTGCGGCGCGTCTCCTTTTCAAGAAAATTTCACGCCGTCTGATCGACACTTTGCATGACCATAGGGCTGGCTCGTTCTTCAGCCAAAGAATTAGCATTGCCATTCAACGTGGCAATGCTGCCAGCCTTCTGGGCACATTTCCGGATGACAGCGATGTGGAGGAGTATTTTGACGCCTGAGTGTATTTTGTGTATTTGTATTAATATTATGTGTATAGTTAGGTTTAGTATTTATAGTTAATATTTAAGACTACCCACCATATATTTAAGACTACCCACTATGATTATACAAATAATTTATTATTCAATTGTTGCTGATATACATTTAAATGAATAAATCCTCTTTTTTACTAATGTCAAATTGTACACCGGTGGTTTATATATATATTTGTTCAGATCTAAAGTACTGTAACCCAAACGTTTTAAAGACTTTTCTTTTATAAATATTTCGTTTCTACAATTATGAAAACCGAAACAAACAGCTTTATGTGCTTTCCAAGGTAAAGAGAAATTCAATATATAGTTTGACAGTCAGCCATCCACGGGCCAACCTCGGCTTACGTTGGTTAACCTTGAAAATTATCCGTTTATTTTTTTGAGAAGGGAAAGCATCAAATAATTCCTCCCACTCTGGGTGAAGCGAAAGGGAGCGTTAGGTTTTTACTGACTAAAACCCACCTTTGTTCCTTCAGTTGCCTTTTGCGATCCAAGCCCACGATGACTCTTGTGAACTATCCCGCATCCTTTGAAGATCGTCCCGTACGGTTGTTCAGCCAAGATCTCTTCAAATTATTCATGATTTATTTTAAAAATACATTGAAGTGACGTCAGCACAAAACTTTGCGGTAGGGCGTCGACTTTAAGTTGAGCTGTGTTAGACAGAACCCGCATTTTAGACCTAAAAACATGATAGATTATTCAGGAAAGCTAAGTTTGGGGAGCAATTAGCTAGACGATTTAATTATTTAGTATGATTAGTACTTACGACCCACGGCGTATTACTATTCGCAGATATGTGTGAGAAATTATAATTACTTTATGACTGAGTTACTCTCCGGTATATAGGGTGACTGGTAATTAGTGACCGATACTTAAACACGTGATTGTACTCATGATTTTAAACCACTTTCCCAAAGAAACTTTTTTTATACTAATTAATTTAATCACAATAACAAAACAGCAGCAGCAACAGTCTTTGGATATTATTTTACAGAAACAGGTAGGTACATTGCTTACGTCATCGATAACGCGGGCGCAGGCGCCGCGCTAACAGCTGATCGGGTGAAAGCGCGCGCGCGAAATTCTAAGTTTGAAACAGCTGTTTTGTTATTGTGATTAAACTACTTAGTTTAAAAAAAAAGTTTCTTTGGGGAACTTGTTTGTAATCATGAGTACAATCACGTGTTTAAGTATCGGTCACTAATTACCAGTCACCCTATTATAGTCAGGGACTTCATGTAAGGGAGTAGAATGAAATCTCTCAGGAGAAAAAAATGCCCAAGTGTCACCATTGTGCTGGATCACTTCATACGGTGGAAGTCTGCCTCTCTTGGGTGGAGTACCCCCGTGTCTTTATGGAGGCGATCGGCAACGGTTACGACAAACTCTTGCATTTGGCCCTGGTTCAGGCCATGTTCCAGGATGAGTGGAAATGGGAAGAGGGCACCTCCTTCTGCGAAGCTGTAATATGAGTGAAGGAAATTACCGCAACCGTAAGGGAATAGACATCCTCACGGGCCTGCCACCTACACAGAGAAGCCACGAACATTAGGAGTCGTAGGGCGATTCCCGGTCACCATAGGCACGTGCTTGAAGACGACGAGCAATGGGCAGTTTACAATCCGGCCGTTTGGTTAGAACCGTACCTGAGTCGTTGATGCGTAGTATTCTACGTGCGCTTCTATGAGATATTACCAGCAGAATTGTAAAAACTAGATACGAGTATGACCGATGCCCGATAAGGCCGCGAGAACGTTTGTTAGAGGTATTATGTAGGTTTGTTAGAGGTAGGTGTGTGGAACGCCCGGAGGACACGGTGGAGCACACGGTGGAGGTGTGCCCCGCTTGGGCAGAGCAACGCCGTGTCCTCGTGAGGGCGATCGGCGGCGGCGATCTCTCGCGCCAGGCCTTGGTACAGGCCATGGTCTGGAGCGAGGAGGAGTGGCAGGCGATCGCCTCCTTCTGCGAAGCAGTAATGCTAGCAAAGGAGGCGGCCGCACGCGCGAGAGAACGGCCCACACGCCCTAGCCACCGGGATTCCGATCCCGATTTCCAACCACCGTAGGCGCAGGCTTGTGGACGGCGGGCAATGGGTGGCTCGCCGTCCGATCGTCCGGTAACCGTCCGGACCGAGCCCAAGTCGTCGACGGCGCGTATTGTTCCACGCGCGCCTCAGGGTGATGTCAGCAAATCGTAGGGGCCCAGCAGGGTCGAAACCAACTGGGGCCATGGGTAGTGTGAAAACGAAACCCGGGGCCCTGGGACGAAGGCAACGAAGGAACAGGCGTGGGTTTTTAGTCAGTACAAGTCTGACAGTATCTCTCGCTCCGCCCAAGAGCGGGATTTTCCCACCTTAAAAAAAAGTATAGCAAGCAATTGTTTAATAAATAAATAACTGAAGAACACAGGTGGGCTTAGTAAACGTCTTAGCTGCACCCTATAACGAGAAAAGTCTTTTGATTCTCAATTAAAAAAAGGTAACTCAAAATTTGAGTCTGAATATGTGTGAGTTATAGTCGGTAAAAGGTTGGTACTCTACTGCGTCGCGTTCCTCAGATATTCACAAACACGAGGCAATAGTTTTTTTCGTATAATTTTATTCCGGTTTGGAGAGAGAATAATGAATAACTAATTTTGAAGGATATACTCATATTCAAATATTTACTGAGCCCGTATCTTAATCATTTGCAGTACAGTATAATGCAGGGTCAATCAAGATGACAGTAATTGCACATGGAAAGTAGAAACTTGGCATTTCACTTTTTTTTAGGGTTCCGGCGGGAGGGCGAGTCAGACTTTTACTGACTAAAACCCACTCCTGTTCCTTCTTTGCTTTCGTTCCAGGGCCCCGGAGTTCTCTTTCGCACAACCCATGGCTCCAGTAGGCTTCGACCCTACTGGGCCCCTAGGGTTTGGTGACATCTCTTTGAGGCGCGCGTGGAACATAGTGCGCCGTCGACGACTCGAACTCGGTCCTCGGTTCGGTTGCTGGAAGGCAGGACGCTACCCATTGCTCGCCGGCTGCAAGCCTACGCCTACGGTCCGCACCAAAACGATAAAAACGGGACCCTATTATTAAGAATCCACTGTTCGTTTGTCTGCCACCAGGCTGTATATCATGAACCGTGAAAGCTAGATAGTTGACATTTTCACAGATGATGTATTTTCGATGTCGCTAAAACAACAAATACTAAAAACAGAATAAATTAAATATTTATGTGGTGTTCCTAGCTCCCATACAACAAACGCAATTTTTTTGGCCGTTTTTAGAGTTCTGTATCTACCTCAAAAGGAAAATACGGAACCCTTACAGGATCACTTTGTTGTCCGTCCGTCTGTTTATCTGTCTGTCAAGACCCTTTATCTCAGGAACGCGTGGAGTATCAAGTTGAAATTAAAACGATATAGTCAGGTCTGCTATCCATTAAAGCTGTGAAAAAATCAAACTTCTAAGTTAACGGAAAAAGATATGGCCGTTTATGTCGCAAAAAACGTACATTTGGACACTAAATAAAAAAAATCATTGGGGACTTCCTGTTGACCTAAAATCCTAAAATTTTGCATGAAGCAAGGTCTCACATAGTACAAGTATAGGAAAAAATCTGAAAACTGTAATTTTGTAGTTAAGTACGTCACAAAAAAACTTTTTTTGCGATTCGGAAAAATCTTTGAGACTCGATTCGTGAATTGAACTGTTTTCATAGTTAAGTTTGTACGGAACCCTCAGTGCGCGAGTCCGACTGGCACTTGCCCGGTTTTTTTACTCGATATTAATTTTATAATATAGTGTCTAATGACGTATAGATAATGGTACAGAACCCTTTGTGCGCGAATCCGACCCGCACCTGACCGGATTTTTTGCTTCATATTCTTAAAAAAAAACAAACATAATAATTGATTAAACCGCAATGCAGTATAATTTGTTCAGATTCCAACACTGATACCATCGCCTGCAAGAGCTTCGTGACAAAACTAATAAATCGGAGGTCTCTTATACATAGTTTCAGACTATTTCAGACTTATATTACTAAAACGCGTTGTTACGGGAACATTAAAAATAGTTTATGGACCAAACGCTTCCTTATACCGTGTAAAAATACATGTTACTAAATTATTAAATTTCTTGATTAGAAAATTTGTTATTTTTACGTGATTATTATGTGGAGGTAATGAAAGGCTAAGGTGTTATTTTGAGGCCCATAAACTATGACAGGCATATATGGTAATCAAATAATGGGCATTTATATTTTATAGCTTTTAGCATAAAATTCGCTTGTTAAAAGGGCAGTCCTAACACAATAATAAAAATTATAATATGAAGCCAAACTTCATCATCATTATCATCATAATTCCAGCTGAATGACGTCCACTGTTGAACATAGGCCTCCCCAAGTGTCGCCACAATAAACGGTCTTGTGCGTCTCCGTCTGTGGATTTCCGTGGCTCTCACCAGGTCATCCACCTTGTGGGAGGCCTTCCAACGCTGCATCTTCCGGTGCGTAACATACTTAATCATACTATTGTAACAGAAAGATAGAAGAAGAAGACTGCTTGACATGAGTCTCTTAAAAGCGTCGTTACGTGGACTTGTGTTTTTTTCATTCACCTTTTTGCGACCATCATCAGCCTCAAAGGCCTATTCTGTACCTTTCTACTTCATCATCATTAACATCAACATCATCATTTCAGCCGAATGACATCCACTGTTAAACATAGGCCTCCCCAAGTGTCGCCACAATTAAAGGTCCTGTGCGTCTCCGACTGTGGATTCCCGTGACTCTCACCAGATCATCGATCCACCTTGAGGAAAGCCTTCCAACGCTGCATCTTTCTATGCGTGGCATGCTTTATTATACTTAGGGCATTCTGATAAATAAGACTTGATATAAGACTTATGATACATTTATTGTTTTTAATGTATATCCCTCTCAATTAATGCCTTTTTACATTCACTGAAACCACTGTACAAAGCAGTTGGACCAGTCTTATATTATGTCTGTCCAACGCACACGCACTGGACAAAGACTTTCGTCTTGTGACACCGTATTTTAATGTTAGTCATTAACACCAACCTCTAAAAGACTTACTAAACACTACAACCATAACCTGTTCAAGGCATCTCTTTACTCTTTCCACTTCTCATGACAGTTTGCTATTGTAGCCCAACGACGGAGTCGCTTTCTGTAGTTCAGTAACCATTTAGACCCTCAATTTTACCCATGAATCATCTGCGACCCAGTTAGTACATATAGAACTACATATTTTCCCAAATCTATATAAATATAAAATAATAAACTGACTATAAATTAAGAATAAACTGATATATCAACGCACAGCCAAAACTACTGGGACTAAGAGTGTGAAATTTTGCACAAGGTTTCCTTTTATGACGTAGACAAGCACTAAGATGATTTTCCAAAATTCACTTCCTAAGGCGATGAAACGGGGGTCCAAAGTTTGTTAGTAAATCTAGTTTCAAACGGGCAAAGCCGCTGGCAGAAGCTCGTATTCAATAAACTATCAAGTTACCTATAATATCGAACTAAAACGTTTTCCATGTCACCACCCACTTTCCAGTCTGATAAATAAACAAAAGATAAACGTGCAATGTAGGTACCACAGCTGTCATGCCGTTCAAGTCGCAGACTGGTGTATATAGGTCATCGTGTCAGAACTTACGCACGTAACGGTAGAGTGGCTGAAATACAATGCGACTTGTATAAAAGTATTAGGCTAGACCTATGAAGATGCCGTTTTTTAAAACGAGTCACTTTGAGCTGTGAGAGAATTTACTAGGAATTATAAGTACAAATATTAATAAAAAGAACTTTGTATGTAAGGTACTTAATTACCAAATTCAAAAAAAAAATATTATTATATTCATTTGTTTCTTTACTTTTGTAATAATATCAAATTTATAACCAGGAATAACATTTTTTTTTCAAATATACAGCTTATACAGATAAAAGTACCAAGCTACTATTAATATGGTTGAGAAACCTTTATCGAGAGTAGATACTAAAAATAATCGAATATATGTAAACTAATCTCGTATTCTATTCCAACCCACACTTCACAAGATCGATACTAATGAAGTATTAACGTGTTAATAAAACCTTCACAGAAATCGACTTCATCGAAAATTGCTTAAACAAAAAATTGGAAACACAATGTTTGATTCTAGGGAGTACAGACAGTGAGACAAGTGAATGATCAATTCAAATTTATTTTTATGGTTATATTTACAAGAATTAGCTGATGTATCGTAGATATAGAAGAATAAAAAAAAATTAAATATGTTGCGCTGACTCCAAAGAACATAAGAAAAGGGCTTGAAGATAATGATGACAGAGCTATATTAAAGGTGATAATGAATAGAAATCATTCTGTACAATCTAAATTAAGTATATACTCAATGTTACAACTACTTTGTACAATATCGTAGAATTATTTATTTGTATAGTTATTAAACATTTTGTGCAAACAAAAATACAGTACAGAGGTGGACTTAATGCCAATCTCTCAAAATCAAATTTTAATGCCCCCTTAAAACCAATGGCATTTTATTACCAACTTACTTACGTTTCACTTAATATTGGTTATATTTAATAATAATATACTTCTAGCGGCTTTATCCGGGTGATGGTAGAAAATATATAGCTATATCACTCAGTAATAAAATAGCATTATACTGGTGAAATAATTTTAAAATCAGTTCAGTTATTTTTGAGTGTATTAATTACAAACAAGAATAGACATCTTTTCTCTTTATAATATTATAGTCTAGATATACTAACTGTGTATACTAAACCTTACTACGTACATAATTTTATACAAAACCAAAATACACCTATGCATCGAGGTCCTCCATCTACATAGCTGGACACGGGCTCAGATAACTGGAAGTATTTTTCAAGTTGAATAGCAATGCTTAATTTTTATGTATATAAAAATTTTGATTTTTTGTTGGTTAGATTACCAGCCCATCTCGCACGACCAAATTTTTGGGGCTTAAACAGAGCAAATGACGACTACCCTGGTCTGGCGTCATTGTTTCTGGTAAAAAAAGAATACTCAAAATAATCAAGAACAAGTTATAAATTTTTTTGTGAAGCTTTGTGTACTGCCAATGTACTTTTGTTGCAGCCTGTATTTTCTAATGGAACTATTTCGGGAACTCACTACCCATATTGCACATTGCCTCATAAAGTATGGAAGACAACGTTTCGACAGCCTTTCATTAAACAATGTGTTACAACGTTATGCAAATAGGACAAGTTAATTTGATTTTTACAAGCAATGTGGTGTAGAACGTTGTTGTTTAATAACTTGAAAATAGAGAAAGATACAATCACTATTTAAAAATATAATTTTGTTAGTATTACAAAATAGGCAGTCCATTGGTTATAATTTTCTGTATATTTCTTAATCATCATTCATAGTTTAGGTTGATTGACGTACACTACTGGTTATAGGCCTCATCCAAGTACCACCATAATGAGCGGTCCTGTGCATCTTGCATTCATCGAATTCTCACAATCTTTTCGGGTCTAGTTCATAATATCGACCGTCACTACATCGATGGTCGCTGTATCGAAAACGTTCCATCGACGGGCTAATGTATCGACAGTACCCCAAATCGATGATACGCTACATCGACAGTACCCATTTAGGTCGTTGGTCCACCTCGTTGGAGGTTCACTTTACCATCTCTTCTCCGAGCAATATTGGGCATATTGCTCAATACCCACTGTCACTTAATTTTGACGATTTTTCGGGCTATGTCGGTAACCTTGGTTTTCTTGCGAACATCTTCATTTTGATTCGATCAAGCAAGGACACTCCGAGCATAGCCCTCTCTATTGCCCTTTTGGTGAACCTTCTGATGAAGCACATTACGAGCAACCACCTTGTCAGTGCCATATGACATCACTGACAACAGATATTGATCTTAGATTTTCGTTATGAGATACTGTGGTATGTAAAAATCTGTTAAATTCTTTAGTCTTTTGAGTAAATCATGTATGTATTTCTTTAAAAGTTAGGAGGCATTTCAAAGAGTCTTTGTGAGAAATCTCGGCCCAGGAATCGAAAACCTTCAAGTTTAAGAGTAGCAGTGGACCAGTGAGCCGGTTATCAGCCATTTACATTATTTTCCAATGAGACCTTTATTAAGGATTACAAATAGTTCAATAATTTCAGTGTGATAATGACCAGCCATTAAAAATTCAGCGTTGTATAAAATTGTGGTCAGATAAAGCTCTCTTGAAAATCCAGTTAAAATTTTGCCAGATTAAAACGTATTGCAAAAACAGAATTGCAAGTGTTGTAAGCTTTTAAAATTACAGTTTTTAAAGCTTACAACAGATAAATTATTTCACGAATGAGTTTTAAATATAAAATTGTGTAGGTGTTTAATTCTTTTTACCTACATTTGACAGTCAATTTTATTAAGGAATCCTAAAAAAAGTTTATGCAAACCGGTCAAACTTCCATTTTTTTTTCTGAGTTTAAAAGGTGAAAAAGTGACATAATAGAAATGTAGATATTCTTTCGGGTTCACTGCGCCTCATTTAATTGCTTCTAGATATGTGTCTTAAATAAAAAGGCATCTATAAGTCAGGTGTGACACAAAAGTCAACATTAATGTGATAGCCCACGTCACGTTATTTTTCTATCTATTAACCAATTTTCAAATAATATCTATGAGACTATAGCACTGCATCTGTCTACGGAAGCTGTAAAGTAGAAATTAACAATAAAAGAAAATATTAAGATTTTTAAAATTTTATTTCATCGTGATAGTAAATAGACGTAAGGATGTAAATAGTAATTTTACAATATACTTAATAGACCTTTCATAATGTACATTAAAATTATGAGCATTTATAATTATTACAATCGTGATCATTCAGAGATATGTACAACTTCATTTAGTACGGTAACTATAATACGGTATGCATTCTAATATCATGTAAAAGCTACACTAGTAATTTAAAATTACAAAATAATTTTAGTGGTGTAATAACATCTAAACCTTTAGCATTAAGTAAATATTATAATTTTAGAAATTTGTCGAAACATGTAAATATAAAAAACAAAAAAATGAGCCCACTTACAGATATATTTATATTCAATTATAATTTTTCGAAACATTATATCGTAACATTTGGAAATGGGCTCAACATTTTTCCACAAAAAACAGTTTTATCTATACGAAAATCATGGCCGAAAGAACTAAAAGAATATAAGAACATCGATTAACGATTGGCACAAGACAACTTCGATCATACACAAATTTGAATGAAAACATCAGAAGAATCCTGTTTCCTTATAAACCAGTTAGAATTTAAAAAATGAAAATGTATTAAAATTTATTTTACACTAAAAATCTACACACGTAAATCGATTTGCGATATGACACTCTTTAGAATTTATGGAATCCATTCAAACGGTATTATATTTCTCTTTATATTAAAATGTGTTAATATTCTATTAGATGCTTTATGAACCTAATTTTTTTTATGTCTTACTTGTTCATATTTCTATTTTTTTTTTGCGAATACAAAATATACTAAGTATAATATAAGTTATCTGCTACATAATTATCAATTCTTATGGAAACCAATACAAAATTAAGCTTTGTACATTTACTTTAATTTATTATTCTACATTATCTACCAATCAGAAATGTTTATATTTTTGTGTAATACTACGATTTTGGATTAAAATTGACGACTATATAATATTCTAATAAATACGATTATTATATTAACTGATTTTTGGAAGGTTTTTACGATTTGCGATACTATTTCAATAAAATAACATAAATGAGATAGTAAATCTAAACTTTGGATCGAAAGTATTTGCTACTGTAATGGCGATTCTACTTTCTATAATCTTTTGCAAAGGAAACATGTCTGCGTCTTATTTTTTGCTGAACCCAGCAAAATGCTCAAAAGAAATTCCTAAAATTTCAGCAACTTTTAAATAAACACAACTTATAATTTCTAAGGTTTGTGCAACACACTACTTTTCAAAGTTGATGAAGGATAAAATCTATAAATAGTGGAGGGAATAATATAGTCTTAACTTTGAAATAGGTATTATTATTCCAAAATTTAAATTTATAGGATTTGGAAAAACTCCGTGATTTGGATTTAAGGCCTACTGTGACATATCTGTCCATCTGGTCCCCAATCACCAGTACAGATTCATACGTTTAGAAAATAAGCAGTTATTAAAATAGATTAGAGACTAATTTTATCGATTCATTATTTAGTGCCTTTAATATTCTTAATTATTTACAAAAATGTGGATGAATGTTAACAAAATACTTGTCCGTGATGAGTTTTAATTGACATTTTATAAATATTGTTTGGGATTTTTGATACGAGTCCAAAAATAAAATATCTAGGTTGTACTAAAAAATAATAGCACTAGTTTTAAACTGAACCTCAAATTTCAATTACTTTTGGATAACATAAATCTTGGGCGGAGTAGAAGGATTAATTGAATACAAAAGACTAAATACTTGATACAATATTATACAAACATTTATAAGTAGGTAAGTTTTATACAGAACTCTGCTATAGTAACTTCCCATCATACAGAATCCCCTTACCAATACAATCTTACACTCTAACACACCATGTGCAGGTAATACATTTCATTGGACCAAAGTTCAACCTTCAAATCATTTCATAGATTCTACCGCTACATATTATACTAGATACATGCAAAATCTTTTCATACCTACATACAATACAACATTTTATGCATTATAATTACACTCACAGTGAACTAGCAATTAAATTAAATGAAGAAGTCTAAGACACTGCAGATTATTTTATACATCATACTTTAGATTTAGACGATACTTATATCGAGATTGCTTATGATAATATTATAGACACTTCCAATAAAGTTAAAAGTGGCACTGTTATATTATTAGTAAAGTTATTGTGCAGTTCTTAAACTAGGTATCAAAGTGAATTTAAAGGCTAATCGCGAATTCTTAACACTCAATAGACACAAGAGATTAGATACAAAAATATCAATGTTGGGATCAATTAAAACACACCACACTAAGCTATGGTCCCTCAACAAGACTCACATTAGAACTTCAGCGGAAAGTCTTTGAAATTCGTTGTGGCGCCGAAGGGTCTGAACCATTCATTCAAAAAACACACACTATCACAAAAGGATAAAGTTTATATAGTCCAGTGCAGTGCGATGCTAGTCTAGTCATCAGCTTAGGGACTTTGTGCAGGGCTAGGCCAAGGTGGCCTAACCTTTTCCAGCACGTATTTCAGCTGGAAACTGGTGTGGAAATGCTACAGATACTCATCTATCTGGTCGTAGTCTTCGTCTGGGGGTGAAGGGCCAGATACCGAGAGGATCGGTAGTCCGAAGTGTTTGACAGTTTCAACACTGCCACTAATGCTATCATCCGATTTGGCTTCTTCATTAATGGTGTCTTCTCTGTTATGTTTGCCCTTGCATAACCTCTCAGATGAGTCGCTTAATGCTGTTAGAGGTATGTTATCGGCTGATCTGTAAATTGTAAGTGAAAAATACTGTTGTTATTGTTAGGGTTTTCTTATTATTTTATATGAATTATCTAGTAGTAAAATCAGCCTTTTAATGTTCCCATTGCTGCTACCTGAGTGGCTTCCTCTCTAAGAGAGTGAATAGGCCGTAATCCATTAATCCAGTGCGGATTGATTAATGTCAAATGTCTTTGAATTTTTGGTTCCTAGAACCGCCGGTTTCCTTACGATGTTTTCCTTCACCGTTTTGAGAGCAGTGGAGATGAAATAAATTATGGAAAGTAATGCGCCTTGCTGGGTTTGAACCCGCGACCTAAAACTTGTAAGTCGGAGCCGTTACTACTCGGCCACCACTGCTCGGTACAACTAGTAATTGAACTAAAAGACAGTACTGGCTAGTTTTTTTGTTAAAAATATGTTCCAATATTTGAAAACATATTCTCGAACTAGGCGTAATGTAAGTTAAAATAATTTTGGGAATCAAATCAAATTATTCATTTGAATAATACAGGTAAGTAAGGTTTATTATTTACGAATGTATTATGTGTTATACGGTAACATCTAATTAGGTAAAGCGTGCAAATATTATAGAATAACATTTTTACGATTACAAGTAGCTTTCTGAAGGAAGCAATGTGAATGCCGGCTACTTACCTGGCTTTGCGACAAAGTTTAGACTGAGAACCATGACGCCTCAGAAATTCGCCAGCATCAAAGCCTGGGAAGCCCCCAGCCGGCTCGGCTGACACGAAGATTGCCGAATTCACCCGAGGTCGGCTACATCGGGCCAATAATCGCTCTTCACACTCCAAGCTCTGTGTGTGCGTGTGCGACCACCGCATATGCTGAAATAGAAAAAAAAAAATCAGAATTTTATGCAACTTCATAAAATTCTTTTTCTAAGAAGAATACATCCACTCTGTGATTGGTCCAACTCCGTGACTTAAAACTTCTATGGTCAATTAAAAAAAAATATATTACAAAAAAGTGTTTTTTTTTTTAATATTTCAATATGCAAGAAATAAAACATAGTGCTCAAAAACATTCCAATTGAAAAATAGAAAATCTGATGCGAGTGAAATTTTGTTGTTGTGGCTTTTTGTGTAATTGATTATTAAAAAGTAATATTGGAAGTTATTTGAAATACGGTATCACTGGTAATTTTAGAAATGCGAATAAAATGTTAATTCACTCTTTGACGTCAAAGTGGAAACAAAAATTCAAAGTTAGCAAAACTTCGAGAATTTAAAAACCTTTTTTAGTTCGTTGAAATTTAATACATATCTTAATGTATTAAATTTCAACTACAAAGGTATGGACAAAAACTTTTTGATGTTCTTTTAACGGTTTAGATCACCATAGTAATGTTAGCTATATATGTTTAACTGTGACAATATGAATCATGAGATAAGTACAAACTATTAAAGTGAAGAATAAAATAGAAAAGAAAATAGAAGTAAAACAGAAAAAGGATTGTACAAAATTAAAAAAAAACAATTCGTATTGAATTCTGATAACAAGTTTTGATTAGGATCTTTAAACCGACGTTGGACGACTTCAAGAGAGAAGTTTCCAGTAGACCCGCATAATTCTTACCCAGATAAATTCAATCTCTGTACTAAGTATTATTCTATATGCATCGCTTTGAAACTCGAAAGGAGGCCAAGTGTGAATTCAATATTAAACACAATTAAATTTGGTATCTAAAATAAATGAAATTGTTTTCGAATTATTTTCAGTCACTTGTGAGGTTTATTCATATTAATTATATTAAAAAACTGATAAAATTACCCACATTATGTAATTAGGTTACCGTTTGTATTTTTTCACATTTTTTTATCAATAATTGTAATTATCATTACCGTTTTAATTAATCTAATATTAAAAGGTTGAAAGTTTATATACATTTGTATATACATATGTGTAAGTGGGTGAATGTATGTAATTATGTTTGTTACTTTATCACGCTCAAACGACGGAACAGATTAAGATGAAACATAGTATATGGACAGACCATATTCTGCAATAGAACACGAGTTTTTAGGAGTATATTCCTTTTGGATACATTTATACTTTTACAAGGGTGAAGACGCTAGTTGAAGTTGAATTAAAAGAAATAAGCCTTTCATCTTCACACATCCAAGATATGCAAAATTGTGGAATAGAAAGAGATCGCAGTTGAATAAATTGAAAATTGAAGACACCATAAATGTTGGAATACGACCGGTTCAATCTTCATATAAGTCTCGCGCTAGCATACGGTATCATAATTATATTAACTAAGCAACTTTAGCATTACAAATCGACGTGATATTATTACCGATGAGGACCTGCGTCAGGCGGAAAGTGAGGAAGCAATGGCGGTTTTATCGGAGAAATCACAAACAGGGGACTTACTACCGCGATTGTGGCGTGGCGATATCTCCGTACCACTATAAGATCCCGCCGGAACTCTGTCAGCCGTATAGGAGGTGGTTATATCTAAGTAATAATGAGCGTATCACGAGATGAACCGAATTCCAAGGTACTTATGCCTACCAAGGTCAGTCTATAGATGGGAAACATCTTAAAATATCGAGATTCCCCCGGACCTCAAAAAAGCATTCATCATTGATTTCAGCTATAGTTTGTAGATTTTTGACAGTCGAAGCCAGGAAATCTCACATCAGTCTTACCAAGAGGTAGGGTGTTACCCACTTACTAAGATAGGCATATCTGATCTCCACAACTCATTCTTCATCGCTCCATGTTCTATTATCCAGCGAAGATTATAACCGGTTCCACTGGAAGCCGACCCCAATACTTGGGATAAGATTAGGAAGACTGATATGGCGGATTATACTCGTATGACATGTATCATTCTAAACCAAATCAGTATTTCGAAGTTTGGTCAAGTAAACTTGACCGTTTGGGTAAATGTATTATTGATACGATCGCGTTTGACCACTATCTCACCTGCCCCCCTAGCCAAGTTACAACCGTTTCGTGTCGAATTCTGTTCTCCAATCGGTAACGCCTCGGTGTCAGCAATTGTAGAAAACGATAAGTTGGTAGCCATGTTGACGCGCCTGAGTCGGCCGATCTTTCTACAATGTAGCGTTTGTACGTTTGTATAACAAAGGATTAGCGTTGAACATTGTAGAAACGATAACAATTCATTCTATCATTTTGAACGATGTGAAATTGGCTAAGAATTTTCTATTCGTTTGTTCTGACCACGTGACTTTACGTTAAGATGATGTCATTCCCATACATATGATTCGTTTTCGACTAGCCTTAACGATTGCAGATTATCAACTTGGCTAGGGGTGCTGATCGTAAGCGATGATGTGGTCGACGCGTGCCTATTCACTCTTGACTTGACAAAGCAATTATATACAAACTAAGCGCTATATGGTTGATCAGCAAATAGGATCAAGGCAATATATATTTCGTAAACTTTCTAGTTGGCTGTGCTTACATATCAATCATTTCGGACAAGAAAAAGCGTTTTTTTTTTTAATTGATATAAACTAGTGCTTGACTGCGATCCCACCTGATGGTAAGCAGAGATGCAATCATTGATGGTGAGGCGCACTAGTTTATTAAGAGCCTATTCACTCTAGCCTTGAAGACACCTAAATTATAGCTGGACGGGAAGACCGCAGCAGGCAAATTGTTCCAGTCCTTCGATGTACGCGGTATAAACGACGAAGCGAAACGCTTAGTAAAAACTTCAACGGTCCGGCCGTTGAAGTTTCAACAACGTAAGAGTCCAATGGTAGAAAGGAGATGGCGGAATCAAGTCATGCAGTTTACAGTTTGCGCAAGATTTTTTAAAGACCAGTTTTTAAAAATCCTTATGTCTCATGTAAATTGGTTAACTTGATCGTCTATTACTAGTACAAAGTTATAGGCAAGGCAAAAACAATGTAGCATAATTCAGTGCTTTTCCTCGCGTGCTTTTAGAATGTCATCACAACAACATGCTACACTCGTGACATCAACAAACCCACGATTCAAAGTGAAAACACACTCCACTTTCAAATAAATCAGAACACAAATCTTATTGTCCTTAACTGAAAGACATAAGGTTCAATTTTCTTTAAATCTTTTAGGTTACTTGTCATTAATAGTAAAGCACGCGATTCAAGAGTTTTCCATGGTTGTCTCGTGAAGAAATATTGGTGGGTTTAAATTCGTGATGATCAAAAGAAAAACGTCTATATTGCGAAAAACTTTAAAAAATACAAGTAAAGCAAGAAAATCTATATAAAGGAATATACATCCAATGAACTTCCGTAGACAAGTGCGATGAAAAAATACGACAATGCGTTCTAAAAACTCAACGCGTTCTGCTTGTTCTACAATTGCTATAAAAGCCGAATATAAATTAATGGAAAAGCAAATAATTAAAAAAAAAAAAATATAATAAAAAATATAATAATAAAAATAAATAATAATAGTAGTAATAATTATACATATTTATTTTAATAATAATATATAATTTTATTATTAATTGCATTGTGTTGCGTCGGTCTGCAAGCTTTTTTTGAGGTGAAAGTTATTAGTTGATATCCCATCTAATAACTTTTCTCGCTCTGGGTGGAGTGAAAGGGAGTGCGAGACTTTTACTGACTAAAACCCACTCGTGTTCCTTTAGTTGCCCGTTGCGTTCTAAGGTCGCAGTAACTTGGTTACTTTTTGTTTTTGTAGTAGATAATCATCAAAAAAAAAACTTCATGGAGCGATAAGGACTTTTAAACTTTGCCTTGAGCATCGACGCCGAGTTGCTGGCCTGTCGGTTTTCTGGTAACAATTTTATTTCACCAATTCCGATCCATCATCGCACCACTAGACGTACGGCATTGCATCGGTACATGGTGGACATCCCACCCATATGTACAAAGCGTTTTGGGAACACATTCATTATGCGTACAGCTAAGGAGTGGAATTCCCTGCCGGAGTCTGTGTTTCCTGATAGCTACAACCTAATAGTCTTTAAGTCAAAAGTGAATAAGTTACTTCTAGGCAAGCGTGCTCCATCGTCGGCCACATCATCGCTTACCATCAGGTTGTCAAACGCGAGCCTATGAATAATATTTAAAAAAAAACTTTCGCTGACTAAAACCAGCCCTTGTTACTTCAGTTACATTTTGCCTTTTAGGACAGCAGTGACTATTCCAAATATTTCTACAACACGTCTGTGGAACCTTCAAGTGTGAATTTAGTTTCTATTTATGGTACCTTTATATTTATTTTCCTATAAGTGAGGTCAACATTTTGTAACTAACGTACCCATTTATATCCAGTTGAATGTGCCTATACGCATCGTAACACATGTTTTCTCCAACCATTGTCCGGATATCTAAATATCTGGATCTAAATACAGCCTATTCTCAAGAAGATACGGTTAGGTGACTTTGAAAAGAGTTTTTCTCGATAGAAAGTAAAACATAAAGATGAAACCATATACAATATACGATCATTGTAAACATTTAAGCTTTTTTATATTTTTTAACAATTGTGTTTTTATTTATTATTGAAGTTTTAGCTTAGTTAAAAACATAATACAAAGTCATAACACATAATCAATAAAAGTCACATACTATTCCAACTACTGAGACAGAAGCCTTCTTTCTTTTTTTTCGGTAGGAAATTATCAAATGTCTGACTTTAACTGATTAAATCCAGCTGGGTTCCTTCACTTGGCTTTGCATTTCAGAGCCACGGTTACTCTTCCGTACATTCCTATTCATCATCATTCTTCTCCATTCTCCTAAAAACTTCCTTTCTAGGAGAGAAAATACGCCGCCAAGCGAGCCCAGCGCGGCTTGGTGTATGTCACATATACTCTAATTTTTGATACCAGGATAGGTTTCCTCACGATATTTTCTTTCACAAAATACAAAGCGTGTTTCATAAAAACAATCTCACTTTTCAACAAATTGTTTTAATAAAAACTTTACGACGTAACCGTAACTTGTCGACGTGTAAATTTTTCACTTACGAGTACACTATTAAAAAAAACCGGGCAAGTGCGAGTCGAACTCGCGCACTGAGGGTTCAGTACAAAGTTACTTATGAAAACAGTTCAATTCTCGAATTGAGTTACAAAGATTTTTCTGAATCGCAAAAAAAGTTTTTTTTTGTGACGTAACTACAAATTTATAGTTTTCAGATTTTAATCCTGTATTTGTGCTAGGAAACCTTGCTTCATGCCAAATTTCAGAATTCTAGGTTAACGGAAAGTACCTTATGAATTTTGATTCCCTTGAGAGTATCGAAATACACGTTTTTTGTGACATAAACCGCCGTATCTTTTTTTCGTTAACTCAGAAGTTTGAGTTTTTCACAGCTTCAAGAAGCCGCAGACTTGAGTATATAATTTTAATTTCAATTCGATACCTTCACGCATTTCCAAGATAAATGATCTTGACAGACAGACGGACAACAAAGTGACCCTGTAAGGGATCCGTTTTTTTTTTATTTCGATGTACGGAACCCTAAAAATAAAATCTACATTACCTCACACGTCCTAAACGCTAAAGGGTATTTTAAATGTTTATTATTTGCCTACTACCGTCGCGTGCAGCTTCGACAATGGAAATGTGGGGCATAGTTTTGTTTAAATTTTTTATTAAACTCCGTTTCACCAGGCTTTATTTACAACGAAGGATGACTGACCTACGTTTACGGTTTGTTATTTCAGTACTAAAAGAACTTAACCTTTACGTTTATTTAAATAAACGTGTAAAGTTTTTATTAAGTTCTATAAATGTTTTCTTTAGATGTATGGCGTGTGGACGCGTATCTCGTGAATAGGAATTTATGTGTGAATAAAAAGTAGGTGTATTTTTAGTATAAAAATGTGTGGATGTATGTTTGCTTTAGTAAAGGGTTTATCTTTTACGTTTTTGGTTTCAGTAAGGCTTATGAACTTTGTGAGTTTTCTTTTTATTTAACCCCTCGCTCGCAGGGGGCTATTATTATTACGTAATTGCGCATTTTTATAAATGATTTTCAGGTTTTTTTCCAGGAAAAACGAAGATGACGAAGACCAAAATTTTCTGCCGAATAAATTTCGAATTTCCGTGTGTATAAAATGACAATTGAGCGTTTTTCAAGGTCATTCAAGTTTTACCGAATGTATAATCGGCGCTCGAGAGAAGCATATTGTGGGAAAGAAGCTTGAACTTACATTGTAAATTTATGAGAAATTGTACCCAAAACAATTATTTCTATCAATATAAAAATCAACATCAATATGTCCTGCCACAATATTGCTTCCTTGGATAAAAATCTAGATCTATACAATCTATACTAGTTTTAATATTATAAAGTTGAAGAGTTTGTTTAATTTTAAGCTAAGCTAAGCTAATCCCAGGAACTACTGATTCGAACCGAAAAATTATTTTAGAGTCCAATAGCCTGTTTATCGTGGAAGGCTGGCAATATAATATCTCGATGCGACTCATGGGAGCGGAGACAGCTCTTATTCTTATATTTTGTAAAAAAAAAATGTAGTTTAATATACGTTTTATGAAACAATGTAAGCATTTAAATAATAATACAGAAATTAGTCTATTCAATTCATAAATATTATGATTGTATACATTGGAGTGTAGATGAGGTGTTTATCTTTAATTATTGGGACTGGATTATTACTAACATTACTTATAAGTTAAATTCTTGTTACTAACAACTTTTATGGACTGTTTTGTCTGAATTAAAAGATTTTTATTTTTTTATTTTATTATAAGGTGTTTTTTGGTAGAAAATCATCTAATAACTTCTTCTACTTTAGGTGAAGCAAAAAGGAGTATCAGACATTTACTGACTCTAACAAACTCCCAATTCCTTTTTTTTTAGTTGGGAAATCATCCAATGACATCTCCCGTCGCCGCAAGAGATCGTTGCCGCCGTCCCCCACGAGGACACGGTACTCTGCCTAAGTGGGGCACACCTCCACCGTATGCTCCACCGTGTCCTCCGGACAACTTCATTACCTTACATTTGAAATAACCAACAACCTATAGCTACCGTATTAATGGATTTTTAATTTGATGGCAGCAATATTTCTCCAACCATAAAAACTCATAACAAATCGTGCATTAATTTAAAGCAAAATGTTTAAGAATCAGGAACTGAATTCTAATTAATAATAAAATTGTACAATCACGGACTTTTTAGCGAGTCATTAAAGTTATACTTCCGCCAATAAATTATTCAACAAATTGTTGAAAGCCGAGAATTTCAGGCGTATTATTTAGGTACTTTTATAAGTAAGTATATTAAGTTATGTATTCTTTATTAACGCTGTTAAAATTTCTCGGTAAATAATTTTACATTGCACGTATCTCGGCTACAAACTTTAAGGAGTAATTAAATTAATTAATGGTGCTTACGTTTAAGGAAAATGACGTCATAACAATAATTGGTAACGTAATAGATTTTCTGGCTTCAAAGAATTTAATCTTCGTTTTATTTAGATTGTTTAGAGCTACTAAAGTCCATTGAGAAACATGAATCCACGGAAGTGCCCATTTCTATTTATTCACTCACAACATACCTCTTTATTATTGTTGGGAGTAATAATAATAATCATTGTTCCGATTGTCGTGACCGCCAATGGCTTTATAGCCAAAAGCTTCGACGACCATCTGTTGAAGCTGGCGTTGCGCGGTTGGATCAAGGGCCTGATACAGAAGGCAGTACTCCTCGATACGGCGCGCTTTGTTAGGATATTCTTCTCTCAGAAGCCCTGACCACTAGTAGCTTGGACCCTGTTCTCGATTCCGGTGGGCTACTATTTTTTTATATTTTTAATGTTTTTTTTTTAATGTGTGTGTTTAGTCTCCTCAGATATTGTTCGAGGCTCTTTTATTATTATTTTTATTTATACAACAGTGTAACTCAAAACTCTGACGTTCTGAACCTTTGGTATTATTTATTAATCAGAAAGCCATTTTGTGTGCTTAAAAATCGATCAACTTATGTTTAAGTTACTTTTTTGACATAGTGCAACGTTCGTATTTTAACGTCATTATGAGGTTAAAATGCGAACGTTTATTGAAAAAGGAGAAAAACCTATATGGTAATAACTTTACCCTATTCCTAGTAACCATAATCATTTAAACTTTTATCCTTCCTAAATCTAAATGAAAGAAAAGAAAGAAGAAAGAAAAATTGTTTATTCGCGCGAAATGACGCAATCTTAAAACTAGTTAACAAACATTATCAGTTGAATAGGGGTTAAATCAAGCATTCTTGCTCTAACTTAACACAGTTCAGCATATACGAAATTACAACAATTTGAAGGTAACTCAATTTACAAAATCTAATACGAAACTGATCTCAATTTATCGTTCATAACTTATGTAACACACCGCATGGACCGTCAACTCATTCTAAAATGAATTCAGGACACTTATTAGTACGTTGTTTGGAGTTTACAGGAAATTCAATTACTAACTTTAGAGGGTTTGGTAGCAAGCTTTTGTAGTAAAAGTATAAAACAGTAGTTCAACTAAGTATTTTTTCTGGATTAAGTTTTATCAAAGCACTAGGGTTGTTAACTGTTATGAATGAAAAGACTAAGACAAAGTAAAAAGTGATTTGCAGGCAAGAAGGTGTGAATTCATGTATGACAGTTTAGTCTAGCAAAGCGAAGGTGCTTACAAAATAAAATTCAAGCACCTATTTTTGATGCCAGCTAGGGCACCGGGATTGTTTGATAGTTATTGCGGCCCTAAAATGCAAAAAGCAACTGAAAGAATCTCGCTCTACCCAGAGCGAAGAAGTTATTTGGTAATTTTCTATTAAAGAAAAAGGAAATATAGTACCTATTTTAAAATCTGCTACTCAGCTTCCTACAAACTTATGAGAGGTTATTGCGAAATCGAGATCTTAAAATATGGTCTAGACAAAGACAAAATACTATTAGAGATTACGATTGTTAAAAATTAAAAACACACGAGACTGTGTTCCGAAATCTCATAATAACGGTCGATCTCTTACATTCTGTTGTTCCGACAATCACATTTATTGAGATTGTAATTTTGTCTGGATCGAAATATAATTCAGGCTTGTTTGTAGTTGTTCTTCTGTTTATAAATAAACTGTGTCATTGTTTGGTAATGGGTACGGACAGGAAGGGCTGCAACTGACGTGCATATTGCAAGCTACGCCAACCAGTATTACATAATATGACAGGTGGATATTTGTCCAAATTGAGGTGTCTAGTCGTTTGCAGATGAAGTTCAGGTTTATTTTGTTTGGGCAACCGAAGGTCTAAATGATATTAGTATTGGTACACATGATTCATAGGAAGCAATATGAAGATAAAACGGTTAATATATTGCAAGGCTTTGCAACTCTCTGTAAGGAGATTCAGACAGAAGACACACAATTTAAAAAATAATGTCCAATTTTGGATAAAACTTACGCATACTTCAAACCAGAAAATCAGCACACCGAAAAACAAAAGCCTTACCCGTACACTTGCTAATATACATAGCACAGACTTTTAAACAAAGCAGACTCTGGCAAAAAGCCAGAAAAACTTTGATGAAAACAAAGGAAGATTACAGCAACTTAACAAAACATTTCTTTTTGATCCATCACTCATTGCCGTCAACACAAAACGGTTCGCAATTTCACTCCCCATTATGGACTTGGGCAGCTTCAAACTAGATTTACGAACAAATTATATTAAGTCGACCGCCCACTGCGTCGTGCTGGGATAGGTTTTCTACGCTAGCTGCGCGGTTCATTTGTTTGCCACTTAAGCATTCGTGCGTGTCGTGACTGTGGTTTTCAGAGTACGATCTAACTAAACTTCCGGATGGGGTGAAGAGCTTGCGCGGGTGCTAAAGAGAGCGTGAAGTATAATATGTAGTAAGTGAGAATACGCTCTGATTATTCGAAAGAGTTACCGCAGGGCCACTGAAGGAAAACAGATAGGTTTTACTCAGTAAAAGAGGACTTTTACTGGCTAAAATCCAACTGTGTGGAGCAGGAAAGAGTGTCAGATATTATACTCTTTCGCTGCACCTAGAATGGGTAAAGGCCAATGCAAACTATTGGCATGATTTACTTTTGCTTTTCGCCAGAAATGAAACCTAGGTTATATGTTAGAGGCCAATACCAGGAATCAATAGCAAAAAGAACCAGGTCTTTCAACCGTAACCGAAAGAAGATACGTATAAAAGCATTGCTAGTATATTTTTGTTAGGCGTTATCTATTTTCTTTATATGATAATGAAATGGAAATATAATACGTAATATTTTGAGGTTTCCACTGATAAAATAGATTACATTGGTTATTACTTTTATATTTTTTTCACAGTCGCAGTTTTTCATAACTAAAACTAGTAAAAAAAGTAAGTGATAAATAAACCGAAAAGATACGCGTTAGTGTTGTGATAGTGATTGACACAATTTAATGCGTACTCACCATAAAAACCGTAACTAAAACTATATTTAACAATGGGAAACTTAAAATATCTGACATACAGTATTTTTACTTAAGAAAAATAATGCCTCATAATAAACTATAGCAATATACCTACTAAATAATCTCTAACTTCGTTTGGTTACGGTTGGTGGACATAATTCTTTTTGCTATTGATTTATCTTACAGTCATTTAAGAAACGGGGTAAGTTTCACTTTTGGCGAAAATAAAAAAAATTACATGCCAGCAATGTATGGGAAAAGTTAATTCCCCTTTATTTGATGATTTCTCACGTCAAAAAAAAAGTAGAACAATATAAGCATAAGCATAGCATAGTTGGATTTTAGTTAGTAAAAGTCTGCTTTTCCTGTTTATAACCTATCTATATTACTTCAGTGGCCCTGCGATAACTTTTTAAGCGCGTTCTAGAACCATGGGTTTCCCTTTCATAATTCGACCCATGGCCCTAGTAGCCTTTGACCCTGCTGCTCCTCTACAGTTTTACTTCGCGCTCCCCTTAGCACCCACGCGAGCCCCTCAACCTATCCCGGGCCTTACAATTTGATACAAAGTAGTGCTAAATACAGTTATGCGTAGCTTAGCCGAGGGTGCCTGTGAAATGAGGCCTTTACGGTTACAAGCATCGATCACAGACCCTTGAAAATTTACCACGGGAAATGAGCCAGCCTTGTTACGTTGCTAACATTTCCTTAGTCCGGCAAATAGCGATTGTTTAAGCCATGGCTTAAAGCGGTTGAATGCAATTTAGGATGGTAGGCCGCACTGTAATGGTATTGTAGTGTTGTTGCCACACTGTAATGTTGTTGTTTACTTATGTGTTTTTGGATTGTTAAGCATCTGTAAATTTTGGATCTTTTGTGTGGTTTACATTGTCTGTTCTGTTTCTATTTATATGACTTTGTTTTGAATATGTCTTTCCACAGTTTTTAGAGGCAAAACGGGTTATAATGGTATAACAGTACACACACACATAGAAAACCATTGAATGTGCCATCTAAGTACCTACTTTTTAAATTTAGAAACGTGAATCATATTATTAAAATCTAAACACTGTGCTGCTACTGCAAAGTTTGTTGTTAAAACTAGCAATTTCATTTCTATAAGGTCTTATTTTATTTTACAAATATCCATGTCACTTTTAGTTGACTTGAAACGCAAAAGCTTGACACAAACCTGAGCGATAAGCCTCTCGCTTAAAGAGGTTAGACGTGACCCCAAAATAATGTCATTAAAGCTCTAGGGTGGGGGCTTTAACAAAAGCAAGTGGATACAAAAAATCACTTTACAAAACGAGAAAATGTGCAAAAAAAAATCGCAAAACTATAAAACATTTTGGTTACATTTTAGCGACGTAAATGCTAGCGTGCTTAATTGAGGTTTCTCTGAAACAAATGTGTTTGAACACTTAAAACACTGCAAGTGCAATTGTGAATTATTTGTATAATAACATTATTTGTTCTTTCATCAACCATTATTTTAGTGAGCCAGTCGGTAATAAGGGCTAAAGCGCTGGCCACGTCATTCAAAGTGACTTTAACACGCATATACCTTTGATGTTTGACTCACACTTATATTATTATTATACACTTCTATCTTCAAACGAACAATGTGACCTCGTGTCAACCCTTACAAGTGACGTGTCGCCTAAAAGTGCTGAAAAATAATTGGATTTTGGTCCAAGGGTCATCAAACCTTTGTTGTATAGGTCTCGGTAGCAAATAGGGCCACCACATTTGGTTCGCTGGATGCCTCAGTGGGTCTCTGAATATTTATATCAGACGGAGTAGCAGCATCTTCCTGTGAAATAATATCATATTGTGATTGAGAACCCGTTGGTGGTGATCATGGAGCTACGTTCGGAGGTGACGTCTGAAAGACGTTTGAAAATGAATGAAAACCGGTGCAAGTGTCAACGTCGTGAGTAGCGTGCTTAGCAGAAATATGTGTAAACTCAACGCGACTTTGTAACACACTAGTAAGCGTGCTACTGCTTACTTGGTGGTCGCAACCGGCACATCGGCATTGGCAGTGGGGGCAAGCCCGCGATCTAGCGCGGGCAGGGCTCCGCTAGCTACCCTGGTTTTGGTCGTCTGGCACGGCATGCAGCAATGCAAATTGACAGCCGCAGTCGCGGGCGCTCCGCCGCGGGTATTGGAAGCAACGATCCAGGAGACAGCATACGTCCTGCGCACGACACGATTTAAGCAACACGCACATATAGCAACTATACTATGCCCGCTATCTGCGTTATAACATATAGGAGATGTCATACATTTAGTAGTGGGATGAGAATACGTTTGACATGTGCTATGGAAGTGTCAGAATACATTATGAAATAAAATTTAAAAATATATACCGGGTGAATTGGGGTAACTTTGACCCTGGGGTATAACTTTGGCACAAGCTTATTAAGTTCGTGCCAAAGTTATACCCCAGGGCCTAAGTAACCCCACTTTACGGTATCAGTAAAGATAACTTTGCTTTCTATAACATTCATAACACTTGCCAAATGATTCTAAGCTTCTTAGAACAATACAATAGCAATCTACGATGTACTATTTGTTCAGTAACTTGTATATATGGGTTATGTTATAATAGTATTGTTTAATTAGTGATGGATTGAGTTGATTGAATTAATTGAAATAACAGATAAATACTAGGATTATGAATGCTAAAATATTAACGTAGTATTATTTAAACAATAAAATGAAGCAATGCAATTTGATTGCACGTATTTCTACGAGTATATACTCTTATTTCAATGAATGTCATATTTGAAACTCTATTAACTGGAAAATTGAAAATAGATTCATCTATACCTATTGTTTATCAATATTGAAATTACTGACAATAACATGTCTTTAATCTAAAGGTATTATACAAATATTAGTTATCAATGGTTATAAATGTAATTATTCAGTTTACCTACAAAACGGCTTATGTGAGATTTTGTATACTACAGTCAAAACTAGTTTTGACTGGTTTCAGTCTGTATAAATAAATTAAGAAGCGTTTGTTTAAATTTTATTGTTTAAAAAAAAAATAAAAAATGCTATAATTACTACAAAACAAAATAAGTATATTTATTTAATGATTCTAAATACCTACTATTAACGAAAATTAATACTTTTGAAATTCTTCTCCGAAAAACAATTTTTTTAAATCTATTTTTAAATTTCACAAAAAAAAAAAAATAGAAAAAAGGGTTGCCCCTGTATTCTAAATTTACTTAACACCTAACGAGTCTTTGTTTGTTTGGAAGTTATGTGGACCAAAGTGAAACAGTACGGTACACTCGGAACATATTGGCTGTAACAGACGAACTGACCGACAGACATACGAATGATCCCATAAAAGTTCAGTTTTTTTATTCGGACTACGCCACTCTAAAAAACCAAACAAATAATTGATTTAAAATTTTATTGAAAATATACACATTACTTACAACCCTAGCTGCTAGGTTACGTGGTAACTGACATTTTAAATCATACAAGCTAGTGACACGAGTAATCTGTTCTTATTCTACTTACAAAGTGTTAGTAGAAAACATAAATCAGCAATAATATAACTATGTTTCTATATTTATAATATCGTTGCTCATTCTGTTTTATAACCGACTTCAAAAAGAAGGAGGTTCTACGTTCGGCTGAATGTATTTATTTAAATGTATTTTCACCGATTTCTCGGTCAATTGTGGACCGATTTTGAAATAATTATTTTTTTGGGTGATAGGTTATGCTTCCGAGTTGATCCCATAGAAATATTGTTATGATCTGATGAGGATCTTCGAAGATATGGAACGGAACTCCTCATAGGATCACAGTAGAACCAACTTATCATGATAATGATAATGAAGCTGGAAGGTAGACACCGAAACTCTGTATTAAATCAATGTAACATAAGCGTGTTTGGGATTATTACAATTGTCATGAGATGCACTCTGGCTATAAGGTACTATTGAGCTAATCTGATGATGATTAGCTGAAGGGTACTTTTTAGTTGTGCTACCACAACTAAAAAGTGTAAAAAAAAACTTCAAAATAACTTTAATTTCGGAAGTTGGTGTTAAATAACGAAGAGACAAAACTACTATAGAACCAACTTCTAAAATTAAAGTTATTTTGTAGTTTTTAAGTGTTTTTTTTTTACATTGAAGTCGGTTGTATTCTTTTTTTTTTGTGATAAGTTTTTTTTTTTTAACAAAACGTAATCTTATTATATCAGTCGGGACTGTCTACTGTGGACGCAGATTTGCATGTTATTATTTCAATAATATGTAATTTAAACTGTTTAGAAATTCGGTTGTTATTCTATTACTTAACTTCGTTATGAATATTCATTATTTAGTTTAATTAATTCAACGTTGTTATCTATGCACTAAGGAGAAACTGATTGACTGACATTTATCAACGCGCAGCTGTAGGAACGTGATATTTTACACAAGGCTTCCTTTTATGATGTAGGCAGGCACTAAGAAAGGGTTTTTGAAATTCAACTTTTAAACGGATGAAAGGGGGAAATTTGTTTCTATGCAAAGTCTTATTCCTAGGATCCAATACTTACCCTGAAACTGAACACTTACTACCACACTACTACTACTACTACCCATCCACCATCATCATCAACATCATTCATCACCATCATTCATTCATTCATTTTTCTTCTTTCTTTCCTTTTTTTATTTTTTTTTATCATCTTTATCTATTACTTAAAACTTAGCATTAAACAGTAGGGTTACTGTAAAGTAAATACAAAACAGTTTTCATTATTAATTTTTCAAAACTAACTCTTTAAAACATTTTAGGGGGTGTTAAAGGTTGTATGGAAGAATCCTATTTCTTGCACAAATTCTAATCAAAATAAATAATTATGACAGACTATAATTGGTTTCTTAAAACTACCCTCAAAATACGGTTTAAGGAGTGTTGAAGTTTTTACAAAAACATTATCGCGAACGAAGTCGCTTGCAAAGTGCTAGTCGATCATAAAATAGTCGGTATCAACTATGATGGTTGTACATTGAATATAAAATTTGAAATCACAATATTAAATTTAAAAAATAATAATATCCGCATTGCAAAAATACAAAATTACAATAATGTCATTAATAAAAACACAATAAATTACAATTACTCAATAACAATTAAATTAAATAAAAAACACAAAAATATTATATAATAAAATAAAATATGCATACAAGTTATATATGTATCTTAGCCTAAATTTGGGTTTGGATCCAGAGTTCTCAACGTGCTGCCTAGTGGTGGTGGTGGTTTTGAAGTGGAAAATCATCCTATGACTTCTCCCGCTTTAGAGTGGAGCGACAGGATGTGACCAAGACCTTGTTGCATTGAGTTGCCCTTTGCTTTTTAGGACCACAGGTTTCCTATTTAGAAACCCGTGGCCCTAGCGGGCATCGTCCCTACTGGACCCCAATGGTTTTGCTGACATCTCTTTGAGGCGCGCGTGGTACACCATGCGCCATCGACGTCCTACTCGGGCTCGGACCTTACCTTAACTTTTTTAAACTTATTGTTACAGTTAGTATAGCACCTACTGACATGATTATTTGAATCAACAAAATTGGAATTGTCATGCTCAAGAGATGAATTTAACAAAGGATTAACTTATTTAACAATTTGTTTTATAACTAACTATGGGAATAATTGCTAGTGTGGGGCAACGCTATAAATAAAAAAAAAAGTAGAAAGAAACACTAAAACAAGAAAAATAAAAACACTTTAATAATCAAAAATAAATTTTCATCCACATAAATAAAAAAAATCCATTTTTGTTTTTTATTATACGCAAATATGATAAGTTTAGTACCTTCCTACTACGCAAATACTTATATACTATACATTTTAGAATCAAAACAATATTTTTCAATGATAAAGTTCACAATAAATTGAATATTACTAGCGTATCTTCAAGATCGTTCCGTCTAGTCTCGTATCTTCTGCCTGATTGAACACCTCGTTCAACCGATGGAGATAGTACTTACTTGGTACGTATCATACGATAAAGATTTCATGTCTCGATAAAATTCTATTTATTGTTGAATCTTGGACATTCCTAGTAAAATCTATCAAAAGTTTAACATTTCAGCTTTATCTATCTTTTCTATATTATAAAAATGAACAGCTGTTCGTTAGTCTTGCTAAAACTCCAATACGGCTGGACAGTTTTGACTAATTTTGGTTTTGAAATATTCGAGATAGTCCAGGTAGGTTTGAAATATTCGAGATAGGTTTAAACGGTGAGAAAAAATGGAAAAGATCATGGAAAAATTCCGAATACAACGCCATCTCTAATAAAAATGTCATTATAAAATGAATTATGCTGTTCTGGTAATGTCAGTAGATGGCGTTATCCTTACTTTTAGGTGGTACGAAGTTCGCCGGGTCAGCTAGTTTTTATAATAAAGTTGAAATGTTAAACCTTTGGTAGAGTTTTACTCATGATAAGAAAAAAACGTTTGTCGTTTCCAACTTTGAAATATTTGTACAATGCGTTCCAAATAAGAATAGGATCAACTGACAGGTAGTGACGTCACGTCATACTGTCAAATCGAAGAATTATTATGGAGAGCAAAACAAGAAAATTTCAAAATTTAATTTATTTACGAACTGTGAACGAAAATAGTTTAATCAGAATCCAGTTCTTCAATTTTGCTCATCTCTGAGTTCTTCAATTTTGCCCAATTTCTTGCGATTTGACAGTATGACGTGACGTCACAACATGGCGTCGATCCTATTCTTATTTGGAACGCATTGTATGGCATACAAATTGTTGTTGCGGGTCAGGGTTTCTTGTTCATGTCAGTTTCCATGTGTGTAGTGTAGTCCTTAAAAAAAGACTGTATATGAGTTAGCTTTTAAAAAATTAGTTATATTTCATTAAATCGAAAATCTGCGCTCACTAAAATAAGTTGAGAGAATAAAGGTTATTTTTTGATTTAATCAAAATGTGCTTTCATTTTTACATTTTTAAATTCTATTAAACTGTAAAACATTTTGTCGGCAGTTGTTCTCGTTTTACATTTTTACAAATATTGTTAAGACATGCCAATAAACTTATACCAAGCGAAGAACATAAAATAACCAATAAAATAAATCCAACAATCCCACATTCTACATCAATGGACAATTTTCACTATTCATGGATGCCAAATTATATTGGTTGGTCATAATATTTTATAATTCAGAACCAGCAAAATTTCTTCAAATATACAGGTGTAGTTTAATATCTAATAGAACCTACCTACTTACACCCGAATAAACATCAAACACACAGCCACCTAGCCTTACAATAGTATCTCTATTTCAATTCAAACGGACATTGTTTTGGTATCAATGTCTATATAAGTAGGCCTACAATACAAGCCAGTGAGTGTACTTCAAAGGGTAATACACTAAAATCCTATTGTAGTCACCTTTTTGTCACATGTCCCCTTAATCTCAGAGATTTTCTTCAGAATTTCTATGAAGATCAGACCCGCCCTTGTGCGGAGTTAGGGACGGTCTTTGAATTTATTTAAGCTTATTGGATTAAAATTCTTCTGGAAAAAGATAAAGGTAATAGAACTAACAGACTGCAGAGTATTCTGAAAAGGATTTGAGGTTTTATGAATATAAATACAACAGTCTTTCTGGTTTTGTTTCTACTTTTACAAATTGTCCATAGTTCTACGAATCTACTGTATGAAAATTTAGTCTAACTTCCTATTAAGTATGTAACATACCATAATAATGGCAAAAACAACTTTATAATATTCCCACTACTGAGATGCAGAGGGAATGAGCCATAAACCACCACGCGATTCCAGTGCGGATTGTTGGATGTCACATGTCATCTAATTAACCGACTTCAAAAAAAAGGAGGAGGTTATCAATTCGGTTGTATTTTTTTTTTTTTTTATCATCATTATTTTTTTTATTTTTTTTTATGTTTGTTACCTCAGAACTCCGTCGTTTATGGACCGATTTGCAAATTTTTTTTTTCCCTTTATAGGATATGCTTCCAGATTGGTCCCATTTTTTTCAAAATCCAGTTTTGATGATGGAATCCATGAGGAATCGAGGGAACTCCTCAAAAATTATAGGCAACCCTATGGTAATTTTAGTATTTTCATCAAGAACTTAAGCATTTACAGTCAAAAAGTAACATTTGATGAAGTGGAACTGATGAAGAAGACCAGAAATGGTCAACGGAACTTCATACTCAAATAGATATCACATTGAAGATATAGTTAAGCGACTATGACAATACAAATAAATGAATGATTCTGAATAGTTATGTTGAAAATGGTATCATCGAAGTGATCTGATGATGATGATGGAGCCGGAAGGTAGGCACTGGAACTCCGTAATTAATCAATGTAACCTAGCCGTGTTTGGACTCATTAGAATTGTCATGAGATGCAATTTGGCTATAAGGTACTATCGAACTGATCTGATGATGGAGCCGGAAGGTAGGCACAGGAACTCCGTAATTAATCAATGTATCCTAGCCGTGTTTGGGCTTATTAGAATTGTCATGAGATGCTCTTTGGCTATAAGGTACTATCGAACTGATCTGATGATGGAGCCGGAAGGAGGAAGGTAGGCACAGCAACTTTATAATAAAACAATGTAACCTAGCAGTATTTGGGTTAATTGGAATTGTCATTAGAAATATGCACTCTGTTTATAAGTGTATCGCAACTAAAAAGTGTGAAATAAAAACTTTTTAGAAAAAAAAAATAACCGACTTCACTAAAAAAAAAACACTAAAAGGATCAAAATAACTTTAATTTCGGAAGTCGGTGTTAAATAAGAAACAAACAATACCGAGAAACACCGACATCCGAAATTAAAGTTATTTTGATCCTTTTAGTGTTTTTTTTTTAGTGAAGTCGGTTATTTTTTTTTTCTAAAAAGTTTTTATTTTTTATTCCAGGACATACTGGGTTCCTTTTGATGCCGATGTTTTCTTTCACCGTTTTGATAGCAGTGGTGATGAAATAACGACTCTACTGTTAACTATGTACTGTTGTAATACCTACAACTTGTAAGTCGGGGTCGTTACGACTGGGCTACCACAACTTCTCCTAGCTGGTTCCCTATTAAGTACTTTTAATAAAATACAGCCCAGTGAGAGATAAAAGGACGGAAATACAGAAGAGTTTAGCCAGCGTTCCTTTTTCAATCTTTGGGTAATATTTTGCTCTAAGAGGTTTAAGTGTTTGTAGTTATTATCTCAGCAACTACTGAAATGCTTTAAGAAATTCTTTCACCATTATTGGCGAGTGACATGGGCAAAATAAAAATGTTCAACGTTCAGCAAAGTAGGCATGGGTTTATCTTTAAAAGTCTAAAAAGAATAAAATGTATTGCTTTTAGTTAGTTTAAAACACCTATCAAATCTGATAGCAATTAGATCGAAGTATGAATAATGGAATATAATCATAGATGTAAAAATTGATAAGGCTGTGATAATGAATGGTTGGCGTGTGTTGAATGCACACTGTTTAATTATTTATTAAAATTAAACGTGTTTACCTTGCACTGTTAATTGTTTTTTAATCCAAAATGTAAATTAAAATTATTAGTACGAAATAATTTGAATTCATTTTTGTGTTATGTCTACTATACAATGTTCGTTTCTTTGATTTGAACCAATTGTTATTTAATTTAATAATCATAATGTAAAAATGTAATAAAGTATTTATATATACATATATATATATATATATATAATATACCGAACAATACAAAAACTAAATTAGGTAAAATAAGAAAAATTAGAACCAATTTCCAATTGAGAATCGATAACCTATAAGTAATTAAAAAAAAAAAAAACTCAATCTTCCATGAAAATTTTTGAACAAAATGATGACTCTTGGCTGCAATCAAAACTCTCAGACTTTAGTAAATAAAATTAATGTTTATAAAAGGCAAAAGGGCGCCGCCTTCACTCAGCTTTATGATGAAAAATTGCTCATTTCATACTAACGCGTTACGTCACTGTACTAAAAAGGCTTAATCAAGCGCTGGACAAATTAAGTTAATTAAGATACTTAAATGATTAATACCTGTAAGTAATTGGTGTAAGTGGACGTGAAAGTATTAACTTAGCTTTTAATAGCAGTACACTTAAGTTTACTTACTTACCCCCTGCAATGGTTTTACGATATTACTGGAATCGTTAGTCTTGGTATGGCCATGTGAAGAGGAGGGATGAAACGCATGTTAGTAAAACAGTTATGAGTATACATGTGGATGGATGGAGAGGGAGAGCGAGGCCAAAGAAATGATGGATAGATTGTGTGAGATGTGATATGAAAGAAAAGGGAGTTAGTGATTGCGTGACGAGTGACAAGACAGAATGAAAGAAAAAAAAACGTGTTGCGTCGACCCCAAATAAAACGGAATAAGGGCAAGAAGATGATGATGCATTTTTTAAATTTCAGAGAAAAATTAAAACTACTGTCTTTTTATTTAAAAGAAATAATTCAAGTATTGAAAAGTTAGGGTCTACCAATTTAAAAACAATCACTTTGTTAAACTATTCAGAAATTCTCGCCACTGCCCAAATATTTCAACCACGTCTGGATTTCTATCAAAGACTGTATATTCGTTTGATGGTCTTTTCTAAAATGCTAAACTCTTTGGGCAAACGAGTCCTATTTCCAGTTAAAAACGTGGTTGCAAATACCTTCTTGAAAAAATAATACTTTTTCTAGAAGGTTTTTTTAAAATAAAATAAGGGGTTTTCAATAAAATTTTCCTACAGTCGTGAATGAGATCAAGTGCTGGCTTACCACAAATAAAATTATATGATGCATCTCTCCTGTTAACCCTAAATATTATTTATAAAAAGACAGTGAAAGAATAACGATGCATAGGTAGAAAACACTATACATAAGAGCTCAGGGAAGTCTGCAAGCGTAAAATTTGGAATTACTACATAACTTCACGACTCAACATATTTATTATAAATATGTTAAGTTCTCTTAATTATTATGTTATAAATATTTATTCTTGTATTTTAGTTTAGTATATAGGTACTGTAAGTAAGTACTGTGGATACAAATTTAATAAATAAGTGTGTAAAAATCGATAAATGTTCTTTCACAGAACGTTATAAATAAAAATACCATTAATAAATAAAGTTAATACCGCCAAGTTTACAATGAAAACTTTTTATGTTCATTCATAAATACAGTACATTTACAGTCATGAATGATAATAAAAACAAGGCATTTCCTAAAAACATAAACGACATACTAAATAGAACAACGGCGTCTATCGTATACATTTGAAAAGCTATAACTCTTCCCCAATGCATTCATAGTTCTATTTGCGTCCGCCCATAATCATAATGTTTGACTGTTTGGAATGAAATGAGACACTTACTATTAAACGGGATATTGCCGTTAAATCTGGTGAGGTTAGGATGTATTCCAGAAAGCAGAGGCAATGCTATGTGTTGTGGAAGTTAATGTGGCTGCACACATATATCCGCTCAAATGAGATGAAATTATGCAATATCTAGAAGTGTGTTGGTTAGATTTTAATGCACATAATTATATTTAAGTTCCAACCAGTGGAATAACTAATCTGTCAAAGAAAAAATACTAATTATAGTATTGACACAAGATAATCTTACAAATATTTATTTCTGTTTATTGTTGTTCAATTATATTTTAACTAAATTTACGTAGTATTGTATGTGTTTACTGTGATCGTGTGTAACTAAAAGAACACTCGTTAAAATGCCCTCTGGTTTACTGTTATTTTCTTTATAACCGTATAAAATTTCTTCGAGATTCACAATTAGATGATAAAATAAACAGTAAAAGTTCTATATTTCTTAGATATACGGGCATATATAGATATGAAGCTATTTAGAATGGCTTTGTTTATCCCAAACAAATTGAGATAAGAGGAAAAGAAAAACAATGATAGAAACAATATAGAAAAAAAAAATATAATAATTCTTGGTAGAGACAAATTAATAGATAACACAACAACAAGAATCGAAACATATTAATTGAATGATTATCCATAAATAACCAAAGGTATAAAAAATATTATTAACCAGTGATTTAGAATCTCGATTACAGAACCCTTCAAAAATTGAAGGCCAAACCCGTTAATAACCTACCATTACGTATGGTTAGCTATGCGAGGGAATGAAATTTGCATATGGGAAAAATTGTTTCACATTTCATTTCTTTGTAGTTAAGTTATTTATAACAAATAAGTTATTCATAATTCATTATGGAGCGTGTGTTGAACTCGCGCCTCATGGCATACCTGAAGGTAACAATCTCCTCAGTGACCGACAGTACAGGTTTCACCGCAATCGGTCTACTGGGAACCTACTAGTTTATGCCACCCTCTTATGGGGCAAGACCCTCGAGAGGAATGGGGAAGCGATTGCCGTTTCCTTAGACGTCTCGAAGGCCTTCGACAGAGTATGGCATGCTAGCCTTTTGAGTAAGCTTAGCGAGTGAATAGGCTCTTAATAAACTAGTGTGCCTAACCGTCAACGATTGCATCACTACTTACCATCAGGTGGGATCGCAGTCAAGCTCTAGTTTATATGAATAAAAAAAAAACCTTTTACTTGAATAACAGTTTTATTACTCGTTAGGATTTCATTTAAAATCCGCATAGATGAAAAACCAAATTATGCCAATATAGCGGATGTGATCGCTTTTCATGAGTATCCTCAAAATTCTTCTAAAATATTAATAATTTATTTTGAGTAATGCTTCAAAAAGAGACAGTATAATAAGATGTTTAGAAATAACGGAAAACTAAAAAGAGAGAAGTTTTTATAAACAAAGACGATGAGAAGAATTAACACGATTAAAAGCAAAGAAATACTAACGACGAACAGTTATCAAAGAACTGAATCACAATAAAGCGACCCAAGAAAATTGCATTCAAGTTGAAACACCGCAAATAAAGGATGTCGACTCAATCTAATTATGATGGCAGACAATAAATTGAAAAATAGAACATAATTTAACAGTAAAATTGTAGTATGCAAAGTGACGGAGCTGGTGAGCAGAAAATTATTTATCTCAGCTACGAGGGACAAAATAGGGATGATAAAGGAAAACTTCTTGTAAATGGGAAACCAGAACTGCAGTGTTCTTGTTGAGGAGATGGTTATTGCGATGGTTCTTACTGGTTTTAAATAATGATTTTATTTTAGGGATAGAGAAACGGCAATTACGAGACAATAATACGTCTATTAGTCTTAAGTTTGGATGTAATTATGTATGTGTGTATGTATGTTTGTCAATGGAAGCGAGACGCACACGACCGTTCAATGTGGCGTTCAATGGGGAGGCCTATATCCAACAGTGAACGTTTTTTTTTTTTTCTGAAATGATGATGATGATGATGTATGTTTGATGAAACTTAACACATAGGTAGACCATATCCTTTAATAGGGCCTAGGGCTCTATTACAGGAGTAAATTTTTTTTTTGTGATAATTTTCGTCTTTCAGGCGAAAAATCTCAATAAAAAAATCCAAATGATTTCTCGTTCAATATAATCTTTTAAAATTATTTATACACGCATCAAAATATCGATTCGTACTCACATTCATATTGATATAAGTTACGAGTATCTTGTATTAAATTTTGATAGCCACTGTGTTCTAAATATCTCGGACATAATGTAATTATTTTATAAATAAATTATATGTTGAATTTTTATTTATTTTCTTATATAACAATTCATCAAACCTTTGAACTACAAAATTGAATAACAGTATGATTATTTGTTCTAGATATATTCCGCTACTAGAATCTCAAGAAATAAAATGTCATCCGCTGAATCCAAGATTCTCGCTAGGTACTAAATAATGATGTCACAATTCCGAATACAAAGTATCGTTAGAATGGACAAAGCTCGATGAAACTCGAACTCGAGCTATATTCGGCATCAAAGACAAATGTGATCAATCCTCAAAGGGACAAACTGGCAAAAGCACGAGATA
Source organism: Mythimna impura (assembly GCA_905147345.3). Lineage (NCBI taxonomy): Eukaryota > Metazoa > Arthropoda > Insecta > Lepidoptera > Noctuidae > Mythimna > Mythimna impura. The sequence goes on along the minus strand of LR990353.1, from coordinate 19,438,809 downwards.
TGTTCGGATGTATATTCGTGCACTGTTCTGATAGTCCGGCTTTGAATTCTGAATCGTGATCTATAGAATTTTTGATTATAGGTATCAGCTTCATGGCTTGGTTTATTCGATTTCATGACTGGTTGTGTAGTGGAGTTTTGGTGGAGAACTTTCGACAGATTATTGCAGACCGTATTTATCTTAAGGGCTTCTCACAGTCTATTTTTACTTCTTGGATAAAAATTAATCTTTCAAGATGCAACAAACAAAAAAAAGCGGCCAAGTGCGATTCGGACTCACCCATGAAGGGTTCCGTAGCAGCAAGTAACATAATAATTATAAAAGTTTTTTTTTTAATTTTTATCTTTGAGTTGATTAAATGAAAGGTAAATTGCGGTTTACGATTTATGACGTATTAAAAAAAAACAATTTACTAGATCTGGTTCAAACCAATTGTCGGTTGAAGTTTGCATGGTAATGTAAATCACATTTTTTTTTAGTTTATCATTCTCTTATTTTAGAAGTTACGGGGGGGGACGACACATTTTATCACTTTGGAAATGTCTCTCGTGCAAACTATTCAGTTTAGAAAAAAATGATATTAGCAACCTCAATATCATTTTGAAGACCTATCCATAGATACCCCACACGTATGGGTTTGACGAAAAAAAATTTTTGAGTTTCAGTTCTAAGTACGGGGAACCCCCAAAAATTATTGTTTTTTTTTCTATTTTTGTGTGAAAATCTTAATACGGTTCACAGAATACATCTTACTTACCAAGTTTCAACAGTATAGTTCTTATAGTTTCGGAAAATAGTGGCTGTGACATACGGACGGACAGACAGACAGATATGACGAATCCATAAGGGTTCCGTTTTTTGCCATTTGGCTACGGAACCATAAAAACAGATAAAAGATCAATTATTAATAATCGGACAAGGTTACCAAACTGAAACCACACAGACAAAAAGACAAAACTGAATATATGAAACATCAAAAATAAAATCCACAAACGCTAACAAATCGCCCTAAAATCAGTTCCACCGTAAACATGTCAGCATATTTATCAAAGTCTTTAAGTAAACACCTTGTGTGTTGCCGCCCATGGTTCTGACGTCACCGTTTCTTTTTTATGTTTTATACTGCGCCCTGAACCGCTTCTATTTTTAGGTCAATTGCTCTTTACGTGTGATTAGCTTTGAAAATAATAGGTCTAGAATTCAGGCTGAAACGTAACATATTTAATTATTTAAACGAGTGAAAGCCAAGCCTGTGAGCAGACCTGAATCAAGACTGCCTTTAGTTTAAACATGTTATCTAATTTTAAAGTCCCATTAGTGGACATATACCTCGCGATCCCTTTTCCGCATAGCAGAAGACAAAATTTTGTTTAATTTATTTAGATCTACAAAACTAATGCAGTACATACGATAGTATCAGATTAGCAAAACATTTAAGCGTCAAGAATTCTTCTAAACACCCTATTTTAACTCTTCAATGGACTATTTTAACATTGCGTTGCATTCATGCAATGCAATATCACAATGCAACACAGTTTTCGTTTCCAATGGAAAAAAATATTTTGACTTTAATTTGTGTATTATTTCATGGTCAGAAGCAATATATTAGGGGTTAAAGTATAAAATTGCCGTTTTTTAAAACGGGTTGCTTTGAAGTGTTATTTATATTTTATCTTTGGATTGACTTGGAATTATAAGTTCAAATAAACTTTATATTAAAGGTACATTATTCTTTTTTCAAAATTAGGTATTTATTGGTTTCTTTGTGTTTTGTAGTTTCTGTAATATCGCAGTTCTTCTAACCATGAAAGCTAATAACATATAACACTTCAAAGCAACCCGTTTTAATAAACGGCAATTTCATACTTTAACCCCTATTGTTAATGAAAACGTGAGAAATAACATCAATTCAAAGCAATTCTTACTATAAAAGCTGACAGTTTGTAGCAATTTTAGTGCGATTACAATTTCGTTGAGCCTTTAATCTTTAAAAGATTATGCAAAGGTTAGGCTTTGTTAGCACGAGTTTGTGCTTTGGGAATTAACAGATAAAATAAAAATAAAAACTATTGATTTCCGGATGTTTATGTTCGTGATAAGAAAAGTAAGTTGTGTAACATTATTGGAGTATAGGTATGTTCCTCAACTCCAAAAATGTTATATGTACGAACGTTGAAAAATATGTTCAAAATTAAAATAATTTATGATTTTGTATATTTGTGGCCCTTGGGTAGACGATAGTCTTTGAAAGCACAAATTATGAAAACCATTTCAATGGGTGGCTCAAATTTAGAAAATATTTATTATTTAAAATTAAGATTCGTGTGTGGAGTACTGCAGTCACATATGGGCTGGTGCTGCAAAATGCCATCTAGCAGCTTTGGACTCAGTGGAAAGGCGTGCGAAGACGCTAATTGGGGATCCAGATTTGGTTAAGTCCAATCTACAAAGCCTCGAGCACAGGCGCAGGATAGCCAGCCTATCGGTATTTTACAGGTTGCATTTTGGAGAGTGTGCGCGGGAATTGCATGACTTGATTCCGCCATCTCCTTTCTACCATCGGACAACCCGACGTACGGCGAGTATCCACCCTTACGTTGTTGAAACTTCAACGGTCCGGACTAAGCGTTTCGCTTCGTCGTTTATACCGCGTACATCGAAGGACTGGAACAATTTGCCTGCTGCGATCTTCCCGTCCAACTATAATTTAGGTGTCTTCAAGGCTAGAGTGAATAGGCTCTTGATAAACTAGTGCGCCTCACCATCAATGATTGCATCACTGCTTACCATCAGGTGGGATCGCAGTCAAGCGCTGGTTTATATCAATTACATTGACAGGCCTGTTAGTCTAGTGGTTAGTGGCCCTGACTGCTATGCCAAAGGTCGTGGGTTCGATTCCCACCCAGGACAAATGTTTGTGTGATGAGCACGATCATTTGTTCTGTGTCTGGGTGTAATTTATCTATAATATGTATGTATTTAGAAATATATATGTATGTTTATCAGTTGTCTAGTACTCATAACACATGCTCTGCTTAGCTTGAGACTAGACGGCGTTGTGTGATGGTTGTGGAATATATTATTATATATTATTAATTAAAAAAAAAAAAAAGAAAATAAATAGAGGTAGGTATGCAAAACAGAGTGTAAAGACCCGCAAACCTCCATTGAAAAGGGAGGATCAGACGGGAGTTGGTTGAGATTGCCAATATTTGTTTTTAGGACTGTTGTGAATGTCCAAATCGCACGGAGAACTTTGATAATCACATAGAGAAGTGTTTAGTTCGTTTGTACAAATACCGCTACAAATATACATACAGTGTGTGTGAGTCTACAGTCTTTTTAGCAGCATGAAAGTACAAACAGGAAGTAGGTAGGTATATCATCAAAATGCTGTGGTATTTATAATGGAGCGGTAAATCAACGAATCGCCAAACGTAGCGCTAACACGCTTTCATACTAACTGAGTGTTCTAATACCATACAGATTTATGACAATAATTTGGGCATAAATATAGCAACTCGGGTCTTTAGAATGATGAAGAAACTATAAATGGTTTTTGCAAGATAAAGCTGGAATACTGAACCTAGTTTCAGTATTCCAGAGCTTTAACTTGCAATTTTCTAAATTGACTTGAGTGTAATCTTCTAAATTAACGACTGCATTTTTTTTTAAGAAACTAATGAAAACGGATTAACCAAAGAAGGGTTAACCTTTCGCGCGTATAGGGGTAGGAAAAAAGGGGAAAAGGAAAAAAAGATTAAGATAAACTCTAATAGGATATAGGATAGGATCTTTTTTAATTTCTAAAATTGATGAATTCGTTGAGTCATTATCATCTTCTTGCTCCTGAACCATATTATTCGAGGTCGGCACAAAACGGTTTTTCCTTCCAATCGGTCCTGCCGACCATTATGCTGACTGACTCTTTTTTCTTTCATATCACTCCTCACACAATCCATCCACGATTTCTTTGGGCTATCTCCCTTTGCATCGATTCACATCAATACTTATAACACTTTTAGTGATAGAAAAAATAAGTCAATTTAAAGCCGGAAATAATAAAGTGATATCATAAACGCACTATAATCTACTTTTCTTATATTTTTATGTTACTGAAATAAGATGGCAGATCTTTTCTAAAATCTTTTATGCTGAATCAAACTCCCTGAAAACTGCAGCGAATATCATAAAGTCATCCATATAAACCAGTCTCTAATAATATTGTCTAAGTTAAATGAAAACCTTAAGCCAATCTCTTTCATTGTGCACTATGGCTGGCTTAGAACCAAGGTTCACTTGCGAGGGCGCTGGGATTACCTATCATGTAACTATATACCGTGGTCTTATTAGAAAATGTAGAATTTTATATCCTTTGATATTGGACTGAGGAAATTGTGATATGAAACTTGTACTAACATAGTACTGAAATTAGAAATTGGCTAATTTGAATTCTTTAACATGCAAGAAAGTTTGATGTGAGAACAATTTTGTAAACAAAAAAGTCATATATCAAAATCTCGTGTCACTATTTTTTACTCTTTTACCTACTTCCACTACCCATTTTTTCTTTTTAATTTATAAGGGTAAAACAACGTTTACTGGGTCAACAATTATACATATATAACTCACTGGAAAAAAATAATGATGAGAATAAAAAAAAAACCTAAAAGGAAATAGCTAGAACGCATGTAAAATTTATAGAACCATATTAGAATAATAAAAGACTGAAAATAAAAAACAACAAGCAATCAATTAATAATCCTTTTTAAAATTGTAATTTAAAAATTAATTAACTAAATATTCTCTCGTACTTGTATAAAAAAACAACAAAGACAGAACACGCAACACTTCAAGAAGACTAACAATGAACACTAGAAAACTAGGAAAATAATAATATATGCACCGTGCTTTGTTACCGCGTCAAAGAACTTACAATTTATGGAAACATACACAAAGGGTTGCAAATTTCCTTGATCTAAATAAAAAGAAAACGTAGAATAAATTGACTTGAAGAGGTTCAATGGAAAGAATGTACCGTCTACTTTTTCCTATCTATGCTTGATTTGACAACAAAGTGCCATCGGGAAAATGAACCAGTTTGATCGATCGTTAGCACGGATTTGAAACAGTATCTGAAATGATTGAGCGTCTCCAGGGTAATAATGTAAATGTTACCGATAATCTTTATTATTTGGCATTTCATAGAATTCCTGGGCAATCTATATAGAATGCCTAAAGACTTAGGCAACGTCTGAAATATTCTTTATACTATGACGAATGTTCAGTCGGGAATGTGCTAACGACGGTCATAAGTAGGAGAAACTAAAGATGATGGAAGCTTCGTTTACTAGTTTTGTTCGCTCACTCTGGCCCCCATCATCCCCTTGGATCCTAATTTTTTCATATCGGGTTGCCTTACATTCTTAGACCAATTAGTTCAGGAGTAGTCGAAATCAAATGATCATCCACTAAGTACACACTTCCAAAATTATAACAAGTGATATTGAATTTACTCTTCATTATAAAATTTGCCCGATCCCCTCGTGGATTGTTAAATAAATAATGCCTGGGACCTGGGTATTGTTAGGGTTGTGTTGTCGGGTAATTGCAAACACTGAAAGATTCTGATACATATTGCCGGAGTGTAAACTCTAGAAATTATGTAAGTATAGATTTCAATAGCAATAAATCTCATCAAAATTTGATAATTTACAATGTAGCGTTTATAAAAATAAATAATTTACAAGATTACGTGATATATCTTAAACCAACGGCATTGTATTATTTGGCGACATATAATATGTCGCCAAATAATTGTAAATACATCAAAATGCATCTCAAGCACAAAAAGTATGATTTTTTTTATTTACTTGAAAAATAAAACCTAATACCAAATTTTTTCATAATTAATCAATCCCGCTCCACATTTAATTTCAGTGTGACGCTACTTGTTGCCGTGATTAAAGTTGTGCAAATGATTCAAGTTTACAAACAGCTGTCCAATTAATGTTTGCAACACTGACTTATTTATTAAGTGAACTATGCTTCGATGACTGAAAAATAACTCTTGCAACACTAACGGTGGTTTCTCAGCATCATTATAAAACCTTATTTTTGGGTGGGCAAATTACTTCTCTCACTCAGGGTGGAGCGAGTAAAAGTGTGAGAACGTTTACTAACCTAACCATGTTCCTTCTGTTTCCCTTTGCGTTCCAGGACCTCGTTGACTTTTTCTGGTTTCTCAGGATCATTATAAAACCCTATTTTTGGGTGGGCAAATTACTTCTTTCACTCAGGGTGGAGCAAGTAGAGAAGTGTTAGAACGTTTACTAACCTAACCATGTTTCTTCTGTTTCCCTTTGCGTTCCAGGACTGCGTTGACTTTTTCTGGTTTCTCAGGATCATTATAAAACCTTATTTTTGGGTGGGCAAATTACTTCTCTCACTCGGGGTGGAGCAAGTAGAGAAGTGTTAGAACGTTTACTAACCTAACCATGTTTTTTTTGTTTCCCTTTGCGTTCCACGACTGCAGTGACTTTTTCAAATAAACCTACATTCCTATCAAGCATCGGCTCTAGTGGACTCTACTCTCTTTTATATTGTTTGTATTATATGTATTTTACTAGTTATGTATTGTATATATATAAATACACCACGCACTACCTGCGTATCTTTTTCTCCTCTGACAAATCCATCCATAGGTGGATGGAAAAAATCACTTTTAGCGATAAGACCGCCCATTGTGATACCCTATTAATTTTAAGTTCCTACTGTAATTTTATTATTGGTGTACAATAAAGAATATATCTATCTATCTATCTGTATCATTATTGAACCTTAATGACAATGAATGCCTCAAAAGTATTAGTACCCGCGGTTTATGAACATAATTATGAAGAAAATCATCGTTATCAAATTGAAGTAAGACACCTAAACAATTTCAATGCACTTGGGTGGGTTTTTATTTGTTGTAGGTACTTCAGACATCATCTATATATAGAGTGACTGGCAATTAGTGTACGATACTTAAATACGTGATAGTGCTCATGATAACAAACAATTCTTATTATGGGAGCAAAGCCGAAATCGCAAAAAAAATATCAGCTATTCAGTACATTAGGCAAACATAAATGTACTGAACAGCTGATTTTTTTTCGCGATTTCATGTTTGTTCCCATAGTAAAAGTTGTTGGTTATCATGAGCACAATCACGTGTTTAAGTATCGTACACTAATTACCAGTCACCCTATATACTTATAAAAGGTGAATCTGACTGACATATCAACGCACAGCCGAAACTACTGGGACTAGGAATGAGAAAACTAGTCTTATTTTTGTGTCATAGGTGAGCACTAAGGGCTTTTGGAAATTCAACCTTTATAAGGGGGTCAAAAGAGGGAATTTCGTTTGTATGCAAAATCTTATCAGTGGCTAATATACTTGTAACTTAGCAGAAATAGTAACCTAAGTAAATATTAAAGGTTGTTATTATTTGTTTCCCAAATCGAAAAAAGTTACTCCCGTGCGAAGCCAGGGCGGTTAGCTAGTTTATAATAACAATTCATCATATAACTTGAAAGTCATCATCCACAAAAGTATTCTTAGATGGTCAAATGTGAGTCTATAAATAATATTTATTACTTGATCTAATTTGAGGAAATATTATGTGCAAATAGTCATTCACGCGTCACAATGCATCTTCTGACGTCACCGACACTATAAACGGTGTCACCAAAATACTACCAACCTTTGAACTGAGGTCAAAGGGTCAAGCAGGCACATCCAAGCCAAATTAATCGGGGCATGAATCACGTGTTCTAAGCAAATAAAAGTTAGCCAAGTTAATAGCTGTCTTGAGAGGGATCCCTCGGACTACATCCGATGAACAGAATGAGGTCAATAAAATTGTAGCACCTAGTAGGGAGTCTTGGGAATGTGTGCATGAAGTTGTGAAATGAAAGAGGGTAGTTCTTTGAAAGTTTGCTTGAGGATAATTGATGTGGGTCTAGACAATATTTAGTGTTTCTTTAGTGAGCTGTAGTTTGGAATTTTATGAAAAAATATAGTGTTTCTTAGACAATATCATTAGTTTAAGATAACAAAATAGTATTTGAGTGTTGTTTCTTTGAGTGTTAAGATGTATAGTCCCTTGAACATCTGACCGGAGTTAGGCCAGCTGCGCCCGGATAGAGCCCCGCTGACCTTTAAATCCATTTTCTTTGCGAAGTATTGATTGATTTATATATGTTATGTTCATTCCGGAGAACACTTAACCAGCAATTTGTTTGTATTATAAACATATTTCTAAAGATCAAAGCAAAATTTTTTTTTGGCAAAACTATTAGTCTTACGAAAAAATTACACGTTGATAATGTTGTACACGAATCTATTATATTTTTTTTTCAAACCTATTGAATTAGCCTGTACCGAGGAGTAGGCTTCAGAAAGTCATTGTTTTATGGCACTGCTCGGGAGTTAGGGCCTTAACACATGATCGAACTTGGTACGACCGATTTGGTCCATTTTACCAAGTTCAAGCAATTACTAACACATGATCGAACTTTGTACGACGGATTTGGTCCATCTTACCAAGTTCAAGCAATTGCTTAACACAGTGCATGATTGAAGAAAACTTTTTAATTTCGAGATCAAAATTGATACTCATTATAAATAATGAAAAAACTAAAACACAGTTCAAATCCCTTTTAAGTATTTTACACAACTCATGGGACACGTAATAAATAAATAGAATTTTAAATTGACCAAAAAAGTGACGTGTAAATGCGTTTTTTAAAAACCTGTTTGCAAAAAAAAAACAATTAATAAATATAATCATTATTCTTCTTTGAAGTCCTATTTCTGGTGAGTTATTCTGCATATTTTGTGAGGCGCCCTACTTAAGCTTTGTATTGGATTCGGGGTACAATTTCGATAAATTAGACTTTATTTTATTTGTCCTGGACACGCGAATTTAACATAACAAGCTTACTTTAGATTGTTACAATAATAAAAAGAATGTGAAACTAAATTTTCACACAGACTTTTACCTTGGACAGAGGACAAGCATTGCCATACAGCGTGGCACTGCCGCCATTTTTCTGTGCACATTACCAATCCACATCAATGCCGAGTAGCTTGTGACACCATATTTTAGATTGTTATTAATTAGTTATATATTTTATTTATTTATTTTTGTTTTAGAATATGTGTAATAATACTTACTATGTATTCAATAATTGCATCAATTGTACCTAAAATATATTTTGTTTTTTTTTTTTCACATCTATACTACGAAAGAAGAAACTTCTGAATTCTTCTATTCCTAGTTTACGTTACTTTTTATTAAAATATTTCTTTCGCAATCAAAATTGAAATAATATCTTAGACATTGACTTGGCATTTATTTTATTTCATTTATTATTCATAAAACAAAACCATTGAGCATTTTATTTTATTGTTTGTATTGGCACCGTTGATGCTCGCTTCCATTGATGCATCAAATCTCTATTTTAAATTTTCTCTTTAGCGGACATAAATGTACAAAAATATGTCACACACTGTTTTTAACTCACACGTTTATGTAACGTGGAAGTACGATTTATAAGTCATGACAAAATCGCTACATATTTCGTAACTCATAAAGTCGCTTTTTATCGCTTTAAGCGGGCAAATATCCACTTCAATTTTTGCTAGAAAAGGCCAATCTCAATTTACATTCATAAAGTCAAAATCTTAACGTATATTGCAAAGTATCAATAAATCAAAAGATATCAACATTCTATCCTTCTAATAATATCATCAGACTGATACATGATATCAAAATGTGAGTGGCTGTTGAATACATTCATTGGGTACTTACAAGGATATTTGAATTTGGAATGAAATAGGTATTTTTTTCTTTTTTTTCTGTAGTGCGGAAACCTTCGGCCTTCGTGAAGTATTACTTCATTTTTAAGGGTCACCAGTTTTATAGCCTCGAATATCTCTCGTTTTTGAACTGAATGTAGGTCTGTGAGAAAAGTTGCTAGATTTTTTTCGTTGATTGAAATCTGTGATCTAAATTGTACGTGGGCGTTAGGCTGATGGACTTGCAGATTGAATGTTTATCGAGGAATGGATTTGGGCAAAATATATCGAAATAAATCAAAGATTAAAATAAAAGATTTATTACACAACAGGTACTCTTACAACAGCGCCATTAGTTTAATATGTAAATAAATAACTGAAGATATTTAATGGCCTTAATGAGTAAGATCAATATAACATAGAAACCCAAATATAATTATGATTAGATACTTTCGATAACTAGAACAATAATTTGCCTACTGTGGTCTTCCTGTCCAATTATAATTTAGATGTCTTCAAGGCTAGAGTGTATAGGCTCTTAATAGTGCACTTCACCATCAGCGATTGGATCACTGCTTACCATCAGGTGGGATTGTAGTCAGGCACTAGACCGTTTCATAAAAATAAGAAAACAATTTTATTTACAGTTTGACAGACCTACACGTCGATACGATGAAGAAAATGAGCACATACAAGATAAGAGAGATAGCTTTTCACATTTAAAAAACAAAAAAAAATCTAAATGGCCAGAAACAATAAAAAAAAAAATGATCGCAAGATAAACAGGATAACCCAAAATAATTGCTCAGCGAAGCAAATAGAGATGGACAGCGGGGTATAATAGCTGGCAGATGGTGATACCGAACCCCTTGACCGCGGATCTCGGGGGAGAGCCTCGCTAGTATTTAGGAAACCTATCGAACTGATATAACTGACGTGGGGTAAATAAAATTAATGCATTATTCTCTTAGGATTGCTTGAATTCTGTATAGAGGTAAATTTTATTATTGTTTTGTTTGTGATATCGGAATTTATATTGCATGGTGTAATTTGATAATGACTAATTGAATTTTAAAAAGATAGACGCTATGCTAAAACATTTTAAAAATTTAAATAAAATTCTGACCTGTTGGTCTAGTAGTAAGGTTCTGACTGCTATGCCAGAGGTCATGGCTTCAATTCCCACCCAAGACAAATATTTGTGTGATGATCACGATCATTTGTTCTATATTTAGAAATTCTGTATTTGTTATGTATTTAGAAATATTATTATAAGTATATTTATCAGTTGTTTCGTACTCATAGCACAGCCTTTGCTTATTTTGGGACTAGATGTCGTTGTGTGATAGTTCTGTAATATTATTATTATTAGTTTTCTTTCTTTTTTCTTAATATCTTTTCAGTTTACCTTATCTACTTCCACGTAAACGTTACCTTTTATATATTAGATTAAAACACGATCTATGGGGAAAAACGTTGATTGAAGTTTATTTATACTTTCCGTACCAAACGAGAAATCCGATATCATCTTAAAACTTAAAGATTTTAAGGGTCAAAATTCAATAATCGGTAAAGGCGCCGTTTTAGTTCTAAGATTCCAAATTAATCTTCAGTTATAAGCTCGTCAAAATAAATTATAGGTACCATTTCCAGAATGTTCTACTATTTCAAGAACAAACTCAAAGATTCTCAAAAGCCGATTACATTGCAGAATTCTGTGAAGCTAATGTTTATTTGATATTTAGGTTCTTAGAGACATTGAATTATTCAATCAAGCGAGCTGAACCCATTACGATCAATCAGTTTAGATTGACACAGTAATTAGAACGTTAATGGCACACAATGATAGCGCGGAATGCTAATGATATCTCATTAGTTCAATAATGTGGCACTGTTTTTGAATGCGTGTTATTTGACGCTCGACAAAAATGTTATTGCATACATAATTATTACCTATTGACTTAAAAGATTTGTACTTAAACGTAAGACACGACAAAATCTCAATGAAAATTGATGACTAGTAAAAATGTCTAGTAAAAATTGAAATCGTAAAAACCTTATATACAAGAGGGGTTAAAATGAAATCATTGGACAGCATCTCAACAAAGCAACTTTCTTAACGTGATAACAATTGTTGTAAAGTAAAAAAAAAAATGTATGGGATTGATAATATATGCATTGTTAAAATTTTTGTCGTTTTGAAAATCAGTATAGCAAATAGAAAGCCATACTCGTATGCAAAATATGCGGTATGGATATGGAGTTATGGTTGTACGCGTGCCACCGTACAGTAATTTTTTTTTATTTATTTATTATTTATTTATTATTAAATATACACACACTATCTTCACAGGCGGAACCTAATACAATAGTGGTTTCCATTAATCAATAACGACACAAGATAAATATAAATAGATTAAAAAAGATACGAAATAATAAATCTAGTTAAAAAAATCTGAGAACGAAAATTTAAAAACAAAAAGAAAATGACAAGTCGGTTGAAAAAAAAATTAATAAAAATAACAAAGAATTAAATTAAAAAACAAAACAAAAATGTAGTTAGACTTAAGAAAGTCATGTTAGTTACACTATTTATAACTCAAGAACGGCTATAATTTGGCTGAAATTAGATGGGGAGGTAGCTTCGAACCAGGAGACGGACATAGTATACTTTTTATCGAGTAGGGTAGAGTAGGGTAGAGTAGGGTAGAGTAGGTTAGAGTAGGGTAGAGTAGGGTAGAGTAGGGTAGAGTAGGGTAGAGTAGGGTAGAGTAGGGTAGAGTAGGGTAGAGTAGGGTAGAGTAGGGTAGAGTAGGGTAGAGTAGGGTAGAGTAGGGTAGAGTAGGGTAGAGTAGGGTAGAGTAGGGTGGAGTAGGGAAGGGTAGGGTAGAGTAGAGTAGGGAAGGGTAGGGTAGAGTGTGTGCGTACGCGCAGCGGAATGTTGTTGAATTTAAAGATTTTAATTATGCAGATATTTAGTGTATGACGTCGTATAATTGTGTATGGTAAAAAAAAATTTGTGCACGCAACCATTGTGGAGAAATTCACCAAAAACTGATTCCGCTGGGCGAACGTTGTCCTGGCGGAACTTTTTTTAATCCATAGACTTTAGAAGAAAAGAGATGTGTCCAAAAATTAGTGTGTATTTGTGTGTAATTGTGTATGTATGAATAAAACTAGTGCATGCATAAACTTCGGAGAAATTCAAGTTTCCGCTACGCGAACGTTTGGCCATTAGCTAGTTTTCATATAAAGCGCTTACATAGAGAGCTGTAGATTTTTACATACGTTGTTTTGAATTTGTTTATATTTGTTTAAAAAACAGATTTAGAAAAAATCGTAGGGCTTAAAAGATAAAAATATAAACGTAAAATACGCTTATTAGGTCTTAGTTCTTAAAGTATGCACTTTGGGGTCTAGATTTTCACGTTTATACAAACCTTGTAACTGTCTGCAACATGTTGCCAAGTATCAATGATGTTCCGTTAGTAACTAAAGAGTTATAGGACAAATTTACCATGAACAGATCACTGTTTACAAAGCAGTCAAATATCACGACGTTCTGAAGGAATTGCATGGTAATATGTATGTCAATAATTAGTGTATTCATTCAACTATTCTTATGCAAAATTTCATGTCATTAAATTCAGTAATTAAAGAAAAACAATTATAATACTGACGAAGCATCGAAAACCTACATAACCCGACCAAGTTCGGATGGCTACAAAAAAGCGGCCGTGCAATATATTTAGGTAACATCCCAAAATTTACAGTATAATACCGGTATTGAATTGGTATAGGTGATAACACAATTGTTGTTTCGATATAATTTATAGGTCATTTATTTTTGTACACCTACTTTTTAAATGTATTTGACTATGACAGAAAGTAGGTACTATTTACGTAGGTACTTTATTTAAGTATGCGCTTAATATTTAATATTTTCTTGAAAATACTTTTTTATACCAATGTTTTAGTTTATAAGCACTTTTTTAATGTTGATCAAATCTAAACAACTGAATAGGTTAGTTATGTGATGTGATTTTAATTTTTATTGAAGCTCGAAATATTATACTTACCCTAAGTTTCGTCATCCACGCGAACGAAGTCGCGGGCAAAAGCTAGTTCATAATCTATTTTAGTTAAAACACATTTAATATCTATTGCTGTCATTGCAAGCGTTTGTTAACGTTATTATAATTACATAATTAAGTATTATATGTAATTAAAAATTTGTTTTACGCGGATATTTAAATAGAGAAGTACTTGTTAATTGAAGATTTGTTTTTATCGTAGATAGTGGCGTTATTATTAAAAAAATATTTTTCATTCAAGAAATGCAATTGTTTTATTTTTTCCTAACGCTTGTGTACGCAACTGTACCATATTAATAAATACTATATTGGAAGGTTAAGAACGTTTCTTAGATATATGGCACGGCCGCTTTTTGGTAGCCATCCGAACTTGGTCGGGTTATGTAGGTTTTCGATGCTTCGTCAGTATTATAATTGTTTTTCTTTAATTACTGAATTTAATGACATGAAATTTTGCATAAGAATAGTTGAATGAATACACTAATTATTGACATACATATTACCATGCAATTCCTTCAGAACGTCGTGATATTTGACTGCTTTGTAAACAGTGATCTGTTCATGGTAAATTTGTCCTATAACTCTTTAGTTACTAACGGAACATCATTGATACTTGGCGACATGTTGCAGACACTTACAAAGTTTGTATAAACGTGAAAATCTAGACCCCAAAGTGCATACTTTAAGAACTAAGACCTAATAAGCGTATTTTACGTTTATATTTTTATCTTTTAAGCCCTACGATTTTTTCTAAATCTGTTTTTTAAACAAATATAAACAAATTCAAAACAACGTATGTAAAAATCTACAGCTCTCTATGTAAGCGCTTTATATGAAAACTAGCTAATGGCCAAACGTTCGCGTAGCGGAAACTTGAATTTCTCCGAAGTTTATGCATGCATTAGTTTTATTCATACATACACAATTACACACAAATACACACTAATTTTTGGACACATCTCTTTTCTTCTAAAGTCTATGGATTAAAAAAAGTTCCGCCAGGACAACGTTCGCCCAGCGGAATCAGTTTTTGGTGAATTTCTCCACAATGGTTGCGTGCACAAATTTTTTTTTACCATACACAATTATACGACGTCATACACTAAATATCTGCATAATTAAAATCTTTAAATTCAACAACATTCCGCTGCGCGTACGCACACGGTAAAGTAGGGTAGAGTTGGGTAGAGTAGAATATATATAATATAGCGAAGCCGCGAGCAAAAGCTAGTAAACAAATAAAAAAAAACGATCTTAGCTTAACTCATTTAAGTGAACCGTACCTAGGTTCTCATAAGTAGGTAAAGTAAAACAAAAGAGTGCAAGTTAACAGAGGTTTTACGTTGAAGGTTTTATTAGGTAAACAGAAGTTCAACTTGAGACTACTTTCAACACTACGTTCTACTAAAACTTATAAGTGGGAACGTGCCGAAGTGACTATTGGAATTGAAGATTTTTTTGTGAAACTGCAGCACATAGGATCGACGATAACTTGATTTTCATTAAACAAATCAGTGCGTAACTAGTAATAACATGTGGCTTTGAAACATGGTCGCTCACAATGGGTCAGCCCCCCCTAGCTAAGTTACAACCGTTTCATTACGATTCTCTTTCGTCGATCGCCTCGAGTCGGCCACGCCTCCGATTCCTTTGTTCTGACGTCATCTCAACGCTCAGTCACGTGGTCAGAAGAATTGGAGGAGTAGCCGACTCGAGGCGATCGACGAAAAAGAAACGGAACGGTCGTAACTTAGCTAGGCCTGCTGATCAAAAGGCTTGAAGGCACCTAAAGGGCAATAGAAAGGGCTATGCTTGGACTTTCGAATCTGTAATGAGGATATCCGCAGGAGAATCAAAGTACCGACATGGCCCTAAGAATCGCCAAACTTAAGTGGCAGTGCCTGGCACATTGCCTAGCGACCGCGTACTGAAAGACGCAGCCTTGGAAGGCCTCCCACAAGCCATACCGATAAATTAATGAGGGTCTTGGAAATTTGATGGATGCGATATGCATAGGACTGGTTCTTATGATAAACTTGGGGACAATGTTGGACATAGACCTCCTATGTCCAACATTGGACGTCTTTCGGCTGAAATGACGATGATAAATTTTATGTTATCTCTAGCTTTTTCCCACGGCTTCGTCCGCGTACATTTAATATAGCCTATGTCACTCAGGAATAAAGCAGCTAAAACAAAAGAAAAAAAAACTTTACCTCTTTGTAATATTAGTGTAGATTATTAGGTGATGAGCGAGAGCTTCCAGTCTAATTGAGTAATAATAATAAAATAATAATAATATTCTTTTTTGCATAAGCATCCTTCAATCTTAATGAAGCTCTGACTCCAGAGCTAGGTATATTACCAGGTAGGTTTATTATTATTTTATTTGGTTTATTGTTTATCTGTATAGAGAAATCAGAATTGGATGCAGTTGATTAGGTACCAGTGTTTTATATAGATGCCAATCTGACCACTAAAACAACGCAAGCAACACGATAACCCTTTAAATAAAATTTTTAAAGTTCTAATAAATATCTAGACTTTCCAAAATCGTGCCTAGTCTCCAAAAACAAACCATTTTACCAATATTTTTTTGTATACAAAATTATCTTGAAAACCCGCAAGTAAAATACGATGCTACCTTTTAGGGCTCCCGCCACTAAATGCCATTTGGTCCACACAATATACCTTTCTACACGAATCCCTAACAAACAAAGTAGCTACTTCAACTAATAATTATATCATGTACACTGTACCTACCGAACAACGGTAACAACTGAAGTTCGGGAAAGTTCTAATTGATGCTATCATTAGGTACTAGTAAAGGAAACCCTGAAGTACATTTAACTTTTTACTCAATTATGGATAGCGATACATTCGACGTGAGCCCTAAAATAGGCCTTTTGATATTCTGTATTTATAACAATATTTAGAAGGGAAATTAAAATGTGTTGACTTTGTTATAGGAAATGAAAATGATTGACATTGAATTTGCTAAAATGTTTTTGAGAATATTTTTACAAGACTTTTTTCTGCCAGTATCTTCGTCTGAGTTGGTCTACTCGTGCACCAGACGTCCAAATACTTCCAGCCGTTTGAACGTGAAAAAGTATCAAACACACATACATACATACATACAAACATTCACCTTTTTAATATTTTGTTTGTTGTGATTACGTTTGTCTCTGATTTCCTGCGGGAAGTTTTTGGGAAGAACTATAGAAAACTAGTTTCTGGCACTGGCTTAGTCCACGTGTAACTAAAAAATGACCCCAATAGAATGTACTCCCGGGATAGTTTATTTTTATTCTAGGACATGGTCTACCCGTGCACCAGATTTAATCTAAATCCATTGAGCCGTTTGAGCGTCAAAAAGTAACAAACATACATACACACATAATTATTTTTATTTTTTTTATTACTCTCGCTCGCGTTTGACCACCATCTCACCTGATGGTAAGCGATGATGTGGTCGACGATGGAGCACGCTTGCCTAGAAGTAGCCTATTCACTCTTGACTTAAAATTGTAAACTTTTCCCTGTATAACATTAGTGTGGTGTCAATACTTTCGTCTCTAATGGTATGCGAAGCTTCTGCTAGTAGTAATAATACTTGCAAAATGCGCTAATAGTATTATGTTAAACTTTTTTTTTTTAATTGATATAAACCAGTGCTTGACTACGATCCCACCTGTTGGTAAGCAGTGATGCAATCATTGATGGTGAGGCGCACTAGTTTATTAAGAGCCTATTCACTCTAGCCTTGAAGGCACCTAAATTATAATTTGACGGAAAGACCGCAGCAGGCAAATCTTATCTTAAATCGACTTACCATCTGACTGGCCTTTTGAAAAGGAGAGAGAAGAAAAATAAACAGACAGTCAGACAGATAGACAGACGGACGGACAACAAAGTGATCCTATGAGGGTTCCGTTTTTTTTGCTTTTGAGGTACGGAACCCTAAAAGTGATACAGTTGACACAGTCATTTTACAATCATTTATTTTTTATATTGCGATTTTCTGACTCAACATAATAACTTAATAAAATAATTAATTAATATAATTATATTATAAACTATGTAATTAAAAATAATAATAATTGAATATAATAATGTTAGGAATTATAATTATATAATATCTCAATATAATAATTACTTAATGTATAATGCATGCAATTGTAAGAATATGCAGGGTTCACATTTGAAGCACTATAATTCTGGAATATCCTTAAACAACATGAATGCAATAAATAAATAAGAGTGTAGTTTTAATTGAAAGTGTTTTGCGAATACAAAAGGGTCGACTATACTATAAAGACTACGCATCGACATTGTTAGACACATATATACATTCGTTGGTTGGTTGGTTGTTTGAACATTGGATGGTACATTAGTAGGCATTTTGCGAAGTAATTTGGGATAAATAATTAATATAGACAAGGGCATATTTCACTATGGACATAAACTGCGATCAGTATTTTTAAACTACTAATAGAGCAGTTAGTGTTAATATTCTACAGTAATGATAACACTGACAACTCTTGTACTTGCTTTTTTTTTAACTTGGCCTCAAGAAATGAAAGCTAGATAATTGTTACGTGTCTGAGTGGCTTGTGAATGTCACAAGCGACACAAAAAAACAAACCAAATACAAAATATTTGTCCCGTGCGGGAATCGAACCGACAACATGCAGCGCGGCTTCTAATCGCGCAACCACAGCACCAACCCTGCCTTCAAAAGATAGGAAAAACGGATCGCGTTCAATTTCGTAACTTTTGACCCAACTACACCCAGCTAAGAAACCCATCCAACATGGAAGGCACAAGATCTGAAATAAGACCGCCTCTAAAATGTCCCAGCCAAATAACGCCAACTCTAACAATCTAATCAAACGGCCTTATAAACACCGATTTTATTGTCCCCAAATAAAATAGAAACTGCAAATCACATCAGCCTGGAGTAATGAAAAAAGACACATCTGCCAAGCTTGTTTTATTTGAAACGAGAAGCTTGGTGCAATGTAATGCCATATAAAACTCCTTTTATAACTTAGGTTATCGTGTTCCTAAGGGCTTATGCAAAAAGGGGCGATTTGGCGTATCAGACCTCTCGGCGTGGCCGAGGCAAGTTGGTTGCGGAGATAATGAAAATGGTGACAGGATAAGTGTTTTGTTCAATTACACCTAATATGTGTTTGTGACATTTTGTGAGTGTGTTTGTTGCTTCTTCGCGTTCGAAAGGCTTT
Source organism: Mythimna impura (assembly GCA_905147345.3). Lineage (NCBI taxonomy): Eukaryota > Metazoa > Arthropoda > Insecta > Lepidoptera > Noctuidae > Mythimna > Mythimna impura. The sequence continues at coordinate 19,419,617 of LR990353.1, read as the reverse complement.
AAATTAAATTTAGCACACGAATAGACCACATCCTGGAAAAGCACAAAAAGAAATTGCCCTTAGAGATATCGGAGGACTATTGAGACAATTTTCTACTTATTTATAATTTACTCCACCAATCGTTACTAAAGATTCATTGGAAGACTAGCATCAGAACAACAACAACATTGCTGAAATGAACCATATTGGCGCAACCGTGAAGCACACAGAATGACATATTTTTATTAACTGTCGCTTTTCATTTTATTTTTGTGAGTAGACCACATCCTGGAAAAGCACATAAAGAAATTGTCCTTAGAGAACATACTCTCGGGATATCAGGGGATTATTGAGACAATTTTCTACTTATTTATTTTATATGTATTTATTTAATATGGTACATAATATTTGAAACTGTTTACTTAACCACTCGTTACTAAAGATTCACTGCAAGACTAGCATCAGTCAGTATTTTTCTGTCGGACAACATTGCTGAAATGAACCTTTTTGGCGCAACCGTAAAGCACACACTATGACCTTTTTTATTAACTGTCGCTTTTTGTTTTGTGATCCTGATGACTGTTACCGCTGACAGCAACTAGTGGCTTATTAATACGTATGTGAATGCTAACTATGTATTTTTTTGGTTAGGTAAAACCTGTAAAACCCTAAAATTCCCTGGATTTTGTTACAATAGAATTAGCATTACCATTCACGGTTTTTGAGAATGTTGGATGTGTGGTGTAACGAGAATGGATGAAGTAAGAAATGAGTATATTAGAGGAAGTTTGAAAGTGGCGCCAGTGACTGAAAAGTTAAAAGGCAATCGGTGTCTTGGCATGGTCATGTGAAAAGGAGGGATGAAACACATTTTACTAAAAGAGTTCTGAGTATACATGTAGATGGATGGAGAGGGAAAAGTTGGCCAAAAAAAAGATGAATGGATTGTGTGAGGTGTGAAATGAAAGAAAAGGGACTTAGTGATACTGTGACAGGTGTCAGGACAGAATGGAAAAAAAAAATGTGTTACGCCAACCCCAAATAATATGAGATAAGGGCTGGAAGAAGAAGATTCACGGTTTCTGGATGACAGCGACTTGCAGGAATACTTCGACATCTATATTATTTTGCCTCGTGAAACACCGGTTTCATAGGTCAATCGCAAGATAAGACAAAAGAAAATTGCTCGAGGTCACATTAGTCTGGATGAGTCCTAAAGTGGTAAAGATGGTATACGGACCATGATTAAGAGGACCTATCATGTTTTGCTTACGACCACTAAAAATACTAAGGCTCACTTCCGTCTCCGCTAAAAGGAATTGTAATAATGTTTTATTCGCCATTTTACGTACCGGATGGAAACGACAGATTTTAGTGGCTATTATTGATTCAACGACTTCGTTCGAACCATTTATTTATGTTGCTGGGACGTGTTGCCAAGTGGCTGTTGGGATCGAGGTTTTTTTGCTCACCTTTCCTGTTACACCCCTAGGCCAAACCCTTCCTCTACTCCTCCCATATTTTGTGAGCCCGTGCTTTCTTCTTCTAATTCTTGAAAAATCTGTTCAATTCGTCGTGACATCTCCTGCATGATTTGCTGCAACCTCTTCTCACTTTCTACAAAACCAACTCTGTGCAACTTTGATCCACAATTTGTCGGGCATGCCGTAGACATGTCTTGCCCGTTGGGAAGTCTTTCGACCTAAATTAGTTATCCATCACAGTGTCTCACGCGGGTTCAGCGCTGACATCGACTCTTATCATCATCATTTGAGCCAAAAGCCACCCACGATGTTACGGTTTTATTTTCGTTATTTTTTTTTTTGTATTTTTATTAATATTATTATTTTCAAGTATGTTGTTATTCTTTTTTTTTCTCACTTTTTGTTTGTAAATTAAATAATATAAGGGAGACACTAATGGAAGAAGACACTGACTTCTGTAATACAGGTTTCTACCTAGCTCAGAAGTCAGGGCTTCAAATTGTACAGTGTAAAATAATTGTTTGTGTCAATAAACTATTTGATTTGATTTGATTTAAATGATTGGTCCAGCGCGTCTTGCATTTATCGAATTCCTACGACCCGCATACGCACACAAAAACTAACTTTCGCCTTTATAATATTAGTTTGATCATCTATCAGGTTTCTATTAGAGCCCAAAATTTAATAAATTTTATAATTATCAATATAGATTATTAGCTTACCATCCAAGAAAACGGTTTCTAGCAAACTTTTAAAAGATCCAGTCTTAAAGAGAAGAAATCTATAAAATTGCTCAACTTTACCGTCGCCATCACTCAATAAAACGAATAAGACCCCTTTGAGATGTTCTTGAAGGTAAAGTATTTTATGAACGGTATCACGATCTTGTCAGTATTTTATAGACAATTTTATTTATATCCTACATCTTTAATAACTTAGCTTTAATAAATATACTGTAGCTTATTTAAAAACCGGTCAAGTGATTTTCTGTGCTACAAAATTAAAATCGAACCAAAAATGATTACAAAATAACATTACTTGTAGGTATAATATCCTCCTTTAATTTTTGACTTTATTATTTTTTGTTGTAACGGCAATAGATATACATATTCTGACAATATTTCAACTCTCTACCTCTTAAGGTTTGACAGACAGATGGATGGACAGGGGAGGATTAGTATTAGGGTCCCGTTGGCACCCTTCGAGTACATAGCCCTATAAAAAAAGTTAGGCACATTAAGTCCTGATTCAACAAAATCTTCCAATTCAATATTCTTCTCCTACTCAACGCCTTTACACAATACAAAGAACTCTCAACAGCTTTCCGAATTCCGTCCGAATATTTCGCACTTGAGCAACAAAACGCTGAACCTTTACTGCTTTATCAAAGCAAGCAGAAACTCAAACACATCGGAGCCCTAAACAAGGTGTAAAGAGCTTTCCTGGAGGCACGTTTCATCGTTGAAGTTTTGAACTGGCTTCCATTCACATCGGGTGTTCATTATGGAATGTGGTTTGTTGAGTATGCACACTCAACAAACACTAAAGGAGTTAAATATTTATGTTAGTGTTCATATAAAGATGACCGATATGAGTACATCTTTATATTGTTTTTTTTAATGCTATAGTCTAGTGCTTGACTGCGATCCTGCGACGATAAGCAGTGATACAATCGTTGATAGTGAAGCGCACTAGTTTATTAAGAGCCTAATTTACTCTAGCCTTGAAGACACCTAAATTATAGTGTAACGGGAAGACCGCAGCAGGCAAATTGTTCCAGTCCTTCGATGTACGTGGTATTAACGACGAGGGAAACGCTTAGTCTGAACGATAGAGATGTTAACAATGTATGGGTGGGCACTCGCCGTACGTCGCGTCGGGTTGATTTTTCGGTTGATGGTCGGGTTGGTTGATTGGTTGGTTGTTTTTATTACTATTTTTTTTTTTTGACCAACCACCGTGTAGTACATTTACCCGAAATGTGTAGGTACTATTCGAGAATGCCTTGTAACCTTGTTGTATAAAGTCCGCTTATGTACCTCCTATACCTACTACGATTATAAAGTTTAAATAAATGAATATGTTTTTTGGACACCAAAAACAAACTGTATCTTTTAGAGTAATGCAATTAATTTGGATATATTTGGTATGACATTAAGAAAAATCTCTCGAAAGGAAAGTTTTTATAGAAAAAAAAACTGTAATATAAAGATATTTGCACCTAGAATATGACACATAAATGAACAGGCAAAGTACTGCAAAGATAATATAAGCAAGGAGAGAATATGCATGATATCCGCGTTAACAGCCATTGCTTAGCATAAAGGAGCCAACGCACTATACGTTATCATACCATGACTGCAATGCCTATCAAGCAGGGAAGGAAACACGACATGGACTACTTTGCACATTAGAACTTACCTACTGCTCACCATAACCGTGCATAACTGTTTTAGTGACCGTAGCATCTGCGTATCATATCCGTATGTCTCCTGTTCTCTCGGTTACAGTTCACTTATGTTTCCGAGTAAGGCAGAAAATTATTCCCTTGACCTATTCGACGGATATTAAGAAATTAACCACGTGAAAATTGCATTAAACTGATGGTGAGAGTGGAGAATGGCAAATGTTTAAAACGGTTGTAATCTGCATGATCACCGTTTCGGAGCATATCGGCAACAGCAAATTATTCGCGCTAACAATGAGGATCAGTCATGATTTTTGTGGAGTATGCAGACTTATAGCCTCAAAAAAAAAACAGTAAGTAATGTGAAGAAATTATTTTAATCGGACCAAAAATGACGAAGATACAGCAATTTTAGTCTATTAGTTCCAGAAACGCGCCCGAGAATGAAGCTACTCGCTTTGACGTCATCTGTCATGATCGGTCTCCACCGGCGAATGATTACGATCAAGCCGTTCGTATCACGGATCATGACAGATGATGACGTCATTATAAACAGTCCAGCGAGAATGCGAGTTTCCAAGTAGCCGTTCAGAAAAACTTAAATGCTCAGTAAATCAAACACATATGATGTACTTAGCAAAAATCGGATTTGCTGGTATGTGATTGATCCTCATTGTTGACGCTCCATGGCACATGACGGTATTTGTGTGTCTGTGTGGGTATAGTCTTATATTTTTCAATACAAATAATAAAAATATGTTTTTGCCTGATACGCCCCTAGCAAGGTCATGGTATGATACGGTGTACTAAGCAGCCTCCTTTTCGCTGTAAGTCATGCGCTATAAAAGGTCAAATTTTGAATCTGGACAAAATTTCAGGAGGTTGTTATAAAACCCGTGTACGTGTGTGCGAACCTGTCCGCCCACTTACTGTACGAAACGGTTTTGCCAATTTTCGTAAATAAGAATAAAAATTAAAAAAAGTACCTTCCAACCTATTTTATTTTTGATTTGCGTCGAGAATCACTAAAATAATTGCCTCATGAATTTTGAATTTTTTTGCAGAATTAAAATTGCACCTTGTATAAAATCAATCACAGCGCTGGTTTTCAGTAGCAACTTCTAACTTATTTTAAAAACTTCCTCAAAACAACTTAACACGTTCGGCACACACCAGCAACGGCCTATGACGTCAAATTTGTACAATTTGTTTTTAACACGTCTAATCACGTCAAACAAAAATATGCCATTATTTGCACTACGTCTCATAAGTACTCATAACGCCAAGCAGCCATAGTAAATTCTATTAAAACGTTTTCTCCGCAACACTTGCAAATATCAAATATCTAGAGCTGCTTGTTGAGCAGAACGTTTATTTATTTATTTATTAAAACTTTATGCACTAGTAATAAACACTGTACAAAGGCGGACTTAATACCTTAGGCATTTTCTACCAGTCGACCTTAGGGTGGTGCAGAAACATAACATGGTAGGTGCAGCTTAATGGTAAAGAAATAGAAAAGAAATACAATAATAAATATATACTTAGATACATACATACAAATTAACACAGTTATTATGAGAAACGAATCCAACGAATCAATCGCTGTGGAGATTACACCAACTTCCTGCGAATGTGTTCACGTGCCTTCACCTCAAAAGTGAACCGACTGGAAGCTGTCCTGATGTTCAACAAGAGCGCATTCCAAAGGGAGATCGCCTGGACAAAAAAGGAGGACTGGATAAACCCAGAGCGATGTGTGGGACATCGTAGAAGACGACGTTTATCAACGTATGTTCATTTTGTATGAGAGAATATTGTGTCATATGTAACGTGACCTAAATATTGTGTCATATGAGTTTACATGTGGATGGATGGAGATGGAGAGGGCGACCAAAGAAAATATGGATGGATTGTGTGAAGAGTGATATAGAAGAAAAGGAAGTTAGTGATAGCATGACGAGTGACAACACGGGACAAGGGCAGGAAGATGATGATGTAACGTGACCACCAGAGAGCGGCGCTGGACCGAACGTGTCAAAAATTATAATCAATCTAATCAAATGAAAGGGCACGCAGCACTTAAAACCATAAATAGTATACTTCTATATAGCTTCAAGCTGCAGGATTTATTTTGACCTTCAGCTAAGTATGCTGCATTGCGGTTTGAAATCACGCTACTTCGCTTGTTGCAAGCCAAGTAATTCACTAACCTTGGCCGTCAATGATAGAGTGAAGATAGTAAACGTATACGACTCGAACATATTTTTTTTTCACTCTTTTGTGTTTTAATCTTTTTTTCTGTTTTCAAAAGTTGTAGTTGTATCTACTGGTTGTCGTGCAATTGTCATACCCTCAGTTTTTAGACTTTCATACCCAAAGGGTAAAAACCGTGACTCTATTTAATTGCTAAGACTCCGCTGTTCGTTTGTCTGTCACCAGGCTGTATCTCATGAACCGTGATAGCTAGATAGTTAAAATTTTCAGAGATGATATATTTGTATTAGTATTTTTGCTGGCCAGTTGGGCTAGTGGTTAGTGGCCCTGACTGCTATGCCGGAGATCGTGGGTTCCATTCCCAATCAAGATAAATATTTGGGTGATGAGCACGATCATTTGTTCTGTGTCTGGGTATAATTTATGTATAATACTTACTGTATGTATTTAGAAATACACTCATAGCACAAGTTCTGCTTAGTTTGGGACTAGATGGCGTTGTGTGATAGTTGTGGATTATTATTATTTCTGTTGCAGCTCTAACAAGAAGTACTAAAAAACAGAATAATATAAATATTTAAGTGGAGCTCCCATACAACAAACGTGTTTTTTTTGCCATTTTTTGCTACAGACAGTACGGAACCTTTCGTGCGGGAGTACAACTCGCACTTGGCCGTTTTTTTTAAATCTAGCCTTCAAAGCTGAGAACTTGTCAACAATTCTGTTTTATCATGAAAATTGATTCAACAAAAATAATGTACATCGAGCTTGGAACGTTCTAAACTTCAACTTCTTCATTCAGAAATCAAGGGTTATGATTGATGGGTTGGTCCGGACAGTTACCGGACGGCCAGACGGCGAGCTTAGCATAATACGATTGTTTCATAATAAATTATGTACTATGGTTTCAAAATACGATGCATGTATCGTTTTATGCAACCAATATCACGTATCACGTTTAATAGTTTGATAGGCTTAATTTTATCTACGTAATAATAATAATGTTTCAGTAATATTGAAGCTTTGTTTGAATAAAGTCGAAGTACCCTACTAAACATAATATATTATTTAGATTTAATTCACAATTTCCATAATATTTTTATTAGTATTTTTAATAACAGTAACCAGCTCTATATTACAAGATAGTTTATTCATAAAAGAATTACGACCCTGACCTTACCTAACTTCAGAATATCAAAATTTAATAAGCATTTACGTAAAAGTTTTACAACCACGAAAGTGGAAAATTTTCGGTCGAAACCACGGTACTATTTTTTTTATGAGCAAGTTTTTCTCTATTTTTTGTTCGTCACTGTGACATTCTGTAAACACATAGTGCCACCTATATTCCACTACTTAATATTAGCTAGTAAAGATACCGGCACGGATCTTGAGCGCTGACTTCTACATTTCTACTTGCGCAGAAGCACGCAGAAGTGAAATGTCGGGTCTCTTTAATGGTATAAAAAGACATGCGGGGGCGGGGAATGCAATCCTTGTACAGTGATTGGCTCGCCGATGTTGTACGATGCGCAAAGCGATCCCAGCTCTTTCGCCGAGCGCTCAAGATTCGTTCCGCTATCTATACAGCCCCCCTAGCCAAGTTACAATCGTTTCGTACGCGCCGAACGCCTTAAGTAGGCCACGCCTCCGATTCCTTTATTCTGACCACGTGACTGAGCGTTGAGATGACGTCAGAACAAAAGAATCGGAGGCGTGGCTTACTCGAGGCGTTAGGCGCGAACGATACGATTGTAACTTGGCTAAGGGGGCAGGTTTTTTAGAACGATTACACATATTGTAATAGTTTGCGGTAGGTCCTGAATAACGTGCCTGTCATTAGCGTGGGCTGTGACATTCTGTTTCACGCCTACGATGACTGAAAATACGGTGGGACTAATATATTTGTGGGCGACTGTGCGTGGCCGATAATAACTAAATTACTCAATCGTCAATATCTTGAGTTATAAAACTTCGTCACCCGGTTTCTGAAGTCCTCAAATAAAATTTATTGATTCTGTTCTATTTTTAACTGTTATTATTTCTACAAAATTATCTGTTTGATTACGAAATTTTTCCTGTTCTGTATGTTTAGAAACGTAATATGTGGAGAGGGCCTAGAAAAATGACACTAAGGTTTATTGTCCAAGGACGCCTAAAAGCTATCTTTACAGACGCGTGTTCATCACTATACGCTTGGTGTACGCCTTCTCACAGCTTACATACAAAACTACGAATATCTGTCGCCTAAGCGGCCACGTCGTGCAATCGTCGTTTCGTTGATCTTAAGGATGACGATTGATTTGCACTACCAAAAAATCACGTGGGCAAAACCTTTGACTACTGTTATTACTCATGTAATGTCACTTTCTTACTACTTTCTGTCTATACTTTTGAAGACTAGCGATAGACAGATATAAAATAATAGAAAGAGAAATCCTTCAAAATCATGGTGTTTTAACGTATTCGCACTGTTATGTAGACACTTTATGTTACGTATATTTATTAGTATAGTGGCTTATAAATATATTATAATTAGTTACGTATTTTTTTTATTTATAAATATGCAAATTATTTGGTATTTTATTAATAGCTTTGTTATTTTTTTTGAATTCTTGTAGCATAGACAAACTATTTTCTGGTTATATACTTTAGAAATCAAACCAGAAACTAGCGTTGCTAGCTACTGATTAGCTTAAATATAGTATCAATCTAGACACATGACAATCAAGTTTAAGTTACTGATTACTTTTATGAAATAAATTTTCTACAAAACGGCAACATTGTTCATGTACGTAACCTTGAGAGATGGAGAAATGTGATATTACCTGAAGTACCTTGACGTGTTATCAGATTATATTTTAATGAATATATTTTTATTTCATGGTGTAAAAATGCATGTCCATGTACATTAACTTAACATAAACCTAAAGATTAAAAGAATTTGTTTTTAATCTGATGAACCATATTTTGGAAAAAATAAATAAATGTAGAAATGAATTCTGTAGACTTGTAATTTTTATTATTGTACGTCGATGGACTCTAAAAACCTTAATCTGATAAATTTCTTAGTCAGAAATATATTTCAGTTTGCAATTTATCACAACACTGAATTTCCAATTACAAAAACTGAAATTAATTCGATTTATATTTGATCAGAATAAAATGTATGTAAGTATAGTAAGTTCTGTACAATTTAAATGTGGTGTACAAAAAAGTAATTACATAAGTTTAGATGAGAGAAGTATTTGGAAAGAGCTTATCTCAAAAATATTTTAAATTACTTTTAAAACTACAAATTCTACAAGAGATTTTGCAATTAATTTTAACGAGATACTGTATTATAATCAAAAAGATAAAACTGAATAATGAAAAATACATTCCAATTCCAAAGTCAATATTGATTGCAAAATCAGTAAATATCTACAAATATACAGGAAAATGAAATTACATTTACCGAACACGCCGAAGGCGCGGAATGAGCCCCACAAGTACCTCCCGCCGCTGCAGCTGCTAACGCACTGCTTCCAGGCACCTGACAAGCGATAATGCATTTTAGTCTTTCAATCCTAAAATCCTTTTCAGAGTAACAAGACACTTTCATGATTGTCTTTAAGAGACCTAAATATAAAAACATTCCAAAAGTCTGTTCTTGAAATCAGTTTTGTTTGTTCTGTCATAGCCCTTTAAATCCTGTTTAATCTGGCATAGTATTCGAATCGCAAATTTCAAGCAAGCAAATGCAAAAAATCTTTTTAAAGTTATACTGGCTGAGAAAACGATGTAAATTTTGAAAGTATTAATTGAAACTGGCAAAGTCACAGTCGAATAAGCTAATATATAGGGTGACTGGTAATTAGTGTACGATACTTAAACACGTGATTGTGCTCATGATAACCAACAACTTTTACTATGGGAACAAACCTGAAATCGCGAAAAAAAATCAGCTGTTCAGTACATTTATGTTTGCCTAATGTACTGAACAGCTGATATTTTTTTCGTGATTTCGGCTTTGCTCCCATAATAAAAATTGTTGGTTATCATGAGCACAATCACGTGTTTTAGTATCGTACACTAATTGCCAGTCACCCTATATAGTACGATACCTATGAACACGAAAAAGGATAATTTGCTTACTGCAAGCAAAGCTGAATGGAAATTGAGGCTAGAAGTACCTATCTACAATATTGAACGTCCAACTTTGTCAACAAGGGCACAAAACTAAGAAATTACGAATCAGATCTTGTACATGGTAGAAAAGGCAGAAGAAAATAAATATAAAAAATAGATATCATAAAATATAAATTTGGATAATATTCGAACAATCCATGGCCATTATATCTAAATACTTTATTTTGATAACTACGGTAGAGGAATCTAAATTTACTGGGAATAGTAATAAAGTAGCAATTTCGTGGGCTATGAACAAACCATATTGAATTCCTAAAGCGACGTCGGTACATGAGAAGTACATTGATCCACCTGTTGAAATTTCATTTGCTTTTACGATCTGTATAGATAGAATATCTTCTAGAAAATAAAATAATTATCTACTGTAATAAAATATTCAATTATACAAAACACCTTCTAAGTCTATCCAATTATAATTTTAAACTCTAATTAAAATTCACCTGAGCTAATGTTTAAAGTAATTAAACTTTTGACTACTAGAATATTAAATATCGAATATATTTATATGAAATGTGTATGAACAGATAACCACGAAGTATGCATGACAAAGTTTGACTCAACCGAGAAGTGTATCCTTATTTCAAATATGTACATTTCTTTAAAAAAATTAATAAGAGATGCTTTATCTCTTTCATAATTTATACTCTACTACAATTTCTCGATCAGTATCGTCAATATCAATTTAGTCATTAAAAACTTTTAAACCTGCTACTATAATGTCTTTATCAGTACTAAGATAATCAACATTATCATTACCTTCAGCTGCTCTTGTTTATAGTCTGGCTGGTATGGCAGAAGCATCCTGATCTTCCCCCATCTGTTGAAGAACAGTGCTATCGCTCCAATCCATACGATTAACACCAATACTACTATGCCGATCTCCACGCCTCGTATCTGTTTTAAACACATAAATGGATTTTTTATTATTTTGATGTACATCGTCTTCCATTTCTCTTTCTTTGCAACGGAGAAGACCACAATTATACATGGTATTTAGTCTATGTAATAATATAAGAATATATTCTGATAAAAAGACGTCATTAGAAGTTTACACAAAAATCGCAGTTAAATTATATAATTATTTACCTAATTCAAAAATTAGGGACAACGAAAAAGGAGCCTTTATGAGTAAAATTGTGAATTATTTAGATAGCGCTCATCAATAAACGGACTCTTAATAGCAGTGAACCGGAGATTGATTCCTTCAATTTCCTTAAATATGAATGCTTCATCATTTTTAATAGAGGTCGGGTTTTAGATAACGAAGGCGATCTTTCAAACAAAATTATCAACGATTTGCCATCGCTCCGAATCTACTTTATTTACTGATGATATCGTTTTAATAGACCCTTTTATTAATGATAAGGGTTTGAAATTAACTTATTAATAAACTGACAGAAATTAACAATCATAAAATATTATATCCTTTGTAACATCTATTAATTTAAAAATAATTGATAACTGTGATATGAAGATAAAAACAGCGAATTAAACATAATACTCAGCTGTTGCATTCGAACCTTGACTGCAGGCTGCGGATGCAAGCTGCGAATGCAGATAGCACATGCATGACACGCAGCTGTTGCCTGCATCCGCAGCCGGGAGTGCTTCCAAGGCTGGCTGCACGTGCTGCCAGTCACAAATCTACGATTCAATCCAATATGAGCGCTCCGAGTAACGATTATTTCGGGACTTGTCTAAACAGGTTGGAGTGACGTAACTACGTGTGCATCGACTTGCGGCCGCAGCACTACTGGTCTGCGATCGGCTGCGGCTGCGGATCATGGCAGCACTCGCAGCCGAAGCTCGGCAGCACGTGCGGCCGCAGCCGCGTTCGGAATGGTTTTCACAAAAATCCATACTACTATGTGGGGCATACTGAAAGTCTCTGGATCTGGCCACTTACAATAAAAGAATGAAAAACAATTATAGAATTCGAAAATGGAACTCATTGCCAGCATGTTACTTTTTAATTTGCGAGGCTGTCATTTGTTTTTTCATTGTGGCGTCTTTTTGAAGATTGTGTGTTGCTCTCGTGAACATTTTCTTATCATTTTCGTTGTGGCTTAAGTCAACAAGGGAGTTGCCAGAAACTTCTATTGGCATTTAGTGATAAAGCACCATGTCGCAGCTCTATGTATTCGTAGTTTGGAGAATTTAGACGTGGACTTGATCATCTCTATGACGAGGTACGTGAAGGTTGGCCGACGACTGCGGTTACAGACTCAAATATTGACACCATACGACAACTTATTGAAACTGACAAAAAAATTACTTCCCAGCAAATTCTTGTTTTGTTAGGCATTGGAATGAGCCAAATGCCAAACATTTTACATGTGCATCTGAAGATTCGGAAGCTTTGCACTCGATGGATACCATATGACTTAACGGAGGACCAGAAACGACTGCGTTTTCAGTGGTGCCGTAAAATGATAAAAAAAAAAAAAAATGGAGGACAGTCATTGGCTGTCTATAATATCGCGATAGGTGACGAAACTTGGTTTGAACCAGAAGGAAAAAGCCAGTCGGCAGAGTGGGACTTTCCTTTTGAAGATTTGCTGACGAAAGTTAAGAAAAGTCGAAGTGTTGGTAAAAAAATGGTTGCTTCTTTTTTTCGCAAATCAGCACATTACACTACAGTATTGCTTGAAGATCAAAGGACAGTGACTGCAAATTGATATGTCAACACTTGCTTGCTCAGAGTCTTAGAAAAAATTCGCAAAAAGCATCCTCGAAGCTATGTACTCCTCTACCACGAACGCAACCTCACATTCCGCTAAGGTAACAGAAGGCTATTTGAAGGCTTCAAATGTGGAACTGATGAAGTATCCGCTTTAAGAGAATTCATCCGTTAAAACCACGCAGAAGCCAAAATCAATGATTTCCGACGGAAAATACACCATATATGTACCACGTGACTTCTATTTGTTTTTAAAAATTAAAGACAAACTTAGAGGCACATGTTTTACGAGCTCTGAATCGGAAGTGAATGCGTTCCATAAAGCCATTGAAGAGGTCCCTAAAGAAGACTGGTCCAAGTGCTTTGTACAGTGGTTTTAGCGTATGCAAAAATACATTAATTGCGAGGGAATATACTTTGAAAAACAGTAAATGTATCGCAAGTCATATATCTAGTCTTATTTATCAGAATCCAGAAACTTTCAGTATGCCCTAAGTACATAGAAAACCATTCGTGCAGCTGCAGCCGGCTTCATGCAGCCGCCGCATGTGCAGCCTGCATCTGCAGCCTGCAGCCGAGGTTCGAAAGGCACCTTAAGGCTAAAAAGAGCGAATTTAAGTAACTTGATTCAACATAAAACAAAACGAAAACACACCAGTAAAATTAAATGACTCAACCATTTTAAATCAATTATAATTCTAATGATGAAAGAAAAATATTAATTTAAAGATAAATAAGATTTGATTGCCTCAACAGCTCCTGGTAAATCTGATAAACTCTAACAAAGCGGACCATTCATCCAAATATTATATCTGAATTGCTAATTCACGTCATGAATACAGTCCAATTCAGCACCATTGTCAAAGTTAACTAAGTTAATCAGCGTTTACTGACCGTTCTTATTAGGGTAAGTCCACAGAAGTGATAACGTAATTTTATTCTTTTTATAATGGTATATTTGAATGTTAGTACTAGTTTTGTCCAAGTATGTAGCTGTGATATCTTCAGATAACATTTAATGCTTTAGCCTATATAGTTTTAAACCAATTGATGTATCTACTACTACACCTTTTGATTACACAATGTAATGTACTATAAATTCTCTCTAAGAATTTTAAATAAATATGGTGATGCACATATACACAAAATAAAGAAACAAGTACGTAGAATTTTAAATTTAAAAAAAATAACATTGTGTGTCTCACGGCTACGCTAAAAAGGTCCAGAACAGCATAATGTGACGCTGATGTAAATCAGTTTTGTTATTTAATCATGTCATTTGGTTCATAGGTTTATTTTATTTTTTGTTTATGGCTTATTGTCGTTTTGTCTTTACTGGAGAGCAATATTAGGAACCCACATTTTTGGAAGAAGTGTTTGTCAGCTTTTTCTTTCTGATTTGGATGAAACAAAGCATACAGTCGTTCTTAAACCTAAATTATTCGTTGTAAACCATCAATAACATCATTGTTAAAAAAACCAAAACATCAATAACTACTTAGGTACTCAATGTCAGAACATTACTGATAAATTATTGAAATATTATACAAGCAATTATTATCGCAATCAAATCTTTCACCAACGACAATTTATTGAAGATATTAGCATAATAGCATAATCAGCCTTTTTAATGTTCCCACTGCTAAGACTCAGGCCTCCTCTCTAGGAGAGGGAATGGGCCGTAATCCACCAGGCAGGCCCAGTGCGGGTTGGTGAATGTCACATGTCTTTGAATTTTTTGGTTCTGGGACATGATGTTTTCCTTCACCGTTATGAGAGCAGTGGTGATGAAATAAATTACACAAAGTAATGCGCCTGGCTGGGTTTTGTACCCGCGACCTACAAGTCGTAAGTCGGGGCCGTTACCACTCGGCTACCACTGCTCTATTGAAAAGTTGAAGATATTATTTCTTTTGAAAATAATTGTGGAATGTAAAGAAGAAGATTAAACAAAATTTTATATTCACAAAAAGCAAAAAAAAAAATGAGACGGCTAAACTTGAATAGAAAAATCTAAAGCTCGCCGCAGTTAGCAGCTAACAGTGGCAAGTTTAAGACTATCGTTGCTGGAAATGAGAAATACATTAGGTTTAAGTACACACACTATCTATAATTTACGTGGGAAATCATCAAATTTCAATGACTGTCACTCTGGGTGAAGCGAGTGGGACTGTCATACTTTTACTGACTAAAACCTAAAATGTTCCTTCGATTGCCTTTTGCAAGGACCACGGTAACTCTTTCGAACAATCCGCAGCCCTGGCAGGCATCGACCCTCACTGACCCCGTCAATCTTGCTGATATCTCTTTGAGTGGCGCGTGGAACACAACAGGTCTATACCTGCCTCCCTAGCCAAGTTACAATCGTATCGTTCGGGCCGAACGCCTCGAGTAGGCCACGCCTCCGATTCCTTTGTTCTGACGTCTTCTCAACGCTCAGTCACGTGGTCAGAACAAAAGAATCGGAGGCGTGGCCTACTCGAGGCATTCGGCGCGAGCGATACGATTCTAACATGGCTAGGGAGGCTGGGCTTTATTTTAACCGAACGGCAAGCTACCCTTTGCTCAACGTCCGCAAGCTCGTACCTACGACGATGGCTGGAAATCGCCCTGCTAATCCCGACACCCAAGGCGTCTCCAGCGGGAATTTACACTATCTAAGATTTTGATATCAGGTTAATTCAATTCTATATCAAATGTTTACTAAGCACCAATTTACTATTTAGTTCAATTTCAAACCATAAACAATCCTTTCAAATAATAAATACTTTGAATTTGATAACACATAATAATATTATAACGCAACATTACCGTTGGAAACGTCGGCGAAGGATCGGGCGGTGAGACGGACGACCGGGGCGTAGCCCCAACTAGCCCTCCATCCTGTTGGGGCGAAGTCCTCGGGGGCTCTGCACAAACATGATACCGGCATTAGTTTGGATAATACCATTGTTGAAGGGACTTAGACTAAGGAGTGTTTGGGTATAATAAAAGATATCGTTATATAGATGGAGCGAATATTTCGCTTCGGTGGGTTCAGAAATGAAATGGACGTCAAGATGGAGTTGGTTTTAGTTACGTAACGATTGAACAAAATTATTTTTAGTCCATAAGCTGTTGCTACTGGCTTTACTTACATTCCAGGGAAATAACCTTCCTTAAAAACTTCGAAATAATCTTTTTGCAATAAATTCAAAAACTATTTTGAATTTATTGAGGAAAGATTACTATTTATATAAGGTTTTACCAAGCGATGAACACCCTTGCGAGGGTTGGTTTCTTGTAGTAAATAAAGTAACATTTATATCTTATCATAGGTTTCGTTAGGTTTCCTACAATAGAATCATCTTCCTGCCCTTGTCACTTTTTATTTGAGGTCGGTACAATACATTTTTTTCCTCCATTCTGTCCTGTCACTCACCCTTTTCTTTCATATCACTTTTCACACAAACCTCTCATCTTTTCTTTGGCCTCCCTCTCCATCCATCCATATTTATGCTCATAACTCTTATAGGTTTTCTACAACGTATATATATATGGATATTATTGGAATCGATTTTCTAGCTAGCTCATGAACTTTTTGCTTATATCAGATAATGTCATCAAAGAAACAAACATATAAATATTTCAATTCCATCCTCAAATTAGGTATTGGAATTTCTAGCTCACTGCTCCCAACTGATGTCACCACCGTTTACAGTTAAAAACTATTTATAGACAACTTACCAATTTAATTTAAATTTTAACTGTTAACAAAAATAACTTTTCCCAGCTGTTACCATTACATTAATCATAGCTGATCTCAATAAATTATCCTACATAAATGTTGCAGCCCGAAATCGTCTGCCAAGCAGTTGTATATGTTCAAATCGCGCGGAGAACTCTAATTGCGCTATGCAGGATTTCGTATTTTTTAGTTCTTATGTCAACCACATGATGACACACACATTATGTCACTATATTATTACAGACAACATAGTTCACACAACAAAAATACCATAATAAAAACAATACAGGATGTTAGTAACAATTTTTAGCTTATAAACTATGTTAGTAACATACGTATGCACTACTAAAGATAATGTGCTATTAATAAGATGCCTCACTATGGGGCTCTCATCATGTTTTTCAGCAATTACTTTCAGGAGGCTGTTGCCACTGCCACGCAATCTGGCGAGAAGAAACGCACTCTTTTTGCGCATGACAGCTGAGAAGCTGTCGACTCTATAGATGTCGCTACAAACACATACATACATAATCAGCCTTATAATGTTCCCTTTGCTGGGACTTAGGCCTCCTCTCTAGGAAAGGGAATGGGCCGTAATCCACCACGCGGGCCCAGTGTGGGTTGGTGGATGTCACGTCTTAAAATTTCTGGTTCTAGGACATGCCGGTTTCCTCACGATGTTTTTCTTTACCGTTTTGAGAGCAGTGGTGATGAAATAAATTACACAAAGTAATGCGTTTGGCTAAGTTTGAACCCGTGAACTACTACTCTTAAGTCGGAGCCGATACCACTGGACCACTACTGCTCGCCTTAAACATTTAAATAGAGATTTAAACTAGCAATAGCAATCTATCAGGGAGCCTAAATAAACAAAATCAGTCTTGAATGATTATACCTACGTAAATACATCGTTAGTGAATTAATTAGTGAGCCAACCAAACTGAACTAAAATGAAAACCGCCAAAGTGCGAGTCGGACTCGTACACAAAGGGTTCCGGACCATTATCTATACAAGATTAGACACTATATTATAACCTTTTTTTTTCAATTCACCTGTCCCGGTGTTTGTTTGTTGAAAAATCACGATTGTTGTACGGGAGACTTACGACTTAAATATTTATTTATTCTGTTTTTAGTATTCGTTGTTATTGTGCCAACAAAATTACATTATCTGTGAAAATTTCAGCTGTCTAGCTATCATGGTTCATGAGATACAGCTTGGTGACAGACAGACAGACGGACAGTGGAGTTTTAGTAATAGGGTCCGGCTTTTACCCTTTGGGTACGGAACCATAAAAACAGTTTAATCTGAATTTCATTCAAATATCAAAACATTGAAGTTTCTCGCACGTTCTCCATAAAGTTCTACGTTTTGGAACATGAAAATAGTTTCATCTTTTTTTTTGTGACGGAGAGACCTTGACAATTGCAAAAGTTGTAAATGGTTAAATTGAAATATAATATACTAGCGGTCCTGGAAAACGTAGTTTTGACCAAAAACTGGCTTTTCGTCAGAAAAGAAAATTGAGAAACCAATTGTAGTAACATCTACCGGATTCAATTGTCACTCACCCACGGTCAAGCCGTTTTGGAGGAGTTAGGTGACTATTACACGTACAGATGAATTATTAAAGTTATTGATATTAAATAAATTTATCATGCTAGCCTGAAAAGTATCGTCAGTAATTTTAATAAAAGGGTATACAATAGGATAATACGGGATGTGAAAAGTCATTACTTAGTATAGAAAATATTACAAAAGAAACCCTACAGAAAATACAATGATATGTAGAATATATTCAAACCCGCCTATTCAATGCGTAACATTTGCTTGTGTTGGAATCAAAGTAAACCACAAAGTAATAATATTCCACGTTTATGTTAAAGGCATTGTGCCATGCTTCTGGGGTTCTTTGTAAAAATAAGAACCCATTTTGTAATAAGACTTGAGTTATGCTTTCAATCTTCAAGTATTAATAATAATTATAACACTTTAAAGTCCGATCAATTTAGTTTTTTATTTTTTTTATTTTCTTCAATGTGTAGAAAGAAAGAAAACATATTTATTCTGCCCAAATAGACGCACAATAAAATATAGCAATCTGTCGGGCCATGTGCAAACCGAGCATAACTGTGCTGCACTACAGACACTAGACAATAAACACAGTTGACTGATGTCTACATAGTCTGTGGTTGTCTACACAAAACACAGTCTTATCTTATAGCTTAGTCTGTGATTGGTTTGTGTATGGATTTGGTTATTATTGTTTTCATTAAATGTATTTTTTTAGTTTGAAGTTTCTGCTGTACAATGCCTTGGACATCCTCCGTAACGTTGTACAGGTGCTTGTAAATAAATAAATAAATTTAGACATCCGAGGTTACAAAAATTCGCACCCAGCTGAAAATTGGTAGGATTGTTCAAAACACCATAAATGAAACCGAAAAAAGTCCTCATCGATCCGACACCTGGAAAAAAATATACTTGCGGTCAAAGGTCACAAAAACGAGTTTTTCACGATTTTCAACAAAACGGTAATTTTTATCATAAAATTAGCTCAGACAAAAATTGTAGATCAGATAATTATCTACAAAAATGTCTAAATACTTTTTTCCTAAGAGCCTTTGAGGTAGTGTACCTAGCGCGTTTTTAGGGTTCCGTACCTCAAAAGGAAAAAAATGGAACCCGTATAGGATCGCTTTGTTGTCCGTATATACTCAGGTCTGTGGTCCCTTGAAGCTGTAAAGAAAACAACTTTGTAAGTTAACGAAAAAATATGACTCTTTTCAGTTAAATTTAATTATATCTCGTTTACTTTAAATCTATGTGTACAATTTCGGTCCTATCGCTGGCAGTGACAGCGATATCTACAATTCAAATTTAGAACGAACTGTAAGAACTTAAAACAAAAAGTGAAATTTTTTATTATCTGCAAAATTACTTCCATGCAGCTGTCTATTCAAAATGTTCGTCTCCTACAAACGTAACAGAAACTAATCTCCGTATCCGTTGATACGCAACAGTACTCCACTAAGACCTAGTAAACTAAATGTCGAATCCAATTTTAGAAATCGGCCAGAGCACTCTCATGTGTACTTTGTACTCGTCGGGAGTATTCTGTTTGCTTGATGCTCGCAACTCCGACAAGAAATTAACAAGCTTTGGGAAAGCAATCGTATGAAGAACGTGTTTGCTTTTCAGTACCTACGGGTTTAAGGAATTCAATGGACCCAAAAATTTATAGAAAATATCATGGAAAAAGAACATTACATATATGACTGTACCTTTACAACAAACAGGAACAAAGTATGTGTTTCGATCCAGCGGGGCCACTCGAGCTAGTCCAATCATGTACCTCACGAATTGACTGTCAAAATTCAATGTACCCCAACTATTTTGATAGAAATAAAAATTAATCACCTCATCCATCCAGCGGGTTCTTGGTTCTTAAATCGGTTAAAAATAATACTAATCGTAACTAATGTACCTCTCGATTCATGTACCTATTAACTCCAAGGGATTTCAGCAAAAGGAGAAATTCAGCAAGAAAAAATTATCTATCCAGCCCTCCTAGCCAAGTTACAATCGTTTCGTTCGCGCCGAACGCCTCGAGTAGGCCACGCCTCCGATTCTTTTGTTCTGACCACGTGACTGAGCGTTGAGATGACGTCAGAACAAAGGAATCGGAGGCGTGACCTACTCGAGGTGTTCAGCGCGAACGATACGATTGTAACTTGGCTAGGGGGACAGCAGGGCTCTTTGTAATTTTAGTTCATACGTGCAAAAAAAGCACACCATTGTTATGTATTAACATTGTACCTTTGAGTTCTTTACTATTACCAAATTTTTCACGAGCAACAAAAAGGAAATAAATAATTTTATCGATTCCAGAAATGAGTTGAGATTCAAAGGTACCATCGCAACTGAAGTGCTAAAATGTTCCCAAATTGGCGAGAAATGTAAAGACATGAAGCCGCAAAGTAATCCGCAAATCGGTGTTTAATCGTGAGATTGAAACCAGTTGAAACGTTTAAAAGGTTTTTGACGTGAACTATTCAATCCCTAGAGAATTTTGGGCTATTAAAGTCCAATAAGTCGTTATTTAAAATACGGAAAATACAGTTGATACAAATTAGCGAAGCTTTTTCCCAATTATGTTTTTTTTAGGTGGTTAAATCATCCAATGTCATCTCCCGCTCTTAGGCGGAGCGTTAGGGTGTGTCAGACTTTTACTGACTAAAAACCCACTCCTGTTCCTTCGTTGCTTTTAATACCAGGGCCGAGTTTTCCTTTCAGAAAAAAATCCTTGGCCCCAGTAGGCTTCGACCCTGCGGGCCCAGCAGGGTCGAAGCCGGTTATGAAGCCCAGCAGGGTGGAATACGGTTTGCTGACAACTCCTTGAGGCGCGCGTGGAACAGTACGCGCCGTCGACGATTTAGGCTCGGTCCGGATGGTTACCGGACGGTCGGACGGCGAGCTACCCATTGCTCGTTCATTCTAGGAGAGGGAATGGGCCATAATCCACTACGCGGGCTCAGTGCGGGTTGGTGAATATCACATATCTTCGAATTTTTGGTTCTAGGGCATGCCGGTCTCCTTCACCTTTTTGAGAGCAGTGGTGATGAATATTACACAAAGTAATGCACCTGGCTGGGTTTGAACTCCTGGCCTACAACTCGTAAGTCGGAGCCGTTACCACTCAGCCACCACTGCTAGTAAATAATGATAACTTTTATTATTTGCTTCAGGTTACTATTTGTGCTAAATTTCAAGTATATTGGGCACACGGAATGAGATTTTGCATTCGAAAAAAATTCAATCAGTTTCCCCAGTGACCGCCTATTTGACTTCCACCTGACCCTGTTAGATGCTGGGGGCTTGCGGACGGCGGGCAATGGGTAGCTTGCCGTCTGACCGTCCGGTAACCGTCCGGACCGAGCCCAAGTCGTCTACGGCGCGTACTGTTCCACGCGCGCCACAAGATGTCAGCAACCGTAAGGGCCCAGCAGGGTCGAAGCCTACTGGGGCCAAGGATCTGATTCTGAAAGGAAGACTCGGCCCTGTACGAAAGGCAATGAAGGAACAAGAGTGGGTTTTTAGTCATTAAAAGTCTGACACTATCTCCTACTCCGCCCAAGAGCGGGGGATGTCATAAGATGATTTTCCCACTGAAAAAAAACCCTTTTAGGTGCTGGTTATTGCAAAGATGGGTTCAGACTTCAGGGTCTCAGACTACTTACCTATCTGAGAGTTACAGATTTACAAGTGACAATCGAGATCTACGGATTAAGCTGAATGCTCCAGTCTAACCCGTGAAATTATTTTTTTTAAAGCTTTTTGTCATTTTTTGCTCAATATCGAATAGTACGGCAACAAATACACCACTATTTATTTATTAGTACAAAAAGAAATAGGGATGTATCCGTACCCGTTACTGATCATATTTGTGTAGTCAAAAGTAAAAAAAAAAAACGAAATCCCAAAATTTTCCACGAAAATTTGTCATAATTGGTAAATTCATAATTGAATCAAGCATTCATAATAATTGTTACTAAAAAATACTACGCGCAGTGTTTTTCCATTTTTAACGTCATTTATTCATTCATAATTCCTGTACAACAGCCTGTACAATATAAATTTCCATAAATAGAGTGACATTTGGGATATAAACAAACACTAATAACTTTACTGTTTATGAATATTATTTTTTGAGAATTTACTTAAATAATAACAAGACCTTTTCTAATAAGCCCTTTAAATATTTGTACTAATTAAAAATTAGTGGCGTATATGCGGTAGCGACATGAATGTGTTTCTACAACTAAACTCATTAAAACCATCATTATAACTTTCTTACTTAGAGACAAGGTGAAACGTCAAGCTTTTATTAAAAGAGCACATTTTAGCTCATCTGTAAGTTACAGTTTTGTTAATGGTTTTAATGAGTATAATTGTGTAATATACCAACATGTTACTCCCACAAATATATAGTTTTTTTTTACCTTATTATCCGATTCTGAACTGGAAATTGTAAAAAACGTATGAAAATTTGAATTTCACGGTTTAACTTGGAGCGTACTGTTACAGTTTGTAGGTGATTAATCCATCTCAATATACTAATGGAGAATCCTTTAGAGACCCGAAAGATCAGCTATACATTATAAAATCTTTATGGTTTCATTAACGAGGTCTCGTTTTTAACCTAGGAGGAGGGTGATTTAATGTTTTCCTCGTTTGTTTTTGGTCTAATTCGTTTATTAATAACCTTGCAACAACTCATCTTCAAGAGAATTGTTAAGAAGCTTAAGCTTGGTACAGGGACGGTCTTCATAGAGTATGTAGCATCAAGATAATTGCCGAGACTAGAGATGAACAGTGTGAGATCTGAGAAGTCTATTTATAGCTTCAGAAGATATAAACTACTGCAAGCTAAAAAAAGCAAGCTTAAAATGATAATCTTTAAGTTATTCGAATAATAAATAATAGTCTTCATAAGCAACGTCATCAGAATAACGTCCTACATTATACACAGATACGTGAACAGCGGTGCATCCGGAAGATCGCAGTAGGGTAAATGAACCGGCTGGAATCGAGCCAAAACGCATGAGCAATGAACATGTACAAAATGCAAATGATACAACAAAGAGCAGCCATGTTAATTTTTCTTTTTTTGACTTCTTATAGTTTGAGCCAGTGTCAAATTTGCATAATATAGACATTTGGTTTTAAATTAAAACTAGCTGACCCGGCGAACTTCGTACCGCCTAATATTAAGGATAACGCCATCTACTGGTATTACCAGAACAGCATAATTAACTTTATAATGTTATTTTAATTAGAGATGGCGTTGTATTCGGATTTTTTTTCGTGATTTTTCTGACCCTTTAAACCTTCCCTGGACTATCTCGAATATTTCAAGACCAAAATTAGATAAATCGGTCCAGCCGTTTTTGAGTTTTAGCGAGACTAACGAACAGCTATTCATTTATATATATATATATATATATATATATATATATAGATAGGTAGATAAGAATGTCACGCATTATAATGTTTTGGTAATACCTACCTGTTGAAATACTTAGTAAGCTTCACTGAGGTAGTCAATACTACAAAAAAAATGTCAGCTCCATTTAATCGAGATCGTGGCAGTTTTGAATAATTCCACGTTGTCCTCTTGTGTAGATACTTGAGATACAGAACTACACCAATTTTGCATTACATTATCCACTTTTTTAGGTAAGTACTTTTCACAATTCATTTACAATAATATTTGTACCAATTTGCAGCTCTATGCGTATTATTGTAAGCTTATGCCTATTTATTGGCTCTTTTAACTTGACCGAATAAAACATGACACTAGTGGCATGAGGAAACCACATCACCACAATCAACCAATCAACCACATCGTGAGAAAACCGACATGTCCAAGAACCAAAAATTCAAAGACATGTGACATTCACCAACCCGCACTTGTCCCGCGTGGTGGATTAAGGCCCATTCCCTCTCCTAGAGAGGAGGCCTGAGTCCCAACAGTGGAAACATTATAAGGAGTACTATGCTATGCTATGCTACTGGTGGTTTGGAATCCTTATAGCCATAGGGATGCCATGCCATCAGTGAATAAGAATTACTATTCCTACCTAAGCACTGCATATTTGAATTTAAAATTCGGGATTATATAACTACAAACTTCTTGTCATACAATACAACATTCGAATACAAATCAAAAAAGTTTATTTATGCACATGGTAAAATTCGAGGTGATACAAAAATTAAAGAGTATCTGTGTCCTGCCACTGTAAGTAGCATATATAAATATTGATAAATCATAAATATGTTTAATAGTAATATCTGCTTAACAATACTCTTATGGTAGGTATACATTGCTAATGAATAAATCATCATCATCATTATCATAATTTCAGCTGAAAGACGTCCACTGCTGGACATAGGCCTCTCCCAAGTGTCGACACAATTAACGGTCCATCGGACTCCCGCATCAGTCCACCTTGTAGGAGGCCTTCCAACGCTACGTCTTCCGATACGTGGTCGCCATTCCAGAATCTTTCGGCCCCAACGGCCATCCGTTCTGCGAGCAATAATATGTGCCCCTGCCCATTGCCACTTAAGTTTGGCGATTCTTCGTACTATGTGAGTGACCTTGGTTCTCCTGCGGATATCCTCATTCCTGATTCGATCACGCAGGGAAGCTCCGAGCATAGCCCTTTTCATTGCCCTTTGGGTGACTTTAAGTCTTCGAATGAGGCCCATTGTAAGTGACCACGTTTCAGAGCCATATGTCATCACTGGCAACACGCACTGGTCATAGACTTTCGTCTTGAGACACTGTGGTATATTGGACGAGAAGATACCGCGCAGCTTCCGGAACGCTGCCCAGCCGAGTCGGAGGAATGAATAAATAATAGGTACTTATAAAATAATAATATAAAAAAAAACATTATTTCAAAATTCTTTTGTATCAACTTTTGCGTTTACAAATAAAAAAAGCATTAGTAAATGAAGTAAACGATTGCCAAAATAAACAAGGCGTAAAATGCTCTTTTTGAAATCCTTCAGTACAATTTACAGTAATTTATAAGACATTAAAGTTGAGCACATACTTTTTTCTTAATACCACAAAAAGCTTTAATGCGGGGAGTAAATCAAAATTGTCTGGGTAGGGTTCAGTAAAGGTTTCATCAAGTAAGTTTTAAAAAGAAAGAAATCATTAAGAAATTACAGTCTGTAGTAAATTTTTATGTCTTTTAGTGGTGATAGACTCGATTATCTATTACTTGGAACTTCAACAACACCGCCGTAATGTGCACCTTTACCTAACTCTGGGTACGCCACAATAATGGCGGTAAGTCTCCTCTTTAAGTTAGTTTAATTTTACTTGGTGCATGAAGGAAAAATCAGTATTTTAATTAATTCAATTAAAAACAAAACTATAATAACGAAGTCAAAGTACGATTAGTTTATTTTCATGACAATCATTGTACAAGAATATAATAATTTTAAACATGAAAGCAATATTCACTTAACATAAAAGGTAAGATATAAATCTTTGCTACCAATTCAATTATGCGTTGACTTTACCGTGAAACATGATCCTAAGCAACATACGAGTTATATTTGGTTACACAATATTGTTTCCACAAACACTCGAGGAACTTCCCTACTGCATTGCTTTGGAATAATATTAACCAAATATAAAACATGTTTTTATCGTATTGTCTTGTATTCGGATATCTTAAAAAATATTAATATATTATTTTGTTAGTCTGTGGAACCTAATGTGTTATGTCCCGCAGCATGCTAGCGAAGGAGGCGTCCGGACTCGTAAGGGAACGGACATGCTCACGCCTCAAGCCGGGACCACGACCCCGACTACCAGCCTCTGTAGGCGTGATTTTGCGGGCGACGAGCAATGGGTAGCTCGCCGTCCGCCATGGGTTGATTTCTGAAAGGGAAACCCGTGATCTTGGAAAATAAAGGGCAACTGAAGCAACATAGGTATGGTTTTAGTCAGTAAAAGTCTGATACGCACTTGCGCTTCTTCCTAGAGCGCGAGACGTTAGATAAAAGCCTGGCTAAAACCTCTTTTTCTCCTACTAAACCCGTCAAGTTATGTTTTGAACGATCTCTGGCAAAAACTTTTAATATTTCTTCAACATTATTTATTTTTAATATATCTGTTGCGTTTGTTTTACCAGAGAAGGTCAGGATTCGCAAAAGTTTTCTAGGCTACATCGTTATGAAAACCGACTTTTAAAAGTCAGTGATATTAGTAAAGTTTGTACGTATTTTAGTTTCGGCAAACTTTATTAAGGTCTAGTAGCTAAATCTAGCATCTATCTGCATCTGTCTGTGTGTTTACTGTGTATACTGTGTACTGTATCTGTAACTGTGTGTGTATATTGTGTGTGTGTGTGGGTGTGTGTGTACTGTGTAACTTTGTGTGTGGCTGTGTGTGTACTGTGTGTATCTGTGTATCGGACGGTGTGACCGAGTGATAACGGCCCCGACTTACGAGTTGTAGGTCGCGGGTTCAAACCCAGCCAGGCGCATTACTTTGTGTAATTTATTTCATCACCACTGCTCTCAAACGGAGAAGGAAAACATCGTGAGGAAACCGTAGAACTATGTTTGTCCTAGAACCCAAAAATCGAAGAAATTTGACATTCACCAACCTATACTGGGCGCCCATGGTGGATTAAAACCTATTCTGTCTCCTAGAGAGGAGGCCTGAGTCCCAGCAGTGGGAACATTAAAAAGGCTGATTATGCTATAATGTTACCTTGATACCGCAATACTATGAAATACAGACCAAAACCCAATCTCACGAATCCTAAACATAATCGATTCGGATAAGTTTTAATTTGATACCTGCCCCACTAGCCAAGTTACAACCGTTTCGTTTCGATTCTCTTTTCGTCGTCTGTCTTGAGTTGGCCACGCCTCCGATTCCTTTGTTCTGACGTTATCTCAACGCTCAGTCACGTGGTCAGAACAAATGAATAGGAGGCGTGGCCGACTCGAGGCGATCAACGAAAAGAGAATCGAAACGAAACGGTTGTAACTTAGCTAGAGGGGCAGTTTGATTCGATTAAGACCTCAAATATCTTGAAAGTAAGCCAGAAACTATATACTAACCTAGATACTGATACTGGTAAGTACTTATACATTTTATTTGTCATTGTATCATTATATACTTATTAGTTACCGTGTTCCTAGTAGGCAAAGGGCAAAAGAAAGAACATAGATTGGTTTTACTCAATAAAAGTCTGACATCGATAGAGTTATCGCGGCCCTGAAAATCAAAAGATAATTGAAGGAACAGGGAAATTTTTGTCAGTAAAAGTTTGACACATCCTCTCGCTCCACTCTAGAGAAGTATAGCGACATATATGGCGTCACATAAGAACAAATCCTGCATCGCGCAATTAAAGTTCTCCGCGCGATTAGAACATATAGAACAGCCTGAAATCATCTATCGGGCAGTAGCCCACCAGACATAATACTCATCTGGCCGGAGAGTCCTCCCTTTTCAACGGAGGTATGTGGGACTTTACTCTTTGTTCCACATACCTCTAAAGAAGGAACAGTCATTTGATAATTTTCTACTTAAAAAAAGTCAGTTTTCTAACGATGATTTCTTTGTCCGTTTTGAGAGCAGTGGTGATGAAATAAATTACACAAAATGAAGTCGGTTAATAAAACGCCTGGCTGGGTTTAAGGGGATGCAACTCGACATACATTTTCACTGTTTTTCATACAACCGCTCTTACGCGATTATGACGTTATTACACATTTTTCATTAGATATTTTGGAAACACAGTATCTAGTGGATATTATCTAGGCTTCTATTGAAATCAATTTAAAAATTTGTGTAAAACTAATCCAGTAAAGACCTCTGAAAATCTGCTATTTTGCATGAACTTTGACACTTCATAATTTACTCAAAAATTAAAAAAGTCAAAAAGTATAACAATAGAAGCCTTGCAAATTCAATCAAGATTCTGAATGACGATCACAAACAATTTTTTTCAAAAACTTTTAAGGGTTTAAAAAAAATACGTATTTCCTGGAACAAGTTTTGTAAAATATTCGAGTAAATTATGGAATTACCGAATGCTAACAGAGTTTTCAGGCGTTATATCTCTTTTTTCGCGTTGCTTTTACGTCAAACATCGCGTTGGATTGCGCTAGATGAAGTAACAAGCTTTTAAACCATGCTCGATGTTGACGATAGGCGAGTGAAAAAGGAGCCTCTAACTATAATTCGTAACTCAAGGCCATTACTACTGGGACTAGGATTAGGATTCACTAGGATTCACTAAGTTCCTTACCAATTGTTAAAACCATCTTTCTCGTGTAATAAATGGGGTTATTGAACTTCTGAAACTATTTCATAGCGCGGTCGTAAAACTTTATTACGTACCTAAAGCTACCTAATTCTATGAATACCTAATTATAAACCTAGCGTTGTATTTAATTCGCAAAATGAAGTGTTTTGTTAGCTTTTGTGGTTCAGAGAACAAATTACTACCTATTAATTTCCATTACTAAAATTATTTTTTCGCTAAATCACTACAGACGAAAGCTTTTTTAAAAAAATTTTGGTTAAAATTAACGTATTAAAAAAACACATCAGAAATATTTACTCATTGTATTTTTTTAAAAATAATGTAAATCAGTGCTTGACTGCGATCCCACCTAATAGGAAACAGTGATGAAATCGTTGATGGTAAAGCGCACTAGTTTATTAGGAGCCTATTCGCTCTAGCCTTGATGACACCTAAATTATAATCGGACGGCAAAACGCAGGAGGCAAATTGTTCCAGTCCTTCAACGTCATTTAAAAATAAGGAAGATGAAAAGTAAATCCGGGAGGTAACTTGAATCTTTCGACTTCAATTCCATCTGCCAATAAGGATTTACTGTGGTTAGCCAACCTTTTTCTAGAGTTTGAAATCATCAAATAGCTTCTCCCTTTCTGTTTGAAGCGATAGAAAATAGTAATATTCCACAAGTATCACACAACGCCATCTAGTCTCAAACTAAGCAGAGCTTGTGCTATGAGTACTAGACAACAGATAAACTTACTAATATATTTCTAAATACATACGTTTGGGGATCACCATTCTAACAGCCATGTATAATGTAGCATAGCATAGCATAGAATAGTCAGCCTTATAATGTTCCCACTGCTGGGACTCAGGCCTCCTCTCTACGAAAGGGAATGGGCTGTAATCCACCACGCGGGCCCAGTGCGGGTTGGTGGATGCCACATGTCTTCGAATTTTTGGTTCTAGGACATGTCGGTTTCCTCACGATGTTTTCCTTCACCGTTTTGAGAGCAGTGGTGATGAAATAAATTACACAAAGTAATGCGCCTGGCTGGGTTTGAACCCGCGACCTACTACTCGTAAGTCAGAGCCGTTACCACTCGGCCAACACTGCTCTCTGTATGTATAATGTACTTGATTATTAATAAACTATTATAAATTAATTAATAAATTAATACATATTATAGATAAATTACACCCAGACACAGAACAAATTATTGTGCTCACCACACAAACATTTCTCCTGGGTGGGAATCAATTCCCACCCAGACCTCCGGCATAGCAGTCAGGACCACTAACCACTAGACCAACAGGCCAGTCTATAATGTCAGACTTTTACTGACTAAAACCTTTATTCTTTCGGTTGTCTTTTGCGCGCCAAACTCGCGGTGTCTCCATCGAATAATCCTGACGCGCTTAACTTAACTAAGATTGTATTCACTTTTACAATAATAAATATTTTACTTCATGAAGGCGAGTTCAAAATTTAAATGTACGTTAGTGTTTCTGTGTAAACAATGACATCCTAAGACACGGAGTGTACACACGCATCCAAGACCTGTTTTAGAGCTCAAACACAAAACTGCGAAAAAATTTGGGAACTCACACTGATTCACATCGCACATTGTATGTTTATCTGAACCGTTGCTAAGCCGTACGAAATCGGCGTCATATCGTATCGTTTCGCAGTTTTGTGTCGGAGCCCTTAGTGAGACGAAACAGCTATACCTGATTTCTTTGCTATGTCACCTGTGAACTTTCTCACGGGACAAACAGAACACCACAACAATTTTAAAGACACCAACGAAACGTGACTAAATTCAATAATAACATAAAAACAGAACTACCCCCTTTCAAACGAATCCTCTGGGAGCGTACACACGCAAGGAGTACACGCAACAAGTCACTTTATTTACACCAACAACTAACTTGTGTACACCCGCCCTTTTTTTGTTGGAGACAGTGTTCGTTTGATCTGCGAGTCGTGTTATGTTTTTGTTGTTCAAGGAAAGTTGGAAGAAATATTCTTATTGGAAACTGTCTTTGTTTTTCCTAAGGGTGTAGTTGTGACACTTTTACTACGTTTTAGGAGACAATCTTTGATATTTATTTATTACCATTTTTTTTTGAGGTGGGAAATCATCTAATGACTTCTCCCGTCCTAGGGCAGAGCGAGAAGGCGTGTCAACTATGTTCTTTCAGTTGCTTTTTGCGTTCTAGGACTACGGATTTCCCTTTCAGTAGTCAACTCAAGTATGCTAAGCCTCTGCTAAGCCCCTACAGTTTTGCTGACATCTGTTTGAGCCACGCGTGGATCACTACGCTTCGTCGACACGGACCAAACGCTTACCGTACGGCTAGACGGCGAAAGTGGAACTATCAAATAACTTCTTCCGTTCCAGACGGAGTAAAAGGGAGTGTCAGATTTATACTGACAAAAGAAACGTGGATGGACCATGTTTTTGCAATTGCCTTTTGCGTTTCAGGGCTGCAGTGTCTCTGGACCTTGTCAATCCTGCTGACTTCGCTTCATAATTTGCCGTTGACCTGCGCCAGGGGTCTTACCTTAATGTTTTTAGTATTGTGTTGTTAGTATGTTCAGAATCAGTAACTGAATCGATTTCAATAATTTTTACACCATGTTATATTTTTTACCAAAAATATTTAAAAAAGGTCACAAGTTGGACACCACCGACACTAAGTACAACATAGGTCACGGCAGGTCATAGCAGGTATTAGGCGCCAGCGCACAGCTGGGCGCGGGAGCATAAACCCCTCAGTCCCCCGGTGTTTTTGTTTGGACAACCAGGTAACCTAACAAGCTTATAACTTTGTGATTTCTCATGATACAGTTATAAAATTTTGTACTTAGATTCTTTACATAAAATACTAGACACGTGTTTCGGCTTTTGCATGTACTAAAACTAATATTGTATAACTCCATCCTTTTAACAGTTTATTTTAGGCCTTTGGTCCTTAGCGGACGGCAAACTAGCTTGAAGGCCAATTCCCGTAATTAAAATGGTTCCGAATCTAGTCGCAATTTCATCTTAGTGACATCAATGTCAAAAACTGGCCTGTCGGTCTAGTGGTTAGTGGCCCTGACTGATATGCCGGAGGTCGTGGGTTCGATTCCCACTCAGGACAAATGTTTGTGTGATGAGCACGATCATTTGTTCTGTGTCTGGGTGTAATTTATCTATATATGTATGTATTTAGAAATATATAAGTATGTTTATCAGTTGTCTAGTACCCATAACACAAGCTCTGCTTAGCTTGGGACTAGACGGCGTTGTGTGATAGTTGCGGAATATTAAAAAAAAAAAAAAAAAAAATTGTCTAAGTGTTTGTAAAACTGAGCTATTTCTGACGGATTGAAATTGTGATTAGAATGTAAACTGTGTAACTACTACAGGAATGGCTTCTCGGTTCATGATCATCTAATCACCATTAGGTACAGTCAACAAACCAGGGTTGTCAGACATAGTTGAAGTTTTCATTGAAACATGGAAAATGGCTTTGTTTTTAAATGGCCTTGTGTTCCAGGACCCCGAGTTTTCATTTCAGAAACGAAACCATGGCCCCAGTCGGCCTCGTCCCAGGTGGGCCCCTACAGTTTTGCTGATATCTCCTTAAGAAGAAGTAGAATACTACCCGCCGTCGATGGTTCGGGCTCAGTTTGGACGGCTACCGGACGGCTGGACGGCGAGCTAACCATTGCACATCGTCTACAAGCCCACGCTTACGATGGCTGGAAATTGGAGTTGGGATCCCGGTGGCTGGGCCGCGAAGAAGTCCGTTCCCACCCACGTGCTGCCGCCTCCAACACTAGCATTATTGCATCGCAGAAGGAGGCGACCGCCTGCCATTCCTCGTCGCTCCAGACCATGGCCTGTACCGGGGCCCAGATGGAAAATAGCTGGTTATTTATTTTCTTTGTTGACTGTACAAGAAATAATTACAACCTGTAACGTGTCAATGCATCATAACGTAACGCACCATTAAAGAAAATTCAAAGAAGTTATCTGTATATGGCTAAAATCTGTCATTAAAGTTCTCAGATAAACAAGATTCGTAAATAAAACTCTCAGTTCCTTTCCAATTACCAGATTAAAATACAACGTTCGACGCTTCCAGTAAATCTCAACGCAACAGGTCACTTATTTACATCGACAATTCTGCCAATGTTGATCTCCGTTTTTCCGTTTACCTCGGTCTGTTTTCCGTTTACCTGAGTCTGTTTTTCCGTTTGGTCGTGTCAGTGTAATCTTGCTTTGTGTACGTTGGCATTAGGGACGTGCTTTCGTTCGCAGGTCGGGGATTTGGAGTAAATCTAGTATTTAATAAAATCCTAGGTGTGTTTGTGAGGGGTTCAAAGTGAAGTTGAAATTGTTGTGGCAATTTTTGAATTGTAATTCAATGGAATATTTTATTGTAATGGGTTGATGTAGGTACTGTGAAGGTTGCTTGTTGAGGGAACCTTGCAGCATGATTGGCAAAAAAATGATTCTGGCTGGTTTTGCACAATTTGTTTGAATTTAGAATCTGATTTGAATGCACATAAATAAAAATGAATCTTTGAAATTTATGTATATACGAACATAACATCCACGACTGCACCAAATTGGATAACTTTTTTTTGTGTTCGTTACTGTCAGGACTAGGATTTTATAAAAGAAAATTTTAAGAAACCAAAAAGTTATCCAGCGAAGCCGGGTAGGGTCTGCTAGTGCGAATAGAATTATTTTAGGTGCAGACCGACCTTTACATCTGCATAAATGTAAAGGTTTAGGTACTTATTAATTTGATTTAATTCATTAAACCCCAAGCAAACGCCAGCGATTGCTCTCTCATTGTCTTTTCCCATTTTCATTTTACCTAGAAGGTGACTCACACATAACAACCTTCAACGAAAGCAGAATGAATGTCACTGTTCTTGACAAATATTTACTTTATGAACAGTTTTCTCATGACAGCCATTGAATTTTTTCCCGTAGGTACCTAATAGTAGATTATGTGACTAGGGGATAAAGCAGTGTCTTTAAGTCGCGGGCGGCATGTTGAATTCCGAACGAAACGAAGGTTGCTAATTTTAATCCCGAACGTCAGTGAGGGATTTATATAATTAACTCCCGAGCACTGCGAGGGAGTTAATAAAGAAACCTGAGTGAAGTGAGGAATTCAAGCCACCCAAGACAAAGACAGCTGTATCCCCGTGTTGGATACTCTACTTTTTACACCATCTGTGAGATAATTAAAAGACAATTTTGTAAAACAAATCATAGCATAGTCGGCCTTATAATGTTCCCACTGCTGGAACTCAGGCCTCCTCTCTAGGAGAGGGAATGGGCCGTAATCCATCACGCGGGCCCAGTGCGGGTTGGTGGATGTCACATGTCTTCGAATTTTTGGTTCTAGGACATGCCGGTTTCCTCACGATGTTTTCCTTCACCGTTTTGAGAGCAGTGGTGATGAAATAAATTACACAAAGTAATGCGCCTGGCTGGGTTTGAACCCGCGACCTACAACTCGTAAGTCGGAGCCGTTACCACTCGGCCACCACTGCTCTAACCTAACCAAACAAATCATATAATAGAGAAATATAAGTATTATTTACGAGTTAATCTTATCTATCACTCAAAATGTTTTGAGATTTGAAACAAACAAAATTCTATAGTTTAAATTTTCTATAAAGCTCCCGCTTGTTCATTACTTTTTTTTAGAAACTTTTTTTATTCTGTTTTTTTTTTGTTAGTGGCCAGTTTGAAATTTGAATAAACTTGTTTGATGCACTACATTTTAATTCACATACTTATTGCTGACGGTTTTTCACGTTCCAAATTCAAATCTCATTATTCCCTAGGGATCGCCCGTACTGCATTATCTCCCTAGGGACATAATGACTTGCTTTAAGTGATGGTTGTATGACGTATAAAAGGGCATTATCGAGCAGGTGATGTAAAAATGATATTTCAGCTATTCATTCCTTTTTACGATGATATAATGCGCTTACCTAAAATTCTATAACATTAATTCGACTTTGACACAACCACCCTAAAATATCGTAATTTTAATACCGTAGCTCGAGTAATTCCATCAAAAGCTAACACAAAAACCATTTAGATATTACGCCGTCCACAGTTTGAGGTAATTTAACATAATGGGGGAGTCAGTGACCCATTATTTTGTGTGTATTTGGGACAGACTCACGCGACTGAATCACGCAACAGGTGCACTTACTTTGGTCTAAACATCGTTGACGATAAGAAAAGTGGTTGACCTGGTCACACAGTCCTTTGTTATGTGGGAAACCGTCACATAACTAGCCTCTCTCTGAGTGGAGCGAGACTGTGAAAGCAGTATCAGACTTTGACTGACTTAACCCCACCTGTGTTCTTTTAGTTGCCCTGTGCGTTATAGGACCATGGTAACTTTATCAGACATTGCTGCAGCCCATACATTCCCGCAGCTCTACTACGGTTCA
Source organism: Mythimna impura (assembly GCA_905147345.3). Classification (NCBI taxonomy): domain Eukaryota; kingdom Metazoa; phylum Arthropoda; class Insecta; order Lepidoptera; family Noctuidae; genus Mythimna; species Mythimna impura. The sequence continues at coordinate 19,384,592 of LR990353.1, read as the reverse complement.
CGATAATTAAATATTTAATTAATAATCTTTGAGATGAAAATCAGAGGTAAAATAATTGTGAAGGAACTGTTGTTAAAAGATTTTTCTAGAAGAGTTTTGAACTAAAAATGTTCTAATTTCATCTGAGATCGTGAAAAGATGGTAACAAAGGCGAAGCCGTAGTAGAAACCGGTGGCATCTGATGGTTGCCCTAAATTTAGGTTTAATAATTTTCATAGGAATAGTTAATATTTAAATTTTTGGTGAAAAACCAAATAATAGAGAGTTATCAAAAAAAAAAAATTAGGAAAGCCAACCGCCATATACATATAGGTACCATGTTTCAGACATCGACGTACAAACATGCACCATGGATCCAGTACCTGATTCTCGACCCCCCTTGGTCTTCTTAGCGTATCGATGGCAAAACTAGTTAAATTCCTTGCCTGGCCCAGTATTCGGCCACGGCAATGCAAAAATTAAACCCCCTTTGGTACATATTTTTGTCGGCAATGTCCTGTATAAAATTGTTATCCTAATCAGCCCCAACAATGATTTTAATTAAAAAGTAAATCCGAATCCCCTGCGGCCAAACATGATGCCCTTATGCGGCTGTTATCAGCCCAGCGGCTAATAAGAGCCGCATAAGGGCATCATGTGTCTTCAAAAATGCTCAAGGCATCACTTTGAGCATTTTTCTACCCCTCTTCCCCTATATTTTTACACTTCAACGATAAATGTACGTAAAAACGGGAGCGTGTTGGCAAGAAAAATGACGTACGTCCACCCGTTTAAGGGCTAGGCGACCTATGATTTGACATTTTGAAGTCATGATTTACATTTGTTACCGAGAATTGAAAAATGCTAATATCTCAAAAAAATTTACTGTTAGTAAAAAAATAATAAATAAAAATATTTACAATCATTAAATTCTATAAAGAAAGCTATAAATTTCGTGTTGGTAATCGCTTAGGTAAAAAAGTTGTGACACAAACAATAAACGCAAATACACATTTTTTTATTGTTAGTAGAACAATAAATGAAAAAAATATTTGTACAAAATTGAAGACCATGAATCAAAGTAATGCTTATATTTATTTTTTTATTTTTTTGATGCCCTTTTATGGTACTTTATTTATATATTAAACGAGTACTTTATTGTACACCAAGGCAATAAATTATACATTTGAGCCTTATATTTAAAAACATACAATTGTCGGCCATATCGCATTCCGCGATCTCTTCCAGGCAACCTGGTATGGAAAGAGATTGTCTGGACATAAAATGGGGTTGCACTTGATGCATTACAAATTAAGCTTTATATAAATTGAAAAACGTAAAGGAAGCCCCATAAGTAAAAATAGTAGTTAGTTAGACTTTCGAGCTTCCGACTAGCAAATTAGAAAAACACACGTTTATAATAGTAGATTATGTGACTAGGGGATAAAGCAGTGTCTTTAAGTCGCGGGCGGCATTTTGAATTCCGAACGAAACGAAGGTTGCTAATTTTAATCCCGAACGATAGTGAGGGATTTATATAATTAACTCCCGAGCATTGCGAGGGAGTTACTGAGTGAAGTGAGGAATTCAAGCCACCCAAGACAAAGACAGCTTTATCCCCGTGTTGGATACTCTACTTTTTACACCATCTGTGAGATAATTAAAAGATAATTTAGTAAAACAAATCAAATATTAGAGAAATATAAGTATTATGTACAAGTTAATCTTAACTATCACTCAATATGTTTTGAAATTTGAAACAAACAAAATTCACTACTCTAAGATTCTATAGTTTCAATTTTCTTTATCGCTCCCGCTTTTTCATTACTTTTTTTTTCGAACTTCGTCAGTAACCACGACCACGTTTTATTCTGTTTTTTTTTTTGTTAGTGGCCAGTTTGAATTTTGAATAAACTTGTTTGATGCACGTACATTTCAGTTCACTTAATGTTGACGTTCCAAATTCAAATCTCATTATTCCCTAGGGATCGCCCATACTGCATTATCTCCGTAGGGACAGAATGTCTTGCTTTAAGTGATGGTTGTATGGCATATAAACGGGCATTATCGAGCAGGTGGTGTAAAAAATATCTTCATCATCATCTAGTACATCTTGATCAATGTAACACGTTTTGATGGTGACACTATGTAAGCGATCGGTCATGTCCTTTTTCTGGCTTTGTATGTAATTTTGCGAATAAATTCAAATTGTTTAGTTTGTAACTAATTTATTGTTATTTAATACTGTCCCACTGCTGGGCAAAGGCATCCCTCCATTCCTTCCATTGCACCCAGCTCTGAGTTACTCCCTGTCAATTCCTAAGAAAGACATCTAAGTCGTCCGCCATCTCCTTGGTCTACCGCGAGAACTCAGAAAATAGGTATGATTCTATCATAGAAACTGTAAACCCCTCAATAGTCTATTGAGGGTAGTTTAGACTATACAACCCATTGACTATGAAGTCTTTTTTATTATCCTAATCTCAAGTCATCTTTCATTGTCTACAAAAAAAAAACTATATAAATGACCCTACACAGAGAACCCTCAAAAACTAACACGCTAATAAAAAATAGAAATCATAGATACCAAACCGAGTCCGACCTCATCTTGCTAATGCTAATGTTCAGTTTGCATGTTTCTACCACCATATTAATAGGTGACACGCGAAACATCGGACAAGAGGTGACTACCGAAAGTTCGTTCACACGTTGGAAACACATGTGGGTAATCTCATTAAAAATGTGGAGCGTAATGAAAGTGTGGGTCTTAATGTCATGGAGTTGATTTTTTATGATATCTACCTATAGATTCATATTATGTTGCATATGCCACGGGGTTATAGCAAACTTTGTAAGTTTATTTATAACTACCCTCTGCTCAGCGCGAAAAAATATAAGAGTAAGAATGTAAGATGTATCTATGTACATAATTATATTCTAGTTACATTCGATGAATGTGTTGCCGCGGAGTTTTTTTGTGCCACTTTTTTATTGTCTCTATAGCTAAAGTACAAGGTTAGATACAGGCGGGCGTTTTTGCAAAATAATATTGCTAACTTTAAACTTATTTCTTTTGTTAGTATGTTCTGTTCCCTTCCTGAGAAAATGTATCTTTCTTCTCCTTCCATCTTTCACAGGCCTGTGCTACCTCCTTCTAAAAATCTGTGGCAAAATTAAACTTAATTTTTAAAAACAATTTTGATTACATCTTTTAATTTTACACTTAAAACAGTTGACTAACATCGACCAGAAACTTCTAGAGTAAATCAGACGTCAATGCCAATGTGATTTATTGTACTCGTTTCATCTTTAAATTGGATAAGGGGATTTTCTTGAAGGAAGGCTGGAAGAGGCAATTTATTTACAGTATTTTTTTGCTCTCTTTAGCTTTTCTTTTATGCTATTCGTTAGTTAGCGCATCATTCAAACCACTCTCATAGTATGATCGAAGAAGTTAGGTGTTTTAAATTTTTCTTATGACTTTCACTTCACTACAGTTTGTCCCTGCGTTCCGAATTGCGTCAAAAGCGATAATATCGCGAATCCGACCAACGCTTGCGCGTTGGTCGGATTCGCGATATAATTATTACTCAATAGCCATTTTATTTTGTGACTATTAAATTTGGTCGGATTCGCGATATAATCGCTTTTGACGCAATTCGGAACACGGGGACTATAGGATGATGCGGGTGACAGCTGTCGGATTCGTACAATGTACCTATCCTTTCCTCTCATCTTAAAGATGTTTATTTGCATCCTGCGGATTTTTGTATAAACTAACAAAGAAGCAAACAGTATTGGTTAACATGCCCTCTATTTCTAATGCTACACGTGTTATTTGATATTTTTTTACGGAATTTGATAGCCAGCTTCAATAAATATTGCGCTTTGAGTTTTAATTATCACGTTTACTGAAAATTATAACAAACAATTCTAGAAAAACCAACATTTCACAAAAAAAAAAAACGTTTACAAAGGTTTTTTGTTACTCATATGTAAAATATTCAAAATGTTTCATTCCTAAATTAACTTAAAAGCTCAATTACACGACCCTTTTCAAAGTATTTTATCGTTTTTTTTTTGTATTGATTTAAATGTAATGGAAGTACCTAGTAAAATCAATTTAGAATCTTATGTTTTCCGATTCAACTAAACGAAATACGTTATTTATTTTGAATATATCTATATAATTGTGTATTCTGCTGAAATCAATTTTATCATAAATAAAATTAAAATATCCTAAGTCTGATGAAATTAATCTATTCATAACGCTTCGATCGCTACTTTGACTATTGCTTTTTTTTTGAGTTGCACAAAAATAAAAGTAAAAGTAAAAGTAAAAATATCAACTCCAGCCAGTATTTTCTCATTACTTTTTCAAAATCAGACTCAATCGTTGTAGCTAGGTACTATGACGATCATTCAAAACACTTACTCGAAAACCCGCTCGTTTCCCTACCACTTTTAGGCACGCAAATTACTGTTTTCCGCACTAGTGCGGAAAAGTGCGCGAGTTTTCCCCTGCCACAATTTATTTATCTTTTCAGGCTGGTCGCTGCGTAGCCCCCACGAGTCGAAGGTCAACTCAACGGGGGTTGACCGAGATTGACCGTATTTATTTCTTCGTAAGTGTATTGAAAAACATCGTTTGAGACACGTGGAAAGTAGTCATTGCAGCACTCGGCTCCATAATCTTGCCTTTCGCTCCACCTTCCACCTTGTTTGCAATTCCACCCAGCCATTCCACCTTGTTCACAATGACGAACTTATCAAAATATACTATTTCCACATCCCCTACGAAAAATATAGATAACAATTTTCATCCAGTTATCACGTAAAAAAATCGATTAGAATGCAAGTAAAAATCATAAATAACTAAACCATTTCTCTTTTCAAATTTAGACTCGTCCAACCAGCCAGTAATTCAACATTCTAAATTCAAAGTCAAACTTACCCAGCGTGCGGAAGACAATAGGCCTACTTCTGTACTTGTGGCCGCCCCAAAGTGCGGCGACGGTCACCTGGTACTGCGTGTCAGCTTCCAAACCGCTTAAAATGACTGCATCCGAGTTGCCAGCCACCTCCAAGACGACTCTGTAACTAATAGACGATGAGTCAATTTCGTTGTATTCTAGTGAAAAGCTGTATACGATGAGGCCACATTCATTTTTTCAGGTATTTTTTTTTTGAGTTTAAGAATTCAAAGAGATTTTTTCAGGTATTTTTTTTTTGAGTTTAAGAATTCAAAGCATTGATAACTGGTGTTTATGTTACGCACAGTTTGTTAGATAGCAACACTCAAAGCTTTGGGTTAGCTTGGCAACATGCTATGTTTTGTAAACAAGTAGCATATCTTTTAATTTACAGGTTATGGGTACAGAAAGTCTTAGATTTCGGAAATTAAACGAAAGTATTTTTGAATGAAATTTATTTTTCAAAACTTATTACCTTTTATTCGGGAAGAATTTGTTCTATCGTTTTTCGTATAAATCCTCATATCAACCCACATCAACATTGGCCCCCGCTGACAGGCGCGAAGCAATAAAGCACAAAGAATTTGGATTTTTTCTAAAAAAGTGTCGAATTGCCACGACACACCTGTATGCAGGAGCATTTATGATGAACGCTCTACTTTTAAAATTACTAACAAGTTTGGGACCTTTCATTTTTTCCATTTTCAATGTTTTTATAATTTAATAAAATAAAATTGGCGTAGAGTTATGTGGCCCCACCGTTAGGAAGAAAGAAGTATGAAAAATGATGATTTAAATGGGACAGATTTTTTCTGAGACTAAAACTAATAAAAGGCTGAAACAAAATTGGCTACTTTTCACAAAATGTATCCCTGAAAAAGATTTTGTTTTTTAGACATTTTCGTAACTAATAATACTATTTATCAAATTCGCTTTGTTTATTGTTTGCTACATAAATAGAGCCTTGTCGGTGAAAAAGTCGGTGATACTGAATATCTAGACAAATTGACTTGACAGATGTATTCCCTTCCTTTATTTATGCCCTGATCTCGATTTCTGCCAACATACCTTTATTTTCATACGCTTATGTCTTACCTATGTAAAAATAAAAATTGTGCCTACACTGCTTCCTAATTCTGAAAATCAAAACTATTTAAGGTTGTATTGATTATTCGTTTCATTCGTATTCGTATTAATTCTGTCAACTTTTTTTGGTCTGTAGCGACATCTATGGTAGCACATATGAACTAAACTACGATATCTTATATCGCGCAATTAGAGTTCTCCGTGCGATTTGAACATAATTATGTAACAGCCCGAAATAATCTCTCGGGCAGTTACCCGCATCAGACATAACACCCGTCTGTTCCCGGAGTCGGAGGATCCCTTTTCAACGGAGATTTGTGGGATTTTACACACTGTTTCGCATACCTCCAAAGATCTATTAAGAATTTGAAGTTGATGACTTGATATTAAATTCTATTTAAAAAAAAAAAACATTGGGCTGCGAGATTTTTTGAAAGATTCACCGCTGCCCTGGATCGCAAAGGGCAAATGAAGGAACACAGGTGGTTATAGTCAGTAAAAGTCTGACACTCGGGGCCCGAGCAGTTATTTGATGACCTCTTACATAAAAAAGAGCCTAATAACCTGTAAAACTGAGACGTTAACGTAGGGTTTGACACGTAGTTAACAAAGTATTCTCAATTCAAAAAACGGTCCTCAGCATTTTGACGTAAACTTAAAAATTAGGCGCTGAGTAAGTAGACCATGAATCAGTTGGTTGGTGACTACCTAGGATTAAATATTTAGGTCATTATTTCACCCCGCCACAAACAATTGTAAGAATAAATCGAAAATCGGTTTTCCACAAAAATCCAATCGGATCTTCGTGATAACTATCCATTATCTCCTAATATAAGTCTATAATCAATAGTATTGTGAGATACTCCATCGAAACAAATTAGGGTTGCGCGGACAACAAAGGCGTTTGCGTTTTGCCAGGAAATTTATCGGTAATTCGACTTCCGCCCACCCCTACCTATTCCGTTCACAATTTGTGGTAGATTTCTTGTTTTTTGTACTCTATTGTGCTATTTTTATTATGACAGCGGAGAATTTCGTATGATTTTATTGAACGAATAGCGGTTTTATTATGGATTCTTATTTCAAATAACATTACACTGTTTTTCATTTTTCGTTTATTATTATAATTTTACTGCAATTCGCTACGGTGGTACACCATATGAATCACACTATTGTTGGATTAAAATTCAGCAAAAATATAGCTTTCTAGCAATAAATAAATTTATGAAATACAATCAATGTTCCTAGAGAATATCATTTACAAAAAACAAAGTTATTCCAGTTTTTATAATATTTGTTCAGATATACATCTGCATAGATTTCTGTAAAAGTAAAGAAGAAAATGAAATTTTATTCACGTGCAGAGTTTTGTCTGCGTCGAAAGTTTTCCGCAGGGATTTACGCGAGATTTCAACAAATCCTTTTTACCTGCAACTAAAATAAATCCACTTCGCTTGTTTTATTGGTTTTGACATCTACTACAAAATAGAGTCCCTCTACTCCTATAAAAAGTAATGTTTTTAGAGTACCTAGTTTAAATATTTATGCTTACACGAATTTTAAATTTACAGCCGCTGAAAAGCATGAAATTTTGCACAACTGTAGGAACTATTGTGCAAAATTATTAGGAGTTTGATTACCAAGGAATTTCCGAAAATGTATGAAATGTTTGAGATTCAATAAGATAAATTTTAAATTTACTGCGATAATTCTTCATTTTTGTGAATGTGGCATTCAGTCGTAAACCGAGTAAACTTAAAGCCACAATATATTTATACGTACCTATATACGAACGAAAATGACAAAGCCTATTCATATTTTAAAATGGAAATATTTCAAATCAATATTTTTTTTTTTTAAAGGGAAATCATGGAGTTTCTTGCCAGTTCTACTCCACAGGTAACAACCAATTGAAATCGTGCACTAGCTTCTGTTGTTTTATAAGTACCCTTAGTTAGTTTTAGTTCCGGAAATAAAAATATTTTGATTTTGATTTAAAAAAATGGAATAACCCACTAACAATTCTTTGTTGATGAAAACTAAAACGACTACCATTAATAGTTAGAACAACCATTTCGCCGCAGCCACCGAGAAAATCCTTCAAATTAAATCTTAACTATAATAGTTAAGTATGTTAATCAAGATGAAGCCCGTATCCCATCACAAAATACATAAATTCCAAAAGCGAATACTTCCTAACTTTCACAAAACTTTTGACTTTAATCCACTGAAGTGTAATAACGAAGGTGATATCATAACTTAGCAAAATGAATTCATAATTGGCAGTTTGAAGTTTGGTAGACATGTAATCCTGATCTAATTTGATGAAGCATTGCATAATGTAGAAGCTAAGATACGTGGTGACGTTAACATGATACCTGACCTTTAGGCTTCGTCTAAGGTGAGAAGTCTGAGGAGCGGTTACCGCTACAGTATCAAAGATAATATGAAATCGGCGATTGAGAACATATTGAAGACAGACCATCATATTGAAGATTATGTCGCGATAAGATACCTTGTTCAGAGTACCTAAATAGATGAGTTTTTTAATTCAGTGCCTGAAAAGTTGAAAGGGAATCGTTTGTCTTGGTATGGTCATGTGAAGAGGGATGAAACGCATGTTACTAAAAGAGTTATAAGTTTGCATGTGGATGTTAGCATCGCGTCTAACGCGGTATCCTACATTTAACATGATCGCGATCGCGAAGCGACGCGGTGCGAATAGAACAAATAATCGATACTATATTGCGGTGGCCTACGTGACCAATCACAAGAGGGTGCGGTGCGGCGATGAGTGAAGCGAAGCGGTCGCGTTTAGTTGGTTTGATATGTTCGCGTAAACTCTTGCGGCGCAGTGACTTGTTTTATACAATTGGCGGCTAAAGCGGCGACTTCGCACGCACGCAGAACCGCCGCGTCACATTGAATTCATTAGCTTCACAACTGCAAGACGCCACGTAACTGGATGCAGCATACTTGAACTTTACATGATGCAACTGCCCGTCTAGCCTCCACAACCCTGTTACTGGGTAATAGGATACCCATCAAGATTAATGTCAGATTTTTCTGATTTCTGACTACCCGTAACAGCAGTCAAAGATTTACAAAAGACAGCCAGGGCCCATGGCTTAAAGTGTTTTCCGAGGCACGGAGGAAACTATAAACGTTAAGATCACCCATCCATAGACGGTGTCATCATTGTGTGGACCACCCAGAGGACACGGTAGAGCATACGGTGGAGGTGTGCCCCGCTTGGGCAGAGCACCGCCGTGTCCTCGTGGAGGAAATTAGCGGCAGCGACCTTTCGCGTCGGGCCCTGGTTCAGGCTATGGTCCGGAGCGAGGAGGAATGGCAGGCGGTCGCCTCCTTTTGCGAAGCAGTAATGCTAGCGCAGGAGGAGGCTGCCCCACCGACCGTGTCCCCACGTTGTCGTCGTGGTGGGGCTTGCGTGTCTCAATGATCTTGGGGCTTTGCCGGTAGAGTTACTCATGCCGGAAAGGTCCAAGTGAGAGACCAGACCAAGAGGGACACCAGGAGGGGTCGCTCCTGATCGATCAACAGTCGTCGATTGGCATGGATGCGACTATGCCGCAGCAGTGCAGGCGCACTAATGCGGCAGCCGTATCTCTCCTACAAGGAAATTCCTCTAGGAGAGAACTTTCGACGGGTTCGCTGAGTCGGGTTAGCCGGACAGCGAACAGAGGCATGTCTAATGCCGCCGTCGGGGGCTTGGCTTAACCGCCTGGCCCAGAGGAAGGATACCTCTAAGATAAAAAACCACCTAATCCTAAGTTCAGAGGCGTGGCGAGGGGATGAATGGCTGGAGGGAGTCCAGTCGTTAGCGCCTCCCCTGTAGAGCACCTGCCGCACTCTACAGTATATAGGCTTACCTAGGCAAAAGGGCTCTGCCTAGGTGGACATATATATCCCTACTACTCGTGGGAACTGCATGGAAAAAAATATTAAAGAAACAAACCAAAATGAGGATGTGCCAATCGTATTGGCGGAGGTTCCGCTTGCTGGCGACGGCAACAAGAGCCGAGGAGGCTCCCGATCCTCGAAAGAGGATCCAGCAACTATGTCCGACCAGGACTCGCGCGGTCGCTCCAAATTTTGGAGAAAGCGACCGCACGATGAAGTTTTTTCGGACCGAGCGGGGTCGGTGGGTCTCTCCTCAAGCGAGGAGAACCTGCCCGCTGCAAAGGTGACGACGGCGAGGAGGGGAAGAAGTCGTGCGACACCTTTCAGAGCACCTGCTCCGGTGGCGGTGCGTAACTCCCGGGGTCGCTTTTTAAAGCGGCCGGGATCGCCGGGATTAGGCGGGGAGAGCGACCCCGGGGTCCCATCCGGGGGCTCAATTGAGGGGCTGGGAGGAGACACCGTTTCCCTTGTGGGTACGAGGGCAGAGGCTAACGCCGCGAAGCGTGCCCAGAGCAAAGCGGTCGCCGCCGATGAGGTCGCCGAAATGGCTCGTCAGGCCCGGGAGCGGCGTGCTGCCCAGGCGGCTTCAGGCTCGAGCCCCACGGCAGAGGCCCTGAACCGCCAGGTGCTGGACGGCGTGAACGTTGTCCTGAAGGTTGCAACTAAGTCTGGCAACCTGAAGGGCTCGTTCACCCGTGCCCTTAAGGAGGCGGCAGACGGAATCAGGGAGGCGGTGGAGATTCTTCTGAACCGTACAACCTCGGAAGAGACGGCGAAGCTATGGGAGGAGAATAGCCGTCTTCGATCCGAACTGGAGAACCTCAAGCGAGAGTTTGCTGCTCAAAGACAGCGGCAGGAGGCTCCCGTGGCCAGCGGCCCCCCTCCTGCTGCACCTTCGTCAGCCCCTACCGCTACGCCAACTCCTGCACTTGCGATGTCTGACCGCGACATCGAAAGGGTGGCCCGCATCTGCATGATGCAGTGCGGTGGCATGGTGTCTGCCCGATTGGAGGCTCTGGAGTCGCGACTTCTTCCGGCCGAAACCCTCCGGCCGCCGCTTGCGGCAGATAAGCGGAGGAAGGAGGAGTCCGCAAAGACGAGGCTCGTGCAGGTGGGCAAGAAGCCTGCAGAGGGGGCCACAAAGCCCATGCAGGGGCCCAAGAAGCCCGCGACGGGTGCATCCGCACCCCCTCCCCAACAAACCGCGCTCCCAGCAACCGCACCCCCGATCCAGGAGACCTGGACGACGGTTGTAAAAAGGAAGCGCAAGAAGAGGGCGGCGCAGCCGGCACCAGCTGACCCGGCACCCGCCGGCTCAGCACCAAAAAAGAAGTTAAGGTTTAGACCCCCACGCTCTGAGGCTGTAATAATCACCCTTCAGCCCGAAGCCTCAACCAGGGGTGTGACCTTTAAGTTGGTCCTGGCGGAGGTAAAAACGAAGCTGAACTTCGGCGACTTTGCCTCCCCGGCCGGCTTTGGTTTCAGGACAGCAGCCACGGGGGCCAAAATCTTTGAGGTGTCGGGTGCTGCAAGGCAGGAGAGGGCGGACATTCTGGCCGCCAAACTAAGGGAAGTCCTCAAACCGGAGGATGTCCGGGTGTCTAGACCCACAAAAACGGCAGAATTGCGCGTGAGTGGGCTGGATGACTCCGTGACCCCGGAAGACATAGTGGCGGCCATTACCCGAAGTGGCGGGTGTCCGCCCGAGAGCGTGCAGGCGGGTGAGATTCGCTGCAGTACGGCCGGGCTGGGCACAGTTTGGGTGCGGTGCCCGGTAGCTGCCGCAAACAGGGTCGCGGATGGCAGAAGGTTGCTGGTTGGCTGGGTGTCAGCGAGTGTAAAGCTCCTGCCACCCAGGGTCATGCGGTGCTACCGCTGCCTGGACAAAGGGCATGTCCGGGCACAATGCGCTGCAGACGTTGACCGTGGTGACCTCTGCTATCGCTGCGGCCGACCCGGCCACAAGTCGGCCCAGTGCTCCGCGACACCAAACTGCAGCCTTTGTGCAGCTGCAGGGAAGCCTGCGGAGAATTGGTGGGAAAGCCTGCAAGGCCCCCAAAAACGGCAGGAAGAACAGAGTTGTCGGAGGACCTGCGCCCCTCCCACAGCCCGGCAGCCAAGCAGCTGACTCCCGACCCAGGGATGGAGGAGATGCCGGAGAAATGGAATGCCAGTGATGGCACAATTCCATTTCCTCCAGGCGAATATCAACCACTCCTCCAGAGCTCAGGATCTTTTGCTCCAGAGCATGGCGGAGTGGTCGATCAACGTGGCTGTGGCCGCTGAACCGTATTTTGTACCCCCCCGCGATAACTGAGCAGGAGACCTGGACGGTTTGGTGGCCATCATTGGTGGGACTCTTGGCAGTCCCTCCCGAGGACGCGGCTGGGTGGCCGCTCTCGCGGGGGGAATCACCATCATTGGGGCATATTTCTCGCCCAACAAGAGTCTCGCCGACTTCGAGAGGTTCCTTGTCGAGCTGGGTGCCGTCGTGGGCCGGTCCCACTCTCACCCGGTGCTGTTGCTCGGGGATCTCAACGCCAAGTCTGCGGCGTGGGGATCCCCAGTCACCGATCCTAAGGGCGAGGTGTTGGAGGAGTGGGCGGTTGCGACCGGCCTGACCGTTCTGAATCGGGGCTCGGAGTACACGTGCGTACGGCAGCGGGGTGGGTCTGTAGTGGACGTCTCGTTCGCTAGCCCCGCTGTTGCGCGCCGTGTCCGTGACTGGCGAGTCGCCGTGGGGGTGGAAACGTTGTCAGATCATCGATACATCCGTTTCAGCGTCTCCACCCAGACCACGGGCGGTGGCCGACCGTCGACCCTGCAAAGGGACGGTCCTCGCTGGTCGATTAAGCAGATCGACAGGGAACTTCTCGAAGAAGCTGCAATTATCCAGGCCTGGGTCCGGGAGTCAATGACGAACGAACCCGTCGACGTCGAAGAGGAGGCGCAGTGGTTCCGCGGGGCGATGACGCAAATTTGCGACGCGTCCATGCCTCGTGTCCGCATTCAACCCACAAGGCGCCGGTTGTACTGGTGGACCGCCGAAATCGCGCAGATGCGCAGGACCTGCGTGGAGGTCAGGCGCCGGTACACCCGATACCGGAGGAGACGTCATCGAGTTCCGGAAGAAGAGGCCGCGCGGTATGAGGTGTACCGCGCGGCGAAGAAGGCTCTGTGGCTGGCCATCGGCGAGTCGAAGACTCGATCCTGGGAGGAGATGCTGGCGACCTTAGATTCAAATCCATGGGGGCGTCCTTATCGTACGGTCCGAGGGAAACTTCGTGCTTGGGCGCCCCCACTCACTGAGAGCCTCGAGCCTCAGTTGCTGGAGGTAGTGGTCGCAGCTCTCTTCCCTGATAGAGAGGAGCACACACCGCCGCCGATGGCTTTGCCCACAGACACAGAGTCGGAGGATGAGGAGATCCCCGAGGTGACACAACCAGAGTTGAGGGCGGCCGTGATGCGGCTCCGTGCCAAAACCGTTGCCCCGGGACCAGATGGAGTTCCAAGCCGCGCGCTCGTCCTCGCTCTGAAGGAGCTGGAGCCCCAGCTGAGAGGACTCTACTCAGCTTGCCTTGAGCGGGGCCACTTCCCCACTCAGTGGAAGACAGGTCGTCTGGTCCTACTCAAGAAGGCGGGGCGCCCAGCAGACTCGCCGTCTGCATACCGGCCCATAGTGTTGCTTGACGAGGTGGGTAAGCTTTTTGAGCGGATTATTGCTGCCCGCCTAGACAGCCACTTGTACAGAGAGGGGCCGGATCTAGACGACAGTCAGTTTGGTTTTCGGCATGGGCGCTCCACTATCGACGCCATAATGCGAGTGAGAGTCCTGGCGGAGCAAGCGGTTTCCCGGGGCGGGGTAATGGTGGCGGTGTCCTTGGACATCTCCAACGCCTTTAACGCCCTGCCCTGGAGCTGTATCCGGGAGGCACTAAGGTACCATAGGGTGCCCCACTACCTCCGCCGCATCATTGGGGCTTATTTATCGGAAAGGTGTGTCACCTACAGGGGACGCGACGGCGAGGGCCGTCGCGATATGTCGTGCGGTGTTCCACAGGGCTCGGTCCTAGGGCCACCCTTGTGGAACATCGGTTACGACTGGGTGCTGAGGGGCGAGCTCCAACCGGGTGTGGACCTGACGTGTTACGCAGACGACACGCTAGTCACGGCCCGGGGGAGCTCGTACAGTGAGGCAGCGTTGCTAGCGACGGCAGCGGTTTCACAGGTGGTGAGCCGCATACGACGCCTGGGCCTGGAGGTGGCTCTCAGCAAGTCGGAGGCTATGGTCTTTCATGGCCCCCGACGAGCGCCGCCGCCGGGATCACACATCGTGGTCGGGGGGGTCCAAATCGCTGTCGAGTCCACCATGAAGTACCTAGGATTGGTGCTCGACGGCCGGTGGGACTTTGGCCCTCACTTTCGGCGGCTGACGCTCAAGTTGATGGGCGCAGCGGGCGCGCTCGCAACGCTGCTTCCCAATCTAGGGGGCCCGAGCACTGCCTGTAGGCGGCTGTACTTGGGGATCGTGCGATCCATGGCCCTGTATGGGGCCCCGGTATGGGCTTCTGACCTGACGGCCGGCAGCATCGCAATCCTGCGAAGACCGCAGAGGGCGATGGCCGTCAGGGCTATCAGGGGGTATCGCACGATCTCCTACGAGGCGGGTTGTGCACTGGCCGGATCTCCGCCCTGGGAACTGGAGGCGAGAGTCCTCGCCTCACTGTACCGGTGGCGCGAGGAGATGAGGACGCGGGGTGGTGAACCGATGCAGCGCGAGATCGAGCTGCGTCGGTCTCAGCTCCGCGAGGTTATGGTGGCGGAATGGCGGGACAGGCTTCTGCGCCCTACCGCCGGCCTCGCCACCGTCGATGCCATCCGACCAGTGCTCGACGAATGGCTCGGGAGGAAGCACGGCTCCCTGTCGTTTAGGGCGACGCAGGTGCTCTCGGGGCATGGCTGCTTCGGGAAGTACTTGTGTCGCATAAACAGGGAGCCGGACGCTCGGTGCCATCACTGCACCGACTGTCGGGAGGACACGGCGCAGCACACACTGGCAGAGTGTGCCGCATGGGAGGAGCAGCGCCGTGCCCTTGTATCTGAAGTGGGCCCCGACCTGTCGCTGCCGGCCGTCGCTCGTTCGATGGTCGGGGGCGCTGAGTCGTGGGATGCGGTGATCTCCTTCTGTGAAGACGTAATTTCGCAGAAGGAGGCTGCGGAGAGGGAGAGGGAGGCCGTGGCCACTCTCCCGTGCCGCAGCAGGCGAGCCGGGCGTCGGCGGAGGGACAACGCCCTCTTCCAGCCCCCATAAAGAGGTCCGGAGGGACGGTGGACTCGGGGTCGTCCGCCGTCCCCCATCCAGCAAGACCCGAGGCGGCGGCGCGTAGTGTTCCATGCGCGCCCCTATTGGACGTCGCGGGGGGAGGACACCTCACACTCCCCTGCGGGCCTGAGGTGGCCCGCGTAGGCGGGCTGGCACTAGCCGAGGATCGTGGATGGCGTATCAGCTCCCACGATCCCCGGTCCAAGTGTGGGAGGGAACACCGGGGTGGTTTTTAGTCAGTAAGAGTCTGACAGACCCCTTCGCCTGCCCCAGGCGAAGGACATCCATGAGGATTTTCCACCTCGGCAACAAAAAAAAAAAAAAAGGAGGAGGCTGCACGCGTGAGGGAACGAAGGTCCTCGACGCTCGACGTCTGCAAGCCCGCGTCTACCAGCCACGGTAGACGCGGGCTTGCGGACGTCTAGCACTGGGTAGCTCGCCGTCCGGCTGTTCGGTAATTAACTGGACCGATCCCAGTCGTCAACAGCGCGTAGTGATCCTCGCGCTCCTCAAGAGATGTCAGCAAACCGTAGGGGCCCAGCAGGGCCGATGCCCGCTAGCTAGGACCGCGGAGAATTTCTGAAAGGGAAACCCGTAGTCCTAGAACGCAAAGGGTAATTGAAGGATACAGGTGTGGTTTTAGTCAGTAAAAGTCTGACACGCCCTCCCGCTCCACCCAGAGCACGAGAAGTCATTTGGATGATTTCCAACCTTAAAAGACTTCAGCAAACATAGCTTAACCTCAAACTTCGAGCTTAATGGCTTCAAGCTTTTCACTTTGAATGCAAACAATGATTTGATATTTAGTACCCCCGCAAATTCCTTACCTTGGGTGAGACTTCACACTCCGTTAAGGAAGCACTAAGTCTCAACTGATGTCACTAGTAAAGTAAGTTCCGTGTCTAGCATAAACGATGAAAGACGTTAAAACCATTATTATAATGGCTAAAGATAGTGGAGTTACTGACGTTAGTGAGAAGAGTGACAATGACGTTATGCTTATATTCTGCAAAAGAATAATAAACATATTTATTGACTGGCCTGTTGGTCTAGTAGTTAGTCCCCTTGACTGCTAAGCCGGAGATTTGGGGTTCGATTCCCACCCAAGACAAATGTTTATGTGATGAGCACGATCAGTTTGTTCTGTGTCTGGGGGTATTTTATGAATAATATGTACTCGTATGTATTTAAAAATATATAAATATGTCGTGGATTGATGGTGCAAGGGTGCGACGGACAGCGCCATCTGACAATTAGTTTCGTAAACTAATAATATCGTCACCGGAAACAAGCGGCACCCCACCGCTTGGACACGATCGTCGGTAGAAGGGACGCAGCGAGGACTGGAGGGAAGCCCGAGAGGTGCGGCATTCTACCTCGGACAGCCTCGGCATACGCTTAGTACCAACGCACGTGTTTGTTTCCTTTTGTAAAACCGTTATCAAAATAAAATTATTCTGATTCAAATTATCTTTCGTTCGAGTACCCAAGTCAGTGCCCACACCTACCAAGAACTATGTCGGATCGTGATGAAGACCCGATGTTTCGCATTTCGGCCACCCTTGATGCGACAAATATATAAATTGTCAGTTGTCTAGTACTCATAGCACAAACACTGCTTAGTTTGGGACTAGTTGGGGGTGTGTGACAGTTATGGAATACTTATTGTTCATGTAATAAAGGGCAAGCTTATTCATGATGATTCCAGCACCGACAGGTGTGTTACCAAAAAATCACAAATCACTGTGTTGTGTGGCTCTTAATCCACTAGAAAACTTCTAAAAGGTTAGGTTAGTTGTAAAATTTTTGTTCCCAATAACTATTACTGGATAAGTCGACATATTATAAATAAATTTATAGTGCCGTACGATTGCGCGATATATTTAGCCCATTCCGCGAATGCAAATCGTACTCGCCGCTCTCCTTGAATAGATTAAATACGATTATCTAGATTATCTAGGCCAGGACTAGAGTCCTAGATTATCTAGGCCAGGACTAGAGTCCTAGATTATCTAGGCCAGGACTAGAGTTCTGGCCATGATATGTTCGCTACTGAATAGAAGGAGATACTGTTTAAATTAGAAAATTTGTGAGAGGCATATTTATAATTAAAAATAACGGAGCAGCCAAAAAAAAAAAAAAATAGCAAAATAAATAATAATAATAAAATAATAAATAGCGGAGTAGTCTCAAAAATCCTTTCATTATTCCTTATATAAATAATATATATTTTTGCATATATATATGTAGGTTTATATTATATTAAATATTTGTGTATGTTTATTTTATGTATTTATACATTTGATCCCTTGTTTTCGTATTATTCTTTTCTTTTTTTTTTATGCACCTACCATGTTTTCTCTTCACTACCCTTGGTTGACTGGTAGAGAATGCCTAAGGCATTAAGTCCGCCTTTGTACCTTTATGTTGCATGAAGTTTTAATAAATAAATAAATAAATAAAATAATGTTGTGTATTTGTGTCATTTTATATTTCATGTGTTTTGTACCATTTGTATTTGATCAGTGTAATTTGAATTTTCGTTCTAGTTAAATTCTTACTTCCGTCTGCTCTTGTTCCGTGTTTTTTGGGGTCGGTGCAACATGCTTTTTTTTCTATTATTTAAATGAAATTTAGCATACGCGTAGCCAAGGCCCGGAATAGCCTATAAGACTTATAATACCGGGAATATCTTTGCCTTGGGATAGTTTTCTACTTCAACATGGGTGAAGGTGCTGACAGAGTTGATCCCTTAGGTAATGGGCGGCAGTCGGCTCGTTCTGTGAAGCAGTAATGCTAACGGAGGAGGCGACCTGGACATCTTCACGCCCCAGCCGCCGGGACCCCGACCCCGACCATCACCCACCGTAGACGTGGGCTTGTGGACGATAAGCTATGGGTAACTCGCTGTCTGGCTGTTCGATATCTGGTCGGATTGAACCTGAGGTCGTGGACGGTGCATAGTGTTCCATGCGCGCCTCAAGAGTTGTCAGCAAAACCAAAAAGTTTGACATCTCCTCCCACACCACTTTAGAGCAGCAGAAGTTATCAGATGACTTTCCACCTTATAATAAAATTGGCATCAAATGAGTATTCTCACAACCTGAAAATTTGACAGTGAATTGATGCGAGATTATAACGACTAAAATCCATGAGGATTTGAATATAAATTATATAATAGACATTGTGGTACATTGTTTAGGCATTATCTATAACCTACGGTAATGGTGTCTAGCTCGCAGATGAAGTTCATATACCTAGCTAGCTGGCTTTGTATGAAATATCTACTTGTATTACCTTCCAGTGCACTCCAGGGACACTGTTATGTATAATACATAATGAGTTTTAAACTAGATCTGTAAACTTGATACTCTAGTTTTCATGATAATATAAGAAGAAATGGAATATTTGGACCGCAAATTGTATAAAGTAAATTGTAAAATCATCATCATCATCATCATTTCAGCCGAAAAACGTCCACTGTTGGACATAGGCCTCCCCTAAATGTCGCCACAATGACCGGTCCTGTGCATCTCGCATCCATCGGATTCCCGCGACCCTCACCAGGTCATCGGTCCACCTTGTGAGAGGCCTTCCAACGCTGCGTCTTCCGGTACGTGGTCGCCATTCCAGAACCTTTCGTCCCCATCGACCATCTGTTCTGCGAGCAGTGTGCCCTGCCCACTGCCACTTAAGTCTGGCGATTCTTCGGGCTATGTCAATAACCTTGGTTCTCCTGCGGATATCTTCATTTCTGACGCGACACGCAAGGAAACTCCGAGCATAGCCCTTTCCATTGCCCTTTGAGTGACTTTAAGCCTTCTGATGAGGCCCATTATAAGCGACCACGTTTCGGAGCCATATGTACTAGCAACACGCACTGGTCATAGACTTTCGTCTTGAGACACTGTGGTATATTGGACGAGAAGACACCGCGCAGCTTCCCGAACGCTGCCCAGCCGAGTCGAATTCGACGATTGACCTCTTTCTCGAAGTTAGAACTACCCAACTGGACCGTCTGTCCCAGATAAACGTAGTCGTCCACAACTTCGAGTGTAGAGTCTCCGATCTTGATAGGAGTGGGTGCTAAATGGATGTTTACCATGACTTTGGTTTTGTCCATGTTCATTAGGTATAAGTCCCACTCTATCGTAAGCTTTACTGAGATCACCGAGCATTGTACTGAGCTCCTCCGTAGTCTCAGCCATGACTACTATATCGTCGGCAAATCGAAGGTGAGTGATGTGCTCGCCATTGACATTTATGCCTAGCCCTCTCCATTGCGGCCGTGAACAGTTTCGGAGAAATGACGTCTCCTTGCGTCACATCCCGCTGCAAGAGGATAGGTTTCGAGGTCTGGTACTGAAGTCGGACTGACGTGGTGGCGTTTTTATATAAACACTTCAGCACTTCAATGTATCTATAGTCAATCTGGCACCGTTGAAGAAACTGCAGTACAACCCAAGTCTCGATCGAATCAAAGGCTTTAACGCTAAGCAGAGAGGCTGATTATACTCCTCAGTCTTCTGTATAACCTGCCGCAGCGTATGTATGTGACAATTGTGTGTGTGAGTAATTGTAAAATGAGGTTTTCTAAATAATCAGATGGAATGAGCTACATTAAAACAAAACCTCTAATAATCTAAGTCTAATCTGGCACACCTTGTAATGTCCGACAGTATGTAATTGGTCGATATCAATATGTTTAGCTATGTTTTTACAAGTGCTACGAGTATATAGCGTTATGGACATTGAAATTTTATATTTGGGTATTTAACTATATGTGTATTTGACTATTTTTTTTATTTGTATAAAATAAAAACTTTATTACATATCCAGCATATTGTTTTGCGACCTCCCTGACGGGGTCAGCGTGGTCTGCTACGCAGACGACACGCTGGTCCTGGCTCAGGGAGACTCGTACCAGGCGGCGGTCGAATTAGCGACACGCGGGGTTGCGATAGTCGTTGATAGGATCTAGCAGTTGGGACTCGAGGTGGCGCTGCAAAAGTCCGAGGCCATGTGTTTTCACGGCCCTCGGAGCGCGCCGCCTCGGCGCTCCCAATTAACGGTAGGAGGAGTTCACATCGGCGTCGGGTCGACGATGAAGTACCTGGGACTCGTCCTCGACAGCCGGTGGAATTTCGAGGAGCACTTCCGACGTCTGGCTCCCAAACTGAATCGGACTGGGGCTGCCCTCAAGCGGCTCCTGCCCAACCTCGGGGGTCCAGACGCCTCCTGCCGGAGGCTCTACGCAGGCATCGTCCAGTCCATGGCCCTTTATGGGGCGCCGGTGTGGGCGCCGTCACTGCGAAAGCGACCGGCGGCCCAGCTGAATGCGTGCCAGAGGGTCATGGCCATACGGATGGTGCGAACTATTAAAAATTAAGTAAACCTTTCAAATTTTGTGGAAGGAAAAACTGTCAAATAACATAAAAAGGATGCACACACTAAAATGTGACGTCATCGTCATTAGCTAACCTAAATGCGGTGCAAAAGAGATAGCAATGTATTCCCCCTACGCCCCTACTCTTTCTCATACCAATATTTGGTATACTAATGCAATGTTTCAATGTCAAACATGAATTACGTAATCCCATTCATGGATATTAGCTGTTATGCTGACTGTAATTGAGGTAAGTGGAAAAAGCAAGTTATCAGCAGCTGCTGCAGTTTTTTAATGTTCCCACTGCTGGGACTCAGGCCTCCTCTCTCTAGGAGAGGGAATGGGCCGTAATTCACCACGCGAGCCCTGTGCGGGTTGATGAATGTCACATGTCTTCGAATTTTTGGTTCTAGATCATGCCGGTTTCCTCACGATGTTTTCCTTCACCGTTTTGAGAGCAGTGGTGATGAAATAAATTACACAAAGTAATGCGCCTGGCTGGGTTTGAACCCGCGACCTACAACTCGTAAGTCGGGGCCGTTACCACTCTAAACACTAAAGGTTATTGAGGAAAATCCCAAGATTACTTATGTAGTTAGTTATCGTAATCGATCTTTAAACTAAAAAATAAATTGTTTTTGTAAGAAACTGTATTTACGAAACCATATTTAGTTACAATCTTTACCAAATAATCTACTATTGAAAAAAAAAAAAACGTCCTAGGTAATGTTAGTACAACATATTTAAATTTACAACGTTATTCTATTGAAACTAAATACTACGCAAGGAGACGCCCAAGAGGTTGGAAGTCATGCAATTTTCAGTCACCGTAAGCGCAGGCTTACGGACGACGAGCAAAGGGTAGCCCGCCATCCAAAAAGGATCAGGCCCGGGTCGACGGCGCGTTGTATTCCAGGCGCGTCTAAAACAGATGCCAGTTTAATTGACGGGGCCTGCTAGGGCCGATGCCTGCTAGAGCTGTAAGATTGTTTGAAAGAGTCACCACGGCTCTAGAATCCAAAGGACAACTAAATACACACAGATATGTTTAAGTCAGTAAAATTCTGACACTCCCTCTCGTACAACACGAGAAATTATTCGATGATTTCTCACCCTCAAACCAGAAGGTCCATGGAGAAAAGTATGAAAAGGATACTCGTGGTCCTAGAAAGCAAATGGCAACTGGAGGAACATAGGTGTAGTTTTAGTCAGTAAAAGACTGACACGCCTTATCGCTCTACCCTAAAGATGGAGCGAGAGGGCGGGAGAAGTCATTAGAGACGTAGAAAGTGCGGGAGCGGGAGCAATATTTCCTACCTAAAAAATACCCTCAAAAGAGCCATTTCAAGGTATACTGTCCTATCTAAATCAAAGTAATTTACTTGTCGATTTCTAAATCAACAAATGTACTTAACTATACATTTTCTAATCTAAATAATAAATCACATCGCATTCAAGACTATCTTCTGTAAAATGAGGTAGACGCTGATCTAGTGTCAAATGCTCGTTAAGAATACCCACGAAAACTTTTGCCCAAATTGATTATTTAAGTCGACTCCTTCTAGTCTAGACGTTTGTGGGATGACTGCTCAAATATTGATAGACCGAACTAACGTTATGAACTGTAAGTTCAATTTTCTTTCTTAGACGTTGTGTATGTTTGAAGATTGATGCTGACAGCGGCGTCTTTCGAAATTTTGTTTTATGAAAAGGAAAAGTATAAGAAATAGTTAACAACAAGTTCAGTAAAACTCATTTTGTCATCGTCTTAAACAGATTTTAAAAACAAAATCAATTTTAGAATCAATATATATAAAAACGAAATACCACATCATCATCACATCATTT
The DNA here is from genome assembly GCA_905147345.3 of Mythimna impura. NCBI lineage: Eukaryota > Metazoa > Arthropoda > Insecta > Lepidoptera > Noctuidae > Mythimna > Mythimna impura. The sequence continues at coordinate 19,362,076 of LR990353.1, read as the reverse complement.
CAGCCGAAAGACGTCCACTGCTGGACATACGCGTCTCCACAACGACCGATCCTGTGCGTCTCGCATCCACCGTACTCCCGCGACTCTCACCAGGTCGTCGGTCCACCTTGTGGGAGGCCTTCCGACGCTGCGCCTTTCGGGAACGAAATACCACTCACTGATTAATCACGAAATCTCAGAAACTATAACACCTACAAACTTGAAATTTGGCAGGTAGGTTTCTTATAGGGTGTAGATATCTGCTAAGAACGGATTTTACGAAACTCCATCCCTAAGGGGGTAAAACGGGGGTTGGAAGTTTTTATGGAGAAATCGTCGATTTTACGCGGGCGAAGCCGCTGCGGAAGCTAGTAAAATATAATAAGATAGACTATTCATTTGAGGTTAGCTATTTTCCCACTGTTAGTTAATACTTTGGACTCTTTTTTGCCAGGGGCTCGTGAAAGTAGAAAATTATCCCTGGGGAACATACTCCTGGTATAAAAATACTATGAGCTATTCCAGGATATCGCCTACCAGTGTACCAAGTTTCATCGAAATCCACCATCAATGATTTTATCACTGCCTACCATCAGATAGGATCGAAGTCAAACACTAGTTTATATTAATCTAAAAAAAGCTATTCAGTAGTTCAAGCGTGAAGCATAAAAACCATATATACACTTGCTTACTTTCACCTTGAAATATCTAAAGTGTGATTATAGTGTAAGCAGGATACCAAAAAACAAACACAACTATACCTCATGAGTCATTTTATATAGGACAAGTCATTACATATACTCTCATCTTCTCAATAAAAGTAGTTTTAGTATTAAACGCCCTTTACAAGCAACCACTTACAGACAGCGTATAAACATAAAAACATTCATTACACACCGGAGATGGGATTTATTCTCCAGACACACTTTAACAACTACTAAGAACTCAGATCATAAACCACGCTTGAAGCGTAAGAGAAGAATACCGCCTATAAAAAATGTTATCGTCGTGTCTGATAATATTTGGCAGAACATCTGCTTACAGAGCAAAGGAATATTGGTCATAAAATCTAGGTCCACAAGTGGTGACGAATTGCGTCTTCTCCGATAACATTTAACATTTTTTTTCGATAAGATGAATATTGTAAGTACATAAATATGTGTTTCGCCTTGTCTTTTATACCACGTACATCGAAAGACTTGAACAATTTGCCTGCAGCGATCTTCCCGTCCGATTATAATTTAGGCTAGAGTGAATAGGCTCATAGTAAACTAGAGCGCTCCACCATCAATGATAAGTAAGTATTTATTTATTTAGGTAACAAACAGCGTTATATAGTATATAGTACAAATAATTTTACAGAGTAAGTACTTTACTGTAATCTATGGCTAATAATAAGTTTTCCTTCTATTTAGGATAATTATATAAAATGCGAACGAACGAAAAGTTCAATAAAAACGTACGACACTATATTACTTCGAGTTGAATTTAGAACAAAAATTAGATTAAGTAGTTAAAAAAATTGATTAAATTATGCGAGATTAATTGCAAGTCATAGGTTCGTTTATAGTTTTAACGTATTTAATAGACATTAGAACCAAGTTCATTCGCCATAATAGAGACAATAGGGAAAGAGCCATTAGACACATTCTTATTAGTTTAAGTCATAATTTAATTATTTAATAGTCTTTAAAAAGGTTAGATTGTAATAAAAATTAGGGTCCATTCTCTGGATGTACTCTTTTTTTTTTAGGTGGGAAAATCATCTAATGACAAATCCCGCTCTTGGGCGGAGCGAGAGATAGTGTCAGACTTTTACTGACTAAAAACCTTAGGAAAAGAAAAATTCTTAATTTGGGCCATCTCATAGTCATAATAATACCATGAGATTTCAAAGCGACAAAAGTTATGTTTGAGTAGTTTCGTCTGAACATTTTGAGAATTAATTTCGAAATTTTTACTTATTTCACCTTAGCGTGTTGATTTTTTTTTTTGAAGTTCAAAAACAATGTCGTGTTCAATAATACTACTGTACATGTATAATCACGATCGCAATCACAGTTCGCTTCGTCGACGTTAATTCCATTATGGTATGTTTAATCAATACACGCGACCCGCCTTTCCTACGTAGGTAGGTATCGGCGAACGCATTCTCCGTTACTATCACTATAGACCCTATTGTACCTATATCTACTTCTATTGGAGATTGCATGTCATGATACTTATTGAAATTATCGTCGAGGACCGTATTATGTATCATTTCAGTAGAATTATGTCACACATTATTTAGAAGCCTTTTCGTTCATTATTTTTATTACAGTTCTTATTTAGGAAGGAATTTACATGTGGATGGATGGAGAGGGAGAAGGAGGCCAAAGAAAAGATGGATGGATTGTGTGAGAAGTGACATGAAAGAAAAGGGAGTTAGTGATAGCGTGACGAGTGACAGGACAAAATGGAAGAAAAAAACGTGTTGTGCTGACCCCAAATCACTCAAAAACGGGACAAGGGCAGGAAGATGATGATGATGATTTAAGAATGAATAAGGAAAAGTAAAAAGGTTATTGGAGGAGGTATTTTAGTTTCTAATTACAGTAATGAATATTATTTTTGCAAAAAAATGTTTACATAATTACTTTTAAGGGCATTTCTGGCTGTAAAGGTACCAAACATTAAAAGCGAAGCCATATTTTATCCAATAACAGCTACAAAGGGAATTTAAAATTGCTATCATACAGAAATTCAATTTATTTGCGTAAGTAAACATACAGGCAGGATGTTCGCTTTGTTCGGCAAATATAAAATGTGTTCAAAGATAAAAATCAATTTAGCCGTGTAAAGAATGAAAATATTTCCTTACCGTTTGTTCGTTTTATGAAAAATAAAGCGAACCCTATTTACCGGTAGAGATCAGACGGCAGCTGTTTCACAGTCAAAACAAGAACTTCTCCGGATGCTATCAGAAGAAAAAAATATGGAACTAATATATTCTAAGAACAGAATTGGATCTCCACAACGTGAAACGGCCGGTTCATAGTAGATTACAACATGAAATAACATAAATATTTATTCATTTTATCTAATAATAACGTAATTAAAACTAACTTAAAAAATAAAAATAAAAGCCCTAAAGTACAAAAAAAAGCAATCTAAAGTACGGCGTCGAAAAACTCCTCCACATCGCTATCGACTGGTAATGTACCCAAAAGACTGGCGGCATTGCCACGCTGAATGGCAATGCTTATCCTTTGTCTCTAAGGTGTTTACAAGAGATCTGTCTATTGGACAGAGCCAACTCACGAAACTGAAGACCGAAGATGGCAGAGTCATATCCGCCAAATCGGAGCTTCTGGGAGAGATCGAGGCTTTTTATGGACAGTTATACACGTCAATCACAAAACCCACTACGAATCTAGCAAACGACCCAAGAGCTAGGTTGACCCGACTCTATAGGGTGACTGGCAATTAGTGTACGATACTTAAACACGTGATTGTGCTCATGATAACAAACAATTTTTATTATGGGGGCAAAGCCGAAATCGCGAAAAAAATATCAGCTGTTCAGTACATTAGGCAAACATAAATGTACTGAACAGCTGATTTTTTTTCGCGATTTCAGGTTTGTTCCCATAGTAAAAGTTGTTGGTTATCATGAGCACAATCACATGTTTAAGTATCGTACACTAATTGCCAGTCACCCTATATACCGAAGATATCCCGGACGTCAGCCTGTACGAGATTAGGATGGCTCTGAAGCAGCTTAATAACAACAAGGCACCGGGTGATGACGGAATTACAGCCGAACTCCTGAAGGCGGGTGGTAAACCGATCCTTAAGGCCCGTCAGAAGCTGTTTGATTCCGTCATATTCGAGGGAAAAACACCACAGGCATGGAGCGGAGGTGTGGTGGTACTCTTCTTTAAGAAGGGCGACAAGGCCCTGCTCAAGAATTATAGGCCCATCTCACTTCTGAGCCATGTCTACAAGCTGTTTTCCAGAGTCATCACGAACCGTCTCGCGCGCAGGTTCGACGACTTCCAGCCTCCCGAATAAGCTGGATTCCGAAAAGGCTTTAGCACCATAGACCACATACACACGCTACGGCAGGTTATACAGAAGACCGAGGAGTATAATCTGCCTCTCTGCTTAGCGTTTGTGGATTACGAGAAAGCCTTTGATTCGATCGAGACTTGGGCTGTGCTGCAGTCTCTCCAACGGTGCCAGATTGACTATCGGTACATCGAGGTGCTGAAGTGTTTGTACGAAAACGCCACTATGTCAGTCAGACTGCAGGACCAGACCTCGAAACCTATCTTCCTGCAGCGGGGTGTGAGGCAGGGAGACGTCATTTCTCCGAAACTGTTCACGGCCGCAATGGAAGATGTCTTCAAGGTTCTGGACTGGAGTGGATTGGTCATTAATGTCAATGGCGAGTACATCACTCATCTTCGGTTTGCCGACGACATAGTAGTCATGGCTGAGACTACGGAAGAGTTCAGCACAATGCTCAATGACCTCAGTAGAGCTTCCGAAAGAGTGGTTCTTAAAATGAACATGGACAAAACCAAAGTCATGGTAAATAACCATGTAGCACCCACTCCGATCAAGATCGGAGACTCTGCACTCGAAGTTAGACGATCACGTCTACCTTGGACAGGCAGTCCAGTTGGGTAGATCTAATTTCGAGAAAGAGGTCAACCGTCGAATCCAACTCGGCTGGGCAGCGTTCGGGAAGCTGCGCGGTATCTTCTCATCCAATATACCACAGTGTCTCAAGACGAAAGTCTATGACCAGTGCGTGTTGCCAGTGATGACATATGGTTCCGAAACGTGGACGCTCACAATGGGCCTCATCAGAAGGCTCAAAGTCACCCAAAGGGCAATGGAAAGGGCTATGCTCGGAGTTTCCTTGCGTGATCGAATCAGAAATGAAGATATCCGCAGGAGAACCAAGGTTGCCGACATAGCGCGAAGAATCGCCAAACTAAAGTGGCAATGGGCAGGGCACATTGCTCGCAGAACGGATGGCCGTTGGGGCCGAAAGGTTCTGGAGTGGCGACCGCGTACCGGAAGACGCAGTGTCGGAAGGCCCCCTACAAGGTGGACCGATGACCTGGTGAAGGTTGCGGGAGTCCGATGGATGCGAGACGCACGGGATCGTTCGTTGTGGCGACGTTTGGGGGAGGCCTATGTCCAGCAGTGGGCGTCTATCGGCTGAAATGATGATGATGATGATGATCCTTTGTCCGAAGTAAAAGCCAGCCCTTGGGTCACGCGAAGTGTCAAATAAATATTAGATATTACATTATCAACCTGTATGTAGAAAAAAGATAATTAAATCTGTTTGTATGTAGAAGGTAATCTAAGAAAGTAGGTACTTATCCGAATTTCGATTTCTTTCTCCTCTCGTTTATAGAAGCCTACATCTATACTGATTGCCTTTGGAAAATATAAAAGTTGCTGTGAACCGATTTTTTTTTCTTTTTTTACCGATTTTTTTTTTTTTCGGTGGGAAAATCATCTTATGACATCCCCCGCCCTTGGGCCGGGCGGGAGATAGTGTCAGACTTTTACTGACTAAAAACCCACTCCTGTTCCTTCGTTGCCTTTCGTACCAGGGCCGAGTCTTCCTTTCAGAATCAGACCCTTGGCCCCAGTAGGCTTCGACCCTGCTAGGCCCCTACAGTTGCTGACATCTCCCTGAGGCGCGCGTGGAACAGCACGCGCCGTCGACGACTTGGGCTTGGTCCGGACGGTTACCGGACGGTCGGACGGCGAGCCACCCATTGCTCGCCGTCCGCAAGCCTGCGCCTACGATGGCCGGAAATCGGGATCGGAATCCCGGCGGCGATTGGGGCGTGAGGACCGTTGCCTCACGCGATCGGCCGCCTCCTTTGCTAGCATTATTGCTTCGCAGAAGGAGGCGACCGCCTGCCACTCCTCCTCGCTCCGGACCATGGCCTGTACCAAGGCTCGGCGCAAGAGATCGCCGCCGCCGATCGCCCCCACGAGGACACGGCGTTGCTCTGCCCAAGCGGGACACACCTCCACCGTGTGCTCCACCGTATCCTCCGGGTGGTCCACACAATGGTGACACCCGGGCGTTTCTTCCACACGAATCCGGTGCAGGAACCTCCCGAACTTGCTGTGAACCGATACGGAAATGAATCTGCAGGAAAAGCTTGTTTCACCCACAATTAGGTAGTTATTTCAAATATTATTATTAGGTATTTCAAATATTTTCACCAAAACACAAATATTGTAAAGGTGAAAGTTTGTATTTATGTATATGTTTTTTTTAGGTGGGATAATCATCTATTTATCCCTTGGGCGAAACGGGAGATAGTGTCAGACTTTTACTGACTAAAAACCCACTCCTGTTCCGTCTTTGCCTTCATCTCGGGGCCCCAGGTTTCGCTTTCACACTGCCCGTGGATTTATGTATATGGTGAGTGTATATGTGTATGTCGGTTACACTTTCAGGCTCAAACGCCTGAACGAATTCGGATGAATTTCCACAGTAATATAGTCTTTTTTTAAGTTGAAAATCATGTAATATCTTCTCTTGCTCTAGAGCGGAGCCGGAGGGCGTGTCAAACTTTTACTAAGTAGAACCTTTTCTCCCTTCAATTTGTTTTGCGGTCCATAGGTTTCCCACAGGTTATAATAATAATCTAAACATCAAAATAAAATAAAGGCTATAAATTATACAAGGGGAAAAGTATTATAACATCAATACTATATAGCCTCTTTTTTTATAATGTGAATGTGAGAACACTGTAGACTCCGCGAATTCTTAGGTTACTTCCTATTACGACTCACTTTTTTATTATGATTACTTTTATTGTACTTTTTAGTACAATATTGACCGGTCTACACTGTCCTTACATAATATCTACTTAAACTGTAATATGGAAATATTGTAAGAACAACATTTTTTTTTAAAGAGTAACCATGGAGTTTCTTGCCGGTTCTTCTCCATAGGAAACGACCAATTTGGAACCGTGCACTAGCTTCTGACGTTTTATATGTGCCCATGTACTCAGACCAACAAAAAAAGAAAGACGGAGCACCACGAACTTTAAAAGTAATGCCACACAAACCAAGCCGGTCCAAATAAATACACACGCTCACGCACACTCCTACACTACAACCAAGCTGGTCACTCTTAGTACAGCACGAGTCGTTGTCTAGTTAACATCAATTTAAAAAATAGTATTATGCCTTCGTGTGTAGTGAAAAGTTGTAAAAACAACACTATACCAAATAAAAAATCTCACGGAATCACTTTTCATTTGTAAGTTCTTGCTATAACATCGTTTCTTTATTATCTAAACTATGACTTTAAGGTTATTTTATTCAAAAAACGTCAAACGTCAAAAAACGTCAAACGTCAACAAACGAAAACAATGACATTAGTGACAAAGTTTGAGGGTTGCCGTGATATGATTTAAAATTTTCCCGATTCGATTAAATAAATAGTTCTTACTTCGAGCTATACTTTTTATCTTTTTTTTACGTATTTAATATTTAAGGTTTCCAACTGGTAATGAACAAAAAAAATCCAGTCTGGCTGCCATCAAAATCCAGCGTCGTTTGTTACGAACATTTTGATAACAACGACCTCTACATTACTAATCGTGGACTTCGCCGTGTGATCAAAAGTGGATATCCTATAAAGGTACCTACGTATTCAACTAGCTTCTGAAGTTTATAAGTTTCCATGTAGACCTATGTGAAATAAAAATATTTTGTTTATCTGTATAACGCTCTTTAATTTATAGTTTACTTTTTCAATTGTACGATACTATACCATACCATACCATAATGTTGAGTTCACATAGTCCTACATGGGCTCAGACCAACAAAAAAAGAAAGACGGAGCACCACGAACTTCAAGAGTGAAGCCACATTTTTATCTATGTGTGTTCCCTAAAATTTGGGTAACAATACTGTGTAGGAAGAATAATATTTACAAGAGTGAAGACATTGTTGAGTATGGTATTGTATACATTATGGTATGGTATGTTATAGTATCGTACAATTGAAAAAGTAAACTATAAATTAAAGAGCGTTATACAGATAAACAAAATATTTTTATTTCACATAGGCCTACATGGAAACTTATAAAACTTCAGAAGCTAGTTGAATACGTAGGTACCTTTTTAGGATATCCACTTTTGATCACACGGCGAAGTCCACGATTAGTAATGTAGAGGTCGTTGTTATCAAAATGTTCGTAACAAACGACGCTGGATTTTGATGGCAGCCAGACTGGATTTTTTTTGTTCATTACCAGTTGGAAACCTTGAATATTAAATACGTAAAAAAAAGATAAAAAGTATTGCTCGAAGTAAGAACTATTTATTTAATCGAATCGGGAAAATTTTAAATCATATTACGGCAACCCTCAAACTTTGTCACTAATGTCATTGTTTTCGTTTGTTGACGTTTGACGTTTTTTGACGTTTGACGTTTTTTGAATAAAATAACCTTATAGTCATAGTTTAGATAATAAAGAAACGATGTTAAATATCAAGAACTTACAAATGAAAAGTGATTCCGTGAGATTTTTTATTTGGTATAGTGTTGTTTTTACAACTTTTCACTACACACGAAGGCATAATACTATTTTTTAAATTGATGTTAACTAGACAACGACTCGTGCTGTACTAAGAGTGACCAGCTTGGTTGTAGTGTAGGAGTGTGCGTGAGCGTGTGTATTTATTTGGACCGGCTTGGTTTGTGTGGCATTACTTTTAAAGTTCGTGGTGCTCCGTCTTTCTTTTTTTGTTGGTCTGAGCTCTTATTATAAAACGTGGTCTTAAAAAAGTACCGGGTTTAGTACTAGGTTTAAACCATGACCTTGAATAAACGTTATTATAAAAAGAAGTTTATCGCTAGTCCTAGAACTATCTATGGTACCAAAGTTAGACCATCGTGACCCCTAGTTTAACTATGTTACTAAATTGTTACACGTCAAATTCTTAATTTTGAGGTTGGCTTTCGGAAATTATTATTTTGTGATTTTAACCAAAAATGGATATTGACGTGATTGATATAGTTGATTTGGAAGATTTGGAGTTGTGGGAAACACTTGAGAGTGCCCGGGGATGTAACAGAGTTCGTCAGCGACGAAATCCATTTGAGTTACCTGACGAAGATTTTCGGTATAAATATAGATTTAGTAAACGTTTTGGCGAAAGGATTGTCGATTTACTACGTGAAGATTTATCGCACGATCCTCGAGGACTACCTAACTACTCACTAACCTTTTTTTCTGGAGTCCAATTAACACCCCTTTTTTTCTTTGGTTGTTCCATTTTCTTAAAACGATGCACACACGATCTCACTCACCACAAAGTGCCCAAAGAACTGTGCCTTTATTTAGATTATTAATCTTGATGTGAAACCGGACATCTAGTTTACTTTTAAGTTGTAACATAAACATTTCGATAACATTACTCGAATTACGCGCGCTGTCAATTTCACTTCGTTATACGGTTATCTCGATAGTTGATCCAAACCAGAACAATTAAATTGTGAACATGCATTCAAAAAATTAAAAGTCGGATTATTTAACTACCTTTAAATAGCAAAACTTTATATTTTACCACTACAAATAGCAATTTATTGAATATTTTTTCTTTCAATTACGTAACAACATTTTGTAAAAAGGAACGGCGCATAGAACGCTGAACGAATGATTGAATAGTTTAAATATTTTGTTGCTTATAATCTGTGGATAATGTTTAGACCAGGGACTATCTTTGGTACTAAGTAGTCCTTTGTTGGTCTACGATTTGTAATACGAATGACAGAATTAATGTTAGTACCGTAACAAACCTAGACCTTTTAGTCCTGGTTTAAACCTGGTACTTACGGAAGTTTTATAATAAGACGGCTGGACTTTGACTTTGATAACCACGTGGACAAAGCCACCGGTAAAAGGTTGTACGTAATAATATTGTAACGAAAATACTGTTAGCAAAAAAATTGGTACCGTTAAAATCCGCGTCAAAAAAAATAATATTCTCCCACCCCTGAGTAAACCCCCCTGTATGAACACGATAAACTCAAAACTACTAAAAGAATTTTCATACAGCTTTCACCAATAGATACGAGTGATTTATAGATGAAGATTATTTCCTAATGTCAACGTTTTTCTTTAAAAAATAAATGATATTAAATGTTTCGACGATCCAGCACAAAATTAAAAAACAAAATTTAAAAAGATTTTGAATTTTGTGGTGGCCGAGCGGTAACGGCCCCGACTTACGAGTTGTAGGTCGCGGGTTCAAACCCAACCAGGAGCATTACTTTGTGCAATTTATTTCATCACCACTGCTCTCAAAATGGTGAAGGAAAACATCACGAGGAAACCAGCATGTCCTAGAACCAAAAATTCGAAGGCATGTGACATCCACCAACCGGCACTGGGCCCGCGTGGTGTATTACAGCCCATTCCCTCTCCTAGAGAGGCCTGAGTCCCAACAGTGGGAACATTATAAGGCCGACTATGCTATGCTGAGTAAACTTGAGTACTTCAATATTATATTTTAACAAGTTTATGTTTACCGCAAAGTTCCCCGTTTCAAAAGTTTTGAGCAGTGCACTGAAAGGTTATATTACATACCTTGAGGCTTACATTAAATGAAATAATATTGTTCGTACAATTTCTTTTTTAATCACATGGAGGAAGTTTCCAGAACGCTTTGTAATTTCTCGTTCAAAACAGGAGTTTTATTTAATCTGACCAGAAAACAATTCATAACTTTATTTAATTTGTTACTTCATTATCTTTTCAGTTTGTATTCAAAATGTAAATATGACTTAGTAAAATAAAACTAGAAGGTCTGCAAGATTGTTTATAGGAGCAACCGCAAAACGCAATCCTAAAACGCAAAAGGAAACTGTTCTGCAGGAACACAGGTGGGTTTTAGTCAGCAAAAGTCTGACACCAGCAAAAAAAAAAAAAAAGGTTTACTCCTCATTATCTAGTTTTATCCTACATATTCTGTTTCAGTTTCACGAATTTTATTTAAATTGAACCACACCCTAAAAACGTGTTCGTGCGGAAGAAACGCCTGGGTGCCACCATTGTGTGGACCGCCCGGAGGACACGGTGGAGCATACGATAGAGGTGTGCCCCGCCTGGGCAGAGCACCGCCGTGTCCTCGTGGGGGCGATCGGTGGCAGTGATCTCTCGCGCCGGGCCTTGGTACAGGCCCTGTTCCGGAGCGAGGAGGAGTGGCAAGCGGTCGCCTCCTTCTGCGAAGCAGTAATGCTAGCAAAGGAGGCGGCCGCACGCGCGAGAGATCGGCCCACACGCCCTAGCCACCGGGATCCCGATCCCGATTTCCAGCCACCGTAGGCGCTGGCTTGCGGATGGCGAGCAATGGGTAGCTTGCCGTTCGACCGTCCAGCAACCGTCCGGACCGAGCCCAAGTTGTCGACGGCGCGTTGTGTTCCACGCGCGTCTCAAGGAGAGGTCAGTAAAACCGTAGGGGCCCAGCAGGGCCGAAACCTACTGGGGCCATGGGTGATGCGAAAGAGAACCCCGGGGCCCTGGAACGAAAGCAAAGAAGGAACAGGAGTGGGTTTTTAGTCAGTAAAAGTCTGACACTATCTCTCGCTGCGCCCAAGAGCGGGAGATGTTATTGGATGATTTTTCCAACGAAAAAAAAACCCTAAAAACGTGACTCCACATTATTGTGTTTCAATTTCACCAATTTGATTTAAATTATTTCATACCGCACAAAAAAAAAGGTAGATACTAGAGAAACCTTACATTTACAACCATGTCATCTTTTTTTTGTGCACATAAATTCAACCACAGCCTGATTATAATTGAGTAAGTCTCGCAACAGAACATCTTTCACAAATAATTAACTTAGGGCACTTCTAGAAGCAATAAAAGGGTATACTTATTGATTTATCTGGATACATAAAGGGGTTGGTTGGGTACTTCAATATTGAGGTTTGCGACATTTGGTATGGATGAGTGGGCCAAGGTTGGACACGCAATATCTGAAAACTAATTGCTTTTTGTTGCTTATTGAAATCGAGTGGTTTGTGAATTGATCGGCCTGGAGATCGAACTGGCTAGTTCTAAGTAATTTTCAATTGTAGTAACCGCAGTAAGAAACTTTCGACTTCCAAGACTTGGTTCTGCTAAACCCTAATAGCCACAGACTTGTACCTACAGACCATTTGTACTATTGGCAAAATAAATTGAATTTTATTCGATATCTACGAGTAATTTAGTTTTCGTGTCTCGGAAAGCGAAAGCGGCAAAGGCGTTAGAGAGGAGGCCTGAGTCCCAGCAGTGGGAACATTGAAAGGCTGATTATGCTTATGCTATAAAACTCATCTTGATAAGAACTTTTCTTTGGTAGTTATAGTTAGTAGCCATAATTGCTAGTACCTACACGTTATTATATATATATATGTGAGTGAAATCGTTGGACGCGATAGATACGAGATACACCTTTTAACTTACCTGCTTTGGAAAAATTACATGAAACCGTTCACACTCTGATTGGCAAGCTTGTCGCGCAGGTATGAATAGCATAGACTAGCGTAATCAGCCTTATAATTTTTCCACTGCGGAAACTTCGGCCATTTTACCAAATATCCCTATATTATAATCCACCAAATAGGCCGAGTGTGGGTTAGTGGATGTCACATGTCTTCAAATTTTTAAATCAAGGTCGGTTTACTTTAGGAAAAGTGGTGATCAAATAAATTACACCAATTAGAGTACATGCCCGGGCTTGCACCTGCAACGTACCTACGACTCGTAAGCCAGCAGCTAGGTACCCCTAGCTCCTGGCTTCTGGGCACTGGGCCACCACTACTCTTATACGAGTAGATATAGTATGGTTTGATTGGCCTGTTGGTCTAGTGGTTAGTGGCCCTGACTGCTATGCCGGAGGTCGTGGGTTCCATTCCCAACCAGGACAAATATTTGTGTGATTAGTACGATCATTTGTTCTGTGTCCGGGTGTAGTTTATCTATAATATGTATGTATTTAGAAATATATAAGTATTTTTATCAGTTGTCTAGTACTCATACACAAGCTCTGCTTAGCTTGAGACTAGACAGCGTTGTATTATAGTTGTGGTATATTATATTATATTAGATGCATCAAAATCCAACTTGCATTTAAAAAATCCGCTCAGAGATTATCAACAAAAAAAATCTATCCGCGGAGAAAAAAAACGCTTAACCGTTTAATTTTACAACGGTGTCAAGATCTGATCCAGCAGAGTCAGGAAACTGATCTAATTTACATTAATTATCATATTCCCTTTTTAGTGGCATGAACTTTCAACTTTTAGCTCTGCACTATCGGCTAGCTCCACTGAATATTTAGCAGTTTGCAGTGTTCCGATTTCAACAGCGAATATTTAAAACAGACGCTGATTCTGTAAATATAATAGTATCAAGGAAATATTGCAATAGGATTCTCTAAATAAAGCTTATATCAGCTATTTTAAGAGCAGTTTATTCGATTTTGTAAGTATTCAGAATTGTTGAAAATTGAGACTGCTGTTAAAATACCCTGGTATTTTAAAACTGGTATTTAAAATACCCTCTTGTGTTTTTGTATTATATGTACATAGTTAGGTTTAGTATAAAAGTATTTATAGTTAATATTTAAATTTGCTACGTAGTTGGTTAAACCAATAAAATATATATGTTTTTTTAAATACCCTGATATTTTAAGTCAGTCTTTAAGAGGGCGACCCTCTGTCGTCAACCTGAGTATAGTTTAAAAACTTGTTGATTCATGAACCACAATGTTTGATGAAGAGGCAATGCAAAAAAAAAGAGATAACAACTGAACGAGTATTCAGTGAATTAGGGAATACCAACAGAGTTGTTGGCATTCCCAAATTCCGCCAAATTCACTCGAATATTTCATAAAACTGGTTCCATGAAATATTTGTTTTTTTTTAAAGCTTTAAAGTTTTTGAAAAGAAGTTTAGTAATTCAGAATCTCGATTAAATGTGCTTGCTATTTTTAAATTTATGAATACAATATGAGAGGTCGAGGTTCACGCAAAATAGCAGATTTTCAGAGGTCTTTAATGGACTTGTAAACCTAAATAATATCCACAAGATATCTGTGTTTCGAAAATATCTAGAGGAAGATGTATAATAACGTAAGAGCGGTTGTAAGAAAAATAACGAAGTTATATCTTGGGTTGGACGCTCTTAAGCAAAACTTTTTTTAATGCTATAATAGAAATTACTCAGGTATCATGGGTGCGTTCACGAACGTGTAACTTCACATATAGTACGAGTCAAGTAAAAAGAACGCTGGACGAAAGGGACAGCCCTTTCTGACACATGACGTGTATTGTACCTCACGAGGCACACAGACTCCAAACAACTATCCGAAGTAAAACCTGTTCCGTGCGTGAATCGAACAGTACCGTCAAACATCTGAGGTTTATAACTTGTTGTTTAGTATTTAAAGAGTAAGCGACCCGGTCGATATCACGACGCTTAAGGGAGGCCAGTAGCAGAACTTCAGCTGAAATGTTGATGATAACATCACGCTTCATACTATCTTTATATATATATATGTATAATTCTTCTGTACGTGTGTTTGTCACCTAACTCCTTCTAAACGGCTTGACCGATTTGAATGTATTTTTTTTTTGTATATTTGATTGGGTCTCTGGATGGTTTGAAAACAAAATAGGATCTAGAGTTATTAATAATTTTTTTCTGACAAACTGCCAGCATTTGGGCAGGACAACATCTGCCGGGACCGATAGTATAAGTATATATTTATATTATTTATCACATTAATTTTATAAATTTAATGTGAAAGTTTATGAGTGTTTAAGTCATGGCCAGATCTTAGAAATTACTTCATGATAATAATATGGCCAAGTAAAACTGGCCAGATCGTTTTCAACGTTGAAGTTTAATGATATTTCAATCTTCGTTTGGCCTACTTTCTTTAGACCATTTATTATCATTGAAATCCTACATCAATTGTATGGCCAAACAAGGATTGATATATCATCAAATGTTAACGTTTAAACGTTTAAGAATGTGAATTTATAACTGCGCATTGTCAGTTCTAGTTGATCGCTAATCGATCGACTATAACAATCGACTACTTTGTGTATCAATGTATTTTGTTTATGTTTGTTTTTATTATTTTATCGTATAATGGTTTATTATTATGTTATCTTTAGTTTGTTTATTGTTTTTAGTTCATAAGATGTTGCTAGCCGTTCAACGACTCGTCGACGACGGCTGGCGCTGAAAATCAGCGCTGTGGCTCTGTCCAGCACATGAGCCCCAGCATTTTGCTGAGCGCTGGCCGTTTTGCATGAATGTGTCGCATAATTTAACTTTTTTGTATAATTTGTTATATATGTATGTTATTATTATTATTATTTTTTAAGTTATGTGTCATATTTGTGCAAATAAACTGTTTTTCTTTCTTTCTTTCTTCTAAACAATCTGGTCAGTTTTAGTTGGCCATATCATGAAGTGATCAATTCTAAGATCTGGCCACGACATCTATTTGTATGTTTGTAACTTCTTCACGCTCGAGCGGCTGAACAGATTCCGATGAAACTTGGTACTCCTGTAGACCATGTCCTGGAATAACACATACTTTTTAACCCGAGGGTACATTCTCTTGGGGCAATTTTCTTCTTTCTCATATGCGATGCCGCTTGCAGCAGCTATATGTGTATAATAAAGATAATAGATAACTAGGTACTTAATACGATGATTTCAATAGGTCGTGCGCTAGATCTCTCTTCAATCGTGTCGGATTATCGTCCTATTGGATTAAGAGACTAATTGAAGAGAAAGTGCAACTGTGTTTGCGTAAACACTGGGGCACTAATATAACTCTCGTGCAAATGGCTAGTATTCATTAAGATTGGCCGGGAAAGCAAAATCAGTTATAGTAGAAAATTATTCCAAGGATACATAAGCATAATCGGCCTTGTAATGTTCCCACTGCCGGGACTTAGGCCTCCTCTTTAGGAGAGGGAAAAGGCCGTAATCCACCACATGGACCCTGTGATTGGTGGATGTCACATATCTTTGAATGTTTTTCCTTCATCGTTTTGAGAGCGGTGGTGATGAAATAAATTACACAAAGTAATACGCCTGGCTGGGTTGTCACAGAATGTGTTTCCTGGTAACTTATAAAAGTCTGGGCAGTTACCAGGAAACATACTTCAGGAATAAAACAGTTTGTGCTATTCTCGGACATGCGCTACCCTTGTGTATTTCATCTAAATCTGTTAAGACGGTTTCAGCGTAAAGGAGTAAGAAGCATACACACACAGATTAATTAAGACATAAAAACTAAACTAACTTTCACCTTTATAGATATTAGAGCAATGTAATATCAAATCAGTATTAATATGGAAAGCACGGTTGGCTGAACCATACACTATCGTAACGTGTGTTACAATTATAGCACATGGCTTGGATCTAGGAAATCGGCATGACGTTATATCAGTATCTAATTGACTGTTAGGTATTGGTTAAAGATATTGTAGTGTGTCATATCCGGGACCGATGGCTTCGGGGAATTGAGCTATTCATTGTTTAGAGGCAATAACTTCGTTAAAAATACACGATTTTAAATGAGATTAGACATTTAAACTTCTTCCACTGAAAGTGTCTTTAAGGCTAGAGTGAAAAGGCTTTTAAGAGCGCGCAACTCGAGGTACATTTTCATACAACCGCTCTTACGTGATTAAGATGTTATAACATATTTTTCTGCAGATATTTTGGATACACAGATATTATTATCTTGTGGATATTATCTCGGCTTCCATAGAAATCAAAACTTAAATTTGTGTAAAACTAATCTACTGGATTAGTTTTACACAAATTTAAGTTTTGATTTCTATAGAAGCCCTCTGAAAATCTGCTTTTTTACGTGAACTTTGTCCCTCCATATTCTACTCATATATTAAAAACATAAAAAAGTACATCTATAGAAGCCTTGCACATTTAATCGAGATTCTAAATGACGACAATTTTTCTCAAAAACTTTTAAGAGCTTTAAAAATCACGTTTTTCCTGGAAAAAGTTTTGTGAAATATTTACCGAATGCCAACAGAGTTTTCAGGAGTTATCTCTATTTTTTTGCATTGCCTCTCCATCAAACATCGCGTTGGAGCAATCCAAGACGAAACAACAAGCTTTTAAACCATGGTCCACGTTGACGATAGGCGAGTGGAAAAGGACCCTCTTAATGAACTAGTGCGCCTCACCATCAACGGTTGCATCACTGCTTACCATTAGGTGGGATCGCAGTCAAACACTAGTTTATATCAATTTAAAAAAAAAAAACAAGCGTTTTGTTATTGTCCATTCAACCAATTTTGACTTCTATTATGTAGATATAAGGATGGGATTAAAAGCAAAAAAGTGGTTACAATATCAATTGTTTACTGCAACTGCCATTTGTCATGCCCGCAACGCGATAGAAGTCAAAATTGATTGAACGGACAGTAAAAAAGATTTGTTAAAATGTGTTCTTTTATTTCGAATAGATTATAGCTTTAGATAGATAATAATGATCTTTTATTGGAACAGAATAAACATTTACATATCGTTTGCATACGAGAATAGCTACAGTAGTTAGGAACTGTGTCGCAGCTATTAACTAATAAAAATTCCTCCAGGAGGAAGACGACAGCGTTCCATTTGCAAAAGAAAATCAAAAACTTATAATCAATGAACAAATTACATAATAAAGATCACAAGAGAAAAAAAATACAATATTTAAAATAGAATCATGAATAGAATAGAATAAAACTTTAAAAACTTATAAACTAACTTAATCTATGGGTACAATGGCAATGCAATAACAAACAAAAAATTTCAAATGACAAATTATAGAATACAAAACAGAATACTTACATTGATATTAAATTAAATTAAAATATCTCCAAAAAGTGGTTACGGTCCCATAACAATAGAGTTTTCATTCGTGATTCGTCTATCATCAATGTAAGCATGATTTAAAAGCTTGGTGTTTCATCCATCGCTATATTTGATAAAGAGGCAATGCGAAAAAAGAGAGATAACCCCTGTAGGCTTTGTCGGCATTCGGTAAAAGCCGTCACTCACTCGAATTTCACAAAACTTGGTACAAAAAAACATAGATATTTCTGTGTTTTTTAAGAATCACCATTTAGAATCTCAGTTAAATATACAAGGTTTTTATAAATATATTTTCTTTACTTTTTAGTTTATGAGTAAATTATGAAGGGCCAAAGTTTACGCAAAATAGTACATTTTCAGAGGTTTCGTTACTTTATTAGTTGTACACAATTACAAACATTTATTTGTGTACAACTAATCCAGTCAAGAAACCTCTGAAAAACTGTTATTTTGTTGTACACAATTAGATGTTTGGACTTCAATACAAACCTAGGTAATAAATACAAGATATCTGTGTTTCCTAAATATCTAGAGAAAGATGTGTAATGACGTCATAATCACGTAAGTCCGGTTGTATGGGAATAATATACGGGTCGGGTGCTCTAAAGGAATTTTAATAAAAAAATGTATCCACTTTCCGCCAGACATCTCATTAAAATGTTTTAATTAAATTAACTATAAAATAAACGTTTTCTGCAAAGGATAAGGCTCCATTTTTTTAAACCGAATTAATTATGTAATGTGTAAGTAAAATTCAACAAAAATCATTAAAATATCTCAATAAATCAAAATGTTAACTTTGAAGTTGCGCTTGCAGGAGTAATTTCGTTTCACGCGGTGCTGTGTGTGATGTCACATGACCCTTTACCATTGTGATAAAAAAATAATTAAAAACACTTCTAATCAATCAAAAACAAGTCAATTTTACGTAAAATAACTAGAAACAGCGCGAGAGCTCTCGTGCTACTCAGAATCTCTTGTGCATTTGAATGATTTATAGTACACCGACCTCATTTAGGTCAAAGGATTTTCCAGTAGGAAACTTCAATCGTTGTGCATAAATCTAAATAATTCACTTCTCAGTAAATAATTATAGATGGATCTCAATACTGTTTTCACTGATTTATTAGTCTTATTAAATATTTTTTACTATCTTAAACCTCATGATCACCAGGTATGGCAACAATTTCTATGTAAACAAATGAGGCTGCCTGCAATAGCTTCAGTCTCCTGGAACATTTTGTTACAGTAAATAAACCTACAATTCAAAATGAACAATATGTACCCCAGGTGTGCCCAAATATCTAGCGTAAATCAAAACAATTCCTCAGGGTAAATCCAACATACTACGTAGAACACTCAGTCAGTAATCAAAACCAAGATTACTTAGAATTTACAATTTAAATCTCGTAAACTTTGCTTATGTTGTAAAGTGCAGTAATTAATTTGATTAAGAGGGCTCGTGTTGTGTCTCGCGTCGAGATCCCGTCTGGGTGCGAGCTTCAAATGTTTTGTTCTTAATTTTGTGGTTTCAACAAGAAGGATTACACTCATATGATCCAATCTAGCTCTCTTAAAATATTTTTATTCAAATGATGTTTACCTATTTTACAAAAAGGTAATTACACTTTCATACGTCAATTTAAACTTGAGGAGGTCGGTGTTTCCTAGCTGACAAGAAATATCAAAAAAAAAATCAGAAATCAAATTCACTTTTATAGTCTATACAGTAAACATGTAATGGTCAAAATATATAAAAGCCATGCTGAGTTTGAGATGGTTGTTGTTGTGGATATTCAAGATTTTTTTTTATGTATACTTGGTAGGTCTGAGAATAAATCGTAGGGTATTTTTACCTTCCTATCCCACCCCATTTTTTTTTTTGTTATTTTATATGGCAGAACAACGGTTACCGAGTCAGCTAGTAAAATTATAAAAAGATTAAAAAGTGGTTTTATACCATCCTGTTGAATCAAACAAGCACAGAATCATAAAAGGAGTATAAAATTTTTAATCCTTCTCTACGTAATAAACCTCTTACGATCCTCTGAATTTACGAGCATCTGGATATTCTTCAGAAGAGAATAATTAAGTTAAGCACAACCTATCGGAAAAGGTGACTAAAACTGAAGCTTAAGCTATTCTTGTATCGCCTTCATAAGCGAAGTCCGCAAGAAAAACTTTCATTCAGTTGACAGATCGCGGTTTATTATTCAATCGTTAATTACGGCAACTAAGCAGATCATGAAAGAATACTTTCCTTCTTTTTAGGGTTCCGCACCACAAAAGGAAAAACGGAACCCTTATAGAATCACTACTTTATTGCCCGTCTGTCTGTCTGTCAAGACCGCGAACGCGTGGAGGTATCAAGTTGAAACTGTGTAAAAATCAAACTTCTAAGTTAACAAGAAAAAAAGGTAAAGCCATTTATGTCGCAAAAAACGTGTATTTCGACACTCAAAGGAATCAAAATTCACAGGGTACTAGGAATAAATCTGAAAACAGTAAATTTGTTGTTACGTCACAAAATAAAACTTTTTTGCGGTTCGGAAAAATATTCGAAACTCCATTCGAGAATTGAACTATTTACATAATATGTTTGTACGGAACCCTCACTGCGCGAGTCCGACTCGCACTTGCCAAGTTTTTTTTATAAATTCTGAAGAAAACCATGATGTAGCAGAGAATTATAATACCATTCCATATTCATCAAGGCTGTGGGAATATTTGAAAGAGATACCGTGGCCCTGGGACGCAAAGGGCAAGTGAAGTAACGTAGCAGTGGTTTTAG
This sequence comes from Mythimna impura, assembly GCA_905147345.3. Lineage (NCBI taxonomy): Eukaryota > Metazoa > Arthropoda > Insecta > Lepidoptera > Noctuidae > Mythimna > Mythimna impura. The sequence goes on along the minus strand of LR990353.1, from coordinate 19,341,353 downwards.
TCAGTAAAAGTCTGAGACACCCTCCCACTCCATCCAGACCGGGAGCTAAGCTAGTTATAGTTAGTTATACTGCTTACTAAAGTTTACTACTATCAATGTAAATACCTACATAAATATGCAAGTTGGAGTTTTATTTCCGGCTCCAATTAGGTATAATCACTTTATTACAAGAGGCATAAAAGAGGAGAGTGGAGGAGAGGCAGAATACCTTCCATCTGTGTTCCCTAAAAAATTATGTAGAAGTGGCGAGACAATTTGCCACTAACCATGCACAAACTCAAACTTCAGGTTACTATTAAAAAAACCTAAGGTTATTAACAGACGTATTTGAACTGCACGTGAGCCGCAAATTTGCAGTTTGGATGCACTTTTTAGCAGTTGACGAATCTGCCATCTGTATTGCCAACCGACCCACCCAGCGCATTCGTTAGAACTGCATTACAACGGTAGGTCCACTACAAGTAGACTGCAGTTCTTGTACAGCCGGTCTATAAAGCTTTTAATCGTCCTATATTCAGGCTCGATACATGGATTCTTTCCAAGATCGTGCTCAACAGACAGTAGAATAGTACAGTCAAGTAGGTAATCAATAATAATTATAGTTAAGTAGGTAACCAATTTACAACGAGATTTAGATAAAATTTGTCAGATGGGTAGACCATGTCATAGAATACTTTTTTTTTAATGTTAGCAAAGGAGGAGACTGCACGTGTACGCGTGAGGAAGGGGCCCTCACGCCCCAACCGCCGGGGATTCCGATCCCGGTATCTGACCACCGTAGGCGCGGGCTTGCAAACGGCGAACAATGAGTAGCTAGCCGTCCGACCGTCCGGTAACTGTCAGAACCGAGCCCAAGTCGTCGACAGCGCGTACTGTTCCACGCGCGCCTCAAGGAGATGTCAGCAAACCGTAGGGGCCCAGCAAGGTCGAAGCCTACGGTGAGGCCAAGGGTCTGCTTCCGAAAGGAAGACTCGGCCCTAGTATGAATGATGTCATTGGATGATTTTCCCACAGAAAAAAAAATGTATTACTTTTTTGTCCTGTATTTTCCCTTGATATAATATTCTATTTCCACGCGGGTAGAGCCAGTAAGTAAATAAAGCCAACTAAATATTTAGTAGCCGACATTTATTTGTACAGATACAAAGGTCACCTACCGTATCAAGTGACACTGGTAAATTGAGCAACCGACTAATGTGGACGTTAAATGCTGGGAAAACTGGCTCATTGTGACTTCTTTTATTTATACAAATGTTATTCAACAGGTTGGGTTTGTTCATATGGGATGGTCCTTTATGGCCCTAAACACAAAATGGCAATGCAATGTCACATTGTAAAAATGTACGATCTCGCACGATGCGAAATTAATTCGCAAGTTGCGATACTTGCGAAAATTGGTTCTAGTGACCATATAAAGTCACCTGAAATACAACAGCCTACATTGATGCTACATGACCAATGATTATAAATGTTAAAGGAGATACTATTGTGTTTCAATAATCTCAAACCAATATTATACTTGATAGGTACAACAGTAGATAATATTCTACGAGATTGTTATCGTAGTCGGTAACGTAAACGTCAATTTAGACAAAAAATAAATAACGTGGCAATGCTGCCAGCCTTCTGGGCATATTTCCGGATGACAGCGATGTGGAGGAGTACTTCGATGCCAGAGTATAATAGGTGTTTTTGTATTATATGTACATAGGTTTAGTATAATAGTATTTATAGTTTTTAAGTACATAGTTAGGTTTTAGTATACATAGTTTAGTTAATATTTAAGTTTTTTGTAAGAGAGTGTTTAAAATTTGCATAATAAATAATTGATTGATCACTGATAAAAATAAATAGGTTTTCTGGCGACAATATATGTAAATCTTATTTTTTTCATACGATTCGATTTTTTTTTTAAGTTAAGAAATCGAAAAATGACTTTTCTCGCTCTTGAATGATGCGAGAGGGTGTGTCAGATTTTTACTTACTAAAACCCACCTGTGTCCAGGGGCACGGTAACTCTTTCAATTATTTTTTTCACCCTAACAGCCCCTACGATTTTACTGGCATATCTTTAAAGTGCATGTGGACCACTGCGCGCCGTCGATTAGGACTCGGTTTTCACCAGACGGTTGGATAGCATGTTTCCCATTGCTCATCATCCACAAACCCTCGCCTGCGGTGGCCGGGAATAGCCCTGCGACTTTTGACATATCCGGGGCGTCTCCTAAGGCGGCGGCTGCGCCATGAGGATTATACGATTTGACATAAACAAACGTTTACGTTAACGCAATCGAGCCCTAAGCCCTCTGTGAATATATCTCTTTGAAAACTAAAGCGAAATGAGCTGTTAATCCACTAGCTCCAAGAGGAACGACAGTTTGCTGAACGTTCACTTTGCTAAAGTTTCCACGGTGACATTTGAACAGAATGTTGCTGATTACAATTACACTAAAGACTAATTACTAATTCATAGGCAACAAATATCAGAATTACTATGTTGAATATCGTATCTCAAAAGGAAAATGGAACAGTCTAATCACACTGACAACAACGTCAGTACGCAAAAGCTAGGTAATTATGTTTTCAACAATACGTATTACTACAGTATGTACTATATTGTAAACGTTCAAAATTAGTAGTAGGTAATAGTTGAATATTAATTTTTTGACTCGCCTAAGACAGCACAAAATTTTCCATTTTCTGATTTATTCCGATCATAATTATAGGAATAATATAAATCACTTACTACATGTTTAATATATTTACATATATTTTTATTATATTTACATATATGTTTATAACTAATTAATTTGTTTATGTTTAATAACTTATTTCTTATTTTGTTTTTCCTTTTTGAAGTCTTTGTTATTTATTTATTGTGCAAACTTACCACAGTATTGTCTTTTTTAACCCAAAGGTTGACTGGCAGAGTATGTCTTCTTGCATTAAGTCCGCCTATGTACCACTACTGTACATGAAGTTTAAATAAATAAATAAATATATTTACATCGACTACAACATTTTTACCTATAATTTTTACTTTGAGTGTGACTGTTGCGAGGTGTAATTTTGTTTTCCGTTTTTAATTAAAATATTTCCTTTTTTATCCTATCTCTGAATCTAAAATAAGCTGAAAAACGACAAAGATAATATTTTAAACTCCTACTAATTGTAAGTGGCATACTAATTCCAGGTTTCCACAGCCACATGAATAAATATAGACAGCCACCACGAATATTATTTTTACTTAACATAAAACTTTATTTCTGCATCATTTAGTATTCATATATTCTAAAAATCTGCTAACGTTTGCATTGCTGTGACCAATATTTTGCTATAAAATTAATCTGCAAGGAGATTTACATTTATAAAGGAACTGCTTTGTGTTTTAGTTTTGACTATAGTGTTGGCTGCATTTCAAGACATGAGTGTTAAATGATAAATAATATTTATTTTGCAAATGAAATTTAAAAAAAAAACACTTTTATACGTAATTTTTTTTTTCGTCAGTTTAAACTAGGTCAGATCGGTGTTTCCTAGCTGACTACCCTAAGAAGAAACACCGAAACAAACTCAGGGGTCAAAGACATTTAAAGTCCATACACTAAACATGTAATGGTCAAATCATATGAGAACCATGCAGATAAGTGTCTCAGATGGTCTTTTAAAGAAAGAACCACACAGATTTGAGTGGACCTGTCCAGTCAGTGCAAGCAGATGTCAGTATTCGTGTAGCTCAAACTGGGGACTACTAAGGAGCTCAACGACTATACGACGGTATATCATGATTACCTCCGTAATTAATTTGTTCAATAGCTTTGTCGTGTTCATCATTCAAAATGTAAATATAAACTGTTTTCCCGAGTAAATATCTACTGTGAATGACTAACTTCTCATTTATTTGCATATCCATTCATGCTTTAAGTAAATAACAAAATACAACTCAGGAAGCGGGCGCCCTGGTCCTTTTAAAAGCATGCCAGGACTTGAAACCAACTCGCAGAAGCCCTGTTAGGCATGTTGAAATGTGGATAATTACTGGTTGGGTGAAAACTATTGCTTCATATAAAAAACAAAGATATAGGCTTTCGTTTTGGAAGGCAACAGTGGACTGATTACCAAGAAATATATTAATACTAGTTCCTGTCAGTGGGTTCGCCCGCGAGAAAATAGGTTTATCCATATTTTTTTTTTGTAAAATCCTCTCTTAGCTCTCTGCTCCCATACGTCATAAAAGGAAACCTTATGCAAAATTTCACCTTCCCAGTCCCAGTAGTTTCGGCTGTGTGTTTATAAGACAATCAGTCAGTTTCTCCTTTTATAATATATGTTAAATAGCTTCTACCATTGGCTTTGAACCTCCATTTCAGTTTTTAGGGAGTGAGTTTTGGGGAATCCTCTCTTAGTGTTCGCCAACGTCATAAAAGAAAACCTTGTACAAAATTTTACGCTCCTAGTCCCAGTAGTTTTGGCTGTGCGTTGATATGTCATTCAGTCCGTTCTTCCTTTTATATATAGATAAAATATAATTATGGTGAACTAAGAATATAAACGCAACAACATCATCATCATCATTTCAGCCGAAAGACGTCCACTGTTGGACATAGGCCTCCCCTAAGTGTCGCCACAATGAACGGTCCTGTGCGTCTCGCATCCATCAGATTCCCGCAACCCTTTACCAGGACATCGGTCTACCTTGTAGAAGGCCTTCTAACGCTACGTCTTGCGGTACGTGGTCGCCATTCCAGAACCTTTCAGCCCCAACGACCATCCGTTCTGCGAGCAATGTGCCCTGCCCATTACCACTTAAGTTTGGCGATTCTTCGTGCTATGTTGGTAACCTTGGTTCTCCTGCGGATATCCTCATTCCTGATTCGATCACGCAAGGAAACTCCGAGCATAGCCCTTTCTATTGCCCTTTGGGTGACTTTAAGTCTTCTTATGAGGCCCATTGTAAGCGACCACGTTTCGGAGCCATATGTCATCACTGGCAACATGCACTGGTCATAGACTTTTGTCTTGAGAGACACTGTGGTATATTGGAAGAGAAGATACCGCGCAGCCACATATCACGTATATTCTCCAAGCGTCAAATCATACAGAAAACATGGTCTTACCAAAACCTCACCAGAAGATAAACTATGTGCTATTAACGCTTGAGCATATTTCATAACATTTCCATCTGCAATTCTAACAAAGATGGCGTCTAAAATAAGCTTAGCATACACACTATATACAGCTCTGAGTTATGACAACTCGCATCTACTAAATTCAGGACATAAATAATATAAGCTGCTTCACGATCCAGATTTATCTTCCGTCACGAAGCATATTTTTCAACTGGATGCCAATTTTTCAAATGTACCTACACGATTTTTATTTTGATGTTGATTTGTTTTCGTTAAAAAGTGATGTTCAAATGTGAATTTTAAATGTGTTTTGTGTGATCGATGGAGAAAATGAAGACTCGAGACATGTTGTTGATATGTCTGGCACATTATGTTAAAAGCTTTTGTTGTGTGTTTATTGGATTTTTTTTTTTGGAATTGTATTAATTTTTATGAGTTAAAGTAGACTGAAATTCGTCGGGGTTATTAAACTTATTCATTCTTAATCATCGCACAAATATACGAAAATTTGTGACTGTCTGTGTATTTTTGTTACCTGTTTACCTTTTGATTTATTCTATATTATATAATAGTAGTAAGCTAAATAATGTTTTTCACATAATTATTTAAAATGCTTCCTCTTTTAGTTTGCTCCGCCCGAAAGGGACCTTATGATCTAATTATAAGTTTACCACCTAAGAATACACACATGTGGAATGAAATAAAACTATTGAGCCTTGATTTGGCATACGGTTAACCACGTCTTGGAATAGCACATAGAATATCTTTTAATTAAAAAAAAAATCGTCTAAAAGAACATACAAAGATTATTTAAATTTAGTTAATTACCAAACATCGGTATAGGTAAATAACAAATTGTAAACATTTTTAGATAACATTTTTAGACAACTGTTAGATGGGAGACATGTCGGGATGGAGTATAAGTACTTATAATGTTACTGTCTTTGTTTTTTGTCTTTGTTTTGTTAATTGAATAAACCATTAAAAAAAAACTTTTTACTCCCCGATTGTGTTTTCTTGGGACAATTTACCATGTTCACGGGGGCAAAGCCACTAGGGCAGGTAATAAAATTTATAGCGACCGACTACATATTTATTTATTACTAGCTTTTGCCCGCGGCTTCACCCGCTAACATAAAATATAGCCTATGTCACACAGGAATAAAGCAGCTTTCTATAGGTGAAAAAATGTAAGCAATCGATCAAGTACTTTCATAAATCCTCCTACAAACAAAGAAACAAAATTTACCTCTTATAATATTAGTGTAGAAATATAGTTCCACGACAAGCTTATAAAGATCTAAGGTAATTTTAAATAATTTCCATACCATTGTTACCAATGATTTAACACAAGTGAACATGTAATTGAACCAAAAATTCGAAGACATGTGACATTCACCAATCCGCACTGGGCCCGCGTGGTGGATTACGGCCCATTCCTTCTCCTAGAGAGAGGAGGCCTGAATCCCAGGAGTGGGAACATTAAAAGGCTGATTATGCTTATGCTATGATTTATGAACATGTATTTTACAATTTATACATTACGGTTTTACAAGAATTCAAAAAGAATAAACCTTCGTCCTTGAGGCAGTATCTTACGTCCAGTCTAATTCGAATCTTTTCAACGTCAATGAAAATCTTCTAGATATCTTTATACAAGACTGAAGAAAACAAAGCGTTTCGTACAAGTGTTTACTGCTAACCATTTCTCTATCTTCAAAAGTATTTGCTTTCAAACCAAAGAATGTTAAAGAAATTTTTCAATGTTATCTGTGATACACAGTTTCCGTTTACCGAATTTTTATTTTACTATTTTACCTTTGGTTTTCTGTCCTTAGAGGAAACTTTAGGGCTTTAAAAATATTGTGACATTTTTGTAATGGCTTTGAAATTGTATTACACACGTGCCAGAGATAGTAACAATTTGTTTTTGGATATTTTTTCAGCTTTATTTTATACTAGCTTTTGCTATTTGCTCCTCTCACGTAAAAGTAGACAATTATCCCAAGAGAGCATATTTATCTACTCCTGAGCACGCCATAATTATGGCGATAAGTCCCCTCTTCGAGGAGTGGCTGGAAAGGCAACACGGCGCGGCGGCGTTCATAACTTCCGCATGACGCAGGTCCTCACCGGACATGGTAAGTTCGGAAGGACCTACACCGGATCCGTGCGGAAGAAACGCCCGGGTGTCACCACTTGTAACAAGTTTCACAAAACTTGTTACAGTAATGTGAGCAGTGGTGGCCGAGTGGTAACGGCCCCGACTTACGAGTTGTAGGTCGCGGGTTCAAACCCAGCCAGGCGCATTACTTTGTGTAATTTATTTCATCACCACTGCTCTCAAAACGGTGAAGGAAAACATCGTGAGGAAACCGGCATGTCCTAGAACCAAAAATTCGAAGACATGTGACATTCACCAACTCGCACTGGGCCCGCGTGGTGGATTACGGCCCTTTCCCTCTCCTAGAGAGGAGGCCTGAGTCCCAGCAGTGGGAACATTAAAAAGGCTGATAATGCTAATAATGCATATACAAGTAGCAAGATTTTACCTATATTTCTAGTCTAGATTATCATTGATTGGCCGAGAAAAACAAACAAAAACCTGTCGTAACCTGTCATTTAGACTCCGGTTTTATCCAAAACTTTCTCGGTTTTGGTTACGGTTATGATTTTTTTATTTCGGATATGTTAAGCAAAACTATCGGAGTTTTGCTTACAGAGCTCTGTAACATCCCTGCTTCTGAGATATAAAGCATTCCTTGTTCTATTTTAAGACATGGTCTACGCAAGTGCCGAATTTAATCCAAATCCGTTAAGCGATTTCTAGCATGAAAGAGTAAAAAATATACACACGCACACGTTAAAAGCGGCCAACCCGAGGTACATTTCCATACAACCGCTCTTACGTGATTATGATGTTATTGCACATCTTTCTCCAGATATTTTGGATACACAGATATCTTATTGATATTATTATTATCTAGGCTTCTTTAGAAATTAAAATATAAATTTGAGTAAAACTAATCCAGTAAAGACCTCTGAAAATCTGCTATTGAAATTTGGCCCTCCATAATGTACTCATGTATTAAAAATATAAAAAAAGTACATCTATAGAAGCCTTGCACATCTAATCGAGATTCTGAATGACGACAATTTCGTCATTCAGAATCTCGATTAGATGTGCAAGGCTTCTATTTGATGATCTCTAAAACTTTTAAGGATTAAAAAAAAAAACATATTTACTGGAACAAATTTTGTGAAATATTCGAGCAAATCATGGAATAACCGAATGCCAACAGAGCTTTCAGGCGTTATCTCTCGCGTTGCCTCTTCATCAAACATCGCGTTGAATTGAGTTCGATGAAGCAACAAGCTTTTAATTTAAACCATGCTCGATGTTGACGATAGACGAGTGAGAAGGGCCCTTTAATACTCGTATGCATACAAACTTTTCGCTTTTATAATATTAGTAATGATAAGTCGTATTATACAATGAGACTTTACATCGTCTTTTGTTTGAAGTTTTTATAATAACAGAAGCATTTTCAAAAATTCTTAGTGTTCTGTTCATTATACCTATAAATAAATCTCGAACATACTTTCATAGTTCTAAAGTCGGTAGGTTAGGAGAATCAAATTATTTCATACAGCTGCAGCAGTATGAAATAATTCGATTCTTCTCGTCTTTCAAAATAGTGTTTGATTGACATTATAATTTTAAGATGACTTACCTCCTTACGGTACCTAAATGAAATCATCTTGAGGAAACCTGTTTGGTTCTAGGACATGCTGGTTTTCTCACGATGTTTTAGATCACCATTTTGAAAGCAGTGGTGTTGAAATAAATTACACAAAGTGGCTGGGTTTGAACCAGCGATCTACAACTCGTAAGTCGGAACCGTTACCGCGTTGAGCGAGAGAGAGACGTGGTGGCCCAGTCACCACTTCTCTCTCTCGCTCTTGTTCCATAAGCTCATATGAAAATTTATTTTTTATCATAGTTTTAGACACATTGTTTGTCCGCCAGTCCGCCTCTGTACTCCTTTGTGCATAAAGAATAAATAGATAAATAAAATCGTTAGGGTCTCCTCTTGTTCTTTATGCAACTTTATGGTAAAACTTTCAAGTGGGTGCTTTAACACTGCTTAAAGTCTCATTTGTTTTAAATGTTGCGACGAGGCAATTCTTAACTTTAAGCATGTAACAACACACATTAGCGCAAAAATATACGAGTAGAATGCTGTTCGGCCGTAATGGCTACAAACAGACGTGTGTGGAAAAAGAGATGGAGGTAATTGCCCAGTAGTGCGATATAATAATAAATAAGAAGCTTTTGAATTAACTCTCTTTTGCTCTCTTTTTCTACAACAAACAAACAAAACTTGTTTGTTTTAGAATGCCTCTTAATTCAGCATGTCTGGCTAAATCCTGCCATTCTCCCCCTCTTTTGCTCTTAAAAGTATAAAGAAAAGTCTGCCCTTCTCCGTCGTTTCAGTCTAATAAAGATCCCGAACAGAGGCCAACCGTCGCTGAGTTGCGACATATGGTGGAAAAAGCCATAATTGCATTAAATCGGATCACCTATAATTTTCCTCATTATTATTATCTACTCCAGAGTTGATAAACAACAAAGGTTATTTATATAATCAACTCTCATCATAGCTAAATATCATTAAAATCAACTAGACTCTCTTTGCATAGGCTACGCCTCATTAGCAAAGTTGATATTAGCACAAATTTATTACGAGATATACTCTCATAAGGGAGGACTGGAGGGTCTTTTTAGGGAGGACTGGAGGGCATCCTTCTCTTACTAATAACACTAACATACTATTCTGGAGCCCAGCCATCAGAGGGCAGAGCCAGAAAACTCAGAACTCAAACTTTACGCTTGGGTGTGTTTTAGACAGTAAAACTCTGATACTCCTTCTCGCTCCACCACAAGCAGGAGAAGATGATGATATCCCACCTAATCTTTTTTTATTGGTGATAGGCTCACGCTTGAACACTATGTCACCTGATAAAAAGCGACGATGTGGTTGAAGATGGAGCACGCTTGCCTAGAAGTAACCTATTCACTCTTGACTTATAGATTGTAACCTATCAGAAAACACAGACTCCGGTGGGGAATTCCTCTCCTTAGCTGTACGCTTTCTTTCCTATTGCATATATTTTTGTTATTATAAAATTCAATGTTTTATTACAGACATTTTTTAACTTTTCCATCTGTCATCACTTCATAACTTATTCTATCATGCTGACGCTTATAGTAAGTTGTGTATGCTCAGTGTGTCAATTATATAATAATGTGTTAGTACTTGCAGTAGACATGTGGATCGATTTTGTATAGTCACCTTTACGTCCTTCGTTACATAGGTGTTATTGACTCCTGGAAACCATTAGTACAGCTATATACTGTGTCAAGTTCTGAAAACTTACCTTACTTAAAAAAAAAATGAAAATTTGCCCTAACACTAAGAATTGAGACCATATATTTGAAACGCGGGATCAATGTAAGCTGTTCCCTAAATTTCATTAAATTAGTAATCATCAGAGTTGACACGTGGATCCATGATCGTAACATCAAAGTGTACTACTACTCATCTTTTGAGATTACGAAGGGCTATGCTCGTAGTTTCCTTGTATGATCACATCAGAAACAAAAATATCCGCAGAAAAACTAAGGTTACTGACATAGCTCGAAGAATCGCCAAATTTAAGTGGCATCGAGCAGCCCGGTACATTTCTCGCAGAATAGATGATGGTCAGTGGGGCCAAAAGGTTTTGGAGTGGCGGCCACGTATCGGAAGGTGTTGGAAGGCCTCAAAGTCGACCTGGTGATGGTTGCGGAAATTCGATGGATGGAAATCACTCAAAACTGGTCATTGTGGTGACGCTTGAGGGAAGTTTAAGTCTAGCAGTGGAAGTCTTTCAACTGAAAATGATGATGAAAGATGAAGCCCAAAAATAAGACTGTAAATTTAAAACTCTCAGGTTCTGTTTTCGTTTTAATTGTTTTTGAAAACCTTTGCTAAAGCCTAATACAGAAATTGGATTGCATACGTTTACGATTCGCAGAATACGCGATGTTTGATTATGTTTTCCACGAATTTTTAAGTCAACAAAAAATTTTTTCAGAGGCCTTAATTGTAGTTATGATTGTTTTGCAACTGTATGTTTTTCTGTGAAAATTAGAAATGAATTTATATGAGTAAATTGTTCATTTACTTACGTTCATAATCTCCATCGTACTATTGGTACAGACATTATTCAAAAGCCAAAATGTTTAGAGTTGACTTCGTGACACTTCCGTAGCGCATGTCAATCAATTCCTTCCTAATTATATATTGTATACCAAAACCAAATATAGTACACAGTGAAATAATAATTCATGTACTGTGGATCTCGCTATAGAAACAAGATGTCAAAAATCATGCATCTCATTTTAACAGTAATAAGTTGTGTAAGATTCCCTTGAGTGTCGAAAAATACGTTTTTTACGACATAAACGGCCGTATCTTTTTTTTCGTTAAGTTAGGAGTTTGAGTTTTTCACAGCTCTAAGGGACGGCAGACCTGAGTACATGGTTTTAATTTCAACTTGATACCTCCACGCGTTCCCGAGATAAAAGGTCTTGACAGACAGACGGACGGACATGGTGCGATTCCGACTCGCACTTTCCCAGTTTTTATTTACATTGAAGTCAGTTGTATTATGTTTTCTTTTAAGTTTTTTATTTTACACTTTTTAGTTGCGGTACCACAACTAAAAAGCACCCCTCAGTCAAACTTAAAGTCATCGCTTATACGTATAAACAAAGTAAATTTACTTGTTACGACAGTTATGCTATAATCCTAAGAGGAGTTCCTCCTTCGACCTTTCAATCAAAAAAAAATTTTCAAAATCAGTCCACAATTGACCGAGAAATCGGTGAAAATACTTAAAACTTAACTTATACTAAAAAAATAAAAACAGCTGAACATAAAACCTCCTTCTTTTTGAAGTTGGTTAAAAAGTGCCTTTAAATGGTGTATTTGAAACTAACTTTTGCCCGCGACTTCGTCCGGGTATATGTCGGTTATTGTGGACCTAAAGTCGATATCAGATAAGCATAGCATAATTAGCCTTTTTAATGTTCCCACTGCTGGGACTCAGGCCTCCCCTCTGGGAGAGGGAATGAGCCGTAATCTACCACGCGGGCCCAGTACGGGTTGGTGAATGTCACATGGCTTCGAATTTTTGGTTCTACGATATGCCGGTTTCCTCACGATGTTTTCCTTCATCGTTACGAGAGCAATGGTGATAAAATAAATTACACAAAGTAATGCGCCTGGCTCGATTTGAACTCGCGACCTACAACTCGTAAGTTGGGACCGTTACCACTGGGTCACCACTGCTCTGCACTGCTGCGAAACCTGATAAAAACAAACCGTACCAAATTTCATCAAAATTGATTCAGTTGTTTAACCATAAAAGCGTAACAGACATACAGAGTTCACATTTATAATATTAGTATGGATAAATGCTTTGATTTGTGGACACGTATTCCCAGAATCCCCTACATAATGATGTATGTATTACTGAGCAAACTAGTTTCTAATTTAATAGAGAGCTGTCATAATTGCTACCTGAAGCATGATTTACCTTGTTTTAGGTGAAAATGTCAAACAGAAACCAACTAAACCACCAGATACAAGCATACATACACATGACTAAATGTAGGTTTATTTGTATTGAAAATGGGAGCCACGTGTTTCCTACAACGTTTCACTGATATTTAAAGATAGGCTGGTTGTAAAGGATTTTTTTTAATTCATGGGCAATCTTTCAGGGAGCGAATGTGCTCACAAGTATTTTAGGATCAATATTGATAACACGACGACTAAGTAAGTTAAAAGGTAGGTTCAATTTAATTGAATTACCATGTGAATGGACATATATACTGGACAGTTTTGTTTTCCCATTTTTAGGGTTCCGTACCTCAAAAGGAAAAATTGGAACACTTATAAGAGCACTTTGTTGTCCGTCTGTCTGTCAAGACCCTTTAAGATCTTTGGAACGTATATGCATATATCGAGTTGAAATTAAAACCATATAGTCAAGTCTACGGTCCCTTGATGCTGTGATAAAATCAAACTTCTAAGTTAACGAAAAAAAAAGATATGGCTGTTTATGTCTCAAAAAACGCATATTTCGACACTCTTATGGGAATTAAAATTCATAGGGTACTTTCCGTTGACCTAGAATCCTGAAATTTGGCACGAAGCAAGGTCATATAGCACGAGTATAGGAAAAAAAATCTGAAAACTGTAAATTTGTAGTTACGTCACAAAAAAAAATCGAGAATTGAACTGTTTTCATAGGTAAATTTGAACGGAACTCGGACTCGCACTTGCGCAATATTGTTTTGTGTTGTGTTTTTTTTTTTTAATTTTCCCCACACTTTGAATTACTCCAGTATCGTGGGTGCATTCACAGACATGTAAACTCACATCCAAAAGACATCTAGACCTGGAACAACTATCTGTAGGTCATAATATTTGTTCCTTGCGGGAATAAAACCTACAATCACTCAACCACTGCGCCAACTGTATCGACAATTATACAATAGTACTTTCACTCCCTTCAAGATGGTCAAAGTCAAACAGTATATGTAAAGAAGCCGTTTTACACACGTTAGTTACGATGATATACTGAAAAAAAAAGTTAAATCTATACACATATATATCTACTACAAATCATAGTTCTAGAAGAAGAAAGAAAAGATGGACAGATAGACAGACAGACAAGAAAGAATACAACAGATAACACATAACTGGAGGGTTTCGCAGACATAATACAGATTATACTACGTTATTTCTTTACAAAACATGATCAAGATATCATAGTTATTATTTTTACAGAATGGCAAAGCACACTGCAAAATGCCAATGCTATTTACACACTTGGCTAAGCAATGCTCGATACAATTACGACCATGCAAAACAGAAAAGCAACTCCAATGACAATTATATCGCACACAGTCAATGCTTAGGGTTAATACCCTAGAAGCAAAACATTTCAATACAATATTACTGAGGGTAACCACTATAGTCTGCGAAACTCTCCTTCACAAATTGCATAGCAGATCTTACCTCGCATCGGAAGGTTTGTACGTGACGTCATATTTCTCCACCAGGTCCGCCGTGGTGGACCAGGAGACTCTCACCGTAGTGGGGTTCAGGAACGTCACGGTAATATTCTCTGGTACTCCGGGGCCCATTGAGCCTGGAAATAGGGATGTGGTTAATCTTTGACAAGTTTATTTGGTTAATCAACATCATCATCGTTTAAGTATAGAGGCGTTCGCAGGTGGACATAGGTCTTCTCCAAGTATTGCCACAACAACCAGACTTGTGCGTCTCATTTACCCATTGGCTTTCCATGACCCTCACCAGGTCATTGATCTACCATGTGGGAGGCCTTCAAACGTTACGTCTTCTGATACGCGGTTGTCTCGGAAACCTTAATATCAATTAACACCATATATGTTTTACTATGAGGAAAATCAAGAGCAGTGGTGGCCGAGTGTTAAAGATCCCGACTTACGAGTTGTAGGTCGCGGGTGCAAACTCAGCCTGGCGCAATACTTTGTGTAATCTATTTCATCACCACTGCTCTCAAATCGGTGAAGGAAAACATCGTGAGGAAACCGGCATGTCCTAGAACCAAAAATTCGAAGACATGTGACATCCACCAACCCGCACTGAGCCCGCTTGTTAGATTGGGGCCAAGGGTCTGATTCTGAAAGGAAGACTCGGCCCTGGTATGAAAGGCAACGAAGAAACAGGAGTGGGTTTTTAGTCAGTAAAAGTCTGATACTATCTCACGCTCCACCCAAGAGCGCGGGATGTCATTGGATGTTTTTCCCTCCGAAAAATAAAACACCACTGCTTTCAAAATGGTGAAGGAAAACATCGTGAGGAAACCGGCATGTCCTAGAACCAAAAATTCAAAGACATGTAACGTTCACCAACCCGCACTGGGCCCGCATGGTGGATTACGGCCCATTCCCTCTCCTAGAGAGGAGGCCTGATTCCCAGCAGTGGGAACATTAAAGGGCTGATTATGCTATGCTATGAGAAAAATGGGCTAGGGAGCCTGATGACCTCGGAAAGTTTTTTTCCAATAGGCATAACAAGACCAAGAAGATTGTCGATAACTCGTGGGAAATCTCATCGTTGCTATATCTATGTGATATCTATTATAGACTTAAGCAATGCTGATCAGTAGCAAAACTATCAATAGTCTTTGTACCTACATGGTAAGTTTTCAGAGGACTCTAGAGATAATCGATACCATCAACCTGCATGATTCCACTACCAGGCATAGACTACTCAACAATCGATAATGGGAACCATGGTAAACTGGTTTGGTTCAAATCATTCCTCCATCTACGCTATATTTCAGGTCATATTGTTTGTTTGATATTTTGTTATAAAAGTAAAGAGTTGAAATTGAACAGAGCTGAGCTGTCATTATAAATAAAATTACATGTACAGAAACACAAATGGGATTATTCCCATGAGATCTATTAGGTAATAATTAACAGGCCGATTCAAGTTCATTGTATCAGTTAATAGGTCAGGTGCAGGTCGCGAGTATAACCTTCCCGGGAAAGGGCCTTTAAAGTGGCTTTAGTTAAGTAATAGTTCATTATTTATAAGCCCTTGCAGACCTGTTGTCTTGATTCTTTATGAATATTAATTAGGACAGAAGGTTGCTATACATTATCAGGCAAATCTTTGACTCCTACTAATTTTCAATTATTACTGGTTGGAGTGATGGCATGAGTCAGGATTTTGCAGCAAATTGCTAACAATTTTTTTTTCCCGTTTCATGTTCGTGCAAACCCACTCACGCTAATCTGAAATCAGCTGTTGCCTGTTGGATTTATTATTATTTCGTTATGAGTTATAAGTTATTATATCTCAGAACCCTGGGGTCCTGGACTTTTAGAAGGCGTACGAGGAGTCGAAACCAACTCGCAGAGGCCTCTTATACGCTTTTAATGGAACGTGGTACCAACCGGCGATTATCCCTGTATGCTATGCTAGTGCATCCAAGGACAACCCCCGGTTAATGAGAAACTATTGCTGTTATTATTATCTATTTATATCAGATAATCGTACATCCATATTATGTTAGTAGCACTTACAAAACTATGTTAGTAACATTACTCATTAAAATAAATAAAATAAAATAAAACCAATTCTTAGACCTATACATTATACATATAACTGTGCTTGCTTCCCGCTGCACCAGACCTGCAGCTGTGCATATGAGTCCTGTGCCCTAGGAAGGAGCAATCCAGCTTATCAGCTATCACCCTCAATATCAATTTGGCTCAAATCTGTTATGAAATTTACAATTGGGCGTGTTACTGCTTTATGGCCAAATTTTGACAGGATTTCAAGCTAAAGTTTGAAAAATACTCAAATTCAAATACTATAATCCAAAATCGGAGGTTAAACAGTTATAACTATGTATAAGCCAAAACAATGTACTTTGCACGCATGGTTTTTAATTTGAGACTCTTAGAAAGCACATATAACTGAGATACCTACTTAATAAAACAGTTTTTCCCATAAATAGCACAAAACTAAAAAGGCAGGAACAAGATGCGGCGATGACATGTGGTGTAAGGTAGAAATTATATAATCGTCCAGCAGCGAGATGTTATCGCCGACGCAGGTAAAACCTAAATGCCGAGGTCACAGGAGCGCATGCACAAGATACGCTTGTAGATAAATGATATTTATATTGCAAATAGAATTTCAAAAATACTTCTACAAGTCATTTTTTTAGTCAATTTAAACTACAAGTAATTGAGGCCGGTGTTTGCTAGCTACCTTGAGAAGAAATATCGAATAAAACTCAAGGGTAAAATTCTCTTTTAAAGTCCATACAGCAAATATGTATAATGGTCAAATCATATGAGAACCATTCAGATAGTAATCAGAAATCAGAACCGTTTATTTCAAATAGACCAATTACAGGCACTTTTGAATTGTTAAAAATGTCTGAGATAGTCTTTTGAGGAAATAATCACACAGAATTGAGTGGACCTGTCCAGTCAGTGCAAGTGACAAATGTCAGTATTCGTGTAGCTCAACTCAGGACTACTAAGGAGCTCAAAACTTGAAGAAAAATTCCAATGCATGTAGATTTCTCAAGAAAAGAAAAGCCTGTAGTTAAAGAAGTCATGCTGTAGAAAATAATGATGATGAACAACGCCTAACAACTAACACACACAACAACAGCACACAACAACTAACTTTTAATAACGCCTTCAGAAAACTGTTATGTTTTTTTTCGGTGGGAAATCATCCAATGACATCCCGCGCTCTTGGGCGAGGTATGTTAGACTTTTACTGACTTAAAACTCACTCCTCTTCCTTCTTTGCCATTGTTCCAGGGCCCCGGGGATCTCTTTCGCATCACCCATGGCCTCAGTATGCTTCGACCCTGCCCCTACGGTTTGCTGACTTCTCCTTGAGGCGCGCGTGGAACAGTATGCGCCGTCGGTCGACGACTTGGGCTCGGTCCGGACGGATACCAGACAGTCGGACGGCGAGCTACCCATTGCTCGCCGTCCGCAAGCCCGCGCCTACGGTGGCCGGAAATCGGGATCAGGATCCCGGCGGCTGAGGCATGAGGGTCGCTCCCTCGCGCGTACACGTGCGGCCTTCTCCTTTGCTAACATTACTGCTTCGCAGAAGGAGGCGACCGCCTGCCACTCCTCCTCGCTTCGGACCATGACCTGTACCGCGCGAGAAATCACTGCCGCCGATGTCCCCCACGAGGACACGGCGGTGCTCTACCCATCAGGAAACTGATGGGGTTGCCATGGCGTTGCAGTGCATCAGGGATGTTTGCGGCTGCGCATGTAGACTGTTTTTATGCTACAATGCGCAAGCGTACGGTATCACTGGTAGGGCGAGTCATGGCTAGCCCCAATAGGATTCTGGGGATGATAGCTGACAGAGTGGACTGTCCATACATGGCATGTCACTGCTGTAGTTTACATGTCCAGTGCTATACATTTATTTACTAACACTTAGTTTAAGTTTAATGTTACTAACACTTTATGAGTTTTGCTCGAATTAAAGATTTATTATTATTATAATTATTTGAACAGAAAACAGGATACTGACCGGCGTTCACTAAGCGCAGAAGCAACGAGAGCGCGAGTGCGACGGCGGCGGGTTGCGCGGGCGGCGCGCGCCGCATGTCGCGCCCACCGCACCGCTCATGCCATGCCGCTTCTGTAACAATACAAATGATAGTTTATTAATAAACTGTTTTTATGGTTCCGTACCTAAAGGGTAAAACGGGACCCTATTACGAAGACTCCGCTGTCCGTCCATCTGTCTGTCCTTCTTTCACTAGGCTGTATCTCATGAACCGTGTTAGTTAGACAATTACAATTATCACAGATGATGTATTTTTGTTGCCGTTATAACAACAAATACTAAAAAACAGAATAAAATAAATATTTAAGGAGGCTCTCATACAACAAACGTGATTTTTATGCCATTTTTTGTTACGAACGGTACGGAACCATTTATGCGCGAGAGTGTATTAGACTTTTACTGGCTAAAATTTACTGAAGGTTCAGTTAGAATTTCAATTTCAGGACCACAGAGAGGCTTTCAAACGATTCTGCAGCCCTAAAAGACTATTCTTTCTAAGTTTATCTTGCTCACAAGTCCTCCATATTTGCCTATATAGATACAGACTTGCGCATGTTTTCAAATGACTAGAGTGGAGCGAGATGTCGTTCCGACTGTTGCTAACTTAAACCTTTGTCCTGTTGATGCACTGTCAAACGCGTGAAGGTTAAGTATAGGTAGATATTTAACTTAAGTATTGGTAGTCGTATTTTTTTAATTTCTTAATTTTCTGCATAATTTTCTTATTTTTTTCATTCCGTACGAACCCTTGACAAAATATAAGAAAACTTAAAAAAAAACCGCGCACTGAGGTTCCGTACCTCAAAAGGGAAAACCGGAACCCTTATAGGATCACTTTGTTGTCCGTCTGTCTGTCAAGACCCTTAATCTCAGGAGCGCGTGGAGGTATCGAGTTGAAATTAAAACCATAATCATACTCAGGTCTGCAGGCCCGTGAAACTGTGAAAAAAGCAAAAAACGTGTATTTCGACACTCTCAAATTCATAGGGTACTTCCTGTTGACCTAGAATACTGAAATTTGGCATGAAAAATATAGGAAACAATCTGAAAACTGTAAATTTGTAGTTACGTCACAAAATAAAAACTTTTTTTGCGATTCGAAAAAAAAAATTAAAACTCAATTGGGGAATTGAATTGTTTTCATTAGTAAGTTTCTACGGAAGTGGAACCCTCACTACGCGAGTCCGACTCGCACTTGCCCAGTTTTTTTTTATTTTTATTTTAAGTATTTATAGATTGGATAGTTACTTTTTATTTTATTATTGTTGGTTCTGTGCGAGTCACAATTAGATGTTTTTCTTTCTATTGTTTTTCTTTCAAGGATTCTCTTTTTTTGAAAATCTTTAAATTACTTCTCTTGCTCTAGGGTGGAGCGGGAAGGCGTGTAAGACTTTTACTGACTAAAACACTACCTGTATTCCTTCATTTCTCTTTGCGTACTTTTTTTTTTGCGTACTAGGGCCACGATACCTCTTTGAATTGTTCCCACAGCATGCAAGGATTCCCTTAGGAAAATTTCTGACAATCACACAAGTGAAACCACTGACAGATGCTAGTGGATAATACAACTGACACAATGTCTTGCTCATACGGCATTAGCTAATTAATTTACCATTTGAATCAGTTCTCTAATCCTTACAATTAAACTGATTGTACTTGTTGCTGATTGGTTAAGTGATAATTCTCAGCTTAAAGCGACTTTGCGCTAATTAGTTTGGTTGTGCTGTTAATTCGTGCGTGTGAACTTTGCTTTAAATCTGTTGTTTGATTGTTGAAATTTGAATCCGTTTGAACTGGTTCTATTTTCGTACTCTATAATTGTTGTAAAATAGTAATATTAACCAAGCAGCTACCACTGTCTACCTGGCATTTTTGCTGAACTGGACCAATTTGGCACAGCCGTTAGACAAACATTGTATCCGTGTTTTTTTTCTTGTTTTTAACCGACTTCAAAAAGGAGGAGGTTATATGTTCGGTTGAATGTATGTTTTTTTTTTAATGTTTGTTCACCGATTTCTCGGTCAATTGTGGTCTGATTTTAAAAAAAATGTTTTTGATTGGAAGGTTATACTTCCGAGTTGGTCCCATAGAAATATTGTTATGATCTGATCATGAACTTCGAAGATATGGAACAGAACTCCTCATAGGATCACAACAGAACCGTCGTAACAAGTAAAATTGCTTTGTTTATACGTGTAGTCGATGACTGACTGAAAGTAGAGGGGGAATATATCGAACTGATCTGATGATGAAGACTGAAGTTAGGCAAGGGAACTCTGTAATAAATTAATGTAATTTAAACCGTGTTTGGGACTATTAGAATTGTCATGAGATGCACTTTGGCTATAAGGTATTTAAGTTTGGCTGAGGGGTACTTTTTAGTGGTGGTACCATAACTAAAAATTGTAAAATACAAAACTTTTTACAAAAAAAAATACAACCGACTTCAAAGTAAAAAAAAACACTGAAAAGTGCAAAATAACTTTAATTTCGGAAGTCGGTGTTAAATAACGAAGAGACAAAACTATTAAAGAAACACGGACTTCCGAAATTAATGTTATTTTGCACTTTACAGTGTTTTTTTTTTACTTTGAAGTCGGTTGTATTTTTTTTTTTGTAAAAAGTTTGTTTTAAATCTTAAGTTGTCTGAAACTTTGTTTTTACAGTGTGTGTATCCATGCGTGCCAAGTAAAATATTTTTCTTCCTTTTCTTTCTAATATTATCATCTACCTAGCCTTTTCCCAACTCGGCTTCCAGTCTAACCGGATACTATTTGCTGGGCAACATGATACTCCGTGGATAGACTGATGGTCAGACTATTTGTCGTCTGACTATCTGTAACGACTGTCAAAGATCTACGAACGACAACCGGGCTCAATGACTTTACGTACTTTCCGAGGGACGAGGTGTCAGTAATGTCCTATACAAACTTAGAAAATTACATAAGGAATTGAAAAATTCATATTGGTACTTGCCCGATTTTGGACCTGCAACCTCATGCGTGAGAAGCGGGTGTAGAGGTCAAAAATGTTTATTTCAAATAGACCATTTACAGGCATTCTTAAATTGTCAAAAGGTCATTCAGTAAAAAAAAAAGTGAAGCAAAATTACACGTTCCAAAGCGAAGATCTCTATGGAGAAGAACGTGCAAGAAACTCCATTGACACTCTTTTAAATCATAATTATTATGAGCTACATAAATCTTGGTTATATATATTTCTTGTCGCTTCTAATATATGAGCACAGTGTAGATTTGTATATTTAAAAGTAGAAACTGGCTGACTGACATATCAAAGCACAGCCAAAACCACTGGGACTAGGAGCGAGAAAAATTGACAAGGTTTCCTTATATGACGTAGGTGAGCGCTAAAATAGGATTTTCCAAAATTCACCCTCTAAGGAGATAAAATGGGGTTTCAAAGTTTGTATGGAGAAACCTACTTTTGAGCGGGCGAAGCCGCGCGCTGGCAAAAGCTAGTAAATAATTAAAAAATTGAAATAGGCCACCGCCTTAACCATTGGGCTATTACGACACTACTGGTAGTTTAATAGGCACAAATCGTACAGTTTAACGCGCAAAACCTTTTTTAATATCTTCAGTTCTTACAATACTAAAATAAAAACGATGAGTCATCACAATACATGTTATAAATCTTTCCTAACGAATCTTTACTAAAGTTTGACAGCTAAAACGTCACAACAGGTGAATACTTCGCTGTACTTTATGAGTTGTTCGCCCCTTAAAAGCTGACAAGTTCTGGTTAGCTCATTTCAATGATTATATGCAAATTTTGTTCCATTGCAAAGTTTTAGGAGGATATAGAGAATAACCAACAACTAGATAAATATTTTTGTGCACAAATGAGTTATACAAACACAGAAATACTCTGTTCCTTGAGTCTCATAGTCCGTTAGGACGGCAATTCGTCACGATCGCAAAGGGATTAGGCGGATGACCAACAGTAACGCGTGCTTTCTGAGATACAAGAGTAGTCTTGAATTTTCTTAACTCTCGGCTACTATTGAGAAAACTCTAATGGAAAATTTGTATAGGTAGCACCTTGTCTAACCTGGGAATTACACCTTGAAGACGCACAGAAGTCATGCTTGCGACCGTAAAACCAGCCTATACAACCAGACACTGCTTGCTAAATAAACACGTCCACATGCTAGATATCATGGATAGTCCCATGTACAAAACATGCATATCTACATGCATGTTTGGAGGATACAGTTGCGCACGTGCTTCTAGAGTGCACCCTCGACACGATCACCTGCGTGTCAACGAGGAGGACACTGGCCACCGAGCAGTTTAAGACTTCAAAGCCCACTGGCCTCTAATCGGGTCCCAGCTCCCAGCAGAAATGTGCAGCACATTCAATGGGTACAATCCATTGATAAAAACGTCATGCACGCTTACTATGGGGCTACAGATGAAGGAAACCACCTGACTGCTAACAGTCAACGTTTCAGCCCTATAACTGTCGGATTGGGTGTGGGTTATCCAGCGTAATCATGTTGGACGGAATTGTATTTGATCGCCTCCGAACTGAAATGGACGCATGGCAACATTAGAATTACTGAATACCCTCTTAGATGCCCTGAATAAACAGGAAGGCCTTATCTGTTTCTGGAGAGAGATGAGCTGGATGGAATAGAGGCCGCTACAGCCCACGTTCAACAATGATCCATTATGAACGAAGTGCGGAAACCAGAGCCCAAAAATAGGAAAAAGGTGAAACATTAAAATAGCCCTCGCGCGGGGGGGGGTGTTATTATTACATAATTGCGCGTTCTTTAGTAAAATTTATTCATTTATTAATTTTTTTCCAGGAAAAACGAAGATATAGAGCCCAAAATTTTCGGCCTAATAAATTTCGTACACTCGTGTGTACAGTACGACAAATAAGAGTTTTTCAAGGTCATTCAAGTTGTACAACCGTATGTACAATCGGCTCTCGAGGGCTTAAATCGAAACCGTTTAAATTTTCGCTTTTACTCAACCTACTTAAATGATCGATTTGATGAACAATAATAGCAAGGCCTACTATCAGTCCAGACTAGAGCAAACATGTCAGTTTGTTTACTTAACTCGTTAGGTCACCGTGGACATTGTTCTGAATTTACTAGGTTAGGTTTTAGCGGTTGAAAACACATCAAGGAAATATAAGGACTAGATTAGTAAATCTGTTTTTGAAATGAAAATAATAAAAGGTAAAAAAGCAGCTTGTTATCGAACCACTGCTTAGAAAATGCCTCTTTTTCTACAGAGAAGGTATGAGAGTAAATCACTACACTTGCTCAAGAAGAGTATTATTTTTTTTCAACCAGCCAGTGAAGTTTATAATAAATTTACAAGAAAAGAAAACAAAAATAGTTGATAAATATGAATAAATAGCTCTGCCAGCGCGCTTCGCCCGCGTTATTATAGAAAATTATCCCAAGGATAACAAGTATCTATTTCAGGACATGGTCTATCCATGTGCCAAGTTTCATCCTAATCCATTCAGCCATTTACCCGTGAATGAGTAAGAAACATACACACACACCTACAAAAGTTATGGTCCCGCCATAATTATGGCGGTAAGTCCCCTCTTTGAGGAGTGGCTGGAAAGATCTCACGGCGTCCTTACCTTCCGCATGACGCAGGTCCTCACCGGACATGGTAAGTTCGGGAGGTTCCTGCACCGGATTCGTGCGGAAGAAACGCCCGGGTGTCACCATTGTGTGGACCACCCGGAGGACACGGTGGAGCACACGGTGGAGGTGTGTCCCGCTTGGGTAGAGCAACGCCGTGTCCTCGTGGGGGCGATCGGCGGCGGCGATCTCTCGCGCCGGGCCTTGGTACAAGCCATGGTCCGGAGCGAGGAAGATTGGCAGGCGGTCGCCTCCTTCTATGAAACAGTAATGCTAGCAAAGGAGGAGGCCGCACGTGCACGTGCGAGGCAATGGCCCTCAAGCCCCAGCCGCCGGGATTCCGATCCAGATTTCTGGCCACCGTAGGCGCGGGCTTGCGGACGGCGAACAATGGGTAGCTCGCCGTTCGATCGTCCGGTAACTGTCTGGACCGAGCCCAAGTCGTCGACGGCGCGTAGCGTTCCACGCGCGCCTCAAGGAGATGTCAGCAACCGTAGGGGACCAGCAGGGTCGGAACCTACTGGGGTCATGGGTGATGCGAAAGAGATCTTGGGGCCCTGGAAAAATGGCAAAGAAGGAACAAGAGTGAGTTTTTAGTTTTCCCACCCGAAAAAAAAATACCTATAAAAGTTTACACAATATATCAAAATAAAAGTATAATTAAGGAAGCGTCAACAAATGATTTCATGAAATAATGATTATACCTAATCGTATAGATACTTATTACGACGTATACTATACACCTACGAATGTAATTTGCTAATTTCCCTGATGTAGGACTCTCTCTTTAGAACAATTAAATTAAGTAAAGTAGGTACCTACAAACAATAATTTAATTACGTAAGTATACTTTAAAAATAACGTTACATTTTTAATAAAAATGGCCCAATTTATGAGGCGTCTAGGGGCTAGAGGTCATTGCCGAATAAGTATAAAATTAATAATAAAACCATTCCGCTTACTAAACGTCAAATTAAGGTCAAGTTTAGTGCTCTAGTTTTACACCTTTACTGACATTTCAGAGAACTAAAACATTTAACCATTAATATTAAATAACTAGCATAATATGCAAAAAAAAAAAAAACAGGCAAGTGCAAGTCGGACTCGCGCACTGAGGGTTCCGTACAAATTTACCTTTGAAAACAGTTCAATTCCCGAATTGAGTTACGAAGATTTTTCCGAATTGCAAAAAGTTTTTTGTGATGTAACTACAAATTTACAGTTTTCTGTTTTTTTTCCTATACTTGTGCTATAAGACCTTGCTTCATGCCAAGTGTGTCGAAATACACGTTTTTTGCGACATAAATGGCCGTACCTTTTTTTTTTCGTTAACTTAGAAGTTTGATTTTTTCACAGCTTCAAGGGACCACAGACCTGAGTATATGGTTTAAATTTCAACTCGATACCTTCACGCATTCCCGAGATAAAGGGTCTATACAGACAGACATACAGACGGAAGGACAACAAAGTGATCCTATAAGGGTTCCGTTTTTTGCTTTTGAGGTACGGAACCCTAAAAATATCTCTATAGTATAGAAGTACAGATTTCTATTTTTATGTCTGTCTGCCTGTGTGAACACGATAAACTCAAAACTACTAAAAGAATTTTCATACAGCTTTCACTAATAGACACGAGTGATTTATAGATGAAGATTATTTCCTAATGTCAACGTTTTTCTTTTATTAAATGTTTCGACGACCCAGCACAAAATTAAAAAACAAAATTCAAAATCTTTTTATTTCACATAGGCCTACATGGGCACTTACAAAACGTCAAAAGCTAATGCACAGTGCTTAATGGTCGTTTCCTATAGAGAAGAACCGGCAAGAAACTCCATACACAGACAGGTCTGGCGTATGAGGAAAGGAGAACCGATCCCACATATTGGGATAAGTTCAGGCAAGGAGAAAAAGATTAAATTATAAATCCTACCTATATAATATTAAGGTCGAATGAAATGGGCAATCGATTGTGGTTTTGTACAAAGCATTTTATGGTTTAGCAACAAATGGTTTTCCAGCCGCATAAACGTCAAACTATGCTTAATTTTAGTTCTGCGGTTGATTACATGAATTTAATGCCGTTTTGGTGAACGTCAAATAATTCATGTACTAGTACTAGCTACTGTGAGCAGCCCCCCTAGCCAAGTTGCAAACGATAAACGTGAACGCTTAGTAATCTCCAATAGATTTTCAACTTTATACCTAAGAGTATAAAGTTGAAAATCTATTAAAGACTACTGAGCGTTAGCGACCGGAACGAACGAAAACACTATGTAATCTTCAATAGATTTTCAACTTTATATCCAATAACATAAAGTTGAAAATCTATTAAAGACTACTGAGAGTTTACGTTTATCGTTTGTGACTTGGCTAGGGGGGCAGCTTCGCCTGCGTGATGGTAGAAAATTCAACCCAAAGGAATACCATCATCATCTCCTTAGCCTTTTCCCAACAAGCTTGGGCTCGGCTTCCAGTCTTAAGGTAGCCATACACGCTAGGGTATACCTGTCAGGTAAGCTTGTGTGGAAACCTGCACAGTTGTGCAACGTATACACTCCGGTTTACCTATAAAACTTAACTGTACAGGTAAACCTGTCAGGTATACCCTAGCGTGTATGGCTACCTTTGCCTACTGTGGAAACAATGTGTCTCAAGCGGTATGCAATATTAATGATGTATACGGACTTAACACTGCAAATGAATGGGATATCTATTTTTGTTTCAATGACTTTCACGTGGGAAATTTTATCTGACGAATAACTTTTCTGCTCAGGGCGGCTACAAGTTGAAATTTCCAAAACGAAAACTCTTAAACCATGAACACAGAGTTCTTTTGCTAGAAGAAAGTTGTAGGTATATGTCATTAATATTGCTTGCCCTATGAAATGCATTGTTTCTACGTTGAAACTCTTAATATGATTTTTTTTATTTTTTATTAGCTTTCATGTTTATAAGTACTGCGATATTACAGAAAATACAAAACACAAAGAAACTGAATGGATTTGAATGAAAGCTGA
Source organism: Mythimna impura (assembly GCA_905147345.3). Classification (NCBI taxonomy): domain Eukaryota; kingdom Metazoa; phylum Arthropoda; class Insecta; order Lepidoptera; family Noctuidae; genus Mythimna; species Mythimna impura. The sequence continues at coordinate 19,314,328 of LR990353.1, read as the reverse complement.
ATGGATTTGAATGAAAGCTGAATGTATTTGAATGAAATCTGACCATGTCCTTGAATAGCACATAGGACTTCTTGTCCCGTGAATGTGTTCTCTTGAGACTTTTTCTACTTTCAAGCGTAGCAGCTAGAAGCTAATATTTCTCTTGTCAAGATCTCACTATGCCTAATAACCACAAACAGAAAAAAAAAATCTATACTAATATATATTATATATTATATATATATATATATATATATATTATAAAGCTGCAGAGTTTGTTTGTTTGTTTGTTTGTTTGAACGCGCTAATCTCTGGAACTACTGGTCCGATTTGAATGATTCTTTCAGTATTGGGTAGTCCATTTATGTTCCGAGGAAGGCTATAGGCTATGTTTTTTTTTTCAAAATTAGGGATCCATAATAAAATTGCTATTTTGTAACACAATGTGTAAAACCGAAAACCTATTTTTGCGTGCGCTGCAAAAACTATAGACAATAGAACAAAATGTTGTACTACGGGTTTGTAGATCCCATTAAGACCTACAAAAAAGTTTGCGAGAACATATATCTAGCTATCATGGTTTAATCACAATAACCGATTTTGTGTTCAAAATAATTATTAAATCGTCTGAAGAAAAAAAAACTACGTTAAATATGTATCGTAATATTAATCTTTATCGAAATTAAGCATTATGTTATCAAGAGTATTTATGTAGAAGTAAAATACTTTTTGTTTCATCTCAATCGGATATTTCGTTTAAAAGTTATCACGTGTGTAAGATGTTAAGAGTTGGTACCTATTAATGAGTTATGGGCCTTAGAGTTTTTTATCAACATAAAATCCTGTAATAATCTTTTTCGAAATATATTTGTTGATGAGATCAAGAAGATGCAGTCCATTATCCACAGGAATTTCTTAATTCTTTAAACCCGAGTGGCCTCCCCCACATTCTCTCAAGTTAAAAATTGGTGCCCCAATTATTTTACTTAGAAATCTTAAGCCACCAAATTTATGTAACGGGACTCGACTTCAGGTTAAATTTCTTCGCAATAACGTGATCGTTGCAACAGTTTTGACTGGTCCAGCGGTTGGTCAAACAGTACTTATACCTCGGATCCCAATGATTCCAAATGATTTGCCTTTTCATTTTAAAAGAGTCCAATTACCAATTAAATTATCTTTTGCAGTAACGATAAATAAATCACAGGGGCAAACATTTAAATATGTAGGATTAGATTTACGGCAAGACTGTTTTTCGCACGGCCAACTATATGTCGCGTTGTCAAGATCAGGTTGCGGAAACAATCAATATATTCTTCTGCCACAAGAAAATAAAACGAAAAATATAATTTACTCAGAAGTACTTTAAAATAATATTTTAACCCGGTTTAAAGTGGACGGACACTCCCGCCTATAGTCGTAATTCTTATGTGTCTGGCTGAATGTCGAACAGATAGACAGCTATTGCCTGCGACTTATACAATTAAACTTAACCCTCTGCAACTGACGTGGTTAAATTTTTACAATTCAACTGAGGTGGTAGTATACGAGACACCATTTCAACAGCAAATATTTTTGTAGAATTAAAGTATGCAGCTAATTTATTCATATTTATTAGATTTCTTGCCTATTTTATAAGTTATATTTACTTGAAATAAAGAAAAACAATATGTATTTTCAAAATTAAACAAGGTTTATTTACTTAACACAAATCAGTCTATAAATTTCTCCTTAAACATTTATGACATAAAAAAAATGACAAAATCAACTTTTTCAAATTTCACAGTATACATTTTAAAAGTTCACAATAACATTAATCAGTCTAGGAAAAATGAGATACATTCGTTGGTCAACTTAAAAACTATAGAGTTTCAAAATCACAGCTTTGTTTGACAATTATCACACAGTGGCTTAGAGCACTGAAGGCAAATTGGCTTCGAACAATCACAGCAACGGTATTTAGTTTGTCTTTTTATTTTATTTGGACAAATATAACATAATTTTTTGCCACTTAGTGGAACAGATCGAACTACTGGAGGTGGAGGGGGGGTATCCTTGCCTAAAACTCTAGTGATAGTCATTCGCAGCTCCCTTGGCAATCTTTCATTGTACACTCGGTTTTTCATGTGATCCAGCACTAAGTCTCTGGCCATATTCAACAAAAAAGTTCCTCTCCTCATTTTGCCATCACTGTCATCACAACTTTGATACAATACAAAGCTATTTATGCCTGCCATGTCCAGAATCCTTTGAAAGATTGCCATCGACGAGTTTTACGACTGCAGCAATATATCGAACACTTTTTATCCACCTCGTCCACCCCACCTTTTGTATGGTTGTAGTCTGCTATCATAACTGGTTTTCCTGTATCTTCATCTATTTCTTGAATATGGTGAGAAGAAGAAATCAACACTACGGCTTTATTAGGTTTCGGCACATGTGATAAAAGTGTATAATCTTTAGTAAAACCATATAACGAACTTTCTGCCAGTCTACTTTTGTTCGGCAAGAAACATGGCGGTATTTCAGCTTTATTTTTTTTCAGAGTACCCAGGTAAGTCAGTCCTCTTTTCAGCAATGTTTCGACTAGTGGTATCGAGCTGAACCAATTGTCAGCAGTAATATTTCGGTTCGAATTTTCGACCACTTTTGCAAGTCTTAGAACCGACTGCGTGGGTACTGCCATTTTTTTTTCTTGGTCGGTTAAACCTTTACCGTCGGAATTCTTTCCATGGTATATATAAGCATTGTAAATATAATAAGTACGAGCATCCACCAACAATAATATTTTGATACCATACTTTGCTGGTTTTTGAGGCATATAAATTATGAACTTGCAACGACCTCTAAATGGCAGTAACATTTCATCGATGCAGAGGTATGCTCCGGGGGTATATTCAGACTGACTGTTGGATATGAACTTATCAAATATTTCGGATATTGCAGCAAGTGTATCATCTTTTAGACGTTCCTGTCTGGTAGTCGAGTCATCAAATCTAAGGCAGTTGATCAAACACGAAAAACGCCATTTGGACATCACGCATCGGAATATTCCCCGACCTGTTCCGTTGGTGGCAAATATTGTGTTGAGATCTTCATCGTTACATTTGAATACTGATGAATAGTACATCAAACCAATGAACGCTCTCATCTCGTTTACATTTGTGTCCACAAGTTCAACCATACTATTATTTTTGAACTTGGTACGGTACGAACTGAATTTCTGGTTAGTATATCGCACCAGAGATTCTAACATTGTGGGGTCAATCAGCTTACTCCAAAGTTCCGTGTAACCTTCAAATTTTTTTGTTATAATACGGCCTGGTAATCGAATTATATTATGAGCTAAAATGCGTGATGTCCTAGGACGCTCTTGTGCACTCCAAATAAAACCGTTTTTACCTGTGTAGTGTTCTTGTGACTCGTCTGATGATTGTTGACGTTCATCCTCCATAGCAGGTTCTTGTTGCACTTCTAAGATTGACTCTGAATCTTCTTAACGTGAAATGACGTCATCTTCATCGCGTTGGATTTCAGGCTCGAAACTTGGATCTTCATCTTCATCATCAATACCACTAAAGCCATCGTCACTTTCCTCTTCCAGCCAGTTTAATATTTCCTCTTCATGACTTACAAAAGTTCCAGCCGATGTTCTCTTACGAGCAGAAGTTCTTGGTTTAGGGGTGTTAATTGAGATATCCATCTAAAAACAAGTTAAGTACTGTTAGTTTTCCAGCACGACTTAACCCGTGTGTGCTGTATAGATATTGTTTTCTGTAGCCTGTATTACTCAGAGATAATATGTAGGTATACAATTCTATTAGGGAAAGAATAAAAAAAAATCGGCTTACTATTCAAGTTAATTGATTACAAACAAAAGTACAAATCTATCCTAATTGTAAGTAGTATAAGTATAGATATAATAGTTTATGAAAATTGGAAAATAACATGAAATAATAAATCATTTAAACTTATTGACTGACATGGTTGTTTAGGAAACACTATGAAGATATAACCATTTGACTGAGGTGGTAATCTCGTGGACACTTACCTTAACGCTGACGTGGTAGTCTTGTGGACACCTTCCCTCCGCTACGCACGCGTGCGCTCACTGCGACCCCCCGCCGCACACTGACCGACGCGCGAGCACTCTACGGTAAGGTACTCGCAGCGGTGGCGCTCATATTTGAAAAATGTCGGTAAAAAACGTGATTTTGTATTTCGCGGTGTCTGTGGGACTACCGCGTCAGCCGCAGACGGTTAATCTATATTTTTCTTAATATTATAAAGCTGAAAAGTTTGGTTGTTTGTTATGAACGCGGTAATCTCGGGAAATACTGATCTGATATGAAAACTGTTTAAATATTCAATAGTCCATTTATTGAGGGAGGCTATATTTATCTCGGTATTTCCACGGAAACGAGAAAAACGCGGGTGAAACCGCGGGGCACAGCTAGTCATTCAATAAGTCTAATCGCGCTTGATGACGTCACGCATGAAGTATACACATCAGTTTACATAATTTTCTAGCAACATTGAACCACTACAATTACATAGAGTGCGTGCAAATGACGTCAGCTCAGGACTCGAATTGTTATAGAAAACTAGGCTTTATATGCTTTCGATTAAGCATACACAACATTGTTTTCTTTTAAAATATCGCTATGCTTGTATTGAGCCAGGATGTAGGCAGTGGCATTATAGCTTACCAACCCATACTTTACTAGTTGTGTTGAAGTTGATTCTTCATTATCGACCCCATAAGAAGATATCCGCAGGAGAACCAAAGTCGCCAATATAGCTCGAAGAATCACCAAACTTAAGTGGCAGTGGGTAACGCACATTGCTTGTGGCACAGATGGCCGTTGGGGCCGAAAAGTTTTGGAGTGGCGACCGTGCACCGGAAGACGCAGCGTTGGAAAGCCTCCCACAAGGTGGATCGATGAACTGGTGAGAATAACAGGAATGCAATGGATGCGAGATGCACAGGACCGTTCGTTGTGGCAACACTTGGGGGAGGCCTACGTCCAGCTGTGGACGTTTTTGAAATTATGATGTTGATGATGTAAATGTTAAGGGATCGTCTTTTGTCATTGTTAACTTAGCTTGTCCACTACGAAAGGGATAGTGGTGATACATTTGTCTATGTATAGTATACCCAAAAAGCTTAGAATTATCTGTGCATCGAGTTTAATAATGCTTACAGGGCGTTGTTGCATCCGTCACGCTTCTACAGTGCTGCCACCTTCCTACCATGTTCGATGAATCACACACGGATGGCTTTGATGCCACGTGGTGCAACTCATTGAATAGTCTGCAATAGCATTCTAAAAATTAACCTAAAATTACATAAGCTATTTTCTTGTAGTGGAGTCATAGGATGACTGATTAAATAAATAAGTATAAAATCACACACACACACACACACACACACACACACACACACACTGGCACACTGATCTCCTGCAAAAAAAATAAAAAACCCCAATAACTCAGGCCGACCTGGCAATCTCATCTACGTTTGACGATATCCTGTAATACAAGACAGTCATAATGAATTTAGTAGTAAATACCAAGAATTTTAGTGAGAAACTTCGAACAATGTCGTTTGACTAAATATCTTGAGGCGTTCTCCATTAAAATTCCATCACCATAGTAAACATGGTAGCATGTCAGTTTGGTTGTTAGGGAAAGATATAAAACGGAGGAAATTACTAGATCGAAAATCACGAACTTTTTCGTTGTTAGTCACCTGATGGTAAGGAATGATGTTACTTACTTAGAAGTAATCTATTCACACTTGACATAAAGACCAAAAACAGAGGTTACAGAAAGCCAGAAGGAAGGCCAGGAAAGAAAGAAACCAGAGGTGGCCAAAAGAGGTTTTAAAGAGGTTGTAGATGTCAGGTAACACAGACTTAGGCACGGAAAAGATTTAAATGTTAATTTCAAAGATTTATTTTCTAACTTAAAGAATTTTTGATGGAAAAATGAAAGATAATTTAGGTACATTTTCGGTAAATTATTTTTAATAGAGTGCAGTGGTGGCCCAGTGGTTACGGACCCGACTTACGAGTTGTAGGTCGTGGGTTCATTCTCGGCCAGGCGCATTACTTTGTGTAATTTATTTCATCGCCACTGGTCTTAAAACTGAAGGAAAACACCGTAAGGAAACCAGCATGTCAAAGAACTAACAATTCGATGACTTATGACATCCTCCAACCTGTAATGTCAAGTTGTTGAACTCCTTAGTAGTCCTGAGTTGTGCTTTGCGAATACTGACAAATGCTTGCACTGACTAGACAGGTGCACTCAAATCTGTATGGTTCTTTCTTCAAAAGACCATCTCAGACAATGCATGGTTCTCATGTGATTTGACCATTACATATTTACTGTATGGACTTTAAAAGAGACTGAGTTTGTTTCGGTGTTTCGGGTAGTCAGCTAGGAAACGCCGGCCTCATCTAGATTAAATTGACGAAAAAAAAAATTTACGTGTAAAAGTGTTTTTTTAAACCTATTTGCAAAATAAATATCATTTATCATGTACTGGGCCCGCGTGGTGGATTACGGCCCGTTCCCTCTCCTAGAGGAGAGGCCTGAGTCCCAGCAATGCAAACATTGAAAGGTTGATTATGCTATGATATGCCTATGCTTATTTTTAACAAATATGTACTTACATGATGTCAAACAAAAAAAACAATGCTTAATAAATGACGTCAGCATTTCTTATCCGACTATCTTATCGGAAAAACGCCGAAACGAAATTAGAAGTCTCTTAAAGTCCTGACTTAAACCGTAGTGCCTTATTATAAAACCTACTTTAATTAAGCTTAGCCTTGGCCGAGTCTTCAAGTATCGCCATCAAGTTTGGGGGACTTTAGGGGTCATTGTCGCTTGTTATTAATTTATGCACAAACATAACTAGTGCCTAAATTACCGGCTGTGATTAAACGCGTTTGAAAGGGGCTACCCTTTGCTTCAGTTGTAACATTGTTTTTGTTAGAAGAAATATTGTATCTCAAATTTTTAGCTGGAAAATCTTCTCCACATACAAAAAGATGACCTAATCCACATAAATACAATTACTGATGAACTTATGAACTACTTTTAACCAAGATAGCTGCTTTAAATTTGATAAACGAAACTAATTTGTGTCTAGAGTAGGTTTAAAAGTAAAGGTAGGTACTGCCTAAAACCCAAAGTCATTATTTCAATATTGTAGAGAGATAGTAACTAATTCAGTTGGGTAGGTCTAACTTTGAGAAAGAGGTCAATCGTCGAATCCGACTCGGCTGGGCAGCGTTCGGGAAGCTGCGCGGTATCTTCTCGTCCAACATACCACAGTGTCTCAAGACGAAAGTCTATGACCAGTGCGTGCTGCCAGTAATGACATATGGCACTGAAACATGGTCGCTTACAATGGGCCTTATCAGGAGGTTTACAGTCACCCAAAGGGCAATGGAAAGGGCTATGCTCGGAGTTTCCTTGCGTGATCGCATAAAGAATGAAGATATCCGCAGGAGAACCAAGGTCGCCGACATAACCCGAAGAATCGCCAAACTAAAGTGGCAGTGGGCAGGGCACATTGCTCGTAGAACGGATGGTCGATGGGGCCGAAAGGTTCTAGAGTGGCGACCGCGCACCGGAAAACGCAGCGTTGGAACGCAGCGTTGGACCGACGACCTGGTGAGAGTCGCGGGAGTGCGGTGGAGGCGAGAAGCACAGGATCGGTCGTTGTGACGACGCTTGGGGGAGGCCTATGTCCAACAGTGGACGTCTTTCGGCTGAAATGATGATGATGATGAGTAACTAATTTAAAGGAAGATACTCCTGAGATAAAAAGTAGCATGTATCTTATGTTAGGACAGTATACCGGTGGGCCAAAAATTTAAATGCGATACGTTACATTTTACGTTTGAACGTAAACAAGTAACAAAAATATACACACGTTACACGTGTACATATGTGTGTATATTTTTGTTCTTGTCAGCAAACCGTAGGGGCCCAGTAGGGTCGAAGCCTACTGGGGCCACGGGTTGTGCGAAAGTGAACCCCGGGGCCCTGGAACGAAGGCAAAGAAGGAACAGGAGTGGGTTTTATTTAGTAAAAGTCTGACCCGGCTTCCCGCCCCACCCAAGGGCGGGACATGTCATTAGATGATTTCCCATCTAAAAAAAAAACGCCTACATATAAACTTTCGCGTTTATACCGTTTGTTAGTAGAAAATTTTATCTAAAGAAGATACTCGTAGGAGAAAATGATTCTATGTGCTTTTAAATATTGAAATATTGTAAGAACAACAATTTTTTTTTTTCAAAGTGTAACCATGGAGTTTCTTGCCGGTTCTTCTCCGAAGGAAATGACCAATTTGGAACCGTGCACTAGCTTCTGACGTTTTATAAGTGCGCATATAAGCCTATGTGAAATAAAAACATGAATTTTGAATTTTTTCTAGGACAATGGTTTACCCGTGTACCAAGTTTCATTGAAATCCGTTGAACTGTTCAAGTGTGAAGAAGTAACAAATATGTACACAAACTTTGTCTTCATAATATTAGTCTGAAGAGCGATTCACAATCAATTTTACCATTAACGCCACATTTTCAATACTTAGACCAAAACATCCTACACGGAACCCCCAAATTACCAATTTAAACAACCTGTACTAAGGAAACTGTTTCGTCAAACACAGGGCTCTGCGTGACTCAACATGATTAGCCATGCTAGGCCGGGCACGATTGTAAGAGGTAATTAGTTTGACATATCAATAACTATGCACCTGTAACGATAGTACCACGAATTACAGTTATTTAACTGAAAAAAAAAAATTACAAGGTCACCCTCGGGCTGCATACAAAAAAAAATGTGCAAAGACCAAATGCTTGCAAAATATGAAGCATTTTGGCAATTTACTAAAATTCTATATTTATGATTATAAAATTAAAACACTATAACAGTAATACGTTGCTGTTAAAATATTCTGACAAGCAATCAAAATTATTGCATGTATATTAGTGCGGTTTTGCATCAATAAAAGTAATTTTTAGAGTTCATTTTTCCTGAAGAATAACATATTTTTTTTCGGATTTTAGTGTAGTTTATCATATACTGTTGTGTATTATAAAACTCACGATTAAATCCTGTAGTCCTCTTAACCCCCGATTTTAGACCTTAATACTCAAACCCCAAGCGAGCAAAGGATGGTGCGGGGATACGGCACGGTCTCCCGCGAAGCGGCGAGCTTCCTTGCTGGCCTGCCACCGTGTGATCTGGAGGCAACCGTCCTTGCACGCATGCACGATTTGCGCATGGAGATGCAACACCGGGGCGAAACTCCGCTGCCGCAACAAGTCGCGGCATGGCGGAAAGAGTTCCGGCGAAATCTAATGATGAAATGGAGACAGCGACTGTCGCAACACAGTGCTGGGCACGCCATAGTCAAGGCGGTAAGTCCCCTCTTTGAGGAGTGGCTGGAGCGGCAACACGGCTTCCTCACCTTCCGCATGACGCAGGTCCTCAAGTTCGGGAGGTTCCTGCATCGGATTCAGGCGGAAGAAACGTCCGGGTGACACCATTGTGTGGACCGCCCAGAGGACCCCACTTGGGCGGAGCACTACCGCGTCCTCATGGAGGCAATCGGTGGCAGCGACCTTTCGCGTCGGGCCCTGGTTCGGGCGGTTCGGAGCGAGGAGCAGTAATGCTAGCAAAGGAGGAGGCCGCTAGCTAGGACGGCGGGGAATTTCTGAAAAGGAAACCCGTAGTCCTAAAACGCAAAGAGTAATTGTGGTTTTAGTCAGTAAAAGTCTGACACGCTCAAGTCATTGGAGTATTTCCACCCATAAAAAAAACCTGTGTGCCTTCAGAAAAAAATGCCTTCAGTTGCAGTTTGCGTTTCAGGGTCGCAGAAGGAAACTCTTTCGAATAATCCCTTAGCACAATCATGAAGTGCTGCTACTAGATCACAGTCCACCATTGAAGTCAAAGAGAATTACTTATTGATCAAAGCCGTCTCAAAACGTAACCATTCGTCAATATCAATCTATGTCGTTCTATAACTACCTAATATTTGGAAGTTCTAAACTATCAAGAAAGAATTGATGGCACGGTTGGCATAGTGGCTGAGCGATTGAGATTTCGATTTTCGCACAGATCAAATATTCTTAAAGCCTTTAGATAAATGTTCCGGGTCTTTTAAATGCTTGTGAACCCACCCACAAAACAGGAGTCATTTTTAATGTAGGGTAAATTTAAAAAAAAAATGCCCACAAGAGGAATTTAAAAAAAAAAATCGTCAATTGGGATGTCGACCATCGACTATAAACCACCCTCTCTATTCGGGATCAAACTAAACAATCAATGTAATCAATCGACCATAATATACTGAGGTTGCACCTAAACAAACGAGGCTGCGTGACTCGATATGATTAGCACTGCTAGGCCGAGCGCGATTGTGAGAGCCTATTAGTTAGACATATCCATAACTATGTACCTACTAGGTGATTGATATATCGACTGTGAACTGGCAACCGGTCCTATCTCAATTTTTTGAAGATTTCACTTTTTAATGCAATTCTATACTATTTAATACTCCACATCGTTGCAAGAAATCCTAACTAAAATACATTTAAATTTGGCGCCAGAATTGGCTTCATTCAACTAGTACTAACTTCAACGCGCAGCGAATGCGAGCATTTTATCCTATCTCGCTAAATGTGTACGGACTTGAACGCGATTTCGCGCGCTCTTGAAACAAATAACTGTTTTATGTGGATTTATTAGGTTTCTGTGCCCTAAGTTATAAATTGACATTATTGGGGACTTCTAGTAGCTGAAATAGTAAGTTTTTTTATAAATTTATTATTAATATTTAAGATTTCTACGTTAATAATCTGTAAATCGAAATAGTACATTATGCATTGCTGTTCAAAGTTTTGACAGGTTGGAATTATTCAGAGATAGGACTTCTTGGTTCTATTCAACTAAGGTTACCATCAACCGAAAATACGTTTCATTAGGTTTACCAATAAATATCATCATCATCATTTCAGCCGAAAGACGTCCACTGCTGGACATAGGCCTCCCCCAAGTGTCGCCACAATGAACAGTCCTGTGCGTCTCGCATCCATCGGACTCCCGCAACCGTCACCAAGTCATCGGTCCACCTTGTAGGAGGCCTTTCAACGCTACGTCTTCCGGTACGTGGTCGCCATTCCAGAACCTTTCGGCCCCAACGGCCATCCGTTCTGCGAGCAATGTGGCCTGCCCATTGCCACTTAAGTTTGGGGATCTTCGTGCTATGTCGGTGACCTTAGTTCTCCTGCGGATATCCTCATTCCTGATTCGATCCCGGAAAGAAACTCCGAGCATAGCCTTTTCCATTGCCCTTTGGGTGACTTTAAGTCTTCTGATGAGGCCCATTGTAAGCCACCACGTTTTGGAGCCATATTTCATCACTGGCAACACACACTGGTCATAGACTTTCGTCTTGAAACACTTGTGGTATATTGAACGAAAAGATACCGCGCAGCTTCCCGAACGCTGCCCAGCCGAGTCGGATTCGACGATTGATCTCTTTCTCGAAGTTAGACCTTCCCAACTGGACCGTCTGTCCCAGGTAGACGTAGTCGTCTACAACTTCGAGTGTAGAGTCACCGATCTTGATAGGAGTGGGTGCTACATGGCTGTTTACCATGACTTTGGTTTTGTCCATGTTCATTTTAAGTCCCACTCTTTCGGAAGCTCTACTGAGGTCACCGAGCATTGTACTGAGCTCCTCCGTAGTCTCAGCCATGACTACTATGTCGTCGGCAAACCGAAGGTAAGTGATGTACTTGCCATTGAAATTAATGCCTAGCCCTCTCCATTCCAGAACCTTGAAGACATCCTCCATTGCTGCCATGAACAGTTCCGGAGAAATAACGTCTCCGTGCCTCACGCTCCGCTGCAAGAGGATAGGTTTCGAGGTCTGGTCTTGTATTCGGACTGACATGGTGTCGTTTTTGTACGAACACTTCAGCACTTCGATGTATCGATAGTCAATTTGGCACCGTTGGAGAGACTGCAGTACAGCCCAAGTCTCAGTCGAATCAAAGGCTTTCTCGTAGTCCACAAACGCTAAGCAGAGAGGCTGATTATACTCCTTAGTCTTCTGTATAACCTGCCGCAGCGTATGTATGTGGTCCACGGTGTTGAAGCCTTTTCAAAATCCGGCTTGTTCGGGAGGCTGGAAGTCGACGAACCTGCGCGCGAGACGGTTTGTGATGACTCTGGAAAACAGCTTGTAGACATGGCTCACAAGCGAGATGGGCCTGTAATTCTTAAGCACGGCATTATCGCCCTTCTTAAAGAAGAGTACCACCACGCCTCTGCTCCACGCCTGTGGCGTTTTTCCCTCGAGTATGACGGAATCAAATAGTTTCTGAAGGGCCTTAAGGACTGGTTTTCCACCCGCCTTCAGGAGTTCAGCCGTAATTCCGTCCTCACCCGACGCCTTGTTGTTTTTCAGCTTATTAGTTTTAACTTGCGGTATTAAAGCGGCGAAGGTCGCGTTTCAGAGACTTCGAGATTTGTCTATTGAGCTGCCGGTATATGCACGCATCGTCTGAAGACTGCAGAATCATCTCACGCCTCTTCTTCATTAGCTCGAGGGTCGGATCAGAGAGCTTTTTGTTGTTATTTGTACGGTGAGTCTTGAAAAACTTAGACCCGACCGTATGGACAGTTTCCACGAACCCATCGTTATTGTTGGTGTAGGACAGTAGACTAAAGTAGCATTAAAGAAACATTATTTTGTAACTTTTTGCAGATTCCCTAATTTTGGTAATTATTGTTTTTTTTATTATAAAATAAGATTTGTGATCTAAAGCTTTTGTTGATAAATAGATTCTAAGAAATTATGCCCTCTAAAATTGAGAATATTAAAAAAAAATTGTCCTTGACTGAACCACCTAGAAATGAAATTTGATGAAATTTCCTACCTAAAAATGTATTTTTATTATTAATAAGTTAATTTTATTATAAAGAATATTGTGTTGATAATGTTCTATCGTTATTGTTTTATTTTGATTTTGAAGATATCCCATATTGTTCCAAATAAAAAGTCCTATGTTTGTTCTTGTGTTGATTTATATTGTCCTATCTCGATTTTATATTGGAAGGAAGCATATAATGTTACTTTTGTTTTTAATTACATGTGCAATAAAAATATTTAAAAACTACGTATTTTTATTTAACATACGAGATGCTATATAAATGATGCAAACATGTTTTTTCTTCATCCTGTAAAGTTGTCAAAATTGAGATAGTACCGGTTGCCAGTTCACAGTCGATATTGTACATCCAAACTAAGCAGAGCTTGTGCTTTGAGTCCTTGACAACTGATGACAATATTACAGGGATAATAACAGGAATTAATTGTAGACATAAAATTGACCGTTCATTGTGGCGACACTTGGGGGAGGCCTATGTCCAGCAGTGGACGTCTTTCGGCTGAAATGATGATGATGATAAAATTTAAAATAAATCGTTCTTTAAATTTAAATAGATAGAGCTTAGTAATAGTTTTTAATTTAAAAGTTCTTTTTTCGTAAGTAGTTGGAAGTAGGTACAAGACTTACAGCGCCAAAGAAAACTCTGGTTAATAGCGTGTAAACATGGTTGTCTTTTAAGTATCCAGTCTATATATAAAAATGATAATGGTACTTACATGACAAAATTATATTTATTTACAAATAGGTTCCAAAATCACTTTTAATCGCAATTTTTTCATCAATTTAAACCAGATGAGGCCGATTGCCTAGCGCTGTAAGTACTTACCGACTATTTTTTCTTTTTGCTTATAGTTTTTTTTTTTATTAATATCTTTATACATTTAATACGTTTCTACGCTAACTTTCTGGAATATATTTTGTATAGTTTGTTTTATAAAAGAGTCATCCTTATTCCCAGACAGTGAGTCCATTTACTGTCTTACTCTGTGTAAAGTCAAGTCAAGTCTATCTTGCATAGGGTATTATAAAAAAAATTGAAAGAAAATATCGACCTTATTACTTACGTAATTTACAAATTGTTTTTCATATTATCTTTTTTTATTAGTAGGCTCAACGTCGAACAAATTGCTAATATAACTTTTTCTCTATGTTTATTGCATGTCGTGGCAGTCTTTAATTAGGGCTACACTATAAAATGTAAGAGTAGGGAATCTTTAGCATGTATTATGGTGTATGCTTTGTTGGTTGTCCTTAAATACATTTATAAATTCTGTTGAATTAATTTCATTCGCTCTGTTCGAATAGCCCTTTTTGACAGATAAAGTTCATTATAGTTTCAAGAATAATAAACATCTGTGAAGAAAGCTGTAGTAAGTAGGAAAGTCATAATTTAAGGAACGGTTATAACTCAACTTTTTCTTTTAAATTCAAAAAAATACAACCAATTTCCTATGGTGAAAAACTGGAATAAACTCCAGGTTTACTCTTTAAAAAAAAAGATTGTTTATAGGGTTCCGTACCTTAAAAGGAAAAAACGGAACCCTTATAGGATCACTTTGTTGTTCGTCTGTCTGTCTATCTGTCAGTCAAGATCCTTTATCTTGGGAACCCGTGGAGGAATCAAGTTGAAATTAAAACCATATACTCAAGAGTGCGGTCCTTTGAAGCTGTGAAAAAATAAAACTTCTAAGTAACGAAAAAAAAAAGATACGGCCGTTTATGTCGCTAAAAACGTACCTATATTTCAGCATTCTTCAAGGGAATCAAAATTCATAGGGTACTTGCCGTTGACCTAGAAACCTCAAATTTGGCATAAAACAAGGTCTTATATCTCAGATATAGGAATTATTCTGAAAACAGCAAATTTGTTTTTACGTACCAAAAAAAAAAACTTTTTTGCGATTCGGAAAAATCTTCGAGCCTCCATTCAGGAATTCAAATATTTATATAGGTAAGTTTGTACAGAACCCTCAGTGCGCGAGTCCGACTCGCACTTGCTCAGTTTTTTTACAATATTTTTATTTTACAGATACATTCTACAGATAGATTCTTCATTCTATAGATGCACCTTCATACTGTAACTTGCACCTTTTTTGTTTTGAGGTGGGAATTCATCCAATGACTTCTCCCACTCTTGGGTAGAGCGAGAGACCGTGTCAGACTTTTACTGACTAAAATCACACCTGTGTTTTTCAGTTACTTTTTGCGTTCTAGGACCACGGGTTTCCATTTCAGAAATTCCCCGTAACTTACACCTACCGTCTACTTCTTTAAATAATGCAGTCTACATGACAGCGTATGCATACCTAATGCGTTCTCAAAATGATTACATTGCTTGTTCAGACGTGATTGTGAGAGCCAATTATTTTAACATATCAATAACTTAAGGTGTCTGCATACATTATGTGGGTAATTACGTAATTACCGCCTGACTTGGATGCAGTGCAATTGAATGGGGTCTTGATGGGTTAATTGTATTGTTGGAGGTGTGTGATAGATTGATGCATTTAGGCATTATTTAGTTGCGAGTTGCATGCAACAATAATAAGCTTTATTTGCGTAATACTTATGACTGGTTTTGTAAAATATACAAGTTATAAGACATAGTAATAGTATGTCATTGCTAAAGGATTCTTACAAGTAAAAAAATAATTAAAATGACGTTACGTTCAATAATTTATTTATTTAATATACTATTTATGTAAAAAAAAAAAAAAACAGAAAAAGACAATATAAAATAAACAATAGTACAATAGAAACAATAAACAAAAATTAAAAAAGTAATAAAAAAGTACAATAAATAATTTTAGTACGGTTATAATTTTATTTTAATTTAATTATTAATTTTCATGTTGATTCCAATTTTGATAAAATGGTAAATTTGTTTTAAATCAGGCTATTATGGATCGAACCATCTGAATTAAATTAATTTTATGTTCATTTGTTTTCAATAATTTTACACTTTTCACTTACATAACACTTTTTTTTAAGAAAACCGATGCCTTCCAATTTTATTGGTACCATTTTGACTTGAAGCTAATTTTTACTGTTATTTGATATTCATTTGCAGCTGGATTCTAAAGGCACAAGGATAGACCATGTCTTGAAATAGGACTGATGTCCTGTTGGACATGGGATACTGTTTTTCCCGGGAGTATGTTTTCTTAGGACCTTTTGCCTGGCCTGCTGTTGGTCTAGTGGTTAGGGACCCTGACTGCTAGGTCGTGATGATAAATAAAAATATTTGTCATTGAAGAATGTTTGTCCATTTCAACGTTTTTCCAACTATGTTACTGACATCACGGACCACCTGTCAAATCCATGCAAAGGTTTTCCGAAAAAGAACGCCTAGCACAACATAAGACAGCACATTTAATTTGGTACAAAAAAGAACATTATATCTATCAATTACTACAATTTTATAAATACACATCAAAATCCAACAAGAATGACTCGACGCGTAGCAGATTGCTTATAGGTTAAGGGTCACGACAGAACGTAGCAAGCGTAGCGGTTACGTCACCTACGTCGTAGCAATAATGCCGTCACTTTTGATAAGGCGCTTCGACTGTCAAGTATGCTGGGAAATGTCTCAAGAACTTTCTAAAATTCTAGTATTTTTTATGTTACTTTGAGAGCTCAGATGGTAATGGTTTTGAAAGGTACGAAGTCTGAAGAGTCTGAAATATAATATTAAAGATATGGAAGAAGTTTTTTGTACTCTTGTTTTCTATTGTTGGTATATATATACACGTTGTCTTTGACATCGACGCACAAACGAATGCCACGGATCCAGTACATGATTCTGGAATGGGGGGAAATTTAAAAAAGTACAGTTTCATTTTCCTAATTTTTTTAAAAAGAATCTGTACTTTTTTTAAATTTAAACTGTCTAAAATCGTTAACCTACATTCTTTGCCTTTATTCCAGGGCCCCGGGGTTCTCTTTCGCATTACCCATGGCCCCAGTAGGCTTTGACCCTGCTGGGTCCCTACGGTATTGCTGACATCTCCTTGAGGCGCGCGTGGAACAGTACACGCCGTCGACGACTTGGGCTCGGTCCAGACGGTTACCAGACGGTCGGACGGCGAGATACCCATTGCTCGTCATCCGCAAATCCGCGCCTACGGTGGTTGGAAATCGGGATCGGACGGCGGCTGGGACGTGAGGGCCGTTCCCTCGCACGTGCGAAACGAAAGGTTGGAATCAGCCCCAACACCAACTTCAAGTCGTTTGTGGCACAAATTCCACAACACACAAAGTCAGTCACAGACCAGTGTCAATTTATACAGACCTTCTTGAGAGAGGACTTTTGACCAAAAGGTGGCGTAAATCGACGTTTCGAAGGACGAACACGCTACATCACGAAGCGAAACATGACGTTGATGTTACGTTTATATTATATTATATGTATTGTTTTGTATTATCTATGGGTCTTATTTGCCTAACAATAAAGAAACAATAATGATAAAAAGACATAATTCCGTATTCAATTAATTTTTAGGGTTCCGTACCTCAAAAAGAAAAACGGAGCCCTTATACAATCTGTCTGTCTATCAAGACCCTTTATGTCGGAAACGCGTGTAGGTATCGAGTTGAAATTTAAACAATATACTCACGCCTGCAGTCCCTTTAAGCTTTAAAAAAAATCAAACTTCTGAGTTAACGAACAAAAAAGATACAGCCAAAAAAACGTATATTTCGACACTCTCAAGGAAATCGAAACTCATAGGGTACTTCCCGTTGACCTTAGAATCTTAAAATTTGGCATGAAGCAAGATCGCATGGCACAAAAATAGGAAAAAATCTGAAAACTGTAAATTAGTAGTTACGTCACAAAAAAAAAACTTTTTTGCATTTCGGAAAAATCTTCGTAACTCCATTCGAGAATTGAACTGTTTTCGTACGTAAGTTTGTACGGATCCTTCAGTGCGCGAGTCCAACTCGCACATGCCCGGTTTTTTTTTAATAAGTAAAAAAAGACCCAAACCGCATCACAAATTACACAATCTACCCTTGAGTAACAGCGTTATCTTTCTTCGCCCTGTAATTATTTTTATTTACTTCGTTATCCAAACCATTTGTAAAATTAAAGCTATTAAATGTTGGCTGTATACAAACTATGTTAATTACTATGAACTAGTTCATACTGGCTGTTTGCTCGGGTTTTGTATTTGGCAAAACGGTACTGTGGTTAATAAAAGTTTTATAGCTCAATTTTCTTTTAGCCGGTAGAAATATTTGACTAGGTATCTGTAAAGCTAGCTAGTGTAACTCGAAGATGTTTAACATGGTGCAAAACCTACTGGTTGATGTAGCCTGTCTATATAAGGGACACCTGTTATTTTAAGGTTTGAAATTACTTGTATTTTATCACCAGATGGCGCTAGTTTTGGCATGTTTACAATCCAATTAATTTTATCAAAATAATGATTTTCGAATTTTTGGTTCTAGGACATGCCGGTTTCCTCGCGATGTTTTTCTTCACCGTTTAGAGAGCAGTGGTGATGAAATAAATTACACAAAGTAATGCGCCTGGCTGGGTTTGAATCCGCAAACTAGAACTCGTAAGTCGGGGCCGTTACCACTCGACTTACGAGTTTCTTACCCAGAGAGGCGCTTAACTCAGTTTAATATATTATCTTCACCACTACTCTCAAAAAGTAGAAGACGCAGTACAAGATATATTTAATTTGCTTCGCTACCTCATATTTCATACATCAATCAGGTCATTATATTTTTATTTTATTATTGCAAATGTGTTTTTGAATTTTTTTTTTCTTTTTATTAATTTTAACCGCTTCTAGCTTCTCGTGGCGGTATTTGTGACTGTCGAGTGTGGTCCGTGTGCGGTGACCCTTAGTTTTTGTTGTTGCACTAGTTGTGAAAGGGATTTGCAGATCGCAGGCAAATGGATTTAGAACAGTTTCCTCGTCCACAAAACTTAGCAATTTTTGCTATTTGTGTATGATATTATTGAATGCTAGGTATATAATACGTATTCATTTATTGATAAGATCTATCACTTCACATCTCTTGTATATCACAACACCGTCGTCAATTTTCAATTACATTGCAAGTGACACGGTGTCACTAGATGGAAAACAACTCTAATGTCGGAACTTTGATTAGAAAACTTGTTGATAAGACACGCCGAAACGGTTGTGGTACCTACCGGTGATTAATTATGTCAGTTCTACGTCGAAGGGACGTGATGTATGAGTATATACGCCGAAATTGAACATCGTTGGGCAATACCAAAATTAGATGGAAACTATTTTCTGGGAACCGAAAGGAAAAATTACTGAAAAAAAATAGGAGGCTTTTAGTCAGAAAAAATTCTGATACTCCCTCTCACTCTACACAAAATAGGAGGAGTTATTTGATGATTTGCCACCAAAAGAAAGGTGAAAACAAATGCAGTTTTTTTTTTTTTAATAAAAACAGTTTCCCACAGGAGTAATTCATAGAGTGGAGTGGTAAAAAAAGTAGACCCGTGGGTCTACTTTTTTTACCACACCACTTCCACAACTATCACACAATGCCATCTAGTCTCAAACTAAGCAGAGCTAGATGATCAGCATGATTGACGGGGCCCTGAGTCGTCGACGGCGCAGTGTTCCACGCTTGCCTCAAAGAGATGTCAGCAAAACCGTACGGGCCCAGCAGCTCCAAAGCCTACTGGGGTCGTGGATCGACTTTTGAAAAGGGTACTCGTGGTCTTGGGACGCAAAGGGCAACTGAAGGAACATAACGTGTGGTTTTAGTTTTCGTTTTTTTTTTTTAGTAAAAGTCTGACACGCCCAAGCGCTCCAACCTAGAGCGGGAGACGTCATTAGATTAATTCCCACTTTCAAAATAAATAAATACTAATAACGGGGCCCCCGCTAAATATTTATTATTTGGATATTTATTTATTTATTTATTCATAACAATAAACATTCTGTTGAATATTACATCATTTTAAAATAATATTAATATTAATTTATAACATTTAAATTAAATAATGTAAAATATAGAGTCAAATCATTAAACACATGTCTACAAATAATCTAATGTCAAATTTCGGATATAATGTCAAAAGTAATGTCAAGTGATTAACCAAACTCAAGCATTGTTAATGTCATCATGTATTAGTAGTAGTAGTTGTATGAGTAAGTGTTTATTTTATATAATTTGACATGAAATCTGATACTGAGTATAAACATTTTTCCAACAAGAAGATTTTTAATTTGTTTTTAAATAAGTGAGGGCTATATATTTATTTTTTCAGTTTCAGGGCCGATGTCTGCTAGGGCTGTGGGATTGTTTGATAAAGTTCCCGTGGCTTTGGAACGCAAAGGGCAACTAAAGAAACATGGGTCGATTTTAGTTAGTAAAAAACTGACATTGCCCTTCACTCCCACTCCCGAAAAGAAAAAGAATTTACGCTCGGTTTTTGAAATCAGTTTACGGTTACGGGACTGTTTCAAATATTCATTCTGTTTTAGACACTGTTCAAGAAAAGTACCGTTCTATCCTAAGTCGAAACTTCACACACTCTGTCAAAACTTAGTGAAAGCCTGTCACATAAAACTTCACCATTGTTTGATACTCGATCCTCAAGGGAAATTAGTCAGATGGCACTTAATATTTTTTCCGTCCACAAGACTCTTAACTTTGTTTACCCATTAGAGATACAAGCGTGATGGATGACCTCGATTGCGACGCCGTATTCAGCTTACTGTGGCCATATTGAAGGGAAACAGAAAAGGTTCGTTCGTAAGATATTTCAGTACTTCAACATGAAATTGGCTGAGGACAGAAATGTGTGGAAAAGGGAGACAGAGGCCTTCACCCAGCTGTAGACATAATAGGCTAACTAACAAATATCACAAAACTAAGGGCTTTTTTATTTTTCTTTCCTTAAAATAATCTCCTTTTGTTCAGTCCATCCTAAGGTTGTCTGTAAGAGATTGCCCTGTGCGATAAGACCGCTCATTGTACACCTAGTTTTTGTAATGTAATGTAATGTTTATCCTGTCCACATTATGTGGTGTACAGTAAATTATATAATAAATAAATGAATATAAAGGATCGCAGGCAGATATATGCAACGTGACGCACTCTTAAAGTAGTCTGGCTGAGTGTTAGAACTATAAAAACCCGTCTAGTTACGGGTAAAACATTATCTTACAATATTATAAAAGAAACATAATAAAAAATCAGCTTATAGTATGTTATAACGTAAGTACAATTACATGAACACGGTAAGTTCGGGAAGTTCCTGCACCGGATTCGTGCGGAAGCGACGCCCGGGTGTCGCCACTGTGTGGACCGCCCGGAGGGCACGGTGGAGCACACGGTGGAGGTATGCCCCGCTTGGGCAAAGCAACGCCGTGTCCTCGTGGGGGCGATCGGCGGCGGCGATCTCTCGCGCCGGGCCTTGGTACAGGCCATGGTCCGAAGCGAGGAGGAGTGGCAGGCGGTCGCCTCCTTCTGCGATGCAGTTATGCTTATTGGGACATGCACTGGCAAACTGTCAGCTTATATAAAATGATGAGAGTTTGGCAGCCACGGGCTCTTAGGCTGTAAAATTCTGTAGCTGTAATAATAATAAGTGCTTTATTATTTAAAGCACTTATTATTATTATATTATTACCAAAAAAAATGTTTTAAATTGCTCTTCATACAGAGTTTTCAAAGATATATTGGTCTTTGAAAACCTTATATAAAAGTTTGAAATGTGAACTGTAATCTTGTTATTTTGAGTTGAATTTCGAAGGACAGATTCAGGACATACTTTTTTTTAACTTCTGATCTTGAATTTTTTTATATATTTACTTTGTTATCTTAATAAATTTATGTATACCTACATAATAAATTTTTCCTATCGCCTATGTTTAGCTTTCAAACGACCAGTCTTTGACGTCACTCTGCCCACAAATCCGCAGTTCACTCAATTCCACTGGATACGATCCATTGAGTACAGCCATAAAACACTTGATACACACTTCATGTACGGTCAACTGCACGTCAGCTTACTAAAAACACCCTTATAGCTGCGACTCTAAGACGATTTTTGATCTCAAATTGTTACTATTGTTGAGTTTTGATAAGTATTCAGATTATTTACTACGTTTTTTGTAACCAAGAATATTATATAATTTATTTTGTATTCGATTTTTGATTGCAATCGACTAATTATGCTGTCAAGTCTAGAACGTATTTGTGATTATTTGTAGTAAATCTGTCGAAGTAGCATAATGGCGTGCAACAGCCTTCTTGTTCGGTGGGCGATGTTTGAGATCGGATGCACAATTTGTCTCTTGCATTATTGTAGTGACAAGAAATATGTAACAGAGATATTTGTTACACATAACATGATTTAAAAGGGTGACCATGGAGTTTCTTGCACGTTCTTCTCCCTAGAGATGTACGCTTTGAAATGTGCATTTAGCATCATTTTTCTGACTGACTGACTTCATGACAATTCAAAGGTGATTGATTAAGTAATGATGGTAATTTTTTGAGTGATGAGTAGTGTGGTGTTGTTTTTTATGTTATTGTTTTTTGTCCTGTGCAAGTCACAAATATATTTTTTTCTTTTATATACACTAATATTATAAAGATGTAAAGTGTGATTCTTTGTTTTTTTTTTTTGGTAAATTTTTTTCACCGAAAGCTGTTTTATTCCTGATAGGCTATATTTCATGTCCGCGGCCGAAGCTGCAGGCAAAAGCTAGTCTTTAATAAATATATTATTTTACACTGAAGTGAACGGTTTTAATACAGTATGGATGTGAGTTTAACTGTACTTTCTCATATACTGATACAAACATTGATTTTCTTTATTTACCTGTGTCGGGTCTGGTTGCGAAAGTTTAATTAAAAGTGGAGTGCCAGGTACTGAAATTTATAAGCGTCGGTGTCGTCTCTCCTTTAGAGTGGTGACTTGCGTCAATCTCAGAAAGACACGGCTGTGGTGCAACCTTATTGATATCTACTGTAGGTACATCGTTTTTATTAGTACAGCTTAGTCGGTACCTACATAGATTTTATTGTTTTGTAATATGTTTTAATATGTATCTATTAGATTATTATTTTGTAAGGTTGTAGAGTACGAGTGTCTTCTTACATTGTTGACACCTCTACGGTCCGGACTAAGCATTTCGCCTCGTTGTTTATAATGAGTACATCAAAGGACTGGAACAATTTACTTGCTGCAGTCTTCCCGTTCGATTAAGGTGTCTTCAAGTCTAAAGTGAATAGGTTCTTAAGACACTAGTGCGCTTCACCGTTAACGGCCGTAAAAACAAAAACAAACAATAGAATAAAAATCTGTGCGAGACCAAAAAGATCTAACTGATTGCCCAGTGGTCCAAGTAAGTTTAATCTTTTTGATATTATCATTTTTTACTGTTCTTTATTATTTGAAACTTGATCATTAATTTTTAAACTAAACTGGCATAAGTTGAAACTTTAGAAAATACACTTCATTTAATCATAACTATTATGTCAGTTATATTCGCTATACATCTGTCTACAATTTAAAACCAAGAAAATAAAAATAACACCATAAACACGTGAAAACCATCAAAATCTTTCCACCCTTACGTTGTTGAAACTTCAACGGTCCGGACCGTTGCGCCGAATTAAGCGTTTCATCATTCAGTCATCATTTCAGCCGAAAGACGTCCACTGCTGGACATAGACCTCCCCCAAGTGTCGCCACAATGAACGGTCCTGTGCGTCTCGCATCCATCGGACTCCCGCAACCGTTACCAAGTCATCGGTCCACCTTGTAGGAGGCCTTCCAACGCTACGTCTTCCGGTACGTGGTCGCCACTCCAGAACCTTTCGGCCCCAACGGCCATCCGTTCTGCGAGCAATGTGCCCTGCCCATTGCCACTTTAGTTTGGCGATTCTTCATGCTATGTCGGTAACATTGGTTCTCCTGCGGATATCCTCATTCCTGATTCGATCACGCAAGGAAACTCCGAGCATAGCCCTTTCCATTGCCCTTTGGGTGACTTTAAGTCTTCTGATGAGGCCCATTGTAAGCAACCACGTTTCGGAGCCATATGTCATCACTGGCAACACGCACTGGTCATACATAGACTTTCGTCTTGAGACACTGTGGTATATTGGACGAGAAGATACCGCGCAGCTTCCCGAACGCTGCCCAGCCGAGTCGGATTCGACGATTAATCTCTTTCTCAAAGTTAGACCTTCCCAACTGGACTGTCTGTCCCAGGTAAACGTAGTCGTCTACAACTTCGAGTGTAGAGTCCCCGATCTTGATAGGAGTGAGTGCTACATGGCTGTTTACCATGACTTTGGTTTTGTCCATGTTCATTTTAAGTCCCACTCTTTCGGAAGCTCTAGTGAGGTCACCAAGCATTGTACTGAGCTCCTCCGTAGTCTCAGCCATGACTACTATGTCGTCGGCAAATCGAAGGTGAGTGATGTACTCGCCATTGACATTAATGCCTAGCCCTCTCCATTCCAAAACCTTGAAGACATCCTCCATTGCTCCCTTGAACAGTTTCGGAGAAATAACGTCTCCCTGCCTAACGCCCCGCTGCAAGAGGATAGGTTTCGAGGTCTGGTCTTGTAGTGGTAAGCGTTTCGCTTCGTTATTTATACCGTGTACATCGAAGGACTGGAACAATTTGCCTGCTGCGGTCTTCCCGTCCAACTATAATTTAGGTGCCTTCAAAGCTAGAGTGAATAGGCTCTTAATAAAATAGAGCACCTCACACTCAATGATTGCATCACTGCTTACCATCAGATGGGATCGCAGTCAAGCACTGGTTTATATCAATTAAAAAAAAAAAAAAAACAAGGTAGAGACTTAAAACTTTGACCGCGATTTCCCAAAAAAGTGAAGTTTTGTCTTGTTCTGGTTTATTATTAAGGGTGCGATGTGTTTATACCATGAGAAATTCACATAAATAGCACCTGTAGTATGTAATGTCCATGGCCCTTTATGGCGCACCGGTATGGGCGCCGGCGCTGCGGAAGCAGTCGGCGGCCTGGCTGAACGCATGCCAGAGGGTCATGGCCATACGGATGGTGCGAGGATTCCGGACGATTTCCCGCGAAGCGGCGAGCCTCCTTGCTGGACAGCCACCATGAGATCTGGTAGCAACAGGCCTTGCTCACATGCACGATCTGCGCATGGAGATGCAACGCCGGGGCGAAACTCCGCTGCCGCGACAAGTCGCAGCATGGCGGACAGAGAACCGGCGGGTTCTCATGGAGAAATGGCGACAACGACTGTCGCGACCCAGTTCTGGATACGCCACAATTATGGCGGTAAGTCCCCTCTTTGAGGCGTGGTTGGAAAGACCTCACGGCGTCCTCACTTTCCGCATGACGCAGGTTCTCACCGAACACGGTAAGTTCGGTAAGTTCCTGCACCGGATTCATGCGGAAGCGACACCCGGGTGTCGCCACTGTGTGGACCGCCCGAAGGACACGGTGGAGCACACGGTGGAGGTGTGTCCCGCTTGGGCAGAGCAACGCCGTGTCCTCGTGGGGGCGATCGGCGGCGGCGATCTCTCGCGCCGGGCCTTGGTACAGGCCATGGTCCGGATCGAGGAGGAGTGGTAAGCAGTCGCCTCCTTCTGCGAAGCAGTAATGAGGCGGTCGATCGCGCTAGGCAACGGTCCTCACGCCCCAACCACCGCCGGGATTCCGATCCCGATTTCCGGCCACCGTAGGCGCGGGCTTGCGGACGGCGAGCAATGGGTGGCTCGCCGTCCGATCGTCCGGTAACCGTCCGGACCGAGCCCAAGTCGTCGACGGCGCGTATTGTTCCACGCGCGCCTCAGGTAGATGTCAGCAAATCGTAGGGGCCCAACAGGGTCGAAGCCTACTGGGGCCACGGGTAGTGTGAAAGCGAAACCCGGGGCCCTGGGACGAAGGCAAAGAAGGAACAGGAGTGGGTTTTTAATCAGTAAAAGTCTGACACCACTTTCCGCTCCGCCCAAGAGCGGGATTTGTCATAAGATGATTTTCCCACCTAAAAAAAAAAAAAACCTGTAGTATGTAATGTAACAAAATGTCGCAAGAACATAAAAATGACTATAATTTTCTTTATGTAAGTACCAGAAGCTCATAATAATTATAAAATACTGAAACATATTGCTATAAAAAGACGAAGTTATTTACCGGGTAGCTTTATTCAGGGTGACTTTAAATCTATTATTAATCTTACAAGTTGTGAAAGTACTCATTTATCTGTGTCGATTTTCTATCCATTAGGGAGTGTGCATCGGAATTTCATCATCATCATCATCATCATTTCAGCCGAAGGACGTCCACTGTTGGACATAGGCCTTCCCCAAGTGTCGCCACAACGATCGGTCCTGTGCGTCTCGCATCCACCGCAATCCCGCGACTCTCACCAGGTCATCAGTCCACTTTGTGGAAGGCCTGCCAACGCTGCGTTTTCCGGTGCGCGGTCGCCACTCGAACCTTTCGGCCCCATCGACCATCCGTTCTACGAGCAATATCCTCTGCCCACTGCCACTTAAGTTTGGCGATTCTTCGGGCTATGTTGGCTACCTTGGTTCTCCTGCGGAATTGCACAACTTAATTTCGCTAAGCCCGTTCCATCTTCGGACCACTTGACGTACGGCGTTGCGCCACCGGTACATGGTGAAAATCTCACCTTTGCTTACAAAACGTTTTGAGAACATATTCATTGTGCGTACAGCTATAAAGTGGAATTCGCAGTCGGAGTCTCTGATTCCTAATAGCTACAACCTAGGTGTCTTTAAGTCAAGAGTAAGTGGTTTACTTCTACGAGAAAGGTTTATATAATATGTATATTATTTATACCCGTGCAAAGCCGGGATTGGTCACTAGTTACTTATAAACTATTCCTCGTTTCAATGTCCTCCTTATCAGCATTTTAACCCCACATTCGCCAACAAACAAGCATCAAATTCGAAAACAGAGTGATTTTTAACCGACTTCAAAAAGGAGGAGGTTATATGTTCGGTTGAATGTATGTTTTTTATTTTTATTTTTTATGTATGTTCACCGATTTCTCGGTCAATTGTGGACCGATTTTGAATTATTTTTTTTTGATTGAAAGGTTATGCTTCCGAATTGGTCCCATAGAAATATTGTTATGATCTGATCATGAACTTCGAAGATATGGAACAGAACTCCTCATAGGATCACAGCAGAACCGTCGAAACAAGTAAAATTGCTTTGTTTATACGTGTAGTCGATGACTGACTGAAAGTAGAGGGGGAATATATCGAACTGATCTGATGATGAAGCCTGAAGTTAGGCACCAGAACTCTGTAATAAATTAATGTAATCTAACCGTGTTTGGGATTATTAGAATTGTCATGAGATGCACTCTGGCTATAAGGTATTTAAGTTTGGCTGAGGGGTACTTTTTAGTGGTGGTACCATAACTAAAAAGTGTAAAATAAAAATATTTTTACAAAAAAATACAACCGACTTCAAAGTAAAAAAAAACACTGAAAAGTGCAAAATAACTTTAATTTCGGAAGTCGGTGTTAAATAACGAAGAGACAAAACTATTATAGAAACACCGACTTCCAAAATAAAGTTATTTTGCACTTTTCAGTGTTTTTTTTTACTTTGAAGTCGGTTGTATTTTTTTGTAAAAATATTTTTATATGTATTTAATTATTTAACGTACAGTAGTGATACATAAGCGGACTCAATTCCTACCAGTCAACCTGTGACAATAATTACACGATACTTGAATAAACTAGTAATACCAAAGTATCAAGTAACCGTCTAGATTTCAAGAATATAATTTATAAATCCAAAGAAATTATTGCAAATATTTATTTTTGCAAAAACTTAAACGAAACTAAAATACTGTGTTTCTTGATGAACTTTCAATGATCCAGAGGTAAACAGATAGTTTTTAAACTTGTAATATTCAAAGATCTAGTAGCTAGAAAAGAAATATTCAAAATCAGTGCTTTTGAAAATACGTAAGTAAATTAACGCGGACTTGCGGACGGCGAGCAATGGGTAGCCCGCCGCCCGACCGTACGGTAACCGTCCGGACCGAGCCCAAATCGTCGACGGCGCGTACTGTTCCACGCGCGCCTCAGGGAGATGTCAGCAAATCGTAGGGCCCAGCAGGGTCGAAGCCTACTGGGGCTATGGGTAGTGTGAAAACGAAAACCGAGGCCCTGGGACGAAGGCAACGAAGGAACAGGAGTGGGTTTTTAGTCAGTAAAAGTCTGACACTATCTCCCACTCTGCCCAAGAGCGGGATTTGTCATTAGATGATATTCCCAACTAAAAAAAAAAGTAAATTTTTGCATGTTAATAAGTTACTATGTTGTGGTTTCTCTCTTCATAGTTCGGTCACCACGGGTAGTCAAACGCAGCGGCGACTGCGCACCGGAAAACACAGCGTTGGAAGTCCTCCCACAAGGTGGCACGACCTGGTGAGGGTCGCGGGAGTGCGATGGATGCGAGGAGCACAGGATCGGTCGTTGTGGCGGCGCTTGGGGGAGGCCTATGTCCAACAGTGGACGTCTTTCGGCTGAAATGATGATGATGATGATGATGATGGGTAGTCAAAAGCCTCTGACACCAGTTTTGCCAAGAGGTATCGTGTTACCCAGTTACTGAGTTGTCGAGGTCAGATAGTCGGTTCATGTGAAAAAGTGATACTTAGAGCTACAACCAGTTGCGAGGGGGAATGGGCGGCCATCGCCTCATTTTACGAAGCAGTAATGCTAGCGAAGGAGGCGACCGCACACGTGTGGGAACGGATATCCTCACGCCCCAGCTGCCGAGATCCTGACCCTGAGTTCCTTGCCTTTCGGCCGTCCGGTATCCGTCCAGACCAAGCCCGAGTTGTCGACAGCGCGTAGTATTCCACGCAAGCCTCAAAGGCCCTAAGGGCCCAGCAGGACTAAAGCCTACTAGGGTGACTTCTGAAAGGGAAACCCGTAGTCCTAGAACACAAACTGCAACTGAAGGATCATAGGTGTAGTTTTAGTCAGTAAAAGTCCCTTTCGTTACGTCCTAGAGCGAGAGAAGTCATTAGATGATTTCCCACCTTAAAAAAAGACATTCAGCATTAAAAATAATACTCCACGAACACGTAATAAGATCTTTTTTATAACACCAACGAACACGTAATAAGATCTTGTTTATTACACGGTACCTTCTGGCGTCAGAACAGACCCCGATAGAAAAGTACCACGTGTAAAGTTACACGCGCCTCTCAGTTTATTTGCACTGTTCTGTCACTATGTATAAAACGACAAACGGCTGTGATTCTTGTTTGACTAAAATGAACAGTAAATTGTGATGTAAAGGGGCTGCGGAAAATAGAGCGTGTTATTTTATTTGATACCTACTAATATTTATTTTATTTGTGAAAACTCTTCGGTAGTTTTTTTTTTGAAGTGGGGGTAATCATCCAATGACTTTTTCTGCTCTAGGGTGAAGCGAGAGAATGTAACAATTTTTCACTGATAAAAACCACACCTGTGTCTTTCAGTTGACCTTTGCATTCTAAAACCCACGGGTTTCTCCTTTCAGAAATTCCCCGTGGCGGACATCGACCCGGCAAGACCTCTAAGGTTTTGCTGACATCTTTTAGATGCGTATGGAACACGACTCCCTGAAGACTCGGGCTCAGTCCGGACGGTTATCGGACGGCCAGACCGCGAGCTACCCATTGCTCGTCGTACGCAAGCCCACGTTTCGGTGGCCGTGATCTCATGTGAGCTCCTCACGGTTTCGATCATCTCCTTCGCTTGCAATATTGCTTAAGAAAAGGTGATTGCATCCCATTCCCCTCCACTACTGCCTCCGCCTGAACCAGAATGACCTTACAGGTTAAGAAGCCGTCCTTACTAACAATTGTAACATCAAGTTAAATTCATTAAATAAATAAATAAAAGAAATATCGTAGTCGTCATGTATAATATATTATCATACGCATGTATCATGTTGCTAATTAGTTAATTTAATAACAAATATACATGTTCTACCAGCCCTAGGCTGAATATTCATTCCACAAAGTTATATTCGCTAAAATTATTTATCCAATATGCATTCATTTAAATATTGAATATTATATTCATCCGTTTAGCATAAGGGATACCTGCTGTTGTCTGCGAAAGGTGGAATGTACCTATTTGTTTAAAAAATTATTTTTTTTTCTAGGCCAATATTAAAAATACTTCTATGGTAGACGTTTTCACTTGAGGAGCAAATTTTCCATATTCTAGTAATACATACGTAATATTAGAATATGGATTATGGAAATATTGTAAGAACAACATTTTTTTTTTAAATAGTAACCATGGAGTTCTTCTCCATAGGAAACGACCAGTTTGGAACCGTGCACTAGCTTCTGATGTTTTATAAGTGCCCATGTAGGCCTATGTGAAATAAAAACTTGATTTTTTTTTTAATTTTTGAATAGCGCAATCCGTTCAATGGTTTAAGCTGTATGTTGATAGATCAGTCAGTCAATAGCAGTTGAATTTTTTAATATAAATAAATGAATAACCACTGAAAGAGCAGTGTGCAATGGTGGTTCAATTGCGGGTTCAAACCCAGCCTGGTGCAGTACTTTGTGTAATTTATTTCATCACCACTGCTTTTAAAAACGGTGAAGGAAAAAATATTGAGGAAATTAGCATGTCCCAGTACCAAAAATTCGAAGGCATCTGACATCCATCAATCCGCACTGGGCCCACGTGTTGAATAACGGCCCATTCCCTCTCCTGAAGAGGAGGCCTGAGTCCCAGCAGTGGGAACATTATAAGGCTGATTATGCTTATGCTTAATCACTGAAATACTTGTTACGTTGACCTCTGTGTACCCATTTAGGGAATGCTAGCATGAAAATATATTATGTTGACGTTTCATTTAATAATTCCACCTGATAGATTTTGCTTTAACGATTTCACCGTCGACTGATTAAAGACTACATCAAGGTAAACTTTCAACTGAAATCTAAGAATTGAAATAATTTCAGACATTTCTTATTAAAAAAAAATGCTTTTTTATAGTGTCAGCTTACAAATATTTAAATTTAAACTAAAAAGATCACACATTCTGGGTTAATTTCTTTTTTTTTTGTCATTATGTTGCAATCAGTCGTCTAACTATGAGCAGATGTAATGAAATAGAAATATGGCTTGAAGAATAATATCCCCTCATGGGAAAATCTCTATAATCAGTTATGTGCAGCTATCTGTTTCCAATATATGCCTCCTTTTCAGTCTTCGCAATGATTCTGGAATGGTCAACTGCACTGCTAGTTGGTTTGCATGATTTGCAAGACGTGCTTTGTATTTGGAGCAAGATGATTTGATCTCTTCCTCGACTGTCTTTATCTCTAAATGTTCGTGGATTTCAGAGATCCTCAGAAACCACGCTGAGTTAGAAATTTGTTTCAATATATAATTGTGAACCCTCTGTATTACATTTAAGCTTCATTCAAACTGAAGCGAATCCCGCGCGGTACGCGGGACGAGACCTCGTGCGATTCGCTCGCTCGCTTAGCCTCTCAAACTGACGCGACTTCCCGCGTGCCATTTTTGTCTGACTCTCATTGAAGAAAGATGTCTTTTAATTTTGAAGAAGAAGTTTTGCTATTGTTGGCCGTGGCCGAAGAAGAATCACAAGATTTTAAGTAAGTAAAGTGCATTTGATGCCTTTTCTGTTAAACTTTTATCTGTGTTTGACTAGTGTTAAACTAAAAAATACGAGTATATTGTTTTTAAAACTTTGTGTTTTTAGGACCAAGAAAAGAAGAAAATGGGTACATGAGCTGAGCACTCAACGTCTACTATCAGGAGAGTTTCACACTTTAATATCTACGATAGAAAAATTCAGATCAGTCAGTCAAAGAAAAAGATTTTAATAGTCCTCATGACTTAGGTCGTAAAGGATCTTGTTTTCTTTAATTTTTTTCTAAAAACAATTCCATGTTTGGGCATTGCGAATCAAGGACAAAATATGCGTCCCGCTTCAATTTCGCTGCAACTCGTGCGACTAGTCGCGCCAATTTGAACACTTTCATACAAGTTAGTAGGCGCAATCGACGCGAGCGAATCGCGTCCCGCGTACCGCGCGGGATTCGCTTCAGTTTGAATGAAGCTTTATGCTGGAGGCACATGCTGAACGATAGTATAGTTCGATCCCGTATGTCCAGATAGGTTTGAGCATGGTCTTATAAATAAGAAGCTTGTTGGCCAGGGATAACTTGGAGTTCCTTGCAAGCAACCAGTGCAGCTCCCTGTATTTCAGGTTAATTTCATGGGATAAAACACCACACACCACACAGTGTTGTCTTTTTTAACCCAAAGGTTGACTGGTAGAGAATGCCTTGTTGCATTAAGTCCACCTATGTACCCCTACTGTACATGAAGTTTAAATAAATAAATAAATAAAATGTAGAAAAAAAAATTTTTTGGTGGCAATCAATAATAATTACAGATTTTTAAAGCACACGTGTTTATCGCATTATTTTTTTTTTGCTATGGCGTCTAAGTCGAAAACGGAGATATATACCGGTAAGAATTAAAACGACGACGACGAAAACAATAGTATTAAGGTGTTTACATCCACATCACACCGATTACAGATGGGTTAGTTAGTAGTGATAATTAATGATGTGGTTAGTGTTGACAGTTACAAGTCAACACTAACCACATCATTAATTATCACTCATCATAGTGAAATAGTGGAATAATAATTATGCGGAATTTTACACAAAATGTGATAGGTACAGTCAGGGGTCAAATGTGCATTGCACTTCCGTCAATGTTAAAGGGTCTAAAATGTCTTTGTAGAAGAGGATCAATGGTTTATGCCTGATTTGATTTGTAGCATAGAATCTATAGTATTTATTAAACTATTTAGTTGTGGACTATGAAACTTCTACTACAAAGAAATTTTAGACACTTTAGCATTCGTAGAGTGCAATTGCACTTTTGACCCCTGACTGTACATTTAAATATCGTTGTATATCTTTCGTTCCCAAATTCATTACATGCATTGTAAGAAACGTTTCTACTCCAGCCACTAATTAAATAAAATATAATTCAATCCTGGCCACCGACTTTTTTATTTTATCCCAAATCATCGAACGAAATGGGTGATCTCCTTTCTGCCTTTTTAGAACAGAAAGATTGCTTGCAAAACGCATCTAGCTTTTTTATTGAAAATACAGAAGTAGCAGAAGTCCGCTGTACTGGACTGGACAGTACTATGATCATTCTCGTCATCATTATCATTTCAGATGAAAGACGTCCACAGACGTCAAGTGTCGCTACAACGAGCGGTCCTGTGCGACTCGCATCTATCGGATTCCCGCGACCCTCACCAGGGCAACGGTTTTCAACTTGTGAGACGCCTTCTAAGGCTATCTTCCGGTACGCAGTTGTAGGTACAATATTTTCTTAATTTCTAATAAAAAAGGCTTCTCGTAAAAATAGAAAGAACTTATTTTCATCCCAATATTGATACGACAGCATAAAAGTTGAAAATACTCTACAGGAATTTACTAACAGAATAAAAAGTAAAACTCTTTTACAAGTTACACCTAAAACCTTTCAGCCGTTGATGCGTAAGCCATAAAAAACATACATAAGATATAGACTCTCACATTTGCGATATTTTTTAGGTTTATCTTGTCAGTACCTACATGTTATGTTTCTTGACTGTGAAATGAATCGTTAGACATTCCCCCAATTTTTGATTTAAGCATTTGAAGTTGAGTATTTCTCAAACTCACTTTAGCCAGAAAACTTGGTATTCAAGTAAGGTTTGAGACATTCTTAATTCAAATACTCAATTCCGAAACCCGCCCATTGCCTTAGATTGCTCAATCAAGCTTCTCTTAAATGCCTACAAGCAATGCCCCAAGCTCGATGGACCTATATCTAACACGCTACACATAGTTATCCACTGACTGAAGGTAATTTACTTGAGGCGTAGGATACAGTCTTGAGCCTAAGTTATAACCTAAGTAATAACAATACAGGGACAAAGTAATTTTTCACGAAATAATCCCAAGTGATGAATAAAAGTCAAGTGACAAAGTACTGTTTCGTTGAAAAATATTTTTTTCAGCGAATTTTCGTTTAAACGAAATATTTTTCTTTTTCCCCGAAATAAAAGTGAAAGTACTTTGTACGGCTTTACGGGATTTAGAGTTCCTAGTCTTCTGTTCTTTTTTAATTTGTCTGTCTGCCGAGTTTGTAAAAGATCTTGAAAAAATCTTGATCCGTTTAGTTCTCATTAAACAAGTTTGGTGTCATAAAAAAAAATGTGGTAACGCACAATGTTGCGATTATTACAACGGTTGATGAAAAATGAGATAA
The DNA here is from genome assembly GCA_905147345.3 of Mythimna impura. NCBI lineage: Eukaryota > Metazoa > Arthropoda > Insecta > Lepidoptera > Noctuidae > Mythimna > Mythimna impura. The sequence goes on along the minus strand of LR990353.1, from coordinate 19,280,004 downwards.
GCAATATTATTGTAATTTTGAATAAAATTACTAATATCAACATATTAATAACAGCATCGCAGTATCTCTACGTTGATTTTGTGGTAGGGCTTGCGCACTCCAATAAACCTAGGTCTGTATCGGTAGCGTTTGCTTTGCCGTAACATGCCTAGGGTGAGGGGCCAGGATAAGAGAGATATAATCCACAAGGCAGTTTTGTGGTGAACTTTTGGGCTTTAGCAACCCCACTGAACCGATTTCCCGGGAGAATTCTGGTTCTTTATCTCTGACTTGCCTTAATTGGTCGGCCGCAGGGAACACGGACGAAGGACAGACCTCCCACCTCTCTGTTGCCTTTATTGCCTGGCTTGAGTGAAGATTCGCAAGAGTAAACGGGCTTGGGAGAAGGATTTATAATCCAGTAAGGTAATAGGGACTGATAGGGATCTTAACCGTACTTCCGGGATTGTCCTGATAGCCGTGGTATACCTCTCCTCTCCTCAAGTACCTCAGGATATGTTGCTCTCTTGTTGCTACGTCTTTGTGCTAGCGACCGTTTTTAGGGGTCCATTTATTGAGTGTGCAAGGCACCCCTGCCTTTTATCGATGGATATTAATAACATTGTTCAGGCAAGGGCCATATTCTTAACATAGTTTCAGGTTACCAGTCCACTTAAGTCTCCAAAAACCATAGCCCTATTATCTTTGTTTTCAATATGTCGCAATAGTTTTTCACCAACCGGGGGTTGATCTTGGGTGCACAACCACAGCGCTAATAATATAATAATAATATTCCACAACTTTCACACAACGCCATCTAGTCCCAAACTAAGCAGAGCTTGTGCTATGAGCACTAAACGACTGATAAACATACTTATATGTTTTTAAATACAAACATATATATTATAGATAAATTACACCCAGACACAGAACAATTATGATCGTGCTCATCACAGAAACATTAGTCTTGGGCCCACCCAAGACAAATGTTTGTTTGTGTTTGTGATTCCCAAATCGAACCCACGACCTTCGGCGTAGCAGTCAGGGTTACTTACCATTAGACTAACAGGCCAATCAAAGCGTCGGTTGGTATGACGTTCCATTAAAATTATCTAAAGGGCCTCTACGAGTTGTGTTCGGCCCCTCGTACGCCTTCCAAAGGTCCAAGGACCTCAAGGTCCTGAGATGTATAAATGCATAAAAATAATAATAATCAAGTATTTATTTCACAAAAAATAAGTTTATTTATTTATTTTATCAGGTAGGTTTACCCATAAATTCGTTAGTATTCCTTAACCTGTGATTATACTAAATCTATGCTATTTTAGTATAAACGACCACCAACTTAAAATGTCATTAATTAAATATCATCATTAAATCCGTATTGTAGTGATTTATTTCTATTTATTAATAATAACAGAAGAATTAAACACACATTTATTAAATAATTGCTAAAAATATAAATCAGCGATTTAAATACATATTTACATTACTTAATTACTAGCATTATAAAGAAATAAAAGCTACTTAAATATATTATAGTATCAACAAATATCTCAAATAAAAATTTAAAACAATAAGTACAAGTAAGCGGTTGGCTGCAGGTCAATTTCGATAACTTTATTTTTAGATTTTTGGACTGTCAAAGTAAATATCGATAATGCTATCGATATGACACGCTCTGCTGTAAAAAAATTAAAAACATTCTGTTGGAAGCATGTGTTATGACACATAGTTTAACAGCAAATCTGCATAGGAGATCTAAGAAAGAAGAAAGAAAAGATATTTATTTGGCACACAATGAATAAACAAGTATTGAAAACTTAAATTAGAAGTAAACCAAATTAAATAAAAACAACAATAACAATATCAGATCTGGAGTTAATGATATTATCACATAATATATTTACAAATTATTTTCAAGATGAGAGATTAGTTAAAGCCCTTCAGAACTTTAATGTGTCTGCCTAGAAGTAGTCACTATGAGTAATCGGCTTCTTAAAGAATTTTTTGGTAACTTAAATGCTTTTTATTTAATTTTAAATAAAAAACAAACATGCAAATAACAATCTCCCTCAATTGTTACGGGCTCTTTTCAAAGTTGCACGAAACTTGTCACTTACTCAGCAAAATTGTACCTAACCACCATTTTACTCAAAGGTGTTCTACCATAACTTTCTCATTACATACGAAACCTCCTAGCGGTTACATTATATCGCGGATGTACCCTTTGTGACCGCACAAAGCAATCCCGTTTCAGTCCTGCGAATACCACAACAATGCATAAGTTACATCTGTTGGTTTCGAGGTGAACTGTGTTACGTTTACTATGTAGGTATAGGAGGGGATCTTGCATATTTGGGTTACAAACTGAAGTCATTTTCTTTTGATGTGATAATGATAAGGTTATTTGAATTAAGACGGTATCCCACCACAAAAAAAAGAACTGAATAATAAATGGAAATGGGTAGTTCCTTTGAACATTCTTTCATTTTCTTATTTTATTATAATTGTCAGAGAGATCAAAGAATCTGCCAAATATATGTGAAATTGTACTAATAATATAAATGCAAAAGATTATGCTAAGAGGTTTACCTTAACTCAATTACGAAAAGACGGTTAAACGGGATGAAATTAGGTCATAGAATATATATGTATCTATTTTAGTATTAAGAACCTATTTAATTTTTGTTTTCTTTTATATTTGTACCAAGTGCAACCCCGTTTTGTATCCAGGCAATCTCTGTCATTCTGATCATGTCATTCCAAGTTGCCTAGAAGAAATCGCAGAGTGCGATAAGGCCGCCATTTGTATGTTTTTTTTTATTATAAGTTTCCTTTTGTAAATTGTAATCTTGATGTATTTTATAAATAAATAAATAACAAGATTTACTTGAGACTACAGAGGCAGTAGAAGCTCGAATACAGGTTGAAATCATGACTGTTAAAGAACCACCAACTACCAGGAAACCAGTATCTCGAAAAAGTAAAATACACAGTCCGACGTTCACGCCGACGAAGCCGCTAACAAAATTTAGTAGTATATTATTACTACTGCTCATTGACACTGCGTGTGACCCAAGGGCTTTTATCTAGGACAGAGGACTTACATTGCCATACAGTGTGGCAATGCCGCCTGTCTTTTAGGTAGGTATGTTACCAGTCAACAGCGATACGGTGGAGTGTTTTGACGCCATATTTCAGATTATCTTTATTTAGTTTTAAAATATTTTTAAATAGGTAACGTTATGTAGGGTTTTTATTATTTCGTTTATTCATTTAAATGTACATATAAATATTATTTTTAAATATCTCAGTAAAAAATAAAATATTTAAATCATAAAAAATAATATCCTACCGATATAGGGTTCAAGATGCTGGCGTTAGTACTCCAGAAAATAGTTTCTACTATTTTATTATTACAGTGTATATAGGTATTTGTAATTATTATTAAGTTGAGTATTTTGAAAGTATGTAAAAAATATTTTGTAATAACTCAAAAATTAAAAAAAAACAATTACTATCATACAAAGTCCATAGCAGGTACATATACCTAATTATCAAAACAAAAATGCTAAAATCAACATTAAACAAGAATAACAATTAAAATTACAATCACATTAAAAATCAGAATAAAATCAAAATAAAACAGCATCGATTTAAAAATCATAAAAAATAAATCAAATATAAAATTAAAATCACAATCACAACAAATAAATTAAAATCAAAATTTAGCACATTTTCTATGAAAATATAATAAAATAATACTTTTTATTTAGATGTCATTAGCACATCCACTTCCTAAGTTATATGTACTTAGGTGTTCCTCAAAAGCAATCCCAATTGTTTACCTTTTCCAAGCAGCAAGCTAAACTCAACATTGTGATTAATTACCTTGCTTAAGGCCTTACTTTACTCATCTAATACTTTCGCACACATCACATAATCATTCGAAGTACGCCAGGAATTAATTTTAAGATTTTCCCAACGTGATTATGTGAGGAGTCGCCTTCAGGATCTTCTAAGGATTCATGAAATATTAATATCATCATCTTTAGACGCTCGAAGTTTATAAGAGAATTAGTTCGTAACTTCATATAGGATAACTTTGGATAAGGTGGAGAAAGTCAGTTTATGGCTGGGAAGTTTTTGTTGTTTATTTTTTAATCACGCGGCTTTGAAGCTCCTCATTCTTTATGAGATCCTAGTACAATCTTGAAACGTAATAAAAAAGGTTTTGTGGTTTTGCATGGCAGTGACGGAGTTTTTTATATGTAATATATGGATTTTTTATGTTCTACTGCCAGGATTCCTGATTTAAATTCAGAACGTATTTTTTTTTTGTTCTTTGGGGGAATCCTTCAAAAGGCGCCTTGACTTTTCGGGAAAAAGCCAGAGTGTGTTTTTTTACCTCACTAAAACCACCCGGATAAGCACCATCAGCACAGCACGCATCAGCAGGAGTACCGTAACCTCTTAAAAAACTACCTCGGAACCAGTGTCCAGTAATGGTAATCAAACCGTCCGCGTTTCACATATGTTGAGAATATTAGAGTAAATAAAATATTTTTCTTTCTTTCTTTCTTTCGTTCTTTCTTTTTTCTTTCTTTCTTTCCCTCTTTCTTTCTTTCTTTCTTTCTTTCTTTATTTCTTTCTTTGGAGTAAGTGCTACACGATACCTGACAAACGCTTGTAATGTCTAAACAGTAGTCTTACCATGACGTGTTAAAATGTCGGAGTGCGAGCGAGAAAGAGGGATGGAAATATACACCCCACATTTTTCAGTGTGTAAATCATCTAATGACTTCTCCCGCTCTGGACGGAGCGGGAGGGCGTGTAAGACTTTTACTGACTAAAACCACACCTGTGTCCTTCAGTTGCCCATTGCATTCTAGGACTACGGGTTTCCTTTTCAGAAATTCCCCGCGGTCCTAGCTAGCGGGCATCGGCCCTGTTGAGCCCTTACGGTTTGCTCACATCTCTTTGAGGAGCGCGTGGATCACTACGCGCTGTTGACGACTGGGCTCGTTCCGGTCAATTACCGGACGGCCGGACGGCAAGCTACCCATTGCTCGACATCCGCAAGCCCACGTCTACCGTGGTTGGTAGTCGGGGTCAGAATCTCGGCGGCTGGGGCGAGAGGACATTCGTTCCCTCACGCGTGCGGCCTCCTCCTTCGCTAGTATTACTGCTTTACATACACCCCATATAGCTCCATCCCTTTAATCAGCTTAGGTCGTAAAATGGATCGCGTTAAGAGTTCATAGTAGGGCCTCAGGTCCACTCAAATCTGTGTACTTTCTTAAAAAGAAATTTCAATCATAACCAACATGATTTTCATAATATTTCAAATTATATTTTAAGAAGTATTTTAATAGTCGTATACCATTAAAAGAAACTTCTGAATTTGTTTCAGTGTTTCTTCTCAGGTAGTCAGGTGGAAAATAGTGTCATCTTGTTCAACTTGATGACTAAAATTAAGTGTAAAAGTGTAATTTACAACCACTTTACAAAATAAACAAAATAAAAGGAACGAAAATGTTTCTAAGAACAAAACTGATATTAATCTGAGAATCTGAAACAACAAGACCCATCTCGCTGTTACAAGATTTTCAGAAACATAATAAAGCAAGACAGAACTAAAAGAGATAATTAATTCTTAGTAAACAAATCTCACTGAGTTATAATGTTTTACCTGGTATTCAAATTTTAATGAGTACAAGGGTTTGTCTTAAGTTTTAAATGTTCCTGCGTATTTTATGAATAGCTAGTGAGCCATTTGTGGATAACGACCGTTATAATTATCCATATAACATGATAAATTGGACAATGAACTCCTTTTACCAGAATAATAATAATAACTTTTAATAGATACTTGGTCGAATAGACGTAGGTTTTAGAATTTCCTCTTATTGATTGTTAAATCGAATCAGGGAAGAAGATATCCACAGTAGAAACAAAGATATTGAAATAATCCGAAGAATCGACAAACTTACATTCAACGGAACAGATGGTCAATGGGACCAAAAGGTTCTTGAGTGGCGACCGCGTAATGGACGACTCAGCGTGGTTAGGTCTCTCACAAAGTGGACCGGTGACCTGGTGAGGGTCGCGGGAGTCCGATAGATGCGAAATGCACATGACCGGTCTTTGTGGTGACTCTAGGAGGAGGCCTATGTCCAACAGTGGACGTCTTTCGACCAAAGTGTTGATGATGATGATTGTTAAATTGACATTTACACATATAAAATTCATCATTCAAAATTCTATGCAATTATTTCTATGCAATAAAGGCATTGTGAATTCGCCAGGGCCAAAAAGTTACTGCGATCCCAACTGAAAAAAACCTGGGTGGATTATAACCAGTTACAGTCTGACACTCCCTCTCACACCAACCTGTGCGGGAGAAGTTATTTGACGACTGCCCACCGTCAAAAAAATCTGTTTTTAAGTCAAATTATACGGGCAGTCATGGCTACTATAAACTTCAACATTATTTTAATACTTATTAATAACTAGAATGTAGTCGGTCTCAGTATTGATCCGATTTCAAATTTTTTTTTTCCAGTTAGCTAGGTATCATTTTTTAGGCTATAAGATCGAAGCCGTGGGAAATAGTTTGAAAAGCACATTTATGAAGAACAACACCCTGCACTTTCCTATAAATTCAGTTTTGGAAGCCGATATCGTGTAGTCACTTCACTGCCGGATTTCACAACAGATTGCCTCAGGCAGACAGAAAGCTTCACGAAACATCGTATTTCACTAGCTATTTTGAAGAGAACAATTTTTTTACTTTTCAATAGAACACTGAAGTAAAACTGGAAAGGAAAATACCAAAAGTTCGTACAAAAGCGATGTTTAAAGTTGAGTAATTATTTTGTTTGGAATAGACTATTTGGGTTATAATCTCAGATTTAATCATCCCTTTTTAATTTGAAATGTTGGAGTATTAGAAAGTTGAATTGATTTGGTTTAGTTTCGGACAGGGGATTATTGATAAGGAAGAATATGTTTGATGTCTAGATAACCTACTTGAATATAGACGCAAAACCTAAGAACTAGTTAGTGATTGACACATTTGAATCACTGGGATTTTAGACTGCAGATTTTCATTCGAAAAATCACTAATGCGATTACTTAAGGGCTTCGGGCTTAAGGGTTTCATTTTCACTGTTTTTCATACAACCGCTCTTACGCGATTATGACGTTATTACACATTTTTCATGAGATATTTTAAAAACACAGTATCTTGTGGATATTATGTAGGCTTCTATTGAAATCAATTTATAAATTTGTGTAAAACTAATCCAGTAAAGACCTCTGAAAATCTGCATGAACTTTGACACTTCATATACTCAAAAATTAAAAAAGTAAAAAAAATATATAACAATAGAAGCTTTGCAAATTTAATCAAGATTCTGAATGACAACAATTTTTTTCAAAAACTTTTAAGGGTTTAATAAAAACACGTATTTCCTGGAACAAGTTTTGTGAAATATTCGAGTAAATCACGTAATTACCGAATGCTAACAGAGTTTTCAGGCGTTATCTCTCTTTTTTTGCATTGCCTTTTCATCAAACATTGCGTTGGATTATTGACGATTGGTGAGTGGAAAAGGACCCTCTTAATAATAGATATTCTATTTTATGAAAGCTGGTTAGTTTAGTAGCTGGTAGTATGGTTTCTGTATGCATTAGCTATATATTTTATATAACATTGACCGCTACCAATTTACGCACAAAGAAAAAAATAAGGATGAAAACCTATATACACAAAATAGAACAATTTTAATATATCTGCAGCCTAAAAGGTTTGCTAAAAGTTTTGCTTTCCTCCTGTTTATTTAGTCTATGTGACAATTTGGCACTTATATTACAGGGTAAATTTGGACTCATTGCTAATAAATACTTGTTATCAAAAAACTAATGAATATAAACTGCTTCTACTACGAAGTCAACTCAAATCCTAAACAATTTTTTTGTCAGTCAATTGTAATTCATTTTTAGATAATTTATACTTTTAACATGATGTTATATACACCCCTGCTTTTTAATTAATAGAAACTAAAATAGGGCTCTATTCGTACCCGTTACTGATCATATTTTTGTTGACAAAAGTAAAAAAAAAATACAAAATCCCAAAATTGTCCACGAAAATTTGTTATAGGTAACTGGTGAATTCATAATTGAACCAATCATTCATAACAATTGTTACTAGAAAATACTACGCGCTGTGTTTTTCCATGTTGATCGTCATTAATTCATTCATAATCTATGGCTTGTACAATATTTCTATAAATTGGGTGACATTTTGGGATATAAACAAACGCTAATAACTTTGCTGTTTATGAATATTATTTATTAAGACTTTACTTAAATAATAACAAGACCTTTTCTAATAAGCCCTTTAAGTATGTGTACTAATTAAAAATTAGTGGTGTATACTAGAACTATGAGTATTCCTAATTACACACATCTTATATTTATATTCGAACTCCTCCGAAACGGCTTGACCGACTTTTACAAAATTGTTTGTGTATATTTTTTAGGTCTGAGAATTATTTTTTCCCTACCCCCCACCTCCCATTTTCCTTTGATAATTTGTATATCAGAACGACGTTTGCTATGTCAGCTAGTATGTATGTACAAAATCAAATATACTTGGGCATCGAAGTACTCCTCCACATAGCTGCCGTCTGGGCACGGCTGAAACGTGCCCAGAAGAAGGACAGCATTGCCATGGAGAATGGCAATGCTGATTCTAGATTTATTTATCTAGTTTGTCAGATATGAAATACTAGCTAACCCGGTGAACTTCGTACCGCCTAATAGTCAATAAAAGTAGTGATTACCTTTTAGCTAAACGTATCGAATGATTGAGACCAATTTATTTGACAGTTACTATAATTTTTGGATATATTTGGATATTTAAAAAAAAAAATCGTGAATTTTTCCAATATTTTAATAGTTATTCTGCTATTCGGGGTGGAGAGGATAATAAAGTAAAGATCATTAAAATCGGTCAAGCCGTTCTTGAGTTGTTAATGGTGTAACTAACACGAACCCGCTGCTTTCTATCACATTTCATAATATAATTAACATTGCTCTTCTAAAAGCTTGTCTAATAGAATCTGATCAACTTATTTCAGGTAATTGAATTGTCTATTCTAATCTCACTAAACCAATCACAACAACTTGCAACATTTGACAGCAGATTGACGAATCGCGATCAGGCTTTCGAGAACTGACAGTTGAACCAACTGAGTTAGCAAAGCGAATCGCGTCAACAAACACTTTAGTAGAAATTCGTTCGAGCTTTAGTGTTTCAAATTGACGTCGTAATTGACATGAGATAATTAGTGTCTGTTTTTCCTGTTCGTCTTTCGGTTTCATTTGTGAAAACTTGTTGCAAAATTTAAAAGCTTGCTTCATGTACAGCAACGAAACTCAATTAACACTTCGGTTTCCTAAGGGTAGGTTTCTGAATTGAGTATGTTGTCTGTCTCAAACCCTACTGTAATGTCAAATGCTGGCAGGTTTTCAGGTTAGTTTGAAAAATACTCACAAATGCTAAAATCAAGTCTAAATCACAATTTATGAGCAAAATCACATCTTACTAATATCATAAAGACCAAAGTTTATGAGAATGTGTGTATGTTTGTTCATCATCATCATCATTTCAGCCGATAGACGTCCACTGCTGGACATAGGCCTCCCCCTAATGTCACCACAACGAACGGTCCTGTGCGTCTCGCATCCATCGAATTCCCGCAACCTGCACCAGGACATCGGTCCACCTGGTAGGGGGCCTTCCAACACTGCGTCTTCCGCCATCTGTTCTGCGAGCAATGTGTCCTGCCCATTGCCACTTAAGTTTGGCGTTTCTTCGTGCTATGTCGGCAACCTTGCTTCTCCTGCGGATATTTTCGTTTCTGATTCGATCACACAAGGAAACTCCGAGCATAGCCCTTTCCATTGCCCTTTGGGTGTATGTTTGTTACTTCTTTACAATCCATCTGTTAAACGGATTTGTATGGAATTTGTCAGATGTTCTGAGATAGCAAACAGGATACTTTTACCCGAGAGTGTGTTCCCTTGAGTCAATTCTCTATTTCCAACGCTGGCGAAGCCGAGGGCAGCAGTTAGTGTTAGATTAAAAGTCTGTGTAAACAGAAGATTTTTTTTTTAATTCTTGATAGGTTCGCGCTTGACCGCTTGACCTGATGGAAAGCAACGATGCGGTCGACGATGGAGCGCGCTTACCTAGAAGTAACCTATTCACTCTTGACTTAAAGATTCCCGGATCCTTAACTAAGTTATGAAATGCTGAAAAACAGATCAGTTTTCTCTACGAGTCATGCATTTTTTCGTCTAAATGCACCTTAACATTACTGACACACTGACACACTGACATTACTACTAAAGGCCTTTATTTAGTCTTTAAGCAAACAAACCTGTAACTCTCAGGGGCTTTTTTTTTAGGTGGGAAAATCATCTAGTGACAAATCCCGCTCTTGGGCGGAGCGGGAGGTAGTGTCAGACTTTTACTGACAAAAACCCACTCCTGTTCCTTCTTTGCCTTCATCCCAGGGCCCTGGGTTTCGCTTTCACACTACCCGTGGAACTCTAAGGGGCTGCGGATTTGATTTGCTATGCAAAGAGCAACTGAATACAAATAGACTTTAGTCGGTAAAAGTCTGACACTCCATCTCACTTCACCTAAAAAGAGAGAATTTATTAAATGAATTCATACGTCTACCTCAAAAAAGAAGACGTTACTACAAAAATAGTAGCAGAAATGGCAGCAAATAATAATAATAATATACCACAACTTTCACACATCGCCAACTAGACCCAAACTAAGCAGAGCTTTGTACGTACAAAACGTTTTGGGAACACATTCATAATGCGTACAGCTAAGGAGTGTAATTCCCTGCCGGAGTCTATGTTTCCTGATAAGTACAACCTAGGGGTCTTTAAGTCAAGAGTGAATAGGTTACTTCTAGGCAAGCGTGCTCCATCGTCGGCCACATCATCGTTTACCATCAGGTGAGATAGTGGTCAAACGCGAGCCTATCAATAATAAAATAAGCTTGTGATATGAGTACAACTGATAAACATACTCTTATATTTTTTTTTTTATTATTATTATTGGTAGGCTCGCGTTTGACCACCATCTCACCTGATGACTTATATATTTCTAAATACACACATGTTATACATAAATTACACTCAGACACAGAACAAATGTGCTCGTCAGACAAACATTTGTCCTGGGTGGGAATCGAACCCACGACCTCCGGTATAGCAGTCAGGGCCACTACCCACTAGATCAACAGGCCAGTCAAAATGGTAGACCTTTCACGAAACCTATCACGATTAACTAAACCATGACATTATATAATTCTTTTTGTCACAAAAACATTAGACGAAAGGAGATAAGGTAATGAATGTCGGGGTTTTTCCGTAAACCGAAAATGATTGGATTCGGGAAAGGAGGGGTATGAAATGAAATTACCATATGGAAAAGAAAATACCATTAATTTAAATGGCTTTCTTGTAATCTATTCGAAAGTAAGTTTATTTATTTTACGGAATTGTTCGAATGATTAACCGTGACCCTGGAACGCAAAAGAAAAATAAAAGAACACAGGTGAGTTGCAGTCAGTAAAAGTCTGATACGCTCACTTGTTTTACTTAGAAGGAGAGAAGTTATTTGATATTTTGCTACCTAGCATAGCATAGCATAGCATAGCATAGCATAGCATAGCATGATAATAAAAAACCGATAAGTGCGAGTTGAACTAGCGCATAAAAGGCCTACGCAGACCGGGATGGCATAGCAAAGAATTTAAATTTTTATCAATGGACATTCAACCGTATCGAAATAGAAATATGATATAAATTCCTGCTTTAAAATGATCCCGTGGCGTCGAAAAGGATCTCATCGCACGGCATTGAAAGATGCGTCACGGGATCCCGCGGCAGGATGCCGTGGCGCTGCGGTAGGGGATGGCTCGCCGAAGAACGCCAGCGCCCGCTAACACTCTATCAATCGCTACTTATGACTGAAATATGTATCGGGCAGTAGAAGCTGCCGTGGCATACTTTGACATGACGCGGCATGCCGTGGCAAGGCGCTGGAATGCCGCAGTATCTAAGTGGCTAGTGTGCGCTGTTAGTTGTGTTGTGTTGTGTGTTAGTTTCACTTGTCCCGGTGTTTGTTTATTGAAAAAAACTGGGCATGTGCGAGTTGGACTCGCGCACTGAGGGTTTCGTACAAACTTTCCTATGAAAACAGTTCAATTCCCGAATTGAGTTAAGAAGATTTTTACAAATCACAAAAAAAGTTTTTTTTTGTGGCGTTACTACAAATTTTCGGTCTTCAGATTTTTCCCTATACTTGTGCTATGAGACCTTGCTTTATGCCAAATTTCAGGATTGATTCCCTTGAGAGTGTCGAAATATACGTTTTTTACGACATAAACGGCCGTATCATTTTTTTCGTCAACTAAGATGTTTAATTTTTTCACAGCTTCAAGAGACCGCACACTTGAGTAATTGGTTTCAATTTCATCTCGATACCTCCACGCGTTCCCGAGATAAAGGGCCTTGTCAGACAGACACACATACAGACAGACATACCGACACACAGACGGACAACAAAGTGATCCTATAAGGGTTCCGTTTTTTCCTTTTGAGGTACGGAACCTTAAATGATCCTAAGTAAATAATTAGGTACCATCAGGTAGCAATTGTAATGGTGCGATCGCATAAGGAATGAAGATATCCACAGAAAAATCATGGTTGCCGACATAGCTCGAAAAATCACTAAACTTAAGTGGCAGTGGGCAGCAACAATAAATATTTCTCTGGTGAATAGCATGACGCTTTTCTTTCCACCGAAAAACTTCCAAGTATTTTGTCATTCAATCAAACATCAAAATACTTAACTTACTATAATATTACCGACTTATTGTGAACTAATTGCTTATATTATATTTATGGTTTGTTTTGTATTTTTTCTTTCTTTTTTTATTTTGTTTGTTTTTATAATGTTATGTTTTAATTTGCAGTTTTATAATTTTTGTATATTAAATTCTAATAATTAATAACTCTCTACACGTGTTGGTTTCTACTGTTAGTATAGAGAGTAACTATTAAAATAAATAAATCGCAAATGTATGTTTACAGACCTGTATCGCTCTTATAAAGGCGAAAGTTTGTTTCTCGTTCACGCTCAAACAGCTGAACGGATTTTGATGAAATTTGGTACCAGAATAGTTAATATCTTAGACTAACACATAGGTTATGATTTACAAAGAATGGTAGCAAGTTAACTTGCAAACCAACCGACACAAAGAGAAAAGAAAAAATACCAAATAATTCTCAGTCTAATAATGCCACAATGCCGTTACACCGCTCAAAGCCGTCAATAATAAACATGTTCCAGTTTAACAACCGAAGTAAGTTAAGAATTTCGAAGCAAACTTAATACACTCATTAGGGTTTAACACGAACTTACCATTAAAATTTAAATCAAAGCATAACAGCTCAAGTATGTTCATTAATAGTGTTGAGACATTGATTTTTCTTTCAGTTTGCACTCTAGATGATAGAATAGGTTTTTCTGTACCGTATTTTAATAATTTGTGACGAGAATGGATAAAGTGAGAAATGACCATATTAGAGGAAGTTTGAAAATGGTGCCAGTGACTGAAAAGTTAAAAGGGAATCGTTTATCTTGAAATGGCCATATAAAGAGGAAGGATAAAACGCATATTACTAAAAGAGTTACGAGTATACACGTGGCTGGAAGGAGTCCCTCTCCTTCCAGGCCAATGAAAAGATGGATGAATTTTGTGAGATTTTTTTTTTTAGGTGGGAAAATCATCTTATGACAAATCTCGCACTGGGGCGGAGCGGGAGATAGTGTCAGACTTTTACTGACTAAAAACCCACTTCTGTTCCTTCGTTGCCTTCATCCCAGGGCCCCGGGTTTCGTTTTCACACTACCCATGGCCCCAGTGGGCTTCGACCCTGCTGGGCCCCTATGAATTGCTGACATCTCCCTGAAAATTTTTGTGAGATGTGATATGCAAGAAAAGTGAGTTAGTGATAGCGTGACGGGTGACAAGACAAAATTGAAGAAAAAATAGTGTTGAGCTGACCCCAAATAAAATGTGACAAGGGCAGGAAGATGATGACATATTTTAGAAACTTGTCACCTTTTTGAACTGAAATTTTTTCAGGTAAACAGGACAAGAAGAACACTTTTTTTAAGTTTTCACTTTTATATACCGTGGCTATCTCACTAATATTATAAAGGCAAATAGGTATTTGTATGTGGGTTTGTTACTCCTTCACGTTTAACTAGCTGATCGCATTTTGATGAATTTTAGTACACGGATAGATTTCATCCTCGAATAGCCCGTAAAATACTTTTTATGCCCTTAGCATAATTTTCTATTTTCACACGGGCTAAGCCGCTGGTTAATGCTAAATAAATTATGTTATTTTGTTATGATTTTTTTTTCGTTTGTGTTGACGGTATTCTTATTTGTAGTTTTGGTGTTTGGATTTTAGACCCTGAAAGTGTCCAAATTACGACAAGCTACTTGTGAACGGATATTTGGGATACTCCAGCAAATAGAAAATTGTGTACTTATGTTTTTATTGTACACTGTGATGTATACAAATAAAGAGTATGCAGCTATGGATTACATACACCAGCACGCTGTGGTGGAGGGGATAGTCGGCCCTCAGTTGTAAGCTAGCCACCGAACAAGCCGGACGTGTCAACCCCTAGCTGCATACTCTTTATTTAGATACATCGCATTCTCACAACTTAAAAAAAAATACAGTAGGTGCTTACATATGCACAGACGTGTATATTTGCGCGTATACAGCTCTCACACTGAGTGTTGCAAAAGGTGCTTTATTTTCATTGCATTACGTTCCCTGGCTATGTGTACATATTTACTATATGGGGTTTCTAAATACGAAGCGCGCTTAAATAATAATCCATTGTTAATCCTGCTATTTGTTAAGTGGGGAAACCATGCAAGGCATAACATGGAATTTACAAACCAAAGCAGGGTGTTAATCGCATTAAACTTGCTGCCAGTGTTTTTAAAGCATCAGTGTATCTATTATTTGTCTCGAGCGCATACGTCACAATACCGACGAGGTTGGTGCAGTCTGTGGTCGATGCAGCGGGAGTCAAACAGGTGTGGTTTTAGTCAGTAAAAGTCTGAGATGCTTTCCCACTCTGCCCTAGGGCGCGAGAAATCATTGGATGATTTCCCACCTTAAAAAAAAATAGATATTATATAAATATATCATCATCATCATCATCATCATCATTTCAGCCGACAGACGTCCACTGCTGGACATAGGCCTCCCCCAAATGTCGCCACAATAAACGGTCCTGTGTGTCTCGCATCCATCGGATTCCCGCAACCTTCACCAAATACATACTATTTTTAATTATGCATTCAGAATAGATTAAATAAGTACGTGATTTTGTCTAATTAGTTTTATTTAGGTACTGTATTTGTTTAAAGAGTTTTTAATATCAACTGCTATTTCTACCTGTGTTTCAAATTTATGCAAATCCATTGAGCCGTTTAAGCATGAAGGTGTATTTATTATACCTACAATGAGACAATTTTTTTCGCTTCTATAACATTAGTGTAATGTGATAACGTTTTCAAACAGTAAAATAAAAAAAAAAAACAAAATATAATGAAATATGACCCTGCCATCTTTTACCACATTTATTTTACTTTTATGGTGACGGGTAAAGATAATACGTCCTATCCATCTTGCATTCTTGGACAAAAATGTCAACTGCTATCATAAAATGGTAAGTGTTCTCAAATCTTTTACGGATGAGTTATACGATCGTACCCGTGGTCCTTTCCTGATTAGATCCCGGAAAATCCCAGAAAAATCACGGAAAGTTACGGGTTATAATCTTCGCTATCATTTGAGGGTATTGTCCTTTTTGGCGTTGACCCGTATTGGTGCTAGCCCTCCCTATGGCAATAGAAAAAAGAAATAAATAGCAATGGTACTAAACATTTGTCTAAAAAACAATAAATTTCTCAAGACAAATATTATTTTGTATCTATCTAAAAAACAAAACTCTTATTAATAATTAAAAAAAAACCTATTACAATCACTTAGAACTCCATAAATTTCTATCAAAATACGAAAGAACTTCGTCATAAAAAGTCCTCTAATTGGAACAAAAAACAATTGAACAACCGGAGCGGAACAAAGCCTAGTTCAGAACAGCGCAAATCCAGACACGTAATCACCCAAATCTGTGAGCTTATCGAGGTGCCTTTACATTAAGGAGAGTGAATAGCAAGCACCTTTAGTACGTTTGCACGTACATTATAATAAGATTTTCAGAACCGTAAAGTATTGTAACAAAATTTCAACACTGAAATATCTGTAGCAATTCGAACGCTTAGAGCGTATTGACCGCGTAAGTTAAGTTTTATATAAAGTTAGCTTCTGTCAGCGGCTTTGACCATGTGAATATAATGAAAAGAAATAATTTATCCCAAGGCAACATATTCTTAGAATAAATTTATCGAATAATCCAGTTTCAACACACGGTCTACCAGTGTGCTATTTTTTTTTTCAATTTCATTCAGACGTGTGAGCGTGAAAGAGTAATGTGACAAATTTACTAAAAAAACGCACATACATATAAACTTTTGCATTTATTATTATTTTTATACATTTATTTATCTCAGCACCCTAAGGTCCCGGACCTTTGGAAGGCGTACGAGGAGCCGAAACCAACTCGCAGAGGCCCTTTTAGACGCTTTTAATGGAAAGTGGTACGAACCGGTGATTATCCCTGTACGCACTATGCTAGTGCATCCAAGGACAACCCCCGGTTGGTGGGAAACTATTGCGATATATGGAAAACTAAGATATAAGGCTATGGTTTTTGGAGTCTTAAGTGGACTGGTTACCAGGAACTATGTTAAGACTATGGCCCCTGCCTAAACAATGTTATTAATATCCATCGACAAAAGGCAGGGGGTGACTTGCACACTCAATAAATGGGCCCCCATAAACGGTCGCTAGCACGAAGTGACGTAGCAACAAGAGGGCAACATATCCTGAGGTGCTTAAGGAGTGGAGAGGTATACCACGGCTATCAGGACAATCCCGGAAGTGCGGTCAAGATCCCTACCAGCACCTTACTGGATTATACATCCTTCTCCCGAGCACGTTTGCTCTTGCGAATCTCCACTCAAGCCAGCCAATAAAGGCAAGAGAGAGGTGGGAGGTCTGTTCCTCGTCAGTGTTCACTACGGCCGGCCAATAAAGGCAAGCCGGAGATGAATAACAAGAATTCTCCCGGGAGATCGGGTCCGTGGGGTCGCTAATGCCCAACAGTTCGCCACAAAACTGCCCTGCGGATTTTTTTTTTTTTTATTATTATTATTATGAACCCGTTGTGTCCCACTGCAGGACAAAGGCCTCCCTTCCGTTATTCCACTCTTTTCTGTCCTTAGCTGCTTCTGGCCAATCCTTAGTCCAAATTATTACGCCATCTCCTTCTGGACCTACCGCGTCACCGGCTCCTGCTGTTCGGAATCCAGTCAGTAGTTGCTTTCGCCCAATTTTGTTGCGACATGCGGCAGATGTGACCTGCCCAGTTCCATTTTAGTTTGGCGGCTGAGTCACCTTCATCTTTATTATAAATTATAATGTGATTACTCGGCATTATAATTTTATATCCAGTTTCCGCTACATTAGAGTATAATTAAATGGTAAAGAATTGTCTCAGAATTAGATAAACAGTTGCGTCCACATCTATTGTAATACTTTATATATATATTATCTACTATTATAACGCTGAAACGTTGGTTTGTTTGATCAGCTAAACTCGGGAACTATGTTCAAATTAAAAAAATTCTTAGTGTTAGATTCACCATTTTTTGAGGAAAGCTATACGATATATAACATCACTTTGCGAACAATACAAATGGCGCAGTAACCAGAAACAAGGGGGATAACTAGTTTTATATAAATGCAACCTTATACAGCCATGTTCAACTGTTTCAATTTATGGGAGAATTTGACCAAGCTTAAAAACACAGTCATATCTAAAGCATCACTATTTCTTATACTATCAGAACAAGTGCCAAGGGCACGTAATCCTAACCCAAAATATGAGCTAGTACCAACAACCAAAAGTGTAGCAAGCAACTATTAACCAAAGTTAAACTAGGCTTTTAGGTTAAGCCGACTTAGTAATAAATATGATTTTCCGTAAAAAGTTTTCGATCAATCGCCTTCTTAGGCGAAATTGTTCGAAAGAGTTACCACGGCACGGGAACGCATAGGGTAAGTGAAAGAAAACAGGTGGGTTTTAGAGCGTGAAAATCTGAAACTCACTTTCATGCCAAGTTACACAAATTCAGTGCGGAACGAGATCTAATACGCCTCGTACGTGTTTTCCTTGCGGTTTAGAAAAAAATAGACTTTTCTGCCGTGCGGAGGCCTTCAGTTCTATTGGGTAAAAATAGATATTAATTTCTAAGATTAAAATTATTATTATTATTAAAACAGTAAGCAGTGGTATATCTACTTAAACACAGGGTCACTTTAACCCTCATACCGCACTTAGCCAAAAAAAGTTTGTAGTTTCTTAAACGTTACGGGGTCTAATAAGCCCCTAACCGTCATAATAATCGTTTTAAACGAGGTCTTAAACTCCCCGTGCCACAAGAATAGAAATAATATAAAAATTAGTACCGCTGTCAACGAATTAATGAATACCCAACTCAAAAAACAAAAAATCATTTGCATCCTTAAGTTACTCTACCAGTGCAAACCCAGCATAGTTCAGTAACAGTTTATCACGATACTTTTATAGGTAATTGCGTTTGTTGGAACATATATTGCATGTATTATAAACATAAACATACGTCTAGTCTCGTAAACGTTGGCGGGATAATAAAATGAGTATAAAATAAAAGCTAGTGGTTTATGCTTCGTCTACAGCAGGTGAGAATAAATGTGGCTGCTAACATCGACTTTTGACTTTTTTTAAATTAGTGCGTATCGTAAATGTAGGCTAGAAGCTAATAAGATACCATGAAATAAATATTATCTTAGACAGTGCTTCCGCTTTTTTTTTTAGGTCCAATAACTGGTCCGGCGCTAGGGTGGAGCGTGAACCCACCTTTGGTCTTTTAGTTGATCTTTGCAATCCAGGACCACGGTACCTGTTTATAAAAATTGGTCAAGAAGAATAAGAATATTTTATTTGCATTTTAAAACAAATTTATGGTTCATTAACGGTCTTGTTATGAAATTGTGATTTTGAATATTTGCATATTCGAACAACTATTAAAAACAGGACGACTAATAAATGTGTAAATAATGCTTTAACAATAAATAAAGCTATATTATTGTGTCTAATTAAAATAAGTTAAAAATAACAATTATTATTGGAATAACTTAAAAATATATCTGCTAAAAATATTATTGCTACTAATGGTACCGTGACGTGATCAACAACTGGCGTCCTCAGTTTCACCAAAACCTGGCCTTACTTTAATGCGGGAAATCACTAAATGACACCTTCCACTCTAAGTGGAGTGAGAGGGAGTATCCGATTTTTAATGACTAAAACCTATTTGAGTTCCTAGAGTTACCTTTTGCGTTCCAGGTAGAAACTCTTCCAAACGATCCCGCAGCCCTATGTTATACCTATATCTATTATCTATGCTATTATTTACTTAGCCTGCCTAGAAAGTAGCAAAATACTATAAATATAAACTATCTACCTATTTTCTAGTCAATTGAAAATTATGATGATTTTATAACTTTTTTCGGTAGACTAGTCGGAGGTGTCCTAAAAAAGCAAACAAAATTTTTATAACACTATTTATCTGTCTTAAAACGGATAGTGAAGATCTATTCACCAGCTGGTACATTGCGGCTATAAATAACTCCCTATAAAAAGTGTTACCCCGTGACCCTACCCCATGCCAAAAGGGAAGGGTCAAATTAATGGCTGGCAAGAAATATCGCCACTCCTACAAAAACGCTAAAAACAATGCCTTTGCGGGTTTTTGTGTTCATAAAGTTCCTACAAAATCTCGGAAGTACGAATTTGATGTGGAGAAAATAATGTAAGATTAGATGTCGTTCGTAACAGTCATAAGCAATATAAGTCACTATACTCATGGAAAAACACACACACTTCAGTAAATGTGAAACTTTAAGAGGGCCCTCCCCGACCCTTCTATCATCAACCTACGTATGGGTTTTAAAGCTTGTTGGTTCATTCAACGCAATGCAACGCAATGTTTGTGAAAGAGGCAGCGTGCAAAAAGAGAGATAACATTTTAGTCCAAGATCCCAGGGCGATCTGACTTAACTTATTTTCACATGAATGAAACCTTAGGTTCTCAGTAGCGTGTCATGTGATTTGAATGCTTGTGTTCTCTTGGGGCCCCTGGGCAGGTACAAGGTGAGAAAAGGAACTACAAATAAGAGTTACTGTCCTCGTGGGGGCGATCGGCGGCGGCGATCTCTCGCGCCGGGCCATGGTCTGTGCGTCCGCGCTTCAAGGAGATGTCAGCAACCGTAGGGGCCCAGCAGGGTCGAGGCCTACTGGGGCCATGGGTGATGCGAAAGTGACCCCCGGGGCCCGGGAAAAAATGGCAAAGAAGGAACAGGAGTGGGTTTTTAGTCAGTAAAAGTCTGACACTATCTCCCACTCCGCCTAAGAGCGGGGGATGTCATTAGATGATTTTCCAACCGGAAAAAAAATAATAAGAGTTACTTAACTTAAATTTTTGTGGCCGATTTTTGTGCATGTTTTGTAGAATATTATTCTAAAGTAGTATTATAAGTGTCAGGCACTTTCCATGGACCAAAACTTCTGTCCAAAGCTCCATAAAAAATAAATGAACTTTACTTATTTTTACATGTCTGATTTTTTAATGTTATTAAGGTAACTATTACAAAGTTATATTTCAGTAGTCAGACAAATTGTAGTGACCAAACTAAAAAAAAATAGTAAAGCGTTATACTTTTTTAATTTATGCGTACATTATGAAGAGCCAAAGTTCACGCAAAATAGTAGATTTTCAAAGGTGTTTACTAAATTAGTTTTATACAAAATGATTTGTTTCAATAGAAGCCTAGACAATATCCACAAAATATCTGTACCTATTTCTAAAATATCTTGAGAAAAATGTGTTATATAATATAGCGTCGTAATCACGTAAGAGCGGTTATAAGAAATTAATATCGGGTTGGACGCTCTTAAAAGATTTGATAACTATGTATCTAGACAGATACGAGTATGTATCATACTCAGAACAATCTTGACCCAAAATCGGTCACACACTCAAGGGAAGTTTACAGCTCCAATACAGCCATCTGACAGAAATTGGCCCAACGCCAAAAGAACCTCAAGGAAAAAATCTCCCCTCAGCTATTTATTATCATGATCATACTCGTTATTAGAAAATAACGTTTAGTTCCTTTCTCATTTGTGTCAATATTTCGATGTGGGTAAAATATATTGATGCTTAGACCTGTTGCTTGGAGAGAGTTGAATTATTCTTGGGAGGCCTTCCGACGCTTTTTTTGACATCTCCCGCCCTTGGGCGGAGTGAGAGGGCGCATCAGACTTTTACTGACTAAAACCCAATTCTGTTTCTTCTTTGCCTTCGTTCAAGGGCCTGGTTCACTTTCGCACAACCCATGTCCCCAGTAGGCTTCGACCCTGCTGGGCCCCTACGGTTTTGCTACCATCTCCTTGAGGCACGCGTGGAACACTACGCGCCGTCGACGACTTGGGCTCGGTCCACCTACGATGGCCGGAAATTGGGATCGGGATCCCGGCGGCTGGGGCGTGAGGGCCATTCCCTCGCGCGTGCGACTGCCTCCTTTGCTAGCATTACTACTTTGCAGAAGAAGGTGACCGCCTGCCACTCCTCCTCGCTCCGGACCATGGCCTGTACCAAGGCCCGGCGCAGGCCTACCAACGCCGCGTTTTACGGTATGTGATCGCTGCTTCAGAAACTTTCGGCCCCATTAACCATTTGTACGGCGAGCAATTTGCTCTGCTAACTGCCACTTAAGTTTGGCGTTTTTTCGGGCTATGTCCATAACCTTGGTTCTTCTGCAGTTATCTTCATTTCTGATCCGATCACGTAAGGAAACTCCAAGCACAGCACTATATAATCCCTATTACAACAGAATTTAGATAAAAAAAAAACAAAAGTAATACCAAATAGTAGAACGAAAAACGTGTTCATTTAAAAAAAATAAACACTAAACAAATTGTCTTTCACGTCACGGGCACGTCGAGAGAACGACAAAAGAAATAAGCCCCAGTACCCTAATACTGTAAACGAAAACAGATCTCGAAAGTAAATTGAAAACGGTAGAAAATAACACCTAACAAAAAGTTTGGGAAATGAAAGAGCGAAATAGAATAGAAGCGTTTAAGTTTTGCTGTATCTTCACAAGATAAGCAAGCAACAGCAGAAGAGCGACTTATCTAATATCAAGTTAAGGATAACTCATGCGAATAGATAGCCGCCCGTCCTACCCCCCCAGCCAAGTTACGAACGTTTCGTTTGCGTCGAACGCCTCGAGTAGGCCACGCCTCCGATTCCTTTGAACTGACCACGTGACTGAGCGTTGAGATGACGTCAGAACAAAGGAATCGGAGGCGTGGGCCTACCCGAGTCGACGAGTCGACGATGCGCAAAGTTCCACCTTCGCCTTAGATGTCAGCAAAGCTGAAGGGGCCCAGCAGGGCCGATGTCTGCTAAGGCTGCAGGAACATTTAAAAGAGCGACCGTGGCCCAGAACGTAAAGGGCAACTGAAGGACGCTGATGTGCTTTTAGTCGGTCAAAGTCTGACACGCCCTCTCGCTCCACTCTAGAGTAGGAGAAGTCATGTGATGTTTTTTTTTAGGTAGGTAACCACTTAAATAAAGATCAAAGGTTGTCTGGTAGAAATTGCCCTGTGCAATAAGACCGCCTATTGTACACTTATTTTTTTATAAATGTCTGTCCTGTAATAAGTTAAGGTGTGCAAAAAAGAAATAAATAAATACTAGTACCTAAGTATGATAGTCACTTTTCGCAACGGTTATTTATCGAGAAGTGGCTTACCCACTTCATTACCAAAGAACTAGGAACTGTTACTGTAATAGTTCATTCAAGTTTTGCTACGGTTTCTCCTATATGTCCATCTTTACAAACTACATACAGGTTGCATTTTAGAGAGTGTGCGCGGGAATTGCATGACTTGATTTCACCATCTCATTTCTACCATCGGACAATCCGACGTACGGCGAGTTATCCACTCTTACGTTGTTGAAACCTCTACGGTCTGGACTAGGCGTTTCGCCTCGTCGTTTGTACCGCGTACATCGAAGGACTAGAACAATTTGCCTGCGGCGATCTTCCCATTCGATTATAATTAGGGTGTCTTCAAGGCTAGAGTGAATAGGCTCTTAATAAACTAGTGCGCCTCACCAACAACGATTGCATCACTGCTTACCACAGGTGGGATCGCAGTCAAGCACTAATTTATATCAAATTTAAAAAAAACATGTATTGGTGCCGGCAATGAGCCTTGGAAGTCTCAAAAGTATCGATGGAAGGTATTTTTTTTTATCTAAGTATACTAATCTTTTGATCCTTACATAAATACATCCTTCCTTACATAAATACATCACAATCCTTACATATTATAAAACAAACTCCTCCACCGACAAACTCAAAATTTTTATGCGGTTTTCACCATCAGACAGAGTGATTTACGAGGAAGGTTCAGGTGTATAGTACATTATATATATCATATCAGAAAAAGGTCGAAATTTTAAAAAAATCTAACATTCTTGCGAAGAGTGCTTATATTATAAAGCTGAAGAGTTTATTTGTTTGAACGCGTTAATTTTAGGAATTATTGGTTTGAATTGAAAAATTCTCTCATTTATCGAGAAAAGCTAATACAAACATCACGTTACTACCAATAGGGGCGGAGTAGTAAACAAAAACATGGCTGGAACCTGGGTACAGTTGGTAATATAAATGCGTGATTAAGCTGTCTGTTACCTCTTAACGTCTTAACGGCTGAATGGATTTCAGTTAAACTTAGTACACTGGTAGACCATGTCCAGGAATAGGGGTTCGTTACTTTTTGTTTCGATAGTATATTTCCCTTGGGAGGATTTCCAATTTTCATGCGGGCGAAGCCGCTGGCAGACCTTGTAATTTTACGTTTGAAAAAGCTTGATCCAATTTCGAACATTTTATTCAACTATTGGAAAACTTCTTAATGAACATCACAATTGACGGGTTCTCTTCCAAAAAAAAAATACAAATCCTGTGGAACTTTACCATCACCTACCTCACCTACCTACCTCAAGCAATTGCTATGTATTTGTCTGGCATTATGCTGAACTGGACCTATTTGGCGTAGCCTTGAGACATATTGTTATTGCAGTCAACCTGGGTAACTTTGAACACTTTTTTTAAATTATTATGGATACTGAAAAAAAAAATTACTGTTGGACTACGTTAAACAGGCTTTTTGTTCTTTTGTGCTCAAATTCATAACTATATAACCAAAATGATGGTTTAATAAAGAAATGTTTGAGAAAATAACGTTTTAGTAGCCATTCAAAGTTACAACTAATTTTGGCTAACTTTGAATTGAGTTTTCTGGGATAACGAAAATCCTCTAAAATTCTCTATTTATTTGATTTGGGTAACATTAAACTACTCCAGGCAATAAAAAATGCATAGGCCTATCAAAATAAAGGAACTTGTCATAGACAACAACTTACCAGTCACTTGGGATACCATCCTCTAACCTTTAGTTCCTAATACGTAGATTTTTTTTTTACGAAAACACAGCACATATTAAAATTTATAATGTGTTTATTAAAAAACAAGCGTTAACATAAAATTATTCACTTAATTACCTATCAAATGAGATCAATTAAAACTGTTGAGATCAAGAAAAATTACTAGTGAGCGACATATGAAAAAATCATTCACCCCATTCCATGAACAGAATATCGTCATCGATGAAAATTTTTCCGTCCTTTCTGGTTAATTGATGTTCTTTTAGTATTGAAATTATGTTTTCTTTCCTTATAACACACTTTTCTGGTTTTGAATACCACGTCCAACCCCCTAAATACTCTTTTTTTAAAACATTTATGATGACATTGTCAAAACTTACTCTTGTAATGGTTCCAGGGAATAAACTTCCTTCATCTTGGAATACACATATCATCCCTTCTGAAAACTGATCTGGCTGTGCTTTTTTATTATTGTTTGTGGCTTCCTCAGAACTTACTAGAATGCCGTCTGAGCTTACAACATACTCGTGTACAACCTCACTGAAGTATTGTTCTATACAGTTACTGTTATTATTAGTTTGCATAATATCTTCGTACTGGGGTTCCTCTATGATGTCGTCAATCCTCTCAATATCTTCTAAGTTCCTTACTTTCTCAACATTCAATATTTTCTCTGGCATTGCGGTAGGTATAGTATTTCCGTGTATTTCTGCTTCTACCGTCATAACGTTATTTTGCATTGTTTCATCATCACTATTTTCTGGTTCAGATACTTTCTGCCTTTTTTTGTTTTTTGATCCAGCTGGCCGTCCTCTTTTTTTTGGTTTATCTTTTATTTCTTTACCTTGGCTTTGACAACCTTTTGCTTTTTCTGCATAGAAATGCTCAACTTCCTCTGCCGAAACGCTTTTGCCCGCTCTTACTGGCAGTTGAAACTTTCTTGCCTTGGTCACCCCACATAAATCCGCTGATCTCACCTCTTCAATATAACGGTGGAATGCTTCACCGACAGATTCTCGTACTTCAGCTTCCGAAGTGTATTTTGGCAATTTATTTAATACTGTTTCTGCCGAAAATGGAAACAGACCACAGCTTCGAAATCCAGCCTTAATGTTCTCTGCACGAGTGAGCTCGCCCATTTCTAATGCCTTTCGCAAAAGCTGGGCAAACAAAGACTTAGGCAGTGCCATGACCTTCTTACCTCTACTTGTTTGACGATAGTTATCTAGCACTTTCCTCCAATTACTCTTGAAAGAAGAAAAATACCCTACATCCAGAGGTTGCAATAACTGAGTCGAGTTCGGTATCAAGCATACGAACGCAATATTGTGTTGTTCACAAAGTCGTAAGGCTTTAGGGGAAATATGCGCACTGAGGTTGTCGCATATAAGTATTTTTTTCCCATCGAGACTAGAGACACGTGGAATGAAATGCATTTCTAACCAATCTTCAAAAACTTCAGTGGTTATCCAACCTGAATCTGACACTGCCATTCGCGAGCCTACTGGCGCTTGGTAAAGCCAATCTGACCACAGCTTTTTCCCTTTAAAAATAAAGTATGGTGGCAAAGTTTCTCCAGCGGCATTAACACAGAAAACGACTGTGTAGCAAGATTTTGTGGAGTTTTTGATTATTTCTGGGTGTCGACAATCTCGGCGAAATAACAGTTTCTTTTTCCCTGGATTGTCATGGAATCCCGACTCATCCATATTAAAAATATTTTCGGCGGGAACTCCCTCTATCTCTTTAGAAATATTAGTAAAAAAATCTTCTATTTGCTCACGATTTACCTGAGCCCGCTTACGTGGAATGTTGTGGGCTACTTTTATTTTAAGGTCTGGATGTCTTTCTAAAAATAAAGTACCCCATTCATATCCTGGCATATTGTTTCGGAATTGCAATATCTTCTTATCATTAGATACTATCCAAATATTTTTTTAAAAGCACTCTAAAGTCCAACATACTTATTGGTATTCCAATGTCGCTCAATACTAATAAATGAGATTTAAAACTATCTTCTTCAGATTTGGACAGTGCAATTGGTCTACCAAATTATACGTTATTAAGGGAGAAAATTGAAAGGCGTTATACAGTGTAATTTATGGCATTTAATTGGCATCCTAAAACCAAAAACGCTAAAACTTGTGACCTGTGACCTAGCCCGAGTCCCATCAGTAGGGACTTTATAAGGTTTACTAGCTATTGCCAACGGCTTCGCCCGCGTAAAAGTAGATTTCTCCGTATAAACTTTGGACTTTCATCCCCTTAGGGGTGAATTTTGGAAAATTCTCTCTTAGTGCTCGCTTACGTCATAAAAAAAAACCTTGTGCAAAATTTCACGCATCTAGGCTCTGTAGTTTCGGCTGTGCGTTGATATGTCAGTCAGTCATTTTCTCCTTTTATATGTATAGTAAAGACTGGCTTCTGGCAGCGGCTTCGACCGCGTGAAAATAGGTTTCTCCACACAAACTTCCAATCCCCGTTTTACCCCCTTAGGGGTGGAGTTTCGTAAAATCCGTTCTTAGCGGATGTCTAAACCCTATAAGGAACCTACCTGCCAAATTTTAAGTTTGTAGGTGTTATAGTTTCTAAGATTTCGTGATTAATCAGTGAGTGGTATTTCGCTTTTATTTAAATATATAGATTATGCTTATTCTTATTATGAAAATTGAAAAGTGTATAATTGAAGGACATTTCTCCTATTTCAGATTAAATTTCATACGGTGTCTGACCACGTAATATTCCGGTAATAATTAAATGTGTGTGAGGTTTTGCGTACGAATCATTGTGCCCTTTCTGTGAAATATTGAAAAGATTTTGCTTAAACATCATTATTTTAGGGAACCCTTTACCTACCTGCGTAATTTTAAGGGATGTGCTATTCTAGAGTAGAACTTTTTTAGTAGAATTTCATTACTCCGTCATGCTCGTGAACGGATGCCGTCAGTTGAGACTAGTCATCTAGTCTTAGCTGCCAGTGGCTAATTTAATTTCTATTTTTTTTTTGTATTATTATTACTTATCTACATTGTGCTCACATATTAGAAGCGACAAGAAATATGTAACCAAGATTAATGTTACTCATAATATGATTTAAAAGTGTGTTCATGGATTTTCTTGCACGTTCTTCTCCATAGAGATCTACGCTTTGGAACGTACAATTTAGCTTCACTTTTTTTTTTATTAGTGACCGACATTTTGACAATCCAAAAGTGCCTGTAATTAGTCTATTTGAAATAAACGTTTCTTATTTCTGATTTCCGATCACTTTGCCCGGATACTATGATAAGGATGCTTGCTACGTCCTTGCACTGTTTCGATGTAACGTTACTTCGTTGAACTTCTTTGCCAACAACTTTTGCAGATGTATTGGTACTTATTACATCTATTCAATATGTTTTTTAGTAAGTATTTATAATTATAAGGACGTCCTTCTAATCAGTTAACGTAGCTAACCTTTTATACGCCCGGTGCGAGCTAATAAATGCTCACCTTGAAAAAAGTTTTAATGTTACCTAGCTCTAAATTCTTGCATAAGTACAAAAGTGTGGTTACACGATAAACAATAGCTATAGTATGTATGTATACAAAATTATTTTTAGTATATGCGAAACCTGAATATGGTTTGTTCGGAATCAGTAACTGAATCGATCCTAACATTTTTTTCACCATGTTATTTTTTTTCCAAAAATATTTAAAAAAGGTTACAAGTTGGACACCACCGACACTAAGTACAACACAGTTCACGGCAGGTCATAGCAGTCATTAGGCACTAGGCAAAATAATCCCTTAGTCGCCTGGATGGCCCGGTGCCCATGTATTAATGCGGATAACAAGTTTATAACTTTGTGATTTTTCATGATACAATAATGAAATTTTGTAAATAAACTCTTTATATAAAAATACTAGACACGTGTTCTGGTTTTCACATAAACTAAAAATAATGTTGTAGAAGCAGTGCCAAATCAATCCATTTTCTTTCTATCTTTATTTATGTCTTTCATAAATCTTTCTTAATTTATTTCTTTCTTTCAAACAACCGAACAATTTTCTTAATTACAAGGATGACGATCATTTCACTTTTATTCCACAATAATTTTCTTGACTGTATAGTATTTTAGTGTGACTGTCTTCAATGTTTGTGCGGCGTCTCTTCGCAGACCTTGTCCCACCTTCCATCCTGCATCACGTGCCCTGTTGTTTGTTCACGTAGGGATCTAATGACAGTATCAGTGGACGGCAATGCCGTGGCTGAATACTGGGCAAGGCAAAGAATTTAACTAGTTTTGCCATCGACACGCTAAGAAGAAGTGTGATTATCTCAAGTGGTCAATTTAAAACAGATAGGTACGACTAATTGATGAAACTTGTTATATCTTTAATTTCTTAGTTTATGTATTGTATATATGTAAATAGTACTCCACGAACTACCTGGGTATCTTTTTTCTCCTTCTCTGTCAAATCCATCCAAAGGTTGTCTGTAAAAAATCGCTTTTAGCGATTAGACCGCCCATTGCTGTGTGACCCTATTAATTTTAAGTTTCTAATATAATTGTTATTTTTGGTGTACAATAAAGAATATATCTATCTATCTATCTACCTTTTAAGAGAGCTGCGAGTCGATAAGGACTATAGCGTTCGAATTATGTATTAGTACCGCTAGAGGCGCTGATGTAGCCGAATGTAGCGTGAGGTCTTAGAAATGTCAAATTTCACTGTTTTTTGGGGTTTATCGCGAGTTTATTTTTACCTTCTTTTTCGAATAACACTGTGGAACTATCGATGTCATACTTTATCGTAGTTTCACAGTTTTATGAATTGATTTCAATTCTAACTTTGGTTCCGTGCACGCGATAACTACTTTTGTAAATTTTACTAAAGTACCTACCTTGCTCGAAAGTGGTGCCAACTAGTGAGCACTAAATCGGTAACTCTCACTGCTTGATTTTCGAGTTTCCTCAGAGCAACTTGTATTGTAGAAAACTTTAAGTACTACGATATTACAGAAAATACAAAACACAAAGAAACCAATAAATACCGAATTTTGAAAAAAGAATAACGTACCTTTAATATAAAGTTTATTTGAACTTATAATTCCAAGTCAATCCAAAAATATTACACTTCAAAATAATCCTATTATTATAGAGGCGAAAGTTTGTGAGTGTGTGTGTGTGTGTATATTATTAATTACGTCTTTACGCTCAAGCGGCTGAACGGATTTTGATGAGTGTGGGCTGACCATGTCCATAAACAAAAGATACTTTTTATTCCAAAAGTAGGTTCTCTTGTGATAATTTTTAATTATTAAGCGGGCAAAGCCACTGGCAGAAGTTAATTATAAAATAATTGTATTTACTTAAAAGGTTTTAACTACCCACAATCAAGAAAATTTCTGAAGTGGCTTTTATATCAATGTGATTTTTAGGGTTCCGTAGCCAAATGGCAAAAAACGGAACCCTTATAGATTCGTCATGTGTCTGTCTGTCCGTCCGTATGTCACAGCCACTTTTTTTCCGAAACTATAAGAGTTATACTGTTGAAACTTGGTAAGTAGATGTATTCTGTGAACCGCATTAAGATTTTCACAAAAAATAGAAAAAAAACAGTAAATTTTAGGGGTTCCCCATACTTAGAACTGAAACTCAAATATTTTTTTTTTTCATACTGAATAGTTTGCGCGAGAGACTTCCAAAGTGGTAAAATGTGTGTGTCCCCCCCCCTCGTAACTTCTAAAATAGGAGAATGATAAAACCAAAAAAAAATATATGATGTACATTACCTTATAAACTTCCACCGAAAATTGGTTTGAACGAGATCTAGTATGTAGTTTTATTTTAATACGTCATAAATCGTAAACCGCAATTTACCTTTTAAGTTTGTACGGAACCTTCAGTGCGCGAGTCCGACTCGCACTTGCCCAGTTTTTAAAATCTACTTTAAACAACCTTTTACTTAAGTATCTGAAGTACTTCATTTTCCTGGAATCAATTTTCCTCTTTTACAGAAATCACTTAATTAAAGGATCGTAAGAATCATTTGGACTTCGCTAAGTAAGTGCGTACCGAAAGCCTTAAAAAAAGCAATTAATTTCCAATCTGTCGAAGCTAGAAAACTTTTAAATTGGATTTATTATGTATTATCAAATGATTTACCTACCAATTAACTTTTGATGTAATTACTTCTATTAGATATTTAAATTGATCAAGTTTTAGCACAAAAAAAAAGTTATAATATGTCGTTTGCAGACATGGAACGGTCGATGGAGCGACGCCATACCCAGCAGTGGAGGTATTTCTGGTGAAATGAGATTATGTAGGTATATGTGTTTTTATTTTCGATATATTGATAGGTCGTATAAAACACTGCCTTCGCAGATAAATAATATAAAATATTACCCTGAGTTTGTTTCGATGTTTCTTCTCAGGGTAGTCAGCCAGGAAACACCGACCTCATCTAGTTTAAAATGACGAAAAAAAGAAATTACGTGTAAGTGTTTTTTTTAAACTATTTGCAAAATAAGAAAAAAATATTTGACCAAAAAATGATATATGATATTTATCATATATCTATCATTTTTTTGTCAAATATTTTTTTAGGTCGGAAATCATCCAATGTCTTCTCCCGCTTTAGGGTGGACCGAGAGTGTGTGTGAGTGTGTGTGTTTTGGTCTTTTACTGACCAAAACCATACCTGTGTCTTTCAGTTGCCCTTTGCGATCTAGGACCACGGGTTTCAATCTCAGAATTCCCCGTGGCCCTAGCGGGCATCGGCCCTGCTGGTCCCCTACACTTTTACTAACATCTCTTTGAAGCGCGCGTGGAACACTGCGCTCCGTCCACGACTTGGGCTTGGTCCGGACGGTTACCGGACGGTCGGACGGCGAGCCACCCATTGCTCGCCATCCGCAAGCCCGCAACTAAGGTAGCCAGTAGTCGTCCTGCGATAACCGACGGGCGTCTCCTTTGATCAAATCTTACAATAATTTAAGGACGTGGTTTGAATAG
The DNA here is from genome assembly GCA_905147345.3 of Mythimna impura. NCBI lineage: Eukaryota > Metazoa > Arthropoda > Insecta > Lepidoptera > Noctuidae > Mythimna > Mythimna impura. The sequence goes on along the minus strand of LR990353.1, from coordinate 19,248,128 downwards.
TAACAGCGATATTTCTTTGCCTTTTTGCGGTGGCTTATATAAAAGTCGGGAAGAAAATATCTCAAGTCTTTTATCTTCAAGAGTAAGTGTTCTTATTGAAAGATTAAGATGGAGACGTTGAATTGACCCGAGAGATGGAACTGAGTAATGTAGGGTTTGATTACAGTATTATTTTGATCATACTCTATCTACCGTGTGAATATTTTGTGTAGGTATATTGATTTACTTATATTTTGAGAGCAGTGGTGGCCGAGTGGTAACGGCCTGACTTACGAGTTGTAGGTCGCGGGTTCAAACCCAGCCAGGCGCATTACTTTGTGTAATTTATTTCATCACCACTGCTCTCAAAACGGTAAAGGAAAACATCGTGAGGAAACCGGCATATCCTAAAACCAAAAATTCTAAGACTTGTGACATCCACCAAGCCGCACTGGGCCCGCGTGGTGGATTACGGCCCATTCCCTCTCCTAAAGAGGAGGCCTGAGTTCCAGCAGTGGGAACATTATAAGGCTGATTATGCTTATGCTATACTTATATTTTAAATACACATATCCATTTTTACCAAACCATTAGGTACTTTTTGTATAACAAACAAATTCTGCCTAGTCTTTTTCTAACTACATCGGCTGACAGTTTAACAGGGTGCAGTTAATTACTACTACCAATATTTCAAATTTATTTTTGAGGTGAGAAATCATGCAATGTCTTCTACCTTTCTAGAGTGGAGCGAGAGGGTGTATCGGACTTTTACTGACTAAAACTACACATATTAGAAACGATTTCAAATATTTGACAGTGTATGATGATTAATTGAGTTGAAAGTGACATAAAAATGTTGTCGCGTCGAAGAACGGAAACACTTCATTTGTTTTTATTTCCACAAACGAAAACTTTTGCATTCCGACATGCTTCCGTTTTGATTAATTAACCTATAATATTTTTAATAAATATATGCACCAAAACTATGTTTGGTACGTAAAAACTGATATAATTTTAGAGAGGCTTTAGAAAACATAAATTATGCTAATAAATTGTCAAGAAAACCTTACACAAGTCACTTTTTCAGGATTACTTTTTAGACATGTGTTTTTACCTGTCCTCCAAATATTCCAAATATTCGGTAAGATAATCAAACTACCTTTTGCCAACTATTTTGGGACAATTTCAGGCCTATGTGCCAGTCTAACTGTATGTAGCTAAATAGCAGTATATTACATAGAGGGACTACCTATTTAACCATCACAGAAATCAGAAATCAAAAACTTTATTTCAAATAGACCAATAACAGGCATTTTTGAATTGTCAAAATGTCAGTCAAAAATAAAAGTGAACCTAAGTTGAGTTGCCACAATTCAGTAACTGAATAATACGATACCGCTTGGCAAGAATGACATCAGATTTTCTGTCTTCTAATCTAACAAGGTGTCCTACGTAAGCAATTCAACGCAAAAGTATATGCGAAGCGATCCGATGCCGTATACGCGAATACAACGCGACGCGGCGCCGCCGGTTCAGTCCTACGTGCGCGTAAATTGTTGTTCAAATGACAGCAGGGTTCAACGTTAAAGTTCTTTCCAAAACACGGAGGAATCTCCATATGCAATGGATGGTCTCCCATCCATAGACTAACCTCGACATTTAACCCGTGTAGCTGCTATTTTATTTTTATTTATTTATTAGGACATCTCATAACACTATTCTGGTGCACTTAGAGACAATCACTAAATTAACATAAAACATTTGATTTAAAAACATATAGTCGGCCTTATAATGTTCCCACTGTTGGGACTCAGGCCTCCTCTCTAGGAGAGGGAATGGGCCGTAATCCACCACGCGGGCCCAGTGCGGGTTGGTGGACGTCACATGTCTTCGAATTTTTGGTTCTAGGTCATGCCGGTTTTCGTTTTGAGATCAGTGGTGATGAAATAAATTACACAAAGTAATGCGCCTGGCTGGGTTTGAACCCGCGACCTACAACTCCGTAAGTCGGGGCCATTACCACTCGGCCACCACTGCTCTTTAGAAAAACCACTGCTCTTTAAAAACACATAATATTTGTTAAAAAGAAAAAAATTAGATGATGTCAGTAATAACAACACAAAAACACAGTACAAAAAAAATATTTTGTCATAAGCTCCTCTTTCATCAGGTGAAATAGTGGTCGAACAAAATCATAATCTTTTGGCTTTGCCGTACTCGGGTAAAGAGAGAGCCAATCCATTAAAAATAACTTCTAAGATAAAATAAATCGAAAATCAACAACACTTAACATCAATAACAAAAAAAAAGACAAGATTCACAAGATATTCAACAACGTAATACTTTTCAATCAAATCGTAGCCAGAGTTAGGAAGAATAATTCAATCTTTTGAGAGAAAAATCTTTAGAGTAAATCTTGGCATACTTTTCGTTACATTTAAGCCATTGGCCAATTTATTATTCATGTAACCGCTTCAACGTTTAGTCAAGCGTGAGCCGAGCTCTTTACGAACCGTTCTTCACTTTATAACGACACTAGCAAAAGCCAGTGACTTCGCCCACCTAGCAACGATGTTGACACTTTTGCTGCTTAACTTCCGAGTAAGTGCCGATGTTGCATTTTTATTCGAGATAAAAGAGAGGTCTATTATACTACAGCTTTTGTGAGAGAAAATGAAAAAAAACACTAAAAGGATCAAAATAACTTTAATTTCGGAAGTCGGTGTTAAATAAGAAACAAACAATACCGAGAAACACCAACTTCCGAAATTAAAGTTATTTTGATCCTTTTAGTGTTTTTTTTAGTGAAGTCGGTTATTTTTTTTTGTAAAAAGTTTTTATTTTTTGCATTGTCTCTTCATCAAACATCGCGTTGGATTGTGTTAGATGAAGCAACAAGCTTTTAAACTATGCTTGATGTTGACGATAGGCGAGTGGAAAAAGATCCTCTTAAAGAGGGGACTTACCGCCATGATAATGGCGATCTTATGAAAGGTTTCTTTTGAATCAAAATTACACAAGTCGCAATAGGCTCTGATTGAGTCAGAAAATATTTTGGCAAGCCTGATCAATAGAGACGTGAGTAAAGCCGTAGGTCAACATATTCCACAACTATCGAAAGTTATTAGAAAACTATGTTTCATCAATTCCCATTCGTTGACCTTTGAAACAATTCAAAGAAGTTTCTATCAATAATTTGTAGACATTTCCACGTTTTGTGGTCCCAGCACGTTTTTGTAGACGACACGTGTCATGACGTGAGGCTGTTTGTGAGGTGGACGTCTTATTAAATAAATAAATAAACATTGTAAGTGGAAATGCGGAAGGGCTAACGGTAGTGAAATGTATGTACAATGGTAGGTACACACTGACCTTTTGTGTTCTTCAAAATGGCACACGTGTGAACGCAACCGTGTCTTACACTTGTGTTTTGTTATGGAAAAATAACTTTAATTAAAAAGTTAGTGTCTCCGGATTCTTTTCTTCGTTTAATACTTACTTACTGTCCAAATTAAAGTTATGTATAAGTTTTTATACACTTTCACTTTTAAGTTTGTCAACTTTCTTTTTGGACTGAATTGGACAAAACCCCACTATACAGGGATTCCTAGTATGGGGTCTAGGGTTTATATTTAATGAGGAATATGTTTGTTTTTCGGCACAATAAATAAATAAATTAAATTATTCATTACTTTTAGTTCTGGTACCCTGCAACTAAATCTAAATAGTACCTAAGGTACCTAGACAATATTACCATTCTTCTTCTTCTTATCGATTCGATGGTAAACTCGTCAAACTGTTTGGGCCCAATAGGTGGCTACATTAATAGCAGCATCGGTAGCACTCATCAAATCCTCCAAAGTGCAGGTGTATGGGCACTTGGGACTTTTAGTATGTGGCTCATGTTTTGAACAGGAGCACCGCACTCACAAACAATATTACCATTGAAACCGTTTGTAGTCAGAATGTATCTCATGATAATATTCTAACAAGCTCAAACATGACCAGGACACATTCTCTTATAAGAAGTAACAGTTCGAGGGCACTATTTTCATCATCACTATTTTATTTATTTTTAATTGATATAAACCAGTGCTTGACTGCAATCCCACCTGATGGTAAACAGTGACTCAATCATTGATGGTGAAGCGCACTAATTTATTAAGAGCCTATTCACTCTAGCCTTAAAGACACCTAAATTATAGTTAGACGGAAAGATCGCAGCAGGCAAATTGTTCCAGTCCTTCGATGTACGCGGTATAAACGACGAGGCGAAACGCTCGCCGTACGTCGAGTTGTCCGATGGTAGAAAGGAGATGGTGGATGGCAATTCACTAAAATTTGTTTCTTCATAGTCACTGTATTCGTGAAATTCCGTACACCATCTGTTGTTTGCTTCATCAGTTCCATTTCAATCAAGTGGTAGGTTCTATAAGGACCGGATATAATGAAAAGGCTTAAGCGCTTATACTATAGGATTTATTCACATCCATTTATTATTTAACAAGGTAAAATATGGTTGAACCTGTTACCTATATTTTTCTGTCATCTATCACTGTCACCCTTATTTTCAAAATTAAAAAAAAAATAAAAAAATATCTTTATCTTTATTAATATATGAAATTACTCGCGCCTATCGGCCTGAGAGACTTTTTTATTATTATTCCATTTATTTATTTTTTATACATATCATTTACATTTTTTAAATATTTCTTTAAATAAAAAATAAAAAAAAACATTTAAAATATAAAAAAATAATTGTCTACTGGTGTCGGGAACAGGGTTCAAGCTACCGTGGTTAGGTTAGCGTGGTTAGGGTTCCAGAGACAGGAACCTCCTCACGATGCGAGCCGTATCAACCACGCAACGACAGCTTCGACAGATGGTCGTGGAAGCTTTTGGCTATAAGGCCATTGGCGGTCACGACAATCGGCACTATGATATTATAATATTAATGATTATTATTATTTTTATTGTGCTTTTGGGTACAATATTGACTGCTCTACACTGTCCTCACTTAACTATTAATATTGTAATAACAATATTTTTTTTTAAAGAGTAATCATGGAGTTTCTTGCCGGTTCTTCTCCATAGGAAACAACCAATTGGAACCGTGCACTAGCTTTTGACGTTTTATAATGCGCATGTTAGAATTAAATATATATAATTTTAATGTTATCCTAATTTTATCTCATATCCATTTATACTAGCGGCTCAGCGCCGGATAAGTAAAGCTTATAGGATCGTCTGTACGAAGCTGACAGTGTAAAAAAAAACTGGTACCCCCTTATAAATGTAAAGAATACTCCTCAAAGCCAATTCGAGGTATAAAGGTTGGCGATGAATAGACGGCTAAAGAAAAAAAGCCAAGTGGTCTATTTATCATTTCATAATTTTGTAAAACGAGAAATGAGGTTTTTTTTTGGGTATGAACGGAGTCTGCTTTGAAGAATTTATAGTTGACATGAGGCTGACCGCCAAAACAGCCATTGTTTAGGAGAGCGATTACGCACTCATTTTGGGTGTATACCTTCAGAACTTAGGGCTATATTTCACCGGGACACCATGGCGGCGCAACCAGTCGCCGCTACCAACAAAATGTATACAGCTCTATAGAGAGATACTCACCTGGTATCCGTTTGGTTGCACAACCAATTTGGCGGCGCAACCAATTCGGACGCGTGTCCGAGTTGGTCGCGCTGCCAAATTGGTTAAGTTAGTGCACACGCACTTAAGGTCCATTTTGATACTGTCTCAGTGTGGTGTAGCGACTCTGGTGTCTGTATGGTGTCTAGTTTGGTAGCTTACAGACACCATGGCGGCGCAACTGGTTGTGCCACCATGGTGTCCCAGTGAAATATAGCCCTTAGTCATAATATTTTTATAGATAGATACACATAACACGATGGTATAGAATTCGCATAGTCATTAAATTGAGAAAGGAATCCTCGTGTTACTGTTTTTTCTTTCTTGTAAGCAACAAGTCTGTCTTATCAAGACTTCTTGATGATAATTACAAAATCACTATACGTGTACCTCTAATATTTGTGGACTTACTTTCAATTCCTCATCATACGAGCACATCATCCGAACTAAATTCGATAAAAACCTATTTGAAAGTATATATCATATCCTTTCAAATAAAAATAAAAAACAAATCGTTTTACAAATGACGGACTTCTGAGGTAACAAATAAAAAAGCAATACCTACTGTATAAATAAAGTAAGTATCTAAGTGAGCAGAGCACGTGCCATTTTGTAGTTCTAAACATCGGTAAAACAGGAAAGATGTTTACAAAAGGAAACCAAGGATAAAAGAAACCCTTTTCTTTTTACCTTTTATTGCAAACAAACCCAAGAAAATATGGAAAATACGTGAGTAAACATGAATAAGTTCTCATTGAATTTATTGAAATAATTTCATGCATAGATAATTTCTTGCACAGCACTTAAATGCAGTGCAAGAAATTATTTATGCATGAAATATCTTGTAGATTCTTGCATCTGTGTTTGTGTTCACTTTGTATGCAGTTGCAATAATCAGCTAGTTTGTATTTGAAAGCAGTGGAGATATCTCGGAATAGAATATTCTTTTGCTAAGAAGAAAATTACAAAATAATAAATTATATAAATAAATAAAAAAAACTAAGTTCTGCTAGTGACTTCAACCGCTTGAAACTAAAAAATATGTAGCCTATGTCACTTAATGACAAATTAGCATTACAAGCACAATTGTACTTAATTATTATTATATTTTAACTCACTTCAAAAAAGAGGTGGTTCTCAATTCGGTTGTTTTTTTTTATTATCATTATTATTAGATTATATTTTTTGTATTGTTTTTCAAAATCCAGTTCTGATAATGGGATCCATGAGGAATCGAGGAAACTCCTCAAACATTATAAGGCAACCATATAGTGATTTTGGTACTTTTATCGAGAACTCAAGTATTTACAGTCAAAAAGTAACATTTTAATATAGTGGAACTGGTGAAGAAGACCAGGAATAAGCAAATGAACTTCACAATTACATAGATATCACAATGAAGATAGTTAAGCAACTGTGACAATACAAATAAATAAATGGTTCTAAATAGTTATGTTGAAAATTATATCATCGAAGTGATCTGATGATAATGATGGAGCCGGAAGGTAGGCACCGGAACTCCGTAATTAATCAATGTTTCCTAGCCATGTTTGCTTATTAGAATTGTCATGAGATGCACTTTGGCTTAATGTTACTATCGAACTGATCTGATGATAGAACCGGAAGGTAGACACGGGAACTTCATAATAAAACAATGATACCTAGCAGTGTTTGGGTTAGTTGGAATTATCATGAAAAATAGGTACTCTGGCTATAAGTGTATCACACTAAACAGCGAAATAAAAAACTTTTTCCAAAAAAAGAAAAAACGATCACAATAACGTTAATTTCCGAAGTCGGCATTAGATAACAAAAAACAATACCAGAAACACCGACATCCGTAATTAAAGTTATTTAAATCATTTTAGTGCTTTTTTATTGTAGTAAAGTCGTTTTTTTTTAACGTGCTTGTTAGTGATCCTACCTACTACTTATTCTGCTTTTACCCGTGTGAACCTGTAATTAGCGCAATATATTATATATTATACAATTTTTATAAATAAATAGTTAATATTTAAATAATATGTAGCAATTGTAAAAATAATGTTTTAAACCAGAGCTATTTCGCTGAATCATTTTGCTTTATAAATCATACAAATACCTTCATAAAGGAACAAACAGGCCCTTTCCATCTTCCACCCTTCATTTCCTGAACTCAATCCAAAAACTTGGTCTTTCTTAACTAAAGGGTGATACAGGCTTTTCAATATCCCCCTGTTCGAACCCAGCGGCCAAATTGAGTTGTTAGCCAGGGCGACGTGACAATTGGAATACTTATTGCTCAATCAGGACGCCCTCCATCGTAATCAGCCGAAATAGCCCGAAGTAACCCGAAATATCCCGAAGTTGAACGACTGCGAAATTGGCGGGTTGACCTGTGTTGTAAGATGCAAAGGTGCTATATGTTTGGTTAAACTCTCGAGTTTGTAGTTATGTTTGAATTTGAATTTGAGCTCTGTTTGTATTAATTAAGGCTTGGGATTGTTAAATTAATACAGTGCAGGATTTATTTTATACACACTGAATTAGCAACGTTACTCACCGTTAACTGCTTATATCAATACATATATTATTCGAGCAATGGAAAGGGCTATGTTCGGAGTTACCTTGCATGATCGCATCAGAAATGAAAATATACGCAGGAGAACCAAGGTCGCCGATATAGCCCAAAAAATCGCCAAATTAAGTGGCAGCGGGCATGGCAAATTGCTCGTAGAATAGATGGTCGACTAGGACTGTTCGTTGTGGCGACACTTGAGGGAGGCATATGTCCAGCAGTATACGTCTTTGGGCTAAAATGATAATGATGATAAAAGCGAGTCATCATTAACATTGAAAGGCCTCCTACAAGGTGGACCGATGACTTGGTAACGGTTGCGGGAGTCCGATGCGAGACGCACAGGACCGTTCACTGCGGCGACACTTGGGGGAGGCCTATGTCCAGCAGTGGACGTCTTTCGGCTGAAATGATGATGATGATGTTTAATATTTGAAATATTTGGCATTTCATATTTTAATTTTTCAAACAACAGCGATATTAATTTTCTTTGTTGCTTTCCGAAGTCAAATAAAATGAAAATGATGTGTAAAGCTTTTATACTAAGATTCTTTGAACTGAAAACACGAATACTGAACATGTAAAGAGAAGCTTTCCAATAACACTCGAGAGAAACCTCATTGACATGACGTAGAGCCTGCACGTCCTAACCTACGAAGCACTTTGATCATAATTCTTTTGAATAATATAGAAAACTGTCAGTTCCAAACAATCCTGTCTAGGAGAAAATACTAGTTATAAAATTCCAAGTTTCTTGTAAGTTGGTCTTAAGCGTCGTTCTCAAGCGCTCATGCATATATAAGAGCTCTTCTAAGGAGTGAAGAATCCTTTCACTAGTGAAAGAGATGCAAAATGGAATACTTGAGGGTTTAATATTATGTAAGAGAGAGAAAGATGTAATTGGTAGACTTTGTCAACAAGCACGTTCGTGGTGTTCGCGTTGATGAGAATTATTTTTAGAATGAAGAGCTTGGTCTTCATAAAGTGTGAAATAAGTCCGCTTTAATTTCATTTTTAGGGATCCGTACCTCAAAAGGAAAAAACGGATCTCTTATCGGACACTTTGTTGTCCGTCCGTCTGTCTGTCTGTCAAGACCCTTTATCTCGGGAACGCGTGGAGGTATCGAGTTGAAATTTAAGCCATATACTTAAGTCTGCGGTCCCTTAAAGCTGTGAAAAATTCAAACTTCTGAGTTAACGAATAAAAAAGATACATCCGTTTATGTCGCAAAAAACGTATATTTTGACACTTTCAAGGGAATCAAAATTCATAAGGTACTTTCCGTTGACCTAGAATCTTGAAATTTGGCATGAAGCAAGGTCACATAGCATAAGTATAGGAAAAAAACTGAAAACTGTATATTTGTAGTTACGTCACAAAATAAAACCTTTTTGCGATTCGGAAAAATCTTCGTAACTCAGTTCGGGAATTGAACTGTTTTCCTAAGTAAGTTTATACGGAACCCTCAGTGCGCGAGTCCGACTCGCACTTGCCCGGTTTTTTTTTTTTATTTGCCAGCCAAAAATACTTTACATATAATTCTGGTTACAATTTCTTGTACATAGATTAGCACCGCATGCTTAATAAAAGAAATAATTATTTGTTATAAGTACCTAAATATTGTAATTTAAAATAATTAAAATTCTTTGTTTTAATGAAGATACCTATATTTTTATTAATTTTGGTATTTACTTACTATCTGATAATGTATACTCAATGTACTTAGTAAAACATTTTAAAAACGAATCACAATAGATAATCTGCAGATATCTATGATGGATATCAAAATCCACAATTAATTCAAAAGCGGTTTTGTCGGATTTTTAACCTTTCTACGTCGCGTCATGGCTGAAAGAATTTGGATAACACTTGGCACACGAAAAGTCCGTTAATTGTAATTTTTAACTCAGCCAAAAAAAAAGAAATATACTAAGGAACATTCTTTGGGATATTTTTTTTTTTACTTTTAAGCGAACTATACCGCAGAAGTTTAATATCAATCTTAGTTGCAAAAGCACACACACTAATCACAGCCATTTATATCACCATGCATACCTTCATCATCATCATTATCATTTTAGCCGAAAGACGTCCACTGTTGGACATAGGCCTCCCCCAAGTGTCAAGTGCCATACAACAACCACACTGCGATCGCCAACCCGCCTGCCAAGCGTGGCGATAATGGCAAACCCCCCCCCCCCCAAACGTATACCTTACTTAAATTTAATTTTGGTACAGCTGTAGATCCAACATCTCAGCGTTTTACTTTGCACTGTTGGATCTCAATAAAAATCAGGTCAAGCACAAGTGCTTACTTGTTGGCGATCTTGACAAAAATAAAGCGATGATATCCTTCGCGGAGACGGAAATAACGACTTTTCCAATCAACGTATACGACCGACTCATTATACGCAATGTTAGTTTAAGGATCACGTAGATGAGAAGTCATTCCTCGCAAGTACACCAAATGTCAATGTTCTTAAATACATACTTCTCGAAATTGGTTTCGGAATTTAAAATGAGCGCTCGACTCTCTCCTTTAAAAGCTATGCGAAACCTAGCAATAGAGAACCGCTTGGATGAAAGAATGCAATATCACGACTAGAAATGAAAAAAATACAAGAAAACATTAATTGCAAGTCGTCTGTTCACTTCACTTCACACATCACTGTTACTTCGAACTAGTTGAATGTTGGCTTCTGTAAAGGTGGCACCACAACACGAGCATTTAATAGCAAACATTTACGTGGTTTTGAAAATAGCCATATCAGAATGTACATATTCATCATCATATTATTATTAAAGATTTCTAGCATGGTGTGCTAAACTTATTAGTTTAGCACACCATGCTCATCATCACCATATCAGCCAAATGACGTCTACTGCTGGACGTATCGATTAAATTCCCGCAACCTTTATCAAGTCATCGATCCACCTTGTGGAAGGGCTACCAACACTGCGTCTTCCCATACGCGGTCAACACTCAAGAACCTTTCGACCCCATCGACGATCTGTTCTGCGAGCAGTGTGCTCTGCCCACTGTCACTTAAGTTTGGCAATTTTTCGGCCCATAAGCTATGTGTATAACACGTCTTTATGACTAAAAGTTTAAGACTTTTTAGCCAAAAAGTCCGTTGCTGAACATAGTCCGCTCCCAAGCGTCGCCACAGCCATGGATTCTGTTATTCTCGCATCCAGCAGACTCCCGCTGAGTTACATATTCGTGAGCTAACTAAATGGCATTGCAAGATAAACATTTGTATGAGAACTAATAATAGAAATGACCGGAGATGCTGTGTTTGTATTTGTAACGCTCGGTTCAACGTGCTCACTGTCCAAATGTTAATTACGCGTGAACGAGATGAACGCTAACCTTTAAGAAAATTGCTGGCGCTGTTTTATTACACTTTTAGACTTACGTATTATATAGTGAACTTTAATTCCTTAGTAACTGGGTGATTCTTTGAAACCGAGCGAATGTCTCATTCACCTGGCCTAGTTTTCGTACCTATCTATTTTGTGTCGTAAGCCACTGGGCGCAAATGAGTGTCTTTGATACATTTAGTGATCGGGGAAAACTAATATGCAAATAAAAATATCAAATTGTAAAGAAAATACTAGGCCAGGTGAATGAGACATTGTTTTGGTTTCAAAGAATCACCCAACTACTCCAACTTTGAAACCATTTTATTAAAATTAGCTGGAAGTAAGCTCAGATTTTATTTTTTTCACTTTTTTCATAGATTTGTGTTCGACTACTATCTCATTTATCGGCGAGCCATAAGTGTATGCTCATTTTAAGCGATAATGTGAGTGAACAACGTACTCAGAAGAATAATTAAAAAATACATAGCTTATGTGAAATTCCTGTACCTTGTTTTTATTAACCTCAGCTGTACAAATACAATATGCTGTAGGCCAGATAGATGCTATAAAACCAAACCCGTTGCAGAAAAGGTAACACGTGCGTCACCGAAATTTGTTCCTAAAAATATACTTTAATAATATCTTTTATGAACCCCGAAGCACAAGTATGACTCTTAATATTGTTTCCCTCTTCGTCCTTATGTCGCAGACTCTCAGCTTCTTCCTTCATTCGCCAAGTTTTTAATTTAATTTCACAAAAGAATGCTTTTTGTATACTCGAGTACTGACGGGACTGAATTACAAAAAATCCTGTACAAATGCACGAGGAAATTGTTGATTTAGAGCTGTGTCGAGCATTTCTAATTAAACTGTATTTCAAAGTGCAAAAATGCGGTGCGGTAATATTTTTCATTAAGTAAACAAGTTGCCACAAGACAATGCATGTTTCACATCGCTAGAATTTTACAAAATAGTACTAAATTGTAGCTATGACAGTAGAAGACTTATGAAAGTTAAAAATAGAAAAGTAGATCGATATTTAAATATAAGATTAGGTTTCAATCTGCCTGTTTCTTTATCAAAATTATGTGTTTAAATCTTCATAAACAAAATTACTTATTAATTAGTAACCAGTCCTGGTATTGCACGGGTGCAAATTATAAATATATACCATTTTCCCAACCAACTATGTTTCTATAGTGTCGTCGTGGTGGGGCTTGCGTGTCTCCATGATCTTGAGGACCATGCGCGTACCCAGGTCCTGGGTCAGGGGGGGGCAAACCAGATTTTAATAATAATAATAATAATCTTTATTGATCATTTACAAATATTGCAGTACATGGGTATTTAATTTTTAATTTGGTAAAATTACAAATTTGCTACAATTTTTTTTATATCATCATCATCATTTCAGCCGAAAAACGTCCACTGTTGCACATAGGCCTCCCCCAAGCGTCGCCACAATGACCGATCCTGTGCGTCTCGCATCCACCACGTTCTCGCGACTCTCACCTCAGGTGATTGGTGGGATTTTTTATATGCACTTATTCAAATAAATAAACGTAAATTAAAATAGGTATTTTTTACATAAAATTAAACTATTAATTAGGTATCTATTTTAAAAGTAACTTTCGAAAGTCTTCAGCAAAATGGTTTATGACGTTTTCCGTGAAAGAATCGCCCAAAGCGTTAACAAATTTTCTATGTAAATTGAGCATATAATCCACCTAATAGCGAGCGCACCACATGATTTTTAAAAGTAGCATGCCTATTGTATTGTAATTATTTCGTAATTTTTATCGACAAAAATAGGTAGTTAGTAGGGACGTCAACAAAATCCAGGGGGGCAGCTGCCCCCCCCCCCCTGCCCTCCCCTGGGTACGCCCATGTTGAGAACTATGCCGACAGAGCTATTCATGCCGGAAGGCCTCAAGTGAGAAACCAAACCAAAAGGAAAACACACAGGGCGGAATACAGATGGAACGCCATGGAGGGTGCGCCGTCCAAGAATATCAGCATCAACAGCTGTTGGTGCTCCTGAACGGTGACACGCCCTCCCACTCCACCCTGGAGCGGAGGTGTGTTGCTTATTATTTATTTATTTATTATATTCTTTATTGTACACCAATACAAACATAAAAGGAAACTAAAACTAAAACACATACGTACATACAATGGGCGGTCTTATCGCATTCCGCGATCTCTTCCAGGCAACCTGGAATGGGCAGTAATTGCCCTTATTGCCCTTTAAATTTGTGAATATCACATCAATATCCGTTGCGTGGTTTAGTAACATGCGTTTTATCCCTTAAACTTCCTCTAATATATTCATTTCTCACTTTATCAATTCTCGTCACACTACACATCCATCTTAACATTCTCATCTCCGCTACAGTTGAGTTGACTCCGTAGTTTGCGGATAACTTTATATCCGATGTAGTACTACTGTTTACGAACTAATAACTAAATTAACCAATTACTACAGCATTCAAGTTTAACTATTGAAATCCAACAGCTTTTTGAACGCGATATACCTCGTTTATTATACCATAACATGCTAAGTTAACAAGAAAATTAATTTCTAAAGTCACAACCAATTGTTCAAAAATAAAATATGCAGTTTAAAACAACTCCATGATATTGATTTAAATCACAAATAATACACAATCATTATTATTTTTGGCGAAATACTTCCACTGCTAGTTAAAGGTCTTCCCCAAGCGTCGCCACAATGACCGGTACTGTGCGTCTTGCATCTATCCGATTTCCGCAGACCCTCACCAAGACAACAGTCCACCTTATGGGAGGCCTTCCAACGCTACATCTTTCGGTACGCCGTTCACAGTTTAGAATCTTTCAACCCCATCGAATTTAATAATTATAAAACTTAACAATGGTAAATAATACACGTGCGAGTCAATTGTGTGACTTTAAACAAAGGTATGTCTCCTAAAGTACCGTAATGCTGATCTTTTGTCTTTTGATAAACAATCTTTTACCATCGCAACAAAATTGGACAGATTTAGCTTTGACAGAAATAGATTTACTATCACCATCGTCATTTCAGCCGATAGACGTCCGCTTCTGGACATAGGCCTCCCCCAAGTGTCGCTTCAATTGCCGATCCTACGCGTCTCGCATCCATTGGATTCTCGCCATTCTCACTAGGTCGGTCGGTCCACTTTGTGAGAGGCTTTCCAACGCTGCGTCATCCAATACGTAGAGAGAAATACTGGAGTACACGGTAGAGCATACAGTAAAGGTGTGCCCCGCCTGGGCAGAGCACCGCCGTGTCCTCATGGGGGCACTCGGCGGTAGCGATCTCTTGCGCTGGGCCTTGGTACAGGTCATGATCCAGAGCAAGGAGGAGTGGCAGGCGGTCGCCTCCTTCTTCGAAGCAGTAATGCTAGCAAAGGAGGCGGCCGCACACGCGAGACAACGGCCTTCACGTCCCAGCCGCCGGGATCCCGATCCCGATTTCCGGCCACCGTAGCCGCAGGCTTGTGGACGCCGAGCAATGGGTAGCTCGCCATCAGACCGTCCCGGTAACTGACCGGACTGAGCTCAAGTCTTTGACGGCGCGTAGTATTCCACACGCGCCTCAAGGAGATGTCAGCAACCGTAGGGGCCCAGCTGGGTCGAAACCTACTGGGGCCATGGGTGATGTGAAAGTGAACCCCGGGGCCCTGGAAGGAAGGCAAAGAAGGAACAGGGGTGGGTTTTAGTCAGTAAAAGTCTGACACGCCCTCCCGCCCCGCCCAAGGGCGAGAGATGTCATTAGACGATTACCCACCCAAAAAAAAATAAAAAAATACGAAGAATAGGTAATGTAGATTTCAGGGCCTCAGGACTTGTGCTATTTCTTATTCTGTACCTCAGGTATATCCAACAGATACAGCGAACATTTCCATTTAAAACTTAATGCTTTCTTCCACTTGTTTGGGTTTCAATTAATTTCTCCACCGACAAGTTAAACTTTACTGGCGCATCGTTACCACAAAAGTTGAGGTCAGCTTTTCGTGTATTTTATTTACCAATTGGCTGACCTGTGGACTATTCGTTACTGGCAGGCAAACAAACAGAGATTGTTAGCAATAGCTTTGAAACTTTTTGGTAAAAAAAATGCTTAACTTCCGTGACCCCAATATAACTAAATTGTTTATTTATGTTTCAGTTTACAATAGAGAATTCGTGTTTTGGGTCTTCTTTTAAGCAAATAATGCGGTTTTTTTTTAGTTTGGAAATCATCTATTGAAATCTCACGCCCTTGGGCGGAGCGCGAGGGCGTGTCAGACTTTTACTGACTAAAACCCACTCGTTTGTTCCTTCTTTGCCTTGCGGTCCAGGGCCTCGGGGATTCATTTTCACTTAACCCCAGTAGGCTTCGACCCTGCTGGGCCCCTTCGGTCTCCTTGAGGCGCACGTGGAACTTATATAACGCATAACTCTCATCTTTGTTGTGTTATCTATGTGAGTATGAAGTTCCGTTGGCCATTTCTGGTCTTCTTCATCAATTCCACTTTATGAAAAGTTACTTTTTGACTGTAAATGCTTAAGTTCTTGATGAAAATACCAAAATCACCTATAATATTTGAGGAGTTCCCTCGATTCCTCATGGATCCAATTATCAGAACTGGATTCTGTAAAAAATAGCACCATTCGGAAAGCATATCCTCTAAGAGGAAAAAAAATTGTAAATCGGTCCATAAACGAGTTCTGAAGTAACACACATAAAAAATAAAAATAAAATACAACCGAATTGATAACCTCCTCCTTTTTTTGAAGTCGGTTAAAAATATAGACTACTTACCCAAATAATGTCTATGTGAAGAATTTCCGTAGTAAGTAAAGGGTGGTTGTATAACAATTTATTTTATGAAAATATGACAGTTTTTGTTATAAAAGGTATTGAATTCTTAGTTCATATGGTTTCAATGACCATGGGATTGTAAATTCACTTCGAAATATAAGCAAGTAGGCTAGATTTTCACCTTGATTCAAGCTATCCTTAACCCACTTTTTAACTGTGAAAAACTGACCTTTGCCTAATAAACTCAACAGTTTAACGCATTTATAAAACATGACAACTGAACAACCTACAATTTAACAGTCCAACCGGAAATTTCCATTTTTAGCTATTCGATGAGTCATCATTAGAAAAACGGGGTCTGTTTCAAAGTTCCACCTTATTTATCATTTTAAATAGGTAACTGTTATTTGAAACCTACTTGTTAAGGCGGGTACAGATCTACGAAATGTAACATGCAATAAAAGAATGTACCGTCCATTATTGTCGCAATGTATCACGCAATGTAACAGAATTTCCATAGCGTGGACGCCGTGCACACTACGCGGACGAACAGAGCATTGCAACTCGTGCGCGCCGCCCCATCCGCCATTTTCGTTTTTTTCGCTGAACGCAAAGTGGCGCGCCGTGTGCACGGAGCGCCAGTGTGGATGGGTCGTGTGTGTACTGCGGAACGCTTGGCGGGCACAGATGCGAGTAAGTACATGCACGGTTAGTGCACGCGATGCACACCTATGAAATGCTTCTTTCATGTTACATTGCATGTTTCGTTACAGCCCCCCTAGCCAAGTTACAACCGTTTCGTTTCGATTCTCTTTTCGTCGATCACCTCGAGTAGGTCACGCCTCCGATTCCTTTATTCTGACGTCATCTCGACGCTCAGTTACTTGGTCAGAACAAAGGAATAGGAGGCGTGGCTGACTCGAGGCGATCAACGAAAAGAGAATCGAAACGAAACGGCTGCAACTTGGCTAGGGGGGCAGCAGTCTGAACCCGCCCTTAGGCGCGAGGCCTAGCCTAGGTGCCTTTATAGGTAACACATTGTATTTCGTGCCACACGCAAATATTTATCAAAACTTCCTTTCTGATTAATTTTGTAGGAACTAAAAAGCATAAATGATTTATCACCCTGTTTCTGTTGTTTTTAATTGTTACTGTTGTTTATAGCTTGTTACAACAAGTTATCATGACGATCAAAAGCCCTACCACGAGTTCTTAACGCGATACTTTTGATGACCTAAGCTGAACTGTCTGCCTTTGTACTTTATGTTGCATGAAGATTAATAAAAAAAAATTAAAAAACTGTTAAATGGATGGAGCTTTATAGGGTGTACAGCTCCTTTTTCTCTTTCTCATAAGCTTGACATTTTATCATGTCTTGGTAAGGCCCCAGAATTTCATTTTGAATAGTTAATTGATAATTAATTTTAATACAATATAATAATACTCTTTTCTGATTCGAATTGTTTGGTGTTGTTGTTGTTGTTTTTTTTGTTTTTTGACGGGCCTGTTGGTCTAGTGGTTAGTGGCCCTGACTGCTATGCCGGAGGTCGTGGGTTCGATTCCCACCCAGCACAAATGTTTGTGTGATGAGCCTGATCATTTGTTCTGTGTCTGGGTGTAATTTATCTATATTATGTATGTATTTAGAAATATATAAATATGTTTATCAGTTGTCTAGTACTCATAACACAAGCACTGCTTAGTTTGGGACTAGACGGCATGGTGTGAAAGTTGTGGATTATTATTATTATTAAATTTGTAAGTAAAAAGTCTTGTATCAGTCAAGAGAAGCTAAAATAAACTACAATTATCATCTTTACAAACATCTATTTAACCCAGTTTATGCATACTCTAATGTGTTCGCTTATACTATGAGAATTCAACCCTAAAATGACAAAGCTGAACTTGACACACTCCGATAAACCAATAAAAAGGGAGGGCGTGGCCTAATCTTTGCCCATACTAGTTTACTTTCGAACCATTCACGCTGGCACACGAAATGATAAATGTCAAACAAACATGCAATTACCGGCTCCGCTTAAAAAAAAAAAACTCGACTTTATGCAGTGTAGGTTAATGCGAACAACCCACTTGTATTCTATGGAATATTCAAACAATCCTCACTACAAATAGCGGGCGGAGTGCTTCAGTAATTTATGTATGTCGATGTAGGTAGGTCCATAGACAATCAAGCAAAAATAATCTGTAATGGCTTGAGCTATAATTTAAAATCGATTGGTGAGTTAGAGTGCTTTAAAGATATTTCAAAGTTGATTTAATGACAATAGCCATGTTGTTTGCATGTTTCAGAAGATATTACTTATTATAGCACGAAGAGCTTAGTAGTTAACTTGATTTTATAATGTCTTCGGTAACTCTGCTTTTATGCACTCCCTCATCTTCTATTATAATGAAAAGGGGGAAACTGACTGACTGACAGATATCAACACAGAGTCGAAACTACTGGGACTAGGAACGTGAAATCTTGCACAAAGCTTCATTTTATGATGTAGGCGAGCACTTAGAAGGAGTTTTTGTAAATTTAACCTCATTAGGGGGTAAAAAAACGAAGAAGAAAGAATTGAAAGAACGAAGAATCGCCAAACTTAAGTGGCAATGGGCAGGGCACATTGCGCGCAGAACAGATAGCCGTTGGGGCCGATAGGTTCTGGAATGCCGACCACGTACCGAAAGACGAAGCGTTGGAAGGCCTCCTACAAGGTGGACCGATTACTTGGTAACGGTTGCGGGAGTTCGATGGATGCGAGACGCACAGGACCGTTCATTGTGGCGACACTTGGGGGAGGCCTATGTCCAACAGTGGACGTCTTTCGGCTGAAATGATGATGATGATGATTATAATGAGGGGGTGAAAAGGGGGAATTTGATTTGGATTTAAAATTAAATCTCATTCCGTGTACCAATATACTTGAAAGTTGGCACAATTAGGAACCTAAGTAAAGAATAAAAGTTGTTATTATTTGTTTTCATAACTACTCCCAATCGAACAATTTAGGGGGTTCAAAGTTTTTATGGATTATTCTTATTTCTTGGGTTAATAAATTTGAAACTTGATACAAAATCTAATCAAAATGAATAATAAAACCTGTCATTATTAGTATTTCAAAATTACTTTCAAAATGCGGTTTTATAATGAAAACATTCTCGCGAAGATGCTGGCAAAATGCTAGTCGTACATATGAGAGGGAGGGAACTGAGAGTGCACCTGTATTTGCACACACTCTTGTACACTGTAATTTGTACTTCTATACTCTACTGCCTCCCTAGCCAAGTTACTACCGTTTCGTTTCGATTCTCTTTTTGGTAATCGCCTCGAGTTGGCCACGCCTCCTATTCTTTTGTTCTGACCACGTGACTGAGCGTTGAGATGACTTCAGAACAAAGGAATCGGAGGCGTGGCCTACTCGAGGCGATCGACGAAAAGAGAATCGAAACGAAACGGTTGTAACTTGGCTAGGGGGGGCTGTACTCTAGTCTTCGTTGAGATTGGCCGCCATGACGTACATTCAGCCAGGACGACTATTTTATTTTTATTTTATATCGAAGTAAAAGAAACTTTGGTAACACACGACCGTATTTCAACGTCAGTACATCACGTGTACGTGAAAGATCTTCAAGTATGGGACATGAAAAGTAAAAGCATTTTTCATCCGATTGTGGTGATGTGACGAAGGGAAGTATTTTGTATTTGTTTACTTACATTCAAAAAGATTTTTACAAAGGGTATTAAAGTTTTAAGGAAAACTTGAAAACTAAAAATATTCAGCAATTAGTTAGGTATATAGTAGACGCAGCGTTGGAAGGCCCCCCACAAGGTAGACCAATGACCTGCTGAGGGTCGCGGGAATTCGATGGATGTGAGACGCACAGGACCGGTCATTACAGCGACACTTGGGGGAGGCCTATGTCTAACAGTGGACGTCTTTTGGCTGAGAAGATATCTACTGCAATGCAGTGGCTTCACCCGCCTCAAAGTCGAAAATTGGAAGCATACTCCCGGGACAAAAACTACCTATTAGGTGATATTCTAAAAACGTGCCAAATTCCATTAAAAATTGTTTAACCATTTGAGCATGAAGCAGTAACAACCACACACATATAAAAACTTTCGCCTTAAATTATTATTGTGAGAACTTATACAGCTAAATGTAATTAGTAAGCATTTATCTCGTTAAAATATAATTAAATAAAGTTCAGTGAGGTAAACCCTAGTAAAACTTATAGCGTCAAAAACTTACTCAAACCCTTAAAAAGTTAACGCCATTTTTCTTATAATACGTGTATAGGGTGTCTAAGGACGGGACTCAAATCAAAGGCTTCTGGTTAGATTTAATATTATTGTATTAAAATTTACGTCCGCCTATATATTTCTTATTTGACAACTTCTAATCAATCTAGTTTCGAATATCAACACCTATGCTTCTTTTACCATAAACCTTAAAAAGGTATCGTCACCTTGCCTGTTTAATAAACCCCAAGCGAACGCCGGCGTTCGCTCTCTCATTGTCTTTCTATTGTGTCTATAATTACGGTACTCGAAAGGTTCAGTATGCGACCTCTTTTAGATACCACAATACCAATACATTCGCATATTTTTGTATTTTCATAATTAGGAATTTACTGAATTCGAGTTCATACTCCAAATTTGACGCAAAGCTACGCTCATACCTGTGAGAACTATTGATTCTAATCAACTTCAGAATGTCGGAAAGAACAAAATACATTTTTTATATAAACTTAACTGGCTGTTACCAGCGACTTTGTCTGCGTCAAGTTAGTAAAAATGCACAAACGTAATTAATCATTCTGTGCTTGTGATTCATGCTAAAAACATCTAATTCAAATAACGGAAATTAATTTCAGTACCTAAATATATTATGTAAAATGTATTTCTTATGTCCAGATATATAATTTATTTTATTTATTTGGCTCACCAGTAATAGAATACTCGTTCATGATATACATCAAATAAATTACTTATCATCATCAATAAACAGAAACAGACATGTTGAGGTCGAAGTAGTTGATAAACTGTGGTTCTGCCTACCCCTAAAAGGAAAAGGTGATAGTTTAAGTTTGTTTTTGGTTTATTCTATGATGAAACAACGCTGTATGATTTTAATATGATTGGTTCATTATAATAGACTAAAAGTGTATTAAACCGTTGTTTTCTTTTAACAACACTAAATAAATGTTATTTAACGTAGGCTATAAAAAAGTGGATAAAATAGTTTTCAAAATGTTAAATGTTGCCAAAATGTATAAAGAGTCTGTACGGATCTTGTTCTGAGGTTCCGCAACCCACAGTTTTTAGTGTCTGCACGTTTTACTTTTAGGAAGAAAACCATCAAATACCTTCCCCCGCTCTGGGTAAAGCGAGAGTTTGTGTCAGACTTTTACAGACTGAAACCGACCTGTGTTCCTTAGTGTTCTAGAGCTACGGTAACTTGCACGTGGCAGCAAATCTTCCTTCTTTGAGGAAAAGAGAGGACGCTTTGGTGTCTTTCTAAAGACACCACAGCGTCCTCTCTTTTCGCCTGACGAAGATCTCAAGGGCCAATGCCTGCTAGAGCTATGAGATTTTTCGAAAGAATTACCTCCCATAAGAATTTGCCTCGATAATATTTCTCTGCAGACTTTTAGCCGGGTCCGTTATGCAACTTTGGCGGAGGTGAATTTCGAAGGAGCATAATCGGCTTCAGCCCATCTTCAGCTGGATAACGTGCACTGATAGTCCACTACTGCTAGCGATTATTAAAATACTACAGAGTAACCTACGATGTCATCTTGCTCCACAACTGTACTTATAAAGAAGTTGTGAAAAAATTGTTGCAGTTTGATGTTGACTTACATCACGTCGAATTTGAAACAGAAACCTCTCGAAACACCCTAATACCCCTCATTACTCCGTGTATGTGACTCCACAAAACTATAAAATGACAGCGAACAAATGTCGCAACCAATTGGGGCTGTTACTGACTCTGGCATCCGTCAGAATGTTGTCCCAGTGTTGATCACCACTCACTGACCACTCTTAAGGAGGTAACGTCCAGTTGTCGACTTAAGGCTGCAAGTAATGTAGGATACATCATACGTAATCAAACTATCTTCAGGAACGCAAACCACGTCGGGGCCTTGTGTGAAATATGTCTTCATGGGTTTTTCATGAAATTCTTAATGATCTTCAATTTTTAGAATCTTTGAAATTAGGTACTTGTTCCAAACAGTAGGTTGTGGTCAAGTCCGAGGGAGAGACTACTTGAAGTACTGGTAACCTTCACGAACTGCTCAAGAAGCATCTTTCTGTGATTAAGTACCTACCTATATTTGCTGGTTTTTTGGGGGTCCTTCCGAAACATCTACGTTCGATGAAGACCTGTGTCAGGCGGAAAGAGAGCCTTTTTAGACTTTCCTCAAAGAAGGTATTTGCTGCCGCAATTGTGGCGTGCAAGTTACCATAGCCCTGGAACGCTAAGGGCAACTAAAGGAACACAGGTGGGTTTCAGTCAGTAACTGTCTGGTACTACCTTTCCCTTTACCCAGAGCGGGGGAAGGTATTTGATGATTTCCTACCTAAAAGCAAAAGGTGCACACACTAAAAACTGTGGGTATCGACCTCAGTATCAACTCCGTGACTCAGACTATTTATACATTTTGGCAACTGAAAACTACTTTATCCACTTTTTTTTTGATAGCCTACGTTAAAAAGATAATTCTACGGTATAATATACTTTTAGTATATCTAATGAACCAATAATTTTAAAATCATACAGCGTTGTTTTATCATAATAACATAAACCAGAAAGAAACATACATAAAACCCACTCCTGTTCCTTCTTTGCCATTGTTCCAGGGCCCCAGGAATCTCTTTCGTATCACCCATGGCCCCAATAGGCTTCGACCTTGCTGGGCCCCTACGGTTGCTGACACCTCCTTGAGGCGCGCGTGGAACACTACGCGCCGTCAACGACTTGGGCTCGGTCCGGACGGTTACCGGACGGACGGACGGTGAGCTACCCATTGCTAGCCGTCCACAAGCCCGCGCCTACGGTGGCCGGAAATCGGGATCGGAACCCCTCGGTTCGGATCGGCTGGGTCGCGAGGGTTATTGTCTCGCGCGTGCGGCCGCCTCCTTTGCTAGCATTACTGCTTCGCAGAAGGAGGCGACCGCGCCCAAGGCCCACCGCGCTTTACGCTATTACAAATCTTGTTATGATAAAATGACTGGACCTAACTGCGGTTTATTTTCGTAAATATTTTTGGCATTTACGGAGCAATTAATAAGAATTCAATAATTTTTATAAATAGGTCTAGAAACATTTGCTGATTTCGTGATAACGCCATCTATTGCGCGAACCTATCAAGAATAAAAGTATAAAAATAGTTTGACAAATTTAATTCGTGTGTTTGCTATTCAAAGCCAGATGGCGTCACTGAGGCATAGGATGACAGTTTTTCTAAGACATTTTTTCTGATAGCCGCTCTATATCTCTTTAGATCTCTTTGTAGACGTTTGAATGCATAAGCGCTGGATTTCTGTCATGTATAGTGAAGGTCAGTATAATCTGCCAAACTGCTTCGAAAGTGCTGATGTAGAAACCAGACTGTCGATAAAAATAATAGTAAGAACGCAAAAATATGTAAAAATTTCTTGTTTACAGTAAAATAAAACAAAACTGTCACAAAAAAGAAACTGAGTTTTGAACCACTATCCCCTTACGTGCCGATCTAATCCAGACACGACTGCACTACGGTGTTCGTTGAATTTTATATAAAATAGGTGTTCTTATATAAACGTTATCATTGTCTGCTTAACCCTTTGTCGATGATAGCGTGATGATTTTCATCTCAGATATTAAATTTGTAGCTAAATGAAAAAAAGAAATATTATTTTCGTTTTCCACTTAGATTTTATTACATGTTTGATTACTTTTTACAAAAATATGGAGTAAAAATGTCTAAGATGTGTTAAAAATATGCTAAAAGTCCTATTATTATTGTAATCGAAGTACCATCGCATATTATATACAAAAAAGACGACAAAATACTCACAAAAATTATTACTATAACTGGGGATCGAAGTCACGGCAAATCGTTCAATACCGACATTTTGGAATATTGCTCACCCCCCATAGCAAATAGCGTGATAATTTATAGCCTATGTCCTTTCTCAAGCTCTATTCTATCTTTGTACCAAATTTCATCAAAATTGGTTCAGCGGTATAAGCGTGAAAGCGTAACAGACAGACAGACAGACAGACAGACAGACAGACAGAGTTACTTTCGCATTTATAATATTAGTATGGATTATTATATAGTATTTAAAAAAATATTTTGCATGGATGACTTTAAAAGGTAGTGTGTAAACTAAAAGCACCTGCCCCCCTAGCCAAGTTACAATCGTTTCGTTCGGCGCGAACGCCTCGAGTAAGCCACGCCTCCGAATCCTTTGTTCTTACCACGTGACTGAGCGTTGAGATGACTTCAGAACAAAGGAATCGGAGGATGAGTGGCCTACTCGAGGTGTTCGCGCCGAACGATACGATTGTAACTTGGCTAGGGGGGCTGTATTTCGTATCTATGTATAGTCAGGGGTCAAAAGTGCAGTTGCACTCCACTAATGCTAAAGTGACTAACATTTCTGTATAGTGTCAATGGTTTATGAATTATTTAGTTTGTAGCGTAGCATCTAAAGTATTGAATAAACGACTTATGGATCATTGAACGTCTACTATACCAAAAATTTATGCACTTTAGCATTGGTAAAGTGCAACTGCTCTTTTGACCCCTGACTGTACCTTATGCTATAGTTTTTTTTTTCTTTGAGCGCTTGTCAGCTGGCCACATTGTTAGCACTTGTAAGTAGGTAAACACATAGTTAACTAAATGTTTAATCATACTTAAGTATTTATGAGTCGACTGTACCCTCACCTTGACCTGGATTTGAACTTAGACAATGTCCAAAACAATAAAACTGTGTCTCAGCGGTAATAGTGACTTATGGATGCCACACACGATCCAGTTCACAGCGCCCGGTGGCTTACTGTAAATTTGACGGCCGATTGCGTGAGGCAACGGTCCTCACGCCCCAACTGCCGCCGTGATTCCGATCCCGATTTCCGGCCAACGTAAACGCGGGCTTGCGGACGGCGAACAATGGGTAGCTCACCGTCCGACCGTCCGGTAACCGTCCGGACCGAGCCCAAGTCGTCGACGGCGCGTACTGTTCCACGCGCGCCTCAAGGTGAGGTCAGCCAACCGTAGGAGCCCAGCAGGGTCGAAGCCTACTGGGGCCAAGGGTCTGATTCTGAAAGGAAGATTCGGCCCTGGTACAAAAGGCAAGAAAGGAACAGGAGTGGGTTTTTAGTCTAGTTTACCAACCCGCACTGGGCCCGCTTGGTGGATTACGGTCCATTCCCTCTCCTAGAGAGGAGGCCTGAGTCCCAGCAATGGGAACATTGAAAGGCTGATTATGCTTGCTTAGTAATACTGATAGCCATAAATAACCCAACCCAAAAAGCCATAACCCAAAAATTTTAAAACATAAATAGTAGGTACATTTTGATACAAGTGAAAAAAGTTTGTCAATCCAACCGATACAGAATTCGTTATGGAGCCCAGTACTGCAGTGACAAATTTCCACGTGTATCAAACGACGTTTTTAACCGACTTCAAAAAAGGAGGAAGTTATCAATTCGGTTGTATTTTTTTAAGATGTGAAAAAAAATTCTCCTTAAAGGATATGCTTTCAGATCGGTCATTTTTTTTTAAGTCCAGTTCTGATAATGGGATCCATGAGGAATCGAGGAAACTTCTCAAATACTACACGCAACTATGTAGTGATTTTGGTATTTTCATCGAGAACTTAAGCATTTACAGTCAAAAAGTAACATTTGATGAAGTGGAACTGATGAAGAAGACCAGAAATGGCCAAAGGAACTTCATACTCACATATATATCACAATGAAGATAGTTAAGCGACTATGACGATACAAATAAATGGATGGTTCTAAATAGTAATGATAAAAATGGTATCATCGAAGTGACCTGATGATGATGATTTCCGGAATTGTCATGAGAAATAGACACTCTGGCTGGTTATAGATACATTTATACATTTTCTCATGACAACTAAAAAATGTAAAATAAAAAACTTTTTTTGTAAATCAGTTTTTTCTAAATACATTTACGAAGGTAGATATAAAAACAGCTGGGGTTGACGCGCGACTCATGAGGTCGCTTACCGCCTAGTCTGATACGATAAATGTAGTAAATTGAGGAGGAAGCGAGCCCGCGTACTTTTCCACACCAGTGCGAAAAACAGTAAATTGAGTACCTAAAAGCTGTAAGGATAAGAACGGGTTTTCGAGTAAATGTATTGAAAACAATTAATCAATCCTTCTATATTCTTATTTTAATTTATCTTAATATGTAGCTTTCCCCCACTTTTTTGTTTCCATCGTCTATCTCAAATGAATCGAGTATCATCAGTGTAAGTATTTTCGAACAACCCTACCCTTATTGATAAAAGTCGCTAACCATATTATGCTTTGTTTAAATACTGGTTAGCAGATTCTAAATTCAAATTCTCCATAGAATATTTTGAATTAAGAATCTGCTAATCAGCGTTTAACCTAACCAAACTGTTATTTTTTTTTTATAAATATTAAATTAGGATCCCATAAAGATTATTTCCTACACACAATTACCTCTTTTTATTTAATATTATTTTAGATAGGGAATCTTTATATTCTTTAGTGCTCCCGTTTCAGAAACAACAGTAAAATGTATCTTGCCATAAGTTGTGAAACAGGACGAGCTTTATTCTAAAATAACTAGCTATTTCAAAGTTAATCCTACTCTCATATCTAGTTCAGACGTATCCTACTAAAACCCGCGCTTGATATGTCTAAAATAGGTTTTGTGTTCCCATTGGTGTGTAGCTAGAAGATGTGGATGGATATATTTTATTGATTGCAATATAATTTAAAACACATTATATTTAATTTAATTATATATAAAAAAAAAACACTGACAAAAAACTATAATTGAAAATAAATTACAGTTATAAAAAAAAATTTAATTCATAATTCTCGTCCCAAAGGAAAATAAGGAATACTTTGCGATATTAAATTATGTTTTTTTTTATATTTTTCTGGGTCAAATAGATTTTTCTCTTTCCTAAATCTTTAATTAGGATTATGTATTGCATTTAATACTCAATGTTTTTGTTAATCCAAGACTTAATTTTGCAAAATAGTGTATTGATATATTTAGCACCTTGAATGAAGTGTTTGTGACTCTGTTTCCTATCTCTTGTAGTGTTATTTATACTTACACTAGTGTTATTTTATTTCATACTCATTTTCATTATACTATGTCTTTGTTCTCATGCCTTTTTATTGTCATAAAATCATCGTTTATATTTTATTTTTTATAATTATGTTGCGTTTTTTACCTTATAAGGAACATTTACTTTACACTCTTCCACAGAATAAGTAATAGTACCCTCTTCCAAATTCCAACATTTTTACCTTTTATTTACTTCACGCCCTTGATTAAATTTTATGAAGTAATGTATCACAATTATTTCCCTAACCGGATTTTTGGAAACCTATTTCTATTGAAAAAAAAACTAAAAAATAACTTCAGTCTAAAAATAGTTATGTAATGAATTACACATTATAAAAATTACTACGATCAAAAATAAAAATACACACCTTGGAATAGATCCAATTACTCAAAAGGCCGGCGACACATTTAATCATAAGTTAAACCACGAAAATTAGGTCAGTATCCGTATGAGACTATTTTCGAATAAATCAATAAACCCGACCTATTGCACTAAATACGGTGTGACTTTTGTAAGGTGGCCTAAAAATAATAAAACATTTTGAAGCAATGGCGGAGTGGCCATGCATCAAAGATGCATAAGCGGTTATCACGCGAGCCGCTAAACAAAGGATACACACGGACAAAAAAATACTATGAACATAAATATTTCCTAGAAACATAACAGTCGATAACACGATGTAATTATCAAGGCATTATGTATGAATGTAGGATGTATTGATCATACTTTCAATCATAACATTTCTTTAGAAGTTCAATTTCTATGGAATGTTGGTTAGTCATGGATTTTATTTGTAGTGTAGTAAAAGGTCAGATTTATGAGTTGGTTTAGAAGTTGGGGTGGTCGTAAAAAGGCAATTAATAAAATTACCTACTACATAATATTTTATACGGCGTCTTATGAGCTAAGTACAGAAAAATGATCCCGATTAGCTAAACTAATAGTTTTGGCATAAATTAAGCAATATTATAGTATTTAAATTATTACAGCGTTCATTGATTATCAATTTTAACGGACTTACCGTAGAATCTTAGTTTCGCTTCAACGTCAACTACGTAGACATCCAATTCAAAATGGTTTACTTTTTACGTAATCACACGATAAAGAAGACAGTAATGTACCTGAAATAAAAACAAAAATTCATGTTAAAAAAAGTTACACTTAACTTTTTAGGTTTTGCTTGCTTGACCGCTAAAAAAACGCTGTGACACCCGGCGAACCGAGTTCTTTGTCGCCATAATGTCATATGAAATAGGCCCTAGGGAGTTCATAGGTAATGCTAACCGTTGATTACCCTGGCCTCACGTGCCACCAGTCCTGATGGTCGCCCTATGCAAATACACGACGCATGTCTGATGTGCTGATAAGGGGAAGGTTATGATGTTTAATTACATTGAAATGGTCATGGTGTTTGCCATAAATGTGTGACATAGCTGGTATGGTATGATGCTTAAAGGGTATAATTATAACTAGTAGTAAGACCTTGGAGGTCGGAGTTTAATGTTTTAGAAAATAGCCACAGTTCAAAAACTTTCTACGGCAGACTTAGATAAAGTGAATAGGTTACTTCTAGGCAAACGTGCTTCATCGTCGACCACATCATCGCTTACCATCAGGTGAGATGGTGGTCAAACGCAAGCCTATCATTAATAAAAAAAGTGATTTAATTATTTCCTTTTAAAATGAAAAACTTAAAAATAGTTGGGGTTTTTAACAATGGCACCTAAATCTAAGATTAAATATTTAAAGAAAAAATCTTTTTTTTTATTCTTGATAGGTTCGCGCCTGACCACTATCCCACCAGATGGAAAGCGACGATGCGGTCGACGATGGAGCGCACTTACCTAGAAGTAACCTATTCACTCTTGACTTAAAGATTCCCGTGTTGTAGCCACCAGAAAACACATCTGGAAAATCTGATCAAGATTCATACAAAAACTCATACTAGAGGCCGTTCTACGAGCTCTTACCACGATCCATTTAACGACCTAAACTGAACTTTTAAAGTGATGTAGCTATACAGGGTGTATAGCTATGTCGTGGCCAGATCTTAGAATTGATCACTTCATGGTATGGCCAACTAAAACTGGCCAAATCGTTTAAACGTTAATATTTGATGATATGTCAATCCTCGTTTGGCCATAACATTGATGTAGGATTTCAATGATAATAAAAGGTCTAAAGAAAGTAGGTCAAACGAAGATTGAAATATCATCAAACTTTAACGTTTAAAACGATCTGGCCAGTTTTGCTTGGCCATTTCATGAAGTGATCAAATTCTAAGATCTGCCCCCTTAGCCAAGTTACAATCGTATCGTTCACGCCGAACGCCTCGAGTAAGCCACGCCTCCGAGTCCTTTGTTCTGACGTCATCTCAACGCTCAGTCACGTGGTCAGAACAAAGGAATCGGAGGCGTGGTTACTCGAGGCGTTCGGCGCGAACGAAACAATTGTAACTTGGCTGGCCACGACAGCTATATCCCTCTTTCTCGCTCGCATTCTTGGCATTTTAACACGTCATGGTAAGGCCCAAGGAATTTATTTGTTGTGCTATTCCGCAAATAGGACATATTTCTTATCCTGTTTCCATTTCTTAACAATGCTATTTATTTTATTATTTATATTCACAATATACACATAAGAAACAGTAGTATAATCATACTAATATTAAAAAAGCGAAAGTTTGCGTGTGTGTTTGTATGTTTGTCACTTCTTCACGCTCGGACGGCTAAACGGATTGGGATGAAACTTGGCACATGGGTGGACCATGTCTTCGAATAGAACTTAGGATACGTTATTAATTTAGGAATATGTTCCCGTAGAATAATTTTCTACTACCACGCGAGCAAAGCCGCTTGCAGTAGCTAAAGCATTATAAATCAACTATGTTAGTAACAAAATGAATTAAACAAAATAAATTAACTTTAAAATATCGCTCTCTCTTATTTTATATATTTTCCCTTAGCACCAGGCTCGCAGGCATGCCAGCGGGACCAGCGCATCAGGAAAGGCCAGTAAATAAAAAACAGTAAATAGGAGTACAAAAAAAACGTTTATTTTTTAGAAATGTGTTTCGGCGGAACGGCGAAAGAAAATCTTAAAAGAAATGTACGAGATAATGTGTACAAACAAGAGAAAAGTAATGTAAAGTCTTAAGCTACAGTATCAAATAATGCTAGGTTCGTAGCTAGGTTCTACGCTGATAATATCACGACATAGTATAAAACAAAGTCACTTCCCGCTGTCTGTCTCTATCTAAGCTTAGATCATTAAAACGACGCAACAGATTTTGATGCGGTTTTTTTTAGTAGATAGAGTGATTCAAGAGGAAGGTTTGTATATATATATATGTACATGCATAATATAGTAGAGAAACACTGATAATTTTAGAGGTTTCTAATGTGATGTCGTAAAGCAAACGCTGGCTGAACTCTACGAGATAGATCAAATTAATGTACTACAGTATTGTACGCCTTAAAAAGAGCTACAAAAAAGTCCGCGATGGTATATGTCTATTTCTTAGGGATAATCCACAATACCCATGTTTTGTCCTTTACTTTTTACGAGAAATAATGGCTTAATTTGCGAAGCAATTTTAAGCAATACAGCATTAATCGAATGGTTTTGAAGATATTACAGATTTAAAATGCAGGGACATAGCGGTTGCGGTAGTATCAGCATTGCACCCGTGCAATGCTGATACTACCGCAATAAGAAATAGTAGAATAAACCAATATCGTTAGAGAGATCATTCAAGTCACTGTCACAGCGTAAACGATGTAATCATAACTTAAGTAATGTTTGAGAACGAAACTTGTCTAAAAGTACGAAATAAAGATCGATCTATTAACATGACAGCGCTTTATTTGTGGGCTTCTATTTCGAGTGTAAGAAAAAAAAATAGTTTCTTCGAAGTTTATTCTTTTAGAAATATTTATTGATAGATAAATAGGTTCTTCAATCTTTTTTTTTCGCTTAGTTTGTGCATATAGTCAATATCAAGTTAAAAAGTATTTGTTTTTGATACAGAATACAGTCACTTTATTTTTCAATTAGAATTCAGTTGAAACATATTCTAATTTTTTCGCAGTATTGGCTGCAAATATTTATGTCGAGTTAGCCTTCTCAGTAAGCGTCGTTGAAGTAGTTAAATATATATTACAATAAAAATCTCAGTTATATCTCAGAGATCGCACATGTTTCAATAATTTCACTTAATGTCTAGTTGTATAGAAAATAAAGATAAAAATTACACCAATTTTAAAAAAGTCACTGATCTTCGCCCGAAAATATCTCGCTAAAAACATTAGTTTACGTAAATAAAGACATGTAAACAGTTTTATTGTAGGTCAAAGACCAAAAATATTCAAAAAAATAAGCTGCACTTTTCATTATTATCCTCCTACGCATATCTATTCCAATTTAATTGAGATCTACGCAGCATGTTTTCTTCTTCCATAGATATACTACTGGGACTCAGACCTCTTCTCTAGGACAGAAAATGGGCCATAATCCACCACGCGGGCCCAGTGTGGATTGGTGGATGTCACATGTCTTCGAATTTTCAGTTCCGCCGCCGATTTCCTCACGATGTATTCCTTCACCGTTTTTCTCAAAACAGCAGATGTGATAAAATAAATAACACATAGTAAAGCGTCTTCCTGGGTTTGAACCAGTGTTGGGCCATATGTAATCTAACTACTGAACTACGACTACATATTGTAGTTAGAAATTACAACTACAAATTATATTAAAAAATCGTAAAAATTAGTTAAACATTTTGATTACTAACTACAAATTGTAGTTGCAATCACGATTACGAGACTACTTTTTATAGCTACACATTTAAACATTGATATTTTTTATTACTTAGTAGTACATAATCATTTACGACTTGCATTCAATTAATTATTCATGAAAATAAACATACGTGAATTTTTATACAGTTATATTCCGTTATCTTTTTTAAATTAAATTTTAGAGTCAGATTCAGTTTTGATAAATCAATGATTCTAAAAGATTACATGTTTATTTCATTGAAAATATAAGTTCTTAGTACTGAAATAATCAGTAATTATAACTACTAGATTACAGCAATCAAACTAACAACTACTTCATGTAGTTTGATTATTGTAGTTAAATTACATGTAATCATAACTACATGTAATCAAAACTACTTTTAGTCGTAATTTGTAATCTGATTACAAAATAGTAGTTAAACCGGCAGAATTGTTTGAACCAGCGATTTACGAGTCGTAGTAGGAGTGTTGGCCCTGTGTTGGCAAAGTATTTTTTGCTATTACATTTTCGATTACCAATAGTTCTCAAGTGGACAGGTATATTTTTTAAGCATTACGGTCTCATTTATACTTATTACAGATGCATACTTTTTCATTTCTTTCATCTTGTCTGTTTATTATGTGTGTGAAAAAAAAAAATTCAATAGACAATACTAACTCAAGAAGAAAGCTTCAGCTTAGACGTAAATACTGTTTAATTTATACAATTATACTACAACATTGTTCAGTAAATATACATAGTCAGTGCATTGTACCAAGTACATATTCATACATAGAACATTGTTGCATCTAAGCTTCCTTACATGTCAGCACTAAGACCTTAGAGACCTGTGTGTACACTTAAGTTACGTATATCAACTTAGAACTCGCATGGTACTTTATGCTAATAAAGTAACCTGAGTTATATGCCTGTCAAATTATACAGTACGCTAACTTTTTATTGTGTGTAAGAAGAAATGCTGTAGGGGCTTTCAAGGGCTGATGTTGAAATAGACTTGTACGTGTGTTATTCTTATTAAAACTTAGTTATTACAGGATTTAGAAGTTGTGTTTGTATGGGAATTTTACAAGTTTTAAACATCAGTGATCCAGGTTAAAATTGGTTCTTTGGAATCTAAAACCAGTTTCCACATAATTTAACCGAGCCCGGAGGACACGGTGGAGCACACGGTGGAGGTGTGCCCCGCTTGGGAAGAGCAACGCCGTGTCCTCGTGGAGGCGATCGGCGGCGGTGATCTCTCGAGCCGGGCCTTGGTACAGGCCATGGTCCGGAGCGAGGAGGAGTGGCAGGCGGTCGCCTCCTTCTGCGAAGCAGTAATGCTAGCAAAGGAGGCGGCCGATCGCGTGAGGCAACGGTCCTCACGCCCCAACCGCCGCCGGGATTCTGATCGCGATTTCCGGCTCGCCGTCCGACCGTCCGGTAACCGTCCGGACCGAGCCCAAGTCGTCGATGGCGCGTACTGTTTCACGCGCGGCTCTAGGAGATGTCAGCAATTGTAGGGGCCATCAGGGTCGAAGCCTACTGGGGCCAAGGGTCTGATTCTGAATGGGTTTTTAGTCAGTAAAAGTCTGACACTATCTCCCGCTCCGCCCAAGAGCGGGGGATGTCATAAAATGATTTTCCCACCGAAAAAAAAAACCTAATTTAACCGAAAAATCATTTTTTTTTTTATATTTTTATATCTGGAGTTACGTTTTGAATTCAGAACCTGCAAATCAGTGTTTAAACTAATCGTAGAGTTTTCATTTTATTTTTTTATGAATAAGGCTTTTTGTAACACATGATAATATAAAATGTGATTGTGCACAAGTTTTATGAACTGACTAGCTTCTGCCAGCGGCTTCGGGCGAAGCGCGTCAAAGTAGGTTTCTCCATTATACAAAATTTGTACCCCATTTCATCCCCTTAGGGGGTGAATTTTGGAAAATCCTCTATTAGTGCTCGCCTACGACATAAAAGGAAACCTTGTACAAAATTTCATGCTCCTAGTCCCAGTAGTTTCGGCTGTGCGTTGATATGTCAGTCAGTCAGTTTCTCGTTTTATATAAATAAATAACTATTAAATCCCTGCATCTGAAACCGTTTTCATCAAAAATCTAGAGAGACGATTACACAGAGACGAACACCTCGTCAATATATTACTTTTCACATAGATAGTCAAAGTCATAAAAATCTTTCATGTTAAAACATAATCGAGTTCAAAGTGTTTGCACATTTTCGATATTACTTAATAATCTTCATATTTTATGCTGAGAACGTTCCAAAAGCTTACCGAGGAAAGATGGTCGGTACAGAAATTGGAGCGCTAAGAGTTTCGCCGGAATATTAATCTGAAAAGTATGTTTATTTCTTTACTTATCCTGCCATTTATGTATGAAATGTAAAAGTGTTGGTTCATTTTTGCGTGAACATTTTTCTTGTTCATTTTTAGGATATTTTTGTGTTTGTAAGTATATGTAGACATTTTGTTTGCGACTGTGTTACTTACTTGAGGGTTGCTTTTAGAAGAACTACAACGTACTGACGTGCGTAGTACATATATATCGATGGTACTGACTGTCAGAAAATTATAATAGTTTTTTTTTTTTTCATAATTATGATATTGTTGCAATACATAAAAATTGTGCCCAAATTAACATGTGCTGCCGAACTAGGCTTGGAGCCTGTATTTCGGCACGCAGCGCGTCAAGCCCTGGAACTGGGCTGAGTCTTCTAGTATCAGCTCATGAGCAAATGGTATCAATGTTTGTACTTATTAAATTAAAGTAAATAAAGTTTAGGAATTATAAACAAAAGTAAAAGAAAAATGCAAAAAAAAAAGTTTAGGAATTATAAACAAAAGTAAAAGAAAAATGCAAAATAAAAATAAAAAATTTAAAAATAGGTGTAACTGTCTTCTGGATGCATAAGATGAAGAGGGTGAGTGTATGTGTGTCAGAGGGTGTGTAGGGAAATAGTATTTTCTTAATTTGAATTAAGAATCGATTTAAAATAATAGAACACATAAAGGTCGCTTAGCGCTCAGTCTGATACGACAAATGTAATAAAATTGTAGCGGTGCGAGCACGCGCACTTTTCCGCACTAGTGCGAAAAACAATAAATCGCGTACTTAAAATTGGTAAGGATAAGAATGGGTTTTCGAGTAAGTGTATTGGAAAAGCATTGTCAAACTTACATAGCAATCGGCACGGCATATAGCTCGCAAAACGTATAGCCGATAGGTTCTAAAGCTATAACCACATTTTGGAAGGCGTTACGTTGAAGAGCCTCCCAAAACAGGAACCGATGACCTGGTGAAGTTATAAGTAGCACAGAGCCAGTTGATGTAGCTATGACTGAGGTAGCCATTTACATAAATGTCCAGCAGTGGTATCTTTCGGATGACATGATAGGTTTAATGAAATAATGTCTTGTTTGTTTTTTTTAACTACCTTTTCAATGAATTATACTTAATTTGTCACTTTGTGACTGCTACTGTTCCAACTTCCAAATGACGTCATATTTCAAATAATTATTTATCCATCCATCCCACGCAAGAGTGTTTCAGGAAAAGATTTCTGTAACCCAAATAGATCTCGTAAAATAAATTAACATACTTTAAATATCATGGTGAAGTATTTATTGAGATGACGATTTGGTTATATTAGATCATTTTGTATATCTACGTTCATTAATTTGTTTAAGAAATTCTTGAAAACTTGACAAGCCAATACTACTATAAATAAAGAACTGATTCGAGCTTACTTTTATTTTGTTTATTTGGATTAAAATAATCTACTAACTTTTTTAAGATGGGAAATCATCCAATGACATCTCCTGCCCTTTCGTTTCAGACTTTTACTGACTAAAACCCACACCTGTTCCTTCTTTGCTTTTGTTCCAGGGCCCCGGGGTTCTCTTTTACATCACCCATGGCCCCAGTAGGCTTCAACCCTGCTATAGGGCCCCTACGGTTGCTGACATCTTCCTGAGGCGCGCGTGGAACACTACGCGCCGTCGACGACTTGGGCTCGGCCCGGACGGTTACCGGACGGTCGGACGGTGCACTACCCATTGCTCGACGTCCGCAAGCCCGCGCCTATGATGGCCAGAAATCGGGATCGGAATCCCGGCGGCTGGGGCGCGACGGCTATTGCCTCGCGCGTGCGGCCGCCTCTTTTGCTAGCATTACTGCTTCGCAGAAGGAGGCGACCGCCTGCCACTCCTCCTCGCTCGGGACCATGGCCTGTACCAAGGCCCGGCGCGAGATATCGCTGCCGAACCTACTAACTTACAGCACAGTTTTTTTTCTTGGCCGTATTTTTGGGCTGGACTTCTGTGATTTCTAGTGAATATTTTTTATGTAAAATTGGTGAAATTTTGTATCTCAATTACAACAGCCACAATTTTGATAAAATGGAGCAGACAATTTTATTGACTGCTTCAGCAAATCTTAAATAGAATACTGTCTCGATAACTTTGCTGTGAAATACTGAGAAATCATTGGAATGCCATTGACAGTAAGCTTGAGAAATCTGACACTAGACTTGCGAAAAGGTATCGATTGTGGATGTAGCCAGCTACAACACACTTGAGAAAAAGCTAAGCAGATTAGTTTGGGACATTATTGCAGTTTTTGGGTCGAAAACCACTACTGTCTTGCTAAAACAAAACAGCTAGAAATGGAAAGTGTATGAAAAATGGATTTATTAGAGGAAGTTTGGAAGTGGCGCCAGTGACCGAAAAGTTACATGGGATCGTTTGTCTTAGTACAGTCATGTGAAGAGATGTGTGTGTGTGTGTGTGTGGGATGAAACGAATATTACTAAAAGAGTTATCAGTATACATGTGGATGGATGGAAAGGGGAAAGATAAGGGTGTATTGTGTGAAGAGTGAAATAAAAAAACGCTGTCACTTTTTTTTAGATAGCGTGACGATTAAAAGGACACAATCACAGACAACATAGACAAACAAATGTGTTGCGCCAACCTCAAGAAATATAGAACAAAGGCAAAAATATGATGATTTTCCGGACACTGAAACTTGAAGTTCTAATACAAAATTAACCAGAGTGTTAGTTAGGTACGAAAGATGTCCTAGCTGGTGTTGGTTCTAGCAAATGGCAGTTTCCTGAGGATGTTCCTTCACCGTTTTGAGAGTAATAGCGATGAAATAAATTACACAAAGTAATGCGCCTAGCTAGGTTTGAACCCGTGAACTACAACACGTAAGTCGGGGCCGTTACCACTAAGCCACCACTGCAGTTAGATCTTAGATATAAAATAAAAGAATAAGTACAAACTTTACGAACATCACTGACTTTTAAAAGTCGTTCGGTTTTCATAACGATGTAGCCTAGAAAACTTTTGCGAATCCTGACCTTGTCTGGTAAAACAGCGTATAATTAAAAAAATATAAAGTTTTGTAGCAATAACAAAACTTTTCTTTTAAACTTCGCCGATTTTGATTTATTAGTAACTAAAAAATATTTTCGTTTGAAGCTAACACAAATATTATGATCACAAAAATGCTAAAAGCCTAAATTTATTCACAAGCTAGGTGTTTGTATTTTCTGTTATAAAAACACAAACACCTAGCTTGTCAAGTCTTGAAGTTCCATTAAAAAGGAAGAGGGGTTGATAAGAGTCATTTTTCGCCTCATACGGAAAATATATCTACTCTGCACGTATCGTTGCGTTTACCGCGATCGTTATCGTGTACATTTTTCAGAATAGGACAGACGCGCAGAGTGAACCAAAATAAATAAGTACCTATTGACATTAAAGTTTAAGAGTAGTATCATTGAGACTCAAAATTATTTTGGTTTATTGAGCGCTTTTTTCTCAAATACTTAATAACTTAAATATTGAAAAACGACAAAAATGCGAAATTCTCTGTTTGGGCAATAATTTCTTTGACTTAAGCTAGAACTACACACGCGCACACGTGTGCTACACACGCTGATCTAGGCGCGTCGGTCTCCGTATATTTTATATGGGAACTAGTTGATCCACGCCACGCGACGTCGTTCTATGCACAAATCAGCCCCCCTAGCGAAGTTACGATCGTTTCGTTTGCGTCGAACGCCTCGAGTAGATCACGCCTCCGATTCCTTTGTTCTGACCACGTGACTGAGCGTTAAGATGACGTCAGAACAAAGGAATCGGAGGCGTGGTCTACTGATCATAACTTGGCTAGGGCCCCCCCCCGCGTTTTACACGTGTTCGTTGGTCTAATGTAGTTCTAGCTAAACTGTATTATTTATGATGTAAATGTCATTGAATAATTATGCAAAAATGCATTTAAAAATAGTCGGACACATATTTTTTTTCGTACAAATCAGGCGTTTTACACGTGTGCGTTGGTCTAATGTAGTTCTAGCTTAACTGTATTATTTACGATGTAAATGTCATTGAATAATTATGCAAAAATGCATTTAAAAATAGTCGGAAACAGATTTTTTTTCATTGAGTATATGATGGGTGAAAATGCCTCTTAACAACCCTCCTTTTATAATTCATTAACCATGTGTTGTGTGTTATTTATTCCAAAACTTGAAAGTACAAATGCAAAACACATGAAATTATTATCGTCTACAAAATGTATCGCAAAACTCTATCACTAAAATTATACACAATATACATATTAGCAATCAAAGTATGGATCGATGATCAATATCCGGCACTTAAATAGTCAATTAATTAATTTCCTAGAAAACCGCTACTAAAAAGCTACTATAGACTTTCGTTGATCGTAAACATTATTAATCAATTAGAAATGCGTAAAAAATATTAGATGACGTGTTGGTTAATAAATCATAGCTAAACTGTACCTAAATATAGCTCACGGCACTGTTTCATCGATTTCAAAACGTTAGAACATAGTTTTGAATGACAGAGCGTTTTATCGTCATTTATTATTTATATCCATTTTCTGTATTTTCGAACTTTGTAGGTCAAGTAAATAATATCGGTTATAACATATTTCATATCAATAGTTCATGGTTAGTCGTAGCCAGATCATAGAAATTGATCACTTCATGGTATGGCCAACTAAAACTGGCCAGATCGTATAACGTTAACATTTGATGATATGCCAATCCTAGTTTGGCCAAATCATTGATGTAGGATTTCAATGATAATAAAAGGTCTAAAGAAAATAGGCCAAACGAAGATTGAAATATCATCAAACTTTAACGTTTAAAACGATCTGGCCAGTTTTACTTGGCCATTTCATGAAGTGACGACACACATATAATAACAACGTCCTGATCCTCGTGTCGAATTCCTCATTACTGAGGGCCATAAAGTTTCCGTTGCACGTCTTGTGTGTCTCGCATCCTTTAGATTTCAGTAATCCTCACCAGGTTATCGGCTCAACTTTTGGGAGGCTTTCCAACACTGTATCTACTGGTACGCGGTCTTCACTCCAGAGCCTTTCGGCCCCATTGACCATCTGTTCAGCGAGCATTATCCCGCGAACGCGAGCACCAGCGTGGCAGCGTTACATAGCCTGAAAAATGGCCAAACTTAAGTGACAGTCGGCAGGGACTATGCTCGCTGAACAGATGGTCAATGGGGCCGAAAGGTTCAGGAATGAAGTGTGGATATCTTCATTTCTGAATTGATCACGTAAAAACCTCGAGCATAGCCATTGCATCATAAAAGTTCATGCAGAATATTGTTGTGTGTGGTTTGTGTATTGTGTTGAGTGTGGTTTGTGTGTTTTGTGTTGTTGTGTTTGTGGTTGTTCTACTGCTATATAAGTAAAATTACAGCATAGTATCCTACTTAGCTGAAACCAAGATTGAAAAAACTCATTAAACCAAGTACATATTTTCAAGTCCACCGTTATTTATAACTACGCATAATTATGTTTATACTGACCCCTCCTAAGTTACTTCCATAAGTCTCAAGAACACTCGCAGTTGAGTACTGGCCTAATTAACTTTGTAGGAAATCTTTGGGCGAATTAAGCTTGCGTAGCGGTTTGTGTACTCACAGGTTTATCGTAAACTTTCTCAAAAATTTAAAATATTAAGGTTCAAGCACACACGACTGACGAACTACTAACAAAATATTTTGATGTATTTTCAGTTAGCCTCTCTTGTGGATGATGCTCATGACGTTGCGGGTTCAAAACTGGCTAGGTACCAATGTAATTTTTTTAATTCATATGTACTTTTTTAAGTTTATCTAGGGTATTATTACTGACACCACGTGCCTTGAAATGCATATA
The DNA here is from genome assembly GCA_905147345.3 of Mythimna impura. NCBI lineage: Eukaryota > Metazoa > Arthropoda > Insecta > Lepidoptera > Noctuidae > Mythimna > Mythimna impura. The sequence goes on along the minus strand of LR990353.1, from coordinate 19,207,376 downwards.
AAACCGTTGGTCATAGGATTCGTAGATCTTTGACAGTCGTTACAGGTAGTGACAGGCCAGGAAATCTGATCATCAATCTATCCAAGAAGTATCATGTTGGCCAGTTACTGGGTTGTGGAAGTCTGTTATGCAGTCATACTTAGACTTTCCAGTCTAACTGTAACTGCATAACAGACACACACACACAACACACTCAGAGACACCAGAACACTGACCTCAGAACACAGTTGTGAAAAGGCTAGAGGGATGATGACTGTAGTTATTTCTTTACTTCAACTCTAAGTAGAAATTGTAGGACATCTGCTTCAAGGTCAGTCATGTCTTGAGATAGATAAAAGAGGGTTAAACCCGGTTCAATATCACCTCACGTCTCGTCACAATCAGCCCGTCTTAACCAAGTTCATATGTCACATTGTTGCGTACGAAAAGTACCACCTGTCTACGTCATTCATCGGTAACTTGGTGGAGCGGTGACGTCACAAATGTGTGTGTGCATAAACCTTTAAGCAGGACTTGGGAGGTTCATGTACCTACTCACAGCTTTTCATTTTTATTTTATGAGAAAGTTTCTGAGAGTTTTAAATCTTTACTTAGGTATTCGATTAGGCAAGTAATGGAGCAGAAATGAGCAATTAACCTTGATAATTGCTTTTCTCGAAGGTTAACGACTCGCTGTTTTTTGTTGTGAAAAGATGGTTTTAGTCAGCCGAGTACCTACATTAATCTTTGTTAGATTTCATTCGATTAGCTAAACAGATTACTTGTATCCTACCAAGAATGGTAACGTTGATCATTTTCTAATTCTTTCCATAAAAATCTTCTCTTTTGTACCATTACTAGCTTATGCCAGCAGCTTCACTCGCATGAAAATAGAATATTATTATATAACCTATGCCACTCAGTGACAAAATATACCTATTTCTACCGGTAAAATAATTCCAGAAAATCCGTCCAGTAGTTCCTGAGTTTATTCATTACAAACAAAAATACAAACGTCAAAAATACAAATCTTTTTTCTTCATAATGTTAGTAAATATCTACAGAAGTATAGATAAACAAACATATTATTATTTTCTTCCTCTGTAATTGCATAAAACTGTTTTTAATAAAAAAATATTAGCGTTAATCTTTACCTAAACAATGCTAAACCAAAATTAAATCTTTTATACAAAATATTTTTATTTCACATAGGCCTACATGGGCACTTATAAAACGACGGTTCCAAAGTGATCGTTTCTTAAGGAGAAGAACCGGCAAGAAAATCCAGGGTTACTCTTTTAAAAAAAGTGGTTGATGTTACAATATTTCCATAATACAGTATTAATAGATATTATGTATAAATAGTGTAGACCAGTCAATATTGTAACAAAAGCAAAATAAAAATAAAAATACATGCAACGAATTAATTTTAGTAATTTTTTTACTCAATAAGGTAACTTTTTTATTATAAATAGACTCGCCTTTGACCACTATCTCACGTAATGGTAACAGATATGGTAGATGATGGAGCACGTAAAAATACCCTATACCCTTTTGACTAGATTACTGGATTGTATCAGGGAACACAGACTCCAGCAGGGAATTCCATACCTTATTTTTACGCACAAAAAATGTGTTACCAAAACGGTTTGCATGCAACGCCGTACGTCTAGTAGTCCGATTACTACTATTATAAGAATGTAGTAGGTGTCTAAGTACCTATTCTTGAATACGTGACCTAAAAGTTATACAGTGTCTTTCTTCCTCGTTGATATTACTTGGAAACTAGCCAAGCCACGAAGACTAAAATTATTTTTGTAAAAGAAAAGAAAACACACGCCCTTTAAATCTGTGTTATTTTAAGAAAACTGGGCAAGTGCGAGGCGGACTCGCGCATTGAGGGTTCCGTACAAACTTACCAATGAAAACAGTTCAATTCCCGAATTGAGTTACGAAGATTTTTCGGAGTCACAAAAAAAAATTCTGACGTAACTAGGTTTGTGCTATGAGACCTTGCTTCATGCCAAATTTCAGGATTGAAATTCAACAAATTGAGGTTCCTGTTGACCCAGAGGTCAACAGGAAGAACCCTATGAATTTTGATTCCCTTGAGAGTGTCGAAATATACGTTTTTTTGCGACATAAACGGCCGTATCTTTTTTTTTTTGTTAACTCAGAAGTTTGATATTTGTTCAGCTTCAAGAGACCGCAGACCTGAGTACATGGTTTTAATTTCAACTCGATACCTTCACGTGTTCCTTAATATAAAGGCTCTTGAAAGACCGGCAGACAGACAGACGGACGGACAACAAAGTGATCCTATAAGGATTCAATTTTTTTTCTTTTAAGGTACGGAACCCTAAAAACGCGGATAACTGAACAGTATTTTATATTAGTATGCGAAACTTTTTTGGGCTGTAACAGGTTTTAATTAACACTAACTTTCGCTCCAAGCTTGGCACTGAAATTCGTGATGGTAATCCGCTGGGAACAGAATCCATGCACGAATAAAAAATATTCGGAATTTCGCAACCTAGATCCAATTCCGGACCAAATACGATTTTTTCGGACATATTAATTTTTTGCGCCTTATAACACTGACCAAAAACTAAATAGCGTAACGTCTGATAACAAACCATATACCAAATACAAATTATGAAGCCAAGACTTACTTGTACCGTAAATCACTAAATGCATTAACGCTAAACCAATTTAAGTCATGATTCACTCATTTGTTTGAAGATAACAGAGACAAAATTACGTTTTAAATGCGTAAGTACTTACTAGGCATGCCTTTTAAGTTCTGTCGTTTCCATATTTCCCGGCAATTTTGAATTTGGGACTGTTCTATATTCGAATGTGTTTAAATTTTGAATCTCAAAACAGTTGAAAGTATTAGGATTAATGCTATTGTTTAGTCACAGCGTCGATTGGAATCTGTCAGGTTACGTACGAAAATGAATCTTTCTAAGGAAAACGTTCGTGCAATAATTTTCTACAACTTTAGGAGAGGCCTGACACGGCTTCAGTGTTTTGAAGAGCTAACATCTGTGTTCAGTGATGAAACCCCATGTCTGCGGACTGTCGAACGCTGGTATTTAGAATTCCAGCGTGGACATACTAGTGTTAGTGACAAATCTCGCGAAGGACGACCAAAATCCGTCTTCACCGAAGATAACATCATTGCTGTGAGACAACTAATTCTCGAAGATCGTCATGTGATATATCGAGAGATAGAGGCTTTATTAGGCATCTCAGGGACAACTATTCAGAAGATCTTGCATGAAGCGCTTGGTGTGAGAAAGCTAGTTTGCCGTTGGATACCGCATCTGCTTTCCGACGATCACAAGGCGGCCCGCGTCAGATGGTGTAAGAAAACTCTGCAAAGGTTCAACCGAGGAGAGTCAAATCACGTCTACGACATCATCAGTGGTGACGAATCTTGGATCTATGCCTATGAACCTAATTCCAAACAACAATCTACAATCTGGGTCTTTCAAGACGAGCCAAAGCCGACTAAAGTTGTACGTTCTCGAAGCACTTCAAAGAAGATGGTGGCCACGTTCGTTGGAAAAACCGGCCATGTTGCGACTATTGCACTTGAAGATCGTAGAACGGTTAACGCAGAGTGGTATACCACAGTTTGTTTACCACAAGTCATCGCCGAACTTCGAAAATCTAACTCAAAGCGACGCATCATCCTGCACCACGACAACGCAAGCTCACACAGCGCTCGTCAAACGATTGAGTATTTGAAGCAGGAAAATGTAGAAATTCTTGACCATCCTCCATACAGTCCTGACCTAAGCCCTAACGATTTCTTTACATTTCCTAAAATTAAGAAAAGTCTTTGTGGTCAAAGGTTCCAGTCCCGTGAAGAAGCAGTCGACGCTTTCAAGTCAGCCATTTTGAACACCCCACTTTAGAGTGGAATAAATGTTATAATAACTGGTTTGAGCGAATGGAAAAGTATATTAAGCTACGTGGTGAATACTTTGAAAAACAATAAAAAGTACTATAAGGTTCTAGTTGTGTTTTTTTCTTCAAACGACAAAACTTAAAAGGCATGCCTCGTATAGTGTTAAATAGTACATTTTGATACAAGTGCAGAAAGTTTGTCATTGCGACCGAGGCGGAATTCGCACGAGCCGTAGACGAGAGCCGAGGGCTTCAGTGACAAATTTGCACGTGTATGAAACCACCTTTTTCAATACACTTACAAAATGAATAAACGGGGGATGACCAGCGACTCGTGAGGGTCGACGCACGCCCAGGCTGATACGATAAATGTAATAACATTGTGGCGGGGGAGAGCACGCGCACTTTTCTGCACTAGTGCGGAAAACGGTCTATTGCGTACCTAAAAGCGGTGGGATAAGAGCGTATTGAAAAGTATCTACCTAGAGAATGGCGGTGCTAGTGGTACTAAATACCAAAACAAATGAATGTCGCGTCAAAAACAAATTTCTGATTTGTTCAAAAACAAATCGTTGGTTTCCTTTGAAACCGACGAAGTGGCTAACATAAATACCATCAAGATACCGATCAGAAGCCAAACACGTTTGTATGAAATGGCTACCTATGAAAGCAGTCAGTATGCATGATTTGTACCTATGTTTACCCTGCTGAAGAAATCACAACCGAACGATTTAAAACCTAAAGGTCAACTTGCCATTTTATGACCGTCATTTGTAGGTAATAGTGATAATAGCAGTGAATTGCGTTTTATGTTCTCAGAATAGAACTCCGTGTTCTCTTTTGTTTTTTAAACGAGAATGTGAATTCAACTTTTGAGTTTCATGAGCAGATTAAACAAACTTGTTTGAACATTGCACTTGTGCATTAAGGTTGTTATTCATATGTAATTAGTAGTGCAAATCATGTTATACCTTATTAAAATTCAAACACTACTATCGCAGTAATGTTCGAATATTATCTATTAATTTTAAACGCAAACGCTGGAACTTATAAATATTGAAATACTTGAAGTTAGCTTTAGCTTCCAGGGCAATAACTTTCCGCATGCGTGGCGCAACAATATAACAACAACGCGACATCCATTTCTGTAAAACAATTTCTTTAAAAAGTAGGTATTTATCGCCGCATCGTGCGTTCTTTGCGAGGGCCTTAGTGCGGATTGCGGAAAAAAGATTAATTTGAATGCTTATAAAACTTTTATTTACACTTTTAACTTCATTTTATTATCTTTAATATTATTATTTATCCTAAAGCATGGAACGGATGGTCGATGGGGCCGAAAGGTTCTAGAGTGGCGACCGCGCACCGGAAAACGCAGCGTTGGAAGGCCTCCCGCAAGGTAGACCGACGACCTGGTGAGAGTCGCGGGAATGCGGTGGATGCGAGGCGCACAGGATCGGTCGTTGTGGAGACGCTTGGGGGAGGCCTATGTTCAACAGTGGACGTCTTTCGGCTGAAATGATGATGATGATGAAATACAATCTTAATTAATTTAAGTAATTTAATCAACAACCAAATCTCATTCACTACAATTTTTGAATACGTGTACGTCATCATAATCTTATTGACCTTGTTCCATGTTACTTGAACTACAAAACGAGTTGCGCGGACCCGTCTAACACGATTTTTTGTTCCGTTCTATTTTCTCACCAGTCATGCTATCACCAACTCCCTTTTCTTTCATATCACTCCTCACACAATCCCTCTATCTTTTCTTTGGCCTCACTCTCCCTCTCCATCCATCAACATGTATACTCATAATTCTTTTAGTTAGATAAATACGTGCAAGTACACAACAAGTAATTTTACTATGTAAGTTTTAAAAGAAATTCATTTTGATACAAATAAATGATGTACTAAAGTTAGAAAACCACAAGAATGTACAACAAGAGGTCACTGAAGAAAATATTAAATTTTGAAAGAGAGTCGTGTAATTTCTGAAAATTATATTACCTGTATTCAAATTACACACAAATTTAAAGTTCAAAGATCCATTAAGAGGAGAGGGTATTTTTTAGGTTAAGTACAAACAGACTGTAGCATTGAATGACCCTACCGTGGACAGACAAGTTAAAAAAGAAAGTTGGAGCTGACTAGATGTGGAACGCGGAGATCCCGATGTTGTGCTGTAATTTGATATTGAGCTTGAGCCTGTTTTCAATAGTCCACCAGTAGAATGGTCTCATCATCATGTTCGTCCTGGGTATGGTCGGGTACACGAAGTTGCCAGTGAGAAAGCACATCGCGCTGGTCAAGCACGCGACTAGCATGTTGCTAGGGTTATTGTTGCACCACCCAGATGTGTTGGAAGCACTGTGACAGGGGCGTATGCACGCTGTTAGACGTGCTGTCTGCTAGGACTAACCTCCTAAAATTTGCCTGTTTGTCACAAGCTCCGTATACACCGTATAAATAATATTGGAGGACATATTTATCCAAAAAACTGCCGAGACTTGCTAAAACGGCACAAATAATGATCGAATAAATTTAATAATAATATATTGATTAAATAAATTAATCATATTTTAGCCAAAAGACGTCCACTCCTATATATAAGCCTCCCCCAAGTCCCTCACGACGACCGATCCTGTCAGTGCGTCCTGCTATATGCGAGACGTACTGGCAGGATCTTCATCAGGTCATCGACCCATCTTATAGGGAGCCTTCCATTCCAATGCTTTGTGTTGAGGTATGCGGTTGCAGACTGGTCTGCGATGGACTTGATTTTTTAATCAATTATAGGTAGTTCAATTAAAGCCTAGCTAAACAGTGGCAGATAGATTAAGCACATATAGGTAAACACATAAAAACACGGAAATGAGTGTAATACGGATATCAGAGCAAAGTGGATGATACAAAGATGCATTTATGATTAACAGTTGAAAACAATAATAGCCAGAGCAAAACTCTTCCTTGATGATTCCTATAAACAAATGTGTTGAAAACGGAACGGAAACTGACCGAATTATCAACTGCAGTAAACAAGCCATTAATAGAAACAGAATCTGTTAGCACTCAATTCTCTGACGATTGTAAACATGTTGTGACTGACTCGGTAACAATGTGCTGAGTATGAAACAATTTTAGATTCAATTCATGATGTTGTTAATGTTTCAAAAGTACTTATGGTTTTGTGAATTTAATAAAATTTTCGTATTGATTTAAAAAGTCGTCGGTATGGATAACGAATTCATTGATATACAGCTCAAAACTTATAGAAAAATCAAGCAATGACAAACACACACTGTAAAGACAAACTTGATATGGCGTTATTCTAGATTTTCTAAAACAAAATAAATGATCGCAAAATAAGTTGAATGGTAACCGCTAAATAACTATGTGTACCGAAAACTAGAATGTATGTAGACTTAAGTCCAGTAATGCTATACAAGGAGTCTTCCTACAAGGTTATCATTAGCGGATCAGAATTGATATGGGAGGATCAATTTTTTCCTAAGTTTTTTTAGTCGGTCTGTAATAGGCTTAACGGATAGTTCTCTATGCAGACTGTGTATGGAGACGGAAGAAATGGTTGCGCATGTGGTGTTTGAGTGCACGGGTGTCACCAACAAACTCACATGAACCTTAGGATCACCGCATTTCCTCAGACACCTTGATAAACCGAATAAACCTAGTTCGCTCTGTTCTACTTCAAAGGTAAGCTGGTTGGAATGAAAACCGCCACGATCCATATAAAATGGTTTTCCAGGACTAAGTGTGGACACCAAATTCAAATTGACATATAGACTGCTTATACCAATAAAAGACATCCCTTTGTTACATCCATCATCATGTCATGTCATCATGTTGCTTTGAAGATGAACAAAGCAACATGATGACATGATACATGTTTGACGTTTGGTATGACGTGTTACATGTTTGTTATTTTATGATCCTACTGTAATTTGATGTGGTGTTTACATAAACCTATTTATCATCAATACACAGAACTATTCAATAGTACCCAGTCCTTTCAATTCCAATCCAAATTAATCAACCGGTTAATTTTATGAAATGCATTCATAGCAATTTGCAATACCATGAAACAGCGATCGTATTCGCTTGCGGCATGAATATTGATGCATTTCAATGTAATGAAGGTATGTATTACAGAACTATTCAATACGACTGGTTAAATGATTGGTTTATGAAAAGCATGATAATAATCGATACTGGAAATATGAAATAACGTAAGGGACATTTACCTAAAATTTAAAAATGTACCTTAGGATGATTGATGTAAGGGTATTTTACGCGCGAAACGTATAAATGTCTCTTACTGTTGGGGCTTTTCTTTATCAGGTCGTCGTCGATGGAGTGGAAATGAGACCCAAGGCTGGTTCCGTACTTTGTGTATTATTTAATTACTTTTACAATGATTATAATGATCAAGAGATAGTTCGTCGCCGTGTCACAAATTCAGAAAGTGAAGATTCGGATCGCGCGCGGTGGTATTTATCGCGTCTTTTGGTCCCCGCTTCCCGTGCTGCTGATATCATCGCGCTGCTGTCACGTAGATGTTTGTGTGCTGATCATAGATGGCGCTGTGGTCGTCAACACTTACGTTAATTCATATTTCCAGTATCGTAATACTATCGTATGTAAAGAAAAAATACAAGTTTTTTTTTTTAAATAAATACCGAACTCCAAAGAGAAACAAAACAAAGGCAAATTATTGTTATTATATCATAAGCTGGTGTTTCTGGTTTTACTTCTTCGTTTTCTTTTATAAAATAGAAGTAATTTTTTCGACGCAGGCAATACAATACAAAGGCAACAACACATAATATTTTTTTGGAAGCCAGTTCAATAATTTTTACTTTTTTTCTCTCATTTTAATGGTAATTCTCCCAAGAACCAAAACTAGACAGTGGGTATAGACCAAGATCCCAGGGCTGTCAGCATATCTTATTTTTACATGGATGAAACCTTAGGTTCTCAGTAGCGTCTAATGTGCTTTGAATACCTGTGTGCTTGTGGAGCTCCCCCTTGGGGCCCGTGAGCAGGTACCAGGTGAGAAAGAGAACTAAAAAATAAGAGTAACATAACTGAATTTTTTAAGGCTGATTTTTATAAATTTTTTGTAGAATATTATTCTAAAGTAGTAAATATGTTATTAAGGTAACTATTACAAAGTTATATTTCATTAGTCAGACAAATTGCAGTGATCTTAGTTTAATAAGATTAACGTTAAGGTAAGTATAACCAAACGATGCAATCTACACATTGGTTCTGTTAGTGAAATGAGGGAGTACCAGGGTGAACACATGTGCATTTCAGAGCGTACGGTTGTGATGTTATGTGAATTGATGCAACATTGAAAACAATACATAGGCATACGATCATACCAGTTGCGCATTTATTATTGTTATTTAAGAGTTCTATCTTTTAAAATATTTATCAAATCCTAATAATAATATATTTTATACAAAACGTCTCGTTAAAAATTTACATTGAAATTACAACATGCATTTTTGAGAAAATAAGTAACCATCCGTAAATCTCCTTTTTGAAGTCAGTTATAATAAAAACACGATGAACGTCTAAAACAACAACGAACATTTTATGTTAGATATTATTTTTAACATAACCTAATTGAATATCAAAAATATCCTCTCATCCATATTGTATTTCTCATTTTACCATTCACCTAATAGCAGTACGTATGTTGTGTAAACGTGTAAGTGTATCGACTGCCATGTACGTTTGAGTGGCTTGGCTATTGAATTTGCTGCCTAACGTTATTAATATTCATACGGACAGGATGATATTCAGGATGAATTCGTAATATATAGGAGATCAAGGACATTTTCATAGCTGAGCAAAAAATTTCTTTCATGGAAAGCCAGATGATTTATTTTTTGATTGCAGTACTTATTATGTTAAAATGAGTTTATATTTGGATTCTCAATCCCTCATTAAATCACTGTCCTTAAATTTTTCGCAGTTACGCCTATGAAACGGTCAAGAAATAAAAAAACGTGATGGACTTTAGTACTGTTGAATTTATTAGTAAAACTAAGTATTAGAACTGTATCAAGACTTTTTTCAGGGTTCCGTACCTCAAAAGGAAAAAACGGAACCCTTATAGGATCACTTTGTTGTCCATCTGTCTGTCCGACGATCATTCTGTCTGTGGAGCATCGAGTTGGTCTACAGCCTTTATTTGAGCCCAAAGACGTCCACTATTGGACATAGGCCTCTCTCAAGTGTCACCATAACTATCGTTCCTATGCGTCTTTATTTGTGAAAATAGTGAAAACTCAACCGAGCAACAAGTGGATAAAATCTGAAATGAAAAGAATTCAGGCCTTGTTTTGAAACAGTAATTATTATCAAAGTTCTTTTCAACGACCGTCTAATTGTTCTATTATCTCTGTAAAGGTTTCATTCTTGTTTTCTGTTTCTTTTCACCATTCACAGATGGTCGGAGAAAAAAGATGTCGCCTAGTAATTATCTCTGGTTGGTTTTGTTCCTTATCTCTGTCTGTTAAATCTTTAATGCTAACTGTATTGTCGTCGACTTTAATGGCCTCGTAGTTCTTTGAATCTGGTTAAAATGTTTTATTGTAGACTGCAATTAAGACTGGACATTAAGTCTCTTTTGCATTTTCTTATTTCTGTTTTTTTTTTCTTTTACTTGGCAGTTTTCTATAATCACATAACACACGTGGCATCAACTGGCCCTATCAGAATACCAGCGCTGCGTTATTTATTTTTTTGTTTTAAATATTGCAGCATATGCTGAGTTAGGAATCTTTTTGGTCTCGCACAGGTCTTTTTTTTTCTTTTTAATTTTGTTTTATTTTTTTATTTTATGTTATTTATAGATTGGTTCACTTTTTATTTTCTTGTTGTTTGTCCTGTGCCAGTCATAAATAAATATTTTTCTTTCTTTCTTTTACACAATTTCTAGGCTCAGTTATCTTTGGTTAGCCCACCTTTTTATACGGGTCAATCTCAAGCGCAAATAATAGACCCAGAAAATGGATTACAGTTTTTGTTATTCATTCAGTAGAATTTATGGCTCATGTCATTGTAAAATAAAGAGAAAGGTTCAGGATTTTGAAATACTTATAATGAAGAATGACGTCATCTATTTTACGTTCTTTAAACTCATTAATAATAAGAATATGGAGACAGCCACGTGAAGTCGCGATGTCGCCTTTATTTCCGGTACACCACAATAATTCAAGGTAAAATTTTATTATTTCTTTTGTCATTTACTTTTATTTTATTTAGAATTGTAACTGAAACAAGGTCAAGGTTTGGTTTCTGCAAAAACATGACATTTTCCTTTTTCGAAACACATTTTGATGCAAGTGGAGAAAGTTTGTCAGGGCGACCGAGGCGGAATTCGCTCGAGCCACAGGCGAGGGTGTTATAGAGCCGACTACTGCAGTGACAAATTTCCATGTGTATCAAACGACGTTTTTCAATACACTTGCAAAGAAATAAATAAACGGGGATTGATCGGTGACTTGTGGGGGTCACTTAGCGCCCAGCCACAGATTACTGAATAGTTACGCCCAGCCTAATACGATAATTACAATGGTGGAGACGAGCTCGCATACTTTTTCGCGCTAATGCCGAAAATAATAAATTGCGTCCCTTATAGTGGTTGAATAAGAGCGAGTTTTCGAGTAAGTGTATTGTAAAATATTTATTATTAATAAGAATTTTACGCTGACAGCCCGTCTTTTACTTTGTTTTAGCCTCAAAAAATAAGTAGCCATTAGTATTTACCGTTAAAAAAAAACTGTAAAAGAATTAACAAATTAAAAAAGCCGTATAATTTTATTTATGAGAATCATAAACCAGTTACATCCACCAGGGAAATTAGTCTCCTCTGAACCATACATTCTTTTTTCAAATTCTCGTTCAAAAAAGTTAGCAAATTGCTCAGACATATTGGAACGTTATGGTGCATCTGGGTCGGACTACGGCAAGAGCCCCATATGGGTTTAATTGAAACCGACCGTATTGCCCTCACCGTACCCTTAGCGTTAATCGGTGTATCAAACAAAAGTCGTTCCATATGATGACTCAACACGAACCGCATGAGTAAAACATTCATAAGGATATTTTTTTTTGTAATGAAAAGGTTTCGTCGATTACCAAAAATAAGCCCTGAACCGTTTCTAAACCAGAAATAGATTGTGTAATAAAATTGGAATAGGAAGTATTGGAAACATTCGTAATATTATAAGGATTAAATTAGGTAATACCCATTCAATATTGGGTATACGCGTGAAGGAACGGCTCTCACTCCACTGCCGCCGGGATCCCGACCCCGATTTCGTGGGCTTGCGGACGACGAGCAATGGGTAACTCGCCGTTCGGCCATCCGGTAACCGTCCGGACTGAACCCGAGTTGTCGACGGCGCGTGTTGTTCCATGTGCGTCTCAGGGGGATATCAACAAAACCGTAGGGGCCAAGCAGGGTCGAAGCCTACTGGGGCCATGTGCGAAAGAGAACCCCGGGGTTCTGGAACGAAGGCAAAGAAGGAACAGGAGTGGGTTTTTTCAATAAAATTCTGACACAAAGAGCGGGAGAAGTAATTGAATGATGTCCCACCTAAAAAAACCCATTCAATATAAAAAGGGTGACTAGTCCCCTCCTGTCGGCCGATATTATTTTATTGGTCTATTGGTGTTGGTGCATTAAAAATTGCTAAAAACGCATGAAGGTTTACCAAGAAATGATCACGATCTATGTTAGATTATGACAAATCAAGAGCCTCGCAGGTTCACTTTGTTAAACGTATTTATAATATCATAATGAATGAAGAAAAGATAATCAAATAAAAGATAATCAGGCGAAAGTTTGCAAGTGTGTGGTGTGTATGTTTGTTACTCCTTCACGCTTAAACGGCTGAACGGATTTGGTTAAATTTAGCACATGGGTAGACCATGGCTTGGAATAGCACATTATGATACTTCTTATTTCGGGAGTATATTCCCTTGGCTCAATTTTCTACTTTCACACAGGTTAAGACACTGACAGCAGTTAATTTGATAAAATTTGTAAGTGTGACAGTCTGATCCATTCCTAGTTTGGGAAAAAATTCCATCACTGGAATCTTGTTCTCATAATTAGCCATAAAAAGATCTTTGCCAACAATTAAACTTCTACCATGCTCAAGCTACGTGGATACAATTTTCTTCCCAGCGCTATCCAAACTTGCAACAAAAACTAAAAGTTTACCTTCCTACATACGTGCATAGTGCATATGGGTCATGTCGTGGTAATAGCCAACATGTGGCTCTAATTGAAACCGGCGTGGTTTGGCCTCAACGAACCTTTTGGGTTAATCGTACCAGCGAGCAGAATTGTTCGGACGTATGAAATTTTTGTGGGATCTTTTTAATTCTTTCGGTGAAAGATTTTATTGGTGGCTGGGGATTTGATGTGAATTTCGATAGGGACTTTCGGTTTTGAGGATAAAATTTTAACTTTTCGAAGGTTTTGTTGAGGTAACCACTGTTTTCTGAATTAGCTTAGAAGAAGTTACTAAGAATTACATAGTCCAAAAAGGTGTCTGACTTGACCGATGATATGGAGTTATAACAACTTAAGAACACTAAAAAATCAAACGGTATAATTTATTTTTAACTTCATTGGTAGTTAAATAAAAATGCTAAATGATAGTAAATTAGCATCGTAGGTAAAGTTAATCTGTTGAGCACAGAATAACACAGCCAATCTCAAAATCAATTTCAAACAATATGTTCATCTCATACATAAATATGAAAGGATAATCGAATATAAAGTACATTAAACTCTGAAATTTGAACAAAATATTAGTATTTTAATAGGATTTATGCCAATATTTTTCGCACGATCCGTTTTATTTTTTGTAGCTGTCAATAACCCTTGACGCCCAGTAAATTGAAAAATTAAAGGTCGTTGTTTTTATTCAACATGACATGCCCTTGAATCAAAACATGCTAAATTATTAGGAAAGGTAAACGCACGTAACTGAATGAGTATAAAATGTTGACACTTTCACAGATACAGTACAAAAGGAAAGCCGAGATTTATAGATGGATAGTGTAAGAATAGCGAGTGAACGGTAGTGTGGCGGTTGACAAAAGGGAATGGAAGATGAAAATGAAGAAAGATGAGAACGAGAAGATGATGATGATGATAACTAGGTACGGTGAATACTTCAGTAGTTAGACATAAGAGGGTCCTTTTCCACTCGCCTATCGTCATCGAGCATGGTTTAAAGGCTTGTTACTTCATCTAACAGAATCTAACGCGATGTTTGACGAAAACGCAACGTGATAAAGAGAGGTACTTAACGCCTGAAAACTCTGGCATTCGGTAATTCCGTGATTTACTCGAATATTTTACAAAACTTGTTCCAGGAAATACGTGTTTTTTTTTAACCCTTAAAAGTTTAAAAAAAAATTGTCGTCATTTAGAATCTTGATTAAATTTGCAAGGCGTTTTTTTATATACGTTTTTGACGTTTTTTTTTAATTTTTGAGTAAATGATGAAGTGTCAAAGTTCATACAAAATAGCAGATTTTCAGAGGTGTTTACTGGATTAGTTTTACACAAATTTATAAATTGATTTCAATAGAAGCCTAGATAATATCCACAAGATACTGTGTTTCTAAAATATCTAATGGGAAATGTGTAATAACATCATGATCGCGTAAGAGCGGTTGTATGAAAAACAGTGTAAATATACTCGTATATCGAGTTGCATCCCCTTAAAATACCATACTGACACGAAACAAAAGCGCAATCAGAGTCAAATCGTTACCATATTATTATAAAGCCTGTTGACAGTATTATTGACAAAAGGGACAACATTCTGTGACAATGATACACTATCTTACGAAACTAGTACAAAAAATGCACTGATGGAAAAACATGAAAAAAATATTGTTATCGAGTCTATTAACAAATTAGCTGACCTGGCGAACTTTGTACCGCCTAACAGTCAATAAAGTTATTAACCGAATGATGGAATGATTGATTGACTGTGCAATACCAATGTATTGCACAGTTGCTGTAATTTTTTTATGATTTTGGATATTTTATATTTTTTTACGTGAATCTTTCCGATATAGCATTTAAAATTTTACGATTTTAATTTAAAAAAAAACAAACATCTCTCTCGCCAAGACGCCGTTTTCTATGGCAGGCCATGATCGAACTTTTCTTTCATAGTAGCAGCTTGAAGCTTTATAAATACGTAGTTGATGAAAATATTTTTTTTTTTGTCTCTTCTTCTTGGTCGTTTCACTCTTGCCAGAGTGGTCGTAGCGGGAAGTAGTGCGGCTTACCCTGACAGCTTCCGGAGAGCTTCATTATAACCACGACCACTGTGGCATATTTTTGTACCAGAGCTAAAAATTATTTGATTTTGCAAATAAAACAATGGCATGCATATTCCCTAATAGCGTAAACTAATGTTCCCAAAAATACAGAGCGTGATAATTTATGTGTCGTTCTAACATTACAGCAATAAAGAAAGTTAGTAAGAGTTATAGTTTATTTTGACACGTTTTTGGCATCTATTCTCTGTACTGACGTAGGTATCTAGATTTGTTGTAAATAAAAATACTATTTATACATGCTATTTATTTCATGGATTCATCTGTATTTCTGGCATTGAAAATTTTATCTCCATGCAATAAATAATTCAAAACGTTAAAGAACATTGTCCATGTTTTCCCGTAAAACGCTTGGGCTACAAATAGGTGTTTCAGATCTGGGTGTCTTCGGTATAAGAGTTAGAGTTCGCATGTTTACGAACTCACCCACGACACAGAAGTTATTCCTAGAGTGAGACAAATTTACCGACATAAATAGTTAAATTCTTGAAGAGTCTTCCGAACTGCAACAGTTTATTTTTTTTGTGACGTAACTACATATTTACAGTTTTCAGTTTTATGCCTATATTTGTGCTATGACACCTAGCTTCATGCCAAATTTCAAGATTTTAGATCAACGGGAAGTACCCTATAGGTTTTAACTTCCTAGCGAGTGTCCAAATGAGTGTGAATATGTGTCTAAATGAACCATAAATACTTGTAGCTCTATCTTTAAATTGCGTTGCCTTAGAAGTTTGATTTTTGACAATGCTGTCTAAGGTAGACTTGAGTATATTATATAATTTTTTCTGCTTCATAACTTTACGCGTTCCTGAATAAAATGGTCTTGAAAGATGGATAGGCGAACAATAAAGTGATCCTATAAGGGTTCTATTTTTGCCGATTTAAGTACGGAACGCTAAGAAGTGCAAAACAACGAAAACATTAACCCTTAACTTCAACATTCGTTATATTCAAACGCCTAATGCGTTACTCGGAAAAGCCAAATTTTGTTGCGAATAATTTTGAGCTGCTTATTCTATGTATGTACAACTTTGTTTGTTCCATTAGTACTGATAGCATGAGTAATACAAATGCTATAATATCTCATTTGCTTTTAGAAATAGTCCACTCAGTAATTAACTTTATCTCATTATTTCAAATCCATAATGATAAATTGGACGGTCCAAACTAATATCAGACCCAAATTGCCATTTGCTTTAGTCGAATAATTGTTGATTAACGACGGAGTTTTCAATATTCCAGTCATCTATTCTATATCGGTCAGTTCAGTATTGACTTTGTCTTAACCATCATCTTCCTGCCTATGTCGCGTTTTATTTAGGGTCAGCGCAATATGTTTTTAGGGTTCCGTACCTCAAAAGGAATCACTTTCTTGTCCATCCGTCTGTCTGTCTGTCAAGACCCTTTATCTTGGAAACGTGTGAAGGTATTGAGTTGAAATTAAAACCATACACTAAGATCTACGGTCCCTTGAAGCTGTGAAAAAAAAAACTTCTAAGTTAAAAAAAAGATACGTTTATTTAAAAAAAAACGTGCATTTCGACACTCTCAAAGGAATCAAAATTTATGGGGTACTTCCGTTGACCCAGAATCCTGAAATTTAGCATAAAGGAAAGTCATATAGTATAGATATATGAATAAATCTGAAAACAGAAAATATGTTGTTACGTAAAAAACAAACTTTTTTTGCGATTCGAAAAATCTTCGAGACTCTATTCGGGAATTGAACTATTCACATACTCGTATGTAGATAAGTTTGTACGGAACCCTCAGTGCGCGAGTCCAACTCGCACTTGCCCAGTTTTTTTTTTCCATTCTGTCCTGTCACCCGTCACGCTATTACTAACTCCCTTTTCTTTCCTAACTCTTCTCACACAATCCATCCATCTTTTTTGACCAACTTCTACTAAATTAAATTATTCCTTCTTGAACGTGTTCACTTATCATATTTACATAGAAGAAGCCATACCTGTACTGCTAAATGTTAGCAGCCGGTATAACCAAATTATTTTAATATTTGATCAATCACACTAATATTATAAAGGCTAAAGTATGTGTGTGTGTGTGTGTGTTTGTTACTTCTTCACGCTCAAACGGATTACGATTAAACTTGGTACACGGATATACCATGTCCTGGAATAGCATTTAGATACTTCTTATCCCGGGAGTATGTTCCCTTGGGATAATTTTCTACTATCACGCGGCAAAGTAACCCAAAGGGCAATGAAAAGGGCTAAGCTCGTAATTTCCTTGCGTCATCACATCAACACAGTATAAATATAGAACAGTACGGAAATTACGTACAAATGTTCGAAACGGCACACTCACACAAACATACGCATCGACGAGACTCCTAAGCGTTTCTCGCGGTGCTGTCAGTAGCAAGAAACGCTTAGAAGTCTCGTCAATGCGGTTTGTGTGAGTGTGCCGTTTCGAACATTTGTACGTAGTTTCCGTACTGTTCCATATCTATACTGTGACATCAAGAATGAAGATATCCGCAGGAGCACCAAGGTTACTGACATAGCCCAAAGAATCGGAAAACTTAAGTGGCAGTGGGCAGGGCACATTGCTCGCAGAACAGATGGTCGTTGGGGCCAAAAGGTTCTGAAGTGACGACCACGTACCAGAAGACCCAGCGTTGGTAAGCTTCCCACAAGGTGGACCGATGGTGGATGGATGCTAGACGCACAGGACAGTTTGCTGTGGCGACACTTGAGGGAGGCCTATGTCCAACAGTGGACATTTTTCGGCTGAAATGATGATGATGATGATCACACGGGCAAATCCGCTAGAAACAGCATGTTATTATATCATCTGGATAAACTGAACGTGAAAAATTTCTCCATAGAGCATAATCAATAAAATAATGATGTCATCCAGATATACACAGTAGATATAACTAAACGGTAGTGCCTTGCCCTAGTAAATACGAACGTCGATATAATCCAATTTTTCCAAGTCAATTTTACCTGCCAACATAAATGGTTTACATCAATTTACTTTGTTTACTCATCCAAGAGCATTACACACATGATTGAGTTGTAGGAAGAGGTCAATATACCGAGCGGAAATCCTACATAATGAAGTACTGAGTTATATATATTTGCTGTCGACATTATGAATCTAAAACAATATTAGCATATAAAATAATAAAATCAACATCCTCGCGCCCCAGCCGCCGCGAACCTGACTCCGACTACCAGCCACGGTAGGCGCGGGCTTACGGACACCGAGCAATGGGTAGCTCGCCGTCCAGCCGTCCGGTAATTGTCCGGACCTAGCCCAAGTCGTCGACAGCGCGTAGTAAGCCACGCGCTCTTCAAAAAGTTGTCAGCAAACCTTAGAGTCAAAGCAGTCTAGGGCCGCGGAGATTTTTTGAAAGGGAAACCCATAATCAAAGTGAAGGGCACACGTGTGATTTTAATCAATAAAAGTCTGAAACGCCATCCTGCTTCACCCTGTACCGAGAGAAATCATTAGATGATATCCCATCTTTAAAAAAAAATACAAAGTGTAAATTCTCAACAAAATGAACTTAAGCGCCAATATTTCAAGTCAAGCGCCATATTTGTTTAGTGAAAACCACTCGATGTCATGTGATTAGGGGCTTAAATCCGATTAACGATTAACTTTCGTGATGGAGACGCTGAAGTAATTTGCTGCGCTGTGACGTTGACACGCTGCATAGTTTGGCTGGTGAATAAAGGTGACAAAACGTACTTTGTGACCTGATTCAGCTGTTAGAAGAACTAGATACAGTGTTTTGTTGTATATTGGTATATAATTCTTCTGTACGTGTGTTTGTCATCTAACTTCATCTAAACGCCTTGACCAATTCGGATGGAATTTTGTGTGTATATTTAAGTAGATCCCTGGATGGTTTTAAAATACAATTAAATTTGGAAAAATTGGTGGGGGCGCCGCAATGGGGTTTTTTATTCTGTTTATATTTTATTATATATATTAGTTTATATATATTTTTTATTCTGACGAAAAGCTGGCTTAGGGACCGCTAGTATTAGGTATATAACTTAAATTTAATTTAATAATTTTTTTCATCACACATTTTTTTTACAAATTAAAATATCTCACAGCGCCACCACGCGATTAAATTAGACCATTCAAGTATTTTTCTGGTGTTATTTTATATTTTTATATAGAAAAAAAAAATAGATTTTTAAATGGAAAAGTTACATCATGATTCAAGCGTTTATGTCAAATAACAGTTTGTTGATTTTACTTTACGTTTCCTCGCGCCACAGTCATAGGAGACGCCCGGCCGCCGCCGCGCTGTATGGACGGTGAGTAAAGTGTAGCTCGCTATTCGGCCGTCCGATAAGAAACAAGTCCAATTCGAAGGCGCGTTGTGTTCCACAAGCGCCTACAAAAGATGTCATAAAAAAGGACAGGGCCTAGTAAGGCCGATGCTTGCTGGGCCTGGGAGAATTTTCGAAAGAGTTACCGTGGCCCTAGTAACGCAATAAGCAACTGAAGGAACTTAGGTGGGTTTTAGTCAGTCATTAAAAATCTAACACACCCTCCCTCTGCACATAAAGCGGGAGAAGTTATATGATGATTACCCATTCTCAAAAAAAAATGGCGAATCTTTTAAAATGATAAGCTGCTTTGAATGGAACCTCTAATATTTATGAATAGAGCTTTAGATGTGCGTCCGTTTCAAAGCCGTAAAGTCCAACATAAAAGCTATATCTGTCTCAACCATTTAAGATACGTGGCATTCTATGCAACTTCGGTTTACTTTTCTTTCTTAGATTTTTAGTAGTTTGCGGTCATAATGTTTTTATTACACAAGTAAAAATGTGGATTTATTATGCACATACCATAAATCTAACTATATTTATTATGCACATACTAAAATAAAAATAATTCTTTCCTAAATATTTTTGCGAAAACTACAGATAAAATAAAGAAGAAAAAACGAATAAAAAAATATTTTACGATGATAATATTTGTTCGGAAATTGGAATTCACGATTAGATTTGAAGTTACAACCTCTTGAACATCAGACTAATCAAGGAAATTATGGTTTAGACGGCTGAGTATCTATATTGTAAAAATCTTACATAAATATTATAGCTCAATGTAGGTATATGGCTTGCAGAAATCGGAAGCAAAATTAACATATAATTAATTTCGTAAAATATTTTTGTGATGACATATGGCTTCGAAACGTGGTCGTTTACAATGGGCCTCAAAAAAGACATAAAGTCACCCAAAGGGCAATGGAAAGGTCTATGCTCGGAGTTTCCTTCCGTGATCACATCAGAAATAAAGATATCCACAGGAGAACCAAGGTTACCGACATTGATCGAAGAATCGCCAAACTTAAGTGGCAATGGGCAGAGTAAATTGCACGCAGAACAGATGGTCGATGGGTACGAGTGGCGACCACGTACCGGAAGACGAAGCGTGGGAAGGCCTTCCACAAGGTGAGCCGATGGCCTGGTGAGGGCCGCGGGAATCCGATGGATGCGAAACGCACAGGTTCAGTCGTTGTGGCGACGCTAGGGAGAGGCCTATGTCCAACAATGGACATCTTTCGGCTGAAATGATGATGGTGATGATGATGATTTTTAATGTACAGAAAAATCTACCCATGTTTAAAAGCACGGAAATGTTTCTCTCACATATTATAATAGAGAGCTAAATACATAATATTATTAACCTCCAAATTGACTTCGATTTGATTTTCAAATATTTAGCACTGTAAAATTTTAGTATAGCTTCTGCCAGCGGCTTCGCCCGCGTGAAAGGTTTATCCAAACAAATCTTGGACCCCCATTTCATTCCCTTAGAGGATGAATTTTGGAAAATCCTCTCTTAATAATCGCCTACGTCATAAAAGGAAATATTGTACAAAATTTAACGCTCCTAATCCCAATAGTTTCGGCTGTGCCTTGATGTCAGTCAGTCAGTTTCTCCTTTTATTTTAATATAAATTAACGTTCACATGATTTGTTAAAGGATATAAATTGGATTACACTGGAGTTCAATAACCCAGCCAATGCAGTCAGAGACATTTTGGGTTTGGCAATGTCAAACTAATATATTCAAATTAGCTTTTACGATAATATAGTTAGGTGAGGCAAAATAGAGAGCTATAATATACGAAACAATGATAAAATGGCCAAACTAATTTCGCTTAATCTTCATCATCATTTCAACCCAAAGGCGTCCACTGCTGGTACGATGACCGGTCCCGTCTCGCATCCATCGGACCCTCACCAGGTCATCGGTCCTTCCATTGTGGAAGGCCTTCTAGCGCTGCGTTTTGTAATATGTGGTTGCCACTCCAGAACCTTTCGGCCCTATCGGTCATCTGTTCTGCTAGCAATCTGCCCTGCCCACTTGCACTTAAGTTTGGCGAATCTTCGGGCTAAATCGGTAACCTTGGTTTACCATGGTTTATATCGCCTTGAAACTGAACTTTATAATCTAAAATATTATAGACACTGTAGGTTCTTGAAGTCGGCTAGAATTGAAGGACAGTCGTAAAATTTACTTTATCTGATGAGTAAACTGCAATGCGCTATTTCGAGTACAATATTAAAATATCAGTGACTATTTTTTTTGTACTACGTTTACCTGAGATAGCAAAGCGACTTCCTAATTTGTATGTATGCGCTGCATTACGCGTGTTTGATTCTCATACTAAACAGATATTTTAATAGCCTACAGATACTTCTGCCGGGTTCAGGTGCCTTGTATATATCAGCTTACAAACATATTTGTGAATGCACCCACGATATAGAAGTAATTCTTACAGTGGTGCAACATTTTTAAAAGGGAAAAGAGTACTCAATAACTTATGATGAGTCTGACAATGCTGCTGTGTAAAAAAACAATTATAAAATAAAAATCTTTATCACATCATCGTCATTTTTTTTTAATTATTGATAGGTTCGCGCTTGACCACTATCTCACCTTATGGAAAGCGACGATGCGGTCGACGATGGAGCGCGCTTACCTAGAAGTAACCTCTTCATTCTCGACTTAAAGATTCCCGGGCTGTAGTCATCATTTCAGCCGAAAGACGTCCAGACGTTTGTTGGATATAGGCACCCAAGTGTCGCCACAACAAACGGCCCTGTGCATCTCGCATCCATCTCATTCCCGATACTCTCACCATGTCATCGGTCCAACTTGTGGGAGGCCTTCCAACGCTGCGACTCCCAGGCTTTATCAAAAAGGTATCATAAAATATCGTCATTTTAAAACACATCAATTTCACACGCCTTATCTTCATCAGTAGATTGAAAAACAGTCCTGTGCGTAATGGATTTATTCCGTATAAAAATACCCAAGTTACTCACACGAGTATACAGTCAATTGTAATCGGGTCGAGCGGGTCTAATCTCGGTTTCAACCGAGCAAAAAGGTATATTCAAATGACTATATTTTCAATTATTGTTCAGGTAAGCCGCTACGGTATTATGGGGAAGGATTTAGTTAATTTGCAAGAGGATAGCGGTTGAGGAATGGTTATTACGGGAAGGGAAAATGTTTGGTTACTATTATTGCCACAGATTAATAACAAATGGTTCAGTGTATCTATTGAATTGCATGCTCTCGATGTGAACAAAAACGGTTTTTTTATTATAAATAGGCTCGCGTTTGACCACTATCTCACTTGATGGTAAGCGATGATGTGGTCGACGTCGGAGTACGCTTGCGTAGACGTAACCTATTCACTCTTGAATTAAAGACCCCTGGGTTGTAGCTATCAGGAAACATAGACTCCGACAAGGAATTCCACTCCTTAGCTGTACGCACAATAAATGTGTTCCTAAAACGCTTTGTACGTATAGGTGGGATGTCCACCATGTACCGGTAGCGCTGGGGTTTGATGATGGAACGGACTTGATTAAATTGAAAAATTGTCAATGCACACTTCCGGAAATTTGAATGATAAAAAATTGACAGGCTAGCAACTCGGCGTCGATGCTCAAGCATTTGTAGTTTTGACTCGACAAGTGCATCATTGCCCATTACCTTCTTGGTCTATACGAATGATTGGCGTGTCGATAGTATTATTGTTATCTATTAGCCATCCTACGCGGTTTCAAGCGTCTGTGGTTAATGCTCCGCCTCTGTGGTTCATAGAGTGATGTTATATAGCATATGCTATTAAATTCGACGGCCCGGTTAACAAATTTTTTTTTTCGGTGGGAAAATCATCAGCGGGAGGATGTGTCAGACTTTTACTGACTAAAAACCCACTCCTGTTCCTTCGTTGCCTTTCATACCAGGATCTTCAGAAGCAGAACCTTGGCCCCAGTAGGCTTCGACCTTTCTGAGCCCTTACGGTTTGCTGACATCTCCTTGAGGCGCGCGTGGAACAGTACGCGCCGTCAACGACTTGGGCTTGGTCCGGGCGGTTAACGGACGGTCAGACGTTGAGCTGCCCATTGCTCGCCGTCTGCAAGCCCGTGCCTACGGTGGCCGGAAATCGGGATCTGGATCCCGGCGGATAGGGCGTGAGGGCCGCTCCCTCGCGCGTGCAAGTGCGGCTCCCTCGTTTGCTAACATTACTACTTCGCAGAAGGAGGCGACCGCCTTCCACTCGATAACACAGTGGTTGAGCCGTCAGTTGTTCCAGGTCTGGGTGTCTTGTGTGTGTTAGTTTATATGTTTGTGAACGCACCCATGACACAGTGATTTCTAGTGTGAAGCGAAGTTAAAAAAAAATCAAATGTTATTTGTGTGTTCGATCCGATGGATGCGAGACACACAGGACCGTTCATTGTAGCGATACTTTTATACGATATAGTGGACGTCTTTGAGCTGAAACGATGATGATTATTTGTGTGTGTGTGTTAATCAATTTCTACAAAGAGTAGATAAATCCTGACCGAAAAACTATATATTTTTCGTAAACCGTTACAAACCTTTGACCCTGACCTTTGACTTCAAGAAACTAACTACTTATATATTGAAACTTAAAAAAAAGCGTCAAACGATCTAACGTCACTTGGGATATTACGCTTTTACGTTACTTTGGTTATTACAGTTTTGTTTTTAAATATTCTGTACTTGGTATAACATCCTGTACAATTTCTTCCATATTCTAAAAATATATCTCGTTTTTAAATAGAAATATAATTTTCAATACACTTACTTGAAAGCCCGTTCTTGTATCTACCGCTATTAGGCACGCAATTTACTGTTTTCCACACTAGTGCGGAAAAGTGCTGGCGCCCGTCTCCGCCACAATTTATTATGTCAGGCTGGGCGCTAAGTACGAGCACGAGTCGCATTTCAATCACCTTTTTTTTATTTCTTCCTGAGTGTATGGAAAAACGTCGTTTGATACATGTGGAAATTTGTCACTGCAGAACACGACTCCATAACACGGGCGAATTCCACCTCGGTCACAAGGACAAACTTTATCCACATGTATCAAAATGTACTAGAGTCTCAAATAAATGTTTTCTTTCTTTCTTTTCTTTCTTTCTTTTACTATTTATTTGTTAAAGAATAACAAGATTCAATAATAATAATAAATTATGATGAGTCGTCACCGTTTCGCTTCGTAAATCAAGTTTTTCGTCCTCAACCTTTCTTCAGATTGAAGATGTTCTTAAAAAACAATTGTAACAACTTGAGAGAAGTGATTTCGCACCGTTTTAACAAGAAAACAATACGAAAAGATTTTTCCTCTAAAGGTTATTATTTGGAAACCGGGTAAAGATGATAAAAGTATTCGGTTTTTTTATATTGGAATAATTTTATTGATTAATGCAGCCTACTAATAGACTAGCCTGTTGGTCTAGTGGTTAGTAGCACTGAATGCTATGCCGGAAGTCGTGGGTTCGATTTCCACCCAAGATAAATGTTTGTGTGATGAGTACGATCAATTGTAATTAATTTAAATTCGAAAACTACTGGACTGATTTAAAAAAAAATCTTTCATTAGTAATGCTACTAACAGTAGCAAGACCTAATGACGTCACTGAGTGACATAGTCATATATTTCCACGCGGGCGAAGCCGCTACTGGAAGCTAATAATTAATAAAAAATGCCTATTATTATAGGCCATTTTATTTATCTTCGAATATTACATACGTATTGGTTTCGACTGATAGTGCAGAGGGTACCTGTCATAAAATAAATAAATAAATATCATTTTTATTACGGTATTTTTATTTTAAAGATCAGCAGTCGGCCATCAAAAATTAATCAGTCGAATTGAGAACCTCCTACATTTTTAGAGTTCCGTACCCGAAAAGTAAAACGGGACCCATTACTAAAACTCCGTCTGTCACCAGGCTGTATCTAATTAACCGTGATAGTCAGACAATTGAAATTTTCACAGATGATGTGTTTCTATTGCCGCTATAACAACAAATACTAAAAAAAATTAAAAAAAAATATTTAAGGCTCCCGTACAATAAACGTGATTTTTTGCCGTTTTTAGCTCCGGACGGTTCGGAAACCTTCGTGCGCGAGCTCGACTCACACTTCGCCGATTTTTTTATTTCGATCGGCAAATATATTTATTAATAATTTTTTTTTATAGGTTCGCGCTTGACCGCTAACTCACCTGGTGGAAAGCGATGATGCGGTCGACGATGGAGCGCGCTTACCTAGAAGTAACCTATTCACTCTTGACTTAAAGATACCCGGGTTGTAGCCATCAGGAAACACAGACACAGAATACTCGAGTGAAAACAATAAGCGTATCTAAAGTCCACAGAATAAAAACTCTAATGCCAAAGGTCAACAAAAGGGCGGTAGCGAACAGAAAGTAGTTAAATTTGTTCAAAGTGGGACAAATTGGGCTGGAACCCAATAAAGAATTTAAAGGAACGACTATTGATTGAAACCAAATACTGTTTCGTTGAAAATATTCGTCCGAAACTTGTTATTAGGGCAAAACGTTTTATAAAGCTTTTAGGCAAGAATTTCTGATTGAATTAATGGCGTGTCTTCAGTATAATCTATCAAATAACTAGAAATCTGAAGAATGTAAGAATTAAGAAGGTGCAGTAGGTAGGTATTAGTATGGTTTGAATCAGGCGAGAAGCCACGGCAAATTACCATCATTGTGATAGCGACTTGGGTTTGGTACAGCATACGCTCGAGGTGTGCCCTGTTTGGGCCTCTGAGCGGTGGGTCCTGTTCGCCAGGATTGAGTAAGACCTGTCTTTGCCTGAGTATATGTGTGAGTTAAGCTAAGAAATGGCCTTCTTCCAGAAGGAGGCCGCCGACTGACATCGTGAGTGGGCCGATCCCACTGTAATAATAAGGCTTCGGAAGACTACAGCCTTAACGCCTAACAAGCCGAAACCCCATCTGCGTTATTAAAACAGACTTTGAAATCACAGGCGCTCAGAATGCGGACTTTGAACGCCCACCGAGTGAATCCAGGGAAGCACTGCCCCCCTAGCCATGTTACAACTGTTTCTCGATTCTCTTTTCGTCGATCGCCTCGAGTAAGCCACGCCTCCGATTCCTTTGTTCTGGCATTATCTCAACGCTCAGTCACGTGGTCAGAACAAAGGAATAGGAGGCGTGGCCGACTCGAGGCGATCAACGAAAAGAGAATCGAAACGAAATGGTTGTAACTTGGCTAGGGGGGCTGTGATCACATGGTTTAGGTGAGGAGACACTGTACAGTCTCTCCAGGGCTGTATTCGGACTGGTGCCGGGTTACGGAATGGTCTTTGAAAAGGTAAAAATCCCACACTCCGTGGTCTTCTTCCATGCGCCTTTAAAAGGTTTCACCCACGATATAAAAAAATAAGATATAAAGACAGAGAAGGCGGTGATTATAGATTATGTATGGACTAAAGAAGATAGATGATTTCTTTTTTTTTTCTACATAGGATATCATCTAATGACTTCTCATTTTTACTCTACCCTAAGGGGTAGAGTAGGAGGGCGTGTCAGATTTTTACTGACTAAAACGACACACGACACCTGTGTTCTTCAATTACCCTTTGTGTTCTAAGGTTTTCTTTTCAGAAATACCCTGTGGCCTTAGCGGGCATCCGCCCTTCTGGGCCCATTTTGTTTTTCAGTTTTGCTGACGTTTCTTTGAGGCCGGACGGTGAGCTACCCATTGCTCGCTATCCGTACCTGCGGTGGCCGGGGATCGCCTAGCACCTCCGGTGTCTCCTGTCAGTGCGGCTGGGGCGTGAGGATGTCCGTTCCCTCACGCGTGCGGCTGTCCAAATCCCAAATAATTTGAAGTAAAAGCAACAGGATGATGATGGCATAGCAAAAAAAGGAAGATAATCTATAAAGGACCTCTTTGTGAAACGATCTTAACATTTTGACTGGCCTGTTGGTCTAGTGGTTAGTGGCCCTGACTGCTATGCCGGAGGTCGTGGGTTCGATTCCCACCCAGGATAAATGTTTGTGTGATGAGCATGATCATTTGTTCTGTGTCTGGGTGTAATTTATTTATTTATCTATATAAGTATGCATTTAGAAATATATAAGTATGTTTATCAGTTGTCTAGTACTCATAACACAAGCTCTGCTTAGCTTGGGACTAGACGGCGTTGTGTGATAGTTGTGGAATATTATTATTATTATTATTTAGAAGTTTAATCTATACAAGAATAGACCAGTTTTATGTATGTGATGATTTTATGAATGAACAAAAATTATTTAACTAAATATATCCCTGCTTTTTCTGCCGGTAACAAAGTCGGTACAATCACAGATAATACTGGCGAGTACAGTTGCCAAACAAAATCAAACATCCCAAAGGCAAGGCAACGAACTCAAATAATAATATAGAATATACTCGTACAGTGTTATTCTTAAATGCGAGCGCGCGTAACAAATTAATGCCTTAATAATGAAATGTTGGTGTAATAATGTTTAGTCTGACATTACTTTCGTAGACCGTTCGTGACGCCAGCACATGTTTGACGTCACAGACGTTATAATAGCTAAAGAAATAAAAATAATAGAAAATTATGAAACCACATCAATAAATTAGAATGCCACAGAACAGAATTTATTTCACTCCTAATCTGGGAAAAAACAATCAATAGGCTGGAAGTAAAATTAGAGCATAAATTAAATTATAATCAAATTTTATAAGCACTAGGAAATTTTGGGACGCAAACAGTCTTCAAGTCCCCTGACTTTCCAGATGTCCCTTGATTTCACTGACGTTTCCTGACCAGTTTGAGCTTCTCTGACTTTTCCTGAGTTTCCTACTTTCTCTGGCTTACCCTGACTTTTTCTAACTTTCTCCGACTTTCCCTGTCTTTTCCTGACTTTCCATGACTTTCCCTGACTTTCTCTGACTTTTCTGACTTTATCTGATTTTCCCTGACTTTCTCTGGTTTACCCTGACTTTTTCTAACTTTCTCTGTCTTTTCCTGAGTTCCTTGACTTTCCCTGACTTTCTCTGGCTTTTTCTATTTTTTTCTGACTTTCACTGATTTTCTCTGACTCTCCATAAAGTGGACAGTCTGGGGATGCAAAATTTTTATTATTAGTATAATGCTCTGTGCTCAGAGAAACAATGAAAAGGCAAAACGACGACGTCAAAGGTTTTAATAGCGAAGACGTAGAACATCTCAAAGGATTGTGCAGGTACGGTTACACGATCGGATTAACGGCCCGTTACATAAAACGGCAATTAATTTGGGACATGACAAGCTTTAGGAGGTGCTTAAACCCCTTACAGATTAGGATCAATCAAGATAAACCATTTCGAAAGGAAATATTTTGATGAAATTATAATTTTACGACTGCCTGAAATCGTTCGATATAATAATTTAATGTCGTTGAAGATATTAATGTTGAAAATAAAGTTTATTTTTTTAATAATGTTACAGTTATGTCTCTGAAAGTAAATTGATGAGCAGTAAAAGAAAAAAATGTAGGCTCTCACAGACAAGTCCAAAGCGACTATGCGACAGTAAATGCAATTATGTGTTTTCATTGATTTTTTTCAAAAAATTGCTCGATAATTAGTGTTTTTTTTTATGAAAACGCGACATCGTACCACCGTAATATTTTTGCGTCGCGTGTCGTGCTTTACGTACATATTTGAAACACAAAAGCCTGATTCGATATCGGGGTGTATGATAAAGATAAATTAACAATAAGAAGAGCCTATATTTTAATAGTATTCATTTAGAAACTCGATATTAGGTATGAAAATAAAAAATTAAAACTCACAACCCAAAATTTTTAATTAGTAATAATTAAAAAATATTTTTCCTAGAAATGGGAGTAATAACAATAAAATAAGTCGAACTTCAAAGTTAAGTTACAATTGCCGAGGTCAGTTAGTGGATGGGTGACCATCCATTGTATACATATCGAGTTGCCTCCGCGCCTTTCAACATCTTTGACGTTCGTTACGGATAGTCAGAAGCTAATACAATTTGCAATCAGCCTTGCCAAGGGGTATTGTATTACCCAATAGTAGGGGTTATTGAGGGCAAATAGAAAACCAACTCCAAAAAAAGGTTAGGCAGATTGATTGGATACAAGAAGCTTAGTGGGAAGCATTGGTTACAATCTAGGTTGATAAAATGCATCATCATCAACATCGTTTCAAACAAAAGACGTTTACTATTGGCCATAGGCCTCCCCCAAGTTTCACCACAACGAACGGTCCTGTGTTTCTCACATTCATCGGGTTCCTGTGACCCTCACCAGGTCATCAGTCCACCTTGTGGGAGGTCTTGGCTGCGTCGGCCCCATTAACTATCTGTTCTGCGAGCAGGGCGGCACATTTGCCCTGCCCACCTTCCTGGTAGATAAAATTCCTTACAGTTTTATACCAGCTATAAATAAAAACAGTAATATACCATTAACCTCGTAACAGGGAGTACTTTTTTGCTCGTTACAAAAAAAATAAAACAGCCGACGTCCAATTATGAAACGTTATTGGATACTTGTTCAATTTTCCCAAAGATTTGTTCGTACGAATTTAAATGAAATGGAAAATGAAAACTTAATAGTCTTTACAATGAACAAAATAATATATTAGTGTAAAAATATTGGAATTGGAACTTAAACCACACCTGTTTCCATCAGTTGCCAGGTTTCCTTTTCAGAAATTTTCCGTGGCCTCAGCGGGCATCGGCCCTGCTGGACCCCTACGGTTGTGCTGACATCTCTTTGAGGCGCACTTGGAACAGTACGCACCGTCGACGACTTGAGCTTGGTCCAGACGGTTACCGGACGGTCCGACAAAATAAATGATCTACTATCAAACCCGGTGTTCATTAAAGTTCAGTGAAACATTAAGGCTCACACAGACAGTCCCAACGAAACAATACGGTAACTATATTTTAGTAGAACTTGTTCTATCTACAAAGTGATTTTTATTAATTGTTACACTGTTCTTTGTGTGGGTAAAGCACTCGCCAAATATTCTAATGATAAATGATATTTATTTTGCAAATAGGTTTCAAAAAACACTTTTACACGTCAATTTTTTTTTTCGTCTTTTTAAACTAGATGAGGCCGGCGTTTCCTAGCTGACTACCCTGAGAAGAAACACCGAAACAAACTCAGGGGTGATGACAACTTATACTACCATCTTAAACGCAAGAACATAGTCTGATCAATATTTTCAAAATCCCAGCCTTTTTCCGAAGATAATCTTCTAATTACACTAACCTTTAGCTGGCTTCTGAGAGTTACGTCAAACTCGTTTTTCGCTTCCGATATTAGTAAAGCGTTGTTAGGTATTGGGTTACTTTAAATTAAATTGGTTAAACTGCGCAGTATCCTCGGTATTTTGTACATGAGCTTGAAATAGATGATGTCGGGCATTTTATGAAAGATATGCTTCGGATTTTGGCTATAAATAAATAAAAACGAAAAAAAATGCAAAAAGCGAGGTTGCTATTATAATAACTTAAACGTATAATAATACCATTAGTTATGACAATAATCAATAATTATAATTATTATAATAATTGAAACCAATAAATAAATCGAAGTCTTTCATTTTTTGTTTTTAAATAGAAAACCTATTTTGATATGCACGTAGAGTAAAGCTTCAATGGTTAATATCAGTTTGGCTTTTGCCTTCAAATCGTCTTCTTTCTGCGCTGGGGTACTTGTCGGCGACAAAGGTGTCTTAATGGTTCGCCATTCCCTCCAACACGAGAACATTTTCTGCCGCGAAACACGAGTCGTCATAATTCTCACGGCCCTTTAATTTTGGAACATTCGCCAAGTAATATGTAGAACCGATTTTACTGTTTTAATATTTATTTAGCGGCACTGGGCTCATATTCTACAAAAAAACACATGGAATTCAGTTGAGAACGGAATGAATAACTTTTATTTCTTTAGTACAACATACAGATTAAACATAACTTCGAAACACTATTATATACTCCATAATGAAATCGCACGTCGGGGTTGCGGCAGACCAAGAAGAAGATGGCGGGACGACTCAGATGTCTTCCTTAAGAACTGGCAAGAAGTGGCTCAGAGCCCGGAGCAATGGAAGGAATGGAGGGAGGCCTTTGCCCAGCAGTGGGACAGTATACGCTAGATATAATAACATAATACGAGTAAACATATTAAAATCTTTCACCTAAAGATAGCATTTAGAATTCGGTCTGGCCACTACCCGTCAGCAAAGTTTGCACACCTAATGAAGAAGATAGACTCTCCAAATTGCACAACTTGTGGTAAAATTGAGGACGTGCAACATTTGCTCATAGAGTGTGTTCGGAACGAGGTGGAGAGGGAGTCAGTGTTGGGAAAGTTTAATATTAATAGGATGGATGTGGATGTAGGAGTCATTCAGCGCGTTTTAGCTGATCCTGTATCGGAAACGGTGAAAAAGTTTTACCTGCTACTGCCACAGCCTTAACACCGACTCCCTTAATAGCCAATAGAGAAATAAGTATATTTAGGTTAATGTTAAGGAATGATGTAGATATTGTTTAGTACAATGGGTTTGATATGTCCTACAAGGAACAATAAAACCCTAAATAAAAATAATTAAAAAAACAACTTACACCATAGATACTTTATCAAGCGAATGGCGTTAGTAGTTACAGATTGTTTTATTACTTTATAACTAAATAACAACATTGAATATTTCTATCCCTTACTTCATTCAAGTCAGAAAATCACACCGCCTTGTTTTTGTTTACCATTCTCAATTATTTATTAAATCCGTCTTCTAACCGAGTGATACAATTTTAATGAATCCCGGCTTCCAACCAAGAGGGAATGGCTTATAGTAGTTGATTTTGATTTAAGAAAATTCATTTAAGAGATCAAATTACCCAATTCATTATCTACTTTGCTCTGAATTTTGAACTGTTCTTTAATATTTGAATGTTTTCTAGCTGTACATTTCTTGTTCGTACATATTCATATGTCCCAATTTTTACACAGAATTAATTTAGGCCGAAAACGTAACTGGTATCAGACTTTTACTGACTAAAACCACACCTGCGTCCTTTAATTAACCCTTTGCGTTTTAGGACTACGGCTTTCGTTTTCAGAAATTCCTCGTGGTCCTAGCTAGCGAGCATCGGTCCTGCTAGGCCCCTACGGTTTGATGACATCTCTTTGAAGAGTGCGTGGATCACTACCCGCTGTTGACGAATGGGCTCAGTCCAGTTAATTACCGAACTGTCGGACGGCGGGCTACCCATTGCTCGATGTCCGCAAGCCCGCGTCTACCGTGGCTAGTAGTCGGGCTTGGAATTACGGTGGCTGGGGCGTGAGGACCTTCGTTCCCTCACGCGTGCTGCTTCCTCCTTTGCTAGCATTACTGCTTCGCAGAAGGGGGCAACTGCCTGCCATTCCTCCTCGCTCCGGACCATAGCCCGAAACGGGTTCGACGCGAATGGTCGCTGCCGCCGATTGTCTCCACGAGGACACGGCGGTGCTCCGCCCAAGCGGGGCACACCTCCACCGTTTGCTCCACCGTGTCCTCCAGGCGGTCATCACAATGGTGACACCCGGGCGTTTCTTCCGCCTGGATCCGATGCAAGAAGCTCCCGAACTTGCTATGTCCAGTGAGGAGCGTTATGCGGAAATTGAGGACGCCGTGTTGCCGCTCCAGCCACTCCTCAAAGAGAGGACTTACCGCCGTGATTATGGCGTGCCCAAACGTAACTGATAGATTCTAAATCTATAAGCTTGACGAGTGACGAAATAGACTTCGCAAATACCCGCCTAGCGTCTAGTGCGACCGTGGTTACGAACATTTCACGTTCGTTTCACTTCGGATGTCAGTAAGTTTTTGGCCTTAGATATAGCTTTATCAGTACAAGTAGGCTATTATGGCGACTTTTTTAAAAGCAATACATTCGAGGAAGACGAAAACGATTCGAAAAAGGAACTACGTTCCATCCCAAAATACAATCTAATAAAAATAAAAAGCAGGCGCCATCTTTGTTGATCGACGTGCTACGATACGACCCTTCGAAATTCAAACAAAATATACGCGGTCATTTTAAATCAAGGGAAAGTTGAGAAGGCATATTTTACGAAGTACCCTTGCCAACCGAGCTTCAATGTCAAGAGCCCGAGGGAAAATTTCAACAATGGCCGGAATATAATATAGGAGAGTGCGCTGAAGCGTGTCTTAGGAAATCAGTGGACAGTTCAATGACCTAATTTAACACGTGTAGCTTTAAGGTTCGCAGATAGGCGATGATATTACGATTACAATGTGACGATGAGTTTTCATTGAAATTGCGCTATTTACAGACAGGACTATTTTATTTTTATTTTATTTTAGTAGTAATTAGCGTAGGGATTTTATTTTTATTTTACTGTAATTATAGTTAGTTATGTGTTTCTTAGATAATAAATTACTTAACCACTAAAAAAAAAAATTTTTAATGATACATGGTTTTCATTGTTGTCGCACTATTAGGGCTATATTTCACCGGGACACCATGGCGGCGCGACCAGTCGCCGCTACTAACAAAATGTATACAGCTCTATAGAGAGTTACTCACCTGGTGTCCGTTTGGTTGCGCAACTAATTTGGTGGCGGCAGTCCTGCCATCAATGATGCCCCCACCAAAGAGTATGTTAGGGCTGTATTTCGCCTTGACACCATGGCGGCGCAACTTACACCGCGACAGCCTGTTGGATTCTTTCATTATCATCATCATCATCATCATTTCATGCGAAAGACATCCACTGTTGAACATAGGCCTCCCCAAAGTGTCGTCATAACGACCTGTCCTGTGCGTCTCGCATCTATCGGATTCCCACGGATTCTTTAGTTGTAACAACTGGGACTAGACTTATTTTTTCCTCGAATGACAAATACAATCATAGGTCTTTGACGTTTTTCAATTTTCATTTAAATAGAAATGTTTTGTTTTATTGACATCCTGCAACATGTTGCTTTGTACTAATTTGTACAAACATGTTTGTAAGGATTCTTTAATTTATCAGTCATGGCTTGGCCTAGTTTCCAATAGTTGTATCAAAAATAGCTGTAGCAGAATTTTATTTTAAAAAAGAAAACCGGTCAATTACGAGTCGGACTCGTACACCGAGGGTTCTGCATAAACTTGGCAATATAAATAGTTCGATTTCCGCATCGAGTCTCGAAGTTTTAACCGAATCGCAAAAAAAAAGTAATTATTCTGTTAAGCAAAAACAAATTTGCCGTTTTCAGACTTTTTTCTATACTAGTGCTATGAGATCTTGCTTCTTGTCAAATTTTATGATGTAGGTAAGTGAACGGGAAGTTTTAAATTTTGATTTTAGCTTTAGATTGCGTTAACTCAGAAGTTTGATTTTTCACTGCTTATAGGGGTAGCAGACTTGAGTACTTGACATTAATTTCAGCTTGATACTTCCACGCATTTCAACAAAAAAGGTCTTGATAGACGGACAACAAAATAATCCTCTTAGGGTTCCATTAAAAACAATTGAAGCACGGAACCCTCAAAACAAATTAATATCTTTAAAAGAATCTTACTTCAAATTATCTCTTATTTTTTCTCATTAAAAAGAAACCTGCAAAAAGTAACTCCTAGAAGTTAACCTCAATTTAGTCTGTTCAAATACAGAATGCATTTATTAGTTTACAACTTAAACACGCTACAAGCTTCGCAATTTAACCGCCAAACATTCTGTATATACATCCCACGTGTAATAAAGTTTTTAAAACAAAACAAACGGAACATAAAATAATAATGTGAGATGAAATTAAACAAATAGAGAGGTGGTGTTAACAAATAATGTCACTGACAATGTTTTGTTTGGGTCTGTTTTAATAAGAGAGTAGATGAAAATATTAGTGTCTGTTTGTCAGTAATTTTAGAGCCTAAATTCGATCAGCATTGTGTTATTATGACCTTTAACGAAAAGGTTACTCAGGCAAATTGAATGATGGTCTAGTTTTCAGCCGGTATAATTTTTTAGGGTTCCGTACGTTAAAAGGAAAAAACGGAACCCTTATAGGGACACTTTATTTTTCCGTCTCTCTGTCTGTCTGTGAAGACCCTTTTATCTTGGGAATGCGTGGAGGTATTCAGTTGATATTAAAATCATATATTTAGGTCTGCGGCCCCTTGAAGTTGCGAAAAAATCAAATGACTAAATTTACGAAAAAATTAAGATATGGCCGTTTATATCGCAAAAACATATATTTCGACACTCTCAAGGGAATCAAAATTGAAAAAAAAGTCTTCGAGACTCCATTCTCCAATTGAACTATTTAAATAGATAAATTTCTACGGAACTCTCAGTGCGCGAGTTCGACTCGTTTTTTATGTATAAAAAATGTTTGCCGGCTATTAACTAATAAAATTGAGTTTTATTCACAAAAGGTAATATTTTAATCTTTCAAAGAAGTAGGTACGATTTTACGAAAATATTGTACAAGGAACTTATAATGGGCACTTTTTTATGGACTCCGTACCCAGTGTTGTACCTATCAAGTTCTGACATAATGTGCCATTTGAAAGGTCATAATAAAAGATTCATTTTATTGTACTGTACCAACAGTCAGACTTGTATAGGGAAATAATTACTACACATTTTATTAACGACTTTTCCTTAACGACATTTTGTTAACGACTTCAATCAGGCTACTTCATCTTAGTAAGAGGTACTAACTAAATTGAAATAGCAGATAGGTACCTGCAATCACTCTAGACCGAGTCTAGTAAAGAAGCGAAGACTCAGTTCATCACAGAACGGATTTTTTGTCTAGAACACTTTCACAAACACTCAATAAGAAAAATAACAAATACAAATAGAAAAGCACATACAACTACTTTCTAGGCAAGCATACGTCATAAATTTACAGATTTTTTTCGATAACGATTGGTGTATCAAAAACAAGACAAGATACTTAGTAGTCTAAAACGATCCAATCCAACAAACTTCAAAAATCTTTATTAGTAACTCAACTACTAAACTATAAAACTTCAAAATTCTATATCCAAAGATCAGGTTGACGTTCATGACCTACCTACGTGAAGAGATGATTAACGACCTAGCCAGCGATGTAGCTGCGGTCATTGCTTTGAGCACGGTCGGACACCTTTTGTGCGATTCATGTGGACTGTGTGGTGCAAGTAGTGGGGGACATAATGTGCTTGTCTCTTGTTTGTTGAGGTGTAAATGACTGGCTATCGAAAACTATTGTTCGATAGAGGCGTGGGCAAAGTGTGTCATCTTTGCGAGTAGAACATTTGCATCTGAATCACTAAAATGTTCCAGAACAGTGATATGTATCATTTGGAACCTTTGGAACATCGGCTCAAAGATACAAACGGAACATTTGGAACATTGGCTCAAATGAATCGTGATCTGTTACGTCGCGATATAGTCACACTGAGACAGAGAAATGTTAGATAATATGTATCATTTGTAACATTTGGAACAACGGCTCAAAAGATATAAAACACAGACACTGACTGTTATGTGTATCTGTTACGTCACGTCTTATAACTAACAGTTTTATTTAATTGAATTTTGATTTAAGAAAAATTTCAAGCAGATGTTTTAGTTTAGGTCATTAATTATATTTACACTATTTACGTTTTAATTTGAATTTTAAAAAGACTGCAGGTCACTTAAAGTAAAGAGTGTTTCAGTGTTCCAATTGTTCCAAATGATCCATTTAAAACATAACTGTAGTAATCTGACTGTAGTAATCTGTCTGTGTATTATTAGTTGAAAATAGGCCTCCCCAAATTGTCACCACAATGAACGGTTCCGTGCGTTACGTAACGTAACGTAACATTTAAGCACAATATAATAGTAAATATGCAATTTCGAAAAGAGAGCACATCACGCATATTTTAAGAAATATGTTTATTTATATCAACGATTCCCTGTACCTAATATGTATGCTCAAAAAGAGTGCTGTTCTATTATTTTTGCCAACATGTATGTGTGTAACTGTTGCAGAAATCAGTTTTGCAATAATGATCTAACTGCTGCTAATATTTTTACATCAAACGCGTATACTACGAGTACAATGCTTTCAAGCGTTTCAACTTTCAAGTAGCAATTTTCTCTTGGCAATAGAAACTCGTAAACAAATCCCTGTTTGAATGCCTGTTGAATCATATTAAATGGAAAGCTTAGTCCGACATGAGGTAATTTGTAGTACGAAAATCATTACTAAAGTATTTGTATATATTATTAAACGAGCTTCTTTCTTCTTTTTTTCTTTCTTCTTCTTTCTCGACAGCCAATCGTGATACAGATTGTGTCTAGTTTGGAGCCCACGGCTACCACTGTGTTCTCGGTTTGTCTTGTGTGTTTTTCATCACCATCATCATCATTTCAGCTAAAAGACGTCCACTGTTGGACATAGGCCTCCCCATAAGTGTCACTATAATGACCGGTCCTGTGCGTCTCGCATCCATTGGATTCCCGCGACTCTCACTAGGTCATCGGTTCACTTTGTGGGAGGCCTTCCAACTCTGCGTCTTCCAGTACGTGGTCGCCATTTCAGAACCTTTCGTCCCCATCGAGCATCTGTTCTAGGAGCAATGTGCCCTGGCCACTGCCACTTAAGTTTGGCGATTCTTTGTGCTATGTCTGTAACCGTGGTTATCCTGCGGACATTTTCATTTCTGATGGGATCACGCAAGGAAACTACGAGCATACTCCTTTTCATTGCCCTTTGAGTTACTTTAAGCCTTCTGATGAGGCCCATTGTAAGCGACTACGTTTCGTTTTTCAACAACTAAATTATTATTATTAATTATTTATAAATATTTATTATTTATTTATTTCTTTATTACATTATAACACCTTTACAGACCTAGTCCAAGGCGAAATAATAATAAAAAAAAACCAATAAAAAATAATAAAAAAATACCAAAACAGGAAAGTGGTTAATTAAATTAGGTTAGGTGGGTTATAGGTTAATTTAAGAATACCATAACTATGTACATAATATTATATTAAGTGTTAGTTATAACATCGCCTTGGACTAGGTCTGTAAAGGTGTTATAACGTAATAAAGAAATAAATAAATAATAATAATATATATAGATATATATCCTTATATATTATATATATATATTATATATATATTATATATATATATTATATATATAAATAAAATAAAATACTTGAAGGCTTTTGAGCCACGTCAGTATCAGTTCGTCAATAAGGCGTGGTTTGTCGGACGAAGGTAATAGTCACACGTTGCAAATCAAATCACTTAATTTATCACTTCTCTGTAATCTTACTTTTAATCCTCATAAAATAGTCACCACAGATAGACCTCCACACAATAATAAATAATCACAACAAAATAGGCAACACAATTAAGACACTCCATCAAACTGAATTTAAATACGAAAGCGCCGTCATACTTTAATATACACCAAGATTAAAATTTACTTTCTAGTAAATACTGTATGTTTTTTTATTAATAATAATAATATTTTTTATTTTTAACTTATCAACTAAAGGGTTAGTAACACTTAAAAACCTAAAAAACTTAACCTATTGCCGCACTAGCAATCGCAACCAGTGCTTGATCACTGGCGCATCATGCTTATCGGCTATGGTTCAAAGAATGCCATTGGAGCTGGTCCTAGATCTGCTTAGCAACGAGGCAGCCTTCTTTCTCACTATAGCGTGGAAATCATCCACACGCGCTATACGAACATGCCCGATGCACTGCAGCGTCTAGGCAGCCCCAACAGCACTCTGAAACCATTTTTTTTTTTTTGTATAAAAGACAACCTTTCAATAAAAAAAAACATAAAATTGACAACCTTATCGCAGTCGGCTATTTCTTCCAGGCAAGCTTGAATGAAGAGAGGTGGCCTGGATACAAAAGGCGATTAAACTTGGTGCAAATATAAAAATAGACAGAAATTAAAAAGGAACTTAATAAATACTAAAATAGACACATTTATTTATACATACTTACATACAAAATATACTCGTACATAGGCAAGAGAATAAGTGGTAAAATGAAAAAATGATCACAATGACGAATAATGGTCCTTCACAAGTCTTTTAAACACAGGTATTGTGTATGATTAATGTGGAATTAAATATTTTAAACCTGACTTGACTTGTCTTTAATTTGTTTCGCGTCAAAAATTTTAATTCGAAAATCAAAGGCAAAAAATTGCATAACAATTTATTTTATTATACAACAAACTGAACATTCTGTTTTCTTTAAATATAGGTCACCAAAAAATCGAATCATCGTGACAAGGACGATTAAAAAAAAATATCAGCCCACGCAGTTCAATGTCTTCATAATTTACCTACACGCAAGGTACGTACTAAAATGTATCGATTTTACGTGAGTGACCCGTCCCTGAGGGTCGGATAGTCCAACAGTATTGTATTTAGACGTATAAACAAGTCACCTCCGACGATCAATAGTAATCAGTCAGAAGTCACACGGTGTGGACTTGGAATCGAGTCGGTAACGAGAATTTGTAATCATTCCACTCGAATGATTAACATTGTATCTCTACAAGCAGATTTGTTTAATGAAATCTTGATCTTGGTGGTAGAATAAGAAATTAAAGTCATAAGTGCCATTTTCCACGTGGGAAATGTGGAATCGGTAAGTGTCGCCGCACATGGGCCACATGCGACAGCCTCAAACGCCGTCACGAAAAGCTAGAAGCGGTCACAAAGGAAGCTGAGGCGCGCGACAGCCACTTGTGGTTGGTGGCTACTACTTTTTTAACCCATACGCGCAGTATCATAATCTGACGAAGCAGGTTTAAATGCGTGAGTGGCTTGTGACGGCGTTTTGTATCGGCGTTTAGTGGCTGGTTCTGGCCACAAGAAGCAGCGGAGATTTGTAGCGTGTGGCGGCCACCAGCGTCAACCGTGTGCGGCGAATCCATATAAAATGTATGAAACCTACAGGAAATATGCCAGTGGCGGCGTTTTGTGGTTGTGGTCAGTGGTCCATGTGCGGCGACCCTAAGTACGGTAATAATAATAAAAAGTGACGGTCTTACCCCAGTTGTGAGTGATTTCGGGATTCTTGAAATAAAGCCTTATATGAGGATATTTGTTTTACGTCATAAAATCTAGTTAGAATTTTTTTCAGCATTTATTTTTAGAGTTCAATACCCCAACAGGAACGCTTCCTCTACTTTAATGTTCGTCTGTCTGTCTGTCACAACCCGTTTTTTCAGGGACGCGTAGATGTATTTATTTGAAATGAATATAAAATATTCAAGTCTGCAGTTCTTGCTACTCATCGCAATCAAAAGATACGGCCGTTTATGCCGCATACTGTGGAACTCGCGGTGTCCCAACCTATAGGATGATTTCGGTTGACCTATAATTATGAAGTTTAGCGAGGTCTCATAGCAAAAGTAAAGTCCGGAACTCGTTCATTTATTGTTGTAACAAAAAAAAAACAACTTTATTTTTAATACACATTTACATTTACAATTCAAATTGGTGCTTATCTTATCCTCAACAAATTAAATTAAATTAGAATGGAATACCCTTCGTGTGAGAGTTCAACTCGAACTTAGCCAGATTTTGTAAAGAACATAGATTTCACAATAGGTACTTAAGAAAATCTCTGGCAATTATAACCATTAAATAAAGGTCATCGACGAAAAGAAAATACGGCAATAGACTTACGTCATTTCGATTTTATCAAAGCATTGACTTAGGGCTGGAAGATAAAAAGTCCCCTCTTGCTTTTTATCACTCTTGCTATCTAGAGTGAGTAGCTTCATCACTCAATATTTTATGTGTGAACGTTTCAAATATTGAGAAGTACCTACTTAAAAAATCTTTATAGAAAGTAGTTTCCTCGGAAAATGACCTACATTTCTTTTCTAATTAGTCCGACAGTGATTACGCTTGGGCTCTTGTCACAAGGTGTTTGACATTGGGCACCCGCTTAAACGGCACCTGACTAAAGGTATTCCACATAAGGTACTTATCGTTATTTTTCGCAGATGCCCAAAGTGGAATAATTTATTAGTTAATTAAAATTATATCAGTAATTGTCTCGTCCGAAGATGATGAAGAATTTTATTAATGTAGTATATTTCCTGGTTACTGGAGGACGTCACACATAGTTTAAATCTTGAAATAACAAAAAATACTGGCAACGTATCCATTGTCCGCTCGCCTTTCTATAATCTGTAGACTTCATTCGTTTCTTATGTCACTGAGGCGTCACACTTTTCCGATAGCTAAAATAATATATTTTTTTCTGTTTTTATAGAAATATTTACAGTTTTTACAGTTATTTATTAAATATTTTAAAATCTCAATCGAACAGCGCTTACAGGTAAGCTAGTTTGATTGTTCAATTTTATTGCAGATGTGGCACTTACGGATCGGTAGGTAGTGTTGGGACATTTTTAGTAGGTCGTCAAAATTAAAAAAAAACACATTTAAATCTTTGGAGAGTTTAATAACACAATAATAACAATCAACGACGTATATAAGGGAGGGGTTGAGACATCATTAAGCGCGTTTATTTACTTAGTAATTTATATGGGGCCTAATATTAGTTCTGAAATTCTCTTGTACCTCTAATCCACAAAGTCTCATTATTATTAGTATTTTTATCAAAAAGTATATTGTTTGTCACTGACATTTAAGACTAGAATAAAGACTCACGCAAATAGATGTGACGCTTTGTCAAAGAAACTATTGAATCGGTAGAGCAATGCGGTAGGCTCAGATGGCATGACGAGTAGTCTTGAAGGATTGCCCAGAAGTAGCTAAGAACAGAGAAGAGTGGAAAAATGGAAAGGAGGCCTTTGCCCCTGCAGTGAGACCTAATAGGCTCATTATAATTCACACTATATATAACAAAAGACCCGACATAACACTTGTTGATAAAGAAAACGAACAGGCACACATACTAGATATAGAAGTCCCAAACACATAGCATACAAAAACTATCACAGAAAAAAATAGGAAGTATAAGACGAAATCACCACAGTTTGGAAAATGAATAGTCACAATAGTCCCAATACTAATATAAGTAGCAGATGTTATTCCAAAACAAATTCCAAAACAGATTCTAAAAGAAAATCTAATGCTGATCTAATGTATGATTTTGATCTTGTTCATGTATTAGTACTGGTAATTTGATGTGTCTTTGTTCTATTACAATTTTAATTTATTTATATCACTCCTTATTTTGTGAATGCTGGTTGACCTGTAATTGGCGACTGTGTAAGACTTAGGCCAATTGTTATCCTTACCTGTAAAATGCTGTACACAGAAGCTGTTGGTTTTACCTTAATCATCATCTTCCTGCCCTTGTCCCGTTTTATTTAGGGTCGGCGCAACACGTTTTTTTCTTCCATTCTGTCCTTTCACTCGTCACGCTATCACTAACTCCCATTTCTTTCATATCACTTCTCATACAATCCATCCATCTTTTCTTTACCTTAACTACTACTTACTTACTTTTTACTATTATTTCTTTTCCTTTTTTTCTTTTTTTTTGGTTTTACCTTAATAATAAATAAATAAATAACACCACGTCCTAACCTGAGAAAATGTAGCTTGAAAGCCATAATAATAATAGAGCAATTTAGGAAAGAAGATATTATGATCATTTTTCACTATCATATTGTCGTATTGTCGCGTCGCATCTGTCTGTTATATCCTTAAAACAGATTTTCACTTCATTAAATGACAGAACGAGTGCCGAAGGGTACCTACCAAGAACCTCCACGACAGTTTTCGGTACAAAACTTTTTTCTTCGGAACTTAATATTTAAGTTCTAAGTAGTAAGTGAATGACAAATGGTTGTCTCTCTCTAAGAAACGATAGGTACCCGTCCTTACTTAGTAATTTATTCCGAGAAACTACTAAATAA
This sequence comes from Mythimna impura, assembly GCA_905147345.3. Lineage (NCBI taxonomy): Eukaryota > Metazoa > Arthropoda > Insecta > Lepidoptera > Noctuidae > Mythimna > Mythimna impura. Next base: position 19,163,777 of record LR990353.1, on the reverse strand, counting down.
CGTACCATTTAGACGTTCTTTGTAAATTAGAACCTACGTCACTGTATAAGTACATATTATATGTCTTGTCTAGTGCCCTAAGGCCTAGACAAAGCGATATTCTTTCAACGAAGTTCGAAAATTTCAAATTGTTTGGCCAAATCGGGATCCCAGTGGCTGGGGCGTGAGGGCCGTTCCCTCGCGCGTGCGCGTGCGGCCGCCTTCTTTTCGCTAAATGAGGCGACCACTTGATTCGGTGTACTGTTGCCTTTGGTATTGTAACTGGTATTATTTTATATAGACTAAAGATTTGATAGAATCAAATACTGTGGGGCTGCTAGATTGTTCGAAAGAACTACCGTGGCCCTGGAACCCAAAGAGCAAATTTCTTTTTTTCAAACATGTCTTAAATTTTGACAATCAATTAGCTCTGATGTAATGTCACACTGACCAGGCCTTAAGTATGTACCTACCACACCTTTGGAGAGCAAACATGAAATTGTCTCTTTAGTCTTTAAGTATATCGCTATAGGTACTTAAACACTATAGGCACAGTCACGAACAGTCAGAACTAGGTGGATTTATTGAAGTTTAATGAAATAGAATGTCCGATTTTAGCAAGTACCATTAACTTAATAAAGCTCGAATACAATAAAAACAAAAAAAAATGTTCTGTTCAGCGCCATCTAGCGAGAATATAGTCACGCTCGAACCCGTAGTTTTTACCTTAGCTGATTCACTTACGCCACAAACATATCAACGATGATAGTGTTATCGTCTTTTTTCAGATAAATTGAAATTAAGCCGAATATATTAAAATTGGTAGCAGTTGTAGCCCAATGGTAAGGGATCCGACCTACAAGTTGTAGTTCGTGGGTTCAAACCCTGTAACTTTGTGTAATTTATTTCATCAAGACATGGCAAGGCACCTTGTGTGTTACCATGACGTTCAAAGTAAGATTGTTTCATTCTTATTTCTGTGTGGGTAAGAGACAGAACTATACAGGTTGTCTAGCGCCATCTCTTACCCACAATGGAATAGGAATAAAACAATCTTACTTTAAACGTCATGGTAACCCCCATGGTCTTGATGAAATAAATTACAAAAAGTAATAGTCGTATTACTTTGTGTAAATTATTTCATCACCACGGTTCTCAAAACGGCGAAGCAAAACATTGTGAGGAAACCGGCATGTCCTAGAACTAAGGTTGACAATTGTTATTAGAAGAAATAGAGTACTCGTATATCTGATTTCAAAGGAGGTAAATGAAGAGTACGGATTTATAAAAAAGAGTATCATAATTTTAATAAGGTATTTTTTGGAACTTTTTGCAGCAAATAACAATTTTTCATCGTTTTTATAAGAATTGTATCACTTTAAGCATTCTGTTTTTTTTTTGATGGGAAAATCATCCAATGACATCCCCCTCGCTCTTGGGCGGAGCGGCAGGGTGTGTTAGACTTTTACTGACTAAAAACCCACTCCTGTTCCTTCGTTGCCTTTCATACCAGGGCCGAGTCTTCCTTTCAGAAGCAGACCCTTGGCCCCAGTAGGCTTCGACCCTGCTGGGCCCCTACGGTTTGCTGACATCTCCTTGAGGCGCGCGTGGAACAGTACGTGCCGTCGACGACTTGTGCTCGGTCTGGACGGTTACCGGACGGTTGGACGGCGAGCTACCTATTGCTCGCCGTCCGCAAGCTCGCGCCTACGGTGGCCGGAAATCCGGATCGGGATCCCGGCGGCTGGCCGCGCGCTCACGTGGGGCCTCATCCTTTGCTAACATTACTGCTTCGCAGATGGAGGCGAGCGCCTGCCACTCCTCCTCGCTTCGGGCCATGGCCTGTACCAAGGTCTGGCGCGAGAGATTGTTGCCGCCGATCTCCCTTACGAGGACACGGCGGTGCTCTACCCAAGCGGGGCACACCTCTACCGTGTACTCCACTGTGTCCTCCGGGCGGTCCACACAATGGTGACACCCGGGCGTCACTTCCACACGAGTCCGGTGCAGGAACTTCCTGAACTGACCATGTTCGGTGAGAACCTGCGTCATGCGGAGGGTGAGGACACCGTAAGGTCTTTCCAGCCACTCCTCAAAGAAGGGACTTACCGCTATTATATATTTATGGCGTGCTCAATTCTAACTTTAAGTTTACTTAAATCAGAAGTACATTTTTAATCAATTTCAATGAAGCCCTGTTCTTCTTTTCCCACCTCTTCACATTCATAACCGAGAAAACTATCAGTAAAGTCAACTTTTTTAGGTTACGATAATAGGTATGCATCATATTATGCGTGACTGGCACTAATATAGTAAGTTACACAATTTAAAAAATAGTATTATGACGTCTTCTATTAATATTATAGATTATAGAGTATGCATACATGATATAGAGTACAATACTTTATTTTAGAGTACGGTTGACCTAAAATCAAAATATCGAAGATAATTTTGACATCTACCAATCTGCACTAGGCCCGCGTGGCATTCACTCTACAAGGGAGGAGGTCTGAGTCCTAGCAGTGGCAACATCAAAAAGTTTAATTATGATAAAATATTCCAAAATATTTCGTCAAAAATGTGAAATTTGAACTTAACATGAAGAGTGGCATGGCATGGCATTACCTAATTTTGTTGATATGACTAAACTTTGATGAACAACATCATATTTGTACATACTTAACAAGAACATATGTACGCACAAACTAAACACGTGTAGACAGACTATTATCCAAACAAACGGTAGATATAGATTATTATTGCTAAGGTAGATTCAATCGACATCCATAATTATTTATTCAGCGAATCGATTTCGTTAAATTGTACTTCGGTCCACTTTGTTTTTTTGGTAGCGTTACGGTTATTGATCGGAAACAGTTTTGACTATAGGAAACGGTGAGGTCGAACACGTGGCAACGTTGGAAAAAGGTAAATGTATGAAATATATCGATACATTTTTTATTCGATGTTCTGTTTTTTTTTTTTTTTTGGTTAGGAAATCATCCAATGTCCGTGTCAGATTTTTACTGACTAAAACCCACTCTTAGTTCCTTCGTTGCCTTTCATACCAGGGCCGGGTTTTCCTTTCAGAAGCGAACCCATGGCCCCAGGCTTCGACCCTGCAGGGACCCTACGGTTTGCTGACATCTCCTTGAGGCGCGCGTGGAACAATACGCGCCGTCGACGACTTGGGCTCGGTCCGGACGGTTACCGAACGGTCGGACCGCGAGCTATCCATTGCTCACTGTCCGCAAGCCCGCGCCTACGGTGGCCGGAAATCGGGATCGGGATCCCGGCGGCTGGGGCGTGATGGCCGTTCCCTCGCGCGTTCGCGTGTTGCCGCCTTCTTTTCTAGCATTACTGCTTCGCTGAAGGAGGCGACCGCCTAATTCGGTGTACTGTTGCCTTTATTATTGTAACTGGTATTTATTTTATATAATATAATATTCCACAATATAATATATAATATTCCACAACTATCACACAACGCCGTCTAGTCCCAAGCTAAGCAGAGCTTGTGTTATGGGTACTAGACAACTGATAAACATATTTATATATTTCTAAATACATACATTATATAGATAAATTACACCCAGACACAGAACAAATGATCGTGCTCATCACACAAACATTTGTCCTGGGTGGGAATCGAACCCACGACCTCCAGCATACTGGTGGTTAGTGGCCCTGACTGCTCAGGGCCACTAACCACCAGACCAACAGGCCAGTCAAAATTATATAGACTAAACATTTCATAGAATCAAATACTGGGGCTGCAGGATTGTCTGAAAGAACTACCGCGGCCGTGAAACCCAAAGAGCAAATGAAGGAACACAGAAAGGATTTAGTCAGTAGAAGTCTGACACTCTCTCTCGCTCCCCCTAGAGCGGGAGAAGTTATTAGGCGTATTACCTACCATCTCAGAAAATCGAATCAAATTCTGTTCTTGTTAAATTGACATCCACCAATACAAACTAGGCCCTTGCGGAGGATAACAGCACAGCCTACTCCTCTCTCACAGAAAGTAGGCCAGTGTCCCAATAGTAGGATCGTAATAAGGTGACTGTGCATATACTTAGGCCTTTGCACACTGTGCAAACATCGCCTGTCTATAAGGCTAAGTTTCGCTAGCTGTCATACTGAAGCTCAAAACACAACACTAGGTAAATTCGTAGTCTTGTAATAACATGGAACAAACGTCAACATAGCGTCCAATGACCTTCACTGCTACATTGTACAATTCCTATTACTAAAAGTGTTACATAGGTAGTATGCTGTCATGCGACATGCGGTACTCGACATCGCGGCCAAAGTTATGTCGGCACTTTGGACAGCAATCGACGAAATTGCGTTACAGACATAAATTGTAGCACTCAAGACCACTCGGCCACATTTACATGAATACCATCAAGTATTCAATTCACTTACGACACGGAAGTATATTTCACTCGATGGCAATTTATTTGCCTTTTAAAAGCGGCAGTTATAAAGTAGAAGTTTCGCCTGCGTCAAAAACGAACATTGTTCCAAGGGAAATTACTCCCGAGCTAAACGTCTTATGTCCTATTCCAGGACATGTTCATCAAAGTCCGTAAAGAAATAAGCAACAAACAAAGAAAGTTGCTTTATTATTTATTTATTTATTTATTTTATTAGCCAACCAACAATCGTATACACTGAGACATACAAAAAATAAATAAACTACAATCCAGATTAGTGTTACAATTTCTTATAGGTTAGCACTACATGCCCCATAAAAGTAGAAACTACATGCTACGAGTACCTACACTACTTAATATAAAACTAATAAAACTAAAAACAAGAGCAAAACATTAGAAACCAAAATTAAAATTTAAATTACAAATTAAATATTAAAATTATAACTAAAATAGAAGTCCAAACTGAAATTGAAAGTAATATGAAATTAAAAATTGAATCAAGATTAAAATCACTTTACAAATTAAAATTGATCAAAATATTATATTACACAATATCAATTCACAAATTGCTGCTAATAATTCTGTGGAACTTGCCGAATGAATCGAAATGCACGTCGACAAGATCGCTGCAGCTGTTTAACAGTTTAAAAAACCGTGGGACGACAGAGCTTGTGCCGAGTACTGTTCTACGAGGAGGAGGGTACAAAGGAGTAACAGGAGCACGAGGGAGTCTAGCAGGAGCCCTAAACCGAAATTTACTTAGTAATTGGGGCATTACAATATGAAGTAAATACCTATAGTGCAATATGTATAAACTCGCATAGTATAAATTTATAATATAAATTACTATACCTATTACCTACATATTATGTAGGTAGTACAAAAATAGTAGCAGTGGTAGTTTTTGGGTAGGTAGTAGCTTCGGCTGTGTCAACGACAAAAATTATTTCAAGGAAACCTGCTCCCGAGCTAATAGTCCTATATCCTATGCCAGGACATTTTCTACCTGTGTGCCAAATTGTTGAAGAAATAACAAACAAAGTTGCTTTCACATTTACAATATGAAGTAAATACCTATAGTATAATATAGGTAATATACTCGCAATATGTTTTGTATAGGTAGAAGCTTATATGCGAGTATCAGCAGTAAAAACGATTCAACGCATGAAAAGCAGACAACTCAGTTGGACACGGACCGTATTGTACAAATAATGATATGCATTCTACCATAAAATTTTAAACGGGCTTTATATTTTCACACTTTTGACACGCTCATAAGCATTGTTAGCTGTCATCATTAAGTCTTTAATCCGCAGACAATAGCCCACCTTCCATTATTGCCACGTCTCCTGTCACCTGTACACTTGAGGATCTTGTGACTGCGTCATTAAGCGGAATTTGTGTGGCAGAAATGGGGAACTAAAATATTTGCTTGCATAACACCTAGAAATATCTCACAGGATTATGTCAGACAAAGCAGGCATTGCCACAATAAACTACGAATACAACACGCACGTACACAAAATAAAGATATACTCGTAAAATACGCGTCATATATCTACCTGGCTATCTTGTTTTACACATTTTGGGAATGTGATGTTATGATGTGACCCATTTTACCAATAAGCCCAAAAATAGTGCTAGCCAGCCCTGCTTGCATCGTATGAATGTAGTTACATATTGACATAAATCCATCCAATGCTCGTATTTTCGTAACACGGAACAAGAGGATCTGATTTATTTTCTATTCAGACATTGTTATATCGGAAGCTTTATTATTAAAATAACAGGAAAAAGAATAAGAAAGACGTGTTTGTTCTTTTTTAATATACTTATCCGAAAACCCATTTTTATCCCTACTTACTGTTGTTACAGGCGCGCAATTTACTGTTTTTTTGCACTAGTGCACTGCTTCGCTGAAGGAGGCGACCGCCTAATTCGGTGTACTGTTGCCTTTATTATTGTAACTGGTATTTATTTTATATAATATAATATTCCACAATATAATATATAATATTCCACAACTATCACACAACGCCGTCTAGTCCCAAGCTAAGCAGAGCTTGTGTTATGGGTACTAGACAACTGATAAACATATTTATATATTTCTAAATACATACATTATATAGATAAATTACACCCAGACACAGAACAAATGATCGTGCTCATCACACAAACATTTGTCCTGGGTGGGAATCGAACCCACGACCTCCAGCATACTGGTGGTTAGTGGCCCTGACTGCTCAGGGCCACTAACCACCAGACCAACAGGCCAGTCAAAATTATATAGACTAAACATTTCATAGAATCAAATACTGGGGCTGCAGGATTGTCTGAAAGAACTACCGCGGCCGTGAAACCCAAAGAGCAAATGAAGGAACACAGAAAGGATTTAGTCAGTAGAAGTCTGATACTCTCTCTCGCTCCCCCTAGAGCGGGAGAAGTTATTAGGCGTATTACCTACCATCTCAGAAAATCGAATCAAATTCTGTTCTTGTTAAATTGACATCCACCAATACAAACTAGGCCCTTGCGGAGGATAACAGCACAGCCTACTCCTCTCTCACAGAAAGTAGGCCAGTGTCCCAATAGTAGGATCGTAATAAGGTGACTGTGCATATACTTAGGCCTTTGCACACTGTGCAAACATCGCCTGTCTATAAGGCTAAGTTTCGCTAGCTGTCATACTGAAGCTCAAAACACAACACTAGGTAAATTCGTAGTCTTGTAATAACATGGAACAAACGTCAACATAGAGTCCAATGACCTTCACTGCTACATTGTACAATTCCTATTACTAAAAGTGTTACATAGGTAGTATGCTGTCATGCGACATGCGGTACTCGACATCGCGGCCAAAGTTATGTCGGCACTTCGGACAGCAATCGACGAAATTGCGTTACAGACATAAATTGTAGCACTCAAGACCACTCGGCCACATTTACATGAATACCATCAAGTATTCAATTCACTTACGACACGGAAGTATATTTCACTCGATGGCAATTTATTTGCCTTTTAAAAGCGGCAGTTATAAAGTAGAAGTTTCGCCTGCGTCAAAAACGAACATTGTTCCAAGGGAAATTACTCCCGAGCTAAACGTCTTATGTCCTTTTCCAGGACATGTTCATCAAAGTCCGTAAAGAAATAACCAACAAACAATTTCATGCCGACTGATCGACACTTTGCGTGACCAGAGGGCTGGCTCGTTCTTCGCCCAAAGAATTAGCATTGCCATTCAACGTGGCAATGCTGCCAGTCTTCTGGGTACATTTCCGGATGACGGCGATGTGGAGGAGCATTTCGACGCCTGAGTGTACTTTGTGTTGTTGTATTTTATTTATGTACATAGGTTTTAGTAAAGTTTAGTTAATATTTATGTATTTTATGTAAGAGAGCTGATAAACTAATAAAAAAAAACAAAATTAAAAAACAAAACCGAAAAACACCGACTTCCGAAACCAACAAACAAAGAAAGTTGCTTTCACATTTACAATATGAAGTAAATACCTATAGTACAATATGTATATACTCACATAGTATAAATTTATGTGTAGGTAGTACAAATACAGTAGCAGTGGTAGTTTTTGGGTAGGTAGTAGCTTCGGCTGTGTTAACGACAAAAATTATTTCAAGGAAACCTGCTCCCGAGCTAATAGTCCTATATCCTATGCCAGGACATGGTCTACGTGTGTGCCAAATTGTTGAAGAAATAACAAACAGACAAAGTTGCTGTCACATTTAGAATATGAAGTAAATACCTATAGTATAATAGGTAATATACTCGCATATTATAAATTTTTGTATAGGTAGAAGCTTATATGCGAGTATCAGCAGTAAAAACAAGTCAACGCATGAAAAGCAGACAACTCAGTTGGACACGGACCCGTATTGTACAAATAATGATATGCATTTTAGGGCTACCATAAAATTTTAAACGGGCTTTATATTTTCACACTTTTGACACGCTCAAAAGCATTGTTAGCTGTCATCATTAAGTCTTTAATCCGCACACAATAGCCCACCTTCCATTATTGCCACGTCTCCTGTCACCTGTACACTTGAGGATCTTGTGACTGCGTCATTAAGCGGAATTTGTGTGGCAGAAATGGGGAACTAAAATATTTGCTTGCATAACACCTAGAAATATCTCACAGAATTATGTCAGACAAAGCAGGCATTACCACAATAAACTACGTATACAACACGCACGTACACAAAATAAAGATATACTCGTAAAATACGCGTCATATACCTGGCTATCTTGTTTTACACATTTTGGGAATGTGATGTTATGATGTGACCCATTTTACCAATAAGCCCAAAAATAGTGCTAGCCAGCCCTGCTTGCATCGTATGAATGTAGTTACATATTGACATAAATCCATCCAATGCTCGTATTTTCGTAACACGGAACAAGAGGATCTGATTTATTTTCTATTCAGTCATTGTTATATCGGAAGCTTTATTATTAAAATAACAGGAAAAAGAATAAGAAAGACATGTTTGTTCTTTTTTAATAAACTTATCCGAAAACCCGTTTTTATCCCTACTGCTTTTAGGCACGCAATTTACTGGTTTTTTTGCACTAGTGCGGAAAAGTGCGCCTGCTCGCCCCCGTCGCAATTAATTACATTTATCGTATCAGGCTGGGCACTAAGTAGAAACATAGGATATACATAGGAGAAACATATAAAGAAAGAACATAGGAGTGAGCTTTAGACAGTAAAAGTCTGCGGCAGAAGAAGTCATTGGATGATTTCCCACCTAAATATAAAGCACTCGGCTCCATAACACCCTCGCCTACGGCTAGGGTGAATTCCTATTCGGATCGGTCGCTATGACAAACTTTCTCCACTTGTATCAAAATGTACTATTATACTTGTCTTATTTGGTAAAGAAGTATGCCTTAATGTGAATGCACCAGGGTAGCACGCGAAATCCGAATTTTCTTAAATATTTTGCAGATCAGTGTCAGTGATTGTATGTTTTTTTTTTTAGGCTCGCGTTTAACCACCATCTCACCTGATGGTAAGCGATGGTAAGCGATCTTAACAAATAACTACCTGATACTGAGTTATTATAATCAAAATCATCAATACAACTCGATTAGGCTATCTATTGAATGACTATTTCATGACAAATTAAAGACGAACTGAAAGGATTGTGTTAATGATGTTAATGATTATAATTCTCTAAATAAATACATGTTACGGTCGCAAATCATATCTAACACTTACTCAACCACTCACATAGACTGAATAACTTCTGCCGGCGGCTCTGTCAGCGTTGAATTAAGCTAGAACTACACTACACAGACGCACACGTATAACACGGCTGCCCCCCTAGCCAAGTTACAAACGTTTCGCTTCGATTCTCTTTTCGTCGATCGCCTCGAGTAGGCCACGCCTCCGCTTTCTTTATTCTGACGTCATCTCAACGCTCAGTCACGTGGTCAGAACAAAGGGATAGGAGGCGTGGCCGACTCGAGGCGATCAACGAAAAGAGAATCAAAACGAAACGGTTGTAACTTGGCTAGGGGGCTGATTTGTACGTTGAACGACGTCGCGTGGCGTCGAGTGGCGTGGATCAAGTGTAGCTCTACAAGTCTAGTTTCCATATAAAATGTAAGGAGACCGACGCGCCAAGATCGGCGTATGTGGCACACGTATGCGCAGTCAGAAATCAGAAATCAGAAACGTTTATTTCAAATAGACCAATTACAGGCACTTTTGAATTGTCAAAATGTCGGTCAGTCAAAAAAAAAATACAAGTGAAGCTAAATTGCACGTTCCAAAGCGTAGATCTCTATGGAGAAGAACGTGCAAGAAACTCCATGGACACTCTTTTAAATCATATTATGAGTTACATAAATCTTGGTTACATATTTCTTGTCGCTTCTAATATGTGAGCACAATGTAGATAAATAATAATAATTAAAAGAATAAAATAAAAACTTATTAAAAAAAAAATATATAAATTGAATTAAGTCACTGGCAGCTAAGAGATGACCAGTCTCAACTGACGGCACCCGTTCACGAGCATGACGCGTGCATCAGCCCCACTCAGTTCAACCATTTTGAAGGGAACCGAATGACCCAATAACACGTGCCACCATCAGCGAGACATTTGAGTGAGCATGACAAACTCTCAACTGCCATGCTCGTAATGACAAACAAGTTGTAACCTAATAAAAATGCTCCATGGTACTTCACATTCACAAAACTTGAAAAACAAAGTGCTTCTACATTATACAATGCTATTGTTTCCAAATATAAAAGATAATAAATTATCATAAGCTCTATTGAAATAAACCAATAAAATAAAATAAAATAAAAACATTTCGAAAACAACAATACAAAAAGGGGAACAGTATCTCTTCCAAAATTATAAAAAAAAATAAAACTAATTTGAAGGTAAAAGTGGCTGTGGCTGCGGAGCAGGACCGGCATTTAGCCAAGCGCTTTTATCAAGGATATAATCTTCCAGTTTATAATACGCTTGTCTACATAGTGTGCGTTTAATGCATGCTTTAAATTTGGACTCATTTAGTTGTAGAATCTCAACTGGTATTTTATTATAAAATTTTACACAGTACCCCATGAAAGAACTATGTACTTTAGCCAATCTGAACCGAGGTTGATCTAATTTGTTCCTGTTCCTAGTATTAAAATTGTGCCTGTCACTTATCTTAGTAAAAAGATGAATATTTTTCCGAACATACATAATGTTTTCATAAATGTATTGACAAGGGACCGTCAGGATGTTTATTTCCTTAAATAGTTCCCTAAGAGAATCGCGTCTGCGAAGATTATATATGGCTCTGATAGCTCTTTTCTGCAGAATAAAAATAGACTCTATATCTGCAGCCCGTCCCCATAGCAAAATACCGTAAGACATGATACTATGAAAGTAACTAAAATAAACTAGTCGCGCAGTATCCACATCAGTAAATTGACGGATTTTTCTGACAGCATATGCTGCTGAACTAAGCCGACCTGCCAGAGATGTTAAATGAGGACCCCATTGTAGCCTCGAGTCAAGCGTGATCCCTAGGAAAACCGTATTCTCGACGAATTCAAGTTTCTCCTTGTTCAATACTATGTCGGAGTAATTACTTTTAACATTCGGTAACGCAAATCTTATGCACTTAGTTTTTTTTCCATTTAATACTAAATTATTAACAGTAAACCAGTTTTGGACTTGCTGTAAAGCATCGTTTACGTCATCAAGATTAGTGAAACGTCTATTGATCTTAAAAATTAACGACGTATCGTCAGCAAACAATACAATATGTGGTTGTTTTTTTAATAGATGCGGTAGATCATTTATATATACTAAAAAGAGGAAAGGACCTAATATTGAGCCTTGTGGTACACCCATTTTGACTTTCAAACCCGGAGAATTGACACCGTTTATCTGAACTTGCTGTTGCCTGTCAATTAAATAAGATTTCACCAAGCTGAGTGCAAGTTTACCTAGTCCATAATGTTCTAGCTTTAAAAGCAAGGTTTCGTGATTAACACAATCAAAAGCCTTTGAGAGGTCACAAAAAATTCCTATCGCATCTTGGGCTTCTTCCCACGCTGCAAATATATGTTTCAATAAAGTGACTCCAGCGTCAGTCGTACAACGTCCTTTGGTGAAACCATACTGCTGATCATGAAAGATTTTATTGCTGTTAAAATGGTAAAGCATTTGATTAAGCATAACTTTTTCAAACACCTTACTGAAAACTGGCAATACTGATACAGGTCTGTAATTATTAGTGTCATTATGGTCACCAGATTTAAAAAGTGGTATAACTTTACTGTACTACATTATATCTGGAAAGACTCCTTGGTCCACACACAAATTAAATATTAAAGCTAAGTACGGTGCTATGGTCTCTATTATAGATGCGCATACTTTAACAGACATTCCCCATAGGTCTTCGGTTAATTTGACTTTTATTTGTCGGAAAGCCTTTATGACTGTCAAAGGGTTTATATGTTTGAATTGAAATTCAACCGGACAGCCTGTCAAGTTTGCTTTCAATAAAGCAACTGAAGCTTCAGGGGAGGAATTTAGAGCTTCCGTAGTCCTAAGAGGTATATCGGTGAAATAATTCACAAACTCTTGGGCTACTTCTATGTTAGATCTTTTGGGACCATGTGAAGTCTCCAATAAAAAATCCGTATTGCGTACTTTATTCCTACCAGTTTCACTATTAATAACTTTCCACACAGTCTTTATTTTATTGTCAGTGTAGTTCTAGCTTTAAACTAGAAGTACACTACACCGACGCACACGTGCAACACGCCTGATTTGTACGTAGAACGACGTCGCATGGCATTACGTGGCGTGGATCAAGTGTAGCTCTACAAGTCTAGTTTCCATATAAAATGTATGGATACCGACGCGCCAAGATCGGCGTGTGTGGCACACGTTTGCGCAATGTAGTTCTAACTTTGCCTCCTTTATAAATAAATATAAAAACTGTAATGCATCATCCAAATCCGTACGGAGCCATTTGAGCACCAAGAAGTATCAAACATAATACACGCACGTATAGAAACTGTCACCTATATAATATTAGTGTTAAGAGGGTGATCGACGTACGAGCCTTTACTGCGGTTTTAAAGAACGTCGGTTTTACTCGCGGCTCGTTGGTGCTGATCTACTAGCGAGTAAAACAGTCGTATCGTAGTTGAATTGAGGTTAACATATCTCGTGCGGAGTCTGAAGCTTTGTGTTATCTTGGTATTATAGCATACCACTAAATTAAGAAAAAAAAAGCGAACGACGCGCAGTTTTGAACGACGAGCCGAGTAAAAAATGAAGCAAACATGATGAGCCGCGAGCTAGGCTCGTCAACTCACAAAACGGCGGTATTGCAATGATACACCGACGAGCTTTACCGACAAGCCATAAGACTCGTAGACTAACGATTTATAAAAGGCTTTATAAATCTGAAAGTGCATGATTAAAACTTATGATTTTCATTTAATGTTTGTGTACCAAATACACCGTAGGGAAAAGACACTTCACAAACTATTCGATGTTTTCTTTCTATGTGAAAAACTTTTTTCCTTCCACATTTGTGAGAATTCCTATTTTACCGTGAAAAACTGAAGGTATATCGAGTCTGTAATGAAATGTAACCCCATGGGGGATAGAAGGCAATGATCCTCAATAACACTTCAGGGACCGGACACGAACAGACTTAAGTGAATGGACATTACACTCTTGTTCCTGTCATATAAAATGTAATGAGAGCAAGCCAGTCCCTTTATCACGCCTAGGTACTTTAAAAAAGGTCCTCTTCATGCCCTTATTATGTATAGGATAAGTACCGTATTCCTCTAGAACTTCCAAAAGGTTTGAATTAGTAATTTTGTTTGACGATTTTGAAAATCGGTCTCATGGAAACTGCGCAGTGCGGGATGAAATTCGGTCACATATACCTACGGAAAACTGACCCTAGCATCATGGTTGATAAAATTCTGTGCTGATTTTTTATTTGAATTTATGGAGTACTGTAATGTTTATGTAATAAATGTGAGCAGACAGGTATTGATGAAATTTTATGCCCATTACTGTAAAATTAAAACAATAAATAATAAATAATGTTTATTGAATTGTTTGATTTACATAAATATTTATATAATAAGGGCTTAAACTAGAGGTAAAGTTACAAAAATTGCATTCTACTATAATAATATTAAGAAAGACTTGGAGTAATGCATCAATATATTGCACTGTGCGTTGGAAGGCGTCCCACAAGGTGGACCGACAACCTGGTGAGAGTCGCGGGAGTGCGTTGGATGCGAGACGCACAGTATCGGTCGTTGTGGCGATGCTTAGGGGAGGCCTGTGTCCAAAAGTGGACGTCTTTCGGCTGAAATGATGGTGATGATATTGACCTGTTGTTTCAGAGTTTGGCTTAGTATCAAAAAAACCAAGCAATGAGTTTTTATTTATCACTAGATACTGTCCTTGGCTCCACCTTCGTGAGAGAGGCGATTTCCAAAATTAACAATTTTAAATTTTTCGTTTTTTTATGGGTCTTCCCTATTTTTTTTTTTTTACTTATAAATCATCCCTGTACTAGAGCAAATTCAAATTAGTCATGACTTTAATGAGTTCTAGCGATACTAACGAAGAGCAATTGATTTTTATATTCTAAATATTTTTTTTATTTATTGCGGGAATTGTCTTACCTTTTATTGAATTGAAGACAGGATAAACGTTTTTGTTAGCCCATGAATTAAAACATCAAAACGATTTGGAAACACTTTCATTGTGCGAACAAGTAAGAAGTGGGATTTCCTGCCGAAGTTTGTATGAATAGGTTTATCATCATCATCATTTCAGCCGAAAGACTTCCACTGTTGGACATAGGCCTCCCCCAAATGTCGCCACAATGACCGGTCCTGTGCGTCTCGCATCCATCGGATTCCCGCGACCCTCACCAGGTCATCGGTCCACCTTGTGGGAGGCCTTTCAACGCTGCGCACATGAATAGGTTACTTCTAGGCAATCGTGCTCCATTGTTGACCACATCATCGCTTATCATCAGGAGAAAAAGTGGTCAACCGAGAGCTGATCAATAAAAAAAAATCGCTGTCTCAGTTTAGAAAAGTTACCAAGAAAACTACAACACCACACAATACGGCGTCTTGCTATTTTCCACAGACCATTTCATTTTATAACCACTAGAACTAAATACACAATAGATTAGGCACCGAAACGTCCCGAAACTTCACCGTTTCTAAACTACGAAAGGCATTCAGGTGGCCTAACGATCTTCTAACAATGGCGACCACTAACGTTGGCGAGATGTGTCAAGTATTTCTGGATGTAGGTTGAGATATGGTAGTGTTATAAATCGGTCACACATTTAATGGAACTACTTCGTTGCTGGGTTCGTTTCTAATAAAATAAAGGTTTGTTTTGCAGTCGAGATGATATTTACACTAATATTATAAAGGTGAAAGAGTGTATGTATACTCGTATATAGGGTGACTGGCAATTAGTGTACGATACTTAAACACGGGATTGTGCTCATGATAACAAACAATTTTTATTATGGGAGCAAAGCCGAAATCGCGAAAAAAATATCAGCTGTTCAGTACATTAGGCAAACATAAATGTATTGAACAGCTGATTTTTTTTTCGCGATTTCAGGTATGTTCCCATAGTAAAAGTTGTTTGTTATCATGAGCACAATCCCGTGTTTAAGTATCGTACACTAATTACCAGTCACCCTATATATACCTATGTATGTGTATCTGTGTATTTTTCCCGCGAATGTAAGTTTGTTCACTCTCACAGCTGAACATAAAATGGATTAAACTTCGTAGTTTATACCGCGTACATCGAAGGACTGTACCAATTTGCTTGCAGCGGTCTTCCCGTTCGATTATATTTTAGATATTTTCGAGGCTAGAGTGAATAGGATCTTAATAAATTAGTGAGCTTCACCATCAACCATTGCATCACTGTTGCCATCAGGTGGGATCGCAGTCAAGCACTAGTTTATATTATTAAAAACTGCGCAAAGTGCGAGTCGGACTCACGCATTGAGGGTCCGTATAAATTTACGTATGAAAACAGTTCAATTCTCAAATTGAGCTATGAAGATTAAATACAAATTTACAGTTTTCAGATTTTTTCCTATACGTGTGCTATAAGACCAGGCTTCATGCCAAATTTCAGGATTCTAGGTCAACAGAAAGTACCCTATGAATTTCGATTCCCTTGAGAGTGTCGAAATACATTTTTTTTGCGACATAAACGGTTGTACCTTTTTTTCTTTAACTCAGAATTTTGATTTTTTTACAGCTTCAAGGGATCGTAGACCTGAGTATATGGTTTTAATTTCAACTCGATACAGACAGACAGACGACAAAGTTATCCTATAAGGGATCCGTTTTTTCCTTTTGAGGTACGGAACCCTAAAAAAAACTTGGCACACGGGTAGACCATGTCCTTTACATAGAACAAAAGACACTTTTAATCCCGGGAGCATGTTCCCTTGGTGTAATTGGGCATGCAAAGCCACTGACAGAAGCTAGCATAGAATAAACTTCAATGTACAACAAAATTATTGTAACAGAGCTCTTTTAAAGTATTTCTCAACCTTTCGATGGACTACACAAATTTAAGATAAAAGGGGAGCCAGTTGTAGAGTATCTAATCAACATGTAAATCAAAGTTAGAAAAGTCTGAATTTGGAAATGTGTTTGTTAAATGTCGCAGTAGAAAAATTGTTGCATTCTTAATTTATTTTAATGTTTTATTCTGTAATAAAATTTGCTTTTTGTGCAGTTTTTATCTAAAATTATTTATATGTATATACGAAACGTGTCCGAAACGTGGTCGCTTATAATGGGCCTCATAAGAAGACTTAAAGTCACCCAAAGGGCAATGGAAAGAGCTATGCTCGGAGTTTCCTTGCGTGATCGAATCAGAAATGAAGATATCTGCCGGAGAACCAGGTTGCCGACATAGCTCGAAGAATCGCCAAACTTAAGTGGCAATGGGCAGGGCACATTGCACGCAGAACTGATGGCCATTGGGGCCGAAATGTTCTGGAGTGGCGACCGCGTTCCGAAAGACGCAGCGTTGGAAGGTCTCCCACAAGATAGACCGATGACCTGGTCAGGGTCGCTGGAATCCGATGGATGCGAGACGCACAGGACCGGTCGTTGTGGCGAAGCTTGGGGGAGGCCTATATCCAGCAGTCGACATCTTTCGGCTGAAATTATGATGATGATGATGATGATTTATATATACTTTTATCTAGAGATAAATCTTATGTGACTTCTCGGGAATAGTTCAATATTCATCCCAAGAAACTAAGGAAGTATCTACCTTTACTTTCTTAGTTTCATAACTACGACAAGGTAACTAAATTCCTGGGCGTCGAGAATTGCAGGGCGATCCTCGGCCACCACAGGCGCGGATTTGCGGGCGACGACCAATGGGTAGCCTTGTCCGGCCGTCTCTCAAGGACGAAGCCTGAGTCGTCAATGGCGCTTAGGGTTACGACGCGCGCCTAATGAGATGTCAGCAGAACCATAAGGACCCAGCAGGACCATTGCAATTGCAAAAAAAGGACAACTGAAGGACATAGATGTGATTTTAGTCAGTAAAAGTTTCACACGCTCTCTCGCCCACCCTAGAGCAAGAAAAAGATGTTTTTTTTTTTTTTTTTTTTTTTTTAATTGATATAAACCAGCGCTTGACTGCAATCCCACCTGATGGTAAGCAGTGATGCAATCATTGATGGTGAGGCGCACTAGTTTATCAAGAGCCTATTCACTCTAGCCTTGAAGACACCTAAATTATAGTTGGACGGGAAGATCGCAGCAGGCAAATTGTTCCAGTCCTTCGATGTACGCGGTATAAACGACGAAGCGAAACGCTTAGTCCGGACCGTTGAAGTTTCAACAACGTAAGGGTGGATACTCGCCGTACGTCGGGTTGTCCGATGATAGAAAGGAGATGGCGGAATCAAGTCATGCAATTCCTGCGCACACTCTCCAAAATGCAACCTGTAAAATACCGATAGGCTGGCTACCCTGCGCCTGTGCTCGAGGCTTTGTAGATTGGACTTAACCAAATCAGGATCCCCAATTAGCCTCTTCGCACGCCTTTCCACTGAGTCCAAAGCTGCTAGATGGCATTTTGCAGCACCAGCCCATATGTGACTGCAGTACTCCACACACGATCGAACCTGTGCTTTGTATAACATTAGAAGCTGTCCCGGTGTGAAGTACCGTCGGACCTTTGCAAGAACGCCTAGTTTTCTAGCAGCTACCTTGGCTTTGGACTCAATGAACCGCCCAAAATTGAGGTCTGAGGAGATTTCAACTCCCAAGAGCTGAAGGCGGTCGGTGCACTCCAGGGATACATTCCGAAAAGCAGGAGCCAAGGTGAACGGGCTCCTTTTGGCGGTGAACAGACACGCTTGTGTTTTGGCGGCGTTGAATTCAACTAGATTGGTTTCGCCCCACTTGGAGACTGCCTGAAGTGAGACATTCGTACGCTCCACCATAGCCTCTCGTTCGGACCGGATTAGTTCCTTATTAGCCCGAGCACCTGGAAGGTATCTCTCTACAACTGTGCTATCATCTGCATACCCATAGATACCGGGCATCAGCAGATCGTTAATATGCAGCAGGAAAAGAGTTGCAGAGAGAACTGACCCCTGAGGAACTCCGGCATTAGTGGACATGGGCTCTGATGAGCATCCATCGACAACAACTCGGAGAGACCGTTCACTCAGGAAGTCTTTTACCCAGTTAATCAGACCAGGGGAAATGCCGTACGCTGGAAGCTTACTCAGAAGGCTGGCGTGCCATACCCTGTCGAAGGCCTTCGAGACGTCTAAGGAGACAGCAATCGCTTCTCCATTCTTCTCGAGGGCCTCGCCCCACATGTGAGTGGCATACACTAGTAGGTCCCCAGTAGACCGATTGTGGCGAAATCCGTACTGTCGGTCACTGAGGAGATCGTTACCTTCCAGGTATGCCATGAGGCGCGAGTTCAATATACGCTCCATAATCTTGCAAAGTATGGAGGTTATTGAAATCGGCCGATAGTTGGCAGGATCGGCACGACTGCCCTTTTTGGGCACGGGTTGCACGTTGGCAAGCTTCCAGGACTTGGGCACTATACCAGTCCTAAATGAGAGGCGGTACAAGCGCGTCAACACAGGAGACAACTCGGGCGCACATGCCTTGAGAACTATTGCTGGTACACCATCTGGTCCACTAGCTTTATTCACGTCTAGGCGACACAGTGCTCTCAAAACTTCTTTATTTCTTATGCGAACCTCAGGCATCGAGGTGTTGCAGTGAGGTAGAGCCGGTGGAGTAGCACTGCTAGTATCAAGACGAGAATTATGGGCGAAGAGAGATGCAAAGAGACCTGCTTTCTCTCTCGCCGAGTGAGCCAGTGTTCCATCAGGCTTAACCAGCGGAGGCAATGTGGCCCTACAGAAGTTCGCTTCGACCGATTTGGCAAGGGACCAGAACGCTCTGCTACCGGACGGCTGTGCAGAGAGCTTTGTGCCAATATGAGTAATGCGGTCGAACCGAGCCTTCTTTAGTGCCTTTTTGTAGGACTTGGCAGCATGGTTGAAAGCTCTCTTCTTTGAGCTCAGATCCGGAGCTTTGCGGTCACGAGCGTCAACCCAGGCGAGAAACGCCGAATGCTTACGCTCTTCAGCTTGAACGCAATCGGTGTTGAACCATGGGTGAGCTGAGCCTCCAACGGGTACGTCTCTATAAGGGATGAAAAACTCCATAGCTTGACGTATCACATCGGATATAGCATCCGCACAGCTCGACGGACTCTCAGAAGAGAAGCAGACCTGCTGCCAAGGATAAGATGCAAAGAAATGCCGCATCTCATCCCAATCTGCTGACCTGTAACGCCACATTCGCCGTTCACCGCGTGAGTCGCAGTCAGGTGGGGAGAAGGACGAAACAGACTTCACCAGGCAGTGATCTGAAGTTCCAAGTGGTGAGGAAACTGTTACGATACATCTGTCCGGATCGGTGGTCAGCAGAAGGTCCAGACAATTGGCAGTATGACCAACTACATCAGGCACCCTAGTCGCTTGCTTGACCAGCTGGGAAAGGCCCATCGATATTGCAAAGTTTCGCGCTTCTCTCCCAGCGTGGTCGGTCCTCTGGTATGGGAACAGCCAGTCTTGGTGGCACGCGTTAAAGTCCCCCAGAGCGACGAGCTGCGCATCAGGGTGCCGTTGCAGAGCCTTATCGGCAGCCTCACTGAGGTGGTCGAACAACCGAGTCGTCTCCTGATCACCGCTGTGCGAACGGTAGACACAGGCATAAACAATTTTGTCCGTACCAGTGTCCACCAACAGCCACAGCGTAGATAAATTAGGGTCTTCAAGGTGACGGAGACGCTGGCAGCAGATGTCATTACGGACGTACACACAGACCCCGGCACGCTGCAGGAAATGATGCTCCAGTGAGTATCCCGGGTAGTTGAGGTACGCCGTATCTGACGGACATCTAATTTGGGTCTCCGTCAAGAAAAGCAAGTGTGGCTTGTCAGTCTCAAGATGGTGGTGGACCGCAACGAGATTGGAGTGCAGCCCTCTAATATTTGAGAACTGCACTTGAAATGAGAGGACGTGCATCCGCTGTTGACACTTGCCTTTCTTTTTACCTTTCATTGTTTTGTGTGTGGAGTGAATAGGAGAGATGGAAGATGGCGGTTGAGCGAGGTGATGCGATGTTGAACTGATGATGATTTCTCATCTTTGAGGTGACCAAATTAAGTAAAGTAAATAATTTTTCACGGACAGATTTGAGCAAGAGTGTCAGACTTCTACTGAATAAAAGTCACCCACGTTCCTTTAGTTGCCCGAACAATTCAACCCAGTCCTAAAACCTAATTAGTTATAACAAACTTTATTTATTATTTATTTATTATATTCTTTATTGTACACCACATAAACAAAAATACAGGACAAACATAATTAAAAATAAGTGTACAATGGGCGGTCTTATCGCACAGGGCAATTTCTTACAGACAACCTTTGGATGGACTGAAAGAAAGAAGATGGATTTAGGGTTGTCAGTGTACAACATCAGGAAATACTAATAAGACAATAACACAAATACATACATACAATATAAGAAAAACATATACTAATAAATATTAAATATATAATTGAGCCAGGAGAAGAAAAAATCAAAGTGAAAGGTAATGCTCCTTCACCATTTTTTTAAACGTAGGTAGCGTTTGGGCACGCCTCACTTCTAAGGGTAACGCATTCCACAAACGAGCTGCTTGAATTGTGAAAGATTTATCAACGAAACAAGTGGAATGCGTGCGAATACTTAATTTTAGGTTTTCCGATGATCTCAAGGACCTACTATGTGTGTCACTGAGAAACTGAAAGCGTTCCTTAAGATAAAACGGGGTACAAGGATTAAATAGCACATTATAAAGCAAAGAAAGTATGTGGGCGTTCCGGCGAAGGCGAATAGGAAGCCATTTGAGCTTAGTACGAAATTCAGAAACGTGGTCATACTTACGCAAGCCAAATATGAACCTTATACAGAGATTTTGAAGTCGCTCAAGCTTATCCAATTGGTCTTGGGTGAGATCAAGATAGCTGGCAGCAGCATAGTCCAGGATTGGAAGAAGAAGAGATTGTGCTAACGCAATTTTAGTAGTGATGGGAAGAAAATTACGAAGACGTCTTAGGGAGCCCGCCGAAGCAAATAGCTTACGACTGACTTCCTGCAGTTGTTTTGTCCAGGAAAGAGTGCGGTCGATATAGATCCCCAAGTTCTTCACAGTGTAACTTAAAGGAATAGTGGTATTATTGAAAAAAACTTGGGGAAGCTTCGACCAATCTACTTTAGACACATTCCGGGAACTACCAATAACAATCACTTGCGTCTTAGTTGGATTGATCTTCAACCCAAACTCAGCACTCCAGTCACCTATTCGAGCCAGGTCTAAGTTGATAGTATCAATGGCCTCAGATAACTTTCCGATAGGGGCTTGAGCATAAATTTGGAGATCATCAGCATACAGGTGGTAGAAAGAAACTAGTCGTTGAGTGATAGCGTTTATAAAAATTGCGAAGAGTAGAGGAGATAAAACGCCACCCTGCGGCACACCGGCAGAGGTGTCACACCAAGACGAGAAAGATTCTTCGAGAAACTTTGGTCGTTAGGATTCTATTCAATTTATTTAATCCACATCTCAAAACTGAATCCTTTTTGAATGAACTCAAACTTTGAGTTGTATTTAATTTATTTTATAATATGGTGAGACAATTTGGACACGTAGGTACCCTGAGGGCTTGTGGGTGGCGCAAGATCCTTAAAGAACTATAGTTGATGCGTTACAAAACGACAATAGCGGTCATTAACTCATATTTATTGAGATTTGTAATAAGACACAGGTTATGAAAATCATTACATAGATTATTCTATGGGTTCCTTATGAAGAAGTATTAGGAAAACACAGTAACAGCTGTTATTGCCGTGTAAAAACAAAAAAACTGGGCAAGTGCGAGTCGGACTCGCGCACTGAGGGTTCCGTGCAACTTGAAAGGTAAATTGCGGTTTACGATTTATGACGTATTCAAAAAAAAACTACTTACTAGATCTCGTTCAAACCAATTTTCGGTGGAAGTTTGCATGGTAATGTACATCATATATATTTTTTAGTTTTATCATTCTCTTATTTTAGAAGTTACAGGGACACACATTTTACCAATTTGGAAGTGTCTCTCGCGCAAACTTAGAAAAAAATGATGTTAGAAACCTCAATATCATTTTTGAAGACCTATCCATAGATACCACACGTATGGGATTGGTGAAAAAAAAATTTTGAGTTTCAGTTCTAAGTATATGGAACCCCCGAAATTTATTGTTTTTTTTTTTCTATTTTTGTGTGAAAATCTTAATTCGGTTCACAGAATACATTTACCTACTTACCAAGTTTCAACAGTATAGTTCTTATAGTTTCAGAAAAAAGTGGCTGTGACATACGGACGGACTGACAGACAGACATGACGAATCCATAAGGGTTCCGTTTTTTGCCATTTGGCTACGGAACCCTAACAACCAGCAGCTTCCAGCCTGGACTTATATAAAACCTAAAACCAAGCAACTACACGCTATGGGCACGCTGTGGAATATGAACCTGGGCTTAGGAGGTCGGTAGTAGTCCCTTGCTGTACACCCCACAGCAAGGGACGGGCTGGAATAATCAAAAACAGATAAATTATTGACGAGTCTAAGACTACAGGCTCAGAGGCGTGAACAGGTTCGAGTAAAAGACGGGGTAAATATTGATGAGGACGTCGCGACAGGCCCTGGTGGCGAGGGTGGCCAATGTTTACGAAGGATGCTAGTTTATTTACAGCGAAAAAGAGCATGCCAGGAACGGCAAATCTACGAGATGCGGTAGGGTTCGTATCGGCCGGCCGAACGCACTTCCATCCAGACAACTGCCCTTATATAGTCCCAGTGGGTAGATACTGGGTTTTCTTTTTATAAAAGTAAGGGTAGGGGCAAACCAAGCTGTGCACTCAATTGCCTATCGGCCAAGCAAGCGGCAAGGGAGCAGTTGGAAAAATAGTATTATCATATAAGGTTCTGATTCTTTGGATATATTTTTTAGCTATCTGAGTCTTTCTTTGACTTTCCCGGTCATGTAGTGTGTGTGTATTAAGATAATATTGTGTTTTTTGGTACATGTTGTATTAGATACCGTAGCTGAATTTACAGGCAGACAGATAGATATTAATGAGGCCACTGTGAAACATGATCTCATCACATTTTACTAAAATTGTGCTGCGTATGGAAAAAATATATGCAAATTTTTTGTGGGAGCCTTCAATTAAATACACTTAGTAGATATAATAATAATAATAAGAACATGCCAGGAACGGCGAATCTACGAGATGCGGTAGAGCCCTGACTACCGGTAGCTTGAACCCTGTTCCCGATGCCGGTGGGCTACTATTTTTTAAATTTTTAAATGTTTTTTGATATGCTTTTTTTAGGAAACATTTAAAAATGTAAATAATATGTTTAGATAGAAAATAAATGGAATAATAATAATATAATATTCATGAAAGTCATAAATGGTCACATAAAAAAGTTTAAAATGTTATCATAAACATTACGCTACTAGTATTAGGGTAATATTAACGGCAAACAGAAAATAAATAAGTACAATAATAGTATTGTCCTTATTTCTTTTCTGTAAGTCTTTTATTGAGTTGTACCTGCCAAGTCTTGTTTTCTGCTCCATTCGACTGGCAGAAAATGCCTAAGGCATTAAATCCGCCTTTGTACGGGTGTTTTTATCCATTATATTATATAAATAGAGAAACTGACTGACTCACATATCAACGCACAGTGGAGACCGCCGCCGGGATTCCGATCTCGATTTCCGGCCACCACAGGCGCGGGCTTGCGGACGGCGAGTGGGTGGCTCGCCGGCCGACCGTCCGGTAACCGTTCGGACCGAGCCCAAGTCGTCGACGGCGCGCACTGTTCCACGCGCGCCTCAGGGAAATGTCAGCATATTGTAGGGGCCCAGCAGAGTCGAAGCCTACTGGGGCCACAGGTAGTGTGAAAGCGAAACCCGGGGCCTCGGGATGAAGGCAGAGAAGGAACAGTAGTTGGTTTTTAGTCAGTAAAAGTCTGACACTATCTCCCGCTCCGCCCAAGAGCGCGGTTTGTCATTAGATGATATTCCCACCAAAAAAAAAAAAACGCACAGCGGAAACATCAACATTTCAGTTTCCTTTTTATGACCAGCACTAAAGGAGGATTTTTCAAAGTTCACCCCCTAAGGGAGAGCAGTGGTGGCCGAGTGATAACGGCCCCGACTTACAAGTTGTAGGTCGCGGGTTCAAACCCAGTCAGGCGCATTACTTTGTGTAATTTGCTATCAAAACGGTGAAGGAAAACATCGTGAGGAAACCGGCATGTCCTAGAACCAAAAATTCGAAGACATGTGACATCCACCAACCCGCACTGGGCCCGCGTGGCGGATTACGGCCCATTCCCTCTCCTAGAGAGGAGGCCTGAGTCCCAACAGTGGGAACATTATAAGGCCGACTATGCTATGCTACCCCCTAAGGGCATGAAACGAGGGTCCAAAGTTTGTATGAAGAAACCTACTTCCATTCGGGCAAAGCCGCTGCAAGAAGCTAGTTAGTGAAGATTTAATAAATAAATATTATTAATTTTCAATAAATACGATACAGCATTACTTGAAATAAGTTTCTTGAAGCTTAAGCTAACTATAAATATCTCAATAGGACAACTTAACACCGTGATCGTATTTACGTCTAACTTTGAAACCAGAAGCAATTACGTCAATTCAGTAGAAATAAAATACTGGATAGTATTTATTGAGGAAAGAAGGACAAAAAATCTTGAGATATAAGCAGGAAGTAGGAAAGTGGACATAACATACGATTGACGAAGGTTTTGGAGATTAAGGAAAAAAAACATAATAAATCGCATAGAGGGTTTTTTTTAGATGAGAAATCATCCAATGACTTCTCCCTCCCGCTCTAGGGAGGAGCAGGAATGCGTGTCAGACTTTTATTAATAATAATAATATGACATTTATTTCAGACAAGAGTCCATATATTGTTAGTAACACAAGAAATATTGAATTATTGACTAAAACCCACTCTTTTGTTCTTTCATTGCATTGCGTTCCAGGATTCCGGGTTATCCATTCTAAAGCGAACCCATGGCCTCAGTAGGCTTCGACCCTGCTGGGCTCTACGGTTTTGCTGACATCTCCTTGAGGCGCGCGTGGAACACTACGCGCCGTTGTCGACTCGGGCTCGGTCCGGACGGTTACCGGGTGGACGGACGGCGAGCTACCCATTGCTCGCCGTCCGCAAGCCCACATCGTATAGCGGGTATGTCAGCATCCAATTTTTGCTTATTGAAAATCAATCTTTGAAGAAAGTAGTAAGTAGTGACTCTGTTAGCCACACAATTCAATTCAATTCAATTTCGGGGAGTGTGCGTTAGAATGGCGCAATTTAATTCCACCAGGTCCGTTCCATCATCGGACTGACCACAAGACGTATGGCGTTGCACCATCGGTACATGGTGGACATCCCACCCATACGTACAAAGCGTTTTGGGAACACATTCATAATGCGTACAGCTAAGGAGTGGAATTCCCTGCCTGAGTCTATGTTTCCTGATAGCTACAACCTAGGGGTATTTAAGTCAATTACTTCTAGGCAAGCGTGCTCCATCGTAGACCACATCATCGCTTACCATCAGGTGAAATAGTGGTCAAACGCGAGCCTATCAATAATACAATAAAAATCGTATAAAAATCCATGTCTACTTACTTATACTTTTCACTCAGGGTACTTCTGACACCAATACTAGTCCCCCTCTAGAGAATATCAACTTCATGCTAACGTTAGATATGAAAGGATCATTCGGTCTCACACTTGACCAAGAACATCGTTCGAAATCGTATTACTGGATATCCCCAGGCGTTTCTACGTGGAACTAGTCTAGATCCGAGCTTTCGAATACGAATCCGGGCAGGTCAGTGTGACATTTTAATTTTATCATTTAACTGTATCACACTAAGTTCAAAATCTGTTTAAACTTTTTGATTACTGTTGACCTGTGATTCTGACAAAATGTAATTTAACAATAATAGTTTTCTATCACTTGACATTCCAAGAACATTTTGAACTTTTGACAAATGTTATCCATTGACATATTAATATCTCTTTGCCGAGGCACTCTGGTCAAGCCCCCCTCGCATTTCTGTATTTTTTTAATGAGTATTTGGCGGATTTGTTTTGCAGTGAAATTCAGTTTTTTAATTACTCGCGAATTGATTCTTAGTTTTGTATAATTTGTGCTGTTCTGTATCCCAAGTGGAAAATATGTGGAATCATTGAAATAGATGCAATCTCAGTATAATAATATAAATGAGAATTCTGTTGTAGTAATCAGCAAAGTTTGGCAAGAAAGTCGACTTGATACATTTGTTGCAAAATACTACAAAGACATTAGAATATGATATCATATTCTAATGTCTTCAATCTAATCTAATCTACTCCACATTCTCATGGAAAAAAGAGACTGTATTCTGTCATCATCATCATCATCATTTCTGCCGAAAGACGTCCACTGCTGGACATAGGCGTCCCCCAAGTGTCGAAGATGACTTGGTAACTGTATTCTGTGTCAAAAATATAATAAATACTTTATAAACTTAACACTGGTTAAACATTGAAAAAACAAATCCTATGAAGCCAAATAAAAAAAAACTAATCATTTATTTAAAAAAAAAGTAACCAACGCAAAAGTTTAAGCAAAAATGGACATTGTCGGTGTTTCTATAATAGTTTTGTCTCTTCGTTATTTAACACCGACTTCCGAAATTAAAGTTATTTTGCACTTTTCAGTGTTTTTTTTACTTTGAAGTCGGTTGTATTTTTTTTGTAAAAAGTTTTTTATTTTACACTTTTTAGTTATGGTACCACCACTAAAAAGTACCCCTCAGCCAAACTTAAATACCTTCTAGCCAGAGTGCATCTCATGACAATTCTAATAATCCCAAACACGGTTAGATTACATTAATTTATTACAGAGTTCCAGTGCCTAATTTCAGGCTTCATCATCAGATCAGTTCGATATATTCCCCCTCTACTTTCAGTCAGTCATCGACTACACGTAGAAACAAAGTAATTTTACTTGTTACGACGGTTCTGCTGTGATCCTATGAGGAGTTCTGTTCCATATCTTCAAAGTTCATGATCAGATCATAACAATATTTCTATGGGACCAACTCGGAAGTATAACCTTCCAATCAAAAAAAAAATTTTCAATATCGGTCCACAATTGACCGAGAAATCGGTGAACATACATAAAAAAAAAAAATAAAGAACATACATTTAACCGAACATATAACCTCCTCCTTTTTGAAGTCGGTTAAAAATGGTTTCCTTTTAAGCTAAAAACAGGTTATTTTTCTATCAATCTATTTTTGTTTGTAACTCTATTAGAGATTTCTCAGAAAGCTTCAAGACTACGAAAAGGTGAGTGCTAAAAGCCAAAACTTTCATCTTATATTACGAGTGTCATTAGTTCATAACTTTGATATATAAGCCATATATAAGCCAGTAAAGGCTTTTGTAGTTTTTAGTATAAAAAAATAATGTATGCTGCGATTTTGAACATAAATAAAAAAAAATATATAAATCTGAGTGTAGCTGAACCGAATGAGTTCTTTTTAGGTTAAACTAGGAAGTGGTGAAAGATTATTATTATTATATACTTTATTGCACACATTAAAACAGGACAAACATTTATAAAAATAAATGTACAAGTGTACAGTGTGTGTGTGTATGGATTAATGTGTTTTGAGGGATTTCTTTTGTAATACACACACTTGCCATCACACACATTTAAAAAATTTGAACAGATGACTTTTGATTTTGACAAAACAGTATTATTACGTATCTTAAGGTACAGTCAACAAAAGAGATAAGCATCCAAGGTCATCAGAAGGTTGAAGTTCTCATGGAAACCTATGGATGCATAAAACGTAATTAAATTCATAGTAAATATTATAAATAATTCATTTATAAAATAAAAATTCATTCATCCATCGGTTGCTATGAAAATCTCAACTATATCTGACGAGCCCGGTTACTTATCTCCTTCCTATACATAGTTTATCTATTTGTGTGTTTTACCATAAATTAGTATTTTTTTGAGTAGCCCATCGTTTTGTTTATAGATTTTCTCCTTTTTTTTCGGTAGGAAAATCATCTTATGACACCCCCGCTCTTGGGCGGAGCGGGAGATAGTGTCAGGCTTTTACTGACTAAAAACCCACTCCTGTTCCTTCGTTGCCTTTTGTATCAGGACAGTCTTCCTTTAAGAATCAGATTTCTCCTACAGATTTTCTCCAATAAGATGGTTAAATAATTATAATAATCTTTAATCCCGTTAGAAGATATATTATAATATCTTCGTTATTACATTCTTACTTTCTCACTAATTCTCTTATTTTATTATATTTTATTCACTTAATTTTACTTTACCAGAGAGAGATAAATACATTGTAGAGAATCGTACTAGAAAATGAAAAAAAAAAAAATTTCTCAAATAAACTTTTACTAAAGTTCGTTTTTTAATCCCAGATAATGATTTGACAAGTGCAAATGTCAAACTCCAGAAATATGTTGCCTGCTTTTTGATAAAAGTGATGTCTCCAAATTCGATTTTTTATACCGATTCTTTTAATAATACAACCTTTAAGGAAAGAAGGACTAAGATACGTGTATCTACGATATATAAGTGTTTGTTTATAGCTGAGTCTATCTAATATGAATTGAAGATTAAAATATTCAAAAATATTACCATATTTTTTTACACTTGGACTTTTACTTACACTAAGAACTCACAAAACCGTTTTTACCGGCGGGCAACTAGTAGAATCCTGCAGGCCACGGTCACCCGCAGCCTCGGCGGGTTGCGCCCGCACTCTCTGCGGTCGATTAACAACCGCAATGGCCATCAGGGGATAGAGAAATTCGATGCGAAATCCGAAAATCGATTGATGCACCCAGAACTTTATAGGCCTTCTTTTTTTCATTCTTCTGTGAAGTAAGTATAACTCAACAGCTCGTTTCTGATGTATGTCCACGGCGGTCTGGAGCTCAACTGGTAATTAACCGCGCGGCTTGCGATTGTCATCTGCCAAGTTTGCGAGCAATAACCGCAACCGCGACGGCTGTGTAACCACACAAAACTCCGGTCTCGTGGGTTTAGAAATAAAACAGCTGTTTCCTCCACCGTGGCGGGCGCGGTTGAAAACCGCTCCATGAGTTCTTAACTAGTACCTTTTACCAGGGAGCTCCAATATATGGGCGTCCCAACACAATTTTATATCTTGTTTACAAGAGCGGGACGAGACAGTCGCAGTTTATGCTTTAGAATTATAAAAGTATATCATCATTGGTCGTCAAGATATTTATCAAGATCGGAATTCATCCAATGACTTCTCCCGGTCTGGGTGGAGCAGGAGGGCGTGTCAGACTTTTACTGCTTAAAACCACATCGACCCTACTATGCCCCTACGGTTTGCTGACATCTCTTTGAGGAGCGCGTGGATCATTAAGCGCTGTCGACGACTGGGGCTCAGTCCCGGCGATTACCGGACTGCCAGACGGCAAGCTACCCATTGCTCGACGTCAGTATTGACATTGTGGCAGTCCGGGTTGGGGTCTCGGCGACCGGGGCGTAAAAATTTTCGTTTCCTTACTCGTGCAGCCTCCTCCTTCGCTAGAATTACTGCTTCGCAGAAGGAGGTGGCAACTGCCACTCCTCCTCGCTCCGGACCATGGCCTGTACCAGGACCCAGCGCGAGAGGTCGTTGCCACCTATTGCCTTCACGAGGACACGGCGGTGCTCCGCCCAAGTGAGACACACCACCACCGTATGCTCCACCGTGTCCTCCGGGCGGTCCACACAGTGGTGACCTCCTCAATCCGATGTAGGAACTTCCCGAACTGACCATGTCCGGTGAGGACTTGCTTAGCCACTCCTCAAAGAATGGGCACGCCATAATCATGACGGTTAGTCCCCAAACGTCATGATTATGGCGTGCCCATTGCTCGTCAAGCTGTGAATTCACATGTTTGCATTGCAAGTAACCGACACTAGATTCGTTTATGGCTACAATTTTAGAAGAGATTAGAGTTAATCTCTAACCTAGTAAAGTTGTAATAAAGTGTCAGCAAAAATATAACTTTGAGTAATTCTATATTTTTATCTGGGTTTGGTGATAATAAATCGAGACGAAAAAATAAAATGACGCAGCTTTTGCTAGTCTTTCAATTCTTAGGCTTAAATTATATTTTATTTTATGAGTTAGACATTTTCATCTATCAAATTACCTTCAGAAATAAAAAAAACGACCATAATTAGTTCGATAAAAAAACGAAATTATTTTTACGAATATTTTCGGTTTTTTGTTCAATATCGGTTGCGGTACCTCACTATTTATGAAATGGAAAAAACATGCAACATTCGAATTGTCAAATCATTATCTGTAATTAAAAAACAGATTGTAGAAGGCCTACTATAGAATGTAATATAATTATACTAGCGGACCCGATAGACGCTGTCATGTCTGAAAGCTGGTTCTACAACAGAAAAAAAAATTAGAACCCAACTGCAGGGTAACAGTGGCTCTTGTGAACCAACCCGCAGACCTAGCAGGCCGGACCTTAGTACAGGCCATGGTCCAAAGCGAGGAGGAGTGGCAAGCAGTAATGCTAGCAAAGGAGGCGGCCGATCGCGTGAGGCAACGGTCCTCACGCCCCAACCGCCGCCGGAATTCCGATCCCGATTTCCGGCCACCGTAGGCGCTGGCTTCCGGACGGCGAGCAATGGGTAGCCCGCCATTCGACCGTCCGGTAACCGTCCGGACTGAGCCCAAGTCGTCGACGGCGCGTATTGTTCCACGTGCGCCTCAGGGAGATGTCAGCAATCGTAGGGACCCAGCAGGGTCAAAGCCTACT
This sequence comes from Mythimna impura, assembly GCA_905147345.3. Lineage (NCBI taxonomy): Eukaryota > Metazoa > Arthropoda > Insecta > Lepidoptera > Noctuidae > Mythimna > Mythimna impura. The sequence continues at coordinate 19,132,259 of LR990353.1, read as the reverse complement.
GGGGCCATGGGTAGTGTGAAAACGAAACCCGGGGCCCTGGGACGAAGGCAAAGAAGGAACAGGAGTGGGTTTTTAGTCAGTAAAAGTCTGACACTATCTCCCGCTCCGCCAAGAGCGGGATTTGTCATTAGATGAATTTCCACCACCTAAAAAAAAACCTACTGGGTCTAATTTTATTTTCAATTCATCTAGGGACACACTCAAATATACACACAAAGATTGATTCATATCAGTCAAATCGTTTGGGAGGAGATAATTGACAAATACACGTACATAAATATAAAAAATATATAAAGAATATGAGATATTTTCGACATTTTGAAATTCGTTGTCTACAACTCAGTAATCTAAAACTCATTTTGCAGTTACCAGGTCCGCGCAGTTGATGTTTCTGACCACAAGGCTATCAATTTCCTCAACGTTACTCTGGCTCTCTGAAGCTTTCCAAAATATAGAGTTTTTAAAATCGTTTATAGTGGACAGATTGCATATTGTAAAAAGTGATGTTGATATCTCAAATCTAGCTCATTCATTACCGGAGGAGATCTCTTTTCACTTTGCGCACAAGAAAAACCAGCGTAGAGCGCTAAGAGCCTTGACTACCTTGTTACCCGACTGCGCGACGCAAAGGAGGGTAATGTGTTTATCAGTCTATGTATGTATGTATGTATGTATGTATGTATGTATGTATGTATGTATGTTTGTTTCTATGTGGCGTTCTAGAGACCAAATGCGTAGGCCGATTTTGATAATTCTTACGTCAATCGATTCGTCTTAACCTTGCGAGTGTCACTAAAGACATGACAGTAATCAAAATTCACCACAGCTACAACCAGACGCCATATTGTCAAAATGAAAAAAAAAAAGTCGATGAACTATGTCAAGTGGGGTGTCATTGAATAGGTATTTTGAAATCATCTTTAGGTTCCTTTTATCATTTTTCATTTTAAATAATAGTTTAGGATATATAACGATTTAAAGTTGTTTAACAAAACAATCATTCTCGCTAATTTTCTTACTTATTGATTTAAGTTTTCCGAAACGATACACAAATAAAAAAAAAACAGTGAAAAAGCATGAAGAACAAATATTTTTGGTAAAAAAAGTTTACCACCAAACTCGATAGGTGGCGTTGTTCATTTGATGCACGTTTGTAAATCAAATCATTCGAGTTTTCCCATCTACTAGACAGGTCGATGAACATAAGCAAAAGATGACAACTATATTGGCAAAAACTACTAGGTTGTATAAATTACATGCAGTTGATATATCAGTAGAATCGAAAACATAATTATGGTCAAAAACCGAAAGATGTAGGTATATGTTTCTGATGATCCTAACAAAACTGGAGGAATCATTAAATATTTAACAATCGGTTAAGGATCACGAGTTATGTTACGAAGAAATTTGAATGTTACCCATGGTCTTGTTAACGGAGCAATGGGTGTTATAAGGACAATTGAGTGGCCAGCTCTTCGGAGGGACCAATTGGAACCCGGAGAATTGCCACAAGCTGTTTATATAGAATTTGACGACAAAGTAATTAAAAACAATGTTCCTGGAATAGGAGTCAGAATCGAACCATCGACGACAGAATTCGATGCACTTCGCGGACAGGGTAAAATAGAGCGAAAAATGTTGCCATTGATATTGTGATGGGGTGTAACTGTACACAAGCTCCAAGGAACTACTTTGGACTTTTGGACCGAGCTGTGGTTGACTTAAGTTCACGCATTTTTGCTAAAGGTCAAGTATATGTAGCTTTGAGCCGAGTTAAATCTCTAGAGGGACTAATCATCAGTAGTTTAGACCACCGCAAGTTACTTAATAATCCCCACGATATTAACTCCCTCAATGAAATGACTAGATTGCGAAATTTACCATCTTATAACGAAGTCAATTAATCGTAACTAAAAAGTATAAAATAAAATAAAAATATTTAAAGAAAAACAAAAAACCCGACTGCGTCGAAACTAATTTTAAAAAATACGTAAAAAAATTAACTTAAATAAAAACTAAAAAGAAACAAACAAGCCCAGTAGTGTAGAATTCTGTTATGTAATACTAAATAACTACACAATTGAAATAGTTTTATAATCGATACACACATAAAACAAATCATAAATTCTAATGCAGAACAGACCGACTCACAGTCGGGGCCCATTCAAATTTTACCAATCAAATCTTCTCAAGGGGCCCCGACTGTGAGTCGTTCTGTTCTGCATTAGAATGTATGATTTTTGCAATTTTTAATAGAAACGATGCCGCATTATGATATTCATAATTTGTGTAAAATTGTATTTTTGGAAATAAAAATTATTATTATTATTATTATTATTATTATTTGTTTTATGTGTGTATCGATTATAAAACTATTTCAATTGTGTAGTTATTTAGTATTACATAACAGAATTCTACACTACTGGGCTTGTTTGTTTCTTTTTAGTTTTTATTTAAGTTAATTTTTTTACGTATTTTTTAAAATTAGTTTCGACGCAGTCGGGTTTTTTGTTTTTCTTTAAATATTTTTTTTTCTTTTCTGGATAAAACTTCTTCTCCTTCTTATTTGACTTCTCGAAACCAATTTCTTTGCTCTGGTCATAATAAAAATCTCCGATCTACCAATAATCGTCTTCTACGATGTCCTACACACCTCTCTGGGTTTATCCAGTCCTCCTTCTTTGTCCATGCGATCTCTCTTTGGAATGCGCTCCCGCTGAACATCAGGATGGTGTACAGTCGGTTCACTTTTAAGATGACAGCACGTGAACACATTCGCAGGAAGTTGTTGTAATCATCACAGCGTTGATTTGTTGGATTCGTTTTTCATAATTACATTGTTAATTTGTATGTGTGTATCTAAGTATATCGGGTGACTGGTAATTAGTGACCGATACTTAAACACGTGATTGTACTCATGATCACAAACAACTTTCCCAAAGAAACTTTTTTTTACACTCTTTAGTTTTATGACTACTGTTAGCCGCAGCCGCGTAACGCCGTTGTCACATGTACTTTTTGTACCTTACCAACGCGGTGCGGGTGGGAGAGGTGGGACGTGAGGCGCTCTACTACCTAGTTCATTGCCCTTTCCCGAGCGCGCGTGAATTTCAGACAGCTGTTTTGTTATTGTCATAAAACTAATGAGTATATAAAAAAGTTTCTTTGGTAAAGTTGTTTGTAATCATGAGGACAATTACGTGTTTAAGTATCGGTCACTAATTACCAGTCACCCTTTAAATTTATTATTGTATCTCTTTTCTATTTCTTTACCATTAAGCTGCACCTACCATGTTCTGGGTTGACGTAGAAAATGCCTAAGGCATTATGTCCGCCTTTGTTCAGTGTTTATTACTAGTGCATAAAGTTTTAATAAATAAATAAAAACCAATAATAGAGGAGAATGATAGTAGACTAGACTAGACAAACACTTTCTTTTACTCTTTAAATCTGTCTCCAGGGAATTTAACGGTGATATTTTGTAACTAGCTGCTGCCAACGGCTTTGGCCACGTGATAGTAGAATATTACTCAAGGGAACATACTCTCACGATAAAAAGTATTCTATGTGCTCTTTCAGGATTTGGTCCACCCATGAATCAAGTTTCATCAAAATTCGTTAAACCGTTTGAGCGTGAAGAAATAACAAATATATACACACACAAACTCGCAAACTTTCACCTTTTTAATAATAGTGTGATAGTTAAAATATTATTTATTTATTATTATTTATTATATACTTTATTGTACACCTCATAATATGGACAGGATAAACATATACAAAAACAAAGTGTACAATTAAAGGGCGGTCTTATCGCACAGGGCAATCTCTTACAGACAACCTTTATTTATTATAAATTTTTTTTATTAAAATATTTTTCTTTCTTTCTTTTCTTTAGTTATAGAAAAAAGTTAGCTCTTCTTCAGATCAAGCTTATCTGTAATTAAGTAACTAATAAGCCTTTATAAACAAATGAATACCTTAACCAAATCTTCAATGAAGACAAAGATGTCGGCTCCGTCACACACCCTAACTTACACAACCTTTTTCTCAGAGAAAACTAAACCACATTATTCATGACAGCATGTAGAAAATTCCTAAAGGATCGCGCGATAAGCCGTCGTGTCTTGTTGAGACAATAAAAAGAACGCCTGAAGGATAAAAGAAAATATTCTGAATTTTCTAAAACTACAACGTTGGAATAACTCTGTTACCGCCGCAGGGATACAAAGTGAATTATCTGACTACACATACAAGTATGTCATGTGTGGCATATTAAATTCAGGATATTGTTTTAAGGTTTCTTCCTACACGAGGGAATAAAGGGTTTACAGGAATAGCGAAGAAGGTGATATTATATCAAAGATAAAGCTAGAACTACATTAGACCGACGCACACGTATTACACGCCTGATTTGTACGTAGAACGACGTGGCGTGGCGTGAATCAAGTGTAGCTCTAAAAGTCTAGTTTCCATATAAAATGCATGGAGACCGACGCGCCCAGATCGGCGTGTGTGGCACACGTGTGCGCAGTGTAGGTCTAGCTCACGTAGGACAGAATACACTATAGCTGACCGCTGTAGCTTTACACTTGTCGTTCAACAATGTATAGACCTGTACTAAATTGTATTGAGTACCTACATATATGTATTATTTATTTTTAATAAGTTATGTGTAGCATAGCATAAACAGTCTTATAGTATTCCCACTGCTGGGACTCAGGCCTGCTCTCTAAGAGAGGGAAGTGCCGTAATCCACCACGCGGGCCCAGTATGGTTTCGTGGATGTCATATGTCTACGAATTTTTGATTCTAGGTTATGCCTCACAATATTTTCCTTTACCAAATTATACAAAGTAATGCATCTTGCTGGGTTTGAACCTGTGACCTACTAGCCCCGTAAGTTGGGACCCCTAACACGGGGCCACTACTGCTCCAATTTTTTCTTTCTTTAAATAAATGTCACACGATCAATTCACTAGTTGAGTATGTTAGAGAAAGTTTGGAAGTTGCGTCAGTGACTGAAAAATTTGTCTTGGTATTGATAGCTAGATATATTCATTATTGTACACCAATAATAAATTGGAACTTAAAATTAATAGGGTGTTACAATGGGCGGTCTTATCGCTAAGAGCGATAAGCCATGTGAAGAGGAGGAATAAAACGCATGTTACAGTAGAAGAACGTATACGTCCACATACATAATATATGTGGATACATATACATAATATATGTGGATGGAGAAGGAAAAAGAAGCCAAAAAAAGATGAACAGATTATGTGAGAAACTATATATGAAAAAAAGGGGTCAGTGATGAAAGTCAGCGATAGTGTAACGGTTAACAGGACAAAATGGAAGAAAAAAAACGTATTGCACCACCTCGAATAATATGGGAGAAAGGCAGGAAGACGATGGTGATGATTTGAATCGCTATCATTGGTGGAATGTTACTAGGGCCAAAGTGCATCCTACATAAACTTGGTCCTTTAAAAAAGGCAGCTAAAATAAATCAATAACACACTATTTTGTGCCGAATGAAGGGAACATTTGCATTACGTAAATTAGTACTGCGCACGTAACATGAAACGCGTGATGAAATATTTCACTCGTTTATTATGAAGGTATTACATTTAATATACCTGCTTCTATATGTGGAGGTTTATGAAGCCGAAAATGTTTTCACACAAACGCGAGTGTGACTGTAGTACTTATACTACTTATGAAGAAACTGAATTGCTCGTTTTGCCTTTAAAATTTACTTCTTAACGGTTATAAGTATGAGCTTTCCGATTCGGGTATGGCTGAAAGTTTATCAGGAGCGGATAAAGATCGCTTTACAAAGGTTATGTCGTGGTACATGGTGGATATTCCGCTTATACGCACAAAACGTTTTGGGAACACATTCATTGTGGGTCCAGTTAAGGAGTGGAATTCCTTGCCGGAATTTGTGTTTCCTGATGGCTACAACCCGGGAATCTTTAAGTCAAGAGTGAACAGGTTACTTCTAGGTAAGCGCGCTCCATCGTCGACCGCATCGTCGCTTTCCATCAGGTGAGATAGCGGTCAAGCGCGAACCTATCAAGAATTAAAAAAAATACAATCAGCTGGATTCTGCTAGTCAATTGTAAACATGTACGTGAAATCTTTTATTGTTTGATTTGCTACGATATAGCCGACAGATTGGTCCCTAGCTTAAACAGGAGCGTCAGCAACTGATATATTGGGAAGTCTATGCGACTGCAGGCTGTCTACAATTAAAAGAAGAACGAAGCCTTTCCTTATAAGAGATTACTTTTTTACTGAGGTGGGAAACCATCTAATGACTTCTTATGTTCTATGGTAGAGTGGGAGGGCGTATCAGACTTTTACTGACTAAAACCAAACCTGTGTCAGTCAGTGCCCTAAGCGTTCTAGGGTCACGGGCTTCCTTTTCAGAAATTCTCCGTGATGTGCTCCACCCAGGCGGGGCACGCCTCCACCGTATGCTCTACCGTGTTCACCGGGTAGTCCGCCCCGGAGTGTACCCGGATATTTCTTCCATCTGAAGCCGCTGCAGGAACGTCCCGAACTTACCATGTCCGATGAGGACCTGCATCATGCGGAAGATAAGGACGCCGTGACAACTCTCCAGCCACTCATCATCGATGGGACTTACCACCAATATTATGGTGTGCCCACTTAAGAGATTCTTTGTGATGTAGAGTTGGTGTAGTTTAATATCTTTGCATTCTTTGATAGCAATGCATTTGCTGCCAAATAATGCAAACGTATCAATGGTAACACTCGCAATTTGCCGCTTAAGTCCTAACACCACGTAGGTAACTTATTTTTTGACAAAATACTTTACGTATCTTATTAGGAAATCAAATAGGAGGATTTGAAACAATAGTGACACGTCATTTAACGTCAAAAACAATACGCATATCGGTGTTGAACAGAAAAACAATATGTATTTTTTGTAATAATCGATTTACGTGCCAATAAACAGTTTATTTGCTCTCCTAAATAGTTCCCGATTTTGACTTACCTACGTGGTGTTGAAACTTAAGCAATGATTTACATACTAATGGAAAACACAGTGACTGTATTCTGTATTAACAGAAAGTAAATAGTTTCAAAAAGAGAAAAAATGACTGATATTTTGGTAGCGAATGTTTATTCCATTTGCACAGTATGCATTCATTGTGTAGCACTATTAAATATAATACCAACTTGGATACTCAGCTAAGTTTTCAACTAACATAAATTCATCGAGCCAAGATACACATAGTGCTATACTGTATGCTATGTGTATGTATGCATTGTATGTGTACAGTATTATCTCAATCTTGCTTGAATTTCCCTTGAGCGCAAGATAGGCGGGAGAAAACGGAAAAAATAAGCACTTTCGCGTAAAGTTTATTACATCGTGGTAGATATTTGAAAAAGGTTCATAAAATGCAGTAAGAGCAGCATTATATAACCGTAACTTAAAATAACGATTCGAGATAATTTTTAAATTTATTCATTGCCATCAACTTAAGCATTGACTTCAATATTATTTCGCTTTTTATAGGCTCACGCTTGAATAGTCAAGCGTATAGATAATAGTATCACACCTGTTGGTAAACGATTATTTTTTTTTAAGGTGAGAAATCATCCAATAACTTCTCCCGCTCTGGGTGGAGCGAGAGGGCGTGTCAGATTTTTACTGATTAAAACCACACCTGTGTCCTTCAGTTGCCCTTTGCGTTCTACTATGGGTTTCCTTTCCGTTAGGACATTCGTTTCCTCACGCGTGTGGCCTCCTCCTTCGCTAGCGTTACTGCTTCGCAGAAGGAGGCGAACGCCTGACATTCCTCTTCGCTCCAGACCTTAGCCTGAAAAAAGGCAGTCGCTGTTACCGATTGCCTCCACGAGGACACGGCGATGCTCCACCCAAGCGGGCACACCTCCACCGTATACTCCACCGAGTCCTCCGGGTGGTCCACACAATGATAACACCCGGTAGTTTCTTCCGCCTGAATCCTGAACTTGCCATGACCTGCGTCATGCGGAAGATGAGGACGCCGTGTTGCTGCTCAAGCCACTTCTCAAAGAAGGGATTTACCGCCGTGATTATGGCGTGCCCATGGTAAACGTGTGATCGACGATGGAGCATGCTTGCCTAGAAGTAACCTATTCACTCTTGACTTAAAGTCACTCAGGTTGTAGCTATCAAGAAACACCGACTCCGGCAGGGAATTCCATTCCTTAGCTGCACTCAAAATGAATGTGTTTCTAAAATGTTTTGTGTGACTTTTTTCTATTAAAAGGTACCTATTGCATGCAATAGTATTATAATTTTCTGAAAATAAATAAATGAACATAAAGTTTGTTGTTCTTAAATTGTATCCTCCTCTTCCTCATTACTAAGGGTCGTGAAGTTCCTGTTGGATTAGCTTCTTACTGATGGTTTTTAGCGTCATGAAGTGCGACGTGCAATTGGGTGTCCAATGTGGAGCGGTCCTGATCTGCCCATCTTTTTGAGCTGCGGCCTCTGGGTCGTTTGCCATCATCCATGCCACATATTTTGGTACTCTACGCATACAGGTAATTAAAAGTCTAGTCTTGATGTTTACTTTGCGTAAGATAGAAATGTTGATAGGAAAAGCCGTCGAGGAAAAAATAGTACATTTTGATACAAGTGCAGAAAGTTTGTCATTGCGACCGAGGCGGAACTCACCCGGGCCGTAGGCGAGTGTGTTATGGAGCCGAGGCCTGCAGTGACAAATTTGCACGTGTGTCAAACGACTTTTTTCAATACACTTACGAAGCAATATGAATAAACGGAGGTTGACCGGCGACTCGTGGGGGTCGACGCGCGCCCAGCCTGATACGATAAATGTAATAACATTGTGGCGGGGGAGAGCACGCGCACTTTTCTGCACTAGTGCGGAAAACAGTCTATTGCGTGCCTAAAAGGGGTAGGATAATAGCGGGTTTTGAAGTAAGTGTATTGAAAAATAAATTTCTTCAAAATAAAATCTCAAAATCGAATCGAATTTCTCGAATTCTAAATTCAAATATAACTTAGGCAAGTAGGTATAGATAAAAAACGGTTATAGCTTCTGCCAGTGGCTTTACTTGCGTGAAAGTAGAAAATTATTCTACGAAAACATACTCTTAACATAAAAAGTATCTAATGTCCTATATCAGTATATGATCTACTCGTGTGCACAATTTTATCTAAATCCATTCAGCCGTTTGAGCTTAAAGGAGTAACAAACATACTCGTAGGTACACACATAAACAGACATACAATCTTTCGTCTATATAATATTAGTGTGATGTGATACAGTAAATTGCTATTGTAAATTATTGTAATCTTGGTGTACAACAAAGTATCTTATACCTATAAATAAATAAACATTTAATGAGGATATTTTTAATTTATACATTTTTTATTTCAGATATCATGTAGGATTAATTGACTGTTTGATTAGAAAGAAGAAAGAAAGAAAGAAAGAAAAACATTTTATTTGGCGGAACAAGGCGCAAATTTAGAACTAACAAATTATAAGTTGATCATAATCCCAATCGTTTTACTACAAACCAAATTCTGAACCTAATTCTTTGAAAAACACACACCATTCTCCTAACAGAAACGAAAAAACGCACCTAATAAAAATGTATCGATCACCGAATAGTGACGTCATCTTTCAGCCCATAACCTTCAGCTGTCCACCCACTCACTATTACACGAAGATAATTTAAAGCAATTATATTAGTGCGTAAGAGTTATTAGAAATAATTAGATTAATATATTGCCCATGTATCAACCCGTTCAGAATACATGTTGCAGGCAACTAGCTTAATTTGACATTCAGTTAACATTCTAGCTAACTAAAACTAAACGAAACGATCATCTAAAACTTAATGAACTAGTTGGACAAATAAGGAACTAGTTGGCATTTAATGAACTAATTGGCCAATGGTTCCCAAAGTATGGCTCGCGACACATTGGTGGGTCACGAGCCAATATGAGGTGGTCCTTAAAAAATAGGACGATAGATCGACCGACGCGGGCTAACGGCCGGGCGACCTCTGAAGGTGACAGAGGGTAATCAAGCAAGCAGGGATAAGAAGCACGAAGCTTTGAAAGCGCTTCTTTCCTTCTGTACCTTATACCTATGTGAAGTAGGATTTTCGGCTATAATTAATATTAAAGAAGCGAATCTTGAATTTGGTACTTTTTGCTGGGTGAGTTACGGTCCAATCCATTTTGGGAACCACTTGCTTAGACCATTCATAAATAGAGTAACTCTGATGAAAAAAGGTTTGGTTCGCTGGAAATGACGCTCCCGTCATCTCCTTCATGTTGGGTTTCTTTAAACACTGCAGTCCAAAGAAAGAAGAAGCGTCGTTTACACATTGGTCGCAATTCAAAATTAATTTATGACTAGCTACAGCCTCTCTCGAAAGTCTAGACTAGGCAAATAATTAAATGTTATCGATACAAGTCATGTACCTAGCTGTTTGTTTAAATGGCTGGATATAATCGGTCGCCTAAGCTAGAATGTTAACTCAATGGTGAATTAAGCTAATTAACTGCAACATAAGTTATTTTTAATAAGCGGCAAGTAAATATTATGTTGGTCACGCGAGTATATATCACGCACGGAAATTTAATATATATATGTACATATAATCGTAATTATTAATTTTTATGCGTTATTTTCATTCTTTGATAAAAAATTACCCTTGAAATTGTTTTTTTTTTTTGTTAATTACAGAACTCCACTAAAGCTTTATTTAATTAAACTATAGTAGTAAGTACTAAAACTTAGGTTGACGAGTACTTAAATTCCAATTCTCAAATAATACACCAGCCCCCCTAGCCAAGTTACAACCGTTTCGTTTCGATTCTCTTTTCGTTGATCGCCTCGAGTCGGCCACGCCTCCTATTCCTTTGTTCTGACCACGTGACTGAGCGTTGAGATGACGTCAGTCGTTTAACCAGTAAAAGTCTCACACGCCCTCTCGCTCCGCCCAAGAGCGAGGGATGTCATTAGATGATTTTCCCAACCGAAAAAAAAAAGAAAACGTCAAAAAGAAAGGAACGGACGACGTGTACGTACGTGTTCTAGGATCTCTGGTTTGACCGGTATTCATCGAGCCCATATTAATATCACGGTATGAAAAATGGTTGCAGAGAACCAATAAAAAGATTTACAACCACAATAAACAATTTCATACAATTGACTTTTACGGCTTCGCGAAACACCCAGCACCAGCTACCCTTATACATTTTTTATTAATTCTACCATCGTTATAGAACAATGCAGTCATCAAGGAAATGGGGAAAAACGAAACCCAAATGAAAATATACGGGGGCTCAAAGGATCAACTCGGGAAATATGAGCGCAGCGTTTTCAACAGTTCATCGTCATTCGTGTGGGTAATTTGTATTTTTTTTTCTCCGTAATTGGACGCTTAACAAATTGCCCTCTAAATAACAGGAATAGCCGCGGATATATAAGGGTTAGTGTACACTAGCGCGCGAATGCGATGAAGAGACAAGGTAATAAAGTCAATTACAATTAATTGAATGCTTTCAGAAGTCAAAATCATAATGGCTGACATAGCTTGTACAATTAAATACTTCATTTTGAGCATTTTTGCCATTTTGAGCTTTGGTACTCAAACTAGGTCTCTGACTAAAGTTTTTATAGAGCGCTGAACTTGGTGTTAAAAAAACAAATCATTTTCAAAACACTGTACTCCTCTCCAAGATGTAGATTGCTGACACGGCTCAGAAAGCTCCCCAATTTAAATTGGGATGGGCTGGATAATATTTGCCACATGCCATATACCATGAGCGGTAAGTTCATAAAACTCTAGATTTGAAAAACGCAAGACCGGGTCGTAACAGACCACGAAGGAGATTGTGGAACCACTTGGTTATATTCTTTAGGAATCCGAAACAAGTGTCAGAGAACCGGTAATAGTGGAAAGGATGTCAGAGAAATGGTCACTACAGGCTAGATGAAATAATAATAATTTCTGCCAAAGACAATATTGCAATGCAACTAAATATAAAAGCTACTAGGAAAGCCAGACCAAATGTAAAATATAGTTAGGTTTAATTTATGAGAACTTCAAGGTTCATACCAAATTAAAAAACCGGGCAATTACGAGTCGGACTCGTGCACTGAGGGTTCCGTACAAACTTACCTATGAAAACAACAAAGATTTTTCCGAATCGCAACTACAAATTTACAGTTTTTAGATTTTTTCCTATACTTGTGCTATGAGATATAAGTGCTTTATGCCAAATTTCAGGATTCTATATCAATGGGAAGTACCCTTTTACCATCTCGTAGCTCTATATATATCTCTTTTTAGATCTATCTCTTTTTTCGTTAACTCAGAAATTTCATTTGTTCACAGCGTCAAGGGACCGCAAACCTGAGTACTGGTTTTAAAACAATTTCAACTCGATACCTCTACGCGTTTCCGATATAAAAGATCTTGACAGACAGACAGACAGACGAACAGACGGACAACAATGTGATCCGTTCCGTTTTATTCCTTTTTGAGGTACGGAACCCTAAAAAGGCTAAATCAGTATAATGAGGTCGGCATAGATTCCCTTCTATTCGGAACCAACATGATCGCACTCATATGTACGCAGCCTAACAGCCATCACCGGAATTAAAACGTACAAATGCAAAAATATGTTGTTGGCGGAAATTATTGTGTTACGTTTGTTTGTTACAAGTCGATGCGAATAACTGACATTATGAGGTCGCTTTGTAATTTAGATTAGGCGAAGGGACATTATTATTTTTTATTGAGGTTTACATTTTGTATTCACCAGCAATATATTTCAGAATTATAGAATTGACCTAGTGTTTTTTTTTCGTTTTCCAATAAAATAAATAGATTAATCATTTTATTATGGTACTTTTGAGAATAGGGGCCGGGTAGGGGGTAGAGGACTCCAACAATACTGCGTGTGTGGAGTAATGGAGTGCGATAGGAGCGAGACGTACCAGAACCGTTCGTTGTGGCGACACTTGGGGGAGGCCAATGTTCAACAGTGGACGTCTTTCGGCTGAAATGATGATGATGACTAAAACAAAATATGATTTATAGGAATAAATAATAATTGATGCTAAAATAGTCATGAGAGCATACAAGTTTTAGTTTTTATTTTATTCTTGTCATGCAAAACCGTGTTTGTGCTGAGAGGTGCGCAGACACGTGACGACGTTTAGATGCAAGCAGTGCTATCTCTTTTGGTGTACAATTTCAAACCACGTGTTGGTAGATACTATTTTTTTAATTGTATTTTTCTTGTCATAGTTAACGACTATAATTGTTTGTTTCATAAAAAAATATAATACACACACCTTAAATGCATGCACCTATATATTTTTTCAGATAAAATCACAATGTTACTTAATAATTATTAATACAAAATGTAGACTGCAAAGTAGGTAAAATTATCGTAGACGAATTTACGTCCGAACGCTACGAGTGCTCTCGACCGAATGACTATTCCACGACCTAGAGCGTATAGTCTCCCCCCTTTCTCGTAATTCCTAGAAATTACTATGTATCGTAAGTGCGCCCACAAATATGTTAATCATGACACTAGACCCGAAACACTTATCATCTGTAGGCTATACAAATATTTTGTTCCGTGCGGGGATCGAACTCGCAACCCGCAGCACAGCAGCCAATCGCTGAATCACTGCGCCAACCGGGCCGTCAAAACTTTCATAGACATTTAGTAAAAAAAAAATGATATGACAAACAGACACTTTAATTTTATTTGTGCGTATAAATTTAAGCTGTTGATCCCCGCATTAACGCCGGCGTTCACGCGCCATTGTCTTTCTATTGTGTCTCTAATTACGCACTCAAAAGGTTAAGAAGATTTGTAGATCCTTATATTTTGCTCAAGTGCGAGAAAACAAAAGAAAAATATTTTTCAATACACTTACTCGAAAACCAGCTCTTATCCCACCGCTTTTAGGCACGCAATAGACGATTTTCCGCACTAGTGCAGAAAAATGCACATGCTTTTTCCCGCCACAATTTTATTACATTTATCGTATCAGGCTGGGCGCGTGTCGAGCTCACCAGTCGCCGGTCAACCCCCGTTTAATCATTTCTTCGTAAGTGTATCGAAAAAAGTCGTTTGATAGACGTGCAAATTTGTCACCACAGGCCTCGGCTCCATAACACACTCACCTACGGCTCTTGCGAATTCCGCCTCGGTCGCAATGACAAACTTTCTGCACTTGTATCAAAATGTACTATTTTTTCCTCGACGGCTTTTCCTATCAACATTTCTCTTCTAAACTAAACATCAAGACTAGACTTTTAACTACTAATAATGTAATGTACTATAAATACCCTTTTACTTTAGAATTGACTCAAAACCATAAATCAACCAATCTAGATACCAATACTTTAACTTCCCGAAACACTTTGTCATAATATTTCACCAATATCCTTACTTCGACTATTAGCCTTGAGAAAACTTAAACTCCTAATATGAGTAAAATAGCCACGAAAAGCCTTGTTCGAGGTAATAATAATTTATTACAGGATCCAAAACATAGTCTACGTAGTTTAATAACTCCTTCAGAATATTGTTCCGAAAGAGTTAATATTATCTAATAGTTTTATATTATGAAACTCTTGCTAATGAACAGTACTCAGCAGTTTTATTATTGTTTTGTTAGTTTTCTGTCAAGTTTTATTCTTCGGAGGAACTTATATATTTTAATTTATATTTTTAAATACTCCCTTTTTCATTTCTTATTGACATTGTTCTCACATAATAGAAGCGACAAAAAATATGTAACCACGATATTTGTAACTCATAATATGATTTATAAGAGTGTCCATTGAGTTTCGTGCACGTTTATCTCCATAGAGATCTACCGTGCAACTTAACTTCACTTTTTTTTTGACTGACCGATATTTTGACAATTCAAAAGTGCCTCTTAATGGTCTATTTGAAATAAACGTTTCCGCACGCATGAGGCAATGGCTCTCACGCCCCAGCCGCCAGGATTCCAATCCCGATTTCCGGTCACCGTAGACGCGGGCTTGCGGACGGTGAGCAATGGTAGCTCGCCATCCGACCGTCCGGTAACCGTCCGGATCAAGCCCAAGTCGTTGACGGCGCATAATGTTCCACGCGCGCCTCAAGGAGATGTCAGCAACCGTAGCGACCCAGTAGACCCGGACCCAGGGACCCAGAAGGGTCGAAGCCTACTGGGGCCATGGGTGACGCGTAAGAGAACCCCGGGGCCCTGGAACGAAGGCAAAAAAGGAACAGGAGTAGGTTTTAGTCAGTAAAAGTCTGACATAAAAAGGCGGGAGATGTCATTGAAAAATTGTCGCTGTAGTACTTTATCAAATCTAGGAAAATCTGACAGTAAGTATTACAGCTTAATTAATACTATTTATTTCATGAATTGTGGTGTAGTTTTTATTGTATGGTTAAAAAAATGTATTTTACTTTTAACAAATCAATCTTCATCGGAGTGGTTAGAGAGGTGCTACAGCTTCCACACTTTCCGTGTGGCGCAGCACCTCACCGGGTACAGTTGTAACGTGCGGTTCCTGTTTTGGATTCGGCGGAGAGAAACGCCCGGGTGTCGCTATTTTGCGGACCGCCCGGAGCACATGGTAGAGCATACCGTGGAGGTCTGCGCCATACTTGGGCAGACTACAGGGCAGAGGATATTGGCGGTGACCACCTCTCGCATCCTGCCCTAGTCCAGGCCATGATACGAAGCGAGAGGCCATGGGACGTAGTTATCTCCCTTTGCGATGCAGTAATGTGAGCTAAGGAAGCGGTGGAATGCGTGAAGGATCACGCAATCACAAAAAATAATACGTGAGTACGGAGCAGAACACGCCTGTGTTCTTCAGATACAGGGAAGAGGCACGAGCATTTACCACCACGCTTACTCAAAATGTTGTTACGGAAAAAATCTAAAAAATATCTTGAATTAGTGGTTTTTTTTTAGGTGGGAAAATCATCTAATGACAAATCACGCTCTAGGGCGGAGCGATAGATAGTGTCAGACTTTTACTGACTAAAAACTCACTCCTGTTCCTTCTCTGCTTTCGTCCCGGGGCCCCGGATTTCGCTTTCACACTACGCGTGGATATATTTATGTAGGTATTGTGCAATACGAAATTCAATTATGGTGACCTGTTTAGTACGAAACCTCACTCGCATAATACACAACTTATTAACAAGTCAAACGGGACCCGATCGAACAATCAAAGTTATAATAATACGTTCCGAATAACAACCCGACTCGCTTCCAGCACTGGCTTCCAGTAACTTTCAATGCATTGTGGATATTTAATTAGTTGACACAGCACTCCCACGGTTTATTAGCAGGAAATTGGACTGGAACAAAGTGACTGTTTGAATTTTTAACAAAATGGTTCCCCAAAGACCGGAATCCTCAAACAAAAGTGGGAAAAATTGAGGATAAAAATTGGATAAATACGAAGACATTTGTTTTAATGGTACAGCTGAAAACTTGACTAGTTTTAGTGCAAGTTAAATACATCCTGTAAAAAAAGCCTTGGTAAAAAAAGTCTTGTAAAAAAAGTTTCGCAGTTCTATTAATTTGATAAGTTATTTTTTTTTTTATATCAGTGAATAACAGCAGTTTGCTAAAACTTGTCAGTCTTGTACTAATACTATAAACGAACTTTGTAACGGATGTAAATGAAATTAGAAAAATACCCTTCTATTGATACTACTAGGTGCTCCTTTTTCATGGGTTTTTGTTGCATAATATATTATAGCCTTATAATATTCCTACTACTACTGCTGAAACTCAAACCTCCTCTCTAGGAGAGAGAATAGGCCGTAATCCACCACGAGAGCCCAGTCCGGATAGATGGATATCACATGTCTTCGAATCTGTGTTTCTAGGATCAGCCGGTTTCCTCACGATGTTTTCTTTCACCATTATGATCATCACCACTGATGAAATACACAAAGTAGGTAATGCGCCTGGCTGCGTTTGAACCCGCAACCTACAACTCATAAGTCGGGGCCGTTACGTCTGGGCCGTTCCTACTGAGCCACCACTCCTCTTGTTTGGTTTTTGCTGACTTTTACGCGAAGCCGCTGGTCAAGCTTTGAAGTATTATTACGTTGTAAGTACTCGCAAGTATCGTATTATGAAGGAAGTCTGCATCCCAAAAACTAGCAGGAAACTTCTAAAGGAAATGATTGCAAGAAAGTTGCATCTCTTCTTGCAAATTCTCGATATTATTGGTTCTAGAAACTCCATGAGCAAACATCGGAAATGGTGGAAGTTTCTATTTCAATAATTCTAGTGAAACTTAATTTTAGAAGAGTACCTACTAATAAATTTGCTAAGGTTACCGACATAGCACAAAGAATCACCAAACTTAAATGGCAGTGGGCAGGACATTGCTCGCAGAACTGTAAATGGTCGATGGGGCCGAAAGGTTCTGGAGTGATGACCCCGTATTGGAAGACGCATCGTCGGAAGGCCTCCTACAAGGTGGACCGATGACCTGGCGAGAATCGCGGGAACCTGATAGATACGAGACGCACAGGACCGGTCATTATGGTGACATTTGAGGGAGGTCTATGTTCAACCGTAGACGTCTTTCGGCTAAAATGATGGATTATAATGATAAAATTTCAAATGTTCATTGCATGAATTTTAAAGTTCCGTTTGTAAAACATTTATTAGAGAGGAAACTAAGGGAGAAACCACGTAGAAGGGTTAAAATTCAGTATAATATATAAAATAAAATGTATGTTTCAGGAATATTCATTGAAGCTTCTGAGTTTCAAACAATATTGCTTCTCTCTTAATTTAAATTTGAAAGTTGCTTCTGTAGAATATATTTCTACATTCGAAATTTTCTGGCCGTTGGAGCCGAAAGGTTCTGGGCGACCACGTACCGGAAGGCGCAGTGTGGGAAGGCCCCTTACAAGGAGGACCGATGACCACTGGACTGGTGAAGGTTGCGGGAATCCGATGGATGCAGATGCACGGGACCGTTTATTGAGGCGACATGGCGACATGGGGAGGCCTATGTCCAGCAGTGGACGTCTATCGGCTGAAATGTTGATGATGATGATGATTCTAAATTTTGGGAGAAACAATGGCACGCAAGAACAATCACTTTTATTGTTAGCTACGTTCTATCGCATTGGGATCGAAAGTTACGCGAATATACGTCAATGGATTAATGATAATGATGATTAATTCTGAAATTCAATAAATTTTATCCATTTTTGGAATCCTTAGTTGCGTATATATAGACGATGATTTCACTAGTAAGCCATAAATAGCTGTAATCAAATGCATCATGGAAAGGTCTCCCTAATTACAATACAATAAATCCCAAAACTATCTCCCAACGCCATCTAGTCCCAAACTAAGCAGAGCTTATTCTACCAGTACTAGACAACTGATAAACGTACTTACATATTTCTAAATACATACATATTCAAAGATAAATTACACCCAGACACAGAACAAATCTAGAAACGAAAAATGAAGCTACTTAATATTTACTTATGTTTTATGTATAAGTAATAAAAATCCTTTTTTCCGCTAACCTAAAAGAGACCTAAGGCTCAGTAGTTTTTCGATTATTAGGCCAAAAAATGAGGTAAATAATTCTTCTTGTTCATGTTGATAATATTAGTAATATATTTATTGAGCAACAAAGTAAAATCGTGTATACACAATTGCATATAAGCTACTTATATATAACAACTAAATAATGCAATCAATTGTGTCTAACAGTTAGCATCTGCTGTTCGATGGCACATCTATCTAGTGTATGGTTCAACAACTCACTACTTGCAGGGCATCGTTAGAAACAACACATAGATCGCTTTAGCTGGAGATTTTGAGAGATACAGGGCACAAAACTAGGTAGAACTAAGTCTACATCTTTTAACCGTTACATTGAGCAAATGCGAAAACGATGACACAACCAGTTTTCATAGAATGTTTTCTTAAATTGTAGGAAACTGGTGACGCGACTTTGAGACAAATCTGTTTCATAGGAAACAACTTTAGCGCATTGTCGTCTACTTGCAGAAAGCTTAATTAAGAACTCAATTAAAGATGTTTTATTTTTAATTAATACAAAATATTGCCTGACTGCGATCCCACCTGATAGTAAGTAGTGGTGCAATCATTGATGGTGAGGCATACCTACTAATTCATTATTCACTGGTGTTCATTCATTTTCATGATTATGACTCTTCATCAATGTACTCACGCGTTCATTGTATCTTGAACCTTATGTGCATTTGGGGCTTCTAAGTCCCGTCACGAACAAATGGAAATTGCTTGATTTTATCGGGTAGTTCCAAAGGCCCGCGAGTCTATTGTTCTCGAAAAATGACAGTTTGAACATTAGTTCCCAACGAGTCCACTTCATTTTAAAATATTAAATATTTTCTTTCCCTACGAGTCCATGAGAATGTTTGGTACAGTCAGCAGTAAAATGTTTGATATTTCTATAAAGTAAAAGGTAATGAATATTTTTATTTCAAAACGGTGAAGGAAAACATCGTTAGGAAACCGGCATGTCCTAGAACCAAAAATTCGAAGACATGTGACATCCACCAACACGCACTGGGCTCGCGTGGTGGATTACGGCCCATTCCCTCTCCTAGAGAGGAGGCCTGAGTCCCAACAGTGGGAACATTATAAGGCCGACTATGCTATGCTATGCTATATACGCAGTACTTGTAAAACAGTAAACATTACATGTGCATGTATCCAAAGAGGCGAACGGTCATAACCCTGAAAAAAAAAACTGTTTTATAACAATTACAGTAAATAAATTTTAATCTTACACTAAAATAGACCTTGAATTATAAATCAGTTTCGAATTATCATAGTAAATCAAAATAATAGTAGGTAGTAACTATTTCTTTTTCCCAAGGCTTACAAACTGATTAAGACAGACAAGAAATGGTTTTTACTGACTGTACTTTGGACAAAGTATTACTGATGGAAATAGATTTATTTTGTGGTAAAATTAATTTAAAACGTGTTTTTTTAACCATCTAAAATTTTATCAAGCATTACGCAAAAATTCAAATTCATATATAATTATGCAAAAAAAAACTTTTGAAAATGCTTCTAGCGAATATGGAAATGTTTAGTTTACCTGTGTTTTAAAGGTTTAATATCACATTTTGACACCGAATGAAAATAGCTTCCTAGTTTGATTTAATAACTTTTGTTAAATAATGCAAAAAAACTGATTTTAAGTACAGTTTTGTTCACATTACTCGACGAATAACTTTCCAAATAAAAAACCTGATAATCATATTAAAATAAGACAATATCGTACCCTAAATGCACAATTATTTACTTTTTGCCGAAGCTATCTTTGTAAATAAGTGTCGTAGCTAATAACCGGTTTTACCTGTAGATTCATCTTGATGAGACGAATGGATGAATGGATTTAACTTTAATTTGCGTTAAAATTACAGATAGTTGGTTTTTGCAATAAGGGTTACGATATAAAGAGTTCTTGGGTAGGTATCTAAATATTGTCAATTGACTAAGAAAATCTATTCACAAGGGATTTGTTTTAGACTAATCTAATAATCTTTGAAATTTCACAAGTGATTTGAGACAGCGAGGTCTGAATCTAATCAAATTAATATCGAATTTTGACACTAATTCAGACCAAAGCAACTGTCAGATTAACACGAGTTCTGAATCTATTTCTATTCTATTCTGAACCCAGTGATTTGGAGAGTTAATATTTATTTCTTGAAAGGACTTTCAGAAGGTCTAGGTCTACATATAATGTTGTCGTAATTATTATTAAGGTTGTTTAGCAGTGGAGGACTTAATGATGCCTATATTATTAATATTATTGGTTATTTGAATGTTATTAAATATAATTAAAATATTCATTAAAATATTTTTTTTTAAATAAGTAATTCATAATAATAATGTAATACTCGTAGAACCTAAGATATTTGTACGCCATGAGAAATGGCAGACATGTCGTGAGCCAGTTTTATTTAAGATCTTGCATGCATGTATTATTTTAATTCTGTATGCATACACATGTTTGAGCAAACAAAATTTCTTATTCTTATTCATAATTATGTCAAAAATAACTTCTGTGGCATTAAGTTCTTAGTTTGACATCGCATCCAAAAAATAGAGGGGTACTTCTCCTATTTATAAGAAGACTAGCTGACCCGGCGAACTTCGTACCACCTTATAGTAAGGATACCATCTACTGGTATTACCATAACAGCATAATTCATTTTATAATGACATTTTAATTAGAGAGGGCGTTGTATTTGGATTTTTTTTCCGTAGGTTTTTCCATTTTTTCTCACCGTTTACCTGGACTATCACGAATATTTCAAAACCAAAATTAGCCAAATCGGTCCAGCCGTTCTCGAGTTTTAGCGAGACTAACGAACCGCTATTCATTTTAATATAAATAGATTCGCATTCTGATCTCTGCTTATACTAAAAATGCCTTTGATTTACCAAAATTTTTGACAAATTTTCGACATTGATGGTCGCTGATATATGAGATTGCGATAAGATTCAAAAGGTTTTTAATTTAATAAATTAGCTTATTTTACGGAAAATTCCATAGGGAACATTCAAACCGTAAATTCTCGGATATTATATCACATACATAATTCCCATGGTCCGGAGCGAGGAGGAGTGGCAGGCGGTCGCCTCCTTCTGCGAAGCAGTAATGCTAGCAAAGGAGGAGGCCGCCCGTGCACGCGCGAGGCAATGGCCCCCGCGCCCCAGCCGCCGGGATTCCGATCCCGATTTCCGGCCACCGTAGGCGCGGGCTTGCGAACGGCGACCAATGGGTAGCTCACCGTCCGACCGTCCGGTAACCGTCCGGATCGAGCCCAAGTCGTCGACGGCGCGACACGCTCCTCAAGGAGATGTCAGCAACCGTAGGGGGGGCGTAGGGTAGAAGCCTACTGGGGCCAAGTGTCTGATTCTGAAAGGAAGACTTGGCCCTGGTATGAAAGGCAACGAAGGAACAGGAGTGGGTTTTTAGTCAGTAAAAGTCTGAAACTATCTCCCGCTCCACCCAAGAGCGAGGATGTCATTGTATGATATTCCCACCGAAAAAAAATACATACTTAATTAAAATCTACCCCACATTATGCAAAGTTAATTCTTTCAAAATTAGATCTAGAGCATCTGCCGAAAGATCTCTTGGAAGCGGATCCCGGATTAAGCGACACGGAACAGAATTAATTGCTAGAAGGTAGAACGGATAAGCTAATTACGTATGAGGTTGTAAACAATGGTACCTATACGAGATGCTGGAGTAATGTTACTAATTGCTTGTTCTTTTATTTTTTATTCCTGAGGCTCTATCAGGGGCTGTTAACGCAATCCATTTGACGAGCTTAACTAAACTGTTAAAGGGATGGAGCTATATAACCCCATATACCTACATATAAATGTCTGTAACAGGGGCGTTACTTAGCAAACGAGAAAAAGGGATGGAGTTATACACCCGTATAACTCCGTCCCTTTTTCTTCCTCGCTCGATTGAAATTTTAACACATCATGGTAAGGCTCCTGTTACAGATATTTTCGAAATATAAGTACCTAAAGACAAAGATAAAGACAAAGACAAAGCATTTTATTTCAAATAAACCATTTACAGGCACTTTTGAAATGTCAAGAAGTGAGTCAGTCAGAAAAAATGATGCTAGTTGCACATTCCAAAGCGTAGATCTCTATGGAGAAGAATGTGCAAGAAACTCCATGGACACTCTTTTCAATCATGTTTTGTAATAACAAATATCTATGTTACATGTTTCTTGTCGTTATCATATGAGAACAATGTAAACTAAATATAGATAATAAAATAGCAACTGGCAGCTAAGAGATGACCAGTCTCAACTGACAGCGCCCGTTCACGGACATGACGCGAATATTAGTACCACTCAGCTCAACCATTTTGAAGGGAACCGAATGATCCAACACACGCGCCACCATCAGTGAGACATTTGAGTGAGCATAACAAACTCTCAACTGCCATGCTCATTTATGTCAAACAAGTCCAATAGTAACCTAAAAACCATAAAATAGCTCCATGGTACTCACGTTATAATTTAGACATATATAGAGCAGTGGTGGCCTAATTGTACGTCCCTGACTCACGAGTTGTAAGTCGTGGGTTCAAACCCAGCCAGGCACATTACTTTGTGTAATTTATTTCATCACTACTGCTCCTGTGTGTCCTAGAACCAATAATTTGAAGACACGTGACATCCATCAAACCGCACTGGACCCGCTTAATGGATTATGGCTCATTCCCTCTCCTAGAGAGCAGGCCGAACTTACAGCAGTTGCATTATGAGGCTGATTATACTATATATTATATATATATACGCAATATATCGCTAAAAGTCATATGGTAATAAAAAAACCGGGCAAGTGCGAGTCGGACTTGCGCACTAAGGGTTCCGTACAAATTTACCTATGAAAACAGTTCAATTCCCGAATTGAGTTAAGACGATTTTTCCGAATCGCAAAAACAGTTTCTTTTTGTAACTACAAATTTACACTTTTCAGATTGTTTCCTATAAAATGCCAAATTTGTGGATTCTAGGTCAACGAGAAGTACCCTATGAATTTTGATACCTTTGAGAGAGTCGAAATACATGTTTTTTGCGACATAAACAGCCGTATCTTTTTTTTTTGTTCAGTCAGAAGTTTGATATTTTCACAGCTTCAAGGGACCGCAGACTTGAGTATATATATGGTTTTAATTTAGACTTGATACCTTCACGCGTTCCCGAGATAAAGGATCTTGACAGACAGACAGACGGACAACAAAGTGATCCTATAAGGGTTCCGTTTTTTTCCTTTTGAGGTACGAAACTCTAAAAATATGAAAAACAAAACTTAGATGTTGTGGGTTCAAGACTGTGACTCAGCGCACGTTATGCTGTTAATAGTTAAGAATACACTAATATTTAAATCAACTTGAACTATGAAAAAGTAACGAATAAAACTTCCCAACATTTTTGTCATTATCACTAAATCTGGCAGACGGACATTTATACAAACGCCGATGTTCATCCTCTTAACGAAGCTTATCTCTTACTGATGGTATCCATGATAGGCCAGGGTAGTTGATATCACACTAATATTATAAAGGTAAATATTTGTAAGAGTGTGTGTGTTTGTTACTTTTTCAAGTTCGAAATACTGAATGAATTTGGATGAAATTTGGCACACGCGCAGACTATATCCTGGAATAGTACATAGGATACTTTTTATCTAATGGCTGCGACACAGTTTTATTTTAAAATAATGTAGCTGTTAACGAGCACTATACATTGTAAAAATTGTTATGTTCCAATAAATACATTTATTATTTATAATATTTTTATCTTAGGAGTATGTTCCTTTGGGACATTTTCCACTTTATCGCGAGCAAAACCACTGGCAGTAGCTAGTGCTTAATAAAAAGACCATAGCATAGTATAGCATAGTCGGCCTTATAATGTTCCCACTGCTGGGACTCAGGCCTCCTCTCTAGGAGAGGGAATGGGCCGTAATCAACCACGCGGGCCCAGTGTGGGTTGGTGGATGTCACATGTCTTCGAATTTTTGGTTCTAGGACATGCCGGTTTCCTCACGATGTTTTCCTTCACCGTTTTGAGAGCAGTGGTGATGAAATAAATTACACAAAGTAATGCGCCTGGCTGGATTTGAACCCGCGACCTACTACTCGTAAGTCGGAGCCGTTACCACTCGGCCACCACTGCTCTCGAAAAAGACCATAACTACAAGAAAAAAAAAACTACAATAAAAACTACAAAATAAAAATATTTAATTTCAATTTTAATATCGTACACATTCTCATAAAGCACGCATTGGTGTACAAGCTCGAGGATAAATGACTTTCAAAATGAATTGAAAACTGTGGCAACATCGCGAATAAACGCTAATAACGAAGGAAAGCGCTTTATTACCATCCTTAACTAAAGCTGTTAGCGCTAAACCGCTGGAGCGTGTACAACGCTCAAACGGTTTTCATCTCACTGATATTTCGTAGAGGAAAATTATTTTGGTCCGATTTTCGGTTTGGGATTCACGTTATGAAGACTAATCTTATTGGTATTCTCACGTGATATAGTTTGGAAAGGTAAACCCTAAAACGTGGTCTAAATATCGAGCACATGTGGACTCTATTTCTATAACGAGACATTTATTGAAAGACAAGATGTCAGGAACGTGTCAAAATCGTCTCACCAGCATTTTTAGACCTATGTCGACACCCGTCGTCGAGCAACCACTATGTGTTTATCTTAGCCCGTCTGTCCTCATGAATCCTTAAGTATAGCCCGTCTAGTCCCACTTCAACTTCGTCAGAAAGCCAAACATATTATTATAAAGAATAAAATAGAAAGACCAGCCAGCAGTGGCACAAAATATGACTGGCCTGTTGGTCTAGTGGTTAGTGGCCCTGACTGCTATGCCGGAGGTCGTGGGTTCGATTCCCACCCAGGACAAATGTTTGTGTGATGAGCACGATCATTTGTTCTGTGTCTGGGTGTAATTTATCTATATATGTATGTATTTAGAAATATATAAGTATGTTTATCAGTTGTCTAGTACCCATAACACAAGCTCTGCTTAGCTTGGGACTAGACGGCGTTGTGAGGTAGTTGTGGAAAAAAAAAAAAAACCAATAAAACTTACTAGATTTAGTGCCTTGGTCTCAATTGTCATTCGTAGATGTTTAAGAGTCGTTACAGGTAGTCAGATACCAGAAATACTGACCATCAGTCCATCTAAGGAGTATCGGGTTGCCCAGTAAGTGGGTTGTGGAGGTTTGATAGACCACTCCATGTAAAATTTGGGTATTCAGCCGCATCTTGTTAGACAAGAAACCGACCTTGGGGTCGGTTGGGCTAGTTGGAAAAAGGCTAGGGAGATGATGATACAATAAGTTTAATTTAGTATCTCTTCAAGTTTTTTATTTCATCTTCATTACATCGGCCAATCAATCACAATCCCAAGATTCGACAGAATAGACTACTCTGAGGCAATAGTACCAACATAACGAAATATCACTAACCGAAATTGAAGCTCCAATTTTAAAAATAAAGACATATTCGATTCGAAAATGACAATATGAAGAGGATATTATTCCGAATTCTCTGTTACCTCTACCCTCGTGGGCTGTCACCTGTCAGGTGCACTTACACGCTTTCACGCTTATATCGCTTACCTACACGTTTATATCGTGAAAAGAGGAAAATAACTGTGATTTTGTCCCTGAACACTTACTGTTGATTACTTTCAAAGTACCTTTTTATTTAGATAGATAGATAGATGTCTTTATTGTACACAATGAAAATTACTTATTATTATTTTGTTCCTGAACGAAGATGAGTGAGTGTATATCTGCTATAAGGGTGCGCCTTCAAATTAGTCGCAAAGTGCCGCGCGACGGCAGTGTGGCAGCAGCGCTGCCGCCATGTCGCATTGTTATTCCATGTAAATAACAAAGTAGCGTGCCGCGCGACTGCAGAGCGGGTGTAGCGCAGCTAGTAGCGAAGATATTGCTATATCAAACTTAAGTGGCAGTGGGCACATTGCTCGCAAAACCGACTGTCGATGGGGCCGTAAGGTTGGTTCTGGAGTGGCAACCACGTACCGGAAGACGCAGCGTTGGAAGGCCTCAGGGCCACAAGGCCTAGGCGGGCCGATGGCCTGGTAAAGGTTGTGGGAATCTGATAGATGCGAGACACTTGGTCTATGTCCAGCAGTGAAAGTCTTTCGGCTGCAATGATGATGATGATGATTGCTATATCTACTTATACTCAACCACTAATTCAGTCATTAATATTATTTTTAGTAGCACAAGAAATTATCTTCCTCTATGAATGACGACAAAAATAAAAATCCGTATCGTAAGTTATTAAGACTTAAATCACCACATGATTGGTGCCATCGATATCAGAAATGAGTTATCTGAGTCTGTTTTTTTACATTTCTATGTTTCGTGCAGTAGTTGAACAATTAGCTGCTGCGCTGCAATCCCGCACAGAATATTTGTACGACCTACAGATAGTTGTTCCGGATCTAAGTGTCTTATAGGGCCTATTACACTACTCGATATTCAAACAGTCTTAGTCTATGTATATCTCATCGTTCTGTTTCATTCCTTTAAACGACATTAGCGTAAGTTGCTTGTTTTCTTGTGTGACGCTACATAGACTAAGACTGTCTGAATATCGAGTAGTGTAATAGGCGCTTACGTTTTTGAGTTTACATATTTTTGAACGCACTCGCGATACAAGTGTAATTTTTAGTAAGGGGCATTGTTAAAACAAAGAATGAATGATTGTTGTGACATAAAAATCAAGCAGCATTGAATATTTTTGTAGAAGATTTGAAATAGCTTAATAACTAATAAAGGTCACAAGTAACCTATTCAATTTATATTATACTAACCGTAGCTTAAAGTGGGATGCAAAACCTAGTGTTTAATATGTCACGTTTCTCATATCTAGAGTTGAAGCGTACTCCTTTTGTGGGATTACGTGGAAACAGACTGTCTGGCTTGTAGACTCGCTTTTAAGGATCTACCTACAAACTGCTTCGTATTTAAGTTTCTACTGCTAACAAATACATATTACACTACATCATATAATAGATATTCAGAAATAAGTGGAATAGGGTGTGAAGTACCATATACCTTCGTTGAAAAAGGAGGATCCTCCGACCAGACAATTATATTATATTATTAACATCAACGGAGTTTTACGGTGGAGGTGTGCCCCGCTTAGGAAGGGCAACGCCGAGTCCTCGTGGGGGCGATCGGCGGCGGCGATCTCTCGCGCCAGGCCTTGGTACAGGCCATGGTCCGAAGCGAGGAGGAGTGGCAGGCGGTCGCCTCCTTCTGTGAAGCAGTAATGCTAGCAAAGGAGGCGACCGATCTCGTGAGGCAACGGTCCTCACGTCCCAACCGCCGCCGGGATTCCGATCCCGATTTCCGGCCAGCGTAGGCGTGGGCTTGCGGACGGCGAGCAATGGGTAGCTCGCTGGCCGACCGTCCGGTAACCGTCCGGACCGAGCCCAAGTCATCGACGGCGCGTACTGTTCCACGCGCGCCTCAAGTAGATGTCAGCAACTGTAGGGGCCCAGCAGGGTCGAAGCCTACTAGGGCCAAGGGCCTGATTCTGAAAGGAAGACTCGGCCCTGGTACGAAAGGCAACGAAGGAACAGGAGTGGGTTTTAAGTCAGTAAAAGTGTGACACTATCTCCCGCTCCGCCCAAGATGGATGTCATAAGATGATTTTCCCACCGAAAAAAAAAACATCAACGGAGTTTAATCAAATACAAGCAAACGCGTGAACATAGGAATACCAAACATTCACAAAAACGTACTACACATCTAAACAAACTAAGTCCAAAATACCAGGAACACAAACTTTCTTAATAACACTTCAAACGCAAAAGGAAAATATAACATCGTTTTCATTAAAATCTCATGACGAAAGCTGACGCCATAATAAAAAGAAATTAAAACCATTACCTACTACGACGAATAAAATTCAATTAATTTCAGCTCCACATCGAACCTATAATTTTCCGAGAACTAGTTCGGCTTCGCTAAAGTATAATTTCCTAATACACTGTTTCTTGTATCGATAAACTTGTAGGCTTGGTAAAAAAAACTTGGTGAAACTTACGTTCGTTGAACGATCAATCATTGGTCGGGTTCATGATTCTATAACTACTTGTAAATATTTGCTCGCCTCTGAAAACATCATTACCTGCTTGACTATGGCTTCATTCAAGAGACACAGTTCAATATCGAAAGGTGCAATAAGAAAAAAGTTTTCTAGGTACAGTTTTGTGAGTATCAAATTACACAACGTGGCAAAAATTACAGATGTCACCTTATTTTTGCACTCTTAACGCAAGAAAAAAAGTGGTCAAGTGTAGTGGGACTCACACACGAAGAGCTCCGTACCATTATTTATAAAACGCCAAAAAAATCATGTCTGTTGTATGGGGAGTCCATTAAATATTTATTTTATTCTATTTTTAGTATTTGTTGTTATAGCGCCAACAGAAATACATCATCTGTAAAAATTTCAACTGTCTAACTATCACGGTTCATGAGATACAGCCTGGTGACAGACCGACAGACAGATGAACAGCAGAGTCTTAGTAATAGGGTCCCATTGTACCCTAGGTACGAACCCTAAAAAAGATTACCATGTGAAGAAGGAAACTCTCGTGCAAAAGTATCTAATCTTTAAGTCAAATGTCATTAAAACTGATTCAGTAGTTCAGACACGAAAAGTGGCAAACATAACTAATGTCACATGCAAAAAGTCGGTTGGTACATTTCATATGCAATTGTCTACGAGTATATACATAATATATATCGTGGTCAAATCTTAGAAATTGATCATTTCATGAAATGACCAACTAAAACTGGCCAGATCATTAAAATGTAACCATTTGATGATATTGCAATCCTCGTTTGGCCATATCATTGATGTAGGATTTCTATGATAATAAAAGGTCTGAAGAAAATAGGCCAAATGAGGATTGAAATATCATCAAACTGGCCATATCATGAAGTGATTAATTTCTATGATCTGGCTATGACATATCTAAAAGGAGAAACTAAATGATTGACATATCAACGCACAGCCGAAACTACTGGGACTTTTATGACGTAGACGAACAATAAGAGAGGATTTTCAAAAATTAACCCCCTAAGGGGACGAAATAGGAGTCCAAAATCCCTCTCCTAGATAGAGGAGGCCTGAGTCCCAGCAGTGGGAACATTAAAAGGCTGATTATGCTATGCTATGCTTATGCTATGCTATCTATTTTCAGGCGACCGAAGCAGCTGGCAGAAAATTGTTAGATACAATTTATGATGAATTCATGGATTTAGGTTAACTAACAAAATATAATTTTAAACTAACAAACAAGACGTTATTCGGCTTGCTAAAATATGTAAGTCAAACGGATATTATCGAAAACGTTTTAACAATGTATATTAATTTATAATGCGTTGAAATAAGCTGAGTTGGGGTATTATTTGAAAGCAATGAGATTATTTATGCCAGCTTACGAATTTCAAGAAATTCTGTTTATGTTAATGAAATAATGTGAATTATGTATTGTTTATACCTAAAGCCAGTATTTTAGATTGTTTAGAGCGGCCAACCCGAGGTACATTTTCATGCAACCGCTCTTACGTGATTGTGATGTTATTACACATCTTTCTCCAGATATTTTGGTTATACAGATATCTTGTAGATATTATCTAGGCTTCAGTATAGACCTCTGAAAATCTTGTATTTTACGTGAACTTTGGCCCTCCAAAATGTACTCATATGAGCATCTCTCATTTATTTTCTAAACATTTACTCGAAAACCCCCTCTTATCCCTACCACCTTTAAGCCCGCAATTTACTGTTTTTCGCACTAGTGCGAAAAAGTGCGCGATCTCGCCCCGCCACAATTTATTATATTTATCGTGTCAGGCTGTTAAGCAACCCACACGAGACGTGTGTCAACCCCCGTTTATTTATTTCTTAGTAAGTGTATTGAAAAACGTAATTTGATACACGTGGAAATTTGTCACTAAAGTAATCAAATTCTACATGAGTCGCAATGACAAACTTTCTCCATTTGTATCAAAATTTACTATTTCAATTTTGAACAATCGAAAAAAGAAATACTAAGTTTCTTTTTTCAAATATTCAAAACGTAAAACTAAATAATCAGCGACGACATTTTTGACACTTGGATGACAAGTCAGACAGTTAGATGGACAAGAAAAATATAGACGATACAAGCAGTGTTACTAAAAGGGTTTCATTTTTGGCTCCAACAAAACCTAAACCGTGTATTTACAGACATTAAAAATTTAAAACAAAATGGAGAGTGCTGGACAAATAAATGTATAACGATAATGTATGGGAAAGTGACAGCCGTCACGAAATTTGTGTTGTTCATTTGTCTCATTATTTTGTATGGTCCTATCCATCATATCAATTATCGGCAAAGTAACTACGGCGTAGTAAGGCATGCTGTCGTGGTTTATATATTGATTACCGCCTTGGAGTTTCTAATTAAAGGCGATGAAGGGAAAACTTGGCTCTTATACTTACTTAATATTAGGAAAATATAAAGCTAAAGGAATTTTAAGAGGTTTTTTTTTATTATATAAACTAGTACTTGACTGCGATCCCACTCGACATATGTTATAACTGCATATTTATATCCTACAATACACATATATTATAGTCTTAATTTTTACAAATTGTTTTCTTTGCTGTTAATTATATTATTTATCAACGTTAAAGGTTTTTTAGGTAGTTTTCACGATTGTAGCTGAAAGTATATGGATAGATGTTACATATACATCATGCCGATGTGTACAGAACCTATGTATACAGGAATATCAAAGTTAAAATGGAAATGGGGATTTTAGGGAAACGTAAATTCAAGTACTTAATTACTTTCTTAGTTAACGGATAGATCAACATGATCTATCCGTTAGCTAAGCCATTATTTTTAAAGGTTTTTTTTTACATTTATTTTTACGCATGTAGTTTTTTACGCACCAAATTTTATTTATACGCGCCAAAAAGAACCAACTCTGCTGTCTATTTGAATTAGATTAGAATAGAAACTGGTAATAAAAATAAAAAGACATGAAATCATGAACAAAATAAAGCACTTACCTCTCGAAATAATTTTCAGGACGACCGCCCGAACGTTCCTACACGCGGTCACTTCAAAAAACTTATTTAACACAACCAAAAAATCTTAACAAAATGTTCACATTTACTTAAATCATCCATTTATTTTACCACATCACTACACGACAATACCGAAATAAACTTGATACGAAAGAAGTTTCGGTTTTTTACGCCTTCGGTTTTAGTCGGGAATTAAAAATTTACGCTATGTTCGAGAGCGCGGGAACACACGTCCGTTTGGGTGGGAGTCGTCGACTGAACTGAATTCTACTGAAATGCGGGAACGAAACGGTATAAGGGCGGCTTCAAACGAACGATATACGGCCCGTCGTTGACTTTAAAGAGCAAACACTTCTTTTATTGAATGGAATTGTGATGGATATTGTTTTGAAGTGTAGTAAGTTGGTAAGGAATCCGTTCTTTGTATTGTAGTATTTTCTTTTATAAAATGTGCACTGCCGTATCGTATATTAATAATAAATTGTGCCTCCAATTTATTGCTTTTAATCTCAACATTTTATGAGCTTAGTTATCTTTAGTCTCTGTTTATGTTTTAATATAGTCAATAGGGTAATACGTGTTTAGTTTACATCGTCATATACTTTTAATACTAACCAAATTGGCTAAATGCGTGTCTTAATTTTGCAGGTGGGGCATGTTTCCGACTGGGGTACTTATGCCTGGTTTATTATATAATTATGTATTTTGTCACTAATGTGTATCTTTCATCTTATTATCTATGACAGTATATAGACGGATTTCGTAGATCCACATTTTTGTACCGGCAAAATTACCTACATATATACCGCGCGCTATTCGACTGTATTTTTAATGAAAATATTAACAAAACACAAATTTTATTATGTCCTTTCGAGTGTCCGTAACCTTGTCAAGCAGACGTAATATCTAAATATTTTTTTTTGTATTTAAAATAAAGATATATTATTTGGTATTAACTTTTCCCATAGGTAAACCGTGTGTTTTCCAAGATGTATAACATAAATGATAAATATAACATAGATGATAAAAGTATAATACCTAGTCTAAAATTCTATTTTTTTTTTTAAATAAGAATCAAATTCCAGAGATTGCCTTTTACAAAGCTAAAATAACTTTATCTATTCACTAGTGATGTGTAGCCTTCCTTAATAAATGGACTATCCAACTATGTTTTTTTTTATTTAATTCGAACTAGTAATTCCTCAGTTTATCTGGTTCAAACAGACTCAGTTCACTCGAACTCTTCAGTTTTATAATTGGTATAGATATTATTTTAGAAAATCTCAATAAAGTCACTCACGTTGAACATCGATATACACATTTTAGCTAGCTATTTTAAAATAACATAAAGTATTACGCATTGAGTGGAACTATAACAAATCGTTCGGAAGATGAGCGGTGAGAAAACAAAAAGTAAAATTTCTCACCGATAATTTGCTATCGATGCGTTTTCTCTTATTGATTTGTGTTTGAGAGCAGTAGTAACGCTCTCCACTGAAGACGGGCGTTTCGGAAGATCCCTGTTTCGGATTCGGTAGCAAGAAACGACCTAGTATCACCATTGCCCTGATCACCCAGAGGACACGACGGAGAGTACGGTGGAAGTCTGCCCCACTTGGGTGGAGCAGCGCCATGTCTTCGTGGAGGCGATGGGCGACGGCGACGGCACCCTATGGCATCCCTGGTCTGTTCCAGGCCATGGTACGGAGTAAATGGGAATAGAAAACAGTCAATTTCAAGCAGGAAGCAGGTGGCGAAAAGCGTGAAGAAGATATCTTCACGACCAGCCATTGCTGCAGGAGTCGCTCCGAATGACTGGAGTGGCAGGGGGATTGGCCTGGCCACCGTAGGTACGGGCTTGCGGACGACGAGTAACGAATAACTCGCCATTCGGTACCGACAAACCCCGAGTCGACGTCGCCTTGTGTTCCAGGCGCGCCTCTAAGAGATGTCACCAAAATGGACGGAGCCCAGTAGGGTCGATGCCTGCTAGGTCTGCGGGTCTGTTCACAAGAGCCTCTTTGGCCCTGAAACGTAAAGAGCAACTAAGGGAACACATGTGAGTTTTATTATTTTTATTTATTTAATTGTTCTTAAACATAATATAGCGCATATTTTCTAAAGTACTTACATAGGGAGGAAGACGCTGTCGACTGTAACACAGTACATACTAGTACAGTCGGCAACGTTATCTCTCAATATTATCGCATGTTATTTTTTATTTTTTATTAGTAATGTTTAATATAGTAAGAGATATTTGTTATATTGAAAAGTGTTGAATAAATTTATTATTAAATTAAATTTATTATTATTAAATATTAAATTTTGTAAAAGTTTAACACGCTACTCGCTCCACCCAGAGCGGGGTAAGATATTTAATGATTTCCCACCTCAAAATAGGAACTGCTAGGACTCAGACCTCCTTTTTAGGATAGGGAATGGGCCATAACCCACCTCGCGGGTGTAGGTTGGTGGATGTCACATGTATTACAATTTTTGATTATAGGACATGCCGGTTTCCTCACAATGTTTTCCTTCACCATTTTGAGAGCAGTGGTGATGAAATAAATTACACAATTACCTGAACTCGGGCTGTGGACTGAGTAACACGCAAAGAATCTGCGTTCTCTGTCCTTCTCATACTTCTGATTTTGTCCATTCTTCGTTCTATATGCAGTCCATCTTTCTGTGGAATGCGCTTCCTCTCGATATCAGGACGGCCGAAAGGATATGCATTAAGCGGAAGTTGCGGAATCATTTGCTCCACCAATAGCAGAATCGTCTCAAAACTTCTTTTGTTACTTTATACTAATATATATGTATATATATTATATTAAATATATACGTATGTGTATTTTAATTATATGTATACTTTTATTACTCTTGTTTTTTGTATAAAATTTTCTTTTATTGCACCTACC
Organism: Mythimna impura; assembly: GCA_905147345.3. Lineage (NCBI taxonomy): Eukaryota > Metazoa > Arthropoda > Insecta > Lepidoptera > Noctuidae > Mythimna > Mythimna impura. The sequence continues at coordinate 19,097,528 of LR990353.1, read as the reverse complement.
ATATTGTCTCTTCACCACCCTAGGATGACTGGTAGAGAATGCCTAAGGCATTAAGTCCGCCTTTGTACTTTATGTTGCATGAAGATTAATAAATAAATAAATAAATAAATAAATAATGGAAAACTCCAATTACACTTGGAATTGAAGCTTCATGCTCAGTATTTAAAGCAGTCGGTTTTTTTTTAGGTGGAAAAATCATCTCGTGATTGCAAACGAAGCCAACGAGGGCTACTAGATCTACATCAAGTAGGCCTACTGAGTGTAGGGGTACCTACGTAATCACTATGTGTTCATAATACTTCGCCCTCCAGGCATTTCCCGTATAAATTATACTAAGTTCCACGTAACGTAAACATCGAGTGTTGATTTATCAACATCCGCTTATGCTTGTTGTTCCCCTTATGCTAACCTAACGTTAGTTGCGAGAATTTCAGCAGTACAAGGAATGTGGTTGGTATTAATGAGTTGCTTCAACATTGCAGGATAAACTCCTGTTAAATTAACCTGAAAAATTTTCATCGGCAAATAGTTAACCTGTTTTTAATTTGCATAAGCATAATAAACCCAAAATGTTCCCACTGCTTTTTTTTAGTTGGGAAATCATCGAATGACTTCTCCTACTCTAGGGCGAAGCGGGAGGGCGTGTCAGACTTTTACTAACTAAAAACCACTCCTATGTTCCTCGCACCGCTCGCTCCCGTTCCACACGCGCCTCAAGGAGATGTCAGCAAAACCGTAGGGGCCAAGCAGGGTCGAAGCCTACTGGGACCATGGGTTGTGCGAAAGAGAACCCCGGGGCCCTGGAACGAAGGTAAAGAAGGTACAGGAGTGGGTTTTAGTCAGTAAAAGTCTGACACGCTCTTGAGCTCCGCCCTAGAGCAAGAGAAGTCCATACATGATTTCCACATCAAAAAAGCATTCAATCGTAATTTCTAATACCTATGTAGGTATATCTTGCATTCTATATGCATTTACAACTTGTCAGTTAATTAATACATTTTGTTAGCTACCAACAAAGGGAACTGCCAAAAACAGTAGCCAGTGACAGTAACTGCAATCGATGTCAAGCCCTAAACTTGTTGTCTAATCAAACTTGCGGTATCTAATCAGCGTTGCCTATATCCGGGCCGAGGCCGACCACAAACGCCTCATCGAAACGCGATCAGATCCCTGGGCCAATTAATAATTCTACAGCACCAATAATTGATTGTGTTATAGCCTGAATAGCCGCGAATTAACCGCACACTGGTGATGCAGATCGATTGCAATGTAAAATGCGTTCCAAATAAGAATAGGAACGTCAATGACTTCTATCTGTCAAATGTTACTTGAAAAGTACGGTTTGCAAGGAAAACTTATTTGCGTATCAATAACAGTTCTTTTTACTTTGCTTATCCGAGTCTTATTTAAATCTAAGGGCGGAATTCACCAATAAAACTAAACTATTAACGTTTGGCTCGCATAATCGCGTTTAGCCGCTGTCACTAGTGTCACTTGTCTGTATTTTTCTTTTGTTGTATTTTTACAAGTGACACTGGTGACAGCGGCTAAACGTGATTATGCAAGTCAAACGTTAAAACTCGATTAGTTTTATTGGTGAATTCCACCCTTAGTAAAATAAAAAAGTCATTGTGTAATCTAAGTTAAATAAATATACTATTTAAGTCATAATTAGTTTAAAAAAAAAGCTATTTTCTTCCTTATTTACATTGTTGGCAACAATTTGCCTTCTTTTTCCAATCGCCACTACTTAGACACTTCACACAGAAATGAACAGATTTAAAGAACTAGATTCTGATTTAAAAAAATCATGAACGAATTTTTTTTTTATATTGTAATTTGTTATTAATGAAAATGGTTACTGAATTTTTTTATGCCGTACTTCCATAGCAAAACTGCCCCCGATGGGAACCTATATCGTAACCTATGTTATATTGTAGAGGGTAGCTAATATCTGCTCTATATCTTAGTTAATTGGGGAGCTATTTGAGGAAAAGGGTCCGGTGTCGACTTATTTTCAAAGTGACATATCTTTGTTAATTTTTAAGCTAGCAAAATAAAAACAATTTGAATGTTTATAAAATAAACTGTTAAGTGTACCACTTAACAGTTTATTTTATAGTAATTTTTCATAAGCCAAACCGAAGTAAATATATTTAATAAAAAAGACCAAATATATATTTTATTAACCTTTTGAGTGCATAATTAGAGACACAATAGTAAGACAATGGCGCGTGAACGCCGGCGTTAATGCGCGTATCAACAGCTTAATTGATTTCTGTCACACCTAATTGACTAAACACTTTGAAAAAACATAATAATTGTTTATATCTTGCCTAACAGCATGCCAAGTTTCGTCAAAATCGCTACTCCAGAACCTTTTGGCTCCTTCGACCCATCATTTTGCAGACAGATGCGAGTAACCGGATTTTTTTCAGGCTATGTCGTTGGTTTCTATGATTCTCCAACGATTCTATTTATTTTTGATTCGATCTATCTCTACGTTATTCAGATTTTCACTGGGACAGTGGTCAAATGCGAACATATCAACAAATACAAAAAAAAGTTGATATGAATTTTGTCTACATAATTCAGTAACATAAGAAACAAACATTTATTTTGCCTAATTTCTATTAGATTTTACAAAAGAGTATGCACGGTCACCTTCCGGGCCTTGGTACAGGCCATGGTCCGAAGCGAGGAGGAACGGCAGGCAGTCGCTAGCGAAGGAGGCGGCCGCACGCGTGAGAGAACGGACATCCTCAACTTCCAGGGGACGATGAGCTATGGTAGCTCGCTGTTCGGCCGTCTGATAACCGTTCAAGTTGAGCCCGCGTCGTCTTCGGCGCGTAATGTTCCATGCACGCCTCAAAGAGATGTCAGCAAAGTAGTGGCCCAGCAGGGCTCAAGCGTACTGAGGTTGACTTCCAAATGGGAAACCCGGGGTCCTGGAACGAAAGGCAAAAAAGGAACACATGTGTGGTTTTTGTCAGTAAAAGTCTGACACGCCCTTTCGCTCCGCCCTAGAGCGAAAGAAGTCATTGGATGATTTGGCACCTTAAAAAAACGGTCACCTTAATTACCATTGCCCACTTCCTGAATGTCACATCACTTCATCAACTTGCAAAATGGAAATATAAATGTTTAGTCCATTTCACGATTATTCCCATAAAGACTCATGAACTAGAACTCATAAATAAAGACAAAAAGGTGAATGATTCGTGTGTTTTGAACCAGAAACAATAAAACAAAGCAACTAATGGCGGTTATTTCCACAATCACCCTAGGAACTTTATGCTAATTACACTAAAGTCTAAATTCTATAGATACTCTATAACCTATGTAATAAAGTTCAAAATTGTGTGAGCAGAATTACGGTAAAAGCGGATGACATTCTGATTTTTGAATCGGATCATTGAGTTAACCCTTTTTCAGCAGTGCGTGAAGATGTGTAGGCGTAGGTATTATGATACTTGGTGCCCAGAGATAGCTACCGTTATTTTAATACGTTTAATAGCCTCGGTTTACTCTCCTAAATTTCACGATGTATTAGGGTGGCTCGATGAACAACTTGACCCATATGCCATAGTCTAAAAAGCCTTGGTAAAAATAGTTTTTTTTATTGTTTATAGGCTCGCGTTTGGCCTTTATCTCACCTGGTGGAAAGCGTTAGTTAAAAAAGTCAGTGTCTCCAAAGGTGACAACTATTTTATTTGATACGTAATATGCATATTCTCTATTACTTACTTTATTAATATGATTGGAGGAAACTAGGAAGTTAATTAAATTGAAGACTTATTACAAGGACATTCTGATTTATTTATTTAAAAATATAAGTTCACAGTGCAGGACCAAAACGCTTATATTCTAAAATCTTAAAGACTAATAAAAAACTTATTAAATACTAATGTAAATAAACTACAAAAAAAAATCATGAAAATTAATTTATATATTTACAAATTTGGTACGGGTTGTCGTGGAAGATATCCAGATCTATGTGCTTAGTGAGCAGAGTTGAGCAGTGTGATTGCTCGTGCTGTGGGCGCTGCAGCGGCTCGACGTGGGCGCCCACTCGGTAGGGCAGCAAATAGTTTCCTCCGAAGACGAGGACCCTCCATCGATTCCACTGCCATAGTTTATGATATGGTCACATATCAAGATTATTTAAATATGTGCTTATACTTGGCCTCTGGCGAAGTTTATAAACGAAATCGCATTTTATTCTACTGCAAAGCACAAACACCTTTATTTTTATATCAAAATTATTAAACTACAAATTAAATTTTCAGCCTACAATAGTATTCTAAAAAAAAAATGTAAATGGTGTTTTATTATTAATTTGGTCAGCACAGAATTATCATTTAGTCAACGGCATAATAAAATTAATATCTTGCCAGTAGAAAAGTAATATTTGGTGAGCACGATTTTATAATCCAGAAATTCTGACACGACATGACACCACGCACCTATGACTGTCGTCAGCTTCAGCAAAACTATTAGTAAATCAAAATTAAATTAAAATCCAAGTCAACATTTGCGATTAGCTGACTTAGCTATTACTATTTCTGCTACAAATATATTTATATGCCAGTAATTTAAAGGCTTCCGATTATCACATAAACTGCTGACAATTTAATATTTTTTGCCGACCACTAGAAGCAGATCCTTTCTCTTTGCAATAAAAAGATAACCGTAATGAAAATGCGAACTCAGTACTCTACAAATACAATGAATCAATAAGCCACTCCACAATAAATATCACTATTCCGGACGGCAAACTGTAAAATGTGCAGAAACCGCTCAAAGTAATGAAGAGAAATAAGTTTTCCAACTAACTACTTACTCCAGCTGAATAGAGTAGCCAACGAAATTAGTAAAGGAACATTTTCTTCTTGAACAAGACACGGCGAGTTTATTATTTTTAATAAAATAAATAATGAACTACTTATCGCATTGGAAACTTTTCTGTGTCACAAATTAGACAGATTTTGTATATGATAGGTGTGATATTTTATAATGATGAGCATTGTCATACGTGGCAATTGCACCAGTTTTTCGGGTACATTAGGTACGTTTTAAAACAAAAAAATCGGTTGTCTGTAAAGTCGGTTTACTGACGAAAGTTGAACGTGATAACGTGTTACGTTTATTTGTACGCATAAATACAAATAAACAATTAACACAACATTCACTTTTCACTGCACTTTATACTTGACGAAAACATGTAAATGTATTATTCTATAGCAGTTGTCACGACGCAGACGCATCGCTCACTCAAGTAGGAGAGAGACAGATGTCGAACACTGCCGAACGCGGAGGCCGAACGCGCTCTCGCTTGCACTTCAAGCCTTAAATGGAACGCCTCAGAGCGAGGTAACGCCGCATGCGTCATACTTTTTCGTGCGTGCAGCCGGCTCCATCGAATTATATGACGTTGTCACGTCAAAATCCTTATGTATATGTCGTAGCCAGATCATAGAAATTGATCACTTCATAATATGACCAACTAATATGGTCAAATTAAACTGGCCAGATCGTTTAAACGTTAACATTTGATGATTAGTCGATCCTCGTTTGGCCATATCATTGATGTAAAATTTCTATGATAATGAAAAGTAGGCCAAACGAGGATTGACATATTATCAAAGTTTAACGTTTAAAACGATCTGGCCAGTTTAACTTGGCCATATCATGAAGTGATTAATTTCTATGATCTGGCCACGGCATATATACATTTTTCTGTGTATATATTAGTATATACGTGATTAATAGAAATAACAGTTCATACATTGTATATGGTTTTATATAAAATAGATAAATACTGTGTAGCGGTTATTTAAAAAAAAAAAAAGAATAATCTCGTTGACTCAATCAACGAGATTATTCATGTGTCGTCAAAAGTGATTGACTTTAATTTTCAAATGTTTTTTTCATTAGCTTCCCATCGCCAGAAAGGTTCTGTTTTACCTTTCTGGCGATGGGAATTCAGATAAGTTTGCTCATGTCAAATCGGAATCAGGATCCCGGCGGCTGGGTCGTGAGGGCCGTTGTCTCTCGCGTGCAGCCGCCTTTTTTGCTAGCATTAAAGCTCGTAAGGCGTAAGCAGCTCGTAATTTTGCTTGCTCAGTGCCACTGTGTCACACATGACCCTAGATTTTCTATGTTAGTTAGGTCTCTACCACCTCCTTTACAGGTATATAATTATAATCCAATTACATCGGCTTGTTACTTTGTTTGTTTATTTTGTTTTAGCACCTAACTCAACCAAGCATCATTTCGCATACGTGTTGCTAAAGATATAGAAAAGTATTGTTCCTAAGAAATCGATATAAATGTAAGCGAAGCTGCAGGCAAAAGTCATAAAAAATAAAAGTGAAAATAGCTATTAAAAGCAGCTATAAATAAAACTTTGATACCACAATAAGTCGACATAATTACATCGCCTTGACGTATCGGAATCAATAAAGTGATAATTAACTCATTCTAAGAATAAACCAATACTTCAGGCGAATCGGTCAAGGTTTAACAGAAAAAAAACCAGGCAAGTGCGAGTCAAACTCGCGCACCTGAGCGTCCCGTACAAACTTACCTATGAAAACAGTTCAAGTCCCGAATTGAGTTACGAAGATTTTTCGAATCGAAAAAAAAGTTTTTTTTTTGTGACGTACCTAACTACAAGTTTACAATTTTCAATTTTTTTTTTTCTATATTTGGGCTATGAGATCCTGCCAATTTTCAGTATTCTAGGTCAACGGGAAGTACCCCATGAATTTAGATTACCTTGAGAGTGTCGAAATACACGTTTTTAGCGACATAAACGGCCGTATCATTTTTTTTCATTAACTCAAAGTTTAATTTTTTCATAGCTTCAAGGGACCGCAGACGTAAGTATTTCAACTCGATACTTCCACGCGTTCCCAAGATAAAGGGTCTTGACAGACAGACAAACAACAAAGTGATCCTATAAGGGTCCCGATTTTTCCTTCTGAGGTACGGAACCCTAAAAATGGCAGTATCTTGAGGTTCTAAATAATCCAAGTCTGCAGGAAAACATGAGTATTTTCTTCTTTTATTTGAATTTTAATAACAATCATAGAGCAGAAGTGTTGATATGTAGATATGCTTAATTATAAGCAGGTAATCAAAGCTTTCTTCATGAAGCTAACGACGTTAATTAACAGATTATCTCACAATATGTAGTGAAATTACTCATTTGTTATTTTATAAATTACTAATTATCTCATAGTATGGGGTGAAATTACTGATGAATATACGAGTAAACAACTTTTATGAAGGGGCCTGTTCTAAAATGTAAGTACTTTATCCCGTAGTAGAAGTTTTTCAAATTCATCATCTTCCTACCTTTGTCCCGTTTTATTTAGTGTCGGCGCAACACATTTTATTTTCTTTCATTTTGTAATGTCACCCGTCATGCTATCACTTACTCCATTTTCTTTCATATCACTTCTCACACAATCCATCCGTCTTTTCTTTGGCCTCCATCCATCCACAGGTATACGCACTCATAACAGAAGTTTTTCAAATTATGAGTATGAAAATTCTTCTCTAGAATTTTACGCACCTAAAGTCACCCAAAGGGCAATGGAAAGGACGATACTCAGAGTTTCCTTGCGTAATCACGACCTGTACCATGACGTTTAAAGTAAGATTGTTTCATTCTTATTTCCAGTGTGGGTAAGAGATGGCGCTAGACAACCTGTATAGCTCTGTCTCTTACCCACACTGAAATAATAATTAAACAACCTTACTTTGAACGTCATGGTAACTCCGCATATCGGATTTGAAGATTTCCGCAGGAGAAGCAAGTTTACCGACTAGCTTGAAGAATCGGCAAATTTAAGTGGCAGTGGGCAGGGCACATTGCTCGCAGAACAGATGGTCGATGGAAATGAAAGGTTCTGGAGTAGCGACCACGTACCGGAAGATGCTGCAGAGTTGGAAGGCCTCCTAGGAATGGAATGATGACCTGGCGAGGGTTGCGGAAATTCGATGGGAATATGACGCACTTAACCGTTCATTGTGGCGACATTAGGGGTGGCCTATGTCCAACAGTGGACGTCTTTCGGTTGAAATGATGATAATGATGAATTTTACTCAATGCATTAAAATTCAGGCTAAATGTATTATCAATCTATGTACAGGTTTGTTTATCTCTATCAAGTGCGGTAAAAGTATGCTTATAAAAAAACAAAACCAGAATAGAATAAACTTTATTAGGTATATAGGTACCAAAATAGTAACAAAAATATTTACAAAACTAGTTTTTTTTAATATTAATGTCTTCTATCCTGACTGGCCTGTTGGTCTAATGGTTAGTGGCCCTGACTGCTATGCTGGAGCTCGTGGGTTCAATTTCCACCCAGGACAAATTTGTGTGATGACCACGATCATTTGTTCTGTGTCTGGGTGTAACTTATTTATCTATAATAAGTATGTATTTAGAAATATGTAAGTATGTTTATCTGTTGTCTAGTATTCATAGCGTAGTGTGATAGTTGTGGAATATTATTATTATTATTCCATCTATTTATTTTTATATACATATAGTTTTCATTTTTAAATATTTCTTTAAAAAAACATTTAAAAATATAAAAAATAGTTGTCCACCGGTGTCGACAACAGGGTCCTAGCTTCCGGTGGTTAGAGCTCCAGAGACAGGAACCTCCTCACGATGCGAGCCGTATCGAGGAGTACTGCCTTCTGTATCAGGCCCTGGATCCAACCGCGCAACGACAGCTTCGACATAATTATGGTCGTCGAAGTTTTTGGTTTTATGGCCATTGGCGGTCACGACAATCGGCACAATGATAGCCGAGTCCACATTTCACATGTCGATAACCTCGTGTGCTAAGTCGAGATATTTGCATTTTCCAGGATAACATGTATGTAATCGGATTATTAGGTATTTTTTAGGAATAACTTGCTGTAAACAATGTTCCTACGACGACTACCGATACTCATACGATTTTTACATTTGGGAGAGGTTACGAGAGTGGGGCTTAAGTTGTCCCTTATACTCGATTATTCAAATCACCAGCAGCTTAACGTCTAAAAGGTGGTGACCTTGTGAGGAGATGATCGGAATAAGTAGGTGCTTTAGTGTTGTTTGGTATAAGTATTTTCCCCGTGTAGTTTTGGATTCCTCTTTCTAGCGCTAGAGATATTTTTTGAGACAAGCCCAGCAAGAATGCTGGGTGTGTGCCTTTTGGGTGAGATCAGTGGATCTCAATCACCATCGTTAAATTGCAATGCTGATTTTTTGCCCAAAGCTCTCTGCGCATGAGAAAAGTCAACTAACCGCTTAACAATATCCTGAAAAACCAGGCAAGTACTTCAGACATCATGGCTCTGGTATTTTAATCCCGAATGGTTTGAAAATACTCAAACTCAGCTTTCTGCACCTTTTGCTAAGGTAGCTATATATATATATTGTTCTGCTTATTGGATTATTTTACGGCTCACCGTTGCCACGAAACACATGTATTCGCACCTCATAACCGCTTATACCAACCGTCGGATGTCTACTGACAGGTGTTAAATACTATCAATCACTAGCACTTGAGTCTACCAATACTTCAGCCAATACACTACAGTAGCAAACTGCATCAACTCGACATAAATTTTCATTGTTTTTCATACAACCGCTCTTACGCGATTATAACGTTATTACACATTTTTCATTAGATATTTTGGAAACACATTATCTTATGTGTATATTATCTAGACTCCTATTGAAATCAATTTACAAATTTATGTAAAACTATTCCTGTAAAGACCTCTGAAAATCTGCTATTTTGCATGAACTTTGACACTTCATAATTTACTGAAAAATAAAAAAGTATAACAATAGAAGCCTTGCAAATTTCATCAAGATTCTAAATGACGACAATTTTTTTCAAAAACTTTTAAGGGTTTAAAAAAACACGTCTTTCCTGAAACAAGTTTTGTAAAATATTCGAGTAAATCACGGAATTACCGAATGCTAACAGAATTTTCAGGCGTTATCTCTCTTTTCGTCAAACATAACGTTGGATTGCGTTAGATGAAGTAACAAACTTTTAAACCATGCTCGATGTTGACGATAGACGAGTGAAAAAGGACCCTCTTAGTGCATCCTATCAAAATTGTCAAAAATCAACGATTCACATCATACCGTACACTCTACAGGCGTTCCTCTAAACATATTTCGTTTTACAGCTTGTGCACGTTTCAGCCGATCTCCCGGGTTTCCAAAGTGTCCAAATGTCCCGGACGTTTGAACCAAACTTATGTTATGGGCAAAAGTTTGTTGCAATTTGAGTTGCACAAGTTTGCCAAGTACAACCGATGTCATAAGTTTTTTGTTACGAGTGTGAAGTTTATTGTTGTTCTTGTGGATTGTTACAGGGCTTTTAAACTGAAGTTGGGCCAATTTAAAGGAAGAATAAAACAGCTTCGGACAGATGTGTGGTAGACTCACAACTGGCTTTCATTTATGAATAAACGACGCAAAAGGGGGTAGAAAGTAATTAATGATCATATCTTGACGGCACGGCCAATGGTTGAGCGTTTGGTTGCTGCGTTGTGTGTCGAGGGTTTGATCCCGCATGAAACTAACATTAGTATGACCTACAGATAAGTGTTTCGGTCTGAATGTCTTGTGTATATGAGTGTACGGGTTATTTCACCGGGACACCATGGCGGCGCGAACAGTTGCGCCGTCCATGAGGATTTCCCACTCCTACCGAAAAAAAAAAAAAAAAAAAAAACAGTTGCGCCACCATGGTGTCCGTAAGCTACAAAACTAGACACCATACAGACACCAGAGTCGCTACACATCACTGAGACAGTATTAAAATGGACCTTAAGTGCACGCGTCCGAGTTGGTCGCGCCGCCAAATTGGTTGCGCAACCAAACAGACACCAAGCCCCCTAGCCTAGTTACAACCGTTTCATTTCAATTCTCTTTTCGTTGATCGCCTCGAGTCGGCCACGCCTCCTATTCCTTTGTTCTGACCACGTGACTGAGCGTTGAGATGACGTCAGAACGAAGGAATCGGAGGCGTGGCCTACTCGAGACGATCGACGAAAAAAAAAAAGTTAAAAAACTAAAACCCGACTACGACAAAAAAAACGACGAAACTAAAAGTATGAAACAAGATTTCCAGGATGCTGAAATAAACAAGGTAAAAAGAAAAGCCGCAGTCACACGTTATAGGTAACAACCGAAACACTTTAATAACGTGTGACTACGGCTTTTCTTTTTACCTTGTTTATTTCAGCATCCTGGAAATCTTGTTTCATACTTTTAGTTTCGTCGTTTTTTTTTGTCGTAGTCGGGTTTTAGTTTTTTTACTTTTTTTTATTTAAATTATTTTGGTGTTAAATCACTGTGCTTCTATACCATTTGCAAAAGCTAAATTTAAAATTTCTAATTAATAATGGTAAATTAATTTTTGTCCACCAGAGGGCGCCACATTGAATTTTGATGATATATTTTGATAAGTACCAGTGAAGCCCTTTCAAATGATATCAAACACGGTGTATTTATCTTAACATTTTTTTTAACACATGACTTCTTGTCCGCTAGAGGGCGTCACTTTAAATTTGAACAATATTTTGGAAATGTACAAGTAAAGCCCTTTCAAATGATACCAAACACGGCGTATCTCCATTTTTATTTTTTACACATTACTTTTTGTACATCAAGTTTTGTGACACGTCACGTAACCTATGTTCAGCGGACAATTAAGACGGTTCTAACGATACCTCATACGTCGAGTTCCGATAAGTAGATTAGGAGCTATGTGGGAACAGATGAACAAACTCACATACATACATAGCCTGTCAAAATCATAACCCTCCGTAGTCGGGTAAAAAAGAATCGAAACAAAACGGTTGTAACTTGGCTAGGAGAGCAGGTGAGCAACTCTCTGTAGAGCTGTATACATTTTGATGGTGGCGGCGACTGGTCACGCCGCCATGGTGTCCCGGAGAAATATAGCCCTAAATGTTTGTGAACGCATCTACAATACAGGAGTCATTCCTAGTGTAGTCCATTTTAAAAAGAGAATAGAAACAAATACCTGGCAGCCTAGGTGAAGTTCTGTACTTTGAGCCTCTATGGGAAAAGACATGTGTGTATTAATAAGTTAAATATGAAATATTAAAAAATTAATAAGTTAAATATAAAATTAATAAGTTTAATAATTCAAAAGTTAATTATGAAAGAAGGCAAAAATAGGCAAGCGCGTTGATTATAAATCTTTATTAAACATAGACCACGATCATTTTTTATTTCTTTAAATGTTTTTTAAAGTTAATCTCTGGGAAAATTCTTGGTTCTTGAAGAATAGGTGGCAGGACCGAGCCGAAGGAAACGGATTTACTCATATCTATTTGTTTTAGGGCAAGAAGGACATTCTCGTCATTTTTATATACAATTTTCTTTTAAGAACCATTACTTACGTACCTACACTTAGGGGATATGGTTTAATTTAAGATCTAGGTTTCTCACTAATGAAGGTGTGATACATAAGTACTGCTCGTCATTATTTTATAATGAGGTAAACATACCGGAGAAAAATAATACCAACATATGAATTGGAAGCTCAACTTATGTTGTAGGACTTACCTGTATCTTTATATACATATATATATAATTCTTCTGTACGTGTGTTTATCACCTATTTCCTCCCAAACGGCTTGACCGATACGGATGGTTTGAAAATAAAATTGAACCTGGGTAGGTAGCGCTGCAATTGGATTGTCAATTTTCTTTCTGACGAAAAGTCAGCTTCCGGACAGGAGTTCGTCCATCGGGACCGCTGCACGCTGGTGTTACATAAATTGTATAAAATTTATGATTTCTATTCACCATAATTGTCCTGCTCGTTTCTCAACTTATAAAAGTTTACTCCTATTCCTACTATAACAAGTAATTGCCATTATTAAGACGTTGTAATAAAGGGATTATGTATTCATCCTATATAGTTCTGTCTCCGTCTCACAACAGAATCATAAAGGCATTGGCACGACTTAGTAAGAGGGACTGATCTTGATCAACTTCATGTTCACTGCATCAATGCTACCAGCCTGACTGCGAATAATATTTTCACCGTCATATTTTTAGCAGCATAAAATATTTACATTGGCTACTCAATAATGTTTGAGCGAGCTGTCAGTGTGTTTGTGATAATAACCAATTTATAACCACTGCTTTGTTTATACGGGTTATGCAGACTTTGTTGGTAACGATTGAATTCTGAAGGATTTATCAGCTATACTGATTCGATTGTTGCCTTTGACCTGTGCTGACGTATTATTATGTACCTACTATAATGTTCTATGAATAGTGCCTGTGGATAATTTAGCATCCATAGATCTATTTTGGGCATATCATCATCATCATTTCAGCCGAAAAAAGGCCACTGTTGGACATATGCCTCCCCCAAGCGTCTCCACAACGACCGATCCTGTGCGTCTGGCATCCACCACATTCTCTCTCATCAGGTCGTCGGTCCACCTTGTAGGAGACCTTCCTACGCTGCGTTTTCCGGTGTGCGGTCGCCACTTTTGAATCTTTCGGCCCCATCGACCATCCGTTCTACGAGCAATGTGCCCTGCCCACTGCCACTTTAGTTTGGCGATTCTTCGGGCTATGTCAGCGACCTTGGGTCTTCTGCGGATATCTCCATTCCTGATGTGATCACGCAAGGAAACTCCGAGCATAGCCCGTAAGCCTTCTGATGAGGCCCATTATAAGCGACCATGTTTCAGTGTTTTGGGCATATAGTAGATGACAAACCTATATCTAGTGTATTTTATAGTAAAGATCAGTGTCGTTATGAAAAGATGAGCCAGTAACCAAGTGCGTTCGATCTATAAACTAATTGTTATTATAAACTACGAAGTGTTGTTAATAGTAGAGGTTTCTACTAAATTTCTCCACATTCAGAAACGTCTCTTTGATGTAATTTAACTTTTTGATTGCGCATTAAAATCTGTCTTGCATTGAAATCTTCGTGAAATTATACACAACTGCAAATAAAATATTTCTAGTTTAATTTCTTAAATACTTTGGATTTATTCTTAATACTTTATTGTATGTTTAATATAGTTATATTTAGTACACAGTGAATTATCTAATCAAGGATCCCGTGTACCATATCATCATCATTTCCTTAGCCTTTTCCCAAATAGCCTGGAGTCAGCCTTGTTTTCTTGGGATCAAGTGTACAACATACACCACAAATTTTTAATTAGTTCAAATACAAAGGACTTATTATATTATAAAAGGTCTTGTTATTATTTAAGTAAAGTCTCAATAAATATTATTCATACTGTAATGTTTTTATTATTTTTATTATTACTAATTTTTAGGGTTCCGTAGCCAAATGGCAAAAAACGGAACCCTTATGGATTCGTCATGTCTGTCTGTTGGTCCGTCAAATGTCACAGCCACTTTTTTCCGAAACTATAAGAACTATACTGTCGAAACTTGGTATGTAGATGTATTATATGAACCGCATTAAGATTTTCACACAAAAATAGAAAAAAAAAACAATAAAGTTGGGGGTTCCCCATACTTAGAACTGAAACTCAAAATTTTTTTTCACAAACCCATACGTGTGGAGTATCTTTGGATAGGTCTTCAAAAATGATATTGAGGTTTCTAATATATATATTTTCTAAACTGAATAGTTTGCGCGAGAGACACTTCCAAAGTGGTACAACCCTCTGTAACTTCTAAAATAAGACAATGATAAAACTAAAAAAAATATATAATAAATGTATATTATATTATTTATTATACAAACTTCCACTGAAAATAGTGGTGTAGTGGTGGCCGAGTAGGGAACAGTGGTGGCCGAGTGGTAACGGCCCCGACTTACGAGTTGTAGGTCGCGGGTTCAAACCCAGCCAGGCGCATTACTTTGTGTAATTTATTTCATCACCACTGCTCTCAAAACGGTGAAGGAAAACATCGTGAGGAAACCGGCATGTCCTAGAATCAAACATTCGATAACGGCCCATTCCCTCTCCTAGAGAGGAGGCCTGAGTCCCAGCATTGGGAACATTAAAAGGCTGATTATGCTATGCTATGCTATGCCACTGAAAATTGGTTTGAATTAGTTCTAGTAAGTAGTTTTTTTTTAATACGTCATAAATCGTAAACCGCAAAGTTTGTACGGAACCCTTAGTGCGCGAGTCCGACTCGCACTTGCCGAGTTTTTTTACTTCTTTTAACTAAAAGTTTGTAGTTACTACTCGTTTAACTCTTGCAATTGACTTTGTTTATGTAACTGTAACATTTTAATGAGCTTAAATCATTGTGTAAAGGGTGTTATGTTCTCTTCTCAATTTTAAGTCTGACAATACACGTAAGGACTTGTAATTGCCTTGCTGTCGTCTATGTTTGTTTTTATTTTTAGTTTGTTTAAGCTGTAAGTCCTCCAAGCTGTAATAAATAAATAAACAGTAAAGTTATTTGCGTTTGTTTATATCCCAAAATGTCACTCTTTTTTTGGAAATATTGTACAGGCTATTGATTATGAATTGATAAATGACGATCAAAATGGAAAAACACTGCGTGTACTTAGTATTTTCTTGTAGCAATTGTTATGAATGATTGATTCTATTATGAATTTACGAATAATGACAAATTTTCGTGGACAATTTTGGGATTACGTTTTTTTTTTACCTTTGACTCCAAAAATATGATCAGTGACGGGTACGGATAGAGCCCTATTTTTTTGCACTAATTAAAAAATAGGGGTGTATAGGTAAACCTACACAAATAAATAATACGAGTACATACTTATATGTACTAAAAAATACTAGTATATAGGTAGGTCAATTAATAATGAATGGAAGTAATACTAATTTCCATCTTGAAGACGTCGTAATCGTACACGTAGGTACCTATAAAAACAAAAAATCTGAAATAAAAATCAAATTAAGACAATGCAGACTTAATATCACATCGATCAATCAGTGATGATGGTAATGAGTCGATCCGGGACCGGTATCACAGCCTCGACTGAAACAAAAATGACAACATTTATAGAAAATCATAAAAAAATATCATTTGAAAGGATAAGATTAGTAATAATTAAGCTTGGGGCAACTTTTAATACAAATAGAGAAAGGTACAAAATACAACTTAATCTTGAATTTTGATACTTATTTCAAACTCATCCTTTGATTGACTGGCCGGTTGGTCTAGTGGTTAATGGCCCTGTCTGCTATGCCGGAGGTCGTGGGTTCGATTCCCACCCAGGAATGTTTGTGTGATGAGCATGATCATTTGTTCTGTGTCTGAATGTAATTTATCTATAATTATAATAATTAGAAATAATATTTAAAAATATATAAGTATGTTTATCAGTTGTCTAGTACTCATAACACAAGCTCTGCTTAGCTTGGGAGTAGATGACGTTGAGTGAAAGTTAAAAAAAAAAAGAGAAAAAAAAACGTTGACTTTAATTTTCAAATACTAGCAACCGGTGTTATTCATTTCAATTTTGAATAATTTATTGGAAGCCGTCAAAAAAAAAACAAAGTTCATTGACAGAGATGACACAATGGAGAAAGTAGCAGTCATTCCTGCCGTTAGGATCTACGGGGTAATGCCACTGATCGAAGTTGCTACTATCATTACAAATATTCTCACTCCTTATAACAGTCATGTGATTAATAATCGCTTCTAATTAGATTTTGTGGGTGAAGCAGAAGTGTTTGAATGCGGTGATGTTTGACAAAATGTTTTTGTATAAAAAAGTTGAGAGCAGTGGTAGCCGAGTGACGAGAGCAGTGGTAGCCGAGTGGTAACGGCCCCGAATTACGAGTTGTAGGTTGCGGGTTCAAACCCAGCCAGGCGCATTACTTTGTGTAATTTATTTCAACACCACTGCTCTCAGAACGGTGAAGGAAAACATCGTGAGGAAACCGGCATGTCCTAGAACCAAAAATTCGAAGACATGTGACATTCACCAACCCGCACTGGGCCCGCGTTGTGGATTACGGCCCATTCCCTCTCCTAGAGAGGAGGCCTGAGTCCCAACAGTAGGAACATTGTAAGGCCGACTATGCTATGCTATGCTATAAAAAAGTTATAAGCCATATATTGCAGAGACATTTCTATGGGTTGCAAATATCCAATTATTTCTACGGTTTTCTTTTGCCCGCGGCTTCGCCCTCGTACATAAAGCTATATATATAGCTTTCGTCACTCAGGAATAAAAAAGCTGTCTATCGGTGAATAAATGTTAGCAATCGGACTAGTACTTTCAGAGATTATGAGGTAATCTAAATAAAAAAATAATCCTTACCTCTTTATAATTTTAGTGTAGATTTTTTAACAAAACTTCACAAACATGATGTACTCATAGATTTCCAGTTACTATATCGTGGTTTTGCCAACTTTACAGAAGTGCGAGTGAGCAGAAAAGGGACTTTATTTTTACTTTATAGATATTAAGATTAAGAAGAAAGATCCCAAAAGTTGAACTATTTTTGTCGAGTAAGTAACAATTATGAATTATTGGGTTATCTTTGTATCAATTTTAAGTGACTTTTTTAAGATTTTTCTCCTAAACATTTCCACAGATACAAATTTCTTAGTCAATGAACGTTATTTCTTCTTTTTCAGTCAAACCTCAGAGTTCTAGCATGTTCCGACTCATCCTCTGCCCTTTCTATTAATACAGTGTACTTTTACTTTAATTTAGTAATAGTAGTTTTACTCTATCGATAAAAATAAAGCTTGTTTTAAGAGTATGACCAATTCTCACTAATAATCACTGTGGTCATTACTAAAAATTTATAGTTATTTAATTTTAAGAATTGATAGTGTGACGACTATGAAGGTCACAACTATTATTAACTTGCAAAACTGGCATGTTAGACTTTTAAGGTTTACGTTATAAAAAGTTTAGTTTGATGGATGTTCAACGAATAAGATGGAAGACGTCATGTAAAAGAGTCAGGACCAAAGACATTAAATACATACTACCAATAGACAGGACATAGCGAACAAAATCGTGCTCCGATACTTATTACCTAGTGGTCATAAGTCGCTCAGTCTAGTATGACGCCCCTACACGTCAAGTCATGTTTGTATCCGCTCTATGCATTAAAAGAAAATCATTTTCTGAGAAAATATGCCGAACTGCGCATTACGCTATTGCAAATCTTGTTATGATAAAATGACTGGACCTAACTTCGGTTTATTTTCGTAAATATTTTTGATATTTACGAAGTAATTAATTAAAATTCAATAATTTTGAGAAGAAATAGTTCTAGAACATTTGCTGGTTTTGTGATAACGCCATCTATTGCTGAAAAGCTTAACCTTACCTTTATCACACACTGAGGCTCTACCACGAGCTCATAATGTGATCCATTTTACGACTGACATTTTAACATTATCATGGTAAGGCCCCTGGCCACCTACCGAGCGATAGTTAAATAATTATAAATTTTGACAAATTTAATTCGCGTGTTTGCTATTCAAAGCCAGATGGCGTCACTGAGACATAGGATGACAGTTTTTCTTAAGACATTTGTTCTGATAGCCGCTCTATTGTATCTCTTTAAATCTCTTTGGTCAGGACATATTTGATATAAAAATGGTATATATGAAAGTGCTTTAAATCAATACAATAACAATCTGAAGATAATATAAAGCCTTTCATTGCGCTCCCAGCGTGAGAATAGTTATTTAATTTTACACAAAGTCCTCTGTCTTTGACTGTAGCCCTGGTCTGCATGAACCTTCACTATACCTCAAGTCGTACGACCCTGATTGGTTTGTTTCAAAGACATTAAATATATACTACCAATAGACAGGACATAGCGAACAAAATCGTGATCCGATACTTATTACCTAGTGATCATAAGTCGCTCAGTCTAGTATGACGCCCCTACACGTCAAGTCGTGTTTGTATCCGCTCTATGCATTAAAAGAAAATCATTTTCTGAGAAAATATGCCGAACTGCGCATTACGCTATTGCAAATCTTGTTATGATAAAATGACTGGACCTAACTTCGGTTTATTTTCGTAAATATTTTTGGTATTTACGAAGTAATTAATTAAAATTCAATAATTTTGAGAAATAGTTCTAGAACAATTTGCTGGTTATGTGATAACGCCATCTATTGCTGAAAAGCTTAACCTTACCTTTATCACACACTGAGGCTCTCCCACGAGCTCATAATGTGGTCCATTTTACGACCTAAACCGAACTGTTAAAGGGATGGAGCTATATAGGGTGTATAGCTCCATCACTCTTTTTCGCTTGTACGACTGACATTTTAACATTATCATGGTAAGGCCCCTGGCCACCTACCGAGCGATAGTTAAATAATTATAAATTGTGACAAAATTAATTCGCGTGTTTGCTATTCAAAGCCAGATGGCGTCACTGAGATATAGGATGACAGTTTTTCTTAAGACATTTGTTCTGATAGCCGCTCTATTGTATCTCTTTAAATCTCTTTGGTTTGTTTGAATGATCCACCAACCCGCACTGGGCCGCGTGGTGGATTACGGCCCATTCCCTCTCCTAGAGAGAGGAGGCCTGAGTCCCAGCAGTGGGAACATTAAAAGGCTGAATATGTATGTATGTATGTTGTTTGAATGGAAATGCCGCTTCAAAATGATATCGCTACTGAGTGCGAAAGACTCCTGGGACCTAAAGCAGTAGGTGGTATCCAGGTAAAAATTAGATTTATTAGCAATTTTAAGAGAAACAATCAACGTTGCATAATATTATAACAAAAGAATCAAGGAAAAAAAACAGGGCAAGTGCGACTCGGACTCACGCACGAGGGTTCCGCCCAAACTTACCTATGAAAACAGTTCGATTCCTGAATTGAGTTACGAAGATTTTTCCGAATTGTTAAAAAGTTTTTTTGTGACGTAACTACAAATTTACAGTTTTCAGATTTATTCCTATGTCTATACGATAAAGACCTTGCTTTGTGCCAAATTTCAGGATTGTGGGTCAACAGGAATTTTGATTCCGCCTTCCTCCTATGAATTTTGATTCCTTTGAGATTGTTGATGATGTACTTTTTTGCGACATAAACGGCCGTATCTTTTTTTCCGTTAACTTAGAAGTTGAGTTTTTTTCACAGCTTCAAGGGACCGCAGACTTGAAGTATACGGTTTTAATTTCAACTCGATGCGTCCACGCGTTTCTGAGATAAAGGGTCTTGACAGACAGACAGACAAACGGACGGACAACAAAGTGATCCTATAAGGGTTCTGCTTTTTTCCTTTTGAGGTGCGGAACCCCAAAAAATGACAAAATATATTTTAAAACAGCTATTTTGAATGACAGTCTTTTCATGATGGATTAATTGTAGCAACTATTTTGAATTAAATCATATAGTAAACTAAAGGATTATTTTATTGAGAAAGAAATGAGTCCAAACAAGATAATCATGTCTGCCAAAAGATAGATAATTAACCTCATAATTTATTACATCTCCTGTATTGGTCTGATGCCTATTTGATATCTTATTTTTAATGAGTGATACGCGTAACTAATTTTATCTATATTTCAAGATTACCACTATGACAATGACAATCATATTTTGATTTCGCTACCTATCCGATAAATTTGAATGATAATAACTACGTGAGATTATTTAACTGAGCGCGTATCGGGTTATTATTATTACGTGATTGCGCGTTTTTACGTAAAATCTCTAAAAAAAAAGAAAAAGGAAATAAGAAAACTTTTTCTGGGTATTTCTAGAAAAAACGAAAATATAGGGACCAAAATTTAAAATACAGGGGCCGAATAAATTTCATACACCCGTGTGCACAAAACGACAATTAAGCGTTTTTCAAGGTCACTCAAGTTGTACAGACGTATGTACAATCGGCGCTCGAGGGGTTAAATGTATCTAGAAAAATCCATCACCAGCAATATATCAAGCCTTGAATAAAACACCACCATCATCAGCTTAGCCTTCTCTCAACCATGTTTGGGTCGGTCAGTCAGGTTTTAGTCTAACTCGTTGCAGCGATTGTCAGTAGTCTAAATAAAGCGACGGTCTATAGTGACTAGATAACAATGAGACACAAAATGTCCTATTTCTATCTATTGTCATAGATCTTTCGAAGTTTTAAAGTTTAATCGAGTTTTTTTTTTCATCAACATATGCAAAATAAATGTAAAATTGTATACAAAACAAACAAAAATAAACTACAATACTTTGTGCATAATAAATAACTATCAATTCTTACTAATGATCCCTGTATCATTAGTGAGAATTGTTACATGCTCATAAAACAAGCTTCATTGATTTGTTATCGATAACGCAAACCTACTAAATTGGGCACGCCACAATTATGGCGGTAAGTCCCCTCTTTGAGGCGTGGTTGGAAAGACCTCACGGCGTCCTCACCTTCCGCATGACGCAGGTTCTCACCGAACACGGTAAGTTCGGGAAGTTCCTGCACCGGATTCGTGCGGAAGCGACGCCCGGGTGTCGCCACTGTATAGAACGCCCGGAGGACACGGTGGAGCACACGGTGGAGGTGTGCCCCGCTTGGGCAGAGCAACGCCGTGTCCTCGTGGGGGCGATCGGCGGCGGCGATCTCTCGCGCCGGGCCTTGGTACAGGCCATGGTCCGGAGCGAGGAGGAATGGCAGGCGGTCGCCTCCTTCTGCGAAGCAGTAATGCTAGCAAAGGAGGCGGCCGATCGCGTGAGGCAGCGGTCCTCACGCCCCAACCGCCGCCGGGATTCCGATCCCGATTTCCGGCCACCGTAGGCGCGGGCTTGCGGACGGCGAGCAATGGGTGGCTCGCCGTCCGATCGTCCGGTAACCGTCCGGACCGAGCCCAAGTCGTCGACGGCGCGTATTGTTCCACGCGCGCCTCAGGGAGATGTCAGCAAATCGTAGGGGCCCAACAGGGTCGAAGCCTACCGGGGCAACGGGTAGTGTGAAAGTGAAACCCGGGGCCCTGGGACGATGGCAAGGAAGGAACAGGAGTGGGTTTTTAGTCAGTAAAAGTCTGACACTATTTTCCGCTCGGCCCAAGAGCGGGATTTGTCATAAGATGATTTTCCCACCTAAAAAAAAAAAAAACCAACTAAATTTTACTACATTAAAGAACCAAGTTTAGTTCATAAAAGTTCTATTCAATCGTTAAAATACACTCATTCAAAACTAATCTCCTTAATATACAAGGCAGGCAGTTACTCATAACAACTTGCTGAATATTGTTTGAAGTTTACTGTTCAATTCAAATTCAATATATTTATAAAATGTCAGAAACTAATGCATTATCCCAATCGGTCATTTCCTATAAAGAAGAACCAGCAAGTATTTTAAAATATTTCCAGTGTAGACCAGTCAACATTGTAGCCAAAAGCACAAGTAAATACAAGTAATTCGAAATTGAAAGTAATCTATAAATCCACGGAGTCTAGAGTTCTCACATTCACATTATAAAAAAGATACTATATAAAAATATCTAAACCACTTATGGGTTTTTTCAATATTTCTATCACCTATATTAATCCACTTCTAATAAGTGACAGAAATCAAGTTCAGAAAAATACGAATAACAATTCTTGAAAGTTCACTCACCTTGTGTATTATATTTATTTTTTTGTGCCCTATATACCACTAAAATCTATATACGTTAACCCGTATACAATAACAATATACGTCAAGAGATAAAAACTTTGATATAAATTATTATCTTATTGATTTGCATAATCTCTGATAAAAAAAGTCAGAAAACAATAGTAATTCAAGATATTGAATGATAACTTTTAGGTACTTTTTAACATAATATGTAACACTAGCACTTTGCCCGCAACTACGTCCGCGCGCATCGCCGTTTTAAGGGTTTGGCCCTGTGATTTATTTATTGTCGTTGCAAAGCAAACTTTCAAAGGAAATTGTAGTCTTTTGAATTCGAAAGGAAGATCGTTTGGGATTAATGGAATATGCGGTATGAACTCTGTTTCTTCCTGGGCAGACCTGGTTAAGATAACAACCTAACTTAATATTGCGGTGCAATGCTTATTTACTTGCATCCTGATACCGTTACATAACCTCGGAGGCTTCAAGTTCCTAAGCAACATGACGGGTGTGCCCACATGCAGTGTACGTTGATGGTATGGAAGGCCGGCTTGATTAATGTATGTATCTAGTTTTTTTGTGTATCTAATTTTTTTAGTCAAAACAAACCACTGCGTAAAATCTTTCCCTAAAAATAAATAATCACTATTCGCTCTGTTAGGGCTTGTTTTTCTAATTTGTAATACCGTATTGCGAGTAAATTTGGCCGCGCAGTAAGACTTCAAAAATCTTGAACACGACCTAAACCGTAATTTGAGGGTAGTTTTGAAAAACAAATAATGCTAATCTTTATTATTTATTTAGATATGTATTTGTGCCAAGTTTTAAGTTTATTAATCCAAGGAATAAGATTCTCCCATACAAACTTTAACACCCCCTAAATCTTGCACTGGGGAAGATATTGAAAAAATAAATATGGCAAACTTTAAAACTAATTTAGGTTAATATTTGTACAAAGTTTTGAGTCAATTGGCCTACGGAAAAAAAAAATGTCATACTTATGAAATCCCCTCTTTTTACCCCCTTAAAGGACGAATTTCCAAAAATCCCTTCTTAGTGCTCACTTACGATATGTAATTAATCTTTATGCAAAATTTCAAGCTTCTAGCCGCAGCGGTTTCGG
The DNA here is from genome assembly GCA_905147345.3 of Mythimna impura. Classification (NCBI taxonomy): domain Eukaryota; kingdom Metazoa; phylum Arthropoda; class Insecta; order Lepidoptera; family Noctuidae; genus Mythimna; species Mythimna impura. Next base: position 19,073,792 of record LR990353.1, on the reverse strand, counting down.
CTGTGCGTTGATATGTCAGTCAGTCAGTTTCTCCTTTTATATATATAGATTACACCAGAAGAAGTTTGGGCACGCCACAATTATGGTGGTAAGTCCCCTCTTTGAGGCGTGGTTGGAAAGACCTCACGGTGTCCTCACCTTCCGCATGACGCAGGTTCTCACCGAACACGGTAACTTCGGGAAGTTCCTGCACCGGATTCGTGCGGAAGCGACGCCCGGGTGTCGCCACTGTGTGAACCGCCCGGAGGACGCGGTGGATGTGTGCCCCGCTTGGGCAGAGCAACGCCGTGTCCTCGTGGGGGCGATCGGCGGCGGCGATCTCTCGCGCCGGGCCTTGGTACAGGCCATGGTCCGGAGCGAGGAGGTGTGGCAGGCGGTCGCCTCCTTCTGCGAGCAAAGGAGGCGGCTGATCGCGTGAAGCAACGGTCCTCACGCCCCAACCGCCGCCGGGATTCCGATCTCGATTTTCGGCCACCGTAAGCGCGGGTTTGCGGACGGCGAGCAATGGGTAATCCGCCGTTCGAACGTCCGGTAACCGTCCGGACCGAGCCCAAGTCGTCAACGGCGCGTGTTCCACGCGCGCCTTAGGGAGCTGTCAGCAAATCGTAGGGACCCAGCAGGGTCGAAGCCTACTGGGGCCATGGGTAGTGTGAAAACGAAACCCGGGGCCCTGGGACGAAAGCAACGAAGGAACAGGAGTGGGTTTTTAGTCAGTAAAAGTCTGATATCTCCCGCTCCGCCCAAGATTTACCCATGATTAGACGATTTGTATCCGGGATTTGTCATTAGATGATTTTCCCACCTAAAAATAAAAACACTGCAGCAGAAAACTTGAAAATCTATCGTTTGATGGTATGTTATGATAACAAAGAATAATCCACAATGTTTGCTATGATAAGGAATGCGTAAATATGACTGTTATTATATAACTAATACCTAGTCCTAATCAAGTAGTATTTTTCAATATCATCATCATCATTTCAGACGAAAGACGTCCACTGTTGGACATAGGCCTCCCCATGTCGCCACAATGACCGGTCCTGTGCGTCTCGCATCTATCGGATTCTCGCGACCCAGGACATCGGTCCACCTTGTGGGAGGCCTTCCAACGCTGCGTCTTTCGGTACGTGGTCGCCTTTCCAGAACCTTTCGTCCCCATCGACCATCTGTTCTGAGAGCAATGTGTGTGTGTGTGTGTGTTTCAATATACTTACTCAAAAACCCGCTCTTATCCCTACCGCTTTTAGGCACGTAGTTTACTTTTTTCCACACTAGTGCGTAAAGGTGCGCGAGCGACGTTCTATTGACTACTTTCTACAATTACATAGTTCGCTCCCGTCACAATTTGTTGTATTTGTCGTATCAGGCTAGTCACCGGGCAACCCCCGCCGTTTATTTATTTCTTCGTAACCCATATTGAGCAAGGATGATAATAATCAAATCTCATAACTTCTCTGTATGAGAAGAGACCTTTGCTCTGCAGAGATAATAGTCTCATAGTCGGCCGTGTAAGAATCTGGTAGTAATTTTGACCGTACTTCCGGGATTGCCCTGATAGCCATGGTATCACTTGCCAAGCACCTCAGGACATATTGCCCTCTTGTTGCTATAAATATTATTTCGTGCTAGTGACTGGTTTTGGGAGCCCTGGGAGAGAAAACATTTTCAGAACGAAAACCAAAGCATAAAAAGGATTTTTCGATTGTGTACTTCGAAAGAATTTGATAAAAAGTCTTCTAGTATTTTCAAGTTCATACAGGCAGCCGCGAATATGTTCTTCGGTCTGAACATGCTTTCTAGTAGAAATCGTTAAATTATTTATTGACAAAACAAACATACTAGATATTTAAAACTACTTTTACTATACAGGGTGTTTGGTGCATCGTGTGCCAAATTAAAATGATCGATGGGAGGGGTCATCTGCTATCCTTTCAGACCCCTAAACACTTCTCATACCCTGTGGATTTTTTTTCATCGACTTTTTATTGTTTTATGAAAATAAGGCCCAAATTTTTCATTCAAATACAAATTTAAAAAAATATTTAAAGGTGTAGCCTCTGAATTATAATTTCATTTAGATGTGTATTGTATTAGTGTACTTTTAAATGTAAAATTAGTGACATTAGCTATCTAGTTTTTTTTTTTTTTTAATTTACTTGCAAAGTTTTGGACTTGAATTAAAGCTGTCCATGTTACAGCTATTTACTTGGCGATAAAAAAAAAAACAAAAGCGACCGGATTCTTCCAACTTTGTCAAAAATTCTCTAGTTTATATTCTTGCTAGTGATGTGCCACATGCCATAAACACTTTCTGATTTCGCTAGAATTGTGAATCGAGACACATAACACTAATATTCAAAATTATGATTTAAAAAATATTTTTGCTTAAATGATACCTGAAAAACCAATTAAAAATGTTATCTCATTCTTATAAGATAAAATCTGTCTCGTATTTCTTTCTTCGTGGGTTTTACTAGAAATAAATAAAAATGAAATTGCATTTTTAATATTTAATTCATAATTTTTACAAATCCTGCTCAAATTGTTGGCCTCTGTTGTATTCACAACAGAGGCCAACAATTTGTTTCGTATTACGACAATTGTTGTACGAAGCCGTATTTCCTCCTTAATTGTATTGAAACCCGTTTCAATGCGTTTTTGCAAGTTACTCTTATGTGACTTATTAACAATTCTAGCGAAATTACAAATTTGTAGCAGTTGTTGTGCAGTAATGATAGTTGGAAACTAGGGAGGTACTAGTTCAACACATTGAACAAAAAAAAGTATAAAATTGGTCCAGACGAACAATTAAGGAGGAAACGAGGTTGACTCTCCGTTGTCTGTTTCAAACACGGTTGGTGTTCGGGACCAAACTTGTCGCAAATTGTATGCTCTACAATTTTGATACAGGTATTTATATCTTTGCCTTTGTCAAAAATCTCATAAAACCACGTGATTTTATGAGACTTTTCACAAAATTATTAAGACACTAAAACCCTTAATTCATTGGAATATAATCATATAATACATAAACCTATAGACATATTACTAAAAATAAAAAGATTACAGATCAAGACAACGCACATTTAATACAAAATTGCTCGTTTAGTGGTGATAAAAAAATAATCATAAATAATCATGGTAATCAGTTGATCCGGAACTAGTTTTACAACCGTGACTGAAACAAATAAGAAAACAATTATAGAAAATAATAATAAAAATATATAATTTGTAACACGATATACAAAGATGTTTATCTATTATTGATCAACTTTTAATAAAAGTAGAGAAAGGTAAAAAATACAACATAACTATGAATTAACATCATATACCTCTCAAGTAGCAAAGGCTCTTCAATTTCGAGCTCAAATCATGCCATAATCGTTGACTTTAATACAAATACTGACGCCAGTAGTATCGTGTTACCCAGCCACTGATTCGTGAAAGTCAGATAGGCAATCGCTTCATTATAAAGAATTGGTATTTGACTGTATCCTTCTAGATTAAAAGCATCAGTAAAAAGCTAGGCAGATTACCCGAAAAATATTTTCAAACTTCTTAAAAGCTTCCCTGTATTAACCTCATTTAAGAAAACAGAGTTCACTTACTTCAGTTCCAGTGTGGATGGCCAACACCATGTCAAACTCGTTGGCTCCTAGAGTGATGCTGGCGCGTCCATCGTTGCCGACATTGATGCGCTTACCAGTACAGCTGTTTCCACTCTTCCAACCGGAGATGATGTCACAGTAGGAACCAGCGGGCAAACAGGTCTGTGGTTTAAAATAGAAAAGTTAGTTGACTGACGGTATAAGTTATGACGGTTTACATATTTTAAGGCTTGCTTTATATAAATCCACTGCAACCATACAATTCAAGACATATGATTTTGACAATGTTGTTGAACCACTTGCCGACGGAAATATTAAAACTATAGAAAATTGATCAGCTAGTCGCTAAATTGGGAGATTATGATGTGTAGCCAGTATTAATAGAAAAAAAATAAGACCTGTAAAGTTGCACCCTATCAGACCATAATTTCAAAAATAATCACACTAAAAAATAAAATTCAAACTAACCTGAAGAGTCTGGTTCAAGTCCCAGTAGTCGTTGTTAAAAGCAACGAAGCCCTGGTTGCCTCTGCAGAAGGCGATCTGGTTGCTGGCATTGTCCCACCAGTTCGTCACAGCAGTGTTGCCGACGCGGTTTCTGAAGGCGACCATGCTGAAGATTTGACGCCAACGGTGTTCACAGACCCAGCCGTTGCCGCAGGAGGTGTCCTGGGAGCAGAAAGAGAAGATGAGGAAAAGGAAGTGGAATATTGTTAAGGCAATAATTATAGAAAACTCTCGAAAGGGCTAAAAATAAAGCAAAAAAAAGCACATATTCTAGTGGATCTTAACATTAAGTTGCTCACAGAAATCATACAAATAAACTAAGTATGTAGAAAGTAAAGAGTCTATGTTAAGTATTAATAGTATTCGAAAATCTTTAATTAATAATTATTTTTTAGTAGTAAAAGTTATACTTACAGAGTTAATAGAAGGAGAGATAATGTTGCCGCTGTTATCCATTGGGGGACCAGCTTCACTGTTTGTGAAGGCGAAACTGCTCATCAGCTGAGGCCTGCCATGAGGATGGGCCAACATGAAAGCAATAGCGGCTCTGTATTGCTTAGGCTGCTTGTAGGTAAGGATGTCTCCACCGGCACCGTGACCTCTCTGGTTGTCATGGTTATCAATGAAGTTAAGAGCATCGCCGGAAGCAAGTAGACCCCAGGCAGTACCCCAGTTATAGAGCCATCTGAGTTGGTTATTACCGCGGAAGGCACGGCTAAGTTCCATACCATATTTAAATTCAGTGACGGCAGCCAAAGGAGTGTATTCGTTACGCGAAACGGCCTCGCTTCCGAGGTCTATTACTTCTTGGTAGATATAAGGACGAGAGCCAGCTGGAAAACCGTGGGCGGTGTTGAGATTGTGTAGCCTATCGTAGATGACGCGGAGGTCTCCGGGCCACATGTGTTTAGCGGCGTCAATTCTGTAGACGAAAAACAATTTGAAAATGAGGATTTTTATTTCCAATCTGACACCGGTTTACTAGTGTGTATGTACATAGATTTAAAATAAGTTCTCCAAGATAAATATTACAAACAAATAAAAAAGAGACAAGTGGATATCTTACCTGAATCCAGCAACGCCAAGGCTGATAAGATGGTTCATGAAGTTTACGATCTGGGTACGAACGTATTCTGTGCCCTGGTTCAAGTCCTTAAGACCGTTCAATTCACAGTTGCGTACCTGAAAAACAAAGGCAAAGTTATGGAATAAGATTTTGGAAAGCTCACTACAAGCTGACTCTAAAAACCCAAACCAAAAGTGTATAAATATAAAAACATTTTAGTATCACCAACTCATAATATAAAAGATAATAAAACGTTTGTCAGATATTTAAAATCAATAAGAAATAATAAAATTAAAATCACAATAAACCAAACAAAATAAAAGTCAAATAAGAATTGCTTGCTATGTCACAAGACTGTGATGTGCAAACAATTAAATAGTAGTATGCAAAAATGCATATAAATATATGATGCAACAATCCAGCCTCTCCGCAGGTACAGCCAGCATGCTGTTAGCATTACCCCGCACTCGATTCACCAATGTTGTACCTCTCTTGCTCATTGGGTGGAAACAATCTACGCGCTATTCCGCAAACATTATCAACGCGCGTCAATAGCGAGACCCTAATATCATCCTGAACACGTTATTGGTGCAGAAAAACAAAAAAAGATACCAAATTATGCAAATCAACATACCATAGTCCGTAAAATTATTATTGCTGTCATTAGAATTTATATTTAATCAGAAACAAAAACGTGATTTAATTTTTTTTTTGTAAGCACGAAATACTCTTAGAGTCGATAATCGATAGAAAATTGAAAACTTACCCTATCAGCGCAGCAGAAATAGTCATTGCCAGAGATGACACACTGGGGAAAGTTGAAGTCGTTCCTGCCGTAAGGGACTGAAGGGTAGTGCCACTGGCCGTAGTTAGCGGTGCTTCCACCAGTACCAGTGTTTTCACTCCATGTGCCAGTCATATGGTTGATGACCGCGTCTACGTAAATTCTGTAAGTGAAGCAGAAGAGTTTGTATACCATGCCCTTATATATTAATTGCTTTTGTTTTTTTTTTGGTGGTAAATCATCCAATGACATCTCCCGCCCTTGAACGGAACGAGAGGACTTGTCAGACTTTTACTTACTAAACCCTACTCCTGTTCCTTCTTTGCCTTCGTTCCAGGGCCCCGGGGCTCACTTTCGCCCAACCCCAGTAGGCTTCGACCCTGCTGGGCCCCTACCGATTGCTGATATCTCCTTGAAGTGCGCGTGGAACACTACGCGCCGTAGATAACTTGGGCTCGGTCAGTACGGTTACCGGACGGTCGGACGGTGAGCTACCCATTGCTCGTCTCGGGATCCCGGCGGTGGGGGCGTGAAGGAAATTCCCTCGCACGAGCGTCCGCCTCCTTTGCAAGCATTGCTTTGCAGAAGGAGACGACCGCCTGCCACTCCTCCTCGCTCCGGACCATGGCCTGTACCGAGGCCCGGCGTGAGAGATCGCTGCCGCCGATCGCCCCCACGAAGACACGGCAGTGCACCCTCTACCGTATGCTCCACCGTGTCCTCCGGGCGGTCCACACAATGGTGATATCCGGGTGTTTCTTCCGCACGCATCCGGTGCAGGAATCTCCCGAACTTACCATGTCCAGTGAGGACCTGCGTCATGCGGAAGGTGAAGACGCCATGAGGTATTTCCAGCCACGCCTCAAAGAGGGGACTTACCGCCATTATTATGGCGTGCCCAGCACTGGGTCGCGACAGTCGCTATCGCCATTTCTCCATGAGATCCCGCTGGAACTCTGTCCGCCATGCCGCGACTTGTCTGACTGATCGGCACTTCACGTGACTAAATGGCTGGCTGATTCTTTACCCAAAGAATTAGCATTGGTAATGTCCATGCTTGTCTTCTGAGCGTATTTCCACATGACAAATCACAGTTTAAATACCGTATATGTAAAAAGTTAGGTTTAGTATATGTAGTTGTTTTCTTAAACGATTAATTGCACAAACATGATTTCACATCATTATTGTGTGGTTTAGAGTTTAATGCACGAGTAAAAATTTCTCAGACTTACCTGACACCAGCATTATTACATCTGCGGACCATGTTAGTGAACTGTTGTTCATTTCCAGAGCGAGTGGTCAGGCGGTAAGAGATGGGCTGGTAGCGTTCCCACCAAGGGCGTTGGAATGACCAGAGTACCAAGTTTTCATTAACAGGGGAGACCTATAAAAAATAGATATATTGAAAAACTCGAATTAACTTAACAAAACTTCAGGAAGAGCCATGATATAAATAGAAACGGGATACCTTTGTTTCTGTCTCATTATTTGAGGCCAGTCACTGACTTGTGGAGATTATACAGTCGCTTTTTGAAAACCCTGATAGTTGCTTAAAACTGACACCTGGCTGACCAACTCCAATATAGCTGAGAGAAGATTAGCCTGATAATGGTTTTTTTCCTTAAGGTGGGAAATCATCCAAAGACTTTTTCCGCTCTAGGGCAGAGCAGAAGAGAGTCAGATTTTTACTGACTAAAACCACATCTATGTTCCTTCTTTACCCATAGCATTCCAGGACTACGGGTTTTTAACCCATGATTTTGCTGAAAACTCTTTGAGGCGCGCGTGGGACACTACGCGCCGTCAACGATTCGGACTCGGTTACCGGATAGCCAGACAACGAGCTACCCATTGCTCGCCGTCCGCAAGCCCACGCACCACCCACAGGCTGATAATGGTACTATTTTATTGGTGGCTTGATGCTTTGCGGGTGATGGATTTTTCTAGATACAACAAAAGCCACAACTCACTTAATAGCCTCACGTAATTGTTATCGTGTAAGTTATCAGACAGGTTGGTAGCTAAATCAAAATATTATTACTATTGGTAATAGTGATAATCTTCAAATATAGGTAAATTGATTTCACGTGTCGCTTATCAAAGAATCAGACCAATATAAGAGAAATAATAAATTATGACGTTGATTATTTCGATTTTGAAAGTCATGATTATCTTAATTGTTTTCACTCATTTTTAGGGTTCCGCAGCCAAATGGCAAAAAACGGAACCCTTATGGATTCGTCATGTCTGTGTGTCTGTCCATCCGTATGTCACAGACTTTTTTCCGAAACTATAAGAACTATACTGTTGAAACTTGATAAGTAGGTGTATTCTGTGAATCGCATTAAGATTTTCACACAAAAATAGAAAAAAAAAACTATAAATTTTGGGGGTTCCCCTACTTAGAACTGAAACTCGAAATTTTTTTTTCTTCAAGCCCATACGTATGGGGTAGATATATATGGATAGGTCTTCAAAAATTATATTAATAAATAACTAATATATTATTTTTCTAAACTGAATAGTTTGCGCGAGAGACACTTCCAAAGTGGTCAATTATGGCGGTAAGTCCCCTCTTTGAGGCGTGGTTGGAAAGACCTCACGGCGTCCTCACCTTCCGCATGACGCAGGTTCTCACCGAACACGGTAAGTTCGGGAAGTTCCTGCACCGAATTCGTGCGGAAGAGACGCCCGGGTGTCGCCACTGTGCGGACCGCCCGGAGGACACGGTGGAGCACACGGTGGAGGTGTGCCCCGCTTGGGCAGAGCAACGCCGTGTCCTCGTGGGGGCGATCGGCGGCGGCGATCTCTCGCGCCGGGCCTTGGTACAGGCCATGGTCCGGAGCGAGGAGTGGCAGGCAGTCGCCTCCTTCTGCGAAGCAGTAATGCTAGCAAAGGAGGCGGCCGATCGCGTGAGGCAACGGTCCTCACGCCCCAACCGCCGCCGGGATTCCGATCCCGATTTCCGGCCACCGTAGGCGAGGGCTTGCGGACGGCGAGCAATGGGTGGCTCGCCGTCCGATCGTCCGGTAACCGTCCGGACCAAGCCCAAGTCGTCGACGGCGCGTATTGTTCCACGCGCGCCTCAGGGAGATGTCAGCAAATCGTAGGGGCCCAACAGGGTCGAAGCCTACTGGGGCCACGGGTAGTGTGAAAGCGAAACCCGGGGCCCTGGGACGAAGGCAACGAAGGAACAGGAGTGGGTTTTTAGTCAGTAAAAGTCCGACACTACTTTCCGCTCCGCCCAAAAGCGGGATTTGTCATAAGATGATTTTCCCACCTAAAAAAAAAAAAAAAACATCCAAAGTGGTAAAATGTGTGTGTGCCACTGTAACTTCTAAAATAAGAGAATAATAAAACTAAAAAAAATATATGATGTACATTACCATGCAAACTTTCACCGAAAATTAGTTTGAACGAGATCTAGTAAGTAGTTTTTTTTTAATTCGTCATAAATCGTAAACCGCAATTTACCTTTGAAGTATGTACGGAACCCTTAGTGCGCGAGTCTGAATCGCAATTGCCCAGTTATTTTTATTTCATTAAAATAATCCTCTAATATGCTTGTATCATGACTGTTTCAAAATAGTAATCACAATTTATACTAATAATTTTAAATATTAGTGAGCAGTGGTGGCACAGTGATAACGGCTCCGACTTATGATTTGTAGGTCATGGGTACAAACCCAGCCAGGCGCATTACTTTGTGTAATTTATTTCATCACCACTGCTCTCAAAACGGTGAAGGAAAGCATTGTAAGGAAACCGGCATGTCGTAGAACCAAAAAAAAAATCGAAGACGTGACATTCAACAACCCACACTGGGCCCGCGTGGTGGATTACGGCCCATTCCCTCTCCTAGAGAGGAGGCCTGAGTCCCAGCAGTGGGAACATTGAAAGACTGATTATGCTTATGCTATTATTATACTTAATAATTATTATAACGGCGACATTGTGAGTGGATATTTGTTACTTCTTCACTCTCGAACGGTAGAACGGATTTCGATGGAACTTAGCACACGAGTAAATCATGTCCTGTAATAGCATTTAGGATGCTTATTTATCCCGGGAGTATGTTCCCTTGTTCGTGAGGATATTTTCTCGTAGGAGAAGTTGCTGCCAGAAGCTAGTCAAAAAGAAGCTGCTAAAATTGCTTCTTTAATTTGATGGACTATTTTATTCCTTATTTCTTTTGTTTCAGTATTACGCAGCATTGATTTTATTGAAATTTCAATACAATCAAATTCTAACCTGGATACCACCGAATCCTCTAGGTCCAAGGAACCTTTCACACTCAGCAGCGATGTCATCCCACTTCCATTCAAACAAATGGACCATGGTCGTACGGCCGGAGGCGTAGTGAGGGTTCTTGTGGGCCAGGGCCGCAGTCAATGCCGCCAGGCAGAGGATGAGGCGGAACATCCTAGAACACAAAAGTTTAGTTAAAAGAAATGAAGGCCTTGATTGCTTAGAAAATATGTATCTGTGGAAGAATTTAGGGAAATAAAAACGACGCAAGCCTTTTGATATAGAGATAACCTAAAAAAATCATTATAACAATCATGAATTATTTGAAAAAGTGATATCTACTATCTATAACTATCTACTATTACTTGAACTATCTTTGAAGAGTCATCAACAGATGTTCAAAGATAGTTTAACTTTCGGAATTAATTAATAATAAGAAATTCACATTCTCCTAACAAAAACAAAAAAAAAACTCATTGTTTAGCGTTATGGTAATAAAATGTTATAAAATTTCTGAATATTTTTTATCTTTCAGAAACTATAAAAAATAGAAATTGTAATGTATGGTAGGTGAGCTTCTAATTAAAAATTGCGAATGAAATGTTAAAAAATTAAATAATGTAGAAACTGTAGAAGTATATCTAATAATTACTCTGAGTTTTTGTTTCTTTTCACAAATTGGTTTGAAAGGTAATGAGGAGGATGCTATTATGGGAACAAAATATAGAAAACAAACATGTGACAACAAAAGAGATAAATATATTTCTACATCACATCTCGAAAAAAAAAGAATATGGCAAAAACTATACAATGTGATGTTGGTTAACCGTTAAATTGGGTAGGTATGCAATTACTCAAAAGGTGTATAATTTAATATTCATAATCTCTTACATAAAACTTAAATATTAACTAAACTATTTATACTAAAACCAAACTATGTACATAAAAACTATAAATACTATTATACTAAACCTAACTATTTACATATTATAATACAAAATGGCTTTAAGATGATGATTGTCTCACTAAAGAAGTTTGCCCTTTCACCTACCTGTAATTTTTGTTATAAACCAAAAGATGGTTAACACTCCCCTAAGGATTGTGTTCGCTACCATTTACAAAGGCCACATTTATGCAAAAGAATAAAATTAATTGTATTAGTCATAAATAAATTTATAAATTAACTTAGCTTTATTCCTTGAATAATATATTCAAGGAATAAAGCTAAGTTAATTTATAAATTCATGGTAAATGATCTTAAACTGTATTAATAAGCTTAAGGATATTATGATGGAGCTGATGTAACCTTTACGATTGCAAACCCCCAATAAATAAAAGAAAATAGTAGCACTGACCTGCTATAGCCTATTTAGTACACTTTTGTAGGTATATTATGTATGTGTGACAACACTATTGTTAGTTCTACGATTTATCGAAACGCTCAATTGTATCGTCTATGCCTAAAAATACACGCACGTAGTCTCAAGAGTTCTGGTTTTATTTTAAAAATATTATTTGATGCCGCCTGCCCTGCCGTTCCTCCTAGCCATCATCACTTTAACAATGTGCATTACAGTTTGCTGAACTGCCCTCAAGACTAGAGCACTAATATCGAGAAACTATTGCTAACCTTTTCATATTGTAAAACCTTACTTATGTAAAATCTTACTTGTTTTCAAGGAGTGACACAATCAAATCGGCAGCACGATTTCTTTACCACTATACTATTATATGTAAACGATATTCAACAAGATGACTATAACACACGTAAACACATCAACAGGTTGACAATTTAAACTGCTTGAACTATTATATTCATGGTAAAGTAAAATGATGTTATTGTCTTTTTCAAAAAGAGCGTAACGTTGATGCTACATACTATATGTTATATATCGTAAACAGACAACAGAGAATTGTTCTTCTTACTTACTTGACAATATCAAAGAATATTATTATTTATTTCTTTCAATTTTCTTGACATTCTAAAACAAATAATTTTAATGCGACATGTTTACATACCTAATTAATTTTTTAATCATATTTGTTTAGGAAAACCTAATTTTGACATCTGCTACTACTGCAGAGCGTGCGCGCCTACTGGCTGTGGGAGAGTGGGAGTCGGGCCTCTGACTTCACGCACTACCATCGTCGAACATAGGCACCTTATTCGACGATACAACTTTCCGCCTAGCTGTTTCCCTACGCCTTCATTCACACATTTGAAACCAATTTCCATATGCAGGGCAGGCTTACTCATATCAACATAATGCATATTGAAATAAATTCTACTGGTCAATATTTTTTTCTACCAATAATTGGAAGTAAAAGTTAAGGGGAGAAAAAATACAAATTAAAATCTCGAAAGTTCACTCACCTCGTGTATTTCACTCGTTAGTCTCGGTTTTTTTAATGATACACTGAAGACCAGTGTATCTGCGTAGGCCGTTCTACTGTGACAATACTTTATATAGCAAGAGATAAAATTTTCAGTCAAATATTAGATACAAATTATTATCTTTTCGATTACTATAATCTCTGACAAATAGGTCCGGAAATATTGTAATCTTAGATGACAAACGATAATTTTCTAGGTACTTCTATTTAACTAATCATATAATTTTCCACTACATTCGAAAATCTATTCTTTGATCGCGAACTGTGATAACATTAAAAATCCCTTAGTGATTGATATGATAAGGAATGCCTAAATATGATTGTTAATATAAAATATACGTTCATAAACATAAATTAACAACACAATAAATGATTTTATTCCTCTTCGTTTTTCTTAACTAATCGGTAAAATATATCTACATAATTGTGTACATAAAAACTTAAATATTAACTAAACTATTTATACTAAAACCTATCTATGTACATAAATATAATACAAAAACACAAAGTACACTCGGGCGTCGAGGTCCAGATCGCTGTCATCCGGAAATGTGTCCAGAAGACTGGCAGCATTGCCACGTTGAATGGCAATGCTAATTCTTTGGGCGAAGAACGAGCCAGCCCTCTGGTCATGCAGTGTCGATCAGTCGGCGTGAAATTTACTTTAAAAGGAGATAGGACATACTCGGACCGTATGACCCAATCGTTTCGACCCCAAACGGCTCAAAACTGTAATTACCAATAAGGTTACATTTGCGCCGTTTAAGGGTCTAAACTAATATCCTACATAAACTAATATCTTTTCGTAATCTACATGTGAATTTTTCAGAGAAAAATATTGGTGACTCGTTGGTCACCATTATTTTCGTCTTGATTATTATCATCCTTACTCAGTGTTTTGAGTAAGGATGTTAATAAATCAAAGCTTATACCCGACATCCCCTCTTCCAATACAAAACAGACCCAAGTAGGTTTAAGAAACGAAAGAACTTTCTTCATAGCACACTGGCCATCCTTGACCCATCACATAAAGAAAGAATAAAGCTTTGGATAGAACATCAGCTACCACCATCCGACTTTTTAAAACCCCAAGAACATTTCCCGTCTGAATGTGAATTGCAATGGTCTATATGGGAAGCACTTAATCGGTTGAGCATCTAAGTAGGCCGCTGCAAACACATCACTCATCATTTCAGCCGATAGACGTCCACTGTTGGACATAGGCCTCCCCCGAAAAAAAAACACAACTTGGTGAAATGGGTTTTTATAGACCCGTCGGATACTTGTGTGATGTGATGTGAGTGCGGTGCCCATGTTCAAAACATGAGTTACACATTACAATGCCCCAAGTGCCCATACACCTGCAATTTAGAGGATTTAATGAGTGCCACCGATGCTGCAGTTAACATAGCCATCTACTGGGCCTAAACAGTTGAACCCGTTTACCATCGATTCGAAAGGAAGAAGAAGAAGAAAGCTCGTGCTTTTTGTATGAAGCCTCTGTATGTATATCTCTTCTCTTGTCTTGTATTTATCAATTTAATAACATAATAGCCTAATCAGCTCATCATGGGATAAAATGTATCCAATCGGCAATTAAGCTTCTTAGTATTCCTGAATTGAGCTACACAAATAATGACATATGCCTACAGTGACTGGACCAGCCCACTCAAATCTGTGTGGTTCTTTCCTCAAAAGACCATCTTAAACACCCATTTGCATGGTTCTCATATGGGTTGACTATTACATTTTTGCTGCATGGAATAAAGAGAAAAATAAAAGTGACTTTGACCCCTGAGTTTCGGTGTTTTTTCTCAGGGTAGTCGGCTAGGAAACACCAGCCTTATATAATTTAAATTGACGAAAAAACTGATGTGTTTCAGTATTTTCTAAAAATCTATTTGCAAAATAAATATAATTTATCATTTAGCCTTATAATGTTCCCACTGCTGGGACTAAGGCCTGCTCTCTAGGAGATGAAATGAGCCGTAACGCATCAGGCGGGCTCAGTGCAGATTGATGGATATCACATGTCTTCGAATTTTTGGTTCTAGGACATGGCAGTTTCCTCTCGATGTTTTTCTTTACCGTTTTGAGAGTAATGGTGATGAAATAAATTACATAAAGTAATGCGGCTGGCTGTGTTTGAAACCGGCGTACAATATTTTTTTTAAACGAGAACAGGTCAATTTCAAGTTTCACCGGGTCGACTGATTCTGAGTTTCTGCAGTGACAAGAGTGTGATAAGCATCGACTTATATTCTAGCGAATAAGTAGATATATGTATAGTATATTTTGAACCCGAGATATTTGTATGTATTTCCATACAATCTGCCTTACGTAATTACACAAAAACCATAACTTTGCACATTTAATCAAAATTGTGATTCATGACGTAAATTTTTCCCGGAGACTGTTAAAGTTTAAAAAAAACACGTATTTCCTAGAACAAGTTTTTGTGAAATATTCGTGTATTTACACGACAAAATTACCGAATGGTAATAGAGGGTTCAGGCGTTATCTTTCTTTTTGTTTTTGTTGCTTCTTTATCAAATATTGCGTTGGTTTGTGTTGGATAAAACAAAAAGCTTTTAAACTATATTCACGTTGACTTGTGACTCTGCAGAGACAACAGTCTGTTATATAGATATATTTGTCGGCTCAGCAGGCCGATCACAGTGGAAATCCTTTCCAGAGACCCTATTTTGTAGACCCTAATAAGTGGGTAACGTGCAATAAACAAAGTATTCCAGACTATGCAAGTGATTCCAGCTACCAGCCAGACTGCGAATAATTATTTCACCGTTATATTTTTAGCAGCCTAAAATATTTACATTGGCTACTTAATAATATTTGAGCGAGCTGTCAGCCGCCATTCCAGAACCTTTCGCGCCCAACGGTCATCCGTTCTGCGAGCAATGTGCCCTGCCCTGCTGTGCCTGATCACGTACCGGAAGACGTAGTGTTGGAAGGCCTCCTACAAGGTGTACCGATGACCTGGTAAGGGTTGCGGGAATCCGATGGATGCGAGACGCACAGGACCGTTCATTTTGGCGACACTTGGGGGAGGCCTATATCTAACAGTGGACGTCTTTCGGCTAAAATGATAATGATGATGATGAGCACGAAGCAGCCTTCGTGGGTAACGATTGACTTCTGAAAGAATTTAGATAATTTTGGCTCCTTATATCTATTTTGGGCGTAGTGTTAAATGATCTCCTGATTTTCTCAAAACAATAACTGTTTGATAGTTAAACAAACATTTATTTAGTGTTTTTTTACACAGAGATGATCAGTGTCATCATAAAAAGATGAGCCAGTAACCGAGAAGAGTATTTTTTCTATAAACTGGCTGTAATAATAAACTCTAAAGTTTTTTTTTTTATTGCAGAGGTTTATATTAAACCTCTTTATACACAGAAATTTGCCTGCTGAGGTGGTTTCTTCAAGGCTAAAGTGAATAGGCTCTTAATAAACTAGGGCGTTTCACCTTCAACGATTGCATCACTGCTTACCATAACTACAGGTGCTTACAGCACTAGTTTACATCAATTTAAAAAAAAACTTACTTTTTATTCAAATCAGATCAAAGGGCATCAAAAAAATAAATCGACATTGACAATAGGAATAGTGCCCAGATTACTAACAGTATTGCCAAGTTGAATAGCTGGTTCGTTGACGAAATAAAATCCTAGCCCTCTGCTCACGTAAAGAGTCGAATAGCTGTTTGCTGATATCCTGAACAGCTTGATAAGCACTTGGACCCCATAGCCCTAGTGTTTCAACAACAAACGCATCAAATATTTAACTTCCGATATGATTGCCATATTCGCAACGTTTGAGATTGTCTATACCTGTAGAAGCCACGCCAGTACAGACTGCCATGTTAAGAAAATGGAATGGAGCAAAGGTATCGACACAATATGTTGTATCTTACACTAGCCCTACTCAAATTCTGAAGCATTATGGTCATCGCGTCTGGCCTCTTCTTACTACCACTACCAAACCATTAGATTCTAAAACAATTGGCATCCTGGCGATGACAAATGCCCAAAGGATAATGCTATTAATGCTGACTAAGCTCCTACTAAGGCCACATTCAAGATTTAATTTCAAAACTATGGATTTATTGTTAAAAATAAAAAATCACAGATAAAACAAATCAGATTTAATATAAAATAGATCTTTCAGTGATGATGGTAATGAGTCGTTCCGGAATGGGTTTTACAGCCTCGACTGAAACAAAAAGAAAATATTTATAGGCAACCATAACATATATAATTATGTTTTCAAAAATGGTTTGACAAGATATTAGAAAGATTAATCAATTATTAGCAGTCAAACAAAGATGGAAAAAGGCAAGGTAGATTATTTAAAAAATACTTGTATGTACAAGCGTGTACGACAAAGCAACCCTATATTAACCTCATATAAAAAAACAGAGTTCACTTACTTCAGGTCCAGTGTGGATGGCCAACGCCATGTCAAACTCGTTGGCTCCTAGAGAGATGCTGGCGCGTCCGTCGTTGCCGACATTGATGCGCTTACCAGTACAGCTGTTTCCACTCTTCCAACCGGAGATGATGTCACAGTAGGAACCAGCGGGCAAGCAGGTCTGTGGGTTGAACAAATAGAAAGATTAGTTGACTGACGGTACAAGGTTTATTTAAGGCCTTGCATCCTTACATATTGACAGTGTTACCAATTTTGATATTATGATGTGGTCCATATTCGTTTGATTGTGATCCTTTAGATACATGATTTTGACAATGTTACTGAACCACTTTCCGAAGGAAACATTAAAACTACAGGATTTCTAGGATGCATTTTGGAGAGTGTGCGCAGGAATTGCATGACTTGATTCCACCATTTCTACCATCGGTCAACCCGACGAATGGCGAGTATCCACCCTTACGTTGTTGAAACCTCTACGGTCCGGACCAAGCATTTCGCCTCGTCGTTTATACCGCGTACATCGAGGGACTGGAACAATTCGCCTGCTGCGGTCTTCCCGTCCGATTATAATTTAGGTGTCTTCAAGGCTAGAGTATTCACTCTAGCCTAGGCTCTCAATAAATTAGTGCGCCTCACCATCAACGATTGCATTACTACTTACCATCAGGTGGGATCGCAGACAAGCACTAGTTTATATCAATAAAAAAAAAAACCACCTAATATGGCCACCTTATTCTCATACAAAAACAAAAAAAAAACCCTAAAAACGAATAAATATTCTTAGAACATTTTTGTATATGTGATGATATTGAATTAAAAAAAATGACCAATACTTCTACTGACAATTTCTACCCTTAACTTTACATTCATGTTGCGCGTCTATCGCATTACGACTGTGTTCATTGGAAAGTCGTCCACTGCTGCAAAGATTTTTTTAACGAGTCCTTATTGTGACGCTTAAAGCAGGCCATATCCTCTATCAAACCACAATTTGTAGTACAGTGGGTCGATCCCCATGTTTTCCATAATCATAACAAACAAGCAAACGTTATGATGACCTTTCTACTCCCTTCAATTCAACTAACTTATTTAAGATGTGGTCTGTATATCGCCATTAAACATCAAATTTCTGATTTTTTTTAATGATACGTGACAGCGTTCGAGCAAGTATCTTCATTTCATGAGAAAAAAATGAATCATATACGGACCTATATCTATAATTAAAAAAATGAACAAAACAGTAAAAATAGCATTTAAACTAACCTGAAGAGTCTGGTTTAGGTCCCAATAGTCATTGTTGAAAGCAACGAAGCCTTGGTTGCCTCTGCAGAAGGCGATCTGGTTGCTGGCATTGTCCCACCAGTTCGTCACAGCAGTGTTGCCGACGCGGTTTCTGAAGGCAACCATGCTGAAGATTTGACGCCAACGATGTTCACAGATCCAGCCGTTGCCGCAGGAGGTGTCCTGGGAGAAAAAAGGAAATGAGGAAATGGAAGTGAAATATTATTATGGCGATAATGATTTAAAAAACACAAAAAGGTTAAAATTAGCACGAAAAAAACAAACACATTGATATACTCTAGATATTGACATTAAGTTAGTAATCATAAAAATAAAGTACTTAGATCTATTTAGATCTTAAAGGATCTATATTAAATATTTATAATATTCGTGAATGTTTAATAAACCATTTTATTTGTAAAACTTATACTTACAGAGTTAATAGAAGGAGAGATAATGTTGCCACTGTTATCCATTGGGGGACCAGCTTCAGTATTTGTGAAGGCAAAACTGCTCATCAGCTGAGGCCTGCCATAAGGATGGGCCAACATGAAAGCGATGGCACCCCTGTACTGCTTAGGCTGCTTGTAGGTAAGGATGTCTCCACCGGCACCATGACCTCTCTGGTTGTCATGGTTATCAATAAAGGTAAGAGCATCACCGGAAGCAAGAAGACCCCAGGCAGTACCCCAATTAAACAGCCATCTGAGTTGGTTGTTACCCTTGAAGGCACGGCTAAGTTCCATGCCGAATCTGAATTCAGTAACGGCAGCCAGGGGAGTGTATTCATTACGCGAGACGGCCTCGTTTCCGAGGTCAATGACTTCTTGGTAGATATAAGGACGAGCGCCCGAAGGGAAACCGTGGGCGGTGTTAAGGTTGTTTAGCCTACCGTAGATGACGCGAAGATCTGCGGGCCACATGTGTTTGGCGGCGTCAATTCTGTAGATAAGAAGCAGTATTAAGAGAGTGGTTAGTCTCATCTAAAATTGCACACTAGTATTATTACATCAGTATACCAATGTTCAAAAAATTAAAACAAGTTCTCTGAATACTTCTAAGTAATTAAAAGAAATGAACAAAAATTAGACTATTGAATATCATACCTGAAACCAGCGACTCCAAGTCTGATAAGATGGTTCATGAAGTTCACGATCTGGGTACGAACGTATTCTGAACCCTGGTTCAAGTCCTTAAGATTGGACAACTCGCAGTTACGTACCTGACAAAAAAAAGACAGAGAATGATTTATGTAAGATTTATAAAAGCCCATTATTAACTGGCTCCCGTATAATATTTTCCATACTAAGAGTATTGTTTAAAAGTACTGTAAAAAAAATCAGATCATCAAACATTTACGTCGTACTATATCATATCTAACCTATACTGTCTTACTGCTGAGCAAAGGCCTCCTGTTGGTGGTATTAAAATTGGTACTCGATCAGAAAAAAACAAGTGTTTTCAAATATATTTTATAAATTGCTTTTAATGTAAGGAAGCCCTTAAAATCGATGTAAAAGTAGTAACTTACCCTATCAGCGCAGCAACGGTAGTCGTTGCCAGAGATGACACAATGAGGAAAGTTGAAATCATTCCTGCCGTAAGGGACTGCGGGGTAGTGCCACTGGCCGAAGTTAGCGGTGCTGCCACCAGTACCAGTGTTTGTATTCCATGTACCAGTCATGTGGTTGATGATTGCATCTACATAAATTCTGTCGGAAAAGAAGAAAAGTTTGTATACAGTAATGTTTGATGTTCATGATATAATAATATAATTTTTTAACCATATCCACAGACATTTCTTTGAGTTGAAAATATCCAACAAAAGTTGTTTCTGCATTAGTTAACAAAAATTTACAAACGTTTATGATTTATAGATTTCCCATTACAAATGTATGGTTTCGCCAACTTTACAGTTTAATGCACGAAAAACAAAGAAGAGACTATATTCACTCTCTGAAAAGCAGGTTTTGTACAAAAAATGCAACAATCCTTACCTGACACCAACATTATTACATCTGCGGACCATGTTAGTGAACTGTTGTTCATTTCCGGAGCGAGTGATCAGGCGGTAAGAGATGGGCTGGTAGCGTTCCCACCAAGGGCGTTGGTGCGACCAGAGTACCAGGTTTTCATTAACAGGGGAAACCTACAAAGATTGAACACATTAGGTAATCCTGAAAACTCCATTTAACATTAAAAGACTCGAAGCCTTCAAAAAAGCAATGAAAATTTAAGTAACCATAGTATTTATCTTGTCTTCTTTTTTGCTCCAAGTGCAATTCCATTGTATCCAGGCAATCTTTATCCATTCCAAGTAGCCTGGATGAAATCGCGGAATGCGATTGGGCCGCCAATCATGATTTTTTTACTAATAGTCACTGCAACCATTTGGACTGAAACCTGACTGACCGACCCCTATATAGTTGGGAGAAGACTAGGCTGATATATATTGTAATGATTTTTTCGAGGCTTCATAAATTGCGGGGATGACTTTTTTTTTTGCTTCATTAAAGCTTTTTTATAGCTTCATCTCAGTTCTCAATCGCGTGGGGCTACCACGCGATTGTTATCAGATAGGCATTAAATCAAAATATCATAGTCATTGCGATAATAATCTTCAAATTAAGATAATCAACTTCGCATGTCTCATTATAGATAGGATATCAAATATCTAAGCATTAGATCTATATTAAAAAAGCGGTTTTGAATGCCGATTTAGATAAATGTGTAGTTACAAATGCGTTCCAAATAAGAATAGGATCGATTGCCATATTGTGACGTCACGTCATACTGTCAAATCGAAGAATTAATAGGGTGAGCACAACAAGAAAAAAAAGTTATTTACGAACTGTGAACGAAAAAAATTTAATCAGAATCCAGTTCTTCAATTTTGCTCATCTTAGAGTTCTTCAATTAAACCCAATTTCTTGCGATTAACAGTATGACGTGACGTCACAACATGGCAATCGATCCTTTTCTTATTTGGAACGCATTGTACATAATTATATCTTGTCAAATATTTTCTAATTTCTTTTGTCTCATTATTATACAGCGTTTATTGTTTCTCCTAAAATCACTGACGAATCAAATTCTTACCTGGACACCACCGAATCCTCTAGGTCCAAGGAACCTTTCGCACTCAGCAGCGATGTCATCCCACTTCCATTCAAACAAATGGACCATGGTCGTACGGCCGGAGGCATAGTGAGGGTTCTTGTGAGCCAGGGCCGCAGTCAATGCCACCAGGCAGAGGATGAGACGGAACATTCTAGAATACAGAAGTTTTATTGAAAGAAATGAAGCGCTGGTTGATAAAGTGTCGCCGCACATGAGCCACATGCCACAGCCACAAACGCCGCTACGAGAAGCTAGAAGCGGCCACAAAAGAAACTGAAGCGCGCGACAGTCACTTAAGGCCGGTGGCTGCTACTTTTTGTAGCGTCAACCGTGTGCGGCAAGTCCATATAAAATGTATGTAAACTTCAGGAAATATGCCGGTGGCGGCGTTTTGTGGTTGTAGTCGGTGGCCCGTGTGTGGCGACCCTAAGAAAATGTATCTGTGAATGAATTGATTTTGATTACTCAATAGATTTAGTTTTAACCGACTTTAAAAAAGAAGGAGGTTCCTAATTCGTTGGATTTTTTTTATGTGTACCTGTATTGTCCGATGTCACTCAAAGATGCCTAGACCGATTTGGAAAATTATTTTTCTAATTAAGAGGATACACATATCAGGTGTACATCACAATCATAATATCTGGATCTGATCATGGGATCCTGGGCAAATTAACATAACTATTAAAATTTTGAAAAAATTATTAAATTTGAAAAAGATATATAAGGCCGTTTATGTCACAAAAAACGTATATTTCGACACTCTCAAGGGAATCAAAATTCTAGGGTACTTCCCATTGACCCAGAATCCTGAAATTTTGCATAAAGCAAGGTCTGGTCACACAGATATAGAAATATATCTGAAAACTGAAAATTTGTTGTGACATCAAAAAAAATTTGGTTATTTGGAAAAAACTCCGAGACTCCAATCGGGAATTGAACATTTTACATAGGTAAGTTTGTACGGATGCCTCAGGGTGCGAGTCCGACTCGCACTTGCTCAGTTTTTTTCTTTAATGTTTGTTGTCTTTAACAAAAAAGTCTTACAACTTCTTATAGATTGTATTCGCAATAATTATGAAAGGCAACATATATGAGATTAAATCAATTTTAAATTTAATCATAAAAGATTAAATTTAAAAGAATTAGATACATTTTAAAGTATTTTGACTTACTCTGCAAGCATTAATCCTAGGTTTATTTTTTAAACAAATGCTTGATATAAACCGAAACTACTAATCGTTTATAATTCTATTTTGAATAAAATTTGAATAACTAAATAATTATCAAGTTTATTCAACTGGGTTAAAAATGTAACGATTATTATAATATTTACGTATATAATATATGGGCATTTCCCGTTATCTAGTATTACTTTACGTACCTAATAATCAAAATATGATACTATTTTGATTATTACGTAAAGTAAAATTATGTTATTATCAAATCTTTTCACAAAGACGTAAAGTTGATGCTACATAAATAACATCTTTAATAAACGATGTTATAACGACAACATTGGATTATTAGGGAGCATGGCTGTGACATGCCATCCTTTTCTCGAAATAGTTCAGGCTATTTTCGACTCCCTATAACTTAGTTGTGCATGAAACTAGAAACCTGAATTTTCTGTAACCAAGCGGGCTATAAACACGGTATATTTAAAATTTCATTCCATTTTAACCAGTAGTATCACAAGTAATACGTATTATATTAAACTAGCTTCTGCCGGCGGCTTAGCCCACGTGAAGATAGGTATTTCCATACAAACTTCCAACCCCCGTTTTACCCCTTTAGGGGTAAAGTTTCGTAAAATCCGTTCTTAGCGGATGTCTACACCCTATATGGAACCTACCTGCCAAATTTTAAGTTTGTAGGTGTTATAGTTTCTGAGATTTCGTAATTAATAAATGAGTATTTCGCTTTTATATATATAAATTAGATTGTTTAGTTCGATTGCCAAGTCAATCTAGGTCATCAAGGTCCCTTAAATACGGAGTGAATAAATTAACCGATTTGGTATTACATGAATCTCACCACTTTTTACGGTAGAAGAACTGAGTTGCGAGCCTTGGTTTCTTACGAGTTATGTTTTTGATGGCACTCTTCTTACTTGACAATATCAAAAAACATTAATATTATGATCTACACTTTTATTATTTATTTATTTAATAATTATTCACAAATATAAAATAATCTAATTACACTATTCACTATACTATATAATTATAAAAACAAAAAAAAAAAACGAACTAAAAACTATTTAAAAAATCTTGTATAAAACTTATCCACAACGCTGTCGACAGGTAACATATCCAAGAGACTGACGGTATTGCCATGCTGTATGGCAATACTTATCCTCTGTCCAAGGCAAAATCCAGCCTATGAATAACGCGAAATGCCAACAACGGCGTTTAAAAACGTCTTTATTTTTGATCTGGGAGTTTCAACGGCTCGAAAATATAATTTCCAACAGGGTTATTATATTTTCGCCACTTGAGCTGCTGCGCTGCCGGCAACACGAGAACAGTAAGACGAGCTTGGAAAAGGGGATGGCGCCAGAGTATCGACACAAGTAGCATCCCACACTAAAAGCCTGCCCATGTTCTATGGAAATTAATACATGGCTCCCGGTCTCTTGCCATCGTAGTGTGCAAGGCCATGGAATTTCAAAACGGCCGGAACGCTGACGGTGACAAAACAGTAAATTTTGGACAATTTCGCCATAGTGACGGTGATGAGAACAACTGGGAGCGCCTAGACGAACAAGGTGCGGACCCGACTCCCGCTCCCCCACAAAAAAGAAATAGGTGGCCCAAGGAGACGTAGAAAGTATTTTGAATTGTGATTTCCAATTTTACAAGAGTTAGTTATCTGTACACTGTCTAATAAGAATAATTCGCATTTCGAAAGTTTGAGATCCAGTCCTATATAAGAAATGATTTTTTTTAAGTTGTAGAGCATCTAAAACCATGTCTTCATCGCCTCCTAGGGTACCATCAGCGATATACCAAACGTGGAATTTAACTGTCGAATGATTGGTTGAAAGGCTAAAAATCAATGATCCGAAGCCGAGCCTTGTTGACAGCGGATTCCAAAAGTTGGTCCCGATACAGTAATTTTGATGGATTTCTCTAACATTTCCAAAAAAAATATAAAAATTTTAGGTACTTCTATTTTAGAATGCAAGGTCATCTCTATTAACCGAATTAAAGGCTTATTATTATAATATTATATTTTTCAATTTGTTTAACATTTATATAAAATTTAATTTTAAAGATTCATATTTACTTAATTATTGGGCCAGAAAAACTATTTTCTTGATATGGTTAAATTTTACAGGTACTAAAATATTTTGTTGACCAGTTTATAGACTTTCCAAAATACATAAATAAAATAAAACTGAATACACTAAACAAAACCATTAGGAGGTTACAATAATATTGCTTTAGTAAAATACAAAGTGCTCTATTAACGGAATATAATAAAAACGAATTAACTAAAAAAATATTCAAAACAAAAGATGTTTTGTTTATCTTATTAAATTAATAATAATAATCAAGTAATAATTAATTTTCATTAATTCTGATTTAATAATTTGTTTATTTAAAAAAATATATTTTTAATCATCTAAATATGTATATTAGAAACCAATTTCCATATGTAACACGGCAGGCAATATTGATCATAACAACTTGCTGCATATTGTTTGAAAGAATCTTACTGTTTAATATTTCTATCACTTGTTAGAAGTAGAAGAAGAGGTCAACAAAAATTGCGAAAGAAAATTTTCGAAAATTCACTCACCTTGTATAGGTATTTTATTCCTTGTTCTTAATTTAACACTGATACACTGAAGATCAGTGTATCTGTGTTGGCCGTTCTGCTGTGACAATACTTTATATACCAAGAGATAAAAACCTCAGTCAAATAATTGATACAAATTATTATCTTTTTGATTACTATAATCTCTAATAAAAAAGTACGGATATAATAATAATCATAAGATGTAAAACGATATTTTTTAGGTACATAAAATAATTAAATAGTGGAAAGTTCTAAAATCTATTGTTTGTACGTGATTTATGATAACATTGAATAATGCTTAATGGTTGCTATGATAAGAAATGCTTCAATATGACTATTATTATTACAACATAGATAATATTTAAACTAATACCTAGTCGTAATTTAAAGAATTATTCAGAAGAAAACAATGGTGACCACATTGAGTAAGGATAATAATTATATCAAAGAATAATTCAGAAGAAAACAATGGTGACCAACATTGAGTAAGGATAACAATATCTAATATCAAAGAATTATTCAGAAGAAAACAATGGTAACCAACATTGAATAAGGATAATAATAATATCAAAGCTCATGCCTTTTCTGTATGAGAATAAACTTTGGCTCTGCAGAAACTAAATCATCAAATAACTTCTCCTGTACTAGGAGCGAAAGGTAGGGTCAAACCTTTATCTTTTGCTCTCCAGGGCCGCAATAATTATTTCGAACAATCCCGCAGCATTGGCAGGCATCGGGCCTAACGAGCCCCATCAAACCCTGACATCTCTTTGAACACAACGAACAAACACATCGCATCGTCGACCCGGGTTTTGTTCTTATGGGAAGACGAGCTATTAATTACTAGACGACCCACCTCTTACGTTAGCAATATTGCTTGGCAGAAGGACGTAACTGCTTTTTATGGTCAGTGCCTGGACCAGGGCCGGGCACGAGAGGTTATCGCTGCCGAAATGTGGGCTCACGAGGACACTGCGATGCTCCACTTAAGTGGCCAAAGCAGTGGGCCATGCGATGGCGGTCTGCCCCGCCATCACATGGCCCACTACTTCCTCCCTCTTCTTCCTCCTCTGGGTAATCCGTAAGCGTACTACTGGTGACACCCGTGTGTTTCTTTTCACCTAATCCGAAACAGGATCCTCCCGAAATAACCTGTGTCAGGAGAAAAGTGAAGGCAACACTTTAACCAACTCTTAAATAGTGGACTTTTTGCCGAGATTAAGGCTTTGCCTAAGAGACAATAGTCTGATAGATAGATATATTTATATATATATATTTAAAACAAGGACTACTTTATACTACGTATATTTGGGTGAATTGGTCTTGTGTTTTCATTATTTAAATATGTTCCCAATAAGTTTTTGTGCGTATGGGTGGGATGTCCACTACTCGTATGTACCAGTAATGCTTCGCCGTACGTCTGGTTCTTAAGTGGCAATGGGCAGGGCACATAGCTCGCAAAACAGATGGCCATTGGGGCTGAAAAGTTCTGGAGTGGCGACCGCGTACCGGAAAACGCAGCGTTGGAAGGCCTCCTTCCTACAAGATGGACCGATAACCTGGTAAAGGTTGCGGGAATCCGATGGATGTGAGACGCACGGGACCGTCCATTGTGACGACACTTGGGGGAAGCCTATATCCAACAGTGGATTTTTTCTGTTGAAATGATGATGATGATGACGTCTGGTAATCCAATGTAGGAACGGGCCATGCAGTCCAAATGCACACTTCCTCGAAATCGAACCGGTAGAAAACAGGCAGGCTAGTAACTTGGTGCCGATGCTCAAGACTTTGAAACTTTGAATCGACGAGTGCATCATTGCCAATGATCAACTCGGTTTGTTTGTCAACTGACTCACGTGGGTCTAGCTGGTATCTGCCACATAACCTTTTGAAGCCAGATGAGCCTTTGCTTCAATATATGGCCCTCATTAGAATAGATGATCCAAAACAAAACGATCAAGATGCTTATGTCACGGTTACACCTAGAAAAGTTAGAGCAGGGCGGAATTGACTACTTGTAGCAGAAATCAAACACGCCTGGGTTTCAGCACTATTGAACCTAACTAAATGGTATCGCCCTTGTCAGAGACCGCCTACAAAGACAAATTCA
This sequence comes from Mythimna impura, assembly GCA_905147345.3. NCBI lineage: Eukaryota > Metazoa > Arthropoda > Insecta > Lepidoptera > Noctuidae > Mythimna > Mythimna impura. The sequence goes on along the minus strand of LR990353.1, from coordinate 19,046,412 downwards.
AGTGGTCAACCATAACTTCTTGGAGGGACTGGATCTGTAACTCGCTAGCTCGTGAGTTGAACACGTAACTCACAACAACAGTGCTGTCATCGTCATACCCAAATGTGGCTTAAGAAGACCATTTACATCCAGCAAAAACAACTAGTAAGGCCTATTAAGGCTGCGGGAAGTTCAAAAGAGTCTCTGTGGTCCTGAAATGCAAGGGACAACTGACGGAGCACAGGTGGATTTTAGTCAGTAAGAGTCTGGCCCTCTCGCTCTATTTAGAGTGGGAGAAGTTTATGGAGATGACTGTAATCGACGAATAACACCCACAAATTCTCACATATATTTAGCAGATCGTTAGATTAGATACGGAAAAGTATACACCCTATCACAGGACCTTGAGGAATAGACCAGTTGGCGGATAGTATTTTTGAATGCACGTTTTTAGTTCACATGTGTCGGCCACCCAGGTGTTCGATCGGTAGGTACTGTGGTCTATCTACTAGATATGATTTCAGCCAATCAAGTACTTCTCGCCTGATGCCTACTCCGTTTAATATAGTTAATAGGATCGAGCGCTTTAATGCCGAGCAAGAGGCTTATTGCCTAATTTTATCTTTCATATAAACAAATATTATTTTCTAGTGTGTATGAGTAGTTGTAGACTGCTATGAATGTCGACTTGTTTGTACGGAATCTAAATTAATTATTGTCGAGTAAATACACTTTTCAAAAAATTTACTCATACAGTTTGTTATACTTTTTCAATTATTTTCAAGAATGCTAGAAGAAGTGCAATTAGTCGGTATTGGTTAGGGTCGTCGGATTTTCCTCTTTTTTTACGTATAGTTTTAAATACTGATATTTTCTGTCGGGTTAAGAATGTTTTTGCTGTAAGTTGTTTTCAATATACGTAGTAGGGGCGTTAGTTCATGCAACAACTGCGTTTGTCTTCAGATATTCAGGATAATATTTTTTTTTTCTTTATCAGGCTCCAGGAACATAGAATTAATGGCGGGAGAGATTACTGGTGTGGTAGGTTGGTGCTTACAAAGCATTTATTGAAAGTGTTGGCAATAGTGTTCGTAATATTTCTTAGGCTAGGTTAATTTTGTTTTTTAGATTGTCGGTATTTTTTTATTTTTTTTATACGGGAAATAAACTGTTACATTGCTTTTATTTTACTTTTTGTTTTATTCATTACTTGTGAATAGTTTAGTTTTTTAGACATCTTTATATATTTTTTTCGGTCTAATACTACTGTTAAATGACAGTGCTGATTTTCTGCCTCTTGCTCTCTATTCACATAAAAACTCGACCAACCGTTTGACAATTTCCTGGAAGACAAAGCAGCTAGTCAGATACCAAGGTCTTTGTGGTTCAATCCCAAATGGTTTGAACATATTACTCGTAATTGGGCACGCCATAATTATGTCCCCTCTGTGAGGAGTGGCTGGAAAAACCTCCGCATGACACTGGACATGTTAAGTTCGGGAGGTTCCTGCACCGGATTCGTGCGTAAGAAATGCCCGGAGGACACGGAAGACCATATGGTATGGTGGGTGGGTGTGCCTCACCCTTGGCAGAGCATCGCCTGATCCTCGTGGGTTGTCGGCAACGACCTCTCGCTCCTGGCCCTAGTATAGGCCATGGTTGGAAGGAGGAATGGCAGGCGGTCGTCTCCTTCTGTGAAGCAATAATACTAGCGAAGGAGGCGGACGCACACGCGAGGGAATGGCCCTCACGCCCCAGCCACCGAGATCCCGATCCTGATTTCCAGCCACCGTAAGCGTGGGCTTGAGCATAGCAAGCAATGGGTAGCTCGCCATCCAGCCGTCTGGTAACCGTCCGGACCGAGCCCTAGTCGTCCACGGCGTGTAGTGTTCCACCCACGCTTCAAGGAGATGTCAGCGAAACCGTAGGGGCCCAGCAGGGTTTAAGCCTACTGGGGTCATGGGTTCGCTTCTGAAAGGAAAACACGGGGTCCTGGAACGCAAGACAAAGAAGGAACATAGGGGTGGATTTTAGTCAGTAAAACTCTGACATGCCCGGCTCTACCCAAGAGTGAGAGAAACCACTGGATGATTTCCCAACTAAAAAAGGAAAAAAAAAACGGTACTAGTATTTATTTTCTCCCGTGTCCCCGAAGAATCCAAATGCGCCGGACATTTAAGGAATATATTACTCATATACTTGATAAATAAATATAGTTGCAAAGGACTAAAAATGAAATGATCATAGCCTGCTTACTTTGTACCTCCGTGGGGAAAAGGCGTGTGTTTATGTATGTGTAAGTACCTACATATTTATTGGTACCTTACTCTGTAGTCACAATCTAAAAGAGTTTTTCGGATTATGTGAATCAATTAGATAATTTCAAGCGGTAGAAGTCATTAGAGTGTAATGACTGCTAACGCTCTAGTGTGGAGAGGGAGGGCGTGTCAGATATTTACTGACTAAAACCACAGCTATGTCCTTCAGTTGCCCTTTGCGTTCTAGGACCTTAGGTTTCCTTTTCAGAAAATCAACGCGGCCCCAGGCTGACGATAGGTATTGATGGTGATGTTTTTTCGAGGTTTGGTAATTTGCGGGTGATGTATTTTTGTACATGCGTTTAAAGCCGAAATTCAACTGAGTTTGATGAAATGACAAAGATAACAATTACGTGAAGCCATCAACTCTCACGTAGTTGTTATCACTAAATTATAAGATAGTCTTCAAATATAGATGATTGTTTTCGAGTGTTACTCATTAAAATTAGGATATGAAATAAGCCAGACCAATATAGGAAACGTAATCTATACTTCTATATCATTTTTTTTTATTTTTTAAGGGGGAAAGATTTGTTTGTTTTTATTTTTGTTTATAAAGAATAAACTGAAAAACTAAAAGAACCAACTTTTTTAAATTATATTATCAATAGAATGCTACTTTATCACTAATACCAATAAAACTAATCGCGTTTTAACGTTTGGCTCGCATAATCGCATTTAGCCGCTGTCACTAGTGTCACTTGTCTGTATAAACGCGATTATAAGCAAAGCATAATCAGCCTTTTAATGTTCCCACTGCTGGGACTCAGGCCTCCTCTCTCTAGGAGAGGGAATGGGCCGTAATCCACCACGCGGGCCCATTGCGGATTGGTGAATGTCACATAGGTATCTTCGAATTTTTGGTTCTAGGACATGCCGGTTTCCTCACGATGTTTTCCTTCACCGTTTTGAGAGCAGTGGTGATGAAATAAATTACACAAAGTAATGCGCCTGGCTGGGTTTGAACCCGCGATCTACAACTCGTAAGTCGGGGCCGTTACTACTCGGCCACCACTGCTCATAAACGCGATTATGCGAGCCAAACGTAAAAAACGCGATTAGTTTTATTGGTGAATTCCGCCCTAAGTGACATAGGGAAGTGTTATTCTGAACTTCGACAGTTAATTATTTCGACAGTCTCAATTTCGAAAAGCAATAGTTACGACTACTCATTGCCTCGACAAAACATATTTTCGACTAGCATTAGTCCGACCGAACCAACTTGTGTTGTCAAAGATCCGCCAAACAAATACATATCGAAAAAGGGTTCTGTCGAAGTAGTGTTCGTCGAAGGTGTGTGTTGTCGAAGTTTGTTCTGTCGGACTAATGCTAGTCGAACTGTTTGGGCACGCCATAATTACGGCGGTAAGTCCCCTCTTTGAGGGGTGGCTGAAAAGGCAACACGGTGTCCTTACCTTCCGCATGACGCAAGTCCTCACCGGACATGGTAAGTTCGGGAGGTTCCTGCACCGGATTCGTGCGGAAGAAACGCCCGGGTGTCACCATTGTGTGGACCGCCCGGAGGACACGGTGGAGGTGTGCCCCGCTTGGGCAGAGCAACGCCGTGTCCTCGTGGGGGCGATCGGCGGCGGCGATCTCTCACGCCCCAGCCGCCGCCGGAATTCCGATCCCGATCGACGGCGAGCAATGGGTGGCTCGCCGTCCGACCGTCTGGTAACCGTCCGGACCGAGCCCAAGTCATCGACGGCGCTTACTATTCCACGCGCGCCTCAAGGAGATGTCAGCAACTGTAGGGGCCCAGTAGGGTCGAAGCCTACTGGGGCCAAGGGTCTGATTCTGAAAGGAAGAAGGCCCTGGTACGAAAGGCAACGAAGGAACAGGAGTGGGTTTTTAGTCAGTAAAAGTCTGACACTATCTCCCGCCCCGCCCAAAAGCGAATCATGTCATAAGATGATTTTCCCACCGAAAAAAAAAAAAGTCGAACTGTTAGTTTTTCGAAATTGAGACTGTGTCGAAATAATTAATTGTCGAAGTTCAAAATGACACTCGTACAAAACAACTGTTTTTGTTTTTGTTAAAATAAAACTACTTACACTAAGTGTAGCCGCACATGGGCCACATGCCACAGCCACAAACGCCGCCACGAGAAGCTAGAAGCGGCCACAAAGGAAGCTGAAGCGCGCAGGGACAGCCTCTTGTGGCCGGTGACTGCTACTTTTTTTAACCCATACGCGCAGTATCATATTGGCCGGTGGCCCATCCGTGTGCGGCGACCCTAACACCGGTCTCTCAGCTATTTCTGACAAGTCTGCTGTAGGTACTGTGACTATAAACTGTAACCTACCATTTATTGATAAACCATATTCAACTTACATTCTCTTTGGAAACTAACATCTAGATAATCAGATATTTATAAATTGATATTAAATTTTGACATCGTCATCTCTTTAAAGGAAACTATTAATTATAAACACTTTGAAGAGATAAAAAGAAACTACAATTATTATTATTTTATTATTTTAAGCAAAGCATCGCCATCTAGTAACAGCTTAATGAAATATTATTATCGATAATAACATTACTGTCTAACTTTACTCTAGATGGCATCATTTTTCGCTTCACACAATTTTATTTTTGCACTCTCAATGCAATTTTACAGGTGACAGCACATATTAATATTTTCATTTTGTATGTATATCTATTAAGTTGTTAATTACTTTATTTGTTTATCAGGATATTATAACTAGTTAAGGGTAAACTAAAATTAAAAATATGTAAATAATTTTAGGTACTTAAGTATTTGTGTGTACATTTTGTACTGAATAAATATTTCTTGATTATTATGTTCCAATGATATGCAACGTTTATTATTTTTCTCAATATCACTGATGAATTAAATTCTTATTTAGATATCGAAGAGTCTAGGTCCAAGGAACTTTTGGCACAATCATAGCATCGATGTAACCACTTCCATCCAAACAAAAGGAATGTTGGCAGCCGGAGGCATGCAGGGTTCTTTTAGGCCAGGACTACAGTCAAGGTTATCAGGCAGAGGATGACATGGATTATCTTAGAACACAGAAATTTTATTAGAAGAACACGTTTCAAGAAATATTGCCGTGAATTAATGGTAAAAAGTTTGTGAGGTAATTTGGGAGACTAGATCCTTAAAAAGCGCTCTAATTTTAGTTGATACTTCTTTAAAGATCAACGTCCCAAATAATTTAGTTTGGAGAATCAATACTGTCCAAAATAAGCCAACGCTGATGACCTTTGAACAAATTGTTACAAGGTCATCTTTGTTTATAGATCTTCTTTGTCACAGTTGAAATCGCTCTGTTTTCATCCAAAGACATAGAAATATTGATTTATTCTAAATAGATGAGCTTCTTATACACAGATTAAATAATTTATTGTTAAGAAAGTGACCAAATTCACTATAGCAGCGATCTATTGTGACCTATTTGGTAGGTATGCTATTGCAAAATACAGTTTAATGGATTGCTTTTGTTACTGGGTCATTTTTAAATGGTGGCGTCGAGACTCGCTGGACGGGGCAAGTTACCACCACCACCACCAGTATAGTTTAGTTAGTTAGGTACCTACCTGATGCGTCGTCTTCTGGAGCTGTACAAGGCTCAGCTACGTTAGATCTTACTTATGTAGTGAGAGCAGTCATTTGCACAACCTAGCTCAAAGCAAGCTAGTGGTAGAGATACCCGTCATAAATGAGTGGTTAGAGAGACGGCCTTTTTTTTTCTTTCAGCTGGCATAGGTTCTCTTCGAGTATGCGTTTTTTGGAAAGTACATAATATGTGTTGCATAGGCCCGTAGCTGACGCTTGGTTACCATTATCGCAAGTTAAACCAAAACTTCAGCTGAACTTTGTCAAATATCGACCACAAAATCTTTCCCTTCTTTATTTATATTGATAGAACTTGACGCTTGACCACTATCTCGCCTGACAGATAAGTGATGATGTAAGGTCGATAGTGGAGATGCTTGCTTAGAAGCACCTAACCTACTTACTCTTGACTTAAATACCACTAGATTGTAGCTGTCAGGAAACACAGATTCCGACAGGGAATACCACTTTGGGAATATTTAATTTTAGATGTAGGTTTTTCGTTAATGAACGTGTGATACAAAGGTACTGCTCGCAATTATTTTATAATGAAGTAAACAAATCAGGGAATAATAATGCCAACATATGACTTGGAAGCACGGCAAAGGGCGCGGGACTTGCTTGAATATTACGCAAATTGTATAAAATTAACGAATTCTCTTCATCATTATATTCTATTAGAGAGCAGTACAGCAAGTTCTTCTACATAAATAAATAATAAAAATAATAGAGAGTTCTCCCTTTTTAAATGGAGATTTTCAGAACTTTGCACCATGTTTTGAATACCTTAATATGTAACGATTGATATCTGAAGGCAGTTAAACTGATTCGATTGTTGCCTTTCCTTAGTCCCTTTGGATAAATAATTTAAGATCATTAGATCAGTTTTGGGCGCATAGTGCATGATTTGATATTTAGCTTAAACAGAACTGTTGAAATAACATGTATCTAATGTCTTTTGCAGAGAAGATAGTAAGATAGTAGATACAGTAATACTATGAAAAGATGAGCCAATAACCATTTGAAATGTTATTTTTATAAACTATGAAGTATTGTTAAACGTAGATGTTTTTATCAATCTCACAGAAATGTCACTTTGGTATATGTCGTCTTTTATATCACAGTCTTTTGGTTGCACATTATAAGCTGGTACATTTGGAATTGTGTTGCTAGCATCATCACGATACTACATCAGGAATTACATAGAATCGCAAACATACTTTTTTTAGTTTTATTACTATGGGCTAATTACTAAAAATAAAAAGATCACAGATCAAGGCAACGCAGATTTAATATAAAATTTATCGTTCAGTGATGGGGATTCGGTCGATCCGGAACGGGTTTTACAGCCTCGACTGAAACAAAACAAAAAAAAAATTGAATAATTGGGATATGACAAAGATATTCATAAATTGTTGGCAATATTACTCAATCAAACTTGGGACAACTGTTAATTAGAATTGAGAATGGTACTTACAAAATACTACGTAACCGTGAATGTAGTTGCATTCTACGGAGGGATAGCTTTCAAGCAGCTCAAGTTTAACTCAAATCAAACCTTTGCTTCAATTTCAAGCATAAATCACGCCATAATTATGGACTTTAATCGAAGTACTGCTACCAGTGCTATGCACTCAGCTACTGGTTTATGAAATAGGCAGTCCTCTATTTAAAAAGCTGATATTTAGCTCCATCCTGTTAGACTAGAAGCCAAACCCTAACATATATGAAAAAGGTTTGGCAAACTGATTGAATAATACTACCTCGGTTCTTAAAAGTATCCCTGTACAACCTCATTTAACAAAACAGATTGGGCTTACTTCAGTTCCAGCGTGGATGGCTAACACCATGTCAAACTCGTTGGCTCCCAGAGAGATGCTAGCACGTCCGTCGCTGCCGACAGTGATGCGCTTGCCAGTACAGGTGCTTCCTCTCTTCTCACCGGAGATGACATCACAGTAATTTCCAGAGGGCAGGCAGGTCTGTGAGTTGTAGACATAGAAAGGTTAATTGACGAACAATACAAAGTGTAAAGATTTATTTAAGGCCTTGCTTCGTTAAATAAATGCACTGACAATTTTTTTGATGTAATAGTATTTTTGACCCCGATCCTTTTTCGAATTTAATTTGAGTCATTATAATCGAATTTAATATAATTTATTATAATTAATTTTAATCATTATAAACGAATTTCCGCATAATTTATTGTAATTTATTTTAATTTATCAATTTTAATTAACCATATTAATCAAATTTAAAACAAGTTATTTTTTATTTAATTTAATCTATTATAAATTTAATGGGTAAGTTATTGTAAGCAATTTATACTGTCTTTTTCCAAACCCTGTATGTATTACTGGTCAAATTCAATTAGTTAGGTTATTATCTGTGCTTTTCTGTCCGTGATAAGGCGCTTAGACATAAGTTACTAATGTACAAGTTATAATGTAATAGCGTACTTATTATTGAAAAGACTAATAAATAATAATTAAATAAATAAATCCTTAAGAAATGTGATTTTAATAAAGTAACTGATCATCTTCCCAAAGAGAAATATAAATATATACTGACTATCATATTTACTCAAAATTTAATAGCTAAACGCTTAATTGGGAAATAATGTCATATGATTAATTCACATCAGTAAAAAAAAAAACTAAAAACAGTAAAATTGGACTCTGTTAGAATACAATTTGAAAAATAAGGAAAGCATAGAACAAATTAAAATCAAACTAACCTGAAGAGTCTGGTTCAGGTCCCAGTAGTCATTGTTGAAAGCAACGAAGCCCTGGTTGCCTCTGCAGAAGGCGATCTGGTTGCCGCCATTATCCCACCAGTTCGTCACAGCAGTGTTTCCGACGCGGTTTCTGAAGGCAACCATGCTAAAGATTTGACGCCAACGATGCTCACAGATCCAGCCGTTGCCGCAGGACTGGTCCTGGAAGAAGAAAAAGGAGATGAGAAATTAGAAGTCCAATAGTGTTATCGAGATTATGATTCAGAATACTGAAAGGCTACAAAGAGCGCAAAAGAAAAACAAAATATAAATGAAGATATTCTATATTAATTATATCAAGTTACTTACAGAAATCATACAAATAAAATAAATAGATTTTAAAAGATCTATTTTAATTGATTTTCAATTTTTATTTCAATTAATTGTATTCGAGAGTATTTGCATAGGCACAACCTATTATCCAGGATATCCATCAGCAACTTGCTCTGAAATATTCTCTTGTGAAATCGGAAGTACCGTACTACAGGTATGAGCCTGACCCAGTTCTCGATAATGGTCATATCACTTTGTACTGGGATCAGCCCATCATCACTGACAGGACTATTGTAGCCAATAAAAAAAGGTTCCTTTCTCTGGAGTTCCCGATACCGGTGGGATACTATTTTTTATATTTTAAAATGTTTCCTTTATACATTTTTTTAAGAAATATTTAAAAATGTACTTAATAAGTTTTAAGGTCAAATAAAGAGAATAATAATAATATTCCACAACTATCACACCTAAATAAATTAATTTAATTGTAAAACTTATACTTACAGAATTAATAGAAGGAGAGATGATGTTGCCACTGTTGTCCATTGGGGGACCAGCTTCAGTGTCTGTGAAGGCGAAACTGCTCATCAGCTGAGGCCAGCCATGAGGATGGGCCAACATGAAAGCGATAGCGCCCTTGTACTGCTTAGCCTGCTTGTAGGTAAGAATGTTTCCACCAGCACCGTGACCTCTCTGGTTGTCATGGTTATCAATGAAGTTAAGAGCATCGTTGGAAGCAAGAAGACCCCAGCCTACTCCCCAGTTATGGAGCCATCTGAGTTGGTTGTTACGCTGGAAAGCACGGCTCAGCTCCATACCGTATTTGAATTCAGTGACGGCAGCCAGGGGAGTGTATTCATCACGGGAGATGGCTTCACCTCCGAGGTCAATGACTTCTTGATAGATATAAGGACGAGCGCCAGAGGGGAAACCGTGGGCGGTGTTAAGGTTGTGTAACCTATCGAAGATGACGCGAAGATCTGCGGGCCACATGTGTTTGGCAGCATCAATTCTGTAGACGAGAATTAATATTTATACAGTATCTTTTTGTATATCTCCAATCTTACACTAGTATTCGCACACTAGTAAACCTACATAAAAAGTGACATATGCGTACATAAATCATACATAGATTTAAAACAAGTTCTGAGATAATTTCTACAAATAAACAAAAGATGTCAGTGCATATTTTACCTAAAACCAGCGACTCCAAGTCTGATAAGATTATTCATGAAGTTCACAATCTGGGTACGAACGTATTCTATGCCCTGGTTCAAGTCCTTGAGGCCGGACAACTCGCAGTTACGTACCTGAAAAACAGCAGAGTTATAGAATACGATTTATAAATGTCCACTAAGAGCTTGCTCTTGATATTTCCCGGACTAAATGTTGTTAAATCACGAGTATCATAGAAAGTTATTGTCACACAAAAAAAATGTGATCGTTACTATTGTTCGTAAAAAATAGAATTGCTATCATTAAAATTTATAATAGCTTTATTCAACAATATTTTGCTGTCATTAAAATTTACATATTAAATATGAAAAAAACAAGTAATTTCATATTTCCTTCTAAGGCCTTTAAAATCGATGTAGAAGTAGTAACTTACCCTATCAGGGCAGCAGGCGTAGTCGTTGCCACTGATGACACAATGAGGAAAGTTGAAGTCATTCCTGCCGTAAGGGACTGCGGGGTAGTGCCACTGGCCGAAGTTAGCGGTGCTGCCACCAGTACCAGTGTTCTCATTCCATGTACCAGTCATGTGGTTGATGATGGCGTCAACGTAGATTCTGTGGGAGAAGCAAAAGAGTTTGAATACGGTGATGTTTGATGTTTGTGATATTAAAAAGAAAATATTTTTTTTTTAAGTAGATAAACCATACCCATATATATATATTCCTTTAGCATGCAAATATATATGAGTTGTTTCGGAATTAGTTAACAACAATTAGCCTGGTCAAGGTGGCGGCTCATAAGTTGGCAAAATTTCTGAATTATTTAGTAAGACTTTACAAATATAATGTACTGATTTTTCATCACTATTGCGTGATTTCACCAACTTCAAGAGTTTAATGTACGGTCAGTAGAAAAAAAGCTTTATTTTCATGAAAAGCTGGATATTATACGTAAAAATTTAGATTGTTACCTGACACCAACAGCATTACATCTGCGGACCATGTTAGTGAACTGTAGTTCATTTCCGGAGCGAGTGATCAGGCGATAAGAGATGGGCTGGTAGCGTTCCCACCAAGGGCGTTGGCGCGACCAGATAATCAGGTTTTCATTAGGAGGGGAGATCTATAAGGAATATACAAATTAGTTAATTATGAAAAACTCGATTTAACTCTAAAATGATCGAAGCTTTTAGAAACTGCCAAACAAACAAAAACAGTTTTTTTTTTCTTCATTCTTTTGTTTCAATGTTATGCAACGCTTATTATTTTTCTCAAAATGATGAATCAAATTCTTACTTGGATACCACCGAATCCTCTGGGTCCAAGGAACCTTTCGCACTCAGCAGCGATGTCATCCCACTTCCATTCAAATAAATGTACCATGGTCGTACGGCCGGCGGCATAGTGAGGGTTTTTGTAGGCCAGGGCCACAGTCAATGCCGCCAGGCAAAGGATAAGGCGGAACATCCTAGAACATAGAAGTTTGAATAAAAGGACACGTTGAAGAAATGTAGGTGCTAGCCGATAAAATATTTATGGATGACTTTAGAAGACTAAATCCTTAAAAATGTGCTCTAGTTTAAAGTTGACAACTTTCCGAATTAGTTTGGAGGACTTACTCTCCAAAAACCCTTCCATTTTTTACTAGGTCACCTTTGTTCACGGTTAAAATTGCTGTATGTTTTCATTAAAAAATATAGAAATATTGTTTCATTGTAAATAGATGAGGTTCTATACGATAATAATTAAATAAATCATTGTGAAGAAAGTGATCAAATTTATTATAGAATAATAGCGATGTATTGTGACCTATTGATAAATGATATTTATTTTGCAAATAGGTTTTTTAAAAACACTTTTACCCGTCAATTTTTTCGTCAGGTTAAACTAGATGAGGCCGGTGTTTCCTAAATAACTACCCTGAGAAGAAACACCGAAATAAACTCAGGAGTCAGTCTCTTTTAAATTCCATACAGCAAACATGTAATGGTCAAATCATATGAGAACCATGCAGATTAGTGTCTGAAATGATCTTTTGAGGAAAGAAACACACAGATTTGAGTGGACCTGTCCAATTAGTGCAAGCATTTATCAGTATTCGTATAGCTCAACTTAGGACTACTCGGGAGTGCAACGATTTGACGAACAATACCAGGGAAAGAACATTTGGGTAGGCCGCAGAAATACTCAAATTGCCGGACAAACGTCAAAATAACTGAAAGGAAAAAAATGATCCACATAGTCCAAATATTCACAATTATAAACGAAAATATATAAAATAAAGTGTAAAAAATGTAATATTTGACAATCTAAATATTTATGTCAAAACTGAATTTAAAAAGTAAATAAAATAAAATTGTAAATTAAAAACAAATATCAATGTCAAATTGTAATAAGAATATAAAAAAACCATTAAACAATAATTGAAGAGCGTACTGGGGCAGGTCGACCTCAAGCCTTTTTGTCCTCAAGATAACCCGTTACAGTGTAAAAAGCCTTTTGGCGAAACAATATGGCCTGAGGGGATTATCTTTAGAGTGAATTGTTTCAACATATCAATGCGCAAGTAAGGTATATTGTTGGTGCATCAAGTGACGGAGGGCGCTAACAGCATGCACACCGTACTTGCGGATAAGCTTGATTGCTGCATCATAATGCACTATTGTACGCGATGAGTGAAGGGTTGTGAATCTTTTCTTAAAATTGTATTTAATTTTATTTTATTGCATCTAATTAAATTTATTTTACATATTGTAATTTTAATTATTTATTCGTATTTATTATAATTGTGACTATTCTGTCTTTGTGACTTGTTGGAAGTGGAAGTTGAGGTCAGAGAAATACAAATAAAGAGACTCAAAACTGCACTCACCTTGTGTATTTTGCTCCTTGGTGCACTAACACTGACGATCAGTGTATCTACGTTGGCCCTCCTGCTGTGACAATACTTTTTATACCTAAGTGATAAAAACATCAATCAAATTTTTGATACAAAACATTATCTTTTTAATTATTATATTATAATCTGTGATAAAAAATACCAACAACAATAATAATCGTCAAAGGATTTTGAACGTTCGTTTTTAGGTACTTCTTATTGAGTGACATTATATAATTTTGCAGTATAAAGGTCGAAAATTTAATCTTTTTGATCATGGTTATGAAAATATTAAAAAATACTTACGGGATTATCTGATAAAGAATGCAATGATATAAAATTTTATCAAGTAAATGCACCCACCTAATTAAATCAATACCTAGTCATAATAAAATATTTATTTATTTCATTAACAATTTTCACATTGTAATGTAATCTTATACTACACAATATTAAAAGATAAAAAAAAAATTTTGAGAACATTTAAACATGTATAAAACTAAATAAAAAAATACTGTAAAAAATTAATTTTTTCAAGTAATAGGTTTTAAAAATCCCTTTTTATATGGTGTATCACATTATTATTATTTGATACAGGCCATGGTCCGGAGCGAGGAGGAGTGGCAGGCAATCGCCTCCTTCTGCAAAGCAGTAATGCTAGCAAAGAAGGCGGCCGCACGCGCGAGGTAATGGCCCTCACGCCCCAGCCGCCGGGATACCGATCCCGATTTCCGGCCACCGCAGGCGCGGGCTAGCGGACGGCGAGCAATGGGCAGCTCGCCGTCCGACCGTCCGGTAACTGTCAGGACCGAGCTCAAGTCGTCGATGGCGCGTAGTGTTCCACGCGCGCCTCAAGGAGATGTCAGCAACCGTAGGGGCCCAGCAGGGTCGAAGCTTACTGGGGCCATGGGTGTTGCGAAAGAGAACAGCGGGGCGGAACGAGGACAAAGAAGGAACAGGAGTGGGTTTTAGTCAGTAAGAGTCTGACACGCCCTCCGGCCCCACCCGAGGGCAGGAGATGTCATTGGATGATTTCCCACCTTAAGAAAACAAAAACACTGTTATTATAAATGCGAAAATTTATGAGTGTGTATGTTTGTTACTTCTTCACGCTAAAACTGCTGAACGGAATTCTATGAAACTTGGTAATGATCTTACTTACAATGAAGAGTCTCAAACATTGATAGTTTCGAAGTCGAAATTAAATGATATCAGTAGACTGAAGAGTACACGACGCTTAAAGGGCAAGGTCACAATCAAGTCACAACAGCGAGAGACGACAGATTTATTGTGAGCAGAGTCCTGAGAAATTGTACTTCAACATCAACTGAGATAAGAACTAATCTCGAAGGATTTCGTCAATAATTAAGTACCTTAAATACATTGTGCATTTAATATAAATCAATATGGCCCTTTACAGCGTGTAATTTAGATAAATATTTTTACAGATTTAAAATGCAAGGACATAGCGGTTGTTGTGGTATCAGCATTGCACCCGCGCGACGCCGGGGCGAATCGCTAGTAAGTTACATAACTCATTTTCGACCAAAGTGGTGGTTAAGCGATTTACCTGTCCACTGTCGATTTCATTTTTTCAAGTATCAAGTACACTGTTCCTCCCACATTCGCAGAGAGCATTTAATAAGAGAGTGTGAAAAGCTCGCCGACCGGCCTATTCGTTTCACGAGGGCGGCCCCACTTTTGTCTTGGCTGTATGCCCAAACCGGGTAAGTCGGGATTTTACAACATTCTCACTGACTTTTACGGGTTTTTCTTTTCAGTTTGTTTTAGTGTAGTGATGTAAGAAGGGTTGGGGTTTCATAAACTATATCTAAATGTTTTAGGCTCTGAAACCTGTGCAAAATGGTCTCTGCTGCGTTGTGTATCGTGGGTTCGATTTCCACTCGGAACAAATAGTGGTATGGCGTACAGATAGTAAACGATTGAGTAGGTTTTTTCAAAGCTCACATATTTATTTTAATACATAAAAACAAGTAGTACATATATTAAAAAATGGAAGCATTTATGGACCCTGTCGGGAAAAACCAAATTTTTAATAGGTAATAACACAGAGAAAATAATAATCATTTTCACTGCTATTAGATGGTTCTATTAAAATATGTATTAAATTATATTCCACTTCTTTTGTGTTTATTATTTTTTATAGATTTATAAAATACTAGCTGTTTCCCGCGACTTCGTCTACGT
This sequence comes from Mythimna impura, assembly GCA_905147345.3. NCBI lineage: Eukaryota > Metazoa > Arthropoda > Insecta > Lepidoptera > Noctuidae > Mythimna > Mythimna impura. The sequence continues at coordinate 19,031,219 of LR990353.1, read as the reverse complement.
TAAGTTGGTAAAACTGTACAATCATTCTGTGCTTGCAATTCATTCTGAAAGCATCGTAATTATTTATTGTACTTTCACATAAAACTGTTAAAGGTAAAAACGCAAATTACCCTCAGGATACATGTTATGTACTCGTCCAGATCCAGATGTATGTACGTCAATGAATAGAAAGATTATGTAAGGGTCGTAGCAGTTGGCATTTCTGCCTACCCCAAGGGAACAGGCACTAGTTTATGCAGGCCCGCCGTAAGCGGGCGTGCAAGGCGTGCACCGCACGCGGGCGGCACGTCCAGGGGGGCGGCAAATCGAGCGACTCATCATGTAATATTCAAAATCATTGTCTTTGAACCCGCGACCTACAACTCGTAAGTCGGGGCCGTTACCACTCGGCCACCACTGCTCTCCCTCTCCTAGAGGAGGCCTGAGTCCCAACAGTGGGAAACTGCAGAATAAGTAATGTCATTGCATGGAAAAAAAACCGACTGGCGGCGCGCAATCTTAGCTTTATCACCGCCATCTATTATTATCCGTTAAAACTAAGATGTAATGAATGCCCAACGTCGTCTATCGGTATATAATATATAATTTGGTAGTGAATGATGCAGCAAATATTACGCACGAAACTGTGAATTTCTTTAATATAATTCAAGATATTTTTTTTTAGGTGGCATATCATCTAATGACAAATCTCGCTCTTGGGCGGAGCGGGAGATAGTGTCAGACTTTTACTTACTAAAAACCCACTCCTGTTCCTTCTTTGCCTTCATCCCGGGGCCCCGGGTTTCGCTTTCACGCTACCTGTGGAATTCAAGATATTTACGTTTTCTTTTCATCATCTACATAAAGTGGTCGATAATTTGAAAACATTTACCAGATTTAATATTAAAAGCTTTAAGCGCCACACGATGGTCTAGCAGAATTGATGCAGTAGACCAATAAGGTAACACCTCGAAAAAATATATGATGCTTTTCTGGAAATATCTGGTGATTCGTTCGTTCGTTGGAATGGGATTGTACTACATCTCACAGAGTTCATTCACTTGCTCTGAACATTAAAAATTATAGATTTACTAGCTGAGCCGGCAAACGTTGTTTTGCACTTTAAAAAAAAAAAAAAAAAAAAATAGATGTTGGCCGATTCTCAGACCTACTCAATATGCTCACAAAATTTCATGAGAATCGGTCGAGCCGTTTCGGAGGAGTTCAAGTTCGAACACCGTGACACGAGAATTTTATATATTAGACTAGCTGAGCCGGCAAACGTTGTTCTGCCATATAAATAAAAAAAAAAAAAAAAAAAAATAGATGTTGGCCGATTCTCAGACCTACTCAATATGCTCACAAAATTTCATGAGAATCGGTCGAGCCGTTTCGGAGGAGTTCAAGTTCGAACACCGTGACACGAGAATTTTATATATTAGAAGACTAGCTGAGCCGGCAAACGTTGTTCTGCCATATATATAAAAAAAAAAAAAAAAAAAAAAAAATAGATGTTGGCCGATTCTCAGACCTACTCAATATGCTCACAAAATTTCATGAGAATCGGTCGAGCCGTTTCGGAGGAGTTCAAGTTCGAACACCGTGACACGAGAATTTTATATATTAGATTAGATTTGCTCGGTACTAATTTGGTTCCATATTTTAAACTAAATTAATGCTCTGAGCAAAATGATGCAGAGCTCCACAATGAATAATCAAATCTGCATAAATTTGTTAATTAAGTTAATTGGTAAGTTCACAGAATATCGCACGGATGAACACTTTGAAATGGTGTTAGCAGAAGCTTCCAAAGTGGCTCACGAGCTCAATGTAGAAACAGATTTCCCAACAATAAATACAATTCGTCCAAGAAGAAAACCAACACAATTTCAATATTGAACACAGTGATGAAGTTTTAGTAGACCCCAAAATCAAATATAGAGTAAAATTTATTTAATAGCCCAAGAACAGACAATAACATCTTTAAAGGATAGATTCGAGGAGTTAAAAATAGTTACCGATGTATTTGGCTTTTTTAGCAATAATATATTTAATTACTCCAATGATGAGTTAATTAAACATTGTAAAGATTTAAATCTGAAGCTTAAGATGATTCAAGTAGTGAATCAGATATTGACGGTATTGATTTGTTTCATGAAATCATTGCATTAAAGTTGAATTTTGCAGAAAACCAGTCTAATGATCCACAAACCCTATTACAATATCTTTTTACTAATGACTTAATTTCAACATTTCCGAACACAGCAGTAGCGCTTAGAATATTGCTTACACTGCCGGTTTCAGTTGCATCTGGTGAAAGATCCTTTTCAAAATTGAAAATTATTAAAAACTATTTAAGATCAACCATGCTCCAGCAGACTAAGTTATTTAGCTATAGTTTCAATTGAATATGAAATCTTAGACAGCTTGGATACAAGAAAGTTGATTCAAGATTTCGCAAATATAAAGGCAAGAAGAAGTAAATTTTTGTAGATACGAAAATAACTATGTACCTAATCAAAATAAATGTTTTATCTTCGTTACGATTCTTTTCTTTTTTTTCACAATAATGAGAAAACACTAAATAGCCTTTTTTGACAAAACTCAGCGTAAGTAGTCATAGGGCGGCATAATCGATATTGCACACGGGCTACTAAACAGCTAGCGGCGGGCCTGAGTTTATGTATGTTTCTGGTTTATGTTCCGGTAAAACAACATTGTCACAGTGAGCACGTCACAATCGCAGCGGTAATGCCTGTCTTTGAGGAGTGGCTACAGAGGCGTCACGGCATCCTCTCTTTGTGCAGGACTCACCGGATGTGGGTGTTTCGGGAGGTATCTGTATCGAATTCAGCGAAAAGAAACACTCGAGTCTCACCATTGTGCGGATCGCCCGGAGAATACGATGGAACTTACGGTGGAAGTCAGTCCCGCTTGGTAGGAGCGCCGGCGTCGCCGTGTCCTCATGGAGGCGATTAGTGGAAAAAATGCCAACCAGTAGCCTCCTTCAGTGAAGCACTACGATCGAAGAAGGTGGCTGAAACTATGAAGGATGATGAGGGAAGTGATGCTCCAGGTGTTGAAAGCCGCAGGGCGATTGCGGTGGAGCCGTCCGGTCATCTGGTCAAAGCAATCCTGAATCGACGGCGCGTAGTAATCTACGCGCGACTCATAATGATGTCAGCAAATGGATAGGGCCCTCTAGGGCCAATGTCTGCTAAGGCTGCGAGATTGTTCGAAAGAGTTACCTCCTGTAAAATTTTCGCCTCAATAATGTTTCACTGAAGAGTTTAAGCCGTCAGACAGCTTTGGTAGAGGTAAACGAAGAAACATAATCGGGACACCGACCTTCAGCTGGATAACGTTTGCACTGATGGTGCAAAGCCAAAAAGCCAGTGAATCCAAAAATTACCATCATCATCAACTATCTTCCTCCACAACAGTACTTATGAAGAATTTGCGAGAGCATGCTTGAATTGATTGTTGCAGCTTGATCATTTGGGCGTAAAAATTACTTGTTCATTTACCTAGGATTTTTTGGTGTGTATTTGACTGACGTCCTCGTATATCAGACAAATGTTATTCCGTAGTGGGAACTACCCTATGAAGAGTCTCCAACTTTTGAATGAATTTCGGTGAAATCTTGAACGCGTGTATCCCTGTCCAATCGAACTCGCATATTGATGGCCAAACCGAGAGGTCACTGACGCCGATTGCCTCTATGAAGACACGGCGGTTCACCCAAGCAGGATAGACCTCCACCGCATGCTACAACGGGTCCTCCGGGCGATTTGTAAAATGGTAATATCAGAGTACTTCCAACCGAATCCGGAACAGAAACCGCGTGAAACACCCTCAACAGTCCTGAGCTTGTGTATTCATAAAACAATTAAATTCCGGTAAACAAATGTAGCAGCCGATTAGTGTTATCCCTGAGACTGGCCTCCCTCAGAGGGCGGTTCCAGTGTTGGTCACCACTCACTGCAAGGAGGTAACGTACGGATGTCGACGTAAGGCTGCAAGGAATCTGAGATACATCATACGTTGTCGAACTGTGATCAGGAACGCAAACCTTTCGACCCAGTTTTATATGAAGCAGTGACTGCTAATAATAAAACACACCATTATTAGGCCGCAAGGTGCCATCATCCCGGAGGACACAGTGGAGCACACAGAGGTGTGTGTTGTCCTCGTGGAGGCAATCGGCGTCAGTCACCTCTCGCGCCGGGCCTTGTGACTTTGGGTTATGGTCCAGAGCGAGGAGGAATGGCAGGCGGTCGCCTCCTTCTGCAAAGCCGTAATGCTAGTGAAGGAGGAGGCCGCACGCGTGAGCGAACGAACGTCCTCACGCCGAGCCGAGATTCTGACCCCGACGACCAGCCACGGTAGACGCGGGCTCGCGGACATCCAGCAATCGGTCGTCCACAGCGCGTAGTGATCCACGCGCTCCTCAAAGAGATGTCGCAAAGGGCAACTGAAGGACACAGGTGTGGTTTTAGTCAGTAAAAGTTTGACACGCTTTCCCGCTCCAACCAGAGTGGGAGAAGTCATTGGATGACTTCCACCCTTAAAAAAAGAAAAATAAAGGTGCCATCATTATCATTTCAGCCGAAAGACGTCCACTGTTGGACATACCCCAAGTGTCACCATAATTACCGGTCCTGTGCGTCTCGCATCCATCGGATTCCCGCGACCCTCACCAGGTCATCGGTCCACCTGGGGGCCTTCCAACTACCCCTTCCGAAAATTTGGCCATGTTATTTTAAAGTCAATAATTAAATACATATAAGTATTTACTTTTATCGCCTTTGGTTGGTATCCCTTGAATAATCACGGTCAATTAGTTTGTTACAACCACGGGGAAAAAAAGCAGTAGGATTAAAAATGTCTCCGTCTAACTCCAGTTTAATCATAACGGTTTTCGTCCAATTTTTTTTTTTAAACAATTAAACTGTCTGCAAACTTGGGCGATGGTCATTCTTCCGCCACTCAGAAAATTACGTAAAATACACAATGCCATCTATCAAATATGACGTTCAACTATCATTGTCATCATTATTTCTACTTTCAGTCTTTAGATGGCGTTGCGAGTATCTGAATTGCGTGTGGTGCCATATTTACATTTTAGTACGTGATTTTACTCGCCGCTTTGATTTTATTATGTGTTTTGATTAGTTTTTACAAAATATTTAGAAGATATCGAATAGAAATGTCAATTTTATTTTGAAAAAATGGTAAAAGTTATTTTATTACAAAAAAGAAGATAAAATAATGACAAAATTTTTAACTGTAGCTGGGGATCGAACGTGGCAAATGTCGTTCAATGTCGAAATTTTGGATTATTGCTCACCCCCCATAGCAAATAGCGTGATAATATGTAGCCTAACACGACGGGTCCTACGTATACTAGTATAAGTGCAAAAACACAACTGTTCAGGAGAGCGGTTTAAAGGTTCTAAAGCTTGTAATTTTGTCATAAATCAATGGAAATACTTGAAATTTTGATATGTTATATTTGAATATCTAAGGAAAAAGATAGCATTATTGGTTTTTCTTATTTTTTTAAACTTTGGAAAATAGCATCACTTGCATTGATGTAGCTTGTTTTCTTAACTATGGTAGAACCTATAAACTGAAACAAGTGGCCACTTATACCAGTATATAGTGTACTTGCATACACTTATAATAAAGGAAAATTGAAGGATTTTACTCTTTTAACATGCTATTTCCAATCTATTGATGAATATGGGGTTATAATATTAACAATAACATCTTCTTTTATCGACTTTTAAACCCTTACAACAGTTTACTCAGTTCTAGAAAACTACTTGCAACAATTTTCTGCATTGTTATTAACCTTAAATATTTGAATAGGTGTGGCAGGAAATATAATAAAAACATTAAAAATAAAAACTAGAAGTTTATTTCAATTATATGACTTTTCCAGACCTAGGCTTAATAGGTGTTATTATTTTGATGTTAATATATTATGGCGCTCTTAATGAAAAATAAAATCAATGGCTTTGCCATCTTAAAAATAATAAAACTAAAAAATGTAATCTTCTTAACTTAAGTAGGAACTTTCGTTAATTATATTAATTGTTTATTTATATTTTCATTAGTACTTCCTCTTACGTACTACTTAATCAGTCTTTCAGACATTGGCAATATGTCACATTGTTATTTATCGTAACAATAATCACAGTAGATAATGGTATAGAAAACCCAATGAAAAAAGAAACAACATGTTGGAAAAGACAACTAGGCTTTTTAAAAATATAACCTAGTCGGAGACATCTTCAGTGTTATCGGTCCGTATCTTCAAATTATTGTAAAATGATTAGTACCGCTCAGGAATCACAGTGGACTTGCAAATATCTTGAAGATCTTTAAATTTTTTCTTGTCAATTGGTAACTTGCAAACTCTTGTAAGCTACATCTAATCTGTAAAGTTTTTTGAAACATTTTGTATACTGGCACGTGTTAGAAGTAATCTTCTCAAACATTGAATAGTTTTGTAAGCCCCTTCTTCGACTGGACCTGGCAACATAAATATAACACGCGTACACTCCGGTCCGACGAGAAGATCACCAAACTTGAAGAAGAATTGAGCAGGTTACGATGGAGTATTGTGGGATTATCTGAAGTCCGAAGACAGGGGGGACACGATAATTCGAGTCGAGTGTAATTTCCTATTTCTCAAAAGTTTCTAAATATTGTGCATCTTGCAGTTTCTTCAATTTTTTCAAAACATTTTTTGGGACATTTACAAGCGCTTTTTATTTTTTTTCTTCTGGTGTAGCTTCCCCGTTCGACTCATGTATTCTAATCCCCTGTTTAAATTGAACTTGCGTCTTTCATCAAACCACATATTTTTAACCTCTCGCGCAATCTGGCCTTATCTTTCTTTTTTTGGGATTTTCTTTGCACACTTGCGGGATTACTTAAAGGTGTATCAGTGTAGTCTGAATTTAATAATGATACTTAAATTGTCAAATTCATCATAAGTTTGTTGGCGAATAGGTGAAAAAGAAATTAATGGCGAAGGCATTGGTGTTAAGCTATCAATTTCGTCATCAGGAATGTCATTTTGTTTTATTTTGGTTCATCTTCTTTATAGTTGTTATGCACAATCACACTCACCTCCTGGACGGTATAACAGTTAGAGGACTTGACCGAAATTTATCAAACATTTCGTCAGATTCTAATCTGACGAAATGTTTGATAAATTTCGGTATAAATTTTCTACTGTGGGGGTTTCCTCGAACATGTCTTCTTGATCACTTAAGCTTACAACCTTATTAATGAATGACATCTCTTCAGCAAAAAAATCCGCACTTGGAGGTAAGGGGGAATCTAAAATTATATAATAAAATAATTATGCAGTGAATTGCTGCTAAAATGTATTAAAAATAGTTTTTCGATTGATTTTATTAGTAAATAGATATTATTTTTAAAATAATGTAACATATCAGTTAACAACATAACAAAAACAAAATAAAAGTCAGATGTGACTTTGTATACTACACAAGTGCAAAATTTACTGAAAAAAACAACCATGAATTATAAAATCACATTTCATTAATTTAGTTTATTATGTTTACCTGACTTTTCTATTAGACTTTCATTTGTGAAACTATTTTTTTCATTAAAATCGTTCGGTTCCGTGGTCCCGTTGCATATTTTCAAAGTTTGATCTAATTCTTCACGTATTTCGCGTGATGGTACTGTTGGCCGATCTAAAATAAATCCAAATTAAGGTGTTAATTCATTTTTAAATATATTTACAAATAATCTTTAAAATTTACTAAAACCACTATACAAAGTACGCAAGTAACCACTTTGAACCTTGTATACTGGTACAAGTGAAAATATAAATAAACAACACGTAATTTAATTTTTTTTTAAATAACTTTTAATCGAACAATACAAAGTATATCATTATAATATTTAAAATGTCAATTAATACTTACCTTCGTAATTTTCTGGAGTGTTTATTTTTCTATACTTATTTTCTAATAAATCTATCATTAATTGACCTCGTGAGCGCTTCATTGTTATGACTTCTTACCACTCAAGACAAATAAAATCTGAATAGTTTTTAACAAATGAATACGTAAACTAAAACGCATCGCAGATTCGCAGTTATACCAGTGTTTAACGTGCTCCCACGTCCGTCGCCGCACGCATACCAGAGCGAATGACACTTGTGCTGACGTGTCGCGTCGCACGCGACTACCTACACTGGTGCAAATGACTTACATCAGTGTAGATGGTCGTGTGGCTGAAAATGATGTCACTTATATTAGTTGGCAAGTTTGTATCTTTGAAATTACATGATAATTTAATATAACTTTTACAGGATATAAAGTAAAGGTAATTTTAAGGCTTTTGGTGCAAAAAAACGTATTTCGCTGTTTTGCATGTTACACCAGTATACGTAGGACCCGTCGAACAGTTGACCCAGCCTATAAGGATTATGTATGCAAAATTTGAACAGGATTGGTTCAGTAGTTTTTTCGCCAACTAATACCAACGCTCCACCATTTTACTGTTTTATTATATTTTATTATATGTATAGATTTTTCAACTAACAGTATAGCTAACAATTTGTATTGTTTCATAATTTTTATTAAACTGTAATTGAGAATTTTCCCTTCATGTAAAATTACTGATGCCACTTAGCTTCATTTGGTTAGACTGGAAGTGACCCTAACATAGTTTGGAAAAGGCTAGACAGATCATGAACGCTTTTTCTTATCTTTCTCACAACTGTCGTAAGACTAATGGCAGTGTTTGTGACTATGGCTAAAGTGACTACTAAAGTTTTCAGCCATTTTAACGATAGGTAATATACGTGTACAAGTGGAGAACTCACAAAATTGAAATAACCTTCCGTTATGATCTATATATACAAAAAGGATAAACTGACTAACATATCAACGCACAACCGAAACTATTAGGAATGTGAAATTTTTCACGAGGTTTCCTTTTCTGACATAGGAGGATTTTCTAAAGAGCTTCCCAAAGAGTGGGACTTAAAATGAACATGGACGAAACCAAAATCATGGTAAGCAGCCATGTAGCACCCACTCCTATCAAGATCGGAGACTCTACACTTGAAGTTGTGGACTCGTTTACCTGGGACAGACGGTCCAGTTGGGTAGGTCTAACTTCGAGAAAGAGATCAATCATCGAATTCGACTCGGCTGGGCAGCGTTCGGGAAGCTGCGTGGTATCTTCTCGTCCAATATACCACAGTGTTTCAAGACGAAAGTCTATCACCAGTGCGCATTGCCAGTGATGACATGATTATGCATCAGGTCTCTTCAGAAGACTTAAAGTCACCCAAAGGGTAATGAAAAGGGCTATGCTCGGAATTTCCTTGCGTGATCAAATCAGGAATGAGGATATCAAGCAGAAGAACCAAGGTTACCAACATATCACGGAAAATCGCCAAACTTAAGTGGCAGTGGGCAGGGCACATTACCCGCAGAACGGATAGCCGTTGGGGCCAAAAGGTTCTGTAAGTGCGATCACGTACCGGAAGATATAGCATCGGAAGGCCTCCTACAAGGTGGATCTATGCGTTGCGGGAATCCAATGTATGCGAGACGCACAGGACCGTTAATTGTGGCGATACTTGGGGGAGGCCTATGTCCAACAGTGGACGTCTTTCAGCTGAAATAATGATGATGATGATTTTCTAAAATTCACTCCCTAAGAAGATGAAACGGGGGTCCAGGAGAAACCTATTTTTTAGGCGGGCGAAGCCGCTAACAGAAGCTATTTATTATATTGCTAGGAAGATTATCCACTTAGTACTTATTTATTGTTGTTGATTGTTAATGCTAAGTAAGATAAAATAAAAACAGAATACATGAGTCAATTGAGTAAAAGATTAAATGATTGATTGATTGAATTATTATTTCGTAAGACACACTAGCAGCTAGCAGCTATTAGCTGATGCGTGTTTTTCAAATAGTTTAGTGACATTTAGTCTGTCCAACTAATTTTGTAAGCAGTTCAATGTAGGAGCTTTCATAACACTTTCCGGGAGCCTGTTTCATGCTATTACGACTCAGTTAAGTAGCAATTGCTTTAGAGGCTTCTTTTTAACAGACTTCAAAAAAACGGAGGAGGTTATCAAATCGGTTGTTTTTTTTTATCATAGTCGGTGTTAAATAAGAAACAAACAATACCGAGAAACACCGACTTCCGAAATTAAAGTTATTTTGATCCTTTCAGTGTTTTGCTTTTTTAGTGAAGTCGGTTTTTTTTTGTAATAATATTTTTTGTATGCGTTTCTCCATAGCTTGAAGGAAGGTCCTCATAAATGTTTGTTGGCATTCAGTGTGGTCTTGAGGGCTAGGCACATCATAGTATGCTTTGAGTATTTTATAAGTCTCAATAAGCCTACCCCTTTGTCTACGTTGTTCCAATGTGATAAGGTCAAGGTCACTAGAGCGCTTTTCGTAAGATAGATTGCGAATGGCACAGTCCATTTTCAACGGACTTCAAAAAAAAGTTAGTTCTCAATTTGGTTGTATTATTTAGTAGGGTTCCGTTCCCAAAGGGTAATATAAGACCCTATTACTAAGACTCCGCTGACCGTCCATCTGCTGTCCGTCTGTCACCAGGCTATATCTCAAGAACCGTGATAGTTAGACAGTTTAAATTTTCACAGATGATGTATTTCTGTTGCCACTATAACAACAAATACTAAAAAAACAGAATAAAATAAATATTTAAAGGGTACAACAAACGCGATATTTTTTTGCAGTTTTTATAGATGGCCGGTTTTTTTTATGTTTGTCACCTCAGAACTCCGTCATTTATGTTCCGTTTGTATTTTTTTTTTTAACTTAAGTGAATATTGGATAAACACTTTTTTAGAAATACTTTTTATAAAAAAAAATAATTGAAATTATCTTATTTTATTTGCAATCATTTTTTCCATGATTTTGTATAGTACGCTAGTCAGACTAATGGATCTATATTTTACATCATCATCATCATCATTTCAGCCGATAGACGTCCACCTCGCCCTTCTTAAAGAAGAGTACCACCACACTTCCGCTCCATGCCTGTGGTGTTTTTCCTTCGAATATGACGGAATCAAACAGCTTCTGAAGGGCCTTAAGGATCGGTTTACCACCCGCCTTCAGGAGTTCGGCTGTAATTCCGTCATCACCCGGTGCCTTGTTGTTATTAAGCTGCTTCAGAGCCATCCTAATCTCGTACAGGCTGACGTCCGGGATATCTTCGGTATAGTGTCGGATCAACCTAGCTCTTGGGTCGTTTGCTAGATTCGTAGTGGGTTTTGTGATTGACGTGTATAACTGTCCATAAAAAGCCTCGATCTCTCCCAGAAGCTCCGATTTGGCGGATATGACTCTGCCATCTTCGGTCTTCGGTTTCGTGAGCTGGCTCTGCCCAATAGACAGATCTCTTGCAAACACCTTGGAGCCCTTATTTCGCTCAATCGCGTCTTTAATTTTTTCAGTATTAAAGTGACGGATATCGCGTTTCAAGGACTTAGAGATCCGTTTATTGAGCAGCCGATATGTGCACGCATCGTCTGAAGACTGCAGAATCATCTCACGCCTTTCCTTCATAAGCTGGAGAGTTCGATCTGTGAGCCTCTTGCTCTTATTTGTACGAGTCTTATAGAATTTAGACCCGACCGTATGGACAGTTTCCACGAACCCATCGTTGTATTCGTCCACAGAGCTTCCTAGGCATTCGAAACGATTTTGAAGTTCGAGCTGAAAGCTCTCGGAGTTTTGGATCTGGATCTGTGCAGGACGGAGCGTAGACTTCATCAGTCGAGATCTTTCAAGCTTGACATTGATATTCAATGTGCCTCTTACCATGCGGTGATCACTTCCGGTTTTCACCGCATTGATCACAGAGACATCATTGAATATTTGCTTCTTCGTCGACATGATGAAGTCAATCTCATTTTTTGTTACACCATCAGGGCTTTGCCAGGTCCACTTCCTATGCTCACGCTTTCTGAAGAAGGAGTTCATCATGTAGAGGCCCTCCCTCTCCATAAAGCTGGCCAGTAGGTGTCCCCGGTGGTTCCTACGTCCAAATCCAAATTGCCCCACTCGCAGCTCGTCACCATCTCGTTTGCCCAGTTTCGCATTAAAGTCCCCCATGACCACGGTGAAGTGAGTCTTATAACCATGTATGGCTCTGGATACATCCTCATACATGGTCTCTACTTCGTCATCGGGGTGTGTCGAGGTCGGAGCGTAAACCTGTATGACCTTCAGCGAATATCTTGATGATATTCTGAGTATAAGGTACGCCACCCTGGTCGACACGCTCTCGATCTTCACCACATTGTTCACAAGGGACCTGTGGACGATAAACCCGACACCACCTTGGGACTGCTGGTCCCCCTCCCGAAAATAGAGCAGGTTACCAGATCTTAGGATTATCGTATCCTCCCCCTGTCTTCGGACTTCGGATAATCCCACAATACTCCATCGTGACTGCTATGCCGGGGGTCGTGGGTTCGATTCCCACCCAGGACAAATGTTTGTGTGATGAGCACGATCATTTGTTCTGTGTCTGGGTGTAATTTATCTATATATGTATGTATTTAGAAATATATAAGTATGTTTATCAGTTGTTTAGTACCCATAACACAAGCTCTGCTTAGCTTGGGACTAGACAGCGTTGTGTGATAGTTGTGGAATATTAATAATAATAATAATAATAATAATAACCCCATCGCCGTATCTCTACGTTGACGTCGTGGTGGGGCTTGCGTGCTCCAATATACCCTAGGTCTGTATCGGTAAAGTTTGCTTTGCCGTAATATGCCTAGGGTGAGGGGCCAGACTAAGAGAGATACAATCCGCAGTGCAGTTTTGTGGCGAACTGTTGGGCATTAGCGACCCCACGGACCCGATCTCCCGGGAGAATTCTTGTTCTTCATCTCCGGCTTGCCTTTATTGGCCGGCCGTAGTGAACACTGACGAGGAACTGAGCTCCCACCTCTCTCTTGCCTTTATTGGCTGGCTTGAGTGGAGATTCGCAAGAGCAAACGTGCTCGGGAGAAGGATGTATAATCCAGTAAGGTGCTGGTAGGGATCTTGACCGTACTTCCGGGATTGTCCTGATAGCCGTGGTATACCTCTCCACTCCTTAAGCACCTCAGGATATGTTGCCCTCTTGTTGCTACGTCACTTCGTGCTAGCGGCCGTTTTTGGGGGCCCATTTATTGAGTGTGCAAGTCACCCCCTGCCGTTTTTCGATGCATATTAATAACGTTGTTCAGGCAGGGGCCATAGTCTTGACATAGTTCCATGTTACCAGTCCACTTAAGACTCCAAAAACCATAGCCCTATTATCTTTGTTCTCCATATGTCGCAACAGTTTTTCAATAACCGGGGGTTGTCCTTGGGTGCACTAGCATAGCGCGTACAGGGATAATCGTCGGTTGGTATCATGTTCCATTATAATTGTCTAAAGGGCCTCTGCGAGTTGGCTTCGGCTCCTCGTACGCCTCCCAAAGGTCCAGGACCTCAGGGTCCTGAGATAAATAAAAAAATAATAATAATAATAATATAATATTATTATTATATTATTATTATTATTATTATTATTATTATTATCGTAACCTGCTCAACTCCTCCTCAAGCTCGGCAATCTTCTCATCGGACCGGAGTGTACGCGTGTTGTACGTCGCCAGGTCCAGTCGTCGACGGTTGATCGATCCCACCCGGAGATTCTTAGCACCCCAGACCCCAGGGCTGCGCCCACGCCCGTCCACGCTAGCACAACCGCTGGAGTCACCGGGCACTTGGGGCCTGTTTCTTGTTGTATTATGCATTTGAGGGGGTTTGGACCATAACCCGCCACGCTGGTCCAGTTCGTGTTGGCGGGTCGCCATAGCCTCTTTCGTTTATCAGCAGGGTGCGCCACGTGCAGGTGAGGTTGGCTTGGGTCCCGATAGGTGTTGATTGGGACCCCGTATACACCCCATATTTTACAGGTAGTAGTTTATTCTCTGTCTTGTAGATCGGCACTATATTTGCCATCCCTCAACACTTTCCAGTCAACAGGCACCAAACCTTCTTCCAAAGATCTATTCATAATCTGAGCTAAGCTTGCGTTAAATACCTGAGAGCAATTTTTTAATAACGATATATTATCTGGACCAGTGGTAATCAAAACTTAAGAATGCCTTTCATAACATATCGTCTGTGATGTTAAATTTTTCAACTGAGTTTGCTACTTTGAGCGCATGAATGGTTGGAAATGGCCCATCTAGTTTGTGGAGGTAAGCGGAACAGAGTGTAAAGTCCCACAAGCCTCCGCTAAAAAAGGAGGATCCTTCGACCAGACGAGTGTTATGTCTGGTGGGCAACTGCCAGGTAGATGATTTCGGACTGTCGTATATACTCAAATCGAGCGGAGAACTGTAATTGCGCGATGCAGGATTTCTCGAAAAAGTCACCGGGCTACGACCTCATAACAGGTGAAATTCTTAAACACCTCCCGCGCAAAGCCTTAGTAAAGCTGACCAAAATAATCAATGCTGCATTTATTCTAAAACATGTACCTGAGTCGTGGAAGATAGCTGAAGTAATTATGATTGCGAAGGGAAACCACCCCATGAAGCGTCATCATAATATAGACCTAATTATTTGTTGCCAGTGTTATCAAAACTATTTGATAAACTATTACTAAAACGGTTAAAGCCAATAATAGAAGAAAAAGACATTATTCCAAATCATCCATTTAGTTTCAGAGAAAAACACTCTGCAGTAGACCAGGTACACAAAAGAACAAATATTATTGAAAAAACACTCGAAAATGAGGAAGTTTGCGCCACCGTAGTCTTAGATGACGCGCAAACTTTTAACAAAGTTTGACATGAGGGCTTAATATTCACACTCAGATGTATGTTACCTTCAGAATTTGCGGATATTCTGGGAGTCGTATTTAACTAATATAATGTTTAGAAGGCAAGAAGATGCATATTCCGAGCTTAAAACTATAAAAGCCGGAGTACCTCAAGGAAGTGTGTTAGGCCCAATCCTATACTTGTACACATGTGAAATCCCAGAGCTAGAATACAACACCATTGCGACCTTTGCTGATGACACTGCTATTATGGCTACAGGATCGAATCACAGAGAAGCAGTAGAAAAAGTTCAACTAGCTGTGAACAAAGTGTATGACTGGACATAAAAAGAGAAGATGAGTTAAAATCAATTCACGTTGACTTCACAAACAAACAGTACTACTACCACCCGATCTGCATAAACGGTACGCAAATGCCTTATGCTAATACAGCCAAATACCTTGGCATAACTCTCGACGCCAAGCTGCGATGGAAAGCTCATGTCAAAAAGAAAATACAGGAAATTGACATACGCTATAAAAGTATATATATTGGTTACTCGGAAGGAAATCCTGTTTATCAATACATAATAAGATAATACTTTACAAGCATATTCTGATGAATATTTGGACGTATGGTATCCAACTCTGGGGCTGTACTAAACGGAGTAACTAAATAATAATTCCCAAATTAAGTACTCAGGGATTCTGTAAATGCAGGGGGCATTTTCAGAATCCCTGATACAGGTACATCGGAAATTACGCCCTCCACCGTGACCTTAAAATAGAACTCGTCACCATCATCATTGAAAAATTTGCTGAAGCCCACGAACACGAGACTTCACCGCCACGCAAATGTTGAGGCAATCCAGCTGATAGATATCACGGACCTAGTGCGTAGACTAAAGAGAACTAAACCCTTTGAGTTAGTGTAGTGTTTAAAGTTATTGTATAATAGTGATCAATGCTGTGCTATGCATATAACACATGAAGAAAGTGTTAATGTTAATATCAGACTCTAAGAAACTGACATATGAGCACTTTCTGTTATTAACACACTAACAATATATGGACTATACTGGGTCTGAATTAAAGTTTTTTTTTTTTTTAGCGATATTGTTACACATTATTGACTTTAGAAACGATTGCAACCGTATTGATTTCGTGTGCACCACCATATCACCTATATAAAGGATAGACACCACCTCCTCTTCTCTGGTTTCTGTCCAAGCGCTAGAGTGTGTCATGGTACATAAATAATGTTGTCAGTGATCCCAGAATGCAGGTGGGTTTCTTTGACTTTTGAAAATGGGATAATTAATTTTGGCACCAATACTAGAGATATTTGAACCAGGTTTTCATTATTCGATTGTGATAAACCTTTCACTTCCACGTTGTTCATTCACGACCATTGATCCTTGTTATCTGAATCTTCCTCTAGTTTATCCAGTCTAACCTGAAGCTTATCCACTTGACCCCGTACCTCTTCTAGTTGAGTAACACGCTGTTCCATGCTACTCATTCTCCTATTGAACTCCTTGACAATATCATTGAACTGTTGGCGTAGAAAGGATTTCATGTCCGCGAATTCGCTCTTAACCTATCTAATAGCGTAATTAGAGACACAATAGAAAGACAATGGCGCGTTAACGCCGGCGTTATTGCGGGGATCAACAGCTTAAGAGCCAGAATTTCATTCTTCAGACCTTCCAATGGTGCCAACTTTGCAGCCAATGCTCGAATTTCCAGTAACACAGCAGATTCCGGTTCCAAACTCGACGACATTGGTGAACTAGGTGGATGAAAGGCGCTCTTCTTTTTGCATTTCATGCACCGCCATGTGAGTCTCCTGCTTACGCTGACCAGCTCTAGTGATGCACATTGGAAATGTAACTCATTTCCGCGTACCGAGCAACGCACTCCATCAGTCAGCTGATCTTCACAGACACCACACTTCTTCATGACATCCTTATTATTTGTTTTCGTTACTAACTTTGAGGAACAGTTGGCTTTTAATAATCGACATTGGGTCTAGTTAAACGCGACCGTAGACGGCAGGGCCTATGACCATTAATTTTTTTGAGTTAATAAACTTCAAACACACACAAACATAGCACAAATTTTAATCAAAATGAATAATGAAGACTGTCATTATTAGTTTTTTAAAACTACCGCTAGGTATTAAAGTTTTTATCTCGCGAACAAAGTCGCTGGTATAGTGCTAGTCAAACATACAGAAATATCTCTTTGGTATATGTCGTCTCATATAACGCAATCTTATGATTGGCCATTAAAAGCTAGGTAAATTTGAAACTGTCTTGCTACCATCACCACGAAACTAGGTATTTCAGGAATCATAATAATTATAGAAATACAAACATATTATTTATTTATTTTTAGTTTTATTACTTAAAAGCTATGGACTTATTACTAAAAATAAAAAGATCACAGATCAAACAACGCAGATTTAATATCAAATCAATCGTTCAGTGATGATGGGATTCGGTCGATCCAGAACGGGTTTTAAAGCCTCGACTGAAACAAAACAGAAAATATTTATAGAAAATCATAAAAAATATAAATATATACAGATGCAAATGTATGATGTTTAAAACATATGGATATAAGGAAAGATGTTCATCTATCATTGGCAATAATAGTTAAGCTTGGTAGCCCGAGCTTAACTACTTTTGATGATAATAGAAAAACTGAACCAAATAAAATATAATCTTAAATTTGATTACGTCCTTCTATCAAAAGATTTGACCTCTCCAATAGCACAAGTTTGAATCAAACATTTGCTTTAATTTCAAGCTCAAATCACGTTATAATCATTGACTCTAATGCAAATACTGGCACCAGTGGTATTGTACTACTGGTTGTGGAGACAGGTTGTCGGTCCATGTAAATACTAATATTCAGCTACACCCTGTTATACTGGAAACTAGCCCTAACATATGTAGATCGGAAAAGTTTAGGCAGACAGACTGAAAAATATTAGCACATGTTTTAAAATCAACCTCATCACAACAAAGTTCACTTACTTCAGTTCCAGCATGGATGGCCAATACCATGTCATACTCGTTGGCTCCTAGAGAGATGCTGGCGCGTCCGTCGCTGCCGACAGAGATGCGCTTGCCAGTACAGTTGTTTCCACTCTTCTCACCGGAGATGACATCACAGTAATTACCAGCGGGAAGGCAGGTCTGTGAGTTGAAGATATAGAAATATTAGTTGACTAACGGTCAAAGGTACAAAGATTTATTTAAGGCTATAAAAATATGTCCATAAATGAAACTACTGTTAACCATTTTTATGGAATAATATGGTCATTATTATTTAAGTTCCTTTAGAAATGTGATGTTAATAGAGAAATTAAACATATTTCCAAAGAAAACCTTGAAACAACTACTTGCACCATATCAGATATTTTTTTCAAAAATAAACAACAGTAAAAAAACACATGCAAACTAACCTGTAGAGTCTGGTTCAGATCCCAGTAGTCATTGTTGAAAGCAACAAAGCCCTGGTTGCCTCTGCAGAAGGCGATCTGGTTGCTGCCATTGTCCCACCAGTTTGTCACAGCAGTGTTACCGGCGCGGTTTCTGAAGGCAACCATGCTGTAGATTTGGCGCCAACGGTGTTCGCAGACCCAGCCGTTGCCGCAGGAGTTATCCTGGAAGAACATAGGGAAGATGAGAAATTGGATAAGGAATAATCTTACGAAAAAATGATTTAGAATAGTGGATATTGACAATAAATTGTAAACAGAAATCATACAAATAAAATAAGTAGATCTTAAAGGGCCTTTAGTAATTCGTGTATCCATAATTAACTATTTAAATTTTAAAACGTATACTCACAGAGTTAATAGAAGGAGAGATAATGTTGCCACTATTATCCATTGGGGGACCAGCTTCAGTGTTTGTGAAGGCAAAACTGCTCATCAGCTGA
This sequence comes from Mythimna impura, assembly GCA_905147345.3. NCBI lineage: Eukaryota > Metazoa > Arthropoda > Insecta > Lepidoptera > Noctuidae > Mythimna > Mythimna impura. Next base: position 19,012,418 of record LR990353.1, on the reverse strand, counting down.
GGCCAGCCATGAGGTTGTGCCAACATGAAAGCGATAGCGCCCTTATACTGCTTAGCCTGCTTGTAGGTAAGGATGTTTCCACCAGCACCGTGACCTCTCTGATTGTCATGGTTATCAATGAAGTTAAGAGCATCGTTGGAAGCAAGAAGACCCCATCCTACTCCCCAGTTATGGAGCCATCTAAGTTGGTTGTTACGCTGGAAAGCACGGCTCAGCTCCATACCGTATTTGAATTCAGTGACGGCAGCCAGGGCAGTGTATTCGTCACGGGAGATGGCTTCACCTCCGAGGTCAATGACTTCTTGATAGATATAAGGACGAGCGCCAGAGGGGAAACCATGGGCAGTGTTAAGGTTGTGTAACCTATCGAAGATGACGCGAAGATCTGCGGGCCACATGTGTTTGGCAGCGTCAATTCTGTAAACGAGAGATAATACTTAGAGTGTATTTTTGTGTATCTCCAATCTTACACTAGTATTCGCACACTAGTAAACTTATATACAAAGTGACACATGCGTACATAAATCGTACAAAGTTCTGAGATAATTACTACAAATAAATAAACAAAAGAGATGAGCGGATTTTTTACCTGAAACCAGCGACTCCAAGGCTGATAAGATGGTTCATGAAGTTCACAATCTGGGTACGAACGTATTCTGTGCCCTGGTTCAAGTCCTTGAGGCCAGACAACTCGCAGTTACGTACCTAAAAACAACCGAGTTATAGAATACGATTTATAAAGAGAGCTTGCTCCAGATATTTCCCGCACTAAATGTTGTTAAATTACGAGTATCATAAAAAGCTATTGTTGCACAAAAAAAAAAGTGATCGTTACTGTTGTTCGTAAAAAATAGAATTGCTATCATTAGAATTTATAATAGCTATATTCAATAAGAAAAAAACCTGCATTTCATATTTCCTTTTAAGGCCCTTAAAATCAATATAGAAGTAGTAACTTACCCTATCAGGGCAGCAGCCGTAGTCGTTGCCACTGATGACACAATGGGGAAAGTTGAAGTCATTCCTGCCGTAAGGGACTGCGGGGTAGTGCCACTGGCCGAAGTTAGCGGTGCTACCACCAGTACCAGTGTTCTCATTCCATGTACCAGTCATGTGGTTGATGATCGCGTCAACGTAGATTCTGTGAGAAAAGCAGAAGAATTTGATTACGGCAGTGTTTGATATTTATGATATAATAGGTTATATGACTTTATTAAGTATTTGTAAAGTAGTTTAACCATGCCCATATCCCATAAACATTTCCTTTGGATGCAAATATTCAATTTGATTGGTTTCTGAATTAGTTTACAAAAATTAGCCAAGTCAAGGTGACAGCCGATGTTGTGAAAACATTATTTATCGAGTCAGTTTTTGAATTAATTAGACTTTGCGACATGATTTGTCAATTTCCAATCATTATTATGCTGTTTTGCTAACTTTAGAATTTAGTGTATAGTCAGCAGAAAAGGGACGCTAGTTATTAAAATTAAAAATATTTTTACCTGACACCAACAGCATTACATCTACGGACCATGTTAGTGAACTGTACTTCATTTCCGGAGCGAGTGATCAGGCGGTAAGAGATGGGCTGATAACGTTCCCACCAAGGGCGTTGGTGCGACCAGATGATTAGGTTCTCATTAGGAGGGGAGATCTATAACAAATAAATGAATTGGATCCTAAAAAACTCGATTTAGCTTTAAAACACTCGAAGCCTTCAGTAACTGTCATGAAAAATAGATAGAAACAGGATTTTTTTTTGTGTCTCATTGTTTAAAGCTCAACCCAGTCACTCTTTCGTGGAGACCAAACACCAAACAGGCAGCCGGACATACAAGACAGGTTATATCAGATAAGCATCAGACCAATACAGAAGACGTAATAAGTTGATAAGGTTAATCATTCAGATTTTGGAAGTTATAATAATCATGTGACTCATTCCTTCTTCATTAAAATAATCCTTTAATATTTATAAAAATAATCAGTCCCCACACTAGGAATTAATCTTGTATCGTAGGTGCGTTCACAAACATTAAACTCACACGTAAAAGATACCCAGCCCCCCTAGCCAAGTTACAACCGTTTCGTTTCGATTCTCTTTTCGTTGATCGCCTCAAGTCGGCCACGCCTCCTATTCTTTTGTTCTGATCACGTGACTGAGCGTTGAGATGACGTCAGAATAAAGGAATCGGAGGCGTGGCCTACTCGAGGCGATCGACGAAAAAAGAATCGAAACGAAACGGTTGTAACTTGGCTAGGGGGGCAGACCCGAAACAATTATATCTGTAGGCCATACAAGTATTCGTGCCGTGCGGGAATTGAACCCGCGATATGCAGCGCAGCAGCCTATCGCTCGACTACTAACCAACCATACCATCAAACGTATAATGTAACATTAATTTAATACACTTGTTTTAAGAATTGTTAAAAAAAGAAATGATCACAAACCGTCTTGAAAAAAAATTTCATTTAAAATCGCTCCTTTGCAATATCGGGTGTTAACCTGAAAATAGTTAAAACATTTTGATGTTTTTACTATTTTATTATTCTGTTTCCATGTTATGCGACGTTTACTGTTTGTCTCAAAATTGCTATTAAATCAAGTTCTTACCTGGATACCACCGTATCCTCTAGGTCCAAGGAACCTTTCACACTCAGCAGCGATGTCATCCCACTTCCATTCAAACAAATGGACCATGGTCGTACGGCCGGAGGCATAGTGAGGGTTCTTATAGGCCACGGCCACAGTCAATGCCGCCAGGCAGAGGATGAGACGGAACATCCTAAAACACAGAAATTTGATTAGAAGGACAAGTGTAAAAAATGTAGACGTCGGCTGTTGATAAAATATTTGTTAGTGAATTAGGGAGACCTCGAAGAAATCCTCCAGTTTAAAGTTGATACCTCTTCAAAGTTAGTTCAACTTTCTGATTTAATTAGTTTGGCTCCAGAACAAACCACGCGATTTGTTACTAGGTCATCATTGCTCACAGTTGAAATAGCTATGTATGTTTCATCCAAAAACTATAATGCATAGAAATATTTATAATTGCATAAATCAGAGTGAGAATGGTGGATAATGTTACTGTAGATTACCAATATATTGTGACCTATATGGTAAGTATGCTAATGGGAAATACTGTTTGGTGAACTATAGTCCCCGTAATAAAGCTCATCACAAACATCAAGGTCATCATATTTAGACATAATCCAAATTGCTGGACTTTCTTTCCATATAAATAAAATGTCTTGACATGTTTATTTATTCAAAGCATAATATAAATTAAATAAATCAGTGTTGAAAGCATGGACCAAAAGGTGAATAATTTCATTAAAGACTACCTACTTACTGTGAACTATTTTGAACAAAAAAAAAACTATGACGCAATGTGACAGAAAAACTATTTCCAACCTTGTCAAATTGTTTCTAGTATTCTAGAAGTAACTTAGTCCAATCAACAGCAGGAGTTGTGTGTTCAGTCACTACGTTATTTAACTAAACCAATATAATACGTGAAAACACTTTTATTACGGGTGAAATTTTGAATTGCTAGGATCATTATGGTAATTATATTCAGTAAAGTGGTATTATCTTGTCATATGGACGTGACGGACATATGTAGCATATAACAAAGACACCAGCCGTTTGATTTTACTTACTTGACAATATTATCGAAGAATATTTACATCATTTTCAATTTGTTTTATACACTCTAAGAACATTTAATTTTAAAGTCACATATTGTACATAATAAATTTATAAATGCACAATGAAACTATTAAAACGTCAATTTCTCATTTCGCTAGATACACTATTTGATTGGTATAAATAAATTTTACGAGCAATTGTTTAAAAACAAAATAAACGGTAACGAGTATCAACTACTTTAATAACCAGTTTCAAGACTATTCAAAATATTTACTCTGTTTGAAATAATTTTAAAATTGAATAGACTGCAGGTAAACATACCAATAAAAAATTACAGTATTTTTTTTATAATAATATATTTTAAATTCACACTAATGAACCCGGTCTAACTATTACTTTGTTAAATACTGCCAACGAATCCATTATAAAACAAGCTTCGTCTATTACCGATAACAGTAAAACTGCTGTTGCAATAGTGAAGTACAAAGTGCAATGTATTAATAGAAATTCTATTCAATCATCAGGACAGGCATTACAGATAGTAAGTTGCTGCATATTGTTTGAATAAATTTTGCTGTTCAATATTTCTATCACTTATTAGAAGTGAAAGTAGAGATCTCAAAACTGCACTCACCTTGTGTATTTTACTCCTTGGTGCCCTATCACTGAAGATCAGTATTTCTGCGTTGGCCCTCCAGCTGTGACAATACTTTATATACCAAGTGATAAAACCTCAATCTAATATTTGTTACAAATTATCATCTTTTTAATTACTATTATCTCTGATAAAAAGGACCGAAAATAAAAATAATCTTAAAATGTACGACATTTTTAATTAGGTACTTACAATTGAGGGGCATTATATAATTTTGCAGTAGAAAGGTCGACAATCTAATCCATTTGATCATGTTTTATAATAACATTGAAAAATCCTGGTTTTTCCGATATGGAATGTAATGATGTGACAGTTATTAAATAAATGTATCCACCTAACTTAAACCATATACCTAGTCGTAGTGAATTATTCAGAAGAAAATAATAGTGACCAATATTGAACAAGAATGCTAATAATTTAATCAAAACTCTTACCTTCTGTAAAGGGGAAAGATTTGGAAGATAGTAGTCTAGTAGGTCAATACGAGGGTCACACTGAAAGTTTTTAGAAAATAAAACGGAGTGATGTAGAAACCTGTTAATATTTTTATTGCTTTTCGAAGTAGTCTCCGTTTAGGAAGAGTATCTCTAGGACCTTAGACTTGTATGGGTGATAGGCTAATAGGGCGATAAGATTTTACATCCGTGAGACCTTTTCTAGGTTTGGTATTAATATAATTTCAAATACTTTCGATAATTTCTGCAGTAGATAAGACTGCATTATACATTTGTATGAAGAATGTAACAGCTTGGTCGGGTAGCTTTCTTTAGACTTTTGGAGGTAAGTGGAACAGAGTGTAAAGTCCCGCAAACCTCCTTTGAAAAGTGAGGATCCTCCGGCCAGACGGCCAGTGGTAGGTTGGTTCCAGTGGGTCGGAACCGAATGCCGCTTAGTTCTCGGTGAGTCGGAACTGTCTGCGGTGATGCCCCAGTGAGTCGGGGTGGTGCTGTCCCAGTGAGTCGGGATGATGCTACAGGCTCCTGTGAGTCGGAGTAGTGCTGCTGGCTCCAGTGAGTCGGAGCGGTGCTATGCGACGTAGTGGCTTGACTGCTTGCGTCGACCAGGAGAGGTTCTTCGTGGCTCTTCATGTGACTGGCCGAAGGTGCAGTGTGCTTCGCCAAGGTCGCTGATGAGGCTGAGGGTGATGACCAGGTATGACCAGGTAGGCATGCTGGTGGTCAGGATACCCTTTAAAGCCGTGGGTGCTGGCTGTATGGCTCGCTGCTCGAAAGCTTGAGGAAGTGATGATGACGTCACGAAGTAGTAGCTGCACGAAGGCTGCGCTGACATTCTTTGTCGAGGGTCACCATTTTGGAGGTAAGTGGAACAGAGTGTAAAGCCCCACATACCTCCGTTGAAAAGGGAGGATCCTCCGGCCAGACGGAAGTTATGTCTGGTGGGCTACTGCCCGATAGATGATTTCGGGCTGTCGTACCTATATATTCTAATCGCGCGGAGAACTTTGATTGCGCGATGCAGGATTAGTTCTTATGTGACGCCATAGATGTCGCTACAGACTTAGGCTGTAATAAGCTCGTGTTTATGTATATTCAACTTTTTAATTGCCATTAAAAACTCGGCTTTTGTAATTTTTTTGCTAGCCATCATGAGGTAGATGGATATCTAGAACAAAGTTTTCTGACACCTAAATGTTCATGTAAGGCTTTTCGTACTTGACTAATACCAATGCCTTAAGCAGTCCAAACCTGTTGATATGTCAGCTTTTTAACAGCTTCTATCATTAGCCGCACAGCATTCACGTTATCTTCAGTAGTCGCCGTAGAAGGATATCCTTTTCGTCAATCATCAGTGACTATGCTTCGACCACGCTTAAACTCATTAAACCAGTTGTAAACAGCACTAGAATGGTAATAAAAGTCTATCGTAATAATGTTGTTGAATAAGAAAGCAACAAAAGTCGTAATCTATATCGTTGAGCGAAAATTTTCTCTAGTCTACCATTTCAACTTAGGACAGACAAATTTTAAATTGCTGCCAATTTGCAAAACAAACGACATTATGAATTCATTATCTACAAATTCCCATAGAGTTCCTAAATCGAAACTTATTTTTTTTATCGGCTGCTTTTCTTACAATTTTGATAAATGAATACAGTTTTATTCCAAAAATCGTCGCCGGCTTGACTACTTTTATGTTTATTGTTTTATTTATTTATAGATCACCAACGAGTGTTACAAATTAATAAAGTTAAATAAATAAATATTGGTACACCTAACCTTATCCTATAATGCACACTCAATTACAATACAACTAACTACAATACTCAATTACAATCAATTACAATATTGTATAAAGATTAATTATAGGAACCTCAGCTTGTGCATAACGAGCGTATAAGGCTCTAAATAATTACGTATATATATGTAATGTTTATAATTGTGTTTAAAGATAGTTCTATTCCGACCATCGCTGGATCGACTGGTCCTGTATTTGTAGCACACAGCATGTTTCCGCGGTCTTTACCAGGTCACCAGTTGAATGGAAGGCCTTCCATCGATAGGTACCCTTTTTGCTAGGCAGCCACTCTAAAACATTTTTGGCTCCATCGACCACCTTGCCTTGGTCACTGCCTCTTGAGTTTGATTGTACTTCTGGCTCTGTCGGTAATATTAGTTCTTATACGTATCTCATCGTTTCTGATTCGATCACGCCGGGAAGCTCGAAAGCATAGCTCCCTCTATTACTTTAAAGGCCTTTTAATGAAGTTTTGTGTTAGTGAAAGCAAAAGAAAAAAATAACTACTAGATATATTTTAGAATTACTAAAAACACAAAATATTAACTACGTATTAACATAGATTTGGAAAACTGCTTTATCATTTTGATCACAATATTGACCTCATAACATTACAAGCTTATTGCGAAGTTTAAAGAGCCAACTAAAAATAAAATGCCATTAATGAAGAATTGAAGTTGAAGTTGAACTTAAAAGAATATAATGATAATAATTAATATAATTAACGTCTACCGTCAAGAAAGTAACAAAAAAAAAGATTTTATCTTTATCAATGATTGTGAAATAATACGTAAATGAATATTAATATCAGAACAATCAAACAATGGCATGGCTACTACATTAGGGGCATTAATAAAGGATAACGGAAAAGATAAATTGTGTGGCGTAGATCTGAAATTAAAAGATTACATTATCTTTTAAGTAGCTTGCTGATTACTTGATTGCATTCACAAAAGTGTCACAAATCATATGAGAATTGCAAATATTATATTAAAATTGAACTGGTTTTGAATTCCTTGGGACGCAGGATTCAGTGGTTCAAAGTCCATACTTACAAAGGTTCTAACACGTATGGCAAGATACAATTTGTCTCTATCTCCAGATAGTGCTATCTGCGCTTGACCAACTTATGATACCGTACAATTACCATGCTTCCTGTACACGCAGTTCCATGCACCAGTCCTGATCTAATATCAGTAGATTCAATTAGGAAGTCCAATTTGTATGTTGGTTTCCTAAAAGTTTTATAAGTGTTCAGTTGTTGTAGTTTCTTCAGAATCTCTAAACACCTGTTTATCGAATTTTGAAGCACTAACCGGTGATGTTGGGTTCATCGTAGAAACCGAGATGTACTGTTGCGTGTGTGGTCTGTGATTAATTCCATTTGATTATTATCCTCGTTTTAAAATCCAAGTCATGTACCTATAGATATGATGCTGCAGTGGACAGTGCACAACTAAAAGCAATTACTTTTGTGAACATAAGCTTTAGGCTTTTAGTTATGCACTGTCCGTACTAAAATATATAATTGATATAATTATAAAGTATCTTAAGTACATTGGTACCATCTGTATATTCAATATTGAATAAATTTCATGAACTTTGTTTATCCCTAGAATCAAGGAGCTTGCCGGTGCGGCAATACAAAATATAAGTCTCTATAGACATTGTAGGCAATATAAACATGAACAAATCCTACAACGAGTAAAAAAGCATACGTTTAGGGGTTAATCAACCAGAAGTAGAACTGGTGGGGCACAATAAGCTAAAAGTAGGTGCTGATTTATTGCTAAAAATAACATATATAATGTTGGGTAATAGGGTCAAATGCGCTGTCATGCCTCCATAGTAAACTAATTTGTCCATGATTCAGCAATAAGCAATCTAGCCGAGTCATGAAAATCCTTTCTTGAATCGTGTTCTACTTTAAGGAGATTTAGTACTTAGGTCTACAATTTAGCTTACAATTAAAATTTTCGGAAATTATCCTATGAGGCTGGAATATTTTTAAGTAATAAATGCTTTGTGATTTAAACTGATCCAGCAAAAAATTTACAATGAAGGGGATGATACGGTATTATACAGATAAAGGCTTAATTGATGTTATAGTGACCCTCATGATTTTATATATGATTTTGATTAGGCTAGAGAAATTAAAACTTAGCTGTTTTATTGTACTTTCATTACATTACTACATCAACTATATATTGGTAAACCTTAAGTCCAAATAATAGGCTGGTGAAATTGTGTTTCAGAAATCAGAAATGTTTATTTCAAATAAACCATTTAGAGGGAGCAGTGGTGGCCGAGTGGTAACGGCCCCGACTTACGACTTGTAGGTCGCGGGTTCAAACCTAGCCAGGCGCATTACTTTGTGTAATTTATTTCATCACCACTGCTCTCAAAACGGTGAAGGAAAACATCGTGAGGAAACCGGCATGTCCTAGAACCAAACATTCGAAGACATGTGACATTCACCAATCCGCACTGGGCCCGCGTGGTGGATTACGGCCCAGTCCCTCTCCTAGAGAGAGGAGGCCTGAGTCCCAGCAGTGGGAACATTAAAAGGCTGATTATGCTATGCTTATGCTATTTAGAGGCACTTCTGAATTGTGATAATGTTGGTCAGTCAAAAAAAAGTGAAGTTAAATTGCAAGTTCCAAAGCGTAAATATCTGTATAGAGAAGACCGTGCAAGAAACTCCATACTCTTCTAAATCATGTTACGAGTTACAAAAATCTTGGTTACATATTTCTTGTCGCTTCTTTTATGTGAGCACAAAAAAAAGCGTGGAGGACTTAGTCACTTTTTTAGATAACTATTTGATCCACAATTTTTGTCTTAGCTAATTTTATGATAAAACTTACCGTTTTGCTGAAAATCGCGAAAAACTCGTTTTTGTTTTTCCAGCTATCGGATCGATGAGAATTTTTTAGATTTCATTTGTGATGGTTTTTTGAACAATCCTACCAATTTTCAGCTGGGTGTGAATTATTGTAACCTCGGATGTCTAAATTGACCGGACTATTAAGTTCCTTCGAAATTCATTATTTGTTTTCAGGTTGTGAAGGCACTTATAAATTTCGTTACAACTAATATATTATTCTTTATTTGCATAACATCTCCAAAACTAGATAATATAAACAACACCTGTATTTCAGGATTCTATTTGCTTTTCTGCATCAATTCTGTATCGAAAATAATTGAGTAAGGATTTCCCATTCATTTTTCGAATGGCTTATTAATAGATAACACCAACAACCAAATCTTATCTTTCCTGATACCAATTACATCAAGATCAATTAAAAATCATTCAGATATAGTAGATAATCTCTCCACGAACCTATTGTTTGATTTCAGTATTGTACCTAATCCACTCTGATGACAAACTCGAAGCTGCTTAAGCATAGCATAACATAATCAGGCTTATAATGTTCTCACTACTGGGACTCAGGCCTTCTTTCTAGGAGAGGGAATGTGTGCCGCAACCTACCTTATGGGCCCAGTGCAGATTGATGAATTCTTTGATTTTTTGGTTCTAGAACATGCCGGTTTCCTCATGATGTTTTCCTTATCATCATTGTTTCTTTGTCATCTACCCTATTGTTATCGAAGCAAAGGTCCTTGTTTTATAGACAAACGATTCTTTAAGGTATGAGAGTAACAATTATCAGATGAAAACTTTATTTTGTACGACATTAGGTAGGTACTTAGTGGCGCTTGTACCACAGAGTACTTTGGTAATATAGCTTGTACTTACCAAGGCCTAATAACAAAAGTGGAAAAGTAAAGGAAAACTTATGAGTTAAAACCAAATTCTCTTAATTAATAAACAAATATGAGACTTAACACGTCAAAACTCAGATACACCAGGATACTGTCACTAAAAAGTTGGGTATGAAAATCTACCCATATGTTTAGTAAAATAAAAGCACTGTTATCTTATACTTTAAGTAGGTATATATTTTCTGATAACGTCAGTACGTACGGCTATAGCTATTAGATAATAAATAATAAATCATACAAATTAAATACCTCACCTAGTTACTAACTGCATTTGTGAAAACTAGTTTTCTAAAAATAATTTGAACCGTAAATAAGACCAAAATATATAGGGTACTAAACTTGTGAAATGTGCGTAAATGTAGAAAGTTATTCTAAGAGAACATACTCCTGAGGTAAATAATATCTTATGTGCTATTCCAAGACATGGTAGATCCATGTGCCAAGTTTCACCTATATGTTTTCAGACATTTGAGCGTTAAGGACTAAGAAATGTACACATACAATCTTGAAGTTCCATTGGCAATCGAGAACAAGCCTACTACACACAAAACAAAAAAAAACATAAAACAGTGACTTTGACTGAAGCCTACTCCTAGTAGGCTTCAGTCAAAGTCACTGTTTTATGGCACTGCTCGGTCGCTTGGGCCTTAAGCTATTTAGATGTACAATTCTGTTGTCTGAAACAATGTACATTTTCGCAGATTATAAAAGTAAATTAGGATGTATGTGGAGTGTTATGTGTGTGTGTTAGGGTGTGTGTGGAGTTAATTTCAATCGACCGCAACAAAAAGTGACCATTCGTATTAAAAAGGCTCTAAAAAATAAACGTCACAATATAGTTAGAACTTTATCTACTATAAACACAGAGTTTGTTGTTTCAAAAAAGATACATTATCTAAATCCTGAATTCTAATATAGGTGTTTTTAAAAAAATAATGTGCATGCGTACAGATAAACATCCGATAGAAAATAATATCTATGATCTTATGATATGATAGCACTAGTAAACACTTGTTAGGCAACACGGCGTCCTTACCTACCGCATGACGCAGGTCCTCACCGGACATGGTAAGTTCGGGAGGTTCCTGCACCGGATTCGTGCGGAAGAAACGCCCGGGTGTCACCATTGTGCGGACCACCCGGAAGCCACGGTGGAGCACACGGTGGAGGTGTGTCCCGCTTGGGCAGAGCAACGCCGTGTCCTCGTGGGGGCGATCGGCGGCGGCGATCTTTCGCGCCGGGCCTTGGTACAGGCCATGGTCCGAAGCGAGGAGGAGTGGCAGGCGGTCGCCTCCTTCTGCGAAGCAGTAATGCTAGCAAAGGAGGCGGCCGATCGCGTGAGGCAACGGTCCTCACGCCCCAAACGCCGCCGAGATTCCGATCCCGATTTCCGGCCATCGTAGGCGCAGGCTTGCGGACGGCGAGCAATGGGTGGCTCGCCGTCCGACCGTCCGGTAACCGTCCGGACCAAGCCCAAGTCGTCGACGGCGCGTGCTGTTCCACGCGCGCCTCAAGGAGATGTCAGCAACTGTAGGGGCCTAGCAGGGTCGAAGCCTACTGGGGCCAAGGGTCTGATTCTGAAAGGAAGACTCGGCCCTGGTACGAAAGGCAACGAGGGAACGGGAGTGGGTTTTTAGTCAGTAAAAGTCTGACACTATCTCCCGCCCTATCTGATGAAGCATCAGGTGATGAACCATCAGTTGATGAAGCATCAGGTGATGAAGCATCAGTTGATGAAGCATCAGGTGATGAAGCATCAGTTGATGAAGCATTACTGGATAAAGCATCAGTTGATGAAGCATTAGTGGATGAAGCAGGAGTTGATGAAGCATCAGGTGATGAAGCATGTGGTGATGAACCATCAGTTAATGAAGCATCAGGTGATGAAGCATCAGTTGATGAAGCATTAGTGGATGAAACATCAGTTTATGAAGCATTAGTGGATGAAGCATCAGTTGATGAAGCATCAGGTGATGAAGCATCTGGTGATGAACCATCAGTTGATGAAGCATCATGTGATGAAGCATCAGGTGATGAACCATCAGTTGATGAAGCATTTGTTGATAAAAGCATCAGGTAATGAACCATCAGTTGATGAAGCATCCGTTGATAAAAGCATCAGGTGATGAAACATAAGTTGATGAAGAATTAGTTGATTAAGCATCAGTTGATGAAGCATCAGTTGATGAAGCATTAGTTGATGAAGAATTAGTTGATTAAGCATCAGTTGATGAAGCATCAGGTGATGAAGCAATAGTTGATAAAGCATTAGTTGATGAAGCATCAGGTGATGAAGCAACAGTTGATAAAGCATCAGGTTATGAAGCATCAGTTGATGAAGCATCAAGTGATGAAGCATCAGTCGATGAAGCATCAGGTGATGAATCATCGGTTGATAAAGCATCAGGTGATGAAACATCAGTTGATGAAGCATCAGGTGATGAAGCATCGGCTGATGAAGCATCAGGTGATAAAGCATCAGTTGATGAAGCATCAGGTGATGAAGCATCGGGTGATGAAGCATCGGTTGATGAAGCATCAGGTGATGGAGCATTAGTTGATGAAGTATCAGTTAATTAAGCATCAGGTGATGAAGCATTAGTTGATGAAGCATCGGTTAATGAAGCATCAGTTGATGAAGCATCAGTTGATGAAGCATCAGTTGATGAAGCATCAGTTGATGAAGTATCGGGTGATGAAGCATTAGTTGATGAAGCATTAGTTGATGAAGCATCAGTTGATGAAGCATCAGTTAATGAAGCATCAGTTGATGAAGTATCGGGTGATGAAGCATCAGTTGATGAAGTATTAGTGGATTAAGCATCAGTTGATAAAGCATCAGTTGATCAATTGTCTTAGTCGGTTGAGTTCAATATTTGAATGTTTAATGTATTTTTTATGTTATTCTATTGTTTTCTTTTTTTTATTATGAGTCATTGTTACTTGAATAAATAAATAAAAAGTAATTATGCGAAAATATCATGAATATGTTTTAAAACCTTGGTAATACTTTTATTACCTAGGTTTACAGGAGCAGGCGGGCGGGGATCGGACCGGTCGATATGGCAACGTTTGAAGGTTCAACTCTGAACGTGTTTCGGTTAAAATGATGATGAATAACTACATATTCCACAATTCGTATACAAAGAGCATTATCATGTTTACAGTAGGCACAACGATTGAAGTGTGGATTAGTATAGGAGTGGATACTTCAGATAAATGGCAGGAAAAATTTACCGAAAGGCGTCAGTAGCTATAACACTATAATATCATACTTGCTATACTTATAAATTATATCATATTGAAATTATAAAGACGACAATTTGTATGGGTTACTCCTTCACGTTCTAACGGTTGAACGGATTTGGATGAAAGTCACAGAAAAAGAACATAAGATACTTTTGAACTCAGAAGTATGTTTCCTTGTGATATTTTGTAAATATCACGCGGAGCAAAGCCGCTGGCAGAAGGTAGGCTTGATTTCCTTACACGCTGATGTCGGTCGAGCGCACCGGATCGCGTATGACAAATAAGAGTAGCAATAAATCTGCCGCGGACGTCAGCGTTGCTGTGCGTTGGCCCATAGTACATTTATTTTATTTTTTTATTTACATTGTTTATGCGTACGCGCTACCGACATGAGCGACCGATGTAAGCGTAGAAGGAAATCAAGCCTAACTTATCGATACAATTACCCTCAATCTACACATGGAGTATTATTTTATCATTTAATTAAGTAGGTACTCTACCGAGTACCTGAATGATAACATTGTGTTAAAAATTAATCTACTACCTATTATGACTGAATTATGATGAAGAAGGTCGATAGAATTTCATCATTTTGATAATCATGACTGGAATCATCATAATTGCCACACCACAGTGTCTTTTTTAACCCAAAGGTTAACTGGGAGAATGCCATGTTGCATTACTCGTAAGTCCGCCTATGTACCACTACTGTAGATGAAGTTTAAATAAATTTATATAAATAATTCCTGCCCTTGTCCCGTGTTATTCGGGGTCGGCGCGACACTTTTTCTCTCATTCCATCCACATGCATCTCATAACTAGTAATAGGATTATATGCATTTGCATGTTTGCAAGTAAATACATAAAACGCTATTTTTACAACATTACTGCATATTTTAATACACTTCTAACCGACTTCAAAAAGGAGGGTAAAAGGAAGCCGATGTAAGTCGACAGACACATTGAATCTGCCATTGGTGCCCACTGTAGACCGGACTTGTGTACAGCATCGACTATACATTGTTCGAATCAACTGCACATCGTTTGAATCAACTGGACATAATTCCTAGGTAAATCTTTTTCCTTAAGGCCCCACTACAAAATTTCACGAGGTACCCGGTCGTATGCCTTTTCGAATTCAATGCATACTATGTGCAAATTTTTATGCGCAATTTTTTCTCGTACAGCTGGCGTATAGTAAAATAGCATTTGTTGTACCTCGACCAGGAATGAAACCAGAATGGTTCTGAATGAAATTTCACTATCTTTTTTCAGCCGCATTTAATAACTTTCTCCCAAGCTTTCATAGTATGTTATATTAGCCTTATTCCTTTAGTGTATCACGATTGAAATAAACCTATGTAATTAAATGAATATCCATGTATCAAAAAAGATTTGCTATCAAACCAGTTTAACGACAAATATAAAGAAATACATAGAATACTAACAGTGATAACTGAATCGAAATTGATCAAAAAACAAACGAGATATACTCGTAGCAATTTTAAACAAATACGACGTTATACCTATTCAAGCTTATTTTCTTGCTCGACTACAGAAAGTCGTATTTTTTTCTGCTTACATTTTTCGAGTATATTATTATTTACGAGACATATTGAAAAAAATATAGAGGAAAGTTTAAACAACAAGATGAGTTGCCATAAACTGAGTCAACTTAACTTGGTTACCGAACGAGGGTTGAAACATAGTAAATCACTTTTGGTTGTTATGTAATATTACTCAGAAAGGGCTTAATTATAGGTATACCTACGTACTAAATGCACTAGATATCTCTAATCTATCTAAAATGAATAAGTTCTTATGTTATTAGATATCGCTATTGGGGATAAGACTTGGTTATAAAATAAAATTAATGGTTACGAATAAAAAAAAAACAATGTTCTTTGAATTTTAGTAATATATTCACAGAAAATTACAAAGTTACAGACAACATAACACAGGAAACGACACAAAATTTAAAGATTGCAATTGGAATCGACAATAAATACAACACTGAAGTCACCGAAGTAGTCGCCGAAGCATCTTATAGCAAAGTCTGAAGAGACGACTGTAAAGAGTAAAAATATATTAATCAACACAGATGTAAATAGATAAAATAGGGTCGTCATTAAAACTACGATTTGGCAATGTCATATTGCGGCTGATATGCGACCTATAGTGACACTTGATACACGACGGCTACCACTGATCTTCAAAGTTGAAAATGTCGACGGCCACCGCGTCGACGCGTCAGTTGCTGCCACCGAAGTGTCGACGGCAACAGTTACCTTTGCTGTTGGCAATATACCACTCGTGTGTATGAGATCTTAAAATCGTATTAATACGACAAACGCACGCCGCTTAAAATTGCCGCCGCAAAATCGCGGCTAACTTTTTGAGATGGGAAATCATTAAATTACTTCTACCGCTCTGGGTGGAGTGACTTTTACTAACTAAAACCCACCTGTATTCTTCCAACTGCCTTTTGCGTTTCAGGGCCACGGTAACTCTTTCGAACATTCCCGCAGCTCGCATGGCTTAACCTGGCTTCATCTTTGGCAAAGTACAGGAATGTTCCCGAAGATTGCGCTAATTCGTACAATATTTGAATCCAAAAAGCCTCGCGTTAAACCCAGTTCTTACTATCTTTGTCAATGTTAATCAATCAAAAAATACTATTATCAGTGTCACATACTAGAGATAACAACTTTAATTATTGATTCATAACAAAACAACTACAGAATCTATATTATAGTTGGCGATAACCTTGTGTGTTGAGTCATGACATTTGATTATCGTTACCAGCTTTCTATAGTTAAATACAGGGTTAATATTTCTTAAATTTGCCGAATATTATTACTTCCTGGAATTCTTATCAGATAACAGACAGTGATATCAAACGTCAATCTTATATGCCAGCCCTTATAGTAGTTAATTTGGGGTCAGCGCATTTACCTCCATACGTCTTTATTATAAACCTTTCACACATTTCATCTATCGTTTCAGAGAAAGATACTTCAGCTACTTATAATAATCCTAATCACAAATTAGATACGTACATCTGTTCCAACATGTATAGCAAGATACAATTCTTCTGCAGATAGAGTTATTAGTGCTTGACCTGTATTTGATACAGCTACCATCTTTCCTGTGCACGTAGTTCCTTCCACTTGACCTGATCTAATGTCACAGTAGGTTCCAGCAGGGAGTCCAGTCTGTAATTTTGTCTTCATGTAAATTTTTCGCGTCTTAAAGAAATCTAGATTTAGATTTCTAGCTTCAACTCTGTCTCATAATATCTAATTCAAAATACCAACTTACCTGTAATGTTGCGTTCATTGCAGAACCTTCTAAATTGAATGCAATAAATCCTTTATTGCTTAAACTAAAAGCAATTTGGTTGTTTCCATTGTCCCACCAGTTTGCCACTTGAGTTTTATGAACTTCATTTCTAAATCCGACCATCCTGTAAACGGTGCTCCAGCGATGTTCACAAACCCAACCACTTTCGTTTGTGCACTGTTCATCCTATTAGAAACAAAGATATTACATTCAGAATAGGTTAAGAAAATTGACTTCTTCAAAGACAAAAAATATTAGAAGATTTACCGTATCTATAACAGGATCCTTAATATTTTCATCAGCATCAGCAGGTGGGCCTTGGTCAAAATTAGTGAAGTAAAAACTGCTTGTTATTCGAGCTTGTCCATATGGATGTGCTAGAAGAAATGCTAGAGCTGCCTGTAGAAATAAAAAATAGAAAAAAAATTAAGACTTGAGTAACCTTACACTATGTAAGTCATAATCCCAAAAATGTAAGTCGGTTCAGCGCGCTGCATCTACTTTACAGCTTAAGAAAAATGTGCAAGTGCCGTATAACTAATGTTATCATGGTACTAGTGCGAAAAAGGCACAGTACTGTACAAGGATCGTAACACCAACCCTGTATCGCCACCATAATCAAAAACCTTATATTTAAGAAATAAAATAATGCTTGAACTTTGACCAAGCATTAATTTTTATCTTGATTTAAAACTAGATTTGAACAAGATTAGTATTTAATTAGTTTGAACATTAATATTAAATACTATACATATAATAAAACAGTAACGAAAGAAAAACTGTACATTGAGAATTTTCGAGAAAAAATAAGTGGCTTTTGTTAGAAAAACGTAACTGATGACAAAAAGTGACTTTTTAGAATTTTTGTCTGTTTGTCTTTTTGTCTGTGTGTATGGTACGGCTTCACGCCAAAACTACTGGATAGATTGAATTGAAATTCAGCAAAAATGTTCTTTGTAAACCAAGGAAGGCTTTAGGCTACATATTATCATGCTGTATGTTATGGGAGGTAAGCAATATTGATTTTAAAAAGGTTTAAAAGGTCGTTAAAAAGGTTGAATGCAAAAAATGACATGTTATTTAGATAATAAAAATTTAACTTTGGGAACATAATAATCACGCTATTTTTGTGAAGGAGCGGGGCAGTAATATTATAATTGTAAGGAAACAGCTATTCAACAATATGTCAACGGGGAATTTAGCAGTAAGGTCAGGCGACCGTTTAGCGCACTAAATGGTGCGAGTTCAAATCTCATAATAATTATTATTTTTTTAAAATCGTAAAAATCTTTTTTTTTAGTTTTTGCATTTTTTATGTGCATTAGGAACGATACTGTTATGAAATCTGAGAACTTTACATGTCCTATCTAATTGTATGGAGAGTTTCACACCAATATTACTAAACAGATTGATTGGTGGTACAACAAGCTACACTATCATAAGGTCAAGTCAAAGTTTTGGTTCTAAGTTTTAACTTACCAAGCACATTGTTGTAGGTTTTTTAATGCAAAAATAATGTAGTTGTCTGTTTAGTTCAGTTTTTACGACGTTTTTTAGTTTAGTTTATTTTAGACAATTTAGTTTTATTCATAATTTAATTTGGGTAAATAATATGTAGTTTCCGTTTTGCTATTAGATGGCGTTGGCGCCGAGTTAGATCGCGCTATGGTTTCGTTCCCAAAAAGTGATGTTATAGGTGCCGATGTGCCGCTCTCATCCTATAAAAACGGGGGTTCCCTTTGTTGTCTGTGTTGGTTGATGTGTTTAATTTTCCTGCGAATAATTATTATTTTTCTACTTACTAGCAATTCTTACGTACTTATTCGATTACTTTTCATTGATTTGAATAGTATCGGATTAAGAAGGAATTTTAGCTATGCCTTTTAGAAAAAGATCAAATCTGTCTCGAAACTCAAGGGTTTCTAAGATGCGCAGGTTAGTTCGATCTCTCGAAACCGACGCAGAGTGTGAACAACGGCTAGGTGCTAACCGTGAGCGTAATGCACTCAGTTTGTCTGCAGAAACTAGCACGCAGCGCCAATTACGACTAGAATTTAAACGAGTCCGCACTACTGCTTTTCGATCTCAGGAAAGTGTGGAACAACGGGAAATGCG
The DNA here is from genome assembly GCA_905147345.3 of Mythimna impura. Lineage (NCBI taxonomy): Eukaryota > Metazoa > Arthropoda > Insecta > Lepidoptera > Noctuidae > Mythimna > Mythimna impura. Next base: position 18,993,366 of record LR990353.1, on the reverse strand, counting down.
TTTAGCTATCGACCGGGATCGTGATTCTTTGCATCCGAAACGGTTACACAGAGGGATCAGAGGTTGAGTCTTCAGAATATCCGCTCTGAGACTGCTCGATCACTTGAGAGCAGTTAGGAGCGTGAGATACGACTTGCGAGTGACCGAAAGCGTTATTCTTTATCTCGCGCTTCCGAAACGGATACAGAGAGAGAGCAGGGATTAAGTCTTCAGATTTTCCGCACTGAGACTGCTCGGTCGCTCGAGAACAGTCAGGAGCGCGATACACGCCAAGCAAGCGATCGCGAGCGCCACGCAGTATCTCGCGCTTCGGAGACTTAAACGCAGAGAGACTCGCGTTTAAGTTTCCAGCGTATTCGCACTGCCACATCTCGATCACTTGAGAATCCTGAAGAGCATGAGATGCGCCTTAGTGCAGACCGCTCACAGCATACTCTAGCTCGGTCTTTGGAGACAGACGAGCAGCGTGAGCAACGCAACGCACTTCCTCGGCAAAGATATTACGACATGCGTGTTGAGGTGTCTGTTCATTCCACGCTCACGTTCTTGAGCGGATTCAAGAAATTCGGGCAAGTCAACAGTCGAATACGTCGCAATCTTCGCTATTCATCCTCATCTGATACTGAGTCTATGGTTTATGATCCTGAAGTGCAACCGTGGTTCAATAAAGAAAGGAGCGCGTTTTCCTATAATCCATTTATTAATTTCATCGAACACGGAGACATTGGCACCATGTCTGAGGTGTGTGCACACTGTCACGCGCGTAAGTGGAAGGCGCAGTAAATTAACTACATAACTATCAAATTTTTAGTTTACTAAGCCAAATAGTTTTTGAGGAATCTATGCTATAGTTATAGTATGGGAAGCATCTTTTGAGTGTTTCTGTAAATCAAGAAACTATCACTAAATATATAAGCCCAGACACACTATAACATATATAGGAATTATTACGTCTTAGCAAAAGTTGTTTAGTCTGATGGGCATTTCCTGTTGACTTACAAAAATGAAAGATCTGGAACGTCTCGAATCGTCTCGCGCATCGCGTTGTTTTCCCATCCCCGGGCTCTTAGAATTCGACATCAGACTTTTCAGATCTTCGATTTTGACGACCCCGTTGTTGCTGGTATAAGCAACAGGATCCGCATACGAAGTCGCGGGCAGAAGCTAGTATTAAATACGAGGCTAACCAAGTGTTTAAGAACTTCTGGTTCTGCAGAGGTATTGACTTACAAAGAAACATTAAAAAACCATTACCTTATAGATTGTTTCATTTTTATATGTCAATATGCCATCAGCCCGCTGTGTATCATGATTGTCGACGAAAACCACAGCATTCTCACTGGGCATCATATCCAGTCCTGTAGTTCCATAAGAGCTTAAATTTTTCAAAGGCTTTTGACCTGAGAAAAATTGTGATATTTCGTTTCCTGCCTGGAAGATTAAGTACTTTATATTCATTTGAATGAAGTAGCAACATAAATAAATGTAAGCAAATTGATTTTATCTGATGTCAATCGTCGCAAAAGTAACAGGTAGAGAAGAAAAAAATAACCGTTATACGTTATTCAACAAATCTGTTTTTGTTTTTTACTTGTTCTTAGTTATTGATGATCCAGGTACCTGTAACCTTACCCTAGATAAAAAAATGGTAGCATTGATGCTTTTGACATGCAAATGTGATAACCCAAATCAACCACAAATCCTGTTATTATCATCATCTTTGGCAAAAAGACATCCACTATTGGACATGAGCTTCCCCTAAGTGGCGCTACAAATTATTGGTCCTCTGTGTTTCGCATCCATCGGATTTTCATGACCCTCATCAGATCATTAGTCCACATTGTGAGAGGCTTTCCAACGCTGCATCTTCACTTACAGTAAATTCAGTAATGTCACCCATATCCTTATACTCGTTATAGGTAACCACACCGCCTTTTGCAACTTCTTGATAAATGTAAGGTCTTGAGTTTCTTCGGAATCCATGATTTGTGTTCAGGTTGTGAAGGTTCTTGTAAATTTCATTTAGATCTTCTGGCCACATGTGCTTTGCTGCATCCACTCTGGATATAAAAATAAAGCTCTAGTTAAATTTTTGAATGCATTGACGATTCCTAAGGAGCAAGTCTAATTAAAGCGAATAAAAAACGAAAACAACAAAATCGATTCTTACCTGATACCGGCTACGCCAAGATCAATTAGATTATTCAAATAATCAATAATCTTTTGTCGGACGTACGGCATTGTTTGATTTAAGTCCTTGAGTCCAGACAATTGACAAACTCGAACCTGAATGAAGAAAAATATAGCGTAGCAAAATCACTCGTTAATTTTTCCACTGCTGGGATATTGGCATAATTGTGAGAGAGTGGGTCGTGAGAGTGCGTTTCCACAGACGCGGAGCTGGGCGGAGTGGAGAGGATTGTTCAATCATAGTGCCCGAAATCTCTACTAAAAACAGTGTAAGTAGAGTGCAGTGAAGCTGGGCGGATTTTCAAATAAAACAAATGAACACATAGCCTCGAGCCGGACATAACGGAGTCGGGTGCCGAGTGGAGAACACGAAGCGGAGGCTACCCTCCGCTTCGTGTTCTCCACTCGGCACCCGACTCCAAGTCCATTCCAGCCCGCTCCGCTTCAACGAAAACACTTACCACTTTTCATTGCTCTTCTCTGCTCCACACAGATGATAGAAATAACTTCACATTATTATCTATACTAAGACAATGGTAACGGCATAAGTACACTCAGTGATGAGTTAAATTAGAATAGGTACACATAGGAAATTGCTTGTGTGCTCTCTGTTTTCAAATTTAGATGAATTAAAGAAAAAATAGATTTTAAGGGTTCCGTACCTCAAAAGGAAAAAATGGAAGCCTAATAGGATCACTTTGTTGTCCGTCTGTCTGTCTGTCTGTCTGTCACGACCTTTTATCTCGGGAATGCGTGGAGGTATCGAGTTGAAATTAAAAACATGTACTAATTATAGTCAAGTCTGCGGTCCCTTAAAGCTGAAAAAATCAAACTTCTAAGTTACCGAAAAAAAAGATACAGCCGTTTATGTTTCAAAAAACGTATATTTCGACACTCTCGAGGGAATCAAAATTCATAGGGAGATTTTTTCCTATACTTACATATAGCACAAGTATAGGAAAAAATTCGAGAACTGTAAATTTGTAGTTAAGTCACAAAAAAAACTTTTTTTGCGATTCGGAAAAATCTTCATAACTCAATTCGGTAACTGAACTGTTTTAGGTAAGTCTGTACGGAACCCTCAGTGTGCGAGTCCGACTCGAACTTGCCCGGTTTTTTTAAAGTGCCGACTTTTGGCATTAGTAATAGGTAGTGGCAATATCCAACGAAGAGATGAACTGTCAGGGGTCAAAAGTTCTGGTGCACTCTACCAATGCCAAACATTGGTAGAGTGCAGAACTTCTACCGCAAAGAAATTTTGGACCCTTAAGCATTAGTAGAGTATAACTGCACTTTTGATCACGAACAGTATAGCAGTCATCGGGTTATTGCAAAGAACGCGCACATATTCTCAATATTGTAAACTTATCAGCGTTGGATGGGATTTATTGTATTTCAATGATCTGATCACAATACGCCGAGTTTGTAACGTTATCAAGATATACTACACGGTGATTGCAATTATCCGGTGATATAGATAAGATAAACATATATCTAGATTGGTAAAACTACTTTTAACTGGACACCACAAAGATTTACCGTAAAAGACAAGATTACCAACCTCAGTAGCATTATTCAGATCTGAGAATTCACATTCTGGGTGATGGAAATGCTCATCCGTGTACGGAACACCGGGGAATGAATTATTTTGAGTGGTAGCCGTACTGCCTCCAGTGCCTACACTTACTTCGTGACTTCCTGTCATATGATTAAATACGACGTCCACGTAGATTCTGCGAAATGAGAAAGTTTTTAAGATAAGAGCTTTCTTGTCACTTTCCACACGGAGCACAAAGGTCAGGTGAGATAGTAACAACCACAATCATTTTAAAATGCACCAGCCTATTATCAGTTTTAATCAACTTGCGATTAGACTATCTCAAGCTCAGAGTCTAATCGAACGTACTATGCGTTCCAAATAAAAATAGGAAAGCCAATAACCTCGATCTGTCAAATGCTTGCGTATCAATAACGGTTTATTTTTTTCCTTTGTATTACTGAGTCTTAGTTAAATCTAGGTGAAGTAAAAACGTTATTGTTTAACCTATTTAAGCTTTTTTTTTAGATGTGAAAATCATCTAATGACAAATCCCGCTCTTGGGCGGAGCGGGAGATAGTGTCAGACTTTTACTGACTAAAAACCCACTCCTGTTCCTTCGTTGTCCTGTTCGTCTCACGCGATCGGCCGCCTCCTTTGCTAGCATTACTGCTTCGCAGAAGGAGGCGACCGCCTGCCACTACTCCTCGCTCCGGACCATGGCCTGTACCAAGGCCCGGCGCGAGAGATCGCCGCCGCCGATCGCCTCCAACCTAATTAAGCTAAATATATTGTTAAAGTCATAATTAGTTAAAAAAAAAAACTATTTTCTTTCCTATTTTTTTTTTTTTTGTTAGGAAAAAATCACGTTCTTCGTCCATTTGCCACTACTTAGACACTTCACACAGTGACGCAGAGATGAGCAAAATTGAAGAACTGAATTCTGATAAAGCTTTTTCGTTCGTGATTCGCAAATAAATATTATTAAAAAAAATGCTTGTTTTGCTCACCCTACCCAATTTTTCGATTTGACAGCTATAACGTCACAACATGGCGTAAAAATCGATCCTATTCTTATTTGGAACGCTTTGTATACCTAGGTACTCAATAAGGATTCTCAATTCATAAGCATAATCAGCCTTACAATGTTCTTACTGCTGGGATAAGGCCTACTCTCTAAGATAGGGATTGAGTAGTAATCTACTACGTTGGCCTAGTCCGAATTGGTGGATATCACATGTATGACATTTTGTTCCTAGGACATGCCTTTGTCCTCACGATCTTTTCCTTCACTGTTTTAAATTAGGTACACAATGTAAAGGGCCTGCTTGGATTTGAACCCACCGGCGTACAAATTGTTAGTCGGAGCCGTTACCACTGGGCCACTACTAATTCTTAGTTTATATTTATGACGACTGCTCCAGGTGCAAATTCCAAAAAAATCTTTAGAAAATTTTAATTTTTCTGGGTACCCTGGAGCCTTAACTTATAGGTATAAACTTAGTTGAGATTGTTCTTTAGTTAGAATTGAGTACCTCTTCATTTCCTTGCATGTACGTACAGACTGTGGACAGCTTTATCTGACCCATTCTGGGTTCTGTCTGTACAAACACATTTAAATTTACCATCATTAAAAGTGTTGGCAAGATATAAAAAGTGCTAACTATGCATGGGTGTAGGTACATATAGAGGCACACAATTTAAATTTATTAGATCATCTCTGAGTCTTATTTTTTTAATATGTATTCGCCTTTTGCAGAGCAAAACTATCTTTAATTCCTGTCTGTAGGTGTCGAGGTGGTCTCACCATCTTCGATTGGGTCTGTTATAGGTAAAAATAATAATTATTGTTATTGTCGAAGACCGGTAGATAATCTACAACATAGAATTATTTTTAGTATAGATAGCATAGCATAGCATAGTCGGCCTTATAATGTTCCCACTGTTGGGACTCAGGCCTCCTCTCTAGGAGAGGGTAGGGGCCATAATCCACCACGCGGGCCCAGTGCGGGTTGGTTAGTATAGATAAATCTCGGTAATGCCTGCTTATCATTTCGTCTACTGAGTTAGAAAATATAAGTGCATGTTATGCAGCATTAAATACGCGACGTGATGATTTTAATTGTACTTCTCTGTGCTTGACCTACGCTCGTAATAATTGCCGTCGTATGCCCGCGTCATCAAAATGAAACTGTTTTTTCTTGTCATTCCCGTGACGAAACCTGTTCACCGATGGCCGCAAGATACTCCATTGGTTATTTCTTTTGTATTTGATAACTAGTGCTTGACTGCGATCCCACTTGATGGTAAGTAGTAATGCAATCGTTGATGGTGAGGTCTACTAGTTTATTGAGAGCCTATTCACTCTAGCCTTGAAGACACCTAAATTATAATTGGACGGGAAAACCGCAACAGGCAAATTATTCCAGTCGAGACGAGGCGAAACGCTTGGTCCGGACCGTAGAGGTTTCAACAACGTAAGGGTGGATACTCGCCGTTCGTCGTTTTAATGTTCGAATATCTAAACGTTACAACAAAAGAACGAATAGAGTCATAGCTTATTCTGTCCCACCTTTGGGTAAAGGCTTTTCTGTAAAGGAGGCAGAAATGTATAAGACCCGTTACCACGCACCAATCACAGAGCAAATGACCAAAAACGCCGCGGTTGGTGAAGGCTTTTAAGAGGCATCCTAAAGATCATGTGGGCCTAGTTACCTTGAATCAGTCGGAACAAAAAAAAAGATAGAGAGGCCACCCTTCAATTGAGTTATTTAATACTAGCTGCAGCTGCCAGTAGCTTCGCACGCATAGAAGTAGAAAATTGTCCCAAGAAAACATACTTACTTCCTCTATTCCAGGACTTGGTCTACACGTGTGCCAAATTCAAATTTATTTTAAAATTCAACCAAACACTTTCGCCATTCAACCGTGAACAAGTAATAAACATAAACACACAAACTTTCGCCGTTATATTATTGTGATAAAAACAGACCTTTTCCTAACCCAATCGCTTCGAATCGACCACTCAAGAATGATGATGAGTAAGGATTTTTTTTTTGTTGCTGATAGGCTCGCTTTTGACCACTATCTCACCTGATGGTAAGCGATGATGTGGTCTACGACGGAGCACGCTTGCCTAGAAGTAACCTATTCACTCTTGACTTAAAGAGCCCTAGGTTGTAGCTATCAGGAAACACAGACTCCGGCAGGGAACTCCACTTCTTGTACGAACAATAAATGTGTTCCCAAAACAGTTTGGTACGTATGGGTGGGATGTCCACCATGTAGGTACCGCATCCAAGGATGTACCTAAGGATTCAAGAACATGAAACAAGAGAAGGACAACTCAGAAAACATTATAAGTTTACGTATCGTAAAACATTTACCTGACGCCAACTTTGTTGCACCTGGTAGTCATGTCCAAGAACGCCGCTTCGTCTCCCGACCGGGTGGTCAATTTGTACGAGATGGGTTGGTACCGCTCATACCAAGGTCTTTCATCACCTACGCGCACAATTACGTTCTCTGTCGCTGGTGAAGTCTGTTAATTGAAGAAAAGCTGGTATAAGGTATAGCAGATTAGCTTAGTTGCCAGGGGTATCCTGCGCGTTTAAGTCGGAAATCATCGCAAGAGAACACCCTCCCGGGATTAAAAGTAAGTAGGTATCGCATATCCAGCCCCTTCTATATGCTGATGGTGATCACTGGGATGGTTTTAGCGAAGTACCACTTTGGACTTATACTCAAAGACCAGACACTTTCTGCTCTAGTGTAAAGGTATCAAATGTCCTGTTTCAGGATAAGGTCTACCGGTGTGGTAAGTCTTACACAAATTCGTTCAGCCGTTAAGACGTGAAGTGGTAACAAACAGTCAGACAGATTTACTCTCGCAATTTATAATATCAATAAGAATAACTTTTGAGTTTTAATGCATATGTAGGTACTGATTAAAACTCAAAACTTATGTTTCATGCCTTTTTTTGGAAGAAATCATCCAACAATTTCTCTAGCTTAGAGCGGGAGGGAGGTCACATTTTTACTGAGTAAAGCCCATCATGTTCCTTCTATTGCCCTTTGCGTTTCAGGGCCACGGTAACTGTTTTCAGCAATTCTGCAGCCGTTTTTTCAACCTTAGAATTAAAAATCAAGCAGGTGGCCCACATGACGGTTTTTTTTTCATGTGGGAAAACATCCAATAAAGCGAACCAGAAGCGAACCCATGGCCCAGTAAGCTTCGGCCTTGCTGGGCCCCAAAGGCTTTGCTGACATCTCCTTGAGGCGCGCGTGGAACACTACGCGCCATCGACGACTTGGGCTCGATCTGGACGGTTACCGGACGACCAGACAGCGACCCCATTGCTCTCTGTCCGCAAGCCCACGCCTACGGAGGGGCCCACATGATGGTAAGTGATAACTGCTGCCTATGGTAGATTGGCTACTTTTTTAGAGGAGAAGTCTTTACTACATTCAGAAAAGCATTACATACCTGAACAGCTCCATATTTCTTAGGCCCAAGAAAATTCTCACATTCGGCTGCAATGTCTGCCCATGTCCATTCAAACATCTGGACGATGACAGAGCGGTCTGACAATTGGTTGGTCTTTATGTAAGCCTCGCATGAAAATACTCCGCCAATTATGGAGCAAAAAGAGAGCCACACTAGGAGTGACATTGTCTGAAAATGTAACAGAATACACTACAATTGCTATAGGATGGTGCTGGTGACAGCTGTCGGATTCATACAATGTAGCTACCTATCCTTTTTTCTCATCTTAAAGATGCATATTTTCGTCCTACTGTCATCTATGTAAAAATGACCTTAGGTACGTTCTAGAGAGTGGCCACTTTTTTGAAAATGTTTCTGGTTACCAAGAAAAGTGCTTCGCAGCTCAGGAGAGTGAGAGATAGTCGCAACAGCATTCTGAGAACTGTGGGCATGCTATAGCTAATTAATTGGTACTTACTAACGGTAGACAATAAGTTATTTACTAACACTGTATGGATCTATTTGTGTCCAAAATAAATTATATTCTATTCTATTACCTTAGAGTGGCCACTTTTTCACCAGTAGATAAAATATAAAATAATTAAACATCAACTTACATAATTGTAAATATACACGGCCGTTTAATACGAGGGCTTACACAACAATGATCTTTGAAATCAAAATACTTCACATAATAGCAAACAACTTAACGATTATAATAAATGCATGTTTAAAATCAAAACACTTCACTTTACAGCAAACAACTATTATAATAAACTAGTACTTTGGCAGCGACTTCGTTCGCGAGAATGTTTTTATAAAAACTTTAAACCGTATTTTGAGGGTAGCTTTTATTTTTTTTTTAATTGATTTAAACCAGTGCTTGACTGCCATCCCACCTGATGGTTATAAGCAGTGATGCAATCATTGATGGTGAGGCGCACTAGTTTAAGAGCCTATTCACTCTAGCCTTGCAGACACCTAAATTATAGTAGGACGGGAAGACCGTAGCAGGCAAATTGTTCCAGTACTTCGATGTTACGTTTTTTTTAGGGTGCTTTTGAAAAACAAAAAATTAATACTTTTTTTTTGTTCCTAGTCCCAGTAGTTTCGGCTATTCGATGATATGTCAGTCAGTCAATCTCTCCTTTTATTTTATATATATAGATGTGTCATGCATAGGTACGTCATAAGTAGAAATTGGTATAGTCAACAACGAAGTCCGGTGAATCATAAAACTAAGAAATAATATAGCAATAGGTACCTTTATTACAGATCAATCTGTACAAATATTATAAATAGGTAAGATTTATTTTGTAGGTACGTAATACATATATAAGGAGATAATCTCCGTACCTAACTACTGAACAGATTCAGAAACTTCTTTCACCAATAGAATTGGTATCAATAGTAAATTATCTAGTTCATTTGCCTAAATTGTCTTAATTTAACCTAAATGGCACGACAACCAATCAGAGCGCGAGGATTTGAATATTGACAGAAAGGGAAAAAGCGCGGGATTTTTGGCGCATCGTGCCATTCTGGCAGGCTTGCAGTCGTGCATCATTTGTTCTTTCTAATTATTCAAAAACTAGACATTTATTTGCCAAGTATATTTGTTTTTTGTGTTGGAGAAATACAATAAGTAAATGCACAACTGTCTATTATTTTCACTCTTAATTTCATTCTTAAAAGCCATAAACCCAAATATCAGTGGGATACATGATTCGGATGATATCACCCCATGAGTGAGTTAATTAACAGAATATTACAATTATCAAAATTAAAGTTGAAAATTAAACGGGTTCCCAAATCCCATACAAGAAACGTCATTTTGTTGGCGTTAATTCTCGATTTTAAATATTGTAGTCCCGTTGTACCGTATGCACCATTGACCTGCACCATCAATGCTGCAGAAGAGACTAATTAGTTTCGTTTGCACCATGAATATTAATACAACTACCTTATAGACCAAGATCCCAGAGCTGTCAGACATAACTTATTTTCACATGGATAAAACATTAGATTCTCAGTAGTGTCTCATGTGCTTTGAATACCTGTGTACTTGTTGAGCTCCCCCTTGGGAAACTTTGGCAGGTACGAGGTGAGAAAGGGAACTAAAAATAACGAGTTACCTACTTAACTTAAATTTTTATGGCTGATTTTTATAGATGTTTTGTAGAATATTATTCTAAAGTAGTATCGTAAGTGTCAGACACTTTCCATGGATCAAAATTTCTGTCAGACACATTAAAGCTCAAAAAAAATAAATGAACTTCACTTATTTTTACATGTCTGATTTTTAAATATGTTATTGAGGTAACTATTACAAAGTTATATTTCAGTAGTCAGACTAATTGTAGTGTTCAAACATCCCCTAAACACAAAAATTATTCAGCCATACTCTCGGCTGAATAATTTTTGCGAGAGAGCACGCATGCGTTTCAGAGCGAGTGAGACGATTTCATGCACTGACTGGATGTTTGGTCACTACAATTTGTCTGACTAATGAAATATAACTTTATAATAGTTACCTTAATAACATATTTAAAATCAGAAATGTAAAAATAAGTAAAGTTTATTTACTTTTTGTGGAGCTTTAAAGCGTCTGGCAGAAGTTTTGGTCCATGGAAAGTGTCTGACACTTATGATGATACTATTTTAGAATAATATTCTACAAAACAGATATATAAAAATCAGCCATAAAACATTAAGTTACTCGTTATTTTTAGTTCCCTTTCTCACCTCGTACCTGCCAAAGTTCCCCAAGGGGAAGCTCCACAAGTATACAGGTATTTCAAGCACATGAGACGCTACTGAGAACCTAAGGTTTCATCCATGTGAAAATAAGTTATGTCTGACAGCTCTGGGATCTTAGTAGGTAGGTATATTACTTTCCTTACCTATGGAACCCTTCGTATGCGAGTCCGACTCCCACTTGGCCAGTTTTTAAGTATTATTATGAGTAGGTAAGTCCCTACTTGTTTCTGAAAAATGCTACTGTACGTAAGTAGTATATTTCCATATCCAATCGAGTATTGCACTTCTCTAAAGAGTGTGTCGTTTGCTGACATAAGTTAGGTACCTAACCTAGATCACTTTATCTGTATTTCTTTATCTTCACTACGGCCATTGCAAAATTTATGAGTTGACTGAAATTGAGCATAAATTATTTCACGCCGTATTGTGAATTAGTTCAGTTCACTATGCTTTGTAGTAACACTCGAAAATCCCGTTTACGACTACCAAATAAATTAAATTAGATAGGTACTGACTTATATATATTTTTTTCTACAATATTTTGTACTAAACAGCAAATAACACTAAAAATATAACCTTTTACGGAAACCCGCATCAAAATTTGTTATAAAATGAAGTAGCAATTAGTACCTAATGGCGTTGACATCACATTTTAGTATGTGCATCCTTTTCTTATTACTTGACAGTTTCCCCTTCCATAAGGTTTCTTCTTCTACATTTCTTCTCATTCGTTTTCTTGTTACCTACCTAATATTATGTTTGTGCCTTGTGCTGTACCAAATAAATTTATTTTTTCTTTCTTTTTCTTACTAAATTTTGAATGGATTTGAAAATTTTGTTCTACGTCCGATTTTGGATGAAGTTACTTTTTGAAACAAATTTAAAAAAAAAAACTAGTACCCAATTAAAACTGTGTTGGTCTGAGCCAAGGATCCAATGATAATATAGAAACAGTAAAGTACAATAGCATAATGTGAATAATAACTTATTATTCAACTTTAGATCGATACCAACATATCGCACCCCCGCGGCCCCGGTGCGACACTGTCACTTATGCAACAATGTAGTTTTTCAGGCATTTAAAACTTTTACTTAAGAATATATAGATGCGATGAACAGCTTATACTACAACGTCAACTTATAACTTTTGGATAAATCGCACCAAGTAAAGGGGTCCTTTAGGATCATTTTTAGATATTTAACTCATTTTTGCATTTTTTGCAAAAGTGAGTGTCGCACCGGGGGTGATGTACAGGGAACATTTTTGACGTTGTTTCTCTGCAGTACAAATACCAGGCAAGGCCATGGGCCCTTCCATTCTTTTCGGTGTTGTGTCTTCACTGGCCAATCTCCCGCAAACGCCTAGACGCCTAGGCGTCTCCAAGTCATCTCGCCAGCATTTCCTAAGCCTCAATCGGAAACGACACCCCTTTCACCCAGTTGTCAGCAAAACCATAGAGGCGTATAGTGTTTTTTTTAATCTGTATTTATTTAGGGGCTTTTACAGAGTATGTCAGCCCCATCGTACCCTTTTACATTGGTTCTACCTACTTACTACTTTTATAGAGTTGGAATATGGAACAGGGGCAGAAACACTGACGATAAAAAGGGGCTCAAAATTAAACCACTAAAACATTTTTTATAAGTTTTATTAAAAAAACATATACACTTCTGGACACATCTATTGGCCCACCTTAGAGTTTAGGTTTCGATGGCCCCTACCGAAATATGATTGCTAGATTGAACAAAAACTGTTGATGCAGTTTTAAACCTGATACATTTTACCATCTTTTTCGATCGTATTGTTTTAAATTTGAATTCAGAATACCATACGACATGGAGCTACGCCTAACAAGTCGGATATGCGCCTTGTTAAAGGCAATTGATTTTTGAATAAAAAACATGTTTTATCAAATAAAGGTTTAATTTAATAACGCGTGTTGCCTCCTTGGGCATCTACCACAGCTCTCATACGATTAGGCATAGAGTTTATCAACCGCTCTATGAAATTTTGAGGGATCATCTCCCATTCCTCTTCTATGGCAGTTTTCAACTCCTGCATCGTCTGGGCAACTGGCTGACGAGCCCTAACACGTCTTTTTAGCTCGTCCCACATGTGCTCAATGGGGTTCATGTCTGGGCTTCTGGCTGGCCAGTCCATAACTGTGATGTTCACATCCCGAAGATATTCCCTGACGATGCCGGCCGCATGGGCTCTTGCATTATCATGCATAAAAAGGAAATTTGGGCCCACATAGTCCGCGTATGGTATCACGTGAGGTTCTAAGCACTCACGAATGTACCTTTCAGCATTTAATGTTGGCAGCCGTGGTCCTGTAACAACCTCAAGTTGAGTTTTGCCGCTCGCGGATATACCGCCCCAGACAGTCCATGAGCCACCGCCATAAGCAACCCTCTCTTCAAAGCAGCATTGTGCGAAACGCTCTCCCTTACGTCGGTAGACCTTCTTCCTTCCATCATTGCCATGTAACACAATTTTAGACTCATCAGAAAAGAGTACACGGCTCCAATCTTGCTGTGTCCAATTTAAATGACTGCGTGCGAAATGAAGGCGCGCTGTTCGGTGGCCTCGCGTTAGTTTGGGCCCATTAGCTGGCTTGTGTGGTACCATATCGCGTTCTTTTAACTTTCTCCGAACAGTTCAAGCGCTCACAGATACTCCGTGGAAGTCGCGAAGTTGGTTTTGTATCTCAATGGAGGTAAGGTGACGATTTCTCAAGCTGGTCGTCACGATGAATCGATCCTGCCTTTCAGTTGTGACCCGAGATCGTGGCCTTCCTTGGCGACGAACAAAGCCGCCAGTCTCTAGGTAACTCCGATAAACATTTCGGACCGCAGATCGACTTAAATTAAGTTGAGCACTCACGTTTCTTTGGCTGTGTCCGGCCTGAATAAGTGCCAGCTTGGGCGGCAACTTCAGGTGAAGTATCCATAGATTATTGATAGAACCTCACCTTAATGTTAAGAATAAGTAATGTTTGTTGCAAAACCAAAGATATCAATCACTTTTTCAAGAATTAAATCCAAGTAAACCAATAAAACCAAGTTTTCTTAGTATTCGATTGTTTGATATCAACAAACAGGCTCCAAATTGTCTTTTGTTTCTTTAAATTCTGTGTTCGAAATCCAAAAAAAGACTATTGAATGAAATTGTGAATGTGCCAGGTTCAAAACTGCATAAAAACTTTTTGCTCGACCTAATATAAAATTTTAGCTAGGACCAAACGAAACTGAAAGGCCAATACACAATACAAGGTGGGCCAATAGATGTGTCCAGAAGTGTAGTATTAGAATATAATTAAATATATTACGATCTTAGCATCAATGACTGAAATATTGGACTTGTGGCATTGCACTGGCTCCCTCTAAAAACTTTATAATTAAAAATCAATATCGACGAGTTTTGAGCTAAGTAAAGAATGAGAATTTGATGAAAAAAATATTGTCTTTTTCAAACTGCATTACTCAAAAGCATTTTATGAAAAAGAAATTATAGTTCGATCAAAAAGTACATTATGGTAAACCAGGCATACATGCCGTGGTCGGTAATGTTCCCTGCTTGCAAAGCTAAGACACGTATTTAAAATATGGTGCTTATTTGAGTTGATCTCGTAAGTTTATAAGTATGAAGGCGATGTAAACTATACAACGCAAGTTTAACTTGCGTTAGTTTATGTGTGTTAGTTTGGCAAGTGGGGCAAGTTATCGACTGAGGCACGTATGGCTGGTTTACCCTAATCATTCAATATTTCTGCATAGAACTTGTGAACTAAAAAATCAAAACTAAATCTACTCTGACTAAAACGCGTCGAGGAAATTGACCAAGTCCAAAGTCTTTGAAAATAATAATACTAAAATATATTAAGGTAAGTCTCAGTTATCTTAGAAAAATAGACATTAGGTATATTCATTACTCTTACCGAAGTACAAAGTGTGAAAAAATATCTAAATATCAGCATGTTAACATTTCCAAAGTATCAATGAAATATGTATTATGCTATGACCACATTATGCACTTAGCACTAATCTTATGAAGATATAATATTATTGATGTTGAACGACAAATCTCGCGACCATTGTGGTTGTAAAACGTGCGAGTAGGACAGCAATCTAGACGTCCCGCTCCCACGTTTAAAGATGCCTTGCAATAAGTGCTTAGGTAGCACTTAATATAGCTATGCTAAAGTTTAATATTTGTAGACAGTATAAATTGATGAAAAATACATTGCTACTAGCTTTTACGTATAATTATGGCAACAAGCAATTTTTTACATAAATCTGCATTTGTAGAAATAAACAGAAATGTCTTTTTTTATTTTCTTATATCTACTTATTTCACTTGTATCTATGTCATTTTTATCAATGGGCTTATTTCTCATAACGGAATCATCATGACAATGACATACGTCATATGGGCGAATATAAGGTTTTATTGAATTTCGACAGACGAATTGAATGCTGCCATACCAAGACTGTCAGATGACAGTTTTGCCACAGATAAAACATATTTGATTTAGGAAAAAAAAAATATTTTACAATGATATATGTGACTATATTGATGCTTATTAATATGTATATAGCTTACAGCTAAATTTACAGCATCTACATTGAATAGCGTCTACAAATTTATTAAACTACTAAACATTGACGATTCCTTGTACCTCCTACATAATATATACTACACAAAGTAGACTCAACAAAACTATAAGTGTAAGTAAAATAATAAGGTGACTAATAACAAAGAATATGTGGAGCAAAAAAAAATGAAAATATATAAAAAACATACTTTAAATTATTTTAATTTTTAAATAAACAAATGAATTTAGATAGAAAAATATGTTCGACATTTATCATACAATAAGGCTCAAATCAGTCATCCCTGCAAAAAATCTTCTGTAGATATTTGAAATAAGAACAGTGATACTTTCAAAAATAGAATCTGGCAGCAATGAAACGAAAATGAACCTTATTGCTTTAATTCTAAAGCACTTATTATTCTCTTTCTTCTAGACAATATTACATTATAACAATATTCTTAGTAGTAATTTTAGATGTCAATGGTCAACATTTTATAAACGGCTGCCTGCAACACGCATAGAATCTGGCCAAAAATTCTCATAAAATAGTTTTTAAATGCGTATTAGTCAAGAGGTCTAGGTTAATTTAGTCAGTCTTTTTTATAGTAAGATTGTTTAAAGCCAAATTTAATAGATCACTGTAACAGTCAATTGACTTATGGTTGTGAAACCTGGTCCCTTACAAAACAACATAGGAAATGTCTAGAACACTGCCAAAGAGCTATAAAGCGGAGCATGATTGGCGCCTAAAAAATAAACACTTATATATGATCAAAAACTAAAGAGATTCCAACTAAAGTTTAGATGGACGGTACATATTGTAGCCGGCACGTATGTTGGCAAGGATTTGGCGTAGTGTTTCTTGCCAACTTATATACCGCTACCTATATCAAGCCTTTTCAGGGAGAACATCGTAAGCGACAGCTTGTTTTCCCTTATTAAAAAGTATTAAAGAAAATACTTTTCTAAAAAAAACTACAACTTGTTATCTATTCATACAACTACTGATATATTTGAATAGTTCCTATTAACATATTACCTAACTTTTTAATTACGAATCTCTTTCTGCAAAAAGAGCACTGTCACTTAAAATATTTTTCCTGAAAAGGCTCAATATACTGTAAAGTATCGGAAAAATGTGGAGCAAAATTATACACCACTAGTTTTTAATTAGTACAAATACTTAATGGGCTTATTAGAAAAGGTCTTGTTATTATTTAAGTAAAGTCTCAATAAATAATATTCATAAACAGAAAAGTTATTAGCGTTTGTTTATATCCCAAAATGTCACTCAATTTATGGAAATATTGTACAGGCTATTGATTATGAACGAAAAACAATGGAAAATCACTGCGCGTAGTATTTTCTAGTAGCACTTGTTATGAATAATTGATTCAATTATGAATTTACCTAATAATTTTTAATTATTTAGGTAAATTTTGGAATTTCGTTTTTTTTTTTACTTTTGACTACATAAATATGATCAGTAACGGGTACAGATAGAGCCCATTTTTTTTTTGTACTAATTAAAAAATAGGGGTGTATATCACTGTCTCGTACCCTAAAGATGGTAAAAGGAAAAGTGGAATGCAAGGGAAAAGATGGGAATATGAGTTAATACCAACTGGAGAAGGATTGTTAGAAATGAAAAGCAATGGAAGATGTTAAAAGACGCCTATGCCAAAAGGCACACTGAAATAAGAGACGTTAAATAAAGATTTATCTAAACGCCTAAGGGCGTTTTAACGTTTGGCTCGGATAATTGCGTTTAGCCGCTGTCACTAGTGTCACTTGTAAAATACAACAAAAGAAAAATACAAACAAGTGACACTAGTGACAGCGGCTAAACGCGATTATGCGAGTCAAACGTTAAAACGCGATTAGTTTTATTGGTGAATTCCGCTCTAAGTGATTCAAGGACTGGTTTGTGCCTCGGCCAGAAATTAAGCATTTCCATACAACGTGGCAATGCCGCCAGTATTTTGGGCAGGCTTTCAGTCAGCGGGCTGTTTCTGAAATTCTCAAGAACCGTTGTAGGGAGAAGTGTAAAAATCTAAGGGAGCTCCGACACAAGAAGCGCCTGCGCCAAGTTGCTTTTAAAAGCCATAAAATTACTGAAAACGCTTAGAGCGTTTTCAGTAATTTTATGGGTTTTTATGTTTTTAGTTTTCTAGATATTCTACACATATACCTAAATTTCAAGATGGCTACGAACTATAGTACTATTTAAGAGGTTACATATTACGTATATTTCATTACGTTTTCTTAATATAGTAGTATCTAAAAAGTGCCGTCGCACATTTTATGACAAAACATACTTGGGAATTTCATCTTTATATGAATAAATATGACAAAATTCCAATAAGCAAGACCTATTCTCCACCATTCAATAAGTCAAAGTTGTCGAAGTTAGTTGTAGTGGCGTTGTTATTCAGATAGTTAGTTTAGATAAACTAATTATCTGAATAACAACGCCAAATTTGATGTAAAACTCGTTGTTGAAATCTCTCTGGGCTCCTAAATAGAATTGTATAAAATGAAAATATTAATCACTAAATATTCAATAAAATAATAATTAATTTCCCTACCACTGTTTCTCTATGTTGACGACGTGGTAGGTCTTGCGCGCTCCGGTGAACCTTAGGTTTATGCCGGCAGATTCTACTTTGCCGAAACATGCCTGGGGTGAACAGACTTTGTGACTGTTAGGCAATAGCGTCTTCCTCCCGGTGCAAAAGTCATACCTCATCACCGGCTGAACTTTGTTGACCGACCGGAGTGAAAACTGACGAGGAACAGAGCTCCTACCTCTCTGCTTTTGCGCAAACGACCTTTCTTGGGGACCCATTGAGCGTGCAAGAGTGATTTGCCATATTATAGCAAACCATGCCCTAAAACCAGTTATACCCATACATAATAATAAATATTTTATTTTCATATTTTGCAATAGCAGGACTATTCACTGTACTGTCACCAAGTGGGTGTGTACTTGCGTAATGCATAGACATAATTGCCGGCTCCAAAGTATCTAATAGGACGTTTGCGACTTAGCTTAAGCCCCTCGTACCAAAGGTCTTGGACCACAGTCCCCAGATTGTCAAAAACATTTAAAAATTATAATTCATTTTTTTTTTTGTTATAAAGTCTGAAAAATAAAATAGTAGACCGGAACATAGTTCTTTTTTGTTTTTTAGTTTACAAACATTTTTTTTTGTTTTCGAAAAAGTGTAATTTTACAAAAATACTTTGCTCTTCTGAATTATAAATGGAATTCTTAAGCATTTTCAAAAATACTAAAATAAACGAATTACCTACAAAAGTATCTTTAATATCGGGAAAAGGCTCAATTACATGTAAAAATAAACTTATTTAAAGATCGTTTAGATGGCACAATATGGCTACGAGAAAGAGAGAGACTAAGGTAAAGGAAGTTTTTTTTTTGTTGTTCAAATTCATTCATGTAAATGAGCCTTAGGCCAAAAACACACTGACTGTGTTAGCACATTTGGCCTAGCGAGTCACCTGGCGAAAACCGAAGAAAAGCTAACGTTCTAAAATGTTCGCCGCCCAGATACACGGTTAGCGACTCGCGGAGGCGTCAAAATCTTGCATATTCTATTACAATGCGATTCAAATAAGAATAGGAACGTCAAATACCTTTATCTGTCAAATATTACTTGAAAAATACGGTTTGCAAAGAAAACTTATTTGCGTATCAATAACAGTTTTTTTACTTTGTTTAACCGAATCTTAGTTAAATCTAAATGAAGAAAAAACGTAATTCTTTTAAACCTAAATTAGCTAAATAATATATTATTTAAGTCATAAATAATTTGTTAAAAAAAAAAACCATTCTTCTTTCTTATTTTTATTGTTGGTAACAATTCGTCTTCTTCTTCCATTCGCCACTACACACACTCAGGTACTCAGACACTTCACATAGTGATGCAGAGATGAGCAGAATTGAAAAACTAACTTTTTTTCGTTCAATTTTTCCACACTAATACTATAAAGTGGTAAAGTTTGTTTTTTTTTGTTTTGTTGTTTGTAGGAGGTAATCTCTGAAAGTAGGTACAGATCCGATTGCGAAAATTTTTTCACCGATAGAAAGCTGCTTTATTCCTGAGTGACATAGGCTATATTTTATGTATGCGGGCAAGGCCGCGGGCAAAAGCTAGTCTTAAATAAATTCAATTTAAAAAATATCTTGGTTTTGCTTACCATACCCGATTCGGTTTGACAACTATGACGTCATAACAATACGCCCAGTCGATCCTATTCTTATTTGAAACGCATAGTAGACTAAAACCAAACATTATGATATAAGCTAATTAACCAGGACATAACTGGAATATGATGAATTAGGGCGGAATTCACCAATAAAACTAATCGCGTGTTACCGTTTGGCTCGCATAATCGCGTTTAGCCGCTGTCACTAGTGTCACTTGTAAAAAAAATACAACAAAAGAAAAATACAGACAAGTGACACTAGTGACAGCGGCTAAACGCGATTATGCGAGCCAAACGTTAAAACGCGATTAGTTCTATTGATGAATTCTGCCCTCAGGCCGTCAATTTAACTTTTTACTCTAAACTCGGTGCCAAAAACAGCGGATTCGGTGTGGTGTTCAAGTTAGCTGATTGGAAGGAACGCTTTATGCTTACATGAGGATACTGCTCGCGCCATTCTAATACCTGAAAAAAAAAAAACAATAGTCAATCAAATTTCCTTAGACCTTTTTAAGGTGAACGCTCCAGGGTAATACACGAAATTCAAATGTTTGAAAGTGTTTTGCACTTTGCAGCTCAGTATCAGATGGCATGGTTACAAAAACTACGGAGTTCTCTCGCTCTAGGGCGGAGCGAGAGGGCGTATCAGACTTTACTGGAAGTCGACTCTATTTGAAGCGCGCGTGGAACACTACGCGGCATCGACAACTCGGGCTCGGACCGAACAGCCAGACGGCGAGCTACAGATTGCTCGTGGTCCGCTAGCCCACGCCTACGGAGGCTGGTAGTCGGGGTCGGAGTCTCGGTGACTGGGGCATGAGAATGTCCGTTCCCTCGCTAGTATTACTGCTTCGCAGAAACCGCCCATTCCCCCTCGCTCCGAACTATGGCCTGAACCAGGGTCCGGTGCGGGAGATCGCCGCCAACAATCGCCCCCACAAGGACACGGCGGTGCTCCGCCCAAGCGGGTACGCATTACTATATTATGAATGATACGAGACGAGATACGAGACGAGAGACGCGGAAGCTAGCGCTAGCGTTAAATCTTACCCAGCTGGTCCAGGGGGCTACAAGGGTGCCGGATGTTGAGTCACACATGGCCAATTGCTTGGACCTTCTGTTGACTACAGATCCGGACCGGTACTCTGTGTCGATATCTTCATCAATAGGTAGTTCCGACCATTGTCTGGTGAAATCTGTATCCGTCTATTCCCCGTCCGATCCCAGCCCAAGAGGCACCCGGCGGGTTTGGCGATACAAGTCAGCAGATTGGGATGGTATGCGTTCTTTCTTCGCATGCTATCCTTGGCAGCCTACTTGCTTCTCTTCCGTTGATCCTTCGTTGTGCGCGGACGCAGTGGCGGATGTGTTGCGTCGGGGGATGGAATATTACATTCCATTCTCTGATGTAACAATGTCTGACAAAGTTCGACCTTGGTTTGGCGCCGAATGTAATCGCGCTGAAGCGCTAAAACATGCGGCATACCAAG
Source organism: Mythimna impura (assembly GCA_905147345.3). Taxonomy (NCBI): domain Eukaryota; kingdom Metazoa; phylum Arthropoda; class Insecta; order Lepidoptera; family Noctuidae; genus Mythimna; species Mythimna impura. The sequence continues at coordinate 18,972,075 of LR990353.1, read as the reverse complement.
AATGGGTCGACGGCGTGAGGCGCAACGCAAGTGACGCGACTCAAAAGAAGAGAGCCTATAATAGGGCTGCCAAATCCTGCAAGAAGGTGATGCGGAGGTCTCGGTTTGACCACATTAGCCGAATTGGGAACAAAGTTGCTTCATACCCAGCAGGTAGTAAAGCGTTTTGGTCCCTGGCTAAATCTGTTGAATCGAACTTCTGCCGTCCCTCACTACCACCACTGCTGAAACCCGATGGGTCGCTGGCCCACACCGCTGAGGAGAAAGCTAATCTATTTGCCTCTCTTTTTGCGGAATCTTCACGTCTTGATTCCGGTAACGCGCGGCCCCCTGCCTTTCCTGAGCGATGCGAGACGTCTACGTACGTACGTCTGCTAATTACAGACCTATCTCGGTAACATCCATTCTCTGCAAGAGTATGGAACGAGTGATCAATAATAAGCTTCTGGCATACCTAGAAGCTAATGACATCCTCAGTGATCGTCAATACGGCTTTCGCCGAAATCGGTCAACAGGGGATCTTCTAGCGTATGCCATTCACATCTGGAGCGAGGCCATCGATAAGCATGGGGAAGCACTTGCAGTCTCCCTTGATATCTCGAAGGCCTTTGACAGGGTCTGGCATGATAGCCTTATTGCTAAGCTTCCTTCCTTCGGTTTGCCCACTGGTCTGTGTGACTGGATCGCAGACTTCTTGTGGGGGCGATCCATCCGAGTGGTTATTGATGGCTGCTCGTCCGGTCAAATGGAAATTAATGCCGGGGTCCCTCAGGGGTCGGTGCTCTCGGCAGCACTGTTCTTGCTGCACATAAACGACCTTCTTAAACCCGGTACCTTTGGGTATGCAGACGATAGCACTGTTGCTGAGAGATACGTATCCGATGCACATGCTAGTGGGTCACAGATCCAGTCTTTCCGAGAGGCTATGGTTGAACGCTTGAACTTCTCCTTGAAGGCAGTATCCGATTGGGGCGATGCCAATCTGGTCAAGTTCAATGCTGCTAAAACCCAGGTGTGTCTTTTTTCCGCCAAACGGGGCCAATTCCACCCGGCTCCATCATTCCGGGGTGTAACCGTGCCGATAACCGACGGCCTTGAGCTTCTTGGGGTAACATTGTCGTCTACCCTCAATTTCGGCTCTTACATCGAGGCTAAAGCTCAACAGGCTGCCAAAAAATTGGGGATCTTAGCTAAGGTGAGACGGTACTTCACGGCGGAACAGCTGCTCAAACTTTGTCAAGCGCAAGTTCGATCGTGTATGGAATACTGCTCTCATCTTTGGGATGGGTCTGCCAAATACCAGCTTGATGCTCTGGAGTCGATTGAGAAGCGAGCCAAGAGGATCATCGGTGATGATGCACTTGTCGAATCAAAACTCCAAAGCCTTGAGCACCGACGCCGAGTTGCTAGCCTGTCGGTTTTCTATCGATTACACTTCGGGGAGTGTGCGTTGGAATTGCACAATTTAATTCCACCAAGTCCATTCCATCATCGGACCACTAGACGTACGGCGTTACGCCATCGGTACATAGTGGACATCCCACCCATACGTACAAAGGGTTTTGGGAACACATTCATAATGCGTACAGCTAAGGAGTGGAATTCCCTGCCGGAGTCTGTGTTTCCTGATAGCTACAACCTAGGGGTCTTTAAGTCAAGAGTGAATAGGTTACTTCTAGGCAAGCGTGCTCCATCGTCGGCCACATCATCGCTTACCATCAGGTGAGATAGTGGTCAAACGCGAGCCTATCAATAATAAAAAATAAAAAAAAAATGAATAACTACACGGCGACGAAGCAATATTCATGTTTTTAGGGTTCCGTACCTCCAAAAGGAAAAAACGGAACCTTTATAGGATCACTTTGTTGTCCATCCGTCTGTCTGTTTGTCTGTCAAGAACCTTTAATACTTCGGTTTATGTGGCAAAAAAACGTACATTTCGACACTCTCGAGGAAATCAAAATTCATAGGGTATTTCCCGTTGAACCAGAATCCTGAAATTTGGCATCAAGTAAGGTCTTATAGCACAAGTATAGGAATAAATCTGAAAACTGTCAATTTGTTGTTACGTCACAATTTTTTTTGCGATTCGGAGAAATCTTCCGAGACTCCATTCCGGAATTGAACTATTTACATAAGTAAGTTTGAACGGAACCCCCCTCAAGGCGCGAGTCCGACTCGCACTTGCAAAGTTTTTTTTATACTCACAGTAGTAGTACTAAGACAATATGACGTCAATAAAGACATTGTAACTTTGTAACTCTTTTGTTTTTATAAATATCGATCACGCAAGTTGAAGGTTACGAGAAGATAGCGTGATATGAATAGCCATTATTTTACACATTAAATACAAACAGCTGTTGTGACTTCAAACCAGAGGTAAACCACCTAACACAAGCTCTTAAAGCGATCCATTTTACAACCTAAACTGAACTGTTAAACGGATGGAGCTATAAAGGGTGTATAGCTCACTTTAACACGTCATGGTAATGCTCAAGGATGTTATGGAACTCCGTAACCCTAAACTAAACTATCGCATATCCGAAATAAAAAAATATTCGTAACCGAAATCGATATAAAGGTTTCGGATTAAATCGGAGTCTAAACGACAGGTTACGACAGGTTTTTATTAGTTTTGCCCGGCCAAATAAATGATAATCTATATATATAAAAGGAGAAACTGACTGACTGACATATCAACGCACAACCGAAACTACTAGGACTACGAGTGTGAAATTTTGCACAAAGCTTCCTTTTATGACGTAGGCGAGCGCTAAGAGAGGATTTCCCAATATTCACCCCCTAAGGGGATGAAACGGGGGTCCAAAGTTAGTATGGAGAAACCGACTTTCACGCGTGCGAAGCCGCTGGCAGAAGCTAGTCTAGAAATAACAGTTAAATGTTGCTATTAGTATTTTACTTTTATAATTTTAAAATTCTGATATCCGTAACCGAAACTTTTTTTTTTTTTTTTTTTTTTTTATTAATGATAGGCTCGCGTTTGACCACCATCTCACCTGATGGTAAGCGATGATGTGGTCGACGATGGAGCACGCTTGCCTAGAAGTAGCGGATAATTCGAAATAATTTAATATCCGTTACCGTATCCGTATTAAATATTTTTTTAATAAATATATAATCATTTATAACGTGATTCGATTCATGGATTTAATTGGATATTTTTAATTGAGTTTTTATAATTAAATTAATTATGTTAATTTTGAATCTTATAGTTAGAATTAATTATATATTAAATTTACGATTGCATGCAATTATCAAAACTATTATTTTGTAATTATTGTTATTATTTGGCAAGAAATAAAAGGCTTTTTATTATATTATTTATTACCGTATCCGAAACCAGGGACCTTACCATGACGTGTAAAAATGTCAGGCGTGCGGGCGAGAGAGAGGGATGGAGCTATACACCCTATATAGCTCCATCCCTTTAACAGTTCAGGTTCAGGTCGTAAAATGGATTGCGTTACGAGGTAGGGCCTCTGATCCGAAATTACAAATCCATAAAATCCCTGCTTCAAACAATGATGCGTATAGGTTGATGGGCACGTGTGCAAATAGAAAGAAAGAAATACAGAAAAACAGTTTATTAACGCGAAATGATGCAAAAGAAAAGGAAATAAAAAAAGAAGAACGAAAAAAAAAAGATTAAGTTGAGATAGTTGAGTTGAGTTAAGTTGTTGAGTTGAGTTAAGTTGTTGAGTTGAGTTAAGTTGTTGAGTTGAGTTGTTGTTGTTGTTGGTTGAGTTGAGTTGTTGTTGTTGTTGTGAATAAGTTTATTTTAACAGAAACCCGTTCCTAATTTCTCATATCGTTAATATACCGTTTCAATTACTTTCAATAGTGGGTTGTTCAATTAAGGACGAAAGGAAGAGTCTACGGAAATTCCTACCTGAGATTCTTGAATTTGATCGCAGAAACTGACGTCTAGAAGCCTTAGATCCCTGCATTCCGCTAGAATCCTGTAAAAACAACACAAAATAAACCTATTGATATGTATAAAATTACACATTTCATAAAAAGGACGGACGATATACATACATTTAAGCGAAGTTGCTGAATTATTTTCTCCACAACAAGCAGTCATCTTCCCTCTCCTAGAGAGGAGGCCTGAGTCCCAACAATGGGAACATTATAAGGCCGACTATGCTATGCTAAGCAGTCATCAAAACCTCGTTCCATTACTTTACATAAATATATTTTTATGTAGATATTGATCATAATTGAAATGTAAATTTATTTTATCTATATATTATTTTTATACTTTCGTACTCATATTTCTATAGTACTTTTTTTTTAGGTAAATACTTGTCATGTTTCTCGCCACCAACCTTGGTTCGCTGGTAGAAAATGCCCAAGGCATTAAGTCTGCCTTCGTACTTTTGTTATACACGAAGTTGTAATAAATAAATCAATAAGAATTGGACGTTGAAGTGTTATTGTCGTTTAGCAACGATTAGAAACCATTAAAACATTCAATTTTTACTATATAAAGGGCTGCTGTGACTCAGGCACATTTTAACTTTAGTGTGATCAAAGTTAATCACAAATAAAATTCAATAAAATAAAATAAAGAATACTTACGCATCACAAATATCAGGAGTAACAGCCCTGACGCCTAACAAATCCAGCTGCGCCAACTTCGGAGCCCTAGGCAGTAGGGCTCTCAGATCTCGGTCACAGACACCTCGTAGGGCTCCCAGGAATAACTTGCGAAGCTCCCCGCCTGATAACCACGCTAACCATTCACCGGAGCCACCGGCTTGTAAACTGTCGAATAAATACATGCTTGTGTTCGCTTGTTAGTGATTAAGTTTAGGTGAAGAATTTTGAGAAAGTAAGTGAGAAATGTAAATGAAACCAACCCGCACTGGGCCCGCGTGGTGGATTACGGCCTATTCCCTCTCCTAAAGAGAGGAAGCCTGAGTCCCAGCAGTGGGAACATTAAAAAAGGCTGATTATGCTATGCTTATTATGCTAAGTGAGAAATGACATCTATTCCGCCACATAATTGTAGGAATTAAAATACAAAATCTTGCACCATGGTTGATACCACATTCTGATGAATAGAGATTTAATAGTGTATGAGAAGAAATCTAAAAGTACACAACCTAGATAGCTTAGGCAATAATAACAAAATTCATTTCTAAGTTTTCACTTTTTACCCAACTACAAGAAGAGTTATAAACTGTCAACTTATGAACTGAAGTCTAGGATTTTTAATGTCAGCGCATTTGTTTACATGACCATTATGACGTCATGACCACAGAGCAACATGGCGTCCAGCGTTTTTGTGAAACTACGCGCGGAAATATAAAATTGAAATGCATTTTTATTGATATTTTTAAGTAGTTTACTAGCCCCTTAAGATCGAATTGAGACCCTTTAAAAAAATAGGTGTAATACCCTATTCTCCGCTCTTCGATTTGAACATTTACCGAAAACAACTATCGGGCAATTGCCCAGAACGGGCACAGCAGCTGTCTAATCGGAGGATTATCCCTTTTCGATGGAGGATTGCGAGACTTAACATCCTGTTCCTCATATAACTGAAGATGGACATAGAAGTAACATGCAGCGAGATGGTATTAAAATTAGAATGAAAAAAGATATATAGAGTTGTTCTTTGTGAACAGTTAAATGCCGTTGTTAAAATGAACTTGATAATGATACTCGTATATTGGCTGCTTTCCGATGGAACATGAAGTAAAATATAATGGAGTTTTTTTTTAAGATGCCAGCCTTATTAAAATTTTAGCAAGTAAATAACATTGTTATCGCTTTCGGAAGTATGTTTGCTATTTATAACATCTAACATCTCTTCTAATCTCTCCTTTCGCAGGTCTGCTGGAAGAAATTTCTTTTCGAAATAAGCAGTACCTTTGTACAAATTTTTATATTAAGATACCTATCTTCTTCTGTATATTACACCTGTCCTGTGTGTCTGGTATTGTCTTCTTCTGTTTATTATTAGTTTTGTTTACTTATATAATAAAATAAATAAATAAACAAAAAAAAACGGTATAAGTTCTAAGGCCGACGTATTTTTTTTTTAATTTAGGTGGTAAATCTTCCAATGACTTCTAACGCTCTAGGGCGAAGCGTGAGGGCTTGTCAGACTTTTATTGACTAAAATCCATTCTTATGTTCCTTCTCTGCCTTGCGCTCCAGGACTCCGGGCTTCCCTTCCCTAACTAAGTTCAACATGGTATTGCAATTAATTTTTCAAACTTACCACCAGCCGACATCCAGTTCTTGCAGCTTCTTACAATTGCCAAGCGCCCTGATGCCGTTCGGAGTTAAAGAGTAAGACTTCCAGAAGTCCACAGACACCAGGTTCGGGCAGTTACCGCCCAGGGCGATTGCTACTTCGTCCATTGAGGATATCATTTTGCATGATCCTGGGGAAACAATGTTCACAGGTGAATCGACACGTCTAAGATTGCAATTAATTTCATCACAACTGCTCAATGGTGCGGTTATACACTGATTATGTCATGAGTATTATGTCAAGAAGATCATTGGCACTTATCAAATCAAAACTCCAGTTTTGGGTCTCGAAACCGAATTACTAGCCTGTCGATTTTCTATCGTTTGCATTTCGGGGAGTGTGCATTGGAATTGCACAATTTAATTCCGCCAAGTCCGATCCATCATCGGACCACTAGACGTACGGTGTTGCGCCACCAGTACCAGTACAACCCGTTTTGGGAACACATTCATTATGCGCTAATGCTCAGCTAAGGAGTGAAATTCCCGGACGGAGTTTGTGTTTCCTTATAGCTATAACCTAGGGGTCTTTAAGACAAGAGTGAATTGGTCACTTCTAGGCAAGCGTACTTCATCGTCGGCCATATCATCGCCTACCATCAGGTGAGATAATGGTCAAACGCGAGCCTATGCATAATAAAAAAAACTTAACCTGAGTAATGAATGAAGGCGCTTACCAACATTAAGATGGCGAAGTCCAGGGTTGGATCTGATGATGGCGACGGCAGCAGATGTGGTGATATCAGTTCTGTATAGATCTAGACGTTTCAACTTCTTTAGCGCGGAGAGGCATATCCAGTCTGAGCATCCGACGACAGATCGGAGGCATAGTTCTGAAAAATATAAGTAGGTCGATGTTTCTACTAAGCTCCAATTACACCAATTTGCTAAAACAGGGTTAAATTGCAAATATTTCATACATTTGGCCTTTTATGGGTGGGAAATTATCAAATATCTTCTCCTGCTCTTGGAGGAGGGAGTATCAGACTTATTGGTTAATTGCGTTCCAACTGGTGGGGCCCAGCAGGGTCGAAGCCTACTGGGGCCAAGGGTCTGTTCTGAAAGGAAGATTCGGCCCTGGTACGAAAGGCAACGAAGGAACAAGAGTGGGTTTTTAGTCAATAAAAGTCTGACACTATCGCCCAAGAGCATGATGTCATATGATGTTTTTCCCACCGAAAAAAAAAAGGGGCACGGTGAATCTTTCTAACGTTACCACAGCCCTAGCGGGCATCGGCCCTACTGGGCACTGGCCTTACTGGGCATCGGCCCTATTAGGCATCGGCCGTAATGGACATTGGCCTGACTGGGCATCGACCCTATTGGGCCCCTTCCGTTTTGCTGCAATCTCTTTGTGAGGTGCGCATGCATGCACTACAAGCCGTCAACTCGAGTTCAGTCCTTAACGGACTCGGACGGCGGGCTAAATGCATGGCAAATGAAAGTACTTACGAGTTCGTAGGTGACTACAGACAGCAGCAGACAACATGTCGCTGCAGGCATGAGCAAGCTACTCATTTCTCATTCGCCGTAATTATACTTCACCCTGGCTAGACAGTGGAAAATGAACTCAAATGCCATAAAAATGAACTCGAATATCATAAAAATGCTACAGCAAATAATAATCACCTTAGCAACAAACGTACCTTGTAAACTAGTCGAGGTGTCAACGATAGCTCTTAGCACGGCATTGTCAACGAATTTGCAGCAGTTCATGCGCAAATGTGTTAATTCAGCGCCACTGTCTCTGAGGAAACTGTTGAAAATACCTTGAGTTGTTACATGATCGTGATACATATATTACGTACATTCTTTCTCTCATTCTCATTCACTTCAAATTCAAAATTGAAAACATTCGTTTCAAATAAACGATTTACGGGCACTTTTTAATTATCAAGAAGTCGGTCAGTTAGAAAAATGAATCTAATTGCACTTTGCAAGAAACTTCATTACAAATATCTTAACTTAGAATCTTAGTTACATATTTTCTAAATACTTAAAAAAGTAATTCAAAATATAGAAATTGAAATAAGCCACCGGCAGGAGATGACCGTTCTTGACAGACGGCGCCCGTTCACGAACATGACGCGTGTATGAGCACTACTCAGTTCAACAATTTTGAAGGGAACTGAATGATTCAACACATGCGCCATCAGCGAGACATTTGTATGAACATGACCGACTCTCATTATCATTATTTTTTTACAATATGGCGTTTGTGGTACCATATTGAATTTTGATTACTGTCATATCTTTAGTGAAACTCACAAGATTAAGAGAAATTCATAATTACTTACGTTTTTTTGCATTTTGCAAGTCATTGTCAGGTCAGGTCAAGTCATCCATTCAACTGGGTTAAACGAACTAAGGAGGTTGTATTGATGATTTCTATGATTATAATTTTGTAAATAAATAGATACAATGCGTTCCAAATAAGAATAGGATCGATTGCCATGTTGTTACGTCACATCATACTGTCAAATCGCAATAAATTGGGCAAAATTGAAGAACTCAGAGATGAGCAAAATTGAAGAACTGGATTCTGAATAAATTTTTTTCGTTCACAGTTCGTAAATAAATTAAATTTTAAAAATTTCTTGTTTTGCTCACCATAATATTTACTCGATTACATTATGACGTAACATCACAACATGGCAATCGATCCTATTCTTATTTGGAACGCATTGTATGTGTTACGATCGCAAATAACATTTTAATCCATAAACTATTTGACACTGACTATTAAAATTCAAAGAAAAAATCTTAAGAAAAATTTAATTTCGCGGGCTACCTTGGCGCTTTCACCTCAAGACAAATTGATTGTCAAAATCATCAAAATCGGCCCACGCGTTTGGTCTCTTGAGTGCCACAAAGGAACTAACAAACATACATACATACTTAGACTAAGAATCCACTTATTTATCTCAGTCTTGTACAAAACATGTTTTACATCGACTAAGATATTTTCCAGTAAACATAAATCAAAACAATAAACAGCCTTACTCTTGCAACAATGTTCAAGTTCACGTTACTCGCGTTAACAATAGTAATTAAAGCAACATTACTCACTTCACGACATAATTGGATTGTATCATGCGATGGCTGCCGCACCAAGATAGATCCAGTTTTTGAAGGAACTTGCACCGCATTGAAAGGGTTATAAGGACCTGGAAATAGGAATTGCAATTTAGTGAGTTTGTGAAGTTTTTTAGCTAATAGTTTTCACTATTAAAGAGTATTACATCATAAATAAAATCTTACAAAACCTTGAAATTCTCGACTTTCCTCTAGTATAATATGCATCTATATCACCTTTGTCATTAATCACTCTGCCGATTGGTAAAAACCGCATGTAAATCCGTTCAGTAGTTTTTGAGTTTATCGCGAACAGACGGATAGACATACGCGATAGGGGACTATGTTTTACAATATGTGAACATCAACCATCTATTCATATTTAAATTGGGTCTCAAGCTAAAAGTTGGGTATCGGAACCTATTTTATTCTACTCTAGATGGATAGCAACAGCATTATTTATAAACATAAATTTATTATTCATTTCAGCCGAAAGACGTCCACTGGTGGGCATAGACCGGGAGGTCACTTGTTGTCACTTGGGGGACCAAGTGACGCCAAAACGACCGGTCCTGTACATCTCGGATCCATCGGATTTCCGCGATCTTCACCAGGTCGTCGGTCCACCTTATGGGAGGCGTTCCAACGCTGCGTCTTCCGGTACGCGGTCGCCACTCCAGCCCCCCTAGCCAATTTACAACCGTTTCGTTTCGATTCTCTTTTCGTTGATCGCCTCGAGTCGGCCACGCCTCCTATTCCTTTGTTCTGACGTCATCTCAACGCTCAGTCACGTGGTCAGAACAAAGGAATAGGAGGCGTGGTCGACTCGAGGCGTTCAACGAAAAGAGAATCGAAACGAAACGGTTGTAACTTGGCTAGGGGGGCAGAACGTATCGGCTCCAATGACCGTCTGTTCTTCGATCAAGGTTCTTCATGATGCTTCGGGCTATGTCGGTAACGTGGTCGCTCACAACAGGCCTCATTAGAAGGCTTAAAGTCACCCACAGGACAATGGAGAGTTGCGGGAATGGTTTGAGTGAGTTGCCCTTAGGCAAAGGGCAGCTTAAGAAACACAGATAGGTTTTTAGTCAGTAAAATTCTGACTTTCCCTCTCGTTCCACCCCGAGCGAGAGAAGTTATTTAATGATTACCCACCTCAAAAAAGAAAACAATGGAGAGGGCTATGTTCGCAGTTTCCTAGCGTGATCGAATCAGAAAAAAGACATCCACAGGAGAACCGACATAAACATCATATCATCAACATCATAACAAAAGGTTATATTTAAAAATTCTTAGGTAGGAATTCAAATAAAACTTATTTATATAAAAAACAATACCGAGACAAACAAGTTCAAAGAATTTAGTCAAGTGGAAAGATATAAGTAGAGAGAGACACTTGAACTCTAAGAATCTTACGCACATCAGCAATTTTGGTTGCCGCAACTGTTTTGTTTTCTTATCTATATGTATAAAAAAGGAGAAACTGACTGACTGACATATCAACGCACAGCCAAAACTACTGGGACTAGGAGAGTGAAATTCTGCACAAGTTTTCCTTTCATAACGTAGGCGAGCACTAAGAGAGGATTTTCCAAGATTCACCCCCTAAGTGGAGGAAACGGGGATTCAAAGTTTGTATGGAGAAACCTATTTTCACGCGTGTGAAGCCGGGGGCAGAAGCTAGTATAATATAAACAAGTTCAAAGAGTTTAAAGATATATTTATATAGAGAAAGAGAGAGAGAAAGAGATACTTGAAATCTAGGAGATAGCGCACACGAGCCACTTGTCTCCTCAACTATTTTATTTTAAAAAAAAAAAAAAAAAAAAAAAAAAAAAAAAAAAAAAAAAAAAAAAAAAAAAAAACCTCAAGTTAAAGTAAAAGTTCGACAGAAACAAGAACAAGCTGCTAGGCAACTAAGTTGCTCATATGCACCCTCCCTAAACGTGTTTGCTCCACGTGACTTCAAACAATACGTGCTAACTCCCGTACTTTTAGGGCTTGTTTACTAATCTATGGAAAGTTAATGTGGAGAAAAACTATTGCATAACTTCAATCCTACTTTAACTGAAGAAGTAGGCAAGAGTGTACGACACACTCACAATTCGGCAGTTAGAATAAAAGTGACCCAACTCAAAAATTGCAATTTGTGGGAAATGAGCACGAAGAGCACCAAAATGTTTAGTGTTGATTTACGAGTAAATTTAAACCTATCTCTCCCTTTCTTACTAATAATTCACATTTTTTCCAACACTACATTTCAGTGTGCTTTTAAAAGTCAATTTCTAACAAAACTAGCTGCTTTCTAACAAAAACTACGAGCCTTTTTAAGTGGGAAATCATCCAATGACATCTTCCGCCCTTTTACGTCAGACTTTTACTAACTAAAACCCACTCCTAGTCCCTTCGTTGCCTTTCATACCAGAGCCGGGTTCTCCTTTCAGAAGCGAACCCATAGCCCCAGTAAGCAGGGACTCAAACTGTAACCGTAATAAGTGTTTTTAACACTGTTTTTTAAAACAGTTTTAACAGAAAAACACTTTTAAATGTAACAGATACAATAATGTTACCGAATCAAACTGTAACCTTTTATATGTGTTAATAAGTGATAATATGTATAACTGAAATAATCAGTTTTAGTATAGCTTTAGGTATAAGTAATTGCACAGTGTGGCAACAACGCGTGGCCGTATGAGTGTAAGACGCGTGTTGTCAAAGCCTACGACGATATTCACTACCTACACACACACTAGTTGAAGTTCCTGTGCAATTAATTCACTAAAATGCTTGTTTCTTGGATCCATTGGTTCAACTGAACCGTCACTATGCAACGCACACTCCGAACATGTCCCACCTCACTTCTCTGCAGTCAGACCTTTCGTTCCCGAATCCGAATCATTTAGTTCTTTTTTTCAATTTCTTCTGTATCATCTTCAAATAATATAAGACGCACAACTTTTTTTTAATGTTATAAACTAATGCTTGACTGTGATCCCACCTGATGGTAAGTAGTGACACACTAGTTTATCAAGAGCCTATTCCCTCTAGCCTTGAAGACACCTAAATTATAATCGGACGGGAAGACCGCAGCAGGTAAGTTGTTCCTGTCCCTCGATGTTCGCGGTATAAACGACGAGGCGAAACGCTTAGTCCGGACCGTAGAAGTTTCAACAACGTAAAGGTGGATACTCGCCGTTCGTCAGGTTGTCCGATGGTAGAAATGAGATGCTGGAATCAAGTCATGCAATTCCCACGCACACTTTTCAAAATTCGTCCTGTAAAACACCGAAAGGCTGGCTACCCTACGCCTGTGCTCAAGGATTTGTAAATTGGACTTAACCCGATCTGGATCACCAATTAGCCTCTTCGCACGCCTTTCCACCGAGTCCAAAGCTTCCAGGTGGCATTTTGCAGCACCAGTCCATATGTGGCTGCAGTACTCCACACACGAACGGACCTGTGCTTTGTATAACATTAAAAGCTGTCCCGGTGTGAAGTACCGCCGGATCTTTGCAAAAACGCCGAGTTTCCTAGCATGGCTTTGGACTCGATGAACCGCCCAAAGTTAAGGTCTGAAGAAATTTCAACTCCCAAGAGCTGAAGGCGGTCGGTGTACTCCAGGGATACAATCTGAAAAGCACAGAACCAAAAGAAGAACCAAAGAGCCAAAAAAAGAAAGAGCCAAAGAGAACGGGCTCCTTTTAGCGGTGAACAGACAAACTTGTGTTTTGGCGGCGTTGAATCTCACCAGATTGGCTTCACCCCACTTGGAGACTGCCTGAAGTGAGACATTCGTACGCTGTACCATAGCTTTTCTCTCGGACCGGATTAGCTCCTTACTAGCCCGAGTACTTGGCAGGTATCTCTCTACAACTGTGCTATCATCTATCTGCATACCCATAGATACCGGGCATCAGCAGATCGTTGATATGCAGCAGGAAGAGAGTTGCAGAGAGAACAGACCCCTGAGGAATTCCGGCATTAGTTGTTATAGGCTCTGATGAGCACTCATCGACAACAACACGGAGAGATCGTTCACTCAGGAAGTCTTTTACCCAGTTAATCAGACTAACGAAACGGCAATCGTTTCCCCATTCCTCTCGAGGGTCTCGCTCCAAAAGTGGGTAGCATAGATTAGTAGGTCCCCAGTAGACCGATTGTGGCGAAACCCATTCTGTTGGTCACAGAGGCGATCTTTACCTTCCAGATATGCTACGAGGCGCGAGTTCAATACACGCTCCAATCTGACATATTATGGAGTTTATTGAAAATTTGAAATCGGCCGATAGTTGGCAGGATCGGCACGACTGCCCTTTTTGGGCACGGGTTGCACGTTGGCAAGCTTCCAGGACTTGGGCACTATACCACTTATACCAGTCCTAAATGAGAGGCGATACAAGCACGTCAATACAGGAGACAACTTGGGCGCCCAAGCCTTGAGAACAATCGCTGGTATACCATCTGGCCCACTAGCCTTATTTACGTCTAGACAACTCTTCGTTCCTTATGCGAACCTCGGGCATCGAAGTGTCGCATTGAGGCAGAGTCGGTGGAGTAGCACTGCTAGTGTCAAGACGAGAATTATGGGCGAAGAGAGATGCAAAGAGGCCTACTTTCTCTCTCGCCATATGAGCCAGTGTTCCATCACTCATCAGGTTTAACCAGCGGAGGCAATGAGGGCCGACAAAAGTTCGCTTCGACCGACTTGGCAAAGGACCAGAATGCTCTGCTACCGGACGGCTGTGCAGAGAGCTTTGTGCCAATATGAGTAATGCGGTCGAAGCGAGCCTTCCTTAGTGCCTTTTTGTAGGACTTGGCAGCATGGTTGAAAGCTCTCTTCTTTGAGCTCAGATCCGGAGCTTTGTGGTCAAGAGCGTCAACCCAGGCGAGAAACGCCGAATACTTACGCTGTTCAGCTAGAACACAATTGGCGTTGAACCATGGGTGAGCTGAGCCATCGATGAGTACGTCGCGATAAGGGATGAAATACTCCATAGCTTGACGTATCACATCGGATATAGCATCTGCACAGCTCGACGGATTTTCAGAAGAGAAGCAGACCTGCTGCCAAGAAAAAGATGCAAAGAAGTGCCGAATCTCATCCCAGTCTGCTGACTTGTAACGCCACATTCGCCGTTCGCCACGAGAGTCGCAGTCAGGTGGGGAGAAGGACGATACAGACTTCACCAGACAGTCGTCTGAAGTTCCAAGTGGAGAGGAAACTGTTACGATACATCTGTCCGGATCGGTGGTCAGCAGAAGGTCCAGACAATTTGCAGTATGATCAACTACATCAGGCACCCTTGTCGCTTGCTTTACCAACTGGGAGAGGCCCATCGACATTGCAAAGTTTCGCGCTTCTCTCCCAGCGTGATCGGTCCTCTGGTACGGGAAAAGCCAGTCTTGGTGACGCGTTAAAATCTCCAGAGCGACAAACTGCGCATCAGGGTGCCGATGCAGAGCCTTATCGGCGGCCACACTGAGGTGGCCAAACAGTTGAGTTGTCGTTTTTTTGGTGATAGACAATTTTGTCCACACCGGTGTCCACCAACGTTGAGAAATTAGGGTCCTCAAGGTGACTGAGACGCTGGCAGCAGATGTTTTTGCGCACGTACACACAGACCCCGGCACGCTGCAAGAAATGGTGCTCCAATGAGTATCCTGGGTAGTCGAGATACGCCGCATCTGACGGACATCTGATCTGCGTCTCCGTCAAGAAAAGTAAGTGAGGCTTGTCAGTCCCGAGATGGTGGTGGACCGCATCGAGATTGGAGTGCAGTCCTCGAATGTTCGAGAGGTGCACTTGGAGTAAGAGGACGTGCATCCGCTGTACACACATACTTTTCTTTTTACCTATAATTTTTGTTTTTAGATTTCGAGTGAATAGGGTTGGTGGAAGATGGCAGTTGAGCGAGGCGATGCGATGTAATTCCAACAATACGACCAGAGTTGCTGCGCCAATGGAGGTTTGATCTGGAGACTGCGGGGTTCGCCCGAACCCTCCCAGGGATCGCCATCGGGTCCTCTCACCCGGTCGCGAACCGGCACGATGGGGCTACCCTGGGATTTTTCGTAGTTGGCGGGGCAGCCTTTTGTGTGGCACACTACTTGGGCCCCCAACTATCTGCGGTCGGCCAGTGGAGAATTGTGAAAAATAAAAATCCCACTACCCTCCACGATCAAACGTCCGACATAACAACAGCTGGCGCATCATACCCGGTATACATCGCAACACAACTGCTCAGACTCATCTTTCACCATACGTCTTCACCAGACATCACGCCGGAACACGACGGCTCGCGTGGCTTTGTCTGGTGGGTGGTAACTTTTAAGCCGGCAGCCGACGCTGCTATGCCTATCACCACATTTACTGCTCGTTTAGCACTACCCAGGGGACACGTGTAGGGTGGTTAGAACTAAGTAAATTTTACGGACACGTGCAGTTCATCCCCCAAATTCACCACTTCCTGTTGAAGTGGTAAATATCTAGATTTAGGATAGTCTTCGTCCTTATCCAGATGGGTTTTTTCTTATAAGAAAGGATTGATTGCGAATAATCCTCCGAATATATTTCTGGACTATCAGGACGCACAACTTCTTGTTGAAGTGGTAAGCAGTCGATTTTAGGATGGTTATCATCTTGATCCGAACGAGGATTTTTTTTTAAAAGAAAGGTTTGATTTGATTGATCCATTTCAGTCAAATAAACACAAAACTATTCAAATAAACTTGAAATTAAAATCACGAATATTTTCAATACTTCAGCGCAAATGTTTTGCACGGATACAACAGACTGCGACTGGATTTCGGCTATCCAATGCTTATTAACCATGAATAAGTACATTGTAAATTTGGCAACGCTGCATATACCTGTTACACTTATTAAAACTGTTAACACTTTTATATCTGTTACAGATATGTTACGGTTACACTTTTGTAAGTGTTTTGGGTTAACACATTGAAAACACATTTATAAGTGTTACATATTTGATTCTGTTATCAATTCAACATGTAACACTTATAATTCTGTAACCTTTATGAAGGTGTTTTTAAGTCCCTGCCAGTAAGCTTCGACCCTGCTGGGCCCCTACGGTTTGCTGATCTCCTTGAGGCGCGCGTGGAATGATACGCACCGTCGCGCGTCGACGACTTGGGCTCGGTCTGGACGGTTACCGGACGGTCGGACGTCGAGCTACCCATTGCTCGCCGTCCGTAAGCCCGCGCCTACGGTGGCCGGAAATCGGGATCGGAATCCCGGCGGCTGGGCCGTTCCCTCGCGCATGCGCTTGCGGCCGCCTCCTTTGCTAGCATTACTGCTTCACAGAAGGAGGCAACCGCCTAGCGGCTCGTAGTAGAAAATCATACCAAGGGAACATACTCCCAGGATAAAAAGTAACCTATGTGCTATTCCAGGACATTGACTACCCGTGAACCAAGTTTCATCGAAATTGGTTTATCCGTTCGGGTGTGAAGTAGTAACAAATATACACACTCACATACATTCGCCTTTTTATTACTACTTATTATTGTGATTCTCATAAGAAAATTCCTTGAAACCCGTCAACAATCAAAATTACCTACTAATTAAATTCTTGAACAGGTTTTCTAAAATGTGGCGCGTTAATGTTAAATTCGTCCACAAGGTGGATGACCTGGTGAAGGTCGCGAATATACTTAATAGCACGTGTCGATGTAGCGTTTCTCGAGACGCACTTACGCACAGTGGAGAATATGTTATGAAATTTAAGTAGGCAAGCAACCCAGGCTTTTAGGTTTCCAGGACTGCGGGCTTATTCAAAAGAAGATATACCGTGACCCTGGAACGAAAAGACCAACAGAAGGAAGACAGGTGGGTTTTATTCAGTAAAATTCTGACACTCCCCTCTCGCTCTTGCTACCTTAGGTGAAGTATAATTACGGCGAGCAATGGGTAGCTCGCCGTCCAATAAAAATAAATTAATTATAATATTCCACAACTATCACACAACACCAACGACAACTGATAAACATACTTATATATTTCTAAATACATACATATTTTAGATAAATTACACCCAGACACAGAACAAATGATCGTGCTCATCACACAAACATTTGTCCTGGGTGGGAATCGTACCCACGACTGCTATGTCGGAGGACATAGCAGTCAGGGCCACTAACCACTGGACCAACAGGTCAGTCAAGGAAGGTCAGGTAAGGAATATAACCAAGTCGAACATTGTCTTGTTGTCACAAAGTCGTGTCAAAAATATGAACGCTGCCCATTAGGGTATCGACCTTCCAGGGTTGTGGGATTGTACGAAAAAGTTACCACGGCTCTGAAGGAACACAGGTAAGCTTTAGACTGCGTTTTGAGAACACATTTAATGTGCGTTCCCTGCCGAAGTCTGTTTCCTGATAGCTACAACCTCCCCTAAATTGTGACTCTTTTAGTCAAAAGTGAATATAGGTTACTTGTAGGCACGCGTTGCTCCATCGTCGACATCATCGCTTACCATCAGGTGAGATTGTGGTCAAACGTGAGCGTATCCATAGCAAAAAAACAGGGCAAGAGCAAGTCGGACTCGCACCCTAAGGGTTCCGTACAAACTTACCTATGTAAATAGTTCGATTTACGAATGTAGTTTCGCACTATTATTTTTTTTTGCAATTCGGAAATATCTTTTTCGGAACTGAAAAAAAAAAATTTACAGTAACAACAAATTTACAGTTTTCAGATTTATTTCTATACCTGTGCTATAAGCCAAATTTCAGGTTCTGGGTCAACGGGAAGTACCTACCCTATAAATTTTTATTTCCTCGAGAGTGTCGAAATGTATGTTTTTAGCGACATAAACGGTCGTATCTTTTTTTTCGTTAACTTAGAAGTCTGATTTTTTCACAGCTTCAAGGGACCGCAGACAGACCTGAGTATGTGGTTTTAATTTCAACTCGATGCCTCCACGTGTTCCCGAGATAAAGGGTCTTGACAGACAGACAGACGGACGGATCACTTTGTTGATCCTGTAGAGGTATGCGGAACAGAGAGTAAAGTCCCGCAAACCTCCGTTGAAAAGGGAGCATCCTCCGACCAGACGGGATGTTATGTCTGGCGGGCTACTGCCCGATAGATGATTTCGGGCTGTTCTATATGTTCTAATCGCGCGGAGAACTTTGATTGCGCGATGCAGGATTTGTTCTTATGTGACGTCCTAGATGTCGCTACAATCCTATAAGGGTTCCGTTTTTTCCTTTTGAGGTGCGGAACCCTAAAAAATAGTATGAGTTTCCCTCTCGCGCCGCCCAGATTGGGAGGGGTTATTTATTTGTAGATTTCCCACTTTAAAAAACGCTTTTAGGCTTGCATAAAATCACCGACACCTCATACGTGTAGTAGTGGATATCTTTCTTTTTTAGTTGAATAATAAAGAAAAATTTTAAGATCTAGAAGGAAATGTTGTAATGAAAAATTAAACTAATATTACCTGTGATTGTACACAATGCCAGTAAGGCCTCAAGTCTATGCTTCTGTAAAGAATGGCGTCCGAAGCTAGTCTGTAGAAATGTCTGTTCACTTGGGCGCATCGGCAGAGCGACTGGATGTCCAGGTACTTCATCACGCAAAGAATGGTTTCATCCTGAAAGAAAGAAAAGTCGATTTTACTTTGAAATTACAGTTTAATATATCTAGTATACAAAATTCTCGTGTCACAGATGATGTATATATTTTTATTTTATTCTGTTTTATTTTTTATTTTTTGATATATATATATATATATATATATATATATATATATATATATATATATATATATATATATATTATCAACAAATACTAAGAAACAGAATAAAATTAAAATATTGTTTAATAATGTGTGTTGTATAATAATGTTTGTCCTGTATTTTTTGTTTATATGTATGGTGTACAATAAAAAACTATAATAAATATTTAAGGGGGCTTCCATACAACAAACGTCATTTTCTTGCCGTTTTTTGTTACGGACGGTACTGAACTTTATGTGCGAGCCCGACTCGCAATCGGTCGTTTTTTTTTTGTATATACTATTTAGTAGATCTAGATCGTAAAGTATTTTTCACTCTCTTACCTCTACTACCATATTTCAAATACTCAAAAAAGCACCCTCAGACTCAGGCCTCTTCTCTAAGGGCTATATTTCACAGGGACACCATGGCGGCGCAACTAGTCGCGCCGCCATGGTGTTCCGGTGAAATATAGCTCTAAGAGAGGCATTGGCCGTAATCCACCTCGCTGAACCAGTGCGGGTTGGTGAATGTCACAGGTTTAAGGACATGCCGGTTTCCTTACGATGCTTTCCTTCACCGGTTTGAGAACAGTACAGTAGTGATGAAGTAAATTGCACAAAGTAATGTACCTGGCTGGGTTTGAACCCGTGACTTACAACTCGTAAGTCGGGACCGTTACCACTGCGCCACCACTGTTTTCAAATTACTACACACTACCACAGAATAATTAATAGACATTGCTTTCATAGCGTTGACGAGCAGACATTTTTTTCAAGCAAAGAAGCATTGGATTTTCATGATGTCAATACGATTGTTATTCTGAATGTATTACCGAGCTAGGCAGTTAGATAACAGGTACATATTGTAATTAGTACTTATACGATGAAGCCCCGCCAGTCTCGCCGTTAGGAACTTCAATATGTTATAACCATGTTACATAACAATGTAAATATATGTAATGTTATTTCAAATTAATTATTGTTTTTTTTAACGACCGTACGATCTTTGTTGGAGGTAAGATTCGTTGAACTTAGCCGTAAGTGTGACGTAAAATCAATATTTTAATACTGTAATTAGCCTTTTGGAATTATTGTTAAAAACGGCAAAAAAATCTAGAAAAAAAAATTACGAGGGAAATGTCAAGAAAGGTACGAAAAAAGACTAACACTATTTAGTTGGACAGTTTTTTTCATATACCTTATAACGTTCCTAGTAACAAATAATCTTATAATACTAAGTTAAACTTATTCCATTCCATTCCATTCCATCCCATCCTTTTTATTCTACCCTTTTTTCTAATCTATTCTACTCTATTCCATTTTATTTTATTCTATACCAAAACTAATCTACCCAGCCGGCCCACATGTTCATTGTCAAAAAATTGGTAAGTGGTAAACCTTGGGTTGCCAACCATACTTTATAATAAAGAATCTTATTTTATTTATACTTCTGCATAAAAATAAAGTATATGATAATATTCTGTTTTCAATCTTTATTATGATGCGTAAAATTAAACACTAGGGAATATGAATCATTACTGAACCATTGTCGATGCTGCAGGTAATACTGCTAGTATGTGCTAGAAGCATATAAAAAAATGTCTTCAAGATAAAAAAAAAAATTGAAAAAATACTTTTGTTTTACTTTCAAATACTATTTTTCCTATTAAAAAAATGTGATACATTAGTTTTTTTTTTTCAAAAACAGTTCGTAATCTTAGGTACCTATACTTAAATAAACTTCTGGTGTTGTTTTTTCTGTCCAAACTTTAAGCAGTTTTAAGTGATATATCACGATAATCCAGAAAGGCGGACACGTCATTTTTTAACATACCTATCATAATATAAAACGATAGACATAACAATAATATGTCATAGTACGTTGTTTGGCAATAAATATTAGTCTATTTATAGTTCCTACTGTTTCGTGATGATTCACATGTCTAGGTCAGTTTAGTTATACGTTATTGGCACTGTGCAAAATAGCTAAAATCTGGAGGCAAAATCGGACAATATTATGAAACTGTCAAAGTTCACAAACTGTCTAGTTTCATAATATTTTTCAACAGCAACGTATTGCACAGGGGTATTCCGACAGGAATTTCTGAAAGGGAAACCGTGAATATGAGGGTTCCGTAAAAACTTACCAATGTATGTAAATAATTCAATGCCCGAATCGAGTCTCGAAGATTTTTCGGAATCGCTAATTGTTTTTTTTTGCGATGTAACAACAAATTTACAGTTCTATCGGACCTTGCTTCATGCCAAATATCAGGATTCTAGAAGTACTTATTTTGATTTCCTAGCAAGTGTCAAAATATATGCTTAAACGGAGCATACATGGCCTATCTTTAGATTGCGCAGGCTTAGAAGTTTGTTTTTTTCACTGGTGATTGGGATAGCAAACCTGAGAACTTGATATTAGTTTAAGCTTCATACTTCCACGCGTTCCTGAGAAAAAGGGTCTTGACAGATGGACAAGTTGATTCAATAAGGGTTCCGTTTTTGCCGACTTAGGTATGGAATCCTAAAAAATATATCGTTTGGAACCCTTTGCACGCGAGTTGGACTCTCAGGTTTTTATTATTTATAATAGAACGATTAAAGGTCAATGCAAACTATTGCCATGATTTACTTTTTTCTTTTCGTCAGAAATGAAATCTAGATTATATGTTAGAGGCCAATAAGCAATCATTAGCGAAAAGAACACACCACCACCCACCCAGTTGTGGGAGCTCGCCTATGTACATCAACTGTCATATTTTAAGGTTTATATAAAACTAGCGACCCGCCCCGGCTTCGCACGGGTGCAATGCTGATCACTTCATAGTATAAAACAAAGTTGCTTCCCGCTGTCTGTCCCTATGTACGCTTAGATCAGACAGCGCCTATCATCCACAGTGCAGTCGCGCATTTTAAACTTCTTCGGCCATGTATCTCGTGGTGGTAATGACTCCATAGAGCGTCTCGTAGTGCAGGGCAAAGTTGAGGGCACCAGGCCACGTGGTAGATCACTCATGATATGGACAGACCAGATCAAGGCCGCAACTAAGTGCTCGGTTTATGAATGTACTCGGAAAACTTGCAGTCCGCGATGAATAGCGCCGTTTTACCAATATGATCACTTATCGTGATTCACAGTGATGACCACGACCGCTCTGGTAAGAGTGTACCGACTGAGAAGAAGAAGATCTTTAAAACTACGCAACGGGTTTTGATGCGGTTTTGATCAGCATTGCACCCGTGCGAAGCCGGGGCGGGTCGTCAGTACTAATCATACTACAGAATGTCTTTATATACAACGTTCACAGCTTTTTTTTGTCATTAGATAATACAAACAGGTTTTCTTTTGAGGTTACTCTTGAAAGAGCGACATATCATTGGCCATGTGAAAAACACTCAACGATCACTAACGTTGAAACGTTGAAAGTTTGACCCTGCGATTTATTATTGTTCATTGCAAAAGATATCTTTACTTGCCACTGTGTGGACCGCCCGGAGGACACGATGGAGCACACAGTGGAGGTGTGCCCAGCTTGGGCAGAGCAACGCCGTGTCCTCATGGGGGCGATCGGTGGTGACCTCTTGCGCCGGGTCTTGGTACAGACCATGGTCCGGAGCGAGGAGGAGTGGCAGGCGGTCGCCTCCTTCTGCGAAGCAGTAATGCTGGCAAAGGAGGCGGCCGATCGCGTGAGGCAACGGTACTCACGCCCCAACCGCCGTCGGGATTCCGATCCCGATTTCCGGCCACCGTACGCGCGGGCTTCCGGACGGGGACCGTCCGGTAACCATCCGGAAAGAGCCCAAGTCGTTGACGGTGCTTAGTGTTCCACGCGCGCCTCAGGGAGATGTCAGCAAATCGTAGGGGCCCAGCAGGGTCAAAGCCTACTTACTGGGGCCACGGGTAGTGTGAAAGTGAAACCTGGGGCCCTGGGACGAAGGCAAAGAAGGAACAGGAGTGGTTTAGTAGTTAGTTTTAGTTTTTAGTCAGTAAAAGTTTGAAACTATCTCTCGCTCCGCCCAAGAGCGGTCATTTGTCATTAGACGATTTTCCCACCTAAAAAAAAACATTCCAAAGCGTAGATGTCTATGGAGAAGAATGTGCAAGAAACTCCATGGACACACATCTTCTCCGGTACCACATTCAGTGAGTATTTTTTTTTTTTTTTTTTTTTTTTATTATTGATAGGCTCGCGTTTGACCACCATCTCACCTGATGGTAAGCGATGATGTGGCCGACGATGGTATTGTGCACTCTATTATGACAGTTTTTAATGATTTTACCAGCAAACGCGTGCCATTGCATAGTTTAGATAGATTCAGGTTTTTTAAAAAAATAACAGGACAACCTATTTTCAACGCCATTTTATGAGGAGGGTTCAAAGAATTAAGAAATTCTGTAGGAAAAAAACTTTTTACAAAAAAAAAAAAATAACCGACTTCACTATAAAAAGCGGGCAAGTGCGAGTCGGACTCACGCACTGAGGGTTCCGTAAAAACTTAGGTTACCTAACCTAACCTACCTATGAAAACAGTTCAATTCCAAAATTGAGTTACGAAGATTTTTCCGAATCGCAAAAGACGTTACTACAAATTTACAGTTTTCAATTTTTTTTCCTATACTTGTGCTATTAGACCTTGCTTCATGGCAAATTTCAGGATTCTAGGTCAACGGGAAGTACCCTATGAATTTTGATTCCCTTGAGAGTGTCGAAATATACGTTTTTTGCGACATAAACGTCTGTATCTTTTTTTGTTAGCTTAGAAGTTTGAAGTTTGATTTTTTCACAGCTTCAAGGGACCGCAGACCTGAGTATATGGTTTTAATTTCAACTCGATACCTCTACGCGTTTCCGAGATAAAGGGTCTTGACCAGACATACCCACAGACAGACCGACTAACAACAAAGTGATCCTATAAGGGTTCCGTTTTTTCCTTTTTAGGTACGGAACCATAAAAACAAA
Organism: Mythimna impura; assembly: GCA_905147345.3. NCBI lineage: Eukaryota > Metazoa > Arthropoda > Insecta > Lepidoptera > Noctuidae > Mythimna > Mythimna impura. The sequence goes on along the minus strand of LR990353.1, from coordinate 18,948,005 downwards.
ACACTAAAACGATCAATATAACTTTAATTTTGGAAGTCAGTGTTTCTGATATTGTCTGCTTGTTATTTAACACTGACTTCCGAAATTAAAGATCGTTTTAGTGTTTTTTTTTTTTGTGGTGAAGTTGGTTATTTTTTTTTGTAAAAAAAAATTTATTTCACACTTTTTAGTTGTGATACATTTATAGCCAGAGTACCTATTTCTCATGACAATTCAATTTAAGCCAAACACTGTTAAGATACATTATTTTATTATGAAGTCCCCATCCACCTCCCAGCTCCATCATCAGGTCAGTTCGATAGTACCTTATAGCCAAAGTGCATCTGATGACAATTCTAATAAGCCCAAACACGGCTAGGTTACATTAATTAATGACGGAGTTCCGGTGCCTATCTTCCAGCTCCATCATCATCATCAGATCACTTTGATGCTACCATTTTCAACATACTCGTAACTATTCAGAACCATTTATTTATATGCATTGTCATAGTTACTTCTATCTTCATTGTTATATATATGTAGGGGTGAAGTTTAATTGGCCATTTTTGGTCTTTTTCATCAGTTCTACTTCATCAAATGTTACTTTTTGACTGTAAATGCTTAAGTTCTCGATGAAAATACTAAAATCATTATATAGTTGCCTAGAATATTTGAGGAGTTCCCTCGATTCCTTATGGATCCCATCATCAGAACTGGATTTTGAAAAAAATAGAACCAATCTGGAAGCATATCCTATAAGGGAAAAAAAAATTTTGCAAGTCGGTCCATAAACGACGCGAGTTCTGAGGTAACAAACGTAGAATCAAGTTATTTACCGCAACCGCTATGTCCCTGCATTTTAAATCTGTAATATCTTCGATAATATTCATTTAAATAACACGCTATAAAGGGCTATATTGATCTATATTAAATGCGCAATTTATTTAAGATACTTAATTGGATCAAGATTAACGCAGTATTGCTTAAAATCGTTTCGTAAATAAGCCATTATTTCTCGTAAAAAGTAAAAGATAAAAAATGGTTATTGTGGGATATCCCTAAGAGATGGACATATACCATCGCGGACTTTTTTGTAGACCTTTTTAAGGTGAACAATACTGTAGTACACTATTTTGATATATCTCGTGGAGTTCAGCCAGCGTTTGCAATGTAAGCGCAAAAAAATGTGTTTATTTACGACATCACATTAGAAACCTCTAAAATCATCAGTGTTCCTCTATTATATTGTGTATGTATCATACACATAAACCTTCCTCTTGAATCACTCTATCTATTAAAAAAAACCTCATCAAAATCCGTTGCGTATTTCTAAAGATCTAAGCATACATAGGGACAGACAGACACGAAAAGCGACTTTATTTTATACTATGTAGTGATTGTATGTACAATAAAGAATAAAGAACAAGGTCTTTAAACAGTAACCGAACGAAGATACGTTACATAGAAGCATTTCTAGTATATTTTTGTCAGGCGTTACCTATTTTCGTTATATTATAATGAAATGGAAATATAATACATAATATTTTGAGGTTTCCATTGATAAAATGTTAAAAGGAAAAGAGGCAGACCATTTAAAAGGTGGAAAGATGACATAGTCAAAGTGGCTGGTAAACTCTGGACCAGAACAGCCAGACTACGAGAGAGATTAGAGGAAACATTTGGAGGAGGCTTTTACCGCCACAGGCGGTCCTTACACTGAACACGAGAGCATCGAAGACGAAATACTAACACACAACACTAACAATTATAGGTATAAGTCTTTTGTTATATTACTAACACACTAACCCAAAAAAAAAATATTTGTTGTAAGGAATAATAAAAAGCTTTTTTTTTATTGATAACAGATTAAATAGGTACTGTTATATTTTTTCACACTCGCAGTTTCCCTTCACTAAATCTAGTATAAAAAAATAAGTGATAAACATACTTGTGATAGTGATTGACACTATTTAATGCGTACTCACCTCAAAAACCGAAACTAAAACTATATTAAACAATGGGAAAGTTAAAATATCAGACATACAGTATTTTAATTAAAGAAAAATAACGCCTGATTACAAACTATAGCAATATACTAAAAAGTCTCTAACTTCGTTTGGTTACGGTTGTTAGACATAATTCTTTTTGCTATTGATTTATCACACAGGCCTTTAAGATATAGCCTAGATTTCACTTTTCGTTCGTTGTATTATAAATAAAAAAAAACCTTAACAATAATTTCCTAACAACAATAATTTGATTAACGAAATACTTGTATGTGCATTGTTTAAATCTTATGATTTCTTTATAAGGTCTACTATTGAAATTAATATTCTTCAAACCTAGTAAAACTTACCTTATATAATAATTTACGAAACAGACACTTAAAATAATATTCTGTCGCCGGAAATATCATTTCATCAAGTTCAAGTTCAATGACGCGGTAGTGTTAAGTGGATTTGTTTTTACATAAATGAATTAATAAAGGAAATGATAAACTAAATGATTGTTTCTCACGCTAACTAGGTTTTAAAAATAGAATAGCTATATGCAAAGTTTTTATAGTCAACAAACATGAATTGACGAGAATAGTTCGAAGACAGCACTGTAATTAATGTTCATTTACGAACTTACTAGTATAATTATGGCAGAAAATAAAATGATTTACATGAAACTTGGTACACGGGTAGACCATGACCTGGAATAGCATATAGGCACGTTTTATCCCGGGAGTATGTTCCCTTGGGATAATTTTCTATTATCCCGCGGGTGAAGCCGCTGGGAGCAACTAGTAAGAAATGTATTAAATATAGAAGTCTAACTTAGTAGGTAACTCTTAGACTTTAGATAGCCATAATCTTTTTTCAGATATTATATTAAGAATAGTGACTACACGACATAAAGCAACTTCATACTCTAGACTCTAGAGCCTTCATCTATCACATCGTCAAAATGAAAACGCAGACTAGATAAATATAGAGGAAATGGGAAGTGGTCACCTCTATCTGCGAAGCAGTAATAGGAGCAAAGGAGATGGCCGAAAGCGTGAAGCGGAAACAAGCCTTAAACCCCGGCCTCCGTCGGAGACGACAAGGGAAACCTTATGCACGGGCTTGCTGACAACAAGCAATGGGTAAACAGACGTCCCAAAAGGGCCAAGGCGGAGTTGACTGCACGTGGTGTTCCACGCGCACCTCCAAGAGACGAGACGTCAGTAAGAGGGCCGATGCCAGGCGCCAGAGCTACGTGATTGTTCAAAAGAGTTACCGTAGCTTTCACAACGGGCAACTGAAGGTGAGTTGTAGTCAGTAAAAGTCTGACAGTCTTCCACGATCCACACGGAGCGGGAGAAGTAATTTGATGGTTTTTCACTTTAAAAAAAAATAGATACTTACCTAAATAGAAAAGTTAGACTTTTAATATAATTTAGCTGTAGTAATTCCTAAATAAAATAGAGAGAGACACCAGACGTGTGATCAAAACCGGATTCTACAATTTGAAGCAATCATTCTAACAAAGGGGCCTTACTAGACGGGTTAAAATGCCATTATTTATTATATTCTTTATTGTACACATAATGTGGACAGGATAAACATATACAAAAACAAAGTGTACAAAGGGCGGTCTTATCGCACAGGGCAATCTCAATCCAGTAGTGTGAGCGAGACAAAGGGATGGAACTATACACCCAATATAGTTAGTAAAATGGATGACGTTAAGAGTGCCTCTGAATCTAGTTAATGATTTCATTCGCAAATTAAATTAAGTCTGTGTGAGTTGGTACCGTTTGTATCGAAGCAAGGACAGCCTTAGTTTTAACTTCATCGCGTGATATTATTGTCAAGTGATGCTCTAATTTCAATAATTAAACACCTTGGAAAGGATTAAGGCTTTGAGATAGGAATGACAAAAATAAAGATGGTTGTATTTTATTAAGTGACTTAAAAAAAGAGATTACAGAATCTCTTTTTTTATGTTTTTGACCTGATTGTTTGTATATCTGTACGATTTTTTCAAAACCTAGTTTCGATTTCGTTATACAAGATTATTTTTAGTATATAATGTGAAACCTGAATATAGTTTTTTCAGAATCAGAAACTGAACCGATTCCAATAATTTTACACCACGTTAGACTTTTTCCCAATAATATTTAAAAAAGGTCACAAGTTGGACACCACCGACACTAAGTACAACACAGGTCACGACAGGTCATAGCGGGCATTAGGCGCCAGCGCACTGCTGGGTGCGGGAGCAAAACAACCCCTCAGTCGCCCGGGTGGCCCAGTGACCATGTATTATTGGTTGTCTTCAATAACCAATAAAAACAATAATAAGTACTTATATATTTATTAAATATATACAGGGTGTCTTTGATATCAACGCACAAATGAATACCATGGATCCACACAAGTACATGATTCTGGACCCCCCCAGTGGTGGAATTTTTCGTCGGTTTTTTCCCAATTTGTTAAAAAAAAATGTTTACGTTTTTTAAATTAGACTGTAAAAATGTTAGAATTAAGTGAAAAAAAATGAATGAATTACTTTTAAAATTAAAAACGTCATCGGGGTGATTAGAATAACGATTTTATTAACCTCGATGACATTTTAATTAAATCTTAATTATTTGTTTTTACTAAAAGTATCATCGGGGTTGGTTAGAATAACGATTTTATATAGTTAAAATTAAAAAAAGTACAAAAGTACAATTTTTTTTTAATTAGGAAAATACCGACGAAAATTTCCACTCCAAGAATCTTATTTCCGGGTGGTTATAAAAAAAATAACCATTAATTCTAACCCAACCTATCCGTAACGGGGTACCCTAAAATTACGTCTTTATACACATAATGATTTAAAGTAATAGAACATGTTTCATTTGCCGTCACGACATAACATTACCTAGGTAAGGTATGCAATGGACAATAATAATCATAATATTTCATTGCCTGGACACCACAGGCATTCTATACATTGCCTAGGTATTGTATAGAATACCTGAATTATACAGATTGCCGGTAACATATATATACATATAGTTTTGTACACTTTCTTTTTTTTATGCACCTGCCATGTTTTCTCTTCATCACCCTTGGTTGACTGGTAGAGAATGCCTAAGGCAGTAAGTCCGGCTTTGTACCTTTCTGTTGAATTAAGTTTTAATAAATAAATAACCAATAGCAAAGGATGAAAAAAAAGTCAACGAACCTTTTTTCCTAAATACTACCATTACGTTATGGAAAATAACCAGGCGATCTACCTATCTCTGGAAAATCAGTTAGTTCTTTTAGCCTCATTTTCGTACATAATAAAAACGTTTGATCTCGGCGAGAATCAATATCAAACTTGTCAAAATGAATGGAAATTTGAAGTGTTTTTGATAGATTGAGATTAATATTAAAATGGAAGGCCTCCCACAAGGTCACGAAAATTCGATGAATACGAGACGCACAGAACCGGTCATGGCGGCATGGCAACACATGGGAGAGGCCTATGTCAAGCAGTGGATGTCTGTCGGCTGATATGATGATATTAAAACGTGACAGTCATTAAAATGCCGGAAAACACCACTCTGTATTCATACACTATATCAAATGCACAATCAGAACATTAAAAAACTCACAGGTAGTCTCTCGAAGTCGCCTAGGGGTGGTCCCGTATCAATTTGCGTCTGATTTCGAGGAATCGGGATCTGGGGCACCAGAACTTCATGAAGATTCGACGCTATTATCCTGTTCAATAGTTGACCTGAAAGTTATTACAAATTAGCGAAGACGTACAAACAACTTTTGAACTGGAAGGGAGTGAAGATGGTCAGGATGCTCTTTCCAGTTGGTTCTTATGAAAATTAAACACTAGAGATGAAATGGACAATGGTTTGGCCGGATACCGGATACCAGATATTCGGCAAGCTACGAGGCCGGAGCGCCGAATATCCGGCGATTTGCCTTGTGTAAAATAATGAGAATCGTTTGAATTTTATGATCCGGAAACCGGCCGGATACTGAATTACTATCCGGTATCCAGCCGGATAGTCAAAACAAGGCCGAATAGGCCGAATACCGGATAGTTACCGGATATCCGTATCATCTCTACTAAACACATAAGGGAGCTGTATCGATGATTTAAATAAATAGGTATTACGCCCGCCAATCATATTTTAATCAACAATACAACTTGACTGTACTGCAAAATTCAAAAACTTAAAATTTTAAATTTCACGGTCTAGGCTAGGGTAGACCCGGTGGTCTACCCTAGCGTTTTCACCGACGAATAGTATATTCGCAGAATAATTCCTATGAATAATCGTCGCTCCGTCGTCGTTGCATCTTCGCGTCGTTCTACCTGTCAGTTTGTCCATCTGATCATCAGACCCATTTCTTCTAATTACAGATTACGATTACTGTACATATAGCAACCAAAACGATATTACAGCAATTACATATAAAAATAAAATTAGATTCATTAATTTGCATTCTATAAACATCGAAAAATAGTACAAAAAGACAAAGAATTTTATAATTACCAGAAACAATTATAAGTACTCAAAACAAGTTTATTTATGAAGTAAACTGGATACCCTTTCAGTCAACATTATCAGTTGATAATCTACAATCTGCAATGGTTCAATGAGTACCTTTCTCGATGATAATATTAATAAGAGTCCTGTCCGCCGGTAGCTTGGACCCTGTTCCCGATGTCGGTGGGATATAGTTTTTATATATTTTTATTGTCTTTTTTAGATTGAAATAGGTATGAAATATAATTTATGAATGTATTTAAATGAATAAAGTGATAATAATAGTAATATTGATGAGGTTCCTTTCTCTGGAGCCCTAACCATCGGTAGCTTGGACCCTGCTCTCGGCACCGATGGACTACAATTTTTTTTAAATATTTTTATTACGAAATATTTAAAAACGTACATAATATGTAAATAAGTCTTTAAACCTGACCTAGTAAAGTACCATTATGTCGGAATTAGGTAGAGTTATTTAAGTAGTATATGCTTAAGAGCATTCACTCGAAATTACGCGCTATTTGGCCAAAAAACCAAGATTTTCAAACCCGTTTATATCCATTATTGATTTATTGTACAAACATGTGATTTACCAATAATATTAGGAAATATTCTTGTCTAAATAGTTAAGTAGGATTTTATTTAAATTAATATCACGCTTGTGAACTATATTCACATATATGTAAATAGAGTTTTTTTTTATTTAACTTTCAGAGTCAATTTCGAAGCTTGACAACCTCTACAGTTCTAATAGAATTAATAAACAAATACACACCAGTAACTAGAATCCTTATCAAAATAGTTATAGAAAAAAAATCATTGATTTAGTTTACTAATTAAGAAAATTAAAATAAAAACATTGTCAAATTATTAAGAAATTATGAGTAAATAAAATGATCATTAACACTGATTTAACTTCCTTTTATCATTAAAGTAATAGCATAATCTAATTGAAGGACATTTTTTTCAAAATATAAAATTTAAAATTTGAATTAAAATAGCTTTATCAATTTTCAAACAAAACAAAGATATCACAGTTCAAAAACAGGGCAATTACATTTGTATAAATATGGAACTAGCTTTTCCCACGACTTCGTCCGGCTTAATATTGGTTATTGCGGACACGAAGTTGAAGCCAGATAAATAGTAGCCTATGTTCTGCATTAGGCTTCAAGCTTACTCCGTTCCGAATTTCATGAAAATCGGTTCAGTAGTTTAAGCGAGCGTGTGTGTATGCATGCTTATGCTTACCTAATATTTATCCTTTTTTTTTTAAACTGACACATTTACGGTGTTATAATGCCTGTACGAAGTCATAAATTAATATAAACGATATTAAGCCATTTGCATACTGCTTTTATGACGCATTTTAAAGTTAATATTTACGTAATTTCAAAGCGGCTAAAGCAGTTGTCCCAAACCTGATGTAGGTACAAAATATAAGCTGAAGAAATTTCGAAATTTTTAATAGCATAATAAAAACTTCTACAAATTAATTAGTTCTTAATTTTAAAAAATCAAAAATTGAGATTCAACAATAATAATTAATAAATGAGAGTTGTACACATTTTAGTATTTTGTGTGAAAAACACATTCCAAAAAGTTTGAAAAAATCTGTTCTGTGGTCACGGGTAGAGAAGCCTTACGACACTGCACTAACTAAAGATCCTATTAAATTGTAGTTCAGTATATATCATCAAATCATTTAAGAAGCATATTGAAACGATCTCAAAATAAAGATGAAAAACGAACAACACTAAATAGAAGGAATCTTAATTTTCCACCAATTAAAATAATACGATGCAGTTTGACACTTCGGTCCTTCTGAACAAAGTTGAAATTCGATAAATGATGATTTAACCATGACCATGACCAACCTTCTCAGTATTACTTCTGCATTAGCACTGAATAAACAATGCTAAAGGAACGTACTTCACAATGCCACATTCGCAAAATGACATATTGACGCAAAATGCCACATTCGCAAAATGACATTTCGCAAAATGCCACATTGCAAAATGCCACATTATCAAAATGACACATTCTCAAAATGACAAATTCTCAAAATGACACATTCTAAAAAAATCATAATTATCACATAACGTACGATTTACGTAAATGACAATAAAAATTGTTAAAATGACTTATTTACTTCTTGCAGTGGGTTTTTTATAAAAATTATGAATAAAAAATAATACCAATTTAATCTTTCCAGTATTTAATCACATTTACACATTTTCATTTATTTTAACATAAAATAAAAATGCTGTGCTTGTAATCTAGCAGTTATTAAGTTTTAGCAGGCCTGGCGCACTTCTAACTATAGGTATAGAAATCTGCCTACGCCCGCGGCCTCTCTTGCGAGGCTTATTTCGGTAGAGTGTCACACGCGTGTTCGATTTTCCGCTTGACCCGTGCTAACAAAAAATATTTTTGAATTCTTTACCGAATATTCTATCGAGTTTTTATTTCAAGTATTTGCGACATTTTTCACGTAAACAAGTCAATGACCTTAAAATCATTCCATATAGTAGACCTCCCAGTACTAGTGACTACCTTACTAATGCAAGGTCAACATAATTGGAATTATATCTTACAAAATGTTAATTATTATGTATAATAACGTCTTAAACGACCTACCTTTTAAAAATTACATATGAACGCAAAGCTAACGCACATACAAAACCAACAAAGTCATATACACTTCATTTTAATTACCTATTTCATTTGTTTAGATACCTAACTAAATGTAAACAATCTCTTGACACTTCTATGAGATGACTTTTAAAAACATATTTTTTAAAGTATGGATATAAGTAAATAGGTAGAAATCAATTAGGTACCTATCTACCATATAATTTTAGAAAATCTGATTATATTTTATGTAATAAAACGTAAGTACCTATTTCACATTTTTAAAAAACACACCAGTCTTAACCCTATAAAAAGAGCGGCCTGTTCAAAGGCGCATAACGGGCATAATAAAAGAGACTCTCGTCACGCGGACTTACGGTGCATTTTGATTCGTTACGAGCGCCACTGGATCTAGTAGGCTAATAAAATCAAGGTCGTGTCCGTGCCGTGCAATGTATTATGGACATTATCGCTGTTGTTAGTAGGTTTAAATTCGTATGTTGGCTATCACGGAGTGCAATTTCTGTACTTGTACTATTTCTTATTCTGTGGTTTTAGCTAGATGGCTTTCCATAAAAACATACTAACGTCCATCATCTTTGTGCCCTTGTTCCGTGTTATTTGGGGTCGGCGCAACACGTTTTTTTCTTCCATTCTGCCCTGTCACTCGTCATGCTATCACTAACTTCTTTTTCTTTCATATCATTCTTCACACAATCCATCCATCTTTTCTTTGGTCTCTCTCTCCATCTCTCTAATTCCCAACCCTCCTGAAGAGGGTTGGGAATTGTTTGTCTTGGTATGGTCATGTGAAGACATGAAAAACAATTACAAGACAAACAATTCCCTTTCAACTTTTCAGTCACTGGCGACTCGGATAGCAATCTATCAGTCAAGATTGATAGATTGACTGATTGATAGATTGATTGATAGATTGATAGATTGATAGGTTGATAGATTGATAGATTGATAGGTTGATATATTGATAGATTGATAGATTGATAGATTGATAGATTGATAGATTGATAGATTGATAGATTGATAGATTGATAGATTGATAGATTGATAGATTGACTGATAGATAGATTGATTGATTGATTGATAGATTGATAGATTGATAGATTGATAGATTGATAGATTGATAGATTGATAGATTGATAGATTGATAGATTGATAGATTGATAGATTGATAGATTGATAGATTGATAGATTGATAGATTGATAGATTGATAGATTGATAGATTGATAGATTGATAGATTGATAGATTGATAGATATATATTGATTGGATTGGATTGTATACACTTTATCGATTCTCGTCACACCACACATCCATCTTAACATTCTCATCTCCACTACGTGCAATCTTTCTTCATCCTTCTTTTTCGCAGCCCAACATTCTGATGAGTATGACAGGCCTTATCACGGACTTGTAGATTTTACCCTTCAACTTGAGGGGCATCCGTGGGTCACAAATTGTTCCCGTGACCTTTCGCCATTTCATCCATTCTGTGTTGATCCAATGTGTTACGTCCTGGTCTCTACCTCACCATCCCCTTGGACAAAAACATACTAACGTCCAAATTTTAAAAAATACCGAGTTCGAAGTGACATTTTGGCATTGTGCGAAAGTGGCATTTTGCGAAAAGTCATTTTGCGAAAGTGGCATTTTGCGAATATGGCATTTTGCTAATGTGACGATTTGCGATATGGCGTTTTGAGAATGTGACATTTTGAGAATATGACATTTTGCGAAAATCTAAAGTGTCATTTTGCGAATGTGGCATTGTGCGCCTAATCCTTACCTACAAGGTGCGTCAAACTATTAGAAATTATATTCACAGTTAAGAAAAGGGGAAAACTTATCGGGCTTACCACAGCATTAGGTGCCTACTATTTTAAATTTTAACTTAGTACAATTAAAGTAGGTACTTCAATTGCACTAAGTGCAATCGGTTCCAGTCTATTTTTTCGTAGAATCGCTTGACGAATAATTTTGTTTAATACAGAATCGGATTCAACGATTACGTTTGTCAGGAATTTTCACCTAGTGATATTGAGCAATTATTCGCTAAATATCATCATCATCATCATTTCAGCCGAAAGACGTCCACTGTTGGACATAAGCCTCCCCCAAGCGTCACCACAACGACCGATCCTGTGCGTCTTGCATCCACCGCATTCCCGCGACTCACATCAGGTCGTCGGTCCACCTTTAAAGTGGCAGTGGGCAGGGCACATTGCTCGTAGAACGGATGGTCGATGGAGCCGAAAGGTTCTAGAGTGGCGACCGCGAACCGGAAAACGCAGCGTTGGAAGGTCTCCGCTAAATATCACCAGGTGAAAATTTCTGAGATATTTTGTACAGTAATTATCGTAAAAAAAAAACGAAAATACGATAAGACCAAGGAGTAAACGTGCATCTAGCAGTTACTAGTACCTATTAGGTTTAAGTGAATTACATAACATAATAATATTTAATGTGTATGTGCAGAAAAGTGGCACATATAGGCTAGGAATGAGGTGATATCACATTATTTTATAACAACGACAGTAGAAAAAACATAGGTATAAAAGTAAACATAGCTCTCTACCATAAGGTATTACCACAATACTACAATAACCAGGGGCGCCGGCTTTTAGAAAACCTCATGGGTGCTCATGCTCATTTGATGACTCGAAAAAGTGGCGAAGTGTGAGAAGAGAAATGCACACTGGTCGACCGACAAATAAATAAATGTCCTACTTACATACTGCGTACTTAATTACTAATTATGTTCGATAAAAATGTAAAATGAAACCATTAAAGTATATTAAAATGAAACTAGTTTTTATTATCAAGAAATATTATAATTTATACGTAACCGAAAAGGTGATTACTGATCTGTTTCGTGATGTCTATTTACAGGGGTGCTCGGCACCCACTGTTTATTTCTCATGGGAGCTCGAGCCCCCGAGCACCCACGCAGTCGGCGCCCCTGACAATAACTACCGATTAGTAGGTAAGTGAGTGGTCCGATTTTTGGTGGTGTTGTCAAGTCTTTTTATTTTTTGGAGGATATTTTCAAAACCCTTCTGCTCTGGGTGGAGCGATAGGTAGTGTCAGACTTTTACTGACTACAACCCACTTGTGTTCCTTCAGTTACCCATTACGACCCAGAACCGCGATAAATCTTTTGAACAATCGCGTAAACCTGGAGTAGGTATTGTTTTTTTTTTTAATGTGGGAAATCATCTAATAACTTCACGCTCTATGGTGGAGTGGGAAGATGTGTTAGAACTTTACTGACTAAAACCATACCTATGTCCTTCAATTGCCCTTTACACCCTGGAGTATGGCCTACCTTAGGTCAAAAGACTTCCTACACTATCTATACATATAATCTAATCTATTAGGTAATCACAGGTGGAGTTATAAATCGATTTATACATTTTTCCGTCGTAATAATCTTGACATGACAGTAATTAATGACCACAGGATGTGGTTTCACTGGAAATATTGAAGATTACATCATACCATGTATGAGTATGACGTTCTGCATCGCTAGAATTTTGTCATGTCATCCAAAAAATATTTACTTTCAGTACGTGACTAGTCTTTGTATTTTATGTAGGTACTCCTGTGGTCCAAAAAACTAATACTTCAGTTACTTAGTATTTTAGTGCTGAAATGCAGTAGGTAAGGATCAAGCCCGAGTCGACAGTGCGTAGAGTTCCACATGCGCCTCAAAGAGATGTTAGCAAAACTGAAGGGGCCCTATATAACTGGGCCAATGCCTGTTAGGGTTGAAGGAACGTTTGAATGAACGATCATGGCCCTAGAACGCAGACTTCTTCATTGGATGTTTTCCCACCTTAAAAAAGGTACCTAAGTAAAATTTCAATAAAAACTATAGAAGAAATACTGAAGTATCTGATCAAAATACTGATGCATCTGACCAAAATACTGATGTATCTGACCAAAATACTGATATCTGACCAAAATACTGATGTATCTGACCAAAATAATGAATTGGTGTTTTAAGAAGATAAACTACTAATGAATATTTAGGGAGAAGATTGAATAATATAAAAATTAGGCAGGCGGCCGTAGCCAAATCGTGCATGCGATTTTTATTTAATAAAAAAAAAAATAGATTTATAGAATTCTTCATTCCTAGGATAAGACGGCGCTAGCGCTAACACGCTTATTAATTACTTACTGAGTAACAATCTAAGGCAAGTACCTACAGGGCTTCACACCTTTGATCTAGTGATTATTTTCTTAACTAAAGACACTTACCTTTCTCGATAACCGGCTGCGTTTTCTTATAAAACAGAGAAGAATACGAGAAGTTATTTCTCATACTCTTCACGAGATTCGGAGGCTGTTTGCCACGAAGCAATACGGCATCCAATTCGGTGTAGTAGGGAAGTAACTTGTGGTTGAACTCTAGTCTTAGCATTCTGGTAAAAGAAATTGTTTATTAATTACTTTAAAGGTGCTATTAGAACCTCAACTGCAGGCTGCGGATGGAGGCAGCACATGCGGCAGCTGCACAAAGTCTGCGGCTGCACGACTGGTTATGCAGGTTGCGGCAGCACTCGCAGCTGCGTTCGGAATATTTTCACAGAAATTCATACTACTACATAGAAAACCAGTCGTGTAGCCGCAGCCGACTTCATGCAGCCGCCGCATGTGCTCCCTGCATCCGCAGCCTGCTGCCGAGATTCGAATAGCACCTTTAGGCCCACCAACCACCAATCAAAAATGTTCATCATTTGCTGTCATTGCCATAGTAATATGGATAATGGCTTCTTTCATTTAAAGTAAACGATCAATTAGCATCATTCATGTAGATATTGCCCTTCTTAAATTACCGTTTCAGAGACCCTTGAAAATAACATATTTTCTAGTTTCCAGAACCTACAAAATGTTGGTCAAAACTGTTTGAAATTAATGCCGCGGTGATCTAAGATCAGTTTCTCAAGGAGCATAGACGAACGAGGGATAGGACCGGTAGATTTTTAAAAGGCTGTCTTATAAGATACGAAAGCAGCATTTTCAAATGTCAATCCTATAAAGTATAATATAGTGTTTGTATACTTGTCTCGAGTTCACTCACGGGGCAGTCGTTTACTGGCCGTTGTTGAAGACGGACGTATTAAACCTAACTGCTGGTGACGTAACGAGCAAATGTGTTTACACCCTGTGCCCGTGCATCCACTACAGTATATTAATCCAAAGATATAAGAAGAGGAAAGTATAAATGATCTATTTGACAACATACAACTTATGACATAAGTTAAAGCAACGAAAACTCACCGCGTCGGTACATTCAGCTGCCTTATCGGTGGGCTGAAGATCCTGGGGGTATCTCCAACATACTCGGGCTCCCCTTCCCATAGCAACATCCAGGCTGTCGGGCCTAAAGCCCAGATGCGGACCAGAGCTCCAGGGTTGTAGGTCTCGAAGATTGACACTTCAAGTGGGTAGACAGATTTTTCGAAGGACACTTCTGCCGAAAATCATATTGTTTGCAACGAGATCTTGGATACAACAAAAACTTCGTCAATGATAAAAAATGCTTCTAGTCTACTCGATTCTGTTTTGATACGTAGGTACTACACCATCTATTCAGAGTCAGGGCTTTGCCATGCGGATATCAGGGCATACGTTTAGAATTTCATGAGTATATAATTTAGTGTTTCACACACACAAAAAAAACCGGGCAATTGCGAGTCGGACTTGCGCACTGAGGGTTCCGTACATATTTACCTATGTAAACAGTTCAATTCCCGAATTAAGTTACGAAAAATTTCGTAACTTAATCGCAAAAAAGTATATTTTTTTGTGACGTAACTACAAGTTTTCAGATTTTTTCCTATACTTGTGCTATGAGACTTTGCTTCATGCCAAATTTCAGGATTCTAGGTCAACGGGAAGTAACCCAAGTACAGGAATAAATCTACTACTACTACTACGCCACGTCACAAAAAAATACTTTCCTTTTTCTCTCTCCATTCGGGAATTGAACTATTTACATGGTTAAGTTTGTACGGAACCCTTAGTGCACGAGTCCGACTCGCACTTGCCCAGTTTTTTTTTTATTATTAAATATAGTGTTTGCAAAAACCTGGTAACACAAACATGGTCACACACACAGTCAAACCTTGCACTAAATAAATCCTCCTTAGGTCCTGCTACGACATAAAAGATGTCGATGTCAATTGCTACTACTAATATGCAATTGATTGTAAAAACTTGAGCCTTGAGCTCTTGGTAGGGAGCTCTTAACGCGATCCATTTAACAACCTAAACTGAACTGTTAAAGATACACTCCTATATCCCACCCATCTCCATCCCTTTTTCTCACTCTCACGATTATATTTTAGGTGGGAAATCACCAAATGACTTCTCTCGCTCTTTTGTGTCAGACGGTCGCAAACTAGCGTTCCAACCAAGGTGACCATGGTTATGTGTTTGGTTTGTATTGCGGCTACATGGATGTAAACCACGCGTCAAAACGTTTGGTGCTTGGGAAAACGCGCCTCCCAACCAAGGGCGTTGAAGGTCATGGATTACAAATGCTGTCTACACGGACTGAAACTAGCAAGGTCACCTTGGTTGGGACATTGGTTTGCAACCGTCTGGTCACCCCTTAACTGACTAAAACCCACTCATTACCACACAGTTTTTGCCTAGCGTTCTAGGGTACCGAGTTTTCCTTTTAGAAGCGAACCCATGGCCCCAGTAAACTTCGACCCTACTGGGCCCTTACGGTTTTGCTGACATCTCTTTGAGGCGCGCGTGGAACACTACGCGCCGTCGACGACTTGGAACACGTCATGGTAAGGTCAATACAATACCAATACACCAATACAGATCCGATGTAGCCCAGAACGGCCCCCCTAGCGAAGTTACGACCGTTTCGTTTCGATTCTCTTTTCGTTGATCGCCTCGAGTCGGCCACGCCTCCTTTCCTTTGTTCTGACCACGTGACTGAGCGTTGAGATGACGTCAGAACAAAGGAATCGGAGGCGTGGCCTACTCGAGGCGATTGATGAAAAGAGAATCGAAACGAAACGGTTGTAACTTGGCTAGAGGGGCAGAACAGAATAGAAAGCTCTATGCTTTCTATTGTCTTCTTGATAATGCAGGGATACAGACTGGATTTTTTTTTATCGCAAATTGCGTGTTCTTGATTATCTTCGCTAACTGTGTCATAGGCGTGTTTTTTCTTATTAGGTAGCAGATCGGTAGTATTATAATTAGTAGCAGATGACATAAATGGTCATTAGTATAATTAACATATCATTTACTGACAATATTATTGGAGTAGACATAAAAATATTATGGAGTTGAAATTAACTTAGATATTAAAATATTGGTTTAGCGTCAACAGCTTGTTCCCTCGAAAAATAATGTAAATATTGTATTTACCTACGCTTGATATTTTTAAGTGTCTCAATCTATATATATAAAAGCAAAATACCACTCACTGATTAATCATGAAATCTCAGAAACTATAACACCTACAAACTTATAATTTGGCAGGTAGGTTCCTTATAGAGTGTAGACATCCGCTAAGAACGGATTTTACGAAATTCCACCCCTAAAGGGGTAAAACGGGGGCTGGAAGTTTGTATGGAGAAACCTACTATTACGCGGGTGAAACCGATGGCAGAAGCTACATCCTCACGAGTCACGCCCCAGCCGCCGGGACCCCGACCCCGACTACCAGCCACCGTAGGCGTGGGCTTACGGACGATGAGTAATGGTTAATCGCCATACGGCCGTCCGGTAACTGTCCGGACCGAGCCAGAGTGGTCGACGGCGCGTAGTGTTCCACGCACGTCTCAAAAAGATGTCAGCTAAACCGGTCGCAGCCTACTGGGGTTATGGGTTGTGCGAAAGAGAACCCCGGGACCCTGGAACAAAGGCAAAGAAGGAACGTAGGAGTGGGTTTTAGTCAGTAAAAGTCTGACACGCCCTCCCTCTCCGCCCAAGGCGGGAGAAGTCATTGGATGATTTCCAACCTAAAAAAAAAGCCCCAGCAGGCAGATAAAACAATATTTTATTATTTTTTTTAATTTGTGTGACAGAGTGGATGATCTACACATCTTTCACACTTTCTTGTACTGATTGATTGTCAATAAAAAAAAAGAATATCCCATTTAAAATAAACTGACTATAGGCCTTTACCCAGCATTGGACTATAAAAGCTGACAGTTACCAATAACTACTAACTACAGTTGAACACTTACCTACAAAATCCTGGCTAGTGATGGCACTGGCATTTTGTGGCATGTAGTCTTGCTGGGCTGACGGGGCCTCCTCCCACCAAGTCCCATAGGTTCTCTATAAATAAACAACTGTTTAAAATTGAATTAGACAATGGTAAGACTGATTTGAGGCCTATTAGAAGTTCATGGCCAAGGCTGTGGTCAATTATTATAGACCAAAAGTCAATATAGCCAAGGCTGTGGTCAATTATTATAGACCAAAAGTCAATATAGCCAAGTCTGCTGTTAAAGTCGTTTTTTTTTTAATTGATATAAACCAGTGCTTGACTGCGATGCCACCTGATGGTAAGCAGTGATGCAATCATTGATGGTGAGGTGCACTAGTTTATTAAGAGCCTAGAGACAGAAATGTGACCTACAGACATTATGTGTCATAGGAAATACACAAAAAATAGTGCAGTCTGAGATATAATAGATGTCATTATTCTAAAAACATACATCCATTGTCCATTTATTTCAATTTAAAATATCAATTTGTAGAAAAGCCTGAGATAAATAACAAAAAGTAAATTAAACTGCCTTCTACCTTGTTCCTGGTGCAACAGTAAATTGAATTTAAAAGTTTTTATATTTAGTTTGAAATAAATGACAAGCAATAAAACAAAAAAAGAATATCATAAAAGTGGCCAGTGACATTTAAAATTTCAAGGCTTCAAAAGTTATGTATTGTTGTAACTTAAAAAAAAAAAAACAATCTTGTTTTCCCTTCACATGTGAAAGAAAATGGTTAGTTTCAATAAGTTTATTAATAGAATGCCCTTGATTTTTATTCAAATAAGGAAGTTTGGTTTAGTGCCATTGTCTGATATTTTTCTGATAAAAAAAGACACCCACTTTCGTCCTACTTCTATTATTGTATGGGTATCTATGTGAAAGTCAAGTGTTTGTATATTGCACCACCAGACAAAAAAATATATTTTTTTTTTTTGTTAAATAAAGGTGGGATGTCATCAAATGACTCTTCCTACTCAGGGTGGAGTGAGAGGGAGTGTCATAGTTTTACTAACATCTACATTTAGATGAAATTCATCAAAGCCATGATCTACCTGTGATTAGACAGGTAGATCACAACCTGGTTTAAGACAATTTTTTTTTATGTTTTTTTTTTTGCTTAGCCACTGGGAAAAGCTAATAACAAAATTCAGTTTATTGTGACTTTTATACTGGCCCCAAACAATTTCAAGTATGATCATTTAGTAAAAAATAATTGACAAAACACATTCAAAATTAAATTTTATAGACTGATGCGGCCAGATATGGTATAGTAAAGGGTGCAAGAAACTAATTATTGAATTCTAATGAAATCAGATTGATAAATAAATAACCCAGGTATCTTAATTTAACCTTTCGAATACCGTAATTAGAGACACAATAGAAAGACAATGAGAGAGTGATTCCGGCGTTTGCTTGAAATTTAATTAATTAAATAATTATAATCACAATATTATTCTTTTTCTTATTCAGAAGAATCTAGGCTATAAAACCTTCCAATGATCATGACAATATACAGTAGTGTATCTTAGATTGAGTTGCCTTTGATTGACTACAGAAATATGACCAAATATCAAATTCAGATAATTGAGTGCAACAAAAAAGGTCATAAAAATATCTTTTTTGTTGGTCTGAGTTTGGGTGATATAAGATACAGGTATCAAAACCATTAAAAATAATTATAATAAATTCAATATCATCATAATTAATATTATACCTATTTGTTGTACCTACCTATTCTAAAGAAAAACAAAAACAAAATAAAAATATTTATAACGTTAAATGAAAAGAAAAACACAACAAAATATAGCTACTTTTACCATTACGAAGGCTTGTGGATAGTCGCCATAATCAGGAAAATTTGAGGGTGGTCCACGCAGGTTAAATGCAGTATAGGAAACACTGATTTCACTGCCATACTGGGAACTAAAATCTTCAACATTGTGAACAAACTGCTCTATTATTTGAGGTTCCTTTTCTTCGTCCACATCACTCTCATTTTTAAACCAAAACAAGGAAGATATTACATCTGAACTCTGCATTTTAAGCTAATTTATATATCCGTCTCCAGAATTCTCGTTGGAAAAACTCAGGCGAACTGAAACGAAGACAACAAAGATGCGCGCTCGAATGAATTTATGAAATGAAAATGTTTTTATAAATTTATATTGACAGCTGACAAACACAACAAAACCGATCACAAACAACAAAGCCTCATTCTGCAAATTGTTGACAAATCTTTGATTAAAATCTAGAAAAAATATTATTTTAAAATGATGGAAGCATTTATATATATTTAGCAAAATTATCAAATATAATTAATAAATAATAAATTTGTAGAAGTTTTCAGTTGTGCGAATGTAGGAAATCAATGTAGTTAACTTTAAAATAAAAAATTGGACAGGTTAAACTTGATGTTACTTAGGCTTTGTTTCATCGCAATCGGTTGACTATATCGAAAGATATACCTACTACATTCATTGACTGTTAGGCGGTATGAAGTTTGCCGAGTCAGCTAGTAGGTACTAAGATAGATGTTTTATCATTCCGAATTCATTAATTGAGTTACATTGGAAATACTTTCGATTTTATCTATCAAAGTTACAGGCACATCTCATTCTCCTGTTGACAGCCAACAGCTGATTTTCAAAGGATTCCCTTAGTATAGAGTAATTCCTTCTAAATAAATGCTATCGATAAATCCAAGAACAAAATGGTAAGGAAATAAGTCAAAATTTATTTTATTATGTATTCGTATTGTACATAATAAATACTATATGGCACTATTATTTTTTGTTCAATATACTTTTCCAATTTAATAAAAAAATAACCAATCGAACACTATCTTATTCTTTCAATTAAAAACTTCAAAACCTTATACCGTAAATCGATGATTTTTCATATACGATTTGTTCTTGGGACCAGTCACAATAATTATTGTTCAAATAACAAAACCGTGCCGTGGGGTTCGAGTACTCATCGAGTTGTTCGAGACGACATAAGCATACAGCTAGTCACTGGTGGTTCGCGGAGTTTCACCCCGGCGTTGCATCTCCACGTGCAGATCGTGCACGTGTGCAAGGACTGTTGCCTCCAAATCCCACGTTGGTAGGACAGCAAAGAGACTCGCCGCTTCGCGGGAAACCGTGCAGTATGCGGATCGCGTTTAACTTGACCGAAGTATTGTATAATTACTTAAGTATTTGTAAGTATGTAAATAATTTGACAATAAAGTGGCCTTCGAATACACCACGAAAACAAAAGCACATATCAAAATCACTGACAAAAATTCATTTTTTTTTCTACTCTATTTTTTAATGAATCCTTTCCAACTTCCCTTGGGCAAAAAAACATGATTCTAATTTTCCATGAAATAAAGCTAACTTACAAATTAAAATAATTAACATACCAAATATTTATATAAAAGTGATTAATGAAACCCCTTATTATAAACAATAAAAATAAAAGTTAGTGAAGTGTATTTGCATGATTGAGTTATAAGATTTTTATAACTCAATCATAATTAGTTAAGTATTTGTAAGTATGTAAATAATTTGACAGTAAAGTGGCCTTCAAATACACCACGAAAACAAAAGCACATATCAAAATCACTGACAAAAATTCTTTTTTTTTTCTACTCCATTTTTTAATCAATCCTTTCCAACTTCCCTCGGGCAAAAAAACATGATTCTAATTTTCCATGAAATAAAGCTAACTTACAAATTAAAATTAATTAACATACCAAATATTTATATAAAAGTGATTAATGAAACCCCATATTATAAACAATAAAAGGAAAAGATAGTGAAGTGTATTTGCATGATTGAGTTATAAAAATCTTATATCTAAAAACTACAGTGTGTATCTAAAACAAACCACTAAATAGTGAAAACCAAAATGGCAAAATATACCTATCGCAATGTATAATATTAAAATTTTGATACATTTTAAAATTTGTAGGCCATGCGTTCCAAAAATATTT
This sequence comes from Mythimna impura, assembly GCA_905147345.3. Classification (NCBI taxonomy): domain Eukaryota; kingdom Metazoa; phylum Arthropoda; class Insecta; order Lepidoptera; family Noctuidae; genus Mythimna; species Mythimna impura. The sequence continues at coordinate 18,926,614 of LR990353.1, read as the reverse complement.
TGGTAGTTAGTGAAATAGTAGCTAAAAGGTTATCAGAACAACCCATTCAGTAAATAACAAACAATCTTGAAAAAACACACTATATTAATAAGCAATAACAAAATAATAGAAATCTGATGATATTAATTTTGTAAATTGGTTACAAATAACACTTCTACACATCAATAAATTTTATCAATTTAGATTAGATGAGGCTAAGCCGCTAAGGGCAAAAATATAACAGAAATCCATTCTATCAAAAGATCTAAATATTGCAGAATTAAGCAGTTGCTTATACCATAAACTAAATAGTAAGATTTTTACTTTTAAAAAAATACCATAGACGAAATAGTAATCATTCAGAGTGTGGTGAGAATATCCAAAGAAATGAAAACTATTTTTAACCTTTGCACGTTTCGTCGTCCAGTTCATTTACTTCATTCAATATTCTGTCATGATTGATGCTTGTCAATAAAAATGGCAGCGGGACCAATTGCCGAAAGAAATCAAGGTATTTAAAGATGCAATTACTTGTTTGACCATCCTGATGATAAATTATACTTAATATTTTATTGCTTTTGTAACAAAAAATCAAATATCCTCTCTGTACTAAGTTTATTACATAGTCAAACTTTTTGAGGTTAAGTATAGTTTTGAAGTTTTCGTTTACTATCTGAAATTACTTCTATGTGGCGGTTTTCGGTTGTAGTAAACAGGTGAATAACTTTATTCGTATTCGATTGGTGTAAATTCGCCTTTTAGCTTGTTTCGCGGTTTTCTTAGATTGTTGTTTGTTTACTTGCAGATGCTACAATTTATGTCGGCGGTTTGGACGACAGAGTCACAGAGAGCTTATTATGGGAGCTGTTTGTACAAGCCGGTCCCGTGGGTATGTATTAAAATGGACAAGAACCTAGAAAACCTATGAACCTCTTATAATAACAATTTTGAAATCCTTCTTTTATAATGCAATTTAAAAATTAACTGAATTAAGTGACCAATATTAGATTATTACTACGCTTATTTAGGTCAACTAATCTCTAAGTAATATGTATAAAAGCTAGCATAAATAAAAAGCCAAGAATTATTTAACTCTCTAAAATATTGAGTCCTATATCAGTAAAAATGGTTCTTCAACACTTTCTGCTGTGTGACATTAAATTCGTGAAACCGAACAGTCTTGCTATAACTCTTGGTATTTTCTTACAGTGAATGTACACATGCCAAAAGACCGAGTGACTCAAACTCATCAAGGATATGGATTTGTGGAGTTTATGGGTGAGGAGGATGCTGATTATGCCATAAAGGTGTGTATTTATAATTTTGGCGTGCTAGATTTGGACTTCACACATGCATAAATGAATACAAACTTTGTTATGTATTCATTTAAGTTATTATTTAGTTGGGCTGGTTTCTGCAATTTATTCTATTTCGGGCTGGTGTCTGCAACTCCACAGGTAGGACAGATGTGGTGGTCTTTTCCCCAAAAGTCCAGGCGCCTTTTGAAGGTTTCCCCCAGAAAACAAAAAAAAAAAAAAAAGAACAGATGTGTTATTCAATTCACCCCAGCTCCTCAAGGAAGGCCAGCAATGCCCTGGTGTTACTCCCTGGTGTTACTGATCATTTTGTGTAGGGTACCTGGGTTCGAAGTACTTTGCCCTGTATCCAGTGACCCTTGGACAGCTTAGAAACAGATGAGCTGCTCTCTCGTTCTCCTTTATTTAGGCTCTGCAGACTTCATATAGATAGTGGACTACAATTTACAATGTTATCTTCTCAAAGCAATTGTTGTGAAATTTTACATATACTTACATTCTTCTTTTTAACAACAATTCCTTACCCCATAGATATGGAGCTATCACTCTTAATTCTACTGATTGGTTATCAATATCAAAGAATAATGTCCCATATGCATTTTCTGGAATAAATTCAGTGTCAGTATTTCCAACAGCTAACATTTTTATTTTAGATTTTCTGCTAATCACCAATATTATTATTATATTTTACAGGTGATGAATATGATAAAGCTATATGGTAAACCAGTCAGGGTGAACAAGGCATCCGCCCATCAGAAGAACTTGGATGTTGGAGCTAATGTGTTCATAGGAAATTTGGATCCTGAAGTGGATGAAAAACTGTTGTATGATACCTTCTCTGCTTTTGGTGTTATACTGCAGACTCCTAAGGTAAAATTCTGAAGATATTTTGTAATATGTATTAATTCTTTCTGCGTACAGTAGGTAATGGATAATATTAAATGACTTATCAAGTTTTTGAAATAGATGTGGTTGTCACGCACATGTGAGTAACAGACACACAGAAAAACTGTTCTTTTTCTGCAATTATTTTCTAGTTTTACAGCTTCTATGAATTTGAAGATTTCTAAGAAAGAAAGAAAAATATTTTATTTGGCACACATGGATACACACACTGTAAAAACAAAATTTAAGACAACTCTCTTTTTTATTTAGTTTTTTTAGTACTTTTGTTGCCAAGGAACTAGCACAAATGCTGGGTCCTTGGGATCTTTGGTCATACAATAATCGAAAAATCTTAATTCTTTAGACTCGCTTGTCGGTTACCTACTGTCTAAAATGACAAAACTGACTACAATTTTCATCTTGGTATATATTTATATTATTGACTAACTTTTAGCTGCGGCTTCGCCCGCATATATCAAATATAGCCTATGTCACTCAGGAATAAAGCAGCTTTCTATAGGTGAAAATGTTTTCGAAATCGGACCAGTACATTCAGAGATCCTACAAACAAAAAAACAAACTTTACTTCTTTATAATATTACTGTAGATGAATAAATATGAGTTCTTTAAATGCTGGTCAAATTTTTAAATACCTGATGTGAAAATCCGCTTTACATCTATGTTCCTATTCACCCCATTCAACTGTCCTGGGCATGAATAAAGTCAACAATAGCTACCTACGTATAACAACTACTTGATAGGTGAGTTGTGGACACACAGACAAATTACCTACAGGCTTGGCCAAGTTGATAATCCTCAACTCCAACTCCTCCCTCCTCCTCCCAACTTTAGTTTGGTCTTCGTCAGAATTATTATTAAGTTCTCTTAACGATTTGATATTTTTCATAGTATTTATTAGTTTATAATTTTAACATATATATTTATTTTATTACTATAAATTTTTTATTTTATTTTTTCTGTTTGAAGTATCTGTTATTTGTTTATTGTGCAAACCTACCACAGTATTGTCTTTTTAACCCAAAGGTTGACTGGTAGAGAATGCCTTGTTGCATTAAGTCCGCCTATGTACCACTACTGTACATGAAGTTTAAATAAATAAATAAATAAATAATCTACAATCTTTAACGCTAGTAGAAAACTTCAATTGTATGGGAATGACATCATCTCTACGTTAAACCACATGGTCAGAACAAACTAATAAGAGGCGTTACCTATTGTAGAAAGAGATTCGATACGAAACGGTCGTAACTTGGCTAAGCCTGCTATGATGTGTTCTTGGCACTGAAAGTTTTAATGATTCATTTGATAAATATAGTACCCAAGGTTGCATTTTTATTTATCTTTTAAGTAGACTTGGTTCTTGCACTCTTGATGTGGCTACCTTATTTAATGACAAATTTTGAAAGATTTTTAGGGTTATATAGAGGTTGAGAAATACTCAACTTGAAATGCTTAAATCAGTAATTGGGGGTTAGAAGGCTATATTCCCAGCTGCCCCCACACACATGGATTGACAGATGGCAATTGGGAATCGAATACTCAGTCAGGGAATATACTGTTAGAAGTCGAATTTACTAAAACAACACATGTATTTTTTTATTTTTTTATTTAAAGGCTTCAGTGCACTCTTGGTGACTTTGCCAGCTTCATGGGATCAATCCTATTGTAGGACAATGGGCATCATGCAAGCTGCGATAGCAGACTGCAAGCCACCCATTACTCTACTCTGTCCCCTACTCACATTCAAATATAGTTCCTCACTCTATACTCATATTCTCTGCCCCTCTCTATCCTTTCTCTCTTTCATACATTGTTTTAGGAACTTGTAAATACTCTGTGCTTCTTCAGACATTGGCTGGTTGATTCTACCATTGTGGAGATCAATATTTGGTAACAGGCTCCTCCTCAGTTCGCGATACTGGTCACATTCCACCATCACATTAATGATATCTTCGGGCTTGATGATTTAACCCCAATTAAATGATAAAATTTGTTCAGAACACATCTATTTACATTCAAATAATCTCTTTCAGGTAATGAGAGATCCTGAGACAGGCAACTCCAAAGCGTTTGCCTTCATAAACTTCGCATCATTCGAGGCATCTGACGCGGCGATAGAAGCTATGAACAACCAGTACCTTTGCAACAGACCTATATCCGTGTCATACGCTTTTAAGAAGGATGTGAAGGGCGAGAGGCACGGATCTGCTGCTGAAAGGTATGCATTCATTTTTATATTTGTCTGAATGGAGTTGCAAGGCGATTCCCGGCTACTGTAGGCTCGGGTTTGTCAGACGGCCGTACAGCGAGCTACCTATTGCTCGCGGTCTGGCTGTCCGGTAAAGACCAAGCTCGAGTCGACGGCGCGCTGTGGCCGCCATCCCTGGAACGCAAATGGCAACTGAAGGAACACAGGGTTTAGTTTAGTCTGACACACCCTCTCGCCTCACTCCGAGTGGAAGAAGTTCATCATCTAAAAAAATATTACTGATACGTAGAGGCGTCATCTAAAATACTGATGTTTATCTGCAGTTAGTTACTCTTGAAGCTGCCCCAAAGTAGTTCAGAAATGGCTTGACAAATGATGCATTAAAAATTTGTTGAAAAAAAAAAAAAACCATTATGTAACACAACCAAACCATAATGTAACTATAATGTGTGTGATATGCTAACAGTAAAAAGAGGAGAGGAAATGGTTCAGCCATCATAATTGTGTTTTTACACCAACTTTAAGATGGGTAACAGACTGCAAAGATGATTTCACCAGGCCCTTTGTCTCAATATTTGATTTTTAAGTATTTTTTTAAATATAATTTAAATTTTTACAGGTTACTTGCTGCCCAAAACCCGCTATCTCATGCGGACCGTCCTCATCAACTCTTCGCAGACGCCCCTCCAACAATGATGGGACCAGTACTCATGGCGCCTCCACCACCGCCAGCACCATCGCCGATGCCTCCTCAAGGCCCGCCGATGAACGCAAGACCACCACCACCGCTACCAATGTCTGCGCCACCGCCACCGCCGTCTTCAATGCCTCCACCCGGACCGCCGCCACCGCCCGGGCCACCTCCACCCCCGCCACCATTCCACCACTTCCCACCCCCACCATTCGGACCCCCAGGCTTCGGACCCCCGCCACCCCCAGGCTCAAGACCTCCGCCACCCTGGAGACCCCCGCCTCCATCCTTCAGACCCCAGTTCCCGCCAAGAGGACCTCCCCCGTTTGGACACCCCCCCTTCCCGCCACACCCGCCTGAACCAAACTATAATTATTAAGTGTAACTAAATAGTGTAATTTTCAATGACTGTTTTGTATTTCTTCCTTTTTGGAATGGAAAATAAAGTTTATTTTATGTGTAAAGTAATAAAATTCAGTCTCTGATTTCCGAAAGTCAACTGGTTGACTTAATTATTATCTGCCTTAAATAAAATCGTATGCATTATCACAAGATAACTCCTTGTTCGTGGCCACGACCGATGACTATAAGCCAACAAAATAATATAGTCAAAATTCAATAGTCCAGTAAATAACCTAAAGTTAGAGAGCCAATAAAATAAGCAAAAGCTGGCCTGGATTCGATTACCAGTATCGGCTATAATAATTTTAGCTACACATACTTTGCTCAAGAATACGTTTAGGGAGAGTTGGGGTGGACAATGCTAACGAAAGAAAAGTCGTTGAGATTAAAGGTAATTGGCGTAAAATTGGAGAGGCTCGTCCAGCAGCTGCAGTAGGTGGATGATGGAAGTTAATGACGAATTAAATAAACCACGAAACCATCATCTTGTCATTACGATTTGGGCCTGTTATAAAGTAATCTGAACACGACTGAAAACCATCTGAGAATATGTGATTCGAGATCATTAATCACACAAAGTCCTGACGGAGTTCAACAAAAATCGGAAACCATTGGCGTAGCTACTGAAAGGTATAGGCGGGGCAGTACCCTGGACCCCAAGCTCGGGGGACCCCAAACCTGATTAACAAACCTCTTATTGAAATAGCGAAAAATTCTCATTCACCTTCGAAATCTAAATACCTAGGTTGGAAGAATAATGAAATTGTGGCAACTCGTTTTAGTCAGTAAAAGTCGACACTCCCCTCCGCTGTATCCAGAGCAAAAAAAGTTATTTGATGACCCACATAAGAAAAAGGGGCCCCATCAGTTTTTATTTGCCCCAGGCCTTTGGTTATCTAACTACGCCACTGCTCGAAACGCAATAATAGTAGATTATGTGACTAGGGGATAAAGCAGTGTCTTTAAGTCGCGGGCGGCATGTTGAATTCCGAACGAAACGAAGGTTGCTAATTTTAATCCCGAACGTCAGTGAGGGATTTATATAATTAACTCCCGAGCACTGCGAGGGAGTTAATAAAGAAACCTGAGTGAAGTGAGGAATTCAAGCCGCCCAAGACAAAGACAGCTTTATCCCCGTGTTGGATACTCTACTTTTTACACCATCTGTGAGATAATTAAAAGACAATTTAGTAAAACAAATCATATAATAGAGAAATATAAGTATTACTAGCTGAGCCGGCAAACGTTGTTCTGCCATATAAATAAAAAAAAAAAAAAAATAGATGTTGGCCGATTCTCAGACCTACTCAATATGCTCACAAAATTTCATGAGAATCGGTCGAGCCGTTTCGGAGGAGTTCAAGTTCGAACACCGTGACACGAGAATTTTATATATTAGATTTACGAGTTAATCTTATCTATCACTCAAAATGTTTTGAGATTTGAAACAAACAAAATTCACTACTCAAAGATTCTATAGTTTAAATTTTCTATAACGCCCCGCTTGTTCATTACTTTTTTTTAGAAACTTTTTGTATTCTGTTTTTTTTTTGTTAGTGGCCAGTTTGAATTTTGAATAAACTTGTTTGATGCACTATATTTTAATTCACATAATGCTGACGGTTTTTCACGTTCCAAATTCAAATCTCATTATTCCCTAGGGATCGCCCATACTGCATTATCTCCCTAGGGACATAATGACTTGCTTTAAGTGATGGTTGTATGACGTATAAAAGGGCATTATCGAGCAGGTGGTGTAAAAAAATTTCTTTCCATACAAAGCGCAATCGAACTTGCGATTACTGTTACTCATTTTACAATTCGTCTTTTTGGGACCTTTTTTGTACAACAAGCTCAATAAATTATTAGATATATATAGCATAAATTATATTAAATGTAGTACATTGTTATCGGAGTAGGTATCTATTGAATCTCAATTACACAGACACAGAGAAACTATTGGAAGTTTTAGTATGATTGTAAGGTTTAGTTCGTAAGTTGTTATTTCTGTTTAGATGCCCTTGTTCATTAGTCTTGTTAAGTGATGACCCGAAACACAGGTTTTATAAACCTAGTTCGGGCAAGTCGCTACTTATACATAATTCTAGGTGTAAAGTTAATTTTCCTTAAGTCCTTAAAAATTGATAATTTAGTTATACTCGTAGTTATTCGTTGGGAATTAATTTATCTATATTTTGTTTAAGATTTACTTGTGGCTATTACATGTAACAATATTGTATAAAGATTAAATAAAGATTATTATTATTATTATTATATTATTATTATTATTATAATTTTACCTACCTCCAAAATCAGCGAACTGTTCACATTTTTTTAAGGCAGACTGATTAAATACATTGGAAAAGCAAACATTCTACTAGGTAATTTAATTGAAAATCCATTCAACTAAAAACGAAATTCACATATGAACCAAATATCATTTTAAAACATACATAGTTCAACACTATTTAATGGAAAACTCACTGGGCGGTAAACTGAAGAACACAAAAATGCCACATTCACTGAGGACCTAAGTACCTAAGCTGTAGTATGTACCTACTCTTACATACATAAGGTACATTATTTATTCTGCCGAACAACTTCATTTGTCGTCGGAAATATCGACGAGACGGCAGGCACGCTAGCTCCGGTAATAGCGAAATGTCTGCAGCTCTGCAAACGGGAGCCATACATATGATTCTGACATATTTGCTTATTGCATGCCCGGTCCGCACAAACTGGACGCTCCTTGAAAACGATCGTTTTATAAAAATGTTGTATTCGCGAAGCATTTTTGTATTGTCTAGGAAAAGAGCTATTATTTGAAGTCTACCGATAAGTGCATATGAATTTGTTCGTTCAAGCTGCCGCTTGAAAGTTACTGAATTATTTTATTGGGGACTATTATTATAGCTTCTGCCAGCGTGATAGTGGAAAAATATACCATGGAATATTTTATCCAGGGAGTATGTTTCCAAGAGTTTATACTCCCAGGATAAAATAGCAAAGGAGCCGGCCGTACGTGTAAGGGAACGGATTTCCTCACGCCCCAGCCGCCGCGATTCTGACCCCGATTTCCAGCCACCGTAAGCGTGGGCTTGCGGACGGCGGCCAATGGGTAGCTCGCCGTCCGGCCGTCCGGTAACTGTCCGGACCGAGCCCGAGTCGTCGACAGCGCATAGTGTTCCACGCGCGCCTCAAGGAGATGTCAGCAAAACCGCAGGAGCCTAGCAGGGCCGAAACCTACTGGGGCTATGGGTTCGCTTCTGAAAGGAAAACCCGTGGTCCATGAACGCAAGGCAAAGAAGGAACATGGTCTACTCGTGTAATAAGTTTCATCGAAATATGTTCAACCGTCTGGCGGTTAAGGAGTAACAAACATACACACATTCACAAAGTTTCTCCTTTATACTATTAGTGTGATTTCGACAGGTAGGTTACACCTATCTAATTATTCCGTGAATTATCCTGTTCCTCCATATTTTCTCTCCTCCATGAGTTCTTCATTGCACATTGCGAGATATGTATTTTTTACTTCAACAATGGTATGACTTGGTATGACTACACTCGCGCGTAATGCGCACTTACTGAGTTGTTTACTCTGCTAGCTCTTTTCCATTAGAGTTACGCTAGGTTAAGCTTAGAAAGTCGGGCAATCCTATTGATGGAAATCAGATACTTACATCCATAAAAACGTAGCTTCGTCTCTAATAGTGGAACCGCAGCCTATTCTCGAGGAAAAACTTTATACGACAGATATTTACGAAATTCTAATGCTAAAGTACAAAATAGAACTTAGTGCCTTTTAAAAATATAACCAGGTAGTATATCTTTTCTTATAGTCTGTGCGTGTGTTTGTCACCTAACTCCTCATAAACGGTTTGACCGATTTGGATGAAATTTTGCGTGTTTAATTGAATAGGTTCCTGGATGGATTGAAAATACAATTGATTTTCAAACCATCCAGGAAATACAATTGGTTGTCAATTTTTTTTTCCTGCCGAAAAGCCTGCGTCCGGGCAGGACATCCTCTACGCGTCAGTCGGGACCATAGTTATATAACATTTTCTTAAAAGGTTGATGCTTATCTATAAATTTTGTTTAAGTTAACGTTACGACGTTTTCGCCTAAGCAAGAATCAAATAAAACAACGCCAAGTATTATACCTAGTTGTATTTAGATTAGTAGTTGTAGAGTGTTTTTTTGTTAGGTAACATATTGTCCCACTATTGGGTAAAATAGCCTCCCTCCACACCTTCCATTTTTACGGGTCCGCGCTTCCTCCTTTCAGTTCTAGTGAAATCGGACTAGGTCGTCCCACCATCTCTTTCGTGCTCTGCCGAGACCCCGTCTGACTGTCTCAAGGTACCAATTTAAAAAAAAAAAATTTACTTATATTTATTAGGTATTAAAGAAAGAAAGAAAGAAAGAAAAAACGTTTATTCGTACCTCACACATAGGTACAGTAAAATTCAGTAGAATACATTGAAATTAAAATATAGTAGAATTAAGTATAAAAATAACTGTATGATCTGTGCAAGGCCAAAAAGGCGCTTAGGTATTACTGAAGTTGTCGGTCTCGTATATGGTCCTACTGGAGTTGCAACCTGTTGGTCAATCAAACTTAAATTTACATTTTGTTATTCAATATAAGGAATAGGTAGGTATCATTTCAATAATTTCAATAGGGACAACACACGCCTCCTTCTGCGAAGCGGTAATGATGGCGAAGGAGGAGGTCGCACACGTGACGGAACGAACATCCTTCCGCCCCAGCCGCCGAGACCCCGATCCCAACTACCAGCCACGGTAGACGTGGGCTTTCGGACGTCGAGCAATGATTAGCTGGCCTATGGCCGTCCGGTAATCGACCGACCCAACACAAAGTCGTCGACAATGCGTTGTGATCGACGCGCTCCTCAAAGAAATGTCAGCAAATCGTAGAGGCCCTGCAGGGCCTACAAGGCCGCTAGGGCCGAGTGGATTTTCTGAAAAGGAAACCCGTAGTTTTAGAACACAAAGGGCAACTGAAGGACACAGCTGTAGTTTTAGTCAGTAAAAGTCTGAAATGCCCTCTCGCTCCACCCAGAGCGGGAGATATCATTGGATAATTTTCCACAAAAAAAAACACATATCTACCTACCTATACATACCATCAACAGAAATGACCTATGCCGTCAAATTGCGAGTTAAATCTCACATTGTGCATCGTTCCGCGCACTGCGATAATGGTCGTCCAAAGTTGACACGGAGTAAATAATAAAATGGAATGATGATAAAAAATAAAGAGCAAAACAAAAAAACTGGCATTTCCTATCAAATCGCACGAGGCTTTCACTTTGTAATGTTATAATTTTTTTTGGTGGAAAATCATCAAATGACTTTGCTCTAAGTGGAGCGAGAGTGAAAGTCAGACTTTTACTGACTAACCCACCCGTGTTTCTTCAGTTGCCTTCTACGTTCCAGGGCTGCGGTTACTCATTCGAATATCCGCAGCCCGCGTGCACTTTCTAATGCTGCGGCTCCTAAGATAGGCATCTTGTGATTCGATACAGAACTTATTGTATGTATAGAATCGCTTGGAAAGTAATAAGTAGGTACTTTGTCAAATTCACTTAGTTTCAATATCAAAAAGAAGCTAGTACCTAGCTATTTCAAAAAGAACTGTCATTTTGAAAGAATAGGTATCGAAAGGTTAGGTATGAGAATAGGTATCGAAAGCGCAAGTAGTACCTAGTTTGCCTCTGATATTCGTCCGTTCGAGTAGTTTTTTTTTAATTCTTCGTTTTTTTTTTTTTAAGGATCGCGCTTGACCGCTATCTTACCTCATCAGGTTCCATCGAAAGCAACAATGCGGTCGACGATGGAGCGCGCTTACCTAGAAGTAACCTATTCGCTCTTGACTTAAAGATTCGCGGGTTGTAGCCATCAGTTTTCTACATTCTTACCCAGCATCAATGTCAAATGGCGTTACCAAAACTTGTAATGGCAACGATATGTGCAATATGTTTGGAAACTACTTTTCTTCAGTGTATAGTCCAGATAAAAATCCGAGTAATGTGGTTCAAAATTCTCCTTTCTTTGAAAAAGTACTTCAAAACTCCGACAATTTTTCCTTGATCCTAATACCTAAAGATAAAATAGTCAAGCAACTTAAGAAATTGGACACATCCAAGGGTCCCGGTAGTGATGAAATTCCACCTTGCTTCATCGCAACCTGCGCTGATCAACTGGCAACCCCCCTTTTCTTGATTTTTAATAAATCACTTGAAGTCGGAATCTTCCCTAAACAATGGAAGCAGGCCAAGGTGGTTCCAATACATAAAACGGGTGCCGAGGATTTGGTTGATAACTATCGTCCTATATCTCTCCTTCCGACATTTGCAAAGGTGTTTGAAGCAATAGTATGTCCAGATATCCAGAACTATTTTAAAAAGTATCTTTCTGAACACCAGCATGGTTTTACTGCTGCGCGTTCTACCTGTAGTAATCTAGTGTCTTTTGTTGAAAAAGTTGCAGTTTCCCTTGACTCTAACCAGCAGGTTGATGCCGTATACACGGATTTTAGCAAGGCTTTTGACAAAGTTTCCCATGAGGTGCTCATTCAAAAGCTTGCGGCGTACGGTTTTGCTGGATCTCTTCTTAAATGGCTTCACTCCTACTTAACGGGTAGATCTTTTTATGTTGTCGCCAATGGTTACAAATCCGAAACCCTGATTATAACCTCTGGGGTTCCGCAGGGTTCTCACCTTGGTCCTGTAATATTTGTCATCTTTGTAAACGACCTTCCCAATTGCTTCATTTATTCCACGCCATTTTTATTCGCCGATGATTTGAAAATAGTTCGCGTCATAAATTCTCAAGCTGATTCCATATTACTCCAAGATGACTTGAACCGGCTAATAAACTGGTGCGAAGATAATAGTATGCAACTAAACGTAAAGAAGTGCTCTCAAATAACGTTTACGCGGAAGCCGATTTTCATCAACTTCAATTACTATATGAATGGTACATGTCTAAGCAAAGTTGATGTGATCAGAGACTTAGGGGTCCTTCTTGATCGTAAGTTTACATTTATTCCCCACATGGACAATATAATAAAAAAAGCTTCAAAAACTCTTGGCTTTGTACTACGGAATACAAAATGTTTTCGCAAGCCTCAAACCAAAATTTACCTCTTTAATTGCCTCGTTCGTACCGTTCTGGAATATTGTTCAGTTGTGTGGCGCCCCCATTATGCCACACATAGTCTTAGGATGGAGCGCATTCAGAAAAGATTTTTGAACCATCTGGCATACTCGACGAAAATAGCCAAAAAAGTTCCAAGCTATGCAAAACGGCTACAAAAATTCAAGATGACTGCTCTCGAAGAACGCAGGGACAAAAACGATCTCATTTTCTTGTATAAAGTTCTTCACAGTAAAATAGACTGTCCTCAGTTGTTATGTAAATTTAATTTTAACCTACCTCACAATTATCCGCGCCATCCTATCAAATTACTACGTCCCCCATTCCGAAAAACTATTTCAGGGTCTAACTCCCCAATCCCAAGACTTTGTAGGCTTCTTAATAATTGCGATGTAAGTTTGGATATTTTTGGCACATCTTTCCATAAATTCAAGCGCCAAGTCCACCTAAAACCACTAACTACTAGCCAACATTTGTAGCAACGTAACTCGAAAGTGTTGTATCTATACTAATATTATTTGTAAAATCTTTAATATTGTTTATGCATGCTGTGTCTATCGTAATATATTGTACACTTGGTTTGTATAAGAGCAAGAACGTTTCGAATGCAATGTGTAACAATTGTTGATAGGCCAATAAATAAATAAATAAATAAATAAATAAATCAGGAAACATAGATTCTGGCAAGAAAATCCACTCCTTAGCTGTACGCACAACGAATGATGGATGATCAGTTAGATGTAAATATTAACAAATAGCTATTATTATCTAACACAATTAAATCGTTTACCCCCAAATTAGGATTACAAATTGTCGGTTCAAGCGCTGTCTTATATTTGTTCTTGTATAAGTTTAAAAACTTACGCTGAATTTCAGCCCATTAGGGGAAAGTTGTCACCCTTCGTGCACTATTTATATTTTTATTTTTTACTTTATGATTAATTGCCAAAATTGTCTAGTAAATATACGTTAGTGTAACAAATATATCGTAGTTAGTTACAAAAGTCAGTTAGTATCTAACAAATAGCTATTAACTAAGTATCTAACACACTTAAATCGTTTACCCCCAAAGTAGGATTACAAATTTTCGGATATACCCCTCCTTTCGAATACCGTAATTAGAGACACAATAAAAAGACAATGATAGATCGAACGCCGGCGTTCGCTTGGGGTTTAATGAATTCAATGTTTGTTTCAAGCGCTGTCATAATATATATTTGTTCTTGTTTAAGTTTAAAAACTTGCGGTAATTTTCAGCCCATTACCTATGAACGTTAATGCTCCATTTTTCCATTTTCCATGGCCGCTAAGGATTAAAAACATCGTTAAGTCCGAAAATGAAACACAAATATTTGCATCATTCGTTACGCGTGTGTTTCAATAGGATTATATTTTAGTTGGAATTAATAAGCTTTGCCCTGTTGTTTTAGGTTGGACCAAAATCAATGTTTTAACAATTTCCGGTGAACGTTATCTATATAGGTATCTATTTTTGAATTTAGATCTGGTTTAGAGAGCATTTACCTACGGATAGGTTTTATCATATTTTATTTGTAACTAAAGCAGCTGGTCCCCGCGACTTACTCGTCAAACTCGTTAAACAATACAATGCGATTTGGTCACAATATCTATAAGTTTTTTTTATGCGTGGAACCCTTTTTATTTCTAAATGCGTGTCGTAGTTTTGCAAGTGAGACACGTTACCAACTGGGGCACGTTTGCCTGGTTTACCCTAATGTTATTAACATAAGTGTTTTGACAGGTGCCTGGACCTGACAACTCAGTGCTGCCACCTGGTGAACGTAATTTTATAAAACTTACGTTCACTAACAAATAGACGTAACAAATAATTTACATTGTAACTAACAAATAGATTGGAGAATAGCTAGCTAGAAAACTTTCGTGAACAAACCATTCTTAAAATCGCCAACATTTATCGATAGCAAAATCTTCGGTCACCTGGACCCGCTCGCTGCTGGACCCGCGGGTCTACTTGACCACGTAGTTTTTTTTTTAATATTTTAGACTAGTGCTTGACTGCAATCCCACCTGATTGTAAGCAGTGATGCAATTTTTAATGGTGAAGCGCTTTAGTTTGTTAAGAGCCTATTCACTCCAGCCTTGAAGACAGCTAAATAATAATCGGACGGGAAGACCGCAGCAGGCAAATGGTTCCAAGTCCTTCAATGTACCCGGTATAAACGACGAGGCAAAACGCTTAGTCCGGACCGTAAGGGTGGACATTCGCCGTACATCGATTAACAGATTTTTTCTCATTAAAATTTAAAAAAAAAACTATTGTTGAGCTACCAGTGGATACAGTCGATCGCAAAATTGGTTAAGTAGGTAAAATTATAATAAAATGCTTATACCTACAATGTAGGTATATTTCTCCAATATTTTCTACATAACTCTATCCATTAATGACGCAAGCATTCTCCCAATATCTTCCTACTCTATATTAATATAACAAAGATGGATACGGTGCTGCGTTTGGTACAGAAACCATTTTTCCTTTGTGATTCTCACAATGACGGTATCAGATCCGATCCAATACTCAAATGGAGGATTATTACTTGTAAGTAATTTTATCGATTCGCATAAAATATTACCTTTCTACTTTAGATTCAATATTACCAATGATATGTGTAAGTGGTAGTAGGTAGGTACTTTGATACTCATTCGTTTATGAAGGTATAAATATTATGTAAGTACAAAAGTATGTAGTATGTAGTTCGACTTGAATTTGCACATACATAGATAATATTTCTGATTTTACACGGGGAAAATTAAGAACACATTATTAGAGAAAAGAGTACCCGCTTTTTACAAAACAAACTTTTTGTTGTTTTAAAATAATTGTACATTCACGAAACAATTTCCTTGAAGCCACGGTCACGGTAATATTATCTATACAGTATTGTAACTCGGCCGTATCTTAGAAATAAATGCCTACAGCCGCGCGGTACGTAAACATGCGATAGGGCTGCCCGCACTATGGCTACCCGCCTCCAGCATTTTAATTACATTTGCCTACTTTGTGTTTCCATTTAGTTTTGTGATTGTAAATATACTTTTTTTATATAAACAAATAAAATACTTTGTGAATTGAATAGGAAGTGTTCAATATTTGCGACCGAAAAATATTTGCGCCTCGACTGAGACGTACCTACGAAATGCTTTATTATTAAATTTTAAAGTACAAAAATCCGCATTCTAAAGCTTAATTAAAAATTGTTTTGGAAAACATGGACAAGGTGGAGAAAAAGGAATATTTTTTACTTGGTTATAGATACTTGCAGCTACTTTACAATTTATATGTTTGGTTTTAAATGAAGAACTCATGCAACCAAAAACAGCACAATATATCCTACTCGTCATATTAAATATATAAATATGTACTTGAACTTATTTTTATTGAAAAAATCGCGCGGCACAGACGCGACTGTCTGCATCCCGAGCGCACCTCGAGATTGAGGCGCGTAGGTATAGCTCGCGTTTCGTCCGTTTGTATGAAGTTGGAATACTGTATAGATAATATTACCGTGCCACGGTATTCTCTTTTACTGCCACTTTGTTATTAATTATAACCGAGAACACAAAAATATTTCAGTGATAGTCAGATAACATTCAATTAAGTACATTCAAAATCAGAGTTAAAAAAGTAGAGTATTTTAGAATACCTACTCTAATGCGTTTGTAGGTTATAAAGTATATATTTATTTTATTATGGGCAGGCTCGCGTTTGAGCACTATCTCATCTGTTGTAAGGCCCGTATTATAGAACTACAATCAAGACTCAAGCATTACTTAAAACGAGTCTCAGTTGGAGTTTTCATTTTAGAACTTGACTTGAGCAGAGAAACTACAATCAATAATCACCTGAGTAGTGTCACTTTAAAATGACATTTTTTACGTATTATAGAACAGTGCTTGAGTGAGCTCCACTCAATGTGTCCTTATTTTAAAATCACAATCAGCTCAGAATCTCTGCTTGAGGCGAGATTTGATCTTTGTTTTCGCAAGTGTAGTCGAGACCACGCTTGAGCATAGAATCTCATGGAAATTGTATATTTAAATCAGAGATCAAAATCTCTACTCAAGCGTAGTTTCGTTTGATTTGAATTTGAGGATAGTTCTAAAATAAACTGAACGCCTAAGTCGAGATTCTTCACTCAAGCAGTAATCGGTTGAACGCAGTTTAAGTAGTACTTGAGTAAGGTTCTGTAATACGGGCCTAAGAGATGCTGAGACCGATAATTGAGCACTTTAACCTAGAAGTAACCTATTCACTCTTGACTTAAAGAACCCTAGGTTGTAGCCTAGTTGCAGGAAACACAGACTCCGGCAGGAAATTGTACTCTTTAGCTGTACGCACAATTAATGTATTCCCAAAAGAACAAAAGAAGAATTTTGGGAATGAGTAAGTAGTACATCTCCGCAAAATAGAGTACAATACCAATACTTTATAATAATATTAGAGTATAGATTCTATACTCTAATATTATTATTAACTCTCTATGGGGACGAAAGGTTCTGGAATGGCGACCACGTATCGGAAGACGCAACGTTGGAAGGCCTCCCACAAGGTGGACCGATGACCTGGTGAGGGTCGCGGGAATCCGATGTATGCGAGACGCACAGGACCGGTCATTGTGGCGACATTTGGGGGAGGTCTATGTCCAACAGTGGACGTTTTCCGGCTGAAATGATGATGATGATAGATTCTATTGGCAACCCTTGATACAGGAGTAATTCCTATCATCCGCGCCTCACCATCAATGATTGCATCACTACTTACCATCTCCGGCTCGAAGGACCAATGTGTGGGATATTGGGTTCCTATCCCACCTTAAGTTCGCTGGATTGGAGAAGACTCACTACAGTTCGAAATCAAAGACTCCGCGAACGAGATCAAAACACCATTTATTGTTTATTTAAATTGTTTGTACACTTTTATCGTTCGTTTACACTATTAAAATGTTCAATCACAGTGGTTATAATTATTTATAAGTCTAAATCACAGGGTTTATAGTCATTTAACAGTACTTACATTGTTACTGAACACTAAAAGTTATTTAAAACAATTGTTCACATATATTTAGAGTTTAAACACTAACTTATTACAGTTCTAGGAGCACTGAAAACACTGAACACTGAGTACTGTAGACTTTCGACTAGTTACGCACTAGTTTACATCAATAAAAAAAAAGAATAGAAAGACGAATTTCATAGAAATAAGGATTAGTAAGAATTGTAAAAAAGTACTTTCAGCTAGGCTTGGCGGAAACAGGCGTGACGGTGTAACAATGCTTTTTCATGGAAACAGTTCTAAGCCGTAGATCAATTTCTATCAAATGTGTTGTCGCACTGTTTTGACGCACCTGTCTGTGGGAGTCTTTCCCACTGGTACATTTTCAAGATTATTTTTAGTGATTTGAGACTGTTCAACCCTGAAAAATCCATACTAACACAAATGAGTGATTTTTAGGGTTCCGTACCTCAAAAGGAAAAAAAAAACGGAACCCTTATAGGATTACTTTGTTGTCTGTCCGTCTGTCTGTCAAGACCCTTTATCTCGGGAACGCGTAAAGGTATCGAGTTTGAAATTAAACCATGTAGTCAAGTCTGCGGTCCCTTAAAGCTGTGAAAGAATCAAACTTCTAAGTTAACGGGAAAAAAAGATACAGCCGTTTATGTCGCAAAAAACGTACATTTCGACACTCTCAAGGGAATCAAAATTCATAGGGTACTTCCCGTTGACCTAGAATCCTGAAATCCTTGGCATGAAGCAAGGTCTCATAGCACAAGTACAGGAAAAAATCTGAAAATTGTAATTTTGTAGTTACGTTACAAAAAAATAATCTATTTTTGCGATTCAGATAAATCTGAGACTCGATTCGTGAATTGAACTGTTTTCATAGGTAAGTTTGTACGGAACCCTCAGTGCGCGAGTCCGACTCGCATTTTCCCGGTTTTTTTTTGTGGAAAATCATCAAATGTCTATTCTCGCTCCACCCAGAGCGTCAGGTCTATACTCGAAAAAAAAAACACGCATATTTTATACGTTTCATAAAAGCGATGTAATAGGTAGGTACTCAATATAAGTATGAGTAGGTAAGTATTACAGAGAGAAAATGTTCGGTCAGAGTTATTTCAGTTTTCCAGTCGATTGCTTCAAGTTCACGAGATTCTGTCAAACCAACTTATTGAAAAGGGCTCAGATATTCAATAGCTTAGTTCGCACTTAGGTGTGAGATGAGAATAAGTGCTATTGAAAATATTGGGATAAAGTTTGGACGTCGGGGCCCTATAAAAGTGATTGGAGGATTGTATAGTAAATGAAAGCTCTAAGTTAAAGCTTTTAGGGATTCAGATTGTAAATGTTTTATGCATTTGAATTCTTTCCAAATAGTTCTTATGTAAGGATGTTCGAAGAAAACAGATTTGTATTTGTGTTTATCCATATTATACTACAACATTATTTCGTATATCTACATATTTTTAATATTGTTAACACAGTAGTCCGCCGGTGTCGGGAACAGGGTCCAAGCTACCGGTGGTTAGGGCTCCAGAGACAAGAACATCCTCACAATGCGAGCCGTATCAAGGAGTACTGCCTTCAAAAATATTGTTATTACGGATGTTCGTCTAGGTATAATATAAAATAAAACTTTTTAGAAAAAAAAAATAACCGACTTCACTAAAAAAAAACACTAAAAGGATCAAAATAACTTTAATTTCGGAAGTCGGTGTTTCTCGGTATTGTTTGTTTCTTATTTAAAAAAAATAACCGACTTCACTAAAAAAAAACACTAAAAGGATCAAAATAACTTTAATTTCGGAAGTCGGTGTTTCTCGGTATTGTTTGTTTCTTATTTAACACCGACTTCCGAAATTAAAGTTATTTTGATCCTTTTAGTGTTTTTTTTTAGTGAAGTCGGTTATTTTTTTTTCTAAAAAGTTTTTATTCCACACTTTTTAGTTGCGATACACTTATAAACAGAGTGCCTATTTCTCATGACAATTCCAATTAACCCAAATACTGCTAGGTTACATTGTTTTATTATAAAGTTCCTGTGTCTACCTTCCTCCTTCCGGCTCCATCATCAGATCAGTTCGATAGTACCTTATAGCCAAAGAGCATCTCACGACAATTCTAATAAGCCCAAACACGGCTAGGATACATTGATTAATTACGGAGTTCCTGTGCCTACCTTCCGGCTCCATCATCAGATCAGTTCGATAGTACCTTATAGCCAAAGTGCATCTCATGACAATTCTAATAAGTCCAAACACGGCTAGGTTACATTGATTAATTACGGAGTTCCAGTGCCTACCTTCCAGCTCCATCATCATCATCAGATCACTTCGATGATACCATTTTCAACGTAACTATTCAGAATCATTCATTTATTTGTATTGTCATAGTCGCTTAAATAGGTATATCTTCATTGTGATATCTATTTGAGTATGAAGTTCCGTTGACCATTTCTGGTCTTCTTCATCAGTTCCACTTCATCAAATGTTACTTTTGACTGTAAATGCATAAGTTCTTGATGAAAATACTAAAATCACCATAGAGTTGCCTATAATTTTTGAGGAGTTCCCTCGATTCCTCATGGATTCCATCATCAAAACTGGATTTTGAAAAAAATAGGACCAATCTGGAAGCATATCCTATAAAGGGAAAAAACAATTTTGCAAATCGGTCCATAAACGACGGAGTTCTGAGGTAACAAACATAAAAAAAAAAAAATTTCAACACATGTTTTTAATATTCTTCACACATATATATAAAAAAAAAACATTTAAAAATATAAAAATAGTAGTCCGCCGGTGTCGGGAACAGGGTCCAAGCTACCGGTGGTTAGGGCTCCAGAGACAAGTACCTCCTCACAATGCGAGCCGTATCAAGGAGTACTGCCTTCTGTATCAGGCCCTTGATCCAAACGCGCGACGATAACTTCGACAGATGGTCGTCGAAGATTTTGGCTATCCTTATAGCCAACAGTTTCGACGACCATCTCATTCACCATCATTAGTTCGGTCACGACAATCGGCACAATAATAGCCTAGTCCACATTCCACATGTCGACAACCTCGTGTGCTAAGTCGAAATATTTGATTTGTTTCTCTTTCTCAGCTTTCACGAGATTCTCGTCATGTGGGATGGTGACATCGACTATCATTGTGCGGCGCGCTAATCGGTCTATCACCACTATATAAAGTAACTCTCTGTTACAGTTTCACGGTTAAACTACTGAGCTTGAACTCCAAGGATGAACAATGGACATAGACTTATACTTTTTATCCGTCTTCGACTTAAAGTTCGCGTCCGTAATAACCAACATTCACGCGGACGAAGTCGCTGCCTGAATCTAGTAATGAATAAATTCAGGAACTATTGGACCGATTTACAAAATTCTTTCAACAGTAAAATGCTACTTTATAACTGTGTAACATAGGTTATATATTGTCTATTTTTACGCGGGCAAATCCGCTGGCTAAAGCTAGTATGTAAGATAAAAAACTCACTGCTTCAAACAAAATATTCTCCACCGGAGTATATTGACATGACCTTTGATAATATTAAACATAACTTATAATAACACAAACAACATAACTCATAACAACTCTCTAGCCACACGAAATGTTCTATATTTAAAATCTAATTAAAATGATTATTCATCGCTCTTGAGTTTGTTTTGATGAAACTCAAGTCTGGCTGAATGATTCACGTCTTGACGACGGTAATTAAATGAAGTTTTATAAACGTTGAGTGGCTTAAGTACGCTACATGGATATCAAATTCATTGTTTTTAATTAGGTAGTAGGTAGTCTAGATTAATTAAATTTGTGCAGTACGATCTGAGATTAATAGAAGAATCGATTTAGCTAAAAGGACTTAGTATCCAAGCCAAAAACATTAACAAAAAAATTAAGTGTATTAAAAATTTGTTTTGAGAACAGAGGTTTCTAAAGATTTTGTCTACATTATCGCACTAGTGCATAATGGTAATCAAAAAGTCACAGTATACATTATATTATACCTAAGTGTAGATTTTTTTTTGGGTGGGAAAATCATCTAATGACATCCCCCGCTCTTGGGCGGAGCGGCTTGTCATTGTTCCAGGGCTACGGGGATCTCTTTCGCATCACCCATAACCACAGTATATAGGGCATAGGCTTTGACCCTGCTGGGCTTCTACGGTTGCTGACATCTCCTTGAGGCGCGCGGGGAACACTACGCGCTGTCGACAACTTGGGCTCGGTCCGGACGGTTACGGTGGGGCGCGAGGGCCATTGCGTCGCGCGTGCGGCTGCCTGCCACTCTTCCTCGCTCCGGACCATGGCCTGTACCAAGGCCCGACGCGAGAGATCGCTGCCGCCGATCGCCCCCACGCACACCTCTACCGTATGCTCCACCGTGTCCTCCGGGCGGTCCACACAATGGTGGCACCCGGGCGTTCATTCCGCACAAATCCGGTGCAGGAACCTCCCGAACTTACCATGTCCGGTGAGGACCTGCGTCATGTGGAAGGTAAGGACGCCGTGTTGCCTTTACAGCCACTCCTCAAAGAGGGGACTTACGTAGTGCAATTATAATCACTTTCTGAGCAAGTGTGTTGAAAATAACATTATAATAATTAACATTATATTAAATATATGTAGGTATGTGTGTCTGTATGTATGTTTCTTACTCTTTCACGCTAAAACGTCTAAACGGATTTGGATGAAATTTGGCACACTGGTAGACCATATCCTGGAATAGCACATAGGATATTTTTTATCATTCATTTCAGCCGAAAGACGTCCACTGTTGGACATAGGCCTACCCCAAATGTCGCCATAATGACCGGTTCTGCGCGTCTCGCATCCATCGGATTCCCGCGACCCTCACCAGGTCATCGGTTTACCTTGTGGGAGGTTTTTATCATTAGCATTATCAGCCTTTTTAATGTTCCCACTGCTGGGACTCAGGCCTCCTCTCTAGGAGAGGGAAAGGGCCGTAATCCACCACGCGGGGCCAGTGCGGGTTGGTGAATGTCACATGTCTTCGAATTTTTGGTTCTAGGACATGCCGGTTTCCTCACGATGTTTTCCTTCACCGTTTTGAGAGCAGTGGTGATGAAATAAATTACACAAAGTAATGCGCCTGGCTGGGTTTGAACCCGCGACCTACAACTCGTAAGTCGGGGCCGTTACCACTCGGCCACCACTGCTCCATTGTTTTTATCATTACCTTAGGATAATTGTCTACTTTTACGCAGGCGAAGTCGCTGGCAGAAACTATAGTAAAACTATAAATTTGAAGCTATCACCAAACTCGAAGATACCAATGAGAGACCGTAACTCTATCGTTTGGTACTTTATGATCGTGGTACAGTCACGCCCAAATAATGGAGAAATTAAATCTTTATTTCATAAAATAATATCACTTTTGAATTATGTTCGTGATTGTTAACTAAGTAATGGTGTCTGGAAAAACTTGAAGAAGGCCTTTTCCGAGTAGAACGACAGTAATGGTTAGATAAAAAAGTTAAATAAAGTGTCTAGATAGTTTATTATTAATATGTTAGTAAAACAGTAAGTAAGAAGACGACCTTAGCATTCTGTATCAAGCCAAAGTATATAAAGGTCAACACGAGATGAGAAAAAATTTGCCAAATGCGAGTTGGACTCGCACACGAAGGGTTCCGTACTACAATATTAAAATCGAGCAAAAAAAAAACGCCGACTAAATGACGTTTTTATATGGACATCTCCTGTTATTTTTAAGTTTATTTTAATTTTATTCAGCAATAGAAATACACATTCTGTGAAAATTTCAACTTCCTACCTCTTACGGTTTAGCACGGAAGTACTACAATATTAAAATCGAGATAAAAACGCTGAAAAAATAACGTCATTTTGCAAGTTTATTATAATTTTATACGGCAGTAGAAATACATATTTAATTTTTTAAGTTTATTTTAATTTTATTTATTTATAAACAGATATAACAGAAAATAAGATATACAAATTCTGTGAAAATTTCAACTCTCTACCTCTTATGGTTTATGAGATACAGCCCGCTGACAGACAGACAAACGGATTGACGAACAGCGGAGGCTTATTAACAGGGACATCGGCACCTTTCGGGTATGGGACCCTGAAAAAGTCATTGAACAGGTAGGCATGACAAGTTCAAGAAGTTTGCGCGTGCCTGTACCTACGGCAGATATCGAGAATATCGGCGAATACACACTTCAACTATATCATATTTGGACGTTAAAACTTTTTCATTGGCCTTCGAGATGAGATATTGCTTCGCCAGTTTTAGTTCGGCGAGATTCGGAAAATATTTCTAGTAGTTATGACGATATTTTATTTTATAGGTTTAGATGCTGAGTATGCGGTTTTGTATCTGGTGTTTCTAATTTAATTGGATGTTAGCCAGATGCAGTTGTACCTATCAGACGGTGTGCTTATCGACTATGCTATTATGATGTGTTTAAGCTATGTAAAAGAGGCAAGAATCGTTATTATGATTTTACATTTCTTTTTGATTGCTATGATTTGCTGTGATTGAGAAAAATCTAGGCAAGTGCGAGTCGGACTTGCGCACTGAGGGTTCCGTATAAACTTACCTGCACTTGAAAACAGTTCAATTCCTGAAATAAGTTACGAAGATTTTTCCGAATCACAAAAAAAAGAAATTTTTGTGACGTAAGTAACTACAAATTTACAGTTTTCAGATTTTTTTCTATACTTGTGCTATGAGACCTTGCTTCATGCCAAATTTCAGGTTTCTAGGTTAACGGGAAGTACCCTATGAATTTAGATTTCCTAGAGAGTGTCGAAATACACGATTTTTTGCGAAATAAACGGCCGCATCTTTTTGTTTCGTTAACTCAGAAGTTTGATTTTTTTACAGCTTCAAGAGACCGTAGAACTGTATATGGTGTTAATTTCAACTCTAAACCTCCATGCGTTCCCAAGATAAAAGGTCTTGACAGACAGACGGACAAGAAAGTGATCCTATAAGGGTTCCGTTTTTTCCTTTTGAGATACGGAACCCTAAAAAGAGATAGCGCCTGAACGCTCCGTTATCATTCGGTAACTGCCGTCGTTTATATACTCGTACGTGTTTTTTTTGAAAACCACATATTTTTGAAAAAAAAAACATCTTTAGAATTTCAATTAAATGTGCAAGGTTTTCATAAATATTATTATATATTTTTAGTTTTTATATATGAGTACATTATGAAGGGTTAAAGTTCATGTAATATAACAGATTTTCAGAGATCTTTAGACTTTACTGGGTTAGTTTAACACAAATTTGTTTCCAATAGAGCCCTAGGTAATAACAACAAGATAACTACATTTCCAAAATATATAGAGAAAGACGTGTAATAAGGCCATTATATGCTGAGATAGGAGCCTTTTTGGCCTCGCACAGGTCTGTTATTTTTATCTTTTAACATTGTTTTCTTTTATATTAAGTTAAGTATTTATAGATTAAGTAATTACTTTTTTGTTTTATTGTTGTTTGTCCTGTGCGAGTCTCAAATAAATGTTTTCTTTCTTTCTTTCTTCTTTCTTTATATCGTGTGTGTGTGTGTGTGTATGTAAAAGCGTTTATATGGGAAGTCGTCACGGGTTGGCCTCTCTTAAGAGCGCGAGAGTTTAAGAAATTTCAATAACCTCTCTGCCATCGCGACAGATAAATAATAATAATTTATTTTGTATACAATACATTTACAAATAAACTTTCGAGAGAGCAGCACTAACATAAGTGATATTTATAGTGCTTAATATCCTAATTTTCCTGAGTAGTGTTTGCGCACTCTAACTTGTGGTGAGAGAGAGACACAATGATAAACGACGTAATTAGCACCGCACTAGGCCTTGAGGCCGTGTCGTGGTTTTTAATTAGGTTCCTCACTTACTATGGTAATAAGTTAACGGAGGGAAAAGTAATGTATTACGTTAATTTGTATTTGTGTCCAAGAAAAATCAGCTGCCAGCTCCTACGCCCATCTCATAGTAGAAAATTATCTCAAGGGAACATAGTCCCGGGACAAAAAGTATTCTATGGGCTATTTCAGGAAGTAGTCTACCCATGTACCAAGTTTCCTCGAAATCCGTTCAGCCGTTAGAGCGTAAAAAAGTAACAAACATACACTCACATACTGTAATATAAAAAAAATGTGTTATGGTTATGAGGGAGTTAATGATCCTCCGAATAAAACAAAAAAAAAAATGAGAAAAGGATAATGTAGATCACCAATAAACTAACCTGAAACAGCTATGTGGAAGAGATAGAACTTTTAATCTGCCGGCGGTGTAGGCTTATGGAAGAAAAATAAAACTGTGAATAAACTTTTGTCTTTTATTTTCCTGCCCATAGCTCCATGACTAGGTTTAGGATCTAATCTTAACTATAGCTGATGATAATATTGCATCTGTGCTATTTGATTATAAAAAAAGGTTAGTGGAACATTCCAATGAAAGATTCTCCCATGTGGAGATTCTGGGGGAAATCCAATAGGAAAAATCTCGAAATCCAGAAGGAAAATTCGATCAGCCGTTCGAGCGTAAAAAAGTAACAAACATACACTCACATACTGTCAGACTTTATAACAATATTAGTGTTAGTCTTTGCTTCAAAAACAATGAAGATAAATCGTATTAAGATTTTACATACTTTTGCGCGTGGTTTAGCCCGCATAGCTTATATTCCACAATAGAAATACATTGTTTAGGAAGAAAACGTCTCTGATACGTAATAAAAAAATATTATCTTGAAGGAAATATGGCCACGGATGAAAATAGGCTCTAAGCAATGCCATAGAGACCGATTCTACGTTGCTCACATCTGACGAATTTCCGTGACAATCACTAGTTCGTTGTACCCATTTGTGAGAAATCTACTCACACTGCTGTTTCTTCTTACAATATATTATTACAAACGTAAACACAATCATCGATAAAATGAAACAAATATGTCACAATACCCTGGCATTTTATTCAAAATATCAATATTCGTCTTTATTCCTTATAAGTACTTATAATAATTAATATTCCTTATTCCTTATACCAACCCGCACTGGGCCCGCGTGGTGGATTACGGCCCATTCCCTCTCCTAGAGAGGAGGCTTGAGTCCCAACAGTGGGGACATTATAAGGCCGACTATGCTATATTCCTTATACAAAACAAATATAAAGCTAAATAAAAAAAACAATAATAATATATGGACGTATTATATTATAATACATCCATATTAATACAACACACAACAACACAACAATAACAATATTAATTTCTACCTTCGCGCAGTTTCTTAGAAACCAAATCGCTCATCTCGTAGGCTAAGGCCTCGGTTAGGGTAAGGAGCTTGCGCGGGTTTTAAGGTGGACGCGAAGTACCTTGGTGTTTCGGAAAATCAGGAGTGTTTTATAGTACATTGTTACCCTAGGGGTAAAAGAAACTTATTTAGTCCCGAGAAGGAGTTTAGCGTCCGAGCGTAGCGAGGTCGCCAATAGTTCGAGGGACTAAATATAATTATAAGTCTTTAGCCCGAGGTAAACATTGTGCTTTTCATTACGAACACAAGAAAAGTAATAATAAAATAAAAATAAAACTTGTAAAACCTGAGTCGTCGTATTATTTTTGGCAGGCATCTTTTTTCTGATTTAAGCAGTATTAGGTTTTCCACTACTGCTTTAACCTCTTCTCTTATGAAATTAGGCGTATACCCACATCTGAATCTGATGAACTTATCATGTTAATAGAAATCTTTGTTGCACGGAAATGGAAACAAAACTCTACAACACGAAAGAACAAATGAAAATCGGATTGCCAGATTTCCCGAATATTTTGTTTTTTCTTTTCTTTTCTATTTATGATTTTCATTGTTGAAAAAATAAAAATATTTTTCCTTAATATTTTTTTTTTAAATATAGTAAGTATTTTAAATAAATAGTTGAAAAAATAAGTCACATAAAAAAAAATATATAACTATATATCCTATAATTAATCTTTAAATTATTTCAATTTTACATCGCGCTATAAAGAAAGTTGGGACATGGTTCAGTAGAAATGTGAAGATAAAAATAGTTTAATTTTTTAAATAATTTGGCAGCTGTCAGTTGAAAGCGATTCTCCCTAGGGATGAAAAGTATTACTTTCAACCCGCTCCTCAGGAAATTTCAGACCTACTTTCAGAGTATGAGTAATGAAAATAAAATGAATTGTGTTCGGTTAAATGATGTAATATCGAATGCAAAGAGAACAAAGAACAATCCTTAATTAAATTTCATAAATGTACGTAGATCTCGGTGGTCGCAAAATATTATCATAGAATGATGGTGATGTACTTAGAAATGGTACATCACCATCATACATCAACCGAATGGAGTGTTGCGGTTGCTTCTTGACAGGTGATTACAAATCTCAATACTTATCTATCTCTTATCTGGTATCAAACATTGGAAACCACCGTTTGCATCCGTACTGAAATGACTATGGCGGGAGTCTATCGCGATGTGACAGAGTGGCTTCGGTAGCTAGAGATCGTCTAATGTTTTACCAGCTTTTACCCTAACGCGGTGTTTTACAGGGGAGATTATCATCTAGCGCGCTCGCAATCGCGAAGTAACGCGGCACGAATAGAACAAACAAATAAACTACTCTATTGCGGTGATCTACGTGACCAATCGTATGTGGATGCGGTGCGACGATGAGCGAAGCGAAGCGGTCGAAATCAGGTGGTTTAATATTTTCATGAGCACCCTTGCGGCGCGCTGACTTCTTTTATATAAATGGCTAAAGCGGCGGCTTCGCGCACGTACAGCCGCGTCACTTTGAATTCGTGTGAATCGCCCACGTAAGGAAACAATTCTAGCATCTACTGCCCGCTACAACAACTCGCTATCGCTTTGTATTGTGGCCACCTAATCGCACTTACCATCGCTCCCGCACCCGCCCTTTTCCCCGCTTATTTACTCTGAACTGAATCTTACGCCTACGCAGCTACGCTGCTACGAGATCATCACTTAACGCCTACTACGGTGTAGCAAACCGTCCATTCGTCAATTAAGAAGTAATTTTCTCATTATGGTAGTTACAGGTACTAAATTAGATTTAATATTCTAGTAGACATTTGGACGAACGGTCACATTCTTATAATAAGGTCTCTAGACTTCACGAGGACATTTTCAAGATCAACCAACTCTTGGTGAGGTCGTACCGTGGGATCATCATCATCATCATTTTTGACTGACCTGTTGGTCTAGTGGTTAGTGACCCTGCTGACTGCTATGCTGGAGGTCGTGGGTTCGATTCCCACTCAGAACAAATGTTTGTGTGATGAGCACGATCATTTTTTCTGTGTCTGGGTATAATTTATCTATATAATGTACCTATGTATTTAGAAATATATAAGTATGTTTATCAGTTGTCTAGTACCCATAACACAAGCTCTGCTTAGCTTGGGACTAGACGGCGTTGTGTGATAGTTGTGGAATATTATAATATTATATTATATTATTATATTATATTTCAGCCGAAAGACTTCCACAATTGGACATAGGCCTTCCACAAGTTTAGTGTCGCCACAAAGAACGGTCCTGTGCGTCTCGCATCCATCGGATTCCCGCAACCCTTACAAGGTCCACCACGTTTTGTCCTTAGATCTTGTGCAGAATTAGATTAGATTAAATTTTTATTCACCTTTTTCTGTACTAACAGCTACACATAATTATGCCGACATGCCAATATGGCGACACTTGGGGGATTTCGGCTGAAATGATGATGATGATGATCCCACGGTACGACCTCACCAAGAGTTATTTAAATTATTTAAAGAACTTTCAAAACGCCTTGTTGACACTTCGCATGACCCAAGGGATGGCTTTTACTTCGGACAAAGGATAAGCATTGCCATTCAGCGTGGCAATGCCGCCAGTCTTTTGGGTACATTAGTCGACAGCGATGTGGAGGAGTTTTTCGACGCCGTACTTTAGATTGCTTTTTTTAGTACTTTATGGCTTTTATTTTTATTTTGTAAGTTAGTTTTAATTACGTTATCATTAGATTTAAATGTATATAAAATGAATAAACTGACGATGATGATGATGAAGATAAATAGATAACAGTTGAAGAAAGAGCAGCATACTACCTTGTATTAATAACTCAAATAAGTGAACTTTAAAAGTTAGCTTCTTAATGCTAATATTAACTTAATACTTGAGCATTAATTTAAATGCGTACGTAATTATAACTTTTGCGTTCAAAAATAATATAATATCTACAAGTTGGGATGGTACAAAACGATGTTCTGGCTAGAATAATCTGAATAAGTTAGTATTATTTTATTCATTAAAAACTTGGCTGGGTCGAATTATGTTTCTCAGTAAGTTTACTGTGTTGGTAGAAGAATAAAAATCGAGTAATTATGATTATAATTAAAAAGTTAGAGAAAGATGGAATTCACCTGAGCCGCTGGCGAGGGTGTTATGGAGCCGAGTGCTGCAGTGATAAATTTTCACATATATCAAATGACGTTTCTCAATACACATAAGAAGAAATAGAAGAAATAATTAAATGGAGGTTGACTGGCGACTCGAGGGGGACGCTTATTGCCCAATCTGATAAAATAAATGTAATAAATTGTGACGGGGTTTTTTTTTTTTAGGTGGTAAAATCATCTAATGATATCTCGCTCTTGGGCGGAGCGCGAGATAGTGTCAGAATTTTACTGACTAAAAAACCACTCCGGTTCCTTCGTTGTTTTCGTCCCAGGGCCCCGGGTTTCGTTTTCACACTACCCTTGGCCCCATTAGGCTTCGACCCTGCTGGGCCCCTACGATTTGCTGACATCTCCCTGAGGCGCGCATGGAACAGTACGCGCCGTAGACGATTTGGCCTCGGTCCGGACGGTCACTGGGTCGGACGGCGAGCTACCTATTGCTCGTCGTCCGCAAGCCCGCGCCTACGGTGGCATTGCACAAGTCCGAGGCCATGTGCTTTCACGGCCCTCGGAACGCGCCACCACCGGGTTCCCAACTAAATTGTGACGGGGGTGAGCTCGCGCATAATAAAGAAAAAACGCGCAAAATAATGCGTGTTTTCTTATATTTCATACAAAAATAGTTACAAGTACTGCAGTATTACAGAAAATACAAAACACAAACCATCCAATAAATACCTTATTTCTGAAAAAGAATAACGTAAGTACCTTTAATATAAAGTTAGTATTTGAACTTATAATTCCAAGTCAATCCAAAGATATAACACTTCAAAGCAACCCGTTTTAAAAAACGGCAATTTCATACTTTATTACTTAAAAAAAATGTCTTATTGTAAAACAAAAGTAATCAATAATGTCAAATTAAAAAAAAAGTAAAAAGTACATCTCAAAGTGAAAACGTCCGGGTGCCTGACTACCTCTGTCATGTTATCGAGGCCTACCTGTCGGACAGGTACATTATCTACCCTGGTCACCTGGGAGAATGGAAACGGCGAGAGATGTCGTGCGGTGTTCCGCAGGGATCGGTACTAGGACCACCCTTGTGGAACATCGGTTACGACTACGTGCTGCGTGGCGATCTCCCTGACGGGGTCAGCGTGGTCTGCTAAGCAGATGATACGCTGGTCCTGGCGCGGGGAGAGTCGTACCAGGCGGCGGTCGAACTAGTGACACGCGGGGTTGCGACAGTCGTGGAGAGGATCCAAGAGTTGGGACTCGAGGTGGCATTGCACAAGTCCGAGGCCATGTGCTTCCACGGCCCTCGGAACGCGCCACCATCGAGTTCCCAACTAACGGTAGGAGGAATTCACATCGGCGTCGAGTCGACGATGAAGTACCTTGGACTTGTCCTAGACAGCCGATGGAATTTCGAGGAGCATTTCCGACGTCTGGCTCCCAAACTGGATCGTACAGGGGCTGCCCTCAAGCGGCTCCTGCCCAACCTCGGGGGTCCAGACGCCTCCTGCCGGAGGCTCTATGCAGGAATCGTTCAGTCAATGGCCCTTTATGGGGCGCCGGTATGGGCACCGTCGCTTCGAAAGCGACCGGCGGCCAAGCTGAACGCAAGCCAGAGGGTCATGGCCATCCGGATGGTGCGGGGATACCGCACGATTTCCCGCGAAGCAGCGAGCCTCCTTGCTAGCCAACCACCGTGGGATTTGGAGGCAAAACACCTTGCGCGCATGCACGATCTGCGCATGGAGATGCAACGCCGGGGTGAAACTCCGCTGCCGCGCCAAGTCGCGGCATGGCGGAAAGACTTCCAGCGGGATCTCATGGTGGAATGGCGACAGCGACTGTCGCAACCCAGTGCTGGGCACGCCATAATTATGGCGATAAGTCCCCTCTTTGAGTAGTGGCTGGAAAGGCCTCACGGCGTCCTTACCTACCGCATGACGCAGGTCCTCACCGGACATGGTAAGTTCGGGAGGTTCCTGCACCGGATTCGTGCAGAAGAGACGCCCGGGTGCCACCATTGTGTGGACCGCCCGGAGGACACGGTGGAGCATACGGTAGAGGTGTGCCCTGCTTGGGCAGAGCACCGCCGTGTCCTCGTGGGGGCGATCGGCGGCAGCGATCTCTCGCGCCGGGCCTTGGTACAGGCCATGGTCCGGAGTGAGGAGGAGTGGCAGGCGGTTGCTTCCTTCTGCGAAGCAGTAATGCTAGCAAAGGAGGCGGCCGATCGCGTGAGGAAACGGTCCTCACGCCCCAACCACCGCCGGGATTCCGATCCCGATTTCCGGCCACCGTAGGCGCGGGCTTGCGGACGGCGAGCAATGGGTGGCTCATCGTCCGATCGTCCGGTAACTGCCCGGACCGAGCCCAAGTCGTCGACGGCGCGTAGTGTTCCACGCGCGCCTCAGGGAGATGTCAGCAACCGTAGGGGCCCAGCAGGGTCGAGGCCTACTGGGGCCATGGTTGATGCGAAAGTGATCCCCGGGGCCCTGGAAAAATGGCAAAGAAGGAACAGGAGTGAGTTTTTAGTCAGTAAAAGTCTGACACTATCTCTCGCTCCGCCCAAGAGCGGGGGACGTCATTAGATGATTTTCCCACCCAAAAAAAAAAAATGTGAAAACGTAAAAATGAAAAAAAAAACACAAATGAAAATAAAAACTAAAGAAAAAAAATTACAATTGTAGTTTAGTCCCAAGCCTTTTCGTCCTCAGGATAGTCTTTTACATTTAAAAAACTTTTTGGCAAAGTTTTTGCTTTACAAATGATTTGAATTTATTAATTCTTGGATATGACTGAGAAGTTTATTTTAAAAGTGTATACTTCCCTTTAACCCAGAGTCCTGAAATTTGGCATAAACAAAGGTCTTATAGCACAAGTACAGAAATAAATCTGAGAATAGTAAAGTTGTTACGTCACAAAAAAAAATTGTGATTTGGGAAAATCTTCGAGACTCCGTCCGGGAATTGAACTATGCTATTATATGCAAATCATAGGATTTTTTTTTTTCGGATGGGAAAGTCATCTAATGACATCCCCCGCACTTGGGCGGAGCGTGATATAGTGTCAGACTTTTACTGACTAAAAACCCACTCCTGTTCCTTCTTTGCCATTTTTCCAGGGCTCCGGGGATCAAGTTGTCCTCAAATCGGTATAAGAGACACGTGGGAAACTCGATCTTTTAATAGCCACACCTCTATTATATAAGTAGGGACTTACCTTTTTTATCATGTGGTAATTTTTATGGACATCCTCCACTCTGGGTAGGGCGGAGAGGTCTATCAAATTTTTACTGAGTAATAATAATAATAATAATGCTGCTAGCCAGGTTAGGAATTGGTTACCTCTAACAGTCGGTCGACCCAATCAGCCCTTGCGGCCGCATACAGGCGCAATTCCCCTGGAGAGGTACGTTCGGAACACGGCGCTCCACTGTCTCGGGCCTTTGACTGTTGAGGTAATCTCCAGACTCCGTATAGTCTGTTATCTGCAGACCACATCCTTTTGCGGCCGGAGATCGTTCCACGCTTGCCGGCGCCCGGTGCGTTTGCTAAGGATCGAAAGGCAGGTTTTACTTTCCCGCCCCCTTTTACCGCCTCTTTTACAACCATCACTTCCTCGCTGTATTTATTTATCAATTGATTACTATACTTACAGTATGGACCAAAGCGCATAGCAAGCCAACAATCTACAAACTAAAATAATTAATACAAATATTGATAAATTAATACAAAAATAATTAGGTGAAATTGGGCTCTCAGCAAATTAGCCGCCCCAGGCGCTCGATAGAGCACCTGGGGCGTATCGACCTATTAGAGTATGTTACGGAAAGGCAATGAACAGGCACCATATGGCACAGGCGCGTGACACCTGCCCCCCTAGCCAAGTTACAACCGTTTCGTTTCGATTCTCTTTTCGTCGATCGCCTCGAGTATGCCACGCCTCCGATTCCTTTATTCTGACATCATCTCAACGAGCAGTCACGTGGTCAGAACAAAGGAATAGGAGGCGTGGCCGACTCGAGGCGATCAACGAAAGGAGAATCGAAACGAATCGGTTGTAACTTGGCTGGGGGGGGCTGCAGTCTGTCCGGAGCGTACAGTACAGTAGGAAGCTACGGCGTCCTATGCCCTCTCCCATCCAACCATAAACTGTCCTGTGAGAGATAATCCGCAGTAGCAATCCGCGTGGCTAGGTCATGCCGCTGCGTTGTTCAGCCTTTAAATTCTCAAAAACCTTACTCATAATCTCCAAGAATTAGTAAAATCTACTTTTTTTAAGCAAATTCTTGGATTTACGGTAGTTCGAGTGGCTACAGTTGGACAATAAACCAAACGCTTCCTTGAAACCTTAGAAACGTAATGCTACGTAGGGAACTCGACGCCTAAATACCCACACTTAGCTAGATAGCTATAACTACCCACAATCTGAGAACCCGAATCAAATCATTACGACCCAATCTCAAGTTCTAATCACTACCAGTAGAGTAATACCTACCACTAATAACACCAAAGCAAGTTAGGTTCATGTAACGTACATTATTAGTGTTATATTGACAACAAAAGGGACTTTATGAGGTTTCGGTGACTCGTGATTGGAAACCTTTGTCCCTGGAGAGTTAGATATAAATAAACTGGGTATGTCTGACCTTTTGATTAAACGTCTCGGAGTTATTGTGTGTAAAGTCTACTGATTTGAACGTCTATTTCAGAAGTTCGTTAGTGGTGTACATCTTGACTTTTAGATATTCAGTGACATAAGCTTATGTTTAATATTTAAGTTATTGTACTGTTACGTAGTTTTATAGTACACCAGGTTCAGAAGCGTCCATTTACTAACAATCTATTATTTTTGCGTAAAATTTATAATAGGTCTTTGCCTATGACATTGCCGTTTTTTAAAACGGGTTGCTTTGAAGTGTTATATCTTTGGATTGACTTGGAATTATAAGTTCAAATAAACTTTATATTAATCTTCCTATACTCGCGCCAACTTTTGTAACACCTATACTCACGCACGGTCTCACAGACCGATAGTTCGTACCCCTATAAAATATTTTTTTACTTAGTTAGTTAGCCCACTGTTGAGCGAAGGCCTCCCTCCCTCTCCCTTTTCCACACACGTCTGTCCTCGGCCATTGCAAGCCAGTCCCTCCGGTAGTTATCCAGCTCATCTCTCCACCTTTGCCTTGGTCTGCCGCGATGTCGGCGTGCGTTTGATATTTGTTTATTATTTCAAAGTTTAGGATATCGTGAAACAAAATTGTACGAAAAATACTTAATATGACTTTCAGTCTATCACACATCTGTCTTTGAATTTGAGACTTTTTACTTAACTACTAGGAAAAAAAAATCGGTACTTCTTTTTAAAAACAAAATGTACTTCTAAATAGTAATAAACAACACATCAAAGAAAACATTTATCTATGTCTGGCTTAGTTTTAACACTCAGCATAACAATCAGGGCATACGGTTACAGGAATTCCAAAAAAAGAATTTTATTTTACATTCACTACCTTCTACCTCATATGCCTCTTCATTGTCGTCCTCTTGCTCGGTGTCTTATGTTTCTTCTTGTACCATGAAAACTAATAAAAAAAGAAAGTTTTTTTTTTCATATTAAGAGTTCCAACGTAGAAACTATGCATTTCGGAGGGCAAGCAATATCAATGACGTATACCTGACGAATACACTTCAAAGCAACCCGTTTTAAAAAACGACAATTTCATGACCTATTACATTATATTAATTTGCATAGAACGTAATCTACACTAATATTATAATAAAGAGGTAAAGTTTGTTTTTTGTTTGTAGAGGGTAATCTCCGAAAGTACTGGTCCGATTGTTAAAAATTTTTCACCGATAGAAAACTGCTTTATTCCTGGGTAACATAGGCTATATTTTATGTACGCGGGCGAAGCCGTGGGCAAAAGCTAGTATATTAATAGTTTAATCAATTATTTCCTACTTGGCTAGCGTTCGATTCCTTTAGTTGTGGTTTTGGGCTTTTTAATTTATTTATATTGATAGTGTAATGTCTGTGTTTTATAACGCCATTCTACTCATCATCGTGATCATCATTTTCCTGCGGTTTCCCATTTCACCTGGCGACAGCGCAACACGTTTCTTTCTTCCATTCTGTCCTGTCGACTGTCACGCAATCATTTACTTGCTTTTGGCCATTTTTCAATACCATTCCATCAACTAAACAAAATATACAAAAAAGAACTCGTCTACTCCCTTTAAAATACGGTATGGATTAAAACATCTTTTTACCTTCACGACTTTCTGTTTGTTTGCAAGCTGAAACTATTACCCGCCGGTCCATTAGCTTGTGTTAATTGCACCATTTTTCCTATAAAACGCGTGGATACTTTTCCTTTTAGACGTTATTCAGTAGCGTTTCTGGGAAGAGCTAACACTCTGTTTATGTTACAGAATATTTATGTTATGTTTTTGCTTAATAATCTTATTTTGACTGAGGTAATGAAAGCCTGGGTTTTAATGAGTTTGGCTCAGGTTTCAGGCGTTTCCAAATGTCTGTGAAG
The DNA here is from genome assembly GCA_905147345.3 of Mythimna impura. Classification (NCBI taxonomy): domain Eukaryota; kingdom Metazoa; phylum Arthropoda; class Insecta; order Lepidoptera; family Noctuidae; genus Mythimna; species Mythimna impura. The sequence goes on along the minus strand of LR990353.1, from coordinate 18,889,905 downwards.
AGAATATTGTATTTTTTTGTGTCTATATATAACCTCCTCCTCCTCGAGTCGTATTCCTCATTACTGAGGGTCGTGAAGTTACTGTTGATTTAGCGTTTTACTGATGGTATTTCGGTGTGTGACGTGCAATTAGATGTCCAGTGTGGAGCGGACCTGATCGGCCCATCTTCTTGAGCCTCTTGTTCGTGTCTATAACATTATATAAAAATTATAGAACAAAGCTCCCACATTGAACTGCTTTAAAAATCGGTTGGACAGACTAAACATCTCCAAACTATATGAAACACACGCATCAGCTAAATAGCTGCTAGTGTGTCTTACCAAATAATAATAATAATAATAATTGAGTTTTGTTTACTAATTTCTTTACACGTAATAATTAGTTTAAAAATCACGAAAAAAAATTGGATTTTCTAAAGACCCTACTGTAAAAACTAACAAGTACCTAAGTAATCTTGAGCAGGTTTTTTTCAATTTTCAATACTTAACCGTTTTTATGCCGCTTACTGCATCAGGCTGCGTGGAAAGTGACTTGTTTGAAATATTTTACTTGATTTTTAGCAGTCGAGATTATTTTTCTTCCTGTGCCAACCGTTTCCTCGATCAGGAAACGGTTGGCACAGGTTTTCTGAAAGGAAAACTCGGCCCTGGGACGAAGGCAAAGAAGGAACAGAAGTGGGTTTTTAGTCAGTAAAAATCTGACACGCCCCGCCCAAAAGCGGGGGATGTCATTGGATAATTTTCCCACCTAAAAAAAAATAGGTACCTTGCAAATAGGTCAAGTACATGTTATCATAACTGTCTAAGTACTTTTCAAAACCCACATCCATACCGTCCACTATTCATTTTTAACCAGCTCCCTGCGTTTTTTTTTTTAATATATAAACTAGTACTTGACTGCGATCCCACCTGTTGGTAAGCAGTGATGCAATCGTTGATGGTGAATTAGACTAGTTTATTAAGAGCATATTCTCTCTAGCTTAGAAGATAAGTACCTAAATTATAATCGGACGGGAAGACCGCTGCAGGCAAATTGTTCTAGTCTTTTGATGTACGTTGTATTTAAACGACGAGGCGAAACGCTTAGTCCAAACCGTAGAGGTGTCAACAACGTAAGGGTGAGCACTCATCGTACGTCGGGTTGTCCGATGGTAGAAAGATGCTGGTGGAATCAAGTCATGTAATTCCCGGGCACACTCTTCAAAATGGATTCTGTAAATAACGAAAGGCTGGCTACCCTACGTCTGTGCTCCAGGCTTTGTAGATTGGTCTTAACGAAATCTGAGTCCTTTCCACTGAGTCCAAAGCTGCCAGATGGCATTTTGGAGCACCAACCCATATGTGGCAGTACTCCACACACGATCGGACCAAATAAATAATTTTATATTTTCACCCAAGTAATTGGTGTAAGGCGCCACACATTATTTTATGGTATAGTAAAAGAATTCAACTTCTGCTATTGCAGAGGCTATTGTATAGATTCCATATTAAAATCAATATTGCAATGAGTTTTATTCGATATTCTAGTTTTTTATCACCACACGGTGCTATTAACTTCCTGGTTTCCGTAACCTCATAAATATATTATTACGGTACTCATAAAATCAGCACATCTGGCCAACTTCAATACACTAGGGAAGATCAAAAGCGCACCATATAATAGTAACAATTGAATTACTGAAAATAAAACTACAACGTAAATACGAGTTATATTTATTTTACTGCGAAAGCCGTAAACATTAACATTTACTAAGGGGGATGCGATTCTGTGGAAATGAGGAAATGGAGGAAAATGGCTGACCAACTAATAAATCTTGATCTTTTAAACGAAGCTGCTAATGTAGTAAATGGGTGTAAGAGGTCAGGAGGATTGCACGTGGAAGACATAAATGTTAATTGAGGATGACTGAGAATATACTCTGAAAATTGGATCAAACCAGAATATTTACCTAGAACGCAAAGGGCAACTGAATAACACAAGTGGGTTTTAGTTCCGCATGACGCAAGTCCTCACGGGACATGCTAAGTTTGGGAGATTCCTGCACCGGATTTGTGGGGAAGACACGCTCGGGTGTCACCATTGTGTGGACCGTCCGAAGGACACGGTGGAGGTGTGCCCCACTTGGGCAGCAACGACCTCTCGAGCCGGGCTCAGAGTACAGGCCATGGTCCGGAGCAAGAAGGAATGGCAGGCGTTCGCCTCCTTCTGCGAAGCAATGATACTAACGAAGGAGGCGGCCAGCGTAGGCGTGGGCTTGTGAACGGCGAGCAATGGGTATCTCACCGTTCAGCCGTCCGGACCCAAGCCCGAGTTGTCTATGGGCAAAACAGCAAAACCGTAGGGGCCCAGCAGGGTCGAAGCATACTGGGGCCATAGGTAATAATGTATATAGGAGTGGGTTTTAGTCAGTAAGTCTGCCACGCCCTCTCGCTCCGCTCTAGAGCGAGAGAAGTCATTGGGTGATTAATTCCCACCTAAAAAAAACCCTAGAGCGGGAGCAATCATCAGCTACGATTTCCCATCTTCCAAAAAAAAACCTCCCTCATACACAGAATCATGAAGGTTCAGCTGACATCATAGGGCCATCATAGGTTTTGTCTGAAACAAAAATCCAATTACACAATTTCCACAACTTATACCACTATAACCTTCCAAACTCACAAGCGCCTGTCAAATTACTTCTTAAGTTACAACCACTTACGTGTCATTTCGTCTTCATGGTGCCATCGAGGAGTGTGGAGGTGCATATATCTGAGTAAATGTTCGGTCATTCACGGGTCAATCTCCCTTGGGGCCATCGCACCGAAAATAACAGTCTTGTTCTGATGTTAAGAGGGGGATACACTGAGTTTGTTTTGGTTTTTGGAGTGAATTTTATAAGCTTTTATTTAGTTTCACATGGCCCGAAGTTTGTTTGTCTCAAATCTTGCAAATTTGATCCACTTCCCGGTTACCGATTGAGCTGAAATTTTCTATGCATGTGTAAATCAGATGACAATGCAAAATTATTATGACATGGAGCTGATCTGATGATGGAACTAGAAGGTGGCCATAGAATCAGAATCAGAATCATTTATTAAGAACTCGGATAACCCTATCGTGTTTGAGCTTTTTGGAATGGTCTTGATGAGTATTAATTATATACCGCGCTATAAAAGGTTACTATGAAAAAAATGATTTTCATCGAAAATCTATCGATTACACTAAAAGTTCGATCAGCTCCCATAGCACCCCCTACCTTACGTATCAGCCATCGGATAGTAGCACGTCGCCATAGTTCACGTCGCGTGATATTGGGCGGAGCGGAATTATGTGCATTCCGACGCGAAGGGCGCTGCAATAGAACCTCTTTTTCCGAATTTTCCACCAAATCGTATTATTGTGCAAAAGGATGGGTGACAGTTTGGGGGTAAAATGAAAGGAATATTTGAAAATGGTGAGTCTAGTGAAAAATGTAGGTATGTGGTGTGTGTAGGTGGATATAGGACTGCTCTGTTGAGGAAAAGTGTTTTTGGTATGGCACCGGCTATTTTTAACCACTTTCCTAATGAGGATCAATCACATATAATTACAAATCCGATTTTTACTAAGTAGGTACATCGTATGTGTAATAATTTACTGAGCATTTAATTTATTAAATTATTAAAATCCGTCAAGAAATGGTGGATTTATTAAAGTTTTTCTGGACGGCTACTTGGAAACGCGCTCTCGCTGGACTGTTTACGGCTTGATCGTATTCATTCGCCGGTGGAGACCGATCATGACAGATGACGTCACAGCGAGTCGCTTCATTCTCGGGCGCGTTTCTGAAACTAATACACTAAAATTGCTGTATCTTCGTCATGTTTGGTCCGATTTAAATAATTTCTTCACAGTATTTACTGTTTTTTTTTGACGCTGTAGGTATGACTGATCCTCGTTCTATAAAAACGGAACCAGTAACAATTTTCAAAAAGAAACTAACTGCACTTCTATTAAACAAATGTTACTACTCCGTATCGGATTTTCTAGCTGATAAATTTTAATTGTGTATCAATGTTATATGTTCGATGATGAACTTGCATCAATGTTTGCATGCCAAAATGTTAGAAGGATACTGACTTTAAAATTATTTTATCACCTTATTGTAAATACTTGCATTCTGAGCAAATAAATCAATATTCTATTCTATTCACCTTTGTGATCAGATAAATAGGAATCTAATACAACCAAGTCCGTAATTTTTACAAGTTTAAAATACTATTTACATTACTAGCTTTTTTACTTTCACGCGGACAAAACCGAGGAAACACACTCCCGGGATAAAAAGTGAAATATGCTAAATACTATTCCCGAAGCCTACCGGGGCCATGGGTTGTACGAAAGGGTCCCGGGGCCCTGGAACGAAAGAAAGAAGGAACAGGAGTGGGTATTTAGTCAGTAAAAGTCTAACGCGCCCTCTCGCTCCGCCCAAGAGCGAGAGAAGTCATTGTATGATTTCCAACCTAAAAAAAGGACACGACCTACCCTTATACTAAAACTATTGAATGTGAATATTTTTGATTTATTCTACTGCGCACCGGAATACGCATCGTTGGAAGGCCTCCCAAAAGGTGGACTGATGATCTGGTGAGAGTCGCGGGAATCCGATGGATGCGAGATGCACAGGATCTTTCGTTGTGGCGACACTTGGGGAGGCCTATGTGTATGTACGTATGTATGGTCTGCCCAGCAGTGGACGTCTTTCGGCTGAAATTATGATGATCCTACAGTATGTACACGAAAACCATTAAGTGTGCCTTTAACTCATTTGGTGTAACAACAAGAAATAACTACTCCTAATCAATTCCGCAAAATTTTATATGAGTCTAGTTGCCATAGAAACGACAACACCACAACAGACGTTGCATAGTACATCCTTCAGATGGGAAGTTGCCTTTGAGAGCATCTTCCTTGAATATTACTCAAGCTGGTTCTAACTGCCTGAGTATCACAAAGCGTATCTATATAGTTCTAAATTACATTTTCTTGAAAGACATTACATAGGCTTCACTATAATATAGTTAGAGACTGCATAGAGCTTTGGTGGGTGGTAATGACCTCGACTTACGAATAATAGGACGCGGGTCCAAACCCAGCCATTACTTTGTGCTTTCATTACGGCCTATTCCATCACCAAGAGCGAAGGCCTGAGTCCCAGCAGTGCGAACAATATAAGGCTGATTACGTTATGCTATAATATTGATATAGTTCCAATGTTGAATTGAGTAATCTAATTGTGTACCGACATAATAAAAAGAATACCGATTTGATTTATAACAAAAAATCAGGACGTGTCAAAGAGGACTCCATAATATAATCCGTAAGAAAACAAAAGTTACAGACGCTCTGATTCAGTGCAAAAAGCTTAAGTGGCGTTGGGCTGGACACATAGCCAGATTAACAGGTAACAGATGGACAGCCAGAATAACATCCTGGAAGGTCCCATCAGGCACCAGATAGAGAGGTAGATCAGCTGCCCGGTGGACTGACGATATTATACAAGCGGCTGGCAAACAGTGGATGGAGACAGCGAAGAACAGGGATACATAAAAACCTCTAAAAGAGGCCTTCACCTTCGAGAACGAGGGGTTCTTATAATAATAATAATAATAATAATAATTTATTACACCAAAAAAAAAAATACACATTACACAATTTGTCTGTGCTCATAATTATGATATTGTTACAATACTTAAAAATTGTGCCTAAATTAACATGTGCTGCCGAACTAGGCTTGGAGCCTGTATTTCGGCATGCAGCGCGTTAAGCCCTGGAATTTGGGTCTTCTAGTATCAGCTCATGAGCAAATGGTATCAGTAATTGTATTTAATTAAGTTTAGGGATTATTAACAAAAGTAAAAGAAAAAGCACTAAATTAAAATTATAAATAAAATAAAATAAAAATAAAAAATAGTTTTAATAATAGGTGTAACTGTCCTCTGGATGTATACGCTGAAGAGGGTGAGTGTATGTGTGTCAGAGGGTGTGTAAGGTTTAAATTAAATACATTCAATACAGTCAATCATTGGATTCTTGGCATACTTAGATAATAGTTGATACCATCCAACATCACTACTTTAATATGGTCAGCAATTCTTCAGTCTGATCGTATGTTAATTTCCAAAGCCATTCAGATACTGTTTTTTTTAGTGTCAATCTATTCAACGAATAGATTGGAAGAGTTTTGTTAACTTTGTCATACAGAAATGAGCCCAGAAATGGGAAAAATCGATGAATAAAAGTAGTTCTCGAGTGTGATATCCTCTTACAAACCGGTAAACCTCTCCGCCTTGTTAACAGACTCTGATCATATTCCAAGTTAGCATGCTGTTTCGTAATAATGCTTGCGACAAATAGTTGGCGAACTGACAGGACCTCGCAGTATTCATAAAGTAGTGCGGTAGGGTAACGAAAAGGTTTAAAGGTACTAAGTTTTAATATAGTTCTTTGTGATACCTCAAGTTGCTTTATTACAGTCTTTGGCGCACCACCCCAGGACGAAATGCAATATGTGATCAGTGACTGACAGAGTGCAAAATAAATTTGTTTTAGGACTATAGGGGTGACTACATGCCTCAGAGTTTTAAAAATGTAGATAAGCTTACGAATTCTCTTACTGAGTACTTGAATGTGAGCTTTAAAGCTAAAGTTATCATCAATAATTACACCCAAATATTTAATTGTCTTTGCACGTTCCAACGGTTTACATGAACATTTCGCATCAAACAAAGCTTCAGAGGAGCAGTTGTGTGCAATTATATCTAGATTGATTTGTGATGAGTCACGGATTGAGAAAGCCAGGTATTTCGTTTTATCTACATTTAGAGTAAGTACATTATCATGAAGCCACGTCTTCACCAAATCAAAACCCCATTGTGCTAGCTGGTAAGTCTCATTCCATGTTTTAGCAACGAAAATGAGGGCAGTGTCATCTGCATATGTGATTATTTTACCATGGAATGAGTTTAGATAAAAGAGGTCGTTTATATACACGAGAAAAAGGGTAGGACCCAGGATACTACCCTGCGGCACGCCGTAGGTTACTGGAAGATCAGTACTAATGAACGGACCCACCTTGACACACTGAGTCCTATCTGACAGATAATCGGTCAATAAGCCAAGTTGATTACCCCTGATGCCATTTTTTTCCAGTTTATGTACAAGGATCGGAACAGAAACTGTGTCAAAGGCCTTAGCTAGATCTAGGAATATTGTTACACACTTATTACCTTTATCAAGATTTGAGGTTATAAAGTCCGTTAAACTACTAACTGCGTCATCAGTAGATTTACCACGTCGGAAACCAAATTGGTTATCTGATAAAATGTGATTACTTTCGAGATAATTTATTAAACGGCAGTTAATAATCTTTTCCAGAATTTTTGACAGTGAAGGCAGGATAGAAATAGGCCAAAAGTTCCTGACACAGTCCCTGGACCCACCCTTGTGTATTGGTCGTATTTGTGATTTTTTGAGAGCTCTGGGAAATCTACCCTTCTCTAGACACATATTAAAGATGTAGGTTAAGTGTGGCACAAGAATATCCCCATGGTCTTTTAGGAACTGATTTGAGAGATTATCCCACCCTACAGAACATTCACTCTTAAGAGCAGCTATTATGTTTCGAACTTCAACTTCATCTGTGTTCAGGAATACAGCTGAATTACCGTTTTGTTCAAAAGGTGCTTTCATATTTGTGCGCTCCTCAGATTGGTTATGCGCTATTTGTTCAGCCAGTGATTTGCCAACATTGGAAAAATACGAATTAATTTGATTCACAGAGTTCAGAGGAGTGTCAGATATTGTTAGTAATTCCTTTGGATAAGTATCCCGTTTTGATGTATTCGTGATATTTTTGACTGTTTCCCACAACTTTTTGCAATTCTTGCCAGCTTTTTGAACAAGTTCTCTTTCATAATTACGTTTAACCTTTTTTATGATTGAACTACAAAAATTTCTGTACCGCATATAGGTTTTTTTAAGTATTGGGTCATTTGGGAATGACTTCGACTTTTTGTGAAGTAGATCCCTATTGCGCATACAGCGAAGCAGACCTTGAGTTATCCAGGGTTTGATTATCCTTTTGCGTCGTGGAAGTATAACTGTTTCCGAATTCCTACTCAAAGCAGCTTTCAGTTCTCCAATGACATAGCTAACTGCAAAATCACAGTCATCAGTTGTGTAAATTGGGCTAAAGTCAATTTGGTTTATGGCCTTTGATAAACACTCTTGGTCAATTTTGGTTCGCGTTAACTCGGCATACGAGCGAGACTGTTGCTTTTTTAAACAGAATATAACAGATTTATGGTCTGTTAGAGTAGACTGTGGTACAATAGTTACAGAAGGAGTCTTAGTTTTTAAGAGCACATGATCTATACAGGTACCACTAGCGTCTCGTGTGATAAAATGATGCGCTGGCAATAAACCGTGGTATGATGTAAGAGCAAGATAGTGTTCAGTAGATGTACTCATATTTTCGGCAATTATGTCTAAATTTACATCTCCTACTATTGCGATGTTGTTAAAGCTTGATAAGCTTGCCAAAATTTCATCAAGCGACGTCAAAAATGGTTCGGTGTTTGCATAAGATGGGGAACGATAGATAGCCAGCAACGCAGTGTCATTGCCGATTTTAATCAAGAGGCTATTGCAGTTCTGCATTTCAGGTTCCTCAATGCAATAGCAAAGTTCATCTTTTATGTACACGACAACACCATCATTTTGAAGTGTATTTGATGTGGTCGCAAACTCGCAATAACCATCGATTTTAGGTATAGATGATAGGCATGACAGCCAACACTCAGTTAAAATGAGGACGTCACCATCAAAACCAAATCTGCTTAAAAGGATCTGAAACTCTGAAAAATTACAATTCAGGCTGCGCACATTTTGAGAAATAACTGACAAGGATGAATGAAATGGAAACAATTTTTTGCACTCATTGACTTCACACTCGAAAGACTCCGATATAGCGAAATCATCTATGTTATTTGAAAAATCATTAAAGTTAGCCATTGGTACGGAAGTAACACAGACGATCAGGCTGAGATTTTCCAAGTGAATGTAAATTAAATATGATATTTGTTTTTTTAATATGTTCATGATGCAATTGCGGGTTTGCCAGTCTGAAATAATAATGGAAGTTATAGGTTTTCGTTAAGGTAAGTCTTACTCTTTTTAATTTAAATGTGACAACTTGTAAGACGATACCTCTGATAGAGTCTATCGGGTATGAACAGTAACAGAGTACTTTAAGGAATGTGTTCTTTTTTGTATGCGGACGGTATTTAGAGGAATGTGTAGTGTTTAAATAGTATGGTTTTAACAAAAAAATATTATAGCAGATACAGAGTATGTTACGAGTATCAATATTACAGAAAAACATAAAAAATAAATAAAAATACAAAGGAAATTTAAAGACATGCAAATTAAAAGGATCAACGGAAACACAAAACAGTCACGCTGTTGATGATTTCAACAAGTTGAGAGCGCGAGTATCCCTAATAAGGATTTGGTTATCTCCGGTTTTCTTGCGCAAGTAAATTCTTCCTTCTTTTGTCCAGCAATAGTTATAGCCATTTGCGTTTGCAAATTGGCGGGCTTCATAAAAAAGTAACCTTTTGCTAGGAGGCAGATAATCAGCAACATATACAGGTGTTCGACTTCCGACGAAGCCTAGATGTTCTGAGTGCAGTTTCTCTGAAGTTGACTTATTCTTGTTGAAATTCCGAGCTGCAGCCAATACTGCACTCTTAGCCTGGACTGACGTCAGTTCAACCACGATAGGTTTGGACGATCCCGTTTTTCCTGGAGCCCTATAGATGTCACGCACTTCCAAGAATTTATTTGCGTTTGGAGAACATCGCTAAACTTTTTTAGAACACGCTTTAAGTCTTCAGAGGATTCCTTTTCTTCACCGGGAACGTTACGAAGAACAATGGTGGATGAGCGCGGACCCATTTGGAGGTCGGAAATGGTTTGTTCCAGGGCCTTCAGCTGATCCAAATAGTTTGATCTTTCCCTTTCCAGTTCCTGAACCTTTAGCAGCATCTCGTCATATTTACGATCTATAAAAATAATATTTTTCTCGACTTCAGCACACGTACTTTTAACTTCTTGAAGTCTATTTTTTAGGCCTGACATATCACTTGCTAACTTAGAGAGAGTTGCATCATGCTCGATTTTCCAAGATTGAAGCATCTCCCTTATTTCTTCTTTAAACTCATTATAATCAATCTTCGGAGAGCAACAGGGTCTATCTTTCCGCTTATACCGACGTGATACATTAGAGTCTCCGGATTTTTCAGTACTTTGTTGGGTTGTTTCATCAGACTCCGAGGCCATATTACACCTGGTAGACGCTTGAGGTGGAGTGCGTGCACATTTCGACATGTTAACGTTAGATCGAATCAGTTAGTCGATTAATCGTTAAAATTATTTAATTTCTGAACGCAACAGATTATTCGCTATTCAAGTATCAATTAGTGCGCCACCACTGAACGCAGCCTTAGCTGCCTTAGTGAAGAAAAGCAGTGCAGGTACTGAAGATTGTTTCTTATGTCACAGTATTGAGGTTATGTTTCGGGATCACAATGAAAATTTATCCACTATTCTTCATATATACAGTTAAAAACTATGAAAAGTTCAGGAGCCGCGAAAGAGTTGTTTACTTGGCCAGTGTTGCCAGCTATCCCTTATATAAATAGTAAGATGTTAATGAATATAAATATAAGGAATAGTTTTAAATATTGCAGATAAAATTATAAATAAGTTTATTTTTTGTATTATTTTGTAAGAAATCTGAGACTTTTCTATTTTTTATTTTTATTGTAAGCAACTAGCTTCTGCCACCGGCTTCGCCCGCGTGAAAGTAGGTTGCTCCTTACAAATTTTAGGCCTCTGTTTCATCCCTTTAGGGAGTGGATTTTAGAAAATCCTCTCTTAGTGCTCGCCTAAATCATAAAAGGAAACCTTGTTCAAAATTTCATGTTCCTAGTCCCAGTAGTTTCGGCTGTGCGTTGATATGTCAGTCAGTCAGTTATATGTAATACATATATTATGTTAATGCAAAAGTGTGGCTTGTTGCCTGGCTTTTCCGGTTTTCTATCCGGATCGCTGAACAGATTATGATGAAATCATGAGCAATTTTATCCATATGCCAAGAGTGAGGCAGAGTCTACCATATCATACTCTAATCATCATCTCCCTAACCATTTCCCAACTTAGCTTGGGGTCGATTTCCAGTCTAACCAGATAAAAAAAAATTGTTTATTTGCACCTTCAAGTTAACAAGTTTTCCTAATTACAATAAATTAGGTCGAAAGGTTAATTAATTGTGATATAAAGGTGTTACAGCTGATACCTAAGCTAAGATAACTTAATATCTTATAAGGTATCAGCGCCCACCCTCATAATCACTAGCAGAGATTTAAATATCTTCATAATCACAACCAATTGATGCAATAATTATGACTCAAAAAAGTAAGTAGATAACGGCATGAGTGACATGTGTGTGATGTGTGGTGTGTGGTGTGAGCGTGAGTGTATGTGTATTTATGTGTGTAACTTCGTCGCGCTCGGGCGGTTGAACAGCTTTGGATGAACACTAGCACGGGGGAAGGCCATGTCCCGTAGTAGCACATAGTACACTTTGTACCCCGGCTTGTATGTTCCCATGGGACAGTTTTCCAATGTCACACAGGCGAAGTCGCTAAGACCTACCTGTGTTGTACGTGGAGCGACTGCCTATCAGACCTCCACAACCCAGTTAGATACTGAGCAACACGGATATTCCTTGTTTAGACTGATGGTCAGACTTTCTGGTTTCTGAATATCTGTAACGACTGTCAAAGATCTACGAATAACAACCAGGACCAATGGCTTTACGAGCTTTCCGAGCCACGGGGCGTCAGAGTCTATACTTTAATACCGGAAACAACCCCCTATGTTATATGAAGTTCTTACAGTCCATCCAAAGATTGTCTGGTACCTAGATATCTCTGTATCGCTGTCAGCGACAAGATTGCCATTTTATCCATAGATTTGTTTATGTAAAAGTTTGGTTACTATAAAGGTGTACAATAAAGTTTAGTCTATTTTATTTTGAGGTCAAAGTAAGTTAAAAAGCTTTTTACAAAAAATAAATAATCGACTTCATTAAAAAAACACTACATAATAGGATACAAAAATAACTTTAATTTTGGAAGTCGGTGTCTCTTGGTATTATTTGTTTCTTATTTAACATCGACTTCCGCAACTAAAGTTATTATGATCCTTTGTGTTTTTTTTTTAATGAAGTCGGTTTCTATTTTTTTGGAAAAAGTTTTTTATTTCACACTTTTTAGTTGCGATACACTTATAACCGTAACCTATTTCTCATAATAATCCCAAAAACTGCTAGGATACATTGTTTTATTATGAAGTTCCCGTGTCTACGTTCCACCTTCCGGCTCCGTCATCTGATCATTTCGATAGAACCTTTTACCTTATAGTACCAAAGTACATCTCATGACAATTCTAATAAGCCCAAACACGGCTAAGATACATTGCTTAATTACAGAGTTTCGGTGGCTATCTTCCGGCTCCATCATCATCATCAGGTCACTTCGATGATACCATTTTCAAAATAACTATTCAGAACCATTTAATTATTTTTACTGTCATAGTCGCATAACTATCTTCATTGTGATGTTTAAGTATGTGAGTTCCGTTGGCCATTTCTGGTCTTCTTCATCAGTTCCACTTAATCAAACGTTACTTTTTGACTGTAAATGCTTAAGTTCTCGATGAAAATACCGAAGTCACTATATACCTATAATATTTGAGGAATTCCCTCGATTCCTCGTGGATCCCATCATCAGAACTGAATTTTGAAAAAAATTGGACCAATCTGGAAGCGTACCCTTTAAGGGAAAAAATATATTTGCAAATCTGTCCATAAACGACGGAGTTTTGAGGTAACACACATAAATAATAAAAAAATACAACTGAATTGATAACCTCCTCCTTTTTTGAAGTCGGTAAAAATAGGAATCAAGCTGGATTGGGACGTAGGTTACTTTTTGCCCTCCTAAGGTTTAATGTGGTATCGGAGGCAGAAGTTATAAAAAGAATACAAAAGATTCAGCCACTTTCAACATTACGAAGCACAAACATATAAATTAAAACGCAATAAGATACACAGAAGAAATCCATTGCGAAATGTCTGAAGCAACAAAGGAAACCGACGATTGTTCCCCGGGGCACTGTAACTATTATTCAATTTACTATGAACTCGAAAACAAGGAACGTAATCTGTAACTGAAAGACTGGAATAAGGCTGTTGCGGAGTTATAAAAATGATAATTAATTATTAATTTAAAGACAACTTTTGGTCCACATTATATGTTAGTATCACTTATTTCTTTTTTTCGTTTTCTTTTTTCCTTTTTCTTATTTGTTTTTATTTTTTTTTGTAATGTTGTTTTATTTGCTTCCGCCTCCACAAAAACTAAACGTCCACGTACGCCTCCGTACGTTTAAGCGGAGTTTTTAACAAAATCGGTCGGTAAACCAATACGAATTTGATGTCGCGGATGTAAAGTACTCGAGGTTACAGTAGGTACAGAAAAAAATCAAAATATCTAAAGTACCAAATAGTAAGTGTTTAGTGGAGCCAGTTTATTTTATGTACCATTAATAAATTGCCGAGTAGAAGACAAAGCCACAGAACTGTAATTGCGAATTATGTTTGTCTCTTCCAAAATTAATTTTTGATGGAGTTATCGTGGCAACTGCAGGACACATGTGGGTTTTAGTCAGTAAAAAATTGACACGCCCTCTCGACCCACCCTAGAGTGGGAGAAGTCATTTGATGATTTCTCACATAAAAAAAAAGATTACAAATGGGTGTAATCCGATTCCTTAGATGTACAGATCTAGGTCTATTTCATCACTAGCTTTTCCCAGCGGCTACACCCACGTGACTATTAAAAATTATCCCAAGGGAACAAACCCCCGAAATAATACCTATTCCAGGACATTTATTATCTGTAATATCTGTGTGCCAAATTTTACCCAAATCCATTCAGCCGTTCAGGCCATGACGGGGTAGCGAAAAACACACACAAAACAAACTTTCGCCTAGGTATATAAGTACTCGTAGGTATTTTAGAGATGATATTAGGTGAATATCTATTTTAAAGAATCAATAGCCAGTTTTTTAAACTTTAAAAGTGTGAAACCGCGAAAATATCCAAGTTGATGAGGTGTGTAGATAGATGTACGTATCTATGATGTGCTGGAGAGCATGAGTTCTGCACCTTGTAGTTTGAAACAGCTGAGAACCGTCCGCTTCCCGACATAACATCACATTAGTGTGAGGGAATGTCACCTTGTCTAGAGGTACAAACTCGGCAACTCCGCCTCCGCTGACATGGCATCCATTTCATCCCTAGACTCTGGAACCCACTAGTAATATCCAATTATATTACGCAACTCCACCTCACCTTATTTACATTACTTAGAACGCCAAGATGAAAATATAGCCAATGAGCATGTTGCATTTACGTTACGTGGTGTGGCGTGTTGAAAGTCGGTTTTCGGCTTCAGGGCTATCCGTTACCGGTAAGGAAGGAAATGAGTATTCGGGAAATTTCAAAATACTGTGGTTTAAGAATAGATATAATCTTATATCCGTTCTTCACCTTTAGAATTGTAGAGGCCTAATGCAAAATTTTAATATTTCGATTTTAAGTCGTAAAATGGCTTAAAACGAACAATATCGTTATCGACTTTTAATAAAATATAGACAAAGCCTTCAAAAAACATTTGTTTTTAAGCAATATCCAAATGGTTAATAATTATCTTTAAAATGTCGTGACCAACGAATCTTTAATCGCCTTTTTCCTAAAATTAAACCTTTTGCTTTAAGTCTCTATAATTATAAAAGTGCGCGTATGTTTTAAAAGGAAAGGATAAGTATAATTTTTAATTCCACTTTTTTTCTGAACCTTAACACCAATCTACAAAGCCTGGAGCACAGGCGTAGGGTAACCAGCCTTTCGGAATTTTACCGGATGCATTTTGAAGAGTGTGCATAGGAATTACATGACTTGATTCCACCATCACCTTTCTACCATCGGATCACCCGACGTACTGCAAGTATCCATCCTTATGTTGTTGACACCTCTACGCGTTTCTAAGCGTTTCGCCTCGTGGTTCAGACCGCGTCCATCGAAAGACTGGAACAATTTGCCTGCAGCAGTCTTCCCGTCTGATTATATGAACCTGTTGTGTTTCACTGCAGAGCAAAGGTTCCTCCCTTCTATTCTTCCACTTTTCTCTATCCTTGACTAGATCTGACCAATCTTTTAAGGTTTTTTTTTTGGTGGGAAAATCATCCAATGACATCCCCCTTGGGCGGAGCTGGAGATAGTGTCAGACTTTTACTGACTAAAAACCTACTCCTGTTCCTTCGTTGCCTTTAATACCAGGGCCGAGTCTTCCTTTCAGAATCAGACCCTTGCCCCAGTTGGCTTCGACCCTGCTGGGCCCCTACGGTTGCTGACATCTTCTTGAGGCGCGCATGGAACACTACGCGCCGTCGACGACTTGGGCTCGGTCCGGACGGTTGCCGGACGGTCAGACGGCGAGCTACCCATTGCTCGCCGTCCGGTGGGTCTGCACTAGAGGAGTAGAGTGTAATATCGCTCGTGCTGGGGTCCTCTAAAGTCGGTTCACACTATACGAATTTGAGCTTGGCTCGTTCTCCGCTCGTGCTCGGCTCCTCTTGTGTAGACCCACCTTTAGGTAGGAGTCCAATTCGCCGATTAACAAAATCTCCTGTAATAAGCCTTGATATTTTTGAAAAGTAGCTATATGATAACTTTCCATCCTGAATTACCTAACTCTCTCCATGTTTACCAATCCCTTACAAAAACATTTTACCCTTACAGAAATCAATCTTGCACCATCGAACGTCAAAAAACCCCATTCATCATCTCTGGTCGAACTAACCCGGTCAACGCACCCATTTGGAAAACATCCTTACTTGTGAACTGAGAGCAGTTTCCTTGATAACACTGGACAAATCGGTTTACCTCTACAACTTCGAAAACTGATTTTTATTGAATCGTTTCTAGATAAGAATGGGTGTTGGGAGTTTCTCGCGGCGCCAGAACCATCGTCTGACGTCAAACTTTGCTCGTCAACATTTTTCAAAAGGATCGCGTTGAGTTCTTGTATAGTAGGTTTTTACGTATATGTTCTGTTTGGTAAACAAATGGTGCAGAAATATACTATTGGTTTACCGGTCTTCGAAAGGAATCACAATAATATGATGTGTTTTTTTTTTGGGTGGGAAAATCATCTTATGACATCCCCCGCTCTTGGGCGGAGTGGGAGATAGTGTTAGACTTTTACTGACTAAAAACCCACTCCTGTTTCTTCTTTGCCTTCATCCCAGGGCCCCGGGTTTCACTTTCACACTACCCGTGGCCCCAGTAGGCTTCAACCCTGCTGGGCCCCTACGATTTGCTGACATCTCCCTGAGGCGCGCGTAGAATAATACGCTCCGTCGACGACTTGGGCTCGGTCCGGACGGTTACCGGACGGTCGGAAATCGGAATCAGAATCCCGGCGGCGGTTGGGGCGTGAGGACCGCTGCCTCACTCGATCGGCCGCCTCCTTATGTGTTTTTTTTAGGGTTCCATACCCAAAGGGTAAAAATGGGACCCTATTACCCACTCCACTCCACTGTCCGTCTGTCTGTCACAAGGCTGTATCTCATGAATCGTGATAGCTAAACAGTTGAAATTTTCACAGATGATGTATTCCAGTTGCCGCTATTACAATAAATACTAAAATCACGTTTAAATAAATAGGTATTTAGGTGGGACTGCCATACAAAAAACGTGTTTTTTTTTTGGGTGGGAAAATCATCTTATGACATCCCCCGCTCTTGGGCGGAGTGGGAGATAGTGTTAGACTTTTACTGACTAAAAACCCACTCCTGTTTCTTCTTTGCCTTCATCCCAGGGCCCCGGGTTTCACTTTCACACTACCCGTGGCCCCAGTAGGCTTCAACCCTACTGGGCCCCTACGATTTGCTGACATCTCCCTGAGGCGCGCGTAGAATAATACGCTCCGTCGACGACTTGGGCTCGGTCCGGACGGTTACCGGACGGTCGGAAATCGGAATCAGAATCCCGGCGGCGGTTGGGGCGTGAGGACCGCTGCCTCACTCGATCGGCCGCCTCCTTATGTGTTTTTTTTAGGGTTCCATACCCAAAGGGTAAAAATGGGACCCTATTACCCACTCCACTCCACTGTCCGTCTGTCTGTCACAAGGCTGTATCTCATGAATCGTGATAGCTAAACAGTTGAAATTTTCACAGATGATGTATTCCAGTTGCCGCTATTACAATAAATACTAAAATTACGTTTAAATAAATAGGTATTTAAGTGGGACTGCCATACAAAAAACGTGTTTTTTTTTTTGTCGTTTTTCGCTCGATATCAATAATAGTAATAATATAGTGTCTAATGTTGTATAGATAATGGTACGGAACCCTTCATACAAGGTACCTGGGTAGACCATGTCTTGGAACAGCACATAGGATAATTTATATCCCGGGAATATGTTTCCTTGTAATATCTTCGTTCCCGAACGAAGACGTATACTATAAATTTCTCCATAACAACTTGATCTATTTATCACAGACTTTCTCAACATTCACTTCAGCAGGTTCGCTGTATTTGTTTACAAAATGATACAAGTAAAGAAAAACACACCTTAGGTAGTATGACATGTATCGCTACCTAGTATTCATTAGAGTTTTAGTTCTACAAGTTGTCTGTATTGCAAAAGTTCTGCGAGACTAATAAACACCAGTTTCTAACCTACTGTCGTTTGTGGAAAGTTCATATGATGCATCTACATACTACATAATGAGGTATCTACTAAAATGAACAATATGACATGCAACTTGCTGCAAATGTTTAAAAGAGTGACCATGGCTCTGGAATGCAAAGGGCAAATGAAGGAACATAGGTGGGTTTTAGTCAGCAAAAATCTGACACTCCCTTTCGCTCTCCTTACATAGACACACATGTTCTGCCCCCCTAGCCAAGTTACAACCGTTTCGTTTCGATTCTCTTTTCGTTGATCGCCTCGAGTCAGCCACGCCTCCTATTCCTTTGTTCTGACCACGTGACTGAGCGTTGAGATGACGTCAGAACAAAGGAATCGGAGGAGTGGCCGATTCTAAGTGATCAACGAAAAGAGAATCGAAACGAAACGGTTGTAACTTGGCTGGGGGGCTGGCCAGTTTTTAGCTACGGATTGTGTGAAAGAGTAACCACGGTCCTCGAACGTAAATAGTCACTGAAGGAACACAGGAATTTTCGTCAATAAAAATCTGACACTTTTTGTCGCTCCACAGACACATGATTGTAAATTTAAATGTTTAAAACAAGGTTCAAGATAATGTAAAACCTATGACTCTTCAGTCTTTATCATCCTAGCTAGCAAAACGGTCTGACGCCACAAATGTCACAGTGGTCGAGCGATCGACTACTGAACCCACGAACCCACGGCAAGCAGAGTTGCTTGCCGTGGGTTCGATTCCCGGACAGAACAAATATTTATATGGCCTACTGATAGTCGTTCCGGTTCAGCCTTGCTATTCTGAAAAGTTTATTTGCGAAATCACTTCTGAATCCGCAGTGAAATCATGGTGAAATTAAAGTTTCGTATTCTGAAATGGAGTGAATTCGACACTGGCGCCCCCGAGTGATGATCAAAGTGAGTGGAACTAAAACGGTTGAGTATTTTGACATTTATCTACAAATTTGTCTATAAGATTTGGTATTCTGAAATACAATTCGCTGAGTGTGACATTCGAGATGATTTGTGAAATGAGTTTCGAAATGATTTACCATTTACAGAATAGCACGGCTGGGCGTTTGGCGTATGTGAGTTAACAAAATGTTTGTGAACGCACACGCAAAAAAACCCCGTATCCCTTTCTTTTTTCAGAATAAAAACATCTAGTAAGATTAATCTGCACTCTATGTCAACAGCACATACACTGAGTACGACTTAATTTAAAGTATTTGCAAGAAAAAACCTGTTTACTTAGGTTGTATTTGATTCTGTTTCAACAAGATAGTACCATCTTCGTACATTCTTTTTATCTCAAAGAGGTTCCTCTTTACTTCAGTGTGTAGTAAATAAAATCTTCGCTTTGACTCGATTTTCTTCGTCGCGTTCTGAAAGGAAGCATGAAAATATTATGATTAAACTTGGCGGATTTTAGTATGATGATGTAAGTCGGGCAGTGGGTGAAATAATCTTTCGGGGATTATGTCAGCTGTTTTTAGGATATCTTGCTTTGCTTTTAGTGGACTAAGGTGTAGGGTGCAATCCTAACATAAATATGATGTCAAGGCAATGCAAATGCAAGTGCAATAAATGCAGAAATGTCACTGAGTACCTAACGGGAAGAGTCTAAATAAAAATGCAAGTAGTCCGACTCAAACCATGTCTAATTAAACACTAAAGTAAAAATAATTTACATAAATGCATGCAATTGTTGCTAAATCTATGTCAATGCATTTCCGAATGTAGGTCGCGTTCAAAGTGCACTTACATGATAGGCTCATGTAAGTGCACTTTGAACGCGACATTCGGCGCATTCGGCTGATTTAACTAATTTAATAATCAAGTTATTTTTCCATGTACGTACACCGTACATATTGCCACTACGAATAAGAAAACAAGTAAATAAAATAATTCAAAGCATACAAACAATAACAAACTTTGACATTAAAGGATAAAAGACATGTAAAGAATAAAATGTATAAAATGGTTGTAAATTGATTATGACTAATAATAAACACAATGTTAATTAAAGTAAGAGTACACAAAATTGTCACTAATCACTACTTAAATACTAAGTTAGCACACATCACTGTGTCTTGCAGTCACTGACACATTTGGTTTTGAGTCCCGTTTGTCGATCTCGCTGTACCCGTCCTCAACGTTGCGATCTCCTTCTTCCTGCCTTCTTATGCTTCTCGCTATTTGCGGACCCTCCCCCTGTCTTTGGGTTGCCATCTTTCACCAAAGGTACACCGATGTTACGAACAGTGCAATGCTAATCGCAACAACCACATAGATTGCAGTGTAGTGATGGACGTCGTGAGAGGATAAGGTCTTTAGGTTGGCCTGTTCTTTAATTGACTGCAGTTGTAGGTCAATCTTCTTGAACGTTTCTTCGTGCGTTTCCAGATGCAGTGACGAGTTACGAATCGAGGTGTTGATAATATTGTTAATTGGAGAGATCGTGGGCATAATCATCGCGTATGGTTCCTTGACTAAAATGTCACTTCTATGTTCCATATATGCGGTCAGCGATATGACTCGCATTACAAGGGTCATAGCCAGAATCCGGCTCAAAAAAATTATGTAGGGTGCAAATGCAAGTGCAATAAATGCAGAAATGTCACTGAGTGCCTAACGGGAAGAGTCTAAATAAAAATGCAAGTAGTCCGACTCAAACCATGTCTAATTGAACACTAAAGTAAAAATAATTTACATAAATGCATGCAATTCTATGCATTTCCGAATGTAGGTCGCGTTCAAAGTGCACTTACATGAGCCTACATTCGGCTGATTTAACTAATTTAATAATCAAGTTATTTTTCCATGTACGTACACCGTACATAAGGTGTGCAGTTCCAATGCAATTTATAGAGCCTTAATGGTTACTAAGTATTAGTGCAAGCGTTGCATTTCATGTAAGTTTGTGCATGTGAATATCATAAGAGATTAATGAAAGAGTATAAGGTACGTTCTTCGTAATTAAAGTATAATATTATAGGTATATGTGCCTGTATGTATGTTATGTCATCATCATCATCATCATCATTTCAGCTGAAAGACGTTCACTGTTGGACATAGGCCTCCCCCAAGTGTCGCCACAATTACCGGTCCTGTGAGTCTTGCATCCATCGGATTCCCGCGATCCTCACCAGGTCATCGGTCGGTGGGAGGCCTTCCAACGCTGCGTCTTCCGGTACGTGGTCGCCATTCTAGAACCTTTTAGTCCCCATCGACCATCCGTTCTGCGAGCAATGTGTGTGTGTCTGTTATGTGCTATGTGTAATATATTCATTTACTTAATGGTTAATGGCCCTGACTGCATGCTAGAGGTCGTGGATTCGATTCCCACACAAGACAAATGTTTGTGTGATGAGTACGATAATTTTTTCTGTGTCTGGGTTTAGTTTATCTATAATATGCATGTATTTAGAAATATATAAATGTTTATCAATTATAGATAATTGATAAACCTACTCATACCATAAGCTCTACTTAGTTTGGCACTAGATGACGTTGTGTGAAAGTTGTGGAATATAATTATTATTGAAGTCCTAAGTTTAAGTTTATATTAAGTATTTTTTTCTGTACTTATGTATGCTGTGTTATGTAGAATCTATCTTTCAACTCAAACCTCTGAAGATTTGCTGTTAGAAAACTCAAATTCTAGGTTAAGTTCACATTTGCGTGAACTATCTTTTTTGTAGGTATCCTTTTTTTTGTTTTATGTGTAACCAGTGCAATAAATAATAAGAAAAACGCAGAGTGAGTCACTGAAACTGCATTGCATTATGTAAAATATTACTTACATAAGTATCAGATATCCTGGTTTTTGAACGCAGTATAGTGTTTCGAACTCGATCAGCTACTATACCTGTATATATTCTTGTCAAAGTATGTAATAAACGAGTGTAGCTTCTTTCGAATAACCATCAAAACAGAATGCTATCATTATCAAAAAGGACCTTCTCAAACTAGGCTGTCTTTTCACAACTTCCCGAATCGATCCATTCATCCATACTTACCATATTTCCCGCTCACTAAAACCGAGTTTTTTATTATCCATTGACTAGACGTTGGTCCATAGAGAAAGCCACGCGTAATGACTCAGCTGTCATTAGCTTGCCTCTCGCGGCAGATTGAAAATTTAACGAGCGCCATCCCTGATACATACAGGGTTGAACGCTGCATCTTAAAAGATTTATGTTGTGTTTATTTTTTAAATCTGTGCGGATCCTGTCCGCACAGATTTTAATAATGTTGTAGGAGGTTTTAATAATGTTATGTTTGATAAAGATTTCATTTTAATTCTTTAATAATATTATTATTATAAGTTTAAATAAACTTTCTATTAAAGGTACGTTATTCTTTTTTCAAAATTAGGTATTTATTGGATTCTTTGTGTTTTGTAACTCAAAATAAAACCATTATAACAATAATGAAACTAATTCTGAGAAGACTTTAAATAGTAGTTCAATTTTTTATTGCTAAAGGAGAATTTATTCTCAGTTTTTTTTTATGTCAAGGGTTAATTTGGTTCAGTCTTTTAGTTCCTTGGTAATTGTGTGGGCCAAAGCCCCGGCTTTAACGTTTAATTTAATATAAATAAGTTTGCTAATGAGACGTCGACTTGAGCCGCTTCTTGCGTTTGTTATCTCAAAGGTGTAGATTATTTAAATCAAAGCGGAAGGACTAATTAAACTTGTTTATTTTACAAATTAAACTTGTTATAATAATAGCACGTAACTACGCAACGAAAAGTCAATAAAGAAACAGATAAGCAAGGAGTTATAGACAAGCCAAGCCAGCGGTTTTGGTCGCTACACTAGGAACCAAAAAGCGTACCTATCTACTACATAACTAAAAGTTAGATTTCTGCAAACTTAAACCTAGTTTTCTTCAAAAGTACCTATTGCAACGAACCCGCACGATACATCAACCATATTGGCGCTACCGATACATCAAAGAGCTGCTTAGTAAAAGGATATTTGAAATGAAACGGTGCATAATTTTTACATCCAAGTGTAGTTTGTAAAGTGGTCGGTCACAGGCGCACAGAATTCCATTAGGGAGTTTTGGACGTAGGCCAGACTATTCGTGTGAATCTGAAGACTTTTGATTTTTTGCAGAGGCGGCGGTAGGCACAAAATATGAGAAGGATTTTTTTTAGGAAAAGCGTGAAGTATTAAAGTAAAAAAGAAAGGAAAGAAGAAAGAAATAAAAAACGAAGGTAACAAAAGAAAGAAAGAAGAACAGAAACAAGATATTTATAAAACAAAATTAAAATTGAAGAATTAAAACACTACAGAAATACGTAAAAGAATACAATTATTATAAATCAATTATTTATTATCGTGGGCTCCAAGTACTCACAAATTTTATAAAGATCTGTCTAAACATCTTGTTGACACTTCGCATGACCTAAGGGGCTAATTTTTACCTTAGACAGAGGGTAAGCATTACCATACAGTGTGGCAATACCGCCAGTCTTTTAGTCTTTTAGGGCTGTATTACCAATCAATTGCGATATGGTTTTTTTTTTTGGTGGTTTTTTTATTTTAGTTTGTTTTTAGTTAGTATTAATTAGGTTTGGGTTTTTATTATAACTTTTTGGTTTTACTGTAATTAAAGTTAGTTAAGTATTTTTGGTATTCATAAATTATTCTAAAACAATAAATATTTATAGCTAAAATGTTGAAATTGAATTTATGTTTAAACTTAAATCATTCAAGTCTTAGCTAATAGCTTAAAATGAATAGAACACATTTCTTTTCAAGACCATTCTTCATTTTATTTTCTAGTGTAAGAAAAATTGCAATACCTACACACATTTATTCATCCTCACACTTTCACCTTTTCCTTGTAGCTTTTCAAATCCTATGAACCAGTACCTTGTACATAAATCCCACATATAATATTCACTCGCCCATTACGTTAGAAAGATAACTTCCTCGTGCAAAAATAAATCCAGTTCACTTACCTGCGTGGGAAAGCCAGTGACCTATAAAAATACGCGGATCAATAAGTAGTTGCTTCGGCATTATTTATTTCAATAATCTCTGGACGCAGATTAATACTTGTATTTTAATAATATCTGACCTCCAGGACCCTTGATAACTTGAATCTTCTTCTTCTCGAGTCGTGGTCTTCGTTTCCCTCAAAATATTTGGGCTTAGTAAGTTACCATGTTTATAGCAGCATCAGTGGCGTTTTTAGGTCCTCCAAAATGCAGGTATAGCCCTGGACGCTTTGGGAACTCTAATAAGTGGGCCATCGTCTGGTCAGGAGCACCGTAATTGGAGGGGTCTATAATTTCCCATTTTGCCACGTTGTGTTTACAATAGCCTGCTTGGCTGCACAGTCTATTGGATAACATGATACACCTGAGTCTGGTCAGATTTTCTGACTTCGACCTACCAGCAACGCTTGTCATAAATGTACAACGCCGGGACCATCAGCTTTTAAAGTCACGGCTCCACTGTGACTTGTGTATTATGCTTATGCTATGTTATGGTCATCTATCCACGCACTGACCTCGGCAAGCGATGTTTAACTTTGAAACGTCCCAAGCCGCTGTTTTATTTAGTCGCGACCTTTTCCTCCTCATTATTATTTATGCCTATTTGACCCACTGATTTCATTTTTATTTTGAATTCATTGGCTGGCCCTTACTGGTTGCGGAGACCACGAATTAAAATGTACTGTCCACTTCATCCGACGCGAGTGGGCCGCAAATAATTAGAAAACTCGACCCGCCCTTTGAGAAATAAAAAAAAAGAAATCGTGACGTCATTGACGTACTTCGCACTCGGTTTACTTCGAATGTATTTAATTTTTTTAGAGGCAACTTCACGCATGGACTTTTCTGAAAAGAAGAATTTAAAAAAAATATATGAAATATTTCTGTTAGATGTTTTGTAGCTATTTGAGTGGAAAAATCTCTTTAGATATGGACTTTTTGCGTTGGAGATATTTAAAAATTCTTGCTTTATTTAAATTTCAAAAATAGTGATTCACGAGCTCTTTACATTGCAGTTTGTAATATCTGAGATTCTAGTAAGATTTATGCGCTATGCATTCCAATATATAGGCAATGTCATTGCTTATTGGATTGGAAATGTATTAAGTGAATTAGTTTTTATGCTCTGCTGGGATTCGTGATTCTTTTCTCGAAGATTTCAATAGAAGAATTGAATAATGAAGACTTTATTATGATTGATAGAAAGTTCATCGAGACATTTTTATTAAGGCCTTTGGCACACAAAAGATTATGGACAGCATTATTTTCATTGATATTGTTTATTTTTCTGTGTTTATCTTGAAATAAGCAACATTTTTTCCTTGTACTTCTCGATGATCACGATAGTCTTTTCAACGGAAAAACATCGACACACTGTGTTTACATTCCTTCACACATGTGAAGAAATGTAAACACAGTGTGTCGATGTTGTTTGGTACATACTAAATAAAGGAAATAATGAAACGATAAAAAACTTTGCTCTCATAAAAATTTGCGAGAACTCTATCAAAACATTCTTAACACATTAGACCACCCCGGTAATTGATAGGAAAACTGTTTTCAATGTTCCCATATCCATTCCGAAAGGATGAGCTGTAAGGTATTCATCCAAATGGAATCGTTTCACAGTAAAATATTCATTTATTCGCTACAATCTTTCATAGAATGCAACAGCAATGCATTATGTTCGAGCTCCTGCGCTCTCGATTCAAACCCGCGTGTGAATTATACATGAGTTGATATTCTCAATCTGTCGCCCGTCGTTACCAGTTAACCTGGTCCACCCTGCTTCTTTATTGTAGTATGGTTTATAAAGCTACAGGGGAAGGGGTAGTTTGAATGGGAGGTTAAGTTATAATGGTTATTTTCGCGTATGTTTTCGTTCCCGGTGAAAGTTTGACAAATAGCTTGCAGTGCAGTCCGGGTTCTGATAAGCTGATAGGACCCTTCGGTGTGTGAGCGTTTCCCCAAGTATCAGTTTCGAGTTTCGAGTTTGTCCGTTACCAGTGATTTATGTTATCGCTTTCTTTTTGTCGCAAATATTTTTGTTTGTGTAAGTAGTTTATGTGAAACTGCGTGAAATATTCGGAGAGGGATTGTATCTGAAAGTTAAGTTGCTCGGGTCGGGAAAACGATTTGTTTTTGGAATATTATTACTTATAGCGGTTTTGTTTGGAGCTCTTTTATGGTTATACTGAATGCGTAAGTGAATAATGCCATATAAGACTCGATTTGAAGAGCCTGAAGGTTCTGAATTTGTATTCATAAGTCTTTTACTTGATTACGAAGTATTATATGAAGGCTATAAAGTTGAAATAGGTTATTTGCGTAGGTAACATAACAAAGGTGAAGAAAAACTAATCGAATTCATGAAATCTATTTGGTTAAAAACGTTGAGATTAACAGATAGCATTTTTCCGGAGTTATATGACAAGTTAGTATTTAAATACACCTTGCCGTGAATAGCCTAGCAAAAATCTAATCAGACTTATAATGTTCCCACTGCTGGGACTTAGGCTTCTTCTATAAGGAAAGGAATCGGCCATAATCAATAATTTGTTAACTAATTGACTAATATTTTATTTTAATGCATTTGAATGATATACTAACGTAGTTTTAAGTTTCAGTTACTAACATAATATGGACATTGCAATTAGTCTGAAATAAAGTTATTTTATTTTTTTATTTTATTTTTATAATCCACCACGCAGGCCAAGTTTCGGTGGCTGTATGTCACATTCTTAGAATTTTCTGTTCTAGGAACATGCAGCTTTCCTCATAATGTTTTCGTTCATCGTTTTGAGAGCAGTGGTGATGAAATAAATTACACAAAGTACTGCGCCTGGCCGGGTTTGAACCCACGTTCTTCGACTCATAAGTCAGATCCGTTACTACTGGGCAAATCTTCTAACATATCTATACCTATTTAATAGTAACCAAAAATAAGTAAAGTAATTTAATAAGAACCTTCACTTATTTTACTTTTTACTTTAGATGGGTATCCCACAAACCCCCTCCACAACCCAACAACTATGTAACTCGATACCCCTTGCAAGACTGGTGTCAGATTTCCCAGCCTCTGACTACCCGTCATTTGTTATGGAAAGATATACTTACCAAAGATTCTTTAAAACACAGCCGAAATCAACTGCTTAACGAACTTTCCAAGCCACGGAAGAAAACATTTTTTATTTTGATTTTCAATTGAAGTAAAAAAACGGAGTGAAAAGTTTACCTGTTTATCCACATTCAACACCAACATAAACTACTGAAAACACCTGAAAATATTTAACCCAACTAGTTAGCTGGTATACAAGCTAAATTTAGACCAACTCCGGTTGGTAGGCGTCCGATAATTAGCAAACTTAGGGGCACTGGGCTTTGTAGTCCAACATACGCACAACTTAATTATCGGGCACAGGGTAATTACGTCACAGAGTCATCGAAAAGGGACAATTTGGGCTGGTGCCTTTTAGGCTGCTTTTCCACCAGAGATGTGCTATGCAGCTGTGCTGCAAGGATGTAATAGCTATGCTGTGAAAATATGTGACCGTTTCCACCGATACTAAGCTATGTAGCGGTGCGAGTAAGACGTGCTATGATGATGCGCCGCCGCAAAATAGCTGCGCGAGGAAGATGCGCAGCTCGAACTAAGCAATGTATCTATAGTAGGGAAGCGGCACATAGCTACACCACTCGCTACCATCCATAGCACGCATCCATAGCAGTAGGTATAGCACGCATCCTTCCATATAAAAACATATCTTAGTTGAATCCGTTTCCACCAGTGCTAAGCTATGTGCACCAATGAAAATGATTGGTGGATATCAAACGCATCCATAGCAACGTAGCTTAGCACATCTCTGATGGAAAAGAACCCTTAGCATGATGTTTGTATATGTTAGACTAGCTACTAACTGCGGCTTCGTCCGCGTGAAATTAGAAAATATGCCAATGTTAACCAGTGATAAAGGTCCTACTTTACTGTATCCCCTAAGTATCTACTGGTGGAAGAATTTTAAAAATCGATATGTAGTTTTTGAGTTTCTTCATTACAAATATAAATCTAAAAATTTTTTTTTTCTCTTTATAATGTGCAGTTCATTGTCATTCGCACGCCTCAGCCACAGCCACTGGAGACGCCCAGGGGGTTGGTAGTTGCGAACGACGAGCAATGAGTAGCTCGATGTCCGGCCGTCCGGTAAGGACCGAGCTCGAGTCATGGACCTGATCCTGGCTCCAGGCAATTTTGCGGCCCTGACACTAATATTATTTCAAACTAGCTTTCCGCGTTTACCCCCGCTTCATCCTTTTATGGGGTAAATTTTGGAAAATCCTCTCTTAATGCTTGCCCGCGTTATAAAAGGAAGCCTTGTGCAAAATTTCACGCTCCTAGTCCCAGTTGTTTTGGCTGTGCGTTTAGTAGTCAGTTTCTCCTTTTATATGATTATATAGATTAAGTAAGTACTACTAGAGAGCAGTGGTGGCCGAGTGGTAACGGCCCCGACTTACGAGTTGTAGGTCGCGGGTTCAAACCCAGCCAGGCGCATTACTTTGTGTAATTTATTTCATCACCACTGCTCTCAAAACGGTGAAGGAAAACGTCGTGAGGAAACCGGCATGTCCTAGAACCAAAAATTCGTAGACATGTGACATCCACCAACCCGCACTGGGCCCGCGTGGTGGATTACGGCCCATTCCCTCTCCTAGAGAGGAGGCTTGAGTCCCAACAGTGGGGACATTATAAGGCCGACTATGCTATGCTATGCTAAGTACTACTATATTTATAAAGGCAATGACCGAGGTACAGTGAAAAAAATGTGACGTACTAATAAAGGGCAAGTGACGTATACACGTGCGCGTGACAGGATAGGCATTATTTGCCTAACTGTCGGGTAGGTCGGACGTGTCTGCGGCATTTGGGGAAACCATTGTGTGTGACTTTTTTATCAACCTAGCAGCAAACGTGGACACCACAAAAAAGAAAGAAAGAAAAAATATTTATTTACGAGTAGTAGGTACACAGACACACATAATGAAAAAACAAATAAGTTTCAGGTCAGGGAAGCTAAACCTAAAGTCCACCATAATTACCTCGCGCCATGAAAAAGGACAGTTTCAACTAAGGCTGGATATTCAGCGCTTTACAGTTAGTTTGAAATACAATGTTTCTGTTGGAAACTCGGTAATTGTTTTGCAACGTTACAGGGACATTTTTCAGTAAAAGTTTTTAACATTTTGGAACTGCGAGCGAGAATTATAGAGATGTGGTAGTCGAAAATAGAGTGTTACATGTTTGTGAGCATAATATTTGATGGAGTTCAACATTTCAGCTTGCCTTACAGTTTCAAGTGGTTTTTTAGTTATAGGTTGTCACTTTATCCCTCAGGTAAGGAATAATAGAGATACGGGAACGTTTGAAAGAATTGCCGTGGCCTTAGAAAACATATGTGGGTTTTAATTAGTAAAAGTCTTACACACCCTCTCGCTCCACCCTAGTGCGAGACTCATTTCATGATTTCTCATCTCAAAAAAAGTTTTTTACTTATCAATCATCATCATTATCATCATTTCAGCCGAAAGACGTTGACTGCTGAACATAGGCCTCCCCAAGTGTCGCCACAACGAACGGTCCTGTGCGTCTCGCATCGAACATATTATCTGTTTTACAATCTTGAATAAACTAAATAAATAAATAAAAACCGCGACCCTCACCAAGTAATCGGTCCATCGTGTGGGAGGCGGATATCTTCGTTTCTGATGCGATCGCGCAAAGAAAATCCGAGCATAGCCTTTTCCCCGAAGGAATGTCCCGGGTGACTTCAAGCCTTCAGTAAAAGTAAAGTTTAATATTTGCGAAGGCCAGGGTAGATGGCTGCCATGCCATCGTGCGCAAAATGCTCGCTTCATTACTAAGCAGAGTCCGGGGTAGCACTAACAGCATCCTACAGGTCATTGCAGATAAACAGGACTCAAACATCCTGAACAAATTTATTCGTGCCTAAATTGTTTAGTTATAATTGTAACAATTATGAATATGGCCTGCAATAAAGGTTCAATAGTGTTATTATTATTCAGTATAAAAATCTCTAGCCTGCAATACAAAAAAGCGCTCAACACTTTTAACTCAATCACCCCACTGGAACCGTCCTACAAAGACTTTCCAGACCCACTGATACACATCCCGACACTCCATTTCAAGCTCTGTTTGATTTCAATCTGTGCTAGTGATGTGACCCAATTAGTGGTTCGTCGCAAGTGATACTCGACGTGTGAACACTCAACTGTCTATAGGTACTTCATTTTGAAACGTAAGCAAACTGACAGGTGACGTGATGGGGAGAGTACCTACTATATTATTTTTTGTGCTTTTGGGTACAATGTCGACACTGTCCTCTCATACCTATTTTAAATGGTCTACACTGTCCTCTCATACCTATTTTAAATAGTAGATAACCATGGGGTTTCTTGCAGCTTCATCTCCATAGGAAACGATCAATTGGAACCGTGCACTAGCATCTGACAATTTATAAGTGCCCATGTAGGCCTGTGTGAAATGAAAACATTTTGATTTTTTAATTTTATTTTGGAATGGAACAATGAGTTTGAATTTGGAATGGGCCAACGGTCAATAATAATAACAGCTTCGAAGGCCCGGCCCCTTTACATAATATTTATACCCTTACTGATGGTAGAAATACCTAGAAATCCTGAAAATTGTTGGATCTTGTTCATCATGGCAAGATAAGATCAAGCAGCCATTTTTTACGAAAACTTCATCTTGGACAAGGTATACTAACTGGCTTATGACTATGGAACTAGCTCTTCAGTAGCTAAATATGATTCGAACTTGCAACGCACAATGTGTGTCACAACACACTAATAACCCACCCCAGCTTCGCATGGTGTTACAAACATTTCAAATTCTCGGCTTTTCTCACAAGCTTATCTATTGGTGAGAACCGTATGAATATGCGTTCATTAGTTTTTAAATTAATCGCAGACAGACAGACAAATGCGGTAGAGAACTTTGTTTTATAGGTAGGTACCTATTATAAATAGTTGAAAGAAAAGAAAGAAAAATCATTTAATTTGCCACACATAGTTGTACCCGAGCCCACTTCCATAGACGTAAAAAATTTTACTTAGCCTGATATACTAATATTATAAAGCTGCAGAGTTTGTTTGTTTGTTTGTTTGTTTGAACGCGCTAATCTCTGGAACTACTGGTCCGATTTGAATGTTTCTTTCAGTGTTGGGTAGTCCATTTATTGAGGAAGGCTATAGGCTATGTTTTTTTTCAAAATTAGGGTTCCGTAATAAAATTGCTATTTTGTAACACAAGGTGTAAAATCGAAAACCTATTTTTGCGTGCGCTGCAAAAACTATTGACAATAGAACAAAATGATGTACTACGGGTTTGTAGATCCCATTAAGACCTACAAAAAAGTCCGCGAGAACATATATATAGCTATCATGGTTTAATCACAATAACCGATTTTGTGTTCAAAATAATTATTAAATCGTCTGAAGAAAAAAAAACTACGTTAAATATGTATCGTAATATTAATCTTTATCGAAATTAAGCATTATGTTATCAAGAGTATTTATGTAGAAGTAAAATACTTTTTGTTTCATCTCAATCGGATATTTCGTTTAAAAGTTATCACGTGTGTAAGATGTTAAGAGTTGGTACCTATTAATGAGTTATGGGCCATAGAGTTTTTTATCAACATAAAATCCTGTAATAATCTTTTTCGAAATATATTTGTTGATGAGATCAAGAAGATGCAGTCCATTATCCACAGGAATTTCTTAATTCTTTAAATCCGAGTGGCCTCCCCCCACATTCTCTCAAGTTAAAAATTGGTGCCCCAATTATTATACTTAGAAATCTTAAGCCACCAAATTTATGTAACGGGACTCGACTTCAGGTTAAATTTCTTCACAATAACGTGATCGTTGCAACAGTTTTGACTGGTCCAGCGGTTGGTCAAACAGTACTTATACCTCGGATCCCAATGATTCCAAATGATTTGCCTTTTCATTTTAAAAGAGTCCAATTCCCAATTACATTATCTTTTGCCGTAACGATAAATAAATCACAGGGGCAAACATTTAAATATGTAGGATTAGATTTACGGCAAGACTGTTCTTCGCACGGCCAACTATATGTCGCGTTGTCAAGATCAGGTTGCGGAAACAATCAATATATTCTTCTGCCAAAAGAAAATAAAACGAAAAATATAATTTACTCAGAAGTACTTTAAAATAATATTTTAACCCGGTTTAAAGTGGACGGACACTCCCGCCTATAGTCGTAATTCTTATGTGTCTGGCTGAATGTCGAACAGATAGACAGCTATTGCCTGCGACTTATACAATTTAACTTAATCTATATTTTTCTTAATATTATAAAGCTGAAAAGTTTGATTGTTTGTTATGAACGCGGTAATCTCGGGAAATACTGATCTGATATGAAAACTGTTTAAATATTCAATAGTCCATTTATTGAGGGAGGCTATATTTATCTCCGTATTTCCACGGAAACGAGAAAAACGCGGGTGAAACCGCGGGGCACAGCTAGTCTCTAATAATAATGTAGATTCAGTAGTTCCAGAGATTACTATCTTTAAACAAACTTATTAACTACCTCTGCAGCATTATTGATGATATAGCTGGTACTAAGTACGTCATTTTTTTTATTATATTTTTTATATTTATTGGCCTTTCTACAATTGTTACACTTTATAATCAAAAGATACGTACATAACATAACATAACATAATCAGCCTTTTAATGTTCCCAATGTTGGGACTCAGTCCTCCTCTCTAGGAGAGGGAATGGGCCGTAATCCACCACGCGGGCCCAGTGCGGGTTGGTGGATGTCGCATGTCTTCGAATTTTTGGTTCTAGGACATGCCGGTTTCCTCACGATGTTTTCCTTCACCGTTTTGAGAGCAGTGGTGATGAAATAAATTACACAAAGTAATGTGCCTGGCTATGTTTGAACCCGCGACCTACAACTCGTAAGTCAGGGCCATTACCACTCGGCCACCACTGCTCACTAAAGATACGTGCTTTTATATAATTTAAGTGCACAATATCATTCGATAGACACAGCATGCATGAACAATTCATGGTGGAATAGCGACAGCGACTGTCGCAACCCAGTGCTGGGCACGCCATAATTATGGCGGTAAGACCTCTCTTTGAGGAGTGGCTGGAAAGACGTCATGGCGTCCTCACTTTCCGCATGATGCAGGTAGTCACCGGACATGGTAATTTTGGGAGTTTCGTGCAACTGATTCGTGCCGAAGAAACGCCCGTGTGTCACCATTGTGTAGACCGCCCGTAGGACATACGGTAGAGGTGTGCCCCGCTTGGGCAGAGCACCGCCTTGTCCTCTTGATCGGCGGCAACGAGCTCTCGCGCCAGGCCCTGGTACAGACCATGGTCCGAAACGAGTAGGAATGGCAGGTGGTCGCCTCCTTCTGCGAAGCTGTAATGCTAGTGAAGGAGGCGGCCGCACGCGTGAGGGAACGGCCCTCACACCCCAGCCACCGGGATCCTGACCCCGATTTCCAGCCACCGTAGGCGTAGGCTTGCGGACGGCGAGCAATGTGTAGCTCGCCATCCGGCCATCCGAGACCGAGCCCGAATCGTCGACGGCGCGTAGTGTTCCACGTCTGCCTCAAGGTGATGTCAGCAAAACAATAAGGGTCCAGCAGGGTCGAAGCCTACTGGGCCCATGGGTTGTGCGAAAGTGAACATCGGGGCCCTATGTAATAGTTACATATACTTCATTTGTAATAACATAAAGAACTACAAATACTACATTTGTAATAACCGTAATAACATAACTACAAGTACTACATTTGTAATAACATAACTACAAATATTTTATTTTTATTTATAATTGTAAAATCTTTTCAGTTTTAATATTGTTCATGCATGCTTTTTTTTTTAGGTGGGAAATCATCCAATGACTTCTCCCGATCTTGGGCGAAGCGGGAGGGCGTGTCAGACTTTTACTGACTAAAACCCACTTATATGTTCCTTGCTTCTTTGCCTTCGTTCCAGGTCCAAATGTTAATCATTTTAGGTGGACTTGGCGCTTGAATTTTTGAACAGATGTGCAAAAAATATCTAAACTTACATCAAAATTATTAAGAAGCCTATAATATAAAGTCTTGGGATTGGGCAGTTAGACACTGAAATAGTTTTTTAGAATGGGGGACGTAGTAATTTGATTGGATGGCGCGGATAGTTGTGAGGTAGGTTAAAATTAAAACATAACGTAACGTAAAAATGTGAATAGAATAGAGTACTTTGTATAGTTAGACAAAGTACTCTATAGTAGTAATTCATAACTCCTTTTATGTTTAATGCATGCCGTGGCAGCCTTTAATTAAGGCTACACTTTAGAATGTAAGAATACTGAATCTTTAGCATGTATAATGGTGTATGCTTTGTTGGTTGTCCTTGGTTTCATACTGAAACGAAGTACATTTGATGCGATATATCTGCACGTTTCAATCAAAATGTACTATGAATACTCGTCCAGGGAATATAACAACGACACATCCATACTCAACATTTACCATACGCCATCATATTTAACGACGCAAAACATGGACAGTGCAAAAAGGCAGCCCGTCGACTTTGTCGAGCAAAGCCGCCGGCGAAAGCTTGTTAGCGGTAAATGTGAATGTAACTCCGTGTC
The DNA here is from genome assembly GCA_905147345.3 of Mythimna impura. Lineage (NCBI taxonomy): Eukaryota > Metazoa > Arthropoda > Insecta > Lepidoptera > Noctuidae > Mythimna > Mythimna impura. Next base: position 18,855,275 of record LR990353.1, on the reverse strand, counting down.
TGCATATTTGAGGCGAGGCAACAGGACGGGCATGTGTAATATGTATCGTGTTCCTTCCATGTTTGTGTTTTAAAAAGTGCATATTATGGGTAACTTGTGTACTCGGCATACGGTGTATCGATTTTTATGAAACAGATCGACTTGTTCGACTAGTAATAGGCATAATACAACCCTTCTTATGTGTACTAGTGATGTAACGAATGTTAGATATCTCACATTCGCGAATGCGAATATTCAAATTCAATATTCGCGAATGCGAATGTTGACTTTCAAATAAAGTTTGGTTAAACTGTTAGTCGTTAGGTTTGACATTTCGTGTCAGCTAAGTTTAAACCGAACAAAGTTCAACTGTTACAGACTGGTTAAACGAAGCTAATCACATTAAGTTCATTCGAAAAGATTTGTTATGATTTGAGATTAGTTAATGTTATTGTATTTGTTAAATTTAAGTGATAAAAAACATGACTATGACTACCAATTTCTCTAACATGTTCTCTCATTTCAATATGTGACACTGAAAATGTGAAATATACAATATAATATAATGTTCCAAAACTATCACACAACGCCGTCTAGTCCCAAGCTAAGCAGAGCTTGTGTTATGAGTACTAGATAACTGAAAAACATACTTATATATTTCTAAATTCATACATATTATAGACAAATTACACCCTGACACAGAACAAATGATCGTGCTCATCACACAAACATTTGTCTTGGGTGGGAAATGCAAGTTGTGTGATAGAAAAATATTAAAGTAAATATAAAATCATATCAGTTGTATTGTAATCCTATATCCATCCAATCAATATATTATTATTTCCTTTTTGTTTGTCAAAAACATTCGCTAATCATTCGCATATTCCTTGCAAATATGAATGCGAATACGAATGTCAAAAAATGTGCGAATATTCGCGGATACGAATGCGAATATTCGTTACATCACTAATGTGTACCATCATTGGAAATGACTAAAAAGTTGTGCCACTTAATTACGGTTCTTCATGAATAGCTCTAGTATTTTCATTAAATAGTTAATGCCTAACTTAAATATATTAATTTTGTAAGCACTACAACTGGATTTAGCTAGTTGAACCAATGTAAAAGTGTACGATGGGGATACCCTGATATAAGGCCCTAAATAAAAAAAAAACAAGTTGACTTGTTAGAGCTACATTTCTGTCACTTATTCCTATCTAAAGTACATACTAATGCCATGCTTATTAGGCCTTACTAAACCAAAATACTCAAAAAACGGCCTCTTTTTAACTCGATGCGAATGTCTTGTGCTCAGAGTTAAGATAAGAGCAACTGCGGAGTAAAAAGTCAACGTCCGAATCAGATCAAAATTTATTGAAATCGCTTACAGCCGACTCGTGTCATTTTTCTTGGTATGTCATTAGGGAGTCACAGTCAAAAGACGCAGCGCTGGAGAATATTTTAAAAGGTGAACCGAAGACCTGGTGCTGGTCTCAGAACTAAGCTGGATGCGATAAGCATTGAACCGATCCACGTAGCGACGCCTGGGCGATGTCTATGTCCAGCAGTCGATGTCTTTTGTCTAGATTAGATATAAGTTTAAATATATAACCTGGAGGGCAATAAGCAATAGGCAGCGCACATTGCTCGCAGAGTATCTGGTCGATAGGGACGAAAGGTTCTAGAGTGGCGACCACGTACCGGAAGACGCAGCGCGACCTCTGGTGAGGGTCGCGGTCCCAATCCAATGGATGTGAGACGCACAGGATCAGTCGCTATGGCGACACTTGGGGGAGGCCTATGTCCAACAGTGGACATCTTTCTGCTGAAATGATGATGATGATGATAACCTGGAGAAACGTGAGTGATCTATACACCTCAGCTGATGTGTATTCTTTCGGAAAATGTAGGTAATGTCTGATGCAATTACCACATAACCACCACTTTTAACACACCTTATCTCATTAAACCGATAACTTAGCTACTACGCTAATCCTTTTCATGAAACGGCATGGTAACATCTAAATACATTATTCATTGCTCCATTATTCTTAGGTAAGCCTAAATTTCTAGAAGCTTCACCAGTTGATTTGCGGCCTTACTTGCCTACCTTAGCGTAAACTAACACACTGAAGTAGGTACAGTCGCTTACGAAATTAAGTTCTTACGGTATGTACTACGATTATGGACAGAATAATACTTTATTGTACACCAAAACAGTCAAGCTAGAACTACATTAGATCGACGCATAAGTGGATCACGCCTGCCCCCCTAGCCAAGTTACAATCGTTTCGTTTCGATTCTCTTTTCGTCGATCGCCTCAAGTTGGCCACCGATTCCTTTGTTCTGACGTCATCTCAACGCTCAGTCACGTGGTCAGAACAAAGGAATAGGAGGCTTGGCCGACTCGAGGCGATCAACGAAAAGAGAATCGTAACGAAACGGTTGTAACTTGGCTAGGGGGGCTGATTTGTACGTAGAATGACGTCGCGTGGCGTGGATCTAATGTAGCTCTACAAGTCTAGTTGCCATATAAAATGTATGGAGACCGACGCGCCCAGATCGGCGTACGTGGCACACGTGTGCTTAGTTCTACCTTTATACAGCTCTTGTACATGAACTTAAACATGGGTACAGTGGCGGCCTTATCATTATCACTTTCCTGCCCCTATCTCGTATTATTTTTGGTCAACGCAAGACGTTTTTTTTCTTCCATTCTGTCCTGTCACCCGTCACGTTATCACTAACTCCCTTTTTTCATATCACTGCTCACATAATCCATCCATTTTTTCTCCACATGTATTCTCATAACTTATCGCCTTATCGCTGACAGCGATATCAACCTTTGAATGAAATGGAAAATCTTAGAATAAAAAGGGAACAACAATTTTGTAGGAGAAGGAAAAAAATATAGGTTAATTAATGATAGAAGAGATGAGAATAAGAAACAAAAAGATTAGAGAGAATGATCTTTAAATGGTCATGAATGAAAATCTGAATTCATTATTTTGAAAACTTATTGTGGCAAAATACTGCAAATTGGCAAACGTAATAAAAATTTGACGGTCTCAGGGTAGAAGCGGTGATGACTTTCAGCAGGATGGCTGCAATGATAACAGCTGGATGAGCGATTGCATAACTGCCTTTGTCCAGCAGTGGACTACTGTAGGCAGATGATTATAAAGATGATAAATGTGAAAACTGGGTAAAAATATATTTTGTGAAAAAAATATTAAGTTTTATAAAAAAACATCTTTTTATTCTAAGAAGAACGAAGGATTCACTATCACAGTGCTGATCTATTACATACTAAACTATTATTTGATACACTGCCACGTGCCTAAAAACTAGACTAGACCATGATAAACAATAGACACAGAGAAGTGGCAGGCGGTCGCCTGAAGTCGCCTCCTTATGCGAAGCAGTACCTAATGCTAGCAAAGGAGGCGGCCGATCGCGTGAGACAACGATCCTCACGCCCCAACCGCCACTGGGATTCCGATCCCGATTTCCGGCGACCGTAGGCGCGGACTTGCGGACGGCGAGCAATGGGTAGCTCGCCGTCGTCCGACCGTCCGGTAACCGTCCGGACCGAGCCCAAGTCGTCGACGGTGTGTGTGTGTGAAAGCGAAACCCGGGGCCCTGAACGAAGGCAAACAAGAAACAGGAGTGGGTTTTTAGTCAGTAAAAGTCTGACACTATCTCACGCTCCGCGCAAGAGCGAGATATGCCATTAGATGATTTTTACACCTACAAAAAAAAAGTCAGAAGAAATTTCCCATAATTATGGTAATTTACTTGTGTGTCTGACTGTATCTACCTAAAATATGTATGTAAATGTTTCATATATCTCACCACATGATAACAAAGCAAATCCTGTGTTATTTATTTCAAGTACAAGCTTTATATTGTCGAACCACTTTTTACGTACAAGTCTGCTGAAAAATAATAAGAAAATTCAATGTTACTAGATCTCTTCAATATCCATTTTCCACGCCATTAACTTTTGTGCCTACTTTTGTATTTGACATCGACATTTGTTGTGTTTTACCTGTACCGTCTTTTATATTTATGTAGGTATATTTATATACCTATCTAAAATCTAGACATTTTTTTACATGGCTACTAGAAAAAATTCTTTATATGTATACATATATTTTTTTATAGAAAGTTATAAGTAAAAATCTATTGTTGTGAGGTACCTATTCTTCCTCAGTAATAATGGTATTATTATAATATTGTGAAGTATCTTGACTTGTTTTGTTAGGTTGTCGACATGTGGATGTAGTTCAGCGATCTTTGTACTGATAGCCGTGTCTGCTAATGACTTAATAGCCACGAACCTCTTTAGAGGTATGCGCAACTCAGTGTTCGACCACATCGTCGTTTACCATCAGGTGAAACAGTGGTCAAACACGAGCCTATCAATTATAAAAAAAAACCTTCGTTCATAAAGAGACCCCGCTTGTGCGAGGCCCCCTTGGATACGAGGCCGTGGGCAAGGGGCCACTTCGCCCACGTCTAGCTACGCTACTAGTAAGCAGTGATGCAATCGTTGATGGTGAGCCTATTCACTCATACAGCCTTGAAGGTACCTAAATAATAATCGAACGGGAAGATCGCAGCAGGCAAATTGTTTCAGTCCTTCGAAAAACGACGCAGACGATATAAATAACTCTTAGGACAAAAGGCCAAAATAAAATCCAAATCTGCGCAAACAAAAGTCAATTTTAAATAAACAAATGGCGGTATAATCCCGCGCCTCTAAGCTTAGCATCAACAGTGCTGCGTGACTCCACACTCTCCCAAGGAATTAGTCCAACACTTAATATTAATTCTATGCACAGTCTTAACAAACTCTTTGACAACCATATCGTGTTACTGAACTAGCTGTTACCCGCAATCTTGTTCGCATGCAGAAATTTCACTCTATTCTTACTTAATCTAGTAAATAGTATCTAGTAAATAGATTAAGAATAGAGAAATAAAAAAGTTCAATGCGATTAAAATAAAAGCGTCTTGCTAACGCTCATGTTATTATGAACATACATAATTGAGAGCGTCCTTTTCGAGGTACATTTTCATACAACCGCTCTTACTTGATTAAGTATACCTGATGTTAATACACATCTTTCTCCAGATATTTTGGATACAAAGCTATCTTGTGGATATTATCTAGGCTTCTATAGAAATCAAAACATAAATATGTGTATAACTAATCTAGTAAAGACCTCTGCTATTTTATGTGAACTTTGGCCCTCCATAATGTACTCATATATTAAAAATATAAAAAAGTACATCAATTTTTCTGAAAAACATTTAAGGGTAAAAAAAACGTACTCGAATAAACTGGTTCCAGGAAAACCAGTTTATTCGAGTAAATCACGGAATTACCGAATGCCAACAGAGTATTCAGGTGTTATCTTTCTTTTTTTGCATTGCCTCTTCATCAAACATCGCGTTGGATTGCGTTAGATGAAGCAACAAGCTTTTAAACTATGCTCGATGTTGACGATAGGCGAGTAGAAAAGGACCCTCTTAACATAAATATAAATATACAAAAAATCTTATACAAACTGAACATTAAATAAACTGATGTTGATCAGATTCAGATCAGTTGACTTGAATTTTTGGAGATATTTGTGCACGGTTACGTTCCACACTACCTTTGTGACTGCAAAATGGGGTACTTGGACCTTGTACCTCATTTCGCTATATCGTTTTGTAAGTGCAACTACTAGTGTAGTAGTATGTTCTGGGTTTTATCATTGAGCACCAAGTATTTCCAAGTCTGAAAGTATTTCTGGTCACTGGTAAATGGATCCTTTCAATTAAATAGATCTGAAAGCCTGAAACAAAACTGAACAATTTGTTAGTGTAAGACTAAAAGCAAATCATTATGCCTTAAGTTGTTTGATGAATACTGGACATTCTGCGATTTGGACGTTCTGCGAACTGGACATTCTGCGAATTGGACATTTTGCGAACTGGACATTCTGCGCTGCGCTTAAACGCTTAAGCTGTCCAAGACATAGGACCCTACCGCTGTTATATTTTAGCTCGCTGTTTTGTCAGTAAGAACCAAGCCTGAGTCAAAGGCGTGATGTGTTTCACGCATACTTCAAAAAGATAAACGGGACCCACTAGGGCCAATGCCTGCTAGGGTTGCGGGATTGTTTAAAAAAGTTACCGTGGCTCTGGAACGCAAATGGCAATTGAAGGATCACAGGCAAAAGTCTGACCACCCAGTCACGCTCCATTCAAAGCGGCAAAAATATTTGATGATTTTTCGACTCAAAAAATAAAAAGGATCTTATACCTTAATTAAAGTTATCCGCCCAACGGTTGTAAAGTTGTACTTGTATAACTCCGTAAAGAAGTTACCCTTCATAATGTCTCACTCTGTAGTGACTTTACGTTGTCTGCAAGTCACGGAACCTACTTTATATGACACGAAGACCGAGATGAATAATGAAACTATTAGAAAAGCCGCCGACTTGAGCAAGTTAATTTTTAATTAAAAGCTGCCTGCGCAAGAATACTTTCAAGCTTGCTTTAGTGAAATTAAAATTAATTACTTTTATGTTTTGGCATTCATGTTTCAACATCTTGTTTACGCTCACGTTGTTTAAAAAAAATGTTAAAGAAAGCAATACAGAGAAAGTTAAAGTTAAATTGTATTGTACTGAATTAAATTCAAATGAATCAAAATGGAATTACAATAAACTGAATTATATTATATGAAATAAAATAAATTGTATTGAATGGAATTACAATAAATATAAGCGAATTAAATAGACTATTCTATAATAGACTAAATAAAGGTATCAAGAAGGCTCTGTATCTATAAGCTAGTACCGGAGTCCATCACTTCTTTTATTCTTTTGTTAAGATCAGATCATTGGTGTTTACATGTTTGTACTTCTAATTTTAAGGATTTTTTGTATTTTTAGGGTTCTGTACCTCAAAAGGAAAAAACGGAACCCTTATAGGATCAGTTTGTTGTCCGTCCGTCTGTCTGTCCGTCTGTCTATCTGTCAAGACAATTTATCTCAAGAACGCGTAGAGGTATAGAGTTCCCGCCCCGCCCAAGGGCGGGGGATGTCATAAGATGATTTTCCCACCGAAAAAAAAAGAGGTATAGAGTTGAAATTAAAACCAAATACTCAGGTCTGCGGTCTCTTGAAGCTGTGAAAAAATCAAACTTCTAAGTTAACGAAAAAAATAAGATATGGCCGTTTATGTCGCAAAAAACTTGTGTTTCAACACTCTCAAGGGAATCAAAATTCACAAGGTGCTTCCCTTTGACCTAGAATCCTGAAATTTGTCATGAAGCAAGGTCTCATAGCACAAGCATAGGAAAAAATGTGAAAACTGTAAATTTATAGTTACTTCACCTTTTTGTTTGCGATTCGAAAATTCTTCGTAACTCAATTCGGGAATTGAACTGTTTTCATAGGTACGTTTGTACGGAACCCTCAGTGCGCGAGTCCGACTCGTACTTGCCCAGTTTTTTCTAGCATACCAATGGTTTCCTCCCCAATACAAGTACAATTAAAGTTTTATAACTTTAACATTAAATGAAATTTGGTAACATGTTGTGTTTTATCAAACTAAGGCATATTGTGGTCCTAAAAATAGCTTTACCTGTGTCTCGAAATTGTTTATTTTGAAGAGTAATTTACTGAGCTGAGTTTATTTATCATCTTTCACATCTTTGTTAAAGGCTTGTTACAACCCTTTTATCTGCTGCTGCGTTTTTGGTTTTGATGCTCAGGTGTTTTACTAAATGTAATCCAGTTAAATATCATTACATTTTCTTTGTACGCATAATTATATTTTTTTAGTTTAGTTTTTTCATGATTCCACTTATTACTCAGTTTGGGCACGCCATAATCACGGCGGCAAGTCCCCTCTTTGAGGAGTGGCTGGAGTGGCAACACGGCGTCCTCACCTTCCGCATGACGCAGGTCCTCATCGGACACGGCAAGTTTGGGAGGTTCTTGCATCGGATTTAGGCGGAAGAATCGCCCGGGTGCCACCACTGTGTGGATCGCCCGGAGGACAGGGTGGAGCTAACGGTGAGGTGTGCCCCGCTTAGGCAGAACACCGCCGTGCTCTCGCGGAGGCAATCAGCTGCAGCGTCCTTTCGCGCCGGGTCCAGGTTCAGGCTATTATGCGGAGCGAGGAAGAATGGCAGGCGGGCGCCTTCTGCGAAGTAGTAATGCTAGCATTACTACTTCGCTGAAGGCGACCGCACGCGAACGAACGTCTTGACGCCCCAGCCACCGAGATTCCGACCCCGACTATCAGCCACGTAGACGCGGGCTTGCGGATGTCGAGCAATGGGTATTATATTTTTTTGGCAAAAGTATTAGTCATACGAAAAAATCATATGTTGATAATGTTGTACATAATTTTTTATTAAACATATATTTTTGTCTTTAGCCACAACATCTTGAATTGGCAACTAAACAGATAGCCGTCATTACCATTTTCTATGCACATATACTTTACACGCTCAACACCTATTGAATTGCGTCATAAATACCGCATTACATCAAGAACATTTCACATGCTTAGACCCTATAACCCCAATACCCTATTACATCGAAGCCGAGCTCTCCAAACCAATAAAACTCCTCAAAAACTCATAAACATCGATCGTATACAATTCCTTCGTCGTATTACCTATAATATTGTTGGTTATTAAAAGTTTCACCCCTTAATTGCGTATCCTAAGCTGAAATCGTTATTGCTATTACGATGGGGCAAGTCCCGCTAACTCCGAATAAAGGTTTGTTAGTAGGTAACATCTTTTGCGTGTTTAAGACTTTTTTTATTATTTCTTACTGAAGTTCAGCGCTTCTTTTAATTATTTTTTATCTTGTAATAATTATATTGTTGTGTTAAATTGGTGAAGTTTTAATTCTCACGTGTCTGCATAACTGGGCAATATAAGGAATAATTGAAATAGGCGCGATCTTGGCAAATGAAGGTGAGAATTTTATTGCCACAGAAGACTGACTCGATACATTTGCTGCAAAATAAGTACTGCAACAGCATTAAAATTTCTTACATCTACATTCGAATTGAAAATAAACTTGATACTGGTTAAAAAATTGCGTCTACGACATTCGAAAAGACTCTCCATATCTACTTAAATTTGTTGCAATATGCCCAATGAGAGTAGTACAAATATGCAATACGTTTTTAGTAAACATGTCTCAAAACTATTTCGATCAATGACCTTATTTATATATATTATTAAAATTTAAATAAGCTTACTAATAATATACCATTTTTAGTACCTCCTGTAAACTGTTTCAGTAACATTCGACACATTGCATATACCGCAGTGATATATTCAATAGACGTTCTAATTATGATGAATCCACAAATCAATGCTCCGCCTATTTCAAACTATTTCAAATGAATAGTGTGCGGTAAATGCAAGTGTCAGCCTTTATAATATTCTGTTAGGGCATCATAAGCAGCCTTTTAATGTTCCCACTGCTGGGACTCAGGCCTCCTCTCTCTAAGAGAAGGAATGGGCCATAATCCACCACGCGGGCCCAGTGCGGGTTGGTGAATGTCACATGTCTTCGAATTTTTGGTTCTAGGACATGCCGGTTTCCTCACGATGTTTTCCTTCACCGTTTTGAGAGCAGTGGTGATGAAATAAAATACACAAAGTAATGCGCCTGGTTGGGTTTGAACCCGCGTCCTACAACTCGTAAGTCGGGGCCGTTACCGCTCGGCCACCACTGCTCAAGTCGCTCAAGCTGTTAGGGCATCGCTCATCAAAATATTAATTAATATTTCGAAAGAATGAATTTGAACTGAGAGCCATAATAATGTACCTAAATACGATAAAATTAGTGTTTCATTATTAGCATCAATTAGCTGATTATATATTTTGTTCATGTAGACATTTCCAACTAGATATATATTAAAAGTAACGATCCCGGCAGACGTTGAGCTCTCCGTAAGTTGACTATACATCAGAAAAAAAATTGAGAACCCGTTTTCAGCGCCACCCACCCGGTGCTATTGTATTTTCAAACGGGGAATTATAGAACGAGCGAATAAAAAAAAACTTAGCGACTGATGATGAGATACTGTTTTAATAACTTGAGCGGTATGAATTTGAGTAAGCGAAGAATTAACTAAAGTAACGACAAAAATTGATTAATAATAAAATCCAGAACGAGCATACTAAAAGTGGGTTCTGATTAATCCATTTCAGATATTTAAAATTCTAGCCGCGCGACTAAATTAGTAAGTGAGCGACTAGAAATAAAATTGAGGTTTTACATAACGAACTAGGTACTAAAAAGTTCTCTTTAAGAAATGTTTTCACCATTTTTTAATTATCTAGTCGCAGGCAGATTCATCATTTTGAACTGGGTGAAATAGGTTAGGTTAGGTTAGAACTGTGACCAACCGCGCCTGAGCCGAGCGAGCGTAGCGAGCGGTGCCGCGGTAGCGGCCGGCGAACGCTACGTCCAAGTTGCTCGCAGATTTTACTTTACCATTTTCTAACTATCCGGGTTTTGCAATATCCGAATTAACAAATTACCTTGTGACATACATAATACATAAATATCGATATTTAGGACATTCGATACTCTGTATTTCGATATTTAGGGCATTCTAAACACTTAATTTAAGACAAAATGCCGTTCAGTATATAAATCATTTACCAAACATTGAAAAAAATGCAGGACGTAACGTTGACACTCAAACAAATACTAGGTTGCTCAAATATTATGTAGCTTCTCATTTTGGTTTTTAAGTAACTCAAATTAATGTTTGTAAGTTGTTGTTCTGTTGATTTCTCGTCACTCGCAGTCAGTCGCTCACTTACTAATACTATAATCTAAATTAATTATTTTTGTCACTTAAAACTTTAATTTACAGTCACTCGTTTAAATATTACCCTTTTCAAACCATCTAGGGGACCACCCAAATATACACATTTTTTTTTTTTTTTTTTTTAAGGTGGGAAATCATCCAAATGACTTCTTGCGCTCTGGGTGGAGCGGGAGGGCGTGTCAGACTTTTACTGACTAAAACCACACCTGTATCCTTCAATTACCCTTTGCGTACTAGGACTACGGGTTTCCCTTTCAGAAATTCTCCGCGGTCCTAGCTAGCGGGCATCGGCCCCGCTGGGCCCCTACGGTTTGTTGACATCTCTTTGAGGAGCGCGAGGATCACTACGCGCTGTTGACGACTGGGTTCGGTCCGGTTAATTACCGAACAGCCGGACGGCGAGCTACCCAGTGCTCGACGTCCGCAAGCCCGCGTCTACCGTGGCTGGTAGTCGGGGTCGGAATTACGACGGCTAGGGCGTGAGGACCTTCGTTCCCTCACGCGTGCAACCCAAATATACACATAAACTTTTTATCCAAATTGGTAAGAAGTACAGAAGAATTATATAGGGTGACTGGTAATTAGTGTACGATACTTAAACACGTGATTATGCTCATGATAACCAACAACTTTTACTATGGGAACAATCCTGAAATCGCGAAAAAAAAATCAGCTGTTCAGTACATTTATGTTTGCCTAATGTACTGAACAGCTGATATTTTTTTCGCGATTTCGGCTTTGCTCCCATAGGAAAAATTTGTTTGTTATCATGCGCACAATCACGTGTTTAAGTATCGGACACTAATTGCCAGTCACCCTATATATGTAAATATATATGTCCATTTTAAGTCCCTTAAGTACGTATGTAATTTTTATTTTTGGCGTACAATAAAGAACATATCTATCTATCTATATATTGTTGTGAATAATTTGGATTAACATATGTACTCGTAATTACTGCCGGTACTAATTAAATGTATTACCGTCACTATAAAAAACACCTTGCTTAATTTAAATATCTTTAGTCAATCGAAGGTTGATCGATAGATTTTGTTATCAGTTATAAAAACTACCATGATAGTACTTATAAACATCATCCAATAAAAACCTGATTCAGGGCTCGAATTCAGAATCCTATGTTCAGCAGTCACGCTTGAAATTAAGGAGGTAGAAACATCCATACTAATGTTATAAATACAAAAGTAACTCGGTCTGTCTATTACCTACCTCTTGGTACAGGCCATGGTCCGGAGCGAGGAGGAGTGAGTCGCCTCCTTCTGCGAAGCAGTAATGCTAGCAAAGGAGGCAGCCGATCGCGTGAGGCAACGGTCCTCACGCCACAACCGCCGTTGGGATTCCGATCCCGATTTCCGGCCACCGTAGGTGCGGGCTTGCGGATGGCGAGCCATGGGTAGCTCGCCGTCCGACCGTCCGGTAACCGTCCGGACCGAGCCCAAGTCGAAGCCTACTGGGGCTACGGGTAATGTGAAAGCGAAACCCGGGGCCGTGGGACGAAGGCAAAGAAGGAACAGGAGTGGGTTTTTAGCCAGTAAAAGTCTGACACTATCTCTCGCTCCGCCCAACAGCTGGATTTGTCATTAGATGACATTCCCACCTTAAAAAAAATACCTCTTGACATCGTAACGGCTGATCGGATTAAGCTTGGCACACGGGTAGGCCATGGTCTGGAATAAAATGATTTCTATCCCGGAAATATGTTTCTTAGGGATAATTTAAAAGAAGAAAATAGATTTTCATTCATATGGTTTGCTGTAAGAAAATCCAGTTGTGGGTTAAGCTCGCCTATGTACAGTCAAGGGTCAAAAGTGCAGTTCCACCTTACCAATGCTAAAATGTCAAAAAATTTATTTGTGTGTTTACTGTTTAAAATTGTGTGTAAAAGAAAGACTAGATTTATTTGGCACAAAACAAGCTCGCCCGAGCCTAGTCTCCTATCCCTCGCGCCACCTTCGCGCTCAACGCTGTCATATCTCTTGTGCAACCTCCGCACTCAATGCTCTCTTGGATGTTAAACCTGATTTTGAAGTGTTCACAGAAAAATGGAAGATTTTGTCTGTCGGTCTGGAGTATTATGAGAAGTGTATGACTGCCGTGTGCGTGCGAGCCGTGATTATCTTTAACAATTTCAATTGGCCTTTGGCCCTTTTTACCCTACTACGGAGGGTTATGATTTTGACAGGCTATGTATGTATGTGAGTTTGTTCATCTGTTCCCACATAGCTCCTAATCTACTTATCGGAACTCGACGTATGAGGTATCGTTAGAACCGTCTTAATTGTCCGCTGAACATAGGTTACGTGACGTGTCCCAAAACTTGATATGGCGCCCTCTAGCGGACAAAAAGTAATGTGTAAAAAATAAAAATGGAGATAAATACGCCGTGTTTGGTATCATTTCAAAGGGCTTTACTTGTACATTTCCAAAATATTGTTCAAATTTAAAGTGACGCCCTCTAGCGGACAAGAAGTCATGTGTTAAAAAAAATGTTAAGATAAATACACCGTGTTTGATATCATTTGAAAGGGCTTTACTGGTACTTATCAAAATACTCAAAATTCAATGTGGCGCCCTCTGGTGGACATAAATTAATTTACCATTATTAATTAGAAATTTTAAATTTAGCTTTTGCAAATGGTATAGAAGCACAGTGATTTAACACCAAAATAATTTAAATAAAAAAAAATAAAAAAACTAAAACCCGACTACGACAAAAAAACGACGAAACTAAAAGTATGAAACAAGATTTCCAGGATGCTGAAATAAACAAGGTACAGAGAAAAGCCGCAGTCACACATTATAGGTAACAACCGAAACACTTTAATAACGTGTGACTACGTCCTGGAAATCTTGTTTCATACTTTTAGTTTCGTCGTTTTTTTGTCGTAGTCGGGTTTTACTTTTTTTTACTTTTTTTTTATAAAGTAAATAAATATACGTTTATGAGAAAACGACGTCTGTTGGGTCAACAAGTAAATAAAATCGCATCAGTCCAATCTCTATGATAAACATACCCTAAAGGTCACTAAGCCCCATTTACGTTGGTCCCTATTATCCCTTCAGAACGTATGGCCGTTATTGGGATGACCTTTAATGGCGAATCACCTTCGTAGTGGTAGGTCGATGGACATAAGTTATTACTATTAATATTGCAAGGGTGATAGGAGTTTGTCTTTTTTATTACGTGATTTGATACATTTCTACATTTTTCGAATAACTTCTCTCGCTCTGGGTTTTTTTAAAGTGTGGAAATCATCTAATGCCTTCTCCCACTCTGGGAGGAGCGAGAGTGCGTGTCAGACTTTACTGACTAAAATCACACCTGTGTCCTTCAGTTGCCCTTTGCGTTCTAGGACTAAGGGTTTCCTTTTCAGAAATTCCCCGCGGTGCTAGCTAGCGGGCATCGGCCCTGCTGCGCCCCTACGGTTTGCTGACATCTCTTTGAGGTGCGCGTGGATAACTACGCGCTGTTGACGACTGGGCTCGGTCCGGTCAATTACCGGACGGCAAGCTACCCATTGCTCGACCTCAAGCCCGCGTCTACCGTGGCTGGTGGTCGGGGTCAGAATCTCGGCTGGAGAGGAGCAGTGGTGGCCGAGTGGTACCTAACGACCCCGACTTACGAGTAGTAGCTCGCGGGTTCAAACCCATCCAGTCGCATTACTTTGTGTAATTTATTTCATCACCACTGCTCTCAAACCAAAAATTCGAAGACATGTGACATCCACCAACCTGCACTAGGCCCACGTGGTGGATTACGGCCCATTCCCTCTCCTAGAGAAGAGGCCTGCGTCCCAACAGTGGAAACATTATAAGGCCAACTAGGTTATATTTTTTTTTACAAGCGTTACCATGGAGTTTCATGCCGGTTCTTCTTCACAGGAAACGACTAATTGGAATCGTGCAAACTTCTAATTATAATGCCCAGGTTTTCAAGAAGAATCTAAAATCTCGGGAAGAGGGATCATGCAGTAATGGTAGTTGCAAGATACCTAACAAAAAGAAACGCACTGACGACTGTGCTGACTGCTCAGATAACAGTTCCTCGGGCTGCTCCTCCGGATCAGATTCAGACAGCGGCAGCAGCAGTGACTCTGAGAGTGACAGAGAAAGCAGCAGCGGATCAGAATCGTGTTCGGACTGTTAAGGAGATAGTCGGTATTCGCTGGTAAGTTACGACTGGTATTAGCAAATTAAATTTTTGGTTCCTCAGTTTGGGCAGTGCCTGTACATATTGCTGACTAACATTGAAGAATAAGGTCTTAGTGTACAGATTCTATTTTTAAATGTTAATTTAACCTATATTATAAGGTAATGTGCAGTGTGTAATAAAAATGGATTTGCATTTAAGATTTCATACTTCTACTAAATTTCTTTTGACTATAATTATCTTGTTTACCTAAAAATATGATAATGGAAGTTATAAGTCCATTAATTATTTTTTATTTGAATTGCAGAGGATCTTGCTATCACCAGCCATAACATACTCTCAATCGAATAGTTATGAATTGAATGTAGGCTAAACTATCACCGGTTTGATTTATTATGCTAATGCCCATATGCCTGTGTGATATAACTTCTTGATTAGCGTAATTAGAGATACAATAGTAAGACAATGGCGCACGAACGCCGGCGTTCGTGCGGGGATCAACAGCTTAAAATGATTTTGAGTTTGAAAAACCAACATTCTACATTTTGGCAAAAACTATTTCAAAATTGTTTACCGCTCACATAACAAACACTAAACAATACAATTTTAAAAACCACTCAACCACAAATGCAATCTGCAATATTGTAAAACAATTATTTAGCATGGCTTCCAAATAGATTTGAATCAAACATTTTGGTTCTAAGTGAAAAACAATCGTCATAACGCATTTCTCTACATGTTTTGGAGATATAAATATCTTGTGGATATTATCTAGGTTTCTTATAAAATCAAAACATGAGTTTTTGTAAAACTAAACCAGTAAAGACTTCTGAAAATCTGCTATTTTGCGTGAACTTTGTCCCTTCATAATGTATTAATTAAATTAATAAAAAATATTTAAAAAAAATATCTAAGTATAGAGAAACCTTACATCGAGATTCTGAATCACGAATTTTTTTTTTTTCAAAAACTAAGGTTTTTATAAAAACACATATTTCCTGGAACAAGTTCTGTGAAATATTCAGATAAATTACGGAATTCCCGAATGCCGACAGAGCTTTCTAGCGTTATCTATATTTTTACGTTGCCTCTGTATCAAACATTGCGTTAGACAGCGTTGGATGAAACAAGCATAGAGACCATGCTCATATTGACGATAGACAAGTGGGGAAGGACCGTCTTAAATCTGGTTTACGTTTATAGACACAAAAGTTAATTAAAACAAATTTCATTCTTTGATCTCTGCCCGGGGCGGATTTGACGAGAAAATATAATTTGCCCAGAAATTAGATTCGATTTAGCCAGGTTGTAATCTGAAACACGGGGATCGTAAATGTTTTGAATAGATAAGGAAACAATTTGACTGTTTTGTATTTATAATCTGAGTGGTATTAAGTTCGTTTAGAAATTGTGTAGAAAAGATTTTTAAGCTTATCCAAATTTAATCTCAAAGGAAATATGATGATTATAAAATGTCATGGTAGGGGGCAGGTTCAAACTTCTAATCTAATTAGATATTATACATAATTTGTATACCTAATCCATAATAATAAATAATAAATAAAATTAAAGTATCTGTTGAGAGCAGTGGTGGCCGAGTGAGAGCAGTGGTGGCCGAGTGGTAACGGCTCCGACTTACGACTACTAGGTCGCGGGTTCAAACCCAGCCAGGCGCATTACTTTGTGTAATTTATTTCATCACCACTGCTCTCAAAACGGTGAAGGAAAACATCGTGAGGAAACCGGCATGTCCTAGAACCAAAAAATTCGAAGACATGTGACATCCACCAACACGCACTGGGCCCGCGTGGTGGATTATAGCCCATTCCCTCTCCTAGAGAGGAGGCCTGAGTCCCAGCAGTGGGAACATTAAAAGGCTGATTATGCTATTATATGAAGTATCTGTTCGTAATATCAAAATGAAGTTTAAAAATAATGGTATTCTGTTTGTTTGTTTCGGCTAATCTCTGAAATATCTAGACCGATTTTGACGAGATTTTCACTGACGAACTACCGGGCTACTTTTATAGTCCCACAGGAACGGGATTTCAAATTATGGAAAACGTCTTCGAAACGGTTGAACAAAATTTGACGGGACTTTAATTAGAATATATAGCTAATATTATAATAGGGATATTATTAACAGTTTGTGTATGTTTCTCATCCCTTTCGCGATGAAACCACTGAACTAATTTTGATGAAATCTAGTATACAGGTAGGCCTTGTCCTAGAATAGAACATAGATAACTTGTGATCCCGAAAGTATGTTCCTTTGGAATCATTTTCTATTATCACGCGGTTGAAGCCTGGTTTTTTATATTTCTGTCTGCCTGGTTTTTTCAGCTCGGTTGAGCTGATATGCTTCTACCATTGGCTTCGACATTTGGCAACCTTCATAGTAATAGAAATTGCTAGGAGCCACGGATATCTAGGAACAGTGATGGTCCAGTGGTAACAGTCCCGACTTACAAGTGGTAGGTCACGGGTTAAATCCATCGAGGCGCATTACTATTTTATTTATTTCATCACCACTGCTCTCAAAACGGTGAAGGAAAACATCGTGAGTAAACGGGCTTGTCCTAGAATCAAAAATTCGAAGATATGTGATATCCACTAAACCGCACCGGGCACGCGTGGTGGGTTACGGCCCATTTACTATTACGGCGAGGAGGCCCGAATCCCAGCAGTGGGAACATTATAAGGCTATGCTAGGATTTACTACTGTTTAACTTTAAACCCATTTCTAGTCGTAACTTTTTTTTTATTGTTATAAACTAGTGCTTGACTGCGATCCCACCTGATGGTACGTAGTGAGGTAATCGTTGATGGTGAGGCGCACTAGTTTATTAAGAGCCTATTCACTCTAGCCTTGAAGAAACCTAAATTATAATCGGAAGGAAAGACCGCGGCAGGCAAGTTGTTCCACTAATTATTATTTCCCATAACATCGTTTAGATTTCGAGGAGTGTGCATCTGAATTATAAAATTTTATTCCGCTCAGCCCGTTCTATCATCGGAGCACCAGATGTAGGGCGTTGCGCCACCGTTAAGGTGGATCACATCTCACCCATACGCACAAAACGTTTTGGCAGGTATCACTTTCATCATGCGTTTAGCTAGGAATTAAAATCCCTGCCGGAGTCTGTGTTTCCTAATAGTTACAAATTTTTTTTTTTTTGTTCGATAAAAAAAAAGGGGAAACCTTCAAAAGGCGCCCGGACTTTGGGGATAAGTCCGGGGAGTGTGGGATTTTTACCTCACTAAAACCATCAACACGTAGAAGGGGCCCCGTTACCTCTCAAAAAACCATTCCGGAACCCCTTCTGTGCAACGCCTGATACGGCACATCCCTGAAGAGACTGTACAACGGTCTCCCCTGAGCCTCACTGTGTACGGCAGCACGCGATCACTGTGCCACCGTCTTCCCTGGAATAACTTTATGGGCGAGCAGAGTCCCCACTCTGAGCGCCCGTGGTTCCAAAGTCCCACTTGTATTGGATGGTGCAAGCGGGGTTTCGGCGTGTTAAGCATCAGGGCGGTTGCCTCCCCGACGCCTTCTTCTCCGAGTGGGATCGGCTCTTTCACGATCTCGCTCAGCGGCCTCCTTCTGGACCATCACGGTCTCACAGAAGGAAGCAACTTCCCTCCAGTTTTCTGACTCCGCCAGCATAGCCCTCACTACTATGGCAGAGACAGATCTCGCCCGATCCTGGCGACCAGGACTCGTCGCTCAGTGGCCTACGCTGGACAGTCTTCCAGCGTGTGCTGTGCTGAATTCAAATTGCTGCCGCATTGGTGGCAATTTGCCGTGGCCTCTCGCCCAATTCTGTTTAGGTACTCACCGAAGCAACCATGCCCGGTCAGCACCTGAGTGAGTGAGGCTTCTCGGCCTTTTGGCTAAGATCAAAGTGTAGTATCTGTTTTTTTCAGCTTAATAGTTACAACCTAGGTCTTTAGGTCAATTCGAGTGAATAGGTTATTTCTAGGTAAGCGTGTTTCGTCGTCGAACACATTGCTTACCATCAGGCGAGTGTGGTCAAACGCGAACTTATCTACAATAATAATAAGAGGTAAAGTTTGTTCTTTTTGTTTTTTTGTTTGTAGGAGGTAATCTCTAAAAGTACTGGTCCGATTGAGAAAATTTTTTCACCGATAGAAAGCTGCTTTATTGACGTAGGCTATATTTTATGTATGCGGGCGAAGCCGCGGGCAAAAGCTAGTCAATAACAAAAAAAACCGTCATGTGCGTGAGGTAGCTTTTAAATGTACCAATTTGCTACAATTTTTGCTACAAAAACAAACGCAGTAAAACTTAATATTCACTTGAACTACAGTTGCAAAATAAACTTAATTTCTTTAAAAATAATGTCAAATAAAGTGTCACACAAAAAAGTAGGTTTATGTCCATATTTTATTCTGACGGGTCGACCTTGCCCTTAAAACCGGTTAAATTGCGTAAAATATTTCTTTAATATTTGACGTTGCATAAAACGTAGTTTTGTTTCTTTGAAAGCTAACTAGCTTCAGCTTGTGGCTTCGCCCGCGTGAAAATTATGTCAAGGAAACATTCATATGCGATGAAACATGGACTACCTGTGCCAAATTTCATAGAAATTCATTCAGCCATTTGAGCGCTATGGAGTTTTTTTATTATAATTTCATAAAACTGATGTACAATCACACAAACAAAAAGTAAATCGCAAAACAATATATCTTATTGACACGTAATAGATGTGAATTTTACATGCACTTACCATTACATAATAATTGACATAACCTTAAAGTATAAATTTATCATGTGAAGAAAAAAAAAAGAAACTTTAATTAAAACTAATTTTAGGTAATGAGATTACAGAACCGGTAAATTTCGCCACGAATAGAGTTGGCAAAAGAAAATATTTTTGACTGGCCTGTTGGTCTAGTGGTTAGTGGCCCTGACTGCTATGCCGGAGGTCGTGGGTTCAATTCCCTCCCAGGACAAATGTTTGTGTGATGAGCAAGATAATTTTTTCTGTATTTAGGTGTAATTTATCTATAATATGTATGTATTTAGAAATATATAAGTATGTTTATCAGTTGTCTAGTACTCGTAACACTAGCTCTGCTTAGCTTGGGACTAGACGACGTTGTGTGATAGTTGTGGAATATTATTATATTATATTATATGCGGCGTATGGGCGAAAAAAATACCTATGTTAGTTCGACATACAAGATACGACACACACAAGCTTTTGCCTTTAATCAGTATAATAGTTAGCATTTTCATTCAACGTCGTAATACTGTTACTACTGTTTCTGGATGACAGTGATGTAGAGGAGTACTTCGACGCCCGAGAGTTTTTTTTATTTTTGTATTTACAACATTAGCTATAGTATATTCGTAACCCGAAACACGTGTCTAGTATTTTTATGTAAATAATCTATGTACAAAATTTCATAACCGCATCATGAAAAATCACAAAGTTATAAGCTTGTTATGTTACCTGGTTGTCCGCACAATTACATGGTCACCGGGCAATCCGGGCGACTGAGGGATTGTTTTGCTCTCGCACCCAGCTGTACACTGGTGCCTCATGCCCGTTATGACCTGCCGTGACCTGTGTTGTACTTAGTGTCGGTGGTGTCCAACTTGTGACTTTTTTTTAAATATTTTTGGGAAAAAATCTAACATGGTGTAAAAAATATTAGAATCGAATCAGTTACTGATTCTGAACAAACTATATTCAGATTTCGCATATACTAAAAATAATGATGTATGTACGTTAGTAAGGTTTACTATAAATAGTTAGTTAATATTTTTAATTCTTTAGCATGTATATTGTTATTTACGATCTTTAAGGGATTAGTTTTACGCTTTATGTTTTGATTCCCACAGAAACCTAGATATATACCCACGATATATCTGTGTTTCTAAAATATCAAGAGAAAGATGTGTATTAACGTCATAATCACTTAAGACCGCCTGTATGGAAATGTATCTCGGGTTGGCCGTTACATAATCGTGCACGAAGGTGGGACTTTTTGCTTCTTTTACAGCTTACAATAATATAACTTTTGTGTGCTTATATAATGATGTATGCTTATGTGCTGTAATAAAATATTCTTTTTACAAGCCAACCTATTTAATTTATGTAGATATTTAGCAGTAACTTACATGTAGCTGCAAACATTTGCATTTTTAACCTGTTTAAGTCCAAATGCAGATATAATTCATACCTTTTACTGTATAAAACTTTTCTTTTGAAGAAATGCTGATTCCATTAAAAAAAAAAAATTGATATTAACAGTATTCTACACTATTTTAAGATTCAAAGTTTTTACGAGCTTTTTATTAACTTGCAATGTATGTACGAGTAACTATGTATGTTCGGCTCAAATTTTGCAACTCAATTTTGAAGCAGATAACTTCAACCGATTGACCTAAAATTTTGTATACATGTGTAAATTGCGTGACAATGCAATATTATTACAAGCTTTTTATTAACTTGCAATGTATGTAACTATGTATGTTCGGCTCAAATGTTGCAACTCAATTTTGAAGCAGACATCTTCAACCGTATGACCTAAAATTTTGTATACATGTGTAAATTGCGTGACTATGCAATATTATGATGACATGGAGCTGATTTGATGATGGAGCTGAAAGGTGGACGTAGGAATTCCGCAATAAAATGAAACAACCCCATCGAGTTTGGGCTCGTTTGATTTGTATTGACGAGTACTGTGACCCTATATGGTAACCAGGGTCTGATGATGAAGCTGGAACTTGGCCATAGGAACTCGGCCATAAAACGACACAACCCCATCGAGTTCGGGCTCGTTTGATTTGTATTCACGAGTACTTTGATTCTATATGGTAACCAGGGTCTGATGAAGGAACTGGAAGGTGGCCATAGGAACTCCGCAATAAAACGACACAAGCCAATCGAGGTTAGGCTAAAAAGCTTGTCGCGAGATTCACCTGTGAAGATAACCAAGTTAATAAAATAACTTGATCTGATTGATTTTAATTTTCGAACTGAGTAGGTAAATACAAAAGTCTGAGTAATACTTAAATCTCGCGACAATTTTTTTATCATATAAATTGTGTAATGACATTATAAGTTTATAGTAAAAGTTTTAAAGGAAAAGTTTATTTTATTCTTTTTAGCGCATTTAATAAAAAGCTTGTTTTTTAAAAGTTTTTTACTTTTAATTTTATTTGATGTAGGACACGCCCTCTCGCACCACGCGCACGTCCTTTTTTTATTAATGATAGGCTCGTGTTTGACCACCATCTCACCTGATGGTAAGCGATGAGCTGGTGATCCTAGAGCAAAAGAAGTCATTGGTGAATTCCCACCTCAGAAAAAAAAAACGCTTTATGTGTCTGCCAAAAGAGCTTTCGTAAAACTAACAATATAACTCTCTTGTAATAGCCAAGATAAGTTCGTTATCAATTAATTAAGAGTTTGGTATCTGATCGTTGGTCTGCTACATATTTTTTTCCCCTGGCCAGATATTAGCGGCAATCCCACTTAAGTTTAATGAACAACTTCATTAATTTTATTCCCCTGTTGCCATGTCACAACCTTTCGTACTGTAAACTTGGTTACAAGAAAGTCAACGCTGTCGTGTCCTTCAAATGTAGACGGGAATTAAACGCCCTTTACTAATCTTATTGCCTGGCTGGTATTGTTAGTATTTTGAGAAGGTATAGCAAAAACAAATCTGTCCAAAAAAAAAAAATGATCCAAGCCCCATGTAACCACTTGATAGAAATCCCTAGTTAGGTTACAGTTACAATTTTCACCTGAAAGAAAAGAAAGAAAACCACCTCGTTTCTGTATTATCATGCTAGTGAACTGTTATGTATTTATTTCAGAACCTTGGGGTTCTCAGGGTCCAGAGATTAAATAAATGTATAAAAATAATAATAGAACACGACGGTTCATCATCAGTTCAACCGAAAGACATCCACTCTTGGACATTAGCCTCCCCCAAATGTCGCCATAATTAACAGTCCCGTGCGCCTCACATCCATCAGATTCCCGCGACGCTCACCACCACTAGGTAGTTGCTAGTAACTTGGTTTTCTGTCGGTTACATTTCAGGGTGTGTGCGCCTGAATTTCATAATTTAATTCTGCCAAGCCCGTTCCATCATCGGACTAGTAGATAGGGTGGACTTCCCACCCACGTTCCTACGTACGAAACGATTTAGGAACCTATTCATTTGTGTCCAGGTAATGACTGGAATTCGCTGCCGGTTATTTTTAAACAAGCGTGCTCCAACGTCGGCCGCATGATCGCTTACCATCAGATTAGATGGGGTGAATAGGATACTTATAGGCAAGCGTGCTCTAGCGTCGACTGCATCATCGCTTACTTACTAATAAGTAACATAGTTAGTGGTTGAACGCGAGCTTATAGTATAGTCGGCCTTATAATGTTCCCACTATTGGGACTCAGGCCTCCTCTTTAGGAGAGGGAATGGGCCGTAATCCACCACGCGGGCCCAGTGCGGGTTGGTGGATGTCACATGTCTTCGAATTTTTGGTTCTAGGACATGCCGGTTTCCTCACGATGTTTTCCTTCACCGTTTTGAGAGCTGTGGTGATGAAATAAATTACACAAAGTAATGCGCCTGGCTGTGTTTGAACCCGCGACCTACAACTCGTAAGCCGGGGCCGTTACCACTCGGCCACCACTGCTCTCCAAGAAAATATCTTGATGTTCTGATTTTTCTACATTGTGAAGGCTACAAAGGGAAGCCTCCCAATACAAACTTCTGTTGGCGATTAGCGGAAGACTCCTGAACGAGATTAAATTTCTTTATTTTTCACTGCCCCATTGTCTTATTGCAGCCGACACTAATTTATTTGACTTGCTTATTTTTGACGTCTACTTGCAAATGTTTTTTTTTTTACAGACAGAATATTACGTCTTTTGTTTGTTCATAAAGGAATCATTAAAGAAGGTAATTACAATTTTTTTTATATAAAAAGACAGGCCTTTATTTTCTTTTGTTTTATTGTCATGATTCAAACGGATATTTAATTTACTTTTTATTCCATTAAACGACAAAAAATACAAAATTAGGTCACCAACTGGCTGTCTAGGTTATTTTGCACCACTGTGTTCTTTGCAAAGCCTATATTCCATTTACAGGCTGTTGTTTTAACGCAATAAATATTCATAACACAAAAACGTTATTTCACTTAAACTTTATAACATGTTTTTCATACTAGGTGAACCTACACTTACAGAGAAAATTTCGAATAAGCAATGAAACGCAAACAGGAGCTATGAAAATGCATTTTTGCTCTGAAAGCTATGGAAATGTACACTCTATTTTCTATGTAAGCACAAAGCTTAAGAGGGAGTCACCGAAAAGCCGCAGGTTTAAACAGGGAACGGTTCAAAAGCGGAGATTATAATAAAATTTAAATATAGTAAGCTGTTTAAACGGACGTGGTCCGAATGATTTATAATTACAGCGTGGATTTCGTATTGTGCGGTGCTGCTATGCGTGAACTAAAAGGGTGGTAAGTGATAAAGCATAATTAATGAGTTTTGAAATTCAGTAGGTGAAATCTTAGCTAGATTTCTTTGGAGAAGAATGTGCAAGAAATTCCATGGACACTCTTTAAAAACATGTTATGTATTACAAATATATCGATTATATATTTCTTGTCACCTCTGTTGTGTGAGTACCTACAATGTAATAAACAATTTATATAAAGAGTTGAAGAAAAAAAAATACAATTTAGTAGATGATAAATCAAATCTAAATAGGTACAATATATGAAAATTTCCTATTTAAATTGGGTTAAAATCTACAATAAATGTTCCACTTAAATAAACATAACGCTTCAAATCTCAAAAAACATACTTACCTACGTGTTACTCCACAGCTGGCACCGAGTGTATGGAACATGGTTTATCTGCGTAGCTCTCCTGGATTCCGTGCACTGCGTAATTATTTTTACGGTGCATATACTCTGGGATGAAGTGGAATCTTTGGAGCTATTTGGGGTTTAGGGTTTTAATAATGTCTCGTTAATTGCCGTGAGAGATTTTGGTTAATGTGATGTGAATTACGCTTTACAAAGAAAAGGGTGTGTTTAATGAGTATTTGATAAGGTTAATTTTCATAAGCAGAATTAAATTATTTCAATGTATTCACAACATCTGGAAAATAAGACACAGACACTACCGTCGCCCAACATAGGTACTATGCTGAGTGACACCACCTTCCGGATCGCTACATGCCTGCGATTGGGTGCTCCTAGCGGAGCTCCACATCGGTGTCAATGCGGTGAAGCAGTCGACCGCCTCGGGCACCATGGCCTATCCTGCAGTAAAAGCGCTGGTCGGATAGCTAGGCATTCAAGCATTAATGACATCATCCGTCGAGGTCTTGTCACCGCCGGGGTGCCAGCTGTTCTAGAACCCAATGGCTTGGCACGCGACGATGGAAAGAGGCCAGACGGGATGACCATAATGCCCTGGAAGTTAGGTAGGCCTTTGGTGTGGGATGCAACATGTGTCGACACCCTTGCGCCATCCCATCTTCTGAGTACGGCAGGCTGTGCTGGGGCGGCTGTTGCAAGTGCAGAAAACCTCAAACGGCGTAAATATAATAACCTCATCGGAAGTTATATGTTTGAGCCGTTTGGGGTTGAAACACTAGGGCCATGGGGTCCGAGTGCTCATCGAGTTGTCCGTGATATCAGCAAACAACTGGTCGACTCTTTGCGTGACCAGAGGGCTGGGCTTTTATTCGGACAAAGAATCAGCATTGCTATCCAACGTGGCAATGCTGCCAGCGTTCTGGGCACTTTTCCCATTGATATCGATGTGGATGAATTTTTTGATGCCCTATAATTTCTTTTTCTACCCGTTTGTAAATATTATTATTTTTAGTTAGTATAAATTCCTATTTATTTATTAGTATTTATTAGTTTTTATGTTCGTTGGCGTAATTGAATAATTATGTTTTGGTTGATAACATCTGGAAAAAAATAAAAAAAAAAAAATATTTTTTTAGGTGGGAAATCATCTAATGTGTGAGACTTTTACTGACTTTTTACTTTAGATTCGATGGCTGGGCTGTGGGATTATTCGGAAGAGTTACCGCGACCCTGGGACGCGACCGAGAGGGTGTGTCAGACTTTTACTGACTAAAACCACACCGGTGCCCTTCAGTTGACCTTTTCGTATTAGGACCTCGAGTTTTCTTTTCCAGTTGACTGTTGAAGATTCTTTTAACCCAGCACAGTATTTAACCTTTTGAGTGCATAATTAGAGACACAATAGAAAGACAATGGCGCGTGAACGCCGGCGTTAATGCGGGGATCAACAGCTTAATTCATTAACGCTCAGGCGGTAGCCGGCGCCCGGAAGCCATTGTCTTACTATTGTGTCTCTAATTACGCACGTCAAAAGGTTAAGGCGCTATTTATGTTAACTTGTCACTTTTATCTTTGATAGTATTGTCACTTCAGAAACTCGGCCTTAGTCGTCTTCTGCCGTATGCGGTTGCCAGTAGCGAGCTTGCGGACAACGGGAAATGAGTAGCTGGGAGCTAGAAGATCCAATAATAGAAAAAGCATTCATTGGAGTCTCCTAGCTACCTTTCGAAATTACAGTACAGTAGTACAGCCAATAAAATGGCTAATGCGTGTAAGTATAAGTGTTTAATGAGTGTTTGGTAAGGTTAATTATTCATAATTATGCAGAATTAAATTATTTCAACGCTTTCCACACATTTGCCCCCCTAGCCAAATTACAACCGTTTCGTTTTGATTCTCTTTTCGTCGATCGCCTCGAGTAGGCCACGCCTCCTATTCCTTCATTCTGACGTCATCTCAACGCTCAGTCACGTGGTCAGAACAAAGGAATAGGAGGCGTGGCCGACTCGAGGCGATCAACGAAAAGAGAATCGAAACGAAATGGTTGTAACTTGGTTAGGGGAGCTGGAAAGAAACACAGATCGCAATATTGCAGACACGAGAAAAAAAAAAACTCCGCCACGAACACTTTTCCATTCAAAATATCATATATTTCGGGAAGTCTAGAACTCTAACGTATACTATCGCAAAAGTCGAAAAAAATATATCGATATTTATAGGCCTCGGAACTACGGATACCTATCACGTTCGGATAATTTATAACACTATAGGCGGCGAATGCCGAAGTTTACTATTGAGATTCTGGAGCTGTACGAGTATCTATACAATAACAAATGATAGTGAAGACATTGACTTAGTAGAGTTGCGTGGAAATACAAGTGATGAAACCTCGTCGCATAGTTTATAATAATATGTGATATTATTATCACTTAATACTTTATGCACAGAAAAGTACAGAGGCGCCGCCTCTGACAATTTGATGTGTGATGCAGAGAATAATAGTGAAACGCGCAATAAAAGAGAAAAAAAAGGTAAATACAAAGAAAAGATTTACAAATTAACCATACCCCGAGTCAGAGAAAGTGTGTAGTGTTTCATAATTTGATTTTTTCAGATTTGAATGGAGTCTGAATTTTTGCACGGTTGATGGTAACAGGCTCGAGCCCCATTTTTTTTAAACCTTGCCCCACACTGGGAATTACTACTATATCGTGGGTGCATTTAGAAGCATGTATAGTTACAGATACAAGACATCCAGATCAAAAACCACTATCTGTGGGCCATACACATATTAGTGAGGGAATCTAACCCGCACAACGCAGCAGCTAATCGGTCAATCACTGCACCAACCATGCTGCTTAATTCCATGAGATATACCTGGAACGAAGGTCCTCACGC
Organism: Mythimna impura; assembly: GCA_905147345.3. Taxonomy (NCBI): domain Eukaryota; kingdom Metazoa; phylum Arthropoda; class Insecta; order Lepidoptera; family Noctuidae; genus Mythimna; species Mythimna impura. The sequence goes on along the minus strand of LR990353.1, from coordinate 18,827,457 downwards.
CCCAGCCGCCGTAATTACGACCCCGACTACCAGCCACATAGACGCGGGCTTGCGGACGTCGAGCAATGGGTAGCCCGCCGTCCGGCCGTTCGGTAATTAAGCGAACCGAGCCCAGTCGTCAACAGCGCGTAGTGATCCACGCGCTCCTCAAAGAGATGTCAGCAAACCGTAGGAGCCCAGCAAGGCCAATGTCCGCTAGTTAGGACCGCGGGGAGTTTCTGAAAAGGAAACCCGTAGTCCTAGAACGGAAAGGGTAATTGAAGGACACAGGTGTGTTTTGGGTCAGTAAAAGTCTGACACGCCCTCTTGCCCCACCCAGAACGCGAGAAGTCATTGGATGATTGGGCAATCATTCCAACCAATCGGTGGGGTTCCTTAAAAAAAATGAGATATACCTTTATATTCAACTTGCTCAATATGGGTTTAATTCAGATATACCACTACCTACCCAGTATTATGTAATGTTAAATTATTCCAATCAATACCAAAACATTGAAAGCATTAAACTTTAGAAATAATCCCATTTCAACATAATATCTGCACGAATGCCAGTTACAATTACCAACATGAATTTGAATGTTTGAAAGCTTAATTTATTATTATTGTTTACCTACAACTAAAGAGAATTAGCATTTGATTAACAAACGGTTCATAACCAGTGTTGCTTTAGCTATATAAAAGTGAAACTTTGTATGTATGGATGTGTGGGTATATGGATATATGGATATATGGATGTTTGGATATATGGATATGTCGTGGCCAGATCTTAGAAATTGATCACTTCATGAAATGGCCAACTAAAACTGGCCAGCCCTCCTAGCCAAGTTACAATAGAATCGTTCGCGCCGAACGCCTCGAGTAGGCCACGCCTCCGATTCCTTTGTTCTGACGTTATCACAACGCTCAGTCACGTGGTCAGAACAAAGGAATCGGAGGCGTGGCCTACTCGAGGCGTTCGGCGCGAACGAAACGATTGTAACTTGGCTAGGGGGGCAGATCGTTTTAAACATTAAAGTTTGATAATATTTATTTATTTATTTATTATTAAAACTTAATGCACTAGTAATAAATACTGTACAAAGGCGGACTTAATGCCTTAGGCATTTTCTACCAGTCGACCTTAGGGTGGTGCAGAAACAAAACGTAACGTAATATGTGAATCCTCGTTTGACCTACTTTCTTTAGACCTTTTATTATCATAGAAATCCTACATCAATGATATGGCCAAACGAGGATTGACAAATCATCAAATGCCATTTCATGAAATGATCAATTCTAAGATCTGACCACGACAGATATATGGATGTATGGATATGTGGACTATATGGATGTATGGATGTGTGGATTTTTGTTACTCTTTCACGCAAAACTACTGAATGAATTTTGATGAAGCTTGGTACACGGATAGACGTCCTGGATAGATAGATGTCCTGGAATAGTACATAGGATATTTTTATTCCAGGAGTATGTTCCCTTGTATCATGCAGGCGAAGCCGCTGCTAGCTGCTTGTAGGTTATATTGAAAACAATATCAATTGAGCAGTCATTCAACTAAATTTATATTATAAAATGTTCTTTGAACTGCTAAATGGAATTATTGTTTGTACCGTGATGGTATTATGGGTGCCGGTTTGGGATTATAGAATACTAGCTTCAGTCAGTGGCTTTGCCTGCATAGCATAGCACAATCAGCCTTTTAATGTTCCCACTGCTGGGACTCAGGCCTCCTCTCTCTAAGGAGAGGGAATGGGCCCTAATCCACCACGCGGGCCCAGAGCGGGTTGGTGAATGTCACATGTATTCGAATTTTTGGTTCTAGGACATGCCGGTTTCCTCACGATGTTTTCCTTCACCGTTTTGAGAGCAGTGGTGATGAAATAAATTACACAAAGTAATGCTCCTGGCTGGGTTTGAACCCGCGACCTTCAACTCGTAAGTTGGTTCACTTTTCACGCTTTGCCTGCGTGATAGGGAAAATTATCCCAAGGGAACATATTTTGTGGGAAGATGGATGAAAGATAAGTAAAATATTTTTTGGAAACCTTATATTAAGTTGTAAATTCTATGTCATTTTTTTTTAAACACTTCCCCAAACTAGGAATTACTTCTGTATCTTGGGTGTATTCACAAATGTATAATTGTGATGTGGTGCAATCATACATTTATCTGGGGGCCTTAATTACGAACAACGGTGGATGTATCGATGAAGTGAAGAGGCGTATGGCAATTTCCAGGTCTGCGATGGACAAGTTGAGGAAAATATGGAGGAATCGCAACATATATAGAGCCACAAAAATCCGGCTAGTTCGGGCACTTGTATTCCCCATATTCTTGTACGCCGCAGAAACGTGGACCTTACGGGAAATAGAGAAAAAGAAGATAGACGCCCTAGAGATGTGGTGCTGGAGGAGAATGTTCGGAGTATCGTGGACTGAATTCCGTACCAACGAGTCTATACTTCGGGAACTCGGCATCAAGCAGCGTTTATCATCTTTGGTACAGTCTCGTATTCTCACCTTTTATGGTCACGTATGCCGCAGAGGGGAAGTGGCTATTGGTGTGCATCAGAATGGCGGGTGTAATTTCCAGATTTACCTAAATTTATTATAGTTATTTGGTACTTTCTGTGTACCTTTACGTACCTCTCTTGAAAATCTGTGTACCTACACCTGTACAAGGATATTTTAAAAATTAGATACACCCGCCATCCTGATGTCAGAACCGCGGGTGTACTGCTAACCAATATATGTAGCCAAGCGTACTGTATAAGTAAATTTGGTACCTCTTGTGTACCTGCAGATATAAGTATTAAACAAACGAAATACTGTAAGGTTGCTGCGAAAAATAAAAAAAAAGATTTTTCATAGACGGCGTTTTTTTTTAATGTGGGGAAACTATCTAATGACAAATCCCGCTCTTAGGCGGGGCGGGAGATAGTGTCAGACTTTTACTGATTAAAAACCCACTCCTGTTCCGTCTTTGCCTTCGTCCCAGGGCCCCGGGCTTCACTTTCACACTACCCGTGGCCCCGGTAGGCTTCAACCATGCTGGGCTCCTACGATTTGCTGACATCTCCCTGAGGTGCGCGTGGAACAGTACGCGCCGTTGACGACTTGGGCTCGGTCCGGACGGTTACCGGACGGTCGGACGACGAGCGGACCCATTGCCATTGCATTGACCTCGCGCGGTCGGCCTCCTTCTTTGCTAGCATTACTGCTTTGCAGAAGGAGGCGACCGCCTGCCACTCCTCCTCGCTCCGGACCATGGCCTGTACCAAGGCCCGGCGCGAGAGATCGCCGCCGCCGATCGCCCCCACGAGGAAACGGCGGTGCTCTGCCCAAGCGGGGCACACCTCTACTGTGTGCTCCACCGTGTCCTCCGGGCGGTCCACACAGTGGCGACACCCGGGCGTCGCTTCCGCACGAATCTGGTGCAGGAACGTCCCGAACTGAACACGAAGTTGTGGGTTTGAACCCCACATAGAACAACAATTTGCGGATCACAAGTGTTGTCCTGAGTCTGTGTGTAAGTTGTGTCCGTTAATTTCATTTCCGATTCCCGGTATGGTCACGCAATAGTGACTAAATGATATACGGAGGTTTGGGATTCCTGATAATATTAAACATATTACACATTAAAAGTATTGTGGCCATAATGTTTAGTGTGGAGGTTTAGGATTGTTATTTATCCTTTGACGTCGTTACTATTGTTAGTTGGTATTGTAAAATAGTACCGCCGTCTAAGAAAAATATTTTTTTTTTAATTTTTCGCAGCAGCCTTACAGTAAGTATTTCGTTTATTTTATTTTTATTTTATTTATTTAGGGACAATTAACAGCCACAATATATAATATATACAAATATCAATAATTTGAGTGGTAACAATATTGCAGCCCACTGCGTCATCCGTAATTAATACTATATATATAATTTATTTATTACTTGTATCTGCAGGTACACAAGAGGTACCAAATTTACTTATACAGTACGCTTGGCTACATATATTGGTTAGCAGTACACCTGCGGTTCTGACATCAGGATGGCGGGTGTACCACCCACCCGGGCCCATTCAAATTTTACCAATCAAATCTTCCCAAGGGGCCCCGACTGTGAGTCGTTCTGTTCTGCATTAGAATGTATGATTTGTTTTATGTGTGTATCGATTATAAAACTATTTAAATTGTGTAGTTATTTAGTATTACATAACAGAATTCTAAACTACTGGGCTTGTTTGTTTCTTTTTAGTTTTTATTTAAGTTATTTTTTTTACGTATTTTTTAAAATTAGTTTCGACGCAGTCGGGTATTTTGTTTTTCTTTAAATATTTTTATTTTTTATTAAATGTACCAAAATTTTTAGCTTTTAAGTTTCCTCTGTACAATGCCTTAAATCTCTACCGTAATTCTGTACAAGTACTTATAAATAAATAAATTATTCCCGTAATAAAAAAAAAACATTCTATGATATTCCAGGACATAATGGTAGCTTCTAATAGCTGATGACAACCCCAACAATCTTCCCACTATAATAATATTACTATTTTGAGGGCCCCATACAATTTTCCGTTGGAAATTTCATTATCCGTTGCTTAATCAAATAACCGGCGTAATGGCCGGCGAGCCTTTTCCCTCACCATTGCATTTTCATACCCTGCACTACCTCCACCCACAAGCTTTTTATTCTACACACTCACGATATAGTAGGTTGGTACGTAGAGCTATGTAGTTTAATTATAGAGCGGTACTGTTTTATGGAATGGAATTTTATTCGTTTTGTAGAGTAATAATTCTTGGTTAATTTAGTATTTCACGGGGTTTATTTCAAAAGCACAATGAGATTCGATTTCAGGTTGTGTCTAATAGTAAAGGTGGGTTTACGCTAGAGGAGCTGAGCACGAGCAGAGTATGAGCCGAGCTCAAATTCGTGTAGTGTGGACCAATTCTAGACGATCCGAACACGAACGACACTACAATGCGTTCCAAATAAGAATAGGATCGATTGCCATGTTGAGACGTCATGTCATACTGTCAAATCGAAGAATTATTATGGTGAGCAAAACAAGACATTTTTATAATTTAATTTATTTACGAACTGTGAACGAAAAAAGTTTAATCAGAATCCAGTTCTTATATTTTGCTCATTTCTGAGTTCTTCAATTTTGCCCAATTTCTTGCGATTTGACAGTATGACGTGACGTCACAACATGGCAATCAATCCTCTTCTTATTTGGAACGCATTATGCACAAATTTGAGCTTGGCTCGTACTCCACTCGTACTCCGTTACCCGTTGAAAGATTGGAAATAATGTTAATAAAAGTCAGCCGGTATAATCAAATATTCTTGTTATCTATAACAATAAGCTATTTACTTAAACTTATTATTTAAAAAGGAGATTCATAGAATAAATTTTGAATAACTGGCCGATTAGATCTAAAAATCCATCCAATTTCAATTTCCACAAAATATTCCATTACCTATAGGTATTTGAATTTCGAATATTAGGGGTTAAACTATGAATTGCCGTTTTATAAAACGCGTTGCTTTGAAGTGTTATATCTTTGGATTTACTTGGAATTATAAAATCAAATAAACTTTATATTAAAGGTACGTTATTTTTTTTTTTAAATTAGGTATTTATTGGTTTCTTTGTGTTTTGTCCTTTCTGTAATATCGCAGTAGGTACTTATAACCATGAAAGCTAATAAAAAAGCGTTTTTCATGTTAAGAGTTCCAATGTAGAAACTATGCATTCCAAAGGGCAAGCAATATCAATGACGTATACCTACGACTTTTTTCTAACAAAAGAACTCTGTGTTCTTGGTTTGATTGCTTTTATCTTGTAGCCGCCCTGAGAAGAAAAGTTATTCGTGAGATAAAATTTCCCACGTGAAAATGATTGAAACAAAAATAAACATCCCATTCATTAGCAGTTTTAAGTTCGTATACATCATCAATATTGCCTATTGCTTGAGACACATTTAATATTTAACACATTTAATTATTATTTTTTTATTATTTTTTTCCACGGTTGAACTCATATTACAATTAGGTTTCATACAATAATGGTTATAAGTACTGCGATATTACCGAAAATACAAAACAAAGAAACCAATAAATACCTAATTTGGAAAAAAAATAATGTAGGTACATACTTTTAATATAAAGTTTATTTGAACTAATAATTCCAAGTCAATCCAAAGATCTCTTCTTCCTTGTCGATATCACTCTTGACAGAGTGGTCGTGGTCATCACTTCAGGTGTTGGTGGCAAGCTTCACAACACGCCGCCACTCCTCTCTGATGGCCGCCTTCCTCGTGCATTCGTGCAGTGATGATGAGCCATTTACTGCCGCTTTAATCTGGTCAGTCCACCTCATAGGCGACCTTCCTCGTGGCCTGGTACCCTCAACCCTTCCCTGAACTACAAGTCGCTCAATAGCCACTTCCCCTCTGCGGCATACGTGACCAAAAAAGGTGAGAATACGAGACTGTACCAAAGATGATAAACGCTGCTTGATGCCGAGTTCCCGAAGTATAGACTCGTTGGTACGGAATTCAGTCCACGATACTCCGAGCATTCTCCTCCAGCACCACATCTCTAGGGCGTCTATCTTCTTTTTCTCTATTTCCCGTAAGGTCCACGTTTCTGCGGCGTACAAGAAAATGGGGAATACAAGTGCCCGAACTAGCCGGATTTTTGTGGCTCTATATATGTTGCGATTCCTCCATATTTTCCTCAACTTGTCCATCGCAGACCTGGAAATTGCCATACGCCTCTTCACTTCATCGATACATCCACCGTTGTTCGTAATTAAGGCCCCCAGATAAATGTATGATTGCACCACATCACAATTAGCAATTTGTGTAATTTCTGGAGAATTGTTATTCATGCGGTCGACAATCATCACTTTCGTTTTATTCCGGTTTATCTTAAGTCCGAACTCAAGGCTAACCCGTTCCATCTTGGCGAGAAGTTGTTCCATGTGTTGGGTACTGGTGGCGAACAAAGTGGTATCGTCAGCATATCGCAGGTTAGAGATCTTCAAGCCACCAATCGAAATGCCATCTGTCCAGTCCTCAAGTACAATCCTCATTATGAGCTCTGTGTACACATTGAACAGTAGTGGAGAAATAATACATCCCTGACGGACTCCAGCGCTGGGGTGGAAGTGATTGGATTGAATGTCATCTGCGCGAACTGCGGCTGTGCCATCCTCATACAGTCTTCGCAGGAGGTGTACCAGGTGTTTTGGAACACCCATCGCCGTCAGCGTTTCCCAGAGTTTGGGCCATTTAACGGAATCGAACGCCTTAGAGAAGTCCACAAAGCATATGTAGGTAGGCTTGTTGAATTCTCCGGCTTTCTCTATAATTTGTCGAACCGTCAAAATTTGCTCCCGAGTTCCCTTCCCCTTAACAAAACCAGCCTGTTCAGGAGCAATTTCTTTGCTCAAGTAGGTCTTTAGACGCTCGTTCAGTACGTGCAGTAAAATCTTGCTTGCGTGAGAGATAAGAGCAATAAGTCGGTAATTACTGCACGTCTTGGTGGAACCCTTCTTGTGCAAGGGGACAAAAATAGTGTGAGCCCATTCTTTCGGCCATTGCCCTGTGAGCCATATCTTATTGCATAGGGTGTGGAAGATTTGGACACCATGTTCGCCCGATGCCTTGATGGTCTCGATCGGTATTGCGTCCGCCCCTGTGGCTTTGCCGTTCTTCAGATGCTTAATAGCGGCTCGTATTTCATCTTTCAGAATATCAGGCTCAAGATCTTCGTTTCCGGGTTCCGTAGAGGCATAACACTCTGATTTCGGGTCTTGAAAGAGAGACTGGCAATATTGTTTCCAAGTTTCAGCTATTGCTTCTATGTTTGTCACCGTTTCCCCAGTAGAGTTTTCGATGGCCCAGGTCTTGCAACTCAGGGTTTTTGTGATGGCGCGAATTTTTTGGTGTAGGTCCCTAGATTCATGCTTATTTGCAAAATTTAATCCAAAGATATAACACTTCAAAGCAATCCGTTTTAAAAAACGGCAATTTCATAGTTAAATACCTATTATTAAACAAAAATAGTGATGACATTTATTATTTACTTTACGAGTGAAAATATGGGCATTTGCGGGCTTTTCATAGCATACGTCCAATTATATTTTGCGTCCAATTTGGATTAATCCCCATTAAATGCGAAATGTTTTACCTTGATTTTCAATATAAAATTATATGTAGGGTGTACTTGTAAAGCCTATTGAATGGCCATGACTAGGGCTTGATAAGCGATGAAAGCATTGAACGAAACTAATTAGTGCCTAGCTTAATTTGCTCTTTGTGGATTACCGCATGAATGCTAGTACTAGCAAAATACAGAAATTGCGTGAAAAAGCTAGTGCAGTGGGACAAAATAGACTAAACACAGAAATATGTAGATTCATATTTTTCTCGAGAAATTTAGCAGAAATTATGTCTGGGCGGGCACTCAGGGTTTTCTTTAAGCTGTTAACTACGGGATTGTTCAAAAGAATTATCACGGCTCTGGAACGCAAAGGGTTACTGTAGGAACAAGGGTGGGCTATAGTCAGTAAAAGCACAAAAGAGAGATAGGTACAAAAGTCAATCTGTGACACGTGTCTGTGAACTATTTTGTGCAAAAATGGAGCAACAAAAAAATTATTATAATTGTTTAGTGGACGGTTGTTAAGATTGAACATTAAACAGTGAATTGACATTTTTTTTAGTCTACCAGTTGTTTCAGAGAGCTAAGTAGGTATTTGCTTGTATTTCGATAGTTCGTTTTAACGTAATACAGATCGCCATTAGGTAGGTAATAAGTACCCTGGCCCCTGGCCCTGCGCCGATAAAGCGTACATGACCTTGTGGTCATGTAATATTTTTACAATTTTTATAAGGTACCTATTTATTGTAGTATAAGTTGTGAAGGCCTTAAGTTTAATCATCATCATCATCATCATTTCAGCCGATAGACGTCCACTGCTGGACATAGGCCTCCCCTAAATGTCGCCACAACGAACGGTCCTGTACGTCTCGCATCCATCGGATTCCCGCAACCTTCACCAGGTCATCGGTCCACCTTGTAGGGGGCCTTCCAACACTGCGTCTTCCGGTACGTGGTCGCCACTCCAGAACCATTCGGCCCCAACGGCCATCTGTTCTGCGAGCAATGTGCCCTGCCCATTGCCACTTAAATTTGGCGATTCTTCGTGCTATGTCGGCAACCTTGGTTCTCCTGCGGATATCTTCATTTCTGATTCGATCACGCAAGGAAACTCCGAGCATATCCCTTTCCATTGCCCTTTGGGTGACTTTGAGCCTTCTGATGAGGCCCATTGTGAGCGACCACGTTTCGGAACCATAACCAGTCATCACTGGTAACACGCACTGGTCATAGACTTTCGTCTTGAGACACTGTGGTATATTGGATGAAAAGATACCGCGCAGCTTCCCGAACGCTGCCCAGCCGAGTCGGATTCGACGGTTGACCTCTTTCTCGAAATTAGATCTACCCAACTGGACTGTCTGTCCAAGGTAGACGTAATCGTCCACAACTTCGAGTATAGAGTCTCCAATCTTGATAGGAGTGGGTGCTACATGGTTGTTTATCATGACTTTAGTTTTGTCCATGTTCATTTTAAGACCCACTCTTTCGGAAGCTCTACCGAGGTTAAGTTTAATAATCTAATCTAAAAACTGTTTGTAACAGTTGAGATAGGAATTGCTCGGAGAGCCGGTAGCCCGCACAGCCGCCTACTCTACTGCGACCACCGAGCGTGGGTATGAAAAGTGAAGTATATACATGAGATTGACTTCTGTACCTATTTGTTTTGTAGTAAAAGTATGACGCGCTCTCCCAGGAGACGTCATTTCTCCAAAACTGTTCACGGCCGCAATGGAGGATGTCTTCAAGGTTCTGGAATGGAAAGGGCTAGTCATTAATGTCAATGGCGAGTACATCACTCACCTTGGGTTTGCCGATGACATAGTAGTCATGGCTGAGACTACGGAGGAGCTCACTACAATGCTCGGTGACCTCAGTAGAGCTTCCGAAAGAGTGGGACTTAAAATGACCATGGACAAAACCAAAGTCATGGTTAACGTTCATGTAGCACCCACTCCTATCAAGATTGGAGACTCTACACTCGAAGTTGTGGACAACTACGAGTATGTTTACCTGGGACAGACGGTCCAGTTGGGTAGGTCTAACTTCGAGAAAGAGGTCAATCGTCGAATCCGACTCGGCTGGGCGGCGTTCGGGAAGCTCCGCGGTATCTTCTCATCCAATATACCACAGTGTCTCAAAACGAAAGTCTATGACCAGTGCGTGTTGCCAGTGATGGCAATGGGCCTCATAAGAAGACTTAAAGTCACCCAGAGGGCAATGGAAAGGTGTGCATCAGAATGGCGGGTGTAATTTCCAGATTTGCCTAAATTTATTACAGTTATTTGGTACTTTCTGTGTACCTTTACGTACCTCTCTTAAAAATCTGTGTACCTACACCCGTACAATGATATTTTAAATATTAGGTACACCCGCATCATGAAATAGTAACGCCGTCTAAGAAAAACCTTTAATTTTTATTTTTCGCAGCAACCTTACAGTATTTCCTTTATTTAATACTTGTATCTGCAGGTACACAAGAGGTACCAAATTTACTTATACAGTACGCTTGGCTACATATATTGGTTAGCAGTACACCCGCGGTTCTGACATCAGGATGGCCTAATTTTTAAAATATCATTGTACGCGTGTAGGTACACAGATTTTTAAGAGAGGTACGTAAAGGTACACAGAAAGTACCAAACTGTAATAAATTTAGGTAAATCTGGAAATTACACCCGCCATTCTGATGCACACATGGAGCTCGGAGTTTCCTTGAGTGATCGAATCAGAAATGAAGATATCCGCAGGAGAACCAAGGTTGAAACTAAACCAAGATGACCGTTGGGGCCGAAAGGTTCTGAAATGGCGACCGCGTACCGGAAGAAACAGCGTTGGAAGGCCTCCCACAAGATGGACCGATGACCTGGTCAGGGTCGCTGGTCCGATGGATGCGAGACGCACAGAACCGGTCGTTGTGGCGACGCTTGGGGGAGGCCTATGTCCAGCTGTACAGTTATGTACAGCAAATGACGATGATGATGATGACGCTCTCCCACTCCCAAAGCGGGAGAATTATTCGAATGAAATGCCTTGTATTACTGACCTAGTCTCGAACTAACGCAAAGACATAGGTATATATGTAACAGCCACTGTTTTTTAACATGGAATGTTAATCACAAGCTAACTCGACCGACTTGAAAACCAAAATAAAAAACATTATCAGCCAGCCATCTCACAAATTGTAGAAGTCAGCTAGGAAAATAGTTAGCCGCTTGTAAATAATGGTTAGCTGCTTCTCACCTTACAACTAATCTAAAGTTTCAATCTTTTTCACAGTACCAACCAACTAAGATACTTTTTTTTGAGGTGGAGTATTATCAAATGACATCTCTCGCTCATGGGTGGAGTGAGAGGGCATGTCAGGCTTTTACTGACTAAAACACTCCTGTGTCTTTCAGTAGCCCTTTGCAAAAATCCTCTACTGTCTTTAATGTTATTTTAAGAAAACTGCTCCTACTGTTATGGCATAAAGGTGCTGTCAATGTATTTAATTAAATACTATACTAGCTTATACCAGCGGCTTCGCCCGCGTAATAGTAAGTTTCTCCATACAAACTTTGAACCCCCGTTTCAATCCACTTAGGAGGTGAATTTTGGAAAATCCTCTCTTAGTGCTCGCCTACGTCATAAAAGGAAACCTTGTCCAAAATTTCACGCTCCTAGTCCCTGTAGTTTTGGCTGTGCATTGATATGTCAGTCAGTCAGTTTCGCCTTTTATATATATAGATTATACAATATTAGGGTAAAAAAAACACAAAAACAACACAAAATATCGAGTATAGCCTTACATAAAAAAACAACTCAGTTGTTGGTTTTCCAATTTCCAAGGAACAAGATGATAAGAAAATATCACTCTAGGGTCAAAAATTTTTTGATGGTATTACACTAAAAAAATAACACCTACAAAGAAAGGGATATAAACAATTCGATGCATGCCTACAGGTCGTAACAATAGTAAATAACAGGGTAGGGCCACACTGTGGGGCGTCACAGCAGAACTATTACAAAGCTTAGGTCGGAAAATTGAAAAGTTAACGAGCCTATTCCACGATGCTCGCGTTTCCACCGACCACCTTTGTTTTTAACGCCCGTCGGAACTCGGCCTTATTAACGGGAAATTGCTTCGAGTAACATGAAAGGTGTGTCGATGACCTAATTTTTGCTTTGAATCTTGTAGGAGTAATGAGTTGGTTAAACCGGGTAATAGAAATGTGGGGGAATAATTTGTTTTTCCTAGAGAGATCCGTTAATAGTTTTCTGGGAGTGCGTTTTTCTAGGGGTCGATTCTGATTTTCAGGATTGCGATGACTGAGGCCTCCCACAAGGTGGATCGATGACCTGGTGAAGGTCGCGGGAATCCGATCGATGTGAGGCACACAGGACCGGTCATTATGGTGACACTTGGGGGAGGCAGATGTCAAACAGTGGACGTGTTTCGGCTGAAATGATGATCATCATCATCACCATTTCAGCCAAAAGACGTCCACTGTTGGACATAGGCCTCCCCCAAATGATGAATTACTGAAAATAGTATATCGAAACTTGTCCTAAAAATACACAATGATACAAACACAAAGTGTAAATCAAATTATTACTTTTGTTCTGCAGTAAAGTTCGAAATAATTTTACAGAAAAACAAAACAAATACGCGAAATAATTCCTTTTTCAAATTTTCCCACAGAGTAAAAAATAAACAGAGTGGAAACACTAAAAACAAGTGAGCGTTGACTAGCAGTAGCTCAACGGTACTTAACCCTTAACGAGGCTACGTGACATTCCCAGAATTAAAACAAACAACTCGCACAAGTCGAAATTCCTACTTATTCAACAGGACATTAATTATATACTTTCGTCGTCTTTTGTGGAGCTCTAAATGTCTTTTCAGTTTCATTTTTTTTTTGTTAAAAAAGACAATAAGAAAAATATGAATATTTATCTTTGGATCTGCCTTTGTGAATGTTTTATTTTTACTTTGGTGTTTTGTAGGTGGCGGAAATACCTTAATTTTTTTCTTAATTTAGATTAAGTATCTGTTACTGTTTTTCACAATTCTTTTTTAGGTCAAAGTTTTTTATACTGTGACTATTTGCGTTTTTTTACACATTTTTTTATTTTAAATTAATGAGTGCTTGAGGAATTAGTGTAGTTTAAAAGACCATCTTAATCAGCCAAATTGAACGTAAGCCACTAACGAAATGTTTTTACAGTCATATTTCATCTGCAAAGGCCTTAAAGCTAATGTTTGAGTCCATTATGTCTGCCGAATGGCCTCTTCTGACAGTCTGATCACAGTTCGGTTAAGCGGATATTAAAATTTCCACGACTTGAATTATATTTTCCAGTGATTTGATATCTTGAGGGGAAAATTGAAATGTTTGCGAATGAATTGTTCGAGGATTTTGTGCGAGTAACAATTTTGGGATCACTTCAAATAAACAAGACGATATTACAGATTATTGAGAACATGATTAGGGTTATATTGGTTGTATGGTTTGTTTCTTAGTACTTACATGATTATTGAACTGGATTATTAAAGATAAACTGCTTATTTTGTGAGTTATATAAGTTGCGATATTGCCGATCTCATAAAGTAAATAGCCGAGTAATTTTAGGTGGTTAGTTTTAGTCGATTAGTTAGGAGACTTCTGATTTAAAAGGTTTTTGTCTAACTAGCAAGACAGATAGACTGCTGCAGGATGGGAAGGAGGATGGTGAATTACTTAAAACATTTATCAATTATCGATAGTTAGACTACTGAGTTGAGAACTAATGTTGGTAGATGTATGGATAAAAATAAATAAAGTTAACCCCAAATAACGTCACACTAGTATTACAAAGACGAAAGACGTTGGTATAAGTATGTTTGTGTGTTTGTTACTCCTTCACGCTCAAACGGCTGTACGGATTTGGATGAAATTGAGCACATGTTATTTATCCCGAGAGTGTGTTCCCTTGATGTGGTTTTCTACTTTGACGTGGACGAAGCCGCAGGCAGAAGCTGGTTAATTATAATAAGAACAAAAGAATGATAACGATATTTTTTGTCCATAGATGTAACCAGGTTTGACATTATTTCCTTTTTTTGTACGTGGGAAACCATCAAACGACTTCTCCTGCTCTAGGTGGAGCGAGAGATATGTCAAACTGTTACTAAACCCACAGTGTTCCTTCAGTTGCCCTTTGCAAAGGCCACGGTAACACTATTGAAAAATCCATAGCCCTGCCAGGTATCGGTTTTAACTGTCTCCGTTAATCTTGTTGACATCTCTTTGAGGCGCACATAGAACACTACGCGCAGTCTAGCCGTGATTGGTTTTCACTGTACGGCGAGGCATCTATTGCTCACCATCCACAAGCGCGCGCCTATGGTCGCCCTACGACTCATGACGCCCGGGGCGACACTGGCGGGGGCCATGCCGTCAGGTTTGTCTCCGGCTCGCGAGGGTTGACACCATTCTAAGCCGAAAAACGTCAATATCATAACATGCTATCGAACCTTAATATTAATAGTACATAACTACTGTTATTGAAGTCTCACTTTCCTTTGATTAGTTGCTACGTTTAGTTTCTGAAAGGGAATATGTTATATCAACTTTGAAGGATATTTAGCAGGTTTCAATTCAAAGTAAAACATTAAAACCTAGCTAATTAATACATTTCTAGGTCCAATTAATGTTATCAGGTACTAATTGCGTAGTTTATATTACAATTAGGTATATCCATACGGGTTTAGTGAGAGTTTGGCAAGATTAACAAAATACCAATTACCTAATCTTACGAATTTACAACGTTGTAAATAAAAATAACGATAATCTATACATATAATAATAATAATAATAATAATAATAACTCTTTATTTCAGGCTACTAAGGCCCATAGACACTATACATAAATAACAATCTTAAAAATAATAAACTAATACATAATAACATTCTATTTTTATTTATTATTAAAACTACGTTGGGTCGGCGACGTATTGCGCTGAGTCGTGGTGTCATGTAGCCTTCCGCGAAAGCGCCGATACACGACACCCGTCGGCCAAAATTCTTCCTTCATGAAAGTCTCCAGATGTTGAGTCGGTACCCGTACAACAAAAGATTTGAAGTTGATCTTGTGACGCGACTCCAACCTTTCAACTCTCAGGATGAACCTGGTCTTCACCTTTATGTACTCCACGACATCCTCTACGCTCGTGGAGTGATGCAGACGTGACACGTACAGCTGCGTCGATGGAATAGCGGGACGCAGCAACATGTTCGGACCTGTCAATGCGGTACCGCACTGATTGCGACAAGCAGGCTTCTTCTTCTTCTTTACTACACGAACGAAGCCTTCTTCATCGACCTGTCCTTGGCTTGTTACCGAAGGTAACGAGCTTCGAACGTGGACGGAGGGCCCCTGGATAACCCTCACTTGTTTTGATGGCCGCTGATTTTTCGCTGGAGTAGCAACAACGGCAGCTGAGTAAGCACGTGACGCGCTCACTTGTTTCGGTGCCCCAGAGACGGGGGACGCGGGGAGGGCGGGGCGCATTTGTGCATCACTTGCAGTGACCGCGGTCGGCGACGAGTCCAATTTTGCTGACTCGAAACTCCGCTGTGATGCATTCAACGCGCCGTGACTGGTGTTGATGTTGATAGTTCGCTCGTGTGACCTACATACCGTATTGCGTAAATCTGCTACCTCGGTACGTAGATCGCTGATGATGGTTTGCGATGCTTCCAACTTCAACTGCATCTCGGCCAGGCTTGATCTGAGGGTTGTGATGTCCCGCAGCAGTCTGGTGACGTCGTCGTGGATAATGTATGTATTTGTGTGTTTTGTCTTTGTAGTGTTCTAGATTTAGGTATTCTGGACAAACTTTTTATTCTGTGTTTGTCTCTAATGTTCATTTGGTAAATGTCATGCATACATGTTATTTGCATGGTTACTGAAATGCCAATTTTAGATGTAAGTTTATTTGAATTGTAAGTGACTGTGGTGTTGGTGTGCTTTTTATAAATAAATAAATAAATAATAAATCTGTAGAAGTTTTTAGTTGTGCGCGCAACACGTAAAATGTACGAAATTGACGTAAATAACTTTTATACATTAAAATTTTATTTTGTGTTACTTGATATATTAATTAGGCTTTGCTTCATCGTAATTGGTTGACTATATCGAAAGATATACTACATTTATTGGCGGGTCGGCTAGTATCGAATTATTTTTTTTATTTCGAGTATCAACGGGACTTATATAGTGTTAGTAAAAATAAATGAACCTATATTATAACTATGTTATACTTACCATACCTACCTGAACCGTACCATGTCAATCTACGGACTATAGCCTGAACCAGGGCCCGGCGCGAGACGTCGCCGCTGTCGATCGCCTCCACGAGGACACGGCGTCGCTCCGCCCAAGCGGGGCCCAACTCCACCGTATACTTACTCCACCGTGTCCTCTGGGCGGTCCCCACTATGTACGTACTACCCGGGCGTTTCTTCCGCCTTAATTTGGCCAGGATACTAAATTAGTTTTCTTGCTGAAACCATTTAAATGACAAAATAATGGCTTTGTAAAGCTTTTAAAAAAACTTTTCGCAATAAGGAAAGGGTTGAATAAGTATATTTCAGTATACTTTGAAGGTCTTCTTCCATGAACTGTCGGTTGGGTAACATTACCGTTATTTGGCTCTCAAGTCAAATTAAGTTAATAGGGCTTCGCATTCACAATTGATATTATTTCTTGGAAAGGAAAAAAGTTGTGGGTGGACCTTTATTGTATCTCGGAATAGGTCTTCGTACCTTATTGTGTTTTAAGCTGTTGATCCCCGCACGAACGCCGGCGGTCGTGCGCTATTGTCTTACTATTGTGTCTCTAATTACGCTACTCAAGAAGTTAATATAAAAAAGGTTAAGTAAATGATTACATTTGAAGTAGAATATTTTTGGGTTATCATCTTCTGTATATACAAAAGTCAAAGTCCTGACTCACTGACGAACTCATCAACGCACAGCCTGAACTCTTGGACCTCGAAAACAATTTTGCACAGGAACTCTGTTCGGTTTTTAACCTACTTCAAAAAGAAGGAGGTTCTATGTTCGGCTGAATGTTTATTTTTTTATGCATGTTCACCGATTTTTCAGTCAATTGTGGACCGATTCTGAAAATAATTTTTTTGATTGAAATGTTATGCTTCCAAATTGGTCCCATAGAAATATTGTTATGATCTGATCATGAACTTCGAAGATATGGAACGGAACTCCTAATAGGGTCACAGCGGAACTGTCGTAACAAGTAAAATTGCTTTGTTTATACGTGTAGTCGATGACTGACTGAAAGAAGAGGGGGAGTGGATATATGGAACTGATCTGATGATGAAGCTGGAAGGTAGGTACTGGAACTCTATAATAAATTAAGGTAACCTAACCGTGTTTGGCATAATTAGAATTGTCATGAGATGCACTCTGGCTACAAGGTATTTAAGTTTGGATGAGGGGTACTTTTTAGTGGTGGTACCACAACTAAAAAGTGTAAAATAAAAAAACTTTTTACTATAATAGTTTTGCCTCTTTGTTAATTACCACCGACTTTCGAAATTAAAGTGTTTTTTTTTACATTGAAGTCGGTTGTGTTTTTTTTTAAGTTTTGTAATGTATATGTTACCGGCAATCTGTATAATTCAGGTTTTCTATACAATACCTGGGCAATGTATAGAATACCTGGGGCGTCCCGGCAATGTATGAAATATTATAAATATTATTGTCCACTACATAATTTACCTAGGTAATGTATACAATTCTTAGGGATGGCATAGAGTACCTGCTGGTCCACCGGCAATGTGTAAAATAAAGAGTTTATTAGTGTAAAATAAGTAGATTTTGGTCTATATTTATCAATGTTAACCGACCCACCTATAAAATGACAGGCAAATGAAACATGTTCTATTAATTAAAAGTGAGGTTAGATTAGAAGGTTAAGACGCCTAAGCCTTTGTGGTTATTTTTTTTGTAACTACCCGGAAATAGGAGCCTTAATATTATATAACTTGCCTCTCGAGCGCCGATTGTACATACGTCTGTACAATTTGAGTGACCTTGATAAACGCTTAGTTGCCGTTTTGTACACAGGGGTGTACAAAATTTATTCGGCTGAAAATTTTGGTCTCTATATCTTCGTTATTCCTAGAAAAATCCAGAAAAAGTTTATTTTTATTTCTTTCATATATTTTTTGGTGATTTTACGTAAAAACGCGCTATTACATAATAATATCCCTATACGTGCGAGGGGTTAAACCCTGTGGACAAAAATAGAATGCAATTAACGTTAAATTAAAAATTCTTCTGGCTTTATGTAACATAATGTAATTTGCTTACAAGTGCTCAGGTCCTATTTCTGTCTGCGGGGTTTAAAGTTATCCTTCTAACAAAACCTGTCCATGTCGGGGTGCCCTAAAATTACGTTAACTCCTTCCCTACTCTAGTCTTTTACACACATTATCGGCTGCACATTCGGTATTGTATAGAATACCTAGGCAAATTATAAAATAAATAATATTTCATACATTACCGTTTTTGGTATTCTATACATTGCCTAGGTATTGTATAGAATACCGAATTATACAGATTGCGCGTAATATATATAAAGAATAAGAAAGGATTTCCCAAAGTATAATGGAGAAACTAACTTACACGCGGATGAAGCTGCTTAGCACAGTAGCATCTTACCCACAAACGGTTTGTGTGTAAGACCAACCAAATGTATAATAATAATAATAATAAAGAGCACAACAAAAAATTGCAGCATGTCAAAACCAAAGTCAAAAGTTTTTATTCCACATAGGCCTACATGGGCACTTATAAAACGTCAGAATGGGAGACACCGAATCTCTCTATAAAATAATGTCGAACGAATGGCTTTTAAACGAGGCGAATTGTTTCCCGAGACTGAGGGTTTTATGTTAGCCAAACAAGATCAGGTAGTAGCTACTAGCGACGCAAGTGCAGCTGAAGAAATACGGATAGGTCATCATCACTTCAGTAGAAAGACGTCCACTGATGGACATAGGCCGCCTCTAAGTGTCGACACAACGACCAGTCCTGTACGTCTCGCATCCGTTACGTCCGTCTTCCGATGCTGCATCGTCGGTTCCTTGGGCTGGTGTTGGTCAGCCCCCCTAGCCAAGTTACAATCGTTTCGTTCGCGCCGAACACTTCGAGTAGGCCACGCCTCCGATTCCTTTGTTCTGACCACGTGACTGAGTGCTGAGATGACGTCAAAACAAAGGAATCGGAGGCGTGGCCTACTCGAGGCTTTCGGCGCGAACGATACTATTGTAACTTGGCTAGGGGGGCTGGGATAGTCTGAAACTCCATCTAGCTTCACCCAGAGAAGTAATATGATGATTTATTGCCCCCAGAAAAAAAAAATTTGACTGACAGACATTTTGACAATTCAAAAGTCCCTGTAATTGGTCTATTTGAAATAAACGTTTCTGATTTCTGACTTCTTTCGCCAGAATGTCTTCATAATAACTTTAACACTCTTTAAATCGTACTTTGAGGGTAGTTTTGAAAAACAAATAATGATAGTCTTCATTATTCATTTTGATTAGAATTTGTACCAAGTTTCAAGTTTATTAATCTTAGCCATAAGATTCTCTCATACAGCCTCTAACAACCCCTAAATTGGGGAAGGGGAAGTTTTGAAGAAAAACGAATAATACCCTTTTTGTTTACTAGAGTTGCTATTTTTGCTAAGTTTCAAGTACTTATATAGGCCCAAAGAATAAAATTTTGCATATAAACGAATTTCCTCCATGTCACCCCCTTACAAGTTGAATTTTCAAAGACGCCTTCTCAGTACTTGCGTTCATCATAATTGAAAGCCTTGCACAAAATTTTACGTTTCTAGACCGTACGAAGTAGCTAATCAATTTCTCCTTTTATATAAACAGATAAATAAATAAACTCTCGAAATACAGAATAGAATTTCAATCATTTAAATAACGTTTATTTTGCTCAGACCTTAATTTAATGAAAATCCATCATCATTTTAAAGCGAATACCTATCGCGTTTTAGCACTGTCCGTCGAATTGTGTTTCAGGCTGCTATGAAGGGAATTCTGTCTGAATTTCATCAAGCAATTTTTGGTGCCAGCCTAATTGGATATAGGGATAAATAAATCAATTAAATTGTTCCGCTGCCTGGGCTCTCTAATGGCGTTGGATGTTGGTGCGTAAAAACCAATCCAGGATGACCTGCCTCACCCCTTTTCCCATATTAATTACAGGATATGAGCAACGAAAATATTTTTAGAGATAGGGTCATGCCAATTTGGCGTGACAATGATTCCGTGATTTTGATTTTGAAAGTGGAATATTTATTTATTTGACTAACTTTTTGTTAAGTGTGCGTCGTGCGCTATCATCGAAACACAAGAGGTAAGTACGCCAATGCGCCCTCAATACATGATGAACATCTTACCCATCTCATACACAAAACATTTTAAGAACACTTCCATTTTGCGTACAGTTAAGGAGAGCACAAAAAATCTTAAAAATCGGTCAGGCCGTTTCGGAGCAGTTCAATAACAAATACTGTTGCACGAGATTTTTTTATATTAGATTTAAATGTGAATTAAGTATCATTATCATAAAGTATCTATATATATATAAAAGGAGAAACTGACTGACTGACATATCAACGCACAGCCGAAACTACTAGGACTAGGAGAGTGAAATTTTGCACAAGGTTACCTTTTATGACGTAGGTAAGCGAGCACTAAGAGAGGATTTTCTAAAATTCACCTCCTAAAGGGATGAAACGGGGATTCAAAGTTTGAATAGAGAAACTTACTTTCAAGCGGGCGAAGCCGCTGGCAGAAGCTAGTCTACTTATAATAATAAAATAAGTACATACCTATAAAACGTATATGTAAAAAATAATAAGAGTCTTAGATACTATGATAAAAATAAAACATTATAATTTAGACAACTCAAAATATAATAATTATGACAAAGAAAAATTATATTCAGTGTGCTTAGTTGTTTGTTAAGGCTAAGTGCTTTGATTATTTACTATATAATCAAAGGCTAAGTGCTTATTTCATGATTCCTACTCGATAAATTTTTCATAATAAACACAATACTTTACCTGTAATTGTAGGAAAATTTATGAACATTAATTTAGAGATATTTAAAATGCAAATGAGGTATAATGAGCGTGTATTAAAAGTTTTATTGTTTCAAATATTAGTTTTCGAATCGGAAGCCGGTCATCACGTGGCTAACTTGTCACGCATGTCTGTATAAGTATGTCAATTTTGTGTAATTGGGTCAGATTTATTTTTATACCAAATTATATGTAATTTGTATGGAAATTTTGGAACCCATAGATAGATAGATATTTTGAAACCCATAGGTTTGCGGACGCCGGGATCCCGATCCCGATTCCCAGCCACCGTAGGCGCAGGCTTGTGGACGGCGAGCAATGGGAAGCTCGCCGTCTTATCGTCCAGTAACCGTCTGGACCGAGCCCAAGTCGTCGATGGCGCGTACTGTTCCACGCGCGCCTCATGGAGATGTCAGCAAACCGTAAGGGTCCAGCAGGGTCGAAGCCTACTAGGGCCAAGGGTCCGGTTTTTTTTTAAGCAAATTAATCTGCGAAAAAAAGTACAAATAGTTCTGCGGAATTATTCGAAAGAGTCTCCATGGCTCTGGAACACAGATGGTAACAGAAGGAACACTGGTAGATTTTAGTCAGTAAAAGTTTGACATCTACTCTCGCTCCGCCCAGAGCAGGAGAATTTATTTGATGATATTCCACCCCAAAGAGAAACCAATAGATGCTTTGTGTCAGTGGAGTATAGTAATCATTTCTCAAGTATCAAATAAGAACAAGTTAAGTGCGAGTTGGACTTACATATGAATAGTTCCCTATGATTTGTATTATTTGTTGTTATGGCTGCAATAAAATACGAGTACAGGCAGAAGGCCTCCCTCAAGGCACACCGATGATCTATTGAGAATCGCGGGAATCCAATGGGTACGAGACGCACAGGACTGTTCCAGTTCGTTGTGAAGACACTTGGGGGAGGCCCATGTCCAATAGTGGACGTCTTTTGGCTGAAATACACAATACACATGCTGTGTACATTTTAATTATCTCAGCCCGCTAACAAACAGACGATCTGGATCAGGTGATATACAGCGGACAGCTAGTATTAGGGTCCCGTTAGTTACCCTCGGGTGCGGATCCCTAAAAATTTGGGTGTAGCACGGACGCTTCGGCTAATTTTCAGCTGCAAATAATATGCGACCAAGTTTTCGCGAGAAAGAGGGATAGAACTATATACCCTATATAGCTCCATCCCTTTAACAATTCAGTTTATGTCGCGTACGAGCTTAAGCTTAATAGAATAACTTAATTTTTAAAGTGCAGACACTTACCATAAGAACGTGGACCCATCAACGATTAATAGTTTCAATTTAACAACAATGTGTTCATAGCTTTAGCATAAGTAAGGGTTAGTCTTGACAATATGCAGTTATGATAATTATGACCCTCATCAACGAATAACTTTCGGTGATATCTTGGATCACCGAAAGTTATTCATATGAAAAAAACGAGATCAGTGCGTTTACTGGTAGTGGTTATAAGATAATCTTATTAATTTATGAAATAATATTAGTCCAGTTTACGTCATTCATATATTCATTTCATTTACAAATATCTTTATTAAACATAAAAAAAATTACAAAAATATACTTACCTTAAGACACATTAACACTTACATCTAAATACTTTAATAAGCTAATAATTCGCCTTTCAAAGCCTTTAAAAGATTGTTTGTAGGATAATTTTATGTTGTCATTTGTATACCGGCGAAATGATTTTCTAAGCTTTATCAAATCAAGCTAACAGTCTAAGTTTCGCAAGAAAACCGTCATAATGAAAACTAAATTGACTAGATTTTTTAATATAATACAGAAAATATGCCAGCAAAATTTTGTTCGAGAGTTTACCATTACTCTTTCCACAAAACTAGACGGTTACTTACCAAATCTGAATGTTATATTGCCTCTGGGTTATCTGATTTGTCTCTGCTACGGTTGCCAAGTTCGTCTACTGCGAGAATTAACAATGACAGCATGAATGTCTGGAGTCTGACGGCGGTAGTTGTGCACCAATCGGCTTGCACTATTAAATTTGCTAGGTTTATGACGTCTTCAACCCCTTTTTGTGTTGGTCATTTCGTGAGGGAGATAAGTTGTATGTACGACTACATAGTCAACAACTAATCTCCTTCTTAAACATTTATTGTAGTAGAAATTTTGAGGTCTGAATCAAAACTTAAAAAAAAAACAGACGATTTCAGAACCTCATTTTTTGGAAATCGGTTAAAAGTAGGCAGCTTTATCGCAGTTCAAGACCTCTTCCAGGCAACCTGGAATAGACATAATTATCAGAACATGATAAGGGGCTGACATTGAATTGACAATATCTAAACACCAATATGAAATCTAATAATAGATACACAGATATACACATACGCTATATTTATGCATTTAATTTATATAAAACTCATTAACCCCAAATCGCTCGCACAGCTCAATTCTAACCCAATAATGATAATCGCGCGGTATTGTTGGCTGTGTGGCTTAAAACCCTGAACATGTCATGGAGTGGAGCTGGTGGAGAGTCGTTTATCTGGCTGGTCGAGTAGCGGCGCGTAATTAAACGATACGTACCGGTGGTAAGGATGTTGAGCTTTCGAGTTGAGTACCAAAATGGTGAAGGTATGCTTGCGAGATTGAAGCAATAAGGTATTTAAAGAAACAAAAAGATAGCAAAAACCATTTAAATCGGTTTGTACATACTACCAACCTAGCATATTCAGAATGAATGCAGAACGAGGTTTAATACGACTCGTATGTGTCGTCCTTGCGGTGTAGCTAAGAAAAACATATAGTATAGTCTTCTCTGCCGCGTGGAGGCCATATCTTCAATTTGGTTTACTTTAGAAAAGATATGAATATACACCCCGTATTTAAGTAGATACGGCACTGCATTCTGTAACTTTGATTTCGTACCGCACTTAGCCAACAAAAAGCTTGTAGTTTCTTAAACGTTACAGGGTCTAATAAGCCCTTACCGTCATAATTATAGTTTTCAAACGGGACCTTAAACGCCCCGTACCGGAGGAATGGAAATAATACAAAAATGAGTGCGACTGTCAACGCGCTTGGAGGAAAATCGAGCTCAGGTCAATGCCGAATGCTACTGTTACTGTTCTGGTACCTATGTGTGTATAATGGTACTGTGAAATATGATATCACACGTTCAAAAAATAATGTCTTACTAACCCTTCAGCTTTGAAACATCTCATTGCTGCGCGAAAACCTAAATAAGAATTACTATAAAAATGTCTAAACAGTCCAATTGCTCACTAACCTTCAAATCCGTACAACACACCATTCACAACCAACAAACAACCGGGCAGCCCAGACAAGTGAAATGAAATGGATAGGAACGAAGTCGACTCGCGTGAGATGTCGCTTCGAGTGTACCCGTCGCGCTGCGATTACTCTCCATACTACACGTCTGTGTGTCACCGCCATAGAGCATGGGATCGACTTGACACGCCATTACTAATTATTCATCTTCTTGGCAGTTCATCATCATCATCATCATTTCAGCCGAAAGACGTCCACTGCTGGACATAGGCCTCCCCCAAGCGTCGCCACAGCGAACGGTCCTGTGCGTCTCGCATCCATCGGACTCCCGCAACCGTTACCAAGTCATCGGTCCACCTTGTAGGAGGGCTTCCAACGCTACGTCTTCCGGTACGTGGTCGCCATTCCAGAACCTTTCGGCCCCAACGGCCATCTGTTCTGCGAGCAATGTGCCCTGCCCATTGCTACATTAGTTTGGCGATTCTTCGTGCTATGTCGGCAACCTTGGTTCTCCTGCGGATATCCTCATTCCTGATTCGATCACGCAAGGAAACTCCGAGCATAGCCCTCTCCATTGCCCTTTGGGTGACTTAAAGCCTTCTAATGAGGCCCATTGTAAGCGACCACGTTTCGGAGCCATATGTCATCACTGGCAACACGCACTGGTCATAGACTTTCGACTTGAGACACTGTGGTATATTGGACGAGAAGATACCGCGCAGCTTCCCGAACGCTGCCCAGCCGAGTCGGATTCGACGATTGATCTCTTTCTCGAAGTTAGACCTTCCCAACTGGACCGTCTGTCCCAGGTAAACGTAGTCGTCTACAACTTCGAGTGTAGAGTCCCCGACCTTGATAGGAGTGGGTGCTACATGGCTGTTTACCATGACTTTGGTTTTGTCCATGTTCATTTTAAGTCCCACTCTTTCGGAAGCTCTACTGAGGTCACCAAGGATTGTACTGAGCTCCTCCGTAGTCTCAGCCATGACTACTATGTCGTCGGCAAACCGAAGGTGAGTGATGTACTCGCCATTGACATTAATGCCTAGCCCTCTCCATTCCAAAACCTTGAAGACATCCTCCATTGCTGCCGTGAACAGTTTCGGAGAAATAACGTCTCCCTGCCTCACACCCCGCTGCAAGAGGATAGGTTTCGAGGTCTGGTCTTGTAGTCGGACTGACATAGTGGCGTTTTTGTACAAACACTTCAGCACTTCGATATACCGATAGTCAATTTGGCACCGTTGGAGAGACTGCAGTACAGCCCAAGTTTCAATCGAATCAAAGGCTTTCTCGTAGTCCACAAACGCTAAGCAGAGAGGCTGATAATACTCCTCAGTCTTCTGTATAACCTGCCGCAGCGTATGTATGTGGTCCACGGTGCTGAAGCCTTTTCGAAATCCGGCTTGTTCGGGAGGCTGGAAGTCGTCGAACCTGCGCGCGAGACGATTCGTGATGACTCTGGAAAACAGCTTGTAGACATGGCTCAGAAGCGAGATGGGCCTATAATTCTTAAGCAGGGTATTATCGCCCTTCTTAAAGAAGAGTACCACCACGCCTCTGCTCCACGCCTGTGGCGTTTTTCCCTCGAGTATGACGGAATCAAATAGCTTCTGAAGGGCCTTAAGGACCGGTTTTCCACCCGCCTTCAGGAGTTCGGCCGTAATTCCGTCCTCACCCAACGCCTTGTTATTTTTTAGCTGCTTCAGAGCCATCCTAATCTCGTACAGGCTGACGTCCGGGATATCTTCGGTATAGTGTCGAGTCAATCTTGCTCTTGGGTCGTTTACTAGATTTACAGCGGGTTTAGCGATAGACGTGTATAACTGTCCATAAAAATCCTCGATCTCTCCCAGAAGCTCCGATTTGGCGGATATGACTCTGCCATCGTCGGTCTTTAGTTTCGTGAGCTGGCTTTGCCCAATAGACAGATCTCGTGCAAATACTTTAGAGCCCTTATTCCGCTCAATCGCATCCTTAATCCTTGCGGTATTAAAGCGGCGAAGGTCGCGTTTCAGGGACTTCGAGATTTGTCTATTGAGCTGCCGGTATATGCACGCATCGTCTGAAGACTGCAGAATCATCTCACGCCTCTTCTTCATTAGCTCGAGGGTCGGATCGGAGAGCTACTTGTTCTTATTTGTACGGTGAGTCTTGAAAAACTTAGACCCGACCGTATGGATAGTTTCCACGAACCCATCGTTATATTCATCCACGGAGCTTCCTAGGCACTCGAAACGATTGTGGAGTTTGAGCTGAAAGCTCTCGGGGTTTTGGATCTGGATCTGTGCTGGACGGAGCGTAGACTTCATCAGTCGAGACCTTTCAAGCTTAATGTTAATATTCAATGTGCCTCTTACGACGCGGTGATCACTTCCAGTTTTCACCGCGTTGATCACAGAGACATCATTGAATATTTGCTTTTTCGTCGACAGGATGAAGTCAATCTCATTTCTAGTTGCACCGTCAGGACTTTGCCAGGTCCACCTTCTATGCTCACGCTTTTTGAAGAAGGAATTCATCATATAGAGGCCCTCCCTCTCCATAAAGCTAGCCAGTAGGTGTCCCCGGTGATTCCGACGTCCAAATCCAAATTGCCCCACTCGCAGCTCGTCACCGTCTCGTTTTGGCAGTTACTTAGATTATATAGGGTGACTGGTAATTAGTGTACGATACTTAAACACGTGATTGCGCTCATGATAACCAACAACTTTTACTATGGGAACAAACCTGAAATCGCGAAAAAAAAACAGCTGTTCAGTACATTTATGTTTGCCTAATGTACTGAACAGCTGATATTTTTTTCGCGATTTCGGCTTTGCTCCCATAATAAAAATTGTTTGTTATCATGAGCACAATCACGTGTTTAAGTATCGTACACTAAATGCCAGTCACCCTATATGTAGGTAGAGTTTTTTGATAATTTCATGTCTAATAGAGGCTGACCACAGCCTAAGAGTTCATAGCGAGTGAGTAGGTATCGAGTTCATGTAGTTCTTCAATAAGTATGTTGATTGAGTTAAAAGGATTTTTTTCAGATTGTGGTGAGTTAGGTAGCCGCCGTATTAAAATGTTGATTGCCAATGAAATATATTCACGCTCAACGTACGCTAGCATAAGTTTTGATTGTCATGTTTATAGTCAAAATAGTCCCAGACTGTTATTTATTTATTTCTTTTTTTTTACACAAGTTTGAAAAGAAAAAACGTATGCAAATATGAAGAAAATAAATAGAAAATTTTATTTAACATTTTCTATGGGTGACACACGCTTAGTTTATATGTAAAGTTTTCTTGACAATGTCTAGCAGTTGCATCGGTCTGTGGCCACAGCCTACGAGTTTATAGCGAGTGATTAGGTATCGAGTTGATGTTGATTCTTCAATTTGTTGATTGGGTTAATTTTTTTTTTCTCGTTAGTTAGGTAGTAGGCGTGTTTAAATGCTAATTACCAATGACATTTTTCACGCTTAACGTAAGCAAGCATAAGTTTTAATTGTGATATATATAGTCAAAATAGTCATAGACCGTCGTTATCTATGGGTGACACACGCTTAGTTTATATGTATAGTATTTTTAACAATGCCGTGTCTAGCAGTAGCATTGGTCTGTGGTCACAGCCTACGAGTTTATAGTGAGTGATTAGGTATCGAGTTGATGTTGATTCTTCAATTGGTTGATTGGGTTATAAGGTTTTCTTTTTGTTTTTAGGATTCTTGTTAGTATTGTTAGATAATGAATTGTGGTTTTTGATTGAAGTGGGCTTTGGCCTTTTGTCTTTGTGTCAGTTTGTCCTTGAGTTCCGTGATATTGCGACCAATTAATTATTTTCTTTTAAAGGATAAGTTTCTACTGAAAAACCGTAGAAATGACAGTGGAGACCACTTTTATTAAGCTTTGAACATTATAATCAAAGGTTTCTTTTAAATTAGTTATTAATTCTTTATCTTAATTTTAATTACACAATCTATTATTCTGTTTTGAAAACGTCTTTGTAAGAAACTGCTGGAATTCTATAGACTTAAGTCTTAAGAAAGCCGTTCTTCTTTACCGATATTTTCTCTTTTGTTTTGTGTATGGACAGCAAATCATAATTCTAGTTTATTGTTTTTGTTTAAATTCTAACACGAAAAATACACTGGAATGCAAAAATCTCAGATTACTAATAAAAGAGTCATAGCAGAAAAATATTCTTTTCGCATCGCAGCATAAAAAAAAACTATTTTCTTTCTTATTTTCATTGTAAGGAACAATTCGCGTACTTCTTTCATTTTCCACTACTCAGACACTTCAAACAGTGACGCAGAGATAAGCAAATCTGAAGAACTGGAGTCTGAATAAACATTTTTTGTTCATGATTCGTAAATAAATATTATTTTAAACAATTTCTTGTTTTGCTCACCCTACTTAATTTTTAGATTTGACAGCTATGACGTTACAATAAAAATCGATCCTATTCTTATTTGGAACGCATTGATCATTACACACAAATTATTTAATACGTGCCTTAGTGCGGTTTACACACAAGGCATGTATGACAATTGTCTATTTGCTAAGTGCCCTGTAGAGAGATATTTAGCACCACGTATATTCCGTTCAGGCGTAAAGTGATCTTACTGTATTGTCTAGACTCAAGGCGGCATTTTGCAGACAAAATGCCCAAAAGACGGTTCTTGCAAATTATTAAAACTAATTTCTTAGTTGTATCGGTTTATTAAACTCGTAGTTAAAGATTCTGTAAGCACTATTTCTTTGGGGTTAAGTTTGTAACATGAATTGCAATTGGGAAAACTTGGCTCTAGGTTTTCATATTATATTGCGTGAACCTGAACTCTTTGGTTTGCAAAATGCATTTTTAATAATATCATTTGGTAGCTTTACCTGGAAAGTTTTCCGGGAGTTTTGAAAATTGGTAATTTTATAAATTTTGATATGCTCTAGTCTCTAGTTTCATTTAGTTTATAGTTAACTGTTTTTATTGTAAAATGGTTTGGGAAGAAGATATTGTCAAAATACAGATTTTAGTTGCCATTTTTTCAATATGGCGGCGCAAACGGAAACATCACATCAAAATCTATAAAATTACCGGAAATTATTTTCAAAACTCCCGGAAACCTTTCCAGTTAATCACTATTTTTTCGAACCAAATGACTATTATTTGTAGATTTACGCAATTGCAATATATTTACCTGAAGGAGGTTGTATTTAATCTTTATGTTTAAATAAATTAATCAAAATTGGCTAACTTCAAGGTCATTAATTTGAGAGAAACACTAATGAAATCAGTTCATCTCGTCTCCTTTTGAAACAATGAGCGAATAAGGCGTACAATGTATTGTATGTAAAACCCTCCGGTCATAATGTAATGGAATGACAATGTGATGAAAAAATTAACGCTTCAATTAATTATTCTTTTAGAAAAGTCCACATTAACGCACCGTCATTGTCACTAATTCGTCCATTGTGTTACTTCTTTTCAAGTCGACCATCTTTGTTTTCAATGATTCCTCTTTTTATCAATTCGCTGCAGGATCCTGTTTCTGCCGTTTTATTTCTGGCAGTTTTTTAATTGAATTAATTAGTGATGTTATTTTAGGTTCGGGTTATTAGAGTTTTTTAAGTAAGTTTTTGTAAGATTAGATCAGTGAAAAGAAGTATAATGATTATATAAGTAGGTATATTAGAATGTAAGTGTCATACTAGCTTTTGTGACTGGTTTTGCAAAATAAAGAGTATCCTTAATTTAGGTCTTAGTCTACCGGTGCGCCAATCTCTTTAAATCTTTTTAGTCGTTTAGGAATTATTGATTAACAAACATCTAAATATCTACATTTTTACATTTATAATGTTACTTAGACACTTTAAGAGCAGTGGTGGCCCAATTGTAATGGCCCCGACTTTCGAGTTATAGGTCGCATGTTCAAACCCAGCCAGGCGCACTTTGTTTTTTTATTTCATCACCACTGATCTCAAAACGGTGAAGGAAAACATCGAGGAAACCGGCATGTCCTAGAACCAAAAATGTGAAGACATGTGACATCCACCAACTGGCACTGGGCCCGCGTGGTGGATTACGGCCCATTCCCTCTCCTAGAGGGGAGACCTGAGACCCGGCAGACCTGAGACCTGTCACTTATAAGTAGATTAGTTAGAATTGTTCGGATACATAAGCCATGTTTGCTTACTAAAAAAAATGTTCCCAACAACAAACACAATATTCTATGATTAGATTGCGAGATCACAAATCTGCTTGACAAGCGTGAGAATTTATTAGAGCAATAAGCTTCCGTAATTATTTATTGTAGCCGCCTAGTAGCGTGCCGCGAGGCCAGTCATGATAACATCAAAACGCTGTTCTATGAATCTTCACGGTCGGCTAAATAATGGGATAGAGTATCGAATCAGTTGTTTCATTCCAAAAAAAGGTAACCTACGAAAGGATTCTCATCTGTTAACCGTGTTCATCATCATAATCTTTATAGTTTCAGCCGAAATAACTCCAACGACCGGTCCTGTGTGTCTGCATCCACTGGATTCCGGCGGCCTTCACCAGGTCATCGGTCTACTTTATGGGAGGCCTTCCCACTGCGTCGTCCGGTACGTTGTCGCCACTCTAGAACCTTTCGGCGCCATTGACCATCTGTTCTGCGAGCAACCGGGCTATCTCGTAGCAACTTCTTTCTCTATCTTGTAAGTGAAGCTGCGACATTACTCTAGCCATGTCAACCTACGTAGAAAGAGTCTACATATAGTTATGCCAAATACATTTTCTTTTTCCGGGGTGAAAATCCTCATGGACATCCGTGAGGATTCGGCTCCGCCTCGGGGCGCGCGGAGAGGTCTTTCAGACTCATACTCTCTAAAACCACCCCGCTGTACCCTCGCACACTTGCACCGGGGGCTTCGGGTGCCGAGTGACTTTCTTTGCCCTGGACTAATGCTGGCCCGACGCCTTCGGGCCTCATTCCGTAGTGATGAGTTACTCCTCTATACATCTAAGAAAGGTACGCGAACACAACGCGCCACCAACCATCTGGGGTCCAGATTGCTGAGGCGATGGATGTCCTCTAATCTGTCAATCCTGAAACTTTTTCGGCGGGTTGGAAGAGGGCGTCAGTGCGCCTGTTGCGGGGCGGGAGAAAACTCGTAGTCTCCCTTTCACTTTCCGCAACCTTCTTCTGTGAGATGACCTTCTCACTAAAGGAGATCACCGCATCCCAGGATTCTGCACTGACGACCATAGAATAAACCATAGTCGGTAGTGACGGATCGCTTCCGACTTCCACAATGAGGGCACGGTGAGGCTCTTCCCATGTGACACACTCGGCCAACGTATGCCACTCCCGTGTCCTCCGAGCAGTGGATGCAGTGACAGTACCGACTACTAAACATGTGCATACTCCAAGATTAGCTAAAGTTAACGTCAGATGTCTTCTTTAGGAATTGGCTAAAAATGGCTCATAGCCAGGTACAATGGAAGGAATGGAAGGAGGCCTTTGTCCAGCTGTGGGACAGTATAGGCTAGATATTATAATAATAATCACGCCTATATTGCTTAAAGGGGGATGAGGTGTGCCTATAGTACATCGTGAGTTACCTATATTTATTATTTAAGAAGGGATGGTGAAGGAAGCGCGGACCCGCGGAAAAAGAAAGGAGTGGAGGGAGTCTTATAATAAGAGATGAGTCTTTTGTCAACAATCGAGCATAAATCCAGACTGCGGGCTGCTTCAGTAAATACAGGTTTTTTTTTTTTTTTTCTGTGGGAAAATCATCTTATGACATCCCCCGCCCTTGAGCAGGGCGGGAGATAGTGTCAGACTTTTACTGACTAAAAACCCACTCCTGTTCCTTCATTGCCTTTCGTACCAGGGCCGAGTCTTCCTTTCAGAATCAGACCCTTGGCCCCAGTAGGCTTCGACCCTGCTAGGCCCCTACAGTTGCTGACATCTCCTTGAGGCGCGCGTGGAACAGCACGCGCCGTCGACGACTTGGGCTCGGTCCGGACGGTTATCAGACGGTCGGAAAGCGAGCCACCCATTGCTCGCCGTCCGCAAGCCCGCGCCTACGATGGCTGGAAATCGGGATCGGAATCCCGGCGGCGATTGGGGCGTGAGGACCGTTGCCTTACGCGATCGGCCGCCTCCTTTGCTAGCATTACTGCTTCGCAGAAGGAGGCAACCGCCTGCCACTCCTCCTCGCTCTGGACCATGGCCTGTACCAAGGCCCGGCGCGAGAGATCGCCGCCGCCGATAGCCCCCACGAGGACACGGCGTTACTCTGCCCAAACGGGACACACCTCCACCGTAAGTAAATACAGGTGGAAACACTTAATATCTATCTACTCGACCCAAAAATCGTATCAAGAAACTTATGTTTAACATTAGCGCTTAACGTAATCGCGTAACCACTACACCAACGAAGCTATCCGGGTAGTAGGTAGAAGTGTGAATAAACCTAAAGATAAAAGCCATAACACCATACATTCCTTCTTAACAACCCAGCAGCCTATTGTTTCGCAGAGTAGAAAATATCCGCTAATTTCGGGCAGTGGTTCCACGGCGCACTGCAGTGTATAGATAAGAATGTGATGCATTAGGGGCGCGGCGTTACAAAGTAAACAGTTGCCTGCTATCACTGCTCCGCCCACCACTGCCCGACTGCAGGCGAGATGGTTATGTGGAGTTACGAGGTTGAGTTTTCTTTGCAGGAAATTGTTTCCTAAAACGAAGGCCAGAGAAAGAAGGAATGGATTGTGTAAAAGGGGAACCGATCACTTTTCCGAAAATTTTTTGTTCGAATTTCATTTTACCGAAATCTATTGACCGACGTCTTTTTTGCTATATACATCATTTGATATATTTTTAGATCATCGAAGTATCATGTGTCATAGGTATTATTTTATCGAACTATATTTCGCCGATTTACAAAATAACTTTTTGCTATTGCAGAAGCCACTTTTGAAGTTTTTTCATTTGCCAAATGATTTATTTGTCATATTTTCACCACACCGAAACAACATTTTACGGAATTTTGGTCAAAAATAAATAAACGGTTAGTTGGTATTAAATTAAAATAGCTACATATCATGCTGCTGCTGCATGTTGCATGCCTGCTTCCATGCTGAATGCCTGCTTGCATATTGCATGCCTGTTTGCATACTGCATGCCTGCTTGCATGCTGCTTGCCTGCTTACATGCTGCTTGTCTGCTTGTATGCTACATGCCTGCTTCAGTGACGGATTAAGACTACTTGATGCCCTAAGCAATCTACGCATGTGGGCCCCCCTAGTGGAGTAGGTGCGACAACAATAAAAACCAAAGCATAATTTATTTATTAGGGGTTAAAGTATGAAATTGCCGATTTGTACTGAAAAATTGAAATTCATTTTTATTTTCATTTAACATATTTATTCAATCAAAATAATTACCATTATTACCTATACATTGCTGCCATCTAATAGGAAGGTCATTTATGCCTTTTCGATAGAACTCTGGTGATCTAGATTCGACAAACTGTGTGAAAGCATTTCGTGCTGCCTCCTGAGAAGAAAACTTTTTATCAAGTAGAAAATTGTCCAAATCACGAAAAAACTGGTAGTCCGTTGGAGCAAGGTCTTGCGAATACGGAGGGTGACGAATGGTTTCTAATTGCAGTTCCTGTAGAGTTAAAATGGTTTCTCGTGCTGTATGAGGTCTCGCGTTATCATGGAGCAATAATGGTGAAGATTGATTCATGAGTCGGGGCTGTTTCACTGCTAGTTTTGCTATCATTGTTCGGAGTTCGGCACAGTAGACATCTGCCGTTATTGCTTGACCAGATCGGAGAAAGCTATAGTGAATGACACCATGATGAGACCACCAAACAGTTACCATTACATTTTTATTGGTAAGCTTTGCTTTAGGACACTGTTGCGGCGTGTGACCTGGGGTCAGCCATTGCATTTTTCGCTTACGGTTGGCGTAAAGAATCCACTTTTCATCACGTCACAATTCGATCCAATATTTCTTCATTTCTGTATCGATTCAACAACGCAACACAAGTTTCAACTCGCGTTTCTTTCTGCAGATCAGTCAAATCATGAGGCACCCATTTTTCATATTTTTTAATTGTTGGTAAGATAACGTTAAACCATGCCGCTAATTCCTGGGTAGTTTGGCTTGGATCGGCTTCCACCATCTCTTTCAATTCATTGTTATTCACCTATGTCTCGATCTTCCACGTGGTTCGTTCTTCAAATCAAAGTTTCCATCACGAAAGCGTTTAAACCAAAATCGCACGGTGCGTTCATTAGCAGTCCCCTCTCCAAACGCAACATTGATATTGCGAGCTGTTTTTGCCGCGTTAGTTCCGCGTCGGAACTCGTATTAAAAAATCACTCGAATTTTCGAAGTATCCATCTTTCTTGTCTCA
This sequence comes from Mythimna impura, assembly GCA_905147345.3. Taxonomy (NCBI): domain Eukaryota; kingdom Metazoa; phylum Arthropoda; class Insecta; order Lepidoptera; family Noctuidae; genus Mythimna; species Mythimna impura. Next base: position 18,792,435 of record LR990353.1, on the reverse strand, counting down.
GCTGAATAAAAAACAACTGAAAGTCGATAATCGAATGTTGCAAATTTTTTAACCGACTATCAAAAAAGGAGGTTATCAATTCGGTTGTATTTTTTTTATGTTTGTTAACTCAGAACTCCGTCGTTTATGGATCGATTGGCAATTTTTTTTTCCCCTTAGAGGATATGCTTCCAGATTGGTGTCATTTTTTTCAAAATCCAGTTCTGATGATGGGATCCATGAGGAATCCAGGGAACTCCTCAAATATTATAGGCAACCATATTATAGTGATTTTAGTATTTGCATCGAGAACTTAATTAAGCATTTACAGTCAAAAAGTAACATTATTTTGATGAAGTGGAACTGATGAAAAAGACCAGAAATTGCCAACGGAATTTCATACTCACATAGATATCACAATGAAGATAGTTAAGCGACTATGACAATACAAATAAATAAATGGTTCTGAATAGTTATGTTGAAAATGGTATCATCGAAGTGAATTGATGATGATGATGATGGAGCCGGAAGGTAGGCACTGGAACTCCGTAATCCGCTTATTGGAATTGTCATGATTATGCACATTGGCTACAAAGTACTATCGAACTGATCTGATGATGGACACGGAAGGTAGAAGGTAGACACAGGAACTTCATAATAAAACAATGTAACCTAGCAGTGTTTGGATTAATTGGAATTGTCATGAGAATAGGCACTTTGGTTATAAGTGTTCCGCAACAAAAAGTGTGAATTAAAAAACTTAAAAAAATAATAATTCGGAAGTCGGTGTTAAATAAGAAACAAAAAATACCGAGAAACACCGACTTCCGAAATTAAAGTTATTTTGATTCTTTTTGTTTTTTTTTTTGTGTAGTCGGTTATTATTATTTTTAGTAAAAACTTTTTTTTAAAAGAACTTCATAGGTACCTATGTATTATGTGAAAAAAGTTTCACTCAAAACAGCGTTTCCGCGGGGTAGATGTGGTTTGTGATTGGCTAATCGCAATTCCGGTGCATTTGAATTGCCGAATGCACTAGCGGGCAGCGGGGTTATGACTCTAGGTCGAACTCTATGTCAACTTAAAACCCGCGAATTTCCAAATTAGTCCTAGAAACTTTTTTGGTGTGGTTTTTGGTGACATGAGAGTGAGACGTGATGCCCTAAGGACGGATTTATTTTGTGCTACTTCTGGTGCCCGACGTGATACCCTAGGCAATTGCTTAATTTGATTAAGGGTTAATCCGTCACTGGCCTGCTTGCATGCTGCATGCTTAAAGCAAGCATCCTTGTTTGCATGCTTCTTACTGGGATCAATTAAAACCACTTTTGTTCATAATCAACTGTACTATTAAGAGCCGTTACATTTAAATAATTAATTAAACCAAATATTAGGTTAAAAAAAAAAAAACAAAACATTAGGATAAATTAGAGATGAAAGTGTACACAAACTTTCTAGGCGTTTGGTGAAATGAAAATATGATAATTAAAACAGTGGTACAATGAATGTTTGGAAACATAATACTTCGAACAAATGTTATTTCGGCTAAGTGTAACATCGGTGAAAAGTTTTTCGAAGAAAAAAACGAAAAGTTCGAAAAGAGAAACGAAATTTGGTCAAATATTTTTCGAACTTATGATAGGTAACCGTGTAAAAGATATAAATATGTGCACTGAGTGCGAGTTGTTTTGACGGTAACACGATCGAAATGTTTGTGTTCTGCGTTTGGCTCTCTGATTAGTTAAGAGTTTGGAGAGGACCAATAGGAGCGTTGAACGTCATAAACGTGTCGATCGCATTAACACTCTGTATATAAAAGGAGAAACTGACTGACAGACATATCAACGCACAGCCGAAACACGATAGCCCTTTTAAAGACTAATTCCTGGCTTTTTACTGTCCGTATCGACTGTTAAAGTTCTACATGATAAATGATTGATCTTGTGTGTCGAGAAACAATGGCTTAATATTCTTTCAGAGGCATGGAGAAACTTCAGTATGTAATGGTCACCCATCTAGCCTATCACCCAATAGCCTCAACAAGCGTTGCTTAACTTTGAAAATTGACCCGTGCTGCTATTATAATTCTAGCCACAAAATCTTTAGCAAAGGAGGAGGCCACACGTGCACGCGCGAGGGAGCGGCCCTCAAGCCCCAGCCGCCGGGATCACGATCCCGATTTCTGGCAACCGTAAGCGCGGGCTTGCTTGCGGACGGCGAGCAATTGGTAGCTCGCCGTCCGACCGTCCGGTAACCGTCCGGACCGAGCCCAAGTCGTGGACGGCGTGGCGAGGAGATGTCAGCAAACCGTAGAGGTCCAGCAGGGTCGAAGCCTACTGGGGCCAAGAGTCTACTTCTGAAAGGAAGATTCGGCTCTGGTATGAAAAGCAACGAAGGAACAGGAGTGGGTTTTTAGTTAGTCTGACAAACCCTCTTGCTCCGCCCAAGAGCGGAGGATGTCATTGGATGATTTTCCTACTGAAAAAAAGCCACGAAATCTACGGATGCGATCCTCGTAAAATAGAACCAAATCGCATAAGGTGATTTTTTGAAGAGCATTCAAATCGCCTCAACTGCGATTTGGTTCTATTTTCAGCGATTGAAAGCAAATTTTCTAGCAGAAATTTTTTTTTGCCAGTAATACAGTCAACATGAAAAACCCACAAATAATACTCTTACAGACAAAACAAAATTAACTCGAACAAAACACTTCACAAAATATCGTTTCACTCTCGCACCTCAGAATAAACGTCTACAATATTTCGTCTACAACCCGTCTAGACTCCGTTCCGTTTTGCCAATGATCGCGGCGGAATGCGCGCTTTGTTTCAACATTGATTCATTCCATTTGGTTACGTTCTCTGTACATGCTTCACTGTTTAATAAGTGGTTCCATTGTTTTCATTTGTTATTTAATGAAAATTTGAATAATTTGGATGGGATTGTTGTATGGTTATTTAACAAGTGTGTTATGAAATTATTTTCTAAATGGACTCTTTATTAATGGAATCGTGGTTTATTTTTGGAATTAAATAGTATTTGTTATTCGTTTAAGAAGAAATTTCTAATACTTGTTTTCACTAATAGATGACATACTCACTTTTGGATTTTCAAACGATTAATTTAGCGCCAAGAGCAAAATATATAATATCAAATAGTACGAGTATTTACTAATATTACTGGAAAGAGACAAAAGTAGCTTTTATTCCAAATACAAGCGTAAGAAATTATAAAATTTTACTTTGACTCTAGCTATTCATGAAATAATCATGGGTTTGAAAAACTAAAAAAATATACAAAGCGTTTTCAAAATGAGAAACAATTACTTTCTCCCATAAACTTTAAATTTTTCTACAACATCTTTTTTTCAGCTCTCATAAAAACCTAACAACACATTTCCATGCCATTTAACCCTACTCGCGTGTCCCTATGTTCGTGTAAAACGACACTTTAGCCCCAGGCTAACTAGTTTAAGTGTAAGAAGGACCGGCACACCATCACAAAGTAATCTTTGGCATCGATCATTCACAAAGCCAAAGGTGCCGGTGACAGTTTATAGAGAGCTGCTCTTTATGTCACTTCCGTGTTGTTGGTAAAGGTCCATGGAATTGACGTGACGTCATTTTAGTTACAAAGTGGAACTATTTTTTATTTAGTTGTTTTTTTTTTGAGTCACAGTTGCGATTTTTTTTTATGAGATGTCCAGCTTAAACGCAGTAGCAGTATATTCTTAGAATAAATTCAACTGTTATGCATATTGTACTTATTTCATTCCATTTTCAAAATAAAACGAAAGAAAGAACACAAATAATAACAGAAATTAGGCGTACAACAGTGAAAAAACAACATTACAAATAAATTACAATTTGGAATAACCAGCATAAACTTTCATTTTCATTATTATTTTTAGTATTGTCGCCATTGTCTGTCAACAAAGGCCAACCAACTCCGAGAAATCTAATCCAACATTTCATCAACAACTCCAATTTAATCAACAAACTAAAGACTGTCTTTTTTACTTTTCAACTTTCAATTTAATCAAAGAATCACATCGCAGACATTGTCTTTTTACTTTGAAAATACTCTCGAATATAATCGACAGAGAGCAGTGGTGGCCGAGTGGTAACGGCCCCGACTTACGAGTTGTAGGTTGCGGGTTCAAACCCAGCCAGGCGCATTACTTTGTGTAATTTATTTCATCACCACTGCTCTCAAAACGGTGAAGGAAAACATCGTGAGGAAACCGGCATGTCCTAGAACCAAAAATTCGAAGACATGTGACATCCACCAACCCGCACTGGGCCCGCGTGGTGGATTACGGCCCATTCCCTCTCCTAGAGAGGAGGCCTGTGTCCCAACAGTGGGAACATTATAAGGCCGACTATGCTATAATTGACAGATATAAATCTGCTTTTATTTTTCGTTCTAATTTGTTCGACTTGATACATTACTCTTACATTAGACTGAAAATAGAAAATCGAGTGGAGAATTCAACATGTTCGTTCAACCGACATTCTCAGACACCTTAATATGTCCTTTTAGTAACGAGGGTAGGTTCGCACGATACCTGCTTGTTGTGAATTAAGAGGCGCAAACTGAGGAACGAAATACTCTGGGCATAATTATTTGCACAAAACGTTGCCTAATTGCGTGCTCTGTTGGCGACACTTCCGAGGGTACGTGACGGGTCCATAAGGGTCGGACATCACATTCGGATACAGCGGATGATTTGAATGAAGATTTTGAAGTGAATTTATTGTTTATGTGTTATGAAGAGGCTTAATCGATGGGATGATGTGATGAAAATCACGAGTAAGTGCATAAAATTTAGCTTAATTATTTTTTGGACCCAGTATTTGATTTGATAGCTTCAAGGACGATCACGATGAACGCGAAAATGTGGACATCATTTTCGCACAATAGTGAGATTTCACAGGAGAAAGGGGTTTTTTCTAGTCCAGCAGTTAGGACATGAAATCTTTTTGAATCTATAATGTTCCATTGCCGAGCGAATGTTTGCCACATAACTTTCGATAATGCAAAAAAAAACCAAATAGTCAACCCATGTGTTTTTTTTTATATATTTTCATACTTCTAATATTTTCAGCTTACCAATGTCTTCGGTTACCTCTGGAGCTTTTATCACATCCACACATAAAAAAAATGCGGGGGTACACACAAAAATGTCATTCCATAAAAGATTACGCAGGTAATCACGCATGCTCGTGAACGGGTGCCGCCAGTTGAGACTGGTCATCTCTTAGCTACCAATGGCTTAATTCATTTTTTTTTCTTTTAATTAGTTTTATTTTTTATTACTTATCTACATTGTGCTCACATAATAGAAGCAACAAGAAATATGTAACCAAGATTATATGTAACTCACAATATAATTTTAAAAAGTTTCCATGGAGTTTCTTGCACGTTCTTCTCCATAGAGATCTACGCTTTGGAACGTGCAATTTAGCTTCACTTTTTTTTGGACTGATCTACATTTGACTATTCAAAAGTGCCTGTAAATAGTCTATTTGAAATAAATGACTTTGTCTTTTGACTTTGAATCTAGTTCCTTTACATACTCGATAAGTGTGTGCAGGAAAGAGATTAATATAGAAATTGCAACACCCAGCAAAAAAAAATACAATCTACCACGTGTAGACGCAGCGTAAACACATTTTTTTCCCGTTACCTCTCCCGCTATTCTTACTCTCTCTCGCCTCAGCCTAGCTTTTACGTTCAAGTTTATGGGACGTTATGAAACACCGCTCCAGCGGGACAATGTAGCAAAACAATTTGGCGCGATAGTTTTGACACTTCCATACTTTGTTAACAAGTATTACGTTACCTGTGTCGCGAATTATGTGAGAAGTTTCATGTTTTATACGGTGTAATTGCTTTAATATTAGTTGGGGTACTTTTGTTGTAGTGACTGAGCTTTTATGGTCTTGATCAATGGTTGGTATAAGTCTGAAGTTTCTGTTGGCGTAGATATTTAAAGAATTACTCAACTGCAAAATTATTTTTTGAATATAATATATATAATTTTTACACCACCTACTTCATAATGCTCTTCTATATGTCATACAACCCTCACCTAAAGCAAGTAATTCTGTCTTTAGGGACCTAATGTAGTATGGGCGTTCTCTAGGGAATAATGAGATTTGAATTTGGAATTTCAAAATCATTTTAAAAAAGAAAACTTATTAAGTGAATTAAAAAATGAAAGAGCGGGAGCGTTATAGAAAATTAAAACTATAGTTCAATTTAGTAGTGCATTTTGTTTGTTTCATATCTCAAAACATTTCCAGTGATAGTTAATATAAACTTGAAAAAATACTTATATTTCTCGAACATATAATTTGTTTCAGTTTATTGTATTTTAATTATCTCACAAAAGGTGTAAAAAGTAGAGTGTCCAACATGGGGAAAAAGCCGTCTTTGTCTTGGGCGGTTTGATTCCGCATTTCACTCAGGTTTATATATTAACTCACTTGCAGTGCTCGGGAGTTAATTATATAAACCCGTCATTGCGTTCGGGATTAAAACATAGCAACCTTCATTTAGTTCGGAATTCATCATGCCGTCCGCGAATTAAGATACTGCTTTATCCCCTAGTCACATAATCTACTATTATTTCACATATGGTACATCGTCATCATTATCATTTCAGCCAAAAGACGTCCACTGTTGGATATAGGCCTCGCCCAAGCATCACCATAACGACCGATCATACGCGTCTCGCATCCACCGCATTCCCGCGACTCTCATCAGGTCGTCGGTCCACCTGACCGGACCGCTGCGCGGTCGCCACTCTAGAACCTTTCAGTCCCATCGACCATCCGTTCTACGAGCAATGTGTCCTGCCCACTGCCAATTAAGATTGGCGATTCTTCTGGCTATGTCGGCTACCTTGGTACTCCTGCGGATATATTCATTCCTGATGCGATCACGCAAGGAAACTCCGAGCATAGCTCTTTCCATTCCCCTTTGGATGAACATGCACTGGTAAAGTCTTAAGCAGGGCATTGTCGCTTTTCTTAAAGAAAAATACCACCACACCTCTGCTCCATGCCTGTAGCGTTTTTACCTCAAGTATGACGGAATCAAAGAACCTTTGAAGGGCCTTTAGGACCGGTTTTCCACCCGCCTTCAGAAGTTGGGCTGTAATTCCGTCGTCACCCGACGCCTTGTTGTTTTTAAGCTACTTCAGAGCCATCCTAAACTTGTACAGGCTGACGTCCGGGATATTTTCGGTAAAGTGTCGGGTTAATCTAGCTCTTGGGTCGTTTGCTAGATTCGTGGTGGGTTTTGTGATAGACGTGTACAGCTTTTCATAGTATGCCTTGATCTCTCCCAGAAGCACCGATTTGGCGGATATGACTCTGCCATCCTCGGTCTTTAGTTTCGTGAGCTGACTCTGCTCTATAGACAGATCCCTTGCAAAAACCTTGGAGCCCTTATTCCGCTCGATCTCGTTTTTAATCCGTTCGGTATCAAAGAGGCAGAGATCGCGTTTTAAGGACTTGGAGATCCATTTTTTTTTTTTTTATTAATGATAGGCTCGCGTTTGACCACCATCTCACCTGATGGTAAGCGATGATGTGGTCGACGATGGAGCACGCTTGCCTAGAAGTAGCCTATTCACTCTTGACTTAAAGACCCCTAAGTTGTAGCTATCTGGAAACACAGACTCCGGCAAGGAATTCCACTCCTTGGCTGTACGCATAATAAATGTGTTCTTAAAACGTTTTGTGCGTATGGGTGGGATGTCTACCATGTACCGGTGGCGCAACGCCGTACGTCTAGTGGTCCGATGATGGAACGGACTTGGCGGAATTAGATTGTGCAATTCCAGTGCACACTCCCCGAAATGTAAACGATAGAAAACCGACAGGCTAGCAACTCGGCGGCGATGCCCAAGGCTTTGTAGCTTCGACTCAACAAGTGCATCATTGCCGATGATCCTCTTGGCTCGCCTCTCAATCGACTCTAGCGCATCAAGCTGGTATTTGGCAGACCCGTCCCAAAGATGAGAGCAGTACTCCATACACGATCGTACTTGCGCTTGATAAAGGTTGAGCAGCTGTTCCGGCGTGAAGTACCGTCTGACCTTTGCTAAGATCCCCAATTTTTTGGCAGTCAGTTGAGCCTTTGCCTCAATGTATGAGCCGAAATTTAGAGTAGACGACAGCGTTACCCCAAGAAGCTCAAGGTGGTCGGTTATTGGCACGGTCACACCTCGGAAAGATGGAGCCGGTTGGAATTGACTCCGTTTAGCGGAAAAAAGACACGCTTGGGTTTTAGTTGCATTGAACTTGACCAGATTGGCATCGCCCCAATCGGAAACCACCTTCAAGGACGAGTTCAAGCGTTCAACCATAGCCTCTCGGGATGACTGGATCTGTGACCCACTAGCACGTGCGTCAGACACATATCTCTCGGCAACAGTGCTGTCGTCTGCATACCCAAAGATACCGGGTTTAAGTAAGTCATTTATGTGCAGCAAAAACAGTGTTGCCGAGAGTACCGACCCCTGAGGGACCCCGGCATTAATATCCATTTGACCGGAGGAGTAGCCATCAACAACCACTCGGATGGATCGATCCCTCAAGAAGTCTGCGATCCAATCACACAGACCAGTGGGTAGGCCGAAGGATGGAAGCTTAGCAATAAGGCTTTCGTGCCAGACCCTATTGAAAGCCTTCGAGATATCAAGGGAGACGGCAAGCGCTTCCCCATGCTTCTCGATGGCCTCGCTCCAGATGTGAATGGCATACGCTAGAAGGTCCCCAGTGGACCGATTTTGGCGAAAACCGTATTGCCGGTCACTGAGGATGTCGTTAGCTTCTAGGTATGCCAGAAGTTTCTTGTTAAGCACCCGTTCCATACTCTTACAGAGGATGGACGTAACAGAGATGGGTCTGTAGTTTGCTGGGTCAGCTCGACTGCCCTTCTTGGACACAGGCTGCACGTTAGCTTGCTTCCAAGCAATCGGCACTTTTCCAGTCTCATATGAGATGCGAAATAGGCGTGTCAAGATCGGAGACAATTCAGGCGCACAAGTTTTAAGTACAATTGCTGGTATCCCGTCGGGGCCACTAGCTTTGTTCACGTCGAGGTTACGCAGGACCCTACGAACGTCCTTTTGATGGATACGAACGTCTGACATCCTCGTCGCGCATCCATCAGGAGAAACAGGTGGCCGTGCGTCACCAGAATTCAGACGAGAATATTCCGCAAAAAGAGAGGCAAACAAGTTTGCTTTCTCCTCAGCGGTGTGAGCCAGCGACCCATCGGGTTTCAGCAGTGGCGGAAGTGACGGACGGCAGAAGTTCGATTCAACCGACTTAGCCAGGGACCAAAACGCTTTACTACCTGCGGGGTATGAAGCAAGTTTGCTCCCAATTCGGCTTATGTGGTCAAACCGAGACCTCCGCAACACCTTCTTGCAGGACTTGGCAGCCCTGTTAAAGGCCTTCTTCTTTTGAGCCACGTCGCTTGCCTTGCGCGCACGAGCGTCGGCCCAAGCTCGATATGCCGCGTGCTTAAGCGCGTCTGCGCGATCACATTCGGCGCCAAACCATGGACGAGCTTGGCCAGACATTGTTACGTCAGAGAATGGGATGAAGTACTCCATCCCCTGTCGCAACACATCCGTCACGGCATCTACGCACGACGAAGCATCATCTGAAGAAAAGCAAGTGAGCTGCCAAGGATAGCATGCGAAGAAAGACCGCAAGCCATCCCAATCTGCTGACCTGTATCGCCAAACCCGCCGGGTGCCCCTAGGGCTGGGATCGGGCGGGGAGTAGACAGACACAGACTTAACCAGACAGTGGTCGGAACCGCCTAAAGGCGAACATATCGACACAGAGTAGCGGTCTGGATCTGTTGTCAGCAGAAGGTCCAGGCAATTGGCTGTGTGCGAATCCACATCCGGCACCCTCGTTGCCCCCTGGACCAGCTGGGTAAGATTTAATGCTAGCGCTAGCTTTCGCATCTCTCGCCCAGCGTGGTCTGTGGACTGGTACGGGAAAAGCCACTCTTGGTGGTGGGCATTAAAATCCCCCAGTAACACCAATTGGGCAGAAGGGTACCGCTGCTGAGCCGCATCCGCCGCCTCACTCAGATGCTGTGTGAGCCCAGATGTCTCCTGATCTCCGCTGTGCGAGCGGTAGACACAAGCGTAGATTATTTTATCTAGGCCTGTGTCCACCAAAGTCCAAAGCGTCGAGAACCTGGAGTCCTCAAGGATCCATCTATTGAGCTGCACGCATCGTCGCAGAATCATCTCACGTCTTTCTTTCAAGAGTTCGAGAGTTTGATCAGTCTTTTCGTCTTTGTACGACGAGTCTTAGTAATGTTGGTTACCACTAAGCGGTATTTTATTTTTATTAGTTACGTCACAAAAAAAAATTTTTTTTGCTATTCGGAAATATTTTCGTTAAGTACTCAATTCGGGAATTGAACTGTTTTTATAGGTAAGTTTGTACGGAACCCTCAGTGCGCGAGTCCGATCCGCACTAATTCGGTTTTTTATTATTTTAGTTTCTGTATCTTTACTCAAGCCTGAAAAGAAATATTTTAAGTTATTCGAAACGCATTATAAATTAAAAGTATCAACACTTTTTATACCTACTATCGAAAACATTGACCGAAACAAAATAAAGAAAGGTTTGAACGAATTTGTTTTTAAATAATTTGCCACTTTTTCTCTTTGGCAAAACTGTATTATATTAAAAATTATTTCCCTTGTGAAACAGTGTAAAATTTTGTCACTGTTCTACAAGATTTCGAATAAAAATCACATTAAAATAACATGATAAACAAAGCTGTGTCAACAAAAAATGACGTTTGGCATTTGACGGATGGCTGGGTTGGGTTACCATATAAAAACATTAATGTTATTTTCACTTTACGCCACGACCATTCTTTTATCACACAGAGTCTCACCTTAAACTAGAACCTTTGTGAGAGCTAGAGTGGACAAATTGTAATGATTAAATTACAATTAAAATAAACATTATGATTTACTTACCTATTACATTTTTGAAGACTCACTTTTGGACAACCATTTCACGTTCTTATATTGTCTTAACACAAACCTACCTAAAGAAAAATATTCCGTGTGTAAAACATAATGCCCCTAGGCAGAAAAGTAAACAATTTTTCACACATTCCTCACATTCTCGGTACTACGGCTTTGAAAGATTTATAGCTATAAGACTTGACGCTGTGTCATTGGGCCGAAGAGCAATAAATGTGAGAGCATCGGGGACACCATTTTGTGTAAAAGATTGAAGGTTGAATAGGTTTGTTTACTTTTAAATTGAGCCATTAATCTTAGTTGTACAGCAGGCCGTAGAAAGCCAAAGTAATCGTTAAGAGATGAATAAGTAATGTGAATTACACCAAATGAATTTATAAGCACAAGAACGTAATGCTAGAACTACACTGCGCACACGTGTGCCACACACGCCAATCTGGGCGCGTCGGTCTCCATACATTTTATATGGAAACTAGACTTGTAGAGCTACACTTGATCTACGCCACGCGACGCCACGCAACGTCGTGCTACGTACAAATCTGGCGTGTTACACGTGTGCGTCGGTGTAATGTAGTTCTAGCTTAAATGTTCAAATCGTATTCGTGCACGTATTGTGCGCGTAATCTTCATTTCATGTTATCTTTTTTAACCCAAAGGTTGACTGATAGACAATGCCTCGTTACATAAAGTTCATCTATGTACCACTACTGTACATGAAATTAACCTTTTGAGTGCGTAATTAGAGACACAATAGTAAGACAATGGCGCGTGAACGCCGGCGTTAATGCGGGGATCAACAGCTTACAATAAATAAATATTATATGTTTTTATTCGTTCTTATTCAATGTGAGTAGGTACTTAATATATATTGTATAAAGTAAAATGCCATATTTAAAAAAAGAAACTAAATTAAAAAATAACTAAAAATTTTTTTTTTATGTTTTCACTTTTTTGTGATTGTTCCCCACGAATTAAACTAAACAGAGACCATGTTCTACAGTAAGGTAGTACCTATAGGAATGACAAAATGCCTATTTGTTTATTTATTATTTATTAAATACTTTATGCACAAAAGTACAGCGGCGGACTTAATGCCTTAGGCATTTTCTACCAGTCAACCACCCAGTCCATTGAGACACATTTGTGTTGTTTGTGAAATAAGAGTGTACCTACTAAGGTGAACCTACACATCTGCATACCTCTTCAGAGTGTACTAGCGTGATGTCCTGTGATGAAATCTTCTAAATAAGACATAGACATACGATTGTAGCAATTGTGGTCATTTGCGGTTAGTCATTGAAGAGTTCCATTGAAAAAACCTTCCCTAAATATATAAATTTAACAAAAACTCCATCCGAATTGGATCAGTAGTTTAGGGGAAATTCGTGGACATATACACATACAAGTCGAATGCAGAGTGAATAGGCTCTTAATAAGTTAGTGCGCCTCACCATCAACGATTGTATCACTGCTAACCATCAAGTGGGATCGTAGTCAAGCACTAACTTATATTTAAAAAAAATACACAAGTTAATTTTTTGAAGTCGATTAACACCATACTATTTCGGGCCTGAAAATGTCAATCAATCAACTGGTGGCCAATTTCCATTCAAAAACGTTCAAATTCAAATCGCAATCTCATTTCGGTCAAATGTCTCGTGTCAAAAAGTTGTAAAAATGTAGGGAAATCAGAGGTGTTTTTGATGGATTGCGTTTGAAATTAGATTGTAAATGTTCATAAAAATACGGAAATTTCCCTTCAGGTCGATTTGTTTAAGAACTTAAATGAGGTAAATTATTTATTGATCTCGTTTCGTAATATTTACTTACTACAAGTTAGGCAAAACAAATCTCTCATACAATGAAATATGTTAGACGTACAATATCTCTTATTTACAACCTTATACCAGAATACCACCAACGCGTTATTTTTGTCCATATATCAGCAAAGGTCCAGACAACATCAATCTAGATGTCGATATGTGTGTATGAGAAAAAAACAAATAAACAATAATAAAACCACAGGCTGTGGCCATATTTATTTAGTGCCAGATACACATTCACGATACTGGTATTACAATATATGGGTGAACATGAATAATATCTATTGGAGATTATTTTTGCTATGAAGCCATCTGTTCCACGTGACCTTAGATCTACCATATAGGGTGACTGGTAATTAGTGTACGATACTTAAACACGTGATTGTGCTCATGATAACCAACAACTTTTACTATGGGAACAAATCTGAAATCGCGAAAAAAAATCAGCTGTTCACTACATTTATGTTTGCCTAATGTACTGAACAGCTGATATTTTTTTCGCGTTTTCGGCTTTGCTCCCATAATAAAAATTGTTTGTTATCATGAGCACAATCACGTGTTTAAGTATCGTACACTAATTGCCAGTCACCCAATATACATACATCTTATCTGTAGCTATTTGACATTTCACCTGTATCTTGGGCACCCTTTTTTTAAGGTGGGAAAGCGTGTCAGACTTTTACTGACTGAAACTACACCTAATTTCCTTCAGTTGCCTTTTGCGTTCTAAGACCACGAGTATCCCTTTCGTACTTTTTCCCATGGCCCCAGCAGGCTTCGCCCTTGTTGGTTCCTTACGGTTATCTGACATTGACTTTGAGGTGCGCGTAAAACACTGCGCGCCATCGACAAATCAGGCTCTGTCTTTACAGGATGATCGGACGGCGAGGTACCTATTGCTTGTCGTCCGTTAGCCTGCACCTACTGTGGCCGGAGATCGGTCTACTATTTTCGACGCCCGCGGCGTCTTCTGTCGTGGCGGCTGGGGCGTGAGGGTGTACGTTCCCCCTTTTTTGCGGCCGCCTCCTTCGCTAGCATTACTGCTTTGCAGAAGGACCTAAGTTGTAATTTACACTGTTCACTAATCTTTATTTATAAGTCAATCAGCGCATTACTCAAAGTTCAGAACGATTTTGGGAATGTGTGTGATCACACATCAAAGCCTTGAAAGCCTCGAAGTTTCCTTTAGAACAGGTACATTTACTTAATGGATGTTTCACTTCTCAACATGCCTTGTTAAACTTTATTCGATTTCGAACTCATTCTGTATATATTTGTATATTAGAGTATTTTACGGGTTTTATTAATATTATGCTGAATACTAGAAAAATATATAATTTATTTTGGGGTCTTGTGTCTTACTTACAACAACAATACAATGGTTTGTTTGAATTAATAAATGGTTTGTTGTCACAGATCATGAAATATTCAAAACGGAAATATGTTTTCCATACTATAGGTATAGTCAAAGATCAAAAGTGCTGTTGCACTCTACCAATGCTAAAATGTCTAAAATTTCTTTGTAGAAGGGGATCAGTGTTTCATGACTGATTTAATTCGTAGAATAAAATCTAAAGTATTGAATAAACTAGTTCTGAACCATTCAACTTCTACTACTAAGAAATTTCAGACATTTTAGCATTAGTACAGTGCCTCTGCACTTTTGACCCCTGACTGTACTTACTATAATAATACCCACCTGCGTATCTTTATGTTGCCGTTGTGGTAGGTATTGGGTGCACCCCGATGAACTCTAGGTTTGTGTCGGTAGATTTTGGCACACATGCATAGGATGAGAATCACTAAACTATGAACTAACTATGAACTTGGCCTCTCGGCCAGACCAAAACAGGTGCAACCACAGCCCGGCACTTTTGTGACAAACTCTTAAACAATAGCGACCCCACGGACCTAATCTCCCGGAAGAATTCTCGTTCCATAATTCTATCTTTATCTTTGTTTTCAATATGTCACAATAGTTTCCCACTAACGGGGGGTTGTCCTTGGGTGCACTTTCATATAGCGTATAGGGATAATTGTCGGTTAGTACTACGTTCCATGAAAATAATGTCTAAGGAGTCTTGCGATTTGGCTTCGACTTCTCGTACTCCTTCCAAAGGTCCAGGACCCCAGGGTTCCGAGATATACAAAGACCAAAAAAAAATAATGAGGCATCCAATAGTAGTCCATTACAAGAAAATTACTAGCATGATCTTAAAATACTATGTAATTAATAACCAAAAGTGACTTAGTCATCTGGGTATGATAGATCCATACTTCTTATTATATATTTTAGCGAAAGTTACTCTGGCTTATAAATGGACCACGTCCTGAATAGAGGACAAACAATATTTTTTATTCAGGGAGTACATTCGTTTGGAATGATATCCAACTTTCGCGTTCAGTAGTTAGTTATTTACATATTCATGTTGAACTGCTATAATTATAGTATTCTTTGAAAAATTTAGCATTACAACAGTCTAATAACAAACTTTTCGATCATAACAAAATCAAAAGTACTTAATGTCATATCATAACTACAAATGTAAATTAAAAGCTAAACCTACGTTTCAAAGAACTCTTGAGAGACTTTACTCCAAATATATGAAAGTTTATTGACGAAACACAAACAGAGGAAAAAGAAACAAACGTTTTTTCTTTTGCTGAACGTAAAGCGGGTTGGGACAAATAAAATACAGGGACCAGGTACAAAAGAAAGTCTCGGTCTAAGACACTGAAAAAGATTTTAAACCTCCTTAGGAATAGGCCTCAAGCAAATACAAAGACAATAAAAAGTTAACAAGTAAAATACGGAGTAAATAAAAAAGATTTCCACAAGAGAACGCTACAGGAATATAAAATTTTCGTCGCATTTTCTTATGAAGCGTTTAATTTTATCAAAAGAAAAAGATAAAAGTTATCCAGTCTACCTTCGTGCATTGAATCGCGATAAGTTAAGCCTGATTGCTATGGACCAAGAATTAATTTAACATTTTAGAAACAAATTGTTTTGTCACTTAATTTAATTTTGATCACTTTGACTGATCCTGTCAGATGTAAGCTTGTTACAAGTTTAATGAAAAGTGTTATTTGACGAAAACGATAACCGAATTCATTAATTTTATGTCAAATTTTGAATTATGTGTGGGCGTCTATTTTCATAAATATTAACTTTGGTCCCAATGATTACCTTCAAGATTAAAATGGGCTTGGTATACGCCGAAATTAAAAGCAGAATAAGAAATCTCCTTAATCCATTATGTCAACTTTCTATGCCTTACTTATGCAAATAAATGATGTGGCATTTTTAACATTAGAAAATATTTTAATATTAAATAAATTATCGCTTGTTCAGTTAATAATTGGAGACAAACTTCACCAAACTTATTTAAGTTGACCATTGCTCGAAAAACCAAGAATACTTTTGAAATGGTTTTCAAGACCCCTCCGAAATCGGAACTCATTACACTAATGAGACATTTACTTCTTCTTCTGCATCATTACAACTGAATGTAACGTGAGATTCCAGTATAAGATGGCCGGACCAATCCTACAAGAGATTGGACTAGTTGTGTTTACAGGATCACGACTAATGTATAGGTTGATAATTTGTAAGACTAATCATAAGGATACGCTAAACCGGCGATTCTGGTTTTTAGTGTTCCGTACCTCAAAAGAAAAAACGGAACCCTTATAGGATCACTTTGTTGCCCGTTCGTCTGTCTGTCTGTCTGTCTGTCAAGATCCTTTATCTCGGGAATGCGTGGAGGTATCGAGTTGAAATTAAAACCATATACTCAGGTCTGCGGACTCTTGAAACTGTAAAAAAATTAAACTTGTAAGTTAACGAGAAAAAAAGATACTTCGGTTTATGTGGCAAAAAAAGTATATTTCAACACTCTCGAGGAAATTAAAATTTATAGGGTACTTCCCGTTGACTCAGAATCCTGAAATTTGGCATACAGCAAGGTCTTATAGCACAAGTATAGAAATAAATCTGAAAACTGTAAATTTGTTGTTACGTCACAACAAAAAAAACTTTTGCGTTTCGGAAAAATCTTCCGAGACTCCATTCCGAAATTGAACTATTTACATAGGAAAGTTTGTACGGAACCCTCAGGGTACGAGTCCGACTCGCACTTGCCCAGTTTTTTATAATATCTATAAGTATTGCAATACTAGAATAAAGAAACTTATAACTATTAAATGTTACCAATCCTTATAAATAAATTAATTCACTTTTGTCAACCGTTACGTTATCATTTCATTTCATTTGAAATCATTCCTCGTTTCCCGTCTCTTTAATAGGATCATAAAGCCCATAATTTGAATCATCTTTAACGTCTGTTTTTATTTGTTTATAGGCAACCATGGTACTAGGGCGCCATATAATTAGATTGGTTGTTTGTTTGTCTGCGCAGACCACAGACGCACAACTTTTGTTTCGTTCCGCGTCCCGATAGCAAGTTGTTTCTTTCCGTAAACAACGTTACGTCGCGATGTGTTCCGTTTTGTACTGTCCAACTTTTTTGTTTTGTTTGTTTTTTGGCGTTTTGTGATTATTTGAATAAAGGGTTATGGATTGGAGGTTAATACTTTTGGCAATTACGATGAAAGGCCAGAGGAGTTCAAAAACTTTGTTGATTGTTGGAGATTGGGTTTTCATTTTTACAGGGACTATAGTACAAGTTTCCGGGATCTGGTGTGTATGACAATAAAATTCCGGACACAATAATAAATTTTCAGTACTCTTAGTGTATGGATTATCAAAATTGACATAAACAGTTCATTTATTTTCTTATCAAAAAATCTGATTCTAAAGAAGGATATAAATCCGTTGTAACTTTTATTTAGTTCATAATTTCCTAACCAACGATATAACACACATAGCTATTGGACCACTGTGGGACCACATATCATAGAATTCCTTTGTACACACAAGATATTATGTTTTTCATGAAATCTCCTTATATATCTCAGCACTTATCGTTTCTTTCACTTAGTATTCTGGATGCAGCTAAATTATTATTTGAATAATCGCTTCAGGTCTGAACTGGACTAACCTGTTGGTCTAGTGGTTAGTGGCCCTGACTGCTATGCCGGAGATTGTGGGTTCGATTCCCACCCAGGACTAATGTTTGTGTGATGAGCACGAATATTTGTTCTGTGTCTGGGTGTAATTTATCTATAATGTGTATGTATGTATTTAGAAATATATAAGTATGTTTATCAGTTGTCTAGTATTCATAACACAAGCTCTGCTTAGCTTGGGACTAGATGGCGTTGTGTGAAAGTTGTGGAATATTGTTATTAGGTAAAATCTACCAGCATTTTACATACAACTACAACTGCCTATCTAGTCATCCCAAACATAGACGGGTCCAAAAATATGAATGAGTCAATACTCATTCATATTTTTGGTCCCGTCTATGTTTAGGATGACAAGCGTCCCTGATTGGACGCAATCGTCCAACCAGGGACGCTTCCCTAAGTTTCCTACCCAGAACAGGCTTAAGGATTATTAAAATTGGGATTAGTCAGTACTCACAGGATGCTGGGAGCCAGGGCATCACCTCACTGCCTCACTAGCAGTAGTATTTCACGATATTTTTAGGTTTCTTTAACCCCGCGCGCGGGTTGACGTGCTGTTGAGTTCGAACTCAACGCCTCAACTCAACTCGGTAAGCAGATTGCGATTACAATGCATAAACAATAAATTACACGAGATTAACGGATCTAGAATGTAAGTTGAGTATCACTTCATACTCTACTTACATTCTAGACCCATCCATGAACTTGCCGACTATCCAACCAATAATTAATCTATATTAGATCAATCTATTGTTTTACCAATTCTTTCTATGAGAAAACTACCTAAACTAAGGAAGGCGTTTAACAATTCTTTCTGCTATGAGAAAATTAACTACCGAAACTACAAAAAGCTCCAAATGAAACTAACTCCAGTACACCCAGCCCCAATATGAGCAGCCCATCGCGTGGGTCCCACGATCGTATATAACGGCTAGAACGTCGTAACTCTTTGTGATGGATTAGTGCTTTTCCGGCTTTTCAACGGACCCCCAAATGGGCGGACCCTTCAGGGAGCAGCATCTGTTTACCCATTACTCTATGAACAGTTTTGGTTAGTGTAAAATGTTTGTTTAATATTCTTTATGTGTGGGGGTAGTAGATTGTGGGTATTCGTAAATAGATTGTTAATAGAATTGTGATTGATGATTTAATGCACCCAAATGAGGCAAGTTGTAAGATTTTTTTTTTAATGTAGTATGAGCAGGATTTTTAAAAATATTTTTATTGTTAGGCTTGTGTTTGATCATTATCTCACCTAATATTTAATGGCGATTTGGTCGACGACGAAGCTCACTTGCCTAGAGATAACTTACTTGATGTCTAGGCTATAATGTTAAAATTTTACCTAGCTTTCAAAGTATAAATCCTCTATCTACCTAAATTATTTAAATAGAAATATTATTATTTTAGAAGAAAGTTTTAGATTACATCTTTATCTCTTTAACGAAACCTCAATTTAATCGACCAAAGCAGGGAGCTCTGCAATCGTACATCCATCTGAAACTCAAGATGTACAAAATGATAGACGCACACCCCTAAACTCTTGCAATAAAACTTCCTTCAGCGTATAAATTAAAGATATTGTTAAAAATTTAATCAGAGTCTCGGAAGTTAAAGTTTTAAACGGCGTAAATGAAATTACGTACCACCCTTATCTTCTAGAAAGTTCTTTTGGATGGAATTTAATATAACCTTGGAAGTTTGTTATCTTTCCTCGATGGGGTTAGGTGTGAATTAATTTTATGTGTAGGGATATTCATGTTTCTGCTATCTTGTGTTATGGTTTTACTTACAGGGAGTTTCAGAAGCCAAATTTGCTTGGTCTCTCGGATTTGACGGTTGACAAATGTCTGTTAATGTAGAATTTGTGCTGATTTGAAGTGTTACAGTTGATATCATCTTCATTTTATTCATGCTTTTCATGTATTTATTTATCTCAGGACAATGTGATTTTGGACCTCTGGAAGGCGTACGAGGGACCGAAGCTAACTTGCAGATGCCTTTTAAAAACTTTTCATGGATTGTGATACAACTATCATGTTTATTATTAGGTAGGTACTTAAAAATCTTAGTGTTACGAACTTAGTTTAAGAAACGTTTCTAATAAATACTATAGATTCCAAAATAATAACAACAGAAATTATTATGGTGATTTTAAAAACCTTACATTATATTAAAGACTAGCGACCCGCCCCGGCTTCGCACGGGTGCAATGCTGATACCACCGCAACCGCTATGTCCCTGCATTTTAAATCTGTAATATCTTCGAGAATGTTCATTTAAATTACATGCTGTAAGGGGTCTTATTGACCTATATTAAATGCAGCATGTATTTAAGGTACTTAATTGGATAAGGATTAATGCTGTATTGCTTAAAATCGTAAATAAGCCATTATTTCTTGTAATAAGTAAAGGAAACCGCATCAAAATCCGTTGCCTAGTTTTAAAGATCTAAGCATACATAGGGACAGACAGCGGGAAGCGACTTTGTTTTATACTATGTAGTGATTTGAAAACCTTTTCCTTATTACAGTAAGCAAAGCGAAATAATGATGACAAGATGCAATCTCTTATTAAATAAGAAATCTAATAATAACCCAAGTATAAAATCCTTACCTACACAGAAACAATAAAAAGAAAAGTTAACAATTACACAAAGAACAAGAACTATTTAAATTCCTATACAAACGAAGCCAGACGGTCATATCGTCTAAGTAATGTATTTGAGTGTTCCGGCCAGTTACTATGTCATGAGTTCCGGACTACTTGATTAGAGCTTAGTACTTACGGCCATAGAGTAAAGAAAGTTGTACAGACACATCACTGGGTACACTACATAAATACGAAAAACTTTATTCCGACAGTCACAAATACGAATTTCAAAATACCGATTTTCATAATTCCGAATGGTTCAAAATTCCGAATATAACAACTCCGACTTATCATTACTCCTATTTTTATAATTCCTAAATTTCAATTTTCCTAACTTTTATAATTACTATTCTCAAAATACCGAGTTTCAATAGATCGAATAACGAAAAGTCCGACTTAATGATAATTCGAAACATCAAAAATACGAATTCCGATTATTAAAATACCGATTAATAAAATTCCGAAATAAAAACGCCTCCTAAAACTGTATAGCAAGACAAATAAACACATAAATGCTCGTCAGAGGTCGTAGTATGAGGGGGTAGAATTAAAAAACTAATGACAGATGCGTTTTCCAGCATGCAGGGGATTTATTGCAGCATGCAAGCAGGCATGCAGCGTGCAAGCAGACATGCAGCATGCAAGCAAGCATGCGACATGCAAGCAGGCATGCAACATGCAAGCAAGCATGCAACATGCAAGCAGGCATGCAGCATGAAAGCAGGCATGCAGCATGCAAGCAGGCATGCAACATGCAAGCAGGCATGCAAAATGCAGCAAGCATTGTTTCTGTCACGGCTCCGGCGCTGCGGGGTTTGGGCGGCCCCACGCGAGCTTATCGTCGCAAATGGTTTTAACGCTCACCACCGCAGCTTCGGCTTGCTGGCCGGCTTTGCCGGCCAGCCTCAGCCGCGGCGGCGGGCCTTCAAACCACCTGCTCCTCAGCTCGCGGGCCGCCCTACCCCTCCGCGCCTACGCGGGTTTAAATTACACTCTAGAGGTAAGGCAAACAAGACTGCGTGAAGTCGGTTTTGCAGCGATTCGTTTCTGACACTTTGTAGCACAACATGTTGACTTTTAGTTTATTCGAAGTATTGAAAATCGAAATATCGTTTTTCGGACCGAGAACCCTTCGAGCATTTGATTCTACGAACGTATGAAAATCGGAAAACTAACAAATCGCATTTACGACTTTCGGTAAAATAAATTTCGTGATTTTTAATAATAGACATTATAATTTTTAGGTATTATGAAATTCGGATTTTTGAAAATCGTAATATCGAAATTCGGAATAAAATATTTCGGAGTATTTGGGTGTTCCCCACATCACTACCTACCAACGACCTTACAACCACTAGACGTCTAGTAACAGGCGACGCATGTCTGTCAACACATATGATTATAGATCTGATGTCTCGACCAATCAGAACACAGTGCCCCGCTCCTCCGTACCAATCAGAATCAATCAGAACGTAGAACCCCGCTCCCCGTATCTCGGCTAGTTGACAGAATTGTTTTGGTGCGCTAGTTCAAGGATGAGGCGTCTAGTGACTGTAAGATCATTGCTACCTACTAAACCGTTGCAACTTGTGTTTGCAAATTTTTAGCGGTTCATCATCATCACCATTGCTTTTTTATGTTTTTGTGAGGAATCATCAAATAACTGCTCCCGCATAGATGGAGTGAGAGGGAGTGTCAGACCTTTACTGACTAAAACCCACCTGTGTTTTTTCTTGTCCTTGGCGTTCCAGAGCCATGGTAACTCTTTCAATCAGTCCTAATCTACTTTACAATTCCCTATTAAGCCTATGTTAGGGACGGCTTTAGAGGAACGCGGAATAGAGTGTAAAGTCTCACATGCCTCCGTTGAAAAGGGTGGATCCTCTGACCAGAAGGTTGTTGTCTGATCCGGGCAACTGCCTGATAGATGATGTCGGACTGTTGTATATATTCAAATCGATGATGAATGATGAAGTTAATATTAGGTGTCATAGATGTCGCTACACGGCTTCTAGTCTAACCGGTGCAGCTGCGTTGTTTCATTCACTACTTTTACTGTTTCTCAGCTTCCATCATCGATATCAGCCTATAAAAACCTATTGATAACAGTTTTATCAGTAGGCTTGCCTAAGTCATTTAACTCGATTCTTGACATACTCGTATCTTGTCTGTTTGTGCCACTCTGTAAAAATTTGCGCTTCACCTAGCGTAAAAGCATCGCACCCAATGTTTATGTCCAATTCGCGGTCTCTACTCAAGAATAAAATGACTTCAGTAAGATCTTCCAAGGGTCTTCGATGCTTTAGCTAATCTACTCTACAATCTTGATTGTGTTGAACTTTTCGCAATCCTGCTACTGGTTTCACGGATTTTATTTAGATATCATATCACACTAAAGGTGAAAGTTTGCGATTGCATCATCATCATCATTTCAGCCGAAAGACGTCCACTGTTGGACAAAGGCCTCAACCAAGTGTCGCCATAATGAGCGGTCTGGTGCGTCAACTTATCAGTCATATCGCTTCTATACATTCTTACTCTATGTTTTCACATACTATAGCCAGCACTAGGAATGTTTCACTCGTTACGTTTGTTTCAATTTATTTGTTGGTACTTTAGTAGCTACTGTTTAATGTGGCGAGGAATTTTCGAGCTTAATTGAGAGCGCATTGTTACATTAGTGGTGTATCTACTTGTGTCTGTGTGTCGGGATTCATTACATGCGTTTTGTGAGAAATTATTTTGGCTTGACTTCTCGCTTTCAGCTTGCTACTTAAGCTCTTGTTACTTCAAGTTTATCTCTTTTTGGGGTTACGTAACCAAAGAGTAAAAATGGGATCCTATTACTAAGACTCTGCCATTCGTCTGTCTGTCATCAGGCTGTATCTCATGAACCGCGATAGCTAGACAATTGAAATGTTCACAGACGATGTATTTTTGTTGCTGCTATAACAACTATTATTAATAAAAACAGAATAAAATAAATATTTAAGTATGGCTCCCATACAACAAACGTGTTTTTTTTGCCGTTATTTGCTGCGAATTGTACGAAACCCTTAGGGCGCGAGTCCGACTCGCACTTGGCCGTTTTTTTTAGCATAATTTACTTCTTAATTTTGGGTGGATAATATTCAGTCATTTGGTATCTACTTTACAAACAACGTGATTTATAAAAACGGTACCAGTATAATACGCCGTGTCCTCGTGGGGGCGATCGGCGGCGGCGATCTCTCGTGCCGGGCCTTGGTACAGGCCATGGTCCGGAGCGAGGAGGAGTGGCAGGCGGTCGCCTCCTTCTGCGAAGCAGTAATGCTAGCAAAGGAGGCGGCCGATCGCGTGAGGCAACGGCAACGGTCCTCACGCCTCAACCGCCGCCGGGATTCCGATCCCGATTTCCGGCCACCGTAGGCGCGGGCTTGCGGACGGCGGGCAATGGGTGGCCCGCCGTCCGACCGTCCGGTAACCATCCGGACCGAGCCCAAGTCGTCGACGGCGCGTATTGCTCCGCGTGCGCCTCAGGGAGATGTCAGCAAATCGTAGGGGCCCAGCAGGGTCATGGCCATGACATAGGTGTTCAAATATGAAAGTTTAATTAACTTTACGAAACTGTACGCTTTTCATATTGTGCCATTGTGCAAACTGAATGCTTTAATTGTTTGGTCGATAGATTGGTGCTTCAGGTGAACTTTTCTAGGTTACTTTGTTGAAATGGTCAGGTAAGGCAAAAATTGAAACCTTACAAAGATATCTACTAATTGATTGAAAGAATATATCAATAAAATTGTTTATGTGTATTAACAGGTATGATTTTGTCATCTAAACTGATATTGAGTGTGTTTATGACAGATTTCGATGAAACTTTTTAATTTAATTTAATATTTTTTATTAGCACACACACAAGTTTCTAAGAGAAATATACAAATATGAAGAAAATAAGTAGAAAACATATCAGAGGTGGCAGTGGTCCCCAAACTAGGCACAGCCTGTGTCTTGGAGACCCAGGACTAATTAGCAGTAGGTATAGACTGATTAAAAGTTCCGTGTGATACAGTACTATATTCAGAGAAGGTACGATGATACTTGGTACAAGGGTAGACCATGACAAGCACATAGGATATTTGTTATCTTGGGAGTATATTCTGTGTGGATAACTTTGCACTATCCTGTGAGCGAAGCCGTTTGCAGCAGCTGATATATTCATAAAAGGGTCGTGGGTCCCTTTGGAACGGGACCGCGGTCTCAACTTCCACCTATAAATATAATTGGGCACGCCACAATTATGGCGGTAAGTCCCCTCTTTGAGGAGTGGTTGGAAAGACCTCACGGCGTCCTCACCTTCCGCATGACACAGGTTCTCACCAAACACGGTAAGTTCGGGAAGTTCCTGCACCGGATTCATGCGGAAGCGACACCCGGGTGTCGCCACTGTGTGAACCGCCCGAAGGACACGGTGGAGCACACGGTGGAGGTGTGCCCCGCTTGGGCAGAGCAACGCCGTGTCCTCGTGGGGGCGATCGGCGGCGCCGATCTCTCGCGCCGGGCCTTGGTACAGGCCATGGTCCGGAGCGAGGAGGAGTAGCAGGCAGTCGCCTCCTTCTGCGAAGCAGTAATGAGGCGGTCGATCGCGCAAGGCAACGGTCCTCACGCCCCAACCACCGCCGGGATTCCGATCCCGATTTCCGGCCACCGTAGGCGCGGGCTTGCGGACGGCGAGCAATGGGTGGCTCGCCGTCCGACCGTCCGGTAACCGTCCGGACCGAGCCCAAGTCGACAGCGCGTACTGTTCCACGCGTGCCTCAGGGAGATGTCAGCAAATCGTAGGGGCCCAGCAGGGTCGAAGCCTACTGGGGCCACGGGGAGTGTGAAAGTGAAACCCGGGGCCCCAGGACGAAGGCAAAGCAGGAACAGGAGTGGGTTTTTAGTCAGTAAAAGTCTGACACTATCTCTCGCTCCACCTAAGGGCGGGATTTGTCATTAAATGATATTCCCACCTAAAAAAAAAAACATATAAAAAAAATATTTTTGAGGAGTATTTTGGAAGATAAGGAAAAATGCCTTAAAGTACAGTTACCAAAAAACTGCAATAATTTTATTTGTGGTCCCAAAATACAACTCAACAAAAAATATAGGTGGAAGTTGGGACCGCGGTCCCGGTCCAAAGAGCGTTGGGCTCTTTCCTCCCTCATAAAAATAATAAAATATTTATTAAGTTTTCAACCAAAGTCGATACGGAACTAGGTGATATATAAAATTTGTATGTTGTCCTTAAACATAATGTGTACAAGACAAATAAATGAGGTTTGTGACAGAATTTTATCGAGTGAAGGTTAGTGGCTGTTTTATTTATTCGCAAATTGTATTCTATTAGATATTTTGATGTAAAATAATAATTTAGTTTTACATCTCAAGTGTCTACACAACTGGACCATATGTGGGTTCATTGAAACTAGCGTGATTTTCGTCAAATAGAACTGAGAATTTTATTATAGTATATAGACTCCCGTCAAACGGGGTGAATAGGAACGCAGCGGTGAATAGAAACAAGACTTTGATTAGGACTTTCACTAATTTCTCCTAAAATTGGTTTCTAGCAAAGCTTCCATTATTTTTGTAATATAATGCAAGAAATAATTGCAGAAATAGTTGCTGCAAACAATTTCTTAATAACGTGAAAAAATCCCATTAAAGTTTGGTTCCTGTTTACCCCTGCGTTCCTATTCACCCCGTTCGACTGTACCTCAGCGAATTTTAGTAAGAAGGTTTACTTGAGACATTTGCCTGCAAAAACATTAGAATGAGTTACATCTGCACTATAGTGGACAGCAAATCGAATTCATTCTATATCGAAAACGAAATACTTTTTAAACTTGCAATTGCACAAAACGTGGGATCCAAAAGTTAAAAAAGCAACGTTTATTTAGAAAATTCCTGAAAATGCACTTAAAACAAACAATACATCAAGTGTGTTGGAATCAAAATAAATTGCAGGGCGAAAACCCACATTATTTGGTAAAACTTATTGCAAAATCTTAATGAGTCAACACGAAGTGGAAAACAGCAATCATGGAGGGAAATGAACCGTCCTAATGATGTTGTTTTTGAATCATTGCGCAAATTAAGGGACGGCGAATTATTTTCGTGTAGTACAGACGACTAAAGTATCCTACTAATATTATAAACGCGAAAGTTTGTATGTATGGATGTTTGTTACTCTTTCACGTAAAAACTACTGAATGCATTTCGATGAAACTTGGTACACGGGTAGACCATGTCCTGGAATAGCACATAGAATACTTTTTATCCTAGAATTATGTTAACTTGGGATACTCTCACGCGGGTGGAGCAGCTATTAGGTAATATTTTGTAGTGAATAGGCTTTTTATACCTCTACGGGATATAAAATAAAGCCAATATCGTGAAGGCTTAAGAAAAGAACAATACTGTAATGTAACAAAAGAAAATCGAGAACATCCAATAATTACAAATACCATTACGCCTCCCGAAAACCAATCTAAGGACTAGCACAAAGGAACTATTGAAGCCCTAAGCAACGATGAAAGCGATGCCACTACGCCCAGAGATTTAATATATTCACCCCTTAGTCTTCACAATTCCTTCACAGCAACAATAACACAGATGTGTGGACCCGAAGTGTCAAAGAGTAAGCATGGAAAGTTACCGAATACCAAAATGATTAATATCGAATCCCCGGTAGGTATTTTAGAAGGTTGATTAAATTCCAGAGAATTACAACCATTTTGGAGCGACGTAAACTTTACATCGATTGGAGTCAATAATTTCATTGGAAGTTTGGTGCTTGGGACGTAAAGGGACGATTTAATGTCTCACCTCACATAGTTTTGGGTGAACTATATTGATCTTCAGGCTTTATTGGATTAATCAAGTTGGGCAGAACACATATAGAATTGTGAGAATTGTCTATTAAAGTGAGGATGGCAATATATGGAGCTGTTACTTTCGAGAAGATAGATGGATGTTATAACACGTCGATTATTGAGATGATTGCCAGTAATTATAAATTTTGATCAATGGATCGAATAGAAACTTTGATCCCCAGAGTAACTTAATACTTCATAAGAATTTATTCTCGTTTTAAACTAATTAAAGACACTCGTCACGTTTGCGATTGCCATGGAGGATTTGAAATAAGAAAGTGCACACAGTTTTGTGAAAGTAGATTCAAATTTCTAGTTACAAATTCAGGATCCAATCTATTCTAAAATGTATTTTTGTCACGTATTCTAAAAGCAAATATGAATCTAAACCTCTGATAATAAAAAATTCAAACTTCCATTTTATAAAATGACGAATAATTTTTTTGGGAACAGGTTTTGTCAAAAAAGAGAGATTTGTGATGATACCTACCAAAATTAAACAATCACGAACCGGACATTTTACAGTCCCAAAAGAATTGTTGGACAATATTGTTATTATGAACGTACATTTTTCCCTGAATGCGAACCTAAAATTCTAAATGGACAAACGAGAAGATAATATGGAGCTAACGTTTGGACAATTAATAATACTGGGTTTCATAGTGACGGGACAATACGTAACTGTTCTGTTAAATATAAAATAAAAATACCTAATATTTTAGGTAATGAAATAAGTTATTTTCCCAAATATTTATTTTAAAAAAATACTAACTATAATTACAATAAAATAAAATAAACAATAATAAAAACCCTAATCTAATTACAACCAACTAAAACTAAAATATGGCGTCAAAAAACTCTTCCACATCGCTGTCGACTGGTAATGTGCCCAAAAGACTGGCGGCATTGCCACGCTGTATGGCAATGCTTATCCTCTGTCCGAGGTAAAAGCCAGCCCTTGGGTCACGCGAAGTGTCAACTAGACGTTTTGACAGATCTTTATACAACTTGTGAGCACTCGGACCCCACGAACCAAGAGTTTCAACCCCAAACGGTTCGAAAATATAACTTCCAACAAGGTTATTATATTTTCGCCGCTTGAGGTTCTCCGCAGCCGCAGCGGCAGCACCAGCTCAACACAACACCATGAAATAAGTTGAATTAGTTACTTGTTTTTGTTGTGTTTGGGTTAAGATAATATCAAAATAGTAGCTTCTACCAGCGGCTTCGCCTAGGTAAAAGTAAGTTTCTCCATACAAAGTTTGAACCCCCGTTTCATCCTTATAGAAAATCCTCTCTTAGTGCTTGCCTACGTCATAAAAGGAAACGCTTACACCTAATTGTACGCTCCTAGACCCCGTAGTTTTGGCTGTGCGTTGATATATCATATATATATATGGTTTAAGAAGTTATACCAAATTATTTCAAAGCAGTACTGTTATAATTTCACAAAATAAATAAATTAAGGGTCAAAAATATCGTTTTATTTTTAAGCTTAAATAATATCCGTTGCAAATTACAATTTCATTGGTAATATTTCTGAACTAAACGTTTTCCAAGAATAATTAATTAGTTACTGTTATACTCCAATTTCTAGAGTTCCCTTGGCGCCTCGGCAAACATTTATTAATATAATTGACGAAAACGAATCAAATCATGGAGCGTTTAATCAGTGGTTCTTGGCAAACTAATATTTGTTATAAGTGTTGCGCATTCGCAGTTCACGAGTATTTTCTTCACCCCTTCCTAGTAGCTTTTGAAACAATATAGCCCGACAATATGGCGCAACGAAATATTAATTTGTCGATACAAAATCATTTTTCCATTCAATTTTTTTTTTTTAAACCAATTCTTTTTTAAATGTAGTTGAATAGAAATAGTATTGATGAATTGATTTTGAGATGTCAAAACGGTGTATAGTTACGCCTACTACCTACGGAGCGGACGCGTGGCTTCATAGACGCGTATTCGTCACTATATGCTTGGTGTACTCCTGCTCACACGACACGATGTTGTCGCTTCGTCGATGGTGTTTTATTGTTTTGTATGTAAGCTATGGGCTTCATTGGTGTATGTCTGTACACAGGAGCGCTGGCTTTTAGAAAACCTCATGGGTGCTCATGCTTATTTGATAGACTCTAAAAAGTGGCGAAGTGTGAGAAGAGAAATACACACTGATCGACCGTTAAATAAATAAAAATCCTACTTATGTACATACTGCGTACTTAATTACTAATTATATTTGATAAAAATATAAAATGAAACCATAATACAAAAATGAAACTAGTTTTTTGTATCAAGAAATATTATAATTTATACGTAGCCTAAAAGGCGATTACTGATCTGTTTCTTGATGTCTATTCTCAGGGGTACTCGGCACCCACTGTTTATTTCTCATGGGTGCTCGAGCCCCCGAGCACCCACGGAGTCGGCGCGCCTGTCTGTACACCAATGAAGCTGGCTGTTCATGGACAGTAGGCTTTATGTAACAAGTCTACATAAGATCTTTTGTTTATTCCATAAATGTACACGAACATTGTTGTCCGTTTTGTTTTCTACATTTAATAGTGGAGATCAGTGTTTTACTTTCAAATCCGTTGATTAATTGTTTTATAATACGTATGGTAGTAAAAAATCTATGACTAAGCTGCTCAATACCAATAAAAT
Organism: Mythimna impura; assembly: GCA_905147345.3. Classification (NCBI taxonomy): domain Eukaryota; kingdom Metazoa; phylum Arthropoda; class Insecta; order Lepidoptera; family Noctuidae; genus Mythimna; species Mythimna impura. The sequence goes on along the minus strand of LR990353.1, from coordinate 18,762,280 downwards.
ATCAAAAATATTTTTATACTAGCTATTGCCCGCGGCTTCACCCGCGTATATAAAATATAGCCTATGTCATTCAGGAATAAATCAGCTTTCTATCGGTGCAAAAAATTTAGCAAAAGAGTTTAAATTCCAATCAGAAAAACAAAAAAAAACTATACTTTTATAATATTAGTGTAGATAACCGCCTCGATACACTTTGACTATTTTAAAACCACAATCTGCGTTTAAATATTAACGTTCTATTGAAATAACAATTGCGAAATACACAAATATTTAAGGAAAGTAAACAATAATTTCGATAAAATGTTTCCCGAAATAGCAGGAAGAACGCAGAAATGTTTTTTTCATTTTCTTTATCAGGGCCGTTTCAATGATTTTTCCGTTGACTTTCCCTAACCAAATTACTACCTTATAGATAAGAATTCGGACAATAGACTGAGTTTCTTTGTTCCAAAAATACACAAAGCAAGTAACGATACATGTAACAAATTGTTAGGGCCCGAAGTCCCTTGGCATCTACTATGAAACTTGCAACACAAGCACTGCTCTCCTATTTAAAAAAAATCATTGCTGGTTTACATCGTCTTGCTATGGAACCAAGTTTATACTACCGCAGTAACTGCGCAATGGATTACGTTGATAGCGAAATGGTTGAGTTTCCCAATTACGTGTTGCACATAAAGTCCAGCTTACAACACAGACAATTTATTTCAAAAGAGGGACCGGTTTTTGCCGTTAACCTAATGTGTAAATAAATGTGTGCAATAATTAAACACAAAACAGAATGACGTGAAACTAATTGCCTAAAAACCCTGCTCTCATGTTTTAGTAATGAAACTCATTTTGATTTTATTTTAATCGTTTGGCTGGGCCGTGATGAACGGCCATTGAATTTACTCGTTTTTTTAATCGCTTGAACACAAAAGGTTGTTTGTAATAATGTTTTCAGGAATGTGATCGAGTTTTTTTTATTTGTTTTGAAACACTGCTCGTATGAGTTATAGGATTTTCTGTGTTTCCCTTTTGATACATTTTATTCTACATTTGCTTGATCTTTCGATACTTTACTTTTATATATGGAGTGAAAGGATTTATTTTTTAAAACAGACAATCTATAAAATATTATTAAAAAAAAATGTTTTTTTAAATATAACACGTATATCCTGAATGTTTCTTTATAATATGTATGTAAGTGTTCATTTATTAACCGACTTCAAAAAAAGGAGGAGGTTATTAATTCGGTTGTATTTTTTTATGTTTGTTACCTCAGAATTCCGTCGTTTATGGGATTTAGATTTGCAAAATATTTTTTTTCCCTTAAAGAATATGATTCCAGATTGGTCTCATTTTTTTCAAAATCCTGTTTTCCTGATTCGATCCCTCATGGATCCCCCATGAGGGCACTCCTCAAATATTAATATGGTGATTTTGGTATTTTGTTCGAAATCTTATAAAGCTTTTACAGTCAAAAAGTAACATTTGATGAAGTGGATCTGATGAAGAAGATCAGAAATGGCCAACGGAAGGAACTTCATAATCACATAGATATCACAATGAAGATAGTTAAGCGACTATGACAATGCAAATAAATAAATGGTTTTGAATAGTTATGTTGAAAATGGTATCATCGAAGTGATTATGATGATGATGGAGCTGGAAGATAGGCACCAGAACTCTGTACTTAATCAATTTATCCTAGCTGTGCTTATTAGAATTGTCATGAGATGCACTTTGGCTATAAGGTACTATCGAAATGATCAGATAATGGAGCCGGAAAGTGGAAGGTAGAACTTCATAATAAAACAATGTATCCTAGCTGGATTTTGGGTTAATTGGAATTGTCATGAGAAATAGGCACTATGGTTATAAGTGTATCACAACTAAAAAGTGTGAAATAAAAAACATTTTACAAAATGTGAAGTCGGTTTTATTTTTGTAAAAAGTTTTTTATATTTATACATTTGTACCCTTGTTTAATCTTTTCTTTTCATTATTTATGCACCTGCCATGTTTTCTCTGCACCACAATTGGTTGACTGGTATAAAATGTATAGGGCCTTAATCCGCCTTTGTATCTTTATGCTGCATGAAGTTTTAATAAATAAATAAAACTATGACTTGTCAAATATAATGACAGTACGGAAACGTATATTTTACAATGACATTGTACATGTAAAACAAATGACAGTCTCCTTTTGATAGATGCTTCGCTACATTTGCCTAATTTTATGGGGGAGTACAGAAAATATGACAGTAATCTTTTCTCATCCCTCGCATATCTGTCCCTGCCTTGAAATAAGTTAGTTATCATTATTTGTTGTCAAAATGATATAGGATTTATGATCATAGAATACATTTAATACATTAAGACTTATTATGTTTTGGCTGGAACGAAAAATTACATTCATTATGAAGAAGAAGATTAAAGAAATGATATAAAATGAAGACGGTACCTCGAACAATATAGCCGAGGTATAATATATATTTGTAGCTAACATCCACATTCCGCTAATCCCGTTAAAGCCCTTTCTAGGTAGGGGTGAGCTCGATTCTAAAAATTCAGACGAGTTCGTAAGCATGAACGACTACGAACTCATCAGCCATACTGGGCCCTTACGGTTATGTTGACATCTCTTTGAGGCGCGCGTGGAACGCTACGCGTTTCGGACGGTTACCGGACCACCGGACGGCGAGCTACCCCGCGAGCTCTTGATGCTGTTCCCACTGCTGGAACTCAGGCCTCTTCTCTAGTACCGTAACTCCCCATGCGGGCCCAGTGCTGGTTGGTGGATGTCTTCTTTGATTTTTTTAATTCTAGGACATGCCGGTTTTCTCACGATGTTTTCCTTCATCGTTTTAAGAGCAGTGGTGATGAATTAAAAATAAAACAGAGTAAAACACCTGCTTGTGTTGGAATCCACGACATACAACTCGTAAATCGGAGCCATTACCACTGCGCTACTTGCAATGCTACCACGAGCCCTTAAACCGGTCCATTATTTTGAGGAGCTAAACTGGACTGTTAAAGAAATGGAGCTATATAGGGTGTATAGCTCCATCACTTTTTCTCCCTCGCACGACTCACATTTTAAAACGTCTTTGTAAATCTACTCTATTTCCTACATCATCATCATCATTGAGCCGATAGACGTCCACTGACCGCCGATAGACTCATACAAATGTCGCCACAATGAACAGTCCTGTGCGTCTCACATCCATCGGACTTCCGTAACCTTCAGCAGGTCATTGGTCCACCTTGTAGGGGGCCTTCCAACACTGCGTCTTCCGATACGCGGTCGCCACCTGCCTGTTTTATTGTCAGCGGCTACTTTCAAATCAAACTCTTATTACGTTTATACTTATGCTCAACTTTAGACTAATGAGTCAGTCTATGTGTTGAATAAATAGCTCCTTAAAAAGAAAACTTAAACGACTGTACAATTTACGCTGTACCATGGCTGCCTTTAAAGGCATAAACTGTACCGGCACAAACACCCAGATTTATAACAAACTATTCATGTGGACCGTTCGAAATGTTTGTTCTGTGCGGCCAGCAGTGTACCTATTCCAGTGTAGAGGCAAAAAGTGCCGTCATTAGTTTTTATTTATGGCATGTACTCAATCGGTTTCAAAGTTTCCCGTTTTCTATAATGAAATTCACTTATGAAAAAAATTAGTGACATAGGCTACTGAAACGATAGCCCATGTCAGTAGGTAGGTACTAAAAACATCATAATCCTAGCTGATAAACTGTAATTTTATATAGACCGTTTTGATACACACGTTACACGTTATATCATCCTTGACTGTTTTGTTATATACTTCTAGGTACTTCTATTCATTGTTTCTTTCATTCTAGTAGGTACTAATGTATCAAGTACAACTGTATCAATCGAAGATTTTTATGTCTACGGTTGCTGTGTTTTAGTTTTTTGTGTTACATTGGCAGAATAGTCGACATCAGCTCTACGAGTACTTACCATGAATAAATATAGAATTAGACTGTCTCAAATCGCCCAGGAATTTAATAAGCACATAGTTTTCACAATAAAAAATAATGGAATATTTGCAAAATTCAGTATATTTTTTTACATTTTACCTCAAATTCAACGCACTATATCCAAACTAAATGATTGTTTTTATTTCCATAAACGAACATCCCCAATGTAGTGCGTTGTCAAATATTTACACCCAATGCTCGCATTTGACAAGGGGCAAACAATTTAACGCTATCGCTCCAAACAGACGTTCTGTGTATGTAATGCCAATAAATAATATTGAAAATATGTGCTGTCATTCTGGAAAGATCATTTATAAATAAGGTATTATTTATAAGGATATGTTTATAGTAGCTTAGAGAGGATGTTGTGAAAGTGCTGGGTAACATAAGAAACACGATGAAAAATAATAATAATCCTGACTGTTGAGGCAATACGTAACATATGAATAAAATAAAAAGTTAAAACACTTTTTAAAAATAAGCTTAAAGTTTATTTTATTCTTTTTAGCGTATTTAACGCTAAGAATAAACTATAAAATAAACTTTTCCTTTAAAACTTTTACTATTAATTTATGACGCCATATTATAGGAGTACATTAAAAATAACTAGTCCGCCATCTTGGGTGTTCCGCCATATTGGATTTAAAATAATATCACACCATGCATTGTCATCTAAACTAAACGTGTATACAAAATTTCAGCTCAATCGGTTGAAGATATCTGTTTCAAAATTGAGTTGCAAGATTTTACCCAAACAAACATAGTTACGAGCTTGTAATAAATAAGTAATTAAGGGCAAAATGATGGTCAACGATATTATTCGTTGAATTCTTGACAACGCTAGCGTAAGTATGGCTGGCTGTGATGACGCTGCTTCTACGGTTGTTGCGCAAATATTGTGACCTATTGATGATTAGAGTTCTGAGTCGTTTGAGATCAAAATACTTGGGTTATGGGTCCGAAAGCGCGTTGCTTTTTCTATAATATTTAGTCACCGATTGACCGACCCGTGACAAAAAGGCTGGCATTTTCTTTGCTCAAAGAATTAGCATCTACCATTCGGCGTGACATTGCTGCCAGTCTTCCAGGCACATTTACGGATGACAGCACTGCAATGTGGAGGAGTACATCGACACCTGAGTGTATTTTGTTTTGTAGGTATATATGTACTTGGTTAAATTTAGTATATATAGTTAGATAATACGTATAATTCCATATTGTTAAAATAAATTAGGATTGTATGCTTGATGTTGAGAAGGTTGGTTGAAAGCCTTTTTTGTTTTATTATTATGAATTCCCTTAATCTTACAAAGACATGACCATGACCTTTTAAGACCATTGTTCTCACGCAAAAAGAAAACAGTCCTTATTTTTGCAAACACAACGTCAAACATCAACATACCTCATACAAAACACACAAGTACACAATATCCATGTACTCTTAACCCATTAACCCCTTTGCAGCGCCCATTGTAACAAGACTAACCCTTCATACTCGAGTAACTCGAGAAAAAACATCCCAGTTCCTACTTTACTCAAAACAGCAAAACATTCTCGCTGTCGAGGAGTGCTTGACATCCCTTCCTCAGCTTCTCCCTAATAGAGGATCGTTACTACAAAGTAAGAGGGTGTAAGGGTCCTTCACGCACCGTTCCATAGAAATATTGCGTGGCCTAGTTCTATTCCTATTCACACAATTGTAAAAACGGCTGGATAAAGTAGTTTACTGCGTTCAAGCGTCATGCTAACGATGTCAGATCTTGAAATCTTTTTTATTTGATCACCGTACGCTGAGAAAGTGTTACGTTGTTGTAAATTGTATGTAGTTGGGTTTGTATTTATTTTCCTGAAAATGAGTCATGACATTGTGGGGTTTCATTAACATAACCTCCTTTCAATTGCCAATCAATTGTATTCCAAATATACTTGTTTTAAAATAATTATGATAAATTCTTCAGGGAGTGAATGAAAAAACAAATGGAATTGAAATGACCCAGATACTGCAATTTGTTTTTAGAAATTAGCGATGAATGTCAGGTAATTTCGGAAGTCGCTGTTAAATAACGAAGAAAAAAAGCAAGGCTTCTGGTTTTTGTAGCTCGTCGGGGATGTTCGCGGACGCGCGTGTTCCGGATTTCGGCTCACTACTGCGGCTGCGAATCGCATCACTGATGCGTCGGATGCGCGACAGCCCCAATAGCCTCGTGGCTACTGTAGCCAGCAGCAGGGTGGATGGTCTAATGGTGTCTCACTGGATGGCGGTATACAGACCGTTTTTCAGTTATGAGATGTAGGCTTAATAAATGTCTTTTTATTTTTCGTTAGTAAGTATCAATTTAATGTTTTACTGAAACTATAGATCTCTGGTCTGATAGTAAAGTTTATAATAATAATAATTATTAAATGACGAAGTGTTAGAAGTTTTTTTTACCTTTACCATTAAAAACAAAATTTCGACATTTTTTGATTCAGTTAAAAAAAGGCAAATATACCTTCCAATCCGACCAAGCATACTGCAGTTCTCAATCCCCACCTGCGTCATCACACAGCATAATATAAATCAAACAAAATACTGCAGGACGCAGGGTAAATGTTCCAATTGCACGAAGCATAAATTAACCAGCATAAGTAACGTTATCGCGCTGAGAACTTCAATGTGTGCTGACCTGGGGCTCTCAATCGGTGCTCCCACCTGGAGGCACGTGTAGAAATTGCAAAGCTGCTCATTAAAGTAGGTTAAGCCGATGCAGTCCAGTTACTGGACGACTGGTTCAAACTTATTGTCAACTTCTACTATCCTGGCGCTAAACTAGAATAAACTTTTCTCTTGCAGGTTTATTGCTGGATAATAGCATTTAGTGACAAATACACCACTCCTCTTTTCCTTTTTTTAAATTATATAAACTAGTGCTTGACTGCGATCCCTCCCGATGGTAAGCAGTGATGCAATCTTTGATGGTGAGGTGCACTAGTTTATTAAGAGCCTATTCACTCTAGTCTTGAAGACACCTAAATTATAATCGGACGGGAAGACAAAATAAATTGTACCATCCTACTAAACTAATTGTAGTTAAATGTTTTGCCGAATTAAATAAATTGCCTAAATATTAAGCCTCCGGAATAATTAGGTGGGTTTACTAATTACTTATGTTTTGATGTAAATTGTTCCAGTCCGTTTCCTTATGGAAAATCATCAAAGAATCCCTCTCGCTCTGAGCGGAGGGAGAGTGTCAGGTTTTCACTGACTAAAACCCACCTGTATTCCTTCAGTTGCCTTTTGCGTTCCAGGGTCACGGTAACTCTTACAAACAATCCTACAGTCCTGATGGCATCAGCTCTAGTGGGCCCCGTCCATTTTGCTGACACCTCATTGAGGAACCCCTTTTCACCTGGGCAAACACATATAGTTTTTTTTTTAGGTGGGAAAATCATCATATGACAAATCCCGATCTTGGGCGGAGCGGGAGATAGTGTCAGACTTTTACTGACTAAATATTCAGGTGGTTGTAGGCTAATCTTAGTCCAACATGTACATTACTTGTTCAATCATAGTTTTAAGCTGAACATTCGGGTATCGGAAAGAGAACATAGTTCGCAATTTTAAGACAGTGATCGTAAAACTAAACTTCTAGCACCGATTGACCTGTTAAGTTTAAGCATAACTGAATGATCATTATTTTTCCCAAACCAAATAAGAGGGTCAATTATCATGCTTAAACAACATTCGAATTCATGTTTTTTTTTTCGGGTGGGAAAATTATCTAATGACATCCCTCGCTCTTGGGCGGAGTAGGTGATAGTGTCAGACTTTTACTGACTAAAAACCCATTCCTGTTCCTTCTTTGCCATTTTTCCAGGGCCCCGGGGATCTCTTTCGCATCACCCATGGCCCCAGTATGCTTCGACCCTGCTGGGCCCCTACGGTTGCTGATATCTCCTTGAGGCGCGCGTGAAACACTACGTGCCGTCGACGACATGGGCTCGGTCCGGACGGTTACCGGACATTGTTCGCCGTCCGCAAGCCCGCGCCTACGGTGGCTGGAAATCGGGATCGGAATCCCAGCGGCTCGGGTGCGAGGGCCATTGCCTCGCGCTGGCACGTGCGGTCTCCTCCTTTGCTAGCATTACTGCTTCGCAGTAGAAGGTGACCGCCTGCCACTCCTCCTCGCTTCGGACCATGGCCTATACCAAGGCCCGGCGCGAGAGATCACTGCCGCCGATAGCCCCCACGAGGACACGGCGGTGCTCTGCCCAGGCGGGGCACACCACTACCGTATGCTCTACCGTGTCCTCCGGGCGGTCCACACAATGGTGGCATCCGGGCGTTTCTTCCGCACGAATCCGGTACAGGAACCTCCCGAACTTACCATGTCCGGTGAGGACCTGCGTCATGCGGAAGGTAAGGACGCCGTGCGGTCTTTCCAGCCACTCCTCAAAGGGGGAACTTACCGCCATAATTATGCCGTGCCCAAACTCATGTTGGAATCTCATTCAAATATCAAGAACTGATCAAAATGAATGAAAATTAGAACTTCAAACGTTTCTTAAAAATACGAGAATAGCTCCCTGTATTCAAGGAATTATTCTAAAACAAAGACTAGACTTATGTCCCAAATTTTAACTCGAAAGGTGAAAAACAGGAATGAGACAGTCAAGAATTAGGTTAATTGCATTCGAGGATCGCATTATGTCACATTACATATCCGAAGGCGTCCGAGCAGCACCGCCATGCATTTTAAATAGTTTTGTGCATAATTTAAGAGTCTGTTCTGATGGGTCACAACTACGACGGTGAAAATGTTGCCGGGGAGTTGCTAGTTTGGGCAGTACTTCTATAGCTGCTTCTTACAAATGCTTCTACCGGGAAATTGCAACCGGCTATCACGCAATAAACATTGGTTGCAATGTGATCGCCGTTTGTTTCTATGGTTCATTATTCTGTTTATGGGCCTTAGTTGCCTGAAAATAAAGAATTATTACTATTATTAGGTTTAATCTTCTCTAAATGTAGATAAATAATTAACCGGGCTTATGCCCCATGAGCGATTTTTTTTCTAGCCTATCTTCAGCCACAATGCAGGCAGTATTGTCCACACATTTACATTTCATATTAAGTTCGTGTGATTTGTACTCTACACACTTTCAGACAATTATATGCCGGCCACATTTTTTGTTGTACCTAATGTAGTTGTGACTGTCGCACGTCTAACCAGTATCTCAGTGTCGCAAATCCACGTCACATTCACCGTGCAGATATTTTATTTCACGGAAATTAACTTTAATGAACTTGGCTATGTTTCAATTCACATTTTCGAAACACCCTTTTATTCAGCTTTTCAATTTTAAGCTTTATATAATAGAGTTTGTGCGGTAAATTGTTGAAGTTTGCTTGGCAGTTTCTGAAAGCGATTTAGTAGTTTCACTGATTTCATAAAGCTGTTATTTAATTGGGTAAATTAAAGTAGGTAAGTACCTACAAACTAAGTACGAGTAGCTTCATTAAGCTTTTAAAAGATTTTGGTCAAGTTTTTAAAAGAAAATTCTGTGAAATGCTGTGTATTTAAGTCATAAAAATCATTTTTAATGATTTTAAATATATATTATGTGGTTATGTTTTAAATTGCGTTTTTAGTAAAAATTTTATACACGCACTTAAGGAAATTATTATAGTGGAATTGTAACAAAAATGTGACATAATTAGAATCTGGCATTTATAGAATCTGGCGTTAATAGAATCTGACATTTGTAGAATCTGGCATTTGTAGAATCTGGCAATCATAGAATCTGGCATTTTAAACTCGTCTGACATTTGTAGAATCTGGCATTTGTAGAATCTGGCAATCATAGAATCTGGCATTTTAAACTCGTCTGACATTTGTAAAATCTGACATTTATCGACAAAACCGTTTCAGCAGCATCCACTGTATCATAACGATACAACTTAGAACTGATAAACACGCGCGGCATGTTGCCAACGGCCAAAGAGATTTAAAGAGATACAATAGAGCGGCTATCAGAAAAAATGTCCTAGACAAACTGTCATTCTATGCTTCAGTGACGCCATCTGACTTTGAATAGCAAACAAATTAAATTTGTCAAAATTTATAATTATTTAACTATCGCTCTGTAGGTGGCAAGGGGCCTTACCATGATAATGTTAAAATGTTAGTCGTACGAGCGAAAAAGAGCTATACACTCTATATAGCTCCATCCCTTTAACAGTTCGGTTTAGGTCGTAAAATGGATCACATTATGAGCTCGTGGTAGAGCCTCAGTGTGTGATAAAGGTAAGGTTAAGCTTTTCAGCAATAGATGGCGTTATCACAAAATCAGCAAATATTCTGGAACTATTTATAAAAAGTATTGAATTCTAATTAATTACTTGATAAATACCAAAAATATTTACGAAAATAAACCGAAGTTAGGTCCAGTCATTTTAACTTTACAAGATTTGCAATAGCGTAATGCGCAGCATATTTTCTCAGAAAATGATTTTCTTTTAGTGCATAGAGCGGATACAAACACGACTTGACGTGTAGGGGTGTCATACTAGACTGAGTGACTTATGACTACTAGGTAATAAATATCGGATCACGATTTTGCTTGCTATGTCCTGTCTATTGTTAGTATATATTTAATGTCTTTGCCAATGGCAAAGGTAACTGCAGCCGTCAACAAGGAGGAGGCGGCAGCTGTCGACCTATAGTGACACTTGACACAAAAGACTGCTGCCGCTATTCTTCATTTGTTGGAATGTCGAGCGTCGAACAGCAGCCGCTGACATGTCCACGGCCCGTAAACCCGTGTCGACGGCTGCAGTTATATCTGCCGTTGGTAATATGCCACTCATATGTTTGAGCTGTAACGCTACACGGTTGCCGCAACAGAACTTACTTCACTTATTATTCTGTGCCACTTTGAGCCTAACTACGATTGATCTAGTTTTCCACGCAACCATAGAGGACCTGTGGTTGTTGTGGAGTATTTAAAAGAGACCGTGTATGGATGAACGTGCTCTATGAAATGCACCCAGAAATAACAAAATGGATCGACGTCGTACTACGAAATAAAGAAGAATAGATCTTCTAATCTCTCTTTCTATTAAACAGAAAGCCAATCATTTTGTTGGTGAGGGACAAATAATAATAAGTTGCAGATACGTGGTAATTGACAGAAAGACAAACTCTCCTTTATAAAGTACGAGAAGACCAGTTGATATAAAGTTTACAACGTGTTATAACAGTACTTATGTCATCATTGCACCGTTTTTTACGATTTCGTAATTGTTATTGGCAATATTATCTTTGACACATGACTACGATTTTGTTTATTTTCAATGTATGTACCTTTGAATGAGTCTTCAGGTATGTCTGTCTGTCAGAATGTCATGTTACATTTAATTTACGGACCATTTGAGAATTATAAGCCATCGGGCAAGATTTTTTTTAGTATATTTCTATTGAATTTATTATTAGTAGATTGGAATCTGGATTCATGTCGGTTTACTACAAACCTCTGCCTATCCACCTAACTCTTCATAGAAAACAGGACGTTGTGTATACGGATAATATAATTAACAATTTCTTTAGTATGCAGGAAATAAGTTGCGCCAATCCCCATAAAATTGGTAATAAAAGTGCAAGAGAATGATGATCAGAAAATTAGTCATGTCAACTTTAACTTTATCAGCACCATTTAAATTATGTGATTACCTGTACCTTTACTTAGCTTGCCCGCTCAAACAGAACATGAAACAAGAACTCAACTGCCATTAGACGACAACCCCGTCCGTTTTCCAATGCATAATAATTGATAATAACTATGGGCTCCAATTGTACATTCATGACCAGTGGTACTGTATAAATTATATCCTGTCAATGTGACAAGCTATTGTTGGCATACAATAGTCCTAGAATAATGAATGGCTATTAATTATTTTAATTTTCACAAAATTTGTGGGGACCGTAACAAAGGATTTATTTAAAGGTGGTAATTTAACGGGAGCATTCGCGTGTAAGTGAAGGTGTTTTTCTACCAATACGGTCTCGGTCGAGAAACTAGCCGTGGGACTTCGAAATAACAAGCATAGGATAAGGCAACCAGAGCTGATGGAGCTGATGGAGAAATACCTTAACACATTCAATGCGGAACGAGGTCTAATACACCTCGTACATGTCTTCTTTGCGGCGCTGTTAAGAAAAACATTGCCTTCTCTGCTCTGTTATTTTTTTTTCAAATTGATAAGCCGTGATACAATCATTGATGGCGAGGAGCACTAGTTTATTAAGAGCCTATTCACTCTAGCCTTGAAGACACCTAAATTATAGTTGGACGGGAAGACCGCAGCAGGTAAATTGTTCCAGTCCTTCGATGTACGCGGTATAAACGACGAAGCGAAACGCTTAGACCAGACCGTTGAAGTTTCAACAACGTAATAGTTTGGTTTAGTGTAGAAAAGAGATGAATATACCTAAGATGCCCGATTAAAACAGAATGCAGCGGTGATCTACTTTAATATAGGGTCACATTGACAAAAAATCTTTTAGTTTCTTAAACGTTACGGGGTCTCTAATACGCTCCTTACCGTCAAAACTATCATTAGATAGTTTTCAACCGAGGTCTTAACCATACCACAGGTATGGAAATAATCTGTTTTTTATATTTCTATGGAAATAATACAAAAAACTGGGCAAGTGCGAGTCGGACTCGCGCACTGAGGGTTCCGTACAAACTTGAGAGGTAAATTGCGGTTTACGATTTATGACATATTAAAAAAAAAACTACTTACTAGATCTCGTTCAAGCCAATTTTCGGTGGAAGTTTGCATGGTAATGTACATCATATATTTTTTTTAGTTTTACCATTCTCTTATTTTAGAAGTTACAGGGGGAAGTTGTGCTGGCGCAGTCTTGATAAGTCGCTTTGGTAATCGCTCAAACTGCAAACGTTACATCCTTGTAACACGATAAGAGGTGAATATTCAAATATACAGCATCAATTCGTTTATTTTGACTATGTCAGATGAAGCAGTCATGATGCTGAGCGCGCCAACATCGTGTTACAAGCGGTGCGCATTATTATGTTTGGTTTTCCATCCACATCCACTGCTGCAATATTACAAATTATGTTATTACAGGATGTGCACGAAGGTATTTTATCAAAATAAGCTAGGGAGGTGAGAGCAATTAGATGGCCATAGTGCATCGTGATTACTGTAGCGGACTTTAGAGGCTATAAGTGTTCACCTAGGGTCTTAGGGTAACACCAAAAACGATCGATATTTTACACCCGCGCTAACACCTCATCCTTTTTACTTTTCTTTTTCAATTGTAAAATTCTCTTATAGACTTATACTGACTATAGTAGACCCTATAGTTCCTACTACTGCTATAAGTCGGGGGCCCAGGATTCAGTCAAAACCCACACTGGAAGTTCTTCACCCTAGCCTGACACCCATATTTGAGCAGTTACATTATTTGCAAATACTTCTAGTGAGTGATCACCTTTATTAACCAGTAGGAAAAAATCACGTAATAATTTATAACATAGTAGTGGAATATAATGCTCTCGTTATTAATTTAATACAGAGTTTTGTCTTGATTTATTTTGGCGATTTCACTACCTGAGTACCATGGTTGGTAATTGGATTATATGTATGTGTGGGCTGTTTTATCATTTGCTTTTTGTGGTTGTTATTTAAACATTGATTGACGATGATAGTATAGTTTTTAATCTTTCCATGACGGTATAGTTGTTTAAACCCTTAAAAAAAAATGCACAGTTGTTTGACTGACCAATCTAAAATGGTTTATTATTGAAAATATTTTCATAATTACATCACCATTTCAGCCAAAAGTCGCCCACTGTTGAAAATAGGCCTTCCCCGAGTGTCACGACCATGAACGGTCTTGTGCGTCTCGCATCCATCGGTTCGCCGCGACTCTCACCAGGCCATCACCTTGTGAGAAGCCTACCAATACTGCTTCTTCTGGTGCTTTTGGCCCCATCGACCATCTGTTCTACGAGCAATGTGCCCTGCCCACTGTTACTTAAGTTTGACGATTCTTCAACAAAATAATAATTTACAAAAATATTTTATAATGGGTACCAAAAATCATAGCAATTTTTTCAACAGAATCATTTTCCAAAAATGAAATAGGAAGCTAGAAAACCTAACAACGTTCTGTCATACCCATTCCAGTATAAAAAATTTGGCTTATAAAACCAATTTAAAAAACAAAAAAAAGTCGCTATAAAATATAATAAAAATCTCCGTCAATACAATTCAGTGCTCGCGTACAAGCGAAAAACTTGTGAATAGAAAGGTTACAGCAATGTGCCAGTTGCAGAAAAAACACGCAATATGGAAAGTTATTTCATAGTGAGGTTAAAACCAATTCAAATATTCGATAGACGTGACACAAAACCAATTTGGGCCGAAACCGATCTCGGCAAACCTTCTCTGTTGTCAATAGGTTCGTGACATACCCACCTACTATTTTTGGGAACCACGAGACGAGATTTGCACCCGAGGATAGAAGGCTTAGACAGACTGACAGAATCACATTATATCAGTAATAAAACTGTAGACTGCAAAAAATGATATTTAAAAAGTTAGGACAATTTTAAAGGTTGTTTAAAGGTATTGTAGATGCGATCCTACACATGTACTTTATGTTGAAGTAGTTAGTGTCCCAGGATGGAGTGGTATTAGTGTTAAGTGTGGATATAGTCAACACTTATAATTCTCTGTCTTGGGATGCAATAAGGCACTAGAGTTTTTGGCGGGAAATCCTGCGAGTGAAAGTGTCTATTTTAATACGTAAATTGATTCCTAGCGGATATTGGTATGTGTGTACGCGACTGGACAATATGTGGAATCATTGAAACAAGCGCGATCTTGGTAAAATAGAGCTGAGAAGTGTTGTAGAATATAGCGAAGCTCACCTAGAAGGCTAACCCGATACATTTGCTGCCAAATACTGCAAAAACATTATAATATGTTACATTCACGTTCTAATGGATTTCAAAGTAACTTAAAGTGACTGAAAAGTTAATACTTTCACTGGCTAAATGCACAAACCGTGCGAAGCCAAAATTTAAACTACAAGGCAGTACATTACAGAGCCGCTGAGCCGGACTATATGAGAGATGCAACACTTGGAGAAGGCGTCGGAGATGAGACTGCCCTGATGCCTAACACACTGAAATAGGTGCAGATCTGTGCATCATTTAACGCAGGCGGGACTTTGGAACCTGGGGTACACTTTTGGGGTACTCTGATCATCCATCTAATGATTCTAGGGCAGACGGTGGCACAGTGATAACGAGTTGCTGTGCACAGTGAGGCTCAAGGGAGACCATTTTACAGTCTCCTCAGAGATGTACCCTAACAGGCGTTGCACAGAGAGGGTTCTGGAGTGGTTTTTAGATGTGACGGGGCCCCTTTCTTATGCTGATGGTGATCACAGGAGTGGTTTTGTTTGTTAATTTAGGTAAGTCATCCACACTCTTCGGATCTTCCACAAAGCCCTTTTGAAAAGCTCGCAAGACCAAAAAATAACGTATATTTTAGTTTTCATGATGGAATAATCTATTACCTCTTTTTATGCCTATAATTCAGTATTTATAAGGTTAATGATTAATTATGAACCTTGTAATTTATACAAACTAGACTTAAATATAAGCTTTCTCACTACACCGCTCGTATGAAAAGTTTATAATTTTCCGGGATGAAAATTATATCTACTTTCTCCTTGTTCTACGAGTAGTAACCTCTTTTTAACCGGCTTCTAACTTGGTGTTAAATTTACTTTCTAAAGTATAGTTCATAATTTAAAAAAATCATAAAATAAGGCATGCAGGTAGAAAAATTTAAACAGACATCGTTCGCTAGGTTTTGTTCCCTCCCCGTGGTCGTTTGCGGGGAATTCAATGCCAAAAACTTGGCTTGGGGTTCCCGGTACACGAACTAGCGGGGTCGGATGGTGGAGGACTGGGCTCTGGTGACAGGTCTGGTCGTCCTAAACCAGGGTTCTGACCCCACGTGTGTGCGGATGCGGGGTGACTCAGTGGTGGACATCTCGTTCGCCAGCCCCGCTCTGATGCCGCGTGTCGTCGACTGGCGCGTGGTTTACATCCATGTAGCCGCAACACAAACCAAACAAATAAACCAAGGTCACCTTGGTTGGAACGCTAGTTTGCAACCGTCTTGTCACCCCTTTAGCGTTTGCAAGGCACATACATTCCTACCTTACAATTGAAATTATAAATGGTACGAAATCCAACAACATCTTTGACTGATAACTCGAGAAAAATAGTAATTACAAAGTGACAGGTATATACTAAGTAGATGAGAAATGAGTTGAGAAACTTCGTATATTTTAGTCGATCCGTTTTGAAAAATCGATCGCATGGAGTCCTTTTCTTTTTATAACCGAGAAAAGATTAAAATATCCGAAAATAAGTTCAGTTTGTAATCAAGGGAATCGGCACCAATATCAATATAGTACTAGTGGTACTATATTGACATAAAAAATGAACTTTGAACCATAAAAAATTCTCATATACACCCGTCAATGGCGACCGCTAAACCACATCGGCACCGCTGTCAGCGCTGGACTATTTAGCTAGTTATTAAATCCGACCTGGCCTGACGCCAAACATTCAAATTGAACTGGAAATTGCCGTGTTAGAACATGTATTTAGATGCTATCCGAGTGAATGCGGCCCATGAATAACTTGGAGTAATTTCTAAGAGAAAATATTTAAGCCCTAAATCTTCTTAGTGTAGAATTTGGCAACGGAGCCGCTCAATTTAGTCTTGGCAAAGTATTCGATTAGTCTACACTTTTGTAAATACTAAAACGCTTAAAGCGCTCTAACATGCTGTAGGATGTTGTAAAATCTGCTAAACAACATTGATATTTGCTGAATTGGAAGCGAAAGAGGATTTGGAGGTATGCGGAACAGAAAGTAAAGTCCCGCAAACTTCCGTTGAAAAGGGAGGATCCTCCGACCAGACGGGTGTTATGTCTGGTGGGCAACTGCCCGTTAGATGATTTCGGGGTGTCGTATATATTCTAATCGTGCTGAGAACTTTGATTGCGCGATGCAGAATTAGTTCTTATGTGACGCCATAGATGTCACTACAAGGAATAACATCGACATATATTTCAGTATATATTTAACTGGCTTCTGCCAGCGGTTTCGCCCGCGTGAAAGTAGGTTTCTCCATACAAACTTTAGTCCTCGGTTTCATCCCCTTAGAAGCTGAAGTTTGGAGGATCATTTCTTAGTGCTCGCCTATGTCATAGAAGGAAATTTGGTGCAAAATTTCACAGTACCAGTCCCAATAGTTTCGGCTGTGCGTTGATATGTCAGTCAGTCAGTTTCTCCTTTTATATATATAGATAATAATAAATTTTTGGATATAAAATAAACCTTACGGAAACTAAGTGATCTTTTCTCCACGTGCTCCAACCCTAACAACAATTTACAACCCTGCAAGTGTACAAGCCGTACAAGGCAACAAGCTAACTTTATTTCAGAACCGTGTCAAACTAACAGCAAATGGCTTGGGAAGCCGCACGTGCACGCGCGAGGCAATGGCCCTCACGCCTCAGCCACCGGGATTCCGCGGGCTTGCGGACAACGAGCAATGGGTAGCTCGCCGTCCGACCGTCTGGTAACCGTCCGGACCGAGCCCAAGTCGTCGACGGCGTGTAGTGTTCCACGCGCGCCTCAAGGAGATGTCAGCAACCGTAGGGGCCTAGCAGGGTCGAAGCCTACTGGAGTCAAGGGTCTGATTCTAAAAGGAAGACTCAACCCCGGTACGAAAGGCAACGAATGAACAGGAGTAGATTTTTAGTCAGTAAAAGTCTAACACTATCTCCCGCTCTGCGCAAGAGCGCGGGATGATTATCCCACCGAAAAAAAAAATAGTACCTGTTGTGAGAACGTCACTAGTAGATACTAATGTACAACACTTGCGCGTGAGCTTATGTTCTGTTACTGATTTGTCGATGTACGTGTCGATGCCGAGTGTCATGGCGTCTGGTCTTGTGTCTAGCTTTATCACTACATAGTATAAAATAAAGTCGCTTTTCGTGTCTGTCTGTCCCTATGTATGCTTAGATCTTTAAAACTACGCAATGGATTTTGATGCAGTTTATTTTAATAGATAGAATGATTCAAGAGGAAGGTTTATAAGTATAACACACGCACATTAAAGTAGAGAAACACTGATGATTTTAGAGGTTTCTAATGTGATGTCGTAAATAAACACATTTTTTTTGCGCTTTCATTGCAAACGCTGGCTGAACCCTAAGAGATAGATCAAAATAATGTACTACAGTATTGTACACCTTGAAAAGACCTACAAAAAAGTCTGCGATGTTATATGTCTATCTTTTACGTATAACCCACAATAACCATTTTTTATCCTTTACTTTTTACGAGAAATAATGGCTTATTTACGAAACCATTTTAAGCAATACAGCATTAATCTTTATCCAATTAAGTACCTTAAATACATTGTGCATTTAATATAGATCAATATGGCCCTTTACAGCGTGTAATTTAAGTGAAAATTTTCGAGGATATTACAGATTTAAAATGCAGGGACATAGCGGTTGCGGTAAATAACTTGATTCTTTCAAAGATTGATACTCAGTTACTCCAGATTGATCCCATTTTTTTCAAAATCCAGTACTGATGACGGGATCCATGAGGAATCAAGAGAACTCATCAAATATTATAGGCAACCATATAGTGATTTTGGTATATTCATCGAGAACATAAGCATTTACAGTCAAAAAGTAACATTTGATGAAGTGGAACTGATGAAGAAGACCAGGAATGGCCAACGGAACTTCATACTCACATAGATATCACAATGAAGACAGTTATGCGACTATGACAATACAAATAAATAAATGGTTCTGAATAGTTATGTTGAAAATAGTATCATCGAACTGACCTGATGATGATGATGGAGCCGGAAGATAGGCACCGAAACTCTAATTAATCAATGTATCCTAGCCGTGTTTGGGCTTAGAATTGTCATGAAATGCACTTTGGCTATAAGGTATTATCGAACTAATCTGATGATGGAGGATAACACCATCGAATTTACCGTTCCTATATTAACGCCTACAATTTCCGCTAAAGATATCTTTTGCAATGACCATCAATAAATCGCAGGGTCAAACTTTCAACGTTGCAGGCTTAGATTTGAGCGTTGGATGTTTTTCACATCGCCAATTATATGTCGCTCTTTCAAGAGTAACCTCAAAAGAAAATATGTTTGTATTGTCTAATGACAAAAAAAATTGTGAACGTTGTGTATAAAGACATTCTTTAGTATATTTAGTACTAGCGACCCGCCCCGGTGCAATGCTGGACAAAACCCCATCAAAATCCGTTGCGTAGTTTTAAAGATCTAAGCGTACATAGGGACTGACAGCAGGAAGCGACTTTGTTTTATACTATGAAGTAATCAGCATTGCACCCGTGCGAAGCTGGGGCGGGTCGCTAGTTGATTAATAAAACATAACCAGTTCATAATTACAAAGTCGTATTATTTGTGATACACCTGACCATAACAGTACCCAAGATATTATTTAAAGTACAATAACTGTTACTCCATCCTGCAACCAACTCTGAAGGAAGCCACAATTTTAATAGCCTAAATAGACGGGCTTCCTTTAAAGGGTAGAGCACAAAACAATACCAAAATATGATTAACGGTCCAACAATACCTTCTATAGTGAACTGTACAGATTTCTGGGCCATCGTTAATTTGGTTGAAGCTTGAATTTTGAATTGTTTACGTGTTTATTCAATAGAAATCTATAGGGTATTGTCTTATTCTTAGTAATAGTTATGCAAACCAGCTTCTGCCTGCGGCTTCGCCCGTGAAGAAGGCATTTTATTGCACAAGAAGTTACAACTGTTAAACTCGCGATGGTTTTTGCTGGTATGTTAATACGTTAACATAATTGTAATAATAATAATATAATAATAATATTCACACAACTATCACACAGTCTTCATAGTGCCAAGCTAAGCAGAGCTTGTGTTATGAGTACTAGACAACTGATAAATTGCTACTTCTATTTTTCTAAATACATACATATTAAACACAGTACACACACAAATTACATTCACATTACATTTAAGTTTTTGTTACTATTTTGGTGTACAATAAAGTTTATTCTATTCTATATTATAGACTAGCTGTTGCCCGCGACTTCGTCTGCGTTAAGTTTGTAAAAACGTACAATCATTCTGAGCTTGCAATTCATTCTGAAAGAAACGCAATTATTTATTGTACTTTAACATAAAACGGTTAAAAGTAAAAACGCAAATTACCTTCAGAAAACATGTTATGTATTCGTCCAGATCCTAGTATGTAAGGGTCATAGCAGTTGGCATTTCTGCCTACCCCAAAAGAAAAGAAATTAGTTTATGTATGTTTCTGGTTTATGTTCTGGTGAAACAACATTGTATGATTTTAACCCCTCGCCACAGTGAGCACGTCACAATCGCAGCGGTAATGCCTGTCTTTGAAGAGTGTCTACAGAGGCGTCACGGCATCCTCTCTTTGTGCAGGACTCACCGGATGTGGGTGTTTTGGGAGGTATCTGTATCGAATTCAACGGGAAGAAACACTCGGGTATCACCATTGTGCGGATCGCCTGGAGAATACGATGGAGCATACGGTGGAAGTCGGTCCCGCTTGGTCGGAGCGCCAGCACCGCTGTGTCCTCATGGAGGCGATTGGTGGAGAAAATGTCAACCAGTAGCCTCCTTCAGTGAAGCACTACGATCGAAGAAGGTGGCTGAAACTATGAGGGATAGGACATTCTAACTCCTTAACTGTCGCTGCAAGTGATGCTCCGAGTGTTGAAAGCCGCAGGGCGATTACCAGCCATCGCAAACCGGGATTGCGGTGGTGCCGTCAGGCCGTCTGGTCAAAGCAATCCTGAATCGACGGCGCGCTGTATTCTACACCGGACTCAAAGAGATGTCAGCAAATGGATAGGGCCCTCTAGGGCCGATGTCTGCGAGATTGTTCGAAAGAGTTACCTCCCGTAAAATTTTCGCCTCAATAATTTTTCACTGAAGAGTTTAAGCCGTTAGACAGCTTTGTAGAGGTAAATGAAGGAGCATAATCGGGACACCGACCTTCAGCTGAATAAAGTGCACTGATAGTGCAAAGCCAAAAAGCCAGTGAATCCAAAAACTACCATCATCATCATCAACTATCTTCCTCCACAACAGTACTTATGAAGAATTTGCGAGAGCATGCTTGCATTGATTGTTGCAGCTTGATCATTTTGGGCATAAAAATTACTTGTTCATTTACCTAGGATTTTTTGGTGTGTATTTAACTGACGTCCCCGTTGAATGAATTTCGGCGAAATCTTGAGCGCGTGTATCCCCGCCCAATCAAACTCGCATATTGATGGCCAAACCGAGAGGTCACTGTCACCGATTGCCTCTATGAGGACACGGCGGTTCACCCAAATGTGATAGACCTCCACCGCATGTTACACCGGGTCCACCAGGCGATTCGCAAAATGGTAATATCAGGATACTTCCAACCGAATCCGGAACAGAAACCGCTCGAAACACCCACCCACAACAAATGTAGCAGCCGATTAGTGTTATCCCTGAGACTGGCCTCCCTCAGAGGGTTGTTCCAGTGTTGGTCACCACTCACTGCAAGGAGGTAACGTCCAGATGTCGACGTAAGGCTGCCAGGAATCTGAGATACATCAGTGATCAGGAACGTAAACCACTTTCGACCCCGTTTTATATGGAGCAGAAACTGCAAACAATAAATCACGCTATTATTAAGCCGCAAGGTGCCATCCCGGAGGACATAGTGGAGCATACAGAGGTGTGTCCCGCGAGGGCGGATCACCGCCGTGTCCTCGTGGAGTCAATCGGCGTCAGTCAGCTCTCGCGCCGGGGCCTGATTTGGGCTATAGTCCAGAGCGAGGAGGAATGGTAGGCGGTCGCCTCCTTCTGCAAAGCCGTAATGCTAGCGAAGGAGGAGGCCGCACGCGTGAGGGAACGAACGTCCTCACGCCGAGCCGAGATTCCGACCCCGACGACCAGCCACGGTAGACGCAGGCTTGCAGACATCGAACAATGGGTAGCTAGCCGTCCGGCCGTCCGGTAATTAACCGAACCGAGCTCAGTCGTCAACAGCACGTAGTGATCCACGCGCTCCTCAAAGAGATGTTTCAAAGCGCAACTGAAGGGCACAAGTGTGGTTTTAGTCAGTAAAAGTTTGACACGCCCTCTCGCTCCAACCAGAGAAGTCATTGGATGATTTCCACTCTTAAAAAAAGAAAAAAAAAGTACCATCATTATCATTATCATGGACATATGCCTCCCCAAGTATCGCCATAATGACTGGTCCTGTGTGTCTCGCATCCATCGGATTCCCGCGACCCTCACCAGGTCATCGGTCTACCTGGGGGCCTTCCAACACAAGGTGCCATGCAACCCCTTACGAAAATTTGGCCGTGTTATTTTAAAATCAATAATTAAATACATATACTTGTTTAGTTTTATCGCCTTTTTTGGTTGGTATCCCTTGAATAATCATGGTCAATTATCTTGTTACAATCATGGAAAAAAAAAGCAGTAGGATTGTTAAAAATGCCTCCGTCTAACACCAGTTTAACCATAACTATTTTCCTCCAATTTTGAACAATAGAACTGTCTGCAAACGTGGGCGATGGTCACTTCTTTCGCCATTCAGAAAATTACGTAAAATACACAATGCCATCTATCAAATATGAAGTTCAACTGTCATTGTCATCATTATTTCTACTTTGAGTCTTTAGATGGCGTTGCGAGTATCTGAATTGCGTGTGGTGCCATATTTTACTAATTCGATTTTATTATGTGTTTTGATTAGTTTTTACAATATATTTAGAAGATATCGAATAGAAATGTCAATTTTATTTTGAAAAAATGGTAAAAGTTATTTTATTACAAAAAGAAGATAAATAATGACAAAAATTTTAACTGTAGCTGGGAATCGAACTCGCGGCAAATGTCGTTCAACACTGACGTTTTGGATTATTGCTCACCCCCCATAGCAAATAGCGTGATAATTTATAGCCTAACAGATGCACTGACTTATAAGGATTATGTATGCAAAATTTGAACAGGATCGGTTCAGTAGTTTTTGCGCCAATTAATACCATCGCAAAATAATTTTACTGTTTTATTATATGTATTATATGTATAGATATAGATAAATTACACTCAGACACAGAACTAATGATGGTGCTCATCACATAAACATTTTGTCCTGGGTGGAAATCGAACCCTCGACCTCCGGCATAGCAGTCAGGGCCACTAACCACTAGACCAACAGGTCAGTCAAATTATTAATGTTGTTGTTTAATAAACGTAAAAAAAAAGAAAAATAACTGGGATAAAAAATTACATATACCAGGTTAGGTCTACCCGTGTGCCAAATATCATCAAAATCCGCTTGGCCGTTGTTTGATTGATGCAAAAACATCCAAGACGTGAACTGCATTCATGTCTAAGATGTTAGTAGGAATAAAAAGTCTACGCTAGCACATGGTTTCGATAAGACATAAACCTTCAACCTTCAACGTACCTTCAGACCCAAAAAACTCACCAAAAATACAAATAAATAAATCCTCACAAACAAAATACATAGAGAAAAGATAATCTAGAATATTTATTTCTAGCTCCATTCCATTTTTATATTTTCCCTCGGCGTTAACGCATGAGTTATTATGAAAGGCGCGAGCTGTGAAAGAAATACGCACGGGCTATGTTCGAATGAACCACTGACCGAGCTTAGTTTAAAAGGACTGGTCGTATTTTATTGCACACTGATTTATGCTGACTTGAGGCCCGAGGTCACGGTAATGAAAAAGTTGTTGTTAAGTGTAGGCAGCATTAGAGATTAAAAGGGTAATTTTGAATCTGACGTTTTTTAACCGACTTCAAAAAGGAGGAGGTTCTATGTTCGGTTGAATGTTTGTTTTTTTTTTATGTATGTTCACCGATTTCTCGGTCAATTGTGGACCGATTTTGAATTTTTTTTTCTTTTGATCGATAAGTTATGCTTCCGAGTTGGTCCCATAGAAATATTGTTATGATCTGATCATTAAATTCGTAGATATGGAACAGCAACTCTTCATAGGATCACAGCAGAACCGTCGTAACAAGTAAAATTGCTTTGTTTATACGTGTAGTCGTTGACTGACTGAAAGTAGAGGGGGCATATATCGAACTGATCTGATGATAAAGCCTGAAGTTAGGCACCGGAACTCTGTAATAAATTAATATAATCTAACCGTGTTTGGGATTATTAGAATTGTCATAAGATGCACTCTGGCTATAAGGTATTTAAGTTTGGTTGAGGGATACTTTTAGTGGTGGTACCATAACTAAAAAGTGTAAAATAAAAATCTTTTTACGAAAAAAAATCCGACCGACTTCAAAGAAAAAAAAAACACTGAAAAGTGCAAAATAACTTTTTCGGAAGTCG
Organism: Mythimna impura; assembly: GCA_905147345.3. NCBI lineage: Eukaryota > Metazoa > Arthropoda > Insecta > Lepidoptera > Noctuidae > Mythimna > Mythimna impura. Next base: position 18,737,724 of record LR990353.1, on the reverse strand, counting down.
GTGTTAAATAAGGAAGAGACAAAACTATTATAGAAACACCGACTTCCGAAATTAAAGTTATTTTGCACTTTTCAGTGTTTTTTTTACTTTGAAGTCGGTTGTATCTTTTTTTGTAAAAAGATTTTTATTTATATATACACACATTATCTTTACAGGCTGAACCCAATACTATAGGGCTCTCAAACACACAAATAATTGAAAAAGGAAAAAAAAACAATCTTAAGTTCAATGACGATAAGTTGACGCTGCGCTATCGCGGCGTAGATGACGCGTAGACGTCGCGTATTTGCTGCTTAACGAGGCTTTAAAGCTGCGTAGATAAGCACTGCGCTAATATTACGTAAGCGTAACTGTATTATTACTCATGTAAATAGTGTTGATCGGCACAGCTAACGTTTATAGTAAACTTAATGTACGTTAGTTGAGTATACTCAGGACGTGAAATATCGCACAGTTTGAAAATCTTTTTTACATTTTAAGATTGACTTCCTGAAATTGATGAAATTCTATATTAAAGCAACATATATTAGTGCCTAGCTTCTAAGAAGATAATCTCACTTCAGGAATGAAGATATCTTCATTCCTGAAGTGATCACACAAAGAAACTCCGAGCATAGCCCTTGCCCTTTGGATGACTTTAACCTTAGCCTTCTGATGAGGCTCATATTGAGCGACTACGTTTCGGAGCCATATGTCATCACTGACAACACGCACCTACAATGTTCGGCTGTTATTTCAAACGTTATTACTAATAAACTTAAGCGCTATCATGTGATATTTAAGAGGTTAATAAGTCAGTTTTCAAAACGCCAAAAACTTAACAATTTGCAGTGATTAGTAATTTAGACAATACAATTGCCTTTTAATAAATCGGTTTTTGTAAACAGGAAACCTGAAAATAATAAAGTGATTATAAAGCAATGAAGTGCGTTGGTACCTATGTTTTAGTTGATACTCGTATTAAATGGAACGGCAATGACCATGATTCAATGACTAATGGCTTTTTTTTAAGTGCGAAATCACCCAATTTCTCGTGCTCTAGTGCGAAGTGGAAGGGCGTGTCAGACTCTTACTGACTCCCACTCCTATGTTTCCTCTTTTTCCTTCACTCCTCTCTTTCGCACAACTTATGACCATAATAGGCTTCCACCCTGCTGGGTCCGACGGACGGACGGACGGACGGTTTAACTGCCATCGTCTTGAGGCGCGCGTGGAACACTACGCACCGTCAATGACTCGGGCTCGGTCCGGATGATTACCGGACAGCCGGACGTCGAGCTACCTATTGCTCGCAAGCCCACGCCTACGGTGGCAATGACTAATAATGGGTTTACTTTGTTTTGCTGGTATGCAAATCAAAATTGTTAAATGTCAATGTGAATAAAAATGAAAATTCCCGAATTAATAAAAAAAAATGTTGACACATGAGAATAATACATAATTATATCATAAATATATGCAAGAGACAGAAAAAAATCTTCATGATTGCCTTTTGCCTCGGACAACCAAGGCAAACTTATCAGGTTACTTTATTAATAAAATAATAATTTATTATTATTGTATCATATCTAGCCTACACTGTCTCACTCCTTCCCAAGGGCCATTCTTTTGACTAAAACTATATGATGTCTAAAATTATGAAATTATTAATTTTCTTTTTAAAGGTAAATAAGTTGCTTCCAGGTTTTAAGATATTATTATAATTTATTATACTTTTTTTTGAAGACACACGACTGACACTTTTATGCATAAATACCGTTTTGTGCTGATGTTGACAGAGTATTGTCATTTCAATTACGAGGATGTTGATCTACCATGCAAGAAAATAGATTCAGATTGGTTCTTTTTTAAAAGAGATAGGCTCGCGTTTAACCACTATCTCACCTGATGGTAAGTAATGATGTAGTTGTTGAGAATATAGCATTACCTAATATTAAATATAAAAAGGAAGGTAATGTAAAGATTTTGTATTTTTGACAATAATTCTTGCTGAGTAATACCATTTCAGAACATTGACCTAATGCATCTCTTTTGAGTTTTGAAAATTACCTCTCTATCAATCGAGTCGATACGGCATCATCTTTTGAGGTACCAAAAGATGATGCTGTATCTTAAAGTATACGGACCAGGCTCAAGGCAAGCTCTGTACACACCAACTATTGCAGTCAGTGTGTATGTATTGTCTTGATTATAGTCTCAATATGTACCTTTTAATATTTTTTTTCAATAGTTTAATTACCCCTAAAATTTTTAATGTGTCCATTTCGCCAATGTTATTACATGTTGTTTTTGTTTAGGCAGGTCATTTAACCCAGCTTCGCACAGGTATTACAAATCTTTGAAATTCTCAGTCTTTCTCTACTATAATATGCAAACAGTAACCTCCTTTCTTCACTCTGTCTATTGGTCATAATTGCATGTAAATTCATTTAGTAGTTTTTGAGGTTATCACGTTCAAACAGACAAACAGATGCGGTGGGGAACTTTGTTTTATCATATGTAAGGATAATGTAAATAGGGGAGGTCCTAAAACATTTCCCTGTAGGACATTTAACTTACTTTCAACCAATTTGACTTTTATTGCTTAGTTGTTATATTTGCCCGATTTGACTTCCATTGCCGAATTCCTCTGCCGAAGATTTAACTTAAAAAGTCCTAATACCTAAACCTTTCTATGACTGGTGTTTCGAGTTTTTGAGTAAAATATTGTGTTGAACATAATCGAATGCCTGAATATACTACGACCTGGTTTATTTTGGTCAATACTCGTCATCGCTTTGCCAAAAAAACTAGAAATTACCATATTTATAGATTTTTCCTCCCGAAACTTTTTTTTTCACTGTGGAAGATCTTGTAGGTTTTAAATATCAATTAAGTTATATAACCTGTGTGTGTGTGCAACATATTTTTCAAAGATTTTGAAAATTATAAGATTGAGCGATATCGTTCCATAATTTGACTCTTTGTGGTTTTATAAAAAGCGGTTTTAAGACGATGTACCCCCAGACTCTCCCTCTGTGCTAGTTTTCAACCAAATCTGTTTGACGTAACAGACAGACATACCTACAGAGTTACTTTCGCATTTATAATATTAAGTATGAGTGGATAGCACAAATAAATAAACTGCATTGTAGGCATCTAGAATCAGTGTAAAACTAGTCCTACCCAAGTTACAATACCTGCTTTTTATTCAGCATTAAAATATATTATATTTTTATCATTCTTTTACTCCTTATTTTGCCTTTTTATTATTCTATCATGAATGAAATTCACTACTAACTACGATTTAGTTTTGTATTGTCGACAATGGCGCATTTCATAGTAATATTCAAGCTAACAGTATTTTAATGACGATCAATCATAGTTTGTAGGCATAGATCACATTAAAATCCCTTCAACTACTACCAAAAGCGTTAGTAACGATGAAATTATTGGCACTGCTGTACGTCTTGGGATTCATTTCGGTAATATTCAATTATTTAAACTAATTCTACAAATCTAATTGATATGCCATGTTCGAGACTACTTACTAGACCGGGCGGTCTTGACCGTTAATCCAGTTGATCATGGCAAGCAGTAGTGTTACTCTTAGGTCAAGAGGACTTAGCGTGAGGTGACAAATGGTTAAGAATTCGGCCGTAATACATTCTATTACCTTGTCACCCCGTAACTTCTTATTTGTCAATAGATATTGAACGTATTCGAAGCAGGTTGCTCAAATGTTTGAAATCGCTTCACTCATTGTTGCATGTTTGATTAGCCTAATTCGACATAGTTTTTATACTATTACAAGTTTATCATATTGAACCTCTTCGGAGTGTTGTGGTTAAATATTTGAGCTCGCTCTCTCTTTTATTCTTATTGTTAATTGATTCTGTAATTAGTGGATTTAACAGAGTCTAGTTAGTAAACCGTAGATCGTGGGTCGAATCAAGTCGGCCACCCCTGCTATACTCAATTACTTTACGCATATTACGTTTTTGGTTAAATATCAAAGCACATCAAAATATCGAAAGACTCGTATCTCAGAAGATACGAGCCTTTTTGGCCTCGCACAGGTCTTTTTTATTTTTAGAGTTCCGTACCAGTTGACGTAAAATTTTGCTTTTACATGTTATTTAATGCAAACTTCGATTCAAATCATAAGCTTATAAATTATTACATGTATGATTAAAAATACTAGTAGCATTTTAAAGTTACAATTTTTTTACGAAACTAATATGTTTTTTTCAGGCTTTGCAAATAGTCCCCGAGCGTCATGAGATCGAATATATCAACCATAAATATATCAGGAATATGTCGATTACATTTAGAAAGCTCAGTCGAAACAGCCCTCATTACGTCAATATGGAACTAGATATAAGTACGGGAGTCGGCAACAATCTTACGGTAAGTATGTTAACCAATGATTAAAGCTCAAGTTCGCTGCAAAGAATAAAGGGTTTTAAGTTGAGTCTAGACAACACAACAAACAACACACACACACACAACAACAACATAACAACAACATATGTATATGTGTGTATGTGTATGTGTGTGTGTATTATGTGTGTAACATATAATATGTATGTATGTATGTATATATATATATATAATATTCGTGAATTTGTTTTTTTGTCTTTTATATATAATAGCTATATAATATAATTTTTATATCTATGTATAGTCATATATATATTTTTAATTTAATTAAATTTAATTTGCAGTACACCGCAGTCTACCCCCTTTTTTATGTCAAGTTCTTGCAATCCATCCTAAGGTTGTCTGGTAGATATCGCTGTTAGCGATAAGACCGCCATTGTACCTATAGATTAAGTTAGTTTCTAAGTTTTTGTTACTATTTTGGTGTACAATAAAGTTTTATTCTATTCTATTCTATTCTAGAAGACGAAAATTTTTTATCAGTGGAATTTAGCTTGAATAAAAAACACCACCAACACCACGCTACGGAACAGATACAAAGAAATTCGCAGGGCCAGTCTGTCAGTCAATATCCCTATGACAAACTGGCAGTGGACACAAACGCGATAGTAGACAAACCCAGTTTATCTTAAAATTGTGAAATTCAAAGAATTTTTTGATAATAATAAAGTATATTATTTTAAAACCAAGAGAAACACAAAACCATGAGACGAAGAGACCCTTCACATAAATAACCAAACTTAAGTGGCAGTGGGCAGGGCACATTGCTCGCAGAACAGATGGTCGATGAGGACGAAAGGTTCTGGAGTGGCGACCACGTACCGGAAGCCGCAGTGCTGCAAGACCTCCCACTTGGTGGACCGATGTCATGGTGAGGGTCGCGGGAATCCAATGGATGCGAGACGCACAGGACCGGTCATTATGGCGACACTTGGGGAGGCCTATGTCCAACAGTGGACATCTTTTTTTTTTTTAGTTGGGAAAATCATCTAATGACAAATCTCAAGCCAAGTACTACAAGCAAGCAAGCAAGGCAAGTTCGCCTGAGTACTTTTGTGTGGAGAATTTAATTAATTTTGTTAAAGGTTAAACTGAAGGATTTTCTATAAATTTGACCCTGGCTTGCAATCTGGCTGACGTTGGCTTGAAATCAGGAGCTTTATTACAACATCATCTTATCTCCGTTGTGTGAAAGGGTTAGCACTATTATTCCTGTATAGCTCCTTTTCTCTCACACCGGAATGAAGATTATTTCAAGACGACAAAGTACTCTTTAAAAGTACTCAGTGAAATTTTAACTCCAACCAAAGCAAACAAACAGCTATTTGTACAAATAGAATATTTCTTCATAGATCTTATTGTGTTGTTCCTAAAATAGCGCATACTGTAATAAATAACGCAGGTTTTCAGTCAGTAGTAAATGACGTCATTCGCAGTAAATAAGGTGTAACGGGTAAGGAAACTTATACCTTCTAGAAAAAATAATCTTATTGCTTTTCAAATTAACTGGTTTGTGAAGCAACATTCGATATTGCAAAGTAAACCAAGAAATTGTATTGTTTCCTTATTAACAAGCATTTTACGTTTGTTAATGCTTCTTTAAAATTGAAAAATTTAAATTAGTCGATGTTATTTATCACAAAAAAATATAATCATCAAGTAAAATCTGATGTTTTTATTGGTTATCTAAGTTTATAGTACGATTTGTTCTGCAACTGTAAAAATCTGTGATATTTTGTTTCTGTAGCAGTACAAAATTGAACACTTTGACATTTTATCACCGTCATTTCGGCGTAACTACGTCCATCGCTTGCCCAAGCATCGCCTCCTATGCTTTTCGCATACGACATCATCACGTTGTGCTTTTGGGTACAAAGTTGACCGGTCTACATTGTTCTCTCATATCTATTAATATTGTAATATGGAAATATTGTAGAAACATTTTTTTTTTTTAAAGTAATCATTTAGTTTCTTGCGTTTTTTCTCCATATAGGAAACGACCAATTGGAGAGTTTTATAAGTGAGCACTTAGTAGTATGCATGTAGGCCTATGTGAAATCAATAATTTTGAGTTTGACTTTGATTGGTTTACAGTAAAAAAACTTCTAAGATAACAACGATGATATAAGATGATACATGAAACTGAACTCCGTCTTGTCACTACATTTTAACTTAGTTAAGTTACAACAACCATTACTTAATGGTTTTTTCCATTGCCTACTTTTAATGTAATATTTTATATTCTTTTTTAGCTAAAAATGGAGCTATTCGAATTCCTGGGTGGTCATTACATACCAACAGGTATCGTAGGAGCATATAAGTTTTGTGATTTTCTATACAACGAACCCTTCTTCGGCAAAATGTATGCCAAACAGTTTCCTGCAAATTGGTCATGTCCGTTCCCTCCTGTAAGTATATTCTGTACCAATCCTGTAAGTATATTCTGTACCTTTAGTAGAATATGTTTACTTAGGACTCCATTTATTTATTCGATTTAAAAATCTTATTAAACGTAGACTAACAACCTAAATAACAAGACCACTTGAAGTCGCAGCTAACATTTATAGGCAAGCGCAACCGTAATAAGTTAAATGATTCTTCTTCTTCTTTTTTTCAAATCGATGGTAAATTTGTTAAAATGTTTGAGTCCATTTAATTAATCATTTTATATATCAAGGCCCAGGGTCAACTTATTAACTGACGAGTTAGTTGTTACCAAGAAGGAAGGCCAGTAAATAATAACAGATGTGCCAATTCAAAAGTGGATTACATGTATGCTAAAATGTAGATAAACTTACTATCCAGGGTGAATATCACTTCATGAACCTTACAATTCATCTGGAGAATTTTCCTTACAACATACCCTTTACGTATTCGTCCATGATTGTGAGGACCCGAGCAGATGTCCAGGGCCTCGTCACAACTACCAACGAAGAAGTGTTTAGGTGGAAAACTTTTGTGAAGATTACGCAGAAGCTGAAAGATGCGAAGAAGAAGACCTAGCCTTTGATTCAGAATTTTAGAAGATTTAGTTGTAAATAATTTTGAGAAATAAATACTTGTTATTCAATAAACAAAGGTGTTTAATTTATCGTATTTTAAATCCCAAAAATATAATAAACTAGCTGTTATTTTTAAATTTAGTTTAAATTTTATAAAACTTAAACAAAAGCATGTTTTTTTTATGAACTCTTTGTTCTTTACTCAAAACAATAGTAGCCTGAGTAACTCCTTGTAATATCAGCCAAGCCAGATGATTCGGAGATTAGCCGGAACATACAGACAGACCAAAAAAAGGTTTTTTTTTCACAATAATAAGTACCGTACATACTTTTTATGCGTTCAGTAAAAACTTGCTACTTTGTCATATAAATAGACATTTCAATTGTATTTTTTAGCATGTAGTTGGTATAGAACATATAGCATAGCATAGTCGGCCTTATAATGTTCCCCTCAGGCCTCCTCTCTAGGAGAGGGAATGGGCCGTAATCCACCACGCGGGCCCAGTGCAGGTTGGTGGATGTCACATGTCTTCGAATTTTTGGTTCTAGGACATGCCGGTTTCCTCACGATGTTTTCCTTCACCGTTTTTTAGAGCAGTGGTGATGAAATAAATTACACAAAGTAATGCGCCTGGCTGGGTTTGAACCCGCGATCTACAACTCGTAAGCCGGGGCTATTACCACTCGGCCACCACTGCTCTATAGAATATATAAAAGTGATTAAATGTTTGAATGTTTGTTAATTAATCACGTCTTTATGACTGAACGGATCTGGACAAGAGAACAATGGTGTAAAAATTGTCGATGTGGTTTTTGATTAAGGTAAGATCTGAATTCTTAAAGAAATCGATCAGGGCTACCCGCTATCTGCTAAGGTTCATCAGTATCCTGGAAAAATTATTCATGACGCTGGCTCCTCCGATCCTCTTTTCTCCGTCAGGCACTTGACTAGAGCAAATATTTCAAGACGTTAGTGACATACGCCCTGAGGTTAGACTTAAGATGAACAGGTCGAAGTCCAACTTTTCAAAACACATACAAGTAGAATATACAAAATGAGTAAGAATATAATTCTTTACTAGAACCAAATAGTTTCTGTCAAGGCAAGGCAACACAGAGAAATAACACGCACTACAGAAAATGACTGGAAGAGCTACTTAGTCTATGGCACTTGAGTTTGATTCTCCTCATTTTGACACACATATTTGTTCTTTGACTAACTTTCAAGAGTCCAAACTCGAGGTTTGCCAACGTGCCTCGGAGCGCAGTATACTTGCATTGCATGGTCTGACGGATTGCATTCGAAACATTATACTATGCTCCAAACACAGGTCATTGACGTGGCTCAGAAGACCCCGACGAAGCCCAGCTTAAGTGACACTGGGCTAGATATGTCTGCCGCATGCCAATCCAGCGGTGGTCCTACAGAACATAAAATTGGTAACCTGAAAGCGCGGTACAGCGTCGCGACAGACAACGAAGTAGATGGTGGGACGACTTCATCGTCATCATCATCATCATTTCAGCTAAAAGACGTCTACTGTTGGACATAGGCCTCCCCCAAGCGTCGCCACAAAGACCGATCCTGTACGTCTCACATCCACCGCATTCCCGCGACTCTCACTAGTTCGTCGGTCCACCTTGTGGGAGGCCTTTCAACGCTGCGTTTTCCAGTGCGTGATCGCTACTCTAGAACCTTTCGGCCCCATCGACCATCCGTTCTACGAGCAATGTGCCCTGCCCACTGCCACTTTAGTTTAGCGATTCTTCGGGCTATGTCAGCGACCTTGGTTCTCCTGCGGATATCTTCATTCCTGATGCGATCACGCTAGGAAATTTCGAGCATAGCCCTTTCCATTGCCTTTAGGACGACTTAGATATCTCTTTTAGGAATTGGTAAGAAGTGACCCAGAGCCGAGCACAATGGAAGGAATGGATGGTGACTTTTGTCAAGTAGTGGGAAGTACAGACTGGATATAATAGATAATAACTATGACTTTTTTCATTATTCTATGATAAGCGCAAGTCACTATTAACTATGAATATTTTTTTTAATATTATCATCATGTACAAATCACGCGTTTCATGCTAATATCTAACTTAACTATATTTTAATGACGATCAATCATAGATTAGGCATAGATCATATTAAATTCTTTTCAAATATTACCAAAAGTGTTAGTAACGATGAAATTATTGGGTTTGCTGTACGTCCTGGGATTAATTTCGGTAATATTCAATTATTACAATAAATACTAGTTTTACTAATCTAATTTGTTAACTATTATCAGTTTATGTCAATAATTGGAGTGCTAATCTCCGAACACTACTTAAAAATTTGAAAGGCGAATGTAAGAGGTTTTACTATACCAGAGTTATTATAAATAAGTTCTGTAAAACCAATTCTAGTGAGGGTTTTTCACCGGAATGATATTTATAACATTACTAGAAATTGTGTGAAAAATATATTATAAAATAATGTGCGGAAGCAAAATGGCTGTCTATCACGGATGGTCAAGAAAACCCTTTACGTAGATACTGTCACAAGTTATTTATTTTTTTGTGGCTAGATTTGAATTGAAGTTTGCACTACATGATTAACTAACACAAGTAGACTTCACGAATTCTATTAAAATAATTGATTCTTTCAGGCTATGCAAATATCTCCCGAGCGTCATGAGATCGAATATTTCAATCGTAAATATCTCAGAAATGCGTCGATTACATTTAGGAAGCTCAGTCGAAATAGTCCCCATTATGTCAACTTGGAAGTTGATTCAAGTATCGGAGTCGGCAACAATTTAACGGTAAGTGTGTTAAAAATACAGCCATGAAAATCGCAATGAATAATTGGGCTTAAAATGAGCGTAGAAGATGAATGTTTTTCAGTGAAATTTACCTATCTATAACAAACCAAACCAATCCAGCCAAACAAACCCCAACAATCAATTCAGACCAATTCAGTTATTGATCATCCGATGATGATCAGACACAGAAAGATATCAATACTGAGCCGTGGTCACAAACGTGAAAGTAGACAAAACCAGTCAATCATCATCATCATCACGTCCACTATTAGACATAGACCTCCTCCAATTGTCGCCATAACGACCGGTCCTGTGCATTTCGCGTCCTTCAGATTCCCGCGAACCTCACCAGGTCGTCGGTTCACTTTGTGGGCAGCATTCCAACGCTTGTTTCGGTGCGTGGTCGCCACACTAGAACTTTTCGGCCTCATCGACCATCTGTTCTGCGAGTAATGTCCTGTGTAAATCCATTGCCACTTGAGCCAGTCGAAACTGAACTATTATTAAGAGTATTGTATTCGATCATAAGGCAATTGAAAGTACAATAACTTACTCGCAAGCTGCCGTTAGACATGTAAGTCCCTTTTTTGAGGAGTGGCTGGAAAGGCGTCATGGCGTCTTCACCTTGATATGGTAAGTTTGGGAGGTTCCTGCATTGGACTAAGGCGGAAGAAACGCCCAGGTGTCACCATTGTGTGAACCGCCCGGAAGCACGGTGGAGCATACAGTGAAGGTATGAAAGAGTTCATTTGCGTTAAACATGGCGCATACCATAAAAAATAAAAATAACAGCTGCCTTTATTGATATAATAATAAAACTTACAGCAGACATAATTATGGGTCATGTTTACAGGAAATGTTCTCTAATTCATCCCCTAAAAACCTCCAATGTGGGGCTAGCCTTTAAATTGTGAAGAAAAAGGAAAGAGAAGAGAGGCTGATGAGTAACAAGGCGACTTGCCTCTCGGAACAATATGCTCAAAGTGTTCACGATGATATATTGGCTCTGTGTATTCACATAATTATGTGCGAGTGTGTGAATAGAAGCATTTTTTTCAAATTTTATATCTACAATATTTGAAAAAATGCTTCTGCATTATATACCTAAGTCTATAGTTTTCAAAGTCAAAAGAATATTTATCATTATTATGAGCTAAACAAAACCATATCGAAAACAACAAAATAAAAAGGGTTATAACATCTCTTTCAGTATCTCCTACACACTTTCTGCTACACAGTATCTTTGACAGACCTGTTGGTCTAGTGGCCCTGACTGCTATGGCGGAGTTCGTGCGTTCGATTCCCACCAAGGACAAATGTTTGTGTGATGAGCACGATCGTTTGTAAAACGTCTCTGGGTGTAATGTATCTATAATATGTATGTAATGTATATATATAATGTATCTATAATATATAAGTATGTTTATCAGTTGTCTAGTACTCATAACACAAGCTCTGCTTAGCTTGAGACTAGATGGCGTTGTGTGATAGTTGTGGAATATCATATTAGGGGGTTAAAGTATGAAATTGCCGATTTGTACTGAAAAATTAAAATTCGTGTTCTTTTTAATTTAGCATATTTGTTTAATCAAAATAATTACCATTATTATCTATACATTGCTGCCATCTAATAGGAAGGTCATTTATGCCTTTGCGATAGAACTCTAGTGATCTAGATTCAACAAACTGGGTGAAAGCATTTTGTACTACTGCCTCCTGAGAAGAAAACTTTTTATCACGTAGAAATTTGTCCAAATCACGAAAAAAATGGTAGTCCGTTGGAGCAAGGTCTGGCGAATACGGAGGGTGACGAATGGTGTCTTATTGCAGTTCCTGTAGAGTTAAAACGGTTTCTCGTGCTGTATGAGGTCTCGCGTTATCATGGAGCAATAATAGTGAAGATCGATTAATGAGTCGGGGCTGTTTCACTGCTAGTTTTGCTATCATTGTGCGGAGTTCGGCACAGTAGATATTTGCCGTTATTGCTTGACCAGATCGGAGAAAGCTATAGTGAATAACACCATGCTAAGACCAGCAAACAGTTACCATTACCTTTTTATTGGTAAGCTTTGCTTTAGGTCACTGTTGCGGCGTTTGACCTGGGGTCAGCCATTGCATTTTTCGCTTACGGTTATCGTAAAGAATCCATTTTTCATCACATGTCACAATTCTATCCAATATTTCTTCATTTCTGTATCGATTCAACAAGGCAACACAAGTTTCAACAGGCGTTTTTTTCTGCAGATCAGTCAAATCATGACGCACCCATTTTTCATATTTTTTTATTTTATTGATTTGACGCAAATGAGTCAATATTGTTGGTAATGTAACGTTAAACCATGCTGCTAATTCATGGGTACATTGGCTCGGATCGGCTTCCACCATCTCTTTCAATTCATTGTTATTCATCTCGGTCTTCCACGTGGTTCGTTCTTCAAATCAAAGTTTCCATCACGAAAGCGTTTAAACCAAAATCGCACGATAAGTTCATTAGCAGTCCCCTCTCCAAACACAACATTGATACTGCGAGCTGTTTCTGCCGCGTTAGTTCCGCGTCGGAACTCTTATTCAAAAATCACTCGAATTTTCGAGGTATCCATCTTTCTTGTCTAAGCTGAATAAAAAAAAAAAACAACTGAAAGACGATAATTGAATGTTGTACCATGTTAAAAAAGTTTCACTCAAATATCTCAAACCATGAAGGTTCTATGTCAATTCGAAGTACATATTACAATAAAACGGCAATTTCATACTTTAACCCCTATTATATTAATTATGCAATTTCTTATGGTACCACAGTTTGAAAAAAGAACATTACTTCAGCCGCAAGATGTCCACAGTTTCACGTAGGTCTTCCCCAAGTGTCTCCTATGCTTCTTACCTACATCCACTACATAATCATGGCAATTTAATGACGATGGCGCTGGCTTTATCATCCAGTGGACTAACGTTGTCAGAACTAGGTTATTCGTTCACTCTCACAGTAAAAAGTTTTTATCATAAGACTAAAATCGGTTTTGCCGCTGCATTTCGACTTAATTAAAAAATTTTTTGTATTGCTTACTTCGGATATAATATTTGCAATTCTTTTTCAGATAAAAATGGAGCTATTTGAATTTCTAGGTGGCCATTACATACCAACAGGTGTCGTAGGAGCGTACAAGTTATGTGATTTTCTATACAAAGAGCCCTTTTTCGGAAAAATGTATGCCAAACAGCTTCCTGCAAATTGGTCATGTCCTTTCCCTCCTGTAAGTATATCCTGTACCTACAATTCTGTAACTAATTAAATATTAATAAAAAAAAAACCCTAGTTTGCGCATGCGGGTCTAATTGTTCTAATTCTAAACGTAGTCAACTTTTGTTCAAAACAAATTATTGAAAGTTGGAAAAAAGAAGGAAAGCTAGTAAATTATAACACATACTCGAAAGTGGATACCATATTTATGCTACAATATATATATTTAAATATATGATTTTGTCAGTAAAAAAAAAAAACATTCAACAGCAAAGTGCTAAAATGTAGATAACCTTACTTTCCAGGGCGAATATCACTTCATGAATCTTACAATTCATTTGGAGAATTTTCCTTATAATATACCTTTCACATATTCGTCCATGATAGTGAGGACCCGAGCTGATGTTCAGGGCTTCTTTACAAATACCAACGAGGAAGTGATCAGGTGGAAAACTTACGTGAAAATTACGCAGAAGATGAAGGGTGCGAATAAGAAAACCAAGCCATTAATGCAGAGTTTTAGTAAAGCTATAGTTGTGAATGATTTTGATAAATAAATATTTGTTGTTCGATAAATAATGATGTTTTATTATCATGTCTTACTAATTCTACTATCCAAATAAATATTACGACAAATATAAATTAAATTATACATTATAATAAAAATTCAAAACGAAATTGAGAAATTCAAACTCTATAAATATTTTGATATGTATTAAAAAAATGACAAAAAAAATATTCAGGATATTGCCATTGTTGTTACCCTGGTACAGGCCATGGTACGGAGCGAGGAGAAATGTCAGGTCGTGGCCTCCTTTTGCGAAACAATAATGCTAGCGAAGAAGGCGGCCGCACGCGTGTGGGAACGGACTTCCCCACGCCCCATCCGCCGGGACCTCGATCCCGATTTCCAGCCACCGTAGGCGTTCAGCCGTCCGGTAACCAGACCACCGGTTACCGGACGGCTGGACGCCTACGGTAGCCCTATTTTTCCATGCGCGCCTCAAAGAGATGACAGCAAAACCGTAGGGGCCCAGCAGTGCCGAAGCCTACTGGGGCCATGGGTCGTCCGAAAGAGAACCCAGGCGTCCTAGGACGCAAGGACGCTGGGAGCAAATAAGGAACATAGGAGTGGGTTTTACTCAGTAAAAGTCTGACACGCCCTCCCATACCACCATAAAGCGTCAGATGTCATTGGATGATTTCCCACCTAAAAAAAAAGGTTGATGATCAATTATTTATGTAAAATTATTTCAGTGTTGGTAACCCCAGAATTATTATTAGGTAGAGATAAGAAAACGGGTCAGTTAATTTGTACACAAAAAATAAGTTTGGTTTTTGAAATATAAATATCATCCATGCTGCATAAAAGTCACTAGTTGCAATGTCAACGTCGTAGTATGTTTAAAATCACATTTGACTTGTTTTATTAAACCCCTTTTTGTAACGGTGCCATCGGTGATTTGGAAAAACTTTAAATAATGGGAAAACTCGTTATTTTATTTTGTATTTTTCAACTTATTTCGGTAAGTCTTTACGTTTTACTAGCGACTCAGCTACGTACAAAGAGCAAACTGTAGAGGCCCAGTAAGGCCGATGACCGCTAGGGCCGCGGGGATTTTCTGAAAAGGAAACCCGTAGCCTTAGAACGCAAAGGCCAAGTGAAGGACAGTACAGGTGTGATTTTAGTCAGTTAATGACTGGCGTAGGAGTAGAAGAAGTCATTGATGATTTCCCACCTTTAAAAAAAGGTGCAAATTATAAAACGCTCGGTCTGTTAATAAAAACCGTAACAAAATTCGTTCTGTGGTTCAAAAAAGTATACGAAAACATGTCTAAGTTTCTTTTTGAGGAAAAACGGAAGTGGTCCTTTCATTAACCTATTGGTCGCTATTCCAGGCGTTTCAAGTGTATCGATCAACTCCTTTGAATTGCCTTGCCTGTGTTATTAATATTTAAACGTTTTCTGTATTTCATTTTATGCATTAAACAGTCATCTACAATACACTACCGTTTCACGAACTTAACACTGCTCTCCATCAGGTAGGATCGCAGTCAAGCACTGGTTTATATCAATAATAATTTCTATCACACTTTTCATTAGTAACTCGGAATTTTAGGGTTATTTTTTAAGACAGTAAAATCTTATTACATCTCTAACAGTTATGTATCCATAAAGATTAGGATTAGAAAAACACTACGGCATCCAGTCTTTCCACCTAACTCACATCCTCACCGGGCCTTACCGGATTTGGCGGGAAGGAATGCGAGTTATATCATCTAAGAGGACACGGTGGGAAGTCTGCCCCGCTTGGATGGAACACCGCCGTGTTCTTGTGGAGGCAATCAGCGGTGGCGACCTCTCGCGTCCAGCTCTGGTCTCTGGTTGCTGCCGCCGATTGCCTCCACAAGGACACGGCGTTGCTCCGCCCAAGTGGGGCACACCTACACCGTATGCTCCACTTTGTCGGCGGTCCATACAATGGTGACACCCGGGCGTTTCTTCTGCCTGAGTCCGATGCAGGAACCTCCCGAACTTGCCATGTTCAGAGAGGACTGCGTCATGCGGAAGGTGAGGATACCGTGTTGCCGCTCCAGCCACTCCTCAAAGAGGGGACTTACCGCCGTGATTATGGCGTGCCCAGCTTTGGGTTGCGACAGTCGCAGTCGCCATTTCTCCATGAGATCTCGCCAGATGTCTGTTCGTCAGCAGTGGAGTTTCACCCCGGCGTTGCATCTCTATGCGCAAATCGTATGCATGCACGATGCAAGGACTGTTCAGATCCCACGGTGGCAGGCCAGCAAGGAGGCTCGCCGCTTCGCGGGAGGTGAAGGAATAGGGGTGGGTTTTAGTCAGCAAAAGTGGTCAATTCCTTCTGGCAAAAAAGTTGTTTGATGACTACAATAAAACGGGGTTGGGAGGTTACATTAGATAAACTATCAAACATACGTTAACACAAGTTCTGTGATCATCAAATATGAAAAAAGAAAGTTGGGAAACACTACCTATCAAGAAGAAAAAGAGTGACTGAAATTAGAACCTATTCATTGAACCTGTAGTTAGCGATCAGTTAAAAGACGTGATTGTTATATATTTCAGACAACAGAAATATTTCCTGAAAGAGTAGTGACGGATTCTGGTAACAGCTGCTTGCACACCATCAATTTCACGTTCAGAAAACGGAGTCGCACCAGTCCTTATTACATAAATTTTGACTTCAACGCGACCTGTGGATATGGGAATAACTTAACGGTTGGTATCGTTCACACCACATCTAGAACATCCTCCAGACTCCTTTAAGCCTTTCCAGATATTCAGCCTTTTAAGTTTTTAATATTTATGTTTGACAAATCAGGTTTCACGGTATCAAAGTGCCTAGACCGACTTAGTTTTACGTTAACGCGATCGACACGTTTATGACGTATGGTGTTCTGATTGGCCCGCTCCAAACTCTTAAGTAATCAGCCCCCCTAGCCAAGTTACGATCGTTTCGTTTGCGTCGAACGCCTCGAGTAGACCACGCCTCCGATTCCTTTGTTCTGACGTCATCTCAATGCTCAGTCACGTGGTCAGAACAAAGGAATCGGAGGCGTAGCCTTCTCGAGGCGTTCGACGCAAACGAAACGATCGTAACTTGGCTAGGGGGGCAGAGATCCAATCGCGGTAAACGTTTCGATTACATTAACGTAAAAACAACATACACTCAGTGCACTGTAATTGTAAGCGAGCCCATTAAAGTGCTAATAGCCACAATAAAAATAATATTGCCAAAGAAATCTTTGGCTTTTAATGGTACTTAATTAATTCTGATTTTCTGATTTCAGATCAAATGGAAGCTAAGTGAATATATAAGTGGGCGCTACGTGCCGATACCTATACAATTTGAGTACAGGCTTTGCGACTTTCTGAACAAAGACCCATATCTTGGCCAGATGTACGCCAAACAACTGCGAGGAAACTGGTCATGTCCTTTCCCTCCCGTGAGTGCAGCCGACTTTTTCTATTGTTATTATTGGACTAAATTATCTTTCCATCTCGTTATCCTGCTTATTTTCGTCACCACTTGATGTATACTTATCGCGTTTAATTTTTGTTATCTACACTTAATATACGTTATGCATATATCATTACATTATTATAAAACAAAGTCCCCTACTGCGTCTGTTTGTGTGTATAAACGGGATAAACTCAAAACCTGCTGTTCAGATTTTGAATTCGAAGAACAGTGTGATTCATGAAGGTTTAAATGTATACCTAATACATCCATACTACAGTAGAAAAACGTCAAAAATTTCGAAGCGAAGCTGGGGCCGGTCGCTGGTAAGAAATTGTTTGTTTGAATGCTCCAATCTCAAAAACAGCTGGTGTAACTTCAAAACATCGTTTACGAAAAATTATAGGCTATACACTCTACAACTAAAGCCGCGTTTCCACTAGGCAACATTTGGCGCACGACATGTTGCACAACATGTTGCCCAACATGTTGAAAGTCAGCGCAGAACTTTTGTTTAACAACGTTGTCTGTCTACGCATCTATTACAACGTCAGTCGTCGACAACATGTCGTCAGAGGAACTAGTGTGGAATTCAACGGCAGTGTCACTACGGGCATTGTTGCGCGTCACGTCTCCACTCGGCAACAATTGATGCTCAAGTAACGATGCTCTCTAAACAAACAACAGGCCGCGTCATATTGCGCGCCAACTGGCAACGTTGCGCGCTGTTGTGCAACGTTGCCGTACATGTTGAGAGTCACGTGTTGCGCGTCAATTGTTGCCTAGTGGTTACGAGGCTTAAAGTGGCGGGGTAGTAACCAAAAACGTGGTCGAAACCTCGAGAGACTGCTAGTTACTTCATACAATTTACTCATATTTTTATTTTTAGGGTTCTGTACCTCAAAAAGAAAAAAACGGAACCCTTATAGGATCACTTTGTTGTCCGTCCGTCTGTCTGTCTGTCTGTCTGTTTGTCAAGACCTTTTATCTTAGAAACGCGTGGAGGTATCGAGTAGAAATTAAAACCGTATACTTTGGTCTGCGGTCCCTTGAAACTGTGAAAAAAATTCAAACTTCTAAGTTAACGAAAAAAAAATATACGGTCGTTTATGTCGTAAAAAACGTATATTTTGACACTCTCAACGAAATCAAAATGCACGAGTCCGACTCGCACTTGCCCGGTTTTTTATTTTTTTCTTTATTCAATCTGTTTGTTTTTAATGTTGTTTGAACTATGCGTCGTGGGTAAATGTTTTTTACAATTTTATTTCTGTATTTCAGGGAAGAAGCATCTTCAGGAAATTAGTAACTGATGTAGACCACTTACCTTTTATACCATTCACATATTCATCACTAATAGTCAGAATCCGAGTTGACATTATGTTCTTTATTGGACTTCCTATAGAAAAGGTAGCAGTTGTAGAAGTTTACATGACAGTGAAGCAAAAGTTAAAAAAATCTGAGAATTAAGAAAGAGGGTTATTGACCTGACTAAAACCTTTAGAATTCATTGATTCCTAGTTATAATAATTGTGATGCAGAAAAATAATATGGAAATTTGGCGTAGTTTTATATCTCACAACACACACACAATCACAACACAATCAGACAAAACACATTTTTTTTTTATTCATGATAGGTTCGCGCTTGACCGCTATCTCACCTGATGGAAAGCGACGATGCGGTCGACGATGGAGCGCGCTTACCTAGAAGTAACCTATTCACTCTTGACTTAAAGATTCCCGGGTTGTAGCCATCAGGAAACACAGATTCCGGCAAGGAATTCCACTCCTACACACACAATCACAAACACAATCTCAGAATTGGATAATAAGTATGTGCGGTTCATTAAGTCCAAAGCCAAGGTAGGTGCTAGGTAACTCGGCGTTCTAGCAAAGGTCCAACAGTACTTCACACCGGGACAGCTTCTAATGTTATACAAAGCACAGGTCCGATCGTGGTAGAGTACTGCAGCTATATATAGGCTAGTGCTGCAAAATGCGATCTGGCAGCTTTGGACTCGGAGGAAAGGCATGCGAAGAGGCTAATTGGTGATCTAGATTTGGTTAAGTCCAATCTACAAAGCCTTGAGCACAGGCGAAGCCAGTCTTTCGTTGTTTTACAGGATGCATTTTGGAGAGTGTGCGCGGAAATTGCATGACTTGATTCCGCCATTTCCTTTCTACCATTCTTCTACGGTCCGGACTTTCCGGAATTCATTTCGACTCGTCGTTTATACCGCGTACATCTTATCGCGCGTATCTTCCCCTCCGATTATAATTTAGGTGTGTTCAAGGCTAGAGTGAATAGGCTCTTAATAAACTAATGCGCCTCATCATCAACGATTGCATCGCTGCGCACTATCAGGTGGGATCGCAGTCAAGCACTAGGTTATATCAACTAAAAAGGAAGGAAAGAGAATTTTATTATAGTATTGACTACCTCAACGAAGCTTGGACCATTGAGTTTCTTGCCGGTTCTTCTCCATAGGAAACGACCAATTTGGAACCGTGCACTAGCTTCTGACGTTTTATAAGTGCCCATGTAGGCCTATGTGAAATAAAAATATTTTTAATTTTGATTTTTGATCTTGCCGAGGTTGACTTTGCTGTCAAATATTGGTATTTGTTAAAATAACGTATCAAAAACAAAATACATTCTAAAACTGACACTGTTTAAATGCAAAAACTGGGCGAACCAAAAGAAAAAAAATATTAAGAAAAGTTTTTGTCTTTTGACAACTTGCAATATTATGTTTGTGATGTTCTTTTTTATTGTGTAGGTATTTTTCTTTCTTTATTTGACCTTCGAATTTTTTTTTTATGACTGCATGAAAGGAACAACTATTTTTTTTATAATTACTATTTTAAATTGAAATTGCCAGTAACTAGATTTAAAAAATCTGGAAATGTGCATCAATGTATACAGTCCTTAACTAGTGTAACCTAACCTAAATAAATAAACCTAGACATGATTGATGATATTTTAGTGTATTTTGTTTTGTTTTACATTGTATAAGAAAATCTGTTTTTTTTTTTTTTAAACTAATGATACTAACAGTACAATAAATGAATTTGTAACTTATGTTTTTGTGGTTTCAATCATTCATCTGGAGTCGTCATGAAACTGTGGATTAAAAGGTACCTACTAATAAGGATTAGTTTAAGCCCCATATCTTGAAAAGATACACTGAAGTTTATTTACATTGAAGAATCTTATACATGACTGCATTAAATTACAAAACAGATATTGTCACCATAGAGCTGATCGCCCTGAGTACTGCGGTGAAAGTGTGCCGCGCCTGGGCGGAGCAGTGCCGTGTCCTTGTGGAGGTGATCGGCGGCGGTGACCTCTCGCGTCCGGGTCTGGCTCTGACCAAGGTCCGGGGCGAGAGGGAATGGGTAACGGACGCCTTCTTCTGTGCCTCCAGCCACCGTCGAAGGAGACGCCCCAGATGTTGAGAGTCGACGGACGTTCTGCGGCCACCGTAAGCGCGGACTTGCAGACGACGAACAATGGGTATCTCGCTGTCAGACCATCCGGTAAGGACCGGAGTCAACAGCTCGTATTACTCTGTGCGTGCCTCAAGCAGATGTCAGAAAAACACAAGGAACCAGGACAAAGTTATTTTGGTCGTTTTAGTGTTTTTTTTTGGTGAAGTCGGGTTTTTTTTTGAAAAAACTTTTTTTTTCACACTTTTTAGTTGCGATACACTTATAGCCAGAGTACCTATTTCTCATGACAATTCCAATTAACCCAAACACTGCTAGGTACATTGTTTTATTACGAAGTTCCCGTGTCCACCTTCCACCTCAGATCAGTTCGATAGTACCTTATAGCCAAAGTGCATCTTATGACAATTCTAATATGTATCTCTATTCTAATAAGCACAAACACGGCTAGGATACTTTGATTAATTACGGAATTCCGGTGCCTATCTTCCGGCTCCATCATCATCATCAGATCATTTCGATGATACCATTTTCAACATAACTATTCAAAACCATTTATTTATTTGTATTGTCATAGTCGCTTAACTATATTCATTGTGATATCTATGTGAGTATGAAGTTCCGTTGGTCATTTCTCGTCTTTTTCATCAGTTTCACTTGATCAAATGTTACTCTTTGACTGTAAATGCTTAAGTTCTCAATGATAATACTTAAATCACCATATAGTTTCCCATAATATTTGAGGAGTTCCCTCGATTCCTCATGGACCCCATTAGAAGAACTGGAGTTTGAAAAAAAATAGACCAATCTGGAAGCATATCCTTTAAGAAAAAAAAATGCAAATCCGTCCATAAACGACGGAGTTCTGAGGTAAAAAACATAAAAAAAATATACAACCGAATTGATAACCTCCTCCTTTTTTTGAAAGTCGGTTAAAAAGATGGGACGCTGCTACCTTTGTTTTAAAGAACTCATTTGTACTCAAACAGTGTCGAAAATACGATGACAATGTCGCCTTGCGGCCGCTTTGCCATGCTTATTTGCGAGACATCTGGCCATGAGCAGGAGCGACGGTGGAATCCTCAAATCAGAACGCACCTGTGGTGATAGTAGTCTAGCCTTCTGGGTAGAGTATCATCGATTCGTCATCTTCGCTGTCTATGGAAACGTCTGTTAGCGATATTCGAATATATCGCAAATATTCTTTATTCAAAACATGACCTTTCCATGAAGTTCTCTCGATTCCTGATCAAGTAAAATAATAATAAAAAAAGTATACCTTTTAAGTTTTTTATTCTAATACCTTTATTTTTTAATTCTGATTCTAATATCTTTTTAAAACTTTAACTCATCAAAGTGAGTCACCAAATTATTGAGGTTGATAGTTTTATAAAGGTAAACGAACCGTAAATTTTAATGTAATGATGATTACTAAATAAATTTCAGCACTAATGGATAACTCATGTGTCACTAGCAATTTTGTTATAGGGAATATTGAAATAGAAAAACATTTCTATAGATATATTATTTCTAGGGGCGTTTTAAGGAGTCTAGAAGAAATTAGTTCTATAAGTGTAATCTTTAATAATGTATGGGACTGACTTTCTATAACGACTTTGAATGTCTTTCTTCGAATACTTAACCAACAACAGCCCCCCTAGCCAAGTTACAACCGTTTCGTGCCGAATTCCGTTCTCCAATCGGGAACGCCTCGGTGTCAGCTATTGTAGAAAACGATAAGTTGGTAGCATGTTGACGCGCCTGAGTCGGCCGCTCGTTCTATGTCGTTCTACAATAACAAAGGATGTAGCGTTGAACATTGTTGAAACGATAACAATTCATTCTATCATTTTGAACGATGGGAACTTTGCTACGAATTTTCTATTCGTTTGTTCTGACCACGTGACTTAACGTTGAGATGATGTCATTCCCATACATTTCGCTAGCGTTAACGATTGCAGATTATCAACTTGGCTAGGGGTGCAGGTCGTCCGCTGATAGAATGTTACTATTTCTAAGCTTTCTTGGTTGCACAGTTAATGGTAGGGCTACTATGACATCTGGATCTCATCATAATGTCGGTGTGAAAGACAGAGACAGAGAGAGAGGAATATATAACTTTATAGGAGAATAGCGCTATCAGTTTCTCACACAGGAATTATGATGATTTTAAGACGTCATAGTGTAGCTGCATCTTTGTCGCAAATATGAACTAAAGAACTGATGAGTCTAATCTGACATAGCGATATTAAATTTCTTCAATAATATGCGACAGTCCGGAAACAACTAATCATCGGGCAGTTGCTCAGACCAGCCCTCCTAGCCAAGTTACAACCGTTTCGTTTCGATTCTCTTTTCGTTTATCGCCTCGAGTCGGCCACGCCTCCTATTCCTTTGTTCTGACCACGTGACTGAGCGTTGAGATGACGTCAGAACAAAGGAATCGGAGGCGTGGCCGACTCGAGGCGATACGACAGCCGTCGGTCAGAGCATTCTCCCTTTTCAAGGGTGGTTGCCTGAAATACTTCGTTCCGTATATCTCTAAAATTGTAGGGCCTCTATACAGCCTTGGCTTAGGCCTTAATAAACCAGCACACCATGTAAATATTAGTATTCAGCTGCATCCGGTTAGGATCGGGGACACCATATTTATGGCGGTAAGTCTCCTCTTTGAGGAGTGCCTGGAAAGATGTCACGGTGTCAAGCGTCACCTTCCGCATGACGCAGGTTTTAACCAGACATAGTAAGACCATTTGGCAACGCCATGTCCTCGTGGAGCCGATCGGCGGCAGCGACTTCTCGAGCCCTGGTTCAGGTCATGGTCCGGAGCGAGGAGGAATGGCAGGCGGTTGCCTCCTTCTTCTTAGCAGTAAGAGATTATAAGTTCTTATAAATAAAGTTCAGGATGGTCTACAGAACTTAGCATCTTATTATACCTCAATTGTTTTGTCAGTGAAATCGACAACCACACCATATCCATATACAGGGGCGCCGGCTTTTAGAAAACCTCATGGTTGGTCATGCTCATTTGATGACTTGAAAAAGTGGCGAAATGTGAGAAGAGAAATGCACATTGATCGACCGACAAATAAATAAATGTCCTACTTACATACTGCGTACTTAATTACTAATTATGATTGATAAAAATACAAAATGAAACCATTATATAAAAATGAAACTTTTTTATTATCAAGAAATATTATAATTTATACGTAACCTAAAAATCGATTACTGATCTGTTTCTTGATGTCTATTCTCAGGGGTTCTCGGCACCCACTGTTTATTTCTCATGGCTGCTCGAGCCCCCGAGCACCCACGGAGTCGGCCCTGTCATAATATTCAACTTAGTTCCCATTTTCACATTATGTTTTTGGTGGTAAGTTTTTACGGAATACCTGTAGAGGAACTCGAATATCTTAACAATTAGTAGTGCAATAAATTTCAGTATCGATGTCACGTCATTATCTATGTCATTGGTTTTGCGGCGTTGCTATCTCCTAAATTTGAATTAATCTGTTTTAGATTTCCTATTCAAATGATGTAAAAAATGCACTGCCTTTTGTTGTGGATAAATAAATGTATAATAGTAGTGAATTGCAGTTTGTATGAGTGTGATGGCATTATGAATGTTTGAACAACCATTAAAATTAATTTTGTATTTTATTTGGAACTATAAATTGTTAGCATTTAGTCTATTGCACTGCATTTTGGAGCTCCATTGGACCAAACAAGATGAAATTATTATTTTTGATATTTTGCACTGTACAATTTATATCGGTAAGTTTCTATGTTGACGTCATTTCGTTTAGTTAATTTTAAAGATGGCACGTATATTTTTCCAGATAAAACGGTATCAAAACTTCTTAATTTTACTATTTTTAGTGTAACACAATTTTAAATCATGTTTTGTCTTTCCAAAAATTTTAGACTACAGAAATATATCCTGAGAAACTGGAGACGATAACCAAGAGCACCAAGTATATCCAAAACATCACGTTCAGATTCAGAAGGCATAGTCGCAACAGTCCTTATTACATAGACTTTGATTACATCGCCACGACGGGATATGGGAATAACTTGACGGTATGGTTCTTAATACAATATCAGCATCATTATTTGAACCCAAGGTCACTCAATGCTGGTAAATAAACCTCTACTGTGTCCAATCATATTTCTCTGTTCCATTACATTATTTTAATGTAATGATGATTTTAAGATAACGTGTTCGTGATTGAAGAAGTAACACTCATCCATCCATTATTCTGTGTTAAGTTTTGAGTTTATTCTTTAGGAAAACAACAATCAGGCTCGTAAACAGCCAAATGAATTGAAGTGCACAATTTGCTCGATTTATTCGATAGAAATGGGTTAAAATTCATTATAATTTAATTACGTCCTTTAAAAAATGTAATGTTGAGAGCAGGCAGAATATAGCGAGCAAGTGTGATTGCATTTAATTGAATTCGTTGTAAATTTTAAACGGTTTTAGTAATGTTTATCTATTGCTTTGTCTAATTTTCAGCTCAAATGGCAGTTAAATGAATATATAAGCGGACACTATGTACCAGTACCGGTACAGTTTGAATATAAATTGTGCGACTTCTTGTACAAAGATCCATTCTTTGGTCAGATGTATGCTAAGCAACTAGTAGGAAATTGGTCGTGCCCTTTCCCTCCCGTAAGTTCAACACCATTTTTTAATTTATTATGTGATAAGTTAACGAAGATTACAAGGATGTAGATATTAAAGTGTAACACATGAATTTTGAAAATATCAACTGTTTTCTGAACATCACCTTTCCATGATTCCATTTTTTAATGGCTTTGCCTGTGCAGTGATGTTTATTTATTTATTTAATTTGCATGTACAGTAGCCAGTATAGTCTTTAATGTATGAAATATTAAACGTTTTGTGTTTTGGCAAAGTAATTAATAGTGGTATTTTTCTAATCTTGTGTATAACAATAAGTAGTAATGTAAAAAAAGTCTATAACTAAATAAATAAACTACAATAAATCGCTGTAAACAGCATGAAAAAAACAATATTTTTTGGACATAGTGATGTTTAGAAGATAACTGTGGTCTTGTGCCACTTTTTCATAAATATTGCTCACTATTGTTACAATGACATATAGTCATAGTAGTTTATTGGTAAGGGATTTTTACAAGTGAATGAGAGAATGTTACATTATACTTAGTCAAAAAATGCTTATATTACAATGACAAATAATAAAAAATGACAAACAAATAAAAGAAAATACAAGAAAACAAATAAATTGAAGTCAAATTAAAATTAAAACAAATCCTAATAAAAGTCACAATAATTTATATCGTTGTGTTTACAGCCCACAGGTAGCATACGATCACAGCTATAAACGTTTCAATTTCTTACGGATCTTGTAAAAGAAAGAAAGAAAAACATTTTATTTGGCGGACCAAGGCGCAATTAGTTAATTACTATTTGTTAGTGTCAATCACTATCACAACATTAACGCGTACGTTTTCAATTCGTTTATCTTATTTTTTTACTAGTTTTAGTGACGAAAAACTGATAATGTGAAAAAAATATTACAATAACCAATTTAATCTATTTTATCAATGGAAACCGCAAAATATTACGTATTATATCTCCATTTCATTATATTATAACAAAAATTGGTAACGCCTAACAAAAATATACTAGCAATGCTTCTATACGTATCTTCGTTCGGTTACGGTTTAAAGATTTGGTTCTTTTTGCTATTGATTCCTCGTATTGGCTTCTAACATATAACCTAGGTTTCATTACTGGCGAAGAAAAAAGTAAATTATGCCAATAGTTTGCTTTGGCATGTGAAATTTGCTAATTAATAATTCTAACTCGTGACGGTAAATGTTTTTTTTTTCAGGGACGAAGTCCTTTCAAAAACCTGGTAATGCACATAGAGAACATGCCTCGAGTACCGTTTACTTACTCTTCACTGATAGTCAGAACCCGAGCTGACCTCATCATATTCATGATAGAAGAGATTGCCTTAGTGAAGATATACTTGACGGTCAGACAGAGCTTGAAGAAGATTGATATGGACAGTTGGAATGGAACGATTTTGTATAGACATAAGTTTGCATAAAATGTGGCAGTGGTATTCAGTATTGCCAATGACAGACATGTCATTAAACTTTTTTTCTCGGGCGAATGGTATCTTCTTTTTCCTGCCCTTATCCCATTTTATTTGGGGTCGGCGCAACAGGTTTTTTTTCTTCTATTCTGTCCTGTCACCCGTTATACTATCACTAACTCCCTTTTCTTTCATATCACTCCTCACACTTTCCATCCATCTTTTCTTTGGCCTCCCTCTCCCTGTCCATCCATCAACATGTATACTCGGAACTTTTTTAGCAACATACGTTTCATCCCCTCTTCTTCACATTACCATACCAAGACAAACGATTGCCTTTCAACTTTTCAATCAATGGCGCCACTTTCAAACTTCCTCTAATAATTATCTCTCGGGTATCGTATTATTAAAATAAAGGATTTTGGAATTATAATCATTTCAATAAAATATGTAACACAATAAATATTATGTAATTATAGTAAAAAATATTATTATAACCTATTTTGATATTTTGTTTGCCACAGTTATTCCACAGGGTTTCGGGATCGGAATCCCGGCGGTGGCTGAGGCGTGAGGACCGTTGCCTCACGCGAACGGCCGCCTCTTTTGTTAGCATTACTGCTGCGCAGAAGGAGGCGACTGCCTGCCACTCCTCCTCGCTCCGGACCATGGCCTGTGCCAAGGCCCGGCGCGAGAGATCACCGTCGCCGATTGCCCCCACGAGGACACGGCGTTGCTCTGCCCAAGCGGGGCACACCTCCACTGTGTGCTCCACTGTGTCCTCCGGGCGGCCCACACAGTGGCGACACCCGGGCGTCGCTTCCGCACGAATCCGGTGCAGGAACTTCCCGAACTTACCGTGTTCGGTGAGAACCTGCTTCATGCGGAAGGTGAGGACGCCGTGAGGCCTTTCCAAACACGCCTCAAAAAGGGGGCTTACCGCCATATTTGTTGCGTGCCCAGCACTGGGTCGCGACAGTCGCTGTCGTCATTTCACCTTGAGAACCCGCCGGAACTCTGTCCGCCATGCTGCGACTTGTCGCGGCAGCGGAGTTTCGCCCCGGCGTTGCACTTCCATGCGCAGATCGTGTATTCCACAGGGTAGGATTTTTGAGCCATTGGAATTTTGTTTCATATGGATAAGTTACTACGTAACAATCAAAATATAGTTAAATAAATCTTAAATGCAATAAAGACTTCACACGAATGTACTTTTAGAAATTATTTTTTACTTTGTAACAAAATAACTTAAAGTGACAGTTGTGTAATGAGATTGAAGCACATCATCAGTAGGGAAACGCATGTTTTTTTTTTAAATTAATTATTTACTTCTATAATTTATAACGTGAAAAAATACAGTCCACTCGTTAAATACTTTGAAATTAGTTTTTTCGTTTATTTAAACTATACCAGGCTATGTTTCTAGCTGACTACTCTGATAATAAACAACAATTCAAACTCGGGTAGTTCCACAGCGCCCCAAAATTCATTTTTCTCATAATTTTAATACAGTGATTCCACCGCGCTCCAAAAAAATTAAAGTAGAGTTAGCAAAAAAATAAATAAATATGGTACTTATGAAATAAAATAATAAGGGAAGGAAAAAATGCACATCGAATACACAGTAAATTATGTTTATTTAGTCATAATCACAACAACGCTCCAACAATAATAAAAAAAAACAAAGCTTCAAATTAAAAAGTTTTCTTGAGTCTAGAATACGAATCACAACATTTTTCATAATTCTTTATTGTACACAAAAACATACATAGTACACGGTGATACATACAGTTTATATACAAAGGCGAGCTTAACTGAACAATGAGTTTTCTACCAGCAAACCTTTGAGTTACAGAGAGAGAATGCATTCGAGGATAGGATCCAGTGTACAATATAAACCTTACATAACTAAATCTAATCTGCTGATCACGCCAAAGTAGACATTTTTTTTTTTACAAAAAAAACATACAACAGACTTCAACATAAAAAAAAAAACTGAAAAGTGCAAAGTGTATTGTCTCTTCGTTATTTAACACCGACTTTCGAAATTAAAGTTATTTTGCACTTTTCAGTGTTTTTTTTACATTACTTCAATGTTGTAAATTGTGTTTTTTTACATTGAAGTCAGTTGTATTTTTTTTTTGTAAAAGGTTATTTTACACTTTTTAGTTATGATACCACCACTAAAAAGTACCCCTCAACCAAACTTAAATAGTTACCTTATAGCCAGAGTGCACCTCATGACAATTTTAATAATCCCAAACACGGATAGATTACATTAATTTATTACAGAGTTCCGGTGCCTAACTTCAGGCTTCATCATCAGATGATCGATATATTCCCCCTCTTCTTTCAGTCAGTCATCGACTACATGTATAAACAAAGCAATTTTACTTGTTACGACGGTTCTGCTGTGATCCTGTGAGGAGCTCTGTTCCATATCTTCGAAGTTCATGATCAGATCATAATAATATTTCTATATATGACCAACTTGTAAGCATAACCTTTCAATAAAAAAAAAAAACAAAATTGTCCACAATTGACCGAGAAATCGGTGAACATACATAAAAAAAGAAATACATTCAGCCGAACATAGAACCTCCTCCTTTTCCTCAAGCATGTTTTCTTTTGAGGTTACTCTTGAAAGAGCGACATATAATACCATGTGAAGAACATTCAACGCTCAAATCTAAGCCTGCAACTTTGAAAGTTTGACCCTGCGATTTATTAATGGTCATTGCAAAAGATATCTTTCGGAAATTGTAGGCGTTTATATTGTAACGGTAAATCCGATGGTATTAGAAAAATTTGGGGGAATCAATACATCTTCTCTGGTACCATATTCAGTGAGTATTGTGCACTCTATTATGAAAGTTTTTAGTGATTTTACCAGCAAAAGCAAAGTTTAGGTTTTTTTTTTTAGATGAGAAAATCATCTAATGACAAATCACACTCTTGGGTGGGGCGGGAGACTTTTACTGACTAAAAACCCACTCCTGTTCCTTCTTTGCCTTCGTCCCAGGGCCCCGGGTTTCACTTTCATACTACCCGTGGCCCCAGTAGGGTTCGACCCTGCTGGGCCCCCTACGATTTGCTGACATCTCACTGAGGCGCGCGTGGAACAATACGCGCCGTCGACGACTTGGGCTCGGTCCGGAAGGTTACCGGACGGTCGGACAGTGAGCTACCCATTGCTCGCTGTCCGCAAGCCCGCGCCTACGGTAGCCGGTAATCGGGATCGGAATCCCGGCGGCAGGGGCGAGAGGACCGTTGACTCGCGCGGTCGGCCTCCTACTTTGCTGGCATTACTGCTTGACAGAATTGCAAAGTTTAGGTGGATTCAGGCTTAATAAAATAACAGGACAACCTACTATCAATACTATTTTATGAGGAGGGAGTCCAGACGGGTTCAAAGAATTAAGAAACTCTGTAGGAAAAAACTTTTTACAAAAAAATAAAATAACAGACTTCACTATAAAAAACAAAACATTAAAACGATCAAAATAACTTTAATTTCGGAAGTCGGTGTTTCTGGTATTGTTTGCTTGTTATTTAACACCGACTTCCGAAATTAAAGTAATTTTGATCGTTTTTGTTTTTTTTATTTTTGTAAAAAGTTTTTTATTTCACACTTTTTAGTTGTGATGCACTTATAGCCAGAGTGCCTATTTCTCATGACAATCCGAATTAACCCAAACACTGCTAGGATACATTATTTTATTATGAAGTCCCCGTCCACCTCCGGGCTGATGTTTTAGTATAGGGCAGTCGAATTTATCAGCAACAACCGCCAGAATGCCATTGCAGCTCGCATGAACCCTGCTTAATAAGGAGGCCACATTTTTGCGCAAAATGGCTATGAATCCGCTCTGTACGCGTCTCCATGAACATTCCAGATGCGCTGCAAAACTGTGGGAGCCGCAATAACATCTTATAGGCGTTGTTGTATTAGACGTGCAAAGCGTCGAGGGCATTTCGCGATATGTTGTCCTTAAGCTACTGCAATAGAAGTTTTGGCAGTAGCCAAAACGCCTTGCCTTGCCTTGCTTGCTTGGTTTGCCTTTTATGCTGACTAATTTAATTTTGGAGCGCAGTGGAATACATTTACGGAGTGCAGTGGAACTACCCACAAACTCAGACGTCAAAATCTATTTTAATTTATATGCATCTATTTTTAGTAGATGTTTCGATTGTACTTTGACAAAACCAGTTTCAGTCATAGTCCTAGATTCACTAAAATAAAGATTCACTAGAAAGCACCACAGGATTTAAGTTTTGAGCTATGTTTTCACACAAACACTACTAATACAGTATGAATATCAACGCCGATGACATCACAGTTCGTTTCGACCAATGATGCAATTTTTAAATTTGATTTACCCTCTCTTATTTTCCACTTTAAAAAAAGAAAATCTGCGTAAAAAATAACTTTAGATAAAAACTAAAAAGAAAGAAACAAGTTCAGTCCAGTACTGGGACCCATTAGATGGGATGATTTTAGTCTGGATTTTAATGGGTCCCGACTGTTGCAGTCAATATGTTCCGTATTAGAATTTATTATTTGTTTTATTTAAATTGGTTTGTACGCTGCTGGACTGAACTTGTTTTTTTTCTTATTAGTTTTTATCTAAAGTTATTTTTTATGCGGTCGGGTTTTTTTTTATTTTTATTTTTTTATTTTACATTTTTTAGATATGATAATCTAATAAAACTATAAACTATTTATTCACTCTATTTTAGGCGTACCTTTATCACTTTAAAGTTCACAAACCTAGTCCTAACCTAGTCATCCGGCTCGCTTATTTTGTATCTTAAATAACATTGAAGAGTCTGTTTATCAAAAAAAACATTGGTTTACTAGATGTATATCAAAGTTTATTCAAAACTTGTAACAAAAATGTGAATTTTTAAATTTTTGGTGTTCTATCGGTTTGTTCCAGCTAATATCCGTAATTTTCTCGCAGGAATGGGATTTCAAAATACGGGATAAATCTGCGAAAAGGTTAAACAAAATTTGACAGGACTTTCATTGGGATATAGCTAATATTATGATGAGTACCTACCTTAAGCTACTTTTTATATTTAATTAAATTAATTCCGGCGGTTTGACCCCCCCCACCCACATCACCACATCCTGATTCCCAGGAGAGAACATCTTCGAAAGGGCTGAACCGATTTTAACGGAACTTTCAATGGCGGAAAGCTTTTTTTATATATTTTTTTTTTATCAAAAAAAAATAAAAAAAAAACAACTATCACACAAACGACTATCACAAGAACTATTACAACTATCACACAACGCCGTCCAGTCTCAAGCTAAGCAGAGCTTGTGTTATGAGTACTAGACAACTTATAAATATACTTATATATTTCTAAGTACATACATATTATAGATAAATTACACCCAGATACAGAACAAATGATCGTGCTCATCACTCAAACATTTTGTCCTGGGTGGGAAACGAACCCACGACCTCCGGCATAGCAATCAGGGCCACTAACCGGCCGCCACCCATTCCCCGTCACTCCGGATCATAGACGCGTGAGATATCAACACTGCCGATTGCCCTCACAAGGTCACGGCACACTTCCACCGTAAGCTTCACCGTCTTTCGGGCGATCCGCACTATGGCGACATCCCCTAGCATTTTCTTCCGCCTGAATCCGGTGCAGGAACCTTCCGAACTTACCATCTCCGGTGAGGGCCTGCGTCATGCGGAAGGTGTGGAAGCCGTGGCGCCTCTCCAGCCATTACCGGTAAAATGCTGCAACATTGCCGTCACTGTACAACATTGCCTAAATCCTAAAAATGTTAAATAATTGTCTTATAGAAACGGTTTTAATGTCAGTAGCAAAAAGGAGGGTGGGGGAGGGTGGGTTTGTGGGTAGTAATGTAAAAGCAAGTCGATAGTCTATATGACAACATTTACGCATCATTCATTCAAATAATCCAACAATAAATTGTCAGTGTCAATTTTAATGTCAGTGGTCGTGGACGTGTTTATACCGGCTCGGGAGAAAATTTTATTTTGGGAGTATTTATCCTTCATTTACAATGTAATAAGTTATATAGCAAAGAAAATAATATGCTGTTTTTTGTTTTTTAACTCGTTTTTCTGTTTTAAATCTTATTTTAAAGAGTCAATCATGGTTGGCAAAGTTGTAGCAGGTTTTAATTCATCTACCTTGGGGAGCAACTCTACAGGCCTATTCACGACTGTATGGATTTCTATAAAACGTGTTCAACTTTGCCTACCATCGTTAAAAAAAAATATATATTATAATTAAAGACTAGATGAAGTCTAACATGGAAAAGAAATTATAAGCAAAAGAGGCGCCAAATCGTCCCCTTAGTACTCAAAGAGGAGACTTACCGCCATGATTATGGCGTGCTCAACTGACGGATAGTTGATGTTACAAGGAGTAAGTAACTTAGGCTACTTTTTATTTTCCCGCGGGAACGGGCCTTATTTTCATATCCTCCCGGATATAGCTCTGGAATAGATAACATTTTTTTACATGATTGCCCCAAAAAAGGGGAGTAACGAAGTTGCGAGTAACCAAACCTAACCCACCAAGTTAGCAGAAAAATAAATGACATATTTCCTACTGTATTTTTTTTTAATATGGTCATGATATACCATTTTGGAATCCTCATGATGAACTCTTGAATTTGATACCCGTATTGCACTACCCAAAAAAGCATTTTTTTTACTCTAATGTAGGTATAATAGCGTCCCACAGTCGTTATGCTGATTTTTTTTCAACGTCACCTCTATCATCTAAGAATACTTGGGTTAACAAGACGAATCTAACGATATGCTAATTATGTAAATCCGTTCAGTGGTTTGGAAGATATGAGGTAATAAAGAATATTAATATCCCGAGCCACAACTATTAAATACCTTGGCATTAATATTGACCAATTTCTAAACTGGCAGTGTCATATTGATGCCCTGACCTCACGTGTAAGAAAGCTAATCTACGTGTTTAAGCTACTCCGTAATGCCGCTGATTTGGATACCCTTATGTTGGCCTACCTTGCACTATGCCAATCGATACTATGTTACTGCATCACAACATGGGGTGGGGCAGCGAAGACTATAATGCTACCTTTAGAAAGGGCACAAAGAGCTGTTCTTAAGGTCATGTCAAAAAAGACGTTTCGATACCCAACTGCTAAACTTTATAGTGACACAGCTACCCTGACTGTAAGACAGCTCTTTATACAGCAAATAATAATTAAGAAACACACAACTCTAACTTTTGACCCTTCAATTTATAAACGTAAACGCCGATCGGATATAGTCTGTCCCCCATTCAGACACAGAACAAAAATGGCTAAAAGGCATTATAAAGTTATCAGCGGTTTTTTGTACAACCGAATTAATAAAATTTTAAACTTGTACCCATTAAGAAAAATGGAGGCAAAAAGGAAATTGAAATCTTGGCTTAATAAGCTGGATTATACTGACACTGAGAATCTCCTTAAATAACATATTTAATAAATCCCTTTTTAAAAGTTTAATTCCCCCAGATAATAGCCTAATTTAATTAATTTTCATCTGTCATATTATTTTACATAAACACACTCACAACAGTACACCTACTACCACTCACTCTCTCATATACAGCACATAGACACACTCTTACACGTCGTGAATGTGGCACATTCGCACTTTTAATTTTAATTTTAGTTCGTAATTGTTATGGATTCCCTATATACAGGCATACCTAGATGGGGAATCCAGTGATTCAGAAACTTTTTACTACAGACGGTTAGTGTAATGATCCTAGTGAGGTGATGGAGCATCCCCTAGTGTCCGTAATACAGGTTAACTCCTAGCACGGGACTGGGTCTTGCTTCGTTATCCACTGTAGTCTTTTATCCGTCACTCTTGATGTAGTATTAAGTTAATTTGTACTTTGGTTTTATTACAATAAAGATTTATTATTATTTTTTTTTATATTTTATTTATCTCAGGACCCTGAGGTCCTGGACCTTTGGGAGGCGTACGAGGAGCCGAAGCCAACTCGCAGAGGCCCTTTAGATAATTATAAAGGAACATGATATCAACCGACGATTATCCCTGTACGCGCTATGCTAGTGCACCCAAGGACAACCCCCGGTTATTGAAAAACTGTTGCGACATATGGAGAACAAAGATAATAGGGCTATGGTTTTTGGAGTCTTAAGTGGACTGGTAACATGGAACTATGTCAAGACTATGGCCCCTGCCTGAACAACGTTATTAATATGCATCGAAAAAAGGCAGGGGGTGACTTGCACACTCAATAAATGGGCCCCCAAAAACGGCCGCTAGCACGAAGTGACGTAGCAACAAGAGGGCAACATATCCTGAGGTGCTTGAGGAGTGGAGAGGTATACCACGGCTATCAGGACAATCCCGGAAGTACGGTCAAGATCCCTACCAGCACCTTACTGGATTATACATCCTTCTCCCGAGCACGTTTGCTCTTGCGAATCTCCACTCAAGCCAGCCAATAAAGGCAAGAGAGAGGTGGGAGCTCAGTTCCTCGTCAGTGTTCACTACGGCCGGCCAATAAAGGCAAGCCGGAGATGAAGAACAAGAATTCTCCCGGGAGATCGGGTCCGTGGGGTCGCTAATGCCCAACAGTTCGCCACAAAACTGCACTGCGGATTGTATCTCTCTTAGTCTGGCCCCTCACCCTAGGCATATTACGGCAAAGCAAACTTTACCGATACAGACCTAGGGTATATTGGAGCACGCAAGCCCCACCACGACGTCAACGTAGAGATACGGCGATGGGGTATTATTATTATTATTATTATTATTACATACAAACATACATTCATACATACATAAAAGTGATAATGATAAATGCAGTTTTATCTCGCAAAACATTTAATTATTACTTTTAATTAGGAAAAGGTACAACGTTACGAAAACGGCACGCAATTCTCTGTGTCCCGGTTGTCAAAGATGCTAGTGCGGGGCGATGGGACGCGGTGACGTAGGGATGCGCTCACTCATCGACTTTTAGTCTAACACAAGATACGCGCTAAAAACGTATTATGTTTTTAGCGCGTATCTTGTGTTAGACTAAAAGTTTTACTATTACTATAAACCCTTCTTGCAGTCGGGTAATAATAACATAATATATTAAGAGTTTAAATAATAACTAGGCGAAAAAAATATTTTTTAATTATAATTAAAACTTGAGTTTAATCTATTGTGTGAGGATTTCTGCAGCATCTAACTGTTTTGTTTTTTCTCTAAATACCATACAAAAAATTAAATAAGGTATTAACAATCTATGTTTTTGGGAAATAAAAATATTTATTATTATATTACTGTGACGATAATTAAGATTCGAAAAAAAAATCTCAAACAAAAAAAAAATCATATTCCCTATTAGCATACCGAAACATCGAGTTAAGACTGAATATAGTATAAAGTTATATTCAATACAGAAACCAGACAAGATTCGGGAAGTTCACAAGTAGTTCATTAGTTTGAATGGTCAGTTGGAATCTGGCAAGTTGCACAGGGCACTTGCCAACATCACGACGAAGATTCAAGAACAAAAACAAAAGAAGCTCTTATTGCTACAATAACGTTATAAATACCAACGTTACTTTATTTTATGCTGTATACTGTCAGCACTGTATAGTTATCATCGAGATATAAGTACTAACGTACTAGAGAAGACACCGTAAATTCCTACTTTGTCTCGTTCAACGGCGGCGATCGCGCCGCACTTTGTCGAAGAAAACGCGTAAGTACCGTGATTTACATGGCGCTTAAGACCTTTTTGCCGAGAATAAATACACTTCCGCAGCAAATCTAGCGCTGTGGTAAATTAGTTACGGTTTAGACGAATTGTTATTATTTTAGCGCTGCAGCGAACTAAAGATTCAAATTACGAAAATAGGACCATTCAGTTATTTGACGTAGCTTCTCTAGTACGTTAGTACTTATATCTCGATGATAGTTATAGAAAGAACAATGGCGAACTTCCAAACATATTTTTCTAGTGTCCAGTGATGGAAAATATGCAAAAATATATAGATTAAATCCCTGAACAATTTTGCCGTAAATATTCCTATGGGACTAAAGATAGTCCAGTTTAAAGTTGGTGAGATTATCTCTGTATATCACAATTGGAAAATAAGTGGAACCATTGAAAATGGTACGATCTTGACAAAATGGAGCCAACAATTTTACTGTAGTAGTTGACTACCACAGCAAAGCTTGCCGAGAACGCTTACTCGATATACTTATTTGCTGCATAATATAAAATTAACTACAGCAAAAAAAAAATAGATTGTGTTACACCCGCATTCCTATGTAAAATAAAGTGCCTGTACTCTGTATCACAACTTAAATACTTTCGGAACTTGACATTGGCTAAAAGTAAACAAAAAAAAAATGAAATTTCTATATAATTATATAGGTAGTTCTATTAGAAACATCTCTTCCAGGATAGCTAAGTTCAGCAGCTGTTAGGAAAATTCGCAATTTTACTGATGAGCAACACCGCTAATCTATTTTAGTTTCTATCATAGTATAATGTCTTACAGTATCTTACTATGAGGTCGGGCTGTAGATATCGAGTCTATTTTTATTTTGCAAAAAAGAGCTATCAGTGGCATTTATAATCACCGCTGGTTCGATTCTCTTAGGGGTATTAATATCATGACGATATCTTGTCAATATATCTATTAAAACATCATGTACGTTAGAACCATGGGTAGTCCGATAGGGAACTAATGTCCTGGAAAATTTCATTCTCCTAGGCCCAGTAGT
Organism: Mythimna impura; assembly: GCA_905147345.3. Lineage (NCBI taxonomy): Eukaryota > Metazoa > Arthropoda > Insecta > Lepidoptera > Noctuidae > Mythimna > Mythimna impura. Next base: position 18,699,917 of record LR990353.1, on the reverse strand, counting down.
TTCGGCTGCGCGTTGATATGTCAGTCAGTCAGTTTTTCCTTTTATATATATAGATAAACGATTTGACTTTGAGTTTATTATCGCTTGTAGCATTGTCTGTGTCATCAGTTTTCGCAGAGTTGTTACCTACTAAATTAATATTACGAGTAATCTATTTTAGATTTTCTGTTCATATATGATATAAAAACACTGGGCAAGTGCGAGTCGGACTTGCGCCCTGAGGGTTCCGTACAAACTTACCTATCTAATGAGTTCAATTCCTGATTGGAGTCAGATTTTCCAAAACGTAAAAAAAAAAATTGTCATCTAACTACAAACTTTTTCCCCACGGGTAGTGTGAAAGCGAAGCCCGGGGCCTCGGGATGAAGGTAAAGAAGGAACAGAAGTGGGTTTTTAGTCAGTAAAAGTCTGACACTATCTCTCGCTCCGCCCAAGAGCGCGATTTGTCATTAGATGATAATCCCACCTAAAAAAAAAAAACTACAAATTTTCTGTTTTCAGATTTATTCCTCTTGTGTTATAAGACCTTGCTTTATACAAAATTTCAAGATTCTAGGTCAACAGCAAGTACTCTAAAATGTTGGTTTCCTTGAGTGTCGATACTTCTACGCACTCCCGAGATAAAGGGTCTTGACAGACAGACAGACGGACGAGCAACAAAGTGATCCCATAAGGGTTTTGTTTTTCCTTTTGAGGTACGAAACCCTAAAAATGCACTGACTTTTTTGTGGATGAATAAATGAATTATAATAGTGAATTGCAGTGTCAATGAGTAGGTATGATGGCCTTATTAATGTTCTGAACTCTCATCAATATATATAGCTAGCATTTTACCTATTACACTGCATTTCCGAACTTTACTGGACCATACAACATGAAGTTATTATTTTTGATATGTTATACTATAAAATTTATATCGGTAAGTTTTTATGATAACTTTATTTTATTCAGCTGTCATTAAAAATGGCATATATAATAAAGAACCTATGCCCTTAGCTCTCGCTGGAACGCCTATATCAATCTGCTCCGACTTTCGGTACCTCGGGTCGCTTATCCAAGGAGATGGCGAGGTAGACCGAGACGTATCAAATCGGATCAATTCAGGATGGATGAAACGGCGACAGGTCACTGGAACAATTTGTGACCCAGGTTGAAGGGTAAAATCTACAAGTCCGTGATAAGACCTGTCATACTGTATGGATCAGAATGTTGGGCTGTGAAAAAGACGGATGAAAAAAGATTGCATGTAGCGGAGATTTTTTTTTTTTTTTTTTTTTTTATTGGTGGGAAAATCATCTTATGACAAATCCCGCTCTTGGGCGGAGCGGGAGATAGTGTCAGACTTTTACTGACTAAAAACCCACTCCTGTTCCTTCGTTGCCTTCGTCCCAGGGCCACGGTTTCGTTTTCACACTACCCATGGCCCCAGTAGGCTTCGACCCCGCTGGGCCCCTACGATTTGCTGACATCTCCCTGAGGCGCGCGCGGAACAATACGCGCCGTCGACGACTTGGGCTCGGTCCGGATGGTTACCGGACGGTCGGACGGCGGGCCACCCATTGCCCGCCGTCCGCAAGCCCGCGCCTACGGTGGCCGGAAATCGGGATCGGAATCCCGGCGGCGGTTGGGGCGTGAGGACAGTTGCCGTTGCCTCACGCGATCGGCTGCCTCCTTTGCTAGCATTACTGCTTCGCAGAAGGAGGCGACCGCCTGCCACTCCTCCTCGCTCCGGACCATGGCCTGTACCAAGGCCCGGCGCGAGAGATCGCCGCCGCCGATCGCCCCCACGAGGACACGGCGTTGCTCTTCCCAAGCGGGGCACACTTCCACCGTGTGCTCCACCGTGTCCTCCGGGTGGTCCACACAGTGGCGACACCCGGGCGTCACTTCCGCACGAATCCGGTGCAGGAACTTCCCGAACTTCCCGTGTTCGGTGAGAACCTGCGTCATGCGGAAGGTGAGGACGCCGTGAGGTCTTTCCAACCACGCCTCAAAGAAGGGACTTACCGCCATAATTGTGGCGTGCCCAGCACTGGGTTGCGACAGTCGCTGTCGCCATTCCACCATGAGATCCCGCCGGAGTTCTTCACGCCATGCCGCGACTTGGCGTGGCAGCGGAGTTTCGCCCCGGCGTTGCATCTCCATGCGCAGATCGTGCATGTGAGCAAGGCCTGTTGCTACCAGATCCCATGGTGGCTGTCCAGCAAGGAGGCTCGCCGCTTCGCGGGAAATCGTCCGGTATCCTCGCACCATTCGTATGGCCATGACCCTCTGACATGCGTTCAGCCGGGCCGCCGGCTGCTTCCGCAGCGCCGGCGCCCATATCGGTGCGCCATAAAGGGCCATGGACCGAACGATTCCCGCGTAGAGCCTCCGGCAGGAGGCGTCTGGACCCCCAAGGTTGGGCAGGAGCCGCCCGAGGGCAGCCCCAGTCCGATTTAGTTTGGGAGCCAGACGTCGGAAGTGCTCCTCGAAATCCCATCGGCTGTCGAGAACGAGTCCCAGGTACTTCATCGTTGACCCGACGCCGATGTGGACTCCTCCTACCGTCAGTTGGGAACCCGGTGGTGGCGCGTTCCGAGGGCCGTGAAAGCACATTGCCTCGGACTTGTGCAATGCCACCTCGAGTCCCAACTCCTGGATCCTGCCCACGACTGTCGCAACCCCGCGTGTCGCTAGTTCGACCGCCGCCTGGTACGACTCTCCCTGCGCCAGGACCAGCGTGTCGTCTGCGTAGCAGACATGTAGCGGAGATGAGAATGTTGAGATGGATGTGTGGTGTGACGAGAATGGATAAAGTGAGAAATGAGTATATTAGAGGAAGTTTGAAAGTGGCGCCAGTGACTGAAAAGTTGAAAGGGAATCGTTTGTCTTGGTATGGTCATGTAAAGAGGAGAGATGAAACGCATGTTACTAAAAGAGTTATGAGTGTACATGTGGATGGGTGGAGAGGGAGAGGGAGGCCAAAGAAAAGATGGATGGATTGTGTGAACAGTGATATGAAAGAAAAGGAAGTTAGTGATAGCATGCCGGTTGATAGGATAGAATGGAAGAAAAAAACATGTTGCACCGACCCCAAATAAGATGGGACAAGGGCAGGAAGATGATGATGAATAAAGAAAAGAAAGAAAGAAAAACATTTTATTTGGCGGAAAAGACACAATCTTAGGACTAACTTATAAATTATAAATATTCTCCAATAAATGATCCACGTCCACGCAAAACGGCTGAACGTTCAGCATGATGCCATGACCACACGCAAAATGCGACGAGTCTACAGCGCTGGTTCTCAGCGTGGATTGTAATATCTTATTAGATAAAGCGGAATCAAAATGTTTTCTTTCTTTATGGACCAAATTAGGAACACGAAAAATGACATTATCCAGGCTGTGTATGATGCATGTAAATTTAAGTGACATCTAATTAATTTAATGAAATCATAAATTTAGTATAATATTTAAAATTTATTCTGATTAAAAATATAGTAATTTATTGTTTAATTTATTTGATATTGAATTTAATCTAATTTGCATTGACAATCTAATTTAATTTGTATTCATTCAAATTGATTTAGTTTTTAATTTAATAACAATCGGACATTTTCAATTTTTAATTTTTATGAAATAGGAATTATAAGGAAAAAGCGGGTAGGAAGCCCCGCAAGAGGTTTCACCTCTGCGTATTTATTATTGTTTTTATTTGATTTTCCTAAGTTTTCGTTAAGTACCAGTAAATATTTCCAACCACTCAGGATAGTTAGGAGTGCTCCTATGTTTTCCCTGTATTTCTGGCCAGAACTGATCGATAATTTGGAAATCAATCCGTTGGTGTTGTGAATTCCGAAGATTTTGTTGAAGCTGATTTTGTTTTTTATTGAAGAAGTCGTCATAAGGTTGTGATTTTTGGACAAGAAAGTGTGAAGTGGAAGGTGGTGCTGTGATTGAAAAGTGGATTACAGTTGGAAAGAGGATTACTTTGTAAAAAGTAAAATATCCCCAGCTCGAACCAACTTTTACCGCCATCTAGTCTCGGAGCCTGGTATCAATTCGCCCGTGACTCTTCATCGTTCAATACTGCAAAGAATAAAGATCAATACTACCAGTACAAGGCCGAGGTTTGTGTTGCGACCGCCAGAGGAACCAGGGTTTACATAAAATTTGCAACACTCAAGCTCGTCAGGTTTCCAGTGGGGAACAGCAGAGGGCAGTTCTCTCCAAAGTGAAAAGCGTTTTACTTACGCATGTAATTAATTTTTAAGACCCGCTTTTTTTTAGTAATTTATTTTACTCCTGCTCCTATTACTTAATATTAGGTAAATAAATAATACGATATTATTACGAAGCAACAGGTAATGGGTAGTATAGTAGGTATGTTAATTTGTAAAGTACCTACTTACCATTATTTTAGCGTTTGACTTTTGATTTAGATCGTATCAGTCTGTTCTATTATAGTAGGTACATTGTAAAGTTTTTCTCATTTTTTATCTTATTAATTTGTATTAATATAACGCATTGTAACGTTTTTCTTGATGTGACGTATTTTTATTCGTCAATTTTATGTTTTTTGCTATTAATGGTAGTTAATAATAATTACTTTATTTTATCCCTTTGACATTGGACAATATTTTTTGTTTTTGTAAATTTCATATTATTATTTTTTATATTTTTTTGGACATTCTTAATTATTGAAATGCTGAATTATTTATAAATTATTTGTTGTTTACTGTTACCACTTTATTTGGGTATACTTTATCACGATTTTAATTTGTGGCCTAATTATTTGCATTTCCCTATTCCCGAGCACTATATTTATTTTTATACAAAATGAGTTTGCCTTCAATTTTAACTTGCCCCCACTGCCCGGGTTCTTCTCGCGTTTTCTCTGCGCACGGGCTGAAGGTGCACATCGGGCGCATGCACAAACATGCCCTGCGTTCAGGTGCTGTGTCACAGGTACCGCCGATCGACACAGTTAACACCTCATCGTCGGGACAGGTGCGCCCGGCGCATTCACCAACCCAGAGTCCCTTAGATAGGCTAGCTTCTTGCAAGGCAAGTATTCCCGTTCTTCGACACATACCTAAGGGTGCCCGGAATCAGGCGGCAGGGAAACTCTGCGACATTTTAGATTCTTGTGTTGCTAGTAATGGGGTAGATGAGTGGAGTGCTCTTCTTTCATTTGCTTACACATCTTTAAGAGTCCCAGCGAAAGAGTTGCCCGGTAATATGACATCTAAAGTCAAAGCCAATATAATGTCACCTGTGCATTATCATGAAGAAGAAGTGGACGCAAATAGTAGGTCGGGTTCCCGGTCTATAAAAAAAAGTATAGAAACAAAGGTTTTCGAGGGCGATTTAAAGGGGGCAGTGCGGCTATTGATGTCCGACGACACGTTCGCTCGGGGGGACGCCGACACCCTTGCTTCTTTGAAACTCAAGCACCCTGATCCTTCGCGTCCTCTCAGTTTTCCACCAGACCCTGACCCCTCATTTACGGCATTGTCGGTTACTGTAGAGGACGTGATATCGGCGCTTGGTTCTTTTTATACTGGGTCAGCAGCGGGCTTGGACGGGATCCGGCCGGGGCACCTCAAGGAGTTGATTTCTGTGTCGGCGGGGGAAAATGGAAGGCGTCTTGTGGGGGGTTTGACTAGGCTGGCAAATTTCTTGCTAAGTGGTCAGTTGAACCCATGCGTTTGTCCGTTCCTGTACGGGGCATCACTCTTTGCACTAGAAAAAAAAGATGGCGGAATAAGACCAATTGCAGTCGGTAGTGTCTTTCGCCGTCTTACTGCAAAATTGGCTTGTCGTGCAGTCAAAGAGGATATGGCCCATTACTTGCAGCCTCATCAGTTGGGTTTTGGCACACGTCTGGGATGCGAAGCTGCCATCCACGCCACGCGAGCATTTGTGATGGACCCGGAGAATGAAGACTCGATACTGCTGAAGCTCGATATTCGCAACGCGTTCAATACTTTGGAAAGAGACGTTCTGTTGAGCGAGGTAAAGGAAAAAATCCCGTCTTTATATCCCTTCCTTCATCAGGTTTATAGGCTGCCTTCTAATCTTTTCTCCGATAACAGTCTTATTCTTTCAAAAGTGGGAGCCCAGCAGGGGGACCCTCTCGGGCCACTCGTTTTCAGTTTGGCCATTCATAAGGCAATTATCGAGCTGAAATCCGGCCTAAACGTGTGGTACCTTGACGATGGCACTATCGGGGGCAAACCAGAAGATGTTTTTCAGGATTTAGAGGCTCTAGTCCCTCGCCTCAGAGACCTGGGTCTGGAGGTGAATCCCTCGAAGTGCGAATTCTTCCCCTGTAGTACTGAAGCTCGTACACACTTTTCTCGCTTTAACTCCTTTCTTCCTGGCCTCAGAGAACTTTCATGCTCCGACTTCAATCTCTTAGGATCCCCTATTTTTCTTGGTGCAGTACCTGAAGCCATTACTTCTCGAACTCGGCTCCTCCTTTCTGCTCACGAGCGTCTTAAAGATCTTTCCGCGCACGTTGCGATTGTCCTGTTGCGCATGTGCTTCGCTCTTCCAAAAATCACGTATCTGTTGCGGACCACCCCTACTTGGCTGTGTCCTGAGGAAGTTTCCTCGTTTGACAACGCTTTGAAGTTGGTGGTGGAGTCTGTTCTCAATGTCTCCCTAGATGGGCCCCAGTGGAGGCAGGCGGCTCTACCAATCCGATATGGTGGTCTCGGGGTGCGGTGCGCACGGGATGTGGGTCTGCCGGCTTTCTTAGCGTCTGCGCATGGGGTTGCCAACCTAGTCACTGTATTACTCAATACCAATGGTGATGGGGGAAGTATGCCTTTTGTGTCGGATGCTGTGTCAGCTTGGTTGACCCTCAACTCGGGTGCAACAATTCCCGATTCAGTTCATGTTCAGCGGGCGTGGGATGACAGGGGGGTGAAGCTGCTCCAAGAGCAGTTGTTGGAGGGTGCGTTGGGAGTCGATAAGGCTAGACTACGAGCAGTGTCGCAACCCGAGTCCGGGGCGTGGTTACAGGCGATTCCTTCACCTCATCTGGGCACTCTACTTGACGATGACTCTTTGCGTGTGGCGGTGGCTCTCCGCCTGGGCTGTAAGGTGTGCGAACCTCATACATGCACCTGCGGTTCTATGGTGGAGGCCGATGGCCATCACGCATTGAACTGTCGGCGCTGCACAGGGAGGTTCCCACGTCATCATGCCCTGAACGACATAGTCCGTAGAGCCCTTATATCGGCAAACGTCCCCTGCGTGCTTGAGCCTCCAGGTCTTAGCAGGTCTGATGGTAAGAGACCGGATGGGCTGACTCTGGTGCCATGGAAAAACGGGAAGTGCTTGATCTGGGACGCAACTTGCGTCAGCACTGTCGCCGCCAGTCACCTGAGTCGCACCATGCACACTGCCTCTGCCGCCGCTGAAGACGCCTGCTCTAAAAAAAGGCTCAAGTACGCTGCCTTGGATCAGCTTTACCATTTTGTGCCGGTTGCTGTGGAGACTCTGGGCAGTTGGAGTACGGAGGCAAAGTGTTTTGTGGGGGACTTGGGCCGTAGGCTCGCTGAGGCAACGGGTGACTCCCGGTCCAGGTCGTTCTTGGTTCAAAGGATGGCCATCGCTATTCAGCGAGGTAATGCGGCGAGTGTTATGGGCACCTTTGCACCGGGAACGATCAGGGGCGGGTTATTTATTGACGATTGACATTTAATTTATGACATTAATGTATTTTTTTTTTAGATTTGATTGTATTGACATTTTAATTGTTTTTAATTAAAATTACAATAAAATAAAATGAAATGAAACCATTATATAAAAATAAAAATGAAACTAGTTTTTAGTATTTTTATGATATTTATATTTATTTAATGTGATGTCAACTATATAATTGCAATGAATTAATGAATGTTATTGGTATGTTTTTGTTTGTGTTTTGTGTGTTTCTGTGTATTTGTATTTGTGTTAACCTATGGGTATCTTACCTGAAATAAATGTTTATTATTATTAGGACAGAGTTTATTATAATCAGAAAATTAAAATCTGCTCTATAATTCATCTCAACGAGCAAACAAATATAATTATTTATTGCGACTATTTTAAATCACGTTTAAAACTTCTTTCTATTTCAGACTACGGAAGTATATCCTGAGAAAATCGTGACGATAATCAAGAGCACCAAGTATATTCACAATATCACGTTTACGTACAGAAGGCATAGTCGCAACAGTCCGTATTATATAGATTTTGATTTCAACGCCACCACGGGATATGGGAATAACTTGACGGTATGGTTCTTAATACAAAAATGGTGGACTCTGGAGTCACTCATAGCTGGTTACAAACCTCCATTTTTTTTCAGCCATATGTTCCGGTTCCGTTCCGTTTGTTCAATACACTAATTTAAAATAACCTCTTTTTTATTAGATTACAAAAAACTATAAGATAAATTTTTGAATTAAACCAATATATTTTATTAAATTTTTACATTAATCAACTTTTTCACGATTCAGGAATGGAACTATTTACTTAAGTACGTTAGCACGGAATCATTGACGCGTGAGTCCAACTCGCACTTGCCCGGTTCTATTTATTGTTTTATCAAATTTTTAGGTGACATGGCAGTTAAGTGAATATATGAGCGGACGCTATGTACCAGTTCCGGTACTGTTTAAATATAAGCTTTGCGACTTTTTTTATAAGGATCCGTACTTAGGTCAGATGTTCGCTAAGCAACTAAAAGGAAATTGGTCGTGTCCTTTTCCTCCCGTAAGTACTACACTATTTTTTAAATTTATTCTATGATTGGACTACTTAGATTACTAGGATGTATTTAGTTAAATGTAGCCTATCAATTTCGAAGTTATTAACAGACACGCTAGTGTTTTGGCGGCGTTGAATCCCACCAGATTGGCTTCACCCCTTTTGGAGACTGCCTGAAGTGAGACATTCGTACGCTCTACCATAGCCTCTCTCTCGGACTGGATTAGCTTCTTACTAGCCCGAGCTAGTAAGGAGCTAATCCGTCTATGATAGCCATGATACTGCGCGTATGGGTTAAAAAAGTAGCAGCCACCGGCCACAAGTGGCTATCGCGCGCTTCAGCTTCCTTTGTGGCAGCTTCTGGCTTCTCGTGGCGGCGTTTGTGGCTGTCGCGTATGGTCCATGTACGGCGACCCTTAGATCTTGACTGGCCTGTTGATCTACTGAGTAATGGTCGTGACGTCTATGTCGGAGGTCGTGGGTTCGATTTCCACCCAGGACAAATGTTTGTGTGATGAGCATGATCATTTATTCTGTGTCTGGGTGTAATTTATCTATATATTATGTATTTATGAATGTTTATCAGTTGTCTAGTATTTATAGCACAAGCTCTGCTTAGCTTGGGACTAGACGGCGTTGTGTGATATTTGTGAAATATTATTATCTATTAGCTAATATTTATAAATTTTAAATGCGCTGATAGAAATCTTAACTTGTAGTAAATGTATTTTTCCAGGGACGAAGTCCCTTCAGAAGCCTCGTGATGCACTTAGAGAACATGCCTCGCATACCATTTACCTACTCTTCATTGATAGTTAGAACTGAATGTGTAACGATCCTATTCATGGAAGAAGAGATCGCCATATTGAAGGTATACATGACGGTCAGGCAGAGCTTGAAGAAGATTGATATGAACAGTTGGAAAGGGACGATATTATATAATCATACGTTTGCATAAAATGTGGCAGTGGTTCAGCTTTGCCAATAACAGACATGTCATTAAACTCTTTTTCTCGGGTGAATTGGATCTTGTTATTGTAATAAAGGATTTTTGAGTTAGAACTAGATTTTCTTTTTTTTGTGTAAATATAATTTGTCTTCAAGCCCTTCAAGATTGTCGTCCAATAAGTTATTGAGAAACTTGAATGGCACATAGGATTTTTTAACCTTGGAGAATGTTTCCTTGATAACGTCAGCTTGGCAAAATCCAGGTTACCATATTATTAAATTTTAAGATACAAAGGGAAAGACTTTTTGAAGAACTGGTGACTAATATCGCATGACTTCATAATAATTATCTATCCTACCATACTATATTAATAATATAATCATAATCACCCCATCGATGTATCGCTATGTTGACCTTGTGGTGGGGCTTCCGCGCTAAAATGAAGTCTAAGTCTATGCTGATAAAGTTTGCTTTGCCGCAACATGAGTTTGCATGCCAGAATTAGGGACCAGACTAAGGGAGATACTAGTCATAGGGCGTGAAGGAGGAGGCCGCAGCGTGAGGACGTTCGTTACCTCACGCGAACAAACGTCCTCACGCTCCAGCCGCCAAGATTCCGACCCCAACTATCAGCCACGATAGACTTGGGCTTGCGGACGTCGAGCAATGGGTACCTCGCCGTCCGGCCGTCCGGTATTCGACTGGATCGAGCCCATGGTAGTTAACAGTGCGTAGTGATTCACGCGCTCCTTAAGAGATGTTAGAAAACCGTAGGGGCACAGTAGGGCAGATGCCGATTTTCTGAAAAGGAAACCCGTAGCCCTAGAACGCAAAGAGCACCTGAAAGTCGCAGGTGTGGCTTTAGTCAGTAAAAATCTGACACGCCCTCTCGCTCCGCCCAGAGCGAGAGAAGTCATTGGATGATTTCCCACCTTAAAAAAACCCACTAACTACCACAGCGTAACTCTTTGGTTGGATATAGACGGTTGCAATTCACGCGCTCCAACCACCTTCAACTGCGGTTGGGAAAACGCGCCCGCCCTCCAAGGACGTTGAAGGTCGTATCAAAATTTGGATTACATCTGCTGTCTAGATGGATTGCAACAAGCAAGGTCACCTCTGTTGGGACGCTGGATTACATCCGTGTGGCACACGCTATATTAAATCGTTTATTTTAGAGATATGGATCCGGGCTAGATAATCTGTAAAAAAATATTTAATTATAGTTTTAGATTAATTATAGTGGGTTACAAAGTCAACTGGAATTATTTTAATAACATCGCGATCGCGTGGTGTTTTTAAACTCCTATTAAACTTATAGTTAAGATATTATAGAACTTCTTTTTGTTAAAGTTCTTCTTGAACTCTTTTATATAACACTGCCATTTATTTTTTTTTAGGTGGGAAAATCATCTAATGACAAATCCCGCTCTTGGGCGGTGCGTCAAAAATAGTGTCAGACTTTTACTGACTAAAAACCTACGCCTGTTCCTTCTTTGCCTTCGTCCCAGGGCCCCGGGTTTCACTTTCAGACTACCCGTGGCTTCGACCCTGCTGGGCCCCTACGATTTGCTGACATCTCCCTGAGGCGCGCGTGGAACAGTACGCGCCGTTGACGACTTGGGCTCGGTCTGGATGGTTACCGGACGGTCGGACGGCGAGCCACCCATTACTCGCCGTCCGCAAGACCGCGCCTACGGTGGCCGGTAATCGGGATTGGAATCCCGGCGGCTATATAATACTGCCATTAGTTTTTTGAGACGACCTTAAATTATGGAGAGAATCGTTAATTTATTTTCTTATTTCGGTAAGAATTTCTGTTTTATGATTTACTAGCGATCCGTTTTGGATACGTATGGGCACAAATTATATATACAGTGGTGGTCATATAATTAAGAACGACTATTTAAAAACAAGCTTTTTTTTAAACTTACAACAATTATACTTTTTGCATGTCTTTTTGTATCCTCTCGGTACCGCAAAATTTTTCCACATTGTCGTAGCACATAGTTATAACAAATGATTAATTCAATAATGTATAGATAAACGTTTTACATAATCTTAACATACGTATTATTGCAAACTTACTGGCTGGCCACATAATTAGAACGCTGGATAGTTTATTTTTAACCGACTTCAAAAAGGAGGAGGTTATATGTTCGGTTGAATGTATGTTGTTTATTTTTTTTTTTTATGTATGTTCACCGATTTCTCGGTCAATTGTGGACCGATTTTGAATATTTTTTTTTTATTGAAAGGTTATGCTTCCGAGTTGGTCCCATAGAAATATTGTTATGATCTGATCATGAACTTCGAAGATATGGAACAGAACTCCTCATAGGATCACAGCAGAACCGTCGTAACAAGTAAAATTGCTTTGTTTATACGTGTAGTCGATGACTGACTGAAAGTAGAGGGGGAATATATCGAACTGATCTGATAGGCCTGAAGCCTGAAGTTAGGCACCGGAACTCTGTAATAAATTAATGTAATCTAACCGTGTTTGGGATTATTAGAATTGTCATGAGATGCACTCTGGCTATAAGGTATTTAAGTTTGGCTGAGGGGTACTTTTTAGTGGTGGTACCATAACTAAAAAGTGTAAAATAAAAAACTTTTTACAAAAAAATACAACCGACTTCAAAGTAAAAAAAAATACTGAAAAGTGCAAAATAACTTTAATTTCGGAAGTCGGTGTTAAATAACGAAGAGAAAAAACTATTATAGAAACACCGACTTCCGAAATTAAAGTTATTTTGCACTTTTCAGTATTTTTTTTTACTTTGAAGTCGGTTGTATTTTTTTGTAAAAAGTTTTTTATTTTATTCAAATTTAAATAGAGATCACTCTGAGTCATTATTCGCGTAATTTTGGCGCCATTTAGTGCTGTAAAAGTCAAGAAGTTGATTATTTCACATAAAAACAATGGGGAAAAATAAAAGTTGCGATGAATCTACAAGGGAAGTGATAATAAAACTTCGCGATAAGAATTGGTCATATAAAAATGTAGCCGATCACTTGCAGTGCTCAGAAACGATATTCCATGCTGTGAAGCATTTTAACACGTAACAAATAACTTCAAATATTCCACGTGGACCTACCTAAACATAGAAATTCATCTCTGCGAGACGATAGAAATATCGTGCGTTTAGCAAAACAATATCCCTCTCTTAAGGGGTCTAACGAGTTGAGAAAAGAATATTTTGGTGAAAACAACTCTTCAGCGATCTCAGCGCGCACTATCTGAAGGCGTTTGGTAGAAGCTAAGTTAAACGGAAGTATAGCAAGAAAGGTGCCCATGTTGAAACGGTGTCATAGGCAGGCCCGGCTTACATTTGCTAGGGGGTATGAAAGCTGGACAGTACGACAGTCAAGACAGGACGAGACAAAAATTAACAGAGTATGTTCTGATGGGAAGTGTCATAGGCAGGCCCGGCTTACATTTGCTAGGGGGTATGAAAGCTGGACAGTACGACAGTCAAGACAGGACGAGACAAAAATTAACAGAGTATGTTCTGATGGGAAACGATATGTTCGACAACCTCCCAATACAGAATTCGACCCCAAGTATACAAAAGTGACATTAAAGTATGGTGGTGGAAATGTGAAAATTTGGTGGTGCTTCTCTGGTAATGGTGTTGGACCTGTTAGATTCATAAAAGGAAACATGGATGAATTCCAAAACAAAAATATACTGGAAGAAACAATGTTACCATATGCTGAAGACGTGATTCTGATTATTTGGACATTTCAACACGGCAACGATCCAAGCACACTGCATGCACGGTTAAAAAATTCCTCATAAATCTCAATCAGTTTGTCTTACAATGGCCACCAAACAGTCCAGATTTAAATCCCATAGAGCATCTTTGGTGCGAAGTTAAGAAAAAGTTTTCAAATCGACGGTGTGGTAACCTAAGTGAGTTATATAACGTTTTTTTTTAGAAGAATGGCGTTCTATTTCTCTTGAAAAATGTCAAAAATTGATAGAGTTGTAGCGACATCTATGTCGTCACATAAGAACTAATCCTGCATCGCGCAATCAAAGTTCTCCGCGCGATTAGAACATATAGAACAGCCCGAAATCATCTATCGGGCAGCTACCCACCAGACATAACACCCGTCTGGCCGGAGGATCCTCCCTTTTCAACGGAGGTTTACGGGACTTTACACTCTGTTCCGCAACCCCTCCGAACTGGTGACCCTCGACAAAGAACGTCAGCGCAGCCTTCGTGCAGCTACTACTTCGTGACGTCATCATCACTTCCTCAAGCTTTCGAGCAGCGAGCCATACAGCCAGCACCCACGGCTTTAATGGGTATCCTGACCACCAGCATGCCTACCTGGTCATACCTGGTCATCACACTCAGCCTCATCAGCGACCTTGGCGAAGCATACTGCACCTTCGGCCAGTCACATGAAGAGCAATAAAGAACCTCTCCTGGTCGACGCCAGCAGTCAAGCCCTACGTCGCACAGCACCGCTCCGACTCACTGGAGCCAGCAGCACTACTCCGATTCACTGGAGCCTGCAGCATCATCCCGACTCACTGGGACAGCACCACCCCGACTCACTGGGGCATCACCGCAGACGGTTCCGACTCACCGAGAACTATGCGGCATTCGGTTCCGACCCACTGGAACCAACCTACCACTGGCCTGGCACGCATCAAGAAGCATCAAGAACCCTCGATCTCCGATCTCCGGAGGGGAGTGATGTAGCGACATCTATGTCGTCACATAAGAACTAATCCTGCATCGCGCAATCAAAGTTCTCCGCGCGATTAGAACATATAGAACAGCCCGAATTCATCTATCGGGCAGTAGCCCACCAGACATAACACCCGTCTGGCCGGAGGATCCTCCCTTTTCAACGGAGGTTTGCGGGACTTTACTCTCTGCTCCGCATAAGTCCAAAGAGTCAAGGCCTCGCCGGTGGTGTAAGGCAGTCATCAAAAGCCCTGGACACGCTACAAACTATTAACTTAGAATAAAATGTATTAAATTGCAATTTTTTACATTATCACCATCTTATTTAAAGAGATTTTTAAAATTTAAGTATCTACTGGAACAACTCTCGAGCAGTTTAAGAATCGTTCTTAATTATTTGTCCAGCTTTTTTCTATTTGAAATTGTAACTGTCGATAATAAATTAAATTTGTAAGGTAAATAGTAAGTGATTTTAATATTTACTCTTAATCACGTTTACTCTAACCATGTAGCTATAATTTTATAACATAATTGATTTTTAACTTTTGAAAAGGAACATAAAAGTACATATGACATTGTTTTTTTAAAAAAATGTCTTGCACTACTAATCGTTCTTAATTACATGACCACCACTGTATATACACTACTTACTTGTATATACACTTACTTCGTTTAACGCTCTTCCCATTACTGAAAATCGTATTGATATTTTTTCCGCAGTTTAGAAGATATTAGCGGATACACAGTCCTAAACCCGGGCACGTCATAATCATGGCGGTAAGTTCCCTCTTTGAGGAGTAGCTGAAGAGGCAAACAAAATCCATCAGTTGTTAAGGATTTTAGATTTAGTTAAATGTATTACAAAACTTCTAAATCGTGGTGGTAAATAATAATATATTTTTCGAGGGACGGAAACCCTTCAGAAACTTGGTAATGCATATAGAAAACCTACCTCGAATACCATTCACCTACTCTTCACTGATAGTCAGAACCCGAACTGACATCATAGCAATACTCGAAGAAGAAGTAATCGTCTTACTGAAAATATACTTGACACTCAGGCAGAACTTGAAGAATATTGATATGAACACTTGGAAAGGGTAAGATAATTGTTAATCTTAAACCAGTTTACTAGAAACAGTTTGATAATTAGTATGTTTCATATTGTAAAGGCCTGAGTACCTAATTAAGCATATCAAAGTCAAAGTCAAAAGTTTTTTATTTCACATAGGCCTACATGGGCACTTATAAAACGTCAGAAGCTAGTACACGGTTCCAAATTGGTCGTTTCCTATGGAGAAGAACCGGCAAGAAACTCCATGGTTACTCTTTAAAAAAAAAAAAATTATCCATATTACCGTATAAGTAGATATTATGTAAGGACAGTGTAGACCGGTCAATATTGTACTAAAAAGTACAATAAAAATAATTATTATAAAAAGTGAGTCGTAATAGGAAGTAACCTAAGAATTCGCGGAGTCTACAGTGTTCGGAGTCTACATTCACATTATAAAAAGAGGCTATATTAAAAAAGCAAGAAAAAAAAATAATTACAATTATCAATAAATGAGACGTTAACGAGATAAATTACTAACGAATTTATGGTGGTTGGGGTCTAATAATATAAAAAATATTGCAAACGCAATGGGTTAGAAAAAAAAAGAAAAAAGTATATATTACAACAAATGTGGAGCAGTTAATAGATATATTTACACAATATTATGAGTTACCAGGGAGCCACATGTGCAGAAGCAATAATTGCCAAACAAGCGTGTCTTCGACATAGTCTTTAACCTTGTAACACGCTTTTTTAGTTAGGACACGCTTACTATGGGTTTTGAACTTTCCCTCGCTAAGTTCAGTCACCGCCTTTGGCAGCTTGTTATAAAAGCGTATGCTGTTTACTAAAAATGACTTGCTGGTCTTAGCTAATCTCCATTTGGGTCATGCAATTTCGTGTTTATTACGCGTATTTTTGTTATGAAAATCGCATATAATTTTAAAAAGTGTTTTTTTTTGTAAATTGTAAATTGAGTTGCTAATAAAGTTATTATTATTATTTCGTTTATTTATTATTTTAACATATAAATTATATTTTTAAATATTTCAATAAAAAAAAATAAAAAAACATTTAAAAATATAAAAAACAGTGTCCCACCGGTATCGGGAACAGGGTCCAAGCTACCGGCGGTCAGGGCTCCAGAGAAAGGAACCTCCTGACAATACGAGCCGTGTCCAGGAGTACCGCCCTCTGGATCAAGCCCTTGATCCAGCTGCCTAACGCGAGCCCCCTAAGGTGTTGGTCGAGGCTCTTGGCTATTAAGCCATTGGCTGACACGACTATCGGTACAATGATCGCCGAGTCTACATCCCACATGTTGACAACCTCGCGAGCCAAATCAATATACTTGATTTGTTTGTCTTTCTCGGCTTTCACGAGGTTCTCGTCATGCGGAACGGATATGTCAACAATCATTGTCGTCTACCCTTATTTTTTGGTGGAGGCCTATGTCCAACAGTGGATGTATTTTGGCTGAAATCATGATGATGAATCTCAGATTTATTTTTAGAGATATGGGTACGAGTGAGTTAATCTGTAGAAAATTATACTACTTTTTGTTATCGATTAATTACAGTCAATTGCAGTGTCGACAGTCATTACTTTGATAGCATCGCAATCATTAGTATTTTTGAACTCTCATATAACGTTTTTTTACCGACTTCAAAAAAGAGGTTCTGTATTCTCTTTGTGCCTTTTTTTATAACACTGCTATCGGTGATTTGGGTACTTATTAAATTATGGAGACTCATTATTTTATTTTAAACCTATTTCTTATCGGCTAAGTATTAGTGTAAGTTATATTCAGAAATCTTCTTTCTTTAACAATTTATCAATAAGTGAAAACCGTATCAATGTTTGTTTAGCAGTATAGAATAAGTAAGCGGAAAAACAGACAGAGGCAGAGAGTGACTTCATTTTTAATATTTAACTTCCTCTATTTTTAGGTGGTAAATCATCATATGGCGCATTAGGAAAAGTGATAAAATAAACAGTCACAATCCATCAGAGCTAAAACAAAAGTACCTTCTGCAATAAATAGACCTACAGAACTGACGATGGGCAGGTTACATGCTTAGAGACAGGCTTGGAAAGTAGAGTTCGACCTTGTCTAACTGGTACCTGAAAGATAAGAAAAGGAACTCATTTCTTTTCAACTCACTCCGTAGTTAAAATAGAAGGTAGGAGGTCGAAATCAGGCAAACTGTGGGTCCTCAACGGATATAAAAATCATGTGACACTGAAAACAACAAAAGGCTTTTACCCGAAAGCACTCCGGATAAAGCGGTAATAGGAATGAAGATATCCTATAATAAAGATATAAGAGAACTAAGGTTACCAACATAGCCTGAAGAATCGTCAAACTTAAGTGGAAGTGGGTAGTACATATTGCTCGCAGAACTGATGGCCATTGGGACTGAAAGGTTCTGGATTGGCAACCACGTACCGGAAGACGCAGTGTTGGAAGGCCTCCTACAAGGTGGACCGATGACTTGGTGAGAGTTGCGGAAATCTGATGGATGCGTGACGCACAGCATGATTGCGGCAATACCTAGGGGAGCCTAATGTCCATCAGTGGAAGTCTTCCGACTGAAATGATGATGATGATAATGTACCTACTGCTGTTAATTACTGCTGTTATCGTAAACAGATTTATAATTCAGAAATAAAAGTTTATTATTATTTGTTATTTATATACATATTATTTGCATTTTTAAATATTTCATGGCTTCATTTTAAGGCTTCTGATGAGGCCCATTATGCGTGACCACGCTTGAGAGCCATAATATATGGCATGCCAGGCAACACGCACTAGTCATAAACCTTTATCTTGAGCCACTGTGGTATGTCCAACACCCGACAGCTTTCCGAACGTTGCCTAGCCAAGTTAGATTCGACGATTGACCTCTTTCTCGAAGTTAGGTTAGGTTTGACATTAATGTCTAACCCACTCCAGTCCAGAACCTTGAAAACATCCTCCATTGCAGCTGTGAACAGTTTCGGAGAAATCCTTATAGATTCGTTAAGATCATCAAGATCACCCATTTCTCCCAGTTTGTCATTTTTCCTAATATTTTTCTCAAGGTGCCAGTGACTGAAAAGTTGAAGAAAGAAAATCGTTTGTCTTGGTATGGTCATATGAAAAAGAGGGATGGAACGCATGTTACAGAGTTATGAGATACATGTGGGTGGATGGAGAGTGAGAGGGAGGCCAAAGAAATGATGGATGGATTGTGTGTGTTTTCTTTCATATCACTCCCCACTAACTCCTTAGTGATAGCGTGACAGGAGACAGGATAAAATGGAAGAAAAAAAGTGATGCGCAGAGCCCAAATAACACTTGACATGGATAGGGAGGTGATGATTTTTCTAAAGGTTTTAGGTGCGTTACTATTACTAATAATGATACCAAGTTTGGTAAAAATCAGAAAATTTCATATCCTCAGGGGTTAGGAGGTTAGAGTAGACAAACTACCATAATGTATGCTTTATAACATATTTTGTAAATTTTAGTCGTATAGAAGAAAATGAAGCAACATCTACTTTTACTGAAAAGCCTGTAGACGACTATTATTTTTACGTTGCATTATGGTTGCATGCTAATAGTATGGAATGATTATGTTTTATACCCAACCAATTAAAAAAAATAACAAAAGAATGAATTGACAAAAAATAAAATACAGCTAATTATTAGTTATTTAGAAAAGTATACCTTTTTGACTCATCAAAGTGGAAGTGTCACCAGGTTAATGAGGTTGATGGCAGTAAAGATAAACGCACCATGAATTTGGACGTAATAATGATTGCTAAATAAATTGCGGTACTTATGCTGCCGTCATAATCAAAAAGGGCACATCTAACATTTTGTAAATGTAGAGATATTCGAGTTTTTTAGTGTTTGGGGAAAAAATTCGACAGTATTTTGTTTTGCGAATATGTATGAATGAAAGTAGTTGCATTTACACGATTCCTATAAGATTATTGAATGAAAACTTTTTATTGGTATTTTTTAAATCCTACTAATATAATGCAAAAGTTTGTATGTATGGATGAATGTATGTATGGATGTTTGTTACTCTTTCACGCAAAAATTACTGAACAGATTTCGATGAAACTTGGTACACGGGTAGACCATGTCGTAGAATAATACATAGAATACTTTTTATCCTTGGATTATGTTCCCTTGTGATAATTTTCTAATCCGCAGGCAAATGACAGCAACTGTCAAAAACACTGGTCCCAATCATTCCTTCATTCGGTCAATCATTCCATCATTCGGTCATTCATTCTACCATTCGGTCAACCATTCCATGATTGACAAAAAAGAATAAATGCGGAATCTCCAATCTTACCTTATATAAATAAAACAAAGTTGTATTAGTTACACTATTTATAACTCAAGAACGGCTACTAAAATATCTAATAACTATTATAAATCCAAAAGAATCACAAAAAAACGCTTTTGGAGGAGTTTATTCGTTTACGCGATACAATTAACACTGAAGGAGATGCAGCACAAATTATTATTATAGCCTTTATTATTTCCTTAATATAATTTAACATTTCATTTACATAAGCATTGTTAATAGTTTAGTTAAATAGATAATTTACAAATTCAATAATTTAAATATTCCCATAAAATAAATTCATTAATTTAAACATTCATATAAAATAAATTAAATAATTTTAAAATTTACATAAAATTGATTTAAAATCCCTACAAATAAATAATAAATTTAATTTCAAACATTTATATAAATACATGCAAAATATAATATCTAATATTTAAGTAAAAGTTAACTAAATTTATTTAATATTATTATTAATTCATTAACGCTCAGGCGGTAGCCGGCGCCCGCAAGCCATTGTCTTACTATTGTGTCTCTAATTACGCACGTCAAAAGGTTAATTAAGGACCTCGCAACGAGTAAAGGCCTCCTCCATTTTTTTCCAACTGTCTCTATTCTTTGCCTTTGATATCCAGTTGTTTCCCGCCACTTCATTTATCTCGTCTATCCATCTCTCCTTTGGTCTTCCCTTCTTCCGTTTATTGGGTGGTCCCGGCCAAATAGTTATTCTTTGAGCCCATTTATCTTTGTTCATACGAGCAATGTGACCAGCCCACTTCCATTTTCATGCTATGTTCTATTCCAGTTTCATGCTATGTTCTAGAGCGTCTAATACTTTCGTTGTTTTCCTTATTTCTGAATTTCTTATCCGGTCTTTTCTTTTTAGATTTAATATACTACGTTCCATTGACCTCTGGCATACTTGTAATTTGTTTTTTGTGTGCTTATTAAATATCCAAGTTTGGCATGCATAGGTTAGGCACGGCAGTATACAGGAATCCAGTACTTTTTTCTTCAGATTTATAGGGAGGTTCGATTTTACTATTTCCTTATTTCCATGTAGCATTAATTCGTCTGTGTAGTTCATCCTGGTGTCTGGTCGTAGCGAACGATATTTGTTTACCCAAGTAAATATAATCCTGTACATATTCCAGAGAGCTATTGTTGACTTTGATGGGTATCATTTGGTGGTTGGTCACCTTTGTTTTTGTGGTATTTAATTCCAAGCCAATTTTTCTGCTCACTGTATTAAGCTCATTTACCATTTTTTCCAGTTGAGTTGATGCAGCACAAATATAACGTAGAAATAGGCGAAGCCGACGAGGTCCTCCCAGCAGCTGAGTGAAAAGGCCCCCCATATGGCTCTCAGAGGCTCGCAGGGCTGTGGCGGACAGGTCTCGCACAGCCGGTAGAGGCTTCCAGAGACCAGAGGAATCAAAAAAGGTCCACATGGTGGGGCGGACAGGTTTTACACGGCCAGTAGAGGCCTGTAGTGGCCTTCAGAGACCGGAGCAGCTGGAGAGATGCACACGGCTTGGCGGACAGGTCTCGCACGGCTGGTCGAGGCCTGTGGAAACCGAAGCGGCAGAAGAGGTCCTTCTCACAGCCGTCAAAGACCGGGAGGCCTTTTTCACAAACATATTAATATATTTCACTTCAACACTGCAACTCAATAACTGACGTTCTCAAAAAAATTCAGCTGACAACCAGACTGACACTGGATGCATATTAATTTAATTTTTCAAAAACTAGAGACTAGAAACTAGTCAGTCGGGTTGAAATATATAAAAAAAAGTATAATTTAGATAATAGATAAAAATACTACCATCTGCGAGTTATTCTGGCGTGCACTGCAAAAACCTTTAGAGTTATACGTATATAATGTAAAGTAAAAGTTAAGTAATTACTCATACAAAGACATGGCTTAAAGGAATTAGTATCCTAGCCAAAAATAAAAAATAATCGAGCGTAACTGTCAAGTTGTCAATGACATTTCTTTCAGTTGACAAGTCGTAGTCGCCGTTGGGAGAAATAATATGGAAATAATCATGCCACTATTACAAAGACATTAAATATATACTACACTATTATAACGCGAAAGTTTGAATGTATGGATGTTTGTTACTCTTTCACGCAAAAACTACTGAAGGTTGGGATTTTCTTTGACCACCGAAACAGCATTGCTATTCAACATGGTAATACTGTCAGATAGAACAACTTAACTACGAATTTAGGAATGACAAAAACGAGGCTTGCCGCATGCACACATTTTTATTTTGTAGAGTATTTGGTAGAGTTGGGTAGAGTAGTCAGTTAACGGGAGCGAAGCCACGGGCAAAAGCTAGTAATCAATATTTGTAGCCTGGAAGAAATATAATAATAATAATATTTTTATTACAGACAACAGAGTCCACACAACAAAAATACTACAATAAAAACAATACAGGGTGTTAGTAACGATTTTTAGCTTACAAACTATGTTAGTACGTATACACTACTAAAGATAATGTGTTTTTAATAAGATGCCTCACTATGGGGCTCTCATCATGTCGTTCAGCAATCACTTTCAGGAGGCTGTTGCTACTGCCACGCAATCTGGCGAGAAGAGACGCACTCTTTTTTCGCATAACAGCTGAGAAGCTGTCGACTCTGGCTCGGGCAAACATCTCTGAAGCACTGCAATAACGTGGCAGCCGCATCAGCGCCCTGCCTCGCAGCGCTTTGGCGGCCTGTTTCGTACAGTTGATCCATAGGGCGCCCGAGCTGTATCGCTGTAGCGAGTACCGCTGCTGTACATCGGGCGAACCTACGGGCCAACATGTTCGCCCGTACCGCCAATGCCCTGCGTTCCCGTTCCACATCAGCATCATCCCTAAGGTCGTCAGCAATTAAATGCCCAAGGTATTTAAACTGATGTACCCGTCGAATTGGGATATCATTAATTTTAATCGATGGCACATTTACTGGACATTTCTTGCCAACAGCCTTAAAAACCATGAGTTCTGTTTTTTTTTGACATTATACAGCAACCCGTGACTGGCAGCGTAGTTCTCACAGATTTTAACCAGTTTCCTGAGAGCAATGACCGAGGGAGCCAACAAAACCATATCATCTACGTAGCTTATGTTATTGAAACTTATACCGTCAACGAAACAGCCCGCATGTGCACCGTTAAGCTCCTCGATCAATGCGTTCAGGTACAAGTTGAAGAGATTTGGGGAGGTTAAGCCTCCCTGCCTCACGCCACACTCTAACTTGTATGGTATGGAAAACTCATTTCCCCACCTTACAACGTTTGTTTGGTTGCCGTACCGGTACCTAAAAACGTTCAGCAACTCATTGAACATCCCTGTAGCCTTTAACTTATCCCAAAGAATGTCGTATGAGACCAGGTCGAAGGCCCTGGAAAGATCTAGAAAAATCGCATAAACTGGTGTACTCCTGTCAACGTAGTACCTGACAGTGTGCTTGAGGCAAGCGATTGCACTTTCAATGGATAAGCCAGGTCGGAAACCAAACTGTGCATCGTGCAACTGAAGGTGTTTCTCTAGCTGTACGTTAGGCACACTGTCAAGCACTTTAGCGACGATCGTTGCCAGTGAGATAGGCCTATAATTCGACCGATCTGACGAGTCTCCCGTTTTGTTTTTAATTACTGGCACGACCACCGTCCTCATCATACTTTCAGGCAGGTGAGAGTGCACGATACACAGGTTAAAAAGTAATGCCAAAACCCTAGGCAGGTGGCAACCTGCATGCAGCAAGTGCTCAATACTGAGACCGTCATGACCCGGGGATTTCCCTCTTTTTATATGTTTTAGAGCTATCTTAACATCTTTAGCTGTTATAAGAGTTGAAACGAGTCCCGCTTGGGTCTCAGCATCAACCACCCGCCGCGCTGGCCCCAATACTGACCCAACCACAAAATGGTTTTTGAAAAGCTCCGCTATTAACTGAGGTTCAGTAACGCCATCAACGCTCACGGGGAGTCCATGGGCCGCGCCCATTTTACTGGTACATTTCCAGAAACTACGAAAGTCAGAATTTGCGTGGTGTGAGGCTAAGATGTCCATTTTATTTTCCTCTTGGTGTTTTTGACAAAACTTTCCGCGCTTCTATCATATCATCGTACAAAGTACCCGATGATGGCCTGCCGTGCCAATCCCACATTTTAAACCTAGCCCGGGCCTCCCCGTGCGCGGCGCTGACGTGCCTGTTCCACCCTGCTACTCGTTTGCGAGACCTAGTTTTTTTCCGATGAGTAGAACTTGCTGCCAACCCTAAGCTGTGCACTATATCACTGTAAAGCTCATCAATCACTACTCTATGGCTAGTGTCCCTGCAAAACTATCCACCACAAGATTCCAATTGCATTGGGAAGTCTATATCACGTAGGTTACCACAAATATATGTGTATTGCTCTATTTGCACGGACACTCTTTCCCCCCACTTAATACCGTCTGATACCTGAGCACACCGATTTACGAGCTTCTGCTTGATTAAATTAAAATTACACTTGATTAAAAGTGGAAAATGGTCGGACCAATATGTGTCATATTTGACGTATATACCTGTAATTAGCGGTACGGCTGCTTTAGTAACTACACAATGGTCCAGCCATCTTCGACTTCCATTAGCCTCACTAATGAATGTATAGCTGTCTGAACTCATTTTATTTATATCTACACATAGCCATTCCTGTTCACAACAAAAGCTTTGGAGCTCATTAAATATGTGTGCCCAGGTTTTTTTTTTTATTATTATAAGGCTTCCTTTCAAAAATTATAATCTTTTTTGGCGTACAACAAAGTATTTATAAATAAATAAATATTTTCTTTTTCGATGTAGCATAAAAATACAGTAAAAATATTTATATTACGTATAAAAGGCAGATCTAAACAAATGTGGTTTTGTAAAATATGTATGGAATATTGCAGTGAAAAGGCACATTTACTCAATTATGCCTTTTTATTATAACATATAGAAATAAAAAATAATCATAATATCACGAAAATTATATTAAAAAACAAAACCAATTGGGGACATACAACTATTATTTTAAAAAGTAGCAAAAATGATCTTAAAAAAAGTGTAGAAATGTACTAAAACAGCTTGTATAAAAATACAGTAGGTACCTACCTGTAATTATCACAATCTTCATAGCACTTGTAAATATTAAAATCAGATTAAAAATATAAATGAACTTCTTTGAACTACAAAAATGGCACTTTGAACTTAATATATTTAACGTTATCATAATCAGAATGACATTGAAAAAACATTTATTAGTATTAAAGGTGCAGTGGTGGCCCAGTCGTACCGACCCCGACTTACGTTACGGGTCCAAAACTAGCTAGGCGCATTAAATATGTAATTTATTTCATCACCACTGCTTTCAAAACGGTGAAGGAAAACATTGTGAGGAAACCGACATGTCCTAGAATCAAAAATTCGAAAACATTTGTGACATCTAACAATCCGCACTGGGCACGCGTGGTGGATTAAGGCCCATTACTTCTACAGATCTGCGTCCCAGCAGTGAGAACATTATAAGGCTCATGCAATGCTATACTTATGCAATATTAGAATATTCTTGCACTCCTGATGTTACCTAGAAGCAAGTTTTTGATATTACGAAACACTATTTACGTTTAATCAAATTAGCAAGAGCTGAGGATGATGGCGACGGCGATTTGGGTTTAAGCTGTTGATCCCCGCATTAACGCCGGCGTTCACGCGCCATTGTCTTACTATTGTGTCTCTGATTACGCACTCAAAAGGTTAATTAAATCTAGACGCGTTCTAAGCTTCCGACCACAGACCAGCTCAGCGGGTGAAGATCCGGTTGTTGTGTGAACGGAATTTCTGTAGTCAAACAAGTACTTCAAAAGTAAATTATATGAATTTCGCGCTCCATTACCAGTAAGCAAGCTTGTTTTGATACCCTTTTTCACTATCTTTACGTAGCTTTCTGCCTGCCCGTTGCTGGCCGCGTGGTATGTCGGTGACGTCACGTGTGAAATTCCGTTCACCCTACAAAAAGCCTCAAACTCATATGACGTGAATGATGTACCATTGTCGCTGACTAGTGTATGCGGGATACCAAATCTTGACATGAAGTCGTATAATTTATCAATTGTCGCTGAAGTTGACGTACTGCATATTATATACCTCGACCCACTTGGTATACGCATCTACTACCACTAAATAGGAGTTATCGTTAATAAGCCCCAGAAAATCTATGTGTACCCGGTAAAAGGGTGTTGAAGGATATTCCCAGTGCGCAATCGGCGCCCGCGCCGGTGATGGCCGTAGTTGCATGCACACGTCACATGCTCCTATCATCCGCTCTAACGCCGCGCATCTATCCCCGGGAACCACACACGCGCTCGCGCCTCAGCCTTTGTCTTTACAATTCCTAAATGGGATTGGTGCAGTTCCATTAAAATTTTCCCTTGTAATGTTTCTGGAACTACAACCTTGTGTCCTCTCACAACACACCCTTTTTCATAGGACAATTGCATCCTACACACATGATATGGCTTAATCGCCTCATCATCTATTTTCCCCTGCGCAAGGTCATATCTTTATTTGTCACCTCGCGTAATAAGTTCACGGTTACAGGCAGACTGCCCTCTACCACGAAATTAATGTACGAGGCCCGATCGAGATCTGGCATCGTCGCATCTATGCCCCGCACGCCCCCTTCCGTACCTGCCCCCTCAGGTAGGCAGGCGCGGGATAAGAAATCCGCGCTGTTATTAATGCTACGAACATATTCAATTTTGTAATTATAACCGCTCAGAAATAATGCGTATCTCTGTAGTCTGTTCGCTAAAACTTCTGGTATATCACGATGCGGTCCGAAAATTGACAATAACGGTTTATGATCGGTCCGGAGAATGAACGGAACCGCCCTGCCATATAAATATTGGTGGAACCGCCTTACCCCAAAAATAATCGCAGTCGCTTCCTTTTGTATTTGCGAGTAACTTTTCTCTGCTGTACTAAGAGTTCGCGACGCAAACGAGATCGGCCTCTCCGACCTATCGGGTTCTAATTGTGATAATATTGCAGAAAGACCTAACGGTGATCAACGGTTAGAATTATTTTTGCATCTGGGTTAAAGTGAGTTAATACTTGATCTGACGCTAAACTTTTTTTAATAGTCATAAACACTTCGTCATGCTCCCGTATCCAACACCACTTGGTACCCTTTCTAAACAACTTATACAAAGGGCATTAAATTGAAGAGGCGTTTGGGACAAAGTTCCTATAAAAATTAACCAGCCCCAAAAATGACTGTAATTGATTAATATTAGTTGGCACCGGTGCCTCCGTCGTGGCTTTAATTT
Organism: Mythimna impura; assembly: GCA_905147345.3. Lineage (NCBI taxonomy): Eukaryota > Metazoa > Arthropoda > Insecta > Lepidoptera > Noctuidae > Mythimna > Mythimna impura. The sequence goes on along the minus strand of LR990353.1, from coordinate 18,672,745 downwards.
TTTGCGGTGATTTATGAAGTCCATCTTTATTTATCACGTACCCTAGATAATTAACCTCATCACTGAAAAACACACATTTATCTTTTTGTAAGGTAGGTAAGTCCGGCCTCTTGTAATTTTAGCAGCACTTGGTGTAATCTATCCAAGTGCTCCGATCTCGTTTTACCGGTTATTAAAATATCGTCGAGCAAGCAAAGTGTGCCGGGCACGCCACCCAGCACGCCCTCCATCGCGCGCTGGAACACGGCCGGCGCGCTCGCAATACCAAAACAAAGGCGCGTTTGTTTATAAATTCCCCTGTGTGTATTTATGCAAGTTAATTCTTGTGACTCATCGTCCAACATAAACTGATTGTAAGCATTTGACAAGTCTAATTTAGTAAACTGCTGACCCCCATATAACTTAGCAAACAGTTCTGTTACCGTTGGCAAAGAATACTGATCGATAACTAACTGTTTGTTTACACCGGTAGAAAAATCAGCGCATATAGGTACGTATAGATCCATTTTGCTTCAATACGGGCACGATTGGCGAGTCATACCGCGCGTGATCCACGGGTTTCAAAATGCCTAACCCTAATAAACGATCTATTTCTTTGTCTGCTTTATCTTTCAAAGCGAAAGCTATCGGTCTGGCCCGTACAAAAACTTTTTTTGCGTCTTCCTTCACTTGTAATTTCACTTTAAATTTATTGAATAACCCTAACTTATCCGAAAACACCGAAGGATAGCGACGTTGCAATGTGTCAACCAATTAATTTTCATCCAATTGTTTACAATATTGTACTGGCATTAACAATTCTAACTTAAACTTTGAGATAAAATCGCGACCGAGAATCGGCGGCCCACCGTCTCGCACGACGTAAACACACAGCAAGTGCGTTGCGTTCGCATAAGTTACTTGTAACTGCGCGATTTCCACACAAAGGATTTTATCACCCGTATATGAAAACAACCGTTTACTAGTCGCCGACAATGGTACATTGCTAAAATGTTTTTTGTATGTACCTTGAGAAGTCACGGTTACGGCCGAGCCGCTATCTATCTCGGATTTTAATTCGATCCCTGAGACCATAACCGTTTTCGTCATCGGTTCCCCTTTAATTGACCGAATATTAAAACACTTACCGTCGTCGCCTTCATCCTCAGCTTTTGATTCGACATAATTTATTTTTGTGCACATCTTACGCAAAAGCCCCGTAGCATTACATTTCCTACATTTCGCCTTCGCGAACCGACACTGCGATGTCTCATGGTTATGATAGCCGCACACTTGACACTGAACTTTGACCCCTGCACTAGGTGCAGCCTTCCGCTACGGTGGAGTCACTGATTCCGGTGCCTCCGTGATCTTGAACAATTCGCGCGACGCGGACTGCACCCCGCATCCGCTGCTGCTCGAGCGCTCCGCGCGTTCTCCGCTAGTTAGCGGAGAACGCGCGGTGTTCCATTGCCTTGCTCAATGTCAGGCCTGCCAGATCTTTTGCGAAGAGCTTCTCTCTGTCAGATCCCGGCAACATCCCCATGACAAATTTGTCCCGTAACGCTTCTTCCACGTTCGGGAACCCGCAGTGCGCTGTCAGCCCGCGCAATCTTGCGGCCCATTGTGCATACGTCTCCCCTTCTTGTTGCATAGCTTCGTAGAACTTGCTACGCTCCCCGAATCCACACCGCTTAGGAGTAAAATGCTCGTCCAACAGCTTAAGCACGTCATCGAAGGGTACGTCCTGCAGCTGCTTTGGCAACGCGAGGTCCGCCGCCAACTTATGTGTGCCATCTGCGAGTGCGCTCAGCAAGATAGCTCGTTGCTTTGTTCCCGCCGGATCGCTCGTCCCCGTGATGTCATTTGCCACAAACCATTACCTAATGCGGCACTTGTAGGTCTCCCAAGACTGCACATTGTGATCAAACACCGATAAAATGCCAAAAACTGTACCGGACATTTTTACTTTTTATTTACGTGGGTAAATACTACTCGTCGCCAATGATAAGTACGAGGACCAACGAGTGAAACAACGGCTTGCTAGTAACGCACTGACATTTATTCGTAACCATACTTAAAGGTGCGTAGGCACACGCACACATACTTAACAGTAAATAGATTAATATAAATACCATGTAAATCTGTAATAAAGCCTTTTTCTACGCTACGAGCAACGCTGTTTCACTACGACGAGACCATCGACTCCTCTCACCGTTACTGCGCCTATAAATGGTTGCCGATAGCTCTGGCCTTACCCAGCCGGACCCAGACGGACCGACCAGGTCCGTGAGGCTGCGGATCGGCAGTGAGAAAATCCCATCCGATACACCCTTCATCCTTCCCACCTTCCGTCTGTTGCCTTAGGTCCATGGTAACAGGCTTCCCGCACTATATATATACGTATATATTGTAACTATATGTTAGGGCTAGGTTGTTAGGGGTAGCTAGGGTTGTTGATAGGCTACCGTCAACCCCTTTACTGGACATTTAGGTAACTGAATGTACACCGCTTACATTTAAAATAGTCTGGTGTATCAACAAGTTTTCTACTTACAAAACAAATGAATTGTACACAACACTTAACAAGGTAATTATTTGACATTCATAGAAATAACTGATATTATAAACCGTTTACATTTAAAATGAAGACTGGAAAACTTTTTATTCCGGTTGTTCCGGTAGGTTTTGCCAGTGATAATGATAGCTCATCAATCTTTTTATTCATAGATCTTCATCTGATGATGACGAAGATGACGGTGTTTCACCAACGTTAATAAGAAATTTCTCTACCACATTATTCATTAAGCCATCAAGTTCCCTTTCTTCAAAACCTTTCCTCTCCTCTTTTTCGTTGTGGCTGTAGTAGGTATTTTCTCTACATTCCGTGAATGATACGGCGCATTATCCATTACTATGACAGCTTCACTCTCTATTTTGCTCAATATTAATTTGAATGACAATAATGTCATTCAAAGTTGGCTCTTTGACTACTTGGCTGGTTGACAGTAATAAAGTAATTTCAAAAACTTTTTACAAAAAAAAAAAAAAAAATAACCGACTTCACTAAAAAAAAACACTAAAAGTATCAAAATAATTTTAATTTCGGAAGTCGGTCTTTCTCGGTATTGTTTGTTTCTTATTTAACACCGACTTCCGAAATTAAAATTATTTTGATCCTTTAAGTGTTTTTTTTAGTGAAGTCGGTTATTTTTTTTTTTTGTAAAAAGCTTTTATTTTACACTTTTTAGTTGCGAACCACTTATAAACAGAGTGTAAATTTTATTCTTGATAAAAATGAGTTTTACTGTATAAAAATTATTTTTGTACATGGAGCTAATCTTTACTAAGGCTACAGCGCCATCTACCAAACGATCGATCATATCGACATCGACTCGCACTTACCCGGTTTTTTTATTTCTGAAACAAGCGCTCAATGAACCATATTCATTTTGAATATCAATGATAATACTCTTAATAAACTTTTATGTGCGTACTAATTTATTTTGGTTCACTATGCGCATCTATCCTATACGGAAAAATATGCGTATACGTTCACGATCGTGGTGCATGCAACGATATGCGCAGAGTATAAGTACGTACGTACAAACACAAATTAAAAACAAAAAAAAAAACAGCCAAATCGGTCGAGCCATTCTCAAACGATGTTCCGTCATACATATGGCAATTGATTTATATTAATATACATTCTGTCTCTTTTCCAGTTCAAATGACAGTTGAATAAATACATAAGTGGACGCTTTAGATACCATTACCGGTACAATTTGAATATAAGCTATGCGACTACTTGTATAAAGATCGATTCTTTGGTCAGATGTACGCAAAGCAACTAGTTGGAAATTGGTCGTGTCCTTTTCCTCCCGTATGTTTAAACCATTTTACGATAGATTTTTCCATTTAAATTTTGAACTTCTATTTTATCCTATTTTGATGTCAATGGGAAGTACCCTATAGGTTTTGTTTTCTGGCGAAAGTTAAAATATGCACCTAAACGGAATATAAACGGCCTTATCTTTAGATTACGTTGACATAGAAGTCTAAGTCAAGATTTTTTCACTGCTACTTGAGGTAGTAGACTTTTTTTTGGGTGTGAAATCATCCAATGACATGAGCGTTAAGGCGTGTCAGCCTTTCAATGACTGAAATCCAGAGCGGGTTTATGATCCTTCGTTGCCTTGCATTTCAGGGCCCCGGGTTTTCCTTTCAGAAGCAAACCCATAGCCCCAGTAGGTTTTGACCATGGTGGGCCCCTACGGTTTTGCTGACATCTTCTTGAGGCGCGCGTGGAACACTACGCGCTGTTGACGGCTTGGGCTCGGTCCAGTAGGTTACTGGACGGTTGGACGGCGAGCTACCCATTGCTCGCCGTCCACAAGCCCGCGTCTATGGTGGCTAAAAATCGGGGTCGGGATCCTGGCGGCTGGGGCATGAGAGCCGTTCCCTTTGCTAGCATTACTGCTTCGCAGAAGGAGGCAACCGCCTGCCACTTCTCCTCTCTCCGGACCATGGCCTGTACCAAGATCCGACGCGAGAGATCGTTGCCACCGATCGCCCCCACGAGAACACGGCAGTGCTCTGCCCAAGTGGGGCACACCTCTACCATATGCTCCACCGTGTCCTCCAGGCGGTTCACACAATGGTGACACCCGAGCGTTTCTTCCGCACGAATCTGACCTCCCGAACTTGCCACTGAACCATGTCCGGAGAGAACCTGCGTCATGTGGAAGGTGAAGAAACACTGTTGTCTTTCCAGCCGGAGTGGCTACCTACCTATTCTTCACTGATAGTCTGAATCTGAGCTGACGTCCATGGGCTCACCTCTTGAAGAGCTCGCCTCGGTGAAGTTATACTTTACGATTAAACAGATCCTGAAGAAGATTGATACGAATATTTGGAATGGGAAATTATTGGATAATCATACGTTTGCATGAAAAGTAGAAGTAGTTTGATTGCTAGTGTGACCAGTATTGCAAATGACATGTCTACTAATGTCATTAAGTATTTTTTTTGCAATTCGAGTGAATTGCATTTTATTATAATAAAGAATTTTGAAAATGTAACCATTTTAATATTACAAATATTGAAATAAAATTTCCATAAATGTTTTGTTCAACCCCTTATCCAATAGCGTAAAAATAATATAATAATTATGTTGACTAGACCTATAATAATTTTGTATGCAAAATTGTAACAGGATCGGTTTAATAGTGTTTGCGCCAATTGAATATATCATTCCATTTTTTTTACTGTTTTGTTATATGTTTAGTTTTTAGCTCTAGTAAACAAATATAAAAGTATTTAAAAATATATTTATGCAACGTAGTAATAGAGCTTCAAAACTGCTTAGAAGAAAGAAAATTTCAACTTTGACGTCAAATTCCATCACATCCGTGCGGCTGCCATAGAAAACGCTTTCTTGGCGAGGGAGATACAGATATATTTGTTTAATATTATTATCTCTCGTTTGCGTTTCTACCAATTTAGATATAGTTTTCACAGTTAGTATTTTTAATAATATTTTTGTATATTTAATAATAAATTGGGATAACAAAATATTTTTGTTTTCATGCATATTCCCTAACTAGTTGTTGCCCGCGACTTCGTCCGCGTTAAGTTCGTAAAACTGTAATGTGTGATTCTATGCTTGCAATACATTCCGAAAGTATCGCAATTATTTATTGTACTTTAACATAAAACGGTTAAAGGTAAAAACGCAAGTTACCTTCAAGAAAAATGTTATGTACTCGTCCAGATCCAGATGTATGAACGTCAATGAATAGAAAGAGTATGTATGGGTCGTAGCAGTTGGTATTTCTGCCTACCCCAAGGGAAAAGGCATTAGTTTATGTATGTTTCTGGTTTATGTTCTGGTAAAACAACATTGTATGATTTTAATCCCTCGCCACAGTAAGCACGTCACAATCGCAGCGGTAATACCTGTCTTTGAGGAGTGACTACAAAGGCGTCACGGCATCCTCTCTTTGTGCATGACTTACCGGATGTGGGTGGAGGTATTTGTATCGAATTCAGCGGGAAGAAACACTCGGGTCTCACGGGAGAATACGATGGAGCATACGGTGGAAGTCAGTCCCGTTTGGTCGGAGCGCCGGTGCCGCCGTGTCCTCATGGAGGCGATTGGTGGAGAAAATGTTAACCAGTAGCCTCCTTCAGTGAAGCACTACGATCGAAGAAGGTGGCTGAAACTATGAGGGATAGTACATCCTGACTCCTCAGCTGTCATTGCAAGTGACGCTCCGGGTGTTGAAAGCCGCAGGGAGATTACGAGCTAGCGCAAACACGGGATTTCGGTAGTGCCGTCCGGCCGTCTGGTCAAAGCAATCCTGAATCGATGTCAGCAAATGGATAGGGCCCTCTAGAGCCGATGTCTGCTAGGGCTGCGAGATTGTTCGAAAGAGTTACCTCCCGTAAAATTTTCGCCTCAATAATGTTTCACTGAAGAGTTTAAGTCGTCAGACAGTTTTGGTAGAGGTAAACGAAGGAGCATAATCGGGACACCGACCGTCAGCTGGATAACGTGAGCTGATAGTGCAAAGCCAATAAGCCAGTGAATCCAAAAACTACCATCATCATCATCAACTATCTTCCTCCACAACAGTACTTATGAAGAATTTGTGAGAGCATGCTTGCATTGATTGTTGCAGCTTGATCATTTTGGGCGTAAAAAATACTTGTTCATTTACCTAGGATTTTTTGGTGTGTATTTGACTGACGTCCCCGTATATCAGACAAATGATTTTCCGTAGTGGGAACTACCCTATGAAGAGTCTCCAACTTTTGAATGAATTTCGGCGAAATGAATCCCCGCCCAATCGAACTCGCATATTGATGGCCAAACCGAGAGGTCACTGTCACCGATTGCCTCTATGAGGACACGGCGGTTCACCCAAGTGGGATAGACTTTCACCGCATACTACACCGGGTCCTTCGGGCGATTCGCAAAATGTAATCAGGGTACTTCCAACCGAATCCGGAACAGAAACCGCTCGAAACACTCTCAACAGTCCTGAGCTTGTGTATCCATAAAACAATGAAATTACGGTAAACAAATGTAGCAGCCGATTAGTGTTATCCCTGAGACTGGCCTTCCTCAGAGGGTTGTTCGAGTGTTGGTCACCACTCACTGGAAGGAGGTAACGTCCAGATGTCAACGTAAGGCTGCAAGGAATCTGAGATACATCATACGTTGTCGAACTGTGATCAGAAACGCAAATCACTTTTGACCCCGTTTTATATGAAGCAGTGACTGCAAATAATAAAACACGCCATTATTAGACTGAAAGGTACCATCCCGGATGACATAGTGGAGCATACAGAAGTGTATCCCGCAAGGGCGGAGCACCGCCGTGTCCTCGTATAGGCAATCGGCGTCAGTCACCTCTCGCACCGGGCCCTGGTTCGGGCTATGGTCCAGAGCGAGGAGGAATGGCAGGCGGTCGCCTCCTTCTGCAAAGCCGTAATGCTAGCGAAGGAGCAGGCCGTACGCGTGAGGGAACGAACGTCCTCACGCCGAGCCGAGATTTCGACCCCGACGACCAGCCACGGTAGACGCGGGCTTGCGAACATCGAGCAATGGGTAGCTAGCCGCCCGGCCGTCCGGTAATTGACCGGACTGAGCCCAGTCGTCAACAGCGCTTGGTGATCCACGCGCTCCTCAAAGAGATGTTGCAAAGGGCAACTGAAGGACTCAGGTGCGGTTTTAGTCAGTAAAAGTTTGAAACGCCCTCCCGCTCCAACCAGAGAAGTCATTGGATAATTACCACCCTTAATAACGCTACTCAATAGGTTAACCTATTGAGTAGCGTAATTAGAGACACAATAGAAAGACAATGACGTTCGAACGCCGGCGTTCACTCGGGGTTTAATGAATTAAAAAAAGAAAAAAGATACCATCATTATCATTATCATTTCAGCCGAAAGACGTCCACTGTTGGACATAGGCCTCCCCAAGTGTCGGCATAATGACCAGTCCGGTGTGCGTCTGGCATCCATCTGATTCCCGCGACCATCAACAGGTCTTCGGTCCACCTGGGGGCCTTCCAACACAAGGTGCCGTGCTATCCCTTCCAAAAATTTGGCCGTGTTATTTTAAAGTCAATAATTAAATACATATTATCATATTATTAATTATAGTATTTACTTTTATTGCCTTTGCTTGGTATCCCTTGAATAATCACGGTCAATTAGCTTGTTACAACCACGGGGAAAAAAGCAGGAGGATTGTTAAAAATGCCTCTGTCTAACACCAGTTTAACCATTATTATCGTCCAATTTTAAAGAATAAAACTGTCTGCAAACGTGTGCGATGGTCATTCTTCCGCCATCCAGAAAATTACGTTAAATACACAATGCCATCTATCAAATATGAAGTTCAACTGTCATTGTCATCATTATTTCTACTTTGAGTCTTTAGATGGCGTTGCGAGTATCTGAATAATGTAACATTATAGTACGTGGTTTTTGTCGCCGCTTTGATTTTATTATGTGTTTTGATTAGTTTTTGGAAAATATTTAGAAGATATCGAATAAAAATGTCGATTTTATTTTGAAAAAATGGTAAAAGTTATTTTATTACAAAAAAGAAGATAAAATAATGACAAAATTTTAACTGTAGCTGGGGATAGAACTCGCGGCAAATGTCGTTCAACACCGACATTTTGGTTTATTGCTCACCCCCCATAGCAAATAGCGTGATAATTTATAGCCTATAAGTTGCCCTGACCTATAAGGATTATGTATGCAAAATTTGAACAGGATCGGTTCAGTAGTTTTTGCGCCAACTAATACCATCGCAAAATAATTTTACTGTTTTATTATAATTATGTATATATAGATATCCTATCTAGTCTTTTAAACTTATGGCTAAAACTTTTAATATTTCCTAATTAAAAAATTTAACCCCCACCATGCTAAACGAAAATGATAATCTATCTGAAAGTCTCTATGAGCCACTCGAACGTGTGACACACATATTCTGATCCGCGTCGCAAGAGGCCGTACGGTGTCCTCGTACCATTGGGATGGCTATGACCCTTTGGGACGCGTCCAGCTGACGACCCAGTCGCTTTCGCAGTATCTGGGTTTGGACCAGAGCTCCGTAGCAGGCCATGGATCACACGATCCTCACGTATAGTGTCCGTCAGGAGGCAAGATATGTTGGTCTAACTTCAAGAAAAGGGTCAACCGTCGAATGTTAATTGGCTTGCTTGCATTCGAGAAGCTGCGCAGTATTTTATCAAGATAAAAGTGTATGATCTGGGCCTCAAGTCTGCTGTTAAAATAATGTCAAAATGGTCTGTCCATCATTGATTTCATAATGGTTGATTTTTACAAGTTTGGTAATCTATATGTTACAGCTAATACTCGAAGTGCGGCTACACCTAGTTTTAGCCGGTTAGAACTAGGTGTAGCCACTTACTCTTGGTTAAACCTAGTACGAGCCGATTGTTTTCGGGTAAAACTAGGTCTAGCCTTCATCATGCCGGCTACAACTAGGTCCAGCCATTCCCTGTTGGATAAAACTAGGTCTATCCGATATCATTCCGGCTAGAACTAGGTCCAGACAATCCCTGTTGGATAAAACTTAGATGCGTGTCCCGCCAAGCCTTCCGCCCCGCGTCACACTCATGACTCACAGCATCTGCAGCAGCAGCGCGGGGTGGAGGGCATAGCGAGGCACGCGCCTGTGCAGGTTGTGAGCGCCAGGTGCTGCTGATCTACTGCAGGTCTACTAGCGGTGTGACACACAGCGTCTGCAGCAGCAGCGCGTATCTTAGTTTTATCTAACAGGGATTGGCTGTACATAGTTGTAGCTGGCATGCTATCGGCAGAGCTTTTTTAGATATTAAAAAAACATCCAATAAAAAGAATAATAATTAACACAAATTATTAGGAGTACAATTTTTAATATAATAGGAACAATCAGGAACATTTTTTTAACAACAGACAATAAGTAGTTGCATATTATAATTTAAAGAATGTTATTATAATTATAAATCACACTTTTATAAAGTAACATAAACTATTTATTAGAACAACTTAAACTTGAGTGACATTTTGAGTTGCACAAAATACCAGCAGCTTTGCAGAGGCACTTTTTGTTGCCACACTTGTTTGCATCTAGTTTTATCCAACAGGGAATGGCTGGACCTAGTTGTAGCCGGCATGATGAAGGCTAGACCTAGTTTTACCCGATAACAATCGGCTCGTACTAGGTTTAACCAAGAGTAAGTGGTTACACCTAGTTCTAACCGGCTAAAACTAGGTGTAGCCGCACTTCGGGTATTAGCCGTAACATATACATATAATAAAACAGTAACGAAAGAAAAACTGTACATTGAGAATTTTAGAGAAAAAATAAGTGGCTTCTGTTAGAAAAACGTAACTAATGACAAAAAGTGACTTTTTAGAATTTTTGTCTGTTTGTCTTTTTGTCGGTGTGTCTGTGTGTATACGGCTTCACGCCAAAACTACTGAATAGATTGAATTGAAATTCAGCAAAAATGTTCTTTGTAAACCAAGGAAGGCTTTGGGCTACATATTATCACGCCGTATGTTATGGGAGGTAAGCAATATCAATTTTAAAAGGTTTTTGTTCGTAATTGCATGCACAAAATGGCATGTTATTTATTTAATAAAAATTTAACTCTAGGAACATAATAATCACGGTATTGTTATAAAGGAGCAGGGCATTCATATTATAAATTGCAAGTTACAACGGGGAATTTAGCGGTAAGGCCATGCGACCGTTTACCGCACTAAATGGTGCGAGTTCAAATCCCATAATATTGTTTTAAAAAAATCGTAAAGTTATTTTTTTTTAGTTTTTGATTTTTTTATGTGCATTAGGAACGATACTGTTATGAATCTGAGAACTTTATATGTCCTACCTAATTGTATGGGGAGTTTCACACCAATATTACTAAACAGATTGATTGGTGGTACCACAAGCTACACTATCATGAAGTCAAGTCAAAGTTTTAGTTCTAAGTTTTAACTTACCAAGCACATTTGTTGTAGGTAATTGATTTAAGTATGTAATTCTTAGTTTTGTTCCGTGCTGCTGTTACATTTTTTTAATGCAAAAATAATGTAGTTGTCTGTTAAATTAACGACAATTTTGTTTTATTCATAATTTAATTTGGGTAAATAATAATGGTAGTTTCCGTTTTCTAACTAGATGGCGTTGGTGTCGAGTTCGATCACGCTATGGTTTTGTTCCCAAAAAGTGATGTTATAGGAGCTTTAGAAACGGGGGTTACCTTTGTTGTCTGTGTTGGTTGATGTGTTTAATTTTCCTGCGAATAATAATTATTTTTCTACTTATTAGCAATTCTTACATACTTATTCGATTACTTTTCATTGATTTGAATATCGTTAGTATTGGATTAAGAAGGAATTTTAGCTATGCCTTTTAGAAAAAGATCAAATCTGTCTCGAAACTCAAGGGTTTTTATGATGCGCAGGTTAATTCGAGCTTTCGAAACCGAGGCAGAGCGTGAACAAGGGCTAGGTGCTAATCGTGAGCGTAATGCAGTAAGTTTGTCCGCAGAAACTAGCACGCAGTGCCAATTACGACTAGAATTTAAACGAGTCCGCACTACTGCTTCTCGATCTCAGGAAAGAGAGAGAGAGAGCTTGAGAGCAGTCAGGAGGGTGAGATACGACTTGCGCATGACCAAGAGCGTCATTCTTTATCTCGCGCTTCTGAAACGGATACAGAGAGAGAGCAGAGATTAAGTCTTCAGCTTTTCCGCACTGAGACTGCTCGGTCGCTCCAGAACAGTCAGGAGCACGATACACGCCAAGCAAGTGATCGCGAGCGCCACGCAGTATCTCGCGCTTCGGAGACTTACACGCAGAGAGACTCGCGTTTAAGCTCCCAGCGTATTTGCACTGCCACATCTCGATCACTTGAGAATCTTGAAGAGCATGAGATACGCCTTAGTGCAGACCGCTCACAGAATGTTCTAGCTCGGTCTTTGGAGACAGACGAGCAGCGCAAGCAACGCAACGCACTTGGCCGGCAAAGACATCACGACATGCGTGTTGAGGTGTCTGTTCATTCCACGCAAGAACTTGAGCGGATTCAGGAAATTCGGGCAAGTCAGTCAGTCGAACAGCGTGGGACCCAAATTGATCTAGACCGTATACATCGCAATCTTCGCAATTCATCCTCATCTGATACTGAGTCTATGGTTTATGATCCTGAAGAGCAACTGCGGTTCAATAAAGAAAGGAGCGCGTTTTCCTATAACCCATTATTAATTAAATCGAACACGGAGACATTGGCACTATGTCTGAGGTGTGTGCACACTGTCACGAGCGTAAGTGGAAGGGAGAGATCAAAAAAATGTGTTGTGCGTCTGGAAAGGTATGACTAAACTCTATGCAAGAGCCACCGGAGATATTACAAGTTCTTTTGAATGGCGAGCATTCCAAGTCCAGCCATTTCTTAAGCAATGTTCGAGCCCATAATAGTGCTTTCCAGATGACTTCATTTGGAGCTCATCAAGTCACTGAATCTGGATTGACTCACTGACTCGCTGTACATATTGAATGAGACCGAGGGAAAAACCACGAACGTTGTTTACACAGAAGTGTTCTTCTGTTATTCGACGTCTACTAAATTTCCGTATTAACCTGACGTCTCTTGCCAATAAATTAACTACATAATTTTAAAATTTTGAGTTTACTAAGCCAAATAGTTTTTGAGGGATCTAAGCTATAGTATAGCTTGGGACGCATCCTTTGAGTGTTTCTGTAAATGAACAAACTATCACTAACTATTATTCAAATAAAAATAGAATAAAAAAAATACTTATGCGATACGTAGGCAAAGCCACGGGTACAGCTATAGTTTATAAAGAGTTTTTTTAAAAGTTATTTGCAATATGATTGTTTATTCAGTGTACCCTTGGGATCCGCTGCGGAATTACAGAAAGAAAAGTTTTTTGTTGTATAGGTATTAAGTCTGGGCAGCATATAAGCTATAATTTATTTTGAAAAATGGAACACCTGATGCTGAACCGCAACAGAACAGCTAAATTATAAGAGATATAAAAATAGTGCCATAGCAAAAAGTATTCCACGTGAAGAGCATTTTCTGCTGTTAGAATAAAGAAGATCTGGAACACCTGTTGTGGAACTCCAAAGCCCAGCGACACTATAACATATATAGGAAAAGTTGTCGTCTTAGCAAAAGTTGTTTAGTCTGATGGGCATTTCCTGTTTACTTACAAAAATGAAAGATCTGGAACGTCTCGAATCGTCTCGCACATTACGTTGTTTTCCCGTCCTCGGGCTCTTTAAATTCGACATCAGACGTTTTAGATCTTCGATTTTGACGATCCCGTTGTCCCTGACATAAGCAACAGGATCCGCGTACGAAGTTGCGGGCAGAAGCTAGTCTACTAATATAATGGCGTCATTATGACTTTCCAACAGTTCCTTTGATCAGGGACCACCACCATTAGAACGTCCTTGTGCAGTCATTGCTTTTAATAAGCTCGATGTTGTCATTCTACCACAACTCTATTACGAGACCATTGACCGATCGATGATCGATCATTATGAATTAGCAGATTACGAACTTTTAGCAAGACAATGGGATCGTGTTGGAATGACGAATTTATAAAAATAGCAGACTTGGGCCCCTGTGCGTATTACCAGTGACTACTATATATATATGAAGCTGAAACGTGTTCACAATAGACTGAAACCTATTGCGAGCGCCCTGAAAGGCTACTCGAAGTTTACTTGCGTGATCGAATCATGAAAGAATATCTGCAAGAGAACCAAAATTACTGACATAGCCCAAAGAATTACCAAGCTTAAGTGGCAGTAGGTAAAGCACATTGCTCACAGAACTGATGGTTGAAGGAGCCGAAAGGTATTCCACAAGGTGGACCGACGACCGGTCGCGGATGATGCAGAATAGGTAGGCAAGACTGAGTACTTCCTTTTACATTTTGGTATATTCTTATTCAGACTAAAATATAGTCTGGTAATATAGTATAGTAGGACATATCTTCTTTTTAACCGACTTCAAAAAAAAGGAGGAGGTTATCAATTCGGTTGTATTTTTTTTTATCATCATTTTTTTTTTATGTTTGTTATCACAGAACTCCGTCGTTTATGGACCGATTTGCAATTTTTTTTTTCCCTTTATAGGATATGCTTCGAGATTGGTCGCATTATTTTCAAAATCCAGTTCTGATGATGGAATCCATGAGGAATCGAGGGAACTCCTCAAAAATTATAGGCAACCCTATGGTAATTTTGGTATTTTCATCAAGAACTTAAGCATTTACAGTCAAAAAGTAACATTTGATGAGGTGGAACTGATGAAGAAGACCAGCCCCCCTAGCCAAGTTACAATCATTGCGTTCGCGCCAAACGCCTCGAGTAGGCCACGCCTCCGATTCCTTTGTTCTGACCACGTGACTGAGCGTTGAGATGACGTCAGAACAAAGGAATCGGAGGCGTGGCCTACTCGTGGCGTTCGGCGCGAACGATACGATTGTAACTTGGCTAGGGGGGCAGAAATGGTCAACGGAATTTCATACTCAAATAGATATCACAATGAAGATAGTTAAGCGACTATGACAATACAAATAAATGAATGATTCTGAATAGTTACGTTGAAAATGGTATCATCGAAGTGATCTGATGATGATGATGGAGCCGGAAGGTAGGCACTGGAACTCCGTAATTAATCAATGTAACCTAGCCGTGTTTGGACTTATTAGAATTGTGTTGAGATGCAATTTGGCTATAAGGTACTATCGAACTGATCTGATGATGGAGCCGGAAGGTAGGCACAGGAACTCCGTAATTAATCAATGTATCCTAGCCGTGTTTGGGCTTATTAGAATTGTCGTGAGATGCTCTTTGGCTATAAGGTACTATCGAACTGATCTGATGATGGAGCCGGAAGGAGGAAGGTAGACACAGGAACTTTATAATAAAACAATGTAACCTAGCAGTATTTGGATAATTGGAATTGTCATGAGAAATAGGCACTCTGTTTATAAGTGTATCGCAACTAAAAAGTGTGAAATAAAAACTTTTTACAAAAAAAAAAAACGATTTCACTAAAAAAAAAGCACTAAAAGGATCAAAATAACTTTAATTTCGGAAGTCGATGTTAAATAAGAAACAAACAATACCGAGAAACACCGACTTCCGAAATTAAAGTTATTTTGATCCTTTTAGTGCTTTTTTTTTAGTGAAGTCGGTTATTTTTTTTTTTTTTGTAAAAAGTTTTTTATAAGATAGAATGCGGCAGTTGATAGAGTAGGTATACTTCGCATAAATTAATCGAAACACTTTTAAAGTTTGGTTTTGAACGAGTCTTATGTTTTTTTTTCATTAAACAAAAAATATCAATGCCAATTAACTGCATATATTATAAGAAATCGTTTAACGATTATTAACGTTTTAAATTAAAGTTCAAATTGAGCTCACTGACCAACAGAGTTATGGCACATGCTAACGTAAATTCTGTTTGAACTTAAATTGTTACTATCAGCAATTCTATAGCAGAAAAAAAATTGCACCTTAATAGGTTTTATAGGAAATGACAATTGATAGTGATAAAACTGTTATTGTGACACTAAATTATTACTTTAAAATAAAACTAATGGTAAACAAATGCGTCTAGCGCCTGCGCCTGTTTGATTTACACACTAAGCATTCTCTTTTCCTCTCAAAACTCTCTGACACCTGTCTGAACGCCCTCCGATCTTTCAGTCAAGCAGTGGTACCTCGAATCCACCAATTTTGAAATTATGATGATTTTAAGACGTTCTGGTAGGGCCCCGATTGGTAGGCATGCGCACTGTAAAATACCGATATCAATTAAGCTAGATCCGGTTAGGATGGACAGACTACAACAAAGTTGAGCAAAGGATAATTTAAAATTAGTTTCTACTGGTATTTGAATAGGAAATTAAGTGCAATGACTTTTAGCATCAATTTCACATCATTGCATATCGTTGTCTTTGCCTTTGCCTGTAGTATTGCTTGTAAAATTGCTTGTGGCATTGCCTGTAGCATTGCTTGTAGCATTGCCTAGGTCATTGCCTTTAGCACTGCTTGTATCACTGTCAAGGTTATATTAATCTGGTTTAGATATATCCTGTCGATATGATTTAAAAAATGCTTTGGCTTTGTTGTAGATAAATACATGTATAATCGTACTATCATTTTAATTAATTTCGTGTTGGTTTTAAAATTATAAATAGCCAGCATTTTGGCTATTGTATAGCATTTCAGAACTCCACTCAGACCAAACAAAATGAAGTTGTTTTTTTTGATAATTTCCACAATCCAATTTATATCGGTAAGTCTTTTAAAAAAACCCTAAGGTCATCTGGTAGAAAATGTCTAAGGCATTAAGTCTGCGTTTGTACAGTGTTTATTAACAGTGCATAAAGTTTTAATTAATAAATAAAATGAGACACGTATTCTATTCAGACAAAGTGGGATTCCAGCAAAACATTTTACGATATTAGGTGTAAGTATAATATACATAATAATTTTAATTTTTTTTTGGACCTTTCGCTCTAGGTGGAGCGTGAAGAAGTATCAGACTTTTACTACCTGAAACTCTTTCAATCAATTCCGGGAACCGGAGAATTAAAATATACCCTAGAATTTATCTAAACGAGTAAAATAAATAGGTTCTTTTACTGTTCAAAATTTTAATCATGTTTCGACTTTTCATAAATTTTAGACTACTGATGTATATCCTGAGAAACTGGAAACGATTATCAAGAGCACCAAGTATATCCACAACATCACGTACAAGTTCAGAAGGCATAGTCGCAACAGTCCTTATTATATAGACTTTGATTACGTGGCCACGACGGGATATGGGAATAACTTGACGGTATAGTTCTTAATACAAAATCAGCATCATTATTTGAACCCGAGATCACTCAATGCTGGTCATAAACCTCCACTTTCTGTAACCATATCTCCCCGTTCCGTTCTATTTATTCAAATCTCTTATCTCTTTACATGAGAAATCGCTTTCATTATTAAAGAAGCAATATTATGGAAAATGACCGATATATCGAATGAGAGTGTTCATATTCATCGGACAGAGTGAATTTCAAGTGCTTTTTTAGTGAATTTTATTAATTGCTTTGTCTAATTTTCAGCTCAAATGGAAGGCGTATGAAAACATAAGCGGACGCTTTATACCAATACCGATTCAGTTTGAGTATAAGCTGTGCGACTTTTTATATAAAGATATATACCTTGGTCAGATGTACGCAAAACAACTAGTAGGAAATTGGTCGTGTCCTTTTCCTCCCGTAAGTTCAACACCATTTTATTTTATTAAAAATTTATAAAAAAAAATTACTAAGTGATAGAAAACTTTTCACAAAAACAAGACGTATTCAATAAAAAGTGCGAGCCAGACTCGCGCACTGTGGGTTCCATAAATCAGTACAAATTTACTTACCTATGAAAACAGTTAAATTCCCGAATTGAGTTACGAAGATTTTTCCGAATCGTAAAAACAGTTTTTTTTTTGTGACATAACTACAAATTTAAATTTTTTCCTATACTTGCGACCTTGCTTCATGCCAAATTTTAGGATTCTAGGTCAACGGGATGTACCCTATGCATTTTGATTCCCTTGAGAGTGTCGAAATACACGTTTTTTTGCGACATAAACGGCCGTATCTTTTTTTCGTTAACTCAGAAGTTTGAATTTTTCACAGCTTCAAGGGACCACAGAACTGAGTAATTATGGTTTTAATTTCAACTCGATGCCTCTATGCGTTCCCGAGATAAAGGGTCTTGACCGACAGACAGATAGACAGACAGACAGACGGACGGACAACAAAGTGATCCTAGGTCTTGTGTTATAGCACAGATATAGGAATAAATCTGAAAACTGTAAATATGTTGTTACGACACAAAAAAAAAATGGTGATTCGGAAAAATCTTCGAGATTCCGTTCTCCCGAATGTAATTGAACTATTTACATATGTAAGTTTGTACGGATACTTTATTTTATTTTTAAATATGTTGATTAATTGTGCTTTTTTTGTAAAAAGTTAATAAAAAAAAAGTTATAGTATGCCTCAGTTAGTTTTAAATAGTATGCCCAAGTTCTTTAATAAGGTATTTATAGAATATAACCATTATAAGGGCGCCTGCTTATGGAGCTGAATGCCGTCGTCGCTGGGTTTGGTTCCCTCCCCGTGGTCGTTTGCGGGAACTTCAATGCCAAGAACTTGGCTTGGGGTTCCTGGTACACCAACCAGCGGGGTCGGATGGTGGAGGACTGGGCTCTGGAGACAGGCCTGGTCGTCCTAAACCGGGGTTCTGTCCCCACGTGTGTGCGGATGCGGGGCGAGTCGGTGGTGGACATTTCGTTCGCTAGCCCCGCTCTGTCACCGCGTGTCGTCGACTGGCGCGTCATGAAGGGGGTGGAGACGTACTCAGACCATCGGTACATCCGGTTTGACGTCTCCGCCCAGTCCTCAGCCGCGCCGGTCCAATAGTGGTCCGCGTTGGACGCTGAAGCAGCTGGATCGGGAGCTTCTCCTGGAAGCCGCGATGGTACAGGCCTGGGTGCAAGCACCGGATAGGCCTGTCGACATCGACGTCGAGGCAGAGTGGTTCCGGGAGGCGATGTCGCAAATTTGCGACGTGCCAATGCCCCGAGTCCAGCCAGGACGTGCCCAGCGCCAGGTGTACTGGTGGTCGCGAGAGATCGCTGCACTGCGTAGCACGTGCAGTGCCGCGCGGCGCCGGTACGCCAGGCACCGCAGGCGCCGCATCCGTCCGCCGAATGCGGAGGCCAGAGAGGCGGAGCTGTACGAGGGATACAAAGTGGCGAAGCGCACCCTCCGAGCGGAGATAAAGCGGGCCAAGTTAGAGGCCCGCAACGTGTGGCTGGAGATTCTGAACGGAGACCCGTCGGGGCGCCCCTATAAGGTGGTGCGAGAAAAGCTCCGCCCCTGGGCTCCCCCGCTGACGCAGTCTCCGGCCCCAGCTTGTGGAGGGTGTGGTTAGCGCTCTGTTCCCCTCGCGAGGGGAACACTCTCCCCCATCTATGGCTCCACCAGTTGCGGTGTCCGACGTGGACCACGACGGCGACGACGACGACGACATTGCTCCAGAGGTGACCGAGGTAGAGATGCGAGTGGCAGTACGTAGTCTTAGTGCCAAAAATACCGCCCCAGGACCCGATGGTTTGCCTGGAAAGGCCTGGGTCCTGGCCATGGAGGAACTCGGGCCTCGACTAAGAGGGCTCTTTAGCGCATGTATGGAGAGGGGCCAGTTCCTACTTCACTGGAAGACGGGGAAAGTGGTCCTCATTGCGAAGCCGGGGCGCCCTGCGGACTCACCGTCCGCATACCGGCCCATCGTGCTGCTCGACGAGGTGGGCAAGCTCTTTGAAAGAATTATTGCAGACCGCCTCGTCGCGCACTTAACACGGGTGGGGCCGGATCTTTCGAACGACCAATTCGCCTTTCGCAGGGCGCGCTCTACAGTGGACGCCATCATGCGCGTGCGATCCCTCACGACGGGGGATGCGGTGTCCCAGGGTAGGTGTGTCATGGCGGTGTCTTTGGACATCGCCAACGCCTTCAATTCCCTGCCCTGGAGTAACATTAGGAGGGCACTCCGGTATCACCGGGTGCCTGACTACCTCTGTCATGTTGTCGAGGCCTACCTGTCGGCCAGGTACATTATCTACCCTGGTTACCTGGGAGAATGGAAACGGCTAGAGATGTCGTGCGGTGTTCCACAGGGATCGGTACTAGGACCACCCTTGTGGAACATCGGGTACGACTACGTGCTGCGCGGCGATATCCCTGACGGGGTCAGCGTGGTCTGCTACGCAGATGATACGCTGGTCCTGGCGCGGGGAAAGTCGTACCAGGCGACGGTCGAACTAGTGACACGCAGAGCTGCGACAGTTGTGGAGAGGATCCAAGAGTTGGGACTCGAGGTGGCATTGCACAAGTCCAAGGCCATGAGCTTCCACGGCCCTCGGAATGCGTCACCATCGGTTTCCCAACTAACGGTAGGAGGGGTTCACATCGGCGTCGAGTCGACGATGAAGTACCTTGGACTTGTCCTCGACAGCCGATGGAATTTCGAGGAGCATGTCTGGCTCCCAAACTGGATCGTACTGGGGCTGCCCTCAAGCGGCTCCTGCCCAACCTAGGGGGTCCAGACGCCTCCTGCCGGAGGTTCTATGCAGGAATCGTTCGGTCCATGGCCCTTTATGGGGCGCCGGTATGGGCACCGTTGCATCGAAAGCGACCGGCGGCCAAGCTGAACGCAAGCCAGAGGGTCATGGCCATCCGGATGGTGCGGGGATACCGCACGATTTCCCGCGAAGCAACGAGCTTCCTTGCTGGCCAACCACCGTGGGATTTGCAGGCAAAAGACCTTGCACGCATGCACGATCTGCGCATGGAGATGCAACGCCGGGGCGAAACTCCGCTGCCGCGCCAAGTCGCGGCATGGTGGAAAGACTTCCGTCGGGATCTCATGGTGGAATGGCGACAGCGACTGTTGCAACCCAGTGCTGGGTTGCAACAGTCTTACTTATCGCCATGATTATGGCGATAAGTTCTTTGAGGAGTGGCTGGAAAACTTCACGGCGTCCTTACCTACCGCATGACGCAGGTCCTCACCGGACATGGTAAGTTCGGGAGGCTCAAAATACCGAGTTTCAATTGATCGAATAACAAAAAGTCCGACTGAATGATAATTCGAAACATCAAAAATACGAATTCCTATTATTAAAATACCGATTAATACAATTCCGAAATAAAAACGCCTTGTAAAACTGTACAGCAAGACAAATAAACACATAATTGCTAGTCAGAGAGATGTATAATATTATGTATAGTATGAGGGGGTAGAATTAAAAAAACTAATGACAGATTCGTTTTCGAGCATGCTTGCAAGCAGGCATGCAGCGTGCTTCACTGTCGGCTTGAATCTGGTCGACGAAGGCCCCTTTTGGGGGGGTCTCCTATTTCTGTGTGGTTTAAAAAAATAACCACGGTGGCTAAGGTGGGAGCGGAGCGGAGCTCCCGCTTTCAAGCAGGCATGTAGCATGCAAGCAGACATGCAGCAGCATGCAAGAAGGCATGCAGCATGCAAGCAGGCATGCAGTTTTCCAAGTCCGTTCCATCATCGGACCACTAGACGTACGGCGTTGCGCCATCGGTACATGGTGGATATCCCACCCATACGTACAAAGCGTTTTCGGAACACATTCATAATGCGTACAGCTAAGGAGTGGAATTCCCTGCCGGAGTCTGTGTTCCCTGATAGCTACAACCTAGGGGTCTTTAAGTCAAGAGTGAATAGGTTATTTCTAGGCAAGCGTGCTCCATCGTCGGCCACATCATCGCTTACCATCAGGTGAGATGGTGGTCAAACGCGAGCCTATCAATAATAAAAAAAAAAAAAAGTAAGCAAACAGGCGCTGCGGGGTATGGGAGGCCCCACGCAATCTTATCATCGCAGATGGTTTTAACGCTCACTAGCGTAGCTTCGGCTTCCTGGCCGGCTTCGCCGGCTAGCCTCAGCCACGGCGTCGGGCCTTCAAACCACCTGCTCCTCAGCTCGCGGGCCGCCCCACCCCTCCGCGCCTACGCGGGTTTAAATTACACTCTAGAGGTAGGGCAGAGAAGACTGCGTGAAGTCGGTTATGCAGCGATTCGTTTCTGTCACTAAATTTTGTAGCACAACATGTTGACTTTTAGTTTATTCGAAGTATTGAAAATCGGAATATCGTTTTTCGGACCGAGAACCCTTCGAGCATTTGATTCTTCGAACTTATGAAAATCGGAAAACTAACAAATCGCATCTAAGACTTTCTTATGGCGGTAAGTCCCTTCTTTGAGGCGTGGTTGGAAAGACCTCACGGCGTCCTCACCTTCCGCATGACGCAGGTTCTCACCGAACACGGGAAGTTCGGGAAGTTCCTGCACCGGATTCGTGCGGAAGAGACGCCCGGGTGTCGCCACTGTGTGGACCGCCCGGAGGACACGGTGGAGCACACGGTGGAGGTGTGTCCCGCTTGGGAAGAGCAACGCCGTGTCCTCGTGGGGGCGATCGGCGGCGGCGATCTCTCGCGCCGGGCCTTGGTACAGGCCATGGTCCGGAGCGAGGAGGAGTGGCAGGCGGTCGCCTCCTTCTGCGAAGCAGTAATGTTGGCAAAGGAGGCGGCCGATCGCGTGAGGCAACGGCAACGGTCCTCACGCCCCAGCCGCCGCCGGGATTCCGATCCTGATTTCCGGCCACCGTAGGCGCGGGCTTGCGGAAGGCGGGCAATGGGTGGCCCGCCGTCCGACCGTCCGGTAACCATCCGGACCGAGCCCAAGTCGTCGACGGCGCGTATTGTTCCGCGCGCGCCTCAGGGAGATGTCAGCAAATCGTAGGGGCCCAGCAGGGTCGAAGCCTACTGGGGCCATGGGTAGTGTGAAAACGAAACCGGGGCCCTGGGACGAAGGCAACGAAGGAACAGGAGTGGGTTTTTAGTCAGTAAAAGTCTGACACTATCTCTCGCTCCGCCCAAGAGCGAGATTTGTCATAAGATGATTTTCCCACCTAAAAAAAAAAAAAAAAAAAATCTAAGACTTTCGGTAAAATAAATTTCGTGATTTTGAATAATACACACATAGACACATCGAGATATAAGTACTAACGTACTAGAGAAGACACCGTAAATTCCTACTTTGTCTCGTTCAACTGCGGCGATCGCGCCGCACCGCACGAAGAAAACGCGTAAGTGCCGTGATTTACATGGCGCTTAAGACCTTTTTGCCGAGAATAAATACACTTCCGCAGCAAATCTAGCGCTGTGGTAAATTAGTTACGGTTTAGACGAATTGTTATTATTTTAGCGCTGCAGCGAACTAAAGATTAAAATTACGAAGAATAGGACAATTCAGTTATTTGACGTAGCTTCTCTAGTACGTTAGTACTTATATCTCGATGCATAAACATTATAATTCTTAGGTATTATGAAATTCGGACTTTTGAAAATCGGAACATCGAAATTCGGAAAAAAATATTTTGGAGTATTTGGGTGTTCCCAATTTTGTTACTATTTTGGTGCACAATAAAGTTTATTCTATAATATAATATAATATAATATAATATAATATAATATAATATAATATAATATAATATAATA
Source organism: Mythimna impura (assembly GCA_905147345.3). Classification (NCBI taxonomy): domain Eukaryota; kingdom Metazoa; phylum Arthropoda; class Insecta; order Lepidoptera; family Noctuidae; genus Mythimna; species Mythimna impura. The sequence continues at coordinate 18,649,530 of LR990353.1, read as the reverse complement.
TAATATAATATAATATAATATAATATAATATAATATAATATAATATAATATAATATAATATAATATAATATAATATAATATAATATAATATAATATAATATAATATAATATAATATAATATAATATAATATAATATAATTAAGCAAATACCATCTGCTTAAAACTGAAATAACGCGGTTGTGGCACACACCTACAGAAGTAATACCGATAGTAATAGGAGCGACAGGAATAGTAGCAAAGAGCATACATAGATATTGTGATAAATTAGATTCAGATATAAACATTCATATAATACAAAAGCAAGCAGCAATCCATACAGTTAATAATTTAAGTAAAGTACTGGGGGACACAGTAGCATAGCATAGCTGGGGACACAGTATTTGTAACTAATTAGCAGGAGATCCGAACTTCCTTTTCCCTGAGGGTCTCAGGGCGGGAGCAAGGACAAAACCACTGGGAAAAAACCCGAGTAGAAAACACTTCTCAAAAAACCATAATATAATATAATATAATATAATATAATATAATATAATATAATATAATATAATATAATATAATATAATATAATATAATATAATATAATATAATATAATATAATATAATATAATATAATATAATATAATATAATATAATATAATATAATATAATATAATAATAAATATATTATAACTCTTTATTTTCAGGCTACTAAGGCCCAAAGACACTACATAATCCTCATAAATATAATAATCTTATTCGTATATGAACCCCACTTTGGGTATAGGCCTCCTCCAGTTTTTTTCACTTGTTTCTGTCTTCAGCTTGCCTACTCCAATCCTTGCCGGTTGTAATAGCCACTATATCATCACTCCACCGCGCCGTTGGTCGTCCTTTCCACCTTTTTCCGCTAGGTTCTTTCCATCTCGTTACTTCTGCTGTCCATCGTTTATCATTGTAATGTGCCACATGGCCAGCCCATCGCCACTTCAAACTTAGACAGTAGTGTAGAACGTCAATTAGTTTGGTCTTCTTACGTATGAATACGCTTCTTATTTTTTATTTATTTTACTTAATTTTAAAAGACTTCTTTCCATCGCTTTTTGACAGTTTACTAGTTTTGTTTTTATTTTAGTGTTGTAGGTCCTCGTCTGGCAGTCTTATGAGAGAGTTGGCAGAATGCATGTATCCATAACTGTTCTTTTTAGGTGGAATGGATAGTCACCTTTCGTTATTTCTTTAAGGGACCAGTATTTTTTCCAACTCATATTGATTCGGCGTTCTACCTCTTCTTCTTCGTTTTTGTCTTGAAATGATATTTCCTTTCCCAGATAAATATATTTGTTTACGTGTTCTAAATTTTTTCCTTCAAGTTTTATTGAACACCTATGACTGTTTGTCATAATTTTTGTTTTATCTTTATTCATCAGAAGACCTACTCTAGCACTGTGTTCATTTAATTGGTTTATCATTATTTCTAAATTTCTACCATTTTCAGCGAAGAGGACTATATCATCTGCGAACCTGAGGTGGCTTAGATATCGGTTGCCAATTTTGATTCCTTCGTTATCCCATTTCAGATCTTCAACGATGTTTTGTAGCACTGCTATGAAAATCTTGGGGGACAGCGGGTCTCCTTGTCTCACTCCACGTAAAATTGCGGTCCTCGTTTCTCAAGTTTTACACAGCTCGTACTATTATCGTATATGTTTTTCAAGATGTTGTAGTACTTTTTGTAGACTTGACATTTGTTCAGTGCCTCCCATATTGCCTCGTGTGATATTGTGTCAAATGCTTTGGCGTAGTCGACGAACGCTAAATATAATGGTCTGTTTAATTCTTTGTATTTTTCCATTGTTTGTTGCATGACATGTAAATGATCTATAGTTGAGAACCCTGATCGGAACCCCGCTTGTTCTATAGGTTGAAGATGTTCAATATTGGCGCTGATTCTGTTTAGTAATATGGAGGTAAACAGTTTATAAGTGCTAAGGAGAAGGCTTATTGGCCGATAATTACCAATATCTTGAGGGTCACCTTTTTTATACAGCAAAATTATATCCGATTTCTTCCATTGTTCAGGTGCTTGTCTCGTGTTTATAACTTTGCTGAATAGGTGAGATAGTGGCTGTGCCAGCATAGTAATTTCGATTTTTAAAGCCTCATTCGGTATACAATCTGGTCCTGGGCTTTTTTCTGGTTTAAGTTTCTTTATGAACCTTACTACCTCCATCGTATCGACTTTTACAGGTGTATCTTCGGTATCGCTCTGAGTTACAGATCTGTGCTTATTTATATAAGTTCCAACGTTGTGTTTGTATAGCTCCTTGTACAATTCTGTAGCGCAGTCTATGAAGAGCAGTGGTGGCCGAGCGGTAACGACCCCGACTTACGAGTTGTAGGACGCGGGTTCAAACCCAACCAGGCGCATTACTTTGTGTAATTTATTTCATCATCACTGCTCTCAAAACGGTGAAGGAAAACATCGTGAGGAAACCGGCATGTCCTAGAACCAAAAATTCGAAGACATGTGACATTCACCAACCCGCACTGGGCCCGCGTGGTGGATTATGGCCCATTCCTTCTCTTAGAGAGGAGGCCTGAGTCCCAGCAGTGGGAACATTAAAAGGCTGATTATGCTTATGCTTATGAACCTTACTACCTCCATCGTATCGACTTTTACAGGTGTATCTTCGGTATCGCTCTGAGTTACAGATCTGTGCTTATTTATATAAGTTCTAACGTTGTGTTAGTATAGCTCCTTGTAAAATTCTGTAGCGCAGTCTATAATATCTTTCCTCGTGTTTGTTCCAGTAGTTGTTTTTAAATTTTAGTTTTTCGCCTTGTTACTTTTTTTGAATAGTCTTTTTAACTCTTCCTTCATTTCCTTTGTTTTGTGCTGTGTTTTCATAAGTTTTGAGCGTCTTGACATTAGTTTCAGTGTAGGTTTCGTTAATATTTTATTCTCATTCTTCTGTTTTTTATCTTTCTGTTTCTTTGCCATACTTTTTTTAATGATATGTTCTATTTTGTTATACAGGATCTGGACACTCTCATCGCCGTTCAATGTGTCTAATTCTTTTATTTATGTTGTTCTAGCTTTCTAGTGTATAATGTTATTTCTTCTTTTAAGTGTGTTTGAGGATGATTTGAATGCCTGCCTGCATTTTTTGCTGTTTTGTAAGAGATAAGTAGCTCTAACCAGTCTGTGATCTGAAGTAAATCCCAAACCATGTAAAATTTCAATATTTCTTATTTTTTTAGGCTGATTTGACAAGATGTAGTCTACTTCGTTTTTTGTTTTTTCGTTCGGTGAAATCTAGGTCCATTTACGATTCTGACTCATTTTGAAATGTGTATTCATAATTGATAATTTGTGTTCGTAAGCAAATTCTATTAGTTTTTCTCCACGTTCATTTCTTTTTCCATAACCAAATTTTCCTAGAATCGTATCTTCGTTTGTTTTAGGTTGGCCCACTTTGGCATTGAAATCTCCAATAACTAGCACACTATCTCCAACCATAGTTTGAGCTTCTTGTAGGGTCTCGTAGAATTTATCTATTTCTTCCTTAGTGGCTTTTTCAGTCGGTGCATACACTTGAATTATTGAAATTATCTTTTCCGTGAACTCTAATTAATTTACGAGAAATGGCGGTATATTTCATATTGGGATACTATTCCATTTTGGGTTCCTTCTATTTGGCAGAATCTTGATACTCCAAAATTTATTTGGCATAACACAATTGGCATAATCTTCTTTGATCGAATATTATTAAGGCATAAAAATTATTTAGCATAACTATTGTTTTGCAGAATGTTTACATATTCTTATTTACAACGGCATATTTTTAACAAGGCAGAATTTTATTTGGAATAATTATCTTTGCCATAGTTAATATTACGCATAATTTCTTTTAGCATATCGTTTATTTAGAGAGATGATTATTTGGGGAACCGATCACTTTGCCGAAATTTTTTTGTTCGAATTTCATCGAAGTATTATGTGTCATGGGTATTATTTTACCGAATTATATTTGGCCAATTTACAAAATAACTTTTTGCTATTGGCCAAAGCCTTTTTTGAAGTTTATTTGCCTTATTTCCACCACACCGAAATAACATTTTACGGAATTTTGGTCACAAACATAAAGTTACTTGGTAGCATTTTCAATAATTAATTAAAATAGTGTCATAAAAAGTCATTATGTTGTGCTACAAAATTTAGTGGCAGAAACGAATCGCTGCAAAACCGACTTTACACAATTTTACATCGGCCCTACCTCTGGAGTGTAATTCAAACCTGCGCTAGCATTTTCAGTATTAAATAAAAATAGTGTCATGAAAAGTCAATATGTTGTGCTACAAAATTTAGTGACAGAAACGAATTGCTGCAAAACCGACTTTACACAGTCTTACATCTGCCCTTCCCCTAGAGTGTAATTCAAACCCACGTAGGCGCGAAGGGATAGGGCGGCCCCCGAGCTGAGGAGCAGGTGGTTTGAAGGCCCAACGCCGCGGCTGAGGCTAGCCAGCGAAGCCGGCCAGGAAGCCGAAGCTACGCTAGTGAGCATTAAAACCATCTGCGATGATAAGATCGCGTCTCCCATACCCCGCAGCGCCTGTTTGCTTACTGCATGCCTGCTTGCATGCTGCATGCCTTCTTGCATGCTGCATGTCTGCTTGCATGCTGCATGCCTTCTTGCATGCTGCATGTCTGCTTGCATGCTACATGCCTGCTTGAAAGCGGGAGCTCCGCTCCGCTCCCACCTTAGCCACCGTGGTTATTTTTTTAAACCACCCAGAAATAGGAGACCCCCAAACGGGGCCTTCGTCGACCAGATTCAAGCCGACAGTGTTATGTATTTAGGTTACTGTTTCGATATTAATAGTATTATCATAGTGTATTCTTGTCTGCATGTACATGGTCATAAGCGAGCGTAGCGAGCTCGGAATTTTAGGGCATCCCGACACGGACAGGTTAGGTTAGAAGTTATTTCGTGGTTATTTTTTTTATAACCAACCAGAAATAGAAGGACCCACAGGGGGCCTCCGTCGACTCTATGTAAACCAACAGTGTTTTGTAATTAATTTTAGGTTACCGTTTTGATATTACTTCCACAGCAACTTATGACTATCGATATAAAATATATGCCAAAAAACGATTCTGACTGTATATTTTCTGCGATGTGATGGTTCTGCTTTTTAATTATTATGGATATGAAATTTATGCCTATAGATGATTCTGACTAACAAAATTATGAGCTTTGAATGTATGACAAATGAGTGTATGCGAAACGATTTTCTGCTAAATAAAGTTTATGCTATCCGTTGTTATGCAAAATAATATTATGACATAAAAATTTCTGCTATAAAAGGTAGACACTTAAATTTTTAGGGTTCCGTACCACAAAAGGAAAAAACGGAACCCTTATAGGATCACTTTGTTGTCCGTCCATCTGTCTGTCTGTCTGTTCTGTTAAGACCCTTTATCTCGAGAACGCGTAGAGGTATCAAGTTGAAATTAAAACCATGTACTCAGGTCTCCGGTCCCTTTAAGCTGTGAGTAAATCAGACTTCTGAGTTAACGTAAAAAAAAAAGATACGGCCGTTTATGTCGCAAAAAATGTGTATTTCGACACTCTCAAGGAAATCAAAATTCATAGGGTACTTCCCGTTAACATAGAATCCTGAAATTTGGCATCAAGCAAGGTATCATAGCACAAGTATAGGGAAAAATCTGAAAACTGTAAATTTGTAGTTACGTCACAAAAAAAAAATTGCAAGTCGGAAAAATCTTCATAACTCAATTCGGGAATTGAACTGTTATCATTGGTAAGTTTGTACGGAGCCCTCAGTGCGCGAATCCAACTCGCACATGCCTGGTTTTTTTTAGTTACTAACTACAACTACAACACTAAACAATATTTGTATGTACAATAAACTTTTTTAAGTAGTGTTAAGGTGAAAGAACACTTATCCGAGTAGACGCGTCGAACGAATCGAAAAAAAAAGAATTTTAGAATTCTTTATTCTGGAGTCCTTCCAGATTCGGACGATTCAACGCTGTTAGTTGTTCGAGGTTTCATAGATTTCTTTTACAGAATTCTAAACGCGTTCGGCTCGGATAAGTGTGCGTTCACCTTTAAAGTTCATTCTATCATTCATTTTAATATTTTTATTTTATAAAGTCCAATGCACGGGCTGATCCACTGAAAATATTTGAATAATATTCTTGTATTTGTTTCTGTACCAGTCAACCTTTAAGTTGAAAAACAAAGAATAAAGTAACTGTTTTCATTAGGTATATGTATCATCACTCCATCAGTTAACCTTCGAACTGTATTTGTTGAAAATAGATGTACTACAAAACTTCTAAGTTGTGGCGGTAAATGTATTTTTCCAGGGACGGAGTCCCTTCAGAAATCTGGTATTGCACTTGGACCACGTACCTCGTGTACCATTCACCTACTCTTCCATGATAGTTAGAACACGAGTTGACTTCATCATATTCATGGAGGAAGAAGTCGCTTTACTGAAGATGTACATGAGGTTGACGCAGACCTTTCCGAAGAATGATACAAAAACTTATAAAGGGTAACACCGACTTACGAAATTAAAATTATTTTGATCCTTTTAGTGTTTTTTTTTTAGTAAAACTTTTTACAAAAAAAAAAAATTACCGACTTAGGTTATTTTATTTTTTTGTAAATATTTTTTTTATTTCACACTTTTCAGTTTCGATACACTTATAACCAGAGTGCCTATTTTTCATGACAATTTCAATTAACCCAAACACTGCTAGGTTACATTGTTTTATTATGAAGTTCCCGTGTCTACCTTCTACCTTCCGGCTCCATCATCAGATCAGTTCGATAGTACCTTAAAGCCAGAGGGGCATTGTTTAGGTGCTGAACCAGGATCTAACCAACTTACTGAGCGCATGCTATTATCAAACAGAATTCATTTTTCGTTGCAAGTAACAATGCGATTCAATATGCCTTCGTTTTGTGCCTGTTGAGCAGTGCAAGGCTTGACTCGACGCGTACTTTGCGCTGGCGATCATTCAATTCGTGGGGCACCCATTTGTCAGACTTTTTTACTTTTCTAATTCGACGCAAATGGATCAATATTGTTTTAATACTAACATCGAAAGCTGCTGCTAATTCAGCTGTACATTGAGAATCATCAGCTTCCATAATCGCCTTTAATTCGTCATTGTCGACTAAAGTTTTCGGTCGACCATGGGGTTCATTTTTTAGGTCGAAATTTCCAGAACGGAAGTGGGCAAACCAATAACGGATGGTGCGATCCTTAATAGTGTTCGCTCCATATACGTCGTTGATGTTGCGTGCCGCTTTGCTGCCACTACGGTACTCATATACCATAATCACTCGATTTTTTAACGTCCTTGATGACGAAAAACGTACAAATTCGACGAAAACAGAACGCTAACCATTAACCAAATGACTAATTTTCAAAAAATAATTCCATTTTAAAAATAAAATTAATTTGAACTAGAATTCTTAGCGAAAAAAGAAAAAAAAATTACTTGAAATAGCCAGTTCGGCAGAACGGTAATTTCGCCTATTATTTGTGTGATAAACTATTTACATGTGCTTTCGAATTGCCAAGATGTTGGTCAGTTAGAAAGATGAAGCTAATTACACATTTCAAAACATAGATCACTATGGAGTAGAACGTGCAAGAAACTCCTGGGATACTCTTGAAATATTTAATATTTTACTGACATTGTTCTAATCTCTTAAAACTTGTGCTAATACATTGAATTTATGCCTTACTTACAAGTAAAACGTCCACCACATTAAAACGAAAATGATAAGCATCTATCCGAAAAGTCAGTAATGAACCGAACTATATATTTTTATGAAGCCGTTTCGTGCACTGTCAGGCGTTCCGGTTCAACGACCCGAGATGATTTCAGTTTATCGTGGAACCGTGCCGCGGTTACTTTGTCACTTATTTTATGCAGCCCTAAAAATCTTTGTTTTGTGACCCATCACTTGAGTGACAGAAGGATGGACTCACCTTAGACCTTTAAAAAAAATGGGCTCTTAAATTTTTTATTCTTTTGCAGCAGTGTCAGTTTTTATTTCAAATTGAATGTTTTGTCTAAAGTTTATTTAAATGTGTGTAATAAAAAGTTTATTTCCCTGTTTTCACCGGTGGTGGTTAATAATGGAAGGATGCTGGCAGAAAAAAATATTATCTGAATTTTACTGAGGGTAGCAAAATTTTAACAATTTTTGTTTTAAAACGTGATAATTTTATTTTATCAAAACATAAACTTCAAAATCTGGTACTAGCCAAGTCTAATGCCAGAAAAAAGTTAATATACTAAGGATAAAATATTACAATGCTTAATATATGAAATGTCCGGTCTCAGGGCAAGATTCCAACGAAAAATAACAACTTCATATCATTTGAATACGATGAAAAGCCAAACGGTATGCATTATTCATTTGAGGAGAGTCGGGTGCTCGCATACGATAAAATTTATTGTAAGTGCACGCAATATTATGACGTGGTCGTGTAGAGATGAATAGTCGTTTGAAGGATTTTCCTGTGAACTGTTTTCAGAATCGTGACTCGGAGCTACACGTTGAATACAACAAACCTGTATGTTGTATGAAAACAATATTGTTGTACCTGGAAATATCGACACCACACTTTTTAGGGTTCCATACCTCAAGAGGAAAAACGGAACCCTTATAGGATAACTTTGTTGTCCGTCTGTCAGTCTGTCTGTCAAGACACTTTATCTCGGGAACACGTGGAGGTATCGAGTTGAAATTAAAACAATATACATAAGTCGGCAGTCCCTTGAAGTTGTGAATAAATCAATATTCTGAGTTAACGAAAAAAAAGATATGGCCGTTTATGTCCCAAAAAACATGTATTTTGACATCCTCAAGGGAATTCAAATTCATAGAGTACTTTCCGTTGATCTAGAATCTTGAAATTTGGCATAAAGCAACATCTCATAGCACAAGTATAGGAAAAAGTCTGAAAACTGTAAATTTGTAGTGACGACAAACAAAAAAAAACTTTTTTAAAATCTTCATAACTCAATTCGGGAATTGAACAGTTTTCATAGGTAAGTTCGTACTAAACCCTCAGTGCGCGAGTCCGACTCGTACTTGCCCAGTTTTTTTATATTATAGTGCACTAACCTACTTCCAGGATAAAAAGTAACCTTAAAAAGTGCTATTCCAGGACGTAGTCTACCTGTGTACTAAAGTTTCATCGAAATCCGGCCAGCCGTTCGAGCTTGAAAAAATAACAAACATACATACAAACTCACAAGGTTTTGCATTTATATTTATTTATTTATTTAAACTTCATTACAGTGATGGTACAGTCACCCATCAAAAGTGCTTAGATACCTTAACGCCTATTTTCCCTTGCACGTTAGAGTTCAAGTTTTCGAAAATTAAACTACATGGCGTTGGTTTCTTCACAGCTAAGTGGCGAGCAAAGGCAATCTCACAAAGTATAAACTTGACTTTTAGTTTAACAAATAATAGACACATGCGTCATCATTGTCGTCAACAACTGATTGTAGTTCATAATTTCATCGTTCAAATTAGAGTCATGTTGACCTAGCGGTTTAGCATGTGCAGATAGATGCGTAAATCAATGAGCCATGAGTTCAAATCTCACGTAGTACTCACACTTTTTGTAAGTTTTTTTGTAAGTCTTTTTGTAAGTAACAAAAGAAGTTAGAAGGAATATTAAATCAAAGCTAACAAGAGGATATTTATTTGTAATATAATATTCAAGTGGGTAGTTACTCAGCAAAATGAAAAAAATGCAGGTAAACAGTTGACAAAAGGCACTATTAAAAAATAATATGTTTAATTCTTACAATTTCTTAATCAAATTTAACAATCACCGTTTATTAATCACCGAATAAGATTATAATATTATATATAATTTCTTATTGAGGCCATAGCTTAAGTATTCGTTTTCAAAATTGGAAAGAGGTTTGAAGCTTATGTAACCTTAACAAAAACAAACAAAATACCAGATAATTTTATCACAAAGGTCAAAAGGATTAAAAATGTAGGCTAAAAACTACACTTCTGGACACATCTATTGGCCCACCTTAGAGTTTAGGTTTCGATGGCCCCTACCGAAATATGATTGCTAGATTGAACAAAAACTGTTGATGCAGTTTTAAACCTGATACATTTTACCATCTTTTTCGATCGTATTGTTTTAAATTTGAATTCAGAATACCATACGACATGGAGCTACGCCTAACAAGTCGGATATGCGCCTTGTTAAAGGCAATTGATTTTTGAATAAAAAACATGTTTTATCAAATAAAGGTTTAATTTAATAACGCGTGTTGCCTCCATGGGCATCTACCACAGCTCTCATACGATTAGGCATAGAGTTTATCAACCGCTCTATGAAATTTTGAGGGATCATCTCCCATTCCTCTTCTATGGCAGTTTTCAACTCCTGCATCGTCTGGGCAACTGGCTGACGAGGCCTAACACGTCTTTTTAGCTCGTCCCACATGTGCTCAATGGGGTTCATGTCTGGGCTTCTGGCTGGCCAGTCCATAACTGTGATGTTCACATCCCGAAGATATTCCCTGACGATGCCGGCCGCATGGGCTCTTGCATTATCATGCATAAAAAGGAAATTTGGGCCCACATAGTCCGCGTATGGTATCACGTGAGGTTCTAAGCACTGACGAATGTACCTTTCAGCATTTAATGTTGGCAGCCGTGGTCCTGTAACAACCTCAAGTTGAGTTTTGCCGCTCGCGGATATACCGCCCCAGACAGTCCATGAGCCACCGCCATAAGCAAACCTCTCTTCAAAGCAGCATTGTGCGAAACGCTCTCCCTTACGTCGGTAGACCTTCTTCCTTCCATCATTGCCATGTAACACAATTTTAGACTCATCAGAAAAGAGTACACGGCTCCAATCTTGCTGTGTCCAATTTAAATGACTGCGTGCGAAATGAAGGCGCGCTGTTCGGTGGGCTCGCGTTAGTTTGGGCCCATTAGCTGGCTTGTGTGGTACCATATCGCGTTCTTTTAACCTTCTCCGAACAGTTCGAGCGCTCACAGATACTCCGTGGAAGTCGCGAAGTTGGTTTTGTATCTCAATGGAGGTAAGGTGACGATTTCTCAAGCTGGTCGTCACGATGAATCGATCCTGCCTTTCAGTTGTGACCCGAGATCGTGGCCTTCCTTGGCGACGAACAAAGCCGCCAGTCTCTAGGTACCTCCGATAAACATTTCGGACCGCAGATCGACTTAAATTAAGTTGAGCACTCACGTTTCTTTGGCTGTGTCCGGCCTGAATAAGTGCCACAGCTTGGGCGGCGACTTCAGAAGTATCCATAGATTATTGATAGAACCTCACCTTAATGTTAAGAATAAGTAATGTTTGTTGCAAAACCAAAGATATCAATCACTTTTTCAAGAATTAAATCCAAGTAAACCAATAAAACCAAGTTTCCTTAGTATTCGATTGTTTGATATCAACAAACAGGCTCCAAATTGTCTTTTGTTTCTTTAAATTCTGTGTTCGAAATTCAAAAAAGGACTATTGAATGAAATTGTGAATGTGCCAGGTTCAAAACTGCATAAAAACTTTTTGCTCGACCTAATATAAAATTTTAGCTAGGACCAAACGAAACTGAAAATACAAGGTGGGCCAATAGATGTGTCCAGAAGTGTATAAAATTGCACAACAACACATCAAGTGTTCATAACTTTTTTAAGTTGTTTTAAATACGGATATTAAGTTAAACACACATAACAAGGTCTCCAGTTAATACAGAAAATAAGTATATATATAGCATAGTGGTTCGTCGACCGACGTCCATTTTCTTCGTACTCCCTTATCATGGTTTGATGCTGCAACATGTTTATTAGTTTTAGTCTGCCAGCTCTTTGATGGTGTTTCAAAGAACCCTCTTCTTCAAATCATCATATCCATAGAACAACTGTTTTTCTCTGCAACAATAAAACAGAAATATATAATATCCAATAATGATTATTATATAGGAGTTTTTTGTTTAAAAGCGTTAAAAAAAACTACTTACGTTTACACCGGTCTCTCTGGTTACTTCTGACAAGTTTTTACCTTGATTATGCATAGCAATTATTTGAGTTCGTTTTACTAAATCTATATAACAATGCATATTTACTCATTTTTGTAAAATAAGTAGACAATACACCTGGTTAAAAATAAAATTGAACGAAAGGCGCTGGAACGATATAATCGAAATTAACTTAGCGAACAACCAATTGAGCTTAGTCATAACTCTTTGGTCTAAGTATTATTTATACTACCTACTAGTTATTTTTTATAAGTAAATCCATATTCAACCTACCCTCTCAAGTTTGAAAACTAACACATAGATAATCAAATATTTATAAATTGATACTTATTCAATTTTAATATCTTCATCTCTTTAAAAGAAATTATAAATTATTTCAATGTTTGAAGAAACAAAAAGAAAGTACTTACAAAAATAAGCATTAATTAAGCATTAATCATTTGAAGCACAGCGGCGCCATCTATTAACAGTATAATGTAATGTTGTCTATAGCAACATTTCAATCTGGTTTTACGCTAGATGGCGTCATTTCTCGCTTCACACGATTTTATTTCTGTAGTACCTATGGACTTTTGCTTTTGGCCGTACATAGTTATTAGTGTGATGCCGAGATTTAATATATTTAAAAAACCCCTCTTTGAGGAGTGGAGTGGCTGGAAAGACAACACGGCGTCCTCACCTTCCGTATGACGCAGCTTCTAACCGGAAATGGTAAGTTCGGAAGGTTCCTGCACCGGGTTCGTGCGGAAGAAACGCCCGGGTGTCACCATTGCGTGGACCGCCCGGAGGACACGGTGGAGCATACGGTAGAGGTGTGCCCCGCTTAGGCTTAGCCCTAGTACTGGCCATGGTCCGGAGCCAGGTGGAATAGCAGGCGGTCGCCTCCTTACGCGAAGCAGTAATGCTAGCAAAGCAGGCGGCCGCACGCGCGAGTGAACGACCCTCAAGCCCCAGCCGCCGGCATCCTGATCCCGATTTCCAGCCACCATAGGCGCAGGCTTGCGGACGACGAGCAATGGCTAGCACGCCGTCCGGTCGTCCGGTAACCGCCTGGACTGAGCCCAAGTCAGAGATGTCAGCAAATCGTAGGGGCCTAGCAGGGTCGAAGCCTACTGGGGCCATTGGTTATGTGAAAATGAACCCCGGGGCCCTGGAACGCAAGGCAAAGAAGGAACAAACGAGTGGATTTTAGTCAGTAAAAGTCTGACACGCCTTTTCGCTCCGTCCAAGGGTGGGAGATGTCATTAGATGATTTTCCGTTTTTTTTTATAGTTTCCATATTTCTAAGTTTTTTAAGAAAGATTAAATAATTCTAGACTTTACCAGTCTGTCTAGACTGGTAAACAATATTGCACAAAGTACTAATACCGTAAGTATCGGTACTGTTTTGCCAGAAACTTTTAACTCAAACAATAATTTTATTATCGTCATTCCTAACAGGCTTCAACTGCAGCTTAGTAATATAATTATTTAATCTAACCTACATAATTATCCTAAATAAAACTCATAGCCACCATTTACCCTCGCTAAATTAATATAAATTAAGAAGCCGGTCAAGCTCGTACCGGGTCACGTGCAGTGTAGGGTTCCGTACTGACTCGTGCGGACTTAGGACGGCGATTTATATTTTTATAGCATAGCATATAGCATATTCAGCCTTTTAATGTTCCCACTGCTGCTGGGACTCAGGCCTCCTCTCTCTAGGAGAGAGAATGGACCGTAATCCACCACGCGGGCCCAGTGCGGGTTGGTGGATGTCACATGTCTTCAAATTTTTGGTTCTAGGACATGCTCTTATATTTCTACTCTTTCTACTTTCTACTCTTATATTTTAATTAATATGAAAATATAAATTAAGCTAGGGAACCGTTAGTTCAACGGCCAATACCGTTTAAAAACGGGTGCACGCAATTTAAATCATCATCATCATCATTTCAGCCGAAAGACGTCCACTGCTGGACATAGGCCTCCCCTTTACACTGACACTTGGGTAATGGTTGGAACGGTCCTGTACGCCTCGCATCCATCGGACTCCCGCCACCTTTACCAAGTCATCGGTCCACCTTGTAGGAGGCCTTCCAACGCTACGTCTTCCGGTACGTGGTCGCCATTCCAGAACCTTTCGGCCCCAACGGCCATCCGTTCTGCGAGCAATGTGCCCTGCCCATTGCCACTTTAGTTTGGCGATTCTTCGAATTCAAATAATTCGAATTTAAATACTTCAGTAATATTTTTACGGAAATGTTATTGCTTAAAATTTCCAAACAAAGTCAAGTAGGTATGTGTGTGTGATTTTGCAGCTCTTGCATAGGGCTGCAAAATCACACACACATACTTGACTTTTACAAAAATAGGCACTTTATAGTTTAGTATATCGCAAACGGATAACTGAATCAAAAAATATTATTTAAACTCCCTAAACTAAAGTGCTTTTAAAAGATCTCTACCCAACGCACTATGTAGTAGAACGAATAATAAAAAGTCATTCCCACTTTACGAGTATTAGTAGACTCTATTATTCCATTTTGCCAGCGTGATGAATATCTTTATATTTATTTATAATTCTTCTGTACGCGTGTTGGTCACCTAACTCCTCCTAAATGGCTTGACCGATTTGGGTGAAATTTTGTATGTATAATTAAGTGGATCTCTGGATGGTTTGAAAATACAATTGTAGAGGGTTGTGGCGCTGCAATCGGATTCTCAATTTTTTTTCTCTGACGAAAGCTGGTCGGTTTTCAGAAAGGATAATGTCTGTAGGGATCGCTAGTTACATAATTATACAATATTAGTTTTAGTATATTATGCGAAACCCGAAACACGTGTCTATTACTTTTATGTAAAGAATCTATGTACAAAATTTCATAACTGTTTCATGAAAAATCAAAAAGATATAAGCTTGTTATGTTACCTGGTTGTCAGCAAAAATTCATGATCACCGGGTCATCCGTGTGACTGAGGGGTGTTTTTGCTCCCACATCAAGTTGTGCACTGGCCGCTAATGCCCGTTATGACCTACCGTGACCTGTGTTGTACTTAATGTCGGTGGTGTCCCATTTGTGACCTTTTTAAAATATTTTTGAGAAAAAATATATCATGGTGTATAAATTATTGGAATCAATTCAGTTACTGATTTTGATCAAACGATGTTCAGATTTCGCACTAAAAATAATGTTGTATAGTCATATCTATGCAATAACAGCTTTCTAGTACTAACAATATCTAAGCTAAACTTCCGATGGACACACGGATAAACAGACGGACATGGTGAAACTATAGTTTCCTTGTACTACGGAACCCAAAAAAGCTCCAACAGTCATTACTCCATAATTAGCCCGACAGTTAATAATAACAGAAAACTGGGACAAAAATAAATTGACACTGTGGCACTTCAAACAATTTGTCTCGTCTATCATTTGTCTGGCGATTTGCTTAAATCTCGTCTGCTTTGGACAGAAGGGGGAGCAAAAACATCGAGGGAACTTCTACCCCTCAAAAATCTTCCCAATTCACATTTACACCGCTTTCCTTGACTCTACTGTGGTGTAATGATTCACCTATAGTGAATTATTCCATGTTGTATTCATTTGTAATGAAAAAAAAAAATAGCTTTTATCTTAGCTCTGAAAAAACTGGCCAAGTGCGAGTCGGACTCGCGCATGAATGGTTCCGTACCGTCTGTAGCAAAAAACGGCAAAAAAATCACGTTTGTTGTATGGGAACACCCTTAAATATTTATTTTATTCTGTTTTTTAGTATTATTTGTTTTATAGCGAAAATTTCAACTAGTTAGATAGTTGAAATTTGACGGTTCATGAGATACAGCCTGGTGACAGACGGACGGACAGCGGAGTCTTAGTGATAGGGTTTCGTTTTACCCTTTGGGTATGGAACCCTAAAAAAAGCATTGAGCAGCGGACTATTTACATGTTTCTTGCTAGTAATATTTATAGAAATTATCGTATATGAAAGATGTTTAATAGATAAGTATAAACATACAAAAATACAAATGTGTTGTTAGTTTATTTATTTATTCATGCAACACCAACGTGTAAAGTTAGACTTAATACCTTAGGCAATCTCTACTAGTCAACCTAAAGCTGTTACCGTAGTTCTATTGTAGCGACACTAGGAAATATACGCATGCGTACAGAGTTTTTATTTGGTAAATTCATAGAAAGCTATGGGTAATTAAACACTTTTTTAGCTGTCATAAACAATGAAGTCATAAAGCTTCAATAGACCAAGATCCCAGAGCCGTCTGGCATAACTTATTTTTACATGAATGAAACCTTAGGTTCTCAGTAGCGCCTCATGTGCTTTGAATACCTGTGTGCTTGTGGAGCTCCTCCTTGGAGCTCCTGGGCAGGTACGAGGTGAGAAAGGGAACTAAAAATAAGAGTTACTTAACTTAATGTTTTAAGGCTGATTTTTATAGATGTTTTGTAGAATATTATTCTAAAGTAGTATCATAAGTGTCAGACACTTTCCATGGACCAAAACTTCTGTCAGACGCTTTAAAGCTCAACAAAAAATAAATGAACTTTACTTATTTTTACATGTGTGATTTTTAAATATGTTATTAAGGTAACTATTACAAAGTTATATTTCAGTAGTCAGACTAATTGTAGGGGCCCCAAGGAGGAGCTCCACAAACACACAGATATTCAAAGCACATGAGACGGTATTGTCGGCGACGAGGGTCCCATGCCGGCGGCACCAGGGCGCAAGTAGCGGTCGAGACCACCTAATACGCAAGTAGTTTTTGTCATGTTTTATAATGTTTAGGATAGGATGTTTTCACTTATTAAATGTTTATTTGAATTAATTAGTTAGTAACTCATTAGGTTTAATTGATAAAGACTGAGTTTTGCTAATTTAAGTGTATAAATAAGTAGCATCTAACGTGTTTCTAAAGATTTTTATGTTTTATTGTGGATGGCAGAATACAATTTAAGTTATTGTCTCTATTCTGTCTGTAATTAGCACCTTCATTAATTAGTGAGGTCGGGAATAACAATGTATTTAAGATTCTAATAAGATTTTGTAAGAAAAATCGATCTTGATGAAGAAATCGTTGAATTTATATGTTGTTGTAATGATAAGGATTTAACTTGTGTTATTACTTGTTGATAATATTCTATTACTGTTAATTAGTGTTTTTTAGCCTAATAGAAGCTATTAGTAACAATAGATCTCAATTTGCAAGGATTAATTTGAATTTGAAAATGAAACTTTTATTTGATGACTAATTAGCAAGGACATTATGTAATTAGTTAGGAATTGTCTAGAAAATGATATTATAACAAATAGAATCCTAATTAGAATCTTATTGGAAAAGATATAAGAAGTTTTGTGTACATGAATCTGGTCGAACTAGAATATTTTACAGTTTTTGTTCTAGAAACTTTTTTATGTGCAAATGTATGTAAAATATTATTGTTTTATGTAAAAGTAGAGATTGTAACCAACATTTTGATGTATATATTGTCATGGTTTTGTGAAACAATAAATAAATACGGCGTCAGAAAGGGTTCGGCTGAGGTGAAATTGAAGCGAAATTGAAAGTAAATTTAGAGCAAAATACGCGGTCCCCGTTAACAGAACTTAGCGGGGTATATAAGGCGGGCTGTTTTTTGGTCCGATGTCAGTCGAAAACGTGCCACCGAAGAAGCAAGAATACTAGGGAAAACCTTCAAGCCGAACCCCGAAGAACCTTTTCAAGTCGAAAACGTGTTTTATTTCTCTTCGGTATCCACTATGAGGTCCTCCTACGTTTTCCGTCGTCATCGAAGATACGCATTCAGGGGTGCGTGGTGGCGTACGTGACCAGCGAACCAGTAAGGCAGCGTACGTCAAAAATCGGGTTGAACTGTCCCGAGGGCTCGGTAGCTGCAGGGTACAACCCGCTACCGTCAACACCTCCTAACAGGGGTTAGTCCGCCACAGGTACTGAGAACCTAAGGTTTCATCCATGTGAAAATAAGTTATGTCAGACAGCTCTGGGATCTTAGTATACTATTATGAAAGAAAAATCCGCCATGGTTTTTGATGTTAAAGGCCATGACACCCGTACGGCCGCCATAGAAGACGGCATGAGAGATAAATATTTTTGTTTAAAATTGTTTGCCTCGTTTGCTTTTTTTAATTGTTATAAACTAGTGCTTGACTGCGATCCCATCTGATGGTAAGCAGTGATCCTATTCCCTCTAGCTTTAAAGACACCTAAATTATAAGCGGACGGGAAGACCGCAGCAGGCTATATGCTTTCCTATCAATTTTGATATTGTTTTCACAATTAGTATTCAAGTTTTGTATATTTATCGATTAATTGGTTAGTTAATAAATATTTTATTCATGCATATTCCATATTTATGTAATTGCATGCCCTCTGGTAAAATATGGTTGAACTTTTTACTATCTAAAACATGGATACCAGAGAAGGGTTATGATCCTGTTTCTTTTTTCCAGGTCATTCGAAACATCGACATTGTTCCAAAATTGCAGGTGCACTTACAATACAAACATAAAATTATTGCACAGTGAAATTAATTGAATTAAATAATTGAATATGTACATTCATTACACAGATTAATTAAACCAAAGCCATTGAACTCCGATGGCGTCAAACACACGCTTTCAATTTACTTGGCGATGAAGAGTGGCTGTGATAAACACACTATATTGAAATCGTTCGATAAGTTTGGAAAAGGTGCGTCCTCATTGAGTTTTGGTGGCATATTCGATGATCGAGGTTCCGTATGATGAGATTTTTTTAAAGATATTGATGACAGTGTCATCGGTTTTCCAAATCTGTCAGAGTTATTTATTATACAGATTTTTTCCGTGTGGCCTCCAATCATTGCAACATTTAAAACATTTTTAGACAGAGGCGTGGACTTTGGTGTCTCAGCTTTTGAAATTTGTGGTGTGTATGAAGATAACTTCGGAAAGCAATATTTATGATATTTATATTTTTATCAAAAACAGAGAAAAGTTGCTTAAACAATTCAAATCATATTCTGTGTAACTTTAAAATAAAGATCGACTAAGCTGGATACTAACAAAGGTTTTTAATTTTTCATGCAATCTTCTTAGATTTTAGAGATAAAATAGAGTTTAAATTCCCGCAAATCTCCTTTGAAAAGGGAGGATCCTCTGGCCAGACGGGTGTTGCGTCTGGTCTGGGTAACTGCCCTTTAGTTGATTTTGGACTATTATTTATGTTCTAATCGCGTGGAAAACCCTGTTACCGCGATGTGGTGATATAGATGACGCTACAAGATATCATCAACAGTATCTACTTGATGAGCATTGAACACAAATTAGTCTGAATTTGATCATTGTACCATATTGCACAAGTATAAATTGAAAGGATAACTTCAGGGCATGCAATTTGACATACATTTTCACTGTTTTTCACACAACCGCTCTTACGCGATTATTATGTTATTACACATTTTTCATTAGATATTTTGGAAACATAGTATCTTGTGGATATTATCTAGGCTTTTATTGAAATCAATTTGTAAATTTGTGTAAAACTAATCCAGTAAAGAACTCTGAAAATTTGCTATTTTGCATGAACTTTGACACTTCATAATATACTCAAACATTAAAGTCAAAAAATACAACAATAGAAGCCTTGCAAATTTAATCAAAGTTTTTGATAAAAACTGTTGTCATTCAACAATTTTTATCAAAAACTTTTAAGGGTTTAAAAAATAACGTATTTCCTGGAACAAGTTCTGTGAAATATTCGAGTAAATCACGGAATTACCGAATGCTAACAGAGTTTTCAGGCATTATTTCTCTTTTTTCGCGTTGCCTCTTCGTCAAACATCGCGTTGGATTGCGTTAGATGAAGTAACAAGCTTTTAAACCATGCTCGATGTTGACGATAGGCGAGTGAAAAACGATCCTCTTAATCCAAAAAAACAAAAGCATTTTATTTATTCATCATCAATATCATTTCAGCCGAAAGACGTCCACTGCTAGACATATGCCTCCCCCAAGTTTCGCCACGATGTACGGCTCTGTTTATCTCGCATCCATCAGATTCCCGCGACCCTCACCAGGTCATCGGTCCACCTAGTGGGCGGGCTTCAGAACCTTTCAGCTCCATCGACCATCTGTTCTGCGAGCAATGTGCCCTAACCACTGCCACTTTTGTTTGGCAATTTTTCAGGCTATTTCAGCAACCTTGGTTCTCCTGCGGATAATTATCTTCGCTTCTTGGGGTGACTTTAAGGCCTTCTATCCACGTCATGCCGTTGTGTCGTTGCCGTTTCTTCGACAGAATTTAATAGTTTTTTATGTAGGCTGTGCAGCAGATGTACACCAAGCGTATAATGACGAATACGCGTCTATGAAGCTACGCGTAGAGCAGTGGTGGCCGAATGGTAACGGCCCCGACTTACGAGTTGTAAGTCGTGGGTTCAAACCCAGCCAGGCGCATTACTTTGTGTAATTTATTTCATCACCACTGCTCTCAAAACGGTGAAGGAAAACATCGTGAGGAAACCGGCATGTCCTAGAACCAAAAATTCGAAGATTCACCAATCCGCATTGGGCTCGCGTGGTGGATTAGATTACGGCCTATTTCCTCTCCTAGAGAGAGGAGGCCTGAATCCCAGCAGTGGGAACATAAAAAGGCTGATTATGCTATGTTATGCTAGGCTACGCGTCTATGAAGCTACGCGCCCGTGGTCTATACTGTGTTTCTGTCTTAGCCTTCTGATGAGGTCCATTGTAAGTGAACACTTTTCAGAGCCATTTTATTTATTACCATAAAAGATTAGAAAATTTTACAAATCTAGTTAACATTGATCACTAAATTCTGTAGAAAAATGTGAAGAACATTCACAAAAATTTTAAAAGACGTTACATAACCCAGGGTTGTTTTAAAACTAAGATCTTTCCGGAGTTAAGGAGAGAACTTGTATAATGTCGGCATCATTTTATTTAGTTAAGAACCTGAGTTGGGAATTGTTTTATCTACATTTTCATGAGCTGTTTGCCCGGAGGCCCTGTGGCCCGTTAAAGCGTGTTCAAAAGGGTCGAAAATGAAAAAAAAATGACGGTCTGTACTGCAATTTCAATTTGCGGAATAAATTCGGGAGGAAAATTTTATTAATAGACAGCCCATATTCGTGATTTTAATTTAAAACTGGTTGGTACAGTAAATTTATTATATTTTGTGGTGACTGTAACGATTGGTTTTGCTTGAAATTAATTTTTAAACATGAATTCGTTCACGTAGTTTATTTCACGGGAACAGTCTATTTTTATAAAACACAAGCTAAATTTGACGCATCTAGGCCCCGTAGTTTTGGCTGTATAATTAGGGTTGTAACGAAACTTTGCCTCCGCCTCCGCAAAATTTATGCGGATTTATAACGGAGTTTTATTTACGTCATATTCATAGAACAATACCGCGCTAGCAGTGACGCTCGATGACGACTCAGCCGTCTAGCCGCGTGTTGCGTCTAAAATTGTCAAGAATCAGCATGTGCGTGGTGGGAACGCGGTCGGGATTGGAGCGGGTGTATGTCAATTTGAAATGACAGGAATCAACCTGACGGCGACCACGTACCGGAAGACGTAGCGTTGGAAGGCCTCCTACAAGGTGGACCGATGACTTGGTAACGGTTGCGGGAGTCCGATGGATGCGAGACGCACAGGACCGTTCGCTGTGGCGACGCTTGGGGGAGGCCTATGTCCAGCAGTGGACGTCTTTCGGCTGAAATGATGATGATGATGATGAACCTGACGAATTCCTTGGATTCGTAGATTAAAGTTTTCTTTGAGAAATATGATGTTATTTATTAAAAACCAAGTTAATTAATACATCATTTAATAAATTCCGAAATATCTATTGTTCAATACCTTAACAACATATAACTCATAAACTAGATGTGATACGAAAGTGATTATACCTATTATGAGTACGTGCGTCTCAGGGAGATGTCAGCAAATCGAAGGGGCCCCGGGGCCCTGGGACGAAGGCAAAGAAGGAACAGGAGTGGGTTTTAAGTCAGTAAAAGTCTGACACTATCTCCCGCTCAGCCTAAGAGCGGAATTTGTCATTAGATGATTTTCCCACCTAAAAAAAAACCTATAATAGTCTAAGTTCAACAATGTATAAACTGTTATTTTTCTAAATCAGTGTTAAAAAGTCCACAAGCCTATTACAGCCAGTGAGTTGATTTTATTGAATTGGCTTCAATTTCTTTAGTGTTGGGTACGAAACACCAATTTACTTTGTTTTGAAAAAGAGACGTTGATACACATTAGTAAGTAATATTTATTTATGAATAGAATCGGATGTATTGGTTAAGAGCTCAAAACACACGAGCGGCCTGTTACCAACAGCAACCCCCCTAGCCAAGGTACAACCGTTTCGTTTCAAATCTCTTTTCGTTGATCGCCTCGAGTCGGCCACGCCTCTTATTCCTTTGTTCTGACCACGTGACTGAGCGTTGTGGTGACGTTTGAACTAAAGAATCGGAGGCGTGGCTGACACGAAGCGGTCGACGAAAAGAGAATAGAAACGAAACAGTTGCAACTTGGCTAAGGGGCCCAGAGATAACTGCAGCCGTCGACATTCCAATGAATGAAGATCAGTGGCAGCCGATGTGTGTGTCAAGTCTCACTATAGGTCGACGGCCGCCGCCGTCCCCTTGTCGACGACTGCAGTTACTCTTGCCGTTGGCAACATGCCGCTCGTGTCAACAAGGATTGGAAAAATAAATTTTGATTCAAGTAGAGAAAGCTTGTCATCGCGACCGAGGTGGAATTCACCTGAGCAGTAGGCGAAGGTGCTATGGAACTGAGTTCTGTAGTGAAAGTGTTATGGAACCGAGTCCTGCAGTGACAAATTTCCACGTGTATCAAACGACGTTTTTCAATACATTTACGAAGATATAAATAAATAAGGGTTGACACGCGACTCGTAGGGCCCGCTTAGTGCCCAGCCTTATACGATAAATATAATGAATTGTGGCAGGGGCGAGCTCGCGTACTTTTCCACACTAGTGCAAAAAAAAACAGTAAATTACGTGCCTAACAGTGGCAGAGATAAGAGCGGGTTTTCGAGTAAGTGTTTTGAAAAATATATAAGACTCTTCTTTTATTCTTTGAAAAAACATTTTCACACAATAGAAATTACTTTTGTATCGTGGGTGCGTTCACAAACATGTAAGCTCACATACACAAGCCACCCAGGCCCGGAACACCTATCTGTAGCCCATACAAATATTTTTTCCGAATGAGAATCGAACCGGCGACACTCAGCACAGCAGTCAATCACTCAACCACTGCGTCAGCGGTGCTGTCAAACTCGGTTTGGTATTGGTAATAACTTTGTGCCATTTTGTTACTCTTCTGAATATTATATTACGTAGCCTACTTTTAATAATGTTCTTCCTTTTTTAATATACCTACCAATATTAAACTTGGGACGACTATTTTTGGTGTTCCTCAAACAATCTTGGCAAAATACCAAACAATTTCTGAATCACGGCCCGCAGCAATATAAAACTCGACAAGAAATTTCACTAATCTTTCGCAGTAGTTTCGCAGAGCCATATGGGCCCACTTTTAATGAAAACGCAGCCTAATATACACCAGTTGTACCAACCATACGATGGGAATTGAAAAATAAAATTGGCAGTAACCCAATTTTTCGCTTCGATAAATGCAGTTCACTGCAATTGTGTACATGGTAGGTAGCAACTTTTGTTTTCCTGAAACTTGCTCTGAAGAAGTATGCCAATTGAAAATTGTTGTTTATTTTCTTTTCTAAGAGGTCTACTACCGTTTTTTGTTCGATTGAGTGGGCCAATTGAGATTCTTTCTTGGGCTCAATTCTCGCAACTTGCTGTTCGATTGGTATTCAGATTTGGTTTCGTTGTTTATGTTAATTTGGCAATGTTGGCACAGTTGATACTTGTTTGCTGTTTCTGGAATTTGTATTGGAATTGCTTATTATTGGTTGAAATATTTTACTAGTCTTTTGTAGAAAGAAATCTTAACTGTTTCCTTTACAGTGGCCAAAAATGACTTATGTTCGTAGTAAGATTTAATAAGTCGTAACTACAAATTTACAGTTTTCAGATTTTTTCCTACACATGTGCTATGAGACCTTGCTTCATGCCAAATTTGAGGATTCATAGTACTTCGACCTAGAGTCAACGGGAAGTACTCTATTAATTTTGATTCCCTTGAGAGTGTCGAAATATACGTTTTTTTGCGACACAATTCAGAAGTTTGATTTTTTCACAGCTTCATGGGACCGCAGACTTAAGTATATGGTTTTAATTTCAACTCGATACCTCTACGCGTTTCCAAAATAAAGGGTCCTGACAGACAGACAGACGGACAACACAATGACGGACAACAAAGTGATCCTATAAGGGTTCTGGTTTGTCCTTTCGAAGAACGAAACCCTAAAAACTGTTTTTTTATTTTGTTTTAAATTTATCACAGTTAAGTGAAACATTTATTTAAATACCAGCTTCTACCAGTGGCTTTTTTTAAATGAAAGCAAGGCAGACAGTTTCGAAGATGGGAAGACGAGATAAAGGCAATAGCGGGGAAAACATGGAATAGAAAAGCGATGAACAGAATAGAGTGTAAAGAAATGGAGGAGGCCTTTGGCAAAGTTGGGCTAACAGACAAAGTTGGAGGTATCATAGACTCGCAGAGCCGTTGATTTAAGTTTATTTTATGTTATCTTTTTTTTGTCTGAATAAAGGCTCTTATTATTATTCTACCAGTAGCATAACCCGAGTGTAAATAGAAAATTATCCCAAGGGAAGTCACTCTCTGCATAAGATGTATATCCTCAGGTGCTATTCCACGAATTGGTCTACCCGTGTGCCAAATTACATCCACATCTGTTCTGAGAATGAGCAACAAACAGACAAACTTTCGTATGTGTAATGTAAGAATTTACAAGTTGAAAGCTTATTTTCTAACTTTCGCAGAATTAATAAGACATTTATATAAAGACATGTATTAAATCTCCACATCTTATACACAATATTTCAAATGTTCAATGAGTGGCTACATATGTTTGAGTTTGGCAATAAAGGTTAAAATGCCCAAAGTTGGACATGAGACTCTCCACGTTGCTTCATCATTATCTGCCTAGTCTAGCCCTCTTTGAGGAGTGGCTGCAGAGGCGCCACGGCGTCCCTACTTTGCCACTCCTCTAGCTGTAGCGCGTGGTGTTCCAGGCGCCTCAAAGAGATGGCACGTCAGTAAAACTGAAGGGGCCCAGTGGAGCGATGCCAGCTAGGGCCGCGGGAAAGTTTGAAAAGCCAGATTAGCTACTTCCAGGGAAGCGTGGTCCATAGTAGTCACACACACCGTCGCTCTTCGTCAGGCGAAATAGTGGTCGAGCGCGAGCTAATCAAAAATGAAAAAAAAAGTTACCGTGGCGTTAGAACGAAAAGTAAATGATCTTTAATTACATAGGTAGATTTTAGCCAGTAAAAACTGATACGTCCTTCGCTCCACCACAAAAAAGAACCTGCTTGGCCTTTAACTAACTATGACAGAGCCTGCTTGCAGCCCAACAAGGTTCAGCTGGATACCAATACTTCAGTCACGAAACGACTGTCTCTCTGACCTCCACAGCCTCCAGTCTCTACTAGGAGTACCAGCACCCCTAGCCAAGTTAATAATCTGCAATCGTTAAAGCTAGTTGAAAACTAATCAAATGTATGGGAATGATATCATCTCAACGTTAAGTCACGTGGTCAGAACAAACGAATAGAAAATTCGTAGCCAAGTTCACATCGTTCAAAATGATAGAATGAATGATTATCGTTACTACAATGTTCAATGCTACATCCTTTGTTATTGTAGAACGAGCGGCCGAGTCAGGCGCGTCAACATGGTTACCGACTTATCGTTTTCTACAATTGCTGACACCGAGGCGTTACTGATTGGAGAACGGAATTCAACACGAAACGGTTGTAACTTGGCTAGGGGGGCAGGATACATGATCGTAAGGGAATTAAGTTCAGGGTTACTTAGTTTCAATTAAACACCCAACTTAGATAGTTTCAAACCTGTGATATCCTGAAAGTTAGTTCAAGTCGTAGTCAAGTTACGGAAGTTACCGCAAACACTAAGGTGATCTATATTATTAGACCATTCTAGAACTTGATGAAAGTTATGATATGATACCTAATGCATCTTGTGATCTGAGGTGTTTGTAATATGATAGTGTTCTTCTCTTATTGTGTAATGAGTAGAGTTTCTGGGTAAATTAACATTATTATTTTGATTGGCCTTTTAGTCTTGTGGTTAGTGGCTCTGACTGCTACACTGGAGCTCATGGATTCGATTCCCACCCAGGACAAATGTTTGTGTGATGAGTACGATCATTTGTTCTGTGTAATAATTTATCTATAATATGTATGTATTTAGAAATATATAAGTATGTTTATCAGTTGTCTAGTACTCATAGCACAAGCTTTGCTTAGTTTGGGACTAGATGGCGTTGTGTGATAGTTGTGGAATATTATTATTACTATATTATTAATATTATTACTAGCCCAACTACTGCTACATGTATCGATAATGTTTTTTGTTGCTGCAACTATTTAGAAAAGGCCATTGTAAATTATCTGCCCTCTGATCATAGCGGCCTAATGGTAACTTTTGAATCCAACTTACCCATACAACAAGTGCAGATTCAGTCCAGACCAATAACATCCGGTAAACTAAATAAATTTAACAGCACTTTAATTAGCAAGTTAGGTGATTGGAATCTTGAAGTGAACAATGGTAATTTTTTGTATAACGATTTTTTTTCAATAGTCCAAACTGAGTTCAATAAGACTTTTGAAAAAAAAAACTAAAAGTATCTGCCCTAAGTTTAGATTTAGTGACTGGGCAACTAAAGGAATCAGAATAAGTAGGGAAAGACTTTTTGAGCTGTATGGCCTTAAGCCTATTATTAACACTGAAACTTTTAATAAGTATGTTGCTACATATTCAAAAATGTTTAAAAACACTTGTAAGGCAGCTAAGGCCTTGTACATTAGCAACAAAGTTAAATCGGCAGATAATAAAATAAAAACGGTTTGGAAAATTATAAATTATGAAACCAACAGGAACAAAATACATAATAATGATTACACATTGGAGACACATCATGGTCTTATTAGCGATAACAAACTAGTTGCAGAAGAATTTGTAAATTTCTTTGCCAGTATACCAATTAAAACTACTGAAGCCCTAAATTCGTCGCCATCGCATGCTTTTAGTTTATTACAGGCGAACGTTGCAGCCTGTTCGACTGAATTTAACTTTAAGCATATAAACCCTATAACTGTAATAAAAGCTTTTAAACAAATCAAGGTTAAATTGACAGAAGATTTGTGGGGTATGTCTATCAAAGTTTGTACCTCAATTATTGAGACTATAGCGCCGTACTTAGCTATAATATTTAATTTGTGTATAGATCAAGGAGTTTTTCAGGATCTGATGAAATATAGTAAAGTGATACCACTTTTTAAATCTGGGGACAGTAAAGACACTAATAATTATAGGCCGGTGTCCGTGTTGCCGGTTTTTAGCAAGATATTTGAAAAGGTGATGTTAAATCAAATGCTTAATCATTTTAACACAAATAACATCTTACACGATAAACAGTATGGTTTCACCAAAGGACGTTGTACAACTCACGCTGGTGTCTCCTTACTAAAACACATTTTTAATGCGTGGGAAGAGGCACAGGATGCTATAGGTATCTTCTGTGACCTGTCTAGGGCGTTTGATTGTGTGGTTCATGAAACATTACTCCTGAAACTTGAGCATTACGGACTAGGCAAAACCGCTTTAAGCTTATTAAAATCTTATTTGATTGACAGACAGCAACAAGTTCAAATAAACGGTGTCAATTCGTCGGGATTAAATGTGAAAATGGGGGTACCCCAAGGTTCAATTTTAGGTCCTTTTTTATTTTTAGTTTATATTAATGATTTACCCTATTTGTTGCAAAATAAACTTAATATGGTGTTGTTTGCCGACGACACTTCTTTGATTTTTAAGATAAATAGAAGGACTAATAATCTTGACGACGAAAATAACGCACTATTGCAGGTCCGAAACTGGTTCACTGCTAATAATCTAGTTTTAAACGGGAAAAAAACTAAATGCATAAGAGTTTCCTTACCGAATGTCAAAAGTAGTGATTGTGACGTAATACTAAACGATGAAAAACTAGAATTTGTCAACAAAACTGTTTTCCTGGGGATAACGCTTGACTCTAGGCTACAATGGGGTCCTCATTTAACATCTCTTGCAGGACGGCTTAGCTCAGCTGCATATGCTGTTAGAAAAATCCGCCAATTTACGGATGTTGATACCGCTAGACTAGTCTATTTTAGTTATTTTCATAGTATCATGTCATACGGTATCTTACTATGGGGACGGGCTGCAGACATCGAATCAATTTTTATACTACAGAAAAGAGCCATCAGTGCTATTTACAATCTTCGCCGGTGCGATTCTCTAAGGGAACTGTTTAAGGATATTAATATCATGACGGTGCCTTGTCAATATATTTATGAAAACATCATGTACGTTAGAAAAAATCTTCATCTTTTTAGCAAAAGAGGCGATAGACATAATTATGTTACAAGAAATAGGGACCAATTAGTTCAACCAGGTTTCAGACTGTCTAAAGTGGCGTCTTCTTTCATGGGGTACTGTTTGAAATGTTATAATAAAATACCTCCACAAATATTAGAACTCAATTAAACAAAATTTAAATCTTGTATTAAACGCACACTATGCAGGCAGGCATATTATAAGTTGGAGGATTATATTCAAGATAAAAATGCTTGGCTCAATGCTGGTCCAGCTCCACTACCACCGGGGTGAACAAATTGATTAGTTTGGAAATTATTGTTATTATTTTTAAATGTTTTTTTTTTTTGAATTTTTAAATAATAAAAGTATTGTATAATGTAGAAGCATTTTTTTTCAAAGTTTGTAAATGTGAGTACCATGGAGCTATTTTATGGTTTTTTATGTTACTATTGGACTTGTTTGACATAAATCAGCATGGCAGTTGAGAGTTTATCATGCTCACTCAAATGTCTCACTGATGGTGGCGCATGTGTTGGATCATTCGGTTCCCTTCAAAATGGTTGAGCTGAGTGGTGCTAATATTGGCGTCATGTTCGTGAACGGGCGCTGTCAGTTGAGACTGGTCATCTCTTAGCTGCCAGTTGCTATTTTAATATCTGTATTTAGTTTGTATTTTTACTTTATTTACATTGTTCTCACATGATAGCGACAAGAAACATGTAACAGAGATATTTTGTAATTACAAAACATGATTGAAAAGAGTGTCCATGGAGTTTCTTGCACATTCTTCTCCATAGAGATCTACGCTTTGGAATGTTCAATTAGCATCATTTTTTTTTTCTGACTGACTGACTTCATGACATTTCAAAAGTGCCTGTAAATGGTTTATTTGAAATAAAATGCTTTGAATCTTTTGAATCTTTGAATCTTTGAATCTTTGAATCCCGTATTGTCCCACTGCTGGGCAAAGGTCTCCCTCCATTCCTTCTTTTTTTCCAATCCTCTACACAATTTTACGGGTCAACTCAGGTATACGATAGACATGTCTTGCCCAGTCAAATTTTAGTTAGGCAGTTTTTGAGCCACATCGACGATTTGCGTTTTGGAGCGCAATGTACTGATTCGAACATTGCAAAAGCACGTAGGTAACCCTTGAGTTTTAATTTTCGGTTGTTAGTCAAAGAAGGCGTCTGTGCACCAAAGGTTAGGTGAGTAAACTAACAATTTGAATCAAATTATATGAGAAAGGCAGATTAAAGCAGCAGTAAATGGCTCATCATCACTGCACGAATGCACGAGAAAGGCGTCCATCAGAGAGGAGTGGTGGCGTCTTGCCACCAACACCTGAAGTGATGACCACGCCCACTCTGTCAAGAGTGATACCAACAAGGAAGAAGATATGAGAAAGGAAGACCCAGCGTTTGGAAGGCCTCACACATGGACCGATGACCCGGATGGGAGTCTCAGGAATCCGATGGACGCGAGACGCACAGGACTGGTCGTCGTGGTGATGCTTGAGGTAGGCCTATCTCCAACAGTGGACGTTTTTCGGATAAAATGATGATGATGAATGTAAGAAAGGACATTTTTTTTCTTTTTTTGGCGAGATGCAAAGCTATTTAATAGTTTCTCCGGACCTTATTGATCTGCATAGCTTTGTTTTTAGGGTTCCGTACTTCAAAAGGAAAAAACGGAACCCTTATAGGAAAACTTTGTTGTCCGTCTGTCTGTCTGTCTGTCTGTCTGTCAAGACCCTTTATCTCAGGATTGCGTGGAGGAATCGTGAAGAAATTAAAACCATATACTCATATTGTGGTCCCTTGAAGCTTTGATAAAATCAAACTTATTTATTTATTTATTTTATAATTCATGTACACACAAATATACAGAAGAAGATAGGTATCTTAATATAAAGTTTACTGTACAAAGGTACTGCTTATTTCAAAAATAAATTTCTTCCAGCAGACCTGCGAAAGGAGAGATTAGAAGAGATGTAGACTATAGTGTGTAGAAAATAAGCAAAGAAGACTTTGTGAAATCTTAAATAAAACTAATAAATACTTATATAACTATAAATACCTTACACTAAAAAAAATACATAATATATATATATATATATATTATGTATTTATTATTCATATACATATCACACAAGAGACGAAAGATAGTGCTCTTTTACTTGAGCACAGAAACTTCTGAGTTAACGAAAAAAAAAAGATACGGCCGTTTATATCGCAAAAAACGTGTATATCGACTCTATCGAGGGAATCAAAATTCATAGGGTACTTCCCGTTGACCCAGAATCCTGAAATTTGGCATAAAGTAAGGTGTTATAGCACAAGTATAGGAATAAATCTGAAAACTGTAAATTTTTTGTTACGTCACAACAAAAAAAAGTATTGCGATTCGGAAAAATCTTCAAGACTCGGGAGATTGAACTATTTACATAGGTAAGTTTGTATAGAACCCTCAGGGCGTAAGTCCGACTCACACTTGCCCAGTTTTCTTTTTTGAGATCATTAAATTATCAAAATCTTGCTGCACTCGTGCACTGGATGATAGTCTCGACAATCTCGCAGCTCTGGGAGTTTTATAGCTTCGATGCTGTTTTAGTAGTCACCACTGTTGATTCCGAGTTTCAGAAATAGTGGTTGAGAATAGTTAAAAATATTTTTGATAAAAAACTTTTTACAAAAAAAATACAACCGACTTCAAAGTAAAAAAAAAAAACACTGAAAAGTGCAAAATAACTTTAATTTCGGAAGTCGGTGTTTCTATAATAGTTTTGTCTCTTCGTTATTTAACACCGACTTCCGAAATTAAAGTTATTTTGCTCTTTTCAGTGTTTTTTTTTTTTTACTTTGAAGTCGGTTGTATTTTTTTTGTAAAAAGTTTTTTATTTTACACTTTTTAGTTATGGTACCACCACTAAAAAGTACCCCATGGCCAAACTTAAATACCTTATAGCCAGAGTGCATCTCATGACAATTCTAATAATCCCAAACACAGTTAGATTACATTAATTTATCCTCTGCTTTCAGTCAGTCATCGACTACACGTATAAACAAAGCAATTTTACTTGTTACGACGGTTCTGCTGTGATCCTATGAGGAGTTCTGTTCCATATCTTTGAAGTTCATGATCAGATCATAACAATATTTCTATGGGACCAACTCGGAAGCATAACCTTTCAAACAAAAAAAAAAATTCAAAATCTGTCCACAATTGACCGAGAAATCGGTGAACATACATAAACAAAAAATAAAAAACATACATTCAACCGAACATATAACCTCCTCCTTTTTGAAGTCGGTTAAAAAAAAAGTCATTCAAATCCAATTTAACCATAATTGAAATCAGTTGATAATTATATTATTCCACAACTTTCACACAACACCATCTAGTCCGAAACTAAGCAGAGCTCGTGCTATGAGTACAAGACTACTAAAAAACATACTTATATATTTCTAAATAGCATAATAAATATAGCATAATCAGCCTTTTAATGTTCCACTGCTGGGACTCAAGCCTCCTTCTCTAGGAGAGGGGATAGGCCGTAATCCACCACGCGGGCGTGTGTGGGTTGGTGAATGTCACATGTCTTCGAATTTTTGGTTCTAGGACATGCTGGTTTCCTCACGACGTTTTTCTTCACCATTTTGAGAGAAGTGGTGATGAAATAAGTTACACAAAGTAATGCGCCTGGCTGGGTTTGAACCCGCGACCTACAACTCGTAAGTCGGGGCCATTACCACTCGGCCACCACTGCTATTTCTAAATACATACATATTATAGATAAATTACACCCAGTCACAGAATTAATGATCGTGCTTATCACACTAATCCGTCTTGGGTGGGAATCGAACCCGCCATAGCCTTTAGAGTCACTAACCACTAGACCTATTACTAGCCAGTCAATGATCTAGAATCATTTGAAACTGAAACAATTCAGATATTGGTAACTATAAAAACAAGCTGTTTCCTCCATCCTCGATCATAATACTAACGATAATCTACAATTCTGTTTTGGAAGAATTTCGAGTTTTCCTTTTTAGCAGATGCCACAAATGTGTGACCAAGCAATACTAACTGTTTTATCGTTTTTAATTTCATAGAAAAATTATAAAGTCAGGTACGATGAAACGATATTTTATCATTAACACAATGTACCATAATATTATACCTATGTGTAGCAAATAAATACATTTAATTTTGACTAAACATAATCAGTTTCATAATGGTCCCGCTGCTGGGACTTGGGCCTTCATTCTATAAACAAAAATTGGCCGTAATTCACCACGCGGGCCAAATGCGGGTTGGTAGATATCACATCTCTTTGATTTTTTGTTTCAAGCATAAGCCGGTTGCCTCACGATGTTTTCCTTCATCGTTTTGCGTTTTGAGAATAGTGTAGTAGTGATAAAACCCGCGACGTACGACTTGTAAATCGTTACCACTGAGTCATTATTGTTCTCTTTGACTAAAATTTCATCAAATTTTCAAAATTACTAACGGTAGCAAACAACAACAGCAAAGAGATATTTTATAAAAGATATTAAAATAATTGCTCTCAATAACGGGTTATTATTTATGGGACGGGAGCTATAGGAAGTAGCGCACAATTAAGGGGTATTACCTATAATTGACCAATGAATTCTATATACTGCCCTCAAAAGTCAAACAGTAGTAACCCAATCAAAGTGATATTCGAGAAAAGAGTGGTTTTGTTAAAAAATATTCGTCGTCGCCTTAATGATAATAAGTACATAATTTATATAAAAAAACTAGTTTTTGACTGTGGCTTTAGATTCAGATTTATTTGTTTGTAAACATAGGTTACAGATACACATGAGTATGAGATGTTCCATTTTTGTTGCTTTGCCATTAGTGGCAAAGCAATAAAAATGGAACATCTAATGGAAATTAATGAAATGAATGAATGGAACATCATCACAAATTAAATGAATATTCACATTTATGCGTCTAAGCGCATAAATGTGAGTATTCATTTAATTTATTTTACTATTTATTTCACAAAATTGAAAAATTATAGAATGCGTTACAGCGCTTTCTATAAATAGATCAGAAGTACTCACCTTGCATTTTTTTTTTTTTATATGTGTTGATAATAGATATAGTATCTTATGTCCGATTTATATTAAATTTCATAGCAATTAATTTAACGGCTTATCTACATCTACACTACTGTTATAAAAAAGAAAAGATTTGATTGTTTGTTTGTATGTTACGATTTAACTCAAAAACTACTTGACCGATTTCATAAATTCTTTCACCATTAGAAAGCTACATCTTCACTGAGTAACATTACTCAGTGAAGATGTAGCTTTCTAATGGTGAAAGAATTTTAATTTTAATGTAGGCTATTTATTTTCTACTGTCATGCGGACAAAGCCGTTGGTAGAAGCTAGTACATGACAACGTTACAAACAAAGAGATTAGGTTATTTTCATATTTATAATAATTATTATTAATAAATATAGGGAAGTAGTATTATTTTTAACGTTTCAATAAGATTACAGGGTTTTCAACTAGCCCATAATGCGGATTATTTTAAGCTCTGGTTGAAAAAAAAACAACATTTTTTATTTTTTGTGAGATATACCCCTTTTTAAGTTTCGAACTGGGCAGTATAATGGATACGGATAAAGTGAAAAGTTACCGGACACGTATTACAATAATGATTATTACAGGAATCAATCTATAAAAGCGATTAATAAATGTCGGTATTAATAGACCCACGATAAACGGCATGTCAGTCTGGTATTTTTTCTGTAAGAGCAATTTCCATATAACATTGAATAGTGATGGATGTGACGGTTTAAAGTAAAGGGGCATCTTTACTTTGAACAACTAGTAGATAAATTGTTTGAAAACAGCACGCTTATGATTAAAATGTTTTGTTTTTTATTTTTAGATAGGAAATCATCTAAAGACTGCTCCCACTCTAAAATGGAGCGAGAGGGCGTGTCAGACTTTTACTGATTAAAACCACACCTATGTTTCTTCAGTTGCTTTTGCGTTCTAGGACCACGAATTTTACTTTTACCCATGGCTCTAGCAGGCATCGGCCCTGCTGGACCTCTACGGTTTGCTGACATCTCTTTGAGGCGCGCGTGGCACATTATGCGCTGTTGACAACTCAGGCTCGAATCTTATAGAACAAGCATGATTAAAATTATGGAATGAAGAAGTACTAAATATCACGCGAGCGAAGCCACCGTAAAAAGCTAGTATCAAATAAATCTACACTATTATTTTAAATAGGTAACGTTGGTTTTTGGTTTTCTTTTTGTTTGTGGTAATCGCTGAAAGTATTGGTCCGATTACTAAAATTTTTTCACCGATAGAAAGCTGCTTTATTCCTGAGTGACAGGCTTTATTTTATGTACGCGGGTGAAGCCGCGGACAAAAGCTAGTTTTAAATAAATTGGATCATTATCATCATTTCAGCCGAAAGACGTCCACTGTTGGACATAGGCCTCCCCCAAGTGTCGCCACAATGAACGGTCCTGTACGTCTCGCATCCATCGGATTCCTGCAACCTTTACCAGGTCATCGGTCCAGGCCTTCCAACGCTGTGTCTTCCGGTACGCGGTCGCCACTCCAGAACCTTTCGGCCCCAGCGGCCGTCTGTTCTCCGATCAATGTGCCTTGCCCATTGCCACATAAGTTTGGCGATTCTTCGTGCTGTGTCGGCAACCTTGGTCTTCTGCGGATATCTTCATTCCTGATTGGATCACGCAAGGAAACTCCGAGCAAGGCTCTTTCCATTGCCCTCTGGGTGACTTTAAGCCTTCTGATGAAGCCCATAGTAAGTGACCACGTTTTGGAGCCATATGTCATCACTGGCAATACACACTGGTCATAGACTTTCGTTTTGAGACACTGTGGTATGTTGGATGACTAAAAATTGGATCGGTAAATAATTTTTCATAATAATAACGCCTTCCAAAGGTCCAGGACCTTAGGGTGCTGAGATAAATAAATGTATAATAATTCTTTTTTTTCAGGCAACTAAGACTCATAGACAAAATACATAGAATAATATTAAAAATAATAAACTAATACATATTAAGAACATACAAAAACTAATCTATTTATTTTTACAAAGTATTACACACGAAGTGACGGCGTCGTGTTTCGCTATGAGGTCGGTATCCTTCCACGAAATCGTCGATACACGACACCCTTCGACCAAAACTCTCCTTTGAGGAAGGTATCCAAGTGTTGAGTCGGTACCTGCACCATAAACGACTTAAAATTAGTGTTATGGCGCGACTCCAACTGCACGACTCTCAAAGTCCAGTTTGTCTTCACGCGCACATACTCCACGATCTCCTCAGCCTTCGTGGTGTGATGTAGTCTCGACACAATAATGATTTACAAATTTAAACATCACACTTCCGATATTTACAAAATCTATTGAAATTGTTTACCAACAAACATTGTACAAACAAAATGCTTTCAATATGAATTCGTTTGAGCATAGTAAAATGTTGAACGTACGCGCATACTGATTGCAGCTTTGCATACAAGATAGGTTTGTTCATAGAAAACAGTTTGTACACTTTAAGCTAACAAATACACGATTGAGGGCTAAAACAAATAATGTAGAAACATTAGATATTAATAATAATTGTTGTAAGTATATTAATGGCAACCAGGCCCAAAAATTGTTAGTAACAGATTTCTTAAAAGAACTATGTTAGTAAACAAAACATTCATCATCTTGATCATCATTTCAGCCTGAAGATGTACACTGCTGGACATAGGCCTCCCCCAAGTGTCACCACAACGAACGGTTCTGTGCCTCTCGCATCCATCACATTCCCGCGACTCTCACCAGGTCATAGGTCCACCTTGTGGGAGACCTTCCAACGCTGCGTATTCTGGTGCGCGGTCGCCACTCCAGAACCTTTTGCCCCCATCGACCATCATTCTCTTCTAATAGCAATGTGCCCTGCCCACTTCCGTTTAAGTTTGGTGATTCTTCGGGTTATGTCGGGGACCTTGGCTCTCCTGCAGATATCTTCATTTCTGATGAACAAAACATTAGCAACTAAGAAAAAAAAAAGATAAATTAGGGTGTTTTTAACCGAATTCAAAAAAAAAAGGAGGAGGTTATCAATTCGGTTGTATTTTTCCGTCGTTTATGGACCGATTTGCAAAACTTTTTTTTCCCCCTAAAAGGATATGCTTCAAGATTGGTCCCATTTTTTTCAAAATCCAGCTTTGATGATGGGATCGGATCAATCTCCAAAACGGACGTGTTCGTGTGATCGCTCTGGTGCTTTTCAGATATTGATATTTAATGGTAATTATGTACCTCATTAAAAAGAATGATATTCAAATAGTACATTTTTACAATTGGCCTTCAATTTAAATAAACAGTTATGGAAATATTTAAGTTCAAAATATTTCGCGACTAGAGCGATCATAGTTGGTGCCAGAGCGATCATAAATGGTAAAATCAATGAAACAAAAAATTAAATTTTGATAAAATATTATTTATTTAGCCGTTTTCAGTCATATTCAGTGTACATGTAACAAGATTATATTATTATGTAAGAGAAATGTATAATGTATAACAGTTTTATATTTCTTATTAACTGTTGTTTTACTGTGTATTTTATTTTTTGTACGTTATCTTTGTTTGGAGTTAAAACCAACATTTTTCTTTCTAAACGTTTACCTTCTTTACTTTGATTTTTTAACCTGTTCAACTGTCTTCTAATACGTTCATTACTTATTTTCAACTCTTGAATTTTTTGATCTTTTAGTTTTAATTCCCTATTAGCTCTATATTTCATCTTTCTTAATAAGGCTTTCCATGGAGAGGTTTTTTTTTAACTCACGATATTTTATGTTTAGGGAATATATCTAGACTTTTTTGAGACGTATGTGATATGTTGCTAATTGAGCTTTGTGGACTACCGGGACAGATGCTGGAGGAAGCACTGCTAGCGCATGTTAGTTCATTCGTTCGTTCAGTATCTTGCGATAGCCGCTGAGATCTTGTTATTCTTCTTAGTCTACTAACCGATGACGCGGGTGAATCAAAATAAGACAATTTTTTGTATTCTTTAAAGGTCTCTGGAAGACAGGAACTTGTCTGAGAATGAACTTTTACACGATTAATAATGTTAAACTCATTTTCAACATCTCGTGTTACAGTTTGCAGTATCTCTCTATGTTTTGTTACATTGTTAGTGCTTAAGGTTGGAGATGATTGAGGAACATTTGAAAGAGGACCATGATTCTCAGACATATAGATAGGTTCTTCATTTATTGGGAGCTCATCAGTTGCTGGTAACTTATCCACTTTTTTCTTTAAATAATATCGTCGAGAACTCTGCCTACTTTTCTGCCTACGAACCTTTTCCTGGCTTGGAGTCATCACTCATTGGTAGTACTGTGCCCCGAGCTTTTTTCTTTTGGTAACTCTCTCTTGACTATACAAGCCATTGTGCGTGGAGGCATGTATCTGGATCATTTTTTATCTTGGCCATTCTACGACTTTCAGCCAATTTCTTCCTAAGACGTTTTTCTTCAATAGATAATTTATTTCGAGGCATGATTTCAATCTGCAACAATAGTTGCCATTAAATTTTAGACAAGAAAGGGTTATAGTTGTGGTTAGCTAAATACCAATATAATAATATCATCAAGGTAAAATACGTCAAAATCTGTTTATGGTTATAAATTAAAGGTTATAAGCATAGTTCATCGTTTGTCATTGTTACAGTCCGGTACTACTACTTAAAATAGATTTATAACGTACAATTAATGCAAAATATCATCGCTCTGGTCTTTTTGGACAGAACAATCACAGCCATAGAGATCAGAAAAAGTCACAAAATCATAAATATAGCCGAGTTTAAAAGCAGTAGAAAGTTGTGATTACGTCTCATAAAAAACATCATAACGATCACTTTATTCAACAAACACATTATCAAGTTTACTATTTAATTTAAATAACGTTCCATAGTAATCATAAAATTCGAGAACCAAATCCAGAGCAATCATAAACTTACCTTCGTAATGTTGGAGCGCGGGAACGTGGCACACGGTATCCTCCTTGACGGTTGGACCACTACTGGCGTTGCCCCGCGGGAGGGGAATAGAGTGTCTATAACGCGTAACTAGGGATGAATGCGATGGTTTTACCTCAGCGCAGAGCGATGAGATAAAATGCACGGTCTCTATTTTAAATTCAAATTCTGGCAAAAATATTGTTAATATAAATAAAAATATTTTATTACTATGAAGATTAACTATTTGTTATGTAATTTAAATAAGTTGTTTCATATTAACTTTCTCATTAAAAAGTTAAAGACTATTTTTTTCATTCAATCGGGAGTTGGGTCAACCCAGAGCGATCAGGATTTTAGGGTTTAAGATTTTTTTTTTCAATACTTAAAATAAACTTATTCATAATACTAGCTTTGTTTCACGTAGATGAGACACCGAACTGTATATAAAAAAAAAATTTGAAAATGTTTTTCGATTTTAAAATGGGTTTATCCAGCCCGACACCGAAAAAAATGCCTCTGGAGATCGACCCGATCAATGAGGAATCGAGGGAACTCTTCAAATATTATAATCAAGTGGCAATCATAAAGTGGTTTTGGTACTTTCATCGAGAACTTAAACATTTACAATCAATACATTTGATGAAGTGGAACTGATGAAGAAGACCAGCAATGGCCAACGGAACTTCATACTCACATAGATATCACAATGAAGATAGTTAAGCGACTATGACAATACGAATAAATAAATGGTTCTGAATAGCTATGTTGAAAACGGTATCATCGAAGTGTCCTGATGATGAAGATGGAGCCGGAAGATAGGCACCAGAACTCCGCAATTAATCAATGTATCCTAGCCATGTTTGGGCTTATTAGAATGGTCATGAGATGCACTTTGGCTATAAGGTACTATCGAACTGATTGATGATGGGGCCGGAAGGTGGAAGGTAGACACGAGAACTTCATAATAAAACAATTTATTCTAGCAGTGTTTGGGTTAATTGGAATTGTCATTGTCAAGTGTATCGCAACTAAAAAGCGTGATTTTTTTTTTTAAACAAAAACCGACTACAATTAAAATAGAAACACTAAAACGATTAAAATAACTGTAAGCTGTTGATCCCCGCACGAACGCCGGCTTTCGGGCGCCATTGTCTTACTATTGTGTCTCTAATTACACTACTCAACGAGTTAATTCCGGGAGTCAGTGTTAAATAAAAAATAAACAATACCGAGAAACAATTTCAGAAGTCGGTGTTAAATAAAAAACAAACAATACCAAGAGACACCGACTTCCGAAATTAAAGTTATTTTCATCGTTTTAGTGATTATTTTTGTAAAAATATTTTTTGACTAGCACCACCATGGCGTGAGATAGCCACAGTCTAACGCCTTCAGGATGCTGTTCGAACTTGACCGCACCATTGCCAGAATATATGTCGTTCAATTAAATTAAATATAATTCAAATTACAAACCGGCCACAATATCCTTACTACTGTTTTTTTTTTTTAATAATTGTGGTAACCACTAGGTAAAATTTATCGACACAGATTTCGATGGATGCATTGGATTCCATAGAGACATTAAGCATATCAGAAAAGCGTATTTTCATTTAGATTACTAAATAGCACGGTCATTAAATAGGAATAGTACCTACTGATTCTTGACTATTACTTTATGTAGATATATATTTGTCAGGCAGTTTGATTCCCTTCAAACAACCTATTCCGATCTGATCTTGCCCCATGGGTGTCATAAAAAGCAATGGAAGATGGTGAATTGTCAAGAGGGTAGCCATTTTTTTGGTCAGTCTCAGGTGAATAAGTCTTGTGCTTTTTTATATAATCTATCTTATTTAATTTGGTATGGGCACAGCTGGGTACAGGTGAGATACCTGTCTTTTTATGTTTTTTTTTCACACTCTTCCAACTGTTCTCTATAATTTAAAAAAACAATTTTACAGATCTCTTTTGTAAATTAATAAATTTAAGGCACTCGACCCAAAGAAAAGACAAAAATTAAAATTAAATTGGATATACATAACAAACTAAGTATAAACAAAAACATAAATCGATCCGGAAGACAATAACATAAAAAAACTCAACATAATAAAGTGGAGAGTTAACTAACCCCTTTTTCATAAAGGAACTATAATTACCTTGTAATAACCGAAGCTAGACCGAAGTCGTCACTAACTAGGTACTCTTACATTTTTTTTTTTAAACTCACAAAAGTGAATAAGCCTATCTCTATTCTATGACAAAGGCAAGAATCAGTCTAAACTATACTAGTCGCTTCAAAACTTTTGGATTCTTCTCATTAGAAGTGAAAGCTAAAAGAAAAAAAAAAGAAAAAAGGAAAAAACGGACACCCTTATAGGATCACTTTGTTGTCCGTCTGTTTGTCTGTCAAGACCCTTTATCTCGGGAATGCATGTAGGTATCGAGTTGAAATTAAAAACATATACTTAGGTCTGCGGCCCCTTAAAGCTGTGAAAAAATCAAACTTCTAAGTTAACTAAAAGCAAAAAACGTATATTTCGACTCTTAAGGAAATCAAAATTCATAGTTAACTTCCTGTTGACCCAGAATCCTGAAATTTGGCATACAAGCAAGGTCTTATAGCACAGGTATAGGAATACATCTGAAAACAGTAAATTTGTTGTTAAGTCACAAAAAATAACTTTTTTTGCGATTCGGAAAAAAAATTGAGATTCCATTCGCGAATTGAACTACGTATTTACGTATGTAAGTTTGTACGGAACCCTCTGTGCGCGAGTCCGACTCGCACTTGCCCAGTTTTTCTCTATAAACTACACCAATTTAACATCACAATATCCACTAGAATTTTTTTTGCAAATAATTAAACAGCCACCACTTCAAGTACTGACTTTAGCGTTATATATTTAAAGTAACCATTTAAATTTATTAAAAGTCTGGCTTGCAATAGAATTTAAATTTAGTGAATTCAAATATACAAGAAAAGTTGGTCCCCGAACTACACTAGCACAATCACCAGTACTAAATGACACTAAACCAAAACCAATACGGTCGATACCTAACAGGTTCGTACAGGATAAGTTTAGATATCCCATTACGAGACCCGACATGGAAGGGGCGTGGGTCTCACAGGCTTCGGGGGGTCATTACGACCAATATTCTTTGTATTTAATTTGCTGTCGCTTACGTTGTGTTGAAAGGAATAGTTATTGGCTGTTTGATGGTTGTTAGTTTGTTAGAAATGAGTTTCTGTTTTCTATGTTTTTCGATATTTAATTTTTTAATTTAGTACTTTTTTTATTCAAAATCGTATTGTACGTTACATTTCATGCTAAAAACCACAAAAGCCTCTAATGGCTAGTGAGTTCGGAATAAATAGTAATACAAATAGAGTCGATAGAAAGTTTTGTAAGTCTTGCATTTAAAGATGTTAATAGTAAATAAGTTATGTAGGCGGCTGGTTGTGATCGCGCACAGACTGCGATCTGGACACATCACACACTCAATAAGTTTGGATTTTTAATGAAAAAAACCGACTCATCAAATTGTGATGTATGTGGAACACCGGCAGATGTAAGTACACTTATTGTTGGAGTGTGCCAGATTTCAGTCTGACCGAGTAGAATTATTTAAGGATTTAAACTTAAATATGAATGATGTAGGTGTACTTATTTCATGATCTTTTATCGACACCTAATTCGGAGGCTGCCTCAAAAGTATTTATGTTTGCTAGGTTACGTTTTAGTTAGATAATGTATTAATATAAGGTATGATGGGACTGGCATACACGTCCGTGTAAAAGTTCCTAATAATGAATAAAGAGAAAAAAGAAATAAGTATATCAAACTAAACTAATTGACTATGTTTAATTTGAATTGTAATGAACTGAATTTGATAATAATAATATTTAGAACCGGAATGTTATGGCTAGGTACTAACATAGTTTTTTAAGCAAATATTGTTACTAACCCCTATATGAGTGCAAGCTCGAAATAAAATGATTAATAATAATAATAATTAATTAGTAAATAAAATTTTAATTCACCTCTAAGAAAACACTTAAATCTGCTCTTACTCTTTTTTTAGGTGGGAAATCATCTAATGACTTCTCCCGCCCTTTCATGTCAGACTTTTACTGACTAAAACCCACTCCTGTTCCTTCTTTGCATTCATTTCAGGGCCCCGGGGTTCTCTTTCGCATCACCTATAGCCCCAGTAGGCCTCGACCCTGCTGGGCCCCTACGATTACTGACATCTCCTTGAGGCGCGCGTGGAACATTACGCGCCATCGATGACTCTGACTCGATCCTTGCCGGACGGCCGGAAGTACAAGACATTACCGGACAGTCGGACGGCGAGCAACCCATTGCTCGCCGTCCGCAAATCAGTCCGCGTTGGCCGGAAATCGGGATCGGCAACCCGGCGGCTGGGGCGTGGGGCCGTTGTCTCGCGCGTGCGGCCGCCTCCTTTGCGAACATTACTGCTTCGGAGAAAGAGGCGACTACCTGCCACTCCTCCTCGCTCCGGACCATGGCCTGTACCAAGGCCCGGCGTGAGAGATCGCTGCCGCCGAGCGAGGACACGGTGGTGCTCTGCCCAGGCACACCTCTACCGTATGCTCAACCGTGTCCTCGGGGCGATCCACACAAATGTGACACCAGGGCGTTTCTTCCGCTCGAATCCGGTGCAGGAATCTCCCGAACTGACCATGTCCGGTGAGGACCTGCGTCATGCGGAAGGTAAGGACGCCGTGTTGTCCTTCCAGTCACTCCTCAAAGAGGGGACTTACCGCCATAATTGTGGCGTGCCCAGCACTGGGTTGCGACAGTTGCTGTCGCCATTTCACCATGAGATTCCGCCGGAAAATACTACTTTTACTCTTAAAATTTCATTCTGTGGTTCGTAGTATAAAACTGACGAAATTTTACGGTTCACAAAGATATATTGTTTACAACATCATTAATAAAAAAAATATTGAAAACCATAATGGAAGAACCAATTCGTAGCCAATCCATAATATTTTATTTATCTTAAAAACTCCTCACCAAACAGCTACATCTACATAAAATATACACAAACACTTACGAAGCACGAGAATAAGAAGTTATTTTTTCGTTTTTTTGTGCGTAATTTTTAGGCCGGCAACTCTAATGTCATAAGTAAGTGACAGACGGACAGACAGACTCGCTTTCTACTCCAACGAAGAGTGCTTTTACTTTCCCAATTCACTGAATTATTCACTCGTTCGAGTTTTTTCGTCTCTCGCCTAAATTCATATTCGCATTAGGGTGTGCATGCATTGGTCGAGCAAACGTCATTTAAATATTTGATCATCGGACAAAACAGGGGTACATTCGTCACGTCATATGGGGAAAATGTTTACTAAGGTACGCCGCTTAACCTTTTAATGAAAGAAAACTCTACGCTTCGTTGGAAATTATGCTATCAGATACGGAGTTAAATGGGTCATTTTATTGAATTGAGTCATGAAACAAAGGATTTTTGATGGGTGAAGATGGTCTTCACTCTTGCTTTTTGCAACCTGTGGAAGTGATTTCGTGAAAAAGAACAAAAGTGTGTAAGCAGAAAACCTGGGAGATAGTTCGGTTAGCTGTTTTTTTTTTTGGTAATTTTCAGAGCCAACACTAACAGTGGAAGTTTAAGATATTGTGTTTCACATTGTAAATACGATATACGAGTTAAATGAGTGATTATTATCAAGTTTTTAACTTCAATTTTGCCCTGTGAAAAGCAGTGAAGGTAGTCTACG
This sequence comes from Mythimna impura, assembly GCA_905147345.3. Taxonomy (NCBI): domain Eukaryota; kingdom Metazoa; phylum Arthropoda; class Insecta; order Lepidoptera; family Noctuidae; genus Mythimna; species Mythimna impura. The sequence continues at coordinate 18,605,009 of LR990353.1, read as the reverse complement.
ATGGACCAAGCGAGTCTAGGATATTCCTTCTACTGTTGCTTCGAAGTTTCAAGTTATAGATGGTAGAGAAGGACAGAAGATGTAAAAGAAGCGATCAGTAAGACTTGTCAAAATATTAAACAAGTCCGTATAGTCGATACTATTGTTTATGTAGGTCCTTATTTATTTTTTCGGGAGAAACCTTCAAAAGGTGCCCTGACACAAGTATCAGCAAGCATTATATTTCGCTTTTTTTTTTGTTTAATTAACATCTGAACTACTGATAATATTCAGAATGATATGCGAAAACCGTCGTATTGCGTATCTAATTATAATTATCATCAGTTTTATGATCATTATTATTTTTTTTCCTATTATTAGATTGATATGTTTTTATTTTTTTTGTGAGCTCTAATTGATAGAACTATTACTAAAAGTAATTAGGAATTATAGAACTCGCTTTTGTGCACCTAAAACACTTTAAAAATTTTGCTTTTGGAAAAAATTATCTGCTACCGGAAGTTAGCAGATCATATTTTCATTTGATATTTTTCAAGGAAAAACACCAGAACTTTTTCTAAAAAATATCAGGAAATCTTCAGAACTATTCTGCATGCGAGTAGAACTCCAATTTTTTATGCTCTAAATTGATCTGCTAAGTTCACGGTCATCCCAGACTTCAAGGATAAGTCCACGGAGTGTGTGATTTTTACCTTACTAAAACCACCCGAGGCTTCTATGTGTTGGTGATCACCATCAACACATAGAAACCTCCTAAAATACTACTCAAGAAACTACGCTGTTGCGAAGTTTCTGTTTCCTAACAGGCGTTTCTGTTAGGGCAAATCCTTGAGGAGACTCTAAACGCATGTTTAGTCTAAGACCATTCAACTAATACAATGAAACATAGCTTTATTGCATTATCATAAATATTAATCACTTGTCCCCATTATGTACACACGTTTTACCGAAAACAGATGCTTCCTACAAATTGATGCCGACGACTTTGAAATTTTTGAAAGACCAAAGAATAAGTTCTAGAAAAGACTTTTGAAGAATAGTCGTTTACTCATCAAGCAAAGTAGCTTAATGAGACTAGTAAAACAATTATGGACCTATTTGGACGCTAGCTGTCTGAGAATAATTAAGAAAATTAGACTTTTAAATTGTTTTGAAAATCTATTACAACAGTCTATTATAAGTGGTTTCTTATTATCTTAAAGTAACCAATGTTACTTCTTTTCAAAAAAGCCAACCTCTTTAGCTGTCTATAAATGATTGCGATTATGAATACCAATTCTCAATAAAGTTGTGATTCTTTAGATAAACTTAGAAATTGTTATTTTAGCTTAAATTCATTGAAATCAAAATTTCTCATCAACTAAGATCTTCATCAGCTAAGAAGGCGATCTAAAAGTTGCCGGTCTTATTATTGTTGTTGCCGAAAAACAGTTGAATAAGGAGCGTTCGCTTTTTAAACCGTCGGCATTTTCTGTTTACGTTCCCATCCCTCAGCTTACAATGAAATGTTTCGAAAACTTTTAATGGTGATCAAACAATCGTTCCGTTTCGTTTTTGCGAGGCGAGGCGGGCGTGCGCATCGGACGGGTTGCAAAATTTTTATTTAAATTTTATTTTTTTCTATAAAGCACTCCATTTAATTTTGCTTAATGCTGCCAGTTGTCGTGTTTTCGAGTGGAATGGATTCTTTGTCGACGCTGATATTATTAAAAATGTGTTTTAAAAAGTCTTATCTTGTCTCTGTTATTAAAATTGTGATCACGAAAGTCATTTTCAAATACATTTAAAATTAAAATCTATATCTGTAGTAATAAAAAGTATTCGTTATTTAGCGATAAGTTTTTTATTCTTCACACAAACACAATCATTCTCTACATTTGCTGTGTTAATAACTAGATAATAGTAACAAAAATGTCACGGTTGTATGATATAAAAAAGTCGCTGGTATAAAGGAGTCGATGATTTTATGATATAAAATCATCGAATCCTAAGATACTGCAATTTTACGTATCAACGATAGTTAAGAAGCTCGGGTATTCGACTATAATTTTGACATGAATGTACAACCTAATTTTTTTCAATACTATGTACTGTGTTGTTACTTTTATGTACACTTATAACTTATTATTATTTCACTTATTAAAACATTTTGAATTGACTCCAAACTCGTTAACATTTTCATTTTTCAAAGTACCTACATTAAAAATATAGATATCAGAAACACATTTTTACCTTATAAAATGATTTCTTCCCTGTTACTACGTACATAAAACAAATTCAAACGAAACGTTTTAATATTAATATCACTCAGTTTTATAGGCTCATATAAATGTTACGGCCTTTTTACGGCATGTCCTCTCTTGGTGTTGACGCCACCTTATTAATATTTCTTGATCGAATATTAATAGCTATGATATTAGGTTTCACCGTGGTTTACGACTTCACGTAGACTTTTTTCTAGGTTACATAAAGGTAGTTATAAAATACTAGCTTCTGCCAGCGGCTACGCCCGCGTGAAAATAGTTTTTCCCATACAAACTTTGCTCCCCGTTTCATCACTTTAGGGGAAAATTTTGGAAAATTCTCTCTTACTGCTCGCTTACGTCAGAAAGTTTCCTTACCTTTGTACAAAACACGCTCCTAGTCTTAGTAATTTCGGCTGTGCGTTGATATGTCAGTCAGTCAATTTCTCTTTTTATATTATATAGATAGATTACAGGACCTATGTCTTGCTCTTAGTAATTTTGTTATGAAGGACCTTTATACAAGAACTTCTAAGTTTCAAAGTTTGTTTGTACTCCGTCTGGGTTTTGAAGAAGTTCTATGGAACGAGACGCACAGGACCATTCGTTGTGGCGACATTTGGGGGAGACCTATGTGCAATAGTGGACGTCTTTCAGCTGAAATGGTGATGATGATGACTTTTTTGGGGAAAATAGGTAATATTGTCTACCCGTTCTAATCTCCTTTTGAGTACCGTAATTAGAGACACAATAGAAAGACAATGGCGCGTGAACGCCGGCGTTAATGCGGGGATCAACAGCTTTAAGTTGTTCGTGTGAATTTTTTCTCAAAGAGCTTTGAGGAAAAAATATTGAAAACTGCTTATATTTGTGTGCAAACTTTATGCGAGTAGAAAATTATTGAACTCTATAAAAGTGATCTGAAGTTTTAACATTAAACAAATATCAAACAAATCACACGATATGAATATGATTGAAAACAATATTCAGTACCTAGAAATTCAATATCAGAAATTCTCAGCCAGACTTACAGCCACAACGTAGTATTTCGCAAAATCCTAAGAATTCGTCTCAACGTCTCGATGTTGACAATAAGCATTGAAAGGTTTCATTCAACTGATAATATTTAACAAAAAAATCGCCGGAGAAAATCCGAAGTAGAGCAAATTACTTTTCGAAATGTATAAAAGAAATTGTAAACGTACCTCCGCTCTTTTGGGGTGGACTATAAACTGCACTCGTGTTTCCAAGATGACAGGGGACATTGGCAAGGCGGAGTAAATTTTATTAAAATGCCACAAAAATATTCTCTGAGCTGAATCTGACAGCCTGCGGCAATATATGGGTATAGATAAACGATGTTAATGAAATTGCTGGGGTAAAAGACTGATCCCCGGTTTGTAAGAGCCTTCAATGTCTGATCATTGAATGTAAAGTGGCTTTTGTACTTACTTTTAGATGTAGAAAGAGAATGTCACTAGGCCTAACACGAGGTTTAGAACTGAGCCTTTAGTTATGTAAGTACTACTATTAAATTGATTGGAAAAATTACTCTTGACAAACGCACAACCTGTTGTCGGATATAATAATAATAAAGAATGATGCCTGTGTTTCTACGAAATCTGGGCCCACCTACCAATAGCTGCGCGGGCTTGCGGACAGCGAGCAATAGGTAGCTCACTGTCCGACCGTCCGGTAACCGTCCGGACCGAGCCCAAGTCGTTGACGGCGCGTATTGTTCCACGCGCACCTCAGGGAGATGTCAGCAAATCGTAGGGCCCAGCAAGGTCGAAGCCTACTGGGGCCACGGGTAGTGTGAAAGTGAAACCCGGGGCCCTGGGACGAAGACAAAGAAGGAACAGCGAGTTTTTAGTCAGTAAAAGTCTGGCACTATCTCTCGCTCCGTCCAAGAGCGTGATTGGTCATTGAATGATTTTTCACCTAAAAAAAACCTACCAATAGCTATGTGTTTTATATCTTTAAATAAGTCATTTAATAAACTTTTTTGTTTATCCTCAAAAAATACAGATAGTACGCACTTATTACATAAAACAGTTGTTGGTAAACCTGTACAAATCAAGTTTATAACCCTGCCTCTTCAACTAGGATATACCTATATTTTAAGAGACAGTGTTCGGCTAGTTAATTCCTTAGAATAAAATATGATTTAAGACAACAAGTGAACGGTACTGAATAGATTCTTATTATTCTGCCTTTTTTTTATTTTGATCTAAATATGGTACGGCACTAAATTCTAAACCTTAATCCCTTCAAAGTTATTTTTGGTTTAACATGTTAATTTTGCCATTTGCATACTCGTAGGTATTGGCATAGATTTGCATCCTCCTTTATTGAAGAATCGTTACAATCCATTTCTGATAGATACTTAATATTAAATGTTTTTTCAACACACTTGCTCAGAAAGTGACTTTTATTGCACTGCACTTAGGTATATAATGGCACTCGTTACCAAACTGTGACATTTTGATTACCATTACGCACTAGTGCTATAATGTAGTTAAAACCTTTTTGTTCAACCTCTTTGTACTCAAAACAAATTTTGAATACGAAAAGATTTCACATTAGGTTATTGCGTTCAATAGTATAAATTAATGTCTTACTTACAAACTTCATGCAATTTTGTCCATTTTAACTTGTACAAATGATTTATTTATTAAATAAACAAATAAATAAATAAATCGTACATTCAAATAAAATTTGTTTTTTCTTTGTGGTCTATGGCCGCCATCTCAAGATGCGCCCGGTTTTTGGCGTGATTTTTTTCGAGTGAAATTCAGTGGCTGTATTAATTAAATTAAATTAAATACTATAAAATCATTAGAAAATGTTACATCCGTTTTCTATTGCCACTACGAAAGACATTATCGTAAAAAATTTTCGCGCAAGAAAACATAAACGTAAGACTATATGATCAAAATACCTTAGCCTTCCGTAGGGCAAAATAAAAAAAAATGATGCGCGTGCATAAGAAAACAGATTTTTACCGCCATGTCACAAAAAATGTACCTACCTACTAGTTTTACTGTTGTTTTCTTCACAAGTGTATTGAAAAACGTCGTATGACACGTGAGTAATCAATGATTACCGTTCTTGGCTCTCTTAAGACCCTCGCCACGACTCGGGTCTAAATACCGCCTCGACGGTAATCACTAACATTACACACTTATATCATAATGTACTATTGTTACACAGTGGTCCCCGAACTGGGCGGAGCCTGTTTACTTATGATTTATATTATATGCAGTGGCTGATATTGTGAGTGTAATAACAAACTGCCAGACATTATTTTAAGTCTTATAACAGGGCTTAAAATAGGCAGAATGGACCCCAACTGGCATCCTTTGACAGCATAATCCAAAAAAATATATGCACCACTAAAGCACGCACTGACGCACCTGGGTATTTCAAGCGAAATTTATATTTACAACAACATCACGTTTCCAGGATTAGATTTATGATGCTTTTATCTAGTTTATATTGTAGTTTGAAAGCCTAACGATGTTATAACTTTCTGTATGTGGGTCTTTTTCGGGCGTATTTAGAAGCGGTTCTGCTGAATCTGTTTTTGGAAAGGCGTTTAGAGTATTTTCACAACCTTTTAGCTTGTCGAATGTGTCGCGATTTAACTGCCGTTTAAAACTTAATTTTTTAGAATAGTTCTGGACCTTTTAAAACAAGTTTTAGGAGTATTTGGTACAATTTTATCTAATTCTGAAACGGGGTAATCATTAATTTGAATAGTATGTTATAATCATGTCTTTTTTTTTGTTTTATATTTAAACTAAAAATTTAGTAAAAAAAAAAAAATACTTTTTTCGATACTGAACCATTTCTTTGCCGCAATAGAAATCACATAAGTCCTTATTCGTTATTTATAGTACACAAAACTTTAAAAACAATTTAAACCAGGACAGCTGATTTATACAGGCGAGTTTGACTCAAAATTGGGTTTTCTGTCAGCATACTTTAATGAAATTGGAATTTTACACATAGGATCAATAAGTAGATACACAAAAAAAAATCTTAACTTATAATTCATTAATCAAATCCCTACTCAAAACTAAAAATAAATGAAACCAATATGTGTACAGCACACAGTATGATTAGTAAAGGATCCAACATAATGATTTGAGGAATGGGGAGGAAAACGAAGAAGGAAAGATGATGAGTGATAAGGCTTTTGTCTCGGAACAAAACACTCAGTGTCCCGAAGATAAAAGAGAGTATTGGGATTATGAAGACCAGAGAACAGAAATAAAGAATAAGAATCTTGATGCTGCCGAATACGCAGCCACTGTTATCGAAATTCCAATATATGGAAGACCATAAAGTAAGAACTTTTGAAGGTCGAAAATGAAGCGGATGCCCAAAGTCTGTAGACGTTATTTTTTGCTTATCAAGAGGTTTCTCAGTAGCGTCAAGGGAACAGATATCAACGTTGTTTAGAAGAGATAGAAAAAGAATCTGTGGGTTATTTTATAATTAATCCAAAAAAATCACAAAATAAAGAAAGCTAATTTAAATAAAAAACCAATGCACGCGACTGCAAAAATAAATTAAAGAACATTATTGACAGCTAGATAGACAACCGGCTCTTTAAACTTTTTACCCTGTATTTTGCCGCCCTGAATAATTCATTTAAGGAGGGGTGCGTGAACAAATTCACCGGAACTTTCTAATGTTACGAGTGGAATAAAAATTTTCCTGTGCCTTTTAATTTCAATGTCATTACAAGCTTGCCCTTAAATCTTTGTTTCTTTCAAATAAGGATACCAGTTACTCTTTTTTTTAAATTGTATATTGTTTTTTTTTAGTGATTTGCTTTCTCTTTCATGATCGTGAATAAATCGAATATCGAATATTTTAATCGGGTGAAGAAATCTAACAACCAACCAACCACTATAACACAACGCCGTCTAGTCCCAAGCTAAGCAGAGCTTGTGTTATGAGTACTAGACAACTGATAAACATACTTATATATTTCTAAATACATACATATTATAGATATATTACACCCAGACACAGAAAAAATGATCGTGCTCATCACACAAAAATTTGTCCTTGGTGGGAATCGAACCCACGACCTCCGGCATAGCAGATAGGGCCACTAACCACTAGACCAACAGGTCAGTCAAAAATTCATTTTTTTGTTGTTAATAAATTCTTGGTATTCACACTAAATAAGAAAAGTACTACTATAATATAATTTAAATTTTGTTTTATAATGTAATGAATATAGTTTTTTTGTTTTAGTACTGTTTTTTTTTGTGTCCGCCTGCTATGTCCTACTCTTAGGCAAAGACTTCCCTCAACTCCTTCTATCTTCTACTTGCCCGCGCTTCCACCTTCCAGTCCTGGCAAATTCTATCTAGTTCATCTCGCCATGGCCTTCGTGGTCCTTTCGCAACTGCGCATTTGGTAGGTACTAGCCCAGTAAATAATTATTATCGATGAATGATTAAATAATAATAACAATAATAAATATCATTTATTTCTCTTATAAATGTACATTGCAACAAGTTTATTTTATAAATTTTGCCAGAAGGCTAAAAACTTTTGTGAGAGCTGAAGTCTGAACTAGGTTCGAGACCTGTATGACAGATCTCCAGGCTCAGACCCTTTTAAACATAATAACATTTTACGGCACATAAACATGAATCTTATGTTTGTAAGGTTATGAGCGGGAGAGATTTGTAAAATGACATGTTAAGTGTAAAGAAAAAGTGATATTTTTATTGAAATGTGTGTAGTGTATAATGTATGTGGTTGTGTATGTTTGTGTGTGTGTGTGTGTATAATGAATGTGATTAAATTCACTTTATGATTCGGATGATACTTTCTGTGTCTTCATAAAGTATAATAAGGGAGATAAGAACGCCTTCCGGCTGTAACAAAGACAACGAGATAGATAATGAGAGTAATTTAAACAACATTAAAAGTTTTCAATATTCTCTAACAAATTTACTAAAACTTCCTTTTAACTCCCAACTAGCCGACCACTCAATTAAAACCCAATATACTAAACTTTGTCAGTAACAAACAAAACCACGAAAATCAAAAGCATTTATTAACAGCCGGTGACCAATATGGACCCAATAAGAAAGGAAGCCCGAAGGTGTTTGACTAGGTATTCCCGCTGCGTGACTGCACTTCCACTTTTAATAAGCAACAACCCCTCATTTAATATAGAGAGCCCCAAGGGGTCCCGGGGCTGCACCCCACGTACATGGGGCGTCGTAAATTTCTTTACGGCACTTGTGACTGTGATTTTTCCCGTCCGAAAATTTAATCATTGCATTTCTATTGTTTATTTGGCCGTTTTACGATACTTAATTATCTCGTAATTTTATTGAGGGTTACATTTTTCTTTAATGGTTTTGTTTTAATTAATTGTTGATGGGCCGTTTTGGTAATTAAAATTTGTCAAGTTTGATGTGTAAATAAATTTATTATAAATAGAATATAGATTTGTTTATATATTCTACAACAAGAGTGTTATTGATACCGCCCCGGTTCTGTAGTGCGTCAGAAATGTTTACACAAGTTTGTTGAAAAAGAGTTTTAATACGAAATAAATTCATATTACATTATTTCGTTCAATAGTATAAATTAGTGTCTTACTCGCTTATTTCATGCAATTTCGTATTTAAATAAACCATTTTACTTCGCGCCGAAACTGAAATGCAATTCTATTATTGTTCACATAATGTAGTAATATTTTCATTACGGGTCAAAGGATTCGCAAGTTTAGATATATATAAAAAAATACAATCAATGTATCCTGGCAACACCATCGCGTCTAGATGTCACTTATTTTTTTTGCGGTAAAAGTTTCGCATGGAAAAAACTTTATCCTATCTAATTATTCATTTAAGATACATGGAATAGTATTTTTTTAGCAATTTAACAAAATCCCAAGTGATACATCTTATTATTCATTTATAATACATGAAATAGTTCCTTCTTTAGCAAAATAACAAAATTTCAAGTGATAACCTATAAAGTGTATTGTGCAATAACGAATTTCAGTGTCGAATTTAAGCCTTGAATCTACAATCACACAGGATGAAGAACCGATATCCAGCAAAAGCCAAAGCAATAAGTGATCATAGCGAGTACTGCATCTCAGACTTACGAGTCGAAATTTTGCTCAATCTTCAATCAGGGTACGAGATACCATTAGCGAAGTTGTTTTTGCACGCTAACTGATTGGAAGCTGCCAGACTGGTACGTGATGCTCTTAGCGGCTTATTCTATGTTGCTAGTCTGAAAAGGCCCCTGAAACCTGTCATCGAGGACGCGATCCTCATCGGGCAATGGCGGAGGCACTAAGTGATCATAGCGAGTGCTGTTTTTCGGACTTGCGAGTCCGAGGCCTTGTTCAATCTTCAATCAGGGTACGAGATACCATTGGCGACGTTAATTTTTACGCGCCAACTGATTGTAAGCTACCAGACTAGTACGCGATACTCTTGGCTTCGTTACTCTACGTTGCTAATCTGGTATGCATCTGTTATAGCAGGTGAGTCCCATTCATTTATAATCCAAAGAACAAAAATGGCAAAAAGACTAAGTTCGACGTGCTCCACTTTATCAGTGCCTATAAAGGTCACGAGAAGGCCAAGTTCATACTACCCATCTGTGTATTATTAATTCGTGTAAAAACAGTACACCACCTATGTGTAGATCGCTACAAAACATTCAAACTCCTTTAGTGAATACGAGATATTCCAAACCACCATAAGGTGGCAAGTTATACTGCCTAATATGTAAATTATAAACTTTCCAAAGTAATGCTAAAGAATACGAGATATTCCAAACTGTCATAAGTTAATCCAATGTACCTAGCCGGATTGCCGGTAGATACCCACCTGTGTCCAGTTGTTGGACTAGAAGCCAACCCAAAACCATGGGAGAAGGCAAGGCAGAATTATTGACACCCTCATCGGCTACAATGCTGGTGGAAAATACTGCCATAGTGCGAGCATAACGGTGGCCGATTATCAAACCTATTTTTTGCTGAGTTAAATAGTAAAGACCTATTCAACAGAAATATTATTATTTCCTTATGGTTATGTTGTACACTGACCTGCAATATATTCAAAATAATAAAAACAAAAACAAACCATGGAACACGAGATGTTCACAATGATATATATCTAAGCACTAAGTGACATGAATACTTCATCAACAATTTACAAATGATATGTTCACTTATAGCAACAAATATCAGTAAGTGTTGATTATGATATGACTCCATGTAATAATATCTATGGAAAATCTTGATATAATTTAAACGGATTAAATTCATAGGTACAGCATATCATTCCACATCCTCAGTATTTAAGCTTATAGTAAAAACCTTGCTCAAAGAGCATGTAAGCTAACTTTTAAGGAACCAAAACCTAAGGAAATCGCAGGTTAAGTCCTCTGCTGATACCAGCAGTCCTGAATAAAATTATAAGGTTCTAAAGTTTCAATACCAGAATTACAGGAACTCCTCACAGGCTCGAAGAACCCGTGCACCAGCACCTTGGAATACTTGATGTATGACACCAATGCCACAATTGGTGTGGCCACCCGCTGGGCTGAGCGGTTTGAGGAAGCTACCATTGATTTTAAGAAGAAGTAACTTCTCACTGTTGAAAGCAGAAGGGAATAATATTGACGGGCAAAACCACCAGCCCTACTTACTTATAATCACCCCAAGGGAGTAAGTCAGCAATAAACTTATAATGATATACAACATCTAAATAATGAAATATGTGCTGATATATTTGTAAATAGTTGTTAGAACAAAATGGTATGAGGTATCTACCTTACTCGTACTTAATGTCTAAATCACTCAATAAACTAAAAATTCAATATAAATGAATGTCAAATTACACAAACCGTGTACGCCTGCTATTGACATAATTGCACAGAACTAAACCTAAATTCAAATCGTTTGTAAAAACTTACCTGGTTGGTGCTCCTAATAAATGAATAAACAGGGAAATCTTTGTTGTAACAAAACAGAAATAACAAGATTCAGATTTAATTTGATCTGCACTGGTATAACATTTCCAGTAGCAATTGTCTTATATTGACAATATTTTCTGTGTTCAAAGCAAATATTGTATGGAGGGAAATTGCCTTATTATAGGGAATACCTAGGAACAAGCTTCCCATGACTAGACAACTGGCCTTGTCATGGAAACATTACTTCTGATGCATTTGGCACATAAGAGCTCTCATGCCACGGGACACAAAAAGTGTGCACCAAAGCAACTTGTTTCACAAAGGACTCACTTCTATGACAATCAAAAAATCTCACTGCGCTTAATAGAAAAATTACTTTGCAGTCTATATGACTCCTGAACTTAAAAATTTAACATAAAAGTAGACAACTATCTACCACTTGGTAAAGAAATGTAATGTTAGATTTTATGTTAGATCATTCAGACATTCCCAAAACATGCATGGCATACCCACCAATTTTGGAACAGGGATGGTTTGCTGAACACAGTTTAATATCATGCCTATAAGCCTATATGTACCTATCCTATAAGTCATATGGTGAAATTATGGCTTCTCTCTACTTTGTTAGGTTGTCACTGTCAAACAGTGTCAGAAATGCAATAGACAACTTTGTCTACGGTGCAGCTAAAACCCGGTCCACACATGACCTACAGTAAAACTAGTCTTTTCTTTGGCTGATACTTTTAAATTTATTTCATGTTTATCCAGGTAGAATAAACATATCTTATCTCCTCTTTATTCTCTAAAATAGCTAAGTGGGACTGAATGTTCAAAATACACTTACTTAATTGAGGCAATGAATTACCCCATTTGAATTACTAGTATCATCAAAACTATAAGTACTTAACTTACCAATACAAAAGTAAAATTGCATTGAAACAAAAAGGGGGGGGGGGGGTGTATGCTGGGGACCAACTAGTGCAACAGGTCCTCGTGAAAAGTCAGTGACCATACAACTTCTCTAGGTATCTAGTCCCTAGCAGGAAGTTCATTCCATCGACATGACATAAACCCCTCCCTCAAGAAACAAAGTTTCTCGTTACATATAACATAAACTGTGACACAAAAATACTACTATAATGACAGAGAAAGACAATCGCATTAACTTCCATTTCGGGAGGCACAAAAAAATGACATAAAATGGTCTTCATAAGTATAAAATAATTGTATTTACATATATTTAGATAGACCCATATGCATATATATACAGGTATATACAAGTATACACATACATGCTGAAATAAACGTTAGTATACTAGCTGTATCATGCAGTAGAGAAAAAAAAAAAAAAAAAAAAAAAAAAAAAAAAAAAAAAAAAAAAAAAAAAATTGTAATAATAATATTAATAATAATAATAATTTAATATAATAAAATATAATTTATATGTTATGTTAAATGAACAAACGGAATAATAATAATAAAATCGATAAGCTAGACTTCCATACCAGTCACCTACAATGTCAACACAAATATAACTTAGATGTGAATAGATACTTATCGTTTGAAACGAAAATGATGAATGTGATAATATATAATGCATGTACCTAATTGCATTGCCTAATGCAAGGCTAATTATATGATGCATGTAATGTAATTACATTACCCCCAGTGACATTTAAAACATCACTATGGTATGATAAAAACAACTAATGAGATTATTCTGCTTCAATACATTTCAACAAATTGTCTTTGTGTTAAGTGGGAACAGCAGTATTATAAAACCAAAGTAACTTTTTGTCTGATTACATTTAGTAATAATGACCTTGTAATATAGCCGACATCAACGGCTAGGTACAGGGGCGCTGGCTTTTAGAAAACCCCATGGGTGCTCATGCTCATTTGATGGACTCGAAAAAGTGGCGAAGTGTGAGAAGAAAAATGCACACTGATCAACCGACAAATAAATAAATGTCCTACTTACATACTGCGTACCTAATTACTAATTATGTTCGATAAAAATATAAAATGAAATCATTTTATAAAAATGAAACTAGTTTTTAGTATCAAGAAATATTATAATGTAACCGTAACCTAAAAGGCGATTACTTATCTGTTTCTTGATGTCTATTCTCAGGGGTGCTCGGCACCCACTGTTTATTTCTCATAATCGGCGCCCCTGGCTAGGTACATATAACGATGATGTACAAATAACCAAGTAAGTACTAAAATATACTGAGAGTAATGATATAATATTTCTAAAATAAGCTAGTAAGTCATAAGTGACTTTCATTAAGAATAATCCAATTAATTACAATACACGTCTCACACCGTGGTATTATAACTGCCCCTGTTGAAGATAACATGCTTCTCATCTAAATCAGTTGCCTATCAATGAATCAAATATATTTTTACAATACGAGAATACTTGTCACACAATACTTTAAAAAAAAAAATGAACGGATAGTCTAGTCAACACCTTGGGACACTCCCAGCAAGAACGTATGACTGTAACGACAAAAAAACCTTAGGGAAAACTGAAATCAACTCATATCTTACTATAAAAAGAAACCGCACTTGAGTTGATAGTACCAGTACTAACAATAGCGTAACAATTAATTATTGCAGCAAACTCTAAACATCTACATTATGTGAACAATAATAGAATTGCATTTCAGTTTCGGCGCGAAGTAAAATTGGGAATCAAACGAGCTTACCTGTTAAGCGAAGTCTTGATTCTAATTTTATGAGCGCCGAAACTGAAATGCAATCACCCACCCACCACTAGTTAATAGCCCCAAAGCTGCAATAATTAACCTACCTAACTCACAGTTATCCTTACAGGGAAATAGTGAATGTAAGTATGCGGTAACAAGTCTGTCCAAAAGACAGCTTGTTCCTTGTCCTATAATCTCTAAAGTAAGTGACATCTAGACGCGATGGTGTTGCCAGGATACATTGATTGTATTTTTTTATATATATCTAAACTTGCGAATCCTTTGACCCGTAATGAAAATATTACTACATTATGTGAACAATAATAGAATTGCATTTCAGTTTCGGCGCTCATAAAATTAGAATCAAGACTTCGCTTAACAGGTAAGCTCGTTTGATTCCCAATTTTAACTTATTTTTAACCGACTTGAAAAAGGAGGAGGTTCTATGTTCGGCTGAATGTATGTTTTTTTTTATGTATTTTCACCGATTTCTTGGTCAATTGTGGACCGATTTTGAATTATTATTTTTTTGTTTGAAATGTTATGCTTCCAAGTTGGTCCCATAGAAATATTGTTATGATCTGATCATGAACTTCGAATATATGGAACAGAACTTCTCATAGGATCACTGCAGAACTGTCGTAACAAGTAAAATTGCATTATTTATACGTTTAGTTAATGACTGACTGAAGGAATAGGGGGAATATATCGAACTGATCTGATGATGAAGCCTGAAGTTAGGCACCGGAACTCTATAATAAATTAATTTAATCTAACCGTGTTTGGTATTATTAGAATTGTGATGAGATGCACTCTGGCTATAAGGTATTTAAGTATGGTTGAGGGGTACTTTTTAGTGGTGGTACCATAACTAAAAAGTATAAAATAAAAAACTTATTACAAAAAGTTTTTTTTAGCAGATAAATCGTTCATTCATATAAAATTTGTTTTTTTTTCTTTGTATATAAGCAACATCCTCATTCTTAGTTTTTAATAAAGCAGTGTAGTTAGTCTATGGCCGTGATTTTATGAGTGAAGTTCAGTGGCTGTTTTAATTATTCTGAAATTGATTCCACGAAGATAATACATAATCGAACTGACAGCTTCCATGCGATCATTTGGAAGAACTAGCATTGCATTCTAAAAAACTGAGAGAGTGTGTTTCCCTCTTTTTTAGACATTTTGTGACGAAGATGGCCGAGTAAGAAATTCAATCATCTTCTGTGCTAAATGCTTAAAATAGATAATTATAATATGGTACTATTAACACTAGGTTTAAGGAAATTTTACCAAAATTGTGGATTTTTATTACCTGTTGAATAAAAAAATAATAAAAAGAATGGTAACTCAATTTCGATCAGAGAGCAGTGGTGGCCGAGTGGTAACGGCCCCGATTTACGAGTTTGCGATTGCGCGGGTTCAAACCCAGACAGGCGCATTACTTTGTGTAATTTATTTGATCACCACTGCTCTCAAAACGGTGAAGAAAAACATCGTGAGGAAACCGGCATGTCCTAGAACCAAAAATTCGAAGACATGTGACATCTACCAACCCGCACTGGGCCCGCGTGGTGGATTACAGCCCATTGCCTCTACTAGAGAGGAGCAATGCAACTTTGATCACGGTGGAAAAAGAGCATTTAACTTGTTTCTAGTTTTTTGCGTCTCTAGTTCTAGTACTATATATCGTACCTAATTTCGACATATCAAGCACCGATATTATTTCGGATCAGTGTCTGTCACACTTCCAACATACCCAATTCATTAAACGTCTCCGAAACTAAAAGCCTATTTTCACTCGAATTCAGAACCACAAGTCAGCTTACTCGTACTACATAATTCCAGTCCTAAGCTAAAATCATTTCGGGTCTAGCTTCAGTAAAATATTAAATTCCATTCCGAATATCCGTCACAATCGAGGACCCTTTGTGCCACGATATTATTAGATTTGGTAACCGCGCCTTATTATATTATTTGCTCACTTTAAGCGCAAACACACAAAGAAAAATGAAATCGATATTTTTATTCGAAAGCGATTGCGGAGATGGGACGCTTCTAGAATAACTATAGTCGTTGATGCTTTTATTGTTTGTTGTGCGGATTTATGCGTAGTTTGGTGGTAGCTAATAAAATAGAGGTTGTCAGCAAATATTTTCAAGGTTTGTGAAGTGGAAAGTTTATGGTCTCTCAACTGCCAGAAGCAGAATTGGGACCGATTTATTTTCTATGATTTCGGCTTCATGAATGATTCAATTCAGTGAATTGTTTTTTGTTCGAGTTAGAAAAAAATTTTTTTTTTCAAAAGTTTGTTCTTTTGAAAGCATTCATTTATTTAAATAAGGTTGTTAATCAGAAAAAAATATATTAAAAATTATAAGTATGCTGTTGGTAATAATTGGCCAACTAAAAATATTTATTTTGTTACTATTATTCATAGGCTCGCGTTTGACCGCTACGTAAATAATATATAACCTGATGGTCGATGATGGAGCACGCTTGCCTAGAAGTAACCTATTCACTCTTCACGATGTACGTATCAGGAAACATACCTCCGGCAGAGAATTCTTAGTTGTACACACAACGAAATGTTCCCAAAACGTTTTGTCCATAGTGTCCAAATGGTATTCAGCCGATGCTTCTAATCTGGCTAATGATTAAGCCACTTATACAATAGGATGGCCATACTTATGATTATAAAACACTCAGAGTACCCCTATAAGGACAGTTAGTTTCCTTTAAGTCCTGCAGATAGAGCCCCGCATGGGTGCTCTGTAGGCTTATCTTACTACCGTCGTCAGTACATTGCCAGCTAAATGAATATCAAAATTAATTTTACGCCCTGCCCAAACCTCTCCCAAATGTCTGCGCTAGACAAGTAATTAAATGTTGTCGATCCAAATCATTGGCCTAGCTGTTTTATTGAATGGCTGAAAATCATTCGGGCATTTAGTTGAATAGCACTGTTTAATAAAAACGCTAGGCTATATTTTATTACCTGAATGGCAATTCATCCAGTAAAATTTGGCTGCAACATATAATACATAAAATTAAACACCTATATATATTAATGATTTTAACTAGTGCTTGACTGCGATCCCACTTGATATTAAACAGTGATGCAATTGTTGATGATGAAGCGTACTAATTTATTAAGAGCCATACACTCTAGTTTTGAAGACACCTAAATTATGATCGGAAGGGAACACCGCTGCAGGCAAATTGTTCCAATCCTTTGATGTACGCAGATTTGAACATAAATGTTTTATTTTTTCTTTGAAAATATCTTACGTATCTAAAATCATATTATTAAATCACCACGAACGCTAAAGCTAGAACTACACTAGACCGACGCACACGTGGACTACGCTTGATTTGTACGTAGCGGCGCGTTGCGTGGCATCGCGTGGAGTTGATCTAATGTAGCTCCGCAAGTCTAGTTGCTATATAAAATGTATGGAGACCGACGCGCCCAGATCGGTGTACGTGGCCCACGTGTGCGCAATGTAAGTTCTACCTTAATTCTTTGGGTAACTTGGCAATACTGCCAGTCTTTGGGCCCGTTTTCGTCGCGCCCAGATGACATTGATGTACCTACAGAGGAGTACTTCGACCCCTAAGAGTATTTTTTATACACATGTTAGTAGTTAGGTTATAAATATTCATCATCATCGTTTCAGCCGAAAGACGTCACTGTTGGACATAACGACTGATCCTGTGCGTCTCGCATCTATCGGATTCCCGTAACCCTCACCGGGTCATCGGTCCACCTTGTAGGAGGACTTTCAACGATGCAGCGTTGAAAGTCCTCCCTTCCGGTATGCGGTCAATGTTTTATGTTTTAGTACATTATAATTACTGAAAAGTAGGTAGAGCAGAGGTTTTATTAAGGTCACTTCCGTACACCTGAGAAATACCAGCTGAATAAAACCATGATTTATTCAATACCACACAGCCTATAGAATTCTTATACTGACCTGGTTAACTTACAAAACTTTTGATAATAAAATATTAACCTTTACAAATTGTTTTGGTACGACAAACACGATGGTTTTGTGATTTAGTAATGTTAGTTTTATAATAATGAACTTTGATGTAAGGAGCACCAATGGATGTAATGACGCTTCAAAGAGGGCAAGGTTCAGCACTGGCTCCAGAGCTAGGGGAGGTAGGCGGCGTCGCCTCATTATGCGAAGCAGAAATGCTAGCGAAGGAGGCAGCTGCACGCGTGAGGGAACGGACATCCTTACGGCCCAGCCGCCGGGACCCCGATCCCAATTTCCAGCCACCGTAGGCGTGGGCTTGTAGACGACGAGCAATGGGTAGCTCACCGTCCGGCCGTCCGGTAACCGTCCTGACCGAGTCCGAGTCGTCGACAGCGCGTAATGTCAGCAAAACCGTATGGGCCCAGCAGGGCCGAAGCCTACTGGGGCTATAGGTTAACTTCTGTAAGGGAAACCCGTGGTCCTAAAACGCAAGGCAACTGAAGGAACATAGGTGTGGTTTTAGACAGTAGTCTAACACTCCCTCCTCTTCCATCCTAGAGCGAGAAAAGTGATTAGATGATGTATCACCTCAAAAAAAAGGTTCAGCACTGGCTGTTGTCGAAATTTGGTTTGCGAAGTTAAAAAAGAAAAAACTTCATGCCAGATGCACTTCCACATTTTTGCCTTACCAATTCATAAACAAACTACCGCTGCCTCGCTCCCCACAAAAAGAAAGATAAACATTAAACATCTGGCATATCACTGAAAAGTTTACCTACCTCTCCCCACCTCCCCTATCGAAGAAACGCCCTCAATTCAAAGTTTTAATGAGTAAATAACGAGTCGTGATTCCGAGTACTGCTCATTTCACCGCACTACGACGTTATTTGAATATTTCTTATAATAAAGTTTTTGAAGTAATTATGGATGCCATCAATCTGGATGAATTATGTTTTGATCTTCTAAAGTTGTTTATGTTTAAGTTTGGGAGGTAAGAAGATTTGTGATATTTTGTTTTATAGGAATTTTAGCACGTGTTTGACAATCTTGTACTTTATTATTTGATTAGCTTTACAACTACAGTAATTTATTCGAAGAGTGCGGATCAACTCCTGTGATTCTTGTAAAATAAAAACCACGAACAGATGTAGGTAGGAACTCGCTCTTACATCGAGATCTTTAAAATAATACTGTGAAACATTCACAGTATTATTTTACTTACATGAAAGAAACATTACAGGTTACTGCAGTCTTAAGAAAAGTAGTTTTGACGGAGTTAAATCCCGGTGATGCACACAATGCATTGCATTGCATCCATTGTTCACATTGCTCGCAGAACGGATGGCCGTTGGGGCCGAAAGATTCTGGACTGGCGACCACATACCGGAAGACGTAGCGTTGCAAGGCCTCCTACAAGGTGGACCGATGAATGGGTAACGGTTGCGGGAGTCCGATGGATGCAAGACGCACAGGACCGTTCATTGTGGCGACACTTGGGGGAGGCCTTTGTCCAGCAGTGGACGTCTTTCGGCTGAAATGATGATGATGATGATGCTGATGATGATGCACACATTACAGTGCCTAAAATCTATAATTTTATTTATTCTTGACCAAAACATGGAATAACTACATTTTACATTGTTCAATGCCATCCTTAATAACACTAAACTGCTCCACTGCATTAAGTATCTATTTTTTAATTAGTACAAAAGAAAAAATAGGGCTCTATCCGTACCCGTTACTGATCATATTTTTGTAGTTAAAAGTAAAAAAAAAAACGAAATCCTAAAATTGTCCATGAAAATTTGTCATAATTGGTAAATTCATAATAGAATCAATAATTCATAACAATTTCTACAAGAAAATACTACGCACAGTGTTTTTCCATTTTGATCGTCATTTATTCATTCATAATCAATAACCTGGACAAGATTTCCATAAATTGAGTGACATTTTGGGATATAAACAAACACTAATAACTTTGATGTTTATGAATATATCGAGACTTTACTTAAATAATAACAAGACCTTTCCTAAAAAGCCCTAGTTTGTATTAATTAAAAATTAGTGTTGTATTTTTAGAAGCACTTTATGTTATATTTAATCCACCTAGCGGCTTGATAGCTGTCTTGATTCCTCTGACATTACAAAACATTTTTTTTCCCTATCAAATTCAAAAACCTATTCTATACACCGTTTTTTTTGTTAATGTGTTTGGCATGGATACCAAGTCCTTTAAGCCATGTCTTTGTAATGAATAGTTCATTTGTTTACCATTAGAATATGAATGTACATATTTTAATGTTTTTGTAGTATTTGGCAGCAAATGTATCAAGTCCACCTTCTCGTTAAACTTCGGTAGTCTACACAACAATAAAATTTTTAGCTCCATTTTACCGAGATCGCACCTGTATCAATAATTCCACATATTGTCCAGTTGCGCAGATACTTGAAATATAAAACTACACCAATTTTACATCACAATATCCACTAGGAATCAATTTGCGAACAATCTGTACAATATTATGGAGAAATAAATTATTATTATTCTCTATATTTGTCCTTAAAACTTATTAAATACTTATTAATTATTATTATATTATTATTACATAATTAAAACAGATACTTATCTTCACTCGAAGAAATCCCGCCAAAAACTCCTCTATACACAGTATAAATCTTAAATAAAAAGCACCATTATCTTGCCAGTTTGCAAGTTAATAAGAACAATAACCCATGTGGTCTCCTTCGATATCACAAAAGCTTTAAAAACAGAAACCTCCAAGACGTCAAGTTTCTAAATAACACGTAACTAAGTATCAGATATTGCATGAAGTATTTCAGCAAAGACCTCCTGCAGATAAGTTGGAACAAGCTCTGCATGCGGATTTTGAAACTAGCCAAGTTTCCGCCAAGCTACGAAATATAGTCTTTCCTTTTATGTTTATTGTCCAGAATTTACGCGGAACTTTAAGATTTTTACTTAAAAACATAACTTTTATGTATTTTTTTCTTTTTCTTGTATGCATCTGCCGACTCGGCGCGTAGTTGCAGCTGAAATATGAACGACTGTCTTTTGTTATGTAAAGATTTGTTGCTTTATGAAAAGTAGGTAAATACCAATATGTTCGTAATAAACTTAAATAGTTACATCTGGGGCCATGTGTAGTGTGAAAACGAAACCAGGGCCCTGGGACGAAGGCAACGAAGGAACAGGAGTGGGTTTTTAGTCAGTAAAAGTCTGACACTATCTCCCGCTCCGCCCAAGAGCGCGATTTAAGATGATTTTCCCACGTATAAAAAAATAAAAAAATTAGTTACATATTGAGATTTACTATATTATAAAATAAAAAAGCATAATTAGTCTTATAATATTCCTCTCTCTCTAGGAGAGGGGAATGGGCCGTAATCCACTACGCAGGTCCTGTGCGGATTGGTAGATGTCATATGTTTTCGAATTTTTGGTTTTAGGATATGCCGGTTTCCTCACGATGTTTTCCTTCACCGTTTTAGAGCAGTGGTGATGAAATAAATTACACAAAGTAGACCGCCTGGGTCTACTTTGTGTATTTTAGCCCGCGAGCTAAAACTCATAAGTCGGGTCTGTTTCCATACGGCCACCACATCTACTCCTTAGTATATTATAATACAAAAAAAAAGTGTAAATATTTTGTAACGTTGAATAGTAAGTTTCAACGTTCCTAATAAAATTATCAAAGCAAACTGCGGTAGAAACTAGCACTGAGCAACAAAATTACTAACAGGAACCTTACAACCTAATAACTTAAATAACAAACAGATATCAGAACAATTTGCAGGTGATAATATTAATAAAATAAACTAAAGCATACCAATAACTATATACACATTATGCGATACGGTTCCATCTCGCTAACTCGCTTCCCGTGTGGCGCTAGTAACACATATAAATAAAAAAACCGGGCAAGTGCGAGTCCGCCTCGCACACCGAGTGTTCCGTACAAACTTGTCTATGTAAACAGTTCAATTTCAGAATCGAGTCTCAAAGATTTTTAGGAATCGCAATAAAGTTTTGTTTTTGTGACGTAACTACAAATTTACAGTTTTCAGACTTTTTCCTATACTTATGCTATGAGACCTTGCTTCATGCCAAATTTTAGGATTCTAGGACAACGGGAAGTACCCTATGAATTTTCATTCCAGAAGTTTTTAGTATTTCTATGAAGTTTGATTTTTTCACAGCTTCAAGGGACCGCAGACCTGAGTATATAGTTTTACTCTCAACTCGATACCTCCACGCGTTCCCGAGATAAAGGGTCTTGACAGACAGACAGACAGATGGACGTACAACAAAGTGATCCTATAAGGGTTCCATTTTTTCCTTTTGAGGTACGGAACCATAAAAAAGAATTATTAAGATCCAACACCACTCGGCTTTTGCAGAATGCACCGTCATTGACGATCGGACATCTCAGGTGTAATACATGTTCACACGTTCCTTACGTATCATTCGATTATACTTAGCGTGTGTCATTTTACGTGTGTTCCAATAAATATTCACGGCATTTTATCATATCCACTCACGAGTGTGTTCATTAAAAAAAAAGACTAGCTTCAGTGTTAATCCCGTATTAGGTAAGTATTGACAATTACTTTTTTTGTTTAACCATGCTGGATACGGCCATTACATGACAAGAATTTTATCACTCATTTTTTTGTATCTTCTGTTGGTGTTTTAGTTGCGTATTATTTTGTTGTAACTTAGTGCTTACTGGATTTAAGCGTAGTTTTTTTTTCCGTTCCGGTTCTGATTGTGACACGCACACATTCGCGCACACACGCGCCTTAGAACATTTTTTTTTATTCATCATCATCATCATCATCATTTCAGCCGAAAGACGTCCACTGCTGGACATAGGCCTCCCCCAATTTTTCCAGGTCGAGTCGTTTAATAGATAGGTAGCCAAATCTCATCCGGAGATTCTTCGCACCCCTTGCCTCGTCGTGGCCTTGACCGCTACCGGAGTCAAGAGTAGACGGGCTGCCGGGCACTAGGGGCCATTTTTTCTTCCTGTTTTTCATGTTGATTATGGCAACCCCCCCCGGGTTGCCATAATCGCCACGCTTGGCAGACGGGTTGGCGATCGCAGTTTGGTTGTTGTAATGCACAGAGGATGCTGCTGCCCATTCTCTGGTATGTCCCTTAGTCGCCTCTTACGACACCCTCGGGAAGAGATGGGATGGTGTTATTCTTAACGTCCGAACACCATACGGAGCCCGAACACCATACGGAGCAGAACATTTTAGAACATTTTTTTTTATTATTATTATTGATAGGCTCGCGTTTGACCACTATCTCACCTGATGGTAAGCGATGATATGGCCGACGATGGAGCAGGCTTGCCTAGAAGTAACCTATTCACTCTTGACTTAAAGACTCCTAGGTTGTAGCTATCAGGAAACAGACTCCTGCAGGGAATTCCACTCCTTAGCTGTACGCATTATGAATGTGTTCCCAAAACGCTTTGTACGTATGGGTGGGATGTCCACCATGTACCGATGGCGCAACGCCGTACGTCTAGTGGTCCGATGATGGAATGGACTTTTTTTTTTTTTTATTCTTGATAGGTTCGCGCTTGACCACTAACTCACCTGATGGAAAGCGATGATGCGGTCGACGATGGAGCGCGCTTACCTAGAAGTAACCTATTCAATCTTGACTTAAAAATTCCCGGGTTGTAGCCATCAGGAAAAACAGATTCCGGCAAGGAATTCCACTCCTTAGCTGTACGCACTATGAATGTGTTCAAAAAACGTTTTGTGCGTATAGGTGGGATGTCCACCATGTACCGGTGGCGCATTGCCGTACGCCTGGTGGTCCGATGATGGAACGGGCTAGGCGGAATCAGGTTATGCAATTCCGACGCACACTCCCCGAAATGCAACCGGTAGAAAACCGACAGGCTAGCAACTCGGCGTCGATGCTCAAGATTTTGAAGCCTCGACTCAACGAGTGCATCATTGCCAATGATCCTCCTGGCTCGCCTCTCAATTGCCTCAAGTGCATCAAGCTGGTATCGGGCAGATCCGTCCCAAAGATGAGAGCAGTACTCCATACACGATCGAACTTGCGCTTGATAAAGTTTGAGCAGCTGTTCCGCCGTGAAGTACTGTCTGACCTTCGCGAGGATTCCCAGCTTTTTTGCTGCCAGTTGAGCCTTTGCTTCGATGTAAGGGCCAAAGTTGAGTGTTGACGTCAGCGTAACACCAAGGAGATCAAGATGGTCGGTTATTGGCACGGTTACGCCCCGGAAAGTTGGAGCAGGGCTGAATTGGCTCCTTTTAGCGGAAAATAGACACGCCTGGGTTTTAGCAGCATTGAACTTGACCAAATTGGCATCGCCCCATTCAGAGACTGCCTCCAAGGACAAGTTCAAGCGCTCGACCATAGCCTCTCGGAGAGACTGGATCTGTGACCCACTAGCCTGCGTGCTGGATATGTAACTCGCAGCAACAGTGCTGTCGTCTGCATACCCAAAGGTACCGGGCTTAAGCAGATCATTTATGGACTTGGTGGAATTAAATTGTGCAATTCCAACGCACACTCCCCGAAGTGTAATCGATAGAAAACCGACAGGCTAGCAACTCGGCGTCGGTGCTCAAGGCTTTGGAGTTTTGATTCGACAAGTGCATCATCACCGATGATCCTCTTGGCTCGCTTCTCAATCGACTCCAGAGCATCAAGCTGGTATTTGGCAAACCCAACCCAAAGATGAGAGCAGTATTCCATACACGATCGAACTTGAGCTTGATAAAGTTTGAGCAGCTGTTCCGCCGTGAAGTACCGTCTCACCTTAGCTAAGATCCCCAATTTTTTGGCAGCCTGTTGAGCTTTAGCCTCGATGTAAGAGCTGAAATTGAGGGTAGACGACAATGTTACCCCATGAAGCTCAAGGCTGTCGGTTATCGGCACGGTTACACCCCGGAATGATGGAGCCGGGTGGAATTGGCTCCGTTTGGCGGAAAAAAGACACGCCTGGGTTTTAGCAGCATTGAACTTGACCAGACTGGCATCACCCCAATCGGATACTGCCTTCAAGGAGAAGTTCAAGCGTTCAACCATAGCCTCTCGGAAAGACTGGATCTGTGACCCACTAGCACGTGCACCGGACACGTATCTCTCAGCAACAGTGCTATCGTCTGCATACCCAAAGGTACCGGGTTTAAGAAGGTCGTTTATGTGCAGCAAGAACAGTGTTGCGGAGAGCACCGACCCCGGACCCCGGCATTAATTTCCATTTGACCGGACGAGCAGCCATCAATAACCACTCGGATGGATCGCCCCCTCAAGAAGTCTGCGATCCAGTCACACAGACCAGTGGGCAGACCGAAGGAAGGAAGCTTAGCAATAAGGCTATCATGCCAGACCCTGTCAAAGGCCTTCGAGATATCAAGGGAGACTGCAAGTGCTTCCCCATGCTTCTCGATGGCCTCGCTCCAGATGTGAATGGCATACGCTAGAAGATCCCCAGTTGACCGATTTCGGCGAAAGCCGTATTGACGATCACTGAGGATGTCATTAGCTTCTAGGTATGCCAGGAGCTTATTATTGACCACTCATTCCATACTCTTGCAGAGAATGGATGTTACCGAGATAGGTCTGTAATTAGCAGGGTCAGCCCGACTACCCTTCTTGGGCACGGGTTGCACGTTAGCTTGCTTCCAAGCCATCGGCACTTTTCCAGCCTCAAACGAAAGACGAAATAGGCGTGTCAGGATCGGAGACAGTTCAGGCGCACAAGTTTTTAAAACAATTGCCGGTATCCCGTCGGGACCGCTGGCTTTGTTCACGTCAAGGTTACGTAGCACCCTACGGACGTCCTTCTGATGGATACGTATGTCTGCCATAGTCGTCTCGCATCGCTCAGGAAAGGCAGGGGGCCGCGCGTTACCGGAATCAAGACGTGAAGATTCCGCAAAAAGAGAGGCAAATAGATTAGCTTTCTCCTCAGCGGTGTGGGCCAGCGACCCATCGGGTTTCAGCAGTGGTGGTAGTGAGGGACGGCAGAAGTTCGATTCAACAGATTTAGCCAGGGACCAAAACGCTTTACTACCTGCTGGGTATGAAGCAAGTTTGTTCCCAATTCGGCTAATGTGGTCAAACCGAGACCTCCGCATCACCTTCTTGCAGAATTTGGCAGCCCTATTATAGGCTCTCTTCTTTTGAGTCACGTCACTTGCCTTGCGCCTACGAGCGTCGACCCATTCTTGGCATGCTGCATGTTTTAGCGCTTCAGCGCGATTACATTCGGCGCCAAACCAAGGTCGAACTTTGTCAGACATTGTTACATCAGAGAATGGAATGTAATATTCCATCCCCCAACGCAACACATCCGCCACTGCGTCCGCGCACAACGAAGGATCAGCGGAAGAGAAGCAAGTAGGCTGCCAAGGAAAGAAAAAGAAAGAAAGAAAACACGTTTATTTGGCACACAGGTACACACAATGAGAAAACGATTATACTAAAGAAACTTAAATACTAAAACTTAAAAAAATCATCAAACAAGCAAGCAAGCATGCGAAGAAAGAACGCATGCCATCCCAATCTGCTGACTTGTATTGCCAAACCCGCCGGGTGCCTCTTGGGCTGGGATCGGGCGGGGAATAGACGGATACAGATTTCACCAGACAATGGTCGGAACTACCTATTGGTGAAGATATCGACACTGAGTACCGGTCCGGATCTGTAGTCAACAGAAGGTCCAAGCAATTGGCCATGTGTGACTCAACATCCGGCACCCTTGTAGCCCCCTGGACCAGCTGGGTAAGATTTAACGCTAGCGTAAGCATAAGGTAGTAGTAGTCAAAAGTTTTAATTTTCCAACCTTTTCACTACTGCTAGCTTTTGCAGGAGAGTGTAAACTCACTCATTATAAATTTAAAAACCCTAATAATTAATTTAATTTACCCTTAAGAACTAACTAAAATTATCTAAAGTATGGCATCAAAAAACTCCTCCGTAATCCACACTTGATTTCATACATCTAAAGATTAAAGAGGCACAAAACATATTAGAAAAAAATGCTTGCAATACAAAGAGTAAACAACTGATTTCGATCTTCAATTACGAGAGTATTCACGATCAAAGTATTTAATAGAATTGTCACAAAAACACAACTTATCTTCAAAACAACAGCTAACAGATAGTTTTGTACTAATTGCATCTCTTCTCCAGCATTCACTCAGTTTCTGACAATATATTTGGGCGTAGATGAGGAGGCAAGTTCGGGTTAATTAATTACTGTAACGAACAGAACGTCTCTAAGATGGATGGTGGCGACAACTCAAAACAAAATGTCTGCTCGACCGATGTGCGTTGAACATTAATCACATTGATGACATTTTTTTTGGACAGTGTTTGGGGTGTGTCTGTGGGTGACAGTTAATGTTTGAAATGTTGTGCATTGTGGTACGTTATCTGTGCTTCACATTATTTTGTACATTTTCTTTGACTTTGAATAATAATAATATTCCACAACTATCACACAACGCCATCTAGTCCCAAACTAAGCAGAGCTTGTGCTATGAGTACCAGACAACTGATAAACATACTTATATATTTCTAAATACATAAATATTATAGATAAATTACACCTAATTATATGAATGGAAGGATATTGTGTATTGTACACAGATTTTTCCAAGCTATGCCGTATAGGTCCGCCTTTGTGCTTTTATAATAATAATAATAATTTTATTTTCAGGCATCAGAGTCCCATAGACAAAATACATACAATAATCTTAAACAATAATAAACTAATACATATTATAAAAACAAAACTTATTTAACTATTATTAAACACGTAATCTAGTCGGCGTCGTGTTGCACTGCGTGGTATCGCATAACCGTCCTCGGAAACGGCTGTATACGACACCTTTCGGCCAGAAGTCCTCTTTTAAGAAGGTCTGTAGCTGTTGAGTTGGAACTCGTACCACGAACGACTTGAAGTTGACGTCGTGGCGCGCTTCCAACCTTACGACCCTCAGAGTCCAGTTGGTCTTCACCTTCAAATACTCCACGACTTCCTCAACCTTCGTGTAGTGATGCAGGCGTGAAATGTATAGCTGCGTCGTAGGCACAGCAGGATGCAGCAGCATGTTCACTATATGTATATGTTGTTTTCGTTATATACATGAATAAATAAATATATATGGTAGGTAGAGAGAACCCGTAGAATTATACAATATAGTTCATATTAAAATTAACTGGTAAAACTTTACATTATGTTATGGTTGTTAATATCGAATGACAACAAAGCAACTAGTTTTGATCTCATATTTCAAGTAACTTAACTAGTAGATTTCTTTAACCTCGTAAACTCGCGACAGTAAAAAGACGAGCTTGTTTTGACATTTTATCGTCATTAATGAAGTGCTGGTTTACTAGCTAATTCAATTAACCCTGTACATTTTATTTAGGAGCAATTTACATTATTAGTTTATAAATATATATTTGACATAACGAGCATGACACTTTAGAGTTTGCGACGCTCATTCAAATGTCTCGCTGATAATGGCGGTTAAGCTGAGTGATGCTGATATACCGCGCGTCATGATCGTGAACGGGCGCTGTCAGTTGAGACTGGTCATCTCTTAACTGCCAATGGTTTATTTTAATTTCAATATTTTGGATTGTTCTCTAGAGAGAGAGGCCACAAGCAATTTATAATACATAAAATGATTTGAAAGAGTGTACGTACATGGAGTTTCTTGTACGTTTTTAAGCACATTCAATTAGCTTCATATTTCTGACTGACCGACTTCTTAAAAATTCAAAAGTGCCTTTAAAGGTTTATTTCATATAAATGCTTTGAGTTTTATTGACTTTATTAAGTTGAGCATTTTTAAGTGTAAACTGAAACGTTCGTATTTTAGTTTCGGCAATCGATGATAAAAGAAAACAAACTAAAAGTCCCCTCGTGTAGTGCACTATAAGAGCAACTATATATTGTTAGTTATATCACAGCACTTAGCGTCACCGAATTTGGTTTGGCACGTTAACAAATATTGTTGCTGTTGACAGCGAACTCATAAATGTAAATGTTGTGTTTTATAGACATTTTATGTTCCTAGCTTTTTGATAGTCTTTAATAATTTTTTAATCATCATAAAAAAGTCCTGTGTATCTTTATGGAGCAGGGGTGGCCGAGTAGGGAGCAGTGGTGGCCGAGTGGTAACGGCCCCGACTTACGAGTTGTAGGTCGCGGGTTCAAACCCAGCCAGGCACATTACTTTGTGTAATTTATTTCATCACCACTGCTCTCAAAACGGTGAAGGAAAACATCGTGAGGAAACCGGCATGTCCTAGAACCAAAACAATTCGAAGACATGTGACATCCACCAACCCGCACTGGGCCCGCGTGGTGGATTACGGGCCATTCCCTCTCCTAGAGAGGAAGCCTGAGTCCCAGCAGTGGGAAGATTAAAAGGCTGATTATGCTATTATGCTATGAATCTTTATGTGATGATATTTTTTTTTGTTTAAATTATTTTTTTAGCAAACCGTGTACCCCGTCGAGATTTCCTTTTTATATCTACATAGATGTCCTACTAAGAAGTCAAGACGGATACCGGTTATTCATTGTATATCAGAGTTCCTATGACTGGTGATTAGCGAAAGGGTTTTATGAAGAAAAGCACAGAAAGACATTGAGTATTTGTTTGAAATATTTGAAATAGGCTTGTGAATTAATCGAATAACTAGTTGCTCGTTCGTAAAGTAGGTAGACAAGTATACTCTTATCAGCTCACAGTTACACATAGACGACAAAATAAACCCATACATTCAATTCCGCTCGAAAGTATATTTACCCAATTATGTAACTCACTGCAAGAAATTTCATATTCTTCCTCTCTATGAGCTCAGAAAAATCGCAGATTTGGCTTTTTTGTTCGGAATCATGAACGGATCGGTAGACGTCTGATTTGGTAAATAAGATAGGACTACGTGTGCCTTGTGCATTTATCTACGCAGACCCCACCTATTGGCCACACCAGTGGTGAGAACTTGCTACAGGCAAAACTCGTACCTGATTAAAGCGAGTCGTGCTTTTAATATGGCCTGCCGGGAAGTTGACATCGATCTTTATAACACTGGCATACGTAAATTGAAAAGAACCCTTTGCAATGATTTTTTTGCTTTTTTACTTTCTTTATAATTTCGTAACTGATCCTATTTATTTAGCATAGTAGTGTTGTAATCAGTTTAAATTGTAATAGCATCGATTTCTTTGAAAATATTAATTTAGTTTTTAAGCTGTGTATATTATATCGTGTAATGTACCGATTGTTTCAACACATTTATTCATTTATTGTAAGTGAAAACTTGTAATTGGCCTTAAGCTTTAGTATACTAAGTTAACATGTTTTTATTAGCTGTAAGTTTTCCAAATAAAATAAAATAAGCAAATTTACCCCTTTTCCGCCGCATGCAAATTCAAGAACCCACTTACCCAGTTTAAATCCAATTAACGTCCATAAATACGGCCCAGTAGAATCTTTAATGCGCATCAAATGATCCGTTAAGAGCTAAATATTTACAAGGGCACCCTTTACGACTCGACTATGAATACTGCATAATACGTGATAGGGCCAATACACACCCAATTGGAATCAATAGGGGATGCAGCGACACTTTGGCTGTATGCATTATTTAGGTGCGTCTGTCTGGTTGTCTACCCGTCTTTTGTATGGATGGTTATGTTAGTGATTTTGTAGTAAGGTTGTTTGTTTTTAGTGGAGTTTTTTCTGGTTCCGTTTTATAGGAAACGAAAATGTTTGATCGTTCACGTATATTTTGTCCTGTCATAAGTGGTCACATAAGTTTGTATTTATTTATCAAATTAGTTTGTACTTAGAAAAAATATTGGATTGATGCTATACTAGATCATGATTTGAAGAAATTGATGAAATTAAAAAAAAAAACCGGCGAAGTCCGAAAATTAATATACCTTATTATGGTATATTAATTTTCGGACTTCACCAGTTTTTTAATATTCCACAATTTTCATACAACGCCATCTAGTCCCAAACTAAGCAGAGCTTGTGGTATACTCGTAAGTGCTATTTTTATTGTTTATTTCAGGCATTAATTAATCCAAAGTAACATTATTGAATAAAATATTTTTTTTATAACAAAATAAATAAATTAAATTATATAAATTGGATTATATAAATTATTGAAACATTGATGAAATTATTGATAAATTATTGAATTACACTTCAGACACTATCATTTTATTCTTACACCGGGTTAGTCCAGTCAGGAAAGATGCCTTGAGTCTTCTCAAGAACCCGTGAAAATCAGTAACTCTGTTCTCAACGAACATGCCACTCGCACTATACCGCGGGCAGCTTAAGCATGGCTCTAAAGGCGTTAGTATATTGTACTATACAACTGATAAACTTTCTTATATATTTCTAAATGCATAGGTACATACATACCAGACACGGAACAAACGATCGTACTCATCTCACAAACATTTGTCTTAGGTGGGAATCAAACCCACGACGTCCGGCATAGCAGTCAGAGCCACTAGGCACTAGACCAGCAGGCTAGTCGTTTGTCACAAATCGAGAAGAACGTCTATGACAGATAGATACGCGAATGATCGTGCAGATTTTTTTATGAACTTTTAAGACCTGATGGTAAGAATTAAGACCTTTTAAGACCTGGTTTTATTCAAAACTGACTGCAGATAGTTCAGTTACGTACCCATAACAAAGTCTCTTAACCTACATGCAAAAGCTCTCCCGAGTCACACATGAAACACAGAAAATTATTGGACTTTTAATGAATAGAAACTCTCATGAATTCGCACTTCAAACTAGACTAACTAGAGAAAGTTAATAATAATTAATTTATAAAATCTGCGCTACTTTCTGTTTTCTTCAATAACCTAGTAGTTCGCACTGCCAAAGAGTAGATACGTACATAACAGTCGTGGTTAAAATAGGATCGTCACCTTCAACTATATTTTTATTTGCTCCTCCATACATGAAAAATT
Source organism: Mythimna impura (assembly GCA_905147345.3). Taxonomy (NCBI): domain Eukaryota; kingdom Metazoa; phylum Arthropoda; class Insecta; order Lepidoptera; family Noctuidae; genus Mythimna; species Mythimna impura. The sequence goes on along the minus strand of LR990353.1, from coordinate 18,573,042 downwards.
CGATTTACTGACTAAGTATTGTCAATTTCAACTAGTGTTCGACCGAAAATGGATTTTCAGCCGAAACTAAAGCTTTGGCTTTAGTCTCATTTTCGGCCGAAAACAAAAACGAAAATGATTTAGACATAAAAAATTGAAGGTATTAAATAAATTCTTAATACTATATATTTCCAGTGTACACTAGAATGGTGTTGTTTTTCTGTTTTTTTTTTTTTTTTTTTTTTTTTTTTTTTAATTGATATAAACCAGCGCTTGACTGCGATCCCACCTGATGGTAAGCAGTGATGCAATCATTGATGGTGAGGCGCACTAGTTTATCAAGAGCCTATTCACTCTAGCCTTGAAGACACCTAAATTATAGTTGGACGGGAAGATCGCAGCAGGCAAATTGTTCCAGTCCTTCGATGTACGCGGTATAAACGACGAAGCGAAACGCTTAGTCCGGACCGTTGAAGTTTCAACAACGTAAGGGTGGATACTCGCCGTACGTCGGGTTGTCCGATGATAGAAAGGAGATGGCGGAATCAAGTCATGCAATTCCTGCGCACACTCTCCAAAATGCAACCTGTAAAATACCGATAGGCTGGCTACCCTGCGCCTGTGCTCGAGGCTTTGTAGACTGGACTTAACCAAATCAGGATCCCCAATTAGCCTTTTCGCACGCCTTTCCATTGAGTCCAAAGCTGCTAGATGGCATTTTGCAGCACCAGCCCATATGTGACTGCAGTACTCCACACACGATCGAACCTGTGCTTTGTATAACATTAGAAGCTGTCCCGGTGTGAAGTACCGTCGGACCTTTGCAAGAACGCCTAGTTTTCTAGCAGCTACCTTGGCTTTGGACTCAATGAACCGCCCAAAATTGAGGTCTGAGGAGATTTCAACTCCCAAGAGCTGAAGGCGGTCGGTGCACTCCAGGGATACATTCCGAAAAGCAGGAGCCAAGGTGAACGGGCTCCTTTTGGCGGTGAACAGACACGCTTGTGTTTTGGCGGCGTTGAATTCAACTAGATTGGTTTCGCCCCACTTGGAGACTGCCTGAAGTGAGACATTCGTACGCTCCACCATAGCCTCTCGTTCGGACCGGATTAGTTCCTTACTAGCCCGAGCACCTGGAAGGTATCTCTCTACAACTGTGCTATCATCTGCATACCCATAGATACCGGGCATCAGCAGATCGTTAATATGCAGCAGGAAAAGAGTTGCAGAGAGAACTGACCCCTGAGGAACTCCGGCATTAGTGGACATGGGCTCTGATGAGCATCCATCGACAACAACTCGGAGAGACCGTTCACTCAGGAAGTCTTTTACCCAGTTAATCAGTCCAGGGGAAATGCCGTACGCTGGAAGCTTACTCAGAAGGCTGGCGTGCCATACCCTGTCGAAGGCCTTCGAGACGTCTAAGGAGACAGCAATCGCTTCTCCATTCTTCTCGAGGGCCTCGCCCCACATGTGAGTGGCATACACTAGTAGGTCCCCAGTAGACCGATTGTGGCGAAATCCGTACTGTCGGTCACTGAGGAGATCGTTACCTTCCAGGTATGCCATGAGGCGCGAGTTCAATACACGCTCCATAATCTTGCAGAGTATGGAGGTTATTGAAATCGGCCGATAGTTGGCAGGATCGGCACGACTGCCCTTTTTGGGCACGGGTTGCACGTTGGCAAGCTTCCAGGACTTGGGCACTATACCAGTCCTAAATGAGAGGCGGTACAAGCGCGTCAACACAGGAGACAACTCGGGCGCACATGCCTTGAGAACTATTGCTGGTACACCATCTGGTCCACTAGCTTTATTCACGTCTAGGCGACACAGTGCTCTCAAAACTTCTTTATTTCTTATGCGAACCTCAGGCATCGAGGTGTTGCAGTGAGGTAGAGCCGGTGGAGTAGCACTGCTAGTATCAAGACGAGAATTATGGGCGAAGAGAGATGCAAAGAGACCTGCTTTCTCTCTCGCCGAGTGAGCCAGTGTTCCATCAGGCTTAACCAGCGGAGGCAATGTGGGCCTACAGAAGTTCGCTTCGACCGATTTGGCAAGGGACCAGAACGCTCTGCTACCGGACGGCTGTGCAGAGAGCTTTGTGCCAATATGAGTAATGCGGTCGAACCGAGCCTTCTTTAGTGCCTTTTTGTAGGACTTGGCAGCATGGTTGAAAGCTCTCTTCTTTGAGCTCAGATCCGGAGCTTTGCGGTCACGAGCGTCAACCCAGGCGAGAAACGCCGAATGCTTACGCTCTTCAGCTTGAACGCAATCGGCGTTGAACCATGGGTGAGCTGAGCCTCCAACGGGTACGTCTCTATAAGGGATGAAAAACTCCATAGCTTGACGTATCACATCGGATATAGCATCCGCACAGCTCGACGGACTCTCAGAAGAGAAGCAGACCTGCTGCCAAGGATAAGATGCAAAGAAATGCCGCATCTCATCCCAATCTGCTGACCTGTAACGCCACATTCGCCGTTCACCGCGTGAGTCGCAGTCAGGTGGGGAGAAGGACGAAACAGACTTCACCAGGCAGTGATCTGAAGTTCCAAGTGGTGAGGAAACTGTTACGATACATCTGTCCGGATCGGTGGTCAGCAGAAGGTCCAGACAATTGGCAGTATGACCAACTACATCAGGCACCCTAGTCGCTTGCTTGACCAGCTGGGAAAGGCCCATCGATATTGCAAAGTTTCGCGCTTCTCTCCCAGCGTGGTCGGTCCTCTGGTATGGGAACAGCCAGTCTTGGTGGCACGCGTTAAAGTCCCCCAGAGCGACGAGCTGCGCATCAGGGTGCCGTTGCAGAGCCTTATCGGCAGCCTCACTGAGGTGGTCGAACAACCGAGTCGTCTCCTGATCACCGCTGTGCGAACGGTAGACACAGGCATAAACAATTTTGTCCGTACCAGTGTCCACCAACAGCCACAGCGTAGATAAATTAGGGTCTTCAAGGTGACGGAGACGCTGGCAGCAGATGTCATTACGGACGTACACACAGACCCCGGCACGCTGCAGGAAATGATGCTCCAGTGAGTATCCCGGGTAGTTGAGGTACGCCGTATCTGACGGACATCTAATTTGGGTCTCCGTCAAGAAAAGCAAGTGTGGCTTGTCAGTCTCAAGATGGTGGTGGACCGCAACGAGATTGGAGTGCAGCCCTCTAATATTTGAGAACTGCACTTGAAATGAGAGGACGTGCATCCGCTGTTGACACTTGCCTTTCTTTTTACCTTTCATTGTTTTGTGTGTGGAGTGAATAGGAGAGATGGAAGATGGCGGTTGAGCGAGGTGATGCGATGTTGAACCCAACAACACAACCAGAGTTGCTGTGCCAATGGAGGGTTGATCTGGAGACTGCGGGGACGCCCGAACCCCCCCAGGGATCGCCATCGGGTCCTCTCGCCCGGTCGCCAACCGGCACGATGGGGCCACCCTGGGATTTTTCGCAGTTGGCGGGGCAGCCTTTCGTGTGTGGCTGGCACACTACTTGGGCCCCCAACTACCTACGGTCGGCCAGCGGAGCACCGTGCTTCGGATCCCGCTACCCTCCACGATCAAACGTCCGACACAACAACAGCTGGCGCATCATACCCGGTATACGTCACAACACAACTGCTCAGACCCATCTTCCACCATACGGCTTCACCAGACATCACGCCGGAACACGACGGATCGCTTGGCGGCATGGCTTTGTCTGATGGGTGGTAACCTTTAAGCCGGCAGCCGATGCTATGGCCTACCACCGTCTTCAAAAAAAAAATTTTTTCATAAAACACGATAATTTCGTAAGAAGACGAACAATTTAGTTTATGTCTCGCTGTATTGATTGATTATATAATATAATATAATCAATATAATTTGTACTACGATAATCACCATTAAAATTAACCTAACTTTATTAACCCGAGGGTAAGTATATTTCTATTTCTGTGTGGTTTTCAGTGCACTTGTAAGAGTACTAGAATTTTGTCAGAATACTATCGTAATTTATTATATTATGACACCAGTTCTGTGTAAAAAGTAATAAACAATAAAAAACTATCGCATTGAATGTTTACTCGATAATAGTTTTCAGTTAAAAAATATACAAAAAGTACGAAATATAAATTAAGATTATATTTTTTTATTTCAAAGGGGTCCGCGAAACAAAAATATAAACAAACAAAATGGCCGCCCACCTAATTCTCTTAATAAAAGTAGTTAAAATTACGTTTATCTATAATAATACATACATATTGTAGATAAATTACACCCAGACAAATGATCGAACTAACCACTAGACAGGTCAGTCAATTACATAGAAAATTAAAGACATCAACACTGTTTGTCTCACGGCTGCGCCAAATAGGTCCAGTTCAGCATAATGCCAGGCCACTACCACAAAATAGATAGGCACAGAAGTCAATTTCATGTATGTACTTCACTTTTCATGCCTACGCTCCACGGACGCGCTAGGGTCAGCGCCGCTCCGTCCGAGCGCGCTCGGGTGCGGTGATAAAATAAAATAAAATAAAATAAAAAAGCCATTTATTCTACTACATAATCAATCTCAAAATATACATCATTATTCCATTAAATTCATATTAAGCATTACTAATTCATTTCATTTATACCATAAAAATTTAACAAATTTTACACAAAATATATTACAATTATAATAATAATACAATAAAATTCACAATAATAATAAATGTCAAATAAAAATTGCGCAGCCTTTTCTGTATATTTCTTGCAGTATGGTTATGTATTTCTTCTCAACTCCCTGTTGTTGTAACGTCTCCCATATTGAAGAATGATTTAGAGAGTCAAATGCTTTTTTGTAGTCTACAAAACACATATAAAGGGTTTTATTATACTCCTTGGCTTTTTCTATTATTTGAGTTACCACCTGTATGTGATCCATGGTTGCGGTGATAAATACTCGTACCTAATTAATATAAATTGTAAAAATATTACATGGCCACAAAGTCTTGTTAGCTTTTTTTTATCGGCGCAGGGCTGGTGGCCACTGAGGTACTTACCTACCTAACTGTTCTGCGTTACGTTAAAACAAATCATCAAAATACAAGCTAATAGCTACTTACTTCTCTGAAACAACTGGTAGCTTAAAACACGATAATTTACCAATTATTGTTGAAATTAAACAACCGCCCACTGAACAGTTATGACTTTTTGCTCCATTATTGCACAAAAAAGTTTACAGACGAGTGTCTCAAACGGATGTCACTCGCGCTCGCACTGGTTCCAACCGGGCTGAGATATCGTGTCCGTGAGCGGTGTCTGTGTGTGCGTTGCTCAAACGCGCTTTGTATGTAAATTGACTTCTGTATATCTATTTTGTGCCACTACGTAGTAGTTTCCTGACGCTAGATTTCAATTAAAAGTATAAACAACTAGATTGTACCTACTAATTAATACTTTCCGCAAACACAAAGAATCGGCTAACTATGTTTTCCATTTTCAGTTTCAGAACACCGCAGCAAAACAAAGAGGTAAATGAAAACTAGGTTAGAGCTATTTTTACACTTTTTTCAGTCAGGTTAGATATCCGCACGGTTCCACCTCTAATTCCGCTAGTGTTGGGCCATCGATCAGTTAGAAGGACGGCCACCTTTCCGCGAAATACGGGCCGGACCGCGGTGTTTACGGGTTTTTGCACCCGCAGTCTTTCAAGTTGAGTAAACACGACACTATTCGGTTGGTGATAGCTGTTTTACGTTGAATTGGGGGTACGGGACATTATTTAGGGGTTGTTGTAAAAGGTTGTTGTTTTAGTGCTGTTTAATTGTTGTTTTGAAGTCTGGATATTAATTTGTTGTGTGTTGAAAATTTTATTGTTGTGAATGAGATTAAATGAGTTTTGAAGCAAATAAAATTGTAATTGTACTTTTGATTAAAGTAATTCTAAATATACAACAATTATTATTATGTTAAAACTACGTTTAATTCAATTGTGTATACTAAAAGCTTGCAGCAAAGAGAGGTTCGGATCGTTAAAACGACTATATTTCTATTGTCTCTTTATTAGACTATCTCATCACTCGAATGTCTGTCAACAAGGTAAAATAATAATTTTATAATATTTTTAGACTACTTTCTGCCAGCGAGCGGCTTCGTCTGCGCGATAGTAGAAAATAGGTATATGGTTAAGCCACTCAGTGATAAAATATTGAATTATTATTGTACTATGGAAAATTTTAATATTCATAGTACTTCTTATCCTTAATACTGAACACTTATTTAACAAAAAGTTTTTAGTCAATTATAAATAGGCCAAACTCAAGTTGCCACAAGCCTCTTCAACAACAAAAAACAAAGAGTATGGTCAGTTTTATCGTAAAACAGACAAAAATCAAAATAAAATAGTTACCAGTTCAAACCGGCAAGCAAACCACAGATAGCTCTAGAAAAACTTTTGAGTGCCCTACAGAAATACGCACGAATAACTCGTTCAAATGAATATTGCGATGTGGATACAGAGCTTATAGAAACTATTCATGCACATATATTTAGAATGAAACTGTCACCAGGGTATTAAGCAGAAATTCTACGCTATTATAGGGAGCAGTCATCTCCTTCTGCGAAACAGTAATGCGAACGAAGAAGATGGTGAAAGGGAGGGAGAGGACATCCTTACACTCCAACCGCTGCAAGAGACGCCCCGGATATTAGGAACAGCAGGGCAATTTCCAGCCACTGTAAATGCGGGCTTGTGGACGGCGAGCTATGGGAAGGTCGCCGAGTCAACGATGTCAGCAAAATGGACCGGGCCCATTACGGTGGATGACTACCAAGGCTGAGGGATTGTTCGACAGATTTACCGTAGCCCTGGAATAAAAGGGCAACTGAAAAAACACAGTTGGGTTTCAGCCAGTAAGTCTAACCATTCTTCTTGCTTTACCCAGAACGGGTTTTAATATTTCCCACTACAATTTTTCCTTAAAGAAAGTACAAAAATGAGGATCATTTATTTGTCACAGCGACGTACATTATAAAAACATCTACAAAATACATTTATTTATTTTGATTTTATATTTTACTAGCGACCCGCCCCGGCTTCGCACGGGTGCAATGCTGATCACTTCATAGTATGAAACAAAGTTGCTTCCCGCTGTTTGTCCCTATGTACGCTTAGATCAGACAGCGCCTATCATCCACAGTGCAGTCGCGCATTTTGAACTTCTTCGGCCATGTAGCTCGTCGTGGTAATGACTCCATAGAGCGTCTCGTAGTGCAGCAGGGCAAAGTTGAGGGCATCAGGCCACGTGGTAGATCACTAATGAGATGGACAGACCAGATCAAGGCGCAATTAAGTGCTCGGTTTATGAATGTACTCGGAAAGCTATAGTCCGCGATGAATTGCGCCGTGTTACCAAGATGATCACTCATCGTGATTCACAGTGATGACCACGACCACACTGGCAAGAGTGTACCGACTGAGAAAAAGATCTTTAAAACTACGCAACGGATTCTGATGCGGTTTTGATCAGCATTGCACCCGTGCGAAGCCGGGGCGGGTCGCCAGTACTAATTATACTACAGAATGTTTTTATGTACAATGTTCACAGTTTTTTTTTGTCATTAGATAATACAAACATGTTTTCTTTTGAGGTTACCCTTAAAAGAGCGACATATCATTGGTCATGTGAAAAACACTCAACGATCAATAACGTTGCAACGTTGAAAGTTTGACCCTGCGATTTATTATTGGTCATTGCAAAAGATATCTTTACTTGCCACTGTGGGACCCCCCGAGGACACGATGGAGCACACGGTGGAGGTGATGCCCCGCTTGGGTAGAGCAACGGCGTGTCCTCGTGGGGGCGATCGGCGGTGGCGATCTCTCGCGCCGGGTCTTGGTACAGGCCATGGTCCGGAGCGAGGAGGAGTGGCAGGCGGTCGCCTCCTATCCTAAAATTATTTCACACTTTTTAGTTGTGATACATTCATAGCCAGAGTACCTATTTCTCATGACAATTCGATTTAACCCAAACACTGCTAGGATAAATTATTTTATTATGAGTCCCTATCCACTTCCCAGCCCCATCATCAAGTCAGTTCGATAGTACCTTATAGCCAAAGTGCATCTGATGACAATTCTAATAAGCCCAAACACGGCTAGGTTACATTCATTAATTACGGAGTTCCAGTGCCTATCTTCCAGCTACATCATCATCATCAGATCACTTTGATGCTACCATTTTCAACATAACTATTCAGAACCATTTATTTATATTCATTGTCATAGTTACTTAACTATCTTCATTGTGATATATATGTAGGGGTGAAGTTCCGTTGGCTATTTCTGGTCTTTTTCATCAGGTCCACTTCATCAAATGTTACTTTTTGACTGTAAATGCTTAAGTTCTCGATGAAAATACTAAAATCATTATATAGTTGTCTAGAATATTTGAGGAGTTCCCTCGATTCCTTATGGATCCCATCATCAGAACTGGATTTTGAAAAAAATAGGACCAATCTGAAAGCATATCCTATTAGGGAAAAAAAATGTTGCAAGTCGGTCCATAAACGACGGAGTTCTGAGGTAACAAACGTAGAATCAAGTTATTTGCCGCAACTGCTATTTCCCTGCATTTTAAATCTGTAATATCTTCGAAAATATTAATTTAAATTACACGCTGTAAAGGGCTATATTGATCTATATTAAATGCACATTTTATTTAAGGTACTTAATTGGATAAAGACAAACTGTATTGCTTAAAATTGTTTCGTAAATAAGCCATTATTTCTCGTAAAAAGTAAAGGATAAAAAATGGTTATTGTGGGTTATCCCTAAGAGATGGACGTATACCATCGCGGACTTTTTTGTAGACCTTTTTAAGGTGAACAATACTGTAGTACACTATTTTGATATATCTCGTAGAGTTCAGCCAGCGTTTGCAATGTAAGCACAAAAAAAATTGTTTATTTACGACATCACATTAGAAACATCTAAAATTATCAGTGTTTCTCTTCTTTATTATGCATGCATTATATACATAAACCTTCCTCTTGAATCATTCTATCTATTAATAGAAACCGCATCAAAATCCGTTGCGTAGTTTTAAAGATCGAAGCATATATAGGGACAGACAGACACGAAAAGCGACTTTGTTTTATACTATGTAGTGATTTTTATTTATTATGATTATAAGCATATTCCACCGTATAATGTTCCTACTGGTGAGGCCTCCTCTCTAGGAGAGAGAATGTGCCGTCATCCACCACGTGGGCGGTTTCGCATTTTTAGTTATAGGACATTACGGTTTCCTTACGATGTTTTCCTTCACCGTTCCGAGAGCAGTGGTGATTAAATAAATTAAACAAATTAAAGCGACTGTGTGGGTTGGATGATGACGGGTTCGAGGCCATTACCACTGGGCCTGTTCAGAGCACAATGTTCGCATAAATTCTGAACAAAAGTATGGACAGTTACAATTTTTTAAATGAAGGTATTTCAGAGTTGGTCCAGATTAAAATTTAACGTCGGCTTGTATAGCTGAACTTTCCCTTACATATACAAAACATTGTCTAAGTAATATAATTTGATTATATTATTTATTATTTTCGGTTACCAATTCGGTCGTTGCTATCCATTTTCTCAGTTCAATGATCGTCGATCACGAATATAATATATCATTATAATATTCGCAAATGTACTCTTCATGACAAGTCGTTTGTGTATGAGATTCTAAGTACTTGGTAGGTACACGTGGAAGCTCTTAACTGAATTGAGTACGTCTTATTCTCGAAATAAATCATGAATGGTAGAAAAAATAATGTTTTCAGTACATTTCATTGTGTCTCCTCGATGTGGTTGAAAAGGGTGGCTGATAAAAATAACTTTTAAAAGAAATTCATTATTTGTCAGATAGATTCTTTTTTCTGTTAAGAATTTCTTAGCAAAAATTGTGAAAGAAAAACGCTGTTTCAAAGGATAAGCTGGAAGTGAACATTCTGTGCTAGCATTACTTTTTTTTTATAGGCTCTCGTTTGATCTCCCCTTATAGTAAGCGAAGATATGGTCGATGGTGGAGCACCTTTGCTTAGTAATAACCTCTTAACTTGACCTTAGCTCTTGACTTAAAGACTTGACAAAACAAAAAAGTTGAAGTCAATTTGTAGCCATCATGAAACACAGTCCGGCAAGAAATTTCACTCAGCAGTACGCACAATGAATGTGTCTCCAAAATGTTATGTGCGTATGGGTGGGATGTCCACCATGTACCGGTGGCGTATCGCTGTACGTAGTTCGATGATAGAACGGACGTAGCGAAATTAAGTTATGCAATTCCGACGCAGACTGCCCGAAATACAACCAGTAGAAAACCGACAGCCAAGTAACTCGGCGTCGGCGTCGGTTATCTTTATATAGTATTTTCTAAGTAATACTGTTCTTTATATAAGTAACTGTTCTTTATAACAGTTGCTAATTTGCGTTACTAGTTTTTTTCCTTTGGCCTACATTTATTTTGTACTAGCTTCTGCCAGCGGCTTTGCCCGCGTGAAAATAGGTTTTTCTATACAAACTTTGGACCCCCATTTCATCTCCTTAGGGAGTGAATTTTGGAAAATCCTCTCTTAATGCTCGCCTACGTCATAAAAGGAAGCCTTGTGCAGAATTTCACGTTCTTAGTCCCAGTAGTTTCGGCTGTGTGTGCGTGCGTGTGTGCGTGCTGTGTGTGTGTGTGTTGATATGTCAGTCAGTCAGTTTCTCCTTTTATATATATAGATTATTCGGGATAAAAAGCAATGTTTGATACTTAGTGATAGTACTTTAACTTTTTTTTTTAATTGGTCCGTACTTCTAGAGAGATTACTTTTTACAAAAATATCAGTGCAACAATCAATTTTACCTTTTAATAATAGGTTATATGTGAAACAGTGGATATTTTTGAAATTTATTTTATTTTTGTTTACATCTCTTTAATTGTTGTGTTTGTGTACCTTATGTTAGCCAAATCGACCTATTTACTTGCTATCTACTTTCTTTCTTTTCTTTTTAATAGCCACGAACCTCTACCAAAACACAAGCAAGCTGTCGTTAGTCAGCTGTATCAAGGCTTCTATACGGAAAACGGTACTTTAGGACCCGGCTCGTATTGTTAAAATGTTCCTCTTTCTGGAACCTAGGAACTTTACCATGACGTATTAAAAAATAAGGCGAGCCAGAAAGAGGGATAGAGATACCCTATATAGCTCCATCCCTTTAACAATTTTTTTTTTTATTATTTGTTACATACTTCATGCACATAAAGGTACAGAGGCGGACTTAATGCCTTAGGCATTTTCTACCAGTCAACCTTTGGGTTAAAGAGAGAGAGAAAAAAAAAGGTTAATATAAAAAAGATATACATGATCATGAATCACAGATACAACACAATATAAGTAAATATAATATATACAAAATTTAATGAACTAAATATATATACTCAAAAAAAAAAACAAACCAAGGTCCAAATCGACAAACAGAGAAACATTAACGTTGTGATGATACTACTGCCAACTTCTTACGAATATGCTCGCGAACCTCAATCTTGAATCTTAATCGGCTTGTAACCATCCTGACCTCTTGGGGGAGCGCAATCCACAGAGAAATAGCCTGAACAAAGAAAGAACAGTGAAGAAAGTCAGTGTGATGAGTAGGACATAGTAGAAAACGGTTATGAGATGAACGTAGATTTTATTGTGGCACAATACAGTTTAGATCGTCAAATGGGTCGCGTTAAGAATCGTGGTAGGGGACCTCTGACCGCCAGTAGCTTAGACCCTGTTTCGTTTAGCATAGCATAGCATAGTCGGCCTTATAATGTTCCCACTGCTGGGAATCAGGCCTCCTCTCTAGGAGAGGGAATGGGCCGTAATCCACCACGCGGGCCCAGTGCGGCTTGGTGGATGTCACATGTCTTCGAATTTTTGGTTCTAGGACATGCCGGTTTCCTCACGATGTTTTCTTTCACCGTTTTGAGAGCGGTGGTGATGAAATAAATTACACAAATTAATACTCCTGGTTGGGTTTGAACCCGCGACCTATAAACTCGTAAGTCGGGGCCGTTACCACTCGGCCACCACTGATCTCCATGAAAATATCTGTCTTTAATTTTAGAAATATTTCTGAAAACCAACAAGGAAAATATCATCATGCGTAGCTGCCATAAAAAAACGAAGGACACCAATAACAAGTCCTCTAAGTTCCAACGTAGACACTTAAATGTTTATATAGTCATAAAAAATCTATTTCTGGCGACGGTTGTTCTACAATATTGAACAATATAGTTTTATTTGTGCGAGGAGACATTCTGACCCGGGTCTCATGCATATTTTAAATGAAATAGCCAAACGGACCGCGATCTTTTTGTGTTGCTGGAAATCTATTCGATTTAGTGATGTCCGTTTGTATTCGAGTAAAACGAAGCTTTGTGAGGTCGATGCTTTATTCAAAGTTAGTTAGATCGTAGTTTTTAAATGAGTTTTATTTCTGTCTTGTTGTTAAACTTAAAGGAGACGACGATGAAATAAAATTACCTTGTAGGGATGTATCTATGTATATTGATAAATCTGGTGCCTGCCAAGTGTACCCAGTGGTAGTTAATAGTAAATTAGGATAACGTTTGCCTAACATTATGCGTAAATTAACACAAACTCAAAGTTTAGAAATAATTAGGGATTTATTTCGATGTCATTTCCTGTCTTCCCTCTCGCTGTTATCAGAAAAAAATACCTACGAATGTGTGCACACACACATACCCATACACATCCACATACACACATACATTGTAGGTAGGTAAACAATAACAGAGCAGTGGTGGCCGAGTGGTAACGGCCCCGACTTACGAGTTGTAGTTCGCGGGTTCAAACCCAGCCAGGCGCATTACTTTGTGTAATTTATTTCATCACCACTGCTCTCAAAACGGTGAAGGAAAACATCGTGAGAAAACCGGCATGTCCTACCACTAAAAATTCGAAGACATGTGGCATTCACCAATCTGCACTTGGCCCGCGTGGTGGATTACGGCCCATTCCCTCTCCTAGAGAGAGGAGGCCTGAGTCCCAGCAGTAGGACCATTAAAAGGCTGATTATGCTATAAGCTATGTTAGATAATAACACTGAAACTACAGTCCAATCTACAAAGCCTCGAGCACAGGCGCAGGGTAGCCAGCCTATCGGTATTCTACAGGTTGCATTTTGGAGAGTGTGCGCGGGAATTGCATGACTTGATTCCGCCATCTCCTTTCTACCATCGGACAACCCGACGTACGGCGAGTATCCACCCTTACGTTGTTGAAACTTCAACGGTCCGTACTAAGTGTTTCGCTTCGTCGTTTATACCGCGTACATCGAAGGACTGGAACAATTTGCCTGCTGCGGTTTTCCCGTCCAACTATAATTTAGGTGTCTTCAAGGCTAGAGTGAATAGGCTCTTAATAAACTAGTGCGCCTCACCATCAATGATTGCATCGCTGCTTACCATCAGGTGGGATCGCAGTCAAGCACTGGTTTATATGAATTAAATAATAAATACTATTGAACAACACCTACCTACCGGTGGAAAATTCGTATTTCGTTGGAACACGTCTGCCTTAACAAACTTGATGAAGTATCGCTATCCATTGCTGTTCATGAGATTTTAGGAACACAGGATTGAGAGAGGATATTAATTAGCAGCTTTAATTAAAGAACGCTACGAAAACGAAAGAACCAATGGATGAATTGTGTGACATAAATATAATTTTAAAATCTGAATTGAAAGTTAAATCTTTGTTAGTTTTGTTTTATATGCTTTATATTGTTTTCATAACGACATAAAGAGAAATATGGTAGAAGAATACATTGTTTCCTTTGTCACCATTGTTCCCATAGAAGAAGTTGTCCCAAATAATTAGCAATTTAAGATGAAGAAGAAATTATGACTTTACTCTTGCGTTCTCGACAGACGTTGTCCTGTACGAAAGTTGGCTTTTCGTCAGAATGAAAAATTGAGAACCCGATTGCAGGCCACCTACCGGATACCAATTCAAATATACATACAAAATTTCATCCATATCGGTCGAGCAGTTTAGGAGGCGTTGGGTGATAAACACACTTACAAAAGAATTTTATATATGAAGATGGATGCTACATTATTATTAATCAAAAAAATAAATAGCATAGTCACAATCAGCCCCATAATGTTCCTACTGCTGAGACTCTGGCTTCCTCTCCAGGAGAGAGATTATCTACATTTACGACTATACTACCTTCGGTCAGCAGGTTCACCCGCGTAAGAGTAGAGAATTATTCCAAGAAAATAGAATCCCAGGAAAAAAATTGTATCCTACGTACAATTCCAGCATATGGTCTAGTCTTGTGCCATATTTCATCCGAATCCGGTACATTTCAGCGTGAAAGTGCCTAACACTAGCTGCTGTCTGCAGCTCCGACAGCGTAAAATTAGTACTTACCAGCTTTATAAATAAAGCCTATGTATAATTTAAAACAAAAGCTATACTGGTATCAAATTTCATTTAAATCCGTTCAACTGTCGAGCGTGAAGGAGTAAGAAACACACGCAAACGCGCACTCACCTCATGCAAACCTTTTCCTTTATAATATTTGTGTGACATTATTATAGTGTAATTACTTTCCAACCACGAGTAAAAACTGTACCAAGACGGACTAAGTAACTAGGCTTGCTTTAGTTTTAACTTTAACTTAACTATTACTTTTTCTTGACGATAAGTTGCACAACAGCTTACAGAAACCATTAGCGCTACCAAGCACTACACATAATTCAAAACTTCTTTCTGTCTTTGTAAGAGGTTTAATTATATTAAAATCTACATACCTATATAAAAAGATAAACTGACTGACTGACATATAAATCCACAGCCGAAACTTCTGACTGGGACTAGGAACGTGAAATTTTGCACAAGGTTTTCTTTTATGACGTAGGCGAGCACTAAGAGAGAATTTTCCAAAATTCCCCCCTTAAAGGGGATGAAATGGGAGTCCAAAGTTTATATGGCATAAGCTAGTTGTATTATATGTTGTCTGAATCTGCTGGACACGCCACAATCGCGGCCGTAAGTTCCCCTCTGTGAAAGGCATTATGACCTCACTTTCCGCCTCGTACTCAGGTCCTCACGCCTCGTACGCAGGTCCTCACCGATCACGGTTATTTTGGAAGGTTCTTGCTTTGAATTCGGTGGCAAGAAACACCTGGTTGTTACTGTATACGGTGGAAAATACGGTGGATGTCTGTCCCTCTTGGGTGGAGCACCGCAGTGTTCTCGTGGAGGTGATCAGCATCGGGGACTTTTCGCGTCCAGGCTATTGGTACAGAGCGAGAGGGCATGGGAAGAAGCCCTCCACCTTCTGCGAAACAGTAATACGAGCAAAGGAGGGGGTGGAAAGCGTGGGGAAGAAGAAATCCCACGCCCCGAGCGTCGGAAGTCTCAAAGCGATTTCCAGCGTGCGCAGGCGCGGGCTTGCGGGTGACGAGCTCGGGTAGCTCGCCATCCGGTAAGGTTCAAGCTGGGGTCAACACGTTATGTCCCATATGCACTTAAAAGCACTATCAATGCTGCAAAATTATTCGAAAGAGCGCAAAGGGCAACTGTAGGAACACAGGTAGGTTTTAGACAGTAAAAGTCGCTCCAGAGCGGGAGAAGTTATTTTGTGATTTCTTACCCAAAAAGAAAAAAAAAAGTCTAAAACCGAACTTGAAAAAAAAGCAGATTAGAAAAGAAAAAGTTTCTTACAAATCAGCCATTGACAGTATGATGAATCAGAATCTTATTGGTATAAAATTCTTATTGTTCGAATAATAATGATTCAAAATCGTTTTCAGAATAAATCAAGCATCACATCACTAAATCTCGTTATTGTATCACGCATCCTCTGAAAATAAGAATTTCAGAAATAGTCTCTTGTTCGATAAATCTATTTCATTTTATTATTAGGATTTAGCAAATTTACTTTTTGTAGGAATTTAGTTTGATTCTTTTGAAAGGAGAATCTATTTGGCCTAAGATAAACCGTTTAGTCCTAATCTTAACTAACGTGTATTGACCGGACAAGTTCTTGTGAATTTGATGGATTTGTTGAACTTTTAAGTATTTGGTGGTTAAAAATTTATAATAATTAGTGGTCCCGACAGACAGTGTCTTGCTCGAAAACTGACATTTTGTCAGAAAAAAAAAAATACGAACCCGATTGCAACGCCAGCGCGTCCAATTTTATTTTTAAACCATTCTTAACACACAAAGTTTTATCCAAACCGGCCAAGCCATTTAGGAGGAGTTAAGTGACTAACACACGTAGGTAGTCCTGATGGATCAAAATACATTTTCCATACGATTTGAAAACTCTGTATAATACTTGAATCTCAATTTTGATCGAGAGCGGCGTGTGGTAAATTTTCTTATTTCATTATCCATTAATTAATTATATGAATTTTCAAGCATTATTTTAATTAGCAGCTTGCGTCATAGAACCCTGAAAAATCATGGAAAAATGAAAAGTTTATTTCAATTTGACTACTATAGTAACTAAATTGAGATTAGGGAATTTTTCATTACTCGCTATGACAATCTACCAAAATAGAAAGACCTCAATTTGAGGTATACAAAAGCTATACAATTTAAAAGTCTATCAGTTAGGGGTCCTTTCAAATTCCCGTCTAGACTCGCCGTAGACTTTAATATGGCGTCTACCACCCGGGTTCGCCCGCCGATGGGATGGCAACATTGAACGCGACCTGACAAGTCATAATAATAACTTGATATGCCCTTCTGAAGCCTCTACTCAAGTTCGTAGACTGAGAATTTATTACGTCGTGAATTTCAAAGGCATTGCTATCTTCTGCGATCTTAAAGGGGTATGGAGTTTGTGTTTGGTATCTTCTGATTTGAAAAGTCGTGTATAGTTCGGTTTTTTGTAAGTATATGGACTGTAAACAGACACAATAAACATTTTATTAAGCTATTTTTAGTTCCAAGACTATATAAAGAAGAAGTGAAGGCTAAGGTGCAGAACATGTTGTATCTCCTGAACTACGCTCAAACTGAGGAACTACTAATCACTCTCTCATAATTCTTAACATTCCATACAAAACGCGTGATACAGTCACCAATATCTTTAGTCTGGTGGAAAGCACTTAGCTCGTACCCACACAGACACAGTCTTTCGGCACCATCATTTATACCCACACACACTCACACATATACACACTCAAACATCACAAACACGATTCTCAGTCACACACACAGAATCAACCACACAGTCATTTTACTTTTTATTAAAAATACATAAAATATTCTTAAACAATAATAAACTAATACATAATATAAAAACAAAACTTATTTAACTATAATTATACACGTAATGTGGTCGGCATCGTGCTGCGCTGCGCGGTATCGCATAACCGTCCTCGGAAACGTCGGTATACGACACCTATCGTCGATATAGACTATATACAGTATATATAAATACAGAGAGGATTATTATTATATATTTTATTACACACTTTAACTTATCACAAGACAAACATTTATAAAAATAAGTCTACCTACAAAAGGTGGTCTTATCGCACAGGGCTATAAGTATAAAGTCGGAAGACTTTGAGACTAGACTAATTGAAACAAATAATATATCTTTAAGATATATATATATATATCTTGTTCTATGTTTTACAAGAGCTTTTGGAAACAATCTCCATGTTCTTATATTCTTTGACCTATAAAAAATAAAAAAGTGTCGCAAAAAATTTTTCGCAACTTTTTCTCAAGATGGAAGCTTTTTGCTCATTCCCAAGGTCGAAAACCTGAATTTTTCATTTTCTTTTGAACTTAGTGGTTGTGCTTCGCTTTTTTTGGTGAGATTATCTACTTCGTTAACTATTTGCCACATTTCGTGGACTGAAACTTGGAAGTAACAGACTATATTATAAAAAGTACAAAGAATATTTTGAAGTCAAATCCATCATTATTCTGGACAATATGACATTTTATCATTTATAACGTCTATGGTGAGATTTCTAGAGAAAAGAATACCTAGAAGAAGTAAGGGGAGACCTTGCCCAGCCGTGGGAAGTATAAGCTATTAAAATAACAATTATAGTCGAAACTGCAATATGTAAGGTATTGCACACATATTTATTTAATAGCGCTTATTTTATTTATTTATTTAAACTTCATGTACAGTAGTGGTACATACGCGGACTTAATGCAACAAGGCATTCTCTACCAGTCAACCTTTGGACGTTGTTATTTTGGACTTTTAACTATTGATTGTCATATCCAAAGACGAGATAAAGATTGGCAAAGATGGATGGATTGTGTGAAAAGAAGGAAGTTAGTGATAGCAGGATGAGTGACAGGGCAGAATGGAAGAAAAAACGTGTTGCGTCGACCTCAAATAACATGGGACAAGGGCAGGAAGATGATGATGAACTATTGATTGTCATATTTCATAGAAAGTTATTTGTTTCTCTCTTGCACGCATACAACAAGAGGTTACCAACGCAAAGGGCAACATTTAGTTGCCAAGAAAGGGTTAAGTTTTAGTCAGTAAAAGTCTGTCACTCCTTCTCACTCCATCCAGTTAGTTGAAGAAGTTATTTGAAGAGTACTCAAACTAAATCCCCTGTTTGCCCATTAGTACAGCGGTACTCCTTTGCCCGCTTTATACTTTACCAAACAAATCAGCATAGGAATAATAATGCTAATAACTGACTTCGAAATTAGCCTTCAATGTTATCTAAATATGGCAGTTTAGAAAATAGTTGGGGTTATTATTGAAAACGCATTTATTACAAGAATGCTGGTTTCACCGATGCCATTGTTAGTTTTCAATAGGTCTCGTTAAGGGTCTGAAATGGCCCTCGACCGAGTAACTCAGCCTATCCCTTTTGTTAGCAAACGATCGCTTGATCGATCTGACAACAATGGACCAATTTCAATGCCAGTTCGGTGGGCTTATTTCCGAACTGTGTTTGCGGGTTTGGTGCAAGTTAAATGCGCTGGTTCCTTTAGTGTTGCAAAGCATTGTTCGGTGTCGAGGCCTGCAGCTGCTGTACTAGATTTTTAATAGTGTTTCCAGAATGCTGCTGGAATTTGGTAGCTTTTGTCAACATTTCTGACCTAGTGAAAACTAGGTATTGTGGATTTTGTTGAACTTTATATGTGTAATACAAGAGTACTGAGATTTAGTTTTATTTCTTTTTGACATTGAACTGACGTCATAGTTTGCCTGAGAGATGATCCATCAAAAGCGTGTGTGTGTAAATAGTAATTAGGCACATTGATCTATTTATTATGATTCAAATCTTTTTATTTTATTTTACTATAGATTTAAATAAATTTTTGGTCATTTGTGTTGTATTTCACCTGGTTATCCCAGACAGATTTTTTTTTTAGGGGGAAAATCATCCAATGACAAATCGCGCTCTTGGGCGGAGTGGGAGATAGTGTCAGACTTTTACTGACTAAAAACCCACCCCTGTTCCTTCTTTGCCTTCATCCCGGGGCCCCGGGCTTCGCTTTCACACTACCCGTGGCCCCAGTAGGCTACGACCCTGCTGGGGTCCTACGATTTGCTGACATCTCCCTGAGGCGCGCGTGGAACAGTACGCGCCGTCGATGACTTGGGCTCGGTCCGGACGGTTACCGGACGGTCGGACGGCGAGCCACCCATTACTCGTCGTCCGCAAGCCTGCGCCTACGGTGGCCAGAATTCGGGATCAGAATCTCGGCGGCAGTTAGGGCGTGAGGACCGGGCAATGTTTTTAGTTATGTTCTTATGGACCGTGGTCTGGAAATCAAAGACTTCTTAATAACCACTTTAATGTAGGTAGATTAAGTATATAATCGCTCTCGCTCATGATTTCCATTATCCAGACAGGTATGAGAAGATCCATGTATTTGCTGAGCTTAATGTATTACGCAGTTTAATCATCTGTCTGTACATTTTCGAATCTGAACTTGAGTTACAGATGACGTCATCGTATCTTGATGATGATGGATGTGATGTATAATGTTTCTTAGTACTATATTTTACGATGTAACTGATACATTATGGGTTTATGGAAAATGCTGGTGATAATTTTATTTCAGACCCAAGGTGGAATGGTAGCCGGGACCCCGCCCCGACTTCCAGCCACCGTACGCGTGGGCTTGCGGACGGCGGGCAATGGTTAGTGCACATTCCGGCTGTCTGGTAACCATCCGGACCGAGCTCGAGTCGTCGACGGCACGTAGTGTTCCACATCATCATCATCATCATCATTTCAGCTGAAAGACGTCCACTGTTGGACATAGGCCTCCCCCAAGTGTCACCACAATGAACGGTCCTGTGCGTCTCGCATCCATCGGATTCCCGCAACCCTTGCCAGGTCATCGGTCCACCTTGCAGGAGGCCTTCCAACGCTACGTCTTCCGGTACGTGGTCGCCGTTCCAGAACCTTTCGGCCCCAACGGCTATTCATTCTGCGATCTAGGTACCCTGCCTATTGCCACTTAAGTTTGGCGATTCTTCGTGCTATGTCAGTAACCTTGGTTCTCCTGCGGATATCCTCATTCCTGATTCGATCACGCTAGGAAACTCCGAGCATAGCCCTTTCCATTGCCCTTTGGGTGACTTTAAGTCTTCTGATGAGGCCTATTGTAAGCGACCACGTTTCGGAGCCATATGTCATCACTGGCAACACGCACTGGTCTGCATAGACTTTTGTCTTGAGACACTATGTTATATTGGACGAGAAGATACCGCGTAGCTTTCCAAACGCTGCCCAACCGTGATTGTTCCACGCGCGCCTCAAATAGATGTCAGAAAAAACGTAGGGGCACAGTAGGGCCCAAGTTTACTGGGGCCATGGGTGAATAGGAAACCCGTTTGATTTTTTCACAGCTTCAAGGGACCGCAGACTTGAGTATATAGTTTTAATTTCAACTTGATGCCTCCACGCGTTCTCGAGATAAAGAGTCTAGATAGACAAACAGACAGTCAGACGGACAACAAAGTGATCCTATAAGGGTTCCGTTTTTCCTTTTGAGGTACGGAACCATAAAAAATGATAGGTAAAAGGAGAATCTTCTTGTTTGTCTGTTTGATGAAGGCTATGTCTGGTAGTACTAAAACGATGAAGATATGCGCCTGTGCAGATAGAATACTATGTTATAACTAAGTGCCTCAAAAAACTACGTACCAAGAAAGAAAACCCGGAAAATGCTCGGTTCCTGTAAGATAGGCCACCTAAGAGCTAGTATGTTTACTAGTTTTTTTCCGTGGCTTTGCTCATGTAGCCTGTTGTAATTATTAAAACAATATAAATTGTAAATGTTACCAGAAATTTAACTGCAAATGCCGTATGGGCGTTTTTAATATCGTACGGTTTTGATCACGCATGCGGGATTGCTCCGCACGCGTTACCCCCGCAAAGGTCCATTTCATACAAGTATTTACTGTAATCCGTAGAATACGAACGCGGGACGCGTTTTTTTTTGCATTTTGAAATATTCTGCATGCGGAGCAAACCCGCATGCGTGATGAAATCCGCACGATATTAAAAACACCCTTAGATTTAATAATATCGCGAGAAATTGTAAACTATTTTTTTCTAAATGAAACATGGTTATGTTGGAAACTAATGAATTTGGATCTGATTTATCGTATACAAAACAATGTTTTCATAATATTTCGAGAAATCATAATCTAAAGATTTATTACAGTCATACGGAGTCAATATTCCGGTGACAAATCCATCAGTAAACAACGTTTTCCTCGAAGATTTTATACGGGTAATCAAGTTATTCTGTTCCTATTAATCGTGAACAAAAAACAATCACTCCTCCCAGCTACTTTAAACCTCAACCAAATCAATTACAACACACCCAATAAAAAAAAAACTAAATAAAAAGCACTTAGTACAAAACACTTAAACCCACTGAAAACAGCATCATATTATCACAATTACTGTTCACAGTTATTAAGTTTAAATTGGATAACAATTATCAGAATGAAACGCCAATCAAGCCACAGATGGGCTGTAATTAAGCGGTGGGCTAGTTAGCATGACAAACGAGTCAGCTCCCGCGCTGTGTTATTATACCATAGTGAAGAGACTGTGGTCTATTCAATTCGATCTAACGTTCTATTTCATTTGAATTCAAAGTGAATTAGAACGATCGATCGATTTGAAAATGGAACTCTCATTTTCAAATCTAACAATTGGAAATTACACGTAACCAACCAAACAGTATATTTTTAGATTACAAATTAGCACAGTTTATATTCTATCAAACCAGAAATGCGCTGTTATTAAATTGTTTGCTATTTAGCATGACAAACAAGTCGAGTTACTATACTAAGATCAATACGCGTTTGAATGAGTATTCAAACTAAAATAGAAAGATCGATCGATTTGAAAAATGAATCAATACATATATTGTTATATTGTTTCACCTCTTAAGACAGCTTTTCTTTCGTATTTGTGAAGTTTATCAAAATGACTAAATACCAGCTTCATTAAATAAATCTGAATATTTATAATTAGGAAATATTAATCAATTAAGTAGTAGCCCTAGATCGCATTACCGATTAATTATCACCTAATTGGTATAAAGTCAGATGGCCAGTGTTAATTACACTGAAATCCAACCTCAATATGGCCGATAACTTACCTAATTGGTACTAGACTAATGATGTCTCTATACTTAGTCTTGTTTATTTATTAGATAAATGATAGTACCTAAATATAATAATTTATAGTATAGCAGACCCAAGTTTTTTTTTTTAAAGAATCGTTACTGACATTCAACGTGAAAATACTGCTAGCTATTTGTCCACTTTGATATGATACCCCATTAAGTTATCCCCTCTTTTATTTATTTCTGTAAATAATAATTATTTTATCTTACTTCTATAATTATTGTAATAAAACTAAAAAAGTAGTAAATAAATTTAAAAAAATATACTTCACAGATTTAAGTTTTTTTTGTATGATTAATTCTTGCAAAAGATTCAATTGAGTATATATTTGTTTTTAATTTCTATTTTCACCGTGTCCCATCACTATTCCCTCACATGTGTACTTACGCCAGTTACCTCCCGTGACCGGTTTCCCGGGATATACGGTCTTAAATACCATTATTTATGAATAGTTAACGCCTCGTTGGAACATCGTACCTATTAGGGTCAGCTCACAACGATACGCGACGCAGCGCAAAGCTCCGCTCATGTTTTTTGACTGCAATAAAAAGTTGCAATTGCGATGCGATTCTTTACAATTTTGAACAAATTATTTTTTTTTTTTGTTGAAGATTACAGTAAAACCTAGAAGTCTGTACTTCTTACAGGAATTCCTATATAATAATAAACTATTTTCATGTATTTTTTTTTAAATTTCCGGTTCTATTTTCTTTATAAACTGTGCTTCGTGCTATGATAGCCACGAATTCGTCAGGAGGTGCCTGGCAAATATGAATTCGTGGCTTCAGGATAAATCAATGTCAAGCACGAAGCGTTTCACAGCGCGCGCTGAGCAGCGTAAAATAATATGGAATGTGTATGATCTTTTTTATCTTCATCAACAACAAAGTTATAAAGGTTCAAAGCTGCTAATAAGAAAGTCATTCCGACATGGTCTTTGACATCAAAGGCATAGCCATGACACTCGTACGGCGGCTATAGAAAACGTCATCTTGGTGAAAAAGACAGATATATTTTTTTCAAATTGTTTTATCTCGTTTGCTTTTCTACCAATTTTGATACTGTTTTCACAATTAATAATCTATTATTGTGCATTTATTGATAATCTAGTTAGATAAAAAAACATTGTTTCCATTTTTTCAAGCATCATTCTGTCGCATCGCGTCTCAGTGTGATCTAGCCCTAAGCGGCACGGCTGACATTTTTAAGGGACCACAGAGTATTGAATCACAGGACAGTGACTCGTTCGATAAATTGCTTTGTTGATTGATGTGGGAATGGAAAAAGGTGTGTAGGTAGGTATCGGATAGCTATTTTTATTTTGCATTAATCATTCATTATTCATGGCTAACAGGATACTCAAAGATTTATGTATGATGCCTGTTTGATTTATATTAATATTTTTGTAACCGTAGATAGCTTATAAAAAGATATTTGTCTTTGACGAAATACTGCCATATTAATTCTTATACCACTAAACAATGCCATTTTCTAGTCAGAAAACCAGATAATAGTGATAAGGCTACTTCTAGGCACTGCACTATTGTTGACCACATCATTGCTTACCATCAGAAGAGATAGTGGTCAATCGCGAGACCAGTAATTTTAAAAATGGTATTTGTAACTGCAATGGACATCGACGCCAAGTTGCAAGCCTATCGGTTTTCTATTGTTTACATTACGAGGAGTGTGCTCGAATTACACAATTTAATGCCACCGAGTCCGTTCCATCATCGGACACCTAGACCTACGGCGTGGCGCCATCCGTACATGGTGGACATCCTACCCGTACGTACAAAGCGTTTTGAAAACACATTTATTATGCGTACAGCTAAGGGTGGAATTTCCTGCCGGATTCTGCGTTTACAACCTAGGGGTATTTCAGTCAAGAGTGAATAGGTTACTTCTAAGCAACGTGCTCTATTATCGGCCACATCATTGCTTACGATGACATAATGGACAAACGCGAGCCTGTCCATAACAAAAAAAAAACATCTTTATTTCTTGCATCAAACTTATTAGAAGAAATAGAAAATATTTTCTCGAAAACCAAGAATAGTCACGCTTCATGAACAGATTTCAGTAATATACGGGCAGGTAGGAACAGTTCGTATTTATCGTAATAAATAAAGACCACTAACTTAATAAATCAACTCTGAACATCTGTGGTCAAGGCTACATTCTGTAAGAAAATCCCGTAATGTTACATAGGTAGATAGGACAGGGAAATATTCATAAATAAAAAATATCAGGCAGGGAATATCTGGGGCGTAATGGAAGATAATAAAAGTCCTAACATTCTTGTCGTTACCTACTTGAATCGTTGTTTGAAACGGAAAGATAACCTACTGGCTTAAATTTTGAGAAGCAGTATTGGCATACGCTTCAGGTATTATCGTGTCGTCAAAAATATTAGTGTTCTGGCACATAGGCACATAGGTTGAGCGATTGGCCGTTGCGCTGCGTGTTGAGTGTTTGGTTCACACACGACTCACACGGAACCAATATTAGTGAGGTCTACAGATACTTTTCCCAGGTAGTTGTCTAGTTAGCTCGCCGTCCGTATCAAGCCCAAGTCGTCGACGGCGCGTACTGTTCCACGCGCGCCTCAAGGAGATGTCAGCAAACCGAAGGCCCAGCAGGGTCAAAGCCTACTGGGGCCAAGGGTCTGCTTCTGAAAGGAACCCCGGGGCCCTGGAACGAAGGCAAAGGCATAATCCAGTAAAAACCTCTGAAAATCTGCTATTTTGCATGAACTTAGACACTTCATAATTTACTCAAAAATTTAAAAAAGTCAAAAAAGAATAACAATAGGAGCCTTGCAAATTTGATCAAGATTCTCAATAACGACAATTTTTTTCAAAAACTTTCAAGGGTATAAAAAAAACACGTATTTCCTTGAACAAGTTTTGTAAAATATTCGAGTAAATCACGGAATTACCGAATGCAAACAGAGTTTTCAGGCCTTATCTCTCTTTTTTTGCGTTACCTTTTTTAAACCAGTGCTTGACTGCGATCCCACCTGATGGTAAGTAGTGATGCAATTATTGATGGTGAGGTGCACTAGTTTATTAAGAGCCTATTCACTCTAGCCTTGAAGACACCTAAATTATAGTTGGACGGGAAGACCGCAGCAGGCAAATTGTTCCAGTCCTTCGATGTACGCGGTATAAACGACGAAGCGAAACTCTTAGTCCGGACCGTAGAAGCTTCAACAACGTAAGGGTGGATATTCACCGTACGTACACACTCTCCAAAATGCATCCTGTAAAACACCGAAAGGCTCACCGTCTGTGCTCAAGGCTTTGTAGATTGGACTTAACCAAATCTGGATCCCCAATTAGCCTCTTCGCACGCCTTTCCACTGACTCCAAAACTGCTAGACGGCATTTTGCAGCACCAGCCCATATGCGACTGCAGTACTCCACACACGATCGGACCTGTTGTTTTGTTCCTTTCCGTCAAACATCGCGTTGGATTGCGCTAGATGAAGTAACAAGTTTTTAAACCATACTCGATGTTGACGATAGGCGATTGAAAAAGGACCCTCTTAAACAGTTCAGTTTAGGTCGTAAATAATTGGATCACGTTAAGGACTCGTAGTCGCACTGCTAGTCATGTGGAACTCACATCCATCGGATTTCTGCAACCGTCACCATGTAGTGGTTTTTTTTTTTTTTTTTTTTTATTGGTGGGAAAATCATCTTATGACAAATCCCGCTCTTGGGCGGAGCAGGAGATAGTGTCAGACTTTTACTGACTAAAAACCCACTCCTGTTCCTTCGTTGCCTTCGTCCCAGGGCCACGGTTTCGTTTTCACACTACCCATGGCCCCAGTAGGCTTCGACCCTGCTGGGCCCCTACGATTTGCTGACATCTCCCTGAGGCGCGCGCGGAACAATACGCGCCGTCGACGACTTGGGCTCGGTCCGGATGGTTACCGGACGGTCGGACGGCGGGCCACCCATTGCCCGCCGTCCGCAAGCCCGCGCCTACGGTGGCCGGAAATCGGGATCGGAATCCCGGCGGCGGTTGGGGCGTGAGGACCGTTGCCGTTGCCTCACGCGATCGGCCGCCTCTTTTGCTAGCATTACTGCTTCGCAGAAGGAGGCGACCGCCTGCCACTCCTCCTCGCTCCGGACCATGGCCTGTACCAAGGCCCGGCGCGAGAGATCGCCGCCGCCGATCGCCCCCACGAGGACACGGCGTTGCTCTTCCCAAGCGGACCATGTAGTGGTTGTGTAAATAACTGTAATAACCAACCACCAACCTAACCAAACACCTGTAACCTGTATATAACCTGTAGTTTTCAGTAATTATGTATGTATATATGTATCTATTATACAGCATATGTATATATCTGTGTATCTATTATAATATATATGTTTAATACTGGTTTCGTCACACCAATGACAGCCCCATTTCTTGTCCAGGCAATTACTGTCAATTCGAGGTTGCCTGGAAGAGATCACGGAATGCGATAAGGCCGCCCATTGTATGTATGTGTTTTAGTTTTAGTTTCCTTTTGTATGTGTAATTGTGTACAATAAAGTATATAATAAACTAGCTTTTGCCCGCGGCTTCGCTCCCGTCAACTGACTACTATATCCTACTCTACCCAACTCTACCCTACTCTACCCTACTCTACCCTACTCTACCCTACTCTACCCTACTCTACCCTACTCTACCCTACTCTACCCTACTCTACCCTACTCTACCCTACTCTACACTATTCAAAAAAAAAAAAGTGTCCTGTGTCCTGTGTCCTATGTCCGTCTCCTGGTTCTAAGCTACCTCCCCACCAACTTTCAGCCAAATCGGTTCAGCCGTTCTTGAGTTATAAATAGTGTAACTAACACGACTTTCTTTTATACAATATATAAGAATATAAATAATCCCTTCTAAAAGAAATACTTAGTACTCATTAATTCTAGGCCTTCAAATCGTATTCATTGATACTTCAATCGCTACCCATATATCGAGAATCTCGATTCTTTCTCCATGACTTCTCACGGTTACACTCAAGCCCATAAATCTCCTGTGGGCCGACTAATTTGCAAGCGGTAGACGAATTAGAGACACCGCCCACGCAGCAGTGAAGACCGGAATTCCAATATTTTTGATGATCAAAGACTTGTGAGTTTGATTAACTTTGATTGCTGTCTTGGGTAAGTTATGTTATGAATAGACTGTCTGTGCGGTAGAGGTTATGAAAGTTCGTTAATGTCTTTTTTTTTACACCGGATTCTAAAAGCGTACCTATTTGTTTTTTTTTTTATTATAAACTAGAGCTTGACTGCGATCCCACCTCTGCGCACGTGTTTAGATTAAGAGCGTCCAACCTGAGATGCATTTCTATATAACCACTCTTACATGATATAACGTTATCACTATTTCTGTAGGTAAATATTTTGGAAACACAGATATTTTGTGGAAATAATCTAGAATTTTAATTGAATCAAAACATAAATTTGTGTAAAACTAATCTATTTTGCGTGACTGACCCTTCATTATTATTATATATTTTTTATTGTATACCTGTCGGAGAAGTCAATAGTACGGAAGCTTGAGAACGAATGAACGAGCTAAGTGAAAAGTGACACATGTCACTTTGACAGAATATGTGCTGACGTTTGCACGAACCGAGCAGATAAAAGTGCCGACAGCAGAGGTGCGGTGCTCTTTCCTCTGTCGGCAGCCGTGCGAACAACGTCGAGTCTCGGAGACTGTATCACGGCTCGTTGTGTAAAGTGAATACCTAAAGCTTGCAACATAATCACAGAGTACTTTGTAAATCATAATAAATTAGTTGTGTGATCTGGAATAGTTTGTTTATTGCTCGATACCCAGCCATCGCCCACAAAACAGAGTCCCAAGACAGAGCTTCAATGATGATCGACATCCTTCCGCCGACATACCTACCGCATAAAAAATACAGGACAAACATCTATAAAAACACAATGTATTCATAAATTAAAAAACCGGCCAAGTGCGAGTCGTAGCAAAAAAATCACGTATGTTGTATAGGAGCCCCTTTAAATATTAATTTTATTGTGTTTTTTAGTATTTGTTGTTATAGCAGCAACAGAAATACATCATCTGTGAAACTTTCAACTGCCTAACTATTACGGTTCACGAGATACAGCCCGGTGACAGACGGACAAACAGACCGATGGACGGACAGCGGAGTCTTAGTAATAGGGTCCTGTTTTACCCTATGCCGGGATTTCAATTCCGATTTCCGGCCACCATAGACACGGGCTTGCGGACGGCGGGCAATGGGTAGCTCACTGTCCGATCGTCCGGTAACCTTTCGGACCGAGCCCAAGTCATCGATGGCGCGTAGTGTTCCACGCGCGCCTCATGGAGATGTCAGCAAACTGCAGAGGCCCAGCAGGGTCAAATTCTACTAGGGCCGGGTTCGCTTATGAAAATAAAACCCGGCCCTGGAATGCAAGGCAACGAAGGAACATAAGAGTAGGTTTTAGTCAGTAAAAGTCTGACACACCCGCACGCTCCGCCCAAGGGCGGGATGTGTCAACGACAAAAAATGTGCAAAAAAAGGTGAAACACTCTCTGTTTGGCCATGATTGCGTTGACTTATTGTATTATTTATGACGTAATTGTCACTGAATAAAAAATATAATATCTTTAACTATACAAATGGATTTAAAAATAGTCGGAAACAGAAGCTTTTATTTTTGAGTGTGTTATGGGCGAAAAACGCGTCTTATCAAACCTCCTCCTATTCATCATTCAAAATCTCGCCTAAATGTGCAAGGTTTCTATTTTTATATATTTTTGTAACTTTTTTTTAATTTATGAGGGTGAAAGTTCACGCAAAATAGTAGATTTTCAGATGTCTATACAGGATTACTGTTAAACAAATTTTGAGTTCAATAGAAATCTAGATAATATGCACAAAATATCTGTGTTTCTAAATTATCTAGAGAAAGATGTGTAACATCGTTATAATCACGTAAGAGCGGTTGTATGGAAATATATCTCAGGTTGGGCGCTCTTAATTGGTTATTTTTTTTTGTAATGACTACCAACTTTAAGCCCTGATGAACGTAAACTAAAAATTATCAGCTATCATCATCATCATTTCAGCCGAAAGACGTCCACTGCTGGCATAGGCCTTCCCAAAAAAAAAAAAAAGTGTTGCCACAATGAACGGTCCTGTGCGTCTAGCATCCATCGCAACCGTTACCAAGTCATCGGTCCACCTTGTAGGAGGCCTTCCAACGCTACGTCTTCAAGTACGTGGTCACTATTCCAGAACCTCGGCCTCAACGGCCATCCGTTCTGCGAGCAATGTGCCCTGCCCATTGCCACTTAAGTTTGGCGATTCCTCGTGCTATGTCGGTGACCTTGGTTCTCCTACGGATATCCTCATTCCTGATTCGATCACGCAAGGAAACTTCGAGCTATCATTTTATCATCATCTATTAGCTATCATTGCTCACAAATTCACACGAGTGACACGGATTTTAAACCTATTCGCATCCACGACACGCACACAAAATAAAACAATTACATCACTGCCTACAGATACATTCTAATTGTGTTTCAAATAATCGCACCAGAACACGTACACGATTAACAACATTAAAGTATGTATCTCGTAATTAGAACATTACCTACGCGACGTTGCGAGTAGTACGAGTAATTTTATGTAAATTTACTCCAATCCATTTTGGGTGTATTCGTGGAGTTACAAGCGAAACAACACAGGGTTAGAACTTGTAGGGGATTTGTAGATTATGGGTTTATTATTATGAACACTTTTGTATGTATGTGTGTATGTTTGTAAGTTTCTCATATGGATAGACATGTCATGGGTTAAGCATAAACATAAATAGCCTTTGTTCCCACTGCTGGGACTCAGGCCTCCTCTTTCTAGGAGAGGGAATGGGCCGTAATCCACCACGCGGGCCCAGTGCGGATTGGTGAATGTCAAATGTCTTCGAATTTTTGGTTCTAGGACATGCCGGTTTCCTCACGATGTTAATCACGATGTTTGTTGTTGTTGTTGTTGTCGATATTATTACGATGATATTTTTATCCCGGGAGTATGTTCTTTTGGGATAATTTTCTACTTTTACGAGGGTGAGACCGCTAATAGAAGCTAGCTGAATTATAAATAAGAATAAATTAAGAAAACAAGATGAGACGCGTAACTCAATTTGGTGCAAAGCCTTGCAGTTTCCTGCTTTAAATATTAATTGTTAATAGGTTTACTTGGAAATATCCTACCAGCTGAAAACGAGAAGGGTGAACTGTAAAACAAGAAATATTTAAAGTACGTAGATAGTAAAATTATAGATGCTCATCTTCTTAATTTTTAGTTTACCACCTGATGGTAAGCAGTGATGCAATCGTTGATGGTGAGGCGCAGTAGTTTATTAAGAGTCCATTCACTCTAGCCTTGAATTAATATTATTTTTCTAATCGAGTAAACCCAAAACAATGTTGCGAAAATAAGGTCCAAATGGACTTAAACCATGAAATAGGATAAGAAAAGAATTTAATTACTCAGTCGCCTTTTCTTCTAAAAACAAACATATTCATTCAATAATTAATTAATGAACCTTTCAAAAGAATCATAGACTGATAAATCACCTCACATATAAATACGTATAAAATATTAATTATTAGTGAAAACAATGGTTCACGTTTGTGGAAATAATCGATTCTCTTTGTTGTCTAATAGCGTTGGTTTCAGTGCACCCAAAAGAGAGTACAGCACAGAAGGCTGGCTCCATATTATTAAAGACCATAAGATATAAAACATCTAATTAAAACTTCCAACTATTCAAAAATTATAACACCGCAAAAAGGGCGCGTAATTCTCTATTCAACTGTCAAAGATGCCAGAGCAGGTACGATGATGCGCGACAACAGTAGGGATGAGCTCATTCATCGACTTTTTAGTCTAACAATACAATGAGCAAAACCGTACCGTAAACGTACCGTACAGTGAGGGCAGAGCGAAGAGAGAAGAGGCGAAGCGTCGTGACGCATCACGTTTCAGGAAAGTAGAAAATGATCTCAAGGGAACAGGGGCCCGGGACAAGGTCTATCCGTGTACCATATTTCATCTAAATTCGTTCAGCCGTTCGAGCGTGAAAAAGTAACAACCATGTGTATACACACACTCACAAACTTTCGCCTTTATAATATTAGTCTGATATAATATTAATATGATAATATTTCTATGATTAATTTTTATTTTCCCATTATTAAGGTACAAATTTGTGTTATTAAATATTGAACCGCACTTCAACGCCTGGTTAGTCGAGCGGTATCGCGCGTCGCCACGCGTCTCCGTGCGTTACTCAGAACTGGTTCAGCAATGCGAGTCATCGCGCGAAAACTCGACATGAGAGGTCGTTGCCGCCGATCACCCCCACGAGGACACGGGTGCTATATCCAAGCGGGGCACACCTCTACCGTTTGCTCCACCGTGTCCTGCGGGCGGTCAACACAATGGTTTCTTGGTTTCCCGGGCGCTTCTTCCTCACGAATCCGATGCAAGAACCTCCTGAACTTACAATGTCCGGTGAGAACCTGCGTCATGCGGAAGGTGACAACGCCGTGACGTCGTTCAGTCACTCCTCAAAGAGAGGACTTACCTTCATAATTATGGCGTGCCCAGTAGCAGTGTGAGTTTAGTCTTTAAGGGGATGCAATTCGACATACATTTTCACGGTTTTTCATGCAACCGCTCTTAAGCGATTATGACGTTATTATACGTCATTTTTCATTAGATATTTTGGAAACACAGTATCTTGTGGATATTATCTAGGCTTCTATTGAAATCAATTTGTAAATTCATGTAAAACAAATCCAGTAAAGACCTCTGAAAATCTAACAAAAGACGCTTTGCAAATTTATTCAAAATTCTGAATGACAACAATTTTTTTCAAAAACTTTTAAGGGTTTAAAAAAAAACACGTATACGTGAAATATTCGAGTAAATCTCGGAATTACCGAATGCTAACAGAGTTTTCAGGCGTTATTTCTTTTTTTTCGCATTGCCTTTTCGTCAAACATCGCGTTGGATTGTGTTAGATGAAGTAACAAGCTTTGAAACCATGCTCGACGATAGGTGAGTGAAAAAGGAGCCTCTTCAGTAGACTGCTCGTTTGCGTCTATGTGTGCGTGTGACGTCTTTCTTTCGCTCGGTGTACAAAGCTGACCTTCTGTATCAAGTAACCCATGTTCAATGCACCCAAGAAGCGGTAATTAAAAGGCTTTTCATATAGTGAGCGTCGACAGTAGTATTAGTTGGAAATCGGATGCCGGCTGAATTAACTTCCTTGAAAATATATTTTAATGGAATAAAATGTTCCTTTGATTACATTCTGGGGAGAGAATTTAATGCTTTTAGTTTGTAGAATGAGGGAAGTTTTTAATTAAAAGTAGTTGATGAATCAAAGGTTGGGTTGTGTGCGGTCACAACAGTCTAGAAGTTTACCAAGGGATTGGTCCTATTCTAAAACGTATTTATATTTTATCTTAAAGCTGTGGGGTAGGTGGAAGATCATCAAATAACTTCTCCCGCTCTGAGGGGATCAAGAAGGTGTGTCAGATTTTTACTGACTAAAACCTGCCTCTGTTTCTTCAGTTATCCTTAGCGTTTCAAGGCCACGGTATGACCGATCATCGGCTGTAATGCTGTTTTGATATTATAGGAAACTTTGCCTTGGCAATGTTAGTCAAGGATTTTATCTCTTGATTTTAGTAGTAAGGACTGTTTAGTATGAATAGCAGTGAGTTTGATATACAACATATAACATAAACAATAAACGCTAATCTTGAAAGTAGTATTGTTGGGGGCAGAGGATGTAAATAATTACACAACACAATGGTCACGCTTGAAAGGCCTCAGCCATTTATTTAACACGTATAAAATACAGACTTCACATAACACGTGTAAATACTTTCACATAATCGAGTCCTTTACGTACATACGCGTGACGCTAACTCACAAATAGTTCACAGTTACTTTACAATACTTCACTGACTCTAATACGTTAGATAACTTAGGAAATCTGGAAATCTAGGGCCGCTCCAGGAGCGTAGGGTGCCAAGACAAACTGACGTGGTGACGCTTCAAGTCGAACTGCAGAGAGAGAACGTCGTCTTCAAGGAAAGTGCAGCTTAAGTACTTTTTCAGCCGGTCGCAAGTCGTGGGAGAGAGTCCCTATCCCTCTCGTCTGTTCCCTAATCCTGTTGAGGCCGGCTGACGTTCACCTCCCGACCCCCCGCATACAGCAAGCACACTATTGGTAATCAATAGTGGCGTGATTTTCTCCGTTGTAATCTACCAATAGAAATCCAGATTATTCTTAACGGTTTTTCTGCGCTATTTACTTCTAAGAACCGCATTATGTACTTCTAAGAACTCAGTACATAGCCTTATATACTATCCCAGTAGCCGATTGGACAATAGTATGGCCTCTGATTGGCTTGCCCTCTATTATGTACAGCGCTTATGTACATACATTACGCATCTATGAATGACGTAACGTTGATTATATTTAGTGATTCTAAATTACATGCTCGTGTCCGTAACAAGTATGTTCAAAATCGGCTACTGAACCGATTTCTGTAAGGGTGTTATTATTATAATTTAATACCTCCATAAATATTTTGTGGAAAATCTATTTCCTCCTATGTTTTTTGGGTTCCGTACCTCAAAAGGAAAAAAACGGATCCCTTATAGGATCACTTTCTTGTCTGTCTGTCTGTCAAGACCCTGTAGGTATCTTGGGAACGCGCGGAGATATTGAGTTGAAATTAAAATCATATGCTCAAGCCTGCATTTTGACACTCTCAAGGAAATTTTTTTACGATTCAGAAAAATATTTGTAACTCAATTTGGGACTTGAACTATTTTTATAGGTAAGTTTGTACGGAACCCTCAGTTCACGAGTCTGACTCAAACTTGCCCGATTTTTTTTTTAATAGATTTTGTTCATTGAAAAGTTGTGTAAGAAAAGCCGTCAAAGCCAGAAAAGAAGAAAATAATTACCTGATACAGATTGAATAAAAAAAACAAGTTCAATTCACCAAAATAACATAGAACATTTTAAAAATCGAATCAATATTGACATTTCCCATTTGGCACTCTCAATAATGAAGAAAGTTCGATAACTACATTATTGCCCTTTGAACGGTTTTTATCAACAAAAAGGGCAACTTTTGAAAAACTCATTCCAAAATTAATGAAAACTTTCTGCTTAATTGCTATCGCGATACGAAATACGGAAGCGATAACGAAATTCTGAATTCACTTCGATATCTTTAGGTATTAATCTACACTTTAAAAGGCAAAAAGTGAATTTGTATTGAGCAGGCTAAAAGCGAAAACATGAACCGTATCGTAACCGTTGATTATGCAAATTGCATGGCATTAGCAAGAATTCAATTTCTGAAAATTATGACTTAATGCCATATAATGGTTTGGTTATTGACCCGTAATAATATGGTGTAACATTCTTTATGATTATTATGTGGAGCACGTTAAAGCTTCTGTTTCAGAGTAGGTTAGTTATTTTTAGGTTGATACAATCGCGAACAAAAAAAAAATTGAAATTAAAAATGGTATTACATAGATTATAATGTTCATCATAATCATCATTACAGCGAAAGACGTCCACTGCTGGATATGAAGCTCTCTCAAGTGTCACCACAACGATTGATCGTGTGCGTCTCGCATCCATCGGATTCCTGCAACATTGACGAGGTCATCAGTCCACTTTGACACTTTGAGGGAAGCCTTTTAGTCAACACTTTTTTTTTAGGTGAGAAAATCATCTAATGACAAATCCCGACAAAAAACCCACTCCTGTTTCTTCTTTGCCTTCGTCCCAGGGCCCCGGGTTTCTTAGTCACCCCTTCAGAATCTTTCGGCCTCATCGACCATCTATCTGTTCTGCGAGCAATGTGCCCTGTCCACCGCCAGTTAAGCTTGGTGATTCTTTGTACTGCTATGTTGCTACTTCATCAGGTACTTTTTTTTAGTTTAGGTGGGAAACCATCCAATGACTTCTGTCGTGACCATTTTAAGTGAACTTGAACCTTCAGCTGCTTAACGTTTTTCTCAGCGTTAGCAACAGTAGACATGAGGTTGAGTTTTACTACATTATTTCATAATAACCAGGCTCCTGTAACCTAATTGTGTTCTTTTTTCTTAACTATTGTTTTTCTCTTGAATATAAAGACTGAAGGCATTCGCCAGTTACCTCAATAACGAATCTAGAGTAGGATAACACAAGTTAAGGAAAGCATCTTTTACAGATGCGATTTTCTTGAGAAAAATTAACACAAAGTCCAGTTCGTGAAAATAGGATGCTTTTCAGTAGGTAAAGAGTACCGAGTGGTAACGGCCCCGACTTACGAGTTGTAGGTTGCGGGTCCAAACCCAGCCAGGCGCATTACTTTGTTTAATTTATTTCATCACCATTGCTCTCGAAACGGTGAAGGAAAGCATCGTGAGGAAACCGGCATGTCCTAGAACCAAAAATTTGAAGACATGTGTCATCCACCAACCCGCACTGGACCCCGTTTGATGGATTACGGCCCATTCCTTCTCCTAGAGAGGAGGCCTAAATCCCAACAGTGGCAAAATTGTGCTAACTATGCTATGCTATGCTAGGTAAAGAGTACTAGAAATACCTATCTGGTATGAAGCATAACCCATAAGATTTATCTGATTTTCAATGAATATTAGTAATATTGCAATGTTGCTGTGAAACCAGCAACCTATGGCCAGTAGGGCCAATGTCCGCTAGGACCACGGGAATTACTGAAAGAGTTAAGGTAAAACTACATTAGTCCCACTTGGGTCACGTACGCCGATCTAGACGCATCGGGTATCACAGATTTTATATAATAATGTAATATTATTATATTAGCAGGGGATCCGAACCTCTTTTTTACTGAGAGTCTCAAAAAACCCGAGAAGAAAACACTTTTAAAAAACCATAATATAACATTATTATTATATAATTACAGTGACTCTGGAATGCAAGGGGCACATTGATGAGTTTAACACTAGAAAGACCAAGGCCGTCAATTTGACGGCACGGCGATTTCAAGGAAAACCAGGAAAAAAAAAATATTTTGAGTACCGCTCTGTACCGCAACGTGAGAATAGGTATTAATCAAAAAAAGCTGCTTTAGACAGTGTAAAAACTGGATAATCTGTAAAAAAGCTGTTTGAGGAAAATAATGATAGATTTAAAAAAACTACTTAAGTAAGTACTAAAATTGTTTATTAGTAGTAAAAAAAAATGATATTATTTTTTTTAAATTTTATACCAAAATACGCAATAATTTCAGGAGTATTCGAACTGAATCTCCAGTCCCGTCAAATTGACGGCTGCGGTATGATGCCCGGCTCTTCTAGTGTTAAGTCACCGGGAGAAGTCACATGATTTCGCACCTCAAAAAAAATTACGTCTACCAATCTGCTCTGTCCCCACTTTCTCTCACAGACCTGAGAGAGGAGTCCTGTATTCCAGCTGTGGAAACTTAGAATTTTTGATAAACGTTGATAATAGATTAACAACGGTAGGTCTAAATTGAAGAAGTTACATAAAATGTACAGTTTGTTAGAGTAAAAGGTTCTGTTTGCATCGTGAGATACTAGAAAGCGGGCAGCACTTGAGTCGGGATTAAGATTTAACACTTCAAATGTAACCCGCGGCGCTGCACAAAACATCTTCAACTACCCGCCTACGATTGTTCTTAAGATATCGCCTTTGTATAGCTAGAGGAAACTTTGCTTTGTTTTGGTATTTTGTTTGGTATAAATTATGTTTCTGCTATTCAAAATTTTGAGTAGCATTGACTAAATAAGAGTTTGCTTTCGGTTTTTTTGGTAATCAAATATTAAGGACGCTCTTACATTTAATCTAGTCGCAACACATCAACATTACGCGTACGCACACTTTACAACATATATTTTGTTTGTTATTTAACACCGACTTCCGAATTTAAAGTTACTTTGATCGTTTTATAGTAACTTTAAAACAAACAAAACTAACTAATTGTTAGATCATTCTTGTTTTCATACTGTTTAGTTGTGATATACCTATACATATAATTCCAATAAGCCCAAATACTGTTAGGATACATTTTTTTTATTATGAAGTTGTGCCTACGTTTCACCTTCCAGCTCCATCGTCAGATCAGTTCGACCGTGCCTCAAAGCCAAAGTGCATTTCATGACTATTCTAATAAACCCAATCACAGCTAGGATACATTGATTAGTTACGTAGTTCCGGTGCCTACTTCAAGGCTTCATCATCATCATCAGATCAGTTCGATGATACCATTTTCAACATAACTATTCAGATCCATTAATTTATTTGTATAGTCATAGTTGCTTAACTATCTTTATTGTGTTTTCTATGTGAGTTTGAAATTTCATTGGCCATTTTTGGTCCACTTCATCAGTTCCACATCATCAAATTATACTTTTTGAGTGTAGAAGCTTGACTTCTTGATGAAAATACCCAAATCACTATATGGTTGCCTATAAAACTTGAGGAGTTCCTTCAAAGGACATGGCTAAATTGAAATATGGACGACTGCCCCCACAATGAAAACGCATGTATTAAAATGGTGCCTAGCAATATATAATGCTGAATAGCTGAAAATTAGTATTTCGTAATTTAAAAAGTTTCAGAAACTTTTCATATCTGCACAATTGCAATCCTAAAAATAGAATCTTGTAACTCCTACGACAAAGGTACAAAAACTTCAAACAATGACATTGCTATGAACTTTTCTCTAGGCGTCGCAGACACATTAGTCTGCGACAATAAGACAAAAAAATGTAACCAAGGCTGTCCATGTAGAGTTAGTCTCTGAACTTACTACCGACGCCTTTTTAGCCGCGTTTAAACGTTTTATCTCGCATCGAGGGCCAGTATCCTGTCTTTATTCGGATAACGCTACCAATTTCGTTGGTACTAAAGCTCAACTAGATGAACTTTATAATTTCTTAATGAGGTCAAACCTCAATTCATCTCTTTTAAATGAGTTATCAACTCGCCGCATTAAATGGAAAATGATTCCACCTCGCTCCCCACATTTTGGCGCTATGTGGGAAGCCAATATAAAAACATTAAAAACGCATCTTTATTGCGTGATTGGAAATCAACTTCTCACTTATGAAGAGTTACAAACTGTACTCATCCAAATAGAGTGCATTATGAACTCACGCCCTCTGAGCGTGTTGTCTTCTGATCCGCATCCTGAAGTTATTACTCCCGCTCATTTTTTGATGTCGACTCCATTGCAGTACTTGCCGGCAGCCGGTTTGTCTGGTCAGCGCTTAAATCTATCCCAACGTAAACAGTTGTTAGATAGTATGGTACAATCCTTCTGGAAGAAATGGCATCTAGAGTATCTGCATACGCTGCAAGTTAGGCAAAAATGGGCAACTCCGGACAAGCCTGTAGAAGTTGGAACTGTCGTACTCGTGGGACAGGACAATTTGCCTCCTCTGTGTTGGCCATTAGGAGTCATAATTGAGGTTTATAAAGGGACGGACAATGTCGCTCGCGTTGCAATGGTGAGAACAAGGTTCAGTAATTTTAAACGCTCTGTCACAAAACTATATCCTATTCTAACGCAATAAAATTTCATTTTAACGATACTCGTAGTTTTTAAGGTTTAGGATTAGTATTCTAAATGATTTTTATTTTCCGCATTTAGTGATAAAGCTTAGACTTTTTGATCATGATCTAGGTCAGTAAATCTTTACAATTTTCACCTTTCCCTTTGAAAGCACTTGCGTCCTTCCAAGCGGGGGAGCATGGTGAAGCGTCAATGCCTTTTCTCAAGGTGTATATATTTTTAGAGAATAAATAATATAAATTAGTTACCTTTCCCGCATTCTCTAAGTTAATTGAGTCTCTGTTGAGGATTCCATTCACCAATATCTGCGACCGCAGCGCCCATTGGTTGACGTATCGAATGCTTTCTTGAGACGCTCGCTAAAGACCCCTAGAGGGCGTCTTCCCGCAAGAAAAGAGTGCCCGTTCCACCGCCATTTCGGCATGCGTCGAATGTTTACCGCTCCGCTATAGAAAATCCCATATATGTTGAAAACCTGAGAATTCTCGTGTAATAAGTGTATCTGCTACTGTGAGACATTGAGACCTTATAGTGCAGTGTTGGTTTCACGAGTTCTGACCAGCCCACCGGTGGATGAATCAAGATAGCTCGCCGGCCGGCATACCACCCAGCGAGCACGCACCCGTGAACGAGGCGCCTTCCTACCTTCAAGTGGAGTCCGTGGATTAGCAAGGTACTTGGGCTTTAGTGCTGCAAATAGATGTTGTGGGTATTGGTGTCTCAGAGGTATCGTCAACAGGGATTTAATTTTGTGTAATTTAAATTTACTTTCACCGCCATATTGGTCGTCTTAAAACACCACCTTTCTTAGGTGAGGCTATTTACACGCCTCATCAATTATTATTGTTGAAATAATAAGTATTGTAGTATAGTGAAAAAGATTTTAAAGATTAACTGACCCAAACATTTGTAGATTTTTGTATTTAAGGTAGGTAAACAATTCTACTTAAACTAGATTATAAACGCACTGAGTAACCAAGGAAACGAACAAGTAAATGGCAGAACATTCAAACGACGTCTGACGTTTGTTTTTTTCATAGTGTTAGAAATTAAAGGGATTGGACTTCAAGTTCAAACAGAATCGATAAAACTAATAGAAAGGGTTGAAAGAAAAAAAAAAGATATTTTTTGTCGACAGACACTAAATAAGTATTAAGATTAGATGAAGAAGCACATTCCGAAGCTTTCATCTATTTTTATTTGATTTCGATTAGAATGAAGTGGAATCGAGCCGAGTCGATTGTCACTTTTTCATTTTGGCATTTCAGTAGCAACAAAACTTGCACAAAAACGCAGTGTATTATACTCACGTGGTCGCCGAGTCTCCTGAAGTTAAGGCGAACATCACTATGTTCATAGATAGATAAATAGGGCCAAATCAATTCGGAGCGCCCGAAGTGTTAGTAATATGCTTATCCAGCCACAATTATGTAGTTTCTGAATATAAGTCGTTTTGACAATTGTTATTAAAAATCGATATAAGTATACCTACTTATTACTTATTTCCAAATTATTTTTTAAATGATTATGTACGTTCAAAATAATTAGCAATAATTATGTAAAGAAGACTATATAATCTATATTATTTTATAATTTTGAAGCTAAAAATGTGCACTGGATTTAGCTTACGCGAACCTATTCAGACCCCTTTTTTGTAATTTTCTTCGATTATTTCGTTGGTAAAATCGTATTTATATGAAACCATACTATTTTTTATGTCATCCTAGAGATGAATATATTGCCTTTTATTTGATACCATGATATCCACATAGTTATGATTCCTAGAGCATCATAATGGTACCCGAAAAACCGAGATATTTGTCGAAAAATGTAAAAGCGTCCTTAATACAATATTCCACAACCTGTACACAAAGTCATCTAGTCCCAAACTAAGCAGAGCTTCTATTATGAGTACTAGATAACTGATAAACATACTTACATATATCTAAATCATCATCATCATCATCATCATTTCAGCCGAAAGACGTCCACTGCTGGACATAGGCCTCCCCCAAGTGTCGCCACAATGAACGGTCCTGTGCGTCTCGCATCCATCGGGCTCCCGCAACCGTTACCAAGTCATCGGTCCACCTTGTAGGAGGCCTTCCAACGCTACGTCTTCCGGTACGTGGTCGCCATTCCAGAACCTTTCGGCCCCAACGGCCATCTGTTCTGCGAGCAATGTACCCTGCCCATTGCCACTTTAGATAATACTTATATCACTTATATCTAAATACACACAAATTATAGATAAATTACACAGATACAGAACAAATGATCGTGCTCAACACACAAACATTTGTCTTGGGTGGTAATCGAACCCCTCCGGCATAGCAGGCAGGGCCACTAACCATTAGACTAACAGGCCAGTCTATAAAATGGATAGATCTAAATTATTGGATCATACCCGCTTTGATTGGAGCGAGAGGTAATATTCCTTCAGTTGCCCTTGGCGTTCCAGGACCACAATAACTTTTTCGAACCAGCTTTGTTAATTCATGTCATAATTAGGTATGTCTTACCCTTATTAAGTATTTACAATGATTACTGTTTATTTGGCGCCACAAAAATACAAACTCTCATTCATAATTTAAACAGCATCGAATGTTTTAGTTAGGAGTAGCATTTAGTGTATATATGTATATAGTTTTAATCAGTTAAGTGTTTTTGAAATATATACGAGTATATATAAAACGAGAAACTGACTGACTGACATATCAACGCACAGCCGAAACTACTGACACTAGAAACCTGAAATTTTGCACAAGGTTTTCTCCTATGACGTAGGCGAGCACTAAGAGAGGGTTTTCCAAAACTCACCCCCTAAAGGGATGAAACGGGGGTCCAAAGTTTGTATGGAAAAAAAACTTTCACACGGGCGAAGCCGCTGTTAGAAGCTAGTAATCGTATAAAACATATTGTACTAAATAAATATTTTCATGACATCAAAAGACATTTTATTAAAAAACAACATGAAGTTATTTTCTATTTACGATAGCGATAGAAAGAAATTCCTAAATTATTTCATGAAAAAAATGAACCATATAATTTAACCGCTCGTAATTACTAGTATTACGAGCTTTTTCGGTACTGAAAATTCCAAATTACTGGTATTACACGTTACGTTTCACCTTGGAAAGGCGAGCAATTTACGAACGAACGGTATTAGGCAGGCGCCCGAAAATGATACATTCGACTTATCTGTGCCACAAAGTTTAGGTTCTTCGTCGCTTCTAAGATTCAAAAGCTTAACCGCTCATTCACATTAAAATCCGTTCACTCTGAAAAGACCGAAGGTGTAATAGAGACATTCTTCTATTCAGAAAATTTGCTCATAAACTACGTTTTGTCGGTAAAGAGCCACTCAGGAATTCTCTTTGTTTACTTTGTGTGGCGCACAACTACGAAACTCAGTGCTTTGGTGGAAAATTGATAGGTATAAGACTGTACTGCGGAAATCTTAACTACGGATCGTATTCATGAGGTTGTTGTGTTATAATATTGCAGTCTCAGGAATTTGCATTTTGGCTGCTGCTGGCGTTCTTTTAGATCAACTCCCAAGTATTTTCGCAGACGAAATTTTTGCTTTTTTGTTGATGTTAAGTATCGTCTCCGTTTCGCCGTTAACTGTTGATATATTGCAAAAATATTTGAATTTTTCTCTTTTTCATGGTCGCAACTCGCTAAAGGATTTGTTTTTTGGGTTTACGCCATTGTATTAACTCGTATCTGAATTTAGTAATTGGCTAATGCCAATTACAAAACATGTTTTTTTTTTTTAAATGAGGAGTTCACTTAATTTTAATAAGTTTTCTAGGGGCCTTAATATCGAATTGTTGTGGTGTGCACCAGTGTGGTGATCTTACGACGGCAAATACTACAAACATTTCGATGGGTCCTAAGAACAAAATCGTACATGAAAAATTATCGATTTACAGTATGAGGTTTTGACTTTCTGTGAAATGATAGTATGTATAATACGAATACGTAATAAAATACATTTCGTCTTATTTTTCCATAAGATTTTGTTCTTGGGACCCTTCGATTTAGTCAATAAGCTAACTTCTTTCGTAACTAATATCGTTTTTGTTTTTCTATGTTTGAAGGCGGCTTGTAATTAGTAATTTGGTACACTCTTTATATCACTAGTTTATTAGTCTGTGAGCCATCTGTAAAATAAAGTAAATAAATAACATTAATCTAAACGCAAATCGTTGATATCACTCAAAAGGCTGCCCAACTTAAATGGGGCTGAGCAGGACATGTCTGCCGCATGTCTAACGAGCTGTGAGCCCGTAAAACACAGGATTGGGGCGTGGACATAGCGACATGGGGTCGCGGCAGACCACGAATGAGATGGCGGGACGACCTGGATGTCTTCCTTAAGAATTGGAATGAAAAAGTGAGGAACCGTGAATGGTGGAAAGCCTTTACCCAGCAGTGGGACAATACGGGCTAGCAATAATAATAAATATTCAACAAAACTTATAAAAATATATTACAAAGTATTATAAAACTTTTATGCGAACCAATTCGAATCCCAGTTAAATATGCTAAAACTCTCGTCAATAAACTTGATGAAGAAGCTTAAGTTCCCATGTTTATTATTCATTTTCATACCGATTGGTACCGTCTTCATTATAATGCAATCACAAGATAAGGGTGAGAGGAGAGAAAACATGGCATGTATTAACCGCTTAACATACTTATGAGAAATGAAAGGGGTGTTAATATTTATACCCGCTTCTGTGTTATTTGTCTTTCAGTTTCCTTTTTGAATTTCCACGAAAGGACTAATCATCATTTCTTTTGAAGCTCATCTATTTGTACCACATTTTTTTTGTAGTATGTTGAATAGTAGATTATGAGATGAGGGAATAAAGCACTGAATTTAAGTCGCCAACGCTATGTTGAATTCCGAAAAAAACGAAGGTTGCTA
The DNA here is from genome assembly GCA_905147345.3 of Mythimna impura. NCBI lineage: Eukaryota > Metazoa > Arthropoda > Insecta > Lepidoptera > Noctuidae > Mythimna > Mythimna impura. Next base: position 18,528,769 of record LR990353.1, on the reverse strand, counting down.
AGTTTTAGTCTGGAATGCTGTGAGCATAGCATAGTCGGCCTTTTAATGTTCCCACTGCTGGGACTCAGGCCTCCTCTCTAGGAGAGGGAATGGGCCGTAATCCACCACGCGGGCCCAGTGCGGGTTAGTGGATGTCACATGTCTTCGAATTTTTGGTTCTAGGACATGCCGGTTTCCTCACGATGTTTTCCTTCACCGTTTTGAGAGCAGTGGTGATGAAATAAATTACACAAAGTAATGCGCCTGGCTGGGTTTGAACCCGCGACCTACAACTCGTAAGTCGGGGCCGTTACCACTCGGCCACCACTGCTCTTCTGTGAATGCTGTGAGAAATTTATATAATTAACTCTCGAGCACTGAGGGGGAGTTAACATAGAAACCCGAGTGAATTCAAGCCGCCCAAGACAAATACAGTTTAATCTCATGTTGTATACTCTGCTTTTTACATCTTCTGTGAGATGATTAAAAGACAAACTGAAACGAATAATATTTTAGAGAAATATAAAAATATAAGTATTATTTACCTAATATAGTCTTAGGAGGCTTCAATTCTTCACTTCCCTCAGGTTTCTATATTAACTCGCAGTGCTCGGGAGCTAATTATATGAATCCCTCACTGCGTTCGGGATTGAAGCTTAGCATCCTTCGTTTCATTCGGAAATTAACATGCCGCCCGCGACTTTAAGACACTGCTTTATCCCCTGGTCACATAATCTACTATTAATTTATTGCTCTTGTCTAAATATTTACAAAACTCTGAGCCCTCAACGGGTTTCGCGAAAAAGACTTGATTTTGTACTTGACAGTGACACTGGCACTGAGTGTCAGTTTTCGAGTAATTGTGTTGAAAATGGTTTTATTGGTAATAGGGTTATATGTAATTCATAATGAGTAACTGAATTCAATCACCCATTTTTTATGTCTTATGTAATCCTATAACAGTTAATTTATATCAGTCACTACCAGTTCCAGATATGTCACTATCGCACTAATATTATGAAGGTGAAAGTTTGTGAGTGTGTATGTATGTTTGTAACTTCTTCACTTTCAAGCTGCGAAACGAATTTAGATAAAATTTAGCATAATAGTACAAAGGATACTTTTTTATCCTTGGAGTATGTTTTCTTAGGATAATATTCTATAATCTATATTCATGTGGCTTAAGTAGCTGGCAGAACTTAGGACATAATACTTCTTTTAAAATATTTTATTTCTGTCTTTGTCAATTAGTTACAGTTGACAGGCATGTTGGTCTAGTTGTCAGTGGCCCTGACTGCTATGCCGGAGGTCGTGGGTTCGATTCTAACCAAGGACAAATGTTTGTGTGATGAGTACGATAATTTATTCTGTGTTTGGGTGTAATGTATCTATAATATTTAGAAATATATAGTATGTTTATCAGTTTTCTAGTACTCATATCACAAGCTCTGCTTAGTTTGGGACTAGGTGGCGTTGTGTAAAAGTTGTAAAATATTATTATTAGTTACTCAAGAAGACTATCCACGTACACACTGGCGATAAATTGTGATGTAGTTTGGCAAAAGATTATGCGAAAATACTTATGTAAATCTCAAAAAAGCCGTAAAAAAAAACATTGTTATCTTTGAACATTTCGATACCACAGAAAACTACAACTTCCAAAACCATAGAAGAAAAACTCATTCCCTTAATAACACACGCCCCCACAAAGCTATACATAAAATCTGTACAGGACCACATAATGCAATACCTTATTACTTCGAGAGCTAAAAATCTCCCCTTACAATACGGTAACAAAAAACGCGAGCTTCAATTTAAGAGCATCGGATAAGACGGAGGCAATCTCATTTCCCATCGAACTAAGGCGAATAAATCACTATATTCAATAGGTTTTAATATAAGTTCGTAAATGAACATGAAAAGTAATGCTTTCTTGTAGCTGGAATGCTTGATTAGATGCGGCTGACTTGCATCGGAATAGTTTAAATTAGCATAAGAGGTTTGTAGAAATAGTGTTGTGAAAAACATGCTTTTTTTTTAGGTGGGAATATCATCTAATGACAAATCTCGCTCTTGGGTGGAGCAGGAGATAGTGTCAGACTTTTACTGACTAAAAATCCACTCCTGTTCCTTCGTTGCCTTCGTCCCAGGGCCCCGGGTTTCGTTTTCACACTACCCATGGCCCCAGTAGGCTTCGACCCTGCTGGGCCCCTACGATTTGCTGACATCTCCCTGAGGCGCGCGTGGAACAACATGCTTTGGATTCAGTACAATGAAAGGCGTGCGAAAAGGCTAATTGGTGATCCAGATTAATTTGTTTAACACCAATCTACAAAGGTGCGAGACGCATAGGATCGGTCGTTGTGGCGACGCTTCGGGGAGGCCTATGTCCAACAGTGGACGTCTTTCGGCTGAAATGATGATGATGAATGAATCTACAAAGCCTGTAGATGGCGAAAGTTTGGCTTCGCTAGCCAGAGTTTCGGTATTTTACAGGATGCATTTTGGAGAGTATGCACGAGAATTGCATGACTTAATTCCACCATCACCTTTCTATCATCGGACAACCCGACGTATGGCGAGTATTCACCCTTACGTGTTTGCACCCTCTACGGTCCGAACTAAGCCTTTTGCCTCGTCGTTTATACCGTGTACATCGAAGGAGTAGATTTTTTTTTATTGTTGATAGGTTTGCGCTTGATCGCTATCCCACCTGATGGAAAGTGACGATGCGGTCGACGATGCCTGACAATTTGCCTGCTGCAATCTTCCCGTCCGATTATAATTTAGGTGTCTTCAAGGCGTGAAGTCAATAGGGTCTTAATAAACTAGTGCGCTTCACCATCAACAATTGCATCACTGCTTACCATCAGGTAGGATCGCAGTCAAGCACTAGTTTATATTATTAAAAAAATTATTGTTTGGCTATGTTTTTAAGAGTAGTGAAATTGCTGACGTTATTTAATATGAGATTATTGTATAAGATGACGCGGTTGGTACATTGTTGAATGGGTGTGATTAACTGCTGCGCTACGAGTAGCGAGTCCGATAGCTTGGAGAAAATATTTGTATGGCTTACAAATAACTCGGAGAAAATAATTGTATGGCTTACAAATAGTTCGGAGAAAATAATTGTATGGCTTACAAATAGTACGGGTTCTAGGTATTTTGTATATGTGAATTTTCATGTTTGTGAACCAATTCACATAACTGGAGTAATTCCTAGAGAGAGAAAAGAAAATTTAAGGAAGTTTGGGTAAAACTAAAAGGGAGTAGTAAATTGGAGTTTTATTAGTAGATGATTGGATAAGGAAAAGTAAATATTTTCACGTAAAAAATTCCAATGATAGTCATCCTCAATAAATAAAGAACGCTCAGAATATGAACACGGGTAACTAACCCTCAATTTATGTACCTCTTTTAGCTTCTCGACATAGTAGCATCAAACGACGTTTTTCAACACACTTAGGATTCTTCCTAAGTGGACCACGTCACGTCAACCCCCATTTAGTTAATTTCTATTAACTAAACGGGGGTTGACGTGCGACTCATGGGGGCACTTAGCCACCAGCTTTAGCCAGCAAACAAATAAATATTATAAATTTTGGCGAGTGTGAGCGCCAGTAATTTTTCACTAGTGTGGAAAACAGTAAATTGTGTGCCTATAAGCGGTAGGGATCAGAGTGTGGTTTCGAGTAAGTATATTGAAAAATATATAACATAATATTCCAAGGACACAGAATAATGACGATACACGCACCGACGAAGGGATCACCAAACTATCTCAAAACTCATCCATCTCCAACAATAATACAAGTAACAACAATAACAAAATATTTCAGATACTTCATAAAAGGGTCCTAGAGCACGCTCCAAATATTTTGAAGAATAATAACATCGGAACACGAAACACATGTCCATCCCAGGATAATAACGAAGTATTTGCAAAAGCATAGATTCAAACTATAGCTGTCTCTTTCAAGCACATTGCCGGATATGAGGGGTATTATCAAGATAGCCTTATGTCCCATATCGGCGTGGGACAAAATGTGACCGTATTAACAAACTAGATTGTTCCGAGCCAAGTTGGGAAACCCGTCGGGAGGAAATTCAATAGAACCCTAATTTTCCAGCCCCTACTGACGCACAATACCCAACAAGGCGGAGTACTTGTTATGTAGAAACGCATATCGTTACATAATGGTAAATAATTGTTGCTATAGTTACAAAAAACGAGAAATGGTGTATAACGTTACGTTAGTTTACGTTGTTGAAACTTCAACGGTCCGGACTAAGCGTTTCGCTTCGTCGTTTATACCACGTACATCGAAGGACTGGAACAATTTGCCTGCTGCGGTCTTCCCGTCCAACTATAATTTAGGTGCCTTCAAGGCTACAGTGAATAGGCTCTTAATAAACTAGTGCTCCTCACCATCAATGATTGCATCACTGCTTACCATCAGGTGGGATCGCAGTCAAGCACTGGTTTATATTAATTTTAAAAAAAAAGTGAACCCGATCACTTACTGATAGAGTCGCCATGTAAGGATACAGTCTCTCTAGAAGTACTCATCATTGACATATTGTTTCACTTATTGATCGCTTCTCTTCTCTATAATATGATTTTGTAGGACAAGTCACATGAGCATAGCCATGGAAAATAGCCAATCTATCCTAATGATAAAAGACATTTATTTTAAAAAATAGGTTTAAAAAAAACACTTACACGTCATTTTGTTTGTAAGCTTAAACTAGAAGAGGGCTAATATTATGAATAATTAGAAATGAATAAACTGGACTCAGTGATAATTGCACCAATAAACGTGCCAGCCAATGGCTTAATAGCCATTTGGAGGTATGTGGACCAGAGAGTAAAGTCCCTTATACCTCCGTTGAAAAGGGGAGGATCCTCCAACCAGACGGGTGTTATGTCTGGTGGGCTACTGCCCGATAAATGATTTCGGGCTGTTCTATATGTTCCAATCGCGCGGAGAACTTTGATAGCGCGATGCAGGATTAGTTCTTATGTGACGCCATAGATGTCGCTACATCACTCCCCTCCGGAGATCGGAGATCGATGGTTCTTGATGCTTCTTGATGCGTGACAGACCAGTGGTAGGTTGGTTCCAGTGGGTCGGAATCGAATGCCGCATAGTTCTCGGTGAGTCGGAACTGTCTGCGGTGTGCCCCAGTGAGTCGGGGTGGTGCTACCCCAGTGAGTCGGGATGATGCCCCAGTGAGTCGGGGTGATGATGTCCCAGTGAGTCGGGATGATGCTGCAGGCTCCAGTGAGTCGGAGCAGTGCTGCTGGCTCCAGTGAGTCGTAGCGGTGCTGTGCGACGTAGTGGCTCGACTGCTGGCGTCGACCAGGAGAGGTTCTTCGTGGCTCTTCATGTGACTGGCCAAAAGTGCAGTGTGCTTCGCCAAGGTCGCTGATGAGGCTGAGGGTGATGACCAGGTATGACCAGATAGGCATGCTGGTGGTCAGGATACCCTTTAAAGCCATGGGTGCTGGCTGTATGGCTCGCTGCTCGAAAGCTTGAGAGAAGTGATAATGACGTCACGAAGTAGTAGCTGCACGAAGGCTGCGCTGACGTTCTTTGTCGAGGGTCACCAGTTTGGAGGTATGTGGAACAGAAAAGCCCCACAAACTTCCGTTGAAAAGGGAGGATCCTCCAACCAGACGGGTGTTATGTCTGGTGGGCTACTGCCCGATAGATGATTTCGGGCTGTTCTATATGTTCCAATCGTGCGGAGAACTTTGATAGCGCGATGCAGGAAAGAATTAGTTCTTATGTGATGCCATAGATGTCGCTACAACCACGAGCCTCAACCAACAACTTAGGAGGCTCTCGTTAGGTAGATGGGTCAAACGCTTGATTCAGAAAGCGGCACTTCTGGACACGGCTCGTATTTCTAGGAGGTTTATTTCTACGTAGCCCGGACCGTTTGTAGCTTGGACCCTGTACCCGATACCAGTAGGATACTATTTTTTACAATTTCATTATTTTGTCTATTTAAAAGAATAAATGGATAATTATGTAGCAGTAATTTTTATTAAACTCAATGCTAATAAAGATGCTGGTAATATAATTATTAATAATGGCCAAATTAGTATCATCATTAGATATAATAACGTGGTTACAAGGTTCGTAAATGGCTAATAAATTTAATATATTTTAGTCTATAAATTGTACTTGTCAGCGATATTTTTGATTAATGAAGAGAATAATAATGCTTCTGTAGCTTAATTAAAAAGTTAGATAAGCTTTGTTCTCTTAACCTACGAATATCAAAATGAAGACACAAAATAATAATAATAATGTTCCACAACTATCACACAATGCCATCTAATCCCAAATTAAGCAGAATTTGTGCCAAGAGTACTAGACAACTGATTAACATATTTTACACCCAGACACAGAACAAATGATCATGCTCATCGCATAAACATTTGTCCTAGTTGGGAATCGAACCCACGACTTCTGGCATATCAGTCAGGACCACTAACCACTACACCAACAGGCCAGTCAAATAACTTTTAGATTAAAGTTAGTTGCTGTGTGAGTTAACTATTTATGCTTATAAACTTTATCTCAAAAGCCTACAACAATAGGTACATTCTAAAATAAATGAAACTTAAGAGCCAACAACATAATTCCAAGTTGGCATCGAATGAATACCACACAATATCAACACCAAATAACTCCTAAAGTACACTTTGAGAAGCACAATTTTGCCCGAAAACGCCACAATAAGTACATGTATGAGAGTCGAGACGTGTCTTGCAAAATTACAAGCGTCATATGTTTGTGACTCGCTTTTTGCGAAGTTTCCTACATACACTGCGCTGTGCGAAAAAAACGTGAAATATTTTTTTTCCTTTGGCACTTCGGTGTCACGTTCGTACGTCATATTACTTCCATGCTCCGATATTAGCTTGAAATATCGCCGTTTTATATCAGTTCATGAACTATGGGGAAGTCTTGGTCTAATTCTTTTGAAATTGGCCGTTATTTTTGAGTTATTGCAATTTGAAATTGGGAATCTGAATATATGGGGATGCTTTCTCTCTTGACTAAAAAAATAACACTTCTTGATCTTCTGCAGTCATGTCTTAAAACAAAACTTCCTACTATATGGAAACAATATAAATCAATCTGAATCAACCTGTTACGCACAATTTTAAATATACAATAAAAATAGGACAGTTAATGTATATAGGCGAGGTTAACCCACAACTGGGTTTTCTTACAGCAAACCATATAAATGAGACAGAAATTTTACATTTGAGGAACTTTAAATGTACAATAAAAAATTAAACACATAAATTAAATCTAACTTTTAACTAAAAATATACTAAACAAATAAGTGTACAGCACACTATACATAAATCTATAGTAATTATAATACATGAACAAGACTAACGAACCCTGATTGTAAATATGCATCGTACCTCGAACTCCTTAGCCAACAGTAGGTACACAACATATCTATTAAATGTAAATAAGAAAACTATTAGTGACGATTTCAAACTCGTAAGCAGATTTAGCACTAGCACAAATTGAATTATAAATATTTTGTGAAGTTATTGATTGAATCAAGATAAATCTTGCTAAGTAACTACACTAATAGGTATTTATAGGAGTTGATCGCTCTTGAAAGAAAAATAAAAGATAGAATTGGTGGACTTTTTTATCTAATGTTGCTACTGAAAAATTTCTCTCCCAAATAGTTGCTTATGATTTCCAAAAGTATATTCAAAGTTACACAAAATTTTCGCAACAAACACTCGTTTACAAGTAACGTACAAATAAAAAAAAAAACCGTTGTAAATTTACAAATTATTCCGACATGTCGGATACGGCCGATGTGTCAACACTACGTGATGGCGATTTCAATCACTCCGCCTCTTCTATTTTTATGTTTCGCTGCTCTCGACAAAATTCATTTTAATCCGCGCAGTGCACTCTGCCCAATTGGTGGGCCTTATCAAAATCGGGGCCGTGTCCACATATTAATCAACGGTTTTTGTGAAGATTTTTTACCGTATTGAATACAGCGGGGTCCTGCGGGATGTGTAGTGTGAAATATGGATGTCAAAGCGTTTATTTTTGTGTCTTTTGCTGTATTTTTCATTAAGCGGCTAGGGTGTTAGGGTGCGGAAATACTTTTTCGATGGATGTATCAAGGGTTGGCTATATTGAATGGGTATGAAAGAAAGTTTTTTTTTTCTTTCACACCAAATTGCAGTTTGTATTTTACAGAATATACAGAAAATGTTGTGCTTGTTCTTAACAAAGATCGTGAAAATGCTGTCCAAATTGTCATATAATTAATGCACCTCTTTGATCTGCTTTTTATAGTTGTAAATAAAAATAAAAACAAGATGAATCGTAATTAAGTGCGTTCCTCCAAATGTGCTGTTTGAGTGAAAGTAATTTTCTAAGATTTTGGTCCTAATAACCAAAACCAAATTGGGTTGTCTTCGAGGAATCGAATTTTTTAATATTTTTTTAAATTTCCTCACGACCAAGACTGGCCAAATGTGAAAAATCTACTCCACTCTGTATAATAAGCTGATGCTCTTCCAAAAGTTTATGATCTAATAACAATTTATTATAAAAGTACCGATTACTTTACAAATGAAGCGTCGTAAAGTTGAAACTATGAAATGTATATAACCTTCCATTGTGTTTTGCTTACTCAAAATAAATGTGGGGTAAACCCGCCTGTGTACATAGCTGTCCTATTTTTATTGTTTATAATAGTACACATTAAAGAATGTAAAAATATAAAAGAAATGAACACACTTTGTACACTTGAAGTACTTAATATTGATTAATTTTTATTAATCGTTGCAATGCTACTATGAAGGAAATCACACAGTTCTGGCAAAATCTGAACTGTTGTTGTTAGTGCAGGTTTGCATACAATAGATGAAGTGAAGGGAGGTTTGCCCAAGATTAGGATAGAAAAAGTAGTTAAAAAACAATCGTAAAAATTTGATCTAGAACATTCCATCAATTAAAACTATATATTTAAAATAAACCATTTACAGGCGAAGATCTCTATGGAGAAGAACGTGCAAGATACTCCACTCTTTTAAATCATTTTATGAGTCACAAAAATCTTGGTTACACATTTCTCTCGCTTCTATTAAAAATGTTAATTATTATATAATATTATTTTGTTTATTCATTATTATAACATATAAATTATATTTTTAAATATTTCAATAAAAAATAAAATAAAAAAACATTTCAAAATATAAAAAATGGTGTCCTACCGGTAACGGGAACAGGGTCCAAGCTACCGGCGGTCAGGGCTCAAGAGAAAGGAACCTCCTAACAATACGAGCCGTGTCCAGGAGTACCGCTTTCTGGATCAAGCCTTTGATCCAGCAGCCTAACGCGAGCCTCCTAAGGTGTTGGTCGAGGCTCTTGGCTATTAAGCCATTGGCTGACACGACTATCGGTACAATGATCGCCGAGTCTACATCCCACATGTCAACCACCTCGCGAGCCAAATCAATATACTTGATTTGTTTGTCTTTCTCGGCTTTCACGAGGTACTCGTCATGCGGAACGGATATGTTAACAATCATTGTACGCCTCTCTCTTCGGTCCATCACCACTATTATATAATATTATTATTATTATGTGAATCATTCCAGTACTAATCATTCCATTAGAAGGAACGTATTTAATTACTAAGCACCCTGTATTCTTACCTAAACTACTTACATCTGGATCGGACTGAGGCTGCCCTCAAGCGGCTCCTGCCCAATTTAGGGGGTCCAGACGCCTTCTGCCATTATGGAGCGCCGGTATGGGCACCGTCGCTGCGAAAGCGACCAGTGGCTAAGGTGAACGCATGTCAGAGGGTCATGGCCATCCGGATGGTGCAGGGATACCGCACGGTTTCCCGCGACGCGGCAAGCCTCCTTGCTGGCCTGCCACTTGATCTGGAGGCAACAGTCCTTACACGCATGCACGATTTGCGCGTGGAGATGCAACGCCGGCCGGGGCGAAACGACAGAGTTCCGACGGGATCTCATGGTGGAATGGTGACAGCGACTGTCGCATGCCAGTGCAGTAATTATGACGGTAAATCCCCTCTTTGAGGAGTGGCTAGAAAGACAACACAGCGTCCTCGCCTTCCACATGACGCAGGTTCTCACCGAACATGTTAACATATTAACATATCCGGTGTCGGAACACGGAGCACACGGAGTATATTCGTACGGAAGAGTCGTCCGGGTGTCACCACTGTGTGGACCGCCCGGAGGACACGGTGTAGCATACAGTAGAGCTGTGCCCCACTTGGGCAGAGCATCGCTGCATCGCCGTGTCCTCGTGGGCGCGATCGGCGGCAACGATCTCTCGCGCCGAGACTTTGTACAGGCTATGGTCCGAAGCAAGGAGGAGTGGCAGGCGGTCGCCTCCTCCTGCGAAGCAGTAATGCTAGCAAAGAAGGTGGCCGCACGCGCGAGGGAACAGCTCTCACGCTACAGCCGCCGGGATCCCGATCCTGATTTCCAGCCATCGTAGGCGCGGGCTTGCGGGCGGCGAGCAATGGGTAGCTCGCCGTCCGACCGTCCGGTAACCGTCCGGACCGAACCCAAGTCATTGACCGTGCGTAGAGATTCCACTCGCGCTTCAAGGAGATGTCAGCTGTAACCGTAGGGGCCCAGCAGGGTTGAAGCCTACTGGAGCCACGAGTTCACTTCTGAAAGGAAAACCCAGCCCAGGAATGCAAAGCAACAAAGGAACATAGGAGTGGGTTTTAGTCAGTAAAAGTCTGACACGCCCTCTCGCTCCGCCTAACGGCTCGTTCACGACCTTGTGGTGGGGCGAGCGAAAAAATCAAAAGTATGAAAATGTTTGAAGCACGCGGCGTGCTTCAAACATTTTCATACTTTTGATTTTTGACAGTCATATTTTGTGACAGTCATATGGTAGCGGCGACAAAGCGCGCGGTTTTCTCAGAGCGAATCGCTACAGCGGCGAGCGGTGAGGTGAGCGGCGGGAACAAAAGTACTAGCGACTAAGTGCGACGCCACGAAACAGAGGCGGCGCGAACGGCGGTGTAAGAGTGACGTACTCAGTGGCGAAGCAAAAAAAAACAAAAAAAAATATATAAATGTTTTAAATATACTACTATGTGCTGCAGAATATAATCAAAAGTTTTCACACTCATTCTTGTATACTCATAAAACTTATCTGGATATTTTCTGTAATCTTCGTATAGGTGACGAAATTCGCCATTTAAACACCGTTCTTTATTCAGTTCGTGCACTCCTTCTCTCATATTAAGAATATCTTGTTTTAAAAATATATTGCTTTTTAAACAGAGAAGGGATAATTTTGATAATGCCATTATTTTGAGCACGTTCTGACTACCTAAATACGTCCACCGCGGCCGCCACCGCCGCCGCCGCTCGTTCGTGGCATGCAATTCACGCCGCTTGCCGCCACCGCGCCGCTCGCCGCGCCGCTCGCTGCGCCGCTCGCCGCTAAGACCGAAGTCGTGAACAGGCCGTAAGGGTGGGAGATGTCATTAGATGATTTCCCACCTAAAATAAAACCTAAACTACTTACATGTATAAACTACTGAAAATCTCATACTTACTAGGCTAAATGAATCATAGTAAAGAGTTCATCGTTTAATATACTCCACAAAATCAAGTCAAATACTATGAAGAATGTTAAACCCGTGGCTCCATATAACATACCCGACGAAAATTTTTTCAAAGAGGATGCTGTAAATAGAATATTTTATAGATCAGATACTCCTGATGACTGGTCAGTTTCGATTGACATTCCCGAGCCCGTGATTGATGAACTTACTCACAAATGATGAAACATGAGCCTTGCACATTTCGATATTTTTTGGAGATGTATTTTTTGTGCTACTTTCGATAATCTATCATATGCTGGAAGTTTGGAAGAGGGAAAATTTTACGAAAATGATTTTGTGTTGATAAAATTCAGTATTACTGAAATAGGTCCAAATCATAAAAGGGCCCTTCGGAACAGTGTTATTATAATATTGTTACATAAATACCAAATCACTAGAAAATGACTTTGACTATCATCATCATCATTTCAGCCGAAAGACGTCCACTGTTGGACATAGGCTTCCCCAAGTGTCGCCACAATGAACGGTCCTGTCAAGTGGCAATGGGCAGGGTGAACGGGCTCGCAGAACGTATGGCCGTTGGGGCCGAAAGGTTCTGGAATGGCGACCGCGTACCGGAAGACGTAGCGTTAGAAGACCTCCTACAAGGTGGGCCGATGACCTGGTAAGGATTGCGAGAATCCGATGAAAATCCAAGTATCTATATTTATATAAAAGGAGATACTGACTGACTGACATATCAACGCACAAGCCAAACTACTGGTACTAGGAACATGAAATTTTGCACAAAGCTTCGTTTCATGATGTAGGCGAGCACTAAGGGGTTTTTCGAAAATTCAACCTTTGTGGGGGCGAAATGGGGGAATTTAGGGTGTGCAAAATTTCATTTCGTGAGCCAATATACTTGAAATTTAGCACAAATAATAACCTAAATAAATAATAAAAGTTGTCAAATGTTTGAATCCAAATGGATAACAAAGACTACCATAATTGTAACATGACTATATTGGTTACCAAAATTATCAGAATATTCCCTACCCATATCTATTTCCGAAAAGGTCCGAAACAAAACCGAACGGCCATGACTGTCACCACCTAAATTGGTCCCGGAGATAGCTAATTGACAGACGAACTGACATCACACCGATAGTCCGTTAGAATATTATTTCTTTAATTTGAGTCCGAAGTCAGACACGGACGTAGTTATTTATTTGTTGGATGTATAGATAGTTCTAACACAACATCTATTAAGGCTAAAATATTTATTTATTTATTTAATCTTCATGCAACTAAAGGTACAAAGGCGGACTTAATACTTTAGGCATTCTCTATTAGTCAACCTAGTGTGGTAGCAAGACATATGGCAGGTGCATAAAAAAGTACATAATATAATTATTTAAAAACAAAGTGACAAAAGTATCAACACTAATATTATAAAGAGGTAAAGTTAGTCTTTTTTTGTTCGTAGGAGGTAATCTCTAAAAGTACTGGCCCGACTGCGAAAATTTTTACACCGATAGAAAGCTGCTTTATTTCTGAGTGACATAGCCTATATTTTATGTACGCGGGCAAAGCTGCAAGCAAAAGCTAGTAGACTATATTTTATGTACGTGCGCGAAGCCGTGGATAAAAGCTAGTATATAAATAAAATAAACATACATATATTTAATGATATACATATGTATGAAGTATAAGAAAGGGGTTTTGAGACGATTCTACTATTAGTTTAGAAAATAATTCCGCAACTTTCGCTTAACGAACGACGTTACGACGTTACGTTTACGTTGATAACGTCACCGGCCCACGCTGAAAACCAGCGCTGTGGACTAGTCGCATTTTTGCGTTGTGGACACGGCATTATGCTGAGCGTACGGCCGTTTTGCTCGGACGTGGCGCATATATGTTATTTCTGATTAATTACGTTTTTGTCTTGCAAATGTTTGCAATATGTTTAGTTATAAGTTTGCGCCTTTTCCGGCAAATAAAATGTTTTTCTTTCTTTCTTTCTTTCTTTCTTTCATACTCTACACTCGCAATTTTGAACGCGAACGTAGAGTTCAACTGTCAATAACAAGCAAGTGTTATTTATGTCCGCCAAAGAGTATAGTAAATATAATAGCCACATACACCAACCTACCCTGCTCGGAGTTAGAGTTAGTTGGGTTAACACTACGTTAGCTACTCGAGTTATAAAAGAACGACCCTGGGTTGCAACTCAAAGCATTTTTGAACGGTTAGAGTAACGACTTTACCCTACTCTGGTTATTTTTGAACGCGGCCAAGCAAGAATGGACAAACTCAGAAGTATGGGAAGGACAAAGCGATAGCAGATTGTTAGAAGAACGCAGATTCTTACCGTGAACGTTTTGTCACTTAAATTGTTTAATAGAAAACACTTTTAAGGAAATGCGTCCACGGCACCAGTACATCTAATTGCTACGAGTACGCTCAAAGAAGAGACTCATAATAATCATTGATTAGGTTTACAAATAAGACAATTCGTATACTATTAATAGTTAAGTTCTATAAAGCCTTTCAAAGAGAAAAAGCCGGACTTTTCTTTATTACTGGAAGTGAGCTTATTGAGATCGACAGGAAAAAATACCGAAGGACCATAAGTCATTTTGTTCAGACCGTTTTCAAAAGTAACCAGATTTCCTAGACAAAGTTACATTAGTTCAACGAGATATAATAATCCTCCCGACAGAATTAGCCTAAGTCTGAATTAGCATTAGAAACAAGAGATTAGCCAAGTGGCTAATTACTTGTTGTTGTATGTTGTATCAGAACGTACGAGATATTATTATAGTACACAAGTGTATACACAAACACACGTGCACTCTTTGTTTCTATACTATCATAGTCCGATGGGACGGTAATTCGATACGACTGGGAAGAAATCAGCCCTACTTGCCAAGTTACAACCGTTTCGATTCGCTTCTTTTTCGTCGATCGCCTCGAGACGGCCACGCCTCCTATTCCTTTGTTCTGACCGTGACTGAGCTTTGAGATGACGTTAGAACATAGAAATCTGAGGCGTGGCCGACTCGAGGCGATCGACGAAAAAAGAATCGAAACGAAACGGTTGTAACTTGGCTAGGGGGGCAGGCGCAGTACCAATGGCTTTACGTTTTTATGAGGCATGAGAGTATCATTCTACCAATTTCCAAACTGAAAAAAGAAAGTAATGGAAAATCACAATAACATTTTTACCTGACCTGGGAATTGAATTCAGGATTCCACTCTCAGCAGTCGCACCTGCGACTATGAGACGAATGAGGCAGTATATTAACGATAAAGATTGTTCATAATGTATGGAATTGACATCCGCTACCGACCTGATACGTAGTCGGCGACAACTGCATTTATTTGGAACTAGCATTTTGCCAACGAGTTCATTCGTGAAAACGTTTTTTTTTAAATTTTAACACCATTTAAACCATATTTTGATGGCAGTTTTGAAAACCTAATAACGCCAGACTTTACTATTACTTTTGATTACAATTTGTGACAATTTTCAAGTTTATTAACCCAAGGAATAACATTCTTTCATACAAAAATTTTCAAATCAAATTTCAATTCTCTAATCTCAAATCTCTAATCTAAAATCTAATATCTAAAATCTCTAATCTCTAATCTCTAATCTAAAATCTCAAATCTTTATTGCAATCCACAATGTACATGTCAGATGATAAATCATAAAAAAAATAATCAATTATGGACCCTGTCGGGCACAGCAACAATATAAATGGTAGAAGAGGAAGAGGAAGAGCGCTAATATATGTACCTATTTAATATTCTTATCTTTATATTTATTATATCGTTTAATTGATTTCATTGTTTTCTTTTTGTAGGGGTAGTTTTGAAAATCGAATAATGAAAACCTTATTTATTTACTCCGGTTACTATTTATACTAAGTTTCAAGTATATGTGGTAGAGGAAAAAATTTGCAAAAAAACGAATTAACCTTTTATGCCCTCTTAAAATTTAAATTTTTAAAAACCCCTTCTTAGTTCTCGCCTATACCATATAAGGAAGCCTTGTACAACTTTCACGTTCCTAGTCCCAGTAATTTCGGCTGTGCTTTTATATTTCATTCAGTTAGTTTCTCCTTTTATATATCGTCGGCGCAGGATGCCGATCATCATTGAAGCTCTGTCCAGGTACTCTGTTTTGTGGGCGATGGCTGGGTATCGAGTAATAAACAAACTATTCCAGATCACACAACTGATTTATTATGATGCAAGCTTTAGGTATTCACTTCACACAACGAGCCGTCAGATAATCCCCGAGACTAGACGTTGTACTCACGGCTGCCGACAGAGGAAAGACCCCGGACCTCTGCGGTCGGCACTTTTATCTGCTCGGTTCGTGCAAATTCAGCGCGGATTCTGTCAAAGTGACATGTGTCACTTTTCACTTAGCTCGTTCAATCGTTCTCAAGCTTCCGTACTATTAACTTCACCGATATATATATATAGATTTATGATAATGGTATCACTAATAAAATGTAATTTTGTCGAGACTTCCGAAGTGCACATTGTATGCAGCAGCAAACGAATGCTATCACAAGCATATTATATTGTATACCTATGAACTGTACAAGCTATATACTATGTCAAGTTATTCATCCCTCAAAAACATAATTCAATTCACGAGAACCCAACAAAGCTCAAAATATCTTTGACTCCATAATAACATTCCTGATTGCTTTTGGTTAGAATAACAAAGCAATTCATCAAGATGATAATAATGATAGAAAAGTTTAAACATTAATCCGATATCCTGTAATTGATGTTTTTGAAGGCTTAAATTAAACCAACAATGATCAGAAGGCAATGTTTTACACAGTTTCTTAGACAGACGGGTCGTTTGTTTTAATATTATTATTTGCATTGATAACCAAGAAAAGTTCGAGATTAGGTATGATGACAATTGAAACATATTTTCTTTTTGCACTTCTGGTGCTTTTTCTGTATTTATGTTATAAATTATAATATATATGTCGTGGAGAACGAGATTTAACTACAGAGTTTTTGTTTTGTTATTATTATGGTACCTACCAAGGGTGTAACGCCGTGACGTCATGTGTTAAGGCGCCACGTGGGCAGAGTCATATTAAAGGGTCTGTAACCCGGGAAGCGGGAGCAGTATGGCAGTATCGCTTGCACGGCTTCAAGGGTCGAACCTTTGATACGAAACTGTCGGTTAACCCCCGTATATTCGTAATTATTTAGTATAGGTACTTACAACACTATTGTGAACTATAAAAGTGAGATTATAGCTAATTGTGAACTGTGAAACTTTACATTATAACTAACTGGAAAACTCAAGTGCATAGTTATTGAAAATTCCTTCGCAATGAACCCAGTACCACTGAATCAAAATGATGACGGTCGTATCGCTCAGTCACTCCTGGCGCCGTCATCAGAAGTGGGATCTGGATCTGATTCCCACTGGCGCGCAATGTTTGAGGTGCAACAAAGAAATGTGATGCAACAAAGAAATGTGATGCAACTAATTGAAACCATAAAAGTAACAACATTAACGTCTGAAATTACGCTGCCAGAAATCAACCCAAAACAGCCTGATTCTGGTCCACGCGCTTAGTGTGTTACAGTGAAAGTGATATCGGTCTCAATGAACGCCTCCTGTAGGGTTCATCTCTCGTCATAGCCCTCAGCAAAGCCCTGAAAGGCATTGCTTTATCATGGTTATCACAAATATCAAACGTAGCCATGACGTAGGCGCATGTTCGTGATCTATTTCTCGTACTTTATGAGTGATTTAAATCAAGAAAAACAGAAAGAAAGAAACAACGGCAAGTCGAAGGAAGGTGAAAGTGAACAAATAGCTGCAAGCTGTAGCTGCGGGACCAGCGCGGGAGGCACGGCATCGACGAGCAGCTTGAGCTATAGCAGCGCAGGTGCAGGCAGCGCGGTTGCAGAGCGACACGTCGCGGTGTCAATAGTGGTCAAATATCCGGTATATGCGGAAAGTTGGAGCAATCTGGTCAGTCGTACAATTTTTATTTTGAATCCGGGGCTGAATGGTCTTTGTTAAGCAGTCCATCAGTCATAACTTCGAAGGGCTACGTAAGTACACGATTGTTTATATTAACGGTGTCGATTGGTCCACTAACATAAACCGTAGCGAACAAATCCTATGTGAAGTTTTTACCTATGGTGGCTTACGCATTTTATTTCAAGTGGTGCCAGACGATTGTTTGAAATATGTGTTGGGCACGAAATCTTGAGAGGGTTCACAATACAAATTACTTATTCTTCTTTGATTATTCATAACAAAAATCGATTGCTTTATGTAATTCTATACCTAAATCGTTCTTTCGTTTTAATGGTATAGAATGATACAGATAGTCTGACAGAGAGACAGAATAAAAAACAACTGACGTCTTTAAGAATTTGCACATGCTTTTATTAACGGTTTATCATGCACTCGAGTTACATACGGTTTGTTAAAAATCAGACTTTAAGACCGAATCGTACGGTTTATCGATCGCCGGTCATATATTGGGTTAGTCCAAACGAAAGAGAAGTACATAGTTCGTTTCAAAGTCTAGAAACTACTCGATTCCAATATGAACTGTTCTAGCCGGTCTACATTTGCAAGCCCTATTCTCTTCGCTAAGAAGTGTGATGGTCCTGAACGTATGATCGTAGATTATTGCGAATTAAACTCGAATACCGTGCCTGATAGGATCCTTCTACCTTACTTAACAGATCAAATAGCTAGGCTATCAGGTGCTAGAGACTATATATGCCTAGACTGTGCTGGTGGTTTAAACCAAATTCTTATAAGATACACTTGCTAGCTTTGCCTAAGGAGTAGGTACTCCTGAGAATATTCATCAATTTACACTATTCATTGGCCTCGCCTCATATTTCAGAAAGTTTGTTAAAAGCTTCTCTCAAACTGTGACTCTGTTATTTCTACTGACCACCATTAAACAATTTAATTGGAAGATCAGCTTTAACTACTAAATCAGTTTTGCCTTTTAACTCGGACTTTCTTATTGAATAACCAATGCAAGTACCGATGGATATAGTGCTATACTTTTCCAAAAAGTCGATAATAAGATGTATGTAGTCGAGTACTTTAGTAAATAAATGAACCACGCACCCTGCGTGATTGGAGTCTTTAAATCTAGTGTATTCTTATTCGGAGCCCTGACTCGGGTTATAGTACATCAAGGTCCATGTTTCACTAGCAAAGATTGTGTCATAGTTTATCTTTATCTTTGCATTTTATCACCACATGATTAAGCCACGCTAACGGGTAAGTTGAAAGCGGACGATGAGCACAGTATAGGGTATGTTTACATCTCTAGAAACGCTAGAACATTTGGAAGATGTGTAATTTGCTTTGTATTATCCTATTCACCGCGTAAACCTCAAAACTACGAGCCACTAAAAAGTACGTTAAACGTGTATTTTATGATGTGACAGCTTGTCATTTAGTTTTAAGAATAACAAAAAAACCCTTATCCGTTTTGAAATAGCGTAACGCAATATTGGGCCTCTTACAAACTCATTTAGCCTGTGTTTTATGGAAAACAAAGCCGCACTTTATCCGACATATGGCGAAAGCAATGTTTTATGCCCATTGAGATGCCATGTTCTTCACAAATTCTAAGAGTCGGAATGGACCGACATAAATTACGACAGAAAAAAAAAATCCAGTTATCATAATGTGGCCGACCCATACTTATTGAACAAAAAAAATAAATGTTTTAAAGTATTCTAAACTGAAACAGGGACAAGCCCCTTGAACTTTTGACAGGTCGTGTTGACAGCTAACCGTTAAATCTTGTAACTGATTGTGAAACGAAAAATAAATGTTTGCGAGAGAAGAGATAAAGCGGCAACGAACATGTAAACAAAAAAAAGTAAGTGGTAAGTACGAATAATTTAAATTTGATGAAGATAAAGCTAAATTAGTAAAATTTGATATTGGTGATTTAGTTTTGATTCAAAATAAAGAGAGAAACTAGACTAAATTGAATCAAAAAGACAAAATCCTTTCAAAGTAGTAGAGTTATTTGATAGCGATTGTTATCTTTGAAACCATTGAGTGGTAACCGAGCCTATGAGCATTCTCACAATCGTATACGAAAGATGCCTCTAAGTAACGCTCCTGCTGAGCTAGATTTATTTGATGTAGAAGACAATGAGGAGTATACCTCCAGAGGAAAGTAGACACATACCATGGCTATTTGGTCGCACTGCACGCACCAATCTGTAGTTGTAACTGCAACTCGGTTGGAGTTGTTCAGGGCGCGATGGGTAGTTGGTGGTGCGGCGGGGGCCTGTGTATTTTTGTGTTGGTCAAGAGTTGGCCTGAAGTTCGGTTGCACTGCACACGCATCAATCTGTAGTCGTAACTGCAATTCGGTTAGAGTTGTTCAGGGCGCGATGGGCAGTTGGTGGTGTGGCGGGGGCCTATGTATTTTTGTATTGGTCATGTGTTGGCCTGAAGTTTGGTCGCACTGCACGCACTTATCTGTAGTCGTAACTGCAATTCACGCGTGAGTTGTTCAGGGCGCGATGGGCAGTAAGTGGTGCGGCGGGGGCCTGGGTTTCTGAGGAAACTATTTTATGTTGGTCATGTGATGGCCTGGGATTCGTGGACTCTATAAGAGAAGTGTTTGTTGCTTGAAGCAATGACGATACGGGTGGCAAGGTTTGTCACTAGCTGCTGAGACAGCTGGGCCATGAGAGTTGTATGTGATCTAATCGTGTTTTGTATTAGTGTACCTAAATGTTGACTTAATGATACTTTTGAGGCTTAGAGGTACCTTTTGATACTTTGATTAAATTTGATTCTAACAAATGTTGACATTGAATTGTCTATTGTTATTGTACTTGTTCTTGGTCAGGTTGGCCGAGGTTGTACTGTTGCTTCTAATCTGAATTTTGGTTACAGGAGTACACGAGGACGTGTAATTTGTCAGGTTGGCCGTGTCGTGGAGAACGAGATTTAACTACAGAGTTTTTGTTTTGTTATTATTATGGTACCTACCAAGGGTGTAACGCCGTGACGTCATGTGTTAAGGCGCCACGTGGGCAGAGTCATATTAAAGGGTCTGTAACCCGGGAAGCGGGAGCAGTATGGCAGTATCGCTTGCACGGCTTCAAGGGTCGAACCTTTGATACGAAACTGTCGGTTAACCCCCGTATATTCGTAATTATTTAGTATAGGTACTTACAACACTATTGTGAACTATAAAAGTGAGATTATAGCTAATTGTGAACTGTGAAACTTTACATTATAACTAACTGGAAAACTCAAGTGCATAGTTATTGAAAATTCCTTCGCAATGAACCCAGTACCACTGAATCAAAATGATGACGGTCGTATCGCTCAGTCACTCCTGGCGCCGTCATATATATTATGTTACCGGCAATCTGTATAATCCGGTATTCTATAAAATACCTAGGCAATGTATAGAATACCTAAAATGCGTAGGTAATTTATGCGCAGCCGGTAATGTGTGTAAAAACGAGAGCAGAGAAAAAGGTGACCTAATTTTAGGGTTATTTTTTATAACTATCCGCTATAGATTCCTATTTCTTTATTTCCGGAAATAACTACGAAGATTCTAACCCAACCTGTCCGTGTCGGGGTGCCTTAAAATTACATCAATTCCTTCTTGTCTTTTACACACAGATCTTAAGTATTAGAACATCTTTCATTAGCCCGTCATTCGTCATTTCGTCCGTCATTCGGTCGGTTAAAATTGATAAATACAGACCAAAATCTATTTATTATACACATTGCTGTGGACCGGCAGGCACTCTACACAATCCCTAGGAATTATATACATTACCTAGGTAAAGTATGTAATAGACAATAATATTCATAATATTTCATACATTGCCTGGACGCCCCAGGTATTCTATATATTTCCTAGGTATTGTAAAGAGTACCTGAATTATACAGATTGCCGGTAAATTTTAAAAAAATCTTTAGAACTAACTAAAAATAATCTAAAGTATGTACCCAGAAGATTGCCGGCATAGCCACTCTGTATAGCAATGCTTATATCTACTTCTTATTGATCTTTACCCTTTTTTACGGAGCTTATTAGACGTGAGCACAAACAAAAAGGTACAAGATATTTCTCTTTGTGACTCGACTAAAAATTAGATTTACTGCCTAAATCATATTTATCAGCATCGACCCACATTTCATCTATTATAAACCTCTATTTTTTAATCAGTACAAAAAAAAAATGGGGTTTTATCCATAACCGATAATGATCATATTTATGCAATCAAATTTGTCATAATTGGTAAATTCATAATTGAATCGATCATTTATAACAATAACTACTAGAAAATACTACGCGCAGTGTTTTTTTTTTTCATTTTGATCGTTATTTGTTAATCTATAATCAATAGCCTGTACAATATTTACATAAATTGAGTGACATTTTGGGATATAAACAAACGCTAATAACTTTGCTGTTTATGAATATTATTTATTGAGACTTTACTTAAATAATAACAAGACCATAGCTATTAAGCCCTTTAAGTATTAGTTCTAATTAAAAATTAATTAAACATATTGGTGTATTTTGTATGATCTTTATTTAAAATAGCTACTTTCGTATGCATCCATTCTTATTTTTATTTTTTTATTGTTGATAGGTTTGCACTTGAGTGCTATCTCACCTGATGGAAAGCGACGATGCGGTCGACGATGGAGCGCGCTTACCTAGAAGTAACCTATTCACTCTTGACTTAAAGATCCCTAGGTTGTAGCTATCAGGAAACACAGACTCTATATTACAGATGAGTGTGCATAAAATCCCAAGTAGTCCCAGTTACCTAAAGAAAAATAAAATAAATAACTCGGGTAACTGGGACCACTGGTCCAGTCTGATAGCGGTTCCAGTCGCTTGAATACTCCTATTATGCATATAAGATTTCATGTGGACCAACAAAATGAAATCACAGGACCCTGTACAATTGGATTAAACGTGCCCATTGTAGCGGAGCGATAAATTTTTCTATTCTGTTCGGCTAAGCTGGAGTATCGCAATGTTTTACACCGGCGGCCACTTTGTGGGGTTAACTTCTGCGCTCGTATTGTTTTGAGACCGGTCCTTCTTTTTTTTCCAACCCTACCACGTCCACTGAAAAGGATTTCGTTTACAATTTAATGCTGTTAAGTCCGACACTCGTGGACTCTAAAGTAATCAAGGTTTTAGTTGCTTGTGATTATTACTATATAATGTTATTTATGTTTTACTAATATTTTTTTATTATAGCTCTGTAGTCAATAATATCAGATTTCATCATCATCATTTCAACCGAAAGACGTCCACTGTTGGACGTAGGCCTCCCCCAAGTGTCGCCATAACAACCGGTCCTGTGCATCTCACATCCATCGGATTCCCGCGACCCTCACCAGGTCATCGGTCCACCTTGTGGGGAGGCCTTCCAATGTATATACGGACTTAGTGATTTTCATTTTAAAATCTTGTAAAACTACGAGTATAAAGAGTGAGTAAAAAGGAAAATTGAATGAACTATCACCATTTTTGCGCTCTCACGCTACAAAATACCAAGCCGGCAAAATAAAACCAAAGAAAATCAATTCCCCAATTCCCTTTAAACTCTATGCATTCCTTTACAACCCACATCGACATGGATATTGGATATTTCATCAATCCAACTACAAACGCACACAAATCAAACATCCCGATGAATTTCAAACAGCTAAATGATCTGAACTAATGAATTGAAAATACTACATCAGAATTAAACGATATCATACCTATATACCAAGTCAATGCAGTCCAGTTGATAGATTTAACTACTAATATAACTTGCTCTCTACAATTTGAAAAGTGATTCGAGTTTGGTAATATCACAGAGCGCTTATTATACTGGTTGGTGACAGCATGTTGTGAATAAACCATGAGTTGTTTTCAATTTAGCGTAAAAGCGTACCGTCATAAAAGCGGAACGGATTCATAATTAACATTTTATGTTTGTGTGATAAACATATTTGGGCAAGTGCATCGACAGTATCTGTTGTGGCTTCATTCAATCTGGGGATGCATTCGGATTCAGGAGATAACACATATCTTTTTTATTATTATTAATGTAGGGCTAGCGTTTTTCATTATTATTAATGACTAGCTGTGGCCCGCGACTTCGTCTGCGTTAAGTTTGTAAAAACGTACAATCATTCTGAGCTTGCAATTCATTCTGAAAACAACGCAATTATTTATTGTACTTTAACATAAAACGGTTAAAAGTAAAAATGCAAATTACCTTCAGGAAACATGTTATGTACTCGTCCAGATCCAAATGTATGAATGTCAATGAATAGAAAGAGTATGTAAGGGTCGTAGCAGTTGGCATTTCTGCCTACCCCAAAAGAAAAGAAATTAGTTTATGTATGTTTCTGGTTTATGTTCTGGTGAAACAACATTGTATGATTTTAACCCCTCGCCACAGTGAGCACGTCACAATCGCAGCGGTAATGCCTGTCTTTGAAGAGTGTCTACAGAGGCGTCACGGCATCCTCTCTTTGTGCAGGACTCACCGGATGTGGGTGTTTTGGGAGGTATCTGTATCGAATTCAACGGGAAGAAACACTCGGATAACACCATTGTGCGGATCACCTGGAGAATACGATGGAGCATACGGTGGAAGTCGGTCCCGCTTGGTCGGAGCGCCAGCACCGCTGTGTCCTCATGGAGGCGATTGGTGGAGAAAATGTCAACCAGTAGCCTCCTTCAGTGAAGCACTACGATCGAAGAAGGTGGCTGAAACTATGAGGGACATTCTGACTCCTTAACTGTCACTGCAAGTGATGCTCCAGGTGTTGAAAGCCGCAGGGCGATTACCAGCCATCGCAAACCGGGATTGCGGTGGTGCCGTCCGGCCGTCTCGTCAAAGCAATCCTGAATCGACGGCGCGTTGTATTCTACACCGGACTCAAAGAGATGTCAGCAAATGGATAGGGCCCTCTAGGGCCGATGTCTGCGAGATTGTTCGAAAGAGTTACCTCCCGTAAAATTTTCACCTCAATAATTTTTGACTGAAGAGTTTAAGCCGTTAGACAGCTTTGGTAGAGGTAAATCATCATCAACTATCTTCCTCCACAACAGTACTCATGAAGAATTTGCGAGAGCATGCTTGCATTGATTGTTGCAGCTTGCTCATTTTGGGCGTAAAAATTACTTGTTCATTTACCTAGGATTTTTTGGTGTGTATTTAACTGACGTCCTCGTTGAATGAATTTCGGCGAAATCTTGGGTGCGTGTATCCCCGCCCAATCAAACTCGCATATTGATGGCCAAACCGAGAGGTCACTGTCACCGACTGCCTCTATGAGGACACGGCGGTTCACCCAAATGTGATAGACCTCCACCGCATGTTACACCGGGTCCTCCGGGCGATTCGCAAAATGGTAATATCAGGATACTTCCAACCGAATCCGGAACAGAAACCGCTCGAAACACCCTCAACAGTCCTGAGCTTGTGTATCCATAAAACAATGAAATTACGGTAAACAAATGTAGCAGCCGATTAGTGTTATCCCTGAGACTGGCCTCCCTCAGAGGGTTGTTCCAGAGTTGGTCACCACTCACTGCAAGGATGTAACGTCCAGATGTCGACGCAAGGCTGCCAGGAATCTGAGATACATCAGTGATCAGGAACGTAAACCACTTTCGACCCCGTTTTATATGGAGCAGAAACTGCAAACAATAAATCATGCCATTATTAGGCCGCAAGGTGCCATCCCGGAAGACATAGTGGAGCATGCAGAGGTGTGTCCCGCAAGGGCGGATCACCGCCGTGTCCTCGTGGAGGCAATCGGCGTCAGTCACCTCTCGCGCCGGGGCCTGGTTTGGGCTATAGTCCAGAGCGAGGAGGAATGGTAGGCGGTCGCCTCCTTCTGCAAAGCCGCAATGCTAGCGAAGGAGGAGGCCGCACGCGTGTGGGAACGAACGTCCTCACGCCGAGCCGAGATTCCGACCCCGACGACCAGCCACGGTAGACGCAGGCTTGCAGACATCGAACAATGGGTAGCTAGCCCTCCGGCCGTCCGGTAATTAACCGAACCGAGCCCAGTCGTCAACAGCACGTAGTGATCCACGCGCCCCTCAAAGAGATGTTTCAAAGCGCAACTGAAGGACACAAGTGTGGTTTTAGTCAGTAAAAGTTTGACACGCCCTCTCGCTCCAACCAGAGAAGTCATTGGATGATTTCCACTCTTAAAAAAAGAAAAAAAAAAGTAACATCATTATCATTATCATTATCATGGACATAGGCCTCCCCAAGTGTCGCCATAATGACTGGTCCAGTGTGTCTCGCATCCATCGGATTCCCGCGACCCTCACCAGGTCATCGGTCTACCTGGGGGCCTTCCAACACAAGGTGCCATGCAACCCCTTCCGAAAATTTGGCCGTGTTATTTTAAAATCAATAATTAAATACATATACTTGTTTACTTTTATCGCCTTTTTTGGTTCGTATCCCTTGAATAATCATGGTCAATCTTGTTACAATCATGGAAAAAAAAGCAGTAGTATTGTTAAAAATGCCTCCGTCTAACACCAGTTTAACCATAACTATTTTCCTCCAATTTTGAACAATAGAACTGTCTGCAAACGTGGGCGATGGTCATTCTTCCGCCATTCAGAAAATTACGTAAAATACACAATGCCATCTATCAAATATAAAGTTCAACTGTCATTGTCATCATTATTTCTACTTTGAGTCTTTAGATGGCGTTGCGAGTATCTGAATTGCGTGTGGTGCCATATTTGACTAATTCGATTTTATTATGTGTTTTGATTAGTTTTTACAATATATTTAGAAGATATCGAATAGAAAAGTCAATTTTATTTTGAAAAAATGGTAAAAGTTATTTTATTACAAAAAAGAAGATAAAATAATGACAAAAATTTTAACTGTAGCTGAGAATCGAACTCGCGGCAAATGTCGTTCAACACGGACGTTTTGGATTATTGCTCACCCCCCATAGCAAATAGCGTGATAATTTATAGCCTAACAGATGCACTGACCTTTAAGGATTATGTATGCAAAATTTGAACAGGATCGGTTCAGTAGTTTTTGCGCCAATTAATACCATCGCAAAATAATTTTACTGTTTTATTATATGTATAGATAGGCTAGCGTTCACGTACGAGTACAATGGTCCACATAGGACTAAGTGCGGAAACCTAAAATAGATAGATAGGCTAGCGTTTGACCACCATCTCACCTGATGGTAAGCGATGATGTGGTCGACGATGGAGCACGCTTGCCTAGAAGTAGCCTATTCACTTATCTATGGAATATCTTTTCAAAATGTTAACAGCAATCTACAAAGCGTGGAGTACAGGCGTAAGGTAGCCAGCCTTTCGGTATTCTACAGGATGCATTTTGGAGAGTGTGCACGGGAATTACAGGACTTGATTCCGCCATCACTTTTCTGTCATCAGATAACGCGACATATGGCGAGTTTCTACCCTTAAGTTGAGTTGAAACCTCTACGGTCTGGACTAAGCGTTTCGCCTCCTCGTTTATACCGCGGACGTCGACGGAATGTGACAATTTGCCTGCGGTCTTCTCGTCCAATTATAGTTCAGGTGTATTCAAGGCTAGAGTGAATAGGCTCTTAATAAGGTGGGATCGCAGTCAAGCACTAGTTTGTATATATTAAACTTATAAAACACAAAAAAAAATAAGAAATGTGCTCCCACGTTTCGGTCGTATGCAAGTATGAATTGAAATCAGGGTTGTCCCGACAATTACGCTGAGTGTTTTTAGGGTCAACGGCATAGCAATATCTTCTAGATCGTTTAATACAGAGTGTCGTTCAACCTGCTTATGTTATTTACCTTTGGAATGACATTAGCTTTATTCTATCAACACTCTTAAGTACCCAGGAGGATTGGGGAAAGGTCTCACACTTATTAAAATACTAGAAACCCGCCCCAGCTTTGCATGGGTGTTTCTAATGTTTGAAATACTACGGTTTGACTGGAAGACAACGCCAATACCTATAGTTGGGAATATGCTAGGTATCTTAAGGGGATGCAACTCGACATACATTTTCACTGTTTTTCGTACAACCGCTCTTACGCGATAATGACGTTATTACACATTTTTCATTAGATATTTTGGAAAAACAGTATCTTGTGGATATTATCTAGGCTTCTATTGAAATCAATTTATATATTTTTGTAAAACTAATCCAGTAAAGACCTCTGAAAATCTGTTATTTTGCATGAACTTTGACACTTCATTATTTACTCAAAAATTTAAAAAGTCAAAAATGTATAACAATAGAAGCCCTGCAAATTTAATCAAGATTCTGAATGACGAAATTTTTTTCAAAAAAAAACTAAGTGTTTAAAAAAGTGTTTAAAAAAAACATGTATTTCCTGGAACAAGTTTGTGAAATATTCGAGTAAATCACGGAATTACCGAATGCCAACAGAGTTTTTTTTTTGCTTTGCCTCTTCATGAAACATCGCGTTGGATTGTGTTAGATGAAGCAACAAGCTTTTAAACCATGCTCGATATTGACGATAGGCGAGTGGAAAAGGAGCCTCTTAAGACAAGATTAACGTCAGGTTAATTATTTATTTATTAAAACTTCATGCAACACAAAGGTACAAAAGTGGACTTAATGATTTAGGCTTCATATTTAATATATAAACATCTATAACGGTTAATGACCACGAGACTGTCATGCCACCATGACTAGATATTATTATTTTGCTTGTTTTATCGACATGAAAGCGTATGACCATGTGAAGAGGAGAGATTAAACGCATGTTACTAAAAAGTAGATAGATGGAGAGCGAGAGGGAGGCCAAAGAAAAGATGGATGGGTTGTGTGATATGAAAGAAAATGGAGTTAGTGATAGCTTGACGGGTGAATAGACAAAATGGAAGAAAAAAACGTGTTGCACCGACCCCAAATAACACTGGACGAGGGCAGTAAGATGCTGGTTTTATCGACCGCTTTTTAGTAGATTCAAATTACCCCATTTTCTTTCAAAAATATCATTACGAAATACATCATGAACACTCGCAGAGCACCTACACAAGCAAACGACGTATTTCTATTTCCCCGCACCATAAGGTGGTTGAGCAACCAAACGGAGCGTTCCACAAAATTTTAAAGCTCAATTTATATGTCGCACGAAACGTATGGCAACGATTAAACGTAGTAGCAGTAGCGGGCGAGGACAAATGTTAAGTTATCACTTACCACCGTTTTGAGACTAAATCTTCATTGGAGGAGAGAGGTTTTCTGTGATATTCTCGCGAGAGATTTTCTTAAATGGCTCAGCTTTTTTTTCTGTATTCTGGAAGAACGGACTTCGTCTAATTTCAAATTAGAGAGTTTGTGTTTTGTTTAGGTAGGATATCATTAAACGACTTCTTCCACTCCGGGTAGAGCGAGAAGGCGTGTCAGCCCCCTAGCCAAGTTACGATCGTTTCGTTCGCGTCGAACGCGTCGAGTAGGCCACGCCTCCGATTCCTTTGCTCTGACGTCATCTCAACGCTCAGTCACGTGGTCAGAACAAAGGAATCGGTGGCGTGGCCTACTCGAGGCGTTCGACGCAAACGAAACGATCGTAACTTGGCTAGGGGGGCAGACGTTTCCTAACTAAAATTCACTCCTATGTTCCTTCTTTACCTTGCTTTCCAGAACCCCGAGTTTACCTTTCGGAAGTGAACCCATGGCTCCCGAGAGTTGGTGTATGGTGTACTTACGGACAGCGACTAAATGTGATGAGACTGTACGTATAAAGCTCAATCTATTTTCCTTATCTCGTTTACAACAATTGACAATTTAGAAACAGTCTATAAATACTTTTGACTGGCCTGTTGGTCTAGTGGTTAGTGGCCCTGACTGCTATGCCGGAGGTCGTGGGTTCGATTCCCACCCAGGACAAATGTTTGTGTGATGAGCACGATCATTTGTTCTGTGTCTGGGTGTAATTTATCTATACCTATATTGTATGTATTTAGAAATATATAAGTAGGTTTATCAGTTGTCTAGCACCCATAACACAAGCTCTGCTTAGTTTCGGACTAGACGGCGTTGTGTGATAGTTGTAGAATATTATTATATTATATTATTATATTATTACTTTTTTTATTTTTTTTTTATTTATCTCAGGACCCTGCGGTCCTGGACCTTTGGGAGGCGTACGAGGAGCCGAAGCCAACTCGCAGAGGCCCTTTAGACAATTATAATGGAACATGATACCAACCGACGATTATCCCTGTACGCGCTATGCTAGTGCACCCAAGGACAACCCCCGGTTAATGAAAAACTGTTGCGACATATGGAGAACAAAGATAATAGGGCTATGGTTTTTGGAGTCTTAAGTGGACTGGTTATTACTTTTATTATTACATAAACTAGTACTTGACTGCGATCCCACCTGACGGTAAGCAGTGATGTAATCGTTGAGTGTGAAGCGCACTAGTTTATTAAGAGGTTATCTCTGGCCTTGAAGACACCTAAATTATAATCGGACGGGAAGACCGCGGGAGGCAAATAGTTTGAATACCTGTCTTTAGATAAAAGCCTCATGATGGATAGGAAGACTAAGCAGCGCTGATAATAAATATAATAAAGAATTATAGGACCAGTTATTTATTTTATTATTTCAAGAAAAATATAAATTGTTCACGTTGTACGCAGAATTTCATAAAGAAAGCTTGCAGAAAAATAACAGAGACGCACAAAAAAGTTCAATAGCAAAAACACTCAGTGCTACAGTAATAAAATTGAGTTCAAATATACTAACCGCCTTAACGACCAGGACTTTTTAATACTTCGCCTCTACTTTCAAACTGTTCATAGTTGGGGGAAACACTAATAGAAAATTTTAAAGTTCCAATGTTAAAATCGAAGTCGGTTGACAGCAGTGGTCGCACATCCGCTGTCTTCTAAAACTTTAGGGTCGAAAACTTGCTTCTAACAGGAAACGTTACTTTGAAATTGTGGATTTGGGTTTCGGTCGGTAATTTTGGCCAAATGTTAACGTGTAGGGGAGATTGTATTTTTGTGTTCCTAATTTGAACTCTATTGTGTTTCGTGATTGCTTGGCAATTATATACCTAATAAGTTTATTTTACGATTCCTGGTAAAGTCTGAAACGGTTCCGTTACAATTCAAGTATTTATTTTGATTGTAGGAAGAATCGTAGCTAAGAATAGCTGAAAAGATTATTGGGTAAAACACATTTATGATTTCTTTGGTTCAGTTTTAATGTGCATTATTGACTCCGATACACGACACACGTGTTGATAAAACTATTACTGTAGAAAATAACGTATAAAAAAAATGAATGTTTAAGCCATGAAGTAATAAATAATATTTAAGAATTAATATCAAACAGTAGGCTGACTGACGATTCGGACACAATAATATTGTGTCTACTCTCGACAATATTTAGTCTACTTCGGATACTGTGTCCAAATATATTATATTTGGACACAGTATCCGAAGTAGACTGAGTGACGGTGCAAAAAAAAGTAAAAGCTGGCCCTTAATTATGAAAGTATTTCCATAAATTTGAAGTCAACTCTACACACTATACAAAACAAATACTTCCCAAACAAGATCATCACTAAAAGGCTCCACCTTCTTCAAAGATGTCAATCCAGCCTCTCAGAAATACTTTTTCAATTTAACCAAATAAAATATTCTAGAGAGCATTAGAGTGCACAAACCACAGGCAACTTTGAAATAGAATGAACGATTTTAGGATCAAATCCAATCGGGACGAAACTTAGAGCTTAGCAAGTTTGCGCCGATCTCCGGCTTCCGTTGCTAAATGGCGGGCACGAGTCGGTCAGAGGTGAGAGTTACTGGCAATTTATAGTCGGAATATGTCGAAGAGTCGCAAGTAGCGAAGCAACTACATTACCTTCGGATATGTTCGAAATCGGGGCACAGTTTTAGAAATCCTGGATTTCGGTCGAATACGCAACTCGTGCATGAATAACAGATTACGAAGGGAAGAAAATGTTAACGCTTTTGAGATACAGAAGTTACGTAACACAAGTTAGGTTAGGCAGAGGTACACACATATTTCGCAGGTATGTTTTAAGTCTCATAATAAAGAAGGCGATCCTCTCATTCGGCTGGGCAGTGTTCAGTAAGCTGCACCGTTATTTTGTCGTCCAAAATATCAATACCTGAAGATGAAAGTCATATTGCCAGCGATGATATAGTATAGTATAGTCAACCTTATAATGTTCCCCTTGTTGGGACTCAGGCCTCCTCTCTAGGCTCTCCTAGAGAGGAGGCCCGCGTGGTGCATGTCACATATCTTCGAATTTTTGGTTCTAGGACATGCCGGTTTCCTCATGATGTTTTCCTTCACCGTTTTGATAGCAGTGGTGATGAAATAAATTACAAAAAGTAATGCGCCTGGCTGGGTTTGATCCTGCGACCTACAACTCGTAAGTCGGGGCCGTTACCACTCGGTCACCACTGCTCTCTAGTGATGACGTCTTTCAGCTCAAATGATGATGATGATGCTATTGCCATCAACTGGCCACAAATACAGTTTCAAGGCTCCTCGTCTTAAAGAGACGTCAGTCAGTTTGAGTGATGGGGCTTGCTAGGACCGATGCTTGCCAAGGCAGAGGAATTGTTCAGAAGAGTCACCGCAGCTCGGATACTCAAAGGACAACTGACGGAAAACAGGTGGGGTTTTAGTCAGTAAAGGTCTGACATTCTCTCTCAAACAAGTGTTAGCTAAACAGAAGTATAAAATTACATAATTATTAATTAATTTAAAATTCGCTCACACATTTGAATTTATTTAGGTGTCGAGGATAAAATGTAAAATAATTGTTTGAATTAGGTAACCTTCAAGTTTACCTTTAAGAATTAGTTAATTCATTTTGATATGATCATCGCTGTATTATTGTCCTTCAAAAAGGTTAGATTTATATGTGTAGTATTTATTACACTGGTAAAACGGGTTACTTTGCACTGGATGCAGTTTTAGATCGACAATTATTGACCGAGAAATCGGTGAACATAAAAAAAATATATATCCGAACAAAGAACCTTCTTTTTGAAGTCGGTTAAAAATCTATGGACCGTATCTCATAATGAGTATTACCCGTCTTAAACTTAGGAATAAGTCTTGAGTTTATGCTACGAGTCTTGAATATTATGGGTCCCAAACGAAATAAAAACTATCTTATGATGACTGTTTTTCAAGACAGCGTGAGAGGAATAAACAAAGTTGCTTAAAGTTTTTCATAATAGTAAATGGAAGTGACAGACACACGTAGTTTTTATGGGAACGTTTAAAAGATTGATTGTGGTCCTATAACGCAAAAAATAACTGAATGACACAAAGGTTATTTTTTTGAGGAGGGAAATCATCTAATGACTTTTTTCGCTCTAGGGTGGAGTGGGAGTGCGTGTCAGACTTTTACTGACTAAAACCACACTTATATATTTCTTCAGTTACTCTTCATGTTCTAGGACCACGAGTAACTTTTTCAGAAGTCTTCACTTAGCCCTAATAGGCATCGGCCCTGCTGGGCCCCTACGATTTTGCTGACATCTCTTTGAGGCACGCTTGGAATACGACATGCTGTCGACGACTCGGGTTCGGGCCGGACGGTTACCAGATGGCCGGACGGTGAGCTAACTATTGCTCATCGTACGCAGGCCAGCGTCTACGGTGACTGGTAGTCGAGGTCGCGGTCTCGGCGGCGAGAGTGTGGAGACACATAGGTGGGTTTCAGTCAGTGTAAGTCTGACATGCCCTCTCGTTCCACCGTAGAGTTGAAAAGTAATTTAATTTTTTTCCCACCTCAAAATAAAAAAAAAACACCCGTATTTTGCTACGAATATTTAAAGTTTCATTTTTAACTTCACAACTCATGACATTTTTCAATTTGTGTAAATTATCTACCAGTTTTCTGAAACAGTTTTTGATTATTCCATTTATGTGCATTTCATTAGTTTTTGTCTAATATCAGAACATTTTAAATTGTTCATTTGAATTTGTGATTCGACAGCAGCTAGAAACTATCAAACTTTATAATAAATGATTTAACTTCATTTGTTGGATAATTTAACTTGAATTTTACTAGAGGCAGTATCCTAAGCTATTCATAATGATGTTTGACACTAATCGAATGCCAAATAATCGAATATTAATTGATAGTCTACTATATAATTTGATCACTTAAATACTCGAAGGTTTGTAATGTCATCTATGACGTCACATAGGAACTAAAAAATCCAAAATCCTGCATTACGGTATTAAGAGTTCTCCGCGCAATCAGAACAGACCTCAAACCAGACAAAACAACCGTCTGGTCGGAGGATCTTCCCTTTTTAAGGGAGTTATGTTGGACTTTACCCCCTGTTCCGCATACCTCTAAAGGTTTTTAAGGGCATGCAATTCGACATACATTTTCACTCTTTTTCATACAACCCCGCTCTATCACGATTATGACGTTTGGAAACACAGTATCTTGTGGATATTATCTAGGATTCTATTGAAATCAAATTGTAAATTTGTGTAAAACTAATCCAGTAACTCGAACTAACAGTCCTCTAAAAATCTACTGTTTTGCATGAACTTTGACTCTTCATAATATACTCAAAAATTTTAAAAATCAAACAAATATAACAATAGATACCTATAGAATATGAATAATGACAACAATTTTTTTCAAAAACTTTTAATGGTTTAAAAAATTACGTATTTCCTGGAACAAGTTTTGTGAAATATTCGAGTAAATCACGGAATTACCGAATGCTAACAGAGTTTTCAGGCGTTCTCATTTTTTTCGCGTTGCCTCTTCGTCAAACATCACGTTGGATTGCGTTAGATGAAGTAACAAGCTTTGAAACCATGCTCGATGTTGACGATAGGCGAGTGAAAAAGGAGACGCTTAATATCGAATGGTTAATAATTCGAATATTCAGTATATCGTACACTCGACGTAAATTACACACATTTATATCGAGTGTTCAAAACATTGAATGTCTGTTTGATCGAGCGTTCAACGTATCGTATATTCATTTTATCAAAATGTAAATATACAGTACTTAAATTTTTTTATAATATAAAACAAGAATATACAAGAAAAAGCACGACATTTTCTAAGGTAAGTTAGGGTCTTTTTCGAAATAGGGTAATTTCGAAAAGGACTGTTCCAGTATTTTTATTCGTAACTCTTGCCTGCCGATACAGTCACAACTATTCAAGTAACGAACACATAAACAGAGACGTATTTCACGTCCCGGAAGTCCGTCTCACTCTGCGAATGGGCTGCATTCAATGTTGGAGCATTTTTAACGTTGCCAGTTGTAAAAAGTAAAATATAAACAAAGTTGGAGTGAGATTCGAAGTTTGCACTTTGTGTTGGACGGTCTGATTTTTGGTTGCGGTGTTAGCTAGTTTCATTTTACATCTGATATCAAAATGTTTTTGCTAGTTTTAAATGTAATATTAAAAATAATGTTGCAGCTTTTTTTTGTTTTCACTTGTTTAAGATTTTAATTATTTTTTCTTCTTTTTCGACTATCCAGCAATAAGTCTCGAAAGAAAGCATTAACCTAAATGGAATTAAGGTACCGTAAAGTGGGGTTACTTGGGTCATGAGGTACCTATAACTTTGACCCGAACTCATTAACCAATAGAAACACAGTAAACACAGTTTCTCATGTTCCTATTGGTTAATAAGCTTGTGTCAAAGTTACACCCTAAGGCCAAAGTTACCCTACTTCGGAAATTAAAAAAAAACACAACACATATTCGTCTATTAACCGTAAAACCTTCAGTTAAAATATTCTGTAAAGAAAAGATCACGTTCCTATATTTAACCGTCTACAAAATCGTAAATACACGAGGCTAATAGGCACTCACGATAAAAGGGAGTCGTTATGAAAACTTGACGTCTCCATCGACTGACGACAAATCGACAGTCAATGAGCATTTATCGATTCTGATTATATATTCATAAGAACTTCGTGATCATAATATCCGATTCCTGTAAAGGAGCTCTTTTGCTGAAGAAACGATGCAATCAAGGCGGGGGTTATGGCACGCTAGAATTAATCTTTTAGTAACCTTTCGAAGAAAGAACACAGACAGCTGCTGGGAATTTTGTTGAAAAATCGACTGGTCGAGTTATACTGCGAGTTATGCTTGTTTTCTTACTTGTGAGTTACACACCTGCCAGAGCTTTGAGGTTGTTCGAAAGAGTTACCACGACAAGGCAAACGGCAACTGAAGGAAAACAAGTTGCCGACTTCAAAAAGGAGGAGGTTCTGTGTTCGTAATGTATTTTTTTTAAGTACCTACACCGATTTCTCGGTCATTTGTGGACCGATTTAAAAAAACACATTTTGATTGAAAGGTTAGCTTTCTAGTTGGTCCCAAATATTGGAAATATTGTTATGATCTGATCATGAACTTCGAAGATATGGAACAGAACTTCTCATAGGATCACAGCAGAACCGTCGTAACAAGTAAAATTGCTTTGTTTATACGTGTAGTCGATGACTGACTGAAAGAAGCTGGGGGAATATATCGAACTGAACTGATGATGAAGCCTGAAGTTAGGCACCGGAACTCTGTAATAAATTAATGTAATCTAACCGTATTTGGGATTATTAGAATTGTCATGAGATGCACTCTGGCTATAAGGAATTTAAGTTTGGCTGAGGGATACTTTTTAGTGGTGGTCCCCTAACTAAAAAGTGTAAAATAAAAACTTTTTACAAAAAAAAAATACAACCGACTTCAATGTAAAAAAAACACTAAAAAGTGCAAAATAACTTTAATTTTGGAAGTCGGTGTTAAATAACGAAGAGACAAAACTATTATAGAAACACTGAGTTCCGAAATTAAGGTTATTTTGCACTTTTCAGTGTTTTTTTTTTTTACATTGAAGTCGGTTGTATTTTTTTTTGTAAAAGGTTTTTTAGTAAGTAAAAATCTGAAACTCCCCCTCTATCCACACAGAGTGAGTTGAACAAAATAGTGAGTTAAATTCAAAAATTGTATTATCGATTCTTTCAAGTTTTAGTTTTCTATCAGCAGATATGTTTTTAGCTGAGGAA
This sequence comes from Mythimna impura, assembly GCA_905147345.3. NCBI lineage: Eukaryota > Metazoa > Arthropoda > Insecta > Lepidoptera > Noctuidae > Mythimna > Mythimna impura. The sequence continues at coordinate 18,492,012 of LR990353.1, read as the reverse complement.
TAAAAGGGGGTTTGACGGTACAGGGTTTAGTTTGTAGCGTCGGAAGTTGCAGGGTGATGAGCAATACCCATTGCCATAGACGGCCAGACGGCGAGCTACCCAGCTCGCGGTCCGGCCATCTGGTAAGGACCAAAACTCGAGTCGTCAACGTAATGTTCCACGCCCGTCTCAAAGAGGCTTCTGAAGAACACAGGTGGTTTGTAGACAAGTCGCGGCATGGCGGACAGAGTTCCGGCGGGATCTCATGGTGGAATGGCGACAGCGACTGTTCCAATCTAGTGCTGGGCACGCCACATCCGTCCGGACCGAGCCCAAGTTATCGACGGCGCGTAGTGTTCCACGCGCGCCTCAAGGAGATGTCAGCAAAACCGTAGGGGCCCAGCGGGGTCGAAGCCTACTGGAGCCATGGGTGATGCGAAAGAGAACCCCGGAGCCCTGGAACGAAGGCAAAGAAGGAACAGGAGTGGGTTTTTAGTCTGTAAAAGTCTGACACTATCTCACGCCCCACCCAAGAGCGGGGGATGTCATAAGATGATTTTCCCACCGAAAAAAAAAGATTTGCAGACAGTGACAGTCAGACACGCTGACATCACTCCACCCTTTATGTAGTCAAAGATTGGCTCAACTAACAACAACGAACACAATAAACTGATCTTTTGAACCGGGCATTATTAATTGACGAAGTTTTCTTTCTTCACTAATTCTTTTTCCTACTAAGTACATTCATCACCAACGAAGCTTATTTCCTTATAAAATTACTACCTACCACCACGCATCCATATTCACGCCATGTTTTAAGCAATAAGGTTACGCCTACGGCTATCGTAAATATTACCCTTATGGCCCGAAATATGACCCTTAGGCTGCTGTTCCACCAATTATGAGCGAGGTAGCACTGCGGTGCTAGGATGTGTAGCATCGCTGTCCAACTGAGTGATTTTTATCAAAACTGTGTGAAGAGCTTGCGCAGTGCGAGGATGACCTCTTCAGCTGTGCACGAATCTCTCGCTTGAATACCTCGCAAACATCTCTCGAGTTTTTTGAATATAGAAATGCCAAAGGGCATAAATATAATGTAAAAACTTTGTTATCATAACCTCTACTACCTCAAAAATAGACCAATCAGAAAGAAAATTAATAAATGAAAACCCAATATTACAACGGTTCTAGTTATTTTAGTCATAACTGCACTTTAAATTGTACTTTGAAACCAAATTTGGTAATTTAATCACTAAACTCGTACACAGAGGGATACAAATTCTGGTTACGCTGTTTCTTTGCGCAAATACATACAGTTAAATTTTTTGAGGTCATTAACTATTTTAGGATTATATAATCTAAAAATAAAAATAAGTTGTAAAATGGTTCTAATTTCACGCTAAAATGGAGATTTAATTTTGGTAATCATTTATTAATTATTTTTGGCAATAAAAAGTGTTTTTTTGCCGTTACATTTTGCTAGATCTGGTGGTTACTTAAACATAAAACAAATGTCATGTCAAGAAAATTATTTTTTTCTCGAGCATTGCCTAGCCACCTCGCACAGCTCTACCGGAAAAGCACCATTATAACCCCGACCTCGCTCCACGCTTTTTTATGCACGGACAGCGATTCGGGATCCTTGGACCCTAGAATCATACGTTCAATTTAATCACGATAGGTCAGTATCTGTTTTCCTTAAAAACAGTTTTCTTTTCCCGATTTTCCCATTTTTTTGTTTTCCTGAAGGATGTTTACTTTTTTATGTACGAGTGAGAGGTTTAGTAAATAAATATATATTTGCGCAAATACAAGTTGAATTGATACAAGCTTTATGTAATTAATTTTTCCGATATTATATTCTCTATTTATTTATCTAGTCTGTCCAAGTACCTAAGTCTGTATATAATATAAAATAACTATTGATACTGGAGATACAGTAATCAATTACGAACCTATACTTGAGTTAATTTTCAAATGGAACAATAAACTCTATTTCATCTACACTATAACAACCGATATCAGCTTCTATGATATAACTTACCGTTTTACTGAAAATCTCGAAAAACTCGTTTTTGTGACCTTTGACCCCGAGTATTTTTTTGCATGTGTTTGATTGATGAAGACTTTTTAGATTTCATTTATGATGGTGTTTTGAACAATCCTACCAATTTTCAACTGGGTGCGGCTTATTGTAACCTTACCCCTATTTTTTGGTCTAATTTGACTAGACTATTAACCGTTTAAGAGGTCAGTTTTTCAGTATTAGTTCAGATTAAAGACAAAAAACTTTGATAAAATCGGTTGACTGTCATATGTACAGCGGGACCAGTACTTTCAGAGATTACCTCCTACAAACAAAAAACAAATTTTATCTTTTTATAATATTAGTGTAGATAACATTACGCTACAACCCACGGGAGCGGAGCAGTAACCAATGACACGGGTGAAGCCGCGGGGGACAGCTGATGCTAGTTCATGATAAATTGAAAATTTCATTGCAAGCCCTACTACGAGTTTATCTTTTAAATACAAATGATTATTAAAAAAAACACTTAAAATAAACAACGCTAAAGTCGATAATGGTGCTGATGGCGACGAACTAAAATTATCTCGAACAATTTATTAAAGTATTAAAATTACTATCTAACTTTTCCTAGAACAAAAGCATAAAATAGACGCAAAAGCTTTTCCCTTTTCATTATAAGTATAAGCCATTTCCGCAGTCATAATTACGCTTGCTTCGGTTACGCTCGCATGATACCATAGACAGACATTACTCGGCCTGAATACATAGGCTAACTTGACACAGTAATAAGTACCTTCCATTGTGACCATGGAGTGGTTAGCAAATGGAGCGATCATTTTCGAACGCGATCGACAACTGACACAAATAACGCACTTTAGTCGAATAGCAAACAGTGGAACATCGTTAGTGGAAAATGCTATGTGCATTCAAATTTACCACGTGTATTCAAATGTAACAACAGTCAAACCGGTGTTTGGTAGGTAGCTATACGGAAAATTAACTGTCAACAATGTAACAAAGTTATGAGTGTTCCAAGTAAAAAAAAATACAACACTGTCAATCTGTAGGTATTTAAAATTGTAAATGAAATGTAATTTAATGTATTGCAGGTAATTTAATATTATTTAACATAGGTATAGCAAGCCTGAAATAAATGAATTTATATATTTAAAGATCAATCAAAGTTAATTTTAGCACCTTTATGGAAACTTGGAAAGATTTTTGTATGTATTGCAAAATATCTTACTATTATACGTTTAACGTACTCAACTAACGGTAATCAACAGAATTATAAAGATACTAGTACATCTAGTTAGGCTGGAAGCCGACCCCAACAGTTGGGAAAAACTCAAGAAATGATGATGACGTTCTCCATTTGCTTATAAATCGGTGGTTCTCACTTGTCACCGACCTATTCAAGTATTCTGGTCCTGTCGACCGAAGTTTTCCTTCAACTCCTTTTAATATGATACTAAAGTTGGATATAATCCCCACTTTAAGAGTTTATTCCATGATATTGCCGATAAAAAGTGAGAAAATGGCAGCGTAAAATTTTTGTTGGTACTCAAACAATTTTGGTTATTGTTATACGAGTTTAAGAGGGATTTGGGCTATTTATTCGTTGTAATGAAGAGTTTTTACGTTTGTTTTTAAGACATACATATTTTTGACGTATTTTAAAACCGTTCTTCATTGATGTTAATCGTTTAAAAACACTTCAACAGCAATAAAATTTCAAAAGACGAAACATCAATTTTAGGCCTCTACCCGAGGGTCGCCATAATTGCCGGTCCAGTGTGTCTCGTATCCATCGGAATCCTGCAACCCTCACAAGATCATCGGTCCACCTTATGAGAGGTCTTCGGACGTTGCATTTTTTGGTACACGGTCGCCACCCTAGAACCTTTTACAAGAGGCGACATTACGAACGCAAAGATAGCTAAGTACATACCCGTTTCATTTTAATTTTATCTTCAAACCAACTTTTTTCAATTTATTTATTTGTGTAACATTGTGTATATACGTAATTCACTTGACAAATTATTTTTTCTAATTTTTATAAAAAATAAGAAACTCCTATGTTGCCTACTCCTTCGTTGCCTTGCATTCCAGGGCCCCGGGGTTTCCTTTCAGAAGCAAACCCATGGCCCCAGTAGGCTTCGACTCTGCTGGGTCCCTACGGTTTTGCTGACATCTCCTTGAGGCGCGCGTGGAACATTACGCACCGTTGACGACTTGGGCTCGGTTTGGACGGTTACCGGACGGTCAGACGGCGAGATATGTAATTTGAATCTTGTTTTAATCATTCTTATTAATTTTTGTTTTTAGAACAAAATTGTATAAAGCAAATCATTCTTATGGTAGGTATAATAGGGACCTACGATGTACTACGACCTACAGCGTACCTATTACTCATATACCAGTTACGACTTTTTTATTACTCACCTTGTGTTAAGCAGAAAAATTGTTTTGATTTGATTGATTTTTAATCCATACTATTGACGTATGGGCTGAATAAAGAAAGGTTGATAATATTTTTCTAAAACGTAGGTAGATTAGGATAGCTTTCAGATAGTATTGTAAGGCTAGAGTGAGAGTAGAGGCTTTTAATAAACCAGTGCGATTCCACCATCAACGATTGTATCATTGCTTACCATCAGGTGGGATCACAGTTAAGCACAAGTTTATATCATTTAGATAAATAAAATAAGTATGTATCCACTGGGCTGTAGGATTGTTTCAAAGAGTCACCGCAGCCTTGAAACGCACCGTAGGGGCCCAACAGGGTCGAATCCTACTGGGGCCATGGGTCGTGCGAAAGTAAACCCCGGGTCCCTGGAACGATGGCAAAGAAGAACAGGAGTGGGTTTTAGTCAGTAAAAGTCTGACTGTGGGAGATGTCATTAGATGATTTCCCATCTAAAAAAAAGCCTTTAAACGCAAAGGGAAACTAAAGTGTGTTTCTTCAGTTCCTTCAGTTGGGTGAGTTTTAAGTCAGTAAAAGTCAAGCACTTCTTGCTCCACCCAAAATGAGAGAAGTTGTCTGATGATTTACCACCTCAAAATAAAAAAAGCAACACATTTCACTACCAATCTGTAGCCACAAATTCAAAAATATTCTCGAAACATCAACAGGGATGAACACAAAAAGTAAACAGTAAACGCAGTCGCGTAAAAAAAACTCGAACTGAAAGGAGACAATTTTTTTTGTTTGGGGAATAGGCCCACCACAAATTGTGGCGTATAGCAATGAAAGGCACGTTAGTTTATTCCTTATAATCTCTAGATTACATTGGTAATATTAGCAAAACTTTATGTAACTGGAGTACCGTGAAATACGACAGTCAAAACATGACTCTCATAATAACCTAAAATCTCACAAGAGCGATTGTCTAATGAGTGGATAGGTCTCCTTGGTATTTTAAGTTAAAATAGTGCATTGTTCAATAATATACAGTATAAAACAAAGTCACGTCTGTACTACGTGACAGACTTTGATGTGATTTACACGATTTGATAGACTTATTCATGAAAATGCGTAGATGTATTCATTTCGAAATAGCGCGGCTTTTGCCGGCCATTGACTGTAGATATAAAATAATAATGTGATGTGTTTTATGCTGGTTGTGTAAGGAGAAAAAAAACACATTATAGGTACATCACAAGTATTTATTACTGTTCATCATCATCATTTTCAAAGTCATCTCTTAAAAGCAGTATTTCATCTAAAAAAGATGCAGGTGGCTCAACCTCACCTTGATGCCGCGCCCAAGATAAAAACCACACTATACACATCACATATGCACAGCAGCCAACAGTGCGTCTGCCCACTAAACAATTACAACAGTATCCAGCAAGAGCAGTATTCAACATTCCGTTGAAATCGTGCTGCACAATTGATACAACGGCTTTGTGGATTATGCATATATCTACAGATGCCATTTTCATAAAATCTTTCGAATAAAAATACGAAAAGAACAGAAGAAACATGCAACTATCTAGTAATCGGAAACAATAATAATGTTGTCTGTAGCGGTGGGCGTTTCAACGACGAACAGTTTTCAAAGACCGTTTTTTGTTCTGCAACGTAACAACCGTTTTCCATCCTGCGACCAAATGGTCTTCGTTGCACAAACCAGTCTTCGAATTACTGTATGCGAATTGTTATCTTACTGTTAAGAAAATAAGGTCAAAAATCCATTGCTTCAACTATCACACTCGTGGCGTCGTCGTTTTTAAAACCAGTTATTGCAATGAAAAATGAATTTTATGTTTATAGTCATAAAACTGGTTTTGAAACGACGACGCGACGAGTACAGCCCCCCTAGCCAAGTTACAATCGTATCGTTCGGCGCGAATGCCTCGAGTAGGCCACGCCTCCGATTCCTTTGTTCTGACGTCATCTCAACGCTCAGTCACGTGGTCAGAACAAAGGATTCGGAGGCGTGGCCTACTCGAGGCGTTCGCGCCGAACGAAACGATTGTAACTTGGCTAGGGGGGCAGAATTTATTACCGTCCTCAAACTAGTTGCGACAACGAACATTTTCTGCAACTACTTCACTCAATGATAGTTTCGTCTTCAAACCAGTTGCGACGACGACCGTTTTCTGCAACCGTTTTTGTCGTCGCCAAAACGGTTACGTCTCGTCCGTCTAAAATTCGACAACGACCCACCACTAGTTGTCTGTCAGTGTCAAACTGATTGAAACTGGACCAAAGATTATCTGCAACGGGCTATTAATTACGTTTCGTTCCACGGTGATTTTTAAAGTACGTTACTTGATATTTGTGTTAACCGTTAATAACAGCATTAAAAACAAGTTCGCTGTACCAATTAATTATTATCTCTTGAAACGCATTTAAATCCGATGTCACCGCTGCGCACTGTAGTAACATATTTTTTTTCACGTTAAAATAAACTTGAAAACGCTCCTAAACAAGCATTTTTTGCCGTAACACTTTTTTACTATTATTTCATTATTCCGGTTAGATTTCTATATAATTTTTGGTCTGTTAATTATAATAAGATGATCGCTTTTTCCATGTGAAATATGATTAATAAACGTAACCGTTTAATAGTGGGCCCAAAAAAAATTGTCTCCTTTCAAAACATAGTTACGTACAAACACCACTGAAACCATAGCCGTTACTTGTTTGCGCTTTTGAAAAGCTTCGAAAATTGCTCGTACCTATAGTTTTTTTCGAGTTACTGACGATTCGGACAGTGTCCGAATCGACACATTTTACTTTTCGATATTTTTTCACTGACGATTCGGATACCACCGAATTTATTGAAGTTATTTAGTACAGTTAAATAAAAAAAAGTCTTTAAATATAATAGTTTTATAAAGAAATTTATTACCCGAAGTTGCCGCCTTAAATCCAACCTAAAATAGTTTTGGTAACGCATTTTTCCCATATATTATATTTAAAAACTTTTTATCTGACTGTACTAAACATGTGTGTTCGAATCGTGAAAAAATATTAAAATAAAAATGTGTCAATTCGGACACTGTGTCCGAATCGTCAGTAAGTCGTTTTTTCGAGCTAAAATCGGACTCGGCACGTTTTTCTATTCGTGCATTGTTCACGGTACCCTGAACAATCAAAAGTTGCTTTTCATTTAACTTATCGGATCCCAAACAATGCGGGTATCGGGAAACGCGGGAACGGTGAAATTGGTTTATACCTTTGTCTTGTTGCTTTAAATCTCGCGAAGAATCGGATTTTATTTAGGAACATGAATATGTATGTGTGCGTTTTGTATCCGTGAGTTATTTATTGAGAGAAGATTAAATCGTTTGGAAGATTTGGAAAAAGAATTCAATTGAACAATGAGTTTGCAGACTTTATTGCGAATTATACACAGACTAGCTACTGTCAGCAGAGTCGCCCGCGTGAAAATAGAATATTATTCCAAAGTAACACACTCCCTGGATAAAAAGAATCTTATGTGTTATTCCAGGACATTGTCTCACCCGTATCCAAGTATCATCGAAATTCGTTCTGCCGTTGTTTAGGGTTCCGTACCTCAAAAGGAAAAAACGGAACCCTAACAGGATCTCTTTGCTGTCTGTCCGTCTGTCTGTCTGTCTGTCAAGACCCTTTATCTTGGGAACACGTGAAGGTATTGAGTTGAAATTAAAACCATTTACTCAAGTCTGCAGATTGTTGAAGCTGTAAAAAAATTAGATTTTTAAGTTAACGTGAAAAATAGATACTTCGGTTTATGGGGCAAAAAAAGTACATTTCGACACTCTCGAGGAAATCGAAATTCATAGGGTACTTCCCGTTGACCCAGAATCCTGAAGTTTGGCATAAAGCGAGGTCTTATAGCACAAGTATAGGAAAAAATCTTGTTGAAATCTGAAAAAATTGTTGTTACGTCATAATTTTTTTTTTGCTATTCGGAAATATCTTTTGAGACTCCATTCCGGAATTGAACTTATTTACTTTGGTAAGTTTGTACGGAACCCTCAGGGTGTGAGTACGACTCGCACTTGCCCAATCTTTATTATTTATAGACTCGTGTTTAACCAGTATCTCACTTGATGATAAGCGATGATGTGGCCGACGATGGACCCCTATAGCCCAGAAGTTACCGATTCACTCTTGACTTAAAGACCCTAGGTTTGAACGTGCAGAAGTAACAAACACACACTTGCTCTCACAAACTTTCGTCTTTGAAATATTAGAGTGACTTAGTACAAGTAATGAAAAAAAAAAATTACTTTTGTAAGATAAGCTGCGAGGTGGTATTAAATGTAATCCCAGGAGAAATAAAAAGAGAATCATAGTACTAATTTAACTTTTAATCTAAACCCAAACAATCCGAAATTGGATATTATTAAATCCTTTTAAAAGCCTTTGTGTCACGCGTCCCTAAAAGCTAAAAATACACCTAGATTTAATAAAAGAAAATTACTTTTTGTGTATAAGGCAAGCTAAACTGTAGGATCGTCTGAAAAATAAAATAGTCTTTAACTAGATGATAAGGATCATAGCAGCATAAGCGTAATCGGCCTTATAATGTTCCCACTGTTGGGACTCAGGCCTCATCTCTAGGAGAGGGAATGGGCCGTAATCTAACACGCGGGCTCAGAGGTTGGTGGACGTCACAATCATCATCATAATTTTAGCCGAAAGACTGACCACTGTTGGACATAGGCCTCCCCCAAGCGTCTCCACAACGACCGATCCTGTGCGTCTCTCATCCACCGCATTACCGCGACTCTCACCAGGTCGTCGGTCCACCTTGTGAGCCTTCCAACGCTGCGTTTTCCGGTGCATGGTCGCCACTCTAGAACCTTTCGGCCCTATCGACCATCCGTTCTACGAGCAATGTGCCCTGCCCACTGCCACTTTAGTTTGGCGATTCTTCGGGCTTTGTCGGTGACCTTGGTTCTCCTGCGGATATCTTCATTCTTTATGCGATCACGCAAGGAAACTCCGAGCCCTTTCCATTGCCCATAACAATATATCTTAGAATTTTTGATTCACAGTATTATACAGACATAAAGTACACACATAAAGTAATACGCCTGGCTAGGTCTACCCGCGGCCTACAACTCGTAAGTCGGGACCGTTACCATTGGGCCACCACTGCTTTTAAGCTCGATAAGGATCTTTCTTCATAAAATCTTACTGGGTTTCGGATTTTAATAAGTAAAACGACAATGTAATTTCAAAAATTTACTGTTATAGCCACATCAAAGAGCAAATTACCAAAAACGATTTAAATCAAAAATTATTTTAGTTCATAAAACAGTTGTAATTAATTTCAAGGAAGTAATTCTGCCCATCCGGCCGAGGCTCCGCAATTTCCTGGGGATTGTACCCAAGTCTTTAATATGGCAATGTCGTTATAAACTTAGATATTGTCGGAAATTGGTCGAAAAGTAGTCATCGTAATATTAATTAGAATTACTGGAGGGAATGACAAAGAGTGTTATGGGAAATTGTTTTTTGTTGAGAGGCGAATTGAGGTTTAGATGAGAGAGGGGAATTGGCTATTTAAAAGAGGCAAATCAATTTTGGCCGCTGCGTTGCGTGTCGCAGGTTCCCGCGCGGAACAAATTTTTGTATGGCATACTAACAGATAGGTGTTCTGGGTCTGGGTATCTGTATCTCGTATATGTGAGAGTTTTTATAATAAAAGTTGCCCCTGGGAATCATTAGTTTACATGTTTGTGAACGCACCCATGATACAGAAGTAATTCTTAGTGTGGAGTATAATATGCCGGACAGAGTTCCGGCGGGATCTCATGGTGGAATGGCGACTGTGACCGTCGCAACCCAGTGCTGGGCACGCCATAATTATGGCGGTAAGTCCCCTCTTTGAGGAGTGGCTGGAAAGACAATACGGGGTCCTTACCGTCCGCATGACATAGGTTCTAACCGGATATGGTAAGTTCGGTAGGTTCCTGCACCGGATTCGTGCGGTGGAGCATACGGTAGAGTCACCTCTACCGCCCCGCTTAGGCAGAGCACCGCCGTGTCCTCGTGTGGGCGATCGGCGGCAACGACCTCTCGCGCCAGGCCTTGCTGTCCATGGTCTGGAGCGAGGAGGAATGGGAGCTGTCACCTCCTTCTGCGACGCAGTAATGCTAGCAAAGGAGGAGGCCCTCACGCCCCAGCCGCAAGAATCCCGATCCTGATCTCCAGCCATCGTAGGCGTAGGCTTGCGGACGGCGAGCAAAGGGTAGCATAAAGTCCGGTCGTCCAGCAATCGTCCGGACCGAGCACAAGTCGTCGACGGCGCGTAGTGTTCCACGCGCGCCTCAAGGAGATGTCAGCATATCGTAGGGGCCCAGCAGGGTCGAATTCTACTGGGGCCATGAGTTAAGTGGGCCCTGGTACTCAAGGCAAAGAAGGAATAAACGAGTGGGTTTTAGTCGTTAAAAGTCGGACAAGGCGTGTGCCTTCTCGGTCCGCCTAAGGGCGGGAGATGTCTTTAGATGATTTCACACCCAAAAAAAAAGTGTTGTAACAAAAAAAAAGTCGTTGTATCTGCAACCCGCATTTTGCATTAGTAATAAACAATCCTTAAAATAAAAATAAAAAGATCTAATGCAACTGGGTATAAAAACTAATATTTTAATGAAGCTTCTAGTTCGTAAATGCTAACATATTCTTTAATAACGACAGCAAACTAACATCATTCATTACCAGTAGCATTCTATTCAAGCCTTTCAACCTCACCACGAAACCTCCACTATTTATTCATAATTCAGGTTTCAAAGCGACCCTAAACTGCCGATATGGTCCATCCGCCGCACAGTTGACTGTCAAAGGGCCGAGCAGGTGAATTGAATCAGGGTCTCTTTGCCCTCAAAGGGTGCCGACCACTTATAACTTTACCCAGAATAATGGATACGAAACCGCACGTTATGAACTTCCACTTGCCATTGCAATATGGCGGACAATTCCATTTATGAGTTTTGAATTGAGAATGATTTTAGGTGACAGCTGATTGGAGAACATGTCTATGGCCTTTAGTTTCTGTGTTTGTTCCAATAAACTAGTATAATATGGCATGAATTTATCTATAATCGAGAATTAACAAAAAACTATTTTATTTTTTCTTTTGGGATATTGAGTCTTATAATACATATTTTGAGTTCTGTATTTCAATATCTGTACAAAGAATGAAACACTAACTCGCAAATCCATACTTCCATACAATAATTATAATAAATATACAAAAGAATAAAAGTAACTCTGTCTGTCAAACCGAACTTCATGAAATGCAACATCGCAATAGCCTTTTTTTTTTTTTTTTTGTTGCCGAGGTGGAAAATCCTCATGGATGTCCTTCGCCTGGGGCAGGCGAAGGGGTCTGTCAGACTCTTACTGACTAAAAACCACCCCGGTGTTCCCTCCCACACTTGGACCGGGGATCGTGGGAGCTGATACGCCATCCATGATCCCCGGCTAGTGCCAGCCCGCCTACGCGGGCCACCTCAGGCCCGCGGGGAGTGTGAGGTGTCCTGCCCCCGCGACGTCCAATAGGGGCGCGCGTGGAACACTACGCGCCGCCGCCTCGGGTCTTGCTGGATGGGGGACGGCGGACGACCCCGAGTCCGCCGTCCCTCCGGACCTCTTTATGGGGGCTGGAAGAGGGCGTTGTCTGCCCTCCGCCGACGACCGGTTCGCCTGCTGCGGCACGGGAGAGTGGCCACGGCCTCCCTCTCCCTCTCCGCAGCCTCCTTCTGCGAAATTACGTCTTCACAGAAGGAGATCACCGCATCCCACGACTCAGCGCCCCCGACCATCGAACGAGCGACGGCCGGCAGCGACAGGTCGGGGCCCACTTCAGATACAAGGGCACGGCGCTGCTCCTCCCATGCGGCACACTCTGCCAGTGTGTGCTGCGCCGTGTCCTCCAGACAGTCGGTGCAGTGATGGCACCGAGCGTCCGGCTCCCTGTTTATGCGACACAAGTACTTCCCGAAGCAGCCATGCCCCGAGAGCACCTGCGTCGCCCTAAACGACAGGGAGCCGTGCTTCCTCCCGAGCCATTCGTCGAGCACTGGTCGGATCGCATCGACGGTGGCGAGGCCGGCGGTAGGGCGCAGAAGCCTGTCCCGCCATTCCGCCACCATAACCTCGCGGAGCTGAGACCGACGCAGCTCGATCTCGCGCTGCATCGGTTCACCACCCCGCGTCCTCATCTCCTCGCGCCACCGGTACAGTGAGGCGAGGACTCTCGCCTCCAGTTCCCAGGGCGGAGATCCGGCCAGAGCACAACCCGCCTCGTAGGAGATCGTGCGATACCCCCTGATAGCCCTGACGGCCATCGCCCTCTGCGGTCTTCGCAGGATTGCGATGCTGCCGGCCGTCAGGTCAGAAGCCCATACCGGGGCCCCATACAGGGCCATGGATCGCACGATCCCCAAGTACAGCCGCCTACAGGCAGTGCTCGGGCCCCCTAGATTGGGAAGCAGCGTTGCGAGCGCGCCCGCTGCGCCCATCAACTTGGGCGTCAGCCGCCGAAAGTGAGGGCCAAAGTCCCACCGGCCGTCGAGCACCAATCCTAGGTACAACATCGCAATAGCCTAGGACTAGGAAAAGGGCATGGGACACTTTTTATTAACATACCAATTAAAATGAATTATTGCCTAAGCAACTAGCTTCTACCAGCGGTTTTGCTCGCGTGAGAGAAAAAATTAATCATCCTAAGGCAATTCTATGACATGGCCTACTTGTTTGCCAAATTTCATTGAAATCCGTTCAGCCGTTCCGGCGTGAAGAAGGAACAAACATACATACACATTTTTTTTAGGTTGGAAATCATTAAATAAGTCCTCTCGCTCTAGGTGGAGCGAGAAGGACAGACTACTATTACTGATTAAAACCCACGGTTCCAGTTTACGACACAGTTGACGCGGTCGTTGAGCGTGTAAATGCTGCACTTCTTGTCGCGGGTTCAATTCCCGCATAGAACACATATTTATATAACCTACAGATTCCGGGTTCTTCAGTTCCGGGTCTTTTTTTTTCTTTTCTTTGGGAATATCATCCAATGTCACCCCCGCTCTTGGGCGGGGCGAGAGGGTGTGTCAGACTTTTACTGACCAAAAACCCACTCCTGTTCCTTTTTTGTCTTCGTCCCAGGGCTGAAATTTCCTTTCAGAAACAAACCCTTGGCCCCAGTAGGCTTCGACCCTGCTGAGCCCCTGCGGTTTGCTGACATCTCCTTGAGGCGCGCGTGGAAAAGTACGCACCGTCGACAACTTGGTCTCGGTCCGTACGGTTACCGGACGATCGGACGGCAAGCTACCTATTGCTCGCCGTCCGCAAGCCCGCGCCTAAGATGGCCGGAAATCGGGATCAGGATTCCGGCGGCTGGGGCGTGAGGGTTGCGCCCTCGCGCGTGATAAGTTTGCGGATGCAACTACGATACAGGTGTAATGCTTAATGTGGAGTAACGTTTTTTAAATAAATTCAGACAACTCGACGTATACCGAGTGTCCACCTTTACATTATTAACACCTCTACGGTCCGGACTAAGCGCGTCGCCTGCGTTTATACCGCGTACGTCGAAGGACTGAAACAATTTGCCTGCTGCGGTCTTCCCGTCCATTGATAATAGGCTTTTAATAAACTAGTGCACCTCACCATCAACCATTGCGTCACTGCTTACCATCAGGTGGGATCGCAGTTTACATTAATTTAAAAAAAATGGTTCACTGCAATCCAAGTTGTCCTTTGACATAGGTAGTTATTTCACGCGCGCCCTAAAGAGATGTCAGCTAAACCGTAGGGGCCCAGCAGGACCTAAGTCTACTGAGGCCATGAGTTTACTTCCGATAGGGAAACCCGGGGTCCTGGAATGCAAAGTAAAAAAACTGGGCTAGTGCGAGTCGAACTCGCGTCCTGAGGGTTCCGTACAAACTTACCTATGTAAATAGGAATTCCGGAATGGAGTCTCGGAAGATTTCTACGAATCGCAAAAAAAAAATTGTGACGTAACAACAAATTTACAGTTTACAGATTTATTCCTATACTTGTGCTATAAGATCTTGCTTTATGCCAAATTTCAGGATTCTGGGTCAACGGGAAGTACCCCATGAATTTTGATTTCCTCGAGAGTATCGAAATGTACGTTTTTTGCCACATAAACCGAAGTATCTTTTTTTCTCGTTAACTTACAAGTTTGATTTTTTTACACCTTCAAGAGTCCGCAGACCTAAATGGTTTTAATTTCAGACAGACAGACGGACGGACAACAAAGTGATCCTATAAGGGTTCCGTTTATCCTTTTGAGGTACAGAACCCCAAAAAGGAACAGTCACTTTTTAGTCAGTAAAAGTTTTACACGCCCTCTCGCCCCACACTAGAGCAAAAGAAGTCATTGGATGTTTTCCCACCTTAAAAAAAGGACCACGGTAATTCTTTCGATTAATCTCACAGAGACAACCATATACGAGTATAATACTTACTACTACATACAAACGTTTGCCTTTATAATACGAGTGTAGTGCTTAACCACTTCACAATAGGTATTTCACCCCCTTGTAAGGCAGTAAACACACAGTATTTAGCTAATAACAGATTGTCTCACACGTTATCCAGCCCACCCCAGAATTACGCCTATCAGCCCATTATGAACCACTTCGATGGGTCTATTGTAAGTGGAGCAGTGGACGCAATTCTCCAGACGTTAGCCCGTATGGCCTGTGTAGACGGAGCGTTATAATAACGTTGGTCAGTCATGAATATAGGCTTTGCGTATGGTATACAATTGAGATAAAGACATTGTTCTAAAGGTAATGTGAAATTGTAAGATTACTTGAATATAACACAAGCAACCCGGCCTGGTTGCACACATCTACAGCCTGACTATAGCACTTAGCCCGCTACTTTGTTCGCGGGAATATATTCTTAAAAACTTTAACACCCCTGGGACGAAGGCAAAGAAGCAACAGAAGTGGGTTTTTAGTCAGTAAAAGTCTGACACTATCTCCCGCTCCGCCGAAGAGCACGATTTGTCATAAGATGATTGTCCCACCCAATAAAAAAAAACACCCCGTAAACCGTCTTTTGAGGGTAGTTTTAGAAAACTAATAATGACAGCCTTTATTATTCACTAGCTTTTGCCCTTGGCTTCACCCGCGTACCTAAAATATAGCCCATGTCAATCAGGAATAAAGCGGCTTTCTATTAGTGAAAAAATTTTAGTAATCAGACCAGTACTTTCAGAGATTACCTCCTACAAACAAAAAACCATAAAAACAAAAAAAAAAACTTTACCTCTTTATAATATCAGTGTAGATTTCCACCAGAACAGAGCAGTAACCAAAGATGCGATAGGAATCGCAAAGGACAGCTAGCAATCAAAAACTTCTGCCCCCCTAGCCAAGTTACAACCGTTTCGTTTCGATTCTCTTTTCGTTGATCGCCTCGAGTCGGCCACGCCTCCTATTCCTTTATTCTGACCACGTGACTAAGCGTTGAGATGATGTCAGAATAAAGGAATCGGAGGCGTGGCCTACTCAAGGCGATCGACGAAAAGATAATCAAAACGAAACGATTGTAACTTGGCTAGGGAACTTGGCTCAACAGATAAAAAAAAAGACAAGTAAGTAAAGTATATAATAAATAAATAAATAAACAGATTTTAAAAATCTTATCACCAATAGAATGCTACTGTATCGCTGAGTGATATAGGCTATGCATTTTCTACTTTCACATGAGTGAAGCCGCCATTAGAAACGTGTCTGCCACATTTCTCATTCAACCATTAAATCATCTAGTTACCATACTCGTTTAGTTTCTTATCCTATTCAAAATCTGAAAATTCAGGGAAGTTATAAATTGCAGAAATACCATATTGATGTTTACAATCAATATTGAGCATGTTCGGCTTACGATAGACTATCTAAAATCCCGCTTACACTACAAACCAATGGTATGCGATGCAACGTAATTTTGTTTTGTATTTACCGTACTATCCACCACCGCAACTCAGGAACTAATGATGCGAGCTCAATGGAGTGTACACTGAAACAATAATTAAACTTTAGATTCGACCAAACAGAGGAGAGCAAACATATGAAACATTTGGTCTGGAATTCTCACTTATATGGAACTATTCGATATCGCTTAACGTTCTCAAATGCTGGGTTGAGATTAAATACAAATCAGCGATACGTAACCGGACGGGTTCCTCTTGGAGCCGATTCGGATTGGAATAATAAATTGGGACGGTAGCTATTGCTGTATGTGTTTTCGGGCAATGTTCTGTTTACTTTAAGAACGAGGTTTGGGATTTCGTAGTTTGGATATGATTCTTATTTACCGTATCAAGCATGAGTGAGAAAGGTAGCTTAGCTAATTGCACTATTTCACGATTAAACCCTATCATCATTTCAGCCGAAACATGTCCACTGTTGGACATAGATCTCGCCACAATGAACGGTCATGTACGTCTCGCATCCATCGAATTCCCACGACCCTCACCAGGTCATCGGTCCACCTTTTAGGAGGCCTACCAACGCTGCGTTTTCCGGTACGCGGTCGCAACTCTAGAACCTTTCGGCCCCAAAGGCCATCTGTTATGCGAGCAATGTGCCCTGCCCACTGCCATTTAAGTTTAGCGATTCTTCGGGCTATGTCAGTAACCTTGGTTCTCCTGCAGATATCTTCATTCCTGATCACACAAGGAAAATCCGAGCATAGCGTATTTCGAAGCATTGCAGACAGAAATTGCTATGACATAAATAATAATGATAATTTATTTCGCTCCAAAATTAAAAACTGAAAATACTGACATAATATAATACCAAAATTGTACACTTAGTTCGCAATAAACGTTTTGACTTTAACTTCGATTATGGCTATCAGACCTAAGAGAATAGTCATATTCCGAATATATAACAATATTGTGATATCTTGTTATCAAAACTCATTGTGATGTGGTGTTGTTCTGAGTTCTTTTGCGGTTTCTAGTAGAACCACCTGACTTGGAGGTTTATTTCGACTTTCTCAGTATTATCTTCAATTTTCAAATTGCGGGCGATATCGTCAACAACGCGAACTGTATAGCAAATGTCCTTGTCTAAACGGCCTTGAGGTATATGGTTGATGAACAGCGAAACGACTAAGGGAGATAACAGGGATCCTTGAGGGATTCCAGCTCGAATGAGAAGGGGCATCAGAGTGGTTCTTCAATGTGATAGTGGAAGGGGCGATTCGACAAAATGTCTCACAAGATGAGTATGAGACAATCTATTATATCGAGTTAGTATAGATTATAACATTAGGTATAAAAAATGTGTGCCAGATTTTATCGAAAGCTTTCACTGTATCAAAGACCAAGACGTTAGCCATCGCGTTATACTAGAAGCGAGAGCGAATCGGTGTTCAACGATATGTCGGGTTTGTTTTGATACACAGATGTTCGGTTCAGAAACCAAACTGCTCGTTGGGAATAAGATTCTTAAGCCGCTTATAAATAACCCTATCGTTGATTTTACCGATAATATTGGGCAGACTGATGGGAATGCGCGCTGTGATGTGGTATCTTGTGTGTCAAGTGGCGCTATAGGTACCACGCAGTGTTCTATGCAGAGGCGTAAAGGTGGCGTGTACGCCGCTCGTCCTTACAGTCATATGGTGTACGTAGTGTGTTAGGCATCAGCGGGTTATATATAAACCAATGAAACGTGAAATCAGCTTGTTTTTTGTTGCACTTTTTATTTTACGTTTCCACATTTTATTTTAAATTAAGTTTAACATTAATATTTACGTTGTACTAAAGTTATAAATTTAAGTAAATTTTAAGTTTATATATTTTCTTTTATTATTGTAAATGTGGGGACTATGTTGATCACAGCCTCCCTAGCCAAGTTACAACCTTTTCGTTTCGATTCTCTTTTCGTTGATCGCCTCGAGTCGGCCACGCCTCCTATTCCTTTGTTCTGACCACATGACTGAGCGTTGAGATGACGTTAGAATAAACGAGACGCTCGCACAGCAGAGATCAGGAGACATCTGGGCTCACACAGCATCTGAGTGAGGCGGCGGATGCGGCTCAGCAGCGGTACCCTTCTGCCCAGTTGGTGTTACTGGGGGATTTTAATGCCCACCACCAAGAGTGGCTTTTCCCGTACCAGTCCACAGACCACGCTGGGCGAGAAATGCGAAAGCTAGCGCTAGCATTAAATCTCACTCAGCTGGTCCAGGGGGCAACGAGGGTGCCGGATGTGGATTCGCACACAGCCAATTGCCTGGACCTTCTGCTGACAACAGATCCAGACCGCTACTCTGTGTCGATATGTTCGCCTTTTGGCGGTTCCGACCACTGTCCGGTTAAGTCTGTGTCTGTCTACTCCCCGCCCGATCCCAACCCTAGGGGCACCCGGCGGGTTTGGCGATACAGGTCAGCAGATTGGGATGGCTTGCGGTCTTTCTTCGCATGCTATCCTTGGCAGCCCACTTGCTTTTCTTCAGATGATGCTTCGTCGTGCGTAGATGCCGTGACGGATGTGTTGCGACAGGGGATGGAGTACTTCATCCCATTCTCTGACGTAACAATGTCTGACCAAGCTCGTCCATGGTTTGGCGCCAAATGTGATCGCGCAGACGCGCTTAAGCACGCGGCATATCGAGCTTGGGCCGACGCTCGTACGCGCAAAGCAAGCGACGTGGCTCAAAAAAAGGTCTTTAACAGGGCTGCCAAGTCCTGCAAGAAGGTGTTGCGGAGGTCTCGGTTTGACCACATAACCACAGGTCTGTGTGATTGGATCGCAGACTTCTTGAGGGATCGATCCATCCGAGTGGTTGTTGATGGCTACTCGTCCGGTCAAATGGATGTTAATGCCGGGGTCCCTCAGGGGTACTCTCGGCAACACTGTTTTCGCTGCACATAAATTACTTACTTAAACCCGGTATCTTTGGGTATGCAGTCGACAGCACTGTTGCCGAGAGATATGTGTCTGACGCACGTGCTAGTGGGTCACAGATCCAGTCATCCCGAGAGGCTATGGTTGAACGCTTAAACTCATCCTTGAAGGCGGTTTCCGATTGGGGCGATGCCAATCTAATCAAGTTCAATGCAACTAAAACCCAAGCGTGTCTTTTTTCCGCTAAACAAAGTCAATTCCAACCGGCTCCATCTTTCCGAGGTGTGACCGTGCCAATAACCGACCACCTTGAGCTTCTCGGGGTTACGCTGTCGTCTACTCTCAATTTCGGCTCATACATCGAGGCAAAGGCTCAACTGGCTGCCAAAAAATTAGGGAACTTAGCAAAGGTAAGACGGTACTTCACGCCGGAACAGCTGCTCAACCTTTATCAAGCGCAAGTACGATCGTGTATGGAGTACTGCTCTCATCTTTTGGACGGCTCTGCCAAATACCAGCTTGATGCGCTAGAGTCGATTGAGAGGCGAGCTAAGAGGATCATCGGCAATGATGCACTTGTTGAGTCGAAGCTCCAAAGCCTTGGGCATCGCCGCCGAGTTGCTAGCCTGTCGGTTTTCTATCGTTTACATTTCGGGGAGTGTGCACTGGAATTGCACAATCTAATTCCGCCAAGTACGTTCCATCATCGGACCACTAGACGTACGACGTCCACCGGTACATGGTAGACATCCCACCCATACGCACAAAACGTTTTAAGAACACATTTATTATGCGTACAGCCAAGGAGTGGAATTCCTTGCCGGAGTCTGTGTTTCCAGATAGCTACAACTTAGAGGTCTTTGAGTCAAGAGTGAATAGGCTACTTCTAGGCAAGCGTGCTCCATCGTCGACCACATCATCGCTTACCATCAGGTGAGATGGTGGTCAAACGCGAGCCTATAATTAATAAAAAAAAAGGAATCGGAGGCGTTCATGCGGCCTACATAGTTATTTCTTTAATCTTCTTTCTTTCTTTAGTAGTCTTTGCTGTATGGCCTTTTTAAGAGACTTTAACTTCTGAGTTGGTTTTGGTGTTTCTTCTCAGGGTAATAAGTTAGGAAACACCAGCTTCATCTAATTTAAATTTAAGACAAAAATGTCGTATAAAAATGTTTGTAAAACCTATTTGCAAAAGATTTACCGCCTGCCGCGACAGAGCGCGGTATCGTGTGAGAATCGCCATTAGATTAATTAACTACGCCATAACTCCTTATCTCCATACTGTACCTTTTTATTAGAGGTGGGATTCAGATCACGTTATTAGCAACCTCAGGGCGCTGAGCTTCGGCTGCATAGAGACGGTCACAAAAGGAATAAACCGAACACATCATGTACTGTTCCCCGAATATTCGTCGTATCTAGTAGATTTTGAACGTCGACGATATTTGACGAATTATGTTCCTTTCGATACATGAACGTTAATATTTTGTTGAAAAATTTATCTAAAGTTACAATAAAATTGTAAAATTGCTTATTTTATAATATGTTGGTACAAGATATGTAATTCGTAGAATTATTGACCTGTTTGCTCAAATTCTTTGACTGATTAGGTACTCGTAACCGACACTAGACGTCGTACCTATTTATTTTTTTACTGTTTTTTTATTATTATTATTTCTTGGCCTATCCTATAACAGGCCATGAGAGTAAAGCAGTAAAGAAAAAAAAAGAAAAGGCTAATAAATTATTTTATATGAATACACTAGGACATTGTTGATCCCCGTGCCTCGGAAAGCACGTAAAGCCGTTGGTTCTGGTTGTTAGAATAGAATAGAATAGAATAGAATAGAATAGAATAGAATAGAATAGAATAGAATAGAATAGAATAGAATAGAATAGAATAGAATAGAATAGAATAGAATAGAATAGAATAGAATAGAATAGAATAGAATAGAATAGAATAGAATAGAATAGAATAGAATAGAATAGAATAGAATAGAATAGAATAGAATAGAATAGAATAGAATAGAATAGAATAGAATAGAATAGAATAGAATAGAATAGAATAGAATAGAATAGAATAGAATAGAATAGAATAGAATAGAATAGAATAGAATAGAATAGAATAGAATAGAATAGAATAGAATAGAATAGAATAGAATTTTATTTTGCAAATATGGGTATTACATAGTTCTTAAGATTACATTATAGCTCAGCCACATTTTACCATTCGGCATGCAAACATTTAAAATTATTTATATTATTGTTATTACACTTAAAATTGTTTTTGATCAATTTATAAATCACTATTATTAAATGTTAAATCATCAATTTAATTTAATTAATATGTATTTATTTAAGGTAAAATATAAATTATTATCATTAAATTATATATTATGTCATTACAATTACAAATATTATACCATTATCATTAGATTATATAAAATGTCATTACTTGAATGAATGTGTCATTCGTAGATCTTTGACAGTCATTACAGGTAGTCAGACGAAAGAAAGTCTGACCATCAGTCAATCCAAGGACTATTGTGTTGCCCAGCAAACTGGGCTGTGGAGCTCTGATAGGCGGTCGCTATGTAAAACACGGGTATTCAGCCGCATCTAGTAAGACTCGCGCCAAGTCGCGGCATGGCGGACAGAGTTCCGGCGGGATCTCATGGTGGAATGGCGACGGCGACTGTCCCAACCCAGTGCTGGGCACGCTACAATTATGGCGGTAACTCCCCTCTTTGAGGAGTGGCTGGAGCGGCAACACGGCGTCCTCACCTTCCGCATGACGCAGGTCCTCACCGGACATGGCAAGTTCGGGAGGTTCCTGCATCGGATTCAGGCGGAAGCAACGCCCGAGTGTCATCACTGTGCGGACCACCCAGAGGACACGGTGGAGGTGTGCCCCGCTTGGGCGGAGCACTGCCGTGTCCTCGTAGAGGCAATTGGCGGCAGCGACCTTTCGCGTCGGGCCCTGGTTCAGGCTATGGTCCGAAGCGAGGAGGAATGGCAGGCGGTCGCCTCCTTCTTCGAAGCAGCAATGCTAGCGAAGGAGGAGGCTGCACGCGTGAGGGAACGAAGGTCCTCACGCCATAGCCGCCGTAATTCCGACCCCGACTACCAGCCATAGTAGACGCGGGCTTGCGGACGTCGAGCACTGGGTAGCTCGCCGTCCGGCTGTTCGGTAATTAACCGGACCGAGCCCAGTCGTCAACAGCGCGTAGTGATCCTCGCGCTCCTCAAACAGATGTCAGCAAACCGTAGGGGCCCAGCAGGGCAAATGCCCGGTAGCTAGGACCGCGGAGAATTTCTGAAAGGGAAACCCGTAGTCCTAGAACGCAAAGGATAATTGAAGGATACAGGTGTGGTTTTAGTCAGTAAAAGTCTGACACGCCCTCCCGCTCCACCCAGAGCGCGAGAAGTCATTTTGATGATTTCCCACCTAAAAAAATAAAAAAAATCTAGTAAGAAGGGAAGCCGACCCCAAGCTAGTTGGGAAAAGGGTGATGATGATGATGACATTCATTTCCATGGTCGGATATACTCAAATGATTGGGGTAACTGCAAGACATAGGAAAACTCTAAACAGACTCCGCACCCTGGTTGGGCGCAGCAAAGACAATCTCCACAGATGGGAATTCTCAGACGATTCCAATCTTCAGTGTTTGTGCAACGTTTCTTCGCAAACCATGTCCCACCTTCCATACCACATTCCATTATTGCATCACGTGCCCTGTTACCTGTTCACG
The DNA here is from genome assembly GCA_905147345.3 of Mythimna impura. Classification (NCBI taxonomy): domain Eukaryota; kingdom Metazoa; phylum Arthropoda; class Insecta; order Lepidoptera; family Noctuidae; genus Mythimna; species Mythimna impura. The sequence goes on along the minus strand of LR990353.1, from coordinate 18,468,900 downwards.
TAGGGACCTAATGACAGCATCAATAGACGGGATTACCGTGGCCATTCGGTTAGTATTCACTGGATCAGGCAAGGAATTTAACTAGTTTTCCATCGACACGCTAAGAAGAAGATACAGGTATTTAGTCTTTATAAGTCTGAGACGCCCTCTCACTTCACCCTAGTGCAGAAGATTATATCATCCCTAAAAAAAAATTGTAATGGGCTGCAGGTTTAGTCAGTAAAAATCTGGCATTTAATGAATTCGGGTCCCAATGAACAGTATCCATAATATTTTGCCCTTGCAAGAAGGAACCTAAAAAAAATCATTTAAACGATGGAACTGGTCGGAGTCACGGTAATAATAAATTGGTTTAGGGCGTAGTTAACTACTATTTTGTAATCAGATTATAAATTACAACTAAAATAGTTAACTACAAGTACTTTGAATACATGTAGATAAGATTACATATAACTTAACTGCAATAATCAAACTACACGAAGTAGTTGTTAATTTGATTCCTGTAATCTAGTAGTTATAATTACTGATTATTTTATATTTTGCAATTAAATAAACATGTAATGTGTTAGAATTATTTATTTATTCAAACTGAATCTGGCTCCAAAATTTAATTTAAAAAACACGGAATCTAACTGTATAAAAAATTAACGTATGTTTATTTGTATGAATAATTAATTGAATGCAAGTCGTAGATGTTTATATACTTGTATTTATTACATATAATTATTGCGTTGATTGGCAAGTAATAAAAAAACAACCTTAAAATATGTAGTTATAAAAAGTAGTCTCGTAATCGTGATTGCAACTACAATTTTTAGTTAGTAATCAAAACGTTTAACTACATTTTACGATTTTTTAATTTAATTTGTAGTTGTGATTACTAACTACAATATGTAGTCGTAGTTATTAATCAGTACTTAGATTACATATTGCCCAACACTAATGTACGTGTCACGGTCTTCGAGTGGTCATGGTTTGAGTCACATTGTAAGGGGCGCTGCCTCGACGTAATTTTCCGCAATGATGGACAATTGACAGTTTACAAGGAAACGGTCGACATGATAGCTGCATGCCGATTATATAGAAGTTGGAAGGGCAATTTTGCTGCGATGTCTTTTATGGATAATTAGGCACTGGTGGGTTAATAGAATTGATTTAAAGTACCGTCATTATATTTGATTATAACTGCTACTTGAATAATAATATGTATTCTTTTAACCGATTTCAAAAAGAAGGAGGTTCTATGTCTATGTATTGGCAAGTCGTTGGCTGAAAACTGCTCTAAACTACACGATTCTGCCTCACCACTATTGACGGATTCTTCCAACACTAGTACACAACTTAACTCATTTGTGCTGGAGGATTCAAGTGAGGATGAGATTTCTCACCTTATAATGGGTCTAAGAATGGATTGTACGGTAGGCCGTGATGATATATCGAATAGTTTTTTGAAGAGACATGTTGACTTTCTTGTACCGCCGCTTACTTTCATTTTTAACCAATGCCTCCATACAGGTCTTTTCCCTTCCCAATTGAAAAACTCCGAAGTTCGTCCAATTTTTAAGGGTGGTGATAAAAATTATATTCTACCCGCTATCTCAAAAATACTGGAAAAGATAATTAACAATAGACTCACTAAATACTTGGAAAAAAATAACCTACTTGCAAATAATCAATTTGGCTTTAGAGCAAACAGATCTACAGATGATGCTGTTTATTATCTAACTAATTTTGTGAGTACTAACCTAGATAGAGGGCGCAAATGCTTGTCTATATTCCTTGACCTAAAAAAAGCCTTTGACACCATTCCTATTCCGATCTTAATTACCAAGCTAGAAAAACTTGGAGTGCGATGACTTCAACTCCGTCTTTTCGAGAGTTATCTTACAGATCGAATGCAGCGTGTTCGTGTAGGGAGTTTTGTAAGCGCTGATCTTCCGGTTTTGTTTGGCATTCCACAGGGTAGCATTTTAGGCCCTACACTTTTTCTCATTTATATTAATGATCTCACTAGTATCGACATTCCCAAGGGTGACATCATATCATACGCTGATGATACAGCTCTTCTGTTCTCTGCTGATAACTGGGATGAGGCCTTTAATGCTGCACAAAATGGGTTTAATATCGTAAACCAATGGCTTAGGCTTCATCTTTTAACCTTAAATTCTGATAAAACCAAATACCTGACGTTTAGTATACGTCATTCAACAAATATAAGGAGCAACCACAACATAGTCCCTCACCAATGTTCCCTAGACACACACTGCAAATGTAAACCAATAGAACGTGTAAATTCAATTAAATACTTAGGTATCCTCTTCGACGCCAATCTTAGCTTCAAAGACCATATAAAATTGCTCAGCGCTCGAGTCAGAAAGCTAATATATGTGTTTAGGAAGCTGCGATACGTTGTTGATGCTTGGATATTGAAACAAATCTACTTTGCTTTGTGCCAGTCAGTACTCACATACTGTATCTCATCCTGGGGAGGAGTTCCTAAAACAGTTATTAAGCCCATTGAGATCGCTCAACGCGCCATTTTGAAGGTCTGCGCTTTCAAGCCTCGGTTATTTCCCACTGTGGAGCTATATAAATACTGTGAGGTGCTTACTGTCAGACAGCTCTACATACTAACTATAATTTTAAAGCAACATCAAGAATTAGCATATGACCCCAACCTTACACACAGGCGCAGGAAACAATTAGTATGTACTCGTGTTCATAAACCGGAAACGTCTTTTATTAGAAGATTTTTTGTATTTTTGGGTCCCCATGTCTATAATAAAATAAATTATACTCTGGATATTTATTCGCTTAATAGGGTTCGTTGCAAAGACAGGGTGAAAAAGTACTTATTGACTTTAACTTATGATGACACAGAAAAATTATTTATCGTACCGAGGTAGACAGGGTCCTTTGTGCAATTTCTAATTCGTTCTTCGCTAATTACTCTATATCTACACATACACTCACACCAATTTACTCCGCACATAACATTTCATACATCATCACACACACACACACACACACACACACATACATACACATACATACACCAACATTCATTGCCCATTACACTCTGACTCACTTTTCGTCATGCATAGATTCCAACTCTTAATTTAGCTTATCCTAACTTTTATTATTATTATTTTTTTATTATTATTGTTCTTTTTTTATTCTTTTTTTGGTTTTATTGTTGAATCCAAATAATGCTGTACTCGTTAGCTTAATTTTTGTATGCAAATAATTTTCCGAGAGGTTTGGCGCTGTATACCGAGATACAGGTTTTTACCTAGTTCGGTTACAGATGCACCTATTATACTGTATTGTATTTATAATAGCTTAACTCCTTGAGTAGCGTAATTAGAGACACAATAGTAAGACAATAGCGCACGACCGCCGGCGCTCGTGCGGGGATCAACAGCTTAAACTAAATTTTAAGTTTCTTTTGTACAATCTTTTTGGTAAAAATAAACATTATTATTATTATTATTATGTTAGGCTATATTATGTACTTTTTCTATGTATGTTCGCCGATTTCTCGAAGTTGAAGGGGAATCGTTTGTCTAGGAATGGTCATGTAAAGAGGAGAGATGAAACGCATGTTACTAAAAGAGTTATGAGTATACATGTGGATGGGTGGAGAGGGAGAGGGAGGCCAAAGAAAAGATAGATGGATTGTGTGAACAGTGATATGAAAGAAAAGGAAGTTCTCATACTTCTGATTTTGTCCATTCTTCCTTCTATATACAGTCCATCCTTCTGTGGAATGCGCTTCCTCTCGATATCAGGACGGCCGAAAGTCGATATGCATTTAAGCGGAGGTTGCGGAATCATTTGCTTCACCAATAGCAGAATCGTCTCAAAACTTCTTTCGTTATTTTATATTATATATATATACTAGCTTCTGCCAGCAGCTTCGCCCGCGGATAAGAAGGTTTCTCCATAGAAACTTTAGACCCCCGTTTCATCCCCTTTGGGGGTGAATTTTGGAAAATCCTCTCTTAGTGCTCACCTACGTCATAAAAGGAAACCTTGTGCAAAATTTCACGCTCCTGGTCCCAGTAGTTTCGGCTGTGCGTTGATATGTCAGTCAGTCAGTTTCTCATTTTATATATATAGATGTATTTATATTATATTAAATATATATGTATGTGTATTTTAATTATATGTATACTTTTTTTTACTCTTGTTTTTCCTATAAAATTTTCTTTTTATGCACCTACCATATTGTCTCTTCACCACCCTAGGTTGAGTGGTAGAGAATGCCTCAGGCATTAAGTCCGCCTTTGTACTTTATGTTGCATGAAGATTAAATAAATAAATAAATATGAAAGAAAAGGAAGTTAGTGATAGCATGACGGTTGACAGAATAGAATGGAAGAAAAAAACGTGTTGCGCCGAACCCAAATAAGATGGGACAAGGGCAGGAAGATGATGATGATGATGTTCGCCGATTTCTCAGTCAATTGTACATGGTGGACAACTCACCCATACGCAAAAAACGTTTTGGAAACACAGTCATTGTACGAAGAGCATGTGTAAAGCTAAGAAGTGAAATTCTCTGCCGAGACTGTTTCCTGGTATCTAGGTACCACCTGAGGGCTTTTAAGTCAAGAGTGAATAAACTACTTCTAGGCAAGCGTGCTTTTTCGTGGGCCACATTATCGCTTACTATCAGGTAAGATAGTAGTCAAGTGCGAGCCTAACAAAGATTTGAAAAAAAAAATTGAGAACCAAGGGTTTTTTTTTAGGTGGGAAAATCATCTAGTGACAAATCCCGCTTTTGGGCGGAGCGGGAGATAGTGTCAGACTTTTACTGTCTAAAAACCCACTCCTGTTCCTTCTTTGCCTTCGTCCTAGGGCAGTCGATCCAGAACCAAGGGTTACAATTATTATGTGAATGAATGACTCACTCAGACAGAGTGAGTCATTCATTCAGATAATAATTGAATGAAAACTGCATGAAAATCCGTTCCATAAATTTGAGTGTAACGCGAGCAAACATTTAAACGCAGTGGGGGAGAATTTGTTATATAGGATTATGTAAAAAAACTACCTTCATACGTGGTTTAATAGGAGAAAAAATGAAGCCCATTTTTTTAGGTGGGAATATCATCTTATCACAAATCTCGCTCTTGGGCGGAGCGAGAGGTGGTGTCAGACTTTTACTGACTAAAAACCCACACCTGTTCCTTCTTTGCCTTCGTCCCAGGGCCCCGGGTTTCACTTTCACACTACCCGTGGCCCCAGTAGGGTTCGACCCTGCTGGGCCCCTACGATTTGCTAACATCTCCTTGAGGCGCGCGTGGTACAGTACGCGCCGTCGACGACTTGGGCTTGGTCCGGACGGTTACCGGACGTTCGGACGGCGAGCTAACCATTGCTAGCCGTAAAATGAAGCCCATCAGGTTCACACATACAATAAATAAATTTAATATTAATTTTGGCAACAAAACGATGTGAAGTTAACATAATTTATCAAAAAAAAAAAAAGTTTTCAAAACACCTTCATAACCTAATCTCTCTCGCAACACCTTTTCAAGAACCTCATCAATCATCTCTACTTTAAACCTCATCAAAAGCAAGTCCTTCATACATATCGAAGTGGATACACTAAGTAACGCTTCTAAAGCCCCTTTCACATGCTAAACCCGTCCCGATGTCATAAGCGCAGTACAGGATTCTATGATATTAAGGGCTTGACGAAAACTACTGTCAGATAGCGTAGAAAAGATATATGATGACACAACGCTTGAAAAGTATTGCATAATATGAAGAATTTTATCTGTATAATTGTTCATATTATGTATTCAAATTATTCAAAACTAGCTTATGCCAGCGGCTTCGCCCGCCCGTAAAGGGTATCTTCATACAAACTTTAGACCTCCGTTTCATCCCCTTAGAGGCTGAATTTCGAAAAATCCTTTCTTAATGCTCGCCTGCATTATAAAAGGAAGCCTTGTGCAAAATTTCACGCTCCTAGTCTCAGTAGTTTCGGCTGTGCGTTGATATGTCAATCAGTTAGTTTTACCTTTTATTTATATAGATCACGATTTATATTAAAAAAAAAATATACCTAAAGATATCTTAATTTTTTTGACTCAACTCTCGATAAATGAAATTAGAACAGGAAACACGGGATAAAAACAAAATACGCTATTCCAAGATATGGTCTACCCTTGTGCCAAATTTCATTCCAAATCCGTTATGCCGTTTGAGCGTAAAGGGGTAACAAACATATAAATATACACATACCTACATAGTTTCGCCTTTATAATGTTAATGTCATTGTTATTATTTTAGAAATGTACGTAGGTAAGTAGGTTTTTTTTTATGGGTGGAAACCATCCAATGACTTCTCGCGCTCTGGGTGGTGTGAGAGGGCGTGTCAGACTTTTACTGACTAATACCACACCCGTGTCCTTCAAATACCCTTTAAATTCTAGGACTACGAGTTTCCTTCTCAGAAATTTATATCGTGATATTTTTCCTGAAATAAGTTATTTATTTATTTAAACTTCATGTACACAAGTGGACTTAATGCAAAAAGGCATTCTCTAGCATTCCTTACCTACCTTACCTTACCTAACCTAACCTAACCTTTGGGTTAAAAAGACAATGCTGTGGTACGTGTACACAATAAATATTACAAATATAATAAAGTAGGAATTTTATTTTTAGCTTCAAATAAAATAGATTTGGCAAAAAATGTTTCGAAAACTAGATATTTTTGAACATTTCCCTCGTGTCTTCGTCTTAATATTTTCCACCAAGTGCGTCATGCATCTCTGGCGCGAGCACTTGGGGTAATGGAAACTACCATTATAAATTTTCAACACTAAGAGCTTGTCAGGGCGGACATTGATATTTTTCCTAAGAACTTGACTTTGAGTATCAGACAAAGGTGGACTAATGTTGTCACATCAGATATGGTGTATAGATTTAAAGTTTCTGTTAGTTGGCGATGAGTCTTTAGTTTCTTCATTTATTTACTTTTCTTTTTTTAAGGTTTTTATTATTGGCACCTACCTGTCATGCGTGAGGTTGCAGTTTCGAAACCAGGCGAAGTACCAATGTGAATTTTTCATTTTATATGTGCTTTTCTTTTTTTTTTTTGTGGGGCCGCACCGGAAAAAACAGCGTTGGAAGGCCTCCCACAAGGTGGGCCGTCGACCTGGTGAGAGCCGCGGGAATGCAGTGGATGCGAGACGCACAGGATCGGTCGTTGTGGCGACGCTTGGGGGAGGCCTATGTCCAACAGTGGACGTCTTTCGGCTAAAATAATAATAATTTAATAATATTCCACAACTATCACACAACGCCGTCTAGTCCCAAGCTAAGCGGAGCTTGTGTTATGGGTACTAGACAACTGATAAACATACTAATATATTTCTAAATACATACATATTATAGATAAATAACATCCAGACACAGAACAAATGATCGTGCTCATCACACAAACACTTGTCCTGGGTGGGAATCGAACCCATGACCTCCGGCATAGCAGTCAGGGCCACTAACCACTAGACCAACAGGCCAGTCAAAATGATGATGATGATAATGATGTGCTTTTCTAAGTTTATCTAGGACTTTTACTGACATCTCGTGCCTTGAAAAGCACATAAAGCTGTTGGTTGGTTGTCATTCGTAGATCTTGGACAGTCGTTACAGGTAGTTAGACGCAAACTGGGTTTTGGAGATCTGATAGGCAGTCACTCCATATAAAACATGAGTATTCCGTCGCATCCAGTTGGACTGGAAACCGACCTAAGGGTCGGCTTCTTAGCTTCGGCTTATTGGTAAAAAGCTAGGGAGATGCTTTACTTTTTATTTTTTTAATGTTCCGTACCTCAAAAGAAAAAAAAAATGGAACCCTTATAGGATCACTTTGTTGTCCGTCTGCCTGTCCGTCTATCTGTCTGTCAAGACCCTTTCTCTCGGGAACGTGTGAAGTTATCAAGTTAAATTAAAACCATGTACTCAGGTCTGCGGTCCCTCGAAGTTGTGAAAAAATCAAACTTCTGAGTAAACGAGAAAAAAGATACGCCACTCTCAAGGGAATCAAAATTCATAGGGTACTTCCCGTTGACCTAGAATCCTGAAATTAGGCATGAAGCAAGGTCTCATAGCACAAGTATAGGGAAAAATCTGAAAACTGAAAATTTGCAGTTACGTCACAAAAAAAAACTTTTTTTGCGATTCGGAAAAATCGTCGTAACTCAATTCGGGAATTGAACTGTTTTCATAGGTAATTTTTTACGGAAGCCTCAGTGCGCGAGTCTGAGTCGCTTTTGCCCGGTTTTTTTTACTGTTGATAGGATAGCGCTTGACCACTATCTCACCTGATGGAAAGGGACGATGTGGTCGGTGATGGGGCACGCTTGCCTAGAAGCAACATATTTACTCTTGACCTAAAGATCCCCAAGTTGTAGCTATCAGAAAACACAGACAAATTTTGTCCTTAATTTTTTCTCTTTTATTTCTTATTATTTATTACAAATACAATAGGCTGCGTATGTAGAAAAGTGAAATTCGAAATTCTCTTACTGGTAACCTTACACCGATAGATAGATTTGAATCGATGCTATAAATTATATAAATAATATTATGAGATTGAGTGCCTAACATCCACTTTTCTGTTGCAGAAATACTGATAAAATATTAAGATCAATAAACATAATGAGTGTCTATTTATTTTACCTTTGACTTGCTATATATATAGTACATAGTACTTCAAGAATATCTACTCATATGTGTCGTTAGATATAATTTAAGAATGCTTGAATTTTCTTCAACGTCCGAGAGAAACTAGGACATGCTGTAACTTAGGTATAACACACACATACAGACAACTGTAACTCAGGACTTATTTTTTACATTATATAAACCAGTGCTTGACTGCGATCCCACCTGATGGTAAGCAGTGATGCAATCGTTGATGGTGAAGCGGACTGGTTTAATAAGAGCCTATTCACTCTAACTTTGAAGACAACTAAATTTTAATCGGACGGGAAGACCGCAGCAGGTAATTTGACTAACATACAGAACATTCGATTCGATATCTATTTTGAGATCGTTCGTGTAAACACAAAATAGCATAAATAATATTATTTAAGTACTGACTTTAAATGCCTTCCTTTTAAAAATACATGAAACTATAAAATACTTTTATGTATATGCACCGGACCTTACACAATGTGAAACATTGTATCATCCAAATAAAAACACCTATTTAACTCCAAACCGGATAAAACTAAACAAAATGTCGAAATTACCTAACTCGTAGATAAGACTAACTTTTGTAGCAACTAAAGTGATAAAAAAGCCACACGACGAAATACATTGTATCATCCTACTGAAATACTGAAGGTAAAAAACGAATACTAGTTGGAAATACAACTTTTCAATACGATAAAATAAATCAGAAATTATTGAACACACGACAGTCCTGTTCTTCACACTCGATAACACACCAACCATACCGAACTTTGGCCATTCGATATCGTCTAACTTAACGAAATATGTTTTTCTTACAGGAAAACATGCATTATTAAACTTTGAAGCTATGTGAGAAAGTATCTTAGTATAAATGCGAAAGAAAACGCGTCCCGCGTGCGTATTCCACGCATTACAATAAATACTTGTATGAAATGGACATTTGCGGGGGTTACGGAATCTCACATGCGTGATGAAATCCGCACGATATTCAAAACCATAAGGTGGGTCATGGTTGTGTGTGTGTAGGTCCCAGTGTACTTTGTTTCGGCGGTTGATGTGGGCTTGCGGACGACGAGTAATGGGTAACTCGCCGTCCGGCTGTTCGGTAAGGATCAAGCTCGAGCATACGGCGCGTTGTGTTCCACGCGCGCCTCAAACAGTTATCAGCAAAACTGAAGGGGCCCCGTAGGACCGCTTGCTAGGGCTGTCGGAAAGTTTGAAAGAGTGACTGTGGCTCTAGAACACAAAGACTAAACGCCCTCTTGCTCCACTCTAGAGCAGGAAAAGACATTTAAGGAATTACCACCTCAAAAAAAAATGGTGCGCAATCCCCACTCTGCTCTGAATGCCCGTAGTTTAAAAGTCCCTCTTGTAACAAACGATGTAGGCCGGATTTTAGTGTGATAGGTAGATAGTAGACCTTCCCAACACCTTCTTCTCCGAGTGGGATCGACCCGACCCCCTCACGATTCCGCTCCGTAGCCTACTTCTGAACCATCACAGTCTCACAGAAAGAGGCAACTCCAGTTTTCTGTCTCCGCCAGTATTGCCCACTGCTGCTGGACAGATCTCGTCAAATCCTGGACTTGTCAATCAGAGGTTCACCCAGGGTAGACGTTGAGCGTTTGCTCTGCAGAATCCAGATCACCTCCGTAATTTGTTGTACTCTCCCACCCAAACCTGTTCAAGTACTGAGCGAAGCTATTGTGCCCAATCAAAACAACTAGGTATACCTATTGAAAGTCAGTTTATCTTTTCACATGTTCCACTTTTATTAGAAAATCGATGTGCAGTAATTAAATTGGGCACGAGAAGTTCAATTTGGATGGATGGAGAGGGAGAAGGAGACCAAAGAAAACATGGATGGATTGTGTGAGAAGTGATATGAAAGAAAAGGGAGCGGAAGTGAAGTGAAAGAAGAGAAAGCGATAGCGTGACGAATGAAAGGACAGAATGGAAGAAAAAACGTGTTGCGCCGACCCCAAATAAAACGGGACAAGGGCAGGAAGATGATGATAATGATGATGAAATTCAATTTAACCTGTTTTTAATTTATCGCCGAAAAAGTCGATACTCTGTTCTAATTTTAGGTTATTTTTTATGTATTTGCATCACTTTGTTCATCCGTGTAAATAAAACGCTGCGTTTTATTTTTTTGCAGTAAAAGTATCCAAAAAAATACATAAGGTCCAATTGTTAAACCCTCCGATAACTTTTATCACACGAATAATAACAGTGGTTTTACAATTTTTTAACCAACCAAAAAAAAAAGATGATGTTCTCATTTCAATTGTTTTTTTTTTACAATTACTAACGGTACGTTAAAGAGATATAAAAAATATATTATGTCAAGCCACCATATTTATTGTGCAGATATAAGTTACCTGACTTGAAAAATCAGCCCCATATAAGTACTGATAAAATATTTCAACGTAATGAAAAAAAAATCTGCTATCTTTTTTTAATCACGATAAATCAACGATTGGAACAGACTGACCCATACGATTATCCTCTAAAGAATTTTCCTTTGGCGTTATTCTTACATCCATATTCTATACAAAAACTTTTCAATACTAGTTGAGCTATCAACTAGTCTAGCGGGTTTCTAGGTATTTCAAACTGATCTAACATCCAACTAATCCGATTGTGTTTCGCTAAGGATAGTTTCACTACATAACTAACAGTTTGGTAGTCTGTTCACAACTTAGCACGGGTGCATAAATTCGCACACAACACAATATACTCCCACATTCAATATTATAGATTTTACTGTGAGTTTACGAAATTCACTGTATTTTTCGTTCTTTTTCTCTACTTGGAATCATCCTGTCTTATCTCATTGTGAGAATGACACACACCCGGGGTGAAAACAAAGTTTTGACAGATCGAATTTTGCAAATGACACTGTCAGGGGTGTGTTAGTAAAAAGTCGCAAATTGTCTGTGGAAATTCTCTTAGGAAGGATGAGGTTTTTTGAGTGAAATTCAGTAATTGTTTAAATTATTCGCAAATTGATTCCGATATTGTGATCTAAAATTGACGAAGTTTGGTTTCACAAATTAGTGAACACACAACAATAAGTGGGCAATAAGTGGAATTATTAAAACAGGGGCTATCTCGGTAAAAGGTAAGAATTTATTGTAAAATAGCTAAGAATTTTATTGTAGTGTTGATTAGTGTGAAGTTTGCCAAGAAGGCTAAATCGATACATTTACTACTAAATACTACAAAAACATTAGAAAGTTTTACATCCGTATTTTAATGCCATTTATACGAAATACATTATGGTTAAAAACTTACCACGCAAGAAAACATGAACGTAAAACTAGCCAAAATGGTCGAACTACTCTGAGAGCCGGTCCACAAGGCGCGCTGCGTCAGCGTTGCGGTGCCGCACAGCAAATATTTCGACAAATCGGCGGGCCGTATGAGCGGGGTGGCGCATGGCGTCACTCGTGCGCCGTGTGGACCGGCTAATACGTGTAAATTTAAAAAATAATTAGGGAAAAATGTGGTAGCTTATGTTACAATTTTACAACAAAGTAAAATATTTGGTACATAATAAATTACAAAAAAAAACACTTAAAAATGGGTGGTTTGAGAGAATAACTAAGAGCGGTTATAAATATATTTGTAAATTTTTAGAATTCAAAAATGTATTCACGAAACATGCCACCGATTCTATAACAATAAAAACAAGTAATAAAAATTAAGCCCACCTGCCACACTGCCATAATTTGTCCTGTTCATTAAACTTTGTTTGCGCACGCATTGTTAAATTTTTCACATTGTTTATTTTCATATTAATCCTTCTACCCCAACCCTTATTTGTATTAAAGGGTCCTCATATACTTTTAATCCTTTGGCGGCTTTCCCCATTACCATTAGGGTAGATCTGTGATATCGAAGAAAGGTTTTTCAGCATACTGCAGCAGTAATTAATATTTTATGTGGCACTTTCGGTGGCTGAATGTGTTAATTATAGATTGTTTGAATTTAATCTGGTTGAGGATTAGATTACGGACTGTGCTGTGGTGTTAGTTGAGGAGAGAGGTTGCACTTTAGGGGCGCCGCACACGGGCGACAATCACAAAACGCCGCCACTGGCATATTTCCTATAGTTCTCATACATTTTATATGGATTCGCCGCACACGGATGACGTCGGTGGCCGCCACACGCTACATATTGCTGCTGCTCACTTCTTGTGGCCCGTACTGGCCATTAAACGCCGATACAAAACGCTGTCACACGCCACTTGCGCATTTAAAACTTCTTCGTCAGAGTCCATTATGATAATACGCATATGGGTTAAAAAAAAGTGTGTTACAAGTGGCATGTGGCCGCTTCTAGCTTCTTGTGGCGGTGTTTGTGACTGTGGCATGTAGCCCGTGTGCGGCGACACTTAGCTATGTAACTATGGTTATACATGTATGTGGTAAGAATTCTTACATAATTGACATGTTTTTCTGCGTATTTTGTCATGAAGCTGGGGATGGATGAACTGCTGAATTATCAGAGGCAGTTACCGCGGCCTGGAACGTAAAGGTCGACTGAATGAATACAGTGGGCAATCTGACACTTCATCTCGCACCATCCAGATTGGCTTATGACGACTTTCATGATAAACAATCATTCAACACATTTTTCTTTTTCATTCTTTCTTTACGTATGTCAATGTGAACGTACCCCTAAAAATACCAAACAAAACGATTTTTAATTTTGTAAATTCTTTCCAGTTGTAGCATGCAATTTTCGTATTCTGTGAATTAGGTCGTCAACCTCTTATGAAAATAACAAGAGCGAGTATATTTGAGTGGGTGAGTGGACGAAAACATGCTTGTTTTGTTCTACTACAGCATAATAATATCGTAAAATTCTGTGTACTTAGCGGTATTTTTTCAAAGCAATATTTTTCTGTAAGCGTATAGATACAAGTTTCGATTTTATTTATACATAGATACCTACTAAATTTGGAAAGCCCTTTCTATGTATATATTTTTTTATTTATTCATTCAAATACGTACATGTATAATATTATTAGGCTACAGCTTGACCACTGTCACCCCAGATGGTAAGCGACAATATGGTCGACGATGGAACGTTTTACCTAGAAGCAACCTATTCACTCTTGACTTAAAAACCCTATCAAGCAACACAGACTCCGGCAGGAAATTCCACTGCTTAGCTGTACGTACAATAATAATAATAATAATAAAATAGAGCTACACGACCAGCTGTACCAGCTTGGCAACGCAGGATAGAGAGCCGTATCGGCGAGGCTAGAGCACTCATCGGCAAGCTTATCTGCTTCAGGGAGGGCAACACTCGCCCTAGGGTGATGCGCTTTGTGAGGCGGGCATTCTTGGGGACTGATATTAGCCCTCAAAATTATCTGCCCTGCATCACAGAGCGTATCGACTTCCTGAAGCAGAAGGTTTATGCATGGGCGAGCCGTATTCGACGGTACAAGCGGCGAGTGGAGCGGTACACTCAGAATCGCACATTCCAAAGCAATGAAAGGTGGGTTTACAGGACTTGGGAGCGACCGGACCAAGATGTGACTGATACGCGCCTACCGGATGATGACGCCATGTGTTCATTCTGGCGCAGAATCTGGTCGGTACCTGTCAGTCACATCGAGGGTGATTGGATTCGAGAGGTCGAACGCACGTGCGATCTTTTACCAGAAATGGGGGCAATTACCATCAGCCCCCAAGATGTAGCTCGTGCAGTCCGCCCGCTGCCTAACTGGAAATCTCCAGGGCCGGACGGACTGCACAATTTCTGGATAAAATGGTTTCAAGGGTCGCACGCTCGCTTGGCATCTCAGTTCCAGTCTGCCTTAGAGTCAGGGTCGCTACCCGAGTTTTTGACGACTGGAATAACCCACCTGCTCCATAAATCAGGTAGTACTGTGGACCCCAAAAATTATAGACCGATCACGTGTTTACCGACGGTCTATAAAGTTCTTACATCCATACTGAGAGCTAAAATTAATACTCACATTGAAACAAATTCTATCATGTCTGCCTCTCAGAATGGATGTAGGAACGGGTCCCGCGGTACTAAGGAGCTGCTCCTCATAGATATGGCCATTAGCCAACAGGTTCGACGTTCCCGAAAGGATCTGTCGACATGTTGGATAGATTATAAGAAGGCCTATGACTCTGTTCCTCATACATGGCTCATGAGGGTGCTGGAACTTTATAAAGTTGATACAACTCTGCGCACCTTCCTGATGTCATGTATGAGGCAGTGGAGAACAGTCCTTCACTATCCGGGATGTCGACAGATTCGGGAGAACAGCGAGCCGATAAGGATTGAGCGTGGCATATTCCAGGGCGACAGTCTGAGTCCACTGTGGTTTTGTCTAGCCTTGAACCCTCTTAGCACACTACTGGAGGGGTCGGGCTTAGGCTACCGGTTGAAAAGAGGTGGTCAGGTTATATCTCACCTTCTTTACATGGATGATCTGAAACTCTTTGCCCCCAACAACTTGCACCTGATGGAGTTACTGAAGGTAACTGAAACCTTCAGTAACGCCATCAGGATGGAATTTGGTGTGGATAAATGTGCAGTCATGCATGTAAAGCGAGGGGAGATTATGGAATCCGTGGGAACTCAGCTCTCGGATTCCATATACCTTAGATCCCTCTGCTCAACCGAAACTTACAAGTATTTGGGTATGTCGGAAGCGTTAGGCATCAATGCTACTGACGTGAAACAATCGTTGAAGGAGCGCTTCTTTGGCCGCCTGAATAGGGTACTAAAAAGTCTCTTATCAGGTGGGAATAAGGTGCGCGCCTTCAACGGTTGGGTCATGCCGGTTTTGATGTATTCTTTCGGCATACTCAAATGGACTCAGACAGAACTTGACGCTCTGGATAGGAGGGTCCGCACACTGCTAACCGCAAATCGAATGCATCACCCACGGTCATCGGTGATGAGACTGTATATCCCGCGGAAATGTGGGGGTCGTGGCTTTTTAAATGCTAAGACCCTACACAACCGCGAGGTATGCAGTCTCAGGGAATACTTCCTAGAAACCGACGTGGGTATGCACCGAGATGTGGTAGCGGTGGACAAAGGCCTCACTCCGCTCTCCTTGGCTAACGGGAACTGGCGCAAACCTATAATACTGGATACTAATGACCGCAGGGAAGTATGGCAGAGTAAGGAGCTTCACGGGCGCTTTTACCGGGCTCTACATGGACCCGATGTAGACCTATTAGCGTCTGTATCCTGGCTGCGCTTTGGTGACCTCTTCGGGGAAACCGAAGGTTTTGTCTGTGCGATAATGGACGAAGTTGTGATGACGAACAACTACCGGAAATATATTGTGAAGGACGGTACGGCTGACATCTGTCGGGCATGCCACCGGCCCGGGGAATCAATCCGACACATTATTTCTGGGTGTTCTCACCTAGCCAACGGAGACTATTTGCATAGACACAACCTCGTAGCCAAGATTATTCACCAGCAACTTGCTCTTAGATACAATCTTGTGGAATCAGAAGTACCGTACTATAAGTATGTGCCCGACCCAGTTCTCGACAATGGCAGTATCACGTTGTATTGGGATCGATCTATCATCACTGACAGGACTATTGTTGCCAATAAGCCTGATATAGTGGTGATAGATCGACTAGAGCGTCGTACAGTGATTGTTGATATAGCGGTCCCTCATGACGACAATCTCGTGAAAGCTGAGAAAGATAAGCAAACTAAGTATCTTGACTTGGCTCGCGAGGTTGTCGACATGTGGGAAGTGGATACAGCAGTCATTGTACCGATAGTCGTGACGGCCAATGGATTAATATCAAAGAGCCTCGATCAACATCTAAGGAGGCTCTCGTTAGGCAGTTGGATCAAGGGCTTGATCCAGAAAGCAGTACTCTTAGACACGGCGCGTATTGTCCGGAGGTTCCTCTCTCAGGAGCCCTGACCACCGGTAGCTTGGACCCTGTTCCCGATGCCGGTGGGCTACTATTTTTTATATTTTTAAATGTTTTTTTTAATATGTTTTTTTTAAGGAAATATTTAAAAATGTATAAAATATGTATTGAAATATAAATAAATGTAATAATAATAATAATTTATTTCAAAAAAACTTAGTACTAGGATAACAAGTACAGTTAAGCAAGATAATTTTAAGGCCATTCATTTTACAATGAATGTGCTTGATGTTTTTTTTTTTCTAATTTAAAGTCAGTCTTGAAGCATTGAAATGTAATGAAACCGCACAAAAATAATAATTAAATCACACACTTAAAGATGTTACTCAAGATGTTACTATTAAGTGAGCTATTAAGTGGGATTGGGCCGGACATGTCAGCCGCATGTCAGATGAGCTGTGGGCTAAATTAACCATTTATTGGGTCTCATTAACAGACCAAGGTGAAGGTAAAGAGATTAGTTATACCGTTACCGGCCCACGCTGAAAACCAGCGCCGTAGACTCATTGCATTTTGCGTGTGGTCACGGCATTATGCTGAGCGTTCGGCCGTTTTGCGCGGATGTGGCGCATATTTCTTTCACATAATGTAAAGTCTGTTTTTTAATTAGAGATAATGATTTGACAATTCGAATGTTGCATGTTTTTTCCATTTCATAAATAGTGAGGTACCGCAACCGATATTGAACAAAAAAACCGAAAATATTCGTAAAAATAGTTTCATTTTAAAATGCAACTAATTATGGTAAGTTTTTGTATTTTCTGAAGGTAATTTGAAAGATGCAAATGTCTAACTCATAAAATAAAATATAATTTAAGCCTAAGAATTAAAGACTAGCAAAAGCTGCGTCATTTTATTTTTTCGTCTCGATTTGTTATCACCAAACCCAGACAAAAATATAGAATTACTCAGTGATATTTTTGCTGACATTTTATTACAACTTTAATAATAGGTAATGATAGGACTTCGGTTTGAAAACTAATAATAGTTAAAATTAAACAATCATAAGTCCTCTTTTTGTACTATTTTCGCATGGATCTCGTATAAAATTGTAGCGATAAACGAATCAAGTGTCCGTTTCTTGTAATGCAGTCATGTGAATTCACAGCTTGACGACCAATGGGCACGCCATAATCATGACGGTCAGTCCCCTCTTTGAGGAGTGGCTGGAGAGGCGTCACGGTGTCCTCATCTTCCGCATGAAGCAAGTCCTCACCGGACATGGTCAGGTTCTAGTACAGGCCAAGGTCCAGAGCGAGGAGGAATGGAAGGGGGTCGTCTCCTTCTGCGAAACAGTAATGCTAGCGAAGGAGGAGGCTGCACGAGTGAGAGAACGAACATCTTTTCGCTCCAGTCGCCGAGACCCCAATCCCGACTACCACAATGTCAATACCAACGTCGAGCAATGGGTAGCTTGCCGTCCAGCAGTCCGGTAATTGCCGGGACTGAGCCCCATTCGTCGACAGCGCTTAGTGATCCACTCGCTCTTCAAAGAGATGTCAGCAAACCGGAGGAGCTTAGTAGAGCCGATCTGGTTTTAGGCAATAAAAGTCTGACACGCCCTCCTACCCCGCCCATACCGGGAGAACTCATTGGATGAATTCCCATCTTGAAAAAATATTGACGACCAATGATGATAACTTTTTTAATTCTAAAGCATAAACTGAGACTGTCTCGTTCCGCTCTTGTAAACCGGATATAAAATTGTGTTGTGACTGGAGCTCTCTGGTAAAAGAAAGTAGCTAAGAATTCATGATTTTCAACCGGTTTTCAACCGCGCCCGCCACGGTGGAGCTAGTTTATTTCTAAACTCACGAGACCGGAGTTTTGTGTGGTTATACAGCCGTCGCAGTTGGGGTTATCGCTTGAAAACTTGGCAGATGACAATCGCAAGACGGGCGGTTCATTATCAATTGAGCTCCAGACCACCGTGGACATACACCAGAAACGAGCTGTTGCGTTATACTTACTTCACAGAAAAATTAAAAAAAGAAGGCCTATAAAGTTCTGGGTGCATCAATCGATTTTTGGATTTCGCATCGGATTTTTTACCCCCTGAAGGCCACTACGGGTGTTAACCGACCGCAGATAGTGCGGGCGCAACCTGCCGAGTCTGCGGGTGACCGTGGCCCACACCATTCTACTAGTTGCCCGCCGGTGCAGCGGGGAGCGGGATACATATATCTCTAGCATTCTACAGAAGCTGCGGGCCCGCAACCGCAGCGGATGCGGGTAAAAACGGTTTTGTGAGTTCTCAGTATAAGTAAAAGTCCGAGTGTAAAAAAATATGGTAATATTTTTGAATATTTCTAATTATTTCAATCTTCAATTCATATTAGACTTTGCTATTAACAAACACTATCGTATTTTGGGCCTACTTTCCTTAGAGGTTGTATTATTAAAAGAACCGGTATAAAAAAATCGAATTTGGAGACATCACTTGTATCAAAAAGCAGGCAACTTATTTCTGGAGTTTGACATTTGGACTTGTCAAATCATTATCTGGGATTAAAAAACGCACTTTAATAAGTACTTAACATAAATTTCACACAGGCGAAGCCACTGAAGTCTTTTTTGCGTGAAAAAGTCACAAACATCCATCGCCACATTATTTCAAATTTATGATATTAGTAGGATTTAAGAACTGATGTATTGTTGGTCGCCTTTCGTTGTAGACTGTACCTAACTAATTTTATTTCTAGATAGGAACCTATACATTGCACCTAAACAATATTTTAATGGCATTTACAAGATTTTGGGATTGATTCGTATCGCTATCAAAGCTTAACGAATTGTTTATCTTAATTCTATCCAAGTTATAAAAGGCGGAACCTTTGTTCGCAATGAGTAGTTACCAGCTGCATAGGAACTATGTTACGTGGAGGGTTGTTATTGGTTATAGCCGCGTGTGTTGCACTACCAGCAGCAGCCAGAAGCTCTCCTCAAGCTGATTATGTTCAGGAATTGTTGAAAAATATTTATTCGCGGTATTCGAATAATGTGTTTGAAGATGCCAACTTAGTTGTGGTGAGAGCTGTGTTCAATAACTAAATGTTGCTTGTACTCCTGGGTTTACCTACTTACGTCTAGTATTTATTCATCTAAACCTTAGATAAGCGCTGAGTACTTTTTAGGGAAACAATTTCCTACTATCGACTAGGTACTGACCTATTCTAATAAGCAAATATGACCTAGGGAACTATCTCATGGTTAGGTTATATTATCTACCTACATAATTTCATGTGTTTTCTTCTCCATCTTGCTAGGTATTTTCTTTAGATCACCATAATCATTATTATCATTTAGCTCTCAGGCATATCCCAATTTCGATTTTGTCGATGCAACACGTATTTTGCATTAGCACATCTTTTGGCAGTAATTTTATAGCTTTTCATTTTACATAATCTTTCAAATAATCTATTCAACCTTCTGTTACTCTATCTTGCCTCTTTTCTCTTACCCATTCAGAGCCACATTCCATTCTAGTCATTTTCTCTTTGACCTTGTAAATCATGTTTGAATTACCATTTCAGCCTGATCTGATCAGAAAATATCGTTATCCAGTTGAAGTTCACAATGTGAAGACCTCGGATGGCTATATATTGCAAATGCACCGCATCCCATACGGACGAGACGCCAACAATGTCCCAAACCAGAAAAGACCTGTTATTTTTGTGATGCATGGTGTACTTTGTTCTTCTGCTGATTTTGTTTTAATGGGTCCTGGCTCTGGTTTAGGTAAATATTAAAATCTTAACTTGTAGAACCTACGCACATCTATCATTTAATTTGAGATTTAAACGCATTTTCATGTTATTATAAGAAGGTATTACTAAAAAGGAATATTTACGAGTAATTTAAAGGACGATGCATCAAAACATCCCCCAAACTCTTACATCGACCAACAGATTTGAAATGTATCTCAATCGAAAGATCTTAATAGGGTGAGAATTTTTTTCTAAAGTGACATACCTCAAAACTATGGTGTTTAGGTTTTATTAATTATACCAACACATTTGAAACTGGTGTCATTTTTGGGGACAGTTTTATGCAATGCTCTTTGTCAAAATTTTTTGTATAATCGTACAGGGCTCGTCGAGCCGCATTAAAAAATGTATAACGTATGTTACATATCTGTGTACGTAAATGTATAATGTATGTTATGAGTATATTTAAGGTCTAAACCACATGGGTTAGGTTAAAATAAAAATATTTTATAAAACCTAAACCCCATCCATTTGAGATATGTCACCAGAATAAAAAAAAACTATTCAACTAAAGTCTGTTTTTTAATTAAAGATAATGATTTGACAATTCGAATGTTGCATGTTTTTTCCATTTCATAAATAGTGAGGTACCGCAACCGATATTGAACAAAAAAACCGAAAATATTCGTAAAATTAGTTTCATTTTAAAATGCAACTAATTATGGTAAGTTTTTGTATTTTCTGAAGGTAATTTGAAAGATGCAAATGTCTAACTCATAAAATAAAATATAATTTAAGCCTAAGAATTAAAGACTAGCAAAAGCTGCGTCATTTTATTTTTTCGTCTCGATTTGTTATCACCAAACCCAGACAAAAATATAGAATTACTCAGTGATATTTTTGCTGACATTTTATTACAACTTTAATAATAGGTAATGATAGGACTTCGGTTTGAAAACTAATAATAGTTAAAATTAAACAATCATAAGTCCTCTTTTTGTACTATTTTCGCATGGATCTCTTATAAAATTGTAGCGATAAACGAATCAAGTGTTCGTTTCTTGTAATGCAGTCATGTGAATTCACAGCTTGACGACTAATGGGCACGCCATAATCATGACGGTCAGTCCCCTCTTTGAGGAGTGGCCGGAGACTCGTCACGGTGTCCTCATCTTCCGCATGAAGCAAGTCCTCACCGGACATGGTCAGGTTCTAGTACAGGCCAAGGTCCAGAGCGAGGAGAAATGAAAGGGGGTCGACCCCTTCTGCGAAACAGTAATGCTAGCGAAGGAGGAGGCTGCACGAGTGAGGGAACGAACATCTTTTCGCTCCAGTCGCCGAGACTCCAATCCCGACTACCACAATGTCAATACCAACGTCGAGCAATAGGTAGCTGGCCGTCCAGCAGTCCGGTAATTGCCGGGACTGAGCCCCATTCGTCGACAGCGCTTAGTGATCCACTCGCTCTTCAAAGAGATGTCAGCAAACCGTAGGAGCTCAGTAGAGCCGATGTGGTTTTAGGCAGTAAAAGTCTGACACGCTCTCCTGCCCCACCCATACCGGGAGAAGTCATTGGATGAATTCCCATCTTGAAAAAATATTGACGACCAATGATGATAACTTTTTTAATTCTAAAGCATAAACTGAGACTGTCTCGTTCCGCTCTTGTAAACCGGATATAAAATTGTGTTGTGACTGGAGCTCCCTGGTAAAAGAAAGTAGCTAAGAATTCATGATTTTCAACCGGTTTTCAACCGCGCCCGCCACGGTGGAGCTAGTTTATTTCTAAACTCACGAGACCGGAGTTTTGTGTGGTTATATAGCCGTCGCAGTTGTGGTTATCGCTTGAAAACTTGCAGATGACAATCGCAAGACGGGCGGTTCATTTTCAATTGAGCTCCAGACCACCGTGGACATACACCAGAAACGAGCTGTTGCGTTATACTTACTTCACAGAAAAATTAAAAAAAGAAGGCCTATAAAGTTCTGGGCGCATCAATCGATTTTCGGATTTCGCATCGGATTTTTCTACCCCCTGAAGGCCACTACGGGTGTTAACCGACCTCAGAGAATGCGGGCGCAACCTGCCGAGTCTGCGGGTGACCGTGGCCCACACCATTCTACTAGTTGCCCGCCGGTGCAGCGGGGAGCAGGATACATATATCTCTAGCATTCCACAGAAGCTGCGGGCCCGCAACCGCGGCGGATGCGGGTAAAAACGGTTTTGTGAGTTCTCAGTATAAGTAAAAGTCCGAGTGTAAAAAAATATGGTAATATTTTTGAATATTTCTAATTATTTCAATCTTCAATTCATATTAGACTTTGCTATAAACAAACACTATCGTATTTTGGGCCTACTTTCCTTAGAGGTTGTATTATTAAAAGAACCGGTATAAAAAATCGAATTTGGAGACATCACTTGTATCAAAAAGCAGGCAACATATTTCTGGAGTTTGACATTTGGACTTGTCAAATCATTATCTGGGATTAAAAAACGCACTTTAATAAGTACTTAACATAAATTTCATTATAATAAATAAATAAATAATTAAAAATTTTCTTTGTTTCTAAACGAAGCATTAAAAAGTATCACAAAAGTCAAAAACTACGCAACAGGGCTGTTAAAATATTTTTTATATTTTCTATTGAATGCCCTTTACTGCCTCACGTTGACCAACATTCGTTTACAATATGAAATAAACATCCACTACACAATAGCAAAAGAACCTCCCCTCGTTTCTAAACGAAGCATTAAAAAGTATCACAAAAGTCAAAAACTACGCAACACGGCTGTTACAATATTTTTTTATAATTTCTATTGAATTTACTGCCTCACGTTGACCAACATTCGTTTACAATATTAAATAAATATCCACTAAACAATAGCAAAAGAACCTCCCCTCGTTTCTAAACGAAGCATTAAAAAGTATCTTTGTAAAAGTTTAAGAACTACGCAATAGAGTTAATTTTATATTTTGTATGGTATGTTGGAAAAAATCAGAATAAGGCATTGTTCAGAGCAAACGTATAGTCGGTCGCTGACTTTGAGCGCGCGTTACGCAGTTTATCGCTTTTCCATATACATATATTAACTTCTCGTCCACACAGAACCGACTCTACGCTATTACGTAATGCATTTTTGCTGTCTCTCGGTGGCCGAATATTTTTCTATGCGTCTATGTACGGTGGACGTGGACTGGCTACGTTGCCGAACGTAACAGCGTATTAGATTGCAGCGTGCCGCCGCGCCACGGGCACAATTCGTAAACGAACACAAGCCTACTCTTTTGTTCACACAGGTAGCGGATTGTATGCTATAGCGTATTGTCGGCTTGGTGAGAACGCATACTGTAGACTGTGTCCACGTCTACACTGGGGCTGACAGTGAGCATACTTACAGTCGGTGGCGGACAATACTTTTGGTGTGAACGATGCCTAATGCCCGTTACGGCATCACGTTGGCTAACACTCGTTTACAATAACAAAAAAAACTTTCTCCGTCTCTAAACGAAGCAATAAAAAGTTTGTTTCCATAATTTACTTATAATTTGTTAGTTTTAAATTTGCGCCTTGTTCCGCCAAATAAAATGTTTTTCTTTCTTTCTTTTTCTTTCTAGTTTGACGCGTACCGAAGGGACTGGCCCGCAATGGCCGAGGACAGACGTGTCTAGAAAAGGGAGATGGAGGCCTTCACACTGCAGCCAGTGAGAAATAATGGACGAATTATTTATTTATTACTTATTAAATATTTTATGCACAAACGTACAGCGACGGACTTAATAATAATAAACATCATCTTAATAATAATCATTTTACTATTTTCTTATATTTCTAAATATTTTTATAAAAAAAAACTGAGCAAGTGCGAGTCGGACTCGCGTACTGAGGGTTCCGCACAAACTTACCTATGAAAACAGTTCAATTCCAAAATTGAGTTATGAAGTTTTTTTTGTGACGTAACTACAAATTTACAGTTTTCAGATTTTTTTCCTATACTCGTACTTGTGCTATGCCTTGCTTCATGCCAAATTTCAGGATTCTAGGTCAACGGGAAGTACCCTATGAATTATGATTCCCTTGAGAGTGTCGAAATATAAGTTTTTTGCGACATAAACGGCCTGAATCTTTTGTTTCATAAACTCAGAAGTTTGGATTTTTCACAGCTTTAAAGAACCGCGGACCTGAGTATATGGTTTTACTTTCAACTCGATACCTCCACGCGTTCCCGAGATAAAGGGTCTTGACAGACAGACAGACAGACAGACGGACAACAAAGTGATCCTGTAAGGATTCCGTTCTTTTCTTTTGAGGTACGGAACCCTAAAAATGTAACTTAGGTATATGTAGAAATATAAACTGTATTTGGGCACGCCATAATTATGGCGGTAAGTCCCCTCTTTGAGGAGTGGCTGGAAAGACAACACGACGTCCTTACCTTCCACATGACGCAGGTCCTCATCTGACATGGTAAGTACGGGAGGTTACTGCTCCGGATTCGTGCGGAAGAAACGCCCGGATGTCACCTTTGTGTGGACCGCCCGGAGGACACGGTGGAGCATACGGTAGAGGCGTGCCCCGCCTACGCAGAGCACCGCTGTGTCCTCGTGGGGGCGATCGCCGGGAACGATCTCTCGCGCCGGGCCTTGGGACAGGGCATGGTCCGGAGTGAGGAGGAGTGGCAGGCGATCGCCTCCTTCTACGAAGCAGTAATGCTAGCAAAGGGGGTGGCCGCACGCGCGAGGGAACAGCCCTCACGCCTCAGCCGCCGGGATCCCAATCCCGATTTTCAGCCACCGTAAACGCGGGCTTGCGGATGGCGAGCAATGGATAGCTTACCGTCCGATCGTAAGTAACCGTCCGGACCGAGACCAAGTCGTCGACGGCGCGTAATGTTCCACGCGCGTCTCAAGGAGACGTCAGCAAAACTGTAGGGGCCCAGCAGGGTCTTGTTCCTACTGGGGCCATGGGTCGTACGAAAGAGAACCCCGGCGCCCTGGAACGAAGGCAAAGAAGGAACAGGAGTGAGTTGTAGTCAGTAAAAGTCTGACATGACCTCGCGCCCCGCCCGAGGGCGGGAGATATCATGAGATGATTTCCCACATAAAAAAAACCTGTAAACTGTACACTGGTTCCTGTAACACAGGAACCAGTGTACTGTTATTCCTCATATTGTTAATACAATTTTGTTAACAAACAATACAAAAAAATGTGAAAAAAAAAAAATTAAAATTATTTATCGTTTTTTTTTTCTTTGCTACTTTTTTTATTTTTATTTAACTTTTTATCCTTTTTGTCATTTGCCTTGTAAATTTATAATGTAAGGAAATAACGGCGCCTTCAAATACAGGCATTTCTATGTCTAAATGGAGACTCCTCGACTTGCAATTTTAGCCAAAATTCTATGTAATAAAGTTTTTTTTTTTTTAATAACAGTTAATGACAAATATCAAAATTAATAAGAAAATCAAAACCAAGATCAAATATTGCAATCAAAATTATCCAAAAATAAAAATAATATTAAGAATTAGAAATGATGCAATTAGAATAGCTATTGGATACGAAGACTCAAAGTTCTCTCTATTTATTTCGTCGTGCACAAAAGATGTGTAAAGGATTAGAAGCTAATAAATCATTTTCCTTTCTACGGCTTCCATTTCATATTAGTAGGAGGGTACTAATATCTGCCCACAATAAAAAGCAAAGAGCGGAGATTATACAAAATCTCTTTCCATTAGCAATTAATCCTTATATAAGATGATACTTCCCGACTCCAAGGTTTTTATAACGCTTTTAATATTATTTTTATCTTTTTGGAAATCCATTTCAATTCTGATTTTTTAAATGCGAAAGTAAGTTTCATTAATTGTTCAAACATTATTATCTAAGCCGATTATTAAGTAGTTTTCTTTGTTTTTTTTTTCGCTTTGTGTATTTTTCTTTTCACATTATGATTAAAACTAAACTGCGGGATAGTTAGAAAGAGTTATTGTAGCCCTGGAAAGCAAAAGGTAATTTAAAGAACACAGGTGGGTTTTAGCTAGTTCACCAAGCGGGAGGAGTTATTTGATAATATAATTTTCCCTCTCAAAAAATTTTTTCAGAACGTTTTACATATATTTCTTACTAGTTTTTGCCCGCGGCTTCACCCGCGTACATAAAATATAGCTGTCATAGCATAGCATAGCATAGGCGGCCTTATAATGTTCCCACTGTTGGGACTCAGGTCTCCTCTCTAGGAGAGGGAATGGCCTGTCACTCAGAAATAAAGCAACTTTCTATCGGTGAAATTTTTTTTTTCTATGGCTTTCTGCCTAACGCAGGTCCATACCGGACATTCGGGAGGTTCCTGATTCGAATTCAGACGAAAAAAGACGGAGGACACGTAAGTGGCAAGCCGACTCTCGCGTCCGATCTTGGTTCGAATCATGGTCCAGACCATGAGAGAGAGAACATCCTTATGCCTCAGCCGCCGCCGCAGGAAGCACCCCGGTCATCGTAGGCACGGGCTGCACTGCGAACGACGAGTATTGGCTCGCTCGTCGTCCAGGCATCCGTTACCTTCGCCATCTTTACAACCATACTGCCTCGTACGGTATTTAATTTTTCAAACAAATCCTAACTCAAGTAAGAAGACGAGAGACGATTTATGAACATCTAGATTAACGCTATGCTCATTACGCTATCCGCCAGTTTAGCTCCATATCAGAATGCCTATATCGACGTAAGCACTTATTCCCCAACCCCGAAGGGGGACGGACGGCTGGCTCGAATGATAATAGCCTGATTAAGAAAGGTCACGTCTTTCAGCCTTGTTTTGTTTTCTCCGAGCAAAAAAATAAAACAAACAAACAAAGTTTAGTGAATAATTTTAGCCTGCGGGGCGAAAGGCTAAGTGGTCGGTGAGATTTGAAACTAAAAACAGATTGCGACTTTTAGTATATTGACGACTGCTCAGTTAACATTCCACAAAATCGGAACCAACATAATCTACACTTCTACACTAATAGTACAAAGAGGTAAAGTTGTTTTTATGTTTTTTTGTTTGTATGAGGTAATCTGCGGAAGTACTAGTCCGATTGCTAAAATTTTTCACCGATAGAAAGCCGCTTTATTCCTGAGTGACATAGGCTATATTTTATGTACGCGGGCGAAGCCGCGGTCAAAAGCTAGTAATAAATATAAATCGTTCTGAAAAATATTTTTGAGGGGGAAAATTATATTATCAAATAACTTCTCCCGCTTGGTTGATTGGCTAAAACGCAACTGTGTTCCTTCAGCTGCCCTTTGTATTCCAGGGCCACGGTAACTCCTTCGAATATTAGGTATCGGTCCCACTGAGCCCCTTTAGTTTTTCTGACATCTCTTTGAGGCTCGTGTTGAACACAGCACGCCGTCAACTCGGGCTTGATCCTTACCTGACGGCCAGACGGTGAGCTGTCCATAGCTTGTCGTTGGTCGTAAACTAATTATAATCAATATTGCTCGGATTATGGCGACTAGATTCTAAAGTAGAAAATTATGAATGAACATGAATGAAAACAAAGTTAATTGGTGTGAAACAGTCCGTTGAAAATATGGCGACCGATTTTTGACGGAAAATTTTTTGTTTCTTTTTTATAATTTTTACGCGGTTTTTTCTTTTGGAAAACATAGAAAAAATCTTTTTTTATGACTCAACTATGTATAGACAAAATTCAAAATGTTTTTAAATTTAGAACAACAATTTGTGTGATGTCTCTGGCTGGTTTTTGTTATCATAATCTTGTCAAGGCTTGGGCATGCTTTAAAAATAAAGTTTTAATATTTTGCTATGCATTAATGGTGGGTTTCTAAATTGAATATTATGAGTTAAGATTGTCTGAAACCCTACTTTAACGCTAATTTTTGACAGGTTTTCAGAATTACTCAACTTCAAATTAAACATCAGAGATAAGGCTATGTACAGACTGAACAACACTGTCAAAAAAACTTACAAAAACAAAGATGACGCGTAGAGTCGGAAGCAAACAGTATCCAAGTCAAAGTAGTCAAAACGTACTATCTGAAAAACCGAATCGCCTAGTGCAATAAGGCCGCCAATGGTATGTTTTTAAAACCAACTTCAAAACAAAGGAGGAAGTTTTGAATTCGGTTTTATTTTTTTATCATTATTTTTTTTTATGTGTTGTACTTGGTTGTTTCGACTGACTTGCAAAATTTTTTTTTCTCCAATTAAAGGGTTTTTTTTTAAATCCAGTTCTGATGATGGGATCCATGAAAAAGGAACTCCTCAAATATTATAGGCAACTATTAGTAATTTTGGTATTTTCATCATGAACTCAAGCATTTACAGTTTTATTTTAGTCGGTGTTAAATAACAAACAAATAATACCAGAAACACTGACTTCCGAAATTTAAGTTATTTTGTTCGTTGTTTCAGTATTTTTTTTGTAAAATATTTTTTATTATATGGTTTCCTTTTCTAGTAATCTTGCTGTGCAGTAAAGTACATATAAATAAACAAAATAGTTTTCTAACTAATGTGAGCAGTGCCTAAGTTGAAATAAACTTGTACATATAGGTGTAAATGAGTTTGCCTCAGGGCTTAAGTTGATAACTTGTTAAACTTTATATTGTTAAGAATTATTTTAAAAGGTATTCTTGTTACTACTGAAAATTAAATTTTAGATGCTTTATTACAATTTCTGAAGAGCAACATGTGATCTTAAGTCACGTAAACACATCTATTTATTTCAAACTTCAGCAACTAAACAAATTAAAACAAATATTCTATCTTCTGTAATGATTTTGCAGATTTTTAAGGTTCCGTAGTTGAACTACTAAAAAAAAGGTAAAGGTTGTCTGTAAAAAATCGCTTTATGGCCGCTCATTGTGACACCCTATTAATTTTAAGTTCCTAATATATTTTTTTTATTTTTGGTGTACAATAAAGAATATATCTATCTATCTACTAACTGCTGCCAGCTGCTTCGCCTATGTAAAAGTAGAAAGTGCCCTCGAGGGATACTCCCAGGATACAAAGAATCTTAGTGCTATTCCAGGTCATGGTCTAACCGTGAGGCCATCCAAATCCATTCAGCCGTTCGAGCATGAAGAAGCAACAAACATATACACACACACACACACTCATAACAACAATAATAAATAAAATAAAAATTATAAACCGAAAGGGCTTTAAAATAAATAAGGAGGAATCTCCATTTAGGCATAGAAATGCCTGTAGTTGAAGGCTCCGCTCTTCCGTTACATTATAAATATTCAACTAGGCAGATGACAAAAAGGAAAAAATAAAATAAATAGAATAAAAAGTAACGAGGAAAAAAATAATAAAAAAGGGTTTATATATATATTTTTTTTATTATTATTGATTGGCTCGCGTTTGACCACTATCTCACCTGATGGCAAGCGATGATGTGGCCGACGGTGGAGCGCGCTTGCCTAGAAGTAACCTATTCACTCTTGACATAAAGACCCCTAAGTTGTAGCCATCATGAAACACAGACTCCTTCAGGGAATTTCACTCCTTAGCTATACGCATAATGAATGTTATCCCAAAAAGCTTGGTACGTACGGGTGGATGATATATCTTAGTGTGATGTATCTACAAGAAGACTTAGCTTAAAACGTATTTTTATGAAAATAAGATCATTACACAGAGAATCTAAGCAACAAAAAAAAATTGCTTTGCAGTTCTCTTTGTGTGACCGATTATATTTTTTAAACTACAAAATAGAGTTTAATGCAGTTCACCACCGTAATCAATCGTAATAATAAAATCTCGTTGTTTTGATACTTTACTACAGCGGTAGATTACATAAATGATTTTAAACAACACCATAATATACCATAGAGTTAAGTATGTACGGATAAGTGCTTTTAAAGGCATGAGGACGGGGTATCAGTAATGTTCTAGATAAACTTAGAAAAGTGCATATGAATTGGAAAATTCACATTGGTACTTCCCTGATTTCGAACCTGCAACCTCATGCATGAGAGACGGGTACGTTATCCACTGTGCCATACAAAACAGAGAGGACACTCCTTCTATATACCACAGACTCCACAGAGTAAGAAACAAAAATGCACTAAAGAAGGGTTTCTAAAACTCTACCCGTGTCTGGGTCAACAGTAGGTCAAAGTTTGTTTATGAACAAAGTTATAAGCAACATATACTACAAAACAGTATGAGAAAACTAGCTCTGTAAAGTCAGAATAGAGATCCATCAATTTTAATACCAAGTGTCCAAAGCAGGCCAAACAATCGTTCATATTCTCAGAGGCTACTGAATAGTAAATTCTTATTTCAGTTGTCTCCTGTCGTAAAAAGTTCGAGTATTCTTTTAAAAGTTGTGATAAATTCAGCTTTGTGAAGTGATGGATGTAATATGGCCTATTGTAAGGTTTTATAAATGGGCGCAAAAACTGGCCTAATAGATGAAAAATTAGAATGAAACGTAGTAAGACTTGGGAATGCAGAAAATATAACATTTTGTTTCACATGACGATTGACAAAAGTCCAAACTGTATGGAAAATTTTGGTAGTGCATACCATCCCCAAACGTTATAGAGTATTCACATTTCGCGTCTGCTTCACTCTACGAAGATTGAGAAATTCGTGGAGTACCTGTATGAGAGTGAAAATCATCTGAACTCTGAAGGATGAAAGGTTGGAATCGCGCCACGACATCAACATCAAGTCGTTCATGTACGAGTTCCAACCCACCATCTAAGACCATCATGAAAGAGGGCTTTTGGTCGAAAGGTGTTGGATATATCGACGTTTCCGAGTACGGTTACACACGCAGCGGAACAGGACGTCGATGTTACGTGTATGAATTATAGTTTCTTGTTTTGTTATATTTTTAATACGTATTTTGTAAGATTGTAATAATAAATTATGTATTTTATTAATATTGTAATAATAATTAATAATAATAAGCGGAGAGGCGTGCAAGGATTGTTGATATATCCGTTTCACATGATGAGAACCTCGTGAAAGCCGAGAAAGATACACAAATCAAGTATATTGACTTGGCTCGCAAGGTTGTCGACGTGTGGGATGTGGACTCGGCGATCATTGTACCGATAGTCGTGTCGGGCAATGGCTTAATAGCCAAAAGCCTCGACCAACACCTTAGGAGGCTCGCGTTAGACGACTAGATCAAGGGTTTGATTCAGAAAGCGGTACTCCTGGACACGGCTCGTATTCTCGTATTGTTAGAAGTTTCCTTTCTCTGGAGCCCCGACCGCCGGTAGCTTGGACCCTGTTCCCGATACCGATGGGATATTTTTTTTTTATATTTTTATATGTTTTTTTTTTGTAATTAAGTTTAAAAATATAATATACAATAAATAAAAGATAATAATAATAACTGCTGATAGATTGTCAAGACTAATGTTCCAATCAGAAACACAATAGTTGAAACAACGTATCATTTAATTTAATATTTGATCCAATTACAACCATTATATCCAATCTGATGCTGACATACACGAAAACAAACATTAATTCCTAAACAGGCAATTTAGCTGCCTTTGTATTGAAAACGGATAAATGCGGGTAGGTATATCTGTGACGTCACACGTGGCGTGTTTTGGCCCAGCGTGTATTGGATTCGATATCAAATGCCAATCATAACCCTCCTTTCCTGGAATTGTGTTAAGGGTAGATGCTTACCTGGCAAAATTTTAAACTAGCTTCTGCCAGTGGATTCACCAGCGTAAAACTCGCATATTACCCCAATAAAATAAACCTCCGGAATAAAAAGTATTCTAGACTCCAGGGGGGCTATTGGCTAACTTTTTCAATAACAGTTGACAACTGGCATTCGTTGCACACTGAACTTAGTTGTCAACTGACAATTTCATAAAATTGGTATTACGTATCACACAAGTGACTAACAAACTACGGTGGAAATGTGGTGAATTATTGATGATTAAACGAACTTACCTGAAGTGAAGTTCAATCCCAATTACACGAAGTCTCTGTCCGAAGAGATCAAGTAAACTAAGTAGTACCGCGCTAGGTGCTAAAAGGAACGGGATCCCTGGAGCCATACTTACATAGGTAACGCATAGGGGGACTCATTGATTAGGACAAGTGATCATGAGTGTATGGGACTGGGTGGGAGTTGATCTCTTCGGACAGAGCCTTCGTGTAATTGGGATTGAACTTCACTTCAGGTAAGTTCGTTTAATCATCAATTACACTCTGCTCTGTCCTCGAGATCAAGTAAACTAAGTAGATTTTGAAAGCCTTTAAATGCGTTGTATGTAAGTATGTGATTAATGTAAGTATCTTATTTGTAATAAAAACTGATTTTCGATAAGGTAATTATTATAATAATAATCATAAATTTGAATCACTTTTTAATTAATAAACCTTTCACAAAAATAAAGATTATATTATTTTTTAGCAAAAAACAGTTACAAACAAACTTGCTTATTATGTTTATAATTATTATAATAAAAAAACTTGAGATACAATTAGGAACTTATTGTAAATTATTAATTAATGGATGAATCTAAAACAGATAAAGCAAAATCATTGACATTGTCTATTAACACTGGTCTTTGGTAAAACCTGGCAAAGACAGATGAAGATCCACTCCAGCCAGCAGTTTTTCTAATTAGGTCTATGGAGACACCTGATTTAAGAGCTGCTGAGGTAGATGCATGCCTGGTGGAGTGAGCCTTGAATTTACTTGTATCAACACCACTTTCACTAACACATTTTTTATCCAGCGGCCTAAAGTTTGCGAGCTAACAGCCCTATGGGGGCTTTTGAAGCTAATGAACAGATATTCTTCTCTTCCTCTGATCGACACAGTCTTTGATAAATACGACCTCAGTGCGTCAGCTGGGCAAATTTCAGGTCGCCTGATAAAAAATGGTAGATGTAAACAAGGTTGTGCTGAACCAATACATGATGTTTTAATTAAATCTGGAATCTTAATTGAGATATGGTTGGAATAAATGCAGATGTTATTTATATTTATTTTTGAAATTGTTTGAACCCTGTGGGCCGTAACTAAGGCTATCAATGTCACTGTCTTTTTGGTAAGACAATCCAAGTCTAACTGATCATTGGGATACAATTTAGATAAGTAATCTAGTACAATGGACGGGTCCCAGGTTTCATTGTATCTAGGTAATGGTGGTCTAAGTCTATAGAAACCTTTAAATAAGCGGATTATTCTGTCATCTGATCCAATTTTTGACCCAATTATTAGGGATAAAGCTGATCGATGACTGTTTAAAGTTCCATACTGGGCTCCGTCATTAAAAAGCATTGTAAGGAAATACATAATGTTAGGAACAGAAGCTTCATAAAAATCCATATTATGAGACTGACAAAAAAGAAACCACTTTTTTAAACCTGTATCATACTGTTTCATAGTATTTTTGGAAAGAGAACCGTACATGATGTCGATAGAAGAAGGAGGGACACCTCTTTTCAGTAGTGCCGTCCTGACAACCTGCCTGCAGCCAGGGTAAGTCGAGGTGGTGATGGTCTGTGGGAAGATGACAAAGAGCTTCATCACTTGGTTCAAACAGGATTATCTTAGATACTAAAAGACTCTCGAACAACGGAAACCACGGCTGAGTGGGCCAATATGGCACGACCACAATGCCTGCAGCCTCATCTGTTATAATTTTACGGAGAGTTTTTAATATCACAGCAAATGGTGGAAATGCATAGAAATTTAGGTTATTCCAATTTAATGTAAAGGCGTTTACTGCGTAGGCGTCAGGGTCTCTTTTCCATGACACGTATAAGTCGCATTTCCTGTTTATTCTTGATGCAAATAGATCAATGGTTGGTGTACCGAATGTCTTGATAATATTGCTGAAGGCATTGTTACTCAGTTCCCACTCTATGTCTGGGTGTGTGGCCCTAGATTCTGCATCAGCTATTTCATTATTTTTCGAACTTACATAGGATGCGAAAACGTGAATATTTCTCTCCTCACACCACTGCCAAAGTTCTTTAGTAATTTTATTTAGATGCGGGAATCTAATGCCACCCATTCGATTAATATAAGAGATGGCTGTGGTATTATCAATGCGCAAAAGGATCTGGCAATTTTTAAGCTGTTTGGCGAATATCTTTAGGCCAAAAAAGGCTGCCATTAATTCTAATAAGTTAATATGCAGGTCCTTTTCTGTATCACCCCACAGTCCATTTGCAGTCTCTTCACCACATACCACCCCCCACCCTGTTTTGCTTGCATCAGAGAATATTTCAAGCAAATATCTATCATCCCGAATAGGGTTAACATTATTTTTAATTGCATTTAACCACCAAAATAAGTCTTGGTGTATATGTAAGGGTACATTCATATAACTTTCATAATTATTGTTTGATTTTAATAACTCTAGGTATTTACACCTTTCCAACTCCTTTGTATATAGCCAACCGTATTGAACAGCTGGGCAAGCTGATACAAGTAGACCCACCAGGTGAGCAAGACATCTGATCTTGCAACGTGTAAAGGTCATAAAGTTATTAATTTCATTCCTAATATATGTCTTTTTTGTATCTGTTAATCTGATATGATATAACTCTGTGTTTATAATAAAACCAAGATATTTGCAACTTGTGTTTGGGGTCAAGGAACTTTTTTCAATATTAATGACAAATCCCAAGGATTCCAAAATTGATTTGGTTATTTGCACATTCTCTTAGCATTCCTTAAATGTTTTCCCAATACAGCATACATCATCTAAATAGATAGTTGATAAATAGCCTAAACTTCTTAGTAAGGCCATCACAGGTTTGAGGAGTTTAGTAAAAACGTAAGGAGCTGTGCACAAGCCAAACGGAAGAACATTGAATTCATAAAGAGTGTTATTCAGGCCTTGGAAACGTAAAAATTTTCGGTCACTTTTATTGATTGGGATTAAAAAATATGCGTCTTTTAAATCAAGTGTGGCTAGATAATAATTATTTGAAATTAGTTTTACTTTAAAATCCTTTTAAATTATATTTGTATTTATAAATCTATTTAGGGACTTAAGATTTAAGATAAATCTTAGCCTTCCGTCTGGCCAAGATAAAAGTACAGTGTCACTAGTGATAAGACGCCATCTATTGATAAAAAGCGACAGACGACCAGCATGACTCACCGCTTCTATCGATGGAGTGGTGCTTGGGTCTGTGAGTGCTTGTAAGGTCCGCGTGGCTTCTGCTGCGGCGGCGGAGCGCGGCGCTGTTGGCGCTGGTAGTTGTGGCGAGCATTCTGGGCAGGCACTGTCGAATGTCTCGCCGCAGCTCCCGTCTGCCTGCCGGGGGGTGGAAGTGGGCGTCTCGTGTTTAAATTCTGGGATTGATTTGTAAATCGTCTTGGAGGGCCAGGTTTTCAGTTCCGCGCCTGTCTTGTGAATAGCTTTAGCAGTCTTTAAGACATCACTCAGCTGACTGCCAAAGAGGTAGCTATCTATTGGTGTTGTATACAGGTGATCTTTTATCTCTTTCTTAATTGAGGAACAAACAAAACTTCTGCGAATCATCGACTCAGTATGTTGTAAGTCACAGGCGAGCTTTCCAGCATCGGTTAGGCATTTAACAAGCTTTATATTTGTACTGTCAGTAGACAGAACCTGTGACAGAGCCTCTCCTAAACAGGCAATAATCAAGGCAATTTGCTTCTGTTTGTTTTCAATTGATTTATCTTTCTTGCTTAGAACCTCTGTCAGAGCTGCCCTTACTTCTTGATTCAGCAAAGGAGCATTAATAATCTTGCAGTTTTCTGGAATGTCATGCTTTGAAAAAATTTCTTTTTTGACGTCTTTAGAAAGGCCATTTGTCGCTGTATGTTCCCACCGGACAGCTATACTTGGATTTAGGGCTGGACCAAATCTTTTATCTTTTAAAGGAGCTTCTCCTAATATTTCCAAAATATCGTCTGGAAGACTTTCCTCTGCTTCGTTGTTTCCAACAACTTCCTGGACATCCGTAGTAGCAGTGTCAGGAGCGGTGGCAGGTTCAGACGAGACATTTACAGAGGGTGCTACATCTGCAGACTCCAACAATGTATTCACCATGACATTGAGTGGGTGCACTTCCTCAATATGAAAGTCAGTGTCATGTTGTGTGTTCTCGATGGACTGTAAGGGTAGCTCGGGGGACGGTAAGCGTGATTCGTAATCATTGCTTCTAGGCGTTCCGTCTGAAATGGACGTAAACGTATGTTGGTTGATATATCAAAACAATTTTATTGTAGGTAACAAACTACTATCAAAAAGGTAGGTTTTTATAACATTATAAAGGAAGCATTTCAATGTAATGCTCACAAATCACATAATACGGCCTGGTACTAGTCCTTATAAACTATACACAGCCTTGTGTTATCAATTTTGGCGGATACATTCCATTAAAATGTTCACGACCAATTGTATATTTGACAGATAAATATGGCGCGAAAATTCCATGACGGAGGCATTCCAATGTAATGCTCACAATCACTTTGTTATATCACTGGTAATAATATGGCCTGGTACCTACTAGTCCCCACAAACTATACACAGCCTTATGTAATCATTGGCGGGTACATTTCATCAAAATGCTCACGATCACCAGCAAATTGTCTGTTTCACAGACAAATATGGCGGAACAAAATCATGACGGAGGCATGCCAATGCAATGCTCACAATCATTTTGTTAAAACACTGGTATCAGTCCTTAAAAACTGTACACGGCTTTGTCGGCAGTCGGATATATTCCATATTTAAATGATTTTCACGAATAGGTAACGAAAGCCATTTCGAAAGATGGTTCACCATAATAAAACTTCCTAGAAGGTAGGTAGGTACTTCTACAACTTTTGAAAAGAAAAATCTTCTTCTTCATAATAAACTGTTAATTAATTTGGAGTACTTACCTATGATCTTTAACGAATCTTGCGAAGAAGAGCGTTTACGATGTCTTTTCTTCAACTTTTTCTCGATCTTTCTCATTAGGCCTCGATATCTTCGTCACTGTACCGTTTTTTAGGCATAGTGATCAAACAAAATACGCTGTTTATTGTTATTTTACGTCTACACACCTTTTATAACACTTATGGATACTTAATTTATTTATTTAATCGAGAGGAACGAAAAAACGTAGCGGATGCGAATGAGTTACCGAGAGAGGGCGCCCCCAGCTGTCAAATTCTTTTTTTTTTTTTTTTCAAATATAGTGGATTGGATAGCAGCACCTAGCGCGGTACTACTTAGTTTACTTGATCTCGAGGACAGAGCAGAGTGTAATAAAAATTTACGGTGCCTATTGTGACGACTCTAAAATTTTATCGACTATTATACAGCCTCGAAAGCTTACACAATCGCAATTTTAAAAGTATCGATACAATAACATCTGTCAAAACGTGTTACGGTGGCTATCAAAGGTACCAGTGGCTAATGACGTCACTGCAATTGGTCACTAAAGATAGGCAATACGAAACTAGCTGTTTGACAGTTCAATGATGCACATTGTTAACAAGTGATCATCACTTGAACTGTCAACAGAGTTACGCAATACCCTCGCAGGACATGATCTACCTGTATGCTAACTTTCATCTAAATCCATTCCATCGTTTCGGCGTAAAAGAGTAACAAATACTCGCACACAGACGTACATACGTAAGCATACAAACTTTTGCCTTTATAATATGAGAATGGGTGAGTATATCATTGACTGATTTATCATCACCAATTTTTAGCCACAAGATATCCACAGGCGATCATAAGCCTTTCCCAAGCGTGGTTATCGACCTGTCCTGTGTTTCTTACAATCAGTGGACTTTCACAGCCTTCACAATACCATCAGTCTACCTTGTGGAAGTCCTAACAACGCTACGACTTTCTAAACACGGTTGTCATTGGAAAACCTTCAGGTCCTATGTGCTCTACCCACCAGCACTAATCTTTGCCAATTATTCAGGCTGAGCCGGTTATCTCGGTCCTCTTAGGTATGTATCTATTTCTGGTCAGATCTCGCATGGTTACTCCGGGCAGAGCTAGAAGGCGGTCTAATGAGGGATTTCTAGTGAACCCCTAATGCCCATTCCGTCTATTTCAGTTCAAATTATTCTACAGTCCTCTAGATCAACTAAATTCAAATATTTTCAAACCTCATTTTCGTCCATTCAAGTAGGACTTGAGACTCAGGTCCAGAAATATGAGTACCAAAGTTTTGTGCTTATTTTCTTTCAAGAACGATAAGTTCTATTTGAGTCTGAGTTTTATGTAGAGATCTTAAGTGTTTTAGCATAAAAGTGGGTAATAAGGGGCCTTGGGCCGTTCGCCGCTATCAACTGATTAAGCTGTTGATCCCCGCATTAACGCCGGCGTTCACGCGCCATTGTCTTACTATTGTGTCTCTAATTACGCACCCAAAAGGTTAAATTATTACTTACTGAGGCTTTCAAGTTACAATGATCATAAAATTCAGAATGTTTGTAAGAAGAGTGACAGGCGATCGCCTACTTCTGCGAAGCAGTAATGTTAGCAAAGGAGGAGGCCGCACGTGCACGCGCGAGGGCGCGGCCCTCACACCCCAGCCACCGGGATCCCGATCCCGATTTCCGGCCACCGTAGGCGCGGGCTTGCGGACGGCGAGCAATGGATAGCTCGCCGTCCGATCGTCCGATAAACGTCCGAACCGAGCCCAAGTCGTCGACGACGCGTACTGTTCCACGTGCGCCTCAAGGAGATGTCAGCAAACCGTAGGGGCCCAGCAGGATCGAAGCCTACTGGGGCCAAGGGTCTGCTTCTGAAAGGAAGACTCGGCCCTGGTGTGAAAGGCAACGAAGGAACAGGAGTGGGTTTTTAGTCAGTAAAAGTCTGACACACCCTCTCGCTCCGCCCAAGAGGGGGGATGTCATTGGATGATTTTCCCACAGAAAAAAAAATGTTTGTAAGAAAACTAATTTCTGTCAACGGATTCGCCCGCGTGAATGTCGAAAATTATCCCAAGGAAGCATACCCCTGAATTAAAAATGTCCTATTTTAAGACATGATGGTCTACCCGTGTGATAAGTTTCGTCCAAATTCGCTCTGCTGTATGTGGGTGAAGGAATAATAAACATACACAGACATACAAAGTTTTGCCTTTGTAATACGAGTAATATTAGAAAATTCAAGTGTTTTTTTAGGAATTTTCACAAAGTTACAACTAGAATCCAAGATTCAAAGCATTATTTCAAACAAAAAAATTACAGGCACTTTTGAATTGTCATTAAGTCAATCGGTTAGAAAAATGACGCTATTGCACATTTCAAAGTGTAGATCTCTATGGAGAAGAATGTACAAGAAACTCCATGGACACTCTTTTTAATACATAACATGATTGAAAAGGGTGTTCATGCTCTTTTCAATCATGTTATGCATTAAAAATTGCCAAAGCCAAATGACATTAAACTCCAATTAAAAACTAATTTCTTACCAACACATAAATAAAAAACATTTAAGGCCATTAACACACCATCATATCACCCCTGGGAACGTCAAAACTTCACAAAAAACTGCGTTGAAATTCATCGCGGAATTTAATTACTAAAAATCTTTTAGCTAATACAATGGCGCGCCCTAGCAGTATTTAATTATGACGTAGCATATTTGAGTCACGTTATCGTGTTTCATTAGTAAGGTAAACAGTTTTAAAAGGCGCAGTGTAGCCTCACCCTAACACTAGTGTAGACATCTTCACTATTTGTTTTGATGATTGCACTTTTTTACCATGGGAATTAGCAACAGTGGTAGTATTTTTTGTGATGTGGTAAAACCGTTGTAGGTATTTTTTCTTTCCAGTCAAAATACTGTTTCGATAGATTCGGTTAATTTTAAATTTGATATTTTTTTAATCCTTAAAAAATATCCATTTTGATAAAGCTTGATTGCGTTACTAGCGTGTTTAGGTGTTCATACGTAGATACAATACGTGCTATCAATGTAGTGTGTCGATTCTCATATTATTTATACAGTATCCAGTATAATTTCATCTAGATGGTGCAAGGATACCGCATGGGGCTGCCTTACCGGTCTGACATCGTGGGTTCTGGAGGCAACAGCTATATACGCTAAGATGCAAAGCTGGGGCGAGACTCTACTACCGCGACTAGTCGCGGCATGGCGGACAAAGTTTCACCGGAATCTCATGGCGATATGGCAACGGCGTCTGTTGCTAGCCAGTGCTAGGCACTCGCACCTTTCGGCCTGATAGCCTCCTAGTCTTGTCAAATGAAAATGTGTTCATTTGTTAAGTCCTTTCATTTTAAAACCCCGAATTTGTGTTTGTTTCATTTATAATGTGCCATTACTTCTATGCCCTTTTTTGTGATGGCAAATCATGAAATAACTTCTCCCGCTCTTTTTGGAGCGACTAAAATGACCACCAGTGAATTTTAGTCAGTTAAAGTCTGGCACTCCTGTTTTTAACTGACTAAAATCCACTGGTGTTCATTCAGTTACTCTTTGCGTGCCAGGGTCGCCGTAACTCTTCGAAGACCGATGTATGAGGTATCTATACAGTACCTAGGTATATAATTAAAGTGCTGTAGTTGGCAGATACCAGGCCGCTTACGCGCCTGTGCAAAATAAAAATACGATATTTATCTCAA
Source organism: Mythimna impura (assembly GCA_905147345.3). Taxonomy (NCBI): domain Eukaryota; kingdom Metazoa; phylum Arthropoda; class Insecta; order Lepidoptera; family Noctuidae; genus Mythimna; species Mythimna impura. The sequence continues at coordinate 18,427,913 of LR990353.1, read as the reverse complement.
ACGTCGTCGGTGGGAGTTTGGGACAGTCTGACGGGTTTCACTAAATATACATTATAGGTTTTATCGTTCACTACACAATGTTTGGTACTTAAGAAGGACTATCTTTGATGCTTACCTACATTTATATAATTTACTGGCTGACCCGGTGAACTTTGTACCGCCTAATAATAAGGATAACACCATCTACTGGCATTACCAGAACAGCATAATTCACTTTATAATGACATTTTAATTAGAGATGGCGTTATATTCGGTTTTTTTTTTCGTAATTTTTCCATTTTTTCTCACCGTTCAAACCTTCCCTGGACTATCTCGAATATTTCAGGACCAAAATTAGCCAAATCGGTCCAGCCGTTTTTGAGTTTTAGCGAGACTAACAAACAGTTATTCATTTTTATATATATTATAACTTAGATTGATGATCATTTTACAAATCAGATACCCGGCATTCCTAAACCCGATAAGCTTGGTAAGTAATTAAGATAAATTAGCCATATTACCCCACATCGAGAATTAACAGACTTAGAGTGGGTTGCACCAAAAGCTACGTAATCGTTTAAATTAAGTACTCATCAATTTAAAAGTAGCATTAACAATTACTATAGAATTTCTTTCTCTCTCTGATTTGCTGCCATCGCTGTACAAAAAACTATATTTTTTTCAGTTTACTGTTAAAAATAAATCCCCGGTTATAGATGTTAATCTTGTTTGTTTTATGCTTACAAGCCTTCAATCTTTAAACTTACTGCAATTTAAAAAATATTTGTAGCGTACATTTATTACAAATAGCTAGCTAATCAAACCAGCATCATCCACAATACAACCTCACCATAACTGCTATAACCTTGTTTAAGAGCAATCCTTAGTACTTATTTATTGGCCAAGCATCCTACGCGCGAATATTAATGAAGACGCCCGCGCGGCCGGGGGGCGGGTCGAACATGTACATATTGCTAATGATATCTGATAAATCAGGCCGATCATGTACAATGTGACTGGTTAAACGTAGGACATACTAAACCAGGTTTTAGGTAATCGATCCTCGAAAGACTTTCAATATCTGTCTTTCTTAAAACATGGGCCAGACAGATGCAATCCAGCGTTCCAACAGAGGTCACCTTGGTGGGAGCTTGGTTTACTACTATGGATTGTGTTGCGGCTACATGGATCTAATCCACGTATCAACACGTCTGCAAATCAGGCACTGCAGTCGAAACTGCAGTTGGAAAAATGCGTCCGCCATCCAAGGATGTTGAAGTTAATATCAAAATTTGGATTAAATCTGCTATCTACACGCATAACAACAAGCAGGTCACCTCTGTTGGGACGCTGGATTACATCCAGCGGAAATCGGGATTCCAATCCCGATCTCCGGTCACCTTAGGCGCCGGCTTGCGGACGGCGAGCAATGGGTAGCTCGCCGTCCAACCGTCCGGTAACCGTCTGGACCGAGCCCAAGCCGTCGACGGCGCGTAGTGTTCCACGCGCGCCTCAAGGAGATGTCAGCAACCGTAGGGGCCCAGCAGGGTCGAAGCCTATACTGGGATTCGAAAGAGATCCCCGGGGCTGGAACAATGGCAAAAAAGGAACAGGATTGGGGCTTTAGTCAGTAAAAGTCTGACACCCTCCCATTCCGCCCAAGAGCGAGGGATGTCATTAGATGATTTTTCGACCTAAAAAAAATGACCCTATATACTTATGTGCGTCCTATTACACACACATATGATGGTTATGTCCCTCGTTTATCCAGTCAGCCTGTGTAATCTGCGTGTGTAAGGACCTAATAAAAGGACCCATAGTTGTCTCAATATCGAGTATTTATTCATATCGTTACTTTGTCTCGGTGTGTGTCGAGTGGATATGAATTGTTATAATTATGTTTGTGTTTGAACCGATATAATTGCTGTACCTATGTATATATATCTGTTCGATTCAATAGCTGCATAACATAGGTCTTCAGTGTCTCAAAACGAAAGTCTATGACCAGTGCGTGTTACCAGTAATGGCATATGACTCTGAAACGTGGTCGTTCACAATAAGCTTCATTCTAATGAAGACTTAAAATTGCCCAAAGGGCTACGCACGGAGTTTCCTTGCGTGAGCGAATCAGAAATGAAGATACGCACGGAGTTTCCTTGCGTGAGCGAATCAGAAATGAAGATACGCACGGAGTTTCCTTGCGTGAGCGAATCAGAAATGAAGATACGCACGGAGTTTCCTTGCGTGAGCGAATCAGAAATGAAGATATACGCTAAAGAATCAACGTTACCGACATAGCCCGACGAAACGCTAAACTTAAGAGCCGGTTGTAGTCACAGAGTATTTTGTATGAACTCCCCCCGTAACAGCGGTGTTATTTTTATATAAAAAAAAACTGGGCAAGTGCGAGTCGAACTCGCGCCCTGAGGGTTCCTTACCTATGTAAAGAGTTCAATTCCTGATTGGAGTCTCGAAGTTTTTTTCAAATCGCTTTTCTGTTTTCAGATTTATTCCTACACCCTTGTGTTATAAGACCTTGCTTTATGCAAAATTTCAGGATTCTGGGTCAACGTGAAATACTCTAGAATTTTGGTTCCCTTGATTGTCAAAATATACCTTAACTTAAAAGTTTAATTTTTCACAGCTTCAAGGAACCGCAGACCTAAGTCATCATCATCATCATTTCAGCTGAAAGACGTCCACTGTTGGACATAGGCCTCTCCCAAGCGTCGCCACCACGACCGATCCTGTGCGTCTCGCATCCACCGAACTCCCGCGAGTCTCACCAGGTCCAGACCTAAGTATATGGTTTTAATTTCAACTCGATACCTACACGCGTTCTAGAGATAAAGGGTTTTGGCAGACAAACAGACAGACAGACAGACCGACAGACGGATAACAAAGTGATCCTATAAAGGTTCGAAACCCTAAAAAACAATAACTATTTAAGATTTATGTTTTTGCGAGGTCCTTTTAAAAAACAAGCTTTATTATTTTTTGTAACTTTCAAATATTTCCGTGACGTAATCTCGTATACATACACGTATGAAATCGTAAGTTAGGGTCAGATTCACGATTTTTTTTTATTGAGTCAACTAATTTATATCATGTTTTAATTTTTGCTCTGCCGTTAGGCATATAGTCAATTTTAATAAAATTATTTTTCACGGTGTTCTCTTTTATTGTTGTGGATTTCCAGAGGTTTAAAAATTTCAAAATGTGTAGAACCTGGCCTTAAGTGGCAATAGGCTCATTGCTCGCAGAAACCGTAGAACAGATGGTCGATGGTGCCGAAACATTCTAGAGTAGTGACCGTGTGTCAGAAGACGCAGCGCAACCTTTACAAGTTTATCATAATAATAATAATAGCGTTTATCCAGCAAAAAAATCGCTTTTAGCGATAAGATCGTCCATTGTGACATCCTATTAATTTTAAGCTTCTATAGAAATTTTATTTAAGGTGCACAATAAAGAGTAAATCAATCAACCATCAAATTATACAGTTTGGCGAAGAAATTATGTACAAAAACAACAAAAACTACCATCTACTGATCGACTTTGGTTTCATAATAATTAACATTTTACATGACCTCACTGATTTACAAATAAACTGAAATGCGGACTGACAGCATTAACTTTAAATTAATTCACATTAAATATTGCACCATACTTAATTAAATTAATTTTCCAATCAAATTTTGACAACTTGGGTTAAAATACTGATGGTAAATAAATATCTACAAAGGGGTTTTATTTTTAAATGTGGGAAATCATCTAATGACTACTCGCGCTCAAGGGCAGAGTGAGAGGGCGTGTCAGACTTTTAGTTACTAAAACCAAAGCTAACATAGCTTGCATTCTAGGACCATGAGTTTCCCTTTCAGAAGTCAACCTATAACCCACTGGGGTACCATGGGGCCCGATTAGGGCCGAAGCCTACTGAGCCTTCGGCCCTAATCGGGCCCCTACGGTTTTGCTTACCTCTCTTTGAGGCGCACGTGGAATACTACGCATCATTGACGAACCGGGATTAGTCCTGACGGTAACTAGACGGCCGGATGGCGAGTTACCCATTACTCGTCGTCCGTAAGCTCACGCCTATGGTGTCTGGTAGTCGGGGTCAGGATCCCGGCGGCTGGAGTGTGAGGATATCCGTTCCCTCACGCATGGGGCCCGCTTCCTTTGCTAGCATTACTGCTTCGCAGAAGGAGGTGACCGCCACCCATTTCCCCTCGCTCTGAACCATGGGCTCAACCAGGGCTCGGACAAACGGGATACTGATGGGAATTAATACCTACAAACGCAGTGAATAAGAACGCAGGGGAGAAACAATACTTTAATTAGGATTTTCACTTTATAACTACACTTTACATACTTTATACACTACACTTTATATACTTTTTTTTTTTTTTTTTTTTTTTTTTTTTTTTTTTTTTTTTTTTCTTTTTTTCCTAATATTGGTATCAAGCTAAGCATCGATTATTTTTTATTACTATGCACGAACAAAATTACAGTATTTTAATACTGCATCCGGAAGACGTAGCGTTGGAAGGCCTCCTACAAGGTGGACCGATGACTTTGTACCGGTTGCAGGAGTCCGATGGATGCGAGACGCACAGGACCGTTCATTGTGGTGACACTTGGGGGAGGCCTATGTCCAGCAGTGGACGTCTTTCGGCTGAAATGATGAAGATGATGATGATGAATACTGCATTCAATTTCTTAATAACATGAAAAAATCCTTCAAAATATTGTTTCCATTCACTCCTTTTTTAAGATGGGGTAATCATTAAATAAATGCGGGATTGTTCGAAACATTCACCGCGGATCTGGAACGCAAAGGGTAACTGAAGGCATATAGATGAGTTTTAGTCAATAAGAGTGACCCTCCCTGTCGCTCCATGCAGACCGAGAGAAGTTATTTGATGACTTCCCATCCAAAACACCAAAAGCTTTTTTAAAAGAAAAAACGGAACCCTTATAGGATCACTTTGTTGTCCGTCTGTCTGTCAAGACCCTTTATCTCGGGAACGCGTGGAGGTATCGAGTTGAAAACCATATACTCAAGTCTGCGGTCCCTAGAAGCTGTGAAAAATCAAACTTCTATGTTAACGAATAAAAAAGATACGGCTGATTAAGTTGTAAAAAAAGGATATTTCGACACCCTCAAAGGAATCAAAATTCATAGGGTACTTCTCGTTGACCCAGAAACCTGAAATTTGGCATGAAGCAAGGTCTTATAGCGCAAGTATAGAAACAAACCTGAAAACAGTAAATTTATTGTTAACTACGTCAAAAAAAAAACTTTTTTTCAATTCGGAAATATCTTCGAGACTCCATTCGGGAGTTGAACTATTTACATAGGTAAGTTTGTACGGAACCCTCAGTGCGCGAGTCCGACTCACACTTGCCCAGACTTTTTTGGGTCATTCAGTTTTCTATTACATTTCCTTTTTCGTTCTTCTAGGATGGAGGATAATTGTGTTGTAAAATGGTGCGTCCATTTTACAACACAATACCGCCCCCTGACATTTCTAAATCAAATTCTCTCTCAATTCCCGATCAAACGCTTAAACTCAACTATCGTTGGACCACGATACGTTGACGTATGCTGTCATTAGCCATGAGTTATGACGTCAGAACTGACGGCGTATTGTTCAAGGTACGGGAGGATGACTTATTGGTGGCGGGATGACGGTCATTGTTGGTTCGGTGTTGTGTTACGATGAAATGGAAACGGATTGAACTACCGTGTTAGGTATTTTTTTTTAACTGTAGGAATCTATTTACATTACTTTGTTGACTGGTCTGTTGGTCCTGTGGTTAGTGGCCTTGACTGCGACATGTTGAAGGTCGTGGGTTCGATTCCCACCCAAGACAAATGTTTGTCTGATGAGCACGATCATTAAATCTGTGCCTGTGTAAAATTTATATTTATGTATGTATTTAGAAATATATGCTTATCAGTTATTTAGTACTCATACCACAAGACCTGCTTAGTTTAGGACTAGATGGATGGTGGTGGAGTTTTATAATAGGTCTACTATGAAATTGCCGTTTTTTTAAAACGGGTTGCTTTGAAGTGTTATATCTTTGGATTTACTTGGAATTATAAGTTCAAATAAACTTTATATTAAAGGTACGTTATTCTTTTTTCGAAATTAGGTATGTATTGGTTTCTTTGTGTTTTTTTTATTTTCTGTAATATCGCAGGTACTTATAAACATCTTTTGTATGAAATCTAAGAAAACTCACATTATTTTGTAACATGAGTTCTACCGTGGAAACAATATGTCTCAAGCGGTATGCAATATGATCCGTAGATCGTTGGTGTTATTTAGAGTGCAATCACGTAATAGAAATAAAATATTTGTATGACCTACCGATTTTTTTAATGTAGGTCTTGGTGTATTTAGGATTTGAGTATTTATTGCGCACAAAACATACAAGAGAAATTCCTCTTAAAAGCCTTCACACGCTTCGTGAATCGTCGCAAACCCAAAAAAAACTGCAACAGCGATGCAGAAAGTAATATCGACGAGTCTTTAACTTTTTCGCCTCTTAATTCGGCCATCTTTGTAATAAACCAACCATCTAACCAATAACGGACTGCTCCACCGATCAATCTGGCGTTTCTTATCATCGGTAATTACAACGAGCCGTTACAAGTAGGGTTGTGACGAAACTTCGCCGCCGCCTCTGTAAGTGCAAAATTTCTACATGAAATCGTAGCCATCTGTAATTTGCCTCCGCAAGGTCTTAGAAAAATTGTTATTCATTTAAATATTACTAAACCTTAATTTCAACAATATACCATTATAATTTAAAAATAAATATATTCTGTTTTTTTTTTATATTTATTATTTACCTTTTTATCGAATGGGAAGTCATCAAATATTTTCTTTCGTTCTGGGTGGACCGAGAGAGTGTTAGACCTTTACTGCCTAAAACCCGCCCGTGTTCTTTCAGTTGACCTTTACATTCCAGTGCCGCGGAGACTCTATTGAGCAATCCAGAAGCCCTAACAGGCATCAGTCCTAGTGGGCCCTGTCCATTTTGCTGACATCTCTGTGAGGCGTGAGGAACACAACGTGGCATCGACTCAGGCTTTGTTTGGCCCCAACTGCCACCGGGATTAAGATCCCGATTTCCAGCCACCGTAGGTGCGGGCTTGCGGACAACGAGCAATGGGTAGCTTGCCGTCCGACCATCCGATAACCGTCCGGACCGAGACCAAGTCGTCGACGACGGCGCGTACTGTTCCACGCGCGCCTCAAGGAGATGTCAGCAAACAGTAGGGGTGGGCCCCTACTGTTTGCTGCAGGGTCGAAGCCTACTGAGGCCAAGGGTCTGATTCTGAAAGGAAGACTCAGCCCTGGTACGAAAGGCAACGAAGGAACAGGAGTTGGTTTTTAGTCAGTAAAAGTCTGACCTCTCTCTCCGCCCAAGAGCGCGGGGGATGGATGTCGTTAGATGATTTTCCCACCGAAAAAAAAAGCTTTGTTTGTCCTTACCGGAAGGCGACCTTTGAAATTGAGCCATGGACCTCACGCTCAGCAATAACACGCTACTAGACCAGAGACAACAGTAAGAAAAATGTTAACTGATATGTTTACTTCTTATTTCGACCTCCATTCACCTCCGCATCTGCAATGTGAAGAAGGAACATAGGAATGGGTTTTAGTCAGTAAAAGTCTGACACGCCCTCGCGCTTCGCGCAAGACCTGGAAGAAGTCATTGCATGATTACGCACTCACAAAAAAAAACTATGGACGACCATATCGCTGAAAACGATCTTTTAAAGACAACTTTTGGATGGATTTAAAAGATCGTTAGTACACAATTTACGCATATAGTAAATAAATACATACAATAAATAAATAAATAAATACATACAGTTAAGGAGTGGAATTCTCTGCCGGAGTATTTGTATCTTGATAGCTACAACCTGGGGATCTTTAAGTCAATAGTGAATAGGTTATTTCTAGGCAAACGTGCTTCATCGTCGACCACATCATCGCTTCCCATCAGGTGAGGTAGAGGACAAGAGAACGCTAAAAAAAATTACGGAAAAATATTTAGATCATCTATAACATGGGGCTGGGCTACCTCAATTTATTTATGCTCCCAGAATAAATAACTTGAGGCAGCCCCAGTAAGTTACAGTAGTACTTATGTTGGGGCTATACCCTTAGATAAACAATGTCCATCTTACCAATGAATATAAAAGAAAAACTATAATAATTATAAAAAAGAAACAATAAACAATAACAAAATATTCTTATAACTAATAAACAATTACAACTTACTATAATAATTTAAGGCCAGAGCAGACCGACACCTACACCTCCGCATCCGCCTCTAATAAATGGCATCTCACGTCACATGCTTAGTTACAAGAACGAAGACCGGTCGGTAACAGTCTGTATCACAACAAAAGCCCATTAGTGGGGCCGCCATACGAATTAATTAATTCAGACGATTCTCTTTATTTACTCTAAACGACCCAAGACACATTTTGCGTTGCCATTGTGCGGACCGCCCGGAGGACACGGTGGAGCATACGCTGGAGGTGTGCCCCACTTGGGCGGTGCACCTCAAAGTCCCCGAGTTGACTTCTAAAAAGGTTAGGAAGAAGTCTTTAGATGATTTTTCATCTAAACATAACAAATAAATAACATACAATAATAATTCAAGGCCATAGCAAACAGACACCTTCACCTCCGCATCCGCCTCTAATAAATGGCATCTCACGTCACATGCCTAGTTACAAGAACGAAGACCGGTCGGTAACAGTCTGTATCACAACAAAAGTCCATTAGTGGGGCCGCCATACGAATTAATTAATTCAGACGATTCCCCCTATTTACTATAAACGACCCAAGACATGCCCCATTTTGGGATCAGCTATGGTCAATGATTCCTAATGTGGTTTGATTAAACTTTGGTTTTGGGGTTTTGGTTTTCGAAGTTCTGAGACAAGTAAAAGTAATTAGAGCTATACAAAATACTAGATGAAAGATGATGATGAGAGTCGCAGTAATGCGATGAATGCGAGACGCACAGGACCGTTCGTTATGGCAACACTTGGGGAGGCCTATATGGAGGTCAAGCAGTGGACGCCTTTCGGCTGAAATGATGTTGTTAATGATGACGATGATGAAAATACTAGAGGTCCCCCACCCGCATGTTTGGCTACTGCGGCGTTCCTATTGCTGTTATAGTGTTCCTCAGCTCAGTAAATAAGCTATTCCATAACTCTAAAATATTTTTTCAAATCGGACCAGTAATTCCTGAGATTAGCGGGTTCAACTAAACAAACTCTTCAGCTTATTATATAAGAAACATTCAAATGACACCAAATCAAAAGGGTGTAAAGGTTTAGTAAATGTAAGTTAGGATAAGTACAGTTTATAACTAAGTTACGAACAGGTGTGCTGTTCCGCGCTAGTGTCGTAATTTACTACATTTATCGCATCAGGTTGATCAACAAGAACGTTGCATGAAAAAAATCGTGAAACCAATAGATTTGTTATAATTTTGTGTTAAAAAACGTCATTATTAAACGTCACTTGATACACGTAGGCATTTCCTATTGCAGTTTTTTGGCTTCATAATGGCCTCGCCGCACCAAGCCAAAACTTGGTCATTTATTCCACCTGAGCTGCAACGACAAAGATGGTAATTTATAACAAATTGTATATAGGGTGACTGGCAATCAGTGTATATATAATAAACACGTGATAACAAACAATTTTTATTATGGGATCAAAGCCGAAATCGCGAAAAAAATATCAGCTGTTCAGTGCATTAGGCAAACATAAATGTACTGAAAAGCTGATTTTTTTTTTTCGCGATTTCAAAAGTAAAAGTTGTTGGTTATCATGAGCATAATCACGTGTTTAAGTATCGTACACTAATTACCAGTCACCCTATATTTAAAAAGTAACTAATTTCTAGTCTAGTGCGCATCCTTGGTGTGCAGAGACAGCCCCACAGCTCCAGACAGAGCATAGCTCCAATACAGTTCTGGCGATGTTTGCCGGGAGATTTGATTGCCCCTAAATCGGACATTACTGTAACTTACATGTTACTGGCTGTGTCCGATAATATCACGTATTGTTTATGTGTGTGTTATATTATATGGTTACTTTATGGGTGCTATTGGTTGCCTGAATTAAATGCTTTTTATTTTACACTTTTCCATGAAAAAAAAATAACCAAGGCATACATACGGTCATATTGACTCACTGACAATATTTTCACAGAATTTTTACTAATTCTTGTATGTATTTGTGGTATTTGAAATTAAATGAACTTCATTTTAATGGTTATATTCGTGTGTTTCAACACACAATGGATTTCACAAGAATTTCTCTGTTTAAAGCTGAAAGTATTTAATGCATGAGAATTTCGCATGCAACGTTAATTAAATTACTAGTGAATTTTAATATGATGAATATTGAGGTGGGCACTGTCCGTCTGTGACCTTTTAATATATTAAATCAAAGTAAGTAAATGCCTACGTTCATTTTTTATGACAATGGGTCCCTCACGTAGGTAGATATTACCTACCTATTTATTTTTATGAATAACTAGCTGCCCGGACAGACTTCGTTCTATCAAAAGTTGATTGTATTTTTTTTAATTATTAAAACCTTCGGGGAACATACGAAAAAAAAAATTGCCGATTGGTCGAGCCATTCTCGAGTTTTGCGCTTTAGGTCGCATTCATTTTTAGGGTTCCGTACTTCGAAAGGAAAAACGGAACCCTTATAGGATCACTTTGTTGTCCGTCCGTCTGTCTGTCTGTCAAGACCCTTTATCTCAAGAACGCGTGGATGTATCGAGTTGTAATTAAAACCATATACTCAAGTCTACGGTCCCTTGAAGCTGTGAAAAAAACAAACTTCTAAGTTAACGAATAAAAAAGATACGGCGGTTTATGTCGCAAAAAACGGATATTTCGATACTCTCAAAGGAATCAAAATTCATTGGGTACTTTCCGTTGACTCAGAATCCTGAAATTTGGCATAAAGCAAGGTTTTATAGCTTAATTTGTTGTTACCCATATGCTTACACAACAGGTAAGGTGACACATCACAAAAAAAATACTTTTTCACAATTCGGAAAAATCTTCGAGACTCCATTAGAAAATTTTAGTTTGTGCGGAACCCTCAGTGCGCGAGTCTGACTCGCACTTGCATAGTTTTTATTTATATAGGTAGATAGAAGAAGATATTTTTGCTAATAGGTAGATCATCATCATCATCATCATTAATTTCAACCAAATGACGTCCATTACTGGACAAGGCCTGCCCAAAGTGTCGTCAAAATGACCGGTTCTGTGCATCTCGCATCTATCAGATTCCGGCGACTAATAATTATAATCGGTCCATCTTATGGGAGATCTTCCAACGCTACGTCTTTCGGTACGCGATCGCCACTCCAGAATCATTGGGCCGCATCGACCATCTTTTCTGTAAGCAATGTACTCGTACCTGCCACGTAAGCTTGGCGATTCTTCGGGGAATGTCGGCAACCTTAGTTCTCCTACAGATATCGTCATTCCTGATGCTATCACGCCAGGAAACTCCGACCATAGCCTTGTCCATTGCCCTTTGGGTGGCTTTAAGCCTCTGAGGTCGGAATTCGTCCTGTGCGGCTGTTATTATTCGAGCCATGAGCTTCTTAATTCATTAACACATACTCGTAGGTAACAAAAATAACCAAAGAATTTTCACTGCCACGTCTACCACGAAACACACTTTCCAGTAATTATTATTGTAATTAAATAAATATGTAATTTAAAGGTGATAGAAAAGAATAGAATATAACCTTTACTGTACACCAAATCACAGAATAAGTAATAATACAAGACCAAAGTAGAGTAACATTTTTTTTTGTTATTTAATTTATTATGGACTAAGAAATCAAACCACTCAGATATCATTATTTTTTGGATTCGTTTGTTAATAGTTTTTAAATTTATTTCGATGTATTTTTAACAATTTAACTCACTGTTAATGTGATATTTAATTTATTTCAATTTAACTTAATTCTTTTTATGTAATTACGAACTTTTTCACGCCTTTACGTAAAAAGTTTCCCATTTTTTTTTTAAGTAACACTCTTTTTTGAATGTATATTATAAGTCGTTTGTATGTTAATAAATAAATCACCTTTCAGCATACACCCTACATATCGTCCCACAAAATCAGTAAGCTAAGTTCGTTCAAAACGTCAATTAAGCGTTTGGAATGACTTCATAACACTTTAGTCTGGCGCTATTGTGTTCTAAGCGAGCATTGTCCCGGACAATGAAGTTCCGGTAGCACTAAACATCGGACATCAAATGGCATGCAAACAATACCGCTGCAAATTAGCACCGTGCCACCAAAGGCAGGGAAAAGTTTGTGACTTACATAGGAAATAGTGGTGAGATTTAATGCTTTTTGTGAAACAGCAGATTTAGAGACAATATATCCAACACGTTTTGAGTTACCTACGCACAGAAAAGCAACGTTGAATTATATAGAAATCAATAAAAAAATTAAAATATTGTAAGAGCTTAAAATTAATACGCTGTAATAATGGGTAGTCTTATCGCTAACTTTCGACTGGCCTGTTGGTCTAGTGTTTAGTGGCCCTGACTGCTATGCCGGAGGTCGTGGGTTCGATTCCCACCCAGGACAAATGTTTGTGTGATGAGCACGATCATTTGTTCTGTGTCTGGGTGTAATTTATCTATAATATGTATGTATTTAGAAATATATATAGGGTGACTGGCAATTAGTGTACGATACTTAAACACGTGATTGTGCTCATGATAACCAACAATTTTTATTATGGGAGCAAAGCCGAAATCGCGAAAAAAATATCAGCTGTTCAGTACATTAGGCAAACATAAATGTACTGAACAGCTGATTTTTTTTTGCGATTTCAGGTTTGTTCCCATAGTAAAAGTTGTTGGTTATCATGAGCACAATCACGTGTTTAAGTATCGTACACTAATTACCAGTCACCCTATATGTATGTTTATCAGTTGTCTAGTACTCATAACACAAGCTCTGCTTAGCTTGAGACTAGACGGCGCGTTGTGTGATAGTTGTGGAATATTATTATTATATTATTATTATTAACAGCAATAGATATATTCACCCTTCCAGAAGCTATAATGGCTGGCTAAATCACATTTTGAGTTATCTCCATGAAAATTTAATTATTTTGAACTACATAGATATCAAGGGAACTTAACTGTGATTTAATTTAGATTATCAGATATTTTTTTCTAGTATCTATGAAACTAAAAAAAATACTGCTTAAACAGATTGATAGAGTTTTTGACTGATTTCCTTCGCATCTAAAACCAAAACCCACAAATGAACGGACCAAACTCGAGTCATCGTTGCATTGTGTTCCAAGTGTGCCTTATAGAGATGTCAGCAAAATGACGGACCAAATAGGGCCGATGTCTACTAAGGCTGAAAGATTGTCAGAAGTAGTTACCGTGGCTCTTTTTTTAAAAGTAGGAAATCATCTAATCACTTTTCCTGCTTTAAGGCGGAGCGAGAGGGCGTGTCAGACTTTTACTGCTACTACTAAAACCACACTATGCTCCTTCAGTTGCCCTTTGCGGTCTAGGACCTTTCCAGAAGTCGATCCATGGCCCTAGTAGGCTTCGGCCCTGCTGGGCCCCTACGGTTTTGCTGACATCTCTTTGAGGCGGGCGTGAAACTCTACGTGCCGTCGGCTGGACGGCGAGCTACCCATTGCTCGTCGTCATACCTAGGGTGCCGCACCTAAGATGGCTGGTAGGTAGTCGGGGTCGGAGTCTCGACGATTGGAGCATGAGGATGTCCATTCCCCCACGCGTGCGGCCTTCTCCTCCGCTAGTATTACTACTTCGCAGAAGGAGGAGACCGCTGCCCATTTCTCCTCGCTCCGGACGATGGTCTGTACCAGGGACAGGCACGAGAGGTCGTTGCCGCCAAACAATTAAAATAAACAATTATAATGACTCTCTGCACGTGTTGGTTTCGACTGTAAGTGCAGAGAGTACCTGTCATAAATAAATAAATAAATAAACGCTCCGATGAGGAACCGTGGCTCTGGAAAGCAGATGGGCAACTGAAAGAACACAGATGGGTTTTAGTCAGTAAAAATCTAAAACTCACCTCTCGCCTTATCCAGAATGGCAGAGACCAAGGAGACAGGGTGCGTCAGACGAAGGTTCATTTTAGTATTATAACCTCCTCGTGATTTCTATTTTTATAAAACCATCTATGTTAATTAAAACATAATCAACCTAATTTAATGTTTTACTACAAGTCCATTATTTAGCTATAAAGTGTAGTTTTACGGCACTTTTACGGTACAATATCATGCAAATCAAAGTACTAAACATCGAAGTCCACCTCAGCTCGTAAAATTGCACACTGTCCCGAAATAACACGGAAACTACAGACAAGTCATTTTGTTATACGACTTTGCAAACTGTTATTAGTTTGCGTTCAGTACTTTTGGTAAGTTTTGTAATGTTACGTTTGTGCTTTTTTTTTGCGGCGCCTCTACCCGTTTGCTCAGTTCCATACAAGGTTTTACAAACACACACATATACATACAAACTTTTGCTTTTATAGTTTTAGTGTGATGCGATTACGCAAAAACAAATAGATAGGGTCCTACCCGTTTTACGGGTTATCAAATATTTTTTTTTTCATTTTACTCTTTTGTCTTTACTTACCTACCAAAAATTAAATTCTGCTCTGGCAATATTTATTTTTACTCATACTTTTTTTCAAAATTTAAATTAACAACTGCACTGTTACTGCTACACAATCACATTCCCCTCGAGCGCCGATTGTATATACGTCAGTACAACTTGAATGACCTTGAAAAACTCTTAATTGTCGTTTGTACACACGTTTGTACGATTTTTTTTAGCCAAAAATTTTAGTTTCTATATTTTTGTTTTTCCTAGAAAAATCCAGAAAAAGTTTTTTTTTATTATTTTTTTGGTGATTTACGTAAAAACGTGCAATGACGTAATAATAATACCCCCGGGGCGCCCGAGGGGTTAAAGAATAAAAACTTTTTACAAAAAAAAAAAATAACCGACTTCATTAAAAAAAACACTAAAAGGATCAAAATAACTTAATTTCGGAAGTCGGTGTTTCTCGGTATTGTTTGTTTCTTATTTAACAAACGACGGAGTTCTGAGGTAACAAACATAAAAAAAAAAATGATAAAAAAAAATACAACCGAATTGAATAACCTCCTCCTTTTTTTGAAGTCGGTTAAAAAATACTTATTCCCCCATTCCCACAGTGATGCAGCTGATACATTTTGTGTCGAATCTCAACAACAACACTCACAATAAAATATACATACTTATCGCAATCTCGAGCCGGTTTCGACCTTAATGGAACTCTCCTATGCAATATCGAATTTCCCTATTGTCGACTTCGAAGGGGAGACTTGAAGTCCGACCTTTTTTTGTAGCTCATTTAATACCAATTTGCAAAGGCGATTTATAACAGTTCGATGGAATAATACAGGGTGGAAGTAGTATTTATTTACACGAAAGCATTTATTTATTTTGAGTTCAGAGTTTTGTATGGGTTTTGTTGTAAATGTTGTCCTTACTAATGGAGCTTTAAAAGTTGTAAGTGCGGGGCAACGACATACTAATGAATACGGTTCCCAAAATACCTAAAACGAAAGTTACATATGTGATAAAATATTAAGTGCCAGCACCACCATATCATGACATCAAATTCCGTGTGATAATGAAACACGTCAATTGGACTCCGACAGCTGTCACAAACTTGTCTTATCTTCGGCGATGAGCTCTTGAATGCTGATTACCCGGCGACTCCCTCAAATGAACTGAAACGAGTCGGTGTCGAGTGGATCGGGGGCTATCGGGGGCATTCGGGGGCTATCGGAGTTCGTCCCATCTCCGGAGTGTCATTAGTTAATGTTGCGGGCAGTTCCTACTGAGATTTAATCTGGCCGCAGTCTGAGATCAGTCGATTCGCCCTCGCTTCCTCACCGAGCGATCTTATCGCACCGTCATTACCGTTCCGCCTACGATAACACGCGCCCTCAACGCGGTATACCGCCGCCGAGATTACAACAACTCTATTACTTCCAACTTTTATTGCGGCCGTCTCGATGTAAGTCGCCGAAATTCTAAATTCGGTAGCCGCTCATTAATTGTGACCATTAAACCCGTTTCATTACATGGTCAAGCGAGAGCATATCAGTGTATCGCGACCGCAACGCGCGTATGGAACGAAACAATTAACACATTCCGTCCACAAATCTGGCGGCAGAAACCGAGTGTGCGTTCATTTTAAACGAGGGAGCATGTTTTAAATTACGATTGTGCTGCATTAAGGCACGAGAGGAAAATATTTGGAAACAAGGAGGCGTGCCGCCTTGGGGTTGGATCCCCTCAGAATAGAAATAGTTTCCGGCCCTGTCGTGAAATTACGACCGGAGCTCGGGTCAACGGAATGAATTTTGATTTTGCTTTTTCTATCGAACTGAAGCCGGATTATTGTGCTTCGTGTCCGCACCCTTCCCAAGTTTACTTATGCAAACCTGCCTGCCCACCTGGCCCAGTGCTTGTACAAATTTGAATATTTATAAGCACCCCGTCGACCTCTAGAATTTTTATGACATTGCGAATTTGATACTACGTAAAAATATTCCGGTAATTCTTTCCTCATTCTTCAATTATTTTCCTTAGGCGTATTATCTTTGCAGAAAGGAATAAAATGTACTAACATTAATATTGCTCTTCACTTAATTTTGTTAATACTCGCGAAATCGAATAATGTCTCTGAGTTAGATTTGTATTAACTCTAGCAGCGAGTTTTGAAACTATAAAATCACTGTATATCTTTTCTAGCTGCATGTTTTTTTCTTTTTGTAAAACTAAAACTTTCTTAAGGTTTGAATCGAATTGTTGGTACATCGAGTAACTTTAAGTTTCGGAAAAGCGAAGTGTCATAACACAGGCAATTTTTGTCTAAAAGTTACTTCAACCACTAGATGTAGAACCTGGTTCCACTCATTTTGAACTTTTTTAAACATCTGGAAATCCACAAATATAAAAGAGAACACCATGAAAAAATATATTATTAAAATTGACTATATGACCAACCGCCGGGCAAAAATCAAAACATGATATACCTAAATTAGTTGGCTCGATAAAAAAAATACTTCTTGGCAAGACTACTGTCAGATTTCTTGGCTTCTGATTATTCGTAACGACTGTGAAAGATCTACAAATAGCAGCCGAGATCATCAGCTTAACGTTTTCTCCAAGGAGAAGGTGTCTTTATATATCACGACGGTGGACAGTGCTTGCCGAAACTGGTCTGTGGATGCACAGACCAGAGAGGTTAGCCAAGTTGATAATCTACAATCGTTAACGCTTGTAAAAAACTTCAAATGTATGGGAATGAAATCATCTCAACGTTAAGTCACATGGTCAGAACAAAGGAATCGGAAGCGTTACCGACTGTAGAAAGAGAATAGAAACGAAAAGGTCGTAACTTGCCTAGGCCTGCAGCTTCGGTAAGCATTGCTTAACCTTGGAGATTGACACGTGCAGCTATCATTACCGCTCCTCAATAAGTTCGTATCAACAGTGATAACATACAATTCACAAATACTAAACTGACACATTTAAAACCATTTGATTTCGTGGTTTTCGCATACAAAATTAGCATAACACGATTACAAACAACAAAAATAAAACAAATCCATCCAGCTCTTTATGACGCGGAAGTGTACAATAAAAACACAAACATGCTTGTCCGCATTCGGTAAAGAGTTGGCTCGTAAACAGCCCATAAATGTCTCTAGTATTTCATTTTGGAAAGGGGATCGCTCTATCTCTAACAACAGTAAATTTGCTTGTAAAAATATCACAATACCCCAAGGTTTATTGTTTTCTATCCTTTTCCTCCTAATCGCCGAATTTTATGGTCGTTTATTCAGCTGTAAAAGTAACCTGAATGCTCTGAAAATGGAACCTACGAGTACGTACCTATGTATATTTTACAACATGGATGATATTCCGATGTCACTTTTGGGTCGGCGTCTAGATACAGTAGTAATGTAATTACTCCAGTCCAGGCTTGCCGGAACTTCAAAAACGAACGGGCTCAGGATAACGTGATTCGTGGAATGTATTGGTATTTCGTTGCTGGAAACATATATTGCAACTATTCTGTTAAAAACTATCCTATAGAATTAAGATAATTTAGTAATAAGCAAGGTCATGATATCAGTAGGTACGGTTTTATGTTGTTCTAAACACCACTTCGAAAAACATTCGTTGTCGAGCGAGGTAAATAAATGATTTCGTTTTGAAATCTTATTTGTTCATTCAAATGAGGTTCGAAACTACGAAGTGAACTATATATAAAAAACTTTTTACAAAAAAAAATATAACCGACTTCAATGTAAAAAAAAACACTGAAAAGTGCAAAATAACTTTAATTTTGGAAGTCAGTGTTTCTATAATAGTTTTGTCTCTTCGTTATTTAACACCGACTTTCGAAATTAAAATTATTTTGCACTTTACGATGTTTTTTTTACATTGAAGTTGGTTGTATTTTTTTGTAAAAAGTTTTTTATTTTACCCTTTTTAGTTATGGTACCACCACTAAAAAGTACCCCCCAGCCATACTTAAATACCTTATAGCCAGAGGGCATCTCATGACAATTCTAATAATACCAAACACGGTTAGATTAAATTAATTTATTACAGAGTTCCAGTGCCTAACTTCAGGCTTCATCATCAGATCAGTTCGATATATTCCCCTTCTTCTTTCAGCCAGTCATCGACAACACGTATAAATAAAGCAATTTTACTTGTTACGACAGTTCTGCTGTGATCCTATGAGGAGTTCTGTTCCATATCTTCGAAGTTCATGATCAAATCATAACAATATGTCTATGGAACCAACTTGGAAACATAACCTTTCAATCAAAAAAAAAAATTTACAAAATTGGTCCACAATTGACCGAGAAATCGGTGAACATACATTAAAAAAACATACATTCAGCCGAGCATAGAACCTCCTCCTTTTTGTAGTCGGTTAAAAATAGTATTTTTTTCATTGCAGCCAACAGAAAGTTGCAAAAAGCCTTTCTTTGAATGACTCCACCTTACTACTAATTCAAATAAATCTCTAATCAACTAAATTACATGTAATACATACGTAGCAGTATTTTACGATCCAAACACTCGAACTTACTCTCGCAAATCAGAACGTACATTTACTCTTACAAATCAAAACGTACAAGTCAGTGACAGATTATTCGTTGCCATGCGGGATCATACAACCCACAAAGGGGATGATCGTAAATTTTCTAACAATAAAACAATATTATGATGTCAACATAAAAATATTTACGGCTAAAACCATAAGGGAGACGAATTTGTTTAACAAACAAAAAGCAGTAGGACAAACAAACGACGAAATAGCAATAGGACATGTATTCTCAAATCTCTCGATTTGGTTTCCAAATTTGCGTCATTCATTTGTTTGTTGGTCATGGTTCTGCTTTCGTTGAATGTTTGTTTATTTGTTTGTTTAAACTAGTTGTGTCAATAAACCTCTTTAGCAATTGGTAAAGTTGCTGGAAAATCTTAACTTTAACTTCGATTGCCGTTAACAGGATCACAAGACAACGGGAATCTTGGAATTGCAACGATTAAAGATATTGCGATCGTAGTACTAGAGTATTTATCTTCAGTTTTTTACTTTATTTTACACGTCAAATGAACACAGGAGAATCATTTAAAAAATATTTGTATAACAAGCAATCTTATCGCAACGGGCAATCTATTACAGACAACTTTTGATGGACTGAAAGAATATAAATATATTTCGGACTGTCAGGTGTACAAAAACATAAATAATGTAAAAAATACAACAAATAAATATTAAAATCTAGCTTCTACCAGCGTGAAAATAGGTTTCTCCATACAAACTTTCAAACCCCGTTTTACCCCCTTAGGGGTAGAGTTTCGTGAAATCCGTTCTTAGCGGAACCTACCTGCCAAATTTTAAGTTTGTAGGTATTATAGTTTCTGAGATTTCGTGATTAATCAGTGAATGGTATTTCGCTTTTTTATATATAGATATACAATTGAGAAAGAAGAAGAAAAATTGAAGTGATAGGTTATGCTCCTTCAGTATTTTTTTAAACGTTAGTCCACGCCTTACTTCTATGAGTAATGCATTCCACAAACGAGCTGCTTGAATTATGTCAATATACTATCCAAACTTTATTATCTTCATATGCAGCACTCAACACTTTTCTTCCTTCTACTTTAATTATGAGCATATTATGCACAGTATGGAGCTCGTCATAAGTGTTGGTGTAAATAATTGCCTAAGTATATACCTAGAAGAATTAGTTTTTGGAACCAAGGCAAGACTTCATCTAGGTCAGTTATTCTGGTTACCTATAAAGAATATAACTGGCAGGAAACTCCGTGGTTACTCTTTTGAAAAAAAATATTGATTCTACAATATTAATAGACATGAGAGTAAAATGAAGACTAGTCAACTTTGTACCCAAAAGCACAATAAAAATAGTAAACTATGAATCTGTGGAGTCTACAGTGTACTCAGTACTCACACAACCGCCAGGTAAAATATTATTAAAATCAAAATTCTTGAAATCAATGAGGTTAACAGTTCCAACATCATTGATTTCAAGGATTATGAATTCCTCCGTTGACATTAACGACTTCTGCGATATCACAAGCCAACATTCTAAGTATAACCCTAAGACAAACATACCTAAATACATTACCATAAACTAGTGGTAGTTGCCTAATGTTGATCTAGAGAACTCTCCAGCCTCCAATATACCGCTAGTTTGAAAATTTCAAACTAATTTCACTAATTCAGATCCGATAAACCTTTTGCAAATACACTACGTACAAATTATGACTACATCATGAGCCTACAGCGTGTTATTTTGGAAATTCAAAATCCATTTACCCTGGAGTACCTACATATTGGTTAGGCTTAACGCAAACAGGACTATCGATGTACATAATATTACTGGTAAATATTTACAGATCGAGTGCTCGATTGAAATTATTTGCTAGTTATAATTAAAACTGATTCGTTTTTAGTTTATGTAACTTTACGCTTATTTTTCTAAATGATAGATCAAAGTAATATTGATCAAGAATTTGATCAAATCTAAAAGCACTTAGCTGTATACACTGAACTCTATACACTGCTACAGACAATATAAGTATAAATAAATATAATCACCCTTATAATGTTCCCACTGCTGGGACTCAGACCTCTCTAGGAGAAGGTGCTGATGTCACATGTCTTTGAATTTTTGGTTCTAAGATATTAAGTCGTTTCCTCGTGATGTTTTCCTTCACCGTTTTGAGAGCAGTGGTGATGAAATAAATTACACAAATTAAGGTACTAAGCTTTTTTTTTTCGGTGGGAAAATCATCCAATGACATCTCCCGCTCTTGGGCGGAGCAAGAGATAGTGTCAGACTTTTACTGACTAAAAACCCACTCCTGTTCCTTTGTTGCCTTTCATACCAGGGCCGATTCTTCCTTTCGGAAGCAGACCCTTGGCCACTGTAGGCTTCGATCCTGCTGGACCCCTACGGTTGCTGACATCTCCTTGAGGCGCGCGTGGAACACTACACGTCGTTGACGACTTGGGCTCGGTCCGGACGGTTACCGGACGGTCGGACGGCGAGCTACCCATTGCTCGCCGTCCGTAAGCCCGCGCCTACGGTGGCCGGAAATCAGGATCGGGATCCCGGCGGCTGAGGCCATGAGTTTAAACCCGCAAAAAAAAACCTACAACTCGTAATTCGGGACCGTAACCACTGGGCCACCACTGAAGAAAACCACCACCAGTGAATATAAGGTTGCGAATAATTCCTACATAAATTATTGAGCTACAAAAGGCAGCCAAAGGATGACTTTCAAAAATAATGACTCACTCATTTAAATACAGCGATCAATATAATCAAAGTAATCGGACACCAAACCAATTAACTAAATTAATTGAGATTTAATTGATTGTAAACTCCAAACAATAAAGCCAGTTTAACATTACAGAGTTGTAACTGTGTCTCTGGAATAAACTCTAATTTATAATTTAAACCTAACTTTGTTTTAGTTTCATCAAGTGCGAGTATAAGGCTGCCTGGTCGTTGGAGCGGAGCGAGTGAGCGGAGAAGAGCGAAGGAATAAAGCGGAGTGTACCTGTTCACTGAAGCGTGAATGACGTGAATTTAGTGGAATACTTTTAGTTAATGTTTTCCTAGCTTTACAGTTCTTGCTGCGTAGAAAAGCAAATCAATGTTCCGCCCGCTGCAGTGGAGAAATTTGCAGCGTAGAAAAGTAATTCAATGATCTGCCGAGAAATTAAAAAGTCCATTGCAAGAGTGATAAAATGATCGAAACCGAAAAAATGAGCACCTTGTAACTCATAGAAATTTGTTCTCGCTTTTAAAATATAGAGGGGCAAGCCGACCCGGTGAAAGAGCGACAAAACTTAACTGAGGACTGAGCTTTGTTCTGTAGTCATGTTTGCTAAAGCGGAACGGGGCAGAGACGACAGTAAAAAAAAAACTTGCCTGCACACAAGTTTGAAACCAGTGTTTGTAACAACTAATAAAAATACATATAATATGAAACTGCTTAATATACGCCAGAGATGTATTTTATTTTATTTTTTATTTTATTTATTAGGAACAACAAACAGCTACATTATGCGATATTAAAAACATGATAACATAAATATCTTAAATAATAATGTAGCCCACAGCGCTGTTCACAGATTACCATAAAGAATAGACTTTAAAAAGCTAGGATAAAAGCTGCATGCATGACAGTTATATCACTTATACAGACTAATATTTAAGTAGTCTCAATAAATAATATTCATAAACAGCAAAGTTATTAGGGGTACGGATAGAGAACTATTTTTTTTTTTTTTTTTTTTTTCTGTACCTATTAAAAACAATTAAAAACAGGGGGGCTCTTAAAAGCAGAAACAGAAAAAGCAAAAGTAGTAAAAAAAAAAAAACTTAATTATAATACTAAAAATATTGACGTTAGTGAATACTAACGTTAAAGTGCTCGAGTGTCTCATACAAAAGTCTTCGAAACTTTTGTATGGAGCATGTAAATATGTCAATGTGCTCAAATTCACAATTGTATGATGTTACCATTCGCCGAATTGGTAAACGTTGGCCAGTATTAGATCGGCAGGTACCTGTTGCAAATAGTAAACCGGCACGCACCTGCCGTCTATGAACAGTTCTGGGGACTGCATAACACAGTACATTGTTCAGGTCGATACAGTCAAAATTACCATTAACAATATTATATAAAACCATTGCTTCTAATTGTTTGCGTCTAGAGCTCAGCGTCAAAAGTTTGTATTTAATAAGCAGCTGGTCATACGGCAAATACGCTCTGTGACATCTGTAATGCATTGCACGAAGAAATCTGCGCTGTACATTCTCCAACATATCAATGTATTTTTTATAGAATGGGTTCCAAATGGGTACGGCGTATTCAAGCTGAGAACGGACTAAAGTTTTATATAAGCAGAGGTACGAAGAGGATTGTTTAAAATCGTGAGTGGATCTCATTATAAACCCATACATTTTGTATGCCTTATTAATGATTTGCTCGATATGTAAGTCCAAGCAAAGCTTAGAGTCAAGCAATATACCTAGGTCACGTACTGAGCTTATTTTATTCAGCGAGATACCACACAAAGAGTACACAAACCTAATAATGTTTTTGTTTTTGGTAAAATTAATATAGTTACACTTGGGAATACTTAGAAGAAGCTTACTTGAATAACAATAGTCCGTCAGTCTGTCCAAGTCCTCTTGAAGAAGATAACAATCCTGTACGTTTCGAATCGGTCTATATACCTTGAGATCATCCGCATATAATAAAAATTTTGAATGACGAAAACAGTTTCCAATGTCATTTATAAAGATGATGAACAAAAGGGGTCCGAGAATAGAGCCTTGAGGGACGCCAGAGGTGACCTGAATAGCATTAGAGTGATAGCCGTTGATCACAACCCGTTGACAGCGATTAGTGATGTAAGAAATAAACCATCGCAACAAGTTACCACGAATACCATTGAAGGCTATTCGGCTCAACAGTAACTCATGATCAACCTTGTCGAAAGCTTTCTGAAAGTCCGTGTATACTGCATCAACCTGTATACGATTATCCATCATGTCAAATAGATCGTTAGCAAACACCAATAAATTCGTAGTTGTTGACCGCTTCTTTACAAAACCATGCTGTTGTTGTATAAGAGCGTTATGGAGAATAGGGTACACTTTGTTATGTACCAGTCTTTCAAAAACCTTCGACAAGGCAGACAGAATGGAAATTGGCCGGTATTGCTCAACACTACGTTTAGATCCGGCCTTGTGTACAGGCGTGATATTAGCATGTTTCCATACCGTCGGCATGACACCTTCAGTGATACATTTGTTATAAATTATGGCTAAGGGTCTACATATTACAGTGGCAGTATTTTTGAGAAAGAATGCCGATAGACCATCTGGACCTGGGCCTTTAGTTGGATCCAGTGATTTTAATACTGCCATTACCGTTTCCTCTTCAAAGTTAAGATCAGAAATAACTATGTCATTAGATGTTGTTTCAGAGGGTGGCTCCCATTGTGAAAGGGCAGGTGAAGCAGGTTCATATACGGAAGAAAAGAAATCAGAAAACATATTGCAAATCGATTGAGGATCGCTGGATATATTGTTGTTATATTGTACTTTTGCCGGTATACCAGGTTTGTCTTTGCGATTGGAAATATAGACCCAAAAATCTTTAATATTTTTATGAATGCTATCCTCAATTGACTGAATGTATTTAGAGAAACAATTATGACAATTTTCCTTAAATAAAGCTCTGTGCTGCGAAAAAATTTCGTAGTCTGCAATGTTGCCGTATTTCTTCCATTTGACCCATGACTTTTGTTTTTTTCTAAATATTCTGATTAATGTCTTGGAGAACCAAACTGGAAAGCCAGCCGTCCGGGATGCGGATAGTGGTGTGTGCTGCTTAATGATATCATCAATCTTATTGTAAAATGCACTAAGTGCCTCTTCAGAACCTAGAGGCATAAGAAGTTCCGTCCAGTCAGTACTCTGAATTTTAGGGTTGATGTGTTCATAGTCAGATTTATAGAAATTGTATTTTTGAAGTGGTCGCTTTTTCATGGGAAGAGTATCCACACTTAAACTTATATCACACACAAAAGGTGGGTGATACGTGTCGATTGGAAGTAGAGGCAACAACGCACTCGATACTCTACATGGTTGGTTTGATATCAGCAGGTCAAGAATTTTACCATTAGTATTTGCCACGACATTGTATTGCAAAGCATCAAGCAATGACATTAAATTATTTAACTGAGTACAAGTCGTGGACGAGCCCATGCCAAACCCACCACTCGGTATATTCCAGGCTATTTCTGGAAGATTGTAGTCGCCTATAATGTAAAAACAATCAACGCGGGGATCACCTAGTACCTGTTGCAAGATGTCAAAATGTTGTTCATATACAGGGACAGCCGTTCTCGGAGGTATGTAAGCGGCACTAATGATATGCCTCTTGGACGGTCGCATACTCGGAATTTCTATAAGGATGTGTTCGAAAATATTGCGAAATAGTGAATTAGCCGGAGTTATAGAAATATCACATTCAGAGGACTTAAGTGTCCGCAACAAAGCAACCAACACTCCACCGCCATCCATTTTTTTAGTGCTAACACGATCACGATCACACCTGTACACAATATAGCGCTGATCGATAAACTCGTTATTGCTAATCTCAGGAATTAACCAAGTCTCTGTGAGTATTATGATGTCGTGGTTACTATTCAGAATATTCATGTACAGCGTGTGCAATTTTGTGCGGATACCTCTGCAGTTTTGATAATATATGGATAAATGTTTGTTAGTCATCACGAGATAAAAAGGATTCTAAATAGTAATTACCAGCGATATAAGTAAAAGCTGAAAGCAGGTATACGCCCGTGCAATGCTCAATACAAAGTCCAAAAGTTAAGTGGAAATAAAAATAATATTTCTCAGTTACATAAATGACTCCAAACACACAAAAACACTGAGCCCTGACGACACGACAATACATGTATTTAAGATAGATCTCTCTAAGATGGTTACTTACAACAATATTATTCTGTAAAGTTACTGTAACAAAGAATTGCAACAGAAATCGATTACAATCCAAATAAATATATTCATTATAGCGACACGTTAATAAGCGTAAAATGTATATAAAATAGTAAATAATAGAATCATTTATTTTATATTCATTTAGGTATAAAAGGCCGGTTATTATCACACAAAGACCAAGCAGTCCCGGCAAATATGAACACATCGTACATATTAAAAGGACTAAAATATTAAAAGAAAAAGCAATAATCAACAATTGTAGCAGAAATAGAACACAATATAAATTAATATGTTCATTATAGCGACACGTCAACAAGCGTAAAATGTATATAAAATAAAAAATGATAAGAGCATTAGTTTCATATTCACCCAGGCTTAAAAGGCTGGTTATTACTACAAAAAGAGCGAGCAATCCAGGCAAACATGAATACGTTGTACAAACTAAATGGACTAAAATATTAAAAGTAAAAGCAATAATCATCAAATGTAGCAGAAATAGAGCACAGTATAAATTAAAATTACCAATATTGCGACACGTTAACAAGCGTAAAATGATTCTAAGATAATAAATGATAAAAGCATTAAATTCATATTTACTCAAGCATAAAAGATGAGTCATTACCACCAAAAGATTGAGCAATCCAAACAAGCATAAGCACTTTGTAGAGATTAAAAGTACTGAAAGACTTAAAAAAACACTAAAAAAAGAAATAAAATTAAAATTATGCAGGTACAAAAACACACTACGATTAAAGTGCGTTAGAAGAGGGACCACTTTCTCTGTTTTTGTTCGAAGAACTGTTCTTAATCCTGCGAATATCGTCCTCTTTGTGTATAGCAAATGCAGTGTCACCATCCCGTTCACGTACGAGAATAGTGGCGTTCCGAATCCAGACATATTTGAAGTGATGCTGTGTGGCCACTTCCTTAACTTTCCGAAATAAATGTTTCTTTTTGAGTGTCAGGTGCTCGTTCATGTAGATAGTCGACGGTGAACCCGAAAACCCCAGTTGGTCCGATTTAAAAGTTTTGACTTTGCGGAAAGCAGCAAGCACGTTGTCCCGTAGGATACGCGACGATAGCCCTACAATTACGTTCTTTGGCCTATTTGTTGTCTGGTGAGCATGAGGAACTCTGTGGATAGATATGATATCTCTTTGTGTGACAGGAAAATTAATAGCACTACAGATAGACTCCATTACGCAAATCAGGTTTTCACCCCGAGTCTCAGGTACATTAAGGATCTCAACATTGTATAATTATATCTTATGATCCAATATGGGGCTGTCCCACATAATATCCGCAATAGTTTTTAGGACGCTGTTGCCACCCCCAAGAATGGCGCGTGATGTAATTACCATCATCATTTCAGCCGAAAGACGTGTGCTGCACATGGGCCTCTCCCAAGTGTCACCACAACGTACGGTCCTGTGCGTCTCGCATCCATTGGATTTCCGCGACTTTTACCAGGTCATCGGTCCACCATGTGGGAGGCCTTCCAACACTGCGTCTTGCGGTACCGGAAGGCGCAGGCGGAGTGGCGGTCGCCACTCGAGGATCTTTCGGCCCCATCGACCATCTTTTCTGCGATAAACGTGCCCTGCCCACTGTATGATGCAATGGTTTTCTTAAACTCTTTATGTGTTCACGTTCTCTTAGCTCCGTACAGCTCCGATCCTTTTCGCTATAATTTATACAGGTAGCCTAATAAATCTTAATGTCTAGGTCGGTTTTGCGAAACAAAGTGAGTACGTTGTTATACAGTCTGAGAGATTGCTGTGTGATATCAGCTGTGTTTAACTCCGGATGTGATCATTATTGTTACTATCTATTTTAGGGGCATGTGTGGGAGTTGGATTATGAATTAAACTCTTGTTTGGCCTTGTTAAAACACTACTACAATGTTTGTGGTTTCTAGCAGATCTCAGTATCTTTATATAATAATAATTATTTATTTATCTTTCACAAATAACAATAACAGTAGAAAATTAAAACTTAGAATATCGATGTGATATAATAATGTTAATTTTTGGGAGACTGGTGCCTAAACTAAGCCATGGCTTGTATTTTAGGACACCAGGGACTCCTCTCTACATGATAAGCAGCAAACAAAAACATTATATCTTTATAGATGGTGAAAATCTAACGAAAGTTAGCAATTTTTCAGTTTCTTCAAGTTATTTACATTTATTGGAACAAAAAGCTAAAAGAAAAACTAAAATAATTAAAAAGTTAAATTTGTGTAAAGTGTAATGAGGTTTGAAGTGCATGTGAGGGTGTGATGGTGTGTCATGGTGTGTCTGTGCGTTTAAGTGTGTATTATATTGCAAGGGTGTGAAGATGTGAGTGTGGATATGTTTATGTCCGAGTAGACGAATGGATGGAGAAAATATGATATTTGTTAAATAGTTAAATTTATGTTTTTATGGCTAGCAGTTCTTCTGTTTGTATGTAGTCCAATTTAAGTAAGTGTATAAATA
Organism: Mythimna impura; assembly: GCA_905147345.3. NCBI lineage: Eukaryota > Metazoa > Arthropoda > Insecta > Lepidoptera > Noctuidae > Mythimna > Mythimna impura. Next base: position 18,399,174 of record LR990353.1, on the reverse strand, counting down.
AATCATAATAATTTATTTAATTTATTATATAGTTCAGGTCCTCTAGATGTATAAAATTTTTGGGAAAAGCCTGTCTTAGACTTAATGGTTTTGCATATCGCGTACGGCCTTCTAGTTGTTAATTTGGAAAGATCAAAAGAGGTTGGATCTGCATGTTGTCGTAGTACAGTATAAAGGATATAGATTTATCTAACAGTCAAAACATCGGCTTCTTGATACAGTGATGTAGTGGGAAAGAGACGTGGTTTACAGAGACCAACTTTTAGTATCAGCCTTTGGGCCCTTTCTGTTTCTAACATTTTAGTTTTAGCGGCACCCCTAAACTAGGGCAATAATACCATTTTAAGCATTTTACCAGTGGCTACCTGCTTAAGCTGTTTGAAAATATAAATAAGTTTTCGTACTCTTTTAGATAAATTATGACTGTGCTCATCAAATGACAATCTTTTATCAATGGTTACACCAAGATACCGAATACTTTGCACAATTTGAATCTCCGAGCAGTCACATTGGTTAACGGGTGGTATATAGTATAAAACAAAGTCGTTTTTGGCAACTTTATCTACTAACTTCTCCTGAATAAGAAAACAGACTTTGATAAGTAAGGGTCCAGCGAGGCCGATGCCCGTTAGTACTATGAGAATTTCTAAAAGGGATACCATGGTTCGGAACGCAAAGGGCAACCGGAGGATACAGGTGGATTTTAGTCAGTAAAAGTCTGACACGCCTTCTCACTCCACCCTAGAGCGAAAGAAGTCATTGGATGATTTTGCATCTCACAAAAAAAAAACAAGAGTTGAATTAGGTCAATATAAAACAAATACGAAATTAACACCAAATCAACAGTACATTATCACCATATTTATCAAGATACTGTCAACAAGATATGAACCCGATATCTCCGTGTGAAAGAAAGGGATGCTCTACCCTCCAGCTACTGCACATTTATCTACGGAAGGAAAGTAAACATCCTGTTAACGAAACGCACCCCTATGCGGCTGATGTTGGAATAACTGCCGAAGTACAGGTAGGGATTTAGAAGGCAGTTTGCAAGTAAGTTATTTTTTTAGAAATCAGAAACGTTTATTTCAAATAGACCAATTACAGGCAATTTTGAATTGTCAAAATGTCGGTCAGTCAAAAGAAAAGTTGAAGCTAAATTGCACGTTCCAATTGTTCCAAAGCGTAGATCTCTATGGAGAAGAACGTGCAAGAAACTCATAGATTTATTTTATCCTCCTCTGTTGTTTTTTGCCTCTGTAGTTTACGTCCCGCGAACGTAGCGACGAATTCATTGTATGTGTCGCACGCGCCGCTGACTTGTACTACTAGATTTTGACTTCAACGAATACCTCCTAACATATGTTTTTTTTTGCATTTAAAGTAAGTTACTTGTAGGTAAGCGCGTTTCATCGTCGACCGCATCGTCGCTTTCCATCAGGTGAGTTAGCGGTCAAGCGCGAACCTATCAAGAATAAAAAATAAAAAAAAATAAAAAAAAGTTATTAAAATAGTAAGTGAATGAATTATTTAGTTTAAATGACTTACTTTTGACTTAAGTTCCTGTGACAAATAAAATAAATACAGGTTTTTTGTAACTGTACTCTAATGGCTTTTTCCTTGTGGTCCCAAAATATTATACTACTATAAAATAATAATTTTCTTATAGGTGGAATCTGGGACCGCGGTCCCAGTCTAAAGAGCCACATGACCAATTCCCGTCAGCCCTTTTTTAAGTAGGAACTCATTAAATAACTTCTCCAGCTCTAGGCGGAGTGAGAGGGAGTGTCAGACTTTTACTGATTAGTACCCGCCTGTGTTCCTTCAGTTACTCTTTGCATTCCAGGGCCAGAGTAACTTTTTCGAACAATCCTACAGCCCACCCTTCGGCTCTAACGTAGGCTCATACATACACTGTGATACTTTCATCCATATTAAGCAACCAAATATTATTGGATTGCACAACTTTACAATCGACTTCAAAATATAAAAATTTCTATCCCTACCTAAGAAGCAACCTTCCCATCAATAAATCACGATTAAGGCGGCAACCCAATTTTATTATTTCAAAATTCGCTTGCATCCTCTCTCCAAAAATGTCACATTAAAATGATAAATTCTTAAGGTACGTAAGCAAATTCTTAAAAAACAAATCTAATCTGGGGGACCCTTGCACCCCAAATCCGTGCTTCCTCCATAGTTTTTTTATGTATCCGCAGGCAGTAATATATCGCTCAAGTGTATGGATTTCTTATATTTTTATTATTACGAACAACATAAAAGTCAGAATCAAAAGTGGTAAGTTAGCGGGCGCCTGTTTTAAGATCCCATTGTGGTGCTTACAAGGGGTGATCGTTTTAAAAGGGCTTTTTCTGTGAAACGATTGTATGATGTGTGAGCTTTAACAGATCAAAAATATTTGTTATCGATTTTTACTTAAACCTTATTTAGAAATCCTTACTTACTATTTCAGAGGTATGCGGTTCTGGGTGTTAAGTCCCGCTAACTTCCGTTGAAAAGGGAGAATCCTCTGATCAGACTGGTATTATGTCTGATCAGGGCAACTGCCCGATAGATGATTTCGGCTGTTGTATAGAATAGAAAAGAATAAACTGTATTTTACACCAAAATAGCAACAGTTTTACAGAAACTTAAATCTATGGGTACAATGGCGGTCATATCGCTGACAGCGATGTCTACCAGACAACCTTAGGGTGGACTGTAAGAATTTAAAATAAAACAGGGGGTAGTCTGAGGTGTACTGCTAGCAAATATTAATCAAACAGAAATACATTTCAACAATATAAAGCAGCTATACAAAAAATAATGCATAAGCTTATAAATATATATACGCACATAATATATTAAGTGTTACACAATGAAATGGAAGCGAAAAAAGGAAAGAATAAAGGTGGGTTAGTGACGGAAGAAATTAAATTAGGTAGACAGAAACAGAATAGTATTAGATATAAAGATAATGATCAAATCGCGCGAAGAACTCTAATTGCACAACGCAGGATTTTGAATTTTTTAGTTCCTTTGTGGCGCCTTAGCTGTCGCCACAGTACCATTATGAAAAAACCTATATTCTAATAAAAAGATCATTCAAGAACAATGAAAACCCAAATAAAAAAACACAAAACTAACACTATAACCAATATAATTAATTCTAACAAGATATTGTTCTAGAAGGGCCACGGATTTCAGGAATCTATACATAGATATAATAAATCTGTAGAAGTTTTTAGTTGTGCACGCATCACGTAAAATGTACAAAATCGATGTAGATAACATTATATTTTAAAATTATGTGTAACTTGGTATATTACTTAGGCTTTGTTTCATCGCAATCAGTTGACTATGTCGAAAGATATACTTTTAGGCGGTATGAAGTTCGCCGGGTCAGCTAGTCGAATAATAAAGCTCATTATACAAAAATGAAAGAGTCTTCCTCGTAACGCATTAGAGATAATGAACAGCATCTTAGGTAATAACAATAAATAATCTAATACGAAGCAGCTGCAGTCTACCTGCGGTAGGTACACATGCAAGATCACGTTAACTTAAACATTGTTAATACGTAGCAAGACTGAATTTACTCAGTCTTGTGTGGTTTTTCCTTGGCATAAAATACTATTATTATTGTAGAATTAACAGGAAGTTTTGAGTTATATAAGCATGACTGAAATTAATTTCTCCATTTAAACCATACTTTTTTTTACTATGGATAAGCTCACGTTTGACCACTATCTCACCTGATGGTAAGCGATAATGTGGCAAACGATGGAGCACGCTTGCCTAGAAGTAACCTATTCACTCTTGACTTAAAGACCCCTAGGTTGTAGCTATTAGGAAACACAGACTCCGGCAGGGAATTCTACTCCTTATCTGTCTATCACACAATAAATGTGTTCCCAAAACGCTTTGTATTTTGTACTCTATACAAAATACAAAGCGTTTTGGGAACACAGTGGGAGATCCATCATCTACCGGTGGCACAATGCCGTACGTCTAGTGATCCGATGATGGAACCAACTTGGCGGAATTAAATTGCTCGAATGTAAACGTGTGTAACTTATCCTCAACTCATCATTTTCTGAAACTTTTAAAAGTTCATCTAATTGAACTGGGCGGAGCGGGAGCCGCCCAAGATTAAGAGAAGTCATTGGATAATTTCCCACCTAAAAAAAACGGCCATACAAAAATTTCTTCTGTGTGAGAATCGTACCCACGATACGTAGCGCAGAAGCCAATAGCTCAACATCTTCGTCCATCGCATCGTCATTTACAAACAAGCATCCATTTTGTATCTCGTTTTCTTATTTGTGACATTTTCCAAACAAATATTTATGAAGCAGACTACCTTTTTTATTCCATCATCTCCTTAGTCACTGGCCGGAAGTCTGTACGTGACCGGAAATGAATTTCCCGGACGTACTTGATACTTTCAGTAAACGGCACTGAAGATATTCAATATTCTTCGCGACACTATTGGAGTCCATGTGCAAATGACTTTTTAATAGAAACATCTATAATACCTATTGGTGTGAAAAATCTCGTTATTTTTTGTCTTATCGTTGCAGTAGAAGTTTGTCTGTAAGAGCTTGCTATGGAAGAGCCACATCGCTATATTGGTTATATTTTATGATAAACTGGAAACGCAATGAGCCACAAAGGTTGTTTGTAAAAAATCGCTTTTAGTGATAAGATTGCCCATTGATACACTCTGTTAATTTTAAGCTACTATACCTGATTTTCTTATCTTTTTATCAGAGTCCCATGCATTCTGCAGACCAATGTTTCAGCCTCCAGATTTTTCTGCTTTCGTTGTTACATAAATAAGTGAAAGAGATATGAGAAATGCTGGTACGGTGAGTGAGGAAGGCAACGTGATGTATTTATCACAACTTTATCTAGACGAAACCATCATCTTGAGTTGAAGTATAACAGAGGGTCATATTTTATTTTTATCTTCAGTGTAGTATGTTTGTTTTTATGTTTTTTTTTTCTTGTCAAAACAAATGAAATATACTGTTTTAAATTTCAATAAAAATCACACCGGCTGTTCAATACTTTGTGGCAATTCCGGAAATACTGGTACATTTCCGGGTGACAGCGATGTGGAGGAGTACTTCAACGCCTGAATGTATTTTTGTATCTAATATGTACCTACTTAGTTAGGTTTAGTATAAATACTTAGTTAATTTCGTTTCTTATAAACATATAAGTACTGTGATATAACAAAAAAATACAAAACACGAAGTAACCAATAAATACCTTATTTTGAAAAAGAACAAAAAACCATTAATATAAAGTTTATTTGAACTTATAATTCCAAATCAATCCAAAGATATAACACTTCAAAGCAACCCGTTTTAAAAAGCGGCGATTTCATAGTTAAAGACCTAATAAGAGTAAAAACCAATAAAATAATAAATTATGCTATAAAAAAAAAAACACTTTTACATAAATGATTACGTCAATTTAAACTTTATTTGAATTCAAAACTGACTAGGCAACTACATACTACTTTTTTTTAGGTGGGAAATCATACAATCATCTCACGCCCTAGGGTGGAGTGGGAGGGTGTGTCAGACTTTTACTGACTAAAACGCACTCTTATGTTCCTTGTTTGCCTTGCGTTGCAGGACCATTCCCTTTCGGAAGCGAACCCATGGCCCCAGTAGGGTTCGGCACTGCTAGGCACCTACGGTTTTGCTGACATCTCTTTGAGGCGCGCGTGGAACACTGCGCACCGTCGACGACTAACTGTATAGTACTAGGTTCTTATTCTTTTTTTTTTAATTTATTTATTTAAGGAACTTTTAACAAATTGTTATATCAGTTCCATCGTAGCCTTACCCAAATACATCACAATTACAGAGTAACTAGTGAGTAAACTAAAATAGCTTCTGGCGACATTGGTTTGGTTAGAATAACGTTAAATATACCTAAATCTAGCTTATTTATATTTAATTCATTAATTAACGAACTTCTTTCAGACTCATTCCTGACACACTCCAACAGAAGGTGATGGACATCTTCTATTTTATTATGACAAACTAAACAATTCGGAGAGTCCACCATTTTCATTAAAAATGCAAAGGCTCTTAAAGGCATATGTCCGGAACGAATCCAGAAAGATACTAATGTTTTTCGACTAACTTTAAAACTACTGAACCATGGGGCTCGAGGAGGCTCATTTTGGATTGTTTTATACCATATCCCTTTATATCTCGATTTATCACCAAAATATTCTTTCCACTCTTCATAACAATAGCTTCTGAATTTTGATAAAATTTCCGAATGAATTGGTAAAACATAAATCTCTATACCTGACGTTACTGCTATCTTAGCCAATCTATCAGCCTCCTCGTTTCCATGTAGACCAATATGTGACGGGATCCACTGCAAGATTAAATTAACATTGTTTAAAAGAGATGCTTGTATTTTGCGCAAAACAGCATAGGGTATCGGTACACCTCTGTGTCCAGAGGCAGTTCTTATTCTTCTGGTTATATCTAGGCAATAAAAAATAGGCTCGCGCTTGACCATGCGTCAAGCGCGAGCCTATCATCAATAAAAAAAATAATGTATGAGAGCATTTTTACGTAAATTCAACAGAAAGCTCAATCAATCCAAAAGCATGCTTCTTCATATTCCTTCTCACCGTACTGGGTTTATGGCTAATTCTTACGTTGTGTCTACCATAAAACTCTGAAATGAGCTTCCCCTTGACATTAAAAAAAGCTGAAAGCTGAAACCTTCAAGCGTAAAATTCGGAACTATTACTTGAAGTCCTCTCAACCTTAGTTCGGTCTTCGTCATAATTGCTTGTTATTTTTTAAGTACACCTAATTATAGTTTATAATATTAGCATGTATAAGAATTTTATTATTTTAACTTAATTTAATGATTCTACATTCTACTGCTATTTATTTATTGTGCACACCTACCACATTTTTGTCTCTTTTAAACCAAAGGTTGAATGGTAGAGAATGCCTTGTTTGCATTAAGTCCGCCTATGTACCACTACTGTACATGAAGTTTAAATAAGTAAATAAATAAATCAATTTACTTTGTCTTGTCTTTGTTTTGTTTGTTTTGTCTGTTGTTTTTGTTTGTTTGTGTGTGTTTGTTTTGTTGTGTTTGTGTTGTTTGTTTGTCTTTGTGTTGTTGTTTGTTGGTTTGTTTTGTTTGTTGGTTTGTTTTGTTTGTTTTGTTTTGTCTTTGTTGTTTGGTCTCTTTGTCTTTGTTTGTGTGTTTGTTGTTTGTGTGTGTGTTTGTTTTTTTTGTGTTTTTGTGTGTCTTTGTCTTTGTTTTGTATTTTTTTTGTTTGTGTTTTGTTTGTCTTTGTGTGTTTTGTTTTGTGTTGTAGAAGCTGTCGGCTTCTAGTTTAACCAGATGCAGCTGGATCCAGTATTTTACATGAAGCGACTGCGTATCTGACCACCATAACCCAGAAACTGGGTAACATGATACCCCTTGGCAAGTCTGGTGTCAGAATTCTTGACTTCTGACTATCCATAATGACTGTCGAAGGGTATTTTTAATATCGTGCGGATTTCATCACGCATGCGGGTTTGCTCCGCATGCAGAAAATTTCAAAATGCAAAAAAACGCGTCCCGCGTGCGTATTCCACGCATTACAATAAATACTTGTATGAAATGGACATTTGCGGGGGTTACGCGTGCGGAGCAATCCCCAATGTGTGATCAAAACTGCACGATATTAAAAACACCCTAAGATCTATTAATGACAACCGTGACCAACAGCTTAACGTGCTTTCCGAGGCACGGAGGAATCTCGGTAGGTTAACATGGTTATCCATCCAAAGACTGTCCTCGGAAGCGTTGCTTAACCTTGAAAATTGGACTCGTGCAACTGTTATAATAGTAATAAAAATAACTTCTTTCTTTGTCTTCTTCTTCTGTTATATGTATGTATATAAATTAAATAAATAATTAAACTTTCTAGCAAAAGCATAATCAGCCTTCTAAGGTACTGCTGGGACTCAGGTCTTTCTAGGAGACAATATAGGCCACAATCCACCACGGGGGCCAGTGCAGGTTGATGGATATCTCAAGTCTTCGATTTTTTGGTTCTAGTACATGCCAATTTCCTCACGATGTTTTCCTTCACCATTTTGAGAGCAGTGGTGATGAAAATATATTACACAAAGTAATGCATTTGAACCCGTGACCTTACGACTCGTAAGTCAGGGCCGCTACTATTGGGCCACCACTACTCTCTGTTCAATAATCTTTTATACTTACTTAAAAACAGTCAAATTTAAGTCTGTCCTGTTATTATTTATACTAAAACTAGCTTCAGCCAGCGGCTTCGCCCGTGTGAAAGTCGGATTCTCCATACAAACTTCCAACCCCCGTTTTACCCCCTTAGGTTGGAATTTCGTAAAATCCGTTCTTAGCGGATGTCTACACCCTATAAGGAACCTACCTGCCAAATTTTAAGTTTGTAGATGTTATAGTTTCTGAGATTTCCTGATTAATCAGTGAGTGGTATTTCGCTTTTATATATATAGAAGATTAGATTTCTTCTACAAAATCTACGTAACAATTCCCTACGGCCAGTTGCTGTGAAAAACTATAATACAATCCCAGTTTTTAACCTCATTTCAGTAGAAAGTAATCCCTCTTGAGGATTCATTTAATAGGGTTTGAAATAAAGGTTTCAAAAAACATCGTTTGTACTCGTTTTATGTTACTTCTCTTCTGTTTTCGTTTTATTTTCAGTTTTCATACTAATTATATCAGCACACAGCTGGTCTACTCTTCGCATGACCCCAGGGCACTGGGCTTTTCTTCGGTCAACGAATCAACATTGCCATCCAGCGTGGCAATGCTGCCAGTGTTCTGGGCACTTTTCTCATTGACATCGATGTGGACGAATTTTTTGATGCCCTATGAGTTCTTTTTCTACCCGTTTGTACATATTATTATTTTCAGTTTGTTTAAATACTTACTATGTTATAATATTTAATAGTTAAGTCAGTATTTAGAAGTTCAATTTTCACACTAATTATCATAAAGGCGAAAGTTCGTATGCATGTATGTGTATGTTTGTTACTCCTTCACGCTCAAACGGCTGAACAAATTTGGACGTAACTTGGCACACGGGTACACCATGTCCTAAAATAGGACATAAGATACCCGGGAGTATAATTATTTTCTTGTGATAATTTCCTACTTTCACAGGGCAAATCCGCTGGGAAAAGTTAGTGAAGAATGTTCGAAAGAGTTACCGTGGCCCTGGAATACAAACGTCAATTGAAAGAACACAGATGTGTTTTATTCAGTAAATATCTGACAAGCCCTCTCGCTCCACCTAGAGAAGTTATTTGATTATTTCTTAGCTCAAAAAAAAGAAGTACACAGAACTGTTACTTAGCTAATTGATTCATCTACCCACCTTATGTTAAAAAACCGGGCAAGTGCGAGTCACACTCGTGCATTGAGGGTTTCGTACAAACTTACCTATTTAAACAGTTCAATTCCCGAATTGAGTTACCAAGATTTTTCCGAATCGCGAAAAAAGGTTTTTTTGTGACATAACTATAAATTTACAGTTTTTAGATTTTTCCTATACTTGTGCTATGAGACCTTGCTTCATGCCAAATTTCAGGATTCTAGGTTAACGGGAAGTACCCTATGAATTTTGATTCCCTTGAGAGTGTCGAAATACACGTTTTTTGCGACATAAAGGGCTGTATCTTTTTTTTTTCGTTAACTCAGAAGTTTGATTTTTTCAAGGGACCGCAAACCTGAGTATATATAAATATAGGTATAGATAGATAAACAGACAGACAGACAGACGGACGGACAACAAAGTGATCCTATAAGAGTTCCGTTTTTTCCTTTTGAGATACGGAACCCTAAAAAACCTATTTTATAACACAAATTATAGGCACGGACTTAGAACCGTCTAATACATCCCAAAAATAATGTAAAACCATTATCATTTTAAACCAGGAAACTCAACCAAATTACCTTGAGACCATTCACACTAAACCTCCAACCGATATCATAACATAAAATCCGATACTTCTCGCTAAAATAAATAACGGTTATTCGAATCGAACGTTGCCACAGTAACCGCTTTTAACGATACGAGTAGCGATAACACCTGCGGTTTCAACGATAACCCACCGATTCATTTGTATGCCGCACTGGTTTCAAAGTTAGTGCTGTACTAACACTTTACTGAGCCATGTAATTAGCATGGTTCGGCTGTGTTATGTTTGCAAAATGTGAGCTTTATGAAGCTGAAGAGTTCATTTGAAATGGGTGAAGATTTGGGTATGGATTCTGATTATGTAATCGGTTGCAGGTTGAAAGCTAAGTTAGTTTAGCTCAGCTCGCATAGCTGTAGTAATTTTGGGAGCTGATTATGTTATCGGCTGCAGGTTGAAAGCTAAGTTAGTTTAGCTCAGCTCGCATAGCTGTAGTAATTTTGGGAGCTGATTATGTTATCGGCTGCAGGTTGAAAGCTGAGTTAGTTTAGCTCAGCTCGCATAGCTGTAGTAATTTTGGGAGCTGATTATGTTATCGGCTGCAGGTTGAAAGCTGAGTTAGTTTAGCTCAGCTCGCATAGCTGTAGTAATTTTGGGAGCTGATTATGTTATCGGCTGCAGGTTGAAAGCTAAGTTAGTTTAGCTCAGCTCGCATAGCTGTAGTAATTTTGGGAGCTGATTATGTTATCGGCTGCAGGTTGAAAGCTGAGTTAGTTTAGCTCAGCTCGCATAGCTGTAGTAATTTTGGGAGCTGATTATGTTATCGGCTGCAGGTTGAAAGCTGAGTTAGTTTAGCTCAGCTCGCATTAATTTTGGGAGCTGATTATGTTATCGGCTGCAGGTTGAAAGCTGAGTTAGTTTAGCTCAGCTCGCATAGCTGTAGTAATTTTGGGAGCTGATTATGTTATCGGCTGCAGGTTGAAAGCTGAGTTAGTTTAGCTCAGCTCGCATAGCTGTAGTAATTTTGGGAGCTGATTATGTTATCGGCTGCAGGTTGAAAGCTAAGTTAGTTTAGCTCAGCTCGCATAGCTGTAGTATTTTTGGGAGCTGATTATGTTATCGGCTGCAGGTTGAAAGCTGAGTTAGTTTAGCTCAGCTCGCATAGCTGTAGTAATTTTGGGAGCTGATTATGTTATAGGCTGCAGGTCAAAAGGTGAGTTAGTTTAGCTCAGCTCACATAGCTTTAGTAATTTTGGGAGCTGATTATGTTATCGGCTGCAGGTTGAAAGCTAAGTCAGTTTAGCTCAGCTCGCATAGCTGTAGTAATTTTGGGAGCTGATTATGTTATCGGCTGCAGGTTGAAAGCTAAGTTAGTTTAGCTCAGCTCGCATAGCTGTAGTAATTTTGGGAGCTGATTATGTTATCGGCTGCAGGTTGAAAGCTAAGTTAGTTTAGCTCAGCTCGCATAGCTGTAGTAATTTTTATGTTACCGGTTGCAGGTCAAAAAGTGAGTCAGTTTGGCTCAGCTCGCATATCTGTAGTAATTTTTCGTTCTTGTTTGCAGTGCAAACTATTTGTAGGTATTGTTTGAAAGAGCTACCGTGGCCACAAAATAGATAGGTACAGAAGTCAATTTCATGTATGTACTTCACTTTTCATACCTACGCTCGGTGGTCGCGCTAAGGTTTTTTTTTTTCGGGTGAGAAAATCATCTAATGACATCCCCCGCTCTTGGGCGGAGCGGGAAATAGTGTCAGACTTTTACTGACTAAAAACCCACTCCTGTTCCTTCTTTGCCATTTTTCCAGGGCCCCGGGGATCTCTATCGCATCTCCCAAGGCCCCAGTAGGCTTCGACTCTGCTGGGCTCCTACGATTGCTGACATCTCCTTGAGGCGCGCGTAAAACACTACGCGCCGTCGACGATTTGGGCTCGGTCCGGACGGTTACCGGACGATCGACGGCGAGCCACCCATTGCTCGCCGTCCGCAAGCCCGCGCCTTCGGTGACCGGAAATCCTCTTCGCGGCCCAGGCGGTTAAGCCAGGACCCTCGACCCCCATCAAAAGTCAGAAACATGACCTTGGATAATCTCTGGGGCTACGAGACTAACGGTGGCAGAAGGAGGAGCGAACCTTCCTCCTGCCTGCTCGGTGGCAGGGTAAGTGCACACCGAGCCCGCTCTTACTTCGCCACTATGCCTTCTGCTATAGCAGAGGGACACGCGTCTTCAACGCGTTACAAAGTTCCTTCAGACAGGATATTCGCAGGCGAAAATCGAGACCCCTTAGGCAGAAGTACCCAAGGGGAGTCGTTGGCCGCCTCCCAGGGTGCATGGTCCCGCGGACTGGCCTTCGCTCTGGACGTATCCATAAGGGAACTACAACCCGCGGACACGCGTGGAGGTTTCCTGTCGTAGCAGTGTCGAGATTTGGATTTGCGCGCGCCCGTGTTCGGGCGGCCGGCTCGCCGAACAGTTCCTATCCTAACTGATTACCTACGGGCGCTTACCTACCTATATACCTACTTAACCGTTCTGTATTACATTAAAACGAACCATCGAAATACAAGTAAATACCTACTTACCTCTCTGAAACAACTAGCCAAGTTACAACTGTTTCGTTTCGACTCTCTTTTCCTTAATCGCCTTGGTCGGCCACGCCTCCTATTCCTTTGTTCTGACCATGTGACAGAGCGTTGAGATGACGTCAGAATAAAGGAATCGGAAGCGTGGCGTACTCGAGGCGATTGACGAAAAGAGAATCGAAACGATACGGTTGTAACTTGGCTAGGGGGGGGGGGGGCGGTAGCTTAAATAAAAAACGATAATTCACTATTTATGTTAATTTAAACACAGTTGTTTAAATTATTTTAACTTTATTGGACAGTTCCAATAAAGTTAAAATAATTTATTTTTTTACTCAAAAATTGCACAAAAAAGTTCTCAGTCGCGTGTCTCGAGCGGATACACTCGCGCTCAAACTGGTTCGAGCACTCTGAAATATCGTGTCCGTGAGCGATGTCTATGTGTGCGTTGCTCGAGCGTGCTTTGTATGTAGATTGATTTCTGTACATTAGTGTTCTGCGGCCTTAGAGGAACACATGTGGGTTCTAGTCAGTAAAAGTCTAACACTCATTCTCGCTCCACTCAGGGTTGGAGCAGTCATTTGATAACATAGTGTCCTTCGTAAAAAAAAAAAAAAACATTTAATACGATACTTTACTTAGTAAAGAAGAGAGGAAATGTCAAACTTCGAAACCAACGCAATCAACGCAACTAATGCCGTTTATGCTTCGTTTAGGCGCTTATTTTGACACTCGTTAAGAAATCAAACCCTATGGGGTACTTCTTGTTGATCTAGAATCCTGAAATTTGGCATAAAGCAAGGGATCGCAGCACAAACAGAAAAAAAAACTTTTTTTTTGCAATTCGGAAAAATATTCGAGAATCGATTTGGGAACTGAACTATTTACATAGGTAAGTTTGCACAGAATCCTCAGTGGGCGCGTCCGACTCGCAGTTGACCGACTTGGCAAGTTTTTTTTCTAAAAAGACATAACTTTTTGTACATTTATGTAGGTCCACTCTTGTCCACCTACATTAATGAACAAAGAAACAGTAGTCTCGTTAATGTAAGTTTACATTGATCAATCAACAGGATAGTCAGTACTGACATCTACCACAGTTTATCACATAAATAAAACCTCATCACTGAACTTATTAACCCAATGACAGGTGACAACCCATCCCTGACAGGTTATCACATCCCGCTATCATTGTATCGTAACAGCGTCCATTTCAATTGACGGAAACCGGTATCATGCTCCATGTATTATGCATTGCCGTTTGTTGATTGCATTTATTAATTTATGATTGATACTTTATTTGTGTAAAGTAAATGGGATATTGTTGACTCTGTGAAAAACCATTTTGTACTGACAATGTGAATGTTCTGGCGTTGTAAAATTATTGAAATGGAGGCTTATGCTTGACCGACTGACAGTAGTACATGGTGGACATCCCCCCCATACAACGTTTTAGGAACACATAGATTGTGCGTACAGCTAAGGAGTGGAAACTACTAAACCTATTTTAAAAATTCTTTCACCAGTAGAATGCTATTATATCAACGGGTGACAGCCCTTATTTTCCCATTGCTGTGCAAATACCTCTCTTCATTCCTTCCAGCAACACGATTCCTTGCTTCCTCTTTCCAATTCTTAAGTTAGACCTCCAGGTTGTCCCGCCATCTCCTTCGTGGTTTGCTGCGGCCCTCTGTGGCTGTGTCTGGGCATCAACCCCGAGTTTTACGGGCCCACGAAGACGAAACTAGAAGACAAAGAAGTTAGTCATTAATAAAAAAAATACCTACAAGCAAACATAAAGTTGCCCTTACAAAAACTTTCAAATTCCGTCTGCAATATCATTCCAGCAACAATCAATGTCCAAACTTGTCAAAATGTAAGAAATATCAATAGTGATTTTGACAGAGTGCAACGTCCTTCAATATTACCATGGGTAGTCTGAGAGAGAACCCCAGAGTGCTGGAACACAAGACAAAGAAAGAACATAGGTATGGTTTTAGTCAGTAAAAGTCTGACACGCTCTCTCGCTCCGCCCTATTGCAGGAGAAGTCAATGGATGAGTTCTCACCTTAAAAAAAGTCCTGCAATGTGAATACGAATGTTCCTTAAAATTACGAATATTGTTCGTCTGAACATCCGCCTGAAAATTCAAACCCATACCCAGACAATCACCCTTAAACTCACGTGCTCCATCCGCCTTTAATAGACAATTTGTAAGTGAGCACACTTCTTGGAATATAAGTAAGTTACCGGGAACATTCTCGCGTTCTCACTTTCACCGACAATCAACGAGTAACGGGCGGTAACCGAGTTTCGCTAACGAACTCGACTTAACTAGATAGTAACGATGTACAACTTCTTAATTAACACGATCCGACGATTGTGAATGAACATTTTTGTCAGTTTTGGTAACTATGCAGTTTTGTTTCTGTTTTATTATCCTGAGGGAAGACGTCGCTGTCGACTTAGATCGTGGCGATGGTGGCCTGACGATCATAACGCGAGCCTTTGGCCCAAGAAAAAACAAAAAAAAAGGCCAAGTACGAGTCGGACTCACGCATTGAGGGTTACGTACAGACTTACCTATGTAAATAGTTCAATTCCCGAATGGAGTCTCGAAGATTTTTCCGCATCGCAAAAAAAGTTTTTTTTTTGTGACGTAACCAGATTTATTCCCATACCTGTGCTATAAGACCTTGCTTTATGCTAAATTTCAGGATTCTAGGGTAACGGGAAGTACCCTATGAATTTTTTTTCATTAACTTAAAAGTTTGATTTTTCAGTTTTTTTTTCCATTCGTTCCCGAGATGACGAAAAGGTCTTGACAGACAGACAGACGGACAACAAAGTGATCCTATAAGGGTTCCGTTTTATCCTTTTGAGGTACGGAACCCTAAAAAAACGACATAGACTTCTGTAAAGGTGGTGTGACGATCTGATCTGGTGTGTAAATCTTCAATTCAAATGGTATCTACTTTCTTAGTGTATCTTCTTGGAGGTATGCGGAACAGAGTGTAAATACCCATACCTCCTTTGAAAAGGGAAGGTCCTCCGACCAGATGCGTGATATGTCTGATCTGGGCAACTGCCCGAGAGATTTTTTCGGGCTGTTATATATTTTCAAATTACGCGGAGAACTGCTATGCAGGCTTTCGTAGTTTAGTTCATATGTGCGTACATCTTCACGTCACTGAAGTCGATGAAGGAAAACATCGTGCGGAAACCAGAACTTACAGTAAGATTTCTTAAAATGGTTGAGCGATTTCAGACTTATGTACCTACATGTTTTTAAAATCTATTTTTTTTTTTTCAGTGGGAAAATAATCTTATGACATCCCCGCTCTTGGGCGGAGGGAGATAGTGTCAGACTTTTACAGACTAAAAACCCACTCCTGTTCCTTTGTTGCCTTTCGTACCAGGGCCGAGTCTTCCTTTCAGAATCAGACCCTTGGCCTCAGTATGGGTTAGTTAAAATGGTGATGGCTCGTGGCTTCTCTGTAAAAAAGGACGTTATCCTGCAGTGGAACAGTTAAAGTCTTGCATTTTTACATTATTAAGTGGTTTTTGATGTCAGCATTATTCCGGTTTTTTCGCAGAGCTTTTTGTTGCTTTGTCATGTCGCAGTAACTCTTTCTAATTGCGCTGGGAACTGTATTTAAATGGATTCTGTGCACCACTTTTTCGGACATTTCTGACTTTAGCTTCGGGAAATGTCATTGTTGGTCACAATGAAATCAACCTCATCATGATAATGATAATGATTTTTTATTAATTGTGTTATTTTTTATTTATTTTTTCTAAATATTATATTGTAATATAATAATGACTCTCTGCGCGTGTTGGTTTCGACTGTAAGTGCAGAAAGTACCTGTCATAAATAAATAAATGAATATACTGCATTGTTAACATATACTTACAAAATTTTTTTTTGTCATGGTGATAATAGCTTTAGTTTCGTATGTCGATGAAATAATTTATTTATATTTAGGTATAAACGCATAATTATGATTAGATACATACATTAAATCACCAGTTATTATTTTAGAATCTACATCTATATACATCTTGAAACCAGTTTTTCTTATCTGAATTACAACAAACACCGGAACAAATCCATATGCCTTGTAGGTAATCGTAAGGGCCCAGCAGGGTCGAAGCCTACTGGGGCCATAGGTAGTGTGAAAACGAAACCCGGGGCCCTGGGACGAAGGCAACGAAGGAACAGGAGTGGATTTTTAGTCAGTAAAAGTCTGACACTATCTCGCGCTCCGCCCAAGAGCGAGATTTGTCATTAGATGATTTTCCCACCTAAAAAAAATGTCTTGTAGGTAAACACTATCCTATAACGTTTCATTAGTAATCCACTTCAGTAATCCACACGTTTAAGCCAACTAGTTAATTTCGACCTTAGCGACTGCACGAACACAACTTTTCGCTGTGGTCTTGCAGTCTAAATTTGACAAAATTATAGTAGCTGTTAGTGGTGTAGGCCATCCTGATCCGATTTCCACCTTCGTCATATTTCAAAGGCCAGCTACTTTCATCAAAACCCAAAAATCCACAATCATTTATCTGAAAACAATAATGTGAGTACAATGTTTCAATAACAAATTTATTTTGCCGAAAAAAAAGTAACAACAAATCATTTCTCAAACTCACCAGGTAACTAAACAAATAACAATAACAACCCAATAAAGAAAAAGGAAAAAAAAAAATAAACATGGAAAAACAGACGATTGTTACTTCTTTTTGTAAAAAGGCCAATTACGGAGTTTCATCGTGAAACGGGTCCTATCTCGGTGTCTGCCTATCGTTCTGATTTGATGAATAATTTTCCAATCGAAGAAACATGAATGGAAGGAGCGGTGAAATAAAAATGAAAGACTTAGGCAGGGATGTACACTAGACGTTTTATAAGAAAGAAAAGAAAGAAAGAAAAAAGAAAGAAAATATGTTTATTTGGCACACCATGATACATTAATCAATAATTAATTGATTAATAAACTAAAATTAAACATATAAAAATAAGGAGAAATAAAAATTAACATAATATGTCTCACTGCTACGCCAAATAGGTCCAGTTCAGCATAATGCCAGACAACTACGTAGCAGTTGCCTGACGCTGGTTTTCAACTGAACCTTAGAGTGTAGGTATAAATGCCCATGGGGGATCTATGTTTTGAAAGAGATACCGTGATCCTGGAATGCAAAGGGCAACTGAAGGAGACAGGTGGATTTTAGTCAATAAAACCCAGACACGCCCTCACGCTTCACTCTAGAGTAAGGGAGCACATTTGATGAGGAAGTCACCTTAAAAAAAATAAGAGGCTATGTGAAATAAAAAAAAAGGTTCTGATGATGAACTTGCCTATGTACCACTGAACTCTAGTATCACTGTATGTGATAACATAAAGAATTAAATATGCTAAGCTGCTATGAACCTTTGCTAACAGAAAGTTTTTGGAAGAATAAAAATACTACACAACAAAAACCACTAGTTGTATACGTGTACAAGTAAAATTATAACTGAGTATGCTAAAAAATAAGGTTAAGTATCATGGAATTTAAATTAAAATTCTTTAAGAATGAACAATTTTATTGTAATAAGATTTTAAGAAGGAGCTAGAGGATTTAGTTAGTTGACTTAATATTTATTTTGCAAATAGACTATAAAAATACTTTTACACGTCAAGTTTTCGTAAATTTAAACTAGATGAAGCCGGTGTTTCCTAGCTGATTACCCTGAGAAAAAACACCGAAACGAACTCAGAGGTCGAAGTCTCTCTCTATATAGCAAACACTTGATGGTCAAATCATCCGAGAATCATGCAGATTAGTGTCTGAGATAGTCTTTTGAGGAAATAATCACACACCACATTTTGAGTGCAGGACCACTCATATCAGTCAGAAAAAGCATTTGCTATTGTAACTCGAGACTACTAAGGAGATTAAAGAATCGGTGAACAATATCAAAGAAAGGATATTTGGATAGGCCACATATGGTACTGTCGCACTCTGCGACGGTAATGGGAGATACGGGGTCTACAATGAAATGCTTTTGCAGTTTTATACTTCTTTTATACTTTTCTTCAATATTCAATATTAGTACATCGCGCTACAATGGTTATGTCCGAACTGAAAAAACTAGACATTTCTTTGTTCTACTCAATTTTCAAACCTATTCTAGAACAACCAAATCCTTAAAAGTACATTTTACATGCCAGTTCGTTAACCTAACTCATGCGATCTCCTTTCGATATCACAGTACTCAAACTGATAAACGTTAAAATTACTAAACATAAAAAATATCCACTTAGTCCTCACATTGATAATAAAAAAGACAATAAAAAAATAAACACAAGAAAACAGACAACAATATAATGTGCAGATCAGTCCCAAGCCTTTTTAACCTCAAGATACTCTTTTACAGTATAAAAATCCTTTTGGTCAAGTTTACGTATTACAAAAGATTTTAATTTACTATAGCTTAGTTCTTTAATACGACTGGGTAATCTACACTAATATTAGAAAGAGGTAAAGTTTGTTTTTTTTTGTTTGTAGGAGGTAATCTCTGTAAGTAATGGTCCGATTACTGAAATTTTTTCACCGATAGAAAGCTACTTTATTCCTGAGTGACATAAGCTATATTTAATGTACGCGGGCGAAGCCGCGCGCAAAAGCTAGTTTATTATAAAAATATAAACACCCTATTTTTTTTTGAGCCTTTTTGCAGGAGTCATAGATTTGTGTTGATTCTTAGTATTAACATTATTATTTATAGTAGCTCCTGCCAGCGACTTCACCCGTGTAATAGTAGGAAATTATCAAAAGCGAACATATAGTACTCCCAGGATAAAAAGTATCCTTTATGGTATTCCAGGACATGGTCTTCCCGTGTCCTATGTTTCTTTGAAACCCGTTCAGCTGTTTGAGCATGAAGAAGTAACAAACACACACACACACTCACACACTCCCAAACTTTCACCTTTATGATATTAGTGTTATGTGCATACAAAATATTTTCATAAATATACTGTAGGTCGTGAAGGGTTGATTTTTTGGCAAACAGCACGTCAGATACAAGATACAAAAGCTTGCTATCCTTGGCTATGATTCCATGTGTTTGTAGTTAACCACTCAATGTTGTGGACTTAAGGAAGGTTGAAGAAGTAACACACATACAAACACTCAAATACATTCAGAAACTTTAACCTTTATAATATTGTGCATTCAAAATGTTTTCATTATACTATAGGCCGTAATGTATCGGTTTTTTGGTAAACGTCAGATACAAGATACAAAAAAGTTCGCCATCCCTGGCTATGATTCCATGTGTTTGTATTTAGCTACTCAATGTTATCGTCCTTAAGGGGATGCAACACGACATACATTTTCACTGTTTTTCATACAACCGCTCTTACACGATTATGACGTTTTTACACATTTTTCATTAGATATTTTGGAAAAACAGTTTGTTGTGGATATTATCTAGACTTCTATTGAAATCAATTTATAAATTTGTGTAAAACTAATTCAGTAACGACCTCTGAAAATCTGCTATTTTGCATGAACTTTGACACTTCATAATTTACTCAAAAACTAAAATAGTCAAAAAAGTATAACAACAAAAGCCTTGCAAATTTAATCAAGATTCTAAATAATGACAGTTTTTTCAAAAACTTTTAAGGGTTTAAAAAATACACGTATTTCCTGGAACAAGTTTTGTGAAATATTCGAGTAAATCACAGAATTACGGAATAATATAATAATAATATTCCACAACTTTCACACAACGCCGTCTAGTCCCAAGCTAAGCAGAGCTTGTGTTATGAGTACTAGACAACTGATAAACATACATATATATTTCTAAATACATACATATTATAGATAAATTACACCCAGACACAGAACAAATGATCATGCTCATCACACAAACATTTGTCCTGGGTGGGAATCGAACCCACGACCTCTGGCATAGCAGTCAGGGCCACTAACCACTAGACCAACAGGCCAGTCAATTACGGAATTACGGAATGCCAACAGAGTTTTCAGGCGTTATGATCTCTCTTTTTTTGCATTGCCTCTTCATCAAACATCGCGTTGGATTGCGTTAGATGAAGCAACAAGCTTTTAAACCATGCTCGATGTTGACGATAGGCGAGTGGAAAAGGACCCTCTTAAGGAAGCTTCAGAAAATTGCTTTGTTTTCCTTCACTTTTTTTATGTTAAGACGTTAAAGCACGCGTAAATTTTGAAGAAAGTAAGTTCCAAGTTATTTTCGCCTGCTTCTTGGTTACATTGTCTGTGATTTCTAGACCAATTAATGTTTTTTGAACTCACAAAATGTTTGGATAAGGAAAGGGTGAAGGAAATTTCAGAATATTATTGTGTCTGTTAGGGTCGCCGCACACGGGCCACCGGTCACAACCACAAAACGCCACCGCTTGCATATTTCCTATAGTTCTCATACATTTTATACGGATTCGCCGCACACGGTTGACGCCGGTAGCCGCCACACGCTACAAAACGCCATCACACGCCACTCGCGCATTTAAACCATATTCGTCAGAGTCTATTATGATATTGCGCGTATGGGTTAAAAAAAGTAGCAGCCACCGGCCTCAAGTGGCTGTCGCGCGCATCAGCTTCCTTGGTGGCGGCATTTGTGGCTGTCACGTGTGGTCTGTGTGCGGTGACCCTTAGATAAAAGTTGCTGCGAACAAGAGTAAGAAAACAATGGAAGACTATCAAGTTTTCCCTTGGGTCGCTCATTGTTT
This sequence comes from Mythimna impura, assembly GCA_905147345.3. Lineage (NCBI taxonomy): Eukaryota > Metazoa > Arthropoda > Insecta > Lepidoptera > Noctuidae > Mythimna > Mythimna impura. The sequence continues at coordinate 18,377,839 of LR990353.1, read as the reverse complement.
TACCTTTTTAAAAAACGTTGTTTGCTAAACATTATCTACGAAAAAACTTAAAAGGTCACGCATTTTTTCCGCTGAATAGGTTTTTTTTTGGATGGGTGTGGGAAAATGTCAAATAACTTTTCCTAGTCTAGATGGGTAGATAGAGTGTCAGACTTTAGCTGTCTAAAACCCACCCTTGTTTCTTCATTTTCTATTTGCATTCCAGGGCCATGGTTTTTCTTAAAACAATTCTGCAGCCCTGGTCCCTAAATATTTATAGTGCGTATATCCTGATGTGTAACTTGGTGTGTACTATCATCATTATTTTAATGGAAAGACATCTACTGCTGGACATAGGCCAAGTATCGCTTCAATGACCCTGTGCGTCTCGCATCCATCGGATTCCCGCGACCCTCACCAGGTCTTCAGTTCATCTTTTTTTTTTCTTTTTTTTTTTCGCGTTTGACCACCATCTCACCTGATGGTAAGCGACATCTTGGGCGAAGCCTTCCAACGTAGCATCTTCCGGTACGTGATCGCCACTCCAGAAACGTTCGGCACTATCGACCATCTGGTTTTAAAAGCATTGGCATGCCCTTTGCCAATTAAGTTTAGCGATTCTTCGAACTATTTCCGTAACCTTGGTTCTCCTACGGATATCTTCATTTCGGATCCGATCACGCAAGGAAACTTTAACCATAGTCCGACTTAGTGTACTAAAGCTTCCATCAATCGTAGCGAATTATGAATTTTATATGAGAAAATAACTTTAAAAGGCAAATACAGCCTTTCAAAACCATCAACCTCAATTCAATGAACAGGAATCTATTCTAAAAATTGAAAAGAAGAATATTTTTAAATAGCTTTACACGATTATTTACTTAACTGATACGAACAGCGCTGCAGTATCAAAGTATTCATATAAAACAGCGAAAAAAGCGCTTACTCATTCATCTCTCAAACGCTTTATGCTTTAAAACATGGTATTCGCGAAAAACACTGACCCCGTGGTTGCCTCTACCTATTCACTGGCAATTTTTTCAGCGACAAAAGCATTAAGGCATCTCGCGGAAAATTTATGGCATTTCCCATTAAGGTTAAGTGCCTATTTTAGCCTATACAGTGACTTGACAGAAAGTCTGGAAGTTCGCAATATGCGTACACTTTGGTGGACGGCCCGTCAGATAGGGTCTTGTCACGCAATTGTTTCGATTAGGCCGAGGGCGGCTTTATGATTTTATACACGCATAAAATAGTAATAAAATGTCTTGTTTGACGCTAGCTTTTGTAACAAATTAGTCGGGAATATAGCGTAGAAATATTGTTCAGAAATAACTACACAATTCGACTGTACTTTAAACCATTGGCTGTTGAAATTAAACCAGAGTAATACTATAAATATGAAAGTACAAGTGATTCTATTCGTCTTTTTATTTATTACATTTTCTCAATTAATTAAGCAGTCAAAACAATTTTGGAGAGTATAGAGAGAGAGAGAGAGAGAGAGAGAGAGATAGGACCTTTTTTTGAGGTGAAAAATGATTAAATTACTTCTCCCACTCTGAGTGGACCGAAAGGGAGTGTCAGACTTTTACTAACTAAAACCCACCTGTGTTCCTTCGTTTGCCCTTTGCTTTCTAGGGCCGTGGTAACTCTGTCGAACAATCCCAGGTAAATTTAGCCTTACAAAGGATTTTTTTTTATATATCACTGTCTACATCTTACACGCTTTTTTTTCAACTCTCCTTTCGCAGATTTCTTTAGAAATAAGTAACCTTTGTAACTTTTTTTCCTTATTTTATATGTGTGTGTGGTATTGTAAAATAAAATAAATAACTAAAGATCATAAGCAGAGTGCTCACTATCCCGGCAACACGTTCCTATCAGATAATTTTCGATTCCCATGTAAAAAACCTTTTGGCAGAAACTATAGTATCTCATAAACCGTTTATTGAGTCTCCATAACTTCCTTAACAATATACCACAACTTTGATCTCGACATATCAAATTCTCGATATATAATTCAGTACAGTTCCTCCAAATCTAAATACGCGACGTTCATTGTCGTTTGAAATCGATGAGCAAAGGAATTACCGCTATCTATACACATTAACTTATCTTCATTTACTAACCTTACACGTGGATGCAAGACTAGCTTTTGCCGCGTCTTTGCCAACGAGAAACGTGGTTTAATATTCCGAAGGAGTATCATCATTATCATCCACAGCCGTCGGTTACTGCTGAGCAAAAAAAGATAAAATGAGAAAAATAGTAATAGAGAATACACAAAAAAAAACAGGCAAGTGTGATTCGGACTCGCGCATTGAGTGTTCCGTACAAAGTTACCTCTGAAAAGAGTTCAATTCCCGAATTGAGTTACGAAGATTGGTTCGTGGTTTCAGACCTGGCCATAGCACTGTAACAACCCTTGTCAAAATAACCGACGACATTAGACTGGCTATGGAAAATAAATGTCTAACCATATTGGTTTTATTGGACTTCAGTAGTGCTTTTAACTCAGTTGATTTTGACATCCTCTTAGGAATCCTTTCCTCCCTTAATATCTCTGCACCAGTAATTGAGTGGTTCAAATTTTATCTTCGGGGCCGCTCGCAGTCTGTTAGGTCTGGTGAGGATTTCTCTGAGTGGTTTGATTTGGCTGCGGGTGTACCTCAGGGTGGCATCCTCTCTCCTCTTCTTTTCTCTGTTTTCATAAACGCTATCACTAAGGTCCTAACTTCTAACTATCATCTCTATGCAGACGATTTGCAGTTATATCGTCATTTTAAAATAGGTGAACTGGCTGAAGCTGTGGATGCCATCAATTGTGACCTTGAAAATATAAAAAAGTGGGCTAAATCCTTTGGACTTTTATTGAATCCAACAAAATCTCAAGCGCTCATTGTTGGTGGCAGATACATGCTCAACCTATTGGATTACCGTCTCTCCCGCAAGTAGTATATGATTCAGTTCCCATATTGTACTCAAAAAGTGCTAAGAACCTAGGCGTCCATATAGATACTAACCTCTCTTGGGAGGTTCATATAGCTAATGTTAGTAAGAGAGTCTTCTACTCTTTTCAGTCCCTTAAACGTCTCCAAAAATTCTTACCATTTCATACTAAGGTCACTCTTGCTCAATCTCTTCTTCTACCGCTAATAGATTATGCGGATGTCTGTTTTCTAGATGCAAAGGAGGTTCTCCTAAACAAACTCGAGCGACTGCAGAATTTGTGCATCCGCTTCATCTTTGGCCTTCGCAAATACGACCATGTGTCGGAGTTTCGGACCAGATTGAAGTGGCATGTCCTAATCCATGTCCTAATCCATGTCCTAATCCATGTCTTAATCCATGTCCTAATCCATGTCCTAATCTATGCCCTAATCTATGTCCCAATCTATGTCCTAATCCATGTCCTAATCTAGGTCTTAATCTATGTCCTAATCTATTTGAAGGTCCACCTGTGAGTCGACCTTTATATGAATAGTTACGTTCAACCGATAAGGCTTGAAAGATAAGAAAACAGACAGACAGTATTACAGTCATATTTATAAATATTACTGTAGACTGAATGCTCAACGAAACTCTGTGAGCGTGAACTTATACAAAATATACCTTAATTAAAGATAAAGAGGAAGTTGTGAAATTGGCGTAAATCTTTGTGTAAACAAAATGATTTTCCGGCATTACACATTAATAATAATAAGCAGAAATGGCAAGTTCGGGGCCTGACGTCTTAATAGAGATGTAGCTATACAAGCTGTATAGCACTATCCCTGTCTTATTTCGGATTAATGACGATTTTAGGACATCATTGTTTTTTTTTAAGACGAGAAATTATACAATGACTTCTTGCGATCTTGGGCGTGTCAGACTTTACTGACTAAAACCACACCTATGTTCCTTCTTTGCCTATCGTTTCAGGACCCCGGGTTTCCCTTTCGGAAGCCAACCCATGGTCCCAGTAGGCTTCGGCCCAGCTGGACCCCTACGATGCAGCTGACATCTCTTTGAGGCGCGCGTGGAACGCCACGCGCCGTCAACGACTCGGGCTTGGTTCGGACAATTACCGGACAACCGGACGGCGAGCTACCCATTGCTCGTCGTCCGCAAGCCCACGCCTGCGGTGACTGGAAATAAGAGTCGGGATCCCGGTGGCAGAGGCGTGAGGACATCCTCACGCATGCGGGCGCCTCCTTCGCTAGCATTACCTTTTCGCAGAAAAAGATAACCCCCTGCTATTCCTCTTCGCTCCGGACCATGGCCTATACCAAGGCCCGGTGCGAGAGGTTGCTGCCGCCCATCGCCCCCACTAGAACACGGCGGTACCCCGCCCAAACGGGGCACAACTTCACCGTATTCTCCACCGTGTCCTCCGGGCGGTCCACACAATGGTGAAGGCATCATGGTAAGGCTCAGAACATACGAAAAAAATTTTTTTGAGCCTGCTTTCCAGCAAAATTTTTTTTGTTACAGGTACACTGAATTTTGCCCGCTCAACAGAAGAAAACTATCTCAAGGGAACAAAATCCCGGGATAAAAAGTATCCTTTGTCCTATTTCAGAACATAATCTACCCTTGTGCCAAAATTCATCCAAATCCATTCAACCGTTCAAGCGTGAAGTAGTAACAAACATACAAATATGCACACTTAATGTGATACCAACCCGCACTGGGCCTGCGTGTTGGATTACGGACGCTCTAGGTGGAGCGAGAGGGCATGTCAGATATTTACTGACTAAAACCCACCTGTGTTCTTTCAGTTGCCTTTTGTATTCCAGGGCCACGGTTACTCTTTCGAACATTCTTCACTGACGTTTCCCAGCGGTTTTGCTCAGTGAAAGTAGGAAATTATCACTAGAAAATAATTATAATTCCGGGTATCCTTTGTCCTATTTCAGAACATAATCTACCCTTATGCCAAAATTCATCCAAATCCATTCAGCTGTTCAAGCATGTAGAAGTAACAAACATACAAATAGTACACTTAATGTGATACCAACCCGCACTGAGCCTGCGTGTTGGGTTACGGCCCATTCTCTCTCCTAGAGAGGTGACCTGAGTCCCAGCAGTGGGAACATTTTAAGGCTGATTTATGCTTATGCTTTGCATGGCACCTAATTTCCTATTTGTTACAAAATTGTATTTATAAGCATTTTTAGTTAAGGGACAAAGTAATTTTGGAATTAAGTGTCGTTTTTAGGGTTCCATAGCCAAATGGCAAAAAACGGAACCCTTATGGATTCGTCATGTCTGTCTGTCTGTCTGTCCGTCCGTATGACACAGCCACTTTTTTCCGAAACTATAAGAACTATACTGTTGAAACTTGTTATGTACATGTATTCTATGAACCGCATTAAGATTTTCACACAAAAATAGAAAAAAAACAATAAATTTTGGGTTTCCCCATACTTAGAACTGAAATTCAAAAATTTTTTTGCCTTAGACCCATACGTGTGGGGGTTATCTATGGATAGGTCTTCAAAAATGATATTGAGGTTTCCAATATAATTTTTTTCTAAACTGAATAGTTTGCGCGAGAGACACTTCCAAAGTGGTAAAATGTGTCCCCGACTCGCACTTGCCCAGTTTTTTTGACTTGAGTTAAATATTTTTTCTTTTTAATTAGTCGTGCCTGCTGGCTTACTTTAAAATTAAAACAATATCTTGTTTTAATTTAAAAGAAACCAAGTCTAGCTTTCAAGGTGAGTATTTTAAATGGTCAGAACAATATTGTGATTCTTTGAACGTTAAGTAAAATATTAGGATACGTAAATGAAATCTTATAACATTTTTTAACCGACTTCAAAAAAAGGAGGAGGTTATTCAATTCGGTTGTATTTTTTTTTTTATCATTATTTTTTTTTTTTTATATTTGTTACCTCAGAACTCCGTCGTTTATGGACCGATTTGCAAAAAATTTTTTTCCCTTTATAGGATATGCTTCCAGATTGGCTCCATTTTTTTCAAAATCCAGTTCTGATGATGGGATCCATGAGGAATCGAGGGAACTCCTCAAATATTATAGGCAATCATATAGTGATTTTGGTATTTTCATCGAGAACTTAAGCATTTACAGTCAAAAAGTAACATTTGATGAAGTGGAACTGATGAAGAAGACCAGAAATGGTCAACGGAACTTCATACTCACTTTGATATCACAATGAAAATAGTTAAGCGACTGTGACAATACAAATAAATGAATGGTTCTGAATAGTTACGTTACGTTGAAAATGGTATCATCGAAGTGATCTGATGATGATGATGGAGCCGGAAGGTAGGCACTGGAACTCCGTAATTAATCAATGTAACCTAGCCGTGTTTGGACTTATTAGAATCGTCATGAGATTCACTTTGGCTATAAGGTACTATCGAACTGATCTGATGATGGAGCCGGAAGGTAGGCATAGGAACTCCGTAATTAATCAATGTATCCTAGCCGTGTTTGGACTTATTAGAATCGTCATGAGATGCACTTTGGCAATAAGGTACTATCGAACTGATCTGGTGATGGAGCCGGAAGGTAGGCATAGGAACTCCGTAATTAATCAATGTATCCTAGCCGTGTTTGGGCTTATTAGAATTGTCATGAGATGCACTTTGGCTATAAGGTACTATCGAACTGATCTGATGATGGAGCCGGATGGTAGGCATAGGGACTCCGTAATTAATCAATGTATCCTAGCCGTGTTTGGGCTTATTAGAATTGTCATGAGATGCACTTTGGCTTTTTGCTTTGGCTTTGGTTAGGTACTATCGAATTGATCTGGTGATGGAGCCGGAAGGTGGAAGGTAGACACAGGAACTTTCTAATAAAACAATGTAACCTTGCAGTGTTTTGGGTTAGTTGGAATCGTCATGAGAAATAGGCACTCTGTTTATAAGTGGTTCGCAACTAAAAAGTGTAAAATAAAAACTTTTTACAAAAAAAAAATAACCGACTTTACTAAAAAAAACACTAAAAGGATCAAAATAACTTTAATTTCGGAAGTCGGTGTTAAATAAGAAACAAACAATACCGAGAAACACCGACTTCCGAAATTAAAGTTATTTTGATCCTTTTAGTGTTTTTTTTTTAGTGAAGTCGGTTATTTTTTTTTTTTTGTAAAAAGTTTTTTATTTAGAAAACACCTATGTATAAAGCCTGTTTATAAAGTTTTACTTATTACTTTCGAGTAAGTGTAGGTATTTATATGTGTTTATTATAGAATAGAATTCAAGTGTATTTTGTAACTAATTAAATACCAACACAATAAAAATAAAACGTTGTTCCGTATTCTAACAGTAACATAATACACTAAGACAACAACACCTAACCAAAATATGACGTCTAAAAATTCCTCCGCGTCTCTGTCAACTGAAAGTGAGTGCAAAAGACTGGTGGCATTGCCACATTGTACGGCAATGCTTAATCTCTGACTGAGGTAAAAGCCATCCCTTGGGTCTCGGGAACATCTATTAAGGCTAAACGAAAAAGGAAACCATTTATTTATATATCTATTTCTCAGATTTTCTTCCACAATATTTTCTTACTTATTCTTATTCTACTATTTCCAAGTACTACGGTACACATGACAATATAGGCCTTGACAGACGTCGAACTATCTCGTCTTGTCTTCTCACTACTGAATATTTTAGCGGCTAAGCCTCGTGTAACGTTGAAAAACTTACGTAAGAAAAGTGAAAATATACAGAAAAGAAAATGCGATGTAGTTTTTTTTCTCTTTTTAGGGTTTCGTACCTCAACCAACTTAATTATTTTAGGTGGGAAACCATCAAATATTTTCTCCCGCTCTTGGGGGAGCGAGAGGGAGTGTCAGACTTTTACTGAATAAAACCCACGCCCTGTGTTCCTTCAGTTATCCTTTGCGTTACACTACGGTAACTCATTCGAACTTTACCGTAGTTCTAGCTAGCATCGGTCCTAGCGGGCTCCGTCCGTTTTGCCGATATATCTTTGAGGCGCGCGTAGAACAGCCCCCCTAGCCAAGTTACGATCGTTTCGTTTGCGTCGAACGCCTCGAGTAGGCCATGCCTCCGATTCCTTTGTTCTGACCACGTGACACGTTGAGATGACATCAGAACAAAGGAATCGGCTCAACGCTCAGTCACGTGGTCAGAACAAAGGAATAGGAGGCGTGGCTGACTCGAGGCGATCAACGAAAAGAGAATCGAAACGAAACGGTTGTAACTTGGCTAAGGGGGCTGGTAGCCGTCGCCCCTAAAAGGACCCCGTCAATTTTGATGACATTTCTATAAGTTGTGTGTGGAATACAACGCGTTGTCGACCTGGCTTTGGTAGCATCTGTAACCACTCCTTAAAGAAGGGCCTTATTGCCTAGTTGTTTATACTCTGCCTCGCCATTCTCCATCTATGATGTCGTCGGCGTCCAGTCTAATTGGATGCATCTGAATAAAGTTCAACATGGAGCGTTTGCCGATATAACCTCCTCAATCCAGTAAACTGGGTAACCACACCCGGTGAAACTGATGTCAGCTCTACAAAAAAAAGCCGAGGCTATAGCTTAACATGGTTTCTGAGGAACAGTGGAGTCTCCATTAAGCTTAACGTTTTTGGAACACATAATTTATTGTGCGTAGTATAAGGTGTGGAATTCCCTGCTGGAGTTTGTTTCCTGATAGCTACAACCTAGGGGTATCTTTAAGTCTAAAGTGAATAGGTTGATTCTAGGCAAGTGTACTTGGAATAGTGGTCAAGCGCGACCCTATCAAAAAGATTTATTTATTTATTGGCACACCAACAACAGCATTACATACAGGATTTTTAGTGAAAAATAATATAAATATCTAGACAATGGTATGCATGCCTATTATACAAAATGGAAAAGAAACATACAATTATAAAAATAAAGACAGAAAGTAGACTAAAATAGAACAATAAATCATTAAAAAAAATACGACTTACCTAAAAAAAACACTAAAAGGATCAAAATAATTTTAATTTCAGAAGAACTCTTTGTAAAAAGTTTTTTATTTCACACTTTTTAGTTGCGATACACTTATAGCCCAGAGTATCTATTTCTCATGACAATTCCAATAAACCCAAACACTGCTAGGATACTTAAGTTGTGTATTATTATTATAATTATTTATTACGGAGTTCCGGTGCCTATCTTCTGGCCCCATTATCATTTTCATCAGATCACTTCGATGATACCATTTTCGACATAACTATTCAGTACCTCTACCATGAGTTTAAAGCAATAGTATTCGTCGCTACTCGATATCGACGCCGTAAATATTTTGTATGGCAAATTTTGCAGCGCCTCTAGCGGTCACTTGCAGAACCAAAATCGGTAGTATGAGTCATCAAGTACAAAACCTATCGAATAAGAACTCGCTAGCGACTAAAGTTTTTAGTAGTTTCCTATCGAAAAACGGTACCATGAGTAACAAATTTGACAGGTGCTATCGAACCAAACCGTTACTACAGTAGTAAAGTAACTCACTAGCATATTGAAGGGTGAAAATGATGTAAAGCGTGTCGTGTAAAACAATATTTTATTTATTTGTGCATAAATATGTCCGGTAAAACTTATTTAACGTAAAATATGTTAGGTACGGCTGCATATGAAGACGAACGACGCGTCAAAGGATATTTCCAAGCGACTAAACGAAAGGCACTTGAACATATTAGTTAAAATAATTTCATCAAAGAATATAGACTTAATAAAGGGGCTTTCGAGTATTTGTGTGGTCTGCTAAGGGTTTATACAGATTTGAAATTTACACAAAGAGTAACACTTGAATCGAAGGTAAATTAGAAATAAGAATGTTATAATAACTTACTTTTATACATGCACTTCATAATAGAAATACCACTTTTCACTATGCGCATTGTTATTTTACGTATGAAATATCTCTTTTTCCCATTCAATAATTCACAAACACAACAACACTGAACCATCAAAATATTTCTACAACTACAATATTTCATTTTCAATAGGCCGGGTTATACTTAGAGAATTGGTGTTTCAATTTGGTAGGATTTGTAGGTCTATCTGCCTTACTCTGTCTTTTACTGTAGTTAGAAAGAGAGCAAACTTGAGTGTGAAGTTAGATACGATGCGGTTTTTGTAATAACGTAAACACTCGACACCGTTTAGACTATCGAGTTGTCGCTAGCGAGTCCGTTTGACTCATGGTTCGAGTTTAATAGTAATCTATTCGATGCGCGTTTATTCGATATCGACTACGGTGAGATGGTGTAGTTTTTCGATAGTAACTCATGGTAAGGGTACTGAACCATTTAATTGACCGTTGCATGGCGGTCTTTTTAGACCTAGCCAAAGCATTCGACACAATCTCAATAGATCTTCTTCTTAAAAAACTAGATTCAGTTGGAATAAAAGGAAAACCGCTTGAGTGGTTTCACAGCTATCTGAAAAATCGCCGACAATACGTCAAATCGGACGACCACTTAAGTGATCACCTCCCTATAAATTTTGGAGTTCCGCAGGGTAGCTTGCTGGGCCCAACACTATTTATTATCTATATGAACGACATATTAAACCTCAAACTAAAAAATGCAGAACTAATTTCTTACGCAGATGATACTGTCATCACATTCCACGGCAGAAACTGGGAACAGGTCTACTACCTTGCGGAAGAAGGATTAGCAACAATTGCACAAACTCTCAACCACAATTTACTAACACTCAACACAAAGAAAACCAAACACATCCCATTTTACAAAACACTTTCTTCTAGCCCTCCTTCCAACCTAACCTTAAAATTTCATACATGTCTGAACAATCCAAACACCTCACACGAAGACTGTACATGCGACTATATTGACCGAACTCAGTCAATTCGTTATTTGGGTCTACTAATCGACGAGAATCTATCGTTTAAAGCCCACATTAAACACCTGTCTGGTCGAGTAAGGAAACTTATACACATAATTAAGAAATTGAGAGACCGCACCCCAATAGACGTAATGCGAACGGTTTATTTTTCTATATGCCAGACCATTATACAATATGGCATATCTATCTGGGGTGGAGCTGGGAAGACTACAATAATTGAGCTCGAAAGGGCCCAGAGAGCTGTTATAAAGGTTCTACTAAAAAAATCATTTTTCTTCCCTACAGACTCCTTGTACAGTGAATTTCCAGTTTTACGTGTTCGTCAATTGTACATTCTCAATGCATTTCTCCGTACTCATAAAATCATAAAGCTCCGACCAGACTATCGCTCATTAACCTCCAAACGTGTCTTTCATATACCGCTGGAACGAACAACCTCTCACTCTCTCAATGTGTAAAAAAACAGTCAAAAAATGGCTTTTAGGACTTACTTATGATGATTCAGAAAACCTTCTCACGACATTTAATTCACACTCGGAATCCCATCTCAGACACTAACACCTACACATCACATTCAAACCTACATACCACACTCGCACCTACACACCACACATACACCTTTACACCAAACCCATACCTACTCACCACACTCACACAGCCACACCTTAGTTTTAACTTAATTTTTACTTAATTTTCACTAAGACTGTAAGCTCTGTGCAAGGTCCAGCACAATTTTAATTCTACTTTAGTTTTTAAGTTACTTTGATCTCCTTTTACCTTGTCTTAATTTTAGATTTTATTTTTTTATACTCTTTTTATGTACATTTTGTTACATTCTCCAGTGGCAAAAGGCAATTTTATTTTTACCATATCCAACTCCGGTCCCCAAGATACAGGCGCCGCCTAGTTTGGGGACCACCGTATACTACACAACTGAAGCCCGCAATTAGTTACAGACCTATTAATACATTAAGATTATTTAATTTAAGGTACCACTTGTAACAATGATTCAATAAATTTATTATTATTATTATTATTATTAATTATTTGTATTGACATAAACGCTTAACTATCTTCATTGTGATATCTATGTGTGTATGAAGTTCCGATGGCCATTTCAGGTCTTCTTCATCACTTCATGAAATGTTACTTTTTGACTGTAAATGCTTAAGTCCTCAATGAAAATACCAAAATAACTATTTGGTTGCCTATAATATTTGAGGAGTGCCCTCGATTCCTCATGGATCTCATCATCAGAACTGGATTTTGAAAAAAAATGGGACCAATCTGGAAGTATATCCTTTTGGGGAAAAAGATATACAAATCGGTCCATAAACGACGGGGTTCTGAGGTATCAAACATAAAAAAATACAACTGAATTGATAACCTCCTCCTTTTTTTGGACGTCGGGTATGGAGCATATATACATTGAAAAGATCGATCTGCCTTGCTACTATTTACTACTAGCCTTTCTGCCTTGTTACTATTTAGCCACAAGCTCGATCGAAGTTCTAAATTAATTTATCAAATAATTGTACCTAAATCATTCAATTCAACTGAATGAGACAAAAAGTAAATTAATTACGAATGTCGTTGCCAGATTTTATTTCACTAGCTTTATTTATTTCAACAAGAAAATATGCTTCAAGTTTCTTGCACTCGCGTTTCGTTTCTTTTATGTTCTGAATTTCAGAAAAAACATTTAAATTCTACGATTCGTAAAATATTCGTACTGATAGCAGGCTCTAGATTAGTCTAAACAAAGTGATATACTATGGTATTTGCACTATCAGTCATTTGGTTGCTTATTTCAATAAATATTATAAATAATAATCACTTATTTTAAAGAATTGTATATTACATTTCGATTACTTATTTAATAAATTAATACGTAATAAATACATTCATTCATTTCTGGCTTTTTTTTTAGGTGAGAAAGTCATCTAATGACATCTCTCGCACTTGGGCATTCTTTTTTGGCTTGGAGTACCCATAATAAAATAAGATTAAATTTTACATTTCATTTCATTTGTAATTTGAAGACGTGGAAAGAAAAATAAATAAATACAAAATTAAAATTTAAAATACAATTTTAGTATTATGTCAGATTCAATAAAATAAAATGATATTGCCGAATAATAATTAATAACAAAATTAAAAATCTAATTTACAACAAAATATTTAGAAGTCATTTAGAGTGAAAAATAACATTACGCCAGAAAATTACATAATTGATACATTTTCACCGACGGGTGCTGTTTAATAAACTAGAAAATGTATGAAAGAAAGGTACGAAACTGTCATATTTTACCATATGCCACCGGTCGGTTTTATTATATAGGTCACTGGTCTCGCTACAATAAGTTACATTTAAATCCTCAAAATTTCATGAAATATTTAAAACAAACAACACTACACATTTGAAACTTAAAATCCATAACCCTTTCGAAAAGAGCCCTAACTTCGACGAATTAAAATGCGTTGTTAAAACACGGAACCCGTCAAAACGGCAGCCGTGTTAACTTGAACACCGAACGTTACCCAGCAGACCATGCGCGTCGCAAATTGGCTCCACAGTACAAGTGTTAACCGCACGATACTAACGAACCGCAACTTTTAATTACCAAACTTAAATCCGACCAAAGAGGGAGAGACACTCAGAAAACCGCAGTTAAAAATAACTCCCAAGTTTTCCGCTTTTTATTAAGATAATAAAACTCGGTATTGCAAGCTCTCACCGTCTGAAACTTAGTCGGGCTTGCGGCCATCATAATTTCAATTAAGTTTTTTTTTTTGTTTTGTAAATTGTTGGAGGAGGTCGTGGAATAATAATAACAGCCGGTATGGGTCGATTTTCAAGGTTAAGAGGGCCCTTCCCGACTCGTCTATCGTCACCGTGAGCATGGTTTAAAAGTTTGTTGGTTCATCCAACGCAATATTTGATAAAGACGCAACGCAGAAAAAGAGAGATACGACTATTTGTTGGCATAGTAATTTCGGCATTAACTCGAATGTTTCACAAAACTAGTTTCAGGAAATACGTGGTTTTATAAAAGCTTTTAAAGTTTATGTAGATAATAAAAATTGTTGTTTAGAATCTGGAATAAATGCGCAAGGTTTCTATATTTTCTTTAGTTCTTTTAATTTATAAGTACATTATGAAGGGCCAAAGTTCACGCAAAATAGCAGATTTTCAGAGTTGTTTTCTGGATTAGTTTTACAATTTCAATAGATACCTAGATAATAGCCACAAAATATAATATGTGTTTCCAAAATATCTGGTGAAAGATGTGTAATAACATCTTAATCACGTAAGACCGGTTGAATGGAAATGTATCTCAGGTATGGACGCTCTTAATAACGTTTCTTTAGGGCGATCTATGACCCATTCATAGACAATACTAATGCCGAGATTCCTCCACACCTTGGAAAGTACGCTAAGCCGTTGGTCCCGGCTGCCACTTGTAGATCTTTGAAACTCGTTGCGGATAGTTAGAAGCGAGGCATTTTGACACCAGCCGCCCTAGCCAAGTTACGATCATTTCGTTTGCGTCGAACGCCTCGCCTCGCCTCGAGTAGGCCACGCCTCTGATTCCTTTGTCCTGACGTCATCTCAACGCTCAGTCACGTGGTCAGAACAAAGGAATCGGAGGCGTGGCGTTCGACGCAAACAAAACGTCGTAACTTGACTAGGGGGGGTAGTCTTGCCAACGGCTATCATGTTGCCACTGGCAGTCGCTCCTTGCGCAACTGAATGTAGCTGAATACCAGTTTTAGGTGTTCAGCTGCATCCAGTTAGACTGGAACCCGATATTAAAAAAGTAGGGATAGTTTTCTTGGGTGGGAACGCCTGGGCCCAGGAAACTCTCAGGCCTCGACATTCACAGAAAGGGGCCAGTTCCCACTTCGTTGGAAGACGAAAACTGGTCCAGGAAGCCGGGATGCCTTGCTGACTCTCCGTTCGCATACTGGCCCCTCGTGCTACTCGACGAGGTAGGCCAGGTCTTTGAAAGAGTAATTGCAGACCGCCTCTGATCCGCCGATCATGCAGACAGCCAGTTTGGGCTGGTAGGTAGGCAGGAGGAAGTTTACGAGGTTTTCAAGACCTCACGTAGGCCGCAAAATTGTGAACTAGCAAGTTTTAGGTCCGACGTATACTGCTGTCAGAATGTTAGGAATGCAATGAATCGTGAGCATCGGTATGATAGTAATACGCACCTTGGTTGAAGTAGTAAGTTAAAGCAAAACTATAAATATAGTAAAGTAAATAGCTAGAGGGCCTAATGCGAGTCGTTATGCTGTAAACCGCGTCAACGTAAACGTTCGCGTACGTGTAATCGTATAAAAAAGTAGATTACCGTTTTGCCACCAAACGAGACGTTAACGAATATGAGTACGTTTAAAAACTCTCACAAAACCAATGATCTCAAAGTCATTCAAGAAATCATAAACAAAATAGAACTCGGAATAAAGAGATCCTCTAATAAAAATAACGAAAAAGAAGCACAACACACCAAAATCACCAAATAAAAATTCAAAACAAACACGAACTCGAACAACAGCCAAGTATTTAGAAAGCACGAATTTCTGTCTAAAGGAGAAACATCATATTTTTAAAACAATACCGTTGTTCACACCACATTTCAGCGAAGTTTCGAAGCGAAGCAGTTAGCGGTATACTTCTTTATATCTTTATACCTGAAAGTTTCCAAAGCACGCATTAGACTGAAATACTTTCACCGTATTGGGGTAAGCTGCTTTTCATAATGGATTTTTTGAAGTTTCTTTGCTTAAAATTTTTTAAATGCCGTTTAACACGAAAAGTTTTGGATTAACGATTTTTGAAGTATTATATCTCGCTAAGCTAAATGCATTATTATTTTTTCCACCGACTTTAAGAGAAAATACTATATACACCCTTGTTACGGTACGGCTATTGGTTTCTGATGATTATGTGCAACTAAGGGTTGCGATCATGTGCTCTAATGGTGCTAATATAGCCTAATGGAGCTAATATATAGGGTGATTGGTAATTAGTGTACAATACTTGAACACGTGATTGTGCTCATGATAACCAACAACTTTTACTATGGGAACAAACCTGAAATCGCGAAAAAATATCAGCTGTTCAGTACATTCATGTTTGCCTAATGTACTGAACAGCTGATATTTTTTTCGCGATTTCGGCTTTGCTCCCATAATAAAAATTGTTTGTTATCATGAGCACAATCACGTGTTTAAGTATCGTACACTAATTGCCAGTCACCCTATATATATATACTTGTATATACCACTGCTCTCAAAACGGTGAAGGAAAACATCGTAAGGAAACTGGCATATTCTAGAACTAAAAATTCAAAGACATGTGACATCCACCAACCAGCACTGGGCCCACGTGGAGTATTATGGCCCATTCCCACTCCTAGAGAGGAGGCCTGAGTCCCATCAGTGGGAAAAATATAAGGCCAACTATGCTATACTATACCTATTTAAGTACTAAGTAGGACTGGATACACTGAAATTGACAGCCGGAAGCCCAACCTAACATTTTCTTTAGACTTTAGGCACACAATAGCTTTTCATATAAATCCTTCTCATCATCATCATCATCATTTCAGCCGAAAGACGTACACTGTTGGACATAGGCCTCCCCCAAATGTCGCAATATTGACCGGTCCTTTGCGTCTCGCATCCATCGGATTCCCGCAACCCTCACCAGGTCATCGGTCCACCTTGTGGGAGGCCTTCCAACGCTGCGTCTTCCGGTACGTGGTCGCCATTCCGACCCTTTCGTCCCCATCGACCATCCTCAAAATTCTTTAGAAAAAATCCTTTATCCTTTGAAATCCTTCTCAGAAAAAGGTTAAACCGGAAATCTTTACAACCTACATGAAAATACATTTCTGATCTTAGCGTCAACACAATCACAGAGTCCATCAAAACGTTTATTTGTACTTTTAATCTTTCAATGACTGGTACAAAACAAATCGTTTTAGGAACACATTAATTGTGCATACAGCTAAGGAGTGGAATTCCCTGCCGGAATCTGTGTTTCCTGATGGCTACAACCCGGGAATCTTTAAGTCAAGAGTGAATAGGTTGCTTCTAGGTAAGCGCGCTCTATAGTCGACCGCATCGTCGCTTTCCATCAGGTGAGATAGCTGTCTAGCGTGAATCTATCAAGAATAAAAAAAAACTTTACATTTGACTGAATCGAAGGATTGGAACAATTTGCTTGCTACGGTCTTCCCGTCTGATTATAATTGAGGTGTCTTCAAGGCTAGAGTGAATAGGGTCTTAATAAACTAGTGCGCTTTACCATCAACGATTGCATCACTGCTTACCATCAGGTGGGATCGCAGTTAAGCACTAGTTTATATTATTTAAAAAAAAATTACTAGTGTTAAATCCAAACGCAACTTTTTTTAGGGTGGAAAATCATCCACTGACTTCTCCCGTCCTAGGGTGGAGCAAGATGGCGTGTCAGACTTTTTTTGAGTGAGACCACACCTAGGTATGTTCCTTCTTTGTCTAGCGTTCCAAAACGCACCTAAATTGAGACGTACCATTCCATTTACGAACCCCGAACCCATTCACACCGTAATAGATCTTGTTTATAAAATATTTCTGCAACCATCCATATGTGCTCAAAAAGTAATATTTCCGTTTGAACCACCGTCCATAAAATGTTTGTCTCTGTCGGAAAGGGTACGATGGCCGGCGTGACAGATAACTAATGTTGTTTGTTGAAACTGAAATGGTCGAGGGTTCACGGTTTTCACTATATTGTTTACTTTCAATAGGCGACTTTGATTAATAGCAACTATCTGGTAGAAGTCTTGTTATCTCCGAACTAAGTAGTTGTCTGTTAGACTAGACAAGTTTTAGAGGAATTGAAACCTTTTATTGGATTAATTTTGAGAAGAAAAGCGCTTGTAACTGAAGTGGTTTCAAAACAACACTTTATGAATTATGCTAAAATAATTCATCTTGTTTTTAGGGTTCCTTTTGAGGTAAAAAGGAAAAAACGGAACCCTTATAGGATCACTTTGTTGTCTGTCTGTCTGTCTGTCAAAACCCTTTATCTTGGAAAAGGGTACAGGTATCGAGTTGAAATTATAACCATATAGGTACTCAAGTCTGCGGTCCCTAAAAGCTGTGAAAAAATCAAACTTCTGAGTTAACGAAAAAAAAAAGATACAGCCGTTTATGTCGCATAAAACGTATATTTCGACACTCTCAAAGAAATCAAAATTTATAGGGTACTTCCCGTTGACCTAGAATCCTGAAATTTGACATGAAGCAAGGCCACATAGCACAAGTATAGGAAAAAATCTGAAAACTGTAAATTTGTAGTTACGCCATAAAAAAAAACTTGTTTTGCGATTCGGAAATATCTTCGTAACTCAATTCAGGAATTGAACTGTTTTCATAGGTAAGTTTGTACGGAACCCACAGTGCGCGAGTCCGACCCGCACTTGCCCGGTATTTTTAACCGACTTCAAAAAGGAGGAGGTTATATGTTCGGTTGAATGTATGTTTTTTTTTTTTTTTTTTTATGTATGTTCACCGATTTCTCGGTCAATTGTGGACCGATTTTGAAAATTTTTTTTTTGATTGAAAGGTTATGCTTCCGAGTTGGTCCCATAGAAATGTTGTTATGATCTGATCATAAACTTCGAAGATATGGAACAGAACTCCTCATAGGATCACAGCAGAACCGTCGTAACAAGTAAATTGCTTTGTTTATACGTGTAGTCGATGACTGACTGAAAGTAGAGGGGGAATATATCGAACTGATCTGATGATGAAGCCTGAAGTTAGGCACCGGAACTCTGTAATAAATTAATGTAATCTAACCGTATTTGGGATTATTAGAATTGTTATGAGATGCACTCTGGCTATAAGGTATTTAAGTTTGGCTGAGGGGTACTTTTTAGTGGTGGTACCATAACTAAAAAGTGTAAAATAAAAATCTTTTTACAAAAAAAATACAACCGACTTCAAAGTAGAAAAAAACACTGAAAAGTGCAAAATAACTTTAATTTCGGAAGTCGGTGTTAAATAACGAAGAGACAAAACTATTATAGAAACACCGACTTCCGAAATTAAAGTTATTTTGCACTTTTCAGTGTTTTTTTCTACTTTGAAGTCGGTTGTATTTTTTTTGTATAAAGATTTTTATTTCATAGTATTAACTTCTGCTATTAGCTTCGCTTACGTGAAAGTGGAAAATATATAATTATAATCGGATGGGAAGACCGCTGCAGGCAAATTGTTCCAATCCCTTGATGTATGCGATGGTAGATACGTAGTGAGAAAATGTAGTGAGAAAATTTTTAAACACGGTTTTGTAGTTTTTAAGTTTACACATTACAAACAAAAATACAAACCTTTCTCCTCTTTATATTATTAATTTTAGATAAAATAAAGTCGGAACGTCGCAAAACTACAATGCTATAGACTATAGACTAGCCGCACGGGTCAACATTCAAGGTTAAGTAATAACTTGCCAAGGTTGGAAGTGGGTAAATATGACTACCCACATGATACCAGAAATCCGCCCGGCCCTCAGATAGCACGTTAAGTCTTTGATTCCGGCTGATATTTGGAAATCTTAGACCATTTTTACTGCAACAACCTAAGCTGAGGTCCGTACCCCACAGGATGTGCCTTTAGCGTGTAGTCGCTTAGTTTTAAGTTTTTTATAATATTCCTGGCTGAATACCACATAAAAAAAAAACAAAATGCACAGAATCTTGAACATTGTTCCTCTAATAACCCCTCCCCGGTCGCTGCAAAAATAAATATTGTTATTGTACCCTTAAAGAGGTGCGCGTTCCCCTGGGGCGTTCATCAATCATAATTTATTTCCCTATTGTTACCCTGGCCCAGAATAATCGTTCATATCCGAAACACCTTCCTAGGGACGCGGTCACACTTGGGACCGGCTCTAATAAATTGATGGTTACATGTTTTGTAACTCATTAAGCATTAATGTTGTTTAATTTTGATGTGTTGGCGAAATTTTAGGCGTACTACACAGAACTTTATATTGAAAGTTATACATGTTTAGAAATCATGACAGAAATTGAAACAATGAAACATCTAGATATTATGATTGAACTCAATATAAATAAAGAAAGAAAGAAAGAAAACACGTTTATTTGGCACACAGGTACACACAATGAGATAACAATTATAATATAGAAACTTAAATACTAAAACTTAAAAAATACATCAACATTGTGTGTGAGACACACAATGTTGATGTATTTTTTAAGTTTTAAACGAAATAACTGTCCTAAAATGTTCCACTGTTAGTAACAGCCACATTTTATTAGAAAAAAAGAAAGAGAATGGTACAAACAAGCACGGATGCCTACTTTTTCTCCTATTTTATTTTCCTGTAAAATACCCGAAATATTTACTACAAGCTTCTGCCAGTGGCTTCGCCCGCGCATAACCCGATTTTTTCATACTACGGAATATGGTTTTATGATTTTAGACATTTATTGCTCGCGCGCAGTGGTACAAAATCACTTACTGAGAAAATACAATATTTGTATTACGGGTACGAGTACAAATTAGACTGATTGGCGTAGTGGAATAGTACAAAGTATGACAAATTAGTAGCAGTAGAAATAGTGGGTAGTTACGCAAAAAATATTAACAAAACAAAGTGCGTGACATCGTATGCACATCGCCGCAGCAGCGGGTTGGTGTGGGTGAACAAAAAGTGTACCCTATGTGTTATTCCAGGATATTTTCTACCAGTATGTTAAGTTTCATCCAAATCCGATTAGCCATTTGAGCGTGAAGCAGTAACAAATATACACACACATACGTAAATACAAACTTTCGCCTTTAATAATATGAATGTGATTATAAACTTAAAATGCCTCATAATTCTACCGCAAATATTCTTCAAAGTAAAACAACTGGGTCTTACAGAAAGTCTAGAACCAAAACCAAGTTACATTAGCCTTTTTAAGCCATGAACGACACACTTAAGTGAGAGCTCTTAACTTAATAAACTTAGTTATTGATGAGAGCGTCTGTTCTCTTCGCGAATACTTCATTGGATTTAAGTTCTTTAACGAAATGTGAATTTAGTTTGAGGTGATTTTAGTGAAATATTAATTGTATTTACATTGTACTCCAATTTCGTAATACAATTTTGATTAAAGGATTGTTAGAAACGATTACGATGTTTATATTCCTTTTGGAATGGCTTAAAGCCTTTGTTACTGGGCTGTTTAAGTAGGTAAGTAAAAATTATATTTATTTCAACAAGGCTTTGCTTGGAGCATTGGTGGCCGAGTCAGAGGTCACGGGTCAAACCCAGCCAGGCGCATTACTTTGTGTAATTTATTTCATCACCACTGCTCTCAAAACGGTGAAGGAAAACATCGTGAGGAAACCGGCATGTCCTAGAACCAAAAATTCGAAGACATGTGACATTCACCAACCGGTACTGGGTCCGCCTGGTGGATTACGGCCCATTCCCTTTCCTAGAAAGGTGGCCTGATTCCCAGCAGTGGCAGCGTTAAAAAAGGCTGATTATGCTTTATGCTATGTACAAGGCTTGAACTGGCTGGGGCCATGGGTTGTGCAAAAGAGAACCCCGGGGCCCTGGAACGAAGTCTGACACGAAAAGGGCGGGAGATGTCAGTAGATGATTTCGCACCTAAAAAAAAAGGTTTGAACTTGAGCTTAAGATAGCAACAGTGGATTTCCAATATTCAATGTTGAACAAAAAGCAATAAAATTTCAACATTTCCCAGAGTAGGCTTAAAAATATTAATAAGTTTAACTTAATTCAAATTAAAATCGCTCTTAATCCACGACCCAAAAATCTAGAAAATTTTGCGACCAATAAACAAAAAGGTTTCAACCGATCTGTTAATACTGCAAAGCTAAAGATTTTGAAAATTTGTTTGTTTCAAAGCACTAATCTCGGGAACTACTTGGCTTGAATTGAAAAAATGTTTTGGTATTGGATAGCCTATTTATCGAGTAAGCCTATACAATGTCACTCTACAACCAGTAGGGGTGGAGTAGTAACCAACCCAGGTGAAACCATGTGTTTGTCACCCAATTCTTCCTAAATAGAATGACCGATTTGGATGTGATTTTGTGTGTATATTTGAATGGGTCTTTGATTGGTTTAAAAATGCAATTAGACCCGGCGACGCTGCCATCGGGTTTTTATTATTTTTTCTGACAAAATGTCAGCTTTCGGGCAGGTCAATGTCTACCCCGACCGCTAGTTTATTAATTATCCTTTATTGTACACCATAAAAACATGGACAAATATTTAAAAAAAAACAAGTGACAACAGCTTAGTTCCACAAAAATCCACAGCCGTTTGATCTGCAAGTCAAATTCCCAGACTACAATTCTCTCAAAAAAGGCAAACACACCTTCACATAAACCATGAATACACTCATAACATTCCTGGAACTGTGCCCTACGACCCATATTACCTTCATCACTTCACCCAGATTTACATCCCACTAGTATAACAGTATCACATGATATCATCGGGCCAGTGTGAACCGAGGGCGAACCTTCCTCGTCCCTCGTATTGCAACCTAAGGAAATTGCTTTTTTCTTTATACTGGGGTAAGTTGATATTGCGTGAATTATGAAAATTGCCCGGCTAAATTGTTGATTTATTGCGTGCCATCTATTGGATTGGGTGCCAAGGGATTGTTTTACGGTTTTCTCGCGGTGTTTAGGGTGATATGTAAAAGGGATTTAAGTAACAAGTTAGCGATTGTTCGTGTGATCGATGTTGAAGCTTTATAGTGTAATGGTGGATAGTGCGGCCGTAGAGTCCATGGGTTTGATTTTAAGGTAAGATAAATCGCACCCTCAAAACAAAAGTGGCACTATATAGATAGATATCTATACTCTGAACGGAAGGTAGATAAAGTAGGTAATGTGATTTCTCAGAAGAGCGTCATAGTTTTTCCAAAGTACTTATTTATTTATGTATATACAAAAATTTAAAATCGAAAAGAACATATGCAGATTGAAGAGTACAAAGGAGCTGCTTATTTCAAATCAAATTTCTTCCAGCAGACTTACTCGATCAAAAGTTGCGAATCAATCAATGAGGAATATTAACTAGACTTTATTTATTTACTTATTATTTATTTATACATTTATACTTTATTGTCAAATCAAATTTGACGGCGCTTTTGTACTTAAATTATTTTTCAAAAGATATGAGAGATGGCGCTAGTTGTTTAAAGCGGCGCTAATGGTGTAGAGTAACGTGTGTCACGTGACTGGCCACGACATTTTGACGAAACACTGAGTGCTGGTGCAATGTAAGTCGACGACGGAGGCGCAGTATTATCATAGCCTGGGTCGGAGAAAATGTGTGCGCTACGCGTTCAGTGGACAGTCTTAATTGTGTTGCCTACTTTGTAGTTATAATTATTGTGTAGTGATTCATCTATGGTGATTATTTTATGAGAACTAAGAGTAAGATTATAGTGAAGTGCTAAAATTAAGTGAGTTGAATTGTAACGAGTGTCTATACCCTTCGTCCGACAAACCATGCCTTATTACGAATCGCAATCTGAAACAAGGCAGGGCTGCGAAATTGTTCAAAAGAGCTATCGTAGCCATGAACCTCAAAGGAAAACTAAAGGAACACAGCTGGGTTTTAGTCCGTAAAATTCTGATACCTATTCCCTCTCGTTCCACCCAGAGCGGTAGGAAACATTTGAAGATTTCCCTCTAAAGAACAAAAAATAATAGGTTCAGAGGCTTTTTATTTACAAAGCCGCAAGCAAAAGCTAGCTTTTACTCGCGGCTTCGCCCGCATACTTAAATAAAATATAGCCTATGTCACTCAGGAATAAAGCAGCTTTCTATGGGCGAAAAAAGTTTTCGCTATTGGTTTTTTTTTTGTTTTGTTGATTTTTTTTTGTTTGTAGGAGGTAATCTCTGAAAGTACTGACTTTCAGAGATTACCTCTTACAAACAAAAAAACATAAAAACGAAAAAAAAAAAACATTTTCCTCTTTATAATATTAGTTTAGAAGAAATTATTGACTTTATACTATGACAATTTGTCACACGGTTGTAAGGACCACAAAAACAGCAGAACTATTTTAAAATAATGATTCTAATCTCACGAGCTTTAGTTCGAGTGAATGTATTACCACGAATGGAAATTCCCAAATGACATTAGACATTAGAGTGAGCGACAGCTACATTAGAAACATAAGAGGGGATGCATTTACGAAGATTGACATAGCACTGAAGAACTTAGGGACAACTAATGTGTCTTTCACAAATGTTTTAGATATTTCTAAGAAATTAAGGTCAGCTGAAATCAAATGAAATTTTTTTTTTTAGGTGGGAAATCATCCAATGACATTTGTCGCCCTTGGGTGGGGCGAGAGGGCGTGTCAGACTTTTACTGACTAAAACTCACTCCTGTTCTTTCTTTGCCTTCGCTCCAGGGCCCCAGGGTTCCCCTACGCACAACCCATAGCCCCAGTAGGCTTCGACCCTGCTGGGTCGCTATTGTTTTACTGACATCTCCTTGAGACGTGCTTGGAACACTACGCGCCGTTGACGACTTGGACTTGGTCCAGACGGTTACCGGAATGTCGGACAACGAGCTACCCATTGCTCTCCGTCAAAAAATTATAAAAATCGGTCAAACTGTTTCGTAGGGAGTTTGATCAAAGACTGTGACATTAGATTTTTATATATTAGATTTATCTTAAGACCTTGACCTTTGAAAATCCTGGACCTTTGGAAGGCGTACGAAGGGCCGAAACCAACTCGCAGAAGCCCCTTAGATCCATTGTATAAAACGTGGTACCAAACGATGACTATACGCGCTATGCATTAAGCCCTGTACGCGCTATGCTAGCGCACCAATTGACCACCCCCAGTTGGTGGAAAACTATTGCGACACATTGAAAACAAAGATATAGAATCGGTATGCATCGCTGCTTACCATCAGGTGGGATCGCAGTCAAGCACTGGTTTATATGAATTAAAAAAAAAATATATATATATAGAACTATGGTTTTGGGAGGCTTAAGTGGGCTGGTTACGAAGAACTCTCTTCTCTCTCTCTCATTCTAAGCTAGAACTATATCAAGACTATGGCTCCTGCCTGAACAATGTTGATAATATACTTAACATCTTAAAAAAAGGCGTGGGGAGTCACCGAGTCAACCCACACCTGCACACTCAATAAATTTGTTATTATTTAAGTATGTAGTATTTATGTACATTACCTGGAACGTCGTTTCGAAAAAACATATTCGCCACATTTTTTAAACGTCAATCATTCTTAATCTTTGTTATTTTTTGAACAAATGTTACTTCATATACATAACGAGTCGAATAATAATCGGGGATATATTCCCTCCAATATCAAGGAAAACACTAACATTGAACGATAAATTCAATATCGTACCAAATGTTCATCAAATCGATAATCTTGCTGAGACATCCCTAACGGAATTACCTTGTTATTTATTACCACCAGATTAGTTCCATACATGGCCGCATATTACGTTTCTACTTAATATTCAATCATAGACAAAGTTATAACCACACAGCTTTGATTTCTGTAAGTAAAACACACAACATTTTTCAAGGGTACTTATTAGCTTTTTTTTAAGATGGGAATTCCTTTAATGACTTCTATCGCTTTAGAGCGAAGCGAGAGGGTGTGTCAAACTTTTATTGACTAAAACCACACCATTAATTGTTCCTTGAGTTACCCTTGGAGGAGGAATGGCAGGCGGATGCGTTTTTCTGCGAAGTAGTAATGCTAGCGAAGGAGACGGATATCCTCCACCCTCCGTAGGCGCGGGTTTGCGGACGACAAGCAATGATTAGCTCGCCGTCCGGCCGTCCAGTAACCGTCCGCACCAAACCTGAGTTGTCGACGGCGCGTAGTGCTCCACGGGCGCCTCAAAGAGATGTCAGCAAAACCTTAGGGGCCCAGAAGGGCACATGCCTATTAGGGTCAAGGGTTGACTTCTGAAAAGGTTACCCGTGGTCGTAAAACGAAAAGGGTAACTGAAGAAACATAAGTCAGTAAAGTCTGACCCACTACGCCCCAGAGCGCGAGAAATCATTAGATGATTTGCCACCTCAAAAAAAAAAACCGGGCAAGTGCGTTTCGTACTCGCGCACTGAGGGTTCCGTACAAACTACAATTCCCGAATGGAGTATCGAAGATTATTCCGAATTGCAAAAAAAATTTTTTTTTGTGACGTAGCCGCGTAGGTAACAACAAATTTACAGTTTTCAGATTTATTCCTATACCTTTGCTATAAGACCTTGCTTTATGCTAAATTTTAGGATTCAGGATTAACGGGAAGTACCCTATGAATTTTGATACCTTTGAGAGTACCTATCGAAATTTACGTTTTTTAGACATAAACGGACGTATCTTTTATATTCGTTAATTCAGACTTGAGTACATGGTTTTAATTTCAACTCGATACCTCTACGCATTCTCGAGATAAAGGGTCTCAACAGACAGACAGATAGACAGACGGATGGACAACAAAGCGGAACCCTAAAAAGAACCCGCTTGACAACTAAAACCTAAGTAGATAGAAAATAAAGTTTACTAGTCCACAAAATATATGAAACGATGGCACTAACGAAGTACTATGTCGTGAAAATGTCGTAACTAAACGTAATGCGATAGGTCGGTAACAAGGTGTGCGATAGTTTATATTGTTCTATTGAGTATCGTCGCGAGAAACTCAGTGGCGTGTAGGAGCTTGTGACTTAAGTGGACAGGTGGTTTGTGCAAGGTTAACTAGTTTACCCGTCCGTGTTCCTTCAGTTACCCTTTGCGTTTCAGGACCACGGTTAGACCATGGGAAAATCATCTTATGACATCCCCCTGCTGTTGGGCGTAGCGGGAGATAGTGTCAGACTTTTACTGACTAAAAACCCACTCCTGTTCCTACGTTGCCTTTCGTACCAGGGCCAAGTCTTCCTTTCAGAATCAGATCCTTGGCCCCAGTAGGCTTCGACCCTGCTGGGCCCTCTACGGTTTGCTGACATCTCCTTGAGGCGCGCGTGGAACAGTACGCTCCGTCGACGACTTGGGCTCGGTCCGGACGGTTACCGGACGGTCGGACGGCGAGCAATGGGTAGCTCGCCGTACAGCCCGCGCCTACGGTGGCCGGAAATCGGGATCGGAATCCCGGTGGTTGGGGCGCGAGGACCATTGCCTCGCGTGTGCGGCCGCCTCCTTTGCTAGCATTACTGCTTCGCAGAAGGAGGCGGCCGCCTGCCACTGGTGGACCATGGCCTGTACCAAGACCCGGCGCGAGAGATCGCTGCCTTCGATCGCCCCCATAAGGACACGGCGGTTCTCTGCCCAGATGGGGCACACCTCTACCGTATGCTTCACCGTGTCCTCCGGGCGGTACCCCTAAGGTGATGAAAGGGGGTTCAATATTTGTATGGAGAGACTTTCTTTCACACAGGTGAAGCCGCCGGCAGAAGGAAGCTAGAAACATGTAAGTCATTGCGAAGGAAACTTCCTCTACTTAAATTAACACAGTCCTCATGACAACGAAAAGAATTCCTCAATTAGTGTGAAAAAATTACAAACTTTAACTGTCAATTTCATTGAATCGAGTAGAGAAAATGACTTACTACATACAAGTATGTATAGGTGTTAGTAACGACCTTCTTACGATACGGTGCTTCGTTAGTGCTAGTGTGGGACGGAACGAGCGAATTCCATATTTTGTTCACTAGCAGGTGGGATCTGTGTTTATTAGCGTTCGTTCGTGTGTGTAGCGTTGCGAAATTTATTTATTTAAGTACTAAAACTATATACTTACACTAGTAAAAAATACTGTGCAAAAACGGACTTAATACTTTAGGCATTTTCTACTAGTCGACCTTAAGGTGGTGCAGAAACAGAACATGGCAGAACAACTTCATAAAAAGACTTTGAGCATAATTGGTAAAATGAGAGTGTACTGTTGTGGACTTTACACAAGCTGTGGTACTCATTCAGAGCATACCGGCGGGATGTTATGGTCTAAAATGGTGTTAACAATAAACAAATATGCAATTATAGAAATCCTGGAAGATTTGCTATCCATTCATTGAAGTCTTCATCGGTTTATCTCCGAAGTTTTTCATCAGATCACAAAAATAAAACATCAATATCGGTTTACATTTAGCGAAGATATCGATGAACAAGATACAAAAAAACGACAACAACTTGAGAACCTCCTCCATATGGAAGTCGAGTAAAAAAAAACAAGGTATTCAAGATCCATAGCGCAGATAATCATGATCATACTATCGGATGTTGAAGATACTTTAAATGCAATTTCTACTATTTTATTACTATTAAAATTTACCACAATTCTATTCTATTTAAACGGCAAGTAAAACCGATGTCGACTATTCTGCCATTGTCTAAATAAAGTACATAGGAAAAGCAAGTGTGAGATTTAACATACAAACGAAATTCCCTCTTTTCACCCCCACAAAAGTTGAATTTTTAAAAACCCTTTCTTAGTGCTTGCCTACGTTATAAACGAACCCTTGTGCAAAATTTCACGTTCCTAGTCCCAGTAGTTTCGGCTGTGCGTTGATAATTATGTCAGTCAGTTTCTCCTTTTATAAATAAAGATACATTTCATTTATTTTATCGACTACTCTTAGTATGTTTTTTTCCATTCAAAAAGCAATCTAGACTATCCTGGACCTCTATTTATAGCACCTTCTTGGTCCTTTTAAAGTAGTCCTTGAACCCTTGACCTGATTAAAGTCAACCGATTTGTAATCAAGAACTTTTTAATTAGTTTTCCGAGCCAAGTCTTTGGAGGCCACTTGGGAGCGTTAACCCCATCTAGTCATTTAGTTTCACGTTTCGGTTACAGTTTGTTATTTGCTTGCTTTTGAGGCAAAGAGAGGCTTTTTCTTTAAAGCTTTTCGTATTTTGTAACATAATATTAAACGCGATTATAAAAGCCAACCAATAGTTTTTCATATCTTCTTGTATGAATTGGTAGTTGACTTATATTTTTTTATAATGCCAGTGGCTTCGCCGTTTGTTTCTCTATACAAACTTCCAACCCCCGTTTTACCACCAGTTTCGTAAAATCCGTTCTTAGCGGATGTCTACACCCTATAAGGTAGATAGGTTACCTGCCAAACTTTAAGTTTGCAGGTGTTATAGTTTCTGAGATTTCGTGATTAATCAGTAAGTGGTATTTCACTTTTATATTTACTTTTATTATAATATTATTTACTCATTCTGATTCCAAAATTTTAAATACTAATTGATGTTTTTTTTATTGGTTAGGAACAACAAACATCTAAATAACGCGATGTTAAAAACATGATAACATAAATATCTTAAATAATAATGTAGCCCACAGCGCTGTTCACAGATTACCATTAGAATAGACTTTAAAAAGCTAGGATAAAAGCTGCATGCATGACAGTTATATCACTTAATATAATATATATATACACCACTAATTCTCAATTACTACAAATACTCAAAGGGCTTGTTAGAAAAGGTCTTTTTATTATTTAAGTAGAGTCTTAATAAATAATATTCATAAACAGCAAAGTTATTAGCGTTTGTTTATATCCCAAAATGTCACTAAATTTATGGAAATATTGTACAGGCTATTGATTATGAATGAACAAATGACGTTTCATTTAATAACTAATTTTGATGCTGTTTTCAGAAATAAAGATTTACTTTTAGTTTTATTTGTTGTTTAATATAAAATATTGTACTGAAATAAACACATAAAAATATCAGAATGTCGAATAACAAGATAATAGATGAAACAGAACGCGTCGTTTCTACGATTTTTTTTTAAACCTCGTTCAATAAAACCTCGAATATTTGTTATGATAAATAACGCCAATTGACAAAATCGATAATTCAGGGCACAAGGAATTTCTGAAAAGGAAACCCGTCGTCCTAGAACGCAAACAGCAACTGAAGGGTACAGGTGTGGTTTTCTATACTAATATTATAAAGAGGTAAAGTTTGTTTTTATGTTTTTTTGTTTGTAGGAAGTAATCTCTGAAAGTACTGGTCCGATTGCTAAATTTTTTTCAGTGATAGAAAGCTACTTTATACTTGAGTGACATAGGCTATGATATTTTATGTATTCGGGCAAAGCCACGGGCAAAAGACCGCCACGACACGACCGCTCGCTACACCCTAGAGCGGGAGTCATTGGATGATTTCCTAACTCACAAAAAAGTAGTTTTCGTGGCGCAGAATTGTGAGCAGACCCCACCCCAAATAATGGGAGCACGGAAGGACAAAAAAAATGAAGA
Source organism: Mythimna impura (assembly GCA_905147345.3). NCBI lineage: Eukaryota > Metazoa > Arthropoda > Insecta > Lepidoptera > Noctuidae > Mythimna > Mythimna impura. The sequence continues at coordinate 18,347,681 of LR990353.1, read as the reverse complement.
AGAACAATAAGTTAAATAACAATATTATTTATGTAGTGATATCGAAAAAAAAACATTTTTCCAGAATTAACCAAGAGATCAAATCTCACTAACTACGTCCCATATATCAACATCAGAGTCTGTTATAATCTAAATATATATTTTTTTTTAATCTACGAAAAACACATAGGTAATTATGTTAGTTATTATTTTAGTTGACAAATTTTAGGAAAAAAAGTAATTTGTGGGAGATCTAGAGTCTAAACTAAGCCCAGGCCTGTATTTGAGAGCCCCAGACCCCTTACCTACACTACATACACTACACTACACACACTACACTACACACACTACACTACACACACTACACTACACACACTACACTACACTACACACACTACACTAAAATTATAAAGTTTTTTTTTTGTTTTTTTGTTTGTAGGAAGTAATCTCTGAAATTACTGGTCCGATTGCTAAAATTTTTTCACCGATACAAAGCTGCTTTATTCCTGAGTGGCAAAAGCTAGTGATAAATATGTAGAAAATAGTCAACGTGCCACTGGTGCAAATTTGCGAATGACGGTATGATATAATGCTAGTAGTTCATAAGTTCTCATGAATTTTCAATATGTCGCTTTCTTTGAAAGCACTCGTACTCAGGTCGGTTCTTCATTATAACAAGCTGATAGCTTTTTTTTCTGAGGTTGATAATCATCAACAAACTCCTCCCGCCTTGATAGGAGTGAGAGGGAGTTTCAGACTTTCACTGACTAAAAGCCCCCGTGTTCTTCCAGTTGCCTTGTGCGTTCCAGAACCGCAGTAACTCTTTGGAACAAACCCATAGCCTGCAGCTGGCAGCTTATGTCAGACTGTACGTAAAAACCAAGAAAATACTTCATTAATATTCGCTTTTCAATTAGCTGTTAGCAACTTTAGTTCATTCACAAGAAATTTTAGTTCATTATACAGGAATTGTTACGTAATTTCTTGTTAATTCCACCAAAATCGCGACAACCATTTTCAATTTTACTCCAAACCAAAACGCTTTGTTTTAGAACGCTTGCTGGTACAAATTATACCATTTCTGTTAGATATATGAACGATAAACTTGAATATAGAACCAACCAACTTTCCGTTTGCTATATGGCCAGTTCCATATAATGATCGCATGGAACGCGTGGATTTACGAGGCGTACGGGCTTGGTCATATTGACAAGAGCGTGCGGTTATGAAATATATTACCGACTTGTTCGCAAAATCGATTGAACTTGAGACCAACCAAACCACCAACCAACCAACTCGACCAACTTGATTTGATAACTGTATTATATAGACTTGAATGTGTCGGTTTTAGTTTGTGTTTTATTCCTAAGCATATTATGGTAACATTATTTTAACAGTATTTTGTATGCCTTAGTTAACGTAGTTAGTATGGATAGAATAGAATAGAATAAACTTTATTGTAAAAGTAACACAACTTATACATAAACTTAAATCTATGGGTACAATGGCGGTGTTATCGCTAACAGCGATATCTTCCAGACAACCTTAGGATAGATGATCAAATTTGACAAAGACCTGTAACTTGTACCTACTTTCTGTGCAAATAAAGATCTATTCTATTCTACCATATATCCAACAAGGATAGTACTTCGACGCCTGAGTGGACTTTGTGTTTTTGTATATATATATTTATATACATAGTTGGGCTTTAGTCTAGTTTAGTTAATATTTAAGTTTTTTTTTTATGTAAGAGGTGTATATTTTATTATATTCTGAGTTCAGCTACACGAATACTCACAAATGCTTGAACTGACTGGATAGGTCCGCTCAGAACTGTGTGGTTCTTTCTTCAAAAGAACATCTCAGACTCCAACCTGCATGGTTCTCATAAGATTTGACCATTACATGTTTGCTGTGCGGACTTTAAAAGAGACTTTGACCCCTGAGTTTGTTTCGGTGTTTCTTCTCAGGGTAGTCAGCTAGGAAACACCGGCTTTGTGTAGTTTAAATTGACAAAGAAACTTTGACGTGTAAAAGAGTTTTTAAAAAACCTATTTGCAAAATAAATATCATTTATCATACAGAAAGGATAGGATGGTGGATTAATATATGAATAGGATCGACATTTTTGCATCTTTCCTAACATCAGTTACGTCACTTTGTACACTTTGTATCAATAAATAGACGCTGTATCATGAAACTAAAGTTAAAATCGACCAATCCAAAGTCTAACCCAAACTTTAATTAATTCATTAACGCTCAGGCGGTAGCCGGCGCCCGCAAGCCATTGTCTTACTATTGTGTCTCTAATTACGCACGTCAAAAGGTTAAAGATCTAATATGTAATCATTAGTTAATGTTGCACCGCAACTTTCGAATACCAGAACTACCTATTTAATAGCGAACGTCAGAAAAGAGTCAATGCAATGAAGCTCAACAAATCCCAAAGAAACGATTCTTACGTAAACAGTTCTTAATCCCTTAAATGTTGCATGAACTGCTTGTTATAAGAGACGACGCTTAAAATGACAGCCAAACACACGTAGATTCATAAGCAGTAGGTTTACCTTGCGTCTGATATAAGGAGATATCTAAGTAGACAGACGCTGCCAAAAATACCGCCCCAGGACCCGACGGCTTGCCTGGGAAGGCCTGGGTCCTGGCCATGGAGGCTCTCGGGCCTCGACTAAGAGGGCTCTTCAGCGCATGCATGGAGAGGGGCCAGTTCCCACTTCGCTGGAAGACGGGGAAACTGGTCCTCATCGCGAAGCCGGGACGCCCTGCGGACTCTCCGTCCGCGTACCGGCCCATTGTGCTGCTCGACGAGGTGGGCAAGCTCTTTGAAAGAGTAATTGCAAACCGCCTCGTCGCGCACCTAACACGGGTGGGGCCGGATCTGGCGGACGGCCAGTTCGGTTTTCGCAGGAGGCGCTCCACGGTGGACGCCGTCATGCGCGTGCGAGCTCTCACGACGGGGGATGCGGTGGCCCAGGGCAGGTGTGTCGTGGCGGTGTCTCTGGACATCGCCAACACCTTCAACTCCCTGCCTTGGAGTAGCATTAGGAGGGCACTCCGGTATCACCGGACGCCCGACTCTGTCGTGTGGTCGAGGCGTACCTGTCGGACAGGTACATCATCTACCCTGGTCACCAGGGAGAGTGGGAACGTCGAGAGATGTCGTGCGGTGTTCCGCAGGGATCGGTACTAGGGCCGTCCTTGTGGAACATCGGATACGACTACGTGCTGCGCGGCGACCTCCCTGACGGGGTCAGTGCAGTCTGCTACGCAGACGACACGCTGGTCCTGGCGCGGGGAGAGTCGTACGAGGCGGCGGTCGAACTAGCGACACGCGGGGTTGCGACAGTCGTGGGCAGGATCCAGGAGTTGGGACTCGAGGTGGCATTGCACAAGTCTGAGGCCATGTGCTTTAACGGCCCTCGGAACGCGCCACCACGAGGTTCCCAACTAACGGTAGGAGGAGTCCACATCGGCGTCGGGTCGACGATGAAGTACCTGGGACTCGTTCTCGACAGCCGATGGGATTTCGAGGAGCATTTCCGACGTCTGGCCCCCAAACTAAATCGGACTGGGGCTGCCTTCGGGCGGCTCCTGCCCAACCTGGGGGGTCCAGACGCCTCCTGCCGAAGGCTTTACGCGGGGATCGTTCGGTCCATGGCCCTTTATGGCGCACCGGTATGGGCGCCGACGCTGCGGAAGCAGCCGGCGGCCCGGCTGAACGCATGCCAGAGGGTCATGGCCATACGGATGGTGCGAGGATACCGGACGATTTCCCGCGAAGCGGCGAGCCTCCTTGCTGGCCAGCCACCATGGGATCTGGAGGCAACAGTCCTTGCACACATGCACGATCTGCGCATGGAGATGCAACGCCGGGGCGAAACTCCGCTGCCGCGACAAGTCGCAGCATGGCGGACAGAGCTCCGGCGGGTTCTCATGGTGAAATGGCGACAGCGACTGTCGCAACCCAGTGCTGGGCACGCCACAATTATGGCGGTAAGTCCCTTCTTTGAGGCGTGGTTGGAAAGACCTCACGGCGTCCTCACCTTTCGCATGACGCAGGTTCTCACCGAACACGGTAAGTTCGGGAAGTTCCTGCACCGGATTCGTGCGGAAGCGACGCCCGGGTGTCGCCACTGTGTGGACCGCCCGGAGGACACGGTGGAGCACACGTTGGAGGTGTGCTCCGCTTGGGCAGAGCAACGCCGTGTCCTCGTGGGGGCGATCGGCGGCGGCGATCTCTCGCGCCGGGCTTTGGTACAGGCCATGGTCCGGAGCGAGGAGGAGTGGCAGGCGGTCGCTTCCTTCTGCGAAGCAGTAATGCTAGCAAAGGAGGCGGCCGATCGCGTGAGGCAACGGTCCTCACGCCCCAACCGCCGCCGGGATTCCGATCCCGATTTCCGGCCACCGTAGGCGCGGGCTTGCGGACGGCGAGCAATGGGTAGCCCGCCGTCCGACCGTCCGGTAACCGTCCGGACCGAGTCCAAGTCAAGAGAGATGTCAGCAAATCGTAGGGGCCCAGCAGGGTCGAAGCCTACTGGGGCATGGGTAGTGTGAAAACGAAACCCGGGGCCCTGGGACGAAGGCAACGAAGGAACAGGAGTGGGTTTTTAGTCAGTAAAAGTCTGACACTATCTCCTGCTCCACCCAAGTAGTAAAAAAAAAAAAAAGTAGACAGACGCTGGAGGAGTCTATCAATATAAACACCAAATACTCTAGCCCGCTCCGGAAAGGGAGAGGGAGACCAAAGAAAAGATGGATGGATTGTGTGAAGAGTCATATGAAAGAAAAGGAAGTTAGTGATAGCATGACGAATGACAGGGCAGAATGGAAGAAAAACACGTGTTTTGACCCCAAATAACACAGGACAAGGGCAGGAAGATGATGATGATGACTTCAGCCCGCTCCGCTCATCACCGTGCCTGCAGCCGCAAGTTGTACGTGAACAAGCACTAAGATTGTGCTACAATTAAGTGATTCCACGAAATACGGAATTGTTGTATTTAGATCCAGTAAGCGGAAATTGGACTGGCGTGTATATCCGAGCTTTTGAGTATTTTGATTGTGGTTTGAGATTACAAGGATAATTTTATTGTTGGCTTAGATTTCTTTCTAGGAAAATGCCAAATAGAATGAAAGAGTTTTGTTTTACATTTCTCCCTTCAGTATTTTTGAATTCTAGGTAAGAAATTAAGAGACTGATAATACAGTAATACTGAATTGGAATATATATATGTATACTAGCTGTTACCCGCGACTTTGTCTGCGTCAAGTTAGTAAAAATGCACAAACGTAATTAATAATTCTGTGCTTGTGATTCGTGCTAAAAACATCTAATTCAAATAACGGAAATTAATTTCAGTAAATATATTATTTAAAATGTATTTCTTATGTCCAGATATATAATTTATTTTATTTATTTGGCTCACCAGTAATAGAATACTCGTTCATGATATACATCAAATAAATTACTTATCATCATCAATAAACAGAAACAGACATGTTGAGGTCGAAGTAGTTGATAAACTGTGGTTCTGCCTACCCCTAAAAGGAAAAGGTGATAGTTTAAGTTTGTTTTTGGTTTATTCTATGATGAAACAACGCTGTATGATTTTAATATGATTGGTTCATTATAATAGACAAAAAGTGTATTAAACCGTTGTTTTCTTTTAACAACACTAAATAAATGTTATTTAACGTAGGCTATAAAAAAAGTGGATAAAGTAGTTTTCAAAATGTTAAATGTTGCCAAAATGTATAAAGAGTCTGTACGGATCTTGTTCTGAGGTCAATACCCACAGTTTTTAGTGTCTGCACGTTTTACTTTTAGGAAGAAAATCATCAAATACCTTCCCCCGCTCTGGGTAAAGCGAGAGTTTGTGTCAGACTTATACAGACTGAAACCAACCTGTGTTCCTTTAATTTCCCTTAGTGTTCTAGAGCTACGGTAACTTGCACGCGGCAGCAAATCTTCCTTCTTTGAGGAAAAGAGAGGACGCTGTGGTGTCTTTCTAAAGACACCACAGCGTCCTCTCTTTTCGCCTGACGAAGATCTCTAGGTCCAATGCCTGCTAGAGCTATGAGATTTTTCGAAAGAATTACCTCCCATAAGAATTTGCCTCGATGATATTTCTCTGCAGACTTTTAGCCGGGTCCGTTATGCAACTTTGGCTGAGGTGAATTTAAAAAGAGCATAATCGGCTTCAGCCCATCTTCAGCTGGATAACGTGCACTGATAGTCCACTGCTGCTAGCGATTATTAAAATACTACAGAGTAACCTACGATGTCATCTTGCTCCACAACTGTACTTATAAAGAATTTGTGAAAAAATTGTTGCAGTTTGATGTTGAGCGAACAAATGTCGCAACCAATTGGGGCTGTGACTGACTCTGGCATCCGTCAGAATGTTGTCCCAGTGTTGATCACCACTCACTGACCACTCTTAAGGAGGTAACGTCCAGTTGTCGACTTAAGGCTGCAAGTAATGTAGGATACATCATACGTAATCAAACTATCTTCAGGAACGCAAACCACGTCGGGGCCTTGTGTGAAATATGTCTTCATGGGTTTTTCATGAAATTCTTAATGATCTTCAATTTTTGGAATCTTTGAAATTAGGTACTTGTTCCAAACAGTAGGTTGTGGTCAAGTCCGGGGGAGAGACTACTTGAAGTACTGGTAACCTTCACGAACTGCTCAAGAAGCATCTTTCTGTGATTAAGTACCTACCTATATTTGCTGGTTTTTTGGGGACCGCCAAAACATTTCCGAAACATCTGCGTTCGATGAAGACCTGCGTCAGGCGGAAAGAGAGCCTTTTTAGACTTTCCTCAAAGAAGGTATTTGCTGCCGCAATTGTGGCGTGCAAGTTACCATAGCCCTGGAACGCTAAGGGCAACTAAAGGAACACAGGTGGGTTTCGGTCAGTAAAAGTCTGGTACTACCTCTCGCTTTACCCAGAGCGGGGGAAGGTATTTGATGATTTCCAACCTTAAAGCAAAAGGTGCACACACTAAAAACTGTGGGTATCGACCTCAGTATCAACTCCGTGACTCAGACTATTTATACATTTTAGCAACTGAAAACTACTTTCTCCACTTTTTTTTTTGATAGCCTACGTTAAATAACATTTATTTAGTGTTGTAAAAAAGATAATTCTACGGTATAATATACTTTTAGTATATCTAATGAACCAATAATTTTAAAATCATACAGCGTTGTTTTATCATAACATAAACCAGAAAGAAACATACATAAGATAGATAGATAGATAGATTTCACATTCTCTTCTTTTATTACTTCTACACACTATTGTCTACATTTCTTCCTATTTCTCCTTTCGCAGGTCTGCTGGAAGAAATTTCTTTTAGAAATAAGCAGTACCTTTGTACAATTTTTACAATTATGTTTCTTCTCTCGTATCTATGTGTGTACATAAATTATAAAATAAATAAATAAATAAATACATAAAACCCACTCCTGTTCCTTCTTTGCCATTGTTCCAGGGCCCCGGGAATCTCTTTCGTATTACCCATGGCCCCAATAGGCTTCGACCTCGCTGGGCCCCTACGGTTGCTGACACCTCCTTGAGGCGCGCGTGGAACACTACGCGCCGTCAACGACTTGGGCTCGGTTCGGACGGTTACCGGACGGACGGACGGTGAGCTACCCATTGCTCGCCGTCCACAAGCCCGCGCCAACGGTGGCCGAAAATCGGGATCGGAACCCCTCGGTTAGCATCGGCTGGGTCGCGAGGGTTATTGTCTCGTGCGGCCGCCTCCTTTGCTAGCATTACTGCTTCGCAGAAGGAGGCGACCGCGCCCAAGGCCCACCGCGCTTTACGCTATTAAAAATCTTGTTATGATAAAATGCCTGGACCTAACTGCGGTTTATTTTCGTAAATATTTTTGGCATTTACGAAGCAATTAATTAGAATTCAATAATTTTTATAAATAGGTCTAGAAACATTTGCTGATTTCGTGATAACGCCATCTATTGCTGAAAAGCTTAACCTTACCTTTATCACACACTGAGGCTCTACCACGAGCTCATAACGTGATCCATTTTACGACCTAAACCGGACTGTTAAAGGGATGGAGCTATATAGGGTGTATAGCTCCATCACTCTTTTTCGCTCGTACGTCTGACATTTTGACATTATCATGGTAAGGCCCCTGGCCACCTACCGAGCGATAGTTAAATAAATAGTTTGACAAATTTAATTCGTGTGTTTGCTATTCAAAGCCAGATGGCGTCACTGAGGCATAGGATGACAGTTTTTCTAAGACATTTTTTCTGATAGCCGCTCTATTGTATCTCTTTAGATCTCTTTGTAGACGTTTGAATGCATAACCGCTGGATTACTGTCTTGTATAGTGAAGGTCAGTATAATCTGCCAAACTGCTTCGAAAGTGCTGATGTAGAAACCAGACTGTCGATAAAAATAATACTAAGAACGCAAAAATATGTAAAAATTTCTTGTTTACAGTAAAATAAAACAAACTATCACAAAAAAGAAACTGAGTTTTGAACCACTATCCCCTTACGTGCCGATCTAATCCAGACGCGACTGCACTACGGTGTTCGTTGACTTATGTGTAAAATAGGTGTTCTTATATAAACGTCATCATTGTCTGCTTAACCCTTTGTCGATGATAGCGTGATGATCATCTCAGATATTAAATTTGTTGCTAAATGAAAAAAGAAATATTATTTTCGTTTTGCCACTTGGATTTTATTACATGTTTGATTACTTTTTACAAAAATATGGAGTAAAAATGTCTAAGATGTGTAAAAAATATGCTAAAAGTCCTATTATTATTGTAATCGAAGTACCATCGCATATTATATACCAAAAAGACTACAAAATACTCACAAAAATTATTACTATAACTGGGGATCGAAGTCACGGCAAATCGTTCAATACTGACATTTTGGAATATTGCTCACCCCCCATAGCAAATAGCGTGATAATTTATAGTCTATGTCCTTTCTCAAGCTCTATTCTATCTTTGTACCAAATTTCATCAAAATTGGTTCAGCGGTATAAGCGTGAAAGCGTAACAGACAGACAGACAGACAGACAGACAGACAGACAGAGTTACTTTCGCATTTATAATATTAGTATGGATTTGTGAAAAAATTGTTGCAGTTTGATGTTGACTTACATCACGTCGAGTTTGAAACAGAAACCTCTCGAAACACCCTAATACCCCCTCATTACTCCGTGTTTGTGACTCCACAAAACTATAAAATGACAGCGAACAAATGTCGCAACCAATTGGGGCTGTGACTGACTCTGGCATCCGTCAGAATGTTGTCCCAGTGTTGATCACCACTCACTGACCACTCTTAAGGAGGTAACGTCCAGTTGTCGACTTAAGGCTGCAAGTAATGTAGGATACATCATACGTAATCAAACTATCTTCAGGAACGCAAACCACGTCGGGGCCTTGTGTGAAATATGTCTTCATGGGTTTTTCATGAAATTCTTAATGATCTTCAATTTTTGGAATCTTTGAAATTAGGTACTTGTTCCAAACAGTAGGTTGTGGTCAAGTCCGGGGGAGAGACTACTTGAAGTACTGGTAACCTTCACGAACTGCTCAAGAAGCATCTTTCTGTGATTAAGTACCTACCTATATTTGCTGGTTTTTTGGGGACCGCCAAAACATTTCCGAAACATCTGCGTTCGATGAAGACCTGCGTCAGGCGGAAAGAGAGCCTTTTTAGACTTTCCTCAAAGAAGGTATTTGCTGCCGCAATTGTGGCGTGCAAGTTACCATAGCCCTGGAACGCTAAGGGCAACTAAAGGAACACAGGTGGGTTTCGGTCAGTAAAAGTCTGGTACTACCTCTCGCTTTACCCAGAGCGGGGGAAGGTATTTGATGATTTCCAACCTTAAAGCAAAAGGTGCACACACTAAAAACTGTGGGTATCGACCTCAGTATCAACTCCGTGACTCAGACTATTTATACATTTTAGCAACTGAAAACTACTTTCTCCACTTTTTTTTTTGATAGCCTACGTTAAATAACATTTATTTAGTGTTGTAAAAAAGATAATTCTACGGTATAATATACTTTTAGTATATCTAATGAACCAATAATTTTAAAATCATACAGCGTTGTTTTATCATAACATAAACCAGAAAGAAACATACATAAGATAGATAGATAGATAGATTTCACATTCTCTTCTTTTATTACTTCTACACACTATTGTCTACATTTCTTCCTATTTCTCCTTTCGCAGGTCTGCTGGAAGAAATTTCTTTTAGAAATAAGCAGTACCTTTGTACAATTTTTACAATTATGTTTCTTCTCTCGTATCTATGTGTGTACATAAATTATAAAATAAATAAATAAATAAATACATAAAACCCACTCCTGTTCCTTCTTTGCCATTGTTCCAGGGCCCCGGGAATCTCTTTCGTATTACCCATGGCCCCAATAGGCTTCGACCTCGCTGGGCCCCTACGGTTGCTGACACCTCCTTGAGGCGCGCGTGGAACACTACGCGCCGTCAACGACTTGGGCTCGGTTCGGACGGTTACCGGACGGACGGACGGTGAGCTACCCATTGCTCGCCGTCCACAAGCCCGCGCCAACGGTGGCCGAAAATCGGGATCGGAACCCCTCGGTTAGCATCGGCTGGGTCGCGAGGGTTATTGTCTCGTGCGGCCGCCTCCTTTGCTAGCATTACTGCTTCGCAGAAGGAGGCGACCGCGCCCAAGGCCCACCGCGCTTTACGCTATTAAAAATCTTGTTATGATAAAATGCCTGGACCTAACTGCGGTTTATTTTCGTAAATATTTTTGGCATTTACGAAGCAATTAATTAGAATTCAATAATTTTTATAAATAGGTCTAGAAACATTTGCTGATTTCGTGATAACGCCATCTATTGCTGAAAAGCTTAACCTTACCTTTATCACACACTGAGGCTCTACCACGAGCTCATAACGTGATCCATTTTACGACCTAAACCGGACTGTTAAAGGGATGGAGCTATATAGGGTGTATAGCTCCATCACTCTTTTTCGCTCGTACGTCTGACATTTTGACATTATCATGGTAAGGCCCCTGGCCACCTACCGAGCGATAGTTAAATAAATAGTTTGACAAATTTAATTCGTGTGTTTGCTATTCAAAGCCAGATGGCGTCACTGAGGCATAGGATGACAGTTTTTCTAAGACATTTTTTCTGATAGCCGCTCTATTGTATCTCTTTAGATCTCTTTGTAGACGTTTGAATGCATAACCGCTGGATTACTGTCTTGTATAGTGAAGGTCAGTATAATCTGCCAAACTGCTTCGAAAGTGCTGATGTAGAAACCAGACTGTCGATAAAAATAATACTAAGAACGCAAAAATATGTAAAAATTTCTTGTTTACAGTAAAATAAAACAAACTATCACAAAAAAGAAACTGAGTTTTGAACCACTATCCCCTTACGTGCCGATCTAATCCAGACGCGACTGCACTACGGTGTTCGTTGACTTATGTGTAAAATAGGTGTTCTTATATAAACGTCATCATTGTCTGCTTAACCCTTTGTCGATGATAGCGTGATGATCATCTCAGATATTAAATTTGTTGCTAAATGAAAAAAGAAATATTATTTTCGTTTTGCCACTTGGATTTTATTACATGTTTGATTACTTTTTACAAAAATATGGAGTAAAAATGTCTAAGATGTGTAAAAAATATGCTAAAAGTCCTATTATTATTGTAATCGAAGTACCATCGCATATTATATACCAAAAAGACTACAAAATACTCACAAAAATTATTACTATAACTGGGGATCGAAGTCACGGCAAATCGTTCAATACTGACATTTTGGAATATTGCTCACCCCCCATAGCAAATAGCGTGATAATTTATAGTCTATGTCCTTTCTCAAGCTCTATTCTATCTTTGTACCAAATTTCATCAAAATTGGTTCAGCGGTATAAGCGTGAAAGCGTAACAGACAGACAGACAGACAGACAGACAGACAGAGTTACTTTCGCATTTATAATATTAGTATGGAAGTATGGATATATGTATAGTATAATCAGCCTTTTAATGTTCCAATTGCTGGGACTCAGGCCTCCTCTCTAGGAGAGGGAATGGGCCGTAATCCACGACCAGTGCGGGTTGGTGGAGGTCACATGTCTTTGAATTTTTGGTTCTAGGACATGCCGGTTTCCTCACGATGTATTCCTTCACCGTTTTGAGAGCAGTGGTAATGAAGTAAATTACACAAGGTATGCGCCTGGCTGGGTTTGAACCCGCGACCTACGACTCTTAAGTCGGGACCATTACCACTCGGCCACCACTGCCCAATTGGAATATACTTGTGTTAAAATGTAAATAAACGAGTATTTAAAAGCAAGTATTTACAACTAATATGATTAAAAAATTGTTCGAAAGGAGAAGAAAGAAGTTTTAGCCCAGCTGTGGGAAACATTGAAGGCTAACAAAAAATATAAGGTAAGTAAATATATATGACTGATGCTTCAAAAAAACATTTTTAGTTAAACACCAGTTCGTTGCTTTTTTTTAGTAAGAGATGCTATACAATGATCTTATGGAACATGGACAGATTGAAACTAATGCTACAGCCTTGCTTTTTCATTACAATTTCCACTGATAATTTCACAAGTGTTTATTAACAGTGCCTCCATGACATTGACAACAAGTGTCAAAAGAAACATCAAGAACAACTTTCTGACCGCGAAACCGGCTCAATAGCCATAAAAAAAATTCTGACGAAAAAAAAAATAGTTAATATTTCCACGACTGCTTCCAAATATGAATTTGAAACTGCATGCAAACTCATTTGCAAATCACAGGTATGACGTCACGTATTTAGTATTTAACTGATGTAGATGCAACTCAGCGATATTTACTATTAGCTTGTAATTCACAAATCCAATACATATATACATCCACACAATCAAATTGTTTTACTCTATTTACTGGTAAGTAAGCCAAGCCAAGGTTTGCATGTGTAGATATAGTTTCTAAATGAAAATATGTACTTGTCTACATGTACCTATACAATATGTAGGTAATACAGTACCTAATTCTGATCATTAACGAAACAGCTGCCAATAATGGTCTACCAAATGCTTCATCATATTTTCTGGTAGCAGTAATTACATAATTATTGATAGTAGCAATTACAAAAATAATTATTGGAGTATTTTGTCCGTCTGAAAAAAAAATCAAAATAATGACCTTGGATTGAAAAGATGGATAGATTGTGTGAGAAGTGTTATGAAAGAAAAGGGAGTTAGTGATGCTTGACGGGTGCGACAGAATGGAAGAAAAAAACGTGCTGCGTTGATCCCAAATAAAAAGGCACAAGGGCAGAAAGATGATAACGACCTTGGATTGTGACCGCTTTAAAAATAAACCTAATTGAAATACTAAATGTAACTCAAGAACTTATTGTCTACATGACACTGGCAGAATAGTCGCAACCTTAAAATAGTAAATTTTTAGAAATAGTACTGAATAATTATAGAAGGTGCCATTCTGAAAATAATACACAGAAGATTTTGTTGGCATTTTCACGGTTTGTGAAATGTTATTATAAACAATTTCATTAATTTCACTGTTTTATGTGTTAAGGAATGTTGAAAATGATGGAATATAGGAGGTTGAATGTTCTAATTGCTCTAATTGCTCTATCCTTTGTTGCTATAGGATAGGAGGCATCAAATCGTTATTGACATATGAAGTAGAAAGTTGCGGTTCAAGGCAAAACTTTTTAAGAGCTGGCTCCAAATTTATTGCTTGTGTTATTTTGGTACTAATATTTGTCTCGTTATATATAGAGTCTCAGATATAAGATGTGGCTACTGTGTTAGACCTTCATCCGCCATAATGCTTTAAAGTCAATATTTCGACTCCAGCATCAGCCAGCAATATAACTGAAGTTCTTCTGAAGCTATTTCCGATGTATGAATCAGCATCTGGTAAACCTAAAAACCTGGCGATTTCCTTTGGCATAGCACCAAATTTTTTCACACCAATAGGTTGAGCCGCACATTTGCCCTTTTGGTAGTTTTGAAAAAAGCGATCATTTGTCGCTTTTGTGGAACGTAAAGCTTCGTATTTCTTTACTTTATCATAAAATGGACCGTGAAATTGTGAATGATCGTGGAATATTGTTTTTAGCGTTGGTGATTTTGACTAGTAGCATATTGCCATGATTTTCAACATCTTTTGTTGTTATTTGACTTAGTTCCTGTCGTCGACATGCACCATTTACCCCGAATATTAACGTGACCTAGAAATAAATAAAACACTGCTTAGATAGCTTTAGGTTGTTTAACGTGCGGACGTAGCCCGTAGGCTAGGTATTATAAATATTAATTCAATTACTGACCTTTGTTGCCAAATACTGATTATCCGGAGCCTCTTTCAAAAACTTTTCGACGTCATTTGGTGATAATACCTTTCATTTTTGTGCAATAGGTATAACCGACTGAGCGTCTTTTTAGAAATACAGTTAGGTTTGAATATGCTTTAATGTCCACGCCGTGTCTTTGCAGAACCGTGCTTTTTAACATCGAATGAATACCTACTCCATTGCGTGTTAGGCTTATATTTAATGGCAAGTTTATTGAAGTAAAAAAAAATACTTTTTCTGAAAATGACGACGCGTTTTTGTTAATTTTCTACTAAAGATAATTTTCCAAAGTTGCCGTATATTTCAGTTTAGATTTAGATGACAACAAGCTATTGCAAGCATTTTTTGCCTCAATCAAATATCTGGAGGCGTAGCATCTAAATAATTGTCTTCAAAACTTAAATTCGCCATATTTTTTTCACCAATAACACCAATAATGTAATTTAATTTACTTTTTTTCCCACGCTTAATCTTCGTAGGTTAAAGGAAAAGCAAAGGTATAAAGCCGATATACATCCTAATATTAAAAATAACAAATTCAAATATTTTTGAATTTAGAACACAGATAAATGTTAAATTTTTGGTAATAACAAATTATTTTGTAAGTAATCATGTTTATTTATTATAATCTGTTCAAAAACACAATTTACATTTTCATTAAATATTAAAACTTAAAAATATGCGCCTCTTTCCTTAAAAAAAAAATAATCACCGCTTACCGTGGCAAAATAGAAAATAAATTTAAAAAAAAAACACGAGAGTGATATACATGGCATATTGAACCTAATCTTAGCGCGATAAGAGTTAGTTTTCGAGGAAGTATATTGAAAAAATATTGTCAAACAAATATCAATGGAGAAACAAATTTCACGACAGCTTCCAAATACAAATTTGAAACTGCATGCGAGCTCATTTGCAAATCACAGACGTGACGTCACGTATGTGTTATTTAGCCGAAGTGCAACGTCGCGGTATTTACTCCTAGCTTGTAATTTGCAAATTTTAATCCTATAGGTACAATTATTGTAGTACCTACGTGTTCTAACGTAGACGGCAGAACCCGCTGGCTTTTATGCTTTTATCTATATATATAAAAGCGAAATACCACTCACTGATTAATCACGAAATCTCAGAAACTAAAACACCTACAAACTTAAAATCTATACATATAAAAGCGAAATACCACTCACTGATTAATCACGAAATCTCAGAAACTAAAACACCTACAAACTTAAAATTTGGCAGGTTCCTTGTAGGAAATATTTTACGAAACTCCACCTCTAAGGGGGTAAAACGGGGGTTGAAAGTTTCTATGGAGAAACCTATTTTCACGCGGGCGAAGCCGCTTGCAGAAGTTAGTATATTTATATGTTTGTATATGAAACGGTCGCCAGTAATTATATATATAGGGTGACTGGTAATTAGTGACCGATATTTAAAAACGTGATTGTATTCATAATTACAAACAACTTTCCCAAAGAAACTATTTTTATATACTGACTAGTTTGTAGGTACATTCACTGATTAGGTACGTACACCTATGGTTTTGCAAGCTGCGCGGGTGTTCTATCACTATTGTAGGTACGACGGCGTCACGCGGCTAACAACTGAGCAGTCGCCGGTCGCAGGCGCGCGCGCGTATTATACAGCTGTTTTATTATAGTGATAAAACTAATGAGAATATAAAAAAAGTTTCTTTGGGAAAGTTGTTTGTAAACATGAGTACAATCACGTGTTGAAGTATCGGTCACTAATTACCAGTCACCCTATATATATATATTAATAGTCTACAAAAGTCTCAACATATTTTCATGTAGCAGTAATAATTATAAAATACCAAAACTGTATTTTTGTAGTGTCACAAAAAAACCCTCAGTGCATGAGTTCGACTCGCACTTGCCCTGTTTTTTTCCTATTAATTGTATTGTGTGTAAGTAAATAGTATAACTACTTATAAGCATATCTGTAACTACGTGGTTATGTTATTCACCAGTTATATTTATAAATGGGATGACCGATGAGGTCTGGGCAAAAACAACCACCATGTGGGCTCCTGAAAGCATTACTGCAGACCTCGTTTAAGATCTGAAAAACCCTAGAAGTCATAGGGAGAGGCCTTTGCCCAATAGTGGGATGGCGATACCAAACAATAATCAGTAACAATATAAATTGAAAAGGGGTTAAAGACTACAGACAACAACAGGGCCCGATCTACAGATGGAGAACATTTTTAGGGAGAATTTTACCCAACCAGTAGATCAAACTTAGAACCAATTTTTTGTGGTAGAAATGAGAGGGAGTGTTAGACTTTTACTGACTAAAACCCACTCTTTAAAAGTTGCTGATTTATTTTAATTATTATTGATAAGTTCACGTTTGACCACTATCTCATCTGATGGCAAGGGATGATGTGGTCGACGATGGAGCACGCTTGCCTAGAAGTAACCTATCCACTCTTGACTTAAAGATCCCCAGGTTGTAGCTATTAGGAAACACAGACTCCGGCAGGGAATTCCACCTTAGCTGTGCGCATACTAAAGAAGCAACTTGTCATTATCCAAATAGACTTTCTGACCTACATATTCGCTCGGTAAAACTCAAAGGCATAATCGTCAAATGAGATCCTAGTTAGGTAGAATGTCTCGCAACGCAACTGAACTTTCCCTGAAGCTCACTGCTCCCATACATTGCATATAAAGCTTAACTTTACTACATAGGTTCATTACAGAGCTATTCACAAAGCTCGTACACAAAATGTTACAAGACTACAATTTGTTTTTAGTTGGAAAATTAATTTTGCGAGAATAAAATTAGCTTGTGTGAAACTTTGATTACATGTTTATTAGTTTGTGTGCATCTTCTGCAGTCTTGTGTGTAGTTGGTTTGTTCCTTGAATAAGTTGGTTCGTTGGTTATTTAACTAGGTACCGCTCACGGGTCTGCTCCGTGAAATTAGTACATACTTCCCACCTTTCAGAGCTGATTTGAATGCAAAATTACGAATCAATTTTGTTAGGCAACATAATCTGAAGATAAGGTCGTTTATGCTCCGTTTAGGTGCATATTTTGACACTCGCTAGAAAATCAAAACCTGCATGAAGCAAAAGTTTCATAGCAAAAAATCTGAAAACTGTATTTTACAAAGAAAAAAAATATTTTTTGCGATTGAGAAAAGTCTTCGAAACCTCTATGCGCGAATCCAACTCGCACTTTCTCGGTTTTGAGTTAGCTAAAAACGAGCAATTTTATTGATTTTTATAAATACACTAGCTGCTTCCCGCGGCTCCGTCCCTATGAAAAAAACCTTTGAGCAGCAATTCCTATATAAAAATACCAATTTTAAAAAAATGTGTCTTTTTGTCTTTTAAACCAAAAAACATAGTACACAGTCAGTATCACAGTAGTAGTAACAGTAGTAGTAGTAGTAGTTTTTTGGTTCAGTATTACAGTGAACCAAAAAGTATATTAAAATATATGTTAGCGTGATGATAATTATATATGAGCAGTGATGGCCGAGTGGTAACGACCCCGACTTACGAGTTGTAGATCGCGGGTTCAAACCCAGCCAGGCGCATTACTTTGTGTAATTTATTGCATCACCACTGCTCTCAAAATGGTGAAGGAAAACATCGTGAGGAAACCAGTATGTCCTAGAACCAAAAACCGAAGACATGTGACATTCACCAACCCGCATTGGTCCCGCGAGGTGGATTACGGCCCATTCCCTCTCATAGAGAGGAGGCCTGAGTCCCAGCAGTGGGAACATTAAAAGGCTGATTATGCTATTATTATTTTATGATGATAATTATTATGTTATTCATTATCATACCTACACGAAAACCTTTTTTCCGTTAACAGTTGTTCCTTGACTTCAGTTCTTGAAACACCAAATTGCCGTCAAAGAGAAACTCTGACTAAAACATCACATTCAAAACCTCGTTATGAATATCAAACTTGATCACTTTACTAACATTTATGGACGCCAGAAAGTCCTAGAAGTTTCAGACCAAAGTTTATTGCAAGTATAAACACTACTTCAAAACTTAAAGATCAATATTCCACGAAGATCTTTCGTAGTTTCTCAAATACCTAACTAGAGAAATCAAAATAAAGCGTCTACCTTCAGAACCTTACATTTTGATTACCTAACCAACCTACACTAGACACCCGACGCCCTCGGCCAAATAAATAATCAACTCAATTATTTTCCCCAGAACCATAGAACTATAAAAGCGTAGACGAGTAAAAGTGGTTTACCCAAGCACTGCACCTACTAGGACCAAGGGTCTGCTTCTGAAAGGAAGACTCGGCCCTGGTATGAAAGGCAACGAAGGAACAAGAGTGGTTTTCAGGTTCTGGTTTTTAGTCAGTAAAAGTCTGAATCGCACTGCCCAAGAGCGGGGGATGTCATTGGATGACTTTCCCAACGAAAAAAAAAATTTTAAAAAGTCACTGGCCAGGACTGCGGCATTGTTTGAAAGAGTTACTGCGGTCCTTGAACGCTAAGAGCAACTTAAGGTTACACTACGATACTTTTGACGTGACAACGTCTTATAAATTGGTTTGCCGGGTGACACTTCAAGAAACTGCGTTACGCTCCGCTCACGTTATGCGCTCACAATGAGAGCGAGTGAGAGGCACGTTATTTCATCCTTCTTCCTACTATACGAATGAATATTCACATTAAAATTATTTTACCACTCAAAGTCGTTGTCACGTAAAACTTTCGCCCGTATACCGACTTTACAGGCAACCAATTTTTTTTTCCATACAAATTTTGATGTTGTATTACTTCACAGTTTTACATAGTAACTGTTTCACAGCTGAGGAGGTCTTTCAAGCGGACCTCCTCACTCCTCAGCCTCCGCCGCAGGAGATGTGCCGTGCGCAGCTACAGCGGCAGTACTGGCACTGCCATACTTGGAATATGAAATGCCGCAAGATTGTCGCATTATTATTTATATCTATGATAATATAATAGATTATTTTTTTGAGGTGGGAAATCGTCAAAAAGTTTCTACCGCTCTATGGAGCGAGAGGAAGGGTCGGACTAACTAAAACTTACGGCGCTACAGGGCCACAGCGACTCTTTTGAACAATCTCGTCACGACCTTCCTTTACCTTCGTTTCCATTCTATACCACTGTTACTCTATGCCGAAACCCTGTTACGCACCGAATACGGTCGTACACAGGGGAGTAACGGGAACTTTAGACATAATTATTAACAAGACACTTAAAATTAGGGTAAAACTTAACGTAACCCACGTCACATTACTTGTTGGAGTTAGTTCGTGACGTTTCGGAAGGCTGAGTTTGTTCAGTTAGAACTATTGAGTTGACTGATGTGTTTGATACGAAGTCTGTTTTAGCTACAAGTTAGGCCTTAGGGTAAAGACGCGCCGCTCTCTGGCGGAATAACTTTAAGATTGGCATGATTTACAAAGTTGCTATTTTGGACTATTTATACAGCTTCAAGTATCTACTTTTGAAAATACATACGGTTTCAATGTCATGAAAAACGAGTGTTCTATGTATGTATGGTAATTACCGGGCACACTACACTGTCTGGTTTTTCTTTATAAGTCCAGGAGCTTTTTGAAGTGAAAACAAAAAATTATCTATTTTTTATTTCATACTAGCTGACCCGGCGAACTGCATAATTCATTTTATAATGACAATTTAATTAGAGATGGCGTTGTATTCGGATTTTATTTTCGTGATTTTTTCCATTTTTTTCTTACCGTTTAAACCTTCCCTGGACTATCTCGAATATTTCAAGACCAAAATTAGCCAAATCGGTCCAGCCGTTTTTGTTTTTTAGCGAGACTAACAAACAGCTATTCATTTTTAAAATATATATACAAATTTGTCATAAACATCCATAGCAAAACTCTGAACACTCAACGGATTTGGTTGAAATTTGTCATAGCTGTAAACCAAGTCCTGGTATAGTACTTAGGATATTTTTTTTTATCCTGGGAGTATGTTGTGGTTCTAAAGTGGCGCAGAATTGGAAAGCCTCCTACGAGGTGGACCGACGACCTGGTGAAGGTCAGCCTATGTCCAGTTGTGAACGTCTTTTGGCTGAAATGATGATGATGATGATGTGTTCCATTAGAATTAATTTCTTCTTTCACGTGGACTAAGAAATTAGCAAAAGCCAGTGTTAGATATATGTAGGTTTGCCGTAGTCACAATTTAATCACATAGGTACTCAAAACTCAAACTCGAAATCAAGTATTTATTTCAAATAAACCATTTACAGGCGCTTTTAAATTATCAAGGTTGGTCAGTCAAAAAAAAGGATAAGCTATTTGCCCATTCCAAAACGTAGATCTCTATGGAGAAGAACGTGCAAGAAACTCCATGGACACTTTTCTAAATGATTAAAGCATAATCAGCCTTTCAATGTTCCCACTGCTGAGACTCAGGCCTCCTCTCTAGGAGAGGGAATGGGCCGTAATCCACCACGCGAGCCCAGTGCGGGTTGGTGAATGTCGCATGTCTTCGAATTTTGGTTCTAGGACATGCCGGTTTTCTCACGATGTTTTCCTTCACCGTTTTGAGAGCAGTGGTGATGAAATAAATTACAAAAAGTAATGCGCCATGTAATGAGCAGTGGTGGCCGAGTGGTAACGGCTCCGATTTACGAATTGTAGGTCGCGGGTTCAAACCCGGCCAGGCGCATTACCTTGTGTTAATGAGTAAATATTTACAAAATTATGGTTAGATCGTTAATGTTGAAATTATACATGCATGTGAGAACGATGTAGAAGGACGTGCACGTAAAAAGCGCCCCAGTAAAATAGTTATAAGTCAAGCGTCATACCACCATAAAACCGATACCCCCGTAAACTCACCTAGCTAAAGTTAGCTCCGCATCACCGCGCACCAAGTCATGTGACTTCAACTTGCAGACAACTTCGCTCTGTAAACACTACTGGAATTCGTGTTATCACTCCGAAGCTAGGAGGTGTGAAATTTCACGCTATGCGGATTTAACTTTGAGGAAATAGTTTGAGTTTCGTAGTTAATTGTCACTGTGGTATTATGATGTTGAAAGATCTTTGAATTGGGATACGGAGACTTTTGGGTGTTGTCAATCAAATCAACTAAGCGTGAATTTACCATTACTTTAGTGAAACAATTATTGTTAAACTCGTTAAAAATTAAAGGCCTGTTTTGACACTTGAGAAATACACTTGAATGTAACTTGGAACGAAACTGAAAGAAACATTAAAATAATAATTAATTACATTTAAATAATATGATGGAATATATTGCAAGTACTCTTTTTGCGTATTTAAGTATTCGTTTTGACAGATGTCAAAACGGGCTTTTTATTTTTTGGCAACTTTAACATCAGTACTTACTTCTGATTTTGACAAAAATCCTTTCAATAATAGAAGTAATCAATGGGTTGTCTGAAACGGAACTCTGAGGTCCTGAAACGCAAGGTAAAGAAGGAACATAGGATTGGGTTTTAGTCAGTAAAAGTCTGACATGAAGAGTGGGAAAAGTTGTTGGAAGATTTTCCACTTAAAAAAAACTGACAGAAGTCATAGTCATTAATTTGTTGTATCTGAAATTACAAACACTTTAAATATTACAACAATGCATAAAAGCAATATAAATATTTTGGAATTTCTTTATAGATCATCAATATTTAGACTATTCAAACATACGGCCCGCGGGCCACATGCGGTCCACAGAGTATCTTTCTGCAGCCCGAATCAATTCTGAATATAGCTAGATAATGCGGCCGGCGGGCTTTAAAGAAAATATTATAGTGGTAGGTATATACGATTACGATCGTAAGTTTTATTTTGTACTTTTGACTTCATTTAAAAGCTTGTCTTGAAATGATCTTTACGTATATTTTATTTTCATTGTCTTTGTTACACAACCCAGAAAAGATTTTTATTTTTTACAATGATCTACTTCTTAATTAGTGTAGCAATTTTATCATTAATACTTAAGTAAATATTTATATTTATTTAATTAGCGTAATTTTTATACATATATATATGTAAAGAAACACTGACTGACTAACATATTAACGCACAGCCGAAACTACAGGGCCTAAGAGTGTGAAATTTTGCACAAGGTTTCTTTTTATGACGTAGGCAGGCCCGGCGCACTCTCAGCGCGCGCTTGAATTTATACCTACGTCTCGGGGCCTCTTTTATAGGGCTAGTTCAGTTGAGTGTCACACGCGTGTTCGAACTGCCGCATGCCGCTTGACGCGCGCTAACAAAAAATATGTTCGCATTTCTACAGAGGTTTTATTATAAATATGGGCACGCAAAAAGCCAAAAGACATAGCATATGGGTGCATGACTATCAACAAAAATGTGGACTTTTCATTCTTTACTCTTCCAAAGGATTCCGAAAGGTAAGTAATTATAACATTTTCAACACTCTTAAAGTGGCTCTTATTTTATGATAATTATTATGTAGGTATAACAGGTAGGTTATTGTTGCAGTTTATAGACACGAGGACGATTCGTGTTCCTTTTCGTATCATCATTTTTCGCTATTAAGTAGATTCGTAATTTTTTGCTGGCGCGGCGGCCGGCGGTAATGTTTTTTAAATAATCGTGTTCACAATATTACTAATCGTGAATTACGTACCATCTTTTAAAAATTACCTACGAACGCATAGCCGAAACATAAAATAGATACTTAGGTAATTTTGTGGCCAAAATCAACAAAGTTATATTACAATATCCAAGTACCTACCTAGCTACAACTTGACTTTACTTTTGTTCCATTTGTTTAGTTAGACAATTAGATACCTAACTAAATGTAAACAATCATAACATGTCTCTCTTTATATACATTTTAAAGTATGGAAATTACTACTTAGGTACATGTAAATCAATTTTATCTACCATGTAATTTTATCTACCACGTAATTTAAAAAAAAAACTCTGAATTTATTTTATGCTATAAAACGTAGTGTACCTACTACTAATTTCGCATTTTATGAAAATATATTTTGTAGATAATATACCTATATTTACTTTAAAAGGAACAACTACTTTAAAAGGCATTTCTTATCAAGAATGTTTACATTTAGTAAAGTACCTACCTAAGCAAATGGACTCACGACCTTTTTTGGTGGAAAATCATTTCTTCTCGCGCTCTATGGCGAAGCGAGAGGCATGTCAAACTTTTACTAACTAAAACCACACCTATGTTCTTCTAGTTGTCCTTTGCGTTCTAAGACCAAGGGCTTAGCCCCTGTTGGTCCCAATGGACTAATGACTTTGTGTCTCACAACAACTCACAACCCTACAACAGAAGCGGCTTGTTCAAAGGTTCATAACGGGCATAATAAAAGAAACTCTCGTTGCGCGGACTTACGGTGCATTTTGATTCGTTACGAGCGCCACTGGATCTGGTAGGCTAATAAAATCAAGGTCGTGTCCGTGCCGTGCAATGTATTATGAACATTAGCGCTGTTGTTATTAGGTTTAAATTCGTATGTTTGCTATCACGCAGTGCAATTTCTGTACTTGTACTATTTCTTATTCTGTGACGTAGGCGAGCACTAAGAGAGGATTTTCCAAAATTCACCCCCTAAAGGGATGAAACGGAGGTCTAAAGTTTGTATGGAGAAACCTACTTTTATGGGGACGAAGCTAGTCTATCTACGTAAATAACGTAAAATTAACGCATATATGTAAACGCTAAACATGAGAATAAAAAATTAAAAAAAATAAAAAAAAATTAACAAAGTAATAGTATAGTGTGTGTGTGTGTAGTGTAGTGTAGTAGTAGTTTATTGTAAGAAATTTACAATAGCTTTTGATGGAACAATGTCTGTCAGATCAGCTAGTACAGACAGCTACATCAATTGGGTACCCCTCTCAAATTACAATACCTTAGTAAAGAGGGTAACCAGTCGATAACACTGTCCGTACATAATAATAATACCGTAGCAACTACGAAAATCAAGCATTGGATAAAAGTACAGTTTTCGTAGCGACTGCCAATTACCTACGGCGTAGCAGACTGCTACGCGGATATATTTTACATAAAACTTATTAATGAGCAAGATACACTGCTCGTGAAGGGGTTCAAGTACAGAGTATCGGAACAACAAACTAGGGGAAAATAAAGAAAAACAAAGAAGTAAATAGATCATCGGATAAGTTTTAATGAAAAATTACTTGTTCTGAGAGAACTTGTGCACTATATTTTAGTTATAAGTTTTATGCGATATCAGTTCGCGGCTTCTGTGCTGTCTCACACAGGAACCTAAGTAGGGCTACGGGATTATTTGAAAGAGTTACCGCTGAAGAAATCTGTAAAAGTCTCAATCAGTAAAAGTATGACATTCCTTCTCGCTCCAGCCAGAGCAGAAGGCGATATTTGATGGTTTACCAGTGAAAACACCGAGCAGCAACAACTTGAGATATTTTTCTAGCCAGCCGCCCCCGAACTTCATGTAAGTCAAAACAAAATCAAACCCATCTCGCAGATCTTGTCACTTGTCAAGACAAATCAAACTTTGGATTTTGAGACGTATTTATTTTTATTTTTTTTGTGTTTTTTTTTTTTTGTAACACATTGAAGTTGGTTTTATTTTTTTGTATTTTTTATTTTATTTTATAGTGAACTAGCTTCTACCAGCGGCTTCGTCCGCGTGAATGTTTGTTTTTGCGGACACGAAATTGAAGTCGAAGACGGATAAAAAGGTCAAGGTACCGTACCAAATTTTATCAAAATCGGTTCAGTAGTTTAACCGTGAAACCGTGACAGACAGACAGAATTATTTTCACATTTATAATTTTATTAAGTAATAATTAATAATATAATTTTTTTAAGTAAAAGAAAGAAAGAAAGAAAAACATTTTATTTACCGGTTTTGCCGGTTTGAGTTTGTTAAGTACGTCATTGACGGAATTTCGCAATAATCCGGTGGGAGATATTACAAGATGAAGGTCGCGGGATACCGATGGAAGTGAGACGCACAGAACCAGTCGTTGTGGCGGCACTTGAAGAAGGCCTATGTCAGCAGTGGAAGTCTTTTGGTTGAAATGACGATGACGATGATCTTCCGATCTCAAAACTACTGTCTTTTACTCTTCGCATTAAGTACATCACTATTTTTTTAACTCGTTGAGTAGTGTAATTAGAGACACAATAGTAAGACAATGGCGCCCGAGAGCCGGCGTTCGTGCGGGGATCAACAGCTTAATTGATATAAACTAGTACTTGAGTGTGATCCCAACTGATGGTAAGTAGTGATGCTGAGTGAGTGTTGATGGTGAAGAGCATTAGTTTATTAAAGCTTAGCGTCCACTACGTCGGAATCGGAGCGTACGCAGTGTACGAGCCGTCGTTATTTACAAAATGCCGATAAGTGCGTCTGCTGCATTCGGATTTTGCATCGGCAATTTCGGTATTTTCAAAGCAATCGAGTTCGGCTGTACACGTGTATTCACATTATGGAGGATAGTGATAAGGATATTGTAATCATTGGTTGTTTATTATCAGCAGAGGAGAAGAAAAATAAAAGGAAACTAAAGATGTGGGTTCATGAAATAAACTTAAAAAGGCCTAATTTCGGATAATTATGACAATGTTTATGTTTAAGATTGTAAAGCTCTTCATATCTTTTCACTAAAGTAATTAAAATTTCTTCGTTCATCGTGAATCGTCGCAGCAAACACGTCAGCCCCCCTAGCCAAGTTACAACCGTTTCGTTTCGATTCTCTTTTCGTCGATCGCTTCGAGTAGGCCACACCTCCGATTCCTTTATTCTGAGGTCATCTCAACGCTCAGTCACGTGGTCAGAACAATGGAATCGGAGGCATGGCCGACTCGAGGCGATAAACGAAAAGAGAATCGAAACGAAACGGTTGTAACTTGGCTAGGGGGGCAGAACTCGAAACGATCGTGATCCGAATGGCGCATTCACTGTGGATGACGTCATCGGCAGAAATACCGATCTTTGGCGCAGTAATGCTGATCCAGTGCACGCTGTACCATACAAAGCAACGAATCAAAAAAACGATCCCGACGCAGTGGACGCTTAGCTTAAGAGCCTATTCACTCTAGCCTTAAAGACACCTTTTTTTAGTTGGTCATCATCTAATGACTTCTCCCGCTCTGGGGCATTCTCTTTCGCACAACCCATGGCCCAGTGTAGGGCCCCTACGGTTTTGCTGATATCTCCTTGAAGCGCGCGTGGATCACTATGCGCCGGCGACGACTCGCGCTCAGTCCAGACGGTTACCGGACGACAGAACGGCGAGCTACCCATTTCTCGCCGTCCGCAAGCGGAAGCCTACGGTGACTGGAAATCGGGATCGAGATCCCTAAATTATAATAATATCAATAACAAATACTAAACTTCAACACACTAATAAATACTCAAATCCAATAACTCGCTATCTGAAAACAACGCCATAAGTAATACAAAACGTAACGATCCTCACAAAGTTGGTCTCTTGAAATCTCTCGATATTTCTGCTCTCAACTCAATCTGGAAGAGCTGAGGATCTCTTAAAGATATTGTTCAGACTCCCATCGTTTCTAGTGAGTTCCAATCCATCGCTTATTTTTCTTATTAAAGCTCAAATTAAATTGTACGGATTTTTATTTGAGACTTTTTCAGCTTTGATTTTGATTTTGTTTTCGTGTAGGTATTGTTTTTTTGCTGTTTTTTGAAATGAGCCTGAGTTGAGTAGGGCATATCTTTTCGGTTTTTGGACCGACCATGATAATTATTTCTGTGTTTGGTTAAGTTATCACTCTGTAGTAATCCCATTACTGAAGGAACATAGGTGGGTTTTAGTCAGTAAAGGTCTGGCACACGTTAGTTAGCCAAGTATTTTTTAAATGTTAATGCAAGTAATCTATATATATAAAAGAAAGTCGAGTTAGTTACACTATTTATAACTCAAGAACGGCTGAACCGATTTGGCTGAAAGTTGGTGGGAAGGTAGCTTAGAACCAGGAGACGGACATAGGATACTTTTTTTTTTGAGTAGTGTAGAGTAGGGTAGTGTAGGGTAGAGTAGGGTAGAGTAGGGTAGAGTAGGGTAGAGTAGGGTAGAGTAGGGTAGAGTAGGGTAGAGTAGGGTAGAGTAGGGTAGAGTAGGGTAGAGTAGGGTAGAGTAGGGTAGAGTAGGGTAGAGTAGGGTAGAGTAGGGTAGAGTAGGGTAGAGTTGGGTAGAGTAGGATATAGTAGTCAGGGTTCTGGTAAATCCAGTAGATGGCGTTATCTTTTGACAGTTCAGCTATAAGGTATCACAACATTCATTGACCGTATGGCGGTATGAAGTTCGCCGGGTCAGCTAGTTAAATATATAAACCATGTATGGAATATGTTCTCTCGGGACAATTTTCTTCTTAAACACAGGTGAAGTTACTAACACAGCTAGTTCTACATAAAAAGTCCTAGATACACAACGTTTTCGCTACAACCTTGTATGTTTTTCATCGTGTCATTTTTTCCAATATCATTTTTATGGGCGAACGATGTGCCCTAAAGAAAAGTGATACATTGTCAAGCTTATTTCCCTAGCGGTGTAGGAGATTAATTGGCTTCCACAGAAAGAATGGGGAACATTAATTTGATGTCGATAGCAGCTTAACTTTCAAACATATTCAGGATTTTATATTTATTTTTACTGTTTAAAAAAAACCGGCCAAGTGCGAGTCGGACTCGCTCACGAAGGGTTCCGTACCGTCCGTAGCAAAAAAACGGCAATAAAATCACGTATGCTGTAAGGAAGCCCCTTAAATTTTATTCTGTTTTTTTTTAGTATTTGGTGTTATAGCGGCAACAAAAATGCATCATCTGTGAAAATTTCAACAGTTCATCACGGTTCATGAGATACAGCCTCGTGACAGAAGGACAGACAGACAGATGGACCAACGAATAGCGGAGATGGGTACGGAACCCTAACAAAACGTTGCTCCACATTAGGAATAACTCCTGTATCGTGGGTGCGATCAGAAACATGTAATTTCAAATACACAAGACACCCAGACCCGGAACACCTATCTGTAGGCCATACAAATATTTTTGTTCCGTGCGGGAACCGAACCCGCTACACACCACGTAGCAGCCGATCGTTCAACTACTGCGCCAACCATGCCGTTCTGCTGTGCTTGTATTGGTCTATACCAATATATATTCAGTCTTTTTTGTATTTAGTCTTCGTTGTCCCACATCTGGGCAACGGATTCCCCTCTCCCCTTTTTGTGTCTGGTCCTTCTCTGGCCAACCTGCCAGAAATGAACCCAGGTCGTCACGCCAGCGTCTTTTTTTCCATCTATCCTCTATTTTGAATATTTGATTCAGCCTCACAGATTTGTTTTACGACCTCTTCGGAGAACAGCGCTTCGGAACTGAGACGTGAACTGTGGAGGAAAATGTATCCCACTCCTCCAAATTGCACCTCTCCGGCAGAACATCTGTAACCAGGTCACGAACTGCAGTGGCCAATCTGAAAATCTCTGCTCCGAATGCGAGGTCAACAACAGAGCGATCCAGGTGGCTAAATATTTGTCGGACCATATTTGAGTCAGATTGAAATTAAAGAAGGAGAACTGAACCCAACTTTTGAGTGTAAGGATGTAAGTAAATCAGTTTTATCAAGTTATAAAATCAGACAATCACGTTTAATGAAATTGCAATATTACGTATAATACGTAGATATAGAGTATATGAAAGTGCTGAAAAACATTATGCACCGACCCCAAATGAGGGCCTGCGCACACTTGAGACAAGACTGTCTAAGACAGAATTGTCTACGATGTCGCAGACTTGTCTACGACATTTGCGACAAGACTGTTTTGTCTGCGTCACGGCGCACACTATCAAGACAAAACAGTCTAGCGGCGTACGGCCAGTGTTGCCAACTTAGTGGATTTTCCACTAAAACTGGTGGTTTTAACCCTCCATTTAATTGCGAAATATTGGTTTAGTGGCTAGTGGATTTTTCTAGTGTTTTAGTAAAATTCAATTTCTTACTAAAAATGTGATCACTCGGGTGTAAATCAGCACCATAGAATCCATAATTATCAATCTGATACCGACAATGATGGTGCAAACAAAAATTTTTACCTGATCAATTGGCCCAATAGGAGACAAGGAGGACAATAAGTTAATGATTTAAGTCCTCCAAAGTGTTTTATCAAAATCATCTCTTACACCGGTAATATCGACTTAATTCGCAAGATGGCGCCACTAACTACCCATTTAAAACAGCAACATAGATACCTACCTCCACATATTATTTTAATTAACAAAGAGGTTGCTATCAAAGACTTCCGCGGTATATTAATACCGGCGGGTTATTATAAACTTAAGCTTGCAACAGATACCTCATTAATTGATAACGAGAGTAAAGGATTTGTTTTAATCTAAGAATCGGTAGGTACAGGTTCTGCACAGGAAAGGCAATTTAATTTTAGTAATTATACCAGAGACAAATACTCCCTTTCCAAGAGAGGAGGCCTGAGTCCCAGCAGTGGGAACATTATAAGGCCAACTACGTTATGCTATGCTATACCAGAGACAAGCAGGTATACTTAGTATTGAAATGCTGGTAAGAAGTTTTTTCTTTTATTTGTTTTAGAAGTTATAGTCGTAATTCGATTAGGACAGCTTCATGATAACCTACATTCATATCTAACACTATAAAAAATAGCCTATGTCACTCAGGAATAAAGCAACTTTCTATTGGTGAAAACATTTTAGCAATCGGACCAGTACTTCCAGAAATTACCTCCTATAAACAAAAAAAGAAACTTTACTTCTTAATAATATTAGTGTAGACTAGATGCTAAACTAAGGCTCATATGGATCTATTGCATATAAAATTTAT
The DNA here is from genome assembly GCA_905147345.3 of Mythimna impura. Classification (NCBI taxonomy): domain Eukaryota; kingdom Metazoa; phylum Arthropoda; class Insecta; order Lepidoptera; family Noctuidae; genus Mythimna; species Mythimna impura. The sequence goes on along the minus strand of LR990353.1, from coordinate 18,317,424 downwards.
GAAGTTCGTCAGATACTTCTGAGGTTGGGCTAGATTGGGGCACGCCATAATTATTGCGGTAAGTCCCCTGTTTGAAGAGTGGCTGGAAAGACGTCACGGCAACCTCACCTTCCGCATGACGCAAGTCCTCACCGGAAATGGTAAGTTCAAGAGGTTCCTGCACCGGTTTCGTGCCGAAGAAACGCCCGGATGTCACCATAGTGTGGACCGCCCGGAGGACTCGGTGGAGCATATGGTAGAGGTGTGCCCCGCTTGGGCAGAGTATCGCCATGTCCTCGTGGGGGCTATCGGCGGCAACGACCTCTCGCGCTGGGCCCTGGTACAGGCCATGGTCCTGAACGAGGAGGAATGGCAGGCGGTCGCCTTCTTCTCTGAAGCAGTAAAGCTAGCAAAGGAGGCTAAAATTACTTCCCACCTTCCAATCAATTTCAAATTATTTAACTATTTTTCCGAATTTTATTTTCCCATATATGAACAAAACAAAATTAAAAAATAATCGGTCAAGCTGTTTTTGAATTTTAGCGAGACTATCGAACAGCAATTGATTTTTATATATAAGATAAACCATTTACAAGTACTTTTGAATGGTCAAGGTAGGCCAGTCAACCTGTGGGTCTTTGAATCAAGAGTGAATAGGTTACTTCTAGGTAAGCGTCCTCCGACGTCGACCACATTATCGGCAAATGCGAGCCTATCCCACATTCCAAAGCTTAGATCTCAATGGAGAAGAACGTGTAAGAAACTCTACGAACAATCTTTTTAATCATGTTACGCATGACGGCCCGTTCACAACCTTGCCGCTGCGAGTGGTAGCTAAGCGTAGGGCGGCGAGCGGAAAGATAAAAAAAAATAAAAATCTTTTTACAAAAAAATAATTATTAACGGTTATTTTTTTTTTTTGTAAAATGTTTATTATTTCATACTTTTTAGTTGCGATACACTTATATATAACCAGAGTGCCTATTTCTCATGACAATTCCAATTAACCCAAACACTGCTAGGTTACATTGTTTTCTTATGAAGTTCCTGTGTCTACCTTCCACCTTCCGGCTCCATCATCAGATCAGTTCGATAGTACCTTATAGCCAAACTGCATTTAATGACAATTGTAATAAGCCCAAACACGGCTAGGAAACATTGACAATTACAGAGTTCCGGTGCCTATCTCCGGCTTCATCATCATCATCAGGTCACTTTGATGATATCATTTTCAAAATAACTATTCAGAACCATTTATTTATTTGTATTGTCATAGTCGCTTAACTATCTTCATTGTGATATCTATGTAAGTATGAAGTTCCGTTGGCCATTTCTGGTCTTCTTCATCAGTTCCACTTCATCAAATGTTACTTTTTGACTGTAAGTGCTTATGTTCTCGAAGAAAATACCAAAATCACTATATAGTTACTAGTAGTTAGTAACCTATAATATTTGAGGAGTTCCCTTGATTCCTCATAGTTTCAATCATCAGAACTGGATTCTGAAAAAAATGGGTCCAATCGGAAAGCATATCCTCTAAGAGGAAAAGAAGTTTTGTAAGTCGGCCCATAAACGACGGAGTCCTGAGGTAACACACATAAAAAAGAACAAACAACTGAATTGATAACCTCCTCCTTTTTTTTGAAGTCGGTTAAAAATTATGAAAATGTTTGAAGCACGCCACGAGACGCGTCCGCTTACCGATGCCGCCCCGCTCGCCGCTAAGATCGAAGTCGTGACTAGGCCGTAACAATGTAAGTAGAAAAATAATCATTCAAAATACTTACATATTAAGTAGTATTACAGTTAGTTAAGTATTTTTTAAATGTAAATTATTCGTGTAAATAAATACATATTAAGATTAAAATAAGCCCCTGGCAGTTAAGACTCTAGACTGACGGCACCTGTGCACGAGCATGACGTGTGTATCAGCATCACTTAGCTCAACCATTTTTAGGGGAACTGAATGATCCAAACACACGCGCCACCATTAGCAAGACATTTGAGTGAGCATGACATACTCTCAACTGACTGCCACGCTCGTTCATGTCAAACGAGTAATCATTACCTAGTAACTTAAATGGCTTCTTGGTACTCACATTTACAAAAAATGTAAACGTTATTCTAAATTATACAAAACTTTAAGTAAAGTGTTTATCTATATTTATAAAAGGAGAAACTGACTGACTGACATATCAACACACAGCCGAAACTACTGGGACTAGGAGCGTGAGATTTTGCACAAAGCTTCCTTTTAGTCGAGGATTAAGAAACGATTTTTCAAAATTCATACCCCAAGGGGATGAAACGGGGATCTAAAGTTTGTATGATGAAAACTTCTCACGCGGGTGAAGCCGCTGGCAGAAGCTAGTTAGGGAATAAAAAAGACAATAATGAGAACCATTTTATTCTGCACACCAAAACACGCGATAAAATACAGTTACACACTAACAAAAAATAGTAAAATATAGTAAATGTAGATAATTATGAAAACTTTTCTACTTTTTTTGAAAAATATAATAATATAATAATGGCATCTTGGCCCATAGATCTTATAGACTAACATAGGTATAAAAACTAAAAACAACTTATTCTTAGTAAATAAAACAAAGTTAGGACTATGTATGTAACACTTCACATAGCACTACATTCACTTCGTGCTGTACTGTGGCAGCTGTCCGCTGAAGCGACTGAATACCACACCTTCCCCCCCCCTGCTGGGCACGCCATAAGTACGCGGTAAGTCCCCTCTTTGAGGAGTGGCTGGAAAAACAACACGGCGTCCTTACCTTCCGCATGACGCAGGTCCTCACCGGTCATGGTAAGTTCGGGAGGTTCCTACACCTGATTCGTGCGGAAGAAACGCCCGGGTGTCACCATTGTGTGGACCGCCCGGAGGACACGGTGGAGCATACGGTAGAGGTGTGCCCCGCCTGGGCAGAGCACCGCCGTGTCCTCGTGGGGGTGATCAGCGGCAGCGATCTCTTGGGCCGGGCCTTGGTACAGGCCATAGTCCGGAGCGAGGACGAGTGGCAGGCCGTCGCCTCCTTCTGCGAAGCAGTTATGCTAGGAAAGGAAGCGGCCGCACGCGCGAGGCAATGGCCCTTGCGCCCCGGCCGATTTCCGGCCATCGTAGGCGCGGGCTTGCGGACGACTTTATCATTACAAGTGGTAATGGCACTATATTATAACCATTTTTTTAGTTTTTGTTGTAGAGGCAACAGAAATACATCATCTGTGAAAGTAAAAGTATTTTATCGGTTCATGAGATACAGTCTGGTAATAGAAAAACAGACGAACAGTGGAGTATTAGTAATAGGGTCCCGTTTTAAACCTTTAGGTATGGAACCCTAAAAACTAGTATACTAGATAGTAAAGTAGCGTTTTTGTCTATCTATTTGCTTACTAACCGAGTAAATTACACTAATTCATTTTCACACATCATCGGTCAACGACCGGCAGATTAAATAAAGATAATTAGAGAATATATCAATGTCAGTAATACGATAATAAATTACGTTACTGCTTAGCAAATGTGAATTTAATTCATTTTTAATAGCGAGCTTTGTGAATAATTGCTGATCTGATTGAGATTTCTATATACTTTTTTATGTTTATTCAATTAATACTGAGATAAGTATTGATTTACAGGGATAAATTAAACTAACGACTAATAAACCGGGCAAGTGCAAGTCGGACTCGCGTACTGAGGGTTCCAAACTTACCTATGAGAACAGTTCAACTCCCGAATTGAGTTACGAAGATTTTTCCAAATAGCAAAAAAGGTTTTTTTTGTGACGTAACTACAAATTTACACTCATGTCAGTACCATTTTGATTCCCTTGAGAGTGTCGAAATACACGTTTTAATGCGACATAAACGGCCGTATCTTTTTTTCTGTTAACTCAGATATTTGATTTTTTTCACAGCTTCAAGGGACCGCAGACTTGAGTATATGGTTTTAATTTGAACTCGATACCTCCACGCGTTCCCGAGATAAAGGGTCTTGACAGACAGACAAACAGACAGACAGACAAACAGACAGACAGACAGACGGACGGACAAAAAAGTGATCTAATCAAAGTGAAGTACGGAACTCTAAAAACGAACATACTTTGGAGCACAACTTCAAATCAGTTGCGGATGCATGTATTACGCACAGAACATTTACAAATGATAACTGGGACCAACGGCAGAACCTGCTTTCCAAGATACATACGCATCCGGTACTATGGATCGACTTGGCAAGTAATGCACTACCTTGAAGATGTTGTTGCAACCTTTTCTTTGAGGTGTGGAGTGGAAACCATCCTGCGACTTTTCCCGCTCTAGGCGCTGGCTCTAGAACGAGAGAACGTGTCAGACATTTACTGAGTTAAACCCACCTGTGCCCTTACGGTATCTCTTTCAAAAATTCTTATGACCCTAGCGGGCATCGGCCCTGCTGGGCCCCTACGGTTCAACATCACGCGCCGTCAACGACTTGAGCTTACTCTTTTCTAGACGCCCGAACGGTGAGCTACCCATTGATTGTCATCTGCAAGCCCGCACCTACACGGGCCGGGAATCGCCCTGCGACTTCTGATGCCTGGGGCGTCTCCTGTGGCGCCGGCTGATGTGTTAGAATGTCCGTTCCCTCACGGTTGTGGCTATTTTCTTCGCTAGCATTACTGCTTCATAGAAGGAGGCGACTGCTTCCCATTCCCTCTCGCTCCGGACCATGGCATAAACCAGGGCCTGGCGCGAGAGAGTCACCACAGCCGATCGCCTCCATGAAGACACGGCGGTGCTCCGCCAAGTCTGCCCCACCTCCACCGTATGCTCCACCATGTCCTTCGGTTGTTGCAACAATGCTACTTTTATTATTTAGCCACTGGCCCCTCTAATACCAACTTATATCGATTACCACCTTGAAGTACTAGCACAGAAATTCACCGTATTCCCAAAAATCTATTCAATTAGGTTGTAATACTACCCTGTCGAACATAGATACCAATACACAGTTCGTGAATTACGTGTGCTTGGGTAGGCAGATACTTAGCCCCGTCAATCACTGTCAATCATAGAGCGAGATGGTTGACACTCGATATCTTTCTGTTCTTGGGCACCTACTGGGAATACGGTTACAGGAATGATACGATAACAACAAGAGTTAGGGTGTAATATTATTGCAGATGAAAAAAAATTTGTAATTATTATTTTATTTTTAGAATATTCAAGACTAGCGACCCGCCCCAGCTTCGCACGGGTATTTTTTCTCTACTATAATATGTATGTATTATTCTTCACTTAATTCTTCCTCATGAATGACTCTGTCTGTTGGTGAAAATTGCATGAAAATCCGTTCAGTGCTTCTTGAAATTATTGCGTTCATACAGACACAGACGCGGTGGGGGACTTTGTTTTATAATACGTAAGGAAGAACATAATTGTATAAGCGACAAAATACAAATCTTTTTACGAGTAAAGAGTAGTTTGCAGAAATTAGCGCCAGCTTAAGCAAAAAAAAAAACCTTATACTAGTTTAGATTTTGTGAAATAGCTGCTACCATTCCTGATCCAGGCCTGCACACACCTTACATGTTCCACTTCCTAATTCTAAGAGTCTTCTGGCTAGACTAAACGCTGTCCTTCCTACTCTCACAACTTTTATTGGTTTCAATTTCACATACATGTTCATAACCAAATTAACAAATCCTGTGACATCAAAGGTTTAAACGACTGATCATGAAGTGGTTATAACAAAATATATATATATACATAATTAAAATGCAACATACTCGCAATTAATCACGAAGACGCCATTAAAATGCAACAGACAGATGGATACTGACAGAAAATAAAGATGACATGATCAGCAAAAGATAAAGACAGGCCGCCAACCGGATGACCCATTTCATACAGATAAAACATCAGAAGCACTAACCTTGAATTCAATCTAAGACCAATCCAAGAGAGATCCCTTTCAGTTGAAGATAAGGCAAGACACCGCTTGTCTTGGCCCAAAATACAATCTAACGGATATCAACTCAGACTACCAATTAATCCGAAAAATATCACACTACGCAAACCAATACATGTCAGATCTTTACGCTTGTCAACTGTCTCTAGATACGGAGCGGCAGACATGGGTACAGTTAAGGAAGAAAGTGAAGTAAATCAAGTACAAAATAATGGAATAGAAGAACAGTATAGAAAAACTTTCAATCGGGACAGACACAGCACAGCGGTTACAAACACAAAGTAAAAAAGAACAAAATTACAGAGTGCGCCGAGTGTGCCCGTACCGAAAGCGTGACCACATCATCATTTGCATAATGAAAACAGCATAATAAAAATCTCGAGGTGATGCTAGACAAAGTAAAATTCTATAAGCGATAACGATTATTATCAAATTTACCAAAATGTTTTGAGAACTAGTACATCACAGCTTTAGAATAAAAGTGACCTATTAAAAACATTATCGATATGTGTATCCTGTCCGTCCTAACCTACGGTGCTCAGACGTGATTACTCACCGAGGTGCAAATGTTTCGCCTTGGGGTTTTTTTAAAGAGCAATAAAGTGCAGAATTTTGGTTGTCAAAAAAGCCGACAGAATGAGGAATACCACGCTGCACGGAAAAACGTAGATCATAGACGTAGGAATAAAGGCTACCAGGCTAAAATGGGATTGGGCAGGCCACGTCAGCCACTTGCAGATTGACCACTGGGCAAGAATCTCCACAATGTGGGTGCCTCTTGCCCAGTAGTTTACGACGTCGCTGCGGCCGACCCGGGAAGAGGTGGAGAGATGACCTAGACGCCTACCGCAAGGGTTGGTTCAAAATGGGTCGAGAAAGAATGTCTGGAAGAAGTTGAGGAAGGCCTTTGCTCAGCAATGGGAAAGTATATGCTGAATAAAACAGACATTAAAAGACAATAAATATTATATTTTATATTATAGTAAAATCTGAAGTTACAAGATTTTAGAGTTGGTTGCGTGTGCGACATGCGGTATCAAATGGTCACGTGGACAAACACAAACATTTTGAACATCGTTATTGCGGAAAGAAAGTCAAAGTGACTTTCCTTCCGCAATAACGATGTTCAAAATGTTTGTGTCCTGAACAAGTGGTTAATAAAAAAAAATACATATACATATGATGTGAGCTTAGCATAAAATCATGCCAGTCTCAAAAAGAATCGGAGTGTAATTTAAAGGCAAGGTTTTTCTTTCTTTTTCATTCTTAGAGTGAGACCACTTTTTTACTCAACTGTACAAGGAAGACTTATGACAACCCTCGTCAAACTGCGGGGCAGTGCACACTGCTACACGAAAAACGTTTTACTTCAACCAGCATTTTATTGGTTTCAATTTCACCGTTGCGTTGTCGCGGATAATACGATAACGCCAGAGTACACTACGTACGCGGTAACGTTTTTGGCTCGAATACGCGTTTTGGCCGGCTATTAGTGCAGTACGCTGGCGGATTTTCGTATGATGAGTCATGAGTTTATAATACGAGGATTGGAAGGGATTGTTTCGTAGTTTGTTTTTGTTGGTTTATTCGTAAATGTTTTATGGTACTGTGCTGCTCTAGTGGAAAATGATAATGTAATAAATAAAACATTCATTTGTTGACGGGACGGTTGATACAGTTTAGCGATATATGCAAATATTTGTATGGTCTACTGGATGTCTTGAATATACGAATTTACATGTTTGTAAACGCACACATAATACAGGAGTAATTCCTAGTGTAGGACAAGGGTTTGCGGATGGCGAGCAATGGGTAGCTCGCTGTCCGACCGTCCGGTAACCGTCCGGACCGAGCTCAAGTCGTCGACGGCGCGTATTGTTCCACGCGCGCCTTAAGGAGATGTCAGCAAACCGTAGGGGCCCAGCAGGATCGAAGCCTACTGGGTGGGGCAAAGGGTCTGCTTCTGAAAGGAAGACTCGGCCCTGGTATAAAAGGCAACGAAGGAACAGGAGTGGGTTTTTAGTCAGTAAAAGTCTGACACGCCCTCGCGCTCTGCCCAAGAGTGGGAGATGGCATTGGATAATTTTCCCACCTACAAAAAAAAAATGTGTAGGGCCAATTATTTAAAAAAAAGTTACGTTAGCATACTTAGAACTCACATTGAAACTTCATAAGAATCTTTTGACTTCCTTTCGAAATAAAAATATCAAAAACCAATACTCCAATTCACTCACCAAGTAATATTCGAAATGAATACCTGACATAACAAGCGCTAACTTTGCTTACAAGTTTGTACACGAGTGACAAATTAACATCATGTTCCTAAAACTACGCAAGTCATTTCCACTTTTATTTCTTTAGGATAGGGGTTAAAATTCCATGTGACTTCAGTGTACTATCTCGGGAACATTACTGGAGCATAGTTGTGACAGCATGTTTACGTAGTGACGGAGAGTTAATTTGTTGAACGCGTTTTCGCTCGAAATATTATTAATTATATCACAATCCCATTGTCACGTACATTCGTTATAATTTAATTAACTCCAATGAAACATAAATTATAATTAGGTTGAAGTATGTATTGAAAACAAACGCGTATTTGTAAAGGTATTAATTTTAACACCGGATGGTATGAAGGAGGAAAGTTTAATTAAATAATGGTGATTCATGAGAGGTTTTTAGGGTGTATTTTTATGAGCAGATGTGAAATAAGTTTTTGATTGTTAACGTTAAACTCTTTAGTATCACAATTAAAAGTTACTATTTTTATATAACTGTGACTCGTCTTTTAAAGGTTGCACAATACCTGGTAATCCTTGGCACAGCTCAGCACACACGAGGTCATAGTTTTCACAAACACTTTTCAAAAATCAATCAACAACGCCATTGAAAAATGTTATGTCTCTGCACCACCCTAAGGTCGACTGGTAGAAAATGCCTAAGGCATTAAGTCCGCCTTTGTACAATGTTTCATTAGTGCATAAAGTTTTAAATAAATAAATAAAAATGCAGGTTGTCATCGAAATGTGATTTCACGAACCATTAAGCGGACGGCTTGGTCCCTGTCGTTCACACAAAGAAATTTGAAGAACCAGCCAAAAAAATGAATCGCGCATAGAAACAGCGTAACGCTTTTGCCGATTCCTTGTCGGAGTCGAAGCCAGATAAAAAATAACCTATAAAAAGCTACGGAACAGAAAGACAGAGTTACTTTCACACGAACACGATCATATTTTAAAACATTTCTCAGTCCAAAAGAAAGCTGAGTGAAGACAGCGCCTTCTTCAAAGCTAGCTTACAAAAGAATGACCCATAACAATCTTCAACAAATACTCCTACTGTAAATACTTTAAAAGACTCTTCACTAAGGCTTGTAGAGCAAGGCAGCTAATTAAAACGTGTACGGTATCAGTGTTGTCGCTAAGACGGTAATCCGGGCCAATCCGCGACGTAACTATAGCTAACTCGACCTATCACCGGCTCTTGCTAGCAAGAATCTACCCTGCACGAGACAGATCTTTTACGTAGTACGAAAATAAACAGTATATCAAGACGAAGTCATTTGTTTGCAAATAAGAAATTCCTCCCACAAGGTGGATCGATGACCTGATGATCGTCGCGGGAATGCGATGAATGTGAGATGCTCAGGACTGTTCGTTGTGGCGACACTTGGGGAAGGCCTATGTCCAACAATGGAGTATTTCGGCTGAAATGATGATGGAGTAATTGATCTCCTATTTAATTAAATACTGGGCAAGTGCGAGTTGGACTCGCGTACTGAGGGTTCCGCACAAACTTACCAAGACTCCATTTAGGAATTAAACTATTATAAGTAAATAGTTCAAGTAGTTCAATTCCCGAATGGAGTCTTGAAGATTTTTCGGAATCGCAATTTTTTTTTTGTAACGTAACAACAAATTTACTTTTTTCAGATTTTTTCCTATATCTTACCATAAGACCTTGCTTTATGCCAATTTTCAGGATTTTGGGATTTTGGCTCTATTGATGATGAATTTTGATTCCCTTGTTAGTGTCAAAATATACGTTTTTTGCGACATCAATTCTTTTTCGTTAACTCTTAACTTTGCTTTTTTTAAAACTTCAAGGGATAGCAGACTTGAGTATATGGTTTCTCTCTGGACTCGATACCTCCACGCGTTTCCGAGATTAATGGTCTTGACAGACAGACAGACAGACGGACAACAAAGTGATCCTATAAGGGTTCGCCCATACTGCATTATCTCCCTAGGGATAGAATGACTTGCTGTAAGTGATGTTGTATGACATATAATAGTAGATTATGTGACTAGAGGATAAAGCAGTGTCTTTGAATTCCGAACGAAACGAAGGTTGCTAATTTTAAACCCGAACGACAGTGAGGGATTTTTTACGAGTTAATCTTAACTATCACTCAAAATGTTTTGAGATTTGAAACAAACAAAATTCACTACTCAAAGATACTATAGTTTAATCTATAACGCTCTCGCTTGTTCATTACATTTTTTTAGATTTTTTTTTTATTCTGTTTTTTTTTTGTTAGTGGCCAATTTGAAATTTGAATAAACTTGCTTGATGCACTACATTTTAATTCACATATTGCTGACGGTTTTTCACGTTCCAAATTCAAATCTCATTATTCCCTAGGGATCGCCTATACTACATTATCTCCCTAGGGACATAATGACTTGCTTTAAGTGATGGTTGTATGACGTATAAAAGGGCATTATCGAGCGGTGGTGTAAAAAAGGGCATTATCGAGTAGGTGGTGTAAAAAAGAATTGCATGCTTATTCCCCTTTGACCCACTGTTTCCCTTACCCTGTGTGCTTGAAGTGAAACTATACTCATGCGAGAAGGCTGCCAGAACATGTCATCAAGTTAGTCGTCCTTGTACAACTTTCGACTTCGCCTCGCCTTAACTTATGGAATCCATTTCAATTGCCAAGTTTTAATTGTTATTGATAAGTGTGATGATGTTATGCTGTTTACAAGGGAATGTTATAACAGATGACAATCGTGGGAATTCGAATATTGATTTGTTTAATAGTTGTTACATCAATTTCAGAAAGAACAACAGCGATATGTCACCGCAATATATTCCGACGAAATAATTTACTAAGTTTTATCAAATCAAGCTAATGGCCAGTCCAAGTTTCGCAAAAAAATCGTCATAATCGGAAACTGAATTGACCAAATTTTTTACTATAGTAAACAATCTTCATTTTTGGATATTCACTCTTGACTTCAAGACCCCTAGGTTGTAGCTATCAGGAAACACAAACTCTGGCAGGGAATTCTACTCCTTAGCTGAAATTTCAGGATTCTGGGTCAACGAGAAGTACCCTATGAATTTTGATTCGAGAACGGACGTATCTTTACGATATTTTTTTTCGATAACTCTGAAGTTTGATTTTTTCACAGCTTCAAGGGACCGCAGACCTGAGTACATGGTTTTAATTTCAACTCGATACCTCTACGCGTTCCCGAGATAAAGGGTCTTAACAGATAGACAGACAGACGGATGGACAACAAAGTGATCCTATACCCTTTTAGGAAAATACGGAACCCTTTCCGTATTTTCCTTCTGAGGTACGGAACCCTAAAAAAAACTTAAAACAGACAATACAGTGCCGAGAAATATCGTGTTTATAACAAAACTGGTGCTTTCAACAACTATAATACAATAGGTTTATCTTGGATTTCTCTTGTAGTAGAAAATAATAAGCATTTACTAAAGCATCCTTTTCTACCAACAAAATAACACAAACAATTGTGTTCGTCTAACTCAGGAAGATATTCAACGTAATTATATCACAAGCTCGACTTCATTCCTTGGTAAAATTTTCGAGACGCTAATTTAATTCAAAAATGTCCGCTCCGAGGTCAGTTTCACAAATAAACAGAAACTAGAATGCTGGGTGAAACAATTCCAAGTCACATTTCACCACCATCTTTACTGGATTCTTTCAACGCGAACGTTGCGTTTGTTGGTAGTTGGTGCCAAATAACCAATGTTGGTAGGTTTGTCACCAATATTGAGATCAGGAAGTTTGTCAAGTCGGAGTTTTCTTGGATGGAAAACTTTAAATTAGAAATATTAAAAAAATCTTAAGCTATACCTCCTTCTGGGATTTTGGAGAAGTTATTAGTTGGTTGGCCTTAAATGTTTGGTTCGATAATGTAGACTTTACGTACGAACATTTCAAAATGGAATATTTTTCTGGTTGTATTTTTTTTATTACAAAACACAACTTTCAGTCGTAAGGGCCCAGTAGGTTCGAAGCGTACTGAGGCCATGGGTTGTGCTAAAGTGAAACCCGGGGTCCCGGAACGAAGATAAAGAAGGAACATAGGAGTGGGTTTTAGTCAGTAAAAGTCTGACACGCCCTCTCACTCCGCCCAAGACCGAGAGAAGTCATTGAATGATTTCCCACCTAAAAATATTACAATATAATTTTCTTCATTTTTGAGTTTACACACGCATAATGCATTCGGTTTTAACGTATTTAATAAACTAGTATTATAATACTTATTTTTCAAAAATAAGCAACCACAAACAATCCCTAACTATGGCCCAACATTGGCTTCACGTAGGTACTATTGTACGAAGCTACTCTTGCCGAACAACCTCACTTATTCCTCGAATGGAAATGAGGGGCACAAAACAATGGTGTAGTTTGGGCAAATGAGCGCGAGAGGAAAATTTAGTTCAAGGCACGCACGACTCCTGAGCTAAAGTTGCTTTAGAGTTTGCGTGAAAAGCCGGGCGGTGCATGAATGGCTTTATGCTGAATACACATGACCGTACAGTCACAGTGACAATAGGTTTGTCACTTTAAAGTATGTTTATGTTTGCTTCATCTATGATAGAATATGCTTCACCCATTATTACTAAAATGATTTCAATGTCACACAATGACTCTCAGTCAATGGCAATTAAAATCAATTGGACTGGAACAATTTGCCTGCAGCGGTCTTCCCGTCCGGTTACAATTTAGGTATCTTCAAGGTTAAAGTGAATAGGCTCTCAATAAACTAGTGCGATTCACCATCATCGATTGCATCACTGCTTATCATCAGGCGGGATCGCAGTTAAGCACTAGTTTATATCGTTTAAAAAAATACAATTAATTTATCATTGGTGAAAGTGCCAGTCCTTTAAAAATGGTTTTAATTAGATATCATCGTTATAGTATAAAACTGTTTTACATCGGCATCAAGTTTTTTTTTTTTTTCGGGTAGGGAAATCATCTAATGACATCCCCAGCTCTTGGGCGGATTGGGAGATAGTGTCAGACTTTTACTGGCTAAAAATCCACTCCTGTTCCTTCTTTGCAATTTTTTTTTCCAGGGCCCCGGGGATCTCTTTCGCATCACCCATGGCCCCAGTAGGCTTCGACCCTGCTGGGCCCCTACGGTTGCTGACATCTCCTTGAGGCGCGCGTGGAACACTACGCGCCGTCGACGACTTGGGCTCGGTCCGGACGGTTACCGGACGATCGGACGGCGAGCCACCCATTGCTCACCGTCCGCAAGCCCGCGCCTACTGTGGCCGGAAATCGGGATCGGAATCCCGGCGGCGGTTGGGGCGTGAGGACCGTTGCCTCACGCGATCGGCCGCCTCCTTTGCTAACATTACTGCTTCGCAGAAGGACTGCCTGCCACTCCTCCTCGCTCCGGACCATGGCCTGTACCAAGGCCCGGCGTGAGAGATCGCTGCCACCGATCGCTCCCACGAGGACACGGCGGTATCGGCATCAAGTGACGACTGTACTTTTCGCTAAGCAAGCTACGCGCTGTAGCTTCAAAAGGTATATCTCCTCAAACGATTGTGGATAGTATTTTAAAACTGACGGAAATATAAACGACTCGACTGTACGTCAGTGTGTGAAACATTCATGTTCGTAACGTTAGTTGAGTTCAGATTAAAATGTGTTTATCTGTTTTTGAGATGCATGGGATGGGTGAAGTTCGTGAATGCATTATGGAAAACAGAACACATTTTATTCTGTTTTGGGTGTGAAAAATTGTATGGTGATTTTCCAGGGCGGATTTTTTAAGACTTTTGTGTGTATTCATTTAATGTTCATTAAAGTAACTAAATGTTCAACTCGCATTTATGGACACGAAGACAATTTACAAGCAATTAAAATGACAATCCCGCCCTAGAGCGGAAAATGTCGTTGGATGATATCCTACCTAAAAAAAATTAATAATATGTTAAAATATATGTAAAGAAGATGAATATACGAATAATAATAATACTTTTTTGACTCAAGTCCTTACAACATGCCTGATATTAAATCAGGTATGTTTACAATAATTAAAGGCGCACAATAGTTGACACCCTGACTCCTCAACTAGGAATTCCTGTGTCTTAGGCTGCTACTTGGACACCATAAGTATATTTGTGTAATAATAGTTAAAATTGAGTATTGTCTACAATGTTTGTAATGTTGTTTTTTCTTTATTAGTAATGTATAATAATGTATGTATGAATGTATAAATTGATATATATTGATGTAAAAGGTATGTGTATAATATGTAATAATATGTACTAACCTGCCTTGGATTTATATTTACTCTCGGAGGGGACGCCAAAATTGTCACTCGAACGGCGGTTGCTGAAAATGAGCACCGTAGATGGCTAGATTTGCCTAGCGTCACAGTATATGCTGAGCAACGGCCTATTCTTGCTAAGATGCGACGCACAACCTTGATTCTTAGTTTTTATTGTTAAAATTATGTTTTTTTCTTTTATATTTTGGTATTTTGGTTTATTTTTGTTTATATTTTGAGGCCGGCGTCAAAATGCAACAGATAACCTAGATAACTGTGTTGTCTATGGTCCTAGTGGTGTAACACAGTTATGCCCGATACACACAAGGCCTGTCAGGGAACTTAGTTTTTGTATATTTGTAACGAATTGTGCGTCTATTCAGGCAGAATAAACATGTTTTCTTTCTTTTCTTTTCTTTCTTCTTTCATAAGCCCTCAACTAGGAATTCCTGTGCCTTAGGCTGCTACTTGGACACCATAGCTTATCTATAAAATGTTTAACAGGGAATGGCTGGACCTAGTTGTAGCCGGCATGATGAAGGCTAGACCTAGTTTTACCCGAAAACAATCGGCTCGTACTAGGTTTAACCAAGAGTAAGTGGCTACACCTAGTTCTAACCGGCTAAAACTAGGTGTAGCCGCACTTCGGGTATTAGCCGTAACATATTGTACAAGGTGCAGTTTTGAAACTGCACAAAATTTCAAGAGGTTGTAATAAAACTCATAAATAATCATATAAAAATACGATACCTGGTCAATAATCAATAATACTTGTTATTTTATTTTCCTAATTTTAAGTGTTTTTCAGAATAATCCTCTAAATAAACTTTTAAAAAAACACAGAATCACCCGTTGCGATTTATCGCACGTCATGTCACTACGTGTGTGTAAGTGCATCAACCTGTACGAGGCTCCGCCCACTTATTCTACGAAATAATTTAGCCTTAGATGTAGTTCGAATTCGATAATCATTTAATAATGTAGGTACATTATTTTCTTAAATTTCGCTAATTAATAACTCATTTTTAAGCATCACTACAATGCAATGCGAAAATCTTTTAAAAGAAAAGTTCACGTTGACGTCTTAGTTACCTATCAGCTGATGAATAAAATTGTTAGGCCGAGATCAATAAACCTTACATCACGTAAGCAATATTCGCGTCCCTGCTGCACAACTTTGAACTTTGAACCATAGTTTTGCTTTATTACTGAGACCGTGATTGAGACGCACTAATGTTGGTATGTTGTATGTAGGTTGTTGACTATGTCCTCCCGCTCCGTTTTACAAACGCGCCGCGCGCGCGCGGTGTTTAGGTACGAGCGGCATGTAGGCACTCGGCACAGTCGCGCTGTAGGTAAATTCATTTCCAAGGTCAGTTTTTCGTACCTAATAATTTCGTTTATAAGGGATTAAGTTGGTTGATATGAAATTTTCCTTCCTACTTTTTAACGGGCTGAGGACCGACAAAAATACCTCAAGATAATTTGTGCTAGTTTAGTAGGTACCTACTTATGTGTTAGGGTTTTTAAGTGATTGAATCTTGCCTGATAGGTAGGTATTTTTGGCGTAGTTAAAAATTTTAAATCAACTTATTTAAGTACACTAATCAAATTGATTCGGCTAACAACTTTTTTACAAATGATGGTCTATGTACAAATAAAATAAATAAATTACCTACTTATGTTATCTGGAGGTATTGTTCAAAGTTTCCACCTTCACACTCCAGGCACAATCTAGCACGACGTTGCTGATTTTCTTTTAATTTACGTAGCACAAACACATTCGTTTTTAAAGTGTCGAAAGCACTGATCACCTTTTCACGTAATTGTGTAGCACTGGTGATTTCCTCTGTGTACACTAGTCTTTTTAAATCTCCCCACAAATAAAAGTCAAGGGGTGTGAGATCCGGAGAACGCGGAGGCCAAGCCACTGGACCACCGCGGCCAATCCAGTGTGTGCCAAACCTTTCACTTAAGTACTCACGTACTTGCCGACCGTAGTGAGGAGGTGCACCGTCCTGCTGGTAGAAAAAGTTGTGATGAAGTGACAGGGGAACCTCGTCCAACATCTCCTCGACGACGTGTTGCAACAGCTCCAGGTATGTGGCACTGGTGAGGTGACCGTCGATAAAATAAGGTCCAAGCAGTTGGTCCCCTATTATGCCAGCCCACACATTTAGGCTGAACCTGACTTGGAACGAGTGCCGCTTAGTCACGCGCGGGTTATGTTCGCGGTGAGCCCACCAGTGTTCGTTATGAACATTGTAGATGCCAACTCGAGTAAATAAACACTCGTCCGTCCACAGGATGTTGGCGTCTTGGTGTTCCAGCAACCAGCGACAAAATGTAACTCGCGCGGCGTTATCGGCTTCGTGGAGGTCCTGTACTTTGCGGTAATGAAACGGATGCTGCAGTTCTTTATTCAGTAGCCGCCACACAGTGGAATGGTGCACTCCAAACCGTCGACCAGCATCCCGCGTGCTGGCCCGTGGCTCTCGCTGGAAGTATTGCAGGATATCTTCCTGCAAGGCGACAGGCAGGCCTTCGTTGCCGCGACCGTCAGCATGCCGGGGAACGTCGAATTGCCGAAACTCGCGGAGTCTCTGCGTAGCAGCCAGCATTACCCTTTGAGATGGACGTTGCCGATTGGGGAATAGTTCAATAAACATTTCGATAGCTCGAGATACGCTGTCTCCACTGATAGCATACAAGCGGACCATCTCTACCAACTCTACATTGGAGTATTGGTCCGTCATCTTTATCACTAGATATCGCAACCGTAAACTGAAGGCGCACCTGCGGGGCGGATATTGCAAGCGTATGCACACGCCGGCGACATCAATCACACTAAATCACTAAATCGATTGATCGATGGCCGCGGGGGTGTGGCTATTGGGAGAGAGGGGTGTTGTGCGGGGGATAGTAGTTGCTTTGGATCAATGAAATTATTGTTTGCGTGTTTGTGTGTGTGAAAGCGCGGTTATAAGACGAGTATCAGTCTGGCCGCGTTTTAAAAAAGGTAGTTCACACGTACCGATTTTTAAAAAATAAAAAAAAATACCTACTCATTTTATTATTGATTCGGGTCGAGAATCACTAACATAATTACCTCCTGAAATTTTTTGCAGCTTCAAAACTGCACCTTGTATATTTCACATATTAACTATCAACCATGGTCCGGAGCAAGAGGCATGGGCAGCAATCGCTTCTTTCTGCGAAGCAGTAATGCTAGCGAAGGAGATGGCCGCACGCGTGAGAGGACCGACTACCAACCACCATAGGCGTGGGCTTGAGGACGGCGAGCAATGGGTAGCACGCCGTCCAGTCGTCTGGTAACCGTCCGACCGAGCTCGAGTTATCGACGGAACGTCGTTTTCCACGCGCACCTCAAAGAGATATCAGCAAATCATAGGGGCCTAGCAGGGTCGAAGCCTAGTGAGGCCATGGTTCGACTTTGTAAAGGAAAGCCCGTAGTCCTAGAACGCAAGGGCAACTGAAGGAACCACCTAAAAAAAATTATTAACAATCAAAATCCTCAGTCTGAAAGCATTTAGAATGCTCACTATATTGTATATTTAGTGTCTATTCAATTCCAAATAAATAAATCCCGACTCCAATCCCGATAGCTTAGACAGAGCGCAGAGAAAACACTTCTTAAGTCCTTTATTTAGATGAAAATACTGAACACTTACAACTAGATCTAAGTAATGTTCTTTAGTAGTGGATGTAGATAAATTGTCCAAACTGTAAATAGAAGCTTTAATGGTCTGTTTGATCGCCAATTAAATAACATTTTGAACTGATAAAAGATGAGTCTGGTAAGATACTTAAATACTTATGTAGTGTACCTAAAAACTTGTTTATTTTTTCTGTGCAATTATATATTTACAACTAGCTTCTGCCAGCGGCTTCACCCGCATGAAAGTAGGAAATATATATAGCCTATATCAGTCAGAGATAAAGTAGCAAAAAATAAGAAAAAAGTTAAAAATCAGTATGGTAGTTTTTGAGTTTCTTCGTTACATATAAAACTATAAAAATACAAATAGCATAGCATAGCATAGTCGGCCTTATAATGTTCCCACTGTTGGGACTCAGGCCTCCTCTCTAGGTGAGGGAATGGGCCGTAATCCACCACGCCAGCCCAGTGCGGGTTGGTGGATGTCACATGTCTTCGAATTTTTGATTCTAGGACATACCGGTTTCCTCACGATGTTTTCCTTCACCGTTTTGAGAGCAATGGTGATGAAATAAATTACACAAAGTATGTGCAAAAATACAAATGATTCATCTTTATAACAACTTATGGAAAAAAAAACTAGGACGATTTCTAGCGGGTGAATTTTGAGCTCCTTACATACACTGATGGAATTATCTTTTTCGATTTATACAGAAATGCTTGGGAACCCACACACAAACACACAAAAAATAACGCAAGGTCGAGTGAAGCGACCTTGAAAAATTTTGCGTCTCGCCTCAGAATTGTTGGGGTTTCTAGTAAATAAAATAATTAAGCTTTCTTATATTATTGAATGTTTTGCACCGGGTTCCTCCCGGCGCCAATAACTACGAGTAGTTAAGTAATGGCTATTAAAAGTTCAACCAATCACACTCAGTTTGAGCGCATTCAACCATTTATGACATAATTTTTATTTTTCGATATTTTTCGTTTCAGACACTGAGCCTTAGGTGTTCAACTGATTTTTTTTTAATAAATTTGTGAGCAAGCTTAAACACAAAGAATAAGGACGATGAAAATCAAACTCGAGTTCCCTAAAAATTTTTAACCCACGCAAAAAGAATACCGCCCACGTTCAATCTAGTTAGGATAATTCAGGCCAACTCAATTCAAGGTAGTCAAAAACGGAACACTGATACTAAAAATGTAACAAATTCAGCGCACGAGGTCCCTTCGGAAACATTCCTGATTTTACAAGGAACCTTTATATATATTTATTAAGTCGATAGGTATTGGTGGTCTTCTTTTAAGTCCAATAGGACTTTCATTTAGTTGTTTTGACATTCATAAAGCTTACCCCTAAAAAATTTACATACCTACTTATAAAATACTTATTAACCTTATCATTTTCCCACTGCTGGGATTCCAGGCGATCGCCTCCTTTTGCGAAGCAGTAATACTAGCAAAGGAGGCGGGCGCACGCGCGAGGGAATGGCCCTCACGCCCCAGCCCCCGGGATCCCGTCTCCTCCCGCCCCACCCAAGGGCGGGAGATGTCATTAGATGATTTCCCACCTAAAAAAAAAACTGCTGGTATTCAGTCTTGTTTAATAATACTCGTAATCTATAATAAAGCGACGAAAAACCCCTCTGCATCACTAGCGACTGGTAATGTGCTCATTAGACTGATGCCACGACCACACTGTTTTAACAATGCAATGTCTTAAGTAAAAACCATCCCTTAGGCACGGGCGCCTTCAAATTAGCCGCAAAGTGCCGTGCGAGGGCAGCGCGGCAGTAGCGCGCTGCCGCCGCGCTGCTAATTTGGAGGTGCTCTTCGATCACGTTATGTAACAACAAACAAACAATGCACTCAGACCCCACGAGAGTTTAAACCCCGAAGGACTCGAAAATGCCTTATATTTGAGTTGATTTTGCTTCTTTTTAACCGACTTTCAAAAAAGGAAGGGGTTGTCAAGACGTCTGTTTTTTTTGTTTCTTATTCAGCTATATATCTTCGCTAAATGTAAACTGATTTTGACGGTTCTATTTTTTTTCGAAAAGTTTGGGTCCCATTTAAAGGTGTAGATCTGATAATAAGGGATAGAAGCATGGAACTCTTCAATAAATGATAGAAAAATTTCCGGGATTGCTGGAATTACATGTCTGTTTATTGTTAACAGGCAAGCCAAATTCAAAACGTTTTTAAGTTTTTTGTTAGCCCAGCCTTGAGGCTTAAATTTTTACTAAAACTGCAGATTGTTCGGTCTGGTTAAACTAAACATTTCACAAGTCTTTCTTTTTTGTGGGAAATCATCAAATGACTTCTCCCGCTCTGAGTGAAACGAAAGGGAGTGTCAGACTTTTACTGACTAAAACCCACCTGTGTTGCGTCAGTTACCTTTTGCGTTACAGGGCTTTTTATGGTGAAAAAATCATCCAGTGACATCTCACGCTCTTGAGCGGTGCGAGAGGATATGTCAGACTTTTACTGACTAAAAACCCACCCCTTTTCCTTCGTTGCCTTTCATACTAGGGCCGAGATTTCCTTTCAGAAACAAACCCTACGGTAACTCTTTCGAACATTCCCGGAGCCCAAACATTTCACAAACCTACTAGCGCATTTGTAACGCCTACGCCAGAAGTTAGATACAAGGTTCCAACTAGTTCCAACTAATCTATGGAGAAAAACAGTCAATAAACGGCAAAATTTCTTTTTTGAAAACATCTCCAGAAAGACCTACTAAAACCTTCCAAAATCAAAATTCAAATTCGCCATCTCACTTAAGGGACTCCTTTTGAAAATATACGTTTTTCAACTGATATAGTATCTACCCTATTTATGGGCATCACAAAATTCAGAAACAGATAATAAAAATCGAAAGCATCCTTCGCTCATCCATCGACTTTGCGGCCCCGAAACGGCAATTTTATTTTTATTAAAAAAAAACAGAAACTATTCAATTTTTATTTTTGCCAGACCCTTTAAAAACAAGCTTTATTATTTTATGTTTTCATTTTTACCCAGCGGTTAACCAATTTTAATAAAATATTTTTTTATGGTATTCTTTTTATATTTGTGGATTTCCAGAGGTTCAAAAAACTTTAAAATTAGTACAACCTCGACTTAACCTTCTAAATTCAAAATTCAAATTCACCAACCCACTTACACGTAATTGATACTGACAATAAAAATCGAAAGCGATTACCGGACAATTAGTCGATAGTCTACCATATGTAATCCGACACGGTGGACGGTTTTAGGTCGCTCGACTACACTTGATCCGACTCCGGCTTACAGGGACTTTTTAAATGGAAACTATGTAGTGTGTAGTCTGTTCACTGTATTGAAAGCATTTTGAAGGTTACTTTTAAAAGGAATTAGGAAAGGAGATTCAATGAATGGTTGGAGGTCGGTTGGGGTCGTCTTAGAATTTGAAGTGAATTTGGGTTGAAAGCTTGTAGCTTGTTGCTTGACGGTGGTGCACGCTTTGCTTAGAAATAACCTATTCACTCCTGACTTAAAGACCACAGAAATTCCACTCCTTAGTTGTACGCACAATAAATGTGTTCCCAAAACGTTTTGCAGTCACATTCATCATTAACAAATGAATGTGACGGCACTGCTTTCGCAGTGGTTGAGCATTTGGCTGCTGAGCTACGTGTTGCAGGTTTAATTCCCGCGTAAAACAAACCTTTGTATGACCTTTAGTTGTACAGCTGTTCCGGCCTGAGTGGCTTGAGTAGGTATGTGAGTTTACAGGTTTGTGAACGCACCTACAATACAGGATTAATACTTACGGCGGAATTCACCAATAAAACTAATGGCGTTTTAACGTTTGGCTCGCATAATCGCGTTTAGCCGCTGTCACTAGTGTTACTTGTAAAAATACAACAAAAGTAAAATACAGACAAGTGACACTAGTGACAGCGGCTAAACGCGATTATGCGAGCCAAACGTTAAAACGCCATTAGATTTATTGGTGAATTCCGCCCTTAGTGTGGGGCAGTGAGTTTTTTAGTACATATCTATATAGCGCGTTAGGTACCCTACTTACTTCATTCTATAACAGACTGAATCGAGGCAGTTTACATTTTATATTATCGATATCGATAAAACTCCAGGAATAAAATAACGGTACACGAAGCAGGATCTTGCTCCACTCCGTTTAAGTAACCAGTATGCAAGACACGAACGTAAATATTTGGTTATTATGATGTGGATGACTTGCAGACCTTCGTCTTTGCAAGTCATTATGTTGTCAAATGTTAGAGTAAGTTACTTGTGTGAACTTCAAAATTTGTAAGTAAAATATTTAAGAAATAGCGGGACGAACTGGATCGATTTCGCCAGAAATGGAAGGAGGGAGCGCGGGCCTGCGACTTTGGAAAGATTGGAGGTGGGAAGCCTTTGCCCAGGATGGCAAAAGAGGTGGGACAGAACAGGCTGACAAAAATAAACAATATTTAAGAAATCAAAGCATTTATTTAAACCATTTACAGCCACTTATGAATTGTCAAGAAGTCAGTCAGTAAAAAAAAAATGATGCTAATTACACATTCCAAAGCGTAGATCTCTGTGGAGAAGAATTTGCAAGAAACTCCTTGGACACTCTTTTTAATTAATCAAGTATTGTATGTAGTACTTAATTTCTAGTTATGATGGAAATTTTATCTGATAACTCTTGACATTATATTTAGCATGCCTTGGCATTGTATTTAATAATTCCTGACATATTTAATATTCCGTTAAATTGTATTTAATAACTCTTGACATTCTAATTAGTATGCTTTGACATTATTCTAATTAGTATGCATTAACATTATTTGACATTATTAGTATGTAATAAATCTTGACATTATATGTAGGATACCTTGAAATTATGACAACAGTTTATGTTTTCCTTTTCCTTGACATTTTATGGCTTTTGTCAATTGATTTTAAATAATTTAATTTTATGAAAATATTTGTACGCTTGAAACAGCAAAATATTTTGGACGTAAAATTTTATGTAACACCTTGTAACAACAATATTCTAACAAAAAAAAATGTTATTATTATAAATAAACAAACAATCCACCTAACCTTTTCTCAACTATGGTGTTTTTGTATGGTTTTTTATTGTTTTATTTTCTATTGTTTTTGTATGTATGGTGTTATTTAGGGTGGCTTCCAGTCTAACGAGATGTGGTTGAGTACCAGTATTTTATATGGTTCGAGTGCTTCTCAGACCTCGTGATCACGGTGGTAAGTCCCCTCTTTGAGGAGTAGCTGGAGAGGCGTCACGGTGTCCTCACCTTCCGTATGACGCAGGTCCTCACCGGACATGGTAAGTTCGGGAGGTTTCTGCATCGGATACAGGCGGAAGAAATGCCCGAGTACCACCATTGTGTGAACCGCACGGAGGCGATGGTGGAGCATACCGTGGAGGTGTGCCACGCTTAGGCGGAGAACCACCATGTCCTCGTGGAGGCGATCGGCGGCAACGACCTCTCACGCCGGGCCCTGGTACAGGCCATGGTTCGGGCATGAGGAGGCGCGAGAAGGAAAGGCAGGCGGTCGCCTCCTTCTGGCTGGGACCTCTCGCGCCGGGCCCTGGTCCGCCTCCTTCTGCGAAGCAGTAATGCGGCCATCCGGTTATCCACTGGTGGATTCTCTACGTTAAAAAAACCCATACTTATTAAATTTCGATATGTAAAGATGAAATTAGACTGTACGGGTCCATGAAAGACGTGTCCTAGAAATACTTTTTATTCCGGGAGTATATTCCTCTGAGACAATTTTCTATTTTTACGCGAGTAAAGCTGCTGACAACAATAAGTATATAATAAACTCCAACCTAGTTTCCAGCTATATTGGTCCGAAATTGAAATTGTCAACTAATGGTTCCAGTTCGAAGTGATTTTACCAAAATTTCATGTATATTGCTTTCACCGACACGTCATCAACTCATCATGGATCATCACGTCATTATTGTCCATTTATCGCAGGGTTGATCGGTACAGGGGTCTATTGACCTAATTATTCATTAGAGAATATTTGACAAACGAATATTAATGAAATAGTAGAGAGGAAAGTTATTTACAATAAGATATTTGGGTTTAATAATCTAGCAATAAACAAAGCCACAATGTTTTATTTGTTTTGGGTTTTCGAACCGAGAATATCATTATCATCATTTCAGCCGATAGACGTCCACTGCTGGACATAGGACAACCCTAAGCCTCGTGCGACGACTGGTCCTATGCATTTACTTTTTTTTTGATAATATGATTTGAGAAATCATCTAATGACTTCTCTCTCTCTAGGTCGGAGTTGAAGGGTGTGTCAGAATTTTACTGACTTAAACCACGACTCTGATCCTTTTTTTATATATAATATAATAGTATAATATAATATTCACACACCTAATAATAATAATATTCACACACAACGCCGTCTAGTCCCAAGCTAAGCAGAGCTTGTGTTATGAGTACTAGACAACTGATAAACATACTTAAATACTTCGAAATACATACATATTATAGATAAATAAATTACACCCAAACACAGAACAAATGATTGTGTTCATCACACAAACATTTGTCCTGGGTTGGAATCGAACCCACGGCCTCCGGCATAGCAGTCAAGGCCACTAACCACTAGACCAACAGGCCAGTCATTACTTGCCCTTTGCGTCCCAGGACCACGAGTCCCCCTTCCAGAACTCGACCCATGGACCTGTTAGGCTTCAGCCCTGCTAGTCCCCTACGGTTTTGCTACTGTGTCTTTGTTTTAGAAATTAATATTCTTTGTAAACATGAAAGTAAAGTCAGATCGAATTTTTATGGTGAGAAAAAGGTATTAAAACAAAATATTTAACAATATACGGAACGAGCCAGAGAATACAAAATTACACAAGCCTTATTAGAATTTAAAAATTAAAATGGATTAACATCACAGGTTTAAACATTGTTGTGTAGATATTATGACATCAAACTATATTTAAATAAGGTGGTATACTAACCAAACTAAACATTAAAATAACATTGGCCACCCTAAAATAATCCGAGAGCTTACTGCCACTTTTCCTTTATAATTTTCATACGCAAATCTGGCGGTGGCCTAAAACCGGCTCAGACGTAAGCCGTCGTATCCACAGAGGAGGAAGCTCATGGAGTAATAATGTTTTCGACACACTTGCTCAGAAAGTGACTATTATTGCACTACACTTAGGTATATAATCACGCTTATAACCAAACTGTGACTTTTTGATTACCATTATGCACTAGTGTGATAATGTAGTTAAAACCTTTTTGTTAAACCTCTGTTCCCATTTTTTTTTGGATTTTAATGACCTGGTCACTTGGAGCTTTAAGTCAAGCCTCTGTTCTCAAAACAAATTTTTAATTTGAAAAAAAAAAACACATTGGTAAGTATTGCGTTCAATAGTAAATATTAGTGTCTTGCTTATTTTATGCAAATTGTGTTTAAATAAACTATTTTAACTTTTACATGTTAAATAAATAAATATTTCATTCCAAAAATTATTTTTTATTTAAGCAACCTCATTCTTATTTTTAAACACTCTAGCTAGAGTAGCTAGTCTATGGCCGCCATTATGAATGCGCGCGCATAAGAAAACAGAACAATTTTTTTGCCGCCATATTACAAAAAAAATACAATAGTTAATTATTATTTTATAAAAATGTCTACAACTACTATTTATGAGGAAAGTGATTTGTGCTGTACACCTCCCGATATAAGATGTGAAGCCCTTAACGTTATGGAAAGTTTACTACCAGAATACTCAAAGCAAAAATATCTGTTGGCATACCAAAATTTCATACAATGGAAAATCAATAAAAATACACAGTCTTTTTCCGAAAATGTATTCATGGCGTACTTTAAAGAATTATCGTCCAGGTACAAACCTAGCTCTTTAAGGTGTATTGACTCAATGTTAAAAAGTACAGTGCGAACAAAAAATGGAGTGGACTTAAAAACATACTGCAATTTAACAGTTTATCTAAAGAGACTTTCCGATGGATTTCGAAGTAAAAAATCTAAGGTTTTAACACCTGATGACATTGAAAAATTCATAAAGGATGCTCCAGATAACCAATATTTGGCTACTAAGGTTAGTTAAATTCGTTTTCGGTATACTCTGTGTAAAGTACGCGACTCCAGTCGTATGTTGTGTGATAAAAAACTTATTTAATGATTGTTCCTTCTTTATACTAAATAAAACTGATTTTTAATTTTTTTTTCTTCTCAAGTGTGCCGAAAAACGTCGTATGATACACGTGAATATTGGCGATTACCGTCCTCGGCTCTCTTAAGATCCTCGCCTTCGGCTCGGATCTAAATACCGCCTCAGCGGTAATCACCAACATTATACACTTGTATCATAATGTACTATTAGTGTACCCAAGGGATCATTATCGCATTCATTTTTTGAAAATGAGTAAATTCTAAATCTTATCCAAATACTCGAAAATATACAAAAGCATTATCTCATGAAAAATGCACCCTTCGTGTGAAGTATGAATGGGAAAACGGTTTTTCCACCCATATTTAATCTCCTTAATTACTCACCCACTTACTATTCAGGTACTAAAACAGTGTTAATTGAGTAACAAAGGGGTTTTTGAAGCTAAGAAAACAAACATTTTTATCTCTCATATCCTAATTTACAGGGTGTTTTGTGCATCGTATGCCAAATTAAAATGGTCGACGGGAGGGGTCATCTGCTATCCTTTCAGACCCCTAAATACTAGTCATGCCCTGTGGATTTTTTTTCATCGACTTTTTATTGTTTTATGAAAATAAGGCCCAAATTTTTCATTCAAATACAAATTTTAAAAAATATATAAGGCTCACAGGCACAAAGTTAAAACAAGATTTTTATAGCATGTGGCACATCACTACCAAGAGGATAAACTAGAGAATTTTTGAGGAAGTTGGAAGAATCCGATCGCTTTTGGTTTTTTTTTTTTATCGCCAAGTAAATAGCTGTAACATGGACAGCTTTAATTCAAGTCCAAAACTTTGCAAATAAATTTAAAAGAAACTAGATAGCTAATGTCACTAATTTTAAATTTAAAAGTACTCTAATACAATAGACATTTAAATAAAATTAAAATTCAGAGTCTACGCCTTATATATTTTTTTTTTATTTTATTTGAATGAAAAATTTGGGCCTTATTATCATAAAAAAATAAAAAGTCAATGAAAAAAAATCCACAGGGCATGAGAAGTGTTTAGGGATCTGAAAGGACAGCAGATGACCCCTCCCGTCGACCATTTCAATTTGGCACACGATGCACCAAACACACTGTATATTTATTTATGGTACACTGCATCTCATTCAGTATTCTTCTTCTTTGTGTTGAAGATTCAAGATTCATTTAATAGAAAGCTAATATACCCTACATATTATTTATTATGCCCTAATCACAAGGATATAGTGTAAATCTTTAAAGGTGCACGAATGTTAGCACTCCATTGAGTTACTACTCCGTATCAATACCTGAGGCGGTATTCGAGAATGGCATTAGCTCGCTTGACATTCGAGGCGTACGTCAAGAGATGTCCCTCGCATTTAGGGTACTTCCTACTATCCGTTTGTTGCAGTTTTTTCGATGTACCGAAAATTCCGACATTTGAAAGAAAATTGGTAGTTATTTCTAGTGTTATTTAAACGCTGTTGGAGATTTTATGAATTTTCTCTGCCGGTACAGGAATCTGAAAAGCTGAACGCTGCGTATTCAAAATTCTCATAGGCCGTGAACAACGTGAAGATTATTACGTCCAGATTCCTTTCGTGTAAAAAATATGCGGGAGGAAATGTTACTTTGCGTAAATTAAATTCCTATATGTACTGAATAACTCCCTTTATGTTTAACAGATGAAAAGTAGCGTAAAAAAAGTTAGGCATAAAAAAAAATTATTCAGCAAAAAAAAAAACTTTCAGTCTCGTCATGGTTGCAAGCGCCACTATTGAGCTTAAATCAAAAACCAGTTAACACCAGGCAAAGTGTATTTCCACAAAGAATTTACCATAAGCTCCGATAGATGTCTAAGATTTTTGATAATATTAATGATTAGTGACAAAATTTAACATTAATTCCATTATTTCCAGATCCTTTTAAAATGAAACTAGTGATTTAAAAAATATCAGTAGTTCCATCATGGAACTGTTATTGGTACTAATGGTAACGAAGGAATGGTACAAGTGATTTTATATAAATATTTTTTAATTGATATAAACCAGTGCTTGACTGCGATCCCACTTGATGGTAAGCAGTGGTAATAATGTAAAAGAATTATTTTACAGAAATAAATCTTAGATCCAAACTTTTATAAGCCCTTTTTATTATCTTGGATCCCTACAGAACCTACATGTTAGGTACATCATTCGAAGCTTTACTAACGTTCAGTCAATACAAATTGCCTACTCACTGAGGTACCTATTACTTCGTCTGACTTCCTATTTTCATGCTAATCCAAGCATAAAAGGGAAACATTGAAGGTATTAAACCGTTCCTAATTATGCTAAAGGTGTGAAAGTCCATTGAGAGGAAAGCTATGGTTCTAAAGGTGGAAATCGTATTTTAATTTATGCACGATTAAGTCCCTTGAAATAATTATGCTTTTGCTGGTAATACCTCGGAGATATTGCTCTTTTTATTATTATATTATTGAGAGTAGTGATAGCACAGTGGTGGCGTCGTAGCGTCTGCGATTAATGTACGTAGTGAGTTCGAAACCCAAGTAGGTGCTTTACTTTATATAACATCACCACTGCTCTCTAAACGGTGAAGGAAAAAGGCAGTTTAACCAAAAATTTCAAAACATGTTACATCTATCAAAACGAAATGGGCCCGCATCCCATTCCCTTAATGCCATATTATTGTTTTAGAATCCATATTCCTATATCAAACCTGTTTTTCTCTTTTTTATTTGAACATAATAGAAAATATCGCAAGGCTCCTCATAAACTAGTGTGCCTCATCATCAACGAATCAATCACTACTTACCATCAGGTGAGATTGCAGTCAAGCACTAGTTTATAATATAAACAATAAAAACTTTTTAGAAAAAAAAAATAACCGACTTCACTAAAAAAAACACTAAAAGGATCAAAATAACTTTAATTTCGGATGTCGGTGTTTCTCGGTATTGTTTGTTTCTTATTTAACACCGACTTCCGAAATTAAAGTTATTTTGATCCTTTTAGTGTTTTTTTTAGTGAAGTCGGTTATTTTTTTTTTCTAAAAAGTTTTTATTTCACACTTTTTAGTTGCGATACACTTATAAACAGAGTGCCTATTTCTAATGACAATTCCAATTAACCCAAATACTGCTAGGTTACATTGTTTTATTATAAAGTTGCTGTCATCAGATCAGTTCGATAGTACCTTATAGCCAAAGAGCATCTCACGACAATTCTAATAAGCCCAAACACGGCTAGGATACATTGATTAATTACGGAGTTCCTGTGCCTACCTTCCGGCTCCATCATCAGATCAGTTCGATAGTACCTTATAGCCAAAGTGCATCTCATGACAATTCTAATGAGTCCAAACACGGCTAGGTTACATTGATTAATTACGGAGTTCCTGTGCCTACCTTCCGGCTCCATCATCAGATCAGTTCGATAGTACCTTATAGCCAAAGTGCATCTCATGACAATTCTAATGAGTCCAAACACGGCTAGGTTACATTGATTAATTACGGAGTTCCAGTGCCTACCTTCCGGCTCCATCATCATCATCAGATCACTTCGATGATACCATTTTCAACGTAACTATTCAGAATCATTCATTTATTTGTATTGTCATAGTCGCTTAACTATATCTTCAATGTGATATCTATTTGAGTATGAAGTTCCGTTGACCATTTCTGGTCTTCTTCATCAGTTCCACTTCATCAAATGTTACTTTTTGACTGTAAATGCTTAAGTTCTTGATGAAAATACTAAAATTACCATAGGGTTGCCTATAATTTTTGAGGAGTTCCCTCGATTCCTCATGGATTCCATCATCAGAACTGGATTTTGAAAAAAATGGGACCAATCTGGAAGCATATCCTATAAAACGAAAAAAAAATTTTGCAAATCGGTCCATAAACGACGGAGTTCTGAGGTAACACACATAAAAAAAAAAAAAAAAAAAAATGATGATAAAAAAAAAAAAAAAAAAAAATACAACCGAATTGATAACCTCCTCCTTTTTTTTGAAGTCGGTTAAAAAAAAAACAGATTTCTCTTTCATTTAAATAGTTCAGAATGTGTGGGATTTATTTATCATTTTATATTTTAAGTTTGCCTGACGAAAGTTAATTTAGAACTTTAGCAAAACAAATTATTTCTGACGTTAACTTTAGGACACTAAATTCAGTTTTGTAAGTCACCTTTGTGGTTTAACTTAATTTGTGCATTTAAGATGGCCCTTCCCGATTCATCTATCGTCAACGAGAACATAAAATATCTTGGGCTAAATTAAAAAATAATTATGATACTACTAGCTGACCCGGCAAATGTTGTTTTGTCATATAAGTTATCAAATAAATCGAATTCACCTATGAATCAAATCAAAAATTCTAAAATTGCAATTACAAAATGGGGGCTGGGGGTAGGATGATAAAAAATAGAGCCCACTCGTCCCCCTGCCCCCCTTATCTGACTATTAGAGAAAAGTGGATGTGTGGCCACCACAGGTAAGTCCGATTAAACAGCCGACAACCTCCTAGGTAGGCCTGCGAGAGGCCACACAAAAAAGAACCAAAAAAATGTGTATCTGTGATTGCGCACATGCTTGTGCACTATGCATTATACTAATCACCGCTGAGATTCGCCAATGTGATCGAAATTCGATCGGGATGGTTATTTTTATTTTAAAAACATTTGATTGGCTATTTTAGCCTATTGAATAGGTATTTTATGAAAAAGTCATTCAATAGAGTAAGACGAACTGAGAAAATTGTATTGATGATTTTAATGATCATCATCATATTTTGAACAACATACAACTTGCCACTGGCCTGCAAAATATTAAAAAAAAAACTCTTGACAAAATTTGATTTTTTGCGGGTTATCTTCGAGCATCCCTCTTAAAAAAAAGATGTACATCAATCACATGAGACTTGGGTCCCCCCTCCCATTCCATGAAAAAGTTCGTTTTTGTCATACATTAGATATTTTCTTTACCTACCTGTTACATATTTTATATTTCAAAGCGATCCATCTTTGTCACTCATGTTATTTTATTTATTATCTAAGCATAGTATATTAAAATAAAGTAATGTTAAGTTATTTGAAAAATATTTTTTTATTTCAGTTGAATGGAAATAGTATTATGAAACGATGAAAAAATATTACTTTAGTGCTCACAATTTTGTTTATTTACTATATTTGAAGTAAAAATCGTTCTCGTAGCAAAATGTTAGGAAATATTCTATCAAAGGAGCCTCTCTTACCTACACGAAGATCTGTCAACCCTAGATCTAGGGACTTATTTTACGAAATTAATATCAGAAGCGAGATGTTATGCTTTTTTAGGGTTCCGTAGCCAAATGGCAAAAAACGGAACCCTTATGGATTCGTCATGTCTGTCTGTCTGTCCGTCCGTATGTCACAGCCACTTTTTTCCGATACTATAAGAACTATACTGTTGAAACTTGGTAAGTAGATGTATTCTGTAAACCGCATTAAGATTTTTACACAAAAATAGAAAAAATACAATAAATTTTGGTGGTTCCCCATACTTAGAACTGAAACTCAAATTTTTTTTTTCATCAAACCCATACGTGTGGGGTATCTATGGTAGTCTTCAAAAATGATATTGAGGTTTCTAATATCATTTTTTTTCTAAACTGAATAGTTTGCGCGAGAGACACTTCCAAAGTGGTAAAATGTGTCCCCCCCCCCCTGTAACTTCTAAAAGGAGAATGACAAAACTAAAAAATATAATTATACGATGTACATTACCATGCAAATTTCCACCGAAAATTGGTTTGAACGAGATCTAGTGAGTAGTTTTTTTTTAATACGTCATAAATCGTAAACCGCAATTTACCTTTCAAGTTTGTACGGAACCCTCAGTGCGCGAGTCCGACTCGCACTTGCCCAGTTTTTTTAACCTTTTCACCGCCTACGTTGGATATATCTGACAAACACTCCCGCGTTTATTCCGCCAGGGTTGCCCATAGCATAGCATAGCATAGTCGGCCTTATAATGTTCCCACTACTGGGACTCAGGCCTCCTCTCTACAAGAGGGAATGGGCTGTAATCCACCACGAGGGCCCAGTGCGGGTTGGTGGATGTCACATGTCTTCGAATTTTTGGTTCTAGGACATGCCGGTTTCCGGTTTTGTTTTGAGAGCAGTGGTGATAAAATAAATTACACAAAGTAATGCGCCTGGCTGGGTTTGAACCCGCGACCGTACTCATAAATCGGAACCGTTACCACTCGGCCACCACTGCTCTGCGCTCCTGTCACCTATAGGGATTAAAGAGCTAAACGAGATGAAGTTCCCAGTCGCAAACACACGACGGTGGTGTATTTGGCGAAAACACTCGTCGGACCAGTCCGACGCAAGCGGTTAAAGGGTTAAATTTTGTTCAACGGTAAATCGATCGAATTTTCATAATCAAATATTTCTTTATATTATCGAAAACTGGCAAGATTGAAGATTCAAAGCATTTTATCTATACTTATAATAAATCTGTAGAAGTGAAAATTCTGTACATTGAAAATATCAAAAAAAAGAAATGGCCGGGGGTGTTACTAGACCGACACCGAACCCAGAAATGTGATTAAAAAAAAATTTGTGTCTGTCTGTCTGTTTGTTCAGGCATCACGCAAAAACTACCGGTTCGATTACGATGAAACTTAGTGTAATTATTCTTTAATATCCTGGGCACCACACTGGGTAATTTTTATCCCGGAAAAGTATATACAATAAAAAACAAACTTAATTTTGCGGTTCGATCCCTAGACCCGATTACTGTACCAACCGCAAATAATAAGTTTGTCGTAGCTTACATCACCCGCAGTGGAGTTCACTAAAGGGCACACGGCTAAGATACTATAATATTTTATCTTAAGATACAATATCGCTCGCCATACAATTCAATGGACTATCACACACGACGAAGATAATCCATACTATACTATAATATTATAAATGTGAAAGTGTGTGTGTCTGTTTGTTTGTCCGTTTTATCGACAAATTCTAGTTTCTCATTGTTCAATACTATGTCACAATCACTACTTTTGACATTCGGTAAGGAAAATCATAAGTATTTAGTTTTTTCTCATTGAGAACTAGATTATTAGCAGTGAACCAGTTTTGGACCTGCAGTAAAGCGTTATTTTCGTCGTCAAGATTATTAGTCCTTCTATTTATCTTAAAAATCGAAGAAGTGTCGTCGGCAAACGACACCATATTAAGTTTGTTTTGCAACAAACGGGGTAAATCATTAATATAAACTAAAAATAAAAAGGACCTAAAATTGAACCTTGGGGTACTCCCCTTTTCACATTTAATCCCGATGAATTGACACCGTTTATCTGAACTAGTTGTCAATCAAATAAGATTTTAACGCTGTTTTGTCTAGTCCGTAATGCTCAAGTTTCAGGAGTAATGTTTCATGAACCACACAATCAAACGCCTTAGATAGGTCACAGAAGATTACTATAGATAAGATTACTATATCTTGTGCCTCTTCTCACCCATTACAAACGTGTTTTAGTAAGGAGACACCAGCGTCAATTGTACAACGTCCTTTGGTGAAACCATAGTATTTACCGTGTAAGATGTTATTCGTGTCAAAATGAGTGAGCATTTGATATAACATTACCTTTTCAAGTATCTTGCTAAAAACTGGCAGCACGGACACTGGCCTATAATTATTAGTGTCTTTCCTGTGCCCGGATTAAAATAGTGGTATCACTTTACTATATTTCATTAGATCCGGAAAGACTCCTTGATCTATACACAAATTAAATATTAAAGCTAAGTACGGGGCTATAGTCTCCATAATTGAGGTACACACTTCGATAGACATACCCATAAATCTTCGGTCAATTTAACCTTGATTCGTTTAAAAGCATTTGTTAGGTAGTTACTGTTATGAGGTTTATATGCTTAAAGTTAAATTCAGTCGAGCATGCTGCAACGTTCGCCTGTAATAAACCAAAAGCATGCGATGAAGTCGAATTTAGGGCTTCAGTAGTTTTAATTGGTATTGTATGGTAAAGAAATTTACAAATTCTTCTGCAACTAGTTCGTTATCGCTAATAAGACCATAATGAGTCTCCAATGGTCATTATTATGTCTTTTGTTCCTGTTGGTTTCATTATTTATAATTTTTCAAACCGTTTCTATTTTATTATCTGCTGATTTAACTTTTTTGCTAATGTATAAGGCCTTAGCTGCCTTACAAGTATTTTTAAACATTTTTGAATAGTGTTAATAATAAACTTAAGGCCATACAGCTCAAAAAGTCTCCCTATTTATTCTGATTCCTTTAGTTGCTCAGTCACTAAATCTAAACTTAGGGCAGATCCTTTTAGTTTTTTTCTCAAAAGACTCGGTTTGAACTATTGAAAAAAAATTGTTATACAAAATATTACCATTGTTCACCGCAAGGTTCCAATCACTCAACGTGCTAATTAAAGTGCTGTTAAATTTATTTAGTTTACCGGATGTTATTGGTCTGCATTGTATCTGCATTTGTTGTATTGGTAATTTGGATTCAAAAGTTACCATTCGGTCGGGATACCAAAGCACTTTGGTTTCCCAATCAGATGACTATAGCTATTATGATGGTACCTATTAGGGTCTATTTTAAATAAGCCCCTGATAATAACGTAGAGTCATCATTCCCATGGAAATGACACCTTGCACGGAAACCAATTTTGTTTACGTCATCATCAAATTACTTCTCCCGCTCTAGGCGGAGAGAGAGAGTATCAGACTTTTATTGGCTAAAACCCACAGTGGTCCTTAGTATCGGCTCTTACTAGCCCCGGCAATCTTGCTGACATCTCATTAAGGCGACCTGAGCTTGGTCTTTACCGGACGGCCGGACGACGAGCTGCCCGAAACCACAGAATAAGTAATAGCCGAAACTACTAAGAGAAAAGAGTTTATCACGTGCAATATGTATGTAACTAAAATTCCTATGTAAGGTATGACCCAAATACTTCTGTCTTAATACTACGAATACAAAAATAATTAATTAAAAAACAGACGTCAAACTAATTTCCCTTACGTCATTCCGGTTTCGAGTGACTGCATTATAATCGTATGGAGAGTGAAGTGTTTTTCGCAGCTTCCGGCGCGAGCGCCCACGCCGGAAATTGACGTCAGCGCCCTCCCCCGGAACAACTTCCGGTACATAATCGCGAGCGACACTGGACGCATTCATTTTTATAATGACTTTGTGTTATGGACGCGTTCGTGATCGGCGAAAATGAAAATGCGGAATAGATTGATGAGTTTGCTTTTTTATGTTTTTAGGGATGTGTTGACTTCTGACGTTACAGACGAGGTCAAAAATTTATCTAAGACCAAAGCATTTGGCCAAAGAAGTCAGAGCAAACTATTTAACGGAACCCTTATAGGATTACTTTGTTGTCCGTCTGTCTGTCTGTCTGTCAAGACCCTATAACTCGGGAACGCGTAGAGGTATCGAATTGAAATTAAAACTATATACTCAAGTCTGCAATCTCTTGAAGCGCGATAAAAATCAAATTTTTAAGTTAACGAAAACAAAAAGATATGGTGATACTCTCGAGAAAATCTAAATTCATAGGGTACTTCCCGTTGATCTAGAAATCTGAAATTTTGCATAAAGCAAGTTCTTATAGCACAGGTATAGGAATAAATCTGAAAACTGTAAATTTGTTGTTACGCCGTAACAAAAAAAAAATTGCGATACGGAATAATCTTCAAAACTCCATTCGGGAATTGAACTGTTTACATAGGCATATGTTGCATAAATGAAGATATTCAAAGGAGAACCAATGTTACAGACATAGCCCGAAGAATCGCCAAACTTAAGTGGCAGTGAGCAGGGTACATTGCTCGCAGAACAGATGGTCGATGAGGACGAAAGGTTCTGGAATGGCGACCACGTACCGAAAGACGCGGCGTTGGAAGGCCTCCCACAAGGTGGACCGATGACCTGGTGAGGGTCGCGGGAATCCGATGGATGCGAGACGCGACATTTGGGGGAGGCCTAAGTCCAACAGTGGACGTCTTTCGGCTGAAGTGATGATGATGATGAAATTTAAAAAGCTACAAAAATGTTTAAAGCGCAAACAACACCGCCCTGAAACTTCCAAGAAAATGTTAAAGGCAAAAACACTTCAATCAAGTTCCATTAGATTAACTACTAATTACATGAACTGATGACGTTCGATAGCAATCGTGGACGCGTTGCTATCGCGATCGAACTTAATGACAAATTTCACAAGCCTATTTGCATGATCACGTAATATGCCTGGAAAATCTGATTTTAGCTTCAATATTTTGATGGACTTTATAGCTGTAACGTAGTCCAGTGTGTCGTTACGTTGTTACCTTGCGTGGTTTGTAGGGAACTAGGTTATGTAAGTTAACTCGCGTTGGAAAACGTGAACGCATAGCATTATGGCATATGTATATGCCGCCTATAATGTTCTCACTACTCAGGCCTCCTCTCTAAGAACGAATGGGCTGTAACCCACCACGCGGGTCCAGTGCGGTTTGGTGGATGTCACGTCTTTGAATTTTTGGTTCTAAAAGATGCCGGTTTCCTTACGATGTTTTCCTTCTCCGTTTTTGGGAGTAGTACAGCTAAGTAGTGGAATCCCTTGCCGGAATCTGTGTTTCCTGATGGTTACAACCCGAGAATCTTTAAGTCAAGAGTGAATAGGTTACTTCTAAGTAAGCGCGCTCCATCGTCGACCGCATCGTCGCTTTCCATCAGGTGAGATAGCGATCAAGCGCGAACTTATCAAGAATTAAAAAAAATAGTAGTGTTTAAGAAATAAATTACACAAAGTATGCGCTTGACTGAGTTTGAACCCGCGACCTACAACTCGTAAGTCCGTTACCTACCACTGGGACATTGCTGCTCTTAAGTACTTCTCTAAAAGTAAACCTGTGGTCTTAGAACGCAAAAGGCAACTGAAGGATACAGGTGTGGTTTTAGTCAGTAAAAGTCTGACACGCCCTCCAGATCCATTCAGAGCGGGAGAAGTCATTGGATGATTTCCCACCATAAAAAAGGTGTCTACGCAAGTTATGGATGATGATGATAGATGATAGATGTCTACGCAAGTTATGGACGCAGCAGCAGTCGCAACTGATATGTGGACGCGGCAGTAGTCGCACTTAATATGTGGACCTTCTTTTAAGAATATTCTTATATTTAAATATATGTCAATTTTAAAATAAAAAGACATAGAAGTAAAAGTAAAAAATGTATGCCTTTTTATTTTGAACATACGATATAACAAGAAAAATAAAAACACATAATTAAAATTACATAATATATACACAATAATTCCTACCTAAAATATGGCGTCAAAAAATTCCTCCGCATCGCTGTCGACTGGAAGTGTGCCCAAAAGACTGGCGGCATTGCCACGTTGTATGGTAATGCTTAATCTCTGACCGAGGTAAAAGCCAGCCCTTTGGTCACGCGAAGTGTCAACTAGCCGTTTATATATAAAATACAATACAATACATATATAAAATACAAGAATTGGATTTTAATATTGTAATCTAGTTCAGTGCCTATTGTGTAAATGTCAATGCAGCAAAATATACCTTGTTTTTCAGTATCATCGTAAAACGAAGCTGTTACTTTTGTTCACATAAAACGGTTTAAACTGGAATTTTTTAAAGTAATCCGTGCAGTAATCCGGTCTCCATTGGCCATCGATTAAATTATCGTTGATTACATTTGTTGATCCTGGATGCAATGAAGTTACTAGCTCGCATATGGCAGTGTAATCTCTTTGGCCTATTTACTGTAGGGATTACAGTATGGACTAGACAGTTTTAACATGACAGAAGTCCGCTTCATAGAAATCGATACCTCCTGCGGCAAATGACAATCATTTTGTTGTTCTTAATCACTACATAGTATAAAACAAAACTGCTTCCCACTATCTGCCCCTATGTATGCTTTTATCTTTAAAACTACGGAACGGATTTAGGATAGAGTGATTCAAGAGAAAGGCTTATATGTATAATACATGTATAATATAGTAGAGATACACTGATAATTTTAGAGGTTTCTAATCTGATGTCGTAAATAAACACATGTTTTGCGCTTACCCTACTAGATAGATAAGAGCGAGTGAGACGATTTCATGCACTGACTGGATGTTTGGTCTCTACAATTAGTCTGACTACTGAAATATAACTTTGTAATAGTTACCTCAATAACATTTATTTAAAAATCAGACATGTAAAAATAAGTAAAGTTCATTTATTTATTTTTTGAGCTTTAAAGTGTCTGGCAGAAGTTTTGGTCCATGGAAAGTATCTGACACTTATGATACTACTTTAGAATAATATTCTACAAAACATCTATAAAAATCAGGCATAAAAATTTAAGTCAAGTTACTCTTATTTTTAGTTCCCTTTCTCACCTGGTACCTGCCCAGGGCCTCCAAGGAGGAGCTGCACAAGCACACAGGTATTCAAAGCACATGAGACGCTACTGAGAACCTAAGGTTTCATCCATGTGAAAATAAGTTATGTCAGACAGCTCTGGGATCTTGGTCTATTATACGTATATGGTATTGAAATATGTGCTATAAGAAGACCTAAATATTCTTGCAGCGATGATGATACTGAAACGTCAAAATAAGTATTTTTGACGTTTCAGTATCATCATCTATTACTATTCATTCGTAACCATATATGCGTTAATTTGACTCGCACTTGGCTAGTTGTTTTATGAATCCCCCCCCCCCCCCCCGAATAGTACATTTTGATACAAGTGGAGATAGTTTGTCATTGCAACCGAGAGCCAAATGCAACTGCAGTGACTAATTTCTACGTGTATCAAACGATGTTTTTCAATATAAATAAAATAAAAAAAGCCTTTTTATTCCATGCAACAATACAAATCAAAAGAAATAATTCCTTTTACATGCAACTTTAATCATATTATTTACTTAATTTAATTGTACAATTTCAATAAATTAGTGATTAAAATTTCTCTAAAATGTAGTTTGATTTACAATTTTCATAACAGTATTATTATTTTTGTATATAAGCATAATAGCATAATCAGCCTTTTAATGTTCCCACTGCTGGGACTCAGGCCTCCTCTCTAAGAGAAGGAATAGGCCATAATCCACCACGCGGGCCCAGTGCGGGTTGGTGAATGTCACATGTCTTCGAATTTTTGGTTCTAGGACATGCCGGTTTCCTCACGATGTTTTCCTTCACCGTTTTGAGAGCAGTGGTGATGAAATAAATTACACAAAGTAATGCGCCTGGTTGGGTTAGAACCCGCGACCTACAACTCGTAAGTCGGGGCCGTTACCGCTCGGCCACCACTACTCTCTATTTTTTTTTTTTTATATCTAGTTTTGTATATCTAATTATTAAATAATACATATTTAATCCCTATCTCAATACAATTTTTTATACTGTTAAAAAATAAAAATAATAAAATTGTTTATTTATCCAAGCAGTTTGTCATGGCTTTCGTCTTTGACAGGTTCATCTCTAACCCCACTCGTTTCCTGTTCACGTGAAGTGTCTCTAGCATATATTGCAGGCCACAGCTAGTTTCTGATAACAATACGATATCGTCTGCGAATCTTAGGTGATTTCAATATACTTACGGATAAACAAGTGCTCGCGCACTTTTCCGCACTAGTGCAGAAAACAGTAAATTGCGTAGCTAAAAGCGGTAGTAATAAGAGCGAGTTTTCGAGTTGTGAAAAACTTTACTTCAACCCGAGCGCGTTTTAAACGAAACAAAAAAACTCTTCCACTTTATTATGTTATTATAGTACTCGTATAAATTAAGTTTTTTGCATATCTTTTATTGGAGGTCCTCAATAGCTAACAGCTGGCGACACCATCTCTATTCCTGCTCATATTTTGATCATAGCCAGTCGGTGA
Source organism: Mythimna impura (assembly GCA_905147345.3). Lineage (NCBI taxonomy): Eukaryota > Metazoa > Arthropoda > Insecta > Lepidoptera > Noctuidae > Mythimna > Mythimna impura. The sequence goes on along the minus strand of LR990353.1, from coordinate 18,277,114 downwards.
TATGCCAAACAGTAAAGTAACGACAAGTCTTAGTGAAGATGCGTCACAGAAAATGTCACATCAAATCCACCCCTTGGCCCGTTGCGAAATTCTTTTGGCAATAAATTGTCGAAATGCCTTCGAGTAAGACCAGTCTGTAAGATCGACAGTATTGTGCACTAGGCACCTTTGCGAGTCGTCAAGCGTGTATCGGTGCAGCCGACTGCGAGCATTTTAGTTCGCTTCACTTTGTAACTTGCCAGGTAGTTCACTGGGCTCTTGACGCTAAGCAAGCCTGACAGTGCGTTTTCAACTTTACATTTAAATTTTTCGACAGTCTAAATATTTTTATTTTTTTTGACTTCGCACGATTTATGCCTTCAGCCAATTTCAAGTTTAAAAACTATTTAGATATTGATACTATACAGGGTCAGGTCAGGATAAAAATGTTATGGCTGTTTATGTCACAAAAAACGTATATTTCGACACTCTCAGGGAGAATCAATATTCATAGGATACTTCCCGTTGACCCAGAATCCTGAAACTTGACATAAAGCAAGAACACAGATATAGGTATAAATCTGAAAACAGTAAATTTGTTGTTACGTCACAAAAAAAAAACTGTTTGCGATTCGTTGTTGTGTAACTGTTCGAGACACCATTCGAGAATTGAACTATTTACATAAGTAAGTTTGTACGGAACCCTCAGTGAGCGAGTCCGACTCGCACTTGCTCACTTTTTTTTTGCACTAGACAACATTTTGTATGAAGTATTAGCATATGTTACAAAAAATTAAAACTTGATTAGTGATATTTGCCAAAATTTTAGTCACTTCTGGACTTTCAAGTAGGTAGGAACTAATAAAAATCTATTACGGCATCAATTATGATAATAACTTAAATTTCAGTACAGTCGCGCTGTAAATAGTTTTCAAATTGGCTTCAAATGATTTAATCTGTTATTTTGCATAAAAAAATCTTACTAACTCAAAAACTACTGAATATCGGTAGAACATTTGGTGGCTTAATTTGTTGCATTTTAGTCCTACCATGACGTCCTGCAAGGAATACGTCGAGTTAGCAGTAACCCTGTATAAAGTCACTTGGTTTTCCAATATTTGACAGCAGATGTATCAAGTCAACATTCTCGTTAAGCTTCACTATGCTAGCCAATACCACAATAAAATTATCAGCTCCATTTCAAAAATATTGCGCCTGTTTCAATTACGGTTTTCAGGAACATTCACACATTACACACACACATGCATATTCACATTAGGTAGAGTGAAAGCGAAACCCGGGGCCCTGGGACGAAGGCAAAGAAAGAATAGGAGAGAGTTTTTAGTCAGTAAAAGTCTGGCACTATCTCTCGCCCCGCCCAAGAGCGGGATTTGTCATTAGATGACTTTCCCACCTTAAAAAAAAAACCATCAGTTGCCGCCGCTTAGCGGAAAGGTCATCTATTTTGAAAACATACATGACGTTGACGTCAATTTAACTAATATCATTAACATAACCGTTTTGACAGTTACCTGGACCGAACGACTCAGTACTGCCTCCGGTGAACGTCATTATAGAAAACCTTCATTAATCCACATATACACATACCTACATTATATACATTGTACTTGAGATACCAAACTTAATCAATTTTACATCACAATATCCGCTAGAAATCAATTTGTGAACGATTAAAACAGCAACTGAACTTCACTAGAAAAAATCCTGCTAAAAAATTCGACAGTCGTCAACGATAAAATGTCACTTTGTGCCATATTTCTTTTTGAGTAGGCCTTACCTAAACACCCCTGAAACTAGATAAACATTACTGAACCAGGAATAAAGGGAAACCAGGAAAGCTGTAGGGGCATTTAGTAGACTGGGCTGTATTTGGGTCGAAGGTACTACCAAGCAACTACAATAATATTTGCGCCGTCCTAAGATATCAGTGCCGTAAGTAACATCCATTAGATATTCAGCCTAAAGGTCATAATAACAGTTATCAATCTGAGCGTAAGTGTTATTTTATTTGTCACTAGCGGTCTAGCTTCGGTGTTAGAAAACTTTTAAATTTTCGGCTTTTCTATGCATGCATGTATTATACACCAAACCTTTCCTTATGAGTTGCTCTGTCTATTGGTGAAAACGGCATGAAATTCCGTTCGGTAGTTTATGAGTTTATTGCAAACAGATAGATTAACTTTATTTTATTAAATGTAACGACAAACTTACTTACGTTCCGTATGGTGTTCGGACGTTAAGAATAACACCATCCCATCTCTTCCCGAGGGTGTCGTAAGAGGCGACTAAGGGACATACCAGAGAATGGGCAGAAGCATCCTCTGTACATTACAACAACCAAACTGCGATCGCCAACCCGTCTGCCAAGCGTGGCGATTATGGCAACCCCCCCCCAACATGAAAAATAGAAACAAAAAATGGCCCCTAGTGCCCGGCAGCCCGTCTACCCTTGACTCCGGTAGCGGTCAAGGCCACGACGAGGCAAGGGGTGCGAAGAATCTCCGGATGAGATTTGGCTACCCATCTATGAAACGACTCGACCTGGCAACTTTTAACACGCGTACACTGAGGACTGACGAGAAGATCACCGAACTGGAGGAGGAATTGAGCAGGTTGCGATGGAGTATTGTGGGATTGTCTGAAGTCCGAAGACAGGGGGAGGATACGATAATTCTCAAATCCGGTAACCTGCTCTATTTCCGGGAGGGTGACCAGCAGTCCCAGGGTGGTGTCGGGTTTATCGTCCACAGGTCCCTTGTGAACAATGTGGTGAAGATCGAGAGTGTGTCGACCAGGGTGGCGTACCTTATACTCAGAATATCATCAAGATATTCGCTGAAGGTCATACAGGTCTACGCCCCGACCTCGACACATCCCGACGACGAAGTAGAATCCATGTATGAGGATATATCAAGAGCCATGCATGGTTCTAAGACTCACTTCACCGTGGTCATGGGGGACTTTAACGCGAAACTGGGCAAACGAGACGATGACGAGCTGCGAGTGGGGCAATTTGGATTTGGACGTCGGAATCACCGGGGACACCTACTGGCTAGCTTTATGGAGAAGGAGGACCTCTATATGATGAATTCCTTCTTCAAAAAGCGTGAGCATAGAAGGTGGACCTGGCAAAGTCCTGACGGTGCAACTAGAAATGAGATTGACTTCATCCTGTCGACGAAAAAGCAAATATTCAATGATGTCTCTGTGATCAACGCGGTGAAAACTGGAAGTGATCACCGCGTCGTAAGAGGCACATTGAATATTAACATTAAGCTTGAAAGGTCTCGACTGATGAAGTCTACGCTCCGCCCAGCACAGATCCAGATCCAAAACCCCGAGAGCTTTCAGCTCGAACTCCACAATCGTTTCGAGTGCCTAGGAAGCTCCGTGGATGAATATAACGATGGGTTCGTGGAAACTGTCCATACGGTCGGGTCTAAGTTTTTCAAGACTCACCGTACAAATAAAAACAAGAAGCTCTCCGATCCGACCCTCGAGCTAATGAAGAAGAGGCGTGAGATGATTCTGCAGTCTTCAGACGATGCGTGCATATACCGGCAGCTCAATAGACAAATCTCGAAGTCCCTGAAACGTGACCTTCGCCGCTTTAATACCGCAAGGATTAAGGATGCGATTGAGCGGAATAAGGGCTCTAAAGTATTTGCACGAGATCTGTCTATTGGGCAAAGCCAGCTCACGAAACTGAAGACCGACGATGGCAGAGTCATATCCGCCAAATCGGAGCTTCTGGGAGAGATCGAGGCTTTTTATGGACAGTTATACACGTCTATCGTTAAACCCGCTGTAAATCTAGTGAACGACCCAAGAGCTAGATTGACTCGACACTATACCGAAGATATCCCGGACGTCAGCCTGTACGAGATTAGGATGGCTCTGAAGCAGCTGAAAAACAACAAGGCGTCGGGTGAGGACGGAATTACGGCCGAACTCCTGAAGGCGGGTGGAAAACCGGTCCTTAAGGCCCTTCAGAAGCTATTTGATTCCGTCATACTCGAGGGAAAAACGCCACAGGCGTGGAGCAGAGGCGTGGTGGTACTCTTCTTTAAGAAGGGCGATAATGCCCTGCTTAAGAATTATAGGCCCATCTCGCTTCTGAGCCATGTCTACAAGCTGTTTTCCAGAGTCATCACGAATCGTCTCGCGCGCAGGTTCGACGACTTCCAGCCTCCCGAACAAGCCGGATTTCGTAAAGGCTTCAGCACCGTGGACCACATACATACGCTGCGGCAGGTTATACAGAAGACTGAGGAGTATAATCAGCCTCTCTGCTTAGCGTTTGTGGACTACGAGAAAGCCTTTGATTCGATTGAAACTTGGGCTGTACTGCAGTCTCTCCAACGGTGCCAAATTGACTATCGGTATATCGAAGTGCTGAAGTGTTTGTACAAAAACGCCACTATGTCAGTCCGACTACAAGACCAGACCTCGAAACCTATCCTCTTGCAGCGGGGTGTGAGGCAGGGAGACGTTATTTCTCCGAAACTGTTCACGGCAGCAATGGAGGATGTCTTCAAGGTTTTGGAATGGAGAGGGCTAGGCATTAATGTCAATGGCGAGTACATCACTCACCTTCGGTTTGCCGACGACATAGTAGTCATGGCTGAGACTACGGAGGAGCTCAGTATAATGCTTGGTGACCTCAGTAGAGCTTCCGAAAGAGTGGGACTTAAAATGAACATGGACAAAACCAAAGTCATGGTAAACAGCCATGTAGCACCCACTCCTATCAAGGTCGGGGACTTTACACTCGAAGTTGTAGACGAATACGTTTACCTGGGACAGACGGTCCAGTTGGGAAGGTCTAACTTCGAGAAAGAGATCAATCGTCGAACCCGACTCGGCTGGGCAGCGTTCGGGAAGCTGCGCGGTGTCTTCTCGTCCAATATACCACAGTGTCTCAAGACGAAAGTCTATGACCAGTGCGTGTTGCCAGTGATGACATATGGCTCCGAAACGTGGTCGCTTACAATGGGCCTCATTAGAAGGCTTAAAGTCACCCAAAGGGCAATGGAGAGGGCTATGCTCGGAGTTTCCTTGCGTGATCGAATCAGGAATGAGGATATCCGCAGGAGAACCAAGGTTGCCGACATAGCACAAAGAATCGCCAAACTAAAGTGGCAATGGGCAGGGCACATTGCCCGCAGAACAGATGGCCGTTGGGGCCGAAAGGTTCTGGAATGGCGACCACGTACCGGAAGACGTAGCGTTGGAAGGCCTCCTACAAGGTGGACCGATGACTTGGTAACGATTGCGGGAGTCCGATGGATGCGAGACGCACAGGACCGTTCGTTGTGGCGACGCTTGGGGGAGGCCTATGTCCAGCAGTGGACGTCTTTCGGCTGAAATGATGATGATGATGACGACAAACTAAAATATTCTCCCTTTCTCTCCTGTATCTAAGTTAAGGCTAAGTTAGTTTATTTCGTGAAACAATGTATGAGAAATTTTAAATAATAAATCTAGAAAGATTACTGATATGAGAATACTAATAGTAATCAACATAATAGAGAAAAACCGAGAATTTCAAAGATTTGTAACTCCAATAGAAAGCTGGGCTTTTTTTTTTTTTGTGTGTGGCCTCTCGCAGGTCAACCTAGGAGGTTGTCGGCTGCTTAACCGGTCTTGCCTGTGGCGGCCTAGATTCGAGAATCAAAGCCTCCAGCCAGGGCTTACTTTTAACTAAACTTAAAAACTAAGCGACTACACGCTAAGGGCACCCCCTGTGGGGTACGGACCTCGGCTTAGGGCGTCGCTGGGGGGGGCAGCAAGGGACGGGCTGGATCGCACAAAGATATTATTATTATTAACGGGGAATTTTAAAACTACGGCTCAGCGGCGCGGACTGGCTCGAGCAAAGGACGGGGAGGACGTTGACGGGACTGTCGCGGCGGGCCTCGGCGGCGAGGACGGAATGACGGCGGTCTGTATTGTTTACGAACTGTACTGGTTTCCTTACGGCTCTCTTGGAGCAGGGTAATGGGGTCGTCGGGGGTGACAAGAGTATGCCTAGGACGGCGAATCTTTGAGATGAGGGAGGGTTCATATCGGGCGGCCGATACGATAAGGGGGTTGCGGTGTTTCACAGCAGTATCGAAGAAACGCTTGCACAGGCGTTTCATGAACTGCTGGATGGTGGGGATTTTGAGATCTAAGTGTAGATTCTCATTTCGGACGTAATAAGGGGCACCGAGGATTTTACGGAGGGTCCGGTTTTGGAGGGTCTGCATCCTATGGAGGAAACGGGGCTTGGCGTGTGCGAAGATAGCACAGGCATAAGTCATGTTCGGGCGGATTACTGCTGTAAAGAGGCGCAGCTTGCACTTAAGTGACAATTTGCTGCGAGCAGTCAAGAGATAATGGAGCCTACCTTGAGCAAAAGCGGCTCGCGAGCGAGCCTGCTTTATGTGCTCGGCGAAGGTCAAGTGCTGATCGAGGATCACTCCGAGGTACTTGGCTTGCTTCTCCCAGGGGATTGGCTTGCCGTACATGGTGATCGGAGGGGGAGGGAGGACGGACTTCCGCTGTCTCGAGTAGAGAACAGCTTGACTCTTATCAGGGTTAACCTCTATTCTCCATTTCCGGAACCATTTGCCCAAAATGTTTGCGGAGGTTTGGAGATTGCGAGCGATAACTCTGGGGTCACGACCGGTGTAGTAAATTGCCGTGTCGTCGGCGAATAGAGCCAACTGGGCCTTTTTACTCTGGGGAATGTCGCTGGTGAACAGCGTGAAGGCTAAGGGGGATACTACGGAGCCTTGCGGGACTCCTGCTCGGATGGGGTGGGGGGAGGAGAGGGCACCCTCAATTCGATAGCGGAAGGTGCGATTCGACAGAAAGTCTCGCATGATGAGCACGAGACGGTCTGGCACCCCGAGTTGGTATAGCTTATATAATAAGCCATTGTGCCAGACCTTGTCGAATGCTTTCGCTATATCGAAATACAAGACACCCGTCATCGCATTACGCTGGAAGCCAGCGCTTAGGTGCTCTACGATGCGGTGGACTTGGTGGATGCATGAGTGTTCGGTACGGAACCCGAACTGCTCATTAGGAATGAGACCCTTGGATTCGGCAAAATCTTTGAGTCGCTTATAAATAAGCCTCTCGTAGATCTTACCGAGAACATTGAGGAGACTGATGGGGAACTGGAAGACAAAGCTGGGCTGCGTCGCGTTTCTTAATAAAACTAAGGAACTGAACAAAATTTCCACCACAAAAAAATAAGCAAGCATTTTAAGCAACCAAATATCAGTCGTTTTCTTTCAAAAGAAAACTGTACTCTCTACTAATTCGTAAGTAAATAAAAACAGAAATTATTCCGCTTCCTCAAAGGATATTCCAAACTCAACAAACACAGTAAAAAAACAACGTAGAAATTTTGAATGCCGTAAAATTGGCGACAGCTCCATACGGCTTCAAAAAACAATTTTCCCAGTCCCGGCTCCTTTTTATTCAGAGCTCCATCCAATCAAAATCTAACTGTGTATCGGTACGGACGGGCTTCGAAGTAAAAATGAGCAAGATGGATGGCATGTCACCGTAGATACCCGGGTACCCGGGTATCTACAAAGAGCGACCGGCAATAATTCCCGGGAAATATTAAAGAATACACGCGCTCGAGAGCTGGCAACATTTGCTTACCTGTTGATGTACTTGTATTTTGATGAAGCTGTTTGAGATTCAATAAGGGACTTTATTTGAATGCTATAAAAATATTGGTGATTTTTTACTGGCTTAGGTACTTGCTTTAAAAGCAAAGTACGTAATAGGTACTTACTTTGAAGTCAATGGAGAGGTATGAGAGACATTTTGAAAATAATAATAAAAATAATATTCCACAACTATCACACAACGCTGTCTAGTCCCAAGCTAAGCAGAGCTTGTGTTATGGGTACTAGACAACTGATAAACATACTTATACGAGTAGATAAATTACACTCAGACACAGAACAAATGATCATGCTCATCACACAAACATTTATCCTGGATGGGAATCGAACCCATGACCTCCAGCATAGCAGTCAGGGCCACTAACCACTAGATCAATTATACAGTCACAATTCTTGATTCAATAATTATGTTTAAATGCTTCAGTCTGCTCAGTGCGCTCAGTATGATTTATGTTTACTTCGTTTGGCTCTCTGATTGGTTAAAAACTTTGAGCGCGGAGCACTAAATAAAATGTCTTTATTACAAATACATCTCTAAGTTTCTCAGGGGTTTAAAGCACTTGGGGCTTTAAAGTTGTAACCTTAACACTTATTACAGGGCTTACTCTACCTCCGCTTAGGTCGCTGCAACGCATCTTGGAAGTAATACTGTAATCCCAACACTAAGGCAGCTACAGTGAAGGAAAACTAAGGTCTATCTTGCACAGTATAGTGTGGTTCCTTCTTAAGAAAAGCTTGTGGAAATTGGGAGTTCTATTTTCGGTATTGGATAAAAAGATATAAAAGCTACAATCCCGCATTTATTGAACGTAAGAAACGTTGTAATAGCCATTGTCTGTTTACCAATAATTTCGACCAGCATCTTTCTTGCTTCTTTTCTTGGTTCTTTGTAGCTAACTGTATCAAAGTATTTTACAAAAAAACAGTCTTATGCTTACTGAAAGGCGGTCGCCTCCTTCTGCGAAGCAGTAATGCTAGCGAATGGGCCGGACGCCCTCGAGAGGGAACGGACGTCTTCACACCCCAGCCACCGGGATCCCGACCTCGATTTCCAGCCACCGTAGACGTAGGCTTGCGAATGACGAGCAAAGGGTGAATTAAAAAAAAAATTACGACGTACAACTCGTAAGTCGGGGCTGTTACCACTGGACCACCATGGTTCTAAAACTTGTGCTCAAAATAATTGTGGGATTGTTCGAAAGAGTTACCATGGCATTAAAAATAAATAATTACAATTATCAATAAATGACATGTTAACAAAATAAATTACTAACGAATTTATGGTGGATAGATTCTAATAATATAAAAAATATTGCAAGAACAAAATTTAGAAAAAAAAAAGTATATATTACAACAAATGTGGAGCAGTTAATAGATACATTTACACAATATTATGAGTTACCAGGGGGCCACATGTGCAGAAGCAGTCATTGCCAAACAAGCGTGTCTTCGACATAGTCTTTAACCTTGTAATACACTTTTTTAGTTAGGACACGCTTAACATGGGTTTTGAACTTTCCCTCGCTAAGTTCAGTCACCACCTTTGGCAGCTTGTTATAAAAGCGTATGCTGTTTACTAAAAATTACTTGCTGGTATTAGCCAACCTCCACTTGGGCAATACAATTTCGTGTTTACTACGCGTATTTATGTTATGAAAATCGTTTCTAATTTTGAAGAGTCCTAGGTTTTTACGAGCATATAAAATACTTTCTAAGATATAAAGAGAAGGCAGAGTCAGTATATCGATTTCTTCGACTTTATTTCTGAGGGACTCGCGAGAACCCATTTTATAAATAGCCCGAATTGCTCTCTTTTGCAATATGAAAATTGAGTCCACATCAGCTGCAAATCCCCACAGTAAAATGCCATAAGAATAATACCCTCTCGCCCCACCCAGAGCGACAGAAGTTATTAGATGATTAAATTGATTACCCACCTAAAATAACAATAATATAACACTCTCGACCACGAATAAGGGTCCCCGAAACGATCAATTGTGATTGACAATGTTTAAGTACATGAAAGATCAGCTTCAATTGAAGGCGCGTCATTCGTGCATGCTGTAATCCAAGGAATGGTAGAAACTCAGATATTGGTTCACTCATGAACATTAATAATTTATTAAGAACAACCAAACGATTGTCATTTGCCGTCAATGCCTATCAATACACGACGCGTCAATTACCTTCAATCAAAATCATCATTTGCTGTCATTGCCATAGTATCTAGTATTGACAATGACTTCCTTAATTTGAAGTGAACGATCAATTTTTGGCATAAATTGGAGTCATTCGCGTAAACATTGTCAATCGCAATTCACCGTTTCTGGGATCCTTTGTCAGCAATAGCGACTCGACTCGCCGACGAGATAGCGCGGCGTGATATTCCGTGCTCTACGGTCATAACAACAATACATTTTCATTAACTTTAAATAATGACAAATGGCAGTCACTATGCTTGTTATAATAAAGGTCAAAATCCGACAAATGAATGTATAAGGTCAGAAATATTATATCATTCACATCATGTGCTCATGTGATCAAAATTGCTTATTAAAATTGATGAGATACGCAATTGCTTTATGAAAATTACTATGTCTAATAGTTTAGATGACTTCTATTGTGATTTATATTAATTGTTAGATAACTAGAGCAAGTAAATTGAAACCGAGGTCTTAGTTATCAAGTTGAAAGCGGTTGTAGACACTAACAAGACACCACCAAGACAAATGAACGTCTTGAATTTGGAAAAGATTGTTTAAAAAAAAACTTAAAAAAGATTATATTTGTTTTTTTTAACTAGGAATAACTCTTGTATTATTGGCACGTTCACAAACATATAAACTCACGTACAAGACATTTAGATGTGGGGCACCTATTTGTTTCCATACAAACATTTTCCATACAACGTACACATCTTGTCTCTGCTCTACAGTGTTCTGTTCAATCCTAAAACCCCCGCATATCTTAAAGAACGTTTCAAGTTCCTTCATGACACACATACTAGATATCTTAGGTCATCGGAAAACTTGGGGCTAGAGATGCCAAGCCATTCCACCAATTTTTATGACAAGTCGTTTACAGTTCAAGCAGTGCGGCTGTGGAATGCTTTGCCCGTGTCGATAAGGCAAGCTCAAACACGCACGACTTTTAAAAATATGGTTAAGGATCACTACCTTTCCTCTTGAATGTCGTCATTACGTACATCATTTCTTTTTGCTTTCATAATTATATATTTAAATATATATATTGTTTGTATTATATGAAATTTATTAGTTTATGTATTGTATATATATAAATAGTACACCACGAACTACCTGCGTATCTTTTTTCTCCTTCTCTGTCAAATCCATCCAAAGGTTGTCTGTAAAAAATCGCTTTTAGCGATAAGACCGCCCATTGTGACACCCTATTAATTTTAAGTTCCTAATGTAATTTGTATTTTTGGTGTACAATAAAGAATATATCTATCTATCTATCTATCTATCATTTAGTTTAAATTTCCAGACGGATTTGGGACTCGAACTCGCCTCACGCTGTGCAGCAACCCTTCTCTCAACCATTGCGCCAATCGAACCGTTTAAGTATTTGTAAAATAGTAGTTTATCAGGTGATTATAACTATGATAAATCCGATTATAGAAATATCGTGAAAAAATCCGCAAGTACCGCAAATTCGAAGATGTTGTGATATCTAGTTCTCAAAATTATAAAAGTAGAAAATAAGTAAAGTAACGAGGTAGCCTTAACAGCAACACAAGAACCTATTTAAATTTTATAACTTACGGGGGATTTTTTAAGTGGGAAATGATCCAATGACGTTTGTCGCTCTAGGGTAGACCTCAAGGTAAGGTAAGGCAGTTGCCTTAAAGAGTTAGATCATAACCTAATGTTATGATCTATACTTATACATAATATAATATTATAAAGAGCTAAAGTTTGTTTTTGTTTGTTTTTTGTTATCTCTGAAAGTACTGGTCCGATTGATAATTTTTTTATATTTTATGGCAAGGAGGCTTGCCGCTTCGCGGGAAACCGTGCGGTATCCCCACACCATCCGTTCAGCCGGGCCGCCGCCTGCTTCCGCAGCGAGCGCGCCCACACCAACGCCCCATATAGGGCCATGGAGCGAACGATGCCTGCGTAGAGCCTCCGGCAAGAGGTGTCTGTACCCCCTAGGTTGGGCAGGAGCCGCTTGAGGGCACCCTGTGCAATTCAGTTTGGGAGCCAGACGTCGGATGTGCTTCTCGAAATTACACCGGCTGTCAAGAAGGAGTCCCAGGTACTTCATCGTCGACCCGAAGCCGATGTGAACTCCTCGACCATACCAAGGTAAAGGCTTCACGCTCAAGTGAAAGTAGAAAATAATCTCAAGAGAACATACTCCCAAGACAAATTGCCATGTCTGATTTCAGGGAATTGTCTACTCGTGTGCCAAACTTCATCCAAATGTGTTCAGCCGTTGGAGTGTGGAGGAGTAACAAACGTACGCACAAATTTACAGGCGAACGCCAATGCGCCACCGGTACATGGTAGACATCTCACCCATAAGCACAAAACGTTTTGGGAACACATTCATTGTGCGTACAGCTAAGGAGTGGAATTCCGTACTGGAGTCTGTTTTCTGATAGTAAGTAGGTTACTTCTAGGCAAACGTGCTCCATCGTCGACCACATCGTCGCCCTATATATATATATATAAACATACAAACTTTCGCCTTTATAAAATTAATGTGATCAAAGACATGTTTTATTTAGAGTTTATCCATTTTATTAACGTAATAGGCCATTATCTAAACTCCTTCCATTAGATAACACAGTTTTCCCTACGAGAAAATGGTTGCAACATTCTTATCCGAGGGTCCAACTCCGGCTTTCCGACGAAGTCAATTATTTGCTTACTTTCCCCACTTACGGCACATTATACAGTGAAGTGAAACTAGTTTTATTTACATTTCCCGACGCTTCCTGGCCAGGTGTTAGAACTCAACCACTGGCTGATTTGAACTCACCGAGAACTACCACTATGATGATTAACTTTTCCTTTAAAATAAGGTTTCTTCGATCGATCATAAAGTTGTAAACAGAATATTATGATTAAATTCTCCTTTTTTTTCGGTGAAAAATAATGAAATAACTTCTTCGCTCTGGGTGGGATTTTTACTGACTAAAATCCATCATTGCTCCTTAAGGTGCCTTTTGTGTTCCTGGGTCGTGGTGAATCGAACACTCCTTAGAAAATGTAAGTACTTACTTAACGAATTTTTTTTTTATTAATATTCTTTGTGCTTATACAGAAAACGCGTGAAGAGCGAAGAGAATAAAACGTCACATTATTTTATTACATTTAAAAAAAATACAGGGCTCGGGGTCTTAACTTTACATTAAAAAAAAAAACTGTAACACCAAAAAAATATTTATTTTTTTAAAAACGTTGCCAGTCAGTCTGTTCGTCTGTCAAGAACCTTTTACTAAGGAACATATTGTGGAGATATTAAATTGTAATTAATTTCAAATTGTATTTCCCTTTGGAGCAGTGAAAAAATCAAACTTCTAAAACAACGCTTTGCTAAATATGCTTTGTTTACTTTATGCATATATTTTGACACACGCAAGGAAATCAAAAACCTATATGTTATTTCCCGTTGACCTAGGATTCTGAAATTTGGTAAGACGCAAGGCACAAATAAAGGTAAGTAAATTGTAGTTACGTCACAAAATCGTTATCATTATTTACTCAAATTTGTTCAATTGACTGTCTTAGACTCGTCTCATAATTATCAATACGCACTAATTGATAGGGCTGCGACAGCGACCACTTCTGCATGTACCTAGTGCAAACACTAATTACCTATAGGAGTAATTCATTTTTTCTGAGAGCCAGTCGCAGTTTTAACAAGGTTTCATGTGAACCCGGCATTGACCTATTATGCACCAACGCGAGCACAGTTAGGAAGCTCTTAGCAAAGCCATTATTTGAGCAACTAGCACTTGAAACATATATTATTATTGTTTGTTTAAAGTTACTAACAGTTTAAGGTATTGTGGGACCAACTTTGAATTTTTTTGTCTTTATAAGTACATGTGGAAGCTTGTAATTAGCCATTTAGTTATTTACTATTGTCATTATGTTGTTATTAGTCTGTAAGCTTTACTAAAATGTGAAAAATAAACTATACAAATAATTTATTGATAATGCTTACCTATAAATCTTCTTTCTTCCACAACAAAATGTATGATCCAACTTACCTTTGTAGCAAGCTAACAAATGGATGTTCTCCGCACAGTCGTCTTGCCCCAATGAACGCGCTGCTTGCTGACACAGATACTTTCCAGGTACCATGACTTACCCATAATCCAATAAAGACCCTTACTTCCTCAGATAAGCACAAACAAACCGAGCTAAAGCCCCCTATATCAGGCATGAGAAGCCCTCGGATGCAATGTTTCGAAAGCGAATTTCTCGTGTGTTCCGTCGATCACGTTTTATGTAGCGAAGCGAAACGAATCGATGCGAATGAGGGATGTTAGCGAAATACAGAGATAAGTCACGTTCGCGAAGGCCCCCTACTAGTTGATGGATTAACCGTTTACTGATTTAACTCGATCGTATTAATCATAATTTCGGAGAAAGTTTGAAGCGTGGATGATAATCGCTCACTTCATTTTTCGTGGAGATTTATTGTTCAATGTGTGGCGACGGAAGTAAAATATCCAGAAGGTTAAAATGGAAAGAAATACCTAATTTAATTTTCTATATTCAAAAATGTTATTGTTGTCCTAAAAACATTAAGTTTTTATAAAAATGTATCTTTGAAATAGAAAATTATATCATACACAATCGCCAATTTAACCAGCACTCGCAGAAAAGAAAGTTGGATAAATGAGAGTACAATAGTTTTTTTTAAATCAATTTGCAAAAAATAAAAAATAGTGTACCAATGTTTTTTTTAATTGGAAAATATTTTATTAATGCACATTAAATATGAAAGTTGAGAAAATGAGCCACAATTTGTAAGTTTTATTTTCGTATGAATTTTCGATTAATTCTTACATGTAAAATTGTAACTTTTAGACAGAAACGCACAATTGTCTTTTCTTTTCCGCTTTTCTCACTTTCGAACATTTTCATAGACAACAAACCAACACAACTCTATCCAAAGAGAACCCTATCAAACTCATGGTACGGCCATTAATCTGTAGCGACAGATGCTTGCTTCCATCGCTAATGTAGTGAACGGGAACAAATCTGCGATGCTGAGCCATCTCGCAATGCTCTCGGTGATTCAAATGATACACTTATCAATTTGCTGGTTCAATGACAAGTGGGCGCGGATTAGATAATTTTGCAAGCAAGTGTAAGAGACGGAGGAAGATGAGAATTCTTGGAATATATTGAACATATAATAAATTTGAGAGAATCGTTTTTGTACCCATTGAAATGCGTACTTAATTTTTTTATTGTTGTTAGAAAGATCTTGAAAATATTTAGGATTGAAAGACCATGGATTGCGGGATCTGTGGTCATGGGTTGACTACCGAAAGGGAAACCCGTCCTAGAACGCAAAGGCAAAGAAGGAACATAAATGTGTTTTTAGTAAAGTAGTAAAAGTCTGACACACCCTCTCGCTCCGCCCTAGAGCGTGAGAAGTCATTGAATTATTTTCCACCTTAAAGAAATGGATTGTGCGATTGTTCGAAAGAGCAACTGAAAGAACACAGGTGGGTTTTAGTCAGTAAAAGAGGGATCTCAGTCTACCCGAAGCGGGAGAAGTTATTTTGTTATTATCCACAATAAAATAAAATATTGAAACTAAACGAAATAGTAGTAAGTACATATATATCTTGATGATGATACCTTTAGATACGACCAGTTAACATTACGAAACAAGATTTAACTAGGACAGAAAACTATGCG
The DNA here is from genome assembly GCA_905147345.3 of Mythimna impura. Classification (NCBI taxonomy): domain Eukaryota; kingdom Metazoa; phylum Arthropoda; class Insecta; order Lepidoptera; family Noctuidae; genus Mythimna; species Mythimna impura. The sequence goes on along the minus strand of LR990353.1, from coordinate 18,261,504 downwards.
AATGACTTTTTAATAAATAATATCTGAAGTTGAACCCTAGCGTGAACAATTGTAACTACAGTAAAAAATATTTATGGTTTCAAACGGAAAAACGCCACTCCTTATTTATTTAAAAAGCTTGTAAACCAATTGACCTACAACATGCAACCAGCAATTAGGTAATAAAACACATAATTCTTGTTCTAACCTTCAGGCATTTCTAGTAAAAGTACCTAGACCTCACGGCAAATATCAATAACCTTCGTACACTTTCGTAGGTATGAGGGATATAACAAAATCATAGAAGAAGCGGAGGTGATAACACAATAATAATTCTTTAATCTTCCAAAAAGTACACAATGACAAGATAACATCACATTACACAGGTTAGTTCAAATAGTGAGTCAACGACTCCCAAACTGAGCACTGCCCGTATCTTGGGTAGTCGATGAAAAAATAAAATTACCTGTGCCCCAGTAGTAACGACCTTAAGGCCTATATTTCACTGGGACACCATGGTGGCACAAGTGGTCGCGCCGCCATGGTGTCCCGGTGAAATATAGCCCTTACATACTCTTTGGTGGGGGAGTCACTGGCGGCCGGACTAGCGTCCCAGCTGGTTGTGCCACCAAATTGGTTGCGCAACCACACTAGGTGAGTAACTCTCTCTAGAGCTGTATACATTTTGTTAGTAGCGGCGACTAGTCGCCGCGCCGTCATGGTGTCTCGGTGAAATATAGACCTTACTTACAAGTTGTAAGTCGTGAGTTCAAACCCAGACAGGTACTTTACTTACTTAATTTATTTCGTCACCACTGCTCTCAAAACGGTGAAGGAAAACATCGTGAGGAAACCAGCATGTCTTAGAACTAGAAATTACCAGTGGTGCGATTTTTTGCAGAATTTCCGCAATTGCCAAGGCCACGTTTAGTTACAACCCTAGTAGTCTATAAAAACAGGGTGCCACGCTAATATTGCTTAATGCACACCCTTCACTATTTTTATTCCCTAATCCCCCAAATATGCATGGACCATTTATGTCAAGGTGGGGCCTCCCTGGGACATGCTGGGCCACGTGCACCTGCAGATAAGAGCCCATCAATCACACTTGGTCATAAACAGAGCAACACCATTACCCCTCCTGGATGGAAAACCTTCGGGAAGCAATATTTCACGGCATGTTTATAATGGGATACAGTACAGTAGCAGTCTGTTTATGTTAGTAGATAAATTGTGTGTGAAATTGGTCTTTGGATTGTATGGGCTTTATGCAGATGAGATTGATACAAAATTAAAAGTGGCACAAACAAAAATTGTGTAACCGTATTGTTTGATCCAATTATTCCCGAGGATGACAGACAATTCAATTTAGGTGGCCGGCCTACGCATGTTCTAAAATACTGGCCAAGTGCGAGTCGGTCTCGCACACGAAGGGTTTCGTACCACAATATTAAAGTCTAGCAAAAATAACACCGACAAAATAACGTTTCTGGTACAAGGATGCCCTTTTATATATAACTATTTTTTATATTATTTGTTGTTGTACCGGCAATAGAAATACACATTCTGTGAAAATTTCAACTCTCTAATTCTTACGGTTTATGTGATACAGCCCGCTATCAGACGGACGGACGGACAGTAGAGACTCTTTGACACCTTTTGGTTATGGAACCCTAAAAAAACTAAATTTTAATTTCGACCAGTACCAACCTAAATACCGAAATAGTATCCGTCGACATGACACTCTATTTTAAAATGTAAGTACTATCTGATCTGCGAGATTTTTCGTAAAAGTCACCGCGGCTCTGCAGCGCAAAGAGCAGCTGAAAGAACTCGGGTGGGTTTTAGTCAGAAAAAGTCTATCACTACCACTCACGTCACCCAGAGCGGGAGAAGCTTTTTGTTTTTTTTTATTATTGTTGATAGACTCACGCTTGACTGCTGTCTCACCTGATGGAAAGCGACGATACGATCGACGATGTGAATTACCTAGAAGTAACCTATTCACTCTTGACTTAAAGACTTGATGTATAACCATCCAAAAAAACTTACAATGCGTTCCAAATAAGAATATGATAGATTTTTAGGCCGTGTTGTGACGTCATAGCTGTCATATCGAAAAATTGGGTAGGGTGAGCAAAACAATAAATGTTTTAAATAATAATCATGAACGAAAAAAGTTTAATCAGAACCCAGTTCTTCAATTTTGCTAATCTCTACGTCACTGTGTGAAGTGTCTGAGTAGTGGCAAATGGAAGAAGAAGGCGATTGTTCCTAACAATGAAAATAAGAAAGAAAATAGTTTTTTTTTTAACTTATTATGACTTAAATAATATATATTTAGCTAATTTAGATTAAAACCATAACATTTTTACTTCAACTAGATTTAACAAAGACTCAGTAATACAAAGCAAAAAAACCGTTACGCAAATAGGTTTTTTTTTTGCAAACCGTACCTACTATTCAAACAAAATTTGAAAGATCGAGGTTTTTGGCTTTCTTATTCTTATTTGGAACGCATAGTACTAACTGTTATGAAAAGTTGTTTTATTGCACTTTTACTACTATCCCTGTTAGTTGACCCATTGCTCCTTTCTTATAAGAGTTGAAGAATACAACAAGCCAGTTACGTCGAAATGAAAAATTCCTAAACTTCTCATTCCATTTTCAAAGCAATTTTAAATTCGTAAAACTTCACTTCAATATCAGAAAGCATAAAGTAGCAGCATATCGTCTAAGTACAACGCATATTGCGACCATATTCGGTGTAGTGTACCGAAACTGTCTTTCACATACCAGAGCCAAAGAATACGTGTAGGTACAGAATGCCAGCCTCAAACAAGAGCGAATTATTTAAATATGGTAATGTGCATATTTGGTCTCGCAAACAATTATTTTTCATTCAATTTACACAGTGTTCAAATGTTTTAGCTCTTTCAATATAACTGAACCGCTATATTATTAAAATTTATTTTATTTTGGGCTTACACGTGTCAAAAAAAATTGTTATAATAAAACTGTTATTAATTACTGGGTTTATTTATAGTTAACTAAGTATTTTTAAATGTAAGTTATGTATATAAAGAAAATAAATAACAAACTATCAAAAAACCCGTCTGCGTAAAAATAACTTTAAATAAAAACTGAAAAGAAAAAAACAAGTTCAGCCCAGTAGCGTAGAAAACAATTTCATTGCATTAATTAACACATAAAATAAAACAAATAATAAATTCTAATAAGGAACATAAAGACTGCAATAGTGGGACCCATTAAAATAATCTAGACTAAAATCATTCACCATCTAATGTGGATGTGTTTTTATTTTACATTTTTTAGTTATTATATTCTAATATTACTATTTTTAGGCGACATTTATCACTTTAAAGTTCAAAAACCTACCTAGTCATCCAGCTCGCTTATTTTGTATCCTTAATTAAATTGAAGTGTCTGTTTGTAATGTCAAAAATTTGTTTACGTTTGTTTACTAAATTTATATTATTATAAGGGTATTCGATACCTATAACAAAAATGTGAATTTTGCAATTTTCCGTTATATATTGGATTGTTCCGACTAATATCCGAAACGGCTAGGCTGATTTTGACGGGACATTCACTGACGGATAGCAAATGTTACAAGTAGTTAGGTTACTTTTCATTTTCCCACGGTAACGGGTCTTAATTCCCAGGGGAGTATATAAGCATTTTCTTACACCATTGCCTCAAAAAAGGGCAGTAACAAAGTCGAGATTAACAGCTAGTGGATAATAAATAACATATTTCCTATTGTACTTTTTTTTTATATGATCATGATGTACAATTTTGAAATCCTCATGATGAATTCTTTAATTTGATACCCATATTATAGTATACAAAAAAAAATGTCAAAGTATAGCGTCTCACAGTCGATACGTTATTTTTTTTTAACATCACCTATCTTAGAACACTTGGGACTTATCAAGACGAATCTAACGATATCTTAGTTATATAAATCCGTTCAGCGATTTGGAAGATATGAGGTAATAAAAAATATTACATAAAAACAAACACAAAAGATACACGTGAAAACATAACCCTTCTTGCAGTCGGGTAAAAAAAAGATAAATCATTCTCTACTTTACTAATATTCTTATATGTAGTTACAAAAATGCGATAATAATTAGGTTTTTTGATTCATTGTGTAGCTGTCACGACTGTGCTTGATCTCAATGAAGTAGACGCGCGTCTATGTTGCATCCATTTCGCAAAAAGTTGACATTCTGTAGTTGTCTATTCTGTGTCGGAGCTCCACTGAAATTCTAGTGGCAATATCCCAGTGACGTAATATTCGGGGAACATATAAATCTAGATATTGTTTGTGTCTGTGTTGCGAAGGTTGTGTGCACCTGTATATATGTTAAACGTGATGTTGTATTGCCCAGCTTGAAGCTACTGGGATTTGACGTTTAGGGAAACGAGATTGTTTTCTGTACAGATTTTTGGAAGTATTTGGGTGGTTCTTTACTTACCACAATGCCGCTTATTTAGGTAGGTAATGTAAGTTTAACCAATTTTCCGAAAGGTTCTGTTGGTACAGTTGGCATGTTTCAAAAAAATCATATCCCCGAAAATTAAGCTCGTCGCTCAAAAAGCTGCGAACCATTTTACACAAAAAAAAAAATCTAAATAAATATTCTGTTTATGATTTGTTTTTCGAGTAAGTGTGAGACGTCATTTGATACATATGGGCATTTGTCATTGCAGTTCGACTCCATAACGGTCTCACCTTTGGCTCGGGTGTCTATTCCGCCTGGTCTGCAATGACAAAGTTTGCACGCTTGTTTCAAAATGTATATTTCCCACAGCACACCGTTGAAACAGCTTTCATAATTTACCTGTATATTTTTATTGTATATTGTATATTGTAGTACCAAAATACAAAACATTTTAACCAACACAAATCCTCAACGTATTGGTTATATTTCAGTTTACAACGATCGACTTTTCAACAATACCGCTCCACAAATCCAAGTCGACTTCGTAATGCGAAAAATAATTCTTAGCAATTCGAAACGGAATCGAGACGAGTGGATAGCGACGATGGATCTATCCGCATTTGCTCGGAATTCCGCAAGATTAACGTCTGCTGGAGGAAGCACAACGAACCCCCGTAGTGGGCATCCCTCCCCCCTTTCGGTGGGGGATTCCTCTAGCCCTTATTGTGGTCCGTTATTATTACAAATGCCAATTGAGATGACAGATCAAACAATGGACCCTAACTAATTGCGATGCAGAAATAATCCATACAAATAGGAAAGTTGTTCGTAATTGGCCAAGTTTGTTTAGGGGTTGTTTATGATATTTATTAGCGTATTATGCTTGAAGTTTGGCCAAATTTATTGAAGCCGAAAGCCTATTTGAATTGAAATTACGGAACATAATATTTTTGCTTTAGAATAACAATTTAGTTCATTCAGTCCATCCAAAGGTTGTCTTTAAGAGATGGCCCCATGCGATAAGACCGCATATCTATTGCACACTTGTTTTTACAAGATTTGTCATATGTTAATATGAGGTGTACAATAAAGTAAATAATAAATGGTGTATCTGCGTTTCTATTATAATATATTGTAATAAATATTGGTGCTTATTATCAAACTAATGACAGCCCCATATCACGATCTAACAAACACTGTCCACGCCCGGCTGCCTGGAAGAGATCGCGGAATGCCATAAGGCCGCCCATTCTTATATGTATCGTGTTGTATGTTAAATTAAGTAGGTATATAATAATAAATAAATTATAATTATGCCAAATAAGGTTTTATAGAAAAACGAATTCAATTTTATATAAAGCTTGTTTATTAACGTCATGTTTTGCAAAATAGACAAATATACACTTTTAAATTGTCATTTCACTTAAAAATTCCGCATCAACATTTAACAATTAATATAATACATAGTTACACACGCATACACGCTAACTTTAACGCACAAAACACATTTATTATACGTTACATGACGCTGCGTCATTACACGCTCCCTATGAACTGAATTCTTAAAATAAATCTCGTTGCCAACATTTATAGTATAAAATGTACAATTAAGTAGTCAGTTCACGGGTCGTCCATCTTGTAGTGTACAGTAAACGTGTTTCAGCTTTTAAGATAAATACACTTTATACAAACTCATAGCTATACATTAATTACATAATTTTTATTCATTTACTGTTAATAAAGATTCAATATTTCATAATCGAACATAACAGATGGTGTATAAACAAATTAAATGTACTTAAAGTTACAACACTAATTATTGTCGTGGGTCCTTAAATTTTGATTTAAATTTTTATTCCACACGAAAAATTTTGATTGGTGAAAGCAAAGCTAACAAAAATTATACATGGTGATAAGGGTTTAACCTCGATTTCGGTATAGGATGAAACGTTGTTTGTCATTGTTGTTTGAATTATTATCGATACCTATATTTAGTCATATTTTTTACACATTTCATTTACTTTTAATAGATAGAATATTTTAGTCGATTTCATCAAAATAGATCATACTTTATCGGTTGGGCTTTCAATCCCAATCTTAAAAAATATTAAAAATGACATCACGTAATAAATGACGTAATGACGCAATCTGAAAGCGTAACGTTGTGATGTTTTCAGAAGATACGTCACATAATGACGTGCAACATTTGCTCCCGACCGAGTACGATTTATATCTCTTCCTTCAACATTCCCGTCAAGCCTTACATTTACTTTTCCTTATCTACACGTAATGGTACTTTAATAACTTTATTACGTATTCCCGTTTCATTATTCATACGACCAGTCTTATCCAGAATATTATAATTTAGTACCGATAACTTTTGCAAGTCAGTTCCAAATCAATAAACAATTTATGGGTAGAAAAGTTTGTTTGATAAATAAATTTCTTCAGAATATTCAGCCAAATTCCACAGGTGAGTCAAGTGTGAATATTCCGTAATTTTGCTGATTTCAAAATATTTGCTTTAGGCTTTTCTGTTTCTCGCCTCGTTGTAGACCCTCGTCTTTTAGAAATGACATCAACTGGTTTGTTTTGGTAACGATTATACTGAAAAGGTTCAGATTGTATACTCAATCATAAGGGAATTCGATGTTTTGTGGTCCTTTGAATACAGTAAGTCCATCAAAATAAAACAAAGAATATTCTACAGGTTTTATATTTTTCGAATTAAGTAAAAGACGAATATATTTTAGTATTTTCCTCAATCAAAGACATTTATAGAATACAAATTGTTTAGGAATTTCTTATCCTTTTCCAAGTTATCTTTACCTGTTTTGTAAATATGTTCGGGCAATCCCTGAAGGTGAATTCAAAAACTCGACGCCTCGATGACGGCACGTGTTGACTCAACTATAAGATACGTTTTACGCATACTAAGACAGCAACATATTATTTTCCTGTCCCCATTCGTAACAAATCATAATAATTGAGCATTTAAAAATAAATTATTTACAATTTCAAGAATATACAAGGATGTTTTTTTCATTAATGTTAGATGTTATTATTTTCCTGCAGTGAAGTAACTTCGCAGTATTGGCTTCAGCTATTAAGATAATCTTATTTTTTACATATTTTTCTCAGTAAATTTGGTTAATTTTCTCAAGGTTTAACGAAAACTATAAAAAAAACAACCATTGATTATTAAACAGATGATGTCATTTCTCAAACTGTCACTCTTTGCCAGCCGAACCCAAGAATTTGATACAAAACTGTACATGTCCAAAATTGTCCACCTTAACTATAATTACGAAAATAAATTAAATAACCTATTTGCTTATAACATTCATTTATTATACATTATGACTAGCTCTCGTAAAGGAAATAAAATGCACCACGTTTTTAGTTATCTATTTTCTATCGTATGGCACTACAGATTTTCGTCTATCAAGAATGTAGGTTCCGATGCTGAGGTCACATCAGCTAATGCTTAGATAAAATCATTAACTTGGTCATGTACTTTATAAAAATATTTAATTTTCTTAGACTAAGTATTAACAACCATACGTTTAACAAGCGATTAGGCTGGGTTCAGGCAGATCTTAGCCAGGGCTGCCTTAAATAAACTCAAATAATCAATATAACAATTGCATAATAAATTGTAACCTAAATAATAAAATAAGCCTTGTGTATCGTTGTATCAACTAGACCCAGCCTAAAGAAACGGTAACTTAAACTCTTAAATAATAATCTATAAACAGCTCGTTAGTTCGCAGTTCAACGTTATGCTAATTATATTATCAAACAATTCAAGCAAAACAATAAGACATAGAACTTTGCAAAATAATATTATAAACAAGTTTTAAGGCGCTATCACAGGAATGAAATCATGAATGAAATTCATACACCTTCCACAGTCGCTCCGCAATGCTTTGAAGATTTTAATGTGAGTGGTTTGAAAGGAAATCCTAAGCTCAATATAGAGGAAACATTATTTAAATTACATCATTTTTACTGAAAATTTATAACAAATTTGAACGCCAATCATCATCTTCCTGCCCTTGTCCCGTGTTATTTGGGGTCGGCGCAACACGATTTCTTCTTCCATTATGCCCTGTCACTCGTCATACTATCGCTAACTTCCTTTTCATTCATATCACTCTTCACACAATCCATCCATCTTTTCTTTGGTCTCCCTCTCCATCCATCCACATGTAAACTCATAACTCTTTTAGTAACATGCGTTTCATCTCTCCTCTTCACATGACCATATCAAGACAAACGATTCCCTTTCGACTTTTCTGTCACTGGCGCCACTTTCAAAGTTCCCCTAATATACTCATTTCTCACTTTATCCATTCTCGTCACACCACACATCCATCTTAGCATTCTCATCTCAGCTACGTGCAATCTTTTTTCATCCGTCTTTTTCAAAGCCCAACATTCTGATCCATACAGTATGACAGGCCTTATCACGGACTTGTAGATTTTACCCTTCAACTTGAGGCATCCGTGGGTCAAATTTTAACGCCTATCAATAAAGTTAATTAGTTGAGTTAAACATTTCGTTGTGACAAATTCAGTAGCAAAATAATTTCCAAACAACAAGTAGGCATTACATAAATATTTACAACTAATTTAAATTCTAATAGACTCAATCGTCCGCTTCTCGTTCAAACTTATTGTAAAAACTTAAATACTTAATAAACAACATGTAACTGGAATAATGCACATCCTGATACACTCCAATTAGAAGATTAAGTTACAATCATAATTCAAGGACTGGAATTTTACTGAGGCGTCCATTACACGGTCATGCGAGCCTCAATCAAAAACCATCAATCATGAATGATATTTGAATGATGGAATGTTATCGCCATTATGTTTTCGTCATGCAAACGTCAGTCATCGCATTAGACGGTAGGTTTTTCGTCAATCAAAATATTTGACTGTGGAAAAACTGACAGCAAAACCTATCGTGTAATGGACACCTAAAATGCTCCTAGGTAGTATTTTTAAAGAAGTTATACTACATTCGAAATAAGACTAGACATTTAAACAAACCTTTTTGTTCTATCCGTTCAATCGATTTTGACTCCTATTTTGTAGGCGTAAAGATGGCATTGAAAGCAAAAAAAGTGGTCACAATACCAATTATTTACTGCAGCCGCCATTTATCATGCCACTAACGCAATAAAAGTCAAAATTGGTTGAACCGACAGTAAAAAATGTTTGTTTAATTCAGTAATCTTATTTTGAATGGAGTACAATTATTCTAATTATAGGCAAGTAATGGGAATCGACGTACAACATTGGTAGTGCATCGGTGTTGGTATCTACGCACGCACAAACATGCTAGTCACGCAATCAGCATATTCCAAAAGGTAATTTTTTGTCCTAAAATAATGAAATTTTCATTTAATTTTTGTATCCTTTACACTGACGATGTTATTTTGATTTAGGACATTGTAAAGGAGGTCCAACAGAACTTCATTCACTGGATTGAGGCACTCGAAACTATAGTCTCAAAATCAGTCAAAAGAAAACGGAACACATTCACAGTCATTCGTTTTTGATAATACCAGTAACCCCAGCAACATCAAGATCTCGATAGGAAGTGCCCTGCTACCCACGGCACAATATCTTGCTCAATGGAAAATGAAGACAAGGAAGGCCAACCCCAAATAAATGGGATAAGGTCTAGCCAGAACAAGAAGAAGAATTCTTGGTTATTTTAAGATAAAAAATTACCCATTTTAAAAATTGTTGAAATCGATTTAGTAAAGGGGTGACCAGACGGTTGTAAACTAGCGTTCCAATTCCAACCAAGGTCACCTTGGTTTATGTGTTTGGTTTGTATTGCGGCTACATAGATGTAAACCACGCGCCAACACGTTCGGTGGTTGGGAAAAGGCGCCTCCCAACCAAAGGCGTTGAAGGTCATGGTTTACAACTGCTGTCTACGCAGATTGAAACTAGCAAGGTCACCTTGGTTGAGACGTTGATTTGCAACCGTCTGGTCACCCCTTAACCGCTTCTGAACATAATAAGGATATGTGTTTATTTTATTACATTTTGTATATTTAATATATTAGTAATCGATTCTGAACATATTACTTTCAGGATGTGTGTTTATTATGTTACATGTTCTATATTTTATAATATAACATAGAAAGGCAGTTGTTTAACCAATACCGCGTTCAAATTCTTCAAGAACACCACTCATCATTAAATCTTCAAAGCGAATAATACTGTTACCATTATCAGTCTCGAGTGTATTACCTTGAATGTTGTCAAGTTGTTCACCAACCGAGTCTCGTTCATTGCCATTCACAAGATTATTGTTCACTTCACTTCACACATAGTCTCTTCTGCCGGCTCCTATGATGCTGTTCCGTTCACTCACCACTGATACTTCTGAGCCGTCCTTTTTCCTTTTGCAGGATGTGAAGATGTGTGATGACTGTTGGATAAAGAGACGGGTATTTAATATTATAATATTTTTGTTTATTCATATTCTATAACATTAATAATATTTTTAAATATTTCTTAACCCTTTAATCGCTTGCGTTGGATTGGTCCACGAGGGTTTTCGTGTTCTATTCGCCAGGGTCGTGTGTTTGCGACTGTTACTTTATCTCGTTTAGCTCTTCAATCCCCAAAGGTGACAGAAGAGCTGACGAGATGGAGTATTTGGTCGTGTATGTGCGACCCTGGCGGAATAAAAGCGAGAGTGTTTGTCGGATATATCCGACGTAGGCGGTTAAATGTTTTTTTTTTTTTAAATAGCGGTTAAATGGTTAATTATAATCTTATTAAAAAAATAGTAGCTTTCTGGTACCGGGATCTAAATCTACCTACCACAGTCAGGACTTTATTATTTTGTATCATTATTAATTTAAGGCATTGTTTGAGGTACAAAAGTACTTTATAATAGGGGTTAAAGTATGAAATTGCCGTTTTTTAAAACGGGTTGCTTTGAAGTGTTATATCTTTGGATTGTCTTGGAATTATAAGTTCAAATAAACTTTATATTAAAACGTTATTCTATTTTCGAAATTAGGTATTTATTGGTTTATTTGTAGTTTGTATTCGCTTATATTTTGCTTCCAAGCAACCCGTTTTAAAAAACGGCAATTTCATAGATAAAAACCTAATATTTATACGAGTATATTTTTTGTACCTTTACTTGTACATAATTATACTATTTCTTTTAAGATTTTATTGATGGTCTATCTATCTATATTTGATTGATTTTATAATTTACTAAGTGAGGTATTTTTTAGTTACTTTTCCTTTTTTGATTCGATCAGATCCTCAAGCTCATAACATCGACTTGGAACTAAGGAAACAAAAAATATTAACAAGGAAGCTTGATTTTGAAACACCTATTCAGTGATTTGCCACTAAATATTGCATCAATACGTACCATCAGGTGAGATTGCAGTCAAGCACTAGTTTATATCAATTAAAAAAATATTTTCCGATTCTTTAAGTTATCTGTCACCAGTTCGTACTTTACGGCAACCAGTTTGGTTTTAATAAAATCATTTTACGGTTTAGACAAATTGATAAACGTCACATTGATAAAAAAAACTATGTAGCCGTTGTGACGCTTCGAGGATATTAAAAATACCACAAACTTGCGTATAAAAACCAATTACCCTGTCTTTGCTGTCACGCTGTCGGGCAAAAAGAACTAAAATGTAGTGTTTTATTACTTTAACGATTCTTCCTAGTTCAAGTATTAAATAGCTAGATAATTTAATTTATTCTGTCCAAATAATCACTATGTCGAAATTGGGTCGATATTATATAACGAGTCATTTCAGGAAAAACTTTGTAAGCGGTAGTTCGCGAAGTTTTATCTTTTAAAAAGTTATTTTATCATAATACGTTAATAAGATCTATTCTAAGAGATCAGTAATTATATGAATAATAATATTATTTATTTATAGGTATAGTCATTAATACTTTTAAATTAGGGAAGAGAAACGATACGATATTCTTCCTTAAAAGCACCGATATAATAGCTGGTCAGGATATAGTAGGTACATTTTAATACAAGTGGAGAAAGTTTGTCATTGCGACCGAGGTGGCATTCGCCCGAGCCACAGGCGAGGGTGATATGTAGCCGAGGGCTGCAGTGACAAATTTCTACGTGTATCAAACGATATTTTTCAATACACTTACGAAGACTTAAATAAATGGGAGTTAACACGCGACTCGTGGAGGTCGCTTAGTGCCCAACCTGATACGATAGATGTAATAAAATTCGGAGCGACCACACGCATTTTTCCGCACTACACGAAAAACAGTATATTGTGTGCCCAAAAGCGGTAGAGATAAGAGCGGTTTTCGAGTAAGTGTATTGAAAAATTATATCTAGATTTATAAGTTTGACTGTAACACATGTTAATAATTTGGTTATTCACAGTCACTTAAATGTACTATTATAATACAAGAAGAAGCTTACTTTAACAAGAGAACGGACGGGCTGCTGCAGCACGAAGATGGCGAAGATGACGACTCCCTGCAGCGCGTTGATGAGGTCGAACATCGACCACACGGACATGACGTCCGAGCCCGCGCCCGCTGCCCACGACACCACCTCCAGCACCCAGGACAACCCCATGATGAAGGAGAGGAGGCAACACATGCGGAACCTGGTGGACAAAATTGAAATATAGAATTTATTTCTTTGTAAAACTTTATATATAAGTAAAACTTCCTCGCCGTTCGCTCGTCCTATAAAGACCGAGCCCGAGTCGTCGACGGCGCGTAGTGTTCCACGCGCACCTCAAAGAGATGGGACCTTAGGGGCCTGAGCACGCCATAATTATGGCGGTAAGTCCCCTCTTTGAGGCGTGGCTGGAAAGACCTCACGGCGTCCTTACCTTCCGCATGATGCAGGTCCTCACCGGACATGGTAAGTCCCTGCACCAGATTCGTGCGGAAGAAACGCCCAGGTGTCACCATTGTGTGGACCGCCCGGAGGACACGGTGGAGGTGTGCCCCACCTAGGCAGAACACCGCCGTGTCCTCGTGGGGGCGATCGGCGGCGGCGATCTCTCGCGCCGGGCCTTAGTACAGGCCATGGTCCGGAGCGAGGAGGAGTGGCAGGCGGTCGGAAGGATCGGAGGCCGCACGTGCAATGGTCCTCGCGCCCCAGCCACCAGGATTCCGATCTCGATTTCCGACCACCGTAGGCGCGGGCTTGCGGACGGCAAGCACCCATTGCTCGGCGTCCGACCATCCGGTAACGTAAAGAGATACTTGTAACTAGGTATTAATAGGCGGAGTTAGAGAGACCCATTTCTATTCCTTGTCTTTCATGCTGTATGACTGAGGAACTCACTTCCATTTTCTAAGGATCTTAATTGGAAGTGAGTTCCTCAGTCATACAGCATGAAAGACAAGGAATAGAAATGGGTTTTAAGGGACGGAAACTTCTGATTGTGTTAAAGGCGAGATCTACATAAGGCATCGGCAGAGTAGTTGAATGAAAAACGATCGCACAAGTAGCCAGCATATGCAGGACTGGAAAAAAATTAAAAACGACGTATCTTTACTTTTTAAACCTTGGGTTTAAAAAGTAAAGATACGTCCGAACATTTGCATATAGGTACGCTTTTTTTATACAAGATTGAAACACACTAATTCTAATATTACACGACTGCTCTCGAAAATCGTAATCCAATTTATGTCCTCAAAACCGCACGGTTTGCCCAATTCTTCTATATCAATGGAATAAACCAAATGTACAATGTCTGTAATGGTTCTGCCTTTGACTTAGAAGAAAACAGATGGTTTGAAGACGCAGATAATTTAAATGAAACCAATAAATAACGAAACATTGCGTTGGTGATTCTGCTTTCTATGAAATCCTTGGCCTTTCTCTATTATAATATGCATATACTTGTATTATACACTCAATCTTCCTCATAAATCGCTCGGTTTAATGGTGAAAGCCGCATTAAAATCCGTTTAGTAGTTTTTGAGTACATTGCGTTCATACAGACAAACAGAAGCAGTAGGGGACTTTGATTTATAATAATAGGGGTTAAAGTATAGGGTGTAGGGGTTGTAGTATTAACGTTTTTTAAAACGGTTTGCTTTGAAGTGTTATATCTTTTGATTGACTTGGAATTATAAGTTCAAATAAACTTTATATTAAAGGCACTTTATTCTTTTTCCGAAATTGGGTATTTATTGGATTCTTTGTGTTTTGTATATGTAAGGATATTAGTATTAGTATATAGGTAGATTATAACCACATTGAATATTAACTAAGTACCTAATATTAGTTAAACATGTGAAGCCCGAAATCGGGTCTGGTTTCCGTTGCGAGGTAACCAGCTCGATCATTAAAATATATACAACATTTAACTAGAGTAATGCACACTCTAATACATCCCAATTAGAAAATTAAGTTACAATAATAATTCAATCACTGAAAAACTTAGGTGTGTTGTTTTAAGAAATAAGTTAGGTAACCTAATTCTATGCAAATAATATGGGAATCGACGCACTACAATAATAGCGTGTCAGTGTTGGTATCTACGCCCGCACACACAAGCACTCTAGTGACGCAATCTAGAGTTATCAAAGTAAAAATAGCTAAAATCGATTCAGTAGCCAATTGTGAACGCAGTATACGTTCAGGATACTACTTTCACTTAATATAATAATAATAATATAATATTCCACAACTATCACACAACGCCGTCTAGTCCCAAGCTAAGCAGAGCTTGTGTTATGGGTACTAGACAACTGATAAACATACTTATATATTTCTAAATACATCCATATATAGATAAATTACACCCAGACACAGAACAAATGATCGTGCTCATCACACAAACATTTGTCCTGGGTAGGAATCGAACCCACGACCTCCGGCATAGCAGTCAGGGCCACTAACCACTAGACCAACAGGCCAGTCGACTTACACTTACATGTTGTATGTACAAACAATCCTTTGGTAATCAGTAGTTTATTATACATATTTACATGACAATTTTGGTAACAATTAGAGCTGCTACATTTGCAGTCAAAGCGACTGCACAGTAACCAGATCCAGTCATATTGACTTTACACAGAATTACTTCGTTTGACCTCAAGTCAGCAAGACGATTGCTATCTTGTGGTTTCTGTACCTTATAATTGTGCGGAATCATTGACGACGTAGTTAGTTTCATTCAGTAATATATTAAACTTATGTCAATCTATGATTTTCATTAAATTCTATTGATAGAGAGCTATGATGGCCCAAGGGTAACGGCCTCGACTTACGAGTGATAAGTTGCGGGTTCAAACCCAGCCCAAAAGCAGGGGCATTACTTTGTGTAATTTATTTCATCGCCACTGCTCTCAAAACAGTGAAGTCATCGTGAGGAAACCGGTATATGTCCTAGAAATAAAAAATCGAAGACATGTGACATCCACCAATCCGCACTGGGCCTGCGTGGACGCACACTTAATCGAGCCGAACGCGTCGAAATAATGGAAAGAAAATAATTTTAGAATTCTTTATGAGAAATCCTATGAAACCCCGCACACGTAACCGCGTTGAATTTTCCGAATCTGGAAAGACTCCAGAATAAAGAATCCTAAAATTCGATTCGTACGATGCGTTCGGCTCGAATAAGTGTGCGTTCACCTTTAACACCATAACGGAAAGGGTTGAGTGTCCTATTGTGAGGCACTGGAATAAGGTACCCTTGGTGGTGTCCTTTTTAATATAAAATACATAGCTAGACAGTTTAGAATAAGTATGTGTGGGTCGCGTCACACGATTTCACGTCGGGGGTCACCAGTTTAGAGGTATGCTGAACATGGTGTAAAGCACATACCTTCATTGTAAAGGAAGGATCCTTTAATCAGACGGGTGTTATGTCTAATCCGGGATACTGCCCGATATATGATTTCGGGCTCTTGTATGTGTTCAAATTGCGCAAAGAACTCTAATTGCGCGATGCAGGATTTCGAATTATTTAGTTCTGACATGGCGCCATAGATGTCGCTACAAGTTCCTAAGTTTGCATTACTAACACTATGGACAACCTAGTCTGAAATAAATTATAAAAATGAAACTTTTTTTGGGTAGCCGACTTTAAAATGGAATTCCAAATATGTATAGATGCTGGATGATCACTGAAGTTTCTATAATTACTTCGGTACACATACCCAACAAACTGCTGTGAATATTGTTTGGTGGTAGAAATACTCGTATGTATCCTAAGTTTTTCTTATTTTTTCACACACAGACATTTACTGCAATTTCAGCCTTTTGGTATTTTATAGGATGCATTTTGGAAAGTGTGTGCAGGAATTACATGACTTGATTCTGCAATTACCTTTCTACCAACGTACCTACGGTGAGTGTTCACACTTACAATGTTAACACCTCTACAGTCCCGACTGAGCGTTTTGTCTCTTCTTTTATACCGCGTACAACGAAGAACTGGAACAATTTGCCTGCAGTGGTCTTCCCGTCCGATTATAATTGAGGTGTCTTCAAGGCTAGAGTGAATAGGCTCTTTATAAACTAGTGCGCTTTACCATCAACGATTGCATCACTGCTTACTATCAGGTGGCATTGCAGTCAAGCACTAGTTTATATTGATTAAAAATAAAAAAACCTTCTAATATAAAATTAACTTACAATTTCTTGTACTTCTTAAGCCTCTGGTTGAAGTTGGTGGGCGCCTCCACCGGCGGTGGTGATGACGTAGGCTCGTGCACCGGGAGCGGCTGCCCCAGCACCGTGCCGAGCCGCACCCAGTCGTCTGACGTACTGAAGTCTGAGTGCGTCAGGTCTAATGCTGTTTGAAGAAGGAAATGTATTTTAGAAACAGTGTACATACCTATATGAGCATGTAGGGACATTGTATGTGTAGAAGAGACGTTTGTTGTGTCAGCGATTTTATTTATTATTTATTTATTTAACGATTCATGTACACACATAAGATAAAATAGAAGAAGAACGAAACAGAAAAAATAGGTACAAAGATGATGCTTATTTCTAAAGAAATCTCTTCCAGCATACCTACGACCTTTCGTAGGTATGCTGGAAGAGATTTCTAGTTGGAATAAAATAGAGATGTAGACACCGTGTGTAACATTCACAGGAAAATAAATACACTCAAAATAGTGTAGTGTGTGTATTTTGTGTGTAAGCGAGACGGTATTGACTAGCGATCTGGACTTACTGCGACTGACCAATAAGAACGTTTGCGTGACAAACTTGGGGTTAAATAGTTTTTTC
This sequence comes from Mythimna impura, assembly GCA_905147345.3. Lineage (NCBI taxonomy): Eukaryota > Metazoa > Arthropoda > Insecta > Lepidoptera > Noctuidae > Mythimna > Mythimna impura. The sequence goes on along the minus strand of LR990353.1, from coordinate 18,243,786 downwards.
GTGGTCTCAAACAAATATTTTATTGGTGTCGTAGTAACTCCCAACACAGCACTGTAGGTACACACACGGACATTCCTACAAGCACTTCAATTTAACTGGCTTATTGGTCTAGTGGTTAGTGGCCCTGAATTATATGCCGGAGCTCGTTGGTTCGATTTTCACCCAAAACAAATGTTTGTGTGATGAGCACGATTTTTTCTTGTATCTGGGTGTAATTTGCCTATAATATTTATGTATTTAGAAATATATATATGTATGTTTTTCAGTTGTCTAGTACTCATAGCACAACCTGCTTAGTTTGGGGCAAGACAGCGCCGTGTGAAAGTTGTGGAACAAAAATTACGTAATTCACAACCCTATTTATTTTGAGAGGCGATTCTGAATTTATAGCTACGTGTTCGTATTTTTTTAAATTTTATTTGCTCGACTTCGACGCAATGGACATTGTTTACGAAATTGGGCTACAAATATTTATTTACTTTGGCCTACTATCCACGGACGCGCAACTTCAGAGTCGCGTATTCGTCATTATACGCTTAATGTAAATTCTATCGACGAAGCGGCAAATTGGTGCCGTCGTGTCGTTGCCACTTCGTCGACAGAAGTTCATAGTTTTGTATGTATGTAAGCTGTGAGCAAGCGTACACCAAGCGTATAATGACGAATACGCGTCTAGGAAGCTATGCGTCCGCGGACAGTAGGCCTTACAATGTAATAATTATATCTAAGGACCATTTTTGCTCCAGTACTTGCTATATTTCTTGGTCATTGAAGATAGTATCCTTTATCATAAATATTTCACAAAGATAACTAACTGCAATGTTCTTTGGCATCATAAAAGGTGATAAGTCAACAGGACTAGAACTAGATAGCAAACTAAGCCAAAGAGTGCATGCCAAAACAGTACATTAAGTAACAAGTCACGCTCCTCAGCAATGAGGAATATTACTGGAGAGGAGGACAATGACCGATGGCAATTGCCACTACTGCTATAAGTCAGAGCAGTATTTTTACTGGTTCTTCTATTAAACATACAATTTTGTACGAAATAAAATATATTGAAGAAATAAAAAACCGGGCAAGTACGAGTCGGACTCGCGCACTGAGGGTTTCGTACAAGCTTACCTATGAAAACGTTTCAATTCCTGAATTGAGTTACGAAATTTTTTTTGTGACGTAACTACAACTTTTCAGAATTTTTCCTATACTTCTGCTATGAGACCTTGCTTTTTGCCAAATTTCAGGATTCTAGGTCAACGGTAAGTACCCTATGAATTTTGAATCCCTTGAGAGTGTCGCAATACACGCTTTTTGCGACATAAACGGCCGTATCTTTTTTTTTCGTTATCTCTGAAGGTTGATTTTTTCATAGCTTCAAGGGACCGCAGACTTGAGTATATGGTTTTAATTTCAACTCAATACCTCCACGCGTTCCCGAGATAAAGGGTCTTGACAGACAGACAGACAGACAGAAAGACGGACGGACAACAAAATGATCCTATAAGTGTTCCGTTTTTTCCTTTTGAGGTACGGAACACTAAAAATTTAATAGAATAAGAAATATTTATTCGACACAGACACAGCAGTACTGTAAACTCAGTGAAAATGAAATTCATTAAATTTTTTGCAAAACACGTTAAAAAAGAAATGCATGCAAACATTTTAAAACTTTCAAAGATTCAAAGCATTTAATTCAAATAAATCATTTACAGGCACTTTTGAATTGTCACGAAGTCAGTCAGAAACATGACGCAAATGACACATTTCAAAGCGTAGCGTAGATCTCTATGGAGAAGAATGTGCAAAAAACTCCATGGACCCTCTTTTCAATCATGTTATATATTAAAAATACCTCGGTTACATATTTCTTGTCGCTACTATTATATGAGAACTTTCAAGGTTTAATCAATAAAATAAAGATAGAACCACTGGTATTTTGTTTTGTCTACAAGACAGAGCTTATCTCTAAGGACAAAACATTGCGAAACGATGTGCACATAATGATTGCAAATAATAAAATATTTACTGAAGACCTGGCTTTTATTGTTCGAAGATTTGATTATCTTAGTAACGACCAATAAAAATGTTACTATAATCCTTTTATGAGTCACAAACAAAGCATTAGGTACACGCTTAAAGTTATTGTTTTCGCGATCACTACGTTCGCACAGTAGACAATTAAATACCATGACTATTAAATTGGTATGAAAATAAATGATTATTAAAGACCTAAGAGCAACTGTTTTATTTCATAGCATAGCATAGCATAGTCGGCCTTATAATGTTCCCACTGCTGGGACTCAGGCCTCCTCTCTAGGAGAGGGAATAGGCCGTAATCCACCACGCGGGCCCAGTGCGAGTTGGTGGATGTAACATGTCTTCGAATTTTTGGTTCTAGGACATGCCGGTTTCCTCACGAAGTTTTCCTTCACCGTTTTGAGAGCAGTGGTGGTTTTATTTCATTTACTAGCAATTCGATTTATTGATATTCTAAGTTAATTGACCTATAAAATAATCTATATTACTCATTTACGAGAACTTATTAGGTAGGTAATGCTAGTCTTAACTTGTCTGAACATGCCAACTCGCCAACGTAATGCTTAGCATTAATCAAAGTGAATATAGTCAAATTCGTCGTGCGAGCGAGAAGGATGGAGCTATACACCCTATATATCCCTTTGAACAGTTTTGTTTAGGTCGTAAAATGGATCGCGTTAAGAGCTCGTACTAAGGTTGTGTGTATTAAGCACGTGTTTTCACAAATTATTGAGTAACTTACGTGTGACATCTTTAAGTTTATCATAATGCGTGGCGATAGCTCGTGATGTGAAGAAAAATATACAAAGATTGCTGAACAGGATCAGAGCCACCGGGCCGTAGAAGTATGGTAACGCTGCTTCGTCCGCTGTGAAACAAATGTATTGTTCAATATAGGGTAGTCAAAATCATACAAAAATAAGAGATATATTATATAGTGATTTTATTCAGGCTTTGCCATTTTTGTATGCATACATTTCCTAAAATTTACCCGTATAGTGGCTACTTAAAATGTGTTGATTCTTTGTCGTGATTTTATTGTAATTTTCTAATAAATTTCTAATAATAAGTTTAAAAAGTAAAGTAACAAATATTACGCTTTTAATGTTCACAATTGACCACAACATGTTTTATTATATAATCCTATAGAAAATCGGGATAGAATTGAGTTCAGTCAAAAGATTTGTTACGCAAAAAAATTGTTGATTAAAAGGTCGTTTTTCAAATCATTTTAAAATGCAATTACTAAAGTCATACATTAGTCTATGGAGATGGTCTTAAAAAAATATCAATAATATACAGCAAAGCATATTTACAGCAAAAAATCACTTCATTCTGGCCGCAAATTCCTCAAATCAAACTGACGCCAACAAAAAAGTTGTAAGCATCGGATTTATATAATAGTATTTTTAATATAAAATTTATTATAATAGTAGTTTTTTTATCATAATAGGGTGCTATTATGACAAAACTATTATTTCATAAAATAAAAAAGTTTGAAACCTTTTGTGAACATTATAAAAGAGAGATTTTTAACAGAGTTATACTACAGTAGCAAAGACTTTTATCCGATTAAATATTTTATCTCCACTTCAATAAAACAGCTTTTATTTTCTCCAGTTAGACATATTTCTTAAATAAATATAAGTAGAAGTTTATACTGCATATTTTGGTTTTCATTTTATCTTCTCACTGAAAATCAAACAAACTTTCTGCAACTGGCAGTAATCCGATTTCACTAATGAACTAAGTCTTCACAGACAAAGCTATTGATTTTATCTTTTATTTTATATTATAAATAATAAAATAAATAATAGTCATCTTCGACCGTATTTTTAAAATAACTGCTGTTTTGAGAAACATATTCTGTCTGGCTTTCTAGTAAAACAACTGGTTCAACCCAACAATAATGACACATTGACAAAAAGAATACAAAATATAAGTAGTTAAGTAATTCAAAAACCACACGATACGAGACCCGATTTTGATTTAGTTATGACGGGTTCCGTACAATTTTTATTATTTGCTGCTATAGCAATAATAGAATAAATACAGCCCCTATGAAAATTTGAACAGTATAGCTATCACGGTTTATGAGACAGAGCCTGCTGACAGAGTGAAGGGCCAGTGAAAGGGTACCGTTAGTTATCTTTCGGGTATGGAACCCTACAAATATACCATACAATTTTAAGACATGTTCTTTGGTCTAAATTCGAACAGGGTTGGCCAAACCCAGTAAGTACCTTAACATTTGCGTGTTAACTAATACCTTCTGCCATCAGCTTAGCCTGCGTGAAAATCAAAAAATATCCCACGGGAACATATTGTCGAGTTAAGAAGTAACCTATGTCTTATGTCCAGGACGTAGTCTACTCGTGTACCAAGTTCAATTTAAATCTGTTTAGCTGTTAAGGACATGAAGAGATAACAAACAGGCAAACTGACAGAATTTTTATGGATGGCAAACTCTCCAAAAAACTGGGCAAATACGAGTCGGACTCGCGCCCTGAGAGTTCCGTACAAACTTACCTATGTAAATAGTTCAATTCCAGAATGGAGTCTCGGAAGATTTTTCCGAATCGCAAAAAAATGTGACGCAACAACAAATTTACAGTTTTCAGATTTATTCCTATACTTGTGCTATAAGACCTTGCTTTATGCCAAATTCAGGATTCTGGGTCAACGGGAAGTACCCTATGAATTTTGTTTCCTCGATAGCCCAGAGAACTTTGCCACATAAACCGAAGTATCTTTTTTTCTCGATAATTTACAAGTTTGATTTTTTTACAGCTTCAAGAGTCTGCAGACCTGAGCACATGGTTTTAATTTCAACTCAATACCTACACGCGTTCTCGACATAAAGGGTCTTGAAAGACAGACAGACGGACGGACAACAAAGTGATCCTATAAGGGTTCCGTTTTTTCCTTTTGAGGTACGGAACCCTAAAAAGAAGCAAGTTTTATCATATCAACTTACTACTCTACTACTTACTCTTAAACCAGCACCCCTTAACTCCGAAGTTAGGCTTCAGATAAGTGCTGGGTACAGCCGGCGACAGGTCCATGGTGATGGTCACTATCAGTAGAAGTATTGGGAAGAGCACCGCGTACACGCAATACCACGCGAATCTTCGTCTCATACTGCGTCTTGTTACTGAAGCGTTGATGTATCTCCTGCGAAATTGTAAGTGGTTACAATACTGCTTTACAAGTATCGAACAAAATGTATACAATAATATAGAAAAAAAAATCTTAATTACTTTCAGTAATATTTAAGGTTCTGCTATAGTTATGAGTATGAATATGTACGACTATTTGATGACAATACTAGATACTCTAACTCTGCCCAAAATACAAAATGGAAATTTAAAGCGTAAAATATACCTGGCAAAATTGCAAGTGGTTATAATACTGCTATACAAAAATTGAACAAAATGGATATATTGACCACCATGGTCTGAAATAAAATATTTATTATTATTTTTATTATTGTAGTAAAATTATTGTCTTGATTGATTTCAGTAACAGGTAAGGTTCTGCTGTAGTTATAAGTCCAGCATAACAGAGATACAGCGTTCTGTTTAATTATATTTGATGCCAACACTAGATACTCTAACTCTATCCAAATTCAAAATGGAAGTCTAGAGTGTACAATACCTGACAAAAAAACTTAGCAACAAACAACTTCTTGGTTCTATTATGTCATTCGCTTAAAAATTGAGTACTTCCGACAAAGCCTATTGTCAAAGAGAACATTGCAAAATGATATTTCACGAAATTTTATAAAATATCAATTACGTACCCCTCACACGTAAACACTTAACATAATAAATGCTAAAAGCGACGATGAAAAAGCTCGTGAAGTACGTACGAGTAATAAATGTAATAACGATACATTTAATAATCTTGTTACATTTAACGACGTTACATTTAAGTACTTACCGAACGTTCAAGAATATATCGAAACACATCACGTTTAGCCAGAAGAAGCAGGATACGAACGAAAACTGGATCAAGTATGCTGTAACAAAAAATATTGTTATATTATCCAATTTACTGTGAATTAGGGTAAGACAAGACGTAAAACATAATATGTTAATTAATATATTTTCTTCATCATTTAAAAGTAGAATTTCAAGCTCAATTATAAAGTGTCTAAAAATTTTAACTATAAAATGAAATCCTCCAAAAGACCACTGTACTTTATAAATACGTACATTTGTGCTCATTTAAATGTCTAAGAAGACATCAAATATTTAGGAACTTAAAAGGGACCTCTCAAAGGAGATCCATTTATTAAAACAGGCCTTTTACACTTTCACGAAATCAATAGATATGAATGTTCAACTAAACCTTTAGTAAAACAACAATCCGATCTTAATTTTGCTAATGGTCTTTAACCGCAATACATTTCTTAATTTAAGAAGATTATATTGAAACTCGTCTAGACTATGTAGTCCAATGACAGACATTATAATTACATTTTGATAGACGGAATTCGCCTGATCCGTAGAGGGTGAGGGGAGGGTGGGAGGTCAGGGTGATATGGAGACCAGTGCTGCAGTGACAAATTTCCACGTGTATCAAACGACGTTTTTCAATACACTTAGGAAGAAATAAATAAACGGGAGTTGACGCGCGACTCGTGGGGGTCGCTGAGTGCCCAGTCTGATACGTTAAATATAATAAATTGTGATGGGGGCGAGCGCCAGCATTTTTCCGCACTAGTACAGAAAACAGTAAATTGCGTGCCTAAAAGACGTAGGGATAAGAGCGGATTTTCGAGTAAGTATATTAAAAATTATATTATCATTACTTTTTTGATTTTACAATACAACTAAACTCAATCTTTATTTGAATTTTAGTCTTTAAAAATACATAACCTAAAGACTCACAACACACAAACGAAAATCCTATATAACATACATAGTGTGCTAATAAAAGGTAAAGAGTTGAGTCCTGAAGATAATACAGTGTTCTTGGGCATAACTCTAGATGCTAAGCTGCAGTGGGGCCCACATATAGACAAATTATCAAAAAAACTTAGCTCTGCAGCACACGCTGTTAGACAGATTCGAAATTTAACTGATGTAGAGACTGCCCGTTTAGTTTACTTTAGCTATTTCCATAGTGTCATGTCATAGAAATATAAAAAAACAGGAGAAGTGGCAAGGGGGCGTGTGCATGTCCGCGTGACTTGCGCAAAAACGGCATACACGGGCAAATGGCCGTCAGTTATAAACTTGGGAGATACGCGATACGTGATCGTAAACAAATTTAAAATGCCGTGTTGTGCAGTGGTTTCGTGCAAGAACCGAAGCGATAAGAGAAGCCTGGGTCATCACGGCATCTCTTACCATATGTAAGTACAAGTTTAATACTATATTTATCTTTAAAATCAGTAAAAACAACAAATCTTCTAATATCCCTTGCTGCTACTACGTCATTTTTGTTTTCAAATATCAAGGCGACTGTATTACTCTTACAGTAAATACATTGCTCTTTAACCACTACCAAATTTTAACGCTCAGCAACTGAACAAGCAATGTAAAAATAACATAACGATACTTTATCAATGCGATGTATTTCATAATACGGCCGCTGTTAGTTGCGGTGAGTTAATGATGTGCCTGTATGATCTACTATTGTAGACTATCGACCATAATATCGATTGGTTGGATATCCGAAGTAAAATAATGTAAATATTTTTATTTATTTTGATTATTTTATAGAGTAGTAAAGAAATACGCAAGCAACTGTCGTAAAGTAAGTTAGTGAAATTGTAAGTTAATAGTCGAAGGACTATTTTTTGGTTTCAGATATCGTATCTTATGCCTTATCTTCGTGTTATTTCCTTACTTATTTCTGATTTTGATATTTTAACTTCCTTCTTAAAGTCTTAAAAAGTTTCGAATTCGCTACAATATCGGGCATGATTCAGATTTTAATAACGACTTTTGCTTAAAATAAGGCAACATGTTCTAGCTCTTTATTTGTTCTCTTTATTTAACAAGCTCTGTACTGTTTTTTTCTAATAAAAGTTTTACATGGTGAGGTTTAGCAGAAACTTAGGTAAAATGATAACTAAAATGTTATTTTATGTTTTCAGTTTCCCGAAAGACGCAATTTTAATAAAGCAATGGATTGATGTCACTGGAAGGCCACCTAATTGGTTCCCTAAAAAAATATAGTAAAGTACCATATGCTCAATTCACTTCTAAAAAAAAACGCAGTCTTTTTGAATGGGCAATCCTTAAATTAAGACTAGATTATTATTAGATAGATATTTTTGTAGAAGTGAGTTACAATTTTTTTAGTAACTGAAAGCTTTTTCATGTAATAATTCATAATATAAGTTATTAAACTTTTCAGGATTTTAAAGAACCAGGACACGCACTTGGCCGGTTTTTAGTATTTGATATTGACGTTCTAAAATGCCGTATATAATGGCCTAATGCGGGTAAATGGTTAGAGTTTTTGGGTTTTATGAAAGCAAATTTTATTATTCTATTATTAACTAGCGACCCGCCCCGGCTTCGCACGGGTGCAATGCAGATCACTTCATAGTATAAAACAAAGTCGCTTCCCGCTGTCTGTCCCTATATACGCTTAGATCTTTAAAACTACGCAACGGATTGTAATGCGGTTTTGTCCAGCATTGCACCAGGGCGGGTCGCTAGTAATAAATTTACTACAGAATGTCTTTATACACAACGTTCACAGATTTTTTGTCATTAGACAATTCAAACATATTTTCTTTTGAGGTTACTCTTGAAAGAGCCGGGAACTTCCTGCACTGGATTCGTGCGGAAGCGACGCCCGGGTGTCGCCACTGTGTGGACTGCCCGGAGGACACGGTGGAGCATACGGTAAAGGTGTGCCCCGCTTGGGCAGAGCAACGCCGTGTCCTCGTGGGGGCGATCGGCGGCGGCGATCTCTCGCGCCGGGCCTTGGTACAGGCCATGGTCCGGAGCGAGGAGGAGTGGCAGGCGATCGCCTCCTTCTGCGAAGCAGTAATGCTAGCGAAGGAGGCGGCCGATCGCGTGAGGCAACGGTCCTCACGCCCCAACCGCCGCCGGGATACCGATCCCGATTTCCGGCCACCGTACCGGGCGGGCTTCCGGACGGCGAGCAATGGGTGGCTCGCCGTCCGACCGTCCGGTAACCGTCTGGACCGAGCCCAAGTCGTCGACGGCGCGTGCTGTTCCACGCGCGCCTCAAGGAGATGTCAGCAACTGTAGGGGCCCAGCAGGGTCGAAGCCTACTGGGGCCAAGGGTCTGATTCTGAAAGGAAGACTCGGCCCTGGTACGAAAGCCAACGAAGGAACAGGAGTGAGTTTTTAGTCAGTAAAAGTCTGACACTATCTCCCGCCCCGCCCAAGAGCGGGGGATGTCATAAGATGATTTTCCCACCAAAAAAAAAAACTCTTGAAAGAGCGACATATAATTGGCCATGTGAAAAACATTCAACGCTCAAATCTAAGCCTGTAACGTTGAAAGTTTGACCCTGCGATTTATTGATGGTCATTGCAAAAGATATATTTAGCGAAAATTGTAGGCGTTTATATTGGAAAGGTAAATTCGATGGTATTAGAATTCATTTTCAATAAACCCAAACACTGCTAAGTTACATTGTTTTATTATGAATTTCCTGTGTCTACGTTCCACCTTCCTCCATCATCAGATCAGTTCGATAGTACCTTATAGTCAAAGTGCATCTCATGACAATTCTAATAAGCCCAAACACGGCTAGGATACATTGATCAATTACAGAGTTCCGGTGCCTATCTTCCGGCTCCATCATCATCATCAGGTCACTTCGATGATACCATTTTCAACATAACTATTCAGAACCATTTATTTATTTGTATTGTCATAGTCGCTTAACTGTCTTCATTGTGATATCTATGTGAGTATGAAGTTCCGTTGGCCATTCCTGGTCTTGTTCATCAGTTCCACTTCATTAAATGTTACTTTTTGACTGTAAATGCTTATGTTCTCGATGAAAATACCAAAATCATTATATAATATTTGAGGAGTTCCCTTAATTCCCCATGGATCCCATCATCAGAACTGAATTTGAAAAAAATGGGACCAATCTGGAAGCATATCCTTTAAGAGGAAAAATATTTTGCAAATCGGTCCATAAACGACGGAGTTCTGAGATAACACACAAAAAAAAGAAAAAAACGTACAACCGAATTGATAACCTCCTCGTTTTTTTGAAGTCGGTTAAAAACACTATCGATCAAAATAACTTTAATTTCGGAAGTCGGTGTTTCTGGTATTGTTTGCTGGTTATTTAACACCGACTTTCGAAATTAAAGTTATTTTGATCAGTTTTGTTTTTTTTGTAATGAAGTAGGTATTTTTTTTTTGTAAAAAGTTGTTTATTTCACACTTTTTAGTTGTGATGCACTTATAGCCAGAGTACATTTCTCATGAAAATTCGAATTAACCCAAACACTGCTTTTTTTTTTTCTACAAAAAAAAAACACTGCTAGGATACATTATTTTATTATGAAGTCCCCATCCACCTCCCGGTTCCATCATCAGGTTAGTTTTATAGTAGGTACCTTATAGCCAAAGTGCATATAATGACAATTCTAATAAGCCCAAACACGGCTAGGTTACATTGATTAATTAGGTAGTTCCAGTGCCTACCTTCCGGCTCCATCATCATCATCAGATCACTTCGATGATACCATTTTCAACATAGCTATTCAAAACCATTTATTTATTTATATTGTCATAGTTACTTATCTATCTTTATTTTGATATCTATGTGAGTGTGAAGTTCCTATGGCCATTTCTGGTCTTCTTCATCAGTTCCACTTCATCAAATGTTACTTTTTGACTGTAAATTATTATTTTTTGGTATTCTCGATAAAAATACCAAAATCACTACATAGTGCCTAGAATATTTGAGGAGTTCCCTCGATTCCTCATGGATTCCATTATCAGAACTGAATTCGAAAAAAAAGGGACCAATCTGGAAGTAACCGGGTAGTATATTTGCGTCGGCGCATCAATCTTTGAAAGAATCAAGTTATTTACCGCAACCGCTATGTCCCTGCATTTTAAATCTGTTATATCTTCGAAAATATTCACTTAAATTACACGCTGTAAAGGGCCATATTAATTTATATTAAATGCACAATTTATTTAAGGTACTTAATTGAATAAAGATTAATGCTGTATTGCTTAAAATCGTTTCGTAAATAAGCCATTATTTCTCGTAAAAAGTAAAGGATAAAAAATGGTTATTGTGGGTTATACCTAAAAGATAGACATATACCATCGCGGAATTTTTTGTAGATCTTTTTAAGGCGTACAATACTGTGGTACATTTTTTTGATCAAGCTCTTAGGGTTCAGCCAGCGTTTGCAATGTAAGCGCAAAAAAATGTGTTTATTTACGACATCACATTAGGAACCTCTAAAATCATCAGTGTTCCTCTATTATATTGTGCGTGTATTATACACATAAACCTTCCTCTTGAATCACTCTATCTATTAAAAAATACCGCATCAAAATCCGTTGCGTAGTTTTAAAGATTTAAGCATACATAGGGACAGACAGACACGAAAAGCGACTTTGTTTTATACTATGTAGTGATATATTACTTTCTGGACATATTGATTTTGTTTTTGGGACCCAAAAGAAATAACACAACAAAAAATGAACAAATCGATAACTTTTTTATTTAGTCAATCACTAGCGTAAATGTAAAATAAATTGCTTTTGCATAGCACATCGACATTTAATGTGTGCGTAAGTTGTAGGTGCATGGAAAATACACGCTGTTTTTAGGAACGTAAGGTTTATAATTGACTGTGTAGTATGGACTGATTTATTAATTGCGGATGTGTGCGCGACTGCATAACTATTTCTGCATGTGTAGTAGTGACGGCGGTAGTAGGGGAAACTGGAGACATCGTGTTCCGGTACATTTTTTACTGCTTAACATATCTCCTCCTTTCTTATATCTATGTGTCATGTCGTACGGTATTCTACTGTGGGGAAATGCCGCCGAAATACAGTCAATTTTTGTATTGCAAAAAAGGGCTATTCGTTCTATTTATAAATTAAGTCCCAGATACTCCCTCAGAGATAAATTTAAAGAAATCAATATAATGACTGTACCTTCACAATATATTTACGAGAACATTTTGTATGTACATAAAAATATAAACATGTTTAAAAAATACAGTGATGTTCATAATTTTAATACTAGGAACAAACACAAATTTGTGGTTCCTACAACCAGGCTGAAAAAAATAGGGGGCTCATTTAGATGCCAATGTATACACTTCTATAATAAACTTCCTAGTCATATTCAACAACTAAGCCTTAATAAATTCAAATTATTTGTAAAGTGAAAAATTTGCCAAAAGGCTTTTTACACTATAAAGGACTATGTTGAGGACCAAAAGGCTTGGGATTGACCTGCTCCAGTACGCACTGCAACTGTTGTCTTATTATTATTATTTTTTCTTTTGTTTTTATTTTTAATTGTGCTTTTTATTATTTATTACAATTCGATATTGTAGATTATTTTTATTTTGCAATTTGACTTTTTTTTTTTCTTCTATTAATTTTTGACAAAAATGTTTACTTTGCTAAAGTATTACATTTTGTGAACTATATTTTTCCTTTTATTATTGTGAACGTGAGGACTATGTTGATTGTTTTTTTTTCCTTTTCAGTAATTTTAATGTATGTCTGGCAATTTGAGTATTTTCTGCGGCCTACCCAAATGTCCTTTCCTTGGTAATATTCGTCAAGTCGTTGAGCTCCTTAGTAGTCCTGAGTTGAGCTTTACGAATACTGACAAATGCTTGCACTGACTGGACAGGTCCACTCAAATCTGTATGGTTCTTTCTTCAAAAGACCATTTCAGACAAATCTGCATGGTTCTCATGTGATTTGACCATTACATATTTACTGTATGGACTTTAAAAGAGACTTTGAACCCTGAGTTTGTTTCGGTGTTTCTTCTCAGGGTAGTCAGCTAGGAAACACCGGCCTCATCTAGTTTAAAAATGACGAAAAAAAAAAAAATTGACGTGTAAAAGTGTTTTTTAAACCTATTTACAAAATAAATATCATTTATCATTTATTTATCATTTAACCCAGTAACTTACCCATAATTGTGCACGCGACTTTAGGAAAAGCATGTCCAGCAAGTTGTGTGGCAGCTAAACAAGTGAAGGCTAGCGCCAAACACACGGTGTGGCAGGCAAGAGCTTTTCCATGGGTATCCCGTAGCTCCGTAATGAACAGGTACACTGAAGCCGTCGCTAGCAGGAACGGGACGGATATTAGGAGCCCTGGAAAAGAAAGCATGCTTTATATTTCGGAAAGTTTATTTATGTATAGTGTTTCAATAGATCGTCCGCCTAAGCTAACCTGCTAGGTCCATTTTTGGATAATTTTACTTTTTGAACTGGTCAAAAACGTGATAAAAAATAACGAAGATTACAATCTAATAAAAAGGTTAGAAATACCATGATCGAAAACTGCTTTCTGACCAATAGCAAATCTATACAGCGAATAACTGCTAAGTCCTATTATAGGATTTAGTGTTCATTACATTGTATATTCGTCCGGTGATAACGGAGTGCCTCCTTAATACAACTTAATTATTAACTGTGATACACTTAGGCTGAGACTACAGTTATCAGCGATTTGCGAAGCGACTGGAAGAGCGAAACGAGTTAAATATGGTGTGGCTACACTAGAAGCGTAAATTTGTCGATGATGTGGCTTCATTACACATTTATGCTTTACAACGAATTAGATGAGCAATTCATGCGGCTACACTGTAAAAGGAGAAAGACAGCGATTTCGCTGCGAATTCGCATTATTACTAATCGCGACAAGGCGGCTGCATAGAAACGGTATAGATGTACACGACGCGCGCGGGGGGAGCTCGCTTGGTTCGGCAATTGCCTCGTTGTCGGCATTTTGAAGACGTGTATTATTTGAATTTAGCTTTGTCAAAACCAAACCTTGTGTTTTTGCTAGAAAATTCTTAACTTAAGTACGAAATATTTTTATAATTCTTCTTTCTATTATTCTTTGAATAATACAAGGACGCACTTGTTTTTCGGACACAAATAATTCAACGTCTATTGTAGACAAATGTTCTTTCGACGAACGATCAAAACAAACTAATTTGAACGCGTCGCCGCGACGTGAGCGATCGCCATCTTTAGCGTGATAATATAGCCACTAGACAGCGAACCCTTTAAGCTGTTGATCCCCGCATTAACGCCGGCGTTCACGCGCCATTGTCTTAGTATTGTGTCTCTAATTACGCACTCAAAAGGTTAAAATTGTTATTTTGAACTTTACGCATAACAAACCGCTCCTTGATTTAAATTCGCTCAAGTAGTGTAGCCACATAATATTACTTACGAGCGATTTGTTTTTTACGTTTTAAAATATAGTTGCAATTTAAATCGAAATGGGTATTTTCTTAGACAGCGATCCATCAGCGATCAATTGTCTGTCACCGTTGACGATACGCGTAATGTAGCCACAGACATATTAGGTAGCACTATTGAACTTGTCGCGTAAGTGAGAAATTATCTAATAAATTCGCTTAAATTTCGCTGATAATTTGATGTAGCCGATGCTATGATTACAGTACTGTTGTTCCAATCGCTTACAAAAATCAAATATCGCTAGTAATATTTGGCGTAAAGTGTTGCCATAAATGTGAATTTCAATTATTCCTATCAATAATAAAAAATAAAAATAAAAAATTGTTTTAATCGCTCATGTATCGCCGGTCGCATCGCGGTCTAGTGTAGCCTCAGCCTTAATGGTAAAGTAATTATTGGTTGTCATTTTTTAATGTATTTAATTTGATTTTAATTTATTTAATTTGATTTTAATTTATTTAATTTGATTTTAATTTATTCAATTTGATTTTAATGTATTTAATTTGATTTTAATTTATTTAATTTAATTCATTGACAAGATTCATTGACAGTGTCTCATTAACCCCAACCCCAATTTGTGTCCAAGAAATCTCTGTCCATTCCGTCACCAGTAAAAGATTGCGGGATGCCGCCAATTGTATGATTTTTTTTAGTTTAAGGTTTTCTAAGTATTTATTATATATTATTTTGGTGTATAATAAAGTATATATAAATAAATACACAACATAAATCAGGTCTCTGCTGAAACTTTTAATAGAGGATTAAGTCTATGGGGCTATAGGTGATATTATTAGGACAGCGATTATTTTCTCATAGTTAAACTCAGAAGACAAAGAATTGAATTATCCGATGAAATAAATTATCTATAAAGCAACTTATATTGTAGCCTCTAAAGATCACAAGGAATGAAAAGCTCTCGTTCATAAATTGGATGACGAGTAATAATTAATTAAAATATAATTTATAATTCTTGTAACCCTTACCCTCGCCTCAAGCCTCAAATCCTTGAGTAAAAGCTTTCATAGCATCAACTCTCAAATAACTTGTATTATAAAAGGCTGTAGAAACTTTTCAAAATCTTTTGGAGACTAGAACAACGATCAAATAGTTAAGTAACTCGATAACTAGAGTCTTCGTAACAAAGTTAACAATTTGTTCTTGTTGCCAACAACAAAAAGTGGAATTAATTAATGATCAACTCAGTTAGCATTTACTTTGGACGAAAAACATAC
Organism: Mythimna impura; assembly: GCA_905147345.3. NCBI lineage: Eukaryota > Metazoa > Arthropoda > Insecta > Lepidoptera > Noctuidae > Mythimna > Mythimna impura. Next base: position 18,228,065 of record LR990353.1, on the reverse strand, counting down.
AGCTGAGTATTTTCCCACGGGAGTCGATATACCAAATTGGTTATTTCGTGTTTACACAATAAATAAGTTGTAGTATTATTATTTTCTGTTGTTATAGGTGACTTCATTGATAAAAAGTTATGTATTGATTACGAAATCAGGCCCAGACGCCTTATTTTATGATTCACAATCCAGATGGCATTGCGCCATACATATCAAAATATGCATGCGATTTAGATAACGTTACCTACTGATAAAATTCTTTTCAAATACACTTCTGGACACATCTATTGGCCCACCTTAGAGTTTAGGTTTCGATGGCCCCTACCGAAATATGATTGCTAGATTGAACAAAAACTGTTGATGCAGTTTTAAACCTGATACATTTTACTATCTTTTTCGATCGTATTGTTTTAAATTTGAATTCAGAATACCATACGACATGGAGCTACGCCTAACAAGTCGGATATGCGCCTTGTTAAAGGCAATTGATTTTTGAATAAAAAACATGTTTTATCAAATAAAGGTTTAATTTAATAACGCGTGTTGCCTCCATGGGCATCTACCACAGCTCTCATACGATTAGGCATAGAGTTTATCAACCGCTCTATGAAATTTTGAGGGATCATCTCCCATTCCTCTTCTATGGCAGTTTTCAACTCCTGCATCGTCTGGGCAACTGGCTGACGAGCCCTAACACGTCTTTTTAGCTCGTCCCACATGTGCTCAATGGGGTTCATGTCTGGGCTTCTGGCTGGCCAGTCCATAACTGTGATGTTCACATCCCGAAGATATTCCCTGACGATGCCGGCCGCATGGGCTCTAGCATTATCATGCATAAAAAGGAAATTTGGGCCCACATAGTCCGCGTATGGTATCACGTGAGGTTCTAAGCACTCACGAATGTACCTTTCAGCATTTAATGTTGGCAGCCGTGGTCCTGTAACAACCTCAAGTTGAGTTTTGCCGCTCGCGGATATACCGCCCCAGACAGTCCATGAGCCACCGCCATAAGCAACCCTCTCTTCAAAGCAGCATTGTGCGAAACGCTCTCCCTTACGTCGGTAGACCTTCTTCCTTCCATCATTGCCATGTAACACAATTTTAGACTCATCAGAAAAGAGTACACGGCTCCAATCTTGCTGTGTCCAATTTAAATGACTGCGTGCGAAATGAAGGCGCGCTGTTCGGTGGGCTCGCGTTAGTTTGGGCCCATTAGCTGGCTTGTGTGGTACCATATCGCGTTCTTTTAACCTTCTCCGAACAGTTCGAGCGCTCACAGATACTCCGCGGAAGTCGCGAAGTTGGTTTTGTATCTCAATGGAGGTAAGGTGACGATTTCTCAAGCTGGTCGTCACGATGAATCGATCCTGCCTTTCAGTTGTGACCCGAGATCGTGGCCTTCCTTGGCGACGAACAAAGCCGCCAGTCTCTAGGTACCTCCGATAAACATTTCGGACCGCAGATCGACTTAAATTAAGTTGAGCACTCACGTTTCTTTGGCTGTGTCCGGCCTGAATAAGTGCCACAGCTTGGGCGGCGACTTCAGGTGAAGTATCCATAGATTATTGATAGAACCTCACCTTAATGTTAAGAATAAGTAATGTTTGTTGCAAAACCAAAGATATCAATCACTTTTTCAAGAATTAAATCCAAGTAAACCAATAAAACCAAGTTTTCTTAGTATTCGATTGTTTGATATCAACAAACAGGCTCCAAATTGTCTTATGTTTCTTTAAATTCTGTGTTCGAAATTCAAAAAAAGACTATTGAATGAAATTGTGAATGTGCCAGGTTCAAAACTGCATAAAAACTTTTTGCTCGACCTAATATAAAATTTTAGCTAGGGCCAAACGAAACTGAAAATACAAGGTGGGCCAATAGATGTGTCCAGAAGTGTATTTTATTTAGATTTTTAAATTACTCGTTTATATTGCTTTAGTTTAATTAACTTATCTCTACACTTTAGACAACAATATTACAGTAGCCCATGAAATTCAAGAAAAAAAAATGATCACGATGCCCAATTTTAGATGTATCGACTTGCTAAAAGACTATCACCAGATGTGAGTACAAACCTGTAGCATAAGCGATGAGTGTTGACGACGTCTTAGTGTCTTCCATGGGAGTGGTAAAACATACTACAGGTAATGTTATGCCTGCCGGCACCGACTCGTTCCAGAATGTTTCCATGCAGTAGTCCCGCGTACCCAAGAGTGGAGGTCTTGAGTATGGAACGAAGAGAGAACCGTTTACTAAAAGATAGAACTCGTCTTGACTGTGGGCGTCTGGCTGTAGTTTGTATCTGAGGACAAAGTTTTATATTAATATTACTTTATCGTACTTACAATGATACATATACCATGCCTTATGGCTTTAGTCATTAAACAAGCCAAAGGATGTTCAAAGAAAATAAAAAGAGTTTTTTTTTTGTGATATTTGTAGAATTCATATCGATCGAATCGACCCAAATACGTTTGATCTCGTATCCCAAATTCACTCTGTTCAAAAGCTTATAATAAAATAAAATTCAACTAAGAATAAAATAATAAAGTAATGTTTGGCAACAAAACTAATGAGCACCAAAAAACATATCAAGATCAAATTAATAAAGCACTTTTCTCTTAACCACTAAATATCGTTTCAGACACGATACTCGCAATTTCATGGATGGAAAAATTTGTTCAACAATTTCTAATGAGCTTAGGATCCAAGCAAAAAGAACTCTTACACAAGAATATAAAAGAATAATTAAAATCCATCGTAATCGGGGATACACTCAACCTCAATTAAATATTTATTAGTCATTTCCTTTAATATAGAATTAAGATTGCATCACTTTATCAATGGAAATGGAATTTATTCACAATCACATGGAATATCTTAAATTTTCCTTTATATAATGATAGCAAAGGTATTCGAAGATATGAGATAATTAATTATCCACTACAAATTAAATTATCATTTATCGTATCAGTACAAAATACCTCTTTGATTGTTTATCGCTATTGCCATCTACTAGTACCGTTTCAGTTTTCAAAGTGCAATTGTTTTGATAATGAATTTCGTTTTGTAGATTCAGTCATTAGTAACTTTATTTAGTTTTATTAGTTTATTGATCACTTCGAGATTCTAGATTTGAGTTTGGTTGATTCTAGGTTGTATCAAAAATCAGTAGCGATTTTGACTTAAATTCTTTTTTAGTATTTTAATCTTTATCATGAATTCGTTAGTTTTTTTTTTAGGTGTAAAAATCATCTAATGACAAATCTCGCTCTTGGACGGAGCGAGAGATAGTGTCAGACTTTTACTGACTAAAAACCCACTCTCAAACTCTCTCTCAAACGACTGTTCCTTCGTTGCCTTCGTCCCAGGGCCCCAGGTTTCGTATGTTATTCGTTAGTCGGGAGCTAGTGAATGAATTAGTGAGAGTAGGTAGTTACTCACAAATTTTTGACAACATATTATGTTATACATTTTTTTTTTTTCGGGTGGGAAAATCATCTAATGACATCCCCCGCCCTTGGGCGGAGCGTGAGATAGTGTTAGACTTTTACTGACTAAAAACCCACTCCTGTTCCTTCTTTGCCATTTTTTTCCAGGGCCCCGGGGATGTTATGCATTAAGGAAAGCTTGACTTTGAGAAATCTTTAACCAACAACAGTACAAATAAAATAAAACCTATATTTACTTTTCATATTTACACGGGCTCCCGACGATGGTCTCGTAGACATTGCTGTCGAAGCTGAAGATGTGGGTTTCGTTGGCTTGGTGGAAGACTGGCTGGAAGGTCAGTGTGGACCGCGAGCAGACCGTCTTGATTGTCCCATCGTCGACCCTGACAGTCAAGTTCTGACCGCTTGGACAGCATTTTGGAACGACCGGCAGCTCTTTTACTTCTTGGTCCTGTAGACAAGAAAAATAATTGTTATAAAATTATTTTAAAGAAGAAAAGGTAAAAAAATAATAAATGTTTGAGGCAAAATAAAACGTCTACCATTTATAACAGAATGAAGCAAAAAGAGGAATTAGTACAGCGTTGCTGACTCATGAGCAAAAATTAACAACTATCTAAACACTACAGATATAATAATATTAGGGACTGAAACCAAAATTGAAGATTAAAAAATAACATAAAAACCATATGGGATTGTTCTAAAGAGTCACTGCGGCCCTAGAACGCAAAAAGCAACTGAAATAACTTGGGTGGGCCTTAGTCAGTAAAAGTCTGACACTACCTCCCGCTTCACTTAGAGCGGGATAATTTATTTGGTAATTACCCACTCATAAAATAAAAACAAAAACTATTCTATACTAAGAATTTAGAGAAGTTAATAATTAAAGAACTTTGAAATTCTCAAGTGGTACTTAATGGATATGTCACAGTATAATGATGTAAAACATTTGAGACTTTTTTTTAAACAGGCAATATTATCTAAATTATGTTAAGTAAAAACCCTACTCAAACAAGAGTCCAATTTAGTAGTAATACTTCGAAAGCCTGCTTCAAATTTAGTCTCAATGTTTTTCTAAGACGTGACGTTATATTTTTAAATTGGGTCGCGCCACAAACACAAGGTAAGGACAACATAATTATGGATGTCATTCAAAAGATGATAAATTGCAATTCTGTATGACTTGGTCCCATCAAAATTCAACATGAGTATTTGATCTTTGGCGCTCATAAAAGAAATTCAACTGAGGTTGATGACGTCACACCTTCAATTAGAATTGGGCACGTCTTTAAATTATTTAAGAAAAAGCTAAAATTGGAATGCAGAAAAGAGGAGAATAGAATTCAACTGTATTTTCATGATACGAAAAACATTTTGAAACCAATGTTTTTTGTGCCTAACTAACTAACGTAGAACGAAATAGAATTTATAAATGGTATAGCATATTTAAAACTAGTCGGACTAGTTTCCAGCGAGGTATCCAACAACAATCAAATACCATACCGGATCAATTTTTGTGATTCTGAAAAATACAGCTTCGTGGAAATGTTAACAGGGGAATGTGAAACGCAATATGGTGCAAAAGAAGAACAACACATTTTTGTTGACCTTTATGGCAATTTGAACCTAAAAATATCATTCAGATTAGACATGCATAGAGTAATTTTAATATTACGCTGTTACTTTCCACAATGTTTAATCAGAAGGTAAAAATATGCCTCAGTACATTGTCCAGATGTTGTTGAATGCCAAATGTTCAAACAATTATTTGTAAAAATAGTAAGAAGTGAAGTCCGACATTGAGTATATTACGTAAATGTTGGAATGTTGAATGCCAATTTATTTATTTAAATAGAAAATCAATGGACTGAGTCATTAGATAATGGATTTGCTGGTTCGTTTTGGCATCCTAATTGGAACGTAGGTGTAATCCTCTTTGCCTACTAGAGTAGTAATTGTTAGAAAGAGTTACTATGGCCCTGTAACGCAAAGGGCAACGGAAGGAATACAGGTGGGAGTTAGTCAGTAAAAGTCTGACAATCCTTCTCGCTCCACGCAGAGCAGGAGGAGTCATTTGCTGTTTTCTCGCGTAAAAAGTCCTCCTTCGATATAACGTAGATTACCACGTTTGTACTGGTTATATTTTCTGGTGTACCGAGCCAATTAATGAGTCAATTATTCAGGCGACTCAAGCTTCGTTTAGCATACCTGTACAGATTAATGAGATACTCAATTTTTAGACAACATTTTAACCTCTTTGAGTTAAAAAGAATCACCCATTTTTTTTTTTTCTTTACTTTAATTGGGTAAGTAAATATATTGAAAGCTTTGTATAAGCAGATAAATGTGATCTCTGACATTTCGGCTCCCAACAAAGCATACCTCCCAAAACAGGACAAAAACGTAACATAAGGTCATCTACGTGCCTCGAAGTATTTTCTGTCGGTACATTATATTCAGCTATAATGTGAGTAAGAAGTCAGGTATCGAAGGCGCCACGTCTATCACGCGTCTTGTTAGGAACGTGCCCGCAACGGTAATGAGACAACCGATGACATCTACTCCCTGATCTCTTGTGAAATGCAGGAAGGGTGATGGATTTAGAGAGAAAAATTTAGCTTATAAACTTGATCTGTTCTTTGTCAGAGTGAATATCTTTTATCCGAAAATGCGGAGTCTAACTTTGGTTGATCTTACGCCTTTGTCACGTGATTGATAGATAGATAGATATATTATTTATTATTTGCATATAGACACTCATTTAAATTACCAATAATTTTAATAAAAAAGAAGATTTTCAGCAGTATCTACAGATTGCGTATTTCTCTTGATGTGTTGCCTACTAGATTCGACACCAATCCATAACAATTCTCACCATGGTTATGATAGCCGAACCCTACCTACTGATGTTTTAAGTTCCTACCAAAGCGGTGAAATTCCATGCTCGGTAAGACAGACTTTTACTATAAAAACCAGCAGCACCTAACCTTTTTTAATAGGAGACTACTTTGATAATGTAAACAAAAAAATACCTATATCTTAAATTCATAACTTTCCATAGAAAACATAATATGTACCTACTATGATTTATACTTAAAATCAGTGCTCCTAAATGTTACTTTTCATTTATATAGTTTGAAATTTTAAACCTTTCACGGACCACCGATGGTCCACGGACCACAGGATGGGAACCATTGCAGAGAAACCGTTGAAACAAAGCCCTTGAACCACCCGCAGGGCCTCCAAATAAACTGGCATATTTACTCATCAGTTACAAAACTTCTGTCTAAGTGGGTGATCACGGAACCATGTTGGGGAATCGTATGTGTTTAGGGAAAGTTGTGATTTTTCTTGTAAACAGACGTCCATAAGTATCAGATTAGGTTGTTTGCACTTACAGTTTGTGGAGATTAAACCTCACGCGGCTCTGAGGGCCAGCTGAGTACCGTAAGTAGTTGTGTGCCGATACATTATGTGCGCAATGTGGGTATTAGCTACCTTTTCTTGAATGTGAGAGGGAATCGGGCCTATTTGATAAATGAGAAAGGTCTAGCTTAGTTTTACTTAGGAGGAACGGGTAGTTTTTCGACTTTTTTTCTATTTAGGGGTGTTGTTGTAATGCCAGAATTTTTCACGTAGAAAGCTTTACATCCTTTTTTTGTGGTGGGCAATTATTAAATGACTTCTCGCGTTCAAGGGTGGAACGAGAGAGCGTGTCAGACTATTACTGTCTCAAACCAACCTTCAGTTGCCCTTTGCGTTTCAGGGCCATGGTAACTCTTTCGGAATTCCCACGTCCTTAGCAAGCATCGAAGCTTTACACCTTACATATTAACCAATATCAAAATGTAACATAATTTCGAAGTATAGCTAGTAAGTACCTATATAAACTTTGTGGTTCCTAGAGCAGCCATTGGCCAACTGTCATTAAAGCTCAACATAAAGCTTCAAACACACGACTGTGTTTAGGTCAGACCACATTTCGCTCGATTGTTAAATGTTCTGTCAAACATACGTCCAGTTGATTGGCAGTCAAATAAATATCGTTTGTTTATTTCGATAGCAAAGAAACATTAAAAACAACTTCAAAATTTTAATGAACTAACTTCTTAGTAACCAAAACATTTGAAATCGCGTTCATAATTTGATTATGTGATAATAAAATCTTCAACGACTTGGTAACGCCTTTGCAACCAAATAAAAGAACTTGCCTAAACAAAAATTGCAAAACAAAAAAAAGTTTATTTCAAGAACAAAAGCCTAGAGACCCGTTTACGTCGGAAACTCTCAGAATTTCTAAATGTTAAAACAATTTGTTTTTTAAGGCTTCTTTATGGAAATATCCGGGGACTGGGAGCCGTGACGACACAGACAACTTCCGCGAAATATTCGCAAAGGAAACCTTAAAAATACTCATAAGAGGTTTTTTTTTCTGAAAATGTTTCGGGTTGGTAATCACCTAAAGGATTTTAGATGGGGTTATATTGTGGTAAAAAAGACTACGCGTTGCATTTGAAATTATATCCACGTTCATGTATATTCATCGGCCATTTTTAACGGAAAGAATTCTTGGAGCCGCGAACCTCATACGCAAATGATGATCTGAATTAGAACAATGTTATTCCTTTAGTAGACAAACAGTGTGTGATGTGATGGTTTGTTTACATTGTGTGGTGACCTAGATCCAGGTATTGGCAATATCCTAAACATTGGCAACAGGTCCCATGAGAGGATCGAGCATTCGAGAACCGTTAGATCGATGTCCTGGAAATTATTTAGGAGCTATCCAAACAACATGATGTCACCAAATCAACATGTAACTTAACTGCAATTTGGTAGTTAACTCAATGTTTTTTAGGCCTCAAAAGGAAAAACGGAACCCTTATAGGGTCACTTTGTTGTCCGTCTGTCTGTCTGTCTGTCTGGCAAGACCATTTATCTCGGGAACGCGTGGAAGTATCGAGTTGAAATTAGAACCATATACTCGAGTCTGTGGTTCTTTGAAGCTGTGAAAATATCAAACTTATGAGTTAACGAACAAAAAATGTTTATGTTGTGTTTATGTGTTTATGTTGCAAAAAACGTATATTTCGACACTCTCAAGGGAATCAAAATTATAGGGTACTTCCCTTTGACCTTAAATCCTGAAATTTGGCATGAAGCAAGGTCTCATAGCACAAATATAGGAAAAAAAAACTGGAAACTGTAAATTTGTAGTTACGTCACAAAAAAAAAACATTTTTGCGATTCGGAAAAATATTCGTAACTCAATTCGGGAATTGAACAGTTTTCATAGGATAGCTTGTATGGAACCCTCAGTGCGCGAGTCCGACTCGCACTTGCCCAGTTTTTTATTATTTGAACCAAAGAACAGACTCTAAAGACTTATACATTTTGATTTGATCTTTTAACTGGTCAAAAGTAATTAAGACCAATTCTTGCAGTTAAAAGTGGTTTTGACCAATTAACAATTATGTCTGTCGCGTCAGTGTAGTTTTGGTACCGAAAATATTTACTAATCATGTTGCATACCACCCAGTACGCTAATAAAAGTTTTTAAATCAGAATACATAAATATTTCACATGTAATCGTATCAGAAATCTTTTATATTTGCACCTAGCCGCCTATCTGATGAAATATTGTGATTAGGTCTAAGGCAGCCTGCCAAGAATTCAGACACGATTCGCTGAAACAATTACCTAGGTATTAAAAAAATAGAACTGACTACTATACAAAAGAAAACTAAAAAGTGAAAAAGAACTTTACATTTGCGAAGCCGGTGTTTCTGGTTGTTGCCTTCCGAAATATTTTTTTTATATTGAAATCGGTTGTATTTTTTTGTAAAACGCTTTTTATTTTACACTTTTTAATTGTGGTAATCCTCAATTAAACCTAAACAGTGTGCAAGTTTTTTAGTAAAGTACCTATAGAATATAACCGTTACAAGTGTAGCTATAAAATTTGAAGAGCTTTTTCGAACGCTCCAGGGTCTCATCATCAGATCCTGACCTTCTGATCATAGAACCTGGATAGTAAATCTGGAAAGTAAGTATATCTTTTCAAACCAAAAAAAAAAAATCCAAATAGGACCAGGAGTATACGAATAATCGAGGAACATACATAAAAAATAAAAATATTTGGACGAATTGAGAACCATCTACTTTTGATGTTGGTTAAAAATTATCTTAACATTGTGTTAAACTAGTTGAAGCCCGTGATTCTCTTTACATGATAAGGTCAAGTTTTTGCAAGCCATTGCATATTAAACTGTCTAAGATTTTCGTGTCAAAAGAGTTTTTTTTTTCTACTTAGACCACTCTAAAGTTAGAAGCTCGAATGAGTGAAATGGGTATGAAATATACGAGTAAAATACCTAGTCTTTACGTTTTATTTATTAAGTTTCAAAAGCACTGATGAAAAAAGCAAGGTATTAGTATACAAGACCAACCGTATCCTGAATTACTATTATAATATGCATGTATACTTACTATACATACCTTCCTCATGATATACTCTGACTACTGGTGAACACCACTTGCAAACCCATTGAATGGTTTTTGAGTTTATCGCGAACAAGCAGATAGACAGACGCGGTGGGGGACTTACTCGTACTTACATAATATTATTTAATAATATGTTTCCGAACATCTATCAATCCATACCACCACTTTCAATATCTATAAAACCGTTTAAACAACACGGTTTATTCTATGCATGTAGTTCATGTAATGACTATCCTCTTCCATAAATAACTAGTATATTTTCGCCAAATTGACACACATTTCTTGGCACTTATCGCAATTTTTTATCGTTGTAGTAACAGTGGGTACCACGTCACAGTGATAATATCGGAATTCAAAGCTGTTCCCAGAAATGTTATTCAATGTTATTAAATATTCCGTTTAAAGTGCATTTTCTCCTACTGATTTGTTGCAAAATCTTATCTGACGTTATTTCAGAAATGATAAAGTTAAGCCCGTAAGATGACGCTAAGACGAACATTTTTCTTACGCAAGTTTCAAATACGAAGAACCTATCTTCATAGGAATTGAAACATTTAAATTTGATAACAGTTCTATAAATTATATTTTTCTGTAAGAGTTTTGACTCGACATGAATCATTGCCGATGATCTTCTTGGCTCGCTTCTCAATCGTCTCTAGTGCATCAAGCTAGTATTTGGCAAAACCCATTCCAAAGATGAGAGCAGTATCCCATACACAAAGCGAGACAATAATAAGCGCATGGCAAACGCATGAGTGTCAGAATCAGGCATTATCAAAAATTAATTTTCAAAAAACCAACAGAAAAAACGCAGCTTTCAATGTATGTGCGGATAAACCCACTTACAAAAATATCTAAGTGTCGCAGATCTTCAGAGCATTAGCTGGTTGGTTTAGTAACCCAGCAAGGTACAGAATTCATTAAGTCGGAAAAACTCAAGTCTATGAAAACAGAATGAGATATTCTCCTCACAAACATAATTCTATTTGTAACAGATATTTTTCTTGGCAAGAATATAAATTAAATTCATAAAAGGAAAGCTATCAGATACCAGGAGGACATACACGCTGGCAGGTAATAGAAATGAAAATATTTCAACTACGCGAGGCACGTATTCGTTCCGCGTAATATCTAGGACAACGCACGAAAGTAAATACGTCTGGAAACCTCCTACACATTCTATTTGCCTGGTTATGATAATACGTATCGATAATAAGTTGATAAGTATTCGGTGGGAGATTGGAAATGTATCCAAGATATCGGTACGCCTAGATACGGCGCGAACGTTTGAAAAGTATGTACTATTACTATTATCATAAAGCTTTGAGCTTTATGATAATAGTTTATATTTTATACATAAGTAATATTACTAAAATGTGAAAACTCAGTTCTCAGTCTTCTATTTAAACTTCGTTTTGGTAAACGCAGTTAAAGCTGGTGAAATCGGTTTGACGTAAACCCAGATCAACACCGATCTTTAAACTAGATTACGCTGAGCTCAGTTTGTTTGAGCTAATAACCCTAAAACCACACCTGTGACCTTCAGTTGCCCTTTGCGTTCTAAGACCATGAGTTTCCTTTTCAGAAAATGCCCGTGCCCTCCAGCGAGCATCGGCCCTGTTGGGCCCCTATGGTTTGCTGACATTTCTTTGAGGAGCGCGTGGATCACTACGCGCTGTCAACGACTTGGGCTCGGTCCGGACGATTACTGGTTGGTCGGACGGCGAGCTACCCGTTGCTCGTCGTCCGCAAGCCCGCGCCTACCGTGGCTGGTAGTCGGGGTCGAAGTCGCGGTGACTGGGGCATGAGGATGTCCGTTCCCTCACGCGTGGGACTGCCTCCATCGCTAGCATTACTGCTTCGCAGAAGGAGGCGACTGCCTACCATTCCTCCTCACTCCGGCCTATGGCCTATACCAGGACGTGAGAGGTCACTGACACTGATCGCTCCACCGTGTCCTCCAGGATCTTAATTTTTATATTGGGATAATCTTCAATTTTCAACGCGGGTGAGGCCGTTAGCTGAAGCTAGAACTCTTACAAATCTAATAGAGATAGAGAAATATAGAAGTTTTTATATTGATATTCTTGAAAGTAAACTTTCAGTAATATTATTTGTAAGAGGACTGGTTATCTGTGACATGATTGCCTGTGAAAAGTGTTCGTGACGCCGAGATATTACTAAAGTTTAATAAACCGTGAAAGTTTTGATCAAAATCTTGTACCTTAGGACCGAACTAAAATGCACGCCTAAATTTAATACATAAGAATTTTGTAAAAAAAGAAAACTGGCTTTTACAAAAAATTGCCTTTTAATTTTAGCTCAATATTTTATTACAACAAAAACATTTTATCAACAACAGACTAGCTTTTGCCAGCGGCTTCGCCCGCTTGAAAGTAGAATACATAAAGCCAAGGTCACTCATAGATAAAGTAGCATTATACTGTTTAAAGAATCGGTCCATTAGTTTTTATCTTTATTCATTGCAGTATTGGTCAATTGCATAACAAAATAAACGCAAGTATACGCATAAGGCTCGTCAAAAAATTTAAAATATAATTAGCAAAAAGCTTATCGTCAATAAAGTATCAAGTCCGTTTGTTGCTTTGCGAAGATCGAAAAGAACAAAATTGTTTTAGTATTTTAAGAAAAGAGAAAAAATGTATGGAAGCTCTGAAAATTTGCTAACTATGCAGTCTGTACTTAGGCTTTACTTTGCTCTAAGAGCTGTTCACACCTCGCAGTAGCGTTGCCAGGATTCCTCTTAACCCAGTAAAAGAAAAAAGCGACCAGTGTGTAAATATGTAGTCACAGCAATATCTTTGTGTTATTTTCGAGGCTAAATAAGGAGTAGCCAGACGCGTGTAAGACTGTTAAGAACAAATTGGTTTGATATTGACACCTAATTAAAAGGTTAGCGGCTCAAATTTCGTCTATTTCTTTCTTTGTTTTGGCCTTAAAATCATCGTTAACATTAAATAATATAAAGATTTGTGTAAGAATATTGGTATACAATATAGTACATATACTTTATCTATTTTAATTAAAAGAAATATGGTTTTAGCAGTTACTATCTAAAATCAATTTTTTGTTTAATATGTTTGTATCAGACTTTCCAATATTTGTCTCCAAGCCATTCTTATCGCAGACGTAGGGTATCTTCCAGGAATTATTCAGAGGACCATTTCACGTCACCACCAACTTGCAGGTAATAAAAAGTAAATATTTTTACTAGTAGCCACCCGTCGGCGTCGGCTACAGTGAGAGTGATACACGGCTAAAGCCTGTGGCTAAGCACAGCTTACTGTGAGCAGATTGCTTCTACAAATACTGATGGTCCGCCGCCTTTAGCTAGACTGGAGATTTGGTTCGAAGTTCCTAACACTTTGGAAGTGTCTAGGATGATGATGCGTCTGAATCTAGATTTACGAGCGGGCTTTCTTCAATTTTCGGTCTTTATGCTGTAAAATTTTGTCGTGAAAAGCGTGAAAGGGATTAGTGGGTATTTGTCCCAAAAAACTGAATAATAATTCTGTTCCTAAAGCTATAAAATAGTTAAAGGTCAAACCACTCTTTTGTTAATTAGGCACCCATGACCTCAACTTTAGTAACAATATTATGAGTCAATATTAATTTGGGCAAGTGTTGTGATTACAGGGAAGGCATGTTGTTTTTGAACTTCAAATATTGAGCCAGTAGATTCGTTGGTAATTAAAATTAGATTAGGAGTAGCCTTTCGAGTGTTAGCCAAATAATTGGACGATAAAGTGGGAATCAATTTAGATAAAAGCTAAGAAAATAATAGCAATCAATGATTACTGGTTAATAATTAAAAGAAGGAAAATACCTCGACGAAGTTGAAGTTGATTGAAGAAATTCATGCAATCGAAACGATGACGATGATAAACATCAGTTAAGTGGTTATAAAAACCACATTAACAAAAAAACTTAAAGACTGTAATCAGTCCTATTCCACCTATCACTCAACGACCCGCAATTGTTACTTGCCTCCCATTTAATAACAACAGTTATCAGACCAATCAAAACCACATCAATTGTATTTAATCTGGCCTTTCAAAGCACCATCTTCCTCCTATGTTATCAGCCAGCATTATCTCCACAAAAAGATATATATACCAGGACATCTCTGCATCAGACGGCCTTACGGTACTTAACAATATTTATTTCGGCACTAGGGGCAGTATATTTTTGCGAAGAATGCTCATATTAACTGAATCCTATCTTGTGAGAATGGATGTGGTGCGTGGAGTCTCGAAGCAATCTCTTTGAGTGGCCCTTGCCACAATACAGGCAGGGTACAGTATGTGAAATAGAAGTAAAGTATCTGGTCCTCCGAGACGTGATCGTAATCGTAAACAGGAAATGGTTTTCCTTTGCATTAACGACGAGTCATCGAAAAAAACTAGTGTATTTATCAGTGTTAGTGTCTACACAGCTGTCGCCATGATATAAATATTCATAGGATACTCATACTTCTTGTATGTACCGCGGGTGATCTTTGACACTTAATTAAATCAAATTATTGATACTAAAATCCGATGAGAATCATAACATTTCTGTAATATTGCTTCTATACCAGCTGAACCACTTGAAGAGACACCCTCAATCGAAAACAATTTCGGTAGTCCATTTTTATTCCTCAGGGAGCATTTCTTGGCAGAACATCTTCCTGACCTTGTACCCAAAACTTCTGCTACATTTCTTTCGTCTTGTTCGTGCGTAGAGAGTTTGCCTTATCGGGGTTTATTAGATATTTATTCTCACAGCCAGCCCAAGGGCTGTAGTCCTTCATGAAACTTGCATTATATTCTTAGACCTACACGTAATCGCGACCTAATTCTCTACAAAGAATTCCAAGGTCGTTGCAATTAAGTTTTTAAGAACAATTAAGTCCAAGTCATGCTGAATGCAATTTTCTTTGTCTTGAACGCTGCAGAAGAAATTAAGTAAAAGCAAGTTATTTAAAGTTTTTAACAATTACGGAGCTACCTGTATTTTTTCATCTTTTTTTTACTGTTTCCGCAACCTTTTTACCGCTGAACTAACTAATTTTGAACTGATTCAAATTAATCATACGTCTTTTAGAGAATCTTTCAACGTTTAATTTATTACGATTGCTTGCTGAAAACTTATTCTACGGAGTTAATATATTTTTTATTGGCTCCTGGTCGTAAGGAAATTACAGATTATTTTTGCTGATGAAATTAAAGTAACGGTGGTTTTTTTAGGGTTCCGTACCCAAAAGGTTAAACGGGACCCTATTACTAAGACTCCGCTATCCGGTCGTCTGTCTGTCTATCCGTCTGTCACCAGGCTGTATCTCATGAACCGTGACAGTTAGACAGTTGAAATTTTCACAGATGATGTATTTCTGTTGCCGCTATAACAGTAAATACCAAAAAAAAAACAGAATAAAAAAATATTTATGGGCCCCCATACAACAAACGTGATTTTTTTTTCTCTTTTTTATAGATAATGGTACGGAACCCTTGGAGCGCAAGTCCGACAAGCACTTGGGCTTTTTTTTTCACATTTCTACCTATAAATCGAGCTATAGTTTTACACGTGTATAGCATCGCTTATCGCACATTGAATAATTTGATTAGGGGAAGTAATATTATGAATGAATATGAATGACTAATAGTTCCCCTTATTTCGATACCGGTTAAAAGAAAACTTCAGTACATGGAACGGAAATGATTAACTGTGAGTCACTGTAGGTACGATAAAAGTAGTAAAGATAGTAAATAATTACGCCTGTAAACTACGTAACAACGGTAATATTTATACTTTGATATATTTACCTTACACATTCCTACCTGTGATCTAAACTCTGACGTATTAATTTCATTCTGAGTCATAGAACCAGTGGTACACTACAGTAATTTCATGAGGCTAATTCTAATTGATTAACATGTTGAAAAAAACATTACAGTCTTTGCCATCAAACATAATAATTTAAAATATATATAACCCCCATAGTGAGTTAGTACTGACTTTACTTAAATACCTGCCTAAGTGCTGCTTTAATATATGCCTGTAAACTATGGATTTGATTATGCACATTAAAATTTAATTAATTATTAATTAAATACCTGACCCGATGGTTATTAATTTTATCTAATTACCGATGTCAGCTATTGTATCATAAATTATTGTTATTGCTGAAGCTCAAGTTTTAAATCTGACACCAGCCCCCCTAGCCAAGATACAACCGTTTCGTGTCGAATGCCGTTCTTCGATCGGTAACGCCTCGGTGTCAGCAATTGTAGAAAACGATAAGTTGGTAGCCATGTTGACGCGGGAGTCGGCGGCTCGTTCTACAACTTCGTTCTATAAAGGATGTAGCGTTTAACATTATAGAAACGATAACAATTCATTCTATCATTTTAAACGATGTGAACGAATTTTCTATTCGTTTGTTCTGACCACGTGACTTAACGTTGAGATGATGTCATTCCAATACATTTGATTAGTTTTCGACTAGCGAAAACTTGAACTTGAAGTTTATCAAGGGTTATCGTGTTACCCAGTTACTGGGCTGTTTTTTAAGGTGGGCAATCATCTAATTACTTATCTCGCTGTAGGGTGGAGCGAGAGGGCATGATAGACTTTTACTAAGTAAAACAACACCTATGTTCCTTTTTTGCGTTTGCGACCCAGGACCACGGGTTTCCCTTTTCGGAATTCAACCTATGGTCCTAGTAGGCTTCGGCCCGACTGAGCTCCTACGGTTTAGCTGGCATCTCTTTGAAGCGCACATGGAACACTACGCGGGCTCGGTCCGGGTGGTTACCGGACGGCCGAACGGCGAGCTACGCATTGCTCGTCGTTCGCAAGCCCACTCCAGTTACTGGGCTGTAGATGTTGGATAGGCACTTGCTCTAAAGAAAAAAATATTCTAATTCTGCTGCATTTGGATAGACTGAAAGCCGACCCCAACGGAGTTGGGAAAAGATTAGGCAGATCACTGAATCAAAACTTTTCATATTACACTAATATTATAATAGCGAATGATTCTAAATAATATGTGTGTATGTTTACTACGCCATCACGCTAAAACAGCTGAACAGATTTGGATAAAATCGGAAAAGTTTTATGTTCCTTTGGGATGATTTCCTACATTCTCGCGGGCGAAGCCGTTGGGAGAAACTGTTTTCAAAATAATTTCTTAGCTGGCATGAAATAAGACAATTTCCGTTTTTGTAAGAAAACACTAACTGTCTTCCCATCTAGAGTAATTGAATCAACAAGCACAAGCATTATACAAATTTACTCACAGCCAGGTACCAACAGCATACATTTACTCAGGCCGACAATGGATAGTGGCAATCAGTGGCCAGTCTACGGCCATCTCTCGCCATTACACGCCACACACGTTGTTTGTTTTGTGTTGAACACTAGGTACAACTGGACCATGTCGTGTGTAAATATCAATGAATGCATGAAGTTACATGAATATTAATTTTTTTAACACTCATATTTCATTCATGCGACTTTTATGTTACTTTGTTTTGGTTTTTATTTTAATTTTGTGTGTTGTTAATAATTTTTCCATTATTTATTTAATGACACATTTAGTTATTACTCTCCGACTTATTTAAACATATATTTTGTGACATTTTGGTCTTTCGAGCCTTATTTTCAAAGAAGTCCTAAAAGATAGAAAGCGTAACTGAAACCAAATATAACGAGTAAATTTCACAATCAATCGTTTTTGAAGCTATGTAAATCAATATTACCAAACTTCAGTCACTTACTTTCAACTGATACCAAAGAGTTTCACAACAATAACTCAAATGCATTTAAACGTGTCCATTGAACTGTTAACGGGAAGCATTCGTGAGTGCCAGATAAGGGCTAGGAGTGACCGTCGTTAATGCCAAACACTTGGGTTGCAACACACTAGGAAGCGATCAACAATCGCATCCTACTCATTCACTTATCAGTGCTGACTACAAGAAATAAAATAAAGTAGGCTGTCCACAAACCAATGTTGTTTCGGAACAAGGTTTTCTCAGAACAAGAAGAAGTCTGTAGCTGAAGAGTTAAAAGTAATTAAAGCTAACTGATGTAGCATCTTATCATAAGCTTTATAATGTTCCTACTACTTAGACTCAACCCTCCTCTATAAATGACGGAATGGACTGTAATCCACCAAGCGGCGAAAAGAATTTTTAATTCTTCCGTCCTAAAACCAGCGTATTCCAAAAATTCTATAAAACTGGTTCTAGGACATCCCGGTTTCTTCAGAATGTTTTTTTTTTCAGAAATCAGAAATCAGAAATCAGAAACGTTTATTTCAAATAGACCAATTACAGGCACTTTTGAATTGTCAAAATGTCAGTCAGTCAAAAAAAAACAAGTGAAGCTAAATTGCACGTTCCAAAGCGTAGATCTCTATGGAGAAGAACGTGCAAGAAACTCCATGGACACTCTTTTAAATCATATTATGAGTTACATAAATCTTGGTTACATATTTCATGTCGCTTCTAATATGTGAGCACAATGTAGATAAATAAGAATAAAAACTAATTAAAAAGATAGAAATTGAATTAAGCCACTGGCAGCTAAGAGATGACCAGTCTCAACCGACGGCACCCGTTCACGAGCATGACGCGTGCATCAGCCTCACTCAGCTCAACCATTTTGAAGGGAACTGAATGACCCAATAACACGTGCCACCATCAGCGAGACATTTGAGTGAGCATGACAAACTCTCACCTGCCATGCTCGTAATGTCAAACAAGTTGTAACCTAATAAAAATGCTCCATGGTACTTCACATTCACAAAACTTGAAAAAAAAAGTGCTTCTACATTATACAATACTATTGTTTCCAAATGCAAAAGGTAACAAATTATCATAAGCTATATTGAAATAAACAAATAAAATAAAATAAGAAAGATTTCGAAAACAACAAAACAAAAAGGGGAATAGTAAGTATCTCTTCCAATAATTAGAAACATATATATTTAAAAAAAAATAAAAAAAAAACAGAAAACTTAATTTGAAGGCTGTGGCTGTGGAGCAGAACCGGCATTTAGCCAAGCGTTTTTGTCAAGGATATAATCTTCCAGTTTATAATACGCTTGTCTACATAGTGTGCGTTTAATGCATGTTTTAAATTTGGACTCATTTAGTTGTAGAATCTCAACTGGTATTTTATTATAAAATTTTACACAGTACCCCATAAAAGAACTATGTACTTTTGCCAATCTGAATCGAGGTTGATCTAATTTGTTCCTATTCCTAGTATAAAAATTGTGCCTGTCACTTATCTTAGTAAAAAGATGAATATTTTTCCGAACATACATAATGTTTTCATAAATGTATTGACAAGGGACCGTCAGGATGTTTATTTCCTTAAATAGTTCCCTAAGAGAATCGCGTCTGCGAAGATTATATATGGCTCTGATAGCTCTCTTCTGCAGAATAAAAATAGACTCTATGTCTGCAGCCCGTCCCCATAGCAAAATACCGTAAGACATGATACTATGAAAGTAACTAAAATAAACTAGTCGCGCAGTATCTACATCAGTAAATTGACGGATTTTTCTGACAGCATATGCTGCCGAACTAAGCCGACCTGCCAGAGATGTTAAATGAGGACCCCATTGTAGCCTCGAGTCAAGCGTGATCCCTAGGAAAACCGTATCTTCGACGAATTCGAGTTTCTCCTTGTTCAATACTATGTCGGAGTAATTACTTTTAACATTCGGTAACGCAAATCTTATGCACTTAGTTTTTTTTTCCATTTAATACTAAATTATTAACAGTAAACCAGTTTTGGACTTGCTGTAGAGCATTGTTTACGTCATCAAGGTTTGTGGAACGTCTATTGATCTTAAAAATTAACGACGTATCGTCAGCAAACAATACAATATGTGGTTGTTTTTTTAATAGATGTGGTAGATCATTTATGTATACTAAAAAGAGGAAAGGACCCAATATTGAGCCTTGTGGTACACCCATTTTGACTTTCAAACCCGGAGAATTGACACCGTTTATCTGAACTTGCTGTTGCCTATCAATTAAATAAGATTTTACCAAGCTGAGTGCAAGTTTACCTAGCCCATAATGTTCTAGCTTTAAAAGCAAGGTTTCGTGATTAACACAATCGAAAGCCTTTGAGAGGTCACAAAAAATTCCTATCGCATCTTGGGCTTGTTCCCACGCTGCAAATATATGTTTTAATAAAGTGACACCAGCATCAGTCGTACAACGTCCTTTGGTGAACCCATACTGCCTACCGTTTTGAGAGCACTGGTGATGAAATAACTAACAAAAAAGTAAAGCCTGGGTTAGCCTGTGACACTCGTACAATCAATAATCTCTATCGATTGTAAGAGTGTCGCAGGTTCAAAGCCAGGCTAAAACAAATAAATAAAGCGATACAAATGTCTCAATAGAAAAAGAACATACATCAAAACTCAGGTAATTGAGTTAGGTAATCACTGCGGTGTAACCGGCCTACGTTTGAAGCCCTTATTAAGTCCGCAGTACCGAAACGTGGGTGGAGTGGCATGTACTGAAAAATGATACTAAGATAACTTTCTTGTTATTTTATTGAGCAAACGGGAACATTTCGTCTCTTAACAGTTCTGTTAATGTGGTCAGGAAGTTGTTCCATTTCCTTGTTATTTTTCTTCGTAGTCATAACTAAAATCCTACGCGATAAAGGACCAATTTTTTGTTTGTTTATCGAATTGTTTTTTCACTAATAATATAGTTATTTTAATTATTTAATCTTATTATAATTTAATTTAGTCTGGTTTCATTTTTAATTAAATAAAAATCGGACATTGTCAATTTTAATTTTTTATGATTTAATTAACCAATGTGATGACAATTATAAGAATTAATTTTAGAAATGTATTCCCTGTCTTGTTTTTGTTTGTGCTTTGTATATTTTTTTTTTTCATTTCTGTATTTGCGTGTATGGGTACCTACCTATTTGCATTAAGATTAAATAAATGTCTTATTACTATTTTAGAAGTTCACTTTTGTTTTGACTAACCATGAAACCTAAAAACTCGTTTTATCGTTAATTAAGAATCTGAACCTAACGTTTTCTAATGAGAGGAGCCTTCAAGATAGCGTTGCGAGTGAAGAGGGCTCATTGCGGCGCCCGTTGGACACAGCCGAGTCTCAAGATAAGTAATCCTTTACGTTCTTATAATTCTCTTTTTATTTTCAAGGAAAATAAGATAGTTTCCAGAGATAGTGACCTAGTTTTTAGGTCAGCGAATGTCTCAGGAGCGTTGAAAAACGACGTGATCGGGACGCAAACAAAATAGCTGGATAATGAACCTAGACGCTTTCTTGATTAACGAAGTGCGGAAATTAATTTACTTCATCTAGATGCAGCTCTGGAAATATGTGCTCTGAAACTCGTGCTTTTGACTCATTAGATGGATTTATAATTTGTGTTGACCGTGTTAAGACTATTACTATGTATTACAAGACTTTTTTCCTAAATGCTGTAGGATTGTTCAAAAGAGTTACCGCTGCCTGTAACGCAAAGTGCAACTGAAATAACACGCATGGATTTTAGTCAGTGTCAATAAAAGTCTAATACTCACTCTCGCTTACCCTCAGAGCGGATAATCTGATGATTTACCACCCCACGAAAAAAAAAAAAAACAAACCTAAGTAAGTCTCCAAAAATGGAACATAAATGATACTGCAATTAAACACACATAGTAGTAAGTAATTTCTCAACCAAAAAGCCCCGTCTCTTAGCGTCTAAACGCTCATAAACCGTGTATTTAATAGCGTGTGCCTCTTATCTTGAACATGACGAGTAAGATATCGATGCACCAGCGACGGCGACACGGCGACGCGGCGACGGTAGCAGCCACTGACAGCCACAGATAAGATACACCCACGCAACACAACCGTTACACACCGTTTATAAATCAACTCCCCACCACTAAATAAATTAATCTACAATTTATTTTAATTCAAAAAATTTGTCCGTAAAATTATTCCATACGTAACTTAATTTGAATCGATAAAATGTTATCGGATTTAATTATTTATTGGTTTATAAATTACTGGTGTAAGGTGTTAGTAATTAACGTTAATTAGTTTTTGGTTGAAAGCTTTATGTTTTAAAGGCGTGTGGATAGGTGAGGAGACGAATGCATTGAATTTGTTTGAATGATTTCAATGTACCTATTAGTTTGAATCTGTCTTTAAGTTAGTAGAAAAGCTAATTGAGATAGACTTCAAGTAATTGTAACCTTTAAGTGACTTAGAACTTCTTAATGTCCCGTGCTTTAAAAGAAATCACGAGCTTTTACTGAATTGTATTTATTTTCAAAAGAGAGTGTACCAAAGTTGTTTTATTCTTGTAACTAACAAGAATATTTTCAATCTAGTCTGAAAGATGTTTCTATTTTCCTTCAGATATGAAGTAACGTAACAAAATTCTTGTGCCAAATAGTCCTTTAGAAAATAAGCTCTGACAGCGCGGCAGAACGACAGACGACATTGCTCCGTTTTTACATTTTTGCGATGGAACTCTAAAATTGAGACGGCGGAATCCTAAAAATGTTTCTACTTCCTTTATTATATTAAACTGCCTTATGCTTCGCGTTTCTCTGTAATCTCGTGGGACCTTAGGTTTTGGTCGGTGCTCTTAAGGACCAATATTTGGGAGATGCCTTTTATGGATCCATTAAATTATTCATCCACTCCAATATTGTCTGATACTTCTTTTTGTCGACCACTGATAAATTCTATCTAAAAATGAATTGAATTTTCCTTTGGAATAAGCCCTAAATTTTCTTTCCATTGCGGGTCGACCTTCCCACAATTTCAATGGTACATAAAAGCTTTATTAAAGCAATCTATCATTGTACATAAATGTGAGGTTGACCTCTACCTAATAAAGTAGCCACAATAATACAACTGTATAAAATAATTGACAGGTTACATGTCCATTGTCTATGAAGCTTAAAACCCTCTAATTGACAACTATCGGTAATATAGGCTCAGTAGTGAAATCCTACGTTTCAATAGTTGTATTACGCAGAGCTAGGTGCCTGCAAACGATACTGGGATACCAAGGACTTTATTTATAAAACAAATAACCAAGAGATTAGTTTAAACGCCGATTATGTAGGTGATAAAGTACTAATTAAACATTTGAAGAAGGTTTGAATATGATAAATGAGATGTAATATCCGTTTTTTTTTTTAAATTTCGGTTGCGATCACGAAAATATTTATCTTATAAGACGGTTATGTTATCGCTAAGTGCCTTGAACTTTTAATCCCGGGAAACAGCGCAGTTCCTGTGAGTTAGCCACGGGAGTGATGCCACCGGGAAAACCTAGTATTCAAATATAGAAGAAGTTTCATAACTGCAAAATTGCAAGGTATAAAGGTTCATAGGCGGCACGGTTGACAAATGATAAATGATAAATGATATTTATTTTGTAAATAGGTTTAAAAAACACTTTTACACGTCAAATTTTTTTTTCGTCATTTTTAAACTAGATGAGGCCGGTGTTTCCTAGCTGACTACCCTGAGAAGAAACACCGAAACAAACTCAGGGGTCAAAGTCTCTTTTAAAGTCCATACAGTAAATATGTAATGGTCAAATCACATGAGAACCATGCAGATTTGTCTGAAATGGTCTTTTGAAGAAAGAACCATACAGATTTGAGTGGACCTGTCCAGTCAGTGCAAGCATTTGTCAGTATTCGTAAAGCTCAACTCAGGACTACTAAGGAGCTCAACGACTTGACGAACAATACCAAGGAAAGGACATTTGGGTAGGCCGCAGAAAATACTCAAATTGCCAGACATACATTAAAATTACTGAAAAGGAAAAAAAAAAAACAATCAACATAGTCCTCACGTTCACGATAATAAAAGAAAAATATAGTTTACAAAATGTAATACTTTAGCAAAGTAAACATTTTTGTCAAAAATTAATAGAAAAAAAAAAGTCCAATTGCAAAATAAAAATAATCTACAATATCGAATTGTAATAAATAATAAAAAACACAATTAAAAATAAAACAAAAGAAAATAATAATAATAATAAGACAACAGTTGCAGTGCGTACTGGAGCAGGTCAATCCCAAGCCTTTTGGTCCTCAACATAGTCCTTTATAGTGTAAAAAACCTTTTGGCAAAGTTTTCGCTTTACAAATAATTTGAATTTATTAAGGCTTAGTTGTTGAATGTGACTAGGAAGTTTATTATAGAAGTGTATACATTGGCATCTAAATGAGCCACCTATTTTTTTCAGCCTGGTTGTAGGAACCACAAATTTGTGTTTGTTCCTAGTATTAAAATTATGAACATCACTGTATTTTTTAAACATGTTTATATTTTTATGTACATACAAAATGTTCTCGTAAATATACTGTGAAGGTACAGTCATTATATTGATTTCTTTAAATTTATCTCTGAGGGAGTATCTGGGACTTAATTTATAAATTGAACGAATAGCCCTTTTTTGCAATACAAAAATTGACTGTATTTCGGCGGCATTTCCCCACAGTAGAATACCGTACGACATGACACTATGGAAATAGCTAAAGTAAACTAAACGGGCAGTCTCTACATCAGTTAAATTTCGAATTTGTCTAACAGCGTATGTTGCAGAGCTAAGTTTTTTTGATAAGTTGTCTATATGTGGGCCCCACTGCAGCTTAGCATCTAGAGTTATGCCCAAGAACACTGTATTATCTTCAGGACTCAACTCTTTACCTTTTATTAGCACACTAGTTTCTACTTGCCTAACATGAGGCATGGTAAACTTTATAAATTTAGTTTTTTTTTCATTAAGAAGAAGGTTATTTACATCAAACCAGTGTACTATTTTTGAAAGTGCTATATTTATATCGTCAGTAACCGGCTGCTGACGTTTAAGTTTAAACAAAAGTGAAGTGTCGTCTGCAAACAACACTATGTTATGGTTATCCTTTATGAGGTAAGGTAAATCGTTTATATATATAAGAAACAAAAATGGGCCAAGAATTGAACCCTGAGGGACACCCATTTTAACTACAGATCCAGGAGATCTTTTTCCGTTAACATCAACTCTCTGAATCCTTTCACTCAGATAAGATGTAAGAAGATCCAGGGAGGAGTTCCGGATTCCGTAATGGTGTAGTTTCCTGATTAATGTTTCATGGAGAACGCAATCGAAGGCCTTTGACAAATCGCAAAAAATGCCCAGGGCATCGCATTTGTCTTCCCATGCATTATAAATATGTCCTAAAAGTTCAACACTGGCATCGGTAATGTTGAACGACCCCTTGTAAAACCAAATTGTTTGGTATGCAATAATTTATGTCTGTTAAAAAATCTTTGTAGTTGCTCTAAAATAAGTTTCTCAAATATTTTACTAAAAGTGGGTAGCACTGAAATGGGTCTGTAATTCGTGGGGTCAGATATACTACCCGTTTTGAACAATGGAATTATTTTACTATTCTTCATTAGATCAGGAAACTCACCGCGATCAATACAATTATTAAAAATAAAAGCTAAAGAAGGAGCTATAATGTGGATTATAGACTTAACAACGTCCACAGAATTACCCCATAAATCTGCAGTCTTTTTTACATTCAAGGAGTTAAACGTCTTAATAATATCTACATAAGTCACATGTTCGAAATTAAAATCAGAATCGCAAACTTTAACATTTTCTTTAAGCAGAGACTCTGCAGCAGTGGGTGACGAGTTCAGAGATTTTGTTGTTGATATGGGGATCTCTGAAAAGAAGTTCTCAAAAGCCGCGGCAACCTGTGAGTCCGATGTGATCACATTGTCATTAATTACAAGTTTATAGTCACTAGATGGTCTTGTAGACTTTCCTGTTTCACTATTTATAACATTCCAAGTAGTTTTAGTTATATTATTACTGTTTTTAATTTTGGAACTCAAATAACGCGATTTCGCTATAGAACAAATTTTTTTAAATAATTTTGAATAATTTCGCACATATGACCTAAATTCAGCAGTATTAACAAGAACCCTTTCATCATACAATTCGTAAAGCCGAGTTCTACTTACCAACCAGAAATACCAGTGGTACCCTGGTGGTGGTATACCTTGAATACCAGTGGTAGCCCATTCACAGAACGGAACGTTACTATTGACCGAAATAGTCTTAGGTATAAAAGTAGAATTAAATTGATTACAGTACATGTTAAAGAAACCTTCATATTGGTTATTGAGATCATCATATGTAGACAAGGCTGGTAAATTATTAATGAGTTTAGTTTTAAAAGTTTCTAAACGACTTGCAGTTTTAGGGTTAACAGTGATATTCTTTTTAGCCACTATGTTTTTTTGGTTTTGAAAAGTAATTAACTGTCCACAATGATCAGAATCTAATAAATTTATAATTTCTTTGTGAGTTGGTACAACATCCGTATAAATATTATCTATGCATGTGGCACTAGTAGGAGTTAATCTCGTGGGCTCCAAAAATAAGTTTACAGGATTTTAGGACTGAAATAGACTTAAAATTTTACTACGTAAACCTGAGTTTTCTAATAAATTAACATTAAAATCACCACAAGTGATTATGTACTTGTTTGAATTGGAAATCTTGTGGAAAACTTCATCCATTACCTTTTCAAAGCAGTCATACTATCCAGAAGGGGGTTTGTACACACTTAATATAATAAACTGCTCCAATTCAATACAGGCTATTTCAACTGACCGCTCAACAGATAGGCTCACAATATCCTTTCGTTCTTTGAACTTAAGGTTGTTGCTTACTAAAATTAATGAGCCACCACGTATGGCATTAATTCTACTAAACGAACTACCAACCTGGTGATTACTAAAATTGAAAATGAACTGATGGCTCTTAAGCCAATGTTCCGTTAAGCATAGAATATCAATATTATTGCAATTAAGGAATAAGTCTACTTCTAAATCCTTGTTCATAAGTCCTTGAATATTTTGATGTACCAGGTTGATACTATTTAATGATTTTAAAACTTGTTGACGCAGTGGTTGCGCGATTGGCTGCTGCGCTGCGTGTCACGGGTTCGATTGCCGCAAGGAACAAATATTCGTATAGCCTACAGACTGTTGTTCCGGGTCTGGGTATCTTATGTATGCAGTTTACATGTTTTTGGACGCCCCCATGTTTTTTTTTAGGTGGGAAAATCATCCAATGACAAGCCAGTGAAACCCAGGCCCTGGGACGAAGGCAAAGAGGAACAGGAGTGGGTTTTTAGTTAGTAAAAGCCTGACACCCCCTCACGCTACACCTAGAGCGAGAAAAGACATTTGATGATTTCTCACCCCAGAAAAAAAATACTATTAGATACATACATAAGTCAGTTCTACTAAACAATGACATAGTATTGAGTAAAGCCCTCATAACTATGCACAAACAGAAACAGATGACCTACAAGCCAATATCTTAGTCTTTGTGACGCTGCGCTATAATGTCGTCTTCAAACAACAGCACAAGTAATACACTCTAGAAATTCTGCATAATTAAAAACGCCTAAAGGATTAGGCTGAGGTCAACGAGTGGCTCTAAGGCCTCTCGCCCACGGTAACGCGCGTTAGTCGCATTTGCAAGCGCTATAGAAAAAATGCCAACGCGCTACTAACGCGCTACAGCATCGCTACAAAAAGTCGCCGTGGGCGAGGAACCTAAGTTCTGCCGTGTAAGATATTATATACTAAGCAAATTTAAACAAGTAATATGAAACACATCGACGGCACGACTGGCGCAGTGCTGGAGCAAATGGCTGCTGCACTGCATATCGCGGGTTCTATTCTCGCACGGAACAATATTTGTATGGTCTACAGATAGGTGTTGCGTGTTGGGTGTCTTATGTATGTGAGTTTATATCTTCGTGAATGCACCTAGGATACAGTAGCAATCCATTGTGTAGGAGAACGGTTTAAAGTATATTTTACTATTGTATCAAAGACCACGGATTTCAGCAACTTCCAAAGAATGTCGTTTCATTTGAGTAATCTTTAAGTCAAGAGTTAATTAGTTACTTCTAGGTAAGCGCGCTCCATCGTTGACCGCATCGTCGCTTTCCATCAGATGAGATAGCAGCGGTCAAGCGCGAACCTATCAAGAATTAAAAAAAAGTAAATTTTTTTTAGATAATAAAATAATATAGGTAAGTCCAATGTGGTATTTATGCAGAGTTGCCAATTGTCTTTTGAATTGGAAAAACGAATACTTACTTCTGCAAATTCTTATGACTGTAATTCTAATTAATAACAATATTTTTGCCTAAAAAACCCTACTTTTTGAGTTTGTTGTTGGAGTTCGATAAATGATTGATCAAAAAAAAACTTAACGTTTCTTTTTTTTCAGCTCGCTTCGCTTTCTAATCTTATTTTGTTCTATTAGGTAGGTACTCAACATTCTATATAATGAGGCAAAGTATCTCCTATTTTAACCGACTTCAAAAAGGAGGTTCTATGTTCGGCTGAATGTATTTTGTTTTTTTTTTTATTTATGTTCACCGATTTCTCGGTCAATTGTGGGAAGATTTTGAAATTTTTTTTTTTTATTTGAATGGTCAACTCAAAAGGAAACCTGACCTTTAGGCTAAAATTTTAAATCTCGTTCTTTCGTCCTACACTCAACTATTTTTTTTTTTTGTTTAGAAATGTTAGTAAATTCAAAGTTTTTAACAGGTTGTAAGATTAAAAAATAATTAACCTTTCAATAAAAAGAAATTTTTGCCATTGTATTGTAGCTGTCGCAATTTCAAAACAAAAATCTCGATTATTTTTGCCTTCCGTCCCGAAATATATTTGATTAACTAGACCAGTCCTCGCAACACTAAAGGCATCTCAATAAAATTCTGCGTAAGTTATTAATTTATATAGGTTAATAAGCCATTAAAAAAAAAGAAAAATGGCCGCTACTTTCAATGAGAAAGTTTTATAAAAATATAATATAGGAAGTTCATTCAATTTTCGATTGATCGATCTTGTTTTTAAACCTAGGAAAGAACACACCGGGGAATAATCAGTTACCTACCAGTGGACCGCGCGTACTATGGTTACATCAGCCCCCCTAGTCAAGTTACGACCGTTTCGTTTCGATTCTCTTTCGTCGATCGCCTCGAGTCGGCCACGCCTCCTATTCCTTTGTTCTGATTACGTGTCTGAGCATTGAGATGACGTCAGAACAAAGGAATCGGAACCATGGCCAACAGAGCGCCAAGTGCGAATTTGTTTTACGTTAACGCGATCGACACGTCTTTGACGTTCAGTGCTCCGATTGGCCCGCTCCAAGTTTTTAACCAATCAGAGATCCAAATGAGGTAAACATTTCGATCGCGTTAATGTAAAAAGAACTCGCACTGAGAGCACTGAGCAGACTAAAGCATTTAAGCATAAGTATTTATTGAATCAAGAATTGTGACTGTTTGATTGATTGAGAGCTGGCCTGTTGGTCTACTGGTTAGTGGTCCTGACTGCTATGCCGGAGGTTGTGCGTTTGATTCCCACCCAGGATAAATGTTTGTGTGATGAACACGATCATTTCTGTATCTGGGTGTAATTTATCTATATTATGTATGTATTTAGAAATATATAAGTATGTTTATCAGTTGTCTAGTACTCATAACACAAGCTCTAATTAGCTTGGGACTAGACAGCGTTGTGTGATAGTTGTAGAATATTATTATTGATCAAGAATCGAAGTAAACCGTATTGATTAAAGTCATACTCACAGGCTCTTCAGCAGCATACCCAAAGATGTTTACATGTTTATATTTACACAATCAACCGAGAGCCATCCCTAACGAATCTTATTTATAACCTCTCCACGTCACAACCGGGACCACTACATAAATAAATGTAGACCTCAAGATGTGACAACCGTTCTTAGTTTTTTTTTTATTAATTTAAAACCGTTTTGACATTTGACATCTATTTTGTAATGACATGTGACAAGAGAAATTGGTAATTTAAAGTGTAAGCATGGTTTGAAGTGTATTGTGGTCTTTTTTTAGGGTTGTCTCGTGTATGAAAAATAAGAAAGTTAAATTCGAAATATTTCGATATTTACCACTTATGATAAATATCGATATATTTCGAATGAGCATCACGAGGCTGAAGTAGCCAAAGTAAATGTGGGCAGGGCACATTGCTCGCAAAACAGACGGTCGAAGGGCTGAAAGTCTCTGAAGTGGCGACCGCGTACCGGAAGATGCAGCGTTGCCGACAATGACCTGATGACGGTTGCGGGAATTAGATGGATGCGAAACGGGCAGGACTGGACGGTGTGACGCTTGAGGGCGGGCTATGTCTAGCAGTGGACGTCTTTCGGCTGAAATTATGATGATAATGATAACGAAAAACTGGGCAAGTGCGAGTCGAACTCGCGCACTGAGGGTTCCGTAACAAACTTACCTATGTAAAAAGTTCAATTCATGAATGGAGTCTCGAAGATTTTTCCGAATCACAAAAAAGATTTTATTTTTTTGAGACGTAACAACAAATTTACTATTTTCCTATCCCTGTGCTCCAAGACCTTGCTTGATGCTAAATTTCAAGATTCTGGGTCAACGGGAAGTACCCTATGAAGTTTGATTCCCTTGATAGTGTCCAAATATACGTTTTTGACGACATAACCGTCTGTATCTTTTTTTGTCGTTAACTTAGAAGTTTGATTTTTTCACAGCTTTAAGGGACCGCGGACTTGGATATATGGTTTTAATTTCAACTCGATACCTCCACGCGTTCTCGAGATAAAGGTTCTTGACAGACAGACAGACGGACCACAAAGTCCTATAAGGGTTCCCTTTTTTCCTTTGGAGGTACGGAACCCTAAAAAGGAAAACAATATTGACACAATTGCAGAATACAGTCTACCTGCCCAAGTTTCTATAATCTTAACTAGTTCTACTTACGAATAAAAGTCAATCCACCATAAAAAAAGCAGAAAATCGTGACAAAACAAGTTATAATCTTAACTAAACGTGTTTAAATTATCAGTTTATCAGAAACATGGGCCGTTTGTGGATGATATCTGTGTAAAAAAATTCTAAGCGATGGATAAGCTTAGATACTACGCATAGATTTCAAGGTAATATCTAATACATACATGTATTAGGGTCGATAAGGATATATTAAGATAAGTTGGGTTACGAATACTTTTATCCAAATATAGAAATTCTTTGCAATTACGTATCTTTGGGGCCTACGCATTTTTGGAGAACGCAAACGATTGAAATAGTAACTAAGAGCTACATAGGGTAAAACCGGGATAGATGCCCCACTTTTTGAAATAGCCTCCTTATTTATAAAATATTAATCTTAAATGAATAATTTCTATGAGTGTAGCTAGTTTAATTATTTATGTTGAATTATAATTATTATTTTTTGGCCTATCAATAATAAATTTTGCAGAATTCAGCTTTTTGTGGAACACTTTTTTGAGGATAGCTGCCTACCTGTATGGATAGTTGCCCCACCTTGAAAAAACTAAGAAGGATAGATGCCTGCAGTGCGGGATAGATGCGCTTTATACTGCATAAACGAAAAACCCAACGAAATATGAGATCGAATTACAAAAAACGATTTTTTTAATGTTTATTTGTTATCGTTATAAGATAATTGTAATAAGACACAAACAAACATAATAAAATTTTAAAAGCATTTGTTGAACAAAAATTTTAATTTTTAATTGATATTATAAAATATTAAATATTAAGTGTCAACATGCATAATCATACTTTTTTTCAATTAAAATAACAAAATAAAGAAATCATTCCTAATCCTACTTAAATGAAGTTGAACCGGATAGTGCTTTCAGTTTTCCACATCTTGAGCAGTAATTTCTGAAAAGTATACAAGTTTCATGTAATCAGGTCTGATCACACATTGAATCCAATCGGATTTAGACATCGTATTTTTATAGATTTAAAAAATAAAAATCAATTTACCTCTGTCACCATATATAGTGTATATAGGGATAGATGCCCCTAAGGGCACCTATACCTCGAAAAATCAGGGCAACTATCCTTTATGATAGGTATAGATGCCTAAGTATTTTTTAAATAAATTAAAAACAAAAGTGCAACTATTAACACCCAGATGAACACTTAATGAACCAGTACATTGATGTAATAAAAAATTTGACGGGATTTATTACTACATAGAAAGTTATACAACGGCAAATACTAATCTTTAATCTTTGACGTGTTCGTGAAGTTCGCCGCGGAGATGATTGCACACACGAGCGAAACGTGTCCTCACCGTATGACAACCCGGGGGTAATTTTGATGCGGGGTGACTGCTGGTCCTACTTACACTATTAATTCATAGTTGCTTGTTTGGGAAGTTAGGTTTTTTGAAAATGAGGCATCTATCCCACTGCGGCATCTATCCCGGTTTTACCCTATATGTAGAAGAGAATTGATTTATAAAAATCGATCTTAAAATTACAGCAATAAGGACTAATATTAATAAAATAGTTTCTTCAATCTTTTTTACTAGCTGTACTAGTTTCACCTGCGTCTTTGGTTAGGTACTGCTCCGACTCCGTAAGTTGTAGAGTGATGTTATATAACTTATACTATTGGTTGTGAACCTGGCTGTCTCATAAATAAAGTTTTTTTCATTTCCAACAGAAAATTCCAGAGATTAACGCGCTTTAACAAATAAAAAATCGCTTCCGCTTTACTACCTATATTAATATCATGTATTTTACATTACCCCATTTGTATGATCTAGGTATGGATAGAAAAATACTCCAGCATTATTTCTACAGAATTATTCTTCAACAAATAAAAATAAAGCCCTGATAAAGTCCCTGCCCAAGTCTGTGTTTCCTGATAGCTATAACCTAGGGCCATTAAGTCAAGAGTGAATAGGTTAGTTTTCGGCAAGCGTACTCCATCGTCGATCACATCTTCGCTTTACATCAGGGAGATAGTAGTCAAGAGCGAGCCTATCAATAATAAAAAAGTCCAGGATTGTTTTTAACGAAATCAATAAAAAAAAAATCTAGAGCAAATTTTTTTTGATACCATAGTATCTTACAAGAAAACATTTGCTTCATGAAATTAGTTTTCATCGTACAAAATCGTTATTTAAAAGGAAATAAAACATTTCAATAACAATACATCAAAACCCATTGCTACGTGATTTCCAATCGGTTAAACTCTAACCTAGCTGAGGGCGGTTTGAGAATTTAATAACGTTTTGATCGCTTACCGGATTGCCCACACACCCCTGCGGCTGAGAAACGGGGATTCTGGATCTGTTTAAAGCCTAAATGGGAACCGCCCACTTGAACTCGAAACTATATTAGCCTTAGGGCGTTACACATGCAAGCGAATATTACGATTTCATTTACTTTGTGGCCTAGACAAAGATTTGACAGTTTTTGCACACACAATACCTAAACGTTTTCAATACATAAAGTATGTTGTAAAGGCTGTGGAATTTTTGGAGAGTTACTGCGGTCCTCAGAGGATCATTGAGGTCTACTGACTACCCGTGTTCCTTTAGGTGTAAATAAACACGGGTGGGTAGTCAGTAGATAAACACTTGACAGTTCCTTTTTCTTCACGACATGAAGATTTATTTGATGACAATGAATCATGACAAGAAGATTTATTTGATGATTTCCACCTAAAAAATATCCAAGCTACAAATATTTCCCCACACTCATGTGTTTTTTTTTATTCCATGCAAGCCTAACCCTTTATTAAACGACTAGCTTTTGCCAGTGTCTTCGCCCGCGTGAAAATAGAAAATATAAGCCTATGTTACTCTGTGATAAAGTAGCTTTCTACTGGTGAAAGAATTTTGAAAATCGGTCCTGTAGTTTTTGAGTTAAATCGTAACATACAAACGAACAATCAAATCATTCCTCTTTATAATATTAGTTTAGATTTTGGTCTTCCGGATCTTTTTTGGTCCTTCAAGTCATCAAATACTTATTTGTCGACGCCCTGAACGAAATAAATTTCGACACAGACGAATCGCCCGAGGTTCTAAATGTAGATTAAACATAATTGGTTTACGTCGGGTTGAAATTGAGAAAATATTTATCATGAAAATGAGAAAACAAGGATCCAAGCTTAAGACAAACTAAATCAGCCGTTGTAATAAATTATATCCTCGTAAAAAATAAGAAATATACACAATGAGGGTTGCCCTTTTGCAGGCTAATCTGAAAGTCAAGTGTTGCCTTGTAAAAAATAACGTTGCTGCTAAACGGAGGCGTTTTCGCATAATAACTTTAAGAATTATGATTCTATGTTGACCTATTTACCTATTAAAACTTCCTCGGGAAAATTAACTCTTGAGTTTAATTTCAGGCGAGCGCTAAATTCTTGTAGTAAGCAAAAAAGTTATACTTATGATTCGCTGCGCAAAAATTTTTCCCTCTTGTATATATAATAGATAAAAGCTTAAGTTTTAAGTTTCACTTTCATACTGAAATGTTTTCAACACTTCTTATACCTAAGTAGTAAAACGCTTTGTGTTGCCAGTTATAAGAAATTGGATTTTTCAATGGAGAAAACGATGACCACATCGATAGAGTTCGGTACGTGACTGCAAGGGGCAAAGTAGACGATACTCCAACTTGCAGATGGCGTCAAACATAATAGAAGGTAAACATTTGCTAAGGTTGGCACGCGCTTGCCATAGGGCTGTTTCCTAACCCATGTTAACGATGCTGAACGTTATCGTGGAGACCAATCCTGGACTGGACTTGTTGGCTGATGAATAGAAGACGTCTTACAAAGTTGTAAAACTGCGGTTCTGTTAGAAACCCGAGTGAAAGGATGCAATTATTTTCGTATTAATGGCTAATTTTTATTTCGTAACTACATATATAGATTTATTTATTTATTTATAATAAGCGCACCAACAGCACTGAAACTTACAATTCAAATAAACTTACATCTAAAATTGGCATTTCCGTAACCATGCAAATAACAGGTACATGCATGACATTGACAAAATGAATATTAGAGACAAATAGAGTAAATAAAAAGTGTGTCCAGTACACCTACGTTTATAAGTGTGTACGGAAACCTCAGTGCGAGAGTCCGACTCGCACTAGCCCAGTTTTTATTATTAACTAGCATCTACCAGCGGCTTCGCCCGCGTGAAGGTAGGTTTCTCTATCACGTTTTGGACCCCCGATTCAAAATGTCACGCTTCTGGGCTCTGTAGTTTCGGCTGTGCGTTGATATTATGTCAGTCAGTCAGCTTCTCCTTTTATAAATAAAGATAGGCATGGGCTTAACTATTATTGAGATAGTGGTTAAACGCGAGCCTTACCATGGAGCACGTGTCCTAGAAGTAACCTATTCTGTCTTGACTTCAGGTTGTAGCTATCAGGAAACAGACTTTGGCAGGGAACTCTACTACCACTAGATGCACCTGCCATCTAATCTCTATCGCCCTTAGTTGACTGGTAAAAAATCCTATTGCATTAAGTCCGCCTTTTTTATGAAGTTTAAATAAATAAATAACTGTCATTTCAAACAAGTTATATTAGTAATAATATTCTCAGTACTATGGGCAGCTTATATCATTGTAGATACATGTTTTGTGAAACTTATCATATTCCATTCAAGGTGTTGTTTTCCTGTTTATCAGCCGTAAAATAAAACCCGGAAGAAGCATAAAAAATAACACAAACATTGGAAATGGGTGCACTTAAATCTTATCAGTTATGCCGTATCTATTGATAACATTTTTTTGTTTATTTAGACATTATAAGGTAGATATTATAGCACGAGCCAATAAGTCATTATATCTGTTCATGATTAATTGCAATGCTAACCTTACTTTCAAACTAGCTAATGCCACCGGCTTCGCCCGTGTGAAAGTGGAAAACTATCCCAGGGGAATATACTTCCGGAATGCAAAAGTATCCTATCTATTATTCCAGGATATGGTATATGATGTGCTAATTTCATCCAACATGAAGAGGTAATAAACATCTATCTACACACACATACATACGTTAGTGTAATATCTTAATACAGAGATAGATGAAAGAGCAATCAAAACAAATTCTGATGCTCCCAGTTTTATTTAAGAAATTGCATCCTTTCTAAAATTAGACGTTAAGCAATAAAACCTATTTTACGTCAGTTTTATACACACAGAAACAAGTGGCAGCCCTAACGTTAGGGGTGACACTCGGGGACTCGTTCGTTTCATTTCATTTCCCATCTGATGTTTGCACAGTCAACACGTATCCCGTATGTGGCGTTCTTTTCAGTCCTCCAGTCCTCTTTGGGTGAAATGCTTTACCGTTTTGATTGAAAGCCCCTAAATGCGGTCTGCCTTTTAACGGTCGATGTAACAGCGTTGAATTTTAATGAGTCCAATTAAGTAAAGAAGCTTGTAACAGCAATTATTATGAGTGTTTTTTAAAGACTCTTTGGGTGTTCCAATTAATGTATTTGTTGTTCGGTAAGATGAAAGAAAGTGCTTGAGTAATTGTACAATAGCTTTTAAAATTATACCATGTTTTTGTATAATAAATCTCAATTCAAATAATAAAATCCCACACGAAACCTCTGACTTTAATCACCATTATAAACAGAGAATATAAATTTAAAACGAAATTCCAAAAGCGATTTCATTAAAACATCTCCTCACTACTTAAAAAGTAAAAGTGACGCTCAAATTATCGTATTTCAAACAAATTAGCGCGCTACAAAAAGGCCCTTAAACTTCCAATAATACCCAAATAACATAATTAATTACTTAGACCGAGGGGAGGAAAAATTTAACGAAAGATTGGAGATTAGAGCGGTTAATCCAATAAATAAGAACAAACTGTAGAACTCCGGGCGGGAGAGTCTCATCAATCATTAAATATATTTTTTTCGGCCCCGTCTGAATCCCCTTTACAGAGCTCCGTGCAATTATCGATTAACAAATTGAATTATTTTTTGAGGGATCCTTATTAATGCATATTTATTAGGGGATTTCAGAGGTAGAATTTTTTGTGTCATTAATTTATTATTCGTCCCTTGCGTTGTTCATTTATCTTTTAGGTTTCTAGGGTGATTTACTTGCCACAGGTGCCCCAGGTGCGTGTGTAAGCACCAAAAGATGGGTCCATGAATGTTAAAGACGCTAAAACATTAGCCTTTTTTGTAAGGTTTTTTTTTTAACTTAAAATGTTTGCTTCTATGTATGTAAACAAACATACATACATATAAGTTTAAGGGTAATCTTCCAAATAGATGTTGCACCCCCAGCTCAATCAGTTGAGCTGAAATTTGATCCTACCTATGTAACGTAGATGAAAAAGCATTAATATGGAACTATGGAGCTGGTCCATCGTATCTGACCTCTTCATACCAAAGACTTACTAGAATACCCGCTCTTACTCCCTACTGCTTTTAGGCAGGCCGATGCCTGCTAGGGTCATGGGATTGATTCTGAAAAGGATATACTCATGGTCTTAGCTGGAACGCGAAAGAAAACTAAAGGAATATTGGTCTGGATTTAGTCAGTAAAAGTCTGACTCACTCTCACGTTCCACCCTAGAGCGAGAGAAGTCATAAGACGATTGCAGACCTCCAAAAAAAAAGCACTCGGCTCCATATATAACACCCTCACCCGCGGCTCAAGCGAATTCCGCCTCGGTCGCGATGACAACTCCACGGATACAAAACGAATTAAAGTTTATTTTTTTCTTTCTTTACTCTATAAAATTATACATTATAATATCAAATCATCTTGTAGGTGTCTATTAACTCCATTCCTTCAAACGTCCCATGACCACAACCAGTCGCGACTAAGTTTCTAATCCTTCTCACAAACATAGACAAACCGTCAGGTCTGACCTACGCAACTCGCTTATCATCGTACAGGTGGATGTTGCCATTCATCTGATATAATCCTGAGCTGCCCACGCTAAAAGACGGACGTCTGGAGCCCTACCTTGATCTGGGTTGAAGATTTCATTGAAACCTGGACAAGGGAGTTAAGCCTACTGGTATTTTATTGTGAGACTAGATATTAGTGTGTACTAACTAAACTTCGATGGATGGGTTTGAAAGTCGATTTAAGTAAAGCTGTCTGGAATTGTCGTTGATTGGCATAGATGCTGATTTGTTGTTTTACTTAGACACAAATATTTTTTTAGGTATTGCACAAACAGCGATTTCTTAAAGTTAGATCAAAGTTTTAGAACTTAACACAAATAGAGTATAAGCAAATAACAAAATACATTTGATTGACATAAAAACCTTATAAAGTTTACATTCAATTCACTTATCAAGTGTTTACATTTCATTTTAAAAGTAACTTCAAACACACCAACAATTTTAGTCTTTCAAGACTTAGCTCATGCTAAGTCTAGCATAATCAGCCTTATAACGTTCCCAACACTGGGACTTAAGCCATCTCTCTAAGAGAGGGAATGGATTGTAATCTACCATGCGGGCCCAGTACAATATAAGTATGCCACATTCCTTCGAATATTGGGTTTTAGGATATGCCAGTTTTATCACAATATTTTCCATCACTATTTTGAGAGCAGTGGTGATGAAAATAAATTACATAATTATAGTAAATCCTTTATTTACTATCATTTATTTACTTAATAACTAATATCTATGTTCAGAGCAAAGATAGGCACATGATCGCAGCCCATAGTCGCACAATAATCAGTCGCCGTAACCACAATCGGCTAGAAAATATGTATATATAGGTATATAAGTAATATACACTCCAATACAATAAACAGGCAACTTATTTGTCTGTGTTATTATTCTAATGACACAGACAAATAAGTAGAAAGGTGATGCTTATGACTCTCTTTATCCTTAAATATGAAATAATCTACAAAGAAATAGCCGTAGATATAGCTAACACACTCCTATACCTCTCAAGTAATTAGGTTAACCCTCAGACTGCTATCTCGAAGTACTTCAGACATAATATAACCGTCCCGAGGAGATAAAATCGAAGATAATGCAATTGTCTGGATATCCTCGCGATATTGGAGCAGCATGGATAAGTGACAACACTTCAGACTACAAACATGGATCGATTGTCTTTGTTGTAGTTTAATAAGGTTATGAAATAGTTTGTATAAAGTTCCTATTGAAGCCTGTTATGCTTTAAATAAGTAAGTTAGCGAGGTTTCCTTAATAATTTTGATTTCATAAATTGGGTTGGATTCACAACAAAAATAACAACATAACGAGAATTGATTAAAACAAAGATCAACAATTATCTCATCATCAACATCATTTCAGACTAAAGACGTCCACTGCTGGACATAGACCCCCTCCAAGTGTCGCTACAACGAACGGTCCCGAACGTCTCGCATCCATCGAATTCCCGCGACCCTCTCCAGGTCATCGGTCCACTTTGTGGGAGGCCTCCCAACGCTGTGTCTTCCGGTGCGCCATCGCCACTTCAAAACCCCAGCAGAACAAATGGTCGATCGAAGTAGCAGTTCACTTTAGTTTGACGGTTCTTTAGGCTATGTCGGCAACCCTGGTCGCCCTACATGTTGTCTATCATACTAATATTATAAATGCGAAAGTTAGTATGTGTGTTTTTTTGTTAGGTAGGTACTCCTTCACACTTCAAACGACATAACGGATTTAGATGAAAATAGTTACTAGTATAGCTTATATCCTGGATTAACACATAGACTATAATTTATAATGGAGGAAGTACTAATTCTAAGCAGGTGATACCATTATAAGAAGCTAGTAGCTTATAATACAAAAGCAATATTTGCTTTTGATATTCTGTAGGTATATATTTCTCTATCCAGTTAAAAGCAGGCCACCTCGTTCCACCCCGAGTTCGCTGTAAAAGACGAGTAACTATCTAAGGGATTATACCTTTCAGGTGAATGGGCAGGTGTATTAACTTGTACAGAAGTGCAGTATCGATATCATCGCGATATTAAACTATCGAGGGTAACATCTCTTGCAGGATCTTATTTCGCTTAGAGTAAGATTTTGATGAAACAAATTATATCAGATTGTATAAATCAGAAAATATCTGGAAATGTTTATTTATTGAAATAAAATGGGACACTTACAGATAAAACAGAGAATAGTAAGTTAAACTGGCAACCAATAAAAAGGTTTATAAAATACAAAACAATAGTATATTCTATGGACATTCCGCACAGTAGCCTACACAGTAAAAAAAGAAAGATATTTTCTAGAATTTGAACAAGTAATATGTTCATATCAATACTTACAAGTAGAAATATTGAAAAAAAAAATTAATGAAGAAAGCCATTGGTATCTAGTACCTACCTTAAAAAATGAACACATTATGATACTAGTTTATGATAAACGTTATTTTAGTGACACACGCCCAAAAAAACGCCGTGTGTGGCAGTAAAAATACTCTAATTTGACAACCTTTTGACAGAAACTGTTCGACATAATCACAAAATTTATCGTACACACTGAACTCCACATTAAAATCCCATAAGACTTCTACTTTTAACAGACATTTTTATTTCCATTCAGTTGCATTCAATTCATATTTAAATCAGACATCATTTATTCATTTTAGGGCCTTATGAACGTCAAATCATATTGTATTGTGCTTTGGGTACATATTTTATTGTTGTTTAGTACCACTGGATGCATTGTCAAATTATTGTATACGCCTCCAACGGGTATGCATGAATGGAACTACTGCGCCAACGTTTGGCGACTGTTGTAACTTTGTAAGTAGTTCTACCAGTTTTAGTATGAGGCTTCTAAGTAACTGTGAACATAATTGATATTGAATAGGCTTGCGCGCAGACGATGGACCTATTGCTTATAATGTATTGTGCCTACGGCTAAGCTTCGCCAAATAATTGCTTTGTGTTTCTTGTATTACTTACTGCTCACTGTGACCAGTCGGACGGATTTATAAGTGAGCAGAAACTGATTCTTCCTAATGATTTGTTTATATTGTAACAGGTTTCAAGCTCAAAATAGTTTACAAATGTAGGTTCAAAAACAGATGGACTCTTATACAGGATAGGTCGAGCCTTCGTTGTTTGAGGCAATCACAAAGCAGAAAGCTTTTACATTTTTAAGCATTAACCTTTGGGTGAAAATCGATCGTACAAGCGAACTCAGCCTTGGGCGAAAGGAAACGCGATATTAGGATATTACAAATTCAATCCCAAGCGTGTAATGACCGGGTTTTCAAACGCATGCTCACAATTTATAGATCACGTCGTTTGGGATTTACCACCATAACTAACATGTGGATTGCGGAAACATTGAGTAAACCTCAATTAATTATAGTAACACTAAACAAATACAAAAGCCAATTAGTATGAATTAATTAATTAATCCTAAAACTAATATTGAATGGACAAAACAAATGCCAATACCAAATAATAAAACAAATGAATCCATGAAGGTTGAGGCCAACTGCAAATGTTTGTAATACAGGCCACCAACAGTTGGTAATCAAATAATTCGGTAAGAAGTCAGTACGGGAGCCAGTTTGGCAAACACTGCAAACAGATAATACCATGTTTGCCGAGGCGAGCAAACACGAGGCGTTCAAACTAACAGCTTGAACATTAAGCAATTTGTTCTGGAACTTGTGAGGTGACGACATTTTGAATAAGGATTTTGTGACTGAATTTATTTTGTTCCCACTTTATGGAGCGTGTGAAACTTTCTCGAAAATGATTGAAGGTTAAACTTGCATAAATACTCGACGTAATACTTAAGTACTTGAGGATTTCATGTAATGGAAAACCATCTACATATTGGGAAAAATACTGCAACATAGTATTATACTTGAAAAAGAAAGTCTTTAATATCAATTGAGGCATTATCTTTAAATGAAAATTGAAGCTGTAGAGATTTTCTGTTATTTCAACGAATAGGTAGACTAAATTTAGAAATTTTGTTTAGTTTTTTTTTATATTAATAAAGAAGCTTTGTCACAATATTGACTATGTCGCTCCATCACAGCGAAATTTTGGATTTTAAGTTATTTTAAATGATTTTAGTATATTTTATATAGTACTCTTACCTCGTCTGAATTAGACTTAGCTAAGACACTGTTGCAAATACCAATTTCAAACATAATTAAACAGATTTCTCTTGAGGCGTTAATAACACAAACTATAAAAATTCTGAAAAGCAAATCAGCTGTTATTCATTGTACACTAGATTTTGCCAGCAGATACACCCGCGTGAAAGTATAAAATAGACCCAAAGGAACATACTCCCGGGCCAAACAGGCATAGTTCTTTTTTTATTGTTGATAAGCTCGCGCTTGACCGCTATCTACCGTTTACCCGTGTCCCAAATTTCATCCAAATCCGTTCAGCCGTTTGAGCGTGAAGGAGTAACAAACATACATACACATATATCAAATTTTCGCCTTTGTAATATTAGGGTTACAAGTCTGTTTTCTGAATAAAAGCAGTGTTTTCAGCGCTTTTACGTTATTCACATACAAATATCTGGCCTGGAAAGTGGCCAAACTTTTTACGACACTTATATTTTAAATGAACTCTGACTGATGGTATTGTAAAGTTATAATATTTAATATACTAATAACCCTAATTTCTACATCACTATTCTAAGCAATTAACGAAGAATAGTAAAAAATGTAAGGATTCAGAACCATTGTAAATATGGGATCAAACTAGGTCATAACTCTAAAATAAGGTTTTAGGGAAAGCCTACATTAATTATTACGGAGGACTAGTTTAATCTACACTTTAGATTCTACGCTATAGATTAACCACAATATTTTTTGTTAGTTTAGCTTTAAGTTGAGTACGCATGTTACTAAAAGAGTTATGAGTTAACATGTGGATGGATGGAGAGGGAGACCAAAGAAAAGACGATAGATTGTGTGAAGAGTAATATGAAAGAAAAGGAAGTTAGTGGTAGCATGACGAGTGACAGGGCAGAATGGAAGAAAAAAAAGTGTTGCGCCGACCCCAAATAACACGGGACAAGGGCAGGAAAATGATGATGATGATGAGCTTTAAGTTGAGTTTGAGTTCAATTTTGACCCATAACTGTACTCAACCTTCAAGGAAGCTAACTAGCTTCTGCCGGCCGCTTCGCCCGTGTGACTGTAAAAAAATATGCCAAGGGAACACCCTCCTAGAGTCAAAATATTCTACACGTTATTCCGGGACACGATCTATCCGTGTACCAAAAATCATTTATAGCTATTCCATTCCATTTGAGCGCGAAGGAGTAACACACATACACACACAAATACATAAACATATACAAAAAAAAAACTTTTGTATAATACGTATTAGTGTGATTACTTAGCAAATTTTAATTAAAATGAATACTCCAGTGTAACCCGTTTACTTAGGGCACGCCATAATTATGGCGATAAGTCCCCTCTTTGAGGAGTGGCTGGAAAGACCTCACGGCGTCCTTACCTACCGCATGACGCAGGTCCTCACCGGACATGGTAAGTTCGGGAGGTTCCTGCACCGGATTCGTGCAGAAGAGACGCCCGGGTGCCAACATTGTGTGGACCGCCCGGAGGACACGGTGGAGCATACGGTAGAGGTGTGCCCCGCTTGGGCAGAGCACCGCCGTGTCCTCGTGGGGGCGATCGGTGGCAGCGATCTCTCGCGCCGGGCCTTGGTACAGGCCATGGTCCGGAGCGAGGAGGAGTGGCAGGCAGTTGCCTCCTTCTGCGAAGCAGTAATGCTAGCAAAGGAGGCGGCCGATCGCGTGAGGCAACGGTCCTCACGCCCCAACCGCCGCCGGGATTCCGATCCCGATTTTCGGCCACCGTAGCTGCGTAGGCGCGGGCTTGCGGACGGTGAGCAATGGGTGGCTCGCCGTCCGATCGTCCGGTAACCGTCCGGACCGAGCCCAAGTCGTCGACGGCGCGTAGTGTTCCACGCGCGCCTCAAGGAGATGTCAGCAACCGTAGGGGCCCAGCAGGGTCGAAGCCTACTGGGGCCATGGGTGATGCGAAAGAGATCCCCGGGACCCTGAAAAAAAAAAAAAAATGGCAAAGAAGGAACAGGAGTGGGTTTTTAGTCAGTAAAAGTCTGACACTATCTCCCGCTCCGCCCAAGGGCGGGGGATGTCATTAGATGATTTTCCCACCCGAAAAAAAAAAAAAACCCGTTTACTTACAACTAATTATCTTAAGTTTTTGCAATTTGCAGGTCAGTGTCAGATTTTGTGTTTATTAAATTTGATTTGCGACAGTAGCAAATATAATATAGTTGTAATCGTTATAATCATTATAACCATCAATAAAACCAATTCAATAGAGTTAGACGCACTGAGAGTGTTTTCTTTAATGACATCTCCCGCTCTAGGGCGGGGCTGGAGGGCGTATCAGACTTTTACTGACTAAAACGCACTCCTATGTTCCTTCTTTGCCTTGCGTTCAAGCAGCGCTATTCTCTAAGAAAACAGCCTTGAGCGCAGCCCTGGCCGCAGTGACAAAATCCAAATAGATCCATTGGATTATTAATCCTGTGTACGTATTCTGAT
Source organism: Mythimna impura (assembly GCA_905147345.3). NCBI lineage: Eukaryota > Metazoa > Arthropoda > Insecta > Lepidoptera > Noctuidae > Mythimna > Mythimna impura. Next base: position 18,183,641 of record LR990353.1, on the reverse strand, counting down.
TTCGTCGCTGCGGCCAGCGCTGGCTCAAGCTTGTTTTCTTTGAGAATAGCACGCCAGGACCCCGGGTTTTCCTTTCAGAAGTGAACCCATGGCCCCAGTAGGCTTCGGCCCTGCGAACTGAGAGGATTGTATTAACGATTTTAATGATTATGATTCCGTAAATAAATACATGTCACGGTCACAAATGTAAAAGATGTACGAAAATTTTGGCTATCATGGAGCATTTGCCTTAAGGAGAAAGCAAACACAACACTTTCATAATAAAAATCCACAATCTACAAAGACGAAAAGGTAACTAGAACCTACAAAGAGGAACCAAACACTTTATGAAACTTAAAAAGGTTCTACAAGAAATAGGAGTTAGAGTTTAGAACGTGGTTCCTTGGTACAGCTATGTTTTGGCGTTAGTTGTAAGAACAAACAAACAAGTCGCTCCATTAGCACTAATTGTGTTAGCTCGCGTGCCCTGTGTAGAACATGGAGCACGGTAAGAAGCGAAACAAGTAAGATACGGCAGAGGAACATGCGAGGATTAAATATGTTTAGATATTATTTTAAATTATATATAAACTAGTGCCTGACTGCAATCCCACCTGATGGTAAGCAGTGATGCAATCATTAATTGTGAAACGCGCTAGTTTATTAAGAGCCTATTCCCTGAGTTTTTTTCAGTGTTTCTTCTCAGAGCAGTCAACTAGGAAACACCGGCTTCATCTAATTTAAATTGACAAAAAAAAAACTGACGTGTAAAAGTGTTTTTAAAAAACCTATTTGCAAAATAAATATCATTTATCATTTATCTAGCCTTGAAGACACCTAAATTATAATCGGACAGGAAGACCGCTGCAAGCAAATTGTTCCAATCCACTTGCAAGGCCCAGTATCAAAATATATAACCACTAGGTAACTGCTGCCAGTAGCTTCTCAGGCGTGGTGGCAGGAGATAACATACTCTCTGGATAAAAAGTACCCTATGTGCTATTCCAGGACATATAAGTTTCATCGAAATCAGTTTAGACATTCAAGCTTGTACAAGTGACAAACATTAACACTCACTCAGAAACTTTCGCCTTTATAATTTTAGTGTGTTATGAAGTTAAGATATACTTACTACAGTTCTGAGGAAGAAATAGGTAGAATATAAAGAATAGTATAAAAAGTGCAAAAAAGTGATTGTTTATTGAAAGTAATCTCAGGAAGTAGTTATCTTATTACCGAAACTTACGTTGACAGCTATAAGTTTATTTTAATTCAGAAACAAAAATACGGTTTCTATGTGATAAAATTAAAAAGCTATAATAAAAATCTCTGTCTACATTTCACTGCACAGGGTTGAAAATAAGTAAAGGTAACTAACGTATCTCCCTAGTTTCTATGCTCCAGAACGGGTCCACTTCCCTTCTCCCATACATCATTGTATGCTGCCAGAGAAATATCTTTAGTGGCTGCTAATATTCGCTCCACTCTCGTTTCAGATAAAGAAAACTACAGTTTCTATTACGATTCACAAAAGAAAAACAAATTATAATATTTTCGTTAAGGATTAAACGATATTTTAGTTGTGAACACCTTAATAATGGTGAGAGACTAGGTCTAATTATCAAGGGTAGATTGAAAGACCGCCACTAGACAAAACCACCGTAAAAACGGAAAAGAAACCCTCGATTAATGTTAATAAATAATATGCTATAATTGTTAATTTGATGACTCGAGGTGAAGTCGAGTTTTATTTATTTTATTGACCTACCAATAATCTACTGAAACATATTTAAAAGAAAACTAATCTAGGTTACTGTTACAATTTCTTATAGGTTAGCACCGCATGCCTTAAAATTATACGAAATTATTCGATGTCTGAATCAAAGGACTTAGAATTAAAAGTTGAAAAATAAAATTATCCAATGTCTAAACCAATTTATTAAAGTTCAGTTTATATATATATATTTAATTATTTTTTTATTCAAGAAGTCCTTATAGAAGACTGGTCCAACTGCTTTGTACAGTGGTTTGCGAGGGAATATACTTTGAAAAACAATGAATGTACCGTAAGTCTTATATCTAGTCTTATTTATCAGAATCCAGAAAGTTTCAGTATGCCCTAAGTATAACATCACACTATGACTCACGAAAGCGGAGCAGTAACTAAAGACGCGGGTAAAACCGCGGGGCTAGCTAGTTATAAACTACGTAATCGCAATAAAAGCAAAATACTACACCCTTAAAATATGTACATCCTAAAAATATCTCCTGCTTCACAGACGATAACTGTTGACATACCGTAAGAGCTTCGTGGAAACCTAAATTAAAATTACGAAAGACATTTTGACATTAGCTTTGAGTAAGATTTCCCAAACAAACTTGAAGGAAAATGCTGAAAATACGAACATAATGAAAAGGACCATTTATCAAAATCGCTGAAGTAATGTCTCTTTCTTATCTCTACGCTGGTTTTTCTCTGAAACTCGAGATAACTACAAAGCTTTATGAAAATTAGGAATGTCACCACTATCCGGATGAAATGCTCTGGCCTTATTATTTAAGTTTACAACCACTGCAAAGTTTTATCTTGAAATTCCTTACGACGTCGGTTGTGGATATAGCTGAAGATTTTGTAAGAATTTTCTAAACTAAAAGAGACAGAGGTGAACAACTACTGTTCTGAAAACGTGTAGCAAACACAAGAAAAGTTGAAATTAAAATAAATATAGTACATACTAACAAACATCAGGTAAATACCTTTTTATGGGAAATCGTCAAATATCTTCTACCGCTCCGAGTGGAGCGAGAGTCCACCTGTGTTCCTTTAGTTGCCCTTTACGTTCCAGGGCCGCGGCAACGTCCAATACATATAAGTACCATCATTAAACTCAATCCCATTGTGTAACAGAGAACAAATAAACGTGGAAAGACAAATTTCCGTTAACGTATGAAGTGATTACAAAACAATAAAAGACATTATTCATCCTCAATATCGTTTCTACGACTGTTAATAAGGATCATTTTACGTAATTGCCCCAAGTCTGGTTCAACAATTCTGTCGTTACGTCCTTATGATTGAGCGAAAAAACGATTGGTGTTTTTAAGAGTAAGCCCAAAAGGAAATGAAAATAAATTCATTTTTATTGCTTAATAAACCGCTGGAAATTTTATCATAACAATAAGTACGCATTTGTTTCATGGAGGCGATTTAAATCTGTTTTTATTGAAGGCATAATGGACGGATTGGGAATCTCGTTTGATTAAAAGGTTTTGCCATATAAATGTACCTACATTAAACACCCTACTTTACATAATATATCTCTCTAATATAAAAATGATTACGTAAAACATAATAGGCAATTTATTTGAATTACCAATTCTGTTTTGTTAATTTAATTTTATTTTTTTAAATACTCGAGCTTTTTGTTCGCTGCCAGTTCGTATTCAATTTTTATTTCTAACGAATGATTAGTTATACAAATGAATCAAACTAGTGGCCAATAGGTATGAGATACCGTTATTAGTCAGCAAGGAATTTTTGCACGTATTCAATTGACGATAGCGGTAAAATAAGTCAAGTTCAAATAAGAAATAAAGGTAAGAACCTCATGTTGTGATACGTAATACCGCAAACATTATATTAGTCACACAAAAAACATATTACACTAGGCATGACAGACACATTCATTGTCACACCTTGTTGACATTCACACAATGTCCAGTTATTCTATAGCTAAAATTTACAAAAAGAAAAATTCAAATGTGGAAAAGGTAATTTTGACAGGTGTCATCACTTGTCATACAGCTGTCACTTTGAAATTAAACGACCACTACGTGGAACATATTTAGGCATGTTGTTTTTGTTAATCAATTTCTGTCAAACAATACTTTTATCGCAAAGGGCAGGCTTTTTTATTAGGATTCCAATTGGTATGACGGAAATAACTGTTCTAAAAATATGTGCTACCGATTTACATTTGTATTTTGGATTGTATGAAACGAAAGGTAGCACAATTACAAACACATTTTTTAAATTAGGCCTACAGGATTGGGGTCTTTAGTTGAAAGGTATCTTACTTTAGGTTTTCCCATTATCAACATACACATATAAACACCAGAACTAATTGACAACCCCCTTAATCAATACCACGCTACGCAAAGGTATGTTATTTAACACTAAAAGATCCAATGGATTACTAGTTTCATTCCGTACTTGATGTAAACAACCAACAAAGCCCCAAAATAGCTCATGATTATACCAAACATTATTTACCAATTAACCCCTTAATAATGACTACGTAATTAGTCTCTGAAGACCATTCGTTGAACACACAAATTACGGAAATATCTACTAGGAGTCAGGAGAGCGGGTATTTTTATTTATGTTGTTACGGTATACTTTCGAACTAGGTTCCGTATCCAGTTGGCCTATTTTTATGACCTCATCAACTAATGATTTAACCTTTCAATGTATTTGAAATTTCCTCGTGATTTTCCTAATGGACATCACGCCCTACATTATTTTTTATGCTGCCATAATGAATTAATAAAACATGAACACTAGTGTAATTTTGTAGACGCAGATGGAAGGTACCTGTCCGTCCCCCTTTATGCGTCTTGCAATGAGGTGTTGATCGGAGTCGGAAGTAAACGTCCAACTGTGCTTCAGCACATAGACATTTACTGCTGGATATAGGCCTCCCCCTAAAATCACCACAAAAACCGTTTTGTGCGTCTTGTATCCATCGAACTCCCGTGACCCTCACCAGATCATCGGTCCAGCTGGTGGGAGGCCTTTCAACGCTGCGTCTTCTGGCATGCAATAACTTGTAATCAACAATATGTATTTATTGCAGTGGCACATTGGTATTTAATAACAATAGCAGATGTAATTAACTATAACTAGTTTAGAGAAAATAATAATAAAAACCTTTTTTTAGGCGATGATGAGTACATTAAAAAAAAAACGATAAATTACGTTAAACAAAAACACAAAACATTACATTAAAAAGTCAATTAGATTTATTTATTAAATTAGGTTCACCAACGATTGTAAACACTGAATACAGCAACATAACACATATATAAAATTAAACTTCAGCGCAACAATCACTTACAGGTAAACACCACATGCATGAAATAATAAATTATAGATTAAGCTACAGTAAAAATTCATTAAATTAATTAAAAATTACAAAAAAAAAAAACAACAAAAATTACAAAAGATCATAAAAAAAAATTAAAAATGCATATTCACAAACAATCATAGAACATATTAAAAATTATAAGACATTCATTTAGCACTATTAAATTCATTACAAAAAAAATATCATACAAAAATCATTTTTTTTTTATAGATAAATAAAACAGTATAATAAATTAGATTAAAATAAAAATAATTAATCAAAATATATAAAAAAAATGGACTATCTAGTCCGTGTCTCGCGACCGGTTTACAAGCTAGTGAGCGAGAGACGCCAAGGGTAGCGCCCCTAATCATCGCTTCGTGTTGCCACTGAACTAACGTAACGATCTTGACTTAAATATTAACATGCAACACTAATTCTAAGGTGCGTTCACATACAGAACACGTGACGCTAAATAATAAAGATAAACGATACGATAGCAAATTAGGTTATGCATTCTATTTATTACACTTAGGAGAGGTTACATGTTGGCTAATGATCTTTTAATGTGAAAAGAAATTAAAGACAACCTTGAAGAAGTTTTACTCAAAAGTTAGCTAACGGAACTTTAGCTTTACGCAGAAAAAACAGTTTTAGTAAATATATTACCAGAGGTTACGTCAGAGTCAGAACACAGGCCATTTTAAATGACGTTTAAGTAAGGCATAATAAATTTCGCCTTGAGTAACACTACACTAGTCACCTAATCGTTTCGCTGAAATCAAAAAATGTTTCGAAACACTTATGTCGCAGAACGCTTAGGTTAGCTAGACCATCAAATTTGACCCTGCCGATGAATCACGTCTCCCAGAACTGTACTTCTGAGTCAGCTGTGCTATTACTTTTATGTACCAGGTTATAACTGTAATCCTTCTCCAAGAATCTTTCCAGTGACATTGATGTATCCACTTCATCTCCTGTTCCTCGGGATATAAAATTATTTTCTCAGAACATGGATGATTATAGGTAATCCTATCAAATTCAGTAAACAATGCTTGGACGGATATTTCTGTTCACAATTGATGACTCCGTGATTTGGTTTCGTAGTATTCTCGGAAGGCGTTTAGGATGCATTTGAATTTTGGAGTGATGTCATACTATGATTTAATGTGTTGTTATGGAATACTAATTATAAATTAGTGGTTATTTTTTTAGCTCCACCTTAAATTATTTCCTAAAGATTTCGCACAAGCATGACAAATCACACTCGTGTGGAGAATATTACTAACTAAAAGTATGGTCCTTCAGTTACCTTAGCGGGGGCCACGGTAACTTTTTCGAAGAATCTCGCAACCTTGGCACGGTCCCTAACACGCCGTTTTTAAGTGAGAAATTAATTAACTAATTGATTAATCGATAGCTCATACATTAATCATGGTTTCAATAAGAAAATGCGTTTCCTATTGAGTACGATTTTTATTTAAATATAATTATCGACCAGTTCCAGCCAGAGCCTACTGTGAGACTAACGATCAACAGTGTAAGTAAAAAAAACACGATTACCAAAGTGACAGATAGCCACTTAAACCCAAAATAATTTATTAATTTGTCTGTTTTCCCTAATTACAAGCTACTAATATTTAATTTAAAACACGTACGATTTATGGCACACTTCGATCGAAGCTTAACCCGAAAATAAACATAATTAAGACTAATAGACTGAATACAAGATGGGCGTTCGATAAGGTGCCTGTTTTTACTGCGGAACCCGAAACCAAGGGCTATTAACTAATTTGATAGCTGCACCTGTTCGTGTCAATAACCAGTGCCTCCTGCACTATAAAATTACTTTAACTTAAAAAAAAATTGATGATGTGAAAAAAAACAGTGCGCGTCATTCGCCTAATTAAGGTGCGCTGATATATAATAGGTATATTTTGAACTAGTTATATACTATAATGTAAATGTGTACTGTCCAGAAGTAGGTACCTATCTACAAAATAAAATTTATTATAATAGGTATAACGTCAATAAAATGTACAATAATAGTAGAACAAATCCAGTTACATTAGAATCACACATTGCATATAGTTTAAACTATAAATCTTGACTTCCAAATGTACCTTTGATTGTTAAAATTGAAGTAAATATTTGAATTTGTCTTTAAATAAAGCATCCGTCCTTTCTAAGTAACCATGTGCATTGTACATTACATATATAATGAAGTTGGTTGTTAAATTGCTAACTACTAAGAGTGACATTGAAGTCAATCTTACCAAACGTCACAAATGTCACGTAGGTGTCAAATCTAATATTGGTAACACAGTTGAGCACTTCCGAGAATTTAAATATTCACTTAGATACTCGTAGATGTGTGTGTACCTACTCGTAATTAAGGGCCATCATTGTTAGTCCGTCTCCTAGTTCTAAGCTACCTCCCCACCAATTTTTAGCCAAATCGGTTCAGCCGTTCTTGAGTTATAAATAGTGTAACTAACACGACTTTCATTTATATATATAATAGATTATTCTTATTACATTACAAAATATATGACAAAGCAAAAACACATTGTGACTACAATTCTCGAAATAAACGTGCGTGTTCTATCTCTTCTCTTCGCACAAGACGCACCCAACTAAAGCGAACGTACTATCAAAGGTGCGTTCTCAACGGACGAGCTAATTTATCAGCCGCAGTTCCACGAACAACTATTCCGAATTCGAACAACATTTGTTCACAACCAACCAGCGTGAAAAGACCCACGTCGCCGGTACATTACCGTAACACGCAAACAAATGACTAAGAATTTTTTAAACGTCAGAGTTCAATCTAAAATGGACGTTAGATAATAGGTGGGTACGTTCGGAAAGTAATGACGTAATGGCCCAGTTTAAGTTACATGTTCAGTTTTTTATAAAGAATCTTAATGAACGAATTTGAATTGCCTCTGAGGCAATACTTTTTTTCTAAATTGATCGGGCCACTAAGTGTTAAGTTTTAACGTCATTATACGATTAGATAGGGTTTTACGGAAATAGGTGGTCATATTTTAAATAATACTTCTTCACCTCTTAGAAAGGAAAATCTTTCTCAAAATTTTTGTCCCTACCATACTAACTTTGATCAGCTGTTGATAACTATATACGGAAAATCCATTTTTTTTTTGGAGACCAGTAACAGTAGTGTTTAAAATATGCCACATATTCTCTTTAATCGTTATTTTTTTCCAATTATCAAAATGCTAAAATTATAAGTCAAAAATCATGTACAAAGATTACTATACTTAATAATTATGTTATAATATTATCACACGAATGTTTTAATAGCTAGGTAATTATGGGCACTTACATTAAAAACACATTTAAACGCACACTTAGATTAACTTTTTCGTTTACACTACGTTAGCACTGTTTAGAGTACAATTTAGCCAGTGTCAAAGTTTAGAAAGTATTTCGTTTTTGATACGGTTTATTGTCACTTTGTTTTCCATTAGAATATGGATGTAGAGTATTTGGCAGAAAATGTATCGAGTCAGAATTCTCGGCAAGCTTCGCTGAGCATAACATAATGTTATAATAATATAAATAACATTACGCTACGATAACATTCTCAGCTCTATTTTGCCGACATCTCGCATATTTTAATGTTTCCACATAATATATAAACTACAACAACTTACATCATAAAATCCACTAGGAATCGATTTGCGAATAATTAAAATGGAAAACACGCGCACTCAAAAAAAAACCCGCCAAAATATGGCGCCAAAATCTAACATTTCTCAGTCATGTGATGATGAGCCGTACATAGAGTACTATTTTACAGATAACGTAGAATAGGAGCTAGACCGAAACTTTTGTGCATACTTACTTATTTTATTTTTATTTTATTTATTTATTTAGGTTCAGTTCTTATATTATACATGCCAATTACGGATAAACACAACATTTACAGTACACATGCCAGTTTACCGTTTAGTAGCTAACATAAGTTTTTTGTACAATGTGACACAAAACGAAAAACAGAGGACAATAAAGGAAACAGGTTACGAGAGAAAAATTAAATAAAAAAACAGACAAAAATAAAACAAAACAAACAGCAACATTATTTTAGATTTGACCAAACGCCGAAAAAAACGGCTTTGTTGTTTTACCCTATTTTTCAATTAGAATAACTCTCTAAAGCTTATTTGAATTTATTTTTAACCAACTCAAAAAAAAGGAGATTTTCAATTCGGTTGTATTTTTTTTATCATCGTTTTTTTTTACGTTTATTACCTCAGAACTCCGTCTAATAAAATAAAAGAAAAAAAATTGCAAATCGTCCATAAACGATTTGCAAATTTTTTCTTCGCCTAAAAGGATATGCTTCCAGTTTAGTCCCATTTTTTTCAAAATCCAGTTCTCATGAGGAATCGAGGGTCATCTTTGAGGAATCGAGGGAACTCTTCAAATATTAAAGGCAACCATATGGTGATTTTGGTATTTTTATCAAGAACTCAAGCATTTACAGTCAAAAGTGATGAAGAAGACCAGGAATGGCCAACAGAACTTTACACTCGCATAGATATCACAATGAAGTTAAGCAACTATGACAATACAAATAAATAAATGGTTCTGAGTAATATTGTTGAAAATGGTATCATCAAAGTTATCTGATGATGATGTTGGAGCCGGACGGTATGCACCGGAACTCCATAAATAATCAATGTATTCTAGCCGTTTTTGGGCTTATTAGAATTGTTATGAGATGCACTTTAGCTATAAGATACTATCGAACTGATTTGATGATGGAGCCGGAAGGTGAAATGTAGACACGGGAACTTTTTAATAAAACAATGTATCCTAGCAGTTTTTGGGTTAGTTGGAATTGTCATGTGAAATAGGTGCTCTGGCTATCAGTGTATCACAACTAAAAAGTGTGAAATAAAAAAATAAAAAAAAAAATGACTTGACTATAAAATAAAACACTAAAACGTTCAAAATAACTCGGAATAACAAAAAACAATACCAGAAACACCGACTTCCGAAATTAGAATTATTATGAACGTTTTAGTGTTTTTTTTTTTGTAGTGAAGTCAGTTATTCTTTTTGTAAAAAGTTTTTTTTTTGTCATACGGAAAAAACTAAGTATAATAGAAAAATAAATATTTTAAGAAAAGTGTGATACAAAATAACTTTTTAACATAATAATATTATTAGTTAATAGAATTGTCTGTGATAAAAAATGTCAATAAGGACTTCTGATTTCGTAATTGGAACTTTACAATATGAGAGTAGGTAGATAGTAGATACTAATACTTAACTCGTAACTATAGTTCGTAAATATGCTTTGTAATATTAGCCAGCAATCCTGCACGCCATGCTACCTATCTCCATTGTCGTGTGTACTAACTACGTAGGTATTTGGTATGCGTCACGGAGGCCTGATTAAGCCCTTAACCCTAACGTGATTGACGTAATTTGAGCAAGCATTTGACGTCAAATTACCATTATCAACCAGGGACACGTTTTGTGCGTAAGTCGGTGGTGAGGAAGTTTTTGTATTGTCTTTGTTTGTGAATGATAGACAAGTTAAGTACTTACTGTATTGTTTGAAACTTTGCTGAGTTTACATGACAATCTACACGATTCTACGTAGATACTCTACTATTGAGATATGTCCATTTAGATTAGAAACCGACCCTAATAAGGACAAACATTGCTCTGTGGGAATATTCGAAGCTTTTTTTTTAGGTAGGAAATCATCCAATGACTTCTCGCGCTCTTGGGCGGAGTGGGAGGGCGTGTCAGACTTTTACTGACTAAAACCGATTCCTATGGTCCTTCTTTGCCTTGCGTTCCGAGACCCCGGGGTTCCCTTTCAGATTACCCATGGATGTTCGAAAGCTGCGGAAATGTTCGAAAGAGTACCTAACCATGGCTCTGGAATGCAAAGGGCGCCTGAAGGAACACAGGTGGATTTAAATCAGTAAAAGTCTGTCACGCCCTTTCACTCCAGAGTGCGAAAAGTAATTTGGTGATTTCCCACGAAAAAGAAGAGTAGCAAGGCTAAGCAAATGATGATGTAACGTGAGTACCTATGTAACCCTAAGGCACTCTGAACGCGTTCAGTGCCTGGTGCGAGTTTATTTTACATTAACGCGATCGACACGTTTATGACGTTCGGTGCTTCGATTGGCCTGCTACAAGCTCTTAACCAATCAGAGAGCCAAACGCGGTACAACTCGCACTAAGGCCTCTGTCCCCCAAGCCAACAAAGGAATCGGAGGCGTGGCCTACTTGCGGCGTTTGACGCAAACGAAACGATCGTAACTTGGCTGGTGCTGCGCCGCACCGTTTCACCTTACCGACGCTGCACCGTAGTAATGTAGCTAGGCTATGATATTATTTAGTTACGAGCCCCTCCCAAAAGTAGGTATCCAAACCATTAGAAAATTATTAAATCTCTGAAATCTCGATCTAAGAAAAAATTTACTCAATAAACTGCGGAAAACTCCGAATGGATTTAAAATATTCGAAGTTAAACTTACCTACTTAGTTATTCCTCACCAAGGAAACTACGTCTTCTAATAAGAAGTAGATTGAGTAACGTACCTGTAACAATAAAATAAAAAATTAAATACAAAATTAAAATTTTGAAAAATGAAATAATTTTAGTCATAAGTATACAAAATTTGTATACAACTTTTAAGTCTTATAAGTAATTGCGCAATTTTTAAAATGTATTTGTATGTGTACTTTAGTTTAAATGAAACCATTTACTTATGTATTTATACTTTATAGTGGTTAATGCAACAAAGCATTATTGTTACCATTCAGCCTTTGGGTTAGAATTGTTAAAAAAGTCAACTCAATAATAACATTAAAATGGAATTACGTATCATTAAGATGTGGTACTTTAGCACTTACTCGTATAATAATAAAATATATGCATAATTAATCCAAAATAATAAATTAATAAACACTATGAAAAATACCCAATATTATAATGAAGAGAACTCACAATACATTTACACATTTACCCTAACTTAAATATATGAGTCGGCCTAAGTCCGGGTCAAGTACATAGGTAAGTACAATGATACGACCGCAAAGTCACTAACCGGGAATTTCTATCGTTTCGGTAACCCCCATTGATATTCTCAATAATGTATTTTAAAACTCATATCAATTTATATTCAATGCACAAGCGAACCCAGTTCACAATTTAATCATTCTAGGTAAACCACAACAACTGTAAGAAAATCAATGCTATGTAATTTACTTACATTGGTTTTTTTTTTGTTTTGCTACACACGGCTTGTGCACTAAGCCAATGTCAAGTTTAAAAAGTATTTAGTTTTTACAGTCACTTTTATGTAATACATTCCAATGTTTTTGCAGACTTAGGCAGCAAAAGTATCAAGTCAGCCTTCTCAGCAAACTTTGCTGAGGTATTCAAATACAATTCTCAGCTCCAGTTTACTAAAATCGCAACTGTTTCAATGATTCTACATATTGTAATTTTAATACTTGAGATACAAAACTACACCAATTTTACGCCACAATATCACACAATATCCACCAAGAATCAATTTTCGAATAATTAAAACAGCCACTAAACTTCACTCGAAAAAATCCCGCCAAAAACGTGAATAATATTTTAAAATCTAATTCCTTTTTCAAAATTAAAGTTACTATTGAAACATGAATAACAATTATGCCGAAACACACATTCAGCCAGTCACTTTTAAAAAAAGTATCAACAACAATCGAAAACCGGGATATTACTGCCATTCATGAAACCAGTTTCGCAATCAAGTCACTGTCCTCGTTTTTTTTTTTTTATAATAACACTTGCAGCATATTTTTTGCGGTGTAAAATATACCTTCTTAGAAATAACTCGTTTAAAGTTGCAACAGTTTCACCATTGGTGCATCATTTCGTAGCAAGTTCGTCAAGAGGATTTAACAATGACATTGAATGTTTATGTAGTTTCGATGTATACAGTTCAGATATTCGTAGTGTCTAATTCCTCAAATAAAAAAGCTTAACATGGTTCATACATATACTCGTATAATAGTAGGTATATGATTACGAAGTTTTTGTTCTAGCTATTGTAGGCATAGTAAGTTAAGTTTTTTTTAAGAAGGTGTATATTTATCAGTAAAGAACTTATTAATAATTTTAATATTGATTATGTTACCTACCTGTAAAAAATGGAAAACGGGCTAAGGAAAATATAAAGAAAGTTATGGTTTAAAAGTTTTCCACTGCATTCTTTATTATTGATACAAGAAAACTAAAGTCACATTTATTCATTTACAGCAGATAATTCGCCGGATAAATAACAACAATTATTAAATCCAAAAAGACAAAATTACATAAAACTTTAAATTACCCGATATCCTCCTTACACAATCGTAAAACAGAACTGCTAAACGCTCTTTGTAAACACAAGCATCGAATGAGCGAAGCACATAATACCATTAATTCAGCCTAATTAGTGGAAACCATACATTACATTGCAAACGGATGATTAAACCGCTTTAGCTAATCCAGCTTTTACACTCTATTTCTCGGCAAATTATGGTAAGACCACAAAATATCTCTTTAAAACTCTATTTTGCTTATTTATTTCACTTTTTGATAGCGGTAATATTTTTTTTTATCGTATTTATGGTCGTAAAATATTATTGTCTGTGGGTTAAGTTTCTAGATGTAGTCTATGATAATAATGGCGGCCTTCAATTGAATAATACACAAGCATGGTATGGTATTGACAATGATTATAGGTAATTATTATACTTTAGATCGTAGGTAATTCAAAGGAGTTATGTTTTATTTTATTGCAAAGGCCAATGTTCGTACATCCTGTTAGCAGAATGATTTGTATAATTTATTCAAATTATTCACCGCATAATATAGATCACTGATCCTAAAGTGAATAGTTGAATGAATTAGTTAGTCAGAAAAAAATACCGGACCCACACACATCGGCCCACAATAATGTTGTCGCTACGATGCGATCAAGATAGTACGAGTATAAGCACGGGACCTTGACACCGGTCGCACTAACATTGATGTGTTGAGTCAGCATTTTTTTATGTAAATATCTACCGTAGCGCAACGTAACGGAATTAGAGAATTTAAAAAGTATCGGCACCGATATTTTACCAACTATAGATAAATGAGAAGCTTTTTCGTGTTTGCTCTAAATGTAGATTATGTAGTCTTTAGATACCTACAACGTATTACGTATGTACGAGTACGTACTTATTACGTTGTACGACAGGGAACTTAACTTTTTCGTGATAAAATTATTAGGGTTATATATACTTATACACATTGCTCGTAGAACGGATGGTCGATGGGGCCGAAAGGTTCTAGAGTGGCGACCGCGCACCAGAAAACGCTGCGTTGGAAGGTCTCCTAACAAGGTGGACCGACAACCTGATGAGAGTCGTGGGAATGTGGTGGATGCGAGACGCACAGGATCGGTCATTGTGGAGACGCTTGGGGGAGACCTATGTCCAACAGTGGACGTCTATCGGGTGAAATGATGATGACGATGATGATATACTTATTATGTAATGCCACTTAATGATTGCGTAGCTTTTGATCTTTCTATCAGATTTTTCGTAATCGGATCAAGACGGAGACAATTCTAGTACTTACCTTTAAGTATATAATTCACACAACAATATTTGCTTCGAACTACTATATTTTAGAAAAATGTTTTTTTTTTTTTTTATTGATATAAACTAAGTAGTGCTTGACTGGGTTCCCACCTAAGCAGTGATGCAATCGGTGATGGTGAAGTGAAGCGCACTAGTTTATTAAGAGCGAGAGGATTTCAAATCCATGGTTGTAACCATTTATGTGAATAGGACTCATACGGTTATAAGTATAGATTTGATCTATAAAATCCTCTCGCTGAACAAAGGCCGTTCACGCACGACTAGACAAACTTACCAATTAATTCTGAAATGTGTGCAAGCGATTCGGTCGCAGCAGCTCGTGCGTAAGTTTGTGATAAACCTAAGATCTGTTTTTGATTTTAAGAAAATAAATCTTTTATTTTTCTACTAAATACAATCTCTTTTAGAGTTAGACGGCAGGTACTGGCGCTGCTAGAATGACGCCTCTCATCAAAGTCATCAAGCAATATGATCATAGACAAAGACATTTAAAAAGATTAAAGTCCTAAAAGACTCGTATTTAGGATACAATGATTAATTCATTGTTGGCTAACTTTAGTTATGAGAGAGACTTTTGTTTTAAGACAAACCTAGCTATAAAAAAAAAAAATTTGAAAAAAGAATCCTAAATCATAATAAGCCGTCACATTAATAGTAAAGAACTCCCGCGGCGAGACCGCCAGTAAGTCACGGCTGAGATACAGTTACTGTGTGCTACCAGACACCAGAGCTTTAAATAAAAAAATATCTAGGCCGCAGTGCTCTGTAGCTAACTTGTATAATATTGTGGTGCTATTTCTGGAAAGCTTAAAAACATTATACCTACATAAACTCTCGCTTTTTTCCCGTGAGGGTAGGCAGGCAGAAACTACAGAACGCCACCTGCTACGGCCCTTTTTTTTCGCCATTCAGTTAACAACCTAGCCTGACAACTAAACGGCGTCGTACAACAAGCGGCCTGTATGATATTCAGCCGATGCGTCTAATACAACATTTAATGAAAAAACGTTTTAAGCAATTCGTACAATAGAGTGACCGTGACGAAAAATGACTTAGGGCTCGATACGGGAAGGTTAGGTTCGAAGGAGACGACGTGGGCTATAACAGTGACAAAGCAAAGAGAGCGAGCGATGCTCCCGTCATCTACTTTATGTTAGGTTTCTGTAAACCCTTTTTTTGAGATGGAAATCATTAAATAACTTCTCCTATTCTAGATGAAGCAAGGAGTCAGTCAGACCTAACTAAAACTCAAACGTGAGCCTTCTGTTGCCCTTTGCTTTCTAGGGCCGCGGTAACTCTTTCACACAATTCTGCAGACCTCCTACAATCCTTAGGTACTTCATGTACATTCACACATCATAATGTTGTAAACTAAAGTTTTAATTCAAAATACTACTGCTATTTATACCAGAACCATGTACGACCACTGTTATGTATGCCTTTTAAGTGAGGTAGCTCATAAAGTAAGTAAATCGCACAAAAAAGTTTCATTTCTTAAAAGCACAATAGGCCTACTACAATAGTGTGAGTAAAAAAAAAAAAAAAATCGAATCACTTTATGGCTACGAAAAGAAACGCCCTTGAACTGGCGTCGTTCCAAATTTAATATCGCAAGTTTGTATAGAATTAATAAAATGAGAAGTTCCGTGTTTGAAAGTTAACCATAAGCCCTATGTAGGCTACTAGGTTTTTTTTTTTTAATTTTTGTACATACGATTCGAACTACGTTATTTTACATTTCCTGAAACACTAAATAATTGTTTAGTCTTTACTTCTTTCTTGCAATACATATTTTTTTTATTTTAGGGCATTTGTAAAGATACAAATGATCAATCCAAAACCAACTTAAAATTCACAGCGTTATAGTTGTCACTTGAATTGGTAGCGATGAATTGAAGTTATCTCGAATTATGAATTCAAGTATGGTTGGCCTTGGGTGTGTGTGTAGGTTCACGTACACTTTTTTTCTGTATGAATAAGCTCGGTTTCCTCGAAATCACAGAACATAAAACACATTAACTATATTTTAGCTGTAACCTTAGTCCATAGAATATTATCATTCGACGTTATCTTACATTTCCGAAAACAGTCATTCTATTATATCTTTTACTCCTATAACTAGAATAATTACTAATTAAATTATTTTTAGCTACATAATTGTACAGGTTTTTCCTGGACCCAATGATAAGGCGACAAAAGCCCCTCGGCTAGGTCGTTATTCAACGAAGCGAGGTGTCATAATTTTAATCCTACGACTTGATCAATTACCTCATGGACACCTGTGAACTTTAAATCTATCTATTTAAAGCCGCATTTGGTCTCAAGCTGTGTTTATAATAACATCTAAGTACTTGGAATTATAGTGTGGCACCCCTTACTTAATTCAAACTTAATTGATTGTGGAAGATGGGATCTTAATAAATAAAGCAACAGGATTGTACGTGGGGCTTCTACGCATAAAGTTATTTTGCATTAGGGTAGCCTCCATATCAGTGTTGATACATGTTTTTTCAACGTCCTGCCAACCAAGATGGCTAACTGACGTTATCCACAACAGTAGCACAGTAGCCAGATACTTATATCGAAAGTGTATGGAGAAGCAAAGTTATGAAAATGCAAAGGAAGATGTACAGAAAAATTAAGATGAAATACTTTGCGGAGAAAAGTGAAGAAATAAAGTAATTGGTTCCAAAATATTGAGAAGAGACAAAATACATTGTGCAGAAATGTAGAGAAGGTACAAAGTAAGTTCTTTGTGTATAAAAATTGAGAAGAAACATAGTACATTGGGCAGAAAAGTTGAGAAGGAGCAAAATATTTTATGCAAAAAAAGTTGACAAGAAATAAAGTACCTACTACTTATATCACCAGTATAAATCAATTAAAAAAAAAACTTATATGTGTGAAAAATGGGTCACACGCACAACACACCGATGACGTGCTTTCCAGTAAAGTGATTTCAGTTTTATCAAAATCCTTATAAAATATGTAACGTTCGGATCCTCTGAGCAAATTGAATCGCCTTAGCACTATTTACGGAGTCATTTATTCGGACCTTACGACAAGTAATCCTAGTTTGTGTCGGTATCGGGATTTTCGTATTTCCATAAGCAGTATTTTTTCCATTCGCACCGGATTCTGATATATCTGCCTCGGTCCTGGCTTTCTCCCGAAATTGTGACGGTTTTTTCCAATGATAAAAAATGTAGCTGTATTTTTTGTGGAATTAAAGGAAAACATTGTATGAATCTGTTTTATTAATCTTCCTGTAGGTATCTTTCCTGAGGTCCTACGATGAAGTCTTCAGTTAGAACTACACTGCGCACACGTGGGCCACACACGCCCATCTGGGCGCGTCGGTCTCCATACATTTTATATGGAAACTTATCGAGCTACACTTGATCCACGCCACACGACGCCATACGACGTCGTTCTACGTACAAATCAGGCGTGTTAGACGTGTGCGTCGGTCTAATGTAGTTCTAGCTTTAGACCGACGCACTTGTGGGCCACGCGCCACGTCTTATTTGTACGTAGAGTCGCGTCGCGTGGCGTGGATCTAATGTACTACAAGTTTAGTTGCTATATAAAATGTATGGGCACCGACGTGCTCAGATCGGCGTACGTGGCCCACGTGTGCCCAATGTAGTTCTACCTTTAAAATCACCAGGAATTTGATGCGAGAATAGGCTAAACGGACTGTATAGCTCAGTGTCTCTCTCACGCCAGAATTAGCGTTCTTTTAGTTTTGCGATTATGCGTAAGAAAGTGGCGTCGATGATACGCAAAGGAAAGAAGCACCAACAGCATCAAGAGTGTGTTTGCTGTAAAGCTAGATGGGCCAACCAAAGATATATTTAACAAGCTACATGTTCTACATGGGGCTTTTTTTTAGGTGGGAAATCATCATCGAGAGGGCGTGTCAGACTTTTACAGACTAAAACCCACTCCTGTACCTTCTTTGTTCTACATAGAGCTTGATAAAATCTATCTGCGGCTGATACATTTATATTTATGTATGCTCTTAAATTGTATAAGTAATGATTTTAAAACATCATGGTAGGGCCCACAGGTAAGGTAGGGTAATGTTATACTAATATGAGGTTGATAAGAGTTGGGTCACCCACTAGGCACCCGACATCCTATAGCAACATGGCATTATACTATTTAAATAAAGTTTACCTACTATAACCATATTATGTTAATGCTCAATTAATTACAAAGGTAGTTCATTTTCTTTTAAAGAACTCCGTATTAAAATTTGGTAATTTATTTAAACTTTATGTAGGTATAGTAGCGGACTCGGAATGCAACAAGGTATTCTCTACCAGTCGACCTTTGGATAAAAAAGTTTATACTGTGGTAAGTGCATATAGAAAATATAAATATAATAGATATTTGGGATAGAATGAAGGTAATAGTTTTGGTAGAGCAGTGGTGGCCCAGTGGTAACGAAAGCAGTGGTGGCCCAGTGGTAACGGCCCCGACTTAGGAGTTGTAAGTCGCGGGTTCAAACCCAGCCAGGCGCATTACTTTGTGTAATTTCATCACCACTGCTCTCAAAACGGTGAAGGAAAACATCGTGAGGAAACCGGTCCGAGAATCAAAAAGACATGTGACATCCACCAACCCGCACTGGGCCCGCGTGGTGGATTCCAGCCCATTCCCTCTCCTAGAGAGGAGGCCTGAGTCCCAACAGTGGGAACATTATAAGGCCGACTATGCTATGCTATGCTATAAGACAATTTTTCATTCAGTCAAGTTCTAAAATACCGAAATAATTTAAACAATAGTTCTGAAAACGTAATGCCACATAGTCACAAGAAAATACAATTTCAGAACTGGTACGACTACGACCGTACGAATGCATTTACTTTATATACTTCATCGTTCCATACGATACCCTTGAGAAATAGTGACAAATGTTGCCACAGTATGGGACTCTGATATCTGCACCGAGATGCTTAATAAATCAAATGCAGTGAGAGTTATCGGGCGTCCGCATCGATACATAGCATGAATTTATTGCAACAACTCGCTTTGGTCTTCGACTAAAAGAAAACTGGTAAATTAAAAGTTATTCCGATGGTCCTTCAGTATTTATGTATCTGGAAATAAATTGCTCAAAGACATCTTTATTGAGAATACAAATGTAAATACGAATTGCTGATGCTTAATCAAAAATAACGAAGTTATCTCTAAAAAGGCGAATTCCTTCATATTTTACGGGTTGGTATGAAGACACTTGAAATGCCTCAGAAAAAAATAAAATAAAGTGGATTTTAATTTTAAAAGGGCCAGGCTATTATCAGATTCGAATTTTGGAATTTGAACTTAGACGAATAGGTCATTCGTCTAAGTTTAAATTTCAAAATTGGAATCTTCATTTTTACGAAATATAGCAGCACTATTTGCTGCCATATTCTAACGCTCAATTATATCTTTTATTTTTAAAACCAGATAAATAAACCCTATTCATGTAATAAATAGTGTATATAGAAAGGAATGATCTGGTTTGACGTCATCATGGCTGT
The DNA here is from genome assembly GCA_905147345.3 of Mythimna impura. Classification (NCBI taxonomy): domain Eukaryota; kingdom Metazoa; phylum Arthropoda; class Insecta; order Lepidoptera; family Noctuidae; genus Mythimna; species Mythimna impura. The sequence continues at coordinate 18,163,318 of LR990353.1, read as the reverse complement.
GTAGCGGTTGTTCGCACAAAATGTGGAGCGACCGCGACGCACTCTTTCAAATGACAAGGGTCGTCATAGCTTTCATTCCGTGCCGCCGCGGTACGACGACCGTGGTAGGTTTGCCAGCCTTAATAATGACGCGACGTTATGAATGAAATTTTGCAGAGAAATTGCCTGGTGTAAGGATGACGGGTGACAGCGTATTTAGCTATTGGATAGGCGTCTTGTGGCAGATGGTTGTCAATTCAATGAGTTATTAAGTATAATTTCTGTTTTAATTTAATTATTAGTGGAACTGTAGACAAAGTTAAATCAATATATTATAGGTATTTACCGAATATGTATAATAATTGTATTTATTTTGAAACACCTAAATCATCTCTGCTACATGTAACTAATTTCAAAGCTCGAACATAAAAATAAAGCCTTTCCCGTCAACCATCCATAAGGAATCGTGTCATACAAACACCAAACTCAAACGGGACGCGAACAAAATGGGACATTTCATGCTTCAACAGTCTCCCTCAACCTTAGAGCGTCGGGTGGTCTTTGGTTACGTAATCGTCACCGCTGCGGGCCATTGGGACTCTTAACTTCAACTTGACATGGCCTATATTCTGGAGAATTTGACATCTTTGCCACTTCCAACTGTGCCTCTTTGTACAAGAGCAGAACAGGCGCTGGAAGTGTGTAACTTTGCCAAGATTATTTTAAGAGTAGGTTCCTTATCTTGGTGAGACTCTTCAGGGTGAGTTCAGTCCTCACAATATTAGGTATGTTGTTCAATAATTTATTTCAAACTAGTTTCTGCCATCGGTTTCGCCCGCGTGAAAATATTTGTATTTTATTCAATGATAAAGTGGCATTCTACTGGTGAAAAATGTTTAAAATCAATCCGAACGATCACACAACATCAGGTGGGTTACCATGACGTTTAAAGTAAGATTGTTTTATTCTAATTCCATTGTGGGTAAGAGATGGCGCTAGACAACCTGTATAGCTCTGTCTCTTACCCACACTGAAATAAGAATGAAACAATCTTACTTTGAACGTCATGGTAACCCACAAGGTGAGATAGTGATCAAACGTGAGCCCAACAAGATGTCAATAATACCTAAATAATATAATTTAATACCTATTTTATCAACTCCTCCGAAACGGGTTGACCGATTTTTATGAAAATATTTGTGTAGGTATTTGGTAGGTCTGAGAATAGGTCGTAGGCTATTTTTTTACCCCCTTCCCCACCCCCCATTTTTTTCTTTGATAATTTATATGGCAGAACAATGTCTGCCGAGTCAGCTAGTAATATATATAAAAAATAGAGAAAGCATAAAACCAATAAAGTCAATAATGTTAACATAATTATTGTTGTTCTTAATCAGATCACTTACCTACTTCGAACTTAAGTTCGTATAACTTAGATATAACATAAACTTTAACCACTCAACTTATCTAATAACGAATTCATAACTAAGATATGATTTAATCACAGTCACGAAGTTTGATAAGTAATAACTGCTTATACAAAATAATTAACAGAACTAAGATTTATTTTATTTGGATTGTAAATTTTCAGCTACTTATATACCTACTTTTGATGGAGACAAGTATCACATTGCAAACACGCAAACAATTACCGTTTAAAATACGATTAAAAAGTCAATTTGCGGTATAAATTTTTTTTTTTTTTTTATGCAAGTGAGTAAACTTTGTCATTGCAGTCGAGGCGAAATACACATCCGAACAATTAAAAAAAATAATATAATGAACATATTCTAATTGTCATAGTTTCTCGGTTCCAAAACAAAGTCGAGGTCGTTTTGGTCGAATGCAATGACTATTGCCAACGTGTATCAAACGATGTTTTTCATTTCAAAACACATATTCGGAAATAATAGTATCTAAGTAAAACTATGTAAACATATTTTTAGTAACAAATTATTGTGAGAAATAATTCGCGGATCTTTTTTCATGCATCTTCGTGAGGGCTGCCGCACGACTAAAATAAATATAATAAATTGTAGCGAGGGCTGGCTTGTGCACTGTTGCGCACTCGTGCGAAATTCACTAAATAGCAAGCCTAAAAGCAGTAGGTGTAGGAGCAGGTTTTCGAGTAGGTGTGAAGTTTCCATATAACTGCGCCTATTTTATTAATAACATTGTAATAAGTTTAATGTTTTTTTTATTAGTAACCAATTCAAATATAAACACATTAAACCACAACAAAAGCACAATACCATAATACCATCTTAATTTGGGACGAATCTGTGTGTTAGACCCTTCGTCCCATGAGCCCTGTCTAAAAGCCTTTATTCCGATTCGAATGTCACCGCTTCATAATTTATGGGACAAAGGCTTAGTGCTTGTTTATGGTATGAGTTATTGTCATATGGAATGCATTATGTTGGCAAAACTGCGTGCCAGTGTTTGTCTGATGTTGGTATTAAATCTATACAGCTCAATGAATTTGAGTAGAACTCTATCAGAGAGCTTTTGTGACGTAATATTACGTATTTTAGTTCATTGGATTAGGTTTATTATTTTGTGTGACAGTTCAAAAGATTAACTAATGTTTTAGTTACGTAATCACAATTCTGTAAGCAATTTAAGAAGCGATTTGGATGTAATGAAGTATCAATTAAAACCTTTTAGTTTAATCTAATGTTGATAATGTTGTTAAAATATGGGAATAGCTACCCATAATTGAAAAGAACCAAAAAGCATTTTTATATAAAAACACGATTCGTGTTTTTATACCATTATCATGGTAGACGGTCCACATCAAAGCCCATCCGATTGAGAATACAAAAAACAGTTTATAAAATAAAAAAGAAAACACGTCCGATTTTTTCATAACACCGCAGAGCAGAACTGTTTTGATCCTTCATAAATATACGGGTCACGGGGTTTGAAAGGGTGTTTACTGACACTTCCTCATACCTTTGCCACATCAAACGATAGAATAAGCAAAATAAGAGGTTATTTTATAATAAAAAAAATATATACTGACTCGATGACCTATATTGTATTGAAAACTTTTTAGTACGAATCCATTAAGGCCCTTGCTCCTATTTAGTGCCATAAAACGGTGAATTTCTGATGAAGCCGGCTAGTGTAATAGATTTGAAAAAAAAATACAGTATATTTATAATAGATTCAATAACATTATCAACATATGATTTTTTCGTATACTTTAACTAAAAAAAATAATTAACCACATGATATTTTTTCGCTTGTTTTCCCTTATCCTTTCAAATAGCTTTGATCTTTAGAAATATGCTTACACAAAAAAATTGCTTAACTGATTACGTGTTCTTCAGAATTTACATGACATAATGTACTTAAATCAAACAATAGGTATTTCGAAAGAAAATGGTTTTAAATGTCAGTGGGGCACTATGCGGGCGCAGGCAACAGCACGAGTATGTGTGCATTTAACTCCGGTCAGATATTCAAGAGACTATATGCCTTAAGCCTTGACTCAGTTTAATTTGCAGTTCAATTTCTGGTTACCTTTTTCCCATGAGGCTGCTATCGGCAGATGCAGGGTTAAGTTTGACCTTTTCTCAACCTGGTTGAGGTTAGTTTTCAATCTATAATGAGATGCTTCGGGATATACCTACTTATTTTTCGCGAAGAGACTTCTCAGATAGCTCTGCAAACTACCTTTTAGAATACCAATTTCTTAGAGTTTTATTAAAGTAGGCTATTCATTTATTCCCATCTCCATATAATTGTCTTTTAAACTAAAGTTACCATGCTATATTTACCTACGGTAATGTTTGAAAGAGTAACCGTGGCCCTAAAACCAAAAGGTAACTGAAGGAGTGGTTTTTAGTCAGTTGAAGTCTGACACGTCTTCTCACCAAAGAGAGGGAGAGAAGTCATTGATATTCCACATGATACAATTATCTCCACCAACTCTGAAAACAACGTAACTTATGCTGATAATCGTGGTTTGTTTTAAATCTATTTTAACTTACACTACTCTCTTAGTAAACATATAAATTAAATTAAGAGAAAGTTCATGGAAAAACGATAACAAGGATCTATAAAACACTATCACACTTCTACTACGAGTAAAACGATGAATGACTCCGATAGTGACACTATCACTCAGTTATTGCAGCTTACTTGTGAGAAGTCTCGAGTGAAACAAGAAATGCGTAATAAAACGGATTCGATTACGAGAATCGGTAGCGTGTCGAGAATGTCAACCGATTAAGTAGGTATGTTACATTTTTTGTGGTGGCAGGGTTACACATATTTTGTTTTTTTTTTTCTTGTAGCTTTTGACGGTTTGCATTGCATTTAGCCAGTGCCAAGTTTAATAAGTACCTACATAATTATTTAGTTTTAGATACAGGAGTGACTGTACATTTTGTTTTCCATCAGAATAAAAAAAAAACACATTGTAATGTTTTTGCTTCGCTGGGAAAGTTAAAAACTTTCAGCTCCATTGTACCGAGATCGAGCCTGTTTCAAAGATTTTGTCCAGTTGTGTACTTGACACACAAAATTACACCAATTTTATATAACAATTTATTTTCACTCGTAAGTAATCGATTTTTGAATTTTTAAAACAGCCAGAACTTCACTCCAGAAAACCCCACCATAATACCCACATATTTAATATAGAAGAAATAATAAGTTGCTTTAATATTATCCTTAATCCATTCTCAAAAAATAAATAATTTATATCATGGTAACCCCATGACATATCGTATTTTAATTAAAATACATATTTATTGATTAAAAACATCCAAACATGTAGAATAAGTAATAAGAATCATCCTCTATGGCTATTTACTTGTATTATTTATGGTCAAAGTCTTCAAAGGTTAAAAAGTTTACATTTTCGAAAAGAGAATAGTGAACCGGTTGTTGTGTGTCCCCAAGAATTTTCATATTTTAATTGGCGATTATAATGTCAGCATGTAAAAACAGTTATTATTATCCTTTCCAATTTGAATGTAGGTGCTATACGATTTAAGGAAGCTTGTTTTAAGATGTCTTTAAGGCATTTACTAAATGGTTTTTCGATTTTCTTTTTTCGCTTTTTTTTAAAGGTTTGTTTAAACTACTAATCTCTTGTATACACACAAAAATCTTTCGATAGCCAGATTCATGACGAATAGTATAGGTTATATAACATCACGCTACAACCCACGGAGCCGGAGCAGTAATCAAAGACGTGGGCGAAACTGAGGGGGACAGCTCTTAATTCATGAAAAAACCTAAGCTAATAATTAAGTTAAATTACATATTTGATTTATCATAAGGAAATGACGGTCAGTGGGTCGCCTTAGGAGTGGAATTGTAGTTGCGCTTAGTGAGGCTACGAGCAGTAAAAAATAATGTACCAATTTTATATTGCAATAACATAGAAGCATGGCCCTATGAAGTTACAGTGTTGGAGTTATGGGGCTTCGCTTTTTTTCTTTAATTTATATAAAACGCTCTATATGTATTTGCTCCAGTATTTTTTTTTCTGGAAATAAATTGTTGCTCTAGTTGAAAACCATATGATGAGGATAGGATAGATTATGTTGAAATCATTAGTTAAGATGCTTGGTTACAAACACGAAGCTGTTTCACACGCAACAGTATAATTCGCCAAATAATTTATCACTACAATAATCCACTAAGAATAAATCTTGTATCAATAGGCAATCATTTGTAAGGAAAATAATCCGCCACAACAGTACCCTCATTACAAATCAGGTACACATTCATAAAGCTGGTTCTACAACATCTGATTAATCCGCGATAAGGCGTGGTTACACACACATAACACGTTCAATTTACAATAATTCCTAGATGATATTACCCTGATATTATTATCTAGTATTATCATCTAGGAGGAATGATACCGGTACCGACGCCCACGCACTTGCGACAGAGCGAGTTTATCAATATAAATCCAACGCGACTGTCGTGTTTGTAATTAAAACGCCGGAACTGAGGCTAACTAAGGCCTCGGACACGGTGAGGAGCTTTCGCGGGCTACGTATCAAACACTAGCTTCTGCCAACGACTTCACACGCGTGTACGTAGAAAATAATATATATAGCCCATGTCACTCAGAAGTAGCGCAGCTAAATGTTAGTGCAAGAATTTTCAGAATCGGTTCAGTAGTTTCAGAGATTACTCCCTCCATTCAAACTAAGGCATGGTTTCTGAATTGAGTATGTTAAGAACGTCTCAAACTAGTGTTTGAGACGTTTATTATTTACTTTAATGCCAAATTTTTACAGGTTTTCAGGCTAAACTAGACTTTGAGAAATTATACTCAATTTCAAATGCTTTAATCAAAAATCGGGGGACCGTATAAATATGAAACCACCATTTACGTCTATACTGAAGTGATGTTGACAGAGCGGCCTCGCTTTTGAGCGATCGTCTATTATTTTACTCTAAGGGTCTCACGTTGAGCCTCTACCGCCCGCTAGATGCACTCGCGATGAGCTGTCGCCACCAAATCGCGTCCACGACCGCGCCCGCACCCGCCCTAGTCAATGCGCACCCTGGGCAAGTCACACTTACGTAAATCTTTTTCTTCTTCCTGCCCTTATCCCATATTACCTGGGGTCGGCGCAACACGTTTTTTTCTTCCATTCTGTCCTGTCACTCGTCAAACTATCACTAACTCCCAAGCAAATATTAACATTAACATTATTGTTATTATTCTCTTAAGTAAATATTATTTTTATAATAATAATAGGTACAATCCGCAGGGTGGTTTCATGGCGAACTGATAGGAATTAGCGACCCCACGGACCCGATCTCCCGGGAGAAATCTTGTTCCTCATCTGCGGCTTGCCTTTATTGGCCGGCCGTAGTGAACACTGACGAGGAACAGAGCTCTCACCTCTTTCTTGCCTTTATTGGCGTCATCTTAACGGTCAGTTACGTGGTCAGAACAAAGGAATCGGAGGCGTGGCCTACTCGAGGCGTTCGGCGCGAACGAAACGATTGTAACTTGGTTAGGGGGGCTGGTCAGTACAGCGGGAGAATCTGCGAGTCAACATATTACCGCGGACCGCTAATGCCCTGCGCTCCCTCTCAATATCTCGGTAAATATATGCCGAAGAGTATTAGTAGGTTTCACTAAAAAATAAAAACAAAACGTCATAATTTTTAATCAGACTAAGAACAAATATTTGTGATTGTTGTAGTCGCGTGAAATGAATCATTGTTTTCACAGATTTATGACATTCCGCATTGTACTTAACTTTATGTGTTTTCCGACATTTTGAACTGTTTACGTACACGGACTTAGCATTATGTTATCGTATGATAAGGAAATGTGAGTAAAAATAGTTTCATATTAGTTTTAATACCTAACATCTCCCACCCGTCATCATAAGAAACTAAGGGATCATAAGTCAACTAAAGGAATTCGTAAATTGAGTAGGTACAAATGTGTCCTATGAAGGTCATAATAATTAGGCACAATTAAAACTATGAGCTGCTATACCTAGGTGAAGTATACCCTGATGACCTTTGAAGTCATCGCGCTCATAGATCTTCCGTACCCACAGATATATTCAATTCAATGCTGAAAATATTCTCCAAGGCTTCCGAACATATTTTAAAAATGGCAAAATAAGTTAAAACTCATCATCATCTTCCTGCCCTTGTCCCATATTACGTGGGGTCGGCGCAACACGCTTTTTTCTTCCATTCCATCTTGTCACCCGTCACGTTATCTCTAACTTCCTTTTCTTTCATATCACTCCTCACACAATCCATCCATCTTTTAAATAAGTTATAACTGACTCTAGCAAATTAATAAAAATAATAATATTATTTATTGAGAGTAACAATAAACAAACTTACAACTATGTTAGTGACACAATTACAACCACAAATTACATCAACACACACAACAAAATAATCATTGCTTCAGCATTTTAGCTGGGGATACTGAAGCAACGAAATAAATGGATAAATAAAATCATAAAGCAGAAGAACTTTGCGTGTTCATACAGCTTAAGAAAATCAGTAGAACATAAGACCAAAAGGGTTGTAAAGAATCGGAGAGATAAAACATTAATCGCAGTCACCCGTTGCTAGCTGACTTGCACGTAAACAGTGCAAACCGTTTCTCTTGTAGCCAGCTAGCGATCTAAGTACACTATTAAACGTTAACAAAACCGCATTCAGCCATGTTACGAGTGGAAAGGAAGAATCCGCTAGCCAACTCTTATTTGTTTCCATCCTTAATTACATCACACAATTAATGGTACGTCATTTGCAATGGGCCAGGAACTTGGCTTTTATAATAAAAAAGTTAATTTCCTTAATTTGGCCTCTTCCCTTTCGTCGGCCATATTCTTTAGATTCATATAATGAGAAAAGTCCTGCTTATTCACATTTTGGCATTCTCTTTTACTTATATATTTCTTAAGCAGAATTAGGAGTAAAAAATCTTTGTTATTTTGACGGCCAACGCCTTTTTAAGAGCTCCTTCGTTAGCTCATTGGAATACATTAAATAATTGAGAACTTTTTATGTCTAACTGGAATTTGAGTATTTTAATTGGCTAATTTAAATACAGATTACAGCGATTAGACCGAACCTAAGTACCTAAGTTACATCCATTAGAACACATTATTTTAGGATTAGGTACATTATCTTTGAGCACGGCTGGTGTCTTTTCAATGAGCCTAAATTTCGAAGTTATCATGAATTATTTATGAATATCCCTTCAATTTTACTATCCCCACATATTCTTACCTAGTATAAGATGAATAAAATTAGGGACGGAAACATAATTCTTTGGTGTCTTATCTTGGAACACCCTCCGCCCACATAACGCACATGATTGATACACTTTCCCCGTACTAAAGCATAATATACTATTAATATGTTAATCATATTGTAACCTCACCCCTCCTGTACATGTACTTAATAGGGGCATAATTAATAATCATGAAATATTCATACAACATAAGTTTGTATGCCGTGGAACTGTTTTCTTGATTGTCGCCATGAGATTCACGACTGGTTTGCTGTACAACCCTTAGAGTTATGCCCGCTAGCAGTAATTTACAGGACAGGCAGAGAAAATTTCTGCTTTGAAAATGGAACGTTTTATTTTTTAATGAGGAAAAAGAATGTTTTTTTTTTTTGTCGATCGATTCGTGCAGTTTGCTGGAGTCTTTTGGGCAGTGAGAGCATCATGATTTCTGTTTCCTACGGAGTCTTTGGCGGGATTTCTTCGAGTGAAATTCAGTGGCTGTTTTCATTATTCGCAAATTGATTCCTAGTGGATATTGTGATGTAAAATTGTTGTAGTTTTGTCAAATATCTGCGCAATTAGACAATATGTGGAATCATTGAAATAGACGCGATCTCAGTAAAATGGAGCTGAGAAATTTATTGTAGTGTTGACTACAATAAAATAGAAACCTCAGCGATATTTGCCGAGAAGGCTGACTTGATGCATTTGTCGCCAAATACTAGGTACAAAAACATTAGAATGTATACCTACACTCATATTCTAATGGTAAACAAATTAACGATTCGTACGAAGAAATGGCATAAAAGACTTAAAAAGATAAGCCAAAAACATTAACAAAAAAAAATTGGTTAAATCACTGTTCTATCTTTGAAAGTAAGTTTAGGTTTTATATAATAGATTAGTTTAAACCCCTTATCTTCTAAAAGCGCCTTCATCTGCGGTTAAGGTTCTAATACGCGATCAGTAAAGAGCCTTTGATCTCGTCATAATACAGCAAAGAATATTCCCCTACACGTGTATTACAACCTTCGTTATCATAACTTATCATGACAGCATTTCGGTACTAAATAGAGTAATCACCACCGCACAGGCAATCTTCGTAAGCCAAGCATCATAAATATCACATCAGGCTTGGTTCATAATATAAGAGCCGAAACACAGCAATCATTTGCGAGGCAAATTACGAGCTTCTAACCGTCTAATGTTGTTAAGATTAGGTATACTTATAGCTAGATAGTATGTGTTTATGTTAGTTTGTGCTTTTCTTTTAACACATGAGGAAAAAGGTTGACTTTCTCGTGTTTTGTCAGAACAATGTTGTCTCTGGTTTAGAGAGACTGGGAGTTTGGACGGAGTTGGGTGACTGAGATAGATCATAAAAGTGCATTGTGGTCAGTTTTTGAAATCAGAATACCATTTACAAGCACTTGAATATTATCATTTCGGTCAGTCACAAAAGTGAAGCTAAATTGCACGTTCTAAATCATAGATATCTATGGAGAAGAACGTGTAAGAAACTCCATGGACACTCTTTTGATAAATATTCTTTGCATTAAGTTCACTTATGTACCACTACTGTACATGACCTTTAAATAAATAAAATGCTTACAGTTAAAACTAATTAAGTCATATTTTTTTGGAATCATCGAGGGTCTTTTCTGTAGGCTGAGTCGACTATAGTGGACTTACAAAAGGCCCCAGGTGCAATATGTGTTTAAAACTTGATAATTTAAAATAACAGCGCTCCGTATTGGAAAAGAAAATCTATTTCCATTTTACCGCAAAATAAAAATTCAAATACTCGATTCCTATAAGCACGGTAAACGTAAATGTATCCAATTAGTAGTGGAATCGAACAAATGGTAGTCGAAGCATAAATAATAATGTTCATAGCATTACATAAATAGCAGTTTGTATAAATGTTACATCCGACTAGCATGGCACCGTAAAAACGAAAAGTTAATTAATAACTAATTACAAACAGGTAGGTTGTCTGGTAGATATCGCTGTCAGCGATAAGACCGCCTTTGTATCTATAGATTTAAGTTAGTATAAAAGTTTTGCCAATGAAAATTTGGGCAATGGTAGGGGCTATGCTCGGAGTTTCCTTGCGGGATCGCATAAATAATGAAGATATCCGCAGGAGATCCAAGGTCGCCGACATAGCCCGAAGAATCGCCAAACTAAAGTGGCAGTGGGCAAGGCAAATTGCTCGTAGAACGGATGGTCGATGGGGCCGAAACGACCGCGCACCGGAAAACGCAGCGTTGGAAGGCTTCCCACAAGGTGGACCGACGACCTGGAGTCGCAGGAATGCGGTGGATGCGAGACGCACAAGATCGTTCGTTGTGGAAGCGTCTCCACGGGGGAGGCCTATGTCCAACAGTGGACGTCTTTCGGCTGAAGTGATGATGATGATGAAAAGTTTTGTTACTTACTGATTTGATTTGAAATTTCTTTATTTTCACATAAATAGAACAGTTAAACGACAATTAGATCTTATTCTAAAAGCATTAAATATAAAGAATGCGTGTTTTCTGCAGACTATGACGCCTTTATAAAACATTTAAGAATACGTAAAGTAATGTACAAAACTACTTGTTATAAAACTTCGGTATCTTTTTACTTACGTTAAATAACTAATGTATCTACTTACAGCGCGATGATAAGACACAAAACGCACTTTTTTGACACATACACTATTTATAAGTAATAGTAACAAGTACACTGTTACTTAAGATTAATTTTACTTCGACTAGGCTAAATAATGGTAATTAAGTTATCTAAAATGCAAGTGAACTTCGTGTACCGCGCGAGTCTCGCTCAAAATCTACCCTACATTTCTGTCGAACTTGTAAAAAATGTCCGATCATGGAGTCGTTCCGTCTTTGTTACTCATATAGCAGTAAGTGATGTGGGAGGCGGTATCGATGATATGTGTCGATGTATTTTAAATTTTTAAATCGTGTCTGTCCAATATTAGAAATAAGTGGATTATGATGTTTAGGGTTGGTTTGAAGGTAAAACTTTTTAGTGACTTTTGTAATAAACTGTTCTAATGTTGGGAAATTTAATCGATTGTGTAACATTTTAAGATTAGTTCTTAAGGGTGTATTAAAAGACATTTTTACAGCCTTGTTTTGGACCACTTGTAGTTTCGTGTAATTGCTGTCGCATGTGCTGCTCCAGACCGGGGCCGCGTATGTAATGCAAGGTCTGACTAGAGTTGTGTACATCTTCAATTTTGTATTTGAGCTGATTTTGGACCGCCAGTTTAAAATTGGATGTAAGCTGTTTAGGGCTTTTATTCCTTTGATACGGAAGTAATCAGTGTTTTTAGTCCAGTTCATTTTATTGTCCAGTATAACTCCAAGGTACTTAGTTGACATACTCCATGGCAAAGTCGTATCCCCAACTTTTATGTGTCTTTTTGGTAATGATCTCTTCCTAGTGAACATTATGACTTCTGTTTTTGTGGAATTTAGTTTTAATTTCCATTTCGTAAAATATTGAACTAGAAGTTGTAATGATAGCTGGAGCCGTTCAACTATTAAATCTGTGTCTTTGCTTGTCGTAAATGAGGCTGTGTCATCAGCAAAACAAGCAAGGTGAGTGTGAGGCTGCTTGGGCATGTCATTTATGTACAGTATGAATAAATGAGGACCCAGCAGCGAACCCTGTGGCACACCTGCAGGTATAGATCTCGGTTTGGACACAGTATTACCGATATGTACACAAAATGACCTATCAGTCAAATACGCCTGGATAACTTTAATAAGTCCAATAGGTACATCGCACTTTATGAGCTTGTGCAAAAGTCCAGCATGCCAGACGGCATCAAAAGCTTTTTCTATATCAAGCAACATCATACCCGTAGATTCACCCATGTTTAAGTGGTGTGTAACGTGCTCTGCAACCCTAGCTAGTTGTTGAACAGTAGAATGAGCCCTTCTGAAGCCAAACTGTTCAGGCATTAGCAGGTGGTTTGTGGCTTTTGCTAAGCGCGACGATATTATTCCTTCGAATAATTTTCCCAATGACGGGAGGAGACTAATAGGTCTATAGCTAGTTGGTATAGCTTCATCTTTGCCTGGTTTCTTAAATGTTATTATTTTGGCTCTTTTCCACGTAGAAGGAAAATAGCCAATAGCCAGACAACCATTAAAAATCTTAGTTAAGTATACTATGCATTTACGTGATAAGTTTTTCAATAAGCAATTATGTATACCGTCGTCTCCCGGAGACTTACGAGTTTTAAGATTTTTAATTAATTTAAACACCTCTCTCGGACGCACCAGATTGGGTGGAGTGAAATTTTTAACATTATTAAGTGTATTTAAAGACTCATTGACGGCAGCCTCAGTAGTGTTGTCACTAGGCCAATTCATAGTCAGACTCATATTGTCACAAAACGTGTCAGCAAGCACCTCGCACTGTTCAGTTGCAGAAGCAGTCAATTGTCCACCTGCACACCTCAAAGGTGGAATCACTGTCGGTTTATACGTAAGAGATTTAACAATCCTCCAGATATCAGTCGATGGATTATCAATTTTAGCTAGTTTGTCATTCCATATTTTGTCATTAAATATTTGTATTTGGTGTTTTATTTTAGCTTTTAGAACGTTAATATCTTTGTTTATTTGCAGCTTGATTGTAGGATTAATTTCTTTTGCAGCCATATTTCTTAGTTTGTTTTTAGTAGAAATCAAACCTTTGACGCGTCTCGGCAAAGTGTAGCGCTTAATAGATGAAGAGCCTGATGGAACGTTTATTTCGCGACTTATTAAAATGGTGTTTTGAAGGTGTTCAACTGCTGCATCAATAGTTTTTATAGACGTATAAGTTGTGGTCGGTAACGTAATATTTTTATCCAAATAAGATCTATATTCCACCCAATTTGCTTCAGAATATCGATATTGTTTAAAGTTAAGACGCGTAATGTTACAACCAACTGAAAATAAGACTGGAAGATGATTGGATGATAATGCTGGCAGAGTGCGAAGTTCAGACACGGACGTAACATTATGGCTGAGAAGTATATCCGGTGTGGAAGGAGTATGTGAGTGGTTGTAATGCACTAATGTTGGAGAGGTAGGTCCATAGACTTGATAATCATGAAGTACCATATGATCAAACAATACCGTACCGCGGGAGTTATTTTGTCGACAATGCCAATATTCATGTTTGGCGTTAAGGTCACCCATGATCAATACTTTTGTCCCTAACTGGAACAAACTATCCAAATCACTGGAAGATAAAGGTAGATTTGGTGAATTATATGCAGCCACAACAATTATGTTGCTCTCACGTAATGTTAAGCGGATTCCTACACATTCAAGGTTATACATGGGAGGAATAAAGAGTGATGTATGAGGAATATCGTTCTTAACTAGGATAGCGACACCCTGGCCAATACCATTAGATCTCTTATCCGATCGATAACAAGTGTATCCAGGCGTATGTAACGTATTATTTTCACTTAATCGTGTTTCACATAATGAGATAATATCGACACAGTATTCGCTAGTCAAATCCAAAAATTCAGATAGCTTAGAACGGATCCCGTCAGCGTTCCAATAAAGAAAACGAAGCTCACTTGCATTATTGAACATATTGACCAAGATGAGTTAAAATAAGTATAACCTTGTCCATCATGTTATCACAAGCAATGAATTGGTCTTTTAAAGATTTTATAGTTTTAAGGATGCACAGCATTTCTGACGTAGATTGATCAAGGGGTACATCGCCTAGGGGTTTATATTTAGAGTCCATATTTGTTGTAGATGCAATTGTAGCCCAGGAGCGACCGTCGACTTTGGAGTAAACTTTAGCTTGACGTTGTTCTTGCGCTGTTTTGATTTTTACTTGCCGAGCTTGTAGAAGTTGTAGATAGTTCTGACGCTCTTTACAATGCCGGAAGTTAGCTGGGTGATCTTCTCCACAATTACAGCATTTAGCAGGCTCCATACGGTTACTTTTTGGGCATTCAGCGGTAAGATGGGCTTCAGGACATTTGACGCAGCGAGGTTTTAAATTGCAGTTTTTAGATGAGTGTCCAAACGCTTGGCATCGGTAGCACTGGGTTCCATACATGTTATTATTGCGATACTTCACGATTCGAACAGCACAGTTGCTTAAATATTTTATAGATTTAAACTTCGACACGTCGGCACCAGCTTGTAGTTGAACCAAATACGGTGGGCATGATACATCTTTGCCCTCAGCGACTTTCATTTTGCGAACTTTAGCGTTAGGGTACCCATTGGCTGATAGCTCTTCCGAAAGATGTTCTTCGACATACTCGGGAAGGCCGAAAACTACGACCTTAGGCATCCTTTCATCCTTGCGAGAGAAAGTGTGATAAGGAATGCTTTCTGATTGGAGACCTTCCTTTAGTGCTTGATGACCATCTGATGTATGTGGGTTGACAGAGATTTTGTTGTTACCCTTGTACTCCAGGTGAAACCCTTTCGTGTAACGGGAAATCAAGGTTTTCATGTATGAGTGGGTCCATTCAGGTTTCAGATTAATAAAAATAGGAGGTATCTTACCCACTTTTCTGGTTATGGCTGTCGAACTGCTGCGGCTATGCGTTTTCAGTGGATCGTTTAATGTATGTTCAGTAGTTAACTTGCTGAACCTGTTGGTGGTGTTGACAGGAACTTCAGGTTGGAGTTTTGAAGGGCGCGCAGGTCGTTTCGGTATATTCCATACATTGGGTTCAATTTCATCATTCTCAATTGGGCGCTTTGCGGCCAGAGATGGATTTGAGAAGCTTCTTGTAATAAATTTGTCCATATTGACTTCAGGACTATCGATATTTTTTTATCGATAGCAAGTGCTTCCATCACTAGGATAAAGATGACGTAGACGAGAGGATAGCTTGGATAACGTGCGACGAGAACAAGTGCGCGCACCGACTTTGGTACTTATTTATATTTATTTTTGTTACTTACTATTCTGGTGTAAAATAAAGTTTATTCTATTTTAAATAGAAAATAAAATCGTAATCATTAATATTCATGTGTCACTAAAATTTTGTTTATCGTTTGTTTGTCCCGAAAGATTAGTAATACATAAATAATATGAATTACGGCAGAAAAACACAATTAGAACGTTCTTTTTTTGTGAGCAATTGCTAGTCCCCTCGAAAAATATGTAAAAAACAATTCTATCTCTAAAGTCTGGCAGCTAATACAAGAAGCGTGTAAACTTTATTGCAAGTGCAATGATGGTTAATATATTGTATCGTCGATGTATTTTAAACGGGTGCACTATTCCTATCGGCCTATTTACATCGAAATTTTATGCTTTTTAAATTATTTGTTTTTATTTGTGTCCTAGTCACTAAAGCCTAATCACGAAGAACACCGGTGTAGTTATTTGATAAATTTCCATCTCAAAAAACTGGGCAAGTGCGAGTCGGACTCGCGCACTGAGGGTTCCGTACAAACTTGAAAGGTAATTTGCGGTTTACGATTTATGACGTATTAAAAAAAAACTACTTACTAGATCTCGTTCAAACCAATTTTCGTTGGAACTTTGCATGGTAATGTACATCATATAT
This sequence comes from Mythimna impura, assembly GCA_905147345.3. NCBI lineage: Eukaryota > Metazoa > Arthropoda > Insecta > Lepidoptera > Noctuidae > Mythimna > Mythimna impura. The sequence continues at coordinate 18,147,008 of LR990353.1, read as the reverse complement.
TTTTTTTAGTTTTATCATTCTCTTAATTTAAAAGTTACAGGGGGGACAGACATTTTACCACTTTGGAAGTGTCTCTCGCGCAAACTATTCAGTTTAGAAAAAAATTATATTATGAACCCCAATATCATTTTTGAAGACCTAGCCACAGACACCCCACACGTATAGGTTTGATGAAAAAAAAATGTTTGAGTTACAGTTCTTAGTATGGGGAACCCCACAACCCAACGTTCTTATAGTTTCGGAAAAAAGTGGCTGTCACATACGGACGGACAGACAGACAGACATGACGAATCCATAAGGGTTCCGTTTTTTGCCAATTGGCTACGGAAACCCAAAAAATAGGCCGAGTATGCCGAACAAGGCTGAATTGAAAATCTGGATAAGTGTGGGTCGGACTCGCGAACTGAGGGTTCCGTACAAACTTACGTTACAATGATTTTTTCCGAATCATAAAAAAGATTTTTTTGTGACGTAACTACAAATTTACAGTTTTCAGATTTTTATTTGTGCTATGAGACCTTGCTTCTTGCTTCATGCCAAATTTCAGGATTCTGGTAAACGGGAAGTACCCTATGAATTTTGAAATAAACGTTTTGTGCGACATAAAAGGCCGTATTTTTTTTTTCGTTAACTCAGAAGTTTGATTTTTTCACAGCTTCAAGGGACTGCAAACATCAGTATGTAGTTTTACTTTCAACTTGATACCTCCACGCGTTCCCTAGATAAAGGGTCTTGACAGTTAGACAGACAGACGGACAATAAAGTTATCCTATAAGGGTTCGGTTTTTTCCGTTTGAGGTACGGAACTTTAAAAACTGCACTTTTTGCAATAAAATCAGTATTAAACAAATGAATTAGGCCACACTGGCTATCATCCTCAATTATGACTGGCCATTTTCTTAATTTCAAGAAAAGATCTTATACATTTTACTTCGATAATAACCTTGTTTATTATGTCTATTTTTGTACACTCTTAAGGTGTAATGAAAAATAAATATTTTCTATGAAAAGCGTCTTGAAAAGAAACATAATTTACTTTTTTTCATCTTTTTTATCTATATCTTGTCCCTATTTGTAAGTACCTTCTTTTCTTCTTAAAATCTACTTTAAATCTTCATTGACATGCCAAACTCTAACAGTAGGTAAATAAAAGCCCGAAAAATCTTTGCTACTTCTTTTGTGTCTATTTTTAGATTTTACAAGAACATACAACATCTACTGGTATATCTTTTTTTTTCAGTTGAAAATTCACTCTCACATAAAATGCCTCCCTCAAAACCATGTGATCGTCCATGAACCTCCGCTGAACATCCATCCAGCAAAATAAATGCAGTAAGTATATTTGTCTGAACTTCCATTGCTGGACTTCCATTTGGCGTAGCATTGAGATGCACACCGCACTATGATTCTTTTAAGTTGTATTTCTTTACCTTTGCTAAGTTTTTAAAATTATAGCAATTATTCTGATATTTATTACAATTTTAATTGTGATTAAATTTAATTGTGTACACAAAAAAAAAATACATAAAAATACTTTTTTTTTGTGTTGCAACCAATAATTTGTTTTTTACATCTGTCTTTAAAGGCAGAAAAAAACAAACAACATGACGTTTAAAAAGAAAACAAAAAATACAGCGACCGTAAATTTAAAATTAGAACAAACAAAATTTCGCCAAAACCAATTTATCGCTCAATACGTGCTGCCAACATTATCTCGACACAATGTTAGCAACCTCGCTATCTGGCGGAATCCATTGAGTTCAGAAACTAATCGAGTCGGCCTGTCCAATGATCCAGCCATGTCCTACACACAATAAGGCCAGGTTATCCCTCGGGATTGCGGATGTCTGCCGAAACAATACAGGAATTCTGGCCGGTTTCATGTGGGCCGACTTTAAAGGTTCGACGTGCGACGTTCTAAGTTTCTAAAAGTGTACCTACCGAACTAGATTCACCAGTTTTGATAAAACAATTAAAAAAAAAAAACAAAGCGATGTTATAACCAAAAACCTGTTTCTATTTTATAGATAGGTACTCTTTACTTCTCAAAAACATATTGTAACACTACCTGCTGCCAGTGACTTCGCCTGCGTTATAGGAGAAAATTATCCCAAGGAAACATAATACCGGGATAAGCACAATCCTATGTGTTATTCCAGGACATAGTCTACCCGTGTACCAATTTTCATCGAAATCCGTTTAGCCGTTCAAACGTGAAGAAGTAACAAACACACAAACGTCTTTAAACTATTAGTGTGATCACAGTATAATTAGGTGTTGATTGTAAGTATCGTCCAATTATCAACTCGACCTTAAATATCGATTGTGTTGCTTGTGTAAACAATAATACGTGTTTAATAAATTACTGATGTTTTTTGAATCACAAATTCACGACCCAGCGAATAGTGATTCATCATTCTTATTTCATGATTGTTAATATTGAAGTAACATATAATAGCATAAAATATGCAAAATCGTCGGAATCCCTGAGGTATTTTTTACTGTGGGTAATTCCCAACTGTAAGTCAATGAGTAAATGAGTAACAACTTAACAACGCACATTTTTAGAGTTCTGTACCTAGTTCGGCAAAAACGGAACCCATATAGGATCATTTTGTTGTCCGTCTGGGCCTCAAGTCTGCTATTACAATAGTGTCAGAATGGTCTATCATTGACTTCATAATTGTTGATTTTGACAAGTTTGGTAATCTACTAATATAATGGCGTCATTATGACTTTCCAATGGTCAACCACTGTCATTCCATTGAAATAAAGGACATAAAATGGTAATCCCGTACCTAATGACAAATGAATGTCTGACGTACTTATGCGGTTATCTACTAAAATTTTGACAGATCCTTTAATCAGTGTCCAATCATTAGAACGTCGTTGTACAGTCTTTGCTTTTAATTTGTTACGAGACAGCTCGATATTGTCATTTTACTACAATTCTATTACGAGACCAATGACTGACCAATGATCGACCATTATGAATTTAGCAGACTACGAACTTTTAGCAAAATGATAATGGGATCGTGTTGGAATGACGAATTTATAAAGATAACAGACTTGGGCCCTTGTTCATCTGCCAAGACCCTTTTTCTCAGGAACGCGTGAAGGTATTAAGCTGAAATTAAAGGGTTCGTAACGATACCTCGAGAGTCACATGGTCTTTTTTTATAAACATATTTGCCTTCACTACTGCTTTATTATTTTCCTTTTCACCAAAATCACGTTTCGAAATATACGGGTAGAACGTACGATATATTAAAAGTGTTTGATTTCCTCGATTATGTATGAAAAAATATGTGACGAAAAATCTTTTTTTATAATTTAATTTCATTATTAAATTCTAGTAACAACAAAAACTCATTCGAAAGAGCAGTTCATCGATTAATAAATGTTCGGTGAATCGTTCAGTCGAAGTAGCGATAGCGTTTAGCGATAAAAGGTTGTTTCGCAATAAATTCTATTCGATTAATCGTTCAGTCGACTTTCCGTTAATCGACCATGTGACCTCTCGAAGTATCGTTACGGGCCCGAAATTAAAAACCCCAAGCAACAGTGAAAAATTCAAACTTCTAAATCAACGCAATCTAAAGATAAAGGCAGTTTGTGCTACGTTTAGGCATATATTTGGACACTTGTTGCGAAATCAAAACCTATAGGGTACTTTCCGTTGACCTAGAATCCGGAATGAAGTAGGTAAGCACAACAAGTCTTATTTACTAATACCCTCTTCGGATATAATTATGTCTGATCTAGGATTTGATGTTTTTATTGTGTTTTATTTAGGCAAAATCTTGTGTCGATGATTATGATGCACGGTAAAATTCTAATGAGTTTATGATTTGCATCATCTGTATTGTACCTATTACTTGTATAAATTTAGAAACAAATAAATGAAAAAAAAAACAAACTGCACAAGTATAGGCAAAAATCTGAGGACTCTCAATCTCACAAAAAAAAAATTTTTTTGCTATTTGCAAAAACTCTTCGAGTCTCGATTCGGGGATTTCACTATTTACATAGGTAAGTTTGTATGGAACCCTTGGTGCGTAAATCCGACTCGCACTTGACCGGTTTTTTAATTACGTCAATGGTTTGACCAAGTATCCATAAAATCCTGTTAATTTACATTGAAGTCATCTGATAGTCGAACATCCTTCCGAATGCCATCCATCATCACGTTCCTAATGACAGAATGATGTCACTGTTTTCATGAATACTACAATGTTACATTATATTTGATATACATTGTTGCACACGTGAAAAACGTTACATCATGCAGCGAAAATATTTGAACCGTGAGACGAACTCGTAATATTAATGATCTGCGTCCTTAGTGCGAGTTATTTTTACGTTAACGCGATTAAAATGTTTACAATGCGTTCCAAATAAGAATAAGATCGATTGCCATGTTGTGACGTCACGTCATAATATCAAATCGCAAGAAATTGGGCAAATTTGAAGAACTCAGAGATGAGCAAAATTGAAGAACTGGATTCTGATTAAACTTTTTTCGTTCACAGTTCGTAAATAAATTAAATTTTAAAAATTTATTGTTTTGCTCACCATAATAATTCTTCGATGTGACAGTATGATGTGACGTCACAACATGGCAATCGATCCTATTCTTATTTGGAACGCATTGTACCATGTTTGGCCCTCTGATTGGTTAAGGCCCTACCTCCCGAATAGTGCCATAAAACAATGATTTTCTGAAGCCTGCTCTCGGTAACGGCTAAGTCAATAGGTTTGAAAAAAAAAATATTATAGATTCATGTGCAACATTATCAACACATGATTTTTTTCGTAAGACTACTTTTGCCAAAAAAATAACAACATGATATTTTTTCGCTTGTTTTCCCAACTCCTTTCAAACGGCTTTGATCTTTAGAAATATGGTTACACAATAAAATTGCTGATTCAGTCAGTGTTCTTCAGAATGTACATGGCATATATTATGTAAATCAATCAATATTTCGGAAAGAAAATGGTTTTAAAGGTCAGCGGTCTCTATGCGGGCGGAGGTGGCAGTACGAGTATGTTTGCATTTAACTCCGCCCAGATGTACAAGGGACTGACGGAAAGACTATAGTAATACGCTAAGAGCTTGGAGCTGGCCAATTATAGCGCCAAACATCATAAACGTGTCGATCGCGTTAACAAACTCGCACTAAGCAATCAGATTAGAACTCGTGTAGGTAACGAGTACCTCTATGTTGTAACTATTTCGAAATTTACAGTCATTAATAGACTTAGTGATGACATATATGGCTCTGAAACGTGGTCGCTCACAATGTTCCTCAGAAGGCTTTAAAACACCCAAAGGGAAAGGGCTATGCTCGGAGTTTTCTTACGTGATCGAATCAGGAATGAAGATATCCACAGGAGAACCAAGGTTACCGACGTAACCCGAAGAATTGCCAAACTTAAATGAGTGTTATGGCTGTGAGAAGGGACATTGCTCGCAGAACAGATGGCCAATAGGGCTGAAAGGTTCTGGAGTGGCGACTACGTACTGGAAGACACAGCGTTGGTAGGCCTCCCATAATTCCGATGGTTGCGAGACGCACAGGACCGGTCATTGTGGTGACAATGAATGAGTAATTGTTATTACTTGAAAATTTTTCACTGTGGTAAAGATTTAAACGCTTTTGCCATATTAATTTGTTCTAATTTGTTCGAAAGACTCAGCGCGGCCCTGGAACGCAAAGGGCAGTTGATGGAGTACCAGTGGGTTTCAGTTAGTAAAAATCTGACTCTCACTCAACCCAGAGCGGGAGAAGCAATTTGATCAAAAAAAAAAAAGTTTATTACATATCATTTTGTCATACATTTCATGTCGAGGAATCTCTATTTAGGCATAGAAATGCCTATAGTTTTTACTTTATAAATAATACAACTAGACAAATAATTAAAAAAAAAAGTAAGAAAGAATGTTGAAAGAATATTGATGAGTTCACAGTCGTGTACTGGATTGGGTAAACCAAACGAATAACTATAAAAAACTATTTAGGTTGGTACCAGTCATATTTAAAATACCCAAAGATGTTTTTCAATCATTAGGTAAGTATTGTTAGTAAATTAGAACGCAGCCATTATACTCATATTTACACGATGTCTATACTATCAATTTTAACTGCATTAAGTTGGAACATTTTTTTCTCTCTGTCTCTCTCTTGTATCTACTATGCAAAAAAGATTGTTAGGTACAATAAAATACGTTTGTTCAATATTAATTCTACAATTTTATTGATTTCAACCCGAAGTCATCGAACAGTGCTCGAATAGTTTCATCAGGTATCAATAAAACTGTGCGAGCACCAAATGATAACTTACCGATTAGTGCAGATAACACAAAATAACTGTACTAATTTTATCCTGATGATATATTCACTGTCTGCCTTCACAAGTCACATTATCACTTGCCTCAGCATTAACATAATTATGCCAATCACATGCATCCGAACTATTAAGGATAAGATAAGATAATCATTAGGAATAATGTATGTCGTACCAATATAGTCAATCAATTTCATTTGATTAGGAACGAAGACACTAGATAGATTGATCCTTAGGCCCCTCGCCCATGCTGTAGCGCGTTCGCATCGATACAGTCGCGATGCCACAGTATATATGGAACAGTACGGAAATTACCTACAAATGTTCGAAACGGCTCACTCACACAAATATACGCATCGACGAGACTCCTAAGCGGCATTCGCTACTGACAGGACCGCGAGAAACGCTTAGGAGTCTCGTCGATGCATTTGTTTGTGTGAGTGTGCCGTTTCGAATATTTGTAGGTAGTTTCCGTACTGTTTTATATATCTATACTGTGGCGATGCTGTAGCGCGTTAGTAGCGCGTTGGCATCTTTTCTATAGCGCTTGCAAATGCGACTAACGCGTTAGTAGCGATGCTGTCGCGCGCTTACGTCTAACCTGGGAGTACCTACGATCCCTTGGAATAATTATCGAATTTCACGCGGGCAAAACCGCAGTGTGTAGGTGTATAACGTAGGTAGTCTATGGGAAATCCTGATATGTAATAAAACTTTCTTGTATGTATATTTTGCGGAAAATCATTAGGTATTCAATTATTCAGGTTTGTGCATGGTGCATTTTATTAGTGCAGTTGTGTTTATCTACATAATATATATGTAGTTTTCAACGAGGAATGACCCGTCGGCAATTCTTGCATAATTGCAAAAATAAATTATATAAAAACTTGAGTTTCTTGAGATAACTTTGCGCGTATTCATTAATATTTTAGTTGACCATAATTACTTTAAGTTCCCTAGAAAATTAGTCTTGACAGACAGACAGACAGACGAACAACAAAGTGATCCTATAAGGGTTTGTTTTTTTCCTTTTTGAGGTACGGAACCCTAAACATTAAGCATAATGAAACTAAAATGAGAAAAAATCATTAAAATATCTCAAGAATAATTTCGTTACACTCCAGCGTGTGACGTCACTTCACCTAGCCGACGAGGCTGGCATTCGCTTAGTACTCAGAAATTCATTCGGTAAGTATGCTTGCACCGTGTCCTCTTTTACTTAAGACTAAAAACTACGTCTACGAACATTGTTTTACATATTAAAACCCAATAAGTCCTAATCGACTAAAAAATTAGTAAGTGATTTGTTTGGCGGACAGGTCAAATGACGTCACAGGCGAGTCAGAGACCATAGCATAGACATTCCGCGTTAAAACACTTGTATACTTAACTAATAAATAATAGTGATTTATTACTTTGATCTATTTTAATTTCATAACCTTAAATATACTTAGTATTAACAACATCATCAATCTTTATCGTCATGTAGGTAGGTTGTGTAAATATATTGTGATGTTAATAATAATTTGAAGCATAACAAATATTGCTTTACTAAGTAATAATAAATGTAATTGTCAGTAATTTTTACATTTATGTAACTACTTAAAAACATCTAAACTAATAAATATATTAAAATTTATTAGGTATATAATCAAACTAAAAATAATAATATGTACAAACGGGTAGATAAAAACTTTTTAGAAAAAAAAAATAACCGACTTCACTAAAAAAAACACTAAAAGGATCAAAATAACTTTAATTTCGGATGTCGGTGTTTCTCGGTATTGTTTGTTTCTTATTTAACACCGACTTCCGAAATTAAAGTTATTTTGATCCTTTTAGTGTTTTTTTTAGTGAAGTCGGTTATTTTTTTTTTCTAAAAAGTTTTTATTTCACACTTTTTAGTTGCGATACACTTATAAACAGAGTGCCTATTTCTAATGACAATTCCAATTAACCCAAATACTGCTAGGTTACATTGTTTTATTATAAAGTTGCTGTGCCTACCTTCCTCCTTCCGACTCCATCATCAGATCAGTTCGATAGTACCTTATAGCCAAAGAGCATCTCACGACAATTCTAATAAGCCCAAACACGGCTAGGATACATTGATTAATTACGGAGTTCCTGTGCCTACCTTCCAGCTCCATCATCAGATCAGTTCGATAGTACCTTATAGCCAAAGTGCATCTCATGACAATTCTAATGAGTCCAAACACGGCTAGGTTACATTGATTAATTACGGAGTTCCAGTGCCTACCTTCCGGCTCCATCATCATCATCAGATCACTTCGATGATACCATTTTCAACGTAACTATTCAGAATCATTCATTTATTTGTATTGTCATAGTCGCTTAACTATATCTTCAATGTGATATCTATTTGAGTATGAAGTTCCGTTGACCATTTCTGGTCTTCTTCATCAGTTCCACTTCATCAAATGTTACTTTTTGACTGTAAATGCTTAAGTTCTTGATGAAAATACTAAAATTACCATAGGGTTGCCTATAATTTTTGAGGAGTTCCCTCGATTCCTCATGGATTCCATCATCAGAACTGGATTTTGAAAAAAATGGGACCAATCTGGAAGCATATCCTATAAAGGGAAAAAAAAATTTTGCAAATCGGTCCATAAACGACGGAGTTCTGAGGTAACAAACATAAAAAAAAAAAAAAAAAAATAATGATGATAAAAAAAAAAAAAAAAAAAAAAAATACAACCGAATTGATAACCTCCTCCTTTTTTTTGAAGTCGGTTAAAAAGAACTTATTGGGCATCAAAAATTTCATCCACATCTATATCAATGGGAAAAAGTGCCCAGCATATAGCAATGCTGATTTGTTGACCGAAGAAAAACCCAGCCCTCTGGTGACGCGAAAAGTCGACCAACTGTTTGCTGATATCACGAACAAATCGATGAGCGCTCGGACCCCGTGGCCCTAAAGTTTCAACCCTAAACGGCTCAAACATCTTCCGAAAGCATACAGATAAATTCATGAATCCATAATCTACCTCAAGAAACTTCAGAACGAAATTGAAAGCCAAAACACACATTTTCGAAATAAAATAAGTAAACTAGTCGTCAGGTATCCCTCTAAATAGGGTATCTGACACTCACTGTGGTACGTTTTTCTAAGGATAAAAAGGAATTTTCAATAGTGACCGAACTCAGTGGAAATAGATGGCGGGATCGCCAGAACCAATAAAGAAACTGGAAGAATTCTATTCAACGCATTCCGACCTCTCGAATGTTCTTGTCTCCTTGTTACACGATGCATATTCAACCACTCTGGCTACGTGTTGGAATTGTAGAATTTGTTTTCTTAGTTCAGTGTTTGTGATGGTGTAAGTTCTGTACTAACTGTAACATGTTTGACTTTGATAGTGGCTCTCTTTTTTGGGAAAGTCGTTGTACAATTGTTGCAGTGTGCGGTGAAACTGATAGGTTAATTCTCCCAAGCCGGCTCCATCATCGGTCTACCAGAAGTACGGCGTTGTGCCACCAGTATATGGTGAACATCCCATCCATACGCACCAATCGCTTTGGGAACACATTCATTATGTGTACAGTTAAATAGTGAAATACCTTGCCGAAGACTGTTTCCTGATAGCTACAACATGGGAACTTTAAATTAAAAGTGAATAACGTACCTACATCTAGACAAGGGCGCTTCATCGTCGACCACATAATCGCTTATAATCAGCTGAGATACTGGTCAAGCGCGAGCCTATTAATAATAAAAAAGGAACCTAGTTGATGGATATAGAATTTAAAGAGACAGAATGTAAATACTTCAAAAGAAAACTTTTTATAAAAAAAAATAACCGACTTCACTAAAAAAAAACACTAAAAGGATCAAAATAACTTTAATTTCGGATGTCGGTGTTTCTCGGTATTGTTTGTTCTTATTTAACACCGACTTCCGAAATTAAAGTTATTTTGATCCTTTTAGTGTTTTTTTTTAGTGAAGTCGGTTATTTTTTTTTTCTAAAAAGTTTTTATTTCACACTTTTTAGTTGCGATACACTTATAAACAGAGTGCCTATTTCTCATGACAATTCCAATTAACCCAAATACTGCTTGCTAGGTTACATTGTTTTATTATAAAGTTCCTGTGTCTACCTTCCTCCTTCCGGCTCCATCATCAGATCAGTTCGATAGTACCTTATAGCCAAAGAGCATCTCACGACAATTCTAATAAGCCCAAACACGGCTAGGATACATTGATTAATTACGGAGTTCCTGTGTCTACCTTCCGGCTCCATCATCAGATCAGTTCGATAGTACCTTATAGCCAAAGTGCATCTCATGACAATTCTAATAAGTCCAAACACGGCTAGGTTACATTGATTAATTACGGAGTTCCAGTGCCTACCTTCCGGCTCCATCATCATCATCAGATCACTTCGATGATACCATTTTCAACGTAACTATTCAGAATCATTCATTTATTTGTATTGTCATAGTCGCTTAACTATATCTTCATTGTGATATCTATTTGAGTATGAAGTTCCTTTGACCATTTCTGGTCTTCTTCATCAGTTCCACTTCATCAAATGTTACTTTTTGACTGTAAATGCTTAAGTTCTTGATGAAAATACTAAAATTACCATAGGGTTGCCTATAATTTTTGAGGAGTTCCCTCGATTCCTCATGGATTCCATCATCAGAACTGGATTTTGAAAAAAATGGGACCAATCTGGAAGCATATCCTAAAAAGGGAAAAAAAAAATTGCAAATCGGTCCATAAACGACGGAGTTCTGAGGTAACAAACATAAAAAAAAAAAAAAATGATGATAAAAAAAAAAATACAACCGAATTGATAACCTCCTCCTTTTTTTTGAAGTCGGTTAAAAATGAAGAAAAACGATTGCACCATCGTTTTATAAACCAAAACAAGGACGTTACTTTGAATTTATATACAGGAGTAACGTAACAATTACATTACGATACAATAGCAAATTAACACGCTAATTACCTCTACATTCAACCTTGAAAGATTCACCGTTCTCATCATGCATTGGCGGATCTGAGTTCCGTAATAGGTAATTATGCTTTGACTACTAATTGAATACCTACATTATTGAAGCACACACAATCTTATTTCTTTCTTTCTGTTTATCTTCCTTTCTTTTTTTTCTTTCTATCCTTCCTTTTTTCTTTCTATTCGGTGCCAGGAAGTTGCTGTGGAGCAAATAGTGATAGGTACGTATGAGGGAATTATCGAGTGACGTCATCAGCATCGCATGCAACATTTGTCAATGTCATCGGTATGATTATTATCATGTCGTTAGAAAACATAGTGAAGAGCGATTTGGAAATACCAAATGTCACGTATTACGGTACTAATCATACGTTACTTTGATGAATGTATTAGGTCATAAGAGAAATCACATTCGTCGGTTAGGTATCGATATAATATTAGAGCAAGTGATCTTAGAAAGAAAAATGTATCGGACCTATTTACCTTTATTGTTTTGGCATAGCAATAGCGGTCATTGACTCACTAACATTTCATTGCATTTGCAGTTATTAGACAAAGGACAATGACTGAAATATCAGAGCAAGTGATCTTAGAAAGAAAAATGTATCGGACCTCATCATCATCTTCCTGCCCTTGTCCCATCTTATTTGGGGTCGGCACAACATGTTTTTTTCTTCCATTCTATCCTGTCAACCGTCATGCTATCACTAACTTCCTTTTCTTTCATATCACTGTTCACACAATCCATCCATCTTTTCTTTGGCCTCCCTCTTCCTCTCCATCCATCCACATGTATACTCATAACTCTTTTAGTAACATGATTTTCATCTCTCCTCTTTACATGACCATACCAAGACAAACGATTCCCTTTCAACTTTTCAGTCACTGGCGCCACTTTCAAACCTTTCTCTACCTTCCTCTTCCTTACCTTTATTGTTTTGGCATAGCAATAGCGGTCATTGACCCACTAACATTTCATTGCATTTGCAGTTATTAGACAAAGGACAATGACTGTTACAACCCTGCTGCCTGCTGACGGCGAACAATGGGTAGACCGCCGTCCGACCGTCCGGTAACCGTCCAGACCGAGCCCAAGTCGTCGACGGCGCGTATTGTTCCACGCGCGCCTCACGGAGATGTCAGCAAATCGTAGGGGCCCAGCAGGGTCGAAGCCTACCGGGGCCACGGGTTGTGTGAAAGCGAAACCCTGGGCCCTGAGACGAAGGCAAAGAAGGAACAGGAGTGGGTTTTTAGTCAGTAGAAGTCTGACACTATCTCTCGCTCCGCCTAAAACCGGGATTCGTCATTAGATGGTTTTCCCACTTAAAAAAAAAGCCTTCAAATTTAATCGTAATTTTTTTTTAATGAACTTTGTCCCGCACTGAAATATTCCTGTATTAAACTCACATCCACAAGACACCCAAACAAGAAGCAACTATCTGTAATCCATACAAATATTTGGCCCATGCGGGAATCGAACCCACGACTCACACTGTAGTAGCCAATCAATAAACTATTGCGCCAACCGTACTGTCAAACATAAAAAAGGACAGATAGAAACAAAAACACATCACCAACCAAATCATTTAAAAAATATGCTCAGATCTAACTCAAGCAAACAAAAGGCGACTCAACTAACTCAAAAGGGTAATGCGAAACTTTTCTCCCGAATCACTTAAGAACAACTTATATTGACAATGTGATATTGAGGCAAGACGTGGGAGCCTATACGGGCTATTACCGAATAAAATTTCATAGAAAGCTTTGCAAACAAGCCTGATGGAAAGGCCCATTAGACTTCATGCATAAATTGTTAGTATAGTGACAACACTGACGACAGACGTCACTTCGGCCTTATGTCGCATTGTTTTTGGATCTAAATTTTCGCTCTGTATTTTTTTTCCTTTTTGAGCTTTATATAGTCAACAAATGTATGACAAAATATACGTTTGAACAGACTAGGAAATGTTTCGTGTGGGTGGAATGCGCGTTGTAAGAATGTACTATTAAATTGGATTTGTTTTGAATATTCTATCTGCATTCTGTACGTAAAAACATTTGCTATTCCGATCCCTAAGCTTTGTATGCGATGGAGCTATGGATTGGCTTCCGAAAGGATACTGGAATGCAAGGCAAAGGAGAAACATATGTGTGGTCTTAGTCAGTTAAAGTCTGACATGCCCTCTCGCTCCACCCTAGAGCTTGGATCATTGGATGATTTCTCACCTTAATAAAAGCTTTGTATGCGAACTGTGCACCAAGAATCAGAAAGACTTAAAAGTTTATTAATTTATTTAAGTTACAATAATTTTTTTTCATAAAAGCAGTGATGGCACAGTGATAACGGTCTCGGCTTACGAGTTTTACATCACGGGTGCAAACCCAGACAGATGCTTTACTTTGTGATATTTATTTCATTATCACTGCTCTACAAAATCGGCGAAGAAAAACATCGTGAGGAAACTAGCATGTCCTAGAACCAAAAATTCGAAGATATGTGACGTCCACCAATTCGCACTGAGCCCGCGTGGTGATTTACGGCCCATTCCCTCTCCTAGAAAGAAGGGCTGAGTTCCAGCAATGAGAACATAATATAATAAAATGGCTGATTATGCTTATGCTTAAATACTCTTACTATAAAAGAGTCCCATTTATCATTTTTATTATATAACGTAAGTAAATAATAAACGTAATAGAATATTCTATAAGTCGGAAAGTAAAACGTTTTCTTTGACGAAAAAGTGCTTTCAATATCCCATGAACCGTTTATGACAACCAACATGACGACAAGGGGCCTCACCATGACGTGTTAAAAGGTGATGGAGCTATACACCTTATATAGCTCCATCCCTTTAACAGTTCAGTTTAGATCGTCAAATGGATCGCGTTAAAAGAAAGAAAGAAAACACGTTAAGAGCTCGTGCTAGGGCCTCCTGTTTTACACCACATAGCTACCTAAAAAGATCGTAAAGCTGTATAAAGGTCGCATATAAATCTTTAGGGCCGATTACGTAAGTCGATCGAAATCACCGGGGCCTTTAACGGTATCGGTCGAGATCAAGAAGGTAAAAGTTTGCATTTTTAAATCGGATCGAAAAATACTGTCCTTAACATATTATAGTTGCGTTGATTTTGATAGCGCTCACATGTGACATGAGACTTACCGTAATTAAATAGGCATCTATTGCCCCCGCCCCCCTTCCTTCCTCGTGTTTCTCAATACAGAGGGTCGTGACCGGGTGCTTCATCACTTTCATTTTTATAATGTTATAATAACTAGCGGTCATGGCAAACGTTCTCCTGCTCGAAAGCTCCGAGCCGATTTCAGGTACCGGGTCCAATTTTCAAACCGTCCAAGGACCCAATCGAATACACAAGATTTAGGAGGACTTAGATAACAAACACACGTACAGAAAAATTATACATATATATAAAAAGGATATTTTATAATGATAGTTGGCGCAACGGTTAAGCGATTGGCTGCTGCACTGTGTGTCGTGGATTAAATTCCAACACAGAACAAATATCTAATTATGACACTTTGTCAATTCACGCCTTATGGGGACGAATGAGTGACCCCATGGGGGTGAATTTTGGAAATTCCTCTCTTAGTGCTCGCCTATTTCATAAAAGGAAGTCTTGTACAAAGTTTCACACTGGTCCCAATAGTTTCGGCTGTGCGTTGACATGTTAGTCAGTCAGAAGATTAAGGCTTATTGAATTCTACCCATCTCAATTCAACCCTGGCGTTTAAGACACCTATCAGTAACTGTTCCTCAAATTAAAACATGCTTCTAGACACCGTTTCAATGAGTTACTGACAATTCGGACACAATATATTCGGACACAGTGTCCGAATAGACACATTTTATTTTCAATATTTTTTCACTGACGATTTGGACACCGCAAAATTTATTGAAGCTACAGTCAGACAAAAAAAAGTCTTGAAATATAATAGAAAGAAATTTATAACCTGAATTGGCCGCCATAAATCCAGCCTAAAATAGTTTGGGTAACGCTTTTTTCCCCATATATTATAATTTAAAACTTTTTATCTGACTGTACTAAACAGTGTGTCCGAATCTTCAATGAAAAAAATATTGAAATAAAAATGTGTCAATTCAGACACTGTGTCCGAATATACTGTGTCCGAATCATCAATAAGTCGTTTCAACCACGTTTCGAGTGACCGTCCATAAAGACGGCGTACAAGGAGTGACAGTTAGCTCACTCAACGATTACTACCTCGACGGTACCTCTGCCTCATTTCATTTACAATTTATAAGAAACGGTAAACGAGACGGTTTTTCTCCATTCCTTATATGAGAATTTTCTATATTTCTTGACACTTTATGGTGAAGAACCGTAAATATCCGGTTTATTACTATCTAAGAAAATGCTAGGTGTCTTTACTAGCTTCAGTTTAATAACCATTCTTCGGTTAATTAGCCATCAAATGGCAATACCTGTTATTAAATTATATAACTTAACTGTATTCCGTAATGAATTTTATGTACGTGGTAATGTGTTAAAAACCTTTGAATTTCTTAGCTTTTTCTACTATAAGATAAATGTAGATATTATACATTTAACCATTCCTCATGAATCACTCTGTCTATTGTTGAAATCCGCAAGAAAACCCGTTCAGTACTTTTTGACTTTATCACGAACAGACAAACAGACGCAGTGGGGCACTTTTATAATAATAATAATATAATATATATAATATAAGGAGGACCTAAGATTAATTTCAAATGTTTGATTAGAAATTTATGAAAGTTAGTATGCAGTAACTTAGGCTCACTGCAAAATTATTTTAATGACGTCATTTAAAACCAGTTTATTCAGCAATAACTAAAACAGTTATTTACTTCCTTTTCTTACATCATGATATATGAGCAAACGTGCGTCATACAATTAGAAATGAAAACTAACATTATTAAAAGGAAGGATTTTTTGTTTGTTTATACTTATAGAAGGTGACTTGGTGACCAATGACTTAATTCTCTTTGGTAATCACACTAATATTCCAAAGTGAAAGTTTGTATGTATCTTTGTTACTCCTTCTTGCAACGTAATTTGTTTTGAATAAAACTTTACACAGGGCAAAACCCCTGGCTGAAGCTTGTCTTTGATAAAAAATATACGTAGACTACGATTCATCTTCAAAATATACGTCTTCTGTGAGATAGGTCAAAGGAGTGAGACGTGAAAAGTTTAAAATCAATTTTAAAAACAAAACAGCTTCTACTACAGGTACTTTCTTAAGAGGGCCCTTTTCATAGTGAGCTGAGCATGGTTTAAAAGCTTGTCGCTTTATCTAACGCAATCCAACGCGATGTTTGATGAAGAGGCAATGCAAAAAAAGAGATAACGCCTGAAAACTCTATTGGCATTCGGTAATTCAGTAATTTACTCGAATATTTCACAAAACTTGTTCCAGGAAATACCTACGTGTTTTTTTTAAACCTTTTTTAACCTTTTTTTTTTTTAAATCAAAAGTTTTTTAGTAAAATTGTCGTTATTCAGAATCTCGATTAAATGTGCAAGGCTTCTATGGATGTACTTTTTTATATCTTTAATATATGAGTACATTATGGAAGGCCAAAATTCACGTTAAGTAGCAGATTTTCAGAGGTCTGTACGAGATTAGTTTTACACAAATTTATGTTTTGATTTCTATAGAAGCCTAGATAATATCCAGAAGAAAGCTAAGTATCCAAAATATTTAGAGAAAGATGTGTAATAACATCATAATCACTTAAGAGCGGTTGTATGGAAATGTACCTCGAGTTGGACGCTCTTAAGTTAGCATTCCTTACATCATATCATCATCATCATCTTACTGCCCTTGTCCCATTTTACTTAGGATCGGCGCAATAAGTATGTTTTTTTCTTCCATTCTGTGAGTCGTCACGCTATCAGTGACTTTCTTTTCTTTCATATCACTCCTCACACAATCCACACGTCTTTTCGTTGGCCTCCCTTTCCCTCTCCATCCATCCACATGTATATTCATAACTCTTTTAGTTAAGTTATTCATAACCATAGTTGCTGGCTGAACTATGTTGTTGTTGCTGTTTTAAGTTGCATAGTTGTGTTGTTAATAATATAATAATATTCCACAACTATCGCACGACGTAGTCAACCTTCGGGTTAAAAAAGACTACACTGATACTCACACTACTACACAAGTCATGACTAGACTAATCTGACTTCATATCGTTAGAGAGGCGACCGCATCGAAATCGAATAATAAATCATAATCGGAAAGAAGTTGCGTCACTTTGTTCCTATTATTCGAAACAATAGTGCATACAAACGACAGTGTTGTAATCTCCATCTCTTCCATTAAAGCCTACCTTATGTAAGCGACAATGACAAATGAATAACTTGTTACGTTTTTTTTTTTGTTTTATGTATCTCCTTATTATATTATGAATTTTGCTTTGTTTAAAAAGTCCGTAGAAGTGTTTACCTACCAATAATTAATTAATTGTTAATTCAACAATAATTGTTAATTCAAAAACAACAAAAAAAATTGTTAATTCAATTGTTTTACTGAATTAATAATTCAGTAAAAATTGTTAATTCAGTATGCTACACGCATACCTAGGTACTGAATTATCCTTTTTTTCTTTTGACAAATTCACACCCAAGAGGGGTGTCAGACTTTTACTGAGTCTTTTTCAGATAGGTGGGATTCCCTCGTGCTGCAAAGATGGGTGCGATAACATGTCGTAATGTACCTAATAAAGTTGTGCTGTCAATACTAACGTTAGTTTTCAAGAAATTATTACTAACATATAACGAATAATCAAATTAAAAACAAATGATAGATATTTATTTCAAATGATATTTATTATTATTATAATCTAAAGTTAATGAGTAATTTAAGCAATGTATTTTTTTTTTACTTACCAAACTATGTACCTATGTATACCTATAAACAATTAGTTAGGTTATTAACTGCGCATAATGTAGTGCATGCTGTGCTTTTCTGCAAGTGATGAGGCGCTTAGACGTAAGTTACTAATGTACAAATTATAATGTATTATCGTATTTATTGTTGAAAAGCCTAATAATAAATATATAATGTTTATTATTTTTGTAATCCACCCGTATTCCTTCAGTTGCCCTTTAAATTCCAAGACTGCGGAGTCTTTCGAACAAGCCCAATTAGCCTTATATCCGAATGCCGAATTACATAGTAATTAATGACAAACCACGGTCACCACAATGACAAACGGATTTCGGATACAAAATTACCTCTAATTTTAAGCTTAGTTCAAAAACACACAAAATTGTTACACTTCCTCATCTTGACAAGACAAAATAATAAACGCGTTAATAGATTACGATAACTTCAAATCATCTTTGTTTGCAAACTACAAAAGAATTCAAGGTGAGAACGCACCGCACAAAAAAACTGGTAATCGATCTTTATAATATCATACTCGAACCAGAAAACATAATATTTGTTCAAGGTTTTCTGAACGCCACTACAGCAAACAGTGTCTGTCAATGACCAGTCAGCGTCAGTCTACACTACATAAATCTTGGGAAGTAAACAGAGGCACGGACAGGTAAGAACACAAGTTTGACAAATTGTCCGCTCAACGCATTGTTTGCTAACAAAACTATGAGGACGATTGTACATTGTTCTCGGTGGCCGTAGAATTGATCACCGTGATTTAAGATGCGCTCGCGACGTACTGGAGGTCCGGCAATTAAGGCCCTTTATGATAGAGCGGTAATGGATGGGACCCACCTATGAATATGGTTGTGTTTATTAATTTTATTGTTTACAGTGACTATTTACACGACTATAAAACGTGTTTTTGTCCGTGACTTCTTGGTGTCGAGGCGGTAGGTACTTGAAGAACCTTATCGTGAAATGATGTCATAGGTACAGTTACATCAAGTTCGTCTATGAGATTGTTCAAAAGGGTTACCGTTGTCCTGGACCGCAAAGGGCAACTGTAGGATCACAGGTAGGTTACTATAGGAAGTAAAAGTAACATTCTCTCTCGCTCCACCCAGAGAGAGAGGAGTTATGATGATTTTCCAACAACAAAAAATAAAACACTCATTTCATAGAGAACTTTCTGCACTATCAAACTGTTTAATAAGATATTTTAAACCAGTCACTTTTGTAGCAGTTTAATCTTCACATCCTGATGGAAAATAGAAAATTATTTTCATAAAGTTCATGACATCATAGTTTATCTTAGGCAATATTTGTTGTCTGTTTTAACAGCTTTTTTATTGTAAATACCTTTTCAATACACTTGCACTAGTGCAGAAAAGTGCGCGTGCTCTCCCCCGCCGCAATTTTATTACATTTATCGTATCAGGTCGGGCGCGCGTCGACCCCAACGAGTCGCCGGTCAACCCCCGTTTATTCATTTCTTCGTAAGTGTATTGAAAAAAGTCGTTTGATGCACGTGCAAATTTTTCACTGCAGCCCTCGGTTCCATAACACATTCGCCTAATTCCGCCTCGGTCGCAATGACAAACTTTCGGCACTTGCATCAAAATGTACATGTTGTGTAAATGTGTGTGTTGTACTATTTCTAGACAGGTACAAACAACTATTATGATCCGGAGGGTATAATAACTACACTAGGTTACATAATAACATACATAAAATTCACTCTACTCTCAAAGATTCTTTAAACCCACTTCCCTGTCTAACAATTTTAGAAAGACTCGTTCATTTCTTGAATGATTTACTTAGAATATAGAGCATAGCAGTCTCGCATGGCCGGTATGATTCAACCACTATGATTTAGGATCGTTAGCAAGTCTCCGCGGAGGTCCAGATCTAATGCAGTTTCACAAAGTATAGGCCCTAAGATATTGTATACGTATCTAAATATTAATATTATGATACAGGTTTATTATATCGAAATATCATTTATCTGCCAGGTCGGAAATACAACTGGTTTTTTTTTCGGTAGGAATTAAAAAAAACAGGTGTAACTTAATGTTCATTATTTTTAAGTTTAAGTAGCTATCTAGCACAAGTTAATAAATGTCAGAAATGTTTTAAATATCATATTTCTCAAATAATTTATTGCAGAGACAAATAACACTTACCCTTACATTTCTGATTTAAACATTTGAAGTTGAATATTTCTCAAACTCTACTTTAGCCTACAAACCTATCAAAATTTGGCACTAAAATACGGTTTGAGATGTGCTTAACTCAACTTACTCAATTCAGAAACCCGATCTTAGTCACTAAGTAAAATCTCTATTCTTTGTCCGACCATATTCGCATCCTGTTTTGTGACCAGGCAATCTCTGTACTTTCTGGGTTACCTGGAAGAAACCCAATAATGTGATATGGCCGCCAATTGTATCTTATTATCTTGGTGTACGAATAAAGTAAATAATATATAAATAAAATAGAATGGTCTAGAATTCTAGGCTTATAGCATTAGTTTATTAGTGCGTAATGCGTATAATACTAGGCTAAGCTCATTAGTTACAAATATATTTCTGCTGCGGACATTTCAATTCGGTAACAGCTAAATTGAAAGAAAAAGAAAAACTTCTTATTTCGAGATATAAGCAGTTTATTTTTTAGTTGAACATAATCATAATATATTAAATCACACGTTTCTCAAATTAAATAAAGTCATTAAATTCAATGTTCTAGCTAATGCGATCATATTTTTAAAACAACTTTCATAAATAGTAAATGTTACAGTGATTAACAAGCCATGTTTTAATACCAACCCTGATAAATCAAATAAATGAAGTCCCTACAAAGGCATCGTTAAAAAACATATTTCATACAAGACTTTTTCATTAGCATTATCAATTATTAAAATAGAGTCAGCATCCACCAACTAAATATTATGAATTTGCATAGGAAAATTTATAAGTTTAGCCACCTTTTAATCGAATATGACTCTTAAGGGTGTTAAGGTAAAGTTCGATTTGTAGGGGACATTAAATTCCTGGATTGTTAAGATGGGATATAAGTCGCCCACGTGACGTTCGAACTCACAAGAACTTAATTAGTGGTTTCTCAACGAGTCCCTGGATGTTATTTATTGTCTGCCAGACAATTCTGATTGTGCCCTATATATATATATATATAATGTAAAGACGTAAACCGTCGTTGATAACTATTTCAAAACAAGATGAATGTACGGCGCTCAAATGAAAAGAATTAATTACAAAACCCCCATACATCACTTCTGCTCGTAACGTATTACCGTCGAAAATAAATTTATTCTAATATCGGATGAAAATTTACGGGATTAGAATAGAGATAAATCTTGTAATGAGTAAACTGATATTGTATAATTAGATGGTAAGTTTGTGAAGTAAGGTGGGATGAGGCTAATTTATAGAGTTGAAGCTCCATGGTCGGAGACAATTTATCTTAAAGTTAAATTATAATTCAAGTTTAAATTACTCGCATACGTCCTCAAATTCTTGGAGATATTTATATTTGGATTTAAGTGTTAGTTTGGTAAGAGCTAACATTGCACAGTAGTGTTAAGTGATTATGTATATTTACAACTGCAAGACCTTGTACGTTACAGTGTCGCTCCAGAAACATATCAGTGTGCTGAGTACGAATTGTTTTTACGTTAACGCGATCAAAACATTTGCCGCGTTTGGCTCTCTGATTGGTTAAGAGCTTGCAGCTTGCCAATAGGAACGCCGAATGTCACAGACTTGTCGATCTCATTGACATAAATTTAACTCGCACTGGACACTATGATTGTCTGCTTCAATCCCCAAAGTTTTCGTCTGCCTTGTTGTAGTGCTACCTACTGTAGTCATATTCCTGATTATCGATAACAAGTAATCAGGTATTGATTACAATATACAGCCTTATTTACGTAACGTGATCATTATGACAATATAGTCCATTGACGCTGATTGCATTGCTGCATCAGTACAGTATGTTAGATTGTTAAACGAAACCATATCGATTGCTAGTTTGCTACGTTATTAGGGGTCCACTGCATTTATTAACGGATGTAGAACAGGTCTTCTAAATCCGTTAATGTGTCTTCGTGTCTATTTGTGATTAGGTAATCACAAACAGACACGGAATCATACTTTGCTATTTTAATGAAATGCTGTTAGGTAAGTAAAGTCAAAATAAATATTTTAGTACCGTCTGCAACAAATGCTAGTACATAGAAACGTCAGTCACTAACGCTAACTGGCTCTTAGTTAAATAAACCTTGTCATTTTATGACGTGCATGTGACATCACTTAACTTTCCTAACTTTACAAAAGCTGAAAATTCATAACCTAGACAACTTCAAAGCTGTTTTCAAAAATCTGCTTGTAAAACTAATTAGAGCCCGGATAGTGTCAAAACAATGCCACATAAAATAGAAATACAGTGTGTAAAAGAAACAGGGGTCATTGTATGAGTACAATGATGAATGATGATGATGATGGTTGGAAAAAAGAAATTTATTATTAAGGAATTTATTGATAAATTTGGGACTAGCTTAGGTACCTACATAATTGTTGGGTTACACAGCCACATATTTGCTTCAAAATCATCAAATTACTCCTCTCGCTCTGGTCCGAGCGACTAAAACCCACCTGTGGTCCTTCAGTTGCCCTTTGTGTCCAGATCCATGGTAATTCTTTCGGCCAATGCCGTAATGGACCCTGATCCTGAGTATTAGTCTGTACCTCGAACGATTGGAACAATTTACCTGCTGCAGTCTTCCCGTCCGATTATATTTTAGGTGTCTTCAAGGCTACAGTGAATAGGCTCTTATAAACTAGTGCGATTCACTGCTTACCATCAGGTGGGATCGCAGTCAAGCACTGGTCTAATTTCAAAAAGTTCCTACTTTTTGCTAACAAATATGCGGAATAGTTGTCTTTTTTTTTGTAAAAAGTGTTCATAATGATGAGTGCAATGACCGACCCCTTTTCCGTTGTACTTATCTGTTATACTTTGTCTAAGTTCTAGGTTCTAAAGTTGAACATAAAATCCAATAACACAATATTAAGACCCAAGCAGACAGGCAGTTATGAGTAGCGTGTGGCGGAAACGCTTCGCGATTGAAATGTCAGTACTTCTGACATTTCGACGGTGTAGCGTGTACTTGATAACATGAAAGAAAGCCAGTAGTTGGTACCTTTCATATGTTCATGGCATGTCTTTATCTGTCGGAATATTGTAGCTTGTTTATTGGTTTTGGGGTACCGTATCTATGTCGGCAAAAATGGAACCCTTATAGGATCACTTTGTTGTCCATCTGTCAAGACCCGTGGAGGTATAAAACTCATCCACATTCATAGACAAAACATTCCCCCCAAAAATATTCACATTCCTCCTACAGATGTCCTAGCAAGCAGTCGATCCCTGGCAAAATAATTAAGCGTTGCAAAAACTCAGAAATAAATTATATGATAACTGCTATATGATAGAGCCTGTTTAGAAATTTTATAGCGCTGCAAAGATACTCATATTTTTAATTATGAGGTAGTTAAAAGAGAAGGCGCCATAATTTAAATTAATCAAGCTTTTGCCCAGCGTTTACAGTTTATCACCCTGTAAAAATGCAAATAAAAACGTTATTACAAGAAACACATCAAGTTACTTCTTGGCAAGCGTGCTTCATCGTATACCACATCATTGCTTACCATCAGGTGAAATAAGTAATCAAACGCGAGCTTATTAAAAAGAAAATAAGAAATGGCGCTTTAATATCCTGGCTGGTGAACTATAAAAAACCTCATTTTTCCAATGACTATCAACCAAGATTGCGCTGCTAGTGAAGATAATAATCGAAATAATATCGAAACTGGCTCATGTAGGATCATTCCCACATCCTGCCCGATCAGTATCTCTTATAACTAATGAGTGTTATTTACTAACCCTCGCATTAACGTACGCTAATTCCGAGTTAATAACGCAAGGTTGCCAGTGCATAAAATACCAACATGAACAACTAAAAACTGTAATAAAACATTTTGCTTAAAACTTTTACACTGTTAGCAGCTGAATTAAAAATAAGTGTGTGTTGTTGTTATTTTCAATTAATTTAATTACAAAAAAAAAATTCTATCTAAATTATTAACGAATCAATTAAATTAGAACCTCATAATTTCAAATGTATGGACAGCAAACAATGCAACACTAAATCCGATGAGGAAGGATCATTAGAAATGTAGAATGTCTATAAAATCTAGCATCAGATACATTACAATGGGCACTTCGACGTAGGTAATATACGTCGGAAACATAGACTTAGAGAATGAATTAAAACGTCCCAGCCGTAAAATGGATCGCGATAAGAGATCATGATAGCACTATCATGATCTCTTATCGCGATCCATTTTACGACATAAACTGAACGGTTAGTGTTTTTTTTTTTCGGGTGGGAAAATCATCTAATGACATCCCCCGCTCTTGGGCGGAGCGCGAGATAGTGTCAGACTTTTACTGGCTAAAACCCACTCCTGTTCCTTCTTTGCCATTTTTCCAGGGGGCCGGGGATCTCTTTCGCATCACCCATGGCCCCAGTAGACTTCGACCCTGCTGGGCCCCTACGGTTGCTGCCATCTTATTGAGGCGCGCGTGGAACCACTACATGCCGTCGACGTGTTGGTCTAGTGGTTAGTGGTCCTGACTGCTATGCCGGAGGTCGTGGGTTCGATTCCTACCCAGGACAAATGTTTGTGTGATGAGCACGATCATTTTGTTCTGTGGCTGGGTGTAATTTATCTATAATATGTATGTATTTATTTAGAATTACACACAAGCTCTGCTTAGTTTGAGACTAGATGGCGTTGTGTGATAGTTGTGGAATATTATTATTATTATTATTCAGTCATTAAATATTTGTAATATATGAAAAAGGTGTTTACTATAATCGCTTTGTCGCTTTCTACAGTGTTTCAATTTGCAAGGTTATTGCTCAGTCAATTCTGTATGTCTATGGTCAATACTAAAGCCTAATAGACTTCTAACTTCAAACACTACTTGATTATAATCCCGCGCAAGTGACATTCAAATAAGGAAGCAAGTGACAACAACAGTGGGTACAAGCTCATAACCAGCCAATGTTTATGAATAAATAAATGCGACTCAGTTGACAGTTTCATACATTGTACGTTGCTTGTACCTACCTTGTTTGTAGTATAATGCTAAAGTAACACCTTGTATAGCACCATCATTAAATTTCAAATGCACGGAAATTCCGAAAAGGAAAATTGTTGACAGAAATATTAATATTAATCATGACGTCAAGTTTGTGGCAAACACTTTCTTGTGACTCGATAAACCTTAATGAATTTGAATTATACCTATTAATATTTTCCTGCTGGCAACCCTATTACAAACTCGATACAACCCACCAGCAAAACACTTTATTTCTAAACAGGTTCCTGGTGTAGATTTCACCTTTTTTAATAACTTAATCAATTTACGTCATTTTTAAAAACGCTTTATTAACAATCTACGTATGATGTTACTATTAAGTTTAATATATTGAGATTATTAAAAAAGTTACCAGAATTATAATTTATTTAATTTAGTTCTTGATAGTTCTTAAAATGGTCTCTCTTATTTCTATTCAAACGTCCATAAAACATTTAATTTTCAAACGAACATTTATGTTCCAATGTCGTCAAATTAAACTATCTCTCTCGAAAGTGCTTATGAGCATCTTAAAGCCTATAAAATACGGTATTCAATTTAAATTCATATTACAGAAATGCGTAGGAGCAGGGCATTGTTTGAACCGTGTTAACATGCCCGGGGAACTCCCACATATTCTGCTGATAGAGACATTAAAGTGGACATAGATATAATATTATAATACATTTATATATGCAATAGGATATGCGGTTTAACAATAACAGCCGCACGTATTGATGTCCAAGGGTAAGCAACACTTCCCGAGGTCGGTTCGCGGATGGGTGACCATCATAACATACCGAGACCTACGAGCCACGGAAAACACGTTAAGCCATTAGTCCCGGCGGTTATTTTTTAAATGTTTGATAGTCGATACGGATAGTCAGAAGCCAGGAAATCTAACAGCAGTCTTGCCATGGGATCCTCAGGTATACTATGTCACCAACTACTACAACAAATGCTACTCCTCAACCAATTACTAGGTTGTGGATGACAGATAGGCAGTCGCTCCATATAAAATACTGGTACTTAGTGCGTCCGGTTAGAATAGAATAGGATAGGATAAGATAGGATAGGATAGAATAGGATAGAATAGGATAGGATAGAATAGGATAGGATAGGATAGAATATGATAGGATAGGATAGGATAGGATAGGATAGAATAGGATAGGATAGAATAGGATAGGATAGGATAGAATATGATAGGATAGGATAGGATAGGATAGGATAGAATAGAATAGAATAAACTTTATTGTACACCTAAAAACTGGAAGCCGACCCCAGCATAGTTTATAAAAGGCTAGGCATATTAATTTCTATATGCACAAGTTGTGGTCCAGTTGTTGTTCACCAAACGGTGAAGGAAAACATCGTGAGGCAACGCAACCGACATGTCCTAGAACCGAAAATTCGAAGACATGTGACATCCACCAATTCGCACTGGGCCTGCGTGGTGGATTATGGTCCATTCCCTTTACTAGAGAGGAGGCTTGTGTCACTGTGTCCCAGCAGTGGGAACATTATAAGGCTTTCAAAATTTCAAATTTCAAGTACAGATTACACAGAAACTGTGAGTGTTTACTGACACAGTTGGACACTATCTTTTATGAGGTCACTTTCAAATAAAGGTCATTGAGTCCATCAACTATTTGTCAGATGTATTGTGAGTCATATTTTATCGGACTATTGAATTGAAATAAAGAAGTAAGTTAGTCACTAATGACAACTGATAAGCGAGATGACTGTTTTTATTTCAATCCCACCCATATAAATCAGAATCCAAATATAAAACCTTCCTCCTCTCCATTTAAATCAGGTGCCGGGACAGGGAGATTGAGTTGAGTAAAGACAATAACTTAGAATATGTTTATAACTTTCTTACTTCCTAGTTCTGTCCAATCTTTAATTAATTCATTAACGCTCAGGCGGTAGCCGGCGCCCGCAAGCCATTGTCTTACTATTGTGTCTCTAATTACGCACGTCAAAAGGTTAAAATACACTAAGATACTTCATTTAATTAGATTCCGCACTACGCTATATAACACCGAATTCCACACTACCAATACTCGCTCCCCATCTTCAATCTTTCCGAGACATATTACCTACTTTACATCGTACGTGATACAGCCAATCACTTAGGGTTTCTTCATACATGAATCTCGCAGAACTTGCCTTAATGCACGACATAACTCGAGTATATTAGCTGTCTTCGACGATAATCCCCGGACGTGCAGTCGACAGTCTCATCAGAAACTCGGATAGAGACTTTGAAATTATATATCTGTAGATATAGCTAAGAATTTTCTCTTTTATCAATGTTTTCGAATACTTTGAAGATACATATCCCCCTGCTGATAACCAGGAAGATGTTTTGATATGCAATATTGAAGATGAAAAGGTAAAAAAATATTACATTACCGTACCTACTGAATAAGAATGTCAGAATTCCTCGTTCTTTATACTCGTTTATCAACAGGAAGTTTAGGATGTTTTGTTTTGTTTATTCCGGAAATTACGTAAAGCTTACCTAGCAACCTATACAGATTTCAGATTAGGATATTTGATAGGAGGGCCTCAGGGATTTACGTCGACATACGAATCACGGACTCTACTAAAACAGTAAGATATTTTATTTTGATATGGTAGACTTAAATGGGACTGGGCAGGACATTTTTAATGCAAGCCTGACCAACTATGGGCCCGTAAAACACAATATTGGTGTCCAGACACAGCGATACGGGGCCGCGGCAGACCACGAAGGAGACAGAGGGACGACCTGGATGCCTTCCTTAAGAATTGGAAAAATAGAAGCGAAAATTTGTGAAGGCCTTCGCCCGACAGTGGGTCAATACGGGTTAATAATAAAATAATAATAATGGTAGGTATTCATTACCTATCTAAATAAAAATAGAAGTTAAATTAAAACAATTCGTAAGTGGAAGCTCTTAGCATCTTAACGTCTATACTCCTTAGATCAGCGCCTCGCATAAGACTAATTTCAAGTAAAGCGGATCTCTTGGAGCACTCTATCTCATATACAAAGCTACGAGATTACTCTAGCTACGGTATCACATGTAGGAAAGTAAGAAAGATAAACCTGAAAGTTCTCTAACTTATCGTAGACCTTACCTCCATAACACGGGATCGTGGTGTGGAGACTAGTGCCACTTAAATGTGCGAATTCCTTTCTGAACAATCAAGATTATTTATTATTATTATTACCTACACGGCAATAGATAAAATATTTAATGTCAAAAACGCAAATCTTATAATAATAGTTGCACTCAGCGATTCTCCTCCTCTATGTGTTATGCGCACAGCTAAAATAATAATAATAATATAATATAATACTCCGCAACTCTCACACTACGCCATCTAGTTCCAAACTAAGCATAGCTTGTGTGAGTACTAGACAACTAATAAACATACTTAGGTATATATTTCTAAATACATACATATTATAGTTAGATTACACCCAGCCACAGAACAAATAATTGTGCTCATCACACAAACATTTGTCCTGGGTGGGAACCGAACTCACGACCAGGCATAGCAGTCAGGGCCACTGACAACTAGACCAACAGGCCTGTCAATATGTAGAACACTTTGTGTCCCTGCGTCTGTCAACCGACTTTTTTTTAAGGTGGGAAATCATCCAATGACTTCTCCCGCTCTAGGGCGCAGCGAGAGGGCGTGTCAGACTTTTACTGACTAAAACCACGCCCAGGGGCGCCGACTGCGTGGGTGCTCGGGGGCTCAAGCATCCATGAGAAATAAACAGTGGGTGCCGAGCACCTCTAAGAATAGACATCACGAAACAGATCAGTAATCACCTTTTAAGTTACGTATAAATTATAATATTTCTTGATAATAAAAACTAGTTTCATTTTTACATAATGGTTTCATTTTACATTTTTATCAAACATAATTAGTAATTAAGTACGCAGTATGTAAGTAGGACAGTTATTTATTTGTCGGTCGATCTCGCCACTTTTTCGAGTCATCAAATGAGCATGAGCACCCATGAGGTTTTCTAAAAGCCGGCGCCCCTGACCACGCCCATGTTCCTTCTTTGCCCTTGCGTTCCGGGACCACGAGCTTCCCTTTCGGAAGTCAAACCAGGAGTCCATCAGCTGTCTGTATTCCCTACCACCTATAGTTAACCCGTCTCAGCCTTTAAACTTCAAAGGAAAAGTGAACAGGCGTCATTTAAGCAGGTTCGTTTTATCATAGACCTCATCCATCGATTCCCATCCAGCGAGATTGAAGTAAGGACTTGACTTCGACTCGCTGCCTCATCACAATTTTTTTATTTATCGAAAAATGAAATTTATGTGTGTGTGAAAGTAGAAAATTGTCCCAAGCGAACATACCTACACGTATAAAAATTGTGTTATTACAGAACATGGTCTACCCGTATGCCAAATTTTATCCAAATGGGTTCAGCTATTTAGGCGTGAAGGAGTAACAAACATACACGCACATACAAAAAATTCGTCTTCATAGCTTTATTATTGTAAAGTGTGATTTCGTGCATAAAGGAGAAGAATAATAATAATATTTTGCCAAAGTTTATTTATAAGGCTTTATGAAAATGATTACAAATATACACCCACTCTTCACAAACAATCTACTAACAACAAAATATCGGGAGAGGAACTTCTCTTTGTTCGAGCTTTCGTTGCGGAACCCATTGTATAAAGATAAATTAAGTGATAAATGTCATCGTACTGATTTACGATACAGGCAATAAGCATCGCTAATTCTGATAAAGCGATATCGTGTTCCATGTCATGTTATTGGCTATCTATACCTTCGTATATTTAGATATTCAGCCCTCACATAAGTATTTTGTACCTAGTCCCTTAATGCCAATGAGTTTGCCTACTCATGAAATATTTTATCAACAGACTTCAAAAAAAGGAGGAGGGTCTAAACTCATGCATTTTTTTTAGAATCATATGTCATGTGTCCCCAAGTCAAAAGTTTTAATTTTTTCTACCAAGAACTCAAGGTCGTCAAAGCCAAACCAAGAAACGTAAAGTCTATCCTATAAATTATTTGAAAATTATTAATTTAAAAAAAAATACTAGTGTATATATGTAAATGTGCTCACGGATATATCGAAAGTTATTGACTAAGTGAATCAAAAAAGAATAGAAAAAGAAGACAAAATTAAATAACTAAGGTAAGGTACCTAAGGTAGATGCTATTAAAAGTTGTCGCATTAAGTCCTAATTATCTTACTTAATGTAACTGAAAACAACGTCCATTAAGTCCATTTGAAAATTATAGATTCAGAGAAGAAAGAGACATTTCAAAAGCAGGAAAAGCAGTAAATACTACATCTTCCCTAAGACCCATTTCAAATAACTAATTAACATGACTGATTTCACTGTTTTCCTCGCAAATTAAAAGCACTTTCCAAGTAAATTACCATTATCCTACAGTTTTACTTCACAACTACTGATCCTCGTTAAGCCGTTGAGTGCAAAATGTGGTCAGACCTCGGAACCTTTCAATCAGAGCTCGTTTATCTAGTAATCTATCGATCAACGTCCGAATAGCTGGAAACCACTAATTGATAATAATAAAAAGTAGGAAGCAGGAAGATGGAGCTGTTGGTTTAGGGAATAAACACTGTCTTGTTAAACAAAGAGGCTCATTACTAACATTTTTTTTATTGATATAAACTATTTCTTGACTGCGATACCACGATCAACTTAACTTAGGTTCAATCAGAGATGGGAAAAACGTAGGTTTAAACCCAGTTGATTGCTTTTTCTCGCATAATATTTTGATTTTTTTAGAGTTTATTTTTGTGTCTTTGATTGATACATTATGTAATATCTGGACATTATGGATGACAAACTGACCCGTGCCCACTTAACCGCGTGTCTTAGGGCGGAATTCACTGATAAAACTAATCGCGTTTTAAAGTTTGGCTCGCATAATCGCGTTTAGCCGCTGTCACTAATGTCACTTGTCTGTATTTTTCTTTTGTTGTATTTTTACAAGTGACACTAGTGACAGTGGCTAAACGCGATTATGCAAGCCAAACGTTAAAACGCGATTAGTTTTATTGGTGAATTCTACCCTTAGTAGGTGAATTATTACAAATATTATAACTTTACCTCTCTTAATAATATATTAGTGTGGATTATTATAAAAAATCACGTAGCAAGCGTGGGTGTGGGTTTAAGCCCAATTATCTAGTCTAAACCCGGACTTACAATATCTACTACAAATTCGCGCTTAGGGGTTGTTTAGACAAACTCGAATGCGTAGGCACAAACTTAAGTAACCAGAATGAAACACTTCAGATATATGATGCTTCTCTAGAGATCATAACAGACTATAGCATTAAATTACACTAAAGTGCCCCTTAAAACTAAAACAAGCAAGGATTAAACAAGGTTTAGCCTACCGCTTACGTCACACAAAGCTGAGTTTAGGGGAATTTTACAAAATAACTGAGTAATTGCATTTTTCTGTCACAACAAATTAATCCTATGCGTGTGCCTGCGGTTTAGGTACGCCTTTTTCATAATTGCGTATTAATGCTGTAGTGTTTAACCTAGGTTTTTACGAGTTGGTTAGCAACCTCCATAAGAACAGTTTACAAAGAATAACAAACAACTTAAGAACAATTTTTGTCATTGTCTACACGATAAATCAAGTACATACATACATATCCACTTAAATTCCTTTATATTGTGGGTTACATACCAAAGTTAAGTCAAGATTATTACGCGAAATACAAACAAAAAGTTTTCCCTTCCCATTTTCCTAAAGCTTGTGAAACATTTACGATATTGTTCTTACTCAAAAAACATGTTTGTGTAGTCACAGGTGCTCTGTTGGTGCTTCGCTATGCGGAAGTTAAGCCATCGATTTTCGCTAAAATACTCGCCTCATCGCTCTTAACGACAGGGGGAGCGAAACAGATAATTATTTTGGTTGACGACTGACAATATTTCAAAGGCAGATGCTTGATTCACTAAGGAATTATATCTTCCCTTTTTATAATGCCCTCTCAAAGGGGAACTTCATTATTATTACTTTTTGTTACGGTTTTCTTACGGCTGTCTACGTTTCATAAAGATTTTTATAGGAATAATAAATTTAAGGAGGATAATTAACTTTTAAGCTTCGCCTATGGGTCGTTATGTTAAGGACGGAGAGCGTTGAGAAGTGGGCACAAATCCTAAATGAACACTCGGAAATTACTTGGTATTTAAATCGTCTAATGAAGAAAGTTTTTTAGCGTTTATTTAATGTTTCCTGCTTAAATAATTCGCGATAAAACGAATGCTGTAACATAATAAAGTGTTTGAGCACTCGTTTACACGAAGAAATTACTCTTCGTGAGTATTAAATTCGTATACTAGTGTAATGAAGACGGAGGGTGAGTTTACAACGCGGCACATAATATGTGGGGCCGAAATGTGTCCGTGAGGTGCAATGCGGTATACTTAATTACACACCTATCCCTACTTAATAAATTAATTAATGTTTGAATGATGAGTTTATATGTTATGATAACGTTATGTTACTTACTTCACATATATGTAGGTACTCTATTTCATAAAGTACCAACTTTATGCTTAAGTGTTCTTAGGATCTCTTTACATAAGTCGATTTTCCTGATGTTAAGACGTAGGTAGGTTTTCTTAACCTCAGTAGACTAACAGTAACAGCCTTTAGTAATTGAAAACTAAGTTTGTAATGTCGTTCGCGCTTCAGATAACTAATTAAGATTACAATTATACCAAGCTAATCAACATTCTGGTTTAATAAATAATAACTGAGTTGTTTCAAGTAAATAAGCCGTAAAAATGGTACTTAATTCCAACAAACTATATCTCTTAGATGTTTGTGGCATGAACTAAACAACATTCTAGTAAATGATATATATACGACCATGCATTTCAGGCTTGTCATTAGGTACCTACATAATGACTCATACACTAAAACTAACATTTTCGATCACGCTCATAATTCGAGTTTTGATTGAAATATCGCATCACTCAAACCTGAAGCTAGACACGAGTCAATCAGACTCTATTAGCGGCATCGATAGTGGACAGTATCAACTGGGAAATTATTGATTTGTTCCTAATTTCCGGCTGATTGGCGGCGGTGCACGGTGGGGCTGGACAGCGGGCGTGCACGCGGTCGACACTGTAACTTAGTACAGGTGAACGTTAAGCTCATAGAACACGAGATAACGCCCCTTCCGATTGGAAACGTTATCGATATATCTAGGTAATCGATTTAAATTGTAATGCTTACACTGGAAAAATAGCTCTTAAGAGACAGTTTTCTGGACTGCGAGATTGTTCGAAAGAGTTACCATGGCCCTGAAACGCTAAGGGCAATTGAACCACGAATAGTGTGAAAGTGAAACCCGGGGCCCTGGGACGAAGGCAAAGAAGGAACCGGAGTGGGTTTTTAGTCAGTAAAAGTCTGACACTATCTCCCGCTCCGCTCAAGAGCGTGATTTGTCATAAGTTGATTTTCCCACCCAATAAAAAAGGGCAACTGAAGGAACATAGGTATGTTTTAGTCAGTAAAGGTCTAACACGACCTCTAGCTTCAGGCAGTTTTCTGACTGAGAATTTTTAAGTCTTGAACGTGTAACGCTAAGTTTATTAACCTTTTGAGTGCGTAATTAGAGACACAATAGCAAGACAATGGCGCGTGAACGCCGGCGTTAATGCAGGGATCAACAGCTTAAGCTAAAGTTTGTCAGGCTTCCAGACTAAAGTTTGGGAAATACACAACTACAAAATAATTCAGAAATCGGGGGTTATTTCATTTGTTTAGTCATGGCGATGAATATTTCAGCGTGTACGTTTGTTGCGCCAGAATTACCTTCGGTAGCTACACGGAAGGGCCATCATGGGCCCTATGAAAATTAAATCAAGTGACCCGTAACATTGTTGAAAGCAGTTTAAGCGGACATAGTCAAATGACTCGTTTATGTTAAAACAGGAAGGGAGTGAATAAATGTGAAAGAGTAATAGTGCGGGGTGGCAGCCCTATGTCGGTCACATGACCCTCACAGAGTTTCGCGAAAGGTTAACAATCTAAAGGTCGAACACTAAAAACCAGTCATGTATGCCTAATTTAGTTCTCTAGGGACACATTTACGGGCTACGTTTAAATGTATGTATGTAGCATTCAAGTTTTACAGTTTACTAAGCATACAGTCGAAATCGTAAATGTCTAGAATTGGCATGTTAAGTATCTCCCAAGTTTAACACCTTTTGCGTGGCTTTTCCCTGTTCAACGATTCGAAAGTTTGTTTTATACCTTAGGTAGGTACCTATAGGTGTCATTACATCGTTGGTAACTCAGTAGTTCATAAATCTTACAAAACTATTAACCTCTGATATTGTTAACAAATAATTTCAGTAAAATACAATAAATACAGAAATAGGTAGTTTTGAGATAATGACTAATTAAAAATGACAAATTTTTAAAACCCAATTTAAAAAAACATTATTTTTTTTTAATGTTTTTACTGAAGATGTAATTTTTATCTATCAATCAGTATTCGGCTTGTACCAATATTGAACTACAAACAGCATTAAAATCTTAGTTTAATATCAGCGTAAAGTAAAAAGCCAAAAATTCGTGGACGATATATCCATGTATTATTAGAAAGAGTTCATAATCTGACGCCATTTATTATAAAGTTACGATGTTTGCAATAACCAGGTGACACAGACAACCCATGAACTATTAATGATTTGCTGTATAGAAATAGGTAGTTTTGAGATAATGTTTAATTAAAAATTACAGAATTTTAAAACCCAATTTTAAAAATAATAATTAATGTTTTTACTGAAGATGTAATTTTTATCTATCAGTCAGTATTCAGCGTAAAGTAAAAAGCGAAAAATTCCTGGGCGATGTATCCATGTCTTAATAAAAAGAGTTCATAATCTGACGAGATTTATTATAAAGTTACGATGTTTGCAATAACCAGGTGACACAGACAACCCATGAAATATTAGTGATTTGCTGTATACAGGTCAATTTTAGTAATTATATACTTATTTTGTATTTAACTATCCGAGTTGTTACTTGACAGTCAATTAGGTTGGTGTAATTGGTAATTCTAGCCCCGTTACCTAATTACCTAAATATTTAGATACCTACAAGATACAGAATGGTTAAGTACAGATCATTAATAACAGTATCCGGATAACAAAGATATTCGAAGCAATCAAAAGCATATCAGTAAATAAAACAGCAGGTACGTGAACGTAAACATCGACGAAAACAAATGAATAATCCGCAAAATATATCTTACTGATAAGGTACTGTGTGAGCCAATCTCCCCTTGAAAATTATTTTTCGTTCGCGTCCGCGCATCGTGATACGATCTACATACAGCCGGCGAGAAAATATTTTAAAAACAATGAAGGGCATTCACTTTTATCAACGCATCGTCGCCCGAGGGGTTATCCTGAAAAGGAGCGGTGAATAGAAATCCCTACGGCAATGCCGGCAGCCTATCAGTACTGTGAATGGCTATTAACCACCTCGGGGCGACGATAACGCTGAAAGGCGACGTTACATTAATGTATACGGTGTTTGCTCTCACTCATTACCTCGTCGTCAGGTTGACGCAGCATCATGGGGGGGCCTGCGTCCCGCGGCGTACTCACTGGGAAACTGGCACTCTCACTCACTGCACTGGCATTCACCACCGGCCCGCTATTGTCAGCCTCGATCTCTTCCCACGGCACGTCGTCGTTGTACACGGCCACGTTGAGCACCTGGTCGCCGGCGTGGAACCGCCACGGCAGCTCGCCGGCCTGGCGCGGCCGGCGCCGCTTGTGCCGCACTTTATGCCGCGTGAATCTTCCGAACCCTCCGCCGTGGCCTTCCTCCAGCATCGCGTCGTACAGCGAGTCCAAGTTCACTTTCAACTTGTGGCGCCTGGTGGTACGCGAGGCGGCCGTGGTGGCCGGCGGCGGCGAGGTGATGGGGTCTCTGCTGAGCCCTTCCGCATCCCAAAGTTGTATTCTGAGGATGTTGTCGTGCGAGGGTATGTGGGCGCGCGCGTACGCGAGCGCGATCACCGCGAGTACGAGAGCGAGCGCGCGCGCGGACCCGTCCATGTCTGTCGGCGGCCGCGAGCCTACTGAAGCGAGTGCTCGGCGCCGCGATTTTCCCGCGCTTTCCCGATAACGCTACGAGCCACAGTACTACGAGCTGGCGGCTACGCGTGCCACGCACTCGGCATCGCGCCGCGCCTCCCTCGTCGCCGAGCACATATCGCCGACTCTTTATCGCGATGTGATTAATTTGATAAGGGCAAACATTACACCTATCGTGTTGCGCCCTGACAGTGATTACGACACGCAATTACCAAAGAAACGAGTAAATAAAACAAATTGTTCAACTAAATAAATTCTATTCCCATAATTTAACACAACTGTTGTGACAACTACAAATTAATCATTTTGTACTACAATCTTAATAGCATTTGAAATGCAGCGAATCACGATACATTTATACGGAAAGTTGGGTAACTACGATAAGAATAACATAACAATCACGTGATATGGAGTTTCATAAATATTCTATCATTATTACGGAACAATTCAACAGCGGCTTACAGATATAGATACTAGTACGTAGGTATAATATGTATGTATAAATAAGTATATCTATAATATATCGTGTCACATAGTCTAAATTAAGACAAAACTTCCTGTTAGATAATTCGCAGCGACAAAATATGCAACGTCATTCATGAACGTGATAATTATTATGTCTCGTAGAGCGAAAATACAAATTGCTTGAATAAAATACATAACAAATAAGTTTGCACAGTTACATCGCTACGAAATCTCGTAGCAAGCGTAGCTAACTTCAGACTTAGCGTTACGAATCCTAAATATGTCAACAATTAAGTTGATGCTATTATTCTATTGGCTATATCCACTCAAGCGAGATGAATGTAGGCATTCACGATTTGCTACGCGGCATACTTAGCCAATTTGGCTTCGCCGTAGTATGAAATTTTAAATATGTCACTGCTTCAGTCGGAAATTCATTGTTGCACTTAGACAGACTCAGGGTTTACCTAAAATGGGTTACGAATCGGTGATTTTGAGATGCATAGACTAGAAATCTGGTTGACAAGATTCTGTTATGAAGTCGCAACTGCGGAGTACAGGAATGAGTTATTTTGTGAGTTTTCATAGTACTGATGAGAAAATGTTATTTCTTTGATCATTTACACTCCATTTACGGGATTATTCAAAAAAATATTTCACATCGAAGTCATCCTGTAATTCTTTGATAGTCATAACGGTAGTTAGGAAGTCCGAAAATTAAGAGCAACTCCATCTTTATACTTTTCTAAAAATCTAAATAATAAAAAATCTTAATAATTATTAGGTGAAAACCCTATGAAAATACGTTCAGTAATTTTTGAGTTTATCGCGAACAGACAGACAGACGCGGTAGGAGACTTTAGTTTTATAAATGTGCAAATAAAAGAATAAAGATTTATAATTATGACTCTCAGTAGCAAAATTGTGGAAGTCATGAGAGATGGGCAACTGTTCTATACAAAAAATACAGCAGCATTTTGCATACTAAGCTGCATCTTACTTAGCTGGATGTTAAGTGGTTTCATTGTTGAGTTAAGCTCGCCTTTGTATATGAATCGTCGAATTCCTGTGTACTTTATTAAGGGCATGCAACTCGACATACATTTCCACTGTTTTTCATACAACCGCTCTTACGCGATTATGACGCTATTACACATTTTTCATTAGATATTTTGGAAACACGGTATCTTGTGGATATTATATAGGCTTCTATTGAAATCAATTTGTAAATTCGTGTAAAACTAATCCAGTAAAGACCTCTGAGAATCTGCTATTTTGCATGAACTTTGACACTTCATAATATACTTACGCAAAAATTCAAAAAGTCAAAAAAATATAACAATAGAAGTCTTGCAAATTTAATCATCTGAATGACAACAATTTTTTTCAATAACTTTTGTGAAATATTCGAGTAAATCACGGAATTACCGAATGCCAACAGTTTTCAGGCGTTATCTCTCTTTTTTCGCGTTGCATCTTCGTCAAACATAGCGTTGGATTGCGTTAGATGAAGTAACAAGCTTTGAAATCATGCTCGATGTTGACGATAGGCGAGTGAAAAAGGAGCCTCTTAGGTATTTTGTGCACAATAATGAATTAAGAGAGTAGTTAATACTGCCGACCAACGAAATCGACCTCAATATACTTAGTTGAAAAACCGCTCAAGTGCGAGTCGGACTCGCGCACTAAGGGTACCAATATCTATGCAACACTAGATACTACATTATATTTATTTATTAAATCACGTTTGTTGTATGGGAGCTCCTTTGAAATATTTATTTTATTCTGTTTTTGGTATTGGTTGTTATACCGGCAACAAAAATACATCATCTGTGAAAATTTCAACTGTCTAGCTATCACGGCTCATGAAATACACCCTGGTGACAGACAGTGAAGAAAAATGGTAGAATTTTTACAGGTCTTTTTTGCAAATACAACTTTGATGTTGATCGAACTTAACGGTTCGTCAGAAATAGGAAACCTAAATTTTTGTGAGGCAATGGGGCTGAAAGCGAGAGCGAACAGCGAAACGCTCACACTATACATATTGAATGAAGTGAGTCGAATATACCTCGCGTTTCCCGCCCCGATTTCCGTTTCCGCTGGCGCTCGCTACCGAAAATATGGCTACCCAGCCTTTACGTAACGTTATACGCCTGGTTTGTATTGCGTGAGAGGATAGGAAGAGATATAGTGTATTGTTAATACCAGGGGCGCCGACTCCGTGGGTGCTCCGGGGCTCACCCATGAGAAATAAAAAGTGGGTGCCGAGCACCCCTGAGAATAGACATTAAGAAACAGATCAGTAATCGCCTTTTAGGTTACGTATAAATTGTAATATTTCTTGATAATAAAAACTAGTTTCATTTTTATATAATGCTTTCATTTAATATTTTTATCAAACATAATTAGTAATGTAAGTACGCAGTATGTAAGTAGGACATTTATTTATTAGTCGGTCGATCAGTGTGCATTTCTCTTCTCACATTACGCCACTTTTCCAAATCATGAAATGAGCATGAGTACCCATGAGGTTTTTTAAAAGCGGCACCCTTGGTTAATACACTCGCATTTTGTTAGTAAGAAGTCGTTCAGTCAAGGAGTGACAACTTTTTCCTTCATAAAATAACGAGCCTTTATTTAGGAAGACGAAGCGATTTTTGCAGGACGGGTTTTCTCTTCCATAAATAATTAAAACTTATTTTTGACAATATGTTAATAGGATCAGTGGTTGTATGAAAAAACAACTCACTTTTTTTTAATAAGGTGTAGTGTGCGTGTTGCCAGTGATGACATATGGTTCCGAAACGTGGTCGCTCACAATGGGCCTCATCAGAAGTCTCAAAGTCACCCAAAAGGCAATGGAAAGGGCTGTGCTCGGAGTTTCCTTGCGTGATCGAATCAGAAACGAAGATATCCGCAGGAGAACCAAGATTGAAACATAGCACGAAGAATCGCCAAACTTAAGTGGCAATGGGCAGGGCACATTGCTCGCAGAACAGATGGAGCCGAAAGGTTCTGCAGTGGCGAACGCGTACCGGAAGACGCAGTGGAAGGCCCTACAAGGTGGACCGATGACCTGGTGAAGGTTGCGGGAATCCGATGGATGCGAGACGCACAGGACCGTTCATTGTGGTGACATTTGGGGGAGGCCTATGTCCAGCAGAGGACGTCTATCGGCTGAAATGATGATGATGATGATGTAGTCATTAATACTTTTTTGCAAACCCAGTCCTGTAAAAAATTGTCGCTTACGATTTTCTTCCTAAATAAAAAGAATTGACAGAGGGTTGATATTAAGTGTAGGTTGCTCTCACCTAGAGTTGCCAGGAATCCGGATAAAACCGATCATAGTAGACGTATTCGCAAAACATGCGAATACGTACCTATCCAGTCCATGATTTTAGTAGTAGTATTAAATTCTGACACGCCTCTCGATCCACCCTAGAGCGGGAGAAGTCATTGAATGATTTACCACCTCAAAAAAAACCGGCCAAGTGCGAGTCGCGCACGAAGGGTTCTGTACCGTCCGTAGCAAAAAAACGGAAAAAACATGTTTATTGTATAACCCCACTTAAATATATGTATTTGTTGTTATAACGGCAACAGAAATATATCATCTGTGAAAATTTCAACTACATAAATAATACAGCCTGGTCATCGACAAAGAACAGCGGCGTGATAGTAATAGGGTCCCGTTTTTACCCTTAGGGTACGGAACCCTAAAAAACCTATCTGGTCCATCTTGTATATCTTTAATTTTCAAGTCATTTAGATTTTCACTGATATGCATAATAAAGAAGACTGATTCAATTAAGTTATTATTTCATTACAAAATAGGAAAGACAATATTAAATAGTTTTTATCATTTTAAAACTAATAACATATTAATAAGTTTAAATGTCTAATGCCTTTACACTTAATTTAGGCAAAAGTCTCGATACGGACCTGGTCTTTGTCGGACAGCGGGTTACTTATTGCTCACCGTCCTCAAACAAGATTAATATGCCCAAAACAATATAATAACAACATTAATTGTTGTAATAACAACGAAATTTAACAGAACACCAATCGAACGAATTTCCGATTAAAGCAGTTACAAGTAATATTATAGATATACAAAATACATACATTGTTTTATTGTATTGTTTATTATGTCTTAAAACCTAAAAATATAAGTACCTTTTTCCAAATGAACCGTACATTGGCAAGTAAGTTTATGTTAGTGAAATGAAAATTAACCCGCGAGCACTCGCGCTATGAGCATTTTGCTCACAATCAATTTAAAATACGCACCATTTTGTCAAAATTATGCATAAGGACATTGTTTATTCAGTAGCCGAGTTTTGTTCGGTCCTCTACCCCTAGATACAGTTTAATTCTCGCCAGTGTGCGCCAGTCGCTCGTACGAGGAAGTTTGTTGCGCCGTGTACCATCAAGCGGTGTTTTGCTGTTTGCTCATCGCGCGGGTATCGACGTAAGTACTTTTTTCCTCATGGCTTTATTTTTTTTTTTCATCTTATCGACAGTTTTACTGCTACTTTTATGAAATATTATGGTTTAAAATTACTGACATAAGGAACTATTATGTATTTCTATTATAGATGGATCGGGATCGAAGAGGTGAACAGATTTTGGCATGGTTGATGGAGAGAGATTTGGAAGACATTGAGGACCCGTCTTTTAGGGCCAATGATATTGAAAGCGATCAAGACAGTGAACACAGTCAATCGTCATCGGAAGTAGAAGGCAAATTAGTTCCTATGATTGTAAATTAAAAATACAAAAGATTTATGTTGGAAACTTTTGAAAATATATTTTCTAGAATAAATAATGTGTATTTTATTTAATAAAATTATAAAATGATATTATTATTTTTTTGGTAAAACTTGCATTTAATGACATTCATAAACATGACTGTCATTAAATTCAAGTGTGACCGTGTGATTTCTAGAGGCGCGAGTGCTGGCGGGTTAACAAACTCTGCATTATTTTATGAAGCAGATCAAAGGGTCAAGACGCTTGTTAGCATAACCACGGAATAATTTCACGGAGGTCCGTGCACAGTCACAGTATGAACGCGACTGACGAAGTGATGACCGGTGTCAATCAAATTTCGGTTGAACTATGAGCACTGCTCATGCTTAGTGGCATGGCCCTTTCAACCTCTTTTATCTATTCCGTGAACATAACATACCATCATGACTATATTCCCAGAAGGGTTTAGCAGATTGCAGAGGTGTACCTATCGTACTTTAGTGAGAAGTATTTAATTATCGTGTCTAAGGTAAAAGCGAAGGACCCGAATGCAGCCATTTTCTCGATAGATGGCGCTGAAATCAACATTGTTAGTTTATTTCGTGTTTAGTGTAATTGAACCATTATTAAATCAAGAAAATTGTATCAGCGGAAATAGGACTTAGCCAAATTAGTGCCTCATAATCTGTTTTGAGGCACCAATTTCACGATCCCACCCATACGTACAATTCGTTTGGGAACACATTCATTGTGCGTACAGCTATGGAGTGGAATTCCTTGCCGGAGTCTGTGTTTCCTGATAGCTACAACTAATGGGTCTTTAAGTCAAGAGTGAATATGTCAAGTTCTTGGCAAGTGTGCTCCATCGTCAGCCACATCATTGCTTACGATCAGGCGAGATATGGTCAAACGCAAGTCAATCCATGATGAAAAAAATGTAGCGATGGTAGACCAAATTCAGCAAATAAATTTTTTTTTTTTTTTTTTAATTGATATAAACTAGTGCTTGACTGCGATCCCACCTGATGGTAAGTAGTAATGCAATCGTAGATGGTGAGGCGCACTAATTTATTAAGAGCCTATTCACTCTAGCCTTGAAGAGACCCAAATTATAATCGGACGGGAAAACCGCAGCAGGCAAATTATTCCAGTCCCTCGATGTAAGCGGTATAAACGACGAGGCGAAACGCTTGGTCCGGACCGTAGAGGTTTCAACAACGTAAGGGTGGATACTCGCCGTTCGTCGGAACTAACAACTAACAACCATTAAATTAAACTAACATCAGACAGTAACTATAATGCTTGAGTATAACAAGAAAATGGTTACGCTTGGGCCCGTTGCGAGAATTAAAATGTGAATTTGTGTCAACAAAGTTCAAAATTCAAAGTGTTTTACTGCTGCGATTTTATGTATTGTTCAGCATATATCGTGTTTTAAGATATTCAACATAAAACAAGGTATTAATTATTATTGGTGACTTTAATACAATCACTGATAATAAGTATTACTGAAATTACATTACGACTGACTGTAAAAAAATAATTCTAGCTTCTGCTAGCAGCTTCACCCGCGTGGGTTTAGTACGTCCCCCATAGTAAACTATAGCCTATATTTTATTCTGATGTATAAGCTACATTACTGTAAAGTTTCATCTAAGTCCGTTCAGCCGGCTAGAGTGAACTGGCTCTTATTAAACTAGCGCGCACTATCAGCGACTGCCTCACTGCTTACCATCACGTGGGATCGCAGTCGCAGCACTAGTTTATATCCTTTAAAAAAAGCTGTTTGAGCGGGAAGAAGTAATAAACAAACATGTCTATATACTTTCGCTTCTATAATAGTAGTGAATACAATTCCAAAGTAAACAAATCACTGCAATCAATACAGCCCCTAGCCAAGTTACAATCGTATCGATAGCGCCGAACGCCTCGAGTAGGCCACGCCTCCGATTCCTTTGTTCTGACGCCATCTCAACGCTCAGTCACGTGGTCAGAACAAAGGAATCGGGGGCGTGGCCTACTCGAGGCGATCGGCGCGAGCGAAACGATTGTAACTTGGCTAGGGGGGCAGAAAACATTAGACTCTCGTTCTTAGGTTAGGTGTTGTATTATCGATACATACATAAAATTGTGATATCATGAAATGTACAACCGGCTACACAAGTAGGTACTATGTTACTTTAATTAATATAGGCCATTTATATATAATATACATTATTGCGATGATTATCATAAAAGCGTAGAGAACTTTGAACAGTATTTGGCTATAATTATGTTTTTTATTTACAAAATCCATTTTATAAATATATATTTTTCTACAGAAAATGTTCTTATTTCATATAAATATTATTATTTCATTAAGATTACAGTTCGAAAGGTACAAATGGGTTAGTATTTGTGATAAAAATCGGTGGTTTTTAAACAGGTTCATACATTTTGACTGAAATAGTAATAAGTTCTTATTATTATATTGTTTATTTTAATATTTTAAGATTGCTGTGCCCGAATATTTTAATAAGATTTTTTTTTATACTAACGGTTCGAAATGTAGTACAGATATTTATAAATATAAATTTTAAAAACTTACTCTCAAAAGGCTTATACTCAAAATAAAGGTTGTCATTGAGCAGGCCAAAGCATTAAAAAATAGGGACGGGGTTTAATT
The DNA here is from genome assembly GCA_905147345.3 of Mythimna impura. Classification (NCBI taxonomy): domain Eukaryota; kingdom Metazoa; phylum Arthropoda; class Insecta; order Lepidoptera; family Noctuidae; genus Mythimna; species Mythimna impura. Next base: position 18,102,461 of record LR990353.1, on the reverse strand, counting down.
CATTATAAAATCGAAAAATAAAATAATGGCAATATTTTATGAATCACAACACTTAACTATTAAGTTTATTGTCATTATAGACTGAGGTTATATTGAGCCCTAATATTTTATTACGGAACTTTGAATAGTATATTTTATTCTTTTATTTCGCGTTTCAATAAAAATCAAAGGTATGCAAATAAAAGATGAAAAATAATATACAAAATAAAATGTGAGGCGTTTGTAAACTGCAAAAGCCCAAAAGGAACGTTTAAAAAAATAAAAATCACAAATAATTTCAACATAAAGCTTCACAGTAGGAATGTTACCCGATGAAAATTAAAATCGATACGGCGGGTCATGAATTCATTCACCATAATATTATTACTTTAAAATGCCAATAATACTGCCTAACTTTGTGACATACCCAAATACCTTAATTTTACTTTAATCATTTCCGACATCAGATTAATATTTATTATGTAATATTACAGTATTATTATGATATACAACATTAAAACAGTGAACGCTCTTATAATCCTATAAAATTACAAATTGTACTAATATAATCACTCAACGAAAAAGCTCTTATTTACATACTGTCAAGGAAAATAGTTTTTGAGCAACAGCACGACAACACAGGCATTTCACAACGCTAAATTTAATTGTTATGACAAGCTGCTCAACTATTTGTTTCCAAGACTGTTCATTAGATATCAATTCCTAATACGTCTTAATTAAGTATTATAGTAATTATTATTGGTCGCATAAAGCCAACAATATTGGGCCAATGGCCCATACTTAAGCGCGTTTATAAATATACATGTACCTCTTCTATCCAGTAAAGTATGAAACGACCTTTTTGGTTAAAAGCTGTGTATGTAACTACAACGAAATGCAATAATTAATATTTTGAACAACAATCATGGCATTGCTAACGAAAGTGAACTAGATATTACATTTAGAGAGCAAAGGCACCAATGCTCTAACAATTAGATCTACTGTACAATCATGACATGAAAACGTTGATCATTTTTGGTCTTTGTCTATTACTCTTTACTTGTCAAATGACGTTGACGTTGTCAACTGTGTCGAGTAAGGCCTACTGTCCACGGAGACGCAGCTTTATAGACGCGTATTCATCATTGTACGCTTGGTGTGGTGGAGCTATTTTGTGGTTTTTAGGTTACTATTGGACTTGTTTGACATAAATGAGCATGGCAGTTGAGAGTTTGTCATGCTCACTCAAATGTCTCACTGATGGTGGCGCGTGTGTTGGATCATTCGGTTCCCTTCAAAATGGTTGAGCTGAGTGGTGCTAATATTCGCGTCATGTCCGTGAACGGGCGCTGTCAATTGAGACTGGTCATCCCTTAGCTGCCAGTTGCTATTTTAATATCTATATTTAGTTTTTATTTTTACTTTATTGACATTGTTCTCACTTGATAGCGACGAGAAACATGTAACAGAGTTATTTGTAATTACAAAACATGATTGAAAAGAGTGTCCATGGAGTTTCTTGCACATCCTTCTCCATAGAGATCTACGCTTTGGAATGTGCAAATAGCATCATTTTTTCAGACTGACTGACTTCTTGACATTTCAAAAGTGCCTGTAAATGGTTTATTTGAAATAAATGATCTTTTGAATCTTTGTACGTCTGCGTGAAGCTTATATACAGAACTATGAAACTGTCGATGAAGCGGTAGCGTCGTACCGTGGTGTCGTTGCTGCTAGGCGTCCGTGAACAGTAGGCCTAAAATAATAAGATTATATGCATCGTCAATGTTTTCATAGGCCGATTGTACATCGGCGACTAGATGCGATATATTCAACGTACCAAAACAGCAGAATAATAAGATATTATTATGCCCTACATATTATTTATATCACACTTATCCCAAAATAAAACCTACATTTGTAATCTCTTACAAATGACAGATTTATCAGTCGGTATACTTGGTCGTAAAGATTTTTACCGAGAATATTTATATTCAACAATTTAATATGGGGTTAAATTTTAACATCTAAAAACACGTTCTACATTTTAAATTTTATAATGTCGCATGGTAGGCTTATAATTTCATAACAATACTATATTTTGTAACCAACTAAGTACAGTCGCGGCGAAACGTGTCCTCGCAAAGTCCGTAGCAATTGACATTTCGACTGTACATTACACTTAAAGCTAGCAGCACACCGTCAACACAGAATTAGACACCATTATTGTTCTTCCTCACGTTTGCCGGTGAGCCAGGCAGGTATGTCTTTAGTCAGTCGATACTAAGGTCGTTAGAGAAGTGTCGCGACAGCTTCGCCACGTCAAGACCGGTAAAGTCAGTGAAGATGTCTGACGTAGCCGACGAGGGTTTAGAAGACCTGCCCGGTGACGAGCTGCTGGACGCCTGCTCGCAAGGATCGATCACAACTAGGTTGTCCTCTTTGCTACTTACCTCGAAAGGTTCTGATATGCCTGTGAAAGAAAATGTTGGAATTAGTTTTTGGAATAAGGTTTAATTTTATTATGCTTTGGAGTAGAAACGAGCCGAAATAATAGTACATATATCTATTAAAATATGGTTTCTAAAGTAATACCAATTTAGAAACAAGGATTAGTCTTATTTCTGCGGGAGCGTTTGAAAGAGACCATGGTCCTTCAACGCAGAAGGTAACTGAAGGACACAGGTTGCTAGGTTGCTAGCTTGTTAGTCAGTAAAAGTTTAACACGACCTCCCACTCCACCCTACAAAGGGAGAGTTCGCATGATGATTTTCTACCTCAACAAAAAAGAAATTAAGTTATTTATTATTGTATAAGCTGTTACAGCTTAGTTACAAACTAGCTCACTTCTCATTTACTCAACTATGTACTGCTGAAGACAGATAATAGTGGCAACCAACAAAAAAAACGCCAGCAATGAAACTCGAAGACGAGTCCCGGAATCTTTGATTCCGTAACAAAATTAATCAGGAAAGAAGAGCATATAAAAGCAAAGTCAGCATAATAATGTTCCCACTGCTGGGAATCAGGCCTTCTCTTTATGAAAGAGAATGGGCCGAAATCAGCCAAAGAAAAATGGTGATAAAATAAATTACACAACATAAGGCGCCTGTCTGGGTGTGAATCCGCGATGATGATGCGCGTGATGTGTGTGGATGTGAGTTGTAAGTCGGGGTCATTACCACAGGAAAGAAATGTGAAGGAATTAAATATCATAATTTCCATAACAACGGCATTGTTTATTATCAATTAAAAGTGCTAATTCGCAACTAATATTTGTATATATATTTCTTCTGTATGTGTGTTTGTTACCTAACTCCTCCTAAAAGGCTTGACTGAATTGGATGAAATTTTTGTAAATATTTGAGTTGGCCTTTAGATTATTTGAAAATAGAATTGTGTCTGGTAGTTAGCGCTGAAATCGGGTTCTCAATTTTTTTCTCTGACGAAAACCCAGCTTTCGAACAGAACGTCTGTCGGAACCACTAAAGTGCGTTTTTTAATCCCAGATAATGATTTGACAAGTCCAAATGTCAAACTCCAGAAATATGTTGCCTGCTTTTTGATACAAGTGATGTCTCCAATTTCGATTTTTTTATACCGGTTCTTTTAATAATACAACCTCTAAGGAAAGTAGGCCCAAAATACGATAGTGTTTGTTTATAGCAAAGTCTAATATGAATTGAAGATTGAAATAATTAGAAATATTCAAAAATATTACCATATTTTTTTACACTCGGACTTTTACTTATACTGAGAACTCACAAAACCGTTTTTACCCGCATCCGCTGCGGTTACGGGCCCGCAGCTTCTGTAGAATGCTAGAGATATATGTATCCTGCTTCCCGCTGCACCGGCGGGCAACTAAAGTGCGTTTTTTAATCCCAGATAATGATTTGACAAGTCCAAATGTCAAACTCCAGAAATATGTTGCCTGCTTTTTGATACAAGTGATGTCTCCAAATTCGATTTTTTTTATACCGGTTCTTTTAATAATACAACCTCTAAGGAAAGTAGGCCCAAAATACGATAGTGTTTGTTAATAGCAAAGTCTAATATGAATTGAAGATTGAAATAATTAGAAATATTCAAAAATATTACCAGATTTTTTTACAATCGGACTTTTACTTATACTGAGAACTCACAAAACCGTTTTTACCCGCATCCGCTGCGGTTGCGGGCCCGCAGCTTCTGTAGAATGCTAGAGATATATGTATCCCGCTCCCCGCTGCACCGGCGGGCAACTAGTAGAATGGTGTGGGCCACGGTCACCCGCAGACTCGGCAGGTTGCACCCGCATTCTCTGCGGTCGGTTAACACCCGTAGTGGCCTTCAGGGGGTAGAAAAATCCGATGCGAAATCCAAAAATCGATTGATGCACCCAGAACTTTATAGGCCTTCTTTTTTTAATTTTTCTGTGAAGTAAGTATAACGCAACAGCTCGTTTCTGGTGTATGTCCACGGTGGTCTGGAGCTCAATTGATAATGAACCGACCGTCTTGCGATTGTCATCTGCCAAGTTTTCAAGCGATAACCCCAACTACGACGGCTGTATAACCACACAAAACTCTGGTCTCGTGAGTTTAGAAATAAACTAGCTCCACCGTGGCGGGCGCGGTTGAAAACCGGTTGAAAATCATGAATTCTTAGCTACTTTCTTTTACCAGGCAGCTCCAGTCACAACACAATTTTATATCCGGTTTACAAGAGCGGAACGAGACAGTCTCAGTTTATGCTTTAGAATTAAAAAAGTTATCATCATTGGTCGTCAATATTTTTTCAAGATGGGAATTCATCCAATGACTTCTCCCGGTATGGGCGGGGCAGGAGGGCGTGTCAGACTTTTACTGCCTAAAACCAGATCGGCTCTACTGAGCTCCTCCGGTTTGCTGACATCTCTTTGAAGAGCGAGTGGATCACTAAGCGCTGTCGACGAATGGGGCTCAGTCCCGGCAATTACCGGACTGCTAGACGGCAAGCTACCCATTGCTCGACGTTAGTATTGACATTGTGGTAGTCGGGATTGGGGTCTCGGCGACTGGAGCGAAAAGATGTTCGTTCCCTCACTCGTGCAGCCTCCTCCTTCGCTAGCATTACTGTTTCACAGAAGGAGGCGACCCCCTTCCATTCCTCCTCGCTCTGGACCTTGGCCTGTACTAGAACCTGACCATGTCCGGTGAGGAATTGCTTCATGCGGAAGATGAGGACACCGTGACGCCTCTCCAGCCACTCCTCAAAGAGGGGACTGACCATGATTATGGCGTGCCCATTGGTCGTCAAGCTGTGAATTCACATGACTGCATTATAAGAAACGGACACTTGATTCGTTTATCGCTACAATTTTATAAGAGATCCATGCGAAAATAGTACAAAAAGAGGACTTATGATTGTTTAATTTTAACTATTATTAGTTTTCAAACCGAAGTCCTATCATTACCTATTATTAAAGTTGTAATAAAATGTCAGCAAAAATATCACTGGGTAAATCTATATTTTTGTCTGGGTTTTACAATTTTATAAGAGATCCATGCGAAAATAGTACAAAAAGAGGACTTATGATTGTTTAATTTTAACTATTATTAGTTTTCAAACCGAAGTCCTATCATTACCTATTATTAAAGTTGTAATAAAATGTCAGCAAAATATCACTGAGTAATTCTATATTTTTGTCTGGGTTTGGTGATAACAAATCGAGACGAAAAAATAAAATGACGCAGCTTTTGCTAGTCTTTAATTCTTAGGCTTAAATTATACTTTATTATGAGTTAGACATTTGCATCTTTCAAATTACCTTCAGAAAATACAAAAACTTACCGTAATTAGTTGCATTTTAAAATGAAACTATTTTTACGAATATTTTCGGTTTTTTTGTTCAATATCGGTTGCGGTACCTCACTATTTATGAAATGGAAAAAACATGCAACATTCGAATTGTCAAATCATTATCTTTAATTAAAAAACAGATTTTAGTTTGTATATAAATATTGAATTTAGTAGTTCAACTCACCCAAAACACTCCTGACATCGTTATTGGGCTGGCTGAAGTAGATGAACCGGTAGAAGCCGGGGTGCCTGACGCCGCTGCCGACGGGGAAGCTGAGCGTGATGGTGCGCGGCTGTCCGTCCGACGCAGAGCCTCCCGGCAGGCTGACCTTCGCGAGGTACTCGTACGCTATGTAGTCGTCTAGGTTGTGGAAATTGGCCTGAAAGGAAGAACAAATTGATATAATACATATATGTTTTTCGAAAAGACAGACGGTGAGCAATGAGTAGCTCACCGTCCAGTAAAGTCCCAGTCCGAGTCGACGGTGCGTTGTATTGCGCTTCAAACAATGTCAGCAAAATGGACGGGGCCCAGTAGGGTTGATGCCTAGCAGGCATCAGAGCTGCGGGATTGTTCGAAAACTTACCGTGACCCTGCAACGCAAAGGGTAACTGAGGCAACACAGGTGGATTTTAGTCAGCAGGCAGTCTTGAAAGCAAGAGTGAACAGGCGTCTTTTGGAGTCGCTTGTTCCATCATAGACCTCATATATAGCTTACTATGGTGGGATATTGTTAAATAACTTCTAATCTAGGTGGAGGGAGAAGGAGTATCAGTTCGTTACTGACTAAACGCCCACTTGCATTCTTTCAGTTGCCCTTTGCGATCCAGGACCGCAGTGACTCTTTCGAACAATCCCGTAGCCCTGGGTACCATCAGGTGAGATCGGAGTTAAAAACAAACTCATCAGTAATTAAAAAAAAAAAAAAAACGATGAGTTGAACATAGCGTTATAGGTCTCTGGGAATCTCGCTCTGACAACAATACTTTTATAGTATACTCGTTGCTGTCAACGGCTTCGCCCGCGTGATAGAAAATTATCCCAAGAGGAAACATACTCTCGGATAAAAAGCATCCTATGCGGTATTCCAGGACATGTTCTGGAATAGTGCATAGGACACTTTTTACTTTCTTCACGCTGAACAGGTAGACCATGGTCTACCCGTTCAACGTGAAGAAGTGACAAACATACAAATACACCATTTTTCGGCTTTATAATATTAGTGTGTGAAAATGTGATATTTTGTGAAACGCTTCCAACGCTATTTCAGATATCGTTCTTTTATAAAAAGACTTGTCATATAAATGAGTATTTTCACCCCTGGAAGTATGCCAATGATTTCGATATCGCTCAGCACGCCAATAAAGCTGAAATTATTTTGCAAATCCTAACTGAATGCATGTCTTTAATATATAAATATACATTTTTTGAAGTTGGCTGAAATCGCAATTCTATCATGAAAATATTCATGCTTTAGAGGCCATAAACGGCAGGGGACAGCAAAACAGTTAAGGGCAGGTAATAACAAATTTTTAATATACGTATAAGCATTTTTTTGGATTTGTCTTAAATAGGGCGAGTTTCTGAATTGAGTATTTTGAGTTAAGTATGTCTCAAACCGTACTTAAATGCCAAAATTTGACAGGTTTGCAGGCTAAAGTAGAGTTTGAGAAATACTACTTCAAATGCTTAAATCAGAAATCGGGGGTTTGTCATTTAATTTTGAGCAAACGGGATCTTCATTATTCGTTCTCTTAAGAGGGCAGGTAATATTATTGTTGTTAGGGAGACCCTATGCTAGATGGGAAGACGACATTAAAAAGATTGCCGGAATGAACTTGATGACAACAGCCCTGTCTAGAACGAAGAAGGCCTCCTCCAAAGATTGGACATCTATGGAGGAGGCCTTCACCTGTAGAGGGGTTCAGATCAGGAGATAATCAATATTTTATACTTTAAGATTAAATTTTATTGTTAAGGTACTTAGGAATAAAATTAAAATTAAGACACACTAACATACATATTGTAAATTAATGCTTTTTATTTTATTATAATGTCAATGTTATTACTTACATCGTATATACCAATCCAGTCGTTAGCGTTGACTTCAATGTCTGGTGTGAGGGTGCACTGTGTCCTGAAGTCAGCGTCTCCGATGTACCAGATGCGGTTGATTGGCGCGAACTCGACCGTCTTCTCCGTGTAGTTGGAAAACGTCTGTTGGAGAAAATGTTCAGCTTTAGGTCAGTTATACATATTAAATAAGAGAGGGATATGCATATTCATTCGTAAACTATTAAAAATGTAACAGTTAGAAGTTCCAAGGATTTTCTACTATCGAACATTCTGCCATCTTCGCCCGCGTGATAGTAGACATTATCCCAAGGAAACATACTCTTGGGATGCAGAGTATCTTTTGTGCCATTCCAGGACATAGTCTACACGTGTACCAAGTTTCATCGAAATCCGTTTAGCCGTTTGAGCTTGAAGAAGTAACAAAAATACTTACAAACACTCACAAACTTTCGCTTCTATAATATTACTATGATAAACTGAAAAATATTTTTATATGTTACCGACCAAACTAGAGTTTTAGGATGAACTAGTTTCGCCTAGGCTAAACCAGTTCTCCCCGCTCCACGGGGCTCTTATTTCTGGATGGTTACAAAAAAAAACAAACAACGAAGGCTAAGGCGGGAGCTCCGCCGCTCTTATTTCTTCGACTAATACCGCGGGTTTGGCCTAGGCGAAACTAGTTCATCCTAAAATCGAGTTTGGCCGGTAACATTTATTCAGATGCTATTTTAGTTATAAAAAATACATGCCATGTCGAAAAACTATAAAGCGGACACTTTGATAAACGATCAGAAATAGTATTTAGTTTATTTTTATTATTAAAATTATCAGTTAGCATGTTGGTAAAAAATAATGCTAAAAAAACCATGCAACAACCAAAAAAGACCTTGTAAACATCTACTTAAAGATTATAATATTTTAAAACATGCGTGCAAAATGTAATCGTGACTTACTTCAAGGCTATAAAAATCAACTCATTCATTACAGAATGAAGCGTTAACTTTCAATAACCCTCAGCCGATACGTTAGTAGGAATCAAAGAGCTAATAATTGGCAACTCGATAGGTCGGAGAGATTCCCTTACATCACAGCAACTTCGGTTGGTTACTTTACAGGTGACACATACACACCCAATCTATACCTAACTACAAGAAACATGCAAGCTAATCTTCATTCGCAATAAGATTAGACATTTAAACAAACCTTTTTTTACTGTCCGTCTTTTATTCCGTAGACATAAGGATGGAAATAAAAGCAAAAAAAGTGGTTACAATACCAACTACTTACTGCAGCCGCCTATTGTCATGCCACCAACGCCAAAAAAGGTATGTCTAATCTTATTGTGAATGGAGTAAAATGATAGCTAAGGCGTGGAATTCCCTCCCAGAATCTGTGCTACCTGATAGCTTCAGCCTGGGGATCTTTAAGTCAACAGTGAATAGTTTACTTCTAGGCAAACGTGCTCCATCATCAATCACATCATCGCCTACCATCAGGTGAGATAGTGAACGCGCGAGCGTATCAATGACAAAATAAAACAAGCTAGTACTCACCGCTACCTCCTCAAACCCTGCATCTATAGCATCACATATACTAAACGGTTGCTCATCACTCACGTCGTCCAATGAATCAGTGACCACTGACCCCTCCCCATATTCTACGACGCCAGCAGGTATGATCATAGATCGCATTCGGATGCCAGCGTGCATCACCACGGGCTCGGCCTTGACAGTGTGTTTGAAGCCCTTGCGAACCTAGCATGCGTGCGTGCAAAATTAGAACGTTAAATCAAGCTCCGGTGGGACAGTGCATAAATAAGTGCAGTTTAAAATTGAGATAGCGTGTACAGCAAACAAGTAAAAACACAGGCTCAAATCAGGTCAGGTTCAGTCTACAAAATATAACAGAGTTAAGGTGATTTTATGGAAAACAAAAGCGGAAATGAGAATTGATGTCTACACATCTTCATAGAGAACTACAATTTTCAATAAATAAAATGAAATCGTTGCATATAACCTTAGTTCAGGCCTTTTTTTTAGATGGAAAATCATCAAATAATTCTTCCCGCTCTGGGTGGAGTGAGAGCGAGTGTCACGACTATCACTAACTAAAATCCACCTGTGTTCCTTCACTGTGTTGTGTGTGATGTTACCCTTTACGTTCCAGGGTCATGGTAACTGTTTCGAAAAATCCTGTAGCCCAAAATCTTGGTTCAGACCCAAGATATGAGATTTTTTTAACCCTTTATTCTAATAAAAAAATAAAATCAGATATACTTGTAAATCAAAATATTCCATAGATTCAGTTTTCGACTTTTTGATAAAATCACCTCACTCAAGTCTATTTATTCACAATACTAACTTAAAGGCGTCTTTTGACATCGAAACAACATTTTTCAGATGTTTCGAAGTCAAAGCACGCCAACATCTGTTGGAGCAATATACCAAAAATAAACAACAAAAATTATCATAGTACCGTCAAACAAATTAGGAGCTCTACCGTGCTATACATACAAATCCCAGATACAACAAACAACCGTATTTGTTAAGATTATTAAATAATGCTCCGTTCCGCATCAAAAGAGTGTTAATTGAATTTGAATGAGTCGAATTTCCGACGTCTATAGTAACTACGAAGTCAGGTTTATGAAAAGTAAACATTTGTCTTTGATAAGCCTTTGTCTATTAGTGTATGTTTATTTGTATTTTTTTTTTGTTCGTATTATAGTTAGATGCCAGTGCCGAAGAGGTTCCCATCGACAAAAATATAAACGAACACAAACGAACTACTATACAAACCTATAAACTTCCATCCCTACTTAATTCCTCTATGTGGTGAATTTTCAAAATTCTTTCCGTTGTTTTCACAGTCGTGACATCAGAACTCATATGCGCTTATTATTTTTATATAACTTTTCTTATCTAAGCTTTATCACTCGCATAATGGATGGAAGGATGGCCCCTGTAAGACAGGTTTTCCTAGCATGGTGGTCATTGATCATCTATCTTGTACCTCGCCAAATTGTATAATATAAAAGGAGAAACTGACTGACTGACATCAACGCACTGCCAAAACTACAGAGACTAGGAGCATGAAATTCTGCAAAAGGCTTCCTTTAATGACGTAGGCGAGCACTAACAGAGGATTTTCAAAAATTCACCCCCTAAGGGGATGAAACGGGGGTGCAAAGTTGGTATAGAAAAACCTATTTTCTCCCATGGCTGCTAAAGGCCTCTATGTGAATGATATAGCCAAATTTAACGGTAAATCTCATTGGCTGTTGATATTTCGGTAAACCAATCACAGCGCTTAACTAAAGGCTAAGCTAACCCAATTTAGCTTCATTGATTTACAATATTAAACGGTAACGCGGTTCTTTTAAAGTGCAAATTCCTTTGGCTTAGCCAACCTAGAACGTCAACTCGACTAATTGATGCTAACACTCTAAGTTGACGTTATCGTGGAAAATATTTTATATTTATACCTCTTTTAGATTATCACCTAACTAATAATAGTAAACGTGTTTATACACAAAATCAACTAAAAGTGGGCAAAGGTTTGTTTTTTTTTTTGACTTGTTCGTCATCTCGCGACTAACGACTGTAAAATTCGCGCGTGCACGTGTTGAGACCTTCCGATTTTACCTATTTCTTTTTGTCTGATGTATTTATGTACAATCAGCTACAAAAACTATATATAAAATGAATAAAAAGTCTGCTAAGCGAGTTCAGAATTTTAAAGCACTCGGACATGGACAGGTTATGTTAGAAGGGGATAACGAGTGTCAAAATTATCGAACAAACGTTTCCCCCGTCATCCCTTTGGTGTTAGTTTACTTTAAACCCCGCAGACAGAAATAGGACGCCCTTGTGTATTAATAGCGATGCGTCAGTAATTCAAATTGTTGCTAAAATAATAATATTTTGAAGAAATTAGCTTTTAAATACATACATACGCAAGCAAAGCCGCGGGCAATACCCAGTTATTTATAATAATTGGTTTCAATCAGTTTTTATTTGTGTGCGAGTAGATTGGACGAAAAAAATATTTAAAATCGGAAGTCGTCGCACGCACGCGCACGCTATTACTATTATTTAATAAAACGCTATTTACATCAAACAACTTCTTGCGTTCCAGGGCCCCGATTACTATTTCTAACAACCCCGAAACTCTGGGCAAATTTTACGCTATTGATGCTACTACATTGTTTGACAAATAAATAACAAGTAATTACAAACTAGTCGGAAATTAGGCCATTATTATTAGTTGTGTTAGGTAAATAAATATAGTAGGTAGGTAATACGTCACAAACAGTCAAATTGATGACAGAGCGGCAATTAACCCATTGTTTATATTTTGTCCGATAAAAACATGAAGAACAAAGCGGAAATTAGCACGTACTTTGGCTATAATATTAATATGTAGGTACCGTCGCTATCTTTTACTAGTAATTTGGTAATTGTGCGACCGTGACAGGAATAGTAGGTACTTAACCAAAGCAAGTGCTACATAATTTTTATTAATCTGTCCTATTTTGGTAGATTAGAAAAACAACCACTGCAGTTTGTGAGGAATAAGTCAGTAACGTATATTTACCTAGGTACTATATTTCACCCATAAAAATAATGCATTATTTATGATGTTACTTTATTTTAGTGCTGAATTACTCGGATAGTTTCAAACTCTTTCCCATGACCTCAACAAACATACTCATGAATAAAGGGCACGGAGAGCCTTTATTCATGATGAATTCACGTCACTGAGTTCGTAACTACCCGAAAAATCCCAATTAATATTTAGCAGGCCAAAATACTAGGAACTCAAAAGTGCAGTACAAGTCATGCGATACAAAGTGACCTACTAACCTTTATATTGTTTCAAACTCACAGGATTCGTTCCCATAACCTCAACAAACGTACTCTTGAATAAATGGCACGGAGGGCTTTTATTCATGATGAGTTCACGTCACTGAGTTCGTAACTACCCGAAAAATCCCCAATAACATTTAGCAGGCCAAACTACTAGGAACTCATCAGTGCAGTACAAATCATACGATACAAAGTGACCCACTAACCTTTATATTCCACAACGCGACCACTGGCTTGTGGTCACTGAGCGTGTAATGTGACATCACTAGTACAAGAAAGAGATGGAACATGTCCTTTCTTATACTAGTAATTTGATAATTGTGCGACTGTTACAAGAATAGTACTTTGCCAAATCATATTCACAAGATTAGAAAAACCAACACTTGTATCCTTATTGCAAAAACCAACTAAGTACACCAACATTTTTGTATTATTATATTGTGTTATTACTATTATATACAATCAAATTTGTAGATTATTTACTTTTTGCCGAAGCTATCTTTATAAATAAGTGTTGTAGCTAATTACCGGTTTTACCTATAGATTCATCTTGATGAGACGAATGGATGAATGGATTTAACTTTAATTTGGGTAAAAATTGCAGATAGTTGGTTTTTGCAATAAGGGTACGCACTGCAGTTTGTGAGGAAGAAGTCACTAACGTACTATTGGATTCATCATAAAAAATATCATTATTATTCATAGTTTTGCTCTCATTTTTAGTGCTGAACTGCGTACTCATGAATAAAGGGCACGGAGGGGTTTTATTCACGATAAGTTCACGAAATCCCCAATAACGTTTAGCAGGCCAAAGTACTAGGAGCTCATAAGTGCAGTACAAGTCATGCGATACAAAGCGACCTACTAACCTTTATATTCATCAACGCGACCACTGGCTTGTGGTCACTAACAGTGTAATGTGACATGTGGTTGTATGACACCACCTCAGCCTTTAACGTCACATTCTCGTAGTTATTCGCGTTGACTTTGTACAGGATCCTGTCTGTCCATGACGGTTTTCGCCTGTGGACAAGTCATGTTGGTTAGTAAGACATTTCTACAGAAAGTAACATGATAGGTATTATGATTTTTCATTTATGGAACTCGATCAATTTCAGGAACGGGTCGTTATATACCTCCCAACCTAAATTGGGCCCACGAGATGTATCGTAATCTCTCTCGCATCATCCTTGTCACAGAAAACAGACCCAGTGTATCCTAGCAGCAGCCTAGTTTTAACTAAACTACTACTACTACTAGTAGTACTACTACTAGTAGTACTACTACTAGTTTTAGTTTTTGTTGTTGTGAACTAAGTGAGCCCCATAAGAGTTTGTATATGGACTTCACAGTAAACGTTTGCGCATTTCGTAATGGTCCAAAGACCAGCCCTGGTTTTGCACAGGTGAAAATCATAATTATACACAAAATTCCCTTGTTTATCGAACTTTCTATGTTTTTATTAGTGAAAACCACATCAAAATCTAAAGCGTAGTTTAAAATAAGTAAGCGGAGAAACAGACACACGCGAAAATCACCTTTCTTTTGCACTACACTATAGTATTTTATAATATGTACATATAGATCAAGTTATTTATTTATTTAAACTTTAAGTCCATTAGTGGTATATTAGCAGATTTGATACAACAAGGCGATCTCTACCAGATAACCTATGAGTTAAAAAAGAATATACTGTGGTAGGTAAGCACAATACATCAACAACATTATTTATTAATTTGATTAATGTTTTTCACTTTTTTACTAATATAGGTTTTAAGCAATTTGTAAGTACTAACCAAATATGGACATTGTCCGAAATAAATGTATATTAATAATTAAGTAATAGAAATTTGAAATAGAATTAAGATTAGATACTTTTAAAACATTTTATATGCAAAATTAATAAATACTATGATAAATATACAAACATTATAATTTGGCAAATTCTCAAGATATGAGTCATATTAATACTGAATGTCTGACGTATATTTACATAATCGTGCAAAGGAAATGATAAGATAAAGGTAATATTTATATCAATTACGTTATATTATCTTTTTATTAAATTTTATTTTTCATGATTTTTGCCGTAGGCCAGTTTGTTTTTGGTTGATATATTTGCTTAATAATATAAGAGTATAATATTTTTTCTACAAAATGTAATGAGTATGAGATAGTTACCATTTTTAAGCTACTTTTATTTTATTTATGCTCCATCACTTTTTATTCACAGTTTTTAAACAAAGTTTGCAATTATCGAGTGTAACATGTATAACTGAACGAATTAACTCAAATAAAAATGTCCTACAACTGAAGCACATATATGCAGGTACATACTTCAGCTTATCTTTGGCAAACATTCTTATTATCCATGAGTAATCGTCACATTGTTACTTCACGCTGATATTTAACTGTAATGACACATTTAGATCACCACTTCACCAGTTCAATATCTCTTTTTTCAGTTAATCTCTTGTACAAACTCAACTGTTCCAATATTTTGAAGTCTCAAGTATACTAAAAGGTATGCTACGCCAACTCAGTATTAATTGAAATAAGGAAGGTTGATAATTAACTTTTTAACCGCCTACGTCGAACTATTCAGACAAACGCTCTCGCGTTTATTTTGCCAGGATCGCCCATCTACGACCAAATACTCCATCTCGTCAACTCTTCTGTCACCTATGGGAATTGAAGAGCTAAACATAATGGAATACCCAGTCGCAAACATACGACCGTGGCGAATAGGACACGAAAACACTCGTAAGACCAATCCGACGCAAGCTGTTAAATTGTTGACTAGAATAAAAATAAAAATTTGGCAGGCACAAAAGTTCACTGTGGAATCCGCTCCCCCAGGAGATCAGAATGGCCACAAACCAATGCATCACCCAAATGTTGAGTGTAGAAAATGCCTAAAGGTGGGTCTACGCTAGAGGAGCCGAGCACGAGCAGAGCACGAACCGAGATTTATTGAGACTATAGCGCCGTACTTAGCTATAATATTTAATTTGTGTATAGATCAAGGAGTTTTTCCGGATCTGATGAAATATAGTAAAGTGATACCACTTTTTAAATCTGGGGACAGTAAAGACACTAATAATTATAGGCCGGTGTCCGTGTTGCCGGTTTTTAGCAAGATATTTGAAAAGGTGATGTTAAATCAAATGCTTAATCATTTTAACACAAATAACATCTTACACGATAAACAGTATGGTTTCACCAAAGGACGTTGTACAACTGACGCTGGTGTCTCCTTACTAAAACACATTTTTAATGCGTGGGAAGAGGCACAGGATGCTATAGACATCTTCTGTGACCTGTCTAAGGCGTTTGATTGTGTGGTTCATGAAACATTACTCCTGAAACTTGAGCATTACGGACTAGGCAAAACAGCTTTAAACTTATTAAAATCTTATTTGATTGACAGACAGCAACAAGTTCAAATAAACGGTGTCAATTCGTCGGGATTAAATGTGAAAATGGGGGTACCCCAAGGTTCAATTTTAGGTCCTTTTTTATTTTTAGTTTATATTAATGATTTACCCTATTTGTTGCAAAATAAACTTAATATGGTGTTGTTTGCCGACGACACTTCTTTGATTTTTAAGATAAATAGAAGGACTAATAATCTTGACGACGAAAATAACGCACTACTGCAGGTCCAAAACTGGTTCACTGCTAATAATCTAGTTTTAAACGGGAAAAAAACTAAATGCATAAGATTTTCCTTACCGAATGTCAAAAGTAGTGATTGTGACGTAATACTAAACGATGAAAAACTAGAATTTGTCGACAAAACTGTTTTCCTGGGGATAACGCTTGACTCAAGGCTACAATGGGGTCCTCACTTAACATCTCTTGCAGGACGGCTTAGCTCAGCTGCATATGCTGTTAGAAAAATCCGCCAATTTACGGATGTTGATACCGCTAGACTAGTCTATTTTAGTTATTTTCATAGTATCATGTCATACGGTATCTTATTATGGGGACGGGCTGCAGACATTGACTCAATTTTTATTCTACAGAAAAGAGCTATCAGAGCTATTTACAATCTCCGCCGGTGCGATTCTCTAAGGGAACTGTTTAAGGATATTAACATCATGACGGTGCCTTGTCAATATATCTATGAAAACATCATGTACGTTAGAAAAAATCTTCATCTTTTTAGCAAAAGAGGCGATAGACATAATTATGCTACAAGAAATAGGGACCAATTAGTTCAACCAGGTTTCAGACTGGCTAAAGTGGCCTCTTCTTTCATGGGGTACTGTTTGAAATGTTATAATAAAATACCTCCCCAAATATTAGAACTCAATGAAACGAAATTTAAATCTTGTATTAAACGCACACTATGCAGGCAAGCATATTATAAGTTGGAGGATTATATTCAAGACAAAAATGCCTGGCTCAATGCTGGTCCAGCTCCACTACCACTGGGGGTACAAATTGATTAGAATTTGTTAAATTTGTAAAGTATTATTGTAGTTAATTATTATTGTATTTAGTATTGTATAATGTAGAAGCATTTTTTTCAAACTTTGTAAATGTGACTACCATGGAGCTATTTTATGGTTTTTAGGTTACTATTGGATTTGTTTGACATAAATGAGCATGGCAGTTGAGAGTTTGTCATGCTCGCTCAAATGTCTCACTGATGGTGGCGCGTGTGTTGGATCATTCGGTTCCCTTCAAAATGGTTGAGCTGAGTGGTGCTAATATTCGCGTCGGTTCCGTGAACGGGCGCTGTCAGTTGAGACTGGTCATCTCTTAGCTGCCAGTTGCTATTTTAATATCTATATTTAGTTTTTATTTTTACATTATTGACATTGTTCTCACATGATAGCGACAAGAAACATGTAACAGAGATATTTGTAATTGCAAAACATGATTGAAAAGAGTGTCCATGGAGTTTCTTGCACATTCTTCTCCATAGAGATCTACGCTTTGGAATGTGCAATTAGCATCATTTTTTCTGACTGACTGACTTCTTGACATTTCAAAAGTGCCTGTAAATGGTTTATTTGAAATAAATGCTTTTGAATCTTTGAATCTTTGAATCTTGAATCTTTGAGCTTCTCTAGCTAGTGTGCTAGTGTGTAAAGCATTTAATAAATGAGGGAAACGTAAAAAAAAAACATCTCCCTAATACTCACTTAATATCATACTCATCCCCACCAATCAAGAACTTGTAAGTCGGCGGGAACCGAATATCATGTTCCGTGAACTCTGAGAACGCTTCGCCAGAATCCATGACCGCGATCAGCTGATCATGCGTCAGGAGTGACGCGTACTTGTCCTTTTCGATCTTCTGCAGGATGGCGACGATCTCTTCTGACGTCGGACTGCTGCCCGCTGGATGGTCGGTACGGAAGTTCAGGTCGCCTATCCAGATGACGTAGCTAGAATGGAGAAAGAGTAAGTAAGAATATGCGTGTTCGTTGTAGTTAGAAAAAAAAAGTTGGACGGTTTTAGAGCAATAGTGGCCTAGTGGATCAAACCCAGGTAGCCAGTTTACTTTGTGTAATTTATTTTATCACTGCTTCTCTCATAAAGAAAGAAAACATCGTAAGGAACTCGACAGGTCCTAGAACCAAAAATTCAATGACACGTGACATCCACCAATCCGCACTGGGCCCGCATAGTTTATTACGGCCCATTCCCTCTTCTAGAGAGGAGACCCGAGACCCAGCAGTGGTAATATCATAAGGCAGGCAGGTATATTATGCTATTGTATATTAGATGGACGATTTTCAGACACAGTTTATAGCACACTACAAATTACATAAGAGATACAAGTAAACAGTATACGGCTACTGTCGCTTATTGGTATAAGTATGAGGAAAAATAACAAATAAAGGAAAAGTAGAATCCACTGATAGGATCTCGCTTGCAGGGGAAAGACCAAGTCCAATTGCATCATAATAAAATTACAAATAACTACAGTCATACATTTCTCAGTAAAAACTCCATACTATAACATCTCAATTCAATCTCAAGCTCAATTAACTTATATTCTTAAAATTAAGTCTTCTAAAACTAAAATGTCTATAGATTCACAAAATCTCGTTCCATGGCCTCTGATTGTACTGGGCATTGAAGTACGATATGGGGAGTTAATGGCAGGAGTGAATGAGTGAGAGTGGTTGTTTTAATTATTTATTGGTGTAGGTTTCTATCTTAAGCGTCTGCACAACTGAACAATCTGTGGATCATTGAAACAGTCGCGATCTCGGTAAAATGGTGCTGAGTATTTTATTGTCTCAACGACTATCTCAACGAAGCTTGCCGAAAAGGCCGACTGGAGACATTTTCTGCCTGCTGCCTAATACTGTTTTTACAGTACTAGGCAGCAGATGCAAAACATACCAATGCTTTTGCATTGGTATGTTTTACATCTGCATGCTAATGGAAAACAAAGTGACTATATTAAACGAAGACATGGCTTAAAGGACTTAGTATCCAAGCCAAAAATATTTGATAAAAAAGTACGATTTGACAAGTTCTTAATTCAAAATTGGAAAAGGAAACCAATCCTCTAAATAAAATAGCGCTCTAAAAACCTCCATGTCACTGCTGATAAGTGATAACGTAACTATAAGGAAAATACTCGGAACATAGACGAGCTTCATTGATAAAGAAAATCAGAGATTGGGTTTTCCTATTCACACATTTTTAATTTTTACTAAATTCGCTATCAGTTTGAGACATAAATATAGTAATATAAGTAGATCTGATAAAGCACGCGTGATGTATAGATATTCGGATTATATACCATGTTCATCATTTGGAATGATAGTATAGGTTGATCAAGAGATATTTTATGTAACATATGTCGGTAATAAAGATAGACTACGATTATTTTAAGTTTTGCTACTGTTTTATTTAATTTACAGTTAGTAATTAAATTGTTTTTATCTTCTATGTTTTTTGTCTGTTTTCAATGATACGTCGATTAAAATATTTTTTTTTTTTTCGAATTATGTGTTATATTTTTAACGGTATATTTATAAAAATTAAATGACGATATATGTAGGTAAGTACATAAGAAACTAAAATATTAACTAACTATTCATACTAAACCTAACTATGTACAGTTGTACATAATATAACACAAAAACAAAACACACTCAGGGCGTTGAATTTGTCCTCCACATCGCTGTCATCCAGAAATGTGCCCAGAAGACTGGCAGCATTGCCATCTTGAATGGCATTGCTAATTCTTTGGGGAAAGAACATGCCAGTCATAATATATTACGTATTTAAAGAAGTATGATCGGTAGCTAAAATGAAATAAGGTGTCCAATATCATCGGAAGAAACAATTTTTCGTAAGTATCAAGCATTAAGTTACAGTAAATGAAAAAGAAACCAATGACTGAGGTACAAAGGTAAATTTATACTTAGATGCTTACTTACGTATGTAAATAATGATAATAACCTTTTTTATGTAAGTAGCCACATCACACGATTCTTAAGAAAGACTAATGATCACGAGACAATGTACGGCCTTTTTTTTCAAAAGCTTCAAGCAAATCTTTCGCAAACCGATTTATGTAAAAACGGACATACATTACGATGAAACACGTTACATAAGCACTTTTTGATTTTCTCATAAATAGAATATTAAAAAACAACTATCATGCTTTAAACAGCTAAGCTAATAAAATGAAAAGTAGAAAAGGGACAGGAAACGTGTGCGAGTAAGTCCCGCGTTCCCTACTCATGGTAAAAGGAGGAAAATCGTTTCCTCTTAAATTCAGTAACTCATCATTTCAACCAAAGAATGCCCAATGCTGGACATACGCCTTCCCCAAATGACGACACAACGACCGATCTTGTGTCTCGCATCCAGCGGGCACTCTTTAATACACTATAGTAAGTATACAATTATTGGTTATAACTTTTAATTTGTTAAACGTTCAAGGTTTATAACATTTTAATTTGTTAAAATCTAAGCAAATGACACTTTTGCTGCATCTGGAAATCAGCTTATGGCGCTTTTGGCATAAGTATCGAGTTATTTTTATGCCTTTATGTATTTTAGTTGTGTTTAAACCTGAAACTGAAACTCGTCTGAAATCCGAAGAAAAATAAATACTTACTCATGATACAAAATGTTTGTAGTCTCGCCAACATGATACATGTGTTGTTTTATGATTGAGTTGTAGTCGTTGATGCGATCAGCCAGCAGATGCTCGTGGGCAGTCAGATGGGAATTCACGAGACACACCGAACACCCGTATATGTTGAATCTTATACTAACAGCCCCTTTGTTACCCTGAAACAAAAATGTTTTGTAAATTCCTATGTGTTGTTAGATTTCAATGGGCGGAAATTCGGTAGGAAGTCAATGCTCAGCTTTTCATATTTATATAACAATTTGCCTGCTGTGGTCTTCCCGTCCGATTATAATTTAGGTGTCTTCAAGACTAGAGTGAACAGGTTATTAATATAGTAGTGCGCCTCGCCATTAACGATTGCATTACTGCTTACCATCAGCTGCTTCTAGTTTTGTATGATATCTTTATTTATGGCCGTTTTTAAAAACAAACGATATTTAGTACTCCGAATCGATACAAGCGATGTAGCGACGCTTAAGGGAGGCTCACGTTCAGCAACGTGAACGTCTTTCGTCTAGAATAATAATGAGACGAACCCTAAAAAATATAAGCACTCTTGGATTTGCTCCAGCTCAACACCGAGAGCTGAAAATACAACAGTACAATAATATTTATTAGGAATTTATTTACTTGTCGCAGTGTTAGCGAAAACGGACATGTATGTTTTTAGTTCATATTGGTATAAGTAATATAAGAATAGTATTTTAATTGTACCACTTTTATGCTATAATAAAAGTATGAGGGTTAGCCAACGCGACACACAGACGTGTAGGCTATTTTAATGCATAGGTTGCATGCATGATTAAGCCAGGTGGATATTTGAAACCACACTGGAAACTGGTTGACAGAAGAGCTCGTGTTACTATAATCGAGCGTCTCTAATCCAACTCTTAAGGCAATAACCATATTTGTGGAATTGTTCGAAAGGGGTACACTACATAAATACGAAAAACTTTATTCCGACAGTCACAAATACGAATTTCAAAATACCGATTTTCATAATTCCGAATGGTTCATAATTCCGTATATAATAACTCCGACTTATCAGTACTCCTATTTTTATAATTCCTAAATTTCAATATTCCTAACGTTTATAATTACTATTTTCAAAATACCGAGTTTCAATAAATCGAATAACAAAAATTCCGACTTAATGATAATTCGAAACATCAAAAATACGAATTCCGTTTATTAAAATACCGATTAATACAATTCCGAAATAAAAACGCATTATAAATGACAAATAAACACATAATTGCTCGTCAAGGACTATGCCTTAAACTTGCTGTTAATCGTTTATTTTTCAATTTTTTTAGTATAGTTAGATTACTTTTCATTCAAATTATAATCTTAATATTTGTTCAAAACTACCAGTCATTAACTAACACAACCACACACTTACAGACATTACAAAAAACAGAAAACCCCAATCACAAATACTTTCACATAACATACTCATACATAACAACACTTCTCAATACCGTAAAAAACGCATACGTCCGATGCACTTGCCACTTCATCTTTATGCACAAAATATTACTTGTTTATAAAACTAGCTCACGCTCTGGTGTTCCTTTTATAATTAAAAATGGCTAATTTGATTACTATTAATAACGACCTAGACAAATTTACCGTAGGTGACTCCTTTATATGTGACCCAGATGATTGCCTAAAGCATGTCAACGTCAATGGTAGCAATCTTAAATTACTGCATTTAAATATTCGTAGTGTAAATAAAAATTTCGATCAACTTCTAGTACTATTGCGCTTAACAAAAATTAATTTTGACATCATAGTTCTTACAGAATGTTGGCTAAGTAAAGTAAATGATTTACCTATATTAGAGGGTTTTCAATCTCACTCAACCAAAATAAATCTCAATCAAAATGACGGAGTAATAATCTTTTCTAAACTAGGACTACAAACTAATATTTGGGAACCCATCTTTAGTGGCGGGACTTGCCTTGTATGTCAAATCGACAACAAGCTAGCAATAGTGGCAATCTACCGCTCTCCGTCGTACAAGTCCAACGAAGATTTTGATAATTTCAAAACTAGCCTAACTAATGTTTACGATACTATATCCGCCTGCCCAAATATAGTATTAGTGGGCGATTTAAACATAGACCTAATCAAACGTAATGAGGATAATAAATGTCTCGACTACCTTATCTTAAATGCTTCCCAAGGGTTACTGCCCACCCACGAATTTCCCACTCGCCTTGAAAAAAGCCTTGATCACATTCTTGTTAAGACTAAATTATTGACGACGACACTGGTTTTAGAGTCCCACATTACTGACCACAAGCCCATTCTTCTTGACATCATAGACGCAAACCCTGCGCGCAGTACAAGTCACTTCTCCACCCGCCTTAACCATGAAGCAATTAAGCTAGAACTGGAGAATACCGATTTTTCGAGTATATACTCGGCAGAGGACACTAATATTTCAATGAACAATCTTATAAACATTGTAAAGATGGTCATATCTAAACACACAACTCAAACTAAAATCCCTCGGCAAAAAAGAACTCTAAAACCCTGGATAACTCCTGGTCTCTTAAAATGCACTAGACACAGAGATAAGTTACACACACAATCCAAAAGAGCACCAGATAACCTAATACTTAAACTTACCTATAAACGCTACCGAAATTTTTGTAATGACCTACTCCGAAAGCTAAAGATCGCATACGAAAGAAGTGAGCTTGAGAAAGCAAGTAATAAACCTAAGTTATTATGGAAAACAATAAAGGAAATAACCAATACTACGAAAATATGCGCAAGTCCCGTTGAGTTATTAAAAATACGCAATAATCCCAAGTCGTCTGTGGATGAGGTTTGCAGTTTTTTCAGCAATGTAGGAAAAAAGCTGGCTGACAGCATCATATCCCAAAACCACACCCCATCACCTCGGTCTAACGATCAGTCTCATCCAAATGGTACAAACCCTTCTGTTGTAAACTCTCTTGCGTTCTTAGAGGTAGATGAAGCAGAAATAGAGTCGCTTATCCTACAGTTAAGGAATGACTGCGCTATTGGATGGGACGGTATATCGCCTTTCTTATTAAAAAACTGTCGTCACGCTCTGATACCGCCACTTACCTACATATACAACCGCTGTCTGCAATTGGGAGTGTTCCCGGATGCTCTTAAAAAGGCGCTAGTCCATCCCATACACAAGGGCGGGAGCAGAAACTGTGTCAATAATTATCGGCCTATATCAGTTTTACCGACACTTTCTAAGATCCTTGAAAGAATCTTAAACAATCGTCTCACGAGTTTTTTAAGAAAATATAAAATTATAGCTGATAACCAGTATGGCTTCCGAGCTGGTGTTTCAACAGAAGACGCTGTGCTAGGATTGACACAAGATGTAGCTAAAAATTTAGACAAAAAGACAAAATGTTTAGGTATATTCTTAGACCTTTCTAAGGCATTTGACACAGTTTCTGTCCCCATCCTTATCTCAAAATTGGAGCACTTAGGTGTACGTGGCGTGTCACTTGAAATCTTCAAAGATTATCTCAGAAATCGTACCCAGGCTGTTAAAATTGACTCCCACGTCAGTGAAGAGGAGTCTGTTACTTTCGGCGTCCCTCAAGGCAGCATACTAGGCCCCACCCTCTTTCTGATTTATATCAACGACCTCTGCAATATGAACCTTCCACACACCAAGATATACACATATGCTGATGACACTGCAATCTTAGTTCGAGGACCTACTTGGGATACTATCAAATCTATGGCTGAGTCAGCAGTAGCGGAAATAATGAAATGGCTCAATTTAAATCTCCTTACTTTAATTCATTAACGCTCAGGCGGTAGCCGGCGCCCGGAAGCCATTGTCTTACTATTGTGTCTCTAATTACGCACGTCAAAAGGTTAAATATAGACAAAACTTGCTACATCCCTTTTGCTATCAGGAGAAAAACCGCACCATCACGCAGTTTTTCAATTACTGCCCATTCATGCTTTAACCAATCAGCCTCTTGCTGTTGTCCTGCACTCACTAGAAGTGACAGCGTAAAATATCTAGGTGTCCATATAGATGACGGACTTACGTGGAAAAAGCAACTAGACGCTGTCACGACTAGAACTCTGCGGCTAATATATATATTTAAATCCCTCCGAAACTCCGCAAATGCCGATATTTTAAAAATGGTATATTACGCACTATGTCAATCGGCCATAGGATATTGCATCCCTGTGTGGGGTGCAGCTTCGAAAGGTAACGTCCTGAGGGCAGAGAGAGCACAAAGGGCCGTACTAAAAGTAATGACAAGGAAGCCCCATAGATACCCAACGACGCAATTGTATGCAGACTGCAAAGTTCTTACAGTTCGTCAACTCTTTGTGCTTCAGTCTGTCCTAAGGATCCATCGCAGCCTTCCCCCATCTAACCCTAAAAAGCGCACAAACCTTCCCACAGGCACCCAACACAAGACCACCTTCGCTAAGCACCAGTATTACGTCATCAGCGCTTACATTTACAAAAAGATCCATAAAAAAATAAATATCTTAGACCTCAACAAACACAACTTAAAACTAAAAGTAACAGAATGGCTACTTGAACAGGACTATACCGAAACGGAGACTTTGCTTACTTACATAACCTAATAAGCACATATTTACTCATTCATCTCTATGCTCACACTTACTCTTAAATTTCTGCATCCACACACACTTGCACAAACAACTCACCCACTCACTCACACACAAACCCCTACACACTTACATTCACACTCATTCACACTCACCCTTACAAACTCATACTTAATTTTAGAAACAAATGTTAATTATAACTCTTTTTTTTCCCCCCTCTGAAAAAAAAAAATCGACACCGTCCACTCATAAACATACCTCTTAGAATGTTATTGCGAAACACTGTCCCTTAAGACACAGGATAACCTAGTTTAAGGGACAGAGTTTAAATTATTGTGTACAGGTTTCTGCAAAATCTAAATTGTTTTATGCTTTTATTTTTATTTTTCTATACCATGAAAGTATAAACTGTTAACATAAGAAATAATTATCTGTAACTTTTGGGAAATAAAGATATTTATTATTATTATTATTATTTGTTTAGTTCTTTATAGTTCTTCCCGTATAAGAGAGATTAATAAACCTTACACACGGGCCGGGGCCAAGTATGTAAGGCGGGATTTAAATGGAAAAGGTTGATGTCAGTGTTGAAGAAGTCAGGAACTTTCTAGTGATACGACAGGTGTTAAGGATGGTGGCTTTTTGGAGCATATACAATGTTTGAGCTGGCATTTGTAGAGTGTTGAGGCTTTGTGCGAGAGATTTTGGTATTATGCCTGTAGACGAAAGAACAATCGGGACAATATGAACTGTTTGAGCTTTCCATTGGGTTTTAATTTCTATGGCGAGATCTTGGTACTTACTGAGCTTTTCGGATATTGTGGTTTGAACATTGTGTGAGTTAGGTATTGCTATGTCTATCAGATATACTGTTTTGTTAGTTTTATCGTGTACAGTAATATCGGGTCTATTGTAGTGAATAGTTTTGTCTGTAATAATAGTCCGATCCCAGTAAATTTTGATGTCC
The DNA here is from genome assembly GCA_905147345.3 of Mythimna impura. Taxonomy (NCBI): domain Eukaryota; kingdom Metazoa; phylum Arthropoda; class Insecta; order Lepidoptera; family Noctuidae; genus Mythimna; species Mythimna impura. Next base: position 18,076,020 of record LR990353.1, on the reverse strand, counting down.
TTACTTTCTAAAATTATTTCTGGGGTATATTTATAATACGGCATCATTTCAGTTACAAGTTTATATTTGTATGCTAAATGTTGGTGTATAATTGCAGCAACTTGGTCATGACGGTGTTTATAATCTGTTTGGACTAGCGATTTACATGCTCCTGTTATATGTTGGATGGTTTCGGAGGCACTGTTGCAGTGTCTGCAGAAATCAGTCGGCTGATTCTGGTCTTTCATGATATATTTTCTGTAGTTACGAGTGGCTACTATTTGATCCTGTATCGCTAGCATAAAACCCTCAGTCTCTGGAAACAATTCGCCTCGTTTGAGCCATTCGTTCGACATCAATTTATCGACGTGTGGCTGGCTCAGGGAGGCTCGGTGTCTTCCATGAAGGGCTTTCTCAGACCATGCTGCAATTTTTTGTTGTGTACTTGTAATGTGTTCATTTATTTGCGTGTTCCTATTTTGGAGATTTAGTGGCGTGAGTTTTTTATCTATGTCCGATATCTGTTTGTGTAGTAATGAATTTTCTGATTTATAATGGAAGTACACTCTGAGTGAATGTATCTGTTTATTGTGTAAATTCTGGATGTCTATCAGTCCCCTTCCTCCTTCTTGGCGAGGCAGTGTAAGTCGTTGTATGCACGATTTTGGATGGTGTTTTCTATGCTTGGTAAGGAGTATGTGGACAGTACGCTGTAGTTTTTTGATATCAGTCTTTGACCATTTTATAATTCCGAAAGAGTATGTGAGAATAGGTATTGCAAATGTGTTGATGGCTTTTATCGTATTTCTAGAGTTCAGGTTACTTTTTAAAATAAGGTTGAGGCGGTGTGAGAATTTTTTGAGCAGTTCTTGTTTTGATAGTTTTTGTTGTATCTGTCTGGACTGTTTAAAACCTAAATACTTGTAAGTACTCTGTTCATCCATTGGGTCGATTGATTCACCTGATCCTAATGTTTAACTATTATTTTGGATTTTACCTTTTACAACGGACAAAATTTTGCACTTATCCACTCCGAATGACATACAAATGTCATCAGAAAATAGCTGCGTTGTATCAGCTAGTTGAAAAAGTGCTCCCTTGTCTGCTGCATATAACTTTATGTCATCCATGTACATTAGGTGTGTTAGTTTGTATTGTGTATTATGGTTTACCAGTGTGAATCCTACGTCTGTTTTATCTAGCAAGTGTGACAGTGGATTAAGTGCCATGCAAAACCATAGAGGACTCAGAGCGTCTCCTTGAAAAATTCCACGTTTAATAGAGATTGGTTCAGTAGCTACTGTAGTCGAGGATGAGTGAATTTTAAGAACAGTTTGCCAGTTCTGCATAGACGTTTCTAAGAATTGCTTCAGAGTTGGGTGAATTTTGTATAAATTTAAAACGTGTAATAACCAACTGTGCGGAACTGAATCGAAAGCCTTTTGATAATCGATAAACATAGTATGAATATCTTTCCTACATTTAGCAGCGTTGTTCATTGCTATCGCGTCAATGGTTAGTTGTTCTTTACATCCTTGGCTATGCTTACGACATCCCTTTTGCTGTTCTGCTAGAATGTTATTTTTTATCAAATGTTCGTATACTACTTCGCTTACGCAGGCTGTTAGTATTTTGTACAAGGTTTGTAGACAAGTAATTGGTCGGTATTTTGCGGGGTTTGTGGTGTCATTTATATCTTTAGGTATCATATAAGTTACTCCGTGTGTGATGTATATTGGAAGTAAATGTGGCGATTGTATGAATGTATTTAAATGGTTATATAAGAAAGGATGTATGCTAGAGAATTTTTTATACCAGTAGTTATGGATGTTGTCAGTGCCTGGTGATTTCCAGTTGTGTGTACGCTTAATGACTTCTATAAATGTTTCTATAGGTATAAACTCAAATTCCATATCAGGAATTTCTGTAGCTGCATGGCTGACCCAGTCTACGTGTTCATTATGGTATACTGGATTTTCCCAAATATTGGCCCAAAATTCTCGTAGTGATTCCGGTGAAGGTGTATCTAGGCTTTCGTTAGTAATGTCTCTGTTGTTAGATGTTAGGTTCCTATAAAATATTTTTTCATTGTTTTTAAATTTTGCGTTTTGTACTTTGCGATTAGTGCATGTTATGTATCTTTTAAGCCTGCTAGATGCTGCGCTCAATTTTTGTTTTAGAGTATCCAAAAAGTGTTCTATTTGTGTATTAGAATTTTCGTGTTGAGCGTGCAATTGGTATTTTAATTTTATTTGTTCGACTGCTGCTACTAATTTTTGACTTCTACTACCATTAATGAAATGTGTCAGCCTACCTATATTTACTCTTAAATTTTCGATTTTCTTTTCTAACCTGATTTGCCACTTTGGTTTTCTATATTTATATGTGCGGCGTTCACTTTGTGTTAGGTCCGATATTTTAGCTCCGTTGCATTTAGCTGCCGTCCATGCTGCACAATAAATTATGGTCTGCAATTTGATAAACTCGGTATCACCATTAACGTGCTTAGGAAGAATGACGGTATTTATGTAATTAACTATTGCAGAAAACTTTCTGGAAGTCTTCTGCTTGGGAATATATGGTCTATTAGTGGGGTGTGTATCTATAAAATTTAGTTGTGCTTGTTGAAATGTGGCTTCAATTTCTGTACTACTATCTAAAATAGAATTAAAATTGATTGGCTCAGATTGAGAAATATTTATGTTATTCAAGAAATTATTATCTTCTTCTATATTCACTAATGATTCAAGAACAATGTCACCTCCACTACTGTTATTTAAGGCAACGTTAGTTGTGAGGGTGTTTGTAATTAGTGTGTTAGGGGTATTTTCGTTTATGTCAGATAGATCTGACTCGGTCTGTAATTGTGTATTTAAATGATCGCCACTTGTTTGTTCAGTATTTTGGGTACTGTTGTTGATATTCTCTAATTCTATAGCTACCTGATTTCTGATTTCTTCTAACCTCTTAGTGTCTATATATACATTATTTATAATCGCTCTCACTTGATCAGATAATCTTTGCTCTGTTACATGTGTTAATTCTGGGTATATATTTATAAACTCTTCACGTAAATGTTTTCTATAGACTGTTTTATTGGTTTCTAATTGCGTGACAGTATAATATATTCTAATTATTGCTTCATTATGTTCGTTCGTCCATCTCATACGCTGGCTGAACTGTGTGTTAGTTTGTGTGGAGTGTTGCTGTATCTGAGTGTAAAACATTTGTAATTCAGCCCTGACTTCTTCATAAATCTGATCAATTGTTTTCTGTGGTAGCAATTTCTTTTGAATTATTGCTCTACGCTGGTCACCTATTCTTTGTCGGCTTACTTGCATATCCGGGTATTTTTCTAAGAACTTAGTATGAAGCGATGGAAGATATGCATTTTTGTCCGTGTCCATATTTGTGAGATAAAGGTAAGTGCGTAGAATGAATTCATTCATTTCAATACTCCATTTCCTACGACTTGTTGCAGTCCTAGCAGTGGGTACAGTATCTTCGACGGAATTTGTCTCCTGTACAACATCTGCTGACTGTATTGATGATGAAGATGGCGTCGAAATGACGCGGAAAGATTGTGACGATGATGTGATTGATGGAAAAAGAGATGAGGGAGATAACGAAAAAGGTTGTATAGTTTCGTCATCTATTTGAGGCATACTTGCCAGAAGTTTTTTAGTTTTAGATCTAGTATTCATGATATTCCCACGAGAAGCTAGGGACTTATTATTATTATTATTATAAGGAGAGGAGTGTAATAAATATTATGTATAGTATGAGGGTGTAGAATAAAAAAACTAATGACAGATGCGTTTTCCTCCTTATAATTGCATAGATTGTTTACAGTTATTATCCTTGTGTATATATATCCTATAAATCTCTAACCTAAGTTCTAACCTAACCTAAGTGATTCATCAATAATACAGGGGATTTGCAGCATGCAAGCAGGCATGCAGCGTGCAAGCAAGCATGCGACATGCAAGCAGGCATGCAACATGCAAGCAAGCATGCAACATGCAAGCAAGCATGCGTCATGCAAGCAGGCATGCAGCATGCAAGCAGAAATGCAACATGCAGCAAGCATTGTTTCTGCCACGTCTCCGGCGCTGCGGGGTTTGGGCGGCCCCACGCGAGCTTATCGTCGCAGATGGTTTTAACGCTCACCACCGCAGCTTCGGCTTGCGGGCCTCTAAACCACCTGCTCCTCAGCTCGCGGGCCGCCCCACCCCTCCGCGCCTACGCGGGTTTAAATTACACTCTAGGGGTAGGGCAGACAAGACTGCGTGAAGTCGGTTTTGCAGCGATTCGTTTCTGTCACTAAATTTTGTAGCACAACATGTTGACTTTTATTTTATTCGAAGTATTGAAAATCGGAATATCGTTTTTCGGACAAGAGAACCCTTCGAGCATTTGATTCTTCGAACGTATGAAAATCGGAAAACTGACAAATCGCATTTACGACTTTCGGTAAAATAAATTTCGTGATTTTTAATAATAGACATTAGAATTCTTAGGTATTATGAAATTCGGACTTTTGAAAATCGGAACATCGAAATTCGGAATAAAATATTTCGGAGTATTTGGGTGTTCCCGTTCGAAAGAGTTACCGCGGCTCTAAAACGCAAAGGGCAACTGAAAGAATACAAATAGGTGGTTGGGTGGAGGGTGGGTGACGGTAAAAATCTGACACTTCCTCACATCCCACCTAAAGCGGAAAGAGTTATTTGATGATTTCCAAACTTAAATTAAAAAAGGGATGATACCACACCAATCCTTAAATTATCGATATCATCGATTTACGGAAGAACGGTTCAGTCGATGTCGATCGACAATTCCACTTACACCAACAGCTAATCCTACAACAATCGACCAACATCATCATCAAATAATTTGAGTGTATATCAGCTCTGTGATTGATGACAGTAAAGAGTTTTTACAAGACCAGCGCCTCGAAGGCACCTTAGATAAACGTGATACGATGGCTATCGACAACCTTGAGGGTTTGATGTCAACTACAATACGCGATGACGAAATCAGGGGCCAAATACACACATTATGGTGTGCATGTAATTTATAATAATAATAATTTATTCATTTAAAGACAACTTTTGGTCCAAATTATCTGTTAGTACTTATCACTTATTTCTATGTTAGTTCCGAAGTTCAATAATAATTCTTATAATCTAATTTATGTTGTGATATCTGAATTTATCAACAAGAGCACTCGACTTTTAAAAAGAAATGAAAAAATAAGTTAAGTGATTTTTTTTTTTTTCATGCACATCAATGCTTACTATCGGGTGAGATAGTGGTCAAACTCGAGCCAACCAATAATAATCAATTAATTATTCAATTTAAAAAAAGCTATTATGTGTGGAATATAACATCGCGCCATAATATCCACCATCGAGTGATAAAACCGACACGGCTCCGCTGTAATCGTGCACCCTAGTGGAACACTAGCGCATAAATAAACCAAATTATACAAGAACACCTTGCCGCTCTGAAGGCCAGCATAACATATGCTGGCCTTCAGAGCGGCAATCATCTGTGATTTGTCAGAATAGACCAGTTTCTTTTCTTTTCTTTTTTTTTCTTTTTTTCTCAATACACAGTGAATGGAGGTATAGAACCTGGGGATCTTTAAGTCAAGAGTAAATAGGTTACTTCTAGGCAAGCGTGCTCCACCGTCGGCCACATCATCGCTAACCATCAGGTGAGATGGTGGTCAAACGCGAGCCTACCAATAATACAAAAAAAATATAGAGGAATTGAACGTAGCTCACGGAAGATGAGGCGAACAGATGGAATAGAACACTGATGATTGTGTATTGTTCTACGGTTAAATTTAAGAACTAAATAAAGGTCAGTCTGCGTGCCTTCAACAGCTCTAGCCAAGTTAGCCACAATACACTGTCAAAGTTCGAACGGTCCCATTGCAAAACTCTATACAAAACGAACATCGATATATAGGCTCCCATCGATTTGATATTTACCCGATAAGCACCATTGATATCTTTCAATAACTTATCAACGTTTAAATACTATGACATTGTACGTTTCTGATTCAATATCGCGCGGCAGACCATATCCTTTTTTTTTGTAGGTGGGAAATCATCCAGTGACTTCTCCTGCTCTAGGGCGGAGCGAGAGGGCATGTCAGACTTTTACTGGCTAAAACCCACTCCTATTTTCCTTTTTTGCCTTGGTAGGCTTCGGCCCTGTTGGACCCCTACGCGCCGTCGACGACTCGGGCTCGGTCCAGACGGTTACCGGACGGCCGGACGGCGAGCTAGGGAGACCATATCCTGGGATACCATATATCACATAGAATAGGTTGAGCTGGCAATGGCTGGGGCATATATCTTGCACGTTCCGGTTTATCGATTTTTCTCTGGTAAGTAGGTACTTTCCTCAAAAGGTTAGTCCGAATGCTATATTTCGTGATCGTTTAAAATCATGTCCATGTAACTCTGATTACCCATTTTATGTCTTATTTTCAGGTGTAATCAGGAAATGTAGAGCACCCCAACTAGTTTACTTGTAAAATAATTATGTCATTTCATTTCAATAATACCTATCTGTAGATGACGTCGTCCTGACGCGAGTGAAACCATAAAAGAACAACATAATACCAGTTATTATGTACCACATGCGATTCATAACAATAGGTAATGTATAAGATGCCATGGTCGATTTATTTAATGGAGCAAACTCCCACCATAGCCAACTATAATTGCGGTTAGCGAGAAGTGCCAGGTCAAACACTTCATGTTGATGTTATAACCTCACAATTATAAGTTTATAAATAACCAAGTAACTACAGTAAGACATTGTAACATCTGAACCCCTACCACGAGATCTTAATGCGATTCTCTTGACGACCTATACTGAACTGTTAAAGGGATGGAGCTATATAGGGCGACTGGTAATTAGTGACCGATACTTAAACACGTGATTGTTCTCATGATTACAAACAACTTTCCCAAAGAAACTTTTTTTATATTCGGATGGTGGAGGACTGGGCCCTGGAGTCAGGCCTGGTCGTCCTAAACCGGGGTTCTGTCCCCACGTGCGTGCGGATGCAGGGCGAGACCGTGGTGGACATATCGTTCGCGAGCCCCGCTCTGTCTCCGCGCGTCATTGACTGGCGCGTCATGGAGGGGGTGGAGACGTACTCAGACCACCGGTACATCCGGTTTGACGTCTCCGCCCAGACCTCGACCGCGCCGGTCCGACAGAACCCATGTGGTCCGCGGTGGGCACTAAAACAGCTGGACCGGGAGCTCCTCCTTGAAGCCGCTATCGTACAGGCCTGAGTGTCAGCACCGGACAGGCCTGTCGACATAGATGCCGAGGCGGAGTGGTTCCGGGAGGCCATGTCGGAAATATGCGACGTGGCAATGCCCCGAGTCCGGCCAGGACGTGCCCGGCGTCAGGTGTACAGGTGGTCGCCGGAGATTGCGGAACTGCGCAAGGCATGCGTTGCCGCACGGCGCCGGTACACCAGACACCGCAGGCGCCGCATTCGCCCTCCGAATGCGGAGGCCATAGAGGCGGAGCTGTACGAGGGATACAGAGTGGCGAAGCGCACCCTCCGAGCGGAGATACGGCGAGCCAAACTACAGGCCCGCGACGTGTGGTTGGGGACTCTGAACGGAGACCCATGGGGACGCCCCTACAAAATGGTGCGGGATAAGCTCCGCGCCTGGGCTCCTCCGCTGACACAGAGTCTCCGGCCCCAGCTCGTGGAGGGTGTAGTGAACGCTCTGTTCCCTTCAAGAGAGGAACATTCTTCCCCACCAACGGCTCCGCCTCTCGCGGTGTCCGACGCGGACCACGACGGCGATGACGACGATACTCCGGAGGTGACCGAGGTAGAGATGAGTGTGGCGGTACGAAGGCTAAACGCAAAAAATACCGCCACAGCGACAGTCGTGGACAGGATCCAGGAGTTGGGACTCGAAGTGGCACTGCACAAGTTCGAGGCCATGTGTTTTCATGGCCCTCGGAATGCGCCACCACCGGGTTCCCAAATAACGGTAGGAAGGGTTCGCATCGACGTCGGGTCGACGATGAAGTACCTAGGACTTGTCCTCGACAGTCGGTGGAACTTTGTGGAGCACTTTCGACGTCTGACTCCCAAACTAGAACGGACCGGGGCTGCCCTAAAGCGGCTCCTGCCCAACCTTGGGGGTCCAGACGCCTCCTGTCGGAGGCTCTACGCGGGAATTGTTCGGTCCATGGCCCTTTACGGGGCGCCGGTGTGGGCGCCGTCGCTGCAAAAGTGACCGGCGGCCATGCTGAACGCTTGCCAGAGGGTCATGGCCATCCGGATGATACGGGGATACCGCACGATTTCCCGCGAAGCGGCGAGCCTCCTTGAGCTGCCGCGCCAAGTCGCGGCATGGCGGACAGAGTTCCGGCGGGATCTCATGGTGGAATGGCGACGGCGACTGTCGCAACCCAGTGCTGTAATAACGCAATGCAGTTTCCCCCGATAGGGGGCCTTCTATTTCTACCCTACCAGAAATGAAAGAAAAGCCTCCTGTTTACATTTTTTTAAATCTTCTGTTCAGTACAGTTTTGTCCTCTGAAACTTTTTGTAAGTAACGACAGCACCACAGATTTTTATTCGAACCTTTAGCGTTGCTTCTTTATTGAAAGTTGCACGTTTGACACTCTACACTTAACTGTACCAGCGACCTATATTTTATCATTCATACCTATTACATATTCGTCGTCATTCGTCAGACTAGAAATAGACTATTAACTAGATGTAGTAGAGCAAAATTACATGCAACCTACTTGAATTTATCCTTATGACATTAATCTAAACGAGACAATGTCATGGTCAGATCACAGCTACGCATTGTGGAGGAAAATTTCCGTTTTCCAGTCGTATTTACGGGACATTACGTAAATAGAAATACAATTTACAGATACGTAGTAGATTGGAATGCTTGTACATGAATCGTTGTATAATTGCTCACTGGGCAGGGGGCGAGTAGTATTACTAACAAAGCTTATTTATATTACCGTGGTATTACTAACACTAGTTAAAAGTTTTTATAATACTAACAAATAGGATCCTAGTTATCTTAAATAAACTATTTCGTTTATTCATAACGTATATATACATATAAATTATATTTTTAAATATTTAAATAAAAAATTTTAAAAAAACATTTAAAAATATAAAAAGTAGTGTCCCACCGGTATCGGGAACAGGGTCCAAGCTACCGGCGGTCAGGGCTCCAGAGAAAGGAACCTCCTAACAGTACGAGCCGTTTCCAGAAGTACCGCTTTCTGAATCAAGCCCTTGATCCAGCCGCCTAACTCGAGTCTCCTAAGATGTTGGTTGAGGCTCTTGGCTATTAAGCCGTTGGCTGACACGACTATCGGTACAATGATCGCCGAGTCTACATCCCACATGTCGACAACCTCGCGAGCCAAGTCAATATACTTGATTTGTAAATAAACTATGCATGTCCTAGAACCAAAAATTCGAAGATATGTGACATTCACCAATCCGCAATGGGCCCGCGTGGTGGATTACGGCCCATTCCCTCTCTAGAGAGAGGAGGCCTAAGTCCCAGCAGTGGGAACATTAAAAGGCTGATTATGCTATGCTATGCTAAATAAACTATTATTATTATTATACTACAGGGAGATGTCAGCAAATCGTAGGGGCCCAGCAGGGTCGAAGCCTACTGGGGCCATGGGTAGTGTGAAAACGAAACCCGGGGCCCTGGGACGAAGGCAACGAAGGACATTTAAACAAACCTTTTACTGTTCGTTACACCGATTTTGACTTCTATTGCGTTGATGGCATGACAAATGGCAACTGCAGTAAATAGTTGGTGCTGTAATCACTTTTGTGCGCTTAATGCTATCTTTGTGGCTACGAAATAGAAATCAAAATCGGTTGAAAGGACAGAAAATAATGTTGGTTTCAATTTCTATTCTTATTTCAAATGGTGTTTATCTATTTATTATGCAATGGTTTCCTTATACCTAGCTGACTTTGACCGTGATGATGGCTTTCGACATTGAGGATAAGAATTAATTACGCTACGTTTATTGTGGCGTAGTGACTGCTGTTACTTAATAGTTTAACTGCTGTTCTGAAGGACTTAACTTGAAAGTAACCATGAAATAACTTTAATTGATTAGTGCGTGTACGATCAAAAATATGACAAACTAGCTTTGCCTGCATGAAAGTAGAAAATTATTCTAAGGGAACGTACTTTCCGAACAAATAATTCTGTGTGCTATTCCAGGACATGGGTTACCCGTATGGCAAAATTCATCCAAATCCGTTCAGCCGTTTGAGCGTTAAGGAGTAATTATCATACACACATACACGCTTACATGCAAACTTTCTCCTTTATAATATTAGTATGATTGAGAGCAATCTAATTATGTTGACTTGTCCTTAAGATGTGCCTGGTCAAATTTATTATTGCTTTTTAACCTTTTGACCTCCACAGATACGTATACCTACATGACACAGCAAAATGTGCCCAGCACGCCACAGTCACGACTACATGACAGAATTAAACACCAATAAATCTTCTATGAAAGTATTATTTTTCTTCTTTGTGATGTTAAAGGATGCAATCGCCGAGTTGCCAAGAAAATATCAAGCGTGCGAGCGAGAAACAGGGATGGAGCTATACACCCTATTTGTATAGCTCCATTCTTTTAACAGTTCAGTTTAGGTCGTAAAATGGATCGTGTTAAAAGCTTGTGATTGGGCCTCTATAGTACCTACAAGTATACTAATAAAATATTTCAGTTACAGTAAGTAGGCCTTATGCGTGACGTAAATTCAAGCGTACCATTCAAGGGCGCGATAACGTTTCGTGCATACAAAATTTTCCACTAAGGCTTTATCGATTTTAACAAGTAGGTATGAAGAATCTAGGCATTAGGAAAGCAAATAAAGAAAATCAATAGTTAACTGTTATTTTAGGCATTCACGCGATAACTTATCGCGATTCTTTATAAACGGACTTCACCCGCGTCTAACGGCACAAGTGAGAATTTCACAGGTTTAATTTTTCTGCGTGGAATCTTAGTTGTTATTCAAAGTAAATTGTTTTGTTGTACTTATTTTTCTCACGGTTTTTAGGGTTACGTAGCTCAAAAGGAAAAAAACGGAACCCTTAAAGGATTACTTTGTTGTCCGTCCGTCTGTCTATCTGTCAAGACCCTTTATCTCGGGAACGCGTAGAGGTTGCGAGTTGAATTCAAAACCATATTTCAGATCTGCGGTCCCTTGAAGCTGTGAAAAATATGATTTCTAAGATTTCTTAGTCAGTAAAAGTCTGACACGCCCTCGCGCACCACCCAGAGCGGGAGAAGTCATTGGATGATTAAAATTGGACAAGTGCGAGTCGGACTCGCGTACTGAGGGTTTCGTACAAACATACCTATGTAAATAGTTAAATTTCCGAATGGAATCTTGAAGATTTTTCCGAATCGCAAATTTTTTTTTTTTGTTTTGACGTAACAACAAATTTACAGTTTTCAGATTTATTCCCATAGCTGTGCTATAAGACCTTGCTTTATGCAAAATTTCAGGATTCTGGGTCAACGGGAAGTACCCTATGAATTTTGATTCCCTCGAGAGTGTCAAAATATACGTTTTTTGCGACATAGACGGCCGTATCTTTTTTTTTCAGTTACCTTAGAAATCTGATTTTTTTACAGCTTCAAGAGACCGCAGACTTGAGTATATGATTTTAATTTCAACTGAATACCTCCACGCGTTCCCGAGATAAAGGTAATTGACAGACAGACAGACTGACGAACAACAAAGTGATCCTATACGGGTTCCGTTTTTTTCCTTTTGAGGTACGGAACCCTAAAATAAACAACTAATTATTTGTTATGAGTACGTAGGTACCGTATGTTTTGAAAACAAAAACAAGTTTTTTAACGTTAAACAGACACTTCAGTTTTTTTAATGTTTTTGTATGCATACGTAGATTGTAAGTATATTATATTATTATTAATGTAAACCAGTTTGTTATATCCTAGAATTATGATAAACGGAGTTGACTTCGTGAGAATTTAATAAGAGGAAACTGCGAACTTTTAAAACAATATACTTTGTGTGCTAGTGCTTCAGTTTAGTTATAGAAGACACGCAAATAAAACTCAGTTTCTAATTAGATTCCAGGACGTACGAAAGGGTTAAACTTTACTTTATGGACCGTCGATTTAAGGGTCGGAGTGGGGGGGGAGGGGTGGGGGGGAGGGAGGGCTACCCCTCTGTACCATTCCCAACCCGCGCAAACCCATGGTTACGAAGATATTCATGTTTAAAGTTTGAGGTTAGGTTAGGTTAAAACAATAATTTCCATTGATTTAAGGGTCGGGGAGTGGTGGGGAGGGAGGCGGGGAGGGAGAGCTACCCCCCTGTATCATCCCCACCCGCAGAACCCCATGGTTATGGAGATATCCATGTTTAAAGTTTGAGGTTGGGTTAAGTTAGAACACTAATTTTCATCGATTTATGGGGCGGTTTCGGCCTAAATCATAATGGTTTTTAACATTAGAAGGGGATATGGCGCTCGGCGGCCGCTGCCGCGGCACGCTCGCTCCGCTCGCTCGCCTTCGCGCGTTGATGGTCACAGTTCTAACCTAACCTAACCTAACCCAAATGATTCACTAACATTAGAGGGGGATCTGGCGCTCGGCTGTTTCGCTCGCACTATTTTAACCTAACCTAACCCAAATTATTCACTAACACAGTCATACGAACGCAACTTGCAAGGGCAACAAAAACAAACGGACGATGACTGACATGACGTCGTGACGAATATAAAACAAAATGGGCTCGCTTCACGTTCCGTTCCGTTACTCAGTGAAAACAAATATTTGTTATTTTTTATGTAAATAGTCAATGTAATTGCTTGTTACTGCATGATTTTTGTGCACATTAATTACTTACGTAATTTAATACGTGAAAATAAAATTATTTTTAAAAAAATATATGACAAAATTGAATGAAACAAACCACAAACAAGCGTGGACGCTTAACGAAACGTGAAACGTCAACTTTGACATCTACAATGACAATTTATCTAACCTAAATGGCGTATTAATTTACAATTTTTATGGAACTTTGGAAAATTATATCTCGTAAACGGTAAGTTTGCGCAACTTAATATTTTGCAAAAAGCTTTCTATTTATGAGTACTATCTACAGTAAAAAAATGAACTTCCAAATCGACGGTCCATAAAGGAAAGTTTAGCCTACGAAAGGCTAGGGGAATGATCGAAAAAGTCACCATGGTCCGTGAACGCAAAAAGGGCAACTGAAGGAACACGGGTGGGTGTTAATCAGTACAAGTCTGATACTCTCGCTCCACCTTAGCGGAAGAGGTTATTTCATGATTTCCCACCCAACCAAATTAAAATAAAAGGACGTACCTATGATAGGTACTTTAAAAACATCCACGAAACGGTTCTAATCTTAACCATAGTTATTGCTATTTAGCATGACATTCGCCCGGGGCGCCCTGCGGACTCTCCGTCCGCATACCGGCCCATCGTGCTGCTCGACAAGATGGGCAAGCACTTTGAAAGAGTTATTGCAGACCGCCTCGTCACGGATCTGGCGCGGGTGTGGCCGGATCTTGCGGACAACCAGTTTGGCTTCCGCAGGGGGCGCTCCACGGTGGATGCCATCATGCGCGTGCGAGCCCTCACGACGGGGGATGTGGTGTCCCGGGGCAGGATTGTCGTGGTGGTGTCCTTGGACATCACCAACGCTGTCAACTCTCTGCCCTGGAGTAGCATTAGGAGGGCACTCAGGTATCACCAGGTGCCCGACTACATCCGTCGTGTAACAGAGGCATAACTGAAGGATAGGTTTATCATCTACCCTGGTCACCAGGGAGAGTGGAAACGGCGAGAGATGTCATGCGGTGTTCCGCAAGGGATTGGTACTAGGCCCGCCCTTGAGGAACATCGAATATGACTACGTGCTGCGCGGCGACTTCCCCGACGGGGTCAGCGTGGTCTGTTACGTAGACGACACGCTAGTCCTGGCGCAGGGGGAGTCGCACCAGGCGGCGGCCAAACTAGCGACACGCGAGGTTGCAACAGTCGTTGAGAGGATCCAGCAGTTGGGACTCGAGGTGGCACTGTACAAGTCCAAGACAATGTGTTTTCATGGCCCTCAGAACGCGCCTCCACCGGGTTCTCAAATAACGTTAGGAGGGGTTCACATCAACGTCGGGTTGTCAACAGCGCGTAGTGATCCACGCGCTCCTCAAAGAGATGTCAGAAAACGCTAGCTAGGACCGCGGGGAATTTCTGAAAAGGAAACCCGTAGTCCTTGAACGCAAAGGGCAACTGAAGGACACAGGTGTGGTTTTAGTCAGTAAAAGTCTGAGACGCCCTCGCGCTCCACCCAGAGCGAGAGAAGTCATTGGATGAATTCCACGCTTAAAAAACGAATGACAATAGACAATAATCGTCCTCAGTTCCTGACTGATCTATTTAACATTTACACATTACAGCTTGGCATTCCACTGGTAAAAGAATTTTCAGAATCGGTTCGGTAGTTTTGAAGATTACCTCCCACATGCAAACTTACCCTCTTTATAATCTAATATAAAAACATCTCGTGCCACGGTGTTAGTGGTCGCACTCCTCCGACAGCTCGATCGATATTAATGTTGTTTTTTAAAATATTGTGTAAGTGTAAGAATATGTCGTAAAGTATTGTTCACCCTCCTTCCCCCACTCCCTATTTTTTTTCACAATATTCGTTGTGTATTATATTTTTTTTCGATTTATTTATTTTTGCTAGGTCACTTAGTATAAAAAGAGAGAAATCATAGAAAAATCTAAACAAATTTCTTATGATTTATTTCTCAAACCTAATAAACGTAACATATTAAGCGCGCAGCACCACGCATGATATCATTATTATCTAACTCTACCACGCAATTAAAAAATAATGGAATTAATTCAAAAACAATACTCGAACTGATCGTGAGCAATACGAATCTTCATTTCAAATCATTTCAGTTGAGTTTGGTAATGGCAGGCATGTCATAATTACGTTACTTGATGTTATTATACCTAAGAAATAACTCTGAGATGGAATACAATGTAGAGTAGGTAACTACTGAAGATTGCATAAAAAAGTACAATTCGTTCCATTCTAAATGCAGTTTTAATTATTGTACAGATGTAGGTTTTTTTGTGGTGTGAAACCATCCAACAACTTCTCCCGCCCTGGATTGAGAGAGAGGGCGTGTCAGACTTTTACCGTCTAACAACCACCCGTGTTCCTTCAATTGCTCTTAGCGTTCCAGGGCCACGGTATTTATTTCGAACAATTCCGCAGCCTTAGAGATGTGGGTAATATTTAAGCTAGAACTACATTAGACCGACGCACACGTGGACTACGCCTGATTTGTACGTAGAACGTCGTCGCTTGGCGTAGATGCAGTGTAGCTCTACAAGTCTAGTTTCCATATAAAATATATGGAGACCGACGCGCCCAGATCGGCGTACGTGACACACGTGTGCGCAGTGTAGTTCTACCTGATTGGATCCTCTGCAGACCTAGCCAAGTTACGACCGTTTCGTTTCGTTTCGTCGATCGCCTTGAGTCGGCCACGCTTCCGATTCCTTTGTTCTGACGTCATTTCAACGCTCAGTCACGTGGTCAGAGCAAAGGAATAGGAGGCGTGGACGACTCGAGGCGATCGACAAAAGAGAAACGTAACGGTTGTAACTTGGCTAGGAGAGCAGAAGTAATAAAGCACCGGCTAACTGTTATTATAGGTATGTACCTATACAAAAATATGTAGTAGGCATGAAGTGTACCTAAATATTTCGGTTGGCGCAGTAGTTGAGTGATTGGTTGATGCATGGTGTGTCGCGGATTCGATTTACACACGGAATAAATATTTGTATGGCCTACAAATAGTTACTCCGAGTCTTGTGTAAGAGTATACAAGGAATTAATCTTGACTAATTTCTAAAGTCTTCACACTTAAAATAAAAGTTTTTTTTATTTTAATAATAAATAAAATTGTTCACGCATATACGAACACTTTATTTAATACGCCGCCTACCAGCCAAATATCACTTTTCGTATTTTTCATTTATATTATGAGACAATTTATAAATGCCACTTAAATTAAGACCAGTCACACTCACAGCATATTTTTCTGACATAAGACTAATCTTATGTCCGAAAAATATACTGTGAGTGTGACAAGTAGCTAAGTACTTGTAAAATGTTTGGCAAAGGCAATTCAGTCAGTTCAGTCTATCTACTACTTTAATCACAGATATAAGTAGCACAAAGATTCATTGACAAAAATACAAATGTAGAAAAATAATAATAAGATATACAGCATCTAAAATGTATGAGAAGTGTTGTTAAATTTACAGTATATGAATTGCATCGGTACTGTACTTTCCTCGAATGTGAAATCAGACTGCATCTGCATACAAAATAAAGAAACCTAACATAATGTATATCCTAGCCTTTTCCCAACTATGTTAGTATCACCTTCCAGTCTAACCAATTGCAGCCAGATACCAGAGTTTTACATGGAGTGACTGCATACCCAGTAATTAATGAATTAACAGCAGATTGATGAATTAGCAGCAGACATATGTCAGATTTCCTGGCTTCTATAAGTTATGTTATGTCTGAGTATGGTTTCCGCACTTAGTCCTATGCGGACCATTGTATGTGTCCTGGCTTCTATCTGTAATGCCAGTCAAAGAACTAAAAATTACAACCAGGACTCCAAGGTGCAGTTTAATCTCGATTTGTTAAGATGTCACCAATCCACAGACCAACCTAGGCTAGCATTACTTAGGAAATGGACGTATACGGCTGCTATTATTTTATCCATAACCTCTATATAAAAATTTAAAACATATGTATGAATCTTTTTCATTCTTTTGGTTTCTGAGATAGGCGTTTGGGGTTGGGAGTTTGTCTGGCTTTGCTTTACCTGAGAGCTTGTCAAGGTCTGGCATTAAAGTAAATAAACGACAGATTTTCGAGGTGGCGAGGAATTTGGCAGATGCTTGACTTAGAATGCTTGATTTGGAGGGCGTTAATATGAGTAAAATAGTATTGTGTCGTTACGCATTTTGTTCTGTATAATTTTGTGCGAAATTCACGAGAATGTACTGCCAACAAACTGCTTTGCAGTTTGGCATGCATATGACTTGCTTTGTAACAAAATGTGATTAATAAAAATATAAAAATTTTTTGTCACTTACCCACATTCCACCCAGTCCAGTCTTAGTGTACTGCGCCTCAATATCCCTCAGGTGTACAACATGTTTCATCTGAGTATACACTAGCAGCAGAATACCCTGCAACCTTGTGCTCTTGGCAATGATGAACCCTTGCCGGCAAAGTATTTTGTTGAATGACTGTGTCCATGCATCAGTAAACAGTGAGTCCATTACCAGATTCTGTGGTTGGGACTTGACTTCTTGTAGTCTGTAAAAAAATATTATACTGTGCATTGAGATATCTACTTGTACACCTAGACAGCCTATGTTGCACGGTCAAGAAGCACAAAATATGTGGAAAAGTTCTCTACTTTTTTTTTCCATTACACTTATAAAAGAAAAGGAGTGAATCTATTTTATTTATTTATTTAAAATTTTATGCACTAATGAAATACTGTACAAAGGGGACTTAATGCCAATGAATTAATGGATGAAACTTTGCATGGAAGTTCATAATGGTCTGCCAGTGGGATTTCTAGACATGGTTTTGGTATTATTAAATATATTAATTACTAAGTAAAAACTGTATGACTTACATAAAATCGACTACAAAGTTCAAAGGTCAGTACTATAAAAATTGCTATTTTATATTAACCTCTTGAGACCCGTGCGAATAAAGCAATTTCCCAGTCAGGCACTTGACATATCAAATGGCACTGCTGTTTTTGTCCAAATTGGAATGTGTAAACATTTTTTGGGTTGATGAATAAAGGGGCCATATAATTAGTATGCAGTATCTTATGGAAATAGCTACGTCCAAACCCTTTGACGACATGCAGTATACAAGAGGCTAATGTGATTCTCAATCATGTCTTAATTCAACGATAAGTCCTGTGGACACTACAATAAATTTAGAAGAATATTAACTCGTTGAGTAGTGTAATTAGAGACACAATAGTAAGACAATGGCGCCCGAGAGCCGGCGTTCGTGCGGGGATCAACAGCTTAATTGGAATTTATGTAAGGTAGACACATAATAATAATATTATGTTATATGACTGTCTACCCAACAGATTTATTATAAACATTTTCATTTATCAATATAATCTACATCTGCTAAATTATTATTTTAAGTATACCTTTTATTATAAATGTCAGTAAAACAATCACTATAAAGTTATAGTCATTATTTAAAAAGCCATTAAATTACATTCATCTTAATGTGACCTTCAATACTTCTATTACAAAATAAATAAGAAAACAAATATATTATTTAATCAGATATGAGGAAATACACAAACTTAGTTTTTATATTTGTACACACAGTGGATACTTTGATATTGCTAATAATATTAGCTGTCAGTGAAATATTATTTCCTGGTGCTATTAACCATAATAATACATACAAGCCATTTCATAAAATTTTCCTTATTTGTAAATAAAATGTGATTGAGAACTAATTTTACAATTACAGGAGAATCATAGATTTTAATGCAAAAGTAGGTCAAACATATGTAAATGGAAAGGCAACAAAAATATTTTTTATTATTACATTTTAACTTAAAAATATAAAAACCAAGTTACAACAGAAAAGTTGTTCAATGAATTTGTATGTTTCACATTGACCCAGAAAATATGTAGGATACAGCAAACATTATGCAAGTAATCATGGACCAACTACTTACCCAATCACGAAAAAGTCTGGTAAGGGCTTGTTCTTATTGAACTGAGAAGGAAAGTCTAACAAGGCATTAAGATCTTGCCCTGGATTCTTGGTTGCCACATTCCAGGTGACGAAATAGAACCTGAAAGTTTCATAAATATTATTTTTAATTCATTAGTGCAACCATGAAGAAGTCAAGTATGTATAACGTTTAGACGTAACCTTGACTCCTTCTGACGCAGGTAATAAGTAAAATATCTACGTATATGTTACTCACTTGAGAGTATCCATTTTCGTCCAGTCACAACTATATCCTGTAGAAACCTTTGTATCTATAAACTAACACAAAATGATAAAAGTGTACTTCAGGTATAGATAAGATAAGATTCGATTAAATTATTATTTAATTGAAAATATTTATCACGGCAGATTAATTACATTAAACCATGATGATACTTCCAATGAGCGTCATTAACTGATTGATATTTAGCACATAATCACGTACTATCACTAATTATAGCAATACATAAATAATGAATTAATATTTTAAAATTATTATCACAAAACATCTCCCACTGAGCGCAAATAAACGACTGTCAGGACTGTCAGTGTCAATTCCTTCCACAAATGTCAACCAGTATTTTTTGTCAATGTTTTTCGCTTGGATACTAAGTCTTTTAAGCAATAACTTCGTATAAATAGTTGTTTACCTTTAAAATATGGATGTCACATTCTAATGCTTTTGTAGTATTTGGTAGCAAAATAGCAAATGGATTACGCCAACTTTCTCGGAAAACGTCGCTGATGTAGTCAACACTACAATAAAATTCTCAGCTCCATTTTACCGGTATCGTGCCTGTTTCAATGATTCTACATATTTTCCAGTTACGCAGACACTATGATATAAAACGACACCAATTTTGATTAATATTAGCCACTGAACTTCACTCGAAGAAATCCCTGGAAATCCCTCCAAAAACTCCCTTCTGTCAACCAGTCTTTTATTCGCTCCGCCGCGTTCCGAATCGCATCACATCGCTATTATTAGCTAGCGCATTAATTAATAATTCACAAGAAGCCGTAGGGTATAAAAGTTCCTTGATTAATTAAATGATTAATGATGGTCGCAATCACCGCCAATTTGCATTTCTGCAACCGGAAGAGATTACTTACAATAGT
The DNA here is from genome assembly GCA_905147345.3 of Mythimna impura. Lineage (NCBI taxonomy): Eukaryota > Metazoa > Arthropoda > Insecta > Lepidoptera > Noctuidae > Mythimna > Mythimna impura. The sequence continues at coordinate 18,055,952 of LR990353.1, read as the reverse complement.
TACAATTATAGTGATTTTGACTTGCTTCGGAACGCGGGGTCGAACCGACCGCGACTTGTCATTAATTTTAGTTTCTAGTTTATTAGGGGAGAGCGACTATATTTTGTATTAAAAACTAAATTCTACTTTCTAAACTTGACACTGATTAAATGTACCTATATAGAATGCGAAAAAAAAAATTCCTGCCAACCAGCTAAATAAAAATAAAACAAAGCGAAAATAAAAACAAATTATGAAAAAAGGTTATTCCCTATTCTTTAAACGCTGCAGTTGTTACCTATGGGCAAGAATTTTTTATACTATCTGGATAACTGACCTCTACTATTTATATAGAGGCTCAGAATAATATATAGAAGTCAGTGATCTGAATTAAGCTGTTGATCCCCGCAATAACGCCGGCGTTAACGCGCCATTGTATTTCTATTGTGTCTCTAATTACGCTACTCAAAAAGTTAATTACGTCAACCTCAAAAACGCACCGAAGAGTACGATACAAAAGGGCATTTTATCTCTTTCTACTAGTGTGTCCGTAGACTAGTTCGTACTACGGGACATTCTGTTCTACAGGAGTTCAATGTGTTATTAATACATTATAATCTTTGCCAACTCAAAAGTAAGAAAAAATAAGTTTATTCGATGTATGTGTATGTACATGTAATAAATAGATATTTAGTAATCGAAGTTTTAAGTTAAATTTTGTTTTTTAGAGTAATAAATAAATAAATTATCAAAATTATGTGTATTGTGTTTTCTTGGTTGACTAGGACCCGTTTCATACTGCAGTGTGTCGTCGGTCGCGTGCCACGCTGCAGTGTAAAAAAAACGAGGGCGCAGGCTGAGTCCCGCACCCCGGCGCAGAATAGACTTAAGACGGCCCTGCATTTATGGTTACCCTAGTTAAAAATAGAGGTACGATACCACTTTCTCGTTGTCTTGCTCGGTACATTTTTCTCCTTTTGCTTGTCAATAAAAATATGAACTTACGTCAATGAAAATAAAGTACACTTTAGAATTTGTAACATTGTTTGTAATCTTCTAATTTTTAATTATATAGAACCTATGTACATACATAATATGGAATGCAATAAAGTATTGAGTAGATTACATAAATAAAGTTAAAAGTATGTAATGGACAACAATATTCATAATATTTCATACATTGCCTGGACGCCCCAAGTATTCTATACATTGCCTAGGTATTGTATAGAATATCTGAATTATACAGATTTCCGGTAACATATACCTATAAATAAATATTTCGAATATATCCTACATGTTAAATTATTATGTTTAAAATATTAAAATATCCTTTTTTTTCACAGTAAAAGTACTGTGGCAACTGTGCAGGTTCCACTAATAATTACTAACTTGCAAAACTGGCATGTTAGAAGGTTTACGTTATAAAAAGTTTAGTAGGTTGATGTTCAATCAATAAAAGAAAGGAAGACGTCAGATGAATGTCGGGATATATTTTCTAAGGAAAATAATATAAAAGTGCTCAATACTAAATAATAATAGTATAAAGTTAACAGAAAAGCCTTTCATTGCCCAACCCGACGTCACAGTACCACAGATTGCGATAGAGTCAATACATACTCTTTGATAGAGTAGTAAGTAGTAAGAAATGGCGGGATGTTTTTGGCGGGATTTCTTCGAGTGAAGTTCAGTGACTGCTTTAATTATTCGCAAATTGATACCTAGTGGATATTGTGATGTAAAATTGGTGTAGTTTTATATCTTAAGTGTCTGCGCAACTGGACAATATGTGGAATCATTGAAATAGGCGCGATCTCCGTAAAATGGAGCTGAGAATTTTATTGTAGTTTGGCTACTCTACCTCAGCGAAGTTTGCGGAGAAGGCTGAATCGATACGTTTGCTGCCAAATACTACAAAAACATTAGAATATGTTACACCCGCATTCTAATGTAAAACGAATAGAAACAACTATGATATTCGAATATGAAAGACATTATTATTGAAAACTTATTACGCAAGAAAACGTGGACGAATGACTAGGAGATATGGCGAAACGACTATAGCCTTCCCTAAGGGGTAAACAAAAAAGAAAAAGAAATCGGGCGGGAATTGCCGCTGTCAAACAAAGTATCTGTCAAAAAGTGTCAATTTGTCGTTCGTTGAGCTGGTAAAACAGTATCTTCTGTTTATTTTCTTCATCGAAAAGTTGCCATTGCACCTTTATAAACAGGTTATCAGACCAACCTTAACCATGAGCACTCAAGAGCCCCAGGTATAAGACACATGCTTTCTTTTATGATCCCCTTGGTTTTGTTACCGGTTCACGAAAAGGCAATGGCAATGTCCTTTGACAGATTTCTATTTTTTGTTGGTAATAAGTTTTTATTTTTAGGAGACGACGAGAGTAACGAGGAGATCTCTCAAAACACTTCAACAAACTGCTTCAGATAGAGAAAATTTAGTGGGTAGACCATCAAAAAGTTTGAAGCACCAACTGAGCCAGGAGTCTCCGCCTGCGTGAGTTTTAGTGTGTTTACATTACAAATCATGTAATGCACAACCCCTTTCAAGTTCTAAATTCTGTTGTTTTGATTTTAGTGATGTTGAGGTTAAACGCAAGAACTTGTCCACCAAAGAAACTCAAGCGAACCTTGACACCAAAATCACTGTAGATGATCTCACCAATCCTGAAGGACCATCAGAAAAGTATTGGGAACTTCTTGCTGAGAAGCGTCAGTAAGTATCTAACTTCAGTATTTGTATTTACATTAAACTACACAGTATACACTTAGCTTGTGTAGGCTCATAGCATCATCCGTTGTGTATATAATGGCAAGCTTTTACTTGGCCTATCCAAAAGGATCCAGACATTTTGCAAGGATAAGGAGTAGCCTAGATAGAAAATAAGTAATCACAATTTTTTATCTATGATAAATTTACAGAATTGTGTTGCTTCTAGAGATTTTACAAACCAAACCAAACAAAGTATTTAAACTATATACTAGACAAAAATTGCAGCCATAAAATACAATTAATCAAATGTACCATGTTATGCTAGTCTCATAAACAATTTTTAATTTTCAGAGTTGCTTTACAAGATGCTCTGGATGAAAATGAGAAGCTCCGTAAAATAATAGAAGACCTGAAAGAAGAAAATGCACTATTTAAACAGATGCTGGATGAGGCTAACAGTTTCGTTGAAGTGATCAAGGCAAGTTTATTTCTGAAATTGACAAAATTACTTACTTCTAAGAACATTACCTTTTCTGTTCATACAAATATGGCCATTGATTTAAATTATTCTTATTTTCATCTCGTGTTTGTCACCTATCTCCTATACAGCTTGACAGACATGGATGAAACTTTTCTATTTGAATGGGTCCCTGGTTGGTCTGGAAATAAAATTGGACCCAGTAGTTGGTCCAATTGTATTCTCAATTTTTTTACTGACAAAAAGCCAACTTTCCGACAGAATGTCTTGGGACTGCTGGTATTAGTATAAAATAATAATATGTGTTTTTGTAAAACACTTCTTTCACTTAAACTTGTCTTTATATCAATGCTTTTTGGTATTAACTCTTCAATCTGCTATTGTCTCACTAAATCCCTTACATTTTATTACAGGAGGAACTAGCAAACAGCAGCAACAATGACACTGGAATTGATGTCAATGATGTCAGTACTGCAGATGAAACTACTGATGATGTTGAGACCAAGACTGCTGACCAAGACTAGATCGACTGAAGAACTCAATTCTCTCATGGCTACCTAATATAAGCTTTTCTAGTATTATGTGAGATAACACCTCATACCAAATGTTGTTCTTGTATCTTTTAATGATAAACAGTTAATAAGAATTTGTAAAGAATTTTTCTGTGTGAAGTGAACCAGTAGTGTGCTTCAAAAAGAAATAGGTACCATGGCTATCTAATTTTACACAGTGAATGTTGCATTATACTAAAAGTTATTTGCTAATGTTTGTAATACTAAAACATTTAGCATGCTACCTGTTAGTTAAATAATATTAATATATTACTTATTTTTCTAATTAAATGCAGTTTCAATAAAAAAATTATGGGACATGATGTTCCATAACAAAAGCAACAAATTGTACTTCAAGTTTTGTCATAATTTACGCCTATAATGTATTTTTGTAGAAGAGCTTTTCCTTTATTTTTTTTTATGTTTTATTTCTACCATAGTATATTCTGTAATCCAAATTTAAAGGATCAATCTTAGCAATAAGATTTGCATTGCCTTAGTAAAATGTAGTATTATAATATTCTTTTAATTTGTACTATCTCTTATAATATACTTAAAGGAGAATTTTATAATTAAAACAATTAATTTCAATAAAAAATATAGTTTAATTGATGCAATTGGTATCAGGTACATTGTCATACAGTATGTAAGGGCCGACGCTGTGTTAAGCGGGCGCCCGGTCCCATACAAAAGTGCTCCGTCGCGGTGACCCGCGCGGGCATACGTCGCGGGGAGCTGGCTCCCCGTTAGAGGTGAGATATACTAGGTAGAATACGTACTGAGTGTTAGAAATACGCGTCCGCTGGAATACTTATTCCAAAAACTAGATCCACGAGTATTTAGGCGTCTCGAGTTATTTGACCTATCCGCGAGTCTTCGTACGTATAAGATATCGGGACGATCAAATATTTTCGGTTTAATAGGCTTAGGACCGATAGCTTTTCTTATGGGTAAAGACCAAAATTTTGACGCATTTGCCCAATCAAAAATTTCCCAAACATTTTTCTTAAAAACTATATCTGATAGAATTTTACGACAAATAATACTAAGTTAAATGGTTATTTGTCCAGTATGCCAAAGGCTCAAAGTAATAGAATAATGCTCGATAGCAGAGTAAATTAAATAATTTCTTCTCAAACGGGAACAAATTACGTAAAAACCGGCATAATAATTTTGGAGGGTGAACTCTGAGGATATTTCTGAACAAGTTCTATGTAACTTATAGGCTGAATATCGAATTCTACAGCAACAACGTATAATTGGCAACCCTTTTCATATAGACGGGATAAGGAAATAACCGCAATAATATGTTATTAACTGTTTTTTATATATATGTGTGATTTTAAACAATTGTGCTACTTATTTTGTGCAACCGTTTTCATTTGCAGTTTCTATAGACTTGTACCAAGGTAGGATTTCATTTTCGAGAAGTGACAACACTGCGCATAATTGTTTATGACAGCTAAAGCGTAACGGCCATTTTAAATTATTCGCGATGTCAAACTCGAAGTGATTCAGCGTGGTCAGAAATATTTCGACTAGTTTTTCCACGATTTTTATGGTAAGTTTTGTGTTTTAACTATGATTTATAGTGCTCTAGGTAGAAAAAAGCATGGGCTTTTGTGTAATGTTCATTTCAATACAATTCTCAGTGTAGTTTCGGAGTAATCAATATTTACTCACTGTGCTACCTCACAATTGTGATATGTTTGTGTTACTTTTGTATCACCAGTTGAACAATTTCTGTATCACCACAATTGTGCTACCATTATAAGGTTCGGATACACTTAGTACTTAGGTACTATAGGTTTTTATCATTAGAAAAAGTAATCAATAATTGAGTATTGGGATAGTTCAGGGAAAATTTCCGAACTTAATATACGCAAAATGGAAGTAATGTTATGGAAAACAGAAAAAATCTGTAGGTTCACTGTTCTATGTTGTCTTTATTTAAATATAATACTTATTAATTAGGTGACTTCTTATTTACACCAAATTTATCAAAATACGGCAATGCTTTTTGCACGTTTTTAGTGATATTCAATTTTTTTTTTATAATCATCATTTTATAGGTACAAGGATTTATCCTCAATCCGATTTTTTCACTGACTGGTGAAACTTTTGAGCTAGCCAAACGTTTTTTTGTACTTTAAGTTTTCTTTAGAAGTTATTCTTTTTTTTTTAATTTATATAAACCAGTGCTTGACTGCGATCCCACCTGATGGTAAGCAGTGATGCAATCATTGATGGTGAGGCGCACTAGTTTATTAAGAGCCTATTCACTCTAGCCTTGAAGGCACCTAAATTATAGTTGGACGGAAAGACCGCAGCAGGCAAATTGTTCCAGTCCTTCGATGTACGCGGTATTCAAAATCCTTTACACGATTTCCTAGTCACCTTTAAGTAATTATATGATCAGTAATTGTAACGAGGCGTGAGCCCACGGCGCGTGTGAAGAGAACGGGTGGATAACCGGTGCGTGATGAAATGATCATACTTATTTAAAGAACACTGCTCAACCGGACAACGGTTCGTTGTGAAAAACGGACCGACGCCCATTGCCGTTAACAAGAAGCCATACGCATCTTAATTTAATGAGACATTTATTCTTTTTAACTTTCAGATGCCACTTACTTCGGCAGAAAAGTCCAAAAGATATAGAGAACGTTTAAAAAAAGATAATCCTGAAAAATTTAAAGCTTTACAAAAATAGAATTTAGAAAGGACAAAACAATTGTACAAGACCAAGACAGCTGTTTTGACAGAAAAACAGAAAGAAGAACGAAAGAAAAAATGGAGACAATTTAATGAACAAAGAGATGGCCCAAAAGCAACAAACACAGAAAAGACAATTCGAAGTAACGCTTCGCAAGATGAAATATACCAAAATACAGCCTGGAATGAATCCATTGCACGAAACATCCAAAGACGAATTGAACGCAAATTGCAGAAAGAAAATACAGAGCTTCGTAATAGCGTACTAACGCTGAAAAAAGGGTATCACAGACTTTTTAACCAATTAAAACTACAACAGCAACATATGACAAAATTGCAAGAAGATTATGAAAACCTGAAAAAAAAGTTACAGATAGCACCTAACAGTAAATATGGAAACTTAATTTCCGATATACACGACGAAGAAATCACTCCACAAAAAAAAACTGACCACTTCATAAATGAAAATATGCTTGGCATTGAAACACCAAAGAAAAACAACGTAAAAAAGGTTATACTAGCCCATAATGTCCTGACGGAGGCACTGATAAAAGAATACAAGACTTCATCTAATAATAACGATAAAACTAAACTCAAAAATATGGTAACAAGTAGTGTTTTAGTAAAAAAATACAAACTGAAAACTCATTTGTCACGCGTTTTGGGATTAAAGACTGGCATTAAAAGATGCGAGAGAAGACCTAAAAGTAACATTCTGCAAAAAAAAATAACTGCATTTTATCAACAGGACGATGTCAGCCGTGCTAGTGCCGGCAAAAAAGAATGTAAAACATTTAAAAAGTGCAAAAAAACAAAAACGTTATTTGCTAGACTCATTAAGTAACTTGCACAAAAAGTACATAAGCGAAAATAGTCTAGTTAGTTTGACCACTTTTAAAAGGTACAGACCCTTTTATGTAGTCTCACCTCGGATAAAAGACTTGGAAACTTGCGCTCGCTCAAAGCACGCCAACATGCAATTTATGGCTAATGTGCTTAAACCTTGTGGCGTATTAAACACAAATGATCTCAATGAAATAATATCAAAAAACGTTTGTGATATACAGTTCAAAGATTGTATGTACCTACAGCACGTGTGACAATTGCTCAGATAAATCCATAAAGGAACAGGCTGAAAATGATGTACAAATTAGTTGGATGATATACATCCTCAAAGACCATGAATATACTGATAATAGTGGAAATAAAAAGAAGACAAGAAAGATGGTGAAAGAAAAGAAAAACGGCACAGTGAAAGAGTTGATACAATTATTCAATTCAGAAATGAAAAAATTTAAGACACATACATTTAACGTTGTCCACCAGTACCAGCAGTACAAAACATGCATAAAAAACTTGGACTCAAATGAAATTGTCATGCACATAGACTTTTCAGAAAACTGGATATGCAAACATAATGAAGAAGAGCAAGCAATGCATTTCGGATCCTCAAAAAATCAAATTACCTTGCACACGGGAGTTTTTTATCTCAAAGATACGGAAAAACCAGTCTCATTTTGCTCGATTTCACCAGACAACTCACATAATCCAGAAGCTATTTGGGCACACCTCGACCCGATAATAAAGCACATTAAGCTTCATTATCTAGGAGTAGATACCATTCATTTTTTCTCTGATGGCCCAACGGCACAGTATCGTCAGAAAAAGAACTTTTATTTATTCAGTAATAACATCTTGGAGTATGGATTCAACAATGCCACCTGGTCGTTCTTTGAGGCATCACACGGAAAAGGGGCCGCCGATGGTATCGGAGGAGCCGTGAAAAGGACGTTGGACTTTAAAGTTGCCCATGGAATTGTTATTCCGGATGCAGAGACAGCATACGATGTCCTAAAACAGACCGAAACTGCAGTCAAAATATTTTATGTTGGCGCTGAAAACTTAAAACCTCTTGACTCCAATATCGTAAATAAGCTCACTCCACTGCAGGAAACGATGAAAGTACATCAAGTGGTACTGATGGATAAACATTTATTGATATACAGAGTACTATCTTGCTTTTGCCAGAATTCAAAAGGAAAGTGCGAATGCTATAGCCCGAAAACGCACAAATTTGAAATTAAAACAAAACATGAAATGGAAAGCGAAGAGACAGAGTATGACTTACAATTGAATGAAGAAACCGGAGTTATACAGAAAGTAAAAAAACAGACTGACAAAAATCGAGAAAACGAGCGAGTAGACCTAGAAAACGAAGATGTGTTAAATTTTATCGACAAAGAAGAAGTTTATAACAATGTGGAACTTAATGATTCGTTGGTTGAATTCGCGGAAAAAAAACTGCAAAAACTTTGCGGTAATACTAATGACGGAAGAAACCTGAAACGAAAACGTAACGGGCATGAATCATCAGATACTGAATTAAAAAGAACCAAAGAGAACCAATGCTACAACCAAGACAGCTCTGAAGAGAGTTGTGATAATTATTCCATTCATGATAGTTCCTCTGATTTAGAGAATTTTGAAGACGAGAGAATGGAAACGGATTTTTTCGAACCCGACATTGAAATGTGTTCTGAAAAAGATAGCAATGCCGAATTGAAAATCATCAAAGATGCATACGTACTTGTTAGATTCGAATTGGAGAAGAGGAGTAAATATTTTCTTGGACAAGTCCTACATTTGGTTGGGAGTTTCACTTTTGAGGTGAAATTTTTGAGGTATAAAGGGAATGGGAAGTTTGCTTGGCCGGTCCTTGATGACGTGTCGATCATAGATAAAACAGAGATTGTGCAAGTTTTATCAAATCCTATCTCTGATCGGCGCGGTATTAAAACATTTGATCTGTCAAAGGTGAAATTAAAAATAGAATAAATTAGAATAAGTATATTGTATGTCATCGTTAATATTGATTTTATTTTTTTGTTAAAGTAGTACACACAGCTACATAACAAGCTATACATTTCTAATATAAGCTGACCTCATTGCACGGAAATCCTACACAATGCGAGATCAGCTTATACTGGAAAATATAGCTCGCTATGTAGCCGTGTGTACATTTTTTTTTTTTTTTAATTGATATAAACTAGTGCTTGACTGCGATCCCACCTGATGGTAAGTAGTAATGCAATCGTAGATGGTGAGGCGCACTAATTTATTAAGAGCCTATTCACTCTAGCCTTGAAGAGACCCAAATTATAATCGGACGGGAAAACCGCAGCAGGCAAATTATTCCAGTCCCTCGATGTACGCGGTATAAACGACGAGGCGAAACGCTTGGTCCGGACCGTAGAGGTTTCAACAACGTAAGGGTGGATACTCGCCGTTCGTCGGCTTGTCCGATGGTAGAAATGAGATGGTGGAATCAAGTCATGCAATTCCTGCGCACACTCTCCAAAATGCATCCTGTAAAACACCGAAAGGCTGGCTACCCTACGCCTGTGCTCAAGACTTTGTAGATTGGAATTAACCAGATCTGGATCACAATTAGCCTCTTTGCACGCCTTTCCACCGAGTCCAAAGCTGCCAGGTGGCATTTTGCAGCACCAGCCCATATGTGGGGCTGCAGTACTCCACACACGAACGGACCTGTGCTTTGTATAACATTAGAAGCTGTCCTGGTGTGAAGTACCGTCGGACCTTTGCAAGTACGCCGAGTTTCCTAGCAGCTACCTTGGCTTTGGACTCAATGAACCGCCCAAATTTAAGGTCTGAGAAAATTTCAACTCCCAAGAGCTGAAGGCAGTCAGTGTACTCCAGGGATACATTCTGAAAAACAGGAGCCAAGGTGAACGGGCTCCTTTTAGCGGTGAATAGACACGCTTGTGTTTTGGCGGCGTTGAATCCCACCAGATTGGCTTCACCCCACTTGGAGACTGCCTGAAGTGAGACATTCGTACGCTCTACCATAGCCTCTCTTTCGGACCGGATTAGCTCCTTACTAACTCGAGCTCCTGGCAGGTATCTCTCTACAACTGTGCTATCATCTGCATACCCATAGATACCGGGCATCAGCAGATCGTTGATATGCAGCAGGAAGAGAGTTGCAGAGAGAACAGACCCCTGAGGAACTCCGGCATTAGTCGTCATGGGCTCTGATCAGCATCCATCGATAACAACTCGGAGAGAACGTTCACTCAGGAAGTCTTTTACCCAGTTAATCAGACCAGGGGAAATGCCGTACGCTGAAAGCTTACTCAATAGACCAGCGTGCCATACCCTGTCGAAGGCCTTCGAGACGTCTAAGGAAACAGCAATCGCTTCCCCATTCCTCTCGAGGGTCTCGCCCCACAAGTGGGTGGCATAAACTAGTAGGTCCCCAGTAGATCGATTGCGGCGAAACCCGTACTGTCGGTCACTGAGGAGATCGTTACCTTCCAGGTATGCCAAGAGGCGCGAGTTCAATACACGCTCCATAATCTTGCAGAGTATGGAGGTTATTGAAATCGGCCGATAGTTGGTAGGATCGGTACGACTGCCCTTTTTGGGCACGGGTTGCACGTTGGCAAGCTTCCAGGACTTGGGCACTATACCAGTCCCAAATGAGAGGCGATACAAACGCGTCAATACAGGAGACAACTCGGGCGCACAAGCCTTGAGAAAAATCGCTGGTATACCATCTGGTCCACTAGCTTTATTCACGTCAAGACGACACAGTGCTCTCAGAACCTCCTTGTTCCTTATGCGGACCTCGGGCATCGAAGTATCGCAGTGAGGTAAAGTCGGTGGAGTAGCACTACCAGTGTCAAGACGAGAATTATGGGCGAAGAGAGATGCAAATAGACCCGCTTTCTCTCTCGCCGTATGAGCCAGTGTACCATCAGGTCTAGCCAGCGGAGGCAATGAGGGCCGACAGAAGTTCGCTTCGACCGACTTGGCAAGGGACCAGAATGCTCTGCTACCGGACGGTTGCGCAGAGAGCTTTGTACCAATATGGGTAATGCGGTCGAAGCGAGCCTTCCTTAGTGCCTTTTTGTAGGACTTGGCAGCATGGTTGAAGGCTCTCTTCTTTGAACTCAGATCCGGAGCTTTGTGATCACGAGCGTCAACCCAGGCGAGAAACGCCGAATGCTTACGTTGTTCAGCTTGAACGCAATCAGCGTTGAACCATGGGTGAGCTAAGCCACCGATGGGTACGTCGCGATAAGGGATGAAATACTCCATAGCTTGACGTATCACATCGGATATAGCATCTGCACAGCTCGACGGATTTTTAAAAGAGAAGCAGACCTGCTGCCAAGGATAAGATGCAAAGAAGTGCCGCATCTCATCCCAATCTGCTGACTTGTAACGCCACATTCGCCGTTCACCGCGTAAATCGCAGTCAGGTGGGGAGAAGGACGATACAGACTTCACCAGACAGTGATCTGAAGTTCCAAGTGGTGAGGAAACTGTTACGATACATCTGTCCGGATCGGTGGTCAGCAGAAGGTCCAGACAATTGGCAGTATGACCAACTACATCAGGCACCCTTGTCGCTTGCTTTACCAACTGGGAGAGGCCCATCGACACTGCAAAGTTTCGCGCTTCTCTCCCAGCGTGGTCGGTCCTCTGGTACGGGAAAAGCCAGTCTTTGTGAACGGCGTTAAAGTCCCCCAGAGCGACAAACTGCGCATCAGGGTGCCAATGCAGAGCCTTATCGGCGGCCTCACCGAGGTGGCCAAACAGTTGAGTCGTCTCCTGGTCACCGCTGTGCGATCGGTAGACACAGGTATAGACAATTTTGTCCACACCGGTGGCCACCAACAACCACAACGTTGAGAAATTAGGGTCCCCAAGGTGACGGAGACGCTGACAGCAAATGTCATTGCGGACGTACACACAGACCCCGGCACGCTGCAGGAAATGGTGCTCCAATGAGTATCCCGGGTAGTCGAGATACGCCGCATCTGACGGACATCTGATCTGCGTCTCCGTCAGGAAAAGTAAGTGGGGCTTGTTTGTCTCAAGGTGGTGGTGGACCGCATTGATATTGGAGTGCAGTCCTCGAATGTTAAAGAGGTGCACTTGGAATAAGAGGACGTGCATCCGCTGTACACACTTACTTTTCTTTTTACGAGTACCTTTCATTTTATTTTTCATAATTTTGAGTGAATAGGGTAGGTGGAAGATGGCAGTTGAGCGAGGTGATGCGATGTAAATCCAACAACGCGACCAGAGTTGCTGCGCCAATGGAGGTCTGATCTGGAGACTGCGGGGACGCCCGAACCCCCCCAGGGATCGCCATCGGGTCCTCTCGCCCGGTCGCCAACCGGCACGATGGGGCCACCCTGGGATTTTTCGCAGTTGGCGGGGCAGCCTTTTGTGCGTGGCTGGCACACTACTTGGGCCCCCAACTATCTGCGGTCGGCCAGCGGATAACCGTGCTTCGGATCCCGCTACCCTCCGCGATCAAACGTCCGACACAACAACAGCTGTCGCATCATACCCGGTACGGTACACATCGCAACACAACTGCTCAGACCCATCTTCCACCATATGGCTTCACCAGACATCACGCCGGAACACGACAAGTCGCTTGGCGGCATGGCTTTGTCTGGTGGGTGGTAACTCCTAAGCCGGCAGCCGATACTATGGCCTACCACCGTATTTTACTGTACTGTATTTTACTGTACATTCGTAAGGAAGGACATATTTATATGAAAAGCGTTCATATTGTTGAGTTTTTTATAATTTTTTGTTTTTACAGCAACATCGTATTTTTTATGGTAGTCTAAATGGCTACATATCAAGCTAACATTTGCAGTATAAGTTGATCACGCATTGTATATGATTTGCGTACAATGAGAGGTCAGCATAAGCTGCTTTTTCACCAGAGATGAGCTAGGATGCGTAGCGAGGAATGTGTGTAAAACTAACCAATAACAACGCTAATTTAGTTCCAGCTATGAAATTGAAGCGTTGTTATTGGTTTGTTTCACACCCATCCCTTGCTACGCATCCTCGCACATTTCTGGTAGAAATTCAGCCATTGCAAATTTATAGCTTGATATGTACATATTATGATATGTTCATTGTATGTGTGCTTGATTTGTAGCCGTGTGTACATAAATTACATTTTAGAGCACTTAGCAAAACTTTTTCATATATGATTATTATTTTGTTTTGCTTGCGTCTTAATGACTGATTTTGCATTAGCATAAAAGTTCCTAATTGTTGTCTAATAATACTGATTTTACTTTTTGTTAAAGTAGTGTAAGAAATGAATAATGTTGAATTTTCAATTAGTTTTACATTTTAGAGCACTTAGTAAAACTTGCTCACATATGATTATAATTTTGTTTTGTTTCCGTCCTAATTGTGAGACTGATTTAAACTGATTTTGCTATAAAAGTTCCTAATTGTTGTCTAATATTATATTACTGATTTTATTTTTTGTTAGAGTAGGTAGTCGTAAAAAATTAAAAAAGTTCATACCTACTTAATATTAAATTTCCAATTACTTTTTGTTTTTTTTTTTCAAGTTAAAACATTGATTTTGGAGACATAATAAAACTTGCTCAAGATTATTATATTGTTTTAATTTCATCTAAGCGTAACTTATTTTTCCATAAATGTTCTATAATGTTGTCTAATTTTCTATTTTTATAAACTATACGTTTTTATAAAACTCCTAATGTAACCTCAACTTTATAGTTTTTTGCTACCGTTTTGTGCTTGTGCCACTGTTGTGTCACTGTAGCGTAAATTTCTGTGCAACTTTTGTGTCACTATCGCACAACATTTTGTATCACTATTGTGTCATATGCGTCAATATTTTGGACTTCACCCTTATAATAAAATATAGAAACTTATATCAAACAAAAGCTGGCGTATTTAGTAGGTTTCAATTCGGTTTATTTACAAAACCAATTTCTAATCACCTAGGTTCATATTTATAAGATTTTTTTTTTGTTTTTTATTATGTAATTTTTTGTTGTTTATAGTTATATTTTTTATTTTTAGTTGATATCTTTTTTAAATAGTATTTCCTGCACGTTTCTTACACCTAATCGTGTTCATCGACTAGGTAGCCCATCAAGTATTTACGCGTCAGACGCCATACGCCTAAATACTCGAGACGCGTTTATGTGCTGCGCACGAAATAAGTCTGTGCGCGTCCAGCCACAGACCTATTCCAAAAACCTGTTCCAGTATATATGTTTCATCTCTACTCCCCGCGCCCGTGCTCCGGTGTTCACGCGACGGATGCCCGTCGCGGGCGCCCGCTTAACGCAGCTTCGGCCCAAAAAAAATAATCGTTAACCCACATTAAAATATTATAAAGCCTTGTATGGACTTAGTTTTGTATATGGCAAGTGTAGATAGTTGCTATAAAGGTAATAATATAGAAATACTTGCACTATTTCTTCAAGAAAGCTTTGAACTGCTCATCAAAATTAGTTTCATATGTCCATGGCATCAAGTCTGGATACATTACAATACTCCTAAGTAAATCTGCATTAGCATTTTGAGGCAGCACACTTCTCACTCTCTTGTTGAGGCAGCCCGATGCATGAATATAGTGATTGACAATAAGATTATAAATAAAATTCACATATTTATGGTCTAAATTATCAGAAGTATTTGGGACAGCTGGATTATGCGACTTGATTTGTTCTATGTAGCCTGTTGTTATGATAGGTATGATGATATCAGCCTAAAAACAAAGATTAAACAGGAAATATTAATATAAAACTTATTATTTACATTTATATGTTTATGATCATGTCATTATCATACAAACCTTTTCAAAATATTCCCTTATGAACTTCTCAGGATTTTGATACAATTCTTCTTTTCTATTGTTCAAAGTGATAACTTGAACATCAGGTATGTCTAACCAGTTTTCAACATACTCTTGTATGTTCAAAGCTGTGGGAAAACCATCCTGTGAATAGGTCAAAAAAAAAATAGGACTATCATTGACTATGGGCTCATCTGTTGTGGCAGCTTTTCTCAGTTGTTTAGGTTTTTTTGGGTCCTTATGGTCTATAATAACCTTTTTACTCAATGGTGCTGGTAAACGACAAGGCAGCTTTATGGTGACAATCTCTCTCTTTACTGTGTCTCCCGCGCTTTTGCTTTGATAACCACTGTCATCTTTATTAAAATACTGAGCTATTTCACAAAGTGGCTTTTCTATTGACTTCAGTATGTCGTAGCGCTCTAGTTTTAATAAAGCATCCAGTATTTTGTCAATTGTTGCATTGTCATTTTGTCTGAACACTTCCAACACCACATCAACAGGATCTTCATTCACAGAGTGCATAATGTACTGAGGAGAAACAAGCATTTGACATTAGTACTGTGTAAATTTTGCTCTACACTCTAGAATAAATAATAATATAATAGGAACTTCTGATTTTTTGTTACGGCCGACACTACATTACAGTCAGTTGCGGACTGCGCCCATTTTGGTACGTAATAATAATAATAGATTAAAGTTCTCCATTGACACGACAACATGCACACCATGAAAATTGAACTAGCAAAGTTGAACTGTGCAGATAATAATCCGGTTTCCGCTACGGGTACCGGCGCGGGATACAATTGGACTCACTAGTGGGGTAATGGACATGAATACAAATCAACATTATCTAGCATTGTTTGTTCCTGGCACTGAATGTGTTATCATAATAGGAGTACTGTTAAGGGACATAATCTAATGGAGAAAAATAATTAGGTATATTAATAACATGAAAATTCCAGAAAAATAACACATTTGTTATTTTTCACTGACTCCATCATTACCAAACAAAAATACCATAAACACTTACATTCAAATCATCTTGTGACAGGCCTAAAGAGTATCCAAGCTCCCGCCATCCATTGTGAGTGCCGCCTACTTTTTTAAGTAAAGTGACCCATAACTGATAACACGCTGAACCCATGGCAGACGTTGCGTGTCTATAATACAACAGATTTGTGTGGAGAAAACAAACTTTTTTGCTCAAAGATTGTAATTCTGATATCTCTTTGGATCTTTCCTTCTGCACCATTTGTTCTAAAAGTAATGTATCTACACTGATCGTATCAGCATCCCCATACTCGCTTTGAACTTCCCTGTAGTTAAAATAAGTAAGATAAGTTCTTAGAATTACTATACGCAGTTTTATTAATTTATCTGGTAATAATTGAATCAAAACTTACGTCATTGTTGATTGTTAACTAATAACTTCGTGATTAAAATAAAAGAACACACTGTAACACAATTATGAAGAGAGACACGGAAATTAAAGAAGACAAGACATAAGGAAAATGTTGAACAAAAATATTGTGGTCTTCAATTTCTTGACACCTGTCACCCAGTCACCGTAGAGATGAAACGTATGTACTGGAACAGGTTTTTGGAATAGGTCTGTGGCTGGACGCGCAAAGACTTATTCCGTGCGCACCACATAAACGCATCTCGAGTATTTAGGCGTATGGCGTCTGACACGTAAACACTTGATGCACTACCTAGTCAATGAACACGATTAGGTGTAAGTAACATGCACGAAACACTATGTATAAAAGAAAACAACAAAAAATAGAAAAAATTATAATATAAATTATAAAAAATTACAAACAAAAAAAAAACAAAAACATGTTTATCTTGTAATTAAGAACCTAGATGATAAGAAATTGATTTTGTAAATAAAACGAATTGAAACCTTCTAAATACGCCAGCTTTTCTTTGATATAAGTTCTATATTTTATTATAAAAAAGCTATCAGTCCTTAGCTTGTTAAACCGAAAATACTTCATTACTCGATCGTCTTGATATTACTTATACGTACGAAACTCGTTAGGTAAGGAAACATCAAAAAACTCGAGACGCCTAAATACTCGTGGACCTAGTTTTTGGAACAAGTACTTCGGCGGACACGTACTTTTATGACTCAGTAAGTCAGTACGCATTCTACCTAGTATATCTCACTCACAGAGTACCTTTTTATGTATAGTAATCTCACCTCTGCACCACAGAGTAACTTTTTATGCCTCTGCACCTATGTGTGACAACTGACACTGTGAAGTCTTTGTTGACAGATTGACAGATCACTAACAAAGTGTTACCAACTTCTAGATTTGGATTACCCCTGAGTCTTTCAGAAAATCTGCTATTTTTTATTATCTTTTTTATCTTAATAATTGAAATTAAAAATAAATCTACACTAATTTATTATGAAGAGGTAAAGTTTTTTTTTTTTTGTTTGTTTATAGGAGGTAATCTTTGATAGTACTGACCCGATTGCGAAAATTTTTTCACCGATAGAAAGCTGCTTTATTCCTGAGTGACATAGGCTATATTTTATGTATGCAGGCAAAAGCTAGTCAAAAATAATTATTTAGTTGTGATTTCAAGTTTTATGTCACTTCAAATGTAGTTTTTTTTTGTATACAATCAATAAATTTAAATAGCTTTATCTATTTGATCATTGCCCACAAGAAATATCCCAAACAATATTATTTTTGTTCAATATATAATAAAATCCCTTGAAAAATGTACTTAAAGTACCCTAAAGTCGCCACCATACTTAACACAGCTGTTATCGATATATACCCCGTGTTCCAAATTGCGATAAAAGTGATTATATCGCGAGTCCGATCAAAAATAGTCACAAACAAAATATAATTGTGACGTTGCGCGTTGGCCGGATTCGCGATATTATCGCTTTTGACGCAATTAGGAACGCAGGGGTTGTATTACATATGCTTGTCAGATGTCAGTGTTTGTGAGGGATTTTTCAGAGGTCAGTGGGTTTTTTAAATGTGGTATAAAATTTATTGAAACCGGAAGACTTACTAATTCTGTACCGGAAGTCCATCTTTGGCTGTCTTATTATTTTTTTTTTCTACTTAGTAGAAAAAAAAAATTAGAATATACCGAATATACCATAGTGTTGCCTTGTAGTTTCATGTCAGTTGACATCTTATAGGTATTCTAAATTTTTGGCGGGATTTATGAAAAGATTCTAGAGAATTCATAAAACTTTTGTTTGGGGTAATAAGTGTAAGAAATGACTACTCTGTGAGTTAATTTATAGTTGGTCAAACATTAGTCACGTAATGATAAAAACAAGCTTCTTTAGACTACCTACGACTTTCTACCAAAAATGTTTATAAAACAAAAGGAAAGAACAGAAAAGAAACTTATGTTTTTATCTTGCTGCTATAAGGTGGTTTATCAAGTGTATCTACTTCATAATATTCACATTTTTTATTTTTATTTTAGTGCAAACTTCACGGATGTTTTGGTCGATGAAATATGCAACTCCCAACCTCTGTCTTTGTCGTCGTCAGTTGAAAGTAGACCGTCAACTGTTAACAATCCTTGTTATGAAGATGCAAGAGTTATAGAACGTCCACGCAAAGGTACTGGAATGCGTGGGCAGTTTCGGTGTACGGAGGAAATTGGTATGTCTTTATAACCGACTTCAAAAAAGAAGGAGGAGGTTATCAATTCAGTTGTATTTTATTTATTTTTTTATTTTATAATTGTGTTACCTCAGAACTCCGTCGTTTATGGACCTATTTGCATTTTTTTTTCCTCTTAGAGGATATGCTTTCCGATTGGTGCCATTTTTTTATACCAACTGTTAGTTGGTATATAATTTGATTATAATAAATTCAACATCAATCTCAACTGTTGCTGTGTATAGCACTATGTACATATATTGTACTTTTATTACAAAGTGTACCCTAAAACAATCTTTTTTAACTTCTGTCTAATGCTATCGCGAATAGGGTATAAGTACCTAGCAAATATACAAAAAAAAAACAGTAAAATCGGTCGAGCGGTTCACAAATACCGTGACGCGAGATATTTAACTACACTAATATTAGAAAGAGGCTTTATTCCTGAGTGATATACCTAGGCTGTAGTTTATGTATGGGCGAAGCCGCGGGCAAAAGCTAATAGATTTGAAAAGTGCAATTAATTTTTTTTGCAGATCAAAAATATCGTAGCGTGTTTTCATATCCATACTTTAACCTAGTACAGTCCAGTGTTATTGAAGACGCGTTATACTCAGGTGAGTACCTATTCTTACTTTATAACCATGTTGTAACATTAAGTACAACCTTTGGGCACGCCATAATTATCGCGGTAAGTCCCCTCTTTGAGGAGTGGCTGGAAACACTTCACGGCGTCCTCACCTTCCGGATGACGCAGGTCCTCACCGGACATGGTAAGTTCGGGAGGTTCCTGCACCGGATTCGTGCGGAAGAAACGCCTAGGTGTCACCATTGTGTGAAACACCTAGAGGACACGGTGGAGCACACGGTAGAGGTGAGCCCCGCTTGGGTAGAGCACCCCTGCGTCCTCGTGGGGGCGATCGGCGGTAACGACCTCTCGCGCCGGGCACCGGGCACTGGTACAGGCCATGGTCCGGAGCAAGGAGGAATGGCAGGTGGTCGCCTCCTTCTGCGAAGCAGTAATGCTAGCGAAGGAGGCAGCCGCACGCGTGTGGGAACGGCCTACACGCCTGAGCCGCTGGGATCCCGGCCCCGATTTCCAGCCATCGTAGGCATGGGCTTGGTGACGGCGAGTAATGGGTAGCTCGCCGTCCGGCCGCTCGGTAACCGTCCGGACTGAGCCCGAGTCGTCGACGGCGCGTAGTGTTCCACGCGCGCCTCAAGGAGATGTAAGCAAAACTGTAGGGGCACAGCAGGGTCGAAGCCTACTAAGGCCATGGGTTTGCTTCTGAAAGAAAAACCCGGCGTCCTGGCAATCCATTTTACGATCTAAACTGAATTGTTAAAGGGATGGAGCTATATAGGGTGTACAGCTCCATCCCTCTTTCTCGCTCACACGCCTGACATTTTAACACGTCATGGTAAGCTTCCAAACCGCAATGAAAAGATTGCTTCGTTGATCCTACTCCGGTTCATTTTCTTTTCATTCCAGATAAATCTATAGTCATATGTGCACCAACGGGTTCGGGAAAAACCGTTGTGTTTGAAATGGCTATAGTGCAGTTACTAATGGAACAAGAAGAAAAGCAGTATACTGACGACTTTAAAATTATTTACAGTAAGTTACCCTCTTTATTAATAATATACTTACATAATAAAAATAAGTTACTCTTCGGTCTGAAATATTGATTACTAGTTCGCAAGGGTGTTCGAATTTTTTTTAATGCTCAACTTTTCTCTGTTATAAAACTATAACATGTAGATATTATAAAACCTAACCTTCCTCATGTAACACTCTGTGTATTGATAAAAATCCGTTTAGTAGTTTCTGAGTTTATTATGAACAGACAGACAGTCGCAGTGGTGGAGGGACTTTGTTTGCAATATGTAAGGATATTATTTATTAAAGTTTTCTAAAAACCATTTGAACTTGTAGTGGCTCCTGTAAAAGCATTATGTACAGAAAGACTGACGGAATGGTACTCAAAATTCACCAAACTGGGTTTGCTGTGCATTGAAGTGACAGGAGACACAGATGTTGACTTTACACAGTTGAAGCCTTACAAGTAAGTTGATGCAGAAGTATATAAGTAGAAGTAATAATTTCACTAAGTGATATGATGTTACCCATTTACTGGGTTATGTAAGACATTTGCTATTCGGTCAGACTAAAAGCTTACCTCAACATAATTGAGAAGCCCGAGTCGTCGACGGCGCGTAGTGTTCCACGCGCGCCTCAAAGAGATGTCAGCAAAACCGTCGGGGCCTAGTAAGGCCGATAACCCCTGGGGCCAGGGGATTTCTGAAAACCACACCGAGGATCATGGTTTAGATTAGTTTAGTAGTAGATTAGTTAGTAAACTCTGTCACGCCCTCCGCGGAAAGTCCCGCAAACCTCCGTTGAAAAGGGAGGATACTCCGACCAGACGGGTGTTATGTCTGGTGGGCAACTGCCCGGTAGATGATTTTGGGCTGTTATATATGTTCTGGAGAACTTTAACTGCGCGATGCAGGATTAGTTCTTATGTGACGCCATAGATATCGCTACAGGAGGACTATCCAGGTAAAAAAAAGCAGCTGGGAAAATGTTAGGCAAATGATGATGGAGTCTACTCCATCATCATTTGCCTAACATTTTCCCAGCTGGTATAGTAATAACTTTTTTCTTTGTTCTGTCGTAGTACCTACTTATATTAGCTATAAAACTTTTATAAACGTCTCTATCAATTAATACCGTTCCAAATTTTCCGTCACATATAGGTATAAATCGTCCGAAACGAAGCACACGTACGTATTGCTAAGTGCAATTAAATAGGCACATGTTGTTAAAGAACTTCTTCAGGCAAATTCTTTTAAACAAGGATCCCTTAGGCCTACTGCCAACGGACGCGTAGCTTCTAAGACGCGTATTTATCATTATACAATAGGTGTGCGCGGCCAACGTCGTGCAATCGTGTCGTTGCTGCTTCGTCGGCAGAGTTTCATAGTTTTGTATGTAATCTACGAACAGGCGTACACCAAGCGTATAATGAGAATGACGAATACGCGTCTATGAAGCTACGCGTCCTTAGACAATCTTACTAAATTTCCTACTCCAGAATAATAATAACAACTCCTGAGAAATGGGATATGTTGACTCGTCGATGGCGAGACCACAGAGGTCTGGTGGAGGTCATCAAGTTGTTCCTGATCGATGAGGTGCACATACTGAACGATGAGACTAGAGGACCCGTGCTCGAAGCTGTGGTTAGCAGGATGAAGACTATTGAAGTAAGGAAAGCTCATTTTTGGTTAGATCTTCATTCATATTCATGTAATCTCCAACTCCTAAGATACAGCTGGACTGCGTACTTAGAACTCGGGAATTCGACTGTAATTTTGATTGAACTGTTCAACCTACTCTTTCTCTATGCTATATTCTGTATGGTTGTTTTATGTACAAATAAACTTATTATATATATTATTTATTTAATCAAGATTATACATAACACATAACATAACAACAATAAACAAACAACATTCAAATATTGGACTAATTGAAGAGTGAATAAGTTTCTTCTAGGCAGACGTGTTCCAAGGTCTGCCACAGGAGACTGTTGCTTACCAAAAGAAGAGAATCAAACATGAGCCTATAAAAAAAATTTAAAAAAATCGCCGTCTTTACCAACACGGGACTCGTGAAGCTTCATTGACTCGGCGCTTCTCTAGTAAACGCCAGTGGCTTTTATTAGCTGAAAATAGTGTAGTTTTTTACTGACGAACACGACAGCATTTTAGAGTTTTTTTTTTTGCGGACATATTTCGTATTTGAGGCTTAGCACTATGCAACGCGTCATGCCTCATGCCCTTAGATCGTTGAGCTAGTACAGCAGTTATAGGATTGGCCACAAAAAACAGAAATGCAAGGCTATAAAACAAAATATAGTTAAATCCTAATTTACTTTTCTCAGAGTTCAGCTCAATCAGCCCATCGTATAGAACAACTGCAGAAAGAAATGCAAGGTCAGACTGTATCCAACAAATCGGCTCCAAGGATTAGGTTCGTCGCGGTTTCAGCTACCGTCAGCAACCCAGAAGACGTTGCGAATTGGCTCGGGACAAGAGATAAACCCGCTGTGTTCTATAAGTAAGTAAATAATCTTATCTATACTAAGAGAAGTTCTTCCAAGAAATTTTTTCCGGTCACCATTTTTACCTACTAGTTTCATATACACGGTGTGTCTGACATCGATGCACAAACGAATACCATGGATTCAATATATGATTCTGGATCCACCAGAGGTGGAATTTTTCGTCAGCTTATTCTTGATTTTCAAAAAAATATTTACTTTTTTTTATTTAAACTGTATCAAATCGTTAATTTAACATTTTTAGTGAAAAAAATAAAGACCCTCTAACAATTTGTTATGTTCCGGTGTACAACAGTTCGTATTCAAGCAACACTATCCTCTATTTAAATAGGTTTGGTGATGAATGTCGCCCTGTGAAGCTGAAGCGCATAGTGGAAGGGTACCCATGTGCTGAAGGCACCAGCATTTTTAAGTTTGACATCATATTGAACTACAAATTATGGCCAATCATACAGAAGTATCATTCCGGGAAACCTACACTGGTAAGGTGGCATACAGTCAATTCGGGCGTAATAAACATGTTTTCATTCACTTTCTTTCCTATTTTTTCCATTTTCTAGATCATCTATTATTTAGTCTGAAAGTTTTCTATAAGAATTTACAAATAATCGTGACTTCTGTGTGAATCTTATTACTATTGATTTAAACTTTACCTTTGCCAGTATTTCATTTTTAATTAAGCTGTTGATCCCCGCAATAACGCCGGCGTTAACGGGCCATTGTCTTTCTATTGTGTCTCTAATTACGCTACTCAAAAAGTTAATCTTAATTATTTTGTCTTGACTTCACCCATCGTAAATGTTTTTCTTGGTGTAATATAATTTATAAGTATTTGTTTTTACAATTGATTGATAATATCTATGTTTGTTTTACGTAAACCCTACTCCATGCATGTTGAATTGCCTAAACCTTGTCATTGCAATGGGTTAGCAATACCAAATCGTTAGAATATTTCTCGATGAATTGGGTAGATAATTGTGCCACCATCACGAACGATGACCTTACATCAAAACATTAGTAAACCCAGCTCAGACGTTAAGGTTTAGGCAATTTATTTAATTCAGCAGAATATGCGTAACCATAATCAGTTCAGTAGGTACAATTTATTTTATCTTCCCGTCTGATTATAATTTAGTTGTCTTTAAGGCTAGAGTGAATATGCTCTTAAGGCCCTAGATCCCGAGCAGTGCCATAAATAGTGATTTTCTGAAGCCTACTCCTCGGTAACGGCTGAGACAATAGGTTTGAAAAAAAAAAGTTGTTATAGATTCATATTTAACATTATCAACATATGATTTTTTCATATAACTAATACTATGGCCAAAAAAGTTTCGCTTGTTTTCCCTACTCCTTTCAAACAGCTTTTATCTTTAGAAATATGTTTACCCAAACAAAATTGCTGGTTAAGTGTTCTCTAGAATGTACATAGCTTAAGCAAATCACTCAATATTTCGCAAAGAAAATGGTTTTAAAGGTCAGCGGGGCTCAATGAAATGCAGGTGGCAGTACGAGTAGGTATGTGTGCATTTAACTCCGTCCAGATGTTCAAGGAACTATACGCCTTAATTAATTAATTAAGGCGTATAGTTGCGTGGGGTCGCAGTTAAGCACTAGTTTATGTTATCTATATATATAAAAGGAGAAACTGACTGACTGACATATCAACACACAGCCGAAACTAATGTGACTAGGAGCGTGAAATTTTGCAGAAGGTTTCCTTTTATGACGTAGGCGCGAGCACTAAGAGAGGATTTTTAAAAATTCGCCCCCTAAGGGGATGAAATGTGGGCCCAAAATTTGTATGGAGAACGTACTTTCACGCTGACGAAGCCGCTGGCAGAAGCTAGTTTAAAACAAAAATAAAATAAAAATTCTCTTTACTTAGATATTCTGCAATACTCGTAAGAGCGTCGTATTGACAGCAGAGACTTTATCCCGAGAGCTCACAATTAGCTTCAATGCGGAACAAAAGGCCAGGCTAACTGCCGTAGCGTCTTCTATTAAGAATAAGAAATTGCAGGTAAATTGATTTTTTCCATTTTATTTTAATTAGTAGAGCTTTTAACTATAACTGGATTTTATTTTGCTTTAGTCAAGCTTTGACTAGATTATTTCTTAAATAAGTGTGTAGGCTTATTGGGATAAGAGAGCTTTGATGGTTTTTTATGTATTAGGTTAGTTAAAAGTACATCGACGCGACTGCCCCATTAGTCAGTCGAGGTCTTTGAATGTGATAAGGTAAGGCAAAGTGTTGGGTTTTCCCATCTCTGTAGCGGCCCGTATTTTGGATTTGTGCCTGTCTTAGTGCGACTGGCTTACTCCGTATTTAAACATAATCATCTTCCTGCCCTTGTCTCGTGTTATTTGGGGTCGGCGCATCACGTTTTTAGGGTTCCGTGCCCAAAGGGTAAAACGGGACCCTATTACTAAGTCTCCGCTGTCCGTCCGTCCGTCACCAGGCTGTATCTCATGAACCGTGATAGTTAGACAGTTGAAATTTTCACAGATGATGTATTTCTATTGCCGCTATAATAACAAATACTACAAACAGAAAAAAATACATATATTTAAGTGGGGCTTCCGTACAACAAACGTGATTTTTTTTTTTGCTACGGACTGTACGTAACCATTAGTGCGCGAGTCCCACTCGCATCCGTTTTTCTAGAATGAAATAATCTCACCTCGCCTTGCCTTTGTACATAAATTGTGAAATCACTGTGTACTATATTATGTATTTATATTGAATAAAGAATTAAAAACTATTTTGACTCGACTATCTTAGGTCAAGAGAAGTATGTATCTGGGTTTGCCTCTTTTATTGGATTTTCCATGAAGAAAACTTTATCTGTAACAGCCCGTATTTTGGATATGATACAAATTAACTATTTCAAACTTCTAACTCTTCTCTTCCCTCTTCCTAACTTATTAATAATACTTCGTTTTATTTGAAATATCTATTATTTATTTATTGTGTACACCTACCACAGGGTTGTCTTTTTAACCCAAAGATTGACTGATAGAGAATGCGTAGTTGCATTAAGTACTCATATGTACCACTACTGTACATGAAGTTTAAATAAATATGTACCTGTCTTATAGCAAGCACCTGCCTCATGCTCATATATGTACAATACAGGTTTTTTTTTGCTATATAGCCAATTTAGTTTTGTCGTACCGTGTAGTTGCCGTCCAGATTGTTATTATAAATTGTATCTTTAAAATAATTAATCTTTTAGGCCTTAGTAATGAGTGGCGTTGGTTGTCATCACGCCGGGTTACTGTATGAAGAGAGGCAAACCATAGAATTTGCCTTCAGAAATCGAGATTTGCCCATTTTGATTACCACCACAACATTGGGTAAGCATTAGTTTATAGCCGTACTTGTTTCTGACGTTGTAGTTACGCCCGCGTAAATTATATATACATATATACCAATTGCTATGTCTTAATCTAGGTTATAAGCTACTCTGGGAATAAATTTCAGCTGAATCCATTTAGTCGTTTGAGCGTGAAGGAGTAACACATATACACACACTTGCACATTATATACTTTCGCCTTTATAATATTAGTGTAATTGATCGTTGATGTCTTTTGTAGGGCAAAATGGCGAATGTAGTAAATGCGTGATTTAAAAAACCACAATAAAATAATATGTAATTTTGTTTATGAGATTTGAGTTTTTAATTCAATAGGTATAGTTGGTCTGTCTCACGAAGGTAGTTTGGTCTTGGTTGTTTGCGTTGATTCACGTACACATGTTTCTATGTTAGAAGAGCAGCTATTTTCTATAACATCGAACGTTCCGAGCTTAGCCTCGGTTAGAACTACTTAGTTCTATACAAAGTGCAGTTTTGAATCTGCATAAATTTTCAAGAGGTTGTTGTAAGACTCGTAAATAATCATATAAAAATTCGATGCCTGGTTAATAAATCAATAATACTTGATATTTTTTTTTATTTTGATTGTTATTCAGAATAACTCTCTTAATAAAACATTTTCAAAAAAAAAAAACACTCGTTGAAAGACCAATGCAAACTTTTGGCATGATTAACTTTTTTCTTTTCGCCAGAAATGAAGCCTAGGTTATATGTTAGAGGACAATATGAGGATTCAAAAGCAAAAAGAACCAGATCTTTAAACCGCAACCGAACGAAGACACCTATAGAAGCATTGCTAGTATATTTTGGCCAGGCGTTACCTATTTTCTTTATATTATAACGAAATGGAAATTTTGAGGTTTTTATTGATAAAATAGATTAATTTGGTTATTACTGTTATATTTTTTTCACACTCGCAGTTTTTCATCACTAAAACTAGTAAAAAAAAGAAGTGATAAACAAATTGAAAAGATACGCGTTAGTGTTGCAATAGTGATTGACACTATTTAATGCTTACCCACTATAAACACCGTAACCAAAACTATATTTAACAATGGGAAACTTAAATTATCAGACAGAGTATTTTTATTTAAGAAAAATAACGCCTGATAAAGCAATATACTAAATAGTCTCTAACTTCGTTTAGTTACGGTTAGTAGACATAATTCTTTTTGCTTTTGATTTCTCATACAGTCCTTTAAGATAAGGCCTGAGTTCACTTTCGCCGAAAAAAAAAAATTGTTGCCAGCAATGTATTGTATAAGTCTCATTCCCCTTTATCGCGCGTCATGTCACTGTGCGTGAGTGCGACAGCCTGTACGAGGCTCCGCCCACTTACTCTACGAAACGCTTTTACGGATTTCCGTATATATGAATAAAATTAAAAAAACATACCTTCCCATTTAAGAGTTCACTCACATAATTGCCTCCTGAGTTCTTTTGTAGATTCAAAATTGTACTTTGTATTTATAAACATGTCCGTACTCCCACTTTGGCAAAATGTATTTATTTTTAGAGTTCCGTACCTACCTCAAAAGGGAAAAAGGGAATCCTTATAAGATCACTTTGTTGTTTGTCTGTATGTCTGTCTGTCTATATGTCTATCAATACCCTTTATCTCGGGAATGCGTGGAGGTATCGTGTTGAAATTAAAACCAAATACGTCTGCGGTCCCTTGAAGCCTTGAAAAAAATAAACTTCTATGTTAACGTATATGTCGCAAAAAAACGTGTATTGCGACACTCTCAAGGGAATCAAAATTCATAAGGTCAACGGGAAGTTGACCCAGAATCCTGAAATTTGTCGTAAAGCAAGGTCTTACAGCACAGGTATAGAAATAAATCTAAAAACAGTAAATTTGTTATTACGTCACAAAAAAAAATGAAATCTTCGGGAATTGAACTATTTATAATGTAAGTTTGTACGAAACCCTCAGTGCGCGAGTCCGACTCGCACTTGCCAATTTTTTTTTTTTATTGCGCTACATTATTATCTACTATTTTTATAAATACTCCTTCGAATATTCCAGCAATGGGCGTCAATTTGCCAGCGCACCTAGTGATCGTCAAAAATACACAGCAGTACGTCAATGGCGCTTATCAAGTAAGTACTATTTTAAATATCATTTCCATATCGTTTCTAGGGAAGATATTGGGACTTGAGACTTACCTACGCCTAGAGTTGCCCGGTGTCCTTAGAAAGCCGAACATAAATTAGTGTCTGGCCTGTCCGGTTTTTGTAAAGCTTTTTACAAATCCCATTTTGGCATTAAAAAATATACTTACATAAGATAATGATAAAGGAGGATGCCGGATTTTCTATTGCCACCGTCCCCACCCTCCAACAGACATGGGATACATGTCGGTTTGTTCATTCCTATCCACAAAAGACAAAACAGCTGATTTGGTTGTTAAAATTTATGGGGTATTTATTTAATTAAAAAAAACTAGTAGAAATTAATGTTTATTTTTCCATACAAAGACATTTAATAATAGTCATCTATTACAATATGATCACGCATTTGTGCTGGCGCCTTAAAACTTAACCTTAAACTAAACCCCATACTTTTGAGGTATGTTGCCATAATAAAAGAAACTATTCAACTAGACGCTTCGAATGACACCTGTTTCTAATCTTTTGGTGGGTGGGGACACTTTTACGCAATGCCCTTTAAAAATTTAATAAAATATTCATAGCAACTATTTTTAAAAGTTTTTTTTACACAATTTTACCCAAGTCTGGCTTCAGAAGACACTCTAAATCGGCGTATTTATAGCAGTGGATTGTGATACTTTGCGGATTTTTTTAAAGTTGTATAAAACTTAAATAATAAGACTCCAAGTTAGTTTCTGCCAGCGGTTTCTCTCGCTTGAAAGTAGATAATTATCCCAAAGAAACCAACTCCTGGGATAAAAAAGCACATACCCCACGGCTATTCCAGAACATGGTCTACCCGTGTGCCAAATATAATCCAAATGCGTTCAGCCGTTTCAGCATGATGTATTAACACATATATACATACATACATAATTTTATGATATTTGAACATAGTGTTATCTCACAGGAGTACAGCATAAGCACAGTGCTGCAGATGGTGGGTCGCGCTGGCCGACCACAGTTCGACACTGAAGCCACCGCTGTCATTATGACAAGACTCGTTGATAAGGTCGGTTTGTTTATTTACTACCATAAAAATATAGTATGGACTGAGCGTTTCAGGTGTGAAGTGAATAGGGGCCAGTGGGTTCTTTAAGAAACTCAATCCATTCTATATATCTATGTTTATTGGAATAAAATATAGCCTTTACATGAAATACTAGACAGTTTTAAATCTTTGTCATTATTCTCCCTTATAGCATGCTGAAAATTGATTTAGTTTTCTTATTAATCGACTTCAAAAAGAAAGGAGGTTCTATTCGGCTGAATGTATTTTTTTTTAATGTATTACCGATTTCTCAGTCAATTGTGGACCGATTTTGAAAGGTTATGCTTTCAAGTTGGTCCCATAGAAATATTGTTATTTATTTATTTATTTAAACTTCATGTACAATAGTGGTACAAAGGCGGACTTAATGCAACAAGGCATTCTCTACCAGTCAACCTTTGGGTTAACCATGATCTTCGAAGATATGGAACAGAACACTTCATAGGATTACAGCAGAACTGTCGTAACAAGTAAAATTGCTTTATTTATACGTGTAGTCGATCACTGACTGTAAGAAGAGGGGAAAAAATATCGAACTGATCTGATGATGAAGCCTGAAGTTAGGCACCGGAACTCTGTAATAAATTAATGTAATCTAACCGTGTTTGGGATTATTAGAATTGTCATGAGATGCACTCTGGCTATTAGGTATTTAAGTTTGGCTGAGGAGTACTTTTTAGTGGTGGTACCATAACTAAAAAGTGTAAAATAAAGAGCTTTTTACAAAAAAACACTGAAAAGTGCAAATTAACTTTAAATTTCGGAAGTCTGTGTTAAATAACGAAGAGACATAACTATTATAGAAACGCCGACTTCCAAAATTAAAGTTATTTTGCACTTTTTTAGGTAGAAACTTTTTATCTACTGACGAAAATTCGTCACAGCTTACCTTGGAATAGGGAACAAAATAAAGATCAGTTTAAAATATATACGGTTTTATTAAGTTTCTTGGTTAAGGTGTTAACTTGTTCTTAAAGAGGTTTGAGGTATGTTTTAGAGTATAAAAATGCTAAGACACACGCTATCAGAGAGTGTCCTATGTCCTGATAATCTTATGAAAACAACGTATTAATAGTATTCATAACCGCTACTTAGGATACCGTAAACAGTTCTAGCTTTCTTTGGGAAACCATGTATGTACGTAGAAACTGGTTTATCTACTGATGAAATTCGGCACACCTTACCTTGGGAACAATATAAGATCAGTTTGAAATATATATTATTATGCTAAGTTTCTTGGTTGAGACCTCAACCTGCTCTTAAAGAGGTTTTATAAGGTACTTGCGCTTCCGGCAGACGTTGTACTGCCCGAAAGCTGGCATGTTGTCAGAAAAAAAAGTTAAGAACCCGAATGCAGCGCCACCTACCGGGTCCAATTGTATTTTCAAACCCTTCAGAGACCCACTTAAATATACACACAGAATTACATCCAAATCGTTCAAGCCTTTTAGGTGGATTTAGGTGACAAACACACGTAGGTACAGAAGATAATTAAAGATGTTTTAGTGTATAAAATTGCTAAAACTCACACGCCATCACAGAGTGTCCCATTTCTGATATACTTACGAAAATACTACGAATACAACGTACTTATCAAGTCTTCATTACCGCGACTTAGGATTACATTACACATCCTTAAGCAACAGTTAATACTGGGACACTTGTGGTAGACATTAAACACCGCGGTCATCATGACAATGACACGCGTCGCGAACAAGGCCACGCTATTATAATATTATATCATGTAATATTATACAATAAGTACTTCAGAGTAGAACCACTGCCGCATCCTTGTTAAAAAATTCTTGCTCATGTTCACTGGAATTCAGATTGTGTTACATTATGTTTTACGATGTTTTTTGGTTGAGAGAACTGAGGAGTTGCGTTCTTTAAATTACATATTTTTTAAATATTTTTACATAATTCTTGAATTACGTAAAATAACTTAAAATTGTATCTACGGATAATAGCAAGTAGTCTAGCATTTTGAGGGACTTTCAAAAAGAATTATGTAGTCAAAAAATTCTTAAACATAACGGAGTATGTAAGGATCGTAGCTAGGTGGTGATCTGTAGTTTCTACCTATTTCTATGGAAAAAAGGCCTGAGCTCATAAAGAGACATAACTCAAAATAATATATTTGAAGATTGAATCATGAGTCTGAGATTCTATGATTCAATTTATGATTTTCATTTCGCTAATACTTAATTTTTTGAAATTATGTATATAAATATTTTAAAAATACTTTGCTAATTATAATATACTTACAAACAACTAAGCTAACAAACAACTTAAGGTCTAACTGAAAATAATAGAATTTATTGGGCAATTCGATCAACAATGATCGAAGATTGGGCATCATAAAATTCATCGATGTTGCACTCTGGGAATAATGCACAGAACGCTGCCGCGCTGGTTGCATTGGCATTTATTTTCTAATATCTCTTTTTTTAATTCATTCTCTTTATGACTAAGCGTGAGTTATGTATAATTCGTAATCACTAGTCCCTGAAAAAGAGTAAGGAAAGTTAGGGTATCGTTATACTTAGAAATAAAACAGCATTAAATATTTCAATACAAAAATATTTATCAAAATTATTATTTATCAAAATCTACATGCATTTAAGTACTAATCGATACACATACAAAATTATAAGCTACGATACAATTTTATTACATTAAATGTCGAACATGGCCTATATTAAAATCGTTCTAATTGATCACAGTATCGGTAACTCGATATTTGCGGTACACCAATTATCGCAGAGATCGCTGACTGTACATAACCTTATTGGCAAATGAGTTTTGACTATAATTAGATTATTTAACATAGAGTACACTTATAAAAAATATATGAAGAGTTATTTCGTAGAAAAAAGTCACAGGAGTTTTCCTTCAGTAACCAATATTTTCTTCAAGATGTTCCAAATAAATTCTTCTTCGATAAATTACTAATTTATCCTTAATTTTATAATTATTAAAGATCCCTGATATTTATTAAGATATCACATTTACAATCTAATGAAAACCTTAGTAACTTTCTTCTGTGTTTCAATTTCCGAATTTCATGCGTGTCATTATTGAGACTGAAAAGCAAAAAAGTAAATTTTGACCTTTTACCGATTTATAAAGGGTAAAATCTACTGGCAAACCAAAAAAACCAATGCAATTAAAAAAAGGTGAACCAAATGTCATGAAATTCAGAAATCAAAGAATTAGTGTTTGAACTATTAATCAATTCGTCGCGGAACCAGTCTTGTTAGTATCGATATAGGGTCTACTTTCCTTTGCCGAAGGGACTAGCGTTGTCTTCGAAGGTGATCTTGGGGACGAAGCCGCTTTCTCCCTCGACGCTGTATTCCACGGTCATGAGGCGTCCATCGGGAAGAAGGACTCGGTATCCTCCAATGACTTTGCCTTGGGCGTCTCCTTGTTCGTTGGCTCCGAAGTAGAGAGCTTTCTCTTGGTCTTCAACGTCGTATTTGTATTCGTACTGTGGATGAGAATAGATGTAAGAAAAAAATATTATGGTTACATATTCGTGAAATAGTCCTGGTTAAGGAGGAGAGTAGGATAGATGACTTTTTTTTTGTAATGAAACTATTCTTGGATATCAATCATGGGAATCGTGACCGATTTTCAGTCATGGCATCATGAGACTTTCCATCGGTGGCCTTCTTCCTCGAAGGAGAGTTTAGGCCGGAAAGTATTGTGTATCGAAAAATTGGTGGAAGAATACGGACCTCACAGTGAAACATGACGCCATCACTTCGTGTGCAATATTAGCTTATGATTTCTTATGGTTTTATTTTTTTATGTATTAGGTTATTATTTTGTAAGATTTATCAGTGTATTTTGTCTATGGCCCTTAGTTGCCTGATAATAAAGGAATATTATTATTATAAGTGCGCAAAAGCGCGGGTTCAAACCCAGCCAGGCGCATTACTTTGTGTAATTTATTTTATCACCACTGCTCTCAAAACGGTGAAGGAAAACATCGTGAGGAAACCGGGATGTTCTAGAACCAAAAATTCGAAGACATGTGACATTCACCAACCCGCACTGGGCCCGCGTGGTGGATTACGGCCCATTCCCTCTCCTAGAGAGAGGAGGCCTGAGCCCCAGCAGTGGGAACATTAAAAGGCTGATTATGCTTATGCTTAAGTGCAAAAGTACATGTGCACTCTCTCTTCCCTCACCCTCTTAGCCGGATGTGACGGTAATCCAATGCGACCAAAGATAAATCAGGAAATAATTTATGCAATGCTTGAAATTATGGATTGATTATGTTGAGATATCATGTTAGTACCTACGACGAGCGTCGGTTATCTATAGTGCGTAATATTATAAGACTGAAGAGTTCGTTAGTCTGTTTATTTGAACGCACTGGTTTTAGGAACTCCTGGATCAAATTGAATAAATTTATTTTAGTGTTAGATAGCCCATTTATATAGGAAGGCTATATATACATCACACTTCGACCAATGGGAGCGGAGCAGTACCAAAGTCGCGTGTAAAACCGCTTTGATGTCCTCCGCAGTTTTACCATATATTTATTTATTTATTTATTTAAACTTCATGTACAGTAGTGGTACATAGGCGGACTTAATGCAACAAGGCATATATGTACTACTAGTTGTATTATATCTACTTCTCAACTTTTGAACTCTTATGAAATCCTAAGTAATTTATGCAATGCATAAAATTTCGACTTTCTCCAAAAGTAATCACTCTACTCGTAAGTATAGGTATAGATATCAACATTTTTGAGGAGAGCCAATTAACATAATTTACCAAAACTTAGTAAGACAACTAAATTCATACAATTTCTTTAAAGTTTGGTCCACAGACTGTGGGGAAAGTGTGTAACTAATGAACAATCTGATATGCACAGAGATTGCAATGTTTTTTTGGGGTTGTAAATTATCAAATTAATGACTTCCTCCGCTCTAGGGTGGAGCAAGGGGACGTGTCAGACTTTTACTGACTAAAACCCAACTGGGTACTTCAATTGCCCTTTGCGTTCTAGGACCACGGTAACTCTTTTAAAAATTCCTGCGGACCTACTTCTGCTAGTAGGTACCTCACACTGTGTTGAAACCGATTTACGATTAACTGTTTTGTAACATTTAATAATACCTAGAAAACTTTGTTAGGTTTCATGGTTATAATATTAAATAATAGATGATCAAACGAACTTACCTGTGATGTTCGATCATTATTATACGTAGCTTCGTTCGAAGACATATTCAATTTAACCATGCAGCTAACGCTTGCGCTAGGCGACCCAATTCGCAGCTTTTCAGAGCCTAAAAGCAAAAACAAAACGCACCGTATCCGAGCGAGTATCTGTCAGTAACGTCAAATGTCATTCTTTCAGAGTTAGAGATAAATCTTAAGTTTTGCTGGGTAGGGTAGGGAGGGTTCCCTATGTCTTCGAACGAAGCTACGTATAATAATGATCGAACATCACAGGTAAGTTCGTTTGATCATCTATTATACTGCAAGCTTCGTTCGAAGACATATTCAATTTAACCATGCAGATGTTAAGAGTCAACTTAAAGCAAAATTAAGATTTTTAATATAAAACAAATATATTTCAGGAACCAAAATCTCTTAGGCACTTATTAGGCTTTTAATATAATGGTAATATGAGACAATCAGTCTTTTTGTCATACTTATACATTTTATATTATATAAGTATATATGTCTATATTTTTTATAATTATTTTAAACATATTAAGGCATTTATAAGCAAATATTTTGTTCAGCACAAACACAAACACACAACACAAGCACAGCATGAGCAAATTCAGATGAATTGTTGGAAATAGGTATATTATAAAATTTTGCAAAAGTTGAAGAACTGTTTGTTCAGCCGTTTGCCTAATTACATCTAATGATACTCCCCTAGCTTTAGCAGTCGACATGGATGCATGTCTTGTACTATGCCCTGAAAAAACGCTAATATCTATGCCAAACATAGAGAAAGTATATATATATATATATATATTATTATTATTATGGTTTTTTAGGCAATTTTTCTCAGGCTAGTACCTGGTGTATCTCACGGGATTATCCATCTACTAATGGTAGACGAAGAAATTGGCTTGTGTGGGTTATTCAAAGAAAGTATTAAATGAGTATTATCTTCCCTAATACTCTTGAGTGTATCTAATGTAATAAAATAAAGTAGTGTAAGGGCAGATTTCAGGTTTTGCCGTGCATTTTCGTTACAGAAAATGGCTCTATTTTTGTATGTTACTAAAAACAATAAAATAAAAACTAAAATAAAGGTAAATAAGAGGTTCGGTCCGCTGCAACCAGAACCAGATGTTTTTATAGTGTCTAGGATAGAAATGTTTACACCGGTTTCATTAACTATAATATTGGGTATTTTTATAAATGATAAATCTGTGCTACTTGGGCTCTGCTAAGTGCAAACAAATTCACTAACTTTTTAGACAATTTGATTTTTATAGAAACCTTAACATAATCTCTGGATGTGATCATTACCACCAATTTTTGAGTCTATTAATTTATTAATTGGTATAGACTGTGTGAATAAGTGAGATCCTATAAGTAACATTGAATTGAGGCATTATTTGGAAGGTAACCTAATGTAACCTCTATGGCTGATGGAAGAACATCATGTCAATATTAAATTAGTGTAAGGAGGTGTGTAAGATGACACTCTTTAAAAGAGGAATGCAATAGTTTTTTATTGAGTAGGTACCTATAAAGACTAACAGCTTGAAAAAACTAACATTGTTTTCAATGGTGGACAAGCTTGTGAAGGTCAATATGACATCACCTTTTCATTTTTGATTTTTGTAGCCTCCCCAATATTGGGCTAAATGGAGGAAAGAACACATAAAAGAAATAAATTATCATGTCCAAGGGCAGTAAAAAACATCTAATTAAATGTATTTTGAATCTGGTTTCCAGGAAACACAGGCATCACATTTATGCATTACTTGTAGAAGGGAAAAGATCAATCAGTTTGACCAAACTGAGACACAATATACCTACTAAAATGTAGAGATATTCTGTTCCCACTCTATGTTAGATGTATGAGATTGTTAATTGGTCTCTTTGTTGTCTTTTGTATCCATATATGAAGCAAATAGACAAATCTAATTATTTTCACACCATTGCTCCATATTTCTGGCTATATTATTTAATTGTTGATACCGTATTCCTCCCATTCGGTTTAAATAAGATACAGCAAACTATTATCAAACTCACACAAAATGTGTAAGTGCTCATGTTTAACAAAATAGTATTTTTAAAGGTAAAAAATGTGAAGCAGTTCTAAATAATTTATGTGATAATTATAATTTTTTATCCTTTTTCCAGAACCCATAGACTTCTGTTATCACTACAATTGCGCCCCCCCCAGTTCTTGTTGCATCATTGTAGGTCTAGTTTGATGATTGGATGAATTTTTATTTTGAATCTTAGTTGCCTTTACTTATAACTAAGTATTTATGTTCTAATTTTAGTATAGAACCAACCAACAACAAATGTTGTTGCAACAAAATAATGCAACAGTTGATGTACATATTAAGTGAATAATCTCTCATAAGCTAAGAAACTTGTTTCTGTAAATATTTTTAAGGGATTTACAGAAACAACATTTTTTGTATGTGACATCAGTCATTGTATAAGTGTCATATATAAAATCTAAATAATTAACATGATTGGGATGGCGTATTTTGTAAAAAGGAGTAATTGTTCCTTGAATATTTTTCAACCTTTTATTATATAATAGTAGGCTAGTATGAATAGTGTAGTGTGTATAGTAGTAGACTATATAGTCTGAACCAATACACAAAAGGTCATCAAGATGATGTACATACTGATTTGTGAACTTTTGATCATAGATATACATGTAACTACCACTATCAAAAATGCATAATGTGTAAAACAAATCCCATATGGGACAGCAATAGACTCTTTTTAAATGATCATAATGAAATAATAGGTATCTCCTGTGATCTGGATTCAAATTTTGCCAAAAGATCTCCTGGGTACACTAGAGCTACCGCAGTGATCTTACATCTTATAAATTTGGATGTGTGAACCAATTTGTTCAGGGGTATAAAGGTTTCAATAAACCTCCCTTCTCCATCCCTGTTGGGAAACCAAAAAATATCTTGGATATGAGTTGATTCCCACACGGTTTCCATGGGGAATTTGTGCTCAATGGCAGTAAATTATGAATGGTTTTATACATAAATATGCATTCATCTTGGCCCCTGATCTTGAAGATCCTGATTGATCACTTGTAAAACCATTTTTGTTTTGGACCGTTGAATTTTGGTTGATAAGTTATGGAAGAAAAAATGCACTTACCGAACATCCACAGATGTGTTTCAAAATTGGGGCATTACCACAAATCCTCTATCAACGAGGAAGGGAATGGGCTAATCTGTAAGCATGACTAACCTCTAATTTCAACCATGAGCCTGTGGTGAAACTTTTTGTGTTCTAGCATACACTGGATGTGTTGCGAGAATTGCTTGGTTATAGTTTAATATGAGGACTGCAGATACTTTCGTCCAGGCCTAGGTATTATTCTTTGCTGGTTGTACCAAGATGGACCATTCCCGTTTCCTGACGGGTTACAGTTGAAGATTAGGCTGGCTTCATAATAAGCTTGCCGCTTCTGTGGCATGTCTTTAGGACTTAAAATGTTCTCTGTTGAAGTATTCCCATGCAGGTAGTCGTCTTTATCAACATCTTTGACAATATCTTTGTTTATGTGAAGTGCAAATCTATTAAAACTCTTCCAGTATCAATCAACTGGGAAAATTAGTTTCAGCCTATTTATGCCATCATTGCTGTGAAGCTTAGATAGGGTCTGATTCCCAATCCCAACTGATTCTGTTCTGATTTAATCTTTTTGTATCAGTATATTCTTGTATTATCAGTGAATTACTGACTGAGGCAATAATCTCTATATTATTTTAAACAGTTATTACACACATTTTTATCTAGTTTTTGTTCATATTCCTTGAGTATTTCCAAAAATGGTATTCTAGATGTGGGTTAAGTCATTCATTAAGTCAGGCCATTAAATCATTTGGTTTTGTAAATATAAATACTGTAATACTCTGAATACTTCAGGAAATATAGTAACTGGTTCAACGACTAGCTCAGATGCTAGTTCAGGAAATGTTATACTCAAATCTGTAACAGTTAGGGTTGTGCCTGTTGGAGCCGATGATGATACAACAGATATCTAGTTTAATGTCCACTTCTTGAGGATCATCCTAAACACAAGGTCTAAAAACCTAAAACTATTGACCCTGTTATGGTACCAAAGTGTACCTAGGCAAAGCCTTTCGGATTTTATCAAAAGGTAATGACCATTGTGCATTCATCTCGTAAACACCACGAGTAAGCGGATCACGTCAATGCATCTCGTACATCACCCGTGTCCATGTACCAAAGGGTAAAGATCATCGTGTGTTCATCTCGTAAACACCACGAGTCAGCGGATCGCGCCAATGTATCTCGTACATCACTCGCGTCCATAGGTACAATATTCAAAATCCATTTTACTTGCACTGTAGATAACTTTCCTGACGAAGCTTTTCAGGTTACCCAAAGGTGTGGGGCAAAAAACAATCTCGTATGTTTATCTCGTAAACATCCCGAGTCAGCTAAACGCGTCAATGCATCACGTGCACAACCCGCGTCAGTATATATTCATATTTCGAAACCCATTTGATTTACAGTCTTACACTGTATAATGTACCATGGCAAAGCCTTTAAAGTTATGGAACAAGGAAACCAGCTCGTGTGTTCATCTCGTGAACACCCCGAGGAGTTTGATCGTGTCAATGCATACAATTATTTGGGTTAAGTACGTGAAACTCTTACTTCACTGAATAATCTAATAGATAAATCTATTACTTCACCTGGAATCAAAGAATTAAATAGAGATAGGACAGGTGACGTACTATGTTATCGTCGTTTCGTCCTTTTTTCAAACTTTTCATCATATGAAGATAGTATTTCATATCTTTTCGTTTTGGCATACTTCATTACAAATTATACAAGCACTATGCTCTTATTTAATTACTTAAATTGGTAAAAAAGCAAATAAAACACAACGTAAAACGTATTGGTTGCCGCGCAAACGTATGGAATGACATTTGACGTTACTGACAGATACTCGCTCGGATACGGTGCGTTTTGTTTTTGCTTTTAGGCTCTGAAAAGCTGCGAATTGGGTCGCCTAGCGCAAGCGTTAGCTGCATGGTTAAATTGAATATGTCTTCGAACGAAGCTTGCAGTATAATAGGTAACTAACAGGTAATATTTTTCGTATCACTAATTGGTATAATAACAGCAACCTTCATCATATTGATGTTACTGTGCCAAACTCGGTATTATTTATGCGAAATATATGACGTTTAGCTATTCAATATTTAAATTTTTTTCTTTAAACATTTTGTAGCATGCACCTATGGATGGAATTTTCACAATACAACAATTCCCTCTAAACGATGTTACAAAATAGGTAAGTTTAATACTTTTATATGCTAAATAAAATTTCAGCATCCATCTATGACCGAGCATGACATCGCATAAGTAGTTTTGCAAACTTTATTATTATGCATAGACAAAGTGCTTGAAATGTGAAATAATTAAATTAAAATTAGTAGTAGACACAATTGCGTTTCTAAAATGAACGTTATATGAGAATAAAACTAGAATTTTCGAGTGTGCGTTTGCATTATTCTTTGGTACAAATACATGCACGTGATTGAAATAGGTTTTTATTGTGCAGTGTTTGCAATTAATCGAGATAAGCCGTATAACGCTCACAAAGACGGTTAAACGCAATTGTGTCCAATTAGTAGAGTTTGCGTTGCAAATGTTCACATCGTTAACATAATCGTTGCCAAGATGCGTCCGATAGTGCACGTGCTGGCTAGCGTACTCGGTGCAGGCGAACAATACTATATCGATGGGATAGGGACAAGGTGTATGAACATAACATGGTTGGGTGAGCATGTTATACCTTAATAGCGGTACTTAAGTCCGAGGACGCGTTAACATCGACTTAGCTTGATGTGTGAATACCGTTTAAACTACTACCAACCCTAACTAACAATCTAAAACGTCACAACAGAACCAGCTATTAGTGAATAGGTATCTAAAGATTACATCGACCAACATACAAACATCATTTCGTGAACCCTAACAAATTTAACTACAATATAATGTCTTAATGTTCTGTTACAAACAATCGAGATAAAACTAAACACAGGAAACTCCAAAAAAACAACATAAAATGAAACGATTAAAAACAGTTTCACGCAAACATCAAACTGAAAAAAAACGTAAGTATCTAATCATTATTTCGATCTTGACGTTATCATTACATTTAGAGTCCTTGGGAATCTAATGTAGGCTTAGTAAAAAATGAGACTATTTTGGATATATAACGTATCTACTAGTAATGTAGGTAAGTACCAAAGCCTATGCAATGCAGATTTGGACGATATGGTGAAATGCTATTCTTTCGTCCAACCATAGCGTCCAACTGTCTTGCAAGATGGATAAAGGAACCTATTTTGTAAATTCGCTAATTCATGCCATACTATCATCTTTCTGCCCTTGTCCGGTGTTATTTGGGATCAGCGCAACACGTATTCTTCTTTTATTCTGCCGTACCCGTGCCGCTATCACTCACCTCACACAATACATCCATCTTTTCTTTAGCCTCCCTCTTCCTTTCCTATTTATAAGCTATAAATAAAAATTTTTGTTTTTGTCAAGGTAGGATTTGAACCATTATAATTATCATATAAAGGTTCCTGAATCAAAGGCTTTACCGTTATTTCGAAACAGAATTTACTTACAAAATAGTTTATATACGAACCTAAATAAATAGTAGACTTATGGCAGATAAATACCCAATGATTTAATGAGCCAATGTCAAAGATCACAAGAGTTCATACAGGTATAGGCGTCTGCTGTCGTTATTTCTTTAAGGAGCTTATATTTTACTAGTGACCTGCCCTAGCTTCGGATGGGTGTTAGAAATCTTTGAAATTCTCAATTTTTCTTTACTAGACCTCAAGACAGCTAGTCTGCTGTTTCTATTGGTGAAAACTGCATGAAAATTCGTTAAGTAGATTTTGAGTTTATCGCGTTCATACAGACATTCAGACGTGGCGGGGAACTTTATTTTATAAATAATAATTATGTAAGCATTTACATATTAATCAAATCATGGAGCTAACAAATCGATATTCAATTAACGGTCTCCGTTATTCTTCACAATAAAGGTTATTTATTATTCAGCGTTTACAAAGCATACTTAATAATGCTAATGCCTGTTTATCTCATAGTGAACTTTTGACAGGGATTGTCTTATAAGAGTTATTGCCTCGGAATCTTGGTAATAAGCGTGATAAAACGATTATTTTCCCTTCAACAATGCATGCCATTA
Source organism: Mythimna impura (assembly GCA_905147345.3). Lineage (NCBI taxonomy): Eukaryota > Metazoa > Arthropoda > Insecta > Lepidoptera > Noctuidae > Mythimna > Mythimna impura. The sequence goes on along the minus strand of LR990353.1, from coordinate 18,013,971 downwards.
CAGCCTATTTGAGTCATGTAGGTACATTGGTCTGATTTATTTGTTTTATGATTAGCTCTATTTTCATTACATGATAAGATTTTCTGTCATTGCTGAAGGAATTAATACGGTTTTTTGTTCCAAATCTAAAAGCTTCCAACAAGGTTATGAAAAGCTTTTCTGAATGTTTAGTGAGTCATGGAGACGTATGTTCGTTTACCCAGGTATTCGGACTTTCAGTCTTAGACGTGATATGATACTTTAAAGCCAAGAGTTAAAGATTTATCCAAATGCCTAGTTAAAACTTCGCGTGACCTAAGGGCTGGCTTTGACTTCGGCTAGAAATTAAGCATTGCCATACAAATGTGGCACTGCTGCCAGTCTTTTGGACATAGCCGACTTCGGTGCGAAGAAATTTTTTGACGCAATATTTTAAGATATTTAGTTAGTTAAGTTTTTTAATAATATTTACGTGTTTTATGTATATTGTAGTTATATTCTGTTGGCAATAAATGATACATACCTATTACTAAAAATAAACAGTTTGTTGTTGATAATGTTTCAATAGCATGCAATTCTCAAAACATTCAGTAAAAATGATTGCATAAGAAACATTGTCATTTCAGCCTGTGCATCTAATTATGCATTACCGAATAGCAACATTGACACATCCTTCACGTTATTTAGTTTATTGTTAGCTTCAACATGTCGTAATTTAACATCTAACTTACCATAGTCGTAATGCCGTAGGTCAAAGGTATTCACGTTTTGTTTAAATTATTGCCAACGTACGAGCATCCTTGCAGATTCTCGCTTATATGTTAAGGCAGACAACTTTTAGTTGTATAAAAACAACTATAAAGCCTCTCAGATACACTGAGGGACAAAATGCTCCCCAACATGACGCGCAACGCTGTCAAATTGTCCAGCAACATGTCCCGCGTCACGAGAATATTGGGGGGCAAGTTGCGGGACACTGGGCTACGTTGCAGCATTACGTAGATTGAGCGTTGCGCGTCATGTTGGGGGATATTTTGTCCCTTAATGTATCTGAAGCTTTCATCATTCATCATCATCATTTCAGCTGATAGACGTCCACTGCTGGACATAGGCCTCCCCCAAATGTCACCACAATGAACGGTCCTGTGCGTCTCGCATCCATCGGATTCCCGCAACCTTCAACCTTCATCATCACCTTGTAGGGGGCCTTCCAACACTGTGTTTTCCTGTACGCGGTCGCCACTCCAGAACCTTTCGGCCCCAACGGCTACCTGTTCTGCGAGCAATGTGCCCTGCCCATTGCCACTTAAGTTTGGCGATTCTTCGTGCTATGTCTGAAGCTTTATAGCATAAAACATGTGGATTTAATGACACATTTTTATTAAGCGTACGATGACGGATTTGTGCGTGTATTTTAAATGTTTTCACGCTTCATACCGTACAGGTTTTGGAACTAATTGCATTGTTTTATGGTTTTACCCTTGATTGTATTGATGTTGTTGGATAATAAAATGTAAGTGTTTAACCACACATGCAGCGGATGCCTTTGGTTGTCTACTTCTAAAATGCCACAAGTACCACAGGTTACGTCGGTCATGAACATAGGTCAAAGTGTCAAACAAATAGTAGGTAGGTAGTGTAGGTGTAGCTTGCATACTGGTGCAGGCCTGTGGGATTGTTCGAAAGAGTTGCCTTGATCCTGTAACGCAAAGGGCAACTGAAGGAACACAGGTGGGTTTTAGTCCCCGGGTGCCACCATTGTGTGGACCGCCCGGAGGACACGGTGGAGCATACGGTAGAGGTGTGCCCTGCTTGGGCAGAGCACCGCCGTGTCCTCGTGGGGGCGATCGGCGGCAGCGATCTCTCGCGCCGGGCCTTGGTACAGGCCATGGTCCGGAGCGAGGAGGAGTGGCAGGCGGTCGCCTCCTTCTGCGAAGCAGTAATGCTAGCAAAGGAGGCGGCCGATCGCGTGAGGCAACGGTCCTCACGCCCCAACCGCCGCCGGGATTCCGATCCCGATTTCCGGCCACCGTAGGCGCGGGCTTGCGGACGGCGAGCAATGGGTGGCTCGCCGTCCGATCGTCCGGTGACTGTCCGGACCGAGCCCAAGTCATCGACGGCGCGTAGTGTTCCACGCGCGCCTCAAGGAGCTGTCAGCAACCGTAGGGGCCCAGCAGGGTCGAGGCCTACTGGGGCCATGGGTGATGCGAAAGTGACCCCCGGGGCCCTGGAAAAAAATGGCAAAGAAGGAACAGGAGTGGGTTTTTAGTCAGTAAAAGTCTGACACTATCTCCCGCTCCGCCCAAGAGCGGGGGATGTCATTAGATGATTTTCCCACTCGAAAAAAAAAAAAAGGTGGGTTTTAGTCAGTAAAAGTCTGACACTCCCTCTAGGTCCACTTAGAGCGAAAGATTATGTTATTTGATGATTTACCTCCTCAAAAAAGGTATACTGGAGCAAATAATCTTCTTTAGTAGGTACCTACATTATCATCATCTTCCTGCCCTTGTCCCGTGTTGCTTGGGGTCAGTGCAATACGTATTTTTCTTCCATTTTCTCCTGTCACCTGTCACGCTATCACTAACTCCCTTTTCTTTCATAATTATCACTCTTCACACAATCCATCTTTTCTCTGGCCTTCCTCTCCCTCTCCAACCATCCACATGTAGGTACATGCCAGAGTAAAATAAAAAGTCTTGACTCACTCAAGAAATAATACTACAGAAGTCATTTTCAGAAATCTCGTGCTTTTGAATGAATAAATATGCAACACCACATGATTATTTTATTAATGGTATCTTAACATACAATACTAACAACACAATATTCTCAGAATCAGAACTAGGACATCAATCCTTTAAATAGCATTAAAATGTGAAGATGTTCTCTCATTGTCATTTTAAAGGGCACAATACCTTACAAGGTAACATATTCGTTCTATAACAATTACGAATGCATTCTTATAATACATACATACATAATATCGAATTGTGGAGCAATTAGAGATCGTTGAATTTATAAGCATTTATTTGCTCTACATACGGACAAGTATTTCTTTGTACCTTGATACCTTGTATGTAGGGTATTGATTTGTTAAGAATTTACATGATGAGCATTTTAAAGTCACATGTGTTATCCCAAAGCACCATTGAAATACTGTGGTAAATGCTTGCATGTTAGACATTCCAACCCAATATGTTAACTAACATATAAGCATAAACATTACAAGCCTAAATAACCTTGTTGGTAGTTATATTTTCCGGTTATAAAAACTGTAAATATGTAAAACAAAATGATGTGTACTTAATACATTTGAATGTAACTTGTCAAATAAATAATTTATTAAAGATCAAAATGGTTAAAAATGAAAGGTTGCAAACAGATACTGTACTTGGAGACTGTGATTCTGAGCATGACTCATTGAACAGATACCTAAGCTTTTATAATAAACTTATTGAATCCTCGTCTTTTAAGGCTGTTTCTACTTTGTTTTTCTTACTAACTACGCAGGTACCTTCTTGACATTTTACATAATCGTGCCAAGTTTTTATGGTGATATTTTTAAACTGAATAAAGTACCTCATAAGGATTAATTGCGATATAACTGATGCAGAAACCTGTCATTGCCGTTTTAATTAAACTGCTGTTAAGTGCGTTTTGGGCTGCGTGATTGTTTCAAAGAGTTACTGAAATATTGGAACGCAAAGTGCAATTGAAGGAATACAAGTGGATTTCATTATAAAAGTCTCAGGCTCCCTCTCGCTCCACCCAGAACGGGATAAGTTATTTAATGATTTCCCACCTAAATAATGTAACTCAGAATTCAGCCTGAACAATTGAAGATAGAAACATACAATTAAGGATAAGAGAGAGACTAGAGGGCCGCGGATGTTGGGCTGCGAGATTGCTCGAGAGAGTCATCGCGGCCCTGAAACGCCAAAGGCAGAAGGAACACGGGTGGAGAAGTTATTTGACGATTTCTTACCCTCAAAAAATCTTAGAAGCTCTAGAGAAGTGACATTCTATCAGCTATAGCGACTAACAAACCTTAAGGATCTTTCACACCTACGAACCATTTGCGCCAGCCGAGATTATCTTATTTTAGTTACAACTCCGAATTTGTTGCTAACACAACTTACTTTATAATTAAACCTCGTATTAGGTGTTACCAACGAACTTTGATATAAGCTTTTGGTGCAATGTTGCTAATGGCTTAGACCAACCAAGTGGATAAGACAAAATAATATTGATGGGTAATTTAGGTTAATCAACAGCAACAGTTACTTTTAGAAGAAAACTTACTGGCATAGGCGGGTACTCTTGCTCCTGAGGCGCAGGCGCAGCCGTCGCTTGCCTCACGCTGACACAGACCACCACGAGCGCACATACTAACCACTTTGTTGACGACATCTGCGGGAAAACAATCGTTATTTATTGCTCGAGAAAGGCGAAGTTCAATCATTTTGAGTTAAGGGAGTTGATCCATTGGCGAATTATAGGTCCTTCGGACTTGCCTATAAGTGAAAGGTGCCTGAGGGATTCTTTACAGAAATTACTATGACCGCTAATCTGATGGTTTGTTTACAAAGAGGGACTTTTGAAAATTCATAGGTAGGATGTGCTTTCGTGCTTAATCTTTGAACCTATCTTTTGGCAAATCTACTTTCCTAATTGGATTAAAAAAATAATTGTTTCAAACGGAACAAAAATACTAACTAGGTGAACTATAAATCTCAAATAAGTAAGTAGGTATACCTAATCCTTTTCAGTGACCTAAGATTAACATGATTTTAACATTAAGCTTTTTTGATGAGATATGGGTTGGATTGAATTTCGAATTTATATTATTTTGTGCATTTAGTACCTAGCCGTAGCAATAAAGCACACCAGTTTTACCTAAATTGTGTTAAGGATATCATTATTTTTTATTGACAAAACAAAATAAACATTACGGTGACTTCACCTAGTAGATATTATTATAATTCTTACATAAATCAGCTTTGTGCCTAGAACCAGTTTCATTAGTTGAATCTTCTCAACGACCTTTTACATTAAATTAGACTTTAGTTACAGATTGTATATTAGTCTTAATATTTTGACAGGGGAACCTACTCGACAGATTAATTTTATTAGAAAATAGATAGATAGTATAGTCTTTATTGTAACCCAAAACAATATAGTAGGAGGCGCTTAAAATTATCAGGGTGTAACAATGAGCGGGAAACAGAAAAACAAAAGGTAGAAGATTTGTAAATTTCACACTTATGGCTTCGAAATGTTTATTGGAATTAGAAACACAAAAAATAATCAACTGCATTCCGAACCGCAATCTTGTTTTCTAAACACAAATAATTTCTTTGGTTTTTTCAGAAATTGCCTCAAAGATTTTAATTTTAAAATCTTTCTTGCTAAGATGAAGTAATTGAGCATCTTTTAAATCAAAACGTCTTGCGTACAATTATCTAGGCACAAATTAAATCATTTACTCGACGTACGATAATTGCCGTTATATACCGCAGTCGTGTAACGTGTATTATTTTAGTATTATAATGATTAATTTTAATTATTTATACGTTGTTCAGTTTCATGAACATTTATCATTTCCGTGGATTCTTCAATCGAAACAATACATAATTACATAAGCTGTGGGTAAGGAATGTCAACGTTCAATCTTCAGTACATAAATCTAGTGTTGTTTATTTTAAGAAGCGAATCTTAGGTAGCCTAAGCACTAGTTTAACAAGGACAATTTGTGTCGATGATGCATACTAGACATAAAACAAATGAATAAATAAACTGTCTTCTTAGTAGTGAGCTATACGAATACTGACAAATATTTGCACTGACTGGGCAGGTCCACTCAAATCTGTGTGGTTCTTTTCTCAAAAGACCGTCTCAGACACACTAATCTGCATGGTTCTCATATGATTTGACCATTACATGTTTGCTGTATGGACTTTAAAAGAGACTGACTCTGAGTTTGTTTCGGTGTTTCTTCTCAGGGTAGTCAGCTATGAACACCGGCCTCATCTAGTTTAAACTGACGAAAAAATTGAGGTGTAAAAGGGTTTTTTAAAACCTATTTGTTAAATAAATAACCATTGACTGGCCTGTTGGTCTAGTAGTTAGTGACCGTGACTGCTATTCCGGAGGTCGTGGGTTCGATTCCTACCCAGGACAAATGTTTGTGTGATGAGCACAATCATTTGTTCTGTGTCTGGGTGTGATTTATCTATAATATGTATGTATTTAGAAATATATAAGTATGGTTATCAGTTGTCTAGTACTCATAACAGAAGCTCTTGCTTAGGTTGGGACTAGACGGCGTTGTGTGATAGTTGTGGAATATTATTATTTATTATATTTATTAATTATTCATAAGTTTTTAGCTTCGCCCGAAAATTGCCCCTCCTCTTGCATACTGCAGTCTCAAATGTACTTGTATTTTACCTTTTGAACAAACTTGAACAAGTTGTCAATTTGAATGCGGAACGCTTTGGGCTTTTCCTATTTTTCCTTTAGTTTTATTAGTTACTAAAAGCAGTAGCATCGAAACCTGATGTCAGGAGATAAACTCCTCTATTTTTGGATTTCTTTTTGAGCATGAGATATTTCAACAGATTCCAAAGAATATTTTGCTTTTGGTAATGCAACATCTTCTTGGGTCTTTCCCAATATTTAAAGATTCAGCATCATACTACTTCAAGAATAAAGACGTATAGGTACTTGAAAGATATTATCGATGATACAGCTATAGAATAAAAACCTCGTTATCGACACAGCTATGGAGTGACAATTGCTGTAATTATCTTCACTTTTATGTTTTTGTAACACGCACTCTTTGTGGCCTTTCCCACACGACCGAGAATTAAGTAAATACCTAGGCAGCTAGTTCTTTATCCACCGTATTTGTTTCTGTTTAGGGGATTGTGTTTCCTCCGATATTTCTAACTGTTATGTTGATATTCTAACCCTATAAATAAACACTATGGGACTTTACCTATTTCGTCTGGAATCAAACTAGAGACCCTACCACGAGATCATAAAGCGATTCATTTTACGACCTAAACTGAACTGTTAAAGGGATCTCGCTCACACGCCTGACGTTTTATCACCTCATGGTATAGTAAGGCCCTTGGGCTTACATGTCCTAGGAGCTCAAACGCTCGTAAACAACAACAAAAAAAAACATTTAAAAAATGGTTTCACATTGAACCAGGTATTAACGCTCTCAGGATGTCCCCACATTTACCACAACAGAAGGGTATGATTGGCGACTTTATTCCGATATAAATGTCATAGGTTTACTCCAAAAAACGTTATTAAATTATTATTTTTCTTTTTTTGGTGACAAAAAAGAAGGATGTCGATTTACAAAACCATTACCATAAATATGCTATAATACTGTTGTTTATTTTTATCAAGATTATGTTGCAAAGCATACAGAAGCTGTCTTTTATTTGGGTAGATAACATTTATCCACAAATTACTTAATTCTTTCGTTAAAACATAACTTAGGTATTAGTAGAGCGTTTGTTTATAAGATAGAAGTAGGTATTTTATTAAAAGTTACTCAATAACTTATAAGAAATCATAGAACAATTTCACTTCATTTTAATAAATCCATAATTAGGCACTGACAAAAAGGCTAATTATCATAAACAATACCTGATAGGGAACATTGGCGGCAATCTGCATAAAACATTGACACAGGTATGCCAATAATTGAGATTTGTCTGGCCTCGCGTGATCGATTCCTGTGGGGAATTGCTTTGTCTTGTCGCCTCGCAATCTCTTGCGGACGTGTGATTGCGCACTTATTCGGCACTTTTTGTTCGTGAAAAGCAAAAGAAAATACGCGACTTTGAACATTTCGTTTGCGGAGATAATTGATTGTGTGAATGATTGAAATATTTTTGTAGACTATGGGAAAGATCGATTTGTGGCAATGTTTAGGAAAGTCAGAAAAAATCGTGACCTACAACTTGGTATGTAGTCTATAGGCCAGCCTGTCTTAATCAAGTTAAAGAAATGTTATCTAAGTTCCCTTTAGTGAATTAGGATAGATAGGTCTCTATTAATATTATTGTACGCGACTGTTTAGGTAACTTTATCTAGGAGTTTATTATCCTACTTATAGTACTTATCCTACAAACTGCTGGAATCAGAGTTAATTCTTCTGCGGACTTCCCAAAGTCAAATGACTTTGGGATTGTTCGATAGAGTTACCATGACCCTGGGATGCAAAGGACAACTGTACGAACATACTGATTTTTTTTCAGTAAAACACTCCCTCTTGCCCCACTCTGAGCAGCAGTGCTATTCTGAAAAGTTTATTTGCGAAATCACTTCTGAATCCGCAGTGAAATCATGGTGAAATTAAAGTTTCGTATTCTGAAATGGAGTGAATTCGACACTGGCGCCACCGAGTGATGATCAAAGTGAGAGGAACTAAAAGGGTTGAGTATTTTGACATTTATCTACAAATTTGTCTATAGGATTTGGTATTCTGAAATACAATTCGCTGAGTGTGACATTCGAGATGATTTGTGAAATGATTTTCGAAATGATTTACCATTTACAGAATAGCACGGCAGGGGATTTGATGATCCCCCCCCCCCCAAAAGGGTCGACTGTTTACAACTTTGTACTTAGTTTGTATGTCATGAGGCAAGTCTGCCAAGTCGTTGTGCAAATGTGCATGTATAGGTTAATTAATACTCTTCTACAGATTATAATAAAAACTTTAATAAGAGGAACTGTACCTAATAATTAACCTATACTTAATGCGGACTCAATAACTAACACACATATGACATAGAGTTCTAATGCTGCTAATGCAGCAATGATATGTTGTGCAGATTATATCTCTGGTTACTTATCAACTTATCTTTCACATGACAATTGAACTAAGTTTATTATTTCACGACCTTTGAAGCCGTGAAATCTCATACACATAAAAATTCCATTTACGTTTTGTTCCGAAAATTCTGAGCATTCTTTCTCATAGTCAGACTCGGTAACTGTATTTAGCAGTCCTTGCTCTCAATAGACAATATTAGCAAAAAAAATCCCATGGAACAGAATGTTGTTATCACATGAGTAATCGGTCGATGGGGACAAACAAAATGACATTCTCACTGTTTCTAGGTTTACGATGGTAAGTTAACGAAGTGCGCGTGCCACCCGATCGTTTACATCGTTTCACGGTTAATTTTGGTTTTACTAACAAACCATACTGTGTAATTTGCTGAACAAATCGTATAAATTTGGAAATACCACGTTCATGACCTACGAGTATCTTATTATGTGTCAATGTGCCATCATCACATAACAATCCGATGGATCCCAAAAACACGTAAAATAATGGTTGTGTGCTTCCGTATAATTACCATGAACCCAGCCTACTGACATTAGTAGTTTCGATGCTCACTAAATGAGATAATGACGGAGGATGCGGATTCCGCAATGTAGGAATCTATTGAACTTTGAATACCTCGGCGAAGCATTAGATTGGATAAATGTAGGTATAGGTACACCGTACAGTTAAAATTTTTGCCAAGACTTGAATAAAAAATTTGTCATTTGTAAAGCATGATTCGCTTATATTTTAGAGACTAAGATTAGAATTTTTATACAAGTCATGTAACTACATGTGCTCGGTCGGTGTCAAGGTCGGTCCTTTTCCACTTTATTTACTTTTAAGTCGATAATAATCAATTAATTTCTTAAATTCAAATCCATCAGCTGTCTACAACATTTTTTAAGTCAAACGCACTTTATGCTCCAGTGCAACCGTGGGAAAAGCTATCTACTGTATTAGGGCCTTCCAACCTCATAGCTAGGAAGAAATGGCAAAGGTGGCGACATTGCATTTTCGCAGTTGCAATAAATCAATATTGTAATGCATAAACTCACACGTTTTTTTATGACTGAACAATGATTTTTATGTCAGTGCGCAACTGATAACGTTCTAAGATAATGGATAGTATATAATTATAGACGACAAAAGATCAATGGATGTTATTAATTCTGCAAGCATCTCCCATTTACGCCTTTATTCTTTGAACAGTTAATAGGCTAAGTAAAACAAAAAGACCATTTTGAACACTGGAAGTCATCAGATAATCTTTTCTATCGGCTTAATTACCTACCAAATTCTGGAGGGCGACAAAAATTCGCCATGAATAATTAAGATTGTCAATTCGAAGAGAATTTCTAAATACTTATATTTTTTATTCTACAAGGTCTCAGGTACGGATTCAGTGCAATTGACGGGCACATATAAATATGATAATGAAATGAATAATCATAATGAATATATGATTACAATACAAGCTACCTATGTAAATAGACGACGACTGACTAATAAGGAAATAATTAACATGCTAATTATAAAAAATGGATCTTATTCATATTTTACCATAATTTAAGCTAAAGATTCTAAAGGGCACAATTGAGTTATAAACTGTTGCATCCAACGATCGTTAACTATAGAACCTAATGGATGTTATAAGTTAAAGTCCTCAGAGCTCGCGATCTTATCTCAACGAGTGGATTCTTTTCAAAATAATCAATTTGAATGATTTTTGGTAACTACTTTGCTGTTTTTCTAAGTTAAGTAATAAGGTAAAGCCTCTGTATTTTACATATCAACCCAGTTAATCAGTTTGAATGGAAGAGATTACAGTAGTCAAAAGTAATATGATTGGCCGGAATGTTCTTATTTTGGGTAATTTCAATACCCTTATTATAAGCATATAAAAATAAAGGCAGTCTCAATATATTACACCCTTAACTCCAGTCACAGAAGTCGAAGAATCAAGGATATGTCTTCCATTTTGGCACAAGGATACTATCAGCCACCTTTGATGCAAACTCACCTTAGAAGGAACGTACACACAATTAGCACGACACTGTACACAACTTGTAACAATCTGTACCGGTGACAATGATCGTTGTTTAGCGTGCAAAGCTGACTGGTGGCGCGCCCCGGCCTCGTCCGCGTCTTATATACGCACCCCACGGCTCCCCGACGCAGCGAAGATGCCGCAATGTCGCCCTATCGTGATGGATGTCCCTCCGAACGGACAGATCTTGCCTCCGATAGTACGTCGATAACCGTGACTAAATATCACCGTTTCCACGTATCCCTCGGTTCACACACGATGACATGACGTTTGCGTGCACTCGTACATTGCTGGCTTGACGAGCTCAAAGAACATCTACTCATCTCTTCCATGCATCAATAAGCTGAACTTCATCGCGTGATCAAACTTTATTAAACGAAAAGTTTACGTAACACGTGTGTTTCTGCCTTTTGTTGGCATTGTACCGGTAATTATTTCATAATGTGATGACTTTTTGTCTGCCTTCTCGGTTATAAACCAATTAAAATACCAAATTAAGTGACCGTGAACCTTTATTTTAATAATTTTGAAGCTCTATTGCGTCGGTCTTCAGTTCTCGTTAGTCCTTAAATAGTAATTAGTTGCTAGGCCCTGGATGACTAGTTTTACTGGTTACTTCAGGAAATGCATATTTTATATGTGGTTCTGGTTCTACAGGATCGTTACTGATCGGATTAATACATTTAATTAGATGTGTGATTAAACCCATTAAACCTGCATCTTCTATAGGGTGGGTAAATTCAATCAATTTTTGCTGTTATTTGATATCCAATTTTTAGTTTTGGAGTTTATTTTGGAGAGTTTTATGACCTCCACTGTATTTATTACCTTTAGTAAAGTTTCAACGAGGAATGAAAAATACTAAAATTGTATTATTATCAATAATTTTTATTGGCTATCAACTAACCAATGACCCCCAATGTCACAAAACTCGACATCTAAAATAACGTATCGTGGTTATTCTTGAATACTATAAGCAGTATATTTGTTACTTAGATATTGCCATTTCTAATAAGGCTAAGGTTAATAAGTAGGTCTAGCTTGCAAACGGATGAAGATTTGGTAGATGTTGTTATTCATAAAATAGAATTTATTGTAAAAACTTTATTGTAAGTACACCAAAAAAGTAACACAACTTATACATAAACTTAAATCTATGGGTACAATAGAGGTATTATCGTTAACAGCGACAAAATTGCTAAAACTGAATAATCTCATATATATAAAAACTAGTGTCAGAGTGTTTGTTATTGAACTCCTCTGAAACTGCTTGACCGATTTTTATGAAATTTTTGTGTATATTTGATAGTTCTGAGAATACGTCGTAAGCTGTTTTTTACGTTCCTACCCCCACCTCCATGTTTTTTTTTGTTAATTTATATGGCAAAACGTTTGCCTAGTCAGCTATACATACTCGTATAGTATCATTATGAAAAAATGTATCAACATTTAGTTTGATAAAAATATATCAGTTTAAAATTGTATACATCCCAGTTGGCCACCTTGTATTATACTATTAAACCTGTCTAATTCCCATGTAATTTTACTTGCTGAAAATTATCGTAAAGTATTGGACTTGCTAGCAATTAATAAGTACTGATTCATGACAGATAACAATAATTTTCAATTCATTAAAATTCTGTGCTACTGGCAAAAGATACAAAAACCAGAAGCATCTCTACCTATATTGATTTTATCTCACTTTTAACGAGGAAACTTTTGTAACATCTTACTTCAAATCTTTGTATCACAAGACGTGTCGTGATACCGTTCATAATAGCGCTATGCTGGTTTAAAATAGTGGGAATACGGCTCAACGTGGTTTACAATACGTGTGCATTATGCCTAAAGTACAATATAGTTCGTTATGGTAAGTGGGGCAAAGCTTCTTCCTTGTAGTTATCCTTACTGCATCAGCGGTGAAAGCGACTATCTGTCAAAAGCTCATGATGAGGAAGTGGATCATGTGTGCAAGCCTTTATGTTATTTCACAGTTTCGCACGCTCTTCAACTATCGGTTGCAGGAGTTATTCGAGTATTTCAGCTTATTTAAGAAAATAAAGCCGTAGCTATCCGTAGAACAATCCACTTTGAAAGAAGTTGTCTGAAATATTACCTCATTATTGTAAATAAACATTTAATAATAATATTCACATCTTACGAAAATATTTTAACAACTTATGGTTTATTGTGAATAGCTATCACAATTTTCAATACTTAGTAATTTTATTGTTCCAAGACCCTTTCATGCTTGATATTCTGCTATTAGCGGCATTATAAAGAAGACACAGAACAGGACTTAATTTATTCATATAACTTGTTGCTTGGGACAATCATTGAGATGCGATTGCTAGGTGCATGGCCAAAATTTGTCTTTTTACTAAATATTTTATTTATTCAACAAATTATTATTTTTATGCTGCATAATAGGATAACTGTTCTGTTAGATACCTTGAATAAAGTATATAATGAATATACATAATTAAAATTGTGAAACAGTCTAAATATTTTTAAATAACGTGTGAAAGTGATTATCACAATAGACGTTATAATACCGTTCACGTTCACCTACTTACATGACCACACACGAAGTGCAAGGTCGATATAACAATAATATTTAAGATATTTTGACATACCAGAATTTACTAGATAGAATGCTTAGCAGTTATTTTAAGTAGTCGTGTAATGAACTTGCATTAGAGGATGAGTTAGGTTAGGTAAGGTTAAAGAGACGCGGTGCAAGTTACAAAAGCAGAGCATAAATCTTTTGTATATGTCGTGGCTAGATCTTAGAATTGTTCACTTCATGATGTGACCGACCATTTCATGAAATGATGCTATTTCAGCTACACATATGATTATTATTTCATATGGTCAAATATGGCTGATCATATCGTAAAATTGTGACGTTCCGGTAGTCTACTTTTCTCAATGTATTCCTATTTTCTACTACAAAATATGCTTTTGTTCCACCAAAAATACTAATTGTGCACTAAAATATGCTCTTCTGGGTGGTTTAAAACAAAGTAACGAAAGAGATTGAGGATTTTGTGTTTGCTCGCTTCGCTCACTCTTTAGACCCCGTCATCCCCTTCTAACCTAACTTATCAGAGTCGATTTGCCCAAGTGCCTTAATAATTGTAAAAAGTTCATTTATATTTGTTGTACAATAAGTATTTTTAGTGAAGAATAAGATTTTTGATGCACGGTTGAAAATATCCCTTTTAATAACAATTGGCTTTTTATTTGAATGCAGAGTTTTTAATTTAAATTTTATAATATTTATACATAATATTTATTTCTTTAGATTTTTTATTATCATAGTAATCCTACATTAATGATAGGCCCAAACGTGGATTGACATTTGTTAAACGTTATCTTTTATACGATCGAGATCTGGCTGGATAGTTGGTCATATCATGAAGTGATCAATTCTAAGATCTGGCCACGACATATTTTATAGTGAGTTTATATTTAAATTTAAAATCTAACTTCAACTACAATTTTGAATACAAAACAGGAAAATCTGGCGCAAATTAAATTGCACCTGTAGGAAGACGGGGCGGATTCATAAGGTAATGCAAACATAAATTATAAACAATCATAGTCACGCGCTGATGTTAAATGTCGATAAAGAAGAAAAGTCTAGAATATTGAAATATTTACTTATTTTGAATTTCAATATTTCCGCTCACCTATCTCTACATGTGCCACAATATAAGAAGTAGGTAATGTCAAAGTGTCATCGTTTGCGCCTCGCGAGGGTTCGCGTCATTACAACATGCGCTGCGACGCTTGCGCCGTGATAGACGAAATAACTAAACGTCACAAAGGACTTCTGTGAAATGTTATGTCACTGTTACCTTCGACGGAAGAGCTTAACGAGTATCGTGCTGCACCACGGGCGTAGCTAGAGGGGTTGGGGTTCAAACCCCCTCCCCCCGAAATATTCAAAATTTAATTTAAGTTCGACAAACAATCTTCTAACAATGTGGATATTTTGAATTTTTACACTTAAATATACCTAAGTAATTTTTAATATATTTTGGTTTTATTTTCTTGAACCACCCCTATATTAGGACTTGCTACGCCCATGTGCTGCACTAACACAATAGTAGTGCCCGCGACTTTGTCCGCGATGGACACGAAAAACAGCACAATGCCCAAAGTTTTTTTGCGCGGAATCTCTCACTAATAGATCAATGGCAGAACCCTAATTCATTTGTTAAAATAAAGTTTTTAGTTACTCCTTGTAACATCAACTATGTATCTACCAGTGCAAGTCCCGTAAAAATCAGTTCAGCCTTGGAGATTAGCCGGAGCAAACAAATAGACAGATCAGAGAGACCCATGGATAGACCGAAAAACAGACAGACAATAAAATTTTAAAAAATGCAGGTTGTTATTGTTATCGATTATACTTTCGTAACAAATTTATTACCTAAAAAAAATTACAGTTTGATATTACAAACAGATGCTTCAATTTTATTTGTGAAAATGTATAAATTACTATAGGTACGAAATTAATTTGTCCATCTATCACATTCTTTTTTAAAATACTGTTATTTTAGCAGAAATTTTTTGGCTTCTAATACTCCTTCTATTGCAACAGGATGGAAAGCTTTTTTTCGAGAAAGCTTATCTTTAAGAGTAGGTTTTAAACAAACACATTTCTTGGGATCGACTGAAATTTTTTTCTCTTTAAATTCTTGGATCGTACTTAATATAAGAGCATTTTCTTGTTCCAGTAATAGTTTTTCGCGGTACAAAGCTCTTTTTGACAATTCTGCTTTAGATATTCTGTGCCATAGTCGTGTCATACCACTTGTTGTTGATATAGCGTTTAAAACTAGCGAATCATCTGACTCGTGTTTACGGATATTCAATTTCGACGCGGTTGGGGAATGAGGCAAATATGAGCCAAAGGGTAAAACTTTTTCACGCTGCGTCTCAAATTTTCGACAAAGTCCTGCCATACGCAGAATTTTATCAACTTTTTCGTATGCCTTTTCCAACCATTCAACAGTGTCATCTGCCACTTTCACCAATAATGCCAACTGTTTTACATCCGTATCGATACCAGAAGACATGTGATTTTTTAACCTGTAACAAGCATCCCTATGCCTGTTACGACGTTCTCGGAAAACGGCCTGTTTTGTACCCGATTCGTAAGCTGCCAATTCCGTACGTAATCTTTTAAGCATGCCGTCACTATTAGCAATTTTCTTGCCTTGACTGGCGATTATGTCGGCCATCATATTTTCTTTTCGGCGTAATTTACGCACTGCTTTTTGGTTTTCAGCAGTACCGACAACGTAAGCTCTAAGTACAGCCTTATACTCATCCCACACTGCATTATAAGTATCCTCAAGAAATGACCGCAAAGTTTCACGTATATTGAAGTAAGTAGTGCGGTCTTCGTCTGCTTTTACCATATTTTCACCCTTTGTAGTCCATGCTAAAGTATCAGCTGAGGTATGAGCATGATACAAAAGTAGTTGTAAATGTGTTTCGGCTGCTGTGTGATCAGACATTATAACTGCTGTCTCATTATCAGACCTTTTTAACAAATCGCTCATTCGGATTTCGTTGTCTTGTGACAAGTCTTCCAAGTCCGTTAAAAATTTGTTGATCATTCTATCGATTGTATCACAAAAGCTGGCAACAGTTCGTTGGACTTGGTAATCGGCAACGTCCATGAGTCTCATCGTGTATCCAATTAAGTGATCTTTTTTATCGAAAGCTCTTTCAAAGACATGCCAAAGTACTTCAATATCCTGCCTGAAGACAGGTTCCTTTATTTTAAGCATCATTGCACGCCAACTCTTGTCGAGATCCCCTCGCCTTAGGGCTTGTGCGGCAATCTCTCGTTTAAGCTCATCACGTTTTATTTGTTTCTGTTTTTCCATCTCCAATCTCAATTTTTCTTGTTTTTTTGCCTCCTTCCTGGCTTTTTTCTCTTCTTTTGTTAGCCCCATTTTTAATATTCTTTAATTACTTGTAAATAATCAAAATCTGTAGAAAATACCGCAACGGTCAATAGCAGTGATTGATTTATATAATGTACTCTGTGGATTGATTTTGACGCTTGTCATGTCTACTGTCATTGACTGTCATGTAAAAAAAAAATAGGTAGATAACATATCCAGACAGTCATATTGTCAGTAAAAAAGTATCAACATGGTAGACTATCTTTTGCAGCCATTGCATATCAAGGAGCAGTATCATTTCTGGGTCTTTCTATAGTGGTAATTGAAATTTCAAAACGTTTAAACTGAAGAGAGATAAAGATATCAAGAAGAGCACAGCAGCATCCGAACTCCCCAATAATAATTTATATACGTTCGTATACTCAATTTGTAAAGACGGGTGGTTAGAAACCTAAAATTCTGACAGCCAATCTTGCCATATATCGTTTTACCCACCCAGTTACTACACAACCTGGTATTGAGCTGCGTCCGGTTAGACAAGAAGTCGACCCGAATTTAGTTAAAAAAGGCAATATTCACATATAACTTAATATTTTTAAATACATAAATAACTTAAGCTAATATAGTCGATATGCTGGTCGAAGAACTCAATAGCACTGGCATGGGATGCACTACAGATGGTGTGTCGCCGGCGCTGTTGAGTCCGTCGGTCAGTGCTCTCAGAAAGTTAGTAAGTTTATATGAGTGCTATGCTGGAGCTCATGGACTAAGGTATAATGCCAAGAAAAGCGAGCTGTTAGATTTATGGAACAAAACAAGACCTATGAAGTGGTACCACTGCGACTAGTCTCGCTATGTAGGGTCATTAGATTACACAGGATGGCACTGATATTGTAATATTGAGAAGAAGCGTAGGGCGTTGGTCGTACGATCCAACATGCTACCCGCAGATTTGCTTATTGTTGGAGTAAAGTCAAGTTAACACTGTTTAGGATACTTAAGACGCTGCTGTCGCTGTGACGTTTCTGTAGCGCGTCAGGTAAGTTCGCAGCTGTGCGTACAGACACCAACATTCTTCTGAGCATTGTTTCCAGCAAGATAGAAGGCCATTTAATGGGGCACCTGGGTGCAGTGCATGACCTAATGTTGCCAGGTGTCTCCGAAAGGTGGCGTAATTAAGTATATTGTTAATTTTACTGTCGATTATACTAACATAGATTAGGAAATACTGACGAATTTATGGGTATAGTACGCGTCACGTAAAAAGAACGCTGGCGGTCAAGCTGCGCATAGGCGATTTATCGGTCCATTAACGTGGATACTGCGCGGGAAGCAAAGCTCAACTGACGAACCAATAGCGCACCGGTAAACATGCGGCGCGTGGCTCACCCGCCCCGCGCCCTACCTCATACCACCAAATGGACCGATAAATCGCCTATGCGCAGCTTGACCGCCAGCGTTCTTTTTACGTGACGCGAACTGTAACCGACCTGAATTAAAGATGAATAAATAAATAATATATTTTAACAGCCCCGTTACCAGGCATTGGTGGGTGGAAGCGAGCCTTTGCAAAGCTATTTGCACAAACGTTTGGCGGAAAATCTGAACAGTGAAGCGGCCCTGGGTACAGTGGGTGATGTGGCTCAGTGCGTACAGTGGCTACGTTCTACTTTTCTATACGTACGCGCGGCTAGAGATCCTAAGAAGTAAGTTTGTTGTCATCTTTTTTAATGGGTTCTAAGACAGGCAGCCAGCTCATTAAGCATAGAAAATATTAGGTCCTTACCTAAGAAATTGACGTTTTTTAAAACGGGTTAGGTACTGTGAACTGTGATGACTTCGGGTTGACTTGGAATTATGAGTTTATACTTTATATAAAAGGTACGTTATTCTTTTTGCAGAATTAGTTATTTATTGGTTTCTTTGGGTTTTGTATTTTCTGTAATATCGCTGTATTTGAAAACGCCAATTTCATAGGTCAGTCGTCCTTATCCGCCTTAACGACCATTTTTTCTTCTTTACCCACTGTCATTTAATTTAGTTAACGATTCCACGTTAAATCATAAGCAATAAATCACAGGCTTCATAAAGAAGACAGAAGGCATTGAGCATGTACCTGGAATCTACTTGATTCGTGTGGAAAGAAGGTTGTAATTGTGGCGATACATTGGCGAGACCATGTTCAGCTGTGAACGTGTTTACTTGCAAGTCCTAAAAGTGTATAAAAAAAATGGCCAAATGCGAGTCAGATTTGCACACGAAGGGTTCCGTACAAAATATTAAAAACGAGCAAAAAAAAAAAAAAACGGACACGGGACGAACGGACACGGGACGAACGGACAGACAGTCGGGCGGACGGACAAGCTTCGCAATAGTGACCTGTTGGCACCCTTTGAGTGCTAAAAAGCGTAAATTAATGTATTTTTATCAATTATGCCAGTTATTTTACTTCTGTGTCTATGCACAGGTACCTCAACTTACCACAAAATTCACCGCAGCATCTAATCTCCAAGAAAATCGAGGGTAAGTGTACACATTCTGTTTGTTTGTATCTATGAACTTGATATTTTTATGATGAAATTAACAAGCTGGTGCAATAAGATGTAGACAGTTAACTTCTGTTATCAACAGTTGATAAATGACGCCTTTATTTTTAGAGCTACAGGATAATCGCGCTATTTATCTCTATTGTATTACCTTTTGGATGTTATCTGAGCATTGTAATAAAATTACTTTAATTAAAATTAATTACGCGACCCATTAACCTCTAACAATTATTGATGTTTTTCTACTTTAAAAGATCTATTACATGATAAAAACTCAATATATTATTTTCTATAGTTTTAATTGATGTTTATATTACCTTTGGACTCTTTTATTTAGGTACATATGTAGTCAATTATAATAAGTTCCAAATCATTAGTTTTGTTGGAAGAACCCATAAAAGAAAAACAGAATATTATATTATAATTGTTAAGATAACAATATTTTATTGTACAAAAAACATAGGCCATTCAAATTATAATAAATATTTGAAGGCCATTAAAGTAATTTAGTCTGAAAAAAAAAACCTGTTTATGAAATAAAATTATAATTACATTTACGCATTTTAAATATGTCGTCAAAGTCATAGTATCCACACTAATGTTAAAAAGAGGTAAAATTTGTTTTTATGTTTTTTTGTTAGGAGGTAATCTCTGAAAGTACTAGTCCGATTGCTAAAATTTTTTCACCGATAGAAAGCTGCTTTAATCCTGAGTCACATATGCTACATTTTATGTACGCGGGTGAAGCCGCGGAAGAAAGCTAGGAACAAATATATTTAACTCGCGGCATTTTACAGATGAACTTATGAAATTTTCATCATAACCTTATCTATCTGTCTTATCTATCATCTATAGAAAGTCATGTTAGTTACACTATTTATAACTCAAGAAAGGCTGAACCGATTTGGCTGAAAATTGGTGGAGAGGTAGCTTAGAACCAGGAGACGGACATAGGATAAAGGAGTAGGGTAGAGTAGAGTAGGGTAAAGTAGGGTACAGTGGGGTAGAGTAGGGTAGAGTGAAGTAGAGTAGGGTAGGGTAGTGTTGGGTAGAGTAGAATATAGTAGTCAGATGACGGGAGCGAAGCCGCGGGAAAAAGCTAGTTTTATATAGGTATATTATATACTGGGTGTAAGGGACAGGCCTCCGCAAACTTTAAGGGCTTGCTCAGTAGACAAAACTGACCTTCCACAAGAAAACGAAAAAAAAAAACCGCCTCTCCATACAAAATTATAAACTTGATTGGACAGTTTGTATGGAGAGGCCGATATTTTTCTTCGTTATAACTGCTTATACTTACAATAAGTAGCAAGAATCCAATGGCATCATCGTTACCGTGTAATTGCTACATTTTATTTAAAAAAAAACATAATCTTCTTGTAATTGCACCAGCCATACTCTACATACTACAACAACACTATTTGTTTACTTACGTCAAATCACATATCCACTAGTCTTTGTTTCATTCAACAAAAAAGTATTTTTGTCTGTACTTTTTTTTTTTAATCTTTATTTTAAGAGTTTTTTCGCTTACTTAAGTACTTGTAGATCTTCCAATATGCTAGACATTATGCCATTATGACATATGTCCACTGTTGGACATAGGTAGGCCGTTCCTTGTGGCGACACTTGAAAGAACTCAAGTGCTTCACAATGAACGGTCCTGTGCGTCTCGTATCTATCGGATTCCCACGATTCCCCAGGACGTAGGTCCACCTTGTGGGAGGCCTTCCAACGCTGCGTCTTCCGGTACGCAGCCCTAGGTTACGAGTACCTCCAACTAAGATCGTCGTTCCTAGCTTACCTACCAATTAGATATTATTATCTTTTGATTGAGTTATTAAAGTTTTTGTAATTAGGCTTACCACGGTAAACAAACGTGTTGAAATGTTTCGTTTTCTCATCACCATATCTAATCATGATGTTGCAATCGGCTAGCTAAATATATTCACCGAGTCGATCTGTATCCTTTATTTTAGGCTAAGCTATGATTTTATTTCATTTAAATTTTTTCTGACCCCATCTTTTTTCTTTGAGAGGCTATAATACATATTAACTACATATCACATTTAAAGCTGAAAATTTAATATCCATACTTATTTTATGTTTCAATTGTAGTAAACAATCGCGGGTAAATTGATAATAAAACCTCTAATTGATGAAAATATTTACTGTTGTCGCGTTGATTTAGTTGCTAATCATCAAATATCACGAGTGTGTTAAGAATTCCAAATTAGTTTATTACAATTGTTGTCCAAACTAGCAATCCGGCCCGGTTTCGTACGGATGCAATTTCTGACATTACCGACAGATTTAAAACAAAAATCTTACTTAAGTACCTATTTACTAATATACTTTGTCCTGACAATACAAACACAACAAAAAATTATAGCCAAATCGATCATATACATTTATTAATTTTTATTTGCATAGACTGTAAAAAATCTTATCCATCTTTAAAAACAAAGGTGATGTGCTTGAGTACAACAATTATAGAGGAATAAAGCTAATGTCACATACTATGAAAGCTTGGGAGAAAGTTATTGAAAGGAGGCTGAGAGAAGAGTGAAATTTCACAGAACCAATTCGGTTTTATGCCTGGTCGGGGTACAACGGATGCCATTTTGCTATACGCCAGCTGTGCGAGAAATACAGAGGTGTGCATAAAAACTTGCACATGGCCACAGAATAAGAAATAGACATGGTATTCGTTGACTTTGAAAAGCCATATGACCGGGTACCTCGTGAGGATCTGTGGTGGGCCCTTAAGGAGAAAGGTGTGCATGGGCAGTAGGTATGTGGAGTTGATCTGAGACGATGTACAGTCAATGCAGTACCCAAGTCCGGTCTACAGTGGGCAACACTGGCAGCTTCAATGTGGCTGTCGGCTTACATCGAGGGTCGGCTCTCAGCCCTTACCTCTTCCTGATGACAATGGACGCTCTGACGTCGGACATCCAGGAAGAGGTCACCTGGTGTATGCTGTTTGCCGATGAGATTGTGCTGGTTGTCAAGAGTGGCCAAGAGGTCCAGAGCAAATTGGAGGTGTGGTTGGCACAGACTGGAGAGTGTTGGCTTAGAATTGAGCAGAACGAAAACCGAATACTTGTTCTGCGATTTCGGCGGTCTCTCCGGTTCTGCTCTTAGCTATCGCTGGAACGCCCATACCAATCTGCTCTTGCTTTCGGTACCTCGGGTCGCTTATCCAAGGAGAAGGCGAGGTAGACCGAGACGTAACACATCGGAGCAATTCAGGATGGATGAAATGGCGACAGGTCACTGGAACAACTTGTGACCCACGGATGCCCCCCAAGTTGAAGGGTAAAATCTACAAGTCTGTGATAAGATCTGTCATACTGTATGGATCAGAATGTTGGACTGTGAAAAAGACGGATGAAAAAAGATTGAATGTAGCGGAGATGACAATGTTGGGATGGATGTGTGGTGTGACGAGAATGGATAAAGTGAGAAATGAGAATATTAGAGGAAATTTGAAAATGGTGCCAGTGACTAAAAAGTTGAAGGGGATGGTCATATATAGAGGAGGGATGAAACGCATGTTACTAAAAGAGTTATGAGTATACATGTGGATGGGTGGAGAGGTAGAGGGAGGCCAAAGAAAAGATGGATGGATTGTGTGAAGAGTGATATGAAAGAAAAGGAAGTTAGTGATAGCATGACGGTTGACAGGATATAATGAAAAAAAAAACGTGTTGCGCCGACCCCAGATAAGACGGGACAAGGGCAGGAAGATGATGTTGACGCCTGTAAAAAATCTACTTGCACAACAGCACTTTTTGTTTATTACTTTTCAAATCTTTGGGAAATATGAAAGATCAGATAAGATCACAGTATAAACGAAGAGCCAGTCAGTCCCAAAAAACTTAACCTTTCATCATTAAATTAAGAATTTTTAGAACAAACGTGATTTTTCAACTGAAAACTGAGATGTGATGGAAAACTTTTATTTATGAATTCCCTTCGTGTTCATAGTAAAAAATATTAAAAACATAGGAAGGAATTAGATGATTTCAAAAGTTTATTTATTGATTAATTTATAGCTAAGTACATATTATATTGTACACCAAGATAACAATTTACAAAATGGAAACCTTATAATTAAAAAAAACAATTGGCGGAGAGAAAGGCCGCAAATTTCAAAGATTTCTAACACCCAAGCAAAGCTGGAGCGGGTCGCTAGTTCAATATAATTGTGAAAAAATCTGGTACTTAATTCTTGTATATTAAAAAAAACCGAAAGTTAAAGTTGTATACATCCGATTTGGCCATCCTGTGCAAATTTGTAATTTGACTTAAGTGTCAGCGCCATGTAAATAATCAATATTATAGGTATGTACCTACCTATCGGTAGGTTACCACACCATCGGTATCGCTCACATCAAATCAATTACATTGATAGGCTTTGCGATCTTGGCCTCCAACAATAAAGAGCCGATTGGCAAAATCATTCACTTTACACCCTGAAGTAAAGATGCAACAACGTAATCGGCGCTTTTATGGAGGTTAAAGCAATTCAGTATTTACTATCGACCTTGAATACTCTTTCTTATAATCTATCATCGAGTTAGTAATCGTCACGTGTCACTCAAGTTCGCTCTCCCCGGTCCCGAGCGGCCTCGCTTGAGTTCCGGATCGTGATTGATGGATGGCGTCGTCGACACGCGCTGATCCTTCGCATTTGTCGATGCACGCGATCCTCTTATCCTTGGTGCAAGTGAAGTGCTAATGCGTGTACCTGCAAATGTGGAATTAGATGATGGAAATTGTTTTATTGTTACTGCACACTACGCTACAAGAATCACTGCCGCATCAATAAATTCGAATTGGTTTTGTTTGGAGGGCAAAGTTCATTTGATATTTTCTAAAATGATTATTATAATTCACAAAATAATTGACCCGTGTAATTTGATTGTTATTTTATTTATTTGCTCATTTTATTGTTTCACAAAAAGATAACAATATGCACGCCGATTGCTTCTAGCTTACAGTACTGTTATTACTTGCCCTTTAAACGTAATGCTATTTCTGATGTCGTTGAAGACACTTAATGTGTGTGTGTGTTTGTGCTAAATCATAGTAAACGCTTGTAAATATCACGTCATTGGAATGGCAATCATGTTTATTCATCTTCTCTTTAGTTATAATAATTGCTGTTGTGACCCTTGATTGTATCTTTTTTTCCATCTACGTTGCCATTCTTCAATGATGTCCTTATCTGGAAAAGTTGAAAGGCAATTGATGCATCTTCGCGCCATATAGAAATCTGTTCACCTATGGAATAAGTGCGTTTGTTGTATGCGATATTTAATTACTTTGTCGTACTCGTGTCGTGACTAATATTTACCTGCTTTCAATTCATGTCATACCTTAACTAAATAACAAATGTTTTAAGTGGTTATACTAAATAACTGTTGAATTCACACAAATCCATACACGACATATTCTTTGCCAGTCTTTTAACCTATGGCTTTTAACTACAATGTTATCAGCACACTAGATCGAAATCCTGTGATATTTGCACATCCTTCTTGTTTACAGAGCTGTGTGTAAAAGCTATGAACGGCTTAGCATCTTCAGGGCTCATTACGATGGACGAAGCTAGTTGTATTGAGTCGACTGAAGCTGGAAGACTTATGTCTATCTTTTACTTGGACTTGGAAACTATGAAGCAGATTATGAAGGTAAGTGTTTATAAGATTTCAGGTTTATGTCTATTTTACAGGGAGATAAACAGTAAATAGTATACAATCCAAAATTTTTGACTGCTTTTGAGACCCAGCATTCATCCATTAGCAGGAGCAGTATTGACGGCCCAAGATGGTATATTATATAGATTCAATCACACATTTCGGGGAATGAGGGCTGAGATCTATAATATTTGGTGGCAAGCCTCTAAATTTTGGAACCATTTTTTTATGTGGAAAATCATCCAATAACTTCTCTCGCTCTAGGGTGGGGCGAGAAGGCGTCTCAATTTTTTTCTGATTAAAATAACACCGTTGTCCTTCAGTTACGCTTTGCGTTCCAGGACCAGGGTTTCCTTTCGAGAAATTCCCCGTGGCCCTATGGATTCCAATGTTGAAGTCTTAATTCCCAAACCTATCCTCTTTTAAAATAAACATAACAAACTATCGTCAATGGATAGAGAACTGTAGTGAATTAGAGGGATTGTTATCTCGTGCATGTTGTAAAGGTCACCCGAGGGAACTGGGTTGTATTATATGGTAGCTACCACGGTAGCTACGTATCGATGCTCGGAGGCGAAGGAGACCGGCTAACAACCCGTCATTACTTACGCACCAGTAAGTACCTTGTTTAAACCCTATGAGCTACCGCATAATTATATTTGACCATGATAATATACAGACATTACAGAGTGTAATGGAACTATTTTTTTTATCGGGTGGTTTTTTTTAAACTGCTTCTACCCATGAAAATGAATAACTTTCTTTATGGAAGTCACAGATAAGACTTTATTCTTAACAAAAAAATGACTTTCCGTACTTACAAAATTATCATCAGCTGGTCAAAATTAATAAATAAAATTAGTATGGGAAATCCATTTTTTTTTAATTGTATATGAATTTCATGGCATAAGCAGTCTACCTATTTAAAATGTGACTACCCATTTTTGTTACACGATGTAACTTGACTAAAAGTGCAGATGGGGCAGAGGGCGCCCACAGTAGTCTTCCATCGCGAACGGTCTAGAGCTTCGCGTTTGACCTCACTCCACGTCATTCCGTTGCTCGCCGCTTCTACCACGGTGCGGTGTCACCAGGTTTGACGGGAACGGCCATGCTTTGTTTTCACTTGAGAATTCCAGTCCAATGCTTGCATGGGTATGTGATCGGAATCCCTTCGGAACGTGTGACCAATCAATCTCCACTTGCTTGATCTGACGGTCGATCGGTCTCTCGTGGCATCTCTCCAACAGCTTTACGTTGGATATTGTCTCGGGCTAGTAGATTCTGAGGATGCGACGGCGGCCGCGGTTGACGAAGACTTGGATCTTTACGACCTTCCAAGTTTCACACACATAGAGCAGCACGAATTTGACATCAGGTCAGATTCCGTGACTGCCAAACAGGTCTCAGCTTTTTCTTTTCTTTGACTGGCCTGTTGGTCTAGTGGTTAGTGACTCTGAATGCTAAGCCAGAGGTTGTGGGTTCGATTCCCACCCAGGATAAATGTTTGTGTAATAAACACGATCATTTAATTTTGTTCTGTGTCTGGGTGTAATTTATCTAGCTATAATTAAGTATGTATTTAGAAATATATAAGTATATTTGTCAGTTGTCTAGTACTCATAGCACAAGCTCTGCTTAGTTTGAGACTAGACGACTTTGTGTGATAGTTCATTCGGACACAACGCTTCCAAGGTAGGTTTTGTGGACTCATTCCACTACCTCTGAGTTAGAATCAACAGTGAAGCATTCTTCTCACTAGTTCTCGTCACTTTCTTCCGGATATTTATTTTGAGTAACACACTACCATGTGTGGCTATAGATCAAATTATAGGATGTCTTTCTTTTACGATTCGTCGATGCTTTCGGCTTTTTCTTCGAGATTGAAGGGACATTTGGTTTTTCGGTCAGATATCATGGTAGAGACGCTGTTGTTAGTATAAAGTTTAATTGCTATTGGGTAGGTAATTGGATACGTATTTAATAAACTGTGCAGACTAAAGTCCTTCATAAGATTATAATTGATTCCAATCAAAGCTTTGATGGTATCAATAGCAGTTTTATCTAGTTAGAGGAAAACATAAAGATGCATGATGAATCATTATAATTATAATGGATACCTAGCTACACCTGCATACTGTAAAGTTCAGTATGGTACCTACTGCAAGTGTCATCATGTGTAAGTTTAATTATTGACCTTTTTGCAAAGGTCGAAATGAGCTCTTGGGCTTAATTGAAGAATAATGAAGTACTTACCCACTATAATGTACCTACAACTTTTTGCTTAAAGGCTAACTAACCTAAGGTTTAACTAACAAAGCAAAAAACTTGGTAATGGGAGAGTAAACTTGGTAAATTATCAACACCACTTATCTAGCTATACTTTAAATAATTAATCTTTCCGTAATATTAGATAACTATGTTAACATCGTCAACCTACATGTTACCTACGTGAAAAATAGGTTTCACTTACTAAGTTTCAGGTAACTGATCATCCTTCTCTTTCTTCTTCTTCTTTCTAATCTACATTATCAGTCAAGCTAGTGCTCTTGGCGCCAACGGGCAATTCGACGATTTTGTCCTAATAAGAAAAACAATACTTTATTATAAGATTTATTAGCGTTTAAGTTTGTCATGTGGTCGTGACCGTGGCGTGCTGAACACATTTTGCTTTGTCATGGTATAAGTACATGACTGTGGCTGTCAAAAGGTTAAAAGTCATACCCTGGCTACTCAAATGACCTGGGGCCTTACCACGACGTGTTAAAATGTCAGTCGTGCGAGCGAGAAAGGGATGGAGCTATAAACCCAATACAGCTACAGCTGCCCTTTAACAGATGAACTGTTAAAGGGTCTAGGTCGTAAAATGGATTGCGTTAAGAGCTCGTGTGTGTGTTGTCGAATTATTTTCTGTTGGACTAGTGCTTGTCGAATATAATGTTTTGTCGAAGTAATGAGTAGTCGAACTATTGATTTTCGAAATTGCGACTGTGTCGAAATAAGTAACTTTCGAAGTTCAGAATGACACTCCGTGTTAGGGCCACTGTCCTTGAATGCCAATCAACCAGGACCTGTAACATGACGTTTAAAGTAAGATTGTTTCATTCTTATTTCCAGTGTGGCTAAGAGATGGCGCTAGACAACCTGTACAGCTCTGTCTCTTACCCACACTGATATAAGAATGAAACAATCTTAATTTGAACGTCATGGTAACCCCGCAGATCTACAATCGATGTCACGACGACAGCCAAACATTTTAGTGTTTTACCATTTCAAACGTCCTCTTTCCTAATCAGATAAATGGAACGGAATCCCTGGAACGTCTTCTAGTCTTAATATGCGAAAGTCACGAGCTTGCCGACATGCACTTACGAGTGGATGAACGAAGATGTTTAAACCTGCTCAATAGGAACAATTCTGCGGTCACCATACGGTTCCCTATGAAAGGAAAGATTAGTACGAGACAGATGAAACTTAATTGGTGAGTCTATTTTTAACACTAGGATTTGTACCTACTTAACCAGACAGCCCTCAGTAAGCGTCAGATAAAGAAATAAAGTAAATTGACCTTTTCCTAATATCTCATCGTAGGTACCCGAAAAATAAACAATGAACTATTTTTAACCGACTTCAAAAAAAGGAGGAGGTTATCAATTCGGTTGTATTTTATTTTTATTTTTTTAAGTGTTTTACCTCAGATCTCCGTCGTTTATAGACTGATATGCAATTTTCTTTTTCTCCTTGAAGGTATATAGTCCCATTTTTCTCAAAATTAAGTTCTGATGATGGGATCCATGACGGGGGAACTCCTCAAATATTATAGGCAACCATAATAGTGATTTTAGTATTTTCATCGAGAACGTCAAAAAGTAACATTTGATGATGTGGAACTGATGAAGAAGACCAGAAATGGCCAACAGAACTTAGTACTCACATAGATATCACAATGAAGATAGTTAAGCGACTATGATAATACAAATAAATAGATGGTTCTGAATAGTTATGTTGAAAATGGTATCATCGAAGTGACCTGATGATAACGGAAGTTAGGCACCGGAACTCTGTAATTAATCAATGTATCCTAACCGTGTTTGGGCTTATTAGAATTGTAATGAGATGCACTTTGGCTGTAAGGTACTATCGAACTCTGATGATGGAGCCGGAAGGTGGAAGGTAGACACGGGAACTTCATAATAAAACAATGTATCCTAACAGTGTTTGGGTTAATTGGAATTGTCATGAGAAATAGGCACTCTGGTTATAAGTGTATTGCAACTAAAAAGTGTAAAAAAAAATACGAAAAAAAAATAACCGACTTCACTAAAAAGAAAACATTAAAAGGATCAAAATAATTTTAAAGAAACAAACAATACAGAGAAACACCGCTTTATAAAATTAAAACTATTTTGATCCTTTTAGTGTAAAAACACTAAAAGGATCAAAATAATTAGTGAAGTACAAGATTATTTTTTTTGTAAAAAGCTTTTTATTCATTACTAGAAAATTTAAAAGGATCACGATAGATGTCGATTCAAGACAGCTTTATGTCTTTACTTCCATTTTTGAAATTAAGAATGTCAATAAATGACGTAGAAGGTCACACGCAAGGAACAGGAGCCTTACCATGACGTGCGTGCGAGGGAGAAAGAGGGATGGAGGTATACACTCTACATAGCTCCATCCCTTTAACAGTTCAGTTTAGGTCGTCAAATGGAGCTTGTGATAGGGCCTCTTGTATATCCTACAGACTAGGTCAATGTAAGTAATTTATTCCAAACGACAAAGCGATATTTGTTTTGGTAAAAAGTCGATGATTATCAATGACTATTGTTAAAGTCTCGAGTATGGAATTAACCTCGTGACATTTTGCTAGTGCTTACGGCTCCCATACATTTTGGGATACAGAGAGGAAGAAGTGAGAATATCACTTTTCGTCGAAAAACTGCACTGCTGAGGATTTTTTCATCGTAGCATCTAGGTACACTTTTGGTTGGGGAGTTTTGGGAGTATAAATGCTAGATATGTTGGCTGGATGTTTTTTATTTTTTTTATTATTATTGATAGGCTCGCGTTTGACCACTATCTCACCTGATGGTAAGCGATGATGTGGCCGACGATGGAGCACGATTGCCTAGAAGTAACCTATTCACTCTTGACTTAAAGACCCCTAGGTTGTAGCTATCAGGGAACACAGACTTCGGCAGGGAATTCCACTCCTTAGCTGTGCGCATTATGAATGTGTTCCCAAAACGCTTTGTACGTACGGGTGGGATGTCCACCATGTACCGATGGTACAACGCCGCCCGTACATCTAGTGGCCCGATGATGGAACGGACTTGGTGGAATTAAATTGTGCAATTTCAACGCACACTCCCCGAAGTGTAATCGATAGAAAACCGACAGGCCAGCAACTCGGCGTCGATGCTTTGGAGGCTTTGGAGTTTTGATTCGACAAGTGCATCATCACCGATGATCCTCCGGCATCAAGCTGGTATTTGGCAGACCCGTCCCAAAGATAAGAGCAGTATTCCATACACGTTGTATGTTTGTTTGTGTGATATCAATGTTTTTAAATGCACTCAACTCACGGTAAAACCGGTAAGTCTATACGTATATAGAGGTACCCACCTACTTCAGACATTCGTCATAAATGCCTGTTGTGTTTATAGCCTGTAAATTATACGTCTGCAAGGCAATGTTTACAGATAGTTATTAATCGTAGTCTTTACTTGTGTTCTGTTGACAAGGACAAAAAGGTATTATTTTTTCGTAGGTAATATTGAAGTTTTAAAATGTTTGCTGATGTATGAAAATTATGAGTTTTTGAATAGTTAATAGATACTATTATTGTTTACAGCATTATTCAAGCTGTCCTCGGATGCCTTTCAATACCCGATCCATCTTTAAATCAAGAGGCTATGAAAATTATGAGAATTGCTGACAGGATTTGCAAATGTTAGTAAAAGTAGTAATTTTTAATATCTTGTTTATTTATTTATTTAAACTTAATGTACAGTAGTGGCACATAGGCGGACTTAATGCAACAAGGCATTCTCTACTAGTCAACCTTTGGGTTAAAAAGACAACACTGTGTTAAGTGTGCACAATAAATAAATAACAGATATATCAAGTAGAATGTACCTAGTATCATTAAATTAAGTTACAATATTAAAATACTTATATATGATAATATTATAATCTAATAAATACTTTGATGAATGTCAAATCATTATAATTAGGAGAACTTAAAAATTATCAATTATGACGAAGACCGAACTAAGGTTGAGTGGACATCAAGTAAGTAAGTAGTAGTTCCAAATTTTACACTTGAAGGAAAATTTACTTTCGGCTTTTTTGATGTCAAGGGGAAGCACATTCCAAAGTTTTATGGCCCGTTTTCAGCTAAATTTATTTAAAAATTATCATCATCATCATAGGTATTGTCATTCACACCGGGGTTCAGTTCCCTCGTGTGTGAATAGTGTGCGGCTTATTCGGTGGTGGACATCTTGTTCGCCACACTAGTCTCACTCTGTCACCCTGTGTCGTCGACTGGCGCGTCATGGACGTGGAGACATACTCAGATCACTGGTACATCCGGTTCGACGTCTCCGCCCAGACCTCGACCGCGCCGGTGCAACAGACCCCGAGTAGTCCGCAGTAGGCGCTAAAGCAGCTGGACCGGGAGCTCATCCTGGAAGTTGTGATCGTGCAGACCTGAGCGTAATCACCAGACAGGTCTGCCGACATGAACGTTGAGTCGGAGTAGTTCTGGTGGTCGCCAGAGCTTGCGGCTCAGTCGGTACACCAAATACCGCAGACGGGGACGCTCCTGCCAAATGGTGTGGAATAAACTCCGCAACTGGGCTCCCCTGCCCTAACACGCCCTATAAAAACTGAGACCGGAGTGACAGCTCCACCACTTGTTCGCCACTCTCACCACTCTCAGTTTTTAAAGGGCGTGGTGAGCACTCTGTTTCCTTCGCGAGGGCAATATTCTTCCCCGCCGATGGCTCCACCACTTGCGATGTCAGACGCAGATCACAATGGTGACGACGATACTCCGGAGGTGATCGAGAAAGAACTGAGAGTGGCGATAAGAAGGCTGAACGCCAGTTTATCAGGCGACCACCGTGCACGCAACTGAAGTGACCCGCCGAATTCCATTTGAGCCTGGCAGCCTCCTTGCCTACGTCTATTTAAACTGATTTGGAACACAGTGTGTTACTGCGAAATTACGAATTCTGTCTTGTCTTAATTACTCCCAGAATGCTTTACTCTTGATAAAACTTTTTCTTTATTATCTTCCAGGTCTTGTTATATACGTGACCCGCCTAGATCTTATATCCCAAAAGCCACAGTTCTTCTCAGCGGTTCTAAATTCGATACTTCTAGCCAAATGCGTTGCAGCCCACTTGTGGGAGAACTCGCCGTTTGTGAGCAAGCAGCTGAAGGGTATTGGGCCTACATTTAGCACGTTGCTTGCGTCAGCTGGGAAAATCAACTTCATGTTGCTGGAGGAAAGTCATCCGAGAGATTTGGAAAGGGTGAGTGTGCTGTTGATAGGTCGAACAGTTAATATAATCAAAATGCTTGGATGAAATCGAATACAATACAAAAATCTGTTATTATATAAATAACCAATCAATCTGCAAATAGTATAGGTACCTACTACTAATAGAAGTTGTTTTCGCGAATATTTTGAGCAAATAAATATCTAAATTTAAAAAAATAAAATTTACAGTCATACCTGCTTACTAGATTTCATGCCAAGCCTAAATAATACTTGAACATCATGACGCACCTCCCTTCAAATAGTGTCACAACTCAGTTTGCTGATAATTATGCCATTAATTTCAGAATTCATCATACTTTAAATTCAGATATTGTCATATTTGTAATTCAATTATTTGCCTCCCTGTGCCGCATTTTTATTTATTTATATGTAGCGTTATTTCCCTGAATTATTAGAATTTTAAAGGCCTTTTCTCAATAGTTTTATTTTTGATTTGTGACACTATTTGAGCGGAGGTAATTGAGTATATAAACTGAGGATACGATAAACAGAACAATCATAATAGATCCTTAAAATCAAGGGGAATAATGCCGAGTCGAAGCTAAAATTAAAAAAAAAAAAAACATTTTATTATTGATAGGCTCGCGCTTGAGCTCTATCTCTAGATGCCTGCTCATCACTAGATGGAGCAGGCTTGCCTAGAAGTAACGTATTCACTCTTGATTTAAAGATCCCTAGGTTAATTTAGCTATCAGGAAACAGACTCCGGTAGAAAATTCCACTCCTTAGCTGTACCTACGCATAATGAAAGAGCTAGCGTAATATTGTACTTCTATCACCCTTACCGCGTCTCACAACGTAATGCTCAGGCCACAGTATAATCCTGTGCTTCGGCTGTGCATCCATATACTTTGACTCATAGATCAAAGTGCCTGGTGCGAGTTGTTGTGCCGCTCCGAGCTCTTACCAGAGAGCCAAACGCGGTTAACGTTTCGATCGCGTTAACGCAAACTGAACTCACACTCAGCGCACAGATATAGGTACCTAATATTGACTAGTTTTCTACAACAAACCACAATCGTTCATAAATCTTGACAACAACAAGAATTTACCTAAAATTAAAATTCGTAACTGAGCATTATCTACTAATGATTTTAATTGGTATTAATTTCCATTCCCACAGATAATGAACAAAGGACCTCCAGCAGGTAACGTACTTCGCAAACAAGTAAGCCTGCTGCCAAAGTACCAGCTGACAATAATACCGGTAGACGAGAAGACTGTGACTGTACAACTGGTGCTACTGAACAAGTCCCACTTGGCTGAGAACATGGAAAACTTAACGGCAGGAGATAGCCACAAGAGTTACATCATTGTGGGCGACTCGAACAATAATTTGCTATTATTGGTGGCATTCAAGTAAGCTACCAATAAGACTTTCACTGCTGAACACAAACCTCCCCCAATCGTTGACACATCGTCCGGTTCTGTGCTTTACGCAGCTTCAATTCTTCGTCGCAGCTTTATTGAATTACCTAATTATTCTTATTTGGCACGTTTATAAAGTTCTAGATTCACGCATTCATTCATTTCAACCATTACAGACGTTCTATTTTTTGTATCCCCCTTAATTTGAGCTAATGGTGTTGCAATGTTTCAGGGACAGGGATTTAATTAGTGTTTTTGATGGCATCATAACACATGAAGTAATGCGAAAACATAGTTTTGAACACAAAATATTTGCACACTGCGTCAGTTCAAATTTTGGTTAGTAATTGTAAATAATTATTTATAACATTTTTTTTTCATCAGTGGTTGAGCGATTGGCTATACTGGTCGACGTCTCGCGGATTCGATTCCCACACGGAAAAAGTATTTGTATGGCCTACAGATAGATGTTCTGGGGTCTTGTATTTGTGAGTTTACATGTTTGTGACCGCACCCATGATACAGGAGTATATAATTCCTAGTGTATAATTAATTCAAAATGTTTTAAAACAGGAAAGTAAAAGCATGAGAATATTTAATTTTCTATGAAATATAATTACTTTTCATTATTTTATTCCAGTGGGTATTGATGTACAGTCAGAATATATGTTTAATGATTTAGAACCATTCTTAAGAGGGCTAGAACCAGGACCACCGGCACTAACAAATGCAATGCCTACTAAAAGAACTACAGAAAGGCAAACTTGTATAACAGACACATTCAAAGAACGTAAAAGAAAGGTTAATCCAGATGCAATAGAAAAATCGAAAGAAAAGAGGAAACGTGAGAGCGGTATAATGGAGAATTTTAAATATCTCAAACAATCATTTGAAACAGCTTCTAAAAATATAAGCAAAATGCATAAACAAAATAAAGAAAGCTTTAACATAGACGCAGATACATGCTTGTCAAACAAAATAATGAACAACGAAAATACTATAAAATCAAAAAAAGAAAAAATAAACAACACAATAGACCAAAACACATGTTTTGAAGAAATGGATAGCGATGAGTTTATAGATGACGAAAAGATTGATAGTATACTTAACGAAATCGAAAATGAAATGGGTAAAAATAAAACCAGCATAGACAAAGCTGAACCTTTTAATAACAATCTATATTCTTGTGAAAAATATCTCAATGTTCCCAATCCTTTTTCCACTAAACTGACAGTTCAAAGTTCAAATACAAAACCCAGTAGTAACAAAAAGTTAAATGTACCTAGGAAGCCTAAACCCAAAACTGCAAAATCAAACTACACCTTCATTGAATTATTAGAAAGGAACTTAAGTTTGAGCGACGAAGAAGAAAAAGCTGAAGCCCCACAAAACAATAACGGATTTTCAGACACTATAAAAAGTCAAGTTCAAAAGTACTTGACGAAAGCGCAAACAAAAACTGTAATACCAGACAGAAATATAAAAATATTGTTAGATAAACCTGAAGATGGATTGGCAAGTGATGATGAGAAAACTCAAGAAGTTAATACCATTAATTTAGATTCCGAAATATTAAATAGTCCTACGCAAAGCAATTATCCTCGATACGAAATTAAAGAAATATTAGGTGGTCAAAATTTTACACAGCAAAATATTAAGAAAAATTCCTTGTTGGTAGCAAAGGTCGAAGACAACTTGATCTGCAATCCAAATTCTAAGGATTGTGATATTTTGACAAGTATAAATAACAAGAAAGAGGACGGCTCAAGAACATATGATATCGAAATGGAAGATTCGATGGCTTCACGTGATATGAACACTGTAATAATAGATGACGAAGATGATAGAAAAAATAGTGACAATGATATGAAAGAAGAAAATTTAAACGAAACATTAATTTTAAACTTTGACGAAACTAGCAAAATTTTTACAAATCAGGAAAAAATTAAAAGTGAAGTTGATCATTGTAATAAAAATGAATTAAATGATATAATATGTGTAGAAGAATATAACTTTAAACAAAATAACAATGAATATCGTAATAACGTAGCTATCTTAGATCTAGACGTAATAATGATGAGTCCAAGTAAAGTTACTGAAGAAAATATAAATAACAGAAACATGAACGATCAGCGTTCAGATGTGAATACAAATAAATTAGCTAAAGAAAGTACTACTACCGAAGGAAGCAATAATAACTCAAACTATATTGTTCTTGACAACAATAAATTTCAAGACCTTTACAAGTCTACTAAGACTCCTGCCAAGTATCCTTGCTCAGACGTAGCTCTTAAGGATAAATATCAACACGTTGAACATAAAAGTCTGACGCAGGATAAATCTTTGGCAATACGGGGTATCCGTCATGACCTTGAGTCAACTGAGATGGACACCATAGCAAAAAACCCTTGCTCAGTTATTTCACTAAAAGATAGACGTCATCTCGTTCCATGTAACATACCATGGCTTGATAAAAAAACCATGGTGAAAGAAAACATTGGGCGTAACCCTCACAAATCCACCAAGGCAGAAGGTATAGAAAAAAATCTTTGCTCAAATATAGTTCTAAAACATATTCAATTTGCCAAAAATGATAGAGAATCACACAAAGAAAACCGGGCAATTGAAGATATCAAAACCGGTTGTAATATTTACGAGCCTAATGATTTAGATGCTTTAGCAATAATGCCTTGCGCAAATTTAGTCTTGAAAGAGAAAAATCAGCTCGTTGGAAACAATAGAGCCTTGACAATAGAAGATAATAATATCGGTTATAACCCTTACGAGCCCACTAAGGTTGATACTGTATCAAAAAAAATAGTTAGTTCAGATACCATAGCTCTAAAAAATGTAAATCAACGGCTTGGATGTAATAGAACAACGGAAGATAAACCCTTACCGATAGATTATGCTGGATATACTTGTCAAGCACAATGTAATAAAAACATTTGTTATCCACCTGTAACTAATGAACTGTATCCTTATGATTTAGTCAATTATACTCAAAATAAGTTAAGTAATCCTTCAAAGAATGTAGAAGACAATAAACAAAAATCGGAATACGTTAAAAGATATACTTATTCTACTAGCAAAGTTGATGTTTGTACGAAACAAACTCCAGATTTTTGTGTGCAAGTTATTAAAAAAGTAAAAATGGACCTAGACATTACTGCAATAGTATCCCGTAAATATAACTCATCTCAGAATTATAAATCAGATTGCGAAGAAACTTCTACAAATAATAAAAGAATGAAATTGATTGAACTTCCCAAACAAGACAATCCTTTTCAAAATACTGCAGAAGATGCAAACAAGATAATAGCTACGGTCAGTAACGAAATTGAAAATAAATCAACAATAAACTTACCAATAGCTAGAATTTCTAGACTCGAATTTCCACGGGTTAAGAATGCATTTAAACCCCCATATAAAGGTGTAGAAGAATCTAGAAACAATAATTTACAAATAACAAATACAAGTAAAGAATACAGAACACATGAATCCATGACAAATGAAAACCAGTCACACCAACACGACGAGATAATAAAATCTGAAATAATACTAGAAGAGTTAGACAAACAAGAAAATGATGACTATGAAGAGACAGATAAGAAGTTAAGAGAGTCGGAATCTGGAAACTATTCAATTACTGGTGATAATAAAATAAAGAACCTATTACATAAATACAGCAAAATATTAGCGTAAGTTAATTTGATTAATACAGTGGAATTTTCTACAACTTGTGTAACTAATTTACAGATACTCATTGTTTAATTTTATTTCAGGAAAAATTCTGTCAAAACTATTACGCCAAGCTGTTCGGGTATTAATAGAACTGTAGCTGCTGGTGGACCAACTGCTAGAAAATCTCAAAAACCGTTCAAGATAACCGACATTCATAAACTACATGCAAATTTACCTGAGACTATTGTAAATAATAAACCGGAAATTGAAACAAACATCTCTCAATCTCCAAAAGTAAATCGCTGTTTTGAAGCTAAAAACAAACGCGAGGATGTAAAATCCAGTAAATATGCACAAATTACAGAAAATAAACATATGGAAGAAATGACTGAATATGAATCTATCATTGACTTGGATTTAGAGCCGATACATTTACATAATAATGTTCACTTAGAGCCGTCTAAGGACTACAAAATAGATCAGTTAATGTTTAATCCGAAAACTCTTTTACAAAGCGTGGCTAATGATGAGAGCGATGAGATAGTTCCGCCGCCTCCCGAGTTCTGTGACGATATTACTAACTCGTCTAGCTACGATAGCGAAAAAGCTTCGATGGCAGATTATAGCGTTACTGACACAGCACCTGAGTTTAATATGTTTACAGAAAATAATATAGAATACAATGAGAGCATGTTTGACGACAGCTGTGCTAAAAATGTATCATCCTCTACGGAAATAGAAACCTGGAATTTATCTCAAGAAGATATTTGGGAGCCTTGTAATGTAATGAATTTGAGTCCTACTCAGTCGTTTAAAATTATGCGCAAAAATACTAAAAATGACTTTGATTTCATGCAAAATAGCGTGATGTCAAGGCAAGAAAGGTTGAAAAAATTTAGATTCAACCAAAAAAATAAATTAAAAGTTAGAAAATGAATGCTTGGAGTATCTTTGAAATTTAGCTGATTACTTTAATAAAGTTACTTGGGGAATTATTTTTATTTTATTTATTATTTATCACATTTTCAAATAGCCTTTATTAACAAACTTAGAACATTTTGTAAATGGATGTTCCAACCTATTTATATAGTAGACTAGCGACCCGCCTCGGCTTCGCACGGGCGCAATGCTGATACCAAATATACTACAGAATATCTTGATATACAACGTTTACAGCTTTTTTGTCATTAGACAATACAAACATGTTTTCTTTTGAGGTTATTCTTGAAAGAGCAACGTATGAAAAACACTCAACGCTCAAATCTAAGCCGGCAACGTTGGAAGTTTGACCCTGCAATTTATTAATGGTCATTGCAAAAGATCTTTACCGGAAATTGTAGGCCTTTATATTGGAATGGTAAATCCAATGGTATCGGAGGAATTTGGGGAATCAATACATTTTCTCCGGTACCACATCCGGTGAGTATTGTGCACTGATACGAAAGTTTTTAGTGATTTTACCAGCAAACGCGTACCATTGCAAAGTTTAGGTGGATTCAGTTTTTTTTTAATACAATAACAGGACAACCTACTTTACACCATTTTATGAGGAGAGAGTCCAGAAGGGTTCAAATAATTAAGCAATTCTGTAGGAAAATGAACAGCTTCTTCCAAATCGAGAACATTTGCGTCGGCGCATCAATCTTTGAAAGAATCAAGTTATTTACCGCAACCGCAACCAACTATGTCCCTGCATTTTAAATCTGTAATATCTTCGAAAATATTCATTTAAATTAAACGCTGTATAAGGCCATATTGATCTGTATTAAATGCACAATGTATCTAGGGTACTCAATTGGATAAGGATTAATGCTGTATTGCTTATAAGGATAAAAATGGCTATTGCGGGTTAGCCCTAAGAGCTAGACATATACCATCGCGGATTTTTTTGTAGACCTTTCTAAGGTGTACAATACTGTAGTACATTATTTTGATCTAAGTCGTATGGTGCAGCCAGCGTTTGCAAAGTAAGCGCAAAAAAATGTGTTTATTTACGACATCACATTAGAAACCTCTAAAATTATCAGCGTTTCTCTTCTATATTATGCATGTATTGTACATATAAACCTTCCTCTTGAATCACTATCTATTAAAAAAAACTGCATCAAAATGCGTTGCGTACCTAGTTTTAAAGATATAAGCATACATAGGGACAGACAGCGGGAAGCGACTTTGTTTTATAGTGATTCATTCAAGATAGCTAAGCCAGTTTTTTTACCTGAACATTTTTGTATTTAAATTATAAGTTTTTCAGTAGGTACCTACTCTGTTTAGTTTAAGGCGGATTCAATAAAATATATTATTCAAGCTTTTTGAGAATTTATTTACAAAAATTGCAATTTTTATTTATTTACTACGGTGTCAACACTTGTAAAGGGTGTTCTAACTTATTTATCGAGTGGTAGATTCAAGATATTATGCTAGTATACCATGGATGTCGACCA
The DNA here is from genome assembly GCA_905147345.3 of Mythimna impura. Taxonomy (NCBI): domain Eukaryota; kingdom Metazoa; phylum Arthropoda; class Insecta; order Lepidoptera; family Noctuidae; genus Mythimna; species Mythimna impura. The sequence continues at coordinate 17,973,826 of LR990353.1, read as the reverse complement.
TAGATATAAGAAAGGAGATGTCGACCCTTTATTGGAGAATGTACAAAATATAAGCAAAAAAAAAATGTGGTCACGACGCTAAAGAATCTTGACTTTTTAACAAACCTGGCGTACCCAATATTGCACAGCAGGTAAGTTAAAAACATTTTTAAGTCCAAATGGCGCCAGTACAGTGCCTCGTAAAACACGCTTAGCAGTTTTGGAGTTTGCTAAAGAGCCTTTTTCACCTCACCGTTTTTGTAACTAAGTACCTAATTGGTGTTTCAGTAGGTACTCTTTTAGTTGTTTATGGCGGATTCAAAGCTATTCAAACTTTTTGAGAATATACAAAAAATCGGTTTTATTACCTTAGTGTCAATTTTATTATTTTAGTTCCGCAAAATGCCCATTTTTCAATTTAATAGCATTAAAGACAATTTCCTTTAAAGTTAATCTTTCTTATTCAGCACATTCCTCATCAAAGAGCAGTGGTAGCCGAGTGGTAAAGAGCAGTGGTAGCCGAGTGGTAACGGCCCCAACTTACGAGTTGTAGGTCGCGAGTTCAAACCCAGCCAGGCGCATTACTTCGTGTAATTTATATCATCACCACTGCTCTAAAAACGGTGAAGGAAAACATCGTGAGGAAACCGGCATGTCCTAGAACCAAAAATTCGAAGACATGTGACATCCACCAACCCGCACTGGGCCCGCGTGGTGGATTACGGCCCATTCTCTCTCCTAGAGAGGAGGCCTGAGTCCCAACAGTGGGAACATTATAAGGCCGACTATGCTATGCTATGCTACATTCCTCATATTGCACCTTTAAAAAAATGTGACTTTTATAATTGAGCCTTTTATTATTGTGGATTGATAACACAAGGGAACAGCATTTTTGTTACATGAAATAGGTACCTACCATTAGATTTTTCATATCAGCTTTAGTTTTTGAGATTTACCTACGGAAAACTAGATTTTCAAGGGGAAAAAAAATTATTACAAAATCACAATTTATAACAAAAAAAAAACTTTATAGGATTTTCTAGCTGGACTTGATTCGCAAAGATTATTTTTAATGCCCCAAAAGTAGTCTACCATCATGTGGGCTTTCCAGTGACCCTGGTAGGTACCTACTACTTCTTCGTAGTCCGAATATCTTGATAGAACCGTTCCCTTTAATCTTTACTCAGACCACCAAATATTTCATGATTTTCATGGCTCAAATCCAAATGGCTGAGAAAAAAGTGTGCCTTGATGCTCATCTAACAACCAAGCTGTTAGAGAAGTGTGGCAACTTTCGACTATTTTATATTAATTCTATGTGGTGGCAACACCTCTTCAACGTGCGCATAGCTTTTATCCAATTTTATTTCCCAGAAAATACAATCCAAATTAATTAATTTCAGGCATTATTTTCAATAACAGACATGCAACTATTAAAGTAGGTAGGTACTTATCATCGTTCTCCTATTCAAAACATACTCGTACTGCCGCCTAGGCCGCAGTACTAGTATCTGTGCAATTCCCCTACACTCCATCCATGGTTCACCTCCGGTTCAGTTAAAACAAATTTCAAATCTCCGGTTTCGACTTCGGTTCCGATAAGACCACCTCCGTAACATCCCTAATATGTAGTAAAAAAAATACTTTTTAAGACTGTTCTTTCTAAAGTTTTTTTTTACATAACCATTACGGTCTGCATAATTTATGGAAACTAAATTTAGCTAGTACAAAAATATGGTCACTATATAGCAGGCTGTATCTGATTGAAAAAGAACTGAGAGTAGATTTAAAATCAGCGACCTCGACAAATAAAAAGTCGAATTAGTTTCCATAAGTTAATTGTAGGTATCTATAATCTATAATATCGCCGAGCGATCAGTAGAGTATTACTAGTAACCCTAGTCCCGCCTAAGTAACCCATCAGTTGTATGTACATGAATTAGGTAAGTAATGGAGATTTAAATGGAAAGACTGAATATTATATAATTAAGCAACATCAAATTTATTTAAATTAGCGCAGAAATAATTCATAGCAAAAATTAAAGTTAGTCTATTACACATTCAAAAAAACGGTTTCATATAAATAGGTGAGAAGTGTGATAATGTCCACAAAGTTGACAATAATCTACAATTTATTACTATTTTATATCTTGAGATTAATCACAAGAACAAGTAAAACCAAGACTCACTAAACATAAAAATAATACATTAAACTTCAATGCCACGACACTCGGACATTGTAATTTTATTTAGTTGGTCTTGGTTGAACGGAACTCCAATCCTTTACTCGAGTAGTCTTTTCTAACTTGAACAGTGCGATGTTTTACAAGGGCAGGTTGAACTCACACCATTCAATTTAAAAGAAACTTGGTGCGTGCAGGATCCTCGTCATTGCCCGGCACGTCAAGGCAAAGCATCGACGACGACACTGTACAGTTAGAAATTGTTACAACCTCTATACTTTGCATTAAAATAATGCCCATTTTCACAGGCAAGGGATCCTAACTTCGCAACCACTAATTCCAGTGATAAATTCACTCTAGCACGTAGTTCTCAGCTTCCCTGCAAAGTTAACCATCTTGTATTCAAAAGAAAACCTAGACTCACTGGTTCAAATTCAAATTAAAACACTCTGCAATCCTGCCTCACATGATTCATCCACAAATTCCAACCCTTGCGTTTGAAATAAAGTTACGTTTCCAAGTTTAAGTTAAGCGCAATGTTGGAGCTTGTTACAAAGCAAAGGTCGGGCAGTTCGTCAACAAGACATTACTAGCTGAGAATATTTTTTCCGTTTAATGCTCAGCATGTTAGATAGCTGCTTAACACACGACACTTAACTAATTTTATGTAAATAAGTATATATCTGGTTTAACAAAATGAAAAATATGACTGGCTATGCCATGATTATAATTATACATTAAAAGCTAAGACTTCAACTTTTGTTTGATAAGTATACATTTTTATTAATATGAATGCAAAAATCATGCCTAAATAATGCTGAATATTAAACTGGAAATATCCACACGTATTTTTTTTACATTTATTTATTTTATATTTTTTTTGTATTTTTTATTTTATTTTTTAAGTAATTTCCACGCTGGGAAAATTACACTAATTCTATGCAAAGTATAGCTTGTATTTGTTATGTAACCACTCCATACTTTGTTTCATTTAAATTTACGGGCTATGCCATTTACCCTCGCACGTTGGCAGTAATAGTACAAGTGAAAAGTCACTTGCCAATGTTAGATTAACTATTAAGAAAAAAAAACAAGTAGCAGAATTTGAAGAAATGCACTGATAAGATGGACAAGTGCAAATTGAAACTAACAGGGAAAAAAATCACAAGTAAGATACTGCAAACATGCCAGTTATAAAGCATAGCCCGAAGTGCTGTTGGCACACAGGCATAATGCCATATTCAAATGGGAAGTGGTGATAAAGATAAGTATAGGCTCAAAACCTAGCGACATCAATCACCAGCTCAAGTGCCATGGGTTCACCACTAAAAGGTTATTTTTTTAAATAATATGCGTACTGTGGAGCACCCGGCAAGTGGTGCTGATGTCGCGAGATAGTGAGGCATTCACTTTTTTGTCATAATCTTGAGGTACTCAAGAGCATTCTGAGCTGCAGATGACTGAGCATCCTTGCTGGTGAGTCCAGATCCATAGCAAACAGCCACTGGTAGAGTTGACAGCTGAACCAGGCATTGGCTACGACCTGTCATTGATTTCTCTTCAATATCCACATAAGTAACTTCAAATGACTGCTCAGACGCGATCTCTTGCAAGAATTGCACGAAATTGAAGTCCTTGTTATTCAGTGGAGTCACCTGTAGCAGGAAAACATAGATATTAGGACCTTTTACATCCACAGACTATTTTTTAGTCTGGATACTATTGGAATACAAATAATTCTGTGCTTCCAAACACAATATCCATTACATCCATTGATTTCAAGTAACAAGACAACCATGCATAATTATTTAAAGTATATCATACCTGCAACTTGGCCAGGTTAGGACCGACAGACTGTTTAAGATGTTTATGGAACTGCGACACCTTGTGGCTGTGACTTGTAGTCAGAGTGGAGATTTTACTATCTTTCAGGTCGGCATAACGGGCCGCGACTCCGCCCTAGAACATAACACGAAACATTAAATCAAATAGTAAATTTTGATGCAAGTGGCCCTTCTGTCCATTCATGCCTGCAGAAGCTAACTGAAAGATAGTAAAACACCTGGCCAAGTGCAAACCTCTCAAGGAATGCTACAAAAGAGCCACTCACATGCCTGATGCTAGACTAGGAATCTGTTAATAAATTAAATGTTTCACATAATTAAAATAAAAAATTGTAATAACAAGTGTCAATCAAAATAATTTCACGTTAGTTAGTTTGCTCTTGACCAACTTGGGTTTACTTGCATTTTAGTTTTTTTGGCCAACATCCGCATTAGTGACAATTCTTATTTTGAGTGCGGGTTACTCTAAAACTTTTTCTCTTGTTCTTGTTTAACAATTCCCCTTTACGACTTTCTATATGAGGAATATCAGAAGGGGGACTTTTTGACATACCCCACCCAGTTAATATTACTTTCGTATTAGCTCATAACGACTTTCCCATTGTAGCTCATAACCACTTTCTTTTTTTAAGGTGGGAAAATCATCAAATAATTTCTTGCGCTCTGTTGGAAACGAAAGAGCATGTCAGACTTACTGACTGAAACCCACTTGTGTTCCTTTAGTTACCCTTTGCGTTCCAGGGCCATGGTAACTCTTTCGAACTTCCCACAGCCCTATCTGGTGTCGCCCTACTAGGCCATTTGCTGATATCTCTGAGGCCCGCGTGGAACACAATGTGCCGTCGACTGAGGCTCGGTCCTTACCGGACGGCCGGACAGCGACCTATCCTTTGCTCGACATACGCAAGCACGCGCTAGTAAAGACCGGGAATTGCACTGCGATTCCGACACCGACGCAAAGTCCTCTCACGGTTTTCCATAGCCATAGCCACTCCTCAAAGAGGGGACCGCCGCGATTGTGGCGTACCCAGTGGTGGGCCAAACCTAGTAAGTAGTCAAAACTACTGTAAATTCTTTCACCAGTAGAATCTTACTTTATCACCCGAGTGACATAAGCATACATTTTTACACGAGCGTAAGAGAAGTTAGTTCTTTAAAAAGAACAATGGTCATTCTCCTAACATGCTTGGACTATATAAAATTAGTAAAACTTAATTTGATGAAACATAATATTGTTTGATTTGCCTGAATGAACAATACTGAATACGGCATTCAATATATTTTTTAAGAGAAACTAGTAAATAATTAAAATGTAAACCACAACCTTAAAAAGGTTGTGGTTTATTAGTAATAAAGTAGCATTTCAAAAAGATGTCAAAAATAGTTTTTAGTGGCATATCTTCGAAAGAAGTTACTAAAATTCACTTAGAGGCTGTTTTAATTATTCAAAAATTGATTCCTCAGAATGTTTACATCCATGTTCAAATTAACTATTCATATGAAGACATGGCTTAAAGGACTTAATATCCAAGCCTAAAATATTACATAAAAAAGTAAACAATCTTGATTAATTGAATTTTGATGTAGAAATTAAATCAATACAGACTTTAGAAAAAGTATGGACTTCTCTAAGAATGTTAACATTACGGATGCATTCATAAATAAAATATTATCAAGCATTCTAAAAAAACAAATCTCATATATTCTTTTAAAATGAATATCTATTATCCTCCTGCTTTAAAAAAATAAATTGGCATCATCCAATAATTACCTTGATAATTTATTATGTTATGATGACAGCCTCATTTCGGTAACAACACTTATTTTCCTAGTCCAAATTGACCATCCTTCTTTATCAATATTAATAAAATCCAACTGTAGTCAATATTTGTATTTACACTAACATCAAAGCTTCTTAAATTAAATAAAAACTAATTTGAACAAAATAAAAACCTGTACTTTATGAAAATAAAATTTTAGCTTTAAGTGTCCACCTTCTTCAAGGCACTAGTCCAAATTGACCATCCTTCTTTATCAATATTAATAAAATCCAACTGTAGTCAATATTTGTATTTACACTAACATCAAAGCTTCTTAAATTAAATAAAAACTAATTTGAACAAAATAAAAACCTGTACTTTATGAAAATAAAATTTTAGCTTTAAGTGTCCACCTTCTTCAAGGCACTAGTCCAAATTGACCATCCTTCTTTATCAATATTAATAAAATCAAACTGTAGTCAATATTTGTATTTACACTAACATCAAAGCTTCTTAAATTAAATAAAAACTAATTTGAACAAAATAAAAACCTGTACTTTATGAAAATAAAATTTTAGCTTTAAGTGTCCACCTTCTTCAAGGCATTCTCATGCCTAAAGGTGGTATTAATTCTTAAAATAATCATCACCCAACTTGTTTATAATAAATAGCTCTACACATCTGAGCTTGTTGAGATATGATTATCCACCTACCCTCTTCAAAATCACCTCAAACAAGTTCACTGGAAGATGAACTGTGATAATTTTCTAGTTTGATGTCAGTATCGCGCATTTTGACCACCAAAGGCGCAATATTTGTGGAATGAGCTACACAAAAGTAATAACGACGTATTTCTATCATTGATGCATAGATTCATTTTTCGGTAAATATTATACTTTTCCAGTAAACAAAATTCAAACAGCACTATCACTTTTTGTTCCATTATAAACAATTAATGAATTTATATTACAACCTTGTTTGATGCGGGTGTTGATGTATCCTAGTTTATTTTTTTCTAGCAAAACTGTATCCTTTCACATAAATCACAATCACAGTACAAATAATGTGTCACTGTTGTGAGTGCCATATACAGAGCCTAATGTAGCTAGTGTAGGTAGTATTAATTATGTCTCTAATTACGGCATACAAAAGGTTAAATCATGCCAACCCTGCTTTTAACATAGAATATAAATCAGGTCTAAAAGTTGTTAATTTAAAAAGATTATTAAATGCATTTTACTTCTTCCTCCGGCTGGAATGATTCAGGGGGGTTGTCCTGCAGAGCCTGCCACATTTTGTAAGCAGCCTGGCGCTTAGCAAGTTTCTTAGACTTGCCAGTTCCAACTTCACGGCGTTTGAGCAGAGTGCACACAATGGTAAATTGGCGCTCATGAGGCAAACCTTGAGAAATAAAAGTCATTTTAGTGTAATGTTGCATTTATAGCAAAGAAGGACTGGTAGTTGGATGAAATAAACTTACGCCTGTTCACATTGTCATCATTTTCAGCATGGTAAGAGGGTGGGGGCCAGAATCGAGACATACAAAGCTCTTGCAGCCATCCAACAGGATTTCCCATCAATTTATCTTCAAACGATGATACCACAGTTCCACTGTAAACAATAGGACTATTAATAAAAGATTCCCACTTACAAAACAAATCTAAATAATTGAATATTTAAAATTTTACTTACGTCTCAGGTACATTTCCATTAGTAGACTGATCAGCGGGAGCTGCTCCGGTCAATTTATCAAGCAATGCTTTAGCTGCAGAATGCTTAGCTTCCTTCTTGGAGCGTCCAGTACCCATAGCTGTAATTACATCTGTTATTACATTGTCGTGAATCTAAACACAGCTCATTACACACTTGCAGGTACTTACCAACTAGGTCAGCAACTGTTACTCGGTAGCGGAAGGTTGGCTCATGTATCATGCCCTCAATCTGTACCAGCTCATATTTAGGCACAGTTCCACGACGTGCCAGTAGTTCTTGAAGTACAGACACAGGAGTCTTCAACGGAAGAGACTCCATTTCCTGAAACAAGTATTTTATTTAGGTAATCATAGAATTAGTGAATTGGCTAATGCTGGCAAAATGGTCCTGTTGATGACTAATTGATAGTATTACGATTTTAAGTGTGCTGTAATGATACCAGTCTAAAAAGAATTACAATAAAAAAAAATGAGGGTAGATAATAAGATGCTTACCCTCTTAGCAGCTTCATCAAGAGGCAAACGTTCCAGGTTGTTGGGAGGCTTGGGCCTGTTCTGGTAGCGGCGGCGCGGCCCGTGCGGCGCATGCTCGCCGTCCGGGCCCGCGCCATGCACCGCCATGCCATGCACCACGCCGGGGATGCCGCCCGGGACCACCCCAGAGTGCGGGTGCACTACGTTACCATCCATCTGTGTCAACAATAATCATCATCAATCACCATTGCGAAACTTCCACTGCAATACAATTATTACTGGTCCAATTAACTGACAAGCTACGAAAAATATTTTGTCAGATTGCAACATGTAATTCCTTTTAACCTATGCCTGGATTACCCAAGATAGATCTCGACTCAATATAATTATGATAACGTACCTGATGCCTGAGAACATACATCTTTAATTTTCACAAGATCGCTATCGTAGGTATTGATAAATCACTAGGTAGTTCACCACTCCCATAAGAATGTTAAAACTAGTTTACTATTGGAAAATTTGTTCCAGAATCCTTGTAATTGAAAGAAAACACTAAAATCTCACTTCAATTAACTCTAGAATCACTAGGTCGATTTATTTTTCACGAACATGCGAACTTTAGGTACAGATTCTAGATCTGTCTGTGACATGGCGGCCGCCAGCCATTACAGTAACTCAAAATGGCTACACCGCATGCCCGGCATCCGGCGCCTACCTACATCATAACAAACTGATTTGGTTTCGTTGATCAATTGACTCAAAAAAATATTTTCCTCGATTTATCCTGTATTTCCAGATGAAAATTAACGAACTATTAGCTAAGGTATTTCGGTGATATTTTCCTGTAGGTACATAACAACTTACCATTTTTATTTCCTTATTTGAAGTAACTTGTTAGTGAGAAGAACACTGAAAAGATTGATATAAACGATTAATTATTTGTGTACAATTAAATAGTGTTCTATTATTCTGAAAATTAATACTAACCACGAAAAGCTGCCTAGCTGCTTCCACAAGAATATAAAATAATTTGTTAGATGTGCCGGTTGTCAGAGTAAAAATTTATAGTTCCCCCAAAAAAAAAACAACGTAATCGATTTTACGAAACAGATTTCGGTATTATTTTATGTTTTTTTTTTTATATAATAATGTTGTATGAAAATATGTGAGCAAAATAATATAAAGCTATGATTCTGCGTTGCCATGACATTCTTAAGCACCCACTAGTTTATCCAATAAAGACAAAAAAAAAAACGCAACAAGTGGGACAAAATTTATTTGACATTATCATGGCTTGAATAGCGTTTAATTAAGAAGAAAAATGTGGACGCTAAATCATTTGGAAATGGGATAAAAGAATGCCGCTGGTGTTTTGGAATTGTGAAGTTACGTATTATATGTGTATAACTGAATGACTATGACCAAAATGTTGAAGCTTTCAGCAGGTTAAAAGTTTTCCCATATTTCAAGGATTGTTTTTTACATCTGGTAACTACTTTATTTTCTTGCAGTCTTGCAACTTACAATACAACTATTTGTTATAATGCCCCGTTTACACGTGGGCCCAGCCTCGGCCAATCGTCCTCTCAAGATTTTTCATCCCCAGCTATTGTGTAAACGGGGAAACCCCGCTTAAACAATGGCGGTTGGCCGAGGCTGGGCCCACGTGTAAACGGGGCATAAAATATACTAGCGCCATTGTTGGTGTGAAACTCAACTCAATGATTGCTTTCCGGTTGCAAAGTGCTTAAGGGCCTATTACACCATTCGATATTCAGACAGTTTTAGTCTATGATTCGACATATCGCGTAGTGTAATAAGAGTTAGACCGGTCTTACTCGGAACAAAAAATAAAACAGTCTGAATATCGTGTGCTGATTATCGCGTAGTTTAATAGGCCCTTTAGTAATGAATATGAGTTTAAATAATATTTTTATAATAATAATGTATTTATATATAAATAAAAATAAATAAGGAGATATGAGGCGAAACTACGACGTAATACTTGAATCAGCTAAGGATTCTTTCTAAGCGATGCCTAGCCTCACGTACCTTCACACATTAAACCAGACGCTCTCGCTCTTCAGACTCTCAGAAGAGCTTTCTGCTGGCATGCTGACATGCTATAGACTAGACGTGACAACTGGCAGCGATTGGAAGTCGCTCGCGACAATGTCGATGGTGATCTGAAGAAAATAGGGCGAAAAGGCGAAAGGTATGAAAGCGCTACTTTTAAAACGTTTGTTGGAAAGCGATATCATATAACCCCAAATCACTTAATTATTTTGACATTTCTAAAGAACAAAGTAGATATTCACTTCAATTTAATTTTTTCATAAAGAGAACGGCAACGTCCGCAACAATTCTGGGAGAATAATAATAATAATAATTTTTATTAGCAAAAGTACCTACACATAGGGTACAATTGGCGAGGTACAAGATACATGATCAATGACCCCTGTGCTAGGTAAACCTGTGTTACAGGGGTCATCCATCATATCCATTAAATTTAGTGAATAGAATATTTTTCTCATTTTCTTATGGTCTATGGTTGATCCTTTACACTAAGTTTTGACAGAAAATGTGGTCATAGGTGAACCGCTTAGTGGCGTCCACCGAATAAATTACGATCGGAATGACCTGCCTTCTATTTAATATCTCATAAATAACACCTTCAGAGATATGCGGAACAGGGTGTAAAGCTCCACATATCTCCGTAGAAAAGGGAGGATCTTCCGACTGGGTGCTATGTCTGATCCAGGTAACTGCCCGATAGCTGATTTCGGACTGTTCTATATGATTAAATCGCGCGCAGAATTCTAAATGCGCGATCGATATCCGTGTGCACGATGCGGGATTTCGAATTTTTTAGTTTCCATAAGACGCCATAGATGTCGCTACATCACTCCCCTCCGGAAATCGGAGTCTAAATTGTTTTTTCTTGATGCGTTGTGATGCGTGCTAGGCAAGTGAAAGGTTGGTTCCAGTGCATCGGAATCGGAAGCCGCATAGTTCTCGGTGAATCGGAACTGACTGTCTACGGTGATGCCCTGGTACGTCGGGGTGATGCTGTCCCAGCAAATCGGGATGATGCCCCACCCAACTAGCAAAAATACCGTATAAGCCATAGCAATTACCCTTACGACTATAGATCGAAATAAAAGATCTTATTGTTCCAAAAAGCTGTATAAAAGCAGTTTTCTAGTGTTTTTAGCATTCAACGCTTTTTAGCTCATGTTAGAGTCTAGTAAACGTGGACTCGACGAATTCATATCGCTTTTATTCGATAATCATATAAAGATATCTTTCGATAGCCTTCATTTAACCGTAAGTCTTACAAAAGCTCTTTAAAAGCAACTGAATTGCTAATTTGTCGTAAATATAGCATTTATAGCACTATCTTTCTACATTTAATTTTTACAGCATCATTATAGAGTAAACGCTGTTCATTCAACAAAATAGCATCCCAGTTACTATACTAGCACTTAATGTCATATGATAGCTTTCTGTAAGGCTTTCATTGGATTTAATTTATTAAAGTTGAGTAAACGCTTTAAAATGATCTATTTCAGCCTCAAAGGTTCTCTAAACATTATTTGAAAGCTGTCTTACAGCGTAACAGTGATAAAAAAGTTTAATAAGCGATCACATACCTAATATAGGTGCGTGTTCTGTAGGAAAAATTCACACTTCTACCGATTATAGAAAGTTATAAACCGTCAACTTGTGAAGTGAGTTTACCATTCCGAAAATATTATCATGATCAAGACTCTGATTCTGAGAGTAGTGATAATGACAATTATAGTACAAAGTCCGAGGACAGGGAAAAATTTTAAATGACTAGCTTTTCCCCGCGATTTCACTCGCCTCTTTGGTTACTGCTTCGTTCCTATGCTTCCTCGTCATGGGCTATCCAACAAAAATATTTTTTCAATTAGAACGAGCAGCACCAGTACTAAACTAGTAATGCATTGAGATTAGCGCGTACAAACAAACAAACAGACAGACTTTCGTTCTAATTTTAAATAGTGGGCACTCTAATTCAACTTTTCCTAAGGTATCTTTCTTTTTTGGGTGGGAAAATCATCATATGACAAATCGCGCTCTTGGGCGGAGCGGGAGATAGTGTCAGACTTTTACTGACTAAAAACCCACTCTTGTTCCTTCTACAAAGACAACTTCGGAACTGGGACGAAGACAACTTCGTCCCAGGGCCCCGGGTTTCACTTTCACACTACCCGTGGCTCCTGTAGGCTTCGACCTTGCTAGGCCCCTACGATTTGCTGACATCTCCTTGAGGCGCGCGTGGAACAGTACGCGCCGTCGACGACTTGGGCTCGGTCCGGACGGTCGGTCGGCGAGCCACCCATTGCTGGCCGTCCGCAAGCCCGCGCCTACGGTGGCCGGAAATCGGGATCGGAATCCCGGCGGCGGTTGGGGCGTGAGGACCGTTGCCTCACGCGATCGGCCGCCTCCTTTGCTAGCATTACTGCTTCGCAGAAGGAGGCAACCGTCTGCCACTCCTCCTCGCTTCAGACCATTTATGAAAATTGACTATAAGTCAACAACTTTTAAGAATTCCTAATTTACTGTTAAGATTCTCGTAATACTTTGAAAACGAATACATCAAAGATTAATTAATATATTTACTGTTGGCTCTAGATTATACTGGCATAACCGATAAACAAAATCTTTGCAAAAATGTATTGGAATTATTGCCATTTAGCATTTTGCCCTAAAGAACTCTAAACTAACTGCAATGGCGGTCTTAGAAGTCGTAGCAATGGAACCATCATTTCCATTTCTCAGCCAAAAGCTGATGAATGCTTTGTAATGGTCACTGAGTTGCTATCAATGGCGAACTAGTTACAACTATTAAATTAATATTATTTATAAATCATTATTCACTAAGAAATCCTGCGGCCCACGAAAATATTAATTAAAATGTGAGGAACATGGACCAAAAAATTAATTCCGCATATGAAAGTATTAAGCATATGGGCAGACTTTAACAGGTCACTAATTGAATTGTCATTATGACAGTAAAATTGTATGCCATTTTGGGAAAATACAAAGACATTAAATATAAAATATTACATTTGTTTTCATTTCTATCCACACAACACAACCTTTTGCAACCGCACTGCTATATTACAATAAATAAGTCGAAAGAAAGAGCTTCTATCGACTTGAAAAAAGCAAAAACGAAGTTTGAAAATGGCTCTAGTCACCACTTTCAAACTTCCTCTAATATACTCATTTTACACTTTATCCTTTCTCGTCACACCACACATCCACCTCAATATTCTCATCTCCGCTACATGCAATCTTTTTTCATCCATCTTTTTCACTGCCCATTCTGATCCATACTCAGATCCTAGGTCTTATCATGGACTTGTAAATTTTACCCTTCAACTTGAGGGGCATTCGTGGGTCGCAAGTTGTTCCCGTGACCTCCATCCTGCGTTGATACGATGTGTTACGTCTCGGTCTACCTCACCGTCCCCTTGGACGAGCGACCCAAGGTACCGAAAGTCGGAACAGATCGGTTTGAGCGTTCCGGCGAGAGCTAAAAGCACAGGATTGGAGAGACCGCCGAAATCGCCGATTTAACGCCAAAATGATAACAAGAAGGAGCAGAATGGCGATGTCCCCGTGAGTCCTACAATTATGTTTTTTCATGACTGTTAAGCGTGTTCCAGACGGATGTAATCCAGCATCCCAACTGTGACCTTAGTGAGAGTTTCCTTTTGCGGATTATTTTTCGGCTACAAGGATCTCATCCACGCGCCAAAACGTTCGCAAATCAGTCGCGAGTGGTGTTCTAGCAAGGGTCAATTTTCTTTTTAACATAAATTGCTTCGTTAGAATTTTGGCCCAGCTCCTAATACTTTTGAAGTAATGTCTCCCAAGCCATTTTCTTTTGATCAGCGTCGCGAAAAAGGAAAGAAGGAGGGTATTTTAACTTAAATTTTCTAACAGGTGTTACTAATTAATAAAAGACGTATCAAGATTAAAATTGGGTATATTATGTTAGTAAACACCAGTTATAAAAAGAAATACAGGTATAAAAAATATAATAGTTAAGGGAGATTGGGGCACAGTTTATGTATTTTAGCATTATCTATGTAGCTCATCAATAAAAGAATATGTTGTGATTTGATTCCAGAGATTAATCATTTAGTCATAAACTTAGGGACTGCAGGACTTACCGTTACCGAATCTCCCCTACGTGTGCATAATGAAAATGTCGGTTGTACCTATAACATCTGTTTTTTTTAGTGTAGGTATTGTTTCTTCTTCTATGAATAAAAAAAAGATAATATATTTTTTTTTATTTGTATGTTAGAAACAGTGCGCATATAAGTTAACAGGCTTTCATTTCCTATCAAACTGCACCAAAATTGTTAAGTACATAGCGGACGATGCAATTATCTGTAAAAAAGAAAAATCTTTTAATATAGTTTGCCTGATCCATACTACTTTAATATTATAAAAGTAAAAGTAATTCTGTTAAGCTTTCACTGTTAAACTACCAAATCAATTTTGATGAAATTTGGTAGGGAGTAAGCTTGAACCCCAAGGAAGGACATAGGTTACTTTTAGGGTTCCGTACCTCAAAAGGAAAAAACGGAACACTTATAGGATCACTTTGTTGTCCGTCCGTCTGTCTCTCTGTCTGTCTGTCAAGACTCTTTATCTCGGGAACGCGTGGAGGTATCGAGTTGAAATTAAAACCATATACTCATGTTTACGGACTCTTGAAGCTGTAAAAATATCAAACTTGTAAGTTAACGAGAAAAAAAGATACTTTGGTTTATGTGGCAAAAAACGTACATTTCGACACTCTCGTGGAAATCAAAATTCATTGACCCAGAATCCTGAAATTTGGCATAAAGCTAAGAAAACTGTAAATTTGTTGATTCATCACAATTTTTTTTTCAATACACTTACTCGAAAACCCGCTCTTATCCCACGACTTTTAGGCACGCAATAGACTGTTTTCCGCACTAGTGCAGATAAGTGCGCGTGCTCACCTCCGCCTCAATTTTATTAGTTTTATTAAATGTATCGTATCAGGCTGGGCGCGCGTCGACCCCCACGAGTCGCTGGTCAACCCCCATTTATTCATTTCTTCGTAAGTGTATTGAAAAAAGTCGTTTGATACACGTGCAGATTTGTCACTGCAGCTCTCGGCTCCAAAACACACTCGCCTACGGCTCGTGCGAATTTCGCCTCGTTTGCAATGATAAACTTTCTGCACTTGTATCAAAATGTAGGTACTATTTTGCAATTCTGAAAAATCTTCCGAGATTCCATTCCGGAATTGAACTGTTTACATAGGTAAGTTTGTACGGAACCCTCAGGGCGCGAGTCCGACTCGCAGTTGCCCAGTTTTTTATACCACAAGTGACTTCTGCTAGCCACTTCGCCCGCATGAATGTATGTTTCTCCATACAAACTTTGTTACATCCCCTTAGAGAATGAATTTTGGAATAACATCTCTTAGGCCCGTATTACAGAACCTTACTCAAGTACTACTTAAACTGCGTTCAACCGATTACTGCTTGAGCGAAGAATCTCGACTTAAGCGTTCAGTTTATTTTAGAACTATCCTCAAATTCAAATCAAACGAAACTACGCTTGAGTAGAGATTTTGATCTCTGATTTAAATCCACAACAATTTCCATGAGATTCTATGCTCAACCGTGGTCTCGACTATACTTGCGAAAACAAAGATCAAATCTCGCCTCAAGCAGAGATTCTGAGCTGATTGTGATTTTAAAATAAGGGCACATTGAGTGGAGCTCACTCAAGCACTGTTCTATAATACGTAAAAAATGTCATTTTAAAGTGACATTACTCAGGTAATTATTGATTGTAGTTTCTCTGCTCAAGTCAAGTTCTAAAATTAAAACTCCAACTGAGACTAGTTTTAAGTAATACTTGAGTCTTGATTGTAGTTCTGTAATACGGGCCTTAGTGCTCGCCAATGAATTTTGGAATAACATCTCTTAGTGCTCGCCTACATCATAAAAAGAAAACTTGTGCAAAATTCTGCGCTTCTAGTCCCAGTAGTTTCGTCTGTACGTTGATATGTCAATCAGTCAGTTTCTTCTTTTATATATACAACAACGTGGCGATATCGTTACGACATTAAATTAAAACACACTCACACTCATAGTACTAGTCCATAGGAATATTATTAAATTACCAACAAAAACCCAAAAATCAAAATCTAAAAAATGATTTTTTCAAACAAACTAAATAGCATAAAATCGTAAACAAAATAGAACACCATTTATAAATATCGGTTCATTAACCTGTAACAACAGCGCCGTGTCATGTAGTGACGTATGCAATTTATTGGCACCATTATTATAAAAGCTCAATAAAAACAATTACACCAAATCACAGATTTTTATTAATAAAATTATTAATCTTAATCACTATTCCATCACTTAGCACTCAGATATTGAATCATGTCGCAGGTCGATATCATTCGATATCGCAGACCAGACATAGGGTTGCGTTCAAAGTAATATAAAATTCTATTGTCTAGTGTCATTCTTACACGCACTACCCAATTTTTTTCATTTTTTTTTTCACAACTGTCGCACAACGCCGACTAGTCCCAAGCTAAACAGAGCTTGTGTTATGAGTACTAGATAACTGATAAACATACTTATATATTTCTAAATACATAGGTACTTATTATAGATAAATTACACCTAATCAGAACAAATGATCGTGCTCATCACACAAACAGCTGTCCTGGGTGGAAATCGAACCGTCGTGGGTTCGTCCGGCATAGCGGTCAGGGCCACTAACCACTAGACCAACAGGCCAGACAATTGCGGGATTAAGGGTCGTTTTCCTGCATTCTCTGGACAGCCCATACCTCCTATAGTTAAAGCGGCGTTTCTGTGGTACTCCCCGTAAATTAAAATCATGTCGGAGTACTCCGAAGCTGTGTTATTGTAACGAGGCATGATAATCTAAAGACAAATATTGTAAAGAGGTAGTTTGTTTCTTTTTTATTTTTTTGTTTGTAGCAGATAATTTCTGAAAATACTAGTCCGATTGTTAGGTCCAGTCATGTTATCATAACAAGATTTACAATAGCGTAATGCGCAGTTCGGCCATATTTTCTCAGAAAATGATTTTCTTTTAATGCATAGAGCGGATACAAACACGACTTGACGTGTAGGGGCGTCATACTAGACTGAGCGACTTATGACCACTAGGTAATAAGTATCGGATCACGATTTTGTTCGCTATGTCCTGTCTATTGGTAGTATATATTTAATGTCTTTGAATGAATAGAATAGTGAGGTTGGAACTGGGTAGAAATTATAAGATACTAGGGGATACCTGGCGCGTGCTACTACGCTAAAAAAAGAAATATATTTTGTTTATATTTTGTCGGAAAAAAGAAATTTTAATTTTTTAAGGTGTTGTTTTTAATGAAACCGGTTTGGGGCACATCGGTTAAATGGTTTCAAAGTCTATATAACAGACATAGGATGACTATTTGTTTTGTATTTAAAAAAAATAAATAAACAAAACCCAAAGAATATGCTATTCTTTTCTGCATCACCCAAAGGTTGACTGGTAGAAAATGCCTAAGGCATTAAGTCCGCCTCTGTACCTTTATGTGCATGAAGTATTAAATAAATAAATAAAGAAAAAATAACTAAAAATGAATAAACGAACTATTAAATAATTAACGGGAATAACATGTCTTAAATATAGTTTATTTGTTAATTCCAAGGCAATCTGAAGATATAGACACAGTACAAAGTGTGCAGTTTTATAAAACAACCATTTCATTAATAGCTAAAGTATTCAATATTTAGGTACCTTAGAGAGAAGAGCGGCATCCAGTGAGAACAATCCATATGCTGTAATTTCGTCACCTTGGTACACAATCATAGATGAAAAATGTTGTATCTGGAATTTCCCACAAGCAGAAAATGTTTATCGTAGATAAAATTGGCTTTTGCCTCTGTGCTTTTGTGTGCATAAAGAATTAATAAATAAATAAATAAATAAATAAATAAATAAAATTGGGCTTTGAAATTCATTATTGATTCTTAAATATTACTCGTATCAAACACGATAATCGTCAGTCATAAGAATTATTTTTACCTCCAACAATAATCTTATATCGTGTTTTTCGGTTGGAATACTGTGCAGTGCTTGTCCTATTTTCATCACCTGAAATATAACATTGTTTAGTTCATCATCATCATCATTTCAGCCGATAGACGTCCACTGCTGGACATAGGCCTCCCCTAAATGTTGCTACAACGAACGGTCCTGTGCGTCTCGCATCCATCGGATTCCCGCAACCTTCACCAGGTCATCGGTCCACCTTGTAGGGGGCCTTCCAACACTGCGTCTTCCGGTACGCCGTCGCCACTCCAGGTCGCTCTTGTTTAGTTACTTTTATAATAATCGTATTGGAACTTATTTTAGACTACGGTACTTTTCTATAGACAGCGTTGTGAACGAATTTTTCTATGCTCAATGAGTCCTTCCCCTCTTCTTTTTTTCGCTATTACAAAGTTTTTTTTATTAGCCTGCACATAGAGATTTATATAGACATTTCCAATTAGTAGATAATAATTAATGTAACTGTTGAAAGAAAAAATTGTGATGTGCCAACCCCAAGTAACTTTGGATACTTAGAAAGATGATGATTTATATTCCAATAATCTGTTATATTAGTTATTACCTCTTGTTTCAATAAATTTCCTGATCTGGCCATAATATAAACTTTAATGATCTGATAAATGATCCAAATAGAACAGTTAATGACGGGGTGTAACGAGAAGTCTCTCTCGACAACCATGCCGTGGTATATGATGTGAGACTCGCTCACCATGGAGTGGAAGCACTGCAACGTAGTGATCAACAGGGGTGCTTGAAATGCTTTGTTTATATCTCTCTTTGCTTCGAAAGCCTTTCCATATAAAGATTCTACATATTGCAGTGTCAACACTTTGCTGTCAACCTTTTCAAAATAATCCATCACAACATTTTTTTCTTTCGATAGGTTGGCAATGTACACTCTTATATTTTTCAATAGAACAATTAGCATCAAAATCAGCACATAGTAAAACGCTACTACGGTGAACTGCATCATTTGCGGTAACATAAACGAGGTAAACACTAAAATCATCTTCCAGAATGAGTCATTTCGAGAGAAATTCACCGATATCTGCAATAGCAATGCTATTATAAGAAAAACCATTATCATATTTATTTGAAATCGAAACTGCTTCATTGCATTCTCCATAATTGGGGGATCAGTGTTATTTGCTATTTTGTTTATTATTTGCACGTATCTGCAACGGTTTTTAAATGCACAGAAGTATGCAGCTAAGCAAAAAATTATAAAAATAACGAGTTCTACAATGTAGTTCATTTGAGTGAGTAGTTCACGAGTCATCATCGTGTCGCCGATGGAGTCGTACACGTACTGCACGTGCAGCACTAAGAAAGATAGCAGAAGTAACAAGTAAGATATAGCACACAGAGAATTTATATATATTGACTTCTTGATGATAGTTAAACCACGTTTGCTGTTGTTAAATTTAACGCTATACGGAAATAGCCCCAGCATTGACAACACGATGTAAAGAGGTTTGAAAATATAGCGGATATTGTGTTTCTCATCGGTGCCTGCCGTGGTGTTTGCATAAAAATGTTTCTTTACGTTTGAAAACATTGTTTTGATAAGTTGTGAAGGATATGACGTTACATCGACTACTGACGTATAAAATGAATCAGCAACGCCAACGAGCTAATGTAAAACACAATTACTATTCAAAGTGAAGTGATAATATCTTTGCACATTATTTATTCAGAGAGGGTTTCGTGTATGTATGCACAACGTGGTATTAAATGTCTATCAACGGCTGAAACATATTCGCTGATTGTGTAATCTCAAACTGTTACGTAATGCTAACCATAGTGTCACAGTTACAGAGGTATGTGATAAGCTGCTATCTAGCTAACAATTACACGAAAAATGTGAGCTTGCTATGTAATTATTTTGAATATAGTGCACGGTGCCTCGAATATAATGCCGTTGTACCTATAAAATTGGGGCTAATTTTCAAAATACATGAGTTATGTACCCTTGGAAAATATCTGTAAAACCCCGAACTACGGTAAATCTTAGATTTTACCAATAAATCTTAAGATTTACTGACAGAAGTTGGTAAATGTAAGTAAGTATTAATAAAAAGAGGAACATTTTTCGGACTTGAACCATTAGAAATTGGTACATGCTAGGTTTTACCAGAGGCGTTTTTAAATGTTGATTTTGGGAAGAATACTATAATTATGGTTAACAGCCCGATTCAGTGCAATCAGACTCGGATAGATAAGGTTAAGGCAGGAGTGAATCGGAACGGGGCGGAGCCCGCCTTAGCCTTCGTAGTTATTTTTTTAAACCAACAAAAAGATATTTTAAAGTCGGTCTAGTAGGTTTTGAGTTCATTAATTACAAACAAAAATATAAATCTTTTCTCTTTCAATTTATTTTTAATTTTCTTTCAATCTATACTAATAGTAATTAGTATAGATTGGCCCAGTATGTATCTAACCACGTTTATTGTACCTTTGGAACTTCATTGGCTCTTAGTATATTTTCTCACAGCGCGTTATAATAGATACACTCTGATCTTGTGCCATAGTCAGAATGGTACAGAAGATTCTTTTTCATTCGCTTCAAAAATCAATGCCTATGAAACCACTGTCAACCTTCAACATGACATAAGAAAAAAGGAAAGTCAGACTTCAAAAACGTAAATTTTTAGTCATGAAAGAAAAAAATTAAAATAAATTCAAAATCTTAAAAAAAAAATGGTTATTTGGAGATCTTTTTTAACAGGATGCCGTGGGGGTAGACGGTTTTTGTTGGACAGGAGATACAGCGTGTTAGGGTGTGATGATTTATGTAGGCAAAATGTCAGGCGGAGATACGCTACTTGCCCCCCGTGCCCCTCCGGGATGAAAGTCACCATCTGTGGCGCTGCTGGCTGCACCGGTAAATAAATAAATAAACCTACAACTACCTAAGCCTACTGGTAAACTGGAAATCTGTCTACCTGCTGGCAAATTTCTTCTTTTCGACGACGGTATATTTACATAGCTATACTTTTCTACGACCTTTACTTAGCTTCTAACATAGCTTCACGGTTTTCTATCGGTTACATTATACATATAAAGCCTCATGTGACTGGACAGAGGTAGCCTGCGCACGTTAGCAGGGACCATCATCGGACACTGCGCACTGAATAATCACATCCACACAATAAACATCACAGTCAGTTCCCTGTGTAAAGCATGTTTGGAGAGGGAAGAGACAATGGGGCATATGCTCCTTGACTGCACAGATGTCACCGATACACGCAAACGAACCCTAGGAAAGGAGGCATTTGTAAGAGAATTCAGGGATGAATTCTCTTACAAATGCCTTGAAAAACCTGGGAAGCCTAATCGGTTTTTGGAGTGAAAAGATGGTTAAAAGATGGCCGCCATGGCCCACGCACAATGATCAGCTTAGGACTAAATGCGAAAAATAGACTATCAGATAGATAAATACATTTCGGGGACTGTGCGTCGAAATTACACAATTTATTTCCACCAAGCCCGTCCCATAATCGGGCTATAAGACTTACGGCGATGCGTTAGCGGTACATGGTGTAGGTATATCCACTCATACGCAAAACGTTTTGGGAGCATTTTCATTGTGCGTAAAACTAAGGAGTGTAATTCTCTGTCTGAGTCTGTGTTTCCTGACAGCTACGACCTAACGGTCTAAGTTAAGAGTGAATAGGTTACTTATAGGTAAGCGTGCTCCATCATTGATCACATTATCGCTTACCAGGTGAGGAAGTGGCCGAATGCGAGCCTATCAGTATTGAATTTTAGAAAAATACTATTTTTTTTTTTTATATGTAGCCTTGTTCATAACGGTGTCGGAGGCATTGTTCAGATAGCCATGCATGCTGGTGAATGGTTTGGTAAACTTGCCTAATTGAAATGAATTTGAAAACTGTTAAAATGTGTAAATGAAGATTTAGAGAACCCTTTATGTAATGGGCAACTCGAGATATAACTTTAAGCTATTAAGTAGCTGTAATTAAAGTTCTCGGTTACATCTTTTTTTCGAAGTATTTTTGTGATAATTCGAACAGCTATTCAATCTTAAAAATATTTTTTTTATTCTGGATAGGCTCACGTTTGTCTACTATCTCACCAGATGGTAAGCGATGATGTGGCCGACGATGGAGCACGCTTGGATAGAAGCACAGAGCCTAGAAGTAACCTATTCACTCTTGACTCAAAGACCCCTCGGTTGTAGCTATCGGAAACACAGACTCCGGCAGCGAATTCCTCTCCTTAGCTGTACACACGATGAATGTGTTCCCAAAACGTCTTGTGCGTATGTACTGGTGGCGCATCGTCGTACGTCTCGTGGTCCAATGATGGAACAGGCTCGGCGGAATTATGCAATTCAGATGCACACTCTCCGAAATGCAACCGGTAGAAAACCGACAGGCTAGCAATACGGCGTCGATGCTCAAGACTGTGTGATGCTCAAGAGTGCGTCATTGCCGATGATCTTCTTGGCTCGCTTTTCAATCGACTCGAATCTTGGCAATAACTTGCTTCCATCTTTAAGTTAAAGTTTTTAATTAATCCACAGGCCAGCCACTAGCCCTGCTGCTGAAGCAGTGTCCTTTGCTGGACGAGATAGCTCTCTACGACCAGTGTGCCACTTGCGGCCACGGCATGGAGCTCAGTCACGTCGACACCAGGAGCAAAGTATCCTCGTACTCCGGGAGACATATGCTGGCCGATGCACTTAAAGTACGTTATCGTTATAATTACGCAAGTTTTTGCCAGGGCCTGTGTGTTGAAATATATTCAACAGGAACGTTTTATCAGGATAACAATCTATGCTCATATCCAGGTTATGGTCTACCCATGTTCCATTTTTCACACAAATTCGTCCAGCTGTTGAGGTGTGATTGATTGACAAGCATCCAAACACACGCTTTTATATTTATAATATTAATAGGAAGTATAACCGAATGGGGAATATGCATGCGATTTTTTTATTTGCTAAATCAAATAATTTGTAGCTGAAGGTATTCATAAAATATCTTCATCAACAAAGAAGTTATAAAGCTTCAAAGCTACTAATAAGAAAGAAGAAGAAGACGTCAAAGTTCATTACGCCCATTTTTTATTTTTTTATGTGGGAAATCATCTAATGACATCTCTCGCCCTTGGGCGGAGCGGGAGCGCGTGTCAGACTTTTACTGACTAAAACCCACTCTTGTTCCTTTTTTGCCGTCGTTCCAGGGCCCCGGAGTTCTCTTGCGTACAACTTAGGCCCCATTATGCTTCGACCCTGCGGGCTCCTCGTCTTTGCGGACATCTTCTTGACTTGGGCTCGGTCCGGACGGCGAGCTACCCATTGCTCGCCGTCCGCAAGCCCGCGCCTACGGTGGCTGGAAATCCGGATCGGGATCCCGACTGGGACGCGTGAGAGCCGTTCCCTCGCGTGTGTGGTCACCTCCTTTGCTAGCATTGCTGCTTCGCAGAAGGAGGCGACCGCCTGCCATTTCTCTTCGCTCCAGACCATGGACTATACCAAGGCCCGGCGCGAGAGATGATTGCCGCCGATCGCCCCCACAAGGACACGGCGGTGCTCTGCCCAGGCGGGGTTATTACGTCCATACGGTCGCCATAGAAAATGACGTTTTGACGAGAGAAACAGATAGCTACATAAATTTATTTAAAATTGTTATACTCGTATAATTATCTTGTTTGCTTTTCTACCAATTTTGATATTGTTTTCAATGTCAATCGGGGGGCACGGTAGTGCCCCCGCCAAGCCGAGCGCGAAGCAAACACTGCCGTATCCTTTACTGGAACCATTTCGCCGCATTTTCAGGGGCCCCTATTTGAGAACCTCTGGATAAGATCAGAACGCAGAAATTTTCGCTATCCAGTAAGCTATAATCACATACTTAAAATCTAAAATTTCAGGTCTGTAGGTCATTTTGTTCCGAAGTTAAGCGAAAGCAAATTTTCGCATTTATGACACTCACTCACTCACTCATGATCATCAGAATAGAACTAGTACTTCCCATAAACTCAGAGACCTGAAATTTGGTACAGAGTTAGGGTTTAATGGCCACATTAAGGGAAAACTATAAAAACTAGGAAAATCGAAGATCTGGAGTACCAGGTGACCCTGATTAGAAAATACAAGAGCCCAACCAAACTATTAGAGATCGACATACCGCCTTTACAAAAAATATTCAACTTGGTGGGCCGCTTCATTTGATGTCAAAAATCGAAGGTCTGAAGTATCTGATGAAGAACCCTCAGCTGGTCTCAGCTGTATTAGAGATATGGTAATGCCCCCTTCTACTATTGAAACATAAAAAAATCGACTGTCATTGCAAAAATCAATATGCTCACGTTTCTACAAAAAGAAGTGAAATCCCACCAAAAACATTTTGTAAAAAACTAGCCAAGTCTCGATGGAGCTGCTTGTTTATCTCTAAAAAGTAATGAAAAAATCTGGACAAAGTCGTGCCAAGTCTAAGGTTCCTTACTGCGATTTCTTTATTATTATAGTTAATGTTGTGTGACTTGGCCGTTGAAGGGTACACAAGGGTACAAAACCAGGTGCTCCATCCATGACACCTTTGCACGAATCTGTCGCCAGAACCGCTACCCATTGACGATGGTAAATGGCCACTTGGAAAACGTATTGTTCAACGGCCAAGCCAACAAAATGTTTTTGGTGGGATATTCTATTTTTTGTAAGTACTTATAGTATTGATAAACTCATTAGCTAACAAAAAATTTTTTCGTGCATATTCCCTATTAAGTCCTAAAACTCCTCCTTACCTTGCAAATGCGATTTTTGCCGCCTACATTTTTGGCATAGAATAACAAAAATGGGCTGCACGCAACGCTACGCACCTAGCTCTAGGCCCACTTTTTGATGTTTCGTAGGCGTGTGGCTGAGCTAGGTGCGTAACGTTGTGCTACACCTCGTAGCTACTTCTGCTACGCTTCGTGGTAGCTGGTTACGCCCGAACTATTGTGTGTGCGTGGTTTTTTTACAATAAAAAAGCACGCACACACTTCGGGCGTAAACCGCTTTGCTACCTGTGGTCATGTACCCATCATTATTATTTTTATTTGTGGCCCGCAGGTAAATACGAAATTGAGGAAAAAAATAAATATAGTGTTTTAGGCTGTTTTAGGTTACATCTTCAAGTTTATTATCAAGTAAAGTGTACAGTAGGCCAGCAAAAGTGCTTGGATACCTTAAAGCCTATTTTCCCTTGCACGTTAAAGTTCAAGTTTTCGAAAATTAAAATAGATGGCGTTGGTTTCTTCACAGCTAAGTAGCGACCAAAGGCAATCTCACAAAGTATAAACTTGACTTTTAGTTCAACAAATAATAGACACATGCGTCATCATTGTCGTCAACAACTGATTGTAGTTCATAATTTCATCATTCAAACTAGAGTCATGTAGACCTAGCGGTTTAGCATGTGCAGATAGATGCGTAAATCAATGAGCCGAGAGTTCAAATCTCACGTAGTACTCACACTTTTTCTAAGTTATGAATAACAAACTAAAGAAATCGGTAGGAAATAATATCAAAATGATATAATAATATCAAAGCTAACAAGTGGATATTTATTTGTAATGTAATACTAGGCATGCCTTTTAAGTTCTGTCGTTTCCATATTTCCCGGCAATTTTGAATTTGGAACTGTTCTATATTCGAATATGTTTTAATTTTGAATCTTAAAACTAAATATGTTTTAATAATAGAATATGTTTTAATCTTGAATTTAAGTTGAAAGTATTAGGATTAATGCTATTGTTTAGTCACAGTGTCGATTGGAATCTGTTAGGTTACGTACGAAAATGAATCTTTCTAAGGAAAATGTTCGTGCAATAATTTTCTACAACTTTAGAAGAGGCCTGACATGGCTTCAGTGTTTTGAAGAGCTAACATCTGTGTTCAGTGATGAAGCCCCATGTCTGCGGACTGTCGAACGCTGGTATTTAGAATTCCAGCGTAGACATACTAGTGTTAGTGACAAATCTCGCGAAGGACGCCCAAAATCCGCCTTCACTGAAGATAACATCATTGCTGTGAGACAACTAATTCTTGAAGATCGTCATGTGACATATCGAGAGATAGAGCCTCTATTAGGCATCTCAGGGACAACCATTCAGAAGATCTTGCGTGAAGCGCTTGATGTGAGAAAGCTAGTTTGCCGTTGGATACCGCATCTGCTTTCCAACGATCACAAGGCGGCCCGCGTCAGATGGTGTAAGAAAACTCTTCAAAGGTTCAACCGAGGAGAGTCAAATCACGTCTACGACATCATCAGTGGTGACGAATCTTGGATCTATGCCTACAATCCTGATTACAAACAACAATCTACAATCTGGGTCTTTCAAGACGCGCCAAAGCCGATTAAAGTTGGTCGTTCTCGAAGCACTTCAAAGAAGGTGGTGGCCACGTTCGTTGGAAAACCGGCCATGTTGTGACTATTGCACTTGAAGATCGTAGAACGGTTAACGCAGAGTGGTATACCACAGTTTGTTTACCACAAGTCATCGCCGAACTTCAAAAATTTAACTAAAAGCGACGCATCATCCTGCACCACGACAACGCAAGCTCACACAGCGTTCGTCAAACGATTGAGTATTTGAAGCAGGAAAAAGTAGGAATTCTTGACCATCCTCCATACAGTCCTGACCTAAGCCCTAACAATTTCTTTACATTTCCTAAAATTAAGAAAAGTCTTCGTGGTCAAAGGTTCCAGTCCGTTGAAGAAGCAGTCGACGCTTTCAAGTCAGCCATTTTGAACACCTCCACTTTAGAGTGGAATAAATGTTATAATAACTGGTTTGAGCGAATGGAAAAGTGTATTAAGCT
Source organism: Mythimna impura (assembly GCA_905147345.3). NCBI lineage: Eukaryota > Metazoa > Arthropoda > Insecta > Lepidoptera > Noctuidae > Mythimna > Mythimna impura. Next base: position 17,946,859 of record LR990353.1, on the reverse strand, counting down.
ACGTGGTGAATACATTGAAAAACAATAAAAAGTACTATAAGGTTCTAGTTGTGTTTTTTTCTTCAAACGACAAAACTTAAAAGGCATGCCTCGTATTCAAGTGGGTAGTTACTCAGCAAAACGAAAAAAATGCAGGTGAACAGGCTCATCAAACAAAAAGGCACTATTAAAAAAATAATATGTTTATTTCTTACAATTTCTTATTCAAATTTAACAATCACCGTTTATTAATCACCGAATAAGATTATAATATTATATATAATTTCTTATTGAGGCCATAGCTTAAGTATTCGTTTCCAACATTGGAAAGAGGATTGAAGCTTATGTAACCTTAACAAAAACAAACAAATGACCAGATAATTTTATCACAAAGGTCAAAAGGATTAAATGTAGGCTAAAAACTATAAAATTGCACAACAACATATCAAGTGTTCATAACTTTTTAAGTTGTTTTAATTACGGATATTAAGTTAAACACACATAACAAGGTCTCCAGTTAATACAGAGAATAAGTACTGAGTAAATAATATTAAATCAGTATTATAATTATTTATTATCTTGTAGCCACAAACATAACCGTCCGTGTTCACTGGACTTAAAAGTTTTTTCATGAGTAAATATGACATTACTCTAATCAAAGTTTATGTGATCCAAAGCAAACTGCAATCTTGCCCTTTTATGGTTTTCTGTATAGTACGGCCGTTATATTTTGGCGAGCCCGAACTTTGCGCAGAAGGCTGCGCAAAAACGTTTTTTATGAACAAAATGGTGGCATGAGGCGACGTGCGCAGGGCGGAGGTCTAGGCTAGAGATTGATTCTATGTAAACACAATCGACCCTTTATTCAATCAAATATCGCAAATTTCTGTACTACCCATGCACTTTTGCTTCTGACCGTACCTAAACCATAAGATTTTTTTTTAGTTTTAAAACGTTGCCTCAAACTAGGAAACTATACATGACTGAGCTATTAAGTAGTATTAGTTAGTAAATTGGTTTGTGTATTGTTTCAGGGCTCCAAGATAGTGGTGATCGTAGCGCGCAACACGCAGGACTTGTTCGAGTACAGCGCGCCCATTGTCACGGAGATCGCGTTGCAGATATGTAACGTGTGTCCCTGTGTAAGTCACTCGTATTCTTTTAATGATAGCTTTTAACACGTTCGGCCCCGCTCCGTTCTAGTGAGGTGCGCACATTTTGACACAATATTTTCTTATACGCGTACGCGCTTGTGAGTGTGTAGTAGACGACAACAATAAGCCGCCAAAATTCGATTTGTTGTGGCTCTAAATGTTTGACATTTGCAAGTGTTGCGGAGCAAAAGTTTAACTGATGGAATTTACTATGGCTGCTTGACGATATGAGACGTAGTGCAAATAATAACATATTTTTATTAGGCGTGATTAGACGTTGTGTTAACAACAAATTGTACTTTGACGTTATAGGAACGTCCTATAACGTCAAAGTACAATAGGCTGGTCCGAACGTATTAATTAACTAACTTTGTTCGCATGAGCACGTTAAAATTACTTACATAATCTTCTATCTGGTGATCTAAGAATACCTGGAAGAAGTTGGGGGAGGCCTTTGCCCAGCAGTGGGACAGTATAGGCTTTAAAAAAAAAAAAAAAACTTCTATCTGTGGCGAACGGCGTCCACCCATTAATCGCCGTCCACAAACTGCAAAGGTTTACGTTGTTTAATTTTTTTTCTATTTTCTTTACCAGGCTTTCACTTTAGTGGCGACAGAGCCGGTGGAGAGCATGGTCCCTCTGGTTGGTGAGATCAACCGCCTGCGCGGCATGTACAACCCTCGCCTGCTCTTGGGATGCGTCGAGCTCAACTGTGTGCGTGCCAACACCATTCTGGCCGACTTCTTGAAGGTTCGTAGACTGTTGTTAAGTATGTTTTGGGCTGCGGGATAATATAATAATAATATTAATAAGAGCTCCCATCTCTCTCTTGCCTTTATTGGCTGGCTTGGGTGGAGATTCGCAAGAGCAAACGTACTCGGGAGAAGGATGTATAATCCAGTAAGGTGCTGGTAGGGATCTTGACCGTACTTCCGGGATTGTCCTGATAGCCGTGGTATACCTCTCCACTCCTTAAGCACCTCATGATATGTTGCCCTCTTGTTGCTACGTCACTTCGTGCTAGCGATCGTTTATGGGGGCCCATTTATTGAGTGTGCAAGTCACCCCCTGCCTTTTTTCGATGGATATTAATAACGTTGTTCAGGCAGGGGCCATAGTCTTAACATAGTTCCATGTTACCAGTCCACTTAAGACTCCAAAAACCATAGCCCTATTATCTTTGTTTTCCATATGTCGCAATAGTTTTTCAACAACCGGGGGTTGTCCTTGGGTGCACTAGCATAGCGCGTACAGGGATAATCGTCGGTTGGTATCATGTTCCATTATAATTATCTAAAGGGCCTCTGCGAGTTGGCTTCGGCTCCTCGTACGCCTTCCAAAGGTCCAGGACCTCAGGGTCCTGAGATAAATATTGAAAATACATATTAATAATAATATTCACACAACTATCACACAACGCCGTCTAGTCCCAAGCTAAGCAGAGCTTGTGTTATGAGTACTAGACAACTGATAACATACTTAAATATTTCTAAATACATACATAATTATAGATAAATTACACCCAGACACAAAACAAATGATTGTGCTCATCACACAAACATTTGTCCTGGGTGGGAATCAAACCCACGACCTCCGGCATAGCAGTCAGGGCCACTAACCACTAGACCAACAGGCCAGTCAAGTGGATTATTATTATAAAAGTGGATTATTCGAAAGGGTTACCGCAGACTGGAACTCAAAGGGCAACTGAAGAAACGCAGGTGGGTTTTAAAAGACTAACAGTCCCTTTCGCTCCACCCAGAGCAGGAGGAGTTATTTAAGGATTTCTCACCTGAAAAAAAGGATTACCTACAGCTAATGTCTAAAATATTTGTTAATTAATGAAAGTTGATTTAATGTTTTGATTTGATCTTCCTTATGGCGGCTCCACATTAGTGCTATGAATTCACGCGCGAATTCTCGCCATGAATACACGGCACAAGTCGTGCCCTCCACATTCACGGGATGCTCACAATTGTTCGTGAAACCCGACGTGAAATGGACGTAAAAGCTGCTGCTGCAATAACTATGTTTGCTGTGGCTACATATCACTATTTGGACGTTCTAAATTCTAATCAAGAAAGTTATTAGGAAGCGTTGGAAAGAAAAGATGGTGGATGACTGAAATACATCGTAACCGATCAAAGTATGTTTACTGGTGTAGTGAATTTTTGAATTGATTTAGTATATGACTAGCTTCTGCCAGCGGCTTCTCCCGCGGACAAGAAGTTTTCTCTATACAAACTTTGGACCCCCGTTTTATCCCCTTTGGGAGTGAATTTTGGAAAACCCTCTCTAAGTGCTCACCTACGTCATAAAAGGAAACCTTGTGCAAAATTTCACGCTCCTAATCCTAGTAGTTTCGGCTGTGCGTTGATATGTCAGTCAGTCAGTTTCTCCTTATATGTATATAGATTAGATCTGTCTTTGTTAGCCTTATCAAATTCATTTCAGACTTTCTATGGAGAAAAGCTGTATTACATTCTGAAACCAGTGGCGAATTTAAGAAATTTACTCGTATGTAAACAGTGGACTTTGGATATTTGCTTCAGAAAGTTTCTCCAATTATTTATTATATACGTCGGTACGCCTTTGTAGTCCGGAGTAAACTGGCACGGGGCCGTGAATATGGAAGTGGGGCGCGAAGTCTTTGTAACGAGACAAAAATCAACCAACTCTGATCGGGGAACAGGCGTGGACGCGCGTCAACCCCGTGAAAACCGTCCACATTCACGTTCACGCCTCTTTACGGAGCTTCATGGCACTAATGTGGAGCCGTCATAAAACAAGAAGCTGCGAAGCTGCTTGCAGTAGCTGGTTGTTAATAACATACTTTTGATGAAGGTTCCTCCTGAAGCGGTGAGGGTGCCTGTCATAGGCGGTGCCTCTCCAAAGACCATGGTGCCGGTGCTGTCAGCTGCCGTGCATCCCTGTGGCTTGACTCAAGAACAGGTGTGTATGTATGGAAGTATGCGTAACAAGGTGGATCCATTGAAAAGGACAGACCCTCAACCAGACGGGTGATGAACTGCTTGCTGATTTTTGTCAGGCTTTTCTACCTATCAAGCCTTTAAATAAATAACATCGGTAGCGACAGTTTGCGTTTTTTTGTCTTTCCTACTTAAAAAGTAGTTTTAGGTAGCAATATGTTAATAGGAACTATTCTAATATATCAGTAGAATATACCTATGCATGAATAATTAGGCATATTTTTTTAGAAAGCTACCTACTAGGAAGTGTCAGCAAACCGTAGGGGCCCAGCAGGGTCGAAGTCTACTGGGACCAAGGGTGTGATTCTGAAAGGAAGACTCGGCCCTGGTACGAAGGGCAACGAAGGAACAGAAGTGGGTTTTTAGTCAGTAAAAGTCTGACACTATCTCGCGCTCCGCCCAAGAGCGGGGGATGTCATTGGATGATTTTCCCACCAACAAAAAAAAGGTACCCCTTCTTGCAAAAATCGTAAACTGTCGCTTAGGTCTATTTTTGTCGTTGGTATTTAGTGGTATAGATGTAAAAGCTTTTTTAAAAATGACTTGATGTACTAAGTCCCGAATCAGATCTAATGGCCATAGTGAAAATAAGTAAATACGTTTAGATTCCATGAAGAAAGTTGGTTTCGATCGGAGTTGGTGTTAGCTAAATAGTGTCGAAATATTCGGCTCGACCGAACACATTTCAGTAGTCATTCGTCCTCTACTTGGGACCTAGCAAAATGACCCAGTTAGATTTCGTAATTATTCATCTGTAATGAATTGTTACCGCTGATAAAATGTAATTCTGTATAGAGCCTCTTGTCCTTTTTAAATGGATGAAAAGTAATCGTCTATCACAAATAATTCCAGATTGAATGCGTGACATCATGCATAATGAGCGGCACCGAGGCAGTCTGCGCTGCAAAGGGATGCGCGACCGCAACCGCCTGTCTCGCGGGCGCCTATGCCATAGCGCGCACCACCATCAACGTTGTGAAGGGCATGCAGGGCAAGAGAATGACACAGTGCGGTTACGTCGACAGCCTGGGCACCTGCGCGCCTAACTGCCAGTATTTTGCTTCCGAAGTGAGTTTTATTTTATTGATTTTTAGGGTCCCTTACCTTAAGGAAAAAACGGAACCCTTATGGGATTACTTTTTTGTCCGTCTGTCTGTCTGTCTACCTGTCTGTTAAGAACTTTATCTCGAGAACGCGAGATATCGAGTTGAAATTAAAACTATATACTCAGGTCTGCGGTCCCTTGAAACTGTGAAAAAATCAAACTTCTAAGTTTTTCGTTAAAAAGAAGATACATACTTACATATATTTCGACACTCTCAAGGAAATCAAAATTCATAAGGTTGACCCAGTATCCTGAAATTTGGTATAAAGCAAGGTCTTATAGCACAGTTATAGGAATAAATTAGAAAACAGTTTTGTTGTAACGCGTAACGTCACAAAAAAAATGCAATTTGGAAAAAATCTTCGAGACTCCATTCGGGAATTGAACTATGTACATAGGAAAGCTTGTACGGAACCCTCAGTGCGCGAGTCCGACTCGCACTTGTCCACTACCTTTCCTTCAATTTTCCTTCCTAATAAACCTAATAAACCTTCAATTTTGTAATGTACATTTTCTCCCTTTCATTTGATACCCCGTTTGGCCATATCTGCATACATTCGGTTGTTCATTCCCAATTTACCCTCCCCCGTTTACATGATTTGATTCCGCCTGCGCCTTTCTACCATCGAACAACCCGACGTACGGTGAGTGTCCACCCTTACATTACCGGACTAAGCGTTTCGCCTCGTTGTTTATAGCGCGTACATCGAAGGACTGGAACAATATACCTACTGTGGTCTTCCTTTCCGATTATAATTTAGGTGTCTTAAGGCTAGAGTGAATAGGCTCGTAATAAACTAGTGCGCTTCATCATCACCGATTACATCACTGCTTACCAGCAGGTCAGCTTACCGCTGGCCGACGTTTGGACACAAGTCTATAGTCATTAAGTTCGCCACCTGCGTGCATGAAATTTTTTATTGATACATAAATATTTTCAGGTAATCCTCGGTCCTTCCGGAATTGAGAAAATCTTGGGCGTGCCAGAGCTGACCAAGTTCGAGCACTGTCTTCTGACTTCTTCTCTACCCTACGTTAGGAACGAGATAGCTCGAGCTATTTGGTTGGTAAGTAATAATTATTAAAGACAGAAATATTATTCGTACTTGTGCATATTCGAATCGGTGAGTTTATAGCACTAATAATAAAAAGCCGAAATGTATGCTTGTTACTTTTTTTACGTTCGAAAGGCGGAACAGTTGTCGATGAAACATGGTACACGGATAGACCATGTCCTGGAACAACACATAGGCAACGGAAACCTTTTAGCACAGGTGTGTGTTTCCTATGTGATATTTTTTTATTATCACGTGGGCAAACCCGCTAGCATTAGCTTGTACCTTCTAACGTTACAGTTTTGAGGCTAAGGTACACTTTCTACCTGAATACATATTAATGTTTATGGATAACAAACAAGCCTTTGTCACTGCACCTCATATGCGTTGCCACTTGGGGAGAAAGACTCGCTTAAGATTTTTAAGGAAAATAGTTTATTTTTTTATCTTGATATATAAGGTGTAAAAAAATTAACTTTAAGAATTTCGAGGGGACATTGTACTCCTCATTATGAACAACTTTTACTATGGGACCAAACCTGAAATAGCGAAAAAAAAATCAGCTGCTCCATACGTTTTGACGAGTTATGCGAACATAAACGTAGGGAACAGCTGATTTTTTTTTCGCGATTTCAGGTTTGGTCCCATAGTAAAAGTTGTTCATAATGAGGAGTACAATGTCCCCTCGAAATTCTTAAAGTTAATTTTTTTACACCTTATATAGATACCTGTTGAAGGAGCGACAGGAATTTATTTGGATCAAATCTAACGCACAGATAGACCATGACCTGAATCAGAACAAGGGATATTTTTTGTCCCAGAACTAAGTTCCCTTGGGATAATTTCCGATTTTGACGTGGGCAAGCGACAGGTGAAACCTAATATACAATAATTGTGTCATTGCAGGTGTACACGATGTGCCAGCAGTGCTGTTGCCCGTCGTGCTGCTACCACCCCAACACGTGCTACACGCCGCCCATCTGTCCTTGCGTGCCCCCCACCAATTGGACGTGCGGCTGTCCCGACGCATGCAGAGACGAATATCTCGCGTCGGTCAGTAACAGTATACTCTATATACCTCCTACCTAGTGACCTATGTATGTAAAAAGCGATCATCGATTATGAGTTATTGGTTCGCTTTGCTGAGACAATCGCGATGATACTGTACTTACTTATTCGAGCGATGCGTGATGTTGGATCTATTAGGACTACGGGTTACACGGTCTGCATATCAACCTCCTCTTTAATTTATGCTAGATCAACTGATGTTATTAATGAAACCCTGCATAACCATCCGCCAATTTACGCACTTGGACGTTCTTCTTCTTTTTTTCGAATTTATCGTAAACTTGTCAGACTGTTTGGGCCAAGTAGGTTGCTATGTTAACTGCAGCGTCGGGGGAATTCATTAAATCCTCTAAAGTGCAGGGGCAAGTGTGGCTCATGTTTTGAACAGGGGCACCGCACTCACTTTGAGTATCCGACGGGTCTATAAAACCCCATTTCGCTAAGTTTATTGGAAGTTGAGTTACGGACAGCAGTCCAATATATCACACTATCTACCAGTCTCAGCTACCAGTACAAATCCATGGATCTCTCTCGATCATATCGGTGAAAGAATCATGGGATTCTTTCGTCGAGTTTATTGTTAAGGGGGTCTCTTTTACCAAAAACGTCATTAGAAAGTCTAAGAATTTATCTCCACACGGCGATAATAAAGTGCAGTAGGAAAGACTCACTGCGATTTTCTCATCCATGGAGATGGCGCCTAAAAACCTATTTAAAATCCTGTTGTCTTTCCTCATAAAGATACTTTTAATTTTTCTACAGATTTGCCGTGAGATGACGTGCAGATGCGGCAGCACGGAGCTGTGCTGGCGTCCACGAGAGAGCGACTACGACGCCGCGCGCGCTGCCAACATCACGCACCAGATCCCACCCTACATACCTTCGTGCCACGCCCAGATCCCTAGGAGCATCCAAATAACGAAGGATCTTCTAGAAAAAGCTAGAAGCACCACCTGCAAAAAGAAATAACCTCCTCAGGAACTATTTGAAGGGTCATCAGATACCCCGGATTTTTCAACTGTTAGAGCATGTTTAAATATATGGATACCTTAAATAACATGACAACCAAGACAGAGTTTCAGTGCTACGATGAAGGGAAGAATGTGGTTTTCTAAGTAAAGGCTTTACTCTCCTGGATAAATCTAAAAGAGGAAACTACCATAAAAGGATTTCTGAACCCTTTTAGGTCTTTGCAACCTGGATATGATCAGTTATCTTGGGATTTCACCTGTTAGAACATGTTTAATACAGACTTAGCGGAGATTGAAGATAGTGTTTCTTTGCTACGTTGAGATAAGAGTCTGGTCTTCTTACCTAAAGACTGCACTCAAAATGTTTCATCAGCTGTCGTGAAGAAACATTGTGAACGTAACGAGCTCAAGAGACGAATTATTTTTCAGTATGCCGTGCACTCAACAAGAAACCATGAGATAAAAGCATCAGATTTAAAGAGGAAATCAGGCTGATGTTGCAAATATAGTCGTCGCTTTCTTGTGATAATGATATTTAGAAAAACACGTACATTGTGTTATACCATAATTTGTGTGCCCCTCGTTTAGTGAAGCGTTTAAAATGTCAGACTCCGTAACGCAAATGTTCACTCAGGACTAAAATATTATGAAGGGCTAAATTATTGTGACGACTATTACGCACGGATTGAACGATTCATCCTTAATAAGCTTCTGCCCTAATCCCAAGATATTTGAGCTCATCGCATCATTTTCTTCTTCATCTACAAATTGGACGAAAGTTAACTGAAGAATAATATCTCAAAGCACTCATTTAGGTCTTCTGCCACTGTGCCAGCGGTGAGAGACTGCCACGAACATATACATATTTCTAGCTGAAATACAAAATTGTGTTTGTTCGTCCATTTCTTGTATCGTCCCAAAAGTTTTTTTTTTTGTTTAAACGAAGTGTATATAAGAATTGGCAAATTTATCACAGCAAATCACTGTCGGTTAGACACGGCGACAAAAAGTTTGAAGCCCATGTGTGTTCCTAAAAAGTGTAGATGTGCGGATACGCAAATCGCGAGACAAGAGGAGAGATTTCAGCTAGACCCAGGTGTTATGATGAAATCTGAGCCTGAAAATTTCACCGTGTACCTATTTGTAGTTTTTTTTGGTGACAATAATTCACGAATTGTTACGTTTGTACATTTGTTTTATATTTTTTACTTTTTAGGTGTTCACGAGTTTTACAAACTGAGATTTGCAAATAAAAAAGAAACGTATACCACATTTTGAGTTTTATTTACTCAACTTTTAAAATTACTTTAGCAAAATAGAATACAATTCCAAAAATAGTTTGTTGTTTACGTATAAATCATTCTACATGTGCAATACATGTTTTATTCTTCCCCGCCAGTTCTCTAGTTTTCCTTTTAGATTATCCAAAAAGTTTGCGCAATTTCCTTCTTCAATCTGAAAATGACAAGCAATACATTGGAACCAAAGACGAAGGCGACCCACTGAGCAAATTAAATATAAATTTTGCAAATAGGTTACAAATAACACGTAAATGTACCTATTCGTAAACTAGGCCGGTGTTATAGCTAATTATCCTGAGCAAGAAACAGACAAATTCAGTAGTAATTAAAATCAATGATTATGTTCTCCGTTTACTCGAAGATGCCCATATTTTTATTTTATTTTTATGTACGTTCTCCGATTACTCGAAGATGCCTGAACCGTCTTAGAAATTTAAAAAATATTCTTTTTTGCTTGAAAGGATGCTTCCGAGGTGGTCCCATGGTCAGGATCTGAAGATGGAACCCTTGAGAAATTGAGAGAGCTCTTCAAATTTTATAGGCATACTTAAGAGGGCCTTTTTCCACTCGCCTATCGTCAACGTCGAGCATGGTTTAAAAGCTTGTTGCTTCATCTAACGCAATCGAAGAGGCAATGCGAAAAAAGAGAGAACGTCTGAAAACTCTGTTGGCATTCGGTAATTCCGTGATTTACTCGAATATTTCACAAAACTTGTTCCAGGAAATTCATGTTTTTTTAAAGTGCAAGGCTTCTATAGATGTACTTTTTATATTTTTAATATATGAGTACATTATAGAGGTTAAACAGTTCTACTAGATTAGTTTTACACAAATTTATGTTTTAATTTCTATAGAAGCTTAGATAATATCTACAAGATAGCTGTGTAACCAGAATAGCTAGAAAAAGATGTGTAATAAGATCATAATCTCGTAAGAGAAATGTACCTCGAGTTGTCCGCTCTTAAAGCGATTTTTTAGTTTCAAAGAGTATAGGTACTCTTGAATTGATCCCGTAGAAATATTATCATGATCTGACTATGAACTTCGGAGATACGGAACGGAACTCCTCATAGGTACTATCAAAAACTATTGTTACAGTAAAATTGCTTTGTGTTTATACGTGTGGTCGATGACTGTCTGAAGGAAGAGGAGGAGGAGGGGTACATCGAACTGATCTGATGATGAAACCAGGTGGTAGGCACCGGAACTCTGTTTTAGATCAATGTATTCAAGCCTTATTTGGGTTTATTAGAATTGTCGTGAGATGCACTTTGGCTATAAGGTACCATCGAACTAATCTGATGATGGAGACGATTATTACTTACGAAGTTATTTTGCACTTTTAAATGTTTTTGTTATATAAAGAATTCGGTTGCATTTTTTTTTTTTATAAACTTTTTTGTAATATAATGCAAATTGTAATTACTTTACTACGTGGAAAAATAACTCGGTCTGTTTTCATTCTCATTTCATAATCGCTTGATAATTTTACATGATTGTCCAAGCATCTCTGAAAACATAACAAAACTATTAATGTTTATTTTTGTAAATAAAACGTTGCACCCACACCAGGAGTTACTCCTGTGTCGTGGGTGAGTTCACAGACATGCACACTCACATACACAAGACACCAGACCGGGAACAACCACACGGCCACACAGATATTTGTCCTGTGCGGAATTAGATATGAGTACTAGATAACTGATAAACATACTTATATATCTCTAAATACATACCTACATATTATAGAAAAATTACACCCAGACACAGAACAAATAATTATGCTCATCACATAAACATTTGTCCTGGGTGGGAATCGAACCCACGACCTCCGGCATATCAGTAGACCACTAGACCAACAGGCCTGTCAAATACTTATCGTATAACCTATGTCGTTGCGTTACCAATCCCAACCCTGTCTCAGCGATGACGCCCGTTTTCTGGCTACCACTGCGTGAAAACTCTGGCCCATCTTCCTTGATGCATTTGGATTTACTTATAGGAGAGCTAACCAATCCCTTTTTAACCTAGCAGACTTATTACAACATACATCGGCGATTCTATTGGATACATATTCGCTCGCTGAGTTTAATATCCTTAAACTTTCAGGGGGTCATAAAGATAGATAAAAGTGTACCTTGGATACGGTTATACTAATGCCTTCTGATTTACTTGGTTTGATGGTCTCATTAAAACTTTTCACAGATTTCTGAAATCATAATGTGGTATGCTTTATTTAGAATATATATTTTTATTTATGTTGAATAATTATAAAAACACAGTGGCTACAAAGTTTCTTTAATTCTTTATTGTACACAAAACATAACATAATATATGGAGATACAGACAACAATAGGGGGGAACACAACAACTATAGGGGAATAAAGCTAATGTCACACACTATGAAAGCCTGGGAGAAAGTTATTGAAAGGCGACTGAGAGAAGAGAGCGAAATTTCACAGAACCAATTCGGTTTTATGCCGGGTCGGGGTACAGCGGATGCCATTTTTGCTATACGCCAGCTGTGTGAAAAATACAGAGGTGCGCATAAAAACTTGCACATGGTATTCGTTGACCTCGAAAAGGCATACGACCGGGTACCTCGTGAGGTTCTGTGGTGGGCCCTTAAGGAGAAAGGTGTGCCTGGGAAGTATGTGCAGTTGATCCGATCGATGTACAGTCGATGCAGTACCCAAGTCCGGTCTACAGTGGGCACCACTGGCAGCTTTAATGTTGCTGTCGGCTTACATCAAGGGTCGGCTCTCAGCCCTTACCTCTTCCTGATGATAATGGATGCTCTGACGTCGGACATTCAGGAAGAGGCGCCCTGGTGTATGCTGTTTGCCGATGACATTGTGCTGGTTGCCGAAAGTGGCCTAAAGGTCCAGAACAGATTGGAGGTGTGATGGCACAGACTGGAGAGTGTTGGCCTGAAATTGAGTAGAACCAAAACGGAGTACTTGTTCTGCGATTTCGGCGGTCTCTCCAATCTAGTGCCTTTAGCTCTCGCCGGAACGCCCATACCGATCTGTTCCGACTTTCGGTACCTCGGGTCACTCGTCCAAGGGGATGGTGAGGTAGACCGGGACGAAACACATCGGATCAACGCAGGATGGATGAAATGGCGACAGGTCACGGGAACAACTTGTGACCCACGGATGCCCCTCAAGTTAATGGTCATGTGAAGAGGAGGGATGAAGCGCATGTTGCTAAAAGAGTTACGAATTTACATGTGGATGGATGGAGAGGGAGAGGGAGGCCAAAGAAAAGATGGATGGATTGTGTGAGAAGTGATATGAAAGAAAAGGGAGTTAGTGATAGCGTGACGAGTGACAGAACAGAATGGAAGAAAAAAACGTGTTGCGCCGACCCCAAATAAAACGGGACAAGGGCAGGAAGATGATGACAGACAGTTCATGTACAAAGGCGAGCTTAACTCAGCAATGAGTTTTCTACCAGCAAACCTTTGAATTATATTAAAAAAAAAAGATTCTTCAAATCAAATAAAGCTACAATATACTGAATTATATTGCTCTTCATTTATTCAGTTCTTGTGCCACTACTTTGTCGGTCTGAGGTCACTACGGGGCAAAAGCATTATTCGCACTTTTCTATTATAGTTTAGATCTTAACCTTCCTTAGTGTCTAAACACACTATGCCGAAGGTACGCGACCGAAGTTCCGCGGCTGATTTTACGTTCCGACGTATTCAGCTGACATGACACACCATAAATGCCGAACTTACGCGGCAGAAATTTAGTTGCGCAACTTTGTGTGTATTCAGTGTCTCGAGCGCTGTCGTGGCCGGACAGACGCAAAACAAAGTGATCCTGTTATTATTCTGTTAATGTTGTGTTATTGTTCTGTGTCCGTTATTATTTTAATAAACATAACGGGCGGACACGCGGGGTGCGGGCATGCCTGCCTCCCGCTGTTCCCCGCCCCGAATTTTCATCGGCAATTGAACCGAATATCGGTCGCGTATAATATGTACTCTACGAAATACGTTGCCGCTGAATTGCCGCTGAACTTACGCCGGACCGAAGTTCGGCTGTATGCTATAACGCAACGTAATTTCGGCATAATGTGTCGTCAGTAATTCAAATAGTATTGCAGGCGTAATCATGCTGAACTTCGGTCACGTACCTTCGGCATAGTGTGTTTGGACTCTTAGTGTTCCACGCGCGCCTCAAAGAGATGTTAGCAACTCGGAGCCGATGCTCTCTCGGGCCACGAATTTATTTGGAAGAGTTACCGTGGCCCTGGAACGCAAAAGGAAGGAAACAGGTGGGTTTTAGTCTGTAGTCTGACACGCCCTCCACGCCACCCTAGAGCAGGAAAAGTCATTTGATGATTTCCCAATTCAAAAAAGGGGGTATGTTCATGGAAGTCAGATTGGCGGTTGTCTATAAAACACGTGCATTCAGCTGTATCTGACGAAATCTGGAAGCAGACTTCAACATAGACGAGAAAAATGTTAGGCAGATTATTTGTTCTTCACTAACCTTTGGTAAGCAGATGGCGATCCCAGACGGCTCTCCATACGGTAAAGTTTTCTTAAAGCAAGGTCCTACCGAAGCTTTCTGATCCAACATCCCAGCTACACTTCGAGTGTTTAAATTCTAAAAAGAATAATTGAAATAGATAAGAAAAAGAAACAAAGAGCTCTCGTAATTGCTTTACCACTAATTGCCTGTATTTTGGACCTTCATTTCAGTAAAGTTCTATAACCCTGTAACGATCGAATGACATCTTCAGGGTCAGAATAGAATAAACTTTATTATACACCAAAAAAGTAACACAACAAATACATTAACTAAAATCTATGGGTACAATGGTGGGCGGAGGGTTTCTATTCTGATAAAATTTAGTGAAAAAGTGAAAAAAAGAGTTGAAAAACAGGATTTTGTTTCGATTTTGGTTACACGCAGAAAATCGTGGTACAACCGTACAAACCCCTCTAAGAGAATTAATTTATCTTCAGCCAACGGCTTCACTAGAGACTAGAGTGAATGACAAAATAATATTAACCCGAGGAAACATACTCCTGCCCCCCTAGCCAAGTTACAACTGTTTCGTTTCGATTCTCTTTTCGTGGATCGCCTCGAGTAGGCCACGCCTCCGATTCCTTTGTTCTGACGTCATCTCAACGCTCAGTCACGTGGTCAGAACAAAGGAATAAGAGGCGTGGCCGACTCGAGGCGATCAACCAAAAGAGAATCGAAACGAAACGGTTGTAACTTGGCTAGGGAGGCAGTTGTTATAATGGGTACAACTAGAGCCGATAGTCGTCCTGATGTATTTTGATTTTCAATATTTTACGTAAAATAAATATTCTATTCAATGGTCTACTCATGAACCAAGTTTTATCCAAATTTGGTTAGCTATTAACAAGAGAACACGTACAGAGAGAGATTTACTTTCGCGCTTATCTTTAAGGGTCTTTATGCCAAGAGTGAATAGATTACTTCTAGCCGAGTGTGCTTCATCGTCGACCACATCTTTGCTTATATGTGAGATAGTGGTATAACGCGATTCATAATAAAAGAAAAAACTTTAATACTGATATGGATTGTAAAAAAATAGGCCCCCTTATATGATGAGTAAAATATTTTTAAGCAATTACAAGGTTGACAATACTACTTAAGGGGGATGATGCTCCAGGGTAACCCGCAAAGTTTTATAGCCGCGTTCCCACTTTGTGTGACAGTAGATAATCGTGTAGTTTTAAGGGTCGTGGCTTATATATTTAAATGGAGGTGTTGCACATATAGGACGACACGATTAACCTTCGTCTACGACTTTTTTTGCTGTGACAACAGACTGTCATGATAGTGGGAACGGCTAGTAAGACAATCGTAAAACGATAAAAATTTGTCAAGACTAAACCGTAACAGTAAATCATTAAATATGTGTCGTTGTTACGTTACGACTATATGTCGTGGCCACGACGAACAGCCCCTCTAAACAAATTACAACTGTTTCGTTTCTATTATCTTTTTCGACCGCCTCGAGCCGTCCATGCCTCCAATTCCTTTGTTCTGACGTCATCTCAACGCTCAGTCACGTAGTCAGAACAAAGGAACAGGAGGCGTGGCCGACTCGAGGCGATCAACGAAAAGAGAATCGAAACGACACGGTTGTAACTTAGCTTGCTAAATAAGCGAAAAGAAAGAAGACAGTTAAATACTAGGGATTAGAATAATTTAAACCTGTAGCTGCACTTTATCCAGATATGTCGAACGTGTCCACGTGATTTCCTTTTTCTTTAGCTGCTTACTGCTCGTGATCTGTAATACATCAGCCCCCTAGCCAAGTTACAACTGTTTCGTGTCGATTCTCTTTCGTCGATCACCTTGAGTCGGCCACGCCTCCGATTTCTTTGTTCTGACGTCATCTCAACGCTCAGTCACGTGGTCAGACCAAAGTTATCGGAGGCGTGGCCGACTCGAGGCGATCGTCGAAATAGAATCGACACGAAACTGTTGTAACTTGGCTAGGAGGGCACGTCACTATTTAGTTAATAAATACTAACAAACTACAGTTCCCTATGCTTCAATAGCTGTGGGAATTCGAGGAAAACCTGTGTTCATCCAACGCTGGTGGGTTTTAATCAGTAAAGTCTGACACGCCCTTTCACTCCACTCAGAGCGAGAGAATGTTATTCGTTGATTTCCCACTTAAAAGATTAAGTACTTATTTTTTGGTTCAATAAATAGTAACCAAACTGAACGGAGTTGGTTTTTTTTAGACTCCACGATACAGGGAATTCTAGTGTGGGGTCTAGGGTTACAATCAACCAAGAAGATAAGTAACCATGCAGGGTCGTCAGATATACCTAGTTGAAGTTTTCATAGAAACTGATGGATGGATATCAATGAAACCAAATTAAGTTCGTAGTAAATAAACAACTCATTAATAATATTAAAATTAATTCATATCCATGCATCGGTTTCCATGAAAACTATTTTTGACGATTACTTATCTCCTCTGTTGACTGTACCTAGTGTAGCTAATTTAAAAAAAATTAGAGAACTTATCAAATGAAATAAGCCTAGCTCATTTGTAGGTACAGATGTTTTATCTCACGAGCGCGGGTGTGCCATACTTGTGTGGGTAAATGTACATGCACATTGTCTTTGTTTGCGTACGCTGGGGAGCGCTCAGTAACTCAGTTTCGGCCGAGTCGTCGGCTGAGTCAGTAGTGTTATCCGGTTTGCGCCAAAATTATTTAACTAATACCGTCAGCATGGAAGGTACGAGTAAACGAAAGAAAAGTTGTTCGCAGTGAGGTAAGGCAAATTAATGTTTATGTTTGGTGTGTATTTACGTTGTGATTATTTATTGTACTGAGTTAGTTTAATAAACGTGATTTTAATAATCTATTGTTTTTTTAGGGTCGTCAAATAATTGCAAATGTCTATCATTTTCTCAAAGAAGAATATGAATTCAATGAATTGCATCGAGAAACAAATTGTGATGTATCACATTTGCGTAATATTACAAAGCGCACTGCATCAGCGACGGGAGTTAGTGAACGAACAGTGCAGAAAATATTAAAAGAAGAACGAGACATGTCTAATGAAAGAGATGTAGCTAGCACATCTTCGAAATTCACTTCACCAATGAAAAACCGAAGAAAGAGAGAAAATAAAGTAGACATTGATGGATTTACAGCTGATGTTATTCGGAGCACAATACAAGATTTTCATATCGTACAAAAACAAATTCCAACATTGGCGAAACTTAGGTCAGTCTTAAATGAAAAAAATTGGATTCAATGGATGTCTAGCTACGTTACGTAAGTTACTAAATAAATTGGGCTACAAGTGGCGTAAAACCGATAATAATAGAAAAGCTTTAGTAGAACGGCATGATATCCAGATGTGGAGACTGAAATATTTAAAAAAAATATCCGAATACCGTTCTCAAGGCCGACCTATTGTCTATACTGACGAAAGTTCAGACAAAACATCTCCATTTACCAAAAAACTTAGAACAGGTACTCGTTTTATTTTAGTACACGCTGGAACCGATGCCGGATTTATTGAGAACGCTTGTTTAGTCTATAAAGCTAATTCCACAGTTGGGGACTACCATTCAAACATGA
This sequence comes from Mythimna impura, assembly GCA_905147345.3. Classification (NCBI taxonomy): domain Eukaryota; kingdom Metazoa; phylum Arthropoda; class Insecta; order Lepidoptera; family Noctuidae; genus Mythimna; species Mythimna impura. The sequence goes on along the minus strand of LR990353.1, from coordinate 17,929,126 downwards.
GTTATGAAAACTACGTAAAATGGCTGAATGAAAAATTGCTGCCAAATTTACCAGATCGTTCCGTTATAATACTTGATAACGCATCCTACCACAACACACGTGCTAAGAAATTGCCAACGTCTGCCTCGAAAAAATCTGAGATGCAAGAGTGGATCGCTTCAAAAAATATACCGTTCGACTCAAATTTGCTAAAAATTAAGCTGTATGATATAATAAAAAAAAAACATAAAAGTAATTTTATAAAATACAAAATCGATGACTCATCATCGAAAAAGGTTTGGAGGTAGGCGGAACAGTGTGTAAAGTCCCGCAAACCTCCGTTGAAAAGGGAGGATCCTCCGACCAGACGGGTATTATGTCTGGTGGGCTACTGCCCGATAGATGATTTCGGGCTGTTCTATATGTTCTAATCGCGCGGAGAACTTTGATTGCGCGATGCAGGATTAGTTCTTATGTGACGCCGTACGCTACATCACTCCCCTCCGGAGATCGGAGATCGATGGTTCTTGATGCTTCTTGATGCGTGCCAGGCCAGTGGTAGGTTGGTTCCAGTGGGTCGGAACCGAATGCCGCATAGTTCTCGGTGAGTCGGAACTGTCTGCGGTGATGCCCCAGTGAGTCGGGGTGGTGCTATCCCAGTGAGTCGGGATGATGCCCCAGTGAGTCGGGGTGATGATGTCCCAGTGAGTCGGGATGATGCTGCAGGCTCCAGTGAGTCGGAGTAGTGCTGCTGGCTCCAGTGAGTCGGAGTGGTGCTGTGCGACGTAGGGCTTGACTGCTGGCGTCGACCAGGAGAGGTTCTTCGTAGCTCTTCATGTGACTGGCCGAAGGTGCAGTGTGCTTCGCCAAGGTCGCTGATGAGGCTGAGGGTGATGACCAGGTATGACCAGGTAGGCATGCTGCTGGTCAGGATACCCTTTAAAGCCGTTGTGCTGGCTGTATGGCTCGCTGCTCGAAAGCTTGAGGAAGTGATGATGACGTCACAAAGTAGTAGCTGCACGAAGGCTGCGCTGACGTTATTTGTCGAGGGTCACCAGTTTAGGGGTATGTGGAACAGAGTGTAAAGTCCCGCAAACCTCCGTTGAAAAGGGAGGATCCTCCGACCAGACGGGTGTTATGTCTGGTGGGCTACTGCCCGATAGATGATTTCGGGCTGTTCTATATGTTCTAATCGCGCGGAGAACTTTGATTGCGCGATGCAAGATTAGTTCTTATGTGACGCCATAGATGTCGCTACAAAGGATTTGAAGTATTACGTCTGCCTGCCTATCACCCTGAGCTGAATGCCATAGAGAACATTTGGGGGGTCCTTAAAAATCATATTGCTCTAAAAAATGTAGTACAAAATATAACCAGTACAGAAAAACTTATCGAAGAAAGTATTGAAAAAATAACGAGTGACACATGGCGTAATACATGCAATAGTGTAATTAAGAAAGAAACTGAATATCTGAAAGTTGGTGGGGAGGTAGCTTAGAACCAGGAGACGGACATAAGATATTTTTTTTTTTGAGTAGGGTAGAATAGGGTAGAGTAGGGTAGAGTAGGGTAGAGTAGGGTAGAGTAGTGTAGAGTAGGGTAGAGTAGGGTAGAGTAGGGTAGAGTAGGGTAGAGTAGGGTAGAGTAGGGTAGAGTAGGGTAGAGTAGGGTAGAGTAGGGTAGAGTAGGGTAGAGTAGGGTAGAGTAGGGTAGAGTAGGGTAGAGTAGGGTAGAGTAGGGTAGAGTAGGGTAGAGTAGGGTAGAGTAGGATAGAGTTGGGTAGAGTAGGATATAGTAGTCAGTTGACGGGAGCGAAGCCGCGGGCAAAAGCTAGTATGAAATATTTTGACACTGATTTTGAATTAATAATCAATTTACAAGATGACACTGACGACGAAACTGACTTTGAAGAGGCGTCTAGTTATGATTCTGATTGAAATAATATTTTATTAATAATCAGTGTCAAAATAAATATGTAATTATAAATTAAAAAATAAATTATTTATGAGTATAAGCTTTTATTTTATAATTTTTTTCATTTTACAATTACCAGATTTAGTATCAGTAAGTAATTTAAAACCACAGTATATAATACCTTTATTATTTTGTTCATAAACAATGAATGAGCTTGCTAACGCTACTTGTAGTTACGCACAGAAGCGCGCGTGTCTATGGGTGGATCTCCAGAAAATATTATTTTTGAGTAAATTTTGTGGATTCTTGTAAACCTGCGTGCATCGCTCTTAATTTTTAATAGTATTAATAGGCATGTTCAGATTACAAGTTTCTTATCAGATAAACAAGAATTTAAGGAGATATTCATATATTGTTTTTAACCATTGTTGAGGATAATGATGTAATTTGAGAAAAATGATTTTTAAGCTTAGGAAAATGACGATATGTTGAGGATAATGATAATGCTCATGAATTTAGTTTTGTACTTCTGTAAACGACGAAGGTAAATGAAAATAAAAATAATTAAGTATCTAAATGATATTTTTATTTGGTTTAAAGTATCACAAATCAAATAATATAAACGAACGTCAAAATAAGTCCAACAAAAACCAACTTCTAAGACTTCTAAAAACATGATTGCATTCAGATAGATTATGTAAATTAAAAGTATCAAAATCAACAGTCGAATATCAAAATATTAAAAGTTGTTCGCCGTAGGATCGTAAAAACCGTTAGTTCATAACCAGACTATAACAAACTATAAACTCACGGTTTTCACAATCATACGGTGACTGAGTTTACAAGTCTAACAAAAATAAATTAAACATAGTCATTGATTAATTTTTCATTTTCACAATATTAATACTTATTAACAATTTTAAATTTTTAACAGCCTCATTTATGGTTATAAAAATTTCCTAACACTGTGTCAGGGATCATACAGGAGAGACTAAACATGGTTGAAAGGTGGTGTAAACTCAACCATTTATCCATCAACCCAAGCAAAACGGTGTTCATCCTTTTACCAGAAGGAGGGACCTAACAGCAATGGGTACCATAAAGCTCTACGACACCGTACTAGAGTTGTCCACAGAAGTAAAATATCTTGGAGTAATCCTAGACAGCAAACTCACTTGGAAAAGCCATTTCGAAGCGACAGCAAACAAGGCTCTAAGAGTATTTGGCATGCGTCGCTCTGCCTATGGGAAAATATGGGGCCTTAGACCCCAGGTTATCAAATGGATCTACACCATGATGGATTCGCTAATCATATACGGGAGCATCGTATGGTGGACCAGAACCAAGCTGGCAACTTGCAGACAGGCCCTAAGCAAAGTACAACGGACTGCCTGCATGGCCATTACAGGAGTATTTAGGGCCACGCCAACTGCGGCGATGGAAACGCTGCTCAATCTCACCCCTTTACACATTGAAGTGGAACTAGAGGCGAGAAGGGCCATTCATAGGCTCAAAAGTATAGGGCACTGGACAAACTCCGGATGTAAAACAAACCATACAAACACAAGACCAAACAGGGAACTTGACTGGATGATGGGCATGGGATGTGACAAAATACATCATCATCATCATAATTTCAGCCGAAAGACGTCCACTGCTGGACATAGGCCTCCCACAAGCGTCTCCACAACGACCGATCCTGTGCGTCTCGCATCCACCGCACTCCCGCGATTCTCACCAGTTCGTCGGTCCACCTTGTGGGAGGCCTTCCGACGCTGCGCCGTCCGGTGCGCGATCGCCACTCTAAAACCTTTCGGCTCCACCGACCATCCGTTCTACGAGCAATGTGCCCTGCCCACTGCCACTTTAGTTTGGCGATTCTTCGGGTTATGTCGGCGACCTTGGTTCTCCTGCGGATATCTTCATTCTTTATGCGATCACGCAAGGAAACTCCGAGCATAGCCCTTTTCATTGCCCTTTAGGTGACTGTAAACCTTCTGATGAGGCCCATTGTAAGTGACCATGTTTCAGTGCCATATGTCATCACTGGCAACACGCACTGGTCATAGACTTTCGTCTTGAGATACTGTGGTATGTTGGACGAGAAGATACCGCGCAGCTTCCCGAACGCTGCCCAGCCGAGTCGGATTCGACGATTGACCTCTTTCTCAAAGTTAGACCTACCCAACTGGATTGTCTGTCCCAGGTAAACGTAATCGTCTACAACTTCGAGTGCAGAGTCTCCACTCTTTCGGAAGCTCTACTAAGGTCACCGAGCATTGTACTGAGCTCCTCCGTTGTCTCAGCCATGACTACTATATCGTCGGCAAACCGAAGGTGAGTGATGTACTCACCATTAACATTAATGCCTAGTCCACTTCAGTCCAGAACCTTGAAGATATCCTCCATTGCAGCGTAAACAGTTTCGGAGAAATGACGTCTCCCTGCCTCACACCCCGCTGCAGAAGGATAGGTTTCGAGGTCCGATCCTAAACTCCAACTGACATTGCGGCGTTCTCGTACAAACACTTCAGCACCTCGATGTATCGATAGTCAATCTGGGACCGTTGGAGAGATTGCAGTACAGCCCGAGTCTCGATCGAATCAAAAGCTTTCTCGTAGTCCACGAACGCTAAGCATAGAGGCAGGTTATACTCCTCGGTCTTCTGTATAACCTGCCGGAGCGTATGTATGTGGTCTACGGTGCTGAAACCTTTTCGGAATCCGGCTTGTTAGGGAGGCTGGAAGTCGTCAAACCTGCGCGCGAGACGGTTCGTGATGACTCTGGAAAACGGCTTGTAGACATGGCTCAGAAGTGAGATGGGCCTGTAATTCTTAAGCAGGGCATTGTCGCCCTTCTTAAAGAAAAGTACCACCACACCTCTGCTCCATGCCTGTGGCGTCTTTCCCTCAAGTATGACGGAATCGAACAACCTCTGATGGGCCTTTAGGACCGGTTTTCCACCCGCCTTCAGGAGTTCGGCTGTAATTCCGTCGTCACCCGACGCCTTGTTGTTTTTAAGCTGCTTCAGAGCCATCCTAATCTCGCGGCGGATATGACTCTGCCACCGTCGGTCTTCAGTTTCGTGGGCTCTGCCCTATAGACAGATCTCTTGCAAAAACCTTGAACCCCTTATTCCGCTCGATCGCGTCTTTAATCCGTTCGGTATTAAAGAGGCGGAGATCGCGTTTTAAGGACTTGGAGATCCGTCTATGGAGCTGCCGGTAGATGCACGCATCGTCTGAAGACTGCAGAATCATCTCACGCCTCTCTTTCAAGAGTTTGAGAGTTTGACCCGAGAGCCTTTTCTTCTTTATACGAGGAGTCTTAAAAAACTTAGACCCGACCGTATGGACAGTTTCCACGAACCTATCGTTGTATTCGTCCACTGAGCCACCTAGGCACTCGAAACGATTGTGAAATTCGAGCTGAAAGCTCTCGGAGTTTTGAATCTGGATCTGTGCTGGACGGAGCGTAGACTTCATCAGTCGAGATCTTTCAAGCTTGATATTGAAATTCAATGTGCCTCTTACCATTCGGTGATCACTTCCAGTTTTCACTGCGTTGATCACAGAGACATCATTGAATATTTACTTCTTCGTCGACATGATGAAGTCAATCTCATTTCTGGACGCACCATCAGGGCTTTGCCAGGTTCACTTCCTACGCTCATGTTTTTGAAGAAGGAGTTCATCATATAGAGGCCCTCCTTCTCCATAAAACTAGCCAGTAGGTGTCCCCGGCGGTTCCGATGTCCAAATCTAAATTGCCCCACTCGCAGCTTATCACCGTCTCGTTTGCCCAGTTTCGCGTTAAAGTCCCCAAGACCACGGTGAAGTGAGTCTTAGAACCATGCATGGCTCTTGATATATCCTCATACATGGATTCTACTTCGTCGTCGGGATGTGTTGAGGTCGGGGCGTAAACCTGTATGACCTTCAGCGAATATCTTGATGATATTCTGAATATAAGGTACGCCACCCTGGTCGACACACTCTCGATCTTCACCAGATTGTTCACAAGTGACTTGTGGACGATAAACCCGATACCACCCTGGGACTGCTGGTCACCCTCCCGGAAATAGAGCAGGTTACCGGATTTGAGAATTATCGTGTCCTCCCCCTATCTTCGGACTTCAGATAATCCCACAATACTAAATCGAAACCTGCTCAATTCTTCCTCAAGTTCGGTGATCTTCTCGTCGGACCGGAGTGTACGCGTGTTATATGTTGCCAGGTCCAGTCGTCGTTTTCTAAAGGGGTAGCCGGAGATTCTTCGCACCCCTTGCCTCGCCGTAACCTTGACCGCTACCGGAGTCAAGGGTAGACGGCCTGCCGGGCACTAGGGGCCATTTTTTGGTTGTGCTTGTCATTTTGGGGTTGCCATAATCGCCACGCTTGGCATGCGGGTTGGCGATCGCAGTGTGGTTGTTGCAATTCACAGAGAATGCTGCTGCCCATTCTCTGGTATGTGATATGACAAAATACATACCATTCATAATCTCAAAAAGGAGTTTAAGATCTACATTCAGACACTGTCTACATTTTAAGCGACAGCCAAGGAACACTTAAGGCACTCACGTCCAATAGAGTGGATTCTGGGCTGGTACTAAACTGTATTAAAATACTAAACTGGATAGAAAGGCGCAACAAGGTCAGATTGATCTGGGTGCCAGGTCATACAGGAGTAGAAGGCAACGAAAGAGCCGACACTCTGGCATGGAAAGGATCCGAGACACCCCTATATGGATTGGAACCCTTCATAGGACTCTCACCAAGGGTCATCAAACAAACATTGAAAAGAGCTGCGTTGGAGATACACAGCACACACTGGCGCAACACAACAGGCCAGAAGCATGCAAAGCTATTTCTCAATGAAATAGATAAGGCCTGGACCCAAAAACTATGGAGGTACAACAGATCACAGCTCCGAAAAATCACAGGAGTCTTCACGGGGCACTATGCCACCAACAAACAGCTCCACAACATGGGACTAGCAAGCGACCCGACTTGCAGGATCTGTGGAGATGCAGAGGAGAATATACTACACTTGCTGTGCGACTGTGCAGCACTAGGCTCCAAAAGACTAGAGTATCTGGGCCAACCATTTCCAAGACCAGAGGACTACAGGCTCAGCCCCATCAAGGCCATACTGGGACTCACGAAGAAGGTGCACGGAGGGCTAGGGGTTAAGTAGAAGGGAGGGGAATAGTACAAAAGATCCAGAAGGGTCGAAGTGCTCTGGCCTAGGGCCAGCCCCACAACAAGATAAGATATGGTTATAAAACCAAACAAGAAAAAAATGAAAAGTTAACAGTTCTAATTCATACCCTGGAAAAGAAACACTTTGAATATGATCAAAATAATGCAAAAAGATGTTTCTATTGAAAAACAAAACAACTTACTACCTAAAAAAAAACTGGGCAAGTGCGAGTCGGACTCGCGCCCTGAGGATTCCGTACAAACTTCTCCCTCTCTTCCTCAAATAAACTGAACAGCTGCCCTTCTTTGAAATTACACAAACCAGAAGAGAAAAGACCTTAAATAAATGCATATATTACGAACTCCCATCATTATCCTCAACATGTGTCATTATAATTTCACATAATATCATTCTTCTCAACGTGCGTCATTATCCTGGCAGTACAAATTCATGACAATGACGTTGAGAAAAATGATGAATCGGAAATAATCTTGTACAAACATGTTTTGCGCATGTAGAATTTCAAAAAACGTTTTATAATTGCGTATGTACACAAAACCTTCATACGTTTTTGCTAAATGAATAGTGTAACAATAGAATTTGACGGGTAAACAAATGAAAATGTAAATGACGTTTGCAATAAAACTTTTTGGAGAATGAATTCCATAGCTTTACCTGCAAAAAACGAGCGTGTATATCTACACCAAAGCACGTCGTCCGACTGTGGTGCGGGGAGGTCTGTTTGCCCAGCCACTAATTTCCCTCCCTCCCGTCTCTTACTCGACATAATATTGAAATCAAACATAGCGCAGGACAATGACGCACATTTTTTGAACATGAGTTTTTTATTTATTAACTTAGCGGGCATTGGTAATTTTATCAAGAATATGAAGATTTATTATGTATAATTACAGCACTCAACAGCAAATAGCTCCATGAAGTCACAATTTTTTATATCATCAAAATATAGACCGCGTGTGCCGAGGCGACACGTGAAAAAGTGGCGATTTTATTGGGTTTTTTTTAATATTTTTTTTATTATTAGTTTTTTACAATCGTGGTTTAGAGCAACATTTTCGTTGATTCTTTTACTATTAAAAGTAAGACTTTTTTTTTAAATACGTACACGCGTTCTCAAGAAATTTTCAAAGACGTGAATTTGGAGCCTCTCAAATATTCACCCCTATACGTGCTTCAACTACAATTACTATGGCTCACCCGCGCTCGTGAGGTAAAAGAACTGTACCTACTCTGATACAGAATTTACTTACACCTTCGTTAAAAGTGCCACTTGCTAGCATCATTTTTAAGGGTATCTTGCCTTCGCTCTCTCGAACCACAGGATCTTTGTTCTTGTTTTCTATTTCGTTATCCTAAAACATCGCCATGGTTCTAACATTGTTGGCATACAACTTACTGTAAACAAGTCTTTGCCACGCTTACGCACATAGATGCGGTTGTTAAAACAATCTTTGCCCCTGCGTAAAGACTTGTGCAGATTGAAACGGAACGCATCTAATTTTCTTTTGGTATGGAAATAAAATCGATAGTAGCATGTAGCATATTTTTTTAATAGGTAGTTGATGTACTTTAACAATCCGAAACGATTTTGAATTTATGTGTAAGTTCAAGTACGTGTTTGTGTGTGGTTTTTATGACACCGAGTGCTCCAAGCTATCTACTATCAAAGTGAAAATTTCACTCACAATTTTATCATTTATCTCACTTGATATTTTTTTTTGCAGTGGTATAGTATCTTCGGCATCTTGTTTTTCAGGTATACATTTCTGACTACCATTTGCAGTGTCCTAAAACATCTCAGGAATTCAGCTAATCGTAACTAATATCTAAATACCTACGTAAACAGGTTTAAATATGGAATCACATTAAAACATTAATTTGTCTTGAAATCGAAACTTTAATTTACATAATTCGCACAAAGTTTTATAAATACAAGCTTTGTATATTATTCTTAGGGTGGATTAGTAGTAAGTATTGTGCTTTGAACTTTTTGGGTTAAATCAACAAGAGAAATATTAATATAATAATTTAAAAAAACAAGCACATTGAACAAAGTATAAAAATATTTTTTTTGTAAATGTCACTAACAGTCATTGAGCTTTGAACATGCTGGAATGTGTAGGCCAGTCCCATAGGTGTCCAGACCCTCATTAGTAAAAAATATAATCATTGTTAATAATTTTATATACACAGCACAAACTCGTATGTTTACATGATGTAGTCAGTTTTCCTTTTGCTCAGCTGGCCATCTTCGAGCGACGTCACCTGCGGACACCTCAGTAGTACGGCGGGGTGGACACTTATGATCTAGCTGCTGAACTATTCATCATACACTTTACAGGGTCGAATAAACATTTATAGCTTAACCGCTAAACGATTTACTAAGATTGAGGAGCGACGGTCGAAAATGGCCAGCTGATGTAACATTGATGTTCGCGAACACGTCGCAGATCGCGGCGATATGAAGCGCGCGTGGTGGCAGGGTTAGATCCCGCTGGCGAACTCGCCGCCGCGTGGAGAGGACATGTTGTGCTCGGAGGGGGCTTCGTAGGGCACGCCGCAACAGAACAGCTGGCGCCACGCGCGGGACAAGCGGGACACGCGGGACGCGCGCGACGCCCGCGATGCTCGCGACTCGGCGCGCGGCAGCCCGCCCGCTTCCTCCTCCGACTACAACCAAGTAACAGGTTACTGAGCTGGCACGACACACGAGCGCTGCCCGCAGGCACATCCACGGTATCGTCAACGCATACAAAACTCATTATCAAGCAGCACGAGATCCAATATCTTGATCACGTTGCACTGAGCTTTTATGCGTTCACAACAGCAGACACTGATGTTGTCTTGTAGGCTTTACTAAGTATCAAACGGTCTATATTTTATAGTATATTTTTGTGAGGTTAAAGCGGCAATGTGGCGTGCGGGCTGCCGCGGCAATAGTTACGTGTTTGAAAATACCGGACGATCTTCAATTTTATTATAGGTTTCGAAAATTACAGATATTACCTATTCGCATCTTTGGTGTACTGTATTAAATACTATAAAGTTAATATCTAATTTTCTCATTTGCTTTACATTAACAAATTGAAACTATAAGTAACATGACCAAATAGCTTAATATAGGGTATAGTAAGATTCGTACCCATTCTTTATGGGTTGATTCGGCGTTCCGCAAGTCGGCAATCTCCTCTGTTATGCTGTCGTCATTGTCAATAATTTCCTTGGAGTCGGTGATAACCGACCCGAGCTCCACTGTCGAGGGTATAGGCTGTGTCACCGAAGGGGAGATGTCGGCTCTCTGAAATATTTTTGCAATTTATAAAAACCAGCAACAACGTGATTCACAGCATTAAAAGTATCGCGTGAAATCATTAAATTGCTATCGTTAACGATGCATTCAAATTATCATGTCCCGACAGAAACGAGTCCGTTATCACACGCCAGTGGCGTGATAGAAGGCATTTGCGACAAAACAAAGCAAAGTGATTCATTGACCCCACCTGTACCAGTTCCACTTCTATGGGCATCATGGCTATCGGCTCCGGTGACGTCGATAGCTTCGACGATTTTTTTGAGGTTCGGCGTTTTTGCTTTTCGGAAGTCATCGCTACATTGATAAATTTTAGTTGTAATATTGTTGTATTCACAGATATTCGCTCGTTTATTAAATTTTACTCACCGATTTCGCTTTCCTTTTGTTCTCTGATTTCATCATTCTCAGGTAAATCTTTATATTCTTCTGCTACAGCTGGCAAGATATAATAAGATTATAAGTCAACTAATTATCATTCTTTATATCATAAGTACTAGCTCAGTTTAAGTCGAAAGTCAACTAGATTGATCCGTTGTTAGCCTACTTCCCACATTACCTCTTTTAAAATTTATATATTTATATTTATAAATGAATAGCTGTTCGTTAGTCTCGAAAAAACTCAAAAACGGCTGGACCAATTTGGCTAATTTTGGTCTTGAAATATTCGAGATAGTCCAGGGAAGGTTTCAAAGGTGAGGAAAAAAAGAAAAAATCACGAAAAAAAACATCCGAATCAACGCCATCTCTAATTAAAATGTGATTAAAAAATGAATCATGCTGTTCTGGTAATGCAGTAGATGGCGTTATCCTTACTATTAGGCGGTACGAAGTTCGCCGGGTCAGGTAGTTTATGATAAAAATATAACTATTTAACCTTTTGAATACCGTAATTAGAGACAAAATAGAAAGACAATGAGCGAGCGAACGTGGCGTTCGCTTGGGGTTTAATTTGCTCTCTCTAGTGAACTCTCAATTGATGAGCTATTAGTGCAAGTAGTATAATTATTTATTATAGCTATTATAGCTAGCCTGTATTGTCTCACTGCTGGGTAAAGGCCTCCCTCCATTCCTTCCAATGATCACGATTCCTCACTTTCTCTTTCCAATTCTTAAAGAAGACATCCTGGTCGTCCCACCATCTCCTTCGTGGTCTGCCGCTGCCTCGTATCACTGTGTGTGGGCACCAATCCTGTGTTTTACGGGGCTACAGCTCGCTAGATATGCGGCAGATATGTCCTGCCCAGTCCCATTTAAGTTGGGAAGCTTTTTGAGGCACATCAACGATTTGCGTTTTGGAGTTTAATTTAAATGTGTCTATTATATAATATTATGTAAGTATAACTGCGCATGATGTGCAAATTTGTAATTTATTTATTTACCCAGGGCCATCTTCTGAATGTATAATGCAGATTTTTTTCTGTAAACAAATTGTTGGTGAGCCTTACCAATACAATAATATAAAATAAATTTACACAGAAATAAAACATTATTTCTGTGTAAATTTTTGTTTTTTTTTTTGTTGTTTAGTTAATAAACTACAATTCCACTTACACTTATTAGGGGGCAGCCGGATATTAAGTATACAAACAAACATTATAATAATTGTAAAAAAGAGGTGTTTCTTAAGGACTCTCCTCTTAAGCTCAAAGAGGAGAGTCCTTAAGAAACACCTCTTAGTTTTCAAAATTTCTAAAAATACACTGCACTAAATTCTTCATAATTCATTTTAATAGGTTATTCATTTTTTTTTTGTATAATTCAGTGCGGTGTATTTTAAAAAAAATTGAAAACTATAAGAGGTGTTTCCTTTTGAGTGCGTAATTAGAGACACAATAGTAAGACAATGGCGCGTGAACGCCGGCGTTAATGCGGGGATCAACAGCTTACGGACTCTCCTCTTAAGCTCAAATTACAATTATTATAATGTTTGTTTGTATACCTAATATCCGGCTTCCCCCTAGTACCTAAGTGTAAGTGCCTTTTTGGTGTTTCTTAAGGACTCTCCTCTTAAGATTTAATATTACGAATTAGAAATTATTGATGTACATTATTACTATTCTTTTTTAACATACATACCGACCCAGTTCTCGAAAATGACCATGTCACGTTGTACTGGGATCGGTCTATCATTACTGACCGGACTATTGTAGCCAATAAGCCGGATATAGTGGTGATAGACCGATTAGCGCGCCGCGCAATGATAGTCGATGTCACCATCCCGCATGACGAGACTCTCGTGAAAGCTGAGAAAGAAAAACAAATCAAATATCTCGACTTAGCACACGAGGTTGTCGACATGTGGAATGTGGACTCGGCTATCATTGTGCCGATTGTTGTTACCGCCAATGGCCTGATAGCAAAAAGTCTAGACGACCACTTGTCGAAACTGTCGTTGCGCGGTTGGATCAAGGGCCTGATACAGAAGGCAGTACTCCTCGATACGGCTCGCATTGTGAGGAAGTTCCTGTTTCTGGAGCTCTAACCACCGGTAGCTTGGACCCTGTCCCGACACCGGTGGACTACTATTTTTAATATTTTTAAATGTTTTTTTTATATAAGTTTTAAGAAATATTTAAAAATGCACAAAATATGTATATAAAATAAATAAAGGACATAATAGTAACCCCATCGCCGTATCTCTACGTTGACGTCGTGGTGGGGCTGGCGCGCTCCAATAAACCCTAGGTCTGTGTCGGTAGCGTATGCTTTGCCGTAACATGCCTAGGGTGAGGGGCCAGACTAAGAGAGATACAATCCGCAGGGCAGTTTTGTGGCGAACTGTTTGGCATTAGCGACCCCCCCACGGACCCGATCTCCCGGAAGAATTCTTGTTCTTTATCTCCGACTTGCCTTTATTGGCCGGCCGTAGTGAACACTGACGAGGAACAGAGCTCCCACCTCTCTCTTGCCTTTATTGGCTGGCTTGAGTGGAGATTCGCAAGAGCAAACGTCCTCGGGAGAAGGATGTATAATCCAGTAAGGTGCTGGTAGTGTTGGTAGTGATTGTCCTGATAGCCGTGGTATACCTCTCCACTCATCAAGTACCTCAGGATATGTTGCCCTCTTGTTGCTACGTCACTTTGTGCTAGCGACCGTTTTTGGGGGCCCATTTGTTGAGTGTGCAAGTCACCCCCTTCCTTTTTATCGATGGAGATTAAAAGCATTGTTCGGGCAGGGGCCATAGTCTTAAAATAGTTCCTAGTAACCAGTCCATTTAAGAATCCTAAAACCATAGCCCTGGTGTTTTTGTTTTCCATATGTTGCAATAGTTTCCCACCAACCGGAGGTTGTCCTTGGATGCACCAGCATAGCGCGTGCAGGGATAGTCGCCGGTTGATACCATGTTTCATTAAAAGCGTCAAAGGGGCCTCTGCGAGTTGGTTTCGACTCCTCGTACGCCTTCCAAAGGTCCAGGACCTCAGGGTTCTGAGATATAATAACCCATATAATAATAAATTTATTTCCAAATAATAAATACTATTTACATTTATAAATATTTCTTATTTAAAAAAAACCGGCCGGTATTGGGAACAGGGTCCAAGCTACTGGTTCGAAACTTCTGACCGAGGAATCCCCTATCCATACGAGCCGTGTCTATAAGTACCTCTTTCTTAATGAAATCCTTGATCCTGCTCTCCTTTTCTCTTTTCTGATTTTAATAACTGGCACTGTAGTTATCTCCTCTAACTTCCATCACTATGCCGACGACCAGCAGCTCAACCATCACTTTCTTAGTGAAGATCCGGAAGCCGCTGTGTACGCCTTGGACAGTGATCTGGAGTTGATTGGGGTGTCGTCTTTCTTCCTCTAATATACTAATTTCCCACTTTACCCATTCCCGTCACTCCACACATCCATCTCAACATTCTGATCTCGGCTACTTTAATCTTTTCACCCGTCTTTTTCATAGCCCATATTTTGAAACTTACAGTATTACAGGTTTTATCACGGACTAGAAGATTTACCTCTTTAACTTGCGAGTCATCTATGGGTTGCAAGTTGGTCCAGTAAACTGCGTTACGTCTAGGTTTACTTCGCTATGCTCTTGAACAAGCGACCTGAGGTACAGAAAGTCGGGATATATCAATATGAGCGTCCCAACAAGAACTACGGGCACAGAACTGGAGAAACAAACTTCCGAAATCGATTGAAACTCTTCACATAGGCCAATACTCTTCAGTCTTTGCCACCATATCTCTAATCTATCATCTGGACCTAGAAGTCACTTTCGGCAACCAGCACAAAGTCATCAACAATCAGCGTACACCAGAGAGCCTTTTTCTAGATGTTCAACGTCACAGCGTCCATTACTGTTATCAGGAAGAGGGAAGGGCTGAGGGCCGACCCTTGAAGCAAGCCGACAGCTACATTGAAACTACCAGTAGCAGCCACTGTATACTGGACTCGGGTACTGCACCAACTGTATAACGTTTAGATCAACTGCACATTATTTCCAGGGACAAACTCCTTAAGGGCCCACCACGAAAACCTCACGAAGCACCCGGTCAAATGCATTTTATAGGTCAATGATAATGGCGAGGATAAAAATTTGAACATATTGTTGTCTAAGTTTTTAGGCGCACCTCTTTTAATCTTGCACAGTTGTGTAGCATAATCAGCCTTATAATGTTCTGCTGGGACTTAGGCCTCCTCTCTAAGAGAGGGAAGGGGTCATAATCCATCACGCGTACAGATGTGTCAATCCCCTTATAGGTCCACAATCAACATTCATGATTCTTGTAAATCTTTTCCATATCACCTAACTCGGCTTCTGCTGCTGCTACAGTGGGTGCACGTGGTCTGCCTTGTCTACCTTCCATAATGTCTTAGACTCCAGAGATGGCTTTCCATACAACCACTATTCTTCATTTCTACGTCTTAAAGTTCTTTGAATTTAGTTATCTTGTCGATAGCTGTATCAGATTATATTATACAAAAATGCTCTTTCCAATAAATAATCATAAAATTATTTCGTAAAACACTTGTTTCATTGTTCAAATTTAAGTTCTCCTGCCATAGTAAACTTTTAAATATTTTAATGTTAATGAGGATTAAAGGAATAATCATTTGAAAGTAGCTGATACGGAGATCCTTGAGAGTAACAAATTCATATACATATTTTATTTTATTTATTCGGTAAAAGAAACAGTTACACATTACATATTACATGGTATAAATAGTAATTGAAGGTGGTTTAATTAATGTGTAACCAACAGTATTTTCCACAGAATACAAATGAAAAAAGAATTTTAAAAACATCATGTAATGAATGAAATAATATCTTATACTAATAATCGTTTAATTTATTTAAAAAAATATATAATAACTGAGTTAAGCTCAGCTCGCTTATGTACATGAAGTCTGTTATCCAATTATATTATAAATTGTTATGGTGTACAATAAAAATTAAAGAACAATAATATTTAAAAATAATGTCTAACGCCTTTCAAAGGTATTTTTATTAACAATAATAATTGAATAAAAAATAGTTTATAATAAATCGACTAAAATTGAGTGGGTAATACCTGGTCTTATAGTATAATCTAAATAGTTCAAGTAAATGATTCTTTGTGCACATGGAACTAACAGAAACATAAGTCTGCCCCATTATCTCATAATGTCAGAAAAAAAAATGAGAATAGAAAGAGTAAAACCACTTACATGGGACGGCGGGTGCGCGTGAGCGTTTGTGATGCAGCTCGGCTGGCGTCTGGTCAGACAACTCAGTGGGTTTGAACGTCTTATGCCTACTCGATATCGTCTTCTCCACCAACACCACAGTCGACCCGCCGGCCGAAGGCGCATTACTTTTTGGCTCTTGATCCGACATCTTTCACGATCACGGTTAATTCAAACATGTACCCTAAAACCTTGCTAATTTGTCACCAGAAAATTGGCTAGCAATTTTTTTTTAGAAAAGCACAAATCGATAAAACGTCACGCTTAGTAAATTTTGACAGCTAACTTGTTTTTCTGTTTCCATTTTTGAATTGTGGTCTGTATTATAATGAAAAAGTTTCATTGTGTCTATTATATAGGACGATCAACCTGTCGGCGTAGGATTTCGTAAATTGTGTTTTTACAAAAATACGTGGTGTTTCGAAGAATCATTTCATTACCTGTCTTTACACAACCTGAATGATTCTTACGACATTGTTGTCGCGTTTTTTTGAAAGACAATAGATTTAATATCTATTAGACATATAATTTAATCAATTTAAAAAGGTATTTTCGTTAAAATACTATTTGCTGAATTCCACACTTGAGTTTGAGTTTATTAAAATAACATAATATGATACTGATTTAGGAAACGAGAGAACGAATGAAATGAAATGTACAGGTTGTTTATAAGTTCTTTACTATATAAGCTATCCCATGATCGCGGTTAATTGATACTGGATTATACGTACTTGTTCTGATATCAACAACCTGAGCTCTTGTTCATTGGTTATCACTATATTAGTGTGTAATAAACTAGCGAAATTATTTAAGATAATTATTGTTTTCGATAACATTTAACATGAGACACCTACTATCCCTCATATAATATCTAGGCTATATACCCTTCTAGCTTGTATAATTATATTTCAAATGGGTATTTTTCTCCTCTCTGACTCTAGCCGTCTGAGGACTGGTACGCAGTAGGTAAACATAAGCAGACTTATGTGTACCTACTGCGTACCAGTCCTTTCGATAGGAGATCAGCTCATCCCATTTACAACTTACGATTTTGTCAGTTCAAACCAAACGAAATTATTCAGCATACAAACTTCAAAGCTACATTTCCATAAAGAAACTGTCACTAGAGTTGGAAGAAGAAAAAAAAACCCAGTCGTAGCACCTGTCAGAATAATGTAAAATTTTCTTTTTACTGTAAAATAAAATTATTGTTTTAACCTCACATTATTGTAGTTCAGGCGGGTTGATTTTAGAACTATGCATGCGAAGAGGAAAATAAAATGTGATGGAAAATAAACAGTCTCCATCCAAGAAGAAGTTACTGTCCATCCAAGAAGAGAAATTGATACGTGAGGTTGATTACGATTATCTCGCGGGAGGTTCGGGCCGCCTGCCTCAGAAACAACTTCTTCTGGGTAACACTCCCCTTATCACAGAGGTACATTTAATTCCGTATGACATCTAATAAAGTTATTTCAATTCCCAGATTTAGAAATACTTCAGAAGAATCCAACGCATCGTCCGGCATCACAAAGAGTACTCGTATCCATCAAACCAAGAGCGGTCCCCGCCATCAAAACTATTTACCTAGCAGAAAAAAACCGCTTCAAGGCTAAGAAGGTATGTTTTTTTCTTCTTCTATCTCTTACTATATCAGCAATTGTTTCCATTTGTAAAGAATTCACGCACTTTTCAGGGTTCAGATAAGTCGGGTTCACGTCTAGGTATTGGAGACCATTCGTCTTTCACCACTACTCGTAAGTATACATTACTATTTGGATATTTTTATTCAGGTCAGTAGTTGTTTGCTAATACAATGATGTCACACTTCCAGATTACAGTGAAGATGATTTAAAAGTTATAAATTCGATTGGTTGTGGTACGGAGCAGCCTTATACGAAAAGTGAAACAGATACAGATAAAGCCTCCTCAGTTACTATTCAGGTAGAGAGCTCAGCAATACTTTCGAAATGTTCCCACACTAATATCAGGCCTCCGACGGTTAATGTGTATAATACAAAACAAAGGTCTGCGGAAAAATGCTATCTATATACGCAACCACAAGTAAACATGAACCTTCCTAAAATCGAAGTCAAGTCAGATAAAAAGACATTAAATTCCAATAAAGTTGATATTGCCACATTAATAGTCACGAACACATCATCTGAAGATTCAGCACAACCTTCTGGTGCTACAATTCATGAATTGAACAAAAGAATTGATCATTTGGAGCGCAAAATTTTGAGACAGGAAATGGTATTCCGTTCTATAGATCCTAATATACCTCTGTCTTCATCAGATGAAGAACCCAAAGGTAACATAATGGGGACTACATCTGGGACCGGCGGCAGGCCTGGGTGTAGCTACATTCAGCAATATAGCCATGTTCCTGAAACATCGGCGTTCCAGCGGTACGCGCAGCAAACTGCGCCACTTTCTCCAAGCAAAGCCACCACTTTAGAAAAAGAACATAATTCAGAGCAATACGGTCGAGATTTCACCGCATACGATGGTATTACCGCTCGGGGCCGGCGACAATGTGCGTCAGTGCCGTGCAAACGAGATGATATCCCAAAAATGGCAGCCGAAAGAGTCCATAAGATTAGACACAAACTCAATCCAGTACGCGATTATCGACTGATGGATACTGTCCATTATTTGGCGCAAGGTGAATTTGCTCCACGCGATGACGGTATTAAATTAACCCCTTCACGGGAAGCTGTACTTAGCGACATTATTTGGGAAGACGTTTGTCGCACACATTGGCCTAACGCTAGGCTCGGCCGACGAATAGCGCACTCAGAGAGATGCAGCACGAGGTGCGAGCTGCAGCGACTGATAGACAGCTTGCTGAGGGAGCGCGTCGCACACGTGGAGCGCAGGCGGCGCCGACATTACAGAATAGTTAAATTGAACCACCGACATGAAAGCTGTAGACCTATGGGCAAGACTGGGGATATTATCGTAGCCAGTCATAAAAATAGACAGGGTGAGGAGGTGGCGATTAGCGACCACAATGCTGCGAGCGCAATGATTGCAGACAGACGATGGGATGAGTCGAATTCGCGTAGAGCTCCAAGAAGTCATGATCGTTTGGGGCCAGAAGGACGACAAAAACGTCGCTCTGTGGAGCGCAGATTTGGATACGAAGATTCTGCTCCAGGTCCAAGTTACGCAGTAAACGGTAGGTCTCCAACCTGCTGCTACCAGACAGCCAGCCCAGTGAAGGTCGACCGGCGCGCTCCGACTCCCAAGAAGCGTCGCAATGGAAGCCGGGAGTTGACCAGTGGCAGTAGTTCTACGTGCAAGCCGAGAAATCCAAGGCTCGTCGTCAAAAAAGTAGCATCTCATCGCAAACACGCTAGAGAGGAGCCTAATCTGGAACATTACATCTTACTGCCAACCCTTGTTGTACGCACACCATCTAATATGAAGCGTCAGAAGAAATTCAATGAATTGTATCATCGCATTCTTAACATTCAATTAAACAACGGTACGTATTCCATGTATTTCTTTGAGGAAAAATTCAAGTGAATTCTCAAAATGCCATAGATAGAAACACTTAATTAAAATTTTTAAATATTGATGTATTTTTCAGTTCAAAACAATACTGTTTCTGATCCCGCACGACCGGGGACATCTCAAGGCCCTAACACAAAGGACGTTGGCCTAAATATCAACATCACTTTGTCCAACAGTTAGGCACCCGGAAATGAATGGAGGAAATATCATAGCGTGAATCTGCTGGATGACAATAATATTAAATATTCATAAGAAAACCCATGCAATATCAATTTCTTTCTATACTTTCATGTGATTTTTTACATGTCATATCAATCTTTTTTAATATACCGTATACTGTTGGATGCAATTTTTTTTTCTTTCATCGTTAGCATATGGGCCTTTACACGTATTGGCAGGAATCTTCTAGCGATTACGGAAACTATACTTATCTGTAAGTGGCTTTTTTATTTAGAAGTGACTTTACTATACTCTGTTATTTTAAGAAACGAGTACTGAAAAAATTTTGACTGCGTTTCTATTGGTCCGCATAATCAACATAAAGTCCGTTCCACACAAAAGCAGTTTGTAGTTTGTGCGTGAGTCATGGCGGACATATCTCCTGTAGTTAAGCGTAATAAGCGCCCTTTGCAATCTACAGAAAAACAAGTGATATAAAATTTGTTTAAATCGTTTCATGAGTCTAGTACAAGATTATTATACAAGAATTGTATAATAATGATTTGATTTATGTGTTCTAGTGCATAATATATAGGGTGACTGGCAATTAGTGTACGATACTTAAACACGTGATTGTGCTCATGATAACCAACAACTTTTACTATGGGAACAAACCTGAAATCGCGAAAAAAAAATCAGCTGTTCAGTACATTTATGTTTGCCTAATATACTGAACAGCTGATATTTTTTTCGCGATTTCGGCTTTACTCCCATAATAAAAATTGATTGTTATCATGAGCACAATCACGTGTTTAAGTAATATACTATTACAATAATGCTTCATTATTATTTATTTATGAAAATAATAATTTAATTTTCTCTACAGTACATTTTAGAAGTATTCAATATGAACCAGCTTTAACAATTTCAAAACAAGAACAAAGGTGTTGGCTCCGCCCCGACCAATGACCCATCTCACTTTGTCAATATCGGAAATGTGCGAGAGACATACTTAGTACCCGTTTGTTAAAAAAAATCAGAGTATAGTACTTTTTTTAAGGTATCAAATCAACTAGTGACTTCTCCCGCTCTGAATGGAGTGGAAGGGAGTATCGACTTTTACTGTGTCATGCGGAAGGTGAGGACGCCGTGACGCCTCTCCAGCCACGCCCAAAAGAAGTTACTGCCACGATTATAATGTGTCCAGCACTGGGTTGCGACAGTCCATGCGCAAATCGTGCATGCATGCAAGGACTTTTGCTTCCAGATCCCACAGCAGCAGGCAAGGAGACTCGCCACTTCGCTGGTGACCGTGGGGTCCTCAAACCATCCGGATGGCCATGACCCTCTGAACGCATTAGTACTTAGAGAATCCTTATCATAGGGAATCCTCAGCATAGGGGATCGAAGTGGAACATTTTGAGTGCGGTATGCCCTAAGGGATTGGTTTAGGGGATTTCAGTGGAACAATAAAATTAGCGTTTCGTAATTATAATTATTATTTTTCAAAATTCTCAAATGCAAAATTTCTCTGGATAAGAATATTTTTTTGCAATTTTCCATTTCACGAAAGTATAACAAGCTGCGTTCTATAATGTATAGCTAGAGCAAGGCCAAGCTCGGGAACTAGCGCATTCGTTGCACGTGGCGTTGTTTACATAATAGCTACTCGCCTGCATTTTTTATTATAAGTAGGTCGGTAAGCGATGACGATCCACCTACGACCTCCATTTTAAAGTTATAAACTAAAGCAATTTATCGAAAGGTCTATTTTATTATTACCTACTTATTTTTAAACCGACTTCAAAAAGGAGGAGGTTCTATGTTCGGCTGAATGTTTTTTTTTAATGTATTTTCACTGATTTCTAGTTCAATTGTGGACCGATTTTGAATTATTTTTTTTTATTGAAAGGTTATGCTTCCAAGTTGGTCCCATATAAATATTGTTATGATCTGATCATGAACTTCGAAGATATGGAACAGAACTCCTCATAGAAACACAGCAGAACTGTCGTAACAAGTAAAATTGCTTTTCAACACACTTGCTCAGAAAGTGGCTCTTATTGCACTGCACTTAGGTATATAATGGCACTCGTTACCAAACTGTGACATTTTGATTACCATTACGCACTAGTGCTATAATGTAGTTAAAACCTTTTTGTTCAACCTCTTTGTTCGCAAAACAAATTTTGAATTCGAATGCCTTCAATAGTATATAAATTAGTGTCTTACTTACCTACTTATTTCAACAAATTTCAAAGTTAAAATGGACAAATTTAACTTGTACAAACGATTCAATTAATAAAAACATTTAGTAAATAAATCGTACATTCAAATAAAATTTGTTTTTTTTATGGTCTATGGCCGCCATTTTACGCGCGCGGTTTTTGGAGTGATTTTTTTATTCCAGTGAAGTTCAGTGGCTGTATTAATTAAATAAAATTAAATACTTACTACAAAATCATTGGAAAATGTTACATCCGTATTCTATTGTCACTACGAAAGACATTATCGTAAAAACTTTTCACGTAAGAAAACATAAACATAACCCTCTAGGGGTAAATAAAAAAAAAAATGATGCGCGCCCCTATGAAAACAGATTTTTACCGCCATGTCATAGAAAATTTTACTAGTTTTACTGTTATTTCTTCACAAGTGTATTGAAAAACGTCGTATGACACACGTGAGTAATTAATGATTACCGTTCTTGGCTCTCTTAAGACCCTCGCCACGGCTCGGGTCTAAATACCGCCTCGACGGTAATCACTAACATTACCTTGTATCATAATGTACTATTATATAAACGTGTAGTCGATGACTGACTGAAAGAATAGGGGGAATATATCGAACTGATCTGATGATGCAGCTTGAAGTTAGGTACCGGAACTCTGTAATAAATTAATTTAATCTAACCGTGTTTGGTATTATTAGAATTTTCATGAGATGCATTCTGGCTATAAGGTATTTAAATATGGCGGAGGGGTACTTTTTAGTGGTGATAGGTACATTAACTAGAAAGTGTAAATAAAAACCTTTTTACAAAAAAAAATACAACCGACTTCAATGTACTTAAAAAATAATGAAAAGTGCAAAATAACTTTAATTTCGGAAGTCGGTGTTAAATAACGAAGAGACAAAACCATTATAGAAACACCGACTTCCAAAATTGAAGTTATTTTGCACTTTTCAAAGTCTTTTTTTTAGCTTGAAGTCGGTTGTATTTATTTTCTTTTATAAAAAGTTTTTTATTTACTTTATATACTCATGAATAAGTCCATCATCTGCGAGATATGATTTATCGGAACTAGGGAATCCAATCCCGCATCAAAATCGCGATCCCGCATTCCTGTGGGATTGGATTTTTAAAATACTTTTTTGTTTCAATTAGTAATTTGCAAAAAAAACGGTCAATTGCGAGTCGAACTCGTGCACCGAAGATTTCGTATAAACTCACGTATGTAAAAGTTCTATTTCTAAATCAAATCTCGAAGATTAATCCGAATTGTAAAAAGTAATTATTTTATAATGTGAGTACAAAATAGTACCTAACAGTGTGCTATGAAACCTTACTTACTTCCAAATTTCCAAAAAAAGATGACGTATTTCTGTTGCTGCTAGAACAACAAATACTAAAAAACAGAATAAAATAAATATTTAAGGGGGCTTACATACAACAGACATTTTTTGCAGTTTTTATAGATAATAGTAGATCCTTCGCGCGCGAGTTCGATTTGCACTTGGCTGGTTTTTTTTTGTTTACCCTGACATACTTGCTATCCTTCCGTTGGTTAAAGTTTCTTGGTTTAAATCTCCCCAGGAACTCTTTCCTGCACCACCTCGAACTAACCCTCAGAACCATTGAAATATTGTAAATCATTTTTCTTTTCAATTCATTATTTTTTCTTTTAATCATAAAAATATTAATTACTAGCTTTTGCCCGCGGCTTTGCCCGCATACATAAAATATAGCCTGTGTCACTCAGAAATAAAGCAGCAATCTATCGGCGAAAAAAATTTCGCTATCGGACCAGTACTTTCAGAGATTACCTCCTACAAACAAAAAAACAAACTACCTCTTTATAATATTAGTGTAAATAAACACTTACAAAATTTTTAGTGGTTACAAAAGTTAACAACTTAATTAGTTTAAAACTGTTTTGTAGCCATTAGCGCCCACTTCCGAGAGGGGAGCCGTCAACGCGACGACGTTGCGTATTTAAAATTTTAAATTCTGTACATGGCCAGAACGCAAGGGTGTGAAACTAGTTGCGTATAAATTGGAAAACACTTTTTTCAACACACTTGCTCAGAAAGTGACTCGTATTGCACTGCTCTTAGGTATATAATGGCACTTGTTACCAAACTGTGACATTTTGATTACCGCACTAGTGCTATAATGTATTTAATTAAAACCTTTTTGTTCAACCTCTTTGTTCGCAAAACAAATTTTGAATTCGAATAAAATTCCCATTAAGTTATTGCGTTCAATAGTATATAAATTAGTGTCTTACTTACTTATTTCATCCAATTTACAAGTTAAAATGGACAAATTTAACTTGGTACAAACGATTTATTTAGTAAAAATCATTTAGTAAATAAATCGCACATTCAAATAAAATTTGTTTTTTTTTTGTGGTCTATGGCCGCCATTTTAAGATGCGCGCGGTTTTTGGCGTGTTTTTTTTTTATTCCAGTGAAGTTCAGGGGCTGTATTAAATAAATAAAATTAAATACTACAAAATCATTAGAAAATGTTACATCCGTATTCTATTGTCACTACGAAAGACATTATCATAAAACACTTTTCACGCAAGAAAACATAAACGAAAGACTAGGCAGTATGATCAAAATACCTTAGCCTTCCTCTAGGGGTAAATAAAAAAAAATTATGCACGCGCTTATGAAAACAGATTTTACCGCCATATCACAGAACATTTTACTAGTTTTACTGTTGTTTTCTTCACAAGTGTATTGAAAAACGT
The DNA here is from genome assembly GCA_905147345.3 of Mythimna impura. Classification (NCBI taxonomy): domain Eukaryota; kingdom Metazoa; phylum Arthropoda; class Insecta; order Lepidoptera; family Noctuidae; genus Mythimna; species Mythimna impura. Next base: position 17,904,354 of record LR990353.1, on the reverse strand, counting down.
CGTATGACACACGTGAGTAATTAATGATTACCGTTCTTGGCTCTCTTAAGACCCTCGCCACGGCTCGGGTCTAAATACCGCCTCGACGGTAATCACTAACATTACACACTTGTATCATAATGTACTATTAATCAAGGTCTTCCACGCAAGGTTGTACTCAAATACTCGCGTATACTTCGTGTGACCTAACTACCTAATCTTATTCCATAATATACAGTGCCAGTACGAATATGGACTAATCGTGCGTAGATCGGAATAATCGCGCCTGGATTAGGTCAGGTAAGAGTAGTGACCATTAGAACACGATGGCGAGCGAACGAAGCGATGATGTGGGTTAGGTTAGGTTAGAACAGTGACCATTAAAGCGCAAAGGCGAGCGAGCGGAGCGAGCGTGCCGCGGCAGCGGTCGTTGAGCTCCAGATCACCTTCTAATGTTAGTGAAACATTTGGGTTAGGTTAAGTTAAAAGTTATTATTATTTATCTAATTCTATATCTATATTTATAAAAGGAGAAACTGACTGACTGACATATCAACGCACAGCCAAAACTACTAGGACTAGGAAAGTGAAATTTTGTACAAGGTTTCCTTTTATGACGTAGGTGAGCACTAAGAGAGAATTTTTTTTAAATTTGTCCCCTAAGTGGATGAAAGGTGGACCGATGACCTGGTCAGGGTCGCTGGAATCCAAAGGATGCGAGACGCACATGACCGGTCGTTGTGGCGACGCTTGGGGGAGGCCTATGTCGAACAGTGGACGTCTTCCGGCTGAAATAATGATGATGATGATAAAAGGGATGAAATGGGGATCCTAAGTTTGTATGGAGCAACCTATTATTACGCGGGCGAAGCCGCTGGCAGATGCTAGTTAATAATATTTAATAATTTGTCCATTAGATGAATAAATGATTTTATATATATTATATCTCAGATTTTGTCAGGCGTAAGTGATGTTAACTGTAGTATAGCTGGGACTCGCGCGTACACGTTACAAACTATACAAGACCCAGTACGCAGAATTCGTGTATACATTGTAATTGCAGATTTAAAAATAGCAATACAAAGTATACGCGAACAGTTTCCTATGGCTGCGTTCAGGCCATGTGTAGAATGGAAATACGCGAAGACGTTTCAACATTAATTATTAACTTTTGAGAACGCCGGCGTTCGCTCGCCCATTGTCTTTCTGTTGTGTCTCTAATTACGGTATTCGAAAGGTTAAATTAATAAAACATAACCTAAACCTAAAATTAGAGTAAATTAACTTACTCTAATAATTGGCCAAAAATTTAATTACAATTGTTATATAATATTAATAAAATTAATTAAAACATAAAAGTGAGGTTAAGGTCTTGTAAAAAAAAGTACGTAAACGTCAGAGATGGTACTTTTTATTTTTAATTAGGTACAGGTATCGGCACGGATCTTAAGCGCTCCTATTTAACCTATTTTATTTTATTTTTTCTTTTACCTAGTACCTAGTAGGTAAAAGAAAAAATAAAATAAAATAGGAGTACATTTAAAAAAAGAAAAAACACGCGTACGCAAAGCGATCCCCACTCTTTCGCCGAGCGCTCAAGATCCGTGCCGATACCTGTACCTACTACTGTAATAAATAGGATAAGTTTGGTATTATATCCTTGCGAAATTTCTACAAAATCGGGGACTAATGCCATCTATGACGTGTGACGCTAGACAGAGACAAAACTTGGGACATAGTGCACACACGTGCAAATTAAGAAATAGCTAAATGGGGTAGAAAATTTCCTTGCTATATAATAATATAATAAATATCCGCAGGGCAGTTTTGTGGCGAACTGTTGGGCATTAGCGACCCCACGGACCCGATCTCCCGGGAAAATTCTTGTTCTTCATCTCCGGCTTGCCTTTATTGGCCGGCCGTAGTGAACACTGACGAGGAACAGAGCTCCCACCTCTCTCTTGCCTTTATTGGCTGGCTTGAGTGGAGATTCGCAAGAGCAAACGTGCTCGGGAGAAGGATGTATAATCCAGTAAGGTGCTGGTAGGGATCTTGACCGTACTTCCGAGATTGTCCTGATAGCCGTGGTATACCTTTCCACTCCTTAAGCACCTCAGGATATGTTACCCTCTTGTTGCTACGTCACTTCGTGCTAGCAACCGTTTATGGGGGCCCATTTATTGAGTGTGCAAGTCACCCCCTGCCTTTTGTCGATGGATATTAATAACATTGTTTAGGCAGGGGCCATAGTCTTAACATAGTTCCTGGTAACCAGTCCACTTAAGACTCCAAAAACCATCGCCTTATATCTTAAATTAGTTTTCCATATGTCGCAGTAGTGTCCCACCAACCGGGGGCTGTCCTTGGATGCACTAGCATAGTGCGTACAGGGATAATCACCGGTTCGTACCACTTTCCATTAAAAGTGTCTAAAAGGGCCTCTGCGAGTAGGTTTCGGCTCCTCGTACGCCTTCCAAAGGTCCAGGACCTTAGGGTGCTGAGATAAATAAATGTAATAAATATTATAAGGTATAAGGTAATAAATATAATAGTTTCCAGAACCAGAAACTTTGAAGGAGTTTTGTTATTTAAAAGTATTCATAATTTACCCTCCATAGGTGCTGTTCTCCCTGATGAATATAAAGACAGTAAGGCTTAACACGTTCGTTGCATTACGAGATCTATCAGATCTCTTGCAGGACTTTTGTATTGTGCGTTGAATATAATCGTGTTGTTTCACTCCTTGCGGGAGGATCTAACGTGTAAAGTTCTTTAAGTATGAGTAGGACAATTAGACATATTTGCTTCCTACTTAAAGCTAAATTCAAGGACTTTAAAAAGGAAATTAGAGATGGATTAGGTCCCTAACGCACAGTACTGTAATTATTTTGATTCCTTGCGTTAGGAGATATGTCGGTACTCGTGGAATCGTACGCCTCGTAGACGCAAGAGAGGGAGGGTGTGCGACGCGGGCGCTGCGTGACTCGTTTTAGTGTTGTCCTAGCATCGACGTGGAAGGTCGCGCGCACGTTTTGGAAATAACACTCGCGTATTTACCTACGTGTTTATTATTTTTGATAAACAATGAGTGCTTTTAAGAGAAAAGTGTAAAAAATCTATTTATTTTGGTGAGATTTCTAACAAAAAATCAACACCGGATTATACTGCTGCATCGTCCAGTATAATAAAATTTTTGGAAAATGTTAAAATTTGCCCCCCATTGGCAAACAATGGCAAAAAAAAAATGCAAATTGGCAATGGCAAATTGACATTGGAATGACTGATCCTGATGATGAAATATTTGACGTACTTATAAAGAAAACAATCGACAACTGAGATATTATTTTATTCCCATCACTACTTACTACAAATATTGAACTATCTTCGGTTGCGGTACGAGATACAATCGATATCAATTTTTTTTTTGGTATTTGTAGTTTATTCAAATGTCATAACTGCGTGCGAACCTAGCAAAATATAAAGCAATAGGCTATCTTTCACCCACAAAAACTTCAAAATATATGTCATTGTTTTTAGGAACATATAAATTATTTTCAAAACTGTATCTTTAGGAGACTGATTAGGTCTCAAACGCACCAAAGGGTATGTTAGTTTCGAGATCTTTTAGATCTCCAAAGCACCAGCTGAAAGTTCTTTGAAAATGATGGCGCAGGGAACGTGTTAACTCACACTGGGACAGAGTTGAAGCGTCACGACGCATCATATTTTTCGCTTATTACATATTCATCTCTATTTTCCCATTATTAAGGTACAAATTCGTACTACGCAAATATAGAAAGGTGCGTCGACGTTCGACAACGCGCGCCTTTGCGCGTCAACGCTTGGTTAGAGTCAAGCGGTTTTGCGAGTCACCGAACGTTATTCGCGCGCAGTGACGCGTCGGCTGACGAGCACGAGCGTCATTCACGAACGTTCAAAAGTCTCAGAAATGGTCTAGCACTGAGATCTGGGTGTGCTAATGCGAGCATCGCCGCAAGTTGTACCTAGTTGAATAAAAAACTTCAAAAAAAAAAACAACTGACTTCACTACAAAAACACTAAAACGTTCAAAACAACTTTAATTTCGGAAGTCGGTGTTTCTGCTTTTATTTGCTTGTTATTTAACGTTTTTTTCTTATGGATCCCATCATCAAAACTTGATTAGGTAGGTATGTAAAAAAATGGGACCGATCTGGAAGTACCATTTGTTCTGAGGTAACAAACATAAATAAAATATACAACCGAATTGAGAATCTCCTCTTTTTTTTTGAAGTCGGTTGAAAAGGGTTCGCGACGCGACGCTTCGACTGCGCCAATGTGCGTTGAGCCTATAAAGCCTACCTACCAATTTTCTAAAAACGCGTTTGACGATGAAGCATATTTAGAAGAAGAAAGGATAGCGTGGTGTGATCATTAATATCGATGTCAGCTGCCTTTGTATCATCGCATTATATATTTATTTTTTTCGCTGAATCACATACAACGACGGTGTAAAGTTTTTACCATATATAGTGACATATAGAAGAAATCTCAGGATAGCATGAGACAGAGTTAAGTAAGAAGAAGAAGATTTCAATAACTTCAAAAGACTTGATGGAATAAGAGACCTTGACCAAGTCTGCATCGATGAGTCTGTGTCATTTTTATTTTATTGAGAGAAGTAACTTAATTTAATATGAAAAGTTCCTTAACGGTAAATACAGACATACGACAATTTAATACATTCATCTCATTCACAACTCGTAGCAGAGAGGGGTATAATTTAATAATATAATAGTTAGCTGAATCAAGTTTAATAAACGGTCACCGCTTGCAATATTTCTCAGCAAGCCAATCGGTATCAGACCTCGAAACATATCCTCTTGCAGCGGGGTGTGAGGCAGGAAGACGTCATTTTTCCGAAACTGTTCACGGCCCAGTGGAGGATGTCTTCAAGGTTCTGGAATGGAGAGAGCTAGGCATTAACGTCAATGGCGAGTACATCTCTCACCTTCGGTTGGCCGACGACATAGTAGTCATGGCTGAGACTATGGAGCAGCTCAGTACAATGCTCGGTGACTACAGTAGAACTTCCGAAAGAGTGGGATTTAAAATGTACATGGACAAAACCAAAGTCATGGTTAATATCCATGTAGCAGCCACTCCTATCAAGATCGGAGACTACACTCGAAGTTGTGGACGACTACGTTTACCTGGGACAGGCTGTCCAGTTGGGTAGGTCTAACTTCGAGAAAGAGGCCAATCGTCGAATCCGACTCGGTTGTGCAGCGTTCGGGAAGCTGCACGGTATCTTCTCGTCCAATATACCACAGTGTCTCAAGACGAAAGTGTATGACCAGTGCGTGTTGCCAGTGATGACAATGGCTCCGAAACGTGGTCAATATTAATGGGCCTCATAAGAAGACTTAAAGTTACCCAAAGGACAACAAGAACAACAACACAAGGACAAAGGACAAGGAAAGGGCTATGCACGGAGTTTCCTTGCGTGATCACATCAGGAATGAAGATATCCGCAGGAGAACCAAGGTTACTGACATAGTTCGAAGAATCGCCAAACTTAAGTGGCAATGGGCAGGGCACATTGCAATTGATTTGGATGAAACTTGGCACACGGGCAAAACATGTCCTGGAACCTATTCCAGGACGATTTTATATCCTAATAAAAGATAGTGTTATCTCAGAAATATGTTGCCTTGGGAGAGTTTTTTAACTTTATACCTATTAACCCTAATAATACAATGCAGGATTTCGAATTTTAGTTCCTACTTGGCGTTATAGATGTCGCTACAGTCCTTTAGGCGAGTGAAAATTATTGGTAGAAGCTAGTTTTAAAATATAAATATTGATACACTGTTTCACTCGTTAAAGTGTTCGTTAAAACCGACTTACAGAAATAAATAATATCATTTATCGGAGTAGCAACTTGCGGGGTAGGATGTACGCATTGTTGCATCGCTAAACACCACGCCTTCTCCGAGCGAGGAGTCCGGCCAGTTGATTACACACCTGCTATCACTTCTGTTCTTTACCGTATTTAAAGTGATATGTGATATACCTACCAAACCTCAGGACAATTCGTGAGTGACCATCAATAGGACGTCAGAACTTTCATCTCAGTGTATCTTTAAATTAGGCGGTTCTGAAAAGTCCGCTAAAAGTCCGTTTAAAAAAAAATATCTACAGATTGTTTTCTGTATCTGTAATTTGTGTTCTTAATTTTCAATATAAAATGCAGTAGTAAGCCATCATTTTATACAAGAAAATCATTTCTCTAAACAGTTTATCCTATATTTTCAGAAACAAATAGTTACAGTTTTCTGAACATAATTTTCAAATATAGGGCTAGCAAAACGATGTTAGTCGGACACCGGTTAATATTTGATGAGAAGCGCCCATAGCACACAGTGGCTTCGTATCGATTGAAAGTTGTATCTATAAGCATAGACATTGACATTTCGACGTGAATAGCTTTTCTGTAATCGAAAAGTAGGTACCTTTTCTCTTTAATCTAATACTAATTTCCATTTAAAAACTAGTATTAGTAGGTTAGTGGTTACAGCGCTTAACATATCAAGCGACTGAAGATCTTCTTACTGTTTTCAAGTAACTTCATCGCTATTCTGCTGTTTTAAAGAATAAAATAAGAATAGTATTGGTTCGAAGCTTAAGATCCAACTGTAATAATAATATACCTTAGCTTCTACCTGCGGATTCACCTGCGTGACAGTAGGTATCTCGATACAAACTTTAGACCCGTTTCATCCTCTTAGTGATTGAATTTTAAAAATCCTCTCTTATTGCTCGCCTACGTCATAAAAGGATACCTTGTGCAAAATTTCATGTTTCTATTCCCACTAGTTTTGGGTGTACGTTGATATGTTAGTCAGTTTCTCCTTTTATATTTATGGATGGAGGTTTTCTAGAGGGAGTCAATGGACTTTCACACAATACAGGCATTTCTTGACTAATTTGGATTTCTAAATATAATTACCGAAGATTAAGATACACAACAATTTTATGCACAAGATTTTGATACAGATTACAATGTACTTTATAATTCTAGATAAACTCTTGTATAATTGGATGTTATTGGATCAATATATATATTTTTATTCTAGAAAAATCTGGTGGACGTTTATTTATTTGATTAGGTAAAGAATTAATGAACAATATCTAGGGTAAAGTTTTGCAGAACTTAGTTTATGGTACGTATGTAGAAGTTCACTTGGACTTATAGTATTCCCATATTGCGTAATTCTAAAATTAGATTCATTAAACTTAATAACAATAAAACAATTACGTAGTTTTATTAACGTAAATTTTCAGCTGGTTTGTTAACCTAAATTTTTGAGTTCACTATCTATTTGTATGAAAAATATACGGATAGATAGGTAGTGAACTAAAAACTTCTACGTTTAAGACATATCCTTCGTTAGTTGACGATTAAAAAATAATAAACTAACCTCGGTAATTATCATACACGACCTACTCCAATTACAAACTGTTATAATTGTTCAATTGAATTGGTTATAATTGATTAATTGATTGACTATATCTACGAAGTAAAAGGCCGTACTAGTGCCATTGAAATTTATGTTTGATATAGGAATGTGAAGCGTCTGCCTTGCTCCTTAACATGGAAGGCGTGAAGAAATGGCTGACGGAGCGCAATGCGAAGAAGAACGGAATGTATGTCCACTACAGTCCGCCAAAAAGTGAGTATGATTTCATGACTATTTTTCTAACACTTGTTATCTCGATAAATAATACAAGAAATAAAATACCCATAATCTTGACATAGGATTAGCGGTCCTGACAGACATTATCTTGTTTGTTTTTAGCCAGAAAAAACACTGAGAACCCGATTGTAGCCTCACCTATTGGATTTAATTATATTTACAAAGCATCCACTCGAATATACATACAAAGTTTCATCCAAATCGGTCAAGCCGTTTAGGAGGTGTTAGGTGACAAACACACGTACAGAAAAATTATATATATGTCGGCGCAGGATGCCGATCATCATTGAAGCTCTGTCCAGAAACTATGTCTTGTGGGCGATGGCTGGGTAACGAGCAATAAACAAACTATTTTAGATCACACAACTGATTTATTATGAGGCAAGCTTTAGGTATTCACTTTACACAACGAGCAGTGAGACAGTCCCCGACACTTAGACGTTGTACACACGGCTGCCGACAGAGGAATGAGCCACGGACCTCTGCGGTCGGCCCTTTTATCTGCTCGGTTCGAGCAAACGTCAGCGCGGATTCTGTCAAAGTGACATGTGTCACTTTACACTTAGCTCGTTCATTCGTTCTCAAGCTTCCGTACTATTGACTTCACCGACACGGCCATCCTGCGGAACACACGTCCCTGTGTGTTAGTCATCATCGTCACCTCAGCTGGAAGATATCCATTGACGATACGTCCCAACAAGACATCCGTCGCTGTGTTCATCATCACCAGTTCACCACCTCAGCCAGAAGACGGTCCACTGACGAGACTTCCAAACAAGGCGTCGGTCTCTGTGTGTTGATCTGAAACAAAATACATCTCGCAGTATCATATAGCTCGGTCACTCCTGACAAACATCAGGAACTACTCTCGCACCGTGAGTGCGCTCCCAAACATGTAAACTCTCACACACACTAGACATCCTGATCATGAGTGACTATGTATAATGAAATTCCCAATCCAACCATAAATCCATATCGTTTACGCACCAACGCAAACGTGGTTAACTCGCTACAGGCGTCGCACCAACGACTCCTCTCGTTTACGCACCAACGTAAACGAGGATAACTCACTACAGGCGTCGCTCCAACGACTCATCTCGTTTACGCACCAACGTAAACGAGGATAACTCACTACAGGCGTCGCTACAACGACTCATCTCGTTTACGCACCAACGTAAACAAGGATAACTCACTAATTGCGTCGCTACAACGACTCATCTCGTTTACGCACCAACGTAAACGAGGATAACTCACTACAGGCGTCGCTACAACGACTCATCTCGTTTACGCACCAACGTAAACGAGGATAACTCACTAATTGCGTCGCTACAACGACTCATCTCGTTTACGCACCAACGTAAACGAGGATAACTCGCTAATCGTTCCTTAATTCTAAAGCAGCAGTGATTAAATAGTGCCATGATCACTTTCCCCACCTACTTCCTATACATCTAATTCAACCGGAACCTCATGTTCTATTATCCCTCTCTCTGTAGGCCATAACAACGTCTACCCCCTGCGGGAATCGAACCCGCAACGCGCAGCGCAGCAGTCAATCGCTCAACCACTGCGCCAACCGTAAATTATGAAGGTTCAACAAAACTCGAGATGTATCGAAACTCTAAATTTCTATTAACTAACCTACTAATTCTCACTACTGTTCATAGTACTGCTAAGTTCAATTAAAGAAAATAAATTAACATCAAAATTTCTATATCGTTTCAATATCAAAATCAATAATCAGAAAATTCAAAGCATAACCGTGAATTAATTATCATGGTAACTTCTCCACTAAATCAATCAAACTAATCCAAAACACTAATCATTAATCTCTGCACGTGATCTCTGGCTATTAATAGCCCAGTAACCTCTAGTCACTCAACCATTCCTGCGCATCCCTCCAGGATTGCCACGTCTCTCACGACTTAATGGTTTCCCACATTACGTCCCAGGTTTGATCGCAATACCGCGTACTCACGGACTACTGTGACCACTAGATACCGATTTCTATTAAGCTACGGCTACAAATCAAATCTGGTATAGTCCGATCATCATGTAAACTTAATAATCTCATTATCTCTACTACTTTACTCTACCCCAATTTTATCAGTTATGCGCTGATTTCCTTTCTCTCTCTATTACTTCAAAATAATCTTTAAATGGATCTTACTCAGTTTACTTGCTCTGATCGTATATGAAAAAGTCTCTTATCAAAAATTTATCAACTTCCGCCTTCGTCAGATTAAACTTACACTTTTCATAGGTTGCTACGCACTCTCTATATGGCGTAACGCATCATATCTCACGGTACTAAAATTTAACTCTGAGTCTACATCGTCTTTTGTCATCAACGGTAGAGAAAACGCAGCCTTGTTAATTAACAGTGTTAAGGGACCACCTGCCTTCGTCGTTTGGTTTAGCGTTCGTAACTGAACAATTAATCACGAGTTAGACTTCGCCTAGTGAACCCTACCACAAACGGTTTTTTGTCTAAGGTAAGTGGTATCTCGGTTAGGCACATTGTTATTTAGTTCACAGTAATCTTTGCTCATTATATCTGACCGGTCGAGTTTTTAGGTCAAAAGAGCTAACAAACACCGAATTACTCGGTCGAATAATATTTGCCAGCAACAATCATCTACCCGCTCACGCATTATTATTTTTTCCGCGCTAGACCGCTATGGTCATCTTTATACAGTGAAATACGAGTCAATCAAACGGATAAGTTTACTTTTTACAACACGCGTTTGTAGCATACCGATACACGTCACACGTCAGTGTCAATATCGTCAAAATTATCTATGGAGCAATTATCACTGTCATAAAAAAATCGAAACGGTATCCACTGGATCTAATGAGGGTAGTTGTAATTACAATTGTTTACGTCGTGAACTTTAGCAATTTTCACTATTTGAACTGAACCCTTGCAACAATATTTCACGGCCAAAATATCACTTCGCAAATAGATCTGAACACATTGAACTGACCCTTCAATGTAACAATACTGTGTTTACGTTTGCCGCAAAATAGTGATGACAGACTTTAAAGTGAAAGAGAGACAACACTCAGCACCAGAATTAAAATGGAATGTGAATACCTGACCTTGTTCCTGGTGTAGGATCGACAACACCCGTCAGTCAACCTCTCGCTCGCTACGTGATGCCTTGGCGTCACCGTCACCGCTGCGTCACTTTCATCAGGACACCGGAAGGAGATGTGACCTTGTTCTCCACATTTGCAGCATACGATGTGGCTGACCATGGGATTGAGTCTTGAAGCTTGAATATCACGTTATTCTGTCGGTTTCCTACTGTTTCTTGCTTATGAAAACACAGCCTGCTCCGTCCATTTTTTCCACAGTGGAAACATTTGACAGGTGACGTTTGAGATGTCTTCATACATTTTGTGTCAAATATTTTCTGATCTGGTAGCGCACTTGACACACTGCATCTCAGGCATGCACACACACACGCACTGCACTTTGCATTTTACACTTCAGGTAACTATAAGTTTGTAATTCTTGCTGTAATCACTGGTGACTTCGGATTATCAGCAAAGCACGTATCGGAAAATGGTACATCGTGAACATGCATTTGCGTCGGTCTTGTCCCGGTCACAATCTGGGTAGTACACGGTGATTTAGTCAGTTCCTATTTCCTTCTGGGGAAACAATGTCATCATGGTCCAACATTCGTTGCTCAGGATTAGGGAAAAACCCCAGAAAAAACCTAATCAGACCAAAACTGATAATGACATTGATTAACGGAACTTTGAATCTTATTCGGTCCAGTGCTTCATTCCAGGTCTTCACTTTCTAATTTTCCATTTCAAATAATGACCGCTACTTGTCTTGGCTCTTGCTATTTTCTTCGTGACCGGCGTTACGTAACCTTCGTGCTGCTCTTGTTTATTTGCTCGGAATCCCACTTCTGATGTCGGCGCAGGATGCCGATCATCATTGAAGCTCTGTCCAGAAACTATGTCTTGTGGGCGATGGCTGGGTAACGAGCAATAAACAAACTATTTTAGATCACACAACTGATTTATTATGAGGCAAGCTTTAGGTATTCACTTTACACAACGAGCAGTGAGACAGTCCCCGACACTTAGACGTTGTACACACGGCTGCCGACAGAGGAATGAGCCACGGACCTCTGCGGTCGGCCCTTTTATCTGCTCGGTTCGAGCAAACGTCAGCGCGGATTCTGTCAAAGTGACATGTGTCACTTTTCACTTAGCTCGTTCATTCGTTCTCAAGCTTCCGTACTATTGACTTCACCGACATATATAAAGATAAAACAAAGTCACTTTCCACGTCTGTCTGTTTATCCACTAACTCCTCCTAAACTATTCAACGGACTTTGATGCGGTTTTCACAAAAAGAAAGGTCAGTAAATGAATAAGATTTGAGTAAATAAATTTTCCGTGCGAAACCGCGGTGGAGTTGTTTAAAATAAGTCTGAAACGGCAACTCGTATAAGCATGAGTAGTGGTAAATGCTCGTGTCTTCTCTGCTGAAATAGGCCTTTTCCCTGGAGCAACTACATGGTATCTTTAGGTACCTACCATTAAACTTAAGGGCACTGACATTCCAAAAATGAATACGACCTTTAAACCGTATTGTTTGGTTCAATAGAACTTCAGTATTAATTTATTATTAGCCTGTGAATAATAAATTGTCTACGTACCTACCTACTTAAGAAACATTGCTTCCAGTTCATATAGGTCATGTTGTTTAATAACATATACTAAAATTTATTTTGATAAACGTAGGAAAATTACCCTTCAATCGAGTTTTATTTTTAATGGCAGGCACTGGTTTATAACCAGTGCTTTGACTGCGATCCCACCTGATGGTAAGCAGTGATGCAATCGTTGATGGTGAATTGTACCAGTTTAATAAGTGCCTATTCACTCTAGCCTTAAAGACACCTAAATTATAATATCATGCCAATATTAGCTTAATAATTCTTTATTTTCAGGCAACTAAGGCTCATAGACAGAATACATAGAATAATCTTAAAAATAATAAACTAATACATATTAATAACATAAAATAACTAATCTATTTCTCTTCTTTGCACTATTGTACGCGAAGTGATGACGTCGTGTTTCGCTGCGAGGTCGGTATTCTTCCACGAAATCGTCGATACACGACACCTTTCGGCCAAAACTCTCCTTTGAGGAAGGTCTCCAAGTGTTGAGTCGGCACCCGCACCACAAAAAATTCCAAAACCCATTGCAATTTGTAGACGTGTTCCCGCTATTATTAAACTTCACTGTACAACTTTAAACAAGATGGATATCATAAAAAAAAACCTATTCACAATTCTATTTACAGCAAAAAAGTACTAGTTTCAATCGGAAATCGATATTGAAAAAAGAACGTTTAAACAACCCGACGAAAACATTATGTAAACGGCCCGATGGAAGCCTGTCTGGAAAATGTAAGGAAGCTTGCGTGCTAGCCAGGAACTAACTGCCTACAGGCGCTCTATAAAACGAATGTAAGCACAGAATTGCCATATAAAGCTGAAAGCTTTTTTCCTATGAAATTTGTCTGTCTAACATAAAAAAAATCGGGTAAGTGCGAGTTGGACTCGCGCACTGACGGTTACGTAGAAACTTACCTATGAAAACTGTTCAATTCCCGAATTGAGTTACAAAGATTTTTCAGTCTCGCAAAAAATGTTTTTTTTTTGTGACGTAACTATAAATTTACAGTCTTCTGATTTTTCCCTATACTTGTGCTATGAGACCTGGCTTCATGCCAAATTTCAGGATCCTAGGTCAACGGGAAGTACCTTATGAATTTTGATTCCCTTGAGAGTGTCGAAATACACATTTTTTGCGACATAAACGGATATATCTTTTTTTTCCGTTAACTAAGAAGTTCGATTTTTTTCAGATCTTCAAGGGACTGCAAACCAGAATAGTATATGGTTTTAATTTGAACTCGATACCTCCACGCGTTCCCGAGATAAAGGGTCTTGATAGACAGACAGACAGACAAAATGATCCTATAAGGGTTCCGTATTTTCCTTTTGAGGTACGGAACCCTAAAAAGAAAATTAAGCTGGAAAAACAAATTATAATTATATTATACAAATAATGTAGGTATTATTTGTGCACTGCAATCGCGCATGTCAAAAACTAAAAAAAACTACGAACTCCTTTCTAAAAAATAAATATGTTAGTTAAAAAAAAAATAAGTGGACGAAGAGACTCCATGCCTTCTAAAAAAAAAATCTCATTTTGACAGTTCAAGAAATTGGCGGGAATTAGTTATGAGCTTAGTGAGAAATAATAATACAATTTTATTATAAACGTATTAAATGTACTAAATGTGTATCATGCTACATATTTTGCGTGAAAGTTTGAAGTCTGCAAAAGCTAACGACTGGTTAAAATTATAACTCTTTAAAACCATGTCAAGTCTAATAGGCCAAAGAGCAAAAAAGTGAGTATTATAGACTGAATAACATAATTATAAATAATACCGTTAGTATTTATGTGCTGGTTACGACGTGGGTGCGACTCGACCTTAGCGTGATGTCGTGAGTCCGATTTTTTTGCAGAAAATGTCATAAGCATTGCAATCACACAACATACCGTGTGACCAACTAGACTACCTACATTTGACGTAGTGTATAATTTATTGGTATAAGTTTTAAAGACCCGAACGCCATCTGGTTTCTGGAAATAAATGTATTTATTTATTTTATTTATTAAAACTTTATGCACTAGTAATAAACACTGTACAAAGGCGGACTTAATGCCTTAGGCATTTTCTACCAATCGACCTTAGGGTGGTACAGAAACATAACATTTATCGATAATACATAAATTAAACGCAAGTATAAGAACCGTCACACTAGAAATTTTTCCTTTATCGTGGGTTAAATATATTTAATTTTTGAAAAGACTTACTGACTAGCATAGCATAGTCGGCCTTGCAATGTTCCCACTGTTGGGACTCAGGCCTTCTCTCTAGGAGAGGGTATGGGCCGTAATCCACCACGCGAGCCCAGTGCGGGTTTGTGGATGTCACATGTCTTCGAATTTTTGGTTCTAGGACATGCCAGTTTCCTCACGATGTTTTCCTTCACCGCTTTGTGAGCAATGGTGATGAAATAAATTACACAAAGTAATGTGCCTGGCTGGGTATGAACCCGCAACCTACAACTCGTAAGTCGGGGCCGTTACCACTCGGCCACCACTGCTCTTAAAACTACACCTATGTTCCTTCAGTTGCCTTTTGAGTCCCAGGACTATTAGAAAGCCTTTTCAGAAGTCGACCCATGGCCCTAGTAGGCTTCGGTCTTGCTGAGCCCTTACGGTTTTTGTGAAATCTCTTCGAGGCGCGCGTGGGAAGTGTCCCACGCACACACTACTCGCTGTCGACGACTCTGACTCAGTCTGGACGGGTGGACGGCAAGCTAGCCATTGCTCGTCTTCCACCTATGATGGCTGGTAGTCAAGGTCGGGGCCTCGGTGGCTGTGCCGTGAGGATGTCGGTTCCCTCACGCTTGCGACCGTCTCCTTCTCTACCATTATTGCTTCCCAGAAATAGGACTCCGGACCATGGCTTGTACTAGGGCCGCGGCGCGAGAGGTCGCAGCCGCCGATGGTCCCCACAAGGACACGGCAGTGCTCCGCCCTAGCCATCGATCACATTTTAGCTGACAAGCTTTTGTAAATTCGTTACATCAATTTTACGATAATATCTGGGATGAGCCCAAAATTATCTTTAAATTAATGTAATTATTTTGTTTTAAAGTGAAAAAGAAATAAGGTCCAAATATTGCAAGAAAATAGCCGTGGCGTTAAATTTTGCTATAGAGAGTCTATGTACATTTTTTTTATTTAAAACAACTTAATAGATAGGTACTCGTACACGTAACACAATTTAGGTGCACAAACGTATAATACCAGGCCACTCAGAAAGTTTTGCGAAAATAAGTTTTTATGTATAAGGCACAGGCCACTTGTAATTATTTTGAAAACTTTGGTAATTTAAAAGTAAATATACCATTGTTCGAATTTTGAATTTCCCTCCACATTTTTTCGAGAGCCAAATCAAATTATCGTTTCACATTTAAAAATGGATCTGCATCGAGAACATTTTCATGCGATGACTTTCTTCGATTTTAGATGTGGCCTAAAACCTGATGCGTCATTCGGTTCTTTGAAAAGATTTAATAAAAATATTTTATCCGTAGAAGTTAGTTTTTTAGTTTCTCAAAACTTTCTGAGTGTCCAACGTAAAACTAGCTTCTACCAGTGGCTTTGCCCGCGTGACATTAGAATAAAATTAAAAGTAAAAAAAAAAAAACTTTTCCTATCATATTGTTATTCTCATTGCACTATTTATATGATATATAAGCTTGTCGAGAGATTTAAGTAGGTACCTAATCGTTTTTTTTATTTTTTTTTTAAATTAAAATCAATCAGATCACGGTTATTTAATTTACTTGTTCATCTTAACATGTAAATCCCGTGACTAACTTTTATGTCATATATATTGTGTAATAATGTTATGAGTCAATAGTAAAAGTTTTAAGGAAAAAGTTTATGTTATTCTTTAAAGGTAAACCTCCGTTGAAAAGGGAGGATCCTCTAACGGGTGTTATTTCTGATCTAGGTATCTGCCCGATAGGTGATTTCAAGATGTTGTAAATCTTCAAATCGCGTGGAGAACTCTAGTTGTGCCATGCAAGATTTCGATTTTTTTAGTTCCTAAGTATCGCCATAGATGTCGCTACAATTCTTTCAGGCGCATTTAATTAAAAGCTTGTTTTATAAAAGTTTTTTTATTTTTACTTTTTAGTTATTATATTTCTTTTTTAACTCCCATTCCTATTCTGAGTAAGTCCTTTCATTTGATACCCATATTATAGGAAAGTATAAAAAACTTAGTCCGCTATCTTTAGAAGTCCGCCATATTGGAATTAGTGTAACGACACTTTACTTCTCGTGTTATTCTCAGCAAGCCCTTTCATTTGATACCAATGTTGCAGGAGTGCATTAAAACTAACTAGTCCGCCATCTTAGATGTTTCGCCATGTTAGATTTAAAATGACGTCACACAGCTAACCATGCACTGTCATCCTAACTAAACGTGTATTAAAAATTTCAGCTCAATCGGTTGAAGATATCTGCTTCAAAATTGGGCTGCACAAACATGTCACAGAAGTACATAATATAAGTACACATACATTGTAAGTTAAATAAAAGCTTGTAAAATTTTTCCAAGGGAATATACTCCCGTGATAAAAACCTATCCTATGTGCTATTCCGGGACAAAATCTACCCCTGTATCAAATTTTTCAAATCCGTTCAGCCGTTTGAGCTTGAAGGAGTACAAATATACAGACTTTTGCCATTACAATGTTAGTGTGATGATGTACAATATAAGGCTCATCAATTTTACAACTCTCCTACAGCTCAAATCCGGGGCCTTTGCGCATATATAACACATTTTAGACAAAACAAAACAACAATCAACATATTGCGCCAATACATTACGCTTTCAAACAGTAGGCCTTCTAATTGGTTCACGTGTGGACCGTCAATGTATGATAAATTAGCAGTATACACAAGTTAGTACGTGAATATTGATGGGGTTCGATCACCCCCGGCTGTTCACCTATAACGATCCATTAAATGGTGTCAACGCATACGTCACACCTCATATGTTATTATGAGGACAGCTTAAATAGGCGTCTATAGTATATTAGGGTTTTATTAGGTAAACGTTAGGTAGAAGTTAGTATTTCTGTTTGATACTTTTTGGTACAGTAAAGAAGTCTACTATATATGTAGCTGTAGCTGTCCGCCACGGTTTCACCTGCGTCTTTGGTTACTGCTTCGTTGCTATTGATTGTAACGTCATAATCAGCCTTTTAATGTTCCCACTACTGGGACTCAAGCCTCCTCTCTAGGAGAGGGGATATGCCGTAATCCACCACGCGGGCCCAGTGCGTGTTGGTGAATGTCACATGTCTTCGAATTTTTTGGTTCTAGGACATGCCGGTTTCCTCACGATGTTTTCCTTCACCGTTTTGAGAGCAGTGGTGATGAAATAAATTACACAAAGTAATGCTCCTGGCTGGGTTTGAACCCGCGACCTACAACTCCGTAAGTCGGGGCCATTACCACTCGGCCACAACTGCTCAAAAAAAAAAGAAAGATATTATAAAATAGTCTATAGTTTTCCTCGATAGATGGGCTATTCAACCCTAAACGAATTTTCCAATTTGCATCTGTAGTTTTTGACGCGCTATATAAGCGTTCAAACTTACAAACAAACTCTTCAGCTTTAATATCAGTAGTATAGATATGGTCTCATATAAATAGTTGTTTTAATTCCGTTTAGTTTTCTACTGTTTTGTCACAATAAAAAAACTTTTTACAAAAAAAAAAATACAACCGACTTCAAAGTAAAAAAAAACACTAAAAAGTGCAAAATAACTTTAATTTCGGAAGTCGGTGTTTCTCTCATAATACTTTTGTCTCTTCGTTATTTAACACCGACTTCCGAAATTAAAGTTATTTTGCACTTTTCAGTGTTTTTTTTTACTTTGAAGTCGGTTGTATTTTTTTTTTGTAAAATTTTTTTTATTTTACACTTTTTAGTTATGGTACCATCACTAAAAAGTATCCCTCAGCCAAACTTCAATACCTTATAGCCAGAGTGCATCTCATGACAATTCTAATAATCCCAAACACAGTTAGATTACATTAATTTATTACAGAGTTCCGGTGCCTAACTTCAGGCTTCATCATCAGATCTGTTCGATATATTCCCCCTCTACTTTCAGTCAGTCAACGACTACACGTATAAACAAAGCAATTTTACTTGTTACGACGGTTCTGCTGTGATCCTATGAGGAGTTCTGTTCCATATCTACGAAGTTCATGATCAAATCATAACAATACTTCTATGGGACCAACTCGGAAGTATAAAATATCAATCAAAAAAAATAATTTCAAAATCGGTCCACAATTGACCGAGAAATCGGTGAACATACATAAAAAATAAAAATAAAAAACATACATTCAACCGAACATAGAACCTCCTCCCTTTTGAAGTCGGTTAAAAACTAATTAACCTCTATTTAAAACCTTAAAATTGCCTATATTGATTGAGCGTTAGCTAATTATCAATATTAACATAATTTGGATCGTAATTATATTGCTAATTAGCTGCCAGCGGCTTCGCTCGCCTTAGTAGCAAAACTACCGGAATAAAAATGGTCTATGGAAATATGGTTTATCCGTGTGCTAAATTTTATTCAAATCTGTTAAGCCGTTTTAGCATGAAGTAATAACAAACATGCACACAATATTAGTGTGATTCATTTCACTGTCTGAAAACTACCAATCGTTCGTGTTCGCATCATCCCTTTTGATAGGTATTACTACCATGAAATATTCACTTAATATTTACACTCTAAAGCACTTTCCAATCGCGTCGTAATTAAAAACACTTAATCTTAATTAACCCAGTTTCGTGCAAACGCTGAATTATGCTAGCATGAACTTGTCGCATATCATTATCAAGCTGAAACTGTGTGACGTGCTAAAGAACAAATAGGTACATAAAGTGATTCTAGGTATTTAAAATAAACACGAATTAGAGCGAAAAAACGTAACTAAATGATACAAAACTAGCGGTCCCGACAGAAAAAAAAATTATAACCAGACAGCAGCGCCACCTATCGGGTCAACATGTATTTTTAAATCGTCTTGGGACCCACTCAAATATACACACACAAGTTTTATCCAAATCGGTCCAGTCGTTTAGGAGGCGCCAGGCAATAACGCGATCACGACGACATCTATCGGATCCAATTTTATTTTCAAACCATCCAGGGATCCACTCAAATATTTGAGTGGACCCACGAAATTTCATATAAATCGGTTCGAGAGGAGATAGATAGGTGACAAACACACGTACGGAAGAATTATTTAATATAAAGAAAACAATAGACAAACATTAACACACCTAATGTTTTATTTTTCTGCAATATTTTATGTCATACTTCCTTAAAAACAATTGCTTTCTGGAGCCCTTATTTTTGCATGTTGGGGTTGTGTTTGCGCCCTAAGAGTGTAAGGTCAGCAGATGTCACGATAAGTTGGGTACAACGGGCTGTTAGCGCATAAATCTTGTAATCCACCACCAGGAATAAATAAACCTTCAAACAGGATGTTTTTATACAGTCACGGTAAGAAATTAAAAATAAAATACACGTATTAATTGTTAATCATTAATACTTTTACATGGCCTTAACATTACGTACTTCATACTTGTTTTTCTCGAAGGAATAAGCAGAAATGTAGGTACAGTAAGTATAATTATCTACAGTACAGTAAGTATTACAATGTTTTGAGCCTTTTTAAGTATACTTAAATGAACATTCTGAAACAATAGAAATTCACTTAGTTCATTCAATCATTAAATCGTATGTTCGTTCAATCTCTAAAATCGTAAAACGTTTCGAATGGGTACTAAATCCGGCGCGGGTTGGAACAGACTCGACAATAAAATGCTCAACATACAACAAAATATTTTATTCAAACTTAAATACTGAAATATAATTATATTTGATTCTATCGTCATTCAGTCTTAATTCCAAAGATAAAACGAGCCAGGGGTTAAGGCCCCTGGCTCGTTTTGTCTTTGTTGAAGATATTGTGTCAATGTATTTGTGTCAATTGTTGAAGATATTAAATAATAGATGACTTGTTTTTATAGGAAATTAGTTTATTTCGGTTTTGGGTTACAATTTTAGGAAAATTTAAATATATCGCGCAGTATGTCCGTCGTTGACCGATTCTGTAGCCATGACGTGTAAAAATGTCAGTCGTGCGAACGAGAAGAAAGACGAATGGAGCTATACACTGTATAATTTATAGAGCATCGCTTTAACAATTCAGTTCAGGTCGTCAAATGGGTTGCGTTAAGAGCTCGTGGTAGGGCCTCAAGTAAGGAATGTCCGTGAAGTCAATCTACCTTCTGCGTTATTAATAAATAACGCAGAAGGTAGATTGACGAGCCAGGGGCCTTAACTCCTGGCTCGTTTTATCTTTGGAATTAAGACTGAATGACGATAGAATCAAATATAATTATATTTCAGTATTTAAGTTTGAATAAAATATTTTGTTGTATGTTGAGCATTTTATTGTCGAGTCTGTTCCAACCCGCGCCGGATTTAGTACCCATTCGAAACGTTTTACGATTTTAGAGATTGAACGAACATACGATTTAATGATTGAATGAACTAAGTGAATTTCTATTGTTTCAGAATGTTCATTT
Organism: Mythimna impura; assembly: GCA_905147345.3. Classification (NCBI taxonomy): domain Eukaryota; kingdom Metazoa; phylum Arthropoda; class Insecta; order Lepidoptera; family Noctuidae; genus Mythimna; species Mythimna impura. The sequence continues at coordinate 17,883,312 of LR990353.1, read as the reverse complement.
AAGTATACTTAAAAAGGCTCAAAACATTGTAATACTTACTGTACTGTAGATAATTATACTTACTGTACCTACATTTCTGCTTATTCCTTCGAGAAAATGTTATGGTAGATAATACCGCAAAAAAATCTGAAAAACTACAATTTCATAAAAACAGCACTCTGTATAAAGTCAATCAGTAAATCACGGGTCGCAATATCTTAGAAGACGATCGCTTGGACTGCTCCGACATTACTTTCAGTTTCTGTGAGCTTCTGCTGCCACCCACTTTGCTTCTATCTAGGCAATTAAAAGTGTGAAGAACTTGCGAAATTGCTGTTACGTCTTATGTAAGTTATTTTAAGAGTTGATTGAACAAATAACTAATTACATCTCCAGAAAGTTGGCATGGTGTAGGAAAGAAAGAAGACGAAAAGTAATGTCAAATACAATAAGCCAACTTTAAAAAAAAAATGTAAAAACTATAAATGGAAACAAATGGCATGCAATTAATCTCATATAATTCCACCTATTTTATGTACTTTTTTCTAATTTTTATTCCAAATTTAACTTTAAGCAATATTGTACGTTTTTATTGAACATTTTTCTTATTAGTCCGTTCAAGAGTTAGAAAAGGTAACCTATTTATAGCCATTAAAAACCTACTGTAAAGTAAAAGGTAACTATTGAACAGTGAAGGATTTTTATAATTAACGTTATGGAAATTACCTCTCTTGATTCATTATAAAAAAAAGATTTATTATAGTTTATTTTTAAGTAGGATTAAATTAAGTTTTCTTGTGCACTTATGGTTGTTCTCAAATGCCAAATTTCTATTGCATTATAAGATTTGCTGTAAGAAAACCCAATAGTAGGTTAAGCATGCCTGCGTACATGAGTTGTCTTGATTAAAATTATTTTAAAAGTTTTGTTTATGTACAATAATGAATAAAGAAAAAGCTTTCTTGTAGTTTATATAAAATTGTTTACAGTTTACACAATTCATCCTGTAAAGTTCGCGTAAACATTGTTATTTACTTAGATCTCATGTCTATTTGTCTCATAAAGTTTTCAGACTCATATAGTAGTCTGTCAGAGCCGTTTACTTCGTAACTTTCAGAGAAAGAGTAATGTTTTCTAGTCGAAAGGCTGAATAAAAGATGTTTACGATTATCTACAGTTTTTAACCATTACAAGTAATTATAAAATATGTAGTTAGTGATTAAATAAGATAATAGGTATCTCATTTGAGTAATTTAAAAGATAATATATTCTATTGTTGTCTTCACTTTTATTTTCATTTTCATAAAATCAGTGGTGTTTTTTTTATTAACTAAGTTTGTCTAAGAAAAAGGTTCATTTTTATACCCACACATGCCAATTTTCAAATGAACAGCGCAGACGTTCATGTTTCTTGCGTTGGATATACTGACAAACTAAACTATTATAACTGACTACGATACGACGACGATCTCTGGGTATCTTCTTATAAAATATATGTGCGTGGTTCACGCGCGAGTAAAACCGCGAAGAAAGACTAGTCATATTTTTTTTTACAATCTCAGAAAGGCACTAACACGTCATAACTCAATTAACTTTATCAGCCTTAAACTAACATAATTAACCTTCACACTTCTTTCTTCATTAGTGGTTGGGGTAGTATCAGCCGCACAGCTTCGCCAGTGGGCGCGCGGCGGTGCCGAGAACAGGCTGGAGCGGGCAGTGTTGGCTGGGCAAGGTCGGCGTCTGCTGGCTGAGACCGAGGGGCTGCCGTTGTCCAACCACCTCACAACGTTGGTTGCCAAGTGTGATGCGCTGCATGCTGCTGTGGAGAAGGGGTCGCTGCTTGAGCTCCAGGTATTGCTGGTAATACTTCATGAACAACAGATTTCGGTAGAGAAATATTATACCTGCAGTTACAAGGTGTGACTAAGTGTAAGTATGACGCTCTGCATGCATAGAAAAGATCGCTGCTTAAGCTCCAGATATTATGCTGACGACATGGTTCTGTTGAGCGCATCGGTCTGCGGTCTGCGGCGCGGAGGAGGTTGATGGCGATATGTGAGGGTTACGCTGTTTCGCATGGGCTTGTTTATAATATTAAGAAAAGTCAGTATATGGTTTTTGAGGCCGGTGGTGCTATGTGTCCGGACAATGTACCACAACTATGTCTTAATAATGTACCCTTAGACAGGGTAAATCAGTTTAAATACCTAGGGCATATAGTGACGGCTGACCTCAGGGATCATGCTGACTTAGAACGGGAACGAAGGGCTGTATCTAAGAGAGCTAATATGCTGGCTCGCAGGTTTGCACGGTGCTCGGATGACGTAAAAATTACTCTTTTCCGGGCATATTGCACGTCTATGTACACCTGCAGCTTGTGGGCTAGCTACACTCAGAAAAGCTACAACACCCTTCGTGTCCAATTTAATAACGCCTTCAGGGTGGTGATGGGTCTGCCTCGCTACTGCAGCGCTTCGGGTATGTTCGCATAGGCGCGCACGGACTGTTTCCATGCGACCATGCGGAAGCGTTGTGCGTCGCTTGTGCGCAGGGTGCGGGCCAGCTCCAATACCATTCTAAAAATGATAGCGAGTAGGTTGGACTGTCCTTATGTGCGGCACTGCTGTGACAGACAAGTTACCTACAGTGTCACATATAAGAGACTATGGCATTGATATTTTATTAATCATTATATTTATAATCTAATGAATTTTGTAATTTAGGAATTTTAATGTATTGAATATTTGACTAGTGTATTTTGTAATAATTTTAATTAATGGAATTTTTATGTTTATTTATTTTTAATTTTATATAATTTAAATGTGAATGATTTTTATATGGGTCATGATGGTACCTGAAATAAATGAATTTAAATTTAATTGTTAATAATACTCCATAAGTAACAAATTTGGGTTTAAAAGTATTGTGGCCGGCGCGGAAGGCCTGTGTCTGTCCAACTATCTACCAACGTTGGTCACCAAGTGTGATGCGCTGCATGCTGCTGTGGAGAAGGGGTCGCTGCTTGAGCTCCAGGTATTGCTGGTAATACTCCATTAATAACAGATTTGGGTAGAGAAGTATTATGCCCGCAGCTGCAAGGTGCGACGAAGAGTAAGTATGATGCTCTGAATACGGAGAAAAGATCGCTGTTTGAGCTCCAGATATTGGTGATAATACTCCCTAAATAACAAATTTGGGTATAATGGTATTGTGGCAGTAGCGGAAGGCCTGTGTCTATCCAACCATCTATCAACGTTGGTCACCAAGTGAGACGCGCTTCGAGCGACTCTTTTTCCTTTGCTACATAAGAAGAAAGAGTCGCTGCTTTAGCTCTAGTTATTGCTGGTACATCTCCATCAATAACAGACTATTAAATAGAGACGTGTTATGGCCGCAACTACAGGCTGTTGATGCCCTAAGTTTCTTTCTTGTCCCTTTTCTCCACAGGCACATACTTTGGACAAAAGGTCGCTACTTTTACGGTATTGCTGTAATGCTCCATCTATAAGAGATTTCGGCACAAAAGTCTTATAAATCGTCGTCAAGGCAGCTGCTAAAATGGTTGCAACCGGGTGTCGGCTCCGGGCCTCTAGTAATACCCCCTGGACTTACAGAATGTTGGATGGACTATAAGCGGTTTATCATAGGCCTAAAGATTCTTGCTACAGACGTGTATTGGCTAAAGCCGAAACATACTTGCTTCTTTCTTACTTGTCAGCGATAGAAGGTAAACCAAATAAGAAATAAAAATAAAGTGCCTAATGTTGAATCATCAACAAATATCTGTTAACATCAACCTTTGTTATTCGGTAATCCACTTTAAGAATACAGGTCGACTCGAAATACTTTGACTACTTCCTTTTGAGTAGTATTACCAAATACTACCAAATATTAACATTAATTTATTAACAACTCTTCCGCATTACTTCGTTTACATATTTCATGGACAGGCTCAAATACAAGCGCTACGCAAACAACGTAGCGCGTAGCCTCACGGAACATCACTGTAAATATGTGCTCAACTTGATAGCATACACAAAATGATGGAATGGCTATGGCTATTATTTTGAAGGTAGAATAGAATACAAGCGCTGTACACTATTTTTTTTATTATGCATGCATTTTAAGTCTTATGAAAAGGTTACGCTTTACCACTTCACATGATTGTTTGGTTCTGGAATGGCATCCGCGCACCGGAAGACGCAGGCCTTCCGCAAGGTTTAACGACGACCTGGCAGGTTGCGGGAATCCGATGGATGCGAGACGCATAGGACCGTTCGTTGCGGTGACACTTGGGGAGGCCTATATCCTGTCGGCTGAAATTATGATAATGATGATGACGTTTGTAAATTATTTATAGATCTAAAAAACTTTGAATTCGATTTTAAAATTAAAGAAACCCAATTCCCAGTTCCAGCACTTTTTCGTCAAACACGTTTCGACATATCGTCACCCTCCCTGCTAACTGTCCTAACTAGCAATTGATATTTTTCCAGGGCAACCGTTTTTCGGTCGGGCGTTACAATCATGTTCCTGTAGTTCGGTTAGTTATGGCTTTATCAATGAATTAATAAGTTTTTTATATTGCTCTTGGCTTATTCTTTAAGTCAGTAGTGGCCCTAAAGCCCTAAGGTATCTATTTATTTATTTCTATTCATTTGAAGCAGATACGTCTCTCTGTGAGAACTTTGTTTCATAACTTGTGTCTGTTATGACGTGGTTATTTGATACAAAATATAAATAAAAGTCTATTAAAATCATATAAATTTATTAAAAGCAATAGTAAATTTCTTTCGTAAGCTTAAAAAGTTACAATTTACTTTTAAAGAGTTACAAAAAATAATGTTTTAACATTTTTGGCAATTTAGCTGCGTACTCTATGTTTAGACTAGTACATAATGAGATCAATTGAAACTTAACGTTATTTCAAATAAATTGTATTTATTTAATAGGTACTTGAAAGTCTATACTTGTGCTTATATCTAAGTAATAATGCTTATTCTAAGAACTATAGGTCTTTTAATATGTAGTTAAGTAAGTACTTTAATATCACAATCACAGTCTTTGCAAAAATATTAGTCTTTAATTGGACTTACTTTATCTAGGTTTACAGCGTCAGTTAACAGTCTTATTTAGTGAACATAGGAACTAGAAATCAGGTTAATATTTATGTTATAGGTAAACAACGTCTTAATATTAACGTAAGAGTTAAATTTTAAATTTTTCCAGCTAGTAAAATCAACACTAAATTGAACCACAGAAAAAATATTATGACAATACATGAGTGATTAGTGAGAAAGAGATAAATAAAATGCCACATGCTCCGGCAACTTAATGACTGGGGTGTCTCCTGTTGTTAGTGACAACAAGTCATTATATTTTTCCATCGAAATTTTGGGCGGTGTCGGATTAAGAAGTCCTATTTCCTCTCTTAAGAACACAGAGACCTGTCTCCTAAGAGAAAGAGAACGTGAAATCTCTTCACCGTGGCTATTCTTAAAAAAAATCTTTTCAGGTTCAGTTTTCTTGACGGAAAATTCCATCATTTCTGTCCAGTTCAAGTATCGGCCCTCATCGTCTTTACGGATAGAAAGCATCCTTAGGTCGGCTGAAAGTTTTTTGAAGTCGAGGAAATCAGTGTATGTGAGAACATTCACTACGTACGGTTTATTTCTCCGTGCCAATCTAAAAATTGGAGGTAATTGGCTAGGTACAAAAATGTCCCCACTTGTCTTCAGAGCATGGCCAATGGTGCTGTGTACGGAGTCTCCTTCGCTTTGTCCATGACATGGCACGGAGAAACGTAAAGTGATTTCTTGAATATTTGTGGCATTGTTTATGACATACAATAAGGTTGATGCCACGATGGAATTTTTGTTTTGCCCACTGCATCCATCAGCAAACAAGTAAACAATATTGATGCCTTTTGCGTCACTCTTCTTGAGAAAGTCATACAAAGAAGTCGAAATTTCTGACGACCCTCTTTTGCTTGCTCCTTCATGCCATGTATAACACGAACAGGCTCCAGAAGTCATATCATAAATTGTGAAATTGTACGCTGAAAGACGACGTTTATAAAAAACAGCATTTTCATTGCTAATAGGCAAGCTTATGACTTGTTGGAGGTCAAACGTAGCACATTGTATTGTGGTTGGGTTCTGCTGTGATGCTATTTTACATTTATTTCTTTCTGATCTAAACAAAGTCTTCTCTTGTTGATGCTTCGTATACTTTTCGCAAATCTTTAATTTCTCTTCCTCAGAACCTTTAAAATATGTCATGCATAAACTACACTGATCTTTTTTTGGGTGGTGAAACGATAAGTTTTTGGATTTAAAAACCCTTCTGTATGACGAAAAGCTGGGCTTCACGGAACAATTTTTATTCTCTTCTTTAAACATGTGGTACATCTTGGGTAGCGTCAGCTCACAATGTAGGTATTCTTTAGAGGAATTTTCCCTGCAATAATGAGATTCAACCTTCGGGAATCTCTCAATATGTTGTTCGATCATTTTTCGAATTATGGAATCATTTTCAATTAAGGATTCTCTACGCCCTCCACGGTTTTCTTTTTCGACGATACCGGTAACTGTAACTTTCTCAAGTGATGTTCTAACGGTACGAAAACTTATTCCCAAAGTCTTTAAGAAAAACGTTTGGCAAACTTGGACAGACTGATTCTGAAGAGGAAAAAAATATTGAAGAGTGGCTTGCCTCCTAGATTCCGGTCCAGCAGTTCGACGTTTAACAGGTTCTTTTTTCACATGCCTCACAATAAACTCACGCTGTGACTGAAGATTTCCTTGGTCCCAATAACTTTGGAATATATTTTCACGAATCTCATCTGTGAAACGATAACAACTGCGTTTACAGTTGAAGATTTGACAAAAAGGGCCAATTTTCCTTTCTGGTACAATCTTTTTAAGAACTTGAGTAGTATGCTGTTTGCCCGTGTTTTTCATAAACTGATTCAATTTTCTTACATCTATTTTTTTTGGTTTTGTTCTTTCAACCTCTCGTGGCGACCCCTCAACTTCAAAATGTTCGGGAAAAACCTGAGTATTGCTAGAAATAACACACTCAGTGTCATCTATTGGTTGCAATATACTAGGCGATAGTAACTGACGATGGTCATCACAATTAACATCACTGAAGTGATCGCAGCACAATAGAATTCTGCACCTAAAACAGGAACTATTAACCTCTTTATTGCACCCAGCAGCTTCGCAGAGTTGGTTTTGCGTTTGCGTTTCTGATGGTAAGTCATAAATTTCGAATTCTTCTAAAATATGCAAAGAATTGTCGGCGTGTTCTACATATTGGGCCTGTGTTGCTGATTGCAGGTCATAGATTTGTAAGTTTTCCAAAGTATGCATAGAACTGCCGGCGTGCTCTATATCTACGGCCTGTGTTTCTGATGACAAGCCATTGATTTGTAATTCATCTGAAGTATGTATTGAATTGTCTGCATGCTCATGCTCTTTGTTAAGTAAGTTTATATGTGTGGAACTCTGTGGCATTAATTCAACATGCTGTTCACAAGACAAATCATTAACGAAATGATCCCAACATATAAGTATAAAGCACCTATGGCAAGAGCTAAACACTTCAGAACAGCATCCAATAACTTCGCAATGTTGTTCACGTTGACAAATTACAGATTCTTTTGTTATGACAGTGACATTAGCTAAATCTGGTTCACATGATAAGTCTTGCAAACACATGGTTCTTCTCTGTCTCTTGGGTTCTATGACATAGTCAGGATCCTGTGGATCTTCTAAGTCAATATCGCAATAAGGATCTTTTTCCTCATTCTCGACAGCCATTTGTTTGCCCTTGACAATACTTAGAAGTTCGTCATCTGACGAGCCTTCGCATTCGACATACTCATTATTTTTTGATTCTGTTTGGATATCCCGCTCTGTCATTATTACCACGCCGTAGTACCATTTTTTATTGTAATACATTTTTACCTTGGTACCAACGCAGTTTACTTTCTCTCCTTTGCGAAGACATTTCAAATCTTTTATTGGTACACAATTTTTTGAGCCATCCCTCCACTTTACGATAACATCCATATCAGATTTGAGTCGCATTATTCTAGTAATAATCTGAAGCAAACAAAAATACCCAGTATAAAAACAATAGTTAGTTTCGACTTTGGATAAAGCTAATAGCTGTAGCTAGGTGTTTAGATGCAAAATTATCAATATTCTAACAGAATGATCCGATATTTCACGGCAGTGTTTTTGTATGCGAAAATGGACAACTCAAAATTATAATTGTGAACACGGCATGTAAAAATATCGACGCCGACGTGCAAAATGAAATATGTAATATAATAGGTACTTACGAACAAAATCCTATCCTTCTGGATGCGGCGTCGACGCAGTCCGCGATCTCAGAGACGCGACCTGTCACTCTACAAAGGATTTGTCGACTGACTAGATTGGGTTCACTCGCTATACACCCACCCGCACCCCCCGTGCGTACCGCATTGTGGCTTCACTTAATGCTATGGACATAAGCTTCATATTCGTAAAAAAGCTTTGATCTATACGACGTAAATGAAAAATAAAATGTGTAAACATTGTAGAAAAAAATTCTAGCTAAGTGCCCTATGTACATACTTCAGTCATTTTTAACCGTGACGAAAAATAAAAAATCTTACTAACTGTAGTATGTGCATACGACAGGTAGAGAGAATATTTTTTCCCTCCTTTTGCACTTACGCAAAACAAAATACGTGATTATCTTCTAAACGGTAAACGACACAGATACGACGATTAGAGAGAACTTATTCGAAACAACGTTATGAACACGTAGGTAATGTCAGTGCAGATACGTCAGTTTGTGAGATACGACGGTTAGCGGGGAGGGCGACGATATTTGACACTCGGTTTACCTCAATAGTTTTGTAACTAAATTAGAACACTATTTAATATCTCGTAGCAATATCACTACGCCGTAGCGCTACGAACCGTAGAACGATAAAGTAACTAACATTTCGAGATTTCGTGAGAGTCATCATCATAAAGACGTTCACTGTTGGACATAAGCTTCTCTTAATTGTCACCACGATGACGGATTCCTGCGACCTTCACCAGCTCATCGGTGCACCTTGTGGAAGGCCTATTAACACTGCGTCTTTCAGTGCGCGGTCGTCACTCCAGAACCTTTCGGCCCTATCAACTACCTGTTCTACAAGCAATGTGCCCTCTGGTACCAAAGTTTGGCAATTCTTTGGGCTATGTCAGTAACCTTGGTTCCGTATATTTTTATTCCTGATGCGATCACGCCAGGAAACTCCGAGCATAGCCCTTGCCATTACCCTTTGGGTGACATATTACACCATCTAATAAAGCCCATTCTGACCTGGGAGTCACTGGAGAGCAATTAGTTTTTTTTAGTTTTTTTTAAAGCAAAAGAGTAAAAATAATACATTTATGTTTTTAATACCTACAACAAGATCCAACTAGCAAGCAGAGGCCGACAAGCTCTTAATGAGATCCATTTGACAACCTAAAATGAACTGTTAAAAGGCTAAGCTATATAGGGTGTATATGTGTATGTATGTGTGCTCCATCCATCTATCTCGCTCGCATGCCTGAAATTCTACCACATCATCGTAAGGCCCCAGGTCTTCTAAAATCTCGTAGCAATATTGCTACGTCGTAGCTCTGCGCTACGAATAACCGTAGCACGGTAACTATGTATTACACGGTAAACGTTGTTCACGAATGAGTATTAAATTCTTGAATGTTTTAACTCAGGAGTTGCTGGAGAGCGACTACAACAGGCGTAAATTCGTAATGTGTCGAGACGAGGCCGGCGTGGGGCTGCTGCACAAGGCCGTCTTCTATGACTATATGGACATTGCAGAGTACCTTGTGAAGAATTACCCGGAGATGGTGCATCAGAAGGACTCGGTGAGTTATTTATTGTTTTTTATCAACAAAACCAATGTGCGTGTCATGTATGTATTTCTCCGTCTGCCTAGTCTTTTCCCAACTATATTGAGGTCGGCTTCCAGTCTTATCGGATGCAGCTGGTTACCAACACTTTACATGGAGCGACAGCCTATCAGACCTTCACAACCCACAAAGTGAGCGCTACGGAATCTCATTATGTGAAGAGTTAAGATGCTCATCCATCCAGAGACCGACTTCGGAATGGGTTGCTTATAGCCTAGGAGATCTGCGACTGATGTTATTTTATCCACGAGCTCTTCGGAATCTTAGAGCAGCCCTCTTATACTATTATTTTCACGGCGAAGTTGGTACTCTTTACGGTAGGGGCATAGCAGGATCGAAGCCTAGTGGGGCCATGGGTTTGCTTCCGAAAGGGAAATCCTGAGTCCTAGAATGCAAGGCAAAAAAGAACATAGGAGAGGGTTTTTGTCAGTAAAACTCTGACACTCCGCCTTAGAACGGGAGAAGTCATTGGATGATTTCCTACCAAAAAAAATGGTTGGTACTTTTTGCCTAGATCTATGATGTCTACCAACTACGATCCAGCAGCGTTCAAAGCAAGATCTTCTGGGCTTGCTTGTTCCATCGTCGAAAGGCGAAATCAAGGTCAAGAACGGGCTCATAAAAAGTAAATTAAAAGGCTTCACCCATGTCCTGATTGCCACAGGAAGGTCGCACCCCTTTGCACTACTCGTCCATGTCCCGCGACTCCGCCTCGCTGTCGGCCCTGCTGGAGGGCGCGGGCGCGGCGCGGGGCGCGAGGGACGCCGCCGGCCACACGCCCGCACACTATCGCGGACAGGCCCGAGAGCTGCTCGCGCTACCGGACGTCATGGCGCGCGATAACAAGAACGCAGGTTAGTGGATATGGAGCTTTATTTTTGGAAGTTTTATAGGGTGCTAGTGGAAGGTGATTTGGAAGTATTTAGAAAAAAACACAAGTACCTATAAACTTTTTAAATACATACTTGTAGGTAAATTAACTAATTTATTATTATTTTTTGTTTGCTCGAACTTTTTGACCTATTTATATCGAGGAGGATTTTTTGACTGACCAGTTTAGATTATATCAGATACTCTTTATTTTTTGAGTTGAAGGATAGGAGTGAAAAGGTGTTTTTTTTGGCTTTGTGAAATATATAAAAATAATCACGGGTCCAATTCTTTTTGAATATTTTCTTGTGAACTAATTTATTATTTTTAGTTTCAACCTTTTTATTGTGTTAGGAAAAAAAACTGTTTCACAAATAGATTACTTTAGGTGCCAACTTTGTTAAAGTTTAACTTAATAAGTATTTCCTTTAAATATTTAGTATTAAAACTTAACCCAGAGTCTAAACAAGAATGTTTAAACAGTGCACTTGCGCTAGAAATTAATTTATAGTAACGAGTCGTTCCTCATTGACAAGTTCCTATATTAAGTATTAAGAACCACTTACGAAGCAGAATATTTACAAAATGATTATATATATATATATATATATATACCTATACTTACTATATGATATATATATATATAGTAAGTATATATATATACTTACGATATATAAACTTACGAAGCAGAATATTAATACAAAGTCACTCGATAATAACTAACGCATGTAATATTAATGCCTTCAATTTTCGTTTGCCGTCGGCATCGATGAGTATGCTTTTATCCAGCATAGGAAATTGGAAACTCTTTCCATTGCGTAGCTATCGCAATATCCTTTATCTTTTTTCACGTATTATAAAACAGTCTCCGCCGTGTCTATCTGTCTGTACGCGAAAACTTAAAAAAACTACTGAACAGATTTTCATGCAGTTTTCACAAATAAACAGAGTGATTCATGATAAGGTTTAGGTGTATAATAAAGACCCGAAACACCTATCTGTAAGCCATACGAATATTATATCTAAATTATTATAATGAGCACTAACCACTACGCTTGTTAACTGTGTTTTTATTTAAATTTCGTGTAAGTATAGCTTTGGTAAGGGTGGACTTAGTGCCACAAAGCATTCCTTAACAGTCAATCTTTTAATCATACGGCTTGCTTTCTGAGGCATGGAGGAATCTTGTTTTATTAAAATGGTCACCCATCCACAGACTGACCTCGGTAAGCATTGCTTTACCTTCGAGATCTACTCGTACGGCTGTTATTGTAGCGACATCTGTGACGTCACAGAAAATACAAATCCTGCAACGCAATATCAGAGTTTTTCGCGCGGTTATACCATACACAACAGTCGAAATCAACTATGGGGCAATTGCCTGAACCAGACACAACGCCCCCTCGTCCTCCTTTTATTGTTAACTAGCTTATGCCCGCGGCTTCGCATACATAAAATATAGCCACTCACTCAGGAATAAAGCAGCTTTCTATCGGCGAAAAAAGTTTTGCAATCAGACCAGTAATTTCAGAGATTACCTCCAACAAACAAAAAAAAAGTAAAAAACTAAAACCCGACTACTAAACTAAATTTGAGCAATATTTTGGAAATGTGCAAGTGAAGCCCTTTCAAATGATACCAAACACGGCGTATTTATCTCCTTTTTTATTTTTTAACACATTACTTTTTGTCGGCTAGAGGGCGCCATATCGAATTTTGTGACATGTCACGTAGCCTATGTTCAGCGGACAATTAAGACGGTTCTAACGATACCACATATGTCGAGTTCCGATAAGTAGATTAGGAGCTATGAGGGAACAGATGAACATACTCACATACATACATAGCCTGTCAAAATCATAACCCTCCTTTGGTTTTGCCGTAGTCGGGTAATAAAAACAAACTTTACCTCTTTATAACATTGGTACATAAGTGGACTTAATGCAACGAGGTATTCTCTACCTTTGGGTTAAAAAAACTAGACAGACACCTGTCTAGTTTTTTTGCATAGTAAATACATAATAGATATTTAAAAAATAGTATGGAGTATCATTAAAATTAGGATCCTTAGGATTAGGTTTTTTGGATTCGGATTACGATTCCTTTTCAACGGAGGTTTGTGGGACTTTACACCCTTTACCTCTAAATTATTACTTAGCCACGAGGTATCTCCTCAGTACACACACACACACACACACACACAACACACACACACACACACACATCACATTATCCATTACCATCCATCCACCATCACCATCCACAACATCCATTTCATCCATTTTTTCCATTATTCATTTCCATTTATTGTGTGGTGATCACATTATCCATTGCAATTTCTAATCAATACCTAAACCGAATTTAAAACTGAACCGATAGCGTTTCTGCATTTAACTGAACACATACCGTCTTAACTCCTTTAAAGTTTAAAAGTCATTGGAGTAGAAGTTTCTCATTGTATTTGTACACGAAATCGGCACAGCTATCAACTACCATCAAACGACCAGTTTATAGTTACGAGTAGGTTGCAGCCGTGGTAGGTAATAATCCAATTTGTCGCATGCATTACATTAAATTATAAAACCGGCCAAATGCGAGTCAGACTCGCGCATGAAGGGTTCCGTACCATCCTCTATACAACATCAAACACTATATTATGACCTATTTTTTAGGTTCACCTGTCCCGGTGTTTGTTTGTTGAGAAATTACGATTGTTGTATGGGAACCCCATTTATATATTTATTTTACTCTGTTTTTAGTATTTGTTGTTATAGCGGAAACAGAGAAATATGTATATAATAATAATATAATATATAATATGTTTATTGAATTGTTTGATTTACATAAATATTTATACATTAAGGGCTTAATCTAGAGGTAAAGGTACAAAATTGTATTCTACCTGAACTAGGTATAAACCTGTATCTCAGGTAACTTATTTAAGTGCTTATATGTTAATAAATATAACTAAAATTCATTAAATAAAAAGTAAATAACTTATGAAAATACATCATCTGTGAAAATTTCAACTGTCTAGCTATCACGGTTCATGAGATACTGCCTTGTGACAGATAAACGGACCGTGGAGTCTTAGTAATAGGTTCCCGTTTTTACCATGTGGTGAAAGAAAAAAACTATGCATGTTCATAAGCTATGCGGTTAAGTTAAATGCAGTAACACGGCCAAATGGTACATAGTAAATATAATTCTATGTGTAAAATATATTGAGGGAACTAGTGACTTGCCCCGACTTCACCCGGATGCAAGTTATATACATAAACCTTTTTTGTTTATAAGAGCAATAATCAAAGAAGATTTGTGTATATAAATTGTTCTTTATATTAGTGAAAATCGCATCAAAATCCGGGATAGTTACTACTACCTACTTTAGGAAGAGTAAGCAAATAAAACAGATAGACGCGGAAGCGGCTTTCTTTTATATATTATCTGTATATATAAAAGGCAAAGTTCTGACTCACTCACTGACTAATCACCGTCCAGCCCAAACCTTTGTACCTAGACGCTGAAATTTTTAACAGAGGTTCCTTTCACCTATACTAATATTATAAAGAAGTAAAGTTTTTTTTTATGTTTTTTTGTTTGTAGGAGGTAATCTCTGGAAGTACTGGTCCGATTGCTAAAATTTTTTCACCGATAGAAAACTGCTTTATTCTTGAGTGACATAGACTATATTTTATGTACGCGGGCGAAGCCGCGGGCAAATGCTAGTGATGTATACAAATACAAAAATAAAATTTGTATACATCATGAAAAGTAAAGTAGTAGTAGTCATCTAAAGTATGAAGAAACTTATTTTCATGCGGGCGAAGCCGGTAGTCGAAGCTAAAATATATTTTTAAAGATAATATTTTTTTTAAACCGCAGTTAAAGAAAAACAAAATACAACTCGGGAAGATAAATTAAAAATAGAATCTAGAACGGACTTCCTCACGTACCGGGACCCCGAACCCAATTTCCAACCACCGTAGGCTTGGGCTTGCGAACGACGAGCAATAGGTAGCTCGCCGTCCGGCTGTCCATCCGGAACGAGTCCGAGGCGACAGCGCATAGCGCATACCTCAAAGAGATGTCAGCAAAACCGTATAAGCCCAGCAGGGCCGGATCCTACTGGGGCCACAGGTAGTCCGGAAAGGAACCCCGGGGTCCTGGAACGCAAGGCAAAGAAGGACATAGGTGTGGTTTTAGTCAGTAAAAGTCTGACACGCCCTCCCAATCCGTCTTAGAGCGAGAGAAGTCACTGGATAAATTCCCACCTTAAAAAAAACCTGAAAATTTTATTGGGTATATCTAATATCTTCCTGAATTTCTAAAAAAATATGACTAAAATTAACGTTATATTCAACACAGTTATACTAGGAAGAAGAACAGTTAAACTTTCAAAGAACTGTAACAAGCAAGCCTTTCAGCGCTACAACAATGGTCGACAATTATAAATTGCGCGGCTTGACGAGCTAGCTAACGAGAACGCCGTACATTCTCGCCGCCCCAAACAAATTGATCATTTAAATGCCTGTTACTAATGCCTGAACAATTATGAGACGAGAAATATTATGAATTAAATTGTAGTAGTCCTTAATAGTTACAAGTAATTATTAAGTTATAAGGTCTTAATTTTTTTTTAATACTAATTAAGTTGTAAAAAACTTTTTACAAAAAAAATACAACCGACTTCAAAGTAAAAAAAACCACTGAAAAGTGCAAAATAACTTTAATTTCGGAAGTCGGTGTTTCTATAAGTTTTTTCTCTTCGTTATTTAACACCGACTTCCGAAATTAAAGTTATTTTGCACTTTTCAGTGTTTTTTTTTACTTTGAAGTCGGTTGTATTTTTTTTGTAAAAAGTTTTTATTTTGCACTTTTTAGTTATGGTACCACAACTAAAAACTACCCGTCAGCTAAACTTAAATACCTTATAGCCAGAGTGCATCTCATGACAATTCTAATAATCCCAAACACGGTTAGATTACATTAATTTATTACAGAGTTCCGGTGCCTAACTTCAGGCTTCATCATCAGATCAGTTCGATATATTCCTCCTCTACTTTCAGTCAGTCATCGACTACACGTATAAACAAAGCAATTTTACTTTTTACGACGGTTCTGCTGTGATCCTATGAGGAGTTCTGTTCCATATCTTCGAAGTTCATGATCAGATCATAACAATATTTCTATGGGACCAATTTGGAAGCACAACCTTTCAATCAAAAAAAAAATTTTTTTAATTGGTCCACAATTGACCGAGAAATCGGTGAACATACATAAAAAAAAAAAAAACATACATTCAACCGAACATGTAACCTCCTCCTTTTTGAAGTCGGTTAAAAAGGTTTTATCCAGCAATAAGTTCTTAAAACCCATATAATTCTCTCTCAATCTCAATATAATGAAAACAAAGAGAAATATATCTTCACTATATCAATATTACTAGCTTTTGCCCGTGGCTTCGCTCCCGTCAACTGACTACTATATCCTACTCTACCCAACTCTACCCTACACTACCCTACTCTACCCTACTCTACCCTACTCTACCCTACTCTACCCTACTCTACCCTACTCTACCCTACTCTACCCTACTCTACCCTACTCTACCCTACTCTACCCTACTCTACCCTACTCTACCCTACTCTACCCTACTCTACCCTACTCTACCCTACTCTACCCTACTCTACCCTACTCTACCCTACTCTACCCTACTCTACCCTACTCTACCCTACTCTACCCTACTCTACCCTACTCTACCCTACTCTACCCTACTCTACCCTACTCTACCCTACTCTACCCTACTCTACCCTACTCTACCCTACTCTACCCTACTCTACCCTACTCTACCCTACTCTACCCTACTCTACCCTACTCTACCCTACTCTAAAAAAAAAAAAAAAAAAAAAAAAAAAAAAATAAAGTAAAGTATCCTATGTCCGTCTCCTGGTTCTAAGCTACCTCCCTGCCAATTTTCAGCTAAATCGGTTCAGCCGTTCTTGAGTTATAAGTGAAGTAACTAACACGACTTTCTTTTATATATATAGATAATACTAATATTATAAAGAGGGAAGATTTGTATTTTTTTTTTTGTCTACACTAATATTATAAAGTGGTAAAGTTTGTTTTTTTGTTTGTAGGAGGTAATCTCTGAAAGTACTGGTCCGATTGAGAATTTTTTCTCACTGATAGAAAGCTGCTTTATTCCTGAGTGATATAGGCTGTATTTTATGTATGCGGGCGAAGCCGCGTGCAAAAGCTAGTAATGAATAACCTCAAAAACTATTGAATCGATTTTTCAAATTCTTTCACCAGTCCAAAGCTAATTTATCACTGAGTGACATAGGCTATAATATATTTTCTACTTTCACGCGAGCGAAGCAGGTGGCAGAAACTAGTCAAAGATAAGTAGACCAAACTCTGGCAAAAAGTCTCCAAAAACTGTAGTAGTCTCATGTAGTAAAAACAAGTTGAAACAGAACCCTTTGTCAGAAAATCGAAATTAACACAAACAGAATCTAGCTGTAATTTTTTATGCAAATATTTTTTTTATTTAATTCTGTTTAGTATACCTACAGAGTGTCATATTCGTATTAGCGAAAAAGCACCTTAAATAAAGATTTAAAACAAAACAAAGCGATATCACAATAACCACAATCAAATTCTATGAATACAAATAAAAACGTTGCAACCAGAAATATTTTCTGTCCAACAGATAGTATCATAATGATTATATATTCCTATGAAAGCACATGCCGACTGTTGGTGACACCATGCACTGTTCGAAACCATCAATTACTGGCACACACCGAACTAAAATAGTAATGTAACAAATTCACCAGCCAGTAAAAAAATAAAAACATAAAAATAACTATCACACATTTGAAATTCTAACAAGCTAATGCTGGAATTTCGGTAGCATGTGAAACAGAATGCATGCAACTGTTTGTTGCTTTCAGATTTAGTATTCCGACATACCTACCTAGAACTAAGTAGCTGAGCACAGGTTTTCTAGAAGTTTAGTTATAAGAATCGAGTAATGAAAACGTATATATACCTAAGAGTAAAATCTAAGTAATTCAAAAAGTATCATAATAGCATAATCAGCCTTTTTTAATGTTCCCACTGCAGGGACTCTGGCCTCCTCTCTAGGAGAGGGAATAGGCCTTATTCCACCACGCAGGCCCAGTGCGGGTTGGTGAATGTCACATGTCTTCGAATTTTTGGTTCGAGGACATGCCGGTTTCCTGACTATGTTTTCCTTCACCGTTTTGAGAGCAGTGGTGATGAAATAAATTACACAAAGTAATGCGCCTGGCTGGGTTTGAACCCACGATCTACAAATCGTAAGTCGGGGCCGTTACCACTCGATCACCACTGCTCCCTAATTAAAAAAGTGTATATCGGCTATTCATTTTTAGAAATAGGGTTTAGAGAGAGAGAGAGATTTATGCTTTATTTTAAGAACTAGATTTTGCCAGTGGCTTCGACCGCGTGAAGCCGTGTTAGTTATTGAGGACGTGAAGTCGAAGTCGAAGCCAGATAAAAAGTAGCCTATGTCCTTCCTTGGGGTTCACGCTTACTCCGTATCAAATTTCATCAAAGTCGGTTCAGTAGTAAACCGTGTTTAAGCGTTACGGATACAGTTACCTTCATGTTTAAAATATTTTTTTTTTTTTTTTTTTTTTTTTTTTTTTTTTTTTTTTTTTTTATTTCTATAAAAGTTTAAAATATTAATAAGTATGGATTACTGAGCCAGAATATTTAACAGGATTCGATGTACTGCGAAATCGTTGGACTTTTTGCCCATATGTTTTTATTTGGAGTATCGTATTGCCCGGGGATGTCATTGGATGATTTTCCCACCTAAAAAGTAAAGTCTAAAGTTTCCTAGTCTGTATATAAAATCTTTTTAAACAGCTACTACAAAGTTTTAGCTTACGCAGCCGTCCAAAGTTTCTGGGTTGTGGAGGTCTGATAGGTACTCCCTCCATGTAAAACACGGGTATGCAGACGCATCCGAAAACAATCCCAAACAATCCCAAAGCTAGTTGGTAAAAGGCTAGCGAGATAATGATGTTTCATTCGCATAGATTCATTCAACAAGGAAGCTGATTTATAAAGACTAACGATTTTGTGACGCACGTTCGTTCGTTCGTTTGAACCCTTTTTTTTTGGAGTGGAGTGGAGAGTTACAGACGTTTAAAGACTACAACCCACCTGTATTCCTTTCATTTCCCTTTGCGTTCCAGAGCCACGATAACTCTTTCGAACAATGCCGCAACTCTAGCTCTATCACATGCTAACATGCATTTAAATTGCAGACTAATAAGTCTATTTTATCTTTGCATACAAAATACCTTCTAGTTATTAGTTGGTAGCCCTTCGTGTTGCGGTGTCCGTCCACGTAGATAAGTATTTTAACGTTGAAGAAGTGTCGGATGAACTAGACATGTTTATGTTAGTCAAATTTAAGACCTCTACTTGAAAATTGCATTAATTTATTTTTTTGGTGCATAAGAAATCTTTATGGTTTAGATTACATTGTTACATCATAGCGAGGTCGGTTGGTAATCACTTTATATCGCAACAAAACGTATGGAGCATTTGCATACCTAGCCGAAATAACAATTTAATGTCTATAATAATGTATAGTGAGATCATGACATATTCCAAGGGGTGCTGCATTTGATGGTGTAAGTGCAATTCCCGTAAAGAACAGATATATTTATACCTTAGACTTGTTTTCTAGGCCTTCTTTTAAGGTGGAAAATCATCAAACAACTCCTTCCTGTCTGGGTGGACTGTGGACTTAGGCTTGATCCTCCCGAGCTACACATTGCTCGGCGTCCACCTTCGGTGGCCGGGAATAGCCCTGCGACTCTCGACACCCGGGGCGTCTTCCGCGGTGGTTTCCGCCACCTCCATCGCTCGCATTACTGCTTCGCAGAAGAAGGTGACTGCTTTCTGCCTGCCTGAACCGAGGCCGAACGCGAGAGTTCGCCACCGGTGTTTTCTAGGCTTTTTTTTTAGGTGGGAAAATCATCTAATGACAAATCCCGCTCTTGGGCGGAACGGGAGATAGTGTCAGACTTTTACTGACTAAAAATCCACTCCTGTTCCTTCTTTGCCTTCGTCCCAGGGCCCCGGGTTTCGTTTTCACACTACCCACGGCCCCAGTAGGCTTCGACCCTGCTGGGCCCCTATGATCTGCTGACATCTCCAAGAGGCGCGCGTGGAACAATACGCGCCGTCGACGACTTGGGCTCGGTCCGGACGGTTACCGGACGGTCGGACGGCGAGCCACCCATCGCTCGCCGTCCGCAAGCCCGCGCCTACGGTGGCCGGAAATCGGGATCGGAATCCCGGCGGCGGTTAGGGCGTGAGGACCGTTGCCTCACGCGATCGGCCGCCTCCTTTGCTAGCATTACTTCTTCCCAGAAGGAGTGTTTTCTAGGCTGAGCTCTGTGTTTGTTAACTTTGTGTGTCCATGAAACAGATATTTCCAGTTAGTAGAAATTTCTTTTTTTTACAATCATTGTCTCATTCTGTACACGGCAATAGTACCTTGAAAAATGGCTTTTCATAAAATAACTTTTATCTTTAATTAAAGTTTCTTATCGATAAACACTTATTTATGGCTTGAATTACAAAAGCAAGCCATTTCTTTCATTTCTATACATAACAACATAGATTTCTATACTAAATAGAGCTTTAGATTCTGTTCTGGAGTTCGTGACAAAACATAAGACATTATGGTAAGCAGGTCTTAACATTCCTAAGTAGGTCTCCAGTCACATTCATAATGTATCAATGTGAGAGACCTAGATCTCTTTATCGAGGATTTGAGTCTGTCTGGATAAATTATTTATACGTACTTTAGAAATTCTGTGTTGGTTGACTGTGCTAAAATACAAAATTTTCTGTTATTTATTTTGTCTTAGACGACAATGTGGAGGATTACTTCGATGCCTAACTGTACTTGTTTTTGTATATACATACTAGTATGTACGTAGATAGGTTATAAATATTCGTACCTAGTTAGTTAATATTTAAGTCATTTATATGCTTTGTTATTTCTAAATCTACAAAAATCAAATCCTGTTGAAAACGAAAGAAGTTTTTAATATCATACGAGTATTCTAGTCATCTGTAAAATATCATGTTACGTTCATTTGATTTTCATAGAAGTCAAGTTTTTAGTAGTATTCTAAATTATGTTTTTCCATTCTAATGAATTTTCTACATAATTATTTAAAGTATGTAGGTACGTGTTTAGGTTATAAATACTCGTAGTTAGTTATCATTAAAGTCATTTATGTGTTCTTCTGCTAGTTGTCTTTTTAAATATGAAATTGAAAACTTATCAAAACAATTAAAGTAGGTTCTTCAATCGATTAGGATTCAAAATTAAATTAATCTATAGTACGATGTGGATATTAAAATGGTTTTCTCTTTAAATCTATGTTGCGTTTCAACCTCCAATAGGTTTCTGTCTTTTAAAGAATTATTTTATCTTTCCATTACAGCTCGTATTATAATGAATATTACAACAGACACATCAATAACGGTTGCATGGTGTCTCTGTCACGACATTGTCTGTCAGCGGCTTGTCCATTCCGATATTAGAGGCATACATTAATTTCATTAGCGTGCGGAAGGCTGGGCTTTCAGGCTTGGTGTTGCGTGGGCATGAATATTTATTTTTATGGAAGCCTTTCTACTCTGTGGCACGACACACCCCTTATAGGTACTATATTTTTATTTATAACTCCCAAAAACGATTGGTCATTTTTTACCTGTGAGTTATCCGCGAAGGCCATCGATTCATTACTGTTTTAGTAATAAGTGCAGTGACGTAAAACTTATTTTTACTTGAAGGGTGTTCAGACACTCTGCAATTAAGGTGGAAAAACAAGCCATTAACTTGTCTACAAAAAAATTAAATTCAAATAGAAGTTACACGCTTTGTTTTTGTATGGAAATTTCCGTTTTGTGAAATTGGAATATTAAATAGTAGCAGAATACGAGTAGAAACGTTCATGGTCTTTCTTAATTAAAATAATTTTAGTCCTTATGTGTTTACGAATTCTTCCATACGAGTGTACGGTCTATAGCTTGTTAGATACAACGACACTTGCTGACCGAAATACATAACATACATAATCAGAATTATAATGTTCCCACTGCTGGGACTCAGGCCTCCTCTCTAGGAGAGGGAATGGGCCATAATCCAACACGCGAGCCCAGTGCGGATTGTTGGATATCATAATTATGTCTTCGAATGTTTGGTTCTAGGACATGCCAGTTTCTTTACGAAGTTTTCCTTCACCGTTTTGAGAGTAGAGGTGATTAAATAAATTACACAAAGGTTGACCCAATTAATTCAATTCAATTTATTTTATTTCATTTAAGAATATACATGGACACTTAAGTATAAAACCTCAGAAGTTAGTAAAAACTAGGACAAATCGTTTAAATACTCTTAGTACCGAAAATTATTGAAAGGCTTCATAACAGTATAACAGCAATTTAAATGGCATTTAAATTAATTAATTAACTTAGGCTAGTACGACTAGGTAACACTTGAAACTTAAAGAATTTGGTAATTAAGTGTATCACGCGTACAATCTAGTTTGTTTTCGAACTGTTTTGTTGATTCCCATTATGTTAATCTCGGTTAGCGTGTTGTGGCACGCAAACTTGTTGCTTCGCCAATTTCGTACCTTCATATTATTTGTACGTAATAAAATCTGACACGTTTTTATGGCTGTTGAATGTGAAAGACATTTTTGGTGGCTATTTTCAAGCGCTTTAAAATGGTTTATGTTACGATACTTTTTGGCAAAAGCTAACCAAGGAACTATATGTGTATTTACCAAAATGTATCGGTAAAACAACTATTTTATCAGTTCCTGGGGTAAAACTATCAGACAGCTATATTGGTAACGGTTTCACGTAACGTACATGCTGGGATATCGTCATATTTAACGACTAGCTATCCCCCGCGGTTTCATCCGCATCTTTGGTTACTGTTCCGATTCCGTGGGTCATAGCGTGATGTTATATTCTATACTTAATACTATTGTTGTCATAAACCTGGTACACATACAGAAAACAACAACAGAAAACGCGTTTAAAGAAACAAAAAGCTCTTCTAGTTTAGTATTTATTGTTTTTTAACCGACTTCAAAAAAGAGGAGGTTATATGTTCGGTTGAATGTATGTTTTTTTTTTTTATGTATGTTCACCGATTTCTCGGTCAATTGTGGAACGATTTTGAAAATGTTTTTTTTTTATTGAAAGGTTATGGTTCCGAGTTGGTCCCATAGAAATATTGTTATGATCTGATCATGAACTTCGAAGATATGGAACAGAACTCCTCATAGATTCACAGCAGAACCGTTGTAGCAAGTAAAATTGCTTTGTTTATACGTGTAGTTGATGACTGACTAAAAGTAGAGGGGGAATATATCGGACTGATCTGATGATGAAGCCTGAAGTTAGGCACCGGAACTCTGTAATAAATTAATGTAATCTAACCGTGTTTGGGATTATTAGAATTGTCATGAGATGCACTCTGGCTATAAGGTATTTAAGTTTGGCTGGGGGGTACTTTTTAGTGGTGGTACCAAAACTAAAAAGTGTAAAATAAAAAACTTTTTACAAAAAAAAAGACAACCGACTTTAAAGTAAAAAAAAAAACACTGAAAAGTGCAAAATAACTTTAATTTCGGAAGTCGGTGTTAAATAACGAAGAGACAAAACTATTATAGAAACACCGACTTCCGAAATTAAAGTTATTTTGCACTTTTCGGTGTTTTTTTTTTACTTTAAAGTCGGTTGTCTTTTTTTGTAAAAAGTTTTTTTTTATATATTAGCAGGTATATAAATAGAAAAAGAAAATACATTAAAAAGACGCACATGATTAAATAATACGAAACGTTTATTCTAGAAAATTCATCTGGAATCAGCCTATAGTACTCGTATATAGAATGGACACTGAGTGTTGCATCCCAAAGTAGCAAAAATACAATCCGAAATACGAGAAGTAGGTATACAAACCAATCTAAGCTGAAAATAACAATCATTAATCAAAGCCATTTTCTACCCTTTCAGGCTTCACGTAGGCACCAATTAGTTTAAAAATATCTTGTGGTTGATATTTATTTTGAGACGTGTTAAGTGACATCTGTACCTTAATAATAAAGCAATATTTTATTTATGGTAACAATAACCATGACACAAATTCCTTTTAGACTAACATACCTACAGCTATATTAAATTATTTTGTTAGAAAATATGTATGATTTAGAATAGCATAGAACATAATAATACTTTATTGGACACCAAAAAAGTAACACAACTTATAAATAAACTACACACACACACTAAACAACACTACATCATCACTTTGCACAATATTGTCTTAGTGATGTCCTCTTTGCCAACACTACGCTCTGCGACCAAAAGGCTTCATAACAAGGTGCAGAAAACAGTTCGGTACTCGTACAACGAACGCCTTAAAATTAACGTTCCGGTGCCAATCCAGCGACCTTGTCCCCCGTCCAGCTGGGAGATGTACACCGGTGTGTCCGGCTGAGCGGCACGCAAATTCGCACTACATTCTAGCCTAGAGCGATAGAAGTCATCGGTGTATTTCCTGCCTCAAAAAAACACGTTGCTGGCGCTTTACGGCAGCGATGCCGGTTGGCTTGCGTTCCGCACCACCTTTGTACCGTAACGAAGCCATCATCATATTCAGCCTTATTCGTTACCCTACCTATTTATATTAGTACATAACAACTGTATAGTTGTGTCTAATAACTGTATTCATTTCATGGTCATTAACTATTACTACTACCTAAAAGTTATAACCCTAGGTTTAATAAAAGTTATAACCAAAAATTCACCTACATTGAATACCATTCAAAGAATACTTTGTACTCAATGATTGTCCTACATTGAAAGGAATGAAGGGGCCGAAGGGCACAGCAGGTGTATGTGATCGATCGATGGCCAAGTCATTAAACATTTAAACCTATCTGTCTGACTTTCAGTCTGCCTGAATAATATAACGAATGTCCTTGACACTTCAAGTCCACATACGTGTACATAACTAGCCATCAATATTTATTTACGAGTCATAAGAAACGCCACTTAGAATTTCGATTTTAATCTAATTTGACGACGTTGATTTTCATGTTTCTTTTTAACTACGAATTCCTTTTTGCAAAGATGACGCTAAGGGTTTATCTACCGTTACCTTATTCCGATTATAAAGCACTAATTACTGCCAACGGCTTTTCCCGCATGAAGGTTGAAAATTATCAAATTGAATATACACCCGGGACAAGTAATGATAGAGAAGAATGATGAGAATGATGTAGTAGTTATGTCTGTCCTGTAATAAGTTAAGGTGTGCAATAAAGTTATAAATAAATAATAAATAAATAAAAGTTCTGTATAGGCTATTCTAGTATATGGTAGCCTGTGTGCCAAATTTAATTGAAACCCATTCAGCCCTTTGAGCGTGAAAGAGTAACCAACATACACACACACACATACAAACATACGCCTTTATAATATTACTGTGACATTTTTGGTTAATTCAAATAATTTCCTCATGACTTAATTAATTTGAATGTTTCCCTTTGACATTCAGGAATCAGGGTTCCTTAATTTGTCTTGATTTCAAAATGACCATCGCTAACAAACTTAGTTTTTCTGTAGAAACAAAATGACGAAGTAAGTTTTTCTTGCATCGTCGAAGAAGAGGCGATAAATACATTTTATTCAATAATTACAAGAATAAAATACATTTATGGAACGTTTTATAATCAATAAATTAGGTCGTATTGCTAAGTAACACTCACAACAATGCTAATGTATAGAACGTTAGTCAAGTTATATTTATCATAACATCGATATTGATTTTATCGAAATAGAATTACCAACACCACTTTATTTTACTATAGCAAAGAAGAATAAACATTAAGATAATGATGACAACAAAACTAAAGGATTAATAAGCTTTGTTTTCATGCACTCTTAAGCCTACTGTCCACGACCGCGTAGCTTCATAGACGCGTATTCGTCATTACACGCTTGGTCTTGGCCTTCGTGAAGCTTACATACAAAACTATGAAGCTCTATCGACGAAGCGGCAGCGTCATGTCGCGTCTTTGAAGCTACGCGTCCGGGGACGACAGTAGGACATAGTTTTATACTTAAGCTGTGCAGCAGGCGTACACCAAGCGTATAATAACGAATACGCGTCTATGAAGCTACGCGGCCGTGCACAGTAGGCCTTAATTGAACAGATTATGGAAAACTCATTGTTTTTTTATAGAAACTCATTTATTTACTGGGGCTCAATTCGTGTTCGATTGATTCTACCTTGATTGGAATTATATTGTTAAATCGGTCTATAAAACTTTGTTATTTTCCCAAATAGTCGATCGTTGTGTTGATCACTGTTATTTATTGATAAGAATCAGTTGTTTGACTAGTTTGAAGTGTCTATGTAAATAGGTAATGGTCTAGAACATGTTTATATCAAGTTCCATTTACAAAACGTAAAACTATGAAAATTGTAAATTCAAAACCTCTAAAACAGCACATGAAATTGTCAATCTATTTTCATAAAAATTCTATATTCTTCTGATTCGGAGGAGTAACAAAAAATGTCTCATGCTTAATTTTAATTAACCCTTTCACAAAAAAATTATTTCGAAGTTTAACATATTAATTTCCATCCAGGTAGGTACTAGCTAGCACTGGGTTAAATTCTTCCATTACAATCCTTTTTTTATCCTAGAGACTAAAGGATAGACCACAGAACAGATAAAAGAAAATAGACCCTATTTTTTATTACAATCCAGCCTTATTTTTTTTAATTTAATTATAACCTAAACTAATAAATTGTCTGTATTATGAATGTGTCCAATAGCACTTTTCTTATTGTAAAGCAAATTATACACTAAGTTCTTGTTGTTTATTAGGTAGCACTTTTGCTACATATCACTAATCACTTTACACGAACGGTTTTGTTCTAATAAGAATAATAATTCTTCTCACTATATTCGTGTGGTCGAGAAGCTGGATTACCTCGATGTTCACATGCTGCTGAAGTCGTTTTTCGTGAGCTTTAGTAGATTTTTTTATCACTTTGTCGACAAACTCAACAACTTTTAAGGCCCGATGGAGGTCTTCGTATGTACTCGTAGCAAGGTGCATTTATAATACTTTTATGAACACTTTACATTTTTTCCTATTATAGAGCAGTAGCGAAAACTCTCTTTTGCTGAATTTTTGATTATTGTTACCTGTCGTTACAGAACTTTTATTACACAGATTTGCATATTAATTTCCGGCTAAGCACCTTGCCGACTATTTCCAAAAGTGATGATGATGGATATTAACAGCATAATTCTATAGCAGGCACACTAAAACTTTACGAACCTACGCATTACTTGCGTGAAACAAAACCCAATACGCGTTAATGAATTCACCCTATCCACAAAAAAAGGTTTAGCATTTTCCGACATTTTTCTTCAATGGTGTTCACCTTGAACTTTCCATCGATTGCAGTTCCAAGTACAAGCAGTGGCAGTTGGCACATATTGGAGTTTCCTTTCGAACTAATGTGTCGGTGAGGCGATACGACGCGTTATCTTGCATGTTGCTACGTTGGAACGACGTGTACAGCGAAATGTTGGCATAGCACATGCTTGAATAATGTAGCGAGTATACATTACTGAGTGATGTAATGATTCAACTTATAGTAAAACTGAAACATATGAAGTTTGTGTTAGGTTTTGATTTATTTTTATTTAAATATTTCAATGGCTCTTGACAAGTTTAACTAAATATAATTGAATGTGAGAGGAATTCAACAAACATGTTTCCCTATGATGATATAGAAATCAGAAATCAGAAACTTTATTTCAAATAGACCATTAATAGGCACTTTTGAATTGACAAAATGTCGGTCAGTCAAAAAAAAGTGAAGCTAAGTTGCACGTTCCAAAGTGCAGATCTCTATGGAGAAGTGCAAGAAACTCCTTGCACACTCTTTTAAATCATGTTAAAAGCCTCGTCCTTACTTTAAAAAAAAAAAACAAAAGCTCTTTGATTGAAGTCTTCGTTAGATCTATATTGCCGTGTGACTGTTAGCTAATTAGAAAATCATTAATGATTAATTTTGAGTATTTAGATACGACGTAGTTAAACTTAGTTGCTGACACTTGCAACAACACATACAGGTGATCAAAATAACAATTTTTTTTCTAAATGCATTTTTGTCTTTCTGTCTGTCTGTTTGTTTAAGTTAATTTCTGAAACATCGGACCGATTTTGATGGGACTTTCACTAACCTGATTATGATGCTACAAGGAGTCACTCAATAGGCTACTTTTCATTTTCACTCGGGAACAGCCCCCCTAGCCAAGTAACAATCGTAACGTTCGCGCTGAACGCCTCGAGTAGGCCACGCCTCCGATTCCTTTGTTCTGACGTCATCTCAACGCAGTCACGTGGTCAGAACAAAGGAATCGGAGGCGTGGCCTACTCGAGGCGTTCAGCGCGAACGAAACGATTGTAACTTGGCTAGGGGGGCAGGATTTCAAACGAAATACGTCTTCGAAAAGGTCGAACAAGATTTGTCGGGACTTTCACTAAGATATAGCTAATGTTGTAATGAGTAACTGAAGTTCCTTTATATTTTCCCGCGTGGACGAGATTCAATTTACGAGGAGGAGGGCAGGGACCTTTTTGAAATGGATAAACAGATTTTGACGGGATTTTCACTAACAGATAACTTAGATGTGTTATATTTATGGAACTAATTTGTCCCAAAAAAAGAAAGTAATG
The DNA here is from genome assembly GCA_905147345.3 of Mythimna impura. Taxonomy (NCBI): domain Eukaryota; kingdom Metazoa; phylum Arthropoda; class Insecta; order Lepidoptera; family Noctuidae; genus Mythimna; species Mythimna impura. The sequence goes on along the minus strand of LR990353.1, from coordinate 17,854,612 downwards.
TCCTTAAACTCGCACGGGTAACAGCTAGTTTAATCTTTAGACTATCAAGTGAACACCAGTGGTTCACTTTAGAAAATACCTCTACATTTAGTTGAACTAAATTGTTCATTCCCTCACAATTTTTTTTTTCGAAATGTTCAGTCGAAAGGTTAAAAATAAGAAAATGTAATAAATTAAACTTAGCACTGACTATCTAGCCGATATTTTGAAACTTGGTGTTCATCTTTGCCAAATCTTTTCCCAACTATGCTTTGATCGTCTTTTAGTCGAACACTGAACAGGATGAAGACTAGGGAGTCATCTCTTCTTCTTGAGGTTGTGGACTTCTCTGAGAGATTGACAGTGAGACCGATGAACTTGGTTTCAGGTTCGATTCACATATTCGGCAAAGTATTATCAGGTTTTCTCATTAAGTATTCTTAGTAGCTTTTCAAATCGTGTCTCGTTAATGACCCATCACTCTATCACGATAGTGTTAAACATACTAGTAATAATACAATATTCCACAACTTTAAAACACCGCCATCTAGTCTCAAACTAAGCAGATCTTTTGTACTATGAGTACGAGATAACTCGTTAACGTACATATTATAGAGAAATTACACACAGACAGAACAAATGATCGAGCTCATCACACAAACATTTGCCTTGGGTGGGAATCGAACCCACGAGCTCCGGTATAGCAGTCAGGGCCACTATCCACTAGACCAACAGGCCAGTCTGAAATGACGTGATGCGTTTGATCTATTTAAAAATTACTTTACCTTTTTTCACCAGGTCTGGTGATAAAGCGCCACAACATCCGAATATGGTGCCACGACTGCGACATGGCGCGCCTGCAGCGCGTCGTGTGGGAGGGCCACGGCTCGCGGCTGCTGAGCGAGGTCTCCAGCCAGCCCGTCGTCAAGAAGTTCTTGGAGGCTGTGCCTTATATCATGGTAATATCATTCTTGCACACCAAATACAATGGATGGTCTTACCGCACAGGACACTAACATTTCTGAAAAGGAAACCCGTAGTCTTAGAACGCTAAGGGCAACTGAAGGACTCAGATGTGTAAGTAGTGTGTAAGTAGGTAGAAGTCTGACACGGTCTCTCGCTCCACTCAGAGTGGGAGAAGTCATTGAATGATTTCCCACCTTAAAAAAACCATGATATGTGACAAAAATGTCAGTCGTGCAAGCGAGAAAAAGGGATGTAGTTATACACTCTTTAGGGCTTTAACCCATTAACAGTTCAGTTTACCGTGCTACGGTTATTCGTAGCGCAGCGCTACGACGTAGCAATATTGCTACGAGATTTTAGAAGACCTGGGGCCTTACGATGACGTGGTAGAATGTCAGGCATGCGAGCGAGATAGATGGATGGAGCACACATATACACCCTATATAGCTCTATCCATTTAACAGTTCAGATTAGGTCGTCAAATGGATCGCGTTAAGAGCTCGTGGTAGCAATACAGAGCGATCTCTTACGGACAATCTGTGGACGGAATAAAAACAAGAAGATATTGGATTATTAGCAGGGATGTTATGAAGCTCTGTAATCTTAACCAAAACCGATATAAAAGTTTTGGATAAAGGCAGAGTCTAAATGACAGGATACGACAGGTTTTTGCTTGTTTTGTCCGGGAAACAAATTAATAATCTAAACTAAAAATAAAAGTCAAATCTATTCGTATATATTTTAATAATTTTAAAATTATAATATCCGTAACCGAAAATATCTGAAACTAGCGAACAATCTGAAATGCCGTATGCCGTAACAGTATCCGAAACCGGTATAACATTATTTCTATCTCTGTATCCATCTCCAGATCCGAAATTTCATATCCATAACATCCCTGATTTTAGTGAGGAATATAATGAGTAAGTGATGTTATGTACCTATGTGTAGTACCTAGTATATAATGTTAAAGATTTGTCAACAAGATTATTTGATCTCTGTTGATGTCTCAACTGTACTCTATCATCAATATAGTAAATGCAATTTGAAAAGTCAAATGAAGGCTAACACAACACGTCATGTTTCCTTCTTCCAGAACACCATCAGGGACATTCACACAGCCGTTGTGCAGAACGATCTAGAAGGTCTGATGAAACACGCCGGCGACCCCGTGCCACCTCAAGCCCTGTCCAGCAGGGACGCCCACAATATGACGGTCATGCATAAGGTATAATCACAGACGTACCTACCTAATGTATAAAGGGTGTTTTTTTTAGATGCGGAGAGTTTAAAATTGAAATATAGATCAGATTTTTTTTTATAATATACATGACACATGACAGGCTTTATTTGAGAGATGATTTTATGACATTAATGTTTGAATATATTATATTAAAAATGATCATTAATGAATTGAATAATTGAGCACTTAGAAGCTAATATTTGACGCGTCATTGCTGAAATACAGCCCGATTTACTGAGAAGAGTATGTGAAAATTGGACATTCCGATTACGCCATGTACGCGCAAGCCGTGGTGGCCAAATGCCCCAAATTATATTTTATACAAACATTAATTTCATTAAATCATCTCTCAAATGAAGTCAATTTCATGCATATTATAAACATTATTTATGTATTATTTATTTATTATATCCTTTATTGTACACCAATACAAACATAAAACGAAACTAGAACACAAACGTACATACAATGGGCGGCCTTATCGCATTCCGCGATCTCTTCCAGGCAACCTGGAATGGACAGTAATTGCCTGGACAAGAAATGGGGCTGTCATTGGTCAACATTTTTCTGTCCTTTATTTCAATTCAATGTTCTCAAACTCCACCTCTAAAAAAACAACCTCTACAAGTATGGTAGAAACCATCGATCAACTTTTAAATCGGTAGCCTTGCCAGTAACCTCGTCCAAGCTGTCTTTTTTCACAAATGATGATTCAATTAATATTGATTTTCTTTTCACTTCGGTGGAATAATTGCATTTCATTTCATCGCTAATCAATGAGGTTTAAATATTCAAGTCGGAAAATGACACGGGAAACAAATGTGGTTATGCGTGGACTACAGTCCTATAAATTAGAACTTACTCAAACTTTTTTTTTTATTATGGCTTCGCAAAAGCATTTATTTAGCCAAATAAACAGTGTCAAGTTTAGAAAATAGTTTATGTTTACGGTGAAAAGTAAGACATCAAAATTATACGTATTATTTTGTCTACTAATCGTTTTGAGAACTGAGAAATGTTTTAACACTATTTCTTTCTTCCTTTTTTTACTTAAAAAAAAAGTTTCCCCACTCAAGGAATTACTGTTATATCATGGGTCTGTTCACAAACATGTAAACTCGCCTATTCAAGACACCCAGACCCGGAACACGAATCTAACAACTACATAATAAATAATTAATAACAATCTATCAATTAATTATTCATAGTTTATTATTAATTCAACATTAACATAATGATATTCAGGCTGCAGGCTTAGGACACGGTGGCATCCTCAAGTACATTGCTGAAAGGTATCCTCAAGGTATAAATGACGTAGACAATGATGGTCGCACTCCGCTACACTATGCTGCCGCCATGAGAGATGATCAGCACACATACAACACACTAGTCGGTCTCGGAGCTGACGAAAGTGTAGTTGACAACGTAAGTATTGATCGCGAATATCTATAACCAGAAAAATTCTTTAGGTTTAGTTCTTTGACACTGCATGCTCAAATCGATGGGCTACAATCACAATTTAAAACTATTAAAAATATTTAAACGTTAGAACTTCTTTTAAATACTTACTACTTATTCTATGTTTCTGGTTTTTAGAAAAATAAAACTCCAGCTTATTACATAAATAGGCCCCAAGAAATAGATAAAAATATGTTCAAAACACTACCCGATGCACCCAGAACTCCGTCGAGTGCTTACCCAAATTCTTGGGATTGGAAATTACTGGACACAGAGGTTATAGCCGATTTAAACAAAAAATCTAGGAGGAGGAATCACAAAGCATCAAATGAAAATATTTCATCAAAAGATACAAATACGATGACTGCGTCTGACAGTACAGATAATCGAATCGGTGGGATGAAGGGCAGTAGCACGCATGAACTTATTAATAATTTGCCTGAATTAGATGATGCAAAACAAACTAAAGACGATATTGAGAATCACATTGCAAATGTAGAAAGTAACAAGGTGAGCAGTGCATGTCACGTTTTCACGGAATGTTGTTATAGTTAAGTTGCGTTGCTTTTTTATGAACATCTGCATGAATTTTTATTCTATGCATTTTAGGAATCAGAAATAGTGGAAGAAAATCATGAAACAAATGAAGAAACTGCGGAAGAGGCAGGTGAAGAGCATGAAGAAAAAACCGATGATGGGGAACAGCATGAAGAAAAGACCAATGATGCTGAACCATATGAAGAAAAGACCGATGATGCTGAACCACATGAAGAAAAAGTCGATGATGCTGAGGAAGCAGTAGAACATGTTGAAGAAACAAAAGAAGAAAAAGAACATCTAGAGCACGACCTCGAAGAAACAACTGATCACGTTGAAGAAGCAGATGAAAATAAAGAGGAAACTGCTGAAAATAACGGGGAACCTCCTGAAAATAACGAGGAACCTCCTGAAAATGTTGAGGGAAGTGCATCTGAAGCTTACCAAGAAGCTGACAATGATGAAAATAATCCTGAAGAAGAAAAGGCTGAAACAGAAGTAGAAAAAGATGATGATCATACCCATGAACACGATACTGAAGATGGGGGTTTGGAGCATAATACTGAGGAGAAGGAGGAAAATAAAGAAATGTCTGAAGATTCTAATGAGGAAGGAACTAAAAAAGAAATTGAATCTCATGAAACTCATCACGAAAATGAAAATCATACTGGGGAAACTGGCGATCATCAATCTCATCATATCGAAGAGAATAATACCAATGAAAATGAAACTAATCATGATAATGATAGTATTGATGGTGTAGAAGATGATGGTGCTGCTTCAAACGAAGGTAATGCTAAAAATGGTGAACACAGTGAAGACGATGATGATGTACAAGTACCAGGAGAAACACAGTCTGAATATAGTGATTCAAATCTTAAGAGCACAGCAGAACTCTCTGACAGGGGAAGTGCCAAGAGAGGTAAAGCCGAAATCTCTTCTGGCACTATACACGAAACAATCAAAATATAATCCTCGTAATTTTAATCAATTATATGAGGGTCCCTGACAAGTTCAATATTTTTGATTATTTTGCTAATTAAGGAAACGTGACCAACGGCCGAAGTACACAGGAAAGTCTTATAGAAGGTGTTGTGAATGGCGAAGCCGAACTGGATTCACAGGATGCAAGTATGACGCAAAGAGAAGGATCAGTACATGGAGAAGTCCTCGTAGTTGTAAGTATATCTGTAACTTGTACCATCAAGTAAGACAATCGACGACTAAAGAAGGTAATACGTAAATTGATTAGTTGATTGTGGTGTTCTTTAGACTAGAAGCATCATTGTAGCACTGTGTACTCTCACAGACACCTCGTAACACCACTGTCATGAATTGATTTGCCAGCTTCTTAGAACTTTGTACTTTCTATCAAGTAAACTATTAGTCAGCGATTGTAGTTCGAACTTTAACACTGCAACCATATTTTATACTTATTTTGTCTTGACAATTAATATTCTTCTTGCAATTTCGTAGGATAATGAAATAGACCCGGAAGTTACGGATTTAATTAATAATGCGAACATGGAAATGTTGGCTACATTAGTTTTGAATGGTGAAGGATCGAGACTCATAGGGAGGCATTCAAGGAATTCTGAACTACAAGCATTCCTGGACAACGTACCAACTTACATGGTAAGTTTGATTTAAAGGAAAATAGAGTTGTGAATTTAAGTGACAAATTCATTGATTTAAACTATGTTTTAGCAAAAAATAAATAAAGTGCATATAGCTGCAAGAGAAGGTAATATAAGAGATCTTCAAGCGGCACTAGACAGACGAAAATTTGCAATAGCTCGTGACCCGATATCACCCAATGGAGCAACTCCCTTACATGTGGCAACCATATTTGGGAAAACTAACATTATCAAATATTTGGGTGGAAGGTGAGATAACTTTTAACTAGCTAAACTGTTGGTTATTTGGTAAATCACAAAGCCATATTATGTATTTCGTAGGTTTCCTGAAACTCTGTCAGCAGTGGACTTTGAAGGAAGAACAGCATTACATTATGCAGCAGTACTCCCTGACAACGGACATTATTACAATTTGCTGCAACAACTCGGTGCCAATTCGAAAGACTTAGACGATGTAAGAGAAACTACGTACTATCTTTTACCATTAACTAGGAAATAAAACAGTAGATAACACTTGCGACAAATAATATAATTATAATTAGATAGTTGACCAATTATTTTTATTATTTGTATCAAAAACTAACGTTGTCTAAAATAGCAAATATAAATAATTTTTCACATCCGTTCAATATTAAGTCAAAAATCTTTCAAATCTGGTGGAAGGGGAGCCTGTCAAGTAATCCAATAAAGATACAGACACAGAAATGTGATGATGACACCGGCATTAGGTTTCGTGGGTACAAAAGAAATAGCGAGATTCTACAGCGAGACTACCACGCTTCCACTCTTCGCCATATCAATTATTTGAAATTCTGATTACTGCTTCAATAAAGAGTCAATTTTGATGCTGCCTTCAGAAAAAAAATCTTTTTACTGTTATTTGTTTTTTAGTACAAAATTTTGTATCAAAAATAAACACAGAAAAGTACCCAATTATGGTTTGTTACAGAATGGGAAGTCTGCTGAAGAGTATCAACATCATCCAACTTTACTACCATTTGATCAACTGTTGTCTGATTACGGTATTAGTGAAGATGCAGCAAAAAGTATGTTCTCCGATAAAGGTATGTAATATTAGCGACCAGAGTAGCTTCTTCAACTAACGAAAACCGCACTGAAGAATTTCGCTAAGTATTACTTGATTTAATAAAAAATACTGTTGTCCGTATGTTTTAACTCGAATATGTCTAGTGCCTGAGGATCAAGTATCATCTCGACGGGTTTTGGATACGCCTGAAGCTTTGGATACCTTGGAGCGATGCTATCAGCTGTTAGCGTCTGCCAGACCACCTCGAACGCCCCTATCAGCCTCGTCCAACAGAGCTACGCCTCCGCTCGTACTTGCACGATTCCTGAAAAGACCAATCTTTGATATGATAAAATACAGAGTCACAAAGTTAGATCATGACCTTTTCGACGTCATCTGGCCTGCTGTGAAAAAACTCCCGGATAGCAGAAATATTATCCAAACGATTGAAGAAGACTTTCCTGGAGGAATTACAGCCCCAGACTATTACGTATATGATGTATTTAACGAATTTTTACACCCACTTATAAGAGATCTTCATAACATGAACGTGAATACTGATTTACCAACACATCCGAGATCAGATTTCATAGCCACCTCGTCTGCTAAGCTATCTTTTGAACCTTTAGTAGAATTAAACATTGATAGAAGTGATGAATTTGTGCTTTCTGGTGTAGTAGAATGTTCTCGTAACTTAGAGGGGTTTGAACTACCTTTAAACCTGAAAGTGGGAAAATTGGAAACAATAGAAAGAATTGTAACAACACTTTTAATGAAAGAAGATTTTTCGAAATTTACCGAACATTCCAATCCCGAATCTGACCAAAAGGGTGGAACATATTACACCTTGAATGAAGTTTTGGAAAAACCGTCAGAGATATGCGCAGCTTTAGCGTCTAGTGGTCTTCTGATCGCTCTTTGTGATAGAGACGAGATTGATGACTGTGCGAGATTACATGGGAAGCATTGGCCTTACGGTCGTGGTGTATTCGTCACAGACGATAGAAGTATAGCTGTATGGATCAATGTTCATGACCACGTTCGAGTACTTGTGTCTACTGCGCAAGAATCTCCCGGTGAAATTGGCCTAGCGTTCAGTAAAGTTTCTTTCATCATGACATATCTACATGAGAAGCTTGATTTTACATGGGATACAAAGCTGGGATATCTGTCTGCTAGACCAACCTACTTGGGCGCTGGTATTCATTTCAGCCTGATTGTTAATTTCCCGGGCTTATCAAAGGATGTTGATAACATGAAACATCTCTGTGCCATGAGAGGTCTGCAGTATCGTGAAACTTTAAGTGCTGATATTGCAAGAATTAGCAACTATCAGTGTTTAAGTGTAACCGAAACAGCCTGTTTCAATGATTTTGCGACCGCAGCCTCAAACTTACTTCACCTGGAAAAAGATTTAACAATGCAAAACTCAGCACATATTGCAACGTTGCTCTCAAACATTTTTCGCAAAAAAAGAAGTAGTCTCACTGGTCACGAAACCCCAGAGAAGAGGGAAAAGTTCTAGAAGTTAAAATAATAGATCAAATTCAACTTTTATTCACCTTCACACAATCGTTCACATTTCACAAATAATTTTATCGAATGTTGGAAAGATTATAGGTACTGAAAATGTGCCTGTTTATGGTTGCAGCTGAGCAAACATCTAGATATCTATAAAGTTTTAGGTCAGTACTAAACAATTTCGTTGATATTCTTGTGAGGTGGCGTGTTCGTGTGAGTCTTTCACCCAGTGAAGTCACTGCAAACGTTCACGCTTGCACATCAGTTAGTTACAACAAAATGCTTCTCTTTAACTGCACGCTCACCATCAACCATTTGTCTTTCCAACATTAGATACAGCGTGACGTCAAGAATGTGTTGTCCTGTCTTTAGATGGTGTGTGCTTTTTAGAAACTAAGCAATGTTTACTGTAAAACAAAACTTTGAACTGTACGTATTCATAAACTTACTATTAATAAACACAATCAGTCAATATCGTTTTTAAACATAATAGCGTTACTCAGAGTTTAGTTTAACGTTCGATCGATAACAATAGGCCATATCAATTATGACTGGTGATTACTAATAGAGCCTTTCTGTCCAGTTCCCACCACCACGGCCGACTATAATCATCGACCACCCACTGCCCCCATAAATGTTCACGTTCGCGTAAAAACCCACGTGTTTGATATATTATCGCGCCCCTTCCCCTTCCACGCAAACATATCGAAGGCCGGCACTGAATAATTGATCGGTTTCAGGCACAAGCCACGCTGACAATGGTCATATGGACATTCCCGTGTTTCGGACCGAAGAGGGCAGATATCTTGCTAAGTGTAAGCTCCTTATAAACTTATAAAATACTTTGATCAATGAAAAAATGGAATTTATGAAAGAAAACAAGGAGTTTGACATGAACGATGTGTTCACAGCTCTCGGCGATCCTTTGATCAAAGGTCTGACCGAGGTGGCTAGTATAAAGCCTAAAGATCCGGTCGCATTCCTGGCCAGTTTTCTTCATAATTTTCCTGAGCAAGAGAAATCCAATTTAGGTACGCAGGTGAGCATAACATCCACAAATGTCTTTATCTATATTTTCACACACTTTTATTTTGTTGTTTATTTTTTTTAACTTTGATATGCATTGTTTAATGTTTAGTTCGCTGCTTATTCGCATTTAGATTCTATCGACCGATAGTGTTTTAATCTAGGTGTACAGATTTTAACATGGTTGTGTTTTAGTTCCCCTTTGTCAAATTAACATATTATCTAAACATGCATATATCCTTTTTTTGTCATCAACTTTTTGCAGTTTTGCTAATTCATTTTCACTAACAATCAAAGCCAGGGTCAGTGGGTCGTCTTAGGGGCGGATTTAAAGCCAATCATCAAAACGTTTCTTTCACTAGGAAACCGAAATGCTAGTGACTCAAGAAGCAGCTGAAGTAGAAAACGATCAAGCGCCGCGGGTTGCAGCCGGACTGTCAAGCGTGCCGCTCGAGCGGACACGCACGGCCACCAAGCAGCGGCCCATTGACATCGTCACCGTGGACCCGCAGCCAGCTATCAGCCCTGATGCTCCCGAATCAGCGTTCAGCAGTGCCACAAGGGTGAGTTAATAGTTTTCAAAAATTTTTCTTCTTTGTCTTGTCTTCAGCATCTCTTGGCCATTTCAGCATCTTGAGTTGGAGTTTTCTGCAAGTGACACTGATTTATGCAATATGTCCATATTACATGTATTTTTTCATCTGCAACGCACACACTTGAACTATAAGTAATATCTCCTGGTTTCATGGCTGCCATGACCGAAATCAGGTCAGGTCAGGACATCTGTGCACATGTGCCTTCTTGATATTAAAATATTTTTGGTAAGAACATGTCCAGACTTTTTCGGTTTCAATCAAAACTTACAAATACCCAACGTGTTTCAAATATACAAGTTGTAACAGAAAGGTGTGGTCATATTTTAAAAACACTGCTTTTGCCCATAATTTACCTACTTAAACAACTTTATGTTTAGAAGTTATAGAAAATACCCAAAAAAATGGACTTTGAAGTTATGATCAGCTGATCAAAATTTGTATGGGAAGTACAATATTTTTTTGGGGCATTCGCTATGATTTCTTTTAAAAAAGTTGATCATTTCGATAGATAGAGGATGGTAATTTTTTTAAAAAGATCACCTTTTTATTGTTATTGCGAGACTCGTGCTCGGCTACTATCTCACTTGATGGGAAGAAATGATGTGTTCGACACTGGAGCACGCTTGCCTAGAAGTAACTTATTAACTTTTAACTTAAAGACCCCCCGGTCGTAGCATGTCTAAGTTTTATGTGAATGAGTGCGATGTCCACCATGTACCGGTGGTGCACGCCATAAGTGATGGTCACTAGACTTCTAATGGTCCGATGACGCAATGGGCTTGGCGAAAATAAGTTATGCAATTCCGACGCACATTCTCTAAAATGCAACCGATAGGAAACCAACAGTCTAGCATCTCACGTCGATGCTAAAGACTTGGAGGTTTGGCTCGATGAATTCATTATTGATGACGATCCTCTTGGCTCGTTTATCAATTGAATCCAACGTATCAAGCCAGTATCTGGCAGATCCGTTCAAAAAACTGAGAGTGACTAAGTTATTGCATCAGTCAAGTCATCATCATCATGTTCTTGTAACAAAATATTGTTCATCAAAGCACTCAATGTGTTAATTACACATTCTTCCTCCACCAGGACGAACACGGTCAGTCGATGCTGCATTTTGTAGCCGCGCGCACGCACGCTCGCAACGCGTTGTTCCAGCTACTGCAGGAGTCCGACATCAGCCTCGGCTTCAGAGACGAACTTTATCGGACCGCTAGGGATGTTTCCATTCAGGCCAACGTACCGGAGAACACTGTCGAAATTGATAAGTGGATGCTACATATGGCTGCTAGAGGTAAGCTCCTTGAAGATGATATTTCTTGCCAGGATAGAAACAAAAACTGTACCAGACCGTTAGGGACGCACGTATCTATACAAGCTAATATTGATTGATAAGTGGATGTTGCATATGGCTGGCAGAGGCAAGGTTCTCAAAGACGGAATTGCTCGACTTAAATAGAGACATACCGAACCACTCGAGACTAGTCGGGACGTCCAAAAAATAGTTTTGTCTCTTCGTTATTTAACACCGACTTCCGAAATTAAAGTTATTTTGTACTTTTCAGTGTCTTTTTTACATTGAAGTCGGTTGTATTTTTTTTTGTAAAAACTTTTTATTTTACACTTTTTAGTTATGGTACCACCACTAAATAGTACCCCTCAGCCAAACTTAAATATCTTATAGCCAGAGTGCATCTCATGACAATTCTAATAATCCCAAACACGGTTAGATTACATTAATTTATTACAGAGTTTCGGTGCCTAACCTCAGGCTTCATCATCAGATCAGTTCGATATATTCCTCCTCTACTTTCAATCAGTCATCGACTACACGTATAAACAAAGCAATTTTACTTGTTACGACGGTTCTGCTGTGATCCTATGAGGAGTTCTGTTCCATATCATCGAAGTTCATGATCAGATCATAACAATATTTCTATGGGACCAACTCGGAAGCATAACCTTTCGATCCAAAAAAAAAAATTTCAAAATCTGTTCACAATTGACCGAGAAATCGGTGAACATACATAAAAAAAAAAAAACATACATTCTACCGAACATATAACCTCCTCCTTTTTGAAGTCGGTTAAAAATAGTTAAATTCCCAAATTGAGTTACGAATATTTTTCCGAATCGCAAAAAAAGAATTGTGACGTGACTACAAATTTACAGTTTTCAGATTATTTCCTATACTTGTGCTATAAGACCTTGCTTCTTGCCAAATTTCAGGATTCTAGATTAACGGGAAGTACCTACTCTATAAACTTTGATAAAGTGTCGAAACACACGTTTTTTGCGACATAAACGACCGTATCTTTTTTTTTGTAAACTCAGTAATTTGATTTTGTCACAGCTTCAAGGGACCGCAGACTTGAGTATATGACTTTAATTCAACTCGATACCTCCACGCGTTCCTGAGATAAAGGGTCTTGACAGACAGACAGACAGACGGACGGACAACAAAGTGATCCTGTAAGGGTTCCGTTTTTTCCTTTTGAGGTTCGGAACCCTAAAAATGGACCAAACATGTGTTTGGCCCACAATATGACAGGTACATGTACTTGTCATATTGTGTGGTCTAACATAAACATTTTAGCAACTCAAGAATCACTACCACCAATACGATTTCACTATGACGCAGGTGTATTTAAAGGAAATTATCGTCTTCTCGTTGCTACTTAATATTAAGATAAATTTAGCAAAACCTGTAATGACAGTAGAAATATACCCTACTTTACGTAATAATGAGGCAAGAATAAATTATAAGCCAAGAAACAAATTAAGACGTAAAACTTGAATAAAGTGCTACTTAAAACTTAATAACTACATGTACATAGATAGTACTGAATCGAGGTCAATAGCTAAATCCTTCTAAATTATTGTAACTATTTTCAGTTTTGACTTTCAATTTACCTTCAATGACACATTTCTTGCCTTAAACTTTTTTTGTTAGCCTGTTCTGTCTCAATTTTTTTTTCATTTATTGGTGTGTGTCACTCCTAGACAAAAGTTTTCCTCCACTTCTTCCATCTTTCGCGAACCCGCGCTTATTTCTTCATTCTAATTCTGACGAAATCTATCTCGTTCGTCCCGCCATCTCTTTCGTGGTATACCGCTACTGTCCGCTACCTCGTCTCAGTGCCTCAGGGCCAATTTTGCACTACGCAAGTCCACAGTTTGTCGGACAAACTGGAAACTTAATTACAATAAATATTTTGTTATCAGGAAACACGGATAAGATAATGGAACTGCTAATGGAAGGTTACGACCATATACTGGACGTGGTTGATGAGGAAGGGGTGCCGATAACTGAAGTCATAGCTCAGCGGGGCGACGGCGAGATGAGTAACTTACTGGCATCGATACCCGCTTTTGAGGTAGATATTAACTTTTTATTTTGTATGTCATGCTCTGAAGATCTAAATTTTTTTTTGCTTTTATTTGATGATCCATGCATTACTAACTTAACGGCTACGCAGCATGTTAGGCTACTACATAATGTCGACTACGCAGCTATGCCGTAGTGGCTGTGCTATAAGCTAAGGTAGATGCGCCATAACAGTCATCGACCCGCCTACATTTATTCACTTTCAAAATCGGAAATAAATACTTTGTATTTATTTTAAATCAGAACAGCTTTATGAAGCTGTTTTGATTTTTTGACTTGACATCTATAATGATCCTCAACATTTTCTATTAACGAAGAGATATTATGGGCAGGTGGAAGGTATTTTATAGCAATCAGGCGCCTACTAAGGTAGGCGCAGGTATGCCGTAGTGAATTTGCTACAACGCAATAAAGACTACGCACCCATACCGTAGTCACTATGTTACTACAGTATCGGCTACGCAGCTGTGCCGTAGTGACTATGCTACTACGCAGTATCGTCTACGCTGCTACGCCGTAGTAGTGGCTATGCCGTGTCCTAGCTACGCTCCTACGCCGAAATGGCTTGCCTGCGGTGCTGTCCGCGCTATCCAGCATGGGCACGTGTACGTTCGTTGGCTGCCTGATCAAAACAGAACAAATCGTATTCTGTTGTAATGTAACTACGTGTGCTAGGAGTCCCGCGAGTCGCTACACGGCGCGGTGCGGCGCGGCGACCTGCCAGCGGTGCAGGCGGCGCTGTCCGGCGAGGGCGCGCGCACGCTCGCGCGCTGTCAGAACTCGTTCGGTCGCACTGCGCTGCACGTCGCTGTGTTGGCGCAGCACGAGGACGTCGTGGCCTACCTGGCGCAGAACTATCCGGAGCTGTTGCGGCTTGGGGATAACGTGAGTGTTTTTAGGAATCTTCAAACTTCACAAGTGAATCTCAGACCAACAAAAGTGAATACAGACCTCTATACAAATTGCTTTTAAAACCCACCTTTTTTAGTGTGATAAAACCTTAATCTCATTTTCATACTTTCTGTACTTCTAGATCGCATAAAACAATGCCAAGTTCCGTGTCTGTCTTTCTGTTTATCCGCTAACTTTTCCTAAACCACGTTACAGATTTTGATACGGTTTTCACTAATAGAATAAACGACCAACGAAGAAGCTTTGTGTTTATATACGCAATTTGCTTTCCCACGAGGTGGCTCTATAGTTCTTTATAAAACTGACTGAGGCCTTAGTTCTCGGCCACACTGGCAGCGTGGGGAGCGGCGCGGGTGCGGCAACGCGCGCAATTTGCTTGGCCACACTGGCAGCGCGGTGCGGGTAGCGACACGGGTGCAGGAACAGGGTTGTCGCTCGCCGCCTGCACACTCACTGTGCCACTTGGGTTGCCATAGTGAGTGTGCATGGGTTGCCCGCGCGCGTCCCGCGTTGAACAGCCCGCGCCGCATCCCGCGCCCGCGTGCCCTCTATGAGATTGCCGCGCCGCGCCCGCCGTGCACCTTCAGTGCACCTTCCAGCGTGGCCGAGCACTTTGAGCTCATACACACGAGCTCAAAGTGCCAACGGCAGACGTACCTAACTGCAGCCGTCGACGCGTCGGCGACAGCGTTCGACCTATAGTGACACTTGACATACACGATGGCTGCCGCTGACCTTCATTTTTTGGAATTACGACGGCCGCCGTCGAGCGTCAACAGCTACGGCCGCCGTCGAGCGTCAACAGCTACGGCCGACGCGTCAGCTACCGCTGTCGTCGACCCGTGTCTACGGCTGCAGTTATCTCTGCGTTGGTAACACGCCGCTCGTGTGATTGAGCTCTTAGGCTCAGTCAACAGAGGCTTGAAGCCAATTTAATACTCTTCACTGGTCAGGCCACAAGAAGTGGATAAAAACATGCTAACAAATAATAAAATCTGTTTCATAAAAGTTGGAGCGCACACCACTACACTACGCGATGGGAGTAGAGAAGATAGAGTCTATAAGCAGAGTGCTGATCCGGGCGGGAGCCAAGCGCGTGCTCAAAGACCTGAAGGGGAGACAACCCACGTACTATTTCATGAACAAGTCCGAGATCCTGCGTCTTAAGGAAGAAGAGGACGTCTACTGATGACAGACAGACAGAACACTTAGAATTAACTAGAGTAGGCGACAAACATGGCTGTGGCTTGTACGGAAAACTTTGTAAATGGGCTTAGCAGGAACGTCTAGGATGTAGGAACTCGAAGCTTTTTACTAACGCACATTTTGCAACACGCAAACTTATAGTTTCATCATCGTAGTTAATCTTAGAAATAGGTATAGGAAAATTATCGCGTGCCGAATAGTAGGTATTTGTCAATTTTCTATGGTATGTGTTTACGTATTATATTACTTGATGGGACCCTAATATATATCTTGGAATTTATTATAATTAAAATAAAAATATATGTGAAAATAAACAACAATGTTTTATTTAACCAGTTTTTAACTTTTCTATTATATTAATTATTTTATTATTAATACCCTGATAAAGAAAATAACGCGACTACAAAAGATTAATCTAAAAAAATCGAAAATTTATTCTAAAACCAAGTACACCGGCTACTAAATAATCAGAACAATTGTAGGAATATATTTTACACAAAATTGAGATTTTGACGCGCGAATTAACGATCACAATCAGGTAATTTTAAAAGTACCTATAACTAATCACCACGATATCTTCTAAGAAGTTCAAGTGGGATACTGCCAAGGAATGGGGTTTATATACATTTGTGAGACGGAACCACGCATACCTGCAAATAAAAAAATACATCTAAAAATTCTGATGGTTTTATTGAAAGCGGCAGTCGCAACACATACGAACGTAATTAAGACAAATTCCTATTTTTTTTTTTAAAGTTTAACGTAGGTTATGTACCTACGTTAAACTTTAAAAAAAAAATCGTTAAATTTACAAATAATGTTATACACCTTTGTAGAAATTTTTTCACATCTATATACATAGATAAATTACAAAATTAACGGGCTGCGAGATTGTTCGAAAGAGTTACCGCAGCCCTGGAACGCAAAAGGCAACTGAAGGAACATAGGTGGGTTTTAGTCAATAAAGTCTGACACGTCCTCTAGCTATATTAAGACTGGTAGAAATGATTTAATGATTTCCCACTTCAAAAAAAGTGTACTTATAGTCAAGAGTCAAAAGCGCAGTCGCACTCTTCAAAGTATATTTTTTTTTATAAAACAGTCAATGGTCATTGGCAGTATTGGAATAATGATTCAAAATATCAGCAAAAAAAAAGAAGCAAGCAGCAGCAAGATAAATAGAAGCTTATGAAAACGTACTTAGTTCTCCCTGGTTAAGTGGCACGGGCAGGGGTTTGTTCTTGCTGGTGCGCAGCCAGTCTCGGTACGCTTGCTCGCCATTCGAGCGCCGGCGCTCCTCCTCGATAGCCGCGCGCGCCGCCTTACGCTCTTCACGAGTTTTCATCGCTGCAATACATTTTTATAGATAGGAACACACTCTAAAAAATAGCCAGTACAGTTTCTCTGAAAATTTTAAATTATAGAGGTACCAAATGGGGAACAGTGTGGACAGTTCCTCAACCTCCAATGAAAATCTACTGCTAATGTCTAAGAAAATTTCCTAAATTTTCCTGATTTCCCATGACCATTTTTTTCCCTAACCAACTAAGTACCTATATTAATTTTAAAGGAGAATATAGAATTTACCAGGCATGGATGTTAAGTCTCGTAAGTATGTATATGTTGATATAGATGTCGCTAAAAAATTCTTGTCAAAAATATTTTGACAGGAACGAATCTTACCTTTCATTTCCTCTTCCTTCCTCCGTATCCAGTCCGTTAGTTTCTCTTCTTTAGCCCTTTCACGCTTGTTCCGATCTCTTTCGAGCTGTTCCTTGTGGCGGTACTGTCGCATGATCTCTTCGGCGCGCTGTCGCTCCGTCTGGGTTCGTTTCCTTTCCAACCACTGACGGTACGACTCCTCACGTTGCTGCTGTGATGTCGAAGGCGTAGCCCGGTTCTTCATCTTCTCGAGGCGAGCTTTTTCACGTTTCTAGAAATACAACCAGTAATAAAGTAGAGCTACTTTTTCACTTAAAAGAGAAGCCACACCTACACTAAGATAACACTATTTTCTCTTTCATGTATTTTTGTAAAAGTATATTTGTGTCACAAATAGTAGGTTGTCCTTGACCTTTACAAATTCTACTATCATCTCTACCAGTAAAACGCAATTATTAATTTACAACTATAAATCTTAACTACCTCTTGATCTTTCCGCGCGACCCATTGCTTAAAAGCTTCACTCTTTTTATTTTCGTTGCGCTCCCGCTCCTCCTTAGCTGTGGTTGTAGTCGACACGGATGCCACTGACAACCTAAACGTGTCGGGTCCGTCCTCACGGTAAGTGCAACCGAACCGTGGCGTCTCTTGTTCTTTACCCAAGTCTTCCAGCTTCCCTAGACCTGTCAGTCGACATGACTTTCTCTTCACACTAGCTGATGATTCACTCGAGTCTCGACCGCTTAGCATAGGCGTCGAGTTACTCCTGTAGCTACTGTGAGGATGTGGAGTGACGTCAGAGATGCAAGAGTCTGCCTGCAGAGACGTCACAGAATGCGATGACTCCACTGGTTCAATGTAGATCGCCGGATTTATGTAACGTGTTTTACTTTTCCTCGAAGCATCGGATTCAGAATCACTATAATATTGTATATTTTCTCCAGCGCCATCAAAGATATGATTAGATTTTCTCGACTTCAATTCATACAACGTGTTCCGGGCGCTGTCGCCAAAATTCCCTTTGTCGATGTCGCTCGCCATTATCTCAAATCCCTTTAACAATTCATTACCATAATTAAATAATTGTACAGTACAAAAGATAGACAAAGCAAAATAAATATATTAAAATGTTGTAGAAGTAGGCTGTCAATATGGCTTACCCCTAAAAGAAATATGGAAGGTTGGTTCTAAAAACGAAACTTATTTGGCTATAGTTAGTGACCAGTACCAGTTAGACAAGTAGAAATAACATAAAGGATTTATTTATTTATCAATTCTGTTGAATGCTCGCCAGAAACATTCAGTAGAGAATTTGTATTTTATTGAACCTTCCGGACACTTTCAGTCAGTTTGAATTGGCCGGTAGAGACGCTGGTATTAGAAATATCAAATTGCACTGCTGTGGGCGCTGTGGCCATTTGAAGCGATTAAAAAAAAACTCCAGGTCGCGCTTTCATTAGTCACACTCTTTGATTATATACAGGTATTTAATCAAAGAGTGTGACTACCCACTGTTGTTTTTCATGATTTTCTTAACTTTATACTACAACCGATTGATAATGGCAAACTACATGGTTACACTAGTCGATACTTTTTCCATACTTTCGGGGGGGTATATTACTCCACAGTTTGACATTGTACATCCAAAACAAAACATGATATCGTTCTCGTTTATTCATTACTTTAAACATTTTTTTTTCTAGAATAGCATATGGATTATTTATTTATATTTAAAAATACTAACTGTAATTACAATAAAATAATATAAATAATAATAAAAACCCTACACTAATTACAACAAACTAAAACTAAAACATGGCGTCAAAACACTCTTCCACATCGCTGTTGACTGGTAATGTGCCCAAAAGACTGGCGGCATTGCCACGCTGTATGGCAATGCTTATCCTCTGTCCGAGGTAAAAGCCAGCCCTTGGGTCACGCGAAGTGTCAACTAGACATTTTGACAGATCTTTATACAACTTGTGAGCACTCAGACCCCACGAATCGAGAGTTTCAACCCCAAACGGTTCGAAAATATAACTTCCAACAAGGTTATTATATTTTCGCCGCTTGAGGTTCTCCGCAGCCGCAGCGGCAGCACCAGCACAACACGACGAGTTAGGAAGATGGGAAGGCGCAAGAGTATCGACACAAGTAGCGTCCCATACTAAAGGCCTACACATCTTTCATGAGAATAACGACATGCCGTCCGGTCTCTTGCTATCGTCGCGTGCCAGGCCATGGGGTTCCAATACGGCTGGAACGCCGACGGAGACAAGAGCGCGTCTGATTTGATATTCGCGTGTCGTGCTATGCGACCCGCACTTCGGCTGCATGACAGACCGTGGTGTCCGAAGCTGTTGACAACTTCGCCACAGTGGCAGCGATGAGGAGAACAGCAGGGAGCGCCTAGACGTAAGGAAGCAGCGAGGCGGAAAGTATTATCATCGAGCAAGGTGCCTATGTTCGACGATGGTAGTGCGTGAAGCCAGAGACCCGACTCCCACACTCACACTCTCTCGAGCAGAAGATGTTTCAATCAAGTTTTTTTGAACTACTTTGCAGAGCGGCTCATTCCACCGTCTTTGGGAAGATGGTTCATCAGACGGATTAGAATTCGGGCAAGCGAGTCTCCAGGAATCTATAGCCTCGACGAAGCACGGCACATTGAAATCAATCAGTGAGGGAGATAGGATATTCCTGATTAATTTCTCTAGAACCGAGGATATAAAGGCTGGTAAACTAATACTAGTAATTTTGCGGACGCCGAGGCCACCCATACGGATAGGAAGGGAAGCTTGAGCATATCGTTCTTATTGTTAATTTTGTCTGTGCGGAAACAGAAAAACAAAAAAAAAATTGCCTTTAAAAAGTTATGAGCGAACAAAGTTTCTGTTTTTTGACGATTTTAACGCAACTTTAGGTGTAATAAAAAACTTTTTACAAAAAAAATACAACCGACTTCAATGTAAAAAAACACTGAAAAGTGCAAAATAACTTTAATTTCGGAAGTCGGTGTTTCTATAATAGTTTTGTCTCTTCGTTATTTAACACCGACTTCCGAAATTAAAGTTATTTTGCACTTTTCAGTGTTTTTTTACATTGAAGTCGGTTGTATTTTTTTTGTAAAAAGTTTTTTATTTTTCACTTTTTAGTTATGGTACCACCACTAAAAAGTACCCCTCAGCCATACTTAAATACCTTATAGCCAGAGTGCATCTTATGACAATTCTAATAATACCAAACACGGTTAGATTAAATTAATTTATTATAGAGTTCCGGTGCCTAATTTCAGGCTTCATCATCAGATCAGTTCGATATAATACCCCTCTTCTTTCAGTCAGTCATCGACTACACGTATAAACAAAGCAATTTTACTTGTTACGACAGTTCTGCTGTGATCCCATGAGGAGTTCTGTTCCATATCTACGAAGTTCATGATCAGATCATAACAATATTTCTATGGGACCAACTTGGAAGCATAACCTTTCAATCAAAAAAAAATTTTTCAAAATCGGTCCACAATTGACCGAGAAATCGGTGAACATACATAAAAAAAAAAAATAAAAAACATACATTCAACCGAACATATAACCTCCTCCTTTTTGAAGTCGGTTAAAAATGTAATAAAATCTCCGAAACGAAGTCGGTGGCGACAAAGATTAATAATAATTACCGAAGAGATCTATATGATTTATTTGTAATAGATTTATGCAATGGTTTTCTCATAAAACTTAATTTTCCCAAGCACTACACCCAATTTTTTGCGCACCTTCTAATGTCGTTTCAGTTCGGAACGGTGTTTGTGTGCGTGCAAATAATACGTTGTGCATATAGATTAGCAGCAGATAGACAACTGCTTTTACTTGATACTATCGCTGTCGGACACGATGTCAGATGAGGCAGCGCACTTTTTGGCCTCACAAATCAGCGAGTTCGAGCCCGCGACTAGTTCAACCATAAGATACCTACAATTCTACCGACCACTTGCTTAGATTTTTTTTTGTGTCGGATTTTTTTTTTTTTAAATTAGACTACGCAACACTGCAACCCTTTATTGCACTTTCACGACATTAAGAATGATTTTAATTCTTTGTTTCCGTGTGTGTAATAACAATTTTTAAAAACTTTGAGAATCCCTCTAATGGTGGCCAACTGGTGAGCACAAAAACGATAGGACTCTTATGATGAGGTCTTAAGACCTGAAACAAGTACCTACATGACGGTTCCCGCTTTATTTCTAAAATTTGTCCGTGCGGGAATTGAACTCGTGACACGCGTCGTAGCAATCGCTCAACCTCTGCGCCAACCGTGCCGTTATCGAACCCGTTCTAGTGATTCACCGAGACTACTATGATGATGGCATGGGGCGGTTTAATCAGTATTATACGCTGGTGTTCAAACAGCTAGCGGCGGCAAGGTGCTAGGTATATCATGAAATACCACCATTTCATAATATAGAGTCGGTCATATCATGAAGTGATCAATTCTAAGATCTGGCCACGACAGACACGTTGTCGTTTTGAACAAAAACGCAAAAAAGAAGAACCAGAGTCACCAGACCCCCCCCCCCCCCACCCTTTCTACCAGAGAGATAAATAATGTGTATCCGGGCAGTTAAATTTTTATTTTACTGTTCTTAAGCTCGCGCTTGACCACTATCTCACCTGATGAATAACAATGATGTGGTCGACGATGGAGCATGCTTGCCTATTAAGTAACCTATTCACTCTTGAATTAAAGATCCCCAGGTTGTAGCTATCGGGAAACAGACTCCGGCAGGAAAGTCCGCTCCTTAGCTGTACACTACACACAATGAATGTGTTCTCAAAACGTGTTGTGCGTATGAGTGGGATGGTGGGATTGCGCTGAAAATGAAATGTGCCTCTAAGGGCCTGTCTGCACAGCGATATTTCACCGCGAGGTTTTTATTCTTGCGTATTATATTCCGCGATTGGAATTACAATAGTACGCACTGCGAATAAGATTTCGTACGATTTTTGTCAGTTCAATGCTGTTCCCGGCTGAGACGCACGTCTAGAATGGACAATCGAACAAAAAATTTACATAGCGCCGCCGTTGCAGGACAGCAAAACGCGCGAATTTTATTTCGCAGTGCGGACATAGCCATAACTACTCTATATAAATACTGCATACTGCACAAAACATTCGCGCGGATTTATTTCCGCACTGCATCGCGTCAAATCTGTATGAAATCACAGATTTTTTTTATCGCCTGTGCGGATAAATCCGTAAGATTCAATGTGTTGCAGAATGACGAAAAAAAAACCGCGCGGAGAAATAGGTATCGCTGTGCGGACAGGCCCTTAGGGTATTACTATTTCCTACAATGCTACCCACGTAAATACACTACTACATAAGTGGGTAGGTAGATATTATACTTAAATAGAATATCTTTAGTAGGTACCTACTCGTCTTATTTTCCACCACAGACGTTTTAAGCTACGTGTAGCGATGAACGTTGACATCAAAAAACCTATAGGTACGATATCGTGGAAGCGGCTGGAGAGCATGACAAAGCGCGTGTGCACGTGTGTCACACTGCGTCGGAGAACTTTTGTATGGGACCGCACGGGCGTCCGCTTTACTCAGTTTTACCCCTTACTTCCTTTCGGCTGTCACAGGTGCTTTCCGGATACATGATAGGTAGGTACCTATGCCGAGAGTCGACACACGGTTACCATAATTGAGGCAGCTGCCTGGACGACACGACGCAGAATATCCCTGAGGAATGTGCAGCTTGTGCAACACAGCGCTCTGTAAAATTGTCGCGAAGGTCGGTGCTGCATATAACCTCTCGCTTTCCATCGTGGTCCAGTTCATAGTCGGGAGCGAGAGCGTATGGGACGTGATCGCCTCTTGCGAGGTATTGATCGTTAAAAAGGCGGCGGCGAAAAGGAAGTCGAAAGGAGGAAGGGAGGTATAGAACCTCAACATACGACGATTATCATCAAAAGGCCGTGTACTACTAGGTGACCAAAATTAATAAGTTGCATGTTTTTATCCGATTTTGTCCTTTGCCAAAGTTCAATCTATCTCATAATATATCATGCTCATATCTCTCTTTTAAGTTCCATCACAGGCAATCCAAAGTTTAACTGATAGATATTTCTGTCAGCGATAAGACTGCCATTGTACCCACAGATTTAAATTCGTGTAAAAAATTGCTATTTTGTTGTATAATAAAGTTCATTCTATTCTAAGCCAAAATCTATTAACATTCAGCAGTTTAGAAGTGAAACTGTAAGAAACAAATAAACACAACATAAATACAGAGCAGAGTTACTTTCGCAATTATAAATAGTAGTATTATCTTTAAATGATTAACCAGCGGGGTAATCGTGTAACAATCAATGCCAAGCCTTTTGTATTGATATTTCAATAATTATCAAGTAGTGGATGGATTACTAATTTCCTTCAAGTTGCTTTATTATAGGTGATATACATGGCGATAACCACGACCAGGACTTAAGATGATGGTGGTGGTGGTGATGGGTTGTATAGGTGAGTTAGGCAATAGAAAAATACAAACTGCATTTATACACATTCATAGAAATGTATTTCATTATTATCGACAAAGGGTACATATTATTATTTAAATTAAATATTGACTATAAGCCAATTATATCACTTTTAGATAGAATTCAACCTGAAATACTGTGAACAGAAATTTTAAGATTCAAGTATAATATGGAAATTGAAAACCATTGAGGCAGTTGCAGGTTAAGTAACAACATAATATTTTAGCTTAACTAAAACCTATTTTAATGAAGTTTTGGAACAACTGTCTATACAATCATATTGTAGTTTCATAGCAAGTTTGTCTTTTATACTATGGGGAATAATGGTTAATGTCAAATATATATTCAACTTTTGTGGAACAACAATTTTGCCAATGACACCAAAAAAATAAACTGGTCATAAAATCTCACAATCAAGCATACACTACAATATTATGTCACAAAGAAATATGTTACGACACAGCATTCAGTCTCACATTATAATAAGAGTCGTCAGCCTCAGCCCTTGCTATAAGACCACAACACGATATACTAACTTAATTTTTACTCACTAGACAAAAGCACCTAAAATATAATAATACAGTAATATGTGATACTTTACATCTCACGTCAATCTACAGATATGAAAGGACTACTACAAAGTGTTGTCAAGTTGAGTTAATGTACACATAAGTCAATACATAACTTGCGCGTGTACAAATAATATTTACAAAAATGCTGCCTAGTGAATAAAAAATAGGTTATAAAAGCCAGTATTGGTATTACTCTTAGATCCACAATGTATTCTTACAATTGCTTGTGACTAAAGAGATACTACTTGAGATTGAAATAGCGCCTAGTATAGAGACTCCGCGTTCGATGAACGTGGCTTTTTAATCTTCTCCAAGTTCTTGATGACGATGTCGTGGAGTGAGCAGTAGCGATTACGTATCTCGCACATCACCAGCCATAACGACAGGTATTCTTTCTCGTCCAGTTCCTGCCAAACAAAAATTTAAATGAATACAGATAACTTGCACAATCATGACATTGTTGACCAAGATGCCTCAGCCCAAAAAGATGGGCAGATCAGGTCCACTCCATACAGGGCACCCAATTGTACGCCGCACTTCATGACGACAAGAACCGTCACAGATGGCGAGACATCATTAATAACAAACTAATCCAGCGGAAACTTCGCGACCCTCTGTAATAAAACGACTCGAGGAGGAGGGCTGACACTGTTGATTTACTGATCAAATCAATCTGCCTAGCCTGTTCTCAGCCATGTTAGGGTCGATTTTCAGTTTAACTGTTAATTTACAAATACTGGAATTAAAACGATTTTTTTCAATTTGCAGCTGTTTTGTTGTTAGCAACAGGAGACAACTCTTTCCTGTTGACTAGTCAGTTAAGGAAAAATAGTACCAATAGTTTTGTTTTTCCTGTCGCTTTAACTTGGACAGAGATGACAGACAAATTTTCTATGAAAACATGAATCAGATTGCAACCTAACATTGAGATACCCATTTTAGGTTCAGGGTAGAATTATATGAAAACATATGAACTGAAGTTTTTGCTTCTCCAATCTAGTGTCAAATGAGAAACTTACTTGGACAGCTCTCCTGTAGTCATCAATGTGTGGGTACTTGGCGACTTTAGACACAATCTTCGCTCGCGAGATGAAGTATCGTGAAATTTGGTCAAAGAACGCGGCGGCCTCCGACTCCACAGACTGTATCTCTGCAAGTGTATCCTCCTGTATTGATACACCAAAGTTGTTGCCATCTTCGATTTTGGGAATCATGAATGATATCCACATTTTCAACTGAAACAATGGTAAGCAACACTGAGCAGATGGTTCAACTTTTATTTTTACACATAAATCCATGGAAGAGCCTGCAAAATAAACAATAGTTGTGGAATATAGTCTGCTGAACTCAAATCATTGTTTTGCCAAATATGTGTAGATTGGTGCCAGCTGCCTTCTTACCCTCAGCACTTCCTTGGTCGCCCAATTACGATGAGGCAGAAGGAAATGCCAACTGTAATCATAGGGGATTACAGTTGGCATTTCCTTCAGTCTCTAGTCCTAGATGTGTGACGAAAGCGACACGACGCAAATTAACGTAAAATTAAACAATGTGATGCAATCATGCAACTGAATGCAAGTCATCTAAAATCAAATTATCATTGATTGTGTCATAGACAAATGGCTATCATAGGATTTGTAGTAACGCAAGTGAACACCTAGTGGGAACAGCAACTGCCTCTACACCAGCATCACGTCACATCGTTTCATTTGTCGCTCAACTAGGACAAGGGGTCAGCATCGAACACACCACCCAGTAGAAAACAAATGAAGTGATAATTTGCATATTCTCCCTAGAATAAAACTCACCCAATTTGTGAGGTGCGCAGGGAAAGAAACGTCTTATCATTGGATGGTTGCAGCGTCGCGTCATACGGCGTCGTTTCAATTGGCGACTGACGCGGCGACATACGCAGTGTTTGTGCAGATGTCGATCGCGATTGAGTTCCATTAGGCTTAATAGCATATAATCAGAAAGATCTATACACAGTTTTTCCAAATACATGTAGGCATGTTGTTATAGAGTGAAACAGAAATTGGTTGCATCTTTAAATATAAAATACCTAATGGCTATCTCAAGTTGATTATAGTATGTATAATATAAGTGATACATTTGAACATAGACCACTTTCAAGTTAGAATAGACTTGCACTATGAAAAATCCATTCACAGTAAGATTTCTTTGCCAAATTCACACATATGGCTTGTTGAATAAATTGTTTTTGAAATAAATTTTCATTAGAAAATATAAATAATTCAGGTCCTCACAGAGACAATACATAAAAATTGCAATTTAATAGCCATTGTAAAACATTAACATAATCATTTCCAGGTTATTCTCAGTGTAACTTGGAAGAGGCATATGTCCAGCAGTTGACTGCACTATGCTGAGCTGATGGTAATAAATGCTTCATCATCATTTAGACAGAAATCCTTTTGCATGGGTCCTTTGCCAGTTAAATTATGATAATATTGTATATTGATGAAATCTTCATGATATTTCTAATAATACTCTCATAAATGTAACTTACCAAATTGGAATCTTCAACCAGTTCCCTAATGTGTGGTTTAACAAGATGGATGAGGTCACTGAGAGGCTTGTTGCATGGCACTGTGCCATTGGGCAAGGCATACACTCGAGTGCCTTCAGATGTGTTGCTCGACACCTCAGATGAGTCCATCCGGGCACGTTTAGCATTTGGCTCATCTGCTGCTGATGCAGGAGGTGGCACTGGAATGTTTAAGTCCTGAAATGATAATATTGCGGTGAGTTTATTACAATATTAAGAAGAAAGAAGAAACTGTAGGTTTTCAAATAAGAACAGTAAATGTTTATGACTACAGACTATTGTATGTACACAGCAACTGCCTACTGAAAAACGAATTAGGTAGAACAGTTCTCATTGCACATACAAAACTGACATATATAACTAAAAACAATCCATAATAAATACCTGATGTACATCAGCTAAATCTCGATTACGGAAATGTGATGTTTCTAGAAGTTCATTTAATTTCACTATCTTCTCTGGAAATCCTTTTATTATTAGATGCTCTGCCTTCAGCTTGAGGGAATCCTTGTAATCCTGTACCTGAAACAGGTACACGTGCCGAATTTACATGAGCCACCTAACAACAGCCATTATCCGTTGTTACGCCTAAGATCCCCCACGGTCGCGCAATATGTTGAGGTTATGCGCTCTGTAAAACAGAATACCTACCGCTCCCATAGTAATGATAACTCAATCCGGTGCTTTTTCAAAGTTAATCTTGAAACAAGAGCAGAATTTTACCACGAAACAATATTATTCAACAGCACTTTTGCAGATGCAGAGAACTGTGAGGTCACACACACACTAATCAAAGTACGTTACTCGTGTCAAACAAAGCGATGTATCAATAAAATTAACAATGGGTTTACCTTTTTCGCTACGTCTGTCATTGTGATAATATTACTTTTATTGGGATTTTAACTATATTATATCCCTTGCTAAAGTTGTAATAGAAAAATACTGTTTAATTCCACACCAAAGACTACAATAGTATGTTCCACACAACTTTTTACGCTAACAACTCGTGTGTATGAGTGAATGAATTGAATTTCGTTTGTAAGTTTCCGAAGCGTTCATTCGACGTATGCAGAGAGATAAGTTACTAAACTAAAAAAATAATTAAAAACACATCAATACCGATTTCTTTAACAATGCGTTTTCCTTTGGAAGTCGATCCATTATTTGTAAAAAATCTAACAATATTTTTTATACGTTATGCCGGTATGACATAACCAACTTTTTAATTTTTTATATCAAATGGTTTTTTTTTTCAATTTACCCAACATCAAAAGTATATACCTTCAAAAAGGTCAAAGCTGAGTATCTCTCTGCCTAGCGTGTTTATTCTAGTCTGTGGTTCGGAATTTGACAGGAAACCATGACAGACAGCCGTAAACAAAAAATAGAGACCAAATTGAAACTGTAAGTCATGACGATAAAGTGCAATTTCAGGTTTATTCCATTGTCCTTGTCAGAATCATGACAGCTATGACACCGTGTCAATGTATATTACAAAGTACTCTGTGGATGTCAGGAGTTTTTGGCGGGATTTCTTCGAGTGAAGTTCAGTGGCTGTTTTAATTATTCGCAAATTGATTCCTAGTGGATATTGTGATGTAAAATTGGTGTTGTTTTGTATCCCAAGTGTCTGCGCAACTGGAATAATATGTGGAATCATTGAAATAGGCGCGGTCTCGGTAAAATGGAGCTGAGAATTTTATTGTAGTTTTAGCTACCTCAGCGAAGTTTGCTGAGAAGACTGAATCGATACATTTGCTGCCAAATACTTCAAAAAACATTAGAATGTGTTACACTTGCATTCTAATGTAAAACAAAAAGAAACAAAAACTGATGACTAGGCAGCATGGTCTCTGACCTTAGCCTGTTCCACAAGGAACGAAAAAAAAAAATCTGTGGATGTCAGTGCTCTGTGGTGTCAATTTTGGCAATTGATTGAACGAATGTAAACAAATACACGCGGTGTTGATTAAATTGCATATTAAAACGGTTTATATAGATTAATAAACACATTAATTTATAAAGCAAGATCTAACTACTAACACGAAATATGACTACTTTTAGATTTAACTTTTCTGGAGAAGATGACGACAGTAACAAGATAGGTAAACCTTTCATATTTTTACTTGTTTTAAAATGTATGCATGGTTTTCACATTATAATGATAGTATGTGTTAATCCAACAGAAAAGAAAGAAACCATACAATGGTTAGATTGTGAAGAAGTTGTACCAGATTTGCAAATACAAAATGTGGATGACGAAGTTACTCGCGCGAAAATGTTTACCTGTGGCGATGTAGAGATTGGGCATGTAGTAATAAATGAGGCGATGGCGAGCATTGAAGAAAGCGGATTGAAGAACGTAATTAAACTAGCAGAGAAAGAACACAGTGATCTTGTAGCTGGGAAATACGAAGGCAAATGTGCATCCTCTTCATTGCTGACCTAATTTATTAGTCCTGAATCCAATTAGATTGTTGATTACTTGAATTAAAATATAAACTATTACTGTTTCATAATATTGTAGTACCTACCTAATTTTTAATAAGATATCCTGACCTACTTATTATCTTTTATGGCCCATAATTTCAGGTGGACTAAAAATTTGGGAGTGCACCTATGATTTAATACAATATCTGGAAGAAAATCATAAAGAAATCAAGTTTGATAAAAGTAATGTCTTGGATTTAGGATGTGGTGCTGGGATTTTAGGAATTTACTCATTCTTGAACAACTCTAATGTTACTTTTCAAGATTATGTAAGTGTACTCTTCTTCTTGTCATTTACTCAAACAATTTGGAACACTGTACAATAACTAATGAAAACTATTATTTCAGAATAAGGAAGTTTTAGAACATTTTACAATTCCAAACGTAATATTGAACATTGAAGAGGAAGACAAAAGAGAAACAGAAACACAAAGGTGCAAGTTTTATTCAGGAGACTGGGACTCATTTAACAAAAAGCTGCCAAGCTCTCAAGTCTATGACACAATCCTAACATCAGAGACTATCTACAACGAATATAACTATGAAAAACTTATATCATTATTTATGGATCGACTGAGCAAAGATGGAGCAGCTTATGTAGCAGCAAAAACATACTACTTTGGTGTTGGAGGTGGAACACGTCAATTTGAAGAAGCTGTTCAGAGACATGGAAAATTTATCAGCACTGTTTGCTGGAAGAGTACAGGTGGTATTCAAAGGGAAATATTAAAAATTACACACAAACCATAACAACCTTTAATAATAAATTGTACTAAAATATTTATAATAAAATTGTGACAACTTACAACACACCTACTGGAAGACTTTCTCTTACAACAACTTTGGTATTACACTCTTTAAGGGGACAATCTTTCATACACCCACCCATCCTCTCCTTCATGTAGGAGCTTTCCATCAGGAGTCTCTCCTTCCTTTGGCTTCCTGAATTTAATTCTATCATGCAGCCTATCTCTTTGACCTTGCCAGAACTCAACAGCTTTAGGACGAATTATATATCCTCCCCTGAAAACATGAAAAGGTAATTGTGTAAAGAAAAACAAACTAAACAATAAATTAATTGCCATAGATAATTATATCTGTTATTTTTAAATTATTGGGTATTGTTGACATAATTTATTATGCCATAAAATGGAATGTTATTATTTAAAAAAAAATAGAACAGAAATAAAAATATGCTGTGCCAACAGTGCACCAGGGTGATGATAGCAACATATTCTTAAAAGATTCCTCTTAGAAAATATAATTACCAAAAGCTGGGTTTTGGGACTTCTTTCCCTGGGATCATGTACTCTTTTTCTAAGACTGATTCCCTCTCACACAGAACATCTCTTGACTCAATGGGGGTGCTTTGGAAACTTGTACATGCTGCAATCTGACTGGGCACTGGGCGAGAGTGGAAATACTTGGTTGATTCAGTTTCATCCAGTTTCTCCACAGCTCCTTCAATCCTAACAGATCTGTTCAGAATTTCCCAGTAAAATGTTGCTGCAACATTAGGGTTGCTCTCCTGGAACATGAGTAAGTTTTATGGTAAACATTAACAATGAAAAATTATAGTCATTGATACAATATAAGTATATTTCTCTCACAATACATACCATTTCAGTAGCTTTTCTGCTTCCATAGTTAGTAAAGAATTTAAAGCCATCTTTTCCATATCCCTTACACAAAACAAATCTTGCTGATGGGAAGCCATCTCTGTAAAAATTACACTTTTATTAATAGAACTTAATAAACTTCACTGAACTGATAACAATAGTGGGAAACAAGAGATAAGAATATTATGATGTTGAGTTAGAGATAAAGTAATGATATCTACTTGGAAACAGTTGCTAGGCACATAGCATTGGGTTCTAGAATCTCCTTCCTTGAACAAGCTTCTTCAAACCATGCCTTGAATTGCCCGAAAGGCTCTTTGGATACCAAGTGTTTCTCCAAAAAGGTTTCATCTTTATCCTTGTATTTTATTCTCATACCTGCAAAACAAAAAAGAAATAATATTGTAATGCTCATTAATTATCTATTGTATTACTAATTAGCTTTTGTATTTAATTTATTGACTTGCTAAACAAGAAAATTGGTCGTAAACTTACCTCCAATATCGATGCTCATGTTTCTTAGGTAGTTTATTCCTAGTTTACTGCTAGAATACGTATTTAGTAAGCGCCTAGAACCCATACAAGTCTTTATAATATCGTGGTACAGTTACACGATTTTATATTTTATCGACCGGTGTTAAATGAAATAAGCTTTCACAGGCAGTCCTTGCATACAGCTAATAACTGTTAACGAACACAATATAACAGTTAAACGATCTGGACAATAAAAAGATAGCAAATAATGCTATGATATTATTTGAGCAGCCTTCAATTAAAATTAGTTAATCACAACAATCACACACGTTTCTACCTACAACAGCTTACAGCTGAAGCCAGAGAGTATATAACACAGAGTACTTTGGGGTATATAATCACTACGTTAGCTGAAGCCAATGAAGCCATACTATAGTAGTCTTTGGCTGAAGCACAGATACAGAGAGTATATAATCACTACGTTTTATCTGCACAGATAGGCAATAGGTATTATCCACACCACAGAGTACTTTTACTGAAAGTAATATCTGTAAATCTATAAAAAGGTACTCTGTGGTAAATCTGTACTTATCTAACCAATCCTCACAAAGTACTTTCACAGACCACAGAGGGATAAGTCTTTGGAGGGATATGAGTACTTATATTCAATGTACTCTGTGAGTACTTTGTATCCTTTGTAACTTGACAGTGACATCGAGAGCAATCATCAGAGCAATGACAGAGGGATAGAACTTCGCAGAATAAAAAAAAATCTAATTTTTGTTAATGTTTTGGCTTGGGTACTAAGTCTTTTAAGCCATGTCTTCGTGTGGATAGTTCATTAGTTCCATTAGAATGTAGATGTACATGTATTTGGCAGCAAATGTATCAAGTCAACCTTCTCGGTAAACATCGCTGAGGTAGCCAAAACTACAATAAATTTCTCAGCTCCATTTTACCGAGATTGCGCCTGTTTCAATGATTCTACATATTGTCGACGCAGACACTTGAGATACAAAACTCCATCAATTTTACATTACAATATCCGCTAGGAATCAATTTGTGAATAATTAAAAGAGCCACTGAACTTCACTTGAAGAAATCCCGCCAAAAACTTCCATCAAAAAATTACAGTGTCATCTGCCATAGGAAATGGCCCAAACAAAGGCAAGATATTAGTCGTTTGCATAAATTCAAAAAATTGAAGACAAAACTGAAAAGACTAATTTTTTGCTATATTCGTCTGTGGTTATATTTCGAAATCATTCATAGTAATGAGCATCATATAGTTTTGGCTTTTTTTTTGCTATTGTTGAGCAATCTACATCAATTGTAGTCTTTATTCGCTGGGCTGTGACCCTGTATGAATGTATGAAAGATTTTCCGAGGCCCTAGATCGTAAAAGGCAAATGAAGGAACTTATGTGGGTTTTAACCAGTAAAAGTCGCTACTCCTTTAGAATAAGAGAAGTCATTTTCAACGATTTTCCACCTCTTTAAAAACGCCTTTATTCTTTATCGTTTTAATCGATTAGAAAACTGAACTTACTATTAGTTTTACTATTTTAGTCGATTAAGATTATCGATTAAAACGAACAATAACATCAACGTCATCACTTATTCTCTTGTCTTGTCATGTCAAGTTGTCACATCAGTCACATCTAGACCTGTGTCGATCGATCATTTGTCGTAACCCGGGTCGATCATGACCCACTCGTATGGTGATCGGGTTAAAAAGATTCGATCATTTCGATCATTCGGGTCGCAGTTCGTATACAATAACCGATTGACGTATGCTGAAATGAAACTAGCTAAACGTTGAAACGGTATCTATTATACCTTTTTGGATTCCTCATGAGTGAATCTTATTATTTTAAGTTATTACGTAATGACAAAATAAAAAAATAACACGACTAAAACTAAATTTGTACAGTTAAATTTGGTAAGCTTATGTTAATTTCAATATTCACATTCACACATTCATGCAAAATACATAAACACCAACACCAAACAGTTTCCCTATTTTAATAAGCAATCACTCGCAATATAATTTCTTAAAAACCACTAAAACAAGCAAACAAAACAACACCTGAATATTGCGATCCGATTTTCACATTCGTGTCGCGATTCGCGGGTCATAAGTTACTAGTGCAACTGATCGGATCTCTTCAAATAAAATTCAATCACGCGATCGATAGCTTGCGGCTCAGCGTCGCGAGCGATCCTGTACAACCCGGTTTCTTTTGGAGAAAGAGTGAGGTGAATGAAAGTGCAATATCATGTATGTAAAGGAAAGAGATAGAAGACATTTTGCTTGTTACGTCGTGTTGTGTCATTGAATGCACGACTCAATCGATTGTACGAGCACGCAATTAGTTACCATAATATTATGAAAATAAAGTCCAATTTGGTTTATTTTGTTACCTGGTGATCGAGTCAAATAAGATCGGGTGCTTTTGAGATTCGTGATTCTATCACTCGGGTACAGGTTGCGATTGAATCAAAAAGATTCGATCAATCGTGATCGACACAGGTCTAGTCACATCCCTATTTGCCAAAACTTGTGTGTTGGAGTTTGTGGAAGAATTTACGAATATTCTTGATTTCATTTTGTCTTTAGAATATTTATAATTTTTATTCAGAAAGTTAGTCATGGAGTCTGAAGTATTAAAGGAAAAGATTCACACAGAACCTATGCTTAATGATCCGCGGTATATAACCTTATTGAGCGGCATCGTACTTCTTTTTACAATCTGTAAGTGAATTAAAATAACAAATTTATGAATTACTAACTGCGTAACTAATTACCATATATTCAAAATGAGTGTAATGCTTTGCTTTTATGGTTACTGTTCTTTATAGATTCCATTGCAATGTTGGCATTTATTCCATTATGGAAAAAGTACCCACAGAATTTAAGTACAACATGTGAAAGGAACAAAGGAATGATAGTTTTTTTTGCCAATTTTTATACAATTCGACCATCAGTATTTACATAGCAATGGTATAGTCAATATTAAAAATAAGATTATCCCCTCAGACCATACTTTTTTATTGGTCTGGTCTGAGATTATCCCTTAAATAATCATTTATATACAATTCTTATTTCAGTGTTCTGGTGGTGTTTCACACGAAGGCGCACGCTTCGTAAGTCTGTGTTGTTGATGGGTCTCTCAGACTCTGGCAAAACTCTGTTGTTTGTGAGACTTGTATACTCTCAGTACAGACAGACATTTACATCGATGAAGGAAAATGTTGAAGAATACCTTACATCTAACGTAAGTTTAACAAAAAAACATGATGGTACAATTGCAATACTTAGGAGCTTATTACAACTATCTAGCTTCTCTGGGTCAATGACCCGGAATGAGTCTTGGACTCTGTAATTAGAATTTTCTGCATGACTGACTATAACTGTACAGTATCTATTCATCTTCATTAAATGAATATTTTTTGTGTTGTAAACTGAGTTTATCTCAGGTACTAAATGTAGGAAAGATAAAATGTGTACCACTTATTGTAAGTACAAAATGGTACATAATTATGCAATTATTTTAAATAAATATGCAACAACTATTTTTTTTTTACTATTACCTGTGTGCTGCCTGAGATCCTGCATATCTTGTCTATTATAAAAATATTGTAAGGTTATAATAGCAACTAATGCAACTATAAACTTAATCAAATTTATTTTCATCATTTTCAGAACAACTTCAAACTGGTAGACTTGCCTGGCCAAGAGGGACTGAGAAACAAATTTTTTGATCAATACAAAAACAGTGCTAAAGCTATTGTGTATGTCATTGATTCTGTCACCATCCAGAAGGAAATCAGAGATGTTGCTGAGTAAGAATTTATTTTAGCTGATTAGTAGTATTTTCTATGGAGTAACTGTTAATCTGACCTCCACAACCCAGGTTTTCAGTTCACATACAATGATTCACTATGAGTGACGACACTGCACCATGGAAATGTGCCCAGGATCTTAGTGCTGAATTTAAATCCAGATAGATTGACCTAGCTACAGAGTAACATCAAAACCCTTGATAGGACATCTTAATTGACTACTTTTGATGGCTGTCAAAGATCTTATGACAATCAATTATCATTGGACTATTACAAGGCTGGTCTTGGTGTGTATGGATTGTCTTCCTGCATAGAGAGGAGGACAAGACAGCAGCCCATCTGCTTCTAAGCTGCCCAGTGGTTGCTGGATATGGGGCAAAATACTTCTTTAGTTCATTAAACCCCGAGCGAATGCTGGTGTTCGAACGTCATTGTCTTTCTATTGTGTATCTAATTACACTACTCAATAGATTAACCCAAGTAACCTCCCCAATGTATTCAGTAACACCAATACACTGCTGACCTTCCTTTAGGAGCTGGGATGGATCAAATGACACATTTGTCCTACCCATATATTTTTTTATTTTTTTTTCGGTGGGAAAATCATCTTATGACATCCCCCGCTCTTGGGCGAGGCGGGAGATAGTGTCAGACTTTTACTGACTAAAAACCCACTCCTGTTCCTTCGTTGCCTTTGGTCCCAGGGCCCCGGGTTTCGTTTTCGCAAAATACGTGTTTTAGACGTAGAGTTGTACCAACCCAACATACAATACTATACACTCATCAAGACTGACCTTGGCAGGTATATCTAATCTTCAATCAACTTGTCTGTTGTTATGATGCCAAACATACCTCGCAAACTTCACTAATGATTGGACAATTCAATGCAAATCATATTTCGACTTTTATCAAAATAAGACCAATCTTTTTACTCATTTATACTCTATCAAATGCTACGAAACAAACTATTCCTTGATTGGCTGATAAATTCTCCAATTTTCAATAATTAAAATCTCACATTATATCCTCAAAAAAAAAAACATTGTGCTAGTCCCAGAATGAGAGCAAAAGGTTTCTTCTTTCTGTTCATTTTTTAATATAATATAAAAATCTTGTGTCACAGTGTTGTGGTCTGAGAAAATGTTGTGAACTATTTTTTACCCCTCACCCTCCATTTTTTAATCGCGACCTTTGATAATCTATATGGCAGAACATCATTTGTCAGCTAGTTATACTTAAAAATTATTTCGTGATATTTTGTTTATTTCAGATACTTATACACGGTGCTATCAGATCCAGTGGTACAGAGCTACAATACTCCACTCTTGATTCTATGCAACAAACAGGACCAAGATTTGGCTAAGGGCAGCCAGGTCATCAAGAGTCTGTTGGAAAAGGAGATGTAAGTACTAAAAATACATTATTATCTAAAGCTGTTGTAGTATACAAAAATGCGTCTTTTCTCTAGTTGCTTATGGTTTAAATTACAGTGACAACTACATGCTCATGAAATGGAACAACAATACACAGATAGATAACCAAATGGGTTCAAAGTTATCATGAATAGTTTATTTTTAAACTTTCGCTATTTGTAAACAAAGTAACAAGTTTGTCTGTAAAAAATCGCTTTTAGCGATATGACCGCCCATTGTGACACCCTATTAATTTTAAGTTCCAAATATAATTTGTATTTTTGGTGACCAATAAAGAATATATCTATCTATCTAACAATTCGTACATTTCACGATTATTATTTACGAAATAAATAGGTATAGAGTGTAATAGACTTTTAGAAATAGACTACAGTCTAGCTTAGTGAAACGCCTTTACTTGTGTTACTTAAATAGTCTAAAAAGAAAGTAAAATCATAAAAATGATTCTCTAACATATAAAAAACTCGTGTCACAGTGTATGTTATCGAATTCCTCCGAAACTGCTTGACTGATTTTTATGTTTTTTTTTTTGGTAGGTCTGTGATTAGGCTGTTTTCTACAGTGGCCCGTAATCATTTATATGGCAATATTTGCCGGGTCAGCTAGTTATATTTGTTTAACATAATGTAAAACATTGTTTCCAGAAACCTAGTTCGCGTCACGAAATCCAGTCAGCTGCAATCAGTGGACCCATCCCAGGGCAACAACGCGACCTACCTGGGCAAGATCGGCAAAGACTTTGAGTTCTCTCACCTCAGCAACCGCGTGGACATCGCTGAAAGCTCGGCCAATACCGGCGATGACGATACGCCCGCCGACATCAAAACTCTGCAAGATTGGATCTCGAAACTTTAGTCACTACATGTTTTTTTGTTGAGGCTTCATATTTTCTTTTTTACGTCGTATAGCAGTGCTTTTTCGCCAGCTAGGAACAATAAATTTGATAGAGTGAAGGGTTTCTTTTGTCAAAGTACATGTTTATAGCAACACTATAGTTGAATTTAGAATTCGAAATAATTATCAAAAGAGAGGTCAAAAATGGGCCTTTATTTTGAAGAAATTTGAACACCAATGTGATATACCTTATAAGAAGGCTTTTTTATTACGCTACTTAATCATGACTAAATATGATTTTGTCAGGCCTCCGTTTTAGTAAATAACTGAAAAATATTTCAGTACTTAAAAACAAAAAGCACATTTTTATATTTATTCGAGAATTAATGTATACTAAGTATGTTTTGTTTTTACTGAAACATGTTTTCAGTTTACTTAATACTTAAACATATTTATTATCATGTTAATGTAATATCAAAACGTGTTGAATTCGAGTTTATAGTTATATAAGCATATATGTATTATATAAACTTCCCTGGGGGTTTGCAAATGCTAAAAAATAAAAATAATTACGCTCTTTCAGCCTGTATGTCGAATTATTGTACAATTTTTTAAATTATTTTAGGTCCAAACTCCACACATTTATTGAATGTCTCCTTTTGGAACAACAAACTATTTCATACAGATGAAGGTAAAATTTTATTGCAGCCCTTACTTTTTTAGGTTCTTTTAAATACAAACGGTTACTGCAAAATCTACTTATAATCCATAACTCTAAAGTCGATATTTGTGTTGGTGATGAAGTCAGATTATCTCGAATTATTTATTCAAGTATAGTTGAAAATGAGATGCTTGTTTCATGCTATTAAGTTTTCTTTTTTTGTATATGTTTTGTTCGATAACTTGTTGGATGTTTGATTTTGTGATTTTGGATGACTGAGAGGAAT
Organism: Mythimna impura; assembly: GCA_905147345.3. NCBI lineage: Eukaryota > Metazoa > Arthropoda > Insecta > Lepidoptera > Noctuidae > Mythimna > Mythimna impura. The sequence continues at coordinate 17,816,126 of LR990353.1, read as the reverse complement.
ATAATGCATTTATTGTAAAAGGATGTTGAAAATGTCCAAACTTAATAATATTTATGCAGGGGCATCCATGAAGGGTTCTCAAAGAATTTTGCATTTGATGATGTAAGTATGTATTTTACTATTGTCAAGGATTTTTTATAAATAAAGCTTGACTGATTTTTTAAAAATTTGTTTTACTGGCTACATCTCTTTTTTTAAATTATCCTCTTGCGAGTACGCTGGAAGAGATTTCTTTAAAATTAAGCATCACCTTAGTGCCTATTTCTTTTCTTTTTCCATAATTTTTTTGTCTGTCTTCACTGTCAAAATCATAGTGATTCATATATTGCTGTTCCAAGAAGGTTGCTGGTGGGTTGTTGTCAGAAATATAATAACTTGTTGATTCATTTTCAAAGATACATCTATTTCCGATCCGATTTAAATTGACCCTGATAAAATCGATTCTCGATGAAGGATCGATTTTCGAGTAATCGCCACGTATATTGCGACGCAGCCCGGCCACAGTCGATTTCGTAAATTATAGACGTATCAATTAAATGTTCTTAAATTGTTCTTGCAGTACCAATGAATAGATTAAATGTGCCACAAATATATCTTGTTAAAAAAACACTTGTTTGTGGCCGGGCAGTACCATATATACGTTGCAGCCCGGCCACGTTTATATTTTCTGCCAGGATGCTCGGAATGTTCTAAAATATAAACCAATAATATGTTCCTTTTGTGTTCTTTATTTTTTTCAATGAAATATACCAAGAGAAACGCTTATTTAAACAAAAAAAAATATTTTAAATATGAATTTGCACTGAGCGCCTGTAGAACTAAAATAGCACGTCTGCTTATTTGTACAAATTTGCTAACGCATATCTTTCGGAGCAATTTTCTAAAAAAAACGGACAATATTGTGTAATGAAAATAATGTCTTTTAGGCTTAAATGATGATGATACCAACACACGTATACCTATTGTGCAGCATCAACGCAAAGATCGCGCGGAGTTTATAAGCTGTTTCGGGTGTTTCAAACCCACAGCGGAAGCACTCGTCACATCCAGCTCACGCTATTTGTGTCTTTGATGTAAGGTTGAAATTATAACCAAATTGATGTTGATTGGTCTTACGCATTCTACATTTAAAATTGCAACCAGTAATCGCACTAATACTCAGTTTTTCTGCCGTGGGCTCCTAATGTTCTCTAAAGTTGTCTACAATTTTTTACACAATTATTCTAAAGCTGGCTCTCTTTGGAGCTACCTAGTCCTGTGTTTTTGAGGCGAGAAGTCATGAAATGATTTATCTATGGTGGAACGACAGGGCGTGTCAGATTTTTACTGACTAAAACCCGCTTGTGCCCTTTAGTTGCCCTTTGCGTTCCATGGCTACGGTCCGCCGGGCGAAACTCCGCAGTCGTGGCATGGCGGACAGAGTTCCGGTGGGATCTCATGGAATGACGACAGCGACTGTCGCAACCCACTGCTGGGCACGTCACAATTATGGCGGTAAGTCCGTCTTTGAGGAGTGGCTGGAAAGACAATACGGCGTCCTTACCTTCCGCATGACGCAGGCCCTCATGGTCAGTTCGACAGGTTCCTGCACTGGATTCGTGCGGAAGAAACACCCGGGTGTCACCATTGTGTGGACCACCCGGAGGATACGGTGGAGCATATGGTAGAGATGTGCCCCGCCTGGGCAGAGCACCGCCGTGTCCTCATGGGGGCGATCGGCGGCAGCGATCTCTCGCGCCGAGCCTTGATACAGGCCATGGTCCGGAGCGAGGAGTGGCAGGCGGTCGCCTCCTTCTGCGAAGCAGTAATACTAGCAAATGAGGGAGAGGGAACGGCCCTCATGCCCCAGCCGCTGGGATTCCGATTCCGATTTCCGGACTCCGTAGGCGCGGGCTTGCGGACGGCGAGCAATGGGTAGCTTGCCGTCCGACCGTCCGGTAACCGGCCGGACCGAGCCCAAGTCGTCGACGGCGCGTAGTGTTCCACGCGCGCCTCAAGATGTCAGAAAAACCGCAGGGGCCCTGCAGGGTCAAAGCCTACTGGGGCCATATGTGATGCGAAAGAGAACCCCGGGGCCCTGGAGCGAAGGCAAAGAAGGAAAGCGAGTTTAGTCAGTAAAAGTCTGACACGCCTTCCTGCCGATCCTGCCATCTAGATGTCATTAGATGATTTCCCACCTAAAATAAAAACTTTTTACAAAAAAAATACAACCGACTTCAAAGTAAAAAAAAATACTGAAAAGTGCAAAATAACTTTAATTTCGGAAGTCGGTGTTTCTATAATAGTTTTGTCTCTTCGTTATTTAACACCGACTTCTGAAATTAAAGTTATTTTGCACTTTTCAGTATTTTTTTTTACTTTGAAGTCGGTTGTATATTTTTTGTAAAAAGTTTTTATTTTACACTTTTTAGTTATGGTACCACCACTAAAAAGTACCCCTCAGCCAAACTTAAATACCCTATAGCCAGAGTGCATCTCATGACAATTCTAATAATCCCAAACACGGTTAGATTACATTAATTTATTACAGAGTTCCGATGCCTAACTTCAGGCTTCATCATCAGATCAGTTCGATATATTCCCCCTCTTCTTTCAGTCAGTCATCGACGGCACGTATAAACAAAGCAATTTTACTTGTTACGACGGTTTTGCTGTGATCCTATGAGGAGTTCTGTTCCATATCTTCGAATTTCATGATCAGATCATAACAATATTTCTATGGGACCAATTCGGAAGCATAACCTTTCAATAAAAAAAAAAATTTCAATATCGGTCCACAATTGACCGAGAAATCGGTGAACATACATAAAAAAAAAAAAAACATAGGTACATTCAACCGAACATATAACCTCCTCCTTTTTGAAGTCGGTTAAAAAAGGGCTACGGTCACTTTTTCAAACGTTGTACCCCACACCATTGTACCGTATTTTGGCTTTACAATTAAGTGCGTTTAATTCTTGTAAGCCGCAAGCGCGCGGGAAACTGCGCGATTGACCTCTCCTATTCACTTTATTATTTTTTAACACACTCGAAAACTCGCCTACCAGACACTACTGTTTGTAGGCACGCAATGTAGTCGTTTTCGCAGTAGTGCAGAAAAGTTCGGCGACCAACCCCTGCTACAATTTATTTGGTATAGTTAATTATGTATAAAATTTGTATCATTCTTGTCGCCGGACAGCTGCCGCTGGTCGCCGGAAAGCCTCTGATAAGTCGCACGAAAACAAAACTGCGTGCCAATTCTCACAATAATTTGTAGGTACCTACTATTATAACATAGATACCTTTTACGAAGAACCTTTTTATGAAGACTTCATAAACGTAATTATGTACCTATGTAAGTAATAATTAGGTAGTATGACTTAGTTACCTTTAACTACCGTAAAACCGTACAACTTTGCGATTTCTTGCGATTTTGTATTCCGCACTGTATATTTTAAATAATAATGTTATTTTTAATTACTAATTGTGCTACAACATTGTCTAATGTATCTAATGTTCTTTGCATAGAATACATAAAAATATCAAGAAAATATATGTTTATGTGCTAAAAACCTCAATTTGTACAGCCAGTGACGGATTAAGACTACTTGATGCCCTAAGCAATCTACGCCTGTGGGCCCCCCTATCCGTATGTCAACTAGAATCGAAAACTTTAAACCTTTACCGCCTACAAACATTATTTTTTTAACGGACTTCAAAAAAAAAGGAAGAAGTTATCAATTCGGTTGTATTTTTTTTAAATCATTTTTTTTAAGTTACCTCAGAACTCCGTCGTTTATGGATCGATTTGCAAAAATTTTTTTTCTCTTTATACGATATGCTTCCACATTGGTCCCATTTTTTTCAAAATCCAGTTCTGATGATGGGATCCATGAGGAATCGCACTTTAGCTATAAGGTACTATCTCGTAGGTGTTTCTCGGTATTGTTTGTTTCTTATTTAACACCGACTTCCGAAATTAAAGTTATTTTGATCCTTTTAGTGAAGTCTGTTATTTTTTTTTTTTGTGAAAAGTTTTTATTGTAAAATTAGGTGATGAGATGTAACGTACCCTAGAAGTGGAGTAGGTGCGACAACAATAAAAACCAAAGCATAATTTATTTATTAGGGGTTAAAGTATGAAATTGCCGATTTGTACTGAAAAATTGAAATTCGTTTTTTTTTTCATTTAGCATATTTATTTAATCAAAATAATTACCATTATTATCTATACATTGCTGCCATCTAATAGGAAGGTCATTAATGCTTTTGCGATAGAACTCTGGTGATCTAGATTCGACAAACTGTGTGTAAGCATTTTGTACTGCCTCCTGAGAAGAAAACTTTTTATCAAGTAGAAAATTGTCCCAATCACGAAAAAAATGGTAGTCCATTGGAGCAAGGTCTGGCGAATACGGAGGGTGACGAATGGTTTCTAATTGCAGTTCCTGTAGAGTTAAAATGGTTTCTCGTGCTGTATGAGGTCTCACGTTATCATGGAGCCATAATGGTGAAGATTGATTCATGAGTCGGGGCTGTTTTACTGCTAGTTTTGCTATCATTGTTCGAAGTTCGGCACAGTAGACATCTGCCGTTATTGCTTGACCAGATCGGAGAAAGCTATAGTGAATAACACCATGCTGAGATCACCATGCTGCGACCACCAAATAGTTACCATTACCTTTTTATTGGTAAGCTTTACTTTAGGACACTATTGCGGCGTTTGACATGGGGTCAGCCATTGCATTTTTCACTTACGGTTATCGTAAAGAATCCACTTTTCATCACATGTCACAATTCGATCCAATATTCTGTCATTTCTGTATCGATTCAACAAGGCAATACAAGTTTCAACACGTGTTTCTTTCTGCAGATCAGTCAAATCATGAAGCACCCATTTTTCATATTTTTTTATTGTTGGTAAGGTAACGGCAAACCATGCCGCTAATTCCTGGGTAGTTTGGCTCGGAACGGCTTCCACCATCTCTTTCAATTCATTGTTATTCACCTGCGTGGGCGGTCTTCCACGTGGTTAGTTCTTCAAATCAAAGTTTCCATCACATAAGCGTTTAAACCAAAATCGCACGGTGCGTTCATTAGCAGTCCCCTCTCCAAACGCAACATTGATATTGCGAGCTGTTTCTGCCGCGTTAGTTTCGCGTCGCAACTTGTATTCAAAAATCACTCGAATTTTCAAAGTATCCATCTTTCTTGTCTAAGCTGAATAAAAAACAACTGAAAGTCGATAATCGAATGTTGCACATTTTTTAACCGACTACAAAAAAAGGAGGAGGTTATCAATTCGGTTGTATTTTTTTTTTATGTTTGTTACCTTGAACTCCGTCGTTTATGGACCGATTGGCAATTGTTTTTCCCCTTAGAGGATATGCTTCCAGATTGGTCCCATTTTTTTCAAAATCCAGTTTTCATGATGAATCCATAAGGTATCGAGGGAACTCCTCAAATATTATAGGCAACCATATAGTTATTTTAGTATTTTCATCGAAGACTTAAGCATTTACAGTCAAAAAGTAACATTTGATGAAGTGGAACTGATGAAGTAGACCAGAAATGGCCAACGGAACTTCATACTCACTTAAATATCGCCATGTAGATAGTTAAGCGACTATGACAATACAAATAAATGAATGGTTCTGAATAGTTATTTTGAAAATGGTATCATCGAAGTGAACTGATGTTGATGATGGAGCCGGAAGGTAGGCACTGGAACTCCGTAATTAATCAATGTAATCTCGCCGTGTTTGGGCTTATTGGAATTGTCATAAGATGCACTTTGGCTATAAGGTACTATCGAACTGATCTGATGATGGAGCCGGAAGGTAGGCACAGGAACTCCGTAATTAATCAAAGTATCCTAGCCGTGTTTGGGCTTATTTGAATTGTCATAAGATGCACTTTGGGTATAAGGTACTATTAAACTGATCTGATGATGGAGCCGGAAGGTAGAAGGTAGACACAGGAACTTCATAATAAAACAATGTAACCTAGCAGTGTTTGGGTTAATTGGAATTATCATGAGAATAGGTACTCTAAAAAACTTAAAAAAATAATAATTTTGGAAGTCGGTGTTAAATAAGAAACAAACAATATCGAGAAACACTGACTTCCGAAATTAAAGTTATTTAGATTCTTTTAGTGCTTTTTTTAGTGTAGTCGATATTTTTTTTAGAAAAAGTTTTTTTTAAAAGAAGAACTTCATAGGTACCTACTATGTGAAAAAAGTTTCACTCAAAAATCTCAAACCATGAAGGTTTTATGTCAATTCGAAGTACCTATTACAATAAAACGGCAATTTCATACTTTAACCCCTATTATTACGTATGCATAGAAGCCGGTCGGCACAATTACTTAAAAAACAAAACATTTGACACAGATTAGCGGGGGGGCCGCGGGGTAGGGGTGGTTTGTGATTGGCTAATCGCAATTCCGGTGGATTTGAATTGCCGAATGCGCTAGTGCATTCGGCAATTGGGCAGCGAGTGGGCAAGCGGGAGCGGGGATAAGACCCTATACTCCATTTGTTTAGGTAGTTAACTAAAAGTAAACAATCTTGATATGTATTTTTATTTAAAAATAATCGTATAAAAGAGATACAAAGATTATTTAAATTTAGTTAATTACCAAACATCGGTATAGGTAAATAACAAATTGTAAATATTTTTAGATAAAATTTTTAGACAACTTTTATATAAAAGACATGTCAAGATTGTTTACATTTAGTTAATTACCTAAACAGATGAAGTATAAGTCGGATTCTATGTCAACATAAAACCCGCGAATTTTCAAATTAGTCCTAGAAACTTTTTTTGTTGTGTTTTTTGGTGACATGAGAGTGACATATGATGCCCTAAGGACGGCTTTCTTTTGTGCTTCTTCTGGTGCCCCCCCAGACGTGATGCCCTAGGCAATTGCTTAATTTGATTAAGGGTTAATCCATCACTGTGTACAGCGGGCCAAATTTATAGTACCTACTTTTTACAAGTTTGCCCAATTTGCAGAAACTTTCGTATCTTCGGTATTTTCTACTTGAGGAACATAAGCATAAAGGGTGATTCTAGAAAAAATGACAATCTATCATAGGATTCTATTACTATACAAGTAAACGTTCATATTGAATATCAAAGAGTGGGCAAAGTCGAAATGGTTTTTTTGTGGTTTTGCTTACAAACAAAACGATGAATTAGGGTTGTCTCTTTTTATTGCTGATTAATATGGTTACGCAGGCCTACTTTTCTCAAATTTAATTTAACATTGAGGGGACAAACCTAACAGTAATATTTTGGTGGACAAAGTCAAAACAACTGCTTGAGAAAGACGAATTTAACATTGACAACCATCATATAATTTATATTTTGAGAGATTTTGCGTTGGATCTTTCTTGTTTATTTATTACAATCTAACTATTAATACTGTAATTAAAAACTCGACACAGAAAAAGTTTTTCACACGACTTTTGGTCCGCAAATTACCTATAGATACCATCAACTTTGACATTTTATTCGGCTGTAATAAAATGTCATAGTTGGTGGCGTAATTTGCGGACTGGAGTGAAATTGGGAAAAATCAGTTACGTAGTGTTGTCAGGGATATATTTTTTCTTCTTTAGATTATTTTAATATTAAAAACAACTAATATACAGGGTGTTTGGTGCATCGTGTGCCAAATTGAAATGGTCGACGGGACGACGGGAGGGGTCATCTGCTATCCTTTCAGACCCCTAAACACTTCTCATGCCCTGTGGTTTTTTTTTCATCGACTTTTTATTGTTTTATGAAAATAAGGCCCAAATTCTTCATTCAAATACAAATTAAAAAATATATATATGGTGTAGACTGAATTTTAATTTTATTTAGATGTTTATTGTATTAGAGTACTTTTAAATTAAAAATTAGTGACATTAGCTATCTATTTTTTTTTAAATTTACTTGCAAAGTTTTGGGCTTGAATTAAAGCTGTCCATGTTACAGCTATTTACTTGGCGATAAAAAAATAACCAAAAGCGACCGGATTCTGCCAACTTCCTCAAAAATTGTCTAGTTTATCCTCTTGCTAGTGATGTGCCACATGCCATAAAAATCTTTTTATAACTTTGTGAATTCGCTAGAATTGTGAATCGAGTCACATAAGACTAATATTCAAAATTATGATTTAAAAAATATTTTTGCTTAAATGATACCTGAAAAACCTGTTAAAAATGTTATCTCACTCTTATAAGGAAAAATCTGTCTCGTATCTCTCTTTTCGTGGGTTTTACTAGAAATGAAAAAAAAAGGAAATTGCATTTTTAACATTTATTTCAAAATTTTTACAAATCCTGCTCAAATTGTTGGCCTCTGTTGTGAATTCAGGCTCAACATCTGTTTCGTATTTCAGCAGTCGTTGTAAGAAGTCGTATTTTCTCCTTAATTGTATTGAAAGCCGTTTCAATGCCATATATATATTTTTTTAATTTGTATTTGAATGAAAAATATGGGTCTTATTTTCATAAAACAATAAAAAGTAGATGAAAAAAAATCCACAGGGCATGAGAAGTGTTTAGGGGTCTGAAAGGATAGCAGATGACTCCTCCCGTTGACCATTTCAATTTGGCACACGATGCACCAAACACCCTGTATATTACCTGTTTTTTGAATATTTGTGAAAAGTAGATTGCTGGGCAAACTCAGATCAGTTGGGCAATCTTGTAAGGTTTTACGGTACTACTTAATTATTTTTGTGTAGGTGTATGGCTCTTAGCCCTGGCAGCTCGCAATAAAGTGCTTTTCCCGGCTACAATTACAAACTTTATGCACTTTGTAACAAAGTGTAGGTACGAGTAGGTATATCGAGACTATTTATTTATTAACCGACTTCTAAAAAAGGAGGAGGTTCTCAATTCGGATGTTTGTATTTTTTTTTTTTTTTTTTATGTTTGTTCGCGCATAACTTCGTCGCTTGCCAACCGATTTGAAAAATTGTTTTTTTGTTGGAAAGGGTATACTTTCCAAATGGTCCCATAGTCACCAAGTCGGGATCTGATGATGGAATCTTGGCGAAATCGAGGGAACTCCTCAAATATTATAGGCAATTATATAGTGATTTATGTATTTTCATCGAGAACTTAAGCATTTACAGTCAAAAAGTAACATTTGATGAAGTGGAACTGATGAAGAAGACCAGAAATGGTCAACGGAACTTCATACTCGCATAGATATCACAATGAAGATACTTATGCGACTATGACAATACAAATGAATCAATGGTTCTGAATAGTTACTTTGAAAATGGTATCATCGAAGTGATCTGATGATGATGATGGAGCCGGAAGGTAGGCACTGAAACTCCGTAATTAATCAATGTATCCTAGCCGTGTTTGGGTTTATTAGAATTATCATGAGATGAACTTTGGCTATAAGGTACTATCGAACTGATTTGATGATGGAGCCGGAAGGTGAAAGGTAGACACAGGAACTTCATAATAAAATAATGTAACCTGGCAGTGTTTGGGTTAATTGGAATTATCATGAGAAATTGGCACTCTGCTTATAAGTGTACCTATCGCAACTAAAAAGTGTGAAATAAAAAGCTTTTTACAAAAAAAAAATAACCGACTTCACTAAAAAAAACACTAAAAAGATCAAAATAACTTTAATTTCGGAAGTCGGTGTTAAATAAGATACTGTATAGTAATACCGAGAAACACCGACTTCCGAAATTAAAGTTATTTTGATCTTTTTAGTGTTTTTTTTAGTGAAGTCGGTTATTTTTTTTTTGTAAAAAGCTTTTTATTTATATACACTTTATTGGTCTAGTGGTCAGTGGCCCTGGCTGCTATGACGGAGGTCGTAGGTTCGATTCCCACCCAGGACAAATGTTTGTGTGATGAGCACGAACATTTGTTCTGTGTCTGGGTGTAATTTATCTATATTATGTATGTATTTAGAAATATATAACTATGTTTATCAGTTGTCAAGTACTCACATCACAAGCTTTGCTTAGTTTGGGACTAAATGCCGTTGTGTAAAAGTTGTGGTATATTATTTACAATCGCCCAAGGCGCAAAGAAAGGCCCAAAGGCGGCCTTATCACACTTGGCGATTTCTATAACTATTTTTTAACTGGGGCCAAGACAAGAGTCCTCCTGGGAACAAATCTTTCCGGCAGCTTCGCTCTTCTCCAGCCCCACATAAAACCCTAATGATGGCGATTTTTTTCTACTATTCATAAACTTGCAGGTGTTGCGACCCGAATCCAACCCTTCCCATTTCGAACTTGTGCAGATTCGATTCTTTTTCAAAGTATGGATTAATGATGATTTCATGACTCGACTAAAATTCAAGATCAAAGCCAATATTATTGATTATCATAATTGTTATTTTTGCATATTCATGACTTTAAAAATGATACCTATTGACAGAAATCGATAGCTTTGTTCTTGTAATAATGCTATAGGTGAAGGGGTTAGATAGATATTTGAATAGTTTTTTTTGCAAGTAACATTAAATTCATTAATGGGTATTTTTTAATAGTCGATTATGTGATGTGCATATTCATGAGTTACTCATAAATTAGTAAGTTGTATCTATTGAATAGTTTGACACTCATTTGATAGGCACGTGTGTGTTTGAAAATAATATTCAACATCGGTGCATTTTTCGGGCTCCTACAAAGTTGTAGGGTTAACCCCAAGCGAACGTTGGCGTTCGCTCTCTCATTGTCTTTCTATTGTGTCTCTAATTACGGTATTCGAAAGGTAAAACGGCCGTCACTCATTACTCCAGCATTATGCCAGGTTTAGAAAGATTAAAAAAGTAGTTAAGTGCGAGTCGGACTCGCGCACTGAGGGTTCCGTACAAACTTACATATGAAAACAGTTCAATTCCCGAATTGAGTTTCGAAGATTTATCCGAATTTCAAAAAAAGTTTTTTTTTGTTACGTGTCTAACTACAAATTCTTGTTTTTAGATTTTTTCTATACTTGTGCTATGAGACCTTTCTTCATGCCAAATTTCAGGATTCCAGGTCAACGGGAAGTATGTACCCTATGAATTTTGATTCCCTTGAATGTGTCGAAATATACGTTTTTTGCGACATAAACGGCCGTATCTTTTTTTTCGTTAACACAGAAGTTTGGTTTTTCCACAGCTTCAAGGGACTGCAGACCTGATATGGTTTTAATTTCAACTCGATAGCACCACGCGTTCTCGAGATAAAGGGTCTTGACAGACAGACAGACAGAGCGACGGACGGACAACAAAGTGATCCTATAAGGGTACCGTTTTTTTCCTTTTGAGGTACGGAACCCTAAAAATAATCTTTCTATATTATATTTTTGCAGATTTATCAGTCAACTGTCTCACGGATCTAATGTTCTTTTTTTTAAGAGATGGGAAATCATTAAATAATTTCGGTTACTCTGGATGGAGCGAGCGGAAGTGTTAGACTTTTACTGACTAAAACCCACCTGTTCCAGGGTCGGTCGCGGTGTGACTCTTACGAACAATCCCTGAACGCCCTGGCAGGTCACGGATAACGTCTACCATTCAAAACCTTGATTCTTTGTTGGTCTGGTGGTCGCAAGCGTGACTACTGAGCAAGAGGCTCAGAGTTCGATTCTCTGTCGGTCGGAAATTGGGTATTTTTAACCGACTTCAAAAAAAGGAGGAGGTTATTCAATTCGGTTGTATTTTTTTTTTTTATCATTATTTTTTTTTTATGTTTGTTACCTCAGAACTCCGTCGTTTATGGACCGATTAGCAAAAATTTTTTTTCCCTCTATAGGATATGCTTCCAGATTGGTCCCATTTTTTTCAAAATCCAGTTCTGATGATGGGATCCATGAGGAATCGAGGGAACTCCTCAAATATTATAGGCAATCATATAGTGATTTTGGTATTTTCATCGAGAACTTAAGCATTTACAGTCAAAAAGTAACATTTGATGAAGTGGAACTGATGAAGAAGACTAGAAATGGTCAACGGAACTTCATACTCACATTGATATCACAATGAAGATAGTTAAGCGACTATGACAATACAAATAAATGAATGGTTCTGAATAGTTACGTTGAAAATGGCATCATCAAACTGATCTGATGATGATGATGGAGCCGGAAGGTAGGCACTGGAACTCGGTAATTAATCAACGTAACCTAGCCGTGTTTGGGCTTATTAGAATTGTCATGAGATGCACTTTGGCTATAAGGTACTATCGGACTGATCTGATGATGGAGCCGGAAGGTAGGCATAGGAACTCCGTAATTAATTAATATATCCTAGCCGTGTTTGGGCTTTTTAGAATTGTCATGAGATGCACTTTGGCTATAAGGTACTATCAAACTGATCTGGTGATGGAGCCGGAAGGTGGAAGGTAGACACAGGAACTTTATAATAAAACAATGTAACCTAGCAGTGTTTGGGTTAATTGGAATCGTCATGAGAAATAGGTACTCTGTTTATAAGTGTATCACAACTAAAAAGTGTAAAATAAAAACTTTTTACAAAAAAAAAAAATAACCGACTTCATTAAAAAAAACACTAAAAGGATCAAAATAACTTTAATTTCGGAAGTCGGTGTTAAATAAGAAACAAACAATACCGAGAAACACCGACTTCCGAAATTAAAGTTATTTTAATCCTTTTAGTGTTTTTTTTAATGAAGTCGGTTATTTTTTTTTTTGTAAAAAGTTTTTTCGTTGTTAAATTTGCACTCAGAGTCTGGATCCTAAATTGATGGATCTAAATAGATATCTACACCTTGTATATTGGAACTTGGAACTGTTGAGATAATTTAGCAACCCATTTGTCAAGCCAACAACCTCTCTCTTGAAGGTTTGGGGATTTCTTTTAAAAGAGGTGGTCTTCCTCGCGGCATGGGCGATTAAATCAAGACCCTCAACTCCCATCGAAAGTCAGAGACATAACCTTTATAATCTGGGGCTACGATACTAACAGTGGTAGAAGGAGGATGCGACTTCCTCCTGCCTGGCCTGTCCATACTACTTCCAAACACCTTAGCCTGTCCATACTACTTCCAAACACCTTAGCCTGTCCATACTACTTCCAAACACCTTAGCCTGTTCATACTACTTCCAAACACCTTAGCCTGTCCATACTACTTCCAAACACCTTAGCCTGTCCATACTACTTCCAAACACCTTAGCCTGTCCATACTACTTCCAAACACCTTAGCCTGTCCATACTACTTCCAAACACCTTAGCCTGTCCATACTACTTCCAAACACCTTAGCCTGTCCATACTACTTCCAAACACCTTAGCCTGTCCATACTACTTCCAAACACCTTAGCCTGTCCATACTACTTCCAAACACCTTAGCCTGTCCATACTACTTCCAAACACCTTAGCCTGTCCATACTACTTCCAAACACCTTAGCCTGTCCATACTACTTCCAAACACCTTAGCCTGTCCATACTACTTCCAAACACCTTAGCCTGTCCATACTACTTCCAAACACCTTAGCCTGTCCATACTACTTCCAAACACCTTAGCCTGTCCATACTACTTCCAAACACCTTAGCCTGTCCATACTACTTCCAAACACCTTAGCCTGTCCATACTACTTCCAAACACCTTAGCCTGTCCATACTACTTCCAAACACCTTAGCCTGTCCATACTACTTCCAAACACCTTAGCCTGTCCATACTACTTCCAAACACCTTAGCCTGTCCATACTACTTCCAAACACCTTAGCCTGTCCATACTACTTCCAAACACCTTAGCCTGTCCATACTACTTCCAAACACCTTAGCCTGTCCATACTACTTCCAAACACCTTAGCCTGTCCATACTACTTCCAAACACCTTAGCCTGTCCATACTACTTCCAAACACCTTAGCCTGTCCATACTACTTCCAAACACCTTAGCCTGTCCATACTACTTCCAAACACCTTAGCCTGTCCATACTACTTCCAAACACCTTAGCCTGTCCATACTACTTCCAAACACCTTAGCCTGTCCATACTACTTCCAAACACCTTAGCCTGTCCATACTACTTCCAAACACCTTAGCCTGTCCATACTACTTCCAAACACCTTAGCCTGTCCATACTACTTCCAAACACCTTAGCCTGTCCATACTACTTCCAAACACCTTAGCCTGTCCATACTACTTCCAAACACCTTAGCCTGTCCATACTACTTCCAAACACCTTAGCCTGTTCATACTACTTCCAAACACCTTAGCCTGTCCATACTACTTCCAAACACCTTAGCCTGTCCATACTACTTCCAAACACCTTAGCCTGTCCATACTACTTCCAAACACCTTAGCCTGTCCATACTACTTCCAAACACCTTAGCCTGTCCATACTACTTCCAAACACCTTAGCCTATCCCTCGAGAAGATGAGGCGCAGCTGGTATCAAATTCCTCAAAGGCCCGAAAAATCGCCAAACTTAATGAATGCGATCATCGGATTCCTGCGACGATCATTCGTTCTGCGACCAATGTGCCCTGGTCACTGTTACTGTGACGCACAGAACCGTGTACCAGGATTGTAGCGACACCTAAAGGAGACCTAGATATATCAAACAGTGGACATCTTTCGGCTGAAATGATGATGATGACTAGTGCAAGATTTAAAAAAAAAACAATCTGAATGACGTTCACGTGTGTGGATGTTACCAAGTTATTTTCAAAGCGTTCAAAGACGATCCTCTTAAAACTCGTTGGAGATGATTACGGTAGGTACATTCCTCAAGTACGGCAATGGCTCAACAATGTTGTCTCATTAAAGACAACACTATTTCAAGCTTAGTGAAAAAGTCGAAATATTGATCAAAGTTAAATGTGCCGGCGCGGTGTCGTTAAGACCACTGTGCTGGGCTTGTCAAAGTGCGTTCCTACCTTTTATAATGGACACCATTTTTCGAACGAAAGATAATTTTACCTCGTGCTCGGTAAATAGAGTATCCATTGAAGGAGGAGTCTTTTTAATGTTATGAAAGGCTGGATGAGAATCATTAAGTGTATTTTAACAAGTGCAGGCCCCTATTGATAAACCAGTAAACAAATAGGTACCTAGGTAATAAAAAGTGTACAAATTTATCATTTACTAGCTGTCATATTGGAGAAAAATTATTACAGTGTTAAAGAATATTTAGAAGATAAGTCGCTAATAGCTTGATACATAAAAATTAACTTTATTCTACCATACCCAGCAATTACATAATTGTTCAATATTAATGACATGGCTTTTATTAATTCAATACAATTCCAATTTTTATTACAATAATATTTATATTTTATTAATTGATTCATATTTAATAATTAATAGGTTAATAAATGAGCCTTCATTCGTAAATAAATATTTGTACGCCATAGTATGGCAGGATATGCTGGAACCAAAATTGTAATATCTATTGTACCCTAATCTAACAAATAAACATTATTGATTGATTGATTGATTGATAGCTCACCCGCGTCATTGGTTTCTACTCCGCTCCTATTGGTCTTAGCGTGATGTTAATAGGCCATAGCCATATAGCTTCACCGTGGCCTCCGGGTGGTCCTCACAAAGGTGACACCTGGGCGTTTATTCCGCCTGAATCCGGAACAGGAACCTGCCGAACTAATCATATCCGATATGGACCTGTGTCATGCGGGAGGTGAGGACGCAGTGGTGCCTCTTCAGCCACTCCTCAAAAACGGGTTTTACCACCATGAGTGTGGCGTGCCGAAATGCCAGTACCTACCTACGGGCATGATTGCATCGAATTAGTAAATTACTACTGTTGACAGTATGTATACTAAATCTGTTGACTAGCGAAAGGGAAACTCGTGGTGCTGGAACGTGAGGGCAAAGAATGAACATAAGTGTGGTTTTAGCCAGAAAAAGTCTGATACGCCCTCGCGCCCCGCCCTAGGGCCCTGATGATTTCCCACCTTAAAAAACGGTATACTAAAACTTTTTTTTTTCTTTACAACAAAAAATCGTTGCCCCATTGGAATTACTCCTGTATTGTGGGTACGTTCACAATGTATATACACAAAATACCCAGACCCGAAACAAAGGCTTAGTAGTAGGCTACACAAATATTTGTTCCGTGCGGGAATCGAACTCGCGAGACGCAGCGCAGCAGCCAGTCACTCAACCACTGCACCAACCGTGCAGTCCGTATTCATAAATCCATGTATCCGTTTCAATAAATTAAAAAGCTGGGCAAGTGCGAGTCGGACTCGCACACTGAGGGTTCCGTATAAACTAACTTATGTAAATAGTTCAATTCCCGAATCGAGTCTCGAAGATTTTTCCGAACAGAAAAAAGTATTTTTTTTTTGTGACGTAACTACAAATTTTCAGTTTTCAGATTTATTCCTATACTTGTGCTATAAGACCTTGCTTCATGCCAAATTTCAGGGTGCTAGGTCAACGGGAAGTACCCTATAAATTTCGATTTCCGATTTTTGCGACATAAACGGCCGTATCTTTTTTTTCATATTTTTCCGTTAACTTAGAAGTTAAATTTTTTCACAGTTTCAAGGGATCGCAGACCTGAGTATATGGTTGTAATTTCAACTTGATGCCTCCATGCGTTCTTCTAAAGAAGATAAAGGGTCTTGACAGACAGATAGACAGACAAATGGACGGGCGGACAACAAATTGATTCTATAAAGGTTCCGTTTTTTCCTTTTAAGGTACGGAACCCTAAAAAATCGAGTCATATCTGCCCTCATTAAAGTGTGCGATAAATAACCACTGAATAATCGTTATGCCATCATTACTAGGTAATTGTCCGTGCATATTCACTTTCCGAAAAAATAAGTGCTGCCTGCTATGAAATTAAATTATGATTGCGCTCATCAAGCTGGATGAAGATGCTTATAAAGAGCTCTTCTTATTTTTTTAGTATTGATAACCTGCATCCAAGAAATGTGTAAATCGTTAAATTTTGCATGAAAATACTGTTTTGTTAACTTTAAATACTTAGGCTGGAATTGACGGCTGATTCCGTATCAAGATTGGGTAAGATGATGTCTTCTTTATATATTTTGCGCTTAATAAAAGGTGTTTTGAAATATTACTTTAATATTATTTTTATCACCCTTTTGTTTATAATATATATACCTACTAGCGGTCCCAACAGAGGTTGTCCTGTCCAGGGTTTAGGAAGTAGGGGTTGTATTTTTTTTGTAAAAAGTTTTTTTTTACCGTCGTATTTTTTGACACTGTCGTGTAAGATAAGATAAGATAAATTTTATTTATCAATAACATGTGTAGGTTATAAATCAGTTGGAACGATAACAAAAACAAAAAAAGTTTCAACATGTTTTGCCTAGAAAGGCGTACAAATACAATAAGTTAAATCCAAAATACAATAATAATAAAATCTTATGAGCAAAAATCCTAAAATTACTTCAAATTAATTAAAATAATTATGAAAATGTCTAAATTACATAATAAGTGTAAAAACAAATTGTTTTGTGATAAGAGTCTGCGGATATAGCTAATATAAGCGCTCCTTCGTAAAGCCATTTGCATTCCAACAAGCTACAAAACCCAATTATTCATATCTTCCCACGGTAAAAGGCTTGCGAGCGACCCTCCCACGGTCATCGCAGCCTGCCCACTTGTCCTGCCTTTCTTCAATATCCTACAAATCACGGACACAATAACATGAGAGCTATACAATGTGTGACATCTTATTGTCCGGTTTGAAGTCTTCATTTTAAGTTTTACTGTGGTTTATACTTGAGGACTTATTGGAGGTTTTTAAGTTTTATTTTTAATAAAATATACAAATTCAAGCTCTCTAATCACTAGTTCTTTAATCTTTTACTGAGCTAATAGATGGAAAGATAGACTCTCTCTCTCTTATGGTGTAAAATAAAGAGTATACTTATCTATTTTATCTTGCTTACTCAACCGCTATTCACTTTCATCTTTTTCTAACGCCATAGGTATGTAAGGAACCTTTCTATACCTACCAAGGACCTGGGGCTTCACGGTCTTATAGATACGCTCTATATATTCTAAACTAATATTATAAAGCGTATAATTATAATTTTGTAATGAATCCCTTCATCTGACCCCTGAGTTTGTTCCGGTGTTTCTTCTCAGGGTAGTCAGCTAGGAAACACCGGCCTCATCTAGTTTAAAAATGACGAAAAAAAAATTGACGTGTAAAAGTGTTTTTTAAACCTATTTACAAAATAAATATCATTTATCAATCAATTCAAAAACTACTGGATCGATATTTCAAAAAAAAAACACCAGTAGAATGAGTAGCATTCTGCGCTGAAGTGGCTAGGCTATAGTTATATTCACTACTTTAACGCGGAAGGAGCCGCTAAAAGAAACTTAACAACAAGCTCACATCATAAACATTATATATTTGAAGTACATAAGAAACATAAATATTTACTGATTATTTATACTAAACCTAACTAACGTACAGTCAGGAGTCAAAAGTGCAGTTGCACCAGTTTCCAATGCTAGTGGCAAGAATTTATTTGTAGTAGAAGTTTTGTGGTCCAGAACTAGGTTATTCAATAGTTTTGATTTTACGCTACAAACCAGTCATGAACCATTGACTCTCTTCTACGAAGAAATTTTAGATACTTTAGCATTACTAAAGTGCAACTGCACTTTTGACCCGTAACTATACATACATTATTTATGGTTTAAGGTTATACAAAAACAAAATAAAGCAGGCATCGAAGTATTCCTCCTCGCTGTAATCTGGAAACGTGCCTGGGAGTCTTTGCTAAAATAAAACGCATTGTACTAATAATAAAATTGGACAGTGGGTCCAGTCGATGTATTCAGAATATTGGGCTAAGTGATCAAACAGGTCCATTTCAAGGGGGTCCAGTTGACCAAAGACTCCTAGAAGACTGGTAGTATGATAATTATTAGAGCAATTATTACTTTGTATTATAGCAGTAACATCTAGAGCATTTCAATAGGTAGCTTGTACTTAAAGTTAAGTTTACAAAACAAATACGCCACACCATCGACAATTGCATCACTACTTACCATCAGGTGGGATCGCAGTCAAGCACTATATGTATATTATTAAAAAAAAAACTTATTACAATTTATTTTGCCTACTAGCGGTGTCTTCTATGTTATTGTTAGCGATTCAATAAAGAAAGGATTTCATACACAGTTGATCGCGTTTTTTTTTCGTGGGAATCTCAGGTAACCATTGCGTGCCCGGTGCCATACTAAGTATACCATATCCAACGGAGTGAAAGGATCAATCAATGAACGCTTTTTGCAGGCTTGCGGCTGCAGTCAACGGTGTTAGGTTAAGGGGAAGTGCATTTACGTTTTTATTTTTATTATTGATAGGCTTGCGTTTGACAATTATCTCACCTGATGGTAAGCGATGATGTGGGCGACGATGGAGCACGCTTGCCTAGAAGTAAGCTATTCACTCTTGATTTAAAGACCCCTAGGTTGTAGCTATCAGGAAACGCAGACTCTGGCAGGGTATTCTACTCCTTAGCTATACGCACAATTAATGTGTTCCAAAAAAGTTTTGTGATTATTGAGATCAAAGAGTTATTGTAATTGTCTATTAATTTTGATGAAAAGTACAAGCGTAGGGTCGAGCTATACACTTTTTATAGATACGGGAGCTACATCTGCCAAAAACTGCTTTACACTTTGGCAGAAATATATTAATTTGTGTAAACGAGGTCGCCATACCAAAAAGCTTTTTTTTTTCATGTGTATGTGTATCGTAGTTGGGTACTTATAGGAAGGTTGCCTATATTGTACCAGTTAACGAACTTTACAAGCTATCACAAAAACTATTTAACGGCAGCGATTGTATCATGTTAGTAGTACTGCTTTTTAGTGTCGCCAATTCAAAACTAAATATTATGGTTTGGTAGATTTTTGATTCACCCCTACCCGACTTAACCCTATATATGTTTTTTTTATGTAGTATATATATGTTTTTACCCGAAATAAATTTATGATTATTTTGTACGGCTTTGTATCTCTCAGGACTTTGGTCCTGGAACTTTGGAAGATGACTTCCCAAAAAGATGACTTTCTTTCCTCGTCAGGACGAGGCGCCAAAGTCAACACGCAGAAGCCCCTCAGACACTTTTCATGGGACGGGTCACCAACCCACGATTATCCTTGTACAGAGTACGCGCTATACAAGCGCACCCAAGGACAACCCTCTGTTAGTAGGAAACTATCCATTACCTATGGAAAACAAAATTATATGGCTGTGGTTTTGTATTATTTAGTTTATAAAATAAATAAATAAAGTGAACAAAAATAAAAATCTTTTATTTTCAGGCATCAAGGCCTATAGTGAATGAGTACAGACAAATTTACTTAAATTACTAGTCAGTAGGTCATCACAAAAACGAATACAAATACATAGACAATCAGGCAATCTAATGAGAATGGTTTATCAAGCTCCACGCTATACATGCAGCTTGATACACCTACCCATTGTAGGCCCATCCAGCCTGTCCGCAAATACCTTCAAGATTTATTATTATTAACAAATGCCTACGAGTTAAATCATAAGACACACCTGATCTTCTGAAATCCGCTTAACTTTCCTACAAGGTTTCATACTCGCCTATTCGTTAGAATCTTCGCCTTAACGCAGGTAAGCGTGGGAGAAATGCGCTTGCCCGCAAGTGCACCGGTCCATGGGAAACCAACTGCGATTCACTTTACAACACTTTCCTTACCTTTTTGGGTTTGCTATATTTCCCAGAATTCAATTAATTATATGAAGAACATCCATCTATCTATTAATGATACTAATATTACAAATTAATTAAGTATATAATATATGTGTATGTATATCCGTCATCCCTCAAATGCATTCTTAAACGGCTGAACGCATTTAGATGAAATTTGACATACCGGTCCACCATGCCCGGAATAGAACATAGGATACCTTTTATTCCGCTAACTCCTCGTACACCACGTTGCGGGTTTTGATGCGATTTTCACTATAAAAAAGAGTAATAAACGATGAAGGTTCATGTGTATAATTTGCGTTCGAGTGAAACCGGGGCGGGGCGCTAGTTAGATAAGACACTCGTCTTAAGATAAATATGCTCTATTTTACTTAGATCTGGTATTCCGGCCGAAGTACTGCGTAGAAGTTCTTGAAACCAAGTTGGATAAAAAGTCGTTATCTACCAAAAATAAGGTAGACGCAGTCGTAAGATTTACTCGACCTACTTTAAGTCGAAAAACTTATTCCTACGTGCGAATAATATTCTGTCTGGACCCGTATTAAATCTTTTGAGAGCGACTTAAAAAAACCTCAATAATATTATATGACATCGACGATCGATTTCGGCGACGATCGACAGCTTCCTGCCATCATAATTCGACACAATGCCTCATTTGGACATTCAATAAGACGGAGAAATTCGCAACTGAAATAGCAAGATAATATTTATGGAAATTGTTAAAGAGTTGGACAAAGAGTCGTGATGCGTCCGTCCACTCAGTACCGACAGTACCTACCTACGTCCATACGTCTTTAGTAGGTATAGAATAGACTTATGTAGGTATATGTTACCGGCAATCTGTGTAATCCAGTATTCTATACAATACCTAGGCGTACGTAATGCGCTTAGGTAATGTATGAAATATTATTTATTTTATACTTTGCCTGGGTATTGTATACAATACCGAATGCGCAGCCAGTATTGTGTGTAAAAAACGAGAGGAGAGAAGGAGGTGACCTAATTTTAGGGTACCTGAAACGGACTGGTTAGGTTAGAAGGCTAAGGTGGCAGCGAGGCTCTCGCCTTAGCCTTCTTGGTGCCTTGGTTATTTTTTTTTAACCGCCTGGAAATAGAAGCTTTACTTTAAACCCCGCAGTCAGAAATAGAACCTGAGTACTTGTAAACAAATTACATTATGTTACCTATAGCCAGAAGAATGTCTAATTTCACGTTAATTTTATTATGTACTAGCTTTTGCCCGCAGATTCGCCCGCGTACATAAAGCAGCTTTCTATCGGTGAAAAAATTTCAGCAATCGGATCAGCCCCCCTAGCCAAGTCACAAACGATAAACGTAAACTCTAAGTAGTCTTTAATAGATTTTCAACTTTATGTAATTGGATATAAAGTTGAAAATCTATTGAAGATTACATAGTGTTTTCGTTCGTTCCGGTCGCTAACGCTCAGTAGTCTTTAATAGATTTTCAACTTTATGCTCTTAGTTATAAAGTTGAAAATCTATTGGAGATTACTAAGCGTTCACGTTTATCGTTTGCAACTTGGCTAGGGGGGCAGTACTTTCAGAGATTACCCCTACAAACAAAAAAAAACATAAAAACCAAACTTTACCTCTTTATAATATTATACCTTATATATTATTTATATCTTAAATATATATAAATCTCGTGTCACAATGTTTGTCCTCAATGGACTCCTAAACCACTTAACCGATTATAATAAAATTCGCACACCATGTGCAGTTCGATCCAACTTGAGAGATAGGATAGTTTAAATCTCAAAAAAAAAAAAAACTATTATCACGCGGGCGAAGCCGCTGGCAGACGCTAGTAATATTATAATAATATTATATATATTATATTATTATAATATAATATTATAACACTACTATTATAAAGAGGTTACAGTCCTATTTTTGGTTCGCAGGGTTCAAAGTAAGGCTCCTATTTTCGGCGGTTGTAAAAAAAATAAACGCGAAGGTTCATTACCTAACCTGTACGTGTCAAGGAGCCTTAAAATTACGTAAATTCTTTCTCGTCTTTTACACACATTGATTTTAAGAAGCAATAGAACATGTTTCATTTGCCCGTCATTCTATAGGTAGGTCGGTTAATATTGATAAATATAGTCCTATTTATTTTACACATTGCCGGTAGATCAGCAGGTACTCTATACAATTCCTAGGAATTGTATATGTCATGATATGGCCTACTAAAACTGGCCAGATCGTTTAAACTTTAACATTTGATGATATGTCAATCCTCATTTGGCCACATCATTGATGTAGGATTTCTATGATAATAACAGGTCTAAAGAAAAAAGGCAAAATGAGGACTGAAATCTCATCCAACTTTAAGGTAGAGATAGCGGGACGAAGTGGACAGATTTCGCCAAAACTGGAAGGAGGAAACGCGGACTCGTGGAAGATGGAAGGAGTGAAGGGACTGAGGGAGGCCCTTATCCGGGTGTGGGAGAGAACAGATTGGTAAAAATCAACAACAAAGTAGTTATAACCTACGCATCATGCAGGAAAGTAAGTAAGAATAACCATAGTCTGCCTATTTAAACATTAAAGATGTTAATCTGAAAGGAGACAGGAAATAAAACGCTTTTCTGAGAGAACTGATGTATCCGCACTTCATGTAAGACGCAGCTACCAATATTGGTAAGTAGTTAAGTACAGATTACACACGAATTACATTACGGTTTTAGTAGCGTCTTAACCTTTATCAGTTAATCTTAATCGACGGTTAATTATGTTGATCCGGCCGACGCTGCTAATGGTTATGGTCTCAATATGTATTTATGTAAAGCAATAACGATTTTTCATTGCATTCTATTGCTACCGGCTTCGGCAACAGCGCTGGTGTATGTCTACGTAGCTACTTACGTTTGGCCAAGATATGGTTTTTTTTTTCGAGGTGGGAAATCCAAAGAAAAAGTGAATGGATTGTGTAAGGAGTGATATGAAAGAAAAGGTAGTTAGTGATAGCATGAAACATTTTGCACCGACCCCAAGGACACGGGTAGGAAGATGGTGATGAGGTGGGAAATCATCTAATGACTTCTCCCACCCTAAGGTGGACTGGGAAGGCGAGTCAGACTTTTGTGACTAAAACCACACCTATGTTCTTTATGTTACCTTTGGCGTTCTAGGTCCACGAGTATCCTTGTTATACTTATGTTTTCCCATGGCCCTAGCAGGCATCGGCCCTTGCCAACTCACGTAGGTTTGATAAAGTCGGAATATAGAATGCATTGATATTAAAAATGTTTTATATGAAATTCATTTAAAATTAATTTTCGTGCTGTCTCACTTATCACGGTTGTCGTACGAAGGGTATTATAATACAAGTCGTAATGTTCCTGGCTATGACTTCAATTGAAAGTTTATGTCAACGATCTTTTATTGATTGTTATCTCTTTAATTTTTCGCATTTGTTCGGGAGGTGGTCGCCGGACCCGCCGGCTGTCGGCGAGCTCCGTAGCGAATGGCTAATTATTTTAATCAAGGAATAATCGAATTCTTTGTTGGGGAGATGAAGGTGATTGTGCGCCGTCGTCACATGTCATGTGCATTAATATGCGCACTAAACCGTTAAAATATCGCGCTCACACGGAACAAACACGCCGCGCCGTGTGTGGTCCACTGCGCCCTAATGGAAACCAATGCAAATTTCAATATTTATCAACAAATGTGAGCGCATTGCGCCACTGAGATATGCGGTTATGCAAAATACTTATTAAGTGGAAGTTATTGGGTTTAGAATGGAGCAGCCTTTCAGTTACGTGCTTTTAATGACTTTTAGCTTTAAAAGCATTGTTTATGGGACTTGCTCGTGCCGTAACGTTACTTGTGTTATTTCAAGGTTTTATAGGTAGGTAAATATAGTTCGCGCCGATCGCAGCTAGTTGACGCAATTGTTACCTACAATAAAAATATACAATTGGCGGCCTTATGGCACTCGGCGATATCTTCTAGGCAACCTGGAATGGACAGAGATTGCCTGGACATTACTGGGGATTTTTAAATTGAGAATTTGAAGTTAAAACCGTGTCATCTCTATTTAGTACTAAAGTTTCATGCTCGAATTTAGATTAGCAGCCTGTAGTAATGATTTAAAGCATTTGCTCACCTCACTGTTATCTGGTGGAAGCGACCGTGGCCGATAGTGGCACTCGTTAAGGGTGTACAATTAACCGATTACTGTGAAATAAGCGTGGAAGGCCGCGGATGCCCGACAACCCGACCCTTGCACGGCCTGCGCTACGCTCAGGGGTGACGCGAAATGAAATATATAATAGTTATTTTATCTGTACTTTACAACTGGAGTTAACGTTGTTGTTTAAACTGTAGAATGTCTTTCTGATCTTCATCTTACAATTATTTTTTTTAAACTTGTTCGAATATGTGTCAATATTAAAAAAAATTGAGTGTAAGAAAAGTGTACAACATACTCGTACTATAATATGTTGCAGCAGGCTCCCACATCCTGAAACTTTTAGGCTAATTCTACTTTCACAATATATGTGTTACCGGCAATCTATAGAATACCTAAAACTTGTAGGTAATGTATAAAAATTTATATCTTTTATACTTGCCTAGCTATTCTAAACAATACCAAATGCGCCCAGCGCGGGATTTAAAGTAAGGCTCTTATTTCCGGGTAGATATAAAAAAAATAAGCGCGAAGGCTAACCTGTCCATGTCAGGGTGCTCTAAAATTATGTCATCTCCTTCCCTGCTCTCGTATTTTACAAACATTGATTTTAAGTAATAGAATATGTTTCATCGGCTCATCATTTAATTGATAAATATAGACCAAAACCTATTTATTTTACACATTGCCGGTGGACCAGCAGATACCTACTCTTTACAATCCCTAGGAATTGTATACATTACCTAGGCAAAGTATGTATTGGATAATAATATTCCTAATATTTCATACATTATCTGGACGCCCCAGGTATTCTATACATTGCCCAGGTATTGTATAGAATACCTAAATTATACAGATTGCCGGTAACAAATCTATGTAAATGAGACTGGTCCTGGCCTAACCAACATACTAACTAGTACTTGCCATTTTTTTGTGGTAAAAAGTTCTAAAAAGGTGGAGCGAGACTTTGTGGTAAAAAGGGAGAGTTAGACTTTTACTGGCTAGAACCCACCTACGTTCCTTCAGCTGCCTTTTGCTTTCTATTATTCTTTTGACTTCTATTTCCAGGGTGACTCATATGACTCTCTTTTTCTTGGGTGATTTTAAATTCCTATTGTAGTTTTATTTTTGGTGTACAATAAAGAGTATATCTATCTATCTTCCGAACATTCCGGCGGTCCAATTCAATCGAACTTATTTATAATTCAGAGAGGACTGAGTCATTACTCCCGTAATTGCTCATCATCATCATTTTAACCGTAAGACGTCCACTATTGGACATAGGCCTCTCCCAAATGTCGCCACATGACCGGTCATGTGCGTCTTGCATTCGTCGGATTCCCGCAACCCTCACCAGGTCTTTGGTCAACTTTGTGCGAGGCCTATCAACGCTGCGTCTTCCGGTACGTGGTCGCTACTCCAAAACCTTTCGATCTTATCGACCATCTATTCTGCAAGCAATGTGCCCTGTGCACTGCCACTTAAGTTTGGTTCTCCTGCGGATATTACATCTTCATGTTCACGATTATTAATAATATGTGTTTGTAAATTTCAGGATCAGGGTCTTGGACCTTCGGAAGGCGTGCGAGGGGCCTATGCCAACCCGAAGAGTCTTAGGCAGGCCCTTTAGAGACTTTTCGTGGAATGTGGTATGGACCGATGATTATCCCTGTACGCGCTATGCGGGTTGTCATTGGGTGCACTAGCACCCAAGGATAACCCCTGGTTAGATGGAAACTATTGCGATACCTATATGCCAGACAAACATTATTATTATTCCTGATTTGATCACGCATCGAAACTCCGAGCACAGTCCTTTCCATAATTAGTAGTATGGTAACACGTAGGTGATGCATAGGAATAGATATTTGATCACTTACACACCATCATACTACCAATTCCTCAAAGAACTGAGGCCGATAAAAATTAAATGAATATTTTGGTTGAGGGACAATCCTGCTCTTCCTTAAGTGTCAAGTGGCAACCTTGGCCCCGCCTCCGCGAGTGGCTTGCCTCGCCTTTGTCGGCGCACAGTGCCTTGTTGACATTTTGTGGGGCAAATCTTCATTCCGCGGCCCCTTTGATCCCAACCACTGTATTATTTAATTTTGATGTACGCCTCATACGTTTTATAAATAATGTAATTGGACTATCCTTGACTGACTTTTTTCGAAGAGAATCTTACTGGTAAAGGACTTGAATTGATGTTGAGGTAATTTTCTTTTATGTTGAGCTTTTTGTTCTTTAAAACTTTTACGGTATCTCATTTATTATGTTTGTTCCTCTTTGGCAAGAAACCTCATGACTTGATCGTCATCATCATTCTCCTGGCAATCAGCCTTATATTGTTCCCACTATCTGGGACTCAGCCCTCCTCTCTCGGAGAAGGAATGGCTATGATTCACCACGCAGGCCCAGTGTGGTTTGGTGGATGTCATATGTTTTCGATATTTTTTGTTTTACTATGACATGCCGGTTTCGTCACCAAGTTTACCTTCGTTTTTAGAGCAGTTATAATAAAATAAATTCCACAAAATGATGCTCCTGACTGGGTTGGCACTCGTAAGTCTGGGCCGTTACCACTGGGGTACCATGTACTGTCCTTTTTCAATTTATTACGGGTCCGCGCACCATGGCTTTTGGTGCATCTATTGCTACTTACCGTTACCGTCATTTCAATAGTATTATCATCTTTCACAGATTTACAATACGCAAATAGTTTATTTTCTCTGTCTTTCTTATCTGTCTATATTATAAAGAGGAAACTTTTGTACCTGATTGATTTATTTTATTTCTGCAATACATACTTACCTATTCAATATCGTGTCGGCAGCCAAGACATGGAAACACAAGCTGTATAAAAAAAAGTCGTTATACTTAGTGTTTTTTTTTCAAGCGTAGGTATTAATAGCTGCACTATTTGAGTCTTAAATATCTACTCTTATGTGTTCCTAGGAACGGTTAAAATGATAACAAAAACTTTTTGTATATGGAATAAGGCTGTTCTTATACAAGAACTGAGTTGAAATCCTTGATGCACCTGTGAGGTTCCGCCTACCTTTGAGCCTGGCCTTAAGGCTATCAGCCCATTGGTCTAAAAATGCATACATATAAGTACTTTATATTATAATATAACTAAAGTAGTATTCAGTATTCGAGAGTTTTTCAGCAGTGTAATTACCAGTTCGGTATGTCTCGGAGTCAATACATTGTATAAATGAATGGCCATTCCCGATCATGATCGATTATAAAACTTGTTGATGAGTCGGTTTTTACTTCATTTGCGCGAAGTATTATAATAAAGTAATGAATTTTGATTGTCACAATGCGACGGCCATGAAGCTTCGTAATCTTGAAATACAAGCTATTAATGGCGTCTTAGTTTTTATGGTATAGGTGTGCTCATGTACATACTAATAGGTAAAATAACTGTGAAATAAGTTATAATGATCCTGTAGATCAGTAGTTTCTAACCTTTTTCTGACCGGGGACCACTGTGGTTTTTTTTGTTGTTAACAGTTAATGGAAGTCCCGCATAAAACTTAACTATAATATGAGGTCATGAGAACCTGAGTGGCCTAACTGTATTTTTTTCAATACTGGTCCCATTTGAAGAAACTGCTCTTTTTTTTTTAAATAAAATCCGTATCGAAAAAATGCAGTTAGGTCATTCTGGCTCTGAGGTCATGAGAGCGACAGTGGCCCAACTGTCATTTTTTAACACTAAATTTATTTGAAATAACAAAACTTCTTTTTTCAAATAAAATCGGTATTGAAAAAGTGATATAAGTCACATCATAGCCTCATACTATGTATAAAAAAAACTTATAGGTATCATAGATTCAAAACTTGTAGTACCTACACCGATTCTTTAATATCAAGTAACGAGCACTGAATATTTCTGATAGCAACTTAAGTTCAGAAGCCCTACCACAAACTCTTAACGCGATCCTTTTGACGACCTAAACTGAACTGTAAACGGGATGGAGCTATATAGGGTGTACAGCTCCATCCCTCTTCCTCACTCGCACTGCTCGCATGCATTATATACGTCATAGTAAGGCCCCTGTTACTTTCGATTGGATAGTTTAAAAAAAAAATTTTTCGCGAACCATGTTTTAGCTCTTGCGGACCACAAATTGGAAACTACTGCTTTAGATCGCACAAAAACAATTCGTAGAACACACATCCTAGCCTCATTAGTCGTGGTATATCATAAGCGTATGATATTTTTTTCAAGCTATCTAACTTTTGAGTCCTATACTTACCTGTAAGAAAAAATTATAGACCTACGTTAAGAAAATAGTATTTAATTTTATCAAGCAACCACCATCATACTGTAATTGAAGTATCTTTAAAATTCTTTGGTTTACAAAACGCATTCAAAGACCCGTCATCGTTGCAAAAATAACAAATTTGATTTTTATTAATTGAACTGCCAAGCAGAGCAATCATGTGGAAGCGCAAAACAACGGGCCATACATCTGCCCCATTTATTAATACCACTGACAATAAAACATTTGAAACACGTTCTTGCGAATCAATACTCGACTCTGCGATATGAATTATTTATATATTTTATTGTCGCTTTATCGCCTGCATCGTGCACCCTCTGGCGGGCGGATGCCGCGTCTTGCTTGAAATAATAATCAGAACATAATTTTATTTTTGACAAATAACTGGTCAGTATATGTGTAGTCAGGTTTTTGTGGAGCGGGCGCGGCGGTCGGTGAGGCCCGAGTCTGCCCGAGTCGGCCCGAGCCGCGGATTCCGGGTCCCGCGTTATTGCCTGAATAAATATACGAAGATGCTGTCGGTATTCCGATCTTGTGTAATTGTCCCCGATGAATGCGTCGCAAGAAAGTGCCTTGTACAAAGGCCGTATGTACCTACCCACCTACTTACTATACGCACCTAGTCGAGCCTACCTGTTTCTTTGCATGATGGCTGGTCCATTTATTTTTATTTCAGTGTACGCTCGTAATGTAAAATTAATAAATCATTCTACTGAATAAAAAGGATTACTGACCTCCCGGGTTCTCATTCCAGTAGATGATTAAATAGGTAGTGTATGTCTTATAACAATGCAATGTGAACATGGGCTATCTAGTATTGGTTTTGCAGTAATATTCAAACATACATAAATCTGGTGTAGTTGGTAATTACAGAATTAATATTAATTGCCATTTATAGGTATAAATATTGTTCTAAACCATGGTCCCAGTTTCCTTTTGTGTGTTTCCAGTTTATTATATTATTCCTTGCACAATCCCGAAGCCCGATCATATAACCCTTAATTCGCACAACTTCCCGCTTGATCACAACGTGTAAGCCACATTACAAATCAATCAGCTAACAAACGATGCTAAAAAGGCTATTGTAATAAAGTTATGTATCCGAACGCGACGGAACGCGGTTCAGACAGATATTAATCGTAGTTTCGTCTGGATGCGCGTCAAGCTCGTTACTGACTTACAAGAACAGGGGTGTTCAAAGCTCGAACTGAACAACAAAAGGAGCTTTTGGTAACTCCTAAAAAGTATAAAATCAAAACTACGGTGGTGATCACTTACAGATATATCTACAACGAAACCTTAGTCATTTTGCGCATATTTGTATTTTGAGTATATCGTTTATCTTTCGATACCTATCCAACCTTCGTAGAATCTCCAAACTTAAGTGGATGTGGGCAGGGCATATTGATCGCAGAACAGATGGCCGTTGGTGCTGAATGGTTCTGAAGTGGCTATGGCTACCATGTACCGGAAGATGCAGCGTTGGAAGGCCTCCTATAAGGCGGACCGATGACCTGATGAGGACCCCGGAAATCCGATGAATGCGAGATGTACAATAGGCTTAGCCAAGTTGATAATCTACAATCGTTAACGCTGTTAGAAAACTAATCAAATGTATGGGAATGACATCATCTCAACAAAATTCGCAGCCAAGTTCACATCGTTCAAAATGACAGAATATAATTTAATTGTTTCTACAATGTTCATCGCTACATCCTGTTGTTTTATGGTACTTATGCTGAGGCGTTACCGGCTGTAGAAAGAGATTCGGTCGTAACTTGGCTAAACCTGCAGGTCCGTTCATTGTTGCGATACTTGGCGGAGTGGACGATGATGATTCTACAGGTTAACTTTCGATCGATTTTTGTTTAAATATTTTGAAGTCCATCGACACGGACGACACTGTCCACACGTGTGATCACCCCTGACATAGAAAGTAACGCCCGCCGCGAGTATTCTCGCTTGACAATGCATAAATCATTGTCATATCAAGCCAGAGGCGCTGCAACTATGGTCGGCTCATTTGGTCAGTCTAAATGATGCCTTCAGCTTAAGCTGAATGATGAATTGTGGAGTCGATTTGTAGTTTGAAGCTGTTTCATTAGGCATGTAGTCTATGGATCCTATCAAGTTGTGTTTATCGTTTGATTCTGTGCATATTTCTTTGTTCGATTTCTAAATGATGTAACCTTTGTAGCTAAAGCCTACGATTTGTTCCTTTAGGAGAAAAGTCTTTAAGTTATGTTTAAAGCGCAAATATGTTCTGCAGTTTTATTGTCCCTGATTTACGAATTGTAGGCTGTGGATTCAACCAGCAACTGTCTAGGCACCTTACTTTGTGAAATTTATTTCATCACCACTACTCTTAAAAGTAAAACATCGTGACGAAACCGGCATGTCCTAGAACTAAAAATTTGAAGACATGTGACATCCACCAACTTGCATTGGATCCGTGTGGTGGATTGTGGCCCATTACCTAACCTAGAGAGAAGACCTAAGTCCCTGCAATAAGGCTGATTAAGTAAATATACTTTAAAATTTTAAAGAATTATCGCGTTTTTTTTTTCAAAAGAACACACAAATTTATGCCATATCCCTACTCCGTAAAACTTCATGTTACATTAAGTGATACGAACGTGTACAGCAAGTCCGTATAAAATTTGATCAGGTCTCGATCGATCTGGTTGACTTAATGAGTCGTGGTTGTCAATCGGCTGTCTCTTACCTCCGAAGATCGTATGCAAAACGAGCTCTGAGCTCTGCGATAACCAAGAAGAATTTTTTCCCAAACCTTTTTGTTGTTTTAATTTGGACTTAATTAAATAGAAATAAAGGAGCGCAGCGTGTGCCCACTGACTTTTAATGCATTTCGATATTTAAATTAGTTTCGACGTTGTTGCGTGGACAGTGATAACATGGTTGTGTTTGTTCGGTTTTATTTTGAGATGGCTCGTGATATCTTAAAACATGTTAAAATCATGCAACATAAAAATAAATGGTGAATTCTCTGCCTAATTGATTATTGCCAGCATTGGCAACAAAACTTGTAGAAGAAAACAATAAGTTCAAATAGACATATGTTTACGTACTCACCTAACTACACAAAGAAATTCAAATGACATTGAATTTTATTCAATGGGACCACAAAGAACCCGAGCAGTCAAGAAAACAATTTTTTAAGTGCCATACTAAAAACAAGTTCAATTTATAACATCTAAAAAAGGATAATAACAAAAACGTAATATGACTTTTATGTTGAACATAGCGACTGCAAAAAGGTGGACAAAGATTTATCGGATGCTCTTAAGCCTTATTTTGTGCGAACATTTTGTTTATACGGAAAATCGTCACAATCAGTGTTTTTATCAAAACTTGCCCTTTAACAAATGCCCGGGACAGATTGCGGTATGCCCGGATGGCAGCGTAATGGCCGCAAAGTATTTTAATTAATGCCACACCAGAGTCACATAAATTTCCAGTTTATTTTGCTGATTAAGGTTTCCTCGGCGTCACCACTTATTGACCAGTTTCAGGGCTCCTGATTACAATGAGCTTCATAAATAGTTGGAGCGCTTTTTCCGTCAGTTTGGAAAATAATTGGTAAAGTAGAAATTTGAAGTAGGAAATAATTTAAATAGGTGAATCTTATGACCTAACTTTGAGTCGGGTCAATCAAATTACGTTGTGGACCTATAGGTATCTAATATAATTTATAAATAGACCAAAGCTAGGTTTAATAAGTATTTAACCGAACTTACTGTGGGTCTGTCGATTATACGAGTTCACTGTGATGCAGTAATGTATTTTCAATTAAAATCTAATTAACAACAGTATAAAATCAATTTTATGCACCATCAATTGAAATTACGTGCAGAATTTATATTCAATCATCCAGTGCTTCGATTTTAATGTTCTACACTAAAACCATTTAAATCAGGGTCGGTAACGGTATTTCCGAGTATTTCTTATGTCGCAAAAATTCTCTCAATCGATGGCATTACAAAAACATATACCTCGAAAAGGAAAAAGTGAAAACACCAGGAAACGAGACGGGCATTGTCAACGTAATGTGTGCTAATAAAATCGGCACGTATTGTACCGCTACCGAAATCTGGTTGTCGTCTGTAGCCCGCAGGACAGGAAGCGTGCGCGTGCTCAGTGCGCGGCGTGCCGGGGCGTGCATTATTCAATACAATATTGTCAATAAATTAATGCTCACATTCAGACGCCACCACACATACTAATGGCGACACGCGGCGACTCGCTTTTTGCGTCGCCGTCGAACCATTCAGCTCCATTGATACGGACCACGCAAAAACTGGCCGCTGAACTCGCTGATCGTGTACGCGAAACTAACTAACATTGCCACTTTTTGTTTTCGTTTCGACAAGGACGTGATCCGTTTTTGTTTTGGTAAAGCGACGTGAATATTTAATGGGGTTGGCAGTCAGGTACCTTCACAATTGCTCGTTGGTATTTAAGTTCTGTTCTGAGAGCAGTTATTTTTAGATAGCGACTGATATTTTCATTCAATACATAACCTAGCCAGTTTCTTGTATTCTTATACGTTTGTGTTTGAACATGTATTATTTGATTGTATGCGTAGGCTGTTGAGAAACTGCTGCCAAGGGCCATTGGAAGAACACGATGGGTTTTTTTAGTCAGCAAAAGTCTGATACTCTGTCTCGAAATAAGTTATTTTATGATTTCCTATCGAAAAAAAGGCTGTTAAGGAAAACATAAAAAATAACTCTTACCAATTATGGTTAACACTTTTAAAGACCAGCAACAGAAATTTTTGTATTATGAAATAAATAAAAGCATAATATTCATAAAACTTTGACCCAATCAACTTTCGGCAGCAAATTGTAAATATCACCTCCCTTATTTATGCGAGTTATAAATAATTAAGAATTTATGCTGATTGCAAGTTTACGAACGCAACTGTTTTATCGTATGTACCTAATTAGTATTTTATTGTGTTGTGAGAAGGTGGCGCGACTTGCCAAAATGGCTGTGCGCAATAAAATGAGGTAATGGCGATGCAGAGATGGTCATAAGTTGCTTTATGCGGAATATAATTACAGTCTCTAACTTGTAATATAAAAGCCATTAAGAGCAAGTTGCATGTAGGTACAGTTGTAAGTACGTGGTCGTTAACACAAAAGGCTTGTTAATGTATTTTCAATTAAAAGTATGACACAACACTTCAGGAATAGGTGTGTTTCAATTTAAATTCTTCTAACACTCGATATGAGTGTTGGAACTGAAACTGTGCCTGCAAAAAAAAGTGCGAGGTTAGGTCGCATACAAAGGATTCATACGGTATTTTATGTTGTTATAGTGATAATAATAGTAATAGGTACTGTGATATCGAAAGGAGATCGCATGAGTTAGGTTAACGAACTGGCATGTAAAATATAATTTTAAGGATTTTGTTGTTCTAGAATAGGTTTAAAAATTGAGTAGAACAAAGAAATGTCTAGTTTTTTCAGTTCGGACATAACCATTGTAGCGCGATGTACTAATATTGAATATTGAAGAAAAGGATAATAGAAGTATAAAACTGCAAAAGCATTTCATTGAAGACCCCGTATCTCCCATTACCGTCGCAGAGTGCGACAGTACACACTTTGTGAATATTCCAGCTGTCTACCTTATAGATGTCTTCTACATTACAGACTCAGAGTATAAAGTCCCGCAAACCTCCATTGAAAAGGGCAGTTGCCCAGACTGTCGCAGGATCCTCTCTTTTCGATGGAATTTGCTGAACTTTACGCTCTATTTCGTATACCTATATAATAGAACAGTCGTACAGAGAAGGTCTTTACCTTACAGTTTGGTCCCCAAAAATAAAAGCATCGCCTGTTCCCACCAAATTCTTGGCATTTAACGGCGAACACACGCTTATCTTAAACGTTTCCTCGAGTCTCATTAAACACGTCCTGACAGCGATGATATTCAGCAGGTCTGCTCCAGGCTCCGGACCACAGCGGTAGGTTGGGCTAGGCCATCGATATTTATCGATATAATCTTTTAAATGTCGATATTTCAAAAACAATTACAATTCGACCATAAATTCTAGTATAGGATTGAATATCTTTTGTTTGCAAGCAAATGCAGCTCAGTGTCCAGTTTAGCGCAGGTAGCTGTTCATAAAAAGATGAATTTGTACCGATAATAATTATCGATTCTGTTTGTAAATATCGAACCAGCCCCCTTAGCCAAGTCACAAACGATAAACGTAAACTCTCAGTAGTCTTTAATAGATTTTCAACTTTATGTTATTGGATATAAAGTTGAAAATCTATTCAAGATTACATAGTGTTTTCGTTCGTTCCGGTCGCTAACGCTCAGTAGTCTTTAATAGATTTTCAACTTTATACTCTTAGGTATAAAGTTGAAAATCTATTTTTTTTTTTTTTTTCGGGTTGGAAAATCATCTAATGACATCCCCCGCTCTTGGGCGGAGCGTGAGATAGTGTCAGACTTTTACTGACTAAAAACCCACTCCTGTTCCTTCTTTGCCATTTTTTTTTCCAGGGCCCCGGGGGGTCACTTTCGCATCACCCATGGCCCCAGTAGGCTTCGACCCTGCTGGGCCCCTACAGTTGCTGACATCTCCTTGAGGCGCGCGTGGAACACTACGCGCCGTCGACGACTTGGGCTCGGTCCGGACGGTTACCGGACGATCGGACGGCGAGCCACCCATTGCTCACCGTCCACAAGCCCGCGCCTACGGTGGCCGGAAATCGGGATCGGAATCCCGGCGGCGGTTGGGGCGTGAGGACCGTTGCCTCACGCGATCGGCCGCCTCCTTTGCTAGCATTACTGCTTCGCAGAAGGAGGCAACTGCCTGCCACTCCTCCTCGCTCCGGACCATGGCCTGTACCAAGGCCCGGCGCGAGAGATCGCTGCCACCGATCGCCCCCACGAGGACACGGCGGTGCTCTGCCCAAGCGGGGCACACCTCTACCGTATGCTCCACCGTGTCCTCCGGGCGGTCCACACAATGTTGGCACCCGGGCGTCTCTTCTGCACGAATCCGATGCAGGAACCTCCCGAACTTACCATGTCCGGTGAGGACCTGCGTCATGCGGTAGG
This sequence comes from Mythimna impura, assembly GCA_905147345.3. Classification (NCBI taxonomy): domain Eukaryota; kingdom Metazoa; phylum Arthropoda; class Insecta; order Lepidoptera; family Noctuidae; genus Mythimna; species Mythimna impura. The sequence continues at coordinate 17,779,880 of LR990353.1, read as the reverse complement.
TAAGGACGCCGTGAGGTCTTTCCAGCCACTCCTCAAAGAGGGGACTTATCGCCATAATTATGGCGTGACCAAAGTTGAAAATCTATTGGAGATTACTAAGCGTGCACGTTTATCGTTTGCAACTTGGCTAGGGGGGCAGATATTTTCTTTTGTTTTCTTGTTCTTTTAAGTATTTTTAGGGTTCCATACCTCAAAAGGAAAAATCGGAACCCTTATAGGATCACTTTGTTGTCCGTCCGTCTGTCTTTCTGTCTGTTTGTCAATACCCGTTATCTCGGGAACGCGTATTGAGTTGAAATTAAAACCATATATTTAGATCTGCGGTTCCTTGAAGCTGTGAAAAAATCAAACTTCTAAATTAACGAAAAAAAAGATATGGCCGTTTATGTCGCAAAAAACGAATCAAAATTCATAGGGTACTTCCTGTTGACCCAAAATCTGTAAATTTGGCATAAAGCAAGGTCTTATAGTATAGAAGGAATAAATCAAACAGAAAATTTGTAGTTACGTCACCAAAAAAAAAACTTTTTTGCTATTAGGAAAAATCTTCGAGACTCCATTCGGGAATTGAACTATTGACATAGGTAGGTAAAATTGTACGGAACCCTCAGTGCGCGATTCCGACTCGCACTTGCCCAGTTTTTATTATTATTTTATTTAGGGTATGCGTCATCTATACTTGAAGCAAATAAAATATTTACAGTATATCGACATATTTTTAATTTGCCCATCCCTACAGCATGTCCACTGCGCACGTCTCATTAACTCGCATTATTATTCGTCGGCCATTTTGTCGCGCGTCAATTTGCGCATCGCGTGTGACGATGTTGCGCACGCGCCGGTCCAGCTGTTGCTCAAGTAACTGTGCTTAAGATTTTTCCAATTTGATTTCGGTCGTGCCGTTTTTTGAGCTTAAGGGCTCGAAAGCAATCACGACATATTGGGAAGGTTGATTATAAAGATAAAAGAAATGTGATGTATGTTGTGATTTTTATAACATTTTTAAAAAAATAACTGTACTTTTACAGTATTCATTTAAAAAATGAATAACATACTTCGCAACTAAAGTCTCAAAAAAAAGAGAAACCCGAAAATCTCAAATCAAATCACCATAATGTTTTTGTTCCTTAGTAAAGACATCAACGAGTTTGTTTGAAGTGATCATTTAAAAATCCTTTAATGTTGCTTTAACATCGGGCTTATTCATTTTATATTTGATCAATACAACATGAAATGTAAGTTATTTGATCAAATACTAATGATTCCTATTTTCTTACAAAAAAATGGAAATGATGCCAGTCTCTCAGAACGTGATGCCATGTTTTTTGGAGCCATGTCGTTAGTAGCTTTGCTCAACTCTGCAAAAAACATGGAAGCACTCAAGTTCAGCACTGTTGTCCACAGGACAGACGCGCGTTTGTTGTAAGGCCGCGTCCGTGCTTAGAATTAAATCACATCTAACGAACGCAGCGACCTTACAGTCGTTTAATTGATAAATTCCGAAGAATAACGGCTTCGTATCTAATTGAATAAGTTCAATTATTTCAATGAGAAAGGGCAGGCGGCGGCGCCGCGGCAAATTGTGCCTACCCGAGCCTTTTCCTTTTGTTAACCGACTTCAAAAAAAAGGAGGAGGTTCTCAATTCGGTTGTATTTTTTTTTTTTTTTTTTTTTTTTTTTTTTTTTTATCATTATTTTTTTTTTTTATGTTTGTTACCTCAGAACTCCGTCGTTTATGGACCGATTTGCAAAATTTTTTTTTCCCTTTATAGGATATGCTTCCAGATTGGTCCCATTTTTTTCAAAATCCAGTTCTGATGATGGAATCCATGAGGAATCGAGGGAACTCCTCAAAAATTATAGGCAACCCTATGGTAATTTTAGTATTTTCATCAAGAACTTAAGCATTTACAGTCAAAAAGTAACATTTGATGAAGTGGAACTGATGAAGAAGACCAGAAATGGTCAACGGAACTTCATACTCAAATAGATATCACATTGAAGATATAGTTAAGCGACTATGACAATACAAATAAATGAATGATTCTGAATAGTTACGTTGAAAATGGTATCATCGAAGTGATCTGATGATGATGATGGAGCCGGAAGGTAGGCACTGGAACTCCGTAATTAATCAATGTAACCTAGCCGTGTTTGGACTCATTAGAATTGTCATGAGATGCACTTTGGCTATAAGGTACTATCGAACTGATCTGATGATGGAGCCGGAAGGTAGGCACAGGAACTCCGTAATTAATCAATGTATCCTAGCCGTGTTTGGGCTTATTAGAATTGTCGTGAGATGCTCTTTGGCTATAAGGTACTATCGAACTGATCTGATGATGCAGCCGGAAGGAGGAAGGTAGGCACAGCAACTTTATAATAAAACAATGTAACCTAGCAGTATTTGGGTTAATTGGAATTGTCATTAGAAATAGGCACTCTGTTTATAAGTGTATCGCAACTAAAAAGTGTGAAATAAAAACTTTTTAGAAAAAAAAAATAACCGACTTCACTAAAAAAAACACTAAAAGGATCAAAATAACTTTAATTTCGGAAGTCGGTGTTAAATAAGAAACAAACAATACCGAGAAACACCGACATCCGAAATTAAAGTTATTTTGATCCTTTTAGTGTTTTTTTTAGTGAAGTCGGTTATTTTTTTTTTCTAAAAAGTTTTTATAGTCGTTGCCGACGACGCCCATTGGTCCATTTTAATGAGCTTCGATCAATGGGCGTAATTATTTCTTGTATCATTCTTTGTCCGACGCGAGCGCGCTGTCATCCTGTAAGGTCTGCCTTACATACGCACTTGTGCGAGTTTTTGCAACGGTTTTTGGTGAATATCCATATAGAGAGATCGGAATAGAGCTCCCGGCGATATCGACGAGGCGTATCGACAGCTATATATCGGTGTCAGATATATCACGCTAAAGCAATCAGTCACGGTTAATCACCGTCAAGAACGGTCATATTTTTGAGGTGATTCTCGATGACGAGCTGGCTGACTGATAACGAGTCGTTAACATAACTTGTTCGTAATTTGGTTCACTGCATATATTATATTAAAAGAGTCATTTCGTCAGCACTTTAATAAAACAACAATGTCGAGCACTGGATGTGGATCCATAAATATTATTTTCAAACGGCCAGTTAAACTTTCCTAGAAAATTACAATCGCTACGTGTCGAGCAAGAATTTCGAAAGCGAATCGACAGGCACCTTGTTCGCGCCACAGATAAGTTAGCGAGTTCCAATTATCGAGGAGTGCCATGCGTATGGAGAGGAGGCCGCGCACTGATGTCGAACAATGCATAACAGAACAACCACATTGTGCGGGGAAACAGCAGTGGGATTGGTAAAGAAAATCTTTAAAAATTTGGATTATAATAATAATAATAATAACCCCATCGCCGTATCTCTACGTTGACGTATCGGTGAAGTTTGCTTTGCCGTAATATGCCTAGGGTGAGGGGCCAGACTAAGAGAGATACAATCCGCAGTGCAGTTTTGTGGCGAACTGTTGGGCATTAGCGACCCCACGGACCCGATCTCCCGGGAGAATTCTTGTTCTTCATCTCCGGCTTGCCTTTATTGGCTGGCCGTAGTGAACACTGACGAGGAACTGAGCTCCCACCTCTCTCTTGCCTTTATTGGCTGGCTTGAGTGGAGATTCGCAAGAGCAAACGTGCTCGGGAGAAGGATGTATAATCCAGTAAGGTGCTGGTAGGGATCTTGACCATACTTCCGGGATTGTCCTGATAGCCGTGGTATACCTCTCCACTCCTCAAGCACCTCAGAATATGTTGCCCTCTTGTTGCTATGTCACTTCGTGCTAGCGGCCGTTTTTTGGGGGCCCATTTATTGAGTGTGCAAGTCACCCCCTGCCTTTTTTCGATGGATATTAATAACGTTGTTCAGGCAGGGGCCATAGTCTTAACATAGTTCCATGTTACCAGTCCACTTAAGACTCCAAAAACCATAGCCCTATTATCTTTGTTCTCCATATGTCGCAATAGTTTTTCAACAACCGGGGGTTGTCCTTGGGTGCACTAGCATAGCGCGTACAGGGATAATCGTCGGTTGGTATCATGTTCCATTATAATTATCTAAAGGGCCTCTGCGAGTTGGCTTCGGCTCCTCGTACGCCTTCCAAAGGTCCAGGACCTCAGGGTCCTGAGATAAATATTGAAAATACATATAATAATAATAATATCATTTATTTGCTTGAAATATGGTGGTAGGTACAGGTCTTAAAATACAATTTTGTTTCTTCATATTCCGCCTCATATTCAGCATGTTTTTTTATGAATGGACATGACTCAATTATTTATATCAAAAAATTCTATTTATAATATTATGCTATATAATTGAAATTGCTATATATAGGAAAAAGATTTACCCGAGAGAAGGAATGCATGCACGTTTACAAAGCAAAAATGGGGCGGTGAGTTTATCTACGTTATGACTATATTATTGGTTATTTTTTTTTCAATCAATCTGCCTAACCCTGCCTAACTATGTTATGGTCGGCTTCCAGTTCAACCTGATACATGAAGCGACTGCCTACCTGGCAGCCTGGGACCTACATCGTTATATCTACATGGGACGACTGTCAAAGATCTACCAATGACAGCTATGATAAGCTTAACTTGCCTTCCGTGGCACTAAGAAGACATGGTATACGTATACCGAATAGTCACCTACCCACGGACTGAGTCAAACGTTGTCGCGTTGAAGTCGTGTAGGTACAATTTTATACAGTAAAGTCGTATGATATTGGCACTGAGGTATAACATTGGCATAAGCTCCGTGTTCCTATTGGTTAATATACTTCGGTCAAAGTAATGAAGAAGCGATCGGCAGTGGCGACCTTTTGCGCCGGGCCCTGGTTCAGGCAATGGTCTAAGCGAGAGGGAATGAGATACGGTCGCCTTCTGTAAAGCAGTAATGCTAGCGAAAGAGATGGCCGCAGCTGTGAGGGAACGGACATCATCAAACCCCAGCCGCAGGGGCTCAGTAGGGCCGATGCCCGCTAGGGCCACGGGATATTTCTGAACAGGGAACCTGTGGTTCTAGAACACAAAGGGCAACTGAAGGACACTGGTGCGGTTTTAGTTCGTAAGTCTGACTCGCCGTCACGCTCTACTCTAGAGCGAGAGAAGTCATTGAATGATTTAACACCTCAAAAAAGGGCCTCTTTACGGTACTGTTTTCTTGTGTAAAACTTCTGTAATTCCTCTGTTTACTTCAGACGCCTTGTTGCAGTTGCCGTAAACGTGGTTGAGGTACTTACATACTGTTTTCATGTCACTTTAATGAGACGTGCGTACATAAGTAACTGATGTAAAAAAGCTTTACATAAACAAGGTTTCACTCTTATTTATTGAATGGTAACCTTTATATGTACTGGCTGGTTATAAAAAACTGTGTTCTATTTTTAAAATGTAATTTTTTAGGTACCCATATTAATGTAAGCTGGGTTTGCAAAAATGACAGTCCTCTGCTTGCCTAAAATATTCTCTCATCTAAGTACATAGGTATTGGTTGTTACTGTTTTCCGCACTGGCGCGAGCTCGCCCCAGCCACGATTGATTGTATTTATCTGTTTAATTATAATTATCTTCGTAAGTGTATTGAAGAACGTTGTTTGATATACTTGGAAATTCGTAACTGCAGTACTCGGCTCCGTAACACTCTCGCCTACGGCTCAGGTGAATTCTGCCTCGGTCGCAATGACAAACTTTCTCCACTTATATCAAAATGTATTATTACTGAACAACACTAAAAATAAATCCTTTTCTGAAATCAACTTCAAAATAAGTTGTTTTATTGAAATAGCATTTAGAATTTCAAATATTAAAATGAAGAACGGTGGGAGCGCGCGTGCTGAGGACATCTTACTATCTCTTTTGTACACACGTAACCCATGGCGGTGACGTCACATTTTACTGTCCGCATCCTTATTACTTGACAGTTTTTCTTTCCACCAGATCTTAAAGGTTTCTATCTTACTTAATATCGGACGAATTTCAAAAATTGTGTTTTGTTATCTAAACACAACAAAACACAATTTTTGAAATTCGTCAGAATAGTGCCGTCGAACGAGATGAATATTATGAATGCAAGGTTTAATAGAAACCACATTTTATGGGGTTTTTCACATTATTCATGAATTGTTTGCAGCTTTCGATGTTTTCTTAGAAATCAATATATATCCTCATAAACCAAATTGAAAATCGTAATTAAAGTTTTATTTCAATTCACGCCTGCATTCATACTCCCCTTTCGTAGGTAGTGTATGAAACTGCACATAAATTAAAAAATTCTTTTGATACTATTAATAACTTCGCCTGCGGCTCATTTATAAACTCACAGTCATATTTTAATAACCCTTTGTTTAAGTATGTGACAGTACCAATTTTTTCGAGCTACTATTTCGAACTCACATGATTAGCAAATTACCTCTTGGCTGATCAGCTTCAGTTTCTCTTAATGCTGCAAGTATTCAATTAGTCTTCAACGTTGATGGTTCATATTTCATAACTGTAATAAGTGACTCGATCTTGCAAATTTTATCAAGCTTATAGTAGTGTTAAAAACTGTCAAATCAAATCAAATAATTTATTTTATACATGTTTATAAGGCTCGATTTTCGCCACAAGTCAATTTCAATTTCGCAAAACCATTAACAAAGCAGTTATTGTTTAACATCCAATTCTTTCTTTATTACCCGTTATAATAAATCAATCTAATAAAAATATTACAAGCCATTCGTTCACACGTCTCCAAATTTCGAACAAGTCATTAAAAACATTTTACAATTAAAATTGCACATAAAATGTGTGCAGGTGTGATGTGAGCAGTAAAAGCTCGAGTAACTTATGATTGTTGGTTTGTTAATTACTTCGTGTTTGAGGCACTGGGGTCAGTGACCGTATGCTGTATTGAGAAATGAAAAAGTTTAAGCTAACTAATATTGTTAATTAAAGAGATAGCATTTTTTGTTTGTTTGTAGGAGCAACTGATCAAAGCCTTAAATCGATTCCGAATTTTCTTTACTGTTAGGTCTTGCTGACTTTTTTCTGAATCCTGTGCAATAAACTCCGTGCACGAAGCTGCTGAAAAAGTCAATTCAATATTATTAAGTATAAAAACTTTTTACAAAAAAAAACCGACTTCACTAAAAAAAAAACACTAAAAGGATCAAAATAACTTTAATTGCGGAAGTCGGTGTTTCTCGATATTGTTTGTTTCTTATTTAATACCGACTTCCGAAATTAAAGTTATTTTGATCCTTTTAGTGTTTTTTTTTAGTGAAGTCGGTTTTTTTTTTGTAAAAAGTTTTTTCAACACACTTGCTCAGAAAGTGGCTCTTATTGCATTGCACTTAGATATATAATGGCACTCGTTACCAAACTGTGACATTTTGATTACCATTACGCACTAGTGCTATAATGTAGTTAAAACCTTTTTGTTCAACCTCTTTGTTCGCAAAACAAATTTTGAATTCGAATGCGTTCAATAGTATATAAATTAGTGTCTTACTTACCTACTTATTTCAACCAATTTCAAAGTTAAAATGGACAAATTAAACTTGTACAAACGATTCAATTAATAAAAAACATTTAGTAAATAAATCGTACATTCAAACAAAATTTGTTTTTTTTTATATGGTCTATGGCCGCCATTTTACGCGCGCGGATTTTAGCGTGATTTTTTTTTTATTCCAGTGAAGTTCAGTGGCTGTATTAATTAAATACTTACTACAAAATCATTGGAAAATGTGACATCCTTATTCTATTGTCACTACGAAAGATATTATCGTAAAAACTTTTCACGCAAGAAAACATAAACGTAAGACTAGGCAGTATGATCAAATTACCTTAGCCTTCCTCTAGGGGTAAATAAAAAAAAATGATGCACGCCCTTATGAAAACAGATTTTTACCGCCATGTCATAGAAAATTTTACTAGTTTTACTGTTATTTCTTCACAAGTGTATTGAAAAACGTCGTATGACACACGTGAGTTATTAATGATTACCGTTCTTGGCTCTCTTAAGACCCTCGCCACGGCTCGTGTCTAAATACCACCTCGACGGTAATCACTAACATTACACACTTGTATCATAATGTAGATACTATTTCAACACACTTGCTCAGAAAGTGGCTCTTATTGCACTGCACTTAGATATATAATGGCACTCGTTACCAAACTGTGACATTTTGATTACCATTACGCACTAGTGCTATAATGTAGTTAAAACCTTTTTGTTCAACCTCTTTGTTCGCAAAACAAATTTTGAATTCGAATGCGTTCAATAGTATATAAATTAGTGTCTTACTTACCTACTTATTACAACCAATTTCAAAGTTAAAATGGACAAATTTAACTTGTACAAACGATTCAATTAATAAAAAACATTTAGTAAATAAATCGTACATTCAAATAAAATTTTTTTTTTTTTTATGGTCTATGGCCGCCATTTTACGCGCGCGGTTTTTGGCGTGTTTTTTTTTATTCCAGTGAAGTTCAGTGGTACAAAATCATTGGAAAATGTTACATCCGTATTCTATTGTCACTACGAAAGACATTATCGTAAAAACTTTTCACGCAAGAAAACATAAACATAAGACTAGGCAGTATGATCAAAATACCTTAGCCTTCCTCTAGGGGTAAATAAAAAATGATGCTTATGAAAACAGATTTTTACCGCCATGTCATAGAAAATTTTACAAGTTTTACTGTTATTTCTTCACAAGTGTATTGAACACACGTGACACACGTGAGTAATTAATGATTACCGTTCTTGGCTCTCTTAGGACCAAGAGCACTAGTCCGTCTTATGAAAATCCCTGTTGCATTTGTTGAAGTGACTAGCGATCTTATTTGTGTAGCAATATCTACATACTTAGATCAAAACATTCTTGTTTAAAACAGCAATAATACCAGCCTGGTAAGCGCTTTATCAATTAATCATATGTTTCCTGATAGGTGACCTATCAGATCCGAGCGCGATTGTTTCTTTTATTTCCTGTAATGCTATATAATCGCAGTTACCTTACATTACATATTGAATTCGCATCTGGATTGTATATTGATGAGAATATTTTTATTTTTGCTGTTGACTTCCGAAAATGATATTTTATTTTTACTTTGCATAGTCGCTTTATTTCGTAAAAACTGTTTTGATAGGGAATGTTTCGGTACCTAACTTCTAGAGTCATTTTATCGGTAGTGTGAAAGCGAAGCCCGGGGCCCCGGGATGAAGGCAAAGAAGGAACAGGAGTGGGTTTTTAGTCAGTAAAAGTCTGACACTATCTCTCGCTCCGCCCAAGAGCGGGATTTGTCATTAGATGATTTTCCCACCTAAAAAAAAAACCAAGTAAAAGCAAATCATTATTTATTATTTATAGAACCTTTTGGAAAGGAGTAATGGACTTCTTTCGTTACTTTATATTGATATATATATAAAATATGTATATATATTATATAAATATATATGTATGTGTATTTTAATTATATGTATACATTTTTTAATCTCGTTTTTATGCACCTACCATATTGTCTCTTCACCACCCTAGGTTGACTGGTAGAGAATGCCTCAGGCATTAATTCCGCCTTTGTACTTTATTTTGCATGAAGATTAATAAATAAATAAATATTGGAAAAGGTCTAGTAGAATTTCTATCATCATCGACGACGTTTAGCTGTAGAGTTATAATGTCGTCTGCCCATCGCGTTTCTACTTCTTCTTTTTTGTTCTGTCTGCCTAGTAGGCTAGTAGGTATGTAACGGTCTAGATGGGTCTGACGTTTGCTTCATAGGTATAAGTTCTGAGTAAGGTTCAAGACAAAGTGACAATTTATGGACATTTACTAGCTTCTGATAACGGCTTCGCTCGCGTGAATGTGGAGAATTATCCCAAGGAAACATTCTCCCGAGTATTATTAATTAGTCATCCTGAGCGAAATATTCTTTGTGCTATTCCAGGACATGATCTACCCGTGTTCCTATTTTCATCCAAATTCGTTAAGCCGTTGAGCGTAAAGGAATAACAAACATTCCTTTATAATATTAGTAAACAACAATTGTCAGAAGTGTAATCTTTGTAATTGACTTCATGCGTTTCGGTAGCTCATTATCGCTGACAGAATATCGCCTTCATATAGTTAGTTCAAAGCAGTTGGAGCAAAGATGTGGCGTACCACGATGACTCAAGCTCTATCGTGCAGAAAATCGCTATAATCCTTTACCGGCTCTCAACCTTTAGGTACCTATCTTTTAAACAATCTCGAGGAAAAAACACCGTCTCCCCTCTAAAATTTAAAAAACACAATTCTCTAAATGCCGCCAATTACGGCACTTCTCTGCGCCGTAAATCCCTTAGTGAGTGTAATCGGCACCTCGGACCACTCATTACCTTTAATTTCTTAATCGTGGTTTTAATTGAAATGTTAAGCTACTTCGATAACGAGGCACACGTTAATGTCTGGGCCCGATTAAACTTAGTTTTATCTTTTTGACAACTGGTAGCTTAATGAGTGTAATGACACATTGCGCGATTCGCAAGGAGCTTTAGTGTTGGCCACTTAGCGGCTCTGCTTATCGGCGGGGATATTATTTCGTGTAATTATGCTGTGATCGTTAATGACTGGACTGGATGAGCTTGCGGATCATAATTGCCGTAGCCCGTGTGTTTTTTCTTTAGTTTTATTTATAATATGTAGGTCTCCTTCGGTTTATTTTGCAGTTTGATCCGTAACGATTTCTAAAAATAAGCTACACCTGTTGGCAAAAGTGTGCTCGGTTTTCTTGCCGATTAGTAGGTGGCTCATATTTCTGCTCTAGGGCTGCGAGATTGTTTGAAAGAGGCAACGCGGCTCTGGAGTGCAAAGAGGAACTGAAGGAGTACGGGTGAGTAATAGTCAATAAAAGTCTGTCCTGACATTTCCTCTCTTTCTGCCTAGAGCGAGAGAGGTAAATAGGTGATTTCCCAGACATTAACCCTTGCATGGCAATATGGCCATTATGTTCAACAAATTCTGATTGGTGTAGGTACGTCACTATGGGACGCGAGCTATTTGCATTCTTTCTGCAAATTACAGTCATGCATATTTCGGCCTTGAAGAGTCCCCGAAACGGTCAATTGCGATTGACAATACATATTTACGTGAATGACTCATTCACAAAATGTATTGACAATGAGGGTGTTCAGGAAAATTCACACCACCAGCTGGCGCCACTTTGCCGTCAGGTCTTTTCCTTTGAAAAACGTATACATGACGTTGACGTCTTACGTTTGACGTTGACGTTGATGTCTAACTAATGTCATTAGCATACGCGTTTTGACAGATGCCTGGACCTGACGCCTCAGTGCTGCCACCTGGTGAATGTCATTTTAGAACACCCTAATTGCTTCAATCGTTTAAAGTAATCGATAATTTTTTGCATAAATTGGCAACCATCACGTAAATAAACGATTTCGAGAACCCTTTAATAGCTTCTTTTGTGATATTTATGGACACGCCGAAAAACATTTTGAAACAAAACAACAGTTATTGTTTCACTTGATGGACATTTCTTATCTAATACAAGTACGGACCTTATTTATTTTTTAGTACACGAACAAAATAACAAGCAATTAATAATGTCGATATACGTTAATTTTAGTTATCGTTCTTAGTGATCGATTAATCACCGGAGTCATAGTTAATTAGCGTCGTTTATCCTGCGCGGGCGCAGACGTCTCAATATATCGGGCTTGTTATTATCACAGGGTGTGACAAGCCATCAATCCACTTATTGTGTTTAGACTGCAGAAGGTAATTATAAGGAGAAAGTTGCTTTTAAGAATAAAGCACGAAGCTGCAGTTTTTTAAGAATATCTTTTTTTCTCAAATCTTTGGTGGTTCTTTCCTCAAAAGACCATCTCAGACACTAATCTGCGTGGTTCTCAAATAATTATATATATTTTTTTAATGTGTATAAGTTCGCACTTGACTGCTATCTCACCTGATGGGAAGCGACGATGCGGTCGACGATGGAGCGCGCTTACCTACCTAGAAATAACCTATTCACTTCTTGACTTAAAGATCCCCAGGTTGTGGCCATCAGGAAACATAGGCTCAGGCATATGAATTGCCATTACATATTTGCTGTATGGACTTTAAAAGAGACTGACCCCTGAATTTGTCTCGGTGTTTCTTCTCAGGGTAATCAGCTATGGAAACACCGGCCTCATTTAGTTTAAATGGACGAAAAAATTTACGTGTAAAAGTGTTTTTATTTTTTATTTTTAAATCCTATTTGCAAAATAAAAAAATGAAATTTATTTTGCAAATAGGTTATTTTATTAAATTATTATGTTATCATTCATTTAATTTCAGAATTTTTTAATCTCAAATTAATATAAATTTTTGAAGACCTTTTTTTATTTAATTTTTAAGTTAAATATTTTTTTTTTATTCTTGATAGGTAAGCGTTTGACCGCTACCTCACCTGATGGAAAGCGACGATGAAGTCGACGATGGAGCGCGCTTACCTAGAAGCAACCTAGGCAATTCTAGGTCATTCTGTCAAGTTTCGTATAATGTAAGGGTTTGTTTTTCAGCAAAAACGCAGGGGTCTAGTAGGGTCGATGCGCGCTTCGGACATGGGATATTTTGAAAGAGTTACAGTGGCCCTGAAATGCAAAGGGCAACTGGAGGACATAGGTGGGTTTAGTCAGTAAAAAACTGAAACATCTTCTCGGCCCAGCCTAGAGCGAGAAAAAATATTTGATGATTTCCTACCTCATAAAAAAGGGTTTGATCGTACATCGATATGTTTGTAACAGGTAATCTAACGTAAAGTACAGGAGCCTTTACATGACATGTTAAAATGTCAAGCGTGCAAGCGAGAGAAAGGGATGGAGCTATACACCCTATATAGCTCCATCCCTTTAACAATTCAATTTAGGAAATAGATCGCGTTCAGAGGTCGTGGCAGGGCCTCTAATCCTATTAATGGCGGTCATTGAGTGGCAGATGTAACATAAGTCAGACAAGCGTAGCCACGGGAAAGACGAATTAAAACTAAAAATCCGGGCAAGTGCGAGTCGGACTCGCGCACTGAGAGTTCTGTATAAACTTACATATGAAAATAGTTAATTTCCCGAATTGAGTTACGAAGATTTTTCCGAATCGCAAAAATAGTTTTTTTTGTGATGTAACTTTTTCCTATAATTGTGCTATGATACCTTTCTTCATGCCAAATTTCAGGATTCTAGGTCAACGGAAAGTACCTACCCTATGAATTTTGAATCCCTTGAGTTGAGGAAATGCACGTTTTTTGCGACATAAACAGCCGTATCTTTTATTTTTCGTAAACCGCAGACTTGAGTATATGGTTTTAATTTCAACTCGATACCTCCACGCGTTCCCGAGATAAACCGTCTTGACAGACAGACATACAGACCAACTGCAAAGCTATCCTATAAGGGATCCGTTTTTTCCTTTTGAGGTACGGAACTCTAAAAGCAAATTCTACGCTATCATTTTCAAAACATTAGCTATGATATGACTGAAAGACGATCCCATGATAGTTGGAAAAAACTAGACATTATAGATGATGATGGTGATGATGAGTAGACCCTGTGAAAGAACTTATTCAGTCTTATTTTATTTAAGCGCTAAATTCTGCCGGTGGTTTCGGCCGCGCGCTAGTACAAAATTATTCCAAGGGAACATAATATAAAAAGCCCTAAAATCCTGTCCGAGTGCCAAATTTCATCCATTCAATGAAACCGTTTGAGCGTAAAAGAGCAACAAATACTGACACTACTAATTTTTAATTACTACAAATATTTAAAGGGTTTATTAGAAAAGGTCGTGTTATTATTTAAGTAAAGTCTCAGTAAATAATATTCATAAACAGCAAAGTTATTAGCGTTTGTTTATATCCCAAAATGTCACTCAATTTATGGAAATATTGTACAGGCTATTGATTATGAATGAATTTAATGACGATCAAAATGGAAAAACACTGCGCGTAGTATTTTCACTAGAAAATATCAATTGATAATAAGCAATTGTTATGAATGATTGATTCCATTATGAATTTACCAATTATGACAAATTTTTGTGGACAATTTTGGGATTTCGTTTTTTTACTTTTGAATACAAAAATATGGTCAGTAACGGGTACGGATAGAGCCCCATTTTTTTTTACTAATAAAAAAATAGGGGCGTATACACAAACACACACGCACATGATGCAAACTTACACCTTTATAATATAATATATATAATACTATCACACAACGCCGTCTAAGCACAGCTTGTGTTAAGAGTACTTACTAGACAACTGATAAACATACTTATATATTTCTAAATACATACATATTATAGATCTTATCTTGGAATATTAATATATCTTGGAATTACAGCCTACCATGTACATAATTATACTACAGTCAAGTCAAGAGTGGATAGATCACTTCTAGGCAAGCGTACTCCGTCCTCGACCGCTTCATATCATACTATCAGATGAGATAGTGGTCAAACACAAGCTTATCTATATATAAATGAATCTCTATTTCCCTTAGTCATGCCATAACTTGAGAAAATCTTCATCGACTTCATTCATTTTTTTTTAAGTTCTCAAATACTTTATAAAAGGTTCATACGGGAAGAAAATTTCGGAAAATGTTAGTGTTTGACAGTTCCTGGCTAAGGCAGGACGTCTGTTGGGTCATCTAGTCAATAATCCTTACATTTACATATAAACAAAGTCCCCCACCACGTTTATCTGTCTGTATGTTCGCGATAAACTCAAAAACCACTGAACAGATATTCAAGCGGTTTTTGTCACGGTAAAAAAAATTTCGCAATTGGACCAGTAGTACTTTTAGAGAATACCTCCTACAAACAAAAAAAACAAACTTTACCTCTTTATAATATTAGTGATAGGCTCGCGTTTGACCACTATTTCACCTGAAGGTAAGCAACGATGTGGTCGAACACTGGGTTGCGGCAGTCGCTGTCTTGTTTTCGAAATTATGAAAAAAAGGGCCTCGCTGAGGCGCCTTCGCCCACGTCTAAATTAGTCCACGCTACGCCTCTGCCTATAGGGTACTTCCCGTTGATCTAGAATCCTGAAATTTAGCAGGAAGCACAAGTAAAGGGAAAAGTCTGAAAACGGTGAATTTGTAGTTCGTCACAAAATATAGGGTGACTGGCAATTAGTGTACGATACTTAAACACGTGATTGTGCTCATGATAACAAACAATTTTTATTATGGGAGCAAAGCCGAAATCGCGAAAAAAATATCAGCTGTTCAGTACATTAGGCAAACATAAATGTACTGAACAGCTGATTTTTTTTCGCGATTTCAGGTCTGTTCCTATAGTAAAAGTTGTTGGTTATCATGAGTACAATCGCGTGTTTAAGTATCGTACACTAATTACCAGTCACCCTATATACTTTTTTCCGATTCGGAAAAATCTTTTGGATACGATTCGGAATTGATCCATTTACACAGGTAAGTTGGCACGGAACCCTCTGTGCTCCAGTTCAATTCGCACTTGATTGGTTTCTTCTCTTTGTCAATTATCAACTCTGCGACTCTACAGACTATTAGTTTGATTATTATTATTATTTATTCATTGAAACATACACAGTTTTATACAATTACATGAGAATCTTTAGAAATTACACAAAGAATGACGTTAACAGGTTAGCAATGGGTCCCAAACTAGACAAAGCCTGTATCTTGGTGACCCAATAATTATACAGAGTTAGCAAGATGATCTGGCCCAGCAAGCCAGATCATCTTTTTTACGTTACGTACGTTACGTATAAATTTTTCATAATAAAAATACAAAACGAAAGAAATACATAAATGGGGTAGAAAAAATGAAAAAAAAAAACTAAACAAAGAACTAATACTACCTGTTAGCATAGACTACGATGTTGGTCAACGACGGCACGTTGGCAAAACGGTGAGCATACCAGTTACAACATGATAATTGTTGTATAATGCTGTTTACGTGGTTTCTCTTTTCGCATAGTATATATTTTCAATATGCCCTACGAAATGATGTTATTCGAAAGAAAATAGAAAACGTTTCTTCATCATCAACTAGGTGTCTAAGTAATTGGCAATATCCTCCTGATATGACACGCAGATGATACGTTACTATACGGTTTCTAAACCCGTTATACACGGGTATGATGCTAATGACATGTTCTAGTGTTTTAGTTGGCATAGTAGCCGATATCGTGTTTCTTTTCCGTGCTTGATACATTCCTAGCACCGTCATGGTATGACACGATATGAATGGTCATCAAGACTACACTTGATAACCATTCTGCCCTAGAATGATGCGAATAATGCTGTCGACGCAATTTCAGTCACACCAAGACAGTGCTTTTTTCAATGATTTAATTTCACTTACATGCAAAAACAAAATTTAAAAAAAAATCGAGTAAAACAGCACTACCAACAGAAACTCTTCATTGATTTATCGATACAATCAGCGCATAACAGGCAATACCTTGTCCTGACGAAACTTAATGTGAGCTTAAAGGCCTGCCCACGCGCCGAAAGATTAAAACATCCTAGCATTACTGGCCAGTGATAAATTCAACTCCTTTTATTGATCACCATGTTGGATGCGGTCGACGTTTGAAATAAGAGTCGTTTCGATCGATTTACGGTCGGCATACCTACCTTACGATTCGCGAGGAGCTCTTTTTATTTTGAAGATACTGAAATAGGTTAAGTGTGCGTGTGAAATATGTGACTTGTACTCTCCTTGTAATTGGACACAACATAAAATCTTTTAAGAAGATTTACGCGATGATTGTTTCTTTTTTAATTTATTTCTTGTTGTATTTTCTGTTTATGAGGGGCGAATGTTTGGCAGAAATAAGGCACGATGCTACTAGTAGACCATAGGTGTGTAGGGTTGCCATTCTGTGGAAGGACTTTAGTTCTATAAATAATTCTAGGACGCCAGGATGGTTTGAAATACAGCCATATTCTAGTAGTTAGAGTGACCTTAGATGTGTTTTGTTCTGTTTTTATTCAAAGGAAGTCTTTACTAAAATGTGTGAAGCCATACAGAAAATTAAGTTTTATTAACATAACGGAGAACAACTTTACGAACACACTGATCTGTAAGCAAACGTTATTTGTTTCCCAAACAATAGGATTTGGTTATAAAACGTAATCGTCTTCGGTCTCGGTCGGGCGGCTTCGGCGGTGTTCGGCCGCCCGGACGCGCTGCGATTCTATTGTTCTGCCGCTAATTGAATCGATGCCACTGATAGATTGCGTGGCGCTTGCGGTCGCCGCCACCGACGGTTAGCTTTAATTGATTCTGAGTTTAAATAATATTTTAAGTTACTCGTTGTGTTGCTAGAGCTTTTCTTTATGAGAGGGTTGAAACGGTTAATTTTGCCATTATATATTGGTATTAAAATGCTAGATAACTTTTAAATAGAGGATAACAGAAGCTCTACTGCTATATTTTTTTACCACCAATCATATTTCCAGACATTATTAGGTCACTATTTTAGGAAAAAATCTCTGTAACCATTCGATGTTCCCTACATTGTACCCAATGAGGTACAATGTAGGGAATTGTACCCAATGAGGTATGCAAGCATAGTAAATAAACTAGCTTAGAGCCTGATTCGCCTGCGTGAATGTCAGAAATTATCCCAGGGAACATACTCCCGGGATAAAATATATATAGTTATACTTCTCGAAATTATTAATATCAAAACTGGTTCGGCAGTATAGGCATGAAATGGAAACAAACAGAATTATTTTTGCATTTAAAATACTTATACATTTGTAAGGATAATCGTTTTTTTTTTCGATTATATGGTGATTTAAAAAAAAATACTTTAATATAAATTCTAAATGACACATGATGTCACTTTACAAAAATCTTGTTATTGTGCACTACTTACAAACTCATGTCACGAACGCAGAAGTAGAACAAACAGATCATTATGACTGACAAAACACTGCGATTTACCTCCTACTTATGTTATGTGGATACAGTTCATTATGTCAAAACATTTAATAAATACCTTCCTCAATTTAAAGAACACGTCTGACAGATATTATTGTATTTAGCCTATAACGCAAAATGTTGGTAATCTTATGTTTAACCTTGGTTTAATGGTATTACCGAGCATTCCCGTAACGAATGGTTACCGCTACTGGACAATGGACAAATCGAATCTGCTACGGCGCCTGCGCATCGTGACGTACCGACCACCTCTATTACACGCGGTCAATCAGCACGATACCTTGGTGAGGTTTGTTGGGCCGAAAAAAATAATTATTTTCTTTTTTTGTGGCTACCGTTCTGAATGGCCAGTATTGTAAAGTGTCGCCTATTTGTTGATCAAATAGCGTCAATAAAAGATTTGTTTTTTATTACAGTGTCTAACACAAGTTTGTGACAAAAAAAAACTTCTCAAGAACTATACCCTCATGTTCCTTCTCGTATTCGCACACTGATTGAATGTGCTGTATATAATTTTCGATTTATGTACAGCACATTCAATCAGTGTGCGAATACAAGAAGGAACATGAGGTTAAAGTTCTTTATTTATTTCTTATTATTTATAGTTTCTCCTATTTTATAAGTAATTTGTTAGATTACTTAATAGAAGACACCCCACTCTTTCTTAGGCAAATGATATCACCCGCCATTAATTAAATTCATTTATTTCAGGTAGGTATCACATACCTAAGCCATATAGGAAGTCATTCATATTTACATTTAAACAACCGTTCCGTCCACAAAATACACGCTTTAGTCGTGAAGTTGCGGACATCAGCCCGAAATACAAATACAAGTAAAATCATAACAAAAAGTCAATAAATTAAAAATTATTACAATAGTTTCTTATATGCGACACCAACTATATGTAACGTTAGCAGCTTCAATTTTTGACACGTCACGACGTAAATCTAAAAACGAAATAAACTAAGTATGTCATAGTCGCATTTAGTAACGTCTGTAACCCTAGGTGACGAAACCGAACGAATTACATTTATAATAATAGAATCCAGAAAATAATGCATACAGTTCTCGTATCTTCACATTAAACAAGATGGAAGAATTAAATTATCAAAAGAAATGTATTGGATCGCGGTGTTGCATCGTTGACGAGAATTAAACAAAGCTAAATAAGGCACGATTAACTGGCGTGCAGCTTGTGGGCTGTAAGTTACTGTCTCATCTAATTGAAAGTGAAAGAAATTAGCATAAACTGAGCCACATATTCAGAGTTCCATTGCTCGATAATCCTTTAGCGAGAAAAGCAAATGTCCATTCTGTGTCTCGCTTTGTGTAGCCGCGAGTTCATTAAGCTTAATAACATAATTTCGAAAAGTAATTACTTCCATAATTAAGAATTTGTTCGTCTGTACGAGTCAATTGACATAGCTCTTAATTTGCGGGAAGGCGCGACGCATTGATTAAGCAATCTATTCTATAATTTGTAATTACATTTTGTTGTATAGTCTCTGAATGTACTTACGATTAAATTGCTTTGTATGGGCTGTCGCTTTGTGGATCATTTGTATATTTGTATGGAAACAATGAGGTGCTACAAGGCTTCGGAGATTGGTTAATTTTCATCAAAATTGCCTCCGATTGGATACGCAACCCTTCGTTGCTGCAGCCACAATAGGTGGAATTCTTTTTAAACTTCTGGAATTAATTCGATTGTCAGAGATTTGCGAAGATGGGCTGCTTTCTTCGAAAGGGTTACTGCAGCCCTTCAACGCACATAAAAAACATTTAAAAATATATTAAAAACAAAATATTGTTTTGTTCTAACAGACCTGAACCTTTTACGTTTGCCTTAGTAACGGTTTTACCATCTAAAAAAAATATCATCAGTTGAAATGTCATCAGTCGTCATTAACGCCTGTCATCAAAATTCGTACTACCTGCATCAATCAATCAATCCATTTATTTTCAGGAACAATTTACATTGTGTTTGAAATTAAATCATAAATAAAAAAAACATTAATTAAAATTATAAAATTAACACATACTACATAATTCAATAAAACATAGATAACAAACATAATAAAAAAGTCAAAAACATTACAAAACAATTACTAAATTTAATATTACTCAGTCTAGCTTTAATACCATATTATCAAATCGTGGATATGTCATCATCTATCGAATAGAGACATTTCTCCAATAAGAAAGCTTTGAGTTTTGAGTTAAACGAGCTCGTGTAAATTATGCTTTTTAAGTCTAATGGCAACCTGTTAAAAATCCGCACTGCTTGATATTGAGGACTGTGTTGAACAATGTTAAGGTGGGGTATTATTTTGTTTTTAAAATCTTTTTTGCGCGTACTTTCTCTTAATTGTCTGTCATCAATTACCCTTCACGTAAAATCGAGTAATAAAACAATATTGATACGAGTTGCTGCAAAAGTTGGTGATGACTGTTACCGGCATGGATATTACCATAGATTAAGGATGGTAAAATAATATTTTATAATGATTTGAATATTCATACTGGGGGTTCAGCGTACGGTGAAGATAGCACATAAAAAAAATAGTTTGAAGTTCTTTCAAGAACTGGCTTTTGTTGATGTCAAAAATCTTTGAAATTCTCGGCTATTCTCTACTTGAAAATCATTCTCATGAATCACTTTGTCTATTGGTCAAATGTATAGGTAAAGATCCGTTGAGTAGTTTTTAGGTTAACAGACAGACAGACAGCTTGTCTGTTTGCCTGTTTACTCCTCATACGCAGTGGGGGATTTTATTTTATATTATGTAAGGATAGAATAGAATAAACAATATTGTACACCAAAAAGTAACACAACTTATCAAACTTAAATCTATAGGCACAATGGCGGTCTTATCGCAGACAGCGCAGCGATATTTACCAGACAAATCGTAAAAAAGGAAATATATGACTTTCAAGTTTGTCGCATAAAAACTAATATGCAGAGATAGGAATTATACCTAACTGAAAAAAAAAGACAGAAATAAATACTTACAGATCCGTCCATTCTTCCTTTGCCTTCCATGCTTTTAAACATAAGCTCAATATCAAAATGGAACATCAGTATTTTTCAAAACCTGATTCAAAACTTAAATACTTTATGACATCACTGAGTCATACGCGAGACCGCGCAGGAGTGATCGATTTATAGTAAATTAAATAACTTTTGCAGTTAAAATTATATGATTACGAGTCTTATAAATTTAAAAGGGACAGATTATTAAGCGGCTTTTTTTTAATTCAAACGTCAAAGGACGCTATTAAAGTTTTCAGCTTCAAATTACTTAATTGATTTATCACGCCTTCCAATATAAAGATGTGTAACAGTTTTTTTAACACATTCGAAAACTGGCAACTAGCCCCACCGCTTTCAAGCCAGGTCGCAATGAAGTATTTGCACTCATGCATGCGGAAAAATCCAACCAAACCAACTCCTACCATAATTAATTATTAGGCTGGCCGGCGGACAGATCCCACTTATCGGCAGTCAGCCTATACAACAACCGACATATAGACGAACGAAAACAGAAATCCACGAAGCATTTTTCATACTAATTTGTTAGGAAATATCATGATTATGATTTATATATATTATGTGTTGAGGATACTGAGGTGCGTCCAATTTACAGTCTAGGGGCCTTACCATTTATTTATTTACAAGCACTTGTACAACGTTACGGAGGATGTCCAAGGCGTTGTACAGTAGAAACTTACAAACTAAAAAAATCATCATCATCAACTAAAAAAATACATTAAATAAAAACAATAATAACAAATTGAAGAAAAAAAAAACTAACATATAATTTAGAAATAAAAAGAAAATACATGTACATTACCACTAAAGTAATATATCCCATGACGTTAACATGTCATTCGTGCGAGTAAGATAGAAGGATGGAGCTATCTATACACCCTGTATAGCTCCATACCTTTAACAGTTCAGTTTAGGTTGTCAATTGGATCGCGTTAGGAGCTCGTGGCAGGGTCTCAGTTGTCCCCGAGGTTTACGAGTCAATGTATCACCAGTTTCAGGGAAACAACGGACAATAAGCGTCAACAAACCACTCGTAGCTTTAGCCAGTTTACCGCCTGCCTCTGGCTATGTTAGCTTTGTTTTCAAAGCCGTTTGAAACCAAACGGCTCAGGAGCTTTTTGATGATAACGACTTCTAGGTTACGCTTTGTATTTTCATTACAAGAGCTAAAAGGAATGTTTTCACTGAGTTTCAGACTTTGCACGTTACTAACAACGCAATTTGTTATTGGTATTTGTAGCCTTAGTGCGAAGGTTTTTGAACATACTCAGACGGTTACATTAAACGTCAATTTCTACTAAAACTAGAGTAAGCGCCGCCTGGTGGCAATAACTGAAATAGTACATTTTTATACAAGTGGAGAAAGTTTGTCATTGCGACCGAGGCAGAATTCGCACGAGCCGTAGGCGAGTGTGTTATGGAGCCGAGGGCTACAGTGACAAATTTGCACGTGTGTCAAACGACGTTTTTCAATACACTTACGAAGAAATACTTTCTCTGAAAATTACAACGCATTTTTGTTCATTTTGTAATGAAGAAAATTTTCCAAAGTTGCCATACTTATATTTTAGTTTTGATTTAGATGGCAGCAGGATATCGCGAGTATTTTTTACCTTAATCACAATATCTGGCGGCGGCGGCGTACCATTTAAAGAATTCTCTTCAAATCTTAAATTCAAAATTTTTTTCACAAATAACACAATTAAAAAATAATATTTAATAGACTTTTTTCCCGCGCTGGTTGAAGGACAAGCAAAGGTATCAAACCGCTATACATCCTACTTAATATTAAAAATAGAAATTCAAATATTTTTGACTTTAGAACACAGATAATTGTTAATTGGTTGATAATAAAAAAATATTGTGTAAATAATCTTATTTATTCATGATATTCTGTTCATAAACACAATTTAAATTTTCATTAAATATTAAAACCTTAAAAATATCCGCCTCTTTGCTTAAAAAAAAACAATAATCACCGTTGACCGTGACAAAATAGGAATGAAAAAAGCCCTTTTTGTGATAAATTTAAAAAAAACACGAGGGTGATAAACATGGCATGTTAAACCTAATCGTAGTGCGATAAGAGCCAGTTTTCGAGTAAGAGTATTGAAAAACTTTTTTCCATACGATGTGACAGTGCGATGTGAGTCCGATAAATACACGCACTAACCTCCATTTTCCTCAAACACAACATTAGCCTGAAAACCTGTTAAAATTTGGCATTCTATACTTAGTTCAGAAACCCGGCCTAAGGCCTCTAAAGGAAATTTCATATGCACAAAAGTTGTAACTAAGAACCTACTTGTAATTTTAAGCTTAATTAACCTTCGAAAAAATTCAATATGGCAGATTGGGACCCCGTGTGTTCTACGAATGTAAATAATATCTTGTAGGTATTCACTTCCTATAAAGAGATATGAAATTAAAATGGCCCACGTGTCCAATAAATTGAGACAAACTATAATTAAAAACACATACATAAACCTATTCTTAGCAACTCCAAGTTAAGGTATGTGCGAAGTAATTTATATAAAAGCAATATGAAAAATATAAACTGATTTATGTTTAACTTTCAATGGCGTAGATATTAAGTTCTGTTGATAAAAATCGACACCTGAAACGCAGCATTCAATTAGCAAGATAGAAATCAAAGATGAAATTTGCGTGAATTAGAGTGGGGCTCAATCGAGAATCGTGATCGTATCGAGTGAAGCGAATGTCGTGGAGGGATAATCGTTCCGCAGCTGTAACTGATACAACACTAACATCCATTTAGACGGGTATTTTAGCCTTTACTCACAAATTACACTCTGACTATCATATTCAAGAATTAACAACCCCATTTCGCTAATTGTACGAATTATTGAAAATATCGTTTTACGTTTACCGAGTTTTACGTTCATACGTATAAAATTTCGGACGTTTCTGAATAAGGAAGTGGAATTATAACGGATCGAATTATTACGCGCTAATTAACTGAAGCGACCAAATCATCCCATATTTGGGGTTATTTAACATTCTGCCGGAACCTGGTGGAGTCTCACATTTTGGCTCAAAGTTTACGTCAAACTAATTAGAGCTTTCCCGAGGGATATGTTGATAAATTAGTCTACTCGACGCAGATATGCAAAGTTACTAGCAGGTATCTACAATTTCCAAGCTTTTATTTTAAGTGGAACTGTGGAACACATCCCTTTTCTGTGTCGTGTTGGAAGCCTTCCAGCTAATACATTAGAGTGCTGTTCATAAACCCCAAGTTAACTATCAGCTAATTAAACGGACGATTACGTAGCACGCGTACATTCGTGTAACCGGCGTTCATTAGTTTTTACATGCTTGTATCGTAAAGCGTACCATAATAATCGCTAGCGAGATTTATCGATACTAACATTAATTATAAATTATCGTTAATTTAAAAATGTTAGACGAAAATAACTTTTTTATATCTGATTTTAAGTAACTTAACTTTTGCATCTTTCTTTTTGTTAAATTAAGTATCCACCTTTAACAAATCCCTTTGTTAAAGGTTTTACTAAAAGGGAAATTTAAAAAGACGATTAACCCTTTTATGGTAAGTATTCTTGCAGTTATATTGTCAAAACTACTTATATTGTCAAGTCAGATGTCAGCTCTACGTAAAGACACGTAAAAAGTGGAATAAACTGCGATATTGTTTCGGAAAGAATTTATTTACCGCCGCAAATGGTCGACAAGTAATGGCGATAGGTTCTCGTTGTCCTGTTTGAAATTGCACCTGTAATGCTATGATAGATATATTAGATCTATTTGTACCTTTTTTAAAACGACAAAAAATATGTACGTAAATTACTTAGATATGATCGTACTATCAGTATTTAAAGCCTAATGATAATGATAAATGCAGTTTTATCTCGCTAAACATTTAATTATTACTTTTAGTTAGAAAAGTACAACGTTACGAAAAACTGCGCGCAATTCTCTGACTCTCGGTTGTCAAAGATAGTAACGTAGGGATCACTCATCGACTTTTTAGTCTAACACTAATTACATACATACGCTGAAAACGTGCCCAGAAGACTAGTAGCATTGTCACGTCGAGTGGCAATGCTAATTTTTTGGGCAAAGAACGAGTGAGCCTTCTGGTCACGCAGTGTCAATCAGTTGTTGAGAAATATCTTTGAAAAAACTGGGCAAGTGCGAGTCGGACTTGCGCACTAAGGGTTCCGTACAAACTTGAAAGGTAAATTGCGGTTTACGATTTATGATGTATTAAAAAATAAAATACTTACAAATCTCGTTCAAACCAAGTTTAGGTGGAAGTTTGCATGGTAATGTACATCATTAGAAGTTACAGGGGGGGGACACATTTTACCAATTTGGAAGGGTCTCTCGCGCAAAAACAGATTAAAGACAGATCCATAGATACCCCCACACGTATGGGTTTGACGAAATTTTTTTTTTTGAGTTTCAGTTCTAAGTATGGGGAACCCCCAAAATTTATTGTTTTTTTTTCTATTTTTTGTGAAAATTTTAATGCGGTTCACAGAAATACATCTACTTACCAATTTTCAACAGTATAGTTCTTATAGTTTCGGAAAAAAGTGGCTGTGAGTTGTGACATACGGACAGACAGACAGACAGACATGACGAATCTATAAGGGTTCCGTTTTTTGCCATTTGGCTACGGAACCCTAATAAGATGAAATACATTCGGACTCCATTACTCAACATTACTCAAGCGCTTCAAGCCCAAACGGAAGCTGTGAAAAAATAAAACTTATGAGTTAACGAAAAAAAAAATACGGCTATTTATCTCGCAAAAAATGTATATTTTGATACTCTAAAGAAAAACAAAATTCATAGGGTACTTCCCGTTGCCCTAGAATCCTGAAATTTGGCATGAAGCAAGGTCTCATAGCACATATATAGGAAAAAAATCAGAAAACTGTAAAGGAGAAGGGAACGACTCCATACATTCCTGGGCCCAGGTGTTAACTGAATCAAACTAGCCTTATTTGTAAGAGGATATAATAACAAGGCCTCACTGAAAATTTTGTGAAATTTGGCTATCCAGGAACCAAGTTATATGAATTATAGTAAAAGTGAGGTTATATTATAACATTGTAGTTTTTTATGTTATTTACGAAATACTTTGAATGGTTTCGGTTGTGTAATGGTTTTATGTATGGAGCGGGTGACGTGTCGAACATAATCTGACACGTTTGGCTCTCCCGCGCCCTGGACAGTCGCTACAGTCGAAGACAAGTTTCTACATCCAATATCCTGTAACCTAGAAGCAGTAGGTAACAACCTTTTAAAACCTAAAAAACAGATAAGAGGAAGTAAAATAAAACACCAATATATGTACAAAAACATGTATTTATTATTCATCTTCAATAGTTATGAGAATATCATCTAAAAATTGTGCAGGAGGTACGATATTTTCTTGGTATAATGATTTAAAATATTATGCTGTCCAATAAAAACACAACTAACCATTAGTACTTATATCTCGATGCAACTAACAGACATGACGCCAACATGGCTTGATAGGCTAAAAGCACGATTTGAATAGGTAAAAAAATGGCTAAAAAGTTACAGGCTGAGAAGCATCCCACTGACGAATAACTGATAAAATCGCGTCATCTTCCAAGACTCTTCTACCAATAGTTACTGCGACCAGTCGCAATCGTACAATATACACAGCGATCCATGTCGTCAATATCCAATCGATAGGCTTAATCAGTTGTCCAAAATAGAGAGCTAGGTAATTTACAGTAGCAAGATCCGTCAAATAGTCCGTTATAATGTGCAAAGCCGAGGTCGTGGGGTTAAACAATAAAAGAAGGAAAATACGTGCGCACTCAGAACGAAAAAAAACGAACGAGTGCATCTGTCAGTCAGTGACTGACGGATGTCAATTGTCAGGCACAAGTGTTGCCAGAAGAAAAAAAAATCACTATGAATCTATTCAATCGATTCCACGAAAGCTTGATATGCACTTGTCACTCGATTTTCATACATATTCTCATATTTTACCGATTTATTCATAATCGATTAGTAGTAATTCAGCAATTATTTAATCGATTATTTACTTTCATTAACTTAATTTAAGTTTTCTCGCTTCCTGGGTAGAAACATGGTACCATACTTTGTGATTTCCTTTAGAAAAATATAATGGTTATTTTAATACACATTTCAACTAGTTAACTGCTGGGCCCAAAAGTCCCCTTCTCCTTTGTAGTTACGTCACAAAAAAAAACTTTTTGCGATTCGGAAAAATATTCGTAACTCAATTCGGGAATTGATAGGTTAGTTTGTACGGAACCCTCAGTGCGCGAGTCCGACTCGCACTTACCCGGTTTTTTTTTCATTTTTAATATTATGTATTCTTGGGATATTTATTTGGCCAATATTTATGAATATATGTCGTAGCTATATAGTAGAATTGGCGATTTCATGATGTAATCGGCCATTTCACATAATGTTTGGCCACTTAATGAAATGGCCACTGTATGCCATTGTACTTTTATTTATTTAAACTTCATGTACAGTAGTGGTACATAGGCGGACTTAATGCAACAAGGCATTCTCTACCAGTCAACCTTTGGTTAAGAGACAACACTGTGGTAGGTGTGCACAATAAATAAATAACAGATA
Source organism: Mythimna impura (assembly GCA_905147345.3). Taxonomy (NCBI): domain Eukaryota; kingdom Metazoa; phylum Arthropoda; class Insecta; order Lepidoptera; family Noctuidae; genus Mythimna; species Mythimna impura. The sequence goes on along the minus strand of LR990353.1, from coordinate 17,752,152 downwards.
AATATCAAGTGGAATGTACTATCATTAAATTAAGTTATAATAATAAAATACTTAACCACAACTATTTACTTTACTTTTCTGACTTTTCAAGTAATAATTAAATGTTTTGTGAGATAAAACTGCGTTTATCTTTAATAATACATACCAACCAAATACCTATAAAGCAGAAATATGAAAAGTAATAAACCCGAGCAAGGTCGCGATCGATTAGACACGCTCAGGGGCAAAGGTGTGAATCGACATTTAATAAAATAATTTATGTGACGCTGATGCATTTTTAATGGCCAACAGACGAACGGACGCGTTTTTGTTACTCATTATAACGACTACACATACAGTTAGAGTAAATGGAAGAAACGAGCAGTTACTGCGCATTGAAATACCATATTTCAAGGCTTTACCTCGATATGTACGTACCTATAGATAAATTATCGTGGAAACGTATTAGGGTTAACTACGCGCTACGAATAACTTAATGCTTGGTCACCAATTTTTGATTACACGTCGTGATTCACACAAACGAAACTGAGAGTCTGAGACTAACCTTTTGAAAAGGATTTTTTTTGTTTTTTTTTTAGGGTTGTAAATCATCCAATGACTTATCCCGCTCTAGGGTGGAGCATGTCAGACTTTTGCTGACTTACATATGTTCCTTCTTTGCACTTGTGTTCCAGGAGCACGGGTTGGGTGTGGTATCACTAAATTACTTTTCTCGCACTAAGAGGAACGAACCCGTCTGAATCACTAACTAAAATCCACCCGTGTTCTTTCAGTTGCGCTTAGCGTTCCAAGGCCCCAGTGACTTTGGAAGAATACCGCACCTTTACAAAAGGACAACTACAACAAACAAATTACATGGCCACCAAACATATAAAATTATAGAACACTAGCTTTTGCCTGCAGCTTCGCCCGCGTACCTACGTAAAATATAGCCTATGTCACTCAGGAATAAAGCAGCATTCTATCGGTGAAAAAATTTTCGCAATCGGACCAGTACTTACAGAGATTACCTCGTACAACAAAAAACAAAAACAAAAGAACAAACTTTAAATATAAATAACATAATATATAAATACTCGTAGAGTCGTAGCTACGTACGAGCGCGCGTAGCAATCGCGTAGCACACTCATTAGTCATTGCTAGGCCATTAGTCGAAATTACTGAGAAAATCCTAATCTTTAATTTTTTTTTATTATTTGTCCATGATGGAGCACGCTTGCCTAGAAGTAACCTATTCACTCTTGATATAAATACCCCTAGGTTGTAGCTATCAGGAAACAGACTCCATTAGGGAATTCCACTTCATAGCTGTACGCACAATGAATGTGTTCTTAAAACGTTTTGTGTGTAGGTATGTAATACATGCCGAGAAAAGTCGAGAATTTCAAAGTCCATTCGTGCGAAGCTGGGGCGGTTCGTAGTATATGATATTCGAATGGTATTTTTTTTTTAAATGATGTAAACTAGTGCCTGACTGCGATACCAACTAACGGTAAGCGATGATGCGATCGACGATAAAGCACGCTTACCTAGAAGTAATCTATTTCCTCTTGACTTAAAGACCCCTGGATTAAAGCTAAGTATAACTTGAGTTCCCTAAGGACAAACATACTTTCGGGGTAAATCGCACTAGTATACACACTTAGCTTTGATATAAACGATGTATGTATATGTATCTTCCCCTGTCGCTGGGTATGAGAGTCGTCACTTTAGTCTTATTGCACGTCGCAAGCACCCGATGCACGCACCCCGATAGCGCGGCGTCGTATCGAGAGACAATCAATTAACTCGCCTCCGCAATTCGATTATTGATTTTGTAATTAAATCGCGTCGGTGGGCGTGTCAGGCACCAACTCGCTCGCATGAATTATCTTTATGGCAGATTTTTAGTGATGTTTGTTGACTTTTTCAATTAAGTCATTACGAAAGAGTACACCTTAAAGGTTATCTTACCGGCCATCGTTTAAAATATTGTCCGTAACATTAATCTCCCGGTGCGCTGACGTCGAAGCATACCATTATATTGTACGAGATATCTCGCAGTATTATACATTGCTTGACAGTGGAGCTGAATGGGAATAATTATGGCGTTACGGTGACCAACAAAAAGGGACCGCGCTAACGTAATTATTTACCGAGGGATTGCTTTATAGCTGCATATGCAAACATTTTAACTCCAGCAACGACTAAAATCGCGCCACGAGAAACTTACGAGCACAAAAACTCCGGTACTTAATCATGTCTTTCTTAATCGATTTTTGAAAATGCTCACTCGATTCTTATTTTTCACCTCACAAAACCGGACGTATTAAATAATCTCGATGCTCAATGAGATTAAATTGCACACAGTTTAATCTTGTATTATAGATATTAACGACGGACGAGCCTTTCAAACCAATTAACGATTAATTAAGAATCGGTTTTTTAGTCAGTTCAAGTATGTCTACTACGAGCTTTAAGATGTGAACTCTACAATTACCTACACATAAACTGACATCTAATTAGAATAATTTCGGTTAAAAACTCTGTGTAGAATAATACACTGATAACTAATGGTCTGTATACGTGCGACAAACGAGACGCCGAAAAAAGTCGGAGTATCACAATAGATGAGAAGACAGAAATAATTGGGAGCTCCTGTCTATGTGAGGAGGCACTCAGGCTCATCAGTATGCGCGGAGCGGAGCGGCCACATGCCGCCGCGCCGAGCCATTCATCCGCGCCGCACAATCCAAAACAAATTGCCTTAACCAGAGGCTACTCTCTTTGTGAAAATGGAACGCGGCGATCCCTTTTCGGTAAAAAAAACCGACGTGTCTCGTGTTTTTTAAGGTGGTTATATGAGTAATTGAGGACAAGTCGCAGGCGACAAGACGCGACGCGCGACGCCGCGCGCCGCTCCGTGAGATACGCTGATACTCCACTGTTTATGCCCATTTAAAAGTCAATCATTGTCGCGAAAATAGCTCGTTTGAAAAGTTGCATTTGCATACCCATTTATAGGATAACCACGACATCAGCCACTTAACTTGTCGTTATATGGGAATCCTTAGTCCCGGAACAAACGACGATTGTCCAGTCCACTAGTAAGTGAATAAGTAAACGACTCCTATACAATACGGCAGTTGTCAAGTAGAGAAAGCTATCGTCTGAAACAGAATGTAAAGAGGGACTCATGCATAGTTGAACTTGCACTGGAGCACGTACAGGGCTTAATTACTAACAGAATTGGTGGTTTAAAAGCGCAAATTGAATTACCATTCATTTTAAATAAACGCTGTGGGAGCAGAGCGTGGTGCGTTCGAGGCCGGGGGCTGCACGGGCGCAGCGGCGCACGCTCCAGTGTGCCATCAATTAAAATTTAATTTTCGATCGCCAACGAATGAGTCGGCAGTGCCGTAATTGGTCCGCCCGTCCCGATGATTACTTTATTGGTCACACGCATACCCCGCTATCACGTGAAGCATTTTGTTGCCAATTTATTTCTATTCGCCTTATCCATTATTGCATTCGGATGTAAAAAGAAAAGGAGCTAAGTCAGCGTTGAGTTGTGTCTGCCTGTGGCCGACGAACGTAGGCGTAGCGGTTTCGAGACAAGAGCCGAATTTAAATAACTTGTTTCGGCTCCCAAGCGCCTTTGACATAACCCTTAAATTAGAAGGGATGTAGTATTTCTTTCCTCCTTCAATAGCTTGTATACTTTATCTCTTTCTGAGGCGGCTTCATCATTTTAGACGCGGCAGAGGCGGCATCCTTGTAATAAGCTCCCAAAATGACGGGGGCGCAGGTAGCTGGTTTTTGCAGGTCCCTCTCGCCTAATCTGAGGCGTATTTTTTTTGTTTTTATCGTGACCTCGTACGCACGAGCGTGCCACGTGACTTGACAAATAGAACATGTAAAGAAGAGGCCATTTGAGTTGGTTCAACACAGTGCGAAACACGACGCGAGGCGCTAGTCACATTTAGGAAATGCCTCGGGGTGGGTACATCGCACACGAAGTCACGAATCGTAGTGTAGAATATGCGGAAAATCGTGTCACAAAGTTTCTTTGATGTTACTGGAACATATACAACTGGAACATACCTAGATATTATATTGTAGGTAATGAAACTTATTAAGTAATTTGGGACGAAACAGGCAATCTGTTTTTTGTGATTTAATATCTAACTGTAAAGGAAGACTGCATAAAAACCTACATAGGAGGATCTATACTCAACACGATGAATTTAGAGGCTTAGATACATTGTCTTCATCATATAGGATAAAATATGCAATGAATGGCTTCTTCCCAACACTTGGAATACCTTCCTAGGTAATATTTTATGTTCTAAGCGACAGGTTCTTAACCGTCACATTCCTTAAGCACTTACCTACAGTCACAGTCTTTGAAATTGTTAATCGTGTGCCTTTCAGATTCTTACGAAGAAAAACGACAAGGAAAATTAAACAGCACTCCTTTCACAACTGATATAATACTCGTATATTTATTAGGTATTTGTATTTATTAGTATGCTTGTATATTTTTATATATTAGACTTATTTATGTAGGTTTATATTGTACACTGGATCCTACCCTCGAATGTGATCTCTCTTTGTCACTCAAAGGTTTGCTGGAAGAGTCAAAGTCAAAGTCAAAAAGTTTTTATTTCACATAGGCCTACATGGGCACTTATAAAACGTCAGAAGCTAGTGCACGTTCCAAATTGGTCGTTTCCTATGAAGAAGAACCGGCAGAAACTCCATGGTTACTCTTTTAAAAAAGTGGCTGCTTACAATATTTTCATATTACAGTATTAATAGACATTATGTAAGAACAGTGTAGACCAGTCGATATTGTACCCAAAAGCACAATAAAAACAATCATATTAAAAAAAAGTGAGTCGTAATAGAAGTAACCTAAGAATTCGCGGAGTCTACAGTGTTCTCACATTCACACTACAAAAAAGAGGCTATATAAAATAAACAAGAAAAATAAATAATTACATTTATCAATAAATGACATGTCAACAAAACAAATTACCAGCGAATTTATGGTATGTGTTAGAAGAGAAAAAAAAGTATATATTACAACAAATATGGAGCAGTTAATAGTAATAAGAAAACTTATTGTTGAGTTAAGCTCGCCTTTGTGTATGATATGAATTGTCAAATCACTGTGTACTATAATAATTTTTTGTGATTAACAATAAAAAATTAAAGTAATTAAGAAAATTTTGTATGCTAGAAGATGAATTCCCACTTAAAAAAATGACAGAAAAAAATAGTTGCAATAAATCATCTCAAGCACTCCATAATGTAATAGTAACACAAGTCAGACAATCGAGAAATAGAGATGGGCCAGCATTTTATTAGCAGGTGAAAATGAATTTATTGTGAGTGCAACTGATAACTCAGTATAAGGAATTAGTCTGGAGCACGACACGCATCGTGCCGGATCGTGGGGAATTAAGGACTGGGCCACACTAGAGGCTGTGCGTTGCGGGAGTTTATTTATTGAGATTAGCTTGTTATACAGCTATATGCATCTGGCACTATCATGATCAATCTTTTTCATCACTTTTTTCCAAGACTTAGGTACCATAATGATAGTGCGTAAATTAGTACTTTGCCTTGGTTTTAAGTGCAATAGGGGCGTTGTGGCTTCAACCAATCTTTAAACATACTTGTGATTTATTGTTACAAAATCAGCTGCGAAATTCGATATTGACAAACACCATCCATAATCCTTTAGCAATAGAAGAACGTTACCTTATATCATAGTACCTATAGGAGACTAAGATAGCAGTAAAGCAAACCTTGGCAGAGCACTTAAAATATTCAACGATCAGTAATTCACGCTTCGACTCATAAACACATCTCGTGAGAAAACAATGCCTGTCTTAAAAAAAACGTCGTTACTTCATTAGCATTACGTGTGGTCCAGCCTTAACCATTCGTTTCGTTTAATGCAGATGAAGACGCGGCGAACGTGCGCGGACTCCTGACCACTCGTTCGTGCCAACATATTGTTCGTAACATCCCAAGAGTACATACCCACTACACGATGTGATCGGCGATGTATGTACGGATACCTGGTTTATGTGCCGCTTTTTGACGTAAATGTTCCTTACTTGATATTGATAGTAATAAAGTTTAGTCGACTCAGTGTGATATTGGTAAATTACGGGGTTGAATTCAACGTTATGACTTTATGCGTTGAACACGCACTGGCGAAGTTAATTTCAGAGTGTATACGAGTGGAATACGAGTGTGTTGAAACATCGTTCATTGTGCTCGGGCATAATGAAAACGGTTAAAAATGTAGTAGGTACGGTTAATAATAGTAAAGCTAATGAACTGGTTGGAACTGTTAGAAGAGTAGAATGTGTCTCACTACAGACTATGAAAAAGAAAATACGGGAATCGAACCCACGACCCCCGGCATAGCAGTCAGGGCCACTAACCACTAGACCAACAGGTCAGTCATTGCTGGTCATTCAATCATAACTTACAATTCCAGGAAATAAAATCAAATTTTTGGAGCACGTTTGTCTAGAAGTTACCTATTCACTCTTGCCTTAAAGAACCCTAGGCTGTATCTTATATGCCTCACATTTTGCTCTTTTTTTTACAATCATATTGGCTTATTTGTACAATGGTACTTAGTCGAGGGCTTCAGAAGTCCTCTTTAAGACAGTATTAAGTATTCTATAGACTCGTGAAGTTGACCGCGCGGCTTATAAAGTAAACAGATTGCATCTATGCTCCGTAGTACGTGCCGCGGCTACACACGCGCCGCTCTGTAGGCGTGTCATCTTTAAAATCACTAAGCCCTATGGTAAATCCCATGATATCGAGAACAAAAAAACAAATTGTAAGTATGTATACCCTTTTTAGTTTTAAAATATATATGTCGTACGCCTTCTTTATGATGGAACGAAGGTTGTGGTTTAGTTTTGTATTTGGAATTAAGAAACGGAATCTTTGTAGTAGGGAGGTAAGAAGTACTGTCAAACCGCGGAAATAAGCTATTTAATATATATTTTCTGTTTTCTGAATTTTCTATGAGCTGAACTAAAACATGCATTGACCGAGATTTATATTACAAATGCTTTAAATATCATAGACTCTGTTTAAAAGACAGCAGTGGTGCTGTAGTTATTTTACTATAAAACGTCTACATATATTTTTAAAAACATTACTAATGAAATATAATTTGAATCACAATCCTATCGTTGAGAAAAGTGTCCGATAACTCTAAATGATTACTGAGTAGAACTTACTGCTACATACTAGTGAAAAGCGAGCAGAGAAAGAGGGTTGAAAAACAGGGAGAAATGTTATAGCTAGAAAAGTTATAGGCTATCCATAAGAATTTACTGATATTTTGTTCCGGGAAGACTTGGCACATAAAACAGAGATAAGTAAACACACACAGAGTGACAGAGGGAAGTATGTAGTTTTGTTATGATTATTTATGAGTAAGATTTCATCTTACCCATAAATAATCAATAATAATAATAATAATAGAGCAGTGGTGGCCGAGTGGTAACGGCCCCGACTTACGAGTTGTAGGTCGCGGGTTCAAACCCAGCCAGGCGCATTACTTTGTGTAATTTATTTCATCACCACTGCTCTAAAACGGTGAAGGAAACTATCGTGAGGAAACCGGCATGTCCTAGAACCAAAAATTCGAAGACATGTGGCATCCACCAACCCGCACTGGGCCCGCGTGGTGGATTACGGCCCATTCCCTCTCCTAGAGAGGAGGCCTGAGTCCCAACAGTGGGAACATTATAAGGCCGACTATGCTATGCTATGCTATGCATAAATAATCATAACAAAATATACTCGATATCCCTAAGCTTTAACTAGCCAGCCCTGAATGAATGAGATGCGCAGAAACACGTATCAATGCAAGCGCCTTAACGTACCTTACCTTCTTGAAGATAAGTGCTAGAACGTGGAATAACTCTAAGAAATAATAAGGAAGAAGAAATATTTTTATTTGAGGAGTCGATGTACGGTTGGCGCAGTGGTTGAGCAATCGGCTGCTGTGCTGCGTGTTGTGGGTTCCCATGGTACAGGAGTAATTCTTAACAAAGGGCAACGACTTTAAAAAAATTAAAAATACTTATACATTAAAAATGTGTTCCGGTATCTGCAGTAGAGCTAGCTCGAAAGCAGGAACATTTCAAATCACAAAAAAAGAAAACTAGATCTGATGTATTTTAAACCTTAATAATATTCGAGTACATGCGCAGGATCACGTAACGCGTGCACCTACAGTGAAGGTGAACGTGCAGTAACGGGTGCAGTCCCCAGCACAACCCACCAGGTGCCGCGGCCCGTGGTCTAAGGACCCACCACAATCCTTACTTCAAAATAATTAAAGGACAACCTACGGAAGAAGACGTAAGATCAAATATTTTGACATATAATCCAGAAGAGTTGACAGTCTACAACTATTCTTAACTTCATGAGTAAGCGACTCGTCAAGCCAAAAAATGCTGAACGAAAACAAAAGCTTGAAGAAGACTTGTCTATATTAATCGTTTCAAATATTATAAAGCTGAAGAGACGATGTTTATTTGTTTGGTTGGACATACTAATTTCAAGAACTATTGGTTCGAATTGAGAAATTCTCTTAGTGGGTAGTCCATTTGTCGAGGAAGATTATATAACATTTTAATAAAATTTTGACAGGTTTCCGGATCGAGTGGAGCTTGGCGAATACTTGGGTTCGAATACTTATTTCGGAAATCGGTGGTTAGTATATAAGTAAGTATTGATAGCATTGTATCGTAATACTTTTTGCTTTAGAAATTCACGAGACCGTACTGCTGACAAACTGCTATGCAGTTTGGCAGATGTTATGTGACAAACCGTGATGAACTGTTTGCTACTAAACCCTTTTGTTTTATAATTTGAGTACTAAACGAAGTCTTTAAAAATTTGGTTAAAACCGAGGAGGATAGCTAGTAAAAAATAAACATACTGCCTAGCATAAAATAGACAGCCCTAATTGAATAAGATGCGCAGAACCACGTACCAGCGAGTGCACCTAACGTGCCTTCGAACAGATAAGTGTGCGATGGCCCTGGATTACCAACATCCACAGTCTCAAGCCCTAGCCCGCCGCACGCCGCGGCCCACTTTGAACCGTTTTGTTTCTCTATTCGTGTTTATTCACCGCTTAGTTTTTGTTGCCGCTAGCCTTATCAAAGCTGCTACTTAGATATGCTGTGGAATAATTGCTGTTTTAAGGCTGTTGGTGTTTTTTTTTGGTGGGTAAGGAATTAATTGCGTTAGATGGATCGTTTTGCTGCTGTTATTTATCCTTTTTACGGTTCCGTACCTCAAAAAGAAAAAACGGAAGCCTTATAGGATCACTTTGTTGTCCGTCTGTTTGTCTGTCTGTCAAGACTTTTATCTCGGGAACGCGTGGAGGTATCGAGTTGAAATTAAAACCATATACTCATGTCTGCGGTCTCTTCTGTGTGAAATCACATTTCTAAGTTAACGAAAAAAAAAAGTTACGGCCGTTTATGTCGCAAAAAACATATTTCGACACTCTCATGGGAATCAAAATTCATAGGATACTTCCCGTTGACCTAGAATCCCGAAATTTAGCATGAAGCAAGGTCTCATAGCACAAGTGTCAGGAAAACACCTTTTTTTTTTTTTTTTTTTTTCGGTGGGAAAATCATCTTATGACATCCCCCGCCCTTGGGCGGGGCGAGAGATAGTGTCAGACTTTTACTGACTAAAAACCCACTCCTGTTCCTTCATTGCCTTTCGTACCAGGGCCGAGTCTTCCTTTCAGAATCAGACCCTTGGCCCCAGTAGGCTTCGACCCTGCTAGGCCCCTACAGTTGCTGACATCTCCTTGAGGCGCGCGTGGAACAGCACGCGCCGACGACGACCTGGGCTCGGTCCGGACGGTTACCGGACGGTCGGAAGGCGAGCCACCCATTGCTCGCCGTCCGCAAGCCCGCGCCTACGATGGCCGGAAATCGGGATCGGAATCCCGGCGGCGATTGGGGCGTGAGGACCGTTGCCTCACGCGATCGGCCGCCTCCTTTGCTAGCATTACTGCTTCGCAGAAGGAGGCGACCGCCTGCCACTCCTCCTCGCTCCGGACCATGGCCTGTACCAAGGCCCGGCGCGAGAGATCGCCGCCACCGATAGCCCCCACGAGGACACGGCGTTGCTCTGCCCAAGCGGGACACACCTCCACCGTGTGCTCCACCGTGTCCTCCGGGTGGTCCACACAATGGTGACACCCGGGCGTTTCTTCCGCACGAATCCGGTGCAGGAACCTCCCGAACTTACCATGTCCGGTGAGGACCTGCGTCATGCGGAAGGTAAGGACGCCGTGTTGCCTTTCCAGCCACTCCTCAAAGAGGGGACTTACCGCCATAATTATGGCGTGCCCATCAGGAAAACACCTGAAAACTGTGAATTTGTAGTTGAGTCACAAAAAAATTGGATTTTTTGGATTCGGAAAAATTTTCGTAACTCAATTCGGGAATTGAACTGTTTTCATAGGTAAGTTTGTACGGAACCCTATATGCGCGAGTCCGACTCGCACGTGCCCAGTTTTCTTGATATAGTCTTATTTCTAGTCTTGCTAACTATCTGTATGGAGGCTTTTCAGATAAAGAGAAAGGATAAAACGTTTTTTTTATCTTATTGTAGATATTAACTGCCGGATATGCGATAGTTGGACGATTGGAATATTATATCCTTGTGTGATTAGATTGAACAGAGATTGTAATAGATAAAAAAAAAACAATGTTTAATCTGTGGGTCTAGTATCCACAGATTCAACAATGTTTTACAGACTTAGCTGCAGTATTCTTTGAAAGTGTAACCTGGCCCTGGAAAGCGAAGGGCAACTGAAGGAACATATGTGAGTTTTAGTTAGTAAAATTCTAACAGGTTCTCTCGTTCCGACCAGAGCGAGAAAAGTTATTTGATGATTATGCACCTCACAAAATTGGACATGGTCATGTAGATTTGTGAAAAAATCGACAAGAATTAAAACTATATTTAGATTAAACATGATTTGCTCCATCACCACTTGCTCCATCTCCATTTCCATAATCACTTTAGTTACATTTTAGGCTGCTATCAGCCTTAATGATGATGTGCAAGAGAAAATGTTAGTGCTTATTGTGTAAGGCGAGGCAAAAAGCTCGAGGCGCAGTGCCGTGTACCTATTAGCCCGTAATACACACTCGAGGCTCGTGGGAAACTATGTAACATTCTTTTTCGGACTCCGCACAATCATGCTCGCTTTGAAAATAACCTCTGCGAGTAAAACTGCATTTTATTTATTTATTTAAACTTCATGTACAGTGGTGGTACATAGGCGGACTTAATGCCACAAGGCATTCTCTACCAGTCAACCATTAGGTTAAAAAAGACAACACTGTGGTAGGTGTGCACAATGAAAAAAATAACAGATATTTGAAATAGAATGTAGTATCGTTAAATTAAGTGGCTTATAATAATATAATACGTATATGCTAATATAATAAACTAATAAATACTATGATAAATATGAAATCATTTTAATTAAGAGGACTTAAAATATAACAATTATGACGAAGACCGAACTAAGGTTCACTTAGTACTTCAAGTAGTAGTTCCGAATTTTACGCTTGAAGGAAAATTTACTTTCAGCTTTGCATTTTGTGTTGGCTCCGCTCTCAGAGCGTCCGGATTTTTAGCACGCCTTTCAAGGGTCTTGATACGATGTAAGAGGAAATTGCGATATTCATCCGTCTTGTCATTGTTGTGATCGTTATCACACTAATATTATAAAGGTGAAAGTTAGTGAGTGTGTATGTTTGTTACTTCTTCACGCTCGAAAGGCTGAACGGATTTAGATGAATTTAGGCACACGGGTAGACCATGTCCTGGAATAGCATGAAATGCGTATGTAAGTATAAAATTGTCCTTAGGGAACATAAGTTATAGTTACAATATGGGGATCTTTAAGTCAAAAGTAAATAAATTACTTCTAGGTAAGTGTGCTCTATCGTCGACTGCATCATCGCTTACCATCAGGTGAGATAGTGGTCAACAAGTGGTCAAGCACGAACAATAATAAAAGACAAATAAAAGTCAAACACACTAACAGACTTATTATGGGGTTCCAACGTCATATTAAAAAATACTGGGCAAGTGCGAGTCGGACGCGCGTACTGAGGGTTCCGTACAAACTTACCTATGTAAATACATAGTTCAATTCCCGAAGATTTTTCCGAATCACAATTTTTTTTTTGTGGCCTACCAACAAACTGTTTTCAGATTTATTCCTATAACTATACTATAAGACCTTGCTTTATGCCAAATTTCAGGATTCTGGATCAGCGGGAAGTACCTACCCTATGAATTTTGATTCCTTTGAGAGTGTCGAAATGTACGTTTTTTGCGACATAAACGGCTGCATCTTTTTTTCGTTAACTAAGAAGTTTGATTTTTTCACAGCTTCAAGGAACCGCAGACGTGAGTATATGGATTTACTTTCAACACAATACCACCACGCGTTTCCGAGATAAAAGGTCTTGACAGACAGACAGACAGACAGACGGACAACAAAGTGATCCTATAAGGGTTCCGTTTTTTACTTTTGAGGTACGGAACCCTAAAATACATTTCTAGTACATACATGTATAATTGTGTATTTGATGGTATTGTAGGTATACCCGATACTCTTGATAGCAGATGATCACAAGATATAATATATCTTCTCTGCACATCAAACAGTTATTCCTCGTTACGTTCAACTGTACACAGTATAGGTAACTGATGATCGTGTTGATTTCCTGGTATTCTACCCTTCATACAACACACAAGAAATTAATTTTATGTATTGAATTGTCCATTTCTCTCAACGTTTATGGCTCATTTATTATCATTGGCTTTTCTTTTTGCTGTAACTTCGCTATAATTCTAGATGACACGCAAGATAGTGTGCGTCCAAGCTTATCAGATCAGAAAAAAAAGCTTTTGCTGAAACAAACCAGCTTTTTAAAAAAAAAAGCTCTGAGGTAGGGGTACTTGCGTAATAGGGCTGCGAATTGTTCAAAGCAGTTACCGCCGCCCTCGTGATAAAGGGCAACTGAAGGAACAGTGTGGGTTTTAGTCAGTAAAAGTCTGAAACTCCCTCACGTTCCACACATAGCTGGAGAAGTTATTTGATGATTCCCCACCAAAAAGAAGGGGTACTTATACGTATAGGGGTACTATAGCAGTGCAAAATTAAATAAAAACAATAGAGAATTGCTCAAATTCCTTCGACAAAATCATTTCGAAACCAATTTAAGAAATATTTACTAACCATTCAATCTTCGGCTCAACAAATTAATGGCTGCTATACTTCGGTGTTAGGAGGCGGTTACCCACACAGATGAGGCGTAAGGAAAGGCAGTTTCGGTGTGGCACGACTTGGCGGGGGGTGAGGCGAGGCGGGCAGGGCGGGCGCGGGTCAGAAAGGCCGTGAGAAGTTGCGCGCGCGTCGGGTTCCCAGGCACGCGCCATGGAGCGCGCGCGCGACGCACGCCCGCAGCAACCAGTGACTTGTGAGATGGAGCGGTTGATTAGCTTACTTGTTATTCGGATGGTAAGTGGTGTTGTAGGTGTTGTAAATGGTAGATTTGACGTGAAAGCGGAAGTTTACAATGGAAACTGTTTTTTGATCACAGAAAATTCCCCCCCTCCTCCCCAAAGTTTTTTTTCTTAAAATTAGGTACATTACTTGGATTTGTTTGCTTAGGAGATAGGTACCGGGACACTTAGCCATAAAGATCAACTACAGTTTTTTAAGTTTGTAACAAAAATATGTAGACAAATTGTAGGTATGACATAATACCTACTAATTTAATTTTATATCTATGTATAGTCTAGCATGCCTAGAGCTCTAATGGAAAATTTATTTTACTTAATTTGCTAGCTATGCCCCGCAGACTACTCCCTTTTTATTTTAAGTTCTTACAGTCCAAAGGTTGTATTATTGGTAGATATCGTTAAGGGAAAACCCCGCAACTGCTCGCAAACCACTAGTGTGATAAAGATCACACTAGCGGTTTGCGAGCAGTTGCGGGGCGGGGTTTGCGCCCAGCGAATGCGTCGCGAACACGCCGCGTCTGCACAGCGAAGACGTCGCGGACGCGTGACAAATTCGCAACATTTTCAACGCGTGTTCGTAGCAAGTTAACGACGTACAATATACTCAGTAACAAAATGGATTCTGACGAGGAGACACTGCTGTTGGCTTTGTTACTTCGAAGACGCCGGAGACCCGCACCTCATTGCCGGATCTCGTTGCGCGTCCGCATTCGCGGTGTTCGTTGCGCGCCCATAACGTATTCGTTGCGCACCCGCTCCGCTTTGAGGACGCTCGCAATCCGCTAGTAGATACGATAAAACCGTCACTGTAAGTTTCTGTTGGTAGCCTTTTTCGCAACTAGCTTGAGGTCGCCTTCCAGTCTAACCGGATGCGGCTGAATAACCGTTTTACATGGAGCGACTGCCTATCAGACCTCCACTTTCTCTTAAAATCTTGTTACTCTTTTGGTATACAATAAAGTTTATTCTTTTCTATTTTATTCCTTCGAACCACAATGCACTAGAGGTGTACACTATCTCAGCTGGGAGTCGGTCGCCGGGGTCGCCGCGGTCGCGCCTCTACGCCCTTCTCGTGGGACCAGCACTAGAGCCAGTAGAGGTGAGACGCGACGTGCATAGCCTGCGAGCCTCGCCGAGGAATCCACCTTGTTACTTGCGTCTCGGCATCGCAGCGAGATACCGCTGGAAATTGTAATGTTAGAGATAGGGACAAGCGGCGTTTGTTTTTTAATAGACGGCTACATGAAGGTAAATAGCAGCCGGCGATGGCGGCTGGATGCGATAAGCATAGCACAAGTATATAGCATAGTATAATCAGCCTTCTAATGTTTTCACTGCTAGAGGAATGGGCCGTTATCCACCACGCGGGCCCAGTCCGGACTGGTGGATGTCACATGTCTTTGATTTTTTTTATTCTAAGACATGACGGTTATGATGAAATAAATTACACAAAGTAATGTGCCTGGCTGGATTTAAACCCGCGACCTACAACTTTTAAGTCAGGGCAGCACTTGGCCACCACTACTCCTCAGCGATAAGCATAAGGTAGCCATATAACGGTCGATATAGCGACATTTAGGGAGACATAGTATACGTTCAGCAGAGACCATCTTTCGACTGCAATACAATGCAACGTGACTGGCAAGTTCTTAATCATTGCGTTCAACGTTTGAGTCATGGCTTAATTTCATCTTTGTAACCTTATTTTCGGATTGGTAGATTACATTATTAGAACACAGCATATAGCAGATCAGGGTAACAGCAGTCATCTTAAACCATATCAGAAAACAGAAACTTTATTTCAAATAGACCATTAAGCAAGCACTTATGGATTGTCAAAATGTCGGTCAGTCAAAAAAAGCGAAGGTAAGTCGCACGTTCCGAAGCGTAGATCTCTATGGAGAAGAACGTGCAAGGAACTCCATGGACACTCTTTTAAATCATATTACCATAATCTAATCATCTCCTCACATCAAATCATTAGCCGTTTAATTTCGTTTCCATGGCAGATATTTCTCCAGTCAGTCATGCGCACGTCGCGGTCGGTGGCGGCGAGTCGGCGAAGGCATCATTTCTAATTTATGCACGGTCGTGCTCAGCTCGCCTGCCGCTTGTCGCGCGCGCCTATGGGAGGGCTGCTACACATACCTGTGGAAAAAACATGGCTGCTACATTTTTACCTGACTGCTTTATAGTCATATTTGGTTGTGTGGCCGCTTGTTTTGCTGTTTTTGTTTTAGGTGTCCGTTTAGAAGCCTAAAGCCGTTGATCGATGTGTCGAGAAGGATTTTAAAATCAACCTGAACACACAGGTTTTTTTAAGGTAAAGATTTAATTAGGTGGGTACAGTGTTTCTGGTAAAATAAAGAAATATAGAGCTGGGAATCCATTTAGATTTCATTTCCAAATTACTCGATTCTTAACTGCATTACACTTAATTCAAGAGAATTTGGTCTAAATACTTCTGTGACCTTTCCCGCTAACTTTTCAGTGAGCTAAGGGTAGAAGATTCAGATAAGGCTGATTTTATATCTTGATAAAAAACTGGCCAAGTGTGAGTCGGACTCGCGCACGAAGGGTTCAGTACCTACTGTCCGTAGCAAAAAAATCACGCGTTTTGTATGAAAATATTTATTTTATTCTGTTTTTAGTATTTGTTGTTATAGTGACAACAGAAATACATTCATTCAACTGTCTAGCTATCACGGTTCATGAGATACAGCCTGGTGACAGACAGATGAACAGTGGAGTAATAGCAATAGAGTCCCATATTTAGAGTTACTTTTGGATATGGAACCTTAAAAAACGATTAATATCCAACCCACAAAGATACTCGTATTTTTATATTTTTTCGATCGTGATTACTTTCGACCCAAATATCTGCGTTGCATCCCTGAGTCGTGACGCGCAGACTCGACCGGGAATTAGATCCTGCCGCCTCTCTATAAGCACGAGATCGCCAATTAACTTTGACCTATAGATAGCTGACAATAAGACATTGTTGTGGGGCTTGGTAAAATGGATGTTGTGTACAAAGATGATCGCACGTGTGGCGATGCGTGAGGAGTCTTCAGTCACGGCGTACGCTCAAACGTTCTATTCAATAGTTACGATGCTGCCGCCTTTGCACTGATTGATGTGTTTGAGTTAAAATGTTTATCGTCCTCAGAAATGTTTGCGTTTAGAGTGAAAGGGGCTTTAATGCTTTATTCGCACAATGAGTCCTTATAAAGGAGATAGCGAAGGTTCCATAAGTAGCGGTTTGCTCTTGACATTTTGATGTGGGTATAAAGACGGGTTTGGTTCTGGATGGTAATGCATCGTTTTATAAGATACCGCAAGATATATTACTGTAGTACTGTAGGAATATATGGAATGGTAACCTGAATTACCAAACCTGAATTAATACTCCAACCGTTACCCTTTTTCCGAAGTATTATTTGATACCAAGTTTTAAGAATCAGAAAGTAAATTCCATTGCAAAAATTTCTAAATCCAAACCATAATTTCATCAGAGCAGATATGAAATTAGCCAGAGGTAGAATTCTTGGTCTACTAGAGTTAAGGGTTCAATTTAAGGCGCAGACTGTAGAATTAAGCTCGGTTCGTGATGATGCGCTGTTAATTCCAGTAGCCGCTGCGCATGCGCCACGACTTGCGGGTTGCCAGGTTCCAAAGCACTCCCAGAAAAATTGCTAGGTATCTCTTACATTCGAGATGTTTTACATAGTATCGTTTGAAATCTACATTATGCTTTTTTCAATATCAGAGTCGCCTATATTTGTTTTTATTAATAGGCTCGCATTTGACCAGTATCTCTCAACCTGGTGGTAAGCAATCATGGAGCAAGCGAAAGGTTGGGTGTATATTTGTATTTTGTTACTTCGTTACGCTCGAACGAATTTTGATGAAACTTTGTACACAGGTAGACTATGTCCGAGAATAGTAAAGTCTGCTGCAAAAGTCCATAGGAAGTACAGAAATAAAATCGTGTGAAGCGAGAAATGACGCCATCTAGCGTAAAACCTGATTGAAATGTTGCTATCGACAACATTACATTATACTGTTAATAGATGGCGCCGCTGTGCTTCAAATGATTAATACTTAATTAATGCTTATTTTTGTACTTTCTTTTTGTTTCTTCAAACATTGAAATAATTTATAATTTCTTTTAAAGAGATGAAGATATTAAAATTGAATAAGTATCAATTTATAAATATTTGATTATCTATGTGTTAGTTTCCAAACTTGAGAGGGTAGGTTGAATATGGATTTACTTATAAAAAATAACTAGTAGGTAGTATAAATAATACTTAGACCAAACAGTTATGACTAAGCTCAATTGGTTGTTCGCTAAGTTAATTTCGATTATATCGTTCCAGCGCCTTTCGTTCAATTTTATTTTTAACCAGGTGTATTGTCTACTTATTTTACGAAAATGAGTAAATATGCATTGTTATATAGATTTAGTAAAAAGAACTCAAATAATTGCTATGCATAATCAAGGTAAAAACTTGTCAGAAGTAACCAGAGAGACCGGTGTAAACGTAAGTAGTTTTTTTTAACGCTTTTAAACAAAAAACTCCTATATAATAATCATTATTGGATATTATATATTTCTGTTTTATTGTTGCAGAGAAAAACAGTTGTTCTATGGATATGATGATTTGAAGAAGAGGGTTCTTTGAAACACCATCAAAGAGCTGGCAGACTAAAACTAAGAAACATGTTGCAGCATCAAACCATGATAAGGGAGTACGAAGAAAACGGACGTCGGTCGACGAACCACTATGCTATATATATACTTATTTTCTGTATTAACTGGAGATCTTGTTATGTGTGTTTAACTTAATATCCGTATTTAAAACAACTTAAAAAAGTTATGAACACTTGATGTGTTGTTGTGCAATTTTATAGTTTTTAGCCTACATTTTTAATCCTTTTGACCTTTGTGATAAAATTATCTGGTATTTTGTTTGTTTTTGTTAAGGTTACATAAGCTTCAAACCTCTTTCCAATTTTGGAAACGAATACTTAAGCTATGGCCTCAATAAGAAATTATATATAATATTATAATCTTATTCGGTGATTAATAAACGGTTATTGTTAAATTTGATTAAGAAATTGTAAGAAATAAACATATTATTTTTTAATAGTGCCTTTTGTCAACTGTTTACCTGCATTTTTTTCATTTTGCTGAGTAACTACCCACTTGAATATTATATTACAAATAAATATCCACTTGTTAGCTTTGATTTAATATTCCTTCCAACTTCTTTTGTTACTTACAAAAAGACTTACAAAAAAAACTTACAAAAAGTGTGAGTACTACGTGAGATTTGAACTCATGGCTCATTGATTTACGCATCTATCTGCACATGCTAAACCGCTAGGTCAACATGACTCTAATTTGAACGATGAAATTATGAACTACAATCAGTTGTTGACGACAATGATGACGCATGTGTCTATTATTTGTTAAACTAAAAGTCAAGTTTATACTTTATGAGATTGCCTTTGCTCGCCACTTAGCTGTGAAGAAACCAACGCCATCTAGTTTAATTTTCGAAAACTTGAACTCTAACGTGCAAGGGAAAATAGGCGTTAAGGTATCGAAGCACTTTTAATGGGTGACTGTACATAGGATATGGAGTATGTTCCCTTGGGATAATTTTCTACTATCGCGCAAGCAGGCACATTACTCGCAGAATAGATGCTCAATGGGACCGAAAGGTTCTCTGGAGTGGCGACCACGTACCAGAAGAGTCAGCGTTGGAAGGCCTCCCACAAGGTCGGGCAGGAATCCGATAGATTAGAGACGCACAAAAAAGGCTAAAAAGAAGTCTTCAATGACAATTATGATAAACCAAAATTTCGGAATATTTTTGATATTGAACTCTTTAAATTCCAACTTGCAACACCAATCTCAAAGAGATTCTGCTCAGCAGGATTACGAATTTTCCACCCGCTCATTACGACGCTAAATTATTGAGCAGTAGCAATGACCAGTCGACCATGCATGTGTGTTTTAGAATTATATCCATCGAGATATAATCACCATGACTTGTTATATTAGATGACTCTGCTTTACGTTTTCATACATTGTTGCTGTTTATCTGCAGATGCGAGATGATAGTGTTTACCCTTGCTCTGCCTTTCCTTAGAATCTGTTGAGGAATTGATTTGCGATGGTAAGATTCAAGGAACTGCGGTGAATGACCGTAGATTACGCTACATACTGTCATTATATTCTTAAAATAACCTAAAAATTAAATGACAGTAAGGTTAGCGTAGTAGCTGAGCTGCTGTGCTACTGATTGCGGGTTCGATTCCCACCCAAAACAAATTTTATATGGCCTACAGATAGTGGTTCCCGGTATACGTGTCTTATGTAAGTGAGTTTACCTACATATCATACTTGTGAGTTCTCATATTTGCAAACGTACCTACCTATGTTACAAGAATATTTTTCCTAATGTGGGACAACCTTTTTTTATTTAAAAAAAAACTGTAGGTCCAGGTGAAGAACTAGAGTTTTTGAAGTATTTTTAGCTCTGAGCGACTGGTTACCTCTCGTTTTGAGATCGAATTATACGAACTTAGTTCAGTGTGGTGTCACGTGCCATTCAAACTACATTTTTAGTTTCAGAGCTTCTGCGAAGTGCACAACTTCGCAGCAGTAGGTACTTTTTACCGCACACATTTTGTCACATGAATTTGGTACGGAGTCTGCGTAGCGACTCGCCTTGAATGAGTTGTCATTAAGTTTGAATTTTACTATACCTACCATACACTACTTTAGTACATCCAGAGTTTGCCAACATCTTCCAATTGCCCATACATTGCCTAAGACCTCTACACAATTTGAAGGACTTCCAAGACTTTTAACGGATTTCCTTTCCATTTCATCACCTTTCAATCGATGCATATAATTTGGTAAACAGTGGATATTGCACAAGCGGGCAACGCAGGGAGGCGTAACTGATAGTTGATACCGAGACACTAAGGTACTAGGGAGCCAGTCAATCATAGTAGTTGTCAAGCACTTTCGATAAACACCGAGGATATCTACTGTAAGCGGTGTGAGGAAACTCTAAACATATTATTAGACTATTTATTATTTCTGATATTTCGTAGTTGAGACAGCAAAAATCATTAAATTTGTATGGTTTGTTGTTTGGTTATGCATGTAATAAGATGGAACTTTATTGATACATAAGCAAATCACACTACTATTTTAAAAGCGAACGTTTGTATGTATTTATGTGTGTATATATGTTTGTTACTCCGCCACATACTCCACACTTCAAATGGTTGAAAGGATGAATTCTCAGAAGTGTCTGTGATTATAATTTAATTTCAATCATAAATATGTATTATTTAGAATACAGTATGTAAATTCACGTCTCTATTAGCCCATAACCCACCTGTGTTCATACACAGGCGCGGGCACAGGTTGCAGGCGCGGGCTTGCGGACGGCGAGCAATGAGTAGCTCGCCGTCCGACCGTCCGGTAACAAGGTGCCAAGTCGTCGACGGCGCGTACTGTTCCACGCGCGCATCAAGGAGTTGTCAGCAACTGTCCTGCAGGGTCGAAGCCTACTGGGGCCAAGGGTCTGATTCTGAAAGAAAGACTCGTCCCTGGTACGAAAGAAATCGAAGGAACAGGAGTGGGTTTTTAGTCAGTAAAAGTCTGACACTATCTCCCGCTCCGCCCAAGGGCGAAGATGTCATAAGATGATTTTCCCACCGAAAAAAAAAAACGTCTCTATTAGTTCTAAGGCTAACGATGTGTGGACGACGAGCAATGTTCTTTGGTTCACGAGTAGACCATGTTCTGGAATAGTACAAAGGATACCTTATATCCCGGTAGTTCGCTTCTAAGGTATATTTTTTTTAATTACTTGCAGGCGAAGCCGCTGGCAGAAGCTAGCTGACTTAACTCCATAAATATCACATATAATTTTTTGTCAGACGTATGAAATAACATTAAAAAGACAAATGAATTTAGTGAACATACCTACGTTATCTACCAAATTTTTTGTATTGAACAATCAAGTGGAAGACTGTACACGCAAATTAGAATAGGTGACAGTTGACACTAGAATAAAACCCAAGAATTCACTTTATTTAAATATCAGATGCATTGATATACATTCGGCAGGTGTACTTCGTCCCAGTTGACAATTCATAGCCTATAGAACATGTGTAGACATCGCTCCTATCCTCTTAGAGGTGGTCCAATTTGCAACTGAAAATGGAGAGACGATTATTGTACTGCGAATATATAAATGAAAATATCCTCAACAAAGACTCACGGGCTAGACCACCCAGATGAAACTGACAGTAAATGCCAACTGCCAATTAATTTCAATCCAATATCACTTACAAATGTTACAAAACATTATTTTGAAATACTATGATTGCACACCCTATCTCGATATTTTAACGGACCAAGTAATGTACTCAATTATTATGATGATACATAAAATACTAAAGTGAGAGGGTATTCGGAATTATCAAGGATGCCAGATACTAAATTTAAGAAGCTATTCAAGGTATAAAATGTGTACTACTTCATGCCCATTTCTCGGGTTTAAAAGCTATATAATTTGTCCATATTTAAATTATTGGTTGCGTCTTTAACGTGGTCACTTAATTGTCCAAGTTTTCGTAGGTTTTATTTTTATATGTTACCTACACGTAAACGACTTTCGTATAAAAATGATGACAATAAAACAAGCCATGTTTTGCTGATGGTCCCATTATTCATCGAAGCAAAAAATACAAAAAACTTCACAGTGGACTTTTCACAACACTTGGAAGCATTAAAGTGAAACACGATTTATTGTATTTTTTGTCATTGGATCTGAAAGAATATTTTAAGCTACTTCTCACTCAAGAGCTCTCTCTACCTACCTTATCAAGAGCACCAAATTTTTACAAAGTTGATTTTCGTGTCTTTCTGACTATCTCTTAACTCCACCTTAACTACACAATAGAAAGAGCAATAACCGAGGAAGGTACACAATAAGCACCCGTGCCAAGCCGGTGAGGGTCACTAGCAAAAAAATACATGTATTAATAAGCTATTCATTCAAATAATTCCATTTTATATTTAGGTAATGCTTCAGCTTACCCTCTGTGTGCTGTGTTTTAGCTCGAGTTTAAAGACCTCACATTCAAAGTAAGTTTTGGCAGAGCTTACGAAAACCGCTCACCAAGGATTAAATTGTTCAATTACACCAATTATACCCAATGTATCAAAATTACCCTTCTCCTAACATTAAGACAAGTGAAAATAGTCACGATATCTTCATGTAACAATTATTACGAAGCTTTCGCAGATGGTTTCCTTATTACAGACATGTACAAGTCGTAAAGAAGACTTAATGTAGATGTATCGAGATGTATCATGATTTAATGTGCATCGAGAAAGTGAACCCAAGCCGAAGGCCAGTTTACACACTATTTTGAAAAGGATCGTCTATATTTTATGCCTTGTAAGGCTGATTGTGAGTGTTAAATATAATACCTTATCGTTTAGCGAAGAAATATAACTACAGACATTTGGACGGGTAATTTGTTAGACGTAGAGACCTAAAACGAAAAATGGCATTTTAATTGCAAAGTGCTCCTACCAAGAGCGACTAATTGCTCTACCTTGAATTAATTCTACCTTATGTAAAGCCTTTGGGATTGTTCAGTCCAGACTATGCTCCACATACACGAAGAAAGTATCTATGCCAGATTAGCTGCCAGATAGAAGCCTTTGCTTTCTCTGGGTGTGTTTTTCTCTGTGACAAATTGTTAAGTGTTATTTAAAGGCTAACGTAAGTAGTTCGTCTTAGGGTAACATTGATTGAGCTGCGAAAATGTTTGATAAAGTTACCGTGACCCTAAAAGTCTGACACGCCGTCTCACTTCACTCAGACCGGGAGCAGTTATTTAATGATTTCCACCTCAACAAAAGGGTTAGCTTTGATATTAAAAAATAACCTTTCACCTTTTTCAAGCTGACCTTTATCGCTAAAAAATATTGGTTCTCTTTCCCGAGACCGCAAGCTCAAGGGACCAATTGTCTGCTCAACCTTTATAAAGAAAAAAACAACGTCAGATTTATAACAGTACCAATAATAACAGGTTATTGGTGCTTAAAGCGATTCCCTGGATGATGGTTATCTGTTCGAATGTCTCAATTACTGTGTCTCAAGGGACAGTAGAGACAGGAGACAACTGCGCACAGTTTATGAACGGACAAGTTCCGCGTGTCGTATGTAAGTAATAGCAGTAAACGATATCTCCGTACAGTATCTTCGAGGAAATAAAGGACATTATAATAAATATATAGTGGAGGTAGGTGTAATATATAATTTTTAAGGTTCCGTACCTAAGTCGGTGAAAACGGAACCCTTATAGGATTACTTCGTTGCCTGTCTGTCCTTCGGTCTAGACCATTTTTCACAAGAACATCTGGAATTATGAAGCTGAAATTAATATCAAATACTAATAGTAGTGAAAAAATCAAATTTCTAAGTCAACGAAATCTAAACATAAGACCGTTTATGCTCCGTTTAGGTGCTTATTTTATCACTCGCTAGGAAATCGAAACCTATAGGGTGCGGGATGGATCCCATTGACCTTTGGGCATTCTGTTTTGGCATGAAGCTAGGTCTCTCAGTACAAGTACAGGAAAAAGTCTGAAAACTGTAAAGTAGTCGTTACGTCACAACAAAATCACTTTTTACTATTTACTTAGGTAAGTTACGGAACTCTCGGTATGCAAGTCCGGCTCGCACTTGACCGGTACTAGTGGCTAGTTTTTTACTCTCCGTGTCGTTCTCATCATTTTAGGATTAACAAATAATAAAATTAAAATAAGGTTAAAAATTATTCCCCTAATTTTTAACCTTATTTTACTCGTACAAGAAACATCGACAAAATATGCCGATGGTTTTTGCTTGAATCTATTGTGGTACGGAAACCTTCGTGTACGAGTCCGACTCCCACTTGGCCAGTTTTTTACTTTAGTTTAGTTATAGCACGGTAATATTATCTATACAGTATTGTAACTCGGCCGTATCTTTGAAATAAATGCCTACAGCCGCGCGGTACGTAAACATGCGATAGGGCTGCCCGCACTATGGCTGCCCGCCTCCACCATTTTAATTACATTTGCCTACTTTGTGTTTCCATTTAGTTTTGTGATTGTAAATATACTTTTTTTATATAAACAAATAAAATACTTTGTGAATTGAATAGGAAGTGCTCAATATTTGCGACCGAAAAATATTTGCGCCTCGACTGAGACGTACCTACGAAATGCTATATTATTAAATTTTAAAGTACAAAAATCCGCATTCTAAAGCTTAATTAAAAATTGTTTTGGGAAACATGGACAAGGTGGAGAAAAAGGAATATCTTTTACTTGGTTTAGATACCTGCAGCTACTTTACAATTTATATGTTTGGTTTTAAATGAAGAATTCATGCAACCAAAAACAGCACAATATATCCTACTCGTCATATTAAATGTATAAATATGTACTTGAACTTATTTTTATTGAAAAAATCGCGCGGCACAGACGCGACTGTCTGCATCCCGAGCGCACCTCGAGATCGAGGCGCGTAGGTATAGCTCGCGTTTCGACCGTTTGTATGAAGTTGCAATACTGTATAGATAATATTACCGTGGTTATAGCTTGCACTATCAGAGTCCACAAATCATGCTAAACACTTCATTTATTCATATGTATGTATAGCTAAGGTAAGCGCGCTCCATCGTCGACCACATCGTCGCCTTCCATCAGTGCGCTGAGTGTGAGTTGTTTTTATGTTAACGCGAACGAAACGTTTGCCGCGTTTGGATCTATGATTGGTTAAGAGCTAGGAGCAGGCCAATCGGAGCGCCGAACGCCATAAACATGTCGATCGCCCTAACGTAAAACAAACTCGCACTAGGCACTCAGTCCCCCTAGATAAGTTACAACCGTTTAGTTTCGATTCTCTTTCGTCGATCGCCTCGAGTCGGCCACGCCTCCGATTCCTTTATTTTGACGTCATCTCAACGCTCAGTCATGTGGTCAGAACAAAGGAATAGGAGGCGTGGCCGACTCGAGGCGATCGACAGAAGAGAATCGAAACAAAACGGTCGTAACTTGACTAGGCCTGCTGGTGAGATAGTGGTCAAGCGCGAGCCTATCATTAATAAATTTAAAATATATGGAATATCCCCGTAAAGTCACCAATTATCGTAAAATCAATTAGTAATATCGATAAATTAGAAGAAGAGACGTTAGAGTAAATATCATGTATCGTTGTCGAATGAATGACATAACACAAATACCTACAGTATTAACACCGCAGTCTCTTTCTGAATCACCGGCTATTTTATTTTACCCAGTGAAAAGACAGCTAAAGAATGAGGGCCTATTAAAAACATTGTACCTATAAGTTACACGTAGTAACATTGTAAAAAATAACGCCATTACACTGGGACCGAGCACGAACAATACATGATATATGTAACTTCCCTTGGGGTAACACAGTATCGATGAAAAAACGGTTAAAAAAACCGTGGTTCGTTTCTCGGACCTGTTATTCTATAATTCGTGTGGGCCTCCGGCCTGTAATAACAGTAATAAGACATGCCATGGCCACCATAAGTCACATTGCCTCGCAAAGCCGGAGCCCTCATTACGAAGAGAACTTAGTAACAGCACATGAAATATTTTTTAATTTCTTCGAGATGTCAAACGTGCTTCACAGTCATTTCGTCCTTAAAAGATAACAAATTGTACCCTATTAAGAGAAAATTGTACAAAAAGATGAACGGGTTTAACAGGTATTAATTAAAAGACAAAAAAAGTCTGGGTTAGAAAATGCAGTGCCGTCGCTTAACGCGATGAGAAAAATGGTTTAAATGACACATTTTATTTACTGAAACGCAATGCTACAAACGTCCTTAATGCCATACTAATGGAAGCTCGTTAGTGGTTATTGTCATAACAAACAGTATTCTTCTGACCAGTTTTTGCGCTATTCTCATTAAACACCTGTCAAAATATCATAGACTTACGAGCTGTAAGGGACGTACATAATGAAGAAAGTAACAGCTTCATTATCGGGGCATAACGAGTGCCTTGTATTTAATAGGTTTCCAGTCGCCCTGCGATCGAAGCCGCATTGTGTGGTTACAATAAAACACACTTATGACACAGTGCTGCAGTGAGAGCCGTTACGTTTCGTCTTCCTCCGCTCCCACAGTACTAGTCACGAACTTATACTTCACTTAATTAACGTAAATAAGACAGTTTTGCGAATGAAAAAACAAACGGGGCCGAGAGGTCGACGGTTCTGAAACCGGATTGGCGGATTTAACCGAAGCAGTCGGCCAAGTCTTAGGCCCACACTTTATGTCACTTTTTATTTTTAATGAGAGCTTTTATCGTGACACTAATAATCGTCGGGGAAATTATTTAACCATACCGTAATTATTAGACAGCCAGTAAAGTGGCTGTAAATGCCCCAGCCCAGAAAAAATAACGCTTGAAACATTAATTAATTGTCATTATTTACGATTAATATTTTAATCGAAAATATTAAAATTAAAGTGAAGATCGTTTATGAATGTTGTACCACCCTTTTTATCAAAAGGAACTTACGAAAATTATGTTATTAGCAGTGTCCTTATAAAGATTTATTTTTTTCATAATAAATTGAAGTAGCTTCGAGAATTTGTAAAACTATAACTATCAGCATACGTCCAGATCTTTTTGCAGAATTAAAACAGGTACTGGGCCATGGTTACATTCTTATTAAGATCCTCAAATCTGTACCTACACACTATTACAATCGTTTGCCCTCCACATCAACGCACCAAGTATAAAATGCAAGTCAGTGTGAAAGCACCCCAAATGAAGTATGAGCGCTTTGTACCGTGAATGGATTCGCGAGACAGCGATGAAAGAAAACCGCTAGCCTTCTATATTTAAAATGCTTGGCTTGCAATTTATTATTGTGAGAGCAACAACATAATTGTGGCCAGTAATGCACCTTTTGAAATGTTATTAAGTAAAGCTTACAGAATCGTGATTGTCGATTAAACAAGTACTGAAATATAAATCCACAAATGAACCCTTTATATTCTTTTTAAAACAAAAATATTTAATCAGAAAAATATATTACAAATGCCATCACGTAATTTTTCAGCAGTAATAAGAACGGGAAATTACGAGTCAATTTCAATTTTACGGAGCCTTGCGTTCGTATTTTCAATTCATATTTTATCATACTGCAGTGTTTACAAAACAGAATTGCAGGTAGAGTGTTGTCCATAAGGTATTCATTACTTTAATAACTTAAATAAATAATTTACAGTCAGAAAAATACAGGAAATAGGTATGTTTTCACAATATTTGGGCTTTTTTATGCTAACTGCACCGTGCGAAACAAACAATTAGAGCTCCAGGATTGCTAGGGCAGAGTTACCGTGGCCCTGTAACGCAAAGGGCAACTGAAGGAATACAGATGGGTTTTAGTCAGTAAAAGTCTGACACTAACGAAGGAACAGGAGTGGGTTTTTAGTCAGTAAAAGTCTGACACTAACGAAGGAACAGGAGTGGGTTTTTAGTCAGTAAAAGTCTGACACTATCTCCCACTCCGCCCAAGAGCTGGATTTGTCATAAGATGATTTTCCCACCCAAAAAAAAAACACTGCCTTTCGCTCCACCCTAGAGCAGGAGGTGATGTGCCTATTTGCCACTTCTGAATAAAGTGTGTGAATTATTTGCAGGCATGTTTTCTTTTAAAATTATGTTTCCAATTCAACAACAGAAATTGTATGAAATGGCATATCTACTATGAAGGATATTTTAAACTCAAGCTTCTTAAAAAGTGGATATAAATTATGCTATCAGTAAGTTAAAAGTAACATCCCTCAGAATACAGATATTATAAGTAGGGTCCTACTTATTGAACTTCGCAAGCATAAAAAATAGGATTATCATCAACTCCGATCTTTGTGTCGATTTTCTTCCACTTCGCAGCGTTTACATACAATAAGTATCTTTGAAAAATAAGCGGTCCAAACTTTAAATTGTTAATAGCGTCGGTACGTAACGCTCGGTCGTAAGACTTGGTAAGTACGGTGTGCGGTATTGCGTTGTGTGTAAGGTAACCAGGAGTCTGGATGAAGTCGGACCCATTAAGGTAAAAGGGCCAGAGAAATTCAAATTTTAAAATATGATTTTCGGACGTCACACGTACTTATTTACGGAATTATAATATAATCATTGAAATCTTTTCTTAACTTTTGTTGTGAAATAACTATTCAATAGGACTATTCTGACAGCTTTCACCTTTTGACTACGTGTCCGGGTGTACGAGAATGACTGTTTAATGTATCTCTAAACATTAATTAGACATTCTCCACTATGGGTTTATTCTCCAGTATGAGTTCGTAATAGTGCGAATAAAGTGTGGAGCAAGTTAAAAAAAAAAACTTTTTAAGAAAAAAAAAAGCGTTGGAAAAGATTATCGGAAAATGCTTTCTTCTAAGGGACTTTTATGTGCGAATTCAAATATGACAAAACAACGTCAACGTCCAGTCAGCGAAAAACAAATCAAGATTTATTATTTTAAGACAACGAACGAAATAAAAAGCCTCTAATCATCCATCCTTTTTACACAATTTTACCGAGAAATCACGTAAACAGTCTGATCTGTTAGCCTGGACCTGGTGACCCTAGTTGCGAGAGTGGACCGGTCCGATCGACGCGTACGGTCGTACGCACCTGCCCGGGGCACACGCCACTAAGGACCGCCGCACACTGTCGGGAAAGGGTTAACGTTGGATTATTAACTAACCAATTATTTTTATGTTAGCAAGGGCTACTGTATGGAGAACGAAGGCGGTATCTGCCGACCTGACCAGAGAAAAAGTAAAGATTATCATGGATTTGCGACTACCTACTGAGTAGCTACAACTACATAATTCTCATTTCAGATTTTTCCCGCTGCTATCACAATATAACCACCTCAACGCGCTTTAGAACGGCCCTGATTTCTTTTATTTGCACCTACCAAAATATTAGTTTCTACCAAAATGTTAGGATATACTTGGGCTTTTAATCCTATTCAGTAACTGGACAGTTCAATGACAGTTTTTGAAATTATAAATTGTGTTTTTAGGTACGTTATTGAATTTAAAATAATACATCATTTGCATATACATAACTACATTATTTAATTATATTCAATTTCTCACCAAATTGACTATCTGTTTTTGCCAAAATCTGAACTCTGAAAAACTTTTCAGTTTCAACTGTCAGTGGACAGTTGAACTTGACGGCGATTGAAAGTCCAAGTATACCAAAATATTAGGACGTACCAAAACATTACCAGTTACCAAATACAAGTACAGTCAGGGGTCAAAAGTGCATTGCACTTCCATCAATGTAAAAGGGTCTAAAATGTCTTTGTAGAATAGGGTCAATGGTTCGTGCCTGATTTGATTTGTAGCATAGAATCTATAGTATTGTATAAACTAATTGTGGACTATGAAACTTCTACTACAAAGAAATTTTACACTCTTTAGCATTGGTAGAGTGCAACTGCACTTTTGACCCCTGACTATACCTACCAAAAATTCTTTTTGTTTAGGCGCTCCCTGTATGAAACCAGCTTCATAGCGTTCAACATTTACTAATTCGGTTCACCTCTAACAGGAAAACCAAGATAATGCTGTATAAAATCAAACCACACCACACAAAGCCTTATTATTTCAGCCGATTGATAGCATCGTTGTTCGAAACTTTCCACAATCGTTTTTCACATTATCCGTCTCGTAAGTCACATCGCACATTATCATTACGTTCCTTACTCCTATAATTTTAATTTTTAAAGGTCCGTAAAACGTGCAATTACACCGCAGCTTACATGTTACTGGATAGGTTATATTCGGACGAACTCGTAGCTAGAGTAATAACTGCCGCACAGGTAAGGAAGTTAAGTAACTCTAGGGGAGGTCGATTTGTGGATGGGTGACCACCTTAACACGCCGAGATTCCTTCATAAGCATAATCGGCTTAGTAATATTCCCACAGCTGGGACTCAGGCCTCCTCTCTAGGAGAGAGAGAATGGGCCGTAATCTACCACGCGGGCCCAGTGCATGTTGGTGGATGTAACAAGTCTTCGAAATTTTTGGTTCTAGAAGGTGCCGGTTTCCTCACGATGTTTTACTTCCGTTTTGAAAGTAGTGGTGATAAAAATAAATTATACAAATGCGCCTGGCTGGGTTTGAACCCGCAACCTATAACTTGTAAATCGGAGCAGTTACTACTGGACCACCACTGCTCTAGTCGGAATAATTACCTTCATATTTCGGAAATCATGTTGAGGGGTTGGTTTCGGTTGTCATTTGTAGATCTTTAAAAGTCATACGTAAAGTACGAAAGTCTGAAGAGGCAACGAAGGAACAGGAGTGGGTTTTTAGTCAGTAAAAGTCTGACACTATCTCCCGCTCCGCCTAAGAGCGGGGGACGTTATAAGATAATTTTCCCACCGAAAAAAAAGAAGCTCTTAATTGTGACACCAAAACCTGGTGTGTCAGTGCCTAATTTTTGGATTATGGAGGTCAGATAGCCAGTCGCTCAAAATAAAATGCTGCCGTTAACCTAGTAGCAGACTGCAACAGAATCGGGAAGCCTACTAGACAGATTGGTAAGGCTCAGTGCGCGAGCTCCCTTCCCTGTCCTCGACTACGCTCAAGATAAGCCAGGACGTGCGCATTTTATTTATTTTAACATTTTTAAGTCGGCGTGGGTGTTGTTTTCTTATTGGCAGTCGCAGCACGCGGCGGGTAAGTCACGATGCGGCCGTGCGCCACCTTGAGGGCTAAATAGCACCTACGCGCGCACCGAGACCCACACTCCGAGCTCCGTTTATTTAATGCACACTTAAATAGATCCTTGCTGCACTAAAGTTACCTATATCTGTGTCATCGGCTCGGTTTTGTGTCTGCCCAATTGATGGCTATGGCACGGCTTATCTGCTCTGAGATACGAAGATAGCCAAGGATTGTTTTGTTCAAGAGGCGAAGGTAGATTTGCCCAAAATAAGGCTGATCTGAGAATAGAAAAAGACTATTTCATCAACTTTTAGACTCAGTTTGCTCCAATATAAGGTTAAATAATAATAATAATAATTCGACATATACACATATACTATAGGCCCATTATAGACACTATACACAGAATCATCTAAAAATAATAACCTAATACATATTAATAACATTACAATTAATCTATATAATATTGTTTTTAGTTTGGACTTTAGAATGGAATCCTCTTATTGTGTACTTAGTTTATAGAGTACCTACTTACTTCTACAAAAGAAAATGAGCGCTCGTTATTCCTTTCGAAGCTGACAAATATATAATTTTATATAAGTTCTACTTTATTCTTATTATTGCCAGTTTTCAGTCAAATATAAATAATGAGTACAATAAATAGATATGTTTATGTTAAGTAAAAAACTTTGTAAAAGCGGTTCGATCGACCTGGATCCTTATTTAACCACATTTATAAATATTCACATTGTAACTTGATCTAACTATAAGTTGCGACCTCCGTGAGGTAGGTATTAAATTATTATATTTTAATATCTTAGGACAAGATTCTTTGGCTCTGAGTAAGCCGGATGATCACGAATAGTGGAAATTCCTAAAGACGGGAGGGAGTAATATTTTAGGACAGCATTTATTTTCAGTCCAGGGTGACGACTTTTTCCTCTCTGGGTGAAGCAAGAGGGCGTGTTAGAATTTCACTAACTAAAGCCTAACTATGTTCCTACATTTGCCTCAGTCATGCGTTTTAGGGCCACTGTAACTCTTTAGAACGTTCCCGCAGAAATACTAACATGGTTTCGTAATTAAGATTACTTTGGTTCCCAACTTCGCATTCTAAATCAATAAACTGGGGGTATAAGGGATTAACCTTCTCTTTATTATACCCAGGAGAACTATCGAGGACTTTCTATATATATACGCCCTTGCATATATTCTCAATGGAGTAACTCTACAGAGTATTATTAAAAATCTTTCTAGTTATCTTACAAGCTGTTAAGCTCAATGATGATTGTACTTCATCTTTCAACAACATGTTCCCACACTTCTATACTTTAAGTATGGAGGACACGGCACTTCGCACGTACATACTGCGATGTATAATTATAGGAACCAACCACAGGCTGACTCGTGACAAGTCCGTCCTCCGCGCCTCCGAGTGCGCGCTGCACGCGAAAATTATTAAGGTCAATATTGTAAGAAGTACCTACGGGGTACAACACCGGGGAAACTTACTTAAGGTTCTCTATAATGTTCAATAATAACACTTCAAGTAAAAGGTTAAAATATCACAAGAATGATCGCACAAGAAATATAAATGTCTGATATATTTTACAGAAATCTTATAAACTAATAACTAAGTTAAACTGTTTACAAAGGTAGAGAAAATCATTAATAATAAGCTTCCACATATATACAACTAAATGATTTAAAGTAGGTACTTAATAAATAAATAAATAAATGATTAAGTATGTTTATTTCAAAAATATTTATTATTAAGGATCTTTCTAATATTGATATGCGCTGGTGCTAAATAAATGGATATCTAAGTGCGATGGAAAATCATTGAAGGCTATGACACACTACGAATAGTGTTGACCCAGTGGTAATGGCAGCGGCCCCGTATTGTTGAGAAACTTGTGTGGTGGTGAAGTTCTCTATAGCGTTCAATATATGTAATATAGCACTCCAAGTAAACGGTTAACATTTTTGAAATGTAGCAAGTGATTGCCCAAAAAATAAGCAGTTGATGTTCTGAATTTCTGATGTATTTTAAATTCAAATTAAGAAAGGACAATGTTAGAAATTTCGATTACTAGAAAAAATAATCTAGTTTGGTCAAAACTTTGGAATTATATTATCGACCACTCTGGATAAGAAAACTAATGTCATTTGGTCAGAACTTTTTCTGTCAGCCTGCAGGATGTAGGGTTTTCTTCAGCAGGTAGATAGTCTTTACAATAACCGTGCCGATAACCGACCATCTTGATCTTCTTGGTGTTATGCTGACGTCAACTCTCAACTTTGGGCCATAAATCGAAGCAAAGGCTCAACTGGCAGCAAAAAAGCTGGGAATCCTCGCGAAGGTCAGACAGTACTTCACGCCGGAACAGCTGCTCAAACTTTATCAAGCGCAAGTTCGATCGTGTATGGAGTACTGCTCTCATCTTAGGGATGGATCTGCCCGATACTAGCTTGATGCACTTAAGGCAATTGAGAGGCGAGTCAGGAGGATCATTGGCAATGATGCACTCGTTGAGTCGAGGCTTCAAAGTCTTGAGCATCGACGCCGAGTTGCTAGCCTGTCGGTTTTCTACCGGTTGAATTTCGGAGAGTGTGCGTCGGAATTGCATAACCTAATTCCGCCTAGCCCGTTCCATCATCGGACCACCATTCGTACGGCAATGCGCCACCGGTACATGGTGGACATCCCGCCCATACGCACGAAACGTTTTGGGAACACATTCATTGTGCGTACAGCTAAGGAGTGGAATTCCTTGCCGGAATCTGTGTTTCCTGATGGAAAACCCGGGAATCTTTAAGTCAAGAGTGAATAGGTTACTTCTAGGTAAGCGCGCTCCATCGTCGACCGCATCGTCGCTTTCCATCAGGTGAGATAGCGGTCAAGCGCGAACCAATCAAGAATAAAAAATAAAAAAAATACCCACACATTAGTAGCTCTAAAACTAGAATATCAAATTAAATTACCATCACAAACCCACCAAACTATTACATGTAAGCGTGGCTAGTGCTACAAAAAAAAAACAGATTTTTAAACTTAGCCTAAAACAGTTTTTTTTTCGTAGCAGTAGCTGCGCTCCGCGTTGCAGCTTTTTCGTAGTTTAAATTCGAACTTATGCAGTAACCACGATTATTTTGGAACTTGGTTACATAATAATAAAATTTTTAAAAGAGTAACCATCGAGTTTCTTGCCGGTTCTTCTCCATAGGAAACGACCAATTTGGAACCGTGCACTAGCTTCTGACGTTTTATAAGTGTCCATGTGCCTATGTGAAATAAAAACTTTTTGACTTTGACTTTGATAAACTTATTATTGTTCAATATTTTTTAAATAAACAATTAAGCTAAAAGATATTTATTCTCAAAAAAGGCTTCAAGTCTCTTACATTGAGAACATTTTTTTCCTTACGCTAATCTTATAATTATGATGATATAAATATTATATTGTGTACTAAAGTCCACACGGTTTTACTGATCAAAAATGCAGCACAGATTGCCATAAAATACCCATAAACATTATTTTTTTCTCCTACAACAAATACTTAAATCTGCACTCTATATTTAGATCTTTATGAAGCAATAAACTAAACTATAAAAAACTAAGATCCCGGATTTAATAGAGCCACCGGCCTTGATTATTTGACATTTAATGTATCGTCACTATTTTTATAACAATTATTTGTTTTTACGATCACATATTTGCTTATGTAGTGAACTTACAAAGTATTTAAGTGCTTGCAATGCGCGTTTAATTGTCGATTATAATCGCGTTTTGTGATTACTGTGGTAGTAAAAAATCTCACGTGTTGCATGGTGGACTGCAAGCTATACTCATGCATGATACATAAACCTCTACAACATTAAAAGACCGACAGTAATTTAGTTCTTAAGAATCAATAAAAAAATATCACCGACCTGGCACTTTACGAGGCTTCAGACACAATGTCCTCATAAAAAAGCATAATCAGCCTTATAAAATTCCCACTGTTGGGATTCAGGCCACCTCTCTGGGAGAAGGAATGGGCTGTAATCCACCACGCGGGCCCAGTGCGGGATGGCATGCACAGGACCAGTCGTTGTGGCGACGTTTAGAGGAGGCCTATGTCCAACAGTGGACTTTTTTTGGCTCAAATGACAATGACGAAGACGAGGAAAAATAACCAAGGTCAAACAAACAAACAGCTGTTCCGCTTAAAAACACCTAAACACTTAAAGATAATAATTAAAATGAACAAAATTACTCTCAAGTACCTACCTACCAAAAAAAACCTTTGTTTTTCACGACCCGCTCCCGCTCTCGCAGGCTGTGTTGCCAGCTCGATAAAATTCCCGTCTCGTTTATTTTAAGTCCCGCAACTCTTACATTAACAACGTTGGTAATTAAGCATCGAAATGTCGCCGTAGTGAGGCGTCGTTCTAAATAATCGTCGCTCAACAATTTGCCTCATTATCTTCACGGCTTAAATCATAAAATTCCACACTGGCTTGTTAGCGAGATGATGCAGATGGAATGAATTACCTGTTTCTAATTGTAGCTAGAAAAAAAGTACAAAGGACATGTTAAATAAGGATCTATCTTGGACCTGCACTCTTTCTTTACCCCTTATTATTGACTGGCTCACCTTTTAGGTACTACTATCTCACCTGATGATAACCAATGTTGTGATCGACGATGACTGTAGACTTAAACACCCTTAGGTTAGATAATCTGGTCAAAAATGTACATAGGTATATGCTATAGGGCGGAGCGCGAGAGGGAGTGTCAGACTTTTACTGACTAAAACCCACACATATGTTCCTTCTTTGCCTTGCGTTCCAGGACCCCGGGTATGAGGAATTCCTTACGTTTAGACCTTTTTAATACATTTTCGTTACGTCACTTTATGTTACTTTCAGTTCAATATTTGCAATAGTTTCACTTAATTACCGTGTCCACTTAGCTAGATTCTTAGTTCTTGTCTCGCCCTGATTCCGAACTAATTCCAGGACACGCTCAGCATACCTACTTCGAACTCCATCCAAGAAAAGAAAACATAGGTTACTAATTGCAGGAATTGAAAAAAAAGTCAAGCATGTAGAAATTAGCAAACAATGCGAGTGTATCTAATTAAAGGAGGATGTAACTCCTCGACTAGTGATCCCCGGAGCTCGGTATTCTACGGTTTGTAAGTGCTTGTTGCGCGCACGCCGCTATGCGCACAAAAACTGAATTGCGCTAAATTCAATTGGTTGATCAATTCAATTAATTTGAAGAGATAGCTACCGAGCGATCGGCGAAGCACAGTAATTGGAACGATTAATGTACGCCTCGAATGAGCCATTCTGTCTTCATATCGGGACCGGACATATTGAAGGCATGCTTGGAATGAATCGAACTGCCTACGCTTTGTTGGGCCTGATAATATCTACAGTGTACAGCTCTAGGATTGCATTCAGTTAATTAATCGAACTATTGTTGCATATTTCTATATTTATTCGAGTTTGGTACTTTTTAGGGTTCCGTAGCCAAATGGCAAATAACGGAACCCTTATGGATTCGTCATGTCTGTCTGTCTGTCCGTCCGTATGTCACAGCTACTTTTTTCCGAAACTATAAGAACTATACTGAAGAATATATCCACTTACCAAGTTTCAAAACTTGGTAACTTCTGTGAACCGCATTAAGATTTTTACACAAAAATAGAAAAAAACTATAAATTTTTAACTTTTAAAATAAGAGAATGATAAAACTAAAACAAATAAATGATGTTCATTACCGAAAACGGGTTTGAACGAGATCTAGTAGGTAGTTTTTTTTTAATACATCATAAATCGTAAACCGCAATTTACCTTTCAAGTTTGTACGGAACCCTCAGTGTGCGAGTCCGACTTGCACTTGCCCAGATTTTTTTTAATTCTTTACTACACTATGTATTACTACTGTGTTGTAGATGCGTCACAAACATGTAAACTATAACACAAGACAGCCTGGAATACCTATCTGTAGACCGTACTAATATTTATTCAGAGTGGGAATCGAACCCGCGACACGCAATGCAGCGCAAATGACGTCATTCCATAAGAACTCGGACCTCCGGAACTTCTATTTCAAATATCTTTTATTTATTTATTGTGCACACCTACCACAGTGTTGTCTTTTTTAACCGACTTCAAAAAGGAGGAGGTTATATGTTCGGTTGAATGTGTTTTTTTTTTTTTTTTTTATGTATGTTCACCGATTTCTCGGTCAATTGTGGACCGATTTTGAAAAATTTTTTTTTGATTGAAAGGTTATGCTTCCGAGTTGGTCCCATACAAATATTGTTATGATCTGATCATGAACTTCGAAGATATGGAACAGAACTCCTCATAGGATCACAGCAGAACCGTCGTAACAAGTAAAATTGCTTTGTTTATACGTGTAGTCGATGACTGACTGAAAGTAGAGGGGGAATATATCGAACTGATCTGATGATGAAGCCTGAAATTAGGCACCGGAACTCTGTAATAAATTAATGTAATCTAACCGTATTTGGGATTATTAGAATTGTCATGAGATGCATTCTGGCTATAAGGTATTTAAGTTTGGCTGAGGGGTACTTTTTAGTGGTGGTACCATAACTAAAAAGTGTAAAATAAAAAAAATTTTACAAAAAAATACAACCGACTTCAAAGTAAAAAAAAACACTGAAAAGTGCAAAATAACTTTAATTTCAGAAGTCGGTGTTAAATAACGAAGAGACAAAACTATTATAGAAACACCGACTTCCGAAATTAAAGTTATTTTGCACTTTTCAGTGTTTTTTTTACTTTGAAGTCGGTTGTATTTTTTTTTGTAAAAAGTTTTTATAGTTTACACGATGTTTTGTGTACATTTTTGACGGAGCTGGCTTTATAAAAGTCAAGCATGTAGAAATTAGCAAACAATGCGAGTGTATCTAATTAAAGGAGGATGTAACTCCTCGACTAGTGATCCCCGGAGTTCGGTATTCTACGGTTTGTAAGTGCTTGTTGCGCGCACGCCGCTATGCGCACAAAAACTGAATTGCGCTAAATTCAATTGGTTGATCAATTCAATTAATTTGAAGAGATAGCTACCGAGCGATCGGCGAAGCACAGTAATTGGAACGATTAATGTACGCCTCGAATGAGCCATTCTGTCTTCATATCGGGACCGGACATATTGAAGGCATGCTTGGAATGAATCGAACTGCCTACGCTTTGTTGGGCCTGATAATATCTACAGTGTACAGCTCTAGGATTGCATTCAGTTAATTAATCGAACTATTGTTGCATATTCCTATATTTATTCGAGTTTGGTACTTTTTAGGGTTCCGTAGCCAAATGGCAAATAACGGAACCCTTATGGATTCGTCATGTCTGTCTGTCTGTCCGTCCGTATGTCACAGCTATATTTTTCCGAAACTATAAGAACTATACCTACTGTTGATACTTGGTAAGTAGATATATTCTGTGAACCGCATTAAGATTTTTACACAAAAATAGAAAATAAACTATAAATTTTTAACTTCTAAAATAAGAGAATGATAAAAACTAAAACAATTTTTTTTTTAATACGTCATAAATCGTAAACCGCAATTTACCTTTCAAGTTTGTATGCGAGTCCGACTCGCACTTGCCCAGTTTTTTTTAATTCCTTACTACACTATGAATTACTACTGTGTTGTGGATGCGTCACAAACATGTAAACTGTAACACAAGACAGCCTGGAATACCTATCTGTAGACCGTACTAATATTTGTTCAGAGTGGGAATCGAACTCGCGATATGCAATGCAGCGCAATTGGCGTCATTCCATAAGAACTCGGCTGAAGGATTGTTCGAAAAAATTACTGGAATGCAACTGAAGGAACACAGGTTTTTCTCGATAAAAGTCTGACACTCCATCTCGCTCCACACAGCGGGGGAGGTATTTGATGATTATCCTAATTTAAAAAAATCAAAATTATGCCTTATGGATCACAATATTACTAGGTAAAAATAAATAAAAACCTATTCGTACAAAATACAATAACACGTCTACGGTCCGGACTAAGCGTTTCGCCTCGTTGTTATACATACCGCGTGCATCGGAGGACTGGAACAATTTGCCTGCTGCGGTCTTCCCGACCGATCATAATTGAAGTAAGTAGATGTCTAGAGTGAATAGGTTCTTAATAAACTAGTGCGCTTCATCATCAACGATTGCATCACTGCTTACCATCAGGTGGGATCGCAGTCAAGGACTAGTTTATATAATTTAACAAAAAAAACGTAATCAACATATATAAAGCCCGCTCCGTCAAAAATATTCACAAAACAACGTGTAAACTAAAAGAATGACAGTTTAATACAAGACACGATGACTGTTGTTAGTTGTCAAAGTGAGGCGACCACGTGCGCCCGCGCAGCACCGCCGTGGGTGGTGGTCGGTGGGACCGTCCTTGTTTTTGCATTTTTTTTGGTCTAACAACACGTGATGACCATATAAACAGCCTTAGGCAGACCACCGACATCTTGAGACGGAGATATTTTGGGTGGCGCGCTCACATTAGACTTAAAAACAAATAAGTTGGTCTCTCATCAGATTAATTAGTGTGTGAAGATGATTGACGGATATTCAAATATTATGTGCCTAATTTATTTGACCCAGTTTCGTATGTTTGGATCAAAATTGAGAGTGTATTTTTGTTGTCGTAATTATTTTCTCAAAAAGATAATTTTCAGAGATTATACAGATTAACAACGTAATTGCAGTTATTTCCTTGACCATTATTTAAGTAAATTACTATCAAACTCGGTTAATAACTACCCGCCTAAAATTACTAACTTCCTAACTCTCTACAGTCTAAATTATGTAAATCTAAAGTAGGTAAATCAGAACTCATTAGCATACTGTCTTCAGGAGCATCTCTTGCTGTTCTCGTACATCTGCGTCGTAAGTGAATCCATTTCATATTTACAGAAATAACAACTTCGAAGTATCCCCAAAGTAGGTACTTCGAACCGGAGATGCTCAATTTTGGGGTTC
The DNA here is from genome assembly GCA_905147345.3 of Mythimna impura. NCBI lineage: Eukaryota > Metazoa > Arthropoda > Insecta > Lepidoptera > Noctuidae > Mythimna > Mythimna impura. Next base: position 17,711,655 of record LR990353.1, on the reverse strand, counting down.
TTTTCAAATTGCCATTATTAAAAGCCCACCAATCGGCCCACCCAGATAGCTCAAAACTGTATTTAAGGCAATTGCTTTATTAAAAAGTAAAAAAGTACAAAAAATGTTTATTAAAACAAAGACGTCTAAACTCGTCATTATGCTCAGAATTGAGATGCACCTGCGGTCCTTAGGGAGGACAATCATCTGGCTACCGATATCTAATTACTTGTAAAATTGCTTTGAGAAAGTCATTTTAATTTTGAACCTTTATTTACACAAATATCCTTTGTGTTTTTTTGGACCAGAAGTACTTTAATTAGCTTATAACTTAATAACCTAACTTGGGTATTATTGGACATAAATATAGGATTAATTTAGCTGGCTCTAACACAAAGCAAAATCCTCACTAAACAACGTATTTTTTATTCTTGCGGTAACCATCGAATCTTAATTAATGAACTTATAAGATCAAGGACTGAAAACAACCTCCATCAACGACCTGTCAAATACATATAAACCTTGAAATAAAAATAAAATATTCGCCCAAAATGCGCCCGCGCTCGACCACCAAAACAGAAATGTCTTCAAACTTAATTCAAATTACTTTCGGACGATATCAACACAATCTTTAGTCTCGATCTGGCATGGATTTCGCATATTTTTTTATAATCTTGCTTGTAAAAACGGCAATCTCGACAAATGCCTACCTAAATGTTACAGATACTTCTAACCCGGTGGGCCTAAGTTTGATCAAAATTCGACCAGCTACGTCAGCGACCACCTAGACTTCGGACTACGAAGGGGTTATAAAAAGGGAATTATCCGGACCACCTCCGACTTAAGTCGCAAAAAGACTATATTGTTACTAATCCTTATTGACGCTTATGCAGTTACACTTACACGTGTAACTCGCCACTGCGACAGTCTTACATTGGAGATTTTGATTCTATACCCAGTTAAGTATTTGGCAGCACATTTATTTTCAAATTCAAATTCAAATTAGAGTTAGTAGGTAGGTACTATACATACACATTACTAAAAAAACTATGTATGAATGAATACTTAAACTATGTACGAATACTTAAAACAAATTATCTACTATTAACTAGGTAATTATGTATCTTAAAATATGGCTTCAAAAAATGATGTCGACTGAAATTGTGTCCAAAGGAATGGCGGCATTGTGACATTGTATAGCAATGCCTAATCTCTGACCGAGGTAAAAGCAGCTCTCGGTACTTATTTTTTTTATCGAAAGATTTTCACTTGCGTAACAGTAATGGCTTCACGTTAACAAGTTGTTTTCTTACATTTACACTAACTCTAATCAAAGATCCATTAAATGTCTCGTACATTACTATTTCAATCACCAGCAGCGTGTACTACAACACATAATAATCAGTGGCAACAGGGCGATTTGCATGCGGCCGCCATCTCGCTGCTCATTAGGTCGTGTCACGCGTCATAACACTGATTAATTGGCCTCCAACGCTTGATGCGAATACAAAGAGAAGTAAAAAACAATGACAAGCAACCAACGACCTTTCGGTAACGAGAAGCCGTCAGTCAGGCGGGCGCGCCAGCCAGCATACACTTGACAACTTCAATTTATATGCAACTCGATGCCAACACTCGTTCCCACTTGAATGATAGGCGATACAGTCACGGCATCGATACCTATCGACATTATCGCCGAATATTTTGCGAATGCGAAACATTATCATAAAATATCGTTCGTATCTACGTTGTTTCTTTTCGATCCGAATCTTAATGCGAATTTATATCTTGTGCTCATTAAACGAGTAATCGATGAGGCTGTTCAATTAATATATTCGGAATCGAGTGGTATTGAGGGAAAATTACACGGTTATCGGCATTATGATAAGCAGTACAGTAGTTAGCAACAGCGCCCGACGACGGCTCTACCTGGGTGGCAGACAGATGTTGCACTGATTGATACAAAAAATCACATTTCAATTACTTTCATCGTTAGTTGATATTACGGACATTACACGTAAACACATCGTCTTATGAATTTTAATGAGCTATGTAATGAACGTGATCAGACGAGCCGAGTGCCCGGGACCCATCAATTCTGTGTTGGAAAATATTTACGGACGCGGTATCGTGTTACCACTTTCTAATTTAATAATCGCTTGACGACAACGCGGTTGATTCCAGTTTATTTATTTTTGCGTAATTATTGACTATAGTTTATAAAATTGATGGCACTCGTTTTATGTCAGTTTTGATGGAAATTAATCAAGTGTTTGTGTAATAGTTGTTGCGACGTGATAGCTGACGACTCACACGGTTTTATGAGTAGTGAGCAAACTTTAATTATGGAGATAACTCATCTCATACGGTTGTTGGTTGTTTTATTAGCGATACTATTCTGGTTAATCAATTATTTCTGATTAACAAAGACAAATAATATCAGCAAAAAAATAGGCAGCTAAATCTACTTGAGAAGCTCGTCGCTAGAATGACGGCCGCAAGGGTCAATCTTCAAGATCAACGCATGGCCGAGGTTGACCTGTGGATGGGTGACCATCTGAACAAACCTAGAACCCTAAACCGTTGGTTACAGCAGGCTATCATTTGAACACTTTTTGACAGCCGTTGCGAATAGATCGAAGTCAGGAAATGTAAGACCAATTTTGCCAATGGGTATCGTATTTATCTAATCACTAGGTTGTGGAGATCAGGACCTGTACCATGACGCATAAAGTAAGATTGTTTCATTCTTATTTCCAGTGTGGGTAAGAGATGGCGCTAGACAACCTGTATAGCTCTGTCTCTTGCCCACACTGAAATACGAATGAAATAATCTTACTTTGAACGTCATGGTAACCCCGCAGATAGGCAGTCGCTACATGTAAAATATTGATATATATTATCCAGCTGCATCTGGTTTGACTGGAAGCCGACCACAACACAGTCGGGTAAAGGCAAGGCAGGTGTCATCATCATCGTCATTAGAAACGAAAGACGTCCACTGTTAGACATAGGCTGCCCCCAAGTGTCGCCACAATGACCTTGACGAGCCGCGTACTAAACTCGTTGAAAAATAAAAGATCTGTTTTGACATTTGAGAAAAAGCCTAGAATGTAACTTGGAACGAAACTGAAAGAAACAATAAAATAATAATTAATAGTAGTAGCTACACCGGACCCCTAATTATTATTTTATTGTATTTTAGTAGTAGCTACACTACACCGGACAGGCCGCTAGGTAGTCAAAATAATGTCAAAACGGGCCTTTTATTTTTTGTCAACTTTAGAGGCCATTTTTTTTTGTTGTGATATTCATTGGGGGGATTTACCATAATCGTCACGCTTGACGAACGGGTTGGCGATCGCAATGTAGTTGTAACAAAGCACAGAGAACTGAGAATGCTGCTGTACATTCTCTGGTAAGTGTCTTTTACAACACAATGAAATCTGAAAGCTCAGAACTTTTTACATTATGTACAATTTCATATCAGCACCTATACCTTTTTTTTTAAAGTTGTGTATTCATCCAATGACTTCTCCTAATCTAGGCGCGTCAAACGTTTACAGACTAAAACCACACCCTATGTTCCTGCTTTAGCTTGCGTTCCAGGACCCCGGGGTTCCCTTTCTCATGGAAGTTAACCCATGGGCCCAGCATGCTTCGGCTCTGCTGGGCCCCTACGGTTTTGCTGACATCTCTATCTGTACTTACACCTACCACCACCCCCACCAACTGTATTCCCACGTTGTCGCCGTGGTGGGGCTTGTGTGTCTCAATGATCTTGAGGGCTTTGCCGGTAGAGCTACTCATGCCGGAAGGCCTCAAGTGAGAGACCAGACCAAGAGGAATACACACGGGGCGGAGCCCAGGAAACTGGACTGCCGCGGAGGGTTCGCCTCAGGTACGTGTCTGCCCAGCAGACATGACCTTGATGGCGAACGAGTCTATTGGGGACCCCACCCCATTGCCAAAAAGGCGAAGCTGAGTTCAGCAAAACTATGAGTGCGACTGATAAAAATACAACTACCCCAGGAGGGTACCTGCTTGCAGGAGAATCCCTCCCCGAGCAGAGCTCGGGCTGCCCCTCGTATTCTGGGGGGGGCAATCACCGCACCGGTCCTTCGGACCCTCTACCGTCTTCTGTGGACGCATCGAGCCAGGGTGGCTCACTTACCGGTGACGCAGAGTCCCTGGGATCCACTCCCAGCACGTCTGCGGCGCCGATGGAAAACGAACAGGTCGGCAGACGCTTTGGCCTGAGGGAGGTGAGCGCCGATGAAGAGTCGGACTCCGATACTGCTTCTGCGCTCAGTTTGGGGCACATGGAGGTGGTGGAGCTCACTTCCAGGAGGAACGAATTCCTCAAGCGCCCCGCTCGCCCCGGCGATGGCCGGGGGTCATCCTCCGGTGACGATGAGCTGAGGCCTTCGGCCCGCAAAATTCCCACCTCAAGTCGGGGGGCGGGTCGGAAGGTAGGAAAGGGGAGAGGGCTCACCACCCAGGATCGATCCTTGCAGATCGCCAAGGAGGGGCGCCACTCTGGGGAGTCCAGCCACGAGGTTAATCTCTCGGGGTCATCCGACGGTGAACCAGGCACCGAGGGCTGCTCCACCCAAGAGCTGCCCAAAAAATTCGTGGAGGTCGTGGCGGCGGTGATAAGGAGTGTGGCCTTAAAGAGGGTGAAAGCTTCAAAAGACAAAGCCATACCCGAGGCCATAGCCTCAATTAGCGCCGCAGCGGTGGACGCCATTGGAGAGTTGCGGGTGGAGGTCGCCCGCCAGGCGGCCAGCATAAAGACTCTCCGAAAGGAGAACGAGAGGCTCCGGGCAAACCAGACCGGGCTACGAGGAGTAGCCGCCCCACAGATGGCACAAAAAGGGGGGCGCAAACAGCCTCAGCCCGAGCCGGAGAACCAAGTGCTGGCTCTGGTGCGGCAGGAGTTAGCTGCCTTCCGGCAGCAGCAGCAACAGCTGCAACAACAGTTCCAGAAGCAGGTCCAGCAGCAATTCTCCGTGCTGGAGGGAATAGTGCTGCGCCCCCCACTCGCGGCCTCCGGCCAGCGGAAGGCGACGTCTTACGCCACCGCCACCGTGGCCCCGGCTGCTGTGCCTAAACCGGGACCATCGGGGCAAGCTAAGCGCGGAACCGCATTAACGGAACCCGTGAGGTCGACCCCGGTGGCGGCGAGGCAGAGGAAACCTGCCCCTCCCAGGAAGGGCAAGGCGGCGGGAGTTCCAGCCACGGTGGGGAGCCGGCCATCCCCCCCTTCTCAGCCTGTCGAATCTCCGGCCGACGCCGAGTGGCAAGTGGTCGGAGAGGGGAAAAAAGCGGGCAAGGCGGCAAGGGCGGCCAAGAAGCGCGAAAGGCAGCGGCAGCGCAAAAAGAGGGCCCTCGCGGCTAGGCTTCGCGCCCCGACATCCGCAGCTGTAGTGATCACACTACAGCCAAGTGCGGAAAAGAAGGGCGTGACCTACAATGAGGTGATGACCAAAGCGAAGCGGGCGGTGGACCTCACCGAGCTTGGCATCGCCGGGGGCTTCAGTATGAGGACCACTGCAACCGGGGGCCGCATGCTGGAGGTTCCTGGTGCGGACAGCGGCCCTACCGCGGACGCCCTGGCTGAAAAGATCAGAGCGTCCCTAGGTGCGGAGGTGGCCCGAGTGTCCAGGCCCACGAAGTGCATTGATATGCGCATTATGGGCCTGGACGACTCCGTGACGGAGGACGAGGTAGTGGCCGCCATTGTCAGGGCGGGAAGGTGTTCTGACGACCAGGTGCGGGCAGGCACTATCCGTGCTGACAGCACGGGCATGCGAACCGTAACGGTGAGCTGCCCCGTGTCGGCGGCCAAGGCCATAACTGGGGAGGGCCGAAGGCTCTTGGTGGGCTGGGTGTCAGCGCAGGTGAAGTTGCTGGAGCCCAAACCTCTGAGGTGCTTCCGTTGCCAGGTGGGCCACCATGCGGGGGTCCACTGCACCTCGGAGGTAGACCGAAGCGACCACTGCTTCCAGTGTGGTCGGCCTGGTCACAAAGCCGTAGCCTGCAACGCCGCGCCACACTGTTACGTGTGTGCAGCGGCTGGTAAGCCGGCCGACCACCGGGCTGGGAGCAGGAACTGCATTCCCCCCACCAAGGCCAGGGGTAAGGCCAAGAGGCCCTCCCCTATCACCGCCGTCACCACCGCCGCTGCTGCTGCTGCTGCTGCCGCCGCCACAGCTACCGCCACAACTGCCGCGACAGGGCCCTCACAGAGAGCTCGGGAGGAGACTGTAATGGACTGCCAATAATTGCTCCATTACGTCTCCTCCAGGCGAATATCAACCACTGCGTCCCCGCTCAGGATCTGTTGCTCCAGAGCATGGCGCAGTGGTCGATTAATATCGCTGTGGTCACCGAGCCGTACGTCCCACCCAGGGCTGGCTGGGTGCAGGACCTGAACGGCTCGGTGACATTAATTTCGTCGGCCGCCGCCGGTACCCCTTCCCTCGAGGGCGTTAAGAGAGGACGGGGTTGCGTAGCAGCACGGTTCGGGGACATTGCTATGGTAGGTGTGTACCTCTCCCCGAACCGAACCCTCGCCGATCACCACAACTCCCTTATGGAGTTGAGCATCGTCGTCGCCGAGTTTCAATCCCTCCCCGTGGTTGTCTGCGGGGACTTCAATGCCAAGAACTTGGCTTGGGGTTCCCGGTACACAGACGCACGGGGCCGGATGGTGGAGGACTGGGCTCTGGAGGTAGGCCTGGTCGTCCTAAATCGGGGTTCTGTCCCCACGTGCGTGCGGAGGCAGGGCGAGTCCGTGGTAGACATATCGTTCGCCAGCCCCGCTCTGTCTCCACGCGTCGTCGACTGGCGCGTCATGGAGGGGGTGGAGACTTACTCAGACCACCGGTACATCCGGTTTGACGTCTCCGCCCAGACTTCGACCGCGCCGGTCCGACAGAACCAGTGTGGTCCGCGGTGGGCACTGAAGCAGCTGGACCGGGAGCTCCTCCTGGAAGCCGCGATTGTACAGGCCTGGGTGCCAGCACCAGATAGGCCTGTCAACATTGATGTCGAGGCGGAGTGGTTCCGGGAGGCCATGTCGGAAATCTGCGACGTGGCAATGCCCCGGGTCCGGCCAGGACGTGCCCGGCGTCAAGTGTACTGGTGGTCGCCGGAGATTGCGGAACTGCGCAAGGCATGCGTTGCCGCACGGCGCCGGTACACCAGACACCGCAGGCGCCGCATCCGCCCACCGGATGCGGAGGCCATAGAGGCGGAGCTGTATGAGGGATACAGGGTGGCGAAGCGCACCCTCCGAGCGGAAATACGGCGGGCCAAATTAGAGGCCCGCGACGTGTGGCTGGGGACTCTGAACGGAGACCCGTGGGGACGCCCCTACAAAATGGTGCGGGATAAGCTCCGCGCCTGGGCTCCCCCGCTGACACAGTCTCCGGCCCCAGCTCGTGGAGGGTGTGGTGAACGCTCTGTTCCCTTCGAGAGGGGAGCATTCTTCCCCGTCCATGGCTCCGCCTCCCGCGGTGTCCGACGCGGACCACGATGGCGACGACGACGTTACTCCGGAGGTGACCGAGGTAGAGATGAGAGTGGCGGTACGAAGGCTAAACGCCAAAAATGCCGCCCCAGGACCCGATGGCTTGCCTGGGAAAGCTTGGGTCCTGGCCATGGAGGAACCTCGACTAAGAGGGCTGTTTAGCGCATGTTTGGAGAGGGGCCAGTTCCCACTTCGTTGGAAGACCGGGAAACTGGTCCTTATAGCGAAGCCGGGGCGCCCTGCGGACTCTCCGTCCGCATACCGGCCCATAGCGCTGCTCGACGAGGTGGGCAAGCTCTTTGAAAGAGTAATTGCAGACCGCCTCGTCGCGCATTTAGCGCGGGTGGGGCCGGATCTTTCGGACAGCCAGTTTGGTTTCCGCAGGGGGCGCTCCACGGTGGACGCCATCATGCGCGTGCGGGCCCTCACGACGGGGGATGCGGTGTCCCGGGGCAAGGTCGTAGTGGTGGTGTCCTTGGACATCACCAACGCCTTCAACTCCCTGCCCTGGAGTAGCATTAGGAGGGCACTTCGGTATCACCAGGTGCCCGACTACCTCCGTCGTCTGATCGAGGCCTACCTGAAGGACAGGTTCATCATCTACCCTGGTCACGAGGGAGAGTGGAGACGGCGAGAGATGTCGTGCGGTGTTCCGCAGGGATCGGTACTAGGACCGCCCTTGTGGAACATCGGGTACGACTACGTGTTGCGCGGCGACCTCCCCGACGGGGTCAGCGTGGTCTGTTACGCAGACGACACGCTGGTCCTGGCGCAGGGGGAGTCACACCAGGCGGCGGCCGAACTAGCGACACGCGGGGTTGCGACAGTCGTGGACAGGATCCAAGAGTTGGGACTCGAAGTGGCACTGCACAAGTCCGAGGCCATGTGTTTTCATGGCCCTCGGAACGCGCCACCACCGGGTTCCCAAATAACGGTAGGAGGGGTTCGCATCGACGTCGGGTCGACGATGAAGTACCTGGGACTTGTCCTCGACAGTCGATGGAACTTTGTGGAGCACTTTCGACGTCTGACTCCCAAACTGGAACGGACCGCGGCTGCACTAAAGCGGCTCCTGCCCAACCTTGGGGGTCCAGACGCCTCCTGCCGGAGGCTCTACGCGGGAATTGTTCGGTCCATGGCCCTTTACGGGGCGCCGGTGTGGGCGCCGTCGCTGCAAAAGCGACCGGCGGCCATGCTGAACGCTTGCCAGAGGGTCATGGCCATCCGGATGACACGGGGATACCGCACGATTTCCCGCGAAGCGGCGAGCCTCCTTGCTGGCCTGCCACCATGGGATTTGGAGGCAACAGTCCTTGCACTCATGCACGATTTGCGCGTGGAGATGCAACGCCGGGGCGAAACTCCGCTGCCGCGCCAAGTCGCGGCATGGCGGACAGAGTTCCGGCGGGATCTCATGGTGGAATGGTGACGGCGACTGTCGCAACCCAGTGCTGGGCACGCTACAATTATGGCGGTAAGTCCCCTCTTTGAGGAGTGGCTGGAGCGGCAACACGGCATCCTCACCTACCGCATGACGCAGGTCCTCACCGGACATGGCAAGTTCGGGAGGTTCCTGCATCGGATTCAGGCGGAAGCAACGCCGGGATGTCATCATTGTGTGGACCACCCGGAGGACACGGTGGAGCATACGGCGGAGGCGTGCCCCGCTTGGGCGGAGCACCGCCGTGTCCTCGTGGAGGCAATTGGCGGCAGCGACCTTTCGCGTCGGGCCCTGGTTCAGGCTATGGTCCGGAGCGAGGAGGAGTGGCAGGCGGTCGCCTCCTTCTGCGAAGCAGTAATGCTAGCGAAGGAGGAGGCTGCACGCGTGAGGGAACGAAGGTCCTCACGCCCTAGCCGTCGTAATTCCGACCCCGACTACCAGCCACGGTAGACGCGGGCTTGCGGACGTCGAGCACTGGGTAGCTCGCCGTCCGGCTGTTCGGCAATTAACCGGACCGAGCCCAGTCGTCAACAGCGCGTAGTGATCCTCGCGCTCCTCAAAGAGATGTCAGCAAACAGTAGGGGCCCAGCGGGGCCGATGCCCGCTAGCTAGGACCGCGGAGAATTTCTGAAAGGGAAACCCGTAGTCCTAGTACGCAAAGGGTAATTGAAGGATACAGGTGTGGTTTTAGTCAGTAAAAGTCTGACACGCCCTCCCGCTCCACCCAGAGCGCGAGAAGTCATTTGGATGATTTCCCACCTTAAAAAAAAAAAAAAAAAAACACCTACCACCACATTCTTCACTAATTAATTTTTGCATGTGATTGAAGTTATTTTGGAAGCACTCTAACATTAAACACGGTCTTTAAACTTACAGCAATATCTTGGATACTGTTTATTTTTGGCGAAGATATAAATCCTCAGCCCCGCCACCGCATTCGTAGACATGAAAATTGTGTAAATAATTAGTTGAGTCGGCGATTGTGGCAAATTGCAGCCACAGGTGCAATAATTCTCCGATACCTGACATTAGTGTCGGGACAGCGCAAACAAACGCTCATAATTGAATGTTTGACGAATTAAAGTGCGACCACCGACGGAGGCAACGCGGTGGTTCCTCCGCATTATATGGGGGATTGTTTCACTTTCGATTTTGCAATTATGTGGAAGGGCGGAGAGGTGTGAAGGGTCGTCAATCTTAGAAGCTATTAAAAGTCTGAAATATTCTGTCTGTGGAGGTTTCACCGAACGTAAAGACCTTACAAACGGACCCGAGACACAAAAAGAGATTACCAAGTCTGGAGGCTCAGAGAGGATCGAGTTTTTACATTGTAAGTAAGAAGATCCTTATGTACCTACAATTTTACAATGTAAAAACTTGCGTCGTCGTCTTTATGACCCAGAGGATCTTAAACCCAGCCAGTGTGACATTAATCGAAGAAAACCTCTCGACTCCCCGTCATAACAAATGCCCACTAAGCTGCCTTCATGAACAAAGCAGTTTTTGAGTTTTTAGTGGGATTTTTTCCGGAGTTTTATTTGTTTCCTGGTGGATATTATTGGTGTAGTTTTGTTTTGCATCTCAAGGGCCTACACAACTGGACAACATGTGGATTCCGTACAATTTATTTATTTATTTATTTAAACTTCATGTACAGTAGTGGTACATAAGCGAACTTAATGCAACAAGGCATTCTCTACAATCTTACCTATGATAAAAAAACTTTTTACAAAAAAAAAAATACAACCGACTTCAAAGTAAAAAAAACACTGAAAAGTGCAAAATAACTTTAATTTCGGAAGTCGGTGTTTCTATAATAGTTTTGTCTCTTCGTTATTTAACACCGACTTCCGAAATTAAAGTTATTTTGCACTTTTTTATTTGGGTTAATTGGAATTGTCATGAGAAATAGGCACTCTGTTTTATAAGTGTATCGCAACTAAAAAGTGTGAAATAAAAACTTTTTAGAAAAAAAAAATAACCGACTTCACTAAAAAAAACACTAAAAGGATCAAAATAACTTTAATTTCGGAAGTCGGTGTTAAATAAGAAACAAACAATACCGAGAAACACTGACTTCCGAAATTAAAGTTATTTTGATCCTTTTAGTGTTTTTTTTAGTGAAGTCGGTTATTTTTTTTTTCTAAAAAGTTTTTCGTTGATCGCCTCGAGTCGGCCACGCCTACTATTCCTTTGTTCTGACCACGTGACTGAGCGTTGAGATAACGTCAGAACAAAGGAATCGGAGGCGTGGCCTACTCGAGACGATCGACGAAAAGAGAATCGAAACGAAACGGTTGTAACTTGGCTACGGGGCAGGTGGGAATAGACGCAGCAGAAAACATTGTTGGAATGACTTTATGTGTAATATTTCTAAATGAAACGTCTAGGTATATTTATCCTTTTATTTCTAGATTAATGGCATATTTCTTTTAGGTACATCTTCTTATATAATTACTTCACATAATCTTAAATAATATCACGTTATTCTCTTAATAATTTACATTGAGACGGCAAATTGTTATAGTTGTTTACAATTAAAATAAACTAAGTAATTGTTCTTACACCATTCGATTAATAATTATAATAAGATGCGAACATAAATACTTACTTGAAATTACTTTAGGATATGTAAAACTATAAAAGCTTAATATTTCTTCACTCATACAAATAAACATATAACTAAATGTATGTTAAAAATAAACTGTCCTCGATCGGTAACTGGTAAAGGAAGACCATAATGACTGCTGGTTTATTCCGGGTAACGTAACTAAATGAATATTGAGCGTAATTATCAACAGACAATTAATCTTTGTGATTAACTTTACTTTACATGTTAAACATTAATATATCATACGCCTATGTTATGGAAGACTATACGATTTTGCTGTATAAGGCACACAGAATTCTATCATAACGATTACAATCAAACATTGATTCAAGTGCTCAATATTTGCATAAACTCGTATTTACAAAAGCTTTAAGCAAACTAAATTTTAAAATGAAGTAAATTATATAATGGCACTAGTATTTACTTAAAACTATTAAATGAATACAACGTAGGAATTCTACGTGTCTACGATAATGATACATGAAATACTGCCTCAGATGTCATCCGCGAATATACACGATAATATTCTATACCTTAAAAATAAAATAAACCTTTCGTTAAACAGAAAGGAATCATACAAACTCTCATCAAAACTATCTCTATAAAATCTATCACATAATCTAAACTGACCGACCAAGTAACTCAAGTAAAAGTAGCTTTCATTGCTGAAAGCATTTGTTCTGTTTATAGTTAGCACTAGGAACTATATTCTGTCGATGTAGACATACTATATACAGCTAAAATATATCACAGAGTTATAAAAGGAATGGAGGGTGCGTCACCAAGGTCTCCAGGGTTTTTCTTCTGGGGGTTGTTTTCTTGTGACGAGGGCGAGAGGTGCCGAGTCTTCGTTGGGAGGGGGAGGAGTCCCCCATCCTGAACTGGCAGGGGAGTAGCAGCGGGTTTCCGAAGACGTGGAAGACGAAGCGTCCCTTGGTGAAAGTGGCACTAGGGTAGGCAGGGCGCCCAATGTGCTAGCGTTGACTCCAGCCGGTAGAACTAACGCGATGTCACCGTTGGATAGCCTCGTTGGGACGAGACGGACGCCAGAGCCGGGACCAGCTGAAAAAATACATACCAGTTAGAAAAACTGCGTGATAGATAACCAACACTCTAGAGCTGCCGAATACCTCATAGACCTCATAGACTTATAATGTTAAACCTCGAAAAGTGTATGGTAAATCTGGCTGTGCTATTTGTAAATGACTTAAAGGGTGTTACTTTACACAGCAATTTTATCGCGTGTTCTCAGGAGAGTGCAAACACTGAACCCCTTTCAACATCTTCACAAGGGCGCTCTTTCGCACACGATTACTGCTTTCATGCATAAAAGAGTGACTGTGTAAAGCCCGCTATTCTCCACGTATGTATATCATTAGGGGGTTAAGACAACAGTTTTTTTTAATTCTAAACAAGGTAGATTTGGTTATCAAGATTGATTTAAAAGTAAATGAAAACAGTAACCGGTTCTTTTCTATAGGAAACGACCAATTGGAAACGAGCACTAGCTTCTGACGCTTAGTACCTAGTCTAGTGGCCTATGTGAAAAAATTATTTGATTTTGAGTGAGAACTTAGTAAAACTCACCAGAAATAAAAATAGTAGAATGTTGGTTTTGAGGAGCATCTTCAACATCCGAGGGAGGCGTGGGTGCTCCGGTGGGTCTCGCCCCGGGCGCATTGACGCACCCTTCCAGGTGCCTCACCAGTCTTCTCCTTAGCGTAGGCTCGATGCCTTGGAACTTCGACACCTCCGTGACGCAGTGCCTGTAGCCGGCACGGAATCGATCCGGAGAACCGGCTCCTTCTGACCGGAGACCCTCTAAATGCTTCACAGTCATCTCTAGGATGTCAGCCTTTTCCAGCTTCGAATGTCTCGCTGGCTGTAACAAGAAAAAAATTGATGGTAAGAAACTTGAAGATATCCTTTAGATAAGTAATCACAATATGGGCCTTGATGCTTGAGACTAAAGGTTTTTTTTTACACACTATGGGCCTTTATACCTGAGCATATTTTTTAAAATAAATAAATATGTTGATGTAGAGGTGCAGTAATAGATGCTAGGAATATTAACCTTTTGAGTGCGTAATTAGAGACACAATAGAAAGACAATGGCGCGTGCGTTAATGCGGGGATCAACAGCTTAATGGTTAATATTGTTTTAACAGCTAAGCAAACGCATAATTATTATGCTCAAATATTTAATATTAATATTGTTCAAGAAAATATTAAATGTCTAGACGGTAAATCCTCGAAGCCGAAGACTTAGACAAAGATTTAATAAGTAAATGTTAACTTACGTCTTTCTTCATGGCATCTAATATCAACGCCTTCAGTTCATTGAGGCAGTTGTTAATGCGCGCCCGTCGCCTCTTCTCCATGATCGGCTTGTTGCTCTGAAACAACACAAACAGTTTTGTTAACAAAGTCTATAGATATAGGCATGTATAGCGTTTGACAGTCATCCGGATAAAGCTGGACACGTCAGGCTTTTTGGTTGTGTGTGGCTAATTAGACAATCTACGGCCTGACCGGCTTTTGTTTGGCTTTTTAATTTTACGATTTTAACCTTGTTTTCTATAAAAAAAAAATGTAGCGTTATACTTAAACTAAAAATTAAATTCCTGCTAAACTAGCTAGTCTATCCGATTTTTTCGGTTTTGAGACCTGGGAACCGATATAAATAAACATAGATATATGTATATGTTCTGATTTCTGAATTCCCTTACAAACAAACATAGGAGGCCTAATCTGCTTTTAGAGTGAGGTGGGCTCGATGGTAGATATAAGCCTGCAAAATAATGACCGCGGTGGCACTCGCACACCTACAAAGGATTAAGTGTGGAAACCAAACTAAAATACCTAGATAGAACAGACGCATTTTAATTTAATAAGAGTTTCGGCGATGCCAGTAAAAACTAATTTTGACTAAGTAACAGTATTGACTGTAACATATATATACCTACTCAAATTTAAAATAGTTGATAACAAGCAGGTATCCTTCCGACTCGCGTCAACGCGCCGCATTTGCATCCATTAGCAACACGTATAAAACTAAATGCTAACACAAGGTTAAGGTTGAACTCACACACGCAGATTTACCTACACATAAATATCCGCTAATCTAACACTACCATATTCTTGTCATACAACGCACGACCAGTTTCCAAGCGGACTCAAGAAGTCTTAAAGGGCCTATTACACTACGCCATATTCAGCACACGATATTCAGAGTGTCATTTTTTGTTCGGAGTAAGACCGGTCTAACCCTTATTACACTACGCGACATCGGTGTAATAGGCCCTTAAGGCGTATAGACCCTTGAACATCTGACCGGAGTAAAATGCACACGTACTCGTACTGCCGCCTGCGCCCGCATAGAGCCCCGCTGACCTTTAAAACCATTTTCTTTGCGAATTATTTATTGATTTACATATGCTATGTATATTCTGAAGAACAATTAACTAGAAATTTTTTTGAGTAAACTTATTTCTAAAGATCAAAGCCGTTTGAAAGGAGTTGGGAAAACAAGCGAAAAAGCATCACATCTTTATTTATTTTTTTGACAAAAGTATTAGTCATACGAAAAAATCATACGTTGATAATGTTATTTAAGAATCTCTAATAAAAATATATTTTTCCAAAATTATTAACCCAATCGTTACCGAGAATTAGGCTTCAGAAAGTCACTGTTTTATGGCACTAAATGGGAGCAAGGGCCTTAACACTGTGTCACATAAATGTAACACAGTGCTAAAACATATCTATCAGTCACACAAGTTCTTGTTACATGCATTGTGTATTATTTATGCTGTGTATAAACAACATTGTTATCGTTTTATCGCCGGGTGACACCAAGTAAGGCGCGTGACAAAAAGTGCCATTAATCTCTGGTTACACGCCGGTGACGGCGCGTGCGACTGCCTCAAGGTGAAGGTCGTCCGTGTCGTGATTGGCTGCGCGCACGCCGTGACGCTGAATCACGCGTGGCGGGACCACGTGACGCTCGCTCAGACAAACGTTACTAATGTGTAACACACCACCCGCGCTGCGTCGCCATCTCTTTGTTAACATCATCACGATAATTGCGTGGTTCGTCTCTAATCAACAAATGGCGACGCGACGGTTCTGTATCGGTCTCTGGCGCGGATCCAAAGCAACGATAAATATTTTTTTTATTAAAATTCTTAGAATTGGCACTATGTCTGGGACATAGTAAACCGCTCGTCTATCACATTTGATCTGGTTTCGTTAGCACACTTAGCATTAACACGACGGCGCCGAGAGCGAACTACGCAAACGTCACCTTGTTCAGAATTAGCTCTCGCAAACACCGTCTGACCGATACGCTAAAGTCAGACGGGTGAACCGCTTATATTTTCGCACAAACATAAATAAAATATAGAACACGATAGCGGCGCTTGCGAAGGCGGGAAATTCTCGACGCCTTCCGCGCGAGACATCGCTTCCGTAGTCGAGGATAAAGGGCCCTCTTATTTAATGGCATGAACTTGCATGTTCATAATTGCTAAACTAAAAAAAAAACACTTTTGTGATCGGCATTTGTTTACTGACAAAACTGCTTCAAGTTGTTTAGATACTGACTAGCTGATTCTAAATTCAAATTGCCCATAGAAAATATTGAATTAGGAACTTGTTTTTTGTTTTTATTAATAATGTACTATGGCATTATTAATAAAATCTAGCTAATCTCATTCAAATAATTTTTTAACAATATTTATTACCATGTAGTTTTTTTGTGTTTACGTATTTAGTTTGATGCATCATTGTATGTGTGTACATACAATGATGCATCAAACTATTCAATATTAGATGTGTAGTAAAACGTCAACAATTCGACAGAAAAGAAAATCGACATAATGTAAATTCCTCCTCTAATTTTCTTCCACCGCGAACCCGTAGCGCGCGCGTAGCTATGTCGTGGCTGTAAAATATTTGCATCACAGCGTACGGCGTAATTACAGAGGTGTGCAAATTGACACGCGACGTTCTGTCGCCTCCAGTTAGCGTTTACGATATACTAGGCGGAGAGGTGACATACAGACTGACAGGCATGCTATTTGTATCGGTGATTTGGGGTTAGGAAATATCGGGAAATTTAAATTGTTATAACAAACGATTGCGTTTGTATTACATGTATATTGAGTTGTAAGAATGATTTATTATAGAATCTATATAAACCTCAATAAAATCGCCAGTAA
Organism: Mythimna impura; assembly: GCA_905147345.3. Lineage (NCBI taxonomy): Eukaryota > Metazoa > Arthropoda > Insecta > Lepidoptera > Noctuidae > Mythimna > Mythimna impura. The sequence goes on along the minus strand of LR990353.1, from coordinate 17,694,865 downwards.
ATTCTAAAACAAGAACATAAACCCTACAAGCAAACATCGTAAATGTTTTAAAATATCATAAATATGAAATATTTTATTTGTACTAAAACTTGAAAGAGAAAATTCATAGTGAAACAATCTCGTCTAGTTTTCCGCAGATCGTAAAGGCTGGCGGCACGTGGCGAGGGGGCGCCCTGCGGCGTCGCGGCGCCCCGATATAGAGAGAACACACACACAGACATATCAACACCTATATAAGTACACCGAGTACACTAACACCCACACCTACCCATTCCATTTCCCCGCCACATGCGAATAACAAACGCACCATTTTATTCATCACGTGTACATACGTACTAATGTATTAAGCGCTAACAAAATACCTGTCAGGCGAGTCAAAAGAAACACGACGTTTGTTAGATTTACATTATTACAAGCCGCCAATAACAAGCCTCTTGTTCCGATGTAACCATTATTATTAACAGCATGATATTCATATTTTTTTGCAAGTTATAAGGAAAACCTGTATTTTTTTGTTAGACATTCGAATTTTATAGGTGCTATTATCAAAGGTTGGTAGCGACAGTCGATGAGCTAATGACCCTAAACAAAAAAGTGTTATCTGACGGGCTGCTTCGCTATCTGCTTCATGCCCGGAGCACGTAGGTGTTGACCCGATAGCGTCAGGCTTTGGATAAAACAGGTGAGCCCGATAAGGAGCTCACTTCGGATCGGTCACGCTAATTGATACTTACTTAGTCGTGATAGACTTCTATCGACGAAGGTATGTATATCCTGTATATAATCTTGGGTGCCTTACATTTCTGCGACATTGTTCGGAAGAGTAACCATGGCCCTGGAACACATAGGGCAACTGAAGATACGCAGGTGGGTTTAGACCAGTAAAAGTCTGACACTCTCTTTCACTCCACCCAGAGCAGGAGAAGATATTTGATGATTTTACATCCCAAAAAAAAAAACAAAAGCATTCAAACATTTTCAGCGTTTAAGATTTACCACAGTTTTGGTCACAGGCCGGTTTGTGCATAGAATACCGTGCGTGTGGTTGGTAAAACTCCTACAGTTTTTCACGGCTTTATCAACTTATCTATCCAATATAAAAAATCATTGGATACGAGATGCACAGGACCGGTCAATGAGGCGACACTTCCAGATGTCGACGTCTTTCAGCAGAAATTAATTAGACGAGAGAAATTAAGGTTATCTAGCTGAAGGAACAGTCATCCCTATCACCCATAGCCCAGTGGAACTTCTGCCTGGTCCACACTATCGGTTACGTAACGTTTGGCTCGCCATGCGGACTGGATTTAGTCGCGGGGCGCCGGCGGCACGTGCCAGGGTTATCAACTGTCTGCGACCGACTGAGATGCGGCGACTGCGTTCCGGTATTCGTGACGCGATTTTTTTTACGTTTTAGACGATACCGACTGCTTCCTGGCGTAAATCTTGCTTAATTAGGTACATTTTGTGCTAGTCTGACAGTGTACGAAGATTACGGACAGCGATATGATCAGTTTTCACATTCTAGATGCCCATACATAATTATAGGACTTATGAAAGAAAGACACGTGCTTTACTATCTCATCAAAAATTTCATAGTTCTTCTAATAAAAGCATCATTCTCAATAACTCGATATAAAATTGTCACTTCACATCTCTACCACCACAAAATTCCAACGACATTCTCAATTGATATTAACGCAAAGCGAATGGGACGAGACACATGATCAAGTCGTCAATATCTATTTACTAGGAGCAGCTGAGTCACGCCATGCACCCTGGTTACACAGCGTATATATACATGTCATTGGCGCTCTTCTAGCCAGGGATCGTCAACTGTTTTCTAATGAAGAATAACGATCCCAACCTAATTTTTTAATTTTATTAATAAAGAACACCAAAAACTTGTTTACATAACAATCTAGATTACATGTTTAGAGGATGGTTCTGTGTAAACAAATCAAATAAAGGCATGCACAAACCATCGAGATATAAGTACTAACGTACTAGAGAAGCTACGTCAAATAACTGAATTGTCCTATTTTCGTAATTTGAATCTTTAGTTCGCTGCAGCGCTAGAATAATAACAATTCGTCTAAACCGTAACTAATTTACCACAGCGCTAGATTTGCTGCGGAAGTGTATTTATTCTCGGCAAAAAGGTCTTAAGCGCCATGTAAATCACGGCACTTACGCGTTTTCTTCGACAAAGTGCGGCGCGATCGCCGCAGTTGAACGAGACAAAGTAGGAATTTACGGTGTCTTCTCTAGTACGTTAGTACTTATAGTACTTATATCTCGATGGCACAAACCGACAAAACTATCTCTTTCACACGATGCTATGCGTTTGGAGCTATTATATTATTTAGTTCATTATGTATTTTATCTATGGACCTTAGTTACCTGACAATAAAGAAATAATAATAATAATAAACTTTTAGTTTAGCAGCACTTTGGTAGGTATCTCTGTGCTATACTAAGGTACTTATTGCATCTTTTTTTATTGCCTTTGCCTTATTGTGGCAAACCAAGCAGGCCCACCCACCTAATGGTAAATTAAATCAGACATCGTTTGTGAACGCTTTTTTGACGTATTTTTCTAAATTTTATTGGATTACCAGCTGGCCCGCAGGTTGAGTGCCCCTTCAGACGGCTATTTCGCTCCGTCTGGCACTCGCCCAGTGGTCATTACACATTCGTATCGCCTAAATCTGCACATTTGACAGCTCGGTGCTAATGCACGCGATAAATAGCAATGCGACGGAGCTATGCGACACCACACCGACCTTCTGAGAGACCAGTCGTTTAATCTGCGCACAATATCTGCTGCTATTGTCTCTGAAATGTTCACGGGCTTTACCATGACGTGTAAAAAGTGAAAAATGTCAGTCATGCGAACGAGAACAAGGGATGTAGCTATACACCCTATATAGCTCCGTCCCTTAAACAGTTCTGATTAGGTCGTAAAATGGATCGCGTAAAGGGCTCTTGGTAGGGTCTCTGTTTATGAACGAAAACTTAATGAAGTATCGTAATATGAGATTCATTGAATAGTAAGACGTATTGCGCATTGACTATAGTTTTTTAACAGATAATTTAAGCCTTTTAATCAGCTGTAAAGTCAACTGTAGAAGCATAAGGAAGTAGGAATTAAAACATCGTATTTCAACGACTTAATGCAGTAACATCAATAGTGCCGCGACTATCATTACTCCTAATGATGGCTGTAAGGAATAATTATCGTGTCTTTGATGCGAACCGATTAATATCGAGCGACGTTATCTAAGAGGGTTATGTAGTGTTTAATTAAAACCGTAAATCAAATGATGTATTCACGGAATTCTCGAATTATTGGAGTGCGGAATGCTTGAGGAGGGAAATGAATTTAACTTGTAAAAAAGGTCCGCTACAATTTGCATTGTCATTGTCTTCTTTGAAAGGTTTCTTGTAGATATCTTTTAACATCTTAAAGATTTTGAAATTAGCTCTAAACAGCTCTAGTTTGAGACTGCACTACAAAAAATTTGACCCAAAAGTTAACTGGTAGAGAATGTCTTGTTGCATTAAATCCGCCTATGTACCACTACTGTTCATGAAGTTTAAAAATAAATAAATAAAATTTGATACCAGTGCCATACCCCTTCAGACTTCCGTTTCATTACAACCTTATCATGGCCATGATTAAAATAAATAGAGCTGTAAATATAAAACACAACAAAATGTTAACTGCAGAACGGAGAAGGCTCATCCTAGTTTCTTTCAAGGTCCTTAATATGACTTGCTGAATTATCCATTGTTAACTAAACAGCTTACACCAACAGTGTCTACGAATGCCGTAACTGCTTGCTCTTGACGCCTATCTCGAGTTCACCTTCTGTGCCAGTCATATCGTCTGGCATCATTTGGCACTTGGCACAGGTTGCCAGTGGCGGGCGGCCTGGCATGCGCTTGGCAGCACGCGTCCGCCGCGGCGTCGCGTGCCAATGCGTGGGAGCGGACGCCGCACTTCCGCCACACTATTATAGCGAGCCAGACGGCTAGATGTGCCAGTGCTAGATGCTTTTTTGTTTTGAGTAGCTGACACGTGTAATGATTGGTGGAGAGTTTGATGAACGGACAAATTCGAGAAACTTTTTATAAATGCGAATGCAACTCTGATTGTCACGAATGACGAATGTTGGTATATGAATAGAACGTACCCTGAAGAAGGTCATAGGACATTGTCATATCCCGAGCGTACCTATGTTCCTTTAGGCTAGACGGGCGAAGGCACTAGCAGAATATATTTAGTATTTCATAAAATTAATACACCGATAAAACAATTAAAAAAAATAAAACTACACCTTTCACCGGATTCAAATCATTCTTTTCCATTTAAGGCGTGTTACAAGCCCACGAGTTAACAATACAACCGAGAAGCCTTATCTAGCGCTGTAGGTCGCTGTAGGCGGTATCGTCGACACGTGGGCGTTAGGCCGGTCACACGCGACGCGCCGACGGCTTATCTCGCGGCAGCCATGATGTTTATCATCGCATGATGGATTGCCGGCAGCCTAATAGCTTCCTCCAGAGACGAGACGCGTGTAATTACGCGTCAGCATCCATCTACTGTCTGTTTCGTGTCTTGTTGCGTGATTAATATGGGTATGCTCATGTGATCGATCGAATAGGTGAAGGCAGACTGTCCATCCAATTGTATCAAATTACCTATTTGGCTTCGTATCGGCACTATGGTGTAGTTTTAAATCGTTGGGTTCTTTGTGCCCTTGAGAGTTCGGTCTCTGGCGATTGACAGACGGGATAAAGACAGGAGTCAACCTCTATAGTATACTTAAGTGTTAGGGCATAAACCACATAAAAAATCCGCATATAATTCGAAACGTAACTTTCAGATTAACGCGCCCACAAACCACGACAACTTCTGGACGGGACAGTCATAAAAACAACGTTGACAGGTCTGGGGCGGCATCTCATTGATTATGCTATCCTATGACGCATTCTAGCGTCCTGGTGTAGGCGACAACGCTGCGGGGAAGGAGGAGGAGGGGGAGACGTTCCCACGACAATTAGCCCACGGCGCGTCACCCACGCGACGCCCACGCCTCACTGACTCACGCCACTACTGTCTGGACGGCAGCGAGGGCTGACTCCTCTATACAACGATTTATTCATTTTGGCAACACATTTTAGAACGTGTTAGCATGTTTTACATTGGCAATTTATTCATGTAGGAATGGTCAGCATGATGGAACGAGTAATTGACCTTCGAGATGGCTGGAAACAAATGAACATCAAAAACAGAACTTATAAATGGAAGGACAAATATTAGCACCGGTATTGTTCGAAAGAGTTACCGCGATCCTGAAACGCAAAGGGCAACTGAAGGAAGACTGGCGGGGTTTTAGTAGTAAAAAAGGTTTGATACTCCCTCTCACTCTACCCAGAGTGAAACAACTCCATTCAGGAGTTGTTTGATGATTTCCCATTATTAACAAAAGGGTTAGACGAAAACACAATAATACGAAACGGAAGATCGAGTTCATATCCATCGTGAGAAAAGTGAAAGTGTTCATCCATCTCGCCTGTTAACATGGCAGAAACACTTGGCACATATTACTGGAAGGTTTTCATGCACCATGTTCTCCGTATACGAACAAGAGTTGTCGACCGGAAGTGGCAAACTAAAAGCCGAGTTTTTGAGACAAAGAATTTTCTTTTTCACCTATGTTTATTATATATATTTAAATAAAATATAGAATATACATTGTTTGTTAGTATATAATAGGTTTTGTCTGCAAATACTGATACGGCACGGTTAGCGAAGTGGTTAAGCCATTGGCTGCTGCTCTGTGTTTCGTGGGTTCAAGTCCTATACAGAACCTACATTTGTATAGCCTGTTTAGCATATAGACACCCAGACCCAAAACAATTATCTGGTCTGGGTGTCTTATGGATGTGAGTTTGATTGTTTGTGAGCGCGCCCACGGTTTAGGAGTAATTCCTAATATGGGGAAACTAGTTAACTATGTTTAAAAAATATATCTGTAATAGAAAAAAGCTGCAATATCACTAAGTGTCAAAAGTTAGGCTACTTATGTTTCTGAAAAAATGCACCACCTTTCCTATAGAATAGGTCATGGGAAAGAACCCGCCGGAAAAAGCTAGCTAGTATAGAATATCACGCCAAATATATAAAAAAGCTTTATGTGGAAACTGCATTTAAACTAGCATTGTTTCTTGCTTACAATCACGCTGTATAGGTATGTAAATAAAACATTACACGACCAGCCTTCCGATACAATCTATCAAGCCATTTCCAAGAACTAGACTTATCGAAAACCCAGGTCGTGATAACCCTAGCCTGCCACTAAGTCGGCTCGAGTGGCTGGCAAGATAAGAGGGATGCGATGTGGGTGGCGCCTGAGTGTTGCATTATTTGGTGTTAACGTGCTCGCGTAGGATTAGCGCAGCCGACTCCACGGTGCGTGGGAAAATCTTTGAAACATTCAAAGGTTAATTAAAACTGGCAACCTACTGGCGGTAAATACTTCCTTTAATTTGGCATTTGGTTTTATCACACTACTATTATAAAGGCGAAGTGTGTTTGTGTGTGTTTTTTACGGTGGATCTACGCTTAAGGATCTGAGGACGAGCGGAGCACGAGCCGAGCTCACAGTATATTGTGAACCGACGAGCAACACTGAATTTGAGCTTGGCTCGTGCTCCGCTTGTGCTCGGCGCCTCTAGCGTAGACCCACCTTTACTTCTTTGCGCTCGAACGGCTGAACGGATCGATAACACTTAGTACACGACTGGATCATATCCTGGATTAGCACATAGGATACTTCTTATCCCGGGAGTATGTTCCCTTGGGACCGAAGCCGCTGACAGCAGTTGGATCTAAAATAAGGAAAGCCGTTGCTTAAAGAACTGTGCTTGCTCGTTAACGTAACTAAGATTTCGGGGAGTGAGCATCGGTATTGCACAATTTAATTCCGCCAAGCCCGTTCCATGATCGGGCCACTAGACGTAATTACGGCGCGGCGTTGCGCCACCGCACCGGTACATGGAGGACATCCCGCCCATACGTACAAACGTTTTGGGAACGTATTAATTGTGCGTACAGCTACCGAGTGGAATTTCCTACCGAAATCTGTGTTTCCTAACAACTTGTAATCAGGAATAAATAGGTTACTTCTAAGCAAGCGTGTTTCGTCACTTACCATTAAGTAGTCAACCGCGAGCCTATCAATAAAAAATAAAAACTGAACTACCTACATTACAATTACAAAATTCCTAGGTGGCCAGTTGATTTATCCTGTATTTATATTGTTTTACCCAGGAAGTTGAGTGAGTTAATATCTAGAACAACTCATAATAGTATAAATCTAAGCTATGTATAATAAATCTGTAGAAATCCATACTGATATTATTTTATATAAATGCAAAAGTAACTCTGTCTGTCTGTTACGTTTTCACAGTTAAACTACAAAAATTTGTTCGGAATAAGCTTGAACCCCAAAGAAGGACATAGGCTACGTATTTTTTTATCTGGCTTCGACTACGACTTCGCGTCCACAGAAGCCATATAGTTAGGTATAAACTATAGCTAAGGAAAACGATAGTTTAACAATAGAATGTAAAAATATTAGAATCATTGAGATGAATCCGATCTGAAAGATTTGTAGACATAATGGACCGTCTTGAGTTCGTAAACACAACTATCTATCATTTTAGGAATGTCGCACGATCTTATTCACATTTTATTTAACGGTACGCGTCACGGGTTTTCCTGCAAATGTCTCGCATGACGAACGCCACGAGATTGTCGGCTCATATTTATTTATGTCAACTATTTCAAACATTACCGTCAGATTAAATTACTGTAAACACATCGGTGTACTGCAATCTAAAATAAATAGCAATTCTAATGAGATTTACGCACTACCTATACTTATTTACGCATGCCGACTAGAGAAGATTTAAAATTAAACAAATCTAAACTGAATATGTGTGGGAACAGTCTGTAGGTTGAGCAGTGGTGGCCCAATACGAGTAGTACGTACGTCGAGGGTTCAAACCCAGACAGTCGCTGCAATTTATGGAATTTATTTCATCACCACCGCTCTCAAAACGGTAACGATCGTTATCATCGTGAGCAAACCGCCTTGTCCTAGACCTAGAACCATAAATTCGAAGACATGTGTCACCAACCCGAATTGAGTGTCCGTGTGGTTAATTACGGTCCATTCCTTGTCCTAAACAGGAGGCCTAAGTCACATCAGTAGGAACATTATAAAGTTGATTATGTTATGCTATGCTACACTGTATTATTGTATGGACGTGTTTGTTGGTTTGAAAATAATTTTTTAACATTACTGACTTATAAGGCTGTATTTCTCCCATGCATGGAACGCTGCTCTATCGTTGAGTGTCACACGGAACTTTTTACTCAAAAAACGGGACGATGCACGGTTTCAACAGGGAGTGGAGCCGACAGAACAAGCTACTGTTCTATAAACAGAAACAGGTTTTATGCGGAATATGCCGATAACCAAGCTAAAATAAAAATAATCTCAAAGAAATACACATTTCAAACAAAACCGCCCAACATAGCGCATAATCATTAGTAAATCTTCTGATATACTTGATGCTAGTAATGAAGTTATAAAACGTTTTTCCTGGAATCACACCACTATTAACACAGCTACGTTAATAAAACGGTGGCCGTACTAAAATACTCTGAATTTAGAATTACTCTATGTCAAAATTCATGTCAAACTTGGTCGTCCCTAATGATTGCGTTGACACAGACTTAGTAAGATACAGGATATTTTCCAGTTTAGAAGACAGGGTTTTAGTGATGAAGACTTTAGAGTTACTGTTCTTATTAATTGTAACATTCTACGTACCTGTATATATTAATAAATTTAAATAAAAGTTGTAAGTGTATACTTTACTGAACAAGAACGTTTAAGTTTATTGGATAAATTATTATTTTCATTTCAATACACATTTATAAATTACGTAGATAATAGAGAGATTAAAAACAGTGTGGATGTAAAGAATAACACCATCCCCATACTTCCCACGGGTGTCATAAGATGCGACTAAGGGACTTAGGGACATTTGGAGACCGTGCTTACTACAACAGCTTAGGTCACCGCGAGGTGCGGGTAAACCACCAACAAAAGCATTCCCAAGAAGGGTTAGTGTCAGGCTGGCGCCAGACCGTAAAAAAAAAAGCTAAATCTTTTTGCGACATGTTCGATAAAAAACGCGTTGCGCCAACCCCAAATAACATGGGACAGGAGCAGAAAGATGATGATAGAGAGATTAAAAAGTAGTCCGGTGGTTGCGGCTCCAGACGATTGTCTTCTGTTATTAATACAATCCCGCAACGACATCTTTGACAGGTGGTCGTCGAGTTTTTTGGCCATCAGGCCGGTTGGTGAGTTGACAAATCGGCATAACGACAACATTACAACCGAGTCCACATTCCATTTGTCAACAACCTCGTGTGCTATTTGATCGAGATATCTAATATAATTATTACGAAATAAATTACTATTATTATTAACATCAATTTTATTAATGTTGTTTCGGCTAGAAGATATATAAAAAAAAGAATTGGCTTAATCATGAAATCAGCTCACGCATGTAGCACTTGCTAAATGGCTTTTAGAAATCGTGGGAAAGACTATTAGGTATATTGTTAACCAGTTCTATATCTACATCAGTCTAATATAAGGCCTAAATAGTGATTTGCACGACCCGAGCAGAGAATCGTGACACCGCTGACAGATCGCGTCCTCTCGCTAAAATGCGAGCGTGATGCACCATCCTTGCTAGTGCTCACCTCCTTAGTAGCAACATGTAAGTAGTTAGATACATAAGCTAAACTATAAACACTTGTTGCTATAAAGATTTACTACTTAGTAAATCTTAAGAAAATACGCCGTATAGACAAGAAAAAAATAGTTTTCAACCGGTTTCACTATAGTTTTCTTATCGAAAATTATGCTAAATATTTTAAACAATATTATAATTTAATAAATTGAAAGTAATTTTATAACATTAATATAATTTTATAATCCATAACAGAACTATTTCATTTTGCATGACTGAAAATATAGGCCTACGAAGCGTCTACGAAATATCTACTACGCCGTAGACTTCAGGCTACAACGTATTGTAGAACAACTTGATAATATTTTGTCTAGTCTATTATAAAGCTACCATTGGTTTAGCAAAATAGAAAAGTTTATAAAAACAATAAATAATAAAAATAACATAAAAAATGCAAAAATTGTGCGCGTTGATGTCTTTCTTTAATAGGACTATTTATATTTTATTATCCGCTTTAATTCACCTAAATATAAATAACAAAATTTTTCTTTTATTTAAAAAATAAAGGATAAAAGACAGCAGTTTCATGAAAATAAATAAAAAAAGCAAAAAAAAAAAAACAAACTAATCTGCAACTTACCCTTCTATTATCACCACTCTTCTTTTGTTCAACCTGCGCAGCAGAAGGGGTCATATTCACCACCACTGGGTTAGCAGCCGCCTGCTGGGGGCTACCGGCAATACCGGTCACCATAGTTACTTAGTAATTAGCACTTCACTAAAAAAACATCCAGTACGTAAGATCAATCACAGCATCGTTAGACAAGGGAGCGCGGGTTACGTGCGCTCTGGCTTGCGGTCGGCGCGCGACTGAGCGCCTGTCGTGCCCGCGCGTCGCGCCCGGCCTCGTCGGGCACGCGCGTGCTGTACGCGGCGCGGGCACAGCGCGCGGCGTCTCGCGTGCCGCCACATTATTATACCGATCTCCATTATCCTACGTCACGTTTTACTCCTTTGAGACAACCATCAGTAGTTTTCATTGTTTATCTTATTTTGCACTAAAACCACAACTAGAGCTCTTGTTATGTCTAGCCCAGCTAACTTTACTTCACTTGACCTTCAGCATTTTATATCACACACGCGTATTTAATAAGCTTCACCACAGTTTTACCTGCGCAGGCCGGTTTGTATATGGTACACCATCCGTGTAGTTGGTAAAACTCACACAGTTGTACACGGTGTTCCGTGTACAAACCTGGCCACAAGCCCTGCTCAAGCAAATATGTGGTAAAACTTGTGACTGTGGTAGGCCCATATGAATTGTTTGTAAAGTCTTGTTAGCTATGAATAGTTAATAGAAATAATACAATCAAATAAGAATAAAAGTATATCAAAAAGGCTTGTATCTAAAACTGTACATCGGTGAACTCCAGCAAACATAACACAATTTCAATACAATCGTTCATCTGTCACCCGTGGGTCACGTTTTCACACAATGGAGCTGCGCACTTATTATTCAAACACAGCCGACGCCGGCTCTGACATCAGTCGCGACGCCGCTCTCCTCTAATGTATTGACACTGAGCATAAATTTGTTCGCGTCTACCGTCCGAGTTCAAAGCGGCCGCCGACGCTGATACAGCCACTGTTTTGCATATGCAAAGGTTCGGTCTTCGGGCTGACTCGGGCTGGCTCGGGCTGGCCCACCCGCCAGCATTGTCCTACATGCTTGAGATCTTTATTCAAATGATCTATTGTGTTGCTAACGTAGCTAATTAGGCCTTAAGAAATGTCAGCTATACGGTGGCGTAAAGACGGAAGAGTAAGCGGTTAGTACACAGCACTGGACTAATTAGTTGTAGGTAATAGTGTATACTTATTACTATTACTTATTAGCATAGACGGCCTTATAATGTCTCCACTGTTGGGACTCAGGCCTCCTCTCTAGGAGAGGGAATGGGCCGTAATCCACCACGCGGGCCCAGTGCGGGTTGGTGGATGTCACATGTCTTCGAATTTTTGGTTCTAGGACATACCGGTTTCCTCACGATGTTTTCCTTCACCGTTTTGAGAGCAGTGGTGATAAAATAAATTACACAAAGTAATGCGCCTGGCTGGGTTTGAACCCGCGACCTACAACTCGTAAGTCGGGGCCGTTACCACTCGGCCACCACTGCCCTCATTATGGTACGTAGTAACTTTTGTTTTCGTTTTCGTAATTATCATCTGAAACTACTTTTCAAATAAACACACGATTTGTTTTGTGATATAAAAACTGATGTAAATAATATCTTCTCTTAATTTTATGCGATACTCGGGTAGTTTAGGAATTTGGTATTCTTTTGGTTAAAATTATGTGTAGGTAGAATCGAAACCTGTATAAGGTCGCCATAGGTAGCTTAGAGATTATTTAGGGTCTGCAGGATTAATCCTTGCGTCGGTTTGTTCCGACGAGTTCTTTCGTGTCCTATTTGCCAGGGCTGTGTGTTTGCGACTGGGTATTCCATCCCGTTTAGCTCTTCAATCCCCATAGGTGACAGAAGAGCTAACGAGATGGAGTATTTGGTCGTGGATATGCGACCTTGGCAGAATAAATGCGAGAGATTAGAATGTTTGTCGGATATAAACGACGTAGGCTGTTTTAATAAATTGATCGATTAGGTATCTAAAATAATATGAAAACTGTTAAATCCCTTCTAAAGTTTTACATTACTCCATGTTCTCCTACTTTAATAGGCCTACCACACGCACAAGCTTCACCACAGTTTTGCCTGCGCAGGCCGGTTTGTATACGGAACACCGTGCGTATAGTTGGTAAAAAAAAAAACACAGTTTTACGGTGTTCCGTATACAAACGGGCTAGCGTAGGCAAAATTGTGGTGAAGCTTGTGCGTCTGGTAATGTGGTAGCCCCATTAGACAATGGCTTCACATACTCTTTCCTCTTTTCACGGCTGTTAGTTGATCTATGTTGCCCAAACCCACATGAAACAGTTCAGTCTAGTTCGACTCGTCATCTTGGCCGTCTAGAGAATTGTAAATAAATCTAGGTGTGTCGGCTGCCTGCCTGCCACATAACATCTGCCGATATACTTCTATGTATGTAGTTTGGCAGATGTTATATTAAGATTTGATTTGTAACAAAATGCTAATAAATAAATAAAATATAAAATAAAAAGACCATAATTATTGTACAGAAAATTTTATACAAGAAAAAGTCACAAGCATGCGTTACTTGATTAAGTAATGCACGATACTCTTAGACTCAGTAACTAAAATAATTTAAAAAGTTCCCTGTATCTTTCTAGAAGGATTAGAAACGACTTGTTTAGTCCAGTTCACATTACCGAGATTTCATTCCAACACCTGTTTAGTGGGACTAGTTGCGAATCTAGACTAAGTGCGGAAGAAGCTCAGTCGTGAATAGAAAGATTCAAGATAGTTGCAGACTCTCGTATTTAATGTACATGGAACTAATCAACTAAATGAGAGCAATATTTGGGTAAATAACACAATATAAAGTGTCCTGTAGGAAGACGGTACAAAAAACAAAAACCGTTTAATATTTTGTCAGATTTCTTAGAAAATAACAGTGACTTTTAGATATCGTCGTTGCGGTATTTTCGGAAGGATGAAAATAAACTAACTGTTACAATAAACGGTCCACATATTTTTACAGCATTGTTTTACTGCAACTGCCACGCTGCCATAAAACCTTTTTAGACAAAAGTCCTGCTCTATTTTACAAATTTTTATGAGTCTAAAAATGGACCATTCCTTTGAATTGATTTGCTGTTACAATTTTTTTCTATTGTTTGCTCCAGTTTTTTATCGGACCGACGTACAGTCCCGTTACACAGAACAGTTTTGTTTTCAATACATTACCGTAGTATTTGACTTTTTAGGTAGATACTTATGTAAAGAACCTTACTTAAAATGCAAAAATTCTAAGACCCGGCGTCAGTTTCTTAAACGCAGTCTCGACCCAGTTGCAAAAATGTATAGGTAAACACAAATTTCGGGATTCCACGCCAAAAGCGGTACCTGAGAGGATTTTCATGTTACCTTTTAAAGTAATTAAATAAAACGAGAATTTCCTTTAACGGTAAAGTATTTACGTGTTTCTTAACTTTATAAAATAAAAGTAAATCGAATTTACTTAACATTTGAGTTGTGAGTGCGACTCACTGGAAGAGTGTTTGTCGGTCGCGTACACCAGAAGCGCGGGTTCTATTCCTGTACGTAGATATAAAATCAAACTTACGTCATAGGTACATCTTGCCCTGCCCAGAGTCTACTGTTGCTACTGTTTACGTAAGTGATTTGTGTACCTACCAACACCCACGCCAGAATTCTTCCATGTGCCTATGCGTGTAAATGTCTATTAGCACATTGATTAGTGGTAACACACAAAACAAACCCACTAACGACTGCCACTAATCAAACTCTCCGTCGTAAACGAGCCTTTACTTCAAACCCATCTCTTTTCATAAAAATCATAAAACGAATTTAGCACGGTGCGACTTTACACACAATACGAGCGACATACAACTTTCTGATGTAAATAAACCTATCTCGGTGACATTTCGAAGCCATTCTGTGCAGAACAAAGCTGGGTACGGGCTCATTATGAGGATCGTCTTTCGCCGTCCCGCCTATTATGTCAGACGACACGTTATTAGCCGCGCTCGTCGAATAACCAACCGTCTCGTCGCGTTGTATACCTACATACACCGTTTATTTGTTCGTCTCCTCGACTCCCGCTCTTCGAAGAAGGTCCGAAATGCCCAAAAACAAACCCTTTTGTCGCTGACAACGCAAGTTTTATTGCTACCGAAACCAAAACCGCTTTTTGGAACCGCTCAATAATTACTTTTCTGTTGAAAATCTCGTTTCGTACGCTTTATTTTAGCACCGGAGCGAATCGGGCAATGCGTTTGTTTGTTGTGAGTAATACTAGCGAAGGCCTTGCTTTCTCCGGATGAAAAAATGAAGTAGGTAGTCAAATTCATTTAAATTGCAGTTTTTTTGGGGGGTCCAGAATCATGTACTGGATTTGTGCGTCAATGTCAGACATCCTTATACAGCAAAAAGCAACAGCAATTTTCAGTCTAGTATCATTTCATTTTTTATTCATCAAACTAGTTGCATGGTTTGAAACGTCTGGTCTTTAGAGAACAATCGATTCTAGGTACCTTAAATCTGCCCAAAGATTCTATGACGAACCTACATGCTTAAAAAACCAGGTCACTTTGCTATTGTAATAATGATTCTAAGTAGACAGTTGTATATAATCAGCTTTATAAAGTTCCTACTGCTGGCACTCAGGCCTTCCTCCTTCTCTAGTAGAGGAAATGAGCCATATTTCAATCACACGCCCAGAACGGATTGGTGAATGTCATATAATATCTTCGATTTTTTGGTTCTGGGATATGCCTGTTTCCTCACCTTCACCGTTTTGAGAGACTGAATTACACAAATTAAAGCGCCTGACTGTTTAAACCCACGACTTACAACTCGTATGTCGGGCGGGACCGTTACCATTAGGCCACCAAGATAGTTGACACATCATCATCATCATTTCAGCCGAAAGACGTCCACTGTTGGACATAGGCCTCCCCCAAATGTCGCCACAATGACCGGTCCTGTGCGTCTCGCATCCATCGGATTCCCACGACCCTCACCAGGTCATCGGTCCACCTTGTGGGAGGCCTTCCAACGCTGCGTCTTCCGGTACGTGGTCGCCATTCCAGAACTTTTCGTCCCCATCGACCATCTGTTCTGCGAGCAATGTGCCCCGCCCACTGCCACTTAAGTTTGGCGATTCTTCGGGCTATGTCTGTAACCTTGGTTCTCCTGCGGATATCTTCATTTCTGACGCGATCACGCAAGGAAACTCCGAGCATAGCCCTTTCCATTGCCCTTTGAGTGACTTTAAGCCTTCTGATGAGGCCCATTGTAAGCGACCACGTTTCGGAGCTATATGTGATATGTATAGTTGTATAGTTGACACAACTAGCCAAAATTCCAGCCGGTACAGAACAAATTCTTGTTGTTTACTAAGCACTGTTTCCGCTACGTCACAGTAGGTACATTGCATAATACAAAATGGGGACGCACGAGTTAAGTATCTTACTAAATTAATATTGATTTGTGAGCGCTCAAATCTGTGCGCGTCGAGTCGTCGACTCGTTGACTGCCGAGCTCCGCTGATGCAATAGATGCATTATAATAGTGCAGTAGATTTGGAGATTACTATAAAACATCTAGGTACATATGATAGACAATATCTTACATTTGTTTTATGTATCCAATAGCACCTGCCTGTTCGGTTGTCGACTGTACACAGGGTTGGGCAGTATTTGAATTACTTGTAATTAAAATACGTAATTGAAATACAAATACGTATTTGGTATTTGTATTTCAAATACCTGACGGTGAAGTATTTTGTAATAAGTATTTCAAATACTTGAGGCTTTTAAAACCTGCTAAAGAAACATTGTTTTCTTTAGCAGGTTTTATTCACTCTCCAACAAGAGGCTGTTTGTCTGACAGTACATTTAAAAATCTAGTGTTCATGAAAGGAAACTGGTTTTACTGAATAGTTAATCTTGTTTTCCTCTACTTTTCAGCCCATGCTGGTCTAGATTACTTATTTTGTAATATGTACCTAATTTGTATTTTGTATTTCAATTAAAAATAGCTAAAATACTGTATTTTATATTTCAAATACTTCACTTAAAGATATTTTGTATTTTAATTACTTGCGGTACTGTATTTTGTAATTTGTATTTCAATTAAAGCAAAGCATGTATTTTGCCCAGCCCTGACTGTAGGTACAAACATATTCATAACGACACTGACATGGCATATATCTATTATACTGGAACAACACTGATACTTATATCAATAAAATGCTGCGTTCTGACAAGGTACAGTGTTCACAGTTCACAGTGTTCACAGCAGTGTGTACAGTGTTTTTTGACAATTCAAAAGTGCCTGTAATTGGTCTATTTGAAATAAACGTTTCTGATTTCTGATTTCTGATTTCAGTATGATACTAACTAGACCAAATCTATAGAACAGTCAAGTCTAATTTTAAAATAATCCCTTGTTCTTTGCTGGGTGCATATTATTCAATCGGGGACCGTGTTCTGTCTTTGTACAGTCGATAGATAAAAGATCAACTTGACGACACGGTTGCGCGGTTGACGCAGTTGTTGAGCGATTGGCTGCTGCACTGCGTCTCGTGGGTTCCATTCCCGCACAGAACAAATATTTGTATATGGCCTACATATGGGTGTTCCGAGTCTGGGTGACTTGTGTATGTAAGTATTTGTGAACGCACCCACGATACATGAGTTAGGTACCTATTTTTAGTTCAGAACAAAATTTTATTTAAAAAAAAACTTACAGTACCTATCTATGTATACCTACAAGTTTATTTGATTCTTTTATAAATACTATCAAAATAGATTGTACACAGACATAGCTTGAAGATAATTTTTAAATTTTTAAGTTTTGCCGTCGGTAGCTACTAGGTAGATAACTATGCAATGCACACGTGTTGTCAGGCTCAATTGCTTAGCTAAACACACGAGTGGATTGCGTGCACTTGCAATTTGTAATTCAATCTGGCATTTAGCAGTGTATTGTTGAAAATACATTTGCTCCCAAATCGAGCCTCGACATTTGCATTTGAATGGCGAAGTAAATATGTTTAGGCACCATAATTATGTAAAAATCTTTCAAGTCAATCGTGCTCAAATTCGAATACATGTAGGTAGGTATATGTAGGCAGACTGCAGACGACTAAGGCGGTGCTTCAAGAGTCCGGAGACGAAGCTTTAAGACACCCATAATCCCCTATCGATCAATGAAGCCATCACCACGACACGCGCTGCTCATCAAAGCGCGGCGTCCTTTACAAACATTAAAGAAATCCTAGGTGTGGACATAAAAGCAAAAACAGACACTACCTACAAACACATCACAATATCACCGTTATACCATCACCCCTAAACCAAAGATACCCAAAGACGCAACTATTGTTTGAAGCTATACCTACAACAAAAAATATAGTTAAACAGCCCACCGCCATAAACACATTGGTCGTTAAGAAGCTTTGTTCCTTGTATTCGTGTTACCCTCCTTTGGCGGCTCGTAAAGTTTTTCTTAAACTTTATCGCAGATCGTCCGTCGACGTCCTTTCGGGCATTCGCACACCAAAATTGACGGGTTGAAGCGAAATCGACAAAAGAACAATATACCGAAATGTTGGCAAACACGCGCTCAACAATAATACTTTGTTAACAGTTCATTGCAAGGGTTTGCCAATAACCTTGGCTTTGTTGCAACTCTTTTATTTACAGAAAGTTTACGACGTCGCCGAAGAAATGTTTTAACGATCTGTTTTTTAACCGTTATTTTCGGCAATGACTGGAGTTGTGTGAAAAAAATTAACCAAATAAAGCGCATAGATTTTTTTTTAAACTAACGCCAAGGCCCTGTAATTTCACAAAATAAAACCAACGTCGTCATTCTAAGTTTGTGGACGGGTACAATCACGCACAGAATGTGGCACCTGCCGTATCTGCAGCAATCACGCGAAAATTGACGACTGTCATAATTATACGTGAGCCACACCTCGTTACGAGATAAACGCTCGCATCCCGAGCGAAGCCTCACTTCGGGGCGTAAGCAAATATTAGTATTGACGCCCGGTCCGCAGCCTCTGTAATTACGTGCTATGGGCCACGGGCGGACGCTGCACCGATAGTGTCGATTACTCGTGAATTTCGCCCACACGGCCACACCCCAACACACTAGGTACCAAAAAACCATCAAGATTCGAACACGATTTTACTATTCAATGCGGTGCTTATCTTCAAATACACGAAACATCCCACACCAAAAATGCAATGGAATACAAATAATGATGTTTTTCGCTTCCTCTCTCGCGGTGCACTCTGCCCGCAAGTTATAATTTTCTCGCAGTTGATGTAAAGCAATTAGGACCCACAAAAAACTAACGCAACAGGACATGGTTTCAATTTTGACTTTTATATTTATTTTCATAATTTCATGCAAATTTTCAATGTATGGGAAAAATAATAAAAATTAAAGTCATAACTTTTTGTAAAATTTATTGGCCGTCGCTAAAAAAATAGGTATCTACGTCATATACATTATAATTTTATTTACATTTACTTTGCATTCATAAGTTTTTAAATCACAGCAAAAAAAACTCAACGTGCCTTTTTAACATTTTTGTTTACAATTAATGGAACTTCTATTGAAAAAGAAAATATAACTGGGAAACAGAATGTAGTAATGAGACATGCCAGAGATTCAAAAAAAAATATCTTAACCCTACATAAATACAGTAGAAATAAATGAATATTACCACATTACGATTAATAAGTATTAAAAGGTATCTAAATAAAAAATAACATTGTAATAAAGTATTTTCGTATGATTACAATTATGTTGTAATAAGGGCATCACATCATGAATACTGCTGAATGCTTTCGGTTGAACTCTTTGAAACTTAAATTAATTGAGTAAATACGTTTACAAATAAAATCGTAAGCATGCTATATTTGGAATGATTATCGTGTTAGCACAACTTGTTAGGTATTTGCTTATTTCGTAATAATAAAAGTGTTTTAGTTTTTTTCTTATTTGACGACTTGGCGTCCTAATTTAACCAAGGAATTTCCATTTACTAATGTACAAATTTTGAGTAGAATAATTATACAAGAAGGCTTATTTCATAAAAGAAGACAGGAACCATCTTTGGCACGCACTGCACTCAATCAGCAATATATTCTAATTATAATATAATTAAGTGTAAATAATTGTGCAAATTAATAATTTGATGGTATTTTTTGTTTGATGACACCAGTGAAAGTTTATTATCATTCATTCAGTGGAAGTTTATTAACATTAAAAATCACTTAAATGATAGGTTTGTTAGAGAGTAGTGAAGTCATATAATATTAATATTTTTATTAAAAAAAAATGTTGAAAATTGTATTGATATTGAAAAGTGTTTCATTTTAGTATTTTATTTAATATACTTAACTAGTGATATTGTCAGAGAATTTTTAGATAACCGCCCATGTTTATTTTCTATCAAAATGTTTCAACACTTGCATAACCGATTGTACTTGAACAATACTATACCATGGGACGTTACTTCAAAGTAAAACCACTCACAAATGTCCAAAGGTAGAAATATCACTAATGTAATTTTGTTTATGGTCCTTGTGGCCTTAAAGCCTCTGATAGATTACAGGACAAAATGTCCCGCAACATGACCCACAACGCTAATTGTCCAACAACATGTCCTGCGTCACGTGAATGCGTTGTAAAACGCGTGCCAATGTTTTGTTTATGTTCATTATTATTGTTATTATTTTTGTATCGTATAATGGTTTATTATTATGTTATCTTTAGTTTGTTTATTACTCTTTTGTATAGATTTGTTATATATATATATTTTTTTCTTTTTTTTAAGTTATGTGCCATGTTTGTCGTAAATAAACTCTTTTTCTTTCTTTCTTTCTTTTTCTTTCTAAAATGTTAGGGGCAAGTTGCAGGACACTAGCCAATTGCAGCGTCGCGTAGATTGAGCGTTGCGTATCAGGTTGGGGAACATTTTGTCCCTTAATGTATCGGTGGCTAAATTGTGTTTGTGTTTTAGTGAATTGTGAGTAAAGTCATGGATGACATAAATCTCTTCATGGGTACGACTAAAGGTAGACCAAACGAACGAGTAAACAAAAGCTACCGCATGCGGATCGCCGATGGACACCGCACGCTCGCCTTCTACCAGGGCTTCGAGATTGTTCAAATGAGTCGGTTCTGAAGGAACATAGGTTGATTGTAGTTAGTAAATGTCTGACACTGCCTCTTGCTCCACCAAGAGCGGGAGGAGGCATTCGATAATTTCCTATTGAAAAAAGCGAATAAACGGTAACCAACGAACGAGAATGTGTGTGAAGACGAACGCACGTTCGGTGCACGAGCTCTTAACGCGATCCATTTTACGACCTAAACTGAACTGTTAATGGGATGGAGCGATATAGAGTGTATAGCTCCATCCCTATTTCTCGCTCGGACGCCTGACATTTTAACGCCAAAGGCCCAAGTTATTTATCCCTTCGAGCGCCGATTGTACTTACAGTCAGGGATCAAAAGTGCAGTTGCACTCTACCAATGCTAGTGTCTAAAATTTCTTTGTTGTAGAAGTTCAATAGTCCACAACTAGTTTATTCAATACTTTAGATTCTATGCTACCAATTAAATCAGTCATGAACCATTGACCCTCTTCTACAAAGAAATTTTAGACATTTTAGCATTGGTAAGGTGGAACTGCACTTTTGACCCCTGACTGTACGACGTATACGTCTGTACAACTTGACCTTGAAAAACGCATAATTGTCGTTTTGTACACACGTTTGTAGGTTTTTTTTTTTTGCCGAAACTAAGACTTTATGATGATGTTTAACACCATAGATTGACTTACAGAAACATTTAGCTATGAAAACCCGTTAAAATTCGGTGTAATTAGTAAATGAGAGCGTGAAAATTAACTTTATTAAAATTAAATAAGTGTTTAATTTGCGGCTGATATTTTGAACTTCGTTCTTCAGCCGTGGTTGTATAAATAAATTGGCTAATAGGCTAAGTTATTTGCTACAACTTCGATACGCTATAAGCACTCAACTTAAAAATATTTATTTTATCAAAAAGGGACATTTTTCCTTTAACAATTAAAGTTTGAGCATTTTTTTTTCAGCCCAATTATTCCACTTGAATTGCAATACACAAACTGATACATAATACATAAACTGATAACGATTATACAACATGTAACTAGAATAATGTACACCCTTATACACTCCAATTAGAAAATTAAGTTACAATCATAATTCAAGTACTGAAATTTTACATAAATACACTTACACTCCATTCAAAATATGATTAGACATAAAGAAACATTTTTTATTGTTCAACCGATCTTCACTTTTATTGCGTTGCATGCATGACAAATGGGAACTGCAGTAAATAGTTGGTATTGTAACCACTTTTTTTCTTTTAATTCCATCCTTATGCCTACGAAATAGAAATCAAAATCGGTTGAATGGACAGTAAAACGGTCTGTTTAAATGTCTAATCTTAATTCAAATGGAGTACAATACAATAATGTTTTTTTTTTAAGAAGTTAGTTATCCTATTCGCAAATAATATGGGAATTGACGCAATACGTCGCTAGCGTATCAGTATTCGTATCTACGCACGCACACACAAACACGCTAGAGACGCAATCAAGATTTATCAAAATAGGTAATATTAAGGGATAAAAAATTACCAATTTTAAAAACAGCTGTTATGAATCAAAAGTTAAAAACATGTTAAAATTATGTTAAAATTGAATTAGAGGAACAATAAGATAAGCTAGTTTAAAAATTGATAATTTCAAAAACACCTGAAACCGTAATCGATTCTGAACATACTACTTTCAGGATGTACGTTTATTATGTTATATGTTGTAATTTATTTCATTCTGCATAAAAAAGTATCACCTCTATTTTAGAAAGAGTATATTTCATTCAAATACGTCTAGTTATTTAGACCTTTGTAACTTAGTTTAATAGAAAAAAATATTAATTTTTCGCTTATCTAATACGTATAATCGTATATACCATTACGATTATTATTTTAATATTTCTTGAATATCTACCCAAAAAAATGCTTTGGCCGGGTATATCCGACAGATTTTAATATTTAATTAAAAAGCACCATTAAAGTTTATAATTGATACAATGTTTCCTTCAGCCAAGAGCGCCAGTAGGACTATTTTCGGGGGGTGCATCTTGAAAATCCATACAGAGATAGATCAAACTTTGTCAACTTATACGGAAAAGCTTGATAACTAAAGAATAATTATGCAAGAGCTAGCGAAGTTCGAAAATTTTAACACCTCACCTCGGACATGCTAGGTTATATTTATATTATGAATGTGGTTACTGAAAGCCAGTGGTGTGTGCGTGCACCTCCTTGCACCCCCCGCGCCTCCCGGCACCCAAGCCTTCCGTTAAAAACGCCGATTTTCTAGAAATCTCATAAGATCATATTTAAAAAAAACGAATCTTGTAGCCATACATATCTGACAATTCATCAGGGAATGTCTCATAATTTGTAACAAAGTGAGTCACATGAATCCAATTCTGATAGCAAAATCGGTTTCCATCATTCGTATTTATCACAGTTTCGGGACTTACATCTAAAATATAAAAGTAAATCCGTGATATACAGACATTGATAGAATAAACTTTAAAATACGTAGCAAGTGTACCAAGCCTCACTTTTATTGTCGCTTCAATATAATAATGTTGTTTGTACCAACATGTACACTCTTTTTTAGGATTAAAGTTGTTCAGAAGGTCATTAAAATCAAGAAACTTTGCTAAATCACTGTTTCTGAAGGTAGGAATGAAGTCTTTGAAAAAAGTTGCTATCTAAACTATTGATTGCCTGAAAATACAAGAGCCAATCAAGTCACATACCTATACATTATTTTTAATTAATTATTTTTGGTCTGACTCTCAGAAACTTGGGAAACTTATTCCCAGAAGATATTTGAACTCATTCATTCCATACCATTATATTCAATAGTAAATCAATTGCATAAATAGCTTCTGCATTCATAATTTTTACCCAAAGACAATATAAACGTGAATCCATGCTACAATCTTGAGTTCTTGACTCATAAGTTTTCGAACTGAACGTTCCTTGTTTATGCTCCTCCTCCTTGTTCATCTTATTTGTGACCATGTCTATGAATCGGGGACCAGAATGCTCTCGACGGGCGCTGGCGCTGTCATATCGTCGTGTTCAGAGCGTGACCAGTCCTGGTGAAAAATAACATGAAATTAGTTACCAACCAATTATTCTTTTGTAACAATCGAAACACGTTCAATTTGGACATAAAGTAGGTACTCTTACACACGGTGTCTACATCGCTTTTTTCCAAATCTACTTTCGCAGGTATGCTGCCAAAAAATTGGGGATCTTAGCAAAGATGAGACAGTACTTCACGCCGGAACAGCTGCTCAACCAAGCGCAAGTACGATCGTGTATGGAGTACTGCTCTCATCTTTGGGACGGGTCTGCCAAATACCAGCTTGATGCGCTAGAGTCGATTGAGAGGCGAGCCAAGAGGATCATCGGCAATGATGCACTTGTTGAGTCGAAGCTCCAAAGCCTTGGGCATCGCCGCCGAGTTGCTAGCCTGTCGGTTTTCTATCGTTTACATTTCGGGAAGTGTGCACTGGAATTGCACAATCTAATTCCGCCAAGTCCGTTCCATCATCGGACCACTAGACGTACGGCGTTCCGGTACATGGTAGACATCCCACCCATACGCACAAACGTTTTAAGAATACATTTATTATGCGTACAGCCAAGGAGTGGAATTCCTTGCCGGAGTCTGTGTTTCCAGATAGCTACAACTTAGGGTTCTTTAAGTCAAGAGTGAATAGGCTACTTCTAGGCAAGCGTGCTCCATCGTCGACCACATCATCGCTTACCTTCAGGTGAGATGGTGGTCAAACGCGAGCCTATCATAAATAAAAAAAAATAAATAAAAAATGCTGGAAGAGATTTCTATAGAAATAAGCATCACCTTTGTACCTATTTTTATTTTTCCTTCTTCTTGTCTTTTATTACACACCCCTACTTTTTAATTAGTACAAAAAAATGGGGCTCTATCCGTACCCATTACTAATCATATTTTTGTAGACAAAAGTAAAAAAAAAACGAAATCTCAAAATTGTCCACAAAAATTTGTCATAATTGGTAAATTCATAATAAAGTCAATCATTCATAACAATTGCTACTAGAAAATACTACGCGCAGTGTTTTTCCATTTTGATCGTCATTTATTCATTCATAATCAATAGCCTGTGCAATATTTCCATAAATTGAGTGACATTTTGGGATATAAACAAACGCTAATAACTTTGCTATTTATGAAGATTATTTATTGAGACTTTACATAAATAATAACAAGACCTTTTCTAATAACCCTTTAACTATTTGTACTAATTAAAAATTTGTGGTGTACATGTAAGTACTTACATAGTTAAAAAAAATAAAAAATAAGGTGCATTCACGTTTTCGGGGTTGTTCGAAAGAGGTAGTACCACAAAGGGTATCCGAAGGAACACAGACGGGTTTCAGTCAATAAAGTCTAACACTCCCTCTCGCTCCACCCAGAGCAGGGGGGGGGGGGGTTATTTAATGATTAACTACCGAAAAGAAACGAAAAGGTGCCTTCACGTAGAAAGCTAATAGATAATGCCGGCTTTTTTCAAGCGCTTACAAGACTGCACCAACACGCGCAGGTCAGCTCTGGTCGGCTCGGACTGTTTCGCTAATTCTTTTGTACGACCAGTATAAAATAGCATCAATGAACTCTAACAAGCTCAGATCTGATTTGTCTATGTAATACATTACCTGTTCCTCTGTGCTCGCGAAGAATAAGTAGAAGAGATTGGCGCCGAGATCGATGGCTGCAGCCAAGTAGAACACCTCACGCCATTGCCCCAGGGTTTGCTGAAAAATATAGTATTTTATAGACAATCTCATCGTTAGTGTTTTCTTCAGAATAAAATACTGGAGTCTTTGCTTTGTGCTTTTGGGGTTTAACGCAAGTGGATGTCGAAAATTTATAAAGTTCCGCGATCCGCACGTTACCTATATGTATAATCTGAGAAATCTATAAATTTGTAGTTACGTCACAAAAAAAAACATACTTTTTACGATTCGGAAAAATCGTCGAAACTCGATTCGAGAATTGAACTATTTGCATAGGAAAATTTGTACGGAACCCTCAGTGCGCAAGTCCGACTCGCACTTGCCTGGCTTTTTTTATGTTGTACAACAAAGAGTAGGTATATTTTTTGACCCCTGAGTTTGTTTCGGTGTTTCTTCTTAGGGTAGTCAGCTAGGAAACACTGTCGTCATTTAGTTTAAACTGACGAAAAAATTGGCGTGTCAAAGTGTTTTTAATACCTCATTTATATCTATCTATAATTACCTGTTCAGCCTTGATAATGTGTCCCACGACGTAGGGCGCCATGAAGCCACAGATGTTGCTCGCAGCGTTCGTTATACCGTACATGGTGCCCGCGAATTGCGGCGACAGATCGATGTGATTCATTTGATTACCTGCAACATTATACACGTTATTACAAAACTGTCCTTACGGTCGTCAACATAGAGCTGTGAGATTGTTCGAAAGGGATACCGCGGCCCTAGAACGCAACGGGCAACTGAAGGTACACAGGTTTTTATTTTTCGGTGGGAAAATCATCTTATGACATCACCCGCTCTTGGGCGTGAGATAGTGTCAGACTTTTACTGACTAAAAACCCACTCCTGCTCCTTCGTTGCCTTTCGTACCAGGAGCCGAGTCTTCCTTTCAGAATCAGACCCTTGGCTCCAGTAGGCTTCGACCCTGCTGGGCCCCTACGGTTGCTGACATCTCCTTGAGGCACGCGTGGAACAGTACGCGCCGTCGACGACTTGGGCTCGGTCCGGACGGTTACCGGACGTCGAGCTGATTGCTCGCCGTCCGCAAGCCCGCGCCTACGGTGAAGGAACAGGTTTTTAGTCAGTAAAAGTCTGACACCCCCTCTCGCTACACCCAGAGCGGGAGAAATTATTTGGTGATTACCTACTTCAAAAAAAAAACTCGTCAACGCAATTTCCGTGGGTCTTGGGTGCGAGCCTGCGAGGTGTCTTGGTTTCGATGATACCGGTCGGGATTTTTTAATCTGTGTTTTTCCTTTAG
This sequence comes from Mythimna impura, assembly GCA_905147345.3. Classification (NCBI taxonomy): domain Eukaryota; kingdom Metazoa; phylum Arthropoda; class Insecta; order Lepidoptera; family Noctuidae; genus Mythimna; species Mythimna impura. Next base: position 17,668,150 of record LR990353.1, on the reverse strand, counting down.
TGATTTCTATTTCTCAGTAGCAATCCGGAGTTCGGAAATGCCTCAACAAGCCCAAGGACTTTATGAGCTTTTCCAACGTAAAACAGACATTGGACCAACCCCCTATGGTTGATTTTTGCCCGACTATTGTTGGATTGCTGTTCCATTGGACAATTAGAGCAAAGCAACAGCCCCCTAGCTAAGTTACGATCGTTTCGTTTGCGTCGAACGCTTTGAGTAGGCCACGCCTCCGATTCCTTTGTTCTGATGTCATCTCAACGCTCAGTCACGTGGTCAGAACAAAGGAATTGGAGGCGTGGCCTACTCGAGGCGTTCGACGCAAACGAAACGATCGTAACTTGGCTAGGGAAGCAGAGCAACTTGTGCACTATAATACCAGCTGGGTATTTAGCTAATCTACGTTGAGATTGGCCACGTGACCGAATTTCGGTCGCAAGGATTATTATTGTTAGAGAACAGACTCAACAGACACATAAGTAAAACTTGTAAAATCTATAATTTTTTTAATAATCAGCAACCGAAAAATACTGTACATGGTTCTATCCCTATACTATCAAATAAATGTTGTTCTTTATTTCGTTATAATATACCTACCTATGTCACGACTATTATTCCCGACCGACTATTAGACCCGAATGCAATATATACTATATATTGCATTCGGCCGATGCCCAATAGGCCGAACGCGAGGATGAACGCCGCTATAGATAACTGACTTCTACCAGCGAATTTTTCCACGTGAAAGTATGTTTCTCCAGACAAACTTTGGACCCTCGTTTCATCCCATTAGGGGGTGAATATTGGAAAATCCTTTCTTAGTGCTCGCTTACGTCATAAAAGGAAGACTTGTGCAAAATTTCACGCTCCTAGTCCCAGTAGTTTGGGCTGTGCATTGATATGTCAGTGAGTCAGTTTCACCTTTTATATATATATATATATAGGGTGACTGGCAATTAGTGTACGATACTTAAACACGTGATTGTGCTCATGATAACAAACAATTTTTATTATGGGAGCAAAGCCGAAATCACGAAAAAAATATCAGCTGTTCAGTATATTAGGCAAACATAAATGTACTGAACAGCTGATTTTTTTTCGCGATTTCAGGTTTGTTACCATAGTAAAAGTTGTTGGTTATCATGAGCACAATCACGTGTTTAAGTATCGTACACTAATTACCAGTCACCCTATATACATATAGATAATGTATCACTCACCAGCATACGCAGCGCCTCCGAAGGTCGAGGCGATGCAGAGGAGTAGCACGACGGCGATCCTGTCACAGCCGGCCCACGCGATGCCCAGCAGACCGAACGCAGGAATGAACGCCGCTGTAGAAAAAGAATGTATTGCTATTATCACACTTGCCAGCGGCTTCGCCCGCGTTAAAATAGAAAATATTGGCCTATGTTACTCAGTGATAAAGTAGCTTTCTACTGGTGAAAGAATTTTGAAAATCGGTCCAGTACCTTTTGAGTTAAATCGTAACATACAGACAAAAATCAAATCTTTCCTCTTTCTAATATTAGTATAAGTATTGATACAGCTAATATATAACATGATTTAACCCTTTAACCGCTTGCGTCGGATTGGTCCAACGAGTGTTTTCGTGTCCTATTCGCCAGGGTCGTGTGTTTGCGACTGGGTACTCCATCTCGTTTAGCTCTTCAATCCCCATAGGTGACAGAAGAGCTGACGTGATGGAGTATTTGGTCGTAAATCTGCGACCCTGGGGGAATAAACTCGAGTCTGTTTGTAGGATATATCTGACGTAGGTACGTTTAAAAAACTGTCCATGGAGTTTCTTGCATATTCTCCTTCGTAGAGATCTAGGCTTTGGAATGTGCAATTAGCATCATATTTCTGACTGACTTCTTGACAATTCAAAAGTGCATGTAAATGATTTATTTGAATTAAATGTTTTTGATTTAGAATAGTATTAGCGTTTATTCAGCGCAGGCAATACAATATACAACAACATACAATAATAATAAAAAAGAGCAGAAATACAATACAATTTGATTCTTCAGTTTAATTACTTTTAACAATATCGGGTACCATCGCCGCCGGTACACTAATATCGGCTTCTGTCAGGTACCAAAACTCGATGTCCCTTATTAACACCAGTACTGTACATTGCCACTTACTGGCTCTAAAAAGAGACATCGAGTTTTAAAAAGAATTTGTATAGTGTTATCTGTTGTCTCTGTCACTCATAGACAGTCTCTTAAGGGTCATAGTAACGCCCCCCAGGTAGGTACTGCATAGTAATATATCACATTACCCAAGTAGGTACGTACGCATGATCGATTTCATTGCTAAGTAAATCAATAATATCTTATGACATTAATTCTAAACTTCCTAACTAATATGATAAATGCAAAAGTATGTTTGTTACGTACCTTTTTCATTTGCCTACTACAGTTTTGTATTAGCCACGGAACCGATTTACTAAAAAACTAGGGATGTAACGAAAGTGGTTATATCGAAAACAAATTCAGAACCAGAGTATTTGGTTTGACGGAATCGGAACTAAGATCGGAGGTGGAGGCAGAAAAAAGTCTTTTTCCTGACCGATAAAATCTTCGGGATCTTTAAGTCAAGAGTGAATATGTCCATCGTTGACCACATCATCGCTTTCCATTAGGTGAGAGAGTGGTCAAGCCCGAACCTATCGTGAATTAAAAAAAATAATTAAATACTACTAAAACGAATCAAAAACTCGAATGAGTTTATATGAAAAGCGAATTCACAACATTCCAAATAAGAACCGAAAAAACAAGTGAAAGAGTAATCGACAAGAAACACGGGGTTCCCCGCGCGACAAGTATAAACTTCTTTGCACCTTCGATATAAATACCGATTCAATCGGAAATTCTGAACTTTTGAAATTGGAATCGAACCTCCGTAACATCTCGTGTTAAAAACTTTAGTAGTGTTGTTATAAGAGTTAATTAACACGAACGAAGCCGCGGGCAAGAGCTAGTTTACTATAAACATTACGATTATTATTTCTAAGTGCTTCAGAATGTGTTATGATGTTATCTGTAGGGTAAGTTAGATAACCTACGTTCTAAATATCTGTACTTGATCTAACCAATGAAGTTGCGTCGTGTATCAGTAGATTTTCGATTAATTGACAAGTCTAATTGAAATAAATATGTAGGGACACCCGGACACATGTAAGTACGTATGGCAGAGTGTATGGAAAGCAAAATGTATGTGAGCGAGACGTATGGGTAAACGGGCAGTTGCTGCGCACTGGCCCAAGTGAACGGTTCTCTCACGTGGTTTTAACGCGGAAATAAATTCGGAATCTAAAATCACTCTTTGTGTTGATATTCCGTATTTATTCCATTTTAAGACCAACAACTAATACCACTGATATTTGTTTCGACTCAAAAACACGTCCAAAGATATATGGTACAGTCAGTAAAAATGGTTTGTGAGTAATCATTATTGAAAAAAAAAAAATGTACGTAAAATATAAGAAAATCAATTTATTTTGATTACGTTTGACAGAGCTGACAGAACCACATTCAAGTTGTTGGTTCGGAATGGAAAATAAAAATGATTTCACACAAATACAATTGGTATTAGTTTTTGGTATTAGAACGGAATAATTCATATTACGAGACCCCCAGGACAGACGAAGCAGTGCTCATAAATAGGGCTTAGCACATTCGTGAAACCCACGAAACCTAAACTCTAAAAATACTTAGTCTTGTCTTTCTTTTCTTCATAAAACCTTTTCCCTACACACCACAGACATCTATGAACTTTCCTACACAGTAAATAACCGGTAACCATCTTGTTGACATCTAAGCATAGTACACAGGTAGATATAAATACGATTAAATATCCATGTAGTTACTTGTCAGTTCATTATTAGAAAACGACATATATCTCCTATCCTATGCTTATTATAAAGGAATTCTAATTGCAAAATGAATTCATTACGACATTGGCTAGGAAGCAATTTAAACAGGATTACAATTTAAATCAGTGGTTTTCAATCTGTGGGTTGCGACCCCCAGATGGGTCACAAAGCCTTGCTTGGGAGCCAAGGTAGTGAGTCAGTAAAAATGAAAAGTGATTGCTACTGGCCCTACGCTACAAAAAAGTAAGTACAATAATTCAATAATATTTGATCTTCGTTCTATTTTTGACATGAAAATTGTGTGCGATTTGAAACGTATTCGAGGCGCCCGCCCGCTCTTCGTAATGTTACGGTCCTAGGGAGTCGCCAATATTTGTGTATTTTAAAAAGAGGTCACGTATTCAAAAAGATTGAAAACCACTGGTTAAAATCATTGCAACAAAACTAAATGATGCGTCATTAAGAGCTTTGAATGACGAATGCTCTTTTTGTGGAGAGAAATTCTCTTACGTATCAGAACCAAGCTGGTAACTACAGCTATATTTTCCTCAAGTATTATCAAACCACATAATACGTGGTTAAGTTACTTCGTTACATTTGTGACGTCATAATTATTGATTAATTAATATTAAGTTTATGGGTTAATGCTTGCTTTGTCTGATAGTAATTCATTTATAGAATTACTTTATTCAACAATTTTAATGTTATTCATCCTATTGGTGTTTGTCTCTACTTTACTCACGATTTTCTGACTGATTTGTAAGTGCTTGACTGAAAACATTCATAAGTGTAATTATACTTGCTTCTACTAGTGCCTTCGCCCGCGTGATTTAAAATTATCCTATTGTACATACTCTCGGGATAAAGTGGTATCCTATGTCCTATTTAATTCCTAGATATGGTCTACCCATGTTCCAAGTTTCGTTCAAATCTATTCAACCGTTAAGACTGTCACAATTGTTACGACTGTAACAAACAGACAGACAGAATTACTTATGCATTAAAATATTAGTATAATTATACCTATATATCATTAGCTTTCTACCAGCAGCGTCGCTAAAAAGTATCCTAAGTTTTATTCCAGGACATAAAATATACAATACTAAACGACCCGCCCCGGCTTCGCACGGGCGTAAATTATGTACATAAATCTTCCTCATTTATTGCTCTTGCTATTAGTGAAAACCTCATCAAAATCCGTAGAGTGGTTTAGGAGGAGTCAGCGGATAAACAGACAGACGCGGAAAGCGACTTTGTTTTATACTCATTATCGTCATCATTTTAGCCGAAAGACGTCCACAGCTGGACATAGACCTCCCCCAAGTGTCGCCACAATGTCCGGTCCTGTGTGTCTCACATCCATCGGTTTCTCGCGACCCTCACCTTGTATGAGGTTTTCCAACGCTGCGTCTTCTGGTACGAGGTCACCACTACAGAACCTTTCGGTCCTATCGACCATCTGTTCTGCGGGCAAGCATCTGTTTTATACTATACATAATATAAATAATACTTACAGACTGTATTCCATAATTTCATGCTGTTGAGCCTAGAGATCCACCCCTTAGCTAGCGTCCAGTCGGCGAATATACACAGTAAAATGCCACCGATCCATGCTGTTAAGTACGGTAGGGCACTCAGTCTCGAATTCTGAAAAGAAAATATGTATATGCGATTTAGAAATATTCTACACGTCAAGTATTTAATGTCCGTCATATCTAAGAAGTACCGTTTGACAGTTCTGACAGATTGAAGAAAAGGAATGTGGTCAAAGAAATCGATAACTATAATTTTCGATTCCTAAGAGATATTGATTTCATTTATTTTCTTTGTATTTACTAATCGATTACCGTTTTACAGATTTATATGTTAATGTAAAAGCCCGTTATTGGTATATCTTAGATTTTACAAGTAAATCTTAAGATTTAGCAACGTGTGTAGGTAAATGTCAGAATTATACAAGATACATATTTTTTCGAGTTTTTCAGTTCCATCCTAACATAACCAACATTGTAAATTCTTGATCTTGAGTATTGTAATTTAAACAGAGGTGACTCACGAGCGACTTTACCTGCAAAGATTACAATTTTTAATTTTAATTATGCGTTTACGTTGACGTTGGATGTCACCTGAAAATTAAATCTCTCGTTGTCCGCTCGTTATTACTAAGATCGATTATCCGGATATTTATAACGATTGTTCGTATACAAGTGAATTTGAAGAGTCGCAACACTACGGTAAAAGACTACTACTACTACTTACTACGTGACTTTGACACGAAGTTTAGAACAAAAGCTATCTGTTGTATATATCGGTTATTTTGCTTTGTTTGAGTGATTTTAATTTAAAGTTGATTAAAAATTGTTATTCGGCCTTATAATTTTCCCACTGTTGGGACTCAGGCCTCCTCTTTAGGAGAGGGAATGGGCCGTAATCCACCACGCGGGCCCAGTGCGGGTTGGTGGATGTCACATGTCTTCGAATTTTTGGTTCTAGGACATGCCGGTTTCCTCACGATGTTTTCCTTCACCGTTTTGAGAGCAGTGGTGATGAAATAAATTACACAAAGTAATGCGCCTGGCTGGGTTTGAACCTGCGAATTACAACTCGTAAGTCGGGGCCGTTACCACTCGGCCACCACTGCTCCCAAAAATTGTTAATCTTGTGATAAAATAAAAATAGCTTCATAATTCCATGGTTTTTTGGAAAAGGTAATTGAAATTGTGTGAGTTACGCCTATACAAAGTTATTTCGGCTTGAAAAGTGTGAAACGTCAAACAATACTTCTTAGATTTGATGGCCTTTAAGGCCATATATGAATAGATTAGCCTTAAGTAGGTAACCAATGCGTGTTTAAATAATATCGTGGTCGTGATTTATAAAATTACTCGTTCATTAACTTCCAGATGCAGCCCAAAGTTTAGATTTTTGTCTGTATCTATATAGAATTTTAACACTTTTGGTGTTAAAATTCTAATTTTAAATATCTATGTGTCAGCCTGAGTGTACATAGGTACCTTGAGGTATTACTAGTGTGATAATGATAACTGTTTGCCCCGATAAATTAAATCACCAAGATACAAAATTTACTTACAGATACAATATCAAAATGCAGTATATTGTTCATATAAGAGGGTAGTTCGGTGAACTGCGTGTAGAACACCCACGCTTGGCCACACTGGGCGATGAGGATGGCCCATAGAGGCACGCATGTCAGGAACTTCAACCACGGTATAGACGACGACGGCTTGTCTTCTTGCTAAAACATTACAAAAATAGAACATATTTATTTATTGGCACACCAACAGCATTACTTAACCTTTTGAGTGCGTAATTAGAGACACAATAGTAAGACAATGGCGCGTGAACGCCGGCGTTAATGCGGGGATCAACAGCTTAAAGGATTATTATAGAAAAGCATATAAATATTTTGGATACTGGTATGCATGCCTATTTATTTACACCGTATTAGGTATGATAAGATCATCATCATCATTTCAGCCGAAAGACGTCCACTGTTGGACATATGCCTCCCCCAAATGTCGCCACAATGACCGGTCCTGTGCGTCTCGCATCCATCGGATTCCCGCGATCCTCACCAGGTCATCGGTCCACCTTGTGGAAGGCCTTCCAACGCTGCGTCTTCCGGTACGTGGTCGCCATTCCAGAACCTTTCGTCCCCATCGACCATCTGTTCTGCGAGTAATGTGCCCTGCCCACTGCCACTTAAGTTTGGCGATTCTTCGGGCGATGTCTGTAACCTTGGTTCTCCTGCGGATATCTTCATATGGTAAGATATAAAATTATTATTCCGCCATCTCCTTTCTACCATCGGACAACCCGTAGTACGGCGAGTATCCACGCTTACGTTGTTGAAACTTCAACGGTCCGGACTAAGCGTTTCGCTTTGTCGTTTATACCGCGTACATCGAAGGACTGGAACAATTTGCCTGCTGCGGTCTTCCCTTCCATTTATAATTTAGGTGTCTTCAAGGCTAGATTGAATAGGCTCTTAATAAACTAGTGCGCCGCACCATCAACGATTGCATCACTGCATACCATCAGGTGGGATCGCAGTAAAGCATTGGTTTAATTCAATTAAAAAAAAAAAAGTCAATAGTTAATTGGCATTGAAAACGGATTTTACTTGTGTTCTACCAAAAGCACGTCTTCGTTTGAAAGAACACGGTCTTCTCGGTCAATAATTCCATCTTTGTTTTTTTTAACGTGGAAAATCATGAAATGACTCCTGCCGCTCTGGGTGGAAAGGAGTGTCAAACTTTTTACTGACTAAAACCCACCATGTACCTTCAGTCACCCTTTGCGATCCGGGCCCCGGTAACTCTTTCGAACAATCCCGCAGACCTAGCAGTCGATAAATCTCTAGTACGGTAAGACAAATAGAGCAGTGGTGGCCGAGTGGTAACGGCCCCGACTTACGAGTTGTAGGTCGCGGGTTCAAACCCAGCCAGGCGCATTACTTTGTGTAATTTATTTCATCACCACTGCTCTCAAAACGGTGAAGGAAAAACATCGTGTCCTAGAACCAAAAATTCGAAGACATGTGACATTCACCCATCCGCACTGGGCCCGCGTGGTGGATTACGGCCCATTCCCTCTCCTAGAGAGAGGAGGCCTGAGTCCCAACAGTGGGAACATTAAAAGGCTGATTATGCTATTATGCTACGGTAAGACAAATGATGTTAAGATAAAGAAAGCCACACAATTATTCAATTCTTATGATAAAATTATAAAACAATCAATTCAATACCATAATAATAACACGTTTGTCTGAGACCAAGCGTAAATTTTCTTTTCAAGGCTATCAATGACTAATTTAGTGAATAAGTATACTTTTTTCTTTATTTACTACTAGCTTCTGCCAGCGGCTTCGCCCGTTTGACAATAGGTTTCTCTATTCAAACTTTGGACCCCCGTTTCATCCCTATAGGAGGTGAATTTTATAAAATCCTGACTTAGTGCTCGCCTACGGCATAAAAGGAAACCTTGTGCAAAATTTCACACTCCTAGGCCCTGTAGTTTCGGCTGTGCGTTGATATGTCAGTCAGTCAGTTTCTCCTTTTATATATATAGATAAACCACGTAATACAATTGGGCTATTTCACGAAAATGCAATTCACTTAAACCTTCCTTACGTGAGTTCGCTTCGGCTATTGGTGAAAGTTGCATGAAAATCCGTTCAGTTGTTTTTGAGTTTATCGCGTACATACAAACAGACAATTGCGGTGACGAACTTTGTTTTATAAATCTAAGGATTATATTAACCTTCCTAGTTTATTGCTCTTTCTACCAGTGAAAACCCCATTTAAATCTTGCCTCGTTTAGGAGGAGTTAGCGAACAAACAGATTGACACGGTTAGCGATTTGTTTTACACCATGTAATAATAACACATATGTACCTACAGATATGATTAGTACCTATTGACGTTGACTGAACACTTACAGTGACAGTATACCTTTATCAACCCATTTTCACTTCAGGGAATTCAGCTGTGTCATTATTCCGAAAACATGCAGCATATTGCACATATTGCGTGCAAAACACCGCATTAATAAATATATTCGAACTTGTAATATTTATGTGCGAAACGCATCAAAACATCTGTGAGGTCGAGTGTGACTCACGTTTGTCCCACATTATGATAACTGAGCACAAACTGTACGTATTAGTAAGCTTTAGGTATTGAATAATTATTTATTGACCAATTATTACCGACATTAACTATTTATCACTTTTATAAAAATAAAATACTATTATGAACTATTAGGGGTTAAAGTATGAAATTGCCGATTTGTACTGGAAAATTGATATTAGTTTTTTTTTTAATTTAACATATTTAATCAAAATAGTAATTACCATTATTATCTATACATTGCTGCCATCTAATAGGAAGGTTATTTATGCCTTTGCGATAGAACTCTGGTGATCTAGATTCGACAAACTGTGTGAAACTGTGAAAGCATTTTGTACTGCCTCCTGAGCAGAAAACTTTATCACGTAGAATGCCTTGTGGCATTAAGTCCGCCTATGTACCACCACTGTACATGAAGTTTAAATAAATAAAATTGTCCAAATCACGAAAAAACTGGTAGTCACTTAACGGCACAGTAGACATCTGCCGTTATGGCTTGACCAGATCGGAGAAAGCTATAGTGAATAACACCATGCTGAGACCACCAAACAGTTACCATTACCCTTTTATGTTTTGCTTTAGGACACTTGCGACGTTTGACCTGGGGTCAGCCATTGCATTTTTCGCTTACGGTTATCGTAAACAATCCACTTTTCATCACATGTCACAATTCGATCCAATATTCTTTCATTTCTGTATCGATTCAACAAGGCAACACAAGTTTCAACACGCGTTTCTTTCTGCAGATCAGTCAATCATGAGGCACCCATTTTTCTTTTTTTTTTTTTTTGTTTTATTGATATATATCGCAAATGAGTCAATATTGTTGGTAAGGTAACGTAAAACCATGCCGCTAATTCCTGGGTAGTTTGGCTTGGATCGGCTTCCACCATCTCTTTCAATTTATTGTTATTCCCTTGTGTGGGCGGTCTTCCACATGGTTCGTTCTTCAAATCAAAGTTTCCATCACCAAAACATTTAAACCAAAATCGCACAGTGCGTTCTTTAGCAGGTCCCTCTCCAAACGCAACGTTGATATTGCGAGCTGTTTCTGCCGCGTTAGTTCCGCGTCGGAAGTCGTATTCAAAAAAAAAAAAGTAAAAAACTAAAACCCGACTACGACAAAAAAAAATGACGCTGAAAAAGTATGAAACAAGATTTTCAAGATGCTGAAATAGAAAGGTAACTGGAAAAACAAGAATAGAACAAAAAGAAAAGCCGTAGTCACACGTTATAGGTAGGTAATAATCGAAACACTTACACACACAACACTCACAATAACGTGTGACTACGGCTTTTCTTTAGTACTGTCAAAATCATAACCCTCCGTAGTCGGGTAAAAATCACTCGAATTTTCGAAGTATCCATCTTTCTTATCTAAATCTTTCTTGTCTAAGCTGAATAAAAAAAACAACTGAAAGTCGATAAACGAATGTTGCACATTTTTTAAAAGAAGAACTTCATAGGTACCATGTGAAAAAAGTTTCACTCAAAAATCTCAAACCATGTAAATCTCACATATGTCAATTCGAAGTACCTATTACAATAAAACGGCAATTTCATACTTTAATATGAATCATTGATCGCATTTAATAATAGGGGGTCTATTATTAAATGCGATCAATGATTCATATTTTGTAACGCCACTCTTCAAAAGTTTTTTGTTAAACACTAGGTACAGATTTTTTATCTTGTTAGCTAGACTGATGATGACTTATCCTTGAACTCATTTTATTTTAAACGTTTTATGATAACTACATCCATATCAAGACATTTTTGAGTGATTCAAAAAAGTCTGCGTTGAGGATGTGTCTATCCTTTATTGGTGTTCCAAATAATAAACATTAAATGACTTTAATGTATACATTTACTAGCGAAGAAACAAAAATAAAAAAATACTGGCGACCCGCCCCAACTTCCCTCGACTGTTATGTTACTCTTTGAAATTCTCGGATTTTCTCTACTATAATATGCATGTACTATTATTAATACCTACACCTAAACCTTCCTCATAAATCACTCTGTTTATTGGTGAAAACTGCATGAAAATCCGTACAGTAGTTTTTGAGTTCATCGCGTTCATACAGATAGACGCGATGGGGTACTTGGTTTTATAATGTGTAAGGATTTATCTCCTTATAAAATTACAATGTAAAACGAGGCACTGACTGATTTATCAACGCACAGCCGAAACTACGGGGACTAGGAGCGTGAAATTCAGTACAAGGCTTCCTTTTATGACGTACCCAAGAAAGCACTACGAAGGGGTTTTTTTGAAATTCATCATTTAAGAGGGTGAAAGGGGCGAATTTCGCTTGTTTTTAATAAACTTTATTAACACCAATTGCTAGAACAAGATTGAGAGCAGTGATAGACGAGTGGTAACGGCCCCGCCTTATGAATTGTAGGTCGCGGGTTCAAACCCAGCCAGGCGCATTACTTTGAGTAATTTATTTCATCAACACTGCTCTCAAAACGGTGAAGGAAATCATCATGAGGAAACCGGCATGTCCTAGAACCAAAATTTCGAAGACGTGACATTCACCAATCCGCACTGGGCCCGCGTGGTGGATTACGGCCCATTCCCTCTCCTAGAAAGAGGAGGCCTGAGTTCTAGCAGTGGGAACATTAAAAGGTTGATGCTAGAACGCTATGCTAGAACAAACGATAGCACGTGCGCACGATTTTGGACCTCCAAGAAGCCCTTTGATATCTGTCTCAATGTTTATAGAACGTAGCACTTTTGAGTACCTAAAATAATTTTGTATTATTTAATGTCATTATAAATTCGCTCCGCGCAATAATACGCTATCTTTACCTATCCGGCGGCAACAGAAAACATGCTACGACGACCACAAATAAAATGTAGTATGAGTCAGTCAATACCGATTATTATTCCATTAATTCTCACCTGAGGTCCAATGCTTCTTGAAATATATTCAATCTCCTTCGGACAAATCCTGGGATGTCTCTGAGGCGTGTCATATACGAATAGCAGCCAGAATATGAACCATACAACGCCAATGCCGCCAAATATGTAGAAGCAGAGTGGCCATCCACCACCAAACTCAAGGGTGCAGAGCCATCCTGATATAGGCAAGGTGATTACTGTGCCTATGTTGGAACCTGAAAGAATAAAAGAGATAATAATGTGATATCGCAGGAGGTCGCATGGGAAACGGCTCTCATTAACATACGGGCTGATTAGAAAACCATAATAGTGTGTAGTGATTGTGTAAACAACACAATTATTAAGGCGAAAATTTTTTGAGTGAGTGTGGCTGTGTGTAGGTTTGTTACTTCATCACACTCGAACGGTTGAAAGAATTTCGATGAAACTTGGTACACGGATAGCTCATGTCCTGGGATAGCACATAGGATACTTTTTATCCTGGGAGTATGTTCTTTTGGGATCATTTTCTACTATCACGCGGGCGAAACTGCTGGCAGCAGCTAGTGTAGAATTTGATTGAAAAAGAATTTCATAGTTTGATAAGTCAGTAATTGGACTTGTTGGTTCAGACAATTTAGCACCCTATCCCAGGAAACTGCGCCTCAAGACCAATTCAGCATAAGCATAATAAGCATTTTAATGTTCCCACTGCTAGGTCCCAGGCCTCGATCTCTAGGAGAGGGAATGGGCCGTAATCCACCACGCGGGCCCAGTGCGGGTTGGTGAATGTCACATGTCTTCGAATTTTTAGGTTTTAGGACATGCCGGTTTCCTCACGATGTTTTCCTTCGCCGTTTTGAGAGCAGTGGTGATGAAATAAATTACACAAAGTAATGCGCCTGGCTGGGTTTGCACCCGCGACCTACAACTCGTAAGTCGGGGCCGTTACCACTCGACAACCACTGCTCTACAATCGGCCACCACTGCTCTACCAAGACCAATCCAGGTCACCACAAAATTACTGCTTATTTCATTTAGAAATAAAAATAATTAATTTAATTAAAAGGAATTTTTGTCAGTCGAATCTTTCTAATATACGACATATTAGAAAGATTCGACTGACAAAAATCGCCACCTATTAATTATGATCAACATCAAAAATGTCATTATAAGACAGAAATAACAACAGATGAGAAAACTTCTGTCAAATAGCTTCTGTTTGGTGGCTAATTAGCAGTTGGCATTAATACATAATAGAGTAGATAACTTTACATGCACTAATACATAAATAGAGTAATATTAACATAAATATGGGAAATGAAAGTATTGAAAGTTTTTAATATAAAAAGGAAAATTCTGACAATACATACCAGCATATACATATGCTGCAAATTTTGATCTCTCTAGTGGCGGGATCCATCTGGCTAACATAGCGTGCATTGCTGGGTAAGTAACACCTTCAGCTAAACCGGCCAGTGCCCGCACAGCAATGAAAAATCTAATGTCTGTATACGCTGCTACTGGACTAAGAAGCGTGAATACTGCTGTGAAAAATATTCCTAAACCGTATACAAGTTTCCCTCCATACATTTCTGCTATTCTGCCTCCTGGAATCTAAAAATATAAGAGTATTTTAAAATCAAAATTAAGGATAAAAGAGAAATAAGTATATTAAGTCTAATTTTCAATGCTGAACAGCTCTGAATTTTTAATTAACTTTAGGAGAACGAGAATGGACCAAATATATTTATTTTCAGGCAATGTAGGCAGTATGTAACACATACCCCCGATTTGTAATTTAAGCAAATAAAGTTGGGCATTTATTAAATTCTACTTTAGCCTGAAAACCTGTCAAAATTTGGCACTAAAGTATGGTTTGAGACATGCTTAACTCAAAATACTCAATTCAGAAACTCGCCTATAGTCACACGTCTAGTGAATTCTGTTAGAAATCTGATACCTAAATTGCTTTATAATCAGGAACAGTAAAATTTATTATTGTTATCAAACTTTTGTACATGACAATGACACTCACAAAACAATACATTGCAGGAGGGCGTGTCAGACTTTTACCGACTAAAACCACACCTATGTTCATTCTCTGCCTTTTGCGTTCCAGGACCACGGGTTACCCTTTCGGAAGTAAACACATGACCCCAGTAGGCTTTGGCCCTGCTGGACCCCTACGGTTTTGCTGACATCTCTTTTAGGCACGTACTACACGAAGTTGACGATTCGGGCACGATCCGAACGGTTACCGGACGGCCGGACGGCGAGCTACCCATTGCTCGTCGTCATTACCACTGGCCTACCTCTGCTCTTTCTTTATAGTCACAGTATACCTATATAATAATACCTACATAAAATGTACATAAATCTAGATTTTCCTTTACCTGGGTTAATACATATCCATAGAAAAATGAGCCTAAAACTATACTTTGTTGTTCTACAGTCCAGTTGAAGTCTCCAGGCCTCTGAAACAAAAGAAAATATTTGTGTAAATTTTGTTATAGAGTTTACAATTGTTTCACATTGATGAATGAACAGAGATTAGGATGGCTCTGAAGCAGCTTAATAACAACAAGGCACCGGGTGATGACGGAATTACAGCCGAACTCCTGAAGGCGGCTGGTAAACCGATCCTTAAGGCCTTTCAGAAGCTGTTTGATTCCGTCATATTCGAGGGAAAAACACCACAGGCATGGAGCGGAGGTGTGGTGGTACTCTTCTTTAAGAAGGGCGACAAGGCCCTGCTCAAGAATTATAGGCCCATCTCACTTCTGAGCCATGTCTACAAGCTGTTTTCCAGAGTCATCACGAACCGTCTCGCGCGCAGGATCGACGACTTCCAGCCTCCCGAACAAGCCGGATTCCGAAAAGGCTTTAGCACCATAGACCACATACACACGCTACGGCAGGTTATACAGAAGACCGAGGAGTATAATCTGCCTCTCTGCTTAGCATTTGTGGATTACGAGAAAGCCTTTGATTCGATCGAGACTTGGGCTGTGCTGCAGTCTCTCCAACGGTGCCAGATTGACTATCGGTACATCGAGGTGCTGAAGTTTTTGTACGAAAACGCCACTATGTCAGTCAGACTGCAGGACCAGACCTCGAAACCTATCCTCCTGCAGCGGGGTGTGAGGACGTCATTTCTCCGAAACTGTTCACGGCCTCAATGGAGGATGTCTTCAAGGTTCTGGACTGCAGTGGATTGGGCATTAATGTCAATGGCGAGTACATCACTCATCTTCGGTTTGCCGACGACATAGTAGTCATGGCTGAGACTACGGAAGAGCTCAGCACAATGCTCAATGACCTCAGTAGAGCTTCCGAAAGAGTGGGTCTTAAAATGAACATGGACAAAACCAAAGTCATGGTAAATAACCATGTAGCACCCACTCCGATCAAGATCGGAGACTCTGCACTCGAAGTTGTAGACGATTACGTCTACCTTGGACAGACAGTCCAGTTGGGTAGATCTAATTTCGAGAAAGAGGTCAACCGTCGAATCCGACTCGGCTGGGCAGCGTTCGGGAAGCTGCGCGGTATCTTCTCATCCAATATACCACAGTGTCTCAAGACGAAAGTCTATGACCAGTGCGTGTTGCCAGTGATGACATATGGTTCCGAAACGTGGACGCTCACAATGGGCCTCATCAGAAGGCTCAAAGTCACCCAAAGGGCAATGGAAAGGGCTATGCTCGGAGTTTCCTTGCGTGATCAAATCAGAAATCAAGATATCCGCAGGAGAACCAAGGTTGCCGACATAGCACGAAGAATCGCCAAACTAAAGTGGCAATGGGCAGGGCACATTGCTCGCAGAACGGATGGCCGTTGGGGCCGAAAGGTTCTGGAGTGGCGACCGCGTACCGGAAGACGCAGTGTTGGAAGGCCCCCTACAAGGTGGACCGATGACCTGGTGAAGGTTGCGGGAATCCGATGGATGCGAGACGCACAGGATCGTTAGTTGTGGCGACATTTGGGGGAGGCCTATGTCCAGCAGTGGACGTCTATCGGCTGAAATGATGATGATGATGAGTATCAACATGTTGAACAGAGAAAAATAGAAATAAATGAATGAATGATAATTGTTATTCCATAGAAATATTTTTTCAGGATCAAAGCCTATGGCACTCTGCAAATAATACAATAGTGACATTTTCTATCAGTCAAAGAATTTCAATTATTGGATCAATAGATCCAATAATTGAAATTCTTTATTTTCAACTAATATAATACTATAATAATACTTCCAGAGATTATCTCCTACATACAGTTTACTTCTTTATATTTTTAATATTTTTAAATAATCAATGAAGGAGATTAAAAAAAAAATTGAATTATATAAAAAAAGTTACAGTATTGGAAACAGGGTCCAAGCTACCAGCAGTCAGGGAACCTCCTAACAATACAGGCCATGTCCAGGAGTACTGATTTTTAAATCAAGAGATCCAACTGCATATTGAGCACCTCCCATAATTTTGGTTGAAGCTCATGGAAATTAAGCCATTGGCTCACACAACTATCAGTGCAATGATAGCAGAGTCCACATCCCCAATTTCGACAATGAGTGAGCGAATTCAAGATGCTTACTTAGCTTAACCTTTTTTGGCTTTTTTATTACCTTTCTAAAGTGCGTTTTTTAATCCCAGATAATGATTTGACAAGTCCAAATGTCAAACTCCAGAAATATGTTGCCTGCTTTTTGATACAAGTGATGTCTCCAAATTCGATTTTTTATACCGGTTCTTTTAATAATACAACCTCTAAGGAAAGTAGGCCCAAAATACGATAGTGTTTGTTAATAGCAAAGTCTAATATGAATTGAAGATTGAAATAATTAGAAATATTCAAAAATATTACCAGATTTTTTTACAATCGGACTTTTACTTATACTGAGAACTCACAAAACCGTTTTTACCCGCATCCGCTGCGGTTGCGGGCCCGCAGCTTCTGTAGAATGCTAGAGATATATGTATCCCGCTCCCCGCTGCACCGGCGGGCAACTAGTAGAATGGTGTGGGCCACGGTCACCCGCAGACTCGGCAGGTTGCGCCCGCATTCTCTGCGGTCGGTTAGCACCCGTAGTGGCCTTCAGGGGGTAGAAAAATCCGATGCGAAATCCAAAAATCGATTGATGCACCCAGAACTTTATAGGCCTTCTTTTTTTAATTTTTCTGTGAAGTAAGTATAACGCAACAGCTCGTTTCTGGTGTATGTCCACGGTGGTCTGGAGCTCAATTGATAATGAACCGCCCGTCTTGCGATTGTCATCTGCCAAGTTTTCAAGCGATAACCCCAACTGCGACGGCTGTATAACCACACAAAACTCTGGTCTCGTGAGTTTAGAAATAAACTAGCTCCACCGTGGCGGGCGCGGTTGAAAACCGGTTGAAAATCATGAATTCATAGCTACTTTCTTTTACCAGGGAGCTCCAGTCACAACACAATTTTATATCCGGTTTACAAGAGCGGAACGAGACAGTCTCAGTTTATGCTTTAGAATTAATAAAAACTTTTTACAAAAAAAAAATAACCGACTTCACTAAAAAAAACACTAAAAAGATCAAAATAACTTTAATTTCGGAAGTCGGTGTTTCTCGGTATTATTATACAGTATCTTATTTAACACCGACTTCCGAAATTAAAGTTATTTTGATCTTTTTAGTGTTTTTTTTAGTGAAGTCGGTTATTTTTTTTTTGTAAAAAGTTTTTATTTCACACTTTTTAGTTGCGATAGGTACACTTATAAGCAGAGTGCCTATTTCTCATGATATTTCCAATTAACCCAAACACTGCTAGGTTACATTGTTTTATTATGAAGTTCCTGTGTCTACCTTCCACCTTCCGGCTCCATCATCAAATCAGTTCGATAGTACCTTATAGCCAAAGTTCATCTCATGATAATTCTAATAAGCCCAAACACGGCTAGGATACATTGATTAATTACGGAGTTTCAGTGCCTACCTTCCGGCTCCATCATCATCATCAGATCACTTCGATGATACCATTTTCAACGTAACTATTCAGAACCATTCATTCATTTGTATTGTCATAGTCGCATAAGTATCTTTATTGTGATATCTATGCGAGTATGAAGTTCCGTTGACCATTTCTGGTCTTCTTCGTCAGTTCCACTTCATCAAATGTTACTTTTTGACTGTAAATGCTTAAGTTCTC
Source organism: Mythimna impura (assembly GCA_905147345.3). Classification (NCBI taxonomy): domain Eukaryota; kingdom Metazoa; phylum Arthropoda; class Insecta; order Lepidoptera; family Noctuidae; genus Mythimna; species Mythimna impura. The sequence goes on along the minus strand of LR990353.1, from coordinate 17,649,543 downwards.
GATGAAAATACATAAATCACTATATAATTGCCTATAATATTTGAGGAGTTCCCTCGATTTCGCCAAGATTCCATCATCAGATCCCGACTTGGTGACTATGGGACCATTTGGAAAGTATACCCTTTCCAACAAAAGAAGAATTTTTCAAATCGGTTGGCAAGCGACGAAGTTATGCGCGAACAAACATAAAAAAAAAAAAAAATACAAACATCCGAATTGAGAACCTCCTCCTTTTTTAGAAGTCGGTTAAAAAAGTTATCATCATTGGTCGTCAATATTTTTTCAAGATGGGAATTCATCCAATGACTTCTCCCGGTATGGGCGGGGCAGGAGGGCGTGTCAGACTTTTACTGCCTAAAACCAGATCGGCTCTACTGAGCTCCTCCGGTTTGCTGACATCTCTTTGAAGAGCGAGTGGATCACTAAGCGCTGTCGACGAATGGGGCTCAGTCCCGGCAATTACCGGACTGCTGGACGGCAAGCTACCCATTGCTCGACGTTGGTATTGACATTGTGGTAGTCGGGATTGGGGTCTCGGCGACTGAAGCGAAAAGATGTTCGTTCCCTCACTCGTGCAGCCTTCTCCTTCGCTAGCATTACTGTTTCGCAGAAGGAGGCGACCCCCTTCCATTCCTCCTCGCTCTGGACCTTGGCCTGTACTAAAACCTGACCATGTCCGGTGAGGACTTGCTTCATGCGGAAGATGAGGACACCGTGACGCCTCTCCAGCCACTCCTCAAAGAGGGGACTGACCGTCATGATTATGGCGTGCCCATTGGTCGTCAAGCTGTGAATTCACATGACTGCATTACAAGAAACGGACACTTGATTCGTTTATCGCTACAATTTTATAAGAGATCCATGCGAAAATAGTACAAAAAGAGGACTTATGATTGTTTAATTTTAACTATTATTAGTTTTCAAACCGAAGTCCTATCATTACCTATTATTAAAGTTGTAATAAAATGTCAGCAAAAATATCACTGAGTAATTCTATATTTTTGTCTGGGTTTGGTGATAACAAATTGAGACGAAAAAATAAAATGACGCAGCTTTTGCTAGTCTTTAATTCTTAGGCTTAAATTATATTTTAGTTTATGAGTTAGACATTTGCATCTTTCAAATTACCTTCAGAAAATACAAAAACTTACCATAATTAGTTGCATTTTAAAATGAAACTATTTTTACGAATATTTTCGGTTTTTTTGTTCAATATCGGTTGCGGTACCTCACTATTTATGAAATGGAAAAAACATGCAACATTCGAATTGTCAAATCATTATCTCTAATTAAAAAACAGACTTTATAATTATAAGTTTTATTCATATAGGCTTTCAGTTAGAACATTATCATTAGAAAAGAAAGAAAGAAAAAAAGAAAGAAAATTGTGTTTAATTAGCCATTATAATATTTGGAATTACACCAAAATGAATGCCTAAATATTATTGTACAGCTGTATTTTCAACTCTGGCTGCTAGAGCTTTGTAATACACATCATATGTACTGCAGTACATAATGTACTACATTTAGATGTTGCAAATGTGAGAATTGGTGAAATGTATATGTTTTTCTTTCTATTTCAATACATGTTTAAGACAATTACAAAACATTCAACAGATGTTTTCAATAACAATTTTGCTAAGGGAATGACTAGTTTCAGAGCAAGATATTATGTTTTTTACATTTTGTTATTTGAGAATGAGTTTGTTTAGCAAAACTTTTCTATGTAAACAATAAACTTCTAATCTGTAATACATTCAATGGCGCGATGACGTCACGCCCGAACGCCGGCGCCCGGATGCGTCAGAAATGGTTAAATCATTACACTAATGACTCAGCAATAAAACCTTTACAATTTATGTAGCTTTTTAAACTAATTATATTTCAAATTTAACTATGTACCAGCTTTTATCCATGGCATATATCAATGTAAATAGTAAAAATTTATCCCATGGGGATTTAACCATTTTTCCATTGAGGTGTAATAACAGACAGACAAATATACAAACTTTCACATGCACAAAATAATCAACATCCTACTTCCTTCCATAGTGGGTAGGAAATAAGCTATAGTAGGGAAATCCTTGAACAACCAGATATAGTATTTAAAAATAGGTCAAAACCCTCACCTGTGGTACAGTACTGTTGCTGCCAGGACTTGCAGGACAAACATCAACATCCGTTGAAGAGTTTGTGGGTGTAGTTGTTGTTGTATTGACCATAGCCACAATAGCCACAGACAAATTTACCCTCATGGCATACACGCTGGCAAAGCCCAGGAAGCCCATAATGCCAAGTACAGTCCGACATTTGATCCATCCTGTTGTTTCTTCCACTAAAAAGTTTTTTGATCATAACATTGGTAATTGACTATAGTATATCTAATAAATAGAATTATTGATAATATATTTTTTATTCCAAACAAATCTAAAACTATCCTGCACAAAGAATACTTGATCACATACCATAACAATTATTCATTATCTCATCATGTAATCTACACAAAGCTACCTAATAGCAATGTACACCTAGTTGGTAAATTCAGTATTTTTATTCATTGTGAGTTAGAAACGCAAAATGACTAAAAATTTGCGCGTTTCTAACAAGAGTTTGTTTTGAATGACCTTTATCAAGTCTTGCTCTATATTGTTCTTAGATCAACCAAAACATAACAAGGACTTACCGTGTTCCGCCTCCACCAAGTTTCGACGACTGCTTGTAACATCGTGTTCTATATCCGAGTTTATTATCGGACTTTCTTCTGCTGACAATGACATTCTAATTTTCAAATTACAATAATAACACCATTCCGCACTGAAATTGTTACTAATGAACCTTCGTCATTGAACACGATATCAACAAACACAATAGAACCAGCAGGCGTTAAAAATCTGTAGCACTGCACTCTCCAAGTATGAGTCACGAACTCACGATTGACTTTTTTGTTAGAGAATCATATAATTTGTTCGTAAACAAAGAACTGTTCGTTTCCTGACCGAGTGACAGCAGCGGACAGAAATCACCAGGGGCTATAATCTCAGTACAAAAAACTGGGAACAGCGATGGGTACAATGATACAAAATTACGAAGTATATATAGCCCCTGCACAAAATAGGTAACAGTGTGTTTTTTAATTTTACCGGATAATAATCGTACTTAGTACATACACTAATTATCAGGTGGCAGTTTTGACGCCATGTTCACAAAAACTAGAATAGATGGCGTTAAACAAAATCTATCATATGTGCATAAAAATTTGAAATTAATTTATCATCGATGGATTTTCATTACATTTATCATATTGTTTTTGAAAGTTTGAATAAATTTAGTTAGCAAATATCATTGGGCTGGTAGTAGAATTGGTAGAATTCACTTGGTGGTTTTATTACCAATAAACGGGTAACCCCATCACATATTTACAAATATCTGCAAATGGCTGACATTTGTGCCGGTTATTGCGATATTTTGTTTATTTTGCGATCTTTCTGTGTTGTTGTGCGTTGATTGTTGAGTTGAGCGAAAGTTCCTCGCAACCAAACCATATTTGTGACCAGAAAGTTATTTTGTGAAGTGTAAAAAGATTTTGAGACAGGACTCGGTGTAGTGATAAGTTTGAGATAGGACTCCTTTAGTGCATCATGCCATCGAATAGGTTTTGCTGTGTTCCTGGGTGCAAGAACAGCAGAGGTATGTAATATTGTCAGAGCCAGATCATCCAATATAGGTTTTCTTTAGTCAGTCTAGCTCAACGACCATACAGCCCTTAGACGCCTCATAACAGGCGACCGATGTCTCAACACATATGACTTATAGGTCTTATACAGGTCGCCACACTACAATTTCTATTAGATTCTACCACTTTTGTGAGCCATAAACACCTCCGCGTTAGTCAATATAAAAAAAGAAAATAAATATAATAATGGCCCCCTGTTCAATAGCCAGACTTTGACTAGATCGATCCGAAAAGATGGCATGGTATTGTATAAACAAGTTAAAATTTACATATATCATATTTCATTAATTTTCTGATATTTTTGTCAGAGTTCATAATAACTGGTCATAATTTTTATCCAAAAGCCTGTCAGTGGGTACATTTCTTAATTCTTAGTTTGTCTGTTTTCAGTTAAAGTTCTGTTTATCTTCAGAGTATTCTAACATTGTAAATTCATTACCTAATATGGGAAAGGTAATAGGAATATATTGCATAATAAATGCATGATAATTGTTTTAGACAAGCATGGAGTTCTTCATAAATTCCCAAATCCTGAAAAAGATAGAGTACGATTCAATACCTGGCTGTACTCTATTGGAGGTGATATTTTGGGACTTGAAAATGCACACATATTCAAGCACCGTCGAGTGTGTTCCCTACACTTTCATGATAAATATATGTGTCGCAACAACAGACTGAGCAATATTGCAGTTCCAACATTAAATTTACCAGGTTAGTTGATTACATTTATGTTATAATGTATATTACAATAAAATTTACTGACATTGGTTGACTGGTAGAGAATGCTTTGTTGCATTAAGCCCACCTATGTACTACTACTGTACATGAAGTTTAAATAAATAAAATTAAATACTGATATTGAAATTTGACTGAAATTTTAAATTAATTGAAACAAACCACCCAAATTGTTCATATATTACTCATATAAATATTTACATCTCATAAAAACAGTAGTTATTTAAAATTATACTAGTTTTTAATCAATTCCTTGATTAAATTTTCATAATCTTTCATAATCATAACTCAAAATGAATGTGATTCATTCAATAGCAAAATTGCATAAATAAAGTTATATGAGCAAAATAAGTTTTCGATATAAGTACCTAATTCAATTTTTATAATTTTTTCAGGACTTAATTTAATAACAGTTAGAAAACCATTGCGAGGACTTGAAAATCTGCCAATGCCATCAACATCTACAGGTATTTAGATAAATAGAATAATCATTCTGATTTGAAAATTAACTTCCCATGAGGCAATTAACTCACGCTTCTTCATACTTTATTTTAGCTCCTGAATCACTTCAGCAGTTAATGTATGTGACATCTACCAACCTTACAGAATAAACAATTGTAAGTAAATTTTATTGTAATATACATTATAACATAAATTGTTATAATGTATATTACAATAAAATTTACTGACATTGATTGACTGGTAGAGAATGCTTTGTTGCATTAAGCCCACCTATGTACTACTACTGTACATGAAGTTTAAATAAATAAAATTAAATACTGATATTGAAATTTGACTGAAATTTTAAATTAATTGAAACAAACCACCCAAATTGTTCATATATTACTCATATAAATATTTACATCTCATAAAAACAGTAGTTATTTAAAATTATACTAGTTTTTAATCAATTCCTTGATTAAATTTTCATAATCTTTCATAATCATAACTCAAAATGAATGTGATTCATTCAATAGCAAAATTGCATAAATAAAGTTATATGAGCAAAATAAGTTTTCGATATAAGTACCTAATTCAATTTTTATAATTTTTTCAGGACTTAATTTAATAACAGTTAGAAAACCATTGCGAGGACTTGAAAATCTGCCAATGCCATCAACATCTACAGGTATTTAGATAAATAGAATAATCATTCTGATTTGAAAATTAACTTCCCATGAGGCAATTAACTCACGCTTCTTCATACTTTATTTTAGCTCCTGAATCACTTCAGCAGTTAATGTATGTGACATCTACCAACCTAACAGAAGAAACAATTGTAGAAGAAAGTATTGGTAAGTAGTTTTTGGTTAATTATAGATCTTTATCATTTTGTGTTAACTAAACACAAAAGAACACATACACACAACACAGTCCGGGCTACTCAACTTCCCTTGGTGGCGTAGTGTGATAAATTGAGTTGCTGACTTCTTTGTGCTCATGAAAAAGCTCAAAACTTGATACTACAGTTATTAAACCCATATCTACACTAATATTATAAAGAGGTAAAGTTTGTTTTTTTGTTTGTAGGAGGTAATCTCTAAAGGTACTGGTCCGATTGCTAATATTTTTTCATCGATAGAAAACTGCTTTATTCCTGAGTGACATAGGCTATATTTTATGTATGCGGGCGAAGCCGCGGGCAAAAGCTAGTGTGTGTATAGGCAGGACTCGAATCTTCATTGAGTGATAATCATTTATTAATATTTTAACTCCAGAAACAGTTGCATGTGAGCAAGTACCACCTGCTTCTCAAAGTACTGCAGACACAATATGCCAGAATAAGTCACAAACTCCTCATGAACCCAAGAAGATTATTCAGAAAACTTTAGGTAAGCTTTTTATCTTTTTATGTTAGAAAATTTATTTCAAAAAAGATCTTATGTACCTATATGATTAAATAACATTTAAATGTAAATGTACAGCTGATAGCAGAAGTGCGGCTACACGTAGTTTAAGCCGGCTACACCTAGTTTTAGTCTGCTACAACTAGGTGCAGCTGGCCTCATGTGGTTTAGCATTTTGGTTTTTTTTTAGATTCTTATCTTGCGATTCCCGATTAATACGTCGCCTATTGTCCACTTGTGTTAGTAATTTTTTTAGTTAAGTAAAGTTTGTACTGTGTTAAGGTGTGCAATAAAGTATTTAATAATAATAGTGCTCAGGTGAAGTATGTATAATCCAGTAGTAGGGCTCTTGACCTTATTACCTGGATGGTCCTGATAGCCGTGGTATACTTTTCTACTCCTCAAACACCTCAGGATATGTTGCAACGGAAGATATGTTTGTTCCGAAAACGGAACCCTTATAGGATCAGTTTGTTGTCCGACTGTCTGTCTATCAAGACATGCCTTTATATCGGGAATGCGTGGAGCTATCGAGTTGAAATTAAAACCACAAGTTTTTTAAATGAAATGAATGGTTTTAAAACATCAAGTTAACGAAAAGAAATAGGATACGGCCTTTTATGTCCCAATAAACTTATATTTCGACACTCACAAGGGAATCAAAATTCATAGGGTACTTTCCGTTGACCCAGCATCCTGAAAGTTGGCATAAAGCAAGGTCTTATAGGACTGTTACATCACAAAAAAAAACATTTTTGCGATTTGTAAAAAGTACATAGATGTATTAGTATTATGTCCATTCACAAGCAAAAAAATTTAGTGAGACTCAACTGACTTATTTCATTTTCTATTTTTCAGGCAGAAAAGTATCTGTTAGGACACTAGGGCTCTCCAGTGCCGAGAGAAAATTACAACATAAATTAATGACTGCCAAAAGGAAAATAAATAAATTGGAAAACAAAGTCCGAAAGCAGATGGCAGAAATAAAGGCAGCAAAAAAGATTGTTGCTAATCCTGCAGTACTGGACTATCTCAATAATTGCTCCAGTACAGCAAAATTGTTAATGCGGGTACAATGGCGAGAAGACAAAAAAAAGGTTAAAGGCCGCCGATTCACACTTCAAGAAAAAATTGCTGCACTTTCTATTTTGAAACAGAGTCCAAAGGCATATAGATTTTTAAGGAAAATATTTATATTGCCCGCAACTCAAACACTTTCAAAAGTAATTCAGAAATGCAACCTGCGACCTGGACTGAATAAAAATATATTTTTGCAGTTAAAAAAGAAAGCTGAAAAGATGAAAATTACAGACCGATTGTGTGTTTTGCTGTTTGATGAAATATCATTAAAAGCACAAATAACATATAGTGAAAAGAAAGATAAAATCACAGGGGTTGTAGATAATGGCCAGCAAAGACAACCCGAATTTGCTGACCACGCCCAAGTCTTCATGGTGCGTGGTCTAATTAAAAATTTTAAACAAGCCGTTTTTTATACATTTTCAGCAAGTGCGACAAAAGGGCCTGAGTTGGCAACACAAATTAAAGCAGTGATAACTGAGGTGCAACAAGCAGGGTTTGTGGTGGTAGCATCAGTCTGCGACCAAGGGACAAATAATCGCCAGGCAATACGTTTGTTGATAAATGAGACCAGGGGGGTCTACCTACGAAGAGGGGAAACTCCCAAAAGAAATATTATATTAATAAATGACAAGGAAATCATTCCTATTTATGACCCCCCTCACCTTCTAAAAGGTATAAGAAATAATTTACTATCTAAAACATTAAATTATGAAAAAGATGGTGTGAAGAAAACAGCTAAATGGTCTCACTTATTACAACTCCTTAAAGAAAACCCTGGTTATAAAGGTATAAGATTAATACCAAAACTTACTGAATACCACATAAACCCCGAAAAAATTAATAAAATGAAAGTTAAATTCGCATCTCAGGTCTTTAGTCGCACTGTGGCATCCAATATGGGATACCTAGCAGGTAATTTACATTTTGCTATTTTTTTTTTCAATTGATAATTGTTGTACAGTACAGACTAGTTGCTGGGAAGTTTTTTTTTATCATGGAATACTTACTTTGTACCCTAGATGAGTCCTGAACGAATGAATAACATATTTTCTTTTCCTTTTCAGATAAAGGAATTCTACCCAAAGAATGCCGAGAAACTGCAGATCTGCTGTTGTTTATGGACAACGTTTTCGACTCTGTCAACGGAAGTCACAACAAAAATAAACATGCTAAGCCACTACTTGGTCCAGCTACGTCAACGTCTGCTCACAAAGAAACATGGCTAGAAGCAAAAAGAGTTTTTAACTCTATGGAGTTTGTGACTTCTGCTGGCAGAGTTGAAAATGTGCCTACGGTAAAAAATTGGGTGTGGACACTGGAGGGAATCGAAGTGTTACTTAAAAAATTACGTAATGAATACGGAGTCAGGTTTTGCCACTCTATTAATAAATAATTTAAATAGTATCCACACCCAAGGAAAAAATTGTGAAAATGATTTATGTGATGCCTTATGCTCCTTCGTACTCAACGAAAATACCGAAACCTCGTCGACCTGTACAGTTAATCTAAACAATATATTAGAAATAGAATTCGATAATATGGAAAATAAAGAAAAAGACCCCAGAATATCCGGTGGACCTGCGATCAGGACCTGCGTTTTTGCCGCTCCAGCCACTCAAAGAGGGGATTTACCGCCGTGATTATGGCGTGCCCACCGCCCGGAGGACACGGTGAAGCCTATTCGTCTACTGCGCGTAGTGATCCACGCGCGCCTCAAGGAGATGTCAGCGAACCGTAGGGGCCCAGCTAGGACCGCGGGGAATTTCTGGAAAGGAAACACGTAGTCCTAGAACTCAAGGGGCAACTGAAGGACACAGTCGTACGAGTTTTTACGAGTTGCGTTCCATAGTAAGTAAATGGTGTTGTTCGATTTATTTCGAAACTCCCTGATCAAAAAATGTATTTGTTGTCCTTTAATAGAAGAACACAACCATTCATATTTTTTTTAAATTACAATTTTTATTTTCAAGATCGTCCATCCGCTTATATGGCGACAAACCACTATACAAAGTGTGCCCTTCAAAATAGTGTGTCCTTCCACCAAACACCTGTATAAAATTTACTTTTTCCTTTTAAAACATTTTTTGTGATATTTTTTAGCTTTCATTTGTATTTTATCTTCTTCGTTGTCAACCTGTCTTCTCCCAGTTAAAATTTTATTAATTAATTTGCAATAATTAAAATTCATAAATCGAATGACCGTATTAATCAGATAGTCTACCATTCTTTTTTTATGTTTATTACAATTTATAAAATCGAAATCAATTAGAGCCATAATAGACGTTTTAATTATATCTTTTAAATAATATGCTTCTATGTTTGTTTCAAGGATGTGATTAATTATGTCTTGGAAATTCGATATAAGTTTTATTAAATTTTTACTGGGAGTACAAAGCCATCGTCGACCTGCATACTCTCTGTATCTTATATATTCAATTTCATCCTCACTGGTAAAATCGTTTTTGCACATACAACAATTTTTAAAAATTTTTGATTTTGATTTTTTCAAAAAGTATCCGCTAACATATTGCAGAGGTGCTAATATTCTGGGGTCTTTTTCTTTATTTTCTATATTATCGAATTCTATTTCTAATATATTGTTTAGATTAACTGTACAGGTCGACGAGGTTTCGGTATTTTCGTTGAGTACGAAGGAGCATAAGGCATCACATAAATCATTTTCACAATTTTTTCCTTGGGTGTGGACACTATTTAAATTATTTATTAATAGAGTGGCAAAACCTGACTCAAATTGGTCACATGTCGGGTTAACATTGCGGCACCCGTGACTTCTAATCGCCCCGAAGAAATTCTCCAAGGGATCTTGATTTAGGTGCCGCAACCAGACTGATGTGACTCCGTATTCATTACGTAATTTTTTAAGTAACACTTCGATTCCCTCCAGGGTCCACACCCAATTTTTTACCGTAGGCACATTTTCAACTCTGCCAGCAGAAGTCACAAACTCCATAGAGTTAAAAACTCTTTTTGCTTCTAGCCATGTTTCTTTGTGAGCAGACGTTGACGTAGCTGGACCAAGTAGTGGCTTAGCATGTTTATTTTTGTTGTGACTTCCGTTGACAGAGTCGAAAACGTTGTCCATAAACAACAGCAGATCTGCAGTTTCTCGGCATTCTTTGGGTAGAATTCCTTTATCTGAAAAGGAAAAGAAAATATGTTATTCATTCGTTCAGGACTCATCTAGGGTACAAAGTAAGTATTCCATGATAAAAAAAAACTTCCCAGCAACTAGTCTGTACTGTACAACAATTATCAATTGAAAAAAAAAATAGCAAAATGTAAATTACCTGCTAGGTATCCCATATTGGATGCCACAGTGCGACTAAAGACCTGAGATGCGAATTTAACTTTCATTTTATTAATTTTTTCGGGGTTTATGTGGTATTCAGTAAGTTTTGGTATTAATCTTATACCTTTATAACCAGGGTTTTCTTTAAGGAGTTGTAATAAGTGAGACCATTTAGCTGTTTTCTTCACACCATCTTTTTCATAATTTAATGTTTTAGATAGTAAATTATTTCTTATACCTTTTAGAAGGTATAAGAAAAAATCATAAATAGGAATGATTTCCTTGTCATTTATTAATATAATATTTCTTTTGGGAGTTTCCCCTCTTCGTAGGTAGACCCCCCTGGTCTCATTTATCAACAAACGTATTGCCTGGCGATTATTTGTCCCTTGGTCGCAGACTGATGCTACCACCACAAACCCTGCTTGTTGCACCTCAGTTATCACTGCTTTAATTTGTTTTGCCAACTCAGGCCCTTTTGTCGCACTTGCTGAAAATGTATAAAAAACGGCTTGTTTAAAATTTTTAATTAGACCACGCACCATGAAGACTTGGGCGTGGTCAGCAAATTCGGGTTGTCTTTGCTGGCCATTATCTACAACCCCTGTGATTTTATCTTTCTTTTCACTATTTATGTTATTTGTGCTTTTAATGATATTTCATCAAACAGCAAAACACACAATCGGTCTGTAATTTTCATCTTTTCAGCTTTCTTTTTTAACTGCAAAAATATATTTTTATTCAGTCCAGGTCGCAGGTTGCATTTCTGAATTACTTTTGAAAGTGTTTGAGTTGCGGGCAATAAATATTTTCCTTAAAAATCTATATGCCTTTGGACTCTGTTTCAAAATAGAAAGTGCAGCAATTTTTTCTTGAAGTGTGAATCGGCGGCCTTTAACCTTTTTTTTGTCTTCTCGCCATTGTACCCGCATTAACAATTTTGCTGTACTGGAGCAATTATTGAGATAGTCCAGTACTGCAGGATTAGCAACAATCTTTTTTGCTGCCTTTATTTCTGCCATCTGCTTTCGGACTTTGTTTTCCAATTTATTTATTTTTTATTTTTTTTTATTTTATTTTACTGAAAGAAAAAAGAAAGAAATTAAACTGATTTCTGATTTCTAGTTTTATACCCTTTCCAACGGTATGCTAAATGTCCTAGAAGTCACATTATGTACTTAAATTACGAGGTGTGATGTAGTCGGGATAAGAAAGACATTTGTGTTTAAGATTTTTTAGTTACCTACAAATCTCGCTCAAATTAACTTCCTATTTAGCTATCATCAGTTTTTAAAATCTGATAACAAAACTGGAAAGTAGGCACTGGAACTCTAAAACACATAATATGTCCTTTCTTACCCCCAACTACGTCATGTCTCGTATTTTGAACACTTAATCACTTTTACGACATTTAGTATACTATTGGAAAGTGTATAATAACAAGTTTTTTTAAATAATGCATAGTTAAAAATGTAGCCCTCAATTTTTATTTATGATCAATTTAGAATTTGTCACTTTTCAAAGTATTTTGACTTTTTTTTTTCTTCGAAATCAGTTGTTGTATCAAATAGTGAATTATTCAGTAGAAAGATACATTATAAAATACAACAAAACCTAATTTGTACCACCACCCTGACAACATACAAAAAAAGTTATAATAGTTAAGGTGAAAGCTCCAGGGTAATCCGTGAAATTCAAATATTCTTAGGTTTTTTGCCAACTTTTTGTTAGCATCGAGCAGTATGGTAATAAAAAACGTAGTGTTTCAAAATTGACTGTAAGGATTTTGTATACTTGGTGGATAGCATCCATACATACAACAAAATATTCCTAACCAAAAGTTCAACAAAAACACCTGTTTTATTTTTTTGCTGAATTTTTGTTTGGATATATTTTTTGAAGGAATGGACCTCTCGTCTTTGCCCAACAGCGGGACAGTATAATAAATAATAATATATTTTTTTAGTATGTATGGATGGACGCTATCAATCATATACGAAATTCTTAATTAATTTATTTACACATTTGTAATTATTAAAATTATCAACTTAACTCTCTAAATGATAATTGGTCTCAAACATTTTAATTGAATAAGCACATTTACAGGTAACGCTGTATAAATATTATAATTTGGCTAATAAAAGGCACATTAATTTTCACAATTTTATATTTTTGTTGAACAATTGTATAAAGGCAAACTTACATTTATCGTGAATTATACAATGTTAGTCTGTAATATTTCTGACATGTCAATATTACACAAAAACCGGTACCGTAAAACGGGGTGAATAGAAATAAAACTTTGGTTTTGTTTTTCACTTTGATACCATATTATCGGCTTCTAACAAAGCATCGACTATTTAGAATAACAATTCATTAATAAATTTATATAGTTAAATGCTGCAATAAATATTCAAATATTGTGAAAATACCCTTTGAAGTTTTGTTTCGATTCACCTCGAGTTTCTATTCACCCCATTTGACTGTATTTTTTTTGAAACCGGAGTGAACATAGGCAAAAGCGTCGTCAAGCGCAGAATTTCAAGTCCGTAATGGCGGACGCTAATAATTTTGGAAGTTTCCGATAAAAACTGTTGCTTCATACATTTTTTTTGACGGATTTGTTAGTCTAGTGGTCAGTGGCCCTAACTGCTATGCCGGAGGTCGTGGGTTCCATTCCCACCCAGGACAAATGTTTGTGTGACGAGCACGATCATTTGTTCAGTCTGGGTGTAATTTATCTATAACTACTATGTATTTTGAAAAATATAAGTATGTTTATCAGTTTTCTAGTACTCACACCACAAGCTCTGCTTAGTTTGGGACTAGATGGCGTTGTGGAATATTATTATTTTGTCGAGTGATGCAAACATACATAAAATAAATGTATGGAGAAGTTAATTGCTTTTGTTGAATTAATATTTGGTTGTGATTTTTTTTGTATGTAGTTATGTCCACACTGTATTTTTTAAAGACTAATTCTAATCGCAATTCGGCCATACAAATAGGCAACGATCCTTAATTAAAGAACTATTCATGTCTAATGTTTATTAATGTTAAATTCAATTTATGGCTAATTTTGATTAGTGTACTAAAACTGAAACAAAATTGTAATTTTTGAAACCTCCACTCCAGCCAGTAATCAAACCGGTTACTCTGCAAAATTATACCATAAGTACTGTATTAATATAAATGTTTACTTATGAAAATACTTAGTGATAAACGCATAATAAGTTTGTAAAAAGTAGAATTTCTTTTAGTTTTTTTTACATTCTGTAAACCAGTTTCCATATCCGGCTTAAGAGTGGCTTTTCAAAAACCTATTGATATAGTTATTCTCAAAATCGGACTCATTGTTTTTTTCCTCTAATTTTGTACTACAAATGAATTATAAAATGTCTAACCACAATATCTCTTATGTACCCAATCATGTAATAAACATAATTTTATAAATAAACAGTAAAGATAACTAAATTGTATTTCATTAATTCTACCATGCCTACAAAATAAAGAATAATAATAATTTTTATATAGCTACAGCAGTACCTACACGCACGCACACATGCACACATACACGCACACACGTACTACAGGTATCCGTAGCAAAGATTTAGTTTTTAAACCGTCTTTCAGATGGCGCTAGTTTCTGTGATCCGTTCTTACCATACAAGATTGTTCTCTATTCCTGTATATTACCAAAGTACTCTGTGGAAATCACAGAAATGAGTGACAATGGCAGATCATGACAGTTGGGGGTGTTTCTGTTGCTAGCGTTCCATGTACTTAACCGTGTGACTTTGGTATTAAAAGCATCAAGTGCTTTCTTCATTCGGCTATTTTGACAGCACTTCACAATGCCATTTTAGTAATCTTTGTAGGGAATTAATATTTATAATAAAATAAAAAATAATACTTTTATTAAACACCTTATTAAAATGATTTAATATAGAAACAGACATAAAAATGTAAAACAAAACAAGTGACTGTTACTGTGGCCCATGCATTACCCCAAAATATTTTTGCTACTGGAACGGATAATCTTGACATTTCTTGTGGTCGGATACAAAATTCTAGGATAATTCGGATACACACTAGGGTGCAATCGCAGATGTTAATAAATAGACCCTGCGTTCCGAATTGCGTCAAAAGCGATAATATCGCAAACCCGACCAACGCGCAACGTCACAATTATTAGTCAATAGCCCTTATATTTTGTGACTATTAAATTTGGTCGGATTCGCGATATAATCACTTTTATCGCAATTCGGAACACGGGGTTAGTCGGCAATAGAGGTATTTAAAACAACTAGGTATACAGAAATTACCATTGTAAACGACCACCACAGAGTACCTTTTTATCCACGTTTCGGAGCCATATGTTATCACTGGTAACATGCACTGGTCATAGACTTTCATCTTCAGACACTGTGGTGGTGTGGCGCAGCGTTGGAAGTGGAAGGCCTCCCATAAGGTGAACCGATGACTTGGTGAGGGTCGCGTGAATCCAATGGATGCGAGACGCACAGGACCGATCGTTTTGCCGACGCTTGGGGGAGGCCTATGACCAACAGTGGACGTCTTTCAGCTGAAATGATGATGATGATCCTCCCTTTTATCTTAGAGCATTAAATCTACCGTGTGCCGCCCTTGTTTTTCTTATTTATTCTTTTCAAACTCGTCGATGATGAAGTCGACTATTTCTGCCTATTTGAACAATATTTTTTAACCGACTTCAAAAAGGAGGAGGTTCTATGTTCGGCTGAATGTATGTTTTTTTGTAAGTAGCCGTAGGTATTAACCAAATCATTTAAAAGGTCTGAGAAGTATATTAGGGTCAATGGAGAATAATATTGAAAAGGAACAATAATTTCACGTTTAATTTCCCCCCCCCCCATTACTTTTCATTCCACGAACTTTTTGACTCCCCCTCGTAGCTTGCATTTGAAAGCTATCTCATCTGATGGTAAGCGATGGCGCACAGTGCTATATCCGCAATTTTTTACCGAAATAATTTCTAAGCGCCGGCGCAGCGTTGGCCCACAGAAATAGTACCTACTTACTACAACTTACAACCAGTAAACATTTTCAAACTACCAACAGGTAGACTTGAGCAACCCAGAAGGAAAAAATAATAAAACTGTTATTACCAAAATATTTAAAAACCAAATAACATTTAATATAAAACACTAAATTATTGCCCATTCATCACCAGTAAGTACATAAAATGACTGCGACCTAGTAACCTACTAGCACATTAAAATTCTTTCTACATCATGCACATTTTTTATTACAGACAGTATTACCATAAATGGTAGCTAGCTGCCCTACTTATCTAAAACAATTATATAAAAATTAATTGACATTTTCAACTAGAGTAGGTATATAAAATTCTCATTCAAACTATTATTTTCTGATACACCCTATGAGAAAATATATCAAACACCTATTACATAATGATAAAATGTTAGAACAGAGGCCATAAGTTCTTGCACAGTGTAGGCATCAGCAAACCCATGATAACTGTAGATATGAGATTAACACTGTGGTTGTCCAGAATATTCCTCCCACTGATATGTTTGACTGTCACACTAGAGTGTGAAACAATTTTTCCTTCTTTGTCCAAGCCTGAAAAAACAAAGTTGACATCAACCACTTATTTGCAAACAACACCGTATGACCCCATTATGAACAGTAAAAGTTTTTATTATTTTACCTGAGTATTGCAATGTTGCCCCCATCAAAGAATCTATGAGACTACCAAGAAATCCTGCTAAAGCGCCAAAGAATATTATAGGCCATTGGGGAGGTGCATATGCCCACAGATTTTTTTCAGAAAAATAGTAAAGAGTAATGTATTGTGATATTCCAATAACAAGACCTCCTATTGTACTGAACAATGTTCCCACCACACTGATCCCTCCATTTGTTCCCTTTGGTACTTTTTTAAAAGTAGTGACTAGATATGGATCAGAGTCTGAGAAGACGGTTCCTAGTTCAGATGCCCAAGTGTCACCATTACAACAAGCAAAAACACCTGAAAAGAACAGAATATAATTATTTCATGGTCAAACTACACATTATATTTTTTTATATGGATAATATTTATATTCAAGCTAGTCCTCAGCAAAGCATTTATAATCATTATTATGTTCTTACTGAATAATGATCCTAAATGCTTTGCTGACTTTTATCATACCATGCAAATTAAAAATATTATATTAATTTTCATAACCATAAAACAAGTCAACTAAAATTTATAAAGGTTGCTTACCAAGAATTCCTATAGAAAGCCAGGCGGCTCTGTAATCTCCAACAAAGTCTATGGGCCTCTCTGATGCTCCTACATCCAATAAATATAAGAGGGCCAGTTGGGCAGCCATGCCCCCATTGCAGAGAACTTGAATCCAGTTTCTTTGCCCACCTAAAATGAGCAAACATTTTTTTATACATTTATGTAGGTAAATGAAAAATTTACTGGTAGTAAATCAATTTTAAAAATTTTCTAATATTTTTAAATTATATAAAAAATAAACAAAATAACATGCTAAATATGTTTTTGTAAAGGGCAAATTCATATTTGTGCATTAAAATAAACCTTCCTTTTTATTATATATTATTAAAAACATACCTTCTTTAAAATCTTCTTCAATTTTCCTTTTAATGTGAGACCGGACTTTAGTGGCTCTTGATGATGACAAGAAGAATGTGATCAGGCATACAAGGAAAGAATAATTGCTCAGCGTTAGAATAAAAGCTAATGCACAGCCAAGCACTGCTCCATTTAGAGTTATACTTTTTTTCCTGTACCCATGTACTGCTACGATAAGTGGTATTAGACATGATGCCAGCCATCTTCCCGGTGATATCACTACTGGTTCTGAAACATCAAATTACTTATATCTTTCATCATGTTCACACTATTAGTATTTTACATGAATATTGCTCATAGTATTTTGTAACTACATAGCTATTTTCTCTATAACAAATTGTCATGTATAATTTTATTAAGATTATATATTAATCACTTGGCGCAATAAGTTCAAAGTTCGTACTCAAAGATAAGTTAATAAAATAGATACATTACCGTCAAATCCTTCGTTCTGTGATAAGAATTTTGAATAAACCAAGTTGATAATCCACATTGACATCGATAGGGGTATCGCAAGGGCACACAAAAGAACAGTTATTAAATGTTCGTCCTTTAAAATTTTATTGTTTATAGCCATTTTTACAGTTTTACTAACTTTCTCACGAACAGTTATTTACTAAATTTTCTTTAAAATGACAGAAAGTACCCGAATGCTGCACAATTTATATTACATCCTACTTATTTTATTAAAATGTATAATTTAAAACGAAAAATATAAACGAATACATAAAATATTGGTGAAAGTTAAGCCCGGTGTTAATTTCCACAGTCACCTATTTATTTTTGTTTGATTAATAAACGTCAAGAAAGTTTTCTGTCAAGTTCAGATGGAATTAGTGTTGTATCTTTGTGAATGTGTAGAATTTAGTAGTTCGACTCTACTATGACCTCGTGAGTCGTACGTAGTTATAGGTGAAACATACAAAAAATATTTATGCATTCTCAAGGTTATTGAGAATGCATAAATATTTTTTGTATGTTTCACCTTTGACAGAGCAAGTGATCGATCAGTGCATTTCACCTTGGGTTTGATTATTCAAATGTTTCCGATTGTATAAATTAAAAAAAATCCTCCAACTATTTACATATTTTTTCTTTCTCCATTTTGAAGACAGCCTATTTGAGAGATCGCCGTCTGCTACAAATTCTGTAATTGACTCATTTCAGTTAAGTTATGCTTAGGTTTCTGAGAACATCGGAATATTGGAAATATTCCTTCTTAGTAAAGTCTCCGGGAATATTCCCAAAAACGGAATGTATGGTATGGTATGGTATATTAGGGAAAAAGTTTTTACTTTGACATCCTCAAAAACTATTCAAAATTATATAAACGACGACATAAGACAAGCAAAATTATGGCTATTAAACTTAATTTGCATTATTACCAATATTCCCGAGCACATTCCTTTTAAGTATTAATATTTACACGTTAACAACAATCAAAAGTATGAACAAGTTTTTATTTATTACATTAAATTAATCAGAATACAAATCATTTGATATAATTTTTCTTTGTCTTCATTTTAAGGGTTCAATGTTCGATGAGTATTCATAACATAATTTTTTTGTTTCTCAATTTTAACTTCTTGATTAGCGTAATTAGAGACACAATAGTAAGACAATGGCGCACGAACGCCGGCGTTCGTGCGGGGATCAACAGCTAGTTTAAATATGAATTTTCATTAGTAGAGGCGGAGACAGAAGCATAAAATGAAACACTCGTTATTAAAACTAATCAAAAACTCGGATATGTAGAAGTTAATAGCGAACTCACAATATTTCAAATATAAAACAAAACAACAAGTGAAAGAGTAAATACCTATTCGACAGAAGGCACAGGGGAGGGAGGTTCTCCATGCGACAAGTATAAACTTGTTTGTACCCTTTATATTTAAAGTTCCAATTAAAATTGATCGGAACTGAAATCGGAATCACAGCCATTGAAGGTGCTCGGCACGCCATAATTATGGCGGTAAGTCCCCTCTTTGAAGAGTGGCTGGAAAGACAACACGGCGTCCTACCCTTCCTCATGATGCAGGTCCTCACCGGACATGATAAGTTCGGGAGGTTTCTGCACCAGATTCGTGCGGAAGAAACGCCCGGGTGTCACCTTTGTATGGACCTATCGGAGGACACGGTGGAGCATACGGTAGAGGTGTGCCCCGCTTGGGCAAAGCGCCGCCGTGTTCTCGTGCAGGTGATCGGTGGCATCGACCTCTCGTGCCGGCCCCTGGCTGGGCTGGCTGGCTGTACAGGCTATGGTCCGGAGCGAGGAGGAATGGCAGGCAGTCGCCACCTTCTGCGAAACAGTAATGCTAGCTAAGAAGGCGGCCACACGCGCGAGGGAACGGAAATCGGGATCCCGATCCCGATTTCCAGCCACCTTAGGCGTAGGCTTGCGGACGGGGAGCAATGGGCAGCACGCCATCTGGTCGTCCGGTAACCGTCCGGACCGAACCCAAGTCGTCAACGGCACGTAGCGTTTCACGCGCGCCTATAGGAAATGTCAGCAAAACTGTTTAAAATTGTTTTGAAAAATATTGACTCATAATTCCCATCAAGAAAGAGGTTCAACAGTTGTTGTATGTTGTCATTTCCCAAACCAAATGTTTATTTCATACCCTCGAAAAATAAGAATAGTTCCTCGAAAAATTTTACCACTTTTTGTTCAATTTCACTTCACAGTCATTATTGGGATGACTGTGAAGTGAAATTGAACAAAAAGTTCTTGCGGAATAAGTTGAATTTCTTGATTTTGGGGTCTGAAATAAATAATTGAAGTCTTCCTCATCCAAAAATCTGATGTATGAGACTGATTTAATAGGGAATCTATTTCCTTGGATTCCTTGTGCACCTGATACATAGCATAGGAAGCGCCTTCAGGTTGAGTAATCCATTCAATTACTGTTTTCATAATGGATTCAAACTTATCCAACTCAGCCCAAATAGGCTCATTTAAAAGTTTTGTCTTGTATTTTGATAGTAATTGATTCATGTGTCTTTATAAACTTTAGCAAAAACAGCAATAGTAAATCTAAATATATAAAACTCAAAGGTGACTGACTGACATAGTGATCTATCAACGCACAGCCCAAACCACTGGAGGGATCGGGCTGAAATTTGGCATGCAGGTAGATGTTATGACGTAGGCATCCGCTAAGAAAGGATTTTGATAAATTCTACCCCAGGGGATCAAATAGGGGATGAAAATTTGTATGAAACTTTGTAAAATTTAAACCGATCGGGCTGAGACTTTGCATGCATATAGCTACTATGACGTAGGCATCCCCTAAGAAAGGATTTTGATAAATTCTATCCCCAAGGGGATTAAATAGGGGATGAAAGTTTGTATGAAACTTTGTCAATTTGAAACCGATCGGGCTGAGACTTTGCATGCATATAGCTACTATGACGTAGGCGTCCCCTAAGAAAGGATTTTGATAAATTCTACCCCCAAGGGGATAAAATAGGGGATGAAAGTTTGTATGAAACTTTGTCAATTTTAAACCGATCGGGCTGAGACTTTGCATGCATATAGCTACTATGACGTAAGCATCCATTAAGAAAGGATTTTGATACATTCCACCCCTAAGGGGATAAAATAGGAGATGAAAGTTTGTATAAATCTTCTTAGATTTTCGATTGATTGAACTGAAATTAAAGATTGGAGCTACTATGACGAAGACGTCCGCTTAAATAGGATTTTGATAAATTCAACCCCCATGGGGATAAAATAAGGGATGATGGAGGATGTAAATGTATTAGTTTGAACTATCAGTACCTAATGGAACGAAAAAATTAAGACGAACAAAATAATTTTTAGTTCTAAATGTTGACAATAGATGGCGTTGTGCAATTGCTGTCGCCACCTACCTGGCTGCACACCCTAAAGCACAGGCAAGCTGTCGCCACCTACCAGGCTGCACACCCTGAAAAACACAGGCAATCTGTCGCCACCTACCAGGCTGCAAATCCTGAAAAACACAGGCAATCTGTCGACCACCAAAACTTTGTAACGGTACGAGACTGCAAGTGAAAGCGTTACATCGCAATATAGTGGAAGCCACTATATTAACTGGGTGTGCGAAAGGGGAAACTGTATTTATACCACGAATCCCATCAATACCGAATGATATCCCGTTCGAATTTAAACGATTACAGTTTCCCCTAAAAGTCTGCTTTGCCATGACAATAAATAAGTCTCAGGGGCAGACTCTCAAATTTGCGGGTATTGATTGACTTGAGAGAACATTGCTTCTCTCATGGACAGTTTTATGTTGCTTGCTCACGAGTAAGTTCACCCAATAGCTTGATAGTTTTAGCGCCTAATGACAGATTAGTTAAGAATATTGTGTACAAAGAAGTTTTGTAGGCCCTAATTTTTTACACACGCTAAACAAAAGTAAAGTCACAAAAAATATACCTAATTAATAATAATACTTAACGCGAGAGAAGCCGCGGGCAATAGCTAGTAGTTTTATATTAGACAGTTCGGATCAGAAAATAATCAAACACTGTTTCTAGGCTTCTTGTTGATCAAACAAAGCATACGCGCACTCGTTTGTTTTTTGTGGCAATTAGAATAAGACTGTGGTGAGATCTAAATAGTGATGGGCGAATGATTCATTTGAATGAAAATAAAGTAAAAACTATTTTTTGAATATTAATCTAATTTCGTCTAGGTTTAATTACAATTTTTAAGCTATTGCATAGCTTCTATCGAGGGCCTTGAGCGTGGGGACCGAATCCAGAAATTCCGTAACGAAAAAAAACCTCACGCTCCCCACTCCGACGGGCACGGAGGTGTGGCTTGAAGGCCGTGCATTGTCTAATATCTAACGTCGTTTCTTTTCGGCAGTCTTCGACACGGTGTTTGTGTGCGTGCAACTAGCCGTATTGTTACTGCATAAATAAAATAAATAAATAATTATAATTGCATAAGTTGATACAAAATGCTATGCAATAGCTTTACCGCGGCAGTCCCCGAGTGCCACACGTCTTTTTTTTATTGTTCTGTCTTTTTTATATGTCAATATTATTTTAGAAAAATTTATTGTTACTCCTCTCTAGAGATTTGAGGAATATTCTGAGCGCACTCCGAATTTCAGGAAAAGTTCTGATGGGAATGTTTCCGAACATGGGAATATTTAGAACACTAGTCGAGACTATCCTTTGTGAAATTTCATCCAATGTATGTGCCGTTAAACTTCACATCACTGATAAGGTACGATGTAATAATAGCATTTAACATTGACAACACCTCTGGATCAAGCTGCATCGCTGAAATGAAAGACATTTTAGTAGTGCAACTGCAAGTACTCTGATGTGCGGTCCACTGGACATAGACACTAATTTGATATTACAGTGATTTGATGATGATTCAACGATGATGATTATTTGTGGTAGACCTAGAACTACCCTCGATCATGGTAAGAATATAATAATCTCAAGAATCATTAGAATTTGCAAATCGTTTTCACAGTAATACTCGACTATAGAAACTTTAGTAAAAATAACTTACTACACTGTCATCACTAGTTGTCAGTGTCATGTCTGTCAGAAGAAGTGAACGAAGTTTTTTGTGTTCTATGTGGAAATGAAATAAAATATTTGTGTAAACCTTCCAGTGATACAAAGTTTTAGTGAATATGAAGCCACTAATAGATTTCGACGAGTGTCTCAGAGATTCTCCCAAGTTTCGGTATTGTGTAGATTTGTAATCAATGAAAGTTATGCATAGAAAGTGAAATTTTGTACGTGTTGTGCGTGATAATTGTTGTATAAGCCATCCTGTTTGTTATTGTAGGGAGCAGCTGGAAACTGAAGAAGCCAGCATCGACTCATTGGAGCAAAAACTTGATAAAGTTCTAAAAGCATGCTCTGTAATGATAGACTCTGGTAAAATCTATATGAGTCATAGAGGGTGAGGATTGTACTCCTTTCTTTTTTGTTTGCACAGTTTTTCTCACACGGCGCGGTACTTCCGTAGTCATAGATCAATACATTGTTAGCATTAAAATTCTTGGCATACTGCTTACATGATTGTTCTTCAAAACAATTTGCCCTAGTTTCTTGAAATTAAAATTCATTGTTAAAATATCTACAGATTGGATAGAGTTTTGAGTAGGTACACTTCTTTTTTATCAGATTAAGACAGTGTTATATTATTTCCTACTTATTATTATGTCATCAGTAGAACTGTGTAAATGCCTCAAACCCAAAAGATAAGACCCTAATCATTTATTAACTTTATAATAATCTTTCCACTTAAAAAAAACATTTACTATCCCCGGTCACCATGTCAAATATTTTATGATAGTCACAATCACACTAATATTATAAATTTATAGGCATAAGTTTCTTTAAAATATGTGTGTTTATGTTTATTACTCTTTCACAATCAAACTAAAACTTGATAGGTACGGTCAGCGAATTCTTTGGTTGACCATTTTCAAAATTTATCCCTTGCAAGCTACTATCGTGCCTAGCCCCGCCTTTTTCTTAATGACCAATGAAAGTACTACGAACTCAGGAAATTGTAAGCCATTGTCATTCCAAAACAAAAGGAACATGTGTTGCCCAGCCATCTGTTTAGTAATGACGCTGAGCGATTGTTTTACGGCAGTAAAACGATAAAAGCCTTTGATTTTTGGTGTGTAAGTGTAAATTAAAAAAACAATGATTTTAATATCTCTCTTACTTTTACCAACCATAGAGTTACAGTTATATGGTATTATTTTTAAAATCTGCAAATATAAAATTTTGTTGAGAACAAATTTAAGAAAGTATAAAAAGAGGCGTGTCTTAACATCTGGACTACAAAAAAAGAACAATACACTCTAAAATCCTATTGGTCTGCGCGGAGGCATGCACTGCACACTGCACACAAAATTGGCCTTAAGGGAGATCAACCGAAAAATTCGCTGATTGTACATGAAATCAGGAATCAGAAACTTTTGTTTAAAATAGACCATTTACAGACACTTTTGAATTGTCAATATGTCAGTCAGTCAAAAAAGTGAAGCTAAATTGAGTATGAGTAGATCATGTCCTGGAATAGGATACTTTTCATTCTGAGAGTGTGTTCCCATGAGATAATTTTCGACTTCAATTTTAAGGAAGCTGATGTTAGAAGCTAATTATTTACATGTCATAGCCATATTGTAGAAAGACCTTTTCATAATGTAGTTGGACATTTGACACAGTGAACTTAGGTTAGTTTTGAGGTGGTTCGGCTATATTGTGAAATGGCCAATTCTGGTGGGTAATTGTGAAATGGCTAGAACAGATATATCATGAAATTTTACACAGCAAAAATAATAATAATTCTCAAAAGAACAATGAAGTATTATTTCAAAATAATTACTTAAGAAATCATTATCATACCAACAAGGTTGTTCTAAGCACTTGGCAATGTTGAAGAATTTAATTGCAGTAATGTACCTAATAGTTGTGATTATTTAAAAATACTTGGGCCATGAGGAGGATCTGTGTGATAATGAATTATTTTGAATAGCTACAACTTAAGGGTCTTTAAGTCAAGAGTGAATAGGTTATTTCTAGGCAAGCGTGCTCCATCGTCGGCCACATCATCGCTTACCATCAGGTGAGATGGTGGTCAAACGCGAGCCTGTCAATAATAAAAAAAAAGAAGAATAGAATCTGTGAGTTTTTAACCTCATAAGGCAGGTTGGGCCTTATGAGGTTAAAACACAGATTCTATCTATATATTTAGATAGATATTATACATTATAACCCAATGTACTAAAAAAAGTTGCAAGTAGTTGCGGCCCAGAACGTTAGTGTAGTAAAAAAGTGTTCAAATGTAATGCTTTTGGCTAAATTCTTTTAAGCAGTATTTCCTATACCTAAAGTTAACTATTTGTTGCAAAAAATATACTGATATAATAATATATTCTTGGTAAAGTAGTTTTTTGGGATTCATATATCTTGGGCCAGAATGTCTTAATATTTTTGTCATTAAATTAGGTTGTTTGGCCTTATGTGGTTAAACTTAAGCTGCCCTTACTGATTCGCTGCAACCCTGTCACCCTATTTCAGGGCACCAATTTTGTGTTTTATGGGTCCCTTGCAGCAGGCATGTCCCACTTAAACTGGGCAGCTTTCTAAACCATATCAACAATTTGTAGCTATTTTATGTTTATTGAAAATGGACTAAGTACTATGAACATTTTTTTAACAAAAATTCACCACATCAGTTCAGCTTTTAACAAGTGATTTGAACAGCGATTTAGTTAATTACCACACTAAAAACAAAGCTCTATGATTAATTATTTTTTTTAGCACCTTCACAAATGCACTATGGGACTTAACAGGGAGCTTTGCAGAGGACCCACCAGTGATGGCAACACTAAACAGAATGATCCACTCTCTCCAAGAGATGAACAAATTCCACTCCATCCTCCTTGACCAAGTCTCACGAACTGTGCTCAAGAATCTCACTGCTTTTATAAAAGTGTAAGTGTCTTATTTTATTTAATGACATCAGCATCTCTGATAAATTTGTATATGCAGAAAGAAAAATTCTGAATAAATCAGATTGGAACAAAAGTATAAATTACCAATGTTAAATAATATTGTGCGTATATAGGTTCTTTTTTTGAAGGCAGGAAATCTTCAAATAACCGCTCTGGGTGGGGCAAGACTTACTAAAAATTCTACCTGTGTTCTTTTAGTTGCCCTTTGCTTTCCAGGGCTATGGTGACTTTCCGAAAATCTGACCCAAATATGTATATCCTTGGCCTATAATATGGCGATGAGAGTATGAATTGTGACAGTTAGTACACACTAATATATAATAATTACTAATATATAATTTATTCACTTTTAAAGAAAAGTGAATAAATTATAGAGTTACAGTTGAAAGTGAAGAATGGAAGAAAAAAATGTCTTTTGCTTACTTCACTTAACACTTCACATAACTAGACTATTTCTTTCACTTTGGATTCCCTTCATCATAGCAGTATAGAATGAGTCAGTACAAACAAAAGTGTTAAATGGAAATATAGAGTTACAGTTGAAAGTGAAGAATGGAAGAAAAAAATCTCTTTTGCTGACTTCACTTAACACTTACATAACTAGACTATTTCTTTCACTTTAGATTCCCTTCATCATAGCAGTATAGAATGAGTCAGTACAAACAAAAGTGTTAAATGGAAATTACCTATAAGTAACATTTACTTTATTGAAGCATTTCATCAAAGAGACTGAGCAGTGTAACATACCATATTACAAATATCAATATGAACTTAAAGTAGGTACTTTCGGAATGTAATAAAATATGTACCAGTTGTATACTTCTTATCACAATATTGATAGTGTTTTTAATACAATATTGAACAGAGACAGCACGGTTAGCGCAGTGGTTAAGTGCGTTCGATTCTCACAGGGAAACAATATTTGTATGGCCTGCAGAAAGTTGTCCTATGCCTCGGTGTGAGCTTACATTCACGCACAAGACAATTGTGAACACAATCACGATACAGGAGTAATTCCTCCGGAAGGCCGGGTCATGGTGACACCTGGGCGTTCCAAATTCTTCCGCCTGAATTCGGAACAGGAACCTGCCAAACTTACCATGTCCGGTGAGGACCTGTGGCATGCGGAAGTTAAGGACGCCGTGACGCCTCTCCAGTCACTCCTCAAAGGGAGGACTTACGTGCCCTGTAATTCCTAGTGTGATTAAAATAAAAATCAGCAAGGTTGTGAAAATTGTTGTCTTGGACATAGGTCTTCTCCAAGCGTTGCCACACCCACCGGTCCGGACTGAGTCCCGCTACCCTTATCAGATCTTCGGTACACCTTGAGGGAGACCTTCTAACGCTGCGTCTTCCAATACGCGGTCGCCACCCCAGAACCTTTCGGCCCCATCGACCTTCGTCGGTAACCTTAGTTCTGCTGCGGATATTTTAATTTCTGATTCGATCACGCAAGGAAACTCCGATCATTGCTCGGACCATTACCCGGACCTTTAAACCTGATGAGACCCGAGGCATGAGAAAGCCGTTAATTCGAGCGAGACTTGGGCTGTACTGTACTGTAGCCCTCGAAACCTATCCTGCAGCGCGTCAGTGGAGCGTGAGGCAGGAAGATGTCATTCCTCCGAAACTGTTTACAGCCACAATGGTCCTTCTTCAAGGTTCTGGACTGGAGAGGGCTAGGCATTAATGTCAATGGCGAAAGCATCAATAACCTTCGATTTTCGGACGTAGTCATGGCTGAGACTATGGAGGACCTCAGTACAAGAACAATGCTCGATGACCTCAGTAGAGCTTCCGAAAGAGTGAGTCTTAAAATGAACATCGACAAAACCAAGGTCATGGTAAACACCCATTCTTCCTTTAATTCAATTAAAACAAGGTTTGACGACTCACTGAAACATGTTGCCCGCCTCCCAAATTCTTCTTGCTTATCTATTGGCTGTTGTACAGTAATAACCGGCTATAGGAAAATAAACAGTTTTATTTTTAGTCTTAATGGTTTTGAGCTGAGAAACATAATAATATTTACCTTAAAGTTCATTGATATATGCTGCTTACACTGTTATACTATTAAATTTAATGATAGTCGTAAACTTATTTTAGGAATTATGTTTATTTTCATCCACTGTTAAAGGGTTTTTTTTTGTAATTGATATAAACCAGTGTTTGAGCGCTGTGTGTATATTTGATGAGTTTGTTTAATCAGTCAACGTTATTTGATAATTTAACTTTATATTTGTGGAAAATATTATCTTGCCGGTGATTCACTCATGCTTCATGCATCACAGAACTTCACAGAAGTACATTATTCTATTTGTTGTATAATTTCGTTAATATTTTATTCTTATCATTCTATAATTGCATAATCAACCTTATAATGTTCCCAATGCTAGGATTCAGGCCTCCTCTCTATGGAATGGGCCGTAATCCACCACGCGGGCACAGTGTGAGTTGGTGGATATCACAAGTCTTAGGATTTTTGGTTCTAGGACATGCCGGTTTTCTCACGATATTCTCCTTCACTATATAGAGAGTAGTGATGATGAAATAAATTACTTACACAAAGTAATGTGCCTGGCTTGTTTTGAACTCGTAAACCTACAAGTCGTAAGCCAAGTAATGGGCCGCCACTGCACATATTATAATACAAAGTACCCTACCGCGGTTGTCTATCTGTCTATTCACGATAAACTCAAACACTACTGAATGGATTTTCATTCGTTTTCCTAAATCATCATCATCATCATCATCATTTCAGCCGAAAGACGTCCACTGCTGGACATAGGCCTCCCCAAGCGTCGCCACAGCGAACGGTCCTGTGCGTCTCGCATCCATCGGACCCCCGCAACCGTTACCAAGTCATCGGTCCACCTTGTAGGAGGCCTTCCAACGCTACGTCTTCCGGTACGTGGTCGCCATTCCAGAACCTTTCGGCCCCAACGGCCATCTGTTCTGCGAGCAATGTGCCCTGCCCATTGCCACTTTAGTTTGGCGATTCTTCGTGCTATGTCGGCAACCTTGGTTCTCCTGCGGATATCCTCATTCCTGATTCGATCACGCAAGGAAACTCCGAGCATAGCCCTCTCCATTGCCCTTTGGGTGACTTTAAGCCTTCTAATGAGGCCCATTGTAAGCGACCACGTTTCGGAGCCATATGTCATCACTGGCAACACGCACTGGTCATAGACTTTCGTCTTGAGACACTGTGGTATATTGGACGAGAAGACACCGCGCAGCTTCCCGAACGCTGCCCAGCCGAGTCGGATTCGACGATTGATCTCTTTCTCGAAGTTAGACCTTCCCAACTGGACCGTCTGTCCCAGGTAAACGTAGTCGTCTACAACTTCGAGTGTAGAGTCCCCGACCTTGATAGGAGTGGGTGCTACATGGCTGTTTACCATGACTTTGGTTTTGTCCATGTTCATTTTAAGTCCCACTCTTTCGGAAGCTCTACTGAGGTCACCAAGCATTGTACTGAGCTCCTCCGTAGTCTCAGCCATGACTACTATGTCGTCGGCAAACCAAAGGTGAGTGATGTACTCGCCATTGACATTAATGCCTAGCCCTCTCCATTCCAAAACCTTGAAGACATCCTCCATTGCTGCCGTGAACAGTTTCGGAGAAATAACGTCTCCCTGCCTCACACCCCGCTGCAAGAGGATAGGTTTCGAGGTCTGGTCTTGTAGTCGGACTGACATAGTGGCGTTTTTGTACAAACACTTCAGCACTTCGATATACCGATAGTCAATTTGGCACCGTTGGAGAGACTGCAGTACAGCCCAAGTTTCAATCGAATCAAAGGCTTTCTCGTAGTCCACAAACGCTAAGCAGAGAGGCTGGTTATACTCCTCAGTCTTCTGTATAACCTGCCGCAGCGTATGTATGTGGTCCACGGTGCTGAAGCCTTTTCGAAATCCGGCTTGTTCGGGAGGCTGGAAGTCGTCGAACCTGCGCGCGAGACGATCGATTTCATATATAATAAAATATAATAGATAGAGTAGCAGTGGTGGCCGAGTGGTAACGGCCCCGACTTATAAGTTGTAGGTCGCGGGTTCAAACCCAGCCAGGCGCATTACTTTCCTAGAACCAAAAATTCAAAGACATGTGACATCCACCAATCCGCACTGGGTCCGCGTGGTGGATTATGGCCCATTCCTTCCCTCTCCTAGAGAGAGGAGGCCTGAATCCCAGCAGTGAGAACTTTAAAATGCTGATTATGCTATGCTATGCTATTCTAATAGATAGGACTGATTCATGAGGAAGATTTAGATGTACATATAATGTATGCATATTATAGTTGAGGAATGCCGAGAATTCCAAAGATTTGTACTTACCCATGAGAAGTTGGGGCGGGTTATTAATTGGCTAAATATTACAAATAACTACGTACTTTAATATACTATACTATTCTATAGTAAAAATGACACATTTAATTGATTGATAGCAATACCGCCATCGCCACCCCACATCCTTCATGAATACATTTTACAATCATTTATACATTTGATTGCATTGTTTTTGTTTTGTTGCAGGGATATCAAAGGTGTAAAAGAAAGCAAAAATCACTTTGAAAAAATCTCAAATGATCTGGATACTGCATTAAATAGAAATTCACAGGTAAGTTAGTCGAAATATGAAGTTTAAATCAATCAATCAAGTACAAAAACAGGATAAATACATTAAAAAATAAAGTAGGTTTCTCCATACAAACTTTGGTACCTCGTTTCATCCCCTTAGGGGGAGAATTGTGCGAATTATTTTCTTATCCTTTTTATACATTACTAGCTTTTGCCCGCGGCTTCGTACACGTACATAAAATGTAGCCTATGTCACTCAGGAATAGAGCAGCTTTCTATCGGTGAAAAATTTTTTGCAATCAGACCAGCCTTCCTAGCCAAGTTACAATCGTATCGTTCGCGCCGAACGCCTCCAGTACGCCACGCCTCCGATTCCTTTGTTCTGACGTCATCTCAACGCTCAGTCACACGGTCAGAACAAAGGAATTGGAGGCGTGGCCTACTCGAGGCGTTCGGCGCGAATGAAACGATTGTAACTTGGCTAAGGGGGCAGGCTTTTCAGAGATTACCTCTTACAAACAAAATAACATAAAAACAAAAAAAAAAGCTACGTCTTTATTAGTGTAGATAAAAGGAACATCTGTGCATTTTAGAGTTCCAGGTACAAGGACTTGGGCCTTCTATATACAACATTACTTTTAGTATATGCGAAACCCGAAACACGTAGTATTTTTATGTAAAGAATCTGTGTACGAAATTATATAACTGTATCATGAAAAACCTCAAAGTTATAAGCTTGTTATGTTATCTGGTTGTCCGCACAAATACGTGGTCATCGAGCCATCCGGGCGACTGAGGTGCTGTTTTGTTCCCGCACCCAGCTGTGCGCTGGCGTCGAATACCCGCTATGACCTGCCGTGACCTGAGTTGTACTTAGTGTCGGTGGTATCCAACTTGTGACCTTTATAAAATATTTTTGGGAAAAAATATAACATGGTGTAAAAATTATTGGAATCGATTCAGTTACGGATACTGAACAAACTATTTTCATTTTTCGCTTATATTAAAAATAATATTGTATACATACAGATAATAAGGGTTTTATTCGACTTTATCATCACTTTCCATAGGCGAGAGAGACGTCAAGCTCGATCTAAATTATTAAAAAAAAATACCTATCCTTAGGTGTCTCGGCACAAATGTGTGGAAGTGGAGGAGGTGATGAATCTCTTGCTGGCGACGCGGTCTTGCTTCCGACACACGGCGCTCGACCATGTGCAGAAGATCACCATGCTTCAGGCGAGGAAGCGCCACGAAATACTGGCCACTGTGAGTACCAAACCGAACTTGGGGCCTTACCATGTTGTGGTAGAAAATCAGGCTTGCGAGCAAGAATAGGGATGGAGCACCACTAATTTTTAATTAGTACAAATACCTAAAGGGCTTACTACAGAAGGCCTTGATATTATTTAAGTAAAGTCTCAATAAAATGGGAAAACACTGCGCGTAGTATTTTCTAGTAGCAATTGTTATGAATGAATGATTAATTCAATTATGAATTTACCAATTATGACAAATTATCTTGGACAATTTTGGGATTTCGTTTTTTTTTTGTTACTTTTGACTACACAAATGTGATCAGTAGTAACGGGTACGGATAGAGCCCCATTTTTTTTTGTACTAATTAAAAAATAGGGGTGTAAAGTGTATTCTATTCTATTGTACTCATTATTGGTTTTTATGTTTAGGTATCAAATCAATCACTAAGGTGTTTTTTTTTAATTAATCAAGAAAGAAATTATTTAATTATTATAGTAGAGATCCAACAACCATTATCATTTCTAGTAATTTTGCGACTCAAAATGTAAGTACACTAGATTTCGTGGATGGCCGTTACTTGCACTCGCAGGTTCAATCTTTTGTTTTGTTTACACTTTGTGTAGGTACTGGGTTAAAATTAAGTAGTTGGTGAAACTTCACAAATTCGATGATTTAGCCACGGCAGAGAAAAAAAACCTTTTTTTTTGCCGGCACTTTCGTCGCAGTGTCTTAGCGATTGGCTGCTACACTGCATGTCGCGGGTTCGATTCCCGCACGCAACACATAATTATTTGTATGGCCTACAGATAGTGTTTCGGATATGTGTCTTGTGTATGTGAATTTACTTACATGTTAGTGAATGCAGCCACGATAAAGAGTTAAGGGGACAACGATTAAAAAAAAAGAAACAAGAAACAAGTTACCACAGTCGAGTTCAATTCCTAGTGATAGATTTGAGCAGTTACGACCTCTATGGAAAAGGAACACAGTTGTGTTTTAGCCAATAAAAGTCTGACACTCCCTCTCGTTCCATGCTGACCACGGCGAAATAAAATGGCTTGTAGCGACATCTATGGCGTCACATAGAACTAATCCTACATCGCGCAATTAAAGTTCTCCGTGCGATTAGAACATATAGAACAGCCCGAAATCATCTATCGGGCAGTAGCCCACCAGACATAACACCCGTCTGGTCGGAGGATCCTCTCTTTTCAACGAAGTTTTGAGGGACTTTACTCTCTGTTCCGCATATATCCAAAGGCTTCTATAAAGAAAATCTGATCCCGTGAATCTTAACACACACCTGGCTTACAAATGATTGTGTGCCACAAACTAAGTACCTAGTAGTTATGTATCAACGTTATAATTGCGAACTTCCATAATTGTAGAATAAAAAACAAAAATGCTTGGAATGTCCGCGAGGGTCGCAAGCGCTTCGCAATGTGTTTCACATCGGACATGTGTGATCCGCTTTTAGACAGCAATGTGCCCCTATATATGCTTATATGCGGCTCAAAAAATTTCATTGTATGCTAGCTATCCCCGCCATTTTTCACGCATCTTTGGTTACTGCTCCTTTCCCGTAGATCGTAGTGTGATGTTATATTTATTATTAGTTTATAGCCTTCCTCGAATAATGGGCTATCCAACACTAAAATTGTTTTCCAATTCGAACCAGTAGTTCCTGAGATTAGCGCGTTCAACTAAACAAACAAACTTCTTCATCTTTATAATATTTGTATAGAAGTATACAGATTTTTGAGCATAATATTGCTCTATACTCCATTCGAAATATGATTAGGCATTTAAACAAAACTTTTTTTATTGTCCGTTCCACCGATTTTGACTTTTATTGCGTGGTGTGGTGCCATGAGAAATGGCGGCTGCAGTAAATAATGGTATTGTAACCACTTTTATGCTTTTAATACCATCCTTGTATCTACGGGATAGAAGCCATAATCGATTTTTAATGTCAGGCAAGCGAGCGAGAAAGAGGGATAGAGCTTTACACCCTATAAAGCTCCATCCCTTTAACAGTTCAGTTTAGGTCGTAAAATGGATCGCATTAAGAGCACCAGCTCTCAACTGGCGAATTGTGAAAATTTGAGGCCACCAGGTTAGGCCTCTGATTTTCGCATTTCGTCAGTTTTTAAACTTAACAATATGCAGCATATAGGATGATAAAACAGGTTTTCAAACTTTCGGGCTTCACACTATGGTAGGCGCCAGTAAATTTACAAGAGCGGTCATTGACCCACCTACATTTATTGATAGACTAGCTTCTGCCAGTGATTTCGCCCGCGTGAAAGTTCGTTTCCCCATACAATCTTTGGACCGTAGTTTTATTCCTTTACGGGATGACATTTGGAGAATCCTTTCTTATTTTTTTATACATCATGAAAGGAACCTCTGTGCAAAATTGCAACGTTATAGGTCCAAGGGTTTGGGCTGGGCGTTGGTAAGTCTGGGCCCGCGTAGTGGATTACGGCCCATTCCCTCTCCTAGTAGGCCTGAGTCCCAACAGTGGGAACATTATAAGGCCGACTATGCTATGCTATGTTGGTGAGTCAGTGAGTGAGTCAGGACTTTGCCTTTTATATAACAGACTTAATTTATATAACAGACTTTATTTTTTCCGTCCAACCCATACCTGTGGGATACCCCACACGTATGGGTATGGACACACTATGGATAGGTCTTCAAAAATGATATTGAGGTTTCTAATATCATTTTTTTTATATACTGAATAGTTTGCGCGAGAGACACTTCCAAAGTGGTAAAATGTGTCGGGGCCCCCGTAACTTCTAAAATAAGAGAATGATAAAACTAAAAAAAATATATGATGTACATTACCTTATAAACTTCCACCGAAAATTGGTTTGAACGAGATCTAGTAAGTAGTTTTTTTTTAATACGTCATAAATCGTATACCGCAATTTACCTTTCAAGTTTGTACGGAACCCTGAGTGCGCGAGTCCGACTGGCACTTGCCCAGTTTTTTGTAGATGTATCTACATCTTGGAAAATGAATCTTCGTTTTCCATCGTCTCGCTCGCATATACTAGTGTTCCACATCAAAATTACGAACGTTGTCTCGTAATTATTAAAGTCATATTTTTTAAGTTTAATGATAAATGTTGATTCAGTTGTAGTGTTGTTTGTTTCTAATTCAAGTGCACCACCAACACATCCTACGTCTTCTTAAGGATAGGGGTGGGTGTCCCGCATTGACTTTTAGAAAATTGGCCGCCTTATTGCACGGTCGGTACTGTCCAACATGTACATTATGTTTATGTTATCTCACTATATTGTACTCAAGCAATTAAACCAATCGTGACAAAACATAATTTTTACTGACTTCATAATTATCTACGCTTGTGACGGACAAGGAAAGGAATATTAAAACGGTCATGATAAAATATAATTACTGGCTTACGGCTGTTGTAAAATATGTACCTAATCGCCTATTGGCACTGTGTGTGTGATACGGTGAAAACTGGAAATGTATCCTAACAGACATAGGACCTTATTTGTAAAAAAAAATATCACGTGATTAGTTTAAATACTGATTAGCAGGTTCTTAATGCAAAAGGAGCTTTTTCCTAGTCCTAGGCTCAGGCCACCTGGCGCAATGCCTGGCCAGTAATGAAACTCAGTTTTAGGTAATAGTTTTGCCTTATTAAACTCGGAACAAAGACTAAATGCGTTCAAAATTTAATTTAGCGTTGTCTCAGGTACTGTTTTTAATTAGGCAGCTTTTCGGCTTAGCAATTCAGACAAAATCTAGTCTACCCGTGTGCCAAGTGTCATCCAAATCCGTATAGCCGTTGGAGCCGTAAGAGTAACAAGCAGACGCACATACATACCAAATTTCATCTTTATAATATTAGTGTGATTTAAGCTGTTGATCCCCGCATTAACGCGCCATTGTCTTACTATTGTGTCTCTAATTACGCACTCAAAAGGTATTATGTCGATTCTAGAATAAATTACAGGCTTTACGGATACCCGACGTGTGCTACGGTAAAAGAAATTATCATTTTTATTGATCTAAAACGATTTTCGCATTATTACCTTTCTAATGAAAAATTTTTGGTTTGGATTAAATAACGGACAACTGAGATCATAACTCTGTGCTGTGGTTAAGTCTATTGTACCTTACATTCAACTTGAATTGAATAATCAAGTTACATAACCAAAACAATTGAGTGCTTAGTTGACAAGCACAGACTATAGAAAAAAAGAAACCAAAAACTACATTCCTTTTCACGAATGTTTTTTTAAAATATTATACGAAAAAGTGAGCTCTAGAATCGGATTATACAGTTGCGAATCTATCGCAGTTCCAATGTTGCTTAGTAAATTTAAATACAACCGCAAACTTTTGTTGGATAAAATGTTTTTTTTTTCTCTTCATATAAACGTTTAAAACGCTTCAATATGTGTGGCCAGATCTTAGAATTTATCATTTCATGATATGGCCAACTAAAACTGGCCAGATCGTATAAACGTTAACATTTGATGATATGTCAATCCTCGATAATAAAAGGTGTAAAGAAAGTAGGCCAAACGAAGATTGTAATATCATCAAACTTTAACGTTTAAAATGATCTGGCCAGTTTTACTTGGCCATTTCATGAAATGATCAATTTCTTAGATCTGGCCACGACATATGCATTTTTATGACTTTGACGTCCGCAACTGGAAGTGTATCGCAAAAAAAAATGTCAAAAACTTACTTTTTATTAAGATTTCGTGAATCAGGTTTTTTATTTATTTTAGCTTCGGATGTTTTGTGCATCGACCCAGTGTTGTGTTTAGAGAGTATTTAGTTTTTGATACAGAATACAGTAACTTGTTGCAGTATTTCAGTCAATAGTCATCAAATGTATGGAGTCGGTCTTCTCGGCAAGCTTCGCTGAGATCGTCAATACTACAATAAAATTCTCGGCTCCATTTTACCGAGACCAAGCCTGTTTCAATGTTTCCACATATTGTCCAGTTGTGTAGACACTTGAGATACAAAATTACACCATTTTCACATCACAATATAGCTCGGAATCAATACGCAAATAATTAAAACAGTCACTAAATTTCATTCGAAAACTAATTATTAATTATAAATTCCGCTTAGCCTCAAATCAAAAAATTTATTTAAAAAATTGGGAATAATTTGACTGCACGATTGGTGCAGTGGTTGAGCGACTGATTGCTATACGCAGTATCACGGTTTCGATTCCTGCAATATTTATGTGGCCTATAGTTAGTTGTTCCATGTCTGGGTGTGTGAGTGTACATGTTTGTGAATGCACCCACTATACCTACAGGAGTAATTGGGGCAACGTTTAAAAATTTGAAAAGGTTCGCAGTTTCAGAACGTTTATTATATTAATAAGTGTTCTGAAACTGCGAACCTGAATTCGATGATCTTCTTTCTATAGAGAATTCGTTAATTGGTATTTAAACTAAGCATATGGTTAGCCAGTCATAAATGAGGTTAATAATATTTAAAACAAGTGACTGTTTTCAATGGATGAGATAAAGTTTTTCAGAGTTCAACCTTGATTGCAATACTGACACCCAGTTTCCGACAGCTTATTCAATTCGGTCTGCCAAATCATATCAAGTGATTTCAATGGGTGTTGTTCGATCATACAATTTAAATCAAAACATTCAAACTCATCCGAATCCGTCTGTCTTCTCCTTTTTTTAACCGACCTCAGAAAAGGAGGAGGTCCTTAATTCGGTTGTATCTTTTTTAATGTTTGTTGTCTCAGAACTCAGTCGTTTATGGATTGATTTACAAATTTTTTTTTTCCTTTAAAGGATATGCTTCCAGATTGGACCCATTTTTTCAAAATCTGTTCATTTCTGATGATGGGATTCGCGAGGAATCGTGGGAACTCCTCAAATATTATAGGCAACCATATAGTGATTTTGGTGTTTTCATCGAAAACGCATAAGCATTTAAAGTCAAAAAGTAACATTTGATGAAGTGGAACTGGTGAAGAAGACCAGAAATGGCCAACGGAACTTCACCCTCACATAGATCACAATGAAGATGGTTAAGCAACTATGATAATACAAATAAATAAATGTTTCTAAATACATAAATATGTTGAAAGTGGTATCTTCGAACTAATCTGATGATGAAGACGGAAAGTAAGCACCGGAACTCCGTAATTAATCAATGTATCCTAGCCGTGTTTGGACTTATTAGAATTGTCATGACATGTACTTTGACTATACGGTACTATCGAACTGATGATGGAACCGGAAAGTGGAAGGTAGACAAGGGAACTTCATAATGAAACAAAATATCCTAGCAGTGTTTGGGTTCATTGGGATTTCATGAGAAATAGGTACTCTGGCTATGAGTGTATCACAACTTCACAACTAAAAAGTGAGAAATAAAAAAAATTTTCCAAAAAAAAAAATGCCGGTGTTAAATAACATATAAACAATACCAGAAACACGGACTTCCGAAATTAAAGTTATTTTGATCGTTTTAGTGTTTTGTTTTTTTGTAGTTAAATCGGTTATTTTTTTTTGTGTTATAAATAAAAACTGTCGGATATGTCGAACAAAACGTATTTTTTAAAACGTAGTTGGCATCTGTAATTATAATAATATTTATAGTGCAAAGCAACGCGAAGCGTGTTGGTTCCGGTTCAGTTACATACACACAGCAACGTTGGTAGATTGCAGTAAAATTGAATAAAATAAGCATAGGCTTCGGTCAGAATCAGGACCATGTCAGTCATAGCAAATGGTTTTTCTCATCAGGAATAGGACATAGGATACTTTTTATCCCGAAATATGTGATCCCTTGGGCTAATTTCTGTCTTTTACGCGGGTAAAACCGTTGGTTGAATTTTTTTTTTTTTTTTAAATTGGTTTATTGGTATCAGGTGGGTCAGGTGCTTGACTGCGATCCCACCTGATGGTAAGCAGTGATGCAAACATCGATGGTGAGGCGCACTAGTTTATTAGGAGCTTATTCACTCTAGCCTTGAAGACACCTAAATTATAGTTGGACGGGAAGACCGCAGCAGGCAAATTGTCCCAGTCCTTCGATGTACGCGGTATAAACGACTAAGGGAAACGCTTAGTTCAGACCGTTGATGTATTTTTTAGTTATTATTTAAGACGCTCGTTCTTAAATAATAATTGAAAATATATTTACTTAATTGGAAACGGAGTAAAAACTAGAACCCCGTTTATTATAATTTAGTGGCAGCAAAAATGTTTACCAACAATTTTTTTAGCTTCTTTTGGCTGTATCATGCTATGAATAGTCAAGTACCTAACCTAACAAAAGACTCAAGTCACTGGGTTTCAAAATGACGATAAAATAAAATTAAAATAAACTAGACCTTTAACTACAAGCTTCATCAGCCGACTACGCGGTCAGCGGCCGATAGTGGGCAACAGTAGTTACTTGAAATTATGACTTTGTTTTCTTATTTTAGCAACACTCACCGCGTACTTTACTGTTTCATAAACATTGCTCTCAAAATGGTGAAGATAACATCTTGAGGAAACCGGCATGTCCCAGAACAAAAAATTCGAAGATGTTATGTGATATCTACCAACCCAAACAGGCACCGTGTGGAAGATTTCGGCCGATTCCTTCTCTTAGAGAGGAGGCTTAAGTCTCAGCAGTGGTAAAATAATAAGGCTGTTAATGATTATGCTAATGCATCGCGTTCACTGAGTTTCGCTAGATATTTTAATTTTACCTTGTCAACAAACTCATAAAACAGCATAGCAAACAGCTTTATTTACAATACCGGTCGGCGTCGTACAACAATAGGAAGACAATAATCACGCTCCACTCCAGGACAATAGGTTAATAACCGTAAGTATCGAGTTTTGGCGCAGCTATTCATAGCTACTGTCCCCAATGCCTAATTCTGCTACATCGTCACGGTCGACTGGCCCGATGTTCTGTCCTGAGAATATCCGAGTACACACGACATTTTAGGTGCACCTACTTTCACTGTCATTTATTTCCGTGATTCTAGTATACAAGTTGTGGTGACTGGATCTAGAATCCAATCAGTACGGTTCCAGTTATAACGGTATTACGTATTGACTGTATGTATATCTGTATCTAATATTCAAATCCAGTACAAATGTTAATATTCATTTTAAGTATTTTGAAGCATTATCCAAGTACGACGCAACTCCACTCAACCTAAAAAGGTTATATATCTGGTTCAAAGTTTGGGAATAAGTCATTGGAATAAGTCCAGTAGAATATGCCAAAGGGGTAAGATCTGAACCCACGAACTCTCTTGACCTTTCTTTCATCAGTAGACGGCTGAGCGCTTCGGGTTACTGTGCTTTAATTGAGACAAGCTAGGGGTCGCTTGCTAAACAAGAATGTGGAATTATTTATGACACGTCGCCCAGATCGTCCCAGATTTCACCTAGACCGGTCAAGCGCGAACCTATCAAGAAATCAAGTGAAGCTAATAAAAGCGTGTTAATAAAAAAAAGAGCGAGACTCGGTAATAACTCGCTTACATTTTTCTAACTCGTTTGACTGATAGTCAAAGCTCAAGATTTCCTATAATTAGCGTTGCTGATGTAGGTAAATAATGCCTGCATTAAATATACGATCAAGGACAAACCAGTGAGGTGAAGCGACTAGCGTGTGTGTACCATAAAACAATACTTTGTTTTTGAAATGCTCTGCCAACATATAGAGAGAGACCATAAAACATACATCTAATTACATCCTCAAGGTAATATTGCTACTACCATCGTATTTGTGTTGGAGCGATCACTTCGTGGGAATTGTGTAGCCAGTTACACTGCGGTATCCGTGCGTAGTTTATCACGCATATTAATTTAAAGAAAAAAACATGAGTCATACATTTTGTTTACATCACATAACGTGACGCTTATTGTATATGGTCGCGTTTTAGAAAATGTAATTGCGACGTCCAATTGCATATTTACTTGGTTATGCAACCTTTTTCGCATTTTTGTTTTGTTTTATAAAGTTGTGCTGCCGCTGCTTGTTGGGAATTTTAATTACAATATTTTTATACTTTGTAATAAAATAAATAAAATAGCCTTTATTTACTGAAGGTGCTTTACAAAAATACAGAATCTAAACTTAACAATAATATAGTTACATTTATAATTTGTTTAAATATCATATCAAATAATATATCATTTATCATATCATATATTTTTGATACTTTTTTCTTTTGTACATCTTTTTTGTTATATGTTGTTGATGTTTTTACTTTATATGTTTGGTCTTTAATAAAAAAATTGATACTTTTATTTTATACAATAAGAAATTATATTTAAAATCAATCTTAACTCCGTAGTATCGTAATGACACAATCACAACAGGAAGTGATGCCTGCCTGAAAAAATGCCCAAATGAAGTGTTTTTATGAACAAATTGTTATCACGCCGACTTCCTTGATAAAGATAGCGTATCTTATAGTTGTTACTCATTAGCACTATTGACAGTTATCATTTTCAACAGTCTGTTTAGCAAGCCACCTCTAGTTTGCAAGTCTGGCCGAGTGCACAACTAATCTGCCGATGGCGTCTTCGGACGACAGTTATGTATCGTGTTGCTAAAGGTGGAAGTGTTTTTTGTTGTTTTAAAATAACAGTGTTCATAGTCTAGTAGTTCAGTGACCAATCAGTGAATAGGCGGCTTTGTCAAGTGGATTTGGGACTACTCAGGTAATTATTTCATTTTATTATGACAGTGATCACTTTGTGTCAATATACACAAATAGAGAAGCGATTGGTGAAAAATTATGTCAAGGACAAATCATTATTTTTCTAGGTCGATGATATAAAATTATGTATATTTTATCTACTTACGTGCAGGTTTTAGCTTACTTATACGGGAGTCAATCGCGAACCTCGCACTTACTAGACTATAAATCCTTATAAGCCGATTATAGCACAAGTGCGCAGCGAATTGAATTAGATCCTATCAAGTAAAAATAGCCTTACAAACCTACGTGCATACGAAAACTCGGCAAGCAATTAAATAGGGCGTTGACAGATTGTCAGATACTAAAGATATACCTTTATCTTTAAAAAACTGTGTAAATTAACAATACTGATAATTAGCGTAACATTTTGACTCACGATTCTAAGAAGGTTACTAAGTTGGTTTAGTGAGTCATCGGTCTATCGCGTGAAAACTATGAAAAGGAAATCAACAATCAAACTAGAATTGAATAATACTTTTTGTGTAGGTTTCGGTTTTGGTTTGCTATCAAAACTTTTCATTTTAATTTCGTACCTGGCGCCACTGTCACAAATTGTGGTTACCTTCTTGAAAAATAACTGTAGGTAATATATAATAATATTTTTATTGCAATTAATACACACAGCATAAACACAGACAGAAAACTATATATTTGAAGTACTAATCTACAAAACCTTTTCTACCAGTCAACCTTTCGCGTAAAAGGGACTTGATTTCGGGTAAGGTACTAAAGTTTTTTTGAGGTTGCGCTCGTCAGCGTGATAATAATAAATTTATTGTCACGCGCCGCATGTGTAAATGTCAACACACCCCACGCTTTAGGGTTAAGATTATTTACCCTTATTTATCTGAAATAAGTATGGCCCATAAATATTCTACTTGAATGGTAGATATAAAACGTCGGTTATGTGTATACCTATCTCATAAAAAAAACTGGCCAAGTGCTTTTCGGGTCAGGCGTGTGGTTCCGTAGTTACCCATCTCGCTAACAGTAACAAAAATCTATGAAAGAACCGAACACTGTCGAAAAGATAGGTAAGATTGACAACTTTGCAGTAGAAATATGTTTCCCATACATCGGTATGTCGTCATGGTCAATTCTCCAACTGCAAAAGTAAATATCGCAAAAAATAAATAATGTAAATGTATCGCTAAATGAGCAGTGGTGGCCGAGTGGTAACGGCCCTGACTTACAAATTGTTGGTCGCAGGTTCAAACCCAGCCAGGCGCATTACTTTGTGTAATTTATTTCATCACCACTGCTCTCAAAACGGTGAAGGAAAACATCGTGAGGAAACCGGCATGTCCTAGAACCAAAAATTCGAAGACATGTGACATCCACCAACCCGCACTGGGCCCGCGTGGTGGATTACGGCCCATTCCCTCTCCTAGAGAGAGGAGGCCTGAGTCCCAGCAGTGGGAACATTAAAAAAGGCTGAATATGTATATGTATGTATGTATCGCTAAAATTCTACAAGTTAACGATTTTCGGGTTTTTCTTTTCGCTTGTGCTGTGAGACATTGCCTAAATTCATGATTTTAGGTCAACTGGAAATAACCTATATATATTGATTTATGTTACGTATATCAAAAGTACATAGCAATTAAAAAGAAACATAGTAAATATTATATAGTTTAAGGTTTTAGTTTATTTGTGAGTATCAAAGTATGTAGCATAAATGACCATAAAGGTTTTTTTATTACATTGGCTTAGAAGCTTGATATGTTAAAGCGACAAGCGATAGTAGAATTACCTATTTGATATTAATTTCAACTTAATCTCCTTGACCGCCGCGCAATTCTGTGAAAAAGGGTCTTTATAGACGAATGTTACGGACAGACAGACAACGAAATGCACTATAAGAGTTCCGTTTTTTGCTTTGAGATACGGAACCCTAAAAATTCGTTACATAATTAGCAGGAAACCAATAGTAACAGCTTACGTGTTGGTGTATTTGTTTAATATTCTGATAATTTGCACTAATATTACTTTCAAAATAGGGCTCGTCCAGATGGAGGATAATATTTTTTCTGACTCCTTCGAAGATTAAAAGAAGAAATTCGTGCCTACAACCTGAGCTTCACTTGGAAGGAACAGCAGAGTAGGAAGACATTGTTTAACCACTGCTTCCGGATTTAGATAAAAAACAAACTATTTGATATTTGATCAATCAGTGGCAAACACCTTTTGACTCTGTATATTATTATTTTTTGTGTTTATTTCTGAACTAGCTTCGTCCGCGTGAATGTAAGTTTCTCCATACAAACTTTCGACCCCCGTTTCACCCCCTTAAGGGATGAATTTTGGAAAATCCTCTTAGTGCTTGCCTATAGACGTGAGGCATAAATATTGGAACAGGTATGTGGATT
Organism: Mythimna impura; assembly: GCA_905147345.3. Classification (NCBI taxonomy): domain Eukaryota; kingdom Metazoa; phylum Arthropoda; class Insecta; order Lepidoptera; family Noctuidae; genus Mythimna; species Mythimna impura. The sequence continues at coordinate 17,605,718 of LR990353.1, read as the reverse complement.
AGGTAGTTTTCGATGCGAGTCCGTACCTAATCCAAAGCGTCGAGGATTAGGTATGGCACACAATATTCGTACAGAGTCTACACAGAAGATATTCTGCACCTTAAAACGTGGAAGTTAAGTTTGAAGTTTAACTAGCACTGCCGCTAGCGCCATCTATGTGAGATTACACTGGACTAGTTAGTGCTCTAGCGATATAAGTCGTCACGAAAATACGTCGTTGATATGTGGCGCTATTGTAAATACTTTCGAAGAAAAATAACAAAACTTTCACGTCTTTTGAAAATAAATGTGTAAAAATCAGACTATGGGTGAAATGCATGTTAATCTAGTAATGCTGAGGTTTCTAGGTACCTGTTTTAATGTTAACCCATTTTTCGGTAATAAAGACAAAAATGATTCATTCAAGAATGAACAAAGGTATGAAGGGTAATTTTGATCACTATATAAGATTAGACGTTAAAAACCAGAGTATTCACGATTGCTTTAAGTACCGTTAGCCTATAAAAAAAACAAAATTAATATAATCCATTGTTCTACAATATATCAGAAACGGAACGTCCATACTCCACGCCCAATATTTCTTACCTAATCCACATACGCTACGTAATATCGATATCGGTACAATATTTGTAACAGGCCAGCGGCTCTATTGAATAAAATATTCGGATTAGGTAAATGGATTAGGTATTTTTAAATACTAGGATTAGGTGGAATAGGTATCGTTTTTACCTAATACGACCCATGTCTACTTGCCTACGTCTAAAGGGAAACTTTGTGCTAAATGTCATGCTCCTAGTCCCAGTAGTCGACTGTGCGTTGATATGTCAGCCAGTCAGTTTCGCCTTTTGTATAATATATATTTATAAAGAATAAAATATATATTCTTTAATTAAATGTAATAATGTTTTACCTGAGTCAACCATTACGTATCTTCGGGGCGTGGAGTTCATTTGTTTGACGTCATTTAGTTGTTTTATAACTTGCTGGGTATTTATTTTTAGTAAGCTCGTTGCTTTGTCCCTTCAAAGAATACTCTGTGATTTATCGGAAGTATACATTATGACATAACACATCTGGCTCCAATATAATTAATGTTTACCTTCTTATTTATACAATTATACCAAAGACTTGGGAAATACCAAAGGTGGAACCACTTTTGGTAATAATATTTATAAAAAAGAAGATTTCTTTAAAACAAAAAAAAATATAAGAATTGATGACAGATGAATGATGATTGATAAATTGATGAAGGAGGCTTCAGTCTATCAGCAAAAAGCTAGACGCTTTGAAAGTTTAAATATTCAAATCAAATTAAAAACAGTTATTTCAAATAAACCATTTACAGCCACTTTTGGATAATCAAAATGTCGCCATGTTGGTCAATCAAAAAAGTGAAGCTAAATTGCACGTAGCTCACGTAGCGTTGCAAAGCGTAGATCTCTTGGAGAAGAACTTTTAAGAAACTCCATGGACACTCTTTTAAATCATATTATGAGTTAATCATCTTGGTTAAATATTTCTTGTCGCTTAGATTATGTGAGCACAATGCAATGTAAATATATAGCGATAAAAAAGTATTTAAAAAATAGAAATTGAAATAATATTTTTAGCGATAGCAGTCCATCAATTACAAAACAATCGGTACGGATTCTCCAATGGTACCGGTAAATTTCAATGCCGTAACTGTCTGATATAACAATCGTAATATCAATCGAACATGCAACTGATTGCTGACGCACACCCGAAAGTTTTATTGACGGCACTATCATGATTCGGTATCACTCATTATTTTGTTGCGCTTGTTTATTTTAATGCAAAAAAGTGAATGTTTTCCTGTTTATTTTTGTACATTATTTTATACGAAAATACAAATAACAATAAAAATAAATCTTTTCCTGTTTACAACGTCCAAATTGGTCATTAAATGAAGCAACAATTAGCATTTCAAGTATTGGTACGAGGAACATTCGAGGTGTGGTGGGAACATCTTGCTATCTCTTTTGCTGCGATCCCACCTGATGGTAAGCAGCGATGCAATCATTGATGGTGAGGCGCACTAGTTTAGAGCTTATTCACTCTAGCCTTGAAGACACCTAAATTATAGTTGGACGGGAAGACCGCAGCAGGCAAATTGTTCCAGTCCTTCGATGTACGCGGCATAAACGACGAAGCGAAACGCTTAGTCCGGACCGTTGAAGTTTCAACAACGTAAGGGTGGATACTCGCCGTACGTCGGGTTGTCCGATGGTAGAAAGGAGATGGCGGAATCAAGTCATGCAATTCCCGCGCACACTCTCCAAAATGTCACCTGTAAAATACCGATAGGCTGGCTACCCTGCGCCTGTGCTCGAGGCTTTGTAGATTGGACTTAACCAAATCTGGATCCCCAATTAGCCTCTTCGCACGCCTTTCCATTGAGTCCAAAGCTGCTAGATAACCTAACCTAACGGAAGTGACGTCACATTTCTGTTTGTGCACCCTTTTTCTGTAACATGACAATTTCAAAATTTAAAAAAATGCCTAATTTTGAACGGATTTCAAAATTTCTATTTGCGATTATGAATAAACTTACTCTTTGAGACAAATAATAATAAAAAATAATATTCCACATCTATCACACAACGCCGTCTAGTCCCAAGCTAAGCAGAACTTGTGTTATGAGTACTAGACAACTAATAAACATACTTATGTATAAATACATATAATTATATATTTATATATATTATAGATAAATTACACCCAGACCCAGAACAAATGATCGTGCTCATCACACAAACATTTGTCCTGGGTGGGAGTCGGACCCACGACCTCCGGCATAGCAGTCAGGGCCACTGAACACTAGACCAATTTTAAAGTAACATTCATGATTACACGAAAGAAAGAATTAGTCCGCTGGTTATTTAGTATCTGTGGATTCAATTTTGCTCACTTAATAAAAAGACTACTGACGGATATTTTTTCACAGAAATCTTTAATAGTACGGTGTAATTTTCTAGATCTTATCAGCAAAGAGACGGGGCGTCTAGACAAGTCGAGAGGCTGTGCACAATTCAAGATAAAAAAATCTTAGTAAATATGATGTTATCGAAATGCAGAACACAACACCCAACTTCGAGAAGAAAGCCCACTCGCCAATTTCATAACGTTTCGATCGTGACTTTCACCGAAGTGTTGTATAAATAAAAAAACTAAAGCAACAGGTCACGACTCACTACACTAAATATAACTTTCTATGCTTTTTAATGTTATACGAACTCTTTCACACAATGTTGATACAGCACAGTCCGGTAATATTCGCGGTTATACACACTCAATCTTATTACTAAAGGGCCTATTACACTACGCGATATTCAGCACACGATATTCAGACTGTCTTATTTTTTATTCCGAGTAAGACCGGTCTAACCCTTATTACACTAAGCGACATCGACTAAGACTGTCTGAATATCGAGTAATGTAATAGGCCCTTAAGGGCAAAATGGTGTTTTTTTTTTAAGTATACATGTGGCTTGGATACGAAGTCCTTTAAGCCATGTCTTCGTATGAATAATTAATTTGTTTACCATTATAATTTGGATGTACACATTCAAATGTTTTTGTAGAATTTGGCAGCAAATGTATCAAGTTAACCTTCTCGGCAAACTTCGCTGAGGCAGCCAAAATTCTCAGCTCCATTTTACCGAGATCGCACCTGTTTCAATGATTCCATATATTGTCCACTTGCGCATACACTTGAGATACAAAAGTACACCAATTTTACATCACAATAATAATTAAAACAGCAAACTTCACTCGAAGAAATCCCGCCAAATACTCCAGTATATCTTCCAATGATTTTTAGCGCTCTAGGGCGGAGCAAGAGGGCATGTCAGACTTTTACTGACTAAAACCACACCTATGTTCCTCCTTTGCCTAGCTTACCAAGACCCCGAGTTTTCCTTTCGGAAGTCAACCCATGGCCCCAGTAGGCTTCGGTCCTGCTGGGCCCCTACGGTTTTGCTGACATCTCTGTAGGCACGCGTGGAACATTACGCTCCGAAGGGCAAAAGGGTGAAACGGTGTCAACCGCCAACTTTTTCAAAGTGTTCGGTTACATTTAGATTACTGGGTACGGCCACAGGCAGGGTGTGGTCTGTGTTAGTATTGAAATAGAACGAATATTATAATTAAACTTTGTACTAAGCTAAGTACACTGAAATGTTGATAAATGTTAATAAAGCGAGCGTGCGAAAAGGTCCTTTATTATGTTACAAATAGCTCTTTCATAATTATGTTGTAACAAGGTCAGACTTAAACGTACCTACACCTATATTTTGGCAAAAAAACTGGGCAAGTGCGAGTCGGACTCGCGCACTGACGGTTCCGTACAAACTATAATTGCCGAATGGAGTCTCGAAGATTTTTCCGAATTGCAAAAAAGTTTTTTAACTAATTTGCTGTTTTCGGATTTATTCCTATACCTGTGCTATAAGATTTTGCTTTATGCCAAATTTCAGGATTCTGGGTCAACGGGATGTACCCTATGAATTTTGATTCCTTTGAGAGTATCGAAATATACGTTTTTTGCGACATAAACGGCCGTATCTTTTTTATTAGTTAATTTAGAAGTTTAATTTTTTCACAGCTTCAAAGGACCGCAGACCTAATTTCAACTCGATACCTCCACGCGTTCCCGAAATAAAGGGTCTTGACAGACAGACAGACGGACAACAAAGTGATCCTATATGGGTTCCGTTTTTTCCTTGTGAGGTACGGAACCCTAAAAACATAAAATAAAACTTAGCGTTTAATTTACTTTGACTTAGTCACTCCTCGATGCTTATTGTCTCGTTCGCAAAATTGATAAATATTTAAACTGCAAGATAAACTCGTTTTAGTTCGCAATCTAAATCCAATTTCAACTGATAACGGTAACCGCTTAGTTTGTTAAATATAGATCGCACTTAAATTAAATCACGTTTGCACTCTATATATGGTGTCTTTGACATCGACGGACAAATGGATCCAGTACATGATTCTGGACTCCCCAGTGGTGGAATTTTCTGTCGACTTATTCCTAACTTTTAGTAAAAAAAAAATAAAAAAAAAGTCATCGGGGTAGGTATATGACATCGTTAATCTAATCCAATCCACCCCGATGACATTTTTCATTTTAAAAGTAATTCATTAATTTTTTTCACTAAAAATGTTAGAATAACGATTTTATACAGTTTAAATTAACAAAAAACCGACGAAAAATTTCATCACAATGTCCAAAATCATGTACCTACTGGATTAATTGGTATTCGTTTGTTAGATTCGATTTCGATTTCAAAGACGCCCTGTTTATTATCTATTTTATTATATGAAAAGAGGAAACTGACTCACTGACATCACAGCCGAAACTACTGGGACTAAGTATGTGAAATTTTGTACAAGGTTTCCTTTTATGAAATAGGCGAGTACTAAGAGAAAATTTTCCAAAATTCACCCTCTAAGGGAACGAAACAGAGGTCCAGAGTTTGTATGGACAAACCTACTTTCGCGCAAGCGAAGCAGCTTACAGAAACGACAGATTATACATATTTATAACATAATATATGTATAATTGAATTGCAAACCATACTTTTTAGGGTCATTTTAATTTTAATACAAATGATCATTTAAAACTCAACTTAATATACATTTGCATAATACTCGTACCCTCTTCATCTACGAAAACATTACCTATTATGGTACATTTTTGTGACTGCTAGTTTTTTATATTATGTAAATTGATTAATATATACATATTGATTGACTATGTATATTGCGATTACCTATAATAGCTTTAGGTACCGTGAAGGGTGCGACATAAGTACTTGTGTATAGCTACTTGTGATGACTTTCTAATCATAGGTAACAGATAAGATAATCTTAAATTCAAGCCTTACAGCCCAGTTCTCATACTTTCACTGTTGAGCGACCATTTCAAGTGGCTTATGAATTATTTTATGTAAACCTTCTTTATTTTTTATCTATTTCAGTTCTTGTCGTACTTACAAGCGTGCTGCACTTACTACCACCAGGGGGCTGATCTGTCAGAAGATTTGGAGCCCTTTCTTAAGACTATCGCTGAAGATGTAAGTATCAGTTAATTTAAAGTGACTTTAAAAGTCAGATCAAATAATGTCGTAAATACCCTACAAAAGTTGACTTGATTTAAGGTGTTTCGAAAGTTCGAGTTTACGGCCAAGTATAATCTACCAGTGCGCTGAGTGCGAGTGTTTTTTTATGTTAAAGCGATTGTAACGTTTACCACGTTTGGCTCTCTGATTGGTTAAGATCTTGGAGCGGGCCAATCAGAGCGCCGACCGTCATAAACGTATTGACAAACTCGCACTAGGCACTGGCACTCTTAGGCCCGTATTTATAAACTTAACTACGTCCTCAAGTGCGATATCATTTGATACGATTATACGATGTCAGAAGCTATAATAATTAATAAACGCATGAGTACAGAATCTCAGTTATCAAGATCAGCTCCTCAATGCACTGTACTCAAGCTGTGCTTACGTGAACAATTACGTCACATTGACCGAAGTTTAATATAAAAGTCTTATTAATGAGTCTATATAAAACACTGAATCTTGAACAAATCTGAATCGTTTTTTGAAATATTCACTTGGCAATCCAAAAGGATCTGATGCATACATACCTTATATAAATTTTTGATTAACTATATCGCAATGGCTACAAAATAGCATCATAGTACTTTATTTTATCGTATCTAATAATTAATTTGACTGTATTTACAAACTCCATATTTCGCGCTACGCTAATCACGCCCTCAAGTCCCGGTCGATCTACACTCAAGATCTGGCATCTCGAGTACGCCGATTGTTGTAAACTTAAGTGTCGATTTTCGTTTATTAATCAGTCAACCCTCGGCTGATGACGTAAACCTAAGCCGAAACTTGAACTCGAGCTTGAGCTTGAGCTAGAGCCAGTGAATCTCGTTTATTAATACGACCGATCGACCGATCGTGAGGTCCGAACCTAAACGTTTATTAATACGGACCTTAGTGCCTAGTGCAAGTTGGTTTTACGTTAACACGATCGATACGTTTATATCGTTCGGTGCTCTGATTGGCCTGCCCTAAATTCTTAACCAATCAGAGAGAGTCAAACGCGGTAAACGTTTCGATTGCGTTAACGTAAAAATAACTCGCACAGAAAAAAAGCTTGGTTTACAAAATATTACACATAGTTTGTGTCAATCAAGCCGCCCCGACTAAATACCATAATAACCGCAGCAAACTCCACTAATCAACTTTATTCACCGTTAACGATGTACTTAAAATTGACAACATAACAGCGTCAATTGAGCGTGATACACAAAGCGTTACACCCGCACGTCGTGTTACAAGAAACATTCAATCTTACGAGTATTCACCGCTAATGATCAAATTTCCAGATCGCAGCTATGCGTAACGACACCAAAATACTCGATAAGGAGATGGAAAACCGCCATACGATTGTAAACAGTAAAGACACTGTACTCCCGAGTTGTAAGTCCAGGGAGGCGGAAGGAGACTGCAAAGATGGCTTGTTGAGTACGCCGTGTCTTAAAAACATGCCTCGTATGCAAGGTTATCTGTTCAAAAGGACTTCGAATGCCTTCAAGACATGGAATAGGAGATGGTTCTATTTATACGACAATCGTCTCGTGTATAGGTGAGTTCTCGATTGCGGTTTCCGATCGCAAGTTTGTTATGTAGGCCAGTGACGTCAAGTCTTGGTTATCGGTCTAGTTCTTTGTCGATTGTTTATTTGTTCGATTAGATCTGATAGATAAGATTGGGTAAAACAATTTGATTTTGTTTACACAGAGAGGTTTATATGTACGTATTATATAATAACCTGTGACTGGAATAATGCACACCATTATACATCCTAAGTAGCAAATGATACTAAGTTACAATCATAATTTAAGCGTTGGAATTTTACTTAATTGCACTTACCTAGTGTTTTTAAGAAATTAATTATCCTAATCGTAGGCAAATAATAATTTAATATGGGCTTCGACGCACTAAACTGGTAGCGGCATCGGTATTGGTATCTACGCACGCACACATAAACACGCTAGTGACGTAATCAAGAATGTTATTATTTTATTCCAGAAAATAATAATTACTTGTTTAAAAAATAGATCATACTTCTTTTAGGGTATGCGTTTGTTATGTTACATGTTATATCTTAGATACAGCAGACTACCGGCTAATAATTTTGATACAATAAATATCATTACATAATATGTGTTTCTGTGTCACTAGTAAATAAAATACGGAAATTATCGATCTTAGTTGTCATTTTTAATCACGTCATTGCCTTTCGAACTTATAGGAAGTTGTAGCAATCTCCTGCCCCCCTAGCCAAGTTGCAACCGTTTCGTTTCGATTCTCTTTTCGTTGATCGCTTCGAGTAGGCCACGCCTCCTATTCCTTTGTTCTAACCACTTGACTGAGCGTTGAGATGACGTCAGAATAAAGGAATCAGAGGCGTGGCCTACTCGAGGCGATCAATGAAAAGGGAATCAAAACGAAACGGTTGTAACTTGGCTAGGGGGGCTGTTATTATCTCACAAACCGAGCGTATATTTCTTCTTTACCCAAAGTATTCGTTTGAACCTCCTATGGCTTCCATATACATAGATACAAATTAAATTAGGTAGTCAAACATCGTCATCATTGGTAACGATATCAAGTGACGATAATTTTTTTCTAAATTATCAGTATATTTTTCTCTGACAGAGACCGTTAAATTAACTGTAGTTACCTGTTAACCCTGTAATATTTTGCTATTACACTAAGACTTTGGAAGTCATGCCAAATTCGGAACTCAAAAATAATCAAATAATTTATTAATAGAACTTATATGTTTTTGTTTGAGATTTATTTCATTTCTTTTTAAAATAGATTTATTATTAGGAATTCCAATTTCCGTATGTATTAACTATTATTTTTCCGAGAATAATGATAAAAACTTATTATTATTATCCTCGGAGTTAAAATCGTCAATGTTATTTATGGGTGTGCTGACCAGCTTTTTATGTTGGAAATCATTTAATGACTTCTCTTCACGTACTAGGGCGGTGCGTGAGGGCGTGTCAAACTTTTACTGACAGCTTGATATGTTTTAGGAAGAGGACCGGTGAATTGAACGTCACAGTGATGGAGGAAGACTTGAGACTGTGTACTGTGAAACCAGTGCTTGATGGCGAGAGGCGGTACTGCTTTGAAGTATTGTCACCATCTAAGTAAGTTTATAGAACAACAGCTAGGAAATTGTTGATAAAATTGTTAAGTGTCAACATAATATGTCACCATGATAATATACTGGCGAAAGAAATTACTAAGTTTTATCAAATCAAGCTAACGACCAGTCTAACTTTCGCAAAAAACATAAAATAAATAATAAATAATCATGGCTTAGTTCTTTTTTTTTTGTGGGTTAACTTTATGATTTTTGGCTAGACTGAACCTTTCATGTTGCCACTATTATAAATCATGGTTAAGCAACATAAAATATGTTTTGCTTTATGTATTGCTTTGATATACGTATTTAGGAAATACACTTCCGTATGAGATAAACATAAAAATAACAATTTGTGCTTAAAATATAGTGGTTATAATGACGCATAAGACATCGTAGTGCAATTCGATCATATCAATATTACCAGAAAAAAAGCATGGCATTAAGACATTTCAACGTTATACAGCCTACAACACAGATTAACTTATAAAAAAAAAACACGACATTATGACATAACAGTAGGTGTAAATTAGGATTTCTGGATCAGAGGAGATTCAGATACACCCAATTCACACCATCTTTGCATTGACTCAGTTGCGCGATGATGTTTTGTTTATTTTATCCTACTAATGCAGGATAATAATCTCAACACAGATGTATAAACTAGCATTTTTTCTTATTGTCTTTTTAATTGTGTATTCTCTTACTGGTGAAGTACCACATTCTTTTCTTTTATTTGATAACTAGCTTCTGCCAGCGGCTTCGCCCGCGTGAAAGTAAGTTTCTCCATACAAACTTTGAACCCCCGTTTCATCCCCTTAGGGAGTGAATTTTGGAAAAACACGTCTACGTCATAAAAGGAAACCTTGCGCAAAATTTCACGCTCCTAGGCCTTGTAGTTTCGGCTGTGCGTTGATAAGTCAGTCAGTTTCCCCTTTTATATATAAGTATAGATTTACGATTTTATTTTTATTATATCTCTCCTATACTGTCCTACTGCTGGACAAAGCGTCCCTCCATTTTTTCCACTGTTCCCGGCTCTGAGCTACTTCTTTCCAATTCCTAAAGAAGAATTTACGATGTATTTGAGTCTTATTGAGAATAAAGGATTTACAATTTTACGTGATTAATTATAAACTAACGGTATTTAAAATTGTACACACTATTATGAAGCCGAAAAGTAGGTCTGTTTTTGTTTGACCTCGCTAAACCCTGAAGTCACAGTTGTATTTGAAAAAAAATATTTGGCCCGATTCTTGAGAAAAGCAAAAATTTAATATTTCATATTTGGATAAAATATAATGACCTAAAACCGATTTATTTTTGGTGATCATTAACTATTTTTGGCAATACAACGTGATTTTTTTGCCGTTACATTTTGCTGGATCTGGTGCTTAGTTCAACATAAGCCTTTTATTTATAACCACCCACTAATAGGAGCCCTACGGAGCGGGGCTCCGCGCGTGTAGGGAGAACTGATTTGGCCTAAGCTAAACTAGTTCATAATAAAATCGGCTATGGCCGGTAACAGAAACATTGGTTGAAGTCTATCGATTGATGTGGTACCTTTGGTGTAATAGGAACTGTCCATCGACATCGACAGATCTATTCTAATATTTATTGATGGATTGGTGTGAAATCATCTAATATTCTTTAGCGTTCTGCATTCTAAGTAGGTTTTTTAAAGAATGTTGCAGTGGAATTTGATCTTTGTTATGTACGACATTGGGTTGGTTTTTCCAAATCATCATGATTATCTCTGATTTGTAATTCAAACTTTATTTCTCTCACTCAGGAGTCACATGCTACAAGCAGACTCAGAAGAGATGCTCAACTGTTGGATCACTGCGCTTCAAAATGGAATCCGTTCCGCCATACAACAGGGTCAGAGTCGGGAGAACCCTGACACCCAGCTCATACTAGTGCCTGACGACAGGCCTTCGGAGAACAGGCACAGTGTTGCCAACGTCAGGGGCATGCGGAAGATCAGGTACATGTTCGTTGACTATTATCCTTTTTTACCATACCAACAGCATCTGTTCCATATAGAAGGGTCAGAAACGGTAGAACCCTGACACTCATCTCACTTTAGTATTAGATGGCAGGCCCTCGGAGAACAGCCGCAGCGTCAGGGGTATGCGGAATAACAGGAACTTATTTTTTGATTGTGATTCTCTCTCCTTTGCTACAAGAAAAGTATCTGTTTCGCTATTGAGCGGGAGCAGAAGAGTGAACGGACGGCAGACAGGCCCTACCACGAGCTCTTAACGCGATCCATTTTACTACCTAAACTGAACTGTTAGAAGGATGGAGCTGTATAGGGTATATAGCTCCATTCCTCTTTCTCGCTCGCATGCCTGACATTTTAACACGTCATGGTAAGGCACAGTCTGAAGAGCTCAGCTCTGACACGCAGCTTATACTATAGTATAGTCGCGTTATGAAAATAGTAATTCATCGTTGTCATGCAGCTTAGCCACGCCCCTTGACCAATTAAATCATAGTAAATTAGAAAATTAATTACTTCATCATCATCTTCCTGCCCTTGTCCCGTCTTTTAATTTAATTCCTTAAATATTATATTTAAAAATACTGTGTAGTAAAACGTTTGCTTTAATATTAATGGTTTAATTGGTGCCCCCAGCCCCAGTATGAATTCACCTTTGCTTTGCATTGACGAGTTACTATTTTCTTAATGCGAACAGACTATAGTGTCTGAAGAAAGGCCTTCGGAAAAGTAACGCACAGTGTTGCTAACGTAGGGGGTATGGCGAACTAAGAGATTGAACGCGCCGTCGACCCGGGCTTGGTCCTTATCGGACGGCGAATTACAAATTACTCGCCGTCCGTAAACCTGATGGTTGGTAACCCATGTTTCTCAAGTTATTACTATTTCTAGGATATGGGAGCAACTACTAAGCATCCCTGGCAACAACTACTGTTGTGACTGTGGCAGCCCGAACCCTCGCTGGGCTAGCATCAACCTCGGCATCACACTCTGTATAGGTACGTGTTTTTTTTTTAATAGTATAAACTTTTGCTTGACTGCGATCCCCCCATCAGGTAAGCAGTGATGCAATCGTTGATGGTGAGGCGCACTAGTTCATGAGTAATAATTAATAATAACTAGGGAATAAATAGAGTATACTTAACTTGAGCGAAAGAATGAACATTAGGAAATAGTACTAAAATTTTTTGAAGAATTATTATTCAAAATCCTGTTGAAAAAATCTTTTTATTAAATCCCGGGGTTATTACCTTACGATTATTATTCCAGGACTTCAGAGGAAGTATTGTCCTCTCTAAATAACTTCCTTTTGCATAAGTTTAGGTAAATAATATTCTATCTCCCAATGATAATTGAGATCGTAACCGTCTTCTGCTGTAGTCGGGTAAAAAAGGCTAAAAAAGTTCACACAATGTGACATCTATGTCACGTCGTGAGAACTTTTTTTTGATAAGTTTTAATGTTTAGTGACTTCCACCTTACTGGGCCCGCGTGTTGGGTTATGGCACGGTAATATTATCTATACAGTATTCCAACTTCATACAAACGGACGAAACGCGAGCTATACCTACGCGCCTCGATCTCGAGGTGCGCTCGGGATGCAGACAATCGCGTCTGTGCCGCGCGATTTTTTCAATAAAAATAAGTTCAAGTACATATTTATATATTTAATATGACGAGTAAGATATATTGTGCTGTTTTTGGTTGCATGAATTCTTCATTTAAAACCAAACATATAAATTGTAAAGTAGCTGCAGGTATCTATAACCAAGTAAAAGATATTCCTTTTTCTCCACCTTGTCCATGTTTCCCAAAACAATTTTTAATTAAGCTTTAGAATGCGGATTTTTGTACTTTAAAATTTAATAATAAAGCATTTCGTAGGTACGTCTCAGTCGAGGCGCAAATATTTTTCGGTCGCAAATATTGAACACTTCCTATTCAATTCACAAAGTATTTTATTTGTTTATATAAAAAAAGTATATTTACAATCACAAAACTAAATGGAAACACAAAGTAGGCAAATGTAATTAAAATGCTGGAGGCGGGCAGCCATAGTGCGGGCAGCCCTATCGCATGTTTACGTACCGCGCGGCTGTAGGCATTTATTTCAAAGATACGGCCGAGTTACAATACTGTATAGATAATATTACCGTGGTTATGGTCTAACGTTTTAGGTTCTATTGTTCTGAATTTCTGATTAATTCAAACAAAGTAATCGGTTATGTTTTTTAGGAATTAATGTTATGTTTGTGTCTGTCTGTTCTAGAATGTTCTGGCATACATCGCTCGCTAGGTGTTCACGTTAGTAAAGTAAGATCTCTTACCTTGGATGACTGGGAACCGGAAATCATAAAGGTATTCATTTAACAAATTTCACAAAACAATTAAAATAAAAATATGTATAAAAAGACTTAAAGTAAATACTTCTCGTGCAATAAAAACATAAGAAAAAAAATCTTTTCAGGTAATGGCAGAACTGGGAAATAAAATAGTGAATTTAATCTATGAAGCCAACGCAGAAGGGACTACCGTCCCGAGGGCTACACCTGACTGTGAAACGTAAGTTTTTTGTTCATACGAGATTGAAACTTTTTGTTTTTACCCGACTACGGTAAAGCCAAAGGAGGGTTATGATTTTGACAGGCTATGTATGTATGTATGTATGTATGTTTGTATGTATGTGAGTATGTTCATCTGTTTCCTCATAGCTCCTAATCTACTTATCGGAACTCGACATATAAGGTATCGTTAGAACCGTCTTAATTGCCCCCTGAACATAGGCTACGTGACGTTGCACAAAACTCGATATTGCGCCCTCTAGCGGACAAAAAGTAATGTGATAAAAAATAAAAATGGAGTTAAATACGCCGTGTTTGGTATCATTTGAAAGGGCTTCACTTGTACATTTCCAAAATATTTCTCAAATTTAAAGTGACGCCCTCTAGCGGACAAAAAGTCATGTGTTAAATTTAACACCAAAATTGTGAGCTTAAATAAAAAAAAGTAAAATACTAAAACCCGACGCTGAAAAATTATGAAACAAGATTTTCATACTTCGAACAGAACAAAAAGAAAAACCGTAGTCACACGTTATTAAAGTGTTTCGGTTGGTACCTATAACGTGTGACTGCGGCTTTTCTTTTTGTTCTGTTCGAAGCATGAAAATCTTGTTTTATAATTTTTCAGCGTCATTTTTTTGTTGTCGTAGTCAGGTTTTAGTTTTTTACTTTTTTTTTTATTAAAAAGATATACTGCTACCAACAAGTTTATGTAAAAACTAAACCAACAGTTATGGTATGGCTCATCTTTCTTTAGGTATACCTAGTTAATCGGCTGCTGACGTTGTTTTTTTGTAACTTTTAGAACATGGTACCTTAAAATTAAAGCTCGAGCGGGTTCGAGGGTGGTCTTATTCTTGCTAGGTAGCGCTAGTAGTAGCGGTAGTAGTAGTATAGTAAAAGCTGGTATACATTATACAGCGGTATTTAGCAAGAACAAAGGCACCATGTTCTAAAAGTTATAAAAAGAAAGAAGACAGAGAGAAGCTAAAGAATGGGAGCATTTTTAAGTCAAGTTAATGGTATTTGCTAAAATTGGTCATTCAACTTTATTGAACTTAGTAAAATTATTGCCTCAAAATTGACCATAATCTGATAGTCCAGGTCTAAGTGCTTAAGTAAAGCGCTATGCTTAAATGTCTGAAATATGTTGATTTTAAAACAGTGGAACACAGGACTCAGTGTGACGATACTTGAAGAGTAGCGTCTTGTACCTTGTGCCTACGTGGTGCGCAGTCTTAGTCACACTCGCAATGGAATCTTGCGAATAAGTCTACAATACTCTATTTAAAGAGCAGTGGTGGCCGAGTGGTAACGGCCCCCGACTTACGAGTTGTAGGTCGCGGGTTCAAACCCAGCGCATTACTTTGTGTAATTTATTTTATCACCACTGCTCTCAAAAAACGGTGAAGGAAAACATCGTGTTTCCTCACGGCATATCCTAGAACCAAAAAATTCGAAAACATGTAACATGTGACAAGGGCCTGCTTGGTGGATTACGGTCCATTCCCTCTCCTAGAGAGGAGGCCTGAGTCCTAGCAGTGGGAACATTAAAAGGCTGAATATGCTACTCTATTTAGACAGAAAGATGCTTTACTTTGTGTAATCCAATTTTCCGGTGTTGGCTGTGCAAGTTTGGTGTGTTGTGTAGTAGGGTCATTCGGATGATAAATGATTGAAACTCAGGAATTATGCTGCATGATATTATGTATATATTTGAGTAAATATTGAAATGGTACACAACTATTACAGACAGAGCTTGGAGGCCGACTACTCTAAACATATTTCTACTAGACAAACAAATTAGGGTACAATAATGATGCAATTATTGTGCAATTAGTCATGTGACAGAAATTATATATGAGTAGACACACCATCAAGGCTGCTCTTAAACCGATAAAAGAAAACATCGTGAGGGAAACGGCATGTCTTGGAACCAAAAATTCGAAGACATGTGTTATCTCAACCAACCCGCAATGGACCCGCGTGATGAATGAACACTAATTTTTACTTTCATTTATTTAAATAAATAAGCTAACAACTAAACATTATGATACGAATTTCGTGTTGCAAATTAATTTTTAATTTCAAAGTTTACCCATTAAATTACAAAGTCGATAATCCCGTTCTCCAATAAAGGTTCACCCATCCCTGTTCTAGGGCATCCCTCCAATTCAAATATAAGTACAAAAGTGGTTTTTTGTTGCCATAATGTTGTACCTTGTATGCCCGACAGAAATGTCCGCGAGACCTGGATACGGTCTAAGTACGTGTCGCTGCTGTGGGTGAAGGACATCGTGGGCAGCAGCGGAGCGCTCACCAGCACCGACAGCCCGCTGCGCGCCGGCCGACGCTGGTCCGTGCGCAGGGCTAGGCGCAGGTACGCTAAAATATATCTTACGTACTCATCTTTAACTGGCCATATAAATTTAATGGCGGTTTTTCGCTGAGAAGGACTGGGATCATCCGTCCATTTTTTTAAATCTATGGTTGATATTGCGTTTTAAAACAGGTTTTCTATATCTTTATAAGTTTAAATATTGAGTCGAGATGAGGTATTCGTTTTTACTTCAACTCATCACTGTTAACACGGGTTCCTAATTTACTATAATCTGATTGGTCAAGGTGAGTCCCTTAGCTGAGAAATAACGATGACGTCACTATTTTCTTTAACGTTAAGAAAATACTGAAATAGTTATAAACCATATATGTATACAGGTCTTGATGAAAGAGTCTACAATACAGTGTGAGTCTTTATAATGTGCACATATCGAAATGAGGGAATCTATGCTTAATTTTATCGACGGAAAAAATATTTAAAAAAATCTAAATATTTATTTATATATTTTTTAGGGGCCTTTCTTTGACAGTTGATAAACAATGTTGGGGTTGACTTAAAAACATGCAATTTTTACCGTTAGGTTCCTAATACAATGAAGAATAACTTAAAGTAATAAAAAAGGTAGGTGATGGGGGCGTGTTATTGAGAAATTTTACAATTATTGTAAAAATGAATGAAAAAATATTAGATTTTTGCCAAAAAAAAATGGTTTGTTTTTAATTGAGGCTATTTTTTTTCTACAATTTTCATTTTATGACAATACCTAATTACTTCCGATCATGATGGAGTTTGTTTCATCATGATAGATCGTTTAGTTTAAAAGTTACACAGCTTTGTATACACTGAGGTCACAAAAGCAAACAAATTTAAAAAAAAAAACCATAATAAATATAAATAAATATTTAGATTTTTTTAAATATTTTTTCCGTCGATAAAATTAAACATAGATTCCCTCATTTTGATATGTGCACATTATAAAGACTCGCACTGTATATCCCTGATTAATATGACGAAATGGTAAAACTAGTCACTGTCGCGAGTGAAGCCGCTTGCAAAAGCTAGTGTAGTTACTTGTATGTTGTTGTAACAATTTTATTTTTTCAGGGTCCGAACTGCGCCTTCGGTTCCAGAAACCATCGTTGATGAAAAAAGTGATGCCAATAGTAATACTAGCGGTAAATATCAAAACAATATTAACATCAAAAGTTGTCATAATAGAAAAATACTCCAATTCCACTGTTTTCTAACTTGACTTAATCTTAACTATAATAATAATAAATCGCAGAACCGATCTGTACTGTCTGGGGTACAGAAAAGAAGAAAGATTCATCCAGAAAAAAGTACTTTTCCTGAGGGAACCGTCAATGTGTGTGTGTCGAATCACAATTGAATTATATTTTTGCAAACTAGTCGTACGGTAAAAATTAAAAATAAATATATATTTATATAAGTGATACATTTTGTGAATCAAGTATGGAGGCAAAACCCTTTGACTCTACTGACACGATCACCGCTACTTCTTTTCAACTCCTATACTTATTTCTGATTAGCTGGTGCCAGAACATTGTTTGCACCAGACTTTTAGGCCGCGTTTCCACTTACAAGCAAATTGCATGCAAGTCGAATCACATTGCGTAGTACGAACGACCGCTTGATCACATCATACCTCGGTAGTCCGCAATGTAACGTAACTTGCATACAATTTGCTTGTAGGTGGAAACGCGGCCTTAAAACAGCTCAAAACTGAGTTACTTCTTCTAATGCAAAGAACAGTTAAAGTCATGTCACAATCGCTGTAGCCGTCTCGGAGATTAGCAGAAACAAATAGACCGATAGGCAGACAAATATAAAAAAAAAAAAAATTGTTATAAGTATCGAATATACTTTCATAAGCATTTAGTAAAAAAAATGTTATTTCGATATTAGAAACATACACTTCAATTTTATTTATATGTGTAGATTATATTGGGTAGTTTGTTTTTTTTTTTGTCTACCGAAACTTCATCCTAAACCAGGTATCCAGATTTTTTGAGTCTATAACTTCGATCCTGTTAAAACCACCTCCCTCACCTCTTTGTTCCAGTATCAGAAAGTTCAAGCAAATCGGACGGTAGTCCTGTGCTACTGATTGGCACTGAGTTGGCCAGCGACCGTGGCGTCGATCTCAGCCTGCCTTCCGATCATGACTCCACGGAGGGAGAGGACAGCGAAGAATTAGGTAGGTAATAGTGTCATGTTTAGAAGCCAATAGAAGTAATCGAAACTGTCGACGTGAGTGATTCTACTTAATGGAGTATTTGACATCAAAATTGCAAATGAATAATTACATAAAGGTTTTTAAACATTGACTTACAGCTAAATAGACGTGGCGGTTCTAGAACAAAATCCATATAAATTGTGTCTCGAATCAACCCTTACAAGCAACGGCAGACAACATCCTAATCCAAACTTATAAATATATTTATATTTTTGTATTCACACAGTTCTTGGTCGGTTTCAATTCAACTATATAGCTTTTTGTTTCCCACTGGCAAGAAATGACTTTCCGGGATCTCCCTTTTCCGTGAGCAGCTGTTCTCTCCCAATGCGAACTAAATCTTTCGAGAAATATGTCAGAGCCAATCTCGCTTGACTTTAGGAGCGTTTGTTTGGTTCTATTTTAGTATCAAATTATGTATTTTTCAGCGGCAGAAGACATGTCCCGGCTATCTCCGGACGCAGTGCTACAGCTAGCTGCGCGCGCACACAACGTGGCCGTGATGCGCGGCGCACTAGCGGCCGGCGCGGATGTGTGCGCGTGTCTGAGAGACAACCGGACTGCGCTACATGCTGCTGTGCTTAGTGTGAGTACATTGTGTATCATACAGACACAACACGTGACATGTGTCGCCTATCTCCGGACGCAGTGCTACAGCTAGCTGCGCGCGCACACAACGTGGCCGTGATGCGCGGCGCACTAGCGGCCGGCGCGGATGTGTGCGCGTGTCTGAGAGACAACCGGACTGCGCTACATGCTGCTGTGCTTAGTGTGAGTACATTGTGTATCATACAGACACAACACGTGACATGTGTCGCCTATCTCCGGACGCAGTGCTACAGCTAGCTGCGCGCGCACACAACGTGGCCGTGATGCGCGGCGCACTAGCGGCCGGCGCGGATGTGTGCGCGTGTCTGAGAGACAACCGGACTGCGCTACATGCTGCTGTGCTTAGTGTGAGTACATTGTGTATCATACAGACACAACACGTGACATGTGTCGCCTATCTCCGGACGCAGTGCTACAGCTAGCTGCGCGCGCACACAACGTGGCCGTGATGCGCGGCGCACTAGCGGCCGGCGCGGATGTGTGCGCGTGTCTGAGAGACAACCGGACTGCGCTACATGCTGCTGTGCTTAGTGTGAGTACATTGTGTATCATACAGACACAACACGTGACATGTGTCGCCTATCTCCGGACGCAGTGCTACAGCTAGCTGCGCGCGCACACAACGTGGCCGTGATGCGCGGCGCACTAGCGGCCGGCGCGGATGTGTGCGCGTGTCTGAGAGACAACCGGACTGCGCTACATGCTGCTGTGCTTAGTGTGAGTACATTGTGTATCATACAGACACAACACGTGACATGTGTCGCCTATCTCCGGACGCAGTGCTACAGCTAGCTGCGCGCGCACACAACGTGGCCGTGATGCGCGGCTTATCTAATATTTTATAATTATACTCACACTATCAATGTTTTTACAGGGAAAATAGTGATAGCAGATAAGCCAGGCATAAAAGCCAACACGTTAATTGTGAAAGCAACACACTTGTGTTCGTCCCTTTTTTTTTGTTAAGTGTTAGAGCAAAATCGTAGATCGCGTAAACTAAAGATTTTTATGTAGAGCCGTGTAGATTGCACGAGCGTGGCAGAGCGGCAACGTTGCGTTATAGATATCATAGTGTATCGTTTCTTATGAATGAATCTACAATTCGCATTGAACACAGAATGGCAACAAATTTAAAGTTTAGGTTTTTATTTAGTTTAATTTGTTTGTTATGTTCTATGTTGTTAGGTGTCATTTATTTTCATATAAAAGCCGGGCTTATTTACTTCTATTGCTCGCACGTCCCTAACTCATATTCATAGTTTTAATTTCATTCCATTGTTATCATCTCAAGTTTCTTTTGTGTTATGTATTCTAAGGTTATTTTTAAGTATTCATTTGTATAAGGCTCTAAAAAGTATGGTTTGCAATGGAATTTGATCTTAGTTATGTATGGCATAGAGTTTGTCGTTCCAAAATTGTATAGTTATCTTTTGAATATAAGTCTCTTTAACTGACGAGAAGCATTTAAAACTGCACGTTAGCTGTGAAATAACAGTTTTGATTCAGTTATATCATCTGCACAACAACCGCATACATCATTTCAGCCGAAAGACGTCCACTGCTGGACATAGGCCTCCCCCAAAGTCAACCGACAACTAAACCGCAAACAATCTGCAATTTTGATGCCCGTCTGCTAAAGGGCATAGATAGATAAACGACTTTTGATATTGCAGGGTTCCGTGATGGCATGTTCGTTTCTACTGCTGAATGGGAGCAAATTGAACATGCAGGACGACGATGGGAAGACACCTCTACACCTCGCGACTGAAGCCGGGCACACTGGCCAGGTAAAAATCGATCTGCCGCATCAGCATCTTTTCTTGCCTCTTCCTTTAGTCACATCTTCCTTTAGGGACTAAGTCCGGAAAATAATCTCAATAATATAACGTTACATATGCCTACCCTGTAGTGACATCTATATATCGAGGTAGTCGAGTTCTTCGCGTGATTAGAACATAACAGTCCGAAATATACTATCGGGCCAGTTGTCCGGATCAGACACAACACCCGACTGGTCGGAGGATTCTCCCTTTTCAACGGAAGTTTGTAGGACTTTACGCTCTGTTTCGCATACCTCTAAAAACCATTTTTCTTTCTGACTTCGAGTCAAACCAGATGCAGCTGAGTACTGAGACTTATATGGAGCAACTGCATAATGATATCTGACCTATTTCGCCCGCGTATATATAAGCATATTCAGCCTTATATTTTTCCCACTGCTGGGACTCAGGCCTCCTCTTTAGGAGAGGAAATGGGCCGTAATCCACCACGAGGTCCCAGTGTGGTTTGGTGAATGTCACATGTCTTCGAATTTTTGGTTCTAGGACATGCCGGTTTCCTCACGATGTTTTCCTTCACCGTTTTGAGAACAGTGGTGATGTAATAAATAATGCGTCTGGCTGGGTTTGAACCCACAACCTACACCTCTTAAGTCGGGGCCGTTACCACTCGGCCACCACTGCTCGAAACCCGCGTAAATGTTAACAATTATTACAAGGAAACGTATTCCCGGGATAAAAATAGTAAAAAGTATCTCATGTCCTTCTCTAAATTCTAATCTAATCTATTTTTACCAATTTTTTTCTGGTTAGCGATTTAGACGTGTATACGTAATAATCAGACAGAGTTACCTTCGCATTATAATATTAAAGTTGTATTTGTCCTAGGTTTGCCTGCTACTCAAGTACCGAGCCGACCAGTCGATAGTTGACAAGGAGGGTCAGACCCCGCTCGACATCGCCGTCAACAACGCCAACGCTGACATTGTTACTCTGTAAGTAATAACATTCTTCTAGCATAATCATAGTATAATCAGCCTTTTAATGTTCCAACTGCTGGGCTCAGGCCTCCTCTCTCTAGGAGAAGGAATGGGCCGTAATCCACCAGGTGGGCCCAGTGCGGGTTGGTGAATGTCACATGTCTTCGAATTTTTGGTTCAAGGATATTTCGGTTTCCTCACGATGTTTTCCTTCACCGTTTTGAGAGCAGTGGTGATGAAATACAAAGTAATGTGGTTTGTAATTTTGCGGTTCGATCCCTAGACCCGATTACTGTACCAACCGCAAATAATAAGTTTTTCGTAGGTTACGTCAACCGCAGTGGAGTTCACAAAGGGGCGCTGCACACGGCTAAGATACTATAATATTTTATCTTAAGATACAATATCGCTTGCCATACAATTCAATGGACTATCACACACGACGAAGATAACTAATAATATTTCATATTTTCGTATCTTAACCTTTTGAGTGCGTAATTAGAGACACAATAGTAAGACAATGGCGCGTGAACGCCGGCGTTAATGCGGGGATCAACAGCTTAAGATGAATTTGTATGGCGAGCGATATTGTATCTTAAGATAAAATATTATAGTATCTTAGCCGTGTGCAGCGCCCCTAAGTTATGCTGTAAATGTAGTGCTGAAGGTTGAATTTCGCTTGCACCATTCGCAGCACACGCGTGTTAGTTAGTTCTGACTATTCGGTACCTACCTACCTACGTCATGATAGGTAGCTATCAGAAGCGTGGTTTGTAGAAGTAAAGATAAATTACTACAAGCATATTCATATTTGCATATATATTGTGAAATTTCGTTTCCAAGAAAATGAAAAAAAAAATACAATATTTTTTTGTGTGAACTTTCCATCTGCAAGACTGCCAGGACATTTAGGTACTTACTATTTATAATAAATCTGTAGAAGTTTAGTTTAGTGTAGATAACTTTTATTTAAATTTAAATTGTGTGTAACTTGATATATTACTTAGGTTTTGTTTCATCGCAATCGGTTGATTATATCGAAAGATACTTATAGGTACTACATTCATTGTTAGGCGGTACGAAGTTCGCCGGGTCAGCTAGTAGAGAATATGAATGAAAAAAAATTGTCATCTAATCAGTTTAATTGATAAACTGATAAATATACAAAAATTTAAAATAAACGGTAAAAACAATATAAAAATTGGTAGAAATGGAAATGTGATATTACGGTACGGGCGTGATGGACTTTGACGTCAAAGTTCACGTCTGACTTCTTTTTCTTATTAGCAGCTTTGAAGCTTATTATTGTTGAGGAAGATATTTCAAAAATTCTTTCATATTGTTTTTATTAAAGCTAAAAATTATTTAATTTTGCAAATTATCAAAAAATAGCATGCTTATTCTCTGTTACCGCTAATCTTTAATCGATTCCTTGAATTACCTACATTTTAACTCTGATTTTTCTCTCCAGTTTAAGGCTGACCAAGTTGAACGAGGAGATGCGCGAAAGTGAAATGTCCTCAAACGATGACACGTACAACGAAGTGTTCCGCGACTACACGCAGCTCGCACACTCGCACCCCGAGCGACTCGTGCGCGCCAAGCATAACAATAACGAAGGTAATAACTAACTTGTAGCTAATAGCGAGATATCTTCGAATGAGGCCACGTACTATGAAGTGGTTCGTGACTTCATGCAGCTTGCGCCCTGTTGAGGCGTGTCGTGGCTGGTTCAGCGAAGAATAGTATTGAAACTTCAGTGGACTGTATAAGCTGATAACTATATTATACGAAAGTACCGTTTTACACTCAGGAGGTAGTCGCATCTACGGAACAAACAAGTAATTCTTGTGTAACCAGCTGGAGTGTGGTGCGGGGAGGTCTCACGACCGAAAGAAGCGGTCTCAACACACCCTGAATCTTTGGCTTGGATACTAAGTCCTGTAGTCTTCGAATGAATAGTTAATTTGTTTACCATTAGAATGTTTCAAGTCAACCTTCTCATCGCGCCTGTTTCAATTATTCCACATATTGCCGAGTTGCGTAGACACTTGATATACAAAACACCAATTTCAGCCCTGAACTACACTTGAAGAAAACCTCTTTTTTTTTTAGGTGGGAAAATCATCTAATGACAAATCCCGCTCTTGGGCGGAGCGAGAGATAGTGTCAGACTTTTACTGACTAAAAACCCACTCCTGTTCCTTCTTTACCTTCGTCCCGAAGCCCCAGGCTTCGCTTTCACACTACCCGTGGCCCCAGTAGGCTTCAGCCCTACTGGGCCCCTACGATTTGCTGACATCTCCCTGAGGCGCGCGTGGAACAATACGCGCCGTCGACGACTTGGGCTCGGTCCGGGCAGTTACCGGACGGTCGGACGGCGAGCCACCCATTACTCGCCGTCCGCAAGCCCGCGCCTACGGTGCCTCACGCGATCGGCCGCCTCCTTTGTTAGCATTACTGCTTCGCAGAAGGAGGCGACCGCCTGCCACTCCTCCTCACTCCGGACCATGGCCTGTACCAATGCCAAGAAAACCTCTGAAACGACATTTTCTCAGTACCTACCATAGATTACACGCGGCAAACTAACTTACTGTATATTGCTCATGCAGGTGAACAACCGAGTGAATGACGCAGAGAGGCGGGCGGGCGGCGCCGCTGGCTGTGGTAGCGGCGCCGCGCTCTGCACTGCGCGCAGCCACGCCGGTACTCACGGGGCCACGTAGACGATGACGTCACACATTAGAAGACAACCAGACACTAACAGATTTAAACAAGAGAGAGAGAAATGGTAGGTGGATGGAACTCTTTAAACATCGATGGCTAAATTCAGTAGACTGTTGGCGCTATTTGTTTTTATATCGTCGCTTTGTTTTTTTCGCTAAATCTCATAAATGATAAGAACATGGGACACTGTGTTAACGAGCTCGGGCCAAAGTTATACCTCAAAGTCAAAGTAACCAGACTTTAACGTACGCCCTCTGTTTTTTTTTAAATTAAAATTACACTGCTTATTTATATTCAATTATAGTTTGAAATTTGGAAACGTTTTCGGATGCATTTCAGTTATTGACGTGTTGTAGCTCATAAATATACATACGATTTTTTCCGAGGTTCTCTAATTTTTAAGTGTTACAAGTTACTAAACTTGTTTATATGAAATTAGGACGTGTGTCATTCTAAGGCGATGAATTCACTCGGCATAATATCCATTGATAAAAACTAAACACAAAGAAAAATGATAATCATTGTAAACCAAAGAATCTTTGCTACTGTGGCTTCCCCACAGTTCTGTTGTTCATGGATAACTTGATGACTATTACTGAATTTAATCACGGCTATTAGTACTGTTATTTTATATTGAGCGGTGTCTTCCTAATGTATATAATGTGACTGTAATAAATCGCCCACACTAACGCAAAGCAAATCATTTTGCTAAGTACACTAAAGGCTGTAAGGACTTGTACAAGTCGACGAAACATGTTACGAATCTTTTTTTTATATACTTACGTTATTTCCTGTATTTTTACATTGATATTGATAAAATTATAGTGATATTAGCGTCACTCTTTTCTAATAAATGTTGTTCCAATTCTCAAATAGTTTAATTTCGACTTATTGTTGCTGGCCATTGGCATTTAAGACATTACTGAATAAAATATCAAGATATTACTAATAAAATTAATAATATTTTAACAAACAATTAAGTGCTTCTCTGGCCAGAGATCCACAAAAAATGATCTCTGCTACATTTTATACGAGGCTTTAAAAAAAAATCTTTTTGAAATATGTATTACTTAACATTTTGCTGCCAAACATACATAATCAATTTGTAGGTTGAATTTGATAAGATTGAATAAAAATCATGCAAAAAAGACTTCAGAATGAGATAGAGCTAGTACCGATTCTGGTACAACTAGTTAACATGACAAACTTTAGCTAAACTTGATCATTACGAGTCTCTGATAATTTGACAGCTACTGTCATTTTGATCTATCTCTTTCTAATTTCAACTGCTAGAAAAAAATAGTAATAGCTTATGTTCAATCCAATTGGTACACAACAGTATCACCACAACAGACCACTCTTTAAATTAGTATTATCGCCACATAGCTTAAAAACTTACTGAAATGCGAATCAAGCGCTTGAAGCGATTTCTTGTATTCTTGTTGACAAAACATTCAGCTGAAGTGTACATAATAATCGATATTATTATAATAATTAATGTTATTGATGCATAGCGTAGACAGGGGTGGCGAGAGACATGGAAGCTTTAAATGTTAATGTTTTAGGTATGTGCTACTTTTTAAATGTAGTATTATATTTATCACGAAACACCGTGCCAGTGGTGCCAGTGCTCCGAAAGAGTATGCTAAGTACTGTTATTATAACATTCAGCCTTATTTATAAAACTAACTATCCATATGCTTATTTTAAATACTGATTAGTGAATTCTAAATTTAAATTCTCTTTAAAAAAATTAATTAAGAACCTGCCAATCTATTTTTAAAATAATCACATGGTGTTTTTTTTTTACAAAAGGTTCAATGTGTTTAGATCGCAAACTGAAAGTTAGTTAGCAAAACTCGTGTCAAATGATTTGATTAGCTGTTATTATTCTAGCCGGCTAATCAAGAAATGGTTTCTCAGTCTTTGTACGGACTCTAGCTTCTTTATTATATCTTGTATCCAATTATCAAATATCTTTCTCCCGCCACTGCGCAAAAGCATCAAATATGTCGAGAGCCATAATTCAAAGTGGTGTGATTTGTCTTTAGTAAACCAAAGATTTTAGTATTGGTTTTATATTGTTAATGGTTGAAAATTATGACGATTATATAATTTTCTGGCCTATTTACCCAAAGGTTTTATTGTACTGTAGGGCGTTTGTATGAATTATATTTGAATTCGGAATTTGAGATAATTATCAAAATAAGGAAGAACAAACTTATTCTCGCTTTTCGGGCCTTAAATAAATGGTCACTTCAGAAGTAACCTTAAAATACTCGATTTCAAAGTCGATACTTGAGTTATTGGCGATCGATTAGAATTATCTCAAATTATGAATTAGTACAAAGTGCGATTAATAACATTCCTGTATTCCAAAAAAACTAACCAGCCATTCCAAAAATGTTGGCATTTAAATGTTTTTTTTTTTTTTTTAAAGAATTTGGCTCAGATAATATGAATCTCAATCGAAAGTTATTATTGTTAGCTATTATTTTTTTAATATTTTTATACATGTAATTCTATACAGGGTGAGTTTTTCAAAAAACCAATGATGCAGTTTTCATTTTTGTCTTAATCGTGCTTAGTGAGTATTTTTTTCACTACTCCAAGGTTACGGATTTGGCTACTTGAAAAATTCGTTCTGTATACCTAATGATATCTAATAATCACTTGCCAAATTATTGCAATATTCTCAACTTGCCTTTGTAACATTGCTTTTGCAATTAAAAATAGCGATTTTTTAAATTTTACCAGTATTTGTTGTATCATTCATACAATGTAAACATACCTCTTGTACCTATTACAGTTCAATGCTATTCAAATATCTTGTGAAGGATGGGATCACAGCTGTTTACTAGCTACATATTTTATTCGTATTATTCGAATATAATCGAGTGAGCTGTAAGCATAGGTTTGTCATAATCACATTACTCCAAATGTTTTATTTACGTAATAATTTCCACAGTCGATTCATAATATCCTTCTCTATGCATTATTCCCGTATTACTATTTTGATGAATTTACCGATATACTTCATGTAAGTCCTTATTATAATGTTAATGCTTGTTAGATGTTACTCCTATTAAGAATATTTCGAAGTTTAAGTCTATATTACGATATTATCTATGTATTAACACGTCATGCTCCCTGGCGGAACCACCTTTGCTGTAACAAGTATAAGTTACATGAAAAATTCTATGGAATGTCTATAAAATTCTAGTCCTATTAAAAAAAAGTCTATATCTCTAGTTTCGACGTATACTTTTATTTAAAGTGGTTGCGCTGCAGAGTATCCTTCCCAGCGAAACCACCATGATATTTCTATTACTATACATAGTATTTGCAAATATATAGTATCAAATAATTCTATAACAATTCTATATTAAACTGGCACCCCTAAATCTTCAATCTAATTTAAATATACGAACCAAACGGTGCCTCAAACTTTGTCTTCGAAATAGTCGCTAAGTGCCAAGATTAAAGTTTTTAGCAAATAACGTTTACTTCAAATATCATACAATGTCTTTCAGGCGTTTAGTTTAAAACATACAAGTAATATTTTATTATATTATATTTTCTTGTGTTTTAATTATTAGTTTTAATAGATTATTGTAATATTAAATAATATTAAGTGAAACATCTGTGCATAGGGGTGCCAGTTCAATATAGAATTGTTATAGAATTATTTGATACTATATATTTGCAAATACTATGTATAGTAATAGAAATATCATGGTGGTTTCGCTGGGAAGGATACTCTGCAGCGCAACCACTTTAAATAAAAGTTTACGTCGAAACTAGAGATATAGACTTTTTTTAATAGGACTAGAATTTTATAGACATTCCATAGAATTTTTCATGTAACTTATACTTGTTACAGGAAAGGTGGTTCCGCCAGGGAGCATGACGTGTATTAACTATATTTGAATTCGAAATTCGAGATAATTATCAAATCTAAGTCGATAATCGAATTTATGGCTTTAGATTGAAATTATCTCGAATTATTCATTTAAATATAATCATATTTCGGATACCAGTTCAATGGGTATGGTGCCCTCTATGTAATACGAATACGAATGATTCGTGGTACGAATTTGAAATTGGAACGAATTTACTCTTTTTAACGCGTTACTATTATCTGTATTTTTGATTCTGAAGTGTTCAAAATCGACTAAACAGAGTCTTTATTCCGACGAATGTAACCAAATGAAAGTGCCATCTAGAAGGCACTTGGTCGATTATAATGGCCTAGGCTGTCGCGAACTAAACGTCCGTCAGTATAAAAAAAATGGTTTTAATACTTGTAGTTGGTTTTCATAACATCTGGTGTTTCTTTATTTTTTTAAATGACCCCGTGTCAATGCGGATACGTTAAGTGCGCGACAAGCCAAAGCATATGAGATAGTTATTGATAAAAAACAAACTGTACCACGTAAAAATACTCTGTTACACTGTTAATGTATCGTCTATTATTATAGTTGTATTTGAATAAAATATTTGACAGGAGAATGAATTTTATTGATGAGTCTTCTCCATTTTGTGGTTCCTGACCGATTTATATACATACAACGTTTCGCTGACGACACGACATTAAATTAAAACCCTCGTAGTACTAGTCATATTAAAGGTACGTTATTCTTTTTCCGAAATTAGGTATTTATTGGATTCTTTGTGTTTTGTATTTTCTGTAATATCGCAGTTCTTCTAACCATGAAAGCTAATAAAAAACATTTTTTTTTTCATAATAAGAGTTCCAACATAGAAACTATGCATTTTAAAGAGCAAGCAATATCAATTACGTATACCTACGACTTTCTTCTAACAAAAGAAATTTGTGCTCTTGGTTTAATAGCTTTCGTTTTGGAAATAATAATTTTGTCTTGTTGCCGCACTGAGGAGAAAAGTTATTCGTGAGATAAAATTACCCACGTGAAAGTGATTGAAACAAAAATAGACATCCCATTCTTTAGCAGTTTTAAGTCCATATACATCATCAATATTGCATACCGCTTGAGACACATTGTTTCCACGGTAGAACTCATATTACAAAATAATGCGAGTTTTCTTATATTTCATACAAAAATAGTTACAAGTACTGCGATATTACAGAAAATACAAAACACAAAGAAACCAATAAATACCTAATTTTGAAAAAAGAATAACGTACCTCTAATATATAGTTTATTTGAACTTATAATTCCAAGTCAATCCAAAAATACCTATAACACTTCAAAGCAACCTGTTTTAAAAAACGGCAATTTCATACCACCCCTATTATTTTTCAGTTAGGGAAGAAAACACACGCCTGCAAAAAAAAAGCGCAGTTGATCGCTTACGATATTACTTCCTAAAAAATGTTGATATGCAGGAAGAGCAAAGCGAGTTCAGAAATGTTAGTTTTTATATACCAAACCTCGGCTCACTTTTTCTCATAACTATCGAATCGAATTGCGCTTTATGAGAGCTAACGAAACCAGTTCTAAAATTGTACCATCTGGCATTTTTTTTCATCCGAGCCGTTCATCACGCGTACTAGTAGCGAGTACTTACCTACGACCTATGATGACTAGCTCGGACTGTGAAATTCGCCTGGATTCGTCTTAAACCGACGCATAAGAAAAAATTCAATTCGATTCGACACACCTCGATTCGGCCTTAGTCGACGGCTAGGCTTCAGCAGTGTAGGAAGGTACTGTATGTACCTATGTATCGAGGCGAGCAGTGACATTTTGTGCTGTTTATTGGATTGCAGGTAGGGTTACCATATGACAGGCGTTTGCCGCATTTGACAGGCATTTTAAGATTTAGACAGGCGTGCGGCCGGCATTGGTCTGAGACAGGCATTTTTAAATTTCTTCAATTTCAAATTTCGCGCGAATAAAGAAAGAAATCGGCTGACAATTGAATCATTTTTCTGAAAATTCAGGCATTTTAGGTTCCATAGACAGGCATCCCTCTATTTACATAGGTATGGTAACCCTAATTGCAGGTAAAGTGGTTAACGCTAGAAATAAAAATACCCAATAATGCTCAAAAATAGGTATAATGTATATACTATATTATATACATAGAAAAACGAAAGAACCATTTTTCATTGGTGCGCATTTGATAATACACATTTTGCGAAAGTTTATATTACCGAAGTATGATATTGTACATAAAATAATGCGAATTGATATAAACAAATCAATAGGTATTACAAGAAATTAATTATGATTAAGAAACTATTCAATTGTAGCTTGTGATGTGGAAACATTCTGATGGTTATTAGATATTATTATTAATTTTATTCAACTTTTGCAATTTGATAACATAAAAGGCATTACATTTTTAAAACCAATGAAAAATCAATTGAAGAAACAAAAAAAAAACATATTTTCTGAAACCACCTTTAAGATGTTCCCAGTGAAGCATGACCTGCATACTTCAGTGTGTTATTTTATCCTTCGAACTTATGTTCTTTTACATTCGACTCTTATACTAAACGAAGTATAAAAGATGAACAAACATAGTCAGCAAAAAAATATAGTCTTCCTGTATTAAAATACCAGTCGTAATATTTAAAACAGAAAACCATATTCGCAAATGGTGGTTTCAGATAAAAACGGCAATCATCATTATTTAGCAAACGTCAACCTGATGGTAGAGGATTTAAATCCCTCGATTTAGTTCAGTCCGAAGTTGGTCCAAAGAGACGAGAACGAAAGAGGTTGGTTGGCCGGAGAAATGACTGGTGAGGCCGAGGGAGCGGAGGTGCCTTGTGAGCGCGACGCGCCGGCGGCGGCGCCGTTGTTGAACAACAGGGACGTCGACGGCGGCGCGCGGCGACGAGATGCCAGACCTCCGGTACCTGTTGGATAACGCAAGAGTATAATTATTACCAGCCAGTTCATTTTCAAGCCTAAGTAAGAGCCAGAAGGACTGTTCAGGACAGACAAAAACCGAGGAAAAAAAAATGATTAGTTACAAACAGGACATCGTATAATTTGATAGGTTTATTTATACCCACAGTCGCCTGGGCAGTTAAATTACTCAAGTTGAATTAAGAATTAAAACTTAGCAAACATTGTAATATGAAATGGAATCTCTGGTTACGGAATTCGGTCTTGTAAGTATCGACGCCCCACATGTTTGTAAGTACCTACTTTAGCATACCCTAAATCTAAGAGGACCAAGTGGATTGATATATATGTGGCTTGGTTCGCAGGCCTACTTAGGATTCCCTTTTTATTTTACCAGCTGCTGCTAGCGGCTTCGCCCATGTTATAGTAGAAAATTATCCCGAGGAAGAAACTCCCGGAATAAAAAGTACTCTACGTGCTATTCCAGGTCTAGTCACTCCGTCTACCAAGTTTCATTGGAATCCGTAGGTAAACAAACCCGAAACACAAACTGGCTTTTATAATATTAGTGTAATAATCTTAGATATCGACTGTGAACTGGCAACCGGTCCTATCTCAATTTTTTGAAGATTTCACTTTTTAATGCCATTTTATACTATTTAATACTCCACATCATTGCAAGAAATCCTAACTCAAATACATTTAAATTAGGCGGCAGAATTGGCTTCATTCAACTAGTACTAACTTCAACGCGCAGCGAATGCGAGCATTTTATCCTATCTCGCTAAATGTGTACGGACTTGAACGCGATTTCGCGCGCTCTTGAAACAAATAACTGTTTTATGTGGATTAATTAGGTTTCTGTGCCCTAAGTTATAAATTGACATTATTGGGGACTTCTAGTAGCTGAAATGGTAAGTTTTGTTGTAAATTTATTATTAATATTTAAGATTTCTACGTTAATAATCTGTAAATCGAGATAGTACATTATGCATTGCTGTTCAAAGTTTTGACAGGTTGGAATTATTCAGAGATAGGACTTCTTGGTTCTATTCAACTAAGGATAACATCAACCGAAAATACGTTTCATTAGGTTTACCAATAAATATCATCATCATTTCAGCCGAAAGACGTCCACTGCTGGACATAGGCCTCCCCCAAGTGTCGCCACAATGAACGGTCCTGTGCGTCTCACATCCATCGGACTCCCGCAACTGTCACCAAGTCATCGGTCCACCTTGTAGGAGGCCTTTCAACACTACGTCTTCCGGTCGTGGTCGCCATTCCAGAACCTTTCGGCCCCAACGGCCATCCGTTCTGCGAGCAATGTGCCCTGCCCATTGCCACTTAAGTTTGGCGATTCTTCGTGCTATGTCGGTGACCTTGGTTCTCCTGCGGATATCCTCATTCCTGATTCGATCCCGGAAAGAAACCCCGAGCACAGCCCTTTCCATTGCCCTTTGGGTGACTTTAAGTCTTCTGATGAGGCCCATTGTAAGCAACCACGTTCCGGAGCCATATTTCATCATTGGCAACACACACTGGTTATAGACTTTCGTCTTGAGACACTGTGGTATATTGGACGAAAAGACATTAATGCCTAGCCCTCTCCATTTCAGAACCTTGAAGACATCCTCCATTGCTACCATGAACCGTTTCGGAGAAATAACGTCTCCCTGCCTCACGACCCGCTGCAAGAGGATAGGTTTCGAGGTCTGGTCTTGTATTCGGACTGACATGGTGTTGTTTTTGTACAAACACTTCAGCACTTCGATGTACCGATAGTCAATTTGGCACCGTTGGAGAGACTGCAGTACAGCCCAAGTCGCAATGGAATCAAAGGCTTTCTCGTAGTCCACAAACGCTAAGCAGAGAGGCTGATTATACTCCTTAGTCTTCTGTATAACCTGCCGCAGCGTATGTATGTGGTCCACGGTGTTGAAGCCGGCTTGTTCGGGAGGCTGGAAGTCGTCGAACCTGCGCGCGAGACGGTTTGTGATGACTCTGGAAGACAGCTTGTAGACATGGCTCAGAAGCGAGATGGGCCTGTAATTCTTAAGCAGGGCATTATCGCCCTTCTTAAAGAAGAGTACCACCACGGCGTTTTTCCTTCGAGTATGACGGAATCAAATAGTTTCTGAAGGGCCTTAAGGACCGGTTTTCCACCCGCCTTCAGGAGTTCAGCCGTAATTCCGTCCTCACCCGACGCCTTGTTGTTTTTCAGCTGCTTCAGAGTCTAGGTATAATGTCGAGTCAATCTAGCTCTTGGGTCGTTTGCTAGATTTGCAGCGAGTTTAGTGATAGACGTGTATAACTGTCCATAAAAAGCCTCGATCTCTCCCAGAAGCTCCGATTTGGTGGATATGACTCTGCCATCGTTGGTCTTCAGTTTCGTGAGCTGGCTTTGCCCAATAGACAGATCTCGTGCAAATACTTTAGAGCCCTTATTCCGCTCAATCGCATCCTTAATCCTTGCGGTATTAAAGCGGCGAAGGTCGCGTATCAGAAACTTCGAGATTTGTCTATTGAGCTGCCGGTATTATGCACGCATCGTCTGAAGACTGCAGAATCATTTCACGTCTCTTCTTCATTAGCTCGAGGGTCGGATCAGAGAGCTTTTTGTTGTTATTTGTACGGTGAGTCTTGAAAAACTTAGACCCGACCGTATGGACAGTTTCCACGAACCCATCGTTATATTCGTCCACGGAGCTTCCTAGGCACTTAAAACGATTGTGGAGTTCGAGCTGAAAGCTCTCGGGGTTTTGGATCTGGATTTGTGCTGGACGGAGCGTAGACTTCATCAGTCGAGACCTTTCAAGCTTATTATTAATATTCAATGTGCCTCTTACCACGCGGTGATCACTTCCAGTTTTCACCGCGTTGATCTCAGAGACATCATTGAATATTTGCTTTTTCGTCGACAGAATGAAGTCAATCTCATTTCTAGTTGCACAGTCAGGACTTTGCCAGGTCCACTTTCACAGTGGTTGCACCTTCAAGATTTGAAAGCTGTCATTCCACAAGACTGTCATAACTTTTATGATAATTTGCCTTATCAGGAATAACTAGAATCAGTTTCCTGCCTGCCTGACTTTCCTACCTAAAAATGTTCCTTTATTATTAATAAGTTAGTTTTATTATAAAGGATAATCTTTTGATAATGTCCTATCGTTATTGTTTTATTTTGATTTTGAAGATAGCCCATATTGTTCCAAGTAAAAAGTCCTATGTTTGTTCTTGTATTGATTTATATTGTCCTATCTCGATTTTATATTGGAAGGAAGCATACAATGTTACTTTTGTTTTTAATTACATGTGCAATAAAAATATTTAAAAACTACGTATTTTTATTTAACATACGAGATGCTGTATAAATGATGCAAACATGTTTTTTCTTCATCCTGTAAAGTTGTCAAAATTAAGATAGTACCGGTTGCCAGTTCACAGTCGATATATATGGCGGTGTAAAGTATAACCGGGTGGAAAACAACCTCTTCTATAAGAATAAGAAAAAAATGTGGAAATAAGTTCCTCAGACATGTTACCTTGTTCAGAGCCCTCCGGGCAATACTTGATAGTGTGTGCCCGGTCGCCAGTGGCGCCACACCGGGGACAGCGGAAAGCGCGCAGAACTGGACACAGCACACGACCGCGCCAGTCCTTCAGAGCGTGAGAAGTGTAGCACTCCTCGTTCTCTCCGTTGTTCTTGCAGAATGCGCATTCCTACATTTAAAAAACGAATACCACATAATAACAATCCTCTTGACCGAATTCTGGGCATGCCGGACAATCTAATCGAAGACTAGCCAGCGCAGCGCAGGAGATATTATAGTAAGCAAACAACTCAATTTCCCGGGTCTGACTAAACTGCTGTCATTGGTTGACTGGTGGGTGATAACCAATGACAGCAGTTTAGTCAAACTCATGTTGTGTTTGACAACCTGCAGTGTTATCACGAGCTCTTAACGGGATCCCGAAACTGAACTGTATACAGGGCGTATAGCTCCATCCCTCTTGACATTTTAACACGTCATGGTAAGTCCCCTTCTGCTTCATTAAACTTTGTCTTGATTGGCATTGCTCTTAATAGTGTCATCAATATATAGATATAAAGAGAAAAATCCTGATTCGCTCACTATTTGACCCATCAACGCTCACCCCAAAACCTAGGTACCTTAGTGGAATGCTGAAATATTACACAGTGGTTCCCATAATATCTCTACATTATATAGGTGTATCCACTAACTCTTCTTAAAGCACGTAACGCAATGCAATTTACAATAAAAAACACCAGTTACTACAATATAAGCAACGAACAAAACTAGATTTTTCTGAACTTCCACGGGCTAGAGAGTATAGAACGAACGAATTTTCTGTCAAATTGCTAGGGTCTTTTTTACATAGCATGGGTAGGATAACAGCAGGACGAAAATATGCATCCACATCCACATTGTATGAATTTGACAGCTGTCACCCGCACCATCCTATAGCAATTTGTAGTGTAGTTGAACTAACTTACGTTGGGTAAAGCGCGACGCATGCGGCGATCGCTGCGTGCCTTAGCCACCTCTTGCAGGAAATCGTACAGTAGACTGGGGCGAATAGAACGCAGCACGGACAGCTGCTCCCGAGTTAACATCGACACGTAGTTGTTTGCTGACGTTATGCCTGAAATTATATCTCTAAGTAATAAACCTAACAACTGGCTCTCCGAACGACCTATGCGCGTATTGATAGATGTGGCCAATCCACACACAGTTTTTGGAGAACAAGAGTCCTTTAATTATTGGTAGGGATTTCTCTTCCCACAATTTTTATAATTAAGCCAGAAGTTTTCAGAAAGTCTACTAATAAAGTCTAATATTTTTGAATGGTTGATAACTACATTATGATCATAACATAATTATGATCATAACATAACATAGTAAACATAGTTTTCCTTCACCGTTTTTGAGAGCAGCAGTGGTGATGAAATAATTTACACAAAGTCTGGCTGGGTTTGACTTTGAATCCATGACCTCCAACTCCGAAAGTCGAGGTCGTTACTACTGGGCCACCACTGCTCTCATTATGATCATATTAGCTAGTAACACAAATAAAATACTTCAAAATAGAAGGTACATACTTTTGACGAGAAAATCGAACGAGTCCATCATTTCATTGTTTCGTGAGTTTTGTAAATTTGTATTATCTGGCCACATGTTAGATGTTCCAGATTCCGAACGGCTGCTGTAGCCTGCAATCAAACATTTTATCGCGACATGTTCCTGAGCGTTGAGGTAAGTTATTTCTACGTTATGCAATCGAAACGTTAAACCACGTTTGGCTCTCTGCCCCCCTAGCCAAGTTACAACTGTTTCGTTTCGATTCTCTTTTCGTTGATCGCCTCGAGTTGGCCACGCCTCCTATTTCTTTGTTCTGACCACGTGACTGAGCATTGAGATGACGTCAGAACAAAGGAATCAGAGGCGTGGCCAACTCGAGGCGATCGACGAAAACAGAATCGAAACGAAACGGTTGTAACTTGGCCAGGGGGGGCAGATTGGTTAAAAGTTTGGAGCGAGCCAATCGGAGCGTCAAACGTCTTAAAAGTGTCGATCGCTTTACCGTAAAACAAACTCACACTACTCGTTCAGTGCTGAACATCAAAGTTTTACATTAGTTAGTAAAAGGTATAAAGACCAAATTACCTGTAAAGTAGTTACTGAGGCTGGCGTCGTCATTGAAGGCGTCAGATCCGCTGATGCGCATATTTGTCAACATCTCTTCCATATCGGCGACTGAGCCGACAGAGGGCGCTGGGAAAAAACAAAGACTATGAGCTTGATAGCCTGCTACGTAAGTCCAGAACATGGCACTAGCTGATGTAGGTGACGATATGATACCAACATTTGATCGCAGGTTTGCTATGCTTATTCTGTGAAGTTGAAGAACGCATTTAACAAGATGTTTCGAAAATTGTTGGTCATATTTTTAATACAATACAACTTTGGCTTATCGAAATAAACAACTTTCTTCATAAAAGTGATAGTGAATGCCGAAAAACAAATTGGACCTTCCATATTAATTTTAATGAGCTTATGATAACTTTGTACGGAGTCTTTTTTTGAGAATTTAGTAAAAGTTGTTCATTTCCATGAACACAAGCAGTATCTAAAATATGACCACTGACTCCGTTACGCCCTGTAGGTAGGGTGATCCAATTCTAATTAACAGTTAAGAATTGAATCCTTATATCTATTGAGTTATCTTTTATTAATATAATATTTAGTAACACTCGTTTATTGCGAAATGTGATGTCAGTCTCAGTCAAATCGCAGTCTCTAGATACATTCTGCAGCAGCTGCTTTGTTCAAGGTAAATTTAGATGAGCTTGTCGTCGATTTAACTTGATTTTTCCAACGATACCGATGTTCAAATAGACGCAACTCATGAAAAATAGGCGAGCATGATCTCGGCAGCAAGATGACTGAATTGACTGCAAATCAATTCACAGTTCTTAAGTATTGTTATTTCTGTTTAGATTAACTGAGTAGTTGTAATTCTTTGAGCGATAGTATAAGCATCGCGATAAATCATGCGTTATTTATTATTGACAGCTGTCTAAGTAAATTACAGTGATTACAAAACATGGGATCGTCGAATGGGTCAATCTTTATAAACGATCAAAAACGCGTTAGATCGCAGAACTATCTTCGGGTTGTTTATACCGCGTACATCGAAGGATTGGAACAATTTGCTTGCAGTGGTCTTCCCGTCTGATTATAATTTAGGTGTCTTCAAGGCTAGAGTGAATAGGCTCTTAATAAACTAGTGCCATTCACCATCAACGATTGCATCACTGCTTACTGTCAAGTGGGATCGCAGTCAAGGACTAGTTTATATAATTAAAAAAATACTATCTGGATTCGTCTGTGTGGGACTGAACCGGAAAGCATTGCAGAAAGGATAGCCAAACAGTGGGTGAATCCACGTGACACCTGGCACCTAACCCAAGGAGTTACCGAGATACGCTACTCATCAAGCGTGGCAAACAAATGAATCTGTAGACCATTTCAAGGTTTTAAATATGCTATGCTCGGCAGTGGCATAGTTAGTCCCAAAGGGGACCCTGTATCATTAAATTATTGTGTTTTTTTTTTATATAGATCCGATTAACACAGACGTAGTTGCGGTAGGCTACGACGGAAATGGTCAATGGATAACGTGTTACGAATTTTTGCACACGTCGAGGCCCCTGTAGTCCGGGGGCCCCGTACCATTGATTCGGCTGATACGTTGGCAGCTACGCCCCTGATGTTAGGATCCCACAACCACTAAAGCCACCCTTCAAACTACAATGAGCGTAGGAAGCGGTTACGCACTTGAATAATTAAATATGCATACCTGAATCAGCAACTTTGGGTTCCTGCTGTGTCAGCAAGTTCAACAACTCGTTACCAGCAAGACCATGCATCATCGGTGTCATGGAAGACATAACGCCTTCTGGGTGACCTGCGTTCCTAGTATCTGGGAACGGGAAGCTGTCCTGAAAATGGAAGAGTTGGCATCAGTGATAGGTATTTATGATTAGCTGATAATAATCAAAATGATCACTTGCCTACCCACATACAGTTTGCGTACCTACCACGTACGAGAAATGTGACCTACACGTGGCACAACTTAGAAAAGGCGATCGTCTAACGGTGAATGTCGATAGGACAAGATTATTAAATTTGGTAGAAATTGATTAAATCACAGTTTGTAGGTATAACAATACGATCTAAAAATAGTCATGTCACTTCAAATAAAGAAATTTTAATTTTAAAACTACAGAAGGTATCTCGTCAAAATGTTATTTTTCCGAAACAGGATAGCACGAAATGAAATTATCATATCGATCACAAACGTGATAAATTGAATAAACGTGGTAAATATATATATTCAAACGGTCAGTCAGACAATTTGTTTCGAAGATCTGTAAAATATGCAGAAGCATCAAAAATACTCACGGTAGTTGATGTAGGATTGGGATCACCAGCAAGTGTAA
Organism: Mythimna impura; assembly: GCA_905147345.3. Lineage (NCBI taxonomy): Eukaryota > Metazoa > Arthropoda > Insecta > Lepidoptera > Noctuidae > Mythimna > Mythimna impura. The sequence goes on along the minus strand of LR990353.1, from coordinate 17,566,310 downwards.
AAATTGGTTTTTGATCTTCCATATTAATGAAACTCACCGATACCGAGTCCATTTCAATAATTTTATCAAATTTCAAATCTCCGTGTAACTAAATAAGACGAACTAAACACGATGTAAGCTGCCGGCGATAGAAAGAACTCAGAGTATCGTAGCTGCACCCTTTATACTAATTACCTTTCTTACAAACGCATACCAATAACTACTCATAGAAAACTTGTTTTGAAGCAAGGTTAACCATCTACCCTCATAATAAAAAAAAACACTGAATATTCTCACTATATTTCTACTAAAACTATTATGGTACAAATATGTGTAAATATTCCATCAATGTTTTGTCTTTGCTGTTGTCTATTAATAAAGAGGTAGATACGTTTTGATTCATCAATTAGCAAAAATATTATCTAGGAGGGTAGTTTCCTTTACAAATCCTTATCTCGTTCGATCTTTGGAATGTTGTAGTCTTTCGATGTTCTCGAATGTATATTATGACCGTAAATGCGAATAACCAATCACTCAGACAGAGTTATGGTTTTAAGAATACTGCCCAGTTTTGAATCTCGTTTTTTCGTCTTTGAGCAGAGCGATTAAATGAGTCGGGTTGTCTTAAAGTTAAGCTGTCATTATTACAATAAATAATACCATGGGAACAGGATCTCAGCTACCGGTGCATGGTGGCCAGAGTTTCTTAGAGAGGAGTTACCTACCAATACTCCTGTCCAGGAGTACTGCTCTCTGGATCAAGCCCTTGATCCAGCTGCCCAACAAAAGCCTCCTCAAATGTTTTTGCTGTTAAACAATTACTCGTTACCTATTTTATTATTATATCCTTTATATTTCATGATCCTTGGATCCGGGAGAGTAGCAACACCTTTTGGGGTGGGAAATCATCAAATAATTCATACCGCCCTGGGTGGAGCAAGGAGTGTCAGACTTCTACTGACGAAAACCAGGCAGTCCTTAATTCTTTATCGTACATCTCATCAGCATGGCTTAAATTATTGACACAAATTCTTCCAATTTTGCATTCAACAGGTGAGCTGCTGAGTGCTGAGCCCAGCAGTATTTTTTTTTACGTCTGGTAATCATGCTATAGCATCTCCCGCCCTTGGGCGGAACGGGAGGGCGTATCAGACTTTTACTGACTAAAACCACACGTGTGTCCTTCAGTTGCCCTTTGCGTTCTAGTACGGGTTTCCCGTTTAGAAATTCCCCGCAGTCCTAGCTAGTATGCATCGGCCTTGCTGGGCCCCTACGGTTTGCTGACATCTCTTTGAGGAGCGCCGTGTCAACAGTCGTCAACAGCGCTTAGTGATCAAGCGCTATTGACGACTGTGCTCGGTCCGGTTAATTACCGGACGGCCAGACGGCGAGCTACCCATTGCTCGACTTACGCAAGCCCGCGTCTACCGTTACTGGTGGTCGGGGTCGGAATCTCGGCGGCTGGAACGTGAGGACTTTCGTTCCCTCACGCGTGCTGCCTCCTCCTTCACTAGCATTACTGCTTCGCAGAAGAAGGCGACCGCCTGCCATTCTTCCTTGCTCCGGACTAGCCTAAACCAGGGCCCGGCGCGAAAGGTCGCTGCCGCCGATGGCCTCCACGAGGACACGGCGGTGCTCTGCCCAAGCGGGGCACAAGCCCACCGTCCGTCCCACTCGAAACGGGCGGCCCACACAATGGTGACACCCGGGCGTTTCTTCCGCCTGAATCCGATGCAGGAACTTCCCGAACTTGCCCTTAACCTGCGTCATGTGGAAGGTGAGGACGCCGTGTTGCCGCTCCAGCAATTCCTCAAAGAGGAGACTTGCCGCCGGAATTATGGCGTGCAGAAAGAGGTTCTCAACACTGAATAAGCACCTCCACACCATAGGCATCACAGACAGTCCCCTGTGCAGAGCATGTTTGGAGGGGGAGGAGACAATCGCACATGTGCTCCTAGACTGCACAGGTGTCACTGAAATACGCACACGAACCTTAGGATCCCCGAACTCCCTTATTAATGTCCTGAAAAACCTAAGAGGTCTTATCTGTTTTTGGAGAGAGGTGGGCTGGTTGGAATAAGCCCACCTAAGATTATGGCTGGCATGGGCCACGTACAATGGTCCATATAGGACTAAGTGCGGAAACCATACAGAAATAGAAATAGAAGAGGTTCTCAATTCGTTTGTATTTTTTATTTTATGTTTGTTAGAACGCCTCTGATGAAGTGGAACTGACAAAGAATGGAACTTCACACTCACATAGATAACACAATGAAGATAGTTAAGCAACTTTAAATATATGAATAGTTATGTTAAAAATGGTTCGTCGTTCATCATTGAACTGATTTGATACTGACTTATGGCCAAAGTGCATCTCGTGACAATTCTAATAAGTCCAAACACGGCTAGGTTACATTGATTAATTACGGAGTTCCAATGCCTTCCTTCCTGCTCCATCATCATCATCAGATCACTTCGATGATACCATTATCAACGTAACTATTCAGAACCATTCATTTATTTGTATTGTCATAGTCACTTAACTATCTTCATTGTGATATCTATGTGAGTATGAAGTTTCGTTGACCATTTCTGGTCTTCTTCATCAGTTCCACTTCATCAAATGTTACTTTTTGACTGTAAATGCTTAAGTCCTCGATGAAAGTACCAAAATAACTATATGGTTGCCTATAATATTTGAGGAGTTCCCTCGATTCCTCATGGATCCCACCATCAGAACTAGATTTTGAAAAAAATGGGACCAATCTGGAAGCATATCCTACAAGGGAAAAAAACAATTTTGCAAATCGGTCCATAAACGACGTAGTTAAGAGGTAACAAACATAAAAAAAAATGATTAAAAAATACAACCGAATTGATAACCTCCTCCTTTTTTTGAAGTCGGTTAAAAAGCCTGAAAGAGCCGTTTTTAGAAACATGAGAAAGCCGGATGAAAGAGCGAGCTCGATCATTTTATTTCCTTTCACCAAAAAACTCTTTTGCCTAAATTTCCATCCACCCCAAATACATTGGTATGGTATGGTATGAGTCACTTTGCAAAGCAGCTCAAGGAAACCCATTTGCAACATTTGCTACTACTCTGGAGCGTGCGCGCCTGCTGGCTGTAGGGAAGTGGGTGTGGGGTCCCTGGCTCCACGCACTACCGTCGTCGTTCCTACACACTTTCGACAACACAGCTTTCCTCCTCGCTATTTCCCTACATCTAGGTGCTCCCAGTTTTTCTTCTCATCGCTGCCACTGTGGCGAAGTTGTCAACAACCTTGGTAACGGTCTGTCATGCAGCCAAAGCGAGGGTCGTATAGTGTGGCACGCGAATATTAATGACATTATCCGACGCGCTCTTGTCACTATCGGCGTTCCGGCCGTATTGGAACCCCATGACCTGGCACGCGCCTATGGCAAGAGACCAGACGGTATGGTTTTATTTCTATGAAAAAATAAAAATATTTAAAGAAAAACAAAAAACCCGACTACGTCGAAACTAATTTTAAAAAAATACGTAAAAAAATTAACTTAGATAAAAACTAAAAAGAAACAAACAAGCCCAGTAGTTTAGAATTCTGTTATGTAATACTAAATAATTACACAATTTAAATAGTTTTATAATCGATACACACATAAAACAAATCATACATTCTAATGCAGAACAGAACGACTCACAGTCGGGGCCCATTCAAATTTTACCAATCAAATCTTCCCAAGGGGCCCCGACTGTGAGTCGTTCTGTTCTGCATTAGAATGTATGATTTGTTTTATGTGTGTATCGATTATAAAACTATTTAAATTGTGTAATTATTTAGTATTACATAACAGAATTCTAAACTACTGGGCTTGTTTGTTTCTTTTTAGTTTTTATCTAAGTTAATTTTTTTACGTATTTTTTTAAAATTAGTTTCGACGTAGTCGGGTTTTTTGTTTTTCTTTAAATATTTTTATTTTATTTTATACTTTTTAGTTACGATTCATTGACTTCGTTATAAGATGGTAAATTTCGCAATCTAGTCATTTCATTGAGGGAGTTAATATCGTGGGGATTATTAAGTAACTTGCGGTGGTCTAAACTACTGATGATTAGTCCCTCTAGAGACCTAACTCGGCTCAAAGCTACATATGCTTGACCTTTTGCAAAAATGCGTGAACTTAAGTCAACCACAGCTCGGTCCAAAAGTCCAAAGTAGTTCCTTGGAGCTTGTGTACAGTTACACCCCAGCACAATATCAACGGCAACATTTTTCGCTCTATTTTACCCTGTCCGCGAAGTGCATCGAATTCTGTCGTCGATGGTTCGATTCTGACTCCTACTCCAGGAACATTGTTTTTAATTGCTTTGTCGTCAAATTCTATATAAACAGCTTGTGGCAATTCTCCGGGTTCCAATTGGTCCCTCCGAAGAGCTGGCCACTCAATTGTCCTTATAACACCCATTGCTCCGTTAACAAGACCATGGGTAACATTCAAATTTCTTCGTAACATAACTCGTGATCCTAAACCGATTGTTAAATATTTAACGATTCTTCCAGTTTTGTTAGGATCATCAGAAACATATACCTACATATTTCGGTTTTTGACCATATGTTTTCGATTCTACTGATATATCAACTGCATGTAATTTATACAACCTAGTAGTTTTTGCCAACATAGTTGTCATCTTTTGCTTATGTTCATCGACCTGTCTAGTAGATGGGAAAACTCGAATGATTTGATTTACAAACGTGCATCAAATGAACAACGCCATCTATCGAGTTTGGTGGTAAACTTTTTTTTACCAAAAATATTTGTTCTTCATGATTTTTCACTGTTTTTTTTTATTTGTGTATCGTTTATACTTGAAATGAAAACTTAAATCAATAAGTAAGAAAATTAGCGAGAATGATTGTTTTGTTAAACAACTTTAAATCGTTATATATCCTAAACTATTATTTAAAATGAAAAATGATAAAAGGAACCTAAAGATGATTTTAAAATACCTATTCAACGACACCCCACTTGACATAGTTCATCGACTTTTTTTTTTTCATTTTGACAATATGGCGTCTGGTTGTAGCTGTGGTGAATTTTGATTACTGCCATGTCTTTAGTGACACTCGCAAGGTTAAGACGAATCGATTGACGTAAGAATTATCAAAATCGGCCTACGCATTTGGTCTCTAGAACGCCACATAGAAACAAACATACATACATACATACATACATACATACATAGACTGATAAACACATTACCCTCCTTTGCGTCGCGCAGTCGGGTAAAAATGGGTAGGCCTTGAGTGTGGGATACTACTTGGATCGATACTCTTGCGTCAACCCATCTCTCTAGCTCGTTGTATTGTACTGGGTTTTTTTAGGTGGGAAATCATCAAATGACTTCTCTCGCCCTAGGGTGGAGCGAGAGGACGTGTCAGACTTTTACTGACTAAAATTCACTCCTATGTTACTTCTTTACCTTGCGTTCCGGGACCCCGGTTTTTCCTTTCAGAAGCAAACCCATGGCCTCAGTAGGTTTTGACCCTGGTGGGCTCCTACGGTTTTGCTGACATTTCCTTGAGACGCGCGTGGAACACTATGCGCCGTCGACGACTCGAGCTCGGTCCGGGTAACTTACTGCCACCCACCACACCAATCAACCGGGCACAAAGTTCGTTTAGAACTGCTGCTGACAAATTCCTGATATCAATTTGTCCAACCTGGGAATCGAACCCACCCAAGCAGCAAAACCTTGTCCTAAAGCAGTCCAGAACGTTTTTCAGGAACTAATTGGTGTTACTGAGTGGTACCATAATAGACCAAAGAACGTTTAAATAACCCGGATTGGGCGCAGTTATATCGTTATTCGCCGATATAGCAGTTGCAGCTTCGGCATACCATTTTTGACCTGTTAGATTGATGTTATAGTGAGGGATATCACCAAACGGTGATGTAGTAGCCACGGTAACGCTGTTATTGTACTTTTAGGTTTTATAATAATGATTGTAGTTCTTTTACATTTCTATATATTATAGTAATACGTTCAATCATTCGTTCATTCTCATACAATTGGCGTTGTTAAAGTGATTTTGTGTACACTTACATTTCTAATTTCATCAAATCGTGCTAAGTAAAATTACAATATATATGTATTATGGCGACCATGCAATAGTAAAATGCGCTAGTAGTAGCATCCAAGGCACTGAAATAGAGTTGCGGTCATAATTTTATTGACAAAGTAGGCATACTTTAGTACATAATTTTTAAAGCCCCTCCTAAATTAGTAAGTTTTATCTAAATTAAAATAAATTAATCGAAGACTAGTTCCATAATTTTCCATTATAAGGTCACTGGAACAATTTGTGACCCACGGATGCCCCCCAAGTTGAAGGGTAAAATCTACAAGTCCGTGATAAGACCTGTCATACTGTATGGATCAGAATGTTGGGCTGTGAAAAAGACGGATGAAAAAAGATTGCATGTAGCGGAGATGAGAATGTTGAGATGGATGTGTGGTGTGACGAGAATGGATAAAGTGAGAAATGAGTATATTAGAGGAAGTTTGAAAGTGGCGCCAGTGACTGAAAAGTTGAAAGGGAATCGTTTGTCTTGGTATGATCATGTAAAGAGGAGAGATGAAACGCATGTTACTAAAAGAGTTATGAGTATACATGTGGATGGGTGGAGAGGGAGAGGGAGGCCAAAGAAAAGATGGATGGATTGTGTGAACAGTGATATGAAAGAAAAGGAAGTTAGTGATAGCATGACGGTTGACAGGATAGAATGGAAGAAAAAAACATGTTGTGCCGACCCCAAATAAGATGGGACAAGGGCAGGAAGATGATGATGAGAATAAAATAGTGGTATCGTTGGCGACTACATGCCTTATATAGTACTATGATCAAAATAGTGGCCGCCATTATGGATAATAAATTAGGGTTCCATTGAAATCATAATATTATAAACAATTCTCGTATATTAAAAACCTCTTTATCTTTTCTAGTGTCTTCACATTTGGTCGATTTATGTGAATAAAAATGTATGGGGCAGCTGAATTTTTTTTCTTTGTCGAATTTTCGTTTCGAATATTTTTATTAATAAGCATGAAAGAGAAAACATTTCAGCCTCGGGTCAACAACTATTTAAATTTCACCTTGTATATGGATGATGTTTTAGTAGAGAGATAAACTATAATATATAATTACAGTCTGTTACAGGTATCTAAAAACCTATTATACAATCATTCTAAACAAGTGTCTTTGAAACTAGTGTAAAAAGTTTAATCTACAGGGATTTAAAAACTCCTATAGCATAAATTCCTCACATAAGAAAGAAACAAAATTCAGTTATATCACCAAAGTGCTCTATTTTTGAGCAGTCATGAGTATTAAAACACTTTTTACACCACCTGCTCGATAATGCCTTTTTATATTTCACACAACCATCACTTAAAGCAAGTCATTCTGTCCCTAGGGAATAATGAGATTTGAATTTGGAACGTCAAAAATCGTCAACATTAAGGGAATGAAAATGTACGAGCATCAAACAAGTTTATTCAAAATTCAAACTGGCCAGTAACCAAAAATAAAAAAAAACCAGAATAAACCGTGGTTACTGACGAGTTTAAAAAAAAAGTAATTTTCTATATCACTTGTAAAAAATTAAAACTATAGAATCTTAGAGCATTGAATTTTGTTTGTTTCAAATCTCAAAACATGTTGAGTGATTAAATAATACTTATATTTCTCCAATATATGATTTCTTTTTTTTCAAAATTGTCTTTTAATTATCTCACAGATGGTGTAAAAAGTAGAGTATCCAACACGGGGATAAAGCTGTCTTTGTCTTGGGCGGCTTGAATTCCTCACTTCACTCAGGTTTCTTTATTAACTCCCTCGCAATGCTCGGGAGTTAATTATATAAATCCCTCACTGACGTTCGGGATTAAAATTAGCAACCTTCGTTTCGTTCGGAATTCAACATGCCGCCCGCGACTTAAAGACACTGCTTTATCCCCTAGTCACATAATCTACTATTGTACTATATCAGATACATAAAAACGCTTTAAAATAAAAAAGTTTTAAATAGCACACAAACCATCCATTTTTATTTTCTTCCACCTTCATGTATCAATTTGAAATTTAAACCGTAACTCCCTGTTTTTTTTTTTTGTTTAATCTTACTTTTTCTACTATGGCTTTAGCTTGTAGCTGCCTTTAATGTAAACTCCGTTCTGGTAGGTGCCACCACGACAATACTACTACGATTAAATAGGTGCTTTCTTGTTGTCGTCGGTGGTACCTCCCGGCACGGAAGTTATTGAGGCCGCATTACAATATGCTGGAACGGTGGATTCCAGGTACCACGATTGGATTCTCGGAGTAGGAACTCGTTCTTCAGCGTATGGCTGCGCGGGCTGCCGGTCCGCTAGGGGAGTCGCAGGCCGAAGGCCCTGAGAACCTGCGCTGCTGAGCTGAGCGAGACTTCGTTCTCGTCGTGCCAACAACCTTCGCCGTACTTCGCCTTCCTGAGCATCTGCCAACCTCCACTTCCGGCCTTAGGGGTGGTCGGGTCTGCAACTGCAAGCTTCGGAAAGTACCTGTCCCTGCAGAAGTGTTAATAGATGATCGTAACCCACAACCTACAAATTTGTGTGCCTCCGACTGACTCGGCAATATATATCTTAGTTTACCTGGTACGCACTTGTTTTTTTTCCTTCATTACCGTCCTAGTTTGGGGGGTAGGGGGAAATAGAACGGGTGGAGGCTACATCACAAAATTAATGTATTGTTGAATTTCAATGACCGCTATTGAACCAGGCCTATAATGGTAAATATAAAACTTTTACAGATCAAATTAGATACAAAAGGGTAACGATCAACAATTATATAGAGCAAACTAGTTCTATACATGTTTTCGTAAGCCTTTTATAGTATCTGTCTATAACAGTTGTATAAAATGGTAATGTAAATGTTTACATCACTAGCTTATAGATATTTTTTTCTGTATAAGCTTATAGTGCTAAAATGTCTTGTCAAACGCCTTTATTCAACGTGCTATCACCATAAACACCGTTATATTACGTTTACAAAATTCTTTTGCGAAATAAGCTTTAGATAAAGTACAATTTTGCTGCTTGGGCAGGACCTCGAGCACAACAGCGATGTAGGCGACTATTTTAATTTAACTGGTAAGTACCTACGTAATATATAGAATTTGGAATTTCCACCATAAAACACTTCTTATTAAAATAGGAATGGTACGGGAGCGATGACGCTGGCAGAAGCATACTTAGGTAAAAAAAAAACGAAATACATTAATTTTTTGACCATTTATTTTGCCAAAAAAGATTTTACATTAATCTAATAAACTAATAATAATACACTTTATTTTATCATTTCATCAACTATATTGGCGTTATATTATACAAAAACTATGTAGGTATTTATTACTTAATGTTACAATACAAATAATAAAAAAATTAAAATAGGAACTTTAAAAATGACATGCTTGTTGATCTCCACGGTAAATTAAGAATGACTTACTCATATAATTAAAAAAAACATGAACTACAACTAGTAAGTACTTTTATTGTTATATGTATGCAACGGAACAAGTGGGGGATTCGGGGATACTTACGACCTATGAGCCTCCCAAATCAACATGTCGTCAAATGATATTTGTGCTGAAGCTTTACATTATATGCAAAAATACACAAAATTCACTAATACAAATTATAATATTAAATTAATCGAGGCGGACTCAACAGCGTTATTATTTATAAAGATTATGATTATTTTTATTTTAACATAACATTAAAAGTAGGTACTTACTACAATATATTAAGTCAAATATTTTATAAGTTTGTTTCAATTTTATGAAATTGTGAAAAATAGGAGACCTTGTCAGTAAGTTTTAGAACGGCTCATTTGCTCTGTCGGTGGCATAAAAAATGAGCTCAAGTTGTAAAGAATATTTCCATTTTGCAATAGTATATACTTAAAGAACAATATCTATATCTATATATATATATATAAAAGAAAGTCGTGTTAGTTACACTATTTATAACTCAAGAACGGCTGAACCGATTTGGCTGAAAGTTGGTGGGGAGGTAGCTTAGAACCAGGAGACGGACATAGGATACTTTTTTTTTTTTGAGTAGGGTAAAGTAGGGTAGAGTAGGGTAGGGTAGGGTAGAGTAGGGTAGAGTAGGGTAGAGTAGGGTAGAGGTGGGTAGAGTAGGGTAGAGTAAGGTAGAGTAGGATAGAGTTGGGTAGAGTAGGATATAGTAGTCAGTTGACGGGAGCGAAGCCGCGGGCAAAAGCTAGTTAAATAATAAAAAAGTCTAATAATGTCAATCGATTAATCTGGTATCATATGGTAGCGTCATCAACTAGCTAAGTACTCCCTTTTCTGAAGTACCTATTTTTATGTGAGAGGTGTACACAATTTATGCAGCCGATGCAGCCACAAATGTAGCTGTCTGTACAGTGGTCGAAGCCAGAAGATGGTATGTAACAAAATGTTGAAATGAAGCAATAGTTTTCTAATAAATAAGAAACACCAGATTCCTACCATCTTCTGTATCTTCTAGGCACAAGTTACTGTGAACTCAATTAGAAGGGCATTTCGTTATAATATTTATTAATTATATTGCAAAATGTGGCCTGCGTACCATAATTACATAGATAGAACACCTCAATGCGATACTGGCATGATGTTATAATAATAATATATATTATGTTAGTAGTAAGAGCATATATTTTATGATATTAGCGAAAACAACATTTTGTTAAATATCTCCTAACCACCATGGATTTACCATTAGCATAGTCATGTATCATTCTGATTGACAATGATTGATTTTTAGATTTTTCGTTTATAGGTACAACTTGAGCTTTATATTTTTCAAAATAAACCCTTATAAAAACCAATGTATGTGCACAAAACGATAGCAATCAGCATTTTGTCTGTATCAAATTATTCAAAGTACAATTAAATTTACTTACTAAGTTAAAACGGACAGGATAGCCCGCGAAATTCAAATTTTCAAGGTCAGTGTCAAGTTGCTATGTTGATTAAAATATTATTAACAGCCGTACCACGTATTTATTTACGCAATTATAATAATAAAAATCATCAATAGAACACTCTCAATTTATCGAAGCATATTAAATGGCTTATGGCTATGAAAAAAGGCATTTAACAGGCTTCGTTCAGCTGAGAGGGTTAGATCATATTTTAATCAACAGCTACCCTGAAGCATTTTACAGTCATACAATTTAATTCAAAAATACGTTTAAAAATTTAAACAAATATCTACCCATACCGAGATATTTGTAAGTCAATGTAGTGAGGGCTTTGTAAGCACTCAAAAATAAAAAATAATAATATTGGTAATATGTACCTACGTTGTGGATGAAGGATGGTCGGCTGCATGTAAAAGTAATTAGGTTGACCAAAGAATCGTAATCTTGTAACAGTATTCTCTTCACCACGTCATTATTACCAACAGTCATCTGCGATTATCGTTACCGATGGCAATCTTTACTTCCTTAGACGTACCGTAGTTTCGGCAGCAAGACGTTGGGACTTAGATGCCAATTGGTTTTTACAGCAACACACAATATTTTAATGCAAGTGGGCAAACTTTGTCATTGCAGCAAAGGCAGACTGCAATGACAATTGCTCACGTGTATCAAACGAAGTATTCAAACACACGAAGACAAATAAAAATTCGTAAACACAATAATTATTATAGTAAATGTCTTTGATTAACTAAGCTTGCGGATATTCTTTTCGTGCGGTTGAAAATATCAAAAAATATGAGGGTTAGCCGCCAACCAGCGTAATTACTTATAATTAATTGAATGTACGGAACAAACTGCATTGCCAGGCTTAAAGCGGTGCGCTAGGAGGCCGTTTTCCAGTAGTCTTTTGGAAAATCTGGGTCTGAAAGACTTTGTTTTGTGCATTTGGAAACTGTAGGAAGTCAAATAGATAAATGTATCGCATAAAGAGCCGTGATTTATAGGCGTTGAGTCGCGTGGTCTGATGAAGCGGTGGGCACGGAGACTAAGCTAGGTCGGCGTGTGGGAGGCGCCACCGAGAGGCGCGCTAGCTGTCACTCGTCCTTTCCTGGGGCGCTCTACACCGGAACACGATCGCATTCGCTTCTTCCTCATCACTGACACACTCAGTGTCAGCACTACATGTGCAACTGAAAGAGAAAAAAATATTACAGATTAGATTCTGATTTCGAAGATATGTCCGGCTTTTGGCCCTTCTGGTCATAATTTGTTAGGAGTCAAGAGTTCAGGACACAGAAAAAAACTCTGCGGTTGGTTGTTGACACGATAGTCTTATATTCCTTTTTGAAAAATTATCAGGGTGTGACGTTGCAAATCGATTATTGAGTGGACTGCTAGCCACATCTCTTGGCATCTCACTTGGCATTGGAAATGACACCTCATTGAGCGTTGAACTCACCGAGAGATGGCGTCCCGTGATAAATTGATTTGCGATAAATAAAGCAACATTAATAAAAATAAAACGTTGATTTAATTAGGGAAAATAAGCAGAAACTTTCCTACATAAAAAATAAAATAATAATTAATTCACCAAGTATCAACTCAAAAATCAAAGAGTGGAACTATTTATAGTCGATGATCAGAAACTAATGAGAGAGGAAGGTAGTTTTGGATGGAGTTTTAGATTCTTTTTCTGAGCGGCGCGAAGGAGTTCGCACGCAAGAAGGTTCACGTCCAAGGAAGAATTGCAATCCTTCGAGATGTAATTGTATAGGGCGTGTTGCGTCGAAACCCTCTGGGTTTAATCGCCAAGTGGAGTTTTGCCTAAAATCACCGTGAGTATTATTTTCCAATACAAATTACTTCCTTTCGAAGATTTCTTGTTCTGGTTTCTGACTGGGGTGGATATTGTTCTAGATTTGGCTCTATTGGCTGGCCTAAGGTCAGGAACGCCGTCGAGACGTGACGCCCTGCTGTGTCAGGAGTTGACCTTGGTCAAGACTGGACCAGGCGTGTGCCGCAAAGGTATGCAGGAACAAGTGACGGTACCCACATCTATTCGATCGACACCAACGAAGCACATCAGGTATTTGATGTCGTCCGTCCTTTTTGTTCCTGTTTTGTTCCTGAGAGGATTTCCACCCCGTAGGGCGCGTTCGTCGTGTGGTGACGAAGTTATCTTCGTCACTGACCCCAAGGGGCTCTGTTCCGCTAACTAGTTGGGATGCGATAACTAGAGATTAGGAGATGCTAACTAGTAACTAGATTTGATACGCTAACTATAGATTGATTGGAACTCATTTTGTGAGGTATATCCCGAGAGAGAGAGTAGGAATTAGATAGGTTTGTGTCTCTTGGGTTGATTCCCAAATTTTATATCTTAGATGTTGTGCACAGCCTAGAATTTCTGTACGTACACGATTGAGCTGGTGTCACGACGGTTCACCTCACGGATCCTTCACGAGCAACCTTGAGTTTGTGATTTATTCTCATGCTGGTTCTGTAACACACCTCGGTACGGAGACGAGGTGGGTTAGAGAACTAACTTTGCTGTTAAGGTTTAGGGAATTTTGTCAACCTTTTATAATGTAACTTATGTACCCACACATTGGGTGATGTGAAATAAATTTTGTAATTGCACGCAAGTAAGTGTACGGTTTCATTTTTTTTTTATTCTCCCTTACCTGATAATATTCCTTTATAAATTTACTGCGGCACGGCTAGGGATCTCCCTCAGAGCCCAGGAGCCGGGTTACAAGGGTTAGTTAAGAAGGGATCAACTCTAATGAATCCCTTGTGGATTAGAATCCTATGTGAGCAAGTTTTGTGTCGGTGAGCGGACCTTTGAGGATAGAGCTGTATACTTACTACGTGTTGGTGATGTTCAGATCTATTATTTTTAGACCGGGCTTGTAGACAGACCAGGCGCAAGGAGTCGAACGCGCGCACACCGTTACTTCACCTTTGGGTTTCTTTTGCTCGTCGGGATTGACGGCTCGCTGGAAATAAATAATTCATTCATTAACTATTGTGAGTCAAAAACAATAAAATTACGAATTTTGTGGCTTTGCGCGTGTATTGATATTATGGATCTTCCCGAGATTTCTAATGAAAAATCCTGTGTGGCCAACAATATTACAAATAAATAATAATAATAACAACCTCAGAGATAGATATTATAAGACAAATAAAACAAAGATAATTAACATACAATTTTTCATAGAAAAAGATCTCTACGTCAACTGAGGTGAGGTAAAAAAAAAATTATACACTTCCTCCTCCTCATCATTAATACAGGAAGAATTTTTTTCTCCTATATATCTGATAGAGTCATAAAAAAAAAATCTAAAATTTAATCTCAGGATTTGAGGCATATCCAGTGGCGGTACCTTCATACAAGCAGAAAAGCCAGGCATGCCTTACTAAAATGCTCGATAGAGAATCAATATCAAACCCGAACTATTTAAAAGTTCGCGCGCTTTAATTCTTATCAAAATAACACAAAGTATCTACCTATGCCACACACACAGAGCGCGCAGAGTTTCGCATTGGCAGCATCTACGCGAGAGCTATATCTATCTCGCTTACACGTACCGGCTTTTACCGGGCTTTCAAATACTATCTCTGTCACTTTCGCACTTATAGCGATGTGCCGTATAACGAGTTAGAACTTTATGCGACTACAAATCGATCAGTATGGAAGATTTAAGCCGGGCATTCGTATGAAGTTGCATTCGTATGAAGTTGCTCGCGTATGCATGACCTTGTCACCTTGCCAACTCTGCAGTGTTGCCGTTTTAGCGACGTTGTGAGATCTTGGAGATTTTTAACGAGTATGGAAACTTTTTTTAAGATTTAGCAACAATAAAAACTAGCGACTTTTTAAAATAACGAAATTAAATATTCAAAAATAAAGGCGATTTTTTAGAACTAGTCTCGTTAATTTCAAAATACGATGTCGTTTTAGAAAAGCATATGCAGCATTAGAAAAGTGACAAACCGGGGCCAAGTTATTTATCTAACAAAATTCAAAACGATATTATTTATTCCGTAGCCGATGTGATGCAAACTTGCATCGATTACGAAGTTAGGCAAACAAAATTTGTTTCAATTATTATTGACGAAACCCCCGATGTTAGTCATAGAAAACAACTGTGCTTGATTCTCAGATATAATTATACATGAAATTCATTACTGTTTTTTGGGCTTTTAATTTATTGTACCTAATCAGTAGTTTGTGAGAAAATTGCGATGATACATACGTAGGTACCTACATACTCAGTCGAAAACTGAACTTTCTTTTTTTGAAATCGGTTAAAATTTTATTGGGCTTGCCTTATTTTGAAACCCTAGGCACGCCACTGGGCATATCCACTTTATTCTTGCGCTGTATGAAATCAGTGTAAGTACATATTTAACTCTACCTAATTCCGACCTCTGGTAATAACGATTTAATCAATCAACGTTATAATCACGTAAGAGTGGTTGTATGAAAATGTTCAAATTCTTGAGCAGATTGAGTCGTTCGTCCCAATCTCTCGAATTTGAGTTACAAATTTTGTAACACAGGCTGGTTTTACTTTTTGTGGTATTACGTGTGTTCTCTAGTAAAAAGTATAATTAGGTGCAAGAGAGATATAAAAAGGCAATAAATAACTGGAATGATTCCACGAGATGATTCTAGTTTGATTGATGTGTCATAAATATTAATGATAGTACGCATTACGAGGAAAAAGTAAATAGTTCTCTAACGGACACTGCTTATTTTTTTATCTGGTCAAGGAATTGATAACATTGTCTCAAAGGGCCATTAAATTATCAAATACCTACCTACGTGCGTCATCAATAAGCATAGTGTCGTGCGTGATGTAAGTTAGGTACAGTTTCGTTAGTCATCTTAAACTAGCTGTCAGTAGTAGCCTCAAAAAATATTTTCTCGGAGAAATGCGCTTGTCTCATGTTTTCGATAATGGCCCCGTTGTTTTCAACTTCAACTTCAAAAAAGTGTTTCTTGCAACTTTCGTCCGTGACGATGATCATGGACTTATACCTAAGGGTCCGCCGTTAAAAAAGTTTAGAAGAAGCTGCTATTTTCTATTCCTTTGTGATAACCTTAATCAGATAGGGAGTTAGGATCCTATTATGAAAAAAAAATTGCAGCTAGTTCATGGATCGATCGTGACCAGATCTTAGAATTGATCACTTCACGATGTGACGGGCTGTTCGGTGTTATCACCGAACACTTTATTCAGCAATATCTTTATTGTAGTTTTACAACATATTCGGTGTACTTTCGTCTAGCGCGATAGCTGGGTGTATTCTTGACATTTTTAGCTTAGTTTAACCTTAAAAACATTTTAAGTGAGAAGTATTGTAAAGTTGACTATATCATGAAGAGAACAATTCTAAGATTTGGCCACGCCAGATCCATAAGGTAGTGGGGTGGATAGTGTCTAGCCTTTGACTTTCTGGGGTTCCATACTAAAGAGTATCCATCGGAATCTTATTTATCTATTAAGCTTCCGCTGTCAGTCCGTAGACCGTCTCAAGAACCAGTGGCGGAACTATAGAGTGGCAAGGCTGGCAAAATGCCACGGGCCCCCGGTCTGATGGGGCCCCCAGTCTAAGCGGCCGCAAGCTCAGAAGAAGAAACGCAAACTATTTAAAAAAATTAAATTAAATCACAACGATTTATCTGGCCTCATCCTATGAATTTGCCACGGGCCTGAGATGATATAGTTACGCCACTGTCAAGAACCGTAACAAGTAGACAATTTAAATTTTCCCCAGAGAGTGTTTTTATCACGCTACGACCAATAGGAACAGTAACCAAAGACGAGGATGTAACCGCGGTGGACAGCTATAAAATGTTACAGGGAATACCAGAAACTACGTTCTTCGGCGAATTTGGCACGGAACAAGCTACGGAGCGACTTATTGTAAAATTGTGAAGACGTATTTTTTACGTTTTATTATTATTTAATTATTTATTATCTGTAGTAGGACTCCTACTGGTTATAAGTAAATGCGGTGCAATATAACTCTGATGCATTAATACCAATGATGAACAAAACGCATTAATTTTGTCAAAATTTCAAAACACTGAACAGAGAAACGGAATTACCTATTCTGATACTCGAAAATGATAGCCTCATTTAGTGGAACTGTGGAAGTGCGAGTTATTATGAAAACGTGCTATCATAGTCGGATGTAAATTAAACGTACACATATGTAATTCGTGTAATTAATCGTATCGCACATCGTACGATTAAAGGCGGAAACAGATTATTGAATCGCGACGCGACCCGAAGCTACGGGACGCGTGTTGAGTCAAATCAAATCTACTATTTTCTATAATCAGAATCATTTATTAGGAACATGCGCCGCAACGCGATGCGCGCACACGCCACCCGATCCAAGCTATCCAGATCGACGTGTTGGTGGTAGATATAATGGGGGAAACACGCCACCCGACGCAGTGCACGCAGTGTAGACAATACCCGACGCCACATTTTCGCAAAATACGTCGAAATCTTCTTGAAAATCTTCACCTGACTCTCTCTCTTCTCTTCATCTTCTTCTTCATTTGTTATGGATTTATTAAATCCATAGCAAATGAACATACACTACACTATTGTCAGACAACTGTACTCGAAAATTGCTTGTGTGTCGTGGCATCGCGTGTTGATGGTAATGTGCACAGTCACGGTGCACATCGGGTGTCGACACGTGGTGTCGCGTCGCGTTTTGATAATCTGTTTCCGCCTTTGAGCGTATCCGACTGCCAGCTTGCTGCGAGCATCGCGAACACCACAAACTATGAATGAACCGAATGAACGTAATGAACGGAATGCCTGATGAATGACTAATACGATACTGTCACGTGGACCCGCGCTCGCATAACACGTACCTAAACAGGAAGAAACTTTCGACACAGACATGCGAATCGTTGACTTTATTTTGTAGTATTTTGTTGCTGATAGTACAGATAGTAAGTAATATCAGCCAATTAGTCAGAGCTGGACAAAATATATGACATGGTTTGCCGCCCCCTTTCCCCTTCCGCCCCGGCGGCGGCGTCGCATAGATGTTTTTTTTTATATATATACATACATCTATAAAAGAATTATCCAATTTGGTGCAGTCGAAAAGAAAAAGTGCGAAAGTTATGCGCGTAGATAGATTTCGGCGATTTATTTTTATTTAGCTATACCTAGATTCAAATTTACAAAATATTTTTTCTTATGTACCTAATGTAATTACAATACAAAACAATATTTTCAAGTCGTGTGAGAAATCTGTTAGATAAAAATCTCGTGTCTCTCACCCCCACCCCCATTTTTTAATCGCTACCTATATTTCTATGATTTTATACGGCTGAACAATGTTTGCTGGATCAGTGGTATTATATTAAATAATATTTTAGCCAATTAATATTTGTTATAAAAATATTTTCGAGCGCACATTTGAGACAAGACTGTCTAGACATCGCAGACTTGTCTACGACGTCTGCGACAAGACTGTTTTGTCTACGTCACGGCGCACACCATCAAGACAAAACAGTCTAGCGGCGTACGGCCAACATTGCCAACTTAGTGGATTTTCCACTAAAACTGGTGGTTTTAATCCTCCATTTAATTGCGAAATATTGGTTTTAGTGGCTAGTGGATTTTTCTAGTGCTTTAGTATAATTCAATTTCTTACTAAAAATGCGATCACTCGGGTGTAAATCAGCACCATAGAATCTATAATTATCAATCTGATACCGACGATGACGGTGCAAACAAAAATTATTCGTCTGAACACGAATTAATACATAGCTGTTATTGAATAATTTGTATGTTGAATTACCTACTAATGTTAATTTACCCACAAATGGTATTTTGATCAACTGATTGTTAATTTTTATCACTTATTATTTAAGGAAACTAATAACCTGTATGCCTACTTATTTTATTTAGTAAGTGCAACACACATTTTAATAGTGGGAAATTTTGCGATTTTGTGTGTGGGATAATTTTTTGTTAGTGGTTAGATATCTGGTGGTTTTAAAAGTTGACTCTAGAGGTAAGTTAGTGTTACTGTTGGCAACACTGGACGTCTCAAAACAGTCTTGTCGTAGACTAGTCTGCGTCGTCGTAGACAATTCTATCTAAGACAGTCTCGTCTCAAGTATGCGCAAGCCCTAAGTGGGTAGATAATCTAAAAACGACTAACAATTTGATAAAATACCGGGCCCCCTAATATTCGGTCCTGATAGACGTGGTCCTACCCGAAAGAAGACTTTTCGTCTGAGAAAAAAATAAGAACCCGATCTCTATCGGGTTCAATTGTATTATCAAACCATCCAGTCACTCACTCAAATATATACACAAAGTTTCATCTAAATCGGTTAAGCCGCTAAGGAGTTAAGTGACAAACAAACGTACAGAAAAAATATATAAAGACAAAACGACAATTTTATTCTAAAAGCGATAATTGACTTATTATCATTTACTACTTTCTTAGATGTTATTAATAATTCGATGTTAATTTTTAATAATTAATTTTTAATAAAAAGGGGTGACCAGATGGTTGCAAACCAACGTCCCAAGCAAGGTGAAGTTTCAATCCGTGTAGACAGCAGTTGTAAACCATGACCTTCAACGCCCTTGGTTGCGATGCGCGTTTTTCAAATCACCAAACATGTTGGCGCGTGGTTTACATCCATGTAGCCGCAATACAAACCAAACACGTAAATCAAGGTGATCTTGGTTGGGTTGGAATTCTAGTTTGCAACTGTCAAAAAATAGTCTTTTTTACAAATACTACAACTAGTAGTATTTGTAAAAAAGACTATTCTCGCAAAAGACGTACAAAAAATTACTGGCATCCAGAAGAATATGTTGTGAAATTGAAAACCAGAACGCTGCTACTACTAGTTAGATATCACATCATAAATCACATTATTTTGCTAACAGGTTTATTGTAAAATATATTTTATTTAAGTAATTAAATAATATCAGCATCAGCAACAACCCTGCTACCCACATGGTCACATGTAGTAGGTATTCCTACGGGGTTACCATGACGTTCAAAGTAAGATTGTTTCATTATTATTTCAGTGTGGGTAAGAGACAAAGCTATACAGGTGTCTAGCGCCGCCGCCGCGCCATCTCTTACCCACAATGGAATAAGAATAAAACAATCTTACTCTAAACGTCATGGTAACGCAACTGGTTACAGAAACACTTTTCGTTAATTAACAGCTGTTTCTGCATATTATTTGAAATCATTTAAATTAGTCAAAATTGTGTTTTGTAGGGTGCGTATATATTGTGTGTTAAAAAGTACAGGACTTTTTTTAAATGACATTTTGCGTAAAAAAATCAAACTACCCTACCCGAGGGGGCAATTTGGTTTTTATTTATATTCCTTTCACTTTAATTGTACCTACTTATAGTTTTTTTTTTAGGTTTTTTTTTAAGCTAGCAGCTATGATTTTTGTTCTCTTAACCAAAAAATAAACATAAAACGTTTGTTATTCTCATTTAAAATTAGGTACCTAAACGTCTCCCAATAAATAATCCAATTTCGTTCATAGATCGTGCTAATGTAAACAGAGACCACAGAAATATCTATGACGACGCGACGTCATTCATAAGAAAATCATGTCAACAACGCAATTACTAATGTCTCGGTAATGTTGCGTAATTGTTTTGTTTAGTTTTGCATCAAAATAATGCGTAGATAAGTGTGTAAAGGTGGTTTTATTATTTTGACAGCAACGGTGTCGTAAATCATCCTAAAGGATCGTAGTCTCTGGAAAAAAAAATATCTCATGCCTTTCAAGGTACAATCTATCTCAAAACCAAAATTCATAAAAAAATGGTCCAGTGGTTTAGGCATGAACACGTAACAATGAAACAGATATACTGAGTTTCTTTCGCCTTTATAATACACTAGCTGCTGCCAGCGGCTTCGCCAGCGTGATAATAGAAAATTTCTCCCAGGATAAAATCCTATGGTACCATTCCACATATGGTCTACCCGTGTACCAAGTTTTATCGAAATCCATCCAACCGTTCGAGCATGAAGATGTAGCAAACATACAAACATATGACACAAACGTTCGCTTTTATAATTTTAGTATGATATAAAGTATACATTTTACGAGAATACAATTCTGGGCCATCAAATGTACAAAGTTACAAACATCTGATAATTTTATATAAAAATCTCATGTCACAGTGTTTGTTATCGAACTCCTCTGAAACGGCTCGATCGATTTTTATGAATGTTTGGGTATGGGTATGGTAGCTCCGATAATCAAAATCGTAGGCTATATTTTACCCCTACCCCCAAAATTTTTTCTTTGATAATTTATATGGTAGATCAACGTTTGCCGAGTCAATTATATAGAACACAAAAAATATTATTACATATATTATTATATCCGTTTTAGGCTTTCAAACTATTTAAGCGATGTATGTACCAAACCGGTTTAAAAGGTAAGGTAATAAATGCAAAGATGCATTTAGACCATACAAACAATACAAATTTCTTTGAAAATTGTATACGCATTTACTTATTTATATAGATAATAAATAAAATGTTTTTTAGCATAGCAGCACACAGCAAGCAGCGCCGGGTGCAAGATAAACTTATTAGGACTGTATAAGGCATGAGGAAACCACCGTCACGTCAAAATGAAAATAAATGTTTTCATCACAAATAGATCGTCTCAAGATCGCTCGTTACTAAATGTTTTGAATGAGCACACGTCTGGACACGCTAACATTGTTCACAGTCCGCAAATAGAAATACTATTTGACGGATACGTGTCCGAGAGTTCTACGGAACCGTTTTTTTTTTTTTTTTGTTTTGGACAAAATGATCAGAACTACTACAAAGAACACATTAAAGTGAATTAAATCAGGATCTGCTAAACCTGATTTTCAGTCACTCATGGACTTTGCCCGAAAAAGCTCAATATGTTCTTATATCCACAAAAACTACCTAGTTAAACTAGTTCATGATGGATTTTTTTTCAGGTAAGAAATCATCGGGTAAAACTAGAAGCCATCAGCCTAAATAAGAATACCTATCGAACTAAATAAGAGTACCTATCAAACTAAATAAGAGTACCTATCAAACTAAATAAGAGTACCTATCGAAACTATTCAGGTTTCGTGGATACACGAGCCACCACCAAAATAATTAAAGTGGGTATTTTTATCATTTACGAAAACTGGCTCTTACTACACTGCTATTATTTCACATTATTTTTTTTCACACTCGAGCGTTTTAATTTTATTTCGTACTACGTAGTACGCACGATAATGGGGCCACAAAAAGGTTGTAAGTTAATTTTTAATTTGAGCAAAGAGCCTCATACCTTAGGCTTAATACTTTTCTGAATGTTTAAACTGTGTTACAAAAAAATAACATAAAATAGCTTTTGCCTGCGGTTTTCTCCGCGTACATAAAATATAACCTATGTCACTCAGGAATAAAGCAACTTTCTAACAGTGAAAAAATTTTAGCAATCGGACCAGTATTTCCAGAAATTAACTCCTACAAACAAAAAAACATAAATACAAAAAAACAAATTTTACCTCTTTATAATATTATGTAGATAAATAAATACATATTACAATTCACAAGCTTTAGCATGAGCATTTTTTATCTTTGCACATTCGCTCGGCACTGCGCCCTTCAAGCCTGTCTTTAGTGCGAGATAAACTTTTCCAACTTCTATTATAAAATGTACTACACAGTAGTACTATTACGTTATAGAACTTGTTCGTCATAATATGTGTATCTATCTACCTTGGCGTCATATTGATCTTCATCTTTATCGGCGTAACCAGTGAACCGAACAGAAGGCAGTGAAAACAAGATTTTATTATCATTAAGCACATGAATAGTACGCCTCAAAGCGTTAAGTGTACTGTAATGGTTTATTATACAATCTGCGTATACTGATGAGGAATATGCTCAATTCTATCTTTGTATGTGTGAAAGTGCAAACCTTTAGGAAATAATCAGCCTTTTACCTACTTAGTATTTTTATTTTCAAATTAGCTGAACCGACAAACGTGTCCATGCCGTAAAAAAAAAATTAAGAAAATATAGAGGGTCTCCTACCCCCGTAGGAGGGCAAAAAATATCCACAGACCTACCAAATAATCACAAAAAAAAAATCGTTCAAGCCGTTTCGGAACAGTTCGATAACAAACACTGTGACATGAGATTTTTATATATTAGATTACCCCTACACTGGATGAGACACTCATTTTAGTCATAGTAGGCAGGTACACAACAGTCGATATGATTTTGAAACCGACGAAAATTCAAAACTGAGGGTGTCTAATGCACCTACCTGGTGACTACTGATGATGCAAAATCGAATAAACGCAATTTAAAGTGTAAGGACCTGTAAGTACTAAAATTAAAAACCCTAAAATAAAAGAATGTGCGTAGGTAATAACGGATAATAACAAAAACATGTTTACACTACAGCATCAAACGCTGTGTTGTGACTATTTATCGTTTCTTAAAAAATATATATAACGCTAAAATGAGCGATTACAATGAACCACAACCAAAACATCATGGAGATAACCGATTTTTAACGAATATATTAATTACAGTACCACATGACGAACTTTAAAATCACACTCATTCTGATTGTCATTATGAACTATGCCTTGAGTGTATAACTTATTTTAATTAAGTTTATTGTTTTTAACAAGATGCGTCAAGTGACCAATTTGTGAAAGAGTTTCACAACTTTTCATTTTTATTATGAGGATTTTTCTCATCCTCACATCATCTTGTTTAATCGACACCTAACATCTTCTAGTAACCAATTTCTCCAATAAGCTTTACAGTAAGATTGCAATAAACCCGAAAATTCAAGCCACACGAACTTATGTACCCCCAATTTCTAAATTATAAATTCAAAGTTAAGAATTTGTCGAGTTGTAATTGAGCTTGTAAAACTTTGTCATTTTAAACTAGATTTGACTCCAAATTCTCAATACAGAATACAACCCTGATTTTCATAAAATAAAAATATAAATCATGAAACATAAAATGATGTTCTGGTGGCAGTTCACAAAAGAAATAATTAAAAACACTTCTTCTTAGTTTACAGCCTGGAAACTATAACAATAACGGAAAGTGTAGTACCCCGCACATGAAACCATTCGGCTGAAACACAACGAACTTAGCGATCTAAGAAAACACTTTATCCATAATAAAAAAAGGTACTCACCCTATCTTTAGGCACCATGGCGATGGCAAACGCGCAAATTGCGAGAAACACCACGAACCCTCGCTTCATGGTCACAAAAATGTCGTTCTTCACAGAAAGTAGTGTAGTTGTGAAAAAAAGTTTGGCTTGCGCGAGGACGGAGCGTGCCGGAGTGGCGACGGCGGGCGGGCGCGGCGTTATAAGTACCGGAGTCAAGAGGCCCGCGGACGTCGCACGGAGTCGCACCACAGCCACCACGCTAAACATTTTCCTAACAAAATCTCCACTACTGTACTACGATACGACCATTTATCTACATTATTGTTTGTAATTTATCTGACATGAATGAACGAGCGATAGGTGATAGCGGCGATAAATCAACGACACGCGACTCATAAGAAATATTGTCTTGTTATTGTAGTGATTCACGGCTCAAAAATATAAACTTTTTAATTATAAAGGACTGAGTGAGGACTACAGATGACTACGTTGAAGTACAAGAGTTTTAATATACAATAAAATTATACATAAACTAGGTGCTGCCAGCAGCTTCGCCCCCTTGATAGTAGACAATTATCTCAAAACATAATATAGCCTATGTAACTCAGTGAAGATGTAGCTATATAATGGTAAAAGAATGTTTAAAATCGGTTAGTCGGGTAGTTTCTGAGTTAAATCGTAACATACAAACAAACAAAAATCTTTTCTCTTTATAATATTAGTTTAGTAAAATCTTAAAAACATCACACCATAGAGGAAAGTAGGTAATCATAACATTCGTTTTTGCGCAGTCGTGTAAAAAGAGAGTAGTCATGTAGATGGGACTTTCTTCTTTTTATCGACAATAGCTGGTCCCCCTCGAAAAATAATTCACGCAGAAATTGAATTTTTTAAAGTTTCTCAATTCTCTTTTATTTTAAGGTTATTAGTAAAAAAAATATACCTGTTGTTATTCAAGGGGGGGGAGGTTTTTTAATAACATTAACTTTGTTTAATAACATTTAATTATAATTTTTTTAAATTTGCGTGACAGACTGGGCAAAATATGCATCCGTTCCACTTTATTGTACTGACCGATTATATTACTGATAGAAAAGAAGAATAATAAATATAATACAGGCTTAGCATAATCAGCCTTATATGCAATAATAATATATTATACATAATTTAAGTAGGTGCAGTAATAAATTCCCTTACCTACAAAATGCTGATTCTATAAATAGGTGTCACTCACTTGTTTCAAAAATCCAATTTTCAAAAGCTAGGTATAAAAAACATCGTTAAGTTAAAGTGGCAAAAAGTAATAAACATAACACGTCCTACCCACCTAATTTATTTTTAAAATCCTATCCTGCCAAAATAATAATGAGACGTTTTTATAATAACGGCTGAAGTTCACAAAATAAGTTTTGCTGAAAACCTCTGAAAACCATGAAAGACTTGATTATTTAGTAGGTAAATTATGGTAACAATTAATAAATTAATCAACCTATTACAACCTTTTAATAATATAATTGTTCGGTGGCTGGCCAAAACCAAGCAACTCGAAAATAACCAAATCTATAAATGTTCCCCATAACCCTATGGAATTTGAAAGTAAGTACTTTAAAAATAAAACATTCATGTAAAAGCTGCGGAACCGGAGAGGCACTCGTACCTATGCTTGCCCTTGTCCTGACGACAAACATGTTACTGTTGCATCATCCTGAACTCCGAATGCAAATAGACTTACGTGCCACCTTTACGGTTTCCTGACAAATTCTCGACTGAAAAATGTTTTTTTTTTCTCACATAGGTACTTATTATACTCAAAATAATGTTTAGTCACAATTTATTGCAGTCAGATTTTTCTAAAAATTCATACTGAAGTAAAGTTTGTTTTTATGTTTTTTTCACCGATAGAAAGCTGCTTTATTTCTGAGTGACTTAAGCTATATTTTATGTATGCGGGCGAAGCCGCGGGCAAAAGCTAGTTTATTATATTTGGCACGATGGCAAGTAGCCTCCACAAAAATCGATCAAGTCAACACGCACAATAATTTTTTCCAAAATATTACGTTAATAAATATATTTTAAAATTTTCGAGTAAGAGTGTTGAAAACATCGTTCAATACACGTGGGCATGGACACTTGTCATTGCAGCTTGGCTCCATTAACGGCCTTCGACTTTGATAGTCTTGGCAAAGTTTATAAAAAATATAAAATAAAATAACCGACTTCACTACAAAAATCAAAACATTAAAACGATCAAAATAACTTTAATTTCGGAAGTCGGTGTTTCTGGTATTGTTTGCTTGTTATTTAACACCGACTTCCGAAATTAAAGTTATTCTGATCGTTTTGTTTTTTTGTAGTGAAGTCAGTGATTTTTTTTTTTTTGTTAAAAATTTCACAGTTTTTAGTTGTGATACATTTGTAGCCAGAGTACCTATCTCTCACGACAATTCAAATTAACCCAAACACTGCTAGGATACATTATTTTATTATATATAATAATATATAATATTATGAAGTTCCCATCCACCTCCCGGCTCCATCATCAGGTCAGTTCGATAGTAACTACTTTATAGCCAAAGTGCATCTCATGACAATTCTAATAAGCCCAAACACGGCTAGGATACATTGATTAATTACGGAGTTCCTGTGCCTACCTTCCGGCTCCATCATCAGATCAGTTCAATAGTACCTTATAGCTAAAGTGCATCTCATCAAATCTCATGACAATTCTAATAAGCCCAAACACGGCTAGGTTACATTGATTAATAACTATTCAGAACCATTTGTATTGTCATAGTCGCTTAACTATCTTCATTGTGATATCTATGGCCAATTCTGATCTTCTTCATCAGTTCCACTTCATCAAATGTTACTTTTTGACTGAAAATGCGAAAATAAGTTTTCGATGAAAATACCAAAATCACTATATAGTTGCCTAGAATATTTGAGTTCCCTCGATTCCTTATGGATCCTATCATCAGAACTGGATTTTCATTTGACGCATATATCCTTTTAAGGAAAAATAATAATAAAAAACACATTAAAAAAAAACATACAACCGAATTGATAACCTCCCGGATCTCCTTTTTTTTTAAATCAGTTAAAAATAGAAAATATTTTTTTTTAAATAAAGTATTTTAAAGAAATAGTTGAAAAAAATAAGTCATTAAAAATATATATATTCTTTCATCTCACTTACTCTTACTTATCTTTAAATTATTTCAATTTTACATCGCGCTGTAATTGACTGGCTGTATAGAAAGTTGGGACATGGTTCAATTGAAATGTGAAAATAGAACTAGTATTTTTTAAAATAATTTGATAGCTGTCAGTTGAAAGCGATTCTCCATAAGGATGAAAAGTATTAGTTTCAACCTGTTCCTCAGGCAACTTTAGGGTTCATACGCACTATGCGGTTACCCGCAATGCGGCTAGCTGTCCGGCTGATCGCAGGATGCGATTGCGAATGCGGTCAGCCGGATCGCGGGCAGCCGCATTCGCAATCGCAACGTGCGGTTGAAGAACCGTTGCGATTTGCGGTCATATCGATCCATTTCAAAGATGGACGTGGAAGAAGTTGCAGCTATTTACTACATTTACACACGTTACGTAAAGAAGAAAAAACAAAGAAAGAAGTACTGGGGGCATCCTTGTTTGCAAACACGAGATGAGAGCAAGCATTTTGCAATATTTTTCGAAGAACTAAAAAAATATGAAGATAAGTTTTCCGGATTTACTAGAATGAGCATAAAAACGTTTGAAGAATTATTGAATATTTTAGAAACATTTATAACGAAGCAAGACACACAATTTCGCAATAGTATTAAACCGGAAGCAAAGTTAATAATAGTGCTACGGTAAGTAAAATAAATATTTATAATTCAATTTTTATTAAAATAATGTAGGTACACATTTCAAGCATCATCGTCAGTGATGAAATTAAAAAGTTCCAGATAAACACTCTCCTGAGATTTTTCGCTTAGAGTTGAAATTGGCGATTGTGTATTCCTCGGATTCCTCACAATTTCTTGAGACGTGTCTCGTCCAAACTCCGAAGACTGCACAGGCTGCATGTAGACATCTTCCTGAATACTGTGCCTTTTGATATCCATGATGGGTATTCCCTCGTCCAACCTCCGAGAAGTTTGTACGGTGAGAATAGGGACTATTACCAGAATAATGTGACGTTTGATATCCCCGGTAAGAATTAGGCCTTGGATAATCAATGTTCGAATAATTGAAAATCTGCGCATCTTTAATTACCTTTAAAATATCTAATTTACTTTGCAATTGCATATGTTCTAGATTTTTTTTTTAATTCTTTTACTAGAGACATGAAAAAGAGGCGATCCTCGTCATCTTCAACACTCTTTCTTTCTAAATTTCTATTCAAGGCCCCGACTAACTCTCTACCGATAAGATCGTCACTATTATTTTTCTTGCTTCTTTTTGGTGCCCATGAAGTATTTAATGGAAGTGTTTCTTCATTTTGCATAGCTGTGTTACCATCTTCATTTTCTGTAGTTACATTCCCCGTTGTGCTATTGACAGTTACAGTATCTTTTAAAAATAACAAACTATCGTGGAAAACATATGAAGTCTTTTTTTTGCCGCTGATCCTTTCTTTGTCTCTTTCGCTTTATGGGCCTTCACAAAACAGTCGCGAATATTTCTCCATTTTTTTTTTTTGAATACTCAAACCTAAAAAAAAAAATTGGTTCAGATATTTGGCGTCAGGCTGTTCATTCGCAGAATTGCATTATATGTTTAAGATTGGAATTAGTACTATCACCGAAATAGTTCGAGAAGTATGTGCAGCTATATGGTTTTGCTTTAAAAATATATGCCTACTACAACCAACCAAAGATATGTGGCTTCAAATTGCAAATGTTTCTCTACTAGAGCACATTTTCCGAACTGTATAGGTGCTTGTGACGGAAAACATATTAGAATTATAGCACCTAACAATAGTGGATCAATGTGCTTCAATTTTAAAGGATATTTTTCTTTGACATTGCTAGCAATTTTTGACAGCATCTACAAATTTGTGATGATTGATGTTGGAGCATATGGAAGATTCGGTGACTCAGCAATATTTCAAAACTCAAACTTTTATAAAAAAATTCAAGAGAACCGCTCGAACATTCCTGAACCAGCACCTATTTCAGGAAACAATGCAACTTGTTTTCCCTTCGTTTTTGTAGGAGACGAGGCTTTTGCTTTAAGTACGAGTATGATGCGCCCTTATCCGAGAAATAATTTAAATATTACAAAAAGAACATTCAATTACAGATTTTGTGTGGCTAGACGTTACATTGAATGTACTTTTGGCATACTTGCGTATAAGTGGCGCATTTTTCACAGACCAATTAATGTTCACTTCGATTTAGTTAGTGATATTATTAAGTCTGCTTGCATTTTACACAACTTTGTAAGAGACAGAGACGGATATTCTTTTAGAGACTCATTAAGTAATCCACTAACTGAAACTATTACTCGAGATAACGTGCGAAGAAACAATAGAACTGCTTTCGGATATCGAGAATTATTTGCAGAATATTTTATGCATGAAGGGAGGGTAGAATGGCAGGATAATTACATTTAAATGAAATGATTTTGATAATTACCTAGTTTTTGTTTTTCCTCCTTTGTCAATTCCGTACCGTGATAAATATGCACTAACTCTTCCCATGCTCTTTGTTTTAATATTCTATCTGAATACTCTGGTAATTTGGTGTTCCAAATTGCTGACCGACTCTGGATTTCGATGATAAATTTTTCGGTATCGAATTCCATTTTACCAGACGTACCACGTGCACACACTCACTCAATGGCGGGCAGCCGCAGACTGAGCCGCACAGTGCGTATAGCAAAGACGCGTATAGCAACCGTCCGGGTGGCCGTCACTCGGGCCGCAGCCCTCCGAGCGACCGGAGCGGTCTGCGGGTAGCCGCATCCGCATCGCAGTGCGCATAGAAATGAATATTACGTACATAATTGTGCTTGCAGTCAGCCGGACGGCTAGCCGCATTGCGGGTAACCGAATAGTGCGTATGAACCCTTAGACTTACTTTCAAAGTATGAGTAATGAGTTATAGTACATTTTGATACAAGTGCAGAAAGTTTGTCATTGCGACCGAGGCGGGATTCGCACGAGCGAGTGTGTTATGGAGCCGAGGGCTGCAGTGACAAATTTGCACGTGTATCAAACGGCGTTTTTTAATACAATTATGAAGAAAAATAATACGAAAGTATTTTTAATATATATATTTAATTATTGAAAAAGTACTGAATTATTGAAGGTGCAGTTATGAAAATGATACACAGAAGATTTTGTTGGTATTTTCACGGTTTGTGAAATGTTATTGTTAACAATTTCATTAATTTCACTGTTTTGTGTATTAGTGAATGTTGGAGTTGATGAAATATAAGAGGTGGAATGTTCTATTTGCTCTTCAGTAGCTATAGGAGACACCAAATCGTTATTAAAGAAAGAAAGAAAGAAAGAAAGAAAGAAAACATTTATTTGAGACTCGCACAGGACAAACAACAATAAAATAAAAAGTAACTACTTAATCTATAAATACTTAACTTAAAAATAATAGAAAAAACAATATAAAACATAAAAATAAAAGACCTGTGCGAGGCCAAAAAGGCTCCTATCTCAGCATATGCTGCGACATTTAACTAAAAAGTAAATAACGCAGCGCTGGTATTCTGATAGGGCCTGGTGATGCCACGGACACACTCACGGAACACAGAAACAAATAAGATAATATTTATATAACAAAATTATAAAATAAAATATACTAAACATATAGACAAATCAATGAAACTACTAAAAAAGTGTATAACAAAAGCACCATTTAACCATTCATATACGCCCGATGCTCCGTTATGCATTTATCTATAGCAGACAAACGAATGGAACGCGCGGGCGCAGATGTAGGCTATAGTAGTTATTGGCATATGAAGTAGAAGGTTGCGGTTCAAGGCAAAACTTCTTAGGAGATGGCTCCAAATTTATTGCTTGTGTTATCTTGGTACTAATATTTGTCTTGTTATGTATCGAGTCTTCAATATAAGATTCAGCTACTGTGTTAGACCTCCATCCGCCATGATGTTTTATAGTCAATATGTCGGCTCCAGCATCAGCCAGCAATGCAGCTGAAGTTCTTCTGAAGCTATGCCCGGTGTATAAATCAGCATCTGATAAACCTAAAAACCTGGCAATTTCCTTTGGCATAGCACCAAATTGGTTCACACCAATAGGTTGAGCCGTGCATTTACCCTTTTGGTAGTTTTGAAAAAAACGATCATTTGTTGCTTTTGTGGAACGCAGTGCTTGGTATTTTTTTACTATATCATAAAATGGACCGTGAATTTATTTATTTAAACTTCATGTACAGTACCTAGTGGTACATAGGCGGACTTAATGCAACAAGGCATTCTCTACCAGTCAACCTTTGGGTTAAAAAGACAATACTGTGGTAGGTTTGCACAAGAAACAAATAACAGATACTTCAAACAGAAAAATAAAATAAAAAATTTATAGTAATAAAATACATATATATGTTAAAATAAATTGTGAATTGTAAATGATCGAGGAATATTGTTTTTCGTGTTGGTGATTTTAACTAATAGTAAATTGCCATGATTTTCAACATCTTTTATTGTTATTTGACTTAGCTCTTGACGTCTACATGCACATGCATGCCATTTACCCCGAATATTAACGCGACCTGGAAATAAATAAAACACTGCTTAGATAGCTATAGGTTGTTGAGCGTGCGGACGAAGCCCATAGGCTAGGAATTATAGATATTAATTCAATTACTGATCTTTGTTGCCAAATACTGATTATCCGAAGCCTCTTTAAAAAACTTTTCAACGTCATTTGGTAACAATACCTTTGATTTTTGTGCAATATAACCGACTGAGCGTCTTTTTAGAAACGCAGTTAGGTTTGAATATGTTTTGATGTCCACGCCGTGTTTTTGCAGAACCGGGCTTTTTAACATGGAATGTATCTCCATAGCGTGTTAGGCTTTAATGGCAAGTTCATTGAAGTATGCCAAAAATACTTTTTCTGAAAATGATGACGCGTTTTTTGTTAATTTTCACTGAAGAAAATTATCCAAAGTTGACATATATTTCCGTTTAGATTTAGATGGCAACAAGCTATCGCAAGCATTTTGTGCCTCAATCACAATATCTGGAGGCGTAACATCTAAATCGCAAATGTTTGGTCACTACAATTAGTCTGACTACTAAAATATAACTTTGTAATAGTTACCTACTTATATAACATATTTAAAAATCAGACATGCAAAAATAAGTAAAGTTCATTTTTTTTTTTTTTTTGAGCTTTATAGTGTCTGACAGAAGTTTTGATCCATGGAAAGTGTCTGACACTTATAATACTAATAATATTCTACAAAACATCTATAAAAATCAGCCATAAAATTTAAGTTAAGTAACTCGTTATTTTTAGTTCCCTTTCTCACCTCATACCTGCCAAAGTTCCCCAATCCCGCTCCACAGGTACACAGGTATTCAAAGCACTTGAGACGCTAATGAGAACCTAAGGTTTCATCCATGTGAAAATAAGTTATGTCTTACAGCTCTGGGATCTTGGTCTTTATCACATTATTTAGAATTATTTTATTTTCTTTTATTTTTTATAGTATTTTAGTTCTATTTTATTTATATCTCGGTAGGCAGTTAGATACGCCTACTTGAGTTATATGTCCATGTTTAAATTATTGTTATACTGCAAGCAAACATGTCTTCGAAAAATAATTTAAGTAACGCAACTCGGGCCTCCAAGATACAGGCACTGCCTAGTTTGGGGACGACTGTCAAGTGACTATGTTAATTTTAGCTGTTACTGTAAAATATTATAGTTAAATATTAAAGGAAAATTTGTTACAATGGACCAAAAAATTTTATTATTATTATTATTTTGATCGTTTTAGTGTTTTTTTTAGTGACGTCTGTTATTTTTTTTTTTGGAAATAGGTTTTTATTTCACACTTTTTAGTTACGATACACTTGTAGCCAAAGTGACTATTTCTCATGACAATTCCAATTAACCCAAACACTGCTAGGATACATTGTTTTATTATGAAGTTCCCGTGTCCAGCTTTCACCATCAGATCAGTTCGATAGTACCTTATAGCAAAAGTGCATCTCATGACAATTTTAAAAAGCCCAAACACGGCTAGGATAAATTGATTAATTACGGAGTTCCGGTGCCTATCTTTCGGCTCCATCATCATCATCGCTTCGATGATACCATTTTCAATATTCAGAACCATTTATTTATTTGAATTGTCATAGTTGCTTAACTATCTTTATTGTGATATATCTATGTGAGTGTGAATTTCCATTGGCCATTTCTGGTCTTTCTCACGCAAAGGTGCTCGTGTAGAATCTTGTCAACGCTTCTCGTACCAATCTGCAGTGTATGCTGAATCTCTTCTTAAATTATTTTTTTTACTGCCTGCACACTTTCTTCCGTGACAGCCGTCGTAGGACAACCACTCCTTTGTTCATCCCCCAAAGTATGGCGACCGAGCTTGAACTCGCTATATCAGCGGTAGATGGTTGCTTTTGAAGGTCTTTGGAGGTATGCGGAACAGAGAGTAAAGTCCCGCAAACCTCCGTTGAAAAGGGAGGATCCTCCGACCAGACGGGTGTTATGTCTGGTGGGCTACTGCCCGTTAGATGATTTCGGACTGTTCTATATGTTCTATTCGCGCGGAGAACTTTAATTGCGCGATGCAGGATTAGTTCTTATGTGACGCCATAGATGTCGCTACAGGTCCTTCATCCATAAAAGCAATTTGAAGTCGATCAAATGACTCAACAGGTTTTAGGCCATATTTAAAATCGTAGAAAATCATCGC
Organism: Mythimna impura; assembly: GCA_905147345.3. NCBI lineage: Eukaryota > Metazoa > Arthropoda > Insecta > Lepidoptera > Noctuidae > Mythimna > Mythimna impura. The sequence continues at coordinate 17,532,171 of LR990353.1, read as the reverse complement.
ACGAAAATGTTCTCGATGCAGATCCATTTTTAAATTAGACACGATAATTTGATTTGGCTCTCGAAAAAATGTGGAGGGAAATTCAAAATTCGAACAGTAGTATTTATACTTATAAATAACCAAAGTTTTCAAAATAATAATAATAATAAAATTTTTATTGCTCTCTCTTCACAAAGGTAAAAATAATTACAAGTGGCCAGTGCCATAAACATAAAAACTTATTTTCGCAAAACTCTCTAAGTGGCCTGGTATGCACACGTTTTCACACCACCTTTGAGTGTACTTAGCGCGTATACATTTTTCTAGATAATGTACAAGTATTTAGACATGATTTACTATTTTTATCTGTGCTAATTTTATGATAAAACAATTGCTGAAAATCGCGAAAAACTCGTTTTTGTGACCTTTGACCCGGAGTATTTTTTTCCAGATGTCGTATTGATGAGAACTTTTTAGATTTCATTTATCAGGCGGTATGCTTACATCCATGCATGCAAAAATTAAAAAAAAAAAACAGATCAGATTCAGATATGGATTTAACGCCTGATTCATAAGAGAAGAGGCTAAAGCAGTAGTGGATAACCTTTTACCGCCTAAATCAAAAGAAAGATACCTAAAATCATAAGACGGCTCAGGTTTTATTTTTAGTTTCCTTGTATTCGTAATAAAAAGCACATTGTTTACCACGGGTTAAAGCCTTATTTAGTCCCTCGAACTATTGGGACCTCGCTTTGCTCGGACGGCAAACTCCTCCTCAGGACGAAATACGTTACTTTCATCACCCTTACGATAACAATGTACTATTGTGCCACAGAACAGAAAATTATTTTTTATTATTTCTGTTCTGTGGACCATTTCTGATTGTTAGCTAAACTGTCAAAGGATAACGCCATCTACTGGTATTACCATAACAGCATAATTCATTTTAAAGTGACATTTTAATTAAAGATGGTGTTGTATTCGAATTTTATTTTTTCGTAAGTTTTTCCATAATTTCTCATCTCTCAGAAATGAAGATATCATCTCTCAGATATCTTCATTTCTGATTCGATCACGCAAGGAAACTCCGAGCATAGCCCTTTCCATTGCCCTTTGGGTGACTCTGATCCTTCTGATGGACAAAACGAAAGTCATGATAAACAACCATGTAGCACCCACTCCTATCAAGATTGGAGACTCTATACTCGAAGTTGTGGACGATTACGTCTACCTTGGACAGACAGTCCAGTTGTCTCACATGGAGACGGTTTCAGTTGCAGCTTTATAACATTGCTATAACTCTATATTATAAAACATATGAACAACCTATGAAGTTTGAAAATGATACACGTAACCGTTAAAGAGTTGTGTCACATGGAGACAATTCCAGCTGCAACTTCATAACACTAACACAACTGTATTGCCATGCAATGTTAACAAACAGCATGCTTATTTTGAAGACAATACACGTGACCATTAAAGGGTTGTGTCACATGGAGATGATTCCAGTTGCAGCTTCATGACATTAACACAACTGTATTGGTATATAATGTCAACAATCTGCATACAGCGCGTAGCGCGTAGATAATCAACAATGCTGAATATGAAGGTCAAAAAACATCAACTTATTATCTTACCATCACTTTTTGCATCGGGGGATTTTTTTAATTTTAAATTGTATTTTTAAATATTATCAGTTATAATTATGCTAAGTCCTATAATAGTACTTAAATCAAGAAATTGATGTGTGTAACTGGTTGTATAATATGGCTCAAATATTATGGTAAAATTATAAGTGTGTAACAAACTGCTATTTGAAATTCAGAAAAGGTCCTCATTTAGTACGGACCTACTCGGAAAAATGTCCTCGTATCGGTCGTGAATAGTCTAGTACTAGGTCCTCGCATCATGCAAGTAATAAGAAAAAGTGTGTAAAATTAAGTCCTTGTATAGGTGTCTCTGGTCATATAGTTAAGGTCCTCGTTTGGCTCACACACAGGTCCTCGGGTGGTACCAGGCGGGTTTCCGAGTGTGTTCAGATCCCCGCATCGTTCACAGGAAGTCATACCAAAAAATGTTGAGATCATAGATATCCGTGGTTGAGATAGTGCTATACGAATATTTTCATCACCCCAAATATTGTTTTCTCTTTCTTTCTGTCTTGTTAATAAGTTCGTAAGTTGTCGTGTAATGTATCCTAACCGTGTTTGGGCTTATTAGAATTTTCATAAGATGCACTTTGGCTATAAGGTACTATCGAACTGATCAGATGGAGCCGGAAGGTGGAAGGTAGATACAGGAACTTCAAAATAAAACAATGTAACCTAGCAGTGTTTGGGTTAAATTGGAATTGTCATGAGAAATAGGCACTCTGGTTATAAGTGTATCGAAACTAAAAAGTGTGAAATAAAAAACATTCAACAAAAAAAAAAAATAGTGATTTCACAAAAAAAAAAACTAAAAGGATCAAAATAACTTTAATTTCGGAAGTCGGTGTTAATTAAGAAACGAACAATAACCGAGAAACACTGACTTCCGAAATTAAAGTTATTTTGATCCTTTTAGTGTTTTTTTTTTAGTGAAGTCGGTTTCTACAATCGACTTCAAAAAAAAGGAGGAGGTAATCAATTCGGTTGTATGTTGTTATCAATTCGGTTGTAAGTTCTGATGATGGGATCCATGAGGAATCGAAGGAACTCCTCAAATAATATAGGCAACCATATAGTGATTTTGGTATTTTCATCGAGAACTTAAGCATTTACAGTCAAAAAGTAACATTTGATGAAGTGGAACTGATGAAGAAGACCAGAAATGGTCAACGGAACTTCTTACTCACATAGATATCACAATGAAGATAGTTAAGCGACTATGACAGTGCAAATAAATGATTGATTCTGAATAGTTACGTTGAAAATGGTATCATCGAAGTGATCTGATGATGATGATGGAGCCGGAAGGTAGGCACAGGAACTCCGTAATTAATCAATATATCCTAGCCTTGTTTGGGCTTATTTGAATTGTCATGAGATGCACTTTGGCTATAAGGTACTATCGAACTGATTTGATGATGGAGCCGGAAGGTGGAAGATAAATACAGGAACTTCATAATAAAACAATGTAACCTAGCAGTGTCGGGTTAAATGGAATTGTCATGAGAAATAGGCACTCTGTTTATATGTGTATTGCAACTAAAATGTGTGAAATAAAAATTTTTTTACAAAAAAAAAATAACCGACTTCACTAAAAAAACAAAATAACTTTAATTTCGGAAGTCGGTGTTAAATAAGAAACAAACAATACCGAGAGACACCGACTTCTGAAATTAAAGTTATTTTGATCCTTTTAGTGTTTTTTTAGTGAAGTCGGTTTTTTTTTGTAAAGAGTATTTTTTAAGTTTTTTTTTAATAATTTTTATGTGTGTTACCACAGAACCGTCGTTTATGGACCGATCTGCAAATTTTTTTTTCTCTTTAAGGAAATGCTTCCAAATTGGTCCCATTTCTTTCAAAATCCAGTTTTCATGATGGGATCCATGAGGAATCGAGGAAACTCCTCAAATATTATAGGCAACCATATAATGATTTTGGTATTTTCATCAAGAACTTAAGCATTTACAGTCAAAAAATAACATTTGATGAAGTGGAACTGATGAAGAAGACCAGAATTGGCCAACGGAACTTCATACTCACATAGATATCACAAAAAGATAGTCGACCATGACAACACAAATAAATAAATGGTCCTGAATAGTTATGAAAATGGTATCATCGAAGTGACCTGATGATGATGATGATGGAGCCGGAAGATAAGCACCGAAACTCTGTAATTAATCAATGTATCCTAGCCATGTTTGGGCTTATTAGAATTGTCATGAGATGCACTTTGGCTATAAGGTACTATCAAACTGATCTAATGATGGAGCCGGAAGGTGGAAGGTAGACATAGGAACTTCATAATAAAACAATGTAACCTAGGAGTGTTTGGGTTAATTGGAATTTTCATGAGAAATAAGCACTCTGGTTATAAGTCTATCGCAAATAAAAAGTGTGAAATAAAAAACCTTTTTCCAAAAAAGAACCGACTTCACTAAAAAACACTAAAAGGATCAAAATAACTTTAACTTCGGAAGTCAGTGTTAAATAAGAAACAAACTACACCGAGAAACGTCTCTTCGATAATGGGTAGCTCGCCGTCCAGCCGTCCGGTAACCTTCCGGACCAAGCCGGAGTCGTCACCGGCGCGTTGAGATCGAATCCACGCGTGCCTCAATAAAATGTCAGCAAAACCGTAGAGGCCCAGTAGGGCCTATGCCCGCTAGGGCCGCGGGGAATAGCTAAAATGGAACCAGCGGTCCTAGAACGCAAAAGACAACTCAAGGATAAAGGTGTAGTTTTAGATCATTTTAGACAGTCACACACACCCTCTCGATCCACCGTAAAGCGAGAAAAGTCATTGATGATATGATTTCCCAACTCTAAAAAAAATACGTTACCCTAGAGAGCCTCGTGACTTAGTGTTGCCAGGTCCGATTGGAAAAAAATCAGGACAGATGGTAAAACAAATCGGCATTTAGGGTTTTAGATCGGGGCAATTTTTTTTATATAAATCGTTCTTTTTTAGGTGGGAAATCATCCAGTGACTTCTCCAGCTCTAGGGTGGAACGAGAAGGCGTATGAAACTTTTACTGAGTAAAACCCAGACTTCTTCAGTAGCTCTTCTTCTTGTTTGAAAGAATATCTATCTATCTATCTATCTTTGCGTTTCAGGGCTACGGTCACTGTTTCAAACGTTCCCGCAGCCCTAGCAGGCATCAGCCCTACAGGGCTCCTTCAGTTTTGCTGGTATCTCCTTGAAGAGCGTGTGTAACACGACGCGCCATCGACTCAGGCCTGGTCCTTATTGGACTCTTATTGGACGGGTGAACGACGAGCTGCCCATTGCTCGTCGTTTGGAAATCGCTGATTGAATATTGATTTTTATTTGTATTTTACTTTTAAAATTTAAAAATTCTAATATCTGTAACCGAAACTATCCGAAATTTCATATCCATAACATAAGCCGTGGCCCTGCAAAGTAGTAGTCAGTAACTGAAGGAACACTGTGGGATTTAATCAGTAAAATCTGACACCCCCTGCTGCTCCCCTCTGAACGGGAGGGGTCGTTTGATGATTTTCTGCGTTAATAAAAATTAGTTTATATTTTACATCATCTAACGCATTTAACTATGTGACTCTCACCAAACTTTAATGCGTAAAAAAACCTATAAAAAAATAACAGTCTTCACTAAAAAAAACACTAAAAGGATCAAAATAACTTTAATTTCGAAAGTCGGTTTTTCTCGATATAGTTTGTTTCTTATTTAACACCGACTTCCGAAATTAAAGTTATTTTGATCCTTTTAGTGTTTTTAGTGAAGTCGGTTATTTTTTTTTTTATCAAGTTTTTTATTTCACACTTTTTAGTTGCGATACACAGAGTGCCTATTTCTCATGACAATTCCAATTAACCCAAACACTGCTAGGTTACATTGTTTTATTATGAAGTTCCTATGTCTACCGTCTACCTTCCGGCTCCATCATTAGATCAGGTCGCACCTTATAGCCAAAGTGAATCTCATGACAATTCTTAAAAGCCCAAATACGGCTAGGATACATTGATTAATTACAGAGTTCCGGTGTCTATCTTCCGGCTCCATCATCATCATCATCAGGTCACTTCGATGATACCATTTTCATAACTATTCAGAAACATTTATTTATTTGTATTGTCATATTCGCTTAACTATCTTCATTGTGATATCTATGTGAGTATGAAGTTCCTTCTTCATCGGTTCCACTTCATCAAATGTTACTTTTTGACTGTAAATGCTTAAGTTCTCAATGAAAATACCAAAATCACTATATGGTTGCCTATAATATTTGAGGAGTTCCCTCGATTCCTCATGGATCCCATCATCAAAACTGGATTTTGAAAAAAATGGGACCAATCTGGAAGCATATCCTTTAAGAGGAAAAAATAACATTTGCAAATCGGTCTATACAAACGACGGAGTTCTGTGGTGGGTAGCACACATAAAAAATAATAAAAAATACAACCGAATTGATAACCTCTTCCTTTTTTTAAAGTCGGTTAAAATCATGAAGAATTGTTTGAAAGCGATAAGATAATGTAATGTGACGTTTCAGATCACGTTGTGCGGTTATCGACTGATGATGATTACATACATTGTTCAAGTTTCCGAGGCGGTACTTTTGTTTGGGAGGCCGCGGGACCTATGACCGCATGGAAATATACGGGCCATAGAACTTTTACGATGAAAACATCATGCCACTATTAGAAGATTCGGGAACGATTGGTACTCCGTTGTCAATGTTGCGATATGTGTGGGTACTTAGGTACTTGTATTTATCATTCATCTAGTTTAAAGGGTCCCGATCTATCTATCGTCAACAAGATCGTTATTGCTTGTTGCTTCATCCAACGCAATTCAATGCAATCTACATCTACACTAATATTATAAATAAAGAGGTAAAGGTTTTTTTTTAGAAGGTAATCTCTAAAAGTACTGGTCCAATCCCTAAAATTTTTTCAAGCTGATTTATTCCTGAGTGAAAAGAATTACAAAAAAAAACCTTGTTTTGCGATTCGGAAAAATCTTCGTAACTCAATTCGGGAAACAAACTATTTACATAGGTAAGTTTATACGGAACCCTCAGAGCGCGAGTCCGACTCGCACTTGCCCAGTTTTTTTATTGTAATAATCCTAATAGTGAAAGAAAATTAGAATAAAAAACCTTAACAATTGGAAAAATCGTGTAAAACTAAAAATTCTTTTTTGTATGCGATATGTATACTAGATCATTTAAACACGACAATGTCTGTTGGGACTTTTTTTAGGTGGGAAATCATGCAATGACTTCTCCCGCTCTCGGCCTGGCGTGTTAGACTTTTACTGACTAAAACGCACTCCTTCTTTGCCTTCGTCTCAGGGCCCCGGGGTTCTCTTTCGCGCAACGTTCCGTTATCGGACGACCAGCCGGACTGCGAGCTATCCATTGCTCGCCGTCCGCAAGCCCACGCCTACTGTGGTTGGAAATCGGGGTCGGCTCCCGGCGGCTAGGGCGTGAGGGCTGTTCCCTAACGCGTACGGCCGCATCCTTCGCTAGCATTTCTGCTTCGCAGAAGGCGGACGCCTGCCATTCCTGCTTGCTTCGGACCATGGCCTGTACCAGGGCCTGGCGCAAGAGGTCGCTGCCGCGGCACGAGGACAAGGCGGTGCTCTGCCCAAGCGGGGCACACCTCTACCATACGGCTCCACCGTGTCCTCCGGGCGGTAGCAGTAAAAAGGTGAGCGTTATTCAAAGTAGGTATTTAGAAAAGACCAGTAAGAAAAGCATTTGATAAAAAATACTTTTAAATTTCAAATTAGGAACTCTTTGTAAATCTGTAGATGTGTAATGAATTCATGTCATTTTGTCATTTGTTTTACAAATGAGCAGCAATTTAAAAGTGTCTGTCGGTCGTATTCGTATGTCAAAATGGATTAGAGAAGATTTTCGCTCAATGATTTATTACAACTTTCGCTGCGGTGTTAGGCTTACTTTCCACGAAGAGTTTTGTACCTATGTAAGCTTCATCACGCAGGCGTACACCAAGCGTATAAAACCATGAACAGTAGACCTTACTTTAAAACAAAGACATTAAATATATTTGTATCTCTTTAAATCTCTTTGCTTTAAAACAAAAGACCCGAAGCCCCATCTCGTGTCACTGTTTACGACTAGTTTAATGAGTTTAAACGTGGTCGAAGCATACTCACTGATGATTCGCGAAAAGGACTTCCTTCTACGGCGACTGCTAAAGATGGCGTGAGTGCTGCGCGGCTAATGATAGAAGCAGATAGAAGGGTGACATATCAGCTCAAGTGCAAAAAGTCTTACATGAACATTTAGGCGTCAGAAAGCTTCGTCCTAGACAGTGCTCTTACTAGGGCGGTGCCAGCGGTGCCCAGGCACAAAGTCACTGTCAAAAAGGACAAGATAAAAAGGACTAGAAATACCACTACAGGGACTCCTGGAGGGAGTGGGGTACATCTAGTCCTTTTTGTTTGTATTGTACTTTATTCTAGCGGCACAGTTATAGAAGCTCGCACTGGGCATATAAAAGGCTAGGCACCTACCTCATAATTTAAAGGGAAATAAAAAACGCCGTCTTTAGATTGGTGCCGGTCAATGCTTGAAAAGTGTAACGGAGATGAATCAAGAGGCCGCACGTGCACGCGCAAGGCAATGGTCCTCGTGCCCCAGCCGCCGGGATGCCGATCCCGATTTCCGGCCACCAAAGGCGCGGGCTTGCGGACAGCGAGCAATGGGTAGCACGCCGTCCGACCGTCCGGTAACCGTCCGGACCGAGCCCAAGTCGTCGACGGGGCGTACTTGTTCCACGCGCGCCTCAAGGAGATATTGTCAGCAAACCGTAGGGGCCCAGCAAGGTCGAAGCCTACTGGGGCCAAGAGTCTGCTTCTGAAAGGAAGACTCGACCCTTGTACGAAAGGCAACGAAGGAACAGGAGTGGGTTTTTAGTCACTAAAAGTCTGACACTATCTCCTAGAGCGGGTGATGTCATTGGATGCGATTCCCACCAAAAAAAAAAACCCTTGAGACTTGTGCGTTTGAAAAAGGCGTGAGAGAGATCCCTAACTAAGAGTGGGCCCACTGATTGAGTGAATGGTTTCATCGCATGAGAATGTCCTTAGAAAGTAACGGAGACTACTTCATGACCAGTATTCAAGTCGCCTTTATTTTAAATAAGTAGGTAGGTACTCAGACAGTAGATACTAATTTAAAAATAAATGTAAAATTAGTCTGTTTATTCGAGATGGCGGCGAAAAAACTCGAAAAGAAAATGGAACAGTAAGCTTAATTCGTTGAAACACGTGTAAAGAGAGACACGTGTAAAGATATTGTAACCTATTTTTTGTTTTTTTTTTAATGTGGGAAAGGTATGCGGGAGGCGTATCAGACTTTTACTGACTAAAACCCACTCCTAGGTCCTTCGTTGCCTTTTATTCCAGGGCCGGGTTTTCCTTTCAGAACCGAATCCGTGGCCCCAGTAGGCTTTGATCCTGCTGAGCCTCTACGGTTTACTGACATCTCCTTGAGGCGCGCGTGGAACACTAAGCGCCGTTGACGACTTGGGCTTGCTCCCGACGGTTACCGGACGGTCGGACGGCGAGCTGCCCATAGCTTGCCGTCCACAACCCCGCGCCTGCAGTGGCTGGAAATCAGGATCGGGATCCCGGCGGCTGGGGCGTGAGGACCAATGACTCGCGCGTGCGATCGCCTCCTTTGCTAGCATTACTGCTTCGCAGAAGGAGGCGACCGCCTGCCACTCCTCCTCGCTCCAGACCATGGCCTGTACCAAGGCCCGGGGAACCTATTTTTAGTAAAGGTTAACATACTCAACAATTCCTAGAATCCTCGATACTTACACAAAATGATATCTAAAGCAATCTAGATAATATGAAAAAAATAGGTTTCTCTTGATTGAAACCACTGAGACCTAACAAATAAATTGGTAGCTTATTGATTCCGAATAATAGCTTCGTTCTATTTATTTATTTACCGTGAGATGTATTTCAAATAAACTAAACTTAACTGATTGGTTAGGTACTTAGGCTTCAAATGGGCTAACAAGCAGACGCGTACACCGGGGAACAGGGACTACCGCCGTATTAACCGTATCACAGTTATCAATGATACGGGGCCCCTTAATTGCAGGGGGCCCTTAAAATGTCATTAAAACCTCAAATTCTTATAGTAATAGCCTCTCAGTAGAGAGGCTCGCAATGAATTAACATAATATGATAGATAGTAGGTACGCTTTAATAATAATGTCTGTCTTTGCTCGTTCGTAGATTCTCTTTATAAAATCACAATGTAAACTTAATTTGTCCTAGTGCAGAATGCTCTAGTACAGTGTTCCACGAAGGGTGTATAGCGGCACATTGGTGTACCATGGTGTTTAGTTGGTGTGCCTCGGAAAAACACCAAGGCGAGCAAAAAAGTGGCACGGCCGTACCATCCTTTTCGGCCATTTTCGACCCCTATAACTTCATTGTGTATAAAACTAGAAGCCTGAATTTTCAGTAACCAAGCAGGCATTGTATAAACACGGTATATTTCAAATGTTAATTCAATATGAACCAGTATTTTAAGAATTTTAACTGGTCAAAGTTTCTTAATTTTGTCACTCACTGACTGACCGATCATCAAAACTCTAAGGCACTTCTAGCAGACATAGAAGCTTCATATTTAGAATACAATTAGTTTTTAGTGTATAAATCAATGAAAAACTAAAATATTTTGGAATTTCAGTACAGTTTTCTAGATACACCAACTGCATGAATAACTTTGTAATCCCATATAAATATATAGCATTACAAAGTTACATTTGCAGTGAATGAATCAGTGTACCTGTATTTATAATATAAAGGAATCTACAAAAAGAAATGAGATGCCATCAAAAACATAACTTGTAAAAAAACCAAGGCTCGCAACTCAGTTCTTCTACCGTAAAAAGTTGTGAGATCCATGTAAGTAACACGAAGTCGGTTAATTTATTCAGTCCCTACTTGAGGGACCTTTTGCAACATTTTTTATTGACCATATCAATATTACAAATCTTTTATGTTTTAAATAAATAATATTGACTTGGCAATCGTATTATATTAAATAAAAAACTTTTTAATTATGGTACCACCACTAAAAAGTACCCCTCAGCCATACTTAAATACCTTATAGCCAGAGTGCATCTCATGACATTGATCTCACAACTTTTTACGGTAGAAGAAATGAGTTGCGAGCCTTGGACACGGTAATATTATACCGTGCCTTGGATTTTTTACAAGTTATGTTTTTGATGGCATTAGGTTATCTCTCAAAGTTAATAGACGGATGGAAGAAAAATGTAGATCAACCTACGGACTGGGTTCAAATTCCATTTTCTGAGAGTATTACCACAGAATAAGAAATAGTACAAGTGTATTACGACTGATTAACGAGCAGGAAGAACTGTTTAAAATTAAAACCAATCGCACATTAAAATAATTTTAGTTTTGAATCACATTTAATTATTTTTATTTTTTTGTAAAATCATCCAATGTCTTGTCCCGCTTTGGGATGGAGCGAGCAGCCCTGTCGACGATTATTCCAAATTTAGACCACCTATGCCACGTATACTCAATTAAACAAGCTCATGTTTACTGCAATTTAAAGTTTAACTTTAATGTATAAAAATAAAAACTGATTAATATCATGTAAAAAATGTTTTTTCAATTATGGTGTAGGTACCTAGGTACCTCCAAAATTTTCTGATTTCCAAGGTGTACCTTGAACACAAAAAGTTTGTGGAACACTGCTCTAGTAAACAACAGGCTCGTCTTCAACGAAGTAACCCTATCCCAGGAGGATACTACCGCTTTTAAGTTCGCTCTTCCATGATGACTAATCCTGTCTGAACCAGATTGCTGCAGTGGCTTCCAGAGTGAACGCGTGTTCATATCAGTATGGACAGAACTAGAAAGAGGAAGCCTCACCTCGAACTATTTTACGAGATGAATCCTGAAGCATAAATTGAACCAAATTACACGATATCGACGAGATTAAGCGGCAACGTGGCGGCAACATAACGAAAGAGATGGATCTTTAGAAGTGTAGGGGAACAAGGAGCAAATTTTAACGGTTTGCTTTCGATAGTTAGCTCACGCTAACGCATCCAGTGCTGAGTCCTAGCTACTGCCCATCAGTAAGTAATTTATGATTTTACGGAACTATTTCTTAATATCCCCTTTATTTCTTGTTGTTTCGATAGGGATAAGTAAAATGATTACAAAGGTGAAACAAAAAAATGTTTACCTAGTCGATGTGACTAGGTAAACATTTTTTTGTTTCACCACGCATTTTAATTTTCCGAACATCAGCAATAGAGCTTTTTCAAATCATACCTGAGATTGCCTCAAGGAGATGTCAGCAAAGCCATAGGGGCCGAGCAGGGTCGAACCCTACTGGAGCCATGGGTTCGCTTCTGAAAGAAAAGCCCAAAGTCCTTGAACGCAAGGCACAGAAAGAACATAGGAGTGGGTTTTAGTCAGTAAAAGTTTGACACGCCCTCCCGACCCTACAGCAGGAGAAGTCATCGGATGATTTCCCACCTAAAAAAAACCGAGATCGTGACAATGCTTTTTTGGGGTCGGAAATCATCAAATAACTAAAAAAACACAGGTTAGAGTGGTGGAAGCCGACCCCAAACAACTTGGGAAAATGCTAGACAGATCATGAGCTTCAGCAATAGGTATGGCTTACCTAAACTTCAAACGGTAGTCCGATCTAATATCCTAGCAACTGCGGAGATGTATCAAAGCCGCACTCCACTTCTGGCAAATTGAAGTGGAGTCCCGTTTCATAGCAATGGGATTGTACATGTTTATCTAGACAGAATAATTACATAGAAGACGTTTACTACTAGACAAGGCACCCCCGTGCGCGATAAGCAACACATCGATCTATACGAGTACCTACATGTATAAATATCGATCTTTAAATTGAAAATACAAACGACATGAACAGAAAATATTTCTTTACCTATTAGAAATGATGTCTTACTCTACGATTCGAATGAATTTAATAAACTCCATGTAAGAGGCAGATATGAATGTCAGACCTTGATCGTCACCGACCATGGAAAATCGAACAGCCCGTGTTAGTCTATTCCAAGAATAGCTTGTATGCATCCAGGTGCCAGTGATGTAATCGAGTGCAATGGAGTGCACACCTAACCGGCGCTGACACTGCTCACTGCTGGCACGTGAATAAAATTATTAATAGCTTTTAGAAACTTAGAGACACAATGAATATACCTCCCCAATGAACACAAAAATCATCACAGACAGTGTGGTTAAATATACATATCTATTGATAACAGCAATGATTATTATTTGTTTGATTAGGTAATTCAAGAAATGCAATAAATGATCACATATCAATTAATTAATTGCGTTCAATAATCTTTATCTGTAATCCCCGGCCGGAAAGGAGATTATGAAAACATTGAAGTCACATTTACATGATGCAGAAATAATCCTAGTCAGATTAATTGCTATCTTACGACATATTACTAATTATACTAAACTAGACATTTACTTGTAATTAAAGAGGCTATTAAGCTGTTGATCCCCGCATAATACGCACATGACGCAGCAAATTAAAGTTCAGAAGAAGAGCGCATATAATTATTGCAGCGCACGTGCGCGTGAGCACGGTGCCGCCGCGGTGTCTCGCCGCTATTGGCTGCGAGCCTACAGCTATAGGGTAAAAGTCAAAATTTTATAAAGGTTACAAGTTCCCTTGTAGGACAGTTGTTCATGTCTGAGTCAATGAGATATAAACAATTAGTGCGACCTGTGCAGACACCGATGAACACGCGCCCAATGCACTCAATGCTCGGCGTTCACTGTACCACTACCGAACATTAGCAGGGCTTGGACTACAGCCAGGTTCCGCGCTAATATCCGCCGCAGTATTTCAAAATTGCACCCAAACAAATTCAGGTTTTACGAGTCCACAAAAAAAGCACACATTACGAGGTGTGAGGTGACCGGACTTCGAACAACAATATGGCTGTAAAGCTGCTAATTTATGGCCGTCTGTCGGATCGTCTGCCATCTTCAAATTGTGAGTCACCGGTGAAAATTACATTTACTTTGCCCTCGTATTCAAAACCTCATTGACTTAATTCATCTGTTTGTGAAAAGTCAATTGTTCTCACATTATTTCTGGTAAAATAAATGTAGTATCTACTTATTAACTGAGCAACCACGGGCCGACCATAAATTTTAACCCCGCCCCCGTTTAAATAAATACTTTTTTTTGTATTTATTTGAATTTTATTTCAATTAAAATTTATTTCAATTACAAAGCATTTTTGCTGACTGTACTTTAGATCTTTAAATTTATTTTAGTATTAGTTTAAACTATGGTATCCATTCGGAAAAGAAAATAAACACGGGTTCAAAGAAATACCAATAGTATTAGTTGAGTGGCATTAAAACGGAATAAATCGGGTTAACTTAACCACCTAATTAACCAAACTAATTGTCATTTGGTCAAAAAACTAAACAAATGTTATTTTTCGAACGCAGGTTGGTTGAACTTCACCAAGTATTTATGGGAATGTAGGTATGTGCATTACAGCCAGTAACGTAACTTTGTGGCACTGGCAGGCCCTGAATCTGGCCTGCCGCCCTGAATCCCTGATGCCAAGCAAGAACATTGTACTTTTTCTCTGTGGTCCTACTTTCATCCTTATTTTGCCTCGTCTTCACCATAGCGCAGCGTTCGTGCAGCTACTCTAATTGCTGTAAATCTGAAAACAGCTGCCCAATCAATTCTGGTTGGTCGAAAGGTAGGATACCAACAAATAAACAAATTTATTTAGCACTATAGTCTCCACACTTTGGGATTTCCTGTGTCGTGGAGACTAGTCTCCTTAATTTCACAAAAGGAACAAGTAGAGAGGTGAATATAATAGGGATCGGTAAGATAATTAAGTGCACTGAGAGACAGTCAAGGTGTACATAGGTACCTATACCTAGAGTGTCTCAAGAGTGTACATTTCTCAACATCCTTCGACTTGCGTTTACTCAATTTGAGTTTAATAAACTGCAGGAATATTGTTTAAAAGTGAAAGTGGATAATCACAAACATTTAACTTTTATTTTTATAAAAAACTGCGCAAGTGCGAGTCGGACTCGCGCACTGAGGGTTCCGTACAAACTAAAAAGGTAAATTGCGGTTTACGATTTATGACGTATTAAAAATAACTACTTACTAGATCTCGTTCAAACCAATTTTCGGTGGAAGTTTATAAGGTAATGTATATCATATATTTTTTTTAGTTTTATCACTCTCTTATTTTAGAAGTTACGGGGGGGGGGACACATTTTACCACTTTAGAAGTGTCTCTCGCGCAAACTATTCAGTATATAAAAAAATGATATTAGAAACCTCAATATCATTTTTGAAGACCTATCCATAGATACCCAACACGTATGGGTTTGATGAAAAAAAAATTTTGAGTTTCAGTTCTAAGTATGGGGAACCCCCAAAATTTATGGTTTTTTTTTTCTATTTTTTGTGAAAATCTTAATGCGGTTCACAGAATACATCTACTTACCAACTTTCAACAGTATAGCTCTTATAGTTTCGGAAAAAAGTGGCTGTGACATACGGACGGACAGACAGACACATCACGAATCTATAAGGGTTCCGTTTTTTGCCATTTGGCTACGGAACCCTAAAAACTGACCCGCACTTAGAATTTGTCCTGTATCAATTAAAGTCGCATACACAAACAGCTAGACTCGGAACAACTGAATGTTCGGACGTGCAAACATTCGTTCCGTGCGTGAATCAAACCCGAAACACGCCGCACAGCAGCTTATCGCTCAACCCACGTGGCTCAACCACTGCCAACCATACCATGAGTAGGTATACAGCCTAGAAGTTTGCCATTTACATTTACTTACTAATAGCTAACTGCTGTGTTCCACCATCCAAAGGTAGTCTAGATAGTCTAGTAGTTTAGTTTTGCAAATGTTGTACACTATAATAAAGTACATAATAAATAGTCTTTTATTCCTGTTACTGTTGAAGCACGTACACGTAACAGTTTTGTATCAATGTTTCGGTTTGACATTACGCCCTGTACGTATACGATAAGCATATCGAGTGTTCTAAGAATTTGCGCACAGCAACGGCCAGAGCCTAAGTGTACGTGTGTTAGGTTGCCCATCCGCTGGAGCGGGGACGACCAGAGCGGAGCGGAGCTGTGCCAATATTAACCAATAGAATTACATAAAGTCTCTGCTCCGCTTCAGTGGACACGGTTTTGAGAACTAGTTTAAAAATTCATACAAAACCGAGAACCAAGTCACGGTAATTAATATTACCGTGACCAAGTGGAGAAGCGGAGCGGAGAAGCGGTATACCGGCCTGGCGGCCGTGTGGTATTAAGCCGTCCCTGTTCAAATTACTCGTCGCGTGAACGTGGCGTAACTCCCTACACTCCACAAGTCCGCGTCGCACTGGTCGCACTAGCTAGCTCCGCATCAGTGGATAGATACAGTCCGCAACTCCGCTCCGCTCCAATCCTTCACTCTGCTTCTCCGTTCCGCTTCCCCGTACCACTTCTATTTTTTGTAGGCGCAATTCCGTGTCCACTGAAGCAAAGCGGAGATTTATAATAATAATAATAAATCATTTATTTTCAGGCATCTTGGCCCATAGACAATAATATTGGTTAATATTGGCACAGCTCCGCTCCAATCTACTCCTCTTAGCTTCAGTGGACAGGCAGCCTTACTCTGAGTCATTATGGATGGCTATAAACGTCAGCACCACAATACACCAGTGCCTTGCTGTGGTGCATTGGGCCCCCAACCGGCGAAGCCTTTTGCCTCGCATTTGTGCACTGCCAATAAAACCGAACGAACTGAAGTACATCGAACTGAGCTATATACCGACTTAGTAGTAAAAAGGAAACAATAATTCTGCAATTGTTAATGAAACTTTCCTACGTGTATGATAATGAATCTAGAGCATACGGAAAACGCCCTTGAAAACTACAGACAATAATGTTATAAAAAACAAAACAATGTTGTACTAATGAAATATCTTTACGTGATTTCAAATAGCGTCTCAGCCGTGTCTGTCCGTAGTCTCTGTCTGGCAAGCTCATGACAGCCGCCCCAGAAACACTTGGCTTGGCAGTTTACACCGTAGGACGGGGTTCAATGCTCTATCAAAAGAAGATCAACAGTTTCGGATCGTATAATTATCACTTACATAATGTTATTTAGGTGTCTGGACTCCGACGTGCGTGTGAGTCGCACACGTTGACTGCGCAATAAATATTGTTTTTCCCAGAAACTTATGAGGAAAATCGTATATACGCATTTTGTTTCGTCTAAAAGAGATAAAAATACTACCCGTGTTCTAAAAACTGATACGCGATTCGTTTAATGTTTAACCGACTTTAAAAAGAAGGAGGTTATTAGTATATTATTTTATTTTTATTTTATGTATGTTCACCGATATCTCGGTCAATTGAGGACCGATTTCGAAAATTATTTTATTGATTGAAAAGTTATGCTTCCAAGTTGGTCCCATAGAAATATTGTTATGATCTGATCATAAACTTTGAAGATATGGAACAGAACTCCTCAGAGGATCACAGCAGAACCGTCGGTCGTAACAAGTAAAATTGCTTTGTTTATACGTGTAGTCGATGACTGACTAAAATAAAAGGGTGATCTGATGATGAAGCCGGAAGGTAAATTAATGTAATCTAACCGTGTTTTGGGCTTATTAGAATAATGTCGTGAGATGCACTTTGACTATAAGGTACTATCGAACTGATCTGATGATGGAGCCGGAAAGTGGAAGGTAGATACAGGAACTTCATAATAAAACAATGTAACCTAGCAGTGTTTGGGTTAATAAAGAAGCGCAGGCGTGGAAGACCACCCTCCACTTGGTTGACGACGGTCCAAAGAGACCTTAGAGAAGCTCATCACGACACCGATATGGCACAAAATCGCGCACAATGGAAAACGAGGACAAGGAGGGCTGACCCCAAATAAACGGGATAAGGTCTAGCCAGAAGAAGAAGTATCATAGGTTAATTCGAATTGTCATGAGAAATGGGCACTCTGGTTATAAGTGTATCGCAACTAAAAAGTGTGAAATAAAAAACCTTTTACAAAAAAAAAAATATAACGGACTTCACTAAAAAAAACACTAAAAGGATCAAAATAACTTTACTACTTTTTTTTAGTGAAGTCGGTTAATTTCTTATGTAAAAAGTTTTTTTCAGTGTTTTTTTTACATTGAAGTAGGTTGTATTTTTTTTTTGTAAAAAGTTTTTTATTTGTTGGGTTTTAGAACTTTAAGATAGTGATAATGACATCAATAGATATTGGACAAGTTATAGAAAAGTAAGTAGACACGTTAGTAGGTGTACTTTCTAAAACTTAGATTGAGTTGGGCATTGGCGTAGTTAGGATACGAACGGGATCGGGGCAAAAAAAAAACTGCGGCCCCTTTTTTACATGGAAAATCCTTAAATAACCTCTGCTACTATGAGTGGAGGAGCGCGAAGGATTATCACACTTTTACTGACTAAAACGAGTTGCCATGATTAAAGTAGTATTGCAACATAATTTTATTTAGATTTCAAAGGTAGGAGAATTTTTCGGTAGTTTAACAAAAGGTTTGCTAATGAGATTTTGGGGGGCCCCGAGCTTGGGGGCTCCGGTACACTGCCCGGCCTAGCCCTTCGGTAGCTACGTAAGTGTATAAAGGTACTTTTTGGGTGTACAATAAATAAAGTATTTCTATTCTACCCTACACAAGATCGTACTAACGTACCTACGTTTCTTTTTTTTAAGGAAGTGTCAGACTTTAATTGACTACTAAAGTTTAGATTTAGGTACAGCGCAGACGACACACTTTTTGTGCGATCGAGTCTGTGGTGTGTGGAGTGTGTGTTTGCATGGCATGCATATATAAAATAATTTACTGTCTCTGTACTTGTAAATAATTTACAGTGTCTGTAAAAATAGAACCTAAGCAATTATATGCCTTTCTAGCATCTAAATACTTAGGTTCTATTTTCACAGACTAAAAAGTGCGTCACGGATAGTCTGTCGTCTGCGCTGCCCCTTAAATTGCCCTTTGCGTTCTAGAACCGCGGTAACTATTTCGAACAATCTCGCAGCCCAGGCAGGCATCAGCCCTAGCACGCTCTGTCAATTTTACTAACAGCTCTTTCAGGCCTGATAGAACACAACTCGCCATCCACCTGGGCTTGATCCTTATCAAACGGAGAATTATCGTATAAGATTCAAGATTCAAAGCATTTTATTTCAAATAAACCATTTACAGGCACTTTCGAAATGTCAAGAAATCAGTCAGAAAAAATGATGCTAATTGCACATTCCAAAGCGTAGATCTCTATGGAGAATCGACATCTATGGAGACACTCTTTTTAACCGACTTCAAAAAGGAGGAGGTTATATGTTCGGTTGAATGTATGTTTTTTATTTTATTTTTTTATGTATGTTCATCGATTACTCGGTCAATTGTGGACCAATTTTGAATTTTTTTTTTTATTATTGAAATGTTATGCTTCCGAGTTGGTCCCATAGAAATATTGTTATGATCTGATCAAGAACTTCGAAGATATGGAACAGAAATCCTCATAGGATCACAGCAGAACCGTCGTAACAAGTAAAATTGATTTGTTTATACGTGTAGTCGATGACTGACTGAAAGTAGAGGGGGAATATATCGAACTGATCTGATGATGAAGCCTGAAGTGAGGCACCGGAACTCTGTAATAAATTAATGTAATCTAACCGTGTTTGGGATTATTAGACTTGTCATGAGATGCACTCTGGCTATAAGGTATTTAAGTTTGGCTGAGGGGTACTTTTTAGTGGTGGTACCATAACTAAAAAGTGTAAAATAAAAAACAAAAAATACAACCGACTTCAAAGTAAAAAAAAAACACTGTAAAGTGTAAAATAACCTTAATTTCGGAAGTCGGTGTTAAATAACGAAGAGGCAAAACTATTATAGAAACACCGACTTCCGAAATTAAGGTTATTTTGCACTTTTCAGTGTTTTTTTTTTTACTTTGAAGTCGGTTGTATTTTTTTTGTAAAAAGTCTTTTATCAATCATGTTTTGTGTTTTGTGTGTTTTGTGTTGTGTTTGTGTTTTGTGTTTTGTTTGTTTGTTTTGTTTTGTTTTGTAAATATCTCTGTTACATGTTTCTTGTCGCTATCATGTGAGAACAATGTAAATAAAGTAAAAATAAAAACTAAATATAGTTATTAAAATAGCAACTGGCAGCTAAGAGATGACCAGTCTCAACTGACAGCGCCCGTTCACAGACATGACGCGAATATTAGCGTTTTTAATTATTACGTCCGATACCCAAGGTGCCCAAGGTACAAATTGGTGCGGGATACCAATGCTCCGAGAATAACTAGCATCTAGCCCTAAGACTGGCCATATCGTTTAATTTACCGGGTCTAGGGAGCCTGAACCACTGGCAGTTTCTGAGCAGCGAGCGTTTGCAAAAGGACAACACCGCTTACATAAAAAACGACAAACGACATCACCCTAACATTTGTGAGGGTGTATGTATGTTGCTCCTTCACGCTGAAACTACTAACGGCGTTTGGATGAATTTTAATACACGAGTAACCCATGTCTAGGAATAGCACCTAGGATGCTTTTTATCAAGTGGCGTAGCTAGGTGGCCAACGGCCTTCGGCCAAAAAAATCTGGAGTCCCTATTTTTTACGTGGGAAATTATCTAATAATTTCTCCTGCTCTGGGTTGAGCGGGAGGGAATATCACGAGTTCCCATGATTAAAGTAGTATTGCAACAACCTATGTTATTTAGATTTCGAAGGTGGGAGAATTTTTCGCTAGTTCAAAAAGGGTTGCTTATCAGTTTTTGCGGGTCCTTCGAGCTGGGGGACCTTTAACCCTGGAAGTATGTTCCCTTGGGATAATATCCTTCAATCACCCAGTAATCCCAGTTTAGTATTAGTATGCCCAGTTGCTGATACATAATTAGGTATATGAGGAGCAATGGTTCGATCAAGCGGTTGACGTGACTGTAAAACGATCGCAGACTGCAGGGCGGCGGCCGGTGACCGCAACCGCATTACTGATATTATTTCTGTTTCTACCTAACTAGACCACTGCTAACTACTAGCTGAGCTACCGTAACATTAGCTTTCTGTACGATTTTGGACGCCAATTTATCTACTTGCTAGCTGACCCGGTAAAAGTATTTTCCACATAATTTATCAAAGAAAAAAATGGGGTTAGGCCCCCACCCATATTTTTCTGTAGGGGGATAAAAAATAATCTACGGTCAAGCAGTTTCATAATAGTTCAATAACAAACACAGTGACACGAGATTTTGTATACCTACCTATTAGATTAAACATCTTAGCTAAAACTAAAACATTTGGGCGTACAAGCACTCACCATTTTTTTTTGAAGTACCTAGTTAATAATTATCAAAGAACTACTCCCGCTTTCCCGCTGGTTAGAGTGAGAGGGAGTGTCAAACTTTTACTGACTAAAATCCACCACTGTTCCTTTAGTTTATTGAACTTTGCGTACCGAGGCCGCGGTAACTCCTATCACACAACGCCATCTAGTCCCAAACTAAGCAGAGCTATGAGTACTAGACAACTGATAAACATACTTACATATTTTTAATTACATAAAGACATATAAAAATTACATACCCAGACACAGATCTTGCTCATCACACAAACATTTGTCTTGGGTGGGAATCAAACCCAAGACCTCCGGTATAGCAGTCAGTGCCACTTATAAACCACTAGACCAACAGGCCAGTCTTTCGAACAACCCTGCAGCACTAGAAGGCATTGGCCCTAGCGTGCCCCGTCAATTTTGCTGCCAGCTATGTTAGATGCGCATGGAACACAACACAAAGTGCCGTCATCGACGGCTTGGTTCTCAGCAGACGGCGAGCTACACATTGCTCGCCGACTGAAATACATTCATACCGAATATATACGCTGTGGCAGGATATACAGAAGACTGAAGAGTATAATCTGTTTCTCTACTTAGAGTTTGTAATCTACGAGAAAACTTTCGCCAACCCTATAACGATGCCCGATTGACTATCACTACATCGATGTGTGTGTGTTCGTTTGCTTTGAAAACCCCATCATGTCAGTCCGACTTCAGGACCAGACCTTAAAACCTGTCCTCCTACAGCGGGGTGTGAGGCAGGAAGACATCATTACTCTCTTGAAAGGGAACCTTTCAACTCTTTAGTCACAGTCGCCACTTTCAAATTTTCTCTAATGTGCTCATTTCTCACTTTAACCATTCTCGGATCTTAAAATGAACATGGATTAAGGTTATGATAAATACTCAAATAGCATCCACTCCTATCAAGATCGAGAGAAAACACTCGAACTTATAGACGATTCGATTTGCCTGGGACAAACGGCCCAGTTAGGTAAGTCTATCTTCAAGAAAAAGATCAATGGTCTAAACCGACTTGGCTGGGCAGCGTCTCAAAACTGAAAGGTTTTTTGCTATTGATATAATATAATATATATAATATAATATTCACACAACTATCACACAACGCCGTCTAGTCCCAAGCTAAGCAGAGCTTGTGTTATAATGACATATGGCTCTGAAACTTGATCGTTCACAATGGGGCTCATCAGATAGCAAAGGGCATTGGAGACGGCTGTGCTCGGAGTTTCCTTGTGTGATCGGCACAGCAGTGAGCTGGGTACATTGCTCGCAGAACAGATATCGATGGGTCGGAAAGGTTCTGGAGTGGCAGCTGTGTATCGAAAGACGCAACGTTGAAAGGCCCAATAAAGGGACTGATAACCTGGTGAGAGTCACGAGAAACAGATGGATGCGTGGTACACAGAACCGGTCGTTGTGGTGAAACTTGGGAGAGGCTTTTGCAATAATAATATGATAATGTTACATGATGAAAGATGAAACATATCTCTCAGCAGGATTATTCTAATTAAAGGATCCCTGAATCTAAAATGCTAGAATTTAGCATCCTATACCTAGTAAACCTTAACTCTTCAGCTTGTCTGTATAAATTCACAGACTTTCTATTTCTGTATTATTTATTATAAGATGAACTAAAGCATAATTTTCGAGAACACTTCAGTTTTTCAGAATTTAACCTTTAAATCTTAGTTCGCACGGGGTATGCAAAAAACCATTTTAATGTTGGTTTTTCCAAGAGTACAACGACAGTATTTATATAGTACCTATCTATATGAATAGTATCGTTTAAAAACAGCAATTTTGTTGAAGTATTTGAGTGTTACGGTAAATAAGAAAAATAATATCTTTGCGAAACCATTTTCTACAAAATATTTTATTTTATCTGTCATGGTCTACGCAGGGGGCCCCTTGGTCGGATTTGCTACAGGCCCCGCGCTGCTTGCACTGCTTGTTATAATACGCCATTTATAAAAGAATGTAAAATTGTTTGAAATAAAGTTGTTTATTTAAAAATAAATCCATTTCATTTACCTATCTAAGTGTTTATTACTTACCTTACAATAATCAAATTTATCTAAATATGTAATGTTAAAATTTTATATTGAAACCATTATTTATTAAAATTGTTTGAATTTGTCTCGAAAAATAAATGTTGTGCACCCCTGTTCCTAAAAACCTCTTTTGTCTAATGCAGATGTGAATGGAGTTATAACTATTTTCATTGTGATATCTATGTGAGGGTGAAGTTCCGTTGGCCATTTCTGGTCTTCTTCATCAGTTAAACTTCATCAAATATCAGTTTTGAGTCCTCGATGAAAACACTAAAATCACTATATGCATACATTCAAAATCTCGATTAAATTTGCAAGGCTTCTATATAAGTACCTTTTTATATCTTTAATATAGGTACATTATGGATGGTCAAAGTACACGTAAAATAGCAGATTTTCAATAGTCTTTACTAGATTAGTTTTACACAAATTTATGTTATGATTTCTATAGAAGCCTAGATAATATCCACAAGATAGCTGTGTAATTAAAATATCTAGAGAAAAATGTGTAATAACATTATAAGTAATCACGTAAGAGCGGTTGTATGAAAATGTACCTCGAAAAGTAATATCTATGCGAGTATGAAGGTCTTCTTCACCAGTTCCACTTCATCAAATGTTACTTTTTGACTGTAAATTTTATGCTTGAGTTCTCGATGAAACTCGTGAAAATGAAACAATCACTAAGTATATGGTTGCCTATAATATTTGAGGAGTTCCCTCGATTCCTCATGGAACCCACCATCAGAACTGGATTTTGAAAATGGGACTAATCTGGAAGCATATCCTATAAGGGAACAAAAAATTTGCAAATCGGTCCATAAACAACAGAGTTCTGAGGTAACAAACATTAAAAAAATAAAATCCAACCGAATTGATAACCTCATCCTTTTTTTGGAAGTCGGTTAACCTTTTGACGTGCGTAATTAGAGACACAATAGTAAGACAATGGCTTCCGGGCGCCGGCTACCGCCTGAGCGTTAATGAAATTAGTATTTCCCAGGATTCAGGGCAGACCACCCCTGCAACCCCTTAGCCAGCCAGCGATATACCTAAATCTCTCACTATTTTTTCTCAACTATACTACCCAGTTACCTACATATCAAGACTAAGGTAGGCGCCAGATAATAAACATGGAATAACGGTCATTGACAAATGCAGGCATTTGTTGACATTCTTAATTTCAAAAACTCGACATGTATCGTGATCATTTACATGATGTAATGAAAAACAGTTCATTGTTTGTTTTTCGGGTACCTACGCAGATTCAAAAGATTCAAAAGCAAAAGCATTTAAAAAGATTCAAAAGCATTTATTTCAAATAAACCATTTACAGGCACTTTTGAAATGTCAAGAAGTCAGTCAGTCAGAAAAAATGATGCTAATTGCACATTCCAAAGCGTAGATCTCTATGGAGAAGAATGTGCAAGAAACTCCATGGACACTCTTTTCAATCATGTTTTGCAATTACAAATATCTCTGTTACATGTTTCTTGTCGCTATCATGTGAGAACAATGTAAATAAAGTAAAAATACAAACTAATACAGATATTAAAATAGCAACTGGCAGCTAAGAGATGACCAGTCTCAACTGACGGCGCCCGTTCACGGACCTGACGCGAATATTAGCACCACTCAGCTCAACCATTTTGAAGGGAACCGAATGATCCAACACACGCGCCACCATCAGTGAGACATTTGAGTGAGCATGACAAACTCTCAACTGCCATGCTCATTTATGTCAAACAAATCCAATAGTAACCTAAAAACCATAAAATAGCTCCATGGTACTCACATTTACAAAGTTTGAAAAAAATGCTTCTACATTATACAATACTAAATACAATAATAATTAACTACAATAATACTTTACAAATTTAACAAATTTAAAAAAAAAAAACATAGAATAGTAATAATAGTTTCAAAACTAATCAATTTATACTCCCGGTGGTAGTGGAGCTGGACCAGCATTGAGCCAAGCATTTTTATCTTGAATGTAAGGCCGTGCGCGCACTGTCTTGCGTTTTTCTAACGCATAATCTGTGAAGTATGGAGTCTCATAGAAGTGCGCGCACTGCCGTGAAATAAACGCATGCGGTAGAATCACCGTTGGCCTCTCGCTGCAAATTTGCGGTGAATCTACCGCAAATATTTTCGTATCGTATAGAGATCTAGGAAGCGCCGCGCACTGCCGCGATACTAACGCACGTATAAAAACACTAATCGAATTTTCAGAGAAACAAAAAATACCGAGAAACCCCGACTTCCGAAATTAAAGTTATTTTGATCCTTTTAGTGTTTTTTTTTAGTGAAGTCGGTTATTTTTTTTTTTAAGTTTTTGTCATTCGAACTCCGGCTGTGGTGCTCACATGTCATGGTTATGGACTACCATACAAGAGTCTTTTTGTATATTTATTAAAGCGTAAAAAAGAGTATCCAAACCAAACGGTATTAGGTACATCCCTTGACGACCTTAAGGCCTATGAAGGGCTTCTTCGTCCTAAGTTATAACGATTCCGATTGCATTAATTAAAAGTTAAATGTCTATGCCTCGTTTACATGTGGGCCCAGCCTCGGCCAGCGTCCAATGTACCTGTTCTCCACCAACGCCTGGTTGCCATTTACATGCTGGCGAGGGCGTCAGTCTGTGATGGACAGGCAAGCGCGGCAGACGATGACAACGTCTACCGTGTTGTGTCGGTTTTTACTTTTCGCTTGACATATTTCTTACCAACTTCAAAAAGGAGGTTATAATATGATGTTCGATTGATTTTTATGTATGTTCTCAAATTTTTCGGTCAATTATGGACCGGTTTTGATTTATTAGAACGTGAATAGGTACCTACTTCCAAATTTCATAGGTTTCATACAAATATTATCATGACCTGATAATGAACATCGAAGATATAGAACGAAATTCCTCATAGGATCATAGCAGCTGATCATGATCAGCTGCTATGATCCTATGAGGAATTTCGTTTCGTTTCGTTCTTTCTATGGAAAGTAGTCACGGAAACTCCGTAATAAAACAATATACCTACCTATTCTTATTTTAGATTTAAATTGTTTAAACTCTATCCATGTGGCCTCCTGTAATTGAGGAAGTGCGCTAATTTAAAACTTAAATGTATTCAACACTTATATTTGTGTGAACATCCTTTCTTGGAGGCCCTAAATAAATAAAATATAAAAAATAATGTATCTCACGGAAAATAGTCACGGAGTTTCCGTGACTACTTTCCATAGAAAGAACGAAACGAAACGAAATTCCTCATAGGATCATAGCAGCTGATCATGATCAGCTGCTATGATCCTATGAGGAATTTCGTTTCGTTTCGTTCTTTCTATGGAAAGTAGTCACGGAAACTCCGTAATAAAACAATATACCTACCTATTCTTATTTTAGATTTAAATTGTTTAAACTCTATCCATGTGGCCTCCTGTAATTGAGGAAGTGCGCTAATTTAAAACTTAAATGTATTCAACACTTATATTTGTGTGAACATCCTTTCTTGGAGGCCCTAAATAAATAAAATATAAAAAATAATGTATCTCAACTATGTCAAAACACCACAGTGCAAAATAACTTTACTTTTAAAATAACTTAAATATCGAAGAGACAAAACAAAACTAATATAAAAATACCGACTTCCGACGAAGTTATTTTACACTTTGTTTTTTTTTTACTATCTTCATTGTGATATCTATGTGAGTATGAAGTTCCGTTGACCATTTCTGGTCTTCTTCATCAGTTCCACTTCATCAAATGTTACTTTTTGACTGTAAATGCTTAAGTTCTCGATGAAAATACCAAAATCACTATAAGGTGGCCTATAATTTTTGAGGAGTAGGTGCCCTCGATTCCTGATGGATCCCATCATCAGAACTGGATTTTTCCTATAAAGGCAAAAAAAAATTAGCAAATTGGTCCATAATCGACGGAGTTCTGAGGTAACAAACATAAAAAAAAAATGATGATAAAAAATACAACCGAACTGATAACCTCCTCCTTTTTTTTGAAGTCGGTTAAAACGTGCGTTAGTTTCGCGGCAGTGCGCGGCCCTGTGAATGCGTTTATTCTACCGCACGGTACAATAAACGCACCGCATTCCACCGCAAGGCAGTGCGCGCACGGCCTAATCCTCCAACTTATAATATGCTTGCCTTGCCTGCATAGTGTGCGTTTAATACAAGATTTAAATTTCGTAGATATATTAGGAAAAGGTCAATGTACTTTATTTCACGTTTATATGGCGCCTTCTATAAATGCCCTCTACGCCCCCTACAACTGCATTTTACAATACTTTGCATATTTTAACCTTGCTTATGATTTTCTTAAAAAGACTTCCAGCCAGTGACATAATCGCGTGCTGTTCCACGCGCGCCTTAAGGAGATGTCAGCAACTGTATGGGCCTAGCAGGGTCGAAGCCTACTGGGGCCAAGGGTCTGATTCTGAAAGGAAAACTCGGCCCTGGTACGAAAGGCAACGAAGGAACAGGAGTGGGTTTTTTGTCAGTAAAAGTCTGACACTATCTCCCGCCCCGCCCAAGAGCGGGGGATGTTATAAGATGATTTTCCCACCGAAAAAAAAAAGGCAGTGACATAATAATCTCTCACTAACACTATTTTTACTCAACTATACAACCCAGTTACCTACATATTTAAAGCACTTCAAGACTACACGCCCTCGGCAAAGGTTACTAGGACTTAGGTTGGCTGAAGGTTAAAAACAAAATTCGGCTTCAAGGGATTCACGTTTTATACTTCGTGTAAAGTTACTACTTACTTAAGTACTTCGTTTTAGAGCAATCGGTTCAACTTGAAGTAATGACACAAATAAAGTCTTTTCAAGTGTTCATAAAACTACATTGATGTGCTTCGATACCTGATAAAATCTTCAGTTTATTTCCAACTAGCTTTTGCCGGTGGCTTCACCCACGTAAATGTCGAAAATTATTCCAAGGCAACATACCTACTCCTGTACCAAAAAGTATCTTAATAACATATTCTAGGACATGGTCTACTCATGCACCAAGTTTCATCTAACGGGAAAACGTAAGAAATAAACAAATTCACATTCGAATTTACGATATACCTATGTCGTGACCAGATCATAGAATTGATCACTTCATGATGTGACTATGGCCACATCATGAAATAGTTGCATTTCTTGATATGGCCAACTAAAACTCAATTCAAAATTAAAATCGGAACCGCAAACTTTAACATTTTCTTTAAGCAGAGACTCTGCATCAGTGGGTGATGAGTTTAGAGTTTTTGTTGTTAATATGGGGATCTCTGAAAAGAAGTTTTCAAAAGCCGCATCACAGTGTCATTAATTACATGGTTATAGTCACTACATAGTTTGTAGACCTTCCAGTTTCACTATTTATAATATTCCAAGTCGTTTTAATTATATTATTACTATTTTTAATTTTGGAACTCAAATAACGCGACTTTGCAACAGAACATATTTATTTAAACAGTTTTGAATAATTTCTTACTTAGAAACTAAATTCAGCAGTGTTAACATGAATCCTTTCATCATACAACTTATAAAGCCGATTTCTACTTTTGTGAATTCCAATGGTATCCCGTTCACCGAAATAATATAGGTTACTATTGACTGAAATAGTCTTAGGTCTAAAGGTGGAATTAAATTGCGTACAGTAGTTGTTGTATGTTAAAAAAAACCTTCATAATTCATATTGATGATTGATATCATCTAAGGTTGAAAACATTGGTAAACTATTAGTGAGTTTAGTTTTAAAAGTTTCTAAACGACTCGCTGTTTTAGAACAAATTACACACACATTAATTACACTTTTATCTTCCATTTAAAAAATATTATTCGTTTTTAGTACAGAATGTCTGCCGCCATAATATGTCACGAAAACAAAACGAAATCAGCGCCTCTACCGGTGGACAACATAACTATTTTACGATATTTACAATTTTACTTGTATTTGACCATTATTATGAAATAATCGTACGTTTAGCTGTTCATATCGTTAAACGCAGAGTGTTCATTGATTTGTCTTGCCCATATCATGACGAGGCCAGCTGGTAAGGTTCTATATCATGAAATGCCACCATTTTATGAAATGGTTGACTATCTCATGAAGTGGCCACGACACCTACACTTGTGTGCTTCGTCGTTTCGATCCAGCGAGGCCACTCGAGCTTTTTTACCAACATTTCGACTTTTCATAAATTACGTCGGCAAATCTTCAAAAGGAAAGACCAACTCTGCCGACTGGCTTTTTCTTTCGGGTTTAAAGCACTACACCCAGGTTTCGTCACCTTTCACTATATTATAAACAGCCAATGACTGTCCTCCATTAAACTTTTTTATCATTTTAAGGCACCACTAGACACGCAGTCGTCTCTGGTCCTCCGTTAAGTCCTGTCCATCGAGTGCAAAGCTTCCGAACCTTCAGATGCACATGTAAAATGTTTTGCACTTGGCCCATTCCAATGCCTAAAAAAGCACGAATTATCTGGCAAGTATTTTTTTGTCAGTTTCAATAAACTGTCGTACGGTGTCAATTTTCGAGTATATAACCGCAGTCGCCGGCCGACCTTCACGTAACTCGTCATAGAGATGATCACGTCCATGTCTAAATTCTCCAAACCACGAAGACACAGAGCTGCGACATGGTGCGCAATTGAAGTCTCTGGCAACTCTCTTGTTGACTTAAGCCACAACGAAAATCATAAAAAATCATTGAACGAAAATTTTCACTAGTTAAATTTTGATAGCGACACACAATCTTCGAAAGGACGCCACAATGAAAAAGCAAATGACGATTTCGCAAATTAAAAAGTAACATGCTCGCAAAGAGTTCCATTTTCGAATTTTATTATTGTTTTTTTTATTCTTTTATTGTAAGTGGCCAGATATAGAAGCTGTTATTATGCACCACATAAGTCTGGGCTGGCCACTCAATGCAGGTAATACCGACTTGATCTAAAAATCGCGTAGTCGGCAATCCCGCGAATGCTGCGGGATTTGCAGGATTGGATTTTTTTAAAAGCTATCATTTTGTTTTAAGTATTAATATTAAAGAAATAAAGACAAGTTAATTTCAAAATATTTCGTTTGATTATAATTACATCTAGAATGATAAAACTAATGAAGTTGAAGAACATTACTCTCCTTTTTTTGGGGAAATCGTGTATAAAATGTGTATCCTTTTCGAAGATGTCCCCCCGGAGTTATGGGGGACCTTAAATCCCCCCAGAAATTAAGTCTCGCGGGAAAATATAAAGTTTAATGTTGTAATTTTTACCCAATAAAACATTAACTTTATATCCCAGTGAAAGTCCCGTCAAATTTTGTTCAACCGTTTCGATGACGTACCTAAGTATTTCGTAGTTTTGAAATCCATAGTGAAACCAACAGACAGACAAAAATTTTAATAATTGAATTATTGTTATAGGTATCGAATATGCTTTCACAAGCATTCAGTAAAAAAAAGTTATTTTTAACATACCTACTTCAAAAAAAAATGTGTGCGTGTACTAGCGTACACTCGTAAGAAGTGAAACTTCTTTATGACGTTATTTTTCAAAAATAATTTACTATATGCAACTTTACAGAAATTGGTTAAATAAAGTTAAATTAGATAAAGTTTAATAAAAGGCTTTTATTATCATAGACATAAATACAAATTCTACAATTATTTCATTTTAGCATATTACTACAAAGATTATTATTGAATTTCATTAATTGTAATAGAATTATTACTTTCATTGATGTCGTTATTATATATTTGTGTTATTAATGGCTTATGGTAACTGAAATACGAAATATATTGTTTACATTCCACAAAATTTAGTAACCGAGCGAAAACTCCATCAATTGTAGTGCCGGATCTCGTTGTCGACGTTTGAGGATCCACTTGTATACAGAGTGCCTATTTCTCATGACGATTCCAATTAACCCAAAACACTGCAAGGTTACATTGTTTTATTAGAAAGTTCCTGTGTCTACCTTCCACCTTCCGGCTCCATCACCAGATCAATTCGATAGTACCTTATAGCCAAAGTGCATCTCATGACAATTCTAATAAGCCCAAACACGGCTAGGATACATTGATTAATTACGGGGTCCCTATGCCTACCATCCGGCTCCATCATCAGATCAGTTCGATAGTACCTTATAGCCAAAGTGCATCTCATGACAATTCTAATAAGCCCAAACACGGCTAGGATACATTGATTAATTACAGAGTTCCTATGCCTACCTTCCGGCTCCATCATCAGATCAGTTTGATAGTACCTTATAGCCAAAGTGCATCTTATGATAATTCTAATAAGTCTAAACACGGCTAGGTTACATTGATTAATTACTGAGTTCCAGTGCCTACCTTCCGGCTCCATCATCATCATCAGATCACTTCGATGATACCATTTTCAACTTAACGTAACTATTCAGAACCATTCATTTATTCGTATTGTCATAGTCGCTTAACTATCTTCATTGTGATATCAAAGTGAGTATGAAGTTCCGTTGACCATTTCTGGCCTTCTTCATCAGTTCCACTTCATCAAATGTTACTTTTTGACTGTAAATGCTTAAGTTCTCGATGATAATATCAAAATCACTATATGGTTGCCTATAATATTTGAGGAGTTCCCTCGATTCCTCATGGATCCCATCATCAGAACTGGATTTTGAAAAAAATGGGACCAATCTGGAAGCATATCCTATAAAGGGAAAAAAAAAATTGCAAATCGGTCCATAAACGACGGAGTTCTGAGGTAACAAACATAAAAAAAAAGATGGCGCGTAACGGAAAAATGTGACGCGTAACGAAAAAATGTTACACTATTTTTTTTTCCAACCGATAAAGAAGTTTCACTTCAAAAATACGGTTGTATTTTTTATTTATTTGTATTACCTACCTACTTCAGAACTCCGTCGTTTATGGACCGATTTGCAAAATTTGTTTTCCTCTAATGGATATTCTTCCAGATTGGTCCCATTTTTTTTCAAAATCCAGTTCTGATGATGGGATCCATGAGGGATCGAGGGAACTCCTCAAATATTATAGGCAACCATATAGTGATTTTGGTATTTTCATCGAGAACTACAGTCAAAAAGTAACATTTGATGAAGTGGAACTGGTGAAGAAGACCAGAAATGGCCAACGGAACTTCACCCTCACATAAACATCAAAATGAAGATAGTTAAGTAACAATAAAAATACAAATAAATAAATGGTTCTAAATAGTAACACATTTTTCTCTAGATATTTTAGGTACATATGGCCAACGGAACTTCATACTCAAATAGATATCACAATGAAGATAGTTAAGTGACTATGACAATACAAATAAATAAATGGTTCTGAATAGTTATGTTGAAAATGGCATCATCGAAGTGAACTGATGACGATGATGGAGCCGAAAGGTAGGCACTGTAACTCCGTAATGAATCAATGTAATCTCGCCGTGTTTGGGCTTATTAGAATTGTCATGAGATGCACTTTGGCTATATGGTACTATCGAACTGATCTGATGATGCAGCCGGAAAGTAGGCACAGGAACTCCGTAATTAATCAAAGTATCCAAGCCGTATTTGGGCTTATTAGAATTGTCATGAGATGCACTTTGGTTAGGTACTATCGAACTGACCTGATGATGGAGCCGGGAGATGGATGGGAACTTCATAATAAAATAATGTATCCTAGCAGTGTTTGGGTTAATTCAAATTGTCATGAGAAATAGGTACTGTGGCTATAAGTGTATCACAACTAGGGAATCCAATCCTGCAAGCGCGGGAACCCACAAATACGGTTTCCTGCACCTTTTTTGCGGGATCAGAAATGCGGGATTACTCATGCGTGATCCCGCACGCTTGCAGGATTGAATTTTTTGCTAAGAAAAATGGGTTTAGGTGAAGTTTGTTATGATTACCTATTTGTTAGACCCAGCATATTAACAAGTAATTTAACAACTTTCCGTGGAACTCATCACTTTTTTGTAGAATTTGTGTTAACAACTTATGGCCGAAATATAGCCGAAACCGCGAAAAAAAATATCAGCTGTTCAGTACATTAGGCAAACATAAATGTTCTAAACAGCTGATATTTTTTTCGCGATTTCAGGTTTGTTCCTATAGTAAAAGTTGTTGGTTATCATGAGCACAATCACGTGTTTAAGTATCGTACACTAATTACTAGTCACCCTATATAGCTCCAATCCTTTAACAGTTCAGATTAAGTTGTCAAATGTTTCGCGTTAAGAGCTCGTGGTAGGGTCTCAAACACCAGTGAAAGAACTTAAAATAAAAGACTCAATATTGTAATAATAATGAATTCAAACTTTAAGAAATTATATATTATTCATCCCGATACATTCGCGTAAACAAGATAATTTGAAAGTTCAAAGCATGATTTAACTTTTAAACGACACTCATTCGATATGTATTAGATACAATAAATACATTTATTTTTTCAAATGGAACAAACATAATTGGCCAATGTCCTGCTGTCCAAGCCTTATATGCCTTTTCGTATTTTGTTATCGTACGACATCAACCTATTTTTAAAATCATGAATTCTGCATGAGACAAACAGACTTTGGGTGAATGTAAAGGCAGTAATCTATATATATATGCCGATCATCATGGAAGCTCTGTCCAGGGACTCTGTTTTGTGGGCGATGGCTGGGTATCGAGCAATAAACAAACTATTCCAGATCACACAACTGATTTATTATGATGTTAGGTATTCACTTCATACAACGAGCCGTGAAACAGTCTCCGAGACTCGACGTTGTTCGTAAAGCGTTAGCTTTACATACTCTTTGGTTGTTCAAACAAAGGAAAGAGCACCGCCACAGAGTACCTTTTTATATATAGTATAGAGGCTCAACTCAGCCGTCTTGGAAGGAAACAGATTTGTTGCGCCATCTGTATTTCGTAACCTACAACTTTCCTGCTATATATATAAATAGATATACGCCTACCACCATTCTTGCTTTCAGGTTGCTTGCAAACTGTTTGTAGCCTAAAAGCACAGAGCATATTATGCTCTGTGCTTTCAGGCTACAAGCAGTTTTCAGGGTTAATTTATTTTCATAAAATAAAACCAATTTTTAACATCATCAATATTATTTATTTGCCAATAAGAAATGGTACAATAATAGTAGTAGATCTAGGTAAAACGGGGTGAATAGAATCAAAACTTTGAATAATATTGATTTAAATAAAATGAGCAGAATAATAAAGTGAAAATACCATTACAAGTTTTGTTGTTTTGTTGACATAGTACCAAAAAGTTTAGTTAATGCTAACGAAAGATGTTTAGATTGAAATTGAATTCATGGTTCTTTTAAGTATTGAATATGAATTTTAAGTGAACTAAAGGACGTTTAAAAAAGAAATATTAATCTATGAATGAACCACCTATTTTTTTAGCGCTCTACTTTATGAATATTCCTAAATAAGTCACCGAAAAATGGCAGACTCCGTATAAATTTTAAAATATCGCGTGAAATTGTAAACTATTTTTCCAAGTAAGCCACAGGTTTATTAGAAACTATTGATTTTGGATTAAACAAAACTAATCAAGATTTATTACAATCTTTCGGGGTCTGCAATTGCCCGGTAACATAAACATTCATTATTATAAAATATTTATGTAATAATAATATTAAGATTTAAATTTGGAGAAATTTAAATCATTGTTTTTAATATAATTAAATTTATAGCAATAAGTTTAATTATAAAAAAACAATGAATTTCGTTTTGAATTTGAATCTTAATATTATTTATGTTTCCTCATATAACATCGTTTCAAATACATTTTTGCTTTGCACTGCATCACATCCTCGTCACTATCTATATCCTTTTGCCCAGATAATATTTTATTAAAATTTTTACAATATATAAATATAAAAAATCTACAAACTAGATTGATTAAATATTCGATTAATTTATCCTTGTGATTTGAACAAGTAAAAAAATTAAAATCAAGAAATAACAATATAATTGTTTTTGTATATTCTTTGAGGCCTCTTCTTTCTAAATTAGTAATTAATATTTTATTTATTATATCTTGCATATTTGATATGCAGGTTAAAAAAATTGGGCTAGGGCTGGAAAGCCAACAACGACTGGTATATTCCCTTGTTTTAATAAAATCATCTTCCGTTTCGCTGTAGAGATTACCCTTACAAATTTAGCAGGACTTATATTTTTCGATTTTTTAAAAAAATATCCCGAAACATATTTTAGTGGTCCCATTACTTGGGGCTGAGTTTTTTCCTCTAAAGGCGTAAGGGTAATCTCATTTATAATGTCTAAAAAGATATCACCAGTGGTCGCAGCTTCACAACTCTTCGTAACGACGAGGGCGTGTAGTGCATTGCATTGATCTTCCTCACAATTTGCTCCATGGGAATGGACACTGGACAGGCTATTAACCAATAAAGTAGTTAGGGCTGATTCGAACCTTTCTGGCGTAGGATTTATGTTACGCCACCCATGACTTCTTATAGCCCCAAAGAAATGTTTCAATAGGGATTTGGTTTAGGTGCCGCATCCAAAAAGATGTAACATTATGGTCAATAATTAATATTTTTATTAAGCTTTCTATGCTTTCCAGTGTCCATACCCAATTATTTATAGTAGGTACACTTGCAATTTTGTTTTTATCCGTTATAAATTTCATTGATTTTAAAACCTTTTTCGCTTGCATCCAAAATTCATGGTGTTTTGAATGAGGAGTTACTGGTCCCAAGAGAGGTTTTGCAAACCTGTTTTTCGTAAAGCTGCCATTTACGGAGTCAAACAAATTGTCAAAGAAAAGCAGCACATCTGCAGTCTCCTTACATTCCACTGGGAGGATTCCGTTATCTGTAAAATAATAATAATTCAATATTAGATTGCTTTTTAAGATTTTTTGCAAATAAAGTACACTGTGTATAAAATTGTATTTATTCAAATAACTTGTTTCAATATCCATTTTAAATAATCAATTGATTGATTAAAGATTTTTCTTAACATTATAAATAATTTTGATTTATAATTGAATTAAGTATTTGAATTCCATGGTGTCAAAAATACATACAGAAAAATAGAATTTATGATGTAAGTAAGTCATTCAATCCAATATAGCTGGACTTTATCTAATACTAGCTTTTGTCCCCGGCTTCGCTCCCGTCAACTAACCACTTTATTCTAATCTACCCAACACTACCCTACTGTACCCTACTACAACCTTCCCTGTATGCTAGTGAACAAAACAAAAAAGAATTATTAAAATTGGTCCAGCCGTTCCTAAGTTATAGCGTGACCAGGAGAAATAGGGGTTTGTTTTTATATAAATAGATAACACAAAAACATCAAATCTTACCTGCAAGATATCCCATAGTACATGAAACAGTTCTACTGAACACTTGGCTGGCAAATTTGACTTTCATTTTGGTCTTTGCAGGATCCACATGGCTATCTGTCAGCTTGGGCATTAATCTGATCCCTTTATATGCTGGATTTTGTTGGTGCAACTTTATGATATGTTCCCACTTAGCTGTCTTCTCTTTATTGTCGGTAGTATACCTTAATTTCTTGTCTAATAGGTTGTTTCGTATACCTTTCAACAGATGTGGGGGATCATATAGTGGAACAATTTTCTTGTCATTAATTATTATTATATTAATATCTTCTCCAACTTCTTGTCCACTTCTCAGCATATGTCCCCTTGTTTCATTTAAGAGAAGATTTAAGGCATGCCTGTTATTGGTACCCTGGTCACATACTGTGGCCACTACGTTGAAGCCAGTTTCTTGAAGATTTTTAATTATGCATTTAATTTGCGCTGCTAGCTCTGGGCCTTTAGTAGTAGACTGTGCAAATGTATAAGCAACAGGTTGTTTATACTTTCTCATCAGTCCCCTGATCATGAAAACTTGTGCGTGATCTGCATATTCGCATTTTGTCTCGCGTCCATTATTAATGAAACCAATTACCAAATCTTTTCTTTCGTTATAAGTTACATTCGCTTAATCAGCGACATTTCATCGAATAATAGAACGCAGAGTTTGTCCACTGGCTTCATTTTATTCGCTCTTTGTTTCAATTGAGCAAATACATTCTTGTTGATACCTGGCTTTATATCAGCCTGGTTCAAAAATTTTCTTAATATGCTGGAAGAAGGCAAAACAAACATTCTTCTCAAAAATCGATAGCCTTTGGGGCTTTGTTTCAGCATAGACAAAGCTATAATTTTTTCTTCTGTAGAAAATCTTCTACCTTTTGCTTTCTTTTTGTGTTCTCTGAATTGTAATCGAGTTAAAATTTTAGCAACACTTGGCAAATTGTTGACTGTAGCTATAAAATTGCTACTCTTCATTATATTCGATGCTGATTTTAATTCTAAAGATTGTTTCTGCACCCTGTTCTGGCATTTAGTCAACTTTATTCTTGTTCTAACCAATTTTTTGTATAAGTTATACTCCTGACATTTTTATATTTTTTACTACCTTTTTAGTAGTATTTGAACCTGCAAATAAAATAAATCTATTAGAAAACAAAACCATTAAATTGCTCAAGAACGTCAGTATTTTTTTCCGACCTCTTCAATAATAATCGTCATATTTCAGCCAATTTAGACAAAACCTTGACAAATTATATGCCTAAACTTTCCTCTGGAATCACTATAGATCTATTGGTAGAAACCGTATGAAAATCCGTTCATCAGTTTTTGAGTTTATCGCGAACAGATAGAGAGACGCAGCGGGGGACTTTGTTTAGTAATACATAGAATATTAAAAGGATTATTTTAACATTGTATCTGTTGTACTTAATATTTGATCATGCCATGTAACAGATTACTACTTACCAGTATGGCCAATTTTACAGCTGTCCTGTGCAGGTATAGTGCATTCTTGCAATCCAAGATTATCAATATTAACACCTAGTTTGACCGTGGCTGGAAAACAAAAGACATAAATAAGTTCATTTGCAAGTGTTACAAAGGTACAGTTGGTATCTTTATGTTGACTATAAGATGAATGGAAGTGATTTAGGTCCTGAACTGATATAAAACAAAAACAGTGGGTATAACCATACAAGTTAAAATTAAGATACTGGTAGTAGGGGAAGTACTTAATTACATGAACCAACCTTGTGAAGGTTCCTTGTTTTCTTTTTCTGGCATCTGAGATTTAGGTGGAGATTGTGATCCTGAAAAATGAAAAATACAGCAATAAGTTGGTATCTTTATGTTGACTATAAGATGAATGGAAGTGATTTAGGTCCTGAACTGATTAAAACAAAAACAGTGGGTATAACCATACAAGTTAAAATTAAGATACTGGTAGTAGGGGAAGTACTTAATTACATGAACCAACCTTGTGAAGGTTCCTTGTTTTCTTTTTCTGGCATCTGAGATTTAGGTGGAGATTGTGATCCTGAAAAATGAAAAATACAGCAATAAGTTGGTATCTTTATGTTGACTATAAGATGAATGGAAGTGATTTAGGTCCTGAACTGATTAAAACAAAAACAGTGGGTATAACCATACAAGTTAAAATTAAGATACTGGTAGTAGGGAAATATTTAATTACATGACCCAACCTTGTGAAAGTTCCTTGTTTTCTTTTTCTGGCATCTGAGATTTTGGTGGAGATTGTGATCCTGAAAAATGAAAAATACAGCAATTATTATAGGTGAATTTGTGTTGGTGCTTATTTGCAATAAGATCACAATATTTAAATAATTCCTACTCAAAAGTGGCATGCATGGGTGAAAAGGTAATTTGCCCTAAATGCCACTTAAATTAACTCACGGCATCATGATCATAATAAAACAATTATATTACTAAGAAGTTGATTTTTTTAGCCGATTTACAAGCATTTTCAAATGTCTAAATTTTGAAATCCTATTGATTATTTTGTATTGTCTGCATTTCTTGTCATTTATGGAGAAAAGCAAACTATAAATAAAAATTTCACATGCTTCTGGCTGAGCATTATTCCAGTCACTGTGGCACAACTGTCACAAGATGAGTAATGTTAATCAATCTCGGCCTAAGAGTTTTGGTGAACTCACCTTTTGATGTAGATGCTAAATTTTCAATTTCCCTTAATGATATTCTACCAGTGTGGGTAAATTTTGCAATGGATAGTAGTCCTGCAACAAGAAAGGTAAGGCAACTTTAATACAATCAAAACATACTTTCCACCAAACAATGAGGTAATGGAGCAGGTAAAACACTTAAAAGTGTTATAATGACACCCACATTGAATTGCTTCAAGATCAGATTGGATAAAATTTCCAAATCTTATTGAGTCCCAACAAATATTGTCTTTCATACTAATTTCCAAGTCATATTTTTTAAACTTAACTGGGTTAATCTGTTAAAACTTGCAAAAGTAAAATGCCAAAAAATGCTAAATATATAATAATAAACCAAAAATATAAAAAAAAAAATGTTTCAAAATGTAGGAACTCGTAAGCATACTGTTAAAGTTTGCATAGCTTTTTTGAATTATGTATCATTGGATAAATCAAAATAGTACCAATTATTTGTATAGCACCTACTAACTAGTAATGCACCTACCTGGCAAAAGTAATGTTGGTATGGCTATGTTAGAAATTTGGTTATAACGGCAACAATATTTCTCTTCAAAATGAGCATGGCATACTCGACGAAGCTTGTAAATATTTTCATTACTAAGGCTCAAAATCTCTCCACCAATAGCATAGACCCATGCTCTAAAACGAGCAATGCCTTTTTCAGGGTTTGGAAACTTATGAAGAACTCTGTGGGAACCTGAAAAAAGAAGTTTCATTGAGTAAATTGCTATCTAATAGAATTAAATTTGTTAGTTATGGGTAGGTAAATGTTATATTTACAGAAGACAAACTTGTGAATAAGTCACAAGTTTTTTTTTTAACTAGCCCTTTCTGTCCCACTGCTGGGCAAAGGCCTCCCTCAAGTCCGTCCA
The DNA here is from genome assembly GCA_905147345.3 of Mythimna impura. Classification (NCBI taxonomy): domain Eukaryota; kingdom Metazoa; phylum Arthropoda; class Insecta; order Lepidoptera; family Noctuidae; genus Mythimna; species Mythimna impura. The sequence goes on along the minus strand of LR990353.1, from coordinate 17,492,012 downwards.
AACATCCGTTTCTCCCGCTCCGTCTCTAAACAGTCCTCGCGGTACGCGTCCAAATCATCCGACCACCTCTTTCTAGGTCGGCCTCGACGGTGCTTTCCTTCTGTAGGGACCCACTGTGTGGGGACGCCTGCCAGCTGCCCAGCGGTCCCTGTGCATGCGGCTGACATGATCCGTCCAATCCCAGTTGAGCCTGGCAGCTTTATTGCCCACGTCTATTATGCCCGTTAGTTTTAGAGCGCAGCATGTCATTCAGTATTCGGTCTGTTCTTTTTACGCCCAGAATGCTGCGCTCCATAGCTTTCTGGCAAACCCCAAGAAGAAACTTTTGTATTTCGGTGAGAGACCAGATTGACCACCGTAGGTTAGGACGGGCAGGTTACACATGTCGATGAATTTATGCTTCAGGGAGTACGGCAGATCACCCTTAATTACAGGCCATGGACCACCAGCTTTGACCACTGGAACCGGGTAAGGGAAACTTTAAAAACAAATCTTAATTACAAGATAACAATCTTTCAGCCTGCTACTTTATAAGTATAATAAAAAACTTTTTACAAAAAAAAAAATACTACCGACTTCAAAGTAAAAAAAACAATGAAGAGTGCAAAATAACTTTAATTTCGGAAGTCGGTGTTTCTATAATAGTTTTGTCTCTTCGTTATTTAACACCGACTTCCGAAATTAAAGTTATTTTGCACTTTTCAGTGTTTTTTTTACTTTGAAGTCGGTTGTATTTTTTTTTATTTGTAAAAAGATTTTTATTTTACATTTTTAGTTAAGGAACCACCACTAAAAAGTACCCCTCAGCCAAACTTAAATACCTTATAGCCAGAGTGCATCTCATGACAATTCTAATAATCCCAAACACGGTTAGATTACATTAATTTATTACAGAGTTCCGGTGCCTAACTTCAGACTTCATCATCAGATCAGTTCGATATATTCCCCCTCTACTTTCAGTCAGTCATCGACTACACGTATAAACAAAGCAATTTTACTTGTTACGACGGTTCTGCTGTGTTCCTATGAGGAGTTCTGTTCCATATCTTCGAAGTGTTATGATCAGATCATAACAATATTTCTATGGGACCAACTCGGAAGCATAACCTTCCAATCAAAAATTTTTTTTTTCAAAATCGCTCCATAATTGACCGAGAAATCGGTGAACATACATAAAATAAAAAAAAAACATACATTCAACCGAACATATAACCTCCTCCTTTTTGAAGTCGGTTAAAAATCAAAATCAAGCCAAATAAAACATTACAAAAATAGACATTAAAATTACATACACAATGTTACATACAATTAAATTTTTTTTTTTTTTTTTTAATTGTTATAAACTAGTGCTTGACTGCGATTCCACCGATTAAATACACAATGTCATAGATATAATTAAATTAAATACAAAATGTCATAAATATAAATAAAATAATACACATTAACATACCAAATTAGACAAACAATAATTAATACACACAGTCAAAAACAATACGGTCAAACAATACGAGGAGAAGCGCTAATATGAAGCTGCATCCACCTCTGCAACAGGGACAGGTCCCACCGCGGTGGGATGGTCTCCTGAGGGTGTTGTCCGAGCGGTGCACCGCTCGGACAACACCCTCAGGAGACTGTTTGAGCTGCTTCGTAGGCGATTTAATAGTGAGGCGCTCCGCTTCCTTATGATTGCGAAAAAATCATCCGTCCGCGCCTCAGCAAACATAGTCGAAGCACTACAAAACCGTGGAAGCCCCAACGGTATCTTAAAAGCATTGTTGCACACGCAGTGCGCTGTACGCCCGCTGCGTAAAGTTGGCCCACAGGCTGCACGTGTAAAACGACTGACAATATGTCTTAAATAGAGTCACTTTCACAGGTCTAGTACATCGCGCAAACCTGCGAGCCAACATATTACACCGAACAGACAGCGCTCTGCGCTCTCGCTCGATGTCCAGATTGTCACACAAGTCGTCAGAGACCCAGTGGCCCAAGTACTTAAACTGCTGCACTCTTTTTAAAGGAATACCGCAAAGAGTGATAGGAGGTACAGAAGAGTAACATTTGGTACCCGATTTGAACAACATAAATTCACTCTTTTTAGCATAGTACCTGAGCCCGTGGGCTTCCGCATATGACTCACATATGCGAAAAAGTTTACGTAAGGCACTGATCGATGGACTCAGCAACACCATATCATCGACGTAACTTATGTTGTTCATACACACTCCGTCTATGGAACAACCGATATTAGTATTGCTGAGTTCAGCGATCAGCCCGTTCATGTACAGGTTAAAAAGGCGTGGCGAGGATAAACCCCCTTGCCTCACTCCGCATTCCAACCTGTACACGTCCGACTGCGCACCCATCCATCTAATGGTATTCTGCTGCTTACTGTACAAGTACCGGAGCAAAGATACTATCTCATGTGGCACATCTGTTTCACATTGTAGCTTCTGCCACTGCTTGTCATAACACACCAGGTCAAAAGCTTTTGAAAGATCTAAGAAGCATGCATATACTGGTGTGTTTCTGTCCGTATAGTACTGCACAGTCTGCTTAAGACAGAGGATAGCACTCTCAGTTGACAAACCGGGTCTGAACCCAAACTGAGCGTCCTCAGCATCGAGCACCAGTGACGCGGACCCGAGCGGTGATACCACACTAAAATGCCGCTGAAAGGCACAGGCTATGTCCCGTGGTTCATGCGCACCCCCGACACTCGCCGGAGAGCCCGACCTTGGATTAAGTTTGTGAGTATTTTTCCAAAAATCCCCAAAGTTCTTACTCGAATGATGTCCATTTTTAACACGCTTTTATTAGCTTCACTTGTAACTATGTATGTAAGAAAATCTTGGAATCTTAATTTGACCCACTTCCCGGTCTTCGATTAGGATGAAATTTTGCACACGCTCTGAATTCTGATGACAATACATGACTAGCTAAGAAATGTCATTACAAATCCAATATGGCGGCCTCCCCAAGATGGCGGACTGGCTGTTTGAAATCCACCCCCATGATATGGGTATCAAATGAAAGGGTTTGCTGTCAGGAAAATGAAAAAAATAGTCACGTGACTTAAATCCAATATGGCGGACGTCTAAGATGGCAGACAGGCTATTTGAAATGCACCCCCATGATATGGGTATCAAATGAAAGGGTTTGCTGTCAGGAATACGAAAAAAATAGTCACGTGATTTAAATCCAACATGGCGGACATCCAAGATGGCGGATTGGCTATTTGAAATGCACCCCCATGATATGGGTATTAAATGAAAGGGTTTGCTGAATGGGATACGAAAAAAATAATCACGTGACCTAAATCCAACATGGCGGCCATCCCAAGGTAGCGGATTGGCTATTTGAAATGCAGCCCTATGATTTAGGTATAAAATGAAAGGGTTTGCTGAAAATAATGCGAAATTACATAATGCAAGGTTGTACGGTGGATTGTGCTGTAGTATATTTGGGACCCCGTACTTTTGCATCCGGGCAAGCTTATGTTGCTCTAAGTCGCGTCAAGTCCTTAGATGGCCTTCAAATAGGGGAACTGGACTGTTCAAAGCTCACGGGGAAAACTCCTTGCAACACTGACGCATTGGCGGAAATGGAAAGAATGCGTGCTAACGCCGTATTAAATTTGGATGCGTAAAACTGTGAAATTTGATAAGTTTGTTAATAATAAATATCTTTAAATACCTATTAATATTTTAAATCAGTAAGTAGTAAATTAAGTTCGAATAATAAGAAGACTAAAAAGTATAAAATAAAAATAATAGTTTAAAAAACTAAAAAACACGCTTTTAGCACGCACTAAAAATTACAAAATAATTCGGACATTTAGTTTGATGAATCAAGAGTTTTCCCTTTGCCAAATCTTCATTAGATAGATATTATGTATTATGATAGAGTTTATGTAATCTTTACTTTTTTTGGACAAAACGCTCCACGCTTTCTTTCATAATAAATCATAGTAAATATTCAATAAAGATGATTACCTACTTATAACCATTTCGCATAGGTAATTATTTATCGTTCATCACGAACTGAAATTGTTTATGTTTACCTGCGATCTAATGAAGATTTGGCAAAGGGAAAACTCTTGAGTCATCAAACTAAATGTCCGAATTATTTTGTAATTTTTAGTGCGTGCTAAAAGCGTGTTTTTTAGTTTTTTAAACTATTATTTTTTTATTTGATATTCATTATTTTGACAACACTTTATTTTTTCTTTAAATAGTTTTTTAGATTGGCACATATTATTATAATAATACCTTGATCTAGAACGTCCATAAGATACCCACATCTCAAAACAAAACCTGGCCCTCCGGTGAGCGTCACTAACGTGCCTATTCCACCCTGCTACATATTTAAAAAAACCTGGCCCTCCGGTGAGCGTCCCTAACGTGCCTATTCCACCCTGCCACATATTTAAAAAAACCTGGCCCTCCGGTGAGCGTCCCTAACGTGCCTATTCCACCCTGCTACATATTTAAAATATGAAGGGCCAAAGTTTACATAAAATATTTACGCAGATTTTCAGAGGTCTATGGATTTGTTTTGACCTTTATTTTTTTATTTCAATATAAAACTAGAAATAAACCACAAAATGCGTTTCCAAAATATCTTGAGAAAGATATGTAATGATGACATAATCACGTAAGAGCGGTAAAAGTACCACGGGTTGGGCGCGTCTTAACACACCACCATATAAAGTTGCAAGCGTGTACCTACTTCACTGCTTTAGATTTTAGTGCTATTAAGGGGTACTTATAAATGATGACCCCCATAAGGTTACCACTTTATGGGGGGTCACCATTTATAAGTTTTAGCTTAGTTTAATCGTAAGACTACAATCGAAACCATTTTGTCGTCAAGAATCTTGAGACTTGGCGTTACTTTTTAGGGTTTCGTAGCCAAATGGCAAAAAACAGACCCTTATGGATTCGACAAGTTTGTCTGTCTGTCCGTCCGTATGTCACAGGCACTTTTTTCCGAAACTATAAGAACTATACTGTTGAAACTTGGTAAGTAGATGTATTCTGTGAACCGCATTAAGATTTTCATACAAAAATATAAAAAAAGAACAATTAATTTTTGGGGGTTCCCCATACTTAGAACTGAAACTCAAAATTTTATTTTCATCAAACCCATATGTGTGGGTTATCTATGGATAGGGCTTCAAAAATGATATTTATGTTATTCAAAGTCAAAGTCAAATAATTTCTAACATATTTTTTTTCTAAACTGAATAGTTTGCGCGAGAGACACTTCCAAAGTGGTAAAATGTGTCCCCCCCCCCCCTGTAACTACTAAAATAAGAGAATGATAAAACTAAAAAAAATATATGATGTACATTACCATGCAAACTTCTACCGAAAATTGGTTTGAACGAGATCTAGTAAGTAGTTTTTTTTTAATACGTCATAAATCGTAAACCGCAATTTACCTTTCAAGTTTGTACGGAACGCTCAGTGCGCGAGTCCGACTCGCACTTGCCTAGTTTTTAATTACCTACTGGCTTTTGTCCTACAAATCCAACATGCTTACTACTAAATTATGAAGAAATTCTTTTTAAGTTACTACTTCCTCCTACCCTTATCCCATATTACTTGGGGTCGGCGCAACACGTTTTTTCTTCCATTCTGTTCTGTCACCCGTCACGCTATCACTAACTCCCTTTTCTTTCATCACTTCTCACACAATCCATCCATCTTTTCTTTGGCCTCCCTCTCCATCCATCTACATGTATACTCATAACTCTTTTAGTAACATGCGCTTCATCCCTCCTCTTCACATGACCATACCAAGACAAACAATTGCCTTTCAACTTTTCAGTCACTGACGCCACTTTCAAACTTCCTCTAATGTACTCATTTCTCACTTTATCCGTTCTTATTACACCACACATCCATCTCAACATTCTCATCTCAGCTACATTTTTTTGTTTTTTTTTTTTAGGTGGGAAATCATCAAAATGACTTCTCGCGCTCCTGGGTGGAGCGTGAGGGCGTGTCAGACTTTTACTGACTAAAACCACACCTGTATCCTTCAATTCCCGCTACATGCAATCTTTTTTCATCCATCTTTTTCACAGCCCATCATTCTGAACCATACAGTATGACAGGTCTTATCACGGACTTGTAAATTTTTATGAACTGAACTTCAATATTAAAAGATGATGTTACAGTCGGCTGCAATCAACCATTCTGGCCCAGTATTGGTTTGGTGAATGGTTTTCTCACAATATTTTCCTACACTCCTTTGAGTCATGGTGAAACAATAAATTGCTATAAGTAGAGGCATAGCCCATAGCCAACAATTTGTGCTTATTAAAGCATAATAAATAACATACTCATGTTTTAACCTTTATAGGACAGGTTTAATCAGATTTTTGAAGACTTTCAGAAGTTATTATAATATTTGGTTAAGTAGATACCTGAAATATTTCCTGTAGGTAAAGTCAAGGCAGACACAGCCAATTTGCTAAGTCTATTATTTGGATACAGAAACTGCCTCTCATAGTGCCAGCAGCAAATTCTTCGAGTGTTTTGGACAGTAGCACTGTCCAGACTCGCAATATCACCCCCAATACTCTTCACCCAAACTTGGAACTTTTCTGCAAATGTTTCAGGATTTGGAAAGTAACACAGGTACATCTGAAAATATAAAAACAACTTTATTGGAACATCAGGCCACGAAATAAGGAGAGGTTAAATAACCACCTAGCACGCAAGTAGTTTTTATCATGTGTTTTCACTTATTAGATGTTTATTTCGATTAATTAGGTATTATCTCATTAGGTTTAATTGTTGAAGACTGAGTTTTGCTAATATAATTGTGTAAATAAGCAGCATCTAACGTATTTCTATTGTTTTATTATGGATGACAGAATATGACTTTGGATATTGTCTCTATTCTGTCTATAATTAAAACGTACATTAATTAGTAAGGTCGGGAATAACGATATGTAGGTATAAGAATCCTGTATGATTTTGTAAGAAAAATCGATCTTATTAAAGAATTTCTTGAATTTGTCTGTTTGCCATAATAATAAGGATTTGTCTTGCGTTATTACTTGTTGATAAGATTCTATTCATGTTAATTAGTGTTTTTTAGACTAATAGAAGCTGTTTATAACGATAGATCTCAATTTGTAAGGATTTGGATAAAGTCGAAAATCTAAAATGTTTGCGATCTCTACGTAATTAGATTTTGATAATGAGACTTTTTATATGATGACTAATTAGCAAGAACATTGTGTAATTAGTTAGGATCTATCCAGAAAACGATATTATAGCAAATATAATTCTAACTAGAATCTTGTTGAAGAAGATATGAGAGGTTTTGTTTTTCTTTCAGATCAAAGACCACTAATGACAGTGGTTAGCTTCGTCGATAATTACACTTAGTGACATGTTAACAAAAGTAACCGGGTCTCCATTTCCTGGAGTTTGTTCATTTGCAATATTTTTTATTGATTTTAAACTAAACTTTACAGTCACAAAATTAGAACCTAAGACTAAGACTAGAGTGAAGGAAGTTTGAAAATCAGCCAGCCAAGCAACAAGTAATAATTTGATGTATCATTATATTTACCAGCTTTTTGCTAAAATGCTATTCCACTCAAAATAATATCACCTTCTTTAAACAGGGTTTTTGTCTTTCATCACTTAGCGAGTCTTTTACACGGCAATTGGGGCAAAATAGCGTCTTGTTATGAAGATTTACAAATACAGCACTAGCCACAGAGTACCTTTTTATGTATAGTAGCACTAGCAGTAACTGTAATAATTTATCGCAGAGTACTTAGAATAATTAATAGAAACACTATGAAATAAATAAATAAATGAAAAAAAAAATGGCTGCCAGCCAAGTCTTGACGTATTATGACGTATTACAATACGTCAAGTACAAAAAGCTACTACCAGACCAAAATAAAATATTTACTATAAGTTTGAGAATACAATTTGTATTTAATTTAATGCCAATAGTGAAAATTTAATTGTTAAAAACAAATTTTATTATTTCAATAAATTAATTACGCTTATTTTGTATTTGCTAAAAAAGTGTGGTAGTTTAGTTATTTTTGTTAATGGTAACATTTGACATTCACTTGATGGAGTTAATGATACAAGAATAAAATGGTCGCTTGGTCAGTGAAGCTGAACCGTGGTCAAGCCATTTTCAATTTAGTCGTTTAACGTCAGCTAGCGACATCTGTATCGGGTATCCGGAGGTCTTACGGAGGTACATGATTTTTTGTTACCCGGTCAAATGTTCTAAGATTACCCTGCCTGAGCACCGCACTGGCACCTCTGCGGTCGGCACTTTTATCTGCTCGGTTCGTGCAAACGTCAGCGCGGATTCTGTCAAAGTGACATGTGTCACTTTTCACTTAGCTCGTTCATTCGTTCTCAAGCTTCCGTACTATTGACTTCTCCGACATAATATAAAACCGAAATATCACCCACTGATTAATCACGAAATCTCAGAAACTATAACACCTACAAACTTAAAATTTGGCAGGCTACGTTCCTTATTATAGGGTGTAGACATCCGCTTAGAACGGATTTTACGAAACTCCACCCCTAAGGGGGTAAAACGGGGATTGGAAGTTTGTATGGAGAAACCTACTTTTACGCGGGTGAAGCCACCGCTAACAAAAGCTAGCAATAATATATTTTTAAACAAATATACTAGCGACCCACCCCAGCTTCGCACGGGTGTTAGAAATATAATTCTTTGAAATTCTCTACTATAAATTATTTTCTCAACTATAATATTCACATGATTATAATACTCCGAATACTTTTTGAAGTTATACTTCTTTTGGCGCGATAGAAAAAAATGATGAGAGTGAATTTTTACGATGCGCGCGCACACCGACACCTAAATTCTACATCGTGAAGTTAGTTCTAGGTGGCATGCATGAAAATTGATAACTATGTTCAAGTTGTATATTCTAGTATTTTTATATTTAGAACACGTGTTTCGTAAGAGTACAATTAAACAGTGTGAATAAATAAATATTATTTTGGTGTTTTTATTATTTAAATAAAATCTTTTTGATTAATTTTAATATTTATCGTTAATCACTACCTACTGCATTTTAGTTATTTTTTTTCCATACGCCAAAGAATTATAACTTCTAACGCGTGTACATAAGTACACACACTCTTTTTTTTTATTGGTCTGAGCCTTCCACATGAATCACTCTGTCTATTGATGAAAATGAATCCGCATGAAAATCCGTTCAGTAAGTACCTACACGTAGTTTTTAGTTTATTGCGAACTAACTTTTCTTTAGGCTTCGCCCGCGTGAAATTTGGTTTCTCCATACAAACTTTGAACATCTATTTCAATCCATTAGGGGGTGAATTTTGGGCAATCCATTCTTAGTGCTCGCCTCCGTCATTACCGACCACTAAAAAAAAACTAAAAGGATCAAAATAACTTTAATTTAGGAAGTCGGTGTTAAATAAGAAGCAAACAATACCGAGAAACACCGACTTCCGAAATTAAAGTTTTAGTGGTAATTTAGCGGTAATTTTTTTTTTGTAAAAAGTTTTTTTTTTTATATATTCAGTTCCTTACATAAGGGCCTATTACACTACGCATTATTGAGACAGTCTTAGTCTATGTATTTCTATGTATCTCATCGTTCTGTTTCATTACTTTACATCACATTGGCGTAAGTTGCTCTCTTTCTTGTGTGACGCTACATAGACTAAGGACTGTCTGAATAACGCGTAGTGTAATAGGCCCTTTTGTCAATGGTGGATAGTACGTGGGCCGTAGCTTTCATTCCAACATTCAAGACGAAAAATCATATAATAACTTCTCCCGCTCTGGATGAAGTGAGAGAACGTGTTAGACTTCTTCCTCAGGGGTCAGTGCTCTCGGCAACATTGTTCTTGCTGCACATAAATGATCTGCTTAAGCCCGGTACCTTTGGGTATGCAGACGACAGCACTGTTGCTGAGAGTTACATATCCAGCGCGCAGGCTAGTGGGTCACAGATCCAGTCTCTCCGAGAGGCTATGGTCGAGCGCTTGAACTTGTCCTTGGAGGCAGTCTCTGAATGGGGCGATGCCAATTTGGTCAAGTTCAATGCTGCTAAAACCCAGGCGTGTCTATTTTCCGCTAAAAGGAGCCAATTCAGCCCTGCTCCAACTTTCCGGGGCGTAACCGTGCCAATAACCGACCATCTTGATCTCCTTGGTGTTACGCTGACGTCAACACTCAACTTTGGGCCATACATCGAAGCAAAGGCTCAACTGGCAGCAAAAAAGCTGGGAATCCTCGTGAAGGTCAGACAGTACTTCACGCCGGAACAGCTGCTCAAACTTTATCAAGCGCAAGTTCGATCGTGTATGGAGTACTGCTCTCATCTTTGGGACGGATCTGCCCGATACCAGCTTGATGCACTTGAGGCAATTGAGAGGCGAGCCAAGAGGATCATTGGCAATGATGCACTCGTTGAGTCGAGGCTTCAAAGTCTTGAGCATCGACGCAGAGTTGCTAGCCTGTCGGTTTTCTACCGGTTGCATTTCGGGGAGTGTGCGTCGGAATTGCATAACCTAATTCCGCCTAGCCCGTTCCATCATCGGACCACCAGGCGTACGGCAATGCGCCACCGGTACATGGTGGACATCCCACCTATACGCACAAAACGTTTTGCGAACACATTCATAGTGCGTACAGCTAAGGAGTGGAATTCCTTGCCGGAATCTGTTTTTCCTGATAGCTACAACCCGGGAATCTTTAAGTCAAGAGTGAATAGGTTACTTCTAGGTAAGCGCGTTCCATCGTCGACCGCATCGTCGCTTTCCATCAGGTGAGTTAGCGGTCAAGCGCGAACCTATCAAGAATAAAAAAAAAAATAAAAAAAAAATTAGACTTTTACTGACTAAATTTCACTAGTGTTCCTTCAATTGTCCTTTGCATTCCAGGCAGTGACGGATTAAGACTACTTGATGCCCTAAGCAATCTACACCTGTGGGCCCCCCTATCCGTATGTCAACTAGAATCGGTCTGTAAACCTTTACCGCCTAAAAACATTGATGAGATGTAACGTACCTTAGAAGTGGAGTAGGTGCGACAACAATAGAAACCAAAACATAATTTATTTATTAGGGGTTAAAGTATGAAATTGCCGATTTGTACTGAAAAATTTAAATTCGTTTTTTTTTTTCATTTAAAATACTTGTTTAATCAAAATAATTACCATTATTATTTATACTATTTATACATTGCTTCCATCTAATAGGAAGGTCATTTATGCCTTTGCAATAGAACTCTGGTCATCTAGATTCGACAAACTGTGTGAAAGCATTTTGTACTGCGTCCTGAAAAGAAAACTTTTTATCAAGTAGAAAATAGTCCAAATCACGAAAAAAATGGTAAGTAGTCCGTAGGAGCAAGGTCTGGCGAATACGGAGGGTAACGAATGGTTTCTAATTGCAGTTCCTGTAGAGTTAAAACGGTTTCTCGTGCTGTATGAGGTCTCGCGTTATCATGGAGCAATAATGGTGAAGATTGATTCATGAGTCGGGGCTGTTTCACTTCTAGTTTTGCTATCATTGTTAAAAGTTCGGCACAGTAGACATCTGCCGTTATTGCTTGACCAGATCGGAGAAAGCTATAGTGAATAACACCATGCTGAGACCACTAAACAGTTACCATTACCTTTTTATTGGTAAGCTTTGCTTTAGGACACTGTTGCGGCGTGTGACCTGGGGTCAGCTATTGCATTTTTCACTTACGGTTATCGTAAAGAATCCACTTTTCATCAAATGTCACAATTCGATCCAATATTCCTTCATTTCTGTATCGATTCAACAAGGAAACACAAATTTCAACACGCATTTTTTTCTGGAGATCAGTCAAATTATGAAGCACCCATCATCATCATTTCAGCTGATAGACGTCCACTACTGGACATAGGCCTCCCCCAAATGTCGCCACAACAAACGGTCCTGTGCGTCTCGCATCCATCGGATTCCCGCAATCTTCACCAGGCCATCGGTCCACCTTGTAGGGAGCCTTCCAACACTGCGTCTTCCGGTACGCGGTCGCCACTCCAGAACCTTTCGGCTCCAACGGCCATCTGTTCTGCGAGCAATGTGCCATGCCCATTGCCACTTAAGTTTGGCGATTCTTCGTGCTATGTCGGCGACCTTGGTTCTCCTGCGGATATCTTCATTTCTGATTCGATCATGCAAGGAAACTCCGAGCATAGCTCTTTTCATTGCCCTTTGAGCCTTCTGATGAGGCCCATTGTGAGTGACCACGTTTCGGAACCATATGTCATCACTGGCAATACGCACTGGTCGTTCATTTCGTTCGGACTTTCGTCTTGAGACACTGTGGTATATTGGACGAGAAGATACCGCGCAGCTTCCCGAACGCTGCCCAGCCGAATCGGATTCGACGGTTGACCTCTTTCTCGAAATTAGATCTACCCAACTGGACTGTCTGTCCAAGGTAGGCGTAATCGTCCACAACTTTGAGTATGGAGTCTCCAATCTTGATAGTAGTGGGTGCTACATGGTTGTTTATCATGACTTTAGTTTTGTCCATGTTCATTTTAAGACCCACTCTTTCGGAAGCTCTACTGAGGTCATTGAGCATTGTGCTGAGCTCTTCCGTAGTCTCAGCCATGACTACTATGTCGTTGGCAAACCGAAGATGAGTGATGTACTCGCCATTGACATTAATGCCCAATCCACTCCAGTCCAGAACCTTGAAGATATCCTCCATTGCGGCCGTGAACAGTTTCGGAGAAATGAAGTCTCCCTGCCTCACACCCCGCTGCAGGAGGATGAGGAACCCATTTTTCATATTTTATTTTTGTTGGTAAGGTAACGTTAAACCATGCCGCTAATTCCTGGGTAATTTGGCTCGGATCGGCTTCCACCATCTCCTTTAATTCATTGTTATTCACCTGTGTGGACAGTCTTCCACGTGGTTTGTTTTTCCAATCAAAGTTTCCATCAAGAAACCGTTTAAACAAAAATCGCACAGTGCGTTCATTAGCAGTCCCCTTTCCAAACGCAACATTGATATTTCGAGCTGTTTCTGCCACGTTAGTTCCGCGTCGGAACTCCTACTACTAACTCGTAAGCATTCGGCGTTTCTCGCCTGGGTTGACGCTCGTGACCGCAAAGCTCCGGATCTGAGCTCAAAGAAGAGAGCTTTCAACCATGCTGCCAAGTCTTACAAAAAGGCACTAAAGAAGGCTCGGTTCGACCGCATTACCCATATTGGCACAAGGCTCTCTGCACAGCCGTCCGGTAGCAGAGCGTTCTGGTCCCTTGCCAAATCGATCGAAGCGAACTTCTGTAGGCCCACATTGCCTCCGCTGGTTAAGCCTGATGGAACACTGGCTCACACGGCGAGAGAGAAAGCAGGTCTCTTTGCATCTCTTTTCGCCCATAACTCTCGTCTTGACACTAGCAGTGCTACTCCACCAACTCTACCTCACTGCAACACCTCAATGCCCGAGGTTCGCATAAGAAACAAAGAAGTTTTGAGAGCACTGTGTCGTCTAGACGTGAATAAAGCTAGTGGACCAGATGGTATACCAGCAATAGTTCTCAAGGCATGTGCGCCCGAGTTGTCTCCTGTATTGACGCGCTTGTATCGCCTCTCATTTAGGACTGGTATAGTGCCCAAGTCCTGGAAGCTTGCCAACGTGCAACCCGTGCCCAAAAAGGGCAGTCGTGCCGATCCTGCCAACTATCGGCCGATTTCAATAACCTCCATACTCTGCAAGATTATGGAGCGTGTATTGAACTCGCGCCTCATGGCATACCTGGAAGGTAACGATCTCCTCAGTGACCGACAGTACGGGTTTCGCCACAATCGGTCTACTGGGGACCTACTAGTGTATACCACTCACATGTGGGGCGAGGCCCTTGAGAAGAATGGAGAAGCGATTGCTGTCTCCTTAGACGTCTCGAAGGCCTTCGACAGGGTATGGCATGCCAGCCTTTTGAGTAAGCTTCCAGCGTACGGCATTTCCCCTGGTCTGATTAACTGGGTAAAAGACTTCCCGAGTGAACGGTCTCTCCGAGTTGTTGTCGATGGATGCTCATCAGAGCCCATGACGACCAATGCCGGAGTTCCTCAGGGGTCAGTTCTCTCTGCAACTCTTTTCCTGCTGCATATTAACGATCTGCTGATGCCCGGTATCTATGGGTATGCAGATGATAGCACAGTTGTAGAGAGATACCTGCCAGGTGCTCGGGCTAGTAAGGAGCTAATCCGGTCCGAACGAGAGGCTATGGTAGAGCGTACGAATGTCTCACTTCAGGCAGTCTCCATGTGGGGCGAAACCAATCTGGTAGGATTCAACGCCGCCAAAACACAAGCGTGTCTGTTCACCGCCAAAAGGAGTCCGTTCGCCTTGGCTCCTGCTTTTCGGAATGTATCTCTGGAGTGCACCGACCGCCTTCAGCTCTTGGGAGTTGAAATTTCTTCAGACCTCAATTTTGAGCGGTTCATTGAGTCCAAAGCCAAGGTAGCTGCTAGAAAACTAGGCGTTCTTGCAAAGGTCCGACGGTACTTCACACCGGGACAGCTTCTGATGTTATACAAAGCACAGGTCCGATCGTGTGTGGAGTACTGCAGTCACATATGGGCTGGTGCTGCAAAATGCCATCTAGCAGCTTTGGACTCAGTGGAAAGGCGTGCGAAGAGGCTAATTGGGGATCCAGATTTGGTTAAGTCCAATCTACAAAGCCTCGAGCACAGGCGCAGGGTAGCCAGCCTATCGGTATTTTACAGGTTGCATTTTGGAGAGTGTGCGCGGGAATTGCATGACTTGATTCCGCCATCTCCTTTCTACCATCGGACAACCCGACGTACGGCGAGTATCCACCCTTACGTTGTTGAAACTTCAACGGTCCGGACTAAGCGTTTCGCTTCGTCGTTTATACCGCGTACATCGAAGGACTGGAACAATTTGCCTGCTGCGGTCTTCCCGTCCAACTATAATTTAGGTGTCTTCAAGGCTAGAGTGAATAGGCTCTTAATAAACTAGTGCGCCTCACCATCAATGATTGCATCGCTGCTTACCATCAGGTGGGATCGCAGTCAAGCACTGGTTTATATGAATTAAAAAAAAAAAAAAAAAAACTCGTATTCAAAAATCACTCGAATTTTCGAAGTGTCCATTTTTCTTGTCTAAGCTGAATAAAAAACAACTGAAAGTCGATAATCGAATATTGCACATTTTTTAAAAGAAGAACTTCATAGGTCCCATTTGTGAAAAAAGTTTCACTCAAAAATCTCAAACCATGAAGGTTTTATGTTAATTCGAAGTACCTATTACAATAAAACGGCAATTTCATACTTTAAGCCCTATTATTACGTATGCATAGAAGCCGGCCGGCACAATTACTCAAAAAACAAAACATTTGACTGACACAGATTTGCGGGGTCGCCAGGCGAGGGGGCGGCGGGGTAGGTGTGATTTGTGATTGGCTGATCGCAATTCCGGTGCATTTGAATTGCCGAATGCACTTAGCGGGCAGCGAGTGGGCAAGCGGGAGCGGGGTTATGACTCTAGGCCGGACTCTGTGTCAACTTAAAACGCGCGAATTTTCAAATTAGTTCTAGAAACTTTTTTTGGTGTGGTTTTTGGTGACATGAGAGTGAGACGTGATGCCCTAAGGATGGATTTTTTTTTGTGCTTCTTCTGGTGCCCCCCCAGACGTGATGCCCTAGGCAATTGCTTAATTTGATTAAGGGTTAATCCGTCACTGATTCCAGGGCCACAGTATCTCTTTCGAATATTCCCGCTGCCTGACTAGTACACGGGTATAGGTAGGTGCAGATCCTTGGTGCACCCTTAATAAAAAGTTCTAGCTGTCACGGAGCACATGTCGATACTCTATACCTAAATCTTGGAATTGTGTGTAGACTGCATAGGGACTAGTACAAGTAGGGAGGTCTCTACAAGTAGGTAGGTACCTATACCACTTGTAGAGCTTAAATTTTATACTAGACCACCAAACAAACATGTGACCCAACAGGACAAGGGTGGATTTAATGGGGGCGGGAGGGGGCACGTACCAACCAAAGACGGTATTTTTGTATACTATGGACTTTCTATCACAGTACCTATATCTACATACTTAGAAGCAAATCAAATTATCAGAGTTGTTAAAATATGTTGGAATTGTGAATTTTGTTCCATGCATCCCTTTCATGCTAGACATCTTTAGCAGGAAACAAAAGAAAACTGTCTCTAATAAACATTTAATTTTTAATGTTCTATACCTCAAAAGGAAAAAACGGAAGCCTTAAAGGGTCACTTTGTTGTCCGTCTGTCTGTCGGTCGGTCTGTCTGTCTGTCTGTCTGACCTCGGGAACGTATATATACTCAGGTCTGTAGTCCCTTGAAGCTGTGAAAAAATCAAACTTCTAAAAAAGATACGGCCGTTTATGTCGCAAATAACGTATATTTCGTCACTCTAAAGGGAATCAAAATTCAGGCTGACTGACGATTCGGACACAATATCCGAATTGGCACATTTAAAACATCTTATCACTCAATTTGGTGATGTCCGAATATATTGTGTCCGAATCAGGAGCGCCGACTCCGTGGGTGCTCAGGGTCTCGAGCACTCATGAGAAATAAATAGTGGGTGCCGAACACCCCTGAGAATAGACATCAAGAAACAGATCAGTAATCGCCTTCTAAGGATGGACGACGAGCTCTTCTTCGATATCGCGGCCTGTTTATGTCGACGTTTGAAAGTGACTATTACCAATATAGATCAATGTGATTACGTTTTACTTGGTATTTTGATTTTTGACTCTTTCTTCACCAGCCTCTATGAATATGTATCACTGGTAGTGTTTCATACATTTTCATAGAATTATACCCGAAGTCTGAAAGGGTATCTTGCTGACTTACTGTCACTGTCACTTTAACGTGTTACCTATTGCGTAGCGACATCATTGCTATTCAAAATGATTAGGCATTTTTTTTTTGGATCTTATTTATAGTGTCTCTCGCTTCTTCTCTGGTCATAAAACTTAAACCATTGTAAAGCCATACCTTTTAGCTTTAATATGACGTACTGTTTGTCTGTGTACATGAATATTTTTGGCTTGGGCACAGCTCCCTACTAATTCCGGCCCATGTCATTTGGCATAAAGCAAGGTCTTATAGCACAGGTATACGAATAAATCTGAAAACAGTAAATTTGTTGTTACGTCAGAAAAAAATATTTTTTGCGATTCGGAAATAGCTTCGAGACTCCATTCTGAAATTGAACTATTTACATAGGTACGGAACCCTCAGTGCGGGAGTCCGATTCGCACTTGCCCAGTTTTTCTATTGTTTTGACACTTTCATAAACCTTCCTATATTCATACTTGAACTTACACTTAACAGTTATTGTTGATTTTTTTGCCCGTCCGCCCCTTGTGGGGCACAAGGGGCGGACGGGCAAAAAAATCCCAGAAAAAATGCTAGATCCGCCCTTACAACAGAATATAATGCGATTTATATGTAAACTTTGAAACATTATTGAAAAGGAACGCAAATCAGAATTTATGAGAACTGCGCATTACCGTACCTCATTAAAATTAGAATTCTACGAATTTACTACGCAGTATTGGATACTCACAGAGATACGATACGTCGCTAGCGCAGCTGTCGGCGTGACGTCAATGTGCTGAGGGCTCTATCTGACCTTATCACCTCTCCATTCACAGATCTAACCATTAATCAAATAATAACCCTTGAGCAATGACACTTATCGAATGTGTAGAAAACAATTACAATATGTGCTGATAACAACAACGTAGGCCCTACAAACTACGAAGTTATGTTATGAATGAATGCCTTAATAATAATCAAAAGTATGTGTTGTGTTGTGTGTTATTGTGAGGTATTATTAGCATAGGAACGGAAAGGATAGACACCTCACTTCTCTTCTACTCTACCCTAGAGTACCTAATAATTAGAAACTTATTGTGGCTATATATGCCCGTGGTCCCAATAAAATTAGTTCCCGTTGTCCCCATACGCTGTCTGTGTAAATTTATTATAAAATATATGTCGCAGCCGTATAGTGTAACACGTCGCATTACAAGAAGGCGTGCCGGATTGAACACATCGCTTTATTGTCATGCGGATAGGTACCTCACGTTCAGCCAAATTGTGGTGGTATTATTCGACGAAACGGCGTCCAACGTTTAGCTGTGTTGTCATTTTAGGATGACTATAAATTATGAAGAACCGATCCAAACAAAGCTTTAGTAGGGTCGATGGAAGTCCCCTGCGTGGACCTTCAATTTCCGTCTACGGGGTTTAAAATGGATACTTTAAACTCCGCAGGATAACGGTGTCTTTGTTCGCCCACTTTGCTCGCTCACTTTAGCCTCCGAAATCACTTCTACCTAACTTGTCCGTGTCGCGGGTGGTGCTCTGGCAGCCCTGGCAGGCATCGGATGTCCGAGTAATAATATTTCAAACCTAGTTACTCAAATTTTTCTGGGAATGGAATGTGACTAAAAACTGCAGGGATAAGCAGTTTCCTCCAAACCATCTCCCAACGTTCGGGACTGAAAAGTCTGTATCAAAAACAGAGCACGGAACCGGAACGTGCTATCAAACGATTATACTTAATCGTTCTATTGACGTTCTCAAGCTGGTAATATAATCGTAAGGTTTGGTGCTGACTTAGATATAACATTATCTATGCAACTCTGCTTTGCCTTTCGGGGCAAGTGTGATGTTCCGTATGCAGTTTTAAAAAGTATAGAAGAGCGTCAACATCCTGTGCGAGTCTGCGATTGTAATGTAGGCGTAATATGCGTTGACAAAACGGCACCAGCACAGACTTATAAAGAGTATCTACAGATACCGGCATGGATCTTGAGCACTGACTTCCACCTGCGTAGAAGTGAAATATCAGGTCTCTTTAGTGGTATGAAGTGAGACGCGGGGGCGGGGAGATCAATTCTTGTACAGTGATTGGCTTGCCGATATGTACCGGTGCGCAAAGCGATCCCTGCTCTTTCGCCGAGCGCTCAAGATTCGTGGCGGTATCTGTACTGGGTACGTATTTGAATATCGAAGATTAAAATACCTACGCTTAAAATACCAATGTTCAAAACATCCAAAATTTAAATATCGATTATATCAAAATGTCGAAAATTGTTATACCTACGCTTAAAACATCGAAGATTGAAATGCCGAGTGATTTTTCGAATGATTAAAAATATCGAATGACATTATGCCTAAGTTCAAAATATGAACATTTAATATATCTAAGTTCATAATATCTACGTTAAAAATACCTACTAGCACAAAGCACTACTACTAGCACTAGCACTAGTACTAGCTAAGCATGGTTTCTGTCACGGCTCCGGCGCTGCAGGACTCCGGCAGTCCCACGCGAGCTTAACGTCGCAGATGGTCTAAACGCTCACCACCGCAACTTCGGCCGGCGGGTGTTACAACCACCTGCTCCTCAGCTCGCGGGCTACCTCGCCCCTCCGCGCCTACGCGATTCTAAATTACACTCTAGGGGTAGGGCAGACCAGACTACGTGGAGTCGGTTTTGTAGCGATACGTTTCTGTCACTAACTTTAGTAGCACAACATATTGACTTTCAAGAAAATATTATGAAAGAAATAAAGACCTAAATAATACCTTCACGATTGACCTATGCTTGTACACTGGACACTGATTTTCATGGATAAAATAGGTCGAAATTGTTCCAAAACCGAATTGGGGCACCCAGAATTTACGTAGTTTTTTTTGGCTGTTACGCCTAAAGTGTACCTATATAAAAATCCGGAGGCGCGAAGGGAGGTCAACCCCCGCCCGTTGTAACAAAGCAAAGGCACCCGTGGGAGCCGTAGCGGCTGAGGCTGGTCGCCCGAGGCGACCAGCAAGCCGAAGCTGCGGAGGTGAACATGAGTGCCTATCCTTTGTTACGCAAGGGCGAAGGGGTTGCACTTCCCGTAGCGCCGGAGACGTTGCAGAAGCAACCTTTTTCCACTCATACACTTATATCGATATTTCGTTAGTTCGATATTTTAACTTGTACGTATTCTAAGGGTGAATTAATGAATGTATTAAATGTTGAAAATTAACGCATTTTTACACGGATATTAATTTTTGATGTTCAAATAATATATATATCCATCGATATTTAGGACGTTCGATAGTTTGTACTTCGATATTTATGACATTCGATAATCTGTATTTCGATATTTGGATCTTTCGATGTAGCTTTTGTAGATATTTAGATTTTAGATATATTGGACGTAGGATATTTAACCATTCGATAATATAAACTTTCGTTATTTTAATTTTCGGTTTTATGGTCGTTCGATATTTCCATTTTCGATGTTTTGAACATCGATATTTTAACAATAGGTATTTTAATCTTCGATATTCAAATACGTACCCATCTGTACTACTCTTTAAAATATTATGTCTAAAGGCACCAACTGCATTACAAGCCATCCATGTGAACGCTTCGTAGTTCATGCGACATAATATTTGAACGCACCGTTAAATCAGTGTTGCCAACATAGTAAATTTTCCACTAAAACTGGTGGTTAATACTTTTGTTGGCTAGTGGTTTGATGATGAGATCTCATTTTCTTTGTAATTTGCAAGTTGATTTACTGATTCTATGTAATAATAAAGTCTGAATATGCTTATGCTCAGGGCTAGCTCATTCTTTACCCAAATAATTAACATTGCAATTCAACGTGGCAATGATGCCACATTTCTGAGCACGTTTCCGGATGACAGCGATTGGAGGAGTACTTGGATGCCTGAGCGTATTTTGTTTTTGTACGTGGTTAGATTTAGTATAAATAAATTGATTATTATTTAAGTATCTTATGTATCTATATTATATTGCTTAGGGGCCATTCATTTATTACTTAAGACGATTTAAGGCCACAGGCCTGTTGGTATGGTGGTCAGTGGCCCTGACTGCTATGCCGAGCTATGCTAGGCCGTGGGTTCGATTCCCACCCAAGACAAATGTACGTGAATGTCAGTTATTTCAGACACGAAGACAAATTCGATGTCAAATAATAAGTAGCTTATGTGTTTTCTTGGGGTTTAAGCTCACTCTGTACCAAATTTCATCAAAATCGGTTCCTCTGTTTATCTATGAAAGCGGAACAGAAAGACAGACAGAGTTACTTTCACAACTATAATATTAGTATGGTTATTGTGTTTACTTATGGTTATTTTGTAAAATGTATGTTTATTTGTATTTAAACAGTTTTTTATTTCTTTAAAGGCATTAAGATAAAATGCTTTTAATTTAAATGTGTCTGTAAGCTTTTTTATCGTAATAATTTCAAAAGCCTGTCTTCATACATTTTAATAAAAAAACGAAAGTTAGTTTAGTAAAAAAATTATAATGAAAAATCGTTTCAGGTTACTGAAAGTACTGTAGTACCTATATTAGATCTGAAATACGGCACCGCGCCAAAGAGTATGTAAAGCTAACGCTTCGCCGCGATGCCGAGCGCGCGTTTATTTTTATTACCGATTTGCTGCTGGTTTTTAATAATAATAATAATATTTTATATTTTTAAATGTTTTTTTTTATTTTTTTATTGAAATATTTAAAAATATAATTTATATGTTACATTAATGAATAAAAAAAATAATAATAATATATTTATTTGCTAAAAAACATGGTATAAAAGGTGGTAAAAAGGTACAAATATGAGCAAACATGTTTCGCTAAGTATTAGCATGCAAATTTAGTAAGTAAGTATTTACATTAATTTCTTTTTTCAATGTAATCCTTTACACAATAAAAATTATTAATCAATAACCATTGATACAATTTTTTTTTAAATAATCTAATGCCTAGAGTTTTAATATCACTTGGTAACTTATTATATAAGCGCACGCACATTGTAACGCAGCATTTATTATATTTGGTCAACCTAGGAATATTGCTTAGAACGAGCCTGTTGGGGTCTCATCGGTTACGAACATTAATGTCGTCTGCCTTAACAAATAAATTCTGATTTTTGCTGACAAACATAAACATGTATGTTTGTCAGGAAAAATCAGAATTTATCGTAGATGTAAAGAGCCGGTAGCGGTAATAAATTAAGTTTTTTGAATACAGGTCTACATGATTCGTCTGGTTGCAGGCCGTAAATTGCCCTAATGCACTTTTTTTGCGCAACGAATGCTCTGCTGTGATCAGTACTGTTACCCCACATTATAAGACCATATCGTAACAAAGATTCAACATAAGCGTGATATGATATTATCGCCGTTTTTGTGTTAGTTATATTTCTAACCTGTTTGAGGGCATACACGAACTTATTAATTTTTTTAGACACAGTATCTATATGGGTTTTCCAATTAATATCTTGGTCTATAGTTACACCTAGAAATTTTGTTTGTGTCACTTCTTCAATTTTGGGTATGTTTAGTTTTATGTTATGTTTAGGATTATTTGATTTATTAAATTGTATGTATACGGACTTATTTAAATTTATTGACAAGTTATTTACGTTTAACCATTCTATTAGTTTTTCAATTGTGTTATTTATTTCAGATTCATGATCATTTACTGTTATTTTTTCTATCGGAAGTAACAATAATGGATATATCATCTGCAAATAATATACATTTATAATTTGTAATATTAGTAATAGAGTTTATATAAAGTAGAAACAGGATTGGCCCCAGGACACTTCCTTCCTTCCTTTGCTGGTTGAATCGTGTGGAGAGCTAGGATCTTGTATACCCTACGGATTAATAAAAAAATTCTTGGGAGAGCTACATTATCTGTTGGTAGCACTGCTTTGACTGTCATTCTAAATGTCAATATGGTTTTCAGGGTTTGACATTGTCAAGTTCGTAACTGTCATTAATTAGCGACAGGGTTAGCGTTTTACTTTTTAGCTATTCGTTTTAGTTATTATGAGCTTTCAAGTCGTATTAAACTAGATGCGTTAGAGCTTTAGTGTCTTACACGAAAAAAGGCTTACAATTAAGAGACAGAGTATTTAAAACCTGACATTAAGAATGTCGTTAGAAACCGTGCCAAAAGACCTCCGAGGACTAAGAGCTTGTTTAGTGTGCTCTTTGATAAAGGTATTTGTTATTATTTACTCGTTACACCATCTTTTCATTATCTACTTATTTCCCGAGCTATTTACAATTGACTGACAAGTCAAATGCCATGTCCTATTGATAGGTATTATCAAATCATGTTCCAGACATTCGAACAGTTTGAGTACGATGGCTGCGACAATTGCGATGAATTTCTCCGTATGAAGAACAATAAAGACAATGTTTACGACTGCACTAGTAATAACTTTGATGGGTAAGTATATATTTTTTAAAGCTTTTATTTACAGAGAGATTGCAACTACCTACCAGTTCAACAATAAAATTATATCTTTGTCATGTTCAGCCAGTCATAATGAGATAGCATGGTTAGTTTTTTCCTTCTGGTATAATAGCATATTAATCCTTAATTTTCATTTTTCAGAATGATTGCTGTTATGAGTCCTGAGGATAGTTGGGTGTGCAAGTGGCAACGTATAAGTAAGTGTTGAATTTTGTTACAACTACTGAAAACCGAATGAGGTTTTCAATGGCTTTGTGCAGAACTAAAGGTGGCACTTCTAGTGGCATGCCTAATTAGCTGACGCTGTCAGCACAGTATCGCTTTTTTACTCAGCAGGGACATAATGCCACAGCCGGACTTTGTTGGTAGTGGTGAAGGTTCTAACACGTGCTTCGTTTGTGTTAAGTTTTTATTTCGATTTTAGTGAATATTACCTGTGTGAACTTCAATCGAAGCTTTTTAATTGTGTTTGTCTTGTGTCGCAAGGTTTGTATAGTATAAGTTTTAGCGTATTTTAATAATTTTCCGTAATATCCACTATGGATAACAAAAAACCCCCCGATCCTCCTGACCCTTTTGACTTCACTCCGGTGTTAACTGTTTCTCTCCCCGACGACAATGCTAATGACAAAATGGACTCTGAATCTGCAAACAGGAAAAGATTGGCGACCTCTCCCCCTACTGCTGTTACAAACCCTCCTAAGTTCCTTAAAAAAGAAACCGGCAGACAAATTTATACTTCCAGGGACAATGCACCATTTGTGGTGCATGTCTCATTAAAAGATGGCCAGACATCGGGTACCTCTCTCCATAAAGTCAAATTTGGGATGTTTCTACACCAAAAAAATTTCAGTAACGTAGTCCTTGGCAGTGTCAAACAATTAGGAAGGAACCGCGTGTCGGTGGAGTTCCAGTCTCACCAAGATGCAAACAGTTTTCTGATCAGTCGAATATTAATTCAACATAACTACACAGCCTCTATTCCTCAATATAACATTACTCGTATGGGTCTTGTTAGAGATGTTCCAACTGAATGGTCAGAAGAGGAAATAATTGAGAACATCAAGGTTCCTGCTGGATGCGGCTCCGTCATAAAGGCAAGGAGATTGAACCGGAAGGTAAGTACTCTAGGTGTTACTGAGTGGAAACCCACCCAAACAGTCGTCCTCACTTTTGACGGGCAAGTTCTGCCTAGGCGTGTTTACTGTTTCTACTCCGCTCTCTCAGTAGAAAAATACACTTACCCCACTATCCAATGTTTTCACTGCTGTCGCTTCGGGCATACTCGTACAGTATGTCGTTCTAAACCACGCTGTTTCAAATGTAGCGAAGACCACCCAGGAGACGGATGCCAAGTCCCCCATGAGTATGCCATATGCGTCAATTGTTCCGGCAATCATTATGCTAACGACAAAGCTTGCCCTGAACTAGGTCGTCAGAAAGGGATAAAAGCCCTTATGGCAGAGAAATCAATCTCCTATGTGGAAGCAAGTCAGGTTTTCCCCCGAGTTTCCAGATCGTATGCTGAAGTGTCTAGAGCGCCGCCCAAACCTAGTCCCCCCAGCTCCCCGCAGTACCCTAGCCAAACTCCCCACAGATCATACCGTAAAACTGTCTTCCTAAAACCCAAAACTCATGCCCCTCTTTCTCCCGGTTACGATAAGCAGGCTCATCAAGCCCTTATACAAGATTACTCCTTCTCCCCTTCTCAAAACGGCTGTGCCATCCCTAGGGAAGGTGCAAACAGTCCCATTAGCTCAGAGAACATCCTTAATATCATCTCCAGTATGTTAATGACAGTATTAGCCAACCCTTCTCAATCCCTACCTGACCACGTTGCCACCAAACTGTCCTCAATTGTCCGTTATATACATAGTGTTCCATCCCCAGATCTTCCTTCAATGGAACGTCAGGAGTGTTTCACCCAGGAAAACTGATCTTCTCTATTTAATTAATAAGCACAAACCATTGATCTGCAGCATCGCTGAGACATGGTTACGTCCTGAGAGCAATTTCAGGATTCCATGTTTCAGTAGTGTCCGACATGACAGATCAGATGGATATGGGGGATGTGCTTTGTTCATCAATAACAAAGTCACATTCTCCCCAATTCCTCTACCCTTTGTAGGTGACAACATCAATGTTGTTGCTGTTAAGGCTGAGGATATAAATATTTTTAGTTTTTACATTGCTCACCCACAGATTAATGACCTTAATACAATAAAAAATTTGCTGAGTAATGTTCAAGGCCCGCTACTGGTTATGGGTGATTTTAATGGCCATCACTATAGGTGGGGCTCAGATACCTGCGACAACTTTGGCTCGGGTCTGGTGGATTTATTGGATGAACTTGACTTATGTGTGATCAACAATGGCTGTGCCACACGTCGTGGCTCGCCAGGACAGAACAACAGTTGTGTTGATTTAACATTTTGTTCGTCCAATATAGCCAGCCTTTTCTACTGGAAGTGTTTGGATATGACTTATGGGAGTGATCACTATCCCATCATGGTGGAAATCCCATCCAAAACTATTCCCAACAACATCTCCTCTCCCCTATTAAAGTACCAACTGAATTCAGTTGACTGGGATCTGTACTCAAAAATTTTAGATTTACGGGTCACCTCCCTGCCTCCCATCAATGACGCAAATTATCAGGAATGCTTTGCGGCATTCACAAATATTATAACCGCTACAGCGGACGACTGCTTCCCGTCCAAAAAACCGTCAACCGGCAAAATTCCCTCTCCGCCATGGTGGGATAGGGAATGCACTGCTTCAATCAGAGCCAGGAATGAGGCCGAAAGAAAGCTCAACTTAGACATGAACCTGGAGAACATCATCAATTTTCAACATGTGTTGGCTAAATCCAGGAAATTACTCAAGAAGAAGAAAAGAGAGGGATGGAGGAAGTATTGCAATTCGCTGAATCCGTCCACTCCACCATCAGTTGTGTGGCGTAAATTAAAATCTTTTAGAAGCAGCATGCGACCACCCTCTGGGAGTATGACATCTAAAGATCTGGGTCATCAGTTTTTCTCCAAACTGGCTCCAGCCTACGCCCCGGACAGAGATGAATGTGTTTCTTCGGATCCCCAGATGGCATCAGATGATCCTCTGGATAAACCGTTCACTCTGGGGGAGCTGAAGTCGGTACTCGCCCACGTAAAAGATTCTGCCCCTGGAGTGGATGGATTCCCATACTCCTTCATATCTAAGGCTGGGAATAAGACCCACCAGTACTACCTGGATTTGGCCAATTATTGTTTTTCCTCCGGATATATTCCTCCTGATTGGAAGGTTCAAGTTATTATCCCCATATTAAAACCTGGGAAAGACCCCAGTGATCATTCTTCCTACAGACCTATTGCTCTATCGTCCATACTTATAAAGCTCTTGGAAAATCTTGTTAAAAACCGTCTGGAATGGTTTGTGGAGAACAGGAAACTACTGCCAACGACTCAATTTGGCTTTAGGAAAGGATTGGGTACATCTGATAGTGTGGCAACCCTCACTTCAGAAATCCGACTGACCCTTAGTAGAAATGAGTCTGTGGTAGCCGTTTTCTTAGATATTTCTGCTGCCTATGACTCTGTCCTCCTCCCAGTTCTCAGGCAGAAGATGCAACAGCTGAGAATCCCGGCTAGGATACGTCAGATCATATCCAGTATCTTCTTAGACCGTAGCATTAAACTAAGGATTCCTGGTGAGGAATCTGAACCAAGGTTAGCTTGGAGGGGTCTACCCCAGGGATCCGTTCTTAGCCCCCCTCTATATAATATTTATACCTCAGATCTTCCCTCTTGTCTAAATTACAACTGTAAAATTTTTCAGTATGCTGATGATATTGCATTATTGGTCTGTGGCAAATCCATTGAGGATGCAGCCCAATCCATGAATGTATCTTTGACCTCATTAAACCAATGGCTACTGGATCATGGGTTATCTCTGAGCGCTCCAAAGAGTGCAGCAGTGGTTTTCACTCGCAGACGTCTTGTACCTCAGGTGGACATCAATATTGACGGCCAAGCTATCCCAGTTAAAGAGAGTGCCAGGTTTCTGGGTGTAACCCTGGATTCCAAATTATCGGGAGTGGATCACATCACTAACACAGTGAAAAAATGTGAACGCTCGATTTCAGTTCTTAGAGCTTTGGCAGGTGTCTGGTGGGGTGCTCACCCATACACCTTAAAGCTGGTATATAATGCGATAGTCAGAAGCGTATTAGATTATTGTAGCTATCTAATCGAGCCATGCAACAAAGAAGCTCTGCGCAGACTAGATTCTATCCAGTCCAAATGCCTAAGAATTGTAATTGGTGCCATGAAATCCTCCCCCATAAATGCTCTCCAGGTTGAATGTGCAGACCCTCCCCTTGCCCTCCGCAGACAATACTTAGCAGATCGTTTTTTGTCAAAAGTCTTCTCCCTCTCATCCCATCCTTTGGTTCCCATTTTGGAGCAAATATTTCTATCTCTCAATGCCTCTTCCTATTGGAACAATAAAAATATTCCATTGATGAATAGGTACAGAGAGCTTAAACACCTCTCTTCACCAGTTTGTCAATCTCCCACTCTCCCCGTCTTTGCCTCCGCATATGAGGTGGTCCATTTTAAACCAAACATCGTTCTGGGGCTTGGTATCTCTAAAAACTCGCAGGACGTAAAAGGCGACTTCGATCGGGCTATCAGGAGATACTGGCAGGGTTGGAACTTGTTTTACACGGACGCATCCAAATTATCGTCAACTGGTTGTACAGGTGTCTCAACATATTTCCAGAACTCCCGAATAGCCCTTTTATTCCAATGCCCTCCAGAAGCCTCTGTATTTACAGGGGAATGCATCGGTATCCTAGAAGCCATCAATTTCATCTTAGCACACAATATTAAGAACTCAGTAATTTTTTCAGATTCCCGTAGTAGCATTCAGGCCCTAGGTCAAAACCAACTAAAATCTAAACTTCACAGCAAAATTATCATGGATATACTCAACTTACTTTTCATTTGCCATTCAAACAGTTTAAACATTGAGATAGCTTGGGTTCCCAGTCACTCGGGTATATGTGGCAATGAATGCGCCGACTCACTGGCAAAATATGCCACATCCAACCCTGTGGACCGAAGGCATTACATGCTGCATGGTTACGACATACGCTCGGACACCAAGCTTAAGTTGTTCAACTCGTGGTCAGCGGCATGGCAGGTAAGTTCTAAGCTCAAGGGAGCATACTACGCCAGCATCCAGCCTGACATCCAGCGGAAACCATGGTTCTTCAAATGTCCTAAACTGTCCAAGAAAACGGTCTCATCCTTGTGCAGACTGAGACTCGGCCACTGCTGTAGTCCGGTGTTCCTTCACAAAATCCGCGTTCGTGACAGCTCTTTGTGCGAGTGCGGCCTTGATGATGGCACATTGGACCATATCTTTTTTTCTTGTCCTTCAAACTCCCACTCCTTCGACTTATACCAAATGCTCCCCAAAATTAAAATACCCCTCCCTACTAACTTCCATTCCCTATTGACTAACTTTTCCCCTAAAGCTGTCCAACTTCTATCCAAATTCCTTAATGACAACCATATTAATCTGTAGCCTGGTGTGTAGTGTCTTTTAATCTGTAAATATTAAAGTATTTTGTGTTGTCATATTATATATTTTAAGCCTGTGTTAATTAACAAAAAATGTGTTGTCCTTACAGCCACTAACAAGTTAGATCTACCACAAAGTGCAAAGTTCGACGGCTCACCTTACGGCGCTGTCGTCACCACATGACACTGGCAGAATAGTCGACATCGGCTCAGTTGCCAAAAAGGAAAAAAAAAAAAAAAAAAATGCCACAGCCATTTCTCAAAAAACCTTGAAGGGCTAGTTCTATTTTTGAGATATTTGGGTCTTGTCTAGGTGATACCATATTTCTAACATTTAACCAATACTACTATCAGTAATCAACATAATATTCTTGTTTTCAGATCGGTTTACTAAAGGAGTGTATGCAATATCAGTGTCCGGCAGATTACCAGCTGGAGTAATTAGAGAAATGAAGAGCAGGGGCTATGTTTACAGACCTAGAGACACAAGCCAGAGATAATCAACAGATCTAATTTTATTTTATTAATATTAAAATAATTATCATACTTAAATCTCTCTTTAATATTAAAATAATTTATATCCATGGCTACCACAGGCCCAGCATTGCCTCTTGTTTGCAAATTTAGCAAATAATTAGCTCTATTTAGTAAATGAGCAAAAAAAATTCAGTCAGACTACTTTTTAGTTTTTTAACATATTTATATTTATAAAAGGAGAAACTGACTGACTGGTCATATCAACACACACCCAAAGCTACTGGGGCCTAGGAGGGCGAAATTTTGCACATGGTTTCCTTTACGACGACGTAGGCAGGCAATAAGAAACGATTTCCCAAAATTCACCATCTAAGATGAAAGGGGGTCCAAAGTTTGTATGGCGCAACTTACTCTCACGCGGGCGAAGCCGATGGCAAAAGCTTAGAAGTTTTTTAGGTAAAACTAGCTTCTTCTAGACCCGCCCCAGCTTCATACAAGTGTTAGAAGTTTAGACATTCTGAGGTTTCCTTTACTATATTATGCATTATACATATACATCAAAATTTTCTATTGGTGGAAAAACACATGAGAATCTGTTCAGTACTTTTTCACAAACAACAAATAGATGTGGCGGGCCTTGTTTCATAATAGGTACTTTGAGTTTTTTAAAAATATGTTTATCTTTACAAAACCAAAGTATTTTTTTTTTAATAATTGTGCAAATATAATTTTACACTTTTTTTTATTTACACTCATATAAGAAAATGTGTATTTGAGGATATTTCTAAATACTACAAAGTTCATTCACTAAGGACATAAATTATTATGCTACTGGACAGGTTAAGTGTATTAAAAAATAGATTTCAGCTTTTAAAACTATTAATAGGTACCCCTAACTATCTAAACAACATAACATAATAACCTACAATAAAAACATCTACATTTGAACTAATGAAATGCATGACAAAGAGATGCCTTCTTAATCTTACAAAAAATTGCATTAATACTTTCAAAGCAACAACATTTAGATCATTTTATTAAGCATGCACAACAATAGGACTAGTGTTAATAACAGTACCCAGGTCTAAATATGGTGGGGTTAAACCTACAGTTGGTTATGTAGAAAATTTAGTCAGTCAAGAACAGTTGTCATGAAAATATATTATCAGTAAACTTGAAAATGTTATCTTCTAATCCGTGTCTGCAAACTGCAGAATTTCGATCGGCCGATAGTTTGGTTGATCAGTATGAAGCTGTAAAGAAGTGCACACATAAAACGATTCAGAATCGGCCGACAAAAAAGTTTAGCTTTATACTAATTCTCCTAACACACTATTGTAACCAACTTTTCATTAAAAAAAAGTGTCTGGTTATCTATCAACAGTTGTCATGAAAACATCAATAAATTACTTGAATATGTTAACCTTTTGAGTGCGTAATTAGAGACACAATAGAAAGACAATGGTGCGTGAACGCTGGCATTAATGCGGGGATCAACAGCTTAATCTGATTAAATATGTGCTTGTGCTCCATTTGTGTAAATATTCTATGTAACTAAATTTGAGTTTTACCCTGCAAAATATGAGATGTTGAACAGTTCTACAATGCCAGACCTTTTTATAAAACAGCTATGTTTAGGTCTGGGTACTTTACATTACATTGACAACATTATTCTTATCAATATTAGATTTATTTTTGTATTCAACTGGCTGTTTGTTCCAAGAATGCACTCTTTGGCAAGTAGCAACTTGCAATGCACACATAATGAAGTTCTGTCAACTGCTGCCCGATGGAGGGGCTTTATGCTCGCTATCTGTACCCAATACATCCTTGTCAATTTCTTTGAAGTCTATGTTCTGCTGTTTCATAGCATTCTGAAAAAAAAAAACAATAATTGCAAATTTCCTTTATAATTGAACTCAATAAATTTAAGTTGACTTGTATGTTGAAACTATGCCATTCCTGCCAATGGCAGACCACAGTAATTGCACAACAATATCTTGAAATGAGTGAAATCAGATTTACACAAAAAATAAACCAACTAGTTTCAATTTGTCATATAAATATCAGATGTCAAACAATTTTCAACATTTCACTCACATTACAAGATCTAACTAGATTTATTAAGTATATACACTTAATTCAAATACCAAGCTCTGGCATCTCATCGACCTAAAATTCTTATCACACTGATAACAAACCCATGTTGTCACATTAGTAAATTGGAAGCTGTAGGGTGGGATTTGTAACTCATGAATTAAAAGCTGGTGAAAACAATACACAACCTAAAATTACCTTTACACAATCCTGATAAACTTTGAAGATTCCGGCACAGACTGAATCATCGTGATCGCCTTTTAGAAATCTTTCAGAAAACCAACTGTTGAAGCAATCATCATATTTTTTCTTTAGCTCAGTACATTCTTCTCCAATGCTATTCATGATGTTGCTATAAATCTTGAAGAAATGGTTTCTAATTCAATTAATGGGATAAATATATTGAATAAATTCTGGACAAATTCCAATTTACAGTCTCCACTCTGAGACTGAGACTACTATATATAAGTCATACTATTGTAGTCTTTGAGTGAGACTGACAAAGTGACAACTGATAATTGTTGTCAATCATTTTTTTTTTTTTTTTTTTCCTTTCGTTCCTTGTGGAACAGGCTAGGGTCAGAGACCATGCTGCCTAGTCATCAGTATTTTCTTATATTTTTTGTAAATTCATCAGTTTATTTTTCGGATAATTATGTAGATCCAGTTAAGTCATTAGTTAGATATTTATCCGTAAGTAAGTAAATCCAGATTAAGTCATCAGTGTTAGGTATATATTTATTTCACTATAATCCATTTACAAGACTTTTTAATTTAAAAAATCTTAGGTAAAGTCCAGTCAATTATTTAGAAGTTATGTTTATAAGAGCCATGTGTCAAGTCCGTGTATTATTATTTTTTTACATCCCTACTGAGGGGGTTGAGGTTATCTTATCATTAACATTTCCAAAACATTTCATAACAATATAAACAAAATTCAACTATTTATATTAAAAAAGTACATTATATATACACAAAACAGATCTATAGACAAAAGGAATTAAATTTGGCCAACAGTATTATTAATGAAATTAAACAAATGTAAATACGTCGAACTATTTACAAGGAGAGCTTGGACGGAGCGCGGTACCAAATCAGAACTACCATATATTTCAATAAGCTCATCCATTAGCACAAGGCGCTGGATGCCAAAAGATGAACAATCAAAGAAAATGTGATGTAGTGATTGCTCAACTTGGGAATTACAATGGTCACAGAGAGGACTATGCACAATTTTCAGACGAAACAGGTGATAATTTAGACGACAGTGACCAAAACGAAGCCTGAGTATGGTAGAGTAAAACTTCCTGTTCATGTAAGTGTTGATTTTACAGAACCAAGGCATGATTCCTATAGGAACATTATATACAGCATACCATAAACCTTTATTTTCAATTTGGACTGTGTGGTTCCAATGCCTTTTCCATATACCGATGGACCTTTTTTTCAACAGAGGGACTATGTCTGTGCAAGGCACAGATATGTTGAGGAAACTACTTGAATCAGGGACATCATCAGAATTTGTTAAAGTTCTGGCTAAAAAGTCAGCCCTCTCGTTTCCCAACACACCAACATGTGAAGGGACCCAAATAAACAAAACCTTAATATTATGAGAAGACAAATGCAGCCATGACTCTTTTATTAATGAAATTAGATAGTTTGTATTAGCGTTCAACCTATTATTTTTGAGATTTTCAAGAACACTCATGCTGTCACTAACTATTATCCATTCACAACAACCATCATTTTTATGTTTAATGTGTTTTAAGGCAGCAAGAATAGCCACAGCCTCGGCTGTGAATATACTAGTGTTTGAGTTTATTTTATAACCAATACCAGTATTCAATAGCCCATCGTAAATAGCAAATGATACTGCAGACTCAGTTTTGGAGCCATCAGTATACACAAATCTATAATGAGAAAACTCAAGTAATTTACAATGTACATCTTCCTTGGTGGATAAATTGTGGTCAATGATGATGACAATTGCAGGAAATTTGCTGTTAAACTCCCCCTGATAACATGGAAGAAGAGATGACTTATGAATTTGCAAAGTTTCAAGATAATTTACATATTGAGAAAAACTCTGAAGTATATAAAGAGAGTTACAAATAGATGGTGTATTAGATTCTTTCAAATTTGAAAACAGGTGATTATTATTTTTACTGTACAATTTTAATAAAAACCTTTCTTTCAAGTAAGAGAATCTTATACTTAATGGAGGAAGTTTACATTCAACTTGCATTGCATTGATTGGAGTGCTTTTAAATGCTCCAGTGATAAGTCTCATGCTTTTATTTTGTATTTTATCAAAGATATCTACTATCCTCCTATCACCAGCAAAACAGAGAAAACCATATTCAAAATGACTACGGATCAGAGATTTGTACAAAAGCAACAATATTTTTGGATCAGCACCCCAGGAGGTTCTACACAAAGATTTCAAGATATTGAAAGCTCTGTTAGCTCTTGAACTTACCAGTTCAACATATTTTTTCCAAGAAAGGTTATGAGTAAAAGTGACACCTAAAAATTTAGCTTCATTAAAAATAGGAATAGAGACTCTATTGTAATAAACAGAAGGACTGAAGTTGCTAGTTTTACCAAAGACTACTAATTTAGACTTAAGTGCGTTTATATCTAGATTTAAATAAGAGAAATATGTAGATAATCCATCCAAAGCCTTATTTAGACTATTTGTTATATTTGCTAAATTTTTCCCAGACAAATACACAACCAAATCATCAGCAAATTGAAGATTTTTGACTTCTGAGCCTAGAATCAAATTTAAACGACGAATATACAGAATGAATATCAATGGAGAAAGTATTCCTCCTTGACAAACTCCAACAGAAGCAAACCGTGGCCCATATAATTTATCATTGTACTTAACATAAACTTTCCTTTCAGTCAGGAATTCATGGACCCAGTGAACTATTTTGTTTGGAATTCCAGTAAGAAGCAATTCAGAACAAAGTACATCAATATTAACACTATTAAAAGCTCCAGCAACATCAAAGAATACAGACACTAAACAATCCTTATTTATATAGCTCTTTTGAATATCAAGTTGTAACTGACAAATACTTTCACGAGCCGATGTTCCCCTACGAAAACCAAATTGATTAGCAGGTAAAATATTGTTTTGTTCTATGTAAAATTCCAACCTTTGTTTCATTAATTGTTCAAAAATTTTACCAACACAAGATGTAAGTGCAATAGGACGATAGGAATCGGGATTTGATCGAATTTTATCAGGCTTCAAAATAGGTACCAAACAGTCAGACTTCCAAGAGAGAGGTATATCATTGTTCAACCACAGTTTGTTCAATATTTTGAGAAAAGTGTGTAAACCTCTATCACTAAGCTTTTTCAACATAATATATGGAATACCATCGAGTCCAAAAGCACTATCTTTTCTAGAACAGACAGCAGCCATGAGCTCCTGTATTAAAAATGGTTTTGTTAAGAAGTTATTTACAGAATCTGTCTCGCTGGCAAGAGGAAGATTTGATTTATTATTTACATAGTCTGGGGTATATTTTTGCAGAAAATCTTGAATCCAACTATCATCATTATTGTTGCAAGAATATGTTTTATTAAATTTCCGCATATATTTCCAGATTCTCGACAGAGGGGTACAACGATTAAAGGAGCTGCAAAGTTCAAGCCAACTATTTGATCTTTCTGTTTTCAAAGTAAGTTTTTTGAGGGCTTGTAATCTTTTAAACTGTATAAATGTGTCATCTGAGGGATTATTTTTAAAATGAATATAAGCCAACTTAGATTTTTCAACTGCTTCTGAGCATTTTTTATTCCACCAAGGGAGAGATGGGGATTTAACCAAATTCCTATGAGATGAGTTATTCCTCAAAGAATCAGTATGGAGAGAAACTGGCGTATTATAAGAAGGAAGACACTTATCAATTGCAGAATGCAAAATTTTACAAAACGCAGTATAAGTTTCCAATGGAGCAAAGTTTTGGTCCTGAAAATTAGATAATTCTAAATCTACATTTTGTTCATACATCTTCCAATCAACCAATTTAAAGTTAGGATATATAGGCAATTGTGGATTGCTACTAGTGTTTGCTAAACTACTATTATTTACAAAAACTTTAATAATTACAGGAAGGTGGTAGCTGCCGAGTGGATCATTATGTACAGACCAATCACAAGAAAGAGCCAATGATGAGGACACCAAGGACAAATCTAAAGCATTTGGACGCCACGTCAAAGAACCGACTGTTGTCACTTCACCACTATTTAATAAAATTAGATTATTATCATCAATAATCTCCAAAATATCCCTACCTCTTGAATTAGTAGAATTACATCCCCATGATGTGTGATGGGCATTGAAATCACCAGCAAATATCATTGGTTCAGGCACTGATTTTATTAAAGATTCAAATTTATGTTTGTTAAAAGAAGGAGTGCAATTTGTTGGACAATAAAAACTTACAATACTTATTTCTGTATTATTTACAGTGATTCTTATACAAATATTTTGTAAGGAATTGTCAGAATATGTATTTATGTTTCTGTAATCTATATTATTGTTAATTAAAATAGCTACACCATTGTGCTTGTTACCAATATCATTTCTTTCTATTCTGTATCCTCTAATGTTAAAATGTTTAATAGGTGTCAACCAAGTTTCTGATATAATTGCAATGTGTATGTTATGGTCATAAAGAAATCGAGTTAATAAAAGCTTATTACTTAAAATACTTTGTGCGTTCCAATGCATGATATTAAGATCCATTGCTATGAGAGGAAGTACTATTTCTGAATGTGTGCTGAAGAATTTCTTTTATGGATATTGAATTTATGGGGTTATCTTTTTGGCTTACTATAATTTTTGTTATTGCATTTGTTAGAGTATTCATGAAAAAATCTGACTTAGTTAAGTTCATAATCTGAGTTTCAATACTTTTGTGTGTTAATTGTGGAAATGAATGTTCATTGAATAATTCTGAATACTTGACGGCTCTGGTTTTAATTTTACTTTCTTCTATTTTTTGTTTTTTCTGAGGACAAGTATTTGAAATGGCGACATGATTGCCACCACAGTTGGCGCATTTAGCATTTTTAGGGTCTTCTTTGCAAATCTTGAAACTATGGTTGGATGTACATATAGAGCATACTAAATCATTTTTACAATATTTTGCAATATGCCCAAACTTCATGCATTGAAGGCACTGTTTTACAGGAGGAACGTATACGCTTACCTCATGCCTCCAAGAGTCAAGGTAAACATACTGAGGCAACTCTGTTGATGCAAAAGTCACCGCGACAGTTTGAGTGGGCTGATACGTGACCGCACCACCCTCACTCTGACTCTGCACACGGCGCATGAAGCGCCTCACCTGTATTATGTTCCTGGAACTTCCAATTAGCGCAAAAATTCTTTTATTCGATAAGTCCGTAGGGACTGAGGTAAGAACCCCAGTCACCTCAGTGTCGACAGCAGGTATTGTAGCTTTAAAGCCCATTTCTTCTAGGAGTTTTTTGTTTTGTAAGAAAACATTGGCATTATTCGAAAGATCAAAAGTGATACCAATTTTGTATTTATTTATTGCCCTCAAATGTAGTATCCCAGTCACACAATATTTACGTATGGCATGGGATATGGCCAGCCTATCCTTGTCTGTGAAAGTTTTGGTCTCATTTTGATGAGATAAGAACACGATGTATTCGGATTTTTTACTGTTTTCAGGGTACTTCCTTGAATACCCTGGAACTTTAAATATATTATACTTGTTGCTGCAGTCTTCATCAGAGTCAGAGGAAGTATCCCTAACTGATGCTCGATCGTCAGGGGGCTCCGCTTTTTTCCGCTTCTTGCTTCCCCCCATCTTCAAATAGCTATTTACAAATATTCACACTAATAATATTTCTAATTCTTCACCAAATATAAAAAGGATTATACAAGAATTAACAATTTTTTACAAAACGATTTCAATTTTGGCGCCTTGTACGTTTCAAGGTTCCCGCGTTTTTTTCTGTTGTCAATCAATGAAATTGACAGTTTTTTTTTATGTTTACCCCGTGAGGAAGGCTATAGGTGGTCGACCATATCGCCTAGTCTTTCGTCCATGTTTTCTTGTAATATTGTCTTTCGTATTCGAATATCGTAGTTGTTTCTTTTCGTTTTACTTATAATCTATACTTATAATAAATCTGTAGAAGTGAAAATTGTGTAAATTGAAAATATCAAAAAAATAAATGGCAGGGGGTGTTACTAGACCGACACCGAACCCAAAAATGTGATTAAAAAAATTATTGCCTGTCTGTCTGTCTATTTGTTCAGGCATCACGCAAAAACTACTGGTTCGATTACGATGAAACTTGGTATTTTATTCTTTAATGTCTTGGGCACCACACTGGGTACTTTTTATCCCGGAAAAGTATATACAATATAAAACAAACTTAATTTTGCGGTTCGATCCATAGACCCGATTACTGTACCAACCGCAAATAATAAGTTTGTCGTAGGTTACGTCACCCGCAGTGGAGTTCACTAAGGGGCGCTGCACACGGCTAAGATACTATAATATTTTATATTAAGATACAATATCGCTCGCCAAACAATTCAATGGACTATCTCACACGACGAAGATAAATAATCAATAATATAAAAATCAATTCCACTTTTCGTTGTAATTTTATAACTCAAGAACGGGCTCACCTATCCAAACCAAATGTTTAGGCTTTGTTCGAACTATTTAGTAGATGGTTTATGTGAAGTTTGCACAAAATCGGTCGAGCGGTTCTTCATTTATCACATTTTTTGTAACAAATGAATTCAATAAAGGGTAGAGTGGGGTAGGGTAGGGCAGGGTAGAGTTGGGTAGAGTAGTCAGTTGGCGGGAGCAAAGCCGCGGGCAAAAGCTAGTACTAAATATAAATACTACAAAAACATTAGAATGTGTTACACCCACATTCTAATGTTTTTGTAGTATTTGGCAGCACATGTATCGATTCAGCCTTGTTAGAAAACTTCGCTGAGGTAGCCAAATCTACAATAAAATTCTCGGCTCCATTATCTTCGAGTAAAGTTCAGTGGCTGTTTTAATTATTCGCAGTGGATATTGTGATGAAAAATTGGTGTAGTTTTGTATCTCAAGAACTTTAAAATTTGAACATAGACTGAAATCTTTTGTCTATCTTAACTTTCCTCTCATGTTTAGGAATTTGGCGATATCTTGGATCATTAAGATATTTCGTAAAACGGCTATCTTTTAAAATATCACCCATGATTGTAAGATTTCAATATTTAAAATAGGATATTCTGTTCTATTTCGAAAACAAAATACGAATCATCATCATTCTTAGAGCTTGTGCTCGCAATTCTCTTGCAGTTTCCTCTTGGATTTCAGTTTCTAGGGCTATTTGTTGTATATACATATTTTTTATTCTGCGAAGGTACTGCTGCTCAATAACAGTAAGCCACTTATCCTTAAATCGAGGATAAGAAATAGTTGCAATTACTGCCTTACTGCCCCTAGACGTAAACAAATCAAAAAACTCTTGAAATCTCTCATTGACGCTTTCTAGGTATTGGGCTGCCAAAGCATTGATTTAAAGTTTTCCTCTGATAATTTTGCCAATTTTTTTCGTAGTGAGAGTAATGTAGGCATTAAACACGAAGTAACAGCAAATAAGTACAGAGATGCGCGAGCGATATGCGTGAGCGAAACCACCGCTAAGAAAGACGCACTGACGCCAAGCCCAACGTCGTTGCCGTTTCGTTTACCGTCTCGTTCTATCCAATGTTATTTGTACGCGTGTTGCGCTTCCCGCGCATGCAGCATGCGCGGGAAGCGAGCGAACAACCGCACAATTTAGGTGGATTTACCCGCAATGTTACCCCGTAAACTGTAATTGGGTAATTCGAATTACAAAAGAATTACTTGTGACTTGTGTAATTGAATAACAGTAATTTCAATTACACGTAATTTTAATTAAAGTAATTCAATTACTTTTCATTAATTTAGGAAATTAATAACAAAAGTAAATTAATTACGCGGTTTACGCCCAACACTGCCGCTAGGATATTCTGTGGGCCTGTGGCACAATGTCAATGTGACAATGTCAAAGAAGTGAAGTGTGATCAGTGTCACAGAGTACTTTATTATATCATATCAGTGTC
Source organism: Mythimna impura (assembly GCA_905147345.3). Lineage (NCBI taxonomy): Eukaryota > Metazoa > Arthropoda > Insecta > Lepidoptera > Noctuidae > Mythimna > Mythimna impura. Next base: position 17,452,311 of record LR990353.1, on the reverse strand, counting down.
ACAGAGTACTTGTGATGTGATCATGTGATGTTTTCCGAAAGTTAACCTCAAAACAGGTTATAAAGTGGTTAAAAACACAATATTCAATCAGGAAATAGCATTTTAAATATTGAAATCTTACAATCATGGGTGATATTTTAAAAGATAGCCGTTTTACGAAATATCTTAATGATCCAAGATATCGCCAAATTCCTAAACATGAGAGGAAAGTTAAGATAGACAAAAGATTTCAGTCTATGTTCAAAGATGAAAAATTTAAAGTGAAATACACAGTGGATAAACGTGGACGGCCTATTAATGAAACTTCTACAGAGAATTTAAGGAAGTACTATGAGGTGGATGAGTCTGAGGGAAGTAGTTCGGATGAAGAAGATAAAGAGAAGTCGCCAGTAGTGGATAAAAGTGATGGATCTGGTACCGAGTCTGTACCCGGTCGCTTCGTGAAACGTCCTCCAAGTGACGATGAAAATGATGATGAAAAACCAGTATTTCTGAATGATGAGTTAATTGGTGGAAAGTTACAGAAAAAAGTTAAGAATAGGTTGTTAGATTTGGATATTGATTATGCCCGAGGTGAAGGTAAGTGGCATAATTTTCTTAATTATTGTAGAAAAAATGATGATGATGATAATATAATACTAAACAAACATTTCTATACTTTTTTGTTTCATAGGAGTTATACAAACGGACAGCTCTTCGGATGAGGAGAGCAGTGAGGCAGAAGAAGACAGTGACTTGGAACATGAGTGGGGAGAGCTTGACGCTGATGCGGAAACAACAGACGAGTCAACTAAGAGGTTTGTGACTCATATCTTGTATACATAGCAATACACCAACAAGCCTTTAGCTGGCACAAAAGTATGCAATTAACTTGCGTGCCATCATGCCATAACAACTATAACAAGTTCTGATTGGTGGATGTTAACACTATCTGTATCTTAATTTTTTACTGGCACACATTTATATACTACTTAGGTGAATATTTACTTGATATAGTTGACTTTTCTGAGTTTAGTAAGTGGCTGTTAACATACTTTTATAAATATTTGCCAAAGAGAGGTAACACTTATGTTGAAAGTGAACCCAAAAAATGGGCAACCAAAATGATAATCTATATATCTATATATATAAAAGAAAGTCGTGTTAGTTACTTCACTTATAACTCAAGAACGGTTGAACCGATTTAGCTGAAAATTGGCAGGGAGGTAGCTTAGAACCAGGAGACGGACATAGGATACTTTACTTTACTTTTTTTTTTTTTTTTTTTTTTTTAGAGTAGGGTAGAGTAGGGTAGAGTAGGGTAGAGTAGGGTAGAGTAGGGTAGAGTTGGGTAGAGTTGGATATAGTAGTCAGTTGACGGGAGCGAAGCCGCGGGCAAAAGCTAGTTATATATATATAAAAGAAAGTCGTGTTAGTTACACTATTTATAACTCAAGAACGGCTGAACCGATTTGGCTGAAAGTTGGTGGGGAGGTAGCTTAGAACCAGGAGACGGACATAAGGTACTTTTTTTTTTTTTTGAGTAGGGTAGAGTATTGTAGAGTAAGATAGAGTAGGATATAGTAGTCAGTTGATGGGAGTGAAGCCGCGGGCAAAAGCTAGTAATAATATAAAATTTCTCATCACCAAGTTACTTAATGCTAAAACTTTACAATTTAACTTAGTGCAAAATACATGAAGAATGCTTATTTACATATTGTTTTTAATCTGTGTAATTTATTGTCCAGAAGGACACAAAAAAATAACTTTTCTTTATTTTCTACATTCAGAATTGCCATATGTAACATGGACTGGGACAACATAAAAGCAGCAGATCTCATGGTTTTACTGAACTCATTTTTACCAGCAGGTGGGGTTATCAAGAAAATCATGGTAAGTTACAACATTTCATGTGCAAACAAAATTATAGCATTTACTTTGTGGTTAGTCCCTTATCTATTACTCTATATCTGGATAAAAACTAAGTAAGCAGTGCCCACCATTTATGTTTTAGATTTATCCATCTGAGTATGGTTTAGAAAGAATGAAGGAGGAGGAAGTACGTGGACCTATTGAATTAACTAAAGATAAGCTTGAAGATTTATCAGACGATGGTGGTAATGAAGAAGGTTTGTTTCTATAATCCCTCTATTTTTTATTTTGTTACATGCTATATACCTATTATGCAAGTAAGAATATAATTTATACCACAAGTATAAATTAACATAAGGGACATTTTTATGTTTTGCGTAAAATACTACATGCAATACTAATACTTACATCAATCAATGTAAGGACCATTTTTACATTTTATTATATTATTTCATATTTCCAGTATCAATATAATAATGATAACAGATGTAATCAGAAATAAAGCAGGCCTAAAAGTAGATACTTGTGGAACACCAAAACAGCACACTTTAGGCAGTTAGCATACCACTGCACATCTGCAATTCTGTAGACATTTATTTCAGAAGCCTTTTTAATTCAGTTTGGTCTTATTTACGTCAGTCTAAAATTTTAAGGTCTCTAATAGAAACTTTTATCAAATTAGATTAAAAAATTACACAGACAGTGTTGAATGCCTGAGACAAATACCCACAAAAAAGTGGTCATGTAATTGTTTTTTAAGTACTCTTCATCATATTTATAAATCATTAAAACTTTCAGGTTCATCATACCATATGGAAAAACTACGTCGATATCAACTTAATAGATTAAAATATTTCTATGCAGTGGTAGAATGTGACTCGGTGTCCACAGCTGACAAACTGTATAGTGAATGTGATGGAATGGAGTACGAAAGTAGTGCTACTCGGCTTGATATGAGGTTTATTCCTGATGATGTTACTTTTGATCAGGTATGTACCAACATTTAATGTGAAATATAAATTTCCGTCCTAACAAAGTATTTATAGACTAACCTATTCTATTTTGAGGTTACTCACATGAACTTGCTACCAAATTCTGATACTTTGTGAAATTTTAAGGATGAGCTGGATGCTTTAATGTAATAATTTTGACTACCTACATTCCTTTTTTGACAATTCAGGAACCCCGCGAGGTGTGCACGAAGCTTCCTGATTTGACAAAATACAAACCTCGATTGTTTACAACGACAGCACTGCAGCAAGCCAAAGTTGAGCTCACATGGGATGCCACGAACCCGAACCGAACAGAAACTATCAAAGGCGCTCTTGACGGCAAAATTGATGATCTGGATCTTAAAGAATATCTAGCATCTAGTAGTGAAAGTGAAGGTAACGCTTTTGTTCGTAATTGTATTTACTATCATTCTGTTAATGACCCAAACATACACAGTCGCGTTTTGTAGGTTTTAAAAGCAGTAAGTAGAATGTTGTTTTTTTTTTTCTAGAGGATGGTGAAACTGAAGACATTGAAGCCAAGTTAGACAATGATGATGAGGATCCTATACTAAAATATAAGAAATTACTTGAAGAAATCGAGAAAAAAGACGACAAGAAAAGCAATAAAGATATGGAAATGGAAATAAGTTGGGGAATAGGAATCAAAGACAAAGCAGAGGAGTTAATCAAGAAGAAAATAAATGCAGGTATGACAACATAGCAAAATCCGACCTGTTCATGTTAATCTAGTAAAATAAACACAAAACAACAGCTGCTGCTAAAATAACTGAATATTTTATTTATTTACAGAAACGAAAGAGTTGACGCCATTCGAAAAGTTGATACAGAAACGTAAAGAAAAGAAGAAACAAAAGAAATTGATAAACAAAGAGAAAAAGGAGGTAGCCACTGAAAATGAGTCAGATTCAGATGACGACAGTATGTCAGACGTGCCTTCTGACGTTGATATGAATGACCCATATTTTGCTGAAGAGTTTGATAAGCCAGAGTTTAAAAAATCTAAAGCAGGCAGCAAAAATAAAGACCAAAAGAAGCAAAATAAAGACGGTGATATAGATACAGATGACGAAAAGAAGAAAGCAGAATTAGAGTTACTTTTAGACGATGATGATGGCAAAGCACACTTTAGTCTGAAGAAGATTCAAGAATCGGAGAGTAACAAAAAGTCTAAAAGGAAAAAGAAACTAAAAGCTAAAATTAATGAACAGAAACAATCCCTGCCTGACTTTGAGATAGATGTGAATGATGACCGGTTTTCAGCATTGTATAATTCACATCTTTACAATATTGATCCAAGTGATCCTAATTTTAAGAAAACAAAGAATATGGATAAGCTTATTCAAGAGAAGTTAAAGCGTCGACCAGCAGAAACGCCACCTGAGGCCCAAAAGCCGAAAAAGCAGAAATCTAAAGAAGACGTTGAACTTAGCATTTTAGTAAAAAATGTTAAAAGAAAAACGAAAGATGCATTAAAGAAATAAAACGATTTTGATGCCTAAATATATTTTATTATTCGATCATTCGTCATAATTATAGTAAAAAATAACAATAACATTAGTCATGATTGTATCAAAACTGTAAATGGAAACAAAGGAGCATATCATTACGTCTTGTCTTTAACATTTGAATAAAAAATCTAACAATAACTAGCCTATGTAACTAAACTAGCAGCTAAAGCCGTTTTTATTTGTCTGCCCAATGCTGCGCCCAGAGGTGGAGGCACGGCATTACCAACCTGTGAACAAGACATAAACATTAGTAATCACGAATAGGAAATGATCATGGAAATCGATCTTTACGGCAAGATTTATAAATCGAATTATGACTTTTCCAAGATAACGACTCGTATAAATCTTGAACACAATAACGATTATAATCGTATTAAACGTTACTTCTCATCTGCGATCTCAGTCTTGTCATCTTACTTAAAACTTAGTTTTCCAACACACGAAGATTTATAGTGTGTTGAAAACTGTCGTTGATGCAAGTGGGCAATCTTTATTGCATTCTTAGCTAAATCCTACCACAGCTGTAGTGACAAATTTTATCTACTTGTAACAAATGCATTGGCTGAAACTGAGTAAACTCACTACCACCCGTCTCGTGACAAAGTGCATGTTCACGCGGATTATCCCCGCCGCGGAAACCGGATTATTTCCTACGCACTTTCGCTAGTTCAACTTTAAAGGTGTGCATGTAGTCGTGTCGTAGCAAAAACGGGCGCGGGACACGGCTCCCGGACCGCGGCTCTCCGCGACGGAAGCCTTAGGATTTAGGATGTTCTTAAATATACAAAAACGTTAAAAATAATTTTAAAAAAACTCTTGTAATATTACTCCTATAGCATATTTAAGGCGAGTTGCTAAAATCGTGGTCGCTACGTTCACTCAGATTAAAAGAAGCAAAAGGAGAAGGAAGCAAGAGTGAGTCACTTCACTACTACTTGCAACAAATGTATTCAATACATTTGTTTGGCTGAAACTGCATAAAGCGGACGCCCGCGACTTCCACCCGTCGCGTGACAAAGTGCGTGTTCACGCGGACGGTCCCAGCCGCGGAAACCGGAGCAACTGGGCAAGAGTGAGTCACTCTTGCTTTCTTCTCGATCTTTCTTTGTCCTGAAAATAGTTCTGCGGATATTCAAGTTCAATATCATTATAAAAAAATATTAGAATTTGTATTATTACCTGTCGATGTTTATCTTGTACTGAACCGGCGAAAATATAGGTATCAGGGAAGCCCTGCGACCTCGCGCACTCTCGGACTGACACGACGCGGTTTTGTTCGGGGTGCAGCACCCGGCCTTGCTTGCCCATCGGCTCGGGGTCCGTCACCGTAGTGCTGAAGTAGCCGTCCCAGCAGACTCGACCTAAAAAGTGTATGCATAATGTTCTTTTCGAGAAGTGTTGCCAGTATGATATTGCTACAATCGCCTTTATAATATTAGTGTAATTTTAAAGTGTCGTCCAGGTCGACTGTGACGAAGGTGGTATGAGGATCTGATCGTGTCTGTCGGACAAATGGTAGAGATAGATAGATATACTCTTTATTGCACACAATAAAAAATTAAAGTAGGAGCTTAAAATGAATAGGGTAATAGGCGGTTTTATCGCTAAAAGCGATGTTTTACCGACAACCTTTGGATGGATTTGACAGAAGAGAAAAGATACGCAGGTAGTTCGTATTATGTCACCTTTCAAACAAAAAAACCGCATCAAAATCGGTCCATTCGTTTAAGAGCTACGATGCCACGGACAGACATACAGATACATAGACACTTATAACATCCCTCTTTTCCGTCGGGGGTTAAAAATACAAATAATATTGTTCAATCAAAGAGACTGCGCGAGATTTCAAAGAGAGCCATTCAATGGGAGAGTTTAGGTTAGCAAAGAAAACTAGAGTGGCATTACCATAGAGTCCTGCCCAGTTGTTGTGTCGGTTGCCGGTGTGCGGCAGGCACCATGGGATGAGCGTGTTCTCCTGCTTGTCGGCCGGCGAGCACGCGCCGCCCGCCGCGCACGCGCACACGCCGCGCAGGGCGCCGCGCGCGCTCCGCCCCGCTCGCAAGTCCTCGTACCTGTACTGCAGCACCTGCCAACACACATTACTGCTCAGTTTCATCTTGCTGGACGTTTGTTTTAAAGGTGAGTATAGTCTAATCCTAGAATCATTAAGAGCCCGGCGAACGACGCTTGCAACTGCAAGTTGACGCGTATCGCGGAATATAGCTATCTCTGAGACAAAAACAAGTGAGCGACTGACGCAGTGCGCAACTGTGTGTGTATGTGAGCGTATTACAATATTGTTAGTAAAATTAGGTATTTTCATTATTTGCTTTATTTTTGTCAAATACTTTGGGACATCGTTAGTGAGTAATGTGTTTTTTGGAAATTTCATTATAATGGATAACTAGCACACACTAACAAATCAGAAAATGTTATGAAGCAGAGTGCTTTTTTATAAGTGAGAAATCAGTCAATGACTTCTCTCGATCTTGGGCGTAGCGAGAGGGCGTGTCAGACATTTACTGACAACAAAACCCACTCTGTTCCTTTTTTGCCTTCGATCCAGGGCCCCTACTGTTTTGCTGACATCTCCTCAAAGCGGACGTGGAACACTACGCGAAGTCCACGACTCGAGCTCGGTATGGACGGTTACCGGACGGCCGGACGGAGAGCTACCCATTACTCGCCGTCCGCAACACCACGCCTACTGTAGTTGGAAATCGGGGTCAGGATCCCGGCGGCTGGGGGGTGAAGAAGACCGTTCCCTCACATGTGCGTCGTGGTGGTCTACACAATGGTGACATCCGAGCGTTTCTTCCAATCTGGTGCAGGAACCTCCCGAACTTATGGGCGCACCCAGCACTGAGTTGCGACGTCGCTGTCGCCATTTCACCATGAGATCCCGCCGGAACTCTGTCCGCCATACCGCGACTTGTCACGTCAGCGGAGTTTCGCCCCGGTTTTGCATCTCAAGGACTGTTTCCTCTATATCCCATGGTGGCATGCCAGTAAAGAGTTTCTTGCCGGTTCCATAGAAAACGATCAATTTGGAACCGTGCGCATTTGAAGTTTAGTAAAAAGGAATACAGAAAGTCAATAGAAATATTATTACAATAAAATTTACAACGCGACCGAAGTAATGACATCACGCACACACTGACACTGACGTCTCGCTTGCCGCGATAGCACTACTAACTCTTAGAAATTTGGGATAAATTTGGATGTGTTCCGTAATACCAAAAATGATGAATGAAAACTTAATGTTTTTCCAATTTTTTTTCTATAATTTGTAACTTGATAATATAAGCTATGTTCCTACGGAAACAATATTAGAAATATTGTTGGTAATAATACAGAAAAAACAAAATGAAAACATCATTTAGGCTATAAAAATATGCGAAATGAAATTCGCTTAAATTTCGTTTTAAGTATTTTTTAAAAAGAAAAACATAGGAGCCTAGATAAATATTGTCTAAATCCGAATATCATCATAATATGGTGGAAATATACTCAATCTGCAAATGATTTTGGTATTACGTTTGTATGGATAATTCATCCGTCGCCGTGCCCTTAACAATTCCCCATAAAAAGCAAAACTTGTCCGGCTTTTACTTAGATGAATATATACCCTGAATAGTGCATACCTTGCATTTAGTTCCATCTGACAGTGTCACCGAAATATTAGGCAGGTCCCTCCAATCAGAACCAGGCGTAGTAGGGACTCTGCATATCCTGGCTTGAATTAATGGCGCCATGTTTTTGCAGATGTGATCCCGTAGTTTGGCATTCTCGTCTTTGCTTCTCACTAGTCGTTGGAAATGACTCTCTGGCATTGACCCATATTCGATTTCTATTTTATTAGCACCATTGCAAATTCGTGGCAGATCGCTCATAGCATCTCGGATGGAGCATGTTCTTTTAGGAGCAGACTCATCCCAGTGAATGTTTGTAGCAAAGCGTTTGCCGTCTATAGTGGTAGTTAGAGAGCAAGCACGTCTACTAAACACGTGCGTGGGTTCCGGATAGAACGGTAACTTGTACCCGGGCGCTGCTGCCAAAATGATAAGCCGTCTTCTCGTCTGCGGAACCCCATAGTTGCCCGCCTGAAGGATCCCAAATGTGCACTGATAGCCCATGTCGAGTAACGCCCTCAATGTTAGTTTTAAAACCATCGCTTTTTTGAATGCCACAAAATTTCTTACATTTTCCAGAATAAAATATTTCGGTCGATAATAATCACAGTACGATAAGTATGAAGCTACTAACGAATTTTTAAAGTTAGAATATTCTCTCGAATTGAATCTGTTCATTCCGGAGAAGCCCTGGCATGGCGGTCCACCGACTAACAGTTCTACTTCGCCCTGCATCGGCAAGCGTAATCCGCCAGCACTGTGCGTGGCTCCGGACATCGCTTCTCTTAGTAATGCGTTACAGTCTTCATTGAAAACGATACAGTTCTTATTGTTGAGTGCGTACGCATGCGCAGCTGCTTCCACGTTCTCTATCGCCCACCTGCACTCCGCCACGCCAGCCTGGTGCAAGCCTTCCGATAGTCCACCACAACCAGCAAATACATCTAGAGTCCTTAAAGGTCGTACCGAAATATGTTCCAGTTTATTTTCATTTGTTTCTGTAAGTTTGCTAGATTTTCCTTTACCTTTACCCTTGTCTTTGCCTCGTTCGGTGCGTCCTACACTAATAGCATGGTTTGGGACATCTATAACCTGACCTGAACTTTTATCAAATGCCATTCTGAAGTAAAACCTACATGGGTCTCTCTCCAGCCACTCGGCGAGGGTATATTGTTGTGGAACATTTTGTTCATAAATTAAATGGCATGCTCCTACAACTGCAGAGAAAGGCACATCACGAATTTCTTCGCTCCAGTAAACTACATTAACATCTTCATGCTGTGGAAATCTGTTGGTTGTATTTTCAGGTCTATAAAGAACATTTACTTTTAAATAAATATCTTGAGGAACAATCAAAGGACCTTCTCCTATGGCAGTTACAGCTGCGATGTAACCAACACAGAATGGTTCTCCAGTATCTATATTTGACCCTCGCATATTATTGTCACTCTTCCTGTAATATTCTGGGTAAATGTCTTCATCAACTTTCTCTAGCTTCGGTTTGACATTGTTTCCATTAGCAAGAGAGTTCTTCAACTTGAATGTTCCTGGCTTGAGGAATACACCACAACCTTTTTTGTAGTCGTAATCTTGCCACCTCACTAATGACCATTCTGTTCTATTCGGTTCAGTCACAAAACTGGATTTTTCTATTAATTTACCAGAAACTTTAGGTATGTTTTTAGCATCCCTTTTAGTTTTTCTCTCACAAGATGGACAAAATCTGTGTTGCCTCAATGGATTAGGACAAACTGGATCAACAGGTAAATCTTCGAATCGTGCAGTGAACCTTTCATAGTATTTATTGTAAAAATAGGTTTTACCATCATCATCAGAATGTTTGTCATCTACTTCCTTACCACCCAATTTGAACCAATCTGCTGGGATTTCTCCCTTTTCAACACAAGCTTTCCTTAATATTGATGAAAGTGGAGCACCATGGCAACATCTGTCTCCTAAAAATACTTCTCTGGGGTCACTGACCTCACCCAAAACAGTGTCAGAGGCCCTAATGAATACTTCTGCATGGAAGTAGCCAGATTTATTGTTAATGGTTTCTCTCCACATGTATACGACTCTAGCAACCAAAGCAGGAATATTGGACTGAGAAGTTTCAACCATTACAAAGTCGCCATTGCAAAGTTCAGAGCCGTCAATTTCAACTTTATCGTAATACACTTTGGTGGCGTCGGCTTTCGTGGGTTCGCCGATCCACTTAATGTTTCTGTTATTTGAACCAGTTAGCTTGACCGGCACCGTGTCCTCTAACTTGTCGTGCTGCTTCTTCTCAGCCATCTGCTGGTACTCTTCTTCATCATCTGGTTCTGAATCTTCAGCTTGCTCAACAGCCATGTTGGGGCAGAATCTTCTCACACAAGCTTTCTTAGTACGCCCATGTCCACCAAACTTGGCCATAGCACGGCAAGCATTACATTCGCCGCAGTCAGGTAGTTGACAAGCTTCACACACACCACACCTTTTCCTCCTCAACACCAACTCATGATTTGTTTTATCCAACTGATTTGTGAAAAAGCTCTCAAATGTTTTCCTTACTAGAGGAGTGGTTGTGGCTTTAGTCCAGGCTTTTTTGTCAACCTTTTTGTAATCTATTTTTGTGCGGAATTTACGCTTGCCGAATTTGATACCCATTAATTTAATTAACTCTCTCATGCATGGTAATGTGATTAGGGGCTGATCATCTTCATCGGCTTCTAAGCTCACTACCTGATCACACACAAACTGAGCATGCTTGTGAAGCATTTCTTCAGTCATTCTCGCATCATTCAGTTCAGGAATGGTCGACTCTCTGATCACTTCTAGCAGGTCTTCATATGATGGCTGGAGATAATGATATTCTTCTAAATATTCTACAACAACTTTGCTAAGCCATATCTTTTCATACAGATTGTTCATTAGAGGTGTGTATTGTTCACTTGGTTTTAGTAAATTGTATTCTCCAAATTCTGTTGATAAGGTGATACAGTTTCTGTCACCACCATCAAAGCCGTGTATAAACCTGAAGCAGGAAAATTGTGATGTAGTTATTTTGAAAAAGATTTTTTTTTTTACTTACATACAAAACAAGTCTCCCACTGCATCCGTCTCTGTTCAAGATAAACTCAAAAACTACTTGAACGGGTTTTCATGCGGTTTTCACCAATAGACAGAGTGATTCAAGAAGAAGGTTTAAGTGTTTGTGTTATACACCTAAGGGAGTAGGGGGGGGGGGGGGGGGGTAAGTGTTTGTTGTAGGGCTGGCCCTAGGCCAGAGCACTTCGACCCTTCTGGATCTTTTGTGCTATGCCCCACCTAAGGGAGTAACTACATTTATTCAGCTCCATCCGTATTTTGATGGACGATTTTGGTTACACTTACACAGTTCTGCTTCTATCATCCGCATACAGCATTCTAAGATTGTGAAAGGCCATCATATTGTACGCGGCGGAACAGCACGTGTTAGTATTAATAAATGTAAACACTTGCACCCTATTGTTAGTATATGCAAGATAAAAACACATAATGTGCTCATTTCATACCTGTTTACCACAAAAACTGAATTCACTCAGAAAGCTGAAGTTGCGGTTGCATTTGCATGTCCATACAAAACTTATATTTTCTATAGCCAAAAGCTGAATTGAGCTGAATTAATGTAGTTAGTACCTAAAACTTCTTCATGAATGCAAATTATAGTAGAGAAAAACTGAGAATTTCAAAGTTTGTAATAACCATATGAAACTGAGGCGGGTCACTAGTTTAGTAGAAATTACACTCACCATTCAATAATTGGACCTACATCTTTAACAGGTACAGATTCATCATCAATTTCAGCTGAATCTGAACATATGGACTTCAAATACCCAGACATGTAGATACGCACGTCATTTTCAACAAGCCCACCATCAATGGGACAAAGATGTCCCTGTTCATCAAATATGGAAAAACTAGTTATATTAGTCTGCGGGCGTTCCATTATGTCCCCATCATCACCTGAAAAATATGCAGTACGAATAAGATAAAAGAAGACAAGAATGCTCATTGCTTACCATGCCTTGGTACAGGCCAGGGTCCAGAACGTGGAAGAAACGACATCTGTGAAAAAGTAATGCTAGCGAAAGAGACAGCCGCATGTGTGAGGGAAAGGACATACTCACGCCCCAGTGCCGAAAACCCCGACCCTGACTACCAGCCACTATGGGCTTGCAAACGACGAGCAATAGGTAGCTCGCCATCCGATAAATTCTTCTGCTTTATTATTATTTTTATTTTTTTCTACAACTATCACACAACGCCATCTAGTCCCAAGCTAAGCAGAGCTTGTGTTATGGGTACTAGACAACTGATAAACATACTTATATATTTCTAAATACATACATATATATAGATAAATTACACCCAGACACAGAACAAATGATCGTGCTCATCACACAAACATTTGTCCTGGGTGGGAATCGAACCCACAAACTCCGGCATAGCAGTCAGGGCCACTAACCACCAGACCGACAGGACAGTCATTATTAGTACTATAAGAACTAACCTGATGCTAGAACAAGTTTCTCATTTGTCAATGCTATATACTCTTCAACAGCATCCTGTGGGTGTCCTTGATAGTATATTAAGTCAGAATTGTTCAAGAATTGACCACAGATGATACATTTTTCATTGTCAGGAATCAACTTGTTGTAGCTTACTACTTCATTGTTATTTTCATTTTTACCATTTTCTTTCTGGTCTTCTGTGGAAACATTTTGATCTTGATTTTGGATGTCACCACCCATTTTATCATCAATTTCAGTTATTTCCTGTGTTATATTGTCTACTTTATCTTCCATAACTGTGTCTTCCAATTTGTTAATTTCTTTGCTTTTAGTACCAGTTTCTTTTGTGTTGTTAACTTTAACATATTTTGAAACAATTATTTTTACTTCTTTTACAACCATGTCTATGTTTACATTTTCTGCTTCAACTTCTAAGTTTTCACTGTTCTTGTCTGCAGCACCATTTAATCTGTTTTCATTAGCATCTTCATCTTCATATTTAAGTTTTTTCTAAAATTCAAACAAATACGTAGTGATTTTTTTTTTATTACATTTTGTGGAGTTGCTGTTTAAACTAACATAATTCAAAATTTAGCATTGTTAGATTTGATTCTATTATTAACTTACTGTTATTAATTACTTTTAAACATACCGGTTGTATAATTTCATTTCCTTCTGGACTTCTATTCCTCTTAGAGGCAAACATACTGGTAATTTTTAATTGATTGTGTGGCGAGTTATTTGCATTTCGTGGTGACCTTCTCTTGGACCTGAAATTGAAATGGCCCTAGGAAAATAAATATCATAACTATGCACCTTAACCTTTTGAGTGCGTAATTAGAGACACAATAGTAAGACAATGGCGCGTGAACGCCGGCGTTAATGCGGGGATCAACAGCTTAATCACACAAAGAAAAAATAGTTTTAAGTTTTTATTTGGCCCAATTCTTTTTTGGGTTTTCAAATCTTCTGGCAGAAGCTAGTGTTACATAATATATCCAAGTGCTCCATATGCAAAACACAACTTTAGACATGGAGTTGCAGCCACCAGCCATAGATAGATACAATTCTTACTAAAGAATTGTGAGCAAGTAAAATTAATCTGCTTAGTCCTATTTTTGATAATTTCAGCTTCAAATCTAACCGGATACAGCTGTGTATTAGTATTTTACATGGAGCAACTGCCATCTAAACCCCACAACCTAGTAATTGGATAACACAATACAACTTGGTGTTTTTTTTTTAATGTTGTCTTTTGTCCTGCAATCTGTCTCTCCAACATTGAGCTGGATTTTAAAAATTTGAAATAATGGGCATATAAAGTAGTTTCCAATGATATGTTCAAATTGATGCTAGCTCATGCTATCAGGTCTTGAGGAGCATGTTTTTTAAACTTTTTGAAGGTAGTTTGGCTTAATGCTCATCAGCTCCCTAGCCTAGTTTGGGTGGTGCTTGAGTCTTTTTAAATATCTTAGCAGACTGTTTTTTATTTGGTAAAACAGATCTCTGTTTTTTCTAGCTACTATTATAACAACTGTCAAAAGTTAATCTTTTGGTTGACTGGTAGAGAATGCTTAAGGCATTGAGTCTGCCTTTGTACCTTCGTGTTGCATGAAATTTAATAAATAAAAATGATATCTGAGACCAAAACTTAACATGGTTTCTGAGGCATGGAGAAGTCTCGGTATGTAATGAATAGACCTTGATGACTACAAGCTTCTCTATATATTTAATTCAGAAAAATATAATTTCATGATGCTTTAATTTAAATAAAACAATAGGGCATCACTTTTTCCCTTCAGAATATTGTTTGGAACATCTCAAGAACAATTTAAAATTTTGATAGATGAAGAAAGTTAACAAAATATTAATAAATTAGTTTAGGACAATAAAATCAATTCAATGTACAGACAAAGACTCGGATAATGATAGAAGAGAATTTAAGTACATACAGGCGGCATAAAGGTGTCGATATTAAAACTTTGAGTGCCAAACTCTAAAATCTAACAACATTGATCATTTCCAAAAAACTAATCTTTACCAATAAAAACCTTTACTGACTAGTTTCGACAGATATAAGTAAGGTGTCATTGATCACAATTATGTATGTCTTGTACTAACATTTGAGCCTGAGGTGACTTCGTTTTGCCCACAGATGAAACGCTTTCCTCGGCATCCTTCTGCAAGTTCCTGCGACTTTGAACAGGCATATTTAGCAAATATCTATTACCATATGACAGTACTCGTAAATATTTTATAGCAAACAATATTCCATGGTTCTATAATGTACTTGATATCACTTATTTCTGGACCAAACTAATATTTTGAACACAATACAAGACCACAAGTAAAAAGGGCGCCAAACTAAACCAGACTTGACGGTTCACGGTTGCAGTCAAGTGTCATCATAACTGACGTCTGTCTGATAAATTGTGCTTTTTTTGGCTTGGATACAAGTTTTTTAAGTCATGTCTTAGTATGAATAGTTCATTATTTAGTTTACCATTAGAATGCTAGTGCAACACCTTCTTCAGGGCGCTGCTGTATATAAATATTGTTTTTGTTATGTTGACAACATTGTTACGTCTGTCCCGACTCCTCTCTCTACTGTCTCCGACTGTTACAGGCAAAGAGTAAATAATATCCCACCAAAAACATTCTGTAAAAAACTAGCCAAGTCTCGATGGAGCTGCTTGTTTATCTCTAAACTCTAAAAAGTAATGAAATCTAGACGAAGCGTGCCAAGTCTAAGGTTCCTAACTGCGATTTCTTTATTATTATAGTCAATGTTGTGTGACTTGGCCGTTGAACAATACGTTTTCCAAGTGGCAATTTTCCACCGTCAATGGGTAGCGGTTCTGGCGACAGATTGGTGCAAAGGTGTCATGGAGCTTTGGTGACCATGCACACGAACACAGCGATGTATCCCTTGTTTGTCTTAACTCCTCGCCCTTTGTTGAGTTTTACGTCAACGTATCCTGTGAAGTCTACGCCGGTGTGCTGGAAAGGACGCGAAGCATTACTCCGAGGTCCAGGTAAGTCCCCCATCATTTGCTTTTGTGTGACTGCTTTATGTTTCTTACACGTAGTGCATGCATGTAAGCGCTTCTTCACAGCTCTGTTTCCGCCTAGTATCCAATAATTCTGCCTAATATGTGCGAGCGTAGTCCGAGCCCCCGCATGAAACGTGTGACGATGGGCTTGGTCAATGATAAGGTCAATGACGTGGTTGCTATGCGGGATGATTAGTGGGTGCTTCATATTTTAGTCAATACTTACATGCTTGAGTCTGCCTCCCACTCTCAAAAGTCCATATTTGTACAAAAACGGGTTGAGGCACAAGATCTTGCTTTTGCAGTGTAATTGCTTCTGTAGTCGTAGTTGGCAAATTTCTTCAAAAAATTCCACTTCTTGAACATATTTTATTATCATATGTATTGCGGTTTCCAGTTCGCTTGCCTTCAAGTAATTCGAGCGCTCGCTATGACGTCGCGTGGCACGTAGCACCCATGCAAGGATGCGCACGGTGCGTGTCATGTTGCTACTTCGTTGTAGTATGGCCTGTATGACATCATCGCTATGAGGTTGACGAGTTGTGACGTTGCTTTGTATTGATTTTCGCTGCTCTTGATCTGTGACGTAGTTAGTCTTCTCTACTACTGATGATTCTTCGAATCCAGGAAGAAATTGTGGGCCGTTCCACCATAGCTTGTGTTGCCTTAGTTGTTCTGTTGTGATGCCACGGCTGGCACAGTCAGCTGGGTTGTCAGCTGATTTTATGTAATACCAGTTGTCTGGTGGTATGACGTCTTTGATTCGTATGACTCTGTTCGCTACAAATGGTGTCCAGCGATTGATATTGCCTTGAATCCATCCAAGAACTGCAGTGGAGTCACTCCAACCAAATACTTTGATTTTGCGTCCGTTGAGAGCTTGCTGTATATTTTGCATAAGCGCCGAAAGTAGGTGCGCCCCACTTAGCTCTAGCCGTGGTAATGAGAGCTTTTTGTTCTATGGCACAAGTCTTGTTTTTGCAGCGATGAGTGTAATGTATGTAACGTATTTGCAATATACAACACATGCATATGCATTTATTGATGCATCACAGAAACCGTGTAGTTGAATGGTATCTTGGTCTCCAATCTGATACCATCTTTGAATTCTGAACTGACTGATGATTTCTAGGTCTTCTTTGATTTTTTCCCACTCTGTGCTGATTTGAACCGGAAGCTGGTCGTCCCATTGAATGTTAGAGAGCCAAACTCGCTTGAATAAAAGTTTTAATTTTATTGTAACCGGAGCTAACCAACCGAGTGGATCAAATATCTTAGAAATATCTGATAGAAGTTAGCGTTTTGTGTGTTTTTCAGATGGTTTCGTTTTGTTTATTCTGAGCTCAAATGAGAATTTGTCTTCTTTGGGGTCCCATTTCAGTCCGAGTGTCTTTGTTGACTCAGCTTGCTTGAAATCGAAGGATGATTGATTTGAAGACGCTCTGCTGACGTTTTGAAGTAATTCTTCGTTGTTTGATGACCATTTTCGTAAGTTGAAACCTCCCGACTGTAGCAAACGGATGAAGTCATCTTGTAGTTGCTTGGCAGATGATAACGTGAAACTTCCACTAACTAGGTCATCCATATAAAACTCTTCTTGTAACGCTTGAGCTGCTCTGCTTTGCTGATATTTGTGACCTTCATCAGCTGCCAACTGTTTCAGAGTCATCATGGCTAAGAAAGGAGCTGCTTTCATGCCGTAAGTGACTGTTGTGAGCTGATATTCACGTAGGCGTTGGTCAGGAGAGCTCCTCCATAGTATCTTCTGATAGGCTTGATGTTCAGTATTACAAAGTATCTGTCGATACATTTTTTCGATATCAGCCGTATACGCGAACTGATATTGTCTCCATCGCAAGATCAATGACATGAGGTCTTGCTGTAAGTTCGGGCCCCGCTTCATGAGGTCATTCAACGTGCAACCCGTGGATGTTTTCGCTGATGCGTTGAACACTACTCTTAACGCTGTAGTTGTAGAATCGGCGCGCTGAACGCAATGATGAGGTAAGTAGCAAGACGGTGCTGCGTCACTAGTACACTCGACCATATGATTTAATGCTTGATATTCGTGAATGAACTGTTTGTATGTTTCTGCTAATTCTGCATGTTTGCTGAATTTCCTTTCAAGCTGACGGAACTGTCCCATCGCCATGGGTTTTGAAGCTCCTAGTTTTTCTTGAAAGTTTGGTTGGAACGGCAGCTCAACAATGTAGCGCCCTTCTTCATTTCGAGTTGTTGTCTTCTTGTAGTGTTGTAAGCAATACAGATCGTCCTGTGAGATTACTGACTGTTCTGCTATGTCTTCAACTGTCCAAAATTGTTTGATGTCGTCGATGTCGTTTATCACCACATTACACTGGAATGTTGTTTGCACGTTACCGCATAAAATCCAGCCCAGACGTGTTTGTTGCGCAACTGGTTGCGATCTTTCGTGCCTGATGATTCCTTCTTGTATAATGTTGGAATATACCTCGGCCCCAAGTAAGATGTCTACTGGGCGACTCTGATGAAAATCTGGATCAGCCAGCGTTATATTTTCCAAAAATGTCCATGACTCTGGCTTATTGAACGATTTGTTTGGTAAATTGTTGATCAAATTGCGCATAATTAGTACATTGGTGTCAAATGTATAATCCCCGTGTATGGCACTGCACGTGATTCGTATGATACCTTTGCAGTTATTTTCCTTAGCTCCGACACCAAATATGACTCCTTTGCACCGGCCACGCGGTAATCGAAGCTTTTGTGCTGCTTTTTCCGTCATTAGGGATGTTTGTGACCCCTGATCAATTAGTGCTCGTAAAGTTATCAGGGACC
Source organism: Mythimna impura (assembly GCA_905147345.3). Taxonomy (NCBI): domain Eukaryota; kingdom Metazoa; phylum Arthropoda; class Insecta; order Lepidoptera; family Noctuidae; genus Mythimna; species Mythimna impura. The sequence continues at coordinate 17,433,899 of LR990353.1, read as the reverse complement.
CGTCATGTGCTTGCACTTTGATCAATGCTGTGGCAAGCAGAGTTTCTGATACATCTTCTTGAGACACATGGTTGATGCTGTTGCTTGTTGTTTTCTTGCTGCCTGCGCTTGCGGTTGATTGCTGCACTGAGTTGTTGTTTGCTGTCTGTCCACCCAATTTGCTGTAAGCGTCGTGAAGCAGTGTATTATGATCCGAGTTGCAGACGCGGCATCTTTTTCTTGACAAACATTCCATGTTATTTGTATGCACAGTTAGACAATTTTTACATAAATTGTATTTCAATACTGCTTTCCGTTTTGCGTCAGGTTGTAATTCGAGAAATGCTTTGCACGAAAACAACTTATGGTTTTGATTGCAATGTAAACAGTTTTTTGCGTCCTCACTGTCCTTTGTGAATGTGTTTGATTTATAATTATTGTTCTTGTTCTGATTTGCACTGAATGCTTTGTATGAATCAAACTTCTTGTTTATCTGTTTTGGCTCAGACTGAGATGTTCTTTCTGTTTCTGGTTTGCGACGAGATGATTCCCATGATATGAATTTTCTTTCTAGAATTTGAAGAATTCTGCTATGTTAGGTAGTTCACGCGGCTCCACCAATGATTCCAGGTAGTCGTTATGAGTCACAGCATCCAACTTTTGCGAGAGTAAATGTACCAATATTGGATCCCATGATGACGTGTCTACGCCGAGATTCTTGATCGCATTAATACATTCTTTCGCTGTATCGTGGAGCTTTTTAATTGATTTTGCTGACAAATGTTGAGTATTGGGTACCCCAAGCAATGAATTGAGATGTGAAGAAAAGATCAATTTCTTGTTATTGTATCTGTGGCTGAGTATCTCCCATGCAGTCTCATAATTTTCCGAGTTGATTGATAGATGTTGGATAATTTTCTCGGCTTCGCCCTTCACTTTGCTTTTGAGAAATTGCATCCTCTGTGCGTCAGAAAGCGACGGATTGGAATGTATCGTCTCAACAAATATATCCTTGAAAGTGGTCCAGTGTTCGTAACTGCCACTAAATGCTGGAATTTCAATCTTCGGCGTCGACTTTTCCCGATGAGTAACTGACCACATTCTGGTGTTGATGTTTGCTTTCATCTGGTCTTAAATGAGCTCGCATGTATTGTATGACATCTCATATTGCACGTCGACTTCGTCGACTAAACTGTCAAGGTCCCAATAAAGTGAATCAACTGCTTTCCACCTTGTTTCTAACATTTTTAAAGCATCTTCAAACTGCCAATTTTCTTTTAGAAGGTCCACGTTGATGTTTGCTGTGGTTCTTTGGAACGCCTTGATATTGCTTCTTTGTTTTCGTAACATCTCCTCTGTTTTGTTGTTGCTCGCGGTCTCTGCTACCTCAGGCATTTTTATAGAAAAGGGCGATTGGATTCCGTGTTTGACTCCACCTGCACCTGACTCATGAGTGAGTTTCGGCTCCGATGACTTTGAAGTCGTTGGTACCGGGTTGTCCGTAGAAACTACCGGCTTTGATATGGGCGCCGGTTGTTTTTGTTCTTGAGTTAAATACTTGATAAACAACTCCCTAGTGCTTTCGTAAAATTGTCGGGTCTGCTCATAGGTTTCTTGCAAAAAGTATTTATGGGAAGGATCTTCACGCTCGCAAATTTTTTGGTGGTTGTTCTGGAATTCTGCCCAATAGTTGTCCAGATGGTCCAATTTCTTCCGGATGCCTTCCGGTGTCTTACGGCTTGCTCCATCTTTCTTGAAGTTGGTCAGAATCCTATGCATTTCCTCCATAATTTGATGTTGCGTTTCAATCACTCCTTCCATGATGAAAAATATGAAAAAATCGAGTCACCAAGTCTGTTTCTGATGATGCACTTCGATGGTCTGTCGTATTTTCTACTGCTGGTGAATGATGATCTCCTCGGTTCGTATCCTCTGTACAGGTGATGCTTTCTCTGTTGAACTGTTGAGTTGCTGACACTGCACAAACGAGCACGTAAACCGGAGATCCGGCTCGAAGGACCAAAAAGATGTATGCGCTGCTGAATGGGTCGCACACACCTTGGATGTTACTTTGAAATGATAGTCACTGATATCCGAAGAAGATCTGATTTATTGCGTAACTTATCATATATGAATGATCGCTAATGAGTACAGCCGTCTGTGAATGCTAATTGTGTACTGTCGCTTTACAATATAATTTGTGCAAGGCGGCGTAATAGTGCTGAACTGCAATACGCGAGGGCCATGTACGACGCCTGACTCGTACAACCTGGTTTTGTACTGCACTTCTTTTTGTAGAAACGCATATTGATTTTTGCAATGACAGTCGATTTTTTTATGTACCAATAGTAGAAGGGGGTATTACCATATCTCTAATACAGCTGAGACCAGCTGAGGGTTCTTCATCAGATACTTCAGACCTTCGATTTTTGACATCAAATGAAGCGGCCCACCAAGTTGAATATTTTTTGTAAAGGCGGTATGTCGATCTCTAATAGTTTGGTTGGGCTCTTGTGTTTTCTAATCAGGGTCACCAGGTACTCCAGATCTTCGATTATCCTAGTTTTTATAGTTTTCCCTTTATGTGGCCATTAAACCCTAACTCTGTACCAAATTTCAGCTCTCTGACTTTATGGGAAGTACTAGTTGTATTCTGATGATCATGAGTGAGTGAGTGTCATAAATGCGAAACTTTGCTTTTGCTTAACTTCGGAACTAAATGACCTACAGACTTGAAATTTTAGATTTTAAGTATGTGATTATAGCTTACGGGATGACGAAAATTTCTGCGTTCTGGTCTTATCCAGAGGTTCTCAAATAGGGGCCTGAAAATGCGGCGAAATGGTTCCAGTAAATGATGGTACGGCAGTGTTTGCTTCGCGCTCGGCTTGGCGGGGGCACTGCCGTACCCCCCAATAGGTTACAGGTATCGGCACGGATCTTGAGCGCTCGGCGAAAGAGTGGGGATCGCTTTGCGCATCGTACACATATGGCAAAAAAAAATTACGCCTATTTTATTTTATTTTTTCTTTTCCCAACTAGGTACTAGGTAAAATAAAAAATAAAATAAAATAGGTGTACATTTAAAAAAATAAATAAAACGCGTACGCAAAGCGATCCCCACTCTTTCGCCGAGCGCTCAAGATCCGTGCCGATACCTGTACATCTTGATATTTTGAAACTATGTTAAACTAGCTTCTGCCAGCGGCTCCACCCTCTAATAAAAATTATCCTACTTGTTGAACTTGCTCACGTGATGAAACTGCTAAATATAGCTTCTAAGCTTTAATGCAACGTATATCATTAATTTCATCCGTCTAATAGTTTTAGCGCGAATGAGTAACAAACATCCATACATACCTACATCCATCCATCCTCACAAACTTTCACATTAATAATATTAGTAGGATAGGTACCACGTAAGCGATGCTACGGGTAGCACTAGCAGCTAGTTAAATATATTTCTGAATAGATGTTATGTGATGACGATGTGAGATGATGTTATAAAAAATATGACTAAAATTAAAAGTACATTATGATATAAGTGTATAAAGTTGGTTTGGATCATCGCTGAGGCGGTATTTAGACCCGACTTAATATTTTTTTTGTTGTCGCTGCTATTTGGAGGCGTGCACTATGATGGGATGCATTATCTAACACAATGACAGACGGTTGAGAAAAATTCGTTGATAGTTTTTCTTTTATCCACTTGGTAAAATTCTCTCGATTCATATCATTTTGGTAATCCGCTGAAATACTTTAATCTTATATGCTAGTAAACAATTTTCTTTCACCACTTCACTCCAGGCTCATCCGAACTTTGCCAACATTTATTAACTTCATGTGCAGTATGAATGTATGTTTCATCTATATATACAATTTGTTTTCCAGTTTCCCTTAAGTGCTTTATTCTTCGCAAATATTTAGCACGCAAGACCACGATATCATGTCTCTCAATAATAAGTTTTCGTTGTGACTCAGATTTTTTATATTTATAACCCAGTTTTTTTTAAAACTCCTCTGAGAGAAATGATATCACCAGTAAAGTTTGTCTTCCTTTAACATGCAATATGGCTTCCTCAAACTCGAATTTTATTACGGATTACTTATCAAAATCATCAAGGATGAATTTTATTTTGTCTTCCTTTACGCTTTTTTCCTGCTGTGTACCGCACACCGTTATTTTAGGAACCTTCTTTTTTTAATTTTAGAAACAGTAACTTTACCTAAGCTTATAACGAAATATTTTCAGTAAGTCACATTATAAATTATAAGTTTGATACTTATAATTATACTTAGAAAAAAAATGAATTTCAATTACAAGATCTATGGTCGATCGGGGCAATGTTGTCCATACAGGGGTATTTTATTTGATTTTATTTTTAGACCTGTTGGCGCCTGAGGGTGATAGAGAGTAACCCGCAAAACTCAAGTTTTCTTAAGTTTTATATGATTGGCGGCTGTTACGTACCTAACACGTATATGTGTAAGAATGACTGTTTCTAATCATTTAATTAGTGTTGCCCAAATTCAGTCTTGGTCTTGCAGTCTTGGTCTTGTTCTTGCGTTTTTGCAAGACCAAGACCAAGAACAAGACCGCGTATTTTTAGCAAGACCAAGATCAAGACTGACCGTGCAAGACTTGAGCAAGAACAAGACATAGCCTGCAAGACTCTTGCGTCTTGCAGCTAGGACTTAGCGCTATTTCACTGAGTAGTTAGGTGTAACAGTTCGGTGTATAGGTAGGTACGCTTAGGAATTCTATGAGACGCAAAAAACTGTATCAAAGAATATGAAAAACTGGACCTATGCGCATTACGACTAATACCATAAACATAGCGAATAAAAAAATATCTATTAAAATCAAACTGAGTGCATGCATAGTTATGTTTTAACCATCGGCACTTTGATAATGCGGCATCAAAGGTTTTGTACTTACTTCTCAAAGAAATTTGCCGCTTTTCGGAAGTACATGGTTATGATACACGCGCCGGCGGCTTCTTTTGAAATCTAAAACAATCGTTGCCGCCACGCCGAAATCATAACATTTGTGACACTATTTGATTGCCGCCATAGGGCGTAGGTATACTCATGCAAAATAATTTCGAATTTTTTTAAGAGTACCTACAGGTGTTCCAAAGAATAAATAAGTTTCAGAGTGCTTAGAATGAAAATGAATACATTATACTGATCACGCAAGTAGTATTATGATTAGGATAAAATGGTAAGGATAGGTAGTAGATGTCATATTAATTCATTCTAGTAAGTATATATTATAATATTGATTACTTATATGGTTTTAAACTAATTACTTAGGTACTATTATTGTACATTTAGTCATTATATTTCTTAAGTTTTTACAAGAAAAAATAGCAAAAAAGTGTTCAAATATCACCCGTTTAATAAATATTGTAGCCACTTTTAAATATACTTGAAACGTGTAAAAATTCTACAAAACTAATAAAATAATATCAAAAGCGTAGGTACTTACCTACTAATAAAATAAAAAGCCTGCGATAAGAGTTTTGTATTACTTACCAGCCCGAATATCTCTGAGAGAGATGATGAGAGTAAGTATTTACTAGCTGTGCCCGCGACTTCGTCCACGAGGAATAGTAACTTTGGAGGTATAGTTACGTTCAGGACTTATTTATTTATTTTAAAACTTCTGTCATCAAACATACAAACGAACTCTTCAGCTTTATAATATTAGTATAGATGTACGCCAAAACATTCACTTATATGTAAAGAATAGTGATTGGCACTAATTCTATTTTATTCACGCGTCGCGTCTGTACAAGTAGGTAATATTTAGTGTGTGTTTGTACGCCGCACGCGGCATTGTTTAATTTGCGGCGGCATCCTTTTCATAGAGCCGGCACGTGGCGAGGCGGCGCGGTAGAAAGCAAGGAAACGTACTATAAATAAAGGAATTATTTTAATTCCAGTCATTTCCAATTGAGCTGTGCTTCGAGTCTAACTTAATAATTGTTTTTACTAATTCTCGTTGTTTTCTAAAAACGTATCACGTGTACAATTTAATATGAGTGACGAAGATTCAAATTATTCTAGTCCGAGTAACGAGAGTTTGAGTCACAGATCTAAAAGACCCAAAAGCAAATTTGAGGAGTTTTTCGAAATAATTCATGCATCCCAAACTGCCTTCTGTAAATAATTGTGCCAACATAAAAAGATTGAAATAAAAATGAAAAACAGAAACACTTCAGGCTTAAGAAAACATCTAAATCTTTCCATAAAAAGGAATCAGAAATATTTCTTCCTGTTAAACCAAAATTAAGTGGAGATATCACAAGCTTTTTAGTAACCGCTGGAAGAAGTGGACAGGTATTTTTTTAACAGTTAAAAGAATTTTAACTCCGCGTAGCTATTCATGCGATACTTTCAAAAACGCCATTAACTTACGTAAGTATTTTTGAGTTAGTGGTGTTTTCATCTAGGGGTGCGACATATTAAGTATGTAATTATCGTCTTAAATATTTTTTATAAACACCCATATTTTCATTTAATCGGCCAGTAACAACTAAGTACTTTATTTTGGTAAATTACAGTACAGTGCAACCTTAATATAACAAATATCAATTTAACGATTTTCTCGATTTAACAACAACAAACCTCTTCCTCTTATACGCTCAAACCTAGTATGTTTTAAATAATAACACAAGATTTATTGTTTTGTTTCAGTCGGAAAACAGCAGTGACAACATCACGACAGCTACAGTTGATTGGGTGGTGAAAAAATATCTTCCCTTCTCATTTTTCGATGACGAAGCTACACAAGTATATTTTCGACGTATTTGCCCTAATATGGTGTTTCCTAAAAGGTCTACACTTAGAAGGAAAGTCAAAGAGCGATTTGAAGAGCTCCAATTGAATCTCAAGGAACGACTTCAACAATTATCATCTAAAATGTCTTTTACCATTGATGGGTGGACGTCAATTGCTGGTAGGAGTTACTACGGGGTTACTATTCATTATATAGACAACGAATGGAAGTATCAATCTGTAGTTCTTGATTTTATACCATCACGCGGTCGACATACTGGGGAAGATAATTGCAACGATTTTCCATGAATGTTTATTGGAATATGGCATAATTGATAAAATACAAGGTATCACGGTCGACAACGCAACTGCAAATACCAAATTTATGTATGAACTGGGCAAACAGCTGCCGCCACACTTTGATTCAGACAATCAACATTTCCGGTGCTTTGCTCACATTTTAAACCTTGGTGTACAAGATTTATTAAAGACCTTAGCATTACACTGTGAGTCTGACACTAACGCGCAAGATCAGCAGTACGAAGACTATGCAGACGAAACTGAGGATGAGGAAGATGAAGAATCTGCACCAAATATTGCTGACTCGCGTACATCTGTAACAAAGTTACGCAGTATTTCCAGTAAAATAAAAAGAAGTGAGATAGTGAAGAAGAAGTTTCAGTCTGCTTGTGAAGCAGCTGGCGTGCCATCAAATCTAAATGCCATTCTTGACTGTCCAACGAGATGGAATTCCACACATGATATGATTGGATTTGGTTTAAAAGTGAGAGCGGGCATTGACATATTGTGCAGTTCTGTCACCGAATTAAATGATTTTCAAATCACAGCTAATGAATGGCAGGTACTCGAAAAATTACATAAATTTCTAATAAACTTTAAACTTTTAAGTACAAAACTTGGTGGAGACAAATATGTTACATTACCGCTAGTCATTGTATCATTCAATCTCTTGCTAGATAAAATTGAATCCATGGTAAAACAGTTAGATGAGAAACCTAATCGATCTGAAGTGGATGAAAGGCTCATTCTAGCTTTCCAAGCAGCTCGAGACAAAATGCTTAAACATTACAAGAAGAGCAACTGGATTTATTGTACTTCTTTAATTTTAGACCCAAGGCATAAGGCTCAGACTTTTGACCTGACAATGTGGGGGAAGCAACTTAAAACAGAAAGTTGCGCAAGTTCAATGAACTTTATGAAGAATATAAAAGTCTACACTCACTGAACAAATCTCTGGAATTACCAGAAAAAGAAAATAAAGTATGTGATGAAGATGAAGACGTAATAGACTTTGATAAACTCTATGAATGTCCCTCGACGTCATCTGGATCTTGTCTTCAAGGCTTAGTGATAGACGAGTTGGAGGAGTACCTGAGAAAACCAAGAACTGCCAGCTCGGAAGACATTTTAGATTGGTGGAGGACGCATGAGACAGAGTATCCGATTTTATCGAAAATGGCCCGTGATTTTCTCTCAATACCTGCAACTTCAGTACCTGCTGAGAGGTTATTTTCTAAAGCATCATTAGTAATTAGAAAACATAGAAATAGGTTAAGTGATGAGTCAGCCAGATGGTTACTTTGTATTAATTCTTGGTCAAAAAAATTGATATAAAATATCATAACCTAATGATAAAGCTGTTGATTTGTGTTGTATTTTATTTTTTATTCAAATAAATGATAAATCGTAAAACTCTTTTATTAAATTTCTTATAAGTTGAGGGTTCAATCTCTTTCTAGACAGATAAGTATTGTTCTTTAAAATACAGTCAAGTTATTGTAATTAATTTGTTTTTTTACATGTTTTAGCAAATGTAAGCATAAAAATCATAAATGTTTATTAAGAAACAGTTACTTCCATGGAAAACGACATATAGGTCAGTTGATTTTTCGAATTTCTTATCAAATCTTCAGTTATTTATTAATCTGCTTGATCTTTACTATGGCTATGTTAATTCAAGCTCACAATGTTCCAATTCTAATACGTTTTTCTAAGATTTAAAGTAAACTTTAATAAATAGTAATAGACTAATAGGTAATTGCAAGACTTGCAAGACTCTTGCTGCAAGACCAAGACTGGGAGCGCAAGACCAAGACCAAGACCAAGACCAGGTGTATTGGCGCAAGACCAAGACCAAGACTGGCTAAGTCTCGTCTTGTTCTTGCATTTGGGCAACACTACATTTAATAGGTTTAGACGAACTAAGACGTTTGTATTGATGATTTTAATGATGACTATAATTCTGTAAATATTAATACGTGTTACGGGCACGGCAGGTGGTCCTCTGTTTATTGGTTTATAGTATATAGTCTTGTTACGGTTTTACCCTAAGGGTGTATGAAATAGTGTGGTTTTTGGCGGGATTTCTTCGCGTGACTTTCTGTGGCTGTTTTAATTATTATTCGCAAATTGATTCCTGGTGGGTATAGTAATGTGAAATTGGTATAGTTTTGGAACTCAATTGTCCACGCAACTGGACAATATGTTGAATCATTGTAACAGGCGCGATCTCGGTAAAATGGAGTTGAGAATTTTATTCTCCGAAAAGGTTGACTTTATATATTTGCTGCCAAATACTAAAAAAACATTAGAATCTTTACATCCATATTCTAATGATTAACTGTACCTAACGATAAAGATACGAAGACAATCCTTAAAAGACTTAGTATCCAAACTAAAGTATAACAATTATGTATTAGATTATCCTGTCTATAAAATCCAAGGCTGTGGGCCATGACGACATTAGTCGTTATATGGTCACCCTGATCGTCGACTATCTTCTCCCACCGATTACTCACATAATAAATTTTTCCCTTGATTCTGGACAATTCCCATCCCTGTGGCGCATGGTATATGTCCGGCCACTTCCTAAAATCTCAAATCCCTCCCTGCCTAATCATTTTCGACCAATTTCCATTCTCCCTTTCCTGTCTAAAGTGCTCGAGGCTTGCGTGCATAAGCAGTTTACGGGGTTTGTTCACCGATACAACCTCATAAGCTCCTTCCAGTCTGGATTTAGACCTGGGCACAGTACAACCTCTGCTCTTCTTAAAGTGACTGGCGACGTTAGAGAGGCAATGGAAGATACCAAGATTTCTGTGTTGGTACTGATTGATTTCTCCAATGCCTTTAACGCTGTCAGTCACGATATACTCCTATCGATCCTTTCCCATCTTATGGTTTCTCCCGAGGCGCTGGATTGGTTCTCATCCTATCTTCGGGGAAGCCGGCAGTCAGTTCGCGTTGATGAGAGCTCGTCGAGTTGGTGTGATCTGGATGCTGGAGTTCCACAAGGCGGTATTCTTTCGCCATTGTTATTTTCCATCTTCATAAATTTTATTACTCACTGTCTTCGGTGTTCGTATCATTTTTATGCCAATGATCTTCAGTTGTATACGTCTGCGCGAGTGGAAGGTTTGTCAGACGCTATAGAGAATATAAACCGGGATCTGGATGCTATCAGTAGCTGGTCTGATAGGTTTGGGGTGTCTGTAAACCCCTCAAAATGTCAGGCCATTGTTATTGGTAGCTCACGCATGATGGGTAGAGTAGCGGTTAGCTCTCTACCTCCTATTGTTTTCAATGGTGCCGTCATTTCTATCAGCTCTAGTGTAAAGGATCTCGGTTTGCAACTTGACTCGACGCTTGGCTGGCAAAGTCAAGTTTCTAGTGTCTGTCAAAAAGTCAACGGGACTTTGCGGTTTCTGTATCGTCTGAGGAACTTTTTACCTGCAAAGACGAAGACAATGCTTGTGCAGACTTTGATTTTCCCCTATTATAGACTATGGTGACGTGTGTTATTTTGACATGAACTCGGTCTTGCTGGATAAGCTCGATAGACTTCTTAACAACTGCATCCGCTTTATATTAATTAATCTGAGGAAATATGATCATGTTTCGAACTTCAGGTCTGAGCTCAAATGGTTGCCAATTCGCCAGAGAAGAACTTTGCGCGCTTTGACTACGCTTTTCTCTCTACTCAACTCTCCCACGCCTCCATCCAATCTCATTAGTCACTTTCAATACCTATGTTCTTCACACGCAACGAATCTGCGTTCTTCTAACAATCTCCTACTGCTCTGTCCTTCTCATACTTCTGATTTTGTCCATTCTTCCTTCTATATACAGTCCATCTTTCTGTGGAATGCGCTTCCTCTCGATATCTGGACGGCCGAAAGTCGATATGCCAATAGCAGAATCGTCTCAAAACTTCTTTCGTTACTTTATATTAATATATATATATATTATATTAAATATATATGTATGTGTATTTTAATTATATGTATACTTTTTTTTACTCTTGCTTTTCATAAAAAAAAATCTTTTTATGCACCTACCATATTGTCTCTTCACCACCCTAGGTTGACTGGTAGAGAATGCCTCAGGCATTAAGTCCGCCTTTGTACTTTATGTTGCATGAAGATTAAATAAATAAATAAATATTAATGATATTTGGGCTTAAAAGACTTAGTATCAAAACTAGTTGAGCAGAGTAGGGCTGATGTACGTCTGTGGGCTGATGCAGGTGTCATGCTCAAAGAGTATGTAAAGCTAACGCTTTAAGAGGCGGGACTTCCATAGAAAAAACCGATGTATGAAACGTGCGTCCTCGATCAATACCAACCTAACAAAAATACAGAACTATGGCGGAGTACATACTGCCAACATAATAACATTACTAGTGACGTACTGGGTTGTGCGAAAACTTATCGATATCGGCAATTTTTCCTAACGGGGATTTCTTATTTTCAGGAAATAAAAAATTAAAATCCGAAACTCGTTGTTTTAATATATATTTATTCAACGAATTAAATTTACCCATGCTATTTATATATTTGGTAATTCTAAGAAAACAAACAGTTACACAAAAATGGCAATAACTTAAGTCAACAAATTTTCAAGTGACTAACACATTTAACTTATCTAAAAAACTACTGAACCAATTTTAATGAAAATTGCACTTGCACTTCTCAAGACAGGTGTTTTTTTTTTAAATTAAATATCTTATGAACTTTCTGTTACGAGGTTTTTTATAACATTTCGACTTGATTTAAGTTTCTTAATTAACTTTCGCTTCCGACGTGTCATTAGGACAGCTTGTCTCTCTTGATGTTTTCTTGGTGACACTAATGGTACTGAAACAAAGAAAATCAATGTTAAAAATCAAGTTATTAAGTACTTGCAAACTTAAATAAATTGTATACAATACTCACTAGGACTACAAAATCTTCTATTTAGGGAAGTCAGATTAGGGTCTGATGTCTGGGCTACATGAGCTCCTTATTAAATTAACTGATCCAGCTTTGATGTTGAAAGTTCTACAAAACTGAAAAGTAATTATTTTAAATATATTTTTGCTAATAAGACCATTTGGTAAAAAAATATAAATAAATACACAACAACGGTTTCACATAAATTCTGGTGGTAGTTATGTTCCTTTAACTGAAGGTAATTTTGTGAACATAAATTATCTAATTAGCAGACCTCTGCAATATATGAAATCAGAATGTGCCATACACTTCTTACCATTCTCATAGCTGCACATTGTCAGCTCTGGCTGGTAATGGTTGACTGCTAGCGATACAATGTAGTGGAAATTGAACTAAAATCTCATCATATAATGGTGTACGTGAGATTTTCAGATTCTGAACAGCCGTTGTCTTCAGTGGAGTTTTTTCTTTTTTAAATCTGTATTTCGGAAATGTTTTGCACAAAGATATTTCAATTGATGCAACTTTTCAATTCGCACATAGTCTTCTTTCCCTGTCGCTTTGATCCATTGTTTACACCTAAAAATTGGGTGATGGATTATTTTATAAATTACATATGTATTATAAAATGTAACAAAATAACTTATATATAAGCATAGCATAATCAGCCTTTTTAATGTTCCCACTGCTGGGACTCAGACCTCCTCTCTCTAGGAGGGGGAATGGGCCGTAATCCACCACGCGGGCCCAGTGCGGGATGGTGAATGTCACATGTCTTCGAATTTTTGGTTCTAGGACATGCCGGTTTCCTCACAATGTTTTCCTTCACCGTTTTGAGAGCAGTGGTGATGAAATAAATTACACAAGGCGCCTGGCTGGGTTTGAACCCGCGACCTACAACTCGTAAGTCGGGGTCTTTACCACTCGGCCACCACTGCTCGTGACTTAATAACTTATATGACAGGCGATATTTTTTCGATTAATATATTTTAAACATTCTATCAACCTACTGTAACATTACATGAAAGGAAATTTGTCATGACAAAACATACTAATTGAAAAAACATTGATTTCACTTCTTTAAATCATTATCATCATCAGCTTAAGCTTATAATGTCCTCTGCTAAACATCGGCTTCTCCGGTCATTTCTATAACTAAACATCGATATCGATAAATCCTGGTTAATTACCCAACACTACGTATGTTTCGTATAAGTTTCCTTTTCTATTAAAATGCACTAAACGTTTAAAAATTGTACTTGAATTGAGTTCTTTTAAGAAATAAATAACTAATTATGCTTACCGTTCTATATTCTAATGAAAATCTTGCAATAAAAAGACGTTTGTTATCATCAACCCGACATGATCTAATACCACAAATTTCACAGTTTTCACACGTTACTTTTCTCATATTTATATATAGAAATACTCGAACGATAAATAGAGAACAAATTTCTTCCCACAAAATGATTAATAATATATTTTAAAACAATTTAAAGATGGAAATCTATCTTAGGAAAACCATAACAAACTAACTGTCAAACGTAAGTGACAGTCAAAATCCTCTGAGGATATTAATAATCTGTGGTTAAAATGGCGGCGGTGTAATCCAACTATGTGTTGAAGAGTCATAGGCTGATATAGACCCAGAGTTCTCAATGTCCTTCTTAAATTTATCGGATTATAGCCGCCATTAAAAAGGACGCACGTTTCATACATCGGTTTTTTGTATGGGAGTTTCGCCAGACTGGTCATGCTCGTGAACGGGTGCCGTCAGTTGTGGGCTTGAGGAAAACACTAATTTTCATTAAACCTCAAGCGAACTGGCGTTCGCTATCTCATTGTCTTTCTATTGTGTCTCTAATTACGGTATTCGAAAGGTAAACTGATGCAAAGAGTGCCTTACAATCTTTGGCCAGATTTCCTTTCTATTGTCAAAATCCTTTTATTATATTGAAACACGTGAACTCCTCAACAACTGCTCTCATAAGGGGTACTTAGTGCATTTTGCGTGGATTCCCTCTCATTGTGGCATTTTAGGTAATGAGAAAGCAGACCAATTAGCTAATGATGTCGTTTTGTGTAGAGATGTTTTTCCATACAAAAATAACTCCCAAGATTTGGCTGCTCTGCCCAAAGTTTGTCTACAGGAATCCTGGGGTTGGCTTTGGTCACAATCACTGAAAGGGAAATTTTACCGATCTATTCAGCCATCCATTCCTATTAAACCTTGGTTTAGCAAGTACAAACCGTACAAACTAAGCAAAAAGATTTCAAAGATATTCATACGTATGAGATTGGGTCATGTGTGCACTCCTGCTCACCTTGCCAGTCTTGGCATAGTGTAGAGCCCTATGTGTGAATGTGGTGCTGAGGTGGGAGATCTGAACCACCTTATTCTTGTTTGCCCTCTTTATGACCACTCCTTACTTTTTCAGAGTCTTAATTCCCTCCGAGTCCCTTTTCCTTCTTCTATCTCATGTATCTTGTTTAATTTTAATTTTTATAAAATCATAGCACTTTTCCTGGTACATAATGATGTAGCTATATAAATATAAAAATGAAAACGTTTGATGCATAATTAATGTATATATAATTATTTAAGTACATATTTCTTATAATGTAGTTTTTAGCTTAATGTAATAAAGACGCACCAAGTTGGGCTTCTTGTTGAACCAGCTGGTTACGTTACTTATATTCTATACCTACTGTTGTAATTTATAATTTTCGTTCAATAATCCAAAACAACTAATCTCCTTTCCTTTTCCAAATTTTCCTTTCTAACATTTAATCGTTCCGAGTAATCGATTCTTACGTTTTATTTTCAAATATGAAATATTGTCAGTGGCAATAAGTACGAACAGTGGAACGCAATATAAAAAAAAAGATTCTTGAAAAAAACAGCTGTGAGCCAGTGAGCTGACAGCTGACACCAGCTGACACTGACAGCAGACAGCTGCGGTTCTATCGAATTCAATAATTTGTTTAGACATGGGTCGTATTAGGTAAAAACGATACCTATTCCACCTAATCCTAGTATTTAAAAATACCTAATCCATTTACCTAATCCGAATATTTTATTCAATAGAGCCGCTGGCCTGTTACAAATATTGTACCGATATCGATATTACGTAGCGTATGTGGATTAGGTAAGAAATATTGGGCATGGAGTATGGACGTTCCGTTTCTGATATATTGTAGAACAATGGATTATATTAATTTTGTTTTTTTATAGGCTAACGGTACTTAAAGCAATCGTGAATACTCTGGTTTTTAACGTCTAATCTTATATAGTGATCAAAATTACCCTTCATACTTAAAGATTACGCAGTCTGCACAATGTGTTAATAATGGTACAGCACAGAATCTTAAAATGTCGTCTCATTGATTATGTAATCAAAGTGTCGTCTATTAGACATTCTCACAGGCTTAGGACTGTCATCTTGTGTAGATTCACACAAAAGGCGTAATACGTAAACAAGCTAAACCAATGGAATTTAATAATTATTGCAATTCTATCAATGGTCACGTAAGCATGATGCACTTGCGCAAAAGTTAGGTCAAGGTTAAAGTTCATTGTTGAATTACTCAACCGACATATTTATTTGTCTTTATTACCGAAAAATGGGTTAACATTAAAACAGGTACCTAGAAACCTCAGCATTACTAGATTAACATGCATTTCACCCATAGTCTGATTTTTACACATTTATTTTCAATAGACGTGAAAGTTTTGTTATTTTTCTTCGAAAGTATTTACAATAGCGCCACATATCAACGACGTATATTCGTGACGACTTATATCGCTAGAGCACTAACTAGTCCAGTGTAATCTCACATAGATGGCGCTAGCGGCAGTGCTAATTAAACTTCAAACTTAACATCCACGTTTTAAGGTGCAGAATATCTTCTGTGTAGACTGTGTACGAATATTGTGTGCCATACCTAATCCTCGACGCTTTGGATTAGGTACGGACTCGCATCGAAAACTACCTAATCCACATACCTGTTCCAATATTTATGCCTCACGTCTAAATTTGTTGTTTCTTTCTAAAGAGGGATTAAAAATTAAATCGTCTAGAACCCATTATCTGAGAAAAGAAAGCTTTGTTCATTCATTGTTGTCTTTGTATACTCGGTTCCTGATGAATTTATTCTCTAAGTGTAATAAAATGATACTTTTCCATAAATTAAGGCAGCATTTTGTCACCATATCCAAGGCTCTAAGGTTATGTTCAAATGTAGTTGTGCCGGATATTGACGTAAATTATTATTGTAATACTGAAAATTCATTAGAAATTGACAATAATATCAAAATAAGAAAAGGTGTGGGTGATGTAAATCGTGTTATAAGCATGTATGAAATTTTTAAAACAACTCCAGTAGCAGATGCCTCATATCAAAGTATTCGGGACAGTTTATACAAAGAATTGAGTTATTTACCCAATAAAACACATCCTTCTGTGATAAAAAGCATAGATCCACAAATTGTACGAGAAATAAATCAGAAAAGAGATTTTCAAGCACATGCACCTCTAGAATTTAGTGAAATAACAAGGCGACTAAATTTATTGAGAACAGATAAACTAGGGCACACTTGTGGTCATAAGAGCTATTATTTCTTAGGGGAACTAGCCGAGTTAGAAGAAGCTTTAATTAAGTACACTATTAACAAACTCCTTCAAGAAAAGTTTCAGCTAGTCTCAGTACCAGATATATTACCGAGCCAAGTTCTGGAGAGCTGTGGTATGACTGTTAACAGTGATCGAACACAGGTAACTTTTGCTTTGAAATAAATGTGCCGTAAAGTGGGGTTACTTTGGACCTGAGGTATAACTTTGACCAGTAGAAACATAGTAAACACAGTTTCTCATGTTCCTTTTAGATTAGTTAATAAGCTTGTGCCAAAATTATACCCCAGGGCCAAAGTTACCCCACCTTACTTAGTTAAATATACCTAACTACAGAAACAAATATGGTTTGATGCACAAACTTATTTTCAACTATAGATTGCTTTCAATAACTCTGTATTGTAGATATGTTGTAAAAATAAAACAAAAATATGCATTAGAAATAAGATGAATGCCATCAATCAACACCATGTAGCAATATTTTTAAATAAAATTAATATATTGCCATGTCTAGATATATTCCTTAGATCCAGTTCACCATGGTCCAGATTTATATCTGTCAGGCACAGCAGAAATGTCCCTAGCAGGGCTGTTGATGAACACATTGCATAAGGAACAGGACTTGCCCTTGAAATTGGCTGCAGTAAGCAGATGCTTTAGGGCAGAAACATCAAATGTTATTGAAGAGAGAGGAATATACAGGTATCTAATAGAAAATTTGTCTGTAGTGCAGCAATATTATATAATTACATCATCATCTTCCTGCTATTGTCCCATATTACTTGGAGTTGACACAAGACATTTTTTTCTTCCATTCTGTCCTGTAACCCATCACTCTATCACTAGGTAACTTCTTTCACTCTTCACACAATCCATCCATCTCTTCTTTGGCCTCCCTCTCCCTCTCCATCCATCCACATGTATATTCAACTTTTTTAGTAACATGCGTTTCATCCCTCTTCACATGGTCATACCGAGACAAACAATTCTCTTTCAACTTTTCAGTCACTTAAATAAATAAATTTCACAAAAAAAAATTATACCTAATGATGACTTGCTTTTAGAATAGCTTGCGTTATTAGTGGTTAAATGATACTAATCTTTCTTCATTAACCTGCAGAGTACATCAGTTTACCAAAGTAGAAATGTTTGCAGTCACTACTCCAAATCAGTCAGAAAGCATGCTTGAATATCTGAGAATAATGCAGGAGGAATTGTTTACACCTTTAGGATTACATATGAAAATACTTGACATGCCACCACATGAACTAGGTGCTCCTGCTTATAGGTATGTATTTATTTAGACATTAATTACATTTAAGAATCATCAAACCATTCATAAATATATGATCATTGAGGACTTGATTGCTAGATGAGTTTTTGGAGGTAAGTGGAACAGAGAGTAAAGTCCCGCATACCTCCATTGAAAAGGGAGGATCTCCCGGCCAGATGGGTGTTATGTCTGGTGGGCAACTGCCCAATAGATGATGTTGGGCTGTTCTGTAGACTATATGTTCTAATCGCGTATTGTTGAAACTTTAATTGCGCGATGCAGGATTAGTTCTTATGTGCAGCCTTAGATGTCGCTACATCACTCCCCTCCGGACATCGGAGATCGATGGTTCTCGATGCGTGCCAGTCCAGTGGTAGGTTGGTTGGCTTGACTGCTGGCGTCGACCAGGAGAGGTTCTTCGTGGCACTTCATGTTACTGGCCGAAGTGGCAGTGTGCTTCGCCAAGGTCGCTGATGAGGCTGAGGGTGATGACCAGGTATGACCAGGTAGGCATACTGGTGTTCAGGATACCCTTTATAGCCGTGGGTGCAATTCTAAGACAGGTTACAGTCTAGGAAAACACCTAAGTTTTTAACATTTTTTTGAATAGGCTATAGCGACAGCGTCTTACATAACAGGTGGACTGGTTATTCAACAAGTTTACGAAATATCTGCCACCAATAATGAGAGCTTGTGATTTTGTTAGATTAACAAAGTCCGAAACTTTTAGCCCATTAACAGATATTTTTAAGCTCAATATTGATGGCATTGATAGCGTCGTAGAGCTCTTCTAACTTAAAGTGGCGATAAAGCTGCAAGTCGTCTGCATAGAGATAAAAGTGTAAAGATAGGACCTAAGTGACAGCGTTAATAAAAACAGAGAAAAAAAGAGGAGAAAGAACGCCACCCTGAGGAACACCCACAGCGAGATCAGACCAGTCGGAGGAAGCCTCTCCTGAGCGAACCGGTTGCGAGCCCCCGACCTCGAAGCTAAGAATTAAACCATGCAATCGCCGGAGGAGATATATTAAGAGAGGATAGGATACCTAAGAGGATGTCAAAATCAACTGAATTAAAAGCACTGCTGAAATCCAGTAGAATCAATACTATAAGAAGCCTGTTTTCCATGGCCAGTCGGATGTCGTCAGTTATCTAAACGAGTGCCGATACAGTACTGTAACCAGGATGGAATCCAGATTGATAAGGATTCAGCAGGCTATTAGATGAAAGGAAATGAGACAGTTGATTATTAACAACACTCTCAAGAACTTTGGATAGGATTGGGAGTATGGAAATTGGACGAAACTGAGAAACTGACGAGGGATTAGGGACTTTGGGTAGAGGCAGGACATCTGCTTTCTTCCACGGGAACAAGCATATGGAGTTGAAGACCATCATCACCCACCGCTTTGGTGGATATAGATGTGATGGCTTGTTTAATATCCCCTTCCGTAACCGGGTGAAGAGAGAACGAAGCACAAGTTGGCAGTGGCAGTTTAGAAAGTTAGCTAAGAGTGGAAGCCTTGACATTATCCTCCAGAATAACAGATTTGGAAAAATGAAAATTAATGGTAATAAGGTAATATTAGGTCAGAGATTTGAGAAAACTGCCATACATGTGCTGTGTTGGAGTTATGAACAAAGTTGTGGATATGGTGCCTTTTAGCATCCCTACACATCCGACCACAGCGATTTCACAGTTTCTTGTATAGAGACCAGTTCTCATCAGTAGGATCTCTTTCGCCTTATGTCTTTTTCATCTGTTTTCTTTTATAAAGTAAAAAATTATAATATTTTATAATGTCATTATTTAAGTGATAATAGTGGCACTCATAACCAAACGATTGTTAATATTGTGTACTTTATATACCTACTGTTGTTTATAAAATTGTCCATAGGTAAATAATTTAATAATACCAATAAAAATATTCAAGAACCAGAATAATAATTACAGTTGTACTTTTATTTTACAGGAAGTATGACATAGAAGCATGGATGCCAGGACGTAAGGATTATGGGGAAATATCAAGTTGCAGCAACTGCACAGATTACCAATCAAGAAGACTGCATATAAAATATAGTCATGATGGTGAAACAAGCTATGCACATACTTTGAATGGAACTGCATGTGCTGTGCCAAGAATGTTGATAGCTTTACTAGAAACACATCAAGATCCCAAAGGGAAAATTTACATACCTGAAGTGTTACAACCCTACATGAACAGAAAAAAGTATATTGCCAAAAATAATTTAGTCCCAGAACTAAAACTAATGAAAATAAAGAGATAAGACAGTACTTTCTATCAGTGATTTATTTAATATCAAGCCAGTTACAGCTAACAAAAATATTCTCATGTATAAATTAAAATGTACATAAAATAAGGTGCCTACAAACTGTATTTATTGTGGGTGTTTGTGGTTATTTAACCTTTTGAGAGTGTAATTAGAGACACAATAGTAAGACAATGGCGCGTGAACGCCGGCGTTAATGCGGGGATCAACAGCTTAAATTAGTAAGTAGGTAATGTACTAAAGTGTATGAAATATTTACTCTTGTACTGTTGATGATAACACACTTGAAGTGAAGAGTTGATACAAGCTGTCTATGAATTGATCTTTATGATATATATCCAACATGCATTTCGACGGCGAAGTGACAAGAACTCCTAACTGTCGAAGTCAAATAAATGTCAAATACTAAAAATTGACATGTTGGTTTAGTTAGGAAGTGTTTCCACAATTTCATTTGGTGCAGTTGCAACTAAATATTCGCTTCAGAGATTTCACAAAAACATGCGGAAACACACATTTGAATTAAAAGTGCTAAAAAGTAATTTTGTTAGAAGGTATTGGCACTTCACCGTCCGATTTGTAGGTGTCTGTTTTAGGATGGATAAACGGAATAACTACATCTAACCCCACAACATATCACAAATCCTGCTGAATGATTGGTTTTTACAGTGCCAATTTGTTTGTAAAGGTCAAACTTGATCATACAAATTTTGGTTTGTAGGCACCTAGACCGTTATGTTAGGCTTCATTCTTTTTTATTTTAATACCTTTTGTTTAAACAACAAATATACATATATGATATTAAGTCATTTAAATCTAAAATGAAAGCTTTTTCATTTTAAATTTAAAAGACTTAATATCAACTGTTGTATCAGAAGGGTCATTAGGAGCAGTCGCTTTCTCTTCAGGAGGTAAAAAGTCCTTTTGTCTTTGCAAAAAGCAAGCATGTTTAACATGTGCTTGCTTTTCTTCTTTTTCATGACGATTCTTGGCCTTTTTCTGTTCATCTTTGAGGAAGTATTCTCCAGTAGCCAGTTCATGGTCAATTTTACTCTCTTGTTGAGGTGGTGGAAATGGTGTATAAGGTTTCTTCTCAACTTTCTTTTTAGGTTGTTTCCTTGGGACATTTTTACTTTTAAATGTTGGTAGGAACCTGTCCCAACTCTCATTTTTTAGTCTTGAGTCTTTCATGAGTTCTCTTTTGATCATTAAACTTTTAATGTTGTACATTGGATGAATATTTTTCATGGTATCTTCGACAATTCGCCTCACTTGCACCAGACCTTTGTATGGTCCTACAGCTGAAACTGTGTTGCCTTGCACTAACACATAACACTCAGTTAAAAGTTCTATAGATTTAAGAGTTACTCCGTTAGGACCAATCAAACGTTGACGTCTCTTCAAAAATGTCTCTTTTTTGCGAACAAACGAATTGATCTTTATGATATCACAACCTATCTCATCTTCTAGAACTCGCACAGCTTGTTCAAACGGGACACTCCGTGACAAAAGTTTCATCAAATCTCTGGCTTTAATTATGATATAAGGATCCCATGTTTTTCTTGTTGTTTTTACGGTTATACTGCCTTCGATTAGGTCAAGTTCGGCGACGATGTAATGTTCTTTCAGTACCTTTTGCACCAGAGGCCAGCATTCTTTTAAGTACTGTTCTCTGTACTTGGGAAACAGGGTTGCGAACTTACTTTCTTCTAAAAGACCATGTGGGTTATCTTCAGGAGTAAATTTCGGAATTTTCATAGCCCAAGCATTATCTACAGGGCCTGTGGTCTGATTGTTTTCATCAGAATCTTGGATTTGCATTATTATCAGATGTCTATACTAATATATTATAATAAAAATACCAACACAACAAATCCTCTTTTCTGTTGAAGTGTGGTTGAAGCAAAGACTGGGGTTGAAGTTTGTAATTTGTTTTACCACAGACAGAGTTCACAGACTAGACTAGGGAGATCATAATCTGTGGTCATAAAGTTTTTTTTTTCTTCGTCAATTGAGCCGATGTCGACTATTCTGCCTAAGATGTTAGTGGCTGTAAGGACAACACAATTTTTTGTTAGTTAATCAGTGGTTAATATTAACATGGATTTGAAATATAAAATGGCAACACAAATAGACATTGATATTTACAGATTGAAAATCTCTACACACCGGGCTAGAGATTAATGTTATTGTCATTTAGGAATTTGGATAGTTCAAGTTGGACAACTTTTGTCAACAGGGAATAGAAGTTAGTAGGAAGGGGTATTTTAATTTTGGAAAGCATATGGTACAAGTCGAAGGAATGGGAGTTTGAAGAACAAGGAAAGAAGATATGGTATAAGATATGGACTCAGTTGCCCGCCACCGTGTTGATTTCATTGGTCCTTTACGTTGTGTTTTTCAAGGAACATTTTTTTACTGTTGACTTGCGTAAAATATTATCAAAAAATAAAAATTAATCTAGAGCAAAACATGACCAGAACAAAAATGTAAATAATGGCAGCAATTAACCTGGCAACATTTTGTAGCTTATGAACGGAGTTTACCGAAGAGTGAATATAGACGCGTTATCGCGTATATTTTGTTCTCTCTCTTTTTTTAATAGTGATGTGACCAATGTCGAGAATGCTTCATTTTTCGCATTATTTGTTGTTTGAAATTCGAAATAAGATTCACATACTTGGACTACAATTTTTACACGATTGACTTTCATGTTTTGAGTTACTTTTATCAAGATTAAATAAGACAACAATATTCGCTCACGACCATCACCAAATTAAATAACATTGTGAAGGAAACTTCTTATTTCACTACACTTTTTCACAAAATTCTGTGGCACAGACTTGAATACGCTTAATAACTTAAAAAAGTAGGTACTTTATGTACTAAATAACAATGTTATTTAATTTACTTATTGAAAATTACAGTTATGAATAAAAATACAGTATATTTACATTATTGTTAAAAAGGGCCAATTCTATATTTACATCTAGGGCACCTGCACTGTTCATATTTCTTAAGTTTTAGAATATAAACTTCAATGTGTCACAGGAAATAAATCTTAATTACAAAGCTTAATTGACAAAATCAGTTTTTATTATGGTTTCGTACCGGTAGAGTGAAAAAAGTGAGCCTATAACTAAGTCTCTATAATCCGTCCATCCGTCTTTGTGCTTCACCTTTAGTTCTGTAATAGGAAGATTGACCTTGAACTAACAACTTGACATTAACAATAAACAATTAATACCTATAATAACATACCTATAAACCCAAGACGAATCTGGCTTGATGAAAATGAAACCTTATCAGGAAACATAGACTCCTGCAGGGCCGCACATTTCATAGCTGAATACATAATGAATGTTTTCTATTAAAATAATTTTTTTTCGCCGTCGTGTGGCTGGGATCGAAATAATTGGTTCTTTATTAGTGATCGATGTTTCGCACACAATATTTAATGATGTTACGTCCCTAGCCGCAGCCTGGGGCTGGATTTTATTTTGGCATTGGCCATTGCGCTGAGTGAGTCTTTCGTGTAGTAAGTTGTCTGCAATTTGCCTATTAGATTATACACTTATACTGGTATTTGCATCCTTGAGCCCACTAGTTTTTTGGACCTTTATCAGAAACGTGAAGCGTAGGTAAGTGGTTTTAGTGCATTTTTTTCCATTGTAATCCATCAAGCTAAACTACTTGCATGAGACTACTCAGTAGGCAGTTCTTTGTTAATACATAGCATCTAGTGCTCATTCCCTCTCCTAGAGAGAGGAGGCCTGAGTCCCAACAGTGGGAACATTAAAAGGCTGAATATGTATGTATGTATCTAGTGCTCCATTGGACCATTGTATTAGTAATTATTGCGGATGCCTAACGAAAAACCTACCGTGTAATGCGATGACTGACGTTTGCATGACGAAAAATAGAATTCCAACATCATTCATGATTGATGGTTTTGATTGACGCTTGCATGACCGTATAATGGACGCCTATGCTATGTACTGCGACACTTCTAGAAAGTGTGGAACTGAAAGGATTTATTATTATTTGCGTGTAACTCACGGTGCTTTTAAATAGATACCTACCTACATTATCTAAGTAGGTATGCCTGAAAAAAATAGGGACCAATATTTTTTCATATTTTTTTTACAATAAAAAGCAGCACTATGTTAACAAGTCGAATTACTATACATTGCCATTACATCCAGACGAGCGAGATGACTCACAATGTAACATTCAATTTAGTTAGTATGTTTATTCCATTTTATGTAGAAATGTACCTACATAATGTACCCATATTTAGGGAGATAAAGAATAAAGTTAATAGAAGTTTATTCTAGTACCAATATACTGCGTAGTGTACCAACCAAACCGCACCCGAATCTTGCAACAATTTTATTTGGTCTTGTTTTATTTGTACCTATTCATCTTTTTGTTATGTTTATGTAGGTAGGCAGGTAGGTACTTCAATGTGTTTAACACCAATCAACATTTCCGTAACGTCTTTCTATAAGGGAAGCATGTGCTATCTAATGTAATACCTACCTACAAAGTGATAATTGCATACTTTGCAAGTAGGTACAACGTGGTACAATCGTACAATTCATATTTTATACCTATCTACCTACTTATAATTTAATGGTAGTTGTGAAGTTGTAGGAAGGTAGCATAATCATAAAGCATGATCAGCCTTGTAATGTTCCCACTGCTGGGACTCAAGCCTCTCTCCAGGGGAGGGAATGGGCCGTAATTCACCACGCGGGCCCAGTGCGGTTTTTGGTTCTAAGACATGCCGGTTTCCTCACGATTTTTTCCTTTATTCTTTTAACAGCAATGGTGATGAAACAATTACACAAAGTTAAGCACCTGGCTGGCTTTAAACCCGCGACCTACAACTCGTAAGTCGGGGTAGTTACCACTGGTCGTCACTACTGCTCTCGAAATGAAGGAAGGTTATGCATGTAGGTATTAACTTGCCTTCAGGGGTGCGTACATCCGTGCTACAAACGTGTAAACATTACAAAAAATCCGCCTTTTGCCCTAGACTTGACACAAATAAACATAACAAAATCATGTAACCAATTTTTTTTTCAGGTTAAAAATATATAAATGGAGGACGACGGTCCTGAACCAGGTGAGCAATTTTATTGAAAATCCTTGAATTATTCAGGTATAATAATAATCAGTATTATCATTTCATTGCTTGGCTAGACTTTGCAGTTTTAAAGATAATTATGATAACGTTTCAAGGATTACTTGCCTACTCAAAATGTACTAGGTACTACATGGATATCTCACGTGTGCGTACGCGCAGCGGAATGTTGTTGAATTTAAAGATTTTAATTATGCAGATATTTAGTGTATGACGTCGTATAATTGTGTATGGTAAAAAAAAATTTGTGCACGCAACCATTGTGGAGAAATTCACCAAAAACTGATTCCGCTGGGCGAACGTTGTCCTGGCGGAACTTTTTTTAATCCATAGACTTTAGAAGAAAAGAGATGTGTCCAAAAATTAGTGTGTATTTGTGTGTAATTGTGTATGTATGAATAAAACTAGTGCATGCATAAACTTCGGAGAAATTCAAGTTTCCGCTACGCGAACGTTTGGCCATTAGCTAGTTTTCATATAAAGCGCTTACATAGAGAACTGTAGATTTTTACATACGTTGTTTTGAATTTGTTTATATTTGTTTAAAAAATAGATTTAGAAAAAATCGTAGGGCTTAAAAGATAAAAATATAAACGTAAAATACGCTTATTAGGTCTTAGTTCTTAAAGTATGCACTTTGGGGTCTAGATTTTCACGTTTATACAAACCTTGTAAGTGTCTGCAACATGTTGCCAAGTATCAATGATGTTCCGTTAGTAACTAAAGAGTTATAGGACAAATTTACCATGAACAGATCACTGTTTACAAAGCAGTCAAATATCACGACGTTCTGAAGGAAATTGCATGGTAATATGTATGTCAATAATTAGTGTATTCATTCAACTATTCTTATGCAAAATTTCATGTCATTAAATTCAGTAATTAAAGAAAAACAATTATAATACTGACGAAGCATCGAAAACCTACATAACCCGACCAAGTTCGGATGGCTACCAAAAAGCGGCCGTGCCATATATCTAAGAAACGTTCTTAACCTTCCAATATAGTATTTGAGCCAATCCGTAAAAAATTGAACGTAAGAAAAAAGTACTGTCACAAAATTTTACAAACAGTTTACAAGACTATCTCATACTCTTTTGAACGCATTTTTTTTTTATGTACAGGATAGATCATTAACTTTAAAAAATATATGTAATGGAGTCAATTGTTGTTAATTTAACGTATTAAAAATTAAAAATAAGAAACAAAATTGAACATTTTAGCGTGTCACACCTCCTGTCGCTAACTTTAACTAACCGAATTTCATGGTTTTTTTCTACATATTTCAGCGTTTTTTGGGAGCTTTTATAGGAGATTGCTTTTTCTTAATTATAAAATTAATTTTACTCATAAATCTTATTGTATTACAACAAAATACATGAAATTAAATGATAATCAAATTATCACCAAGGTGGACATTCCACTTTAGTCACTACTGTTTTATTTGCTTTTAGTTTTAAAAATCTACCAAAACAAGTTATTTTATTATTATGGTAACATTATTGTAGTAGATCAGCCATTTATTTAATACTCAACGTGCATTGTGACGCAGTGATCGGTGACGAAAGCCGTGTTGTTAACGCGTAGTCGATTAAGAAGTCCATTATCCCTTTACACCCGACGGTATACGATAGTGCGGGTATCTTTAAAAAAATCTGAGGGCCGCGGAGATTCGTTTTTGCGAACGCAACCGACGACGATCGATCGTGAGAGATGTGTACTCACGCGGAATGACGCCGGAGTCGCGGAATAAATTTTTAGTTTGTCTCAGTTGGAGGTACAAGATGGCTGCGTTTTTTGATCCAACCGGCGGCACGTGTAAGTATTGTGTTTTATTGTTTATTGTCATATTTTGAGTATTATTTCTGTTTTATTTTACTAATTAAACATTAATCCAATGAATTACGATCTATTTTTGCTATTTTGTTTTGTAAGTTACATACAAAGTTCAACTAAACTTCAAGTAGCACGATCGTGGTCCCTCGGGTGTAACCCTAAAAATTGATTTCAACGTATTCTTTTATTTATTTAAAAAAAAAAATGGTAATATGGCTAATCAGTTTATTGTTTTTTTATTTTAGTGCTTCCTATATCTGACGACCGTATATTGCAACTTCTTGGCGATGGAACCGAGTCAGATATTGAAGAATTCCACGACGTAGAAGACTTTGAAGTGGAGCCGCGTGTTCTCGCTGATCTTGTAGGTGAGGACGACGTTTTTGAAGGTTCAGGCGATGAAATAGAACCCGAACCTCTAAATCAGGTAACGTCCCCAAATAGGGGACGCCCTCACTATACCATTTTGCAGCAAGTTAGAAGCAGAGAGCGTTCCCGTGGTACTACTTCGCAGCGAAGGCTATCACGCAGAGGACGTTCTCGTCCCACCACGACTCGGCGAAATTTACAGCAACATGGTCATAGAGAAACCTGGAAGACTATTCCTTTTATCGATAAGCCACATGACTATACAACTTTACCAAAAAACCCAGTACGAACACCATCAGAATACTTTCATGATTATTTCGATGAAAACTTCTACGAGGAGACTGCGCGATGTACGAATTTATATTACTTGCGTAAGACGGGCCGAGAACTCAAAACCACAAAAGCTGAAATAGCTAAAGTGTTTGGTGTTCATATTATCATGGGTTGCCTTCCATACCCACGAATGCCGATGTACTGGCGAGCTAATATGAAGATTGGACTTATTGCCGATAAAATAGTGCGCGACCGATTTATTACTTTACGCAATGCTCTTCATGTAGTTGATCACGATCAGCCAACAGAAACCGAGACTAACCATCCACTTTGGAAGTTACAACCGATAATCAAACGGGTTCAGGATACTTGCAACAAACTGGAAAGAGTTCCGTCTTATTATTCCATAGATGAGCAAATGATACCTTTCAGTGGCCGATGTTGTTTGCGTCAAGTTGTCAAAAATAAACCACGACCAGTAGGCTTGAAAAATTTTGTTCTTACCACTAGCGAAGGTCTGATGCTTGATTTCGAGATTTACAGAGGCGCTAATACAATGTTTGGTGATACATCTTTAGGTTTGGGACCTTCTGTCGTACTCCATTTGACCAGAGGTGTCCCTTCAGGAAGTTGTGTGTATCATGATCGTTTTTTCACTACGGTTCCTTTAGTGGAAGAAATGAATCGGAGAAATATACACAGCACTGGTACAATCATGTTTAATCGTATCCCAGACCGAGCCGCTTGCAAATTCAAACAAGATTCGGCTATGATTCGCGGCGAAAGTCAGCATTACACCAGGGATTCGACTGTCATTGTTAAATGGAAGGACAATAAGTCTGTGATCATGGCATCTAACTGTACAGGAACTTCGTCGGGTACTACTGTCAAACGGTGGGATAAACAGAGAGGTTACATTGATGTGCCAGCTCCTAAAATTATTCAACAGTACAATCAACACATGGGCGGCGTTGACATTCTTGACCAGCAAATGGAGTATTATCGTACCTTCATCAAGACAAGAAAATGGTCTTTGAAAGTCATCATCCACTTTTTAGATTTGGCGTTGGTTAATTCTTGGCGACTGTACAAAAATGACTGCATGGCAAATGATTACTCAAGAAAGGATATTCTAACACTGTTGGATTTTCGTTTCAGTGTTGCTGATGCTTTAACAAATTTTCCAGAACAAGACCGCCGCGAAGACGATAATGAAAACGAGCCACCTCCTGTCAATAGACAATACAGACCAATACGGCCATCACAGGGCAAAAGATATGATGGATATGACCACCTGGCTGTGTTTGATGACATAAAGGCACCAAGGTCTTGCATGATGGAGAGATGCCATAGCCGATCAAAGATAAAATGTTCCAAGTGTGGTGTTTATCTGTGTCTTTCTCGAAATCAAAACTGTTTCCAATTGTATCACCTCAAACCATAATATCTAGTCGTTGTTATATTTTTTGCTATTCTTGCTATATTTTTAAATGACTTGTGATCTCGATTTTGTTCCTAGAGGGTAAAATAATTATTATTCTGTGATTTAAAGTTTGTCAGAGATTGACTTTGTTTATTTTGAGAAATTTATTGATTTTTGTTAGAGAAATAGTTAAAAGGAGGTTTATTTTTTGTTAAATGATAAAGACTGATTAATAAAGAGAGAAAGAAGAAATTAAGAATTTGTATAAATAAAAAATGATTAGTACTTAATTCGTTGTTTTTTTAAGAAAAATAAAATAAAAAAAGATAACACTCACTATCGTGAGACTTGTAAGTAATACCTAAGTGTCACGATCGTGAGGGCACCTTTTCAGGAAATCTGTAACTTCAGGATTTTTCTTTGCATTTTTCCTAGTTTCCTTAAACTTCTAGAAATCACCTCAACCAACTTTTTTTTTTAATACTTGAAAGTTTTTTCTTCGGGTGTAAAGGGCTATAGTCACAGTAATAACGTGATACCGGTAAGTTCTTAAAACATTCTTTTATTTGCCAATTATGCCTAATGTATGTATGTATATGTCGTGAAATTGATTTCCTCTAAAAGAACAAAGAATATTGAGTTTTGTCGTCATTCTTATTAGTAAGCGGAGTTCGTCACGTCCATTTAGTGTCGTGACATATTAGTGGAACAATAATTGTGACGAAATGGACACATAAGGCTACGTTTACGTGGTGCATGTTTTACCGACAACAACTAAGATGGAGTTATGTGATTCTGTCAAATTATTTTAATCTTAGTAGATGGTGTATCTTTTGACTACCTTAGTTAACGTTTACTATCGTTTTATTTACAGAAAAGATTGGCTTAATTATTGTAGGTATAACTCTAAAAACCATAAGCTTTTAATTTAATAAATAATAGTCAATTAGGATTTTCGTTTACAAAAAAAATGTTTTTTTTTTGTATTTCTATATTTCCCTTTCAGATTTACTACGCGAACTTATTAATAATGGGAATATTGGTGGATATTGACAAAGTTTTATCTATTAATGATCTTATAAAATGCTTTGATGATGGACTTCAATGGCATTGGGAAAAAACCCATTTTATTTTGGCAAAAAAGTGTTTTGTATGCAAAAAAACAGTTGCTGCTGAAGGTTCACGATTGATACATTTCTCTTTAGCTATGAATAGACAAGATATTCAGTTTTTATTGAAATCGCCATACATTTGGTGTACTTTTTGCAACTCTTGTCTTTACGATCACTATCCAACCGATGAATGCGAATTTTGCTGCTCCTCGTTATAAATGGAAACTTTACAAAATCAATATATAAGTAGGTAGGTACAACACACAAACAGTTTATTTAAGGAAAATTTAAGAGTTTATTTGAATT
Organism: Mythimna impura; assembly: GCA_905147345.3. Lineage (NCBI taxonomy): Eukaryota > Metazoa > Arthropoda > Insecta > Lepidoptera > Noctuidae > Mythimna > Mythimna impura. The sequence goes on along the minus strand of LR990353.1, from coordinate 17,403,242 downwards.
TGTTATATCGTAAGTGGTGTTGTGACTTTTTATTAATATTTTTGATTATTAAACTTGTTATGAACACCGCTTATGTTTCAATTTAGTCACGATGACACATCCTACGAAGTCACTGTCACAATTTTTTATTCCAAGTTTTAGGCTGTAAAGTGGAATTTATTGCTAGTAATGGTTTATTCTGAGATGAAATATAATAGAATATGATGCTCATTTTCATTTAAAATAGTTTGAATCATTTTCAAGGAGCCAAATTAACTACAAAGTTAAAAATAAAAGTCGCACTGACCTAAAACGTGACGAAAATATTTTAATATGTGATTTAAAGCTAGAAATATCTTTCAAATAGGGTAAACGAAATTGATTTCAAAAGCAGTATATGTATTTTAACTAAACATTGTTAAGAATTTGTAAAAGATAGTTCACATTGCTGATAAAATATTACGTTAATGATCGTTACTAAATGGACAGTGCTGGTCATGGATCATGTTTGAAAGTCCGTTTTTTTTTAAACTGTATACTATTTAGTTACAAACTACATATTTTTCTTAAACTTTGATGAATGCCGCATCGATTCATAAAGAAAACTAAAAAAGAAAATTTTAAAATTGTCCATTTTGTCCCCTTAGAAACGGTACAATTTTTCACGGAATGGCTCATTTATTAATATGGTACAGTTGCGTACACAAGCGTTAGGGAAAAATAAAACAATTGCATTGCTTGAATGAAAAATATTTTTTTAATAATAACGCCACTATCTACGATAAAAACAAATCTTCAATTAACAAGTACTTCTCTATTTAAATATCCGCGTACAAAAATATTTTTAATTACATATAATACTTAATTATGTAATTATAATAACGTTAACAAACGCTTGCAATGACAGCAATAGACTTAAATGTGTTTTAACTAAAATAGATTATGAACTAGCTTTTGCCCGCGACTTCGTTCGCGTGGATGACGAAACTTAGGGTAAGTATAATATTTCGAGCTTCAATAAAAATTTAAATCACATCACATAACTAACCTATTCAGTTGTTTAGATTTGATCAACATTAAAATAGTGCTTATAAACTAAAACATTGGTATAAAAAAGGTATTTTCAAGAAAATATTCTTAAATGAGTAGCAAATACTGTAAATAACCTCAACATTTCTAAGTATTGCCCTCTCTTTTCTTCAATGATGACAGTACCATTTCAAGCGGGAAGCCGCCTATCGCTCGTTGCGCGCAGCGCGTTGTCTATTTTTTCACACAAGAATATTTTTGATCAATTCATAACTACAATACTTAGACTATTTAACTAAAGGATTAAGCGTACCGAACTTCGAACAAAATAATTCTGCATATTTTGGTGGGGTGCGGGGGAACACGCTCACATACATAAGAAAAAAAAATCGATTCAAGAAGTAGTTTTTTTTAAGTTATTAGATTGTTTGATCCACTAAAGTTGCAAAGGGGAACGCTCGTGCATGCCTAGTCTATTGGTTAAATAGTGTAATAAGCTACAATATGATAAATATTTACCTAAACAGTAGTACATACTTACATGTGGTAAATATTTTATTTCCCTAAGGGGTCTATAGTTAGAATCCTGATCCGTGAAATCTTCAATAGAAATTAGCTGTATGAATTTTATTTGTCTTAAATAATATATTTAGATTATATCTCAAGTCTCAAGCGCATACTTAAATAAAGTACCTACGTAAATAGTACCTACTTTCTGTCATAGTCAAATACATTTAAAAAAGTAGGTGTACAAAAATAAATGACCTATAAATTATATCGAAACAACAATTGTGTTATCACCTATACCAATTCAATACCGGTATTATACTGTAAATTTTGGGATGTTACCTAAATATATTGCACGGCCGCTTTTTGGTAGCCATCCGAACTTGGTCGGGTTATGTAGGTTTTCGATGCTTCGTCAGTATTATAATTGTTTTTCTTTAATTACTGAATTTAATGACATGAAATTTTGCATAAGAATAGTTGAATGAATACACTAATTATTGACATACATATTACCATGCAATTCCTTCAGAACGTCGTGATATTTGACTGCTTTGTAAACAGTGATCTGTTCATGGTAAATTTGTCCTATAACTCTTTAGTTACTAACGGAACATCATTGATACTTGGCAACATGTTGCAGACACTTACAAGGTTTGTATAAACGTGAAAATCTAGACCCCAAAAAGCATACTTTAAGAACTAAGACCTAATAAGCGTATTTTACGTTTATATTTTTATCTTTTAAGCCCTACGATTTTTTCTAAATCTGTTTTTTAAACAAATATAAACAAATTCAAAACAACGTATGTAAAAATCTACAGTTCTCTATGTAAGCGCTTTATATGAAAACTAGCTAATGGCCAAACGTTCGCGTAGCGGAAACTTGAATTTCTCCGAAGTTTATGCATGCACTAGTTTTATTCATACATACACAATTACACACAAATACACACTAATTTTTGGACACATCTCTTTTCTTCTAAAGTCTATGGATTAAAAAAAGTTCCGCCAGGACAACGTTCGCCCAGCGGAATCAGTTTTTGGTGAATTTCTCCACAATGGTTGCGTGCACAAATTTTTTTTTACCATACACAATTATACGACGTCATACACTAAATATCTGCATAATTAAAATCTTTAAATTCAACAACATTCCGCTGCGCGTACGCACACATATCTCACATGGAAGGATCATAATATTGATATTACAGTGGATTTCGGGTAGGTATAACGACGATGAAGGTCACTCTATTTTCGTCGTTATATCCGGAAGTTGTCACAGGCAAAGGTAGAGATACAGACACGTACACATGTATAGTTTATATTCATTTATTATTGAAAATATTTGCATACATAGTTATTCATTGGTACATTTAAAAAAATGTGTAATATTAGTTAGCTTGAATTTTAAGTTTACTACCCAGTTGCTACTCAGAATATTATTTTGTAACTGAACTATAAATTTGACTCCGAAACGTACACGCTTCCCTACCTACTTAGCTGATATCTATAAACAAAAGGTTAAGGACTCCACACTTGCTGACCACCTGTGTGGATGTAAAAATAAAAACTTTTTACAAAAAATAAAAGCAAAAAACACTAAAAGGATCAAAATAACTTTAATTTTGGAAGTCGGTGTTTCTCGGTATTGTTTGTTTCTTATTTAACACCGACTCTTCCAAAATTAAAGTTATTTTGATCCTTTTAGTGTTTTTTTTTAGTGGTCGGTTATTTTTTTTTTGTAAAAAGTTTTTATTTCACACTTTTTAATTGAGATACACTTATGCCTATTTCTCATGACAATTCCAATTAACCCAAACACTGCTAGGTTACATTGTTTTATTAAGACGTTCCTGTATCTACCTTCCACCTTCCGGCTCCATCATCAGATCAGTTCGATAGTACCTTATAGCCCAAACACAACTAGGATACATTGATTAATTACGGAGTTCCTGTGCCTACCTTCCGGCTCCATCATTAGGTCAGTTCGATAGTACCTTATAACGAAAGTGCATCTCATGACAATTCTAATAAGTCCAAACACGGCTAGGTTACATTGATTAATTACGGAGTTCCAGTGCCTACCTTCCGGCTCCATCATCATCATCATCATCAGATCACTTCGATGACACCATTCATTTATTTGTAATGCCATAGTCGCTTAACTATCTTCGTTGTGATATCTATGTGAGTATGAAATTCCGTTGACCATTTCTGGTCTTCTTCATCAGTTCCACTTCGTCAAATGTTACTTTTTGACTGTAAATGCTAAAGTTCTCGATGATAATACCAAAATCACTATATGGTTGCCTATAATATTTGAGGAGTTCCCTCGATTCCTCGAATATTAACGGAACTGGATTTTGAAAAAATGGGACACTTATAAAGTGTATCGCAACTAGGGTTGATGATTTCTCGGGTTTTTTAATTTCTCGGGGCACGAGAATTCTTGAGGGTCATTTCTTGGGTCTTCTCGGGTTGTCGAGAAATTTTCATTAAAGTATTTACAAATCTTTTCAGTTCTAATAATGAAAAAAATAATCACCAGATAAACTATAGTATTATAAAAAATATCATCTTATAAATCAACTAATTAATTGATTCTCTCTCTCAAAAAAGTATCAAAATAATTATAAAATCTTTATTCACAGTCAAAATATAATAAAAAAATAACAAAATTTCTTTCATAGAAACATTATGAAATAAAAATAACAAAATAATTTTCACATACACCAAGATGGTCTTTCCATAAAAATAATTTTATAATTAAAATCACAGCATAATTTTTGGCAATTTAATTAAAATAAAAATCAACTAAAAACTTTGCAAGACTGAGTAAGCAGAACTAATTGTTTTAATTAGATCTGCTTATTCAGTCTAATAAAATAAGATTTTAGAAAAACTAAAGCATTTACAGTTTCAGAAAGCCGGTTCCTTATTTTATTAACCACATTTCCTGAAATGGAAAACACCCTTGCATTTCCAGTTGAAGTAGGCTTCACTGAAAGCACTGTTTTGTACATTGATTCCAAATTTGGAGACTTCTTCCTAGTCTGTTCAAAAAGTAAAAACTCTTTCTTTATTATAGATTTTGACAGCGCCACTGCACTCGACTCTTTATTTGTCGAAACACCTTTATTAGCTTTTTCGTTAAGGTTCTGATGGGCTTTAATTTCCAAAAAATGATATCTCAATCATAATAAAACACTAAATATTAACAAATCTTTACAACTTAAACCTGAAATACTACCTTGTGGTAGTATTTATATTATTATTGTATTAGCTTTAGAGCTATACCAATAAAAGTATTAAAACGACTCGCCCTGTTGGTTTTTCATCTATTACGTTCACTTAACACGTAAGTTATTAGCTAGTGCTCGATGTGTACAACGACAGCGCGATTGAGTTATTTTTTGCAATGTATCCGATCATTAATTCGTTAGAATAACAATCAAGACTAAAACTAACTACAATTATATTTAGGTAGTTTTAGTCTTGATAGTGTAACGCACCCTCTGGACTTTCTTTTACTGTATTGTTAAAACAAAAATGTTGTCTTTTAAAATCTTTTAAACTAAAATATGACTTCTCGAGTTCTCGACTTTTCTCGAGCTTCATTTCCCGGTAACAGAGCCCAAAGATTTCCCGGGAATGAACCCTAATCGCAACTAAAAAGTGTGAAATAAAAACATTTTACAAAAAAAAAAACTGACTTCACTTAAAAAAAAACTAAAAGGATCAAAATAACTCTAATTTCGGAAGTCGGTGTTAAATAATAAACAAACAATACCGAGAAACACCGACTCCCGAAATTAAAGTTATTTTTTTTTTTTTTTTAATTCATATAAACCAGTGCTTGACTGCGATCCCACCTGATGGTAAGCAGCGATGCAATTGCTATTTTGATCCTTTTACTGTTTTTTTTTAGTGAAGTCGGTTATTTTTTTAAAGTTTTTTGTCATTCGAACTCCGGCTGTGGTGCTCACATATCATAGTTATGGATTACCATACTAGAGTTTACTATCTTTGTATATTTATTAAAGCGTAAAAAAAGACTATCCAAACCAAACGGTATTAGGTACATCCCTTGAAGGCCTATGAAGGGCTTCTTCTTCCTAAGTTATAACGATTCCGATTGCATTAATTATTATTAAAGTTAAATGTCTAAAGCGATCGACGGCGACGCTCGCGCCGCCATCAGCCAGCGACATATCTGTGTCGCGTCCAAAAAACGCACTGCACTGAGGACTGAGACACTCAGTAAGGATGCATAAATTTATTTCATGTTTTTTTTTTTAGGTGGGAAAATCATCTTATGACAAATCCCGCTCTTGGGCGGAGCGGGAGATAGTGTCAGACTTTTACTGACTAAAAACCCACTCCTGTTCCTTCGTTGCCTTCGTCCCAGGGCCCCGGGTTTCGTTTTCACACTACCCATGGCTCCAGTAAGCTTCGACCCTGCTGGGCCCTACGATTTGCTGACATCTCCCTGAGGCGCGCGTGAAACAATACGCGCCGTCGACGACTTGGGCTCGGTCCGGACGGTTACCGGACGATTGGACGGCAGGCTACCCATTGCTCGCCGTCCGCAAGCCCGCGTCTACGGTGGCCGCGCGCGTGGTACAATACGCGCCGTGGACGACTTGGGCTCCGTCCGGACGGTTACCGGACGGTTGGACGGCAGGCTACCCATTGCACGCCGTCCGCAAGCCCGCGTCTACGGTGGCCGGAAAATGTTTAATTATTACCTATTTTGACATTGTCATCATCGTCATTTCAACCGAAAGACGTCTACTGTTGGACATAGGCCTCCCCCAAATGTCGCCATAATGACCGGTCCTGTGCGTCTCGCGACCCTCACCAGGTCATCGGTCCACCTTGTGGGAGGACTTCCAACCTCGTTGGAAGTGCCACCTAAGTTCAAATGTCGTGCATACCGACAGGATGGAGGAGAGAGTAGGGTAATTCCGGAAATTAAAAAATGCTAGGGCGTGTTCCCTAGCATTTATCGGTACAAATGGGCCCCTTCAGATTTTCTAACATCTCTTTGAGGGGCGTGTGGAACACATGGACTACTCCACCTCCGTGGGTCGTGGCGTTTTGTCCGATAGCTTAAACTATTCGTCAAGAATCAGGCTATCAGATAGGTACAAAAAAACTTTTTTCTTTTCAATCCGACGGACAGCTCCGGAGATTAGTAAGTTTATCAAACAAAAAACAACTCTTCCACTCATAAGTATGAGTACCTATTTACTTATTTACAATATATAAACGAGTCCAGCATTAATAGGCCTGGTTCGTAATAAGTAGATAGTCGTAAACTCATATCGCACTGTATGAGACGGATCGATTGTTCGATGTTACTCGACGGCGCGGGAATTCCCCTACTACGATCAGCAGAGCTTAACATCGTTGTTTGTACAATGCGTTCCAAATAAGAATAGGGGGGCGACCACAAGCTCATAAAGCAGTACTGTTTTAATCTTACTTATGCTTTTCGTACCATGACGCCTTCAAAATAATCTTATTACCATATTAAAACAAGAATGTTTTCTTAGCGTTTTTGTGACGTCACTGTTAAAAAGTTCATTCTTTTCGTACTCTAACGGGATTTTTGACCGCTAGCAGTATTGTTTTTACGTCAAATTAGCAGGCTTGAAAAAGTTGCTCGGACGCAGCGGATTTATTATTGTTATTGTTATCCAAATAAATACTAATTTAAAGAGTTTTTCGTGTCATATAAAGTAAGTAAAACTTATGTCGATGCCTAAACGTGTCCAGTTAATTGTTTAATCTGGTGATTTTAGTACATACGAGAGTTATTAATTTATTATTGTATTATAAATGGCGAACATACATGAAATTTTTGAGTTTCTGGAACCAGATAACACTGAGTCCAATAGAGCACGAACAACAGCACGATCAACAAGTTATTTCACTGGAATACACTGATTTACACTTCACCTGGATTGATTCACACTTTACCTTGATTTCACGATGCCCATGTACAATAGGTTTCAAGCATAACATAATCATTTTACTTCGTGGGTTCAGTTATCCGCTTCGAACACCAACCACTTGAAGACAGATTACTCTAAATTTAAGCACTTGAAAACTATTTTAATATTTCAAAGTTCGCAGTCAACAAATCAACACTGATAAGAATTTTGTTAATGTCCGATCCGATCCACACTAACGTGCTACTAAATGTCAACGTACCTACCTATTCGCTCGCAGCTTTATTTGTTTTTCTACTTTATTATGTAAAATCTTGAAAATTATTACGTCCTTTTTATGAAAGTTACTTAGATCCTTTTAAAAATATATTTTAGCAAGGTATCTTTTAAGTTAAATGTATTCTATTGGGTCACACTTCACTAAAGCGACTCGAACAAAACCCAACAAACTTTTAGCCGTTTAAGTAAGAGTTACGCGACTCGAAGTGCTTTAAACATTGTATTGAAGTATTTTTATCGTGTAATATGACTTAGTGCCTCATAACTTTACACAACTTATAGTCGTATATGGACATCGTATAAACTTCTATATGACTGATACACAATTTTCAGTGGTATAACCGATGCTGTCGTCTTAGTAACATGTACACGACTTTTATACCGTCATTAATCGTATTAGAGTCGCGAAAACTGCTGTGATAATCGTGTAAGAGTGATAAATTACACTCTTATACAATTTTCAGTCAATATGAACACTTTTATACTACTATTCAATGACTAGATGACCTATTAGTGTATAAAAAATATCAACATTACAACCACAGCCAGAACAAGTCAATTGTAATGAAACTGGAATTGGTTCCGCATAACATTTTGTTTAAAACTCAAAATAATTGAGTTCGCTGCAAAGTCTAAATGATTTGATGTTGCTCGAACCGCAAAAAGTAGATCTAGTGGTTCTATAAAAGTAGAGTCGGGTTGTAAAGGTAGATTTGATAAATTATATCTTAATGATAGTTCCGATTATGAAAGCGCAAGCGAAACTAATAAAAATGATATACTTCGTGATAATGTAAATGGGCAATTGGAAAATTAATTTTTGAAAATAACATCACTAAAATGTCATCCGTCTCTGGCACACTTCAAAGTGATCTCTAACTTTCATGAACATAAAAGTGCCTCAGAAGATATAGAAGATATCAATAGCGGAATAGCCATCTCAAATACATACTGTATCAATGTGTTAAAAACTTATCAATGTCCATTATATTTATTATATATAATTTTTTATTACCGCTGAAACCAACAATAAATAAGTCACTAGTTTAATTCTAGACTCGGAAGCCATAAGTACTTAAGTCAATTCTTTTTGCATGCAAAAATTTTACAGGAGACGGTTTAATTCGATTGGTATGAAAAAAATGTACTACAGTTATTGTTTTTATTATTTATTATTACACAATTATAATCTAGTTACATATCAGAGTATGGCTATTTAGGCTTTATTTATTATTTACTGAAATATCTGACTTAAGTTTCTTTGAACATCAAGAAATTGTGACTTAAGTGTTTATTAACGTACTATAATTACTTGGCTTATTTATTTTATTTTATGATTTTAAAACAAAGCATGAATAATTACGATTATTAATTAAATTTTTTATAATATAATGCATGCAATAAAGTCAAAAACTAACAGACACTCTCTTCAGAATCTCGTATATCTGGATCAACATCCTTGGTATCGTCAGTGGTTACTAAATTTTGGTAAAAATTATGGAAACATTCTGGTATTAAAGACAAAAGTGATATTATATCACGTTTTTTTTCTACACTTATTGGTACTGGCTTGTCAGTAATCTGCATCAAATTAAATTCCTTATCACGCCGCGTGTTCCGTTTGAAATTAATACTTTTAAATGATTCTTCTCTAGAAAGAGATGTTTTGTATTTTATGACGCCGTACTCAGAGTCATAACTCAGCCACTTCACATCATGCCACTTGAAAATATTTCCGTCATCGTCTTTTTTTCGGGCTACTAAAGGACCTTTCAATAGGCTAGCGAAATCAAAGAAATCATTTTGTCGCATTTCTCTAACGGTAAATTTTTTGCTACTCGATCTTACTAACTGCATCCAATCGTGGGGGTGATAAATTTGTATTTCGGTTTTTTTCTTTTTTTTTTCAATAATTGCATGGTCCAAGTCAACCTCCATATGTGTATGACCAGGTATCATAAACTTATGATGTATTACCTTCATTGAAGGTTTTCTAATCAACAAGTATGTGAACATTGCAGCCACGTGAGTGTTCTTGTTTTGTCCTCCACAAGTGTCAGAGTACAAAATCACTTCTGAGATTTCTTCCGGTTGTTCTCGTAAATATGCAAACAAACAAGAGGCTATTTGATTAGCACCGCGACCCGAAATACCCTCATGCCACATGTGGTGCGTTGACATTCCAGTCGCGTTGTCATGAATTGTAAGGTTGAAGGTCCAAAGTTGTCTTTTATAAAAGGCTACAGATGATTGTAAAGCTGGGGTTGGCAAGCATTGCTGTAGGTCAAAAGTCAGGCATTTGATTTTGTTATTTGTAATTGCGACATTTTTATCACACTGCTTCTCTTTGTACGCCATATCAGCGGCTAGCAGATGAGAGTCGCGTTCTTTTTCAAGGGCTAATTTTGTGATCTCGTCCGTAGCAATATTTAATTTCATTTTAAACAAGTCGCATGTGTGACAAGTGTCCACTTTTGGTTTTTTGAAACTTAAGTTTAATTTATGAAATTCTTTGCGGTATATCTTATCACTCACAGGATTTTCATGTGATTCTGAATAAAGAGAATACATTTTCGATATAGTCAAATGCGATGGTAAATATTTGCGGGTGCTTCTACGTCTAGTGTAATGACTTTCATATAGCGGAAACGAATTGATATGATTAATCACCTCTAGAATTTTTTGTTCGGAATGTTTGTTTGCTGGTGTATTCTTTCCACGTTTGTCTGTTGGTATAATTCCACTCGAGGTGCCGCGTTTCTTCAAACCGATTAGTTTTACAAAATTGTCACTTATTGATAGGGTTTTTAGAAAGCAGCCTTGACAAACTGATATTTTTTCACTATTGACGTTAAAATGATACGTATAAGTCCACTGTCTAGTTTTTTGTAAACTAGGATCTTCGACCCGACGACGCTCGGTTTTTTTCTCTCGAATGGTAATCAAAGATGAAATGAACGCTGCCCTTAAATCATAAGACCCAAGATTCCAAACCTCTTTGTGAATTATAGCTCGTTGCTCATCACTTATTTTTTGACGACACTTATTTCGACAATTAGGTAGTTCCTTCATTTGACGTTTGCCGATAATTTTTCCAGAAGCTGTTTGATAGGATTGGCCTAAGTTTCTTTTTATTTTGTTATCTTTCTTCCTTCTTCTACAGGGCACTGGTTTGTTTTGTTGTTGTAATGACGTATCTTCAAGACTTTCAGGTATTTTATTTTGTGGTGCTAGCTGGACATCTACTGAAGCATCATAAACAGTGGTGTCCATCTCATCTTCATGTTGTGTAAGCAAACTAGGGTTATCTGGAGAGTAGGTAGGATCAGCAACAGAATCGTCACTAGAATAGTCAAAAGCAGCTTCATCAGGAGTAATTTGTTTTTGAGTTCCAGATGTACTTGGTTGCGGATTAGTAAATGGGTCTTCATCGCCTGTAAAAAAGTGAAATGAAATTTTTTTGTTATTATGGGTTGTAATTGTGTCAACATACATTTGTTTTGCATATTGCATAAAAATGAAAGGAAAATATTAAAAACTTACCTTTATTCTCATTATTTAAGGCGAGATTTACTAATTTTCTGGCTCTTGAATCCATTATAAATACGGTTAATGCACAACACCACTACGACCGTCACACCAAAACACTAATGAGGGAATACGTATTTAATTTTACTTCACCCATAACGTTCGTCAACTTTTTATCAAGAACTTCAAAAAAGAGAGTTAAGTGAGGGTAGATACTTGAAAATATTATCGCCAACAAAAACGGATCACTGTTACCAAGTTACATAAGTCAGTCGGTATAAGAGTTGTCATGCCGGGAAAAAAAACTTAAGTCAACTTAAGTGGTTTATGTCGCCGCTTGATTTGTTGATACGACTTAAGTTTTATAGTACAGTCGACTATTACGACTGAATGGAGCGACGTTGACTTACGTGCTTATTCCAGTCAACGGATAATACATAAACATGGGTGATGTGACTTTTTCAAATTTTGAGCTAAAATTGACTTAAGTGCTTTTGGCCGCCGCGTCTAGAATTATATATTTAAAAATGGTTTTTTCATATGAGATTTCCTTTAAGTGAAACCTAATTATTTAATTAATATGGCTTATAATTTACAAATACAGATTTAAAAAAAATTGCACGGAACGAAAAGTCGTCTAGATATTGTATTACGGTTGTGTCTTAAACCCTATGTCGTACAAAGGTAATTTTTAACACTATCGTTAAAATAAATTTTAAAATGTTGCTTAATTTAAAGAATTTATAAGGCGCGTTCATTATATTGAGAAAACTAGTGCAAATTGCTCAATAAAATTAATTTCCCAATAGATTAATCTACTTGAACACGACTTTCGACGATAAATAAAATACCTAATGAATAAATAAAATGGCTGTACTCCTCTTTCAATGATAAAAAAAGATATATTATTCTTACACAGTATAAGATTATTAGTCTGTTTTTTAAGTTTCAATTCACTACATTTATCTCATCACTTTACATCAAAATTTCTTATAAAAGTCATGATGAATTCTAGTTATTCGATAAAATGCCCCAAAATGGCGCTAATACCATAACTCGAAGGAAAGAGGTCCTTATGACATCTGTACGACCACTACATGATCAAATAGTGATTAATACGACTGCTGTGTAACTCTATTACGACACTGATTCGTATAAAATGGGCCTATTTTCGGTCATATCAACGTGATAGCCACGTATTTACGACCAGCGTATAGGACCAAAAGTTAAAATCGGCACGTCGTGGCGACCGATCAAATGTTTGTTGGGCAAACATGTGAAAGAGACAACGCTATACAATGCGTTCCAAATAAGAATAGGATCGATTGCCATGTTAAGACGTCACGTCATACTGTCAAATCGCAAGAAATTGGGGAAAATTGAAGAACTCGGAGATGAGCAAAATTGAAGAAGTGGATTCTGACTAAACTTTTTTCGTTCACAGTTTGTAAATAAATTGAATCTTAAAATTTTCTTGTTTTGCTCATAGTAATTCTTCGATTTGACAGTATGTCGTGACGTCACAATATGGCAATCAATCCTATTCTTATTTGGAACGCATTGTACAGATCAATATAGCGCCTATCTTTTCTGTTTTAGCAGGGAATAGACAAAATCTATTCTTTCTCAGGTTTTAACAGGAATACACTCATACTGAGCGATTAAGCTCATGGTACAAAATGAAGTAATAGGTATTACTTTAAGATGAAAACAAAACTCTCCTGCAATAAGATTACTTTATAACACTTTATGGTCGGTCCCCTTGTTGAAAACCACGATAAGGTACCTAACAACGATTCACTCAGACCCAATTATCCGGTACCTAGGTACTATGCTGTTGTTAGGCCGTGCGCGCACTGCCTTGCGTTTTTCTAACGCATAATCTGTGAAGTATGGAGTCTCATAGAAGTGCGCGCACTGCCGTGAAATAAACGCATGCGGTAGAATCACCGTTGGCCTCTCGCTGCAAATTTGCGGTGAATCTACCGCAAATATTTTTGTATCGTATAGAGATCTAGGAAGCGCCGCGCACTGCCGCGAAACTAACGCACGTTTTAACCGACTTCAAAAAAAGGAGGAGGTTATCAATTCGGTTGTATTTTTTATCATAATTTTTTTATGTTTGTTACCTCAGAACTCCGTCGTTTCTGGACCGATTTGCAATATTTTTTTCCCATATGAGATATGCTTCCAGATTAGTACCAATTTTTAAAAAATCCAGTTCTGATGATGGAATCCATGAGGAATCAAGGGAACTCCTCAAATATTATGCATTTACAGTCAAAAAGTAACATTTGATGAAGTGGAACTGATGAAGAAGACCAGAAATGGTCAACGGAACTTCATACTCACATACATATCACAATGAAGATAGTTAAGCGACTATGAAAATACAAATAAATGAATAGTTCTGAATAGTTACGTTGAAAATGGTATCGTCAAAGTGATCTGATGATGATGATGGAGCCGGAAGGTGGAAGGTAGACACAGGAACTTCATAATGAAACAATGTAACCTAGCAGTGTTTGGGTTAATTAGAATTGTCATGTGAAATAGGCACTCTGTTTATAAGTGTATCGCAGCTAAAAAGTGTTAAATAAAAACTTTTACGAAAATAAAATAACCGTCTTCACTAAAAAAAAACACTAATAAAAAAAAAAACACTAATAAAAATTTCGGAGAAACAAAAAATACCGAGAAACCCCGACTTCCGAAATTAAAGTTATTTTGATCCTTTTAGTGTTTTTTTTTTAGTGAAGTCGGTTATTTTTTTTTAAGTTTTTGTCATTCGAACTCCGGCTGTGGTGCTCACATGTCATGGTTATGGACTACCATACAAGTCTTTTTGTATATTTATTAAAGCGTAAAAAAGAGTATCCAAACCAAACGGTATTAGGTACATCCCTTGACGACCTTATGGCCTATGAAGGGCTTCTTCGTCCTAAGTTATAACGATTCCGATTGCATTCATTAAAAGTTAAATGTCTATGCCTCGTTTACATGTGGGCCCAGCCTCGGCCAGCGTCCAATGTACCTATTCTCCACCAACGCTTGGTTGCCATTTAGGCCATTTACATTCTGGCGAGGGCGTCAGTCGGACAGGCAAGCGCGGCAGACGATGACAACGTCTACCGTGTTGTGTCGGTTTTTACTTTTCGCTTGACATATTTCTTACCAACTTCAAAAAGGAGGTTACAATATTATGATGTTCGATTGATTTTTATGTATGTTCTCCAATTTTTCGGTCAATTATGGACCGGTTTTGATTTATTAGAACGTGTATAGGTACCTACTTCCAAATTTCATAGGTTTCATACAAATATTATCATGACCTGATAATGAACATCGAAGATATAGAACGAAATTCCGCATAGGATCCTATGAGGAATTTGTTTCGTTTCGTTCTTTCTATGGAAAGTAGTCACGGAAACTCCGTAATAAAACAATATACCTACCTATTCTTATTTTAGATTTAAATTGTTTAAACTCTATCCATGTGGCCTCCTGTAATTGAGAAAGTGCGCTAATTTAAAACTTAAATGTATTCAACACTTATATTTGTGTGAACATCCTTTCTTGGAGGCCCTAAATAAATAAAATATAAAAAAATAATGTATCTCAACTATGTCAAAAAACCACAGTGCAAAATAACTTTACTTTTATATCGAAAAGACAAAACAAAACTAATATAAAAATACCGACTTCCGACGAAGTTATTTTACACTTTGATTTTTTTTTACTATCCATTTTTTACTATCTTCATTGTGATATGTATGTGAGTATGAAGTTCCGTTGACCATTTCTGGTCTTCTTCATCAGTTCCACTTCATCAAATGTTACTTTTTGACTGTAAATGCTTAAGTTCTCGATGAAAATACCAAAATCACTATAAGGTGGCCTATAATTTTTGAGGAGTAGGTACCCTCGATTCCTCATGGATCCCATCATCAGAACTGGATTATTCCTATAAAGGCAAAAAACATTTAGCAAATCGGTCCATAAACGACGGAGTTCTGAGGTAACAAACATAAAAAAAAATGATGATAAAAAATACAACCGAATTGATAACCTCCTCCTTTTTTTTGAAGTCGGTTAAAACGTGAGTTAGTTTTGCGGCAGTGCGCGGCCCTGTGAATGCGTTTATTTTACCGCACGGTAGAATAAACGCACCGCATTCCACCGCAAGGCAGTGCGCGCACGGCCTTATAATATATGTATCTGCAAATTAT
This sequence comes from Mythimna impura, assembly GCA_905147345.3. Classification (NCBI taxonomy): domain Eukaryota; kingdom Metazoa; phylum Arthropoda; class Insecta; order Lepidoptera; family Noctuidae; genus Mythimna; species Mythimna impura. The sequence goes on along the minus strand of LR990353.1, from coordinate 17,387,731 downwards.
GTTGATAGGTCAATGACCGCTTCAAAGGGCAGCTGAATATAGGCGGGTGGATCTCCAGAAAATATTATTTTTGAGTAAATTTTGTGGATTCTTGTAAACCTGCGTGCATCGCTCTTAATTTTAATAGTATTAATAGGCATGTTCAGATTACAAGTTTCTTATCAGATTTACCCCAGATAAACAAGAATTTAAGGAGATATTCATATATTGTTTTTAACCATTGTTGAGGATAATGATGTAATTTGAGAAAAATGATTTTCAAGCTTAGGAAAATGACGATATGTTGAGGATAATGATAATGCTCATGAATTTAGTTTTGTACTTCTGTAAACGACAAAGGTAAATGAAAATAAAAATAATTAAGTATCTAAATGATATTTTTATTTGGTTTAAAGTATCACAAATCAAATAATATAAACGAACGTCAATATAAGTCCAACAAAAACCAACTTCTAAGAATTCTAAAAACATGATTGCATTCAGATAGATTATGTAAATTAAAAGTATCAAAATCAACAGTCGAATATCAAAATATTAAAAGTTGTTCGCCGTAGGATCGTAAAAACCGTTAGTTCATAACCAGACTATAACAAACTATAAACTCACGGTTTTCACAATCATACGGTGACTGAGTTTACAAGTCTAACAAAAATAAATTAAACATAGTCATTGATTAATTTTTCATTTTCACAATATTAATACTTATTAACAATTTTAAATTTTTAACAGCCTCATTTATGGTTATAAAAAATTCCTGACACTGTGTCAGGGATCATACAGGAGAGACTAAACATGGTTGAAAGGTGGTGTAAACTCAACCACCTATCCATCAACCCAAGCAAAACGGTGTTCATCCCGTTTACCAGAAGGAGGGACCTAACAGCAATGGGTACCATAAAGCTCTACGACACCGTACTAGAGTTGTCCACAGAAGTAAAATATCTTGGAAAGAAAGAAAGAAAACATGGGGCCTTAGACCCCAGGTTATCAAATGGATCTACACCATGATGGAACCGCTAATCATATACGGGAGCATCGTATGGTGGACCAGAACCAAGCTGGCAACTTGCAGACAGGCCCTAAGCAAAGTACAACAGACTGCCTGCATGGCCATTACAGGAGTATTTAGGGCCACGCCAACTGCGGCGATGGAAACGCTGCTCAATCTCACCCCTTTACACATTGAAGTAGAACTAGAGGCGAGAAGGGCCATTCATAGGCTCAAAAGTATGGGGCACTGGACAAACTCCGGATGTAAAACAAACCATACAAACACAAGACCAAACAGGAAACTTGACTGGATGATGGACATGGGATGTGACAAAATACATCATCATCATTATAATTTCAGCCGAAAGACGTCCACTGCTGGACATAGGCCTCCCACAAGCGTCTCCACAACGACCAATCCTGTGCGTCTCGCATCCACCGCACTCCCGCGATTCTCACCAGTTCGTCGGTCCACCTTGTGGGAGGCCTTCCGACGCTGCGCCTTCCGGTGCGCGGTCGCCACTCTAAAACCTTTCGGCCCCACCGACCATCCGTTCTACGAGCAATGTGCCCTGCCCACTGCCACTTTAGTTTGGCGATTCTTCGGGCTATGTCGGCGACCTTGGTTCTCCTGCGGACATCTTCATTCTTTATGCGATCACGCAAGAAAACTCTGAGCATAGCCCTTTCCATTGCCCTTTGGGTGACTGTAAACCTTCTGATGAGGCCCATTGTAAGCGACCATGTTTCAGTGCCATATGTCATCACTGGCAACACGCACTGGTCATAGACTTTCGTCTTGAGATACTGTGGTATGTTGGACGAGAAGATACCGCGCAGCTTCCCGAACGCTGCCCAGCCAAGTCGGATTCGATAATTGATCTCTTTCTCAAAGTTAGACCTACCCAGTTGGATTGTCTGTCCCAGGTAAACGTAATCGTCTACAACTTCGAGTGCAGAGTCTCCGATCTTGATCGGAGTGGGTGCTACATGGTTATTTACCATGACTTTGGTTTTGTCCATGTTCATTTTAAGACCCACTCTTTCGGAAGCTCTACTAAGGTCACCGAGCATTGTACTGAGCTCCTCCGTTGTCTCAGCCATGACTACTATATCGTCGGCAAACCGAAGGTGAGTGATGTAATCGCCATTAACATTAATGCCTAGTCCACTTCAGTCCAGAATCTTGAAGACATCCTCCATTGCAGCCGTAAACAGTTTCGGAGAAATGACGTCTCCCTGCCTCACACCCCGCTGCAGAAGGATAGGTTTCGAGGTCCGATCCTAAAGTCGAACTGACATTGTGGCGTTCTCGTACAAACACTTCAGCACCTCGATGTACCGATAGTCAATCTGGGACCGTTGGAGAGATTGCAGTACAGCCCGAGTCTCGATCGAATCAAAAGCTTTCTCGTAGTCCACGAACGCTAAGCATAGAGGCAGGTTATACTCCTCGGTCTTCTGTATAACCTGCCGGAGCGTATGTATGTGGTCTACGGTGCTGAAACCTTTTCGGAATCCGGCTTGTTCGGGAGGCTGGAAGTCGTCAAATCTGCGCGGGAGACGGTTCGTGATGACTCTGGAAAACAGCTTGTAGACATGGCTCAGAAGTGAGATGGGCCTGTAATTCTTAAGCAGGGCATTGTCGCCCTTCTTAAAGAAAAGTACCACCACACCTCTGCTCCATGCCTGTAGCGTCTTTCTCTCAAGTATGACGGAATCGAACAACCTCTGAAGGGCCTAGGGGTTAGGACCGGTTTTCCACCCGCCTTCAGGAGTTCGGCTGTAATTCCGTCGTCACCCGACGCCTTGTTGTTTTTAAGCTGCTTCAGAGCCATCCTAATCTCGCGGCGGATATGACTCTGCCACCGTCGGTCTTCAGTTTCGTGAGCTGGCTCTGCACTATAGACAGATCTCTTGCAAAAACCTTGGAGCCCTTATTCCGCTCGATCACGTCTTTAATCCGTTCGGTATTAAAGAGGCGAAGATCGCGTTTTAAGGACTTGGAGATCCGTCTATTGAGCTGCCGGTAAATGCACGCATCGTCTGAAGACTTCAGAATCATCTCACGCCTCTCTTTCAAGAGTTTGAAAGTATGACCCGAGAGCCTTTTCTTTGTACGACGAGTCTTAAAAAACTTAGACCCGACCGTATGGACAGTTTCCACGAACCCATCGTTGTATTCGTCCACTGAGCCACCTAGGCACTCGAAACGATTGTGAAGTTCGAGCTGAAAGCTCTCGGAGTTTTGAATCTGGATCTGTGCTGGACGGAGCGTAGACTTCATCAGTCGAGATCTTTCAAGCTTGATATTGTGATATTCAATGTGCCTCTTACTATTCGGTGATCACTTCCAGTTTTCTTTGCGTTGATCACAGAGACATCATTGAATATTTACTTCTTCGTCGACATAATGAAGTCAATCTCATTTCTGGTCGCACCATCAGGGCTTTGCCAGGTTCACTTCCTACGCTCACGTTTTTTGAAGAAGGAGTTCATCATATAGAGGCCCTCCTTCTCCATAAAACTAGCCAGTAGGTGTCCCCGGCGGTTCCAATGTCCAAATCTAAATTGCCCCACTCGCAGCTCATCACCGTCTCGTTTGCCCAGTTTCGCGTTAAAGTGCATGACCACGGTGAAGTGAGTCTTAGAACCATGCATGGCTCTTGATATATCCTCATACATGGATTCTACTTCGTCGTCGGGATGTGTTGAGGTCGGGGCGTAAACCTGTATGACCTTAAGCGAATAACTTGATGATATTCTGAATATAAGGTACGCCACCCTGGTCGACACACTCTCGATCTTCACCACATTGTTCACAAGGGACTTGTGGACGATAAACCCGACACCACCCTGGGACTGCTGGTCACCCTCCCGGAAATAGAGCAGGTTACCGGATTTGAGAATTATCGTGTCCTCCCCCTGTCTTCGGACTTCAGATAATCCCACAATACTGAATCGTAACCTGCTCAATTCTTCCTCAAGTTCGGTGATCTTCTCGTCGGACCGGAGTGTACGCGTGTTATATGTTGCCAGGTCCAGTTGTCGTTTTCTAAAGGGGTAGCCGGAGATTCTTCGCACCCCTTGCCTCGCCGTAACCTTGACCGCTACCGGAGTCAAGAGTAGACGGCCTGCCGGGCACTAGGGGCCATTTTTTGGTTGTGCTTGTCATTTTGGGGTTGCCATAATCGCCACGCTTGGCATGCGGGTTGGCGATCACAGTGTGGTTGTTGCCATTCACAGAGAATGCTGCTGCCCTTCTCTGGTACGTGATATGACAAAATACATACCATTCACAATCTCAAAAAGGAGTTTAAGATCTACATTCCGAGTGGGGAGGAATGGAAGGGTGGGATAAAACCCCACAAAGGGAACAACCAGGTATGGTACACGGATGGCTCTAAAATGAACACCGGTATAGGAGCGGGGGTACATAAAGACAACTGCAATCTCAGCCTAAGCATGGGCAAACTGGCGACGGTCTTCCAAGCAGACCCCTATGCTATAATCGCATGCGCATAGGAAATACTAGACAGAGGCACCGAAGGGGACACTGTCTACATTTTAAGCGACAGCCAAGGAACACTTAAGGCACTCACGTTCAATAGAGTGGATTCTGGGGTGGTACTAAACTGTATTAAAATACTAAACCGGATAGGAAGGCGCAACAAGGTCAGATTGATCTGGGTGCCAGGTAATACAGGAGTAGAAGGCAACGAAAGAGCCGACACTCTGGCAAGGAAAGGATCTGAGACACCCCTATATGGATTGGAACCCTTCATAGGACTCTCACCAAGGGTCATCAACCAAGCATTGAAAAGAGCTGCGTTGGAGATACACAGCACACACTGACGCAACACAACAGGCCAGAAGCATGCAAAGCTATTTCTCAATGAAATAGATAAGGCCTGGACCCAAAAACTATGGAGGTACAGCAGATCACAGCTCCGAACAATCACAGGAGTCTTCACGGGGCACTATGCCACCAACAAACAGCTCCACAACATGGGACTAGCAAGCGACCCGACTTGCAGGATCTGTGGAGATGCAAAGGAGAATATACTACACTTGCTGTGCGACTGTGCAGCACTAGGCTCCAAAAGACTAGAGTATCTGGGCCAACCATTTCCAAGACCAAACTATGGAGGTACAGCAGATCACAGCTCCGAACAATCACAGGAGTCTTCACAGGGCACTATGCCACCAACAAACAGCTCCACAACATGGGACTAGCAAGCGACCCGACTTGCAGGATCTGTGGAGATGCAAAGGAGAATATACTACACTTGCTGTGCGACTGTGCAGCACTAGGCTCCAAAAGACTAGAGTATCTGGGCCAACCATTTCCAAGACCAAACTATGGAGGTACAGCAGATCACAGCTCCGAACAATCACAGGAGTCTTCACGGGGCACTATGCCACCAACAAATAGCTCCACAACATGGGACTAGCAAGCGACCCGACTTGCAGGATCTGTGGAGATGCAAAGGAGAATATACTACACTTGCTGTGCGACTGTGCAGCACTAGGCTCCAAAAGACTAGAGTATCTGGGCCAACCATTTCCAAGACCAGAGGACTACAGGCTCAGCCCCATCAAGGCCATACTGGGACTCACGAAGAAGGTGCACGGAGGGCTAGGGGTTAAGTAGAAGGGAGGGGAATAGTACAAAAGGTCCAGAAGGGTCGAAGTGCTCTGGCCTAGAAAAGAAACACTGAATATGATCAAAATAATGCAAAAAGATGTTTCTATTGAAAAACAAAACAACTTACTACCTAAAAAAAACTGGGCAAGTGCGAGTCGGACTCGCGCCCTGAGGGTTCCGTACAAACTTCTCCCTCTTCCTCAAATAAACTGAACAGCTGCCCTTCTTTGAAATTACACAAACCAGAAGAGAAAAGACCTTAAATAAATGCATATATTACGAACTCCCATCATTATCCTCAACATGTGTCATTATAATTTCACATAATATCATTCTTCTCAACGTGCGTCATTATCCTGGCAGTACAAATTCAGGACAATGACGTTGAGAAAAATGATGAATCGGAAAAAATCTTGTACAAACATGTTTTGCGCATGTAGTATTTCAAAAAACGTTTTATAATTGCGTATGTACACAAAAACTTCATACGTTTTTGCTAAATGAATAGTGTAACAATAGAATTTGACGGGTAAACAAATGAAAATGTAAATGACGTTTGCAATAAAACTTTTTGGAGAATGAATTTCAAAGCCTTACCTACAAAAAACGAGCGTGTATATCTACACCAAAGCACGTCGTCCGACTGTGGTGCGGGGAGGTCTGTTTGCCCAGCCACTAATTTCCCTCCCTCCCGTCTCTTACTCGACATAATATTGAAATCAAACATAGCTCAGGACAATGACGCACATTTTTTGAACATGAGTTTTTTATTTATTAACTTAGCGGGCATTGGTAATTTTATCAAGGATATGAAGATTTATTATGTATAATTACAGCACTCAACAGCAAATAGCTCCATGAAGTCACAATTTTTTATATCATCAAAATATAGACCGCGTGTGCCGAGGCGACACGTGAAAAAGTGGCAATTTTATTGGGTTTTTTTAAATATTTTTTTTATTATTAATTTTTTACAATCGTGGTTTAGAGCAACATTTTCGTTGATTCTTTTACTATTAAAAGTATCACTTTTTTTTAAAAAAGGTACACGCGTTCTCAAGAAATTTTCAAAGACATGAATTTGGAGCCTCTCAAATATTCACCCAGGCACATACTGTCAGGATTTAGTCAGTAAAAGTTTGACACTCCGTCTCGCCTCCACCCAGAGCGGGAGGAGTTATTTGATGATTGCCACCTCAAAGATAAGGTCAATGACCGTTTGCACCTCACTTTGGAACTGCGGAATTCTCTAATAATTAGGTTTGCACTGTAAGATCTGTACCGTGCTTTCTAGGGCTAACTACCTACATCAACGGTAACCAACGGGTCGATCGTTAGGAAATCGATCTTTAAGAACTCGATTTATTACTGAAACGATTGTTTAGACTTCGATTCGAATCGATTCAAAAATCGCAAACATCCGTGGTCCGTCCGCACCAAATTCGAGCGTGTGTTAAAACTGATAGGTTTTTGAGCATAGTGAGCCCCTGTAATCAAATAATATAAACTACAATGCGTGTACAAGACTGGGATTGTAAGATACACAATGCCCTGTGTGTTGATATTCATAATCACTTTTTTTGTACCTACATATTATTCTGAGAAGTAAATGTAAACAATCGACCTACCTTCACACTCAAATCAAACAAAATTAAACGAAACATTCTACAATAAAAACTATTACTTACATAATTAGATAGGTACGCATTTAATGACCTTGGAGGAAGAATAGATAAGGCGGTATTTATTTAACCTTTTGAGTGCGTAATTAGAGACACAATAGTAAGACAATGGCGCGTGAACGCCGGCGTTAATGCGGGGATCAACAGCTTAAAATAAATAGTTGGATTTTATCAATGATAGTAAATACTTATAATATCATTGGATTTTATGCATAAATAATCGTAAAATTTTGTCTGACAGCACATTGCAATCGACCTAAAAAAAAAAATGTGGTCGGTTAATGATACAATATATAGGCATAAGCAATGCCATAAAAAGTAGTTCTATATTAGGTATCCTAATGGTTTAATTTCGATGTTTGCCCGTCATGTTGCATATTGCATCACAAAGTTATTTATAGTTTGTCCAACATAGTTATATCTGCAGGACAAATGATTTCTTTAACGCCTTTACCGAAATTTCCTGCTTGTAAGGACATAGTTTTAACGTTATCATTATAGAATATAAAGTCATTTAGGTACTATATGAATTTTTAGATAATTGACCATTTATTAATATCAATTCAAATCGCAAAATACCATTTTTTTCACCCAAGTTTACGAAACTGCGTTGCTATATCTTGGGAACCATAGATATCCGTGTTGGGAACTAAATGCCGACCTCTGGACGCTTATTGCTTGGATGCCCACATATCTAGCTAAAAACGAAGAGCCGGCTTATTATGTGGAAGTTGGTTATAGTTTATCCATCGAGATAAAGCACATTCAACAGCAAGTAAAAAGCTAGTTGTTATTTTAGTTATCATTTTCAGGACCTTCTTGGAGGAACAGACCTGCAAATCGTGTCAGAACGAATCATGACAATAACATTCGGCGAGTTACTAATGACATGAATAGGAACCACGGCCGATTCATACCCGAGCAAAGACAAACAAGTCAAAACCGACAAAATTTTCAGGTAGCAAACAATGTGTTGAGACAAAATAGCCAACATCCACAAAGACCGGTGAGACAAACCAGCCGAAACCGACAAAATGTTCTAGTTAACACCCCGATGAGGCTAAATAACCAAAATCAACAGAATTTAAATGAAGAGATGACACAAGGTCGACAAAATGAAGGAAACAGACGGATGAGATACAATAGTGGTATGTATTTCATAGAATTGAATAAACTTTATTGTATACCAAAAAAGTAACACAACTTATACATAAACTTAAATCTATGGGTACAATGGCGGTCTTATCGCTGACAGCGATATCTACCAGACAACCTTAGGATGGATCAAAGGACTAAAATAAAACAGGGGAGTCTGCGGTGTACTCCTAACAAATTAATCAAACACTATTGTAGATAGGCATATATACATATATACATATATATATATATATTTATATAAAATAATTACATACCTATATAAAACACAATCCATAACTTTGAATTAACACTTACATACACTCTAACATTTTTTTTTTCATTTCCTTAAATATTTTGATTGTTCCTTCGTAAATGAAATTTAATTGGCAATATTTTTTAGATCCAGCGATGCCACAAAATCCTGGTATGCGCTATCAAAATGACGAGCCAGACCATAGACGTGGTGATATGAGAGGAGGCAGGGGAAACAACATGAGGTCAGGTCGCGACAATGACAGGATTCGGGTCCTTGGATTTAGAACTCTAGAAGAAATAGCACAAGCTGAAGAAAAAGATGTGCTCCAGAAACTAAACGAGAAACGAGAGGGGTTTATGAATGTTATCAATTCACCTAACAAAAGCAATCTCGATTTTTATGTGTTACTTATTAAAATATTGTCTAAAGTAACTCAATCACCTTTTGTGGAATTAAAATCAAAATTGATATTAGATGTTTGCAATTCTGAGTTTATTAATTATTTGAGAAACTATTTAATGGACCTGCCTTACGCAGATAAACCAACTAGGTATGCAAATAGTTTATATTGGAACAATCAAAGTGAATTTTGGAATAACTTTGTAAGGTTTTTTGCGGACATAGTTGAAACATCTCCAGCTTTAGCTCTGAAGAAATGTAGGGCACTTATAGATAGTATAACAAAGACGTGTCTGGAATGTTTGAAGCAAATGCATGGATTTGTTCTATCTGAAGCCAATGTACTGAAATTAGATGAAATACGTCAGAAGATGGTAACATATGGAGATAGATATCAGGTAAGTTTAACTTTAAAATAACTTCAACAGTAATATTAACCTAATTAGCTTCTACCAGCGGTTTTGCCCGCTCCATAGTAGAAAATTATCCTGAGTGAACATGCTTCTGGGATAAAAAAAAACCCAATAATCAACCTGTGTGCCCATCTAAATCCGTTGAAGCGTGAAGGACTAACAAACATACACTAGGTACATACAAACTTTCACCTTTATAATATTAGTACAATAGTAAAAAAATATTAGGCTACTGGGTGTCAATGTCAACAGAACCTCTAGTATTTTTGTGACAGTGACCCTAAATGAATGATACCGGAATTACTTACATTTATCGACATAAATAAGTTTGCAGAGGATGTAAACTTATCTGATATTTTTCTTTTGTATTGTGGCAGACCGAAGGGAGACGAATGATAATCAAAGATAACATTCAAGACGAGCAGATGCTACAGCCTCCAGAAAACTTTCGCGAGCTTAGCGTGGTGCCGACTAAAGATGACTTGCTGGGGTCCACGCCGTTCCTGCGACCTAACATTGTCGAGGGGGGGTACCAAGACGTGGAGCACTACTTGGACGTGCAGTTCAGGCTGCTGAGAGAAGACTGCTTTGGACCGTTCCGAGATGGCTTAAGTGAGTTCATATTTTAATATTCTAAAGCATCAGCGTCATACCAATTATGGAGGAATTATGCTAGGTAGGTATGTTAGTTAGTAACAAATTACAACGGATAGTCAGAAGACCAGCAAACGTCTTGAGAGTGTCTTGATAAGGGGCATCGTAATCTGAGAGATGTTTTGAGGTTCGATTCCGATTCCGAAAGTTCAGAAATTTATTTCGCTCCTTCGATTCGGATTTCGGTTCCGATGAATTTTAATCGGAACTTATGTCAGACAGAGGTACAACCAACCAAGTAATACGGAACGTAATCAATGTCAGTTTATGTACTCTATGACTAGGGATTCCCCACAACACAACACGTGAATTTACTTTCCTAGATGAAGGTCCGTTAAATATCTTAATAGATTGTTCTACAAAAGCATTTGATTATTATTATTTATATGAAAATCATAAGTTTTCATTACAAAATATTTTTTCGAAACTCAATACGGGAATCAAACTATTTACTTACATAGGTACGAAAAAACCGCGGGATTGCTGAATTCAATCCCACAGGGATGCGGGATCGCGATTTTGATGCGGGATTGGATTCTCTAATCACAATGAAGATAGTTAAGTAACTATGACATTACAAATAGAGAAATGATTCAGAATAGTTATGTTGAAAATGGTATTTATTTATTTTTAATAAGCACACCAACAGCACAGTCACTTACAATTCAAATAAACTTACATCTAAAATTGGCATTTCAGTAACCATGCAAATAACAGGTATGCATGACATTTACCAAATAGACATTAGAGACAAACACAGAATAAAAAGTGTGTCCAGAATACCTAAATCTAGAACACTACAAAGACAAAACACACCGAAATACAAAGACGTACATTATTCGCACTGTTTTTAAGTATACCTAAATTAATTATTTTTTACAGATCAATTTTTGGCAAATCCTAATAAAAAGAAATACGATCACGTTCGGTAAGTCCTTACTAAAATAATTGTTTTAAAAATCTAGCATTTATTTTAATCCTCACAAATATTTCTTTCGTTTTTTATTTCAGAATATTTCACAATGTGAGATTTCTCTGTCCGTATGTTGACAATTTGAAAGTCGGAGGCATCGTGCAGATCGACATGAAAAGCCACAAGAATTTCCATAGAATCAATTGGGGACACAACAAAAGATTTCTTTTTGGTTCTTTAGTGTTATTCACTAAAGATCATTGTTCCACTTTTATGGCTGCAACCATTCTACATCGCGATGTAAATTTATTATCAACTGGCAAGGTGGGTATCTCTGGAAAATGTTACCTACTCTATGGCATTCATCATAGAGTGTGCAACATATAATAATATATATTATGTGGATAGTGTATGTTTTTTTAAATATAAAAACTAAATCATTACATTTTGTTTTCAGATACCAGTTTCAGTAATTGATACTAATTTGGATAATAGCATCTATAACGATGATACGTATACTATGATAGAAAGTGAAGTTTATTTTGAACCTTATTATCATGTATTAAAAGCTCTGCAAGAACCTTCTTTCCCGCAACATTTGGCTATGCAGCAATATATTGTCAAAGTTGATGTGAGTAATAAGGTCTATTTGTCGGTATGGTACCTACTTAGATAATCTTGGATAGAATTGATCACTTCATGATGTGACCGACCATTTCATAAAATGCATTTCACGATAGGTATAGCCGACTAAAACAGGGCAAATCATTTAAACGTTAACGTTTGATTATGTCAATCCATGTTTGTTTATATCATTAATGTAGGATTTTCGTGATAATAAAAGGTAAGAGGTTTTGTAAGAATAAACTTAAGCTTAAAATTTTAAATACAACTAGAATTGTCTGCTTTTAACAAAAAATCCAATTAAGATCGGATTAATGTAGTTTGGCACAACTTTACCATAGCTACATTCGAACTGCTGATTGACTGCAGACCCTTATTAGTGAAGAGGACTAGAGGACCTAAAGCGCGGTCACTTTCAGACTGCATACAATAGAAAGAGATTCGCAAAGACACGATGGTTGCAAAATATGAAGCATTTTAGCGATTTACTAAAAATCTGCAGATTTGATTATAAAATCAAAACACTTTAACGCAACGATAAAACGTTGCTTGTAGAATAATCTCACAAACAGTCCGAAGAATTGTGTGTATGTGTATTAGTCCGGTTTTTAATCGATAAAAGTAATTTTTGGATGCATCTTCGTGATTTTTTTCTATCGTACTAAATTAGCTGTTATATTTTCAACACACTATATATCTAGCATTTATACCTACTGAAGAATAACGTATATTTTTCTGCAGTGGATCATATATTTTTGCACATTATAAAACTTGCGATTAGCTCCTGTAGTTCTCTTAGGGTTCATCCATAAATAACGTCTCACGAATTTCATGATGAACCCCCTTCTTTGTCCTTTTCACAGCTGTTTACATTTGTGGGACTTTCCCTCCCTGGTGATTAAAATACATAATAAAAACAGTTCCGAAATTTGTTTTATAATTTGAAAATGATTATATTCGCGATTATAATAAAGAATAACTGACTGCTGCCAAGTACATATACGGCATAAAACAATGCGACCAGCACCAGTATCGATGGACAACATAACTATTTCTCGATATGCTCACACATGTTTGACCATGATCACTGCGTTAAACGCAGTGTGTTCATTGATTTGCCCATTTCATGACGTGATTAGCGAGCAAGGTATTTCATGAAATGGTTGAACACATCACATCATAAAATGTTGAATTCTAAGTGAAAGTACTGATAGGTTTATACTATTTACTTGTGGAATTATTATAATTACCTTACCTTTTCAGGCTGCTTCGACCCATCCCGCTTATTTATCTGATAATACAGAGTTCATTATTTATAAGGATAAGGAATTGAATGAAATAGAGGAAGTACAACATTTACTCGATAACATAAGTGTCGATGAAGAACTGAACATAGATGGAAAACACATAAATCTAAAATTCACAGTGTTACAACCTGAAACATGGCCAACAGCAGAAGATCTCAAATTCAACGAAAGTCAGTATGAAGCATATCGCTTGGCACTCACTCACGAGTTTGCCGTCATACAAGGACCACCTGGCACTGGAAAAACTTTCATCGGCATTAAAGTAGCAAAAACATTATTACAGAATGTTAAATCAAATGAACACTGCCTCATGCTCATCATATGTTACACAAATCATGCTTTAGACCAATTTCTTGAAGCAATATCTCAAATCACTCGATCTATAGTGCGCATCGGGGGACAATCTCGTAATAAGGCTATGGATCAGTTTAACTTAACAAACCTACGGCGTCAATCTCTCACACCCGCTCTTAGATCGACTCACAGTTTTTTCATCGACCAAAAAAATCAGTTAAGAAATTCAATACAAAGTCTACAGATGGCTCTGAAAACTCTTGATATTTTAAATAACGGAGTTCTTAGTTACCTCTTCCTTATGAACGAAGGAGACTACCCAGAACTAAAACACCTGGACTTGTATTATAAAAATAAGGGAATTAAAGTACAAGATCCTTTAGAATATTGGTTGTTTGAAATTGTGCTGGGCTATGAATCAGAATACGAAAGAGAGTTTGATGATTGTTTATTGGATTACAATAATTTGTTAAACACCGAAGAAGACTTTGATGTAAAGAGAGCAGAAATGATTTTAGATGACGAAAAAGCAATACACGATCAAAAAGTTTTGGAAGTTTTAGTGGGAAATAAAGCATCATTTTTAGTATCTAATGCAAAGGCTGAAATTAAAAAGTTGGTCTCGATTTATAATGAAACTAGAGATTTTAACGAGAGATACCAGTTGCAAAAGGCAATACAGGAACTTGATGCTCGGATAAACTTATTTAATGTAAGTAAAACATTATGTTTCACTTGCTTTTCTATTTAAACACTTATTTTTAATTTTCTGCCCTCGCTTACGAGTTCTAGGACTCACGTACTAACTGGAGTAGACACTCCTAAAAAGATGAAAATAAAAACAGCGTGTCGAAACCGGCCTTGTTCTAGAAACAAAGCAGGCCTATTTAGACTAATCAGTATTATTATATTATTAAAAAATATTTTAGTGTGAGACCGCGGGGAAAAGATAACGAAATATTTTGAATTGAATTAAAATACAAAAACGTGATGGCAGAGTCTTTTTGTCTGTAAATTACAAAGTATCGTTGTTTTTCCTCAACAAGGCACTTTGGTCAGTTCCAAACTGCGTTGAAAAAAAGGTGTGCATTAGCTCGAAGCGCTCAGTGTCATATAAAATACCTAGCTCACACTCATCCAGACGAAGAACCCCGCTTTGTCGTAAAAAAAAACTTGAGAGGTGTCAAGGGACACCCGGATAGAACGAAGTTCCTTTCGATTAATTAGTGAAGGAATAACTGGCTTGCTTTCTATGAGAGAGAGAGAGAGACAGACAGACAGAGAAACACGCGCACGCCGCACGGCTTATAACCATAGCAAAAAGTGTCGTTACTACTTTTGGTCTTATTTTTTTCCGTCTAGCCCCCTTTCGCAACGCGCGTGTTTCTCTGTCTGTCTGTCTCTCTCTCTCTTTCTCATTGTTAAGGCAAAACTTTTGTAATTCGGTGAGTGGCCAGGTCTAAGCACTGTAGATTAGGATGGGAAGGATATACATGTCGATGAGTTTACGCTTCAGGGAGATCGGCAAATCACCCTTAATTAGCGTCTACCTACTTAACTATTTTTTATTTATACCATGACAACTTTGGCATGTTTCAGGATATGGTGACTAATCGTAACCTTGAAGTTCGTCTACCAATACATTCTACTACAGATTTTTCGTTGATACCTGTACACAATCGATGGTGTATGTATTTTACGTGGACGCGACACATAATCAATGAAGTAAAAGAGGAAACTGCCGCATTACAGGTAGGTACCAGCTTTTACTAATAAGCAAACCAAGTAAGTAGGCATGTTACGTAATAACTTAGTGTTAACACACGCTCGAATTTGGTAAAGCCAAATGACTAGATATACTATAGACGACCGGACCGGACCGTTGCTTTGTGTAACAATTTAATAGTTCATAAATCGAGATTCGACCTAGACGGGACTCGAATAACAATGATTTTAGTCGCTGGACTACTCTGGTTTGGTACTGAAGCGAAACAAATCCGTGGTCCGTCCGTACCAAATTCGAGCGATTGTTCACAATAATAATAATTATTATTATTCACCAGCAACTTGCTCTTAAATACAATCTTGTGGAATCAGAAGTACCGTACTATAAGTATGTGCCCGACCCAGTTCTCGACAATGGCAGTATCACGTTGTATTGGGATCGATCTATCATCACTGACAGGATTATTCTTGCCAATAAGCCTGATATAGTGGTGATAGATCGACTAGAGCGTCGTACAGTGATTGTTGATATAGCGGTCTCTCATGAAAGCTGAGAAAGATAAGCAAACTAAGTATCTTGACTTGGCTCGCGAGGTTGTCGACGTGTGGTAAGTGGATACAGCAGTCATTGTACCGATAGTCGTGACGGCCAATGGATTAATATCAAAGAGCCTCGACCAACATCTGAAGAGGCTCTCGTTAGGCAGTAGGATCAAGGGCTTGATCCAGAAAGCAGTACTCTTAGACACGGCGCGTATTGTCCGGAGGTTCCTCTCTCAGGAGCCCTGACCACCGGTAGCTTGGACCCTGTTCCCGATGCCGGTGGGCTACTATTTTTTATATTTTTAAACAACAAAACAACACAAAGGGTTAGTGGCAGGGGCGCCGGCTTTTAGAAAACCTCATGGGTGCTCATGCTCATTTGATGGACTCGGGAAAAGTGGTGCACACTGATCAACCGGCAAATAAATAAATGTCCTACTTACATACTGGGTACTTAATTACTAATTATGTTTGACAAAAATATAAAATGAAACCATTTAAAAAAAATGAAACTAGTTTTTAGTATCAAGAAATATAATTTATACGTAACCTAAAAGGCGATTACTGATCTGTTTCCTGATGTCTATTCTCAGGGGTGCTCGGCACCCACTGTTTATTTTTCATGGGTGTTCGAGCCCCAGAGCACCCACGGGGTCTGCGCCCCTGGTTAGTGGATCCGATTGTGTCAGGCGTGTGAGCAAGAAAGAGGGATGGAGTAATACACCCTATATAGTTCAGTTTGTCAAATGAATAGCGTTAAGAGCGGAGAGGTAGGGTCTCAGATTTACCTTACACCATTACATAATTATCACAGTAGGAAATAAAAAATTGAATAGAGTGCAACAATGGACTGAGCTTCAGCTATCTTTACTTGTTATAATTTGTAACTTTACGAGTTTTTTTGCACCAGGAATCGGTAGCGCCATCAATTGCAGCGTATGATGAAGCTAGAATGATGATGGATTTGCAACTATTGAAGAATCAGCGCATCAAAGTCGTTGGAATGACTACTAGTGGTGCTGCGAGAATGCGGAAACTGCTACAGGCTATAGCACCTAAAATTGGTAAATCTTTATCAACACACTTACTCGAAAACCCGATTTCATGCCCACCTGTGCTATTAGGGACGCAATTAACGGTTTTTTGCACAAGTGCGGAAAAGTGCGCGTGTTCGCACCGCCACAATTTTATTACATTTATCGTAACAGGCGCGCGTCGACCCCCACGAGTTGCGGGTCAATCCCCGTTTATTTATGTCTTCGTGAGTGTATTGAAAAACGTCGTTGGATTTTGGAGTCACTGCGGCACTCGGCTCCTCCTCCTTCGCCTACAGCTCGGGCGAATTCTGCCTCGATCGCAATGACAAACTATCTCCACTTGCACAGCACTAATAGAAAACTGTCTTCGAGCGTTTACGCACCGCATTGGATGTTTTGAATTTGGAAGATCAGAGTTCGGATCTAATGCACAGCCTCCTACGAGTAGTTATGTGTGTCTACGGCTATTTCGTCATCGACCTACGGTTATTTACCGTTATTTCTCGGAGTTGGATTTGTATCAGATGAAGTGCACACTCTTTCAATGCATGTTTTGTTGAACTGAACACTATCAGGTTTATGTTGGGATCTCTTATGGGTTTTAAAACTAACTGTTTACGTTGAGCCAAAGAGTTATTGATAATTATTATAATAGATTAGCACTTTTCCAGCGACTTTGTTCGCGAGAATCTATATAATTATATAAAAGAAACTCGTGTTAGTTACACTATTTATAACTCAAGAACGGCTGAACCGATTTGGTTGAAAGTTGGTGGGGAGGTAGCTTAGAACCAGGAGACGGACATAGGATATTTTTTTTTTTTGAGTAGGGTTGAGTTGGGTAGGTAGAGAAGGGTAGAGTAGGATAGAGTTGGGTAGAGTAGGATATAGTAGTCAGTTGACGGGAGCGAAGCCGCGGGCAAAAGCTAGTTACGGATAGATTTGAAAAACTATTAATGATAACGTTTTTTATATATTCTTGCTAAGTTTCAAGTATAAGTAATACCCACGAAATAAAATTTTTCATACAAACGAAATTCCCCCTTTTACACCCCCTTACAGGTTGAATTTCCTAAAATCCCTTCTTAGTGCTCGCTTACGTCCCAATACGAAGCTTTGTGCAAAATTTCACATTCCAAATCCCTGTAGTTTCGGCTGTGCATTGATATGTCAGTCAGTTAGTTTCTTCTTCTTATCTTTCTAAGAAGAATAAGATAAGCGTGCCTTAGGGAAATATAAAAAGTTCTAACTAAGCACGTTTTCTTTGTTTTTACAGTGATAGTGGAAGAAGCAGCGGAAGTTCTGGAACAGCACATAATAACCTCGCTTACAAAGGATTGCCAACATTTTATTCTCATTGGTAAGTAACTAAAAAGTGGTGGAATTATAACAATATATAACCGGTACCTAATTTTTTTATGTATTTGACATTATGTGATGAGTATTGTGTGTTAATTTTGACATTTTATTCATACCTATATAGGTAATAATAAAATAAAATAAAAAGCATTTATTTCAGGCAACTAATAGCACCCATACAAAACAAAACACACACACACAGGAAATACACATTTTACACTATCGGACATAGCGAGCAACATGTCTGCTACAGCAATGTCCGATTTATGGGCAATCAAATCTGCCGGCAATCATCGCCAGAACTGTATTGGAGCTGCCCCGCACCCTGAGCACCAAGGACGCGCACCGCTTAATATAACAAACAAATTTCTATGACAAATTCTTATTTTATAATTTTTAATATATTTTCTACACCGGCTACATCTTGTATACAAGTACCATATACTCGGAAATAAATGAATTATTATTATTACGAAACGCAAACAAAAAAAAAACATCCTAATCATTTGGTCCGTAATTTAATAATACACAATTTAACTTGCAGGGGATCATCAGCAACTGCGGCCATCAGCGTCGCACATAAAGCTAGCCAAGAAATACAACATCGAAGTGTCGCTATTCGAGCGCATGATCACGAACGGCATCCACAGTCGCCGGCTGAACGTACAGGTGAGTTTACACTGGAATATTGAACGAGCCAGGGGCGCCGACTCCGTGGGTGCTCGGGGGCTCGAGCACCCATGAGAAATTAACAGTGGGTGCCGAGAACCCCTGAGAATGGACATCAAGAAACAGATCAGTAATCGCCTTTTAGGGATGGGCGTTTTTTCATTACCCGTCAACCCGTTTAGCGCAGTGGTTTAGAGCGCCGGTTGAGACGCAAGGGTCGCGGGTTCGATTCCCGCACCAACACAAATGTTTGTTGATGAAACTGATATTTGTGTTGGGTTTGGGTGTTTGTGGTACCTTTATTGTTCCTGGTTTCCACAGTACAAGTGAAAACTTTAGTTTGGGACCAGGACAATGTATGTGATGTTTTCTCAATTTATTATTATTTATTAAATCAGTCAATCAGCCGGTCGATCAGTGTGCATTTCTCTTCTCACACTTCGCCACTTTTTCGAGTCACCAAATGAGCATGAGCACCCATGAGGTTTTCTAAAAGACGACGCCGCTGGATCGAGCATTTCCACATGGACCGAGGGATGACCCGGTGAGGGTCGTGGGAATCCGATGGATGCTAGACGCACAGGACCGGTCGTTGTGGCGACGCTTGGGAGAGGCCTATGTTCAGTAGTGGACGTCTTTCGGTTGAAATGATGATGATGATGATGATTTCCACGTAATGTAACGTAACCTTCTTACGAATGATACACAATCAAGCCAAGTCCACCAGCAAGACCCGCCTTGAAGATTTCGAGGTTTTCTGTTACCCATTCGTACAGAGATAATATCTTTTTTTTTTAATAATATAAATTGGTGCTTGACTGCGATCCCACCTGATGGTAAGCAGTGATGCCATCGTTGATGGTGAGGCGCACTGATTGATTCCACTAGTTTATGAGGAGCCTATTAACTCTAGCCTTGAAGACATCCAAATTATAATCGGACGGGAAGAACGCAGCAGGCAAATTGTTACAGTCATTCTACGTACCTACGCGGTATAAATGACGAGGCGAAACGCTTAGTTTGGACCGTAGAGGTTTCAAAAACGTAAGGGAGGATACTCGCCGTACGTAAGGTGATGGCGAAACTTGGTCGTGTTATGCAAAAAACCTTAGTTGAAGTTATAAGTCGTAACAAAGCGTTGATAATAATATTAATCGAAACTCATTGCTCTGTGCGCTGAGTTCGAGTTGTTTTTACGTTAACGCGATCGAAAATTTTACCGTATTTGGCTTTCTGATTGGTTAAGAATTTGGAGCGAGCCAATGGGAGCGCCAAACTTCATAAACGTGTCGATCGCGTTAACGTAAAACGAACTTGCACTAGGCACACTGAGTACCTAGTGCGAGTTTTTTTTATGACGTTCGGCGCTCTCATTGGCTCGCTAGAATTTCTTAACCAATCAGAGAGCCAAACGCGGTAAACGTGTCGATCGCGTTAACGTAAAAGCAACTCGCACTCAGCGTGCTGGATCATAAAGGAGTGTCGTGTCACATTAGAGCGACTCGACTGTCTGTTATAAACAAATCCTCTAATCTTTACTCACGTTACAGCACCGCATGCGACCAGAGATCGCCGCGCTCATCTCTCCACACATATACCCTGACTTGGCGAATCACCCGTCCGTGGAAGGGTTCAGGAACGTGCCGGGGATTGAGAAAAACTTATATTTCTTTACACACGACTATAGAGAAGAGGTAGGTTCTACCTATTTATTATTGCAGTGTCTACCCAGAAAAGGTAGGAGACTGAGGTGTACATTGTCATTATATTGTACTGTGTAAAAGCTTGCGCAGGCGAGAGACTTAATCTGCAGAGGACAAAAATCCTTGAATTGCGAATAAAATGTACGCCAAGAACTTGTCGCGGACAACGGGCTCAATTGGGGTTGCCAATCGTACTCTAAAATAGAGTATTGCACTCTATATCATGTAGTGTAGGTGTACTCTATAATTTATAACACTAATAGAGGACGCTAAAATACTCTTTTTACTGTACTAGTGCTAGTCACGCATCATGATGCATACATATTATAACCAAAAAATTCGACTTTACTGAGAGGCCTTTTGTCACGAATGCGAAGTTGCGAGAAGAGAGGAACAGGGCTTCATTGAAATTGATTAAAAATGAGCTTCTGATCTATATAAACATTCTAACTCTAAGATTGTTTGGAGTTGTACAATTCTTTTAAAAACAATGAAAAATTGTGATGTGCTGCAAAAAGTTCCAAAAATACCTTTTTAATTTTTAAAAATAAATAATACTCTTTTTTTATAAGTCCATACTTTTTATTTACCTCCTTTGAAATCAGATGTAGGTATTCTATTTCTTCTAATAAAAGTTGGCAACCCTAGGCTCAACGCACCCAGTGTGCAAACATTTTTTGCTCAAAATTTAGTGAAGCTCGCACTATAGAAGCAAATATTCTCAGATTACGTTGTGTTCTACGCAGACTAAAATTCACTGTGTTCGATGCTGTACCTAGTCATGTTAGTTCTATTTTTATCGGGGACTCCCCCATACTTTTGTCTAGTCTGGTCTATCGATGACCTCGGTTGTTCGGGTGACTTTTCGTAAGCGGTACTTTTAATCCATTGTGCGCGTTAGTCAATACATTTGTTACGGATTTATTATAAAGGACGAAAAAGTACGTCGGGGATTGTCCCTCGGTTGCGCAGGCCTTAACCTTCACTAATTGAACACTTATCTATATACTACAATTCATATATTTAAGTTGGACTTCCTAATAGTTCGTCAATACTTCTTTGGGTATATTTTCTGAACTTGACACTTTTTGCCCAAACGAATAACTTTTCTAGTTGTTTTTCTACAATGATATAGTATCATTGTAGAAAAACAACTTCTCTCTTCGCGATTTACGATTGGGGAAATAACTTGCATGATTTGTGTCAGTGAGTGAGTTTCGACAACCAAACCATACCGCCATGATTGCGATAGGTTAGAACTTTGACCTGTAGACTATGTGCAAGCTAGATAGGGGTTGTAGGTAAATCATTAGATATTATATGACTGTACAACAATAACGCCTTCACTAAAAAAGGCATCTTAATAACGTAAAACTAAATACCATAATTTTTTTTATTAAACATTGCAGCATTGTAGTCATTATCAAGATATCTAGAGAGCTAAAGACATTTTAAGCTGTTGATCCCCGCATTAACGCCGGCGTTCACGCGCCATTGTCTTACTATTGTGTCTCTAATTACGCACTCAAAAGGTTAAAGTGTTATAATTTAAAATGAATTGAAACCCTAATGAAGTTTCTTTTGTTTCAGACACAACTTGAAAGTAACAGCAAAGCTAATCATAAAGAAGCGGACATGGCACTCGCTTTGGCAAATTATCTGATGCAGCAAGGGTACACCTCTGACGACATAACAATTCTTGCCGCGTATTCAGGACAAATGTTTTACATGAGAAAAGTATGTATAATAGTGAATTTCTACATTAGACCGACGCATTTGTGGGCCACGCCTGATTTGTACGTACGAGTTCATATAAAATGTATGGAGACCGACGCGCCCAGATCGGCGTACGTGGCCCACGTGTGCCCATGTAGAACCTTTAGTTTATCATCAGTTAAGTCTTGAATTTTCTTCTAAGTACCTACTTCACTTCAGATCCAATCTATTTAGAAACTTACTAATCCTAAATGTTGCGTTTATTTTATACTAGCTTCTACCAGCGGCTTCGTCCGCGTGAGTGTTGGTTATTGCGTACGCGAAGTCGAAGCCGATGACGGATAAAAAGTAGCCTATTGCCATCCTTGGAGTTTAAGCTTCCTGCGTACAAAATTTCATCGAATCGGTTCAGTAGTTTAATCGTGAATTTCGCAATTATAAAATTAAAAGTATACCTAGATTAGATTCTATCTCATAACCTGCTTGATAGTCGAAAATTATCAAAAGGGAACGTACTTGGTATTCTATTTTTATCAATACAAATGCATCTAAATAGGTTTAGCGATTTAGGCGTGAAACGAAACAAACACACACATTCACATCTATACTAAACACTATAACATACTTCCGTTGTTGGGGAAGCTACCGGCCTTTAGGCTTAACGCGTCACTTGGGCCCATCTGAACGGTTTGGGGATACCGCACGGTCTCCCGCAAAGCGGCGAGCCTCTTTGCCGGGTTGCCACTGTGGGACCTGGAGGCAACAGTCCTTGTATGCATGCATAAACGAGTTGTGCATGGAGATGCAATGCCAGGGTCAACTATGCTGCCGCGACAAATCGCAGCGATGGCCGCAAACATACGCCGCCCTAGGAGACGCCCCGGGCGTCGGGATTCGCAGGACGATTTTCGGCCATCGTAGGCGCGGTTTTGTAGACAACAATGAAATGAGTAGCTCTACCCGTCTGATAAAGACCGAGCTCGTGTAGTCGACGGCGCGTAGTGTTCCACGCGCGTCTCATAGAGATGTCAGCAAACCCTAGAGGTCCAGCAGGGTCGATGCCCGCTGGGACTGCGGGGAATATCTGAAAAGAAAACACGCGGTTCTAAAACGCAATGGCCAACTGAAGGACACAGATGTGGTTTTAGTCAGTAAAAGTCTGACACGCCCTCTTGCTCCACCCTACAGCGTCAAAGTCATTGAATGATTTCCCACCACAAAAAAAGTACTAAGTAATGTAGTAAAACGGCTTTTTTTTGTTTGTTTAAATAATCTCTGGAACTATCAATCGCATTGGAAAAAATCTCTATGGGATAGCTAACTTCATGACGAATACTTACTACTTAAAGGTTATGTTACATCACGTTTCGGGCGGAGCAGTAACCAAAGACGCGGGTAAATCCGCGGGGCACAGCTAGTTTATAATACTAGTATGGTTGGAGAATTCGTGCTATATATGTTAGATCCATCGATATTTAACTTTCATTGATCGTATGGTCATCTACACTAGAGTTTTGTTCAACACTGCTTAGTTATCTCGATTGCAACAACATAATTGCGCCAAACCAATACGGTTTTAGGAGAGGCGTATCAACAGAGGATGCTGTTCTTGAGCTAACAAACCAAATTGTTAAGAATCTTGATTCTAGGACTAAAACTATAGGTATATTTCTTGATTTAGCCAAAGCTTTCGACACGGTCTCAACTCCCATCCTTCTACGTGGTTTAGAAAGCATAGGTATAAGAGACATAACTTTTAACCTCTTCCGGGACTATCTGACAAACCGTAGCCAAAGAGTTAAGGTAGAAAACTACATCAGTGAAGATGTGAATCTGACCTTTGGCGTACCACAGGGCAGCGTGCTGGGTCCTACCCTTTTTCTTATATTTGTCAACAGATTGTGTCAGCTGTCAATCCCTAATTGTAAAATACTTGTATATGCAGACGATACTGCACTTATCATTAGTGGAGAAACATGGGAATCTGCTCACGAAGCAGCTGAAAATGCTCTTCGTATAGTGATGGATTGGCTTTCATTAAATTTACTTACGCTAAATGTCTCTAAAACACACTATGTTCCTTTCTCAGCGAACTCTGCTTCACAGCCTAGTATGCCAGATGTTAAAGCCCATAGTTGTCACCCCGAACTGACCTCTTGCAGTTGCCCTACTATCCATAAAAGCTCTTGTGTTAAATACCTGGGGGTGCACATCGATAACATATTGAGTTGGCAAAAGCATATCAGTGTGATGGTTATGCGAGTTCGTAAACTGATGTTTCCTATGAAAAAACTAAGAAAAGTAGTTCCTGACCGACTGTTAAAAACTATTTATTTTGCACTAACTCAGTCACTTCTTACTTATTGCATATCTGTCTGGGGTGGTACATTTAAAACGTATTTACTTCACCTTGAGAGGGCACAAAGAGCTGTCCTAAAAGTCATGCTTAACAAACCTTATGTATACCCGACTACCCAACTCTATAAAGACATATCTGTACTCACCGTCCGACAGCTCTGTGCACTTAACATAACGTTACGTTTTCACTTATCATTGACTTATGATCCAAGGTTACTAGAACAAAATAAACGACGTAAAAATCCTGTATGTCCAGCTGTCATCACCAAAACTGCCCTGGCGAGGCGAAGCTACCCAAGTCTTAGCACCCACCTTTATAATACTATAAACGAAGCTTGCAACGTGTATCCTTTGCCTAAATTTAAATTTAAAATTGTAGTTAGTAGTTTTCTCCAAAAGTTGACGTACGACGAGACTGAGAAACTATTTGCAGGAAAAACTTACGAACGCCGCTTCTAAAAAAAAAAAAAAAAACTTAAGTATATAAAACGGTCCTTTGCTGTCTGTTTTATACTGAGACATATACGAATACTTACAAAACATCACATACACCTATCCACACACTTACACACACTTCCACACACACCCATTTCTTGCTTACAATCTTATATAAGTCTTCTAAATGTTTTATTGTTTATTTTAAACTAAGTTTTGGCTTGTGAAAACTAAAAGGTGCAGCAAATTTGTGAATTAACGTAAGGGGAAGGCGCCTGTGTCTGTAACACAGTTTATACTAGCACAGACACAGACGTTCACTCTGTCTCAATTAATGCATAACGTTGTATTGTACTAAATTGTTTACATGTTCGATTGAGATGGACAAATTGTATTTTGGCTTTGTGAATAAACGATTATTATTATTATTATTATTATTATTAACAGGAACGCCAGAATTATGCTGGTTTAAAACACGTTCAAATCACAGTAGTCGACAATTATCAAGGAGAGGAATCCAAAATCATAATTTTATCACTTGTGAGGAATAATGAAGAAAATAAAATTGGATTTCTTGGAACAGACAACAGGGTTTGTGTTGCCCTGTCGCGAGCAAAAGAAGGTTTGATCAAATGTTTAACGAATGTTTATGAAATGTTTTATATTTAACTTCATCATCGTCATCCTCATTTCAGCCGAAACACGTCTACTGTTGGACATAGGCCTCCCCCAAGTGTCGCCACAAGGAACGGTCCTGTGCATCTCGCATCCTTTGCATTCCCGCGACTCTCACCAGGTCATCGGTTATCTTGTGGGAGGCCTTCTAACGCTACGTCTTCTTACATAACTTTAATGTGTTTTTTTTTTAAATTAAAATATGGCTACTAATATTCGTACTATTACCTACTTGTAGTTTTACAATCGCAATAAACTTTTGACTTTGACCTCTTCCTATCACTTTTTGTAACGAAGAAACGAAAGAGAAACGTCTTACTAAAAAAAGTGATTTTCATCTGCTAAACCATTTTCAGGATTTTACATTTTTGGAAACATCAAAATGCTGAAAACAGCAAAATCAGACTTATGGAGCAAAATAGCAACGACATTAGAAAATAATGGTTCTTTGGGAACCACACTGGTCCTGAAATGTCAAAATCATCCGGACCAAGTAACAACGGTAGGTAGAATCTGAGTACATTATGTAGGTACGTAACATTAGGTAGCTAACTTTAGGTCCCTAACATTAGTTATTATAATGCAATGTTAATGAGTTTTAACTATTTATTTTATTTAAATTAATATAATATTGAATTTTTGCATTAGATTTAATAATGTGACAATAATGCCATACCTAATCAATTTAATTTTATTTAAATTTGGACATTCTATCTGTAATTTTATTGGATATCTATGTAATGTTTAGTTGTATTTGTTTACGTACATTTTGTTATTAACATAATTGTAAGTGCCTACTTTCTAACACAAAATATGGATCTTGTATCTGAAGCAAATAAATAAATAAATTAGGTACCTAACTTTAGGTCCCTAACATTAGGTCCTAAATTTTGGGGGTTCCACATAATTAGAACTGAACTCAATTTTTTTTTTCCATCTGACCCATACGTGTGGGGTATCTATGGATAGGTCTTCAAAAATGATATTTAGGTTTCCAATATCATTTTTTTCTAAACTGAATAGTTTGCGCAAGACACCTCCAAAGTGGTAAAATAAACTGTTCGTGCTATGTCGGTAACCTTGGTTCTCCTCTCCTTCGGATATCCTCATTCCTGATTCGATCAAGCAAGGAAACTCCGAGCATAGCCCTTTCCATTGCCCTTTGGGTGACTTTAAGCCTTCTGATGAGGCCCATTGTAAGCGACCACGTTTCGGAGCCATATGTCATCACTGGCAACACGCACTGGTCATAGACTTTCGTCTTGAGACACTGTGGTATATTGGACGAGAAGATACCGCGCAGCTTCTCAAACGCTGCCCAGCCGAGTCGGATTCGACGATTGATCTCTTTCTCGAAGTAAGACCTTCCCAACTGGACCGTCTGTCCCAGGTAAACGTAATCGTCTACAACTTCGAGTGTCGAGTCCCCGATCTTGATAGGAGTGGGTGCTACATGGCTGTTTACCATGACTTTGGTTTTGTCCATGTTCATTCTTTCGGAAGCTCTACTGAGATCACCAAGAATGGAGGATTCCATTGGTGCCGTGAACCGGAGAAATAACGTCTCCCTGCCTCACGCCCCGCTGCAAAAGGATAGGTTTCGAGGTCTGGTCTTGGAGTCGGACTGACATGGTGGCGTTTTTGTACAAACACTTCAGCACTTCGATGTACCGATAGTCAATTTGGCACCGTTGGAGAGACTGCAGTACAGCCCAAGTTTCAATCGAATCAAAGGCTTTCTCGTAGTCCATAAACGCCAAGCAGAGAGGCTGATTATACTCCTCAGTCTTCTGTATAACCTGCCGTAGCGTATGTATGTGGTCCACGGTGCTGAAGCCTTTTCGAAATCCGGCCTGTTCGGGAGGCTGGAAGTCGTCGAACCTGCGCACGAGACGATTCGTGATGACTCTGGAAAACAGCTTGTAGACATGGCTCAGAAGCGAGATGGGCCTGTAATTCTTAAGCAGGGCATTATCGCCCTTCTTAAAGAAGAGTACCACCACGCCTCTGCTCCACGCCTGTGGCGTTTTTCCCTCGAGTATGACGGAATCAAGTAGCTTCTGAAGGGCCCTAAGGACCGGTTTTCCACCCGCCTTCAGGAGTTCGGCCGTAATTCCGTCCTCACCCAACGCCTTGTTGTTTTTCAGCTGCTTCAGAGCCATCCTAATCTCGTACAGGCTGACGTCCGGGATATCTTCGGTATAGTGTCAAGTCAATCTAGCTCTTGGGTCGTTTGCTAGATTTTCAGCGGGTTTAGAGATAGACGTGTATAACTGTCCATAAAAAGCCTCGATCTCTCCCAGAAGCTCCGATTTGGTGGATATGACTCTGCCATCGTCGGTCTTCAGTTTCGTGAGCTGGCTTTGCCCAATAGACAGATCTCGTGCAAATACTTTAGAGCTCATATTCCGCTCAATCGCATCCTTAATCCTTGCGGTATTAAAGCGGCGAAGGTCGCGTTTCAGAGACTTCGAGATCTGTCTATTGAGCTGCCGCTATAAGCACGCATCGTCTGAAGACTGCAGAATCATTTCACGCCTTTTCTTCGTTAGCTCGAGGGTCGGATCAGAGAGCCTCTTGTTCTTATTTGTACGGTGAGTCTTGAAAAACTTAAGACCCGACCGTATGGACAGTTTCCACGAACCCATCGTTATATTCGTCCACGGAGCTTCCTAGGCACTCGAAACGATTGTGGAGTTCCAAGCTGAAAGCTCTCGGGGTTTTGGATCTGGATCTGTGCTGGACGGAGCGTAGATTTCATCAGTCGAGACCTTTCAAGCTTAATATTAATATTCAATGTGCTTCTTACCACACGGTGATCACTTCCAGTTTTCACCGCGTTGATCACAGAGACATCATTGAATATTTGCATTTTCGTCGACAGGATGAAGTCAATCTCATTTCTAGTTGCACCGTCAGGACTTTGTCAGGTCCACCTTCTATTCTCATGCTTTTTGAAGAAGGAATTCATCATGTAGAGGCCCTCCTTCTCCATAAAGCTAGCCAGTAGGTGTCCCCGGTGATTCCGACGTCCAAATCCAAATTGCCTCACTCGCAGCTCGTCACCGTCTCGTTTGCCCAGTTTCGCGTTAAAGTCCCCCATGACCACGGTGAAGTGAGTCTTATAACCATGTATGGCTCTGGATACATCCTCATACATGGTCTCTACTTCGTCATCGGGGTGTGTCGAGGTTGGGGCATAAACCTGTATGACCTTCAGCGAATATCTTGATGATATTCTGAGTATAATATAAGGTACGCCACCCTGGTGGACACACTCTCGATCTTCACTACATTGTTCACAAGGGACCTGTGGATGAAAAACCCGACACCGCCCTGGGACTGCCGGTCACCCTCCCGGAAATAGAGCAGGTTACCGGATTTGAGAATTATCGTATCCTTCCCCTGTCTTCGGACTTCAGACAATCCCACAATACTCCATCGTAACCTGCTCAATTCCTCCTCATGTTCGGTGATCTTCTCGTCAGTCCTCAGTGTGCGCGCGTTAAAAGTTGCCAGGTCGTTTTATAAATGGGTAGCCAGATCCCATCTGGAGATTCTTCGCACCCCTTGCCTCGTCGTGGCCTTGACCGCTACCGGAGTCAAGTGTAGACGGCCTGCCGGGCACTAGGGGCCATTTTGTCATTCTGATTTTCATTTTGGGAGGGGTTGCCATAATCGCCACGCTTGGCAGACGGGTTGGCGATCGCAGTTTGGTTGTTGTAATGCTCATAGGATGCTGCTGCCCATTCTCTGGTCGCCTCTTACGACACCCTCGGGAAGACATGGGATGGTGTTTTTCTTTACGTCCGGACACCATACGGACCTTCTAAAATAAGAGAATAATAAAACTAAAAAAAATATATAATGTACATTACCATGCAAACTTCGACCGAAAATTGGTTTGAACGAGATCTAGTAAGTAGTTTTTTTTTAATACATCATAAATCGTAAACCGCAATTTACCTTTCAAGTTTGTACGGAACCCTCACTGCGCGAGTCCAACTCGCGCTTGCCCAGTTTTTTTTTTTTATTGTTAATAGATTTGTAACATTATTAAGGTACGTAACATTAGGTATCTAATTGATACTCACTGTCTGACTCGCATTCTGTTGAAACTACTATTTTTCCAATACAATAAATATATATATTTTTTTTATGGACAGGCTCGTGTTTGACCACTATCTCACTTGGCAAGCGATGATATGGTCAGCGATGGAGCACGCTTACCTAGAAGTAACTTATTCACTTTAGACATAAAGACCCCTAGGTTGTACCTAACTATCAGGAACCACAGACTCCGGCAGGGAAATCTACTCCTTAGTCGTACGCGCGATGAATGTGTTCCCAAATGTTGTATGGGTGGGATGTCCACCATGTACTTACTCGTGACTTTCGCCGAACGTTTGATGGTCCGATGACGGAACGGGCTTACTCGAATAGATAGGAATTCTACTGTTTTCTATTATTGGGTTGCAGATTTCGACTCCAGAGGATTTCAACAAGTTGCCACCGGAAGGCGGATGCTATGAGAAGTGCAACTACCAGTATCATTGCGGGCACAAGTGTCAACTGTACTGCCACGGCTACGACCGCGAGCACATTAATACGTTGTGCACTATGAACTGCGAAAGGTACCAAGAATCCGAGATTACTATATAGGGTGACTGGCATTGCACTGACTGGCAAACCTGAAATTGCGAAAAAAAATCAGCTGTTCAGTACATTTATGTTTGCCTAATGTACTGAACAGCTGATATTTTTTTCGCTATTTTGGCTTTGCTCCCATAGTAAAAGTTGTTGGTTATCATGAGCACAATCACGTGTTTAAGAATCGTAGGTACACTAATTACCAGTCACCCTATATACTGTTGGAACAAAAATATCCTATTAAGTTTGTTCTATTCAAACCCATTCTTTTTAAGTCTTTTGCAGTATTAATAGTCATTTAATTAAATAAAATACACATTACTAAAGGCGATATTTGTGCCAATAAATGCAAATTATAAATTCAAGTTTACTTGGTACTTGTTCTATCAGCTGCCGTGGGGTTTCGAGTTCGATTCCCAGTTCGGCTAAAATGATATTAGGTGTTTTCGATGTAAGATTTCTTAGTGGCAGCACGTAGTTTGGACGTATATAGGTCGTGTTATACCCGTGACCCATGATACCGTTAGTGATGCGCCTGATCTCACTCTAGGGCTAGATGAGTAGGTATAGGGCCTGTGTTTGTGGACACACTTGCTTATATCCGTTGAGATTGGCTGCCATAGCCGAAATTCGATCAGTAGGAGACTACTAGGAGTTCTATTCCGTACACTCTGCCAAGAGTCATGCTTAGAAAGGTACACAGGACCTTTCTACCTGGTCTACATCAGATTACGACCTACTTACTGTAATGATATTATTTATTTTTAGAGTTCTATGTGACCTCGGTCATGTGTGCCCATTGAAATGCTGCGCAGATTGTCAACCGTGCAAGGTGCTCGTAAAGAAGACTCTTCCGTGTGAACACGAAATGGACATTTATTGCCATCGTGATCCCGACGATCCGAAGAACAAATGTCTTACCAAAGTTGGAGTTACATTACCAAACTGTGGTCATGAGGTAAGAGAGATATAGTAAGATAGTAGTTGGTAGTTTTGAGTTGAGATACACGAATACTGACAAATGCTTGCACTGTCTGGATAGTTCCACTCAAATCTATGTAGGTAGTTCTTTCCTCCTCACTGAATTTGTACTACCCACAGTACATAATAAACGAAGAATTTTTGTAAGTTAATTATCTACGTTGCGATAAATAAATACTTAGTGTCATCCAGTAAAGATTGTTTTTGATACAGAAAAATATTTGATATTTCTACTTCTATTGGTGTAGTGGGTGTAGTGGTTAGTGGCCCTGACTGCTATGCCGGAGGTAGTGGGTTCGATTCCCACCCAGTACAAATGTTTGTTTGATGAGCACGATCATTTGTTCTGTGTCTGGGTGTAATTTATCTATAATATGTATGTATGTATTTAGAAATATATATTTCTAAATACATACATACAAAGTATGTTTATCAGTTGTCTAGTACTCATAACACAAGCTCTGTTTAGCTTGGGACAAGACGGCTTTGTGTGATAGTTGTGGAATATTATTATATTAGGTTTATTTATGTTAATTGCGCTATAATGGCTTTTAGACCCAGATGTACCGAAGCGCGCTCGGGCGTTGGGGAGTGCAATCTCCTTGAATCTTAGGAAAAATTACAATTTCTGTTGATATCTATATTCAAATTACGTTTTCTAATGGTTGATTTATTTTGATTTATTAATATTTACGCGCAATTCCTCATTATTTTGTTTTCATCAAAGTTTTTTATGTCCTGTGTGAAGGAACTTGTAAAGGAATTACGTAGATGATTTTTATTTACTATTTGTTTGAACCATTTCTGATCTGGACATCTTAACATTACTGGAAGAATCTGATGTTGATTTTAGCAAATCAAGATCCCACTTATTATCACTAGGTAGGTACGCAAGAACAGTATTCCAGTGATTCGTCAAAATCCTATGATAGTGTTGAGTCACCAGCTTTATTAAACACTTCTATAATTCGTCCTACTGGCTCTGGTTTACGGCGAGGATGATTTCCTTGTCACCGTCGAAGGTCTGTTCAGCCAGATTGCGGACAATCTCGACCTGATGGTTGTGGATTTATGGACGGGAAATTGAAGCCACTCGAAATTAATTTTTATGAACCTTTAACTGAATTTTTAGGAATAAAGAAAAAAATAAAATATTTTATTTAAATAAGGCTTGTGGAAAAAAAATTTTTTTTTCTATAATCCTTACTTTGAGTTCACGTATTTTATTTTCTTTAACTACTGACTACTATCTATTATGTATACAGAACATAATAGTCAGTATCCTACATCAACAACCTGTATCTGTCCTGATAGTAGAACATAAGGAAAATCCTTTTATTAAAGGTATAGAATTTTTTCATTTACGGTTTGAATTCATTTATTTCTAAAGATTACTTAGTGTTTACATTTAGTATGAAATAAGAAGGTAATTGATAAAAAAAATTGTATTATCTACCGCCGTGCGGCGCGTTGACGCGCTCGATGTGCGGTGACTCGTTAGCTTTGTTTTTATGTTTGAAATCTAAGGACACGTTTACACTAGGAACAAAAAAATTTATTACTTAGTTTAATTAAGTTTATTATATTATTATTTAAAAAGTAACCCCCCCACATGACAAATTGTGAACCTGAATAAAATCTGACATTAAAAGTGATCCCTGTAGTGTGAGGAGGTTAAAAGACTATCTCAGACACTTCTCTGCATGGTTCTCATAATTATGATTTTACCATTGCATGTTGACTGTATAGACTTTAAAAAAGAAATTTGACCTTGTGGGTGTTTGTTTCGGTATTTCTTGTCAGAGTAGTCGGCTGGCTAACACCGGCCATATCTAGTTTAAATAGACATGTAAAGTGTTACCTATTGCAAAATAAAAACCATTTATCATTTTTAAGTTTGAAAAGAGGGAATTCCGTCACAAATAATTAGCCTGGAATTTTGGTTTTAAACCTAGACGTGAGATAATGTTTGAATAACAATTCAACATTAAATTACGCGATCTTAAACAAAATTGTTTCTGGGTTCGATCACGTCTTAATTTTTTTCTCTTATAATCCATTAAATTACAGGCACAGAAAGATTGCTACCAGGATATAAAGAAAGTGAAATGTTTGATGCCCTGTGTGTATCGTTTGGAGGAGTGCGGCCACGTGTGCGGCCGCTATTGTCATGTCACCGATGATCCGAATCATGAGAAAGTGAGTGGATTGACTTTTGTACCGCTATCTATCAATATACTTACTCACATAAAAGATTTTTGAATGATGAATAAACATTTTTTCTTTCTTTAACCCTTAAAACGCCCGCGTCGGATTGGTCCGACGATTGTTTTCGCGTTCTATTTGCCAGAGTCGTGTGTTTGCGACTAAGTACTCGCATCTCGTTTAGCTCTTCAATCCCTATAGGTGACAGAAGAGCTGACGAGATGGAGTATTTGGTCGTGGATGTGCGACCCTGTCACAATAAACGCGAGAGTGTTTGCCAGATTAATGTCTCATTTTGTCGCCTTGTAGCTCGAACCACTCCCGAAACCGCGTATGCTAACGATGTTCAACGCGTTCATGAAGACCAGCCCAGTATTAGACTTGTTTGCTGATAAATGGAAGACGATATTGTTTAGAAATTTTACGGTTCTATGAGAAGACAGAGTGAAAGTTTGTTATTGTTTGACTTATTTATCGGTACTAAATAAGTTTAATGCAAAAATTACTTTGATTTTTTCAGTACATATGCACCAAACCGTGCGCACGAGCCAAAGCAGGTTGCGTAGCCGAACTGATAGGAGACCGAGGGGATCATCAATGCAGGAAGACTTGCAACGAGAAATGCGATGACTGTAACGTCCAGGTACGGTTATTGTTATATAAATGTTACATTTGATTGACTTATGTTTTCGAGCCGTTTGGGGTTGAAACTTTTGGGCCGTGGGGTCCGAATACTCATATGCTTTTTAAAGAATTAAACAAACGCCTAGTTGACACTGCGCGTGACACAAGTGCTGGCTTTTACCTCGGTCATAGGTTAAGCATTGCCATACAATGTGACAATGCCGCCAGTCTTATGGGCACACTTCCAGTGATGTTGAAAAATTTTTTGACGCCATATTTTATATTTTTAGCTAGGAGTTTTGTCTTTAGTGTAGTTTTAATTAGTTATGTGTTTTTATTGTTATATGTTAAACAAATCTGTACTAATATTATATAGCTAAATAGTTTGTTTGTTTGGTTGAACGCGCTAATCTCAGAAACTAATCGTCCGATTTGAATAATTCTTTCAATGTTAGATAGCTCATTTATCGAGGCAGTTTATAGGCTATATGACATCACTAGGGAATCCAATCCCGCATCAAAATCACGTTCCCGTAAGCTTGCGGGATTGAAGTCATCAATCCAATAAAAAACTTTTTACAAAAAAAAATACAACCGACTTCAATGTAAAAAACACTGAAAAGTGCAAAATAACTTTAATTTCGGAAGTCGGTGTTTCTATAATAGTTTTGTCTCTTCGTTATTTAACACCGACTTCCGAAATTAAAGTTATTTTGCACTTTTCAGTGTTTTTTACATTGAAGTCGGTTGTATTTTTTTTGTAAAAAGTTTTTTATTTTTCACTTTTTAGTTATGGTACCACCACTAAAAAGTACCCCTCAGCCATACTTAAATGCCTTATAGCCAGATTGCATCTCATGACAATTCTAATAATACCAAACACGGTTAGATTAAATTAATTTATTACAGAGTTCCGGTGCCTAACTTCAGGCTTCATCATCAGATCAGTTCGATATATTACCCCTCTTCTTTCAGTCAGTCATCGACTACACGTATAAACAAAGCAATTTTACTTGTTACGACAGTTCTGCTGTGCTCCCATGAGGAGTTCTGTTTCATATCTACGAAGTTCATGATCAGATCATAACAATATTTCTATGGGACCAACTTGGAAGCATAACCTTTCATAAAAAAAAAAAAAATATTTCAAAATCAGTCTATAATTGACCGAGAAATCGGTGAACATACATAAAAAATAAAAATAAAAAACATACATTCAGCCGAACATACGAGTATAACCTCCTCCTTTTTGAAGTCTGTTAATAAAATGTAATAGTTTTTAATGGCATATTTATATTTTTCTACTCATATTCGCTTTGAACATAATTAGTCTTAAATGTAGGTACCTTTATTGTATTCTTAAAAATGAGTTTTGTACGTTTATTGGTACTTTTATTTATACTTCACGGCGGAACAGCTGCTCAAACTTTATCAAGCTCAAGTTCGATCGTGTATGGAATACTGCTTTCATCTTTGGGATGGGTCTGCCAAATACCAGCTTGATGCTCTGGAGTCGATTGAGAAGCGAGCCAAGACGATCATCGGTGATGATGCACTTGTCGAATCAAAACTCCAAAGCCTTGAGCACCGACGCCGAGTTGCTAGCCTGTCGGTTTTCTATCGATTACACTTCGGGGAGTGTGCGTTGGAATTGCACAATTTAATTCCACCAAGTCCATTCCATCATCGGACCACTAGACGTACGGCGTTGCGCCATCGGTACATGGTGGACATCCCACCCATACGTACAAAGCGTTTTGGGAACACATTCATAATGCGTACAGCTAAGGAGTGGAATTCCCTGCCGGAGTCTGTGTTTCCTGATAGCTACAACCTAGGGGTCTTTAAGTCAAGAGTGAATAGGTTACTTCTAGGCAAGCGTGCTCCATCGTCGGCCACATCATCGCTTACCATCAGGTGAGATAGTGGTCAAACGCGAGCCTATCAATAATAATAAAAAAAAAAGTTTTACAAACAGCAATGAATTCTCGTGATGTTTATTTTGAGATAGTCAATAGGTCGAAAAAAATCTTTAGATATCAACTAATTATTTCAGTAAAAAATAATAGAATGCACGATTCCTGTAAGTACCTAAGCCACGCGGACAAACTCACAGACAAACGTTAGTCAACAATAGAATCATAACTACTTAATTAATATATATTTCAATTAAGTGTAAAGCGGCCAGTAGGCCGCTTTGCCCGGTCCGCTTTGCCTTTTGACAACCAATTTTTATAAACTTTATTTTTCAAAAAGGAAAAAATGGAACCCTTATAGGATCACTTTTGTCCGTCCGTCCGTCTGTCTGTCTGTCTGTCAAGACCCTTTATCTCCGGAACGCGTAGACATATTGAGTTGTAATTAAAACCATATACTCAGGTCTGCGGACCCTTAAAGCTGCGAAAAAAAAGATACTGCCGTTTATGTTGCAAAAATCATATATTTCGACACTCTTAAGGGAATCAAAATTCATAGGGTACTTCACGTTGACCTAGAATCCTGAAATTTGGCATGAAGCAAGGTCTCATTGCACAAGTAAGTATAAGAAAAAATCTGAAAACTGTAAATTTGTAGTTGCGTCATAAAAAAAAAACTTTCTGCAATGCGGAAAAATCTTTGTAACTTAATTCGGGAATTGAACTGTTTTCATAGGAAAGTTTGTACGGAAAACTCAGTGGGGTCCGACTCGCACTTGCCCGGTTTTTTATCATACTCCGGAATTAATACTACACAGACAAAGCTAAATAAATAAGTAGGTATCCACAACGATACAATAGAAGCATTTAAATATTTAGAAAATTAATCAAAATAGGATGAACTTACCTTGTCTTTTTTTAAAGAAAACGTGCAATAGCAATATTTATGTCACTACAACTACCAGCCTTCTTCAACCGCCATCGCCATTAGTGCACGGGGCGGGGCTGGATGCTTACTATGCGCCAGAGTGGTATCATAGATTTGCCATTACAAATAACCGAAATATGAAGTGTGGCCGCTTTACCTCCTATGGCCGATATGAACTGACCTTCCCTATGTCTTTTACTTTTTAGGTTAAGAAAAAGAGATCGAATTGCAAGCACTCTGTGACTGTGGCATGCTCCAAGTCGCCTGACGACACTCCTTGTAATCAGAAATGTGCACGCACGATGCCCTGTGGACATTTCTGCTTAAAGAAGTGCTGCGAACCATGCGGAGATTGCAGACAAATGGCAAGTTTTCTTATTTTGTACACCTTCAAATTTTCTTGACTTTAATTGAAAAAAAACTTCTATTTTGATTTTAAGCCTTACAACCTGCTTAAGGATTTTGCATACTGTCCGTTCTTTTGAAATGCTAGTGTCTGTTGTATGTGAATCCTAAAGGTAGCCATACACGCTAGAGTATACCTATCAGGTTTGCCTGTACAGTCGAGTTATACAGGTAAACCGGAGCGTGTATGTTGCACAACTGTGCAGGTTTCCACACAATCTTACCTGACAGGTATAACTGTGCAGGCAAACCTGTTAGGTATACACACCCTAGCGTGTATGGCTACCTTAAGAGTGAACTGGCCAAGGCACACAAACAGTCGGAGCGTCAATATTGTGAAGTCGTTTAAAAATAAACATAACATATTAGTCCCTATCTTTCAATAAAAAAGGTGCGCCACTTGTTTCCCTTTTTGCCTCTTTATAAACATAATAATATCTACAATCGTGTAGACGATTCGATTTTTTATATTTGTATCAAAAAGCTTAAAAATAACTTCATCCAAAATCGCAAACAGAATAGAAGTGGAGAAACTGTCATGGCAACCGAGATGAAATTCAACCGAGCCGCATTGCGAAAAGGTAGTATGGAGCCGAGTGCTGCAGTGACAAATCACGTGTATCAAACGACGTTTTTCAATACACTACGAAGAAATAATTGCTCTGAAAATTACGACGCATTTTTGTTCATTTTGCACTGAAGAAAATTTTCCAAAGTTCCAATACATTTTAGTTTTGACTTAGATGGCAGTAGGCTATCGCAAGTATTTTCTGCTTCAATCACAATATCTCGCGGCGCGGCGTAGCACCTAAAGAATTCTCTTCAAAACTCATAATTCGAAATTGTAAAAATTTCGAATTATGAGTTTTGAAGAGAATTCTTACTTAATAGAATATAAATTGTGTTCATGAACAAAATATCAGAAATAAAAAAGATTAAATTACACAATAATTTGTTATTACCAACAAATTAATAATTAGCTGTGTTCTAAATTAAAACTAACTTATTTATTTGTGTTATTTTTGAAAAAAATGTCGAATTTAAGATTTGAAAAGAATATTTCAGATTCCATTGTGATTGAGGTAAAAAATACTTGCGATAGCCTGCTGCCATCCAAATCAAAACTAAAATGTATGGCAACTTTGGAAAAATTTCTTCAGTACAAAATGAACAAAAATGCGTCGTAATTTTTAGAGAAAGTATTTTTCGTAAGTATATTGAAAAACATCGTTTGATACACGTGGAGATTTGTCACTGCAGCACTCGGCTCCATAACACCGAATTTCGTCTCGGTTGCCAATATTTAAAATTAATGCTAATTGCTTCATTTAATAACCAATATTGATGCCGTTTTCAGAAAATTATTTATTTTTAGTGTTAATTGTTGTTTACTATTAAATATTGTACAAAAATAAATATCTAGGATAATATTAATACTCAATTATACATTACGCTGCGGAGATAGGGGTTAATATGCTACATCTTTCTATATATTTTGCTACGTACATTTTTAAATTGACGCTTCGAGTCTGGCTACGCGCAGAGCAATAGCTTTCAGTTGCAATCGCCCCCACTTTGATTCTTATTTTTGATTTCAGCTTTGATGAATAGCCATTTCGAGGTGATTCTTTACCATTTTTTTTGTATTTTTTAGGTCGATAAAGTAATACCTGAGTGTAACCATGTAATTAAATTACAATGCAAGCAAAGTCCCAATCATGAACTTTGCCATGAGAAGTGTAAGCGGCTGCTGGCGTGTGGGCACCCGTGCATGGACCGGTGCGGAGCTGTTTGTGACCGCTCGAAGTGTACCAAGCCTTTGTCTGTTGAGGTCTCCTCTCCTTGCGGCCACAAAGTCAAACTCCCATGCAATGTATCACCTTTAATGGTTAAAGGTAAATAATTTGTTAAACTCAACAACAGATGAGTTTAACAAATTTCTTTTCTTTCCTTCTCGTACATCTCTACTCGCGAGCACTTTGTGATTTCGAAAGCATCCCCTAAATATGCTTGTATAGTTTGGTCAGCTATTTAAATTCTTCATTTGATTACCGATACACATTATAGTCTTTAATGATGACTTTAACACGGCTAATGTGTGTCAATTGACTAAGCATGTCTGCCTAATAAGATACATAACATAAAGCTTTTTTTGTAGTTAGTAACGCATGGATTAACGTGATAACCGGCCGGATTTTGTTTGCTTGGTTTTTGTTAAGAATATAAGAGTTTTCACTTGGGTTTTTATTGTAGCAGCCCGTAATCTGCTAAAAGCAAAATCAGAGTAGGTACCTATAGGTACTTAAAATATGGTCTCTGTGAAGTTACGTGGGTCTAGGAATCCAGTATCTTCATTTTATGTTGGCTCTCTATTTCACCACATTCATATTTTAGGATCTCAATATCAGATCCACGTCGGATTATTATAATGGGGAATATGGATGCAATTGTTTCATTTGCTAAATTAAATAATTTTTAGAACGAAGTTAAAAAGCTTCAACGATGCTAATAAGATAGAGAAGTAGGACGTGGTCTTTGACGTCAAAGTACATCACGCCCATCATAAAAAATGTCAATATGATGGGAACGGCATGATGATGATGGGATGGGTATATTTTTAACTATTATTTTAGGTATTTCGTTTGCTTATCTACCAATTTTGATATTGTTTTCACTGTTATTATTCTATTGTTATTTTATAGACAAACTGGTTAGATATAACAAATATATTTTCCTCCTGCTAAAACCTCAGCTGCTGACGTGTGAGTCAGGAAGTACAGGCGTTTGCGTTATGAGGATCTAGCCCGAGTTCTTACACGTACTCGTTCATGTTAAGAGCGCCCAACCCGAGGTTAATTTCCAGTTTTCATTTTTCTAAAATTTTGAACGTTTTTAAAAAACATGTATTTTCCGGAAAAAGTTCTGTGAAATATTTGTAATGAGTGAGGTGGAATGACCGAATGCCAACAGAGCCTTCAAGCGCTTTCTCTCATTTTTCGAGTTGCCTCTTTAACAAACTTTGCGTTGGACGAATCAACAAGCTTTTAAACCATGTTCACGTTGACGATAGACGCATCGGGAAGAGCCCTCTTAACGTAAACGATTCGCTAATGTCAAAACGCTTGAAAAAAAGGTTTTCTTTCATTGTCGCCATACTGGGTCTATCCAGTTTCAATATAAATCGACGTTATGATATGTTAACGCGATTACATTTCAAAACTAGCACTAAGTAAAAACAAGTGCGAGTCGGACTCGCGCACTGAGGGTTCCGTACAAACTTACCTCTGAAAACAGTTCAATTCCCGAATTGAGTTACGAAGATTTTTCCGAATCACAAAAAAAAAATTCCTGACGCAACTACAAAAGATCATGACCAACGATGTATGGAAATCCGTCTTAAGTTGAAGCACAATAAATGTTTATTTAATATAGACTACACTTTATATACTATTAAATAAAAGTGTTCATTTTCACACAAACACCCGAGTTTTAAAGTAATTAAACAAAAACGGAGATAACCTACAAATTATGTCTAACCAACTCGCAACTTGTAAAATGACCACAGATCACTCATGTAGGTACAAAACAACATTGTTAGTTATCATCCGTCTGTCATCTCAGGTCAGGTCAGGTCAACGGGAAATACCCTATGAATTTTGATTTCCTTGAGAGTGTCGAAATACATGTTTTTTGCGACATAAACTGCCGTAACTTTTTTTTTTCGTTAACTCTAAAGTTTGATTTTTTTCACAACTTCAAGGGACCGCAGATTTGAGTATATGGTTTTAATTTCAACTCGATACCTAAACGCGTTCCCGAGATAACGGGTCTTGACAGACAGACAGACAGACAGATAGACGGATGGACAATTTTGAGGTACGGAACCCTAAAAATAAAAGATACTTAATAATAAATAAATAAGGCCAAATTTAATAGTGCAGCTATGCAGGTAACAGTGGTAACTGTGCAGGTGAGGTGAAGTCGGAGCAGCTGCCGCAGTACTGCAACGCTCCGTGCGGCGTGACACTGGCGTGCAAACACGTGTGCGCCGGCACGTGCGCGAGCTGTGCACAGGGTCGCTTGCACCAACCCTGCACGCAAAAGTGCAACCAGGATAACATCTGCGGACACCAGTAAGTCTGGCTTGTACGGCGACATTTCCACGG
Source organism: Mythimna impura (assembly GCA_905147345.3). Lineage (NCBI taxonomy): Eukaryota > Metazoa > Arthropoda > Insecta > Lepidoptera > Noctuidae > Mythimna > Mythimna impura. The sequence goes on along the minus strand of LR990353.1, from coordinate 17,346,319 downwards.
AAAATAGTTCGCAAGTTTGTCTCACCCCGCCGTGCTTGCGATGCATACACGTAACGACTGTGCGTCAGAGAGTATATAATCACCTGTGCGTTTGCATACTCTTAGAGAATGCGAAATAGAACCCACAGATTGTGCATATTCTATTCTTGAGGTCGAATTAAAACAAAACAACACATACTGTTGTTGTGTTGGGCAAAATAAATCGTAAGGCATCTGTTTGAATCGTTCTAGAGGAGGTGACAGATCACAAGAAGTGGTCAAAATTTGCCAAGAACAGTTGATAATGCAAATCTCCCTCTTTTTAAAACATTACAATATGCTACAGCAATGTACTTCTTCGTCACTCACGAATATTGACAACGAAAGCAAAATAAAAATGACGTACTTACAATAAAGTCGAGAGATTTCCCGTAAAAATAAACGAAAAAAAAAAAAAAAAAATAATGATGATAAAAAAAAAAAAAAAAAAAAAATACAACCGAATTGATAACCTCCTCCTTTTTTTTGAAGTCGGTTAAAAAGGGTTTCCAACTTGCGAGATTTTAATTCATAAGTTTTTTTTTATAATAAAAAATAACTGTTACGATAGATAAGATAACGGGTTCTTCGAACCTCCGTTCCGCCCTTAAATGCATCGTAACGTTTTACAAGGTCGAATGCGAGAACAGCCCTTTCATGTGTATGAGTGTTGTGTAATTTGATTCAAATGTTTGTTTAGATGCCAGGAGCCGTGTAATCAAATCTGCCCACCGTGCAAGATGCCCTGCGAAGTTAGATGCAAACACTCGCAATGCAAGAGGTTGTGCGGCGAACCATGCACGCCATGCCGGGTAAATACCTTGTCTCAGTAAACTGTATCTAATACTAACTGGTGCCAGCGGCTTCGCCCGCGTGATAGTAGAAAATTATCCCAAGAGAACATACTCTCGGGATAGAAAGTATCCTAAGACATGGTCTACCTGTGTGTGTACCAAGTTTCATCGAAATCCGTTCAGCGGTTCGAGCGTGACGAAGTAAAAAACTTTTGTGTATATAATATTATTTATTTATTATTGAGAGTTGATGGCAGTCAACTCCGACCTTCGTTATGTACTATTAACAGTTCCAAGATTGAACTCTTTTTTTTAAATTAATTATTATCATTGATGGTGTATCAGTGATATGAAAGAAAAGGAAGTTAGTGATAGCATGACGGTTGACAGGATAGAATGGAAGAAAAAAACATGTTGTGCCGACCCCAAATAAGATGGGACAAGGGCAGGAAGATGATGATGATGATGATGGTGTAGCGCACTAGTTTATTAAGCGCCTATTCACTCTAGCCTTGAAACACCTAAATTATAATCGGACGGGAAGACAAATTGTTCCAGTCCTTCGATGTGCGCGGTATAAACGACGAGGCTAAACGCTTCGTTTCGAAACGTAGACGTATCAACAATGCAAGGGTGGATACTCGCCGTAGTACGTCGGGTTGTCCGGTGGTAGTGATGTTTTTAAGCTATTGCATAGCTTCTATCGCGGGCCTTGAGCGCGGGGACCGAATCCAGAAATTCCGTAACGAAAAATATACCTCACGCTCCCCACTCCGACGGGCACGGAGGTGTGGTTTGAAGGCCGACAGAGACCGAACACCTATTTTAGAAAAGTCGTTAACGACCTGTATGGCGCATTGGTACAGCGCTCTACCTATGTTATCATCGTGCCTCGAGTTCAAATCTCGGTCAAACAAAAAATAGTCTTTTTGTATTATAATAGATTATAGTAATGTTCTATGATAACAACTGAACATACTTGTAGCAATTTATGAAGTAAACAAGAAAGAAAAAAAATTGTTTTCTTATCGGTCACCACGCTCAAAAAGTGTAACTTGAATTAATATCAAAGAAAAAAAAATACTGCATAAATAAAATAAATAAATAATTATAATTGCATAAGTTGATACAAAATTCTATGCAATAGCTTTACCGCGGCAGTCCCCGAGTGCCACACTTAATTTTTTTTTTATATCACTAGTTCCTTTTTAAAAGAATCTGAAAATAGTTGGAACTAATGTCGAATTTTGCTATCACTTGTTTTTTACACCACCTGCTCGATAATGCCCTTTTATATGTCATACAACCATCACTTATAGCAAGTCATTCTGTCCCTAGGGACATAATGCAGTATGGGCGATCCCTAGGGAATAATGAGATTTGAATTTGGAACGCGAAAAGTGAATATAAATGTACGTGCATCATACAAGTTTATTCAAAATTCAGACTGGCCACTAACGAAAAAAAAATTAATGAAAAAGCGGGAGCATTATAGAAAATTGAAATTGTAGAATCATATAGTAGTGAATTTTGTTTGTTTCTAATCTCAAAACATGTTGAGTGATAGTTAAGATTAACTTGTAAATAATACTTATATTTCTCTAATGTATGATTTGTTTGACTAAATTGTCTTTTAATTATCTCACAGATGGTGTAAAAAGTAGAGTATCCAACACGGGGATAAGCTGTCTTTGTCTTGGGCGGCTTGAATTCCTCACTTCACTCAGGTTTGTTTATTAACTCCCGAGCAATGCTCGGGAGTTAATTATATAAATCCCTCACTAACGTTCGGGATTAAAATAAGCAACCTTCGTTTCGTTCGGAATACAACATGCCACCCGCGACTTAAAGACACAGCTTTATCCCCTAGTCGCATAATCTACTATTACATTATTTTAGGCACTCTGGAATAGATTTTAGGTAGATAAAAAAAAGTGTTTTTACCTTGTGATTTACACTCACCAGGTAAAAACACTTTTTTTTATATATATGTTAAAATCTTGTGTCACAGTGTTTGATGAAACAGCTTGACAGGTTTTATGTTTTTTTTTTTGTGTATATTAGGTTAAGTAGGTCTGAGAATAGTTCATAGGCTATTTTTTACCCTCCCAATTTTATTCTTTGAATAATTTTTATGGCAGAACTATGTTTACCGGGTCGGCTAGTATTCAATAAAATCATTTTCTTTTCATTTATGATTTCGATTTGGTTTCACTATGGATTTAAAATATTCATCTTTGTTTCAACTCCTTTTTTAACACGCTTTTATTAGCTTCACTTGTAACTATGTATGTAAGAAAATCTTGGAATCTTAATTTGACCCACTTCCCGGTCTTCGATTAAGATGAAATTTTGCACACGCTCTGAGTTCTGATGACAATACATGACTAGCTAAGAAACGTCATTACAAATCCAATATGGCGGCCTCCCCAAGATGGCGGACTGGCTGTTTGAAATCCACCCCCATGATATGGGTATCAAATGAAAGGGTTTGCTGTGAGGAAAACGAAAAAATAGTCACGTGACTTAAATCCAATATGGCGGATTTCCAAGATGGCGGAAAGGCTATTTGAAATGCACCCCCATGATATGGGTATCAAATGAAAGGGTTTGCTGTCAGGAATACGAAAAAAATAGTCACATGAATTAAATCCAACATGGCGGACATCCAAGATGGCGGACAGGCTATTTGAAATGCACCCCCATGATATGGGTATCAAATGAACGGGTTTGCTGTCAGAAAAACGATAAAAAAAATAGTCACGTGACTTAAATCCAATATGGCGGACGTGCAAGATGGCGGACAGGCTATTTGAAATGCACCCCCATGATATGGGTATCAAATGAAAGGGTTTGCTGTTAGGAATACGAAAAAAATAGTCACGTGACTTAAATCCAACATGGCGGACATCCAAGATGGCGGATTGGCTATTTGAAATGCACCCCCATGATATGGGTATTAAATGAAAGGGTTTGCTGTCAGGAATACGAAAAAAATAGTCACATGACTTAAATCCAACATGGCGGACATCCAAGATGGCCGACAGGCTATTTGTAATGCACCCCCATGATATGGGTATCAAATGAAAGGGTTTGCTGTCAGAAAAACGATAAAAAAATAGTCACGTGACTTAAATCCAATATGGCGGAAGTGCAAGATGGCGGACAGGCTATTTGAAATGCACCCCCATGATATGGGTATCAAATGAAAGGGTTTGCTGTCAGGAATACGAAAAAAATAGTCACGTGACTTAAATCCAACATGGCGGACATCCAAGATGGCGGATTGGCTATTTGAAATGCACCCCCATGATATGGGTATTAAATGAAAGGGTTTGCTGAATGGGATACGAAAACAAATAATCACGATAATAATAAGAAGACTAAAAAGTATAAAATAAAAATAATAGTTTAAAAAACTAAAAGACACGCTTTTAGCACGCACTAAAAATTACAAAATAATTCGGACATTTAGTTTGATGACTCAAGAGTTTTCCCTTTGCCAAATCTTTATTAGATCGCAGGTAAACATAAACAATTTCAGTTCGTGATGAACGATAAATAATTACCTATGCGAAATGGTTATAAGTAGGTAAAGAAATTTATTGAATATTTACTATGATTTATTATGAAAGAAAGCGTGGAGCGTTTTGTCCAAAAAGAGTAAAGATTACATAAACGCTATAATTTTAGTGCGTGCTAAAAGCGTGTTTTTTAGTTTTTTAAACTATTATTTTTTTATTTGTACTAGTGGCAACGAAGGAATTCATCATAATTTTGTCTTCTATCAAGATTCGCTTTTTACAGAGAGTGCCTCGTCTGTTTCAGCAGACTTAACCTTGAAATTGGATCCATGGGCAGTACCTACTTTTTAATCACAAGCTCTTCCATCCAGCTTTTTACGCCATGATAAAAATATTACAGGAAAAGTGCAGTCGTCGATGCCCGCATGGCGCGTGCTCGCGGCGCTGCGACGAGCCGTGCTCGCGGCTGCCGTGCGACGAGCGCTGCCCGCGGCGCCGCCCGTGCGGGCACATGTGCCGCGGCTTGTGCGGCGAGCCCTGCCCCGACATCTGCCAAGACTGCAGTCCCGACGACTTCCCCACGGACTTCCTCGGTGACCAGTACGAGGAAACCGACAAGTAAGAAAACATGTTTTTTTTTTTAATAAAACCCCTTCAACTGCAATACAGATTACAGTTGACCTTTGACTCTGTAATCTAAATGAGAATGTACAATTCTACCCCACTCGCAATAGTGTTAAGATGGCTCTAAGATGGTTTAACTTTGAGAACACTAACAATCAGCAAATGTTGAGTCAGTACCAAAGGTTCTCCTGGCAAAATTCTTACCACCGTGTAGCTTATTGCTATTGAGCTTTAGGCCAAATTCACATAGCTGGTTCCACATTCTTAGTTAGGTAAGGTATTTAGGTAAAATTTTATAAAAAAAACATTACGTCTGTGGAGTTTGCTAGCTATAATTTTGTATTTTAAGTTAAAGCGCAGTCAGGCTGTTCTGTATATAGCTCATGAATGGACGAATTTTGTAACGGAGGTCTTTGTACGGTCGTCTAAATAGCCACACGATTGGATGAAAACGTGATAGCGAATAGCGCGTCCAAAGAGAACGCATCCTAAGTGGGCAATTCAACAGAGAAAACCGCCACGTCTCGGAAAGGAAATCAGTTAGCGACAGTAGTTCGCTCGATTACAATCAAAGGAACGCCACCCGTGCGTGAAAATATAGGTGGATATATAACGGACAAATCTAGACACGCGGTTAAGAAAAGAGAACTGGCGAGCAGCACCCCTGTGTTACACGAACCATTTGGAGCCACTTTTGATCCCTTTATAATAATTATATATTTTTTAAATGTTGCCTTCACTTGGAATTACACCAGTACTGAGAGTACGGTCAGAAACAACTAAAGCCACATACACAAGACACCCAGAGCTTGCAGGACTGTGGTTTAGTTGTAGTTAGGTATTCGAAAAAGTTATCGCAGCCCTGGAACGCAATGGGCAGCTAAAGGAACACAGTAGTGGGTTTTAAAAGTCTTCGTTCTCGCTCCACCCAGAGTGAGAGAACTTATTTGATGATCTCCTACCTAAAAAAATACCTAGACTCGAAGCAACTGTATCAGTATTCAGTAGCCATACTTAGTATACCGTAAAATGGGGTGAATAGAAACGCAGGGGTGAATAGAAACAAAAATTTGGTTTGGTTTTTCATTTTGATGCCATATTTTCGGCTTCTAACAAAGCATCGACTTTTAGAATAACAATTCATTAATAAATTGATATATTTAAAAGCTGCAAAAATATATTCAAATATAGTGAAAATACCCTTTGAAGTTTTGTTTCTATTCACCCCGTTTGACTGTACAGGGAGTTTTTGACATCGACGCACAAACGAATATCATGGATCCAGTACGTGATTCTGGACCCCAGTGGTGGAATTTTTCGTCGGTTTTTCCTAAAAGAAAAAAAATATATATTTACATACGTTTTAATTTAAACTGTATAAAATCGTTATTCTAATACATAGTGAAAAAAAAAAAAGAAAAATGTCATCGGGGTTGATTAGAATAACGATTTACAGTTTAAATTTAAAAAAAGTACAGTTTTGTTTTTAAATTAGGAAATAGTCGACGAAATTTTCCACCACTGGGGGGTGCAGAATCATGTGCTGGATCCATGGTATTCGTTTATGCGTCGATGTGAAAAACGCTGTGTATTTGTTCCGTGTGGGAATCTAACCCGCGATACGCAGCGTAGCAGACAATCGCTCTGTAATTTGAAAATATGACTTCTTAAATTTGAATAGTCGAATTACTTTGTACAAACAATATGGAATATGCATGAAAAAAAATTACGTATAAAAACACAAAAATAAAATAATACTAACTTTGAAAACAATATCAAAATTGGTAGAAAAGCAAACGAGATATATAACAATTTTAAATAAATATATCTGTCTCTCTCGCCAAGACGCCGTTTTCTATGGCGGCCGTACGGGCGTGATGAACTTTGACGTCAAAGACCACGTCAGACTTTTCTTTCTCATTAGCAGCTTTGAAGCTTTACTTATAACTTCGTTGCTGAAGATATTTAAAAAATTCTTTTATAAGTATTTGTTTTTTTTTCTAGATCTACGATCTATTGAAGATTGGGAGCTAAGTTCAATTTTTCTAATGTTGAGGAACATTAGAAAAATTGAACTTAGCTCCTATTTTCACATTTTATGTTTTTGGTTGATTGTGTTGTGCATCACTGTGTTTTGTTATTACTTCTAGAACAATTGGGAAGTAAGCCATAGCAGGTAAGCCGTGATTTTTTCGTTATTAATTCGTACCTTGATTGGGTGAACTAGCAGAAGCTAAGTTCCGTACAGAACAGCCTACTTCTTTATTTTTTGTGGATTTTCGCGTCTTCGGGGACTCTTCGCTCGGGTTTTACATCCTAGGGTATCAATGACTCTTGCTGTTGTTCCTGAGTTCAATTTTGTTTCAAATCAATAATTTTATATATCTCGGTACATAAGTAGGTACTGTGGGGGGTGGAAAGCTCAAATGAAAGGCTTTTCTGTATTCTTGAGAGTATTATTTAGATTATAGCTTTTAGCTCCTTCGTTCTATATTTTACATATATAATATATATAAATATGGACGTTCCTTGACGTCTCCCTTTCTTCTTCCTAGGAACGTCAGTCCTAACTAAACTTTTTATTACGTAAACCTTAAAAGTCTAACATGCCAGTTTTGCAAGTTAGTAATTAGTAGTGAAACCTATACGGTTGCCACATGAGCTACGCCCCTACGAATAGAAATGCTGAGGATCGCAAAGCAATTCTATTCCAAAAAAACTTTTAAGGTTTAAGTATAACCTGCCTATTACCTAACACAGATGTCCCTACCTATGGAGGAAAGTTATTTACATAGTGGTGGTCGTCTCTTTATGAGCGAACCTAAGTCATGACGAACGATAAGCAAAATTCAAAATCTATTTACAATTCTACTATGCGCTAACTTGGCGCTAACTATTCAACGTTGTCATGCTTAGACCCCACCGCGGCAAAACCTCAAATAAAAGCCACGGTGCTGCACCCTAATTGTCATAATTGACATCTATCCAGAAGGGATCTAACATGATATAAACTACAACTCTTACGGTTATGACTTTAACCTCATCGGACGCTCATCGTGTCAGAGAAGAAAAAGACAGCACTGTGCAAGTTCCTATCATCGCTATAAATTGAATATGTTCCAGTGACAAAACCTTTTAAAAAAATTCATGGAGTCTAATATAATCTATCAGTTCATATTGACTGAACTGTGGGACTTCAATCATCAGCTAAACCAATGGTGTCAACTAGACACCCTTTGCGAAGGCTATGGCTTATCTGCAAAGTCGGTATCAGCATTTATTGATACGCCACTCCCCCTCATTAGAAATGACCACAGTTTCCAAAAATATATTTAACTGCTGCAAGCTAAAACGTCACCTGGATCATATTTACCTAATCGAATAATAAAAAAACACAGACGAAAAGAAAAAACTATTGAACGCACAGTTTTCTTGTCTTCTTTCTTCGGTGACGGCGCGTGGCGCCTCTCATTGAAAACGAACATGAAACAAAAAGAAGTGATTAATCATTCATGCCCTGCTAACCTCACAAAAATAATGCAGTGACATGATAACAAAAACGAAAACCAAAATATTTACAAAATTATCAAAATGAATCGTTTTCTTATTTTATAATTACTAAAAATAAAGTTTAATCTCTTTTTATAAAATTTCCAAAGCTTAAATTTCACTAAAAAGGATTGTTTTAAAAAGTTATTATCTTTACAAGATTTAAAATTTAATGAATGAGGTTTTACTTTATTTGGATGAAGTTGACGGATGGACTTTCTTCTAATTAAACTCCTTTTTACCACACTTTTTTTTTTCTTAATTTGGGCACGACGATTCAAAAACTTAGCATGGACGAACTTCCTTGGTGCCCAACCTTTTTCTGGTTGACATGTGGCATGACAACGAGATTTGTTATAAAAAATAAACTCAAAATTAAAATTATTTGATTTTGTTGTTACCAACAGAGAATGAACCTCATCCCTTGAACTCGGGACCATATCTTCCACTTCACTCTGGAAAAAACTCTGTCCAGTTTCATTATTATTAATTTCATAATTAATTTCTAAATCGTGATCATTGTCAATGTGATCTTTGTTCGTTTGTTCATCCTGATCACATTGCGATTCTAAAAAAACGAATCTTGGTTTCCTGGATATAAATTAGGAGAACAAATGATTGGAATGGACACACCCGGGTTTTTGGCTTCATCCGTACACTCCAATGTCATCTCGTCATCGACTAAGCTGCTTTCATTACAGCTCTGGTCATCAATTTCATCACTTTGGTCATCATGGTCATCATTTTGCTCATCAGCATGTGGTTCGTCCATCATCATGCTAGAATATAAAACAGCATTATCATCTTTATTTAAAATATTTGATGATCCGCCTTCTCCAAGCAAATCTGCAATTTTATCCTCAGTATTAAATGCTACTAATGTTGCAGTCGCTGCACGTTCTTTACAATTAAAACACCCGCATGGGAACTCCTCTCTCAATAACTTGCTTATCGTCGCGAAGTTGTAGTAGTGTCTTGCCGCTCCATGTAAGTAGCCTCCTAGTATGAGAGCATAATCACTCTCCCACCATTCGTTCGACCTGGCGGTCTGCCTAAAATCGGCGATAAATTCCTCGAAGCACACTTCGTCTGTACCCGAGAACATCATCTCTCCTTTTACACCTTTTATTATTCTACTAATACATAAAATCACTCAGCTTTCATATATCTCCAGGCGTATATTCCTCGCCTGCTGTGCTAGCTCACTCGTCGTATTTATTCGCTTTGGCTGCGAGGGGTTCCGTGTAGCCAAACTAGTTGTCTTTCTGGATCTGTCAGACTTCTATGTCTGAAAATATAAACTTTTTTCAACGACGGCCCTCCACCATTTGTGGGGGGTGTAAAAAGCTCAAATGAAAGGCTTTTCTGTATTCTTGAGAGTATTATTTAGATTATAGCTTTTAGCTCCTTCGTTCTATATTTTACATATATAATATATATATATATATGGACGTTCCTTGACGTCTCCCTTTCTTCTTCCTAGGAACGTCAGTCCTAACTAAACTTTTTATTACGTAAACCTTAAAAGTCTAACATGCCAGTTTTGCAAGTTAGTAATTAGTAGTGAAACCTATACGGTTGCCACAGTACCTACCCTAACAGCAGGACACAGTTCTAAGTTGTTATGCTTGAAGAATACCCTTCTTTGTATTTTCAGGTTTATTGTACTTCAAGATTGTAATCACGTTATGGAGGTCGACAGTATGGACAGCCTAATGATGGGAGATCAAGAAAACATACAAATACGCAAATGCCCTTATTGTCGCAAAGCGATTATCAACACCAACAGATACAAAGATACTGTGAATAAAATGTTCAAGAATGATATCAACCCTATAAAACTCCGAGTATACGGATCTAACAAGGCAATACAAATGAAATTGGTAGAACTTAGCCGCAATGTGGAGAGATTTGCAGCAGAATATGCAATATATATGGAAGGTTTGTACTAATATTTATTTAGATAGCACTTAAAAGACAAAATCGGTTAGGTTTTAGGGTCTTCTGATACTTTGTTCGCTCACTAGCTTTTATTTTTCTTCACAGATTATATGAAAACGATGTTTTCAAGTTTTACGATACTTTTAAAAACACAAAAAAAAGTGTCGCTCCTACAAGTGGAAATGGAATGTGTATACTTGAACATATTCGAAATGATCGTAGAATGTTGGAAAAACTATCGAACACAGAAACCACCAATAACTATATTAAATGATGAATTGCAGAAGCACATCAAAACACTGCTCGGTGTGCTTAAGATTAAACCAAAATCGAAGATCCCCATCAAAGTAAGCGAACAACAACAAAATGATGTTGGCAATGAGATTAAACGCTTGAATGTTATAGTGCAACTATCTAAGCTGCTTCATCTCGCGAATAGTATAAAAGGTGAACCTAAAGTAACACAGCAAGTCGAAACTACCAGACGGGTTGTGTTCTCGCTTTCTGTATTTAACGAAGATAAGGCTTTAGAGTCCCTTGAGCAGTTGCAAAAAGTGATTAAAACAAATAGTGTTCTCACTAAGTACGAGCGCGAAATGATCGTTAAAGCTATTGGTTTAAAAGCTGGCCACTGGTATAAATGTCCAAATGGTCATTACTATTGCATTGCGGATTGCGGCGGTGCCAATAGCATGGGAAGGTGCCCCGACTGTGGGGCGGCTATAGGTGGCGAGAACCATAGGCTCACTGATGGAAACAGCCATGCTCCAGAAATGGACGGATCTAAATATGCAGCGTGGTCGGAACAGAGCAACTTGGCCAATTTCGATCTTGACAACATACTTTAGATTTTATAAAACCGAAGTAGACAGATACCTATTATTTGTTTTACATACATTATTATAAAATATTTTTAACTGGTAACCAACCTATCTTCAATTTCATTGGTTTCTTCATGTTCTTTTTTAAATGTTTTTGAAGCGCATGTAGGTACGCTACGTTTCAATTTAAAGCCGCTTACAGACATCGCGAGACGTGCGTCGCGAATGGTTCGGCACGCGTGCCTCAAACGCATACGACGGTACATTTATGCATGCGTCCCGAACGACACATGCTCAAGCTGAGCACGCAAACAACCACGCATCGGTGTTTATCTTCAAGTCTGACGGAAATGTTGACTTGCTGTGATATTTGACGCCACGCGTCTTCCCTTTTACATTTATTGTTATATCAGAATGTTTAGAGTCCTACAACACTGTTATTTTCATAAAGTTGGACAAGTTCACGCAGTGATTCGGTATCGGCCTCCATGACAAATGAGCGCGCAAAGCAAATAACACCCGTCCGTCCACACGGAGCGCACGGCTCGCATCACAGAGTACATTAATTATAGGGGTACGCATTGAGGCGGCATTCGCAGTTCAACGATCGTATGACGCGAATACTCACTTGCTCACTGTGAGCAGACACGTCTACACAGCCCGAGGCATGCGAGACGAACCATTCGCAACGCACGCCTCGCGATGTCTGTATGCGGCTTAAAATTTTTCGTTATTAAAATTTTATCTGTGAACACCCAATAAAGGTAACACTAATGAAAAGAACTGTTTATCAGCTGTTATGTAGGTTCGGTTATTAGGTACGTAGTAAAATGTTATAATAGTACATTATGATATAAGTGTGTAATGTTAGTGATTACCGTTGAGGCGGTATTTAGACCCGAGCCGTGGCGAGGGTCTTAAGAGAGCCAAGAAACGGTAATCATTAATTACTCACGTGTGTCATACGTCGTTTTTCAATACACTTGTGAAGAAAACAACAGTAAAACTAGTAAAATTTCCTGTGACATAGCGGTAAAAATCTGTTTTCACATTGTGCGCGCATAATTTTTTTTTATTTACCCCTAGAGGAAGGCTAAGGTATTTTGATCATACTGCCTAGTCTTACGTTTATGTTTTCTTGCGTGAAAAGTTTTTACGATAAAGTCTTTCGTAGTGACAATAGAATACGGATGTAACATTTTCTAATGATTTTGTAGTATTTAATTTTATTTAATTAATACACTGAACTTCACTGGAGTAAAAAAAATTCCGCCCAAAAACCGCGCTCATCTTAAAATGGCGGCCATAGACCACTAAAAAAAAAACAAATTTTATTTGAATGTACGATTTATTTAATAAATGTTTTTTATTAAATAAATCGTTTGTAAGTACAAGTTAAATTTGTCCATTTTAACTTGTAAATTGGATGAAATAAGTAAGACACTAATTTTTATACTATTGAACGTAATAACTTAATGGGAACTTTATTCGAATTCAAAATAGACGTTACTGATAATATTTTGGCTGCTCAGGATCAGGGGATGTGTACAATGCTCGTTTTGCTAGATTTTTCCCGGGCATTTGATGCAATAAATATTCCGCTATTATTATCCAAGTTGAACTATTACGGTTTCGACCCTACCGCCGTGCAGTGGTTCCGCAGCTACCTCACAAATAGAAAGCAGTTTGTCGATTTGCGTTTGGGTGACGGCACTACTCTAAGATCGGCACTCATTGCAGTAGAGAGAGGAGTCCCACAGGGCTCCATCTTAGGTCCGATTATGTTCATCTTGTACTGTGCAGATATCATTATATGTCTCCATAAATTTAAATATCATATATAGGCCGATGATGTTCAGATTTATATATCTTTCCAACCAGACCAGTACGATGATGCCGTTAAAGATCTTAACGATGACCTCCAAAGAATTGCCACCTGGGCTGAGGAGAACTGCCTGTCATTAAACCCTACAAAAACCAAATATTTGGTGTTTGGCTCAAAACAGCAGCTTGCTAAGCTACCTTCATCATTTGACCTAAAGCGAGCAGATCGAGCGAGTGTATGAGGCGAGGAACTTAGGACTAGTTATGGATAAAGACCTGCGTTTTGAAAAACACATAGCAGACTCAGTTAGAAATTGTTTTTATCGCCTGAAGGTCTTATACAAGATGCGACCGTACTTGTCGGAAACATTACGAGGGCAACTGGTAGAAACCCTAGTTCTGTCTAGGTTGAACTACGCAGACACGGTATATGGCCCGCGCCTGTTAGCTCGTACAGATCGGCTCATTCAAAGGGTACAAAATGTTTGCGCTCGGTTTTGCTACAACATTCCTCACAGAACCCATGTAACACCCTATCTAAACAAGCATTTTACACTGAAAATGAAGTCAAGGCGCAAACTGCACTTAGCTTGCCTTCTGTTCGGTGTAGTTAAATACCAAAAACCGGATTACTTATTCAATAAGCTGAGTTGGCTTACGAGCCGACGAGAATGCGAAAGAAGGCAATGCTCACAGCAACTTTCGGCCAAGTCCTATGGTACAGCTGCATTTAGGGGCAGCTTTCGTTATGCGGCTTCCAAAGTGTGGAATAACGTCCCGCCACCTATTAGAGTGACTAACACGATAGGTACGTTTAGAAGACGCTTGCGACAGTATCTGATCGATGCACAGCGAAAGCTGGATATGGTGGCACAAAATATCTCAATTATATAAAGTACCCGTGTGCCTGTCTTGATTGATAATACTTTTTAGTGTTTGGTGTTCACATCATTTGGTGTTACAAGTAAGGACAATTAATTGGGCGCTGTTACCGTTTTTTCTCTCACTTGTTACATTTTTGTTTTACTCGTCTATTATTAATTTATTTTTCACACTTTAAACAAACACACATACTTTACATAAATTATACATATTTATCATAATTAACACAACACTATTTTGATAGTTTATATTATTTAAGTATGCATCACCGACACATTTATATTACACTCCAAAACACTTTTTTTGTTACGTCCGTTGCGTCACAACCACAGGTTCAGTTGAAAACCAGCGTCAGGCACTAGTTGTCTGACATTCATGCTGAACTGGACCTATTTTGGTGCAGGTGCGTGAGGCACACAACTACATTTTAGCTTCTTTTTTATTTTTGTTTCGTGTTTACCATATATTGTGTTTGTGCCTTGTGCTGTACCAAATAAATTCTTTTTCTTTCTTTAGTAAATAAATCGTACATTCAAATAAAATTTGTTTTTTTTTGCGGTCTGTGGCCTCCATTTTAATATATGCGCGGTTTTTGGCGTGTTTTTTTTTATTCCAGTGAAGTTCAGTGGCTGTATTAATTAAATAAAATTAAATACTACAAAATCATTAGAAAATGTTACATCCGTATTCTATTGTCACTACGAAAGACTTTATCGTAAAAACTTTTCACGCAAGAAAACATAAACGTAAGACTAGGCAGTATGATCAAAATACCTTACCCTTCCTTTAGGGGTAAATAAAAAAAAATGATGCGCGCGCTTATGAAAACAGATTTTTACCGCCATGTCACAGAAAATTACTAGTTTTACTGTTGTTTTCTTCACAAGTGTATTGAAAAACGTCGTATGACACACGTGAGTAATTAATGATTACCGTTCTTGGCTCTCTTTAAGACCCTCGCCACGGCTCGGGTCTAAATACCGCCTCGACGGTAATCACTAACATTACACAATGTTCTATTAAATAGTTAAGCGGATTCACCTACATCACATTATAAAACATTGACAAAATTGTTTCAATATTTTAATCTTATCATGACATTATTTAGACAATAAATTTATTATTACCATGACGGAATTTTTCTTTTTAATAAGTGTTTTTTTTTTTTTGTATAAGTACCTAATGGTGGTCAAGGTATATCTATAACCTCAAAAACAACGCGACCATAAAAAATTGTCTTTATTGTTTTGTAATGAGGCCATTGGGGGTGAATAGATACCCCTAACGGCCACTGCTTGTCATTGACTTCTGCCAGCGTGCAGCGGCTTCGTCCGCATGAGAGTAGAAAATATATCTACCTATAGCCTATGGGCGGGTTTCTGAATTGAGTATTTTGAGTTAAGATCGTATCAAACTCGACTTAAATGCTAGATTTTGACTGGTTTCTGGCTAAAATAGTTTGAGAAATGCTCAATTTCAAATGTTGAAATCAGAAATCGGGGATACGGCATTCAGTGACAAAGTAGCATTGTACTGATGAAAGAATTATTATAATCGATCCAGTAGTTTTTGAATTTACTCATTACAAACAAAAATACCAATCTTTCGTATGTATAATATTAGTAAATGTTTTTTTTATTCTAAAATTATTACTAAGATATGCTTATTTTATTTACTGAGGGATAACAAACGGCTACAACATAAAGCTCATGCATAATATATATAACACTAAGTAGGTGGTAATGTTGCAGCCATCTGCGTTGTCCACAGATTTAACATAGTTGTAATTCATTGGTTGCCACTAGCTGGACATTATTGTACAATAAAGCTTGCTCAATATAAAAAAATATATGTATAATATAATAATTTTATATATTAACTTAAAATCAAAAAGAATAAATATACCTATACCTATAATATTAATGACTCAATTGCAATTAAGAATCTTTTTTATACCTAGTATTTGTTTTAAATTTAAATTTAGAACATGCAAATATATCAATGTCAATGAAATTCAAGTTTTAAGATTCCGACATTCTATGGATCGGGCAGCATAAGCCAGAATTTGTTCAGCATGCATCTAACGCGAACAAGGTTCCTGCACGAACTTTGCGCACGTTAACTGAGGCACTGAATAACACAGCCTACTCGTGAGATTATGTATGTAGGATGTTACTTATATTCAATAAAGAGATTTTATTAAAGTAATATTTTTTTATTGTTTGTGTTGTGTAGTTATCGAGATGCTTATACTTTTTGATTAAAAACTTAAATAAAAGTTTCTTCAATCAATTTAACCTCTCGAAGTCCACTACTAGACATAGGCTTCTCCATAGCTGCACTAACACTCAGTCCTTCATCTTCCGTATTCTTTATTTCATGTTTTCTATGACACCAGGAACGACCGAAATAATTATCAAAATCTTATTGTAATGGTGGCTAGAGGCCCCGACTTACGAATTGTACGTCGCGTAGATTCAGACCCAGGCAGACGCGTTTCTTTGTGTAACTACTACTCTCAAAACGGTAAAGGAACACTACTCTCAAAACGGTAAAGGAACAATACTCTCAAAACGGTAAAGGAAAAGTCGTCCGGTCAAATGGAATAGGTATCCATTTGACCGGACGAGTGCCGGTGTCCCTTAGTACTCCGGGCAACATTGTTCTTGCTGATCATAAATGGTATGCAGATGACAGAACTGTTTCTGAGACAGGTACGTTACCGACGCACGAGTTTAGTGGGTCACAGATCCAGTCTCTCCGAGAGGCTATGGTTGAACACTTGAACTTGTCCTTGCAGGCGGTCTCCGAATGGGACGATACCAATCTGGTCTAAAACACGGGCGTGTCTTTTTTATGCAAAACATGGCCAATTCCATCCATTTGTCACGTAATAGTGGAAATCTATTAATATTATTGACATGAACTTCTAATTTTATTTTTCTTTTTATTCGGTCAGAAATCAACTATTAACCCCTCCTGCTTTGAGTGGAGCGAGACCCGGTGGCAGACTTTTACTAACTACTAAAACCCATCTGTGTTCCTTTAGTTGCCCTTTGCGTTCCAGGGGCCAACGCTGCGTTAAGCGAACGCCCGCGACGCTCACCCGTCGCGTGTGTGTCGTGTGCGGTACGGGGACCGTACCGTCGCGGAAACCGTATTATTACCTGCGCAGTGTCGCTAGTTCAACGGTGTGCATGTAGCCGTGTCGATGGAGAACTTAATATTTTTTGCGTAGCAAAAAGAGGGCTTCAACGGATGCCCGCGCGGGATCGCTCGTCGGGGTCCCCGCAACGGAGCATTTTTGTATGGGACCGCGCGGGCGTCCGCTTAACGCAGCGTTGGCCCTCACTCTTTCAAACCATCCCACAGCTTTGACAAGCATCGGTTTTATTGGGCCCAGTCTGTTTAGCGTATTTCCATTCTATACATGGCCTGAACGCAGCCATAGGAAACTGCTCGCGTAGGTATACTTTGTATTGCTATTTTTAGAGAGAACATTTTCGTGCGATGATTTTCTACGATTTTAATGGTGGCACCCGGGCGTTTCTTCCGCACGAATCCGGTGCAGGAACCTCCCGAACTTACCAAGTCCGGTGAGGACCTGTCATGCGGAAAATGAGGACGCCGTGTTGTCTTTCAGCCACTCCTCAAAGAGAGGACTTACCGCCATATTTATGGCGTGCCCAGCACTGGGTTGCGACAGTCGCTATCGCCATTCCACCATGAAATCCCGTCGGGACCATGCCGCGACTTGGCGCGGCAGCGGAGTTTCGCCCCGGCGTTGCATCTTCATGCGCAGATCGTGCATGCGTGCTAGGACTGTTGCCTCCAAATCCCACGGTGGTAGGCCAGCAAGGAGGCTCGCCGCTTCGCGGGAAACCGTGCGGTATCCCCGCACCATCCGGATGGCCATGACCCTCTGGCATGCTTTCAGCTTGGCCGTCGGTCGCTTTCGTAGCGACGGTGCCCATACCGGCGCTCCATAAAGGGCCATGGACCGAACGATTCCTGCATAGAGCCTCCGGCAGGAGGCGTCTGGACCTCCTAGGTTGGGCAGGAGCCGCTTGAGGGCAGCACCAGTCCGATCCAGTTTTGGAGCCAGACGTCGGAATGCTCCTCGTTATTCCATCAGCTGTCGAGTACGAAGAGTAAAAGAGTACGAGTCCCAGGCCCACTTCAACTTCGACTCGACGCCGATGTGAACTCCTCTTACCTTTATTTGGGAACCCGGGGGTGGCGCGTTCAGAGGGCCGTGTAAGCACATGGCCTCGGACTTGTGCAATGCCACCTTGAGTCCCAACTGCTGGATCCTCTCCACGACTGTCGCAACCCCGCGTGTCACTAGTTCGACTCTCCCTGCGCCAGGACCAGCGTGTCGTCTGCGTAGCCGACCACGCTGAACTCGTCAGGGAGGTAGCCGCGCAGCACGTAGTCGTACCCGATGTTACGTCAGGGCGGTCCTAGTACCGATCCCTGCGGAACACCGCACGACATCTCTTGCCGTTTCCACTCTCCCTGATGACCAGGGTAGATAATGTACATGTCCGACAGGTAGGCCTCGGCAACATGACAGAGGTAGTCAGGCACCTGGTGAAACCGGAGTGCCATCCTAATGCTACTCAAGGGCAGGGAATTGAAGGCGTTGGCGATGTTCAAAGACACCACCAAGACACACCTGCCCTGGGACACCGCGTCCCCCGCCGTGTAGGCTCGCACGCGCATGATGGCGTCCATCGTAGAGCGCGCCCTGCGAAAGTCGAACTGGCCGTCCGAAAGATCCGGCCCCAAATAAGTTTAGTATTAAGATACATTCTATAGTACGAGTAGGTACTACATGGATTGAGAAATATAACACTGGACTAATAAATTATTATTATTATATGACTTGATCCAGGAAATGTTGTTCGTTGTTCAGTCTCTTTTTAATTTACTATGTCCGTATAAAATATCTGCCCGGGTAAGTCACAATGCTCCATATTTTAGGCAAATGCCCGAAGTGATTGCCCGTTGCCTAATGTACATGTACAAGGTTTGCATAAATATATTTTCTTAACTTTTTAATTTATGAGTAGGTAGTTAGGTACATTATGAAGGATATACAAATTTCACGTAAAATTTGTGCAAAACTAGTTTTTATGTTATGTTTTCAATAGAAACCTAGAACCACAAGATATCCGAGTTTCCAAAATATCTAGAGAAGGATATGTATTATGTGTAATAACATCACAATCAACCATGACTGGTTGTATGACAAGTATCAAAGGTTTGGGTACGCTTAATGCTTACAAATCTAATCTAATAGTGTTAACTCACGCTCTGACTTGGAAAGACGGATTCAGTCCACCCGTACCTTGTCTGAGTATGTACAACATTTTCGCACCCAGGCAGAGTCCCAGGGGGTGCGAAATAGAATAATCATTCACCCGGGTTTTTGCACGTCTTGCATTCTTTGGTATCGACGGCTCTGGCAGTAGATAGGTTTTCCACTGCACCCTAGCTCAATTTTGTTTTAAATCAATCAGTCTCCGTATTTCATTACATAAGTACACAGCGCCACAGGATAGTTGTTATGCTACTTCTTGGAGAAAAAGAATTACTTCCTTAATATGTGAATTTTCCCACATTTTTAATCAACCTTCTTTGTATTTTCAGGTTTATTGTACTTCAAGATTGTAATCACGTTATGGAGGTCGACAGTATGGACAGCCTAATGATGGGAGATCAAGAAAACATACAAATACGCAAATGCCCTTATTGTCGCAAAGCGATTATCAACACCAACAGATACAAAGATACTGTGAATAAAATGTTCAAGAATGATATCAACCCTATAAAACTCCGAGTATACGGAACTAACAAGGCAATACAAATGAAATTGGTAGAACTTAGGCGCAATGTAGAGAGATTTGCAGCAGAATATGCAATATATATGGAAGGTTTGTACTAATATTTATACCTACATAGATAATTATGTAGATACACGCTTACATAAAAGGCAAAATCGGCCAGGTTTTAGCGTCTTCTGATACTTAGTTCGCTCACTAGCTTTTATTTTTCTTTACAGATTATATGAAAACGATGTTTTCAAGTTTTACGATACTTTTAAAAACACAAATAAAAGTGTCGCTCCTACAAGTGGAAATGGAATGCGTATACTTGAACATATTCGAAATGATCGTAGAATGTTGGAAAAAGTATCGAACACAGAAACCACCAATAACCACATTAAATGATGAATTGCAGAAGCACATCAAAACACTGCTCGGTGTGCTTAAGATTAAACCAAAATCAAGGATCCCCATTAAAGTAAGCGAACAGCAACAAAATGATGTTGGCATTGAGATTAAACGCTTGAATGTTATAGTGCAACTATCTAAGCTGCTTCATCTCGCGAATAGTATAAAAGGTGAACCTAAAGTAACACAGCAAGTCGAAACTACCAGAGGGGTTGTGTTCTCATTGTCTGTGTTTAACGAAGACAAGGCTTTAGAGTCCCTTGAGCAGTTGCAAAAAGTGATTAAAACCAGCGGTGTTGTCACTAAGTACGAGCGCGAAATGGTCGTTAAAGCCATTGGTTTAAAAGCTGGCCACTGGTATAAATGTCCAAATGGTCATTTCTATTGCATCGGGGATTGCGGCGGTGCCGTTGGCATGGGAAGGTGTCCCGACTGTGGGGCGGCTATAGGTGGTCAACGCTATGTGCTCACTGCTGGGAACAGCCGTGCTCAAGAACTGGAAAGAATGTAACAACTTGGCCAATTTATCTTTACATCTTTACAATATACTTTAGATGTAAAAGAAACAAAGTAGATAAGTAATTATGTTTGTATTCCATTACATACTGGGTATAACGTAAATTTGTGATCATATTTATGTTACAGTTTCTGCCCATGGAAATAAACAACTTTCTTTTAAGAATTTACAGTAAAAAAAAAACAAAATTGGACTTTCCTTACAAAGTTATCTTCAGTTGATCAAAATTAGTATGGGAGGTGCAATTTTTTTTTGGTGTTGCTACCGAGGAGTATAGTTCGTTTCAATGGACAGAAGCAGTATTTAAATTTGACTACCCATTTCCGTTACACCCTGTAGTTTAAAACAATAAATGTATCGTTAGCTGCAAACAAACCCAGCTCGCACCCACACCACTACCTTCACTCCCATTGGTTTGTATACCTAATGTACCAGTATTTATATTTTTAAACACTAGCACTGCAATAGTAAATTTTGATACAAGTGGAGAAAGTTTGTCATTGCGATCGAGGCGAAATGGTGCTGCAATGATAAATCGCTGCAGCACTTACGAAGACATAAATAGACGGGAATTGTCGCGCGACTCGTGGGGGTCGCTTGGCGCCCAGCCTGATATGATAATATAATAAATTGTGGCGGAGGCGAGCTCGCACACTTTTCCGCACTAGTGCGAAAACAGTAAATTTCGAGTAAGTGTATTGAAAATGTTTTAGGGTATGATGGTCGACAATGAACCACCTAAATTTTGAAGAACTTTAACTCTACTTATAAGGGCCCTAACTATATATTTTTTTTACCAACAATGAACCATGCCAATAATCAAAGCATTAAAATTTTATTTATTTATTGAAAAGGCGGACTTAATGACGCATATTTAAAAGTGAGATAATTGTCAACAGGAAATCTGTAAGTAGTTTGACATCGATTGTTAGAATTTTTAATTTTAGGAAATGGCTGAATATATACTTAATTTCCACCAGCCGTATCAACTCCTTTGGATCAGTAAATTTCTGTTGAATTTTACTTAAATTTCTCTTGAAATCATATTTAACCTAAGTAAGATAAGTACGAGACATAAAAATCACAATCTTCTTCATCATCTAAAATTTCCAGAATTTTACCGACATAATAGATTTTTTTAATTTTTTGTTTTAAAAAATATTCAAAAAAAATATACAAAGTCATTTTCACGGGGACTACGTTTATGTATTGGGAAATTGTCTTTCAGAACTATCTCATCTTCATCAGAATCACTTGTAATCTCGTTCACCTCACCGCCAGAAATTCTTCTTGATATTCTTCTGAATTATTTCGTTAATGTTTACAAGTATTTCCTTTCCTTTGAATAAGTTATTGTAACTTTTTTTCTAATATTGATAGGCTTGCGTTTAACCACTCTCTCAGCTGATGTAAGCGATGACATGGCCGACGATGGAGCACGCTTGCCTAGAAGTAACCTATTTACTCTTGACATAAAGGCCCCTTATTTACAGCTTGTCTTTATTATTTTTTTAGACTTCTTGTTTTTCTTTTCAGCCAGAGCATTCTTTTCTCGCGTGTCGGTTGCGATCATACTTTTGCCAGCTTTTCTAATATTTCGTGGTCCTGCTTTTAAAATTGGTCGAAATTTTTTCGGTGAAACAAAATTTCCTTTACAATGTTGAGATGTGTCCGGCGTTTTTCTACTGGTTTTTTATTTAGTCTAACAACATCGCATGGAGTTGTAGAATTATCAGGCGCACTTGAGTCTGATTTTGAGTTGGAAGCATTTTCAAACTCAAATAGATCTTTCATTGTTGCTTCAAGAGACAGTGAAAGTAAGTTTCTAGGTTCAACCGTATTTTGGTCAAAATTGTTAGTTTGTAGAGATGGTGATTCTTTATTCAGCCGGGTCTTGATCGGCATTTAGTTCTGAAACATCCGACAGGCTTGTAGCACAGCTTGTAGCGTCGTTTTCATCTACATTTGTTGGTGTTGTTTCATCTAGTATTGCTTCTGGCCTGTCTGTGACGTTGCTCGGTAAAAATCTAACTCCGAAAAAATCTCTCCATTAAACGGAAAGATACCACATTTTTTTTTAAAGCGTTTGTAATGTTTATTGGGGTTAACGCTTTCAAGTATGCTTCGTTTACACATTCTGCTATATCATAAATGGGTCTCCCCGGGTTGCGTAATAGCCACGAGTCAATAGCAGTATTACTTATAATAGCATTTGAAAGGTCCGTTCACATCAACATCAAGCGGTTGGAGCTTGTTTGTATGCGGATGCAGCGTCAGAACTGTGACTCCCGATTTCTTTGCAATATCAAGCGCTTCGATCGAGATGACTTTCATGGTTATTCATAAGTAATAATGACGGGATTGTCTTTCGAAGACGCTGTGAATTTCACGAAATGTTTCATTGCTTCAACAAAAAGATCACTATTCATCCAACCTGTCTTAGAAGCCATTCCTGACGTTCCAGTAGGTGCGCCCCTAATCATCTGCGCTACGTATTTCTTGCGAGGGAAAATCATGACAGGTGTCGCGTGTCCTGTTGCATTAACGATGAAACAAGGTAGTTACTAAAATCCCTCGCTCACCACCAGTAATCTTAGCGATATTTCTACCTTTTTAGGCTATCACTTTTCCAGGCCGTTGTACAGTGGTAGTAGATGTCTCATCCAGATTATAAACTCTAGTGCCATCACCAATTGTGGAAATCTTCCATACACTTCTTGAAGATTGTCAAAAAATTATTTGACATTCGTAGGATTGAATTATGTGGCTCGTGCAACACTGCATGCTTTTTGTTTTTTAATGGACAAATAAGGGTGCCTTTTTTTAAATCCACGTAACCAGTCTTTACCCGCCATTCGCTTTTTCTTTCCGTGGGGTATTGTAGTTTGGTTCCATCGAAACAGATTTGTCTTTCATAATTATATTTTATCACGTAGGTATCTTCTTAATGTTGGATGTGGTATGTTGCTATCTTTTGCAGCCTCTCTCAAGATTTAAAATTGACTGTAGCCTGCATTGTTTGGTATGGGTGGGATCCGTTTTCCCTCGCAGATCTAACTTTGTTCGGCCCATCCTGAAAATTTTGTATTTTTTTTTAATTCGTAAAATAACTAAGTAGGTACTTATAAAGAGTAAATTATCTAGGTTAATACTCAATCTACTAAAGGTGGTTGGTGGTACGTAATGAACAAAGGGTAGTACAATGAACCAAGGATGGTACCTACTCAATGAATCACTGGTTCGTTGTGTAGCGGAAGGTATTAGGAACTTTTATTACGAGAATAATCACTCTTTCCTTATTTACTTAATTACAATCAGTCAAAACAAAAATATCAAAATCTTCTCATAGAAATATCAACTTAAAAAAGTGACAAAATCTCTCCATTTTGCCCCACCTATTCGGTAAGACAGGGTACCACCTAGGGTAAGATGTAGACGGATAGCAGTCCGAAAACTTCTTCCATCAGACACCAGCCGCTAACGTGTTTTCTGGCTTTCGCAAACTCAAGTCAAGATGGCGGTTTAGGAATTCACGCAGTCAGTCCTTACCAGCGTTTGCTTGAGATGATTAAATTGATGTTGTTTGTTGTTACAAACTGCTAGTTCATAGTTTATCTTCTGCAATTCGGAAGTTGACTAACCAAATGAACTTCTTTCCATTTCTTTTAAATAAGTTAGAAGTACTTGTTCCTTTTCGAAAAAAAAAGTAGAAATTGGACCCAAGGGAACTTTGACATTTTTTGCACTATTCTTATTTTTTCTCACTTGATTAACTTTGCGCTTTAGAGTAATTTTTGGGACAGTATAAATCTTGCTGGCAAATTTATAACCCATTTTTTCCATCTAAAACCTCTTGAATACCTAATTTCATTTCATTTTCACTCCACACACCTCTGTTAGTTTTTTCTTTTGTAATTTCAAACAATAATCTAAAAAAAAATAACCCCTTTAACTAGTGACAACCATATTTATTATCAAAATAAAAGTTATCCCATCTTACCCCTAGGTAGGTACCCCATCTTTTCCAAAGTCAAACTCTTAACCTGTATAATTTTTTTGATGTTATAAATACAATCAAGCTGGAACGATTTTATGAGTAGTAGTAAAATAAAAAAAAAACAATAAAAACATGATACACATCTTGTATACCATAATATATTATGAACAGTCACGCACGCACTTAATGTACGTCAAAAATTATATAAATGTACTCAAATTTAAAAAAAAAATACTTACCAAGTCACAACAAGCACAATATCAACAAAACTTTTTGTGACACTAAAAACTTCTGCTTAGTACCGTCAGATGGCATTAAAATAATTATAATCGGTATAAAGTATAATCGGTTTTGGTACGGTCCCCATCTTACTTTGCTACCCCGTCTTAGCCCACCTTCCCTCTCTCAAAGTGGTTCATTCTGTACCACCCCAAACTTATAGCTTTTGAGGTTAAGTAGCCACATGCACAAACACGAGGTGCTTAACGAAACTATCTTATGTAAAAGCACAAAAAACAACGAATTTATCAATCCAATTGTCAGACGAAATTTTACTTACGTTATTTTTATACAATTTTCGCTAACAAAACACAGGTGCGCGACTCGACTCGACTAGTTCGCTGTCGACTGGGTTCAGTATATTACAAAGTACTCTGTGCGACTAGGGAAGGAGGAGGGCTTCTCAAAGACGCTTACATAATGCAGTTTGCACCAAACGGCAACGTCGCAGCTCTGAATTATTTGCATGGTTCACTCTGTACTACTGGTACATTGTTAACCCCTCGACCCTATTCATAATAAAGAGATACGCTACGTAGATTTCAGTATAAAATATAACTATTTTATCAGTGGACATCCAACACAACAGCAACAGTTTTTGGCGTGATTTTTTTTATTGAAGCTAGTGGCTGTTTTAATTCTTCGCAAATTGATTCCTTGTGGATTTACTATGTTGTCATGTAAAATTAGTGTAGTTTTATACTTCAAGTGGACCTACACAACTGTATTCTTACCATGAGTTTCTATCGAAAAACTACACCATCTTAACGTAGTCGATATCGAATAAACGTGCATCGAATAGATTACAATTAAATTCGTACCATGAGTCTAACGGACTCGCTAGCGTTATCTCGATTGTATAGACGGTGTCGAGTGTTAAAACCGCATCGTATTTAACTTCACACTTAAGTTCTCTTTCTGGCTACAGTAAAAGACAGAGTAAGGCAGATAGACCTACCAATTTGAAACACCGATTCTCTATAACCCGGCCTATTGAAAATGTAATAATTGTAGTTGTACTAATATTTTGATGGTTCAGTGCTGCTGTGAGTTTGTGAAGTCTTGAATGGTAAAAATGGAGAGCTTTGCCAGTAAAACGCTTATAACTTCCATGTGCGTAAAATAATAATGCGCATACTGAAAAGTGATATTTCTATAATGAAATAAAAGTAAATTTATAGCCTGTTTTCTAACATACTTCTTATTAAGTTTGAGACTGGCTAGATGCAGTCTGCGTGCTAAGCAAAAAAAAAAAAACAATGTAATGCACAATTATTTATACTTAAAATAAATAATTTTATTTAAATAATAATATATGTAATTTTACCGACTTCATCACATTTAAGAACTGACACGTTCCGTTATTTTAATCTTATTATAATTTCCATAACATTATTAAGACAGTGAATTTGCTATTACAAGGATTAAATTTTATTTCTTTAAACTGAATTTAATTTAGCTCTTCTATTAAATCGTGAAGACCATCATCATTACAAGTTTTTAGCTTTGGTCTAAGAAAGCGAAGCATGCGATACCGATGTCGTGGCCAGATCTTAGAATTGATCAGTGATCAATTCTAAGATCAGCCCCCCTAGCCAAGTTGCAAACGATAAACTTGAACGCTTAGTAATCTCCAATAGATTTTCAACTTTATACCTAAGAGCATAAAGTTGAAAATCTATTAAAGACTACTAAGCGTCAGCGACCGGAACGAACGAAAACACTATGTAATCTTCAATAGATTTTCAACTTTATATCTAATAACATAAAGTTGAACATCTATTAAAGACTACTGAGAGTTTACGTTTATCGTTTGTGACTTGGCTAGGGGGGCTGATCACTTCATGATATGACCAACTAAAACTGGCCAGATCGTTTAAACGTTAACGTTTGATAATAAGTCAATCCTGGTTTGGCCATATCATTGATGTAGGATTTCTATGATAATAAAAGGTCTAAAGAAAGTAGGTCAAACGAGGATTGACATATCATCAAACTTTAACGTTTATAACGATCTGGACAGTTTTACTTGGCCTTAGCATGAAGTGATCAATTTCTAAGATGTGGCCTCTCAAATCAAATAAAAAAGGTCAAATAAAATATTTTTTATTTAGTCTGAGTCTGGCCACCGATACCAACACAATAGTGTAGGTATAATAAAACTGGCTAGCTATAAATTCGATTTTTGTTTTGTAATAAGGCAGTTAGGCACAGTGTTCTTTCAATGATAATTATTATTCTATAAATATTACTAAAATAAAATTGTGTGTGTTATTTTATTATTAATTAATAAATAGGTTTTATTAGAATGTTTTATCTTTTTTTAGTTGAGAGGTTTACGTCATTTGAATAAAAGGTCCTCTCACCAACTCTGCCTCTCGCAGTCCACTGCGGGACATAGACTTTTTCATAGCTGTACCGTAAGTCCACAATATCCTATCTTACCCCTTCCGCATTGAATCTATCCCAACATCAAACCTTTTTAAGATCGTCGGTCCATACAACCGGATGATTGAATTTTCAACGCTAGGCGCGGGCTTAAAGATGGAAATCCAACAGAGGGTTTTCTTTGATTAGGTATCGTCTTTTGTTGTTAATACGCATGTTAAAGACCTTAGTGAGAACATTTACGGTCAAGGGTCTTTTATAAAAAAAACCATCAACATCAGCTGTAAGATTTACAATGTACTGAGGCCAGAAAATGATAATGGTTAGGCCATTATCATTTTCCGGCCAGCAAAGTAAGTTGTAAGTAATACGCATGCTCTTTTACCGTTCGCATGGAAATGTCGTTCAGGCGGAGAGCGAGGGAAAGAGTGCAGCTGCTGCTGTATTTGCACACACACACCTTGTGCGCTATAATATCTCCTACACCGGCATGCTGCGCCGCGACGGAAATTGACTGAAGTTTAGTTTAGACTCCAGGATTAGTATAAGGTGAAATAAGTAGTGACACAGTAAGTATAAGTGTATAAACAAGCGTTTATTAGGCGTTAGGCCAGACGATGCTTTCGATCCAGTCCAGGTAGCGGCTGACGCGCGTGTACACGCCAGGCACGGGCGAGCCGCAGCCGCGCCCGAATGACGTCACTCCCACCAGCCTGTTCATGCCCTCCGCCGTCACGCTCTGCAGCGGACCGCCAGAGTCACCCTGAGGAGTATAGAAATACAACAATACAGCTAAGTATCCCAAGCCATACTTTAAGTTCCCAGCGGAAAAATGTCGAATTTCTTAACTTCAGTTTAGCGTCAGGACGCTACACTAAATATCTAGTGTATGACGTCCAGTAAATGTGTATGGTAAGTAGGTACAAATTTCCTAGCCCCTCACTTGCACGGTTTTCAGATTCGATTTTATTATTCGGGTGAATTCACATATTTCGTACAAAGTGTTTTGCATGGGCATATATTCTTATATTTTTAGTTTAGAATCATTTTCTGACCTAACATTTAGCCTGTAGCGTGACGCTACGAATTTAATACAATAGGTAATAAATCTTATAAAAAGTATTGTTTTTCTTATTTGTTTCGTTAATTATATAGCTGATTCATCTCAATGTATATTATGTAAACTGCTTATTACTTATTGCATCCATATTAACTTAAGATCACAAAATAGAACACTACGAAATCGTAGCGTGGCGCTGAGAGCACAATTTTGCCGATTTCGAAAAAATGAAACGGTTGTGCTTTAGCGAAAGTATAAAATTTGTTTGAATCTTTATTATTGTACCCGCTTATGCAATTTAGCTTCACTTTTTTGACTGGCCTACACTTTGAGAATTCAAAAGTGCCTGTAAATGCTTTATATCTATACTAGCGACCCGCCCTGGCTTCGCACGGGTGCAATGCTGATTCTAAATATTCTACAGAATGACTTTATAAACAACGTTTACAGCTTTTTTTTTGTCATTAGACAGTACAAACATGTTTTCTTTTGAGGTTACTCTTGAAACAGCGACATACAATAATTGGCCATGTGAAAAACACTCAACGCTCAAATCTAAGCCTGCAACTTTGAAAGTTTGACCCTGCGATTTATTAATGGTATTTATGGTATAATGGTATTAATAATTGTATAAATCCGATGGTATCAGAGGAATTCGGGGAATCAATACATCTTCTCCGGTACCACATCCGGTGAGTATTGTGCACTCTATTATTAAAGTTTTTAGTGATTTTACGAGACAACTTACTTTCAATACCATTTTATGAAGAGTGAGTCCAGACGGGTTCAAGGAATTAAGAAATTCTGTAGGAAAATGAAAAGCTTCTTCCAAATCGAGAACAGTATCGACCGAGTAGTATATTTACGTCTGCGTATCAATCTTTGAAAGAATCAAGTTATTACCTACGTTGTCGTCGTTGTTTTACCTTATCTACTTGTTCGTTAGTTGATAACAGAATCGCTCTTTCTTTAAACCAACATATAGTCTTACAACTTATGTTATCAATGTCGGAATAGACATTTTTTTAGGCACTCATTTATATTATGCATGTATTATACATATAAACCTTCCTCTTGGAATCACTCTGTGTATTAAAAAAAACCGCATCAAAATCAATGGCGAAGTTTTAAAGATCTAAGCATACAATGGACAGACAGACAGCGGGACGACTTTGTTTTATACTATGTAGTGATTTATAAAAGGGTAAACTGACTGACTGACATATCAACGCACAGCCGAAACTACGAGTGTTAAGTTTTGCACAAGGTTTCCTTTTATGACGAAGACGAGCACTAAGATTGTTCCGTGTGGTGTCCGGACGTAAATAATAACACCATCCCATCTCTTCCCGTGGGTGTCGTAAGAGGCGACTGAGGGACACACCAGAGAATGGGCAGCAGCATTCTCTATGCATTGCAACAACCACACTGCGATCAAAAATATACAACACATTGCATTCGTAATCAACTTCAATAGTAGCTCCTTTTTGAACTTTTTTAAAATAAGTTCTAGCTAAGGATGTTTTAATGATACAAAGGTCTTTATTATTCTTTTCACACATACATCTGATAAAAAGCATGTGCTCATTTTCTTGTATTATTTGATTTTTTTACACGTCACTCACGTTGCTCCCATATTTTTAATAGTCGCAGAGGCAGCACGTAAGTCGTAGCAAGATATAATAGCTTTTAGAAAGAATTAACAGGGTCTACACTTATAAGTTGTGAAATAAACAATTTTTGGCCTTTGTACATTTCAGTAATTCTACATAGTTACTACTCTACAGAGGTTGACCGGCCATTCTGATTCAACCTTAGATGTTTAAATTCTTTTAACCTATGAAATAAGCAATTAATTGTGCATATATTTGCTTATCATAATAAGAGTATTATGATAAGCAAATATATGCAATTGTTAGGCACAATTTTAAAGCTAAATACGACTGTTGACCGGCCATTCTGACGCTCACTTAATCTTGACTATATTTTTGAGAACATGGTTATTTTCGCACACTTAAAACTCGAACGAAATTATCGTTAAACTTAGACCTTTTAATCTTTATCCCCGCAAATCATTTTCTTTCAAATGCATGCATTGTGTGATTATGCGACAGACACCACGTTTTTGGTTATGACACGGCTTTAAATAAAGTGAATTAAAGTAGTTATTACCTGGCAAGTGTCCTTAATGCCTAGCGGGTCGCCTGCACACATCTGGTCGGGAGAGATGCCTGACGGTAGCTTGCGCCAGTTCGTGTACGACTCGGTGCACGTATTTCGGCTAACAGTCGTCACATTCGCTTTCAGAAGAAAATTGCTTCTAGTGTCTCCTGTAATTTTAAATGGAATAGAATTGTTTATTTTTTACATAAGATCCACAATAAATAAACATAACAAATTTGTAGATATTTATTGTTGATTGGATAAATCAACACTTCAATCAATTACTTCCAGGAAACCCGAACGCGTATTAGAACCATGATCGAATCTAAACTAAATATTTTTTAGTTTTAATAAACAAATGATTTGAAAGAATTTTTCAACTAAATCTTCATCAACAACGAAATTATAAAGCTTCAAAGCAGCTAGCTAATAAGAAAGTGAGGTCCGACGTGGTCTTTGACGTAAAAGTACATCACGCCCATGCCACGCCACAGAAAATGGCGTTTTGACGGGAGAGACATATCTTTTTTTACAATTTTTACAATCTCGTTTGCTTGTCTATTTTAATATTGTTTTCACTATTAATATTCAATTTGTATATTTATTGATAAACTGGACATTCTTGTACGTGGATTCAGTGCCGAGTACAGAAAATAAATCATTCCATCGTGTGCCCACAACCGGCCTCCAGAATCGGTGCTATTTTTTTTTACTTGAGTTCATGCCGAGAACCCGACTAACAATCGATGCATAGCATGGTTAATTTTTTTGATTTATCGATTATTAGCAGCTGTCAGCGGCTTTGTCCGCGTGATAGTAGACTATTATCCGAAGGGAACATACTCCCGGGATTAAACACAACAAAGTATCCTATGTGCTGTCCCTTGAAATAGTACATGGACACGGACACGGGTATATCTTGGGAAGATATATCCGTGACCAGTCTCAAAGAAATCCGGTCCATCCACAAGTGTGAAGAAGTAACAAACAAACACTCAAACTTTCAACTTTATAATATCGACGCTTGAAAGGCAAAATGTATGAACGACCACTTTGGTCAAAATTGAGTTATTTATATCGTTGGAATCGGCAGATTTTTCTCTTTCGAATGGTCTAGGTTTCAGACAAATCCAAGCACTTTTGTGGTCGTTAATACAACGGTGATTTCAGTCATTTTCGCATTGTATTTTGTTTTAAATCCAACCATTTTCGACATTTGTTTCATAAACCGTACACAACGTTTGAAAATCGGCCATAATTCATTTTGCCTTTTTTGTCATAATAAAGATTTGAAATTAAAACACTTTACCAAATCACTTTTCATTTTTTTAAATCAATAAAACGTTTTACAAGTTGGTCACTTTTTCCAATTTTGGAAATTAAGCAATTTATCTGTGTATAATTTTTTGACTATTGTCCGTTAAAACATTTTACCTTTCTACGAATTACAATCACTCGGACGTTAAGCGCATTTTGTCGTCAATGTTTAATAACAAGTTGGTCGATCATACATTTTTACCTGAAACGATTTTGACCAATCGTTAGCATATAAGATACTTTAATTGAAGCAAAGTTTTTTGTGTCAGTGAGTTAAACCTACGTAAAAAATCTTTATTGGTTGAAAAAGTGGTGGATAAGCTGTACTCAAGGAGCGCATTTTATACGCGCGAACCGCTGCATGTATGGTCTGAGCGTTGCGTGGGTGCTTCAGTCAACCACGCAACGCTCAGTTGATCCTTCATATTTGAATGGCCAGGAAATATTCAAAACTCTACAATGTAGAGATAATGTGTCACCAAGATTTTAAGGCTTGGGATTCTATGTCCGATAAATACTTTAACAATAATCTTGTTGGCAAAATTAGTAAACTCAGAATTGTTACATTTAAAATAAAGGATTCAGATAATATTTATATAAATAAAATACAGCATGGATGACACAGCAGCTACGGAAAAAGTTGAAGTTATTGGTAAGAACAGGTGTCCAGGAGATAATTTGTATAAAAACAAACTTCCTATTCCTAAACAAAAATATGCTGATTTGGTAAAGCTTTCTAAAACCTTTGCTATCCCACGTAGATATCATGAGGAGTACTTTAAGAGACGGTTGCGGGCCAGTGCCTACAAATCAACACGAGATCCGTCTCGTGTTGACTTCGCGGCCCCGTAACAGTGATTTTATTTTTTATAAAAAACTACATAAAATATATGTCACTCAAGAATAAAGCACCTTTCTATCGGTGAAAAATTTTTGCAATCAGACCAGTACTTACTTTTAGAGATTACCTCCAATAAACAAAAAAAAAAAGATACTTTACCTCTTTTTATTATTAGTGTAGAAACCATAGTAACTATTCAAGATTTTTGTTTTTACCAGACCCTTTTAAAAAACAAGCTTTAATATTTTTGTGGAAATTTCAAATATTTTCGTGACGTGATCTCGTAGATATTATACACATTTGAAATCGTAAGTTAGGGTCAGATTCGTGATTTTTTTATCAAGACAACTAATTTAATTCATGTTTTGATTTTTACCCAGTAGTTGGTCATATGACCAATTTTAATAAAATAATTTTTCATGGTGTTCTCTATTATATTTGTGGATTTCCAGAGGTTCAAAAAAGTTTAAAAGTAGTAAAACCTGGCCTTAATTTTCAAACTTGCAACTAGTGTTGCCAGGTCCGATTGGATAAAAATCGGGATGGATGGTAAAACCAATCGGGACAATTTTTTTTTTAATTATGATTTTTTTTTGAGGAGGTAAATCATCCAATTCCTTCTCCTGCTCTAGAGTGGAACGAGAGGGCGTGTCAGACTTTTACTAACTAAAACCCAAACTTCTTCAGTCGCTCTTTGCGTTCCAGGGCCACGGTCACTATTTCAAACATTCCCGCAGCCCTAGCAGGCCTCGGCCCTACTGGAGTGGCATCTCTTTGAGGGTATCTCTTTGAGGAGAATGTGCAACACGACGCGCCATCGACTCGGGCCTGGTCTTTATT
Organism: Mythimna impura; assembly: GCA_905147345.3. Classification (NCBI taxonomy): domain Eukaryota; kingdom Metazoa; phylum Arthropoda; class Insecta; order Lepidoptera; family Noctuidae; genus Mythimna; species Mythimna impura. The sequence continues at coordinate 17,312,701 of LR990353.1, read as the reverse complement.
GGATGGGTGAACATCAAGCTACCCATTGCTCGTCGCTTGCAAACCCTTGCCTACTGTAGCCGGAAATCGAGGTGCGACACTCGACGCCCGGGACATCTTCTGGGACGACTGGGGCGTGACGGTATCCGTTGATTCACGGTTGAGGTCAACTCATTTTCGCAGAAGGAGACGACTGCTTTTTATACCCTCTCGCTCCGGACCATGGCCAGAACCAGGGCCCAACGCTAGAGCAAACCGCTACCAAACGCCACCACGAGGACACGGCGGTGCTCCGCCCAAGTAGCGCACACTTCCACCGTAAGCTCCACCGTGTTAATAGAGACAAAAACGAAAAAAAAAATGTTATAAATGATTACCGCTGTTTTAAAAGTTCAAATATTTTTATAGTAAAATTGTATTGTTGGTTACATTTTACTGCATATGAATGGAAAGGATGAACTAAGATCGATTGAGTCACAAATTACTTATAATTATGTGGAGTAAAATGTCTTCTACATTATGGTCACGTGTGACGGACCAAGACCGAGAGACAACTAGCCAGTGATGCGTCGTGTGTCATTTGTAACGCACTTGACATAGTGATGCGAATGCGATACAGGTTGTTTTATTGTAATAATAATGACTTTAATATTTTTTTTTATTAATCGGTACATTTAGCGTCCCGATCAGGTGCAAATCGGGACGCGTCGCTAGACCCCTAAAAATCAGGACCTTCCGCGCAAATCGGGGCGCCTGGCTATTTGCAACGCGAAAGACGTCGTGTAGAAGACGTCGACGATTGAAGTTAGGAAGCTGGTAGGTACTAAATACTTTTGTGGTTAGGTATTAATTTTTTTTATATTTTCCTAATTTTATTTCCCTATCCGTTTCTCAATTGAACACAGTGGATAATTTTATTATTCGAAATTTTTTTAAATGGCTTTACTTTCTATTCAATCGTTTTTTTCTACAGAGTTGACGCATAGTTTGTGATCTATTGAGTTTAAGCTTATAATTATAAACTATAATATTTAATCGTTTTCTACGTCAGTTTATGTTTCATAGGATTGATTGATCTCAAGTAGTTTTATTGTTTAATTATAAAAATATATATAATTTGTTTAGTTTTGTTTTATTTTTATTTTTTTTAAATTACAAACAAGTTTTATGTTTTTGTGCTATTTTGTGAAGTAATTAAATTTATTATTCTTCTTTATTTTTTATTTACTTTTTTACTTACTGCTAAAAATATAACAATATTGGGATATAATACCTTTATTCTAGACGGAACTCAGTTTTATGAGTAAGATTAGATATTTTGGTTTTCCATGGTTGGACAACGTGGCCTGATGAAACATTTTATAGGATTATAAAAGTTTACCGAAAAGAACGTAAGACACTTTAGTTGTAGGTTTTATGTAGCTATTCGATCGTTAAAACATTTTTTACAGGACCTCTAATGTTAATATTGTGAGTTAAGTCAATTTTACCTAACCAAGATTATTCACAGCCTTGTATTATCTCCTGAAAATCTATCAAAAAGGTCATATAATTTTGTTTTGACACAGCAATTAAATAACAAATATATTAAATAATAACTATTCTGAGTATCAGCAAAAATGCTCTATTAGTTAATTTACTATGATTTTTTTTGTGAAAAGTAGAATTTCAAATCCATTTATTGAACAATTTGTGAAATGGTCGTTCATACATTTTGCCTTTCAAGCGTCGATATTAGTGTGATGTACGACCCGACCTGTATGTTGGGACTTTGGCACTCAAAGTTTTAAAGGCAACAAGCTCGCTGCTAATCGATACACTTTACACCTCATGGTAGGTAAGTTTTCGGAAAATGGCGTGTTGTATAAAAAAATAATACATACTGGTATTACTAGTTTTCCCCCATCCGGTAATGGCGAGTGGTACCGTGGGATCAGCGTCATTCGTTTCCAAACATACAGCATTCAAGTTGCTAGAGAACTGCAAAGGTCTCTCCAATCTAGAAAGAAAATGTTTGATGAACTAGTAGCTACGCAACCAATAAGCGATTTTTCATGTGTCTCTATACCTTCCTGTCACTCAGAAGAGCCATTCGCTTTACCTACAGTACGGTAAAATATGTTGGCCAATCTGAACTTGGCGTACCAAAATAGGTATTGCGCATACTCGAAAAAATACGCAAGACGCATTCGCCATATGATTCTTAAAATAAAAAGAATTAGGTACTTCGCAGGCAAACTGTTCGAAGTTCGGAGCGGTCAAGATTTTTCGGCCGTACCTTTTGTTTATTATTCGCGATAATTTGGATCCATTGCCACCACCTGAAGTATCGATTTAACCAGCGTGTATTTCAATTAAAGAAACGTTTTCTTAACTTATAAGAGTTTGTTCAAAAATTTGATAATTATCTCAAATTCAAATAAATTATAGTTTTTTTTTCTTCAATTTGGTAAACAGTTAGAACACGAGGTATATACGGTACGACGTCTCGCTCTAGCGAATCATGTATGAGAGAGAGAGAGAGAGAGAGACCGAACTTATTTTGTGCTAACAGAAAACAAATGAAATAATAAAAGTTAAATATACGTGTACGTCTAAAAGTCTCATAATTATCTACGAGTAAGTAGGAATGTTGGGAATGTAAAATGTGTGTAAAACTGAAATGGAATGTTGGGTTTTAAAACAAAGTTTATTATACTTTTGGAATTTTATTCTTTCACAAGTTATATGTTTTTACATCGTCTTTCACGAAATAGCTTAGGGTTGGCTTTTAGTACCCAGCGCCCTAAATGGGTACTTTACTCATTTTTTCAATCATTTATATAAAAAAGTAACTTTATACAAAATCACAAATATTCAAATCTGGTGAAAGGAAAAACTGTCAAGTAACAGAAAAAGTACACAAAAGTACAGTAAAATTGTTCCGTATGGTGTTCGGACGTTAAGAATAACACCATCCCATCTCTTCCCGAGGGTGTCGTAAGAGGCGACTAAGGGACATACCAGAGAATGGGCAGCAGCATCCTCTGTACATTACAACAACCAAACTGCGATCGCCAACCCGTCTGCCAAGCGTGGCGATTATGGCAACCCCCCCCCCAACATGAAAAACAGAAACAAAAAATGGCCCCTAGTGCCCGGCAGCCCGTCTACCCTTGACTCCGGTAGCGGTCAAGGCCACGACGAGGCAAGGGGTGCGAAGAATCTCCGGATGAGATTTGGCTACCCATCTATGAAACGACTCGACCTGGCAACTTTTAACACGCGTACACTGAGGACTGACGAGAAGATCACCGAACTGGAGGAGGAATTGAGCAGGTTGCGATGGAGTATTGTGGGATTGTCTGAAGTCCGAAGACAGGGGGAGGATACGATAATTCTCAAATCCGGTAACCTGCTCTATTTCCGGGAGGGTGACCAGCAGTCCCAGGGTGGTGTCGGGTTTATCGTCCACAGGTCCCTTGTGAACAATGTGGTGAAGATCGAGAGTGTGTCGACCAGGGTGGCGTACCTTATACTCAGAATATCATCAAGATATTCGCTGAAGGTCATACAGGTCTACGCCCCGACCTCGACACATCCCGACGACGAAGTAGAATCCATGTATGAGGATATATCAAGAGCCATGCATGGTTCTAAGACTCACTTCACCGTGGTCATGGGGGACTTTAACGCGAAACTGGGCAAACGAGACGATGACGAGCTGCGAGTGGGGCAATTTGGATTTGGACGTCGGAATCACCGGGGACACCTACTGGCTAGCTTTATGGAGAAGGAGGACCTCTATATGATGAATTCCTTCTTCAAAAAGCGTGAGCATAGAAGGTGGACCTGGCAAAGTCCTGACGGTGCAACTAGAAATGAGATTGACTTCATCCTGTCGACGAAAAAGCAAATATTCAATGATGTCTCTGTGATCAACGCGGTGAAAACTGGAAGTGATCACCGCGTCGTAAGAGGCACATTGAATATTAACATTAAGCTTGAAAGGTCTCGACTGATGAAGTCTACGCTCCGTCCAGCACAGATCCAGATCCAAAACCCCGAGAGCTTTCAGCTCGAACTCCACAATCGTTTCGAGTGCCTAGGAAGCTCCGTGGATGAATATAACGATGGGTTCGTGGAAACTGTCCATACGGTCGGGTCTAAGTTTTTCAAGACTCACCGTACAAATAAAAACAAGAAGCTCTCCGATCCGACCCTCGAGCTAATGAAGAAGAGGCGTGAGATGATTCTGCAGTCTTCAGACGATGCGTGCATATACCGGCAGCTCAATAGACAAATCTCGAAGTCCCTGAAACGTGACCTTCGCCGCTTTAATACCGCAAGGATTAAGGATGCGATTGAGCGGAATAAGGGCTCTAAAGTATTTGCACGAGATCTGTCTATTGGGCAAAGCCAGCTCACGAAACTGAAGACCGACGATGGCAGAGTCATATCCGCCAAATCGGAGCTTCTGGGAGAGATCGAGGCTTTTTATGGACAGTTATACACGTCTATCGTTAAACCCGCTGTAAATCTAGTGAACGACCCAAGAGCTAGATTGACTCGACACTATACCGAAGATATCCCGGACGTCAGCCTGTACGAGATTAGGATGGCTCTGAAGCAGCTGAAAAACAACAAGGCGTCGGGTGAGGACGGAATTACGGCCGAACTCCTGAAGGCGGGTGGAAAACCGGTCCTTAAGGCCCTTCAGAAGCTATTTGATTCCGTCATACTCGAGGGAAAAACGCCACAGGCGTGGAGCAGAGGCGTGGTGGTACTCTTCTTTAAGAAGGGCGATAATGCCCTGCTTAAGAATTATAGGCCCATCTCGCTTCTGAGCCATGTCTACAAGCTGTTTTCCAGAGTCATCACGAATCGTCTCGCGCGCAGGTTCGACGACTTCCAGCCTCCCGAACAAGCCGGATTTCGTAAAGGCTTCAGCACCGTGGACCACATACATACGCTGCGGCAGGTTATACAGAAGACTGAGGAGTATAATCAGCCTCTCTGCTTAGCGTTTGTGGACTACGAGAAAGCCTTTGATTCGATTGAAACTTGGGCTGTACTGCAGTCTCTCCAACGGTGCCAAATTGACTATCGGTATATCGAAGTGCTGAAGTGTTTGTACAAAAACGCCACTATGTCAGTCCGACTACAAGACCAGACCTCGAAACCTATCCTCTTGCAGCGGGGTGTGAGGCAGGGAGACGTTATTTCTCCGAAACTGTTCACGGCAGCAATGGAGGATGTCTTCAAGGTTTTGGAATGGAGAGGGCTAGGCATTAATGTCAATGGCGAGTACATCACTCACCTTCGGTTTGCCGACGACATAGTAGTCATGGCTGAGACTACGGAGGAGCTCAGTATAATGCTTGGTGACCTCAGTAGAGCTTCCGAAAGAGTGGGACTTAAAATGAACATGGACAAAACCAAAGTCATGGTAAACAGCCATGTAGCACCCACTCCTATCAAGGTCGGGGACTTTACACTCGAAGTTGTAGACGAATACGTTTACCTGGGACAGACGGTCCAGTTGGGAAGGTCTAACTTCGAGAAAGAGATCAATCGTCGAATCCGACTCGGCTGGGCAGCGTTCGGGAAGCTGCGCGGTGTCTTCTCGTCCAATATACCACAGTGTCTCAAGACGAAAGTCTATGACCAGTGCGTGTTGCCAGTGATGACATATGGCTCCGAAACGTGGTCGCTTACAATGGGCCTCATTAGAAGGCTTAAAGTCACCCAAAGGGCAATGGAGAGGGCTATGCTCGGAGTTTCCTTGCGTGATCGAATCAGGAATGAGGATATCCGCAGGAGAACCAAGGTTGCCGACATAGCACGAAGAATCGCCAAACTAAAGTGGCAATGGGCAGGGCACATTGCCCGCAGAACAGATGGCCGTTGGGGCCGAAAGGTTCTGGAATGGCGACCACGTACCGGAAGACGTAGCGTTGGAAGGCCTCCTACAAGGTGGACCGATGACTTGGTAACGATTGCGGGAGTCCGATGGATGCGAGACGCACAGGACCGTTCGTTGTGGCGACGCTTGGGGGAGGCCTATGTCCAGCAGTGGACGTCTTTCGGCTGAAATGATGATGATGATGAACAGAAAAAGGATGCACAAACTACAGTGTGACGTCACCGCCATCAGGTAACGCGCGTAGAAAAGAAATAGCGAGATGTACCACCCACGCACCCACTTTTCAAATAAACTTTATATTGAAGATACGTTACTTTTTACCGACTACGGAGGGTTATGATTTTGACAGGCTATTTATGTATGTGAGTATGTTCATCTGTTCCCTCATAGCTCCTAATCTACTTATCGGAACTTGACGTATGAGGTATCGTTAGAACCGTCTTAATTGTCCGCTGAACATAGGCTACGTGACGTGTCACAAAAATTGATATGGCGCCCTCTAGCGGACAAAAAGTAATGTGTTAAAAATAAATATGGAGTAAAATACGCCGTGTTTGGTATCATTTGAAAGGGCTTCACTTGTACATTTCCAATATATTGCTCAAATTTAAAGTGACGCCCTCTAGCGGACAAAAAGTCATGTTTAAAAAAAAATTAAGATAAATATACCGTGTTTGATATCATTTGAAAGGGCTTCGCTAGTACTTATAAAAAAATATCATCAAAATTCAATGTGGCGCCCTCTAGCAGACAAAAAGTATTGTGTTAAAAAAAATACGATAAATATGTCGTGTTTCGTATCTTTTGAAAGGGCTTTACTTGTACATACCAAAATAAATAGTAAAGAAGCACAGTGATTTAACACCAAAATTTTTTAAATAAAAAAAAAGTAAAAAACTAAAACCCGACTACGACAAAAAAAAATGACGCTGAAAAAGTATGAAACAAGATTTTCAAGATGCTGAAATAGACAAGGTAACTGGAAAAACAAGAATAGAACAAAAAGAAAAGCCGTAGTCACACGCTATTAAAGTGTTTCGATTATTACCTACCTATAACGTGTGACTACGGCTTTACTTTTTGTTCTATTCTTGTTTTTCCAGTTACCTTGTCTATTTCAGCATCTTGAAAATCTTGTTTCATACTTTTTCAGCGTCATTTTTTTTTGTCGTAGTCGGGTTTTAGTTTTTTACTTTTTTTTTTCTTTGTAATTAGCATAGCATAATCAGCCTTATAATGTTCCTACTGCTGGGACTCAAACCTCCTCTCTAGGAGAGGGAATGGGCCGGGAATTCCTTGCCGGAATCTGTGTTTTCTGATGGCTATTGGCTACAACCCGGAAGTCTTTAAGTCAAGAGTGAATAGGTTATTTCTAGGTAAGCGCGCTCATTCAATAGAGTATCACACGCGTGTTGGCCCTGCCGCTTGACACGCGAATAAAAAAATATTTTCGAACTCTGTCGAATATTCTATCGACTTTTTATTTCAAATATTTGCGACTTTTTTCACGTAAAAAGTCAATGGCCTTAAAGACCATTCACTATAAGTAGACCTCCCAGTACTAGTGTCTACCTTACTAATGCAAGGTCAACATGTACTGGAATTACATCTTACAAAATGTTAATTATTATGTATAATAACGTCTTAAATGGCCTACCACCTTGTAAAAAATACATATGAACGCAAAGTTTACTCACACACGAAACCAACAAAATGATATCCAGTTCATTTTAATTTTATTTCGTTTGTTTAGATGCCTAACTAAATATAAACAATCTCTTGACACTTACTTGAGATGACTTTTTAAAAATACATTTTAAAGTATGGATAATAGGTACATAGGTACAAATCAATTAGTTTATAATTTTAGAGTATTTACTATATAATTTTAGAAAATCTGAATATATTTTATATTACAAAACGTGTACATACCTATTTCACATTTTTCAAAAACACAACTCCTAACCCTATAGCAAGAGCGGCCTGTTCAAAGGTGCTTATCGGGCATAATAAAAGAGACTCTCGGTACGTGGACTTAGGTGCATTTTGATTCAACTTCAAATATAATGAAGGTCACGTCCGTCCCGTGCAATGTATTATGAACATTAAAATCGTTGTTGTTGTTGTTGTTAGTCATTCATATGTCTTCTTTCGAAGAGTCTTGTATTTATTTATTACTTATTCTGTGCATATACTAAGGTCTTTTTTACATAGCGTGGGTAGGATGACAGTAGCAGGACGAAAATATGCATATTTAAGATGATAGAAAAGGATAGGTATCCCTAGATATGTCATTGAAAATTAATTTAGAATAATTATGTAATTTACATTTCAATTTAAAAACAGCATTAATAAAAATTCACAATTCAATACTATATAAAATAAAAATATCATTTTGCATTTCTAACATGTCAAAATTTAAATGTAGTAAAATTTAAGTGTAGTTATGCCACTTAAATTTGTTTTCTAGGTCATTCTTGTCGTTAGATAAATAATTTAAGTAATGATAGCATTTGTCCAACAGCCGTTCGCGTAATCTCATCTCAAATAATCTTATTAATTACAGTTTTCCTTAGGGCGCTTGTGTATGCTACGAAATTTCACCGTGTCTGCGGCAGATAGCACCAATTCATTAGAATAGAATAGAATATCGTATATTTAATAAAAGCAGCACATTTATATTAAGATACATAAAAACAATTATAACGCATACATTGCATTTTTGCCTGAACTAGGTTGGACCTGTATGTCAGGCTAAAAAGTACTAAGAATCTAAGGAATAATAAATTAACAATCATTAAAATTCACTATACTAAATAACCTAAATTTAATTAACTAAAAGCAAAGCATGTTTTATTTACAAACTAAAAGGAGTGTACACGATAAGAATTTTATCCGATCTAGGCACGAAAATTTATCGTGGCACCCCCTCTCCTACCCGGCCCCTTACCGCACCATAAGAACTTCACGCGTCGTGTTAGACACGACGAAGACAAGATTTTTTCTTGGTAGGCGCCAAACGACAAAATGCCTAAGAAAAAATGCCTAAGGCATTAAGTCTGCCTCTGTACCTTTATGTGCATGAAGTATGAAATAAATAAATAATAAAGGACACGAATTCTTGCATAGGCTCGGCGACTTTTCTTAACGTGTAAAAACGGCCTTATACATTTTGGTAATTTAATAAAAACTCGTATTGCCATTAAGCTACAGTTTTTCTGTATAGTATAGTCGGCCTTATAATGTTCCCACTGTTGGGACTCAGGCCTCCTCTCTAGGAGAGGGATTGGGCCGTCGATCCACCACGCGGGCCCAATGCGGGTTGGTGGATGTCACATGTCTTCGAATTTTTGGTTCTTGGACATGCCGGTTTCCTCACGATGTTTTCCTTCACCGTTTTAAGAGCAGTGGTGATGAAATAAATTACACAAAGTAATGCGCCTGGCTGGGTTTGAACCCGCGACCTTACAACTCGTAAGTCGGGACCGTTACCGCTTGGCCACCACTGTTCACACACACACACAGTTTTTCTGATACAAAGAAATTTTACAGTAAGTAGTCGACTGTCGAACAAACGATTTTTCAAACTGCTGCTATGCTTTACCCACCATTAACATCCTGTGACCCACTTTAACTTGAAAGAAGTTCATTCCGAGTGTTTTATCCTGTTCAATATCAATAAACTAAGACCATCATCTGACCGCAATGACGATTATCTGTGACAATACCGATATTAACAAGTTTTAGGGTGGATTTCTGAATTGAGTATTTTGAGTTAAGAACGTCTCAAACCATACTTAACTGCCAAATTTTGACAGGTTTTCAGGGCAAAGTAGAGTTTGAGTAATTCTCAACTTCGAATGCTTAAATCAGAAACCGAGCATTAGTTTACAGTCTTACCTTATCAAAGCCAAGTCATGATATTTCTCCTTCCTTGTATATCTCGGGTTGGTTATGATCTGCGCTATTCTGTCATCAGTATTTGGGTTGAACTCCCTGCCTCCTATCTCTATAACACCTCCACGGATTACGGACGGTTGTATCCTAAAATATAAAACAAATAATAATATTAAAAAAATAAAATTGTTTCTCGCGCAGCACTATTTTGACATAAATCCAGTGTCCATTTGTCGCCGTTTAAAATGTACGTTGGCCCTAAATACATAAGGGTGGTTTTCGTAATTTAAATGTAAGGAATCTGAGTTGACCATACAAGTAAATAGTTAATTTATTCCTTTAAGCAAAGTTGTTCTGCATCGAAATAAAAAAGTGACATTGTGCACTAGGGTATTTTATTGTTTATGAGAAAAGGTACTAAAAGTATACTATTGAGATAGCTTGGGCAATAAGCAGTCGCTTAATGTTCATTTTAGTTCATAAAATAACAAAATTCATTTCAACGTTTTAATTTTTTCAATAAGAGAAACAGTAGCCGCCATTATATTACGTCATAGGGTCATGTAAACTAATAAGTGTCAACAGACAACTGATGAACCGACTTCTGTATATATGTTACTTTAATTTTTAATATCTGCGGATTTATTTACATTACCAACTGACGTCATGACTAGGTAATTCAATCGGGATTAAAGTAAGCAATCCCGCGGATCTCGCGGGATTTGCGGGACTGATTGTTTTTTTTAAGTGGTAGGTATGCTCAAAGGTAGCCCGCGAAATTCAAATTTTCTTAATTTTTTGCAAAGATTAACTAAAGGCAAGTTTATTTCAAAATATGTTGTATTATTATTAACAAGAGTTTGTACTTGTTATTAATTAACAATTCAATATAATGTTTTTTTTGGAGGTATAAATAATCAGGAACGATAAAATATTTAATGTTTCATTTTTAGGGTTCCGTACCTCAAAAGGAAAAATGGAACCCTTATAGGATCACTTTGTTGTCCGTCTGTTTGTCTGTCTGTCAAGACCGTTTATCTCGGGAACACGTGGAGGTATCGAGTTGAAATTAAAAACAAGATAAACAACATAATACTCAAGTCTGCGGTCCCTAGAAGCTGTGACATAATCAAACTTCTAAGTTAACGAAAGAAAAGATACGGGTGTTTATGTCGCAAAATACGTATATTTCGAAAATATCAAGGGAATCAAAATTCATAGGGTCCCGTTGACCTAGAACCCTGAAATTTGGCATGAAGCAAGGTTTTTTATATCATAAGTATAGGAATAAATCTGAAAACTGTTTTGTAATTACGTCACAAAAAACATCTTCCTATTAAGAAAAATCTTTGAGACTCGATTCGGGAATTGAACTATTTACATTAAGTTAGTTTGTACGGAACCCTCAGTGTGCGAGCCCGACTCGCACTTACCTAGTTTTTTGAGACCAGATTTAAGAAGATAGAGTATTTTAACTGGCACAGATTACGTTTCATTCCACTTCCGATTTAGGGCTCGCACAACATAAAATAGAAATTCAAAATTTATTTAGCTGTTTCTTTTTAAAGCAAAATAAAGAAAGAATCTACAGAAAAGTCACACGATCCATGGAAAACTGTTAAACCCATTTTTCTTAGAAAAAAATCAATACCGCATGCGGGATCCCGCATTTCTGATCCCGCAAAAAAGGTGCGGGATTCCGCGCCAGCGGTATTGGATTCTAAGTTTTTCGAAAAAATATTTATTTTTAAATTATATCTACTAGAATTTTTTATTCGAGATCCTTTAACATAAGTATCGACTTTAGAGCGGTGTATTTTGAGTTGATTTTTAAATGAGCACTCAAAGGAATTTGAACTTTCTTTTTTATAACATAGAGTTTGTGTTCCAAAATTTTATCTCGAATTCTCAATTCAATTATGTATACAAAGGATAGCTACCTATCTAAAGTGTCTATACAATGTGCAGCGGTCAGGACGTAGAATGGAGACAGCACCGACCCACCACAGTCAAATTCATAGCCATCGCCTCGATCATATCCCAGGGCAACCTGGAATTCAAGAGAAAGAATAATAAAGTATTTTATTTAAAACAGCTGATCCAACAGACGCTAAGTTCAAACAAAAATGTTATTAATAAAATCACTTCCAGTTTTACCCGAATTTTACAATTTCCCAAGTACATATTATTTTTTTTCCCTTATAATAAATATTAGCTAAATCGGTCCTGTTGTTTTTAAGTGATGCAATTACCAAGGAATAATATTTCATTTTTATTTAAATACTAGCTGACCCCATAGACGTAGGTAGTTCTGTCAAAAGCTTTAAGTTTGTAGTTTATAGTAAGAATACTAAGAACTGATAGCTGACCCTAATATTGATATCCAGGACTGTTTGCCCGTAATAAAAAAAAAATACGGTTTTCCGTGTCCAATTTTCTCACCTTAAGAATCTTCCTGAGATTTCAACAAAAACTTTATCGAAATTAGTTCAGTTATTCTCGAGTTTTTCCCTTAGCAACACATTTAGCCATACATTTTTATTTATAATAGACAGATAGATGCTGAATAAAGAATAAATAATTTACTTTAGCATTGGTAATGTAGTGTAAGGTTAGTTTTGAATGATCTTATTTTGTAAAAATACACAAACCCGAATATTATACATTCAGTCAGAAAAATATCGGGAATGGATGATTTGTTTATGGTTCCAAATTCAAATTTTTGTTTTTTTTTTTGTTGTTGGTAGATTGGCACAACTGTTTTCCATTTTGGTGCGGAGTTTAAGTTGCATCTGTTATTTATATTAAATACAGTGCTGTTTTTAGTTATATCATATCTAGTGTGTATTGCGAATTTCGTAATGGACAAAAACATCGAACAAAGATTTTGTCTTGAATTTTGCATCGCCAATGGAATTTCGTGTTCGGAGTCACTAAAAATGTTACAGAAGGCTTACGGTGAATCGACTTTATCAAAATCACGTGTTTATGAGTGGTACAAAGCGTTCAAAAGCGGTCGAGATGTGATGGAAAATTTGCCTCGCTCTGGTAGGCCATCAACGTCTTCAACTGAAGTTAACATCGCAAAAGTGAAGGAAATAGTGACTGAAAATCCTCATTCAACTTTGAGAGATATAGCCGCCGAACTTTCTGTATCTCACGAGTCGATCCGTACCATTTTAACTAATAATTTGAGTATGAAAAATGTTACCGCTCAGCTAGTCCCAAAAGACCTGAATTTTCTCCAAAAACTCAATCGCATGAGGGTCGCTGAGGACATGCTAGAAAGAGTCAATTCCGACCCAACATTCATGAAACTCATTGTTACTGGTGACGAGACGTGGGTTTACGAGTTTGACATGCAAACTAGTCAACAAGCTTCGGAGTGGCGCCTTCCAACTGAACCGAAACCGAAAAAACCACGCCAAAGTCGATCAAAAGTCAAAGTCATGTTGGCTGTTTTCTTTGATTATCGCGGTGTTGTGCACTCGGAATTCTTGCCGGAAGGTCAAACGGTATATAAAGAATATTATTTGAGCGTTATGCAGCATTTAAGAGAGCAAATTCGATGAAAAAGACCAGATTTGTGGAAAGAAAATTCTTGGATTTTGCACCACGATAATGCGCCTTCGCACAAGGCTATCATTGTGAACGAATTTTTGACCAAACACTCAACAAATACCATCGAGCAACCACCATATTCACCAGATATGGCTCCAGCCGACTTCTTTCTTTTTCCTAAACTCAAATTACCACTTCGTGGCACCCGTTTTCAATCGGTAGAAGACATAAAGGAGAATTCGCGGCGAGAACTGAACTCAATTCCAGAAACAGCATTTAAAAAAAACCGGCCAAGTGCGAGTCGGACTCGCCCATGGAGGGTTCCGTAGCAGCAAGTAACATAATAATAATCTTTGTATCAGGTTTATGACGTACTAAAAAAAAACTACTGACCAGATCTCGTTCAAACCAATTTTCGTTGGCAGTTTTTATAGTAATGTACATCATATATTTTTTTTAGTTTTATCATTCTCTTATTTTAGAAGTTAGAGGGGGGGGGGACACACATTTTACCACTTTGGAAGTGTCTCTCGCGCAAACTATTCAGTTTAGAAAAAAATGATATTAGAAACCTCAGTATCATTTTTGAAGACCTATCCATAGATACCCCACACGCATGGGTTTGATGAAAAAAAAAATTTTGAGTTTCAGTTCTAAGTATGGGGACCCCCAAAATTTATTGCTTTTTTTCTATTTTTGTATGAAAATCTTAATGCGGTTCACAGAATACATCTACTTACAAAGTTTCAACAGTATAGCTCTTATAGTTTCGGAAAAAAGTGGCTGTGACATACGGACGGACAGACGGACAGACAGACAGACAGACAGACAGACAGACAGACAGACAGACAGACAGACATGACGAATCTATAAGGGTTCCGTTTTTTGCCATTTGGCTACGGAACCCTAAAAATGTTTTGAATATTGGATTATTCGTTGGCGTAAGTGTATCGTTTCTGAAGGAGCATACTTTGAAGGTGATAAAATAAATTTGGATGAATAACAAACATTTTGTGTATTATTGATCTTTTCCCGGTACTTTCTTGACAGAGTAGTAGAACCTCCTTCGTTTTTAGAAGTAAGACAAAGAATTTTCGATGCTCAAATACCTCTTGAAAGACTTATACTTCATTATTGAGATATATAAATCACGGATTATGTTAGTATTGATCGTTAAATCTATATGTGCGTTCTGTAGGAAAGTAGGTAGATATTATTTGACTTCCTCATGGCGTATTTCCTCTGCCACGATACAATGAACACGGTACGAGTGTACGACGCGACGTTACAGTTACTGGTAGCTACGTAAAGGAAGTATGTACCATCAAAATAATTTTCCTTGGAAACTTTTTTTGACTACTGTCTTTATAAACTCGGTACTATCGTAAATATTGAGCAGTGGTGGCCGAGTGGTAACGGCTCCGACTTACGAGTTGTAGGTCGCGGATTCAAACCCAACCAGGCGCATTACTTTGTGTAATTTATTTCATCACCACTGCTCTCAAAACGGTGAAGGAAAACATCGTGAGGAAACCGGCATGTCCTAGAACCAAAAATTCGAAAACATGTGACATCCACCAACCCGCACTGGGCCCGCGTGGTGGATTATGGCCCATTCCCTCTCCTAGAGAGGAGGCCTGAGTCCCAACAGTGGGACCATTATAAGGCCGACTATGCTATACAGAAAAACTGTAGCTTAATGGCAATACGAGTTTTTATTAAATTACCAAAATGTATAAGGCCGTTTTTACACGTTAAGAAAAGTCGCCGGGCCTATGCAAGAATTCGTGTCCTTTATTATTTATTTATTTCATACTTCATGCACATAAAGGTACAGAGGCAGACTTAATGCCTTAGGCATTTTTTCTTAGGCATTTTGTCGTTTGGCGCCTACCAAGAAAAAATCCGGACAATTCTCATAATCAAGCCAAAATGTAAGATTGCGACGCAAAACTCCTCATTAAACTTTAAAAAAAACATAATTGTTCAAGCATAATCTTGCGCATTACGCATAGCATTTACATTGCAAACGAGGTTTAATAAACAATAACAGCAGCTCAGATTGAACTCGCATACAGGGTATCGTACCATGAACTTTGACTTATAGATAATTAAAAGATCCATAATTGAGTAGAGCAGTAATAATATAGATCACTGACTGCACTTCTCAGATTTTTGTTATACCTACACCTGGTTATTTTTTTTACATTAAATAAGAATATTGTTTCGTTTATTTATTAATATTTACAATAAAAAAAATTAATAATAAAAAAAAACTAATAATATAAGTATCCCACGGGTATCGGGAACAGAGCCAGGAATTTTTTTATAAGATTATTGTGTTCAGACGCCGGTTTGATTCTACAGGTATTTATTAGACACAGCACAATTTTATTCATAACTTTCTTTGTGTGCAGTGGCAGTTTTAATTTTTTTTTACTATAGAAACTAGTCCTTGACTGCGATCCCACCTGATGGTAAGCAGTGATGCAATCGTTGATGGTGAATCGTAATAGTTTATTAAGAGTCTATTAACTTTAGCCTTGAAGACACGTAAATTATAATCGAACGGGAAGGTCATAGCATAGCATAGCATAGTCGGCCTTATAATGTTCCCACTGCTGGGACTCAGGCCTCCTCTCTAGAAGAGGGAATGGGCCGTAATCCACCACGCGGGCCCAGTGCGGGTTGGTGGATGTCACATGTCTTCGAATTTTTGGTTCTAGGACATGCCGGTTTCCTCACGATGTTTTCCTTCACCGGTTTTGAGAGCAGTGGTGATGAAATAAATTACACAAAGTAATGCGCCTGGCTGGGTTTGAACCCGCAACCTACAACTCGTAAGTCGGGGCCGTTACCACTCGGCCACCACGGGAAGGTCACTGCAGGCAAATTTTTCCACTCCTTCGATGTACGCAGTATAAACGACGAGGCGAAACGCTTAGTCAGGATCGTAGAGGTGTTATAACGTTAGGGTAGACACTCGCTGTACGTCGGGTTGTGCAATGGTAGAAAGGTGATGGCGGAATCAAGTCATGTAATTTCCGCGCACACTCCAAAATGCATCCTGTATATACCGAGAGGCTGGCTACTCTACGCCTGTGCTCCAGGCTAAAGGATTTTTTGCAAATTGATTCCTAGTGAATATTGTGATGTTAATTTGGTGTAATTCGTATCTCAAGAATCTACACAGCTGGCCAATATACTGCATTATTGAAACATGCGCAATTTCGGTAAAATGGAGCAGAAAATTTAGCTGACTAAAATGCCGCACGCTGGTGGGATTGCGATGATTTCCTAATTCTAATTATGTGTGCCGTGTCCAGAAGTACCGCTTTCTGAATCAAGCCCTTGATCCAGTCATCTAACGCGAGCCTCCTAAGGTGTTGGTCGAGGCTCGTAGATATTAAGCCATTGGCGGTATAATGATCGCCGAGTTCACATATCATTATTATTTCTGTAATAATCTTCACAGACTTGTTTAGACGTCCACAAAAGGTCAAAACGACACAATATTTTTTTCTTAATTTCAAATCTACAGTAAAGTTTGGATGTAGGACGTAATCTCAGACACAGACCATTCAGTTTCAAAAATACTATCATCAATTGATTTCTTCCTGCCTGAGGGATTGTTCCAAAGAGTTACCGTGGTCCTTGAATGCAACTGCCGTGGGTCTTGGCCGCATTTGTCGGCCTTTAATTGTTCTTACTGGTAGCTAGAAACCCGAAAGTCTAAACCAGCCTTACCAGGACTGATATTCAGCTGCATTTAACTAGATGCAGCTTCACTGTTGAGATCTCAACTGTGAAGCTACATAGTTGCCAGGGATGCGGGACTGTTCGGAAGAGTTCCGGCGACTGAAAGAACACACGTGGATGTCAGTCAGTAAAAGTCTGACATTCCCTCTCGCTCCACTCAGAGCGTGAGGAGGTATTTGATTTCATTGATGAAAACTGCACTATCCGAGTATGAATGGAAATTCCAATTGGCTATATACCGGAAAATGTATGGTTCGTATCATAATTATGACACGTTGGAAAATGTTAGGAGATATCCATTTATATTTTTATATATCAATACAGATACCTATTACATTATTAGCTATGTATAGTGAGCAAAAAAACTTTAATACAGTTATTATTGAACTTTAATACGTCTAACTAAGGTTTAATATAGAGATTATATAGTACATATGGTAATATAGTCGGAATTGCAGTAGTAAGCTGTAATAACCCTGTAAATTATTGCGCTACTTCTAATTTATACTATGAAATAATTTGTTGAGTTCTCGCTACACACAAAGGATCTTATACGTCGACGTTTGTGTGCGCCGCGCCTTAGTGCGCTTGTACACGCTAAGAAATTTTACCGTGTGTGCGGCAGATAGGACCAATTCATCATGTATACGATAAGAATTTTTTTGATCTAGGCACGAAAATTTATCGTGGTACCCCCTCACCTACCCCGACCCCCTACTGCACCATAGCAATTTCACGCGTCGTGTCTAGCGCAAACAAGACTTTTTCTTGGTCAGTGCAAAAGCAGTGTACACAGCCTCCCTAGCCAAGTTACAATCGTATCGTTCGCGCCGAACGCCTCGAGTAGGTCACGCCTCCGATTCCTTTTTTCTGACGTCATCTCAACGCTCAGTCACGCAGTCAGAACAAAGGAATCGGAGGCGTGACCTACTCGAGGCGTTCGGCGCGAACGAAACGATTGTAACTTGGCTAGGGGGGCTGTTCATGTGTAGAAACGACACGAATTCTTGCATAACGCACTTTTTTTAACGTGTACAAGTAGTCTTATGAATCTGCGATATTCCTATACGTGGTTAGCTTCTAGATTAAAAGAGTACTCATCTATACTATATTCTATAGGTACTAGACTATAAATATAGTACCTATATAATATAACTATATTATAAAGCAGAAGAGTTTGTTTGTTTGGTTAAATAGAACGCGGTGATCTCAGGAACTACTGATTCGAATTGCAAAAATGTTTTAGCATTGGACAACTCATTTAACCTTTTGAGTGCGTAATTAGAGACACAATAGAAAGACAATGGCGCGTGAACGCCGGCGTTAATGCGGGGATCAACAGCTTAAGGGCCTATTACACTACGCGATATTCAGCATACGATATTCAGACTGTCTTATTTTTTGTTCCGAGTAAGACCGGTCTAACCCTTATTACACTACGCGACATCGACTAAGACTGTCTGAATATCGAGTAGTGTAATAGGCCCTTTATTGAGGAAGCCTTTATAACGTTACGCTATGACCAATAGGAGCGGAGTAGTAACCAAAACCAAAAAAAGAGTCATATCCGCCAAATCGGAGCTTCTGGGAGAGATCGAGGCTTTTTATGGACAGTTATACGCGTCTATCGCTAAACCCGCTGCAAATCTAGTAATTGACCCAAGAGCTAGATTGATTCGACACTATACTGAAGATATCCTGGACGTCAGCCTGTACGAGATTAGGATGGCTCTGAAGCAACTGAAAACAACAAGGCGTCGGGTGAGGACGGAATTACGGCCGAACTCCTGAAGGCGGGTGGAAAACCGGTCGTTAAGGCCCTTCAGAAGCTATTTGATTCCGTCATACTCGAGGGAAAAACGCCGGAGGCGTGGAGCAGAGGCGTGGTGGTACTCTTCTTTAAGAAGGGCGATAATGCCCTGCTTAAGAATTACAGGCCCATCTCGCTTCTGAGCCATATCTACAAGCTGTTTTCCAGAGTCATCACGAATCGTCTCGCGCGCAGGTTCGACGACTTCCAGCCTCCCCAACAAGCCGGATTTCAAAAAGACTTCAGCACTGTGGACCACATACATACGCTGCGGCAGGTTATACAGAAGACTGAGGAGTATAATCAGCCTCTCTGCTTAGCGTTTGTGGACTACGAGAATGCCTTTGATTCGATTGTAACTTGGGCTGTACTGCAGTCTCTCCAACGGAGCCAAATTGACTATCGGTATATCGAAATGCTGAAGTGTTTGTACAAAAACGCCACTATGTCAGTCCGACTACAAGACCAGACCTCGAAACCTATCCTCTTGCAGCGGGGCGTGAGGCAGGGAGACGTTATTTCTCCGAAACTGTTCACGGCAGCAATGGAATCCTCCATTCTTGGTGACCTCAGTAGAGCTTCCAAAAGAATGAACATGGACAAAACCAAAGACATGGTAAACAGCTATGTAGCACCCACTCCTATCAAGATCGGGGACTCTACACTCAAAGTTGTAGACGACTACGTTTACCTGGGACAGACGGTCCAGTTGGGAAGGTCTAACTTCGAGAAAGAGATTAATCGTCGAATCCGACTCGGCTGGGCAGCGTTCGGGAAGCTGCGCGGTATCTTCTCGTCCAATATACCACAGTGTCTCAAGACGAAAGTCTATGACCAGTGCGTGTTGCCAGTGATGACATATGGCTCCGAAACGTGGTCGCTTACAATGGGCCTCATCAGAAGACTTAAAGTCACCCAAAGGGCAATGGAAAGGGCTTTGCTCGGAGTTTCCTTGCGTGATCGAATTAGGAATGAGGATATCCGCAGGAGAACCAAGGTTACCGACATAGCACTAAGAATCGCCAAACTAAAGTGGCAATGGGCAGGGCACATTGCTCGCAGAACAGATGGCCGTTGGGGCCGAAAGGTTCTGGAATGGCGACCACGTACCGGAAGACGTAGCGTTGGAAGGCCTCCTACAAGGTGGACCGATGACTTGGTAACGGTTGCGGGAGTCCGATGGATGCGAGACGCACAGGACCGTTAATTGTGGCGACACTTGGGGGAGGCCTATGTCCAGCAGTGGACGTCTTTCGGCTAAAATGATGATGATGATGAGTAACCAAAACCGCAGGTGATACCGCGGGGGACAGCTAGAACATGACTGTTCTGTAGGTCTAGTGGTTAGTGGCCCTGACTGCTATGGCCGGAGTTCGCGGCTTCGATTCCCACCCACATCCCACTCAAATGTTTGTGTGATGAGCACGATCATTTGTTCTGTGTCTGAGTGTAATTTATCTATATAATATAGTAATAGTAGTAGTATTCGTATAATATCGTATTTAGAAATATATAAGTATATTTATCAGTTATCCAGTACCCATAATATAGCACAAGCTCTGCTTAGTTTGGGACTACTTAGATGGCGTTGTGTGATAGTTGTGGAATATTATATTATATTTAAGTAGATAAAAGTCGAGAATTTCAATGATTTCTAACACCCGCGCGTAGTTATGGGTCGGGTCACTAGTTAAAGATAAACAAAACACATAACAAACAAAAAATAACAGTTAAAGGAATAGGTCACTGGCATATGAATGATTAATTAATTGAATTTGTCATTAGTACTTTGCCACAATTAAATAGAAATAAATGAACAAAATTACGTCAACGGAAGTTCGTTCATAAAACCAATTTGTTATTTAAAAACCAGAATGATTTTATTACAAATCCTTATGCATGCATACCGATTATTCTCAAATGTTATTCATTTTAATAACACCAAGAACATGTTATGTAGAAACAGGATTGACATCACTATCATCAAACAATATTTTACAAGAAACAAGTTTTTTTTTTAACTTAGGTTAGATACCATTAGCTGCTAAAGATAATTTAATAAAAGGTCCTAAAATCACCATAACTATCTGCCACCAAGACACAAACTGCAATGGCCAACCTGGAAAGAGCCAATTGCGGGCGCAGATTGGTTGCTGCAGAAACTATCTGGCCAAATGGGATACATACCCCTGACCCATTCCAAACACAGTAAAAGCACAGTATTACAATAGTAAAAGTGTGGAGCCCCTTCACAAAATATGCGTCACCTTCTTTCCTACGCAGCATGCACAACCAGCTGCACCATCCACGACATATACGAGGTCGCGAGGCTAACAACAGAGCTGAATTGAGTTGAATTCAAATGGAAGAAGAAGACGCCATGTTTCTTTTTTATTATGTCAATACTAGGGCCTTATGATGTTTTAAAATGTCAGTCGTGCGAGCGAGAAAGAAGAATGGAGCTATATACCCTATATAGCTTTAACAGTTCAGTTTAGGTCGTTAGGTCGGAGGTCAAAGAAAAGATGGATGGATTGTGTGAGATGTGATATGAAAGAAAAGGGAGTTAGTGATAGCACGACGAGTGACAGGACAGAATGGAAGAAAAAAAACGTGTTGTGCCGACCCCAAATAAAACGGGACAAGGGCAGGAAGATGATGATGATGAGTTCAGTTTAGGTCGTCAAATTGATCGCGTTAACTAACAGTTCGTGGTAGGGCCTCACAACAGAAAAGAAGTAAATAATCATATATATGGTAGGGTATGCAAACCGGTTAACCCGAAAACCCGGTTTTTCGGCATATTAATTATTAAATTAAATTTTAATTATTAAAAAACCCAGTTTTTATTATCAAGTATCCGGTTTTTCGAGTTTTTTTTTCTTTCAAATGGCACTATTTTTCTTTAGCAAACATTGTTTTATAAAAAAACCGGATGAAAAATGCTGCTGAGGCTGGGGATACCAAGCCTCAGCAGCATTTGTTTGTCGTAGGTAGCTATTCCAAATGTACACTTCTTCTGTTCACGATTAAAAAGATCCAGGCCGGCCGTGTGTTGTGAGAACTCAACAGGCAGTGAATGCTGTCAGGGCCAGAATTAAAATCCCTTAAAGACACAAAAAATCTTATTCGTAGATCAAATACCCACCCGCTAGATCGCTATCACGGTTCTTATTCATCATAACATCATCTTAGACGAGTCACTTATATAGAAAATAGAGTGAAAAGATCAAAATCTTTACTTGTTCGTTACACTCACGGAATATAGAGAACACTGGAAGTAGCTTGAGAAAACGTTTGTACCAGAACCGGTGTCGCCAAACTCATACATTTACGATTTACTCTTACTGCAAACCGGAAGATACGATTGGCTAAAAAAAAAATAAGGGCGTAAACGAAATGCAAACAAAATATTATACGAAATGCAACTTTAATGTCAACAATCTATAAATCAAATTGGCAAAAACAAGAAAGAAATACATATTGGACTACCAAGTACCGCCACTCGTCGCTAGATGGCACTGTTCAGTATGAACTGTAATAACGTAAAAATAAGGGTGGTATTTGAATGGCGTATCACTGACACGAATGCAGGTTGCTACTCAAATAGTGATGTAACCTAATTCGATCGAAATAATATCGATAGTACGAAAACGTATTTAAAACATATAATGCGAAAAAAATATTGTATGCGGTAATCAAAATAATGAAATTGATATTTCGTAGGGCAATTTTTAAACGTATTAAAAAGGGTTTTTTTTGCTCCCACTAGCGTAGATCCATATCTCTTTACAAATTGGAACATTAGGAAAACTGAAATTATTAAGGAAGGAAAATAAAATCTAACAATTATCATCATCTCAGCTAAAATCATCGTTATCGTCAACTGCTGTGTTGTACTTAACTCTTTAGCTAGATGTATTTAAAATTATATCACGAATATCAACCTACAATTTTTATTTTATTAACTTTATTAATGTAATAATTATCTGTATTATAATTACTTACATACATATTTTTAAATACTTTTATTTTAAAAAGGCAATGTGTCGATTGATTTTGTCGATAAAGTCACGCACTATTTGGATAGCGTCAAAAGTATAGGTAGACAAGCGAATATTCCAGAAAGGCTAATAACCGGGAAACGAAAATCAACTTTGTAGTCATGAAATTAAGGACAATTTTTGTTTGTATATCTTGTGCAATGTTTGACGAAATTTTATTTTTTCATTTTATTAAAATAAATCCGAAAATAATACTTCTCGATGGTATGATACACCTCCATGAGTTGGACATTTAGTCTGACTATGGTTTTTACAGTCCAATATGGCACAATAAGGCATTTTAATATTATTTAACTTAAATTGTACGTTGACGCAGTCAAGTTTGCGAATGAGAGCGCTTGAACAGCGAGTGTGTAATGCGGTACTAACTAGCGGCGACACTGTCACGCCTACTTACTATTTCCAGTGTTCTCTATATTCCGTGGTTACACTGATGGAAAACTCAGGGATATTCTTGATACCGATGAGAAAATTTTCACAATCAAGGAATATTACAATAAGCAAAATGATCGGGTGTATGCTCGTGGCTCCAAAGAACACTCTCAACTGGATAGCAGAGTCCTGAATGGTTATCATGCGGCATCAGTTATGGTTTGGTAAGTATCACGGACTGACCAAGGATTTATTTCGCGAAAATGAGTGAAAACTTCAGCTAAAGTGTATCAAGATACTATCCTAGATGGCATAGCAAAGCCTCTTAAAGTCTCTCTCTTTTTGATAACATACTAGGGTCTTTTCAGCAAGACTCAGCACCCAGTCACAAGGCACGCACTACCCAGGCTTGCCTTGCAGCGAATGTTTCGGACTTCATCAAAGCTGATGATTGACCCTCGGCTAGCCCAGACCTCAACCCCTGTAGTACAAATTGTGGTCTATATTTAGAGGACATGGGCTGCTCCAAACGTCACAACAATTAAGAATCCTTAAAAAATTCTTTACGATCAGCGGTGGACAACTTTTTAATGGTCACAGTGCGTAAACCAATAGTCGCGTAGCCTGAACGCTTAAAAGCCTGTGTTGATGATTACTCGTTTAGATTCTGTATGTACGACATCATTCTAAGACATTCGTTTTTATGAAGTTAAATTTTCCTACCCTACCCTACTAAAAAAAAAAGTATCCTATGTCCGTCTCCTGGTTCTAAGCTACCTCCCCACCAACTTTCAGCCAAATCGGTTCAACCGTTCTTGAGTTATAAATAGTGTAACTAACACGACTTTCCATTATATATATAGATAGATCATAGTAAATATTCAATAAGATGATTACCTACTTATAACCATTTCGCATAGGTAATTATTTATCGTTCATCACGAACTGAAATTGTTTATGTTTACCTGCGATCTAATGAAGATTTGGCAAAGAGAAAACTCTTGAGTCATCAAACTAAGTGTCCGAATTATTTTGTAATTTTTAGTGCGTGCTAAAAGCGTGTTTTTTAGTTTTTTAAACAATTTTTTTTTGTATCACAATTTATGGCCATATTAGGTATACATTTTTTTTTGTGTAATAAAATAGAAACTTATCTGTTTCTAAATAATTATTAAAAATATGCAAGTAGTAGGTGGCTTGAATTTCACACGCAATTTAAAATTTTCACTTAAAAATAATAATAAAAAAACTAACTTTAAAACCGATTTCACCGAAAACCGGGTAAAAAATGGGGTTTTAATTTTGGCCGGTTTTGCATTCCCTAGTTAGAGCTTATAAAAATATAAGTTTTTTTTTTTTTTTTCGATGGGAAAATCATCTTATAATATGGTTAATTTGATTACAGATTTAAAGTGTGGTTATTATGTTAAGTTTTGTATTTTATAGTAATTTATATTCATGCGTGATATTTATAATGACTAAATTACGCTTAGTTGATCTTTTTGGTACTTTTGATTTATATTGTACCTACTGAGTTTAAACACAAAACGCAAATATACTTTTTACCTCAATATATTTATGCATTTTCATTTAAATTTTAAATAAGTATATATGTATACATTTTTTTTAAATACATAAGTTTCTATTTAATTAAAGAGATGCAAGATGTAGGCCTGAATTTAACAATCAGTTTAAAAATATCATTTACACAAACAATAAAAAAAATATATATTTTCTTACCGGTTACCCAGTTAACCGGGTATTTTTTAGGACACCCGAAAAAAATCCGGGTTTTAAGTTTAGCCGGTTTTGCATTGCCTAATATGGTATAAGTCAAAGAACCTCTTTCTCATGGTGGTCACCATTGTCTGACACGACTTCAGTGGGACATTCACTGGTGACTAGCATTGCTCATCATAGCAACTGATGTGTTATAAGACCACTTTATGAGATATAATTACAAAAATCATCAATAATAATAAATACAAGGAAAATGTATGCCTTACCATGTGTGGGAATTCCCCCAGTGATGCGGTTTCGCCGCCTATAATATGTAAGTCCAAAGCAGGTATGCTTGTCGCTATGATTTTCTGGCATTCTAAAATGTTAAAGTGTACTTATTAGGAAAAGTGATCAAAGAAGAAGAAAAAAAGAAGAGGAGAGAAGTGAAAAGGTGATAGTTTATCTAATCCAATGTATTTATCTATTAGGCTATAACAATTTAATTTAATTTAATTTAATTCAATAATGTTACTATGGGTATTAATTAAGCCTGAAATAAAAGATAAATTATAATCAGTGACGGATTAAGACTACTTGATGCCCTAAGCAATCTACGCCTGTGGGCCCCCCTATCCGTATGTCAACTAGAATCGGTCTTTAAACCTTTACCGCCTAAAACATTAGTTTTTTGTAAAATAAGGTGATGAGATGTAACGTACTCGTACCTTAGAAGTGGAGTAGGTGCGACAACAATAAAAATCAAAAGGTGACGAATGGTTTCTAATTGCAGTTCCTGTAGAGTTAAAATGGTTTCTCGTGCTGTATGAGGTCTCGCGTTATCATGGAGCAATAATGGTGAAGATTGATTCATGAGTCGGAGCTGTTTCACTGCTAGTTTTGCTATCATTGTTTGGAGTTCAGCACAGTAGACATCTGCCGTTATTGCTCGACTAGATCGGAGAAAGCTATAGTGAATAACACCATGCTGAGACCACCAAACAGTTACCATTACCTATTTATTGGTAGGTAATTGCTTTAGGACACTGTTGCGGCGTTTAACCTGGAGTCAGCCATTGCATTTTTCGCTTACGGTTATCGTAAAGAATCCACTTTTCATCACATGTCACAATACGATCCAATATTCCTTCATTTCTGTATCGATTCAACAAGGTCACATAAGTTTCAACACGCGTTTCTTTCTGCAGATCAGTCAAATCATGAAGCACCAAATTTTCATATTTTTTTTATTTTCGGTAACGTTAAACCATGCCGCTAATTCCTGGGTAGTTTGGCTCCGATGGGCTTCCACCATCTCTTTCAATTCATTATTATTCACCTGTATGGGCGGTCTTCCACGTGGTTCGTTCTTCAAATAAAATCCATCACGAAAGCGTTTAAACCAAAATCGCATGGTGCGTTCATTAGCAGTCCCCTCTCCAAACGCAACATTGATATTGCGAGCTGTTTCTGCCGCGTTAGTTCCGCGTCGGAACTCGTATTCAAAAATCACTCAAATTTTCGAAGTATTCATCTTTCTTGTCTAAGCTGAATAAAAAACAACTGAATGTCGATAATCGAATGTTGCACATTTTTAACCTAAAACTTAACTAAGTACTAAAAAAGGAGCAGGTTATCAATTCGGTTGTATTTTTTTTTTTTTAATTATATTTGTTACCTCAGAACTCCGTCGTTTATGGACCGATTGGCAATTTTTTCCCCTTAGAGGTTATGCTTCCAGATTGGTTCTATTTTTTTCAAAATCCAGTTTTCCTGATGAATCCATGAGGAATCGAGATCGAATCGAAGCACTCCTCAAATATTATAGGCAACCATATAGTTATTTTGGTATTTTCATCGAGGACTTAAGCATTTACAGTCAAAAAATAACATTTGATGAAGTGGAACTGATGAAGAAGACCAGAAATGGCCAACGGAACTTCATACTCACATAGATATCACAAGTAGATAGTTAAGCGACTATGACAATACAAACAAATAAATGGTTCTGAATAGTTATGTTGAAAATGGTAGCATCAAAGTGAACTAATGATGATGATGGAGCCGGAAGGTAGGCACTGGAACTCCGTAATTAATCAATGTAATCTCGCCGTGTTTGGGCTTATTGGAATTGTCATAAGATACACTTTGGCTATAAGGTACTATCGAATTGATCTGATGATGGAGCTGGAAGGTAGGCACAGGAACTCCGTAATTAATCAATGTATCGTAGCTGTTTGGGCTTATTAGATTTGCCATGAGATGCACTTTGGCTATAAGGTACTATCGAACTGATCTGATGATGAAGCCGGAAGGTAGAAGGTAGACACAGGAACTTCATAATAAAACAATGTAACCTAGCAGTGTTTGGGTTAATTGGAATTGTCATGAGAATAGTCAATATGGTTATAATTGTATCGCAACTAAAAAAAATGAAATATTAAAACTTAAAAGAAAATAGTTTTGGAAGTCGGTGTTAAATAAGAAACAAAAAATACCGAGAAACACCGACTTCCGAAATTAAAGTTATTTTGATTCTTTTAGTGTTTTTTTTTAGTGTAGTCGGTTATTTTATTTTTTGTAAAATGTTTTTTTTTAAAAGAAGAACTTCATAGGTACCTACTATGTGAAAAAGTTTCGCTCAAAAATCCCAAACCACGAAGGTTTTATGTCAATTCGAAGTACCTATTACAATAAAACGGCAATTTCATACTTTAACCCTTATTATTACGTATGCATAGAAGCCGGCCGGCACAAATTACTCAAAAAACAAAACATTTGATTGAAACAGATTTGCGGGGGGGCCGCGGGGTAGGGGTGGTTTGTGATTGGCTGATCGCAATTCCGGTGCATTTGAATTGCCGAATGCACTAGCGGGCAGCGAGTGGGCAAGCAGGAGCGGGGTTATAACTCTAGGTCGGACTCTATGTCAACTTAAAACCCGTTAGTCCTAGAAACTTTTTGTGGTGTGGTTTTTGGTGACATGAGAGTGAAACGTGATGCCCTAAGGACGGATTTTTTGTGCTTCTTCTGGTGCCCCCCCAGACGTGATGCCCTAGGCAATTGCTTAATTTGATGAAGGGTTAATCCGTCACTGATTATAATAATAAAAGCATAGCTCTAGTACAGTCAGCATGTTGCGAAAGTTTACAAATAAGACCTTTCAGTAAGTATAATAATAAATCCAACCTACCATAATATGGCATCCCCGTGTTCCGAATAAAAGTGATTATATCGCGAATCCGATCAAATTTAATAGTCACAAAATATAAGGGCTATTGAGTAATAATTGTGACGTTGCGCGTTGGTCAGATTCGCGATATTATCGCTTTTGACGCGATTCGGAACGCAGGGCATATTGCCCATAACTAAATCTAAATTAATGTTAGTTATGAAGCCAACAGTAATTTAAAAGTCAATACTCGGCAAGTGCGAGTCGGACGCGCACGAAGGGTTCTGTACCATTATCTATACAAATTAGACACTATAAATAGGCAAAAAAAAATATGTTTGTTGTTTGGGAAGGGAAGCTTAAATATTTAAGGGAAGCTTAAATATTTATTTTAATTTAATTATTTATTTTTAAAGTGAATGTACACCTTAATTATTCTATGAATATTTCAAGTATGCCTGTTGCCATTATTAAAATTGAGCAAAATGACAGCAAAAAAAAAAACACTTGTGGTATGGTATAGCCTCACTTAAACTTTTATTTTATTCTGAGTTTAGTATTTGTTGTTATTAAATAGCAGCAACAGAAATATATCATCTCATCTGTGAAAGATTTTAACTGTCTAGCTATCACGGTTCATGAGATACAGCCTCGCGATAGACATTTTTACCCTTTGGGCACAGATCCCTAAAAAATACTGTTGGTTTCAGTACAGTACAACTACTGTTGGTTTTTTTTTGACTGTACAGATAGTCATATTTATTGATTTTTAGAAGGCCTATCTAAACAATAAGTTTAGTGCTAACAAGCCAAAGTATTATATAGGTATTTTATTAATAGAAATGACTTAAGACTCACCTCTCTCAGCAATTCTGTCCGCTTTCATTCTATTTTCATCTCCTCCTAAAATAATATTATTGGTAAATAACCACAGTATTGATCATATAGTTAAATATTAACAGTAAAATCGAAAGAGTGTTACCAAATTTATTAGTTGCACGAGGACAACAGACAACTTCTTCAAACCCATCAAAACCACACCTTTCAAATTGATGAAATTTCTTTTTTCTTATTTCTCTGAAAAAATATTAATATTTAAAACACAATATCTAGTGGAGTGTGAATGTAATTAAACAATAGTTGAAGTTTTAAAATACTCAGAGTTTTGTGTTATAAAGAAGCATAAATTGTAATCAAAGATTTAGGAAGTAAATGCATGTGTCATACAAGAAATCAATTGTGCCATGTTAATTTTATATTTAATAGTTACACTTACATAATGGCTGCTTCACACTTTGAAACTTTGGCACAAGTACCTTCCAAAGCTGGGTCATTTGTCATACAGCTATCACCAACTAAAACATTTCAACATCAGTAATAATTGGTACCTACTGTGAAATCAATTGATACCTCATTAAAATTGTAATTGAACAGATTTTCAATTTAGTTTGGTAATTTCAGGTACAATAATTTGCTGTTGTTCATAATGCAAATTAACCATTTACATCGAAAACTACATGCTTAAAATAGTTATTTTTTATTTTATTTTTTCATAACAGGATATTAATTAAGAATTAAGCTAAATAATAAAAAGTATCAAATGGCATACTTATAGATGTCTAGATTGCACTGATCAAGCAATGGTACCTATAAAGAATCAGCCAAAAATTTATTACTGCTGAACATAGGCAGTATGAAGGAGTTTAACGGACATGAAAACAGCGAATATTCTTTTAAATTAGCCGTGGTCACTTAGTTACAACTGTAATTTATAAAAAAAAAAATGCGCTTTCACTAATCTTACCATCTTCTGAGATCGCAAAATGTAATAAGATTATATTTAAAACAATCAAAAACTTTAGCCACATTCTGATAATTTAAATATTACACCAAAATTTACTTTTCCTTGACGCTAGCACAAGCGGTCTTCTTCAAAACCGGTTTATTATTTTCAAATATAACTTTTCCTCATACGATAAACAGTATTAAAATAAAGTTATATTAAAACATTCTACGACATAAAGTACTCCAAAGTAAATATAACACTTAATAACTAATTTGTAGCCCTAAAATGGAAATTAATAAATTTTAATATTTTTTAAATAAAGCCGGTCAAACGAAAACTTAGTACTAGAAGCAGCAACTTTGCTCGCACAAGTAAAACAAGTCAAGTTTAATAATCTGACTTTGACACTTTCGACATTGACAAAAGTAAATATAAGTTTTTTTTTACTGTTTACCCCTTAGGGAAGGCTATAGTCGTCTGACCATATAGCCTAGTCTTTCGTCCAGGTTTTCTTAAAATAATGTCTTTCGTATTCGAATATCGTAGTTGTTTCTTTTCGAACATTAAAATGCGGGTGTAACACATTTCAATGTTTTTGTAGTATTTGGCAACGAATGTATCAATTCAGCCTTCTCAGTAAACTTCGCTGAGGTAACCAAAACTACAATAAAATTCTCAGCTCCATTTTACCGAGATCGCGCCTATTTCAATGATTCCACATATTGTCCAGTTGCACAGACACTTGAGATACAAAACTACGCCAATTTTACATCACAAAATCCAAATCCGCCCGTGTGTCAATCGAACTTCTAAAGATATCGAATCAAAAGCGTGTGTGTCACCAGACTTCTAAAGTTCGATGCGCATCCGGTCGTATAAATGTACACAAATGTCGATCAAAACTATATCTATCCTGTTTATATTGAGCAGAGTGTAAGAATATAGAACGAGACAGGCATAGAACATCATTTGCTAGACATCTGTTTACAATTTTCGGTGTAATGTCAAGTGGTTTGAGCCGCCCCGCGCCACGGTCATTGCGCATTCGAAATTCAAAGTCAACGTAGAATAAAACAGTTTTTGTGGCCAGTGTTTCTTTGTTGAGTGTTTTAAACAATTGAAAGGTAAGTAATCAACAGTTTTAAACTGCTTCATTGTGTGTGTGTTATAGATTTTAGTCAAGATCTGATGATTTCGTCAGCCGTAGTCGAAAATTTCGCGCGACTAGTCGGCACCATTTCGATGTGTTGTGTGTGAAAATTACGCTACAGACGGCAAAATGTCGTTAGAAACATGATTTAGATACATTCCTACGTTTGTACAAGACATTTTACTAGTGAAATTCGTATATTTTTACGTAAAATACTCAACGGAAGAAAAAAAAACGGTAAAATTGGCGCGTAAATCGCTGCCGTTGGCAGGTCATGACCTCAAAACCGCCATGTTTGTTGTGTCTTGTGTGCCACAGTAAAGTGAAACGGTCAGCTAAACAATTGTTTGTATGTTGGTGTGGTTGGTTGATGGGATGGTTTTTGGTATGTTGAATTTTTTTTTAATGTGTATTTGTGTGATGGTAGATGGGTGGGTTGTGGGTTTTTGTTTGTGTTTTGGGTTTTATGTTTCTAACTGCATGTGCATTCATAATTTTGGGGATTATCCCCCCGTCTGTGGCGCGGAGCCATTCAGACACCCTATAAAAATGTCTGTCTGTGAAAGAACCACTGTGGTCCACTTAATCTGTGTGTCACATTTGACGCTATGTCTTTGTATTATCTATATATTTTATCTATTTTTGGACCGCATCTTTGTTCGTTTCACCGGCGAATTGTAAAATGTTCATCCTAACAGCGTGAGCTTTGAATATTTTTAATTTTTTTTACTTCTGTTTTTTTTTTAATATATATATTTAAAAAAAAAAAAAACAGATTTCACACATTAAATTATGTTTGAAAGTCGTTTCATAATTTTTTCCTTTTTCTGTTGTTCAGATTTGACCCACTGGCTGTATTTTTACTGTGACCATCATTTTTTACCTAAATTGTTCGATTTTTGTGATCTTCATTTGTTGATTTGGCAATGTTTTTGTTAGGCAACGTGCCTTTGTACTGTGTTTTTCCATTAGCAAATATCATAGTATTGTACGATGCAAAGTTAGATTTCAAATAAATGCAAAAATATTTACTCTGTGATTCAAAGTACGAGTGGGTCTTTTTTAGCCCGTTTTTTCAAGTGCTTGCATTGTTACTCAGATATCGTAAACCAAACATTTCTAGACGCTGCAGCTTTGTTTGTATTATGTTCGTATACCATACTAAGTAATAAGACACTAACTCGAGCCGCATGACTCACCGACTTCTCGGTATCGATGTGTAAACATACCTTTTTTTATGGCCGGCGCTCGGGTTGCCCACTTGACGACGGCTTTTGTTTCGCTTGTCGTATGTAAAAATGTATAGAGAGGTCTGTTCTTTTTGTTTATTATTGTAAGATGATGTGTATAATAATAAATACAAAAGTTATTTTTGTTAAATATGGTTTTATTTTATAAATATGACGAATTTTGTACACAAAACTGGGAAATAGTCCATCAGACTACTTTCAAGTTCAAATTAGTAATACATTACAAGGTGAATCTACCCAAAACCCTACATAATCAGATAGCTTATTTCATAACAAGTTCAGTAACGTAAGGTTCGTTGAGCTAGGACTCGTATTTTCTGAGATATCGTCGTTTTAGCGAACGCGGGGAAGTCGTGCCGCGACTTCGGAAGTCAAGGACGGCAGTACGGTTTTAAGCAGACCGGGTGGCCGACTACGCAATGGATAGGAAACAATTTGTGAATAATTAAATCAGCCACTGAACTTCACTCGAAGAAATCCCGTCAAAAACCAGTAAATATAATGCCTCGTTGTGGGCCCAGCCTCGGCCAATCGTCATTGTTTAAACGAGGTTTCTCCGTTAACACAATAGCTTGGGATTGGCGATTGGCTGAGGCTGGGCCCGCGTGTAAACGGGGCATAAGGTTTGAAACAGAAGGGTGCAGCTTCACACGATTTAGGCAACTAAGCTATTGCGATTTGGAGAAAATTTTTTGAACAAATTGAAATATTAATGCTATTGTTTTAACATGCAGAACTGACGTTTTTTTTAAGTTCATTACTTAAATTCTAGTTTAAATGAATATCACGTCATTAATAAACAATAAAATCGACTAAAAGTTCAAAAGACCTTGTTTCACATTCTTTAAGTTCTCTGTACAAAAAAAAAAAACATATAAAAAACATTAGTAAGCTTGCAACACTTTGTTATCGTGTCGAGTGATTTAAGGAGGTAACACTACGTTTGCTGTTGAATCATGTTGATTGATACTTGATAGCTGCTAAGCTGTGTTTGATAGACGGTAATCCAAGTCCAGTTGAACCATACACAAAGTCGGAAATAAAACAAATATTCATCTTGTGCATTTAGCTGAAGAACTTACAATTTATGTTGTGATGTGATCGTGATAAATAACTTGCAATTACAAAACGATAATATCCGGGACAGCATGTTTTTGAGTGGATATTTACGGTTTCACTATCTACGTAAGGTTATTGGATTGTAATGATACCAACAAGGACATAGTTTTGCGAGTAGCAGTATCGTTCGCGGGAAAATGACATCTTCGAGCAGAGCAAGTACACATCTTGGAATACACACAGCGATC
The DNA here is from genome assembly GCA_905147345.3 of Mythimna impura. NCBI lineage: Eukaryota > Metazoa > Arthropoda > Insecta > Lepidoptera > Noctuidae > Mythimna > Mythimna impura. Next base: position 17,278,970 of record LR990353.1, on the reverse strand, counting down.
GCGAGCCAGATAGGCACCTCACCGACGGAGTTTGGTTTAACGGTGGGTGTGCCAGCGCCGACTATGGGCTATGAAATTCAGGCTACCCACAGCGGTGATTCCTCCTCCGATTCGCACTCACCAGGTATGCCCACAGCTAAAGCTAGTGATCGAGAATCCCGTATAATAGCTGAAAAACAGCGTCGAAGCCAATACAACTCTCAAATCAGTCTTCTTATGTCTTTGTTGTCGGATATAGTGCACTCGCAACGTAAAGTTGATAAGACTAGTGTGTTGAGACTCGCCGCCAATAAACTCCGCAACGAGCATGTGTTTGGAAATACTGTAAAATGCGGTCATATAGAGACATGGTCGTCTTCATTTCTAAAGTTTTTCGACCTATTTGGCGGCATTATGTTTGGAGTCACCTGCCGCGGCCGTCTGTTCATCGTATCTCCCAATGTTCAAGAAAAGCTGGGATACTGTCACATAGACCTACTTGGTCAGGACATGTACAATTATGTTCATCCAGATGACAAAGAAACTCTTCGCCAACATATTTACCCTCAAGAACTGCAAACAAGTTGTGATAGTAGACTCTTTGAACAACACCATAATTTCCATATTCGCATTATGAGAGCAGGTGCTCGCTCAGATCCTGCTAGATATGAACGGTGTCGCATAGATGGCATTCTGAGACGCTCTGATAAAGCAACATCTAATGGTGTCCAAGATGAGCAGATTATTCGGCGGCAACGAGTGAGAACCAATAGAACATTTTCATCCAGTGGAAATGATGTAGTTTTTGTTGGCATGATTCATGTACTGTCCAGTGCTATGCCAGCTAGAATTCTGCCCCCAACGGCCTATTCGGAGTATTGGACTAGACATTTAATTGATGGTCGTATAGTACAATGTGACCAGAGTATATCATTAGCAATTGGATACATGACTGAAGAAGTAACTGGTACATCAGCCTTTGTATTTATGCACAAAGAAGATGTCCGCTGGGTTATTTGTGTACTACGGCAAATGTATGACGAGAGCAGAGAGTTTGGAGAGTCATATTACAGACTGATGTCACGATCTGGACATTTCATATATATGAGAACACGAGGATTCCTTGAAATAGATAGGGCAACAAAGAAAGTTCAAAGTTTTGTATGTGTCAATAGTGTAATTGGTGAAGATTATGGATGTAGAATGATGGAGGAAATGAAAAGAAAGTATTCAGTGATTATTGATGTTGAAAAACAACAAAGTGAACCACCTGCCACGGATGATGCTCCAGTGGAACATCCTAAACGCTTAGAGCGCATTGTAATGCATCTAGTGGAGCCATCAGTTAATGAAAACATTGATGAGTTGCAACTGGTGCCACCTTCTAAAGAAAATATAATTTCTGCAATTCAAAATAGTGAAAAGGTTGTTCAAGAAACAGGAGTGAGATTTGACTCAAGGAAGAGGAGAAAGGTGGACTGTGATGACAATAGTGAATACTTAAAGCGACACAGTGGGCTGCAAGATGTTAAGGTTGATCTGTAACCGGTGCATCAGCTTTGTGATGTCTGTTCCTAAGATTGTTAGTTAAGTTTCCAAAATGGTTAATATTACGTAAGTAGATGGTATATTTGACCAAATGTTTCTGAATTAAACATTCATAGTGTAAGTGTATATTGATGCAGTGGACTAAGTATGGGTAAGTCCCACAGTGTGGGCAGACTTCTTTGACTAAAAGTTATGAGATATATATATATATATATAAAATCCTGAAAGACTGTGCCTCCCTCAGCAATTTGAGAAATTTCATTAAAACAAGTAATGCACAGTGTAGGTATGTTTTATTCAACAATAAACCAAGTAATATTAAATGCTTGGTTCATTTTTGACAAAATTCAGGTCCATTTAAAAATTAATTGATGTGATGCAGATACTTTTCTCACCTATGTTTTCATGTGTAGTACCTAAATAAATAAAGCATAAATTGAATACTTACATACATTTTTTACTGGTTCTTCAGGTTTTTCCTGTACTTAATTCATAAAAGACAATATTTTTTTCTATAGTAGCGTCTGGAATAGGTTTCCTTCCATATTAAGAAATGGCTTCCTTAACCAACACTAGACAGGTATTCAATACAATAAATATACCTGTAACAACAAACCAAACTTGCTCAAATATGCATAGCACAGAGGGCTTCATCCTGATATTTTTACATGAAGCATTTGAAAGAATGAGCTTAAAGTAATTTGGTCCTGAACTTGCAATATCTAAATAGCACCTACAGAAGCGAAATTCGGCAGTGACTAAAATATAGGAGGCGATTACAATATATACGGGAATATCGCGGTTCATAATATGAACCAAAATTGACCATATTATAGCCGCTAAACCTAAATTATATTGAAATTACTGTGTGATATCAACATGAATAATTCTCGGAGGGACCATGACGAGATAAAGCTCAATAAATGTTTCTTATTAAAAATATTGTTTTTAAAAACAAAACTTGTATAAAACTACAATTTCAATTAAAAAAAAACTCCGCCGTAGGTAATGTTTTCAATTCTTGTAATGTTAGATAAATGTCTATTGTCAATGATGGTGACTGGCTCCGACGTGTCTACAATAGTCTATACCTACTTACATTTGCAATTAATACGGCTAGTTTCTCTTCATACATTTCAAACAACCGCTAGCTAAAGATAGGTATTATCGAATAATAGGTAGGTATTTGATTCAATAACTATCAGTGCAATCAACGCAAAGCATTACACTAATCTTTTACTTCAACTCATGATTATTGAATTATTCTTCTGTTATGATAGAGCCCTAATATAGGGCTCTATCACAACTTAACAAATATCTTGAATAGTCAACGATAGGCCATCTAACCACTAAATAGCAAGTTAGGCTTACTATTGTTTAAAACATGTCAATTTGTGTCTGCAATTGGAATAACATATCTTTGTAGCAATGTGGTAGTCAGAATCCCTGAAGATTGACTTAAGAAAAACCTTTTGTTTAGGTTGGTAGATGGTAAAGACGAATCTGATAATCGTTTTAATTAAATTGAAGATAACATTCTTGTATTCCTGAGCTTCTCTGGCTATACAATAACAGTAGCTTTTCTAAATTTCCAATTCACACGGTTCTCGTAAGAATCGGTAGGAAAGTCGTTGTCTATCCTCGAAACATCGTCGCTGTGTCAAATTGCAATTGTTTTAAGTAAAATAAACCACTGTTAATATTTTATTTTAGATAACCATTCCAGCTCCTATGGTTAAATTATGATATTAACTAGTGAATAGTAATGGAATGGATAAAGTAGGTATTGTTAGAAGCCAACTAATCGGGTAGGTCAGGGCGGGTAATAGGTTTCTACAAATACTGTTATGGGTCCCCGAAACGGTCAATTGCGATTAACAATATTTACTTGATTGCCGCTAATTAATGCAAACATTGATCGTTTCCTTTAAACGTTTGAAGCAGTTGTCAATATCAATAGGAACATTGTCATCGTCATTCACGTAAACATTGTCAATCGCAATTGACCGTTTCACGGATCCTTTAGTTATTACAGGAAAAGTCAACAAAATTGACGTTATCTTCTACAGTAGCCAATTCCATGTTTGATTACTTATAATTATTTATCAACCAGTGTAACGGTGTAGTACCACGCGTGTTGTTACTAACTGCAGTACCATCAACATCATGAACGAACAAAATCTGCAAAATGTTTGAGTGTTGGCCCACTCAACATCAAAGATCATGACTGACTTGTAAGTTATATGACTGAGGAATATGATTTGACTTACAACAACCAAAGCACATTATGTAGTTTTTGCACGGTTTGTGCAATGTTCAGGATCGATCGATGCATATTATGAAGTGCCAAGGGCAACTTGCGGACGTCCGCGTCGACTTTGCTTTCGGTTAGTCTCTTCCCTCGCACCCATGGTTAAGGCAGAGGATTGGAATTAGATACCTATATAATAAGCATACACTCTGTTTTGGATAATAATAGGTAGGTACCCCGGGGTAGACTCTTGTTCATAAAAACTGAATACTTGATCCAGTATCCAACCCACAACATATCGTTCGCCGCTAGGTTTGCAAATATGTATTATCAGATGCTAGTAAGTTTTTATTATTCTCCAAGGCTACACGCTGTGCCATAGAGTATCTTTTCACCTGTTTGGTGGAATACTAAAAATGTGAATCTTTTCCCCAAGACACAATAACCTAATCATTATCATTTAATATGGATGGATCACTTGACCAGTTCCGATATTGGCCCCACTTTGCCGTCCATTTCTGGTTTCTACATGAGTATCGTTTCATCGAGTAGGTATTGTCCGTTAGGCATTAGTTTGAATTTTAAAACCTTGAAATTATCTCAAAACGGTCAATGTAGCGTAACTTTTCAGAGCGAATTTGCCATTGAAGTAGGTATTTCATTATCATTTTAGCCGAAAGACGTTCACTGCTGGACATAGGGCTCCCCCTAAATGTACTGAAGTATTTAGGCAAAAATAATGGCAAGTCGGAACTTGTATTAATTATAATAATTTTAATAACTACATTAAAATGTGCCAAAAACGTATGATTAATAGGTACCTAAGGTGATAAGGAATTGCCAATGAACTATTATTTAAACAATACCAGGTTATTGTGTTCATGTTTTAAACTTGCTTTACATTTCAGTTCTGAGATCTTGTTACAAGTTTTATAATTAATAATTACCTGCACAGTAAATATCTTATTATTACATCGTAGTCGTCATCAAATGTAGGAAATACTTTTTTTTCATTATGATGACAATTTCACACAATATTGACATAGGGTTACCAAATCATTCATTTTAATAAAATTACTCATATAGGCCAATGTAATTTTCTCCAATTTTTATAATTCTTATGATTAAACTTTCGTTGTTGAATTTGCGGTTTAGTTTTTTTTATATAAAAATACCTATCAGATAATTACATTAATTACTTAAGGTAATAATTTAAGTAAGAGGAGATCAGCAAGATATAGAACTCAAGTGTTATATACGAAAGATTAATTTGTTAAACATAATATTACCTGTTATGTGACTGAAAATTGGATTAAGAGAAATTAAAAACATCGAAAAAAATTATGAATTTCTTACATTATTACTGAATACTAATCTAACGGAGACCAATGAAGTTTGAGATGTAAGAAAAAAAGCAACTAAACTAATAATATTAAAAGCTCACGAAGAGACTGGTAGAAACGTATCAAACATTAAAACATTTAAAGTCACGCATAGTTATATAAATACTATCAAAGCCATGCGCCATGCCATTGCAATTCCATCGCTCGGCAACGATAGATTTTACAGTTAAAATAGAGTTTCGCCTAGCGTCTATTTCTGTTCTAGAATGAGTGCTTGTGCTCATTTGACAAAGATTCTCTTTCTGTAGGCCGCACGATTCTGTTGAATGCTGCTAAATCAAACCTCACTGACATGTTTAACTCAGTGATTAAAGACCATTTTTATTGACGAAAAACATAAAATTGATATTCTGGTATTTTAAACATTCATTTTTGTTGAATTAACAAAAGTACGAGAAAAAGTAATAAAAAAGTTAAGATATCAGGGTAAGATAAATAAGGAAAGTCCATCAGAATAACACATCGACAATACTTGGTTCAGTAGGATACAAGTTATGCCTCAAGCAGGGTACTGTTTACATAATAAATTGAAGGAATTTATAAATTGTAAGATTATGGGTGGTAGAGCGATGTTGCTTCATGTTACTGACCAAAGTGACCAAGTTATTGAATGTTATAGATAGGTAGGTACTCTCTATCAAGATTGGCCGTCTGATGTAGAACGTTGAACAGGGATGTTACATTAAACTTTCTGGGTTAATAATCGCCATTTAAAGTTTATATTACCAACTGAAATAACTTCGCACAAAGTAAATGTTGAAGACGCAGCTGTGTAAACTGTAGTGTGTTCGGTACCTTTGGAGGCTATAGGCAACTACAGATTAAAGTAATGTTGTAAATATGAAGTTAGAAATCGGGCTGTATAAAAATTATATCCGTGCGCCAATCAATATAGGCTACTTAAACATAATACGGTATAACAAACATTACCATATTTTAACTGAACTGGACTTCACTTCAAGAATTTTATATCAACGATCTTTGTTAGACACTACAACGGGATTTTATACTAAAAATGTTTATAATTGCAGACTAAGAGACATTTGTTATTTCTTCGAATAAACTAGAGCTTGATAAATGATCCCATGATTAGTTTATATCAGCAATACATGAACCAACTCAGTCCATTGCAAGCATGGAGTGATCTACAGCGTTAATATTAACAGCGAATACGTGTTCGCTTCTAAGGTGTTTTTATTTTTCATACCTAGGTTAAAATGTTGTTGTCATTGAATAAACGTGTAGTGATCTAAATGTCTGATGTATCGATGTTTGTATATTTTAAATATCGTACCCGATTCATGAATTTTAAATGAGATACTTCTAGTTATAATTCAATAAATTGTACATGTACAGTTCGATTTTGCGTAACCATATACTTACATTGATAATATTATTTTGTTTAGAAATAAGCATATTCCATACTTACGTTTAATTCTGTTGTAGTGCAAGATAAGTATGTTATTATCTAGTGAAGTAATTATATGTATACGTAATAGTTTTAGCTAATTTCGGCCATCTATTAAAAGCATCAGTACGATTTAGGTCTAAAAATTTACTAGATACAGCTAGACTTAAATAAAGCGAAATTTTTTCTATTTCTTTGTAATTTGTAAGTAGGTCACAATAATTACTTTCATCATAATAAATATTATAAAATACACTTCCAAAGTTGTAAATGTTCCATTTCGTGTTGATCCATGTTTTTAGGTACCCCTAATCAAAGTTGGCGAGCTAGCATACTAGCATTTAAGTATATAATTACTTAGAAGTAGGTAGTGCACCACGGCTTTAAAAGTGTCTGTGTAGATATACGATGTAGGCAGGCATAACATGTCCGTCAGGTGTTAAACAGGAGCATGACTGTCAACTGACTGAATGTTTTATAATTTAGTATGAAGACCTAAGGACAAGCAGTTAGTGCTAAAATGGACCTATTACATTGTATAACGTTATAGGTACTGGGATACTATGACGCGAGAAACCAAGATTGTTAATCTATTAAACAACTAAAAAAAATCGTGAAACACATGTAATATTTTTATAATATAATTATTTGACAATATAATGTATAATACAATTTTTTAAAATTACATTAAACATCTCAATTTTACAGTCTTTACTTAGTAGTTTTAGTTATTCTTTCTAGAATTATATTGGGTAGCTATAGACTTGTACCGTTTCGGGTCTACAAGCATCATGCTACTACTCTACTTGCTATTATAATTTACCAGAGTCTTGTCGATGTGCATTTCAAAACTATATTTGATAGACTTTTTACAAGTCTGTAACAGAATAAACTCTAGTAAATATAAATTAGCGGTAGGTATAATAACCAACCTACGAGTATATTGAATTTATTATAACTATCCATGGCCTCTAACTTATACACGTCGTCTATCTGTACTATATATTACATAATATATAATCATACTTAATATATAATTTAATATGAAATTATATTATATGAAATCGATTGTTTATTGAATTAATTTACTTCTTATTTTTTTTTGTACCAGGTTTCAAGAAACAATTAATATACCTAATACATTATTTAGATACTTTTAAAGTAATGAACCCCTTGCCGTGATTATAGACACAGTAATATTCCTATTGTGTGTCGTATAGATCGGCGTTTATTCATATAAGAAGTAAAATTTGCTGATAACGTTATGTTATGATGTATATAATAATAGTAATGTATATAAATGTTACTGTCAAATTATGTCCAGCGTTATATTATAAATGTTTATTGATGATTGTGATTGAAGAAATTGAAAAAAAAAAGAACAGCTGAGATAGATTCGAAGAATCAACGATGACTAGCTCATAGTTTTTCAACTTGAGTTTCGTTGATTGGTCCATAATCTATAATATTTAATAAAATTCTCAACTTCATTCGTTCACTAGCAGACAACGCACAGACTGAACCGCTGGCTCTAGTAGCATGAAATTTTAAAAGTTCTTAAAGAAGAGTTTTTTGAATTAAGTACCTCCCCCGGGGGTTACATAGGAAATGAATGTTTGAATGGAAGTTCGTCATTTTTGTCAATGAGAAATCTTTTAAGGCGCTTGTCGAATTATATTTTACGCTTCTATACAAAAATGTTACATAGCAGCTATTCAATAATAGATAAAGAAGTAAGGGAACAGTAAAAGATTTTGTACCGAATATGCTCAGTATATACAGAAGAATATAAAATCTTATCAATTGAATATTTTGATTCAATTGATAAGATTTTCAGTTTTTTTTTTTTTTGTAAAAATGACCTCTTTCCAGTTTGTCTGTTATCATCACAAAATGTTATCATGACGCACTTTAGTAATTACACTTTTTAATTTTATGTTAATTTCGCTTGTAGCCGCTGGTGGGTATTGTTATTTCGCGTAGATTTTTGTAAAATATATTATGTAGTTAGAGTTAAAATGAATGGCTATAAGGGTTGTGACACTCTAGATAGAAAGAACTTTTGGAAATTTTGAATGAACTATGAAAAAAGTGTATCTACAAAACGAATTATTCAGAACGTAAGTCTGTTAAGATATTAAGAGGAAGATGTTGTATGTGCTATGATCTGAGGATTGCATCCCAAATACCTATTGGATTTATAATTGTAAATATGTTTTGATGAAAAAAAGTATCTACACTGATTATCTGTTGTACATAAACGCGCTTCTATTATATTTAAAAGTCGCAAGTGATAGTAACACTTGTGAATGTTGTCTTGAACAAAATTCTTGTGATGGGGTGCGTTTTACACTGAATAATCTTTACTTGTTTTGTGTAAGAATGAATTGATGTTACATTGATATTACTTGATGTAATAAAAAATAAAAATTACTCAGTGTTTTATTCAACTGTAAATACGCTTTAACTGTCCTTTTGCTAAAATGGCTCTGTTTGACCGTATTTCACCACCAATCTAATTCATAAACCTTGGACAACGGTCTTACCAATTCTGAAAATTCTAACCACTTTTCTTTCCTTTCTTTTATTTTTACCAAAGAGCTTCATCGTTCACGTTGTAAAGAAGATGCCTAAATGAAGTTTTCGACCGTTAAATCTGAATTGTTAGATCCGCCAGTCCCAGGCAGGAAAAAAGAAAAAATCCATAGCTCTGAGTTTTCGGTTCGAATACCAATTAGGAACTGCATCTCTGTCGCTCTCGTAACGCAGCTGGCATGTTTGTAGACGCCCGACGAAGTTGTCTGGCCATCGTTCCCAGTTTGGCTTGCTATTCGGCGGTCAGTGACACTACAAAGTACCTATGTGATTTTGAAGTTGAGGAAGGCTGGTCGTCAGGCGGTTTTTCCGAAAATCCTAATCTACTTAATTTTCATATCGCACCTCTGCTCAAATAATCGAGAAAAAGGCGTTTAAAATGTATTAATTCAGGGATGTGACGCTAAATAAATAATAAAAAAATGGATATTTTTTAATTTATAATTATTATGTATACGTAGCAGTGTGCTGTGAACTTTAGATACACATCTGCGGTACTTATTCAGGGCTTACCGGTGTGATGTTATACTGTGATATGGTATCACACTATTATCATATAGAGCTGAAAGTGAGTAGGCATGCACACATATATTTGTATGTTGGTTTGTTACTCCTTCACGGTGGAACTGCGGAAGGGATATGGATGAAATTTGGCACATCGGAAGACCATGTCCTGGAATAGCACAGAGAATACTTTGATCCCAGGAGTATGCTGCCTTGGGATAATTTTCTGCTTTGAATATACCTACCTCGTGAAATGAGGGTATTTCATTGAGAACTTTACACAGTTGCGGTACTCCTTCAGAGCGAACTGGTGGGATGTTATGTTATTAAATGATGTTAACAATAAACAGACATGTGATTGCAGCAATCCCGGAAGATTTGCAATCATTTATTGTATTCCATGGTCTATCTTCGATGTTCTTCATTAGAATTTCACTAAAATTTAAACGGGACCACCTGAAGACAATGCAAAACTCTTCCAATCAAAAAAGCACCGGCAAAATCGGTTCTCGACAAATGACGAAGATATCGCTGAAAAAGATACAAAAAAAAATTCAGGAATATTTTTTCTGTATCTTTTTCAGCGACGACGACTCCTCATTTTTTGGAAGTCGGTTAAATAAAAATTCTTCATAGTTCAACAAAAACACCACAGTTTGTCTTACAAAAGAAAATCACCGTTTTAATACTTTGTACCTACTTCTTCCACAGCCTCGTAACATTTCATTAAGACGATGTAGCATGCTGCAAACCAAACTTAATACTAAGTTTGACCATTCTTCCACTAGCGCACTCTTTAACTAGTGAAGTCGTGAAAGATCCTGTGAGAACCTGGAGCTGGAGAGCGTTGTTTAACGCGTCTCCCGAGCTTACCCCATGCATGTTCTATGGGATTTAAGTCTGGGCTTCGAGCTGTTCACTCCATGCAGGTAAAACCGACGACTTGAATTTGAATATGTGTCTGTACGCATTGACCTTTATAAGCATTATGTGACCGCACACTCGTGCATAAAAATGGAATTAATTTGCGCATTTCAAATCTCTTTGTACCTGAGAGCAGTCAAGTTTTTTTATCTCCACTAACTCCGTACCTACGACTCTAAAGACATCCCTGCCCATATCATTATTGATCCTACACCGAATGGCACCTTTTCTTCAAAACCCCCCCAGATGATACCGTTCACCTGGTCGTCTAAGCATCTTCCGTCGTAAGTATGTAAATAATCAAAATCTGGACTTATCCGGAAAGCATAATCTTGAACCAATCTTCATTCATCCATCGGACTTGTTCTCGAGCAAACCGTAACCAGGCAACTCGATGATCTTTGAGCAGTTGGATTATGTCATAGCCATTTGCTAGACTACAATGCTTTATAGCAACTTCACCAAGTCGTCGCAGGTCGCAGGATCGTGTTAGAGCTCACGTTGTTGTGGTGAATTTCTCGAAGGCTGTCGATTTCTTAGCTTAGTGCTCACGATGAATCAGTCTTCTCGGGTAGTTATCGGCATGCCATTTCCTGGTCTTCTGATGCTCATACCGATCTCTGGAAATCGCTGGAGTACGTACCCTATGGACTGCAGATAAAAATACTACAGTTCTAGCAGGAAGTACTACGTCGACTTTTTCCTTGTTGTTCCATAGTAATAATTCGTGTACAGTCTTCATGTTTTAGCGACATGCTGTGTTACTGAATACTGTGACCAATGCAAGAAATTGTTTATAATGACGGATCAGTTTCAAACAAAGGCAGAAAAATATTCTTTTCCTAATTTTGAATAGATATAGTTATTTTTCAAAATTCGGAAAATCTGAATTAAACCTCTTTTTAACCGACTTCAAAAAGGAGGAGGTTATATGTTCGGTTGAATGTATGTTTTTTATTTTATTTTTTTATGTATGTTCACCGATTTCTCGGTCAATGGTGGACCGATTTTGAAAAATTTTTTTTTGATTGAATAGTTATGCTTCCGAATTGGTCCCATAGAAATATTGTTATGATCTGATCATGAACTTCGAAGATATGGAACAGAACTCCTCATAGGATCACAGCAGAACCGTCGTAACAAGCAAAATTGCTTTGTTTATACGTGTAGTCGATGACTGACTGAAAGTAGAGGGGGAATATATCGAACTGATCTGATGATGAAGCCTGAAGTTAGGCACCGGAACTCTGTAATAAATTAATGTAATCTAACCGTGTTTGGGATTATTAGAATTGTCATGAGATGCACTCTGGCTATAAGGTATTTAAGTTTGGCTGTGGGGTACTTTTTAGTGGTGGTACCATAACTAAAAAGTGTAAAATAAAAAACTTTTTACAAAAAAAAATACAACCGACTTCAAAGTAAAAAAAAAACACTGAAAAGTGCAAAATAACTTTAATTTCGGAAGTCGGTGTTAAATAACGAAGAGACAAAACTATTATAGAAACACCGACTTCCGGAATTAAAGTTATTTTGCACTTTTCAGTGTTTTTTTTTTACTTTGAAGTCAGTTGTATTTTTTTTTGTAAAAAGTTTTTTTGAGATATTTATTATGCATTACTAATCTGTTTATTGTAATATATAATTTCTATACTTGCGATATATGTGCATAATAAAATTAATAAATAACATTGACATTGGGAGATATCACAGTTTACATAAGTGACCATTTTTTACAAGCCCAGTGTATTTTTATATTCTACTTAAGTCATAATTTATTTAACTAAATTATTTAAAGCATCAATAGAAGCTAGCCTGGTTAGGGTTACGTCACTGCGATTTAGGCCAAGCGCGGAATGTTCCGGCGAACGAATGGCGCGACGGCACGGTCAGGGCCCGCTCGTCCCTGACCACGGTCAACGGCATCGTTTGAAGGTGCCCTCCGAAACGGAATACGTTCGCGGTCGCACACAATGCCAGCATCGTAACGAAGTAGGTAGGTATATAGGTACTACGTAGACAGACGTATACAACTTTTTTGCTCGCTGTTGTGCCAGTGAGCAATGTTTTATACTAAACATAGTAACCTATCTATCTATCTATGGTTAGTCATACTCATTACATCGACTATAACACTTCCATTTCCATTGTCTGTGTGCCTGTCTTACGTAATGCACCTGACGGTATTTTAAAATAAATAAAATGTTCTGTATGCTACACAATAAGTAGGTACTTATATGTAATTCAAATTGTTATAAGTAGGTAGGTAAGTACCTACTGATTCTTTATCAATGCGTCGTGTGCAGTATAGATAAGCATAGTGCAGTTATATATTGTGTAGGCAACTGTTTGAGTATGTTATAAGTACCTACGTATATAATATACAAAAGTAGATAAGGGGAGTGGCGGGTGTGCGCCTGTGCCGCAGCCGGCGGCGGCGGGCGGCGAGGTTTATCTCGTCATTAGGCGCTAAAGGTGACATTGCTCGGTCGTCGACCCACAAACCACTTTATTTTTATTCCTATTTGGGTTTCGTGATCGTCTCACTTTTTATGCATCGCTTCTATAGTGTTCCCAGATCTATCGTGTCTTGGAATTTTGCCAAATAGCGAGTCAGACTTACGAGCCTACATATAAACGTCGCGTCTGTATAATTATTAAATTATGTAAATAAATACCTAAAAATGTTGAACATATTTATATCGTCAGATATTATTATTAGTCGATAACGCAAAAATTTGTATTGGTACTTAATTAACTGTTTAGAGACGAAAAAAACTTCTTCCAGACGGCTTCAGACAGTTTTGGCAGGAATCCAATAGATATTTTGGTTTTTGCATTCGGGATACGCATATTAAAGTACTAGCTCCTGCCAGCGGCTTCGCCCGCGTGAAAATAGGTTTCTCCATACAAACTTCCAACCCCCGTTTTATCCCCTTAGGGGTGGAGTTTCGTAAATTCCTATCTTAGCGGATGTCTAAACCCTATAAGGAGAGGTGTTATACCTAGGTAGTTTCTGAGATTTCGTGATTAATCAGTGAGTGGTATTTCGCTTTATGTATAGATTGCTTACTAGCGACCCGCCCCCTATTTGTTGCAAATATTTGAGATTCTCGGCTTTTGCTACTATACCTATCAGACCTACAATGCGTTCCAAATAAGAATAGGAACGATTGCCATGTTGTGACGTCACTTCATACTGTCAAATCGCAGGAAATTGGACAAAATTGAAGAACTCAGAGATGAGCAAAATTGAAAGAACTGGATTCTGATTAAACTTTTTACGTTCACAGTTCGTAAATAAATTAAATTTAAAAAAAATCTTGTTTTGATCACCATATAATTCTTCGATTTGACAGTATGACGTGACGTAACAACATGGCAATCGATTCTATTCTTATTTGGAACGCATTGTACCTACCTCATGACTCTGTCTATTGGTTAAAATCGCAAGAAAATCCGTTCAGTACCTATCTAGTTTTAAAGTTTTTCGTGAATAGACCGTGTGTCGGTCTATTCGGTGACACACGCGGTGGCTTTATTTTATAATAAGTGGGGAAGTAGGATAGCTATAGGTAGCCTACCTAGGTACCTACTTATTTAAATGTTACTAGTTTCTGCCAGTGACTTCGCCTGTGTAAAATTAGAAAGTCCCAAGCGAACACACTCCTGGAATAAAAAGTTTTCTTATCCTATATGCTACTCCAGGACATGGTCTACCCTTGTGTCAAAAATCTAAATCAGTTCGAGCGTGAAGAAGTAATAAACATACAAATACAGACAAACACACTTACGACTTTATAAGTTGTATAGTGACTTCAGCTACAGGCTAGCTTCAGGACTATTAATTTTAATATGCGGGTATTCTTAAAATATTACCTACCGAACTCAGTGCCGGATTAAGCCGGCGCGGGGCCTGTAGCAAATTCAACCAAGGGGCCCCGTGCGAAACCTTTTTTTGTTAAGATAAATAAAATAAAATATTTTGTATCTATAGACGTTATTTTCCTCATTAATCGTAACACTCAAATACTTCACTAAAATTACTTTCTGTAAACGATACTAATTAATATATTACTTTTCGAAAAACCCAGATGATGATCGTTTTTTGCATACCCCGAACGATTAAAGATTTAAAGGTGAAATTCTAAAAAACCGAAGTGATCTCGAAAATTATGCTTAAGACATTTTAGGTTTTCTTTTGACAAATAATACAGAAAGAGGGAGTCTTTTCAATGATGATGACGAAGCTTTTGTTATGATAAGTTCAGTTTTTCTAGGAATTGGATGCAAATTTATTTTTCTTTTGAGAGGTTAGATTCAGGCATCCTTTAATTGGAATAATCTTTCCGAGAGATTATGATCTCATCAACATGTCAACATCGTCATCGTCATCATCATTCAACTGAAAGGCGTCCACTGCTACACAAAGGTTTCTCCTAAGTGTAGCCACAACGACGACTAGTCCTGTGTATCACGCCTCCGTCGGATTTCCGTGACTCTCGTGACGTGATTGACCATCTGTTCTGCGAGCAATGTACCCAGCTCACTGCCATTTAAGCTTATCTTAACTCCCGAGTCGATCACGCAAGAAAACTCCGAGTATAGCCCTCTCTTTTGCTCTTTGGGTTACTTAGAGCCATCTGATGAGGCGCGTTGTTGTGAAGAACCATGTTTCAGCGCCGTATGTCACTATGCACTACCATTACGCACTGGTCGTAGACTTTCGTTTTGAAACACTTGTTTGTCGGACGAATAAGTCGAAGTTTAGGTGCTTTTTTTTGTCCATGAGCTTTTTGTAGTTATATAACTTCTCTCACAGGTACTGGTTATGGAGGCATTGAAGTTTGATCACGTTTGATAGCCCTGGTTTAAAGCTTTATTTATATTTGATTTCGACTCCGGGTCGTTGGTCAATAAGACCGGAGTGAATCCACTCGAATAAAGTTCACGGAAACCAATTTTGATGAATTGTAGTGGAAAGATAGACCTTGAAACAGGACATAAAATATTATATTTTTATGGAGGTCATACATTTTCTAGGGAGCAATTCCAATTTTCACGGGGTGAAGCCGCTGGTTAAAGCTAGTTAATTTTAATATGTGTAGCATCGGTTAAGCTTCATACCCTACTAAGAATAAGCTTGAACAAAGCTTTTAGGGAACTACATATTTTCAGTGCCTACGTGAATTGCCTCATCATCGAACTTTTCACGCAACTGAAAAATCCACGGGGTCGGATGTAAGATATCTTCTAATCTGTATACATTTACTCGGAGGAGACTCTAAAGTAAAGTGACTATCATATCCAAAGAAATTAGCTGTATTAAAATTTCAAGCAGTTGGTAGAGACGCAAATGAAAGTAATTGTATTATTATAAAAGTAAAATTGTATTATTATATTGTTAGAAGCACTCTTTGTTACATTTAAAAAAATATTTTAGTCTTTTTATTTGACAATCTATCTAAATATGAATACCTAAGCTTTTTTTTTACATAATCCTTAAAAGCTATAACTATGCTGCCAGTATGCAAGCCAGCAATATATGTGTGGCCTCTATGGTCACCACAATATAAATACTTTGACCATGTAGTTTTTTTTTAGTTCAAGTGAGGTACCTATCCCTGAACGCGCGGGGCCCCCAAATGCGCATTGCCTGTAGCATTTGCTACTCTTGCTACATGGCTAATCCGCCACTGACCGAACTTTCAGTTCTCTCGAGTCCGACACCACTTTTGATTCGAGTTTCTAAAAAAGGTACCTACCTATGGTCTTCTAATAGTAATAAGTTATAATAATAATCAGGCTCAACCAACGATCTGTTTAGTTCGCTCAAGGTCGTTAAATATTAACTTCGGTCGACCGACTAACCAAACTACCTGACAAGACTCACATGGTACTGTTGGAAGTGGAACCCAATGTTGCCTGGATATACCTACGATAGGCTAATCAGTCGTGTTTTGGAATTTTAACCGTTGGAGGGAAGTTGAGTCTTGTAAGGAACCCTTGTCTTGTGGTAAATCCTGGTTGGATCTACCTATGTGCTATTAATAGTTTAACTTATATAGGTACACTGCAACATGGATATAACAAAGTAGATACAATGTATAACAAGGACCGAACATCGTCACATCCGAATGCGTATTATCGGCTCTTAGCCCTTACCTCTTCCTGATGATAATGGACGTTCTGGCGTCGGACATCCAGAAAGAGGCTCCCGTGTTGTATGCTGTTTGCCGATGACATTGTGCTGGT
Organism: Mythimna impura; assembly: GCA_905147345.3. Classification (NCBI taxonomy): domain Eukaryota; kingdom Metazoa; phylum Arthropoda; class Insecta; order Lepidoptera; family Noctuidae; genus Mythimna; species Mythimna impura. The sequence goes on along the minus strand of LR990353.1, from coordinate 17,262,103 downwards.
TCCCTAAAGAGGTCTAGAGCAGATTAGAGGTGTGGTGGCAAAGACTGAAAGGTGTTGGCCTAAAATAGAGCCGAACCGAAACGGATTACTTGTTATGCGATTTCGGCGGTCTCTCCAGTCCTGTGCCCTTAGCTCTCGCCGGAAAGCTCATACCAATCTGTTCCGACTTTCGGTATCTCGGGTCGCTTGTCCAAGGGGATGGTGAGGTAGACCGAGACGTAACATATCGGATCAACTCGGGATGGATGAAATGGCCACAGGTCACTGGAACAATTTGTGACCTACGGGTACTCCTCAAGTTGAAATATAAAATATAAGTTAATGTCGCCATAGGCCCACTAAATTTTAAATCATTGTAAATTAAATAAAAAAAGTATTTAAGCTAAACAACCGGTTTCTATATATTATCGCGTTTATTAAAAAAAACATTTTCAATAAAAATATTTATCTTTTTATGTGATCGTCGATCGCCGAGAAAAGTCTATTTTTTTTAAAACCTATAGCCTATTGTTACCTTGTTTGTTAGCCTATGTCACTCAGGAATAGAGCAGCTTTCTATCGGTGAAAAAATTTTCGCAATCGGACCGGTAGTTTCAGAGATTACCTCCTACAAACAAAAAACAAACTTTACCTCTTTATAATATTAGTGTAATAGAAGTGAAGAAGAAGAAAGAAATATAGAAGAGTGAGAGAAGAAGGAGGGTGTAGAAGTAGTCGCTTAGTGGCAGTGTAGATAGTATTAAGCATAAAAAATAATTAAAATATGTAATGTTGTGTGAGATATTGTTGGATTGATAAAAATATAATATGTATCAGCAAATTCTGTTTACATTATTCGTCCGTCAGGTATGATTGCTATTATGGCATTATGCAGTCGAAAATCAGCCGCAAGTGACAATCGATAGTAATGCACATACTACACAGTTATTATAACAAAACAGTTGAGAACCTCTGTCTGAATTTGTTAGAAGTGGGGAAAACTGGAATACGAAATTTATTATTTTACTATATTTCACACTTCTTTATACTTTAAAATACTTTGATGAAGAAACACGTATACTTTTACATACTTTACACAATTTGTCAGTGAATCTAGGGCTCTAAAACGAAAAAAAAATAAATAACTAATGTCGGTCTTCCGGAATGTAGGGGACATTATTTTATTAATTCATTTATTTCATACATTGCCCATATGTACACGAAATTACAATCAAGCCAAATAGAACATTACAAAAACAGACATTAAAATTACATACGCAATGTTACATACAATTAAATTAAATTCACAATGTCATAGATACAATTAAAATTAAATACAAAATGTCATAGCTATAATTAAATTAAATATAAATGAAATAATACATATTAACATGCCAAATTAGACAAACACAATTATTAATACACACAGCGCTAACATAAAGCTGCATCCACCTTCGGAACAGGGACAGGTCCCACCGCTCGGACAACACCCTCAGCCCCCCTAGCCAAGTTACGATCGTTTCGTTTGCGTCGAACGCTTCGAGTAGGCCACGCCTCCGATTCCTTTGTTCTGACCACGTGACTGAGCGTTGAGATGACGTCAGAACAAAGGAATCGGAGGCGTGGCCTACTCGAGGCGTTCGACGCAAACGAAACGATCGTAACTTTGTTTAGGGGGCTATTCGAGCTGCTTCGCATGCGACTTAATAGTGAGGCGCTCCACTTCCTTAAGATCGCGAAAAAATCATCCGTCCGCGCCTCGGCAAACATAGTCGAAGAACTACAAAACCGTGGAAGCCACAACAGTATCCTGAAAGCATTGTTGAAACATTACGTTGTTTACCCGTTTTTATAATTTTTGTTTGTATATATTTTTATTAATGTAATATTTTAATATAAAAGAATAATTATTCTCAGACTGGTTTAAAGTAAAGTACAATCTCTTGGCTCTATTGAAAGTTTTATAATTTACTGCTTTTGATTATGTTTTTTTTTTATGTTTTTCGGATGCTTAAAAAAAATTTACTTCATCTCATCAAAAACTCGTTCGATGTTTTTTTTTTAGCCGCAAGGACTGTGCGATCGGATTTTGCGTATAGTTTTGATGATTACTTTTTTATTTTTAGTATATGTTTTTTCCTGTTTCATATATTTATAACACTAAACACCTATCTATTATTTATCATTTACTAAACACTAATAATACCTACATAATATAATAATATACATATATTTGTTTACCTCACACTAATCCAACTGATTAACATCCGTAGACTCATAGCAAGGTTCAATTGAAAACCAGCGTCAGGCAACTGCTACATAGTGGCATTATGCTGAACTGGACCTATTTGGCGCAGCCGTGAGACACGCAATGTTGATGTATTTTTAAGTTTAAGTATTTAAGTTTCTATATAATTGTTATCGCATTGTGTGAACCTGTATGCCAAATAAACGTGTTTTCTTTCTTTCTTGCCCTGACTAACCTTACCTCTAAAATAAAACACTTTTTACAAAAAAAAAAAAAATAACCGACTTCACTAAAAATCATGACCCAATTAACCCAAACACTGCTAGGATACATTGCTTTATTATGAAGTTCCCGTGGAAGGTGTACCTTCCACCTTCTGGCTTCATCATCAGACCAGTTCGAGAGTACCTTATAGCCAAAGTGCATCTCATGACGATTCTAATAAGTCCAAACACGGCTAAGATACATTGATTAATTACGGAGTTCCGGTGCATACCTTCCGGCTTCATCATCTTCATCAGATCACTTTGATAATACGATTTCCAACATAACTATTCAGAACTATTCATTTATTTGTAATGTCATAGTCGCTTAACTATCTTTATTGTGATATCTATGTGAGTATGAAGTTCCGTTGGCCATTTCTGGTCTTCTTCACCAGTTCCACTGTTTCAAATGTTATTTTTTGACTGTAAAAGCTTAAGTCCTGGAGTTCTGAGGTAACAAACATAAAAAAAATACAACCGAATTGATGAAAGGCGTTTAAAAACTGGGTAAATGCGAGTCGGAATCGCGCAATGAGGGTTCCGTACAATCTTACCTATGAAAACAGTTCAATTCCCGAATTAAATGATGAAGATTTTTCAATTTACAGTTTTCCGATTATTCCATATACTTGTGCTATGAGACCTTGCTTCATGCCAAATTTCAGGATTCTAGGTCAACGGGAAGTACCCTATGAATTTTGATTCCCTTGAAACTGTCTAAATACATGTTTTTTGCGACATACTACTTTCTCAAGAAAGTACCGGGAAAAGATCAATAATACACAAAATGTTTGTTATTCATCCAAATTTATTTTATCACCTTCAAAGTATGCTCCTTCAGAAACGATACACTTACGCCAACGAATAATCCAATCATCAAAACATTTTTTAAATGCTGTTTCCGGAACTGAGTTCAGTTCTCGCCGCGAATTCTCCTTTATATCTTCTACCGATTGAAAACGGGTGCCACGAAGTGGTAATTTGAGATTAGGTTTTTGGTCAAAAATTCGTTCACAATGATAGCCTTGTGCGAAGGCGCATTATCGTGGTGCAAAATCCAAGAATTTTCTTTTCACAATCTGGCCTTTTTCATCGAATTTGCTCTCTTAAATGCCGCATAACGCTCAAATAATATTCTTTATTTACCGTTTGACCTTCCGGCAAGAATTCCGAGTGCACAACACCGCGATAATCAAAGAAAACAGTCAACATGACTTTGACTTTTGATCGACTTTGGTGTGGTTTTTTCGGTTTCGGTTCAGTTGGAAGGCGCCACTCCGAAGCTTGTGGACTAGTTTGCATGACAAATTCGTAAATCCACGTCTCGTCACCAGTAACAATGCGTATCATGAATGTTGGGTCGGAATTGACTCGTTCTAGCATGTCCTCAGCGACTCTCATGCGATTGAGTTTTTGGAGAAAATTCAGATCTTTTGGGACTAGCCGAGCGGTAACATGTTTCATACCCAAATGATTAGTTAAAATGGTACGGATCGATTCGTGAGATACAGAAAGTTCGGCGGTTATCTCTCTCAAACTTGAATGTGGATTTTCAGTCACTCAGTCACACATTTCCTTTACTTTTGCGATGTTAACTTCGGTTGAAGACGTTGATGGCTTACCAGAGCGAGGCAAATCTTCCATCACATCTCGACCGCATTTGAACGCTTTGTACCACGTGTTTTTGATAAAGTCGATTCACCGTAAACCTTCTGTAAAATTTTCAGTGACCACGAATACAAAATTCCATTGGCGATGCAAAATTCAAGACAAACTCTTTTTTCATGAAATGTTTTTGTCCATTATGAAATTCGCAATACACACTGGATATGATATAACTAAAAACAGCACTGTATTTAATACTAGCTGTTGCCCGCGACTTCGTTTGCGTTAAGTTCGTAAAACTGTACAGTCATTCTGTGCTTGCAATTCATTCTGAAAGCATCGTGATTATTTATTGTACTTTCACATAAAACGGTTAAAGGTAAAAACGCAAATTACCTTCAGGATACATGTTATGTACTCGTCCAGATCCAGACGTATGAACGTCAATGAATAGAAAGAGTATGTAAGGGTCGTAGCAGTTGGCATTTCTGCCTACCCCAAAGGAAAAGGCCCTAGTTTATGTATGTTTCTGGTTTATGTTCTGGTAAAACAACATTGTCACAGTGAGCACGTCACAATCGCGGTGCGGATCGCCCGGAGAATACGATGGAGCTTACAGTGGAAGTCAGTCCCGCTTGGTAAGAGCGCCGGCGCCGCCGTGTCCTCATGAAGGCAATTAGTGGAAAAAATGCCAACCAGTAGCCTCCTTCAGTGAAGCACTACGATCGAAGAAGGTGGCTGAAACTATGAGGGATGATGAGGGAAGTGATGCTCCAGGTGTTGAAAGCCGCAGGGCGATTGCGGTGGAGCCGTCCGGTCATCTGGTCAAAGCAATTCTGAATCAACGGCGCGCAGTAATCTACGCGCGACTCAGCGCGACTCATAGAGAGGTCAGCAAATGGATAGGGGCCTCTAGGGCCAATGTCTGCTAAGGCTGCGAGATTGTTCGAAAGAGTTACCTCCTGTAAAATTTTCGCCTCAATAATGTTTCACTGAAGAGTTTAAGCCGTCAGACAGCTTTGGTAGAGGTAAACGAAGGAGCATAATCCGGACACCGACCTTCAGCTGGATAACGTGCACTGATAGTTCAAAGCCAAAAATTCAGTTAATCCAAAAATTACCATCATCATCAACTATCTTCCTCCACAACAGTACTTATGAAGAATTTGCATTTGGGGCGTAAAAATTACTTGTTCATTTACCTAGGATTTTTTGGTGTGTATTTGACTGACGTCCTCGTATTCAGACAAATGTTATTCCATAGTGGGAACTACCCTTTGAAGAGTCTCTAACTTATGAATGAATTTCGGTGAAATCTTGAACGCGTGTATCCCCGTCCAATCGAACTCGCATATTGATGGCCAAACCGAGAGGTCACTGACGCCGATTGCTTCTACGAAGACACGGCGGTTCACCCAAGCAGGATAGACCTCCACCGCATGCTACAACGGGTCCTCCGGGCGAATCGCAAAATGGTAATATCAGGGTACTTCCAACCGAATCCGAAACAGAAACCGCGTGAAACACCCTCAACAGTCCTGAGCTTGTGTATCCATAAAACAATGAAATTCCGGTAAACAAATGTAGCAGCCGATTAGTGTTATCCCTGAGACTGGCCTCCCTCAGAGGGTTGTTCCAGTGTTGGTCACCACTCACTGCAAGGAGGTAACGTACGGATGTCAACGTAAGGCTGCAAGGAATCTGAGATACATCATACGTTGTCGAACTGTGATTAGGAACGCAAACCTTTCGACCCCGTTTTATATAACAAAACACACCATTATTAGGCCGCAAGGTGCCATCATCCCGGAGGACACAGTGGAGCACACAGAGGTGTACCCCGCAAGGCAATCGAAATGGCAATCCCGAATAGCAGGCGGTTGCCTCCTTCTGCAAAGCCGTAATGCTAGCGAAGGAGGAGGCCGCACGCGTGAGGGAACGAACGTCCTCACGCCGAGCCGAGATTCCGACCCCGACGACCAGCCACGGTAGACGCGGACTTGCGGACATCCAGCAATGGGTCGTCCACAGCTGTCCGGCCGTCCGGTAATTGACCGGACCGAGCCCAGTCGTCAACAGCGCGTAGTGATCCACGCTCTCCTCAAAGAGATGTCGCAAAGGGCAACTGTAGGACACAGGTGTGGTTTTAGTCAGTAAAAGTTTGACACGCCTTCCCGCTCCAACCAGAGTGGGAAAAGTGGATGACTTCCACCCTTAGAAAAAGAAAAATAAAGGTGCCATTATTATCATTATCATTCAAAGATTCAAAGATTCAAAGCATTTTATTTCAAATAAACCATTTACAGGCACTTTTGAAATGTCATGAAGTCAGTCAGTCAGAAAAAAAAAAAATGATGCTAATTGCACATTCCAAAGCGTAGATCTCTATGGAGAAGAATGTGCAAGAAACTCCATGGACACTCTTTTCAATCATGTTTTGTAATTACAAATATCTCTGTTACATGTTTTTTGTCGCTATCATGTGAGAACAATGTAAATAAAGTAAAAATACAAACTAAATATAGATATTAAAATAGCAACTGGCAGCTGAGATGACCATTCTCAACTGACAGCGCCCGTTCACGAACATGACGCCAATATTAGCACCACTCAGCTCAACAATTTTGAAGGGAACCGAATGATCCAACACATGCGCCACCATCAGTGAGACATTTGAGTGAGCATGATAAACTCTCAACTGCCATGCTGATTTATGTCAAACAAGTCCAATAGTAACATAAAAAACCATAAAATAGCTCCATGGTACTCACATTTACTCTACATTATACAATACTTTTATTATTTAAAAATTAAAAAAAAAAAACATTTAAAAATAATAACAATAATTTCCAAACTAATCAATTTGTTCACCCCGGTGGTAGTGGAGCTGGACCAGCATTGAGCCAAGCATTTTTATCTTGAATATAATCCTCCAACTTATAATATGCCTGCCTGCATAGTGTGCGTTTAATACAAGATTTAAATTTTGTTTCATTGAAAGAAGAAGAAAGAAAGAAAGAAAGAAAAACTGTTTATTCGCGCGAAATGACGCAATCTTAAAACTAGCAAACAAACATTGTAAAATGATAGGGAAGATATGCGTCACATCCGCGCAAAACGGCCTAACGCTCAGCATAAAGCTGTGGCCTCACACATTATGCGTTAAGCTCACAGCGCTGGTTTTCAGCATTGAGTTCTAATATTTGTGGAGGTATTTTATTATAACATTTCAAACAGTACCCCATGAAAGAAGACGCCACTTTAGCCAGTCTGAAACCTGGTTGAACTAATTGGTCCCTATTTCTTGTAACATAATTATGTCTATCGCCTCTTTTGCTAAAAAGATGAAGATTTTTTCTAACGTACATGATGTTTTCATAAATATATTGACAAGGCACCGTCATGATGTTAATATCTTTAAACAGTTCCCTTAGAGAATCGCACCGGCGAAGATTGTAAATAGCTCTGATGGCTCTTTTCTGTAGTATAAAGATTGAGTCGATGTCTGCAGCCCGTCCCCATAGTAAGATACCGTATGACATGATACTATGAAAATAACTAAAATAGACTAGTCTAGCGGTATCAACATCCGTTAATTGGCGGATTTTTCTAACAGCATATGCAGCTGAGCTAAGCCGTCCTGCAAGAGATGTTAAATGAGGACCCCATTGTAGCCTAGAGTCAAGCGTTATCCCCAGGAAAACAGTTTTGTCGACAAATTCTAGTTTTTCATCGTTTAGTATTACGTCACAATCACTACTTTTGACATTCGGTAAGGAAAATCTTATGCATTTAGTTTTTTTTCCCGTTTAAAACTAGATTATTAGCAGTGAACCAGTTTTGGACCTGCAATAGTGCGTTGTTTTCGTCGTCAAGATTATTAGTCCTTCTATTTATCTTAAAAATCAAAGAAGTGTCGTCGGCAAACAACACCATATTAAGTTTATTTTGCAACAAATAGGGTAAATCATTAATATAAACTAAAAATAAAAAAGGACCTAAAATTGAACCTTGGGGTACCCCCATTTTCACATTTAATCCCGACGAATTGGCACCAACAAGTTCAAATAAACGAACTTGTTGCTGTCTGTCAATCAAATAAGATTTTAATAAGCTTAAAGCTGTTTTGCCTAGTCCGTAATGCTCAAGTTTCAGGAGTAATGTTTCATGAACCACACAATCAAACGCTTTAGACAGGTCACAGAAGATACCTATAGCATCCTGTGCCTCTTCCCACGCATTAAAAATGTGTTTTAGTAAGGAGACACCAGCGTCAGTTGTACAACGTCCTTTGGTGAAACCATACTGTTTATCGTGTAAGATGTTATTTGTGTTAAAATGATTAAGCATTTGATTTAATATCACCTTTTCAAATATCTTGCTAAAAACCGGCAACACGGACACCGGCCTATAATTATTAGTGTCTTTACTGTCCCCAGATTTAAAAATGTTATGCATTATGCTATGTTATCCAGTTCATTCAAGACCTTTCGTTTGAAGTCGGAAATTATCAAATATGTTCTCCTGCCGTCCCCCCGTCCTCTCGCACCACCCAGAGGTGGAGCGAGAGGACGGGTGACTTTTACTAAGTAAGACTTATCTGTGTTCCTTCGGTTGTCGTTTGCATTCCAGGCGGCTGGAACTCTTGCTATCAACATTGCAGTACTCGTTCAAGACCCTTAAATAGCATTTAAACTCATAGTCTCATGGTTTTAATAACACCAGGCCGCGACCCTACCGCACTCGCAAAGTAATATCATAAAGTGGTAAAATTATACGTTTGTAAAGGATTTAATTTCTGGAAGTACTGATCCGGTTACAAGAATTATTGTACAGATAGAAAGCAGTATTCGCTAAGTGTGTCATACAATAGGCTACTTTTTATAACAGAAGATATACTCGTATATACGGTATCTGCAGCATAGATCAACTGCGAGAAAAAGCTTTAACTTCATAATTTAGATTACAGGTGTAACTATACCTGTAAACAAATCTAAGTTGTTACAGCAGAATCTGTGTATTGTATTTGTGAATGAAACGACAGCAAGCCAGCACCTGGAGGAGAGGCCGGTGGTGGAGCTGTTCAACAAGAACCGCATCCTCCCCGGTGGCCAGCGGCGACAGGGCATCGCGCCCCTGATCACCGCGCCCCTGATCACCGCGCCCATGATCCCCACGCCCATGAAGCCCGTGCCGCTCGAGAAGAAGGTTAAAAAGCTTTTTATTCAATATAATTGTTCTGGTTAGATAAATAGGCAAAAGCCGCGCGGGCTAATCTTGAAAGTAAAGCAACGCTTGCCAAAATCGATCCATGGATGGGTGACCATCTTAATATACCGATACGCGGAGGAAGCCAGCAGGAGCCACGAAATCTGAGACCAGTCATGCTCAGGGGTATCGTTGTACCTAGTTATTTGGTGGTGAAGGTCAGATGCGCAGCACATTTCATGAAAATTATTGGTACTCAACTGCATAAGTTTAGATTGGAAGCCAACCAAGGGTTATTTTTCAGTGAGCCCAACGTTCTGGGAAGACCATACTGGGGTGAGAACGACCCACTAGCCCCATTCGCCTATAACACCAGCTTATTAAGAAAAGGCTAGGTAGATTGAAGTAGGTACAGGCTTGCTGTTATAATAATAAAATAAAATATAATATAAAAAAATTGTCATTAACAATTTTTTTAACTGTAGCTGAGGATCGAACTCGTGGCAAATGTCGTTCAACATCGACATTTTGGATTATTGCTCACCCCCCATAGCAAATAGCGTGATAATTTATAGCCTATAAGTTGCCCTGACCTATAAGGATTATGTATGCAAAATTTGAATAGGATCGGTTCAGTAGTTTTTGCGCCAACTAATACCATCGCAAAATAATTTTACTGTTTTATTATATGTATAGAATAGATAAATAACAGATGCAACTCAAACTCCGCGCCAAAATGGAAAACAGTTGTGCCAATCTACCAACAACAAAAAAAAACAAAAATTTGAATTTGTAACCATAAACAAATCATCCATTCCCGATACTTTTCTCGAAGTTTTCAAGTTCTGGATTCTGACTGGGGTGGATATGGTTTTAGATTTGGCTCTATTGGCTGGCCTAAGCTCAGGAACGCCCCCCGACGGGGTCAGCGTGGTCTGTTACGCAGACGACACGCTGGTCCTGGCGCAGGGGGAGTCACACCAGGCGGCGCCGGCCGAAATAGCGACACGCGGGGTTGCGACAGTCGTGGACAGGATCCAAGAGTTGGGACTCGAAGTGGCACTGCACAAGTCCGAGGCCATGTGTTTTCATGGCCCTCGGAACGCGCCACCACCGGGTTCCCAAATAACGGTAGGAGGGGTTCGCATCGACGTTGGGTCGACGATGAAGTACCTGGGACTTGTCCTCGACAGTCGATGGAACTTTGTGGAGCACTTTCGAAGTCTGATTCCCAAACTGGAACGGACCGGGGCTGCACTAAAGCGGCTCCTGCCCAACCTTGGGGGTCCAGACGCCTCCTGCCGGAGGCTCTACGCGGGAATTATTCGGTCCATGGCCCTTTACGGGGCGCCGTCACTGCAAAGGCGACCGGCGGCCATGCTGAACGCTTGCCAGAGGGTCATGGCCATCCGGATGGTACGGGGATACCGCACGATTTCCCGCGAAGCGGCGAGCCTCCTTGCTGGCCTGCCACCATGGGATTTGGAGGCAACAGTCCTTGCACTCATGCACGATTTGCGCGTGGAGATGCAACGCCGGGGCGAAACTCCCCTGCCGCGCCAAGTCGCGGCATGGCGGACAGAGTTCCGGCGGGATCTCATGGTGGAATGGCGACGGCGACTGTTGCAACCCAGTGCTGGGCACGCTACAATTATGGCGGTAAGTCCCCTCTTTGAGGAGTGGCTGGAGCGGCAACACGGCATCCTCACCTACCGCATGACGCAGGTCCTCACCGGACATGGCAAGTTCGGGAGGTTCCTGCATCGGATTCAGGCGGAAGCAACGCCCGGGTGTCATCATTGTGTGGACCACCCGGAGGACACGGTGGAGCATACGGTGGAGGCGTGCCCCGCTTGGGCGGAGCACCGCCGTGTCCTCACTTTCAGTTGTTTTTTTATCCAGCTTAGACAAGAAAGATGGATACTTCGAAAATTCGAGTGATTTTAACCAACTTCCAAAAAAAGGAGGCGGTTATCAATTCGGATGTATTTAAAAAAAAAATATTTTGTGATTGTTACCTCAGAACTCCGTCGTTTATGGACCGATATGCAAAAAAAATTTTTCCCTTAAAGGATATGCTTCCAGATTGGTTCCATTTTTTTCAAAATCCAGTTGTGATGATGGAATCCATGAGGAAGCGAGGGAACTTCTCAAATATTATAGGCAACCATATGGTGATTTTGGTATTTTCATTAAGAACTTAAGCATTTACAGTCAAAAAGTAATATTTGATGAAGTGGAACTGATGAAGAAGACCAGAAATGGCCAACGAAACTTCATACCTACTCACATAGATATCATAATGAAGATAGTTAAGCGACTATGACAATACAAATAAACAAATGGTTCGGAATAGTTATGTTGAAAATGGTATCATTGAAGTGAACTGATGATGATGATGGAGCCGGAAGGTCGGCACTGGAACTCCGTAATTAATCAATGTATCCTAGCCGTATTTGAGCTTATTAGAATTGTCATAAGATGCACTTTGGCTATAAGGTACTATCGAACTGTTCTGATGATGAGCCGGAAGGTCGGCACTGGAACTCCGTAATTAATCAATTTATCCTAGCCGTGTTTGAGCTTATTAGAATTGTCATGAGATGCACTTTGGCTATAAGGTACTATCGAACTGATCTGATGATAGACCCGGAAGGTGGAAGGTAGATACAGGAACTTTATAATAAAACAATGTAACCTAGCAGTGTTTGAGTTAATTCGAATTGTCATGAAAAATGACACTGGTTATAAGTGTATCGCAACTAAAAAGTGTGAAATAAAAAACTTTTACAAAAAAAAATAACCGACTTCACTAAAAAAAACACTAAAAGGATCCAAATAACTTTAATTTCGGAAGTCGGTGTTAAATAAGAAACAAACAATTCCGAGAAACAGTGTTTTTTTAGTGAACTCGGTTTTTTTTTTGTAAAAGGTTTTTTATTCACATAATCATCCAACTGCTATTATTGCACAATGTAATATGGGGAATGTGAGTGGTACAAAGTAACTTTACCTTTTGATAACAAGTATCGAGTAATAAACCTATCTACTTTGACCTAATAAATAATGCTACTATGTATCTTCCTACTTGCGTCTTATTATACCTAACACCTACTCATTAAACTTAATAATATAACATATAGGTACTTGTGTACCTTATGTGAAGATAAGATTTTAACAACGATAGTATTAATCATATTTTTATTACTTACGAATTTTTATTTGCCATTAGCATTTGACTAATGAAAGGAATCAGTGTTGTAGATAAGACTAAATTATCTTGAAGGATTTTTGTTTTATTACTACGATGTCAGCGCTACATAATCTAGTTAAAAAATTAAAATCTAATCTGAGGTCTAGAGTAGGCTCTGGTGACTTTTTTTAGGTGGGAAATCATTTATTAACTTCTCCCGCTCCAAGGCGGAGCTAGGAGCGGCGAGCTACCCATTGCTCGTCGTCTGAAAACCTACGCCTGTCGTGGCTGGTAGTCGGGGTTGGGGTTACGGCGGCCGGGGCGTGAGGATTCACGCACGCGTGCGGCCGTCTCCTTCGCTAGCATTTAAATACTGCTTCATAAAACGAGGTGACCGCAGACCATTCCCCTCGCTCCGGACCATGGCCTGTACCCGAGAGGTCGTCGTCACCTATCGCCCCCACGAGGACACGGTGATGCTCCGCCCAAGCGAGGCACAATTCTACCATGTACTACATCGAGTCCTCCGGGCAGTCCCGAACTCCCGAACTTACCATGACCGGTGAGGACCTGCGTTAGGCGGAAGGTAAGGACGCCGTGTTGTCTTTCAGCCACTCCTCAAAGACGACTTACTACCATAATTGTTGCGTGCCCAGCATTGGGTGGCGACAGTCGGAAACTATTGCGACTTATGCAAAAAACAACGTCTGTGTCTCCACAAAGACTTGAAAGTTGAGTCTGTCAAGAAAGAAATAAAAAACAGCCTGCTAAAATATTCAAAAAGACTTAATAACCCAAACCTCCTGGCTGGGAGCTGATGAGCATAGAGCCAAACTCTACCTTCGAAAGGCTGAAAAGACGTGCTCCTCAAGACCTGATTGCATGAGGAGCTAGCATCAATTTGGACATATCATTGGATACTGTGCCATACACGCCCATTATTACAAATTCATAAAATCCAATGTCGAAGAAACTGATCGCCGGACAAAATACAACTTATAAAAAAAGCAAGTGGGCCAGTGCGGAGTCAGACTCGCGCACTGAGGGTTTCGTACAGACTTACCTATGTGGACAGTTCAATTCCCGAATGGAATCTCGAAGATTTTACCGCATTGCAAAAAAAGTTTTTTTTGTGACGTAACGACAATGTTGTTTTCAGATTTCAGACACCTGTGCAATAAGACCTTGCTTTATGCCAAATTTCAGGATTCTGAGTCAACGGGACATAAACGGCCGTATCTTATTTTCCCGTTAACTTAGAAGTTTAATTTTTTCACAGCTTCACGGGACCGCAGACCTGAAACATGGTTTTAATTTCAACTCGATACCTCCACGCGTTCCCAAGATAAAGGGTCTTGACAGACAGACGGACAACAAAGTGATCCTATAAGGGTTCCGTTTTTTTCCCTTTGAGGTACGGAACCCTAAAAATGTGCAACACAAAGATAATAGGGCTATGATTTTGGGAGGTTTATTATTATTATAAGAAGTCATACATATACACGACACGGGTCGGCGATAGCTGTCGACGCGTCGTTGACAAAAAGCCGTTCGTGTGTAAGAGCTCTAGGTAAGTATACTAAGATTGCTGAAGCTCTATGGCACTGCAAAAAATAAAGTAGCGCAAGGTCGGTCACCTAGCGCGGCTGACAGACAAGATGGATGCACAAGTAAGAGAGGTAGACCAGCTGCCCGGTGGACAAATGACTTATCCCAAGTGGCTGGCGATCATTGGATGGATACAGCAAGCAATACAGACACGTGGAAATCTTTAGAGGAGGGTTTACCTCCGAGAAACAAGGGGTTCTAACTGCTTAGTGAGCACGAATGTATAAGTAAGTAGTTATCTATATCCATACATATAAAAATATGCTTTGTCCTGAATGACTGACGGATCAACGCACAGCCTAAACCGCTGATCGTAAAGACCTGAAACTTGGAGGGTATATTCTTTGTATGACGTAAGCATCCGATGAGAAAGGATTTTTCGAAATTTTACTCCTAAGAGTGTGAAAAAGGGGGGCTATAATTCTTAAGACTGCCAGGTCTTCTACCTGACACCACCTTTTGTTGAATGAAACAAAATATAATTTTCTTTTTTGCACCTGCCATGTTGTCTGTCTTTTTGTTGCATATTATGCAACAAAAGGTGGTGGACAGACAACATGTAAAGGGTTTGTAAAGGGCTGTTGAAATTCGCCTTTATACAATAGGTACCTAATTAGCACAGCTTGCTTAAAAATAAAACCTACTTAATCAAAATAAATTGATTAACTGCTATCGTTTCCACATTGATATTGGACAAGAACACTTTAACCAGAGGTTACTCACATCAGAGAGACAAAAATAGTTGTCTGTGTGCCCAACTAGTGTCAATGAACCATGGCTATTTATTTTGGTTTATTAGTGGATACCCAATAGCGCATTGTACCCAATCCTGGCTTATCGACTAAATCATGTCTCATTGATCACTAACACAGCGCAATTTTGATATGTTTCTCAAAGGGCTTGTTGTGTGTAGGTGGACGCCAAAGGAAAACTCGGTTTAAGCCTTTCAACAATTGTCAGTAAAACCGTAAGGGCCCAGCAGGATCGAAGCCTGCTTGAGTCATCATGGGTTGTGCGAAAGTGAAACCCGGGGTCCTGGAACGAAGGCAAAGAAGGAACATGGGAGTGGATATTAGTCAGTACAAGTCTGACACATCACAAGTCCCGCACCGTAGGATGTTTCCCATCTAAAATAAAAGCTTTTCAATAATAACTGTTTATTACGAGTATCTATTTCTTTTCTTTGGAGATATACGGAACAGAGTGGAAAGTCCCGCAAACCTCCCTTGAAAAGGGAGCATCCTCCGACCAGACGGGTTTTGTGTCTTGTAGGCAACTGCCCTATAGATGATTTCGGGCTGTCGTATATACTCAAATCGCGCGGAGAACTTTAATTGCGCGATGCAGGATTTCGTATTTTCTTATAGTTCTTATGTGGCGCTGTAGATGTCGCTACATCTTTATATAATGGAAGGTGTGTTTCAGGAATATTACATGAGACGTGTGCTTTTAAGCAAGGCTAAAGGAATGCAGTAACCATACTAGGGATTCCAGCCAAGTGGTTACAAAGGAGCTCGGATCATTAATTACGATATTTATTGGTTAGATAAGTAGGGGAAGGCATAGTGTTGAAGTAGGATCGGTATACAGTTCAGTGAGACTGGTAAGAAAGAAGGGATGAGTGACGATCTTCGAAGACAATGATGAAATCCAAACTCGGGTAAGGGTTTACGGGTCGGTTTTGCAGGACAGGCTTTTGCACAAATTGTACACGGAGCGGCGTCGGATAACCTCTTGCTTGCAATTCTTGCATAAAGTCCTATGAACATCTGGGCGGAGTTAAATGCACATATAGGTACTATAACTGCCGCTTGCACCCGCATAGCGCCCCGCTGACTTTTAACACCATTTTATTTTGCGAAACATTGATTGATTTACATAAGCCATGAGTACATTCTGAAGAACACTTAACCAGCAATTTTTTCGTGTAAACATATTTCTAAAGATCAAAGCCGTTAAATTTGAAAGGAGTAGGGAAAACAAGAGAAAAAAGATTATGTTGTCTATTTTTTTTTTGGCTAATGTATTAGTCATACAAAAGAAAAAAACATAATTTTGGCAAAATATTATATAAATTAATATTTAATAGTAAATAGAAACAAAATTGTACTCGCAGGTGATATTTACATTAATAAACTCAAGGAATGTAAAAATGTACAGATATTATTGACATTATACAAAGTTATAATCTGACATTGCATATTAACGAACCAACTAGACTAAATACCTGCATAGATAATATAATTAGTAACGTTAAAAAAGCATCTGGTAAAATATTGAAACAGGGACTATCGGATCACGACATAGAACAGATGCTGGACTTGACAATAAAAACCTAAATCTTCCAGTCATCGAAATATTATATAACAAAGAGAGATTTATGTCAGGATAATATTCGAAAATTTCGGGAAAGTTTAGAAAGTTTAACGTTTTATAATGTAGGTATACAAAGAACCTGATCTGAACTTAGCATTTAATGACATGATGAGTTGTGTTGTTGTGTTTAATGAATTATGTTTCCCATGGATCAGAAAAATGACTGTCACAAAGTATCGCGATATAAAGTGGATTACAAAGGGTTTGCGACTTAACTGTAAAACTAAACGGCATCTAAGATTTAAATTTTACAATAAACGAACAAAACAGAATACGTAGCTAACGTATCAACACTATTCGAAATTGTTACGGCGAAATACAAATAGCGAATGATAATTTTAACAAATCTAAGAATGTATGTAAAGCGGCTTGGAAAGTCGTAAATGATGATAAGGGATGTAATGCCCGTCAAGAATTTATAAATGAATTAAAAACTGACAATAGTACGGTAACCAGCCTATATGAGATAACAAACCAGTTTAATAACTATTTATTACAACTATCGAATAGCGATAATAGTAACATGCAAAACACAAATAAAAACCGTACAAGCAATAGAATATTTCTTACACTAGTTGAAGACATTGAAGTTAGAAATATTAATATGTCTTTAAATAATACAAGTTCTGTTGGTTATGATGGTATCACAACCGACGTCTTAAAAAATGCGTCTTCAGTATTGTTCCCGTGCTAGGATATCTAATAAAATCCTTCAAGCAAGGTAGGAAGTCTTTTACGACTTCTTTAGTCGGCTGGGAAAACTAAACCATTGCATAAAAAAGGAGATAAAATAGAAATGAGCAATTATAGACCCATAATTGTAACGTAAAACGTTGTATGTAAGTTTAAAGTGAGTTATGTTAGGTAAGAGAGCATGAGGAGTGCTAGAGTGTTATTATGAAAGTGTAGCTGAAGTTATGAGAGTGTGCGGAAAGGTACAAGAAATGTTAAGTTATAGGAGGAAGAGGAAAGAGTGGTAAAGTTAAGAGTGAAAGGTCAGAGAGGTGTAAAGTTATAAGAGGTAGATGAGTGTAGTAGCTAAGGAGGAGTGAGAGGGAGAAGTAATAAATAAATATATAATGTATCCTTGTGAGGTGTAACCTTTATTACAGACCTGTATCAGTATTGCCGGTTTTCAGTAAGGTGTTTGAAAAAGTTATGCTTAATCAAATGCTTTACCATTTTAACAGCAATAAAATCTTTCATGATCAGCAGTATGGTTTCACCAAAGGACGTTGTACGACTGACGCTGGTGTCACTTTATTGAAACATATATTTGCAGCGTGGGAAGAAGCCCAAGATGCGATAGGAATTTTTTTGTGACCTCTCAAAGGCTTTTGATTGTGTTAATCACGAAACCTTGCTTTTAAAGCTAGAACATTATGGACTAGGTAAACTTGCACTCAGCTTGGTGAAATCTTATTTAATTGACAGGCAACAGCAAGTTCAGATAAACGGTGTCAATTCTCCGGGTTTGAAAGTCAAAATGGGTGTACCACAAGGCTCAATATTAGGTCCTTTCCTCTTTTTAGTATATATAAATGATCTACCGCATCTATTAAAAAAACAACCACATATTGTACTGTTTGCTGACGATACGTCGTTAATTTTTAAGATCAATAGACGTTCCACAAATCTTGATGACGTAAACAATGCTTTACAGCAAGTCCAAAACTGGTTTACTGTTAATAATTTAGTATTAAATGGAAAAAAAAACTAAGTGCATAAGATTTGCGTTACCGAATGTTAAAAGTAATTACTCCGACATAGTATTGAACAAGGAGAAACTTGAATTCGTCGAGAATACGGTTTTCCTAGGGATCACGCTTGACTCGAGGCTACAATGGGGTCCTCATTTAACATCTCTGGCAGGTCGGCTTAGTTCAGCAGCATATGCTGCCAGAAAAATCCGTCAATTTACTGATGTGGATACTGCGCGACTAGTTTATTTTTACTTTCATAGTATCATGTCTTACGGTATTTTGCTATGGGGACGGGCTGCAGATATAGAGTCTATTTTTATTCTGCAAAAAAGAGCTATCAGAGCCATACATAATCTTCGCAGACGTGATTCTCTTAGGGAACTATTTAAGGAAATAAACATCCTGACGGTCCCTTGTCAATACATTTATGAAAACATTATGTATGTTCGAAAAAATATTCATCTTTTTACTAAGATAAGTGACAGGCACAATTTTAATACTAGGAACAGGAACAAATTAGATCAACCTCGGTTCAGATTGACTAAAGTACATAGTTCTTTCATGGGGTACTGTGTAAAATTTTATAATAAGATACCAGTTGAGATTCTACAACTAAATGAGTCCAAATTTAAAGCATGCATTAAACGCACACTACGTAGACAAGCGTATTATAAACTGGAAGATTATATCCTTGATAAAAACGCTTGGCTAAATGCCGGTCCTGCTCCACAGCCACAGCCACTTTTACCTTCAAATTAGTTTTTTTTTAAATATATATATATAAATATTGGAAGAGATACTATTCCCCTTTTTGTATTGTTGTTTTCGAAATGTTTTTTTATTTTATTTTATTTGTTTATTTCAATAGAGCTTATGATAATTTATTACCTTTTTTATTTGGAAACAATAGCATTGTATAATGTAGAAGCACTTTGTTTTTCAAGTTTTGTGAATGTGAAGTACCATGGAGCATTTTTATTAGGTTACAACTTGTTTGACATTACGAACATGGCAGTTGAGAGTTTGTCATGCTCATTCAAATGTCTCGCTGATGGTGGCACGTGTTATTGGGTCATTCAGTTCCCTTCAAAATGGTTGAGCTGAGTGGGGCTGATGCACGCGTCATGCTCGTGAACGGGTGCCGTCAGTTGAGACTGGTCATCTCTTAGCTGCCAGTGACTGAATTCAATTTCTATTTTTTTAAATTAGTTTTTTTTTTATTTTAATTATTAGTATTTATCTACATTGTGCTCACATATTAGAAGCGACAAGAAATATGTAACCAAGATTTATGTAACTCATAATATGATTTAAAAGAGTGTCCATGGAGTTTCTTGCACGTTCTTCTCCATAGAGATCTACGCTTTGGAACGTGCAATTTAGCTTCACTTGTATTTTTTTTGACTGACCGACATTTTGACAATTCAAAAGTGCCTGTAATTGGTCTATTTGAAATAAACGTTTCTGATTTCTGATTTCTTTCGTATACGTTTTCAATAGGCTAAGAACTACATCAACCCAACATACTGTTTTGTTGGTATTGTTAGCATATCATGGTTATGTAGCTTCCGTGTTACGATATGATATCCAATACCACTCGCGCGCTTCGAGTATTGAGATTAAAAATATTCCTATGCCCGAAAAGGAAGAAAAGTAGAAGATCCTATTTCCTAGGTGTCTAAAGTCGGCACATCAATGAATGTGGATATCAAACCAGTTGACATTCGTGATGTGTATCGCCTCCCGGGGAAAGCTGGAGCCCCTCGGTCTGTCTTTGTCGAGTTCAATACTGTCCACATGAAAAACGACCTTCTTCTCTTCACCCGCACGTTCAATAGGAGTCGCGTATTAGAAGATAAGATTAACACTGAAACCTTTGGTTTACCTGGCAAACGGCAGCCTGTTTACATAATGGAATACTTGCCCCCAACTAGGCCCGCGAGTTTGCGAAGAGTAATAATTTTTGTAAAATTTCACCAGGTATTATTTATATAATTGACATTGGACATGCCGAATTTTAGCGATATTGTAACTAATTATTTTTATTATTAAATACCCAATCTTATTCTATTTCAATAATAATAATAATATAAAAATGTATAAAATAAACTTCACATGCCATGCCACAGGCTAAATTGAATTTAAGAATATTATAATGTAACATGAGAAACCATCAATTTTAATTACTCTATTTAATGTGAATAAAATAATTTTTCATGGTGATTTTTTTATATTTGTGGATTTCCAGAGGTTCAAAAAATTACAAAATTAGTAGAACCTGGCCTTAACGCGATCGAAACGTTTACTGATTGGTTTAAAGCTTGAATCGGGCCAATCGGAGCCCCGAACGTCATAAACGTAAAATAAATTCTCACTAGGCACTCACTCCATAACGCGTCCGCGTAGATTTATAATATATTGAGCGTTTTATTTATAGGGTATTTATCCAAGAACGTAAATAAGAAGCTCTACATAAAGTAGTCTGTAAATATCGAAAATAAGCAACCCTTTCCGTTATTATCTTTATATACCTATGGATGTATACGAGTTAAGTATTATAAGTAGCTTTATTGATATGACTCGGACTTGACAACAACTATAATTACAATGCTATGTAGAGGATAAAACAGTTATTATTTGAGATAATAGTCTATGATAAAATTTGTCAGCTTTATTTCATCCACGATAGCATTAGACAAAAGAGGTTCATAGAAGCAGGTCTGGACAACATTTATTTTTCGAGATAAATTCAAACAATTTTATATAGTTATTTAACAATTAATGTACACACACAGAAATAAAAGATTAGAAAGAAGAAGAAGAAAGAAAAACATTTTATTTGGCGGAACAAGGCGCCAATTTAGAACTAACAAGTTAAAAGTACATTATGTGAAAGATTAGAAGAAGGAAACAGAAAAATAGGTACAAAGGTGGTTTTAATAAATAATATTATATAATAATAACAATATAAAATTTTAAAATTACCTACTTAGATGAATTTGATTATTGTAAGATAAGTACTAAACACTTAGATAGCTAAATGAAATGGATTTTTGTCTAAATAAACATAACTTTATTTCAAACAATTTTTTTTTTAAATGGCGTGTTTCCTCTTTACAAAACATATGAATTGTACACAATACAAGGCAACAAGATAATTATTTAACATTCATACAAATAGAAATAACTAATATTAAGTATATAGTACCTATAATGAAAAACGTTCCAGGCACTGACAACCCCTGCTTCTTTTAGGTTTTTAACATGGACACTAGTAGTATAAATAAGAACTAAATAATTTGTTTAAATATAATTAAC
The DNA here is from genome assembly GCA_905147345.3 of Mythimna impura. Lineage (NCBI taxonomy): Eukaryota > Metazoa > Arthropoda > Insecta > Lepidoptera > Noctuidae > Mythimna > Mythimna impura. The sequence continues at coordinate 17,240,599 of LR990353.1, read as the reverse complement.
TACAGTACACTACAGTGGACCACATACATACGCTGCGGCAGGTTATACAGAAGACTGAGGAGTATAATCAGCCTCTCTGCTTAGCGTTTGTGGACTACGAGAAAGCCTTTGATTCGATTGAAACTTGGGCTGTACTGCAGTCTCTCCAACGGTGCCAAATTGACTATCGGTATATCGAAGTGCTGAAGTGTTTGTACAAAAACGCCACTATGTCAGTCCGACTACAAGACCAGACCTCGAAACCTATCCTCTTGCAGCGGGGTGTGAGGCAGGGAGACGTTATTTCTCCGAAACTGTTCACGGCAGCAATGGAGGATGTCTTCAAGGTTTTGGAATGGAGAGGGCTAGGCATTAATGTCAATGGCGAGTGCATCACTCACCTTCGGTTTGCCGACGACATAGTAGTCATGGCTGAGACTACGGAGGAGCTCAGTACAATGCTTGGTGACCTCAGTAGAGCTTCCGAAAGAGTGGGACTTAAAATGAACATGGACAAAACCAAAGTCATGGTAAACAGCCATGTAGCACCCACTCCTATCAAGGTCGGGGACTCTACACTCGAAGTTGTAAACGACTACGTTTACCTGGGACAGACGGTCCAGTTGGGAAGGTCTAACTTCGAGAAAGAGATCAATCGTCGAATCCGACTCGGCTGGGCAGCGTTCGGGAAGCTGCGCGGTATCTTCTCGTCCAATATACCACAGTGTCTCAAGACGAAAGTCTATGACCAGTGCGTGTTGCCAGAGATGACATATGGCTCCGAAACGTGGTCGCTTACAATGGGCCTCATCAGAAGACTTAAAGTCACCCAAAGGGCAATGGAAAGGGCTTTGCTTGGAGTTTCCTTGCGTGATCGAATTAGGAATGAGGATATCCGCAGGAGAACCAAGGTTACCGACATAGCACGAAGAATCGCCAAACTAAAGTGGCAATGGGCAGGGCACATTGCTCGCAGAACAGATGGCCGTTGGGGCCGAAAGGTTCTGGAATGGCGACCACGTACCGGAAGACGTAGCGTTGGAAGGCTTCCTACAAGGTGGACCGATGACTTGGTAACGGTTGCGGGAGTACGATGGATGCGAGACGCACAGGACCGTTCGCTGTGGCGACGCTTGGGGGAGGCCTATGTCCAGCAGTGGACGTCTTTCGGCTGAAATGATGATGATGATGATGATAATTAACTAAATAATTTATTTAAATAATATAATAAATTCAGAAGAAGGATTGTTCAAATGAATTCATTGAGTATAACAGTTGGTATATAAGTTGATAAATAATAAATTCAGCATCAACCATAAAGAACAATAATATACATAAATTGTACTTTTATTACAAAGTGTACCCTAAAACAACCTTTTTTAACTTCTTTCTAAGTAAATGCTATCGCGAATAGAGTAATATAGGTACTGAATAATTGTACCGTCCACCTCCAGAGGTTTTCTAGTTTAGATAAAAATTCACTCATAGAAGGATAAATTTTCAAAGCTTTCTTAGGCTGCTGCGGTTCCATTAGAGATTTTTATTGAGGTGGGAAATTATGTAATGATTTCTCGCGCTTTAGGGTAATAATAATAATAATAAGTTTATTGTTCTTCTCTCACATAGAAATTTGCAATCAATATAAAGAAGCATACAAAACATTAGCGATAATTGTTGTGATCTATATGAGAGACTGGTTTCTGTACTAGGAGACCTGTATGACAGATTACCAGCCTCTCCAGACTCCGGACAATAGGTGACAGCTGTATACAACATCAGTGAGGGTGAAGCATGAGATCGTTTTTTTTTAATTTGTATAAACTAGTGCTTTACTGCGATCCCACCTGATGGTAAGCAGTGATGCAATCGTTAATAGTGAGGCGCACTAGTTTATTAAGAGTCTATATTCACTCTAGCCTTGAAGACACCTAAAATCGGACGGAAAGACCGCAGCAGGCAAATTGTTCCAGTGTGAGACCTTCAGGTACTGAATGAATCCACACTTATATTTTTTCAATTGCCCTTTGCATTCTAGGATCACGAGTATCTCTTTCATACGTCATCCCATGGCCTCCTGCTCCTGGTGTACGTGACGATGGGAAGAGACCAGATGGTATGACGTTGGTGCCGTGGAAGGTGGGTAGGCCTCTGGTGTGGGACGCAACCTGTGTCGACACCCTTGCGCCATCCCATGTTCTTAGTTCGGCGGGCTGTGCCGGCGCTGCCGCTGCGGCTGCTGAGACCCTCAAACGGCGCAAATACTGTAATCTTATTGGTAATTACAGTTTTGAGCCGTTTGGGGTCGAAACGCTTGGGTCATGGGGTCCGAGTGCGCGACTCATTTTTAAGGAAATTTCACGCCGTCTGATCGACACTTTGCGTGACCAGAGGGCTGGCTCGTTCTTCGCCCAAAGAATTAGCATTGCCATTCAACGTGGCAATGCCGCCAGCCTTCTGGGCACATTTCCGGATGACAGCGATGTGGAGGAGTACTTCGACGCCTGAGTGTAATAGGTGTTTTTGTATTATATGTACATAGTTAGGTTTATTTATTTATTTTATTTATTTATTAAAACTTAATGCACTAGTAATAAATACTGTACAAAGGCGGACTTAATGCCTTAGGCATTTTCTACCAGTCGACCTTAGGGTGGTGCAGAAACAAAACATGGTAGGTGCAGCTTAATGGTAAAGAAATAGAAAAGAAATACAATAATAAATATATACTTAGATACATACATACAAATTATAAATGTAAATATGAAAAACGAATCCAACAAATCAACGCTGTGATGATTGTAACACCAACTTCCTGCGCATGTGCTCACGTGCCATCACCTTAAAAGTGAACCGACTGGACGCCATCCTTATGTTCAGCGGGAGCGCATTCCAAAGAAAGATCGCCTGGACAAAGAAGGAGGATTGGATAAACCCAGAACGGTGTGTGGGACATCGTAGAAGACGATTATTGGTAGATCGGAGATTTTTATTATGACCAGAGCAAAGAAATTGGATTTGAGAAGTCAAATAAGAAGGAGAAGAAGGTTTATCCAGAAAAGAAAGCAAGGTAGTCAAGGCTCTTAGCGCTCTACGCTGTCGGATGGGTAACCATTTTAAAAGAGCACGCTGCTCAGATACATGATCATACTTACGAAGGTTGAAGACAAATCGAATGCAGTTATTCAGAAGGCGGTCAAGTTTATTGAGGAGATCTGCATTCAGGTCATAGTAGCACACATCACCATAGTCAATTATAGGAAAAATTTGGGATTGTACAAGCAGTGCTTTAATGTGAGCTGGCAGAAGATTTTTTAGTCGATAGAGCGACCGTAACGTTCCGGTAACTCTCTGACTGACACTGCCAACCTGCTTCCTCCAGTCGAGACAGGTGTCGACATGCAGACCCAGATCCTTAACGTTGGAGCTAAATGGAATCACTGTGTCATCAAATAATACAGGTGGAACAGTTAGGCCATCAAGCTTTCTTAAATTATGGGGGCTCCCTACAACGATAGCCTGACATTTTAAAGGGTTAACAGCCACCCCAAAACGGTCAGACCAGCTTTTTATTGCTCTTAAGTCCTGATTTAGCTTCTCGATCGCATCCGATATATTGTCAACACCTGACTGACAGTAGAGCTGCAGATCGTCGGCGTAGAGATGATACGCACACTGAAGCTCAGTGGTTATAAGATTAATAAAAACAGAAAACAAAAGAGGAGATAAAATACCGCCTTGAGGGACGCCAAGGTCACACCACTTTGATGAAGACTCTCCAGCGCGAACCAATTGCTGACGACCCCGAAGATAGGAGGAAATCCACTCCAGCACCTCCGTAGAGACCATAAGATAGGACAGGATAGACAAGAGGACATCGTGACTGACGGTATTAAAAGCGTTGGAGAAGTCGATTAACACTTAAGAAGAGCTGTCATGGTACTATGCCCGGGCCTGAAACCGGATTGAAATGGGCTGATGAGGGAATTATGGTAAATGAAATTGGAGAATTGTTTGTGAACACAGGCCTCGAGCACTTTGGAAAGGAAGCAGGTTTAGTGTAATAGTTTTTATAGTTTGTATGCACATAGTTCGGTTTTAGTATTAATGTAAAAGAGTAATTTCATCATAGGAATAAAATATTAATAGAATTTTAATAAATTATCTACCTAGTAGTATATTTATTATTTTCTTGAAAAATCTGTACTTAACGTGATTTTTTGGAACTCAAAGTTAAGGCTTTGAGCTAACCCCCTACAGTCAGCTACAAAAACTTCTTATAAATGTAGTTACCCACTTTAAATGTATTAGAAATATTATACGATTGGACTAAAACCACTTATTAAAATAAAACAAAAATCGTTTATGAGATATCGATTTTTAAATCTATAATTATTTAAAAAAGGAGAAACTGACTGACTGATATATCAACGCACAGCCGAAACTACTGGGACTAGGAGCGTGAAAATTTGCACAAGGTTTCTTTTTATGACGTAGGTGAGCACTAACAAGCGGTTTTTGGAAATTCTAAAGGTTGAATTTCCAAAAACCGCTTGTTAGTGCTTTTAAGTTCGATCGTTTATCGATCGACTATATAATCGACTGCGTCAATGCTTTTTTGCCAACTGTGTTTTGTCGTTTTATTTTTATACCCCTTTACGCATATGTAATGGTTTATTGTTATTTATGTTTTTGGTTTGTTTATTCAGAGATTTTAAGTATATAATATGTAATCCTAGCTGGCCAATCAACGTCTCACCGCCGACGACGGCTGGTGCCGAAAATCAGCGCTGTGGCTCTGTCTTACACGAGCCTCTCCACCTCCTCTACGATCTGCGTGATTAAAACATAGCCTGAATTCGACTATCGGGTCCGGATCTGACAAAACAACCTTCTGGTCGGAGGACCTTTTCTTTTCAAAAGAGGTTTGTGGGACTTTACACTCCTTTTAAAAGTAACATTCTGGCAAAAACTAAATAGCGTGCTTGGGTATCATGCTTAGTCGGCCGCATCCCACTCGCCTAATTCCACACTTTTAAACGTATCCCGAAATTTAAGTAGATCTACTCGTATATAGTTAGTACTTAACCGAATCAGCCAGCGTGGGCAAAGGCACGGGCAATAGCAGTACTTTATACGTGCGAGCGAGTTGACGACAAAAAACGTAGGTGAAATCGGAACGTGTCAACTCGCGAGCGGTAGCGAGTTTTGCAGTAGCGAGTTGACGAACAAGTCGTTTATTATTTATGTAACGATTGGTGAACCATTAAAACCCGTTTTTGTGATAAGAGATTTTCAAATAACTTAGTTTTCTCGGCCTATGTAAACTAAGCCTTGAAATCGTAATACTCATGCTATAAGTATCTAAATGGATATAGACTAAAGTCTTTTACTAAAAGCTTTTTCATGTTTTTTTTTAATTCGTATTCAAGTTGTCAGGTTACCGTTAAATCGAACATTTCAGAAGTAGATATCTAGCGAGATTAATTAGTGATTCGACAAAAAGATTGAATAAAAAGAGTTTTGTGTAGAAAAATAACAAAATTGGAGCACGTTTCAAGTTGCTTTTGTTTTAAAATTTAGTACTACACGTGTACGTTATGGATTTTCTTCTAATTTGTATTTTATTATGAAAATACCTACCCTACCTTCATGTTCAAATCAGAGGGCAGTAGTTTGATAAGATCATTTTTAGAGATTATGTAATATTAACAATGACTCGAGAAATTTTGAAGAGTACTACTTATGTTTCCATTACGTTATTAAGCGTTAATAACTTAGGAAAAAAAACTAGATTTATTGACATATTCATAGGTACTCATTGCATTTGCAACATTGTTGCATCTGTCTCATCATGAAATTACCAATAAAACAACCTAGGTACTAGACTAAGTTATGGAAGAAATAGTGAAAAATGACCTCTACGTATAGTACGGAAAACCGATTTTCCTTTAGCAAAATCTCTGATATCACAAACGGATCTATGCTCGATTAAGTTACTTATAGAATTGAATTGTATTCAAGCCTCGGTAAGGTACAGATTCGCTTGTAAGGAAGTGCCGTTATTCCCACACGAAAGTAGCCAAGTTCTGAAATCGATGGTTGCAGCCGGCTGGGGAGGGCTGCTGGAGTGGCCGGGAGAACCGCGCGGTTGCTCGGCAACCAACTCCCGGCGCGTGTTATTATATCTACGATGAAAACTCACGTAGTTTTCACATTAAGACCAGGGCGATGTTTTATGATATTAATAATGCAATAATCATTCAAAATTTGTCACGAAATCTACCGAGGCATTGATATTAAAAACTCATTATGAATTCAGCACGTGTTTCAAAGAGGTTAGGTGAGCGGATGGGAAGTTGTTCTTTGAGTTATGCGATCATGTTTGATGGGTAGTTGATGATGAATTTATGGGAGAGTTGTGAAGTGAGTCGGGTCCGAGTCGTGTACATTAACTGGTACGAGTAGTTGAGCCAGCGCCCTTGGCACGTGCTCCCGGTCGCCTGGTGACGTGTAGCGGCGCGGTGAGATACGACCTTGTTCCGTCTTTTCGCAATTTTGCTACCATTTCATATTCGATTTTTAACCGTCTTCAAAAAAAAGGAGGTTTTATGTTCGGCTGAATGTATTTTTCTAACATTTATACGTGCGTGGATATTTTAAAGTTAAATACGCTCATTCAAAATGAACGTCTGTTTCAAGTAGTGTTGCCAAGGGTCCCGATTTTCAGAGGTCTGTTGCGACGTCCCACCCAAGAATTAAAGTTCGTGTAACTTTTTTGTGTATGTTTCTTTTATCTATTCTAGATATTTAGCAATAAAAATAAATCTACAATCACAGCTGCAATCTCGTATTTAGTACTACTCGTAGCTTTTGCTGTGTCATTTTCATGTTTTTTCATCAAAATTGGACTCGGGGTCAAACCCTACTTTTTAAGTTTGTTGGAAGTTGCTTACATTTTTGAGCTCACTTCGCTCGCTCTTGCAATCTAGATCTTGTTTCTAAAACTTCTTTGTATGAGTCTACAAAGTAACACCGGTTTTTGTAAGAATTAAAAGAAAACATAATCCATCTGAAGCTTTGTTAAAATTTAGAGCTCGCTTCGCTCTTTCTTCCGCATTAGCTTAGGTCTTTTCATCTCTGCAGGAATGCTTAGAGGAACAAACTCCTAATGTAATTATTAAAACCTAAATCAGTAAAATGCACTACAAACTTTTGTATACAATACAATCTATTATTGTGTAAATATAAGTATCTATATTAAGTGTAAGTTGGGGACTTATTTTCCACACAAATGGCTGAGTCGTCTCAAAAACCACTTTCCCTGACTTTATATAAATACTACTACTACTTCTATGTATAGGGAAGTATATACTATATTGAAAAGATATGTACGTATATTTGTTTCAACTATATACAACCTCGTTAACTGCCTTATTGGTCCTGGGTTAGAATCTTAGATTGGGCAAAAATGTCTACAGGGTTTATTAGGAATTTCTCAGTACCTAGCAGCCCGGAGTTTGGAAGTTGGAGGTGTGACACCCCCGTGTTCGGCCTGATTTATTTAATTCTTTATGTGCACAAAAGTATAGAGGCGGACTTAATACCTTAGGCATTTTCTACCAGTTCACCTTTCTGATTTCACCCCAGTCGTGTCGAATTGTTGTCCCATTGGCCTATGAGTGCGCCTTGTGCATGTGATCGGTTTTTTTTATTCACTTGCCTTATGAGAATGCCTAAGGAGAATTTCAGGATTCTAGGTCAACGGGAAGTACCCTATGAATTTTGATTCATTTGAGAGTGTTAATATGTTTTCTTTTTAGATGGGAAAATCATCTAATGACAAATCCCGCTCTTGGGCGGAGCGGAGTGTTAATATGTACGTTTTTTGCGACATAAACGGCCGTATCTTTTTTATCCGTTAACTTAGAAGTTTGATTTTTTCACAGCTTCAAGGAAACGCAAACTAAGTTGAGGTTTTTTATTTCAACTCGATGCCTCCACGCGTTTCTGAGATAAAGGGCCTTGACAGACCGACAGACAGACGGACGGACGGACAACAAAGTGATCCTATAAGGTTTTGTTTTTTCCTTTTGAGGTATGGGGTTTAGGTTCCCTAAAAAAAAGTTGAGAAGTCTAAAAAAATTGATAAAAATTAAAAATTCGACAGGCCGGACGCTGACTGTGCCCGGCTTTATCCGGACGCCTGGCAACGCTAGTTTCAAGGCAGTCGGTATTTAATAAGCCTTCCGACAGAATACTAAATTATTCCTTGTTGATCTTCGGTGTTTGAATTTACAGATGAAGGGTAGAGTTTAAATTGTCTGTAATATTACGATTGTTATTATCGAATATCCGTTTTCCCTAAGATATTGGTGTAAAATAGTTACTGGTGTAAGTCGGTACTTTCACCAGTAACTATTTTACACTAATGCAATAATTTTGTAAATACAATCGATAGATGTAGACGAGAGCTAACAATTGAAATTTAAACGAACGTCGTAGCTTTTTTGAGTTATACTTAATAGGAGGATACAGTTTGGTGTAGGTACGATACGGCCGTTTATGTCACAAAAAAACATGTACTTCAACACTGAAAGGAATCAAAATTCATAGGGTACTTCCCGTTAACCTGGAATCCTGAAATTTGGCACAAAGCAAGGTCTTATACCTAGCACAGGTATAGGAATAATCTGAAAACAGTAAAATTGTTGTTATGTCAAAAAAAAAAACTTATTTTGCGATGCGGAAAAATTTTCGAGACTCCATTCGGGAATTGAACTATTTACATAGCTAAGTCTGTATGGAACCCTCAGTGCGTGAGTCCGACTCGCACTTGCTCAGTTTTTTTTTAAATTACTTCCCACTATGTAAGCAATTTTTAAGACGTATTCATATTTTTGTAAGACGCCAGAAAATCTGACCATCAGTCTATGCAAGGAGTACCGTGTTGCCCACTAACTAGGTTGTGGAGGTCTGATAGGCAGTCGCTCTATGTAAAACACAGGTATTCAGCCGCAATCGGTTAGACTGGAAGTCGACCTAAATCTGGTTGGGGAAAGGTTAGGAAGATGATGACTCATCTGTCAAAAAGGGTTTTCCGTTGCTATCATAAGACCTCGCTTTTATAGCTTCAAGATAGAACACGAAAACGCGTACTTAGGTCACCGATGCTTCGGGTACGGCCCGGGTGCTGCGCGTCCACAATGGAGCTCCTAACACGATCCATTTGACGACCTAAACTGAACTGTTAAAGGGATGGAGCTATACACCACTAATTTTTAATTAGTACAAATACATAAAGGGCTTATTAGAAAAGGTCTTGTTATTTTTTAAGTAAAGTCTCAATAATAGTACATTATGATACAAGTGTGTAATGTTAGTGATTACCGTCGAGGCGGTATTTAGACCCGAGCCGTGGCGAGGGTCTTAAGAGAGCCAAGAACGGTAATCATTAATTACTCACATGTATCATACGACGTTTTTCAATACACTTGTGAAGAAATAACAGTAAAACTAGTAAAATTTTCTATGACATGGCGGTAAAAATCTGTTTTCATAAGGGCGCGCATCATTTTTTTTTATTTACCCCTAGAGGAAGGCTAAGGTATTTTGATCATACTGCCTAGTCTTACGTTTATGTTTTCTTGCGTGAAAAGTTTTTACGATAATGTCTTTCGTAGTGACAATAGAATACGGATGTAACATTTTCCAATGATTTTGTAGTAAGTATTTAATTTTATTTAATTAATACAGCCACTGAACTTCACTGGAAAAAAAAAATCACGCCAAAAACCGCGCGCGTAAAATGGCGGCCATAGACCATAAAAAAAACAAATTTTATTTGAATGTACGATTTATTTACTAAATGTTTTTTATTAATTGAATCGTTTGTACAAGTTAAATTCGCCGCCGATCTCCCCCACCAGGACACGGCGGTGCTCTGCCCAAGCGGGGCACACCTCTACCGTGTGCTCCACCGTGTCCTCCGGGCGGTCCACACAGTGGTGACACCCGGGCGTTACTTCCGCGCGAATCCGGTGCAGGAACTTCCCGAACTGACCATGTTCGGTGAGAAGCTGCGTCATGCGGAAGGTGAGGACGCCGTGAGGCCTTTCCAGCCATTCCTCAAAGAGGGGACTTACCGCCATAATTATGGTGTGCCCAGGACTGGGTTGTGATAGTCGCAGTCGCCATTCCACCATGAGATCCCGCCGGAACTCTGTCAGCCATGCTGCGACTTGTCGCGGCAGCGGAGTTTCGCCCAGGCGGGCGTTGCATCTCCACGCGCAAATCGTGCATGCGCGCAAGGACTTCCCTGGTCCTGGCACACGGGTGGGTTTTATTCAGTAACAGTCTGACACTCCCTCTCGCGCCACCCAGAGCTAGAGATGACTTCATACCGTCAAATAAAAAAAAACATTGATAATTACAAAGTTTCACCACGTGTAGATTTTCGATTAAGGTCAGGATCGAGGGAAATTAGCACTCAACAAAAGTACCTAACTTTAAAAGGATAAAAAATATAAGTTAAAGAGACTCCAAGACACAGTAACCGAGCAAAGTTTAGGTATATATAGGTGGCCATTGTTCGGATAGTTCTTTATTCATATGCTAATGAGCTATATCTACTGAACTCGATTAGTTCTGTTATTTTTACAACAATCCATACATTTTGGTATTTATTTATAGTTTAATGAATTCATTTATTTATTTATTATTTATTTTATAATTCATGTACACAAATATACAGAAGAAGATAGGTGTCTTAATATAAAGTTTGTACAAAGGTACTGCTTATTTCAAAAAGAAATTTCTTCCAGCAGACCTGCGAAAGGAGAGATTAGAAGAGACGTAGACTATAGTGTGTAGAAAATAAGCAAAGAAGAGTTTGTGAAATCTTAAATTAAACTAATAAATACTTATATAAGTATAAATACCTTACACTAAAAATAAATACATAATATATATAAATAAATATATACATAAACATATCACACAAGAGAGGAAATATAGTGCTCTTTTACTTGAGTCTTAAAGAGTGAGATAGTTTTCAAATCACGAATGCTAGGCGGAAGAGAGTTCCACAACCTTACTGCATGGACAGAGAAAGAGTAGGAATAGTAGCTGGTTTTATGAGGAGGGGATTTAAGAAGGGATCTTAGATGTGATCTGCACGGTGCGTCGCTAGGGCGCGCGTAAGAAAATCGGTCGCGCAGGTAGGAGGGATAAGATGGGTTGTGTAGGATGTTGAAGAGGAGACATAAAATCCGAGTGTTCCTGCGAAGACGGTTAGGGAGCCACTTGAGTTCCTTGCGAAGATGAGAGACATGATCATACTTACGTAGACCAAAAACAAACCGAATGCATAAGTTTTGCAGTCGCTCAAGCTTGTTTAACAGCTCCACAGTAGCATCCAGGTAGCAGGCATCGGCATAATCTATAATCGGCTGAATAAGTGTTTGGGCCAAAGAGATTTTTGTTTTCAAAGGCAAGAGACCCTGGAGGCATTTTAGTGAATGAAAGGAGAAATTTACCTTCCGACTGACTTCATTGACCTGCGCACGCCACGAAAGATTGGAGTCAATAATGACACCCAGATATTTTGCAGTTTCGGCGTAGTCAATACATACACCATCAAGAACTAAAGGCTGCAGAGAAGAAACTACAGCCGTATTGCGAACGAATCTACTGCCTATGATCATGGCCTGTGATTTAGTTGGGTTGATCTGCAGGCCAAAAGACTTAGCCCAAGCGCTGATACAGGCTAGGTCATGATTCATGGCAGCAATAGCAGAATCCGCGTCAGCTACAGTAAAATGTCGGTAAAGCTGCAACTCATCTGCGTAAAGATGAAAACTAGAAGAAATTACTCTGGTAACAAAATTAATGAAGATAGAAAAAAGAAGAGAAGAGAGAACGCTACCCTGAGGAACACCCTCAGTGAGACTACACCAGTAAGAGAACAACTCTTCAAGGCGGACACACTGAGAGCGACCCCGAAGATATGAATTGAACCAGGTTAAGGTGGAAGAAGAGAAATTAATAGATTTAAGGATGCCGAGTAAAATGTCGAAATCCACTGAGTTAAAGGCGCTACTAAAGTCAAGCAAGACAAGGACTGTAAGGGACTTGTTCTCCATAGCCCAGCGGATATCGTCAGTTACTTTTAAAAGCGCACTTACAGTACTGTGACCCGCACGAAAACCTGATTGGAAAGGAGAAATTATCGAGTTTGACGTTAAGAAAAGAGATAGTTGTCTATGAACTAAGTGCTCAAAAACTTTAGAAAGAAATGGGAGAATAGAAATAGGTCTAAAATGAGTTAATAAAGTGGGATTGTTGATTTTAGGTAAAGGAATAATATAAGCCTGTTTCCAGACTGACGGGAAGCAGCATGAGGTAAAAGAGTGATTGAAGATATGAGTGAGAACAGGAAGTAATGAAGGAAGGATATGAGTAATCATTCTAGAGCATAACTTATCATAGCCAACTGCAGAAGAAGTAATCGTGAGAACAGATTTCTTAACGTCATTCTCAGTAACATCGCTAAAATTAAAGTGGGGATACTGTGGCATCGGCAAACTGGAAAGATTATCCAGTGTCGTAGCTTTGACACAAGGATCAAGAGAAAAGGGAAGGAGAGAGAAATGCTTGTTAAGGTCATTAAGGTTCACATCCTTACACTGGTTTGTAGGTGATTTGCCTATGCCAACAGACTTAAGAAATTTCCATACATCGGAAGAACTACGGTTATGGAGTTGTTCGTGGAAATAGCGTCTCTTGGCAGCTTGACACAGACGCCTGCAGCAGTTACGCAGCGAAATAAAACAAGAAAGATTCAGCTCAGAAGGTCTACGCTTATACCTGCTCTTAGCTTTGTCCCTGCGAGCCATAAGCTCTTTAATGTGAGGTGCAGGATTATATTTTACCTTGACACGTCGTAAAGGGGCATGCTGGTCATACAAGCCGAGAACGGTTGAGTTAAAATAATCCACTTTATCATCGATGTCGTCGATTTCAGCTAGAGGGGACCAGTCGACAGCGCCAGCATCACATTGCAATGCCTCCAGGTCAATGCCCTTGAAGTTACGAAGATATAAGAGCTGGGGCTTACGCTTGGGAACACGGATGCGATATGATAGATAAATCAGATCATGGTAAGAAAATGAAGCTGAAAGTTGACCGTGGTTAGACACATTGTTGGGAGAGGAAACAATAATGAGATCTAGTAAAGAGGGTGTACAATTCGGAGAAAAGTGAGTAGCAGACAGGGGTAAGACTTGAAGATTGAAAGAAGAAAGTAGTGAAAGAAGTCTATGGGAGCGATAGTTATTTTTAATCAGGCAAGTGTTAAAATCACCCATTAAAATAACGTGCTCATACATAGGGCAAAGATTACTTAAAGTGCAATCAAGCGAATCAAAGTAATCAATGTGAAGGTTAGGGCTGTAGAGCACAGCAAGCAAAACTTTTGTGTGATGGACAGAAATTTCGACAAACAAGTATTCAGCCGACTCAGAATAAAGAGAAGGGGATGAGCTAACCACCTTGTGGGGTAGGTCAGCGCGTAGGTACATAGCTACACCACCTCCACCCTTGCCGGTCCTATCGTTACGGATCAAAACGAAGCCGGGTAGTGGATATTGAGTAGAAAGAAGAGAAGGCTTCAGAAATGATTCCGATATCAATAGGGCATCGAGGTGAGCACAGCTAAAGGATGCCAGAAGATCAGAATAGTGACCAGGAACACTCTGGGCGTTTATGTGAGCTATATGCAAGTTTTTGGGATCATTAGAGAAAAGAGAAGAGATATTATCATGTAAAGTGAGTGGAAGAGAAGAGTCACTCTCCGCACTAGCAAAACTATCAGAAGAAGAGCATGAAAAAAAGCTGTCGTTAAAATCAGCTACATCATTCATAATACATATATACCTAAATAATAATAAAAATAATATTAAATTACAAATAATAATAAACTAAAAATGTTATTTACTAAAATCGCTAATAAAAGGTTTCTGTCAATTAGGAAACCACCCCAATTCGCTGGTATATTGGCAGAAATTCATGTTAAGCCTTTTATGGTTACTGCCCATTGCATTGGCGTATTTAAGGTTATTTTTTAGGGGGGACCTGGATCCTGACGTGCCTGATCTTTGTGTAGTTATCAGTATGTCGTGGCCAGATCTTAGAAATTGATCACTTCATGAAATGGCCAAGTAAAACTGGCCAGATCGTTTTAAACGGTAAAGTTTGATGATACTCGTTTGGCCTACATTCTTTAGACCTTTTATTGTGATTGAAATCCTACATCAATGATATGGCCAAACGAGGATTGCATATCATCAAATGTTAGCGTTTAAACGATCTGGCTAGTTTTAGTTGGCCATATCATGAAGTGATAAGTTCTATGATCTGACCACGACGAGTATACTATAGACCATACTGGGGTGGCTGGACTCCCCCCATATACATGTGCGACTAAGTTACTACTATGCGAAGTGCAATATATGGAAATAAGTTAGATTTTGAGATTACTGGTAGGTAAATCATCCTACCTGAATAAAAACCATCACACTAATTGTAAAGGCAAAAGTTTGTGAGTTTTACTCCTTCACGCTGAAACTGAACTAGGGAGGAAGGGAGACGGGTAGAACATTATCGGAATAGCAGATAGAATAGGTACTTTTTATCCCGGGGCCATATTCCCATGAGATAATTTTCTACTATTTTTTCGTTGAGTTGGGAAATCATTCAATGACTTCTCCTGCTCTAGGGAGGAGCGAGAGTGCGTGGCAGACTTTTACTGACTACAACCACACCTGTGTCCTTCAGTTGCCCTTTGCTTTCAAGGACCACCGTCCATCAGTTTCCTTTTCAGAAATTCAGCGTAGTGTGCGCAGCCGCTGGCAGTATCTAATGTTTCATAAACCCGATTATTATAACCCGTACCGACCTCGCGGCCCACAGGCCTGTAGGCACAAATGTCGAGATCCAAAAGGCTGCCTGTCATCTCAATTTCTTTTATCAAGAGCAAGTTATCCTTTGAGGTTGTTGGCTAATGCTGTGGTAACCGCACTTTCCGGTGCTCGTGTTAACAAGTAGAAGCAACCGTATTCTTTTAAATTACTTACTCCTACTGTTGCTTATTTATGCTTCGTATCAGAGGCGTAGGGTAGACTAATTTAGACGTGGGCGAAGACACATGCAGCGATTCATTTTTCTTTCATAAATTCGAAAACGAGACAGCGATTGTCGCAACCCAGTTTTCGACCACATCGTCGTTTATCATCAGGTGAAATAGTGGTCAAACGAGAGCCTATCAATTATAAAAAAACCCTTGTTCTTAAAGAGCCTTGGCTTGTGCGAGGCCCCTTAGGGTGCTAGGCCGTGGGCGAGTTCCCACTTCACCCACGCTTAGCTACGCCACTGCTTCGTATCAAGAAGCACTTTCGATTCGAAGCATTGTCCACCAGAGGCTGTTATAAGTACAGAGCCCTAACACGACCTCTTAACGCAACCCATTTGACAACCTAAACTGAACTGTTAAAGGGATGGAGCTATATAGGGTGTATAGGTCCATCCCTCTCTCTCGCTCGCACGACTGACATGTTAACACATCATGGTAAGGCCCCTCATCTGTTGTCTTCACCATATAATTTAGTTGCCTAAATATTTTAGCTATTGTCTGGCGTTTGTGGTGCTCAAAAGCATCATTCAGCTTCACGCATTTAGTTAGCTTCGGATCCTTTTCGATCACCTTAAAGCCGGTTCTAGACCAAGAGCTAAGCTAAGTTAGGTTAGCTTAGCAACCGGTTTTAATTTACTTCTAGCCGTCAAGCAATTTGTCCTTTTTTGAGGTGTAAAATCATCTAATGACTTTTAACAGTCTGGTTAGAGCGAGGGGGAGTGTCAGACTTTTCTGACTAAAACCCGACGAGGAGCAATAGGTAACTCGCCGTCCGGTAACCGTCCGGGCCGAGCCCGAGTCATTGACGGCGTGTAGTGTTCCACGCGCGTCTCAAAGAGATCTATCTCAGCAAGGAAAGCAGCGGTCCTAAACCGCTAAGGCCAACTGAAGGACAGGTGTGGCTTTACTGCTTTAGTTAGTAAAAGTCAGACACGCCTTTCCGTTCCACCCTAGAGCAAAAGAATTAAGTCATTGGATAATTTCCCTGAAAAAACCTGTGTACCTTCAGAACCCCCGAATTCCCTTCTAACTAGATCTGAACACGTTGCTTAGCGGTATAAACATGTATGTATCTCTATAAGTATGCATAGGATATACCTCGTAATACCATAACATGATCGATAAAATCATGAATAAATCGCAAAAGCTATACAATAATAACAAGGTATACGTAATGTTGTTTGTCTATTTTAATTCTCAAATCGTTTGTTACGTCACGAACTTGTAATGGCTGTCAACAATGTTGTAGGGTGTGTCGGGTTGGTGCAGTGTGCAACATTTTGTAGTGTTGCTATTTCTACTTACTTACGTATCTATAAAGTAGGTACGTAATAGTCTGGTGGACTGGGGACCAAAAGGGGTGCCCGCGAAATACCGATGCATTTAATTTCAATTACTTATACATTCAAATCGTTGCAGCCTTGTTTCTATCTAATGTAAAATCGTACGAAGTCTGCGTGGATTCCTGTTTTTTTTTGCAATTCATTGTTATTTTATACGTTTTTATAAACTTCACGGGATTAACTTAGGGCGGTTTTTTGTTTGTTATAGCTTTTGGGTAATTCAAATATTGGTGTATTATAAAGCATATTAGGTAAGTACGAGTACCTACTGAAACTAATGCCTTATACCAAACTTTGTTCAGAAGATAGATTCTGAGTAAATAATTAGTATTCGATTGAATGAGATGGAATCTTACAGATTCTACTCTTCCTGAACTTTTGATTTCTACTAACCTCAATCTTTTTACCCGACTACGGAGGGTTATGATTTTGACAGGCTATGTATGTATGTGAGTTTGTTCATCTGTTCCCACATAGCTCCTAATCTACTTATCGGAACTCGACGTATGAGGTATCGTTAGAACCGTCTTAATTGTCCGCTGAACAAAGGTTACGTGACGTGTCACAAAACTTGATATGGCGCCCTCTAGCGGACAAAAAGTAATGTGTAAAAAATAAAAATGGAGATAAATACGCCGTGTTTGGTATCATTTGAAAGGGCTTTACTTGTACATTTCCAAAATATTGTTCAAATTTAAAGTGACGCCCTCTAGCGGACAAGAAGTCATGTATTAAAAAAAATGTTAAGATAAATACACCGTGTTTGATATCATTTGAAAGGGCTTCACTGGTACTTATCAAAATATATCATCAAAATTCAATGTGGCGCCCTCTGGTGGACAAAAATTAATTTACCATTATTAATTAGAAATTTTAAATTTAGCTTTTGCAAATGGTATAGAAGCACAGTGATTTAACACCAAAATAATTTAAATAAAAAAAAAAGTAAAAAAAGTAAAACCCGACTACGACAAAAAAACGACGAAACTAAAAGTATGAAACAAGATTTCCAGGATGCTGAAATAAACAAGGTAAAAAGAAAAGCCGTAGTCACACGTTATTAGTGTTTCGGTTGTTACCTATAATGTGTGACTGCGGCTTTTCTTTTTACCTTGTTTATTTCAGCATCCTGGAAATCTTGTTTCATACTTTTAGTTTCGTCGTTTTTTTGTCGTAGTCGGGTTTTAGTTTTTTTACTTTTTTTTTATTATGTAATTGTTGTTCATGAATATTATACCAAATTGACACAAGTTAACTTTGTATGTATATAATATTGTCGACTGACACGGTCGGCACTTACCTTGGTAAATTGTTTACTATACGATTAAATAAAACATAAAAATAAACATTATCACTAAAGATCGACTATCGGCATTGTTCATAAATGCCTCAAATCTGAAGTTTTCATGAAAAAACGACCATTAACCTTCACGTAGGAAGGTAAACGATACTCCGATTACGGACTCATTTTTCAAACACGGTAATTACTGGTTCATTTCATCGCGCCCATTCATTGTAGTGTTTGATAGTTCAAATATTAAACTGTGCATATTTTTGAGTAGCTCTAAACAAATAAATGGAAGCAAAAGTGTATGTTTTACAAAACAAGGGGTTTATTATCCAGTCCAGTCCCGTTTTACTTAGGGTCGGCACAACACGTTTTATTCTTCCATTCCTTTCCTTTTTCATTTTATTTTACTTCTTATGATTTCTTCTTCTTCTTCTTTTCGTGTCGATGGACTTGAATTAATTTATTTCTGACCATTATTTGGACCTTTTTCCCTGAAAGGTGGAGGGCGTTGTGCAGGACGGGCAGTGTAGCAAGTGATATGTCCACAGCATTCATTCTCTACACAATCCATTCAACTTTTCTTTATACTATCTCTTCTATCGAGATCTACATAACAGTTAAAAATATCAATAAAAACTTCTGTTAAACAGTAGAAGTTGGCTTTAAAACTTTAAACTCTCGTCTCTCTTGTGACACACAGTTGATATTATAATTAGTTATCTAGAGTACGTATGTGTCTATACAACAATAAGGGTCTTCCCCATCATAGACTGAGCTCATTCATAGAGGAAACGCTTTTCCGTTATACCAATGAATAATAAACCCCACCACAGCAAGGTTACCTCGAAAAGAAAAATATCATTGAGCTCGTTATAGCTACGATGATCACGGTAACATGGTTGGATAAGTTGTAAACCCTGCTGCGATACATTGAGGACAAAAAATAGAACAAGAGCCACATACGAATGATTGTGTAAATAATGCAGCTGAAGAGACAGGAGACATCAGTGTCCCCAAATCTCCAATATAATGATTTGGAAATCTTAATAGATGGCCTCCGTCTTTGGGCAGGCGGAATCCTAACAGAGGTTCAGACTCCTACTGATTAAAACCACACGATGTTTCTATTGTTTCTCCTCGACGCTACTTGCTGGGGTGCATTCCAAATAATGAAGGTACACTAAAAAAACCTTATCTCTGATTATGGGATGAGTGAGCTGCTCCTCACCTATTCATAATTTATGAGAGGTGTGCGGAAGCACACCGCGTCACCAATTTACATGCTTGTACAAAGGACTGCCCCAAGTCTATTAACCGCAGGTCACTTGACACTTGCTACATACAGTTCTTGGGACGCGGATTGGCAGATTGGAAGACATCTCCTTTCCCTTTCTGCTGCCTCTTTAGTTTCCATAACCTCTTTGGCAAAGATTCCATGACCTCTCGCTTCCGACCATAGATTTGATAACGGTCGGAAGCAAGAGATTACCCCCCACACTTTAGCAACCAGGGTTGTATGCGGCTTCATCCAGGCTGGGCACAGTTCCATGGCTATGCCGTGTCCTCATTGAAGTTGCAGTGATGGCAGATGGATGCCGGTCCTCTGCCGGCAATGTTACACAGGTACTTTCCAAAGCAGCCGTGCTCCGAAAGTATCTGCGTCGTCTAACACAGCTAACCTTCGGTCTTGAAGGTCAGCACTTCGTAGTGCCGCTCTGTCCATTCCACGAAAGGAAGTTGCCTGCAGCGGTCTTTCCGTCCGATAATAATTTAGGTGTCTTCAAGGCTAGAGTGAATATGCTCTTAATAAACTAGTGCGCCTCACCATCAACGATTGCATCACTGCTACCATCAGGTGGGATCGCAGTCAACCACTAGTTTATATCAATTAAGAAAATAAGTTGTAGGGGATCGGTGGTTCTGAGGCTAGCTCCAGGTCTCTTTAATCTGTGTCTCCTGTTTCATATCTTATCTGGGATCTGTGTCCTCACTTCTTTGCGCCAGACATAAATAATAATGCTAATAACCTACCGTGCAGGTCCCACAGCACCAAAGCACACGCAGCCATGGAAATTGTAAGTCCTCTGATTGTTAAATGACGCGTTCGACATTGTTGAGTTGGAAAATGTCGGCAAAATCTTTTTTTTTCGGTAAAAAACGTCAAATACCTCCTCCGGGTGGAATGATAGGGATGTCGACTTTTACTGACTAAAACCAACCTGTGTACCTTCAGTTGCCCTTAGCATTCCAGGGCGGCAGGAGCTTTTTCGAACAATCCGGCAGCCTTCACCTATATACCAGAAATATGTGTCTGGCTCTCAGACTACCTCGCTGTTCTGGAAACAAAGGTTATAGACAAACTGTATTGTATTCTTTCAGCGATAATAATGATAAAAATGTATAAAATGTTTTGAATTGTCATATGCTACCGAGAAGCTGGTTAAACCCTGTTAAAAAAAGCCGTTGCAGAAACATGAATCGATTTAAAAGAGATTGCCACAATGGCATTGGCCCTCAGGTCTTTGAATAGTCTTTGATGATTAACCTACTAACCTAAAAAAGTTAATAAATATAAACTACAAGGGTGTATGCTAATGTAATTGAGTAATTAATTTCTTCAAGTTACTAACTAACGCCTTCTTAGGTTTCAATTCCAGTACTTATTTCTGGTTTTATTTCTTCGTTTTTTAACACTGACTTCTGAAATTAAAGTTAGTTTACATATTCAGCCATTTTTTTGGAAGTCGGTTGTATTTTTAAATATAAAAAGATTTTTATTTTCACTTTCACATCACTTTATGTCTTTATGTTCAATATCCTAGTAGGTATTTCACGTTTTTGTAGGATATTACCACTAAAATTAATTATTTATGGCCAGAGTGCATCTAACGCTAACATCTAAAAATTTCATGAATCTAAACGCTAGGCTTCCGGTATCCTTCTTATTACTAGAATTTGACCAAGGTTTCGATCTGACCTATGCTTCTCTTCTGACTTCTGAAAATTACTGGACCGATTTTAATGAAACTTTTAATGTTCCTTATGTTGAAGTACATGCAAGTAAATAAAAATGAATGGCTACATTATGATGAATACAAATACAAACATGCATAATAATATATAAAAAAATAAATAAAGATATATAAATTGTGAATATTTTTTTGGAAACCCTAATGGATTATCATAAATATGTGAATATTATTATAATAATATTATATTCCAGAATTTATAATAATCCAGTTTTAATAAGATCTGAGGAGTCTGAATCTGTTAAAACAACAACGATTTTCTTTCTTTTTTTGGCAATTGAGCCGGTTTCGACTATTCTGATTTATAATTTTATACATTTTGACATATGTGTCGAATTTATTGACAACCTCCTTTTTTTGAAGTCAGTTATAAATCTGAAATTTTTCTTCTCGCAATTCTTCTTCTATAATTCCTGATTGTCCATTTCAATGTAGCCAGATGATGGGATAATCTGGCATTATATTTAGCCGAATATTTCCCGAAAACGTACGATTTCGGCTCGAATCCGCTTAGACCCTCTGGCTCATGTAGTGTGTGCTCGGCCAAAACCTAGTGTGTAGTGATTTGCCAGTGCGCCGTGCGTTCTAAATTCGAACATAGACAAGCTGTCAAGTCTATGCTCAAGTTTAGTCTCAACTCTATAATAGGTACCTACTCGATGGATCATTTTGTTATGAATGCATTATGCATCACGTCATTAAATTAAACGTTATGTCACGTTGTGCTCCACGCGCTTGCATGACAGCCGTGCGCGTGCGACCCATCTTATGTCCGTACTGTACTACTGACATTCTCGTAAAACTAGGACTGACTAGACAAAGAGGCCGTAAATTGTCTACTTAGCAATGCCTTGTCCTACACGTAGCTAGGTTAGGTATGATTGTTTATTTCTTTTAGAGTTACATGTTGATAAACATAACTTACCAGCCCGTATCGATCCCTTGCCTTATTTCATTTATATTGCATACTTTAAAGGAGGAATTACTCCTGTATCGTGGGTGCGTTATGTCCAATTTTCGCAAATGGGCGGATTTTATAAAAAGTGTAGGTACATAAGGTATTCACGGTGTCCCTTAGGGTTAGGACTAGACTAGGCTATACATACGTGTAAGGGGCTCTATTTTTATATCGTTCAGCAATGCATTTGCACGTTGATCTTTATGGAGTACGTTGGTACTTGGAATTGGTACACTCAAAATTAGGTATTTTATATTACATGGCCTACATGGGCACTGTCAGAGGCTATACCGCACGGTTAGAATTGCTCGTTTCCTATGGAGAAGAACCGGCAAGAAACGCCATGGTTACTCTTTTGATTCTACAGTTAATAGATACGAGAGGACAGTGCAGGTTAAGTTTGTATCCAAAAGCACGATAAAAATAGTAATCTATGAATCCACGGAGTCTACAGTGTTCTCACATTTATATATTTTTTTATATATACAATGCTTTGCCCTGAATGACTGACGGATCAACGCACACCCTAAACCGCTGATCGTAAAGACCAGAAACTTGGAGAGTATATTGTTTGTATAATGTAGGCATCCGATAAGAAAGGATTTTAGAAAATTCTACACTTAAGGGGACGCAAAAGATGTCAAATATTGTATGTGACAACGTGATTCCTTGGTCCAATTTACTTCAAATTTTGCATGAACATTCTTTAACAGAATTAATGGAAGAAGATTTACGTATTTTATTGAAATTCAACCCCTAACCGGGTTAAAATGGGTTAAATTTAATGAAATATAAATTCCCAGATACTTAAATAATAAAATAATTTAATAATAATGACGATGAAAAATAAATAAAAGTACCTGACATAATTTATCAATTCTTACACACGGACATAATAATAATAAATATACATAATTGACTTAAATGAATATATAATTTAATAATGACGACAATAAAAATAAATAAAAATACCTGACAAAATTTACCTAACCTAATACAAAACATAATAATAATATACATACAAAACATAATAATAATATACATACAAAACATAATAATAATATACATAAATTAATTAATTTTAATAATAACAATTTACTAATAATGATGATAAAAATAAATAAAATATTTGACATAATTTACAATTACTTATACATTATACATAATAATAATAATATGCATACACAATCTAATTTAAATATATACATACATAATTTAATAATAAAGATGACAAAAACAAAAATTAAATAATCGGACACAATCTACCAATACTTATACACATACATAATAATATACATCTATTAGATCTACCAACAATAATTAATTCCATTAATTGTTACTTTGCCGCCATCCTCTCTTCTAACTTTGCTGTGCCCGACAGGGTCCATATTGATCTTGACAATATTTTATACCACCTATGTACATAATATGGAATGCAATAAAGTATTGAGTATTAAAAAGGAGTAGAAAGTTATTTTAGGGGTGATTTGCTTCGAAGTTGATATCAATCCTCCTTAGTAGGTACTTTTTTGACACATGTCAAGTTCGAAAACTCAATCTGATTTTATTCAAAAAAGGTTGAACTTACATAAAAGCTTGGTGCAATGCAAATACTCTTAAAAAGTAGAATGTTTCAAAAGTTCAAAATTTGAAAAGGTAAGGACTAGAACCATCGACTTATATTCTAGCGATAGACAAGCACGTTCATGGAAACTATTTGTCAAAATACTGAAAAGTTAAAACAAAAGTTCGCTGCAGCGCTAGATTCGCATTATGTCGTCTAACAAAACTATTAAAACATACAGCGCCTAGATAGCTTTTAGAGGATACTTTTTTCACGACCAAAATGTCTTAATCGCCCCGAATTTCGTGGCACTTACGCGTTTCGTTCAACATAGTGTAATGACATGTTATCCATATAGATTTTTATACCGCAGAAGTGACACAGCTTTTTGCCTAAAATTCATTACAATAACACTTTATTTCAAAATTTAACAATAGTCCTCGTTAGTGTAAATTCAAAAACCACGTTCTACTACTTTAATAACTAGGTGAATTCAAAATCGCGTAAAATATTGAAACCCTTTATTGTAATTATCATTCTGAAGAACAGCTATCCTGAGTGAATGAAGATCAGGACTGCGCTGCTAATATCTAGTAACAAAACAAACAACAACGGTAAATTTATCTTTATAAAATGTTTAACAATTCGAGTTAAAGATTCCGTTTTTTTTTTCAGAGATATTTATTTTCCTGTTGTAGTTTTGTAACTTTTTTTGCAGCTAAAACTTTTTTACAAAAACTTTTTTCAACTTAAAAATCATCAGCTTGAAAGTGTGCAGAGCAGATAAACGAATGTTTTGTAGGAATCCACGTGTTATCACTTCTATCCTCTTGAAGAATTTTTATCCATTATTCCTTTTTCGGCTGACCAGAGTGAACAAACCTGGAATATAATTATAGTATATGAAGGACGAAATATCAATATCAGTAATGCAATATCACACATAAGACATAAATACAACTGAACATAATGTATATTTGAATACTAATCTGCACGTAATATAGATAGGTACGTAATACCTAAGTGCTAACGAATGACAGAATACTTACCTAACGACAAAACTTACCGATGAAAACTGATACCTAATGATTTGCTGACATTTCTTGCTGAGTTTTTACAGTATCGAAAAACACACGTCGTCATAATTTTTGAATTTGACGGAATTCATTGATATAATTTATACAAAAAAGAAATAACATTAAATAAAATATTAAAAAAAAAAAACAAACAGGGAATAAAACATCATGCAAGTCTGTGTTCACTAAACCAGTTGTAGGTAAAAATCTGGTTTTTGTGGGAGGGAACATCTGCATGTTTCAGTCTATGATTGTAAAATGGGAAGGCTTTTAGATAAAATAATATGTTTTCTAACATACTATTACGATATTAGAAGCTATTATATTGCTTGGACAACCAGTAATTTTACTTAAATTACTACAGAATTATTATTTACGTCCAGATTCACTTTGATTTGAATTTATAAGCGCCGCTTTTACACTGCATGAACGTCAAAACTGCACTATGTCATCAATATCAAGGTGCATAGACGACATGGCGACACTGCACCTGAGTCGAGTGTACGGCACGCGTAATCTAGTGCGTAGTACATATATATCAATGACTAGAACATTTTGGTTATAAAATAAACGAATCATTCCATATTCAAAAAAACATTATGAATGACTAGCGACCCGCCCTGGCTTCGCACGGGTGCAATGCTGATCACTTCACAGTATAAAACAAAGTTGCTTCCCGCTGTTTGTCCCTATGTACGCTTAGATCAGACAGCGCCTATCATCCACAGTGCAGTCGCGCATTTTGAACTTCTTCGGCCATGTATCTCGTCGTGGTAATGACTCCATAGAGCGTCTCGTAGTGCAGCAGGGCAAAGTTGAGGGCATCAGGCCACGTGGTAGATCACTAATGAGAAGGACAGCCCAGATCAAGGTGTAACTAAGTGCTCAGTTTATGAATGTACTCGGAAAGCTGCAGTCCGCGATGAATTGCGCCGTGTTACCAAGATGATCACTCATCGTGATTCACAGTGATGACCACGACCACACTGGCAAGAGTGTACCGACTGAGAAGAAGAAGATCTTTAAAACTACGCAACGACTTTTGATGCGGTTTTGATCAGCATTGCACCCGTGCGAAGCCGGGGCGGGTCGCCAGTACTAATTATACTAAAGAATGTCTTTATGTACAATGTTCACAGCTTTTTTTTGTCATTAGATAATACAAACATGTTTTCTTTTGAGGTTACTCTTGAAAGAGCGACATGTCATTGGCCATGTGAAAAACACTAAACGATCAATAACGTTGCAACGTTGAAAGTTTGACCCTGCGATTTATTATTGGTCATTGCAAAAGATATCTTTACTTGCTGCTGTGGGGACCGCCCGGAGGACACGATGGAGCACACGGTGGAGGTGTGCCCCGCTTGGACAGAGCAACGCCGTGTCCTCGTGGGGGCGATCGGCGGTGGCGATCTCTCGCGCCGGGTCTAGGTACAGGCCATGGTCTGGAGCGAGGAGGAGTGGCAGGCGGTCGCCTCCTTCTGCGAAGCATAATGCTGGCAAAGGAGGCGGCCGATCGCGTGAGGCAACGGTCCTCACGCCCCAACCACCGTCAGGATTCCGATCCCGATTTCCGGTCACCGCAGGCGCGGGCTTCTGGACGGCAACCGTCCGGTAACCGTCCGGACCGAAACCAAGTCGTCGACGGCGCGTATTGTTCCACGCGCGCCTCAGGGAGATATCAGCAAATCGGAGGGGCCCAGCAGGGTCAAAGCCTACTGGGTCCACGGGTAGTTTAAAAGTGAAACCCGGGGCTCTGGGACGAAGGCAAAGAAGGAACAGGAGTGGGTTTTTAGTCAGTAAAAGTCTGAAACTATCTCCCACTCCGCCCAAGAGCGAGATTTGTTATTAGATGATTTTCCCACATAAAAAAAAAAACATTATGAAGAAGAATGTGCAAGAAACTCCATGGACACACATCTCCGGTGCCACATCCAGTGAGTATTGTGCACTCTATTATGACAGTTTTTAGTGATTTTACCAGCAAACTCGTGCCATTGCAAAGTTTAGATGGATTCAGGTTTTTTAATAAAATAACAGGACAACCTATTTTCAACACCATTTTATGAGGAGGTAGTCCAGACGGGTTCAAAGAATTAACAAATTCTGTAGGAAAAAACTTTTTACAAAAAAAAATAACCGACTTCATTATAAAAAGTGGGCAAGTGGCACGCACTAAGGGTGCTATGAAAACAGTTCAATTCCAAAATTGAGTTACGAAGATTTTTCCGAATCGCAAAAAAAGTTTTTTTTTGTGACGTAACTACAAATTTACAGTTTTCAAATTTTTTCCTATATTTGTGCCATTAGACCTTGCTTCATGCCAAATTTCAGGATTCTAGGTCAACGGGAAGTACCTACTCTATGAATTTTGATTCCCTTGAGATTGTCGAATACGTTTTTTGCGACATAAACGTCTTTAACTTTTTTTTTCGTTAGCTCAGAAGTTTGATTTTTTCACAGCTTCAAGGGACTGCAAACCTGAGTATATGGTTTTAATTTCAACTCGATACCTCTATGCATTTCCGAGATAAAGGGTCTTGACAGACAGACCGACTAAAAACAAAGTGATCCTATAAGGGTTCCGTTTTTTTTCCTTTTTAGGTACGGAACCCTAAAAACAAAACACTAAAACGATCAAAATAACTTTTATTTTGGAAGTCAGTGTTTCTGGTATTGTCTGCTTCTTATTTAACACTGACTTCCGAAATTAAAGTTATTTTGATCGTTTTAGTGTTTTGTTTTTTGTGGTGAAGTTGGTTATTTTTTTTTTGTAAATAAATTTTTATTTCATACTTTTTAGTTGTGATACATTTATAGCCAGAGTACCTATTTCTCATGACAATTCGATTTAACACAAACACTGCTAGGATACATTATTTTATTATGAAGGCCCTATCCACTTCCCAGCCCCATTATCAGGTCAGTTCGATAGTACCTTATAGCCAAAGTGCATCTGATGACAATTCTAATAAGCCCAAACACGGCTAGGTTACATTAATTAATTACGGAGTTCCAGTGCCTATCTTCTAGCTCCATCATCATCATCAGATCACTTTGATGCTACCATTTTCAACATAACTATTCAGAACCATTAATTTATATTCATTGTCATAGTTACTTAACTATCTTCATTGTGATATCTACGAGTATGTAGGGGTGAAGTTCCGTTGGCCATTTCTGATCTTTTTCATCAGTTCCACTTCATCAAATGTTACTTTTTGACTATAAATGCATAAGTTCTCGATGAAAATACTAAAATCATTATAAAGTTGCCTAGAATATTTGAGGAGTTCCCTCGATTCCTTATGGATCCCATCATCAGAACTGGATTTTGAAAAAAATAGGACCAATCTGAAAGCATATCCTATTAGGGAAAAAAAAATGTTGCAAGTCGGTCCATAAACGACGGAGTTCTGAGGTAATAAACGTAGAATCAAGTTATTTACCGCAACCGCTATTTCCCTGCATTTTAAATCTGCAATATCTTCGAAAATATTCATTTAAATTACACGCTGTAAAGGGCTATATTGATCTATATTAAATGCACATTTTATTTAAGGTACTTAATTGGATAAAGATTAATGCTGTATTGCTTAAAATTGTTTCGTAAATAAGCCATTATTTATCGTAAAAAGTAAAGGATAATAAAAAATGGTTATTGTGGGTTATCCCTAAGCGATGGACATATACCGTCGCGGACTTTTTTGTAGACCTTTTTAATGTGAACAATACTGTAGTACACTATTTTGATATAAATCGTAGAGTTCAGCCAGCGTTAGCAATGTAAGCACAAAAAAATTTGTTTATTTACGACATCACATTAGAAACATCTAAAATTATCAGTGTTTCTCTTCTTTTTTATTATGCATGCATTATATACATAAACCTTCCTTTTGAATCATTCTATCTATTAATAAAAACCGCATCAAAGTCCGTTGCGTAGTTTTAAAGATCTAAGCATATATATAGGGACAGACAGACACGAAAAGCGACTTTGTTACACGACTGCCCCAAAAAGGAGTGTTATGTTTTCAGGGTTCATGTATGTTTGTATGTATGTATGTATGTATGTATGTGAGTTTCTTTATTCCACCATAACTTCTAAATGCCTGAACTGATTTACATGTATGAGGTATCGTTAGAATCCTTGTATCGTCCCGAGTAACATAGGCTATTGAAAAAATATAGAAATGCAATGTGGTGGGTATGATAAATAAATGAACACCCACCCAATTTTTTTTTAATTTTTAATCTGTTAATGCATGTGATTATCGTCTAGAATTTGACGAGTACATTCCAAAAATATAAATATGTTACACTGTTAATCGAAACTGTCGAGTATAAAAAAAAACCATTTTTGACATTTAGTTACGAAACCCTAACTAATATTATTAATTAATATAAGAAATCAGCCAAGTATAAGTCGGTCATGTGCGTGAAGGATTTTCGAACCATTGTACAATGAACACTAAGTACATGCAAACAAGAACCAACTTTGTCGATTAAAAAAAAATGGATAACATACAAATACTAGCCTACCGAGTGTTTGACAGTTTAGTGAATCAATTGTACTTTATCTACTAAATAGAACATTAACGTTGGTCACGGCTTAGTAAATGGCGCTATCCCACAAAGGGAACAACCAGGTATGATACACGGATGGCTCTAAAATGAACACTGGTACAGGAGCGGGGGGTACACAGCGACAACTGCAATCTTAGCCTAAGCATGGGCAAACTGGCGAAGGTCCTCCAAGCAGATCTATGCTATAATCGCATGCGCGCAGGAAATACTAGACAGTGGCACCGAACCCGACACATCAACCAAGCATTGAAAAGGGCTGCGATAGAGATACACAGCACACACTGGCGCAATTCAACAGGCCAGAAGCATGAAAAGCTATTTCTTAATGACATAGATAAGGCCTAGACCCAAAAACTATGGAGGTACAGCAGATCACAGCTCCGAACAATCACAGGAGTCTTCACGGGGCACTATGCCACCAACAAACAGCTTCACAACATGGGACTAGCAAGCGACCCGACTTGCAGGATCTGTGGAGATGCAGAGGACTATGCTACACTTGCTGTGCGACTGCGCAGCACTAGGCTCCAAAAGACTAGAGTATCTGGGCCAACCATTTCCAAGACCAGAGGACTACAGGCTCAGCCCCATCAAGGCCATACTGGGACTCATGAAGAAGGTGCCCGGAGGGCTAGGGGTTGAGTAGACAGGAGGAGCATAGCACAAAAGATCCAGAAGGGTCGAAGTGCTCTGGCCTAGGGCCAGTCCCAAAACAAGATAAGATAAGATAAATAATAATAATATTCCACAACTATCACACAACGCCTTCTAGTCTGAAGCTAAGCAGAGTTTGTGTTATGAGTACTAGACAACTGATAAACTTACTTATATATTTCTAAATATATGCATATTATAGATAAATTACACCCAGACACAGAGTAAATGGCGCTATGGTGATGGTCCGAAAATTCGGGTGGCCATTGCTACTCCGTGACCAACTAGAACCAGAAGAATTACCACAAGACGTCTTCGTAGAGTTCGACGACAATTCAGTACGTGGCAATACTATTGGTATGGGTGTCAAAATTGAACAGTACAGTCGAATTTGACGGGCTAAGGAGTCATGGAAAAGTAGAGCGCCGCATGCTACCGCTTATATTATGTTGGGCCGTGACAGTCCACAAGTTACAAGGGACAACACTAGACAGAGCCTTCGTGGACCTAGGCCCAAAAATTTTAGCCAAAGGGCAAGCTTATGTTGCGCTTAGTCGCGTGAGGCAACTAGGTTTGGCAATCAGCGTTTTGGATGTTTTAAAATTAAACTTATCACTAAAAGGTTTAAAATAAAAATAAATAATTAAAAAAATTAAAAAACACGACAGCCACGTCAAAAAAAAAAATGAACTAAAAAGCAAAAAACAAGATGTTAGCTAAATTATATAAATAAAAACTTAAAGTTGTCACTCATTCACTCACTGACTAAACACGATGTCTCGAAAACTACTTGATCTACAAATAAATTTTTTTAACATCTTGTTTTTTGCTTTTTAGTTCATTTTTTTTAATTTTTTTATTTTTTTTTTTTATACTATGTAGTGATGAATGAACTTAGAATATTATTTATATAAAAATTAACCCTTCTTTCTCCTGGTCACGCTATAGCTTATGAACGGCTGGACCAATAATTTTAATCATTCTTTTTAACCGACTTCAAAAAAAGGAGGGGGTTATCAATTCGGTTGTATTTTTTTTGTTTGTTACCTCAGAACTCCGCCGTTAATGGACCGATTTGCACATTTTTTTTTCCCCTTATAGGATATGCTTCCAGATTGGTCCCATTTTTTTCAAAATCCAGTTCTGATGATGGGATCCATAAGGAATTGAGGGAACTCCTCAAATATTATAAGCAACCATATAGTGATTTTGTTATTTTCATCGAGAACTTAAGCATTTACAGTCAAAAAGTTACATTTGATGAAGTGGAACTGATGAAGAAGACCAGAAATGGTCAACGGAACTTCATACTCACATAGATATCACAATGAAGATAGTTAAGAGACTATGACAATACATATAAATGAATGGTTCTGAATAGTTACGTTGAAAATGGTATCATCGAAGTGATCTGATGATGATGATGGAGCCGGAAGGTAGGCACTGGAACTCTGTAATTAATCAATGTAACCTATTCGTGTTTGGACTTATTAGAATTGTCATGGGATGCACTTTGGCTATAAGATACTATCGAACTGATCTGATGATGGAGCCGGAAGGTAGGCACAGGAACTCCGTAATTAATCAATGTATCCTAGCCGTGTTTGAGCTTTATTTTTGTTTTTTTGTAAAAAGATTTTATTTGCTTTTTTCACCAGCATACAGGGAAGGTTGTAGGGTAAGTAGGTAGGTAGATAGGTGGGTAGGGTAGGTAACTAGGTAGGGTAGAGTAGGGTAGAGTAGAGAAGGGTAGTTACGGTAAAGTAGAGTGGAGTAGGTTAGAGTAGGGTAGAGTGGGGTAGAGTAGGGTAGAGTAGAGAAGGGTAGTTACGGTAAAGTAGAGTGGAGTAGGTTAGAGTAGGGTAGAGTAGGGTAGGGTAGAGTAGAGTTGGGTAGAGTAAAATAGAGTAGTCAGATGACGAAAGCGAAGCCGCGGGCAAAAGCTATTTCACATTATAAAAAGAGGCACAAAAATAAAAATGAACTCATCAATAAATGAGATGAAGTGCAGCATTCTCACCTACACAAGCCATTCATCTTTTGCCGGTCTCTCTCTCTTTCTGTCTACATCCATTAGAATACTTATATAACATTCATCACAGTTCATCATTTTCACGTCGTTACCGACGACCGTCGACCTCCACGCTAACTGAAAATTGGACATGTCATAAAGTCTCTTTGGGAAGAGGCTGGAGAGGCGTCACAGCGTCCTCACCTTCCGTATGACACAGGTCCTCAACGGACATTCGGGAGGATCCTGCACCGAATTCAGGCGAAAGAAACGCCCAGGTGATGGTGACACATTGTGTGGACCGCCTGGTGAAATAAAAATTATGATATAATTACATATCAAACAGCTTTGTACATATAATCTTAGTGATTAAATTTCAATATTTATAAACTGGAATTAACAAATCTGAGATACGTATTCTACAAAAACGAGCGATTTCAAAATGGCGCGTGGCGTTCTGATCGTTTCCCCATGGATTGCAGTGAAATATTGAATAATGCATGCGACCAGACCGGAGCGGCGCGTCTCGGTATTACCATATACACGTAGTAGGGTACCTGAAATGAAGCGTAAATAATAAAAAAACAGGAATAATTTTGTCATCCACTGAGTTTGAAAATGTCCCCACCGATGAAGGTTGAAAATGTTGCTAATAATTTAAACTAAATAAATTACGTCACTATAGATATAATCCTCCATTCCTCTTGCTTTTGTTACAATTTATTTGGGGTTGGCATAGTATGTGTTCATATTTAGATTACTATCGGACGTTACGGTTACTTACTTATATTCCAGAAATCATCTATCAATAATACATGGACAATGCTGAACCATGCTGATTTGGTTTTTGCTAGGTGCTAGTCGCCTGCCTGACAACCTCTTAGTGAATAATTTCGTGTCGCGGTGCCTGCCTAGACATAGTTTAATACTCAGAGAATGTTCCAGCCCATCCTTTGGCAAATCCCCAATCTATCGAAATTAGCGTTTGGCAGTTGAAAATGCGTTTAACCTCTCGCGGCAGCACTAACGCGAGTTTAATAATCTGTCATAATAATTTTGAGATTTTTTTCGACCCAGAAATTAATTCTTAGGCGACATGTTAACACCTACAGGAAAAGAAAGGGTGGTAATATTCTGTGCGTTCGCCACCACACAGGATATTTTAACGATCAGGTTCACTTATATAATTATACAAATAAGATCTTGTTGTCCTGATATTGAAATAAAGGAGGTTGAAACAGGAACGCTTATGTGTGACAAAAAAATGATAAGATGTAGGAACGTGCCAGAGGCAGGGAAGATCGATGAGAAGATGACACGTGGCCGCTAAGTTCAATAGTTCCGCCATTATATTGGAAATGCTTGGATTTATGTAAGTATTCATTTATTTATTTATTTAAACTTCATGTACAGTAGTGGTACATAGGCGGACTTAATGCAACAAGGCATTCTCTACCAGTCAACCTATCTAATTCATCTTATATTGTTTAATTTTCTGTTTTTGACGTCGGTTCTTCTCTCGATTTCTATTATGATTTTACCCTGCAGTGGTCTTGCAGACGGCGAGCAATGGTTAATTCGCCGTCCGATTAGGACCATGTCGGGTCGACGATGGCTCGTTATGCTCTTCGCGCGCTTCAATGAGAGGTCAGCAAGTTTGTCGGGGGCCCGTTAGGGCCGATGCCTGGTATGGAATGAATGCCTGCCTGCGGAATTGTTTGAAGTAGTTACGCGGCTCTGGACCGCAAAGAGTAACTGAACAAGCACAGGTGGATTTTAGTCAGTAATAGTTGGACACTCCCTCTCTCTTTTTAGGGTTCCGTAGGGTAAGTAGGTGTATTCTGTGAACCGAATTAAGATTTTCACACAAAAATAAAAAAATAAACAATATATTTTGGGGGTTCCCCATACTTAGAACTGAAACTCAAAAATTTTATTTTTCATCATACCCATACGTGTGGGGTATCTATGGATAGGTCTTCAAAAATGATATTGAGGTTTCTAATATCATTTTTTTCTATACTGAATAGTCTGCGCAAGAGACACTTCCAAAGTGGTAAAATGTGCGTCCCCGTCCCCCCCTGTAACTTTTAAAATAAGAGAATGATAAAATTTAAAAAAATATATATGATGTACATTACCATGCAAACTTCCACCGAAAATTGGTTTGAACGAGATCTAGTAAGCAGTTTTTTTTAATACGTCATAAATCGTAAACCGCAATTTACCTTTCAAGTTTGTACGGAACCCTCAGTGCGCGAGTCCGACTCGCACTTGCCCAGTTTTTTGTTTGTTTGTTTGGTAAATCAAACAATCGTACATTGTATAATATTATTTCTAGAAACAGCATTCATTATGCTATAGGTAAGTATGTACAATCCACTACGTTTCCACATGTTACTAGTTTATATTACAATACATTTTTTTTTAACGAAAAAAAATAACTTATGTTAGGTACTTAAGAAATGCATAATAATAAAAAAAAAAAAATCATCAGTGTAAAAATAATCATCTTATTTCTGTGAATGAAAGAGTGCCAATATGTGAAATTTCACACAATAAATCACACAACCAGTTCAAGTAATCATCGCAGCAGTCAATAACAGAAGTTTCTACTTTTCTGTGTGGCCTTAGTAGCAAGCTGTCATTTCACATGACAAATGACAGGCCTCCATTGATAAGTTGACTGTGACAGGTAAGTAATTAGAGCCTTTGATATCCTCGGAATTCCCAGGGCATCAAGAAGCTACGATCGAACTTACGGATAAAAATAAAGTCGGGCGAAGTATGGAATAATAAATAAAAGTTACGTTACGTAACACGTACCGGAGGACGAGCTTTTAATTTGTTATTGTTATACAGAAAGTTAATAAAATAAAATAAGCATAAGCATAGCATAATCAGCCTTTTATTGTTTCCACTGCTGGGACTCAGGCCTCCTCTCTCTAGGAGAGGGAATGGGCCGTAATCCACCACGCGCGCCCAGTGCGGATTGGTGAATGTCACATGTCTTCGAATTTTTGGTTCTAGGACATGCCGGTTTCCTCACGATGTTTTCCTTCACAGTTTTGAGAGCAGTGGTGGTGAAATAAATTACACAAAGTAATGCGCCTGGCTGGGTTTGAACCCACAACTCGTAAGTCGGGGCCGTTACCACTCGGCCGCCACTGCTCTCCTTAAAATAAAATAAAATTAAATATCCACCTATAAATGAATGAACAAGTCATATGATTTTTTAAAGTTTCACGGGCCTATCCGCCGAAATCAACAGTAACGTCAAACACATTGCTGAAACGCATTGCTGAGCGAAACTTTCAGAATGGAAGTACCTACGTACCAAGGCGATTTTAGTACTCATTGACTGATTTAGTACTCATTGACTGATTTTACCTTGTAGTTGGCTTTTGTTGATTGGACAAATTTATTATTGTTTATGGTAAATAAATTTCTTTGGTTCGTAACATTATGTTACAAGTATTTTTTCCTCTTCTTTTATCTATGGTTTCTGGAAAGATAAAATGTCGGTTAATAATTATTTTTTTAAGATCGAAGATTACATGGTATTCATTCATTTTTAGGCGGATATTTAATTTAATTAACTTTCTGTTTCACTAAAGGTTTCTCTATTGAAACATTTTAAGCATCTACCCACTTTTTATGACCTACATATTTTATATATATAAAATTATGCCAAATAGATAGGTATTCGTAATGTCTTGGTTTTAGTAGGTGGGTAGGTAATATAATCAGTCTAAACTGTAAGTATATTGTTCTAATTAATATAAAACAATCTCGTGTCACAGTGTTTGTTATCGAACTCCTCTGAAACTTCTTGATCGATTTATGATTTTTTTTGTGTATATTTGGTAGATCTGAGATTAGGTCGTAAGCTATTTTTTACCCCTCCCAGTTTTTTTTGTTTGATAATTTATATGGCATATCAAGGTTTGTCGAGTCAGCTAGTAATATAGTAAGAAAATATTTCGTTTGTTTGGTAACTATGGGAACATATACGTTCTTGTGATTCATTAAACCCCAAGCGAACGCCGGCGTTCGCTCGCCCATTGTCTTTCTATAATTGTGTCTCTAATTACGCTACTCAAAAGGTGTTGATCTCAATTTCAGTAAAACAATATTATTGCTCGGGAACTGACGAAAAGTAACTAAACTGCTGTGAGTTTGAACACTGTTATTATATAGTTCCGTATGTATACTGGCTGACCCAGTAAACGTTGTTCTGCCATTTAAATTAATTATCAAAGTATTGGAACGTTAGTATTTAAATTGAAACAAAAATACTTAAAACACGGTCAAAAAATGGAGAGTGGGAGTAGGGGAATGAAAAAATCTTTACAAACTATTCTTATGCCTACCAAATATTAAAAAAAAAAACATTAAAATCAGTTGACCCGTTTCTAAGGAGTGCGACCACAAACACGATGATGCGAGATAATATATATACCTATTAAATAATATACATATACTCTACCCTAATGCTAGACGTCTTCTCTTCTTCTATCTTAAAAATTTAAATCCAAATAAGTATTATGATGTGAAGGTCTTTTTAAATTTTAAATAATGGAATCAAGAGAAAAAATAAAATAACTGCTTTAAACTTTACCGAAAGATTAGATAAAAATGTTTGTATTACAAGACGTAAGCAAAGGAAATAAAAACGTGTAGGTACGTACGCGCGATAGCAGCCTTGAGAAATTGCATTGTGTACTGGCGACGTTATCAGTGACGACTGACGGTGACCGGTGACCAAGTTACGCATTACTTGTCTGCGATAACAAGTAACCAGCAAAGAAATGACCAAATTAAATCGACACATAATATACTCGTGCAACTCATGCAAGCCCTGACGTTGACGGTGACCTAACTAAACGACGCTACTGACGTTGTTAACATGTTTTTTTTTAAATTTCCTTCTGGCTTTTCATATATCTACATTTTTTACGCAGAAAATTATCAAATGACTTGTCCCTTTCTGAGTGTTGCCAAAGGAAGTGTAAGACTTTTACTGACTGCTATACTAAAGGAACCTTCAGTCATTTAGGTACTGACTGATACTGAAGAAACATTCAGTCACCTTTTGCCATTCAGAGTGCCTAGTGTGAGTTTGTTTTAAGCCGTGTACCCACATACGAACTTTGTTGCGTTGCATGATACGCAACAACTTGGTTCGCACATGTGTACCACTAACGAACATCGAATACTATGTTCGTCAAACATGTTTGCGGCGATCCTATTAGTATGTTCTGTATGGACGGTGTTCTGCATGAATCAATGCGTACACCAAAAAACTTTTCGCTACTTCAAAATCGACCACGTCCAGCAACGCCGCCATGGCTATTAAGAGAGTTCACGACTGTTGTGCGCGAACTCGATTCGAACTATGTTCGCGTTCGTGTTCGAATATGTCGTCCATACGAAAAAACCAAATTTTTAAGTTTGGTGTTTGTGTTCGCTATGTTCCTGTTCGTACGTGCGTACACGGCTTTACATTAACGTGATTGACACGTTTATGACTTTCGGCGCTCCGATTGGCCCGCTCCAAGCTCTTAACCAATCAGAGAGCCAAACGCGGCAAACGTTTTAACGTAACGTAAAAACAACTCGCACTCAGGACACAGGGCCGTTGTACCTAACTCTTTCGAACAATCCTGTGGCCCTGGCTTTTCAGCTACTTATTTTTGGTTTCCGAATCTGGCCTGGTTCAATGAGTGTGATCTTGGTTGAAATGCCTGTTTGGTATCTGGTATATAGTTTTCTGGCCGACACAGGTAATTTTCACATCATCTGTAAAATAAGATTCAAAAAGGATTAGAATTTTTGTGGTTCTTTATACAACATAAAACTGGAATAATATACTTACACCCCAATTAAAAATTAATTTACAATCCATAAGCACTGAAATTTTACTTAAATGTATTTAGGTAGGTACCTAGTTTTTTTTAAAGAAATTAGTTATCTTAATTGTGGGCAAATAAAATGGGCATCGACACTAGATTGGTAGCCCATCGGTACTGGTACTGGTATTTATGCACGCACAAGTTCGTACATAAACATGCTAGGCAAGATTGGATTTTTTTTACATCCTAAAATAATTCTTGATTGTTTTAAGATAGATAATTAATTACCTATAGCTGAAATCGTTTCAGTAGCTGATTCTAAATAGACTACATGTTGTATAACCTTGATTCAGATATTGTTTGTGGTTACTGGATACCCTCTACATTGTTAGCTTAACAAAACTTAATTAATTTGTCGAAAATTCTTTGCTCAAAATTTCCCAAAATGTTATCTATTGTGAGGATGAAGCAAAAGTTTTAGTAACTACGCCACTCAAATTGGGATTATGATTACGTAAGTTAATGATTGAAAGGATTCAATACAGCCTTATTGGGTTCTTAGATACTCTACTTAAGTAAATAGGTAAAATATATTGATTTAATCTTTGACCTTCGCTTCAAACACGTGGATCTGTGTTATTCCGACCATCGATAGACAGTAAAAGTTTAAATCAATCGAATTTACCTTTCGTTGTTCGTCCCTAACTTACAAAGTTACATAGTAAATGTTATTTGTATTTATAGGTTCTTACGTGACCTGACGTGTAAAAGGACGTGTCAACGTGTGGCTTACAGATTACTAAAGAAAGCAGGTAATGTATTTTTTTTTAAATATTTTTCCTGCTCTGGGCAGAGCAAGAGGGAGTGTCGGACTTATACTGGCTAACCCACCTGTGTTCCTACCGATGCTATTTGCGTTCCAGGGCAGTAATTCTTTCGATGTATCCCACAGCCCCGGTAGGAAGTAATGTACCGTTTTTGAGGTGTGAAATCAGCCAATGACTTCCCGTTCCGGGGTGGGTCGAGAAGGCGAGTCAGACTTTTACTGAGTACTACTCACCTGTGTCCTTCAGTTGCTTGCGTTCTAGGGCCATGGTCAGTCTTTCAAACGTTCCCGCAGTCCTAGCAGGCATCGGCCTTACTGGGCCCCTTCAGTTTTGCTGACGTCTCTGGAACACTCGCGCTGTCGAAGCGGGCCTGAGGCCCAATCACGAGCTCAAAACGCGATTCATTTGACAAACTGAACTGTTAAAGGGATGGAGCTATATTATGTATACCTACGTCTATACCATGAAGTGTTAAAATATCAGGCGTGTGAGAAAGACGGATGGACCTACATACCTGATGGCTTAAATAGCTCTCCGCTCGAAAGGCTGCTGGTCCTTAACGGACGGGAACTATAATGTACAGTCAGGGGTCAAAAATGCAGTTACACGCTACCAATGCTAAAGAGTCCAAAATTGCTTTGTAGGAGACGATCAATGGTCCACAATTAGTATAATGAATACTTTAGATTCTATGCTACAAATTAAATTAGTCATGAACCATTGAACCCCTTCTACAAATAAATTTTAGATACTTTAGCATTGACACAGTGCAATGGCACTTTTGATCCCTGACTGTACATATTCACTACATTTATTTTAAGTATTTTATTTTTACCGGAAATGTTTAGGGCCTTCCATAGAATCGTACAATAATTCACAGCGAAAATTTCTTAAGCTTTTAAGCCCTACCCAACACACACGGTACGGGTCACGGCCCTCCGGGAATCCGGGACGTCCCGGGCGGTGTTATTTTTACACCAGAGCATGCTCAGGACGGAACTGTGAGGGTCCGGAGCCTGATCTGACCTTGATATGATGTCCTTGTGGTTACTGGATATACCCTCTAGCTAAATTGTGGTCGATCACTGATTTATTATTATTCATTCGTATGGTTTCAAAATATATGTCAAATTAATATTATATGTTATTTTTTCTTAATATTTTGTGGCAATCGATAATGATTGGTCGACGGCATCGACCACTGTCTAACCTTTCCTCCCTTCCATTCTTTTCTTTCTAATAAGACCTGTAAGTATTTCAAAGTTACATCTACAATTAGAATCAAAAATAATTATTCTTATTATGTTTAACTATTTAAATATTTAGTTCTTTTAAGTCACATATACATTTTCCAATATACCGTCATACTGAACATGCAATGTTGTGATAGGTACTAAGAATAACGCTATGCTCGTTTTATTTCTTTAGCCTTGAAAAACATTGAATCCCTTGCCAAAATTCATATGAGAAGTTGGCATTGGCAGTAATGCATTTACGAAATACTGAAATGTAGTATTTATCAGTGTGATAGCAATATTTCAGGGATAGATATTATCGAAATTAGATAGTTCTTCGATTGCTGGAAATAAATATTATCAATACTTGGTTGATTCTGAGCTCTACCCATGGGACCCGCATCGTTCTGTGTCTATATGGTTATTCTTATTATTCTTTTATAAAAAAAACCTTGCCCCACACTAAGAATTACCACTGTATCGCTGGGACATTTCAAAAGTGCCTGTAAATGGTTTATTTGAAATAAATGTTTTGAATCTTTTGAATCATTGGGGTACTCTAACGAATAGTTCGCCGATACATTTAAAACAAACTTATTAATATACAATTATCGCAGCGAATTCTTCACTTAAAGGTGTCCACAATACTTACAGAATTTGGTAAATTAATAATAATTATATTTTAAATTAATTGTTCTATATTATACATGCAATAAATAATAAAAAGTTACAAGACAAAAATAAATACAAGGCAATACAAATTTATAAAATAAAGAATAAGGAATTATTAATAATTATAATGAATTGCTTTTCTTAGAGAGGAGGCCTGAGTTCCAGCAGTGGGAACAGTAAAAGGCTGATTATGCTAAATTAAATTGAGTCAAATTAAATTAAATAGGTCAATTCAATCATCATCATCATCATTTCAGCCGAAAGACGTCCACAGTTGGACATAGGCCTCCCCCAAGCGTCACCATAACGAGCGGTCCTGTGCGTCTCGCATCCATCGGATTTCCACGACTGACCAGGTCATCGATCCACCATGTGGGAGGCCTTCCAACGCGTACCGAAAGACGCAGCGTAAAATACAAAAATAAAAAACAAACTTTACTTCTTTATAATATTAGTGTAGATTAAGGCCAGTCTTACCTGTAAATAAAGGTAGGATTAATGAAGCTGAAACTGAGTCATGTTTGACGCGAGTACCTAAATCTGTTCATTCAAATAGCAGTCATTAGGTTATTGCTATTATGAAACTATAGTATAGTACTTCTTCAAAAAAAGTATTGAGACATTTTTCTGATCTACAATTTTTGTCTGAGCTAATTTTGTGATAAAACTTATCGTTTTGTTGAAAATGGCGAAAAACTACTTTTTCGACAGTTGACCCCGAGTATTTTTTTTCCCAGGGTTCGTATCGATGAGGACTTTTTAGATTTAATTTATTTTTGAAATCCTACCAATTTTCCTCTGGGTGCGAATTATTGTAACCTTACCCCCTATTTTTTGGTCTAATTTGACTGGACTACAAGGCTATCATCTAATTTGTCAAAAAAACTTTTTACGGAATTTTCGGGAGTCGATGTTAAATAACGAAGAGACAAAACTATTAGAGAAACACCGACTTCCGAAATTTAAAGTTATTTTGCACTTTTTAGTGTTTTTTACCGACTTCAAAAAACAGGAGGAGGTTATTAATTCGGTTGTAGGTTTTTTTTTTGTCATTTTTTTATGTTTGTTATCTCAGAACTCCGTCGTTAATGGACCGATTTGCAAAATTTTTTTTTCGCCTAAACGGATATGCGTCCAGATTGGTCCCATTTTTTCAAAATCCAGTTTTGATGATGGGATCCATGAGGAATCGAGGGAACTCCTCAAATATTATAGGCAACCATATAGTGATTTTGGTATTTTCATCGAGAACTTAAGCACTTACAGTCAAAAAGTAAAATTTGATGAAGTGGAACTTCATACAAATAGATATCATAATGAAGATAGTTAAGCGACTATGATAATACAAATAAATGAATGATTCTGAATAGTTACGTTGAAAATGGTATCATCGAAGTGATCTGATGATGATGATGGAGCCGGAAGGTAGGCACTGGAACTCCGTAATTAATCAATGTATCCTAGCCGTGTTTGAACTTATTAGAATTGTTATGAGTTGCACTTTGGCTATAAGGTACTATCGAACTGATCTGATGATGGAGCCGGAGAGGCACAGGAACTCCGTAATTAATCAATGTATCCTAGACGTGTTTGGGCTTATTAGAATTTTCATGAGATACACTTTGGTTATAAGGTACTATCGAACTGATCTGATAATGGAGCCGGAAGGTAGGCACAGTAACTCCTTAATTAATCAATGTATCCTAGCCGTGTTTGGGCTTATTAGAATTGTCATGAGATGCACTTTGGCTATATGGTACTATCGAACTGATCGGATGAT
Source organism: Mythimna impura (assembly GCA_905147345.3). Taxonomy (NCBI): domain Eukaryota; kingdom Metazoa; phylum Arthropoda; class Insecta; order Lepidoptera; family Noctuidae; genus Mythimna; species Mythimna impura. The sequence continues at coordinate 17,198,551 of LR990353.1, read as the reverse complement.
GGAGCCGGAAGGTGGAAGGTAGACACAGGAACTTCATAATAAAACAATGTAACCTAGCAGTATTTAGGTTAATTGGAATTGTCATGAGAAATAGGCACTCTGTTTATAAGTGTATCGAAACTAAAAAGTGTGAAATAAAAAACTTTTTACAAAAAAAAATAACCGACTTCACTAAAAAAAAAAACACTAATAGGATCAAAATAACTTTAATTTTGGAAGTCGGTGTTAAATAAGAAACAAACAATATCGAGAAACACCCACTTCCGAAATTAAAGGTATTTCGATCCTTTCAGTGTTTTTTTAGTGAAGTCGGTTATATTTTTTTTTTGTAAAATGTTGTTTTATTTACATTGTAACCAGTTGTATTTTTTTTTTTGTAAAATGTTTTTTTACCCCTCAGCCAAACTTAAATAGTGTGCAATTTCTCTATTACCTATAGAATTTAATCATTAAAACATTGCATGACAATTCCAATAAGTCAAGCGACGGCTAGGATACATTATTATTTTTTATTGCAGAGTGCCTACCTTCCATCATCAGATTAGCTCGATGGTACCTTATAGCCAGAGTGCATCTTATGACAATTCTAATAATCCCAAACACGGTGAGGTTACATTGATTTATTAGAGTTCCAGTGCCTACCTTCCGGCTTCATCATCAGATCGGTTCGATACATCCTCTTCACCTCTTCTTTCAGACAGTCATCGACTACACGTACAAACAAACATACTTATTTAATATATACCATTAATAGCAAATAATTTAATTAAGACTATAAAAATAATTAAAAGTAAAAACCAGTTAGCTATCTCTAATTGCATACAACATCTAGTATGTACTTTTTCTTTATAACTTTGCTCGCTCGGTTGATGACAAACACTTTTGTGATCACCTACCTACATTATTTTTTCTTTGTATAAAATTACTCTTAACTTGTTTCTGGAGTAATTCGACAACTCGTACCGCATAACTACGGCCCACATGGTACGAGTTGCAGAAAATAAAAATAAATTATATTTTCATTGGTCAACTCGTCCAACGTTTCTTTTTGTATGGAACTTTAAACCGTATCAACGTTTGGTACAGTTAGTAAAACAAGATTAACAATATTTTTTATAAGTTTTTTTTTAGTTTCGATTTGTTCATAGATTATTTCATATTAAAAAAATCTGACGAATTAAGAACCTCCTCTTTTTTGAAGTCGGTTCGAAAAGTCCGTATACATTACAGTACAACCATTTTTTTAAAAGAGTAACCATGGAGTTTCTTTTCGGTTCTTCTCCATAGGAAAACATAAACACCAAAAATTTTTTTATTTTTTTGCAGACCTGTGCAAGTTAATGATAAATTCTATAAAACTTTACTATTAGTTACAATAATATGATTGTTGAATCTGTTTAAAATTTTGTAGATTACTTTGTCTTGTGTTCTTTTATTTTATTTATTTATTTATTTTCATTTCATAAAGTTTTCTTATGCTAGCTTATAACAATGCTTACAATTTAGAGCTAACTTTGTGAGGGACTGGTGCCTGATGTAGGTATTTACAACAACCTGTATTACAGGTCACCAGAAAGAGTTTAGCATTTCGTAGCGAGCAACGGTGGAAGCTAAGAAAAAATAGACAAAATTTAAAAACTTATTTATTAATAAAAATATCTTTGTATCTGTGTTTATTACTATATTATCCTTATTACTATTGATTGTTTAAGAACTGTAGGGTTTATTTGTAAAACTCATTTTTAAAATGTGATGTTCAATTATAAGATTATCATAGAAACTCTAAGGATTTTTTGTAGTTTTGAGTTACAAGTTAATATTAAATACTAGAAAACCTCACTTGCAACCACACATTTATAATATATTATTGTTAAAGCTTTTCAAATTGTTGATTATTTTATTGAAATTTATTCATTATTATTATCTTTATAATTGTTAATTATTATCTTTATAACGATTGCTTATTTGGTTTTTTATTGTTAATCCTACATGTATGAATATTTTTTTATTACGTCGTGTGTTAATTGATGTCAAATTTGTGACGGTTTAATATTTTCTGTTTATATGTGATCATTTTGTGGTGATTAAATATAATATTTTATAGCAAATTGGTAACTATCTTTATTATTTCCACACTAACACTTTTTCTACTGCTTGTACACCTTTTTTAATGTCATAGTGACGTGGGACGAGTTGACCAATGAAAATATAATTTATTTTTATTTTCTGCAACTTGTACCACATGGGCCGTAGATATGCGGTACGAGTTGACCAATTACTCTGTTCCTGTACGTTCATGACAACATTGTATTGTCACAACATTGTATTGTTTAGTTTCTCAGTAAGTGAATTATGGTTAATTCTGATGAGAAAATAAAGTTCTTAAACCAGAACAAAGCAATTTTACTGGTTACGACAGTTCTATTGTGATCCTATGAGAAGTTCCGTTCCATATCTTCGAAGTTCATCATCAGATCATAACAATACTTCTATGAGACCAACTCGGAAGTATATAACCTTTCAATCAAAAAAATATTTTTTTTAAATCGGTCCTTTTCGGTATTTTTTTAATACGCAATGAAAGTCAATGGTTATTTTTCTGGTGTTAGTGACATAAGTATAGATCTACGGTAATATAACATGATTTTTTACCGTTTTTTTTGCTTGACTGCGATCGTACCAGATGGTAAGCAGTGATGTAATCGTTGATGGTGAGGCGCACTAGTTTATTAATATTTGAAAGGCGCATAATTTTTTATCAATCTAAATACAACCTTAAATATTAAATTATGTAAGTATTAAATAGAATTAAACTTTATTGTAACAACTGTTACACAAATCTAAATCTATGGGTACAATGGCGGTCTAATAAGCAATTTTCAAAGTAGGTATCTGTCGTGATCAGACTTCCGGTTGAGCCCAGCCAGAAGCACTCTTGTGTAGTTAATTATTCATCCACAAGGGCAAAGTAAAATCGATTTACATTAAGAACAACGATGAAATATTAAATTGGACTGATGAATAAAAGGAGTTATTTTGGAATAAATCCAGGCCTCCTTTCGTATCGACAGACGCAACACAAAGACACAAACACAGAACTTAATTATCCTTTTTTAGGGTTTTTTATTTTTATTTTTTCGTGTGGGAAATTCATCTAATAACATCCTCGTTCTTGGGCGGAGCGGGATATAGTGTCAGACTTTTACTTACTAAAAACCCACTCCTGTTCCTTCTTTGCCATTGTTCCAGGGCCCCGGGGATCTCTTTCGCATCACCCATGGCCCCAAAGTAGGCTTCGACCCTGCTGGGCTCCTACGGTTGCTGATATCTCCTTGAGGCGCGCGTGGAACACTACACGCCGTCGACGACATGGGGTCGGTCCGGACGGTTACCGGACGGTCGGACGGCGAGCGACCCATTGCTCGCCGTCCGCAAACCCGCGCCTGCGGAACCTTTTTTGGGGGTGGGAAATCAAATAACTTCTTCCGCTCTGGGTGGAGCGAGAGATAGTGTCAGACCTTAACTGACTAGAACCCCCACCCGTGATCCTTTAGTTGCCTTTTACGTTTCAAGACCACTGTGACTCCTTGGAACAATCCTACAGCCCAAGCTTAGGTTGAGTGCAGCAGGCTGGCTGCCCAAGGTGATTTAGAGGTATGCGGAACAGTGTTTGAAGTCCCGAAAACCTCGGTTGAAAAGGGTCTGGGCAACTGCCCGATATTCGATTTTGGCTAGTCAGTGGATAATTATGTTCTAGAATATAATCGCGCGGAGAACTCTAACATCGCGATGCAAGATTTCGAATTTTAATTCCTATGCGGCTACATTGTCAAAATACCATAGATATATGAAGATAGAATATCATAGATGTTGCTACAGTGTCAAAAGATGCAGCTTGAATACCTATCTCCATTCGTGAGGATCAGATTGACGGTAGCCAATCGAACACTACGGCAACATCTGCAATTATTTTGACTAGACTAAGGGGAATTTATAAATAAAATCTTTTATAGAAACCATAACAGAAAAACTACACGATGGAACGAAAATCCGTTCCAATACTTCCAATCTCCGATTTGCCAAGACCGTAAAATTTGTCCACGTGTGAACAGTACAAAGTACGTACTCGTACGTATTTACTACTACTTCCATATTGTAACGTAACGCCAGATGTACGTACCGAGGTACGTACGTAGGCTTATCGGTCACATAGAGACGTAGGTGTAATAAAAAGAACGCTGGAGTTATATCATGAATTCACGAGCCAAGCCACGCAACTGTGCGTCACCAAACATCATTGATGTAGGTACTTCTTGCTTACGTGAAACCAAATATTTCAGCAATCAAGTTTTCATACTAATCAACGATGTACCTTCACATCGTACCTTCAATGACCGAAATATATTCCCTCGAATATGAAAAGCGTTCAAAAGCGGTCGAGATGTGATGGAAGATTTGCCTCGCTCTGGTAGGCCATCAACATCTTCAACTGAAGTTAACATCGCAAAAGTGAAGGAAGTAGTGACTGAAAATCCTCATTCAACTTTGAGAGAGATAGCCGCCGAACTTTCTGTATCTCACGAGTCGATCCGTACCATTTAAATTATCCATTCTTTAGAATTGATTCATTAGATTCTTTGAAATTTGATTATTTATTTTTGTTTGTTATAGTTATTAACTATTTAGATTGCTACTTCTTTCTTCAAAAAATTATGAGCTCATTTAATTCTCTCTTCACTAGTCCAAGTCTTATTATTATTATTAGGGTTATGTTTTCGAGTGTATTTACAGACAGCATCATCATTTGGTCACCCCTTTTCTAAGGTATTTTAATGTGAGAATGGTACCCAATTGATGAAGCTGTCTGTACCTATGTAGATATGTGTATTTCTTTGGCACGCCCTAGTGTCTTAAATGGTTTAATGGGGCTGTATGGTCGTTGAATGCATTTCAACTTAAGAGGTGTCGTTAGATTCGTCTTGGTTGTGAAGAGTAACACTGAGTATATCAAAATTAAAAAAAGGCAACTCCGTCATGTATATCAGTCCAAAAAAAATCGACTAAAAAGTTCGAAATAATGCACTTTAAGCAGTCTAATGCAGTTCATCAGTTCAGCTGAAAGACGTACACTGTTGGACATAGGCAAAGGGTCTGATGCAGTTAATGGTATTTATTTTAGTTCAATAATAGATTTGACGTCATCAAAGATACTGTCAACTTCTTTAATTAACTTATTGATTTTTAGGACCTCCACAAGAAACCGAGAACCTACTAACCTAAAATTAAATATGCGCACTCAAAATGAAATATTAAATGCCACAGAGTAAATATTATAAAACGGAAGAATATAAAAGTCGATAATGTAAAGTTTATCATTTCTTTTATTAGTCTTTATGTTGAAAAAAAAAAACATTTGAATTTCAATTTAGCGTACGACGACGACGACTCGCGACGTGCCGACTTGTCGGACCAGATCTTCTACAAGGCCGTTGTAGTAGCCGATGCAAATACCTGTTATTAAAATTTATTGCTAAAACCGACTCGGCTCTCGAGTACTGTTAATTAAGTAATTAGTTAACCTGTTCAGAGGAAAATCCTTTGGTTAAACTTCGCTCCGGCTCCAGTTTCTGTTACATGATTAGGTCTACCAAACGACATGGTGCCGGTACTACACACCTACTATGCGTACCAAATAAGATTATGATCGATTTTTACGCCATGTTGTGAAGCCATAGCTGTCAAATCGAAAAATTGGGTAGGGTTAGAAAAACAAGATTAAAAAAAAATATTTATTTACGAATCATGAACGAAAAAAGTTTAATCAGAATCCAGTTCTTCAAATTTGCTAATCTCTGCGTCACTGTGGCAAATGGACGAAGAAGGCGAATTGTTCCTAACAATGAAAATAAGAAAGAAAATAGTTTTTTTTTAAACTAATTTTAAGTTAAATATTCGGATCATCATCATCATTTCAGCCGAAAGACATCCACTGTTGGACATAGGCCTCCCCAAGTGTCGCCACAATGAACGGTCCTGTGCGTCTCGCATCCATCGGATTCCCGCAACCCTTAGCAGTTTACAAGGTCATCGGTCCATCTTGTAGGAGGCCTTCCAACGTTACGTCTTCCGGTACGTGGCCGCCATTCCAGAACCTTTCGGTCCCAACGGCCATCCGTTCTGCGAGCAATGTGCCTTGCTCAATTGCCACTTAAGTTTGGCGATTCTTCGTGCTATGTCGGTATATCTATATATATCTTCATTCCTGATTCGATCACGCAAGGAAACTCCTAGCATAGTCCTTTCCATTGCCCTTTGGGTGACTTTAAGTCTTCTGATGAGGCCCATTGTAAGCGATCACGTTTCGGAGCCATATGTCATCACCGGTAACACGCACTGGTCATAGACTTTCGTCTTGAGACATTGTGGTATATTGGACGAGAAGATACCTCGCAACTTCCCGAATCCTGCCCAGTCGAGTCGGATTAGTCGATTGATTTCTTTTTCGAAGTTAGACCTACCCAACTGGACCGTCTGTCCTAGGTAAACGTAGTCGTCCACAACTTCGAGTGTAGAATCTCCGATCTTGATAGGAGTGGGTGCTACATGGCTGTTTACTATGACTTTGGTTTTGTCCATGTTCGTTCTAAGTCCCACCCTTTCGGCAGCTCTACTGAGGTCACCAAGCATTGTACTGAGCTCCTCCGTAGTCTCAGCCATGACAACCATGTCGTCGGCAAACCGAAGGTGAGTGATGTACTCGCCATTGACATTAATGCCTAGCCCTCTCCATTCCAGAACCTTGAATACATCCTCCATTGCTGCCGTGAACAGTTTCGGAGAAATAACGTCTCCCAGCCTCACGCCCCGCTGTAAGAGGATAGGTTTCGAGGTCTGGTCTTGTAGTCGGACTGACATAGTGGCGTTTTTGTACAAAAACTGAAGTGTCATGTACACATCTATGTACCGATAGTCAATTTGGCACCACTGGAGAGACTGCAGTACAGCCCAAGTCTCAATCGAATCAAAGGCTTTCTCGTAGTCCACAAACGCTAAGCAGAGAGGCTGATTATATATACTCCTCAGTCTTCTGTATAACCTGCCGCAGCGTATGTATGTGGTCCATGGTGCTGAAGCCTTTTCGGAATCCGGCTTGTTCGGGAGGCTGATAGTCGTCGAACCTTCACGCGAAACGATTCGTGATAACTTTGGAAAACAGCTTGTAGACATGGCTCAGAAGCGAGATGGGCCTTTAATTCTTAAACAGGGCATTATCAGTCTTTTAAAGAAGAGTACCACCGCGCCTCTGCTCCATGCTTGTGGCGTTTTCCCCTCGAGTATGACGGTGTGTGGTACCGGCACCAAATAATTACTGCAAAAAATATTAGAATGTGTTGCATTCGAATTCTAATTAAAAAGAAAATGATTCTGCTATCTGTGTTCTGCATTAAAAACTAAATACTTTCTTACTCTTCACAATGGCTAAATGCACAAACCGTGCAAAGCTAAAAAAAAGAGGTTAACACGTTCGTTGCATTACGAGATCTATCAGATCTCTTGCAGGACTTTTGTATTGTGCGTTGAATATAATCGTGTTGTTTCACTCCTTGCGGGAGGATCTAACGTGTAAAGTTCTTTAAGTATGAGTAGGACAAATATACATATTTGCTTCCTACATAAAGCTGAATTCAAGGACATTAAAAAAGAAATTAGAGATGGATTAGGTCCCTAACGCACAGTACTGTAATTATTTTGATTCCTTGCGTTAGGAGATATGTCGGTACTCGTGGAATCGTACGCCTCGTAGACGCAAGAGAGGGTGGGTGTGCGGCGCGGGCGCTGCGTGACTCGTTTTAGTGTTGTCCTAGCATCGACGTGGAAGGTCGCGCGTACGTTTTGGAAATAACACTCGCGTGTGTTATTTCCAAAACGTGCGTGTTGATTAAAATTTTTGATAAACAATGAGTGCTTTTAAGAGAAAAAAGTATAAAAAATCTATTTATTTTGGTGAGATTTCTAACAAAAAATCAACACCGGATTATACTGCTGCATCGTCCAGTATAATAACATTTTTGGAAAATGTTCAAATTTGCCCCCCATTGGCAAACAATGGCAAAAAAAAAAAATGCAATTTGGCAATGGCAAATTGACATTGGAATGACAGTGATCCTGATGATGAAATATTTGACGTACCTACTTATAAAGAAAACAATCGACAACTGAGATATTATTCTATTCCCATCACTACTTACTACACATATTGAACTATCTTCGGTTGCGGTACGAGATACAATCGATATCAAATTTTTTTTTGGTATTTGTAGTTTATTCAAATGTCATAACTGCGTGCGAACCTAGCAAAATATAAAGCAATAGGCTATCTTTCACCCACAAAAACTTCAAAATATATGTCATTGTTTTTTGGAACATATAAATTATTTTCAAAACTGTATCTTTAGGAGACTGATTAGGTCTCAAACGCACCAAAGGGTTGGTTAGTTTCGAGATCTTTTAGATCTCCAAAGCACCAGCTGAAAGTTCTTTGAAAATGATGGCGCAGGGAACGTGTTAATAAACACAAATACCCTTTTTATGTACCTGTCAGAACATTTTATTTTAGATCTACCCATTATATATAATTGTATATCGTTGAATTGCTTTCTTGATCATCTGCGAGTTATTTCTGTCAAGTGTTTGGAACATTTCAACGTAGTCGTTATCTTGGAAAGTTATTAGTATTCATTATTTTAGGCACTCCCTTCTCTTTAAAGTACCTTTATTATTTTACATCTTAGACTGGATAATGGACTTGAAATCATTAATTTTTCAAAGCCCAACCAGCTTTGTGGAATCACCTTTTAGTTTTCTTAAGGTAATTAAAACAAATTTATTATTAGTAGAAACGTTAATTAATTAAAATTTATGGATAATCGAGACCTTTTTAGACGCAAAGTTGGTGTTGTTGTGGCCCACTTCTTAAACAATATTTTTTCTAATTGTATTTTTGTCTGAGCCTGCTAAAACAAGAAAACTGGCTTGTTTTCTATTATTATTCTTTCAGCTTTTATAAAATAACGAAGGTCTGGCGGGCACAGGCTTTTACTCTATTAGTGTGTACTTCAATTAACAATATTCACTGACAAATTCGTATCCAAGCAGAACTAAGCGTAAAAGAACTGGGCAAGTGCCCTGAGGGTTCTGTACAAACATACATTGGTAAACAGTTCAATTCCCGAGTGGAGTCTCGAAGACTTTTCCTAATGGTAAAAAAAAATGGTGTGACGTAACAAAAAATTTGAATTTTTCAGATTTATTCCTATACCTGTGCTATAAGACCTTGCTTTATGCAAAATTCAGGATTCTGAGTCAATTGGAAGTACCCTATGGATTTTGATTTCCTCCATAAACGGCCATATCATTTTTTTCCGTTAACTTAGAAATTTGATTTTTTCATTGCTTTAAAAGATCGCAGACTTGAGTTTATGGTTTTAATTTGAACTCGATTCCTCCACGCGTTACCGAAATAAAGCGTCTTGACATACAGACGGACAACAAAGTGATCCTATACGGGTTCCGTTATTTTCCTTTTGAGGTACGGAACGCTAAAATGAATTATCGAGTCACTCTGGGGACGTTTCCCTTAAAAGTAAAGATATATCACTTCACATCATCTGAGCCTCAAGTCTGCTATTACAATAGTGTCAGAATGGTCTATAATTTGATTTTATAATTGTTGATTTTGACAAGTTTGGTAATCTACTAATAAGTATAATGGCGTCATTATGACTTTCCAATGGTCAACCACTGACAATCCGTAGAAAGAAGTGGCATAGAATGGTAATCTCGTACATATTGACAAATGAATATCTAACGTATGCGGTAATCTGCTAAAATTTTGACAGTTCCAGTGATCAGTGACCTACCATTAGAACGTCATTGCTTTTAATAAGCTCGATATTATCATTCTACCACAGCTCTATTACGAGATCAATGATCGATCATTATGAATTAGCAGATTACGAACTTTTAGCAAAATGACAATGGGATCGTGTTGGAATGACGAATTTATAAAAATAGGAGACTTAGGCCCCTGATTTGTTTATATATTATGTTAATTTAATTTTCAGGATCTATTCAATGATAATTCCGCTTCGCTCCGTGTGTCAAATGTCAAACAAGGTAAGATTTAAAATTATTGTTATTGAAATTCATATTAACAAAATTACATACTTAAAATCTAAAGATACCGTATCTGTAATTTATTTTACCAATTCAAACTCGTGAATACTCTGTTATACAATCTATCAAACTTTTTTTTACAAGAAATCCAGATTAAAATAGTGCTATAATCTTGTCCAATAATGTTGTTTGAATTGTAGATGCGTTGGAAGCTGTCAAACTGGATCCAGCCGTGCTAGAAGCGCAGGTGACTGTGCATTCAAAAGACAAAGCTATTGATGACGCGAATATGAATAGACCAGAAGTAGTCATTGACAATAAGAAAGGTAAGGCAAAAAGTTATTTAAGTATCCAGGATTTCCTTGCCGGATATTTTTGTTATGTGCGATAGATTTTTAACAAAAGATACATCCAGAAGTGCGGTGTCAAAGATTTGACCAATCAGCACAGGGCCTAGGAGTGAAGAAGTCGTTGTGGTCTACGCACTTATCTTTCTTTTATGGACTAAAAATTCTTTGTTGCTATGTTGAGTACGGCGCGAATCATTTGCCTGGCAACTGTGACCTTTATCGCGTTACTAGGCATAGTTTATATACCTACCTACCTAATAAAGTTTCTTGTGAGCGTCTGTAATAATGTTAACATAACCATATTTTGATGAGTTTCGACGTTAGATAGGGTAATGAAGAGTTGTTAACAAAGATTTTGCAAACTAAATTATGTTTGATGCATAAAATTACGAAAGGTCTTTGATTAATATTCACACACGATAACGTTAGAACCGACACGGTTGAGTATAATAGTTTTATGAATAAAACAGCGGTTTATATAGAAACTAAACTAACAGGAATCTTCGTAGGACCCACAAGGCTCAAGTCTGCTATAGGTCTAAGCTGTCTGTTTGTTGGGCACGTCCCCTCTTTGAGGAGTGGCTGGAAAGACAACACGGCGTCCTTACCTTCCGCATGACGCAGGTCCTCACCGGATATGTTAAGTTCTGAAGGTTCCTGCACCGGATTCGTGCGGAAGAAACGCCCGGGTGTCACCATTGTGTGGACCGCCCGGAGGACACAGTGGAGCATACGGTAGAGGTGTGCCCCGCCTGGGCAGAGCACCGCAGTGCCCTCGTGGGGGAGTTCGGCGGCAACGATCTTTCGTGCCGGGCCTTGGTACAGGCCATGGTCCGGAGCGAGGAGTGGCAGGCGGTCGCCTCCTTCTACGAAGCAGTAATGCTAGCAAAGAAGGATGCCACACGCGCGAGGAAACGGCCCTCACGCCCCAGCCTCCGGGATCCCGATCCCGATTTCCGGCCACCGTAGGCGCGGACTTGCAGCGAGTAATGGGTAACTCGCCGTCCGACCGTCCGGTAACCGTCCGGACCGAGCCCAAGTCGTCGACGGCGCGTAGTTTCCACATGCGCCTCAAGGAGATGTCAGCAAAACCGTAGGAGCCTAGCAGGGTCGAAGCCTACTGGGGTTCGCTTATGAAAGGAAAACTCGGGGCCCTGGAATGCAAGGCAACAAAGGGACATAGGAGTGGGTTTTAGTCAGTAAAAGTCTGACACGCCCTCTCGCTCCGCCCAAGGGTGGGATATGTCATTGGATAATTTCTCAGCTTTAAAAAAAATTCTGTCGGTTAGTAAAGTAGCTACAGAGAGGTTTTTGGTAGCGAGGTGCACACTGCACAGGTATACCAACGGGTAAGTCCTTCAAGTTAGTGAATTGTTTAATATTACCGCTAACTTGCATTTAAGTCTAAATAAAATAAATAATTCTGTCATGTTTCAACTAAAAGTAATATCTAAATAGCCAGACACATTCTAATTTAATATGCGAGATTTATTTTATTTTTGATTCGGAACGAAAACATGGTCATTAGCGAATCTATCTTTTTTTTTTTAAACTGTGCTGCAGGAATACACATCGGTACACACAGCAAAGGCATAGTTTGGTATAGATTAAGGATACAAACCCGTGTGGCTGTTGAAGCTGTGATGATTGCGTCTAACACATCATATAATTATCAATCCCTTTTGGGTTGAGCGAGAGGGAATGTCAGACTTTTACTGACAAAAACATACCTGTGTTTCTTCAGTTACCCTTCGCGTTGCAGGGCCACGGGTTATGTTCCATGCATACCTCAAAGAGAAGTCAGCAATATGGACTGAGCCTCCGGTATCTGCTAGAGTGGTGGGATTGCTCGACAGGTTTACCGTGCCCTTGGAACACAAAGAGCAAGTGAAAGAACACTGTCAGAGGTGTTTTAGTCGGTAAAAGGTTGACCCTCCCTCTCGCTTCACCTAGAGTGTGAGGACTGTGAGGAGTTATTTGATGATTTCCTACCTCAAAAAAAGGTTATAAAGTGTTTGTCGATCGACCTCGGCGGTACCTACTGAGTCTTCACCAAGTCAGCAACACACTAAGCATAAGCATAAGCATAATCAGCCTTTTAATGTTCCCACTGCTGGGACTCAGGCCTCCTCTCTCTAGGAGAGGGAATGGGCCGTAATCCACCACGCGAGCCCAGTGCGGGTTTTTTTTTGCAACACACTAACATAATGCTAATTTATTCTTTTCTATAAAGTATAGCCTGTAGATTATTATCAGAAGATATCTAACATTTATTTCGAATTCAAGATCAATATCTATAGCAGATAACTTTAGTATGCAATAGTAATATTGAATAAGTATCTGTGAAAGTGGTTTTTTTCTTAGCGAATTATATTAGTCACATATTCAAACCCAAAATAATTGCAACAGTTGTTAATGTACTGTTCATCATCATCATCATCATCATCATCATTGCAGCCGAAAGATGTCCACTCTTGGACATAAGCCTCCCCCAAATGTCGCCATAATGACCGGTCCTGTGCGACTCGCATCCATCGGATTCCCGCGACCCTCACCAGGTCATCGGGCCACCTCGGTCGGTTTTAATGTACTGTTAGTTGTTAATTATTTTTTGTACACAAAAAATTAACATAATAGGTACACAGAGATTTTGTAATTCATGTACAAAGGTAAGCTTAACTCAACAATGAATTTTCTGCCAGCAACTTTGGCCGTAACCTTTAGTTCTTAAGTACCAATTTTAAAATTTATTTATCCCTGCAAAGGGCCCTTAGTACAGAGTCCTTGTAGATAACTTTTTTAGATAGCACACCGTTTTTTTTTTAGGTGGGAAAATCATCTAATTACAAATTCCGCTCTTGGGCGGAACAGGAGATAGTGTCAGACTTTTACTGACTAAAAACCCACTCCTGTTCCTTTTTTGCCACCGCGCATCGTTGGATTTTCATTGCTCGGGCCAACGCTGAGAGTTCGAAATGTAACAGCTGTCTATAGAAGTTTAGTGCGTAGTGTAAGGTCTACTGTCCAACGACACGACGACGCGACGGCACGACGTTGCCGCTCCATCGACAGAGTTTCATAGTTTGATATGTAAGCTGTGAGCTGGCGGGTTATTTTCACGACATGAGTCGACTAAGGCATACTGTTCAACGACAAGACGACACGAACGGCGACGTTGCCGCTTCGTCGACTGTTTCATAGTTTTGAATGTAAGCTGTGAGCAGGCATACAAGGTACACCAGTACGCGTCTATGAAGAATAGAATAGAATAGAATAAAACTTTATTGTACACCAAAATAGTAACAAAAACTTATAAACTAACTTAATCTATGGGTACAATGGCAGTCTTATCGCTAACAGCGATATCTACCAGACAACCTTAGGATGGACTGTAAGAACTTGACATAAAAAAGGGGGTAGACTGCGGTGTACTGCAAATTGAATTTAATTAAATTAAAAATATATATTAGACTATACATAGATATAAAATACGCGAATACAGAGAAACGAATTAATCTGATCCCTTTTTTTAGGGACAGTTTCCACACCGCCTACATCTACGCCGTCGCCATCACAGAGTCCAGACCAGAGCGGCTTCAAAGACATTGTGTTACAGCATGAAGCAGCACTACTTTCCTTAACTCCGCAACAACTAGAAATGCTTATGAAGTATGCTGACGTTTTACGCAGACAGAGGGTGATCACACAAAGATATTTGGTAAGTTCCTGAATCCGAATAGATAACCATTTAATTAAGGCAAATTTTTCTATAATCAGCTAGTTAATAGTTTTATCTGAATAATAATATGCATATTATCATAATTTCAATGCAATAAAAAGATTAACCTGTAGATTAGTGTAGTTTTCATTAATTTAAAATAATGAAATAAACTTAAATTAATTAAGGATATATACTTACTATAATTATTATAATTAGCAAAAAAAAAACTGTCTAACCGCCATATTTAATTCTCAATTTAAAAGTAACTGGCTAATGGAAAATTAATTCTACTGACTCGGGCAACAGCACTACGTCGCCGTCATTAAGATGTTGTATTGCCACCAGTTTTAAGCTAAAACACACGATTCAGTTTACCGTCAAGTTTGTAGTGCGCTTGAAGCGGCATCCGGTAAACTTGACGTCGTGTGGCTATCAGCTCCATGACCAGTCTGCTGTGTGTATAAGCGACCAATTAGGCATGACGTTAGTCGACTGCAAACTTGACAGTAAACTGGATCGTGTGTGACTGGCATTACACATCCTTGCACCACTTAGCAACACACCGTTTCAAACCACGCTACCTCGCACAGGTTTGGTGGCCAAACTTTTTCACGGTGCCACTACAGGTTCTCGTGCGCCGTCTCACAGTTCTGGTAGAAAAACAACCTTAAATTCGCAATCCAATTCTTATACATGCTATGAATGTAATATAAAAGAAATGGATTGTGTGACAATGGCAATTTGTTCTTATATTAAAGAATAGGGAATCTTTGATAGCGTGGCGGTTAACAGGACGGAATAGAAGCAGAAAATGTGTTGCACTGACCCCAAGAAAAATGGTACAGCAGCGGGAAGATGATGATGATTTTTTGTCGATTTAGAAGGCTGACATAAATAACTCTGCTCTCTTTTCTTCGTAGGAGTGTGCATTTTGCAAGAAAAACGGCAAGCCGCCCGCTTGGTACACTTCGCACACTCTGCGGGACACTCGCGGTCGAGTGCGCTGCCCAGTTCTCCGCGCATTCCGCTGTCCCTGCTGCGGCGCCACCGGCGATCTGGCCCACACTATCAAGTACTGCCCTGACTCGCTTACAGGTCAGTCTACATGAAGTGCAATATGGATATGCGGTTATTTGTTTAAATACAACTTTTTCGGAAAACACAGCTGTATGTAACCATGTATTTGAAGCTAAATTATCGCTATATAACCCCATATTCAGCAATCTCTCTTACTTCTTTCAACTAACAGGAAAAGTTACATCCAAAGCTTTTACCTTTTAAGAAAAAAGCTACCGAGGCGCTCTTGTTTTTTAATAATCGTATTAGTGCTCCGACGTGACGCCGGCAACACTCAACATCATGGCATGACTGATCTGAACACTCAACATCATGGCATGATGAACTCGTGTTACAGAAAGTGAAGTTTTATTCTGTGAAGTTGACATGCATGTCCGAAATCGCAAATAGAAACTGAAAACAAATCCATTCAGTAAGTGAGAAAACTTTGAAATGTAATGGAAGGAGAAACTGTCGAATAACGAGAAAAAGGATGCACAAACTGAAATGTGACGACACCGCCATTAGGTTACGCACGTAGTCACCACGCGCCCACTTTTCCTCATAGGTACCAATATTTGAGATACTAATTGCTGCTTCATTTAATAATATTCTAATCTTAATGCTGCTTTCAGACAAAGATTTCTGTTTATTGTTATTTATTGTTTAGTATATCGTATCGTACGCTTAGTATGGTCATGTGAAAAGGTCGGCTGAAATAGGTAGGTATATGTTATTAAAAGAGTTATTTATTTATTTATCCTCTTTACAGTTATGAATATGCATATGGAAGGATGGAGAGAGAGCCAATGAAAAGATGGGTGGATTGTGTGACTTTTCACATGATATGAAAGAAAAGGGAGTTAGTGATAGCGTGACGGCCGTGACGGGTGACAAGACAGAATGTAAGAAAATAACGCGTTGCGCCGACCCCAAACAACTACGGACAACGGCAGGAAGATGATGATTGTTTAGTACCTATAAAATATTACCAATTATCTATCTTGCAAATATTTAATAGTAAAAGTATAATTCAATAAAAACACTTAACTAATTAAAACTATATTTACACTAAAGGCAAAAACTACTAGCTAAAATATGGCGTCATAAAATTCCTCCGCATCGCTGTCGACTGGAAGTGTGCCCAAAAGGCTGGCGGCATTGCCACGTTGTATGGCAATGCTTAATTTCTGTCCGAGGTAAAAGCCAGCTTTTGGAAATTAAACGCAAATCAATCTGCTGAACATTTATTCAGCCAATCACAGCAAGCAGACGCGTGTATGACAGTACAATGTTTCATACTAAATTTGCAATAATTTGCGTTGTAGATGTGTTGCCATCTTTTTCCCTTCGTATTCGCCACCCTTTTTTCCCTTCGTTCAGCATATTTTCAAGAATCCCTATCATGCGGACTAACTGGCCGATTTTAATAGTACCTAAAACTACATACCTACCTACCGTCGTAAGACTGAGCAGGCGATGGCTTGATTGCTCGAAATTGGCGACTCACTCAATAGCTGTAACTATCTCATTATCCAAGAGCTGTGTTAAGATATAATAACAAACGTTTGGATCATAATTTAATTTGTCCATACCATACCATTTGAACCTAGGTACTTAGCGCAGAAATGAGGTACACAATATTATTGTTTAAAATTTAAGTTTCTTCTTTATTCCTACTCCTACACTGTGCGTACCTTTCTTTCTTTTCTTAAGTTGTTTGTTACATTACCCCCCTAAAAAGCTGAATCCATTTTTCTGACTTTGGCGCAAACGAAACCGCTGGTTGAAACTAGTTTTAATATAAAAATCATTATGCATATTACCAGAAAATATTATTACTTAATTGAGGAAAGAAATGAGATACTGTTCATTAATATTTACCGATAGAAATTAATTGATTGATTGATGGTTGATAGAGTCGAAAGGTTCTGAAGTGGCAACCACTTACCGGAAGACGCAGTGTTCTGAGGTCTCCTACAAGTTGGACCGAGGACTTGACGAGAGTTGCGGGAATCTGATAGATGCGAGACGCACAGGACCGGTCGTTATAGCGACAGTTGGCGGAGGCCTATGTCTCGCAGTGGCATCTTTTTGCTGAAATGATGATGATGATAAAATTTTAATTACCTATTGATTTTTGTGTTGTTTGTAATAAATAAACTCAAGAAATACTGGACCGCTTTTCATAATTCTTTCACTAGTTTAATGCTACATTATCACATTTATCACTGTGTAACATAGGCTACATAATTTCTATTTTCGGGCGGGCGAAACCGCTGGCAAAAGCTAGTTTTATATAAAAATCTAAAGTTTTTAATAAATATTAATAATATTTATTTTAATTTAATAGCCTTTATTTCCTTAACATTTGAAACAATAATTTTGTAAAGATAAATAAAAGATAAAGTAAATAACAAAAAAACAGTACCTAAGTAATAATAAAAATGGGTAAATATGATTCCAATTTGTTAAGGTCCCTTTCGGGTATAGGACTCCTCCAAGGTTTTCCAGTTGGATCTGTCCCTGGCCTTGTTAATCCAGTCAGCTCCTGCTGTTATTTTTATTTCATCGGACCAACGTTCGTATGGGCGACCTCTGCTCCGGTGTCCACCTGGGCCTGACCATGATGTGGTTCGTTTTGTCAACCTGTCATCAAGAAGACGGGAGAGATGTCCTGCCCATTTCCATTTCAGACTTTGGGCATGGTTAGAGCATCTATGACATTCGTTTCGTTTCTTATATCTTTGTTTCTTTTCTTGTGTTTCAGTTTGATGTTGAGGATGCTCCTCTCCAGCCCTTTGACTTTTTTGGATCTTATTTCTGGTTTGGTTATTGAATATCCAAGTTTGTGAACCGTAGGTTAGAAGGAGGCAAGCAAGAGTCTAGAGGATAAGTGGCATTGTGATAGTTTTAGTGTTAGTACAAAAAATAAAGAACTGCATACATCAGTAGGATAAAAGGCTATTCAGTAATTTAAAGCTCGAACACGACGTTCGCTCGAAGGTTTACAAGCAGGTTGATATTGTGTAAGAAGTAAGAAACGATACCTTTACGATATCAATTAGGGAAAAAAATACTTCCCACAATCGCTCGTTATATATGTGTCAATTAAATTATTTATATGTAATTAGCAGAGGTCGGAATTAGGTAGAGTTAAACATGTACATACTTACACCGATTTTATACAGCGAAAGAATAAAGTGGATATGCATCAAATCACGAGATTAATTTTAAAGAGCAGATTTTTTTTTATGATCCTATCAGAAATATAGCAGAAAAAATTTCTTCCTGCATTAATGACGAGAAGGAGGAAGTGTATAAAGTTAACCTTACCTCAGTTGACGTAGAAAGATCTTTTTCATTGAAATATACTAATAAAAATTGTATATTAATTATCTTTGTTTGTTTCCCTCTCCTAGAGAGGAGGAGGCCTGAGTCCCAGCAGTGGGAACATTATAAGGCCGACTATGCTATCTTTGTTTTATTTGTCTTATATATCTCTGAGGATTTTATTATTATTTATTTGTAATATTGGTGGCCAAACGGGATTTTTCGTTAGAAATCCCGAGAAGATCCATATTAATATCAACATCTCGATGCAAGTACATGAATAACTCTACCTAATTCCGACCCCTAGTAATTAGATTTTTTTTTCAATTACAGATTCACAATGCAGCAACTCTGGAAAATCTTCCTCTGGAAATTCTTCTTTGTAAATATATTTTAACAATATAACATTTTAACTAAAAATTATGGTTTTATTTTATTTACTCCTACTCAAAAACCTAATTATATTAACTAGATACTTATTATTTTTAAACGATATGGTATAGGTTCGCATAAGGTTGTCAAAATTATTTCGGTATATTCGCTAGTTTCGGATAGTTTCGGTTACGGATATTAGAATTTTTAAACGTACTCTTAAAATACATATAGCAAGAATAAAATAAACTTATTGTACTCACCAATAACTGTTGTGTTGTAACAATAGCAAGCTTGGCTCTGGCGGCAAGGTAATGACTTTTATTTCTAGTCTAGAGTGTCATTTATTTGGCCGGGCAAAACCCACAAAAACCTAAACCTAAGGTACACCTAAGAAATTGGAAAATTTTGGAGGTGCACCTTAAATGGAAAATCATTTTTGAATATTATGTTAATCGGATATAATTTTTCAATATTATGTAAGTATGTTATTGCAATCGTTAGGAAGCAGAGGATATTCATTTTCACACATAGCCAAAAATGTTGTAAATAAGTTTCTGAAATTTTTAATTTTAGTATGCGATCGGTTTTAATTTCGAACAGTTTTTTTCTATTCGATAATCGATAAGCGTCTAAAAAGAATGCCCCGGGAGAATAGAACCCAGTTCATAGGTTGGTCTACATTTTTCTTCAGTCTGCCTTATAAGCTTATTTTTCCGAGGTACATAAACTAAACAGTGAAGAAGAGTTATGAGTATACATGTGGATGGATGGAGAGAGAGAGGGAGACAAAGGAAAGATGGATGGATTTTGTGGAGAGTGATGTGAAAGAAAAGGATGTTAGTGATAGCATGACGAGTGACAGGGCAGAATGGAAGAAAAAAACGTGTTGCGCCGACCCCTAATAACACGGGACAAGGGCAGGAAGATGATGATCAACTAAACAGTGTGCCGCGGCAAACACATTGCCGAACACTGATTTAGACTACGCTTTTATATCCGGATATCTGATAGTTTCGGTTACGGAGCTTCATAACATCTCTGGTCTGTACAGTATGGACGCAACGCAACTAGAACGCAATAAATATTGTTGATTTTTCTGAATAATGAGTATTTCCTCTCATTGTGAAGTAATTAACTACCCCGTAGAAGTTTTTATAGCATGCTGTGCAAGCTATTTGCATGCTTTTGTGCAAGTTCCAGACATGTGATTTTGTTACTTTATAGGCATCAGGTTCTCCGGAGCTGCAGAATTGTTCGAAAGAGTTACCGCGACAGGTGGGTTTTAGTCAGTAAAAGTTTGACATTCCTTCTCGCTACATCTCGAGCGGGATGATGTTCTACCACAAAAAAAGCCATCAGGTTCTGGCCCTAACCATCTTAGTCACGCGAGTAACTTATTATGTACATGTATTCATTTTCTTATGTCGGATAACTCGAGCAATACAATAAATTCGATTCCAATTTCTAAATAATACCTTCATGACTGCCCAAGGGACAGGTGATGTTTCATGGAGGGTAAAGAAAGTGGGTCACTGTTTTCGTGGGGGCTTCGTAATTACTTTAGACATTCCATGGATCGAATCATCGAATATTACCCTGCTTAGCAGGTAGTCCTTTGTCTACAAGGTAGGTACTCCGGTTTCTACGTTCAAAGACCATTTAGTCAAATTACGCCTATATGTGGCCAGATGCCACATTACTACGATGCAGTGCGTTAACGTGAAACCGAATGCGCCTGATTGCGATACGAAACAGCCCTCCTAGCCAAGTTACAATCGTATCGTTCGCGCCGAACGCCTCGAGTAGGTCACGCCTCCGATTCCTTTGTTCTGACGTCATCTCAACGCTCAGTCACGTGGTCAGAACAAAGGAATCGGAGGCGTGGCCTACTCGTGGCGTTCAGCGCGAACGAAACGATTGTAACTTGGCTAGGGGGGCAGTACGTATTTGTAGCCGACTACAGACCGCAGCAACAGACGACGTGTCGATGCAGCTATGATTTCGAACCAAATTGCAGATGGCTGCAGCAGACAGGCAGCGCTGTATTCCAGTTAGTTTTGAATGTTCCGTGAGACAAGATCCAAGTCCTGTTTGGGATTAACGATGGCGATTTACTTTTGTATATTTTGTTTGAAGAGGAAGAAGACGACGATAACTTGTTTTTGTTATACAATTATAAAGAGAAAAAAACTGGGCAAGTGCGAGTCGGACTCACGCACAGAGAGTTTCGTACAAACTTACGTCTCGGAAGATTTTTCGGAATGGCAATAAAAGTTTTTTTTTGTGACGTAACAACAAATTTACTATTTTCAGATTTATTCCCGAGTGTCTGTCTATAAGACCTTGCTTTATGCCAAATTTCAGGATTCAGTGTCGGTGACACTACGCTAGTAGAAAACGTCAAATGTATGAGAATGACATCCATCTCAACGTTAAGTCACGTGGGCAGAACAAAGGAATCGGAGGCGTTACCGACTAGAAAGAGATTCGAAACGAAACGGTACATCGTAACTTGGCTAGGCCTGTTGATCCGCGGTCGAACGACACATCGCCGTCGTCTGCGGTCGATCAACGTTTAATAGGCCGAAGTGTCGTTAGCTGCGGAATAAAAATACATAGAAACAAGTAGTGTCGCATCGATACGTCGTCTGTTGCTGCCCCCCTAGCCAAGTTGCAAACGATGAACGTGAACGCTTAGTAATCTCCAATAGATTTTCAACTTTATACCTAAGAGCATAAAGTTGAAAATCTATTAAAGACTACTGAGCGTTAGCGACCGGAACGAACGAAAACACTATGTAATCTTCAATAGATTTTCAACTTTATATCCAATAACATAAAGTTGAAAATCTATTAAAGACTACTGAGAGTTTACGTTTATCGTTTGTGACTTGGCTAGGGGGGCAGATGTCTGTTGTCAGCTAAGAACTCGCAGTTTTATTGTGTTGATCAAATATACCTACGGTGCCTGGCCATGTTGAGCGGATTCACGGTAGGGACCGCGTCGTGTAAATACACGACAAGGCAACGTTGCAATATTTTTGATGATTCAGTGCCTGAACAATACGGTGTTGTGGTAGACGCGGAACCGATGTGATGTCGTGCCGCAATCAAGCGCCGCCGCCATGCCGTTTCACACGCCGTTTCTAATAAGACAAATGAAAAATAAACATTAAAATTACAAAAGTGTGGCCCAAAAGGACGACCGTTTAAAAATCATAAGCCCAATTCCAGTTTTCTAAATCGACTTCTACGCGGTAGGTAAATGTTCAGCTGTTCTGATAGTAGGTACCGTCGGCTAAATTAGCATTTATTAATTTTTTCCATATACAGGGTGTGTTAAATGTAACAGGTGGCTAGCCCGTCCCCAGTCTCACGCGTTTAGTACACATAAGTATTGATTTATTATACCTTCGTCTGGGTCTCACGATGTTTCCCTAGCCGGAAGAAAAACGGTAGATTGATATGATCGGATCGGATTAGAGGGTATGTACCTATGTACCGCGATTTTATGACAAAGAAAACAAGAGCCATCCGGGTTTGCTTACACAAAGGGAAGTGTGATGTACATAAATAGCGTAAAAGGGCCCTGTAAACACTGCCTCGACCACGAATATATTTTGAATATTTTATAATTAAGATTGATGGTCTGTTTAATGTTTTGTTCAGATGTCTTTGTAATTACTTTAAAATTTTTCTGGCCCGGTTTTTGCTATCTCTGTTAATCTATTATTTATTGCGACTTATTGTTATTTGAAATTCTATTATTATAATTTTCAATTTTATTTCGTATATCTAATCTATTTGACATTCTATTATAATTTTCAATTTTATTTCAAATTAAAATTAATAATTTAAATTGCATGTATAATGAAACATTTTCTGGTGTATTTAATGTTAAATTAATTTACATATCAAAAAATATATTGCTGTGTCCAAACAGGGTCTACAATGATGCATAAACTTGTTTGTACCAACTTACCAACATTATAGATGCAAATAAAAAATATGAATATGAATATGAGACCGACCGAAGGTTCGGTTACGATTCTAGTTTCGGCCAAAAAGCGCCTGAATATTCAGCTCGACCGAAACTAGCATCTTTGAGCTGACTGTTGTCCAGGTGGCCAGAGGCCTATATCTATTTTGCCGACTTTATCGAAGATACTTGAAAGAGTGATCAACCAAAGATTAGTAAACTATTTAGAAAAAAATAATTTGTTGTCTTCTAATCAATACGGTTTTCGACAGGGTAAGTCAACTGAGCTAGCTGTCAATTAATTTTACCAACTATATTAGCTCAAACCTAGACAAAAGAAAAAAATGTCTCATTATCTTCCTCGACCTGGCAAAGGCTTTTGATACGATTTCTGTTTCCATCCTCCTAGACAAATTGGAAAAATTGGGAATTAGGGGTGTACAGCACAAACTTTTCAAAAGCTATCTGACTGGGCGATCTCAATGTGTTCTTATTAATGGTCACAAGAGTAACGAGCTCCCAGTTACACATGGAGTACCGCAGGGCAGCATCTTAAGGCCCACTTTATTTCTGGCATACATCAACCATCTCACAAATCTTAAACTATCCCAAGGTGAAATTATCTCCTTCGCAGATGACACTGCCCTCTGTTTTGCTGCCGATACCTGGGAGGAGGCCTTTGATGTTGCTCAGCTAAGCTTTGACATAGTTGGAGATTGGTTGCGAAGAAACATTCTCACGTTGAATGTAGATAAAACCAAATATGTCTGTTTTGGCATTAGGAATGTAAGGGGAGACCAGATAGGTAACCTGGGAATCGTATCGCATGAATGTCAAGCTAAATCAAACTGTTCCCCTAGAGCGTGTGCAGGTGATTAAGTATCTAGGTGTAACAATTGACAGTTGCTTTAATTTCAAAGAACACATAAAAGTTTTGTGTGGAAGGATTCGCAAACTAATTTTTGTATTTAAAAATTTACGATATGTCGCTGATCAGCAATTGCTGAAACAGATATATTTTGCCCTCTGTTAGTCGCTTTTGACATACTGTATCTCTTCTTGGGGTGGCTCCTCTAAAACAACTTTGAAGCACCTTGAGGTCGCTCAGCGTGCAGTGCTCAAGGTTAGTACTTTTAAACGTATTTTTTTCCCTACCGCTCAACTGTACAAGAACTGTGAGGTCCTGACTGTCAGGCAATTATATATTCTTAATATTACTCTCCTACAACACAGTAAACAGATTTACAATCCGCTAAACCAAGTGGGACGAAGAAGAGACAGGATTTGTGCCAGTACAAATATTACAAATATTACTAATACTTTTAGTACAAGGTTTACTAACTTTTCTGGCCCTTTCATCTACAATAAGATAAACAAGGCTATAAACATCTACCCCTTGACTAAAACGCAATGTAGGAAAAAGGTGTTTAAATACTTGATTGGACTCTCTTATGAAGACACTGAATTGCTACTACATACACCCAAGTGATTGCTTGCTTATCACAGTCACACACCCTCTCACACTCACACACTCACCACATCACATCACACAAAGAGAGGACATTCACACACTAAATTGTATTAATTGAATAAAATTGAATTAGAAATTATGTTATTATTTTTTAGATTTTAATTTAATATTGTATTACTAATCTTATGGTTTTAATCTATAATTCTAATGTTTTATAATTTTGTACTTATTTTTTATTTTATTAATTTTGTGCTTGTGTTTTTTTTTTTTAATTGTAATTCTGCTCGATGGCTTATGGCTACTTTATACTAACTTTTATTAATTGAGGGGTTTGGCGCTGATAGCCGAAATACAGGCTTTTGTCTAGTTCGGCTACAGATGTCTCATTCTTTTGTTCTACAATAATATAGCCTACAAATCTGTTGCAAAATTGTAAAATTTGAATAAATCATTATTATTATTATTATATGTTATAACACCCTACATATTATGGTGGTTTCTGCGAGTTAACTGCAGCCGATCAAATTTTGTATTTGAAGTGTATCGAAATGGCAACCTGTATGCCAAATTTGGTACAGAAGACCAACCTATCAAAAGGTTACGTTTTTCTCAAGATCTTTCTAATGGTCACTTTGATGCCTACGCTGACGCCGATAGTGATAATAACGCTGATGCATCTTTGTTTACTTCTACACGAGGTCAGGGGTCCATCATCGATCGATGACTTGAAAACTGTCAATAGTGTCCTCCAACCAATTTTTCAATTTGCTTGCATGAAACTTGGCTTGCTAGAGGACGACAAACATTGAGATTCTGCCTTAGAGGAAGCAGCCTTATGCGAGTCGTCATTTAAAATGCATGATTGTTCTCGAGGAGAGTCTGTATTTATTCCTAGAATTCCTCTAACGCCATCAAATTATCCCTTCAATTCAAGAGAGTGCAGTTTCCCATCAAAGTCTGCTTCGCAATAACCATAAACAAAGCTCAAGGTCAAACTCTTAAGGTAGCGGGAGTAGAGTAGACTTGAGAGAAAGCTGCTTCTCCCACGGCCAGTTGTATGTGACATGCTCCAGAGTAAGCGTACAGTGTAGCCTGGTGATTCTAGCACCCGAAGGGAAAACAAAAAATATTGTTTACTTATAAAGAAATACTGCGGTAGGTATAAGTATTATTTCGATTTCTTGATAGATAGAAGAAAGAAGAAGAATAAGAAGAAGGTTACAAAATTAATAACGTAAAAAAAAAAAACAAAAGTCGAAAAAGTCCTTAGAAACATTTTCGACTTTTTAATTTTATTATTTTAAATATTATTTAAATTTTTCGACTACGCGGACGAAGTCGCGGGCAAAAGCTAGTATATATATATAAAAGGAGAAACTGACTGATTGACATATCAACGCACAGCCAAAACTGCTGGAATTCGGAGTATAAAATTTTACACTCGGCTTCCTTTTATGACGTAGGCGAGCACTAATAGAGGAATTTCCAATATTCTCCCCATAAGGGGATGCAACGGGGGTTCAAAGTTTGTATGGAGAAACCTTCTTTCAAGCGGGCGAAACCGCTGGCAGAAGCTAGTTTTTTAATAAAATAATTTCAGTGATACCTTTTAAAAGCTATTCCATCGTCATCCATCAACATTTAAATAGCGTTTATCTAATGGCTCGTGATTCTGCAGTCCCTCAACCCATCGAAGGCCCGTCGGGACTGAAACTTTTAAAACACACGAAAATACTTAGAAGAGTCAGAACGAGGAAAAATTACAATGTAATACATCAGAGAATTACCTACTGCGTTAAATTTATCTAGGTCGATTTAGGTTGGAATTATAATATATTTACTAAAGATTTTCAAAGAAGTTCTTTTTCTTAGCTTAACTACTTTCGTCAAAATAACATTGTATTTGTATTCCCTCAAAGACTTGCCTCATAAATGTTCTAATCATCCCTCAGCCGGGGTTGTTACAAAACATTCGACTATTAAGTACAATAAGAACAAATTGATCCAATTACCGATCCCCAAAAACATGCTCAAAATAGAAATTAGAATGCTCTGAAATTAGAACTGTGGCATGCGTAAGCTGAATCAATGACTTACTGTATTTACTGTAACTATATAATGTATATGATATTATTATTGATAATACGACCTCATTATCTCAAAACTCCGAAGTTCGGTATGTATACAGCGTAATTTTTTGACATGGGCTTTGATAGCCAAATCTGAAACTACGAGGATCATCTCGAAGAATACTCAAAGGAGTCTCGGGCCCGATTTAGATGAAGCTACATCATGAATGATGAAAAATCTATAATTATAATTATTAGGAGCCAAGAATCGAACTCGTTGATTTGATTTTAGAAACAAATCAATAGTCGGTGTTTAATAGATAACGAAGAGACAAAACTATTATAATTAGAAACACTGACTTCCGAAATTAAAGTTATATTGCACTTTATAGTGTTATTTTTTACATTGAAATCGGTAGAATAGGTGACTGAGTGCTGAGTTTGGGTTGAAGATCAATCCAACTAAGATGCAAGTAATTGTTATAGGTAGTTCCCGGAATGTGTCTAAAGTAGATTGGTCGAAACTTCCCCAAGTTTGATTTCAATAATACCACTATTCCTTTAAGTTACACTGTGAAGAACTTGAGGATCTATATCGACCGCATTCTTTTCTGGACAAAACAACTGCAGGAAGTCAGTCGTAAGCTATTTGCTTCGGCGGGCTCCCTGAGACGTCATCGTAATTTTCTTCCCATCACTACTAAAATTGCGTTAGGACAATCTCTTCTTCATCCAATACTGGACTATACTGCTGCCAGCTATCTTGATCTCACCCAAGACCAATTGGATAAGCTTGAGCGACTTCAAAATCTCTGTATCAGGTTCATATTTGGCTTGCGCAAATATGACCACGTTTCTGAATTTCGTACTAAGCTCAAATGGCTTCCTATTCGCCTTCGCCGGAACGCGAACGCCCACATACTTTCTTTGCTTTATAATGTGCTATTTAATCCTTGTACCCCGTTTTATCTTAAGGAACGCTTTCAGTTTCTCAGTGACACACATAGTAAGTAGGTCCTTGAGATTATCGGAAAACCTAAACTTAAGTATTCGCACGCATTCCACTTCTTTCGTTGACAAATCTTTCACAATTCAAGCTGCTCGTTTGTGGAATGCGTTACCCTTAGAAGTGAGGCGTGCTCAAACGCTACCTACGTTTAAAAAAATGGTGAAGGAGCATTACCTTTCACTTTGATTTTTTCTTCTCCTGGCTCAATTATATATTTAATATTTATTAGTATATTTTTTTCTTATAAGTATTGTATGTATGTATTTGTGTTATTATGTCTTATTAGTATTTTTCTGATGTCGTACACCGACAGCCCTTAATCCAACTCCTTTCTTTCAGTCCATCCAAAGGTGGTCTGTAAGAAATTGCCCTGTGCGACAAGACCGCGCGTGCGCCCATTGTACACTTATTTTAAATTATGTTTGTCCTTATTTTTGTTTATGTGGTGTACAATAAAGAATATAATAAATAAATAAATAGTTTTTAACGAAACACTTTTTTTTCTTACGTTTTACCTAATTAGAATTGTTAACTACTTTTTTTTTAGATTAATATTAAAATTACAACGTAATATTGTGAAGTTGACTCCACTGCGGCTATGTTGGTTTAAAAAAAAAGTTTAGATATATAATATAATTATAATAATTTAAATGAGAATTATTTCCAACAAGGCGTATCTACTTTTGAATGAAGTATATAACTTAAAATATGACAATTATGTCATTACTTCCTAGAATGTAGTCCTTAGTGCCGGCACGGCACTATAATAGTGGTCCAATAATAGGTAGGTTCAGTGTTTCTTTTTTCTAAAAAAAATAGTTTAGTTCAGTGTTTTTTTTTGCTTTGATTTCGTTTAAGTGGCAGCACCGGCACAGCCCGCCGTACTTGGAACATTTGGATGGCGCAAGAGTGTCGACACAGGTCGGGTCCCACACCAGAAGCCTACTCACCTTCCAAGGCATCAATGTCATGTCATCTGGTCTCTTTCTATCGTCACGTACCTTTTCAATACTGCAGGTACCAGTGACAAGAACTCGACAGATAATATAATTGATGCTAGCTTAACGTGCTAAGCGGCCTGCGCTCCTGCAGCAGAACAGGCCTTGGCCATTATGAATTATAAGATACTATAAATATTGTAGTATCTTCATCGCGTGTGACAGCTTTTACTGCCATTGTAGTTTCCATAGTAGTGAGCATAATCTGTGTCTGATGTAATCTCAATCGTTGAAAGGTCAGCCATATTTTACGACAGTAGGTAATGATGTCGTTAACGGCGTGCATAAAAACGTTGAGGAAGCGATAGCGTAATATCAAAAACTTAGCTACGTAGTGAGTTACAGTGTTACCTAAGGTAACACTATAAATTCACTACGTAGGTAAATAATAAATAAATAAATAATAATGTTTATTTTGCCAAAAACAATTACAACAATTTTTTACATACATATGTGGTGCGGTAAGTAAATACATAAACATGGTAGCATCTGTAGCCAAACTAGGCAAAGCCTGTATTTTGGCTATCAGAACAATTCCCCTCGAATACTAATACCTATATTATACACAGTAGTCATAATCAACACTTCCAAAAAGAAACTTTTATTTATTTATTATTTATTTATTATATTCTTTATTGTACACCACATAAACAAAAATAAGGACAAACAAAATTAATAAATAAGTGTACAATGGAGAATGAATGGATGGTATGAATGGCCTCTTTTTTTTTTATAATAAAAACATGCATTCCTCCTTTTTATGTGAAGGGGGTTGTGTATGGGAGTGTAATGTGAGAGTGTAAGTGTAACTTGTGAAGTGTTATTGAAATGTTAGTGTAAGTGTAACTTGTGCGGTGCTATTGTGTTATGTGTAGAAGAAGTTCGGTTTCATCATAATCAAGTTTTTGGAGATACTCAGAAACTTTTTTCTTGCATTTACCTTTTGTAAGAGGGTATATGTGTAAAATTTTGTTAATTATATTATACATGTGTGGTCCAATAAACTTAGTAAAGCGATTGCTAAATTTTGTGTTAAAAAGAGTCGGTTTGTTACAAATCAAATCATTCCTACGTTTTTGTAAGAGCGACGGGTCATATATCTGTTTTCTATGCTGCAAGAGAGTAGTACTTAGAATAAATAGTTGTCGGACAGTTAAAACCCCACAGAACTGGTATAATGCTTTGGTAGGAAAAAGGCGATCTCAACAGGCTTTAGTAAGGTTTTCAAAGCGCCTCCCCAGGAAGACACGCAATACGTTAAGAGTGATTGACATAGAGCATAATATATCTGTTTCAGCAGTTCAGGATCCTAGACGTGCCTTAGTTTTAAAAAAATGTATATCAGTTTCCAAAGTCTGCCGCACAGGAGTTTTATATGCTCTTTGAAGCTTAGATTACTATCTAAAGTAACGCCAAGATATTTAATAGTATGCACAAGTTCCAATTCGGGACATGTGCAGTTTTCTCCGGATTGACAAACGTGTGATATGATTTTTCTATAGTTACTGATGCCATTATTGTTTCTTATGCTAAAACAGATATACTTGGTCTTGTCTACATTTAGTGTAAGAATGTGGCTCTGAAGCCACTCTCCCACCATACGAAAGCCCAACTGAGCAGCACCAAGAACCTCATCCCATGTATCGGCAGAGAAAAACAAGGCAGTGTCATCTGCAAAAGATATTATTTCGCCCTGGGCAAGTTTTAGACTTGTGAGTTCGTTTATGTAAACGAGAAATAATGTAGGTCCCAGAATGCTGCCCTGCGGGACTCCGTGAGTAACCCCTAGATAATTACTCCTAAAACCACCCACACGGACAGACTGAGAGCTCCCAGTAAGATAACTTGCAAAAAGTTTTAACTGCATTCCTCTGATTCCGAGCCTTTCAAGCTTTTCCAGTAAGTTGGAAACAGAAATCGTATCAAACGTTTTTGCCAAGTCTAAAAATATAGCAACACACTTTTTCCGCCTATCTAGGTTTGTTGAAATATAGTCTATATGTTTACTTACGGCTTGCTCTGTGGACTTGCCTCGTCGAAATCCGTACTGGTTTTCAGAAAGCAAATTTTTATTTTCTAAATAATTTATTAGTCTTCCATTTATTATAAGATATGGAGGGTAAGATAGATATTGGCCGGTAGTTTTCGACACGACTTCTGTCTCCACTCTTATGGATTGGACATATTTCTGCTTTTTTTAAGAAGTCAGGGAACACTCCTTTCTGCAAGCAATCATTGAACATTGTTGTTAAGGAGAATATTTTTACCAGAATATTTTTATACCTTTTTAGAAATGTTGAGCTAATATTGTCCCACCCAGTGGAACTATTTGACTTTAATTCCAGTATGAGACGTTCCACTTCCTCCTCCGATGTATCAAGGAGTACAAAAGAGTTGACAACGCTGTTATTGTTTATTTCTGTGTTAGTGTTAAGTGTGTGCGTGTTTGTCTGGTTGATTTTATTTGCTAGAGAACTTCCCACATCTGCAAAATAGCTATTTACTTTATGTAGAGAATTTTCCGGAGAATTTGATAGAGTAAGTAGGTCTTTAGGAGGTTTGTTTGTTTTTGAGGTGTAAGTTATATCCTTAACAGCTTTCCAAACCTTTTATTATCATGTTTGGCAGCTATTAGTTGATTATTTTCGTAGGCTCTTTTTACTTTTTTTAATATCGCGTTACAGAAATTTCTATATCGAGTATATGTCATCTTAACGATTTCATTGTCTGGTGATAGTTTCAATTTTTTATGCAGGTTGTCCCTATTCCTAATACATCGCAGCAATCCCTGTGTTATCCATGGTTTAATAATTTTAAGGCGTTTAGGGAGTGAAATTTGTTTAGAGTTTTTTACAATTGCAGTTTGAATATTATATATTATATAATTCATGGATAGATTTGGGTCCATTAAGTTATAAATTGCATCAAAATTTATTTTTATAAGGTCTTGTTCTAAGTCCGTGTAATCGACTCTAGTAATATTTGTAACTGCAAACTGGGTAGTTTTTGTTAGATCTATACTCAGTAATACTGGATAGTGATCTGTTACCGTTGTGTGTGGTACTACAGTAGTAACTGGGTGGCTTGTTTTTATTAACGCATGATCCAAACAGGTGTACAGGTACCTAAGCACACGCTCGAATTTGGTACGACCGACAGATTTGACCCTTCCGTGCCAAAGTTCAGACAAGTCTGTCTAAGACAGTCTTGTCTCAAGTGTGCGCAGGCCCTAAATTAAGACGTAACTTGACGGTCGGCGTGATAAGGACTGAGCTTTTGGTTTTTGAAAATTATATCTTTTTGTAACGAGTTTGAATTTTTTATTTAGTAGGCCATATATTTCTTAATTACGTCCCGGTCTACCTATCCGGTCAAAGGGAATCGTTTGTCTTGGTATGTGAAGAGGAGGGATGAAACGCATGTTGCTAAAAGAGTTATGAGTTTACATGTGGATCGATGGAGAGGGAGTGGGAGGCTAAAGATGGATGGAATGTGTGAGAAGAGATATGAAAGAAAGGGGAGTTAGTGATAGCGTGACGAGTGACAGGAATGGAAGAAAAGAACGTGTTGCGCCGACCCCAAATAAAACGGGACAAGGGCAGGAAGATGATGATATTTCTTAATTACATTTTTATTACAACTACATACTCGTAGTCAACACGACACAACCGAACCAACACAACCAACCGATACAAAAATCGGTGTTAAATAACGAAGAAACAAAACCAGAAACTCCTACAATTTTGTTGTAAAAAGTTTTTTATAATACGCTTTTTTTTTTGTTGTTGTATCCTCAGCCAAACTTAACATTGCAAGTATGCCCATATAATTTAAAGAGTTTTCTCGATTTCTCCAGGATCCCATCATCAGATCCTTGACCTTCGACCATGAGATCACCTGGGAAACAAAACAGGAATTATCCAAATTGGTCCAGGCATATAGGTAGGTAAGAGTGATTAGAGAACACATAAAAATTAAAAGAGTGCGCCGAATGAACCTAAAGCAGAGAACATTCCTCCTTTTTGGATTTTGAAGTCGATTAAAAACAAAGTCGCTTCCCAAGTATGTCTGTTTCCCCGCTTACTTCTCCTAAACCACGCAACAGATTTTGATGCGGTTTTCACAATAGAGCACTATCTGAGATAGACAGCTGTAAAAGAGGAAGGTTTATGTGTATAATTTGCATTTAAGCGAAGACGGGGCGGGTAACTAGTGTTTGAATTAAACTAGAGACCGTGGCATAATGGCTATTAATCATTATCATTATTTCAGCCGAAAAGGCCTCCCCCAAGCATCGCCACAATGACATCTCGCATCCATCGGATTCCCGCGACCCTCACTAGATCATTGGTCTACCTTGTGGGAAGCCTTCCAACACTGCGACTTCCGGTTCGCGGTCGCCATTTCAAAACGTTCGGTCCACATCGGTCATATGTTCTGGGAGCAATGTGCCCTGGCCACTGCCACTTAAGTTTTTGCGTAATTTGTGTTTTACGTTGTCGAGCAGACGAATTTTAAACAAAAAGCAGATCAAAACCGAATAACTTTATAAAAATTCGGTTCTGATTGAAACACTGAATTGATGTAGGTAATTAGGTAACGTAATTAGGTTGCTGGGTTTTCTTTGAATACGAGGCCAACAGCAAGGTGGCCTGTTGCCTGAATTGCGGCTGTACGCAGAGGTTGACGAGATCATCATGATCTTGCTGGTCAATACCTGGCCCGGGGAGTGCGACGAAATGCGCAAGTACTCCGGCGCTCCGGCCAAAGGTAGCTGCAGAACACCATGTGGTTTTAAGTCAGTACTAGCGCGGATCCATCCTTCAAAAAAGGTTGTGGTCCCAGCTGACAGCCACCCAAAGATCGGCCAAGTGTGAGTTGGAGTATGAATTTGCTTATGGTCGATACAGTGTGTGTTTATAAAATATATGATGCCCTGACCAAAGTTTCCCACATGGCCAAAACCGTGGGTCGAACATAGATAAATTAATAAACCTGTAAAATATTAGTTCTTCGCTCCAGAAAATTACAAAAGTAGCATCATCAGCGTGACCGTGGGCATGTCAATCATGACAACAAGTGTGGAATCCGCGTTTGAGCCAATGAGAGGCTGATATATTCTTTCGGCCGGCCCGTGTCAAGGACATGCATGACGATTTCCTCACAATTGAAAAAATAAAAGGGTGGCACTGAGCCAAACTAGTTTCCTCGTGAATTCCCTACAAATCATGATTTAGTAGCCACTGCACTGCAGTCAACATTAATGCTACGATTCACTTATGTATATGCTACGATTGTTTAAAGACCTTGTGGTTTAGTAATAACAGCTGCGCTGGTCAAACTTCACGGTTAAATAACGGTTGCCGAGGTTGGTTCGTGGATGGGTGACCATCAATTACATGCCGAGACAGCTCCGGGCCTCAGAAAAACGTGGGTCCCGGCAGTCATTTAAAGAACACTCATCACTGGGTTCTGGAAGTCAGATAGAAACTACTTATTCGATTTATGATGTGAAAAAAAAACCGTGATAATCAAGGGTGCAACAGCGAGTGAGACGCTTCATTCGCTGTTGTACCCTTGATTAACATGGTTTTTTGTACGTTCTTCTGTATGAATGTATTCATAGAAGTTACTTTTTGATCAGCAAGAATTTAAAAGCGGGCGAAGCGAGCTCGAAGATTTTGGCTTCCTGTTTATAATGGGTCACATTTTCTTTTGAAAGACACAAAGCTCCCGTCTTTGTGTCTTTCAAAAGAAAATGTCAAGCCAGGAGAACTTAGAAGTGCTTGTCTTGTCGCAGGCTTGTCGACCTGTATTTAGCCCAGGGAGGGTTTATGACCCCAATGACACTCGGCTGGATTTGGTTAGAACGGAAGCGGACCCCTACATAGTTGGTAAAAAGAGATTGACTAGCCTTCTTGCCATATCAATCATGATTCATAATGTGGTATGATTGTGGCGCCGTAAATTGACAAACCACCAACAATGGATAATCTTAATGACATAAATCTCGTACCAGCAGCAATTTTACCCGAGTCGTTGTGCAGGATAAGTTTGGTGGTAAGATTGGAAGATCAGTAGGCCACAATCAATTATAATGCCTTTCATTTTGGTGAGATCTATCCTTACATATTGTAAAACAACCTTAACCGCGTCTGTCTGTCTGTATAAACGCGACAAATTGAAAAACTACTGAGAGGATTTTCATGCAGTTTTCACTAATAACATAAAGATTCATGATGAGAAAGATTTAGGTGTATAGTATATGCATATTATAGTAGAGAAAAGCTGAGAATTATAAATAATAATAATAATATTCCTCAACTTTCATACAACGCCATCTAGTCCCAAACTAAGCAGAGCTTGTGGTATGAGTACTAGACGACTGATAAACATACTTATATATTTCTAAATACATATTATAGATAAATTACACCCAGACACAGAACAAATGATCGTGCTCATCACTCAAGCATTTGTCCTGGATGGCCTCTGACAACTAGACCAACAGACCAGTCAAATGTTTCTAATATCCGTGCGAAGCGGCCCTACAACGCGCGATCCATAATTTGACGACCTTATCTAACTGTTAAAGGGATGGAGCTATATAGGGTGTATAGCTGCATCCCTCTCTCTCGCTTGCACTAGTGACATTTTAGCCCGTCATGGTAAGGCCCTTGTTCTGCAATTTCACTGTAAACAGTTCGATGAAGTGAGCGAACATTCTTTACGCTAGAGATTGAATGAGTTCATGCTTGCCCCCCTAGCCAAGTTACGATCGTTTCGTTTGCGTCGAACGCCTCGAGTAGGCCACGCCTCCGATTTCTTTGTTCTGAACACGTGACTGAGCATTGAGATGACGTCAGAACAAAGGAATCGGAGGCGTGGCCTACTCGAGGCGTTCGACGCAAACGAAACGATCGTAACTTGGCTAGGGGGCAGTCAGACTTGTGTCCTAGCGCTAGATAGGTCGGGACACGTTGAGACTGTCACGACTATAATCCCGAATGTAACAAAACAGAAACCTTACATTGAACCGAACCGTCTGAAGTCCAAGATCTGCTTGGATATTCTTTAGCTAAACGTCTCACGATTTGATTCTGAAAAACGATAAAAAAAATAGTTTACTATAAATTCATTCAATTATATTATGTATGGGATAACCCTTTGGAGTTGTTTTGTATGGAGAATCCACCATTTTGTTTACAACCGCCCACAATTAATTACTCCGCATTGCTGATGATAATAAATACAGGAATTAATGTCGCAGAACATGTTTCGAGATTGTAGTTTAGCTAGTACCTAGCCATACGGTTAGTGGGTGAGTCTGAGTGCATTGAGTGCGTTATGTAAAGTTAACCACATGGCACCATGGTATTTTGAGTTTTACCAAACATTTCACTTTGGTTAACCACTAAACGTGAACATGATTTAACAGATAAACACTCGCTACACCAAAGCGCTGCGCTCAAGGTCTTTTTCAAGGATCAAGGATTATTTAATCTTTGGTATAAGAGTGGAAGAGCCACACAATTTGTTCGGTTACCGTTCAAGAATTGAATGGGCTGAATGCCGAACGAAATGTTTAGGTAGGTACCATGTTTGGCGTTTCGATTGGCCCGGTCCAAACTCTTGACTAGGGAAGCCAATCCCACAATCAAAATCGCGATCCCGCATCCCTGCGGGATTGAATTCAGCAATTCCGCGGATCCCGCGGGATTGGAATTTTTAATTTCTTTTTTGTTTTAAGTACCTAGTAATAAACATAATAATCGATCAAGTGCGAGTCAGACTTGCGCACCGAGTATGTCTTATATTTTTTTCCTACCTATGTAAATAGTTTGATTCCCGTATTGAGTTTCGAAGATTTTCCGAATCGCAAAAATAATAATATTTTTTAATGAAAACTTACGATTTTCATATAATTAATAATCAACTGATTTTATAGAACAAACTAATAAGATATCTAACGGACCTTCATTTACTTAGTAAAGGAAATTTACGTGCTGGCAATAGGGACAGGACTCGCACAACAATATGAAATAGAAATTCAAAAATTATTTAGCTGCAAGGTAAAATCGAAAACAAAATAATTTGGTATTTTCCATACAAATTCTTTAAAAAATGTCACGAGTTCCATGAAAAGTTGTTTCATCACTTTTTCATGAGGATGAGCTGAGTGAGCTGGGTCTAATAAATAATCAAAACGGCGGCGGCAGGTCGTCGGAATCCAATTTTGTTATAGGTACAAAACTTCAATCCCGCAGACGTGCGTGATCCTGCATGAGTAATCCCGCGGAAAAGGTGCGGGATCCCGCGCTTGCGTGGTTGGATTCCCTACTCTTGACCAAACAGATAGCCAAACGTGGTAAACGCTACTCCCTTTCTTCTCCTAAAACTGTTTTTCCGAAAATCATTATCCATAACACGTTTGCTATAAACTTCAGTAACCATAATGTTCAAAATCCCGAAATTTTGTCTAACATAATTATCTTTAGTTCTAAAAGTATTCTGTCATAATATCGAGAACTATAATAATTGAATCTCCTAATTTTACATGACCTAAAGTCATATGTCCTAAGTTTTGTGTTAAATAATGTGTATTATTCCGAATGTTCATTTATAATATTTTTTTTAGTCCTAAAACATTTGGTAAAAATTAGGTTTCAGTGACAGAAACGAATCGCTGTAAATCCGACTCCACACAGTCTATTCTGCTCTACCCCTAGAGTGTAATTTAAAATCACGTAGGCGCGGAGGGGCGAGGCGGCCCGTGAGTTGAGGAGCAGGTGGTGAGCGTTTAACCCATCTGCGACGATAAACTCGCGTGGGACCGCCGGAGCTCCGCAGCACCGGAGCCGTGACAGAAACCATGCCTGCTGCATGTTGCATGCTCGCTTGCATGCTGCATGCTTGCTTGCATACCGCGTGCTTGCTTGTATGCTGTATGCTAGTTTGCATGCTGCATGCTTGCTTGCTTACGAAAACCACATGTTCACAATCAACTGCTTTATTGGTTGTAATGGTTGAACTGAGTGGGGCTGATGCACGCGTCATGCTCGTGAACGGGTGCCGTCAGTTGAGACTGGTCATCTCTTAGCTGCCAGTGACTTAATTCAATTTCAATTTTTTTTTTTATTAGTTTTTACTTTATTCTTTTAATTATTATTACTTATCTACATTGTGCTCACATATTAGAAGCGACAAGAAATATGTAACCAAGATTTATGTAACTCATAATATGATTTAAAAGAGTGTCCATGGAGTTTCTTGCACGTTCTTCTCCATAGAGATCTACGCTTTGGAACGTGCAATTTAGCTTCACTTGTATTTTTTTTTTGACTGACCGACATTTTGACAATTCAAAAGTGCCTGTAATTGGTCTATTTGAAATAAACGTTTCTGATTTCTGATTGAGTACATGTATAATATATATTTATTTATGTATAATTTGTTCTAAGAATATTATTATTATAAATAAACATTATGCAATTTGAATTTAGGACTTATAACTTTGATTGAAAACGGTTTTATGTCTTTTGTATATTATTGATTGTAATATTTATGACAAACGGATTTAGGACATATTCTATTTAGGGATTTAAATTTTATGGCATGTGATATTATGTGATATTAAGTTCGGGTAACTTATCATTCGGACAAATGATGATTAGGACAAAAAAAGTTAAGTATAGCATTTTAAATTATGGATAAAAAATTTAGGTGACACGAACCGTGGTAAACGTTTCGGTCGCGTTGACTTAAAAACAACTCGCAATAGGCACTCAGACAACGAGCTTGTATATCGCGGCATTATTTAAAGTAATCCGTTGTAACAAACAACATCCTCGTCCAATAATATTATATAATTTTCACACACGATAAAAGGCTTGTCCGTGAGACAATCAAACATTCTTAAATGTGAAAACCTGTTTAATTTACGCTACAATTTTATTATATAATAAAGGATATCTTAATTCACACAATAGGTACTGACGGTACGGTATACACATAACTCTCCGCAAACCGTCGTTTATACAAATAGAGAATTCATACCTTTGTGTTTTCGAAACGATTCATAAATGTTTTGGTTTATAAACTCGAAGGAAAACGTGTTGAACGTCACTAGTTGCAAAACCTATAATTATCATAGTTAATATTAGTACAGTACGTCATATTAGAAGTGAGAATTTATCGGTACATTATTATGATACCTTATGTGTGGCGATATGATAAAGTTTGGGAGGCGTCAAAGATAGGAAGCAGTCAGCCACTAGGTAAATGGGTATAGCGTGAGTTTGTTGACCCGAGGCAGTGTGACGATGAGCCGTTGGTGGGGCAGGTCGCGGTCGGGAAATACTCGACATAATGCCACGTAACACCCCAAGGTCTCCGAGCTTGACACACAATACCTAGCATTGACAGCACTCACTCCACACGAAATATATTTGCAGATCGTGTTGATTGTACCTATGTAGGTACGCCTGATTTTACGCCTAAAATAATCTGTTCCATTTCTTGTTCCCGTTTGTAAGTCCGAATAATAAAATGCAGTCATGTTAAATTGTCATTCGTTGGTAAGACAAAATATTTTACAATGCACACATCAATATGAATCAGATGAAGTAATATGCAAAAGTAAATAGTCTAATTGCATTCAGTTCATATAACAAGAACAAGACGGTCTCGATACATGCCTACCTACCTAGGTATCAAGGTACTGGTTACAAAGTAACATCTAGTATTTAGGTATTACCAATATGTTCCAGTCTGTTCTTGGCGTGCTCTAATATATATAACATAATAATGTAATAGTGAAGATAATGAAACACGTGTTCAACAGTTTGCATTAATTATGTACCTTTGTAGTTATGTCATCAATCATCTCATCATATCTATAGATACCAATGCTTGGTACGTCAATTTTTATATTACTTACGAAAAAAAAAATGATCCTCGGATTATTATCTAGACTAAGCAATAACTATCTACAAAAGCTATTTTTTTTTAATCGTTTAGTGATCAGGAATTTAGGATAACATCTAAGTATCAAAATTGAGCTAATCCTGAAATAAAGATGCAAAAATAAGACAATATATGTGGTTAGAATAAAGTAAGAAGGTATAAATATGTAGTTACATAACTCCTACATTTTTAATGTAAAAAATAAAAAGAAAGACTAGAAGTCTGTACCCACTAAAATCTATTCAAAAATTCTTGACGTAAAGGTCCAGAAACTAATAAGTAATATCTTCGTCACTTATTGTTGATTTTCGGAGGTACTAAATCGTGTACTAAATACTAGTTTTATCAGAATGCTGAAATTCGTTATAGTTTTGGCGTACAAGCGTGGCCCCGTCTTTATAACGCGTTATAATGGCGGGGCCAACAATATCATGAAATTCCGTTTACACCGTGTGAGGTACAAAAAATTCAGGAAGGGTACAAAATAGTACTAAAACGTACTAAATATACGTGGTAGAGTCATTCGAATACAAGAGTTGGTCCCGCCATTATGACGTTTATTCCAATAAAAAAAAATTCTTAAATTTAAAAGTAGATATTTGATAAAAGGTTAAATTGGCATCACGGTCGTCTTGCCAGTGCCACCGTCGTCAGCCAGATAGGACATTATCCAAACAGGTTGCAAAAAAACAAAACTTAAATTTAACAAATATTCTCGTTTATATTCAAATTAATTTAAAATAATTAAAACAAAACCTTACGGTAGTGTTTGCACAATATAGTATTCAAGTTTATGATTTCATAGGTTATAAAATACATATAAGATGACTGTTTAATTATAGATAACAAAAATGACTTCCTACTTTAACGTAGCATCGGAAAGACAGTATCTATACACAGAACGTCGTAATTAAGTTTATTTGTGTTTGGCTCACACGCTACAACCGCATTTTTTTAACGTCTAAAATAAGTGGTTGTATAACAAACTCACTATTAATGTTATCCTTCAAGTTAATGGCGACAGAATGATCAGCGTTAAGTTTTTTATTATTATACGTAAAACATGTTAATACATTCACACACAACATTCTATAATATTACCATTGTTAGTTACCAGTAGCGCCATCTTCACTTAATGTCTCAGTATCAAGTAACCAAAGAATGACATTCTCTGAGATAACGTACACAACGTTATTCGTCCCGTTAACGTTGTAGTGTATATTATTTTTCACAGATGGCGTTAAATAATCATAAAAAGTGATAATGCTCGAGTCTCGACCTAGCGGTATTGACGATTCTGATGAAATTGTATTCCAAATGGACGCATGCTTTTTGTGAAGGTAATTTGGTTAGCCTTATAAATCTAACAACTATAAACAAAATGAATGCATTTGAGAAGAAGATTTGGAAGTTAACGATAACAGTAAATAGCCTGGCTGCTCTTGAGGAGCATCATTATTTGTTATTTTAGTTAAATTTCTTTGAATAAGTCTTGTATAGTGTTGATGTTAATAGCAGCGATTATCGCGCAGCACGATCTGCCTGAGGTAGCGCCTGCGCCTGTCGCCCGCAGCGCCGTCGTCAACCAGTCAGACACTCGTCATTTCGATGTAATAACGAGCAGTCGTGTCGCTACAGGGCTCATTGTA
This sequence comes from Mythimna impura, assembly GCA_905147345.3. Taxonomy (NCBI): domain Eukaryota; kingdom Metazoa; phylum Arthropoda; class Insecta; order Lepidoptera; family Noctuidae; genus Mythimna; species Mythimna impura. The sequence continues at coordinate 17,157,400 of LR990353.1, read as the reverse complement.
GTTCACACGAAAGCCCTTAATAGTGCCTTTTCAAATGTAGTCCTTTGGTGTTTTTCAGCGCAAAGGCTTAATATCTGAATTTCGAGAGGAAAATCGATGAAATCGTAAGTACCTTGTCATTATTTTTCCATTATTTCTCAGTAAGTCATTGAGCATATTGCACAATTTAACGTAGTTTTCCGGATATAATGGCTTTTCCGAGAAAATGTTGATATCAATTATGTTACGTACGTAAGTTTCTATACTAGAATTCATTGCCCGTAACTTTCTCTACATCAAGATGAAGCGACGCTTATGAGAACAACAGAAACGAAAACAATTTTAATATCTAATGCTCGAGTTATAACAACTTTAAAATATATTATATGATCTATACCATGTGTAAGTCATTCATGAATAAAAAGTTTGTCAAAAGCGTGATGCCGAATACGAACGAACGGAGGGGAGGATATTTGTGTCACAATGGAGTCTAGACGCACGGCATCTGACCCCAAATCAGTTATGAACCGAATGGCTCCGAACATTGTCCCCTAAACGTGCACGTGGTCTTAAGATATATATAGACTACGCCATGAAGCAGCCGACGACGTGCAAACTTATTGCTGTTAAAACGAAACATGTTCATCTTGCTTCAGCATTTTGAGGTCAAATGCTCGAAAACTCCTCGTTTGTGAGGAGTTTTCGAATAGAATACGCGTTCAGGAAACTCGTAATCTGCCTCTGCCTTGAAATAAAATGCCATTTACGTTTGGTAACGGTGCTTCGCTAATTAGCTGCCTGCGTTACGGCTCGGTTAAACCACATTTACTTTGTACATTATTGGTTCTGTTGCTAGGTGATAAGATTGGTCGGCCTGATAAGCAAACGGCAATGATTCATGGTGCTGAGCAACTTGTCAGAAAATTCCGGAAATTACTGTCCATGGAATAAGTAAATAGCTCTACCGAATCTGTGGAAGTATTTAAACATAATTACAGGCTGTGGAGGATAACTGATATTTTTTTCTGTATTGGGATTTACTCTAATGATTGCATATTGAAGAGAGTAACCTCAAGGGAAAATAATTCCAATGAACACGTATCGCTCGCATGATATCTAGATACTTACACGAGACACGGTAATGATTAATTATTCATGTAATAAGAGTTCAATAACGTCTTGTGTCGATCTGTAACTGCTTTGTTGGTCTCGTGGTTATAAGTGCGACTGCTAATAGTAGGGTCCAGGTTCGATTCCCAACAGTGTTATAGGGTTGTTCTATTAGGAATTACTCTGTAGCTGCCCGGAGAGCACGTAAAGTAGTTGGTCCTGCATCTGATGTCCTCAGTCGTGTCGTCCCAGCGCACATGCTTGAGAACTATAATATTTCCTGCGTTCCTGGCTAATGAAATTGGCTACCATGATAGAAATTGATTCTCAGGAGGATTATTATACATAAGCTAATTGTAGTAGAAATTCAGATATATTACTGCTCTTTAGAGTAATATTTTATTTATTTTAGGAAACTCAACAGTTTATTTATAAAGTTACATGAGTTAAGAAGGCCCATCCCACTATCAATGAACAGCCCAATGCAACTGCCTGAAAGTTACTAGCATGTAAAAGTGAGGTCTACACACGCTGCACAGTGATAGCGAAATGATGACAATAATCACTTATACCAATTACAGAGTTTCACGGTATTTATAAAACTAGGTTAACTAGAAAATGGTGTAAGGAAAGAATAAAAAAAAAAAGATTGAAAGGATAAAAATACACCATTAGGGAATATAATTACAATTCAATCAGGTGAAGAACAAAATATTAAATCGTGAAATCTAAACAGTACCTACGATTCAATTTACATTCAATAATTAGAGCTAGCGCGAAATGAGTTACGGTACAATTTGTCTACTAAATAATATCTGCTTAACTTGTTTCCGATATGATTGTTTGGATAAATTAAATATATCGACATTTTCAAAATACTCGGAGTATATGCGAGGCAGTCGGGACATAACAGCGTTTCTCCCATATTTTGTGCGGCAGCCAGGGATACTGAATAACTTTGTATATCTGGTACGTGTTTTAGAGGTACAGAAATTTATACATGACAGCAGATCACTGCTATCCAAGTGACCTCGCAGGATATCAAAGAGAAAAAGCATGTATAACATTTTACGCCAATCCACAAGGGGAAGTATATCGTAGTGTTTGAGTCTAGAGCATAGGAATCATGACGTCTACGGGATTTGAAATTAAGGAACTTTTACAATTTTAGTCCAAAGTCCATAACAGCTATCTAGCATTAACTAATATATCATCCATAACGCCACAAAGAAACTAAAATTCAAAATCTTGCATCGCGGTATTCGATTTCTCCACGCGATTATAATATATACAACAGTCCGAAACCAACTGTGGGGCAGTTGACCTGAACCAGACACAACACCCGTCTAGACGGAGGATCCTTCCTTTTTAAAAGACGTACGTGGGACTTTACACCCTGCTACGCATATCTTTATAACATTAACACAAGCATCAGGTCCGTACACGTGCTTGTAGTTTTATTTATAAAGTGTGTAAACTTCACTTACTGCGAGTGTCATACAACAAGGAAAATGTTTCGGTCTGTACAATTGATTTCCGCTGTGTATGTTATCGATAAGAATCGACAACCACGGAAATCAATATAGTTTGTTATTGCAAATCAATTCGTTAATGAAATGATGTAACGACCTGTGGGACATGCTTACGTCGCATCGTTATTTGTTAGCCGTGTATGTATTTCGTGAGTGCAATGAATTGATTTCTTCTAATTGTAGAAAACTATCCGAACTAACCCGAGACTATCTCTACAAACCCGTGGTCCTAGGACGCAAATGGCAACAGAAGTACACGGATGTGGTTTGAGTCAATAAAAGTCTGATACGCCTTTCAACTCTGCCCTGGAGTGTTAGAAGTCGAATTGGATAAATTCCAACCTCAAAAAAAAACTTCATCATAATTTTCGTCATTTTGTACCCTTTTTTTGACTAAAGCCAACCCGGGTTCCATCAGTTGCTCTTTGCGTTCTAAGGCCGCGTTGACTCTTACAAAAAATTCTCGCAACCCCGGCAGGTATAAGCTCTAGAGGTCTCCATTAATCATACTGACATATCTTTGAGACGCTCGACGTTCATAGAACACAACACACTGTCGACCCGCGCCTGGTCTTTATAGGACGGCGAGCTGCCCGTTGCTTGCAAGCCACGCTTCATTTTTTTGCCCTTATTTTAGGCATTTGAGGTCAGCACAACATATTTTGTACTTCATACTTCTTAGTCACCATCTTAGCAGTCACCACCTTTTTAGACATAGGCAGCTTTAATTATAAAACTCGCTGACCAAACGAAATCGTCTTCCTTCTTCTTAAATACCTCCTGATTCTTCTTCTTCTTCTTCTAAGCAGTCATGAACTCTTAACAGAGTGGTCGTAGTCTTGTTTCGGTCGTGTCTTGCACTACTTACTGATAAGCGGATTCTAAATTCAAATAATTTATAGAATATTTTGTTTAGAACGGTTTAAACTAACCTAATGATGTTTTTTTTTTTTTTTTAATTCATATAAACCAGTGCTTGACTGCGATCCCACCTGATGGTAAGCAGCGATGCAATCATTGATGGTGAGGCGCACTAGTTTATTAAGAGCCTATTCACTCTAGCCTTGAAGACACCTAAATTATAGTTGGACGGGAAGACCGCAGCAGGCAAATTGTTCCAGTCCTTCGATGTACGCGGTATAAACGACGAAGCGAAACGCTTTGTCCGGACCGTTGAAGTTTCAACAACGTAAGGGTGGATACTCGCCGTACGTCGGGTTGTCCGATGGTAGAAAGGAGATGGCGGAATCAAGTCATGCAATTCCCGCGCACACTCTCCAAAATGCAACCTGTAAAATACCGATAGGCTGGCTACCCTGCGCCTGTGCTCGAGGCTTTGTAGATTGGACTTAACCAAATCTGGATCCCCAATTAGCCTCTTCGCACGCCTTTCCACTGAGTCCAAAGCTGCTAGATGGCATTTTGCAGCACCAGCCCATATGTGACTGCAGTACTCCACACACGATCGGACCTGTGCTTTGTATAACATCAGAAGCTGTCCCGGTGTGAAGTACCGTCGGACCTTTGCAAGAACGCCTAGTTTTCTAGCAGCTACCTTGGCTTTGGACTCAATGAACCGCCCAAAATTGAGGTCTGAAGAAATTTCAACTCCCAAGAGCTGAAGGCGGTCGGTGCACTCCAGAGATACATTCTGAAAAGACATAACATTCTGAAAAGACATAACATACATTCTTTTTTACTAAGAAGGTTCGTCATCTTTGACACAGCTATTCCATCGTTCTTTGGTTTACCTTTACTTTTTACAAAGCCATCGGCATCATCTATTATTTTAACTTTTTCACTGCACTGACAAATACCGTGGTCATTTTCATTATTAATCTCGACTCATAAACAACTATTATATTCAATGTTTTGTTTGCTTTTATCCTGAACATTGGAATGTTATTATAATTCAGCTGATATTGTTTTAAATTATCTTTCATCATTCATTGTTATTCCCGTTCTGAGAAATAATAAAGGTTTTTACCTGTCTCATAATTAGCTTGTATTATTCAATGCTTACCGCGAGATCCTAAACCAGTCGGCCATTCTTCCTTACAAACATAGTATGACAATTACTTTTCGGTTTACATTTTAAACTAATTAGATAACATATAAAAAAAACGAATTTACCAATCAATCAATCGGTCTCGTCATTACCTAGCCCTGTATGAAAACAAAATAGTAAAATAATATTGACTTGAAAGTTATGAGCGTTGAAATTTCCATATTTTAACGCATTTTTAGGCATAAATAAATACAGTCTGAAAATGACAAAATGGTAATCATACCGGAATAGATTAATGGCGAAAAATTCAAATAATTTTATTTTTAAATTATACATTCAAGTGCTTTTTCATAATATCCATATGCCCAAAGGTCTGTTTATACACGTTTTGTTCGTTATAAATTATCGTGCTTATCACGGGAGTATAACGAACCTTTAATCCACGGCTTTAATCCAATACCGTCAATAAAAGAAATTAAAAAAAAAAACTGTTTTTAACGCAATCTGCATTAAAAACAGTTTTTTTGAAAAATATAGTAAACTTAGCGCTCGCGCTCAGCAAACAGATGGCGTGAACAAACAGTTTTTTTGAAGAATTTCGTTTAGTGAGGGTATTGTATTAAATGTGCCATATGTCCGTCCACGTCTCTTACTGATCATAGTGTTTATAACTTTTGCTTATAATGTTTGATGAGGTAGCATGCATTTTAACCGCGCCTATCGACAAGTCTGATCCGTCGCGTGCCGAAGTACATCTTTTACTATATCTAAGGTGCTACTAATGAGCTGAAACTCGGGTACCTTGAGTCGAGGTTAAGGCTTCGTCAAGATCAGGATCATTATCATTATTTCAGCCGATGGATGTCCACTGTTGGACATACCTAAGCCTCCCCCAAGTGTCGCCAAAATGAATGGTCCTGTGCGTCTCGCATCTATCGAATGTCTGCGACACTCACCAGGCCATCGGCACCTTGTGGGAGGCCTTCCAATGCTGCGTCTTCCGGTACGCGGTCGCTACTCAGAACCTTTCGGCCCTTAGCTCATTTGCATCGTTCCGCCTGGTTTTTGCCCCTAAACCTAGACATTTTGGCTCTGAGATCATATCCTATCTTCCAGGGAAATTTTAGAATTTAGCTCTATTGTGATGGTCGTAGGTATGTATTTCTATTTCTACAATATTATGTATGTATAGTATATAGAATTTCAGAGGTTTAATTACAACATTGCGCCATAGTTCGCCATCCTGATTCAAACTTTGACGTGTTGTTAAGCATTAAGCAAGTAGTGTGTAACAGACAAGAAAAACTTAAGTCATGTTTATTACTGAACTGCAGGATTGGTCGAAAGAATTACCGCGGCCCTGGAACACAAAGGGTAATCGGAGGAACAAGGCTGGGTTTTAGTCAATATAAGTCTGACACTCCCTCTCTCTCTACCTAGATCAGAAGAAGTTATTTGATGAACCCATGCAAAAAAACATATTTTTTTTCGGTCGGCGACGGCTTAGCTGCGTAGTTTGCTGACCTTATCATTCCTGACCTAAACTTGATCTTATCTATCTCTTCTCTCTTTTACAGTCGTAGTGTGATTAGTTTAGTTGATAATTAGATATGTTTGTATATCATCTACTATTAAAAAACAGTCGACTTAATTATTTAGATTTTTTTTAATGGAAACAAAACTTAGATTAAGATTTTTACTTTATGTAAAGTGTATATGATCATATTTTTAATTTATAATCATAGTTTCAATAAAGTAATGTGTTTTAATATACCATTTCTATAATTTTGAGTACTCAAATACTGTAAACAATTTATCAATAACGTGACAATCCCCATTAAAGTTTGGTTTCTATTCACCCCGTTTTACGGTAAGTACCAGAACATCAACTGACTCAAACCATTTTAATCCTAAAAACCTCTTGTCTATACTTACATCAATAAAAAACAAATAACAGTTATAACCTTTTCAGTATCTTATTAATCTAATATTATGTTTGTTACTTCTTACCGTTCATAAGGATTAACGGATTTGAATAAAAATTGGCACACACCACGGGGGCCATGTCCTGAAATGTGACATAGGGTAGTTTTCGATTTTGACACGGGCGAAGCCGCTGGCAGAAACGTGTATTTTCTAAACAAATATTGTTGATCTGTAAATACCTAGAATAGAACAGAATAAACTTTATTGCACACCAAAATAGTAACAACTTTACAAAAACTTAACGCTGACAGCGAAGTCTACCAGACAACCTTAGGATCACCTAGTTCACTATTGTAGATTTGTATTCGATAAAAGCGAAAAATATAATGCCTTTTTACATTAGCGGTGTATGCCTGTGTGTTGCTACTTACGATTGACGTTTTCATTTCACAACATTGAGAATTCTTAGTTACCTACATTATTTTTCTATGGCCATGGTCGTAAGCTTGCAGGTGTTCCAGTTTTAAACGTTATAATAGTTTTACGTAAATGGTAGAAACCTATTGGATTTTTTTACATTGTGAAATCGAAACAGTATAGCTCGCGTTTCTATATTGACAAAGTAATGTTAGCTCTACATTGCATTGAAATGTATATAATTTTTCATAATGTTGTTATTATTAACTTTTGTACATTTAACTAGATTCTGTCAAAGGCTTCACCCGAGTGAAAGTAGCAAATTGTCCCAAGGGAACATACTCCTGGGATAAAAACTATATAGTATGTGCTATTCCAGAACACAGTCTACCCGTGTGCTTACCAAATCCGTTCAGACGTTTGAGCGTAAAGGAGTAACAAACATACACACATTTATTATACACTAGCTTCTGTCAGCGGCTTCGTCCGCGTAAATATAGGTTTTTCCACTTTGGACCACCTTTTCATCCCCTTAGGGGGTGAATTTTGGAATATCCTCTCTTAGAGCTCGCCTGCGTCACAAAAAGAAGCTTTGTGCAAAATTTCACGCTCCTAGTCCCAGTAGTTTCGGTTGTGCGTTGATATGACGGTCAATCAGTTTCTCCTTTTATTTATATAGAAGAAGATATACACAGTGACGGATTAACCCTTAATCAAATTAAGCAATTCCCTAGGGCACCACGTCTGGGGGGGCACCAGAAGAAGCACAAAAAAAACCGTCCTTAGGGCATCACGTCTCACTCTCATGTCATCAAAAAATATACCAAAAAAAGTTTCTAGGACTAATTTGAAAATTCGCGGGTTTTAAGTTGACATAGAGTCCGACCTAGAGTCATAACCACGGTAATATTATCTATACAGTATTGTAACTCGGCCGTATCTTTGAAATAAATGCCTACAGCCGCGCGGTACGTAAACATGCGATAGGGCTGCCCGCACTATGGCTGCCCGCCTCCAGCATTTTAATTACATTTGCCTACTTTGTGTTTCCATTTAGTATTGTGATTGTAAATATACTTTTTTTATATAAACAAATAAAATACTTTGTGAATTGAATAGGAAGTGTTCAATATTTGCGACCGAAAAATATTTGCGCCTCGACTGAGACGTACCTACGAAATGCTTTATTATTAAATTTTAAAGTACAAAAATCCGCATTCTAAAGCATAATTAAAAATTGTTTTGGGAAACATGGACAAGGTGGAGAAAAAGGAATATCTTTTACTTGGTTATAGATACCTGCAGCTACTTTACAATTTATATCTTTGGTTTTAAATGAAGAATTCATGCAACCAAAAACAGCACAATATATCCTACTCGTCATATTAAATATATAAATTATTATAAATATGTACCTGAACTTATTTTTATTGAAAAAATCGCGCGGCACAGACGCGACTGTCTGCATCCCGAGCGCACCTCGAGATCGAGGCGCGTAGGTATAGCTCGCGTTTCGTCCGTTTGTATGAAGTTGGAATACTGTATAGATAATATTACCGTGTCATAACCCCGCTCCCGCTTGCCCACTCGCTGCCCGCTAGTGCATTCGGCAATTCAAATGCACCGGAATAGCGATCAGCCAATCACAAACCACCCATACCCCGCGGCCCCCCCGCAAATCTGTATCAATCAAATGTTTTGTTTTTTGAGTAATTGTGCCAGCCGGTTTCTATGCATACGTAATAATAGGGGTTAAAGTATGAAATTGCCGTTTTATTGTAATAGGTACTTCAAAGTGACATAAATAAAACATTCATGGTTTGAGATTTTTAAGTGAAGCTTTTTTCACATAGTAGATACCTATGAAGTTCTTCTTTTAAAAAAAACTTTTTACAAAAAAAAAAAAAATAACCGACTACACTAAAAAAAACACTAAAAGAATCAAAATAACTTTAATTACGTAAGTCGGTGTCTCTCGGTATTTTTTGTTTCTTATTTAACATCGACTTCCGAAATTATTTTTTTATTTCACACTTTTTAGTTGCGATACACTTATAACCAAAGTCATGACAATTCCAATTAACCCAAACACTGCTAGGTAACACTGTTTTATTATGAAGTTCCTGTGTCTACCTTCCGGCTCCATCATCAGATCAGTTCGATAGTACCTTATAGCCAAAGTGCATCTCATGACAATTCTAATAAGCCCAAACACGGCTAGGATACATTGATTAATTACTGAGTTCCTGTGCCTACCTTCCGGCTCCATCATCAGATCAGTTCGATAGTACCTTATAGCCAAAGTGCATCTCATGACAATTCCAATAAGCTCAAACGCGGCGAGATTACATTGATTAATTACGGAGTTCCAGTGCCTACCTTCCAGCTCCATTATCATCATCAGTTCACTTCGATGATACCATTTTCAACATAACTATTCAGAACCATTTATTTATTTGTATTGTCATAGTCGCTTAACTGTCTTCATTGTGATATATTAATGTGAGTACGAAGTTCCGTTGGTCATTTCTGGTCTTCTTCAACGAATGTTACTTTTTGACTGTAAATGCTTAAGTTCTCGATGAAAATACCAAAATAACTATATGGTTGCCTATAATATTTGAGGAATTCCCTCGATTCCTCATGAATTCATCATGAAAACTGGATTTTGAAAAAAATGGGACCATTCTGGAGGCCTCCCTCTCCCTCTCCATCCATCCACATGTAAATTCATAACTCTTTTAGCAACATGCGCTTCATCCCTCCTCTTCACATGACCATAGATCAATCATCATCATCATCATGGAGAGGGAGAGGGAGGCCAAAGAAAAGATGGATGGATTATGTGAGAAGTGATATGAAAGAAAAGGGAGTTAGTGATAGCGTGACGTGTGAAAGGACAGAATGGTAGAAAAAAACGTGTTGCGCCGACCCCAAATAAAACGGGACAAGGGCAGGAAGATGATGATGATGATGATGGGACCAATCTGGAAGCATATCCTCTAAGGGAAAAAAAATTGCCAATCGGTCAATAAACGACGGATTTCTGAGGTAACAAACATAATAAAAATAATTAAATAAATACAACCGAATTGATAACCTCCTCCTTTTTTGGTAGTCGGTTAAAAAATGTGCAACATTCGATTATCGGCTTTCAGTTGTTTTTTATTCAGCTTAGACAAGAAAGATAGATACTTCGAAAATTCGACTGATTTTTGAATGCGAGTTCCGACGCGGAACTAGCGCGGCAGAAACAGCTCACAATATCAATGTTGCGTTTGGAGAGGGGACTGCTAATAAACGCACCGTGCGATTTTGGTTTAAACGCTTTCGTGATGGAAATTTTGATTTGAAGAACGAACCACGTGGAAAACCGCCTACACTGGTGAATAATAATGAATTGAAAGAGATGGTGGAAGCCGATCCGAGCCAAACTACCCAGGAATTAGCGGCATGGTTTAACGTTACCTTACCAACAATAAAAAAATATGAAAAATGGGTGCCTCATGATTTGACTGATCTGCAGAAAGAAACGCGTGTTAAAACTTGTGTTGCCTTGTTGAATCGATACAGAAATGAAGGAATATTGGATCGAATTGTGACATGTGATGAAAAGTGGATTCTTTACGATAACCGTAAGCGAAAAATGCAATGGCTGACCCCAGGTCAAACGCAGCAACAGTGTCATAAAGCAAAGCTTACCAATAAAAAGGTAATGGTAACTGTTTGGTGGTCTCAGCATGGTGTTATTCACTATAGTTTTCTCCGATCTGGTCAAGCAATAACGGCAGATGTCTACTGTGCCGAATTTCGAACAATGATAGCAAAACGAGCCCTGACTCATGAATCAATCTTCACCATTATTAATTTTAATTTTAATTATCATGGAGCAACAATTGCTCCATGATAACGCGAGACCTCATACAGCACGAGAAAGCATTTTAACACTACAAGAACTGCAATTAGAAACCATTCGTCACCCTCCGTATTCGCCAGACCTTGCTCCAACGGACTACCATTTTTTTTCGTGATTTGGACAATTTTCTACTTGATAAAAAGTTTTCTTCTCAGGAGGCAGTACAAGATGCTTTCACTCAGTTTGTCGAATCTAGATCACCAGAGTTCTATCGCAAAGGTATAAATGACCTTCCTATTAGATGGCAGCAATGTATAGATAATAATAGTAATTATTTTCATTAAATAAATACTTATGTGAAATGAAAAAAAAAAAACAATTTCAATTTTTCAGTACAAATCGGCAATTTCATACTTTAACCCCTAATAAATAAATTATGCTTTGGTTTTTATTGTTGTCGCACCTACTCCACTTAAAAGGTACGTTACATCTCATCACCTTATTTTACAAAAAAAAAAAACTATTGTTTTTATGCGGTATAGGTCTAAAGACCGATTCTAGTTGACATACCGATGGGGGGGCCCACATGCGTAGATTGCTTAGGGCATCAAGTAGTCTTAATCCGTCACTGGATATGCATACAAACTTTGGTCTTTATAATAATAATATTATATTAAACTAGCTGTGCCCCGCGGTTTCACCCGCGTTTTTCTCGTTTCCGTGGAAATACCGAGATAAATATAGCCTCCCTCAATAAATGGACTATTGAATATTTAAACAGTTTTCGTATCAGATCAGTATTTCCCGAGATTACCGCGTTCATAACAAACAATCAAACTTTTCAGCTTTTTATTATTAAGAAAAATATAAATTAAGTTAAATTGTATAAGTCGCAGGCAATAGCATCTGTTCGACATTCAGCCAGACACATAAGAATTACGACTATAGGCGGGAGTGTCCGTCCACTTTAAACCGGGTTAAAATATTATTTTAAAGTACTTCTGAGTAAATTATATTTTTCGTTTTATATTCTTGTGGCAGAAGAATATATTGATTGTTTCCGCAACCTGATCTTGACAACGCGACATATAGTTGGCCGTGCGAAGAACAGTCTTGCCGTAAATCTAATCCTACATATTTAAATGTTTGCCCCTGTGATTTATTTATCGTTACGGCAAAAGATAATTTAATTGGGAATTGGACTCTTTTAAAATGAAAAGGCAAATCATTTGGAATCATTGGGATCCGAGGTATAAGTACTGTTTGACCAACCGCTGGACCAGTCAAAACTGTTGCAACGATCACGTTACGTTACATAAATTTGGTGGCTTAAGATTTTTAAGTAAAATAATTGGGGCACCAATTTTTAACTTGAGAGAATGTGGGGGGAGGCCACTCGGGTTTAAAGAATTAAGAAATTCCTGTGGATAATGGACTGCATCTTCTTGATCTCATCAACAAATATATTTCGAAAAAGATTATTACAGGATTTTATGTTGATAAAAAACTCTATGGCCCATAACTCATTAATAGGTACCAACTCTTAACATCTTACACACGTGATAACTTTTAAACGAAATATCCGATTGAGATGAAACAAAAAGTATTTTACTTCTACATAAATACTCTTGATAACATAATGCTTAATTTCGATAAAGATTAATATTACGATACATATTTAACGTAGTTTTTTTTCTTCAGACGATTTAATAATTATTTTGAACACAAAATCGGTTATTGTGATTAAACCATGATAGCTAGATATATGTTCTTGCGGACTTTTTTGTAGGTCTTAATGGGATCTACAAACCCGTAGTACATTATTTTGTTCTATTGTCAATAGTTTTTGCAGCGCACGCAAAAATAGGTTTTCGATTTTACACCTTGTGTTACAAAATAGCAATTTTATTACGGATCCCTAATTTTGAAAAAAAAAAAACATAGCCTATAGCCTTCCTCAATAAATGGACTACCCAACACTGAAAGAAACATTCAAATCGGACCAGTAGTTCCAGAGATTAGCGCGTTCAAACAAACAAACAAACAAACAAACAAACAAACAAACTCTGCAGCTTTATAATATTATATAGTATAGATAAATACTAGCTGACCCGTCAAACGTTATTCTATCCATATAAATTATCAAATAAATCGAACGCAAGTATAAATCGGAAGAAAAATACTAAAAACGCGATTAAAAAATGGGGGTGGGAGGGTGAAAAATGCTTTACGACTTATTCTCAGACCTAACAAATTACACGACACAAAAATCGGTCAAGCTCTTTCGGAGGAGTTCGATAACAAACACTGTGACATGAGATTCTTACAACAGACGTTGTCCTGTCCGAAAGCTGGGTATCCGTAAAAAAAAATTGAGACCCCATTGTATCGCCACCTACCGGATCCTATTGTATTTTTAAACCATCCAGGGACCCACCCAAATATACACACAAAGTTTCAACTAACTCGGTCAAGCCGTATAGTTAGAATTAGTTGACAAACACACGTATTTTGTCTCCCTCATAACAATTCACAAATAGAGAGATGAAGGATGACCTAATATTTGACTAATTGCCGTGTATTAATGACACATACTGCGGCATATGAAAACATACGTACAGCGCATCAATTACGTAGTTTATCTGGAAAAATCTTGCCATGATGAATGTTAAAATATCGCCCCTTTTTAGGAAGAACATCGTAAGCGACAGTTTGCTTTTTTTGCAGGAATGGGTTTTCTCCTCCGTAATTAAAAAAATAATTATGAGAAAATCATTTACAAAAATAAATAACTTATTATTCATATAACTATTGGCCTAACAAAATAGTTGCTATTAACATATTAACCCATTCCTGCAAAAAACACAAATTATCGCATAGGTATGTTCTTCTTGAAAAGGCTCTATATATGCTCTACAAATGGATGCTGGTTACTAACATTACTTAAGGAGTTCTCTGTAAGCTGACTGTATATTAGAGACTCTCTATAAGTAAAAGTAATGAGCTCATTTTCGTTTTCGATGCCTCTCAAGGCACTATTTGCTGGGCCCAGCAGTGGCGTAACTAGTCCTAATGGGACCCTATATCAAATATTTTTGAAGTTTGTTTTTTTTTTTGTATAAAATAGCTTCTACTAGCAAAGAAATAGTGCCTTAAGAGGCATCGAAAATGAAAATGAGCTCATTTAATGGATCATTCAGAAGGTGCCTACTAAAATAGGTTGAGTTTTTATTGTCGTCTTGTATGTAGAAAATGCTGAAGCGAGAGGAGCGTGCTAAAAACTAAACAGAGTATCATATATTCATCATTCATTCACTCCTGGCCTTTTATCAGAATGAAAATTTAAGATTGTGGATAACATGTTACGAATTTAGGCATAATGTCGGGGCCTCTGTACCTCGGGGGCCCCGTATCATTGATACGGCTGATACGGTGGTAGCTACGCCTCTGGTGCCCAGATAGGAATTTTTCGTGGACATGATGAATAAATTCAAGTTAGAGTTACCAAGATGAGACTGTCCACACGAGCTTCATAGACGCGTATTCCTCATTATAATAATACGCTTGGTGTACGCTTGCTCACAGCTTTACATACAAAACTATGAAACTCTGTCGACGAAACGTTTCGTCGACAGAGTTAGTTAGGAGTCGTATCTGTGGACAATTGGCCTTAATCAAATCACATACGCTCCTTTTGAAAAGCTAGTCTTGATAGTGTCATTAACACCTATCAATGTCACTTTTGTCTTAATTAAGAAAGAATATCAGACGTATACTTCGCGCGTATGTGAATGACGTCACATCAGCATTTTCTTGTCTCTTATCAGTCGCCGGAAAATTATTTGTCTCAGGGTCTTGTGACACCGCCCATTATTTACCCAGTCATGCGTCACACACACCGTAAGTGTTAAATGAAAAAAATATTCTAGCATTTTAAACGAATGCCAAGTTTAAAGGGAAACCATGACGTATTAACGATCTATTCTAATAGTTCATTCATATTCTGAGGAGCGGGTCGTTCACTTCGCCAAATATCACTGGATGGCATTGGATTAATACCAACTACTTAGTCTGTGTAAATTCATAGAATTTTCTAAGATACATATCTATAGGTATCTAGTTCTACTTCAACTACTTACAGCAACAACAATTTGAAAGATGAAACTTTTTACTTTAAAAAGCTAAACAAATTATATAAGCGTAATGAAAATCGTCAGAACTTTTGTTTTTCCACGAGAAAACATTTTCCAACAATCACGTATAATTAGGGCAGTTTTAATTAAAACTTTTCATAATTATCCACGAAGGTTCACTACGGAACAACACGGCTTTATTTAAAACAAAATTATAAAAAAAACACGGCACGGTTTCGGTTCGCATGGCGACGGTCAAACGGAGTGTCAGTTAGCTTTGGTTATGATTATGTCATCTGATTACGTTGGTACCGCTACTTAGCAGTGGGGCCACCCTCAGAGTAACCCGCGCTACATTAATCGTCCTCTCATCTCGTGTCACAGACGTTTGTTTACGGCGACAGGTGATCACGGCGGCTAATCACTGCAGTGTCGGGTGACCGTCGCCCGCCGCTATGATACCTACACGTTAATATTATCAGACAACATTAAGTGGCCATCAGGTCGATAAGGTCGAACTCGTTTTTAATGTAACCGAGATATTTTTAACACACATTGCCGTTGCGAACTTGGAACGTGGAAAATCCTTGATGAGATTACTTAGGTATCTCTTATACTTTTATGTATCTATTTTTAGACATAACTAAACTGTTTGTGAAAGCCACTATTTTTAGAGCATAAAATAAACATTTATTTCGGTTGTCTGGTTCTCAGTCTTACAAAATAGGATGTAGAAAAATCTAATTTCCGAATATTTTTATTATAATGAAAATGAAGACAGGAAACTATTTTTAGTTTCTTCGAAAACTATTACAACTTTCTTTCAACTTTCTGAATATTTTAGTTGCGATATAGGTACCTACCGATACTTAATTATAGTGGAACGGAGCATTGTAACAAAAATTTGTAAGTTTTTCTGAAAAAACAAAAATTACAAAATAACTTTCAAGTTCGGAAGTCGGTGTTTTTTGTATTGTTGTTTTTTTTTTGGTTCGTTTCCTTTTAGATGGACAAAATACTCTTATTTACTCAACTTACACATTGCTTTTGGATTGGTAAATGAAATATAAGTAAGTACCTACCTGTTACTTATATACTTAATCAACACAAAAAGTATCATCAAAATCTGTCTGTAACAAAAAATTTGTATGCACGAATTGATAACCCCAATAAGATAGAATTTGAGCATAATTGGTGAAATGAGGTAGCCCAGTGTGAACTTTACACATCTGCTGCACCCCTTGAGAGCGTACTGGCATGATGTTATGTTACGGAATGGTGTTATCAATAAACAAATATGCGATAGCAGCAATTCCGGAAGATTTGCTATCATTTAGTGAAGAGTTCCAGGGTATATCTCCGAAGTTTTTCATCAGATATTCACCAAAATTTAAATGGGACCACCTGGGGGCCAAAATCTTCAACGTCACACAAAAAAAAAAAGAATAATCGAAATCGAATAACATTAAACGAAGATATTATCGCTGAAAAATATTCAGACAACTTGAGAACCTCTACCTTTTTTGGAAGCCGGTTAAAAAAAACAAAAAAGCATAGACTCCCGCGCTAAATTCAGACGAGTCTACATAAAACAGCTTGCTAACATTTACATTCATTCGGCGAGTTTGCTTACACAAGTCTTCATACACAAATTGTATTGTTTATGTTATCAGTAGAGGGATTTCCCCCGTCGATTATTACACGGTAAAATGGTCACCTAATAATAATTATTATTAGGTAATTTTACTGTTCAAAACAATGTTCAATAGATATTAAATTTTTTTTTTTTTCCCAGAAATATTATCTGTACTAATATTATAAATAAAGAGGTATTTGTAAGTTTTTACGTAGGGGGCAATCTCTGAAACTACTGAACCGATTCTGAAAATTCTTTCACTAATGTGTAGCTATAAATTATTTTCTTAACATGAGTTTTGTGGGTGGAACCGCTGACAGATGCATGTATATCATATATCATATCATCATAGTCCTGTTAACAGTCCACATGTTTATAATATGATGAAGATAGAAACACACCGATTGAGAACACATAGCATAATAGCATAATCAGTCTTTTTTATGTTTCCACTGCTGGGACTCAGGCCTCCTCTCTAGGAGAGGGAACAGGCCACGTGGTGGATGCCCACAGGGGTGGGCACGTGGAGGGAGAAGGCTCACGATAATCAAACTGAGGAGGACGAATTAGATAACGACTTGCTGAAAGTCTACAAACAAATCAAACAGCTAAGAAACAGTGACGTAGAAATAGATGAGACGTTGTCACCTCACGACATCCATCATTACGTGGTAAGCTACACCCTCGTGCTGGCGGCGGCTGTGGGCTCAGCCGTGCTCCTGTGGCGGTGGCGACGACGCCGCATGCGACGCGTGCTGATCTCACCAGACATCGAGCTACGAAGTGTTAACGACGCGAGTGCTAGTGCTTGTGCGCGACAATGTTACGAGGCTGACCGTCAGCAGAATTGTTGTATCATCAAGAGCGCATTATAGTATTTCAGTTCGAGGAACTCGTGCTGTAGTTGCGGCACTATCATGTTACAAACACCGCTGTTTATATTAATACATGTGTTATTTAAATGAGTTAATAGTTTTTCTAGCGCCGTTGTGCCCTCCCAGTAGGGCGACATATCGTAATAGACGACTAAGGTCCATTTATCACGGATGAGATTCATTTTGGCCACAGGATCAAAATATAAGGACTGTTGAAATGTTGTACATCATGCCATGCGCAGTGTTGATTGCGATTGACATAAATAATGTTAATGCTAGGGCCAAAGAAATGAAGTTGACATGGCCTTGTCTGACCGATGCTGTACGTTTTCTTGTTTTGTTCTCTCCTTGTCTGTCTTCTGTATTATGTTCTTGTTCACTTGTTTCCGGCGAATTAATAGGTAATCGAGAAAGTTTTATGATAGGTCTCTTCACGATTCCATTTTTCGTTTTTAAGGATACAACCCGTACAAGTCTGTCTTTGCCCGGGTGGACCTCAATCACTCTTCCCATAGCCCATTTTCCAGAAGGTATGTTGTTTTCTTGAATGGCGACCAAATCGCCTACTTTCAAGTTTTATTGTGGTTTCAGCCATTTACTTCTAACTGTTAGTTGGCTTAGATATTCTGATTTCCACCTTCTCCAAATGTCTTCTGATAGCTTCTGGATTAAATGCCAACGTGTCCTGGCGTCCCTTTCTGTTTCAATAACTGTTAACCCTGTGCGTCCTGTTAAAAAGTGTGCCGGTGTTAAAAATTCAAGGTCTTCTATATTTTCTGTTATAGCGCACAGTGGTCTAGTGTTCAAGCAAGCCTCAAGTTGAGCAAGAATAGTCGAGTATTCTTCAAATGTGAGCCTCTGTTCTCCAATTACGCGTCTAAGGTGGAACTTAAGGCTTCTTACCGCTCTCTCCCACAAGCCTTCTGCACTCGGCCATGATGGTGCGTTGAAGTGCCATTCGATCTTCATCTCGGTCACTTCTGCCAAGAAGCTATCGTTGAAAATTTGTTGTAATTGTTGGTATTCGCTTTCTAAAATGTTGCTGGCGCCAACGAAATTAGTTCCTTGGTCGCTGTAAAGATGTCGTGGCGCTCCTCGCCTAGCTGCCATCCTTTTTAACGCAGCCAAAAAAGCAGAGCTTGTTAAGTCCGAGACTAACTCCAAGTGCACGGCTTTAGTGACCATGCAAATGAATACCGCCACGTATCCTTTAGTTGTTTTAACTCCACGTCCTTTGTTTGTTTTTATTTCGACAAACCCCGTGTAATCGACGCCTGTGTGATAGAAAGGCGGAGCGGGATTACATCGCTCCTCAGGAAGGTCGCCCATTAGTTGATACTGTCTTCCCGACTCTTGTTTTCGGCAAATCACGCATTTTCGTATCTGTTTCTTGGTAGCATTGTTCCCGTTCGTTATCCAATAGTATTGTCGTAATTTGGCGAGGGTCACACGTGGTCCGCCATGAAATGATAGTTGATGTGCTTCATCGATGAGAATCTCCGCCAACCGACACTTATGTGGTATGATTATCGGGTGCCGCATTTCCTCACTTATGTTAGCGTTCTTCAATCGTCCACCAACACGTAACAATCCGTTTTGATCAATAAAATCCCACAGGGGGCATCCACCACGTGGTCCCAGTGCGGTTTGGTGGATGTCACATGTCTTCGAATTTTTGGTTCTAGGATATGCCGGTTTCCTTACGATGTTTTCCTTCACCGTTTTGAGAGCAGTTGTGAAATAAAATAAATAAAGTAATTAACCTGGCTGGGTTTGAACCCACGACCTACAATTCGTAAGTCGAGCCCATTACCACTGGGCCACCACTGCTCCTCACAAAGTGCGTCAATTTGAGTCAAAGTTTTTTTTTATTCTAACATATGAAGTAAAAACGCCAAATTTAAGTGACAGTGGGCAGGACACATTGCTCACAGAACAGATGGCCGTTGGGACCTAAAGGTTCAGAAGTGGCGACCGCGTACCGGAAGACGCAGCGTTGGTAAACCTCCTACAAGGTGGACCGATGACCTGAGGATTGCAAAAGTCCGATGGATGCGAGACGCGCAATATCGCTCATTGTAACTTGGGGGAGGCCTATGTCCAACAGTGGACGTCATTCGGTTGAAATGATGATGATATGAAGCAATAAATTAAGGATTTCCTACAGATTCTTCTGCATTCTAAATATAATAACGAGTGTGATACGCATTTGGAGTGCAGAAAATAAAATCGGCTTCCGCTTTTCCAATAAATAGAGCCACAGTTACAAAGTTCAACATCCCATTCAGCGATTTTATTTTTATAAAATGGATTTCTGTAAATATTTATGATGCATGTATGTGTTGTTGCAGATCAATTGCGGTCTAGATCAGTGATCGGCCGTGTCCCACAGTCCACAGCAGTGTTCTATCCCGATGGGTTGAGTACGCCGACGATTTGTGATAGTGGTCACACCACTCACGCTGTAAGTACAATTGATATCAGACTTTAATTTATGTGTTTTTACGGCTTGTTTTACCTTATTTATATTTTGATGGTGTTTATATATAGTTAATTATGTTTAATTTAGAGCCTTTTGAGAGACTCTTTGTTAGAGGAATAGTGGTAACAATTTAATGGTCAAGGTATCTTTGTGATATTTTTCAATATTCCTATGACCTTTGTTGGCCTCGAATCTTTTGTTGGCAATAGATCTCAAACAGTTGAAGTTTGCAATTTTCACTGCCAAATAAAACTGCAAAACTATTAAAATATATGTTTATTTTAGATTCAACTACTCGTATATTAAAAATTACTATAAATTTTTAATGTAAGTAGTTAATTACTTATTATTCAACTATAGGTACTAACAACCTAAAAACTATAACAACAAGGGAGTTAGTGATAGCGTGAAGGGTGATAAATAAAACGGGACAAGGTCAGAAAGATGACGAAAACTAAAATATTTTCTTTGACAAAAATAAAGATCTTACAAAAAATGGCCAATCATCATCGTCAGTTAAATCGCATCGACCTACTATTCAAAACTCTATTTCATGAAACGAGCAGATTTACGCGTGTTTCGAAGAGTTTACGCAAATTCCCTGACCTAATAACCCCATTATTATATGAAATGCTGTTTTTACACGATGAACAACTGTACCTAGAGCAATGTTTTACTTACAAAGTTTAAGTAAAATGTTAGTATTTATTTATCAACAATACTATGTACCTATGTTGATAAATTAAGATCCGTGAATCTTCTTAGCGTATCGATGGCAAAACTAGTTAAATTCCTTGCCTGGCCCAGTATTCGGCCACGGCAGTGCCGTCCGCTGATGCTGTCATTAGGTCCCTACGTGAACAGGTAACAGGGCACGTGATGCAGGATCGAAGGTGGGACATGGTCTGCGGAGAGACGCCGCACAAACACTGAAGATCAGAACCGTCCGAGAACCCCTATCTGTGGAGATGCGGTTCCGGTTCCGATCCGTGAATTAAAAATAACAATAAATTAAATGTATGTTAGATTACTATCTTGTATTTTTGTATAACACAGTGAGACCACTGCCTAGGATACGCCATCCTAGGCAGTGGCCTTACTATGAGTTTTTTTAACATAGGTGTATTGTGTATTGGTGTATCTAGGGTTGTTTTTTAGGGCCAAAAATAAAATACCTATATAGGGTGACTGGCAATTAGTGTACGATACTTAAACACGTGATTGTGCTCATGATAACAAACAATTTTTATTATGGGAGCAAAGCCGAAATCACGAAAAAAATATCAGCTGTTCAGTACATTAGGCAAACATAAATGTACTGAACAGCTGATTTTTTTTCGCGATTCCAGGTTTGTTCCCCTATTAAAAGTTGTTGGTTATCATGAGCACAATCACGTGTTTAGGTATCGTACACTAATTACCTGTCACCCTATATATTAGATCACATCAGTTTACAATACCCTGGCTGAAGTATATAATTTCTTATTTGTAAAATGTTTATCACGATAAAACAAACAATGGGACGTGGGATATTTGTTAGCAAGTACCTGTAAATATTGTTGTAATTTCACACGGCAACGACTGCTTTTGTTTCCTGAACACTGTCATTGGTAACTGTTCGCGGTCGCAATAATCCAGCTATTGGCGCCGGTTTTATTTCACATTTATTATGACCCGAGTCGTCAACGGCGCGTGGTGTTCCATGCAGGGGCGCCGACTCCGTGGGTGCTCGGGGGTTCGAGCACCCATGAGAAATAAACAGTGGGTGCTGAGCACCCCTGAGAATAGACATCAAGAAACAGATTAGTAATCGCCTTTTAGTGATGGGCGTTTTTTCATTACCCGACAACCCGTTTACTGTACTGGTTTACAGCGCCGGTTGAGACGCAAGGGTCACGGGTTCGATTCCCGCACGAACACAAATGTTTGTTGATGAAACAGATATTTTGTGTTGGGTCTGGGTGTTTGATGCGGGCTACGGATGCCAGTTACTGATCCGTTATCAAAATGGCGATCAGTGAGCTTTTGTCTTCTCACAATTTGCCACTTTTTTGAGTCATCAAATGAGCATGAGTACCCATGAGGTTTTCTAAAAGTCGGCGCTCCTGGTTCCACGCGCGCCTCAAGGAGATGTCGGCAAAACCGTAGGGGCCCAGCAGGGTCGAAGCCTCCTGGGGCCATAGGTTCGCTTCTTAAAGGAAAACTCGGGGTCCTGGAAAGCAAGGAAAAGAAGGAAAATAGGAGTGGGTTTTTTTTTAGAAGTCTGACACGCCCTCTCGTTCCACACTAGAACGGGAGAGATCATTGGATGATTTCCCACCTAAAAAAACCTTTATTATGTATGACATTAAAATTCAATTCGAAATCTGTTATTTAACATTCGAGGACTGCACTCCAATATCAATGCGGTCCACCACCACCTTGAGACTGACAAGCCCCACTTACTTTTCCTGACGGAGACGCAGATCAGATGTCCGTCAGATGCGGCGTATCTCGACTACCCGGGATACTCATTTGAGCACCATTTCCTGCAGCGTGCCGGAGTCTGTGTGTACGTCCGTAATGACATCTGCTGTCAGCGTCTCCGTCACCTTGAGGACCCTGATTTCTCAACGTTGTGGTTGTTGGTGGACACCGGTGTGGACAAAATTGTCTATACTTGTGTCTACCGATCGCACAGCGGTGACCAGGAGACGACTCAACCGTTTGGCCACCTCAGTGAGGCCGCCGATAAGGCTCTGCATCGGCACCCTGATGCGCAGTTTGTCGCTCTGGGGGACTTTAACGCCGTTCACAAAGACTGGCTTTTCCCGTACCAGAGGACCGACCACGCTGGGAGAGAAGCGCGAAACTTTGCAGTATCGATGGGCCTCTCCCAGTTGGTAAAGCAAGCGACAAGGGTGCCTGATGTAGTTGGTCATACTGCCAATTGTCTGGACCTTCTGCTGACCACCGATCCGGACAGATGTATCGTAACAGTTTCCTCACCACTTGGAACTTCAGATCACTGCCTGGTGAAGTCTGTATCGTCCTTCTCCCCACCTGACTGCGACTCACGCAGTGAACGGCGTTGTAAGTTTGTAAATGTGTAAATGTGGCGTTACAAGTCAGCAGATTGGGATGAGATGCGGCACTTCTTTGCATCTTATCCTTGGCAGCAGGTCTGCTTCTCTTCTAAAAATCCGTCTAGCTGTGCAGATGCTATATCCGATGTGATACGTCAAGCTATGGAGTATTTCATCCCTTATCGCGACGTACCCATCGGTGGCTCAGCTCACCCATGGTTCAACGCCGATTGCGTTCAAGCTGAACAACGTAAGCATTCGGCGTTTCTCGCCTGGGTTGACGCTCGTGACCACAAAGCTCCGGATCTGAGTTCAAAGAAGAGAGCCTTCAACTATGCTGCCAAGTCCTACAAAAAGGCGCTAAGGAAGGCTCGCTTCGACCGCATTAACCATATTGGTACAAAGCTCTCTGCGCAGCCGTCCGGTAGCAGAGCATTCTGGTCCCTTGCCAAGTCGGTCGAAGCGAACTTCTGTCGGCCCTCATTGCCTCCTCTGGTTAAACCTGATGGAACACTGGCTCATACAGCGAGAGAGAAAGCGGGTCTCTTTGCATCTCTCTTCGCCCATAATTCTCGCCTTGACACTGGTAGTGCTACTCCACCGACTCTACCTCACTGCGATACTTCGATGCCCGAGGTCCGCATAAGGAACAAAGAGGTTCTGAGAGCACTGTGTCGTCTTGACGTGAATAAAGCTAGTGGACCAGATGGTATACCAGCGAATTGTTCTCAAGGCTTGTGCACCCGAGTTGTCTCCTGTATTGACGCGTTTATATCGCCTCTCATTTGGGACTGGTATAGTGCCCAAGTCCTGGAAGCTTGCCAACGTGCAACCCGTGCCCAAAAAGGGCAGTCGTACCGATCCTACCAACTATCGGCCGATTTCAATAACCTCCATACTCTGCAAGATTATGGAGCGTGTATTGAACTCGCGCCTCTTGGCATACCTGGAAGGTAACGATCTCCTCAGTGACCGACAGTACGGGTTTCGCCGCAATCGATCTACTGGGGACCTACTAGTTTATGCCACCCACTTGTGGGGCGAGACCCTCGAGAAGAATGGGGAAGCGATTGCTGTTTCCTTAGACGTCTCGAAGGCCTTCGACAGGGTATGGCACGCTAGTCTATTGAGTAAGCTTCCAGCGTACGGCATTTCCCCTGGTCTGATTAACTGGGTAAAAGACTTCCTGAGTGAACGTTCTCTCCGAGTTGTTATCGATGGATGCTCATCAGAGCCCATGACGACTAATGCCGGAGTTCCTCAGGGGTCTGTTCTCTCTGCAACTCTCTTCCTGCTGCATATCAACGATCTGCTGATGCCCGGTATCTATGGGTATGCAGATGATAGCACAGTTGTAGAGAGATACCTGCCAGGTGCTCGAGCTAGTAAGGAGCTAATCAGGTCCGAAAGAGAGGCTATGGTAGAGCGTACGAATGTCTCACTTCAGGCAGTCTCCAAGTGGGGTGAAGCCAATCTGGTGGGATTCAACGCGCCAAAACACAAGCGTGTCTATTCACCGCTAAAAGGAGCCCGTTCACCTTGGCTCCTGTTTTTCAGAATGTATCCCTGGAGTACACCGACCGCCTTCAGCTCTTGGGAGTTGAAATTTCCTCAGACCTTAACTTTGGGCGGTTCATTGAGTCCAAAGCCAAGGTAGCTGCTAGGAAACTCGGCGTACTTGCAAAGGTCCGGCGGTACTTCACACCAGGACAGCTTTTAATGTTATACAAAGCACAGGTCCGTTCGTGTGTAGAGTACTGCAGCCACATATGGGCTTGTGCTGCAAAATGCCACCTGGCAACTTTGGACTCGGTGGAAAGGCGTGCAAAGAGGCTAATTGGTGATCCAGATCTGGTTAATTCCAATCTATAAAGTCTTGAGCACAGGCGCAGGGTAGCCAGCCTTTCCGTGTTTTACAGAATGCATTTTGGAGAGTGTGCGCAGGAATTGCATGACTTGATTCCACCATCTCATTCCTACCATCGGACAAGCCGACGAACGGCGAGTATCCACCCTTACGTTGTTGAAACCTCTACGGTCCGGACCAAGCGTTTTGCCTCGTCGTTTATACCGCGTACATCGAGGGACTGGAATAATTTGCCTGCTGCGGTTTTCCCGTCCGATTATAATTTGGGTCTCTTCAAGGCTAGAGTGAATAGGCTCTCAATAAATTAGTGCGCCTCACCATCAACGATTGCATTACCACTTACCATCAGGTGGGATCACAGTCAAGCACTAGTTTATATCAATTAAATAAAAAAAAATAAAAAAAAAATAACATAGGCCTACATGCACACTTATAAAACGTCAGATGCTTCCGAATGGTTGTTTGCTTTGAAGAAGAACCAACAAAACTCCATGGTAACTCTATAAAAAATGAATGAATAAACCAATCTAAACCAGAAAGAACTACTTTAAGAAATCATAGGTTACTTCTAGGCAAGCGTACTCCATTGTTAACATCATCGCTTACCGTCAGGTGAGATAGCCGTCAAACGCGAGCCTAACAATTACAATAAGGAATCAAATAATAACAATAAAAAAACTGGGCAAGTGCGAGTCGGACTCGCGCACTGAGGGTTCCGTACAATCTTATCTATGTAAATAGTTCAATTCCCGAATGAAGTCTCGAAGACTTCGGAATCGCAAAAAAAGTTTTTTTGGTGACGTAACTACAAATTTACAGTTTTCAGATTTTTACTCCTTACTTGTGCTTCATGCCAAATATCAGGATTCTAGGTCAACGGGAAGTACCCTATGAATTTTGATTCCCTTGAGAATGTCGAAATGTACGTTTTTTGCGATATAAACAGCCGTATCTTTTTTCTGGTTAACGTAAAAGTTTGATTTTTTTCACAGCTTCAAGGGACCGCAGACTTGAGTATATGGTTTTAATTTCAACTCGATAGCTCCACGCGTTCCAGAGATAAAGGGTCTAGTAGACAGACCGACAGACAGACGGACTGACTACAAAGTGATACTTTATGGGTTCCGTTTTTTCCTTTTGCGGTACAGAACCCTAAAAATGTATCAATATAGAAAATGATTTATGAGTCTGCCGAGTATTGTGTGTTCTCACAAACGCATTATAAAAACGAAGCTACCTGGATAAAAACAAAAATAAACCTTCTAAATAAATGACACGATTCATAGTACGCTTTTTATTTTAGTTTAGTATAATATAAAAATAATACCGTAATTATCATGCCTAGCTCTACCTAAGAATATTCTGACATCATAAAAACTGGCTAGAAACCAGATTCTTGCATAATGATTAAAAAGTCGACCAATATCATTAAGTAGGTACATATCTGAACTTAATGATATTGGCCGGTTTGGATATGGTAGAATATAAAATTATTACAAATTCACACTTGATTTTATTAATTAAAAATAGAAGTTGGTAATACATAGTATAGTCTGATCACGTGAATGCTATAAGTAGTGAAGCAAATTGTCGATATTGATATCGATACTGAGACGTGCGTACTATATTCTTGTTGCCCCGTGATTTTTAAGAGTAATTACCTCTGGCAAGCTTATTTTACACAGTGAGACACCCATTACCTAGTGCAAAGTTTTTCTTTAACAGTTTAATAAAATATTGACGTATTTTTTTACGACTTAAGATTTGAGTAATAGAATGTGGTCACAAGCATAGACTATACACTATAAACAGAGGTCACAAGTCCACAATCGATTTGATAATTGTCCGATCACATGAATACTAAGTATCACACCTATACAATACGCTGTCTAGGGATGCGAATTGATTTATCGATACCATAGACGCGCATTGAAAATCCTTGTTGCCCGTACGATGGGGTTGATTCCGTGCAGCCGGCGGCGTGGTGTCATGGTGGCCGACCAGGCGGGGTCGTTGCCCTCTCTCTGTGATCCATTCACTGTTGCAACTGCGTTTAATAAACGATACGCAGTATGTAGTCTTGAGCGCATTCTTTGGACATAATTAGGTTGCGACTTGCAGTTGTTTATTTATTTTTAATTAAAATAAAAGGCAGAGTTAAAAAAGAGACAGTAAGATTTTTCTATTACAGTACCTGCAGATGATGACTATTCTGTGGCTCTTTCGTTGAATTAATGTAACGTAAATGGATTCACACGTGATATCTGACATTTGGCAAAATTAATAAAGTGAATGTTGAAATCTGTTACAGTTATAAAATATTATTATTTGTACCAAATTAAACATAATCAATTAGATACCTACTCAACAACATTCATTATTCATTGTTGAAAGTGAAACTTTTAGACAGATTAATTTTTTGAAACACTAGAGGCACAAACTTTCTTATACAATGTGTATTTGCTCTAGATTGCTACACAACTATGTATGAGCTCTATTGAGAGAAAGTAGGGAAGCGGACAATAAAATAACACTGTGGCTACGGTAAAGCTCGGATGAACTCGGGTATTCTCGGATGTTCTCGACAGTTTTTGTAAACAAAAAAAATCTTATTGTTCCTCATATGCAAGCATACAACGCGCTTCGTGCTTCTATACGCAGGACTTTTTTTATCCAGACAGGAATTTCCGGTCGTGTGAGTACAGTAGCGTAGCCAGGTGTGGGCACAGTGGGCCCTCGTCCACTGCCTCGCACCCAAAGGGGCTTCGCACTAGCGCAGGCTCTTTAAGAACGAGGGTATTTTTTTATAATTGGTAGGCTCGACCACTATTTCACCAGATGGTAAGCGACGATGTAGTCGAACACTGGGTTGCGACAGTCACTGTCTCGTTTTCGAATTTATGACAGAAAAAGGCCTCACTGATGTGCTTTCGCCCACGTCTAAATTGGTCCACGTTACGTCTCTGTGTGGGAAGTCCCTTTGGGTTCGAAGGAGGTTAACGCTTTCTTAGTGATGGGAATGTCTGAAGTTTTTGTAGATAGACTAGCTATCTCCCGCGGTTTCACGCATGTTTTTAATAATAAACATTTTATTTTCAGGCAGCAGAGGCTCATAGAATACATAAAATAATCTTAAACAATAATAAACTAATACATACTGTATTATAAAAACAAAACTTATGTAACTATAATTATAATTATTATTTTTGGTTACTGCTCCGCTCTTATTGGACGTAGCGTGATGCAACGTATATAGCCTTCCTCGATAAATGAGGTATCCATTATTTTAAAAAAATCCTGAGTTTAGCGCGATCAACCAAACAAAGTCTTCAGCTTTATAATATTAGTAGTCATAGATTGAAGGGGATTTATTCAATGTTTTAACAGCTTAAAGCAATTGAGTCTGTGCTTGTTTTTCTAAAATATTTTATACTAAACAACAAATAAGACTAATAATAAATCTTTTTCTGAAAACAGTACCAAAATTGGTTATTATATGAAGCAGCAATTTCCATTCCAAATATTTGTTTGAGGAAGAGTGGGAATATATTTATCACCATCCCTAAGAGCACACGTAACCTAATGGCAGTGACGTCACATTTCCGTATGTGCATCCGTATACCGTTATTTGACAGTTTCCCCTTCCACCGGATTTGAAAGGTTTCTAACTTGATTAAAATTGAACGAATTTAAACATTTCTTTCTATTTGCGATTTTGGATAAAGTTACTTTTTCATACAAACAATAAAAAAGTGTATTGTTCATGTACCTAATTGTTATTCTAAAATCAGTGTTAATAATCAGAATGCAGGTGTACAAAGAGTATGATCTATAATTATGTATGTCTTAGCTGCAACATAATATGATGCAACGATCGTCTCACATTTACTTAGCAGATTAGTTTAATTATCACTATTTAGCTCAAACAGCATAAGCAAGAAAGCAAATGAGTATTTAAACGTTAACAATATGTGATTATTGCTACAGTCGGTGGTAATTGTCATGAACAGTTGCACGATATCTAATTGGTCATCGTTATCGTTGTAGTACGTGCTTCAAGCGATATATCGCATTAGCACCGCTTCGGACGTGCCTCCAGTAGTACGAAATAAAATAACATCTACAGCACCGACTAAAATCAAATTGTACAGAATTAACACCATCGAATGCCAAGGGCATTTACTTATCTCTACATATGTATGTATCTATTTGTGCTACGTACGTAAACGGTGTTTGCTGTATATAAATACCGCACCGATACATATGTACAGTAGCTACATGTATGTGTAGTAAATACATTTTTGATGCCAGAAATAGAAGCAAAGTAAAGTACCATCCGTACCGCGAAGCGATTACCTAGGTGTGTGCATGATCCCACCCATCGGCCTGTGAGTCTGTGAGCATTAGATAGGTACTTGCTATGACGCAAAATAATAATTCTGTGACACTATTGCAACGATAGGTGCGTCAGCAAATCAATTGATATTATTCTTAATTAAATAATGATGATTTTATACAAATCTTTGGTAAACGCTCCGGTTTTGCTAACCGTGCAGCAGGTGAAATAACACACGTTGGCTTTTCATTTGGAGACACGTGCTTCGACGTCACATCAGACTTTATAGACTTAGATAAAACTAACTCCTATTTATGAACTGATGTCCCTTTAAATATGAATGTACATATTTGTGATTAGATTTCAAGGAACGAGTAGATAGCTATTTCTGGGCAGCAAACAATTAGGTTGAAATCTAGATACATAACCACAACATTATTTCTTTTTTCTTCTATTTGAATGTCCTGTCATAGTCACCATTTAAAAAAATCTTTCCAGAATTAGTTCCGACCGACGGCGACGGTGACTTCGTACATTTGAAAATCATAAACAATTCAGGATAGTCGACAAATTGTAGTGTTGGTCTAAAAAGTTCTGCATTAAGTACGCGTATGGGATTGATTGCGGAACTTTTGGGGTTCAATTGATATTTACCTTGGAACAGCCAGAGACACAGCGATCATAAATATACACTAGAGCATCATCATAAAATTCATAAAGCAGACTGTGCTGTACCTCCCGGCCGTATTGATTTACTTTAGATATGTTTACGTATTCGCCGAACGTACTTTTGCAAATTCGGTTCTAATATTTATAATAAAGTAACATAAATTCAGTGAGTGCTACGAGAATAACTCGTCTACGATTAGGTGTTGCTCTTATTTCTGTACCACCTCTACGGTTATACGGAGCTTGCAGTTTTATTCTCTCTAGGGGAATTATTTCAGTGGTCTATTTCCTTTGCCGTGAGCGTCGTCTTACGTACAACTATACCTGTCCTCTCACGGATCTCAGGTAAGTCGATAGATACTAAGATGATTGTTTAGAAATCTTATGTATAAAGACTAGCCAACGGCGCGTTCTTTGTTCAAATGATGAGAGATTTGTTATCGAGAGTGTAATAAGAAGTGTCATGCAACAGGAGTCGTGTCTTAGTTACCATGGCGCTAAGTAGCCTGATGTGGACTGACGACACGCTCGGGTTGCACCTTGCATGATAAGGACAAAGTGCGGAAGCACTGAGGCCTGTCAAGAGAGGACGCGTCGTGATTATAGCGGGTGCGGGCGCGGTGGCGGGCGCGAGTAGGTGGCTGCAATATTAGATCGTGAATTGATGTAGCAGGCAGCTAGTAGAGGGTCTCACGCAGTACTAGGGCTGTGGGTCGACTTCTGAAAGGGTTAGATCCCCGTGGTCCTAGAACGCAAAGGGCAACTGAAGGAATTTAGGTATGGTTTTAGTCAGTAAAAGTGCGATGATACGCCCTCCTGCTCTCCCTAGAGCGTGAGATATCATTAGATAACTTCCTAGAGGCTAGACGTGATTCCTCAGGTTTAAACAATAGAGATCGCTCGCTAGCGATCCCGCTCTTTCTTTTAGCCACTTCAGTATAGACACTAACAGCACAGCCAAACACACACATACTTCGCGCCCGCCTGAGTACCCGCTTAAGCTCCTCACTCTAGCCGTAGCCTGACAGGCGGCCCTCGCGCGTGTGGCCGTGTAGGTTCATGTGCACCCACTGTGCGACGCCAGCACTTTTACCGTAAATATGTGGAATATAATGAACCTTACGCATGGTGCGTTTTTGTTGCAAATTTTGCAATCTTCGATTGTCCAGTGCTCATATTGTGATTACTAAAGTGATTTATTATGACTAATGCACCAAGCCATTAAAATCTAAACACTGGTGTAGTATCATAGGTACCTATAACATATACATATTTATTGGTTTTTTTTTTCAAAAAGATATCTATTAGGTAGGTACTTTATTATTTATTGCTGCTTCTATAAAATCCATAATCTATCTAAAATTCTTTTTTACCTGAGCTTGAAAGGCCTCACTCTCAAAGGGATCATAAAAGATCGCAGTCAGATCGAACTCGTGTATCGAATTTTCACATATGTGAAAAGGAATCCCGTGGTCCTGGAACGCAAAGGGCAACTAAAGGACAAAAGTGTGGATTTAGTCAGTAAAAAACTGACACCCTCCCGTTCGACCCTAGAGCGAGAAAAGCCGTTGGATGATATCCCACCTGAAAAAAAAACCTATAACTATGTACATAGTTTGATTTTGGACAGATGCACCTTCTTGACATAAAGGTCTTCGTAAGGTAAACCTGACTAACGACTGCAGTATTGACTGCAGTAGTCGCTAAACCTTGTTATCGAAGGTAATTAAGGGGCACGGCAGTGTACCAAGGCGAGCAAAAAAGTGACACGGCCGTACCATCCTTTTCTCGAAACAGTTCAGGCCATTTTCGATCCCCTATAACTTCGTTGTGTATAAAACTAGAAGTCTGAATTTTAAATTATATTTAGAATTATTTATATACCACAAGTAATACGTATTATATTTGATTAGATTGTCTAGTCCGATTGCCAAGTCAATCTAGGTCATCAAGGTCCCTTAAATAAATAAATTAACCGACTTGGTATTACATGGATCTCACAACTTTTAACGGTAGAAGAACTGAGTAGCGAGACTTGGTTTTTTTACAAGTTATGTTTTTGATGGCATTTTTTTATTTGTTTATTCTCACATCTGAACGCCTTGCAGCAATTACACCAATGGAGGTCAATTAGTTCAGAATCTGCTATTTTCTAACATCATATGCGCGGTGGAGTGGTAGTCGTCAAAGGAGCGAAGCGGTGTGGTGGTGGGTCACGTACGCTTATATTTTATTTTAGTCTCTAGTCAGGTTTACTTACGATTCAAAAGGGCTAAGATTTGGTATACTCACCGAAACGGTCCATTGTGTTCTTGAAAAACGTTTGATGCGGATCTGATTATAAAATACATCCATTGTATGGTGGCTGAACTACACGATTCCATCGTTATGTGAATGTTGATTGTTGTGATTTGTTAAATGCAGCACACTCGGTTTCCAAGTTACCCAGGGAAACGTTATTAAGGTCATCTGGCATGAATGTCCTTAATCATATACCTATTTTATAAGATCTAAGTCATGGATTTTAGGCAGATTTTTAGATGAAAGTACCAAAACAAAAAAAAATACCAACGGAACCATCTTAGTGTATGAGTGAAAATGATTTTACATTTCCAAAAACTTCTACGTATTATTTTGCTGAATATAATAATTCCCATTTATTTAAAACTAGCTGTTGCCCGCGGCTTCGCCCGCGTACATAAAATATAGCGTATGTAACTCAGGAATAAAGCAACGTTCTATTGATGAAAAAATTTTAGCAATCGGACCAGTACTTCCAAAGATTACATCCAAACAAAAAAACATAAAAAACAAACTTTAGGTACTTATCTTTTTATAATATTAGTGTAGATGTGTAAAATAGTATGATATGAATCCAACAAAAATATATTATTAGTATAAACAGCCAAATTAAATAATAAACAATAAAAAAAATAGAAAACTAATAGTAAATAATAGTAAACATAGAAATTAGCTTGCAATTTAGAAATCCAATTTAACCTATCAAAGTAAAAACATTGTTTCCCAAAAATCTTTTTGCTTTGTGGCCTGTCAGAAGTCAGAAGAATGAAGTGTTCTTTGATTATATCAAGTATTTAATCAAAGGAACCGGACCACAACCGAAGGGTGTGTGGTTGACAGGTACTTTAAATTGAGAAGTCTCTATCAACTAAATTGAAATACAACCTGACCCCAGAGCTGCAAGATTGTTCGAAAGTTACCGCGGCCCTGGAACGCGAAAGGCAACTGAAGGATCAAGGGTGCGTTTTAGTCAAGAACTACTTTTGACTCTCCCTCCCACACTGAATCCCTCTCGCACACAGAGCGAGAGAAGCTATTTGATGACTTCCCACCACAAAAAAAAACCTGAGCCGAAACGGTGAACGCATCTCACAACCCAAAAAAAATGTTAAAACATTTAGTGCTGTTAACCAATTTATCAGAAAATCTAGCATATTGAATATTTCATATCTCAGATCAATTTTCGTTACTCCACCTGGTCGGATATTCCAACACATACTCGTACATGTATTAGCTAATTTAAGCTATATACGAACTTTCAACGTTTTTCCGAACAGACGCGAGCGAAAATTGTTCGGAAAAGTATTGCTTAGACAGATGTAGTCTGGTTATTATTAGGCGTTTGTCTAAGTTACCATAATACACGTGTAGGCTAGTAGGTAGTGTATTATTTCAGGTTCGGGCCATTGTTGCTAGTGCACTTGTGCTGATAGATATCCACGTCAGCACAAGTCTTGTCTTAGCAACCAGTGATTTGTGAGCCACGCTTTCCATTCGCATAGTGTACAATTATGTTTTTATTAAAATTATAAAAATATTTTAAACACAAAACATGATGGTGAATACAAAATAAATTGTGCTATAGGACGAAATACGATAAAAATGTGATATAAGAATTTAAATTAAACTGTAAGTACATATATAATATTTTAAATATCTGTGGATGACGATTTTCTCATATCTATTGTATAAATATTGCCTGAATTAAAATTTAAACACGCAGAGCTTGCTAACAAAATATTTTTGTTGGAAATGGGAAGGCCTAGCTTATATTCTTAGGCTTGTTTATTGAATGCGGTGTTTTTATTTTATATTTTTTGTACGAAAAAAAAATTTAATTGGGGAATGTTTACAGATTTTAAAATATTACCTTATATATATTTCTTTGAACTAAGTCTTAATAAATTCTATGAATTAAAGCAATGTTCCTTTTCGGATTACAAAGTTGTGTCTATCAAACAAGATTCGCTTGTAAAATTAAACCCAACTGACCCCAATATGGGTAACGTTTCTAGAAAAGTATTTAGTGGATTCATCAAATGTTCACTAAGGCTAACATTTATACTTAATATTATAAATGCGAAAGTAAGTCTGTCACGCCTCAATGGCTGAACGGATTTGGATCTTTGGCACAAGATTTAAAATAGGACATAGGATATTTTTTGTCTCGGGAGTGTAGAGATTATATACCTAAGCATAATTTTCGTCTTTCACGCTAACAGAAGCTAGGTACCACTGGAGTAGCTACCGTTGGGCTAGGCGGGGCAGCGCCCCGGGCCCCCCTAACTCGGGAGGGCCCCAAAACCTCATTAGCAAACCTCTAATTCAACTACCGAAAAATTCTCCCACCTCTGAAATCTAAATAAAATGGGTTGCAACACTACTTTAATTGTATCTATGACATTGTGTATTTAATTTAATTGTATACAATGTAACATTGTGTATGTAATTTTAATATCTATTTTTGTAATGTTTTATTTGGCTTGATTTTAATTTTGTGTACATATGGACAATGTTTGCATTAAATGAATAATAATAATTTAATCATGGCCTCTCGTTTTAGTCAATAAAAAACTGACAGTTTTTCCCGCCTCACCTAGAGCAGAAAAAGTTATTTGATGATTTTCTATGGGGCCCAGTTTATTTTTTTGGCCCAGGGCCGTTGGTCACCTAGCTACACCACTGCTAGGTACTTATGTATAATGAATGGTTAGCATTTATTTTCAAGCTATCTAGTAAGGGAAACCATAAAAATAATCGATCTATTTGCCAACTATTCCACTTTTAGTAATTAAACACCGCTATAGATAACGCGAGAGCGCAATCCATAGACATTAGAGTATCTTCTATTGGTACAGTGATAACGAAGTATATCTACCTGACTACTGATGTTCGTGTACTAGTCGTGGTAGTGAAGACGTACATACATAGTGTTTTAATGTGCAGCACCTGAAAGTGTCAGAAATTATAGGAAATTGTGAATTTGTAAGTAGAATTACGCTTCCTTTGATGCGTTTGCGGTTCTAGTTATCAATATCTCGTCTCCTACGGAAATTTCTTAAACATTATCAGCGCATTGTTTGTATACTACGTACGAACCGATCCGTGGTGTGATGTTTGTTTCGTTAACGTATGGAATAATATTATGTTGCTAACATAAAGTAGATAATTGTCCTGATAATAAAGTTTTTTGTCGCGAGTGAGTGAGAAGTTGTGAGGAAATCCGTACAGGAAATTTTAGGCATGTAATAGGGAGGAATGAGGGAAGTTGTGATAAAGATTTTGAGTGGAATAAACTCTGGATCTAAGAGTGAGGTATGGTCTAAGAAGCGATGGATATACTGTGTGACAGGCATCTAGAGATAACTTCTCATTCTCTGGGTGAAGCGAGAGAGTGTCAGACTTTTACTGACTAAAACCCACATTATGTGTTCCTCCAACTGTCGATTGCATTCCAGGGCCGCGGTAGTTTTTTTCAAAATGCGGATATATTTATTTTTGGTTATTTGAGGTTATGTAAATCATCTAATAACTTCTCTCTCTCTCTGGGTAGAGCGAGAGAGAGTGACATAATTTTACTAACTAAAACCCACCTGCGTTTGTCCCATTGCCCTTTGCGTTCTAAGGCCGCGGTAACATTTTCGAACAATCTCTAGCCAAAAAGGGATTCCTAAATATAGACCAAGACATCACATTTATGTGAAAACCGAAGATAATCATGTTGCACCATATCTAGTTAAATTGAAAAAAAAAAAACATCTAAACTAATATTATAAAGAGGTAGTTTGTTTTTTGTTTGCTGAGGAGGAGGTAATCTCTGGAAGTAGGTACTGGTCCGATTGCTAAAATGCAAAAGATTTTTTCACCGATAGATAGCTTTTTTTTTTAGGTGGGAAAATCATCTAATGACAAATTCCGCTCTTGGGCGGAGCGCGACATAGTGTCAGACTTTTACTGACTAAAAACCTACTCTTGTTCCTTCGTCCCGGGTTTCACTTTCACACTACCCGTGGCCCCAGTAGGCTTCGACCCTGCTGGGCCCCTACGATTTGCTGACATCTCCCTGAGGCCCGCGTGGAACAGCACGCGCCGTCGACGACTTGGGCTCGGTCCGGACGGTTACCGGATGGTCGGACGGCGAGCCACTCATTGCTCGCCGTCCGCAACCCCGCGCCAACGGTGGCCGGAAATCGGGATCGGAATCCCGGCGGCGGTTGGGGCGTGAGGACCGTTGCCTCACGCTATCGGCCGCCTCCTTTGCTAGCATTACTGTTTCGCAGAAGGAGGCGACCGCCTGCCACTCCTCCTCGCTCCGGACCATGGCCTGTACCAAGGCCCGGCGCGAGAGATCGTCGCCGCCGATCGCCCCCACGAGGAGACGGCGTTGCTCTGCCCAAGCGTGGCACACCTCCACCGTGTGCTCCACCGTATCCTCCGGGCGGTCCACACAGTGGCGACACCCGGGCGTCGCTTCCGCACGAATCCGGTACAGGAACTTCCCGAACTTACCGTGTTCGGTGAGAACCTGCGTCATGCGGAAGGTGAGGACGCCGTGAGGTCTTTCCAACCACGCCTCAAATAGGGGACTAACCACCATAAACCGATAGATATGCTTTATTCCTGAGTGACATATATAAGTAGGTTATATTTTATGTACGCGGGCGAAGCCGCGGTCAAAAGCTAAAAAACAAAATAATAGTACGAAATCTGAGCATTGATCAATCTGCCTGCCTTTCACCAATAAGTTGGGGATCGGCTTCCAGTCTAGCTGGATTTAGATCCATATCAGCATTTTACATG
This sequence comes from Mythimna impura, assembly GCA_905147345.3. Lineage (NCBI taxonomy): Eukaryota > Metazoa > Arthropoda > Insecta > Lepidoptera > Noctuidae > Mythimna > Mythimna impura. The sequence goes on along the minus strand of LR990353.1, from coordinate 17,120,408 downwards.
GACCGACTGCCTATCTGACCTCCACAACCCAGCAATCGGGTAACAAGAACACCACGGATATCGCGGTAATACAATTCCCTTTAGCAAGATTGGTATTAGATTTCCTGATTATCCGTAAGGGGCCATTCATTTCTTACGTAAGACGATTTTTGCTAGTTTTAGACCCCCTCCACCCCCTAAATGCCCCTATTTGGCGCAGCCGTGAGACACACAATGTTGATGTATTTTTAAGTTTAGTTTAAGTATTTAATATTTTTTAAGTTTCTTAGTATTTAAGTTTCTTTATAATTGTTATTTCATTGTGTGTACCTGTGTGCCAAATAAACGTGTTTTCTTTCTTTCTTTAAATAAGAAAAAATAAGAATAGGCTGACCTTGCCCTGACCAGGGACCACCCCCTGTTTAATATTTATTACGTAAGAATTTAAAGGAAAAAATTAATATACGTTTGGTTGGTTTTTTATGATTATTTTTAAAAGTATCAATTTTTAGGAACGTTTACCTGATATATTTCTGATCTTACGTAAGAACTATCGAGAGTCCCTCCCACCCCCTTGTAAGAAAAAATAAGACATGGTCGAACCCCCTCCCCCACTGAATCGTCTTACGTAATAAATGAATGGTCCCTAACGACTGTTAAAGATATACAAATGACAGTCGGAACCAGCTTCGACACACACAGAGACACACACACAGAGACACACACACACACACACACAGACACACACAGACACACAGACACACACACACACACACACACACAGACACATAGACAGAGGACACAGACAGGAGGATCGAAGAGAAGAAGGGAGGAGTAGGGTTCTCAATATGTTAAGACGGTCGCCCATCCAACGAAAGGCCTTGGCAAGCGTAGCTTAACCTTCGAGATGACGAAGAAAATGATCTTTTTATCTCTTATGTCAGAAGTAAGAAAATGTATGTTCAGACAAGTTGTCACTGACGACATAATGCGATTTTACACAAAACTAGGTTCTGCCAGCGGCTTCGCCCGCTTGAAAATAGGTTTCTACGTAGAAGCTTTAGACCTCCGAAAAATCCTTTCTTAGTGTTCGCTTACGACGTCATAAAAGAAAGCCTTGTGCAAAATTTCACGTTCCTAGTCCCAGTAGTTTCGGCTGTGCGTTTAAATGTCAGTCAGTCATTTTAGGGTTTTTAGGTTTTGTAAGGTTTTTTTTTAAAATTCGAGTGTTATTTAGAATAACTCTCTTAATAAACCGTACATCGTAAGTCGTTTTTAACTGTCTTTCGATGATGCGAACTGATTTTAAGTTTCTATCAGAAATGCTGTGTGACAACTGCCCGTTACTGACTACACATGCTAGAGGTTTTGAGATTGATATACGGTTGAATGTTTTTTTTTTTTAATTAATACAGGAAAATTTTCTTCTGGACTTCTAACAAAGTGAAAAAGAAGTAGAAGTAAGCGGAAGTTGCGTAAATAATAGCAGAGTGATCGTCTCAAAAACCTCTTTCCAATACTTTATACAAATATATTTATGTATGCATTTATATAATTTTATACCGTTTAAATGTATTTTTATTGTTACTATATACACCACTAATTTTTAATTAGTACAAATACTTAAAGGTCTTATTAGAAAAAGTCTTGTTATTAATTAAGTAAAGTCTCAATAAATAATATTCATAAACAGCAAAGTTATTAGAGTTTGAAAAACAATGAAAAAACACTGTGCGTAGTATTCTCTAGTAGCAATTGTTATGAATAATTGATTCAATTATTAATTCACCAATTATGACAAATTATCGTGGACCATTTTGGGATTTAGTTTTTTTTATTTTTGACTACACAAATATGATCAGTAACGGCCGTACGGATAGAGCCCAATTTTTTTTTTTGTACTAATAAAGAAATAGAGGTATATGCTTTTGTAACCATGAAATACTGCTTATTGATTTTTTTTTTGTTGTTATGTTGTCTCTCCACCACCCTTGATTGACTGGTAAAGAATGCCTAAGGCATTAAGTCCACCTTTGTATGTTTGCGTTGCATGAACTTTGGATAAAGAAACCAAAGTAGTCCCAGGTAAAAAATAGGTTGTGACTACTGTTCTAGACCCAGTTTATCTATCAATGTATGAATAAGAAGCTCTATAGCAAAGCTTCATAAATAACTTATTCAACAACAGACAATCACAACGAACGTCAATGAAAGAAATCGCATCACGTAATCTTGTTTGTACATTAGGTAATCAAACATGTAAATGGCATGTGGTAGTATAGAGAGATAACTTGAAGTACATCGCTCTATGACCTGGAAAAATGGTCTGTTCATGCTCTGATCACGGTCCTGCGTAAATATCTAACTACTACGTCGCGTCGGGTGAAATATGGGCGTGTACTTTCTACAACTTTTCTTTCTTTGTCTTATACGTCATTCATGTGATAAGCACGTTGGTGTGGGTGACAGCTGTTGGATTCATACAATGTAACTACCTATCTTTTCTCTCATCTTAAAGATGCATAATATTTTCGTCCTGCTGCCATCCTACACATGCTATGTAAAACACTGGCCAAGTGAGAATCGGACTCGCACGCAGAGGTTTCCGTACAAACTTATATATTATTATTTATGTAAATATTTCAATTCCCGAAAGGAATCTCGAAAATTTTTCCGAATCGCAAAAAAACGTTTTTCTTTTTGTGACGTAACAACAAATTTACTGTTTTCAGATTTATTCCTATACCACTGTGCTATAAGACCTCGCTTTAAGTACCATAGTACCCTATGAATTTTGATTTCCCGGCTGTATCTTTTTTTTAACTAACTCTGAAGTTTGATTTTTTCACAGCTTCAAGGGACCGCAGACTTGAGTATATGGTTTTAATTTTAACTTGATACCTCCACGCGTTGCCGAGATAAAGGGTCTTGACAGACAGACAGACGGACAACTAAGTGGTAATAAGGATTCCGTTTTTTCCTTCTTACGGAACCCTAAAACGACCTTATGTTGAGTGAAATATGGGCGTGTACTTTCTACAACTTTTCTTTCTTTGTCTTATATGTCATTCATGAGATATGCACGTTGGACGATGATGACATACGAGTAAGATTATAAGCGACGTACCTAATGTGTATTTTAATATAAGATATAACTTTTACAATTTCACTGCTATCAAATGAAAGGCTGCTGATTGTTTGAAAGAGTTACCGCGGTACTGGAAAGATAAAGGCAATTGAAGGAATACAGTTGGGGCTAGTCTGTAAAAGGCAATTGAAGGAATACAGTTGAGGTTAGTCTGTAAAAGACTGACACTCCCTCCCGCTCCATCCAGAGTGGGAGGAGTTATTTAATAATAATAATAATATTCCACAACTATCACACAACGTCGTCTAGTCCCAAGCTAAGCAGAGCTTGTGTTATGAGTACTAGACACCTGATAAATATACTTATATATTTCTAAATACATACATATTATAGATAAATTACACCCAGACACAGAATAAATGAGCGTGCTCATCACACAAACATTTGTCCTGGGTGGGAATCGAACCCACGACCTCCGACATAGCAGTCAGGGCTACTAACCACTAGACCAACAGGCCAGTCAAACTTATTTGATTATATCCTACAAAAAAAAAAACATAAAACTTCAGACCCACGTGCTGTATGTACTTGGATAATAATGGAATCAAATGCGCATTTTTATTATGTACAACAATTAACATGAGAACCACTTTTTTTTTCTTCATATATTCCAACGTCGGACGCAATGTTATGCGCATTGAAAAGAAGTACACAAATAAAAACTGTTGTTTCTTTTGTTACAGACTAAAAGGGAAATTAATTAAAAGTGGTGCCAAAGTACACCTTGAAAATACTTGGTCGACGAGCTATAACCAATGAAGACTCCGAGCGCAGCCTTCGGAGCATCGTCAGTAGACCCGTGAACACCTGGCCGCGCCATCATAAGTTTGATGGTCACTCTCCTGCTGGAGAAAATTATCTACACGCACTGTCACTTCATTATTATTAAGTTTCTCAACATATTCTTCATTTTGTAGTCTATCTATATATTTCATATATTTCAACTTTGAAAATGAGCAAGATTCTTAAAGTCGTCGGGGCCTCGTGGCTTCAGACGAAAATTAGCTCCTACATCCTTGGGATTCTCGGCATTCTGTCAATCTTGGCCCTGTTCGTTGGACAAATTGAAAGGTTAGTACATAATTGCTCAAATTAACAGTAATCATTTAGTTTAAAATACAGGAAACCACCTTAACCTCGTAGTCATTAATAGTGATTATTGTGATAGCATCTGATGAAGGAAAACGGAAAGCAATCTCAGATAAACTGCGTGACGAATAAACAAATCATCTCGCTTATTGCGCTACAGTATTTTTCTCATCACAATAATTATCAAATTATATACGATTTTGCATAATCGTATAGCTTTGTTTACAATTTAACATACAATATGAATGTATAAACTGTTTATTTTGTTTCAGAATTCAGGAAGATGGAAATTACGCAGCTACTGTATTTTTCTCAAATAAAACCGGTTATCGTATTGAGTACTGGGGACAGAGCAATGAACTTGCAGACATACCGCGAGGGGTAGCACGCGCATACTTCAGGATGGATATTGATACCACAGGGTAAGTAATTTACTGATTTTTCTAGTCGGTTCACTTTGATACAAAATTGCCTAATAGCTGTAGCTGTAAGTCTTTTTTATAAGGTTCTCCATAATACTACAACCAATGACCATACAGACTCAGCCAGTGGTATAATTTTCTTTGACTACAACAAATAAATATGAATTTTATCCTGACGAGAGCCAACTACAAATATGGGATAGGGTACAATAAAACTGATCAAAGAGAGTGTGGGAGAGAATATCAATTTGACTCACAAAATAAGCATACTGATTGTTTTTTCCAGTTGGTCCCTCCTGGAAATAGAGACAGACCCAACCTATTCCGATGAACATCAAGCATACGCGGCGGGCATCGTCGAGGGGGCTCTGACCTGGTCACTGATCCATTCGCACCTGGAGAACACCATCCGAGCACGATGTGACCAGGAACCCTCGGCCATGAAGCAGTGCAATAAGTTCCGGGATGCCCTGGACAAGTCCGTCGATATTTGGAAGGCACATGCTGCGGAAAAGGGCGGCGAAGACCCATTCTGGCATCATGTAAGTTATACCATGTTGGTTTTGAAAAGCTAGGCCTGCTTCATAATGATAAAAACACACGTTTAACTATCATGTTTATGGGCCTATTACACTACTCGATATTCAGACAGTCTTAGTCGACGTCGCGTAGTGTAATAAGGGTTATACTGGTCTTACTCGGAACAAAAAATAAGACTGAATATCGTGTGCTGAATATGGCGTAGGCCCTTTAACCTATCCTTTAAATACCTATTATACAAAGAAGTATAAAAAAAATATCTACCAGGTAAATACAAAATTGAAGTATCTACCGAAAGTGGAGAGTTTAGTTTTTAATTCAGTAATTACAACGTCATTCCGATTACACCCTGGCTTCGCTCTATTTGTGCACTCTGCAGGAAAATTTCATCAAGAAAATAAGTATTTCCTCATATTATCCCTCAATTACAACTGCAGTAGGTACCTGCGGAAAGTATTCAATAAATGGTGCAATAAAGTAATTTATAGGGTAGTTTTTAAACGAGTGACTGTAAATTAAGGTTTTAAGTATAAGTAACACGGGACAAGGGCAGGAAGATGATGATGGAACGGTACTATGTTCCATCATCATCTTCCTGTCCTTGTCCCGTCTTATTTGTCACTTGTCCTCTTTCTATCACACCACTATCTTATTTTGGTCTCTCTCTCCCACTTCATCTATAATATATACCATCACCATTTTCCTGTCCTTGCCCCGTGTTATTTGGGATCGGCGCAACATGTTTTTTGTTGCATTCTGTCCTGTCACCCGACACGCTATCACTAACTCCTTTGTAGGGTTCCGTGCCTCAAAAGGAAAAAACGGAACCCTTATAGGATCACGTTGTTGTCCGACTGTCTGTCAAGACACTTTATCTTGGGAACGCGTGGAGGTATCGAGTTGAAATTAAAACTAAATACTCAGGTCCCTTGAAGCTGAGAAAAAATCAAACTTCTAAGTTGACGAAAAAAAAAGATACGGCCGTTTATGTCGCAAAAAACGTATATTTTGATACTCTCAGGGGAATCAAAATTCACAGGGTTCTTCCCGTTGACCTAGAATCCTGAAAATTGGTATGAAGCAAGATTTCATAGCACAAGTATAGGAAAAAATCTAGAAACTGTTTTGTAGTTACGTCCCAAAATTCTTTTTTTGCGATTCGGAAACATCTTCGTAACTCAATTCGGGAAATGAATTGTTTTCATAGGTACGTTTGTGTACGGAACCCTCAAAGCGCGAGTACGACTCGCACTTGCCCAGTTTTTTCTTTCATATCACTCTTCACACAATTTATCTATCTTTTCTTTGACCTCCATCTCCTACTTCATCCATAATCTATAGGATGTATATATGTATAAGTAGTACCAATAAATGAAATTAGATAGATAGCCTAGGACATAAAAGGCAACCTGTGCAAAATTGATATGTCAGTCAGTCAGCTCCTCCTTTTATAAATATAGATTTAAAGTAGCTATACTATATATATTCATAAATCATATTTTCCTGTTTTCAGGTATCTCTGTACTACACGCAAATAAGCGGAATATTTACCGGTTGGAAACACGGGGTCGGCCGCGGCTTGAAAGAGTACGAAACCGATATTTCGGACTTGTACTGGCTAAACTTCGTGTCTGAAGCTATTGAAATCCAACGCAAAATGAACATCACTTTAGAAGACGAAGCTCTTGAAACTGTACCTCATTTATCTAGTGCCTTTTTGAGAGTTGTCGATGATAAAACTAATGACGGAACTCCAACTAAAAAGCTTTATGTTTCGCAAAACGCAGCCGGAAGGTAAGAATAAAAAAAACTATTAGCTACTCGTACAACCTAGTCATCATTATGTTAAGAGCAAATAGAATACTTCTAGGCAAGCGTGCTTTATCACATGGCCAGTCGCTTTCAATCAGGTGAGATAGGGATCGAGCGGGAGCCTATCAGTAGTAAAAAAACTGGGCAAGTGCGAGTTGGGCTCGCGCCCTGAGGGTTCCGTAAAAATTTAGGTACGTATGTAAACAGTACAATTCCCGAATGGAGTCTCGAAGATTTTTCCGAATCGCTAAAATTTTTTTTTGTTGTGACGCAACAACAAATTTACAGTTTTCAGATTTATTCCTATACCTGTGCTATAAGACCTTGCGTTACGCAAAATTTCAGGATTCTGGGTCAACGGGAGGTACCATATGAATTTTGATTTTCTCGAGAGTCGAAATATACGTTTTTTGCGTAAAAGGTCGTATCTATTTGTTTTCGTTAACTCAGAAGTTTGATTTTTTCACAGCTTAAAGGGACCGCAGATTTGAGTATATGTTTTTAATTTCAACTCGATGCCTCCACGCGTTTCTGAGATAAAGGGTCTTGACAGACAGACGGACAACAAAGTGATCCTATAAAGGTTCCGATTTTTTCCTTTTGAGGTACGGAACCCTAAAAACAACATTATTTTTATTAATTTTTCACCCGCCTGACAACCTATCTTCATCTGGAGACTTACCATGACCTGTTAAAATGTCAGTCGTGTGAGCGAGAAAGAGGGATGGAGCTATACACCGTATATGACTCCATCCCTTTAACAGTTCAGTTTATTTCGTAAAATGGATCGCGGTTAGAGTTCGTGGTAGCACTACTGGTTGACGAACCCATTTCGCGTTTAAATAAAATTTCTCTAATCCTCTCTATAATTTTATTTCAGCTACACCTCAATGACCCGGATTATGAAGAAGTATAAACTAAACTACCACGAGACTGCTAAAGATGCCAAATTAGTTCCTGGAACATCAGTACACTTCTCAGGATACCCCGGCTCCGTCACCAGTCAAGACGAGTTCTACATCGTGAAGGGTGAAAACCATAGGATGGCCGTGACGGGCACTGCACTACGAAACTACAATAACAAACTCTGGAAAGAAGTCAACATAACTGAACAAGTGAGTTTCAATAAAACATATTATTAACAATAGGTACCTACGCATTCAGTAAGACGATAACACACTAGGTACTAAACAAACTGTTTGTCATAATATATTATTATATTATAATAACAGTAGGTCACTGAGTAATATACGAGTATATTATGTATTATTAACCGATTTCGATATTTAATTTTTGTATGTAACTGCGTTATTTATGAACCGATATGGAATATTGTTTTTTATATGAAAGGATATTAAATTCATTGTCTGGATTTCATCAGATCCATTTATGGATTGGTCCTATTTTTATAAATCCAGTTCCGATGATGTGGTCCATGAAGAATGAAAGAAAATCCTCAAATATTAGGTATTTACACTTCTAATTTTTAATTAATACAAATATTTATAGGGCTTATAAGAAACGGTCTTGATAATTTTTAAGTAAAGTCTCAATAAATAATATTCATAAACAGCAACAAACGTACGTCACTGTCACTCAACTTATGGAAATATTGTACAGGCTCAATAGCTTAAATTCATTCATAATGTTCATAATCAATATTATGAATGAATAAATGACGATCGAAATGAAAAAATATTGCGCGTAGTATTTTCTAGTAGCAATTGTTATGAATGATTGACTCAGTTATGAATTTACCAATTATGACTTCGTGGACAATTTTGGGATTTCGTTTTTTTTTTACTTTTGACTATACAAATATGACCAGTAACGGGTACGGATAGAGCCCCATTTAAAAAAAAAAATGTTTTGTACATCAAAGACACAAGTATTTGCAGACAGAAAGTATTACTTGATGAAGTGGAACTGATGAGAATACAGATGGTCAACAAAACTGCACAAACACACAGATATCTCAATTATGATAGTTAAGTTACTGACAAATATAAATGATTCTAATAAAAATGGTATTTTGGTAATTGAACTGATTGTTGATGAAACCGGAACTTTACTGTAAAACTTGCATAGTATTTTGATTTGTACCCCCTGTACCGCAACTAGAAAGTGGAAAAAAAATCTTTTCACAACGCTCAATAGCCTTAATTTCAGAATTTAGTGTTATTAAAATACGAAAGATAACCAAACAGTAGATAATACCCGAAATCATAGTTTTTTTTATTTGGAAGTCGTTTGTATCTTTATGTAAAAAGTTTTTAAGTCATTTCTTCACCACCTACCGAAAGCCGAAGAAATATACATCCTTAGACAAAAAGTGATCCGTGAAAGAAATCAGGATCCTCATAATCGCACATAAGCACTAGTTTATATCAATAAAAAAAAAACGGTTGGAATACGACGTACTAAGAAACATAATTCTAAATACATACACGAGTATCCTAAAACACTACTATAATGGTCAAAAATTTTAAGGTGCCTGTTGGTCCACGAGTATCAGCTGCTAACCATTTGGCGGCCAATGTGAGCTCCTGGGGACATATCCTGGCACACAGCAACTCAGGCACAGCAAGCAAACAGTGGCTCATCGTAGACTTCAACAGATTCGACCACCTGCATGCTCTCGCACCTCGCACTGAAGAACTCAAGCCAACCCGAAATGAGATGGTCACTAAAAGCACAGTTGATAAGTACGTTTCTAAGTATTCATCTTTCATTACTGTAGCATTTCTCTTATTAACTTCGAAGCGTATCAAATGGAAAAGGTAGACGGTCTCCGATTGGGGCGATGCCAATCTGGTCAAGTTCAATGCAACTAAAACCCAAGCGTGTCTTTTTTCCGCTAAACGGAGTCAATTCCAGCCGGCTCCATCTTTCCGAGGTGTGATCGTGCCAATAACCGACCATCTTGATCTTCTTGGCGTTACGCTGACGTCAACTCTCAACTTTGGGCCATACATCGAAGCAAAGGCTCAACTGGCAGCAAAAAAGCTGGGAATCCTCGCGAAGGTCAGACAGTACTTCACGCCGGAACAGCTGCTAAAACTTTATCAAGCGCAAGTTCGATCGTGTATGGAGTAATGCTCTCATCTTTGGGACGGGTCTGCCAAATACCAGCTTGATGCGCTAGAGTCGATTGAGAGGCGAGCCAAGAGGATCATCGGCAATGATGCACTTGTTGAGTCGAAGCTCCAAAGCCTTGGGCATCGCCGCCGAGTTGCTAGCCTGTCGGTTTTCTATCGTTTACATTTCGTGGAGTGTGCACTGGAATTGCACAATCTGATTCCGCCAAGTCCGTTCCATCATCGGACCACTAGACGTACGGCGTTGCGCCACCGGTACATGGTAGACATCCCACCCATACGTACGTACAAAACGTTTTGAGAACACATTTATTATGCGTACAGCCAAGGAGTGGAATTCCTTGCCGGAGTCTGTGTTTCCTGATAGCTTCAACTTAGGGGTCTTTAAGTCGAGAGTAAATAGGCTACTTCTAGGCAAGCGTGCTCCATCGTCGACCACATCATCGCTTACCATCAGGTGAGATGGTGGTCACACGCGAGCCTATCATTAATAATATATATATGGGTTCAAACCTGAATAAAATCTGTTGTATTATTTGAGGCACAATACGTTTTCCTTAGAAATAGCTTAACAAACAGAACTGTAGCTGCCGTTGATCAAGTCCTTGGTTTAACTCCATAACGCTTTATAGCAGAACTGGTTCGTTGGAAATCCTGTACGTTAGTTTTGTGATGGGCAGAGATAAAAGCCATTTTAAACCAGAATGACAACTAAACAGGAATAGTTTCAATTAATTAAAGTTATTTAAATGTTTCTCTTTCAGGGACGTCAGGCATATCGTAGTTTACCGAAACAACAATGGTCACTCAAAGGGTCTGCTTGCACTGGTGGAGCAAGTTCCAGGGCGGACTCACTCTGCTGATTTGTCTGACGCTTTCTTGGAACAAGGTTATTGGGCTACACATGGATTGCCGTTTTTCCCAGTAAGTTATCGACTTGATAATTTTAACACAACTCACAAACCCGGTTTAGTATTGCGTATAAAAAGTATTTAATGTATATTTCACATAATTTTCAGGATATTGCAGACATTACACATGTGAATCAAATGAAAGAGAAACATGGGAACATCTTTTCCGAGTCAGAGTCACCTCGTGCCATGCTGTTCAAGCTAGGTCACAAGAACGCCACGACATTGGATAGCATTGTAGCGTTAATGAGACAAAATAACATGACGGAAGCCAACAGTACTAATCAAGAAGACATTGATGAATGCTCCGGTGATGCCAGCTGTGTGCTTAGCGAGCGAGGCTATTGGTCGGTGGTTGGAGTTCGAGGAGACATTACCAGCCTGTACAAAGAAGCTTACGGAGTTATCGACACTAAAGTCGTAAGCGGTGAGTTGATTTCTCAATTTTTTGTAGGCCATAAATGCAGACTATCTTCAAGTTACACCATCTGACTAGTTCTTACAATGATAAAATTCTTATATAATTAAATATCTTGAGAGCAACAACTTAAAATTTAGACATATTTAAATCTAATTTTAAAATTATTTTATTTACAGCGACCCTAAACGAGTCAAATTTAGATTTTGTCGCAATATCCGGTCCACCATATACAGAGATACAGCCCAACGTCACTCAAATATTGCTGAATAAGGGAAACATTGCACCCATTTATACAGAGCTACTTAACAACAAGCCCAACGTCAATGGAATTGAAATAAGAGATCTTGTAATCCATGAACAAGAGAAGGCCGAAGAAGACAAACTGGAACTGCTGAACAAAGACCTGATAAAACCATTCGATTGGTCAGAAAGTGAATTCAAGAATGCTACACACCAAGGTCTACCCGATAGGTGGGCTTTTGGACTGTACGCACCTAAGTGGACGTGGTGAATCTCCAAGTCATCATATCTTTCATAATAATTTGTTTTAATGTAATTTTAAGCCCTGGTTCGCCACTTTCAACTAGCTGATAAGTATCAACTACTGTTCTATCCCTGTTTTGTGTTTGACAAATGTGATATTTCCATCTTCCTCTTTTGTACTCATTCCGAATCAAATGATTTGTAGCAAGTTCTGTTCGTAATATATTTCAATGTTTACGTTAAGGTTATTTATTGGATTTATGTTCGTTTCGTTTATATTCGTTTGTATATTTGTCTTAGATGTGTTTTAGCCTACCTACTGTTGTTTCTGTGCCTGAATCAGGACCTTGGTGACATCACAGGACTGACGTAAATCTTTAAGAGATAATAACTAATTAACTATGTTTTAAGTACTTACGATTGAGATTTAAATTTTTTTCTTGAAATCATAATAAAAAAAATATCTTGACCGTTATCATCTCACCACATCCATTTTGTTATCATATACTACATAAATTGTATTTTTTATGAATTCACAAATAGGCTTTGTACTTTAATGTGTACTTACGTTTATATTTATTTTATAAAATATTTTCACATGTACCTATGTATTGTGATGTATCATAATGGAAATGACACCCCAAGTTCCTATTGGGAGCGTTAATAAAAATGAAGTGACTTATAAATTTGATTTTGCTCTCGTCAATAAACATTTCCAACATACCTGTGATTATTTTCTTATTTATTATTAACATAATTTATAAGCAAATAATGTTCCTTTACCTAGCTCCTTACTTTACGGAAAAATACATTATCACTTTTGCAGAGAAATAGGTTCATATTTTTCTTCAATCATTTCTGGTTACCATTGCATAATTAAACTTTCACATGATCAAATCAAGTGTTGTTTGGGCGACAGTAAAACGCGAAGGAATCCTTAAAGATTTTTTTAATGGTTAGAGGAAAGTAACTAATTATGGAATACCATTTTATTTTCGTGATTTAATAACATAAACGTTTTATAAATTAAATCATTTATTTGTAATAACAATCTGTCATACGCGCAATCTGTCATGTCTGTAAGCGCCAATGCGCTTAATTTAGAAACAGTCTGGTTTGTTTTTATTAATTTAAAGCATTTTTTTTTCAAAAACTTTTTCAACAAACAGAAATCTAGTTAGTAGTACCAAATATGGAATACTGCAAATCTATACATAAACGAAACCCTTATAGGATCACTTTGTTGTCCGTCTTTCTGTCTGTCTGTCATGACCCTTTATCTCTAGAACGCGTGGAGGTATTGAGTTGAAATTAAAACCATATAATCAGGTTTGCGGTCTCTTAAAGCTGTGAAAAAAAATCAAACTTCTAAGTTAACGAGAAAAAAAGAGAGCCGTTTATGTCGCAAAAAACACATATTTCGGACCTCTTAAGGGAATCAAAATTCATAGGGTACTTCCTGTTTGACCTAGACTCCTGATATTTGGCATGAAGCAAGGTCTCATAGCAAAAGTAAGGAAAATCACTGTAACAAAGTAACTACGTGACAAACATTTTTTTTTTGCGATTCGGAAAAATCTTCGTAACTCAATTCGGGAATTGAACTGTTTTCATAGGTAAGTTTGTACAGAACCCTCAGTACGCGAGTCTGACTCGCACTTGCCCGGTTTTTTGGTTACTTTCCTCTATTAATGTTACATATTTATCGTAATATTTTTGAAAGACCTATCCAACGCCTCGATGGACTACACAAGTAAAACAAACATCCTTCTTTTGCTTGTATGAGAGATGCTTTTTTTTTAAATTGATATAAACCAGTGATGCAATCATTGATGGTGAGGCGCACTGGTTTATTAAGAGCCTATTCACTCTAGCCTTGAAGGCACCTAAATTATAGTTGGACGGGAAGACCGCAGCAGGCAAATTGTTCCAGTCCTTCGATGTACGCGGTATAAACGACGAAGCGAAACGCTTCGTCCGGATCGTTGAAGTTTCAACAACGTAAGGGTGGATGCACGCCGTACGTCGGGTTGTCCGATGGTAGAAAGGAGATGGCGGAATCAAGTCATGCAATTCCCGCGCACACTCTCCAAAATGCAACCTGTAAAATACCGATAGGCTGCCTACCCTGCGCCTGTGCTCGAGGCCCTGTAGATTGGACTTAACCAAATCTGGATCCCCAATTAGCCTCTTCGCACGCCTTTCCACTGAGTCCAAAAAACATTTTAACTGGAATATCTTCATCCATGCCAAATTACAGTTTTTTAGTACCAATAATTTTTAGTCTCGAAGTTAAACCGCAGACTGTCTTTGTTGTTTTTCAACGGAAAACGGGAGTTACTGAAGCAGCCCGTGAGGGGGAAGGGTTTAAATTTCGCAGGATTTATACAAGTCCAGTCATAGTCAGTCAGATGCCATAAAATCTGACACCAGCGTCACCGCCTTACCAAGGGGTGGGATATCAGTGTTATTGAGTTGTGGAAATTAGATAAGCCATACAAATTTTGTCATAGATTTTAATTTCGGCGTCTTCGTTCTACTGCTCCAATTATAATAATATTCCACAACTATCACATAACGCCATCTAGTCTCAAACTAAGCAGAGCTTGTGCTATGAGTACTAGACAACTGATAATCATATTTGTATATTTCTAAATACATACATATTATAGATAACTTACACCCAGACACAGAACAAATGATCGTGCTCATCATACAAACATTTGTCCTAGGTGGGAATCGAACCACGACCTCCGGCATAGCAGTCAGGACCACCACCAGACCAACAGGCCAGTCAAATTAGCTCATTATTACCTATACCTACAGTAGAGGTAAGTTAACAAATTTTTATCTTACTAGCAGTTGTCAGCAACTTGCCGGCGTGAAATAGAAAATTATCCCAAGGGAACATATACTCCCGAATAAAAAGTGCTATCCGAGAACATGGTCTACCCGTGTGCCAAATTTCATCCTAATCGGCTAAGTGTAGTGTAGTGTCGTTAAGAAGTACCTAACCAACATACACACACACTCACAAACGTTCTCCTTTATAATATTGGTGTTTTTCAGTATTAGGTATAGGATGAGAAAATCTCACGCAAAAAAAAATACTAATGACATGCAATATTTTATTATTTGGTGCTAATTTATATAATGCAATACGTGACATTATTACGTTTTTAAAGGGTGATAGAGGGTGATAGTGTTTCAATGATCTGGTCTATGGACTGTATCTTAATTGTATGTGGATAAATTATGAGCTTTGGACTCTACGGAAAGTTGTCTTAAATGTTTTCTACAGTAAATAAATACATTTATGTTGCAACTATTTGAGGATCTTTAGGCAGCGATATCTTGAACTGCAGCAGAACAATCAAGTAGATAGCAATCATGCTGATGGCCTGTGAACAAAATGGTTGATTAAAAATCTTGATAAATTAAACCTTAACTCTCCTTGCGACTTCACCGTAGTCGGGTAAATAACAGTTCGTTTTCCAAAAATGAAAGGAAATATGCCTGAGGCATTAAGTCTGCCTCTGTAAATTTGTATGCGTATAGTCTATCTGAGAAACTGACTTACTGACATATCAACGCACAGCAGAAACTACTGGGACTAGGAGTGGGAAATTTTGCACTATGTTTCCTTTTATAACGTAGACGAGCATTAAGAGAGGATTTTCCAAAATTCATTCATTGCTATTTTTAACCGACTTCAAAAAGGAGGAGGTTATATGTTCGGTTGAATGTATGTTTTTTTTTTTTTATGTATGTTCACCGATTTCTCGGTCACTTGTGGACCGATTTAAATTTTTTTTTTTTTGATTGGAAGGTTATACTTCCGAGTTGGTCCCATAGAAATATTGTTATGATCTGATCATGAACTTCGAAGATATGGAACAGAACTCCTCATAGGATCACAGCAAAACCGTCGTAACAAGTAAAATTGCTTTGTTTATACGTGTAGTCGATGACTGACTGATAGTAGAGGGGGAATATATCGAACTGATCTGATGATGAAGCCTGAAGTTAGGCACCGGAACTCTGTAATAAATTAATGTAATCTAACCGTGTTTGGGATTATTAGAATTGTCATGAGATAGCACTCTGGCTGTAAGGTATTTAAGTTTGGCTGAGTACTTTTTAGTGGTGGTACCATAACTAAAAAGTGTAAAATAAAAAACTTTTTACAAAAAAAAAATACAACCGACTTCAAAGTAAAAAAAACACTGAAAAGTGCAAAATAACATTAATTTCGGAAGTCGGTGTTAAATAACGAAGAGACAAAACTATTATAGAAACACCGACTTCCGAAATTAATGTTATTTTGCACTTTTCAGTGTTTTTTTTACTTTGAAGTCGGTTGTATTTTTTTTTTGTAAAAAGTTTTTTTATTATCTATATTTAGTTTGTTTTTTACTTTATTTACATTGTTCTCACATGATAGCGACAAGAAACATGTAACAGAGATATTTGTAATTACAAAACATGATTGAAAAGAGTGTCCATGGAGTTTCTTGCACATTCTTCTCCATAGAGATCTACGCTTTGGAATGTGCAATTAGCATCATTTTTTTTTTCTGACTGACTGACTTCATGACATTTCAAAAGTGCCTGTAAATGGTTTATTTGAAATAAAATGCTTTGAATCTTTGAATCTTTGATTCACCCCCTAAGTGGATGAAACGGGGGTCCAAATTTTGTATGGAGAAACCTACTTTTATTATTATTTATTACTTTCATGCGGGCGAAGCCGCTGGCAGAAGCTAGTGATAAATAAAAGAATCATGTTAACAGTGACAACTAAAAGCTACTTGAATTATTTACACAAGGTTAATATAAAAGATACATTAGTAACAATGAAAATAAAAAGCTTAATGCTTGTTTGTGGAGACGTGGGGCGTCGTGCGTCACGTGCAGCGTGGCGTATCATGGCGCGTCGGGCGTTTTTACTGTTTACAGAGAAGCGGCGAGCGGCGCGTGCAGCGGCCCGCGTCATCGCACGCGTAAACACAAACACGACGTACGGCGTTGCGCCACCGGTACATGGTAGACATCCCACCCATACGCACAAAACGTTTTGAGAACACATTTATTATGCGTACAGCCAAGGAGTGTAATTCCTTGCCGGAGTCTGTGTTTCCTGATAGCTACAACTTAGGGGTCTTTAAGTCAAGAGTGAATAGGCTACTTTTAGGCAAGCGTGCTCCATCGTCGACCACATCATCGCTTACCATCAGGTGAGATGGTGGTCAAACGCGAGCCTATCATTAATAAAAAAAAACATATCAATGTACGATTTTGTTTATGGTGCCATCCGCGGGCAATGCCTACATTTCAAGCAAACGCGTGTAAAAACGCTACTCCGTAAACACTATTACACAACGTCATATTATGTTTGAACTTATTGCGGGCCGCGCCACCCCGCGCCGCGCGACGCCTCTTTTCTGTGTAAATAAGCACTTAAGCTAGCTTAAATTACTCATTATAATATCAACCCAGTGAAAGAACCCGTCAAAATCGGTCCAGCCGTGTCGGAGATCGGTCGGAACAAACAAATAGACAATTTTTTTTAAAAATTGCAGTATTGTTACAGATAAAGAATATACTTTCATATAAATTTAGTAAAAAAAGAATACTTGATATTAAAGGGAATGTAGGGTATTGGCGGTCATAAGTAATATGCTGGCCCGCAGGTTTGCGCGTTGTAGTGATCAGGCTAAAGTCACACTATTTAGAGCTTATTGTCAGACTTTCTACACGTGCGGCATGTGTTACAGTTATACGCAGCGATCGCTCAATGTCCTATGTGTCCAATATAACAGTGGATTTAGGATGTTGGGGTTACCCCGGTTTTGTAGTACCTCCGGTATGTTTGCGGAGGCCAGGGTAGATAGCTTCCATGCCATCGTGCGCAAGCGGCTCGCTTTTTTACTAAGCAGAGTCCGGGGTAGCACTAACAGCATTCTACAGGTCATTGCAGATAAACAGGACTCAAACATCCTGAAAACATTTATTCGGGCCCAAATTGTTTAGATATATATAATTGTAACAGCTATGGATATGGTCTGCAATAAAGATTCATTATTTTATTATTACAAACTGACACTTCAATTTTATTTATATAAGACTAGCTTCTGCCAGCGGCTTCGCTCGCGTGGCAGTAGCTTTCTTCATAAAAATTTTGGGCCCCCATTTAATCCACTTAGGGGGTGAATTTTGGAAAAATCTTTCTTCTTCTGTGTATACATCATAAAAGGAAACTCTGTGCAACATTTCAGTATTCAGCGTCCAGGTAGTTTCCTTTTCTTGCATAGCCCAGCCTCAGATGTGCTGTCCATCTTCAGGCACCCATTGTGTGGAGACCTTTACCCAATGGCAGTTGCACATGCAACTGATGTGAACTACCCAATCCCATTTGAGCTTGGGAGCCTTCTTGTCTACGTCCACTGTGCCCGTTTTGAAACGCAGCGGCAGTATGATGGTAGCTTTTTTAACTGTTTCCCTGCACTCCATCGACATCACAATAATTACTTACTGAAGTGAGCAGCTCTCTGTTGACATGCGCGTATCCCTTCAGGCTCACGACGGCTGGGTTCATCTCGATAGCTTGGATAAAGTGATCAATCTGAAAAGCCATTAGCATATTATTGTTAGTACCTACGTATTAAAAAAAGATTTTGTTTTACTTGATTTTAGTGAGTGTTTCCTTATTAGTTATTCATGTGGATGAGTATTTCAGGTGTTTTCATTTACTGTCGTATCGTAGTTTCCACATTGTTTATTTGGACTATGTAAATGCAGTGATGTTACGATAATTTCCGGAATCAAGTGGGGTACTGTGTGCAGGTGTTATAAGATTACCAGGCCTGGCAAATAAGTTTAATCTAAGTGATCTAGAACGAGTTAGAAAAAAAACAATCTAAAATGATACACGAGATCATAGTATCGTAGCACAGTGGGTGCTACGGCGTAGCGCCACGTAGCGTAGCACTAAGCCCTTGCCTGTAGCACTAAGCCCTTGCCTGCAGTAAGTACGCCACTGAGTAGGTAAGTTTACGAACTTTTGAAAACTGTTCGTGCTCACAAAATTAGTTCAAATTACGCACACCAGAGGCGCTGTTCATGTTTCCATATATAAAGCTCACGTTAACGATACGAATACTTTTTCGCAACTTGTTCGTGGTCTTTATAATTTTGCTATCTTACCTTAATTCGTTGCAAAAAGTCTGTATTGCGTATTGAAATTACCTACCTCTTTCTGAGTCGGTCTATCAACTGCTAAGACGTCGATGGATAATAGTGTGTCTTGAACACCCGCAGCTACCTGTAATAATAATAGAAAATTGTTTAGCGAGAGAGTAAAGCAGTGTATGTCACAGGCCCTATGCTGAATCCCGAACGTAACTAGGGATTTCAGAGTTCTGTCCAGAGTGAAATTACGAGCGAAGCGAGGGAGAGCTATCCTAAGGTAACATACATATACTGCGGGATAATTATTTATTTATTTTTTAAACACGAAATAAAAACACGGAATAATTGTAAACAAGCCACGAGGAGCACCACTGCTAGGTCTCACGGGCAAATTTTTCATAAGAATGTTTAGTTGAAGTTACTTTAAATCACATTATTGACCTCCTGGCCCTTCACTGTTCATCAAAGGTTTGCATAAATATCAATTTACTTAACAATCATTAGAGTTAAAAATGGGAAAGTATGTGTAATCTATCTCATAGTTATATTATGTAGGAATTATAAACATGAAGTGAAATTACGTTCAACCTCTCTGAAAAATAATTCTAATGGTTATCAATAATTGTACATTACCGTGAGCGTAGACTTATGGGAGCAGTCCACGAAAATGAAGAGCAGAGTGGAGCAGTAGGCCGCATCCACGAACAAACCCATCTCTTTGAAGCTGAACCCAAAGCCGTGGTCCACTATCTCTGACAGAGCTCCGTACACTGCTATTGTTATGTTCGCAAACCTGGTTAATAACAACGTGATCGGTGCCAGACTCGCGACTAGCTCCTGTAGTCCTCTACTAGACTACAAGAGCTAATCCTGAGTTTTATGATACGCAAAAGTATACGATTTACTGCAGTAAACACTTAAATGCTGGACAAAGTGTGTTCAAAACATTATACAGCTAATTTAGTAGAAATATATCACAAAGAAGTCTTTAAAAATTACATCTATGTATTAAAAACCGGATTGTAATAATTTTAATTGTTTGTCAGATTATTCTACAAGCAACGGTAAAACGTTGTAGTGTTTTAAATTTATAATCAAATCTGTGAATTTTTAGTAAGTCGCTAAAATGCTGCATATTTTATGCATATGCATATCTATTATTTCTTATGTATGCAGTCCGAGAGTGACCGTGCTTTAGGTGCTCTAGTCCGCTTAAAAGAGCCTTATTACTCTGACATAATAGCCTAGTTTAGGTGGTAAACCATAGTGAATTATTCCTTTTCAAGAGATGGAAAACTAGCACTGATATCCGTAGTACCTATGGAGAGTTTCTGGCACAACATGTCTCAGTGTTATGCGTTCCGATCAAGAAACCAAAACAAGACATTAGATCTAAAATTGCCTGAGCATAGCTTCGACGATCAAAAATCGATGCCAAAAAAAGATAGGTAGCTTACATAAACAAACAATAAGTCGAATAAGTTCGCGCATAAGCATTTCCCAGCGATTGAAGTAGCTCGGACAAGTTCAGCCACAGGTACCGATACCGAGATATCAGTTTAGCTGAACACTCCTCTTCTACGTCCTGAAAATGTAAAGAAGTTAGAAGGCAAAAACATAGCTAAGTAGGTACATAGTTACTAAAAAAAAAAGAATCTTGCCAATCTTATACAAACTAACCCCGTCGTTTCTTTTTTAAGAACTAAGTAGTAGGAGCTCTGCATTTATATAATTTAAGAATTGAAAATTATAGAATAAAATTATAGAATGGAAACACAAAAAAAAACTTTGAAATTTGAACCGATTTTTTATAGTACAGTAACTTAACCAAAGCTATCCAAATGCTTTGTAAGCATATTATGTCTAAGCCGTTTCGTATAACACCCTATTACAAGTTCGTGCGTCGGATTGAAAAACGTCGCTGTAATGTAATGCGGCTACCTCACGTTCAGCCGGATTGGTGCTGGCGATTCGTTCTACTGCTGCGACATATATATAGTAAATCTTATAGCTATGTATATAAAAGCGTTACCCTGCGAAAACATTCAGACAGACTTTGCGAGGCGATCTTAATTCCTTTACAGTTGATGTACCAAAGGGCGCAGTTCATGTTGATCATAGTGATGATGTGGTAGTAAGCCGTAGTGTGCTTCAACAGGAACCCATCCATGAGGATGCAGAGGCTCAGCAGGAAGCATACAGCCAGTAACAGGCAACCCACACTGATGATGACAATAGTCGTCTTCAAATTAGGGAATTTGAGGTTTTCGCCGGTAACTCTGTAGTATCTGACCTACAAATTTAAATAGGTGACACGACAAAGGTCTTGGGCTCTACCATGAACTCTTAAAACTATCATAATTCCTCTGTGAGAGAGAAATGAGCTATACACGCCGTTTAGCACTATCCGTTTAGCACTATCCCTTTCTCACACCGTATTCATGATTATTTTAAAACGTCATGGTATTGGAGGACCCTTGACATTTTTATAGATTGTTCTTGCTTGTTTTTAGATATTATAATGACATATCTGCTTACCTGGAATTTCCCCCAATTAGTTTTATAAATAGCCACTTGATGGGCCACTCCCCAACCCACAAAAGGAATCCAGAAATGCGGGACAAGGAAAATGACGAACAGAATAGCATAGATATAGTCATCGAAGCGTCGAATTGATCGCAGTATCATGATGCGCTCGTAGCCCACGATCAGCACCACGACCGTGGCTGCGATATAGAAGCAGACAGCATACATAGTAGCTGTAGACCTCCAGCTAAAAGTAATGGTGCCTGAAATTGTAATAAGAAATTGTTATAGTCAGGTGACTTTAACAATTAAAAAGCATCATCCCAGAACAGCGCGTAACATAATAACCTGAGTTTATAGAAGCGTCTTTCAGCGTATAATATATATAGTTTCTGATGTTTTAAGAATACGATGATTGGTATAGGGCGATCGACTGGCACCTCCCAAGATCCTGCGCCCGGGTGCGCACGCAACCCTTAAAAGTAAAGCCAGCCCTAATATTTGAACTACAGAACTCGCTGCATGTCCAATAGTGTCCATTTATACATATTAGGACCTAATTGCCGTGGCTAAGTGCCTTATCGCAATGAAAATGCTAGCATTAGTTTTGTATGAACTGGATTCTGAGCAAACTACATGGGTACCAAAAGATTCTACGAACTTAACAAACACGGAACCTGGTGGACACAGGTCCGTAAGGGCATGTGTAGATAAACGTAAGTACGGGCACGTGTGGCATAAAGTAGACCATCCATGGCTACATAGGATGTTCATGGATAGATTAACTGCGCACTTTCTTGTTCGCCAGTCACTCATTCGTGAGGTAACATAACTGTGTGTTGCAGTGGTTTATCCTGCCTACATGTTCAAACAAATCTAAGTCAACTATTCTTGCGCACCTTAACCGTGGTCTGTAGTGCAGTGACGCCAATCAATAAGCCGCGATCGATGATGTAACAACATCTATGACGCCACATGAGAACTACAAAAAATACGAAATCCTGCATCGCGTAATTAGAGTTCTCTACGCGATTTGGGCATATGCAAAATCCTGAAATCATCTATCAGGCAGTTGCCTTTTCAATTGAGGTTTCCGGGACTTTACACTCTGTTCCGCATACCTCCAAAATGACATTGACTAATGTCGGTCGATTGGTGTAGCAGCAGTAGGATCTATCGATCGACTTCGTTCAAACCTGGTCGTGAGCGCGTGATGGGCATGACGGCGAGGGCTCGAAACAGCACTAGCAGTAGCTTATGGTCCCTGTAGAACTGGTCGTGTATCTCGCACGTGTCACCATCTTGTGACGACAGCATGTCGCGTTGCTCTTGCTCCTAATGGCAGAAGAGTAAAACGATGGTTATGTATGGGTAGGTGTAGCGGACATGATAAACAATAGATTTTTTCTTGGAATGCTAAAATTCATGCATTTGGTTGCATGCACTGCAACGCTGTGAACACATCAACAACAACAACACAACAACAACAGTGTGTGTGTGTGTGTTCAGGAAACACAGACAATAACGTTGCCCCACATTAGGAATTACTCCTGTATCGTGAACGCACTTCACAAACATGTAAGGTACACTCACATACAACAAGATACCCAGATCCGTAACAACTATCCGTAGGCCATACAAATATTTTTTCCGTGCGGGGATCGAACTCACGGCACGCAGCACAGTAGCCAATCCCTTAACCACTACGCCAACCGTGCCCACAAGATTTTCAAAAACTAATTAAGTAGGTAGATATACTTACAAAATCTCTTTGTGTTTTTTCGTACACTGATTTACTTTGTTGCAGATGCCCCATTTCGTGATGTAGCATACTGTTGTTGATGCCCTCATCAAAGAGATGGTCTGGAATCATCATTGCGCGGGAGCAGGAGTACCTACTAGCAACACCTCCCTTACCGAACTGTGAAGAAAATAACAGGTCCCACAATAGGTCGTGAGTGGCCGTGACATTTATCAAACAGAGTCATTTTAATTAAATTTTAATCTACATGACTTTGGCATTATTTGTATATCAATTACGCGGTCTCCCCATAACCTACCTTAACTAAAGCGCACGCTTTACCGTGAGCTAAGCTAAACTTACGGAGCTAAGTTAATCTACACTTTTCATTCTTGATAAGGGAATATAGTTTGCCACATCCGCTGGCAACGGTGGCGTGTAATTTATCTACTAACACACTTGCTATACCTACTTACCTATTTGATCATTTAGCTAATTGGTTCTGTAATTTCATCATGATTTGTGTAAAATGTAGGTAGGTACGTAAGGTAAGGTGTGTGTAATGTTTAGGAACATATCACGCCTGTTTTCACTGAGACTAAGACATCTAGGTGTCTTCCTCAATTATTATTTTTACACTGTTATGCAGTGAAAGCTACGTGACAACTAAATATCACATAAGTATTTAGTTGACGTAGCTTTAGTAAAACGGGAAAATCTTTGGTAAACTATTAGTAAACAACAGCTAGCTCATTTATGTGGCTAGCACCTAATAGTTCCAAGCTTAGGTGTGTTATAAAATATTAATTAAAGACTTTTAAATTGCTCTTATAACGCCAGCGGTAATTGATGTTTGTTTAGGCCCACTTTACCTACATTTTTGTGGTAAAAGAGACGGGCCTCATCACTTTGATGGCCGGTAGTGACTGAGCCTTTTTTTTAAAGGAAATCGTCAAATCACTCCTCTAGCCGTGGATGAAACGAGAGTGTCAGACTTTACTGCCTAAAACTCCCCTCTGTTCCTCCAGTTATGTAGGTTAAGTAGATAAGTCTCTCCAGACATAAAGAGAAGATGTTGAGTTTTTATTTCACTTCTCTTCCTGTCCAGTCTTTTTCACCTTTGTTTTCTTTGAAATCTATGAGAATTTTGACTTCCTTTTAACCTACCTCGGCTTAACACTAGAACTGCGGGTGTCCCAAATTTGCCCCTTTTTCAGGGACGTGCGAGCAATACAAGTAAATAAGCCCTGCTGTTGGCTGTCAACAAGGTAATCCCCTCGGGCAAGTGATCTTCAGTTTAGCCATTCACCCAATTATTCAACAACTAGCTTTTGCCCGCGGCTTCGCTCCCGTCAACTGACTATTCTGCTCTACCCAACTCTAACCTACTATTTTAATGTCTAATTAATATCTATTTTTTTCTTTCATAAGATCCTTCTCCAGACAATTACAAAAATAACAAAAAAAAAAAATTGTGAAATCGGTCCAGCCGTTCACGCGTGATGGCGTGACCAAGGGAAATAGGGATTCGTTTTTATATATATAGATTAAATTCCAAATTCAACGTTTGGTATCTCGACGACGGAACCCTAGGAGGCGATGCAGACACAGTTTTAAATGATTTACTTTTCCTAAAAAATCAACTTCAGTCAATAGGACTTGATCTGAACCTTTCAAAATGTGAACTTTTCTTATCCGACAGTACCGACAGACAACTGACTCTTTCCAAATTTAACACAATACCCCCAGAAATTAAAATTATTGAAAAAAGCTCTCTTCGTCTCCTTGGATCTCCTATTTTCGAAGATTTCTTTCCCAATTTTGTTGAGAAAAAAATTCAAAATTTTAATGATATTTCGGAAAGATTACTACAAATTAACATGCATTCGGCCATCACCTTATTTCGTTTCTGCTGTTTCGGCCCTAATAAATTAATATATTTCCTTCGCGCTTGTCATTTATGGAAACACCCCCATCTTTTGGAAAAAATGGACCAAATTATCCGGCATACTCTTAGGTTAATTTTAAACGTGGCCATGGATGACCGAGCTTGGGCTCAAGCTTCCCTTCCTATTTGTATGGGTGGCCTCGGCGTCCGCAAAATTACTAGTATTAGTTTACCAGCCTTTATATCCTCGGTTCACGGCACTGAGATGTCATGTCCTATCTCCCTCACTGATTGATTTCAATGTGCCATGCTTCGTCGAGGCTATAGATACCTGGAGACTCGCTTGCCCGAATTCTAATCCACCCGATGAACTATCTTCCCAAAGACGGTGGGATGAGCCGCTCTGCAAAGTAGTTCAAAAAAACTTTTCAATCAAGTTTTTTACAAACATTTTATAACATCTACTGCTCCTGCGGAGCGTGCGCGCCTGCTGGCTGTGGGAGAGTGGGAGTCGGGTCTCTGGCTTCACGCACTACCATCGTCGAACATAGGCACCTTGCTCGATGATAATACTTTCCGCCTCGCTGCTTCCTTACGTATAGGCGCTCCCTGTTGTTCTCCTCATCGCTGCCACTGTGGCGAAGTCGTCAACAGCCTCGGACACCACGGTCTGTCATACAGCCGAAGTGCGGGTCGCATAGCACGACACGCGAATATCAACGATATCATCAGACGCGTTCTTGTCTCCGTCGGCGTTCCAGCCGTATTGGAACCCCATGGCCTGCACGCGACGATGGCAAGAGACCGGACGGCATGTCGTTATTCCCATGGAAGGTGGGTAGGCCTTTAGTATGGGACGCTACTGTGTCGATACTCTTGCGCCTTCCCATCTTCCTAACTCGTCGTGTTGTGCTGGTGCTGCCGCTGCGGCTGCGGAGAACCTCAAGCGGCGAAAATATAATAACCTTGTTGGAAGATATATTTTCGAACCGTTTGGGCTTGAAACTCTCGGTTCGTAGGGTCCGAGTGCTCACAAGTTGTATAAAGATCTGTCAAAACGTCTAGTTGACACTTCGCGTGACCCAAGGGCTGGCTTTTACCTAGGACAGAGGATAAGCATTGCCATACAGCGTGGCAATGCCGCAAGTCTTTTGGGCACATTACCAGTCGACAGCGATGTGGAAGAGTTTTTTGACGCCATATTTTAGTTTTAGTTAGTTGTAATTATTGTAGGGTTTTATTATTATTTATTTTATTTTATTGTAATTATAGTTAGTATTTTAAATGTACTTAAATAAAAACTTATTTTCCAGATTAAAAAAAAAAGTAAATAAGCCCGGCTTTTATGTGAAAATACATAACATCTAAATCATGGAACATAACAAACGAATTAAATAAAATAAAAATCTAAATTTCTCGCGTAATTGAAGATTCATTATTAGTGTAACCGTTTTAATTTGAGCGAATCTGGGGGAAGGCCACTTGCTTGGAGTTAGTGAATTCAGGAATTCTTGAGGGTAATGTACCCAGGGTTGGGCAGTATTTGAATTACTTGTAATTAAAATACGTAATTGAAATACAAATACGTATTTGGTATTTGTATTTCAATTACTTCCGTAAAATGTAATTTGTAATTCATATTTCAAATACCTGACGGCGAAGTATTTTGTAATTAGTATTTCAAATACTTGAGGCTTCAAAATACATTTTAACATTAAAATTCATTTAACCTTCAAGAAAGATTGTTTTCTTTAGCAGGTTTTATTCACTCTCCAACAAGAGGCTGTTTGTCTGACAGTACATTTAAAAATGTAGTGTTCATGAAAGGAAACTCTGGTTTTACTGATTAATTAATCTTGTTTTCCTCTACTTTTCAGCCTATGCTGGTCTAGATTACTTATTTTGTAATATGTATTTTGTATTTCAATTAAAAATAGCTAAAATACTGTATTTTATATTTCAAATACCTTACTTAAAGATATTTTGTATTTTGTATTTTAATTACTTGCGATACTGTATTTTGTAATTTGTATTTCAATTAAAGCAAATCATGTATTTTGCCCAGCCCTGAATGTACCGCATCCTCTTGATCCATTACATTATCAATGGAAATGCAGTTGATGCTTATCTATTGGAAGTTTACCCAGTATTTATTGATTTCGTCAACGCTACTATGTCTGACCGCGAATATTGCCCTTTGACACATCCACTGGTAGTCTTTATTTTCTATTTGGACTTCATTTGGTTAGACTTATCTAGAGATCAGATCTTCAATGCTGGTAACTTTCTCACTTAAATCACGATAAACGATTTTGTTTATGTTTTCACAATAAGGAGGAAAATCTTTACCTCCACTCAAATGTGCTCTCAACGCAAGACTTCACAATGTTAGCTCTAGTTCCCCTAACTTGAAAGTGATTCCACCCATGATTTTATTACAGCTTCTTATGTCTTTACGGGTCCTAGCTGCCTCTACATGGGTTCTATGAATTATAGTGCCATCATCATCGTGCGTGTAGAACTTGATCGTTATTTTACAACGGCGTTATTTTAAAACTATGGTATCTCCTAAAATATTTATCAAAAAAATTTTTACAAAAAAAAAACCATCACTAAAAAAACACTAAAAGGACTGAAATAATTTTAATTTCGGAAGTCGGTGTTTCTCGGTATTGTTTGTTTCTTATTTAACACCGACTTTCGAAATTAAAATTATTTTAGTCCTTTTAGTGATTTTTTTTATTGGTCAATTATTATTTTTTTGTGAAAAGTTTTTTATTTCACACTTTTACACATTTGTACACTAGTTGCGATACACTTATAGCCAAGGTGCATCTCATGACAATTCTAATAAGCCCAAACACGGGTAGGGTACATTGATTACCCCTTCCCCTCGGACCGCGAAAGCGAACAGACGTGCAATCGCACAAGTTATATTCAAATTATTTTGGAACTATTTAATAATAAATCATAATTTAAATTAAAAAAAACTATCAGGTGAAATACTAGGCGCCCATAAAAAACGAAGTAGTAAACGGCGGAACGGAACAAGATAGCAACAGCTGAGACGGCACTACTGGGTGGAGCTACACGGCGTGTACGCAGACCTACGTCACCTTTGCCGCTTGAACCAACTCATAAGCGGCAGCGAGAAGCGGGTAATTTTTGTTGGTTATTATACAGGTTTTATTCAATAAGTAATTTCCTGTCGCCAAGTGCTGGTACTAAAGGGTGTTACAACATACTAAACGTACCACTATCATGCCATTAAACCAAACCCCTCCAGCCTCGGTCGCGCTGACGACATCAGGTGCTGCCCCTGAGAGCACACGGTGCGCATTATCATTTGCTTCTAATAATATGGATACTACATTAAATCATTGTGAGTCTGAGCCTGATCTCTACTCACTTGATGCTGCCGAGCGGAAAAAACGAAAGTATTCGCTTATCGAAGAAGATACCGACATAAAGAAGCTGATAAAGGAAATGTTCTTATCTTTCTCAAAGGAGCAAGAAAAAAGATTTCTAGAACTTCAAGCGAGTATGGAAGTAATGTCAAACAAATATGACGAATTTCTATTAAAGATCACCTCTCTGGAGAAGGAAAGAAAGGCGGATAAAATTTTAATTAAAGAACTAGAAGAAAAACTAGAAGTATCTGAGCGGAAATCCAGAGGAATTGGCTTTGAAATCAGAAATATACCTAAACAAGAAGGAGAGTCTAAGGAAACCCTAGTTAACGAAATCCTACAACTGGGAAAGGTCATAAATGTCAATATTGACTGTCATAACATAAAAGACGTATACCGTCTAAACTCAAGAGATGCCTCGAACCCAGTTGTTGTAGACCTCACCACAGTACTACTGAAAGAGAAAATACTTAAGGCAGTGAAAAATTTCAACAAAACCAAGGTAAAAGGAGAGAAGTTGAATACTACCCATTTAAATCCTACAAACCTGATTAAGCCTTTGTATGTCGCGGAGACTCTAACTCATCGAACTCAGAAACTATATTTTTTAGCAAGACAATTTAAAAACAGCCACGGGTATAATTTCTGTTGGACTGCAAACGGCACTGTGTACCTTAAAAACACTGAAAGTTCGTCTCGGATTAAAATAAGTCACGTTTCGGACCTGGATAAGCTGCGAAGCACCATGTGACTGTTTTTAGTTATGATAAATGTCTGTACACTGTCTCTTGTCTTAGTAGTGCATGGTCTTTTGTCTTCTAATAATCTAAAATATTGTTATTCATATTGTAGTTCACCCGATAAAAATTGTTCATATTACACTTACAATACGTCTGTTTTTGTCAGACGTATTAAACAAATCTACACTTACACATACCAAGTTTTTCAATTACACATTATTCCAGTCACTAGCTTTTTGTTTATGAGTATTATGGCACTTTCCAATCGTGTATATGTAACTATTTTATATAATGCTGATATTTGCGAGGTAGACATAAATACAATTTTTCCGGAGTTTTCTAGACAATATAGAGCTTTTTATAGGTTGATTTTAAACTGGGCTACACTTTGTGATACATTTTTTATCGGATTTTACATTCAATGATATATTTAATTTAATAGACAACATTGACAAAGTATTAGTATCGCAATCGCAATCAGCAGATATCGAGGAATGTCATAAAATTCTATCGCCGCTTTCTAACCACCTCCTTATACTTACACAAAACATAAGGAGTATCAGTTGTAACATGCCTGGGTTGGAAGTTTTGTTGGAGAAAATGAAACTGAAATGCGATATAATTATTTTAACGGAATGTTGGCTTTCATGCGCTCCGGTAATTCCAAACCTTGCAGGATACTCTCATGTTAGAACTAAAGTAAATCCAAAACAGAATGATGGTGTAGTGATGTACTATGATGAAAGCCTAAGTCTTACTATAGAAGAACCAGAAATGGATGAATGTAATTGTATACTCGCTAAAATGGAAAATCACATCGCTATACTTTCCTTATATCGTTCTCCATCATACAAAAATATAGATCCCTTTCTTTTATCATTAGATAAAGTGCTACAGACACTGTCAACCTTTGATCGAGTTATTGTAATGGGTGATATCAACATAGACATAAGTCCAAACAAAATCAACTTAAACGGGGAACGCTACCTAACGCTTGCAGCAACGCATGGTATTTTACCAGCTCATACTCTAATCACTCGTAGCAAAAGTGACACCTGTTTGGATCATGCGTTAATAAAAACAAGCCACCCAGTTACTACTGTAGTACCACACACAACGGTAACAGATCACTATCCTGTATTACTGAGTATAGATCTAAAAAAAACTACCCAGTTTGCAGTTACAAATATTACTAGAGTCGATTACACGAACTTAGAACAAGACCTTATAAAAATAAATTTTGATCCAATTTATAACTTAGTGGACCCAAATCTATCCCTGAATAATTTTATACATAATATTCAAACTGCAATTGTAAAAAACTCTAAACAAATTTCACTCCCTAAACGCCTTAAAATTATTAAACCATGGATAACACAGGGATTGCTGCGATGTATTAGGAATAGGGACAACCTGCATAAAAAATTGAAACTATCACCAGACAATGAAATCGTTAAGATGACATATACTCGATATAGAAATTTCTGTAACGCGATATTAAAAAAAGTAAAAAGAGCCTATGAAAAAAATCAACTAATAGCTGCCAAACATGATAATAAAAGGTTGTGGAAAGCTGTTAAGGAAATAACTTACACCTCAAAAACAAACAAACCTCCTAAAGACCTACTTACACTGTCAAATTCTCCGGAAAATTCTCTACATAAAGTAAATAGCTATTTTGCAGATGTGGGAAGTTCTCTAGCAAATAAAATCAACCAGACAAACACGTACACACTTAACACCAACACAGAAATAAATAACAGCGTTGTCAACTCTTTTGTACTCCTTGATACATCGGAGGAGGAAGTGGAACGTCTCATACTGGACTTAAAGTCAAATAGTTCCACTGGGTGGGACAATATTAGCTCAAAATTTCTAAAAAGGTATAAAAATATTCTGGTACCACCCTTAACAAAAATGTTCAATGATTGCTTGCAAAAAGGAGTGTTCCCTGACTCCTTCAAAAAAGCAGAAATATGTCCAATCCATAAGAGTGGAGACAGAAGTCGTGTCGAAAACTACCGGCCAATATCTATCTTACCCTCCTTATCAAAAATACTGGAACGAATAATAAATGGAAGACTAATAAATTATTTAGAAAATAACAATTTGCTTTCTGAAAACCAGTACGGATTTCGGCGAGGCAAGTCCACAGAACAAGCCGTAAGTAAACTTATAGACTATATTTCAACAAACCTGGATAGGCGGAAAAAGTGTGTTGCTATATTTTTAGACTTGGCAAAAGCGTTTGATACGATTTCTGTTTCCAACTTACTGGAAAAGCTTGAAAGGCTCGGAATCAGAGGAATGCAGTTAAAACTTTTTGCAAGTTATCTTACTGGGCGCTCTCAGTCTGTCCGTGTGGGTGGTTTTAAGAGCAATTATCTAGGGGTTACTCACGGAGTCCCGCAGGGCAGCATACTGGGACCTACATTATTTCTCGTTTACATAAACGAACTCACAAGTCTAAAACTTGCCCAGGGCGAAATAATATCTTTTGCAGATGACACTGCCTTGTTTTTCTCTGCCGATACATGGGATGAGGTTCTTGGTGCTGCTCAGTTGGGCTTTCGTATGGTGGGAGAGTGGCTTCAGAGCCACATTCTTACACTAAATGTAGACAAGACCAAGTATATCTGTTTTAGCATAAGAAACAATAATGGCATCAGTAACTATAGAAAAATCATATCACACGTTTGTCAATCCGGAGAAAACTGCACATGTCCCGCATTGGAACTTGTGCATACTATTAAATATCTTGGCGTTACTTTAGATAGTAATCTAAGCTTCAAAGAGCATATAAAACTCCTGTGCGGCAGACTTCGGAAACTGATATACATTTTTAAAAAACTAAGGCACGTCTCAGATCCTGAACTGCTGAAGCGGATATATTATGCTCTATGTCAGTCACTCCTAACGTATTGCGTGTCTTCCTGGGGAGGCGCTTTGAAAACCTTACTAAAGCCTGTTGAGATCGCCCAACGAGCAATATTAAAGGTATGTACTTTTAAGCCGTACCTTTTTCCTACCAAAGCATTATACCAGTTCTGTGAGGTTTTAACTGTCCGACAACTATTTATTCTAAGTACTACTCTCTTACAGCATAGTAAACAGACATATGACCCGTCGCTCTTACAAAAACGTAGGAAAGATTTGATTTGTAACAGACCGACTCTTTTTAACACAAAATTTAGCAATCGCTTTACTAAGTTTATTGGACCACACATTTATAATAAAATTAACAAAGTTTTACACATATACCCTCTTACAAAAGGTGAATGCAAGAAAAAAGTTTCTGAGTATCTCCAAAAACTTGATTATGATGAAACCGAACTTCTTCTACACATAATACAATAGCACCGCACAAGTTACACTTACACTAACACTTCAATAACACTTCACAAGTTACACTTACACTCTCACACTACACTCTCACATTACACTTTCATTCACAACCCTCTTCACATAAAAAGGGGGAATGCATGTTTTTATTATAAAAAAAAAAGTTTCTTTTTTATTTTGTTTATTTTTGGAAATTTTGCTAAGTGTTGATTATGACTACTGTGTATAATATAGGTATTAGCTATTCGAGGGGAATTGCTCTGATAGCCAAAATACAGGCTTTGCCTAGTTTGGCTACAGATGCTACTATGTTTTTGTATTTAAGTACTTACCGCACCACATATGTATGTAAAATTTATTGTAATTGTTTTTGGCAAAATAAACATTATTATTCTTATTATTATTATTATTATTATTATTAATTACAGAATTCCGGTGCCTATCTTCCGGCACCATCATCATCTGGTCACTTCGATGATACCATTTTCAACATAACTATTCATAACCACTTATTTATTTGTATTGTCATAGTCGCTTAACTATCTTCATTGTGATATCTATGTGAGTATGAAGTTTCGTTGGCCATTTCTGGTCCTCTTCATCAAATGTTACTTTTTGACTGTAAGTTTTCGATGAAAATAACAAAATCACTATGGTTGCCTATAATATTTGAGGACTTCCCTCGATTCCTCATGGATCCAATCATCAGAACTACATTCTGAAAAAAATGGGACCAATCGGAAAGCA
Source organism: Mythimna impura (assembly GCA_905147345.3). Taxonomy (NCBI): domain Eukaryota; kingdom Metazoa; phylum Arthropoda; class Insecta; order Lepidoptera; family Noctuidae; genus Mythimna; species Mythimna impura. The sequence continues at coordinate 17,086,920 of LR990353.1, read as the reverse complement.
TATCCTCTAAGAGGAAAAAAATATTTGCAAATCGGTCCATAAACGACGGAGTTCTGAGGTAACACAACTAAAAAAAAAACGAATTGATAACCTCCTCCTTTTTTTTTAAGTCGGTTAAAAAATCCAATGATGTTTGAGGCAATTTTGTTAAAAATGAAATACTTAAAATTAATATTGTATTTATTTCGATACGGATAAATATTATGTTTAAAAAAACGCGTCCGCAAATAATGCATTATTTCAGGATAAAGGTTACCATAAAAAGGTCCTAATGAGCCAATCTTAAAAGATAGATATAAGCAGTTGCGGTTTTTTTTTAGAACTTTTAAAGGGGAACCATTTTGTAGTACATAGTACAAATACCGGCACGAATCTTTAGCGCTCGGCGAAAAAGTGGGGATCGCTTTGCGCATCGTAAACATCGGCGAGCCAATCACTGTACAAGGATTGCATTGCCCGCCCCTGCGTCTCACTTCATACCACTAAAGAGACCCGATATTTCATTTCTGCGCAAGTGGAAGTCAACGCTAAAGATCCATGCCGGTATTTTACATCATTTTCCGTAGCTTTAACAGTTTAGGTACGCAGCGCACGCAACGGAAGCTCTCAAATGGAATAATTTCCCCCCGTTTTTGCAACATTTTTGTTGATACTCCGCTCCTATTAGTTATAGCGTGATGTTATAGCCTTCCTCAATAAATGGGCTATCTAACACTGAAAGAATTTCAAATCAGTTCTTGAGATAAGCGTGTTCACCGAAACAAACAAACAAACAAAGTCCTCAGCTTTATAATATTAGTATAGAATGCTGATAGTATAGACGTGAGGACAGCTGTGGTCGAAAGCAGTTACATTCGAAAACTAATGATAATGAGGCGACATCAAAAGTGAGCAAATGGCAGTGTTCAGGATCCCAAGAAGGTGAATAAAATAAATGGACTGTATTTGAAGATTATATAGAAGTGGCGAGAAATAAGTAGCGGTATAGTGAGTGATAGAGGGACGCGTGTGCCTATGTAGCGGTTGGATCAAGAACTTCGAGAAGTGCCTCGCCATTCACCGTCCGCTACGCGCGAGCCGTCTACCCCGCGCCTGCCGTGTGCCGCCGACGTCAGTCCATATGCTCACGCGTTTGATGCGTGAACAGGCAGTTTAAATCGACATTGGAACTGCTTTATAAATTCCTAGCGTATCTACAAAACCATTAAGTATCTGTGCTTGTAAACTGTCAGTATAAATCCAAGATTTCGACGAAGTCAAGGCAATCTTTCCAAAGAATATAATCGTCAAATTCTTATATTTTAATAAGTTTGGTGATATTGATGTCATATACCTAGATTTTAAAAACTGAAAGTGATGGATCATAGAGGTATATATCTAAAATCTTAAGGATTGCCTGTGTCTTATTTTATCGTTTTAAAACCTACCTAACATCTAAACCGTTAAAAATTACATTGAGAATTGGTTTAGAAATGCTTGTTAATACTTTCTTGTATTATACATGACTAAATACCACCAATATCACATAATATAGTTTTAATCGTTCCAATAACGTCAAATGGCGTGTTAGTAAGTTTTCGTGCACCCTTATTTTTTTTTTACTGTGGTAACTTTGGATACATTAGTGTCAACAATGTTATCAAAAAATTAGTCACCCAATTGTCAATTTTCACAATTTGTCATCAGTTTGTTTTGGCTGATATTTCACGGATTTCGTAGTTTTTATGTTTTACTAACTAATATATTTTATAATGGATTTTTTTTTCGGGAAACAACCTACCGTGAAAGGTGAGTGATGAGTACCTATTAATTGAAATGCTTATTAAAACCAAAAGCATGTTTTTATACTAGTCTATAATATTGTTTTTCAAGTTTATTAATCAATGAATAACAAAAAGTAATTCTTAGGTCTAAATTTATAAAGGTATTGTCTTTAGAACACTTTAAAAATGGCCGATTATTGCTAGGATAAGTTACGAAATAGCTCAAAATAACCTTGTACCACTAGGCATCTACTATATTAATATAATCAACAATAAATGTTGATGAGTAATATCTTGTTGATTTTTTCACTTAAGACAAGTTAGACTGGTATGTGTGTGATGATGGTTTTATACTTCCTATTGTGAGATGTGACATAAAAATTAATGTGTTGTGTATAATGATTGTTGTAGGCGACTAATCGTAGAAAAAATGACCCAGATGGCACAATGACTTCTTAGTCATTTTTATTTTTTCGTCTAATATAAGTAGTGTGTTCTACTTTATATAATTTGTACTTCCCTAATTTTGAGTCATAAGCCAGAATCCAGACATACCATAACAGAATACTCTTTCCATAAACAACATCATTTCAAATGGTATTTTTTATTTAGAACAACAGAGACAAAATGATCGTGAACTTCGTAAGGCCGCTCGAGATTTAGAGAGAGATAAGGCAGCATTAGAAAGAGAAGAAAAAAAGCTTGTAAGTTTTGTTATATATTAATACTAATAATGTTAAATATATAGTTGTTTTTTTAGAGATTCTCCTTGTATAAGCTTTTGAAGAATGTGATATACTAGACTACCAACAATTATTATTGGCAAATAACAATTGTTGGTTTCATCCCATCCTCGGAGGTTTATGGCAAAAGTGGGATATGCAAGTCACGTGAGGGCACATACTAGAGTAGTATATCTGAGCTTGCTACCATGATAAGGAGCCAGGGAATGCGGCCACTGTGACCTGTATGTGACGTCAGCTTAATGGTATTATCATTATCAGTATGGCAAAAGTGGGATATGCAAGTCACGTGAGAGCACATACTAGAGCAGTATATCTGAGCTTGCTACCATGATAAGGAGCCAGGGAATGCGGCTACTGTGGCCTGTGTGTGACGTCAGCTTAATGGTATTATCATTATCAGTTGTATTATGCTTACCGATCTAATTTTTTATGTTTGTATTTTCAGGAAAATGAGATCAAGAAAATGGCTAAAGAAGGAGACAATGAAGGTTGTAAAATATTAGCAAAACAACTAGTGCAGATGAGAAAACAGAAAGCTAGGATTTATAATGCTAATAGTAAGGTAATGTGAATACAATGAACTTATTCCGTAAGAGGGCCTTTTTCCACTCACCTATCGTCAATGTCGAGTATATTAGTAGTATTGTATATTGGGCTGTTATCTGCAACTCCACGGCTAAAGCGCGTATTTTGCGTATAGGTGGGACAAATGAGTCATTCGATCCACCCCAACTCCTCAAGGAAGGCCAGCAGCGCCTTGGTGTTACTGACTATTTCATTAGGGTACCTGGGTTTCCGAAGTACTTTGCCCTGTATCAAGCGACCATAAGGCAGCTTAGAAGCAGATGAGCTGCTGTCTCGTCCTCTTCCATGCAGGCTCTGCAGAGTGGACTGTCTGTAACTCCTATGACAGAGAGGTGCTTATGGCCAGTTGGTCAGGTCCCGCGGCCAGTTGTAACTGCCGTCACTTTGCGCAACTGAGGTTTAGTCAGTCGTAGGGTCTGTTTTGTGAAGCGGCCATCAATGGAGGGAAGTGCCTCCTTGGCCTGCCTGCAATCACTATGTTCTACCCATAGTTAGTGGTGTAGATCTCTGGTACGTTTTCTTACCAGATTGCGTAGGTATCCAAAGGGGAGTGGCACAATGGGTGTAGGCCCTATTGCTGCCATGTCGAGTATGGTTTAAAAGCTTGTTGCTTCATCTAACGCAATCCAACGCGATGTTTGATTAAGAGGCAATGCGAAAAATGTGAATCGCCTGAAAACTGTTGGCATTCGGTAATTCCGTGATTTACTCGAATATTTCACAAAACTTGTTCCAGGAAATACGTGTTTTTTTAAACTCTTAAAAGTTTTTCAGAAAAATGGTCGTCATTCAGAATCTCGATTAAATGTGTAAGGCTTCTATGGATGTACTTTTTATGTTTTTAATAGGCATTTGAGTAAGTACATTATGGAAGGCCAAAGTTCATGTAAAATAGCAGATTTCCAGAGGTCTTTACTAGATTAGTTTTTACAAGCCTTTTAAAAATCTTTACAATGGACTATGTCTTTTTTCTTCTCTGTTGAATCCAACTGAAGTTTGTTTGTAAATAATTACTTTAAGCAATAAGATCACCTATTGTTTCCCAATTCATTCTTAAGCTCCTGCTTAATTGTTTATGGTGTACAAAAAAGAGTACATCTATTTATTTATCTGTAGTATGTGATAAAAACAGCAGAGTCTTGAACATTAATGAAATAACAAGGTTATGTGAAATTGAAAAAAAAAACATATTCTTAATTTCAAAATCAAGGTTAAATTAATATCCATCTTATTTCAGATTTCAAGTGTACAAATACAGAACAAAGCAATGGGAGCAAACATAGCGATAGCCGGGGCGATGGGTACCACCGCTAAGACTATGGACAGCATGAACAAGGTTATGAACCCACAACAAATTGCTAAAGACATGGAGGCCTTCAGACATGCCAACGCTAAGATGGACATGACAGATGATATGAGTAAGTTGTAGTTGTACTGGCTTCTGTCCACAGTTTTACCCGCATGAAAAGTAATTTACTATTCCGAGGAAACATACAGCCAGAATAAAAAAAAGTGTCCCATTTCCTGTATCTAGGTCATGGATAACCATGGAAAATGTGTCGAAATTGCCCAATATCCCATTCTTTAAAATAGCACACTTCTCTCTGAAGGGGTATAACTGGTCACAAAATCTTGATTTGTGTTCTGACTGAGACTGCTACAGAAATTGACGAATCTACTGATTAACTCTCTATTAGTTCTCTCTCTATTGATGTTATGTTTCGCACCACCCTAAGATCGACTGGTAGAAAATGCCGGCATTAATTCCGCCTTTGTACAGTACTAGTGTATAAAGTTTGAATAAATAAATAAAAAGTCATTTAAAATTAGACAGATTAGGATAATAATACAAAACTTGCTAGTTACAAATTATATCCAGGAGCAGATTTACAACTAAAGACCAATGTCCTCAGGACTAGGTTCAATTATTAACAAAAATGTATTTTGGTTTTCCTTGACCAACATTAAGTTTTAGTTATGTTACAAATGTTTGAATATAGTTGCAGAGACTCTTGATGACATCATGGACGAATCTGGCGACGAGGAAGAGACTGAAGGCATTGTCAACAAGGTGCTCGATGAAATAGGCATTGAAATCAGTGGAAAGGTAATCTTGAATTTCTTTTACAACATGGGGTCACATTATGGTTAGTCATAAGTCTGAGAGTTGCTACCAATCTTACTAAACTTCTTAGTGTTGTATTGGTATGTCGGGCTGATGTCCGCAACTCCACGTCTAAATCGCGTATTTTGCGTATCGGTGGGACAAATGTATCTGTCCAACTGACCCATACACAGTTGGAAAAAAGCTAATTAGATCAAATTCAAGTTCATTTATTAATTTTGTGATCACAGGGTACAATGATCTTATATTTATGTTGTGGCCAGATGATCACTTTATGATATGGCTCAGTACAACTGGCCAGATCATTTTAAACTTTAAAGTTTGCTGATATTTTAATTCTCACCAACCAGACCTTTTATTATCATAGAAATCCTACATCAACGATATGGCCAAACGAGGATTGACATATCATCAAATGTTAATGTTTAATCGATCTGGCCAGTTTTTGTTGGCCATATCATGAAGTGATCAATTTCTATGATCTGGCTACAACATATATATAATGTTTGGTCCATCCTATGTTATTTTCTCACTATGACCGCAGTTTCTTCAACCATGCGTAGTAAAATTGATGAGTAATGGGTAGTTTGCCGTCCGGCCGTCTGGTAAAGACCAAGCTCGAGTCGGCGGCAAGTAGTACTCCACGCGCTCCTCAAACAGATTTCAGCGTAACTGAAGGGGCCTAGTAGGGCCGGAGCCTGTACGGTTGCGGGAACGTTAGAAAGTCGTCGTGGCCCTAGAACCCAAAGGGCAAATTAAGGGGTGACCAAACGGTTGCAAACTAGCGTTCCAACCAAGGTGACCTTGGTTTATGTGTTTGGTTTGTGTTGCGGCTACATGGATGTAAACCACGCTCCAACACGTTCGGTTGTTGAGAAAATGCACCTCCCAACCAAGGGCGTTGAACGTCATGGATTAAAACTGCTGTCTACACGGATTGAAACTAGCAAGGACACCTTGGTTGGGACATTGGTTTGCAACCATCTGGTTACCCCTTTAAGATACAGGTGGTTTTAATAAAAAAAAATATTATGTATTTTATCTATGGGCCTTAGTTGCCTGACAATAAAGAAATAATAAATATAAAAATTAATTAGTAAAAGTCGCCTTCTCACTCTAACCGAAAGTCATTTGCGGAAGTCATTTGGTGATTTCTCACCTCAAAAAGAAACAAATTGCCTGCTTATTCAACGTGGCAATAAGTATAATAAAGCTAGACACCCACGGCCGAGCAACACGCAGGCATTACTTATAAATTATAGATAACCGACATTTGGCGTCAATTGGAACGAATGTTGGTTGTTGAAACAAATATTTGTAACGTATCAGGGTGAAACGCGAATGTTCTGAGGTCATACGAAGATGTTCGTTTCAACTCGAGGCACTGGTACTTAGTAAGCCCATAAAAGGTAGTAGTTGCTATCTACCTGGCTGTGTTTGAACCCACGAGCTACTACTCATAAGGCCACCGTTGTTCTCAATCAGTCTTACTAGTAATAGTGTACTTTACTCTCTATGAGTAAAAGTCTAAAAATATATGATTAAGATAGCTTAGGCTAAAAGCAGTCGGTAAGTGTTAGTTTTAGTTCATAAAATAACAAAATAAATTTTAAAATTTAATTCAAAGTTTTCAGTCTTTTTTATCTGTTCTTTATCACCATGAAATAGTAGCCACCATGTTATTACGTCATTCGGCTGTGTAAACTAAAGTGACAGCTGTCAACTGATCGGCCATACTGACCCTGCGTTCCGAATTTAAGTCAAAAGCGATAATATCGCGAATAGCGTAATAGCGCGACCAACGCGCAACGTCACAATTATGACTCAATAGCCCTTATATATTTCGTAACTATTAAATTTGGTAAGCAGTGGTGGCCGAGTGGTAACGGCCCCGACTTACGAGTTGTAGGTCTCGGGTTCATGGGAGAGCAATGGGTGCTTTGCATAGGTTGCTGCCCAACCTTGGGGGCCCTCGGGAAGAAGTTCGCCGCCTCTACGCGGGTGTCGTGCGATCAATGGTCCTTTATGGGGCACCTGTGTGGTCAAACAGATTGTCAGGTGTCCGTCGCTGCACGACAAAAATTAATAGTCTGCAGCGGAAAATGGCCATTCGGATCGCACGTGGATACCGAACGGTATCCTTCGAGGCGGCAACTCTCCTGGCACGCTTTCCACCACTTGACATCCTGGCAGATATGGACGCGAGGGTATACAACCGGATTCGTGACATACGCCAAAGTGGTAATAGCGTGCCGGAGATCGTTGCAGTAAGGCTGAGACGGCAGGAACGGCAACACGCGCTCGAGAGGTGGCGCGAGCGGCTGCAGCAGCCGCAATTCGCGTGCAAGCGCGTTGTCGAAGCCGTCCTGCCGCACTTCGAAGCCTGGCTGAAAAGAAAGGAGCGCATCTCCTACAGACTCACTCAGGTGCTGACTGGGCGTGGTTGCTTCGGTGAGTACCTAAATAGGATTGGGCGAGAGGCCACGGCAAATTGCCACCATTGCGGAAGCGCCATGGATTCTGCACAGCACACGCTGGAAGACTGTCCAGCGTCGGCCACTGAGCGACGAGTCCTGGTTGCTAGGATCGGGCAGGACCTGTCTCTACGAGCAGTAGTGAGGGCTATGCTGGCGGAGCCAGAAAACTGGAAGGAAGTTGCTTCCTTCTGTGAGACCGTAATGGTCCAGAAGGAGGCGGCTGAGCGCGACCGTGAGAGGGCTGATCCCGCTCGGAGACGAAGGCGTCGGGGAGGCAACCGCCTCGATGCCTAACACGCCGAAACCCTGCTTGCATCATCCAATGCAGACGGGACTTTGGAACCACGGGTGTGCAGAGTGGGGACTCTGCCCGCCCATCAAGTGATTCCAAGGAAGACGGTGGCACAGTGATCACGTGCTGCCGTGTACAAAGACGCTCAGGGGAGACCGTTGTACAGTCTCCCCAGGGATGTGCCTTAACAGGCGTTGCACAGAGGGGGTTCCGGAATGGTCTTTTAAGAGGTAACGGCGCCCCTTCTATATGTGCTGATGGTGATCACCGGGGTGGTTTTAGTGAGGTAAAAATCCCACACTCCCCGGACTTATACCCAAAGTCCGGGCGCCTTTAGAAGGTTTCACCCCGAAAACAAAAAAAAAAAGGTCTCGGGTTCAAACCCAGCCTGGCGCATTACTTTGTGTAATTTATTTCATCACCACTGCTCTCAAAACGGTGAAGGAAAACATCGTGAGGAAACCGGCATGTTCTAGAACCAAAAATTCGAAGACATGTGACATTCACCAATCCGCACTGAGCCCGCGTGGTGAATTACGGCCCATTCCCTCTCCTAGAGAGAGGAGGCCTGAGTCCCAGCAGTGGGAACATTAAAAGGCTGATTATGCTATGCTATTAAATTTGGTCGGATTCGCGATATAATCACTTTTATCGCAATTCGGAACACGGGGTTTGTGAATATAAGCGCATTTGTTTACATAGCCAACTGACAGTAAATATGGCGTCCATTGCGTTCTGCATTTTCGTCAAATTACGCGCGAAATTTGAAAATGTAAATTTTAAATACATTTTAGTCATTTTAGTGTACTTAGCGACTGAATGGTTTATTAGCACTATAGAATCTAATTCAGATGCTTTTCAAAAATGAGTGTAATACCCTATTACTATATTAGGCTTTAAATATTCTCCATTCAATGTGGTCTATTGGTCTAGACAAAGACTCTGAAACTCACAATTTTTTTTTTCTATTTTTGCAGATGGCAGGCGCCCCCTCCGTGGCTCGTAACAAACTTGGAGAATCTAGCAAGGATGCTGACAAAGATCTTATGGACCAGCTAGCTAAGCTGAAGTCTTAGGATAATATAACATTATTATTATCATTGTTAAACGTAGATAAATATTTTTTACGTCAAGCTCTTGAAGTATAATCGCTATTTATGAATTAATTTTCTTGTTTTATACAGAGAATCATGTCTTGTTTAATTTTATTTTATCTTGTTGAATTAGCTACTGAGCCGGGTACAGACTGTTGTAACGTAACATGCAAGGTAACATGAAAGGAACATTTACACACATTACGGGAATTCTGTTACATTGCATGATACATTGCGACAATGTGGACGGCAAATTCTTTCATTGCGTGTTACATTGCATGTTACATAACAGCAATCTGTACCCGGCTTTAGACTTCAAAGAGAATGTAGGTACCACCTGTAAGTATTGGTAATTACCAGAGGTTGGAGTAGATAGATTGATTTTATATACTTGCGTCAAGATATTATAATATGGACATGCCATTTTATCCATAATGTGCGGGAAGGCCCTGTCTAAGTTTTGTCTCATACTGTCAAGCGTCATTTCTAATTCAACAGTAAGGGACAAAATACGGTGTAACTATTCCAAGGTATTTTTGTATAAAATAAAATACTGATTTCTTTCACCATTAGCTAACACTGGCAGCGTAGATTGATATTATTAATACGTTTTTCACCTTAAACACAAATTCGTGCTAATTTCAAAATTCCGGAACAAATATCACAATAAATATGAAGTTCCCGTGTTTTGGAGGCATATCCATATTATCCTCTACGTTTGACGTCAACGACCTTAAATCAATCTACCTACTCCGACCTCTGGTAATTACCAATACTTGAAAGTCGCCGGCACGTAACTTTGCAAGGATTTGGCGTAGTGGGGGTAAGTTGTTACACTTAGTGCAACAAAAAATGGTCAACTACTTTTATGGTTTGTCATTATTCTATGGTAATTGGCATAATTTATTTTTAAATATAGTATATATGTATTTGTTTAGAAGATAATTTAATAAAATGAAAGGAATTAGTAAAGGTATATTAGGCGTAATAAATAAAAAAAAAACAATTGAAGGTTAAGAAGTCTATTATAAGTAATGCTGTCGTCGTAAAACTTAAAAATCAACTTCTGCACATCTAGACTTGCAAAATTACGTGCCGTCGACTGTACTAGCGGTTACAATAGAGGCGTTCTTTGTTAAGTTTTTTTATGCTTACGTGTAAAGATGAGAAGTTATTTATGATAAAGGAATGAAGTAATTGGTTTTATTATATGTATTTATAATCTAACACAAATTATTTTTTTTATTTTTCGCACATTAACTTGAGTACAATTTTGGTACACAAGTATTAGAAATGTACGGCATTTATTTTATTCCAAAATGAAATGTATTTTTGTAATGGTGTACGGTTTCTTTTAGTAAGTCCGCGAATTTTATCCCACTGATGATTGCTTAAATTGATTAGTTTCAGAGTGAAGTAGCTTGTTCAGTTTTATATTGTCAATAGTGGTGGGTCGTTGTCGGATTTTTGAACGACGAAACGCAACCGGTCTTGCGACGACAGAAACGGTTCTTAAAAACGGTCCTCATCGGGACTGGTTTGAAGACGAAACTAACGTTGAGTGAAGTAGTTGCAGAAAACGTTCGTTGTCGCAACTAGTTTGAGGACTGTTTAAGAGTGGCAATAAAATTTGTGCTATATTTCATAGCCATAAAGTTCATTTTTCATTGCAATAACTGGTTTTGAAACGACGACGCGACGAGTGTGAGAGTTGAATCAATGGATTCTCGACCTTATTTTCTTAGTAGTAAGATAACAATTCGCATACAACAATTCGAAGACTGGTTTGTGCAACGAAGACTGTTTGATCGCAGGATGGAAAACGGTTGTTACGTTGCAGAGCAAAAAACGGTCTTTGAAAACTGTTCGTTGTTGAAACGCCCACCGCTAATTGTCAATAACTTAATTTTTACCCGACCACGTCAGGAAGGGTTATGTTTATAACATAAAAACTATTGCGTAAATGTATAAACTGCTTTCCAATAATGTATGTAATTGTTGCTGTTGATCCCCGCATTAACGCCGGCGTTCACGCGGCATTGTCTTACTATTGTGTCTCTAATTACGCACTCAAAAGGTTAATACTGTAATGAAAATTAATTGTTTTGAAATTTGGTTCAAAGTTACTTCCTCGTTTTAAAATCGACAACGTCAATTGCTCGATAGTTTCTATTGGGATAAATGGTAAACAATTAATTTTATTGAGTGCACTTATAATTAGGTAAAAAAATAAAAAATCCGATGAATTGAGAATTTAATATTTTTTTGATGTCGGTTAAAAATAGATTATCTAAATTAATGCGGAAACGCTGTGTATAGGGCGTTTGGAATTAGAGCAATTGAGTGTTTAAAACCAAATGATAGGAACGTTTGTCATTGATACAAATGAACTTCATAATGAATCTGCACGCTTTCAGTGTTTGAAGTATTTAATATAATAATCCCGTCTTCCGGTTTTTATCCTGATTACCACGACGTTATCATACAATACATTATAACTATCGTAAAAAAATGAGAGGAGTTACAATAATAATACATAAATACGTCCAATTTTGTTATAAATGGCTGTTATTAAGTTTTGTTTAACAAACGTGAGTATAATGTGAAAATAGATACCCAACTGTGATATTTTTATAATATACACTACGGGAGAACTACGTTTTTTCATTTACATCCCTTCTATCATTACGAAAATCTAATACGTATTGTAATCCTACTATAATGTTATAATTTAAGGCGGTAAGTCCCCTCTTTGGGGAGTGGCTGGAAAGGCAACACGGCGTCCTTACCTTCTGCATGACGCAGATCCTCACCGGACATGGCAAGTTCGGGAGGTTTCTGCACCGGATTCGTGCGGAAGAAACGCCCGGGTGTCACCATTGTGTGGACCGCCCGGAGGACACAGTAGAGGTGTGCCCCGCTTGGGCAGAGCAACACGCCGAGTCCTCGTGGGGGCGATCGGCGGCGGCGATTTCTCGCACCGGGCCTTGGTCCGGAACGAGGAGGAGTGGGAGGCAGTCGCCTCCTGCGAAGCAGTAGTGCTAGCAAAGGAGACGGCCGATCGCGTGAGGCAACGGTCCTCACGCCCCAACCGCCGCCGGGATTCCGATCCCGATTTCGGCCACCGTAGGCGCGGACTTGCGGACGGCGAGCAATGGGTGGCTCGCCGTCCGACCGTCCGGTAACCGTCCGGACCGAGCCCAAGTACGGCGCGTACTGTTCCACGCGCGCCTCAAGGAGATGTCAGCAACTGCAGGGGCCCAGCAGGGTCGAACCTACTGGGGCTAAGGGTCTGATTCTGAAAGGAAGACTCGGCCCTGGTACGAAAGGCAACGAAGGAACAGGAGTGGGTTTTTAGTCAGTAAAAGTCAGACACTATCTCCCGCCCCGCCCAAGAGCGGGAGATGTCATAGATGATTTTTCAACCGAAAAAAAAGTACTCAAAGGGCAAATTGAGACACATGTGGTTTTAATTAGTAAAAGTCGCCTTCTCACTCTAACCGAAAGAAATTTGCGGGAGTCATTTGATGATTTCTCACCTCAAAAAGAAACATATTGCGTAATAAAATTTACCCTGCTTATTCAACGTGGCAATAAGTTTAATAAAGCTAGACACTCACGGCAGAGCAACACGCAGGCATTGCTTGTAAATACTAAGTAACAGACATTTGGCGTCAATTGGAACAAATGTTGGTTGTTTAAACAAATATTTGTAACTTGTTTGGGTGAAACTCGAATGTTCTGAGGTATAAGATGTTTATTTTCAACTCGAGGCACTGGTCCTTAGTAAGCCCATAATAGGTAGTAGTTGCTATCTACCTGGCTGTGTTTGAACCCTAATGAAAATAAATGAAAAAAAAAAAACTATAGTGTTATAAACTAGTGACCCGCCCTCGCTTAGCGTGGGTGCACATAAACTTTTAAATAAGTACCGAGTAACTTTTTTTTTAGGTGGGATATCATCTAATGATATCTCCCGCCCTTGGGCGTAGTGCGAGGGTGTGTCAGACTTTAATTGACTAAAACCCACTGTTCATTCTTTGCCTTCGTTTAGCCGGGGCCCTGAACGAAGGCAAAGAAGCCGGGGGGGTTCTTTTTCGCACAACCCATGGCCCCAGTAGTCTTTCCGGCCACTCCTCAAAGAGGGGACTTACCACCATAATTATGGCATGCCCAGCACTGGGTTGCGACAGTCGCTGTCGCCGTTCCACCATGAACGTACCGAGTAATTTGGAGTAACTTTGGCCCTGGGGTATAACTTTGGCACAAGCTTAATAACCAATAGAAACAGTTTTCATGTTCCTATTGGTTAATAACCTTGTGCCAAAGTTATACCCCAGGGCCAAAGTAACCCCACTTTACGGTACTTAAAACTTTCTCGGTCATTGCTCTTTCTATTGATGAAAACCGATAGTTCAGGAGTTATTGGATAAATAGACAAACGCGGAAAGTAACTATATCCCCGAAACGGTCAATTGCGATTGACAATATTTAGGTACGTCAATGACAATGAAAATGTATTAACAATTGCTACAATCGTTAAAAGTACCTATTTTTGCATCGGTTGCTGTAATCGGGTTTATGGAAACGAGGAAGCTTTTCGTGTATAATTTGCATCAGGTCGAAGTCTGAGCGGGTCGCTAGAGAAATTTTCCGCAAATATATTTGAATCCCTGATTTCTGAGCTAGGTAGAAACCTGTATATTTATTACCTATGGAAATGAGTGTCGCCAGATTCTATTGTAGAATTGACGATTCATAAAATGCTTAAAAATTACGAATGTTGTCTCAGCTGTCTCACTATTTCAAAGAAGAGTGAAGTCTCATTGAATCGTGCGGCCGCCTCCTTAGCTAGCATTACTGCTTCGCAGATGGAGGCGGCCGCCTGCTATTCCTCCTCGCTCCGGCCCATGGCTTGTACCAGGTCTGACTGACAGACTGTTGCCTCCAGATCCCATGGTGAGGGCAAATGGGCTGCGCTGCGGGTTAGTTCGATAGTTACCGTGGCTTTGGCACGCAAAGGGCAATTAAAAGAACAGGTGTGTTTTAGTCAGTCAATGTCTAACACTCCTTCTCACTCCACCCAAAGAACGCAAAGGGCAATTAAAGGAACAAGTGGGTTTTAGTCAGTAAAAGTATAACTCTCCTTCTCACTCTACCCAAAGAACGCAATGGGCAATTAAAGGAACAGGTGGGTTTTAGTCATTAAAAGTCTAACACTCCTCACTCCACCCAAATAACGCAAAGGGCAATTAAAGAAACAGGTGGGTTTTAGTCAGTCAAAGTCACTCCTCACTCCACCCAGAGTTATTTGATGATTTTCGACCTCAAAAAAAAGAGTATTTAAGGTGATAGAGATAATATGTAGCTGCAACAACAAACTAGGTATGCCCAGATTTTGTTATCTTTGGTTTTTTTTACTTGCCTCCCACTATGGAAGCAATTTTAAAAATGTATTGAAGTCAAAACAAATATAAAACGGCATGGGTTTATTTCCAAAGAATTTCTCAATCTGGAGTTCTAGTCGGAGTCTGGATTTGTGCCTGGGATATAGCTGGTCACTATTACACGAGGCTCAAAGATACTCACCTGTTTAAATGCGAGTTCATTAAAACTACACTGCTGGAAAGCAGGCGTGAATAGGTATATTTTTTCACAGGTTTTCGTATTAAAACGCACAGACAACATTCTATAGGTAGGGATCTAGAACCACTTGTTAGCTTGTGACTCTGTCCATCGGATACGTCGTTTGTAACTCTCGACCATAGGGTGCTTACCAATGAATCAATCAACTAGCTAAGCTTATATCACTTCACTCCGGCGACGACGCAAGCTATGAATGGGACAGCGAAGGAGGCGGCCGCACGCGTGAGGGAACGGACTTCCTCACACCCCATCCGCCGGGACCTTGGGCCCGATTTCCAGCTACCATAGGCGTGGGCTTGCGGCGAGCAATGGGTGGCTCGCCGTCCGGCCGTCCGGTACCAACTGTCTGGACCGAGCCCGAGTCGTGTAGTGTTCCACGCGCGCTTCAGAGAGATGTCAGTAAAACCGTAGGGGCCCAGCCGGGCCGAAACCTACTGGAGCCATGGGTTTGCTTCCGAAAGGGAAACCCGGTGTCCAGGAACGCTAGGCAAAGAAGGAACATACATAGGTGTGGTTTTATGACTAAAAAAGTTAGTAAGTTAGGGTAAAAGTCTGACACACCTTCCCGCTCCGCCCTAGGGCGGTAGCAGTCATTGGATGACTTCCCACCTTAAAAAATAAAAATGAATGGGACGCGGAGAATAGGAAAGATATAGGTGATCGATTTGAAAGAAGTTGTATGTCAGTGCTGGCCCTCTACTCTTACAGGACGGTGTGAATAGTAAAAACCCTCATAGTATGTACGAAGATACATAGGTAGTCATTATCAGATGCCATCCTATATGATGGTCTGCGGATTAAGAGATGCTAGGAAGAACTTAAGCTATTTTTATTTATATATTATATTTATCTGCCTTTGACTTCAAATCAGTGTCAGCAATAATTAATATTACACGGACGGAACCGCGGGAAAAACTAGCCGAGTAGAGTTATATTTGTTTCTATTTAACCTGTTATTATTATAGTGACTGATATGATGACGTAATACATTAGTAAATAATTGTTTATAATAGTGTTGATCGACAGACATGAAATATCTTTAGTCCGTAAAAGTTCGTAGGCCTACGCTACGCGGAGAGCTATGGCGTAGCAGCGATGTGCTACGGTATTATGATCTCAACGTAAGGCGTATAGTCCTTTGAACATCTGGCCGGAGTTAAATGCACACATACTCGTACTGCCGCCTGCACCCGCATGGAGCCCCGCAGACCTTTAAAACCATTTTCTTTGCGAAAAATTGATTGATCTAAATATGCTATACGTACATTCTGAAGAACACTTATCCAGCAATTCTTTTGTGTTAACATATTTGTAAAGATCAAAGCCTTTTGAAAGGAGTAGGGAAAACAAACGAAAAAACATCATGTTGTTTTTTTTTTGCAAATGTTTTAGTCATACGAAAAACAACTTTTTCCAAAAAAAAGTACAACCGACTTTAATGTAAAAAAAAACACTAAAAAAGTACAAAATAACTTTAATTTCGGAAATTGATGTAAATAACGAAGAGACAAAACTATTATAGAAACAGCGACTTTGATATTTATGCCATATAAGTACAACATAAGCAGCATAAGCAATGCCAGGAGCAGTGGTGGCCGAGTGGTAATGGCCCCGACTTACGGAGTTGTAGGTCGCGGGTTCAAACCCAGCCAGGCGCATTACTTTGTGTAATTTATTTCATCACCACTGCTCTCAAAACGGTGAAAGAAACCATCGTGAGGAAACCGGCATGTCCTAGAACCAAAAATTCGAAGACATGTGACATCCACCAACCCGCACTGGGCCCGCGTGGTGGATTACGGCCCATTCACTCTCCTAGAGAGGAGGCCTGAGTCCCAACAGTGGGAACATTATAAGGCCGACTATGCTATGCTATGCTAAGCAATGCCAACGACAGAGCTGTCCAGGTGGCTAAATATTAGTAGGACCAGATTTGAGACAGATCTACACGAAAGAAGAAGAAGTACAATGACTAAATTCAACCTACTCTATCATCAAAGTGGTGTCAAGCTACGCTCCTAGCCGTGTGTGACTTCAGCCTTGTCATAACTGTCTCAAGTTGCTTTGTAAGTCTCGCTCTCGATCCGATTCAACGAAATGTTAAGTACCTAACGCATGCTTTACTCTGATTAATATTCATGATTCGGAAATTAAGTTTACACCAACTAAGTAACTAGTTAGTCGGCACTAAAGTTTGGAAGTAACATTTCTAGTTTTGAGTAATACGGAGGTTGGTATAACCGTAGCTCGGACTATACCTACCATAGTCAAATAATACGAATCTTACTTTGGTTTGCTTTCACAGAAGTTATTTAGGTGCCTTTGGGTTCCTGTCAGCAGAGCAAGATTTATTGAAATCTACAAAATGTAATTGGAATGAAAACAGTTAAAAAAAAAAACGAGCGTGGTTTATTGTAATACTATATGGCTGCCGACGGCTTCGCCCGCGTGATAGTAGAATATTGTCCTAAGGGAACATACTCTCGGAATAAAAAGTATCCTTTGTGCTATTCCAGGATATGATCTACCCGTGTACCCAATTTCATCGAAATCCATTTAGTAGTTTTTGCGTAAAAGAGCAACAAACATCCACACATCCAAATTTTCGCGTTTATAATATTTTACTGGCCATTCAAATATTGATATCATGATGAAGATAAAATCAATAAGGGTAGTAGTAACGGATAATAATTCTGTAAAGTAACGAGTGACACATCTTCAGGAACCTTAAAAAAAATACCTACCTAAATGAATTTATGGAAGAAACGATTACGTGGGTTCCGGAAAAGAGATGGCTAACTTAAACCTCTTTATGCGGACCGTGTCGTTTGGCGCGAACGAGCTTAGATAAATATTCTACACAGAATAAATTACAAAATGTCGTTAATAGAGGTTCCATGCCATCAAATATTCAAGAATACTAACTGTGGCTCTCTTTTTAAGCCACTGAAGGTACCTAAATAAAATAGTGTTTAACAATAGGACCTTTGTTTACACCTCTAGCTATTTAAATTCTATCAAAATAAAAGCTCCTGGGGATCTAAATATCCTGCCTCTTATTCAAAACCGATAGGGGTCGACTGATATCGTATTACAAGGAGTTTTTGGCAACAAATTGAAAGCTCAGGTAACTTGTGGAGCGTTCAGCCGTCCTATTAGTGTCATGCCGTGTGGTTGCGGAGCCGACCAACTGACAGAATTCACAGAATATCAATGAATACTAACATTTTAGATGTATATATATTTATAACCAACCCACTAACATTTGTGATGTGACCTTTATTATATTATACAATAGGTAATTGGAATTATACACCACAATTAGAAAATTAAGTTATAATTATTTAAGCACTCACTTTTACTTAAATGTGTAAATGGGTAGTGTTTTCTAAGAATTAGTTATCTAAATAGTAGGCAAATATTAAGGACATCGACATAGACATTGATAGAGTATCGATATTGGTATCTACACGCACGCGCCAACAAGGTGTCATTCGCCATCAAGATTGATTGAAGATTGACTGACTGGCCTGTTGGTCTAGTAGTCAGAGGCCCTGACTGCTATGCCAGAGGTCGTGGGTTCACCGAGGACAAATGTTTGTATGATAAGCACGATCATTTATTCTGTGTCTGGGTGAAATTTATCTATAATATGTATGTATTTAGAAATATATAAGTATGTTTATCAGTTGTCTAGTACTCATACCACAAGCTCTTCTTAGTTTGGGACTAGATGGCGTTGTGTGAAAGTCGTGGAATATTATTATTATTATTATCCTATTTTTTATAATTCTTGATTATTCCCGCTTCACCCAGAGCAAGAAGTTATTTGATGATTTCCCACATCAAAAAAAAACTTTTGTTTTGTCTCTTCGTTATTTAACACCGACTTCCGAAATTAAAGTTATTTTGCACTTTTCAGTGTTTTTTTTTACTTTGAAGTCGGTTGTATTTTTTTGTAAAAAGTTTTTTATTTTACACTTTTTAGTTATGGTACCACCACTAAAAAGTACCCCTTAGCCAAACTTAAATACCTTATAGCCAGAGTGCATCTCATGACAATTCTAATCTAATTCCCAAACATGGTTAGATTACATAAATTTATTACAGAGTTCCGGTGCCTAACTTCAGGCTTCATCATCAGATCAGTTCGATATATTCCCCCTCTACTTTCAGTCAGTCATCGACTACACGTATAAACAAAGCAATTTTACTTGTTACGATGGTTCTGCTGTGATCCTATGAGGAGTTCTGTTCCATATCTTCGAAGTTCATGATCTGATCATAACAATATTTGTATGGGACCAACTCGGAAGCATAAACTTTCAACCAAAAAAAAAAAAATTTAAAATCGGTCCATAATTGACCGAGAAATCGGTGAACACACATAAAAAAAAAAAAAAACATACATTCAACCGAACATATAACCTCCTCCTTTTTGAAGTCGGTTAAAAAAGAACAGGCTTGATGCAATGACAGTCACGAACTCTTCTACCACGATATCAACTCATTAATCACCTTCGTTTCAGTAACAGACCGTGAATGTATTAATCATTTTCCATAATAACGTTTTTTTTAGGAGTGGAAAATCATCAAACTAACAAAGCGAAAGCTAGTGTCAGACTTTTACTGACTAAAACCCACCCATGCTCCTCCAGTTGCCTTTACGTTCCAGGGCCGCAGTGAACCTTTCGAATAATCCCGCAGTCTTGAGTATAACATCATTTACATAACTCTAGACTTATCATTCATCGCTATTATTCCCGAAGATCTCCAATCAGCCGTAGATACGAGGAAAACGTGTAAGCTCGCATAGATATTATTGTAACCATATCGTGGATATTTTATTACCTGTATTATCTAAGAACATTTTCTTAAGATATAATATACAATATAATACTTATTACTAAAATCACAAACGAAAATCGGGTTGTTTAACAATTTCAAGGTTTTGTGTCGCTATGGAGTTGTGCTTGGAGTTTTTGTAAGGATCAACCGTAGTGTAACTATAAGGTCAAAGAAGAGATGGATGAATTGTGTGAGGAGTGATATGAAAGAAAAGGGAGTTAGTGGTAGCGTGACGGGTGACAGGATAGAATAGAAAAAAAAACGTGTTGCGCCAACCCCAAGTAACACGGGATAAGGGCAGGAAGATGATGATGATCTACAGTGAAATTATCTGAAAAAAAAACCGGGCAAGTGCGAGTCGGACACGCGCACTGAGGATTCCGTACAAACTTGCCTATGAAAACAGTTCAATTCCCGAATTGAGTTACAAAGATTTTACCAAATCGCAAAAAAAAAAATTGTGACGTAACTACAAATTTACAGTTTTCAGATATTTCCCTATAATTGTGCTATGTGACCTTGCTTCATGCCAAATTTCAGGATTCTGGGTCATCGGGAAGTACCCTATGAATTTTGATTCCCTTGAGATATAACTACGTTTTTTGCGACATAAACGACCGTATCTTTTTTTGTTAACTCAGAAATTTGATTTTTTCTCAGCTTCAAGGGACCACATACCTGAGTATATATGATTTTAATTTCAACTCGATACCTCCACGCGTTTCCGAGATAAAGGGTCTTGACAGACAGACAGACGGACAACAAAGTGATCCTATAAGGGTTCCGTTTTTTCCTTTTGAGGTACGGAACCCTAAAAAGATGGATGGACTGTGTGAGGAGTCATATTATGAAGGAGAGAATGATAGCGTGACGGGTGATAGGACGGAATGGAAGAAAAAACGTGTTGTGCCGACCCCAAATAAGACGTAACAGAGGCAGGAAGATGATGATGATCCGTAGTGAAATTATCTTGAAAGGATTGAAATAATCGTCAAACGCTGGCAAATGTGGCAAGCTAGAGAGGCACTAGATATTATCTTAAAAAGGATTGAAGTAATCGTCAAAAGCTGGCAAATGTGGCAAGCTGGAGAGGCACTAGATATTCTTGTCAGTGTCATTATTTTAATCAGCGATACTGACAAGAATTATCTAGTGCCTCTCCAGCTTGACACGTTTGCCAGCTTTTGACGATTACTTCAATCCTTTTCAAGATAATATCTAGTGCCTCTCCAGCTTGCTACATTTGCCAGCTTTTGACGATAGCTGGAGAGGCACTAGATATTCTTGTCAGTGTCATTATTTCAATCAGCGATACTCGCTGATTGATAGATATATTGATATATTGATTATCGATTATATATTTATAATGATTTGAATGATGATTGACAGTCGAAATAACAAAATGTAAGGGTTTTAATCACGTCACAGTTCACAGACGAACTGATGGTCAAGATAATGGAATCTAATAGTTGCTCGAACCAACCCAGTTTGTTATGGCGCTGCTTATGGATACCTATAATGTTCAGCAATAGACCTCTTTTTGTTTCAAATAATGATGACGACATAATACAATTGTTATTATCGACCATACGACGCTATCATAAAATTACGTTCTTTCGTACATTGGAAGTTTTAACGGCTGAAGCAGCGATTATGTAGTATAATTATAGCATTTTTGCAGTTGGAATTACGTTTATTTAAAGATTTATCATAAAATATTTTAAAAAATCGTACTGTATCGTCTCTTTCCGTGGGTGTCTTAAGAGGCGACTAAGGGACACACTAGAGAATGGGAGAATGGGAAAGCATTTGTGCATTATAACATTTATAACAAACACATTGCGATCGCCAACCCGCTTGCCAAGCGTGGCGATTATGGCAAACCCCTCCTACATGAAAAGCACAAAAAAGAAAAGGTCCCTAGTGCCCGGCAGCCCGTCTACCCTTGACTCTGGTAGAGATCAAGGTCACGACGGCGACGTGGCAAGGGATGCTAAGACGCAGCGTTACATGGCCTCGTACAAGGCGAACCGATGACCTGGTAAGGGTTGCGGGAATCCGATGGATGCGACAGGCACAGGACCGTTCATTGTGGCGACACTTGGGGGAGGCCTATGTCCAACAGTGGACGTCTTTCGGCTGAAATGATGATGATTAAGAAAATTGTACATCTTCCTACATTTTTCTAGATATTCCAACTATTAAAATTTTGAGGCCGCTATGAACTAAATGGCTATATCTAAGAGATATTAATTATCTATACCTACTTAAAAATCTCGTGTCGTCGAACTATTTCGAAACGGCTTGGCTCATCATCATCATCATTTCAGCCGAAAGACGTCCACTGTTGGACATAGGCCTCTCCCAAACGGCTTAACTGATTTTTATGATTTTTGTTTGTGTATATTTGGTAGGTCTAAGAATAAATCTTAGGCAGTTTTTTTATCCTCCTACACCCACCTTTTTTCTTTTATAATTTATATGGCAGAACAAGCAACGTTTGCCAGGGCAGCTAGTACCTATTATATATAATATATTATATCGTTTTATTTTTAGTAGGTACTTCAATCCACGTTCAATCGATTAACAACAACATGAAGACCAAGATCTGAACCTATAATTACTTTACAATAACAAATAAATACTAGTAGTACAATAATACTAGTTTGTAGATATAATTTCTACAAAAAGCACAGTATAGAAAATAATGCCACAAAAGTTGTAGAGAGTTTCCATAAAGAGGTGATTAGCATTTCAAGAAACACAGCAATCAAGCTGATTGCAAGCGCGATTTAGCTGGAAGATCTAAAAAATAATCATAGCTAAATAACATTCATAAAAAGAAGTAGATTCTATGAGATTAATTTGGAAATATGAAAAAGTAATCAATGAATAAAAATGTACATAAAAACTATACATACTATTATACTAAACCTAACTATGTAGGTACATTTAATACAAAAACACCTATTACACTCAGGCGTCGAAGTACTCCTCCACATCGCTGTATATAGTTAGGTTTTAGTATAAATAATTTAGTTAATATTTAAGTTTTATTTAAAAGAGTGTTTGCAATTTGCAAAATGAATAAAAATTGTAGATACTGTTTGTTACATCATGACATTATTCACTTAAAACTTAAAATAATCACTAATTTCAAGAAGTTTAAAGTTCATAGACACAAACATAAAATTACATGACACGAACGTAATAATGTCACGCATTGTTTTATTGCACTGATATATAAAATACTGGCCGTCATGTTTTACATTTTGCGTCACGTTTCCTCAGTTTCCCTGGAATGTATATTTTATTGGAGTTCAGAGTAATACTCTGTCGAATGTATCAGCAGACTTAATAAACCAGCCCCCCTAGCCAAGTTACGACCGTTTCGTTTCGATTCTCTTGCGTCTAACGCGTCGAGTAGACCACGCCTCCGATTCCTTTTTTCTGACCACGTGACTGAGCGTTGAGATGACGTCAGAACAAGAAATCGGAGGCGTAGCCTACTCGAGGCGTTCGACGCAAGAGAATCGAAACGAAACGGTCGTAACTTGGCTAGGGGGGCAGGGGTCTTACCATGACCTGTTCAAATGTCAAGCGTGCGAGCGAGAAAGAGTGGTGGAGCTATACACTCTATATAGCTCCATCTCTTTAACAGTTCAGTTCAGGTCGTCAAAGGATTGCGTTAAGAGCTCGTGGTGGGACCTCTGTTGTCTGTCACGTCACTTGTCACGTGCATTTTCCGCAGGTAATGTCATTACCGTACATTTCGTACTTAGCGTTTGGCGGATACGCGGACAGAAAAGTCATTTCTCTAAGCCTGCAGGTATGTTATATACTTAATTATAGTTCCTAGAATGGATAAAATGGCCCCTCAAGCAGGGGCGCCGGCGCCGACTCCATGGGTGCTCGGGGGCTCGAGCACCCATGAGAAATAAACAGTGGGTGCCGAGCACCCCTGAGAATAGACATCAAGAAACAGATCAGCGATGGCCTTTTAGGGATGGGCGTTTTTTCATTACTTGGTTTAGTGCAGTGGCTCAGAGCGCCGGTTGAGACGCAAGGGTCGCGGGTTCGGTTCCCGTACCAATACAAATGTTTGTTGATGAAACAGATCTTTGTGTTGGGTCTGGGTGTTTGTGGTACCTTCGTTGTTCCTGGTTTCCATAGTACAAGGGAAAACCTTAGTTTAGGACCAGGACAATGTATGTGATGTTGTCTCAATTTATTATTTATTAACGATGCGGGCAACGGATGCCAGTTACTGGTATCCGTTATCAAAATATCGATCAGTGTGCATTTCTCTTCTCACACATCGCCACTTTTTCGAGTCATCAAATGAGCATGAGCACCCATCTGGTTTTTTAAAAGATCCTGCCTCTGCCCTCAAGGCATAACTATCCCTAACCATTTCTTTTACTTGACGAATTTCAATCCATCTTGATTCAACGACAAAATATGAATCTTAGATTATGTCTGTCAATAGCAAATCCTTGCTGGAGGCATATACACGTTGAATATTTTTCATATTTCTTAAAGTGAGGCTATTTTGTATAATGATAACAATAAACATAGGAAAATTATACTCTTATCTACAGTTATTTCTTTTTTGGGGTGGGAAATATGTGTGTGATGTGCGAGACGAGTGAGAAGTAGTGTCAATCATTTACTGACCTACCCGTTATCCTTCAGTTGCCTTGGAAAGCAATGGTCGCTGTAAAACTTTCGTACAATAGCAGGTCCAAATGGTTGTCTGCTAGATGTCGCTGTCATCGGTAAGGTCGCCATTGTACCCATTCAATCTATAGGTACTTACTAATATATTATAGAGATAAAATGTAAGTTTGTATACAGGGGGTAATGTCTGAAACTCTTGGAACGATTTTATTTTTTTTTTCATCTTATTTCAAAGTATTAATTCTAATATTACTTTATCACTGATGATATTTAATATGCTTTATATTTTCTGATTTAACACGGGCGAAGCCGCATGCAAGTAGGAAAAAAATAAAAAAAAGCGGTGTTACTATTCTGGTGTACAATAAAGTATATAGATCTAGATATCTATCATTGTATTAAAGATGAATTATTATACCTAGATAAGTATGAATTGATGAATTTCAATAGTAAGATGACAATAATTAATCAAATATGAGCGTGTACTTTAGAGACGTCTCTTTGGTGTCAGTATCAGTTATATTATTAGCAGTAGATGCTCGCGCCGGATGGCCCGCCGGCCCGACTCGGATGGCACCCGGCTGTCGCCCACAATCTCCCAGAGATTTTGTGACAGCCACAATGGGGATTCATTAATCAACTTTTCCAATTTCCAACGAATTTATCTGTGTTATCAATAAGTTTTGGGAAAAATCCTCTTCAGCCGAATTCTAATGTACATTGAGTGTCTGAAGCCTCGTGCTTACATTTCTACAAGTGTAATAGTTAAGAAGGAATATATAAAATACACTGTGTCTCAGACATCAACGCACATAATATACCATGGATCCACTACATAATTCTGTCCTGGCGCAGGGGGAGTCGCACCAGGCGGCGGCCGAACTAGCGACACGCGGGGTTGCGACAGTCGTGGACAGGATCCAGGAGTTGGGACTCGAAGTGGCACTGCACAAGTCCGAGGCCATGTGTTTTCATGGCCCTCGGAACGCGCCACCACCGGGTTCCCAAATAACGTTAAGAGGGGTTCGCATCGACGTCGGGTCTACGATGAAGTACCTGGGACTTGTCCTCGACAGTCGATGGAACTTTGTGGAGCACTTTCGACGTCTGACTCCCAAACTGGAACGGACCGAGGCTGCCCTAAAGCGGCTCCTGCCCAACCTTTGGGGTCCAGACGCCTCCTACCGGAGGCTTTACGCGGGAATTGTTCGGTCCATGGCCCTTTACGGGGTGCCGGTGTGGGCGCCGTCACTGCGAAAGCGACCGGCGGCCCAGCTGAACGTGTGCCAGAGAGTCATGGCCATCCGGATGGTACGGGGATACCGCACGATTTCCCGCGAAGAGGCGAGCCTCCTTGCTGGCCTGCCACCATGGGATTGGGAGGCAACAGTCCTTGCATGCATGCACACATGTGGAGATGCAACGCCGGGGCGAAACTCCGCTGCCGCGCCAAGTCGCGGCATGGCGGACAGAGTTCCGGCGGGATCTCATGGTGGAATGGCGACGGCGACTGTCGCAACCCAGTGCTGGGCACGCTACAATTATGGCGGTAAGTCCCCTCTTTGAGGAGTGGCTGGAGCGGCAACACGGCGTCCTTACCTTCTGCATGACGCAGGTCCTCACCGGACATGGCAAGTTCGG
This sequence comes from Mythimna impura, assembly GCA_905147345.3. NCBI lineage: Eukaryota > Metazoa > Arthropoda > Insecta > Lepidoptera > Noctuidae > Mythimna > Mythimna impura. The sequence continues at coordinate 17,061,023 of LR990353.1, read as the reverse complement.
GAGGTTCCTGCATCGGATTCAGGCGGAAGCAACGTCCGGGTGTCATCATTGTGCGGACCACCCAGAGGACACGGTGGAGCATACGGTGGAGGTGTGCCCCGCTTGGGCGGAGCACCGCCGTGTCCTCGTGGAGGCAATTGGCGGCAGCGACCTTTCGCGTCGGGCCCTGGTTCAGGCTATGGTCCGGAGCGAGGAGGAATGGCAGGCGGTCGCCTCCTTCTGCGAAGCAGTAATGCTAGCGAAGGAGGAGGCTGCACGCGTGAGGGAACGAAGGTCCTCACGCCCTAGCCGCCGTAATTCCGATCCCGACTACCAGCCACGGTAGACGCGGGCTTGCGGACGTCGAGCACTGGGTACCTCGCCGTCCGGCTGTTCGGTAATTAACCGGACCGAGCCCAGTCGTTAACAGCGCGTAGTGATCCTCGCGCTCCTCAAAGAGATGTCAGCAAACCGTAGGGGCCCAGCAGGGCCGATGCCCGCTAGCTAGGACCGCGGAGAATTTCTGAAAGGGAAACCCGTAGTCCTAGAACGCAAAGGGTAATTGAAGGATACAGGTGTGGTTTTAGTCAGTAAAAGTCTGACACGCCATCTCGCTCCACCCAGAGCCCGAGAAGTCATTTTGATGATTTCCCACCTTAAAAAAAAACTACATAATTCTGGACCTCTCTCTCTCTTTGGTGAAATTGGAGGAAGACGCCGATAAAAAAGTCTTCATAATTTAAAAAAAAAAACTGTTTTTTTATTTTATTTTAATGTGTATAAAATCTTTATTCTAATCAAACCTATGATATTTTTTTTAATAAAAAGTGTATAGTCTTCCAGACCGAATCTCAGCGGAGACCGGCCATCGGCGCGGGAGATATTATAGTGCACAAGTGTGAGCACAAACACAGGTGGACGGACTCTAAATTATGGGTATACAGTCACAGGTAATATATGTATAATATTCGCAACGAAAAATGAAGGACTTCAACAAATATCCCGCGGTTTTTTTACAGAATACATAAAAAAACATCAATTTACTAAGTGATTGCATTCGCTTGTATGCAGCGTTGGCTTGCGGGATAATTCATGTTTGAACAACAGTTATATCGAAATATGTGTGTGTAAAACTTATAAAACAATAATTACTTATTTGTTTAAACTTCATAACTACTAAATTTTTTTTTTTTTTTTTTACTTAATGCAACAAGGCATTCACTAGGTATGCAAAATAAATAAATAACAGATATTTCAAATAGAATGTAGTATCATTAAATTAAGTTACTTATAATAATAAAATACATATTTATGCTAATACTATAAACTAATAAATACCTTGATAAATATCAAATCATTATAATTAGGACAACATCATTATCATCATTAGGATTAGGGGGATTTGTGATTAGGGTTTTTTAAAAATAAAGTTTAGAACTAATAATAATAATAATAATATTCCACAACTATCACACAACGCCGTCTAGTTCCAAGCTAAGCAGAGCTTGTGTTATGGGTACTAGACAACTGATAAACATACTTATATAGGGTGACTGGTAATTAGTGTACGATACTTAAACACGTGATTGTGCTCATGATAACCAACAACTATTACTATGGGGACAAACCTGAAATCGCGAAAAAAAAATCAGCTGTTCAGTACATTTATGTTTGCCTAATGTACTGAACAGCTGATATTTTTTTCGCGATTTCGACTTTGCTTCCATAATAAAAATTGTTTGTTATCATGAGCACAATTACGTGTCTAAGTATCGTACACTAATTGCCAGTCACCCTATATATTTCTAAATACATACATATATAGATAAATTACACCCAGACACAGAACAAATGATCGTGCTCATCACACAAACATTTGTCCTGGGTGGGAATCGAACCCACGACCTCCGGCATAGCAGTCAGGGCCACTAACCACTAGACCAACAGGCCAGTCAATATAAAAAAAAAACTAGTGTGCTTCACCATCAACGACTGCATCACTGCTTTACCATCAGGCGGGAACGCAGTCAAGCACTAGCTATATCATTAAAAAAAAAGTCAAGACTGCCCTGCCCCCCTAGCCAAGTTACTATCGTATCGTTCGCGCCGAACGCCTCGAGTAGGCCACGCCTCCGATTCCTTTGTTCTGACGTCTTCTCAACGCTCGGAATCGAATCGGAGGCGTGGCCTACTCGAGGCGTTCGACGTGAACGATACGATTGTAACTGGGCTAGGGGGGCTGTTGCTGTAGTGGTCGCAAGCAGTACCCTATTGAGTATAAGCCAGTTTTTCATAGATTTTTTCTCGATTTATGACAGTAGGCTCGTCCCCTATTATATACTTACAATTTAAACATCACTGGCGAAGTACTATATAAGGTGCACTAACAACTCTGCCCAACTATTCGGATGATACTGGCGTGATGTTATGTGGCACTTTCTGCTAAAACATTCAGAAAAAAAATACTTATTGGTAAAATAAAATGCGGAATGATATCAAAGAAGTTTGTAACGAAACACTCATAAGAACTGCGGTGCTCGTTCCGCATCACGTATCGAGTCACACGTAAACGTTAAATTTTCACGTACTCACGGTAAAACACATCAAACACGCGCCGCTGTATCACTTAACTACTCACTTTTCTTCCAAGTGTCTGTGTTACATGAAGCCTCTCATCTGTACTATTATTATAATAAAGAGGAAAGAGATGTATTTTTGTTTATTTATGAATAAACTCAAAAATTACTTACTGAACCGATTTCAAAAACTTTTCAAATTGGTTTTAATTTTCTTGCAATTGACAAAATATGTGCCTTATAGGGCCTTATCTTTAGATTGCGGTAACTTAGAAGTTTGATTTTTTCCCTGCTTTAAGTGGTAATAGATCTGAGTATATTAATATTAATTGCAGTTTAACGTCGACGGCGCGTAGTGTTCCACGCGCGCCTCAAGGAGATGTCAGCAACCGTAGGGGCCCAGCGGGGTCGAAGCCTACTGGGGCCATGGGTGATGCGTAAGAGATCCCCAGGGCCCTGGAACAATGGCAAAGAAGTAACAGGAGTGGGTTTTTAGTCAGTAAAAGTCTGACACGCCCTCTCGCTCCGCCCAAGGGCGAGGGATGTCATTAGATGATTTTCCCACCCAAAAAAAATCACGTGTTCCTGAGACAAAAGGTCTTGACAGATGGACAACACAGTGGTCCTATAAGATTCCGTTTTTGCGGACTGAACAAAGGTACAGAACCCTAAAAAATACCCGACTTTCAAGCAGACAAAGCCTCTGCACGAAGGTATGTAGCAGCATAAATATTTGCTGATGCACAAGCCTCGGCTCGGGGACTGCTGGCCATCTTTCTGGTGTATTCCCAAACCACTAATGCGTTTACATAGCTGCCAATGGACAAAGACAGATTATTCCCGCTGAACTTTTCTTCCTTGCCTTTCTTTCTTCTACAATGTAAATTTTTCAACCCCAAGTGAGAAAGATACCTAACTCACAAGACGGAAACCTGAGTTACAAAACTTGAGAAATTAAATTCAGGCCGCGAAAGAAAATGCATATAGGTAATAATAATAGTTTATATCAGAAAAATACACATCGAAAATTCAATTGATAAGAACAGTTTTGGTAAATACAGAAAAGGAGTTTCGTTGGGACCTGTACTAATGAAAAACATTGTATCACAGGCACCAGCATCTTTCATAATAAAGGATAACTTTAGCTTTAAAACAGTCCAAAAACTATTTATACAATGACATTATAGTAAAATTTAAGATACAAAGAAAAAAAATATAAATATAACTATGTAATAATTTCAAAAACCATTTAATTATAATATTGAATAAATAATATTTTTCAGGAATCTAATACTTTTTTTTGTTTAGAATATCAAGTAAATTACCAATGTAAACAATAATTTTAAGTATGCACTGCCTTTTTTCAGGCAGTCTTAACATATTTTTTGGTAACCAGTCTACTTGAAATCTCCCAAAACTATAGCCTTATATTTTTATTTTCCATATTATGTTGCAATAGTTACCCATCAACCGTGGGTTGTCCTTGGGTGTCCTAGCATAACGCTAACAGGGATAATCATCTGTTGGTACCACGTTCCATGAAAATGTCTAAGGGGCCTCTACGAGTTGGCTTCGACCCCTCGTATGCTTCCGGAAGGTCCAGGACCCCAGGGTCCGGAGATAAATAAATACATGAAAATTTTAAATATAAACTTAGGGCAACTGAAGGAAGATAGGTGAGTTTTAGTCAGTAAAAGTCTAAAACTATATCCGCCGCTCCTTTCCTCAAAAATAAAAGGAACGCAGGTACAGTAAAAAATTATAAACCAACAGAATAAGGGTATATAAATACATTGTTCTATTCCCACTGAATGAGTATTTGATTGAATATATAGGATTGGCATAAATTGAATCGAGAGTTGTATTGAAATGGCCTGTGGCATTTGCCTATCGGTATTTACTGGCTACAATGTACAAGGCTGATCTAAATTAAACAAACGAAAACATATCCAATATTACAAATTGTATCTGACATTCAATTAAAAATATTCGTTGACATAAGGAATTGATATTTTTTCGAATCTGTTATTTTAACTGCGATGAGATCAGTCTTTGATTAGGAATCTTAAAGCCACAGCGGTGTCCTTCAGCTGCCTTTTGTGTTTTAGGACCACTGGTTTCTTTTTCAGAAAATCCCCGTAACCTTAGCGGGCAACGGCCCCGCTGGGCCCTTACAGTTTGCTGACATCTCTTTGAGGAGCGCGTGGATCACTACGAGATGCCGACGACATGGGCTCGGTCCGGACGATTATGGGTGATTTTCAAAATTTATGTACATTTTGGGACATGAAAACGTCCCCCGGAATATTGTCCAGACATAACATATTAAACGATCAAATTATTGTTGTTATCATTGAATAAAAGTTTATTGAGAAGGATTTCAACATTTCAGTTTAAAAAAAAATAAGTAGTCTGAAATATATGACATTCTTGCTCTTAGTGTCATAATATTTCCATACATCTACTACGTGTCTCTAAGCGAAAGCGCGTTACAAAAACCATCATAAAGATTAACCTACTCATTTTATTGTAAGTTCTGTTTGCGGAATATCTTATTGGGTAAATAATATGTAAATTATACAAAATTGAAATAAAAATCTTTATGTAATAATTATAATATTAGCCTTTCAAAATGTGTCTTCTATTTCATTCAATTTTGTTGATCATTATTGTAACACAAATATTAGTAGATATTTGAGATTCTTTATTAGCAACACATTCTTGTCAAAGACATCCAATCAGATGGCAACAAAATATTATTCCGCCATTTTGTCTGCAGGTGTCATTGTTGTGAAAAGTGTGTTTCTTGCGGTGTAGTGTTTTTTCCACAATAAAGTTTTCATTTTAGTTGATCAGCTATAAAAACAACGGTAAGTCTCTGTTTTACTATTTTTGCGTAAATTCAAAGAATAATATTGATTCAATTTGATTAAGGTGATAGACAAGTCCAACAACATTATTTTTAACCTTCAAATGTCGAAGGTCGTTATTCAACAAACCGTTGATTTTCATTTTCGTAACGATTTGTTACATATTTTGATTGCGTACCAAAAAGGATGTAACAAATATGAAGCAAAGCCGATTTTATAATGGAATTCTTTTTTTAATTATGCGTACCTACATACAGGGTAATGTATTAACTAGAGTGCAATTTTTTTACTTACAGATCATTGGACTCGATCAGCTGACGTACAAATCAATAGTGTTTCATGTACCGGATCGACCCTCCACGGGATTAAAACGATCAAAATTTCGCGGTGTAGATATAACAGTTTCCTTACTAATTATATATAAGCGACGTATAGATACTACTCGTAGTAGCTATACGGCACTTATGAGTATTTTTTATTTGGTTTATTACTAGTTCTTTCTTAATAAAAAATGCTGATAAATAATAACTAACTTTACTATTATTTTTGTAATAACGTATTAAAAGTAATTAATAATTTTTAACCGTAAGTTCCATCACCAATGGTTTGTTTTCTGTAGGCTAAACATTTTAATAAACACTTAATGACCAAACGGAATGCAATTTGCTCTGAGACTGTATTTTGTAATTAAAGAGACTGCTTATGTTATCAATAAATGATTAAGCTCTAATTTCGTTGTTTTAATAGTGTTGTGAAATAGCCCTAATATTTCCTTTTTGTTATTTTTTTGTAACGTTGGTCACTTTTGTAACGAAATTCATTTTTGTTTCATTTTTGTAATTGTACAAAAAATTTGAAAATCACCCTTATCGGAAGACCGGACGGCGAACTACATAAATAGAGCCAAAACAAAAAGTAACGTAAAATCCATTTTTGTTTTGTGTGTGAAGTCATCAAATAATTCCTTCCGCTCTGGGTGGAGCGAGAAGAAGGGTCGATACTTTTACTGACTAAAACCGACCCGTGTTCCTTCAATTGCTCTTTGCGTTCCAACCAGTACCGTAACTAGGGTGCCAGCGGTGCCCAGACACAGGGCGCGGTCCCTGGAGAGACGTCAAATTTTTATATCTAGTCCTTTTTTTACCCGACTACGGAGGCTATGTATGTATGTGAGTATGTTCATCTGTTCCCTCATAGCTCCTAATCTACTTATCGGAACTTGACGTATGAGGTATCGTTAGAACCGTCTTAATTGTCCGCTGAACATAGGCTACGTGACGTGTCACAAAAATTGATGTGGCGCCCTCTAGCGGACAAAAAGTAATGTGTTGAAAATAAATATGGAGTAAAATACGCCGTGTTTGGTATCATTTGAAAGGGCTTCACTTGTACATTTCCAATATATTGCTCAAAAAGGGCTTCGCTAGTACTTATCAAAAAATATCATCAAAATTCAATGTGGCGCCCTCTAGCAGACAAAAAGTATTGTGTTAAAAAAAATACGATAAATATGTCGTGTTTCGTATCATTTGAAAGGGCTTTACTAGTACATACCAAAATAAATAGTAAAGAAGCACAGTGATTTTTTCACCAAAATCTTTTAAATAAAAAAAAAAGTAAAAAAACTAAAACCCGACTACGACAAAAAAAAATGACGCTGAAAAAGTATGAAACAAGATTTTTAAGATGCTGAAATAGACAAGGTAACTTTTTTTTTTATAGGTGGGAAAATCATCTTATGACAAATCCCGCTCTTGGGCGGAGCGGGAGATAGTGTCAGACTTTTACTGACTAAAAACCCACTCCTGTTCCTTCGTTGCCTTCGTACCAGGGCCACGGTTTCGTTTTCACACTACCCATGGCCCCAGTAGGCTTCGACCCTGCTGGGCCCCTACAATTTGCTGACATCTCCCTGAGGCGCGCGCGGAACAATACGCGCCGTCGACGACTTGGGCTCGGTCCGGATGGTTACCGGACGGTCGGACAGCGGGCCAAGACAAGGTAACTGGAAAAACAAGAATAGAACAAAAAGAAAAGCCGTAGTCACACGTTATTAAAGTGTTTCGATTATTACCTGCCTATGCCTTGTCTATTTCAGCATCTTGAAAATCTTGTTTCATACTTTTTCAGCGTCATTTTTTTTTGTCGTAGTCGGGTTTTAGTTTTTTACTTTTTTTTTTGTATTGTACGTTTTTCTAGAAGCGCAGTTATAGAAGCTCGCACCGAGCGTATAAAAGGCTAGTTACGCCACTAATTTCAGCACCCTTAGACAAATCACTTTTCTGTTAGCGCTTCCGCCAAACGCTTAGTACAATAATGTCAATGACATTACAGACCTGTCACATCACTTGTCACGTGACTACTCCGCAGGTAAATTTGTTACCGTACATTTTGTACTTAGCATTTTGCGGGAACGCTAACAGAAATAGTACATTTTGGTACAAGTGGAGAAAGTTATTCTTTGCGACCGAGGCGAAATTCGGCCTAAAGACAAACGCTGCAGTGACAAATTTCCACGTGTATCAAACGACGTTTTTCAATACACTTATGAAGACATAAATAAACGGGGGTTGACGCGCGACTCGCTTACCACCCAGCCTGATACGATAAATGTAACAAATTGTGGCGGAGGCAAGCTCGCGCTCTTTTATGCACTAGTGCGAAAATCAGTAAATTGCGTGCCTAAAAGCGGTAAGGATGAGAGTTGGTTTTCGAGTAAGTATATTGAAAGGTTATTTGTCTAAGCCTGCAGGGCCGTTGTAACTTTCAAACAATTCCGCAGTCCTATGCGCAGTGACGGATTAACCCTAAATCAAATTAAGCAATTGCCTAGGGCATCACGTCTGGGGGGGCACCAGAAGAAGCACAAAAAGAAATCCGTCTTTAGGGCAACACGTCTCCTCTCACGTCACCAAAAACCACACCAAAAAAGTTTCTAGGACTAATTAAAAAATTCGCGCGTTTTAAGTTGACATAGAGTCCGACCTAGAGTCATAACCCCGCTTCCGCTTGCCCACTCGCTGCCCGCTAGTGCAATAGGCAATTCAAATGCACCGGAATTGCGATCAGCCTATCACAAACCACACCTACCACGCGGCCCCCCCGACTGGCGCCCCCGCAAATCTGTGTCAATCAAATGTTTTGTTTTTTGAGTAATTGTGCCGGCCGGCTTCTATGCATATGTAATAATAGGGGTTAAAGTATGAAATTGCCGTTTTATTATAATTGGTAAGTACCTACTTCGAATTGACATAAAACCTTCATGGTTTGAGATTTTTGAGTGAAACTTTTTTTACATGGTACCTATGAAGTTTTTCTTTTAAAAAATGTGCAACAATCGATTACCGACTTTCAGTTGTTTTTCATTCAGCTTAGACAAGAAAGATGGATACTTTGAAAATTCGAGTGATTTTTGAATACGAGTTCCGACGTGGAACCAACGCGGCAGACAGAAACAGCTCGCAATATCAATGTTGCTTTTGGAGAGGGGACTGCTAATGAACGCACCGTGCAATTTTGGTTTAAACGCTTTTGTGATGGAAACTTTGATTTAAAGAACGAACCACGTGGAAGACCGCCCACACAGGTGAATAACAATTAATGAATGGTGTAGGAGATGGTGGAAGCCGATCCGAGCCAAACTACCCAGGAATTAGCGGCATGGTTTAACGTTACCTTACCAACAATAAAAAAATATGAAAAATGGCTGCCTCATGATTTGACTGATCTGCAAAAAGAAACGCGTCTTGAAACTTGTGTTGCCTTGTTCAATCGATACAGAAATGAAGGAATATTGGATCGAATTGTGACATGTGATGAAAAGTGGATTATTTACGATAACCGTAAGCGAAAAATGCAATGACTGACCCCAGGTCAAACGCCGCAGTGTCCTAAAGCAAAGCTTACCAATAAAAAGGTAATGGTAACTGTTTGGTGGCCTCAGCATGGTGTTATTCACTATAGCTTTCTCCGATCTGGTTAAGCAATATTGGCAGATGTCTACTGTGCCGAACTCCGAACAATGATAGCAAAACTAGCAGTGAAATAGCCTCGACTCATGAATCAATCTTCACCATTATTGCTCCATGATAACGCGAGACCTCATACAGCACGAGAAATCGTTTTAACTCTACAGGAACTGCAATTAGAAACCCTTCGTCACCCTCCGTATTCGCTAGACCTTGCTCCAACGGACTGCCATTTTTTTCGTTATTTGGACAATTTTCTATTTGGTAAAAAGTTTTCTTCTCAGGAGGCAGTACAAAATGCTTTCACACAGTTTGTCGAATCTAGATCACCAGACTTCTATCGCAAAGGCATAAATGACCTTCCTATTAGATGGCAGCAATGTATAGATAATAATGGTAATTATTTTGATTAAATAAATATGTTCAAAGAAAAGAAAAACGAATTTCAAGTTTTCAGTACAAATCGGCAATTTCATACTTTAACCCCTAATAAATAAATTATGCTTTGGTTTTTTTTGTTTTCGCACCTACTCCACTTCTAAGGTACGTTACATCTCATCAATGTTTTTAGGCGGTAAAGATTTAAATACCGATTCTAGTTGACATACGGATGGGGGGCCACAGGCGTAGATTGCTTAGGGCATTAAGTAGTCTTAATCCGTCACTGCCTATGCGTGAAATAATCTTTGAACAAAAATAAAAGAACTATTCAACAGTTGGTCAGCTGTGCCCAGCTGGGGAGTGCTGCAAACAATTGACGCAATATGGAGAGTGACATCACTCGGTAGCATATCTCGGGGACGTTTGTATCACGAGTGTCACTTCATCGAGCGTCAAGTACTGTGGTTATTAACTATCGAGAGCACTCTAGATAATGGAATTGCCACAAAACGCATACGTTCGTCACTGACACACCATGAAATGTTATCTGACCTTCTTAATTTTATTGATTGTGCCGCTACCGGTGATGGTAACAATGATCCTAACCACTTTATCAAAACTTTCGATACACCTACGAACTCACTCGAATGACACACCTACACGTGTACTTCAAACCTTTTAAAGTATTAAAAACAAAGACTGAGCAATGTCACTACATTTGTACATTTATCATGATAGAAAACCTTATCCACTCGTCCTTCTAACTATAAGTACAGTCATCATCTTTCTGCCCTTGTCTCGTCTTATTTTGGGTCGGCGCAACATGTTTTTTACTTCCATTCTGTCCTGTTACATGTCATACCATCGCTAGCAAAGGAGGCGGCCGATCGCGTGAGGCAACGGTCCTCACGCCCCAACCGCCGCCGAGATTCCGATCCCGATTTCCGGCCACCGTAGACGCGGGCTTGCGGACGGCGAGCAATGGATAGCTCGCCGTCCGACCGTCCGGTAACCGTCCGGACCGAGCCCAAGTCGTCGACGGCGCGTACTGTTCCACGCACGCCTCAAGGAGATGTCATCAAACCGTAGGGGCCTAGCAGGGTCGAAGCCTACTGGGGCCAAGGGTCTGATTCTGAAAGGAAGACTCGGCCCTGGTACGAAAGGCAACGAAGGAACAGAAGTGGGTTTTTAGTCAGTAAAAGTCTGACACTATCTCTCGCTCCACCCAAGGGCGGGGGATGTTATAAGATGATTTACCCTACGAAAAAAAAAACCCGTCATACCATCACTAACTCCCTTCAAACTCAAACTCAAAATTATTTACTTCACATAGGCTTACATGCCTACCATGCTTTCTCTTCACTACCCTTGGTTGACTGGTAGAGAATGCCTAAGGCATTAAGTCCGCCTTTGTACCTTTATGTTGCATGAAGTTTTAATAAATAAATACATGACTATAAAACGTCAGAAGCTAGCTCTTTTCTTTCATATCACTCCTAACACAATCCATCCATCTTTTCTTTAGCCTCCCTCTACCTCTCCATCTATCCACATGTATACTCATAACTCTTTTAGTAACATAACCAGTACAGCAAAACCAAAACATTATAATAAAAATCTTAAACTAAATAAAACTAACTGAAAACAAACTAAAATAGTCAAAAAAACTCCTCCACATCACTATCGACTGGTAATGTGCCCAATCTCGTTCTTCTTAGCATTAGCTAAACGTAATGTTATAACATTTAGTTGAACAAATTGTATGCAGTGTTCGCGTACTAAACGTACATCATACCGGTATCTCTGAAAATTACATTTATATATGAAAAAATCTCTAGCCACATGCCGGCGCCATATAATAATTGGTTTCAGAAAAAAACCGATTGATATATTGTTCTCACGCACGCTCTAATAATAACGTTCTATATTTCATCCAGTAAAATGATCCAAATTGTGATGTTTTATATTGTAATTAGATCCTGTCCGCACAAATGAGAACTTTTATAAAGATGAAATATTATTTTTTTCTTCGTTTGTACACACAACCCACATTATAATTAGATAAAAGCTCCCGCTGCTTATTTAGTTAATTAAGCTTCTAGCTGCCCCATCAGTATCTATCTACATTACGGCAGTCGGGAAATATTTAATTAATAAGCTCTCGAGCCAATTCGTCCACCAATTTATTTTATCTGCAAAAATCAATCAAGTCTGAAATCGAGTCCAAATAAAAAAAAACTTGTTGAAACAGCCCCAGGGCAGACCTACGTATTCTGTTGACCAAAACAGTAAACACAACAAAAGTAATCGAATGTTCACTATCAGAATGGTTCGTAAACCGCGTGAGGTATGTCCGACCCGCGTGCCCTACGCAGAATCATTAGACACAGCGTTCATCAGGCGCCAAGCGTCAATTAAGAGGCCGGACACACCGTGATGTAAATATTAAAGAAAAATACACCCACTGTTATTAATAAAGATGAGGCGTTCGTGACCTGCATACATTCGGACACTCAAAGACTTGCAAATGTCGACAAAATAACCACAAGTGACCGACGTCGGCGTGAAATATGAAAATTTTCACACGAAGTGCCACTTAATTTTAGACGTGACAGATTAGGGACCCGCGGAAATGATAAACATGGCCGTCATGATCGCTGTGACGAATATAATAACATCGATATTATGAGTTGTTTTTCTAAACACCCTGTCGTTTACACTGGGCGTAGATATTGTTAAAATCCCTCAGCTTGGTATTTACTTACATGCTTGCTTCCAGTTGAAAACAATGTATGATTGTTTCCCTTACTAACAAATACCTGGAAAGGAAATGGACGCCAGACCACTATAAAACTTCTAGGACACCATTTCCTGTTGCTACCTTCAAAACAATACCTACATAAGTAGAAACTATTCTTTGGTCCACCTTTGTTTTTACTGATAATTTTATTGACGTGTAAGTGTTTTTAAAAAACCTATTTGCAAAATAAATATCATTTATCATTATCATTTGTAAAAAGTAGATAAATATTTGTTACAAGATTAAAAACGATTTTTTTTATTATAAAATTTATTTTTTCTCACGCTATGCTTAGACCAGTCTACCTTGCCCACAAGGTTAGCAGTCCAAACTCTATCTCTCTAAATAGACTAGGCCCTTCCTAAAAGAGACTAAACTAAAAGCGTCAAAGGATAAATTTATGCTACAGATTAATTTCTCCAAGTTCTTTCTCTACATCTATTACTCTATATTAGTACACATACAAGGCCCTTTGGAACATCAAGGTTTCTAGAGCACATTAATGACTGAATCGTGCGTATTGTGAAGTATTTAAAGTATGTTCAGCTGTCAACCAAGACAATATACGCTGTTCATCAGGGTATATTGAGATTCAAGTCCGATTAGGCAGACGACAACCTCATAGCCGCTCACAGAATATTGAGATACATGTCATGAATATTTCGTTCAAAATGAAGACTTGAGATTGGGCGTTAAGGGCTACACATTGTAACTATTGGAAAAAGTTCTAATGAGACTTTTTCTTATTATTGAAAAAAAAGCATACAGTCGAACATAAAACCTCCTCCTTTTGAAGTCGGTTAAAAACTTATATCATCTTCTCTAAATTTTCAAAGGTAGGTAGGACGATTGAAAAATATACAAGAGATCCAAAGATTGGAACATACAGGACCGCTTGAAGCGTGGAAAGTGTACCTAAAACATTGTTGGTAGACGACGTTTTAATGGCCCTCATATAAATAATAAGTTTGCAGATATTGCTCATTATAGTGTGGATCCCGAGTTTAATGATTTTCTTCATATTATTTACGTGACAGAACAGAAGAACCATCTATATATTATTAGTTTATAATTTTATTGGAGTTTGGTTTTCGCACTTAATTCATGGTGGACCATTGTGTGTGGGCCATAGCGGTCCTCATTTGGCAGGCTTATTATTATCCAACCCATCTCTCTCCAAAAGCAGATTAGGCCTCCCTAATTGTCCAGGTCTGTGAAAGAATTCCGGGATCCTAAGGTTTGTATACGTGTGTTAGACACTGGTGCAGTCAAGAAGCTCATGTGCGATGATGGGGGCTATCTGTGATGCCTATTGTATGGATGTGTTTGTTTAGTGAGCGGTGTCCGGTGATGATTCCCGCTACCAGGAACAGACTGCTATGACTTGATAGAGATCTAGTCGTAGCAGGCTGCAGATGCAGAAGAAGGATCATTTACTTAGAAATATAATTTTCATGACTAAAACATACGAATCACCAAGCAACAGAAAACAAAATGTAATAGACTTTTTAAATATTTATTTAGTATAGTCTTATGCTTATAAATATGTTAATGTAAGTGGCATTCTAATCGATAGTTTAGCTTGGATCACGAAACTGTTTCTATGAAATAGGTACATATTGGTTTTTTTTAGGTTAATGCGACAACTGTAACAAAATTAATGAACCCACGATGTTTTATAATGTTGGCAGCCTTGAGCCTGGAATTCAACGATGTTCCAATCCATTCTGCCTAGCCTTCTCGTAGCCTTTAAGGTGCTTTTCCACCAGAGATGTGCTATGCTACGTTGCTATGGATGCGTTTGATATACACCAATCATATTCATTGGTGCACATAGCTTAGCACTGGTGGTAACGTATTCAACTAAGATATGTTTTTTTTATATGTAAGGATGCGTGCTATACCTACTGCTATGGGTGCGTGCTATGAATGCGTGCTATGGATGGTCGCGAGTGGTGTAGCTATGTGCCGCTTCCCTACTCTAGATACCTACATTGCTTAGTTCGAGTTGAGCATCTTCCTCGCGCAGCTACTTTGCGGCGGCGCATCTTCATAGCACATCTTACTCGCACCGCTACATAGCTTAGTATCAGTGGAAACGGTCACATAGTTTCACAGTATAGCTATTACATCCTTGCAGCATAGCAGCATAGCAAATCTCTGGTGGAAAAGCAGCCTTATTGGGGTCACCTTCCAGCCTATTCTAACCGGATCCAGCTGAATACCAGTATTTAAAATATAGTAGCTGCCTATCGAACGCCCACAATAACCCAATATTAACCTTTTGAGTGCGTAATTAGAGACACAATAGTAAGACAATGGCGCGTGAACGCCGGCGTTAATGCGGGGATCAACAGCTTACGGTAACACGATACCAATAAGAAGACTGAGGCCCTGCCACGAGCTCTTAACGCGTTCCAACTGTTAAAGGGATGGAGCTATATAGGGTGTATAGCTGCATCCCTCTTCCTCGCTGGCTCGCCTGACATTTCATCACGTCATGCTAAGGTCCCTGCTGTCAGATTTCCTGACTTCTGACTATCCGTAGCGACTGTCAAAGGTCTACAAATGACAGTCGGGAGCACCGGCTTAACGTGCTTTCCGAGGCGCGGAGTAATCTCTGTATATTAAGATGGTCACCCATCCACAGACCGACCTCGGCAAACGTTGCTTAACCTTAAACATCGACCCGTGTAGCTGTTATCGTTTTAGCTACATAAGTGCTGGGTCTTCATATCTATACTTAATGTTATCTAGAGAGGTATGTTTGAATACGCTAGTCTCAGGATTCTTTTTTAATTCTTTAAACTAGTGCTTGACTGCGATTGCATCACTGCTTACCATCTGGGGCCCAAGTCTGCTATTTTTATAAATTCGTCATTCCAACAGGATTCCATTGTAATTTTTGCTAAAAGTTCGTAATCTGCTAATTCATAATGATCGATCATTGATCGGTCAATGATCTCGCAATAGAGCTGTGGTAGAATGACAATATCGAGCTTATGAAAAGTAATGACTGCACAATGACGTTCTAATGGTAGGTCACTGATCAAAGAAACTATCAAAATTTTAGCAGATTATCGCATACGTCAGATATTCATTGGTCAATATTTACGAGATTACCATTCTATCCCACTTCTTTCAATGGAGAGTCAGAGGTTATGACCATTGGAAAGTCATAATGACGCCATTATATTAGTAGATTACCAAACTTGTCAAAATCAACAATTATGAAATCAATGATAGACCTTTCTGACACTTTTGTAATAGCAGACTTGAGGCCCAGGTGGGATGATGGTAAGCAATGATGCAGCAATGATAATGGTAAGGTGACGGAATCGTTGATAGTGTAGCGCACTAGTTAATTATGAGCCTATTCACGCTAGCCTTAAAGACACCTAAATTATAATCGGATTGGAAGACCGCAGCAGGCAAATTGTTCCAGTCCTACAATGTACGCGATATAAACGACGAGGCAAAACGCTTAGTCCGGAGGTGTCAACTACTGGTTCGAAATGAAAAATTATTTTAATGTTATATAGTCCAGTTATCGACGAAAGCTCACGGTGGAGCACACGGTAGAGGTGTGCCCCGCTTGGGCAGAACACCTCCGTGTTCACGAGGGGGCGATCGGTGGCAATGATCTCTCGCGCCGGGCCTTGGTGCAGGCCATGGTTCGAGGAGGAGTGGCAGGCGGTCGCCTCCTTCTGCGAAGCAGTAATGCTAGCAAAAGAGGCGGCCGCCCGCGCGAGGCCACAGCCCTAACGCACGAGCCGGCGGGATCCCGATCCCGATTTCCGGCCATCATAAGCGCGGGCTTGTAGATGGCGAGCAGTGGGAAGCTCGCCGTCCGACTGTCCGGTGACCGTCCGGACTAAGCCCAAGTCATCGACGGCACGTAGTGTTCGCGCCTCAAGGAGATGTCAGCAAACCGTAAGGGCCAAGCAGGGTCAAGCAGGAGCAAGCCTACTGGGGCCATGGGTTCGCTTCTGAAAGGAAAACCCGGCCCTGGAATGAAAGGCAACGAAGGCACTAGAAGTGGGTTTTAGTCAGTAAAAGTCTGATACGCCCTCGCGCTCCACCCAAGGGCGCGAAATGTCATTGGATGATTTCCCACCTAAAAAAAAGTTATCGACGAAGGCTATAGACTATATAAAATTACACTACGACCAATGGGAGCGGTGCAGTAACAAAAGATGCGGGTGAAACCGAGGAGAACAACTAGTACACACATATAGTCAAGTCCATTCGTCGCGCTTTAAAAACTTCAGCATCCATCTGTCCGTCATCCATCAGATCTTTGCTCGAAAGATATTCCAAAAACAATTTTTCCCAAACTTTAGGATCAAATCGAACTCTTCACAAATAAAAATCATTAAAACTTCTGAATAACTAAGTTAATTCGATTTTTAAAAGTGAAAGTCATCTTTGGTATTAATTAAATACCGGGTAGGTAAGTACCGACTACGGATTCCCAATACAACACCATTCCTCAATTAAAAAAATAAGTCAAATCAGTTTTTGACAGGAGTTATAAAGTCACTAATCACCCCATCTTCTTTTATAATTATTATAAAGGCAAAGTCGTGACTCACTGAGTCATCCACACCCAGCCGAAACAAGGTCCAAGATCTAGAATGCTGAAATTATGCACAGGTTTCCTATATGATGTTTACAAAGAATAAGATTTTCTGAAATTCACAGTAAGTGTATGAAACGGAAATCCAAAGTTTGTATGGAGAAACCTATTTTTGCGTGGGCGAAACCGTTGTCAGGAGCTATCTCAATATTTCTTTTAGGAAGTAGACATTGAGATACGGACCACTAATCTACACTAATAATATAAAGAGGTAAAGTTTATTTTTTTGTTTGTAGGGTAGGAGGTAATCTCTGAAAGTACTGGTCCGATTGCTAAAATTTTTTCACCGATAGAAAGCTGCTTTATTCCTGAGTGACATAGGCTATATTTTAAGTACGCTGGCGAAGCTGCGGGCAAAAGCTAGTCACAAATATTTTAAATAGCGATAAAATAATGTAAAAATTATTTATTTCCTATCAATCATCTGGAATTAATAGAGCCATTTTTTTTTCTTTTTAATATAAATAAAGCGTAGCCCTACACTAGGAATCGCTCATGTAAACTCAATACACAACACATCCAGACCTGGAACAGCTATCTGTAGGCCATACCAAATATGTATTGGTTCCGTGCGGGAAACGAAACCGCGACACGCGGCGCAGTACCCAATTACTTAGCCGTTGCGCCAACCGTGCCGTCTGAATCATCGTTTTTAGTAATTCTTGCCACAGTCTGTAGACGGAATTTTGTTGTTCATCATCATCATGATCATCATTTCACCCGAAAGACGTTCACTGTTGGACATAGGCCTCCCCCATGCGTCGCCACAACGACCGATCCTGTGCGTCTCGCATCCACCGCACTCCCGCGACTCTCACCAGGTCGTCGGTCCACCTTGTGGGAGGCCTTCCAACGCTGCGTTTTCGCGACGCGCGGTCGCCACTCTAGTACTTTTCGGCTCCATCGACCATCCGTTCTACGAGCAATGTGCCCTGCCCATTGCCACTTTAGTTTGGCGATTCTTCGGGCTATGTCGGCGACCTTGGTTCTCCTGCAGATATCTTCATTCTTTATGCAGAGCCTCCGATTAAGATCGGAGACTCTGCACTCGAAGTTGTAGATGATTACGTTTACCTGGGACAGACAATCTAGTTGGGTAGGTCTAACTTTGAGAAAGAGGTCAATCGTCGAATCCGACTCGGCTGGGCATTGTGACACCCTATTAATTTTAAGTTCCTAATGTAATTTGTATTTTTGGTGTACAATAAAGAATATATCTATCTATCTATCTATCTATCTACCACAGTGTCTCAAGACGAAAGTCCAGTGCGTGTTGCCAGTGATGACATATGGTTCCGAAACGTGGTCGCTCACAATGGGCATCATCAGAAGGCTTACAGTCACCCAAAGGGCAATGGAAAGGGCTATGCTCGGAGTTTCCTCGCGTGATCGCATAAAGAATTTTGTTGTCTAACAACAAAATTATACTATAAGAAAGTATTTTACAGAGTGATCCCCGACTCCTATGGAAATTTCAGATTTGTAGATCAAATAGTTTCCAAAATTCCGTGTTCAGTCAATGAGTGACTACTTTCTTCAGTTTTCTATAAATTAACAAACATCCTGTTTTTTGATTTTCAGTAAATTTTTTTGACATGGCAGTCGTGTTTTTCAAATTTGTGAATGTGAAGTACCATGGAGCATTTTTATTAGGTTACAACTTGTTTGACATTACGAGCATGGCAGTTGAGAGTTCGTCATGGTCACTCAAATGTCTCGATGATGGTGGCACGTGTTGTTGGGTCATTCGGTTCCCTTCAAAATGGTTGAACTAAGTGGGGCTGGTGCACGCGTCTTGCTCGTGAACGGGTGCCGTCAGTTGAGACTGGTCATCTCTTAGCTGCCAGTGGCTTAATTCAATTTCTATTTTTAATTAGTTTTTTTTATTACTTATCTATATTGTGCTCACATAATAGAAGCGACAAGAAACATGTAACCAAGATTTATGTAACTCATAATATGATTTAAAAAGAGTGTCCATGGAGTTTCTTGCAAGTTCTTCTCCATAGAGATCTACGCTTTGGAACGTGCAATTTAGCTTCACTTTTTTTTTTGACTGACCGATATTTTTACAATTCAAAAGTGCCTGTAATTGGTCTATTTGAAATAAACGTTTCTGATTATATTTTTGGGTACCTACAATACAATAATGGCTGGTTTAGTCCTTCCTCATATACCTTAATTAATGTCGTAATATGGAAGTATTGTAAAAACAATCATTTTTTAAAAGAGTGTCTAGTTTTTTTAAAGAGTTTCTTGCTGGTTCTTCTCCATAGGAAACGACCAATTGGAACCGTGAACTAGCATTTGACGGTTTATAAGTACCAGTAGAAATAAAAAGATTTTGAATTTTGTATTACCCGGATATTTCTAGTGCAAGCAGGCCTTACAAATAGTCTACATAGATAGAGTGACTACATATAAACACCGTTTACAGGTTAAGCAAACTTTCGGTTAATTAACTCCAAAGCGTGCACTACGGAAACACTGGTCAAAGTTTATACACGTCAGGTGCTTCATATATCTAGCATCTACTTGACACGACAATAATATTACGCTTAGAATTTTTTTTATCATATTTGGTGACGCGTGTAAATAGCAATCACCTGAACGGGTGGAGTTTTAAGACGACAATATGGTGGTGAAATTATGGTTATATTACACAAAATTAAATCCCTGTTGACGATTCCCCGCGAACCAGAATCTAGCGACATCTATAGCAATTCAGAGCCCACGTACCTTGCTAATCCAGTGACCCCACTCGTCGTCAGGAAAGCGCTTCATCCACGGACGCGTGGTCTGTCTGTGTGCTGCCGGCCGGCGAGCTAAATCTTCATCCATCCACCGGTGGGCTGGTCAGAACTCGTGAAACCAACACTGCACCCTAAGGTCTCAATGTCTCACAGGAGCAGATACACTTATTCCACGAAAATTCTCAGGTCTTCAACAGATATGGGATTTAATCCGCGGAGCGGTTTTTATTCGACGCAATGTCGATTTGCGTAGCGGACGCAACTGTTTTGTTAGCGGGTTAGACGCCATCTAGCGGTCTTTAGCGAGCGTCTCAAGAAAGCATTCGATACGTCACCAGTGGGCGTTGCGGTCGTAGATATTGGTGAAGGAAATCGTCAACAGAGACTCAATTAACTTAGAGAATGCGGGAAAGATAACTAATTTATATTATTTATTCTCTAAAAATACATATACCTTAAGAAAAGGCATTGACGCTTCACCATGCTCCCCCCCTTGAAAGGACGCAAGTGCTTTCAAAGGGAAAGGTTAAAATTGTAAAGATTTACTAACCTAGATCATGATCGGAAAGTCTAAGCTTTATGACTAAATGCGGAAAATAAAAATCATTTAGAATACTAATCCTAAACCTTAAAAAACTACGAGTATCGTTAAAATGAAATTTTATTGCGTTGGAATAGGATATAGTTTTGTGACAGAGCGTTTAAAATGACCGAACCTTGTTCTCACCATTGCAACGCGAGCGACATTGTCAGTCCCTTTATAAAGATGCGTTTTTAATGGTTTTACTTTGGCTTCCCACATAACGCCAAAATGTGGGGAGCGAAGTGGAATCATTTTCCACTTAATGCGGCGAGTTGATAACTCATTTAAAAGAGACGAATTGAGGTTTGACCTCATTAAGAAATTATAAAGTTCATCTAGCTGAGCATTAGCACCAACGAAATTGGTAGCGTTATCCGAATAGAGACAGGATACTGGCCCTCGACGCGAGATAAAACGTTTAAACGCGGCTAAAAAGGCGTCGGTAGTAAGTTCAGAGACTAACTCTACATGGACAGCCTTGGTTACCAAGCACACAAACAAGCATATATAAGCCTTTTGAGCGTGTTGACCTCTGCGACGAGAGAGAGTTATGCGTATGGGACCAGCATAATCCACTCCAGTATGGACAAATGCCTTTGATTCCGATACACGGTATTCAGGAAGGTCCGCCATCATTGGAGTGGGATGCGTCGGATTAACTCTAAAGCATGTGTTGCATTGTCGTAACTTGGACCTAATGACAGTCCTGGCATCTAGTATCCAAAATCGCTGTCGTAAAATAGACATAAGTAGCCCTGGCCCAGTGTGACAATTCATCACATGGTAATGACGAATTATCAAATCCACAACAGGATCATGTTTGGGAAGTAAAAAAGGATGCTTAGCATCAAAGGGAAGGCATGACTTTGAAAGTCTTCCCCCAATGCGTGATATACCCTCTTCATCTAAAAAGACAGATAAACTGCCAAGTTTCTTTGGCAACAATTTACCACATATGATGAGCTCAATGTCATCTGCGAAATGAACAGATTGCACAGCACGGATCATAACTCGTTCCGCCGCTGACAATCCCTGCGGCGACCGGGGTTCACAACGAACCTTCGGTCTAGCGAATTTAAGTATATAATAATGCGGACTGTCCGAGGCCAGCTGTCGCACAGTGCGCATAGCTATGTAAGGACTCGACTTCAGTCCAAAAGGTGAGCGGTTAAAAGCGAATGTCAACACATGATCATTCTCACTGAATCGACACAAAATGCGTAGGTACCTACGCTGCTCAACAGGTACGCAAATTCGTAAGTACATCTGCTTGATATCAGAATTGATAGCGATAGAAAATAATCTAAAATTGATTAAAAGAAGAAACAAATCTGTTTGTAAATTTGGACCAATATGGAGTACATCATTTAAAGATAAACCGGTGTGAGTCCTGGCACTCGCATCCAATACAACGCGCGGCATCGGCTTGTCTGGCCGAACGACAGCGTGATGAGGGAACCGTAGTATCCGTCATCCGAAATGGCGGATTCGTCGACTGGACTTAAGTATCCATTATCTATGTACTCTTGGATCACTGCGTTATAATTTTCCCGCAACGTCGGCGATTGGCGGAGTTTTCTCTCCAGCGCAACCAGTCGACGGTACGCGGCGGTACGGGAGTTACCCAACTCGCTGGGATCCTTACTAAAGGGTAACGCGACAGTATAACGTCCCGCATCGTCACGTGACACGGTCGAGGAAAAAATATTCTCACATTCGGTTTCCTCAGGAGATAAAAAACGTTTATTTTCAACTTCTTCCAATTCCCAGAACTTTTGTAATAAATCATTAAGGGCTAATGCTGTGAAAGAAGAGCTAGGTAAATTCAAATTATCTTTACTAGGCGGAAAATCACCCATAAGGACATACCCGAATGTAGTCAATAATGCGGGTGGCGCATTTGAACCTAAGTCTACCCTATTACCCAAATAAATATACGGAAACAGTTGAGCGCCTAACACTATGTCAATATCTCCTGGAATATTCCAGCTTAAATCAGCGAGCGGAAGCGAGTGGAAGTCCACATGACAATCCCACTTAATATGGTGCGAAGGTAGCTGGTCCGTAATGCAATCAACTACTAACGCGTAAATAGTATATTTTTGATGCGGGTATACGCGAGACTCGATATCTAGATTCACATAACCTATTATCGGCCGCGACACAGAACCAACTCCTTTGACAAAAGAATTATTCAAAGGAATTATTACTAAGTTGAGTTTTCTACAACAATCTGTAGTTATTAAATTATTTTGCGAACCATTGTCAATTAAGCACCTAACTATTGTTTTATGGCCCGAACTATTATTGTTAGCGCGCGCATAAACCTGAGCGGTCGACAACAAGACTGCCGACTTAGCCCTCGTATCTGCAGCCAAAAATACGGCCGTGTTATGGGTCGGACATGTTTGAGCAACGTCACCCGAACCACAAGACGCCGCGCGGGGCGGGAGGAACGCGGGGGGCGCAGTGGCCAGCGGCACAGCCAGGCTGGACGCGACGGCTACATTGCAATTCGTCGGTTTAACATCAGCTACATGCGATTGTTTATTATTTTTCTCAAAATGTAATAAAGTATGATGGCGTTTTTTACATACGTTACAGACTGAGGTCGACTTGCAATTACTCAAACCGTGCGACGTGCTCAGACAATTTACGCAACCATGTACGGATTTAATAAACTCAAACCTAGTTCTAGAAGTCAACGCGGAATGAAACTTAGCGCACTTATACAAATGAACATGAGCGTTATCTTTACAATACGCGCAACTCGCGACGGAGCGGAGTGGAGTGGGAGGAGCGGTAGAATTAGGCGATACATTCACAACAAACGCTTTCGTTTGCGTGCGAGGCTCCCGAGATGCGGGACTATGAGGTTTATTATAATTATTTTTCGCGTTCGAATGAGATAAATTCAAGCGTTCTAATATCTTAGTCTGATCTTGAACAAAGCTAATTAACAATTTAGTTGTAGGTATTTCAACATCGCGAACGGAAAGTTCAAACGATTGACCAGTCTGTGAATCTATTTTTCTCATAGCACAATGCAAGAGAATAAAATCCGCAAGATCCGGAATACCAAGTTGTTTCAAGGCAGAAATACTTGCACTAAATGTTTCAATGAAAGAATCGAGACTATTTGCGTTACACAAACAACTTTTTAAATCTAATATATTATTTAAATAGTGTATACCTAATGTACGCTTATCCTGGTATTTATTAACTAAGCTGTCCCATAGAAAATGATAGGTATCAGCCGTAGGCACAATACCGGCTGTAATCTTTAACGCGTTATGTGTAAGTCTACCTACTAAATACTGCACACGCTGCGAGTCAGTCAGCTGATCATTGTCATGAATATTCGACTTGAACGACTCATAGAAAACAGGCCAATTCTCAGGTTTCCCGTCGAAAGATGGCAATGCAATCGGAGGCAGCTTTATTTTTAGTGGTTCAAAAAGCGTTTTCGAATTACTACATTGTGATAACTGAGATTGACTACTGTCGATTTTATTCCTAATACGCTTAATGCGAATAAACAAATCTTCAAAGGATTCTAAACAAGCATAGTCGGGACTCGAACCAGGTTTCAAATTAATGTTTATGTGGTTAATTTGATCGACATAAGATTCAAATTTGTCACGAATGTCGTCAATAGTCTCCGATTCAGTCATAAAACTTTCACTATTTCTCGTATCGAACGACGAAATATTTTTCGATAATTCATATAATCGATTAAGGCGTTTGAATAACAATCCTTTCTTCTCATGAAGGATAGTCAGTAAATCTTCCGGCTTTAATTGTTTCTCAGTCATTTTGTTAAGTTAATATCAAGAGCAATATCTAAAAATATGCGCGGGTAAACTTATCAGGCGGTTAGCAATCGTAAAGTATCCTCCCGCTCTGTGGCGGTATCTGAATAAAAATCACTAATACGCACAAAGCCGAAATGATGTGAAACTACCTCCTATTATATGTTATCAAAGTGAAATACGTAACTCATTAAATTCTATGAAACAATATTGACAGATTTACCAAAACCTACGTAGAATCTATTGTCAATTATGTTTATGTTATAGCGGAGAGCGGTTTATAGGCAAGAATAATTTACCAAAGGTTTACGTAAATATCTATAACCTATATATACCTATTATGATTTTCACCAAATATTACGTAAAAATCTAACTAGGGAGCGGTTACCTGGTTATCTATCCAGGCTCGAAAGGACCAAAATAATTATGGTGACGCGTGTAAATAGCAATCACCTGAACGGGTGGAGTTTTAAGACTACCAATATGGCGGTGAAATTATGGTTATATTACACAAAATTAAATCCCTGTTGACGATTCCCCGCGAACCAGAATCTAGCGACATCTATAGCAATTCAGAGCCCACGTACCTTGCTAATCCAGTGACCCCACTCGTCGTCAGGAAAGCGCTTCATCCACGGACGCGTGGTCTGTCTGTGTGCTGCCGGCCGGCGAGCTAAATCTTCATCCATCCACCGGTGGGCTGGTCAGAACTCGTGAAACCAACACTGCACCCTAAGGTCTCAATGTCTCACAGGAGCAGATACACTTATTCCACGAAAATTCTCAGGTCTTCAACAGATATGGGATTTAATCCGCGGAGCGGTTTTTATTCGACGCAATGTCGATTTGCGTAGCGGACGCAACTGTTTTGTTAGCGGGTTAGACGCCATCTAGCGGTCTTTAGCGAGCGTCTCAAGAAAGCATTCGATACGTCACCAGTGGGCGTTGCGGTCGTAGATATTGGTGAAGGAAATCGTCAACAGAGACTCAATTAACTTAGAGAATGCGGGAAAGATAACTAATTTATATTATTTATTCTCTAAAAATACATATACCTTAAGAAAAGGCATTGACGCTTCACCAATATTTTTAGAACTTATTCGTTAAGATAAAAAGGGAAAGGGAAACTGTCGGAGCACAGGCAGGTTTTAGTCAGTAAAAATCTAACACTCCCTCCTCTCGCTTCACCTAGTACGGGAAGAGCTATTTGACAACTTTCCACTGAAAAAAAAGTACTCCTACATGTCCCACATCAACTACATTAAAAAGTAATCCTATATCTCCCGCATCAACTAAATTATATTTAGACCCGTTATGGGATTTTCTTACAAAATTTAAAAACAGTAAAATTTTAAACTAAAACGAAGGTTACAATGCCAGCTGGTACCAGCCAGCTGGAGCTGGTGGTGGTGGTTCCAGCCTATAATAATAATAATTTGTTTTCAGACACATGTTGTCTGAAAATAAATGAATTACTATATAAAGGCAATAATTTGTATGTATGTGTATATGTACATATTATTATGTTTGTTACTCCTTTGGGTTATTCCCTGAGGGCCCCGATCTCCCAGAGAGCCCCATACCGGAGGCACCCAATTTGTTTTTATCTTGATAAACTCAAATAAAAACAGTTTAGCTTAAAAGTATCATCAGCAGAAGATGTTAAACATAATTTTATTACTAAAATTATTATACTTAACTTTAAGAATTAGGAAAAATATAGTTTTCAATCAGTCTTTTCAAAAAACATGCAAAATCGTCAATATTGCAAAAATCGTTGTAAAATTGATATAATAATTAACTTTAAACATGGTCTCAACATAAACTCAAATTTAAGCACTTTTTATGTAGACCGTACAAATTAAAAACAACAGAAAAAAGAATAAAAATAAATGTAATCATATTTTATCGCATTGCTCGTACCGGAGCACCCACGAGCTCTCGGGGATCGGGGCCCTCAGGGAATAACTATACGTTCGAACAGCTGAGCGGATTTTGATGAAACTCGGTACAAACGTTGACCATGTCCTGGAATAGCATATAGGATACGTTTTATCTTGTGATTCCCGAAATTTTCTAAAGGGAACATTATGTTCTCTTGGGACAAATTTTTTACTTTCACACGGGCAAAGACGTTGGCAGCAGCCAGTTATTTATCTATAAACGTCAGGTGTTCTTAATAATCCGGTGACATATACGAAATATAATATAAATAATTTTTTTCAATACACTTAATCGAAAACCCGATCTTATCCCACCGCTTTTAGGCACGCAATAGATTGTTTTCCGCACCAGTGCAGAAAAGTGCGCGTGCTCTCCCCCGCCACAATTTTATTACATTTATCGTATCGGGCTGGGCGCGCGTCGACCCTCACGAGTCGCCGGTCAACCCCCGTTTATTCATTTCGTAAGTGTATTGAAAAAAGTCGTTTGATACACGTGCAAATTTTTCACTGCAGCCCTCGGCTTCCATAACACACTCGCCTACGGCTCGTGCGAATTCCGCCTCGGTCGCAATGACAAACTTTCTGCACTTGTATCTAGAGAGATGCGGTAAAGCCCTACAGGTGATGGTAGGACAGTTTATATAAAAACTCAAGTAACTTTAGTGGACTGTATTATAATGATTAAAATTAGTTGGAGATACAAGCGGCACGGCGAGAAAACAATAATATTGATTGAAATGTAGATGCGTGCGCTCGGTGGTAAGGTGGGATGACCAGTGCCAGGCGAGCCGGCTGGACTGCGCCCGCGGCGAGCGCCTCTCCCCGCGACCTCTGCTCCCGCCCGCTGTCGCCCGGCGCGTATTGATGTCCGCGCACGTTAGAGATGTCCAAACAGTATCAAAATGCACTTATGTACCATACTTTTACGTGATCGAAGCTGCTGGCAGAAGCTAGTTGGTCATAACTAAATACCAAGCACACGTAATAAATGTATCTGTATAAAACTTGGTAAATAAACTCTCGAATAACTAAATAGGTATACAACAGGTGCTGGGTTAAGAAACTAGAAAAAGTCGTAGATAACTGTGTAGAACCGTTGCCAATAGTTCGTAAACTTACCTTCAGCAAAAATGTTTCACTCGCCAGCAAATTCAATTCTCTTTGAACTTTAACTTCAGGCGCTTTCAGAGGCGTTACCTGCCTGCCTAATGTGATCCCACATTGAAAACTGAATAAAAAATATCTTTTACAACAAAAAATAGGCTCTAAACGAATAGTTTTGGTTTAGAACGCAATAAATCGTCATAGAAATTTCCTTTTTTTTCTTAAATTATTTTTCATGGCTTTGTAACCGTTCTAAAATATTGTTAATGATGAAATATTGCTCAAATCCTGTGTCCTACAGATTTTAGCAAAAATTATACCTATTGCGAAGGATATCTCAGGATTAGTCAATAAAGCTTGACACTCCCTCTCGCTCCTCCGAGAGGACCAGGAGAAGTTATTTGATAATTTCCCACACCAAATATAGAAAAAAAAAACTATATTACGTTATCTGCAATCAGCTTTTTCAGTAAAGGTCTCTGTCTTTTTCAGTGGACCATATTAATTTATTTAGTCAAAAAATCTTTCCTCTTTAGCATTTTTTTTGGAGATTCGAGTTGTCACTGACAACTCGAATCTCCAAAAAAGCTAGCTGTAAGACTGACAACTTGTCAGTCTTACAGCTAATGCATTTTGATGTCTTTCATACCTCCCAAAATATATTTCTGTAGATCTGTGAAAAAAAAAAATTGATGAACAATAAGTGCCTTTTGCCAAGTTTTTATGTGAAAGCCAAGTTTGGCCACCTTTCCTAAACTTACCTACTCTATAATTTAAAAGCATTGACAGCTACTATTCCCAAAAACGTAATACTTGGAACTCAAACAATTTGTATGTTGTCGAGAAAGTAAGCACAATAAATAAGAAATGGCGGACCAAAATGAGTAACATAAATAAAAATTAGTCTTCAGTGACTGTGGGAAGAAATTCTGGAAGATGCGAGTCCCTTTCATTGGAATGCGATGTGACAGGCCGGTAACAATGAAAGGGCGAGTAAACACTTCCTAAAATTTTGAATTCAGAATTCCAAATTATCTGAAACAACAAACTTTCACTTCTTCCATCAGTAACCCACCTTTACTCTTTTCCTTTTTCGCTTCCATTTAATTGTGTAACACATAATTTTGTGTATTACATTTAATAGATAATAAATCTAATAATCTTTTATATACCACATAATTTTTAGGGTTCCGCACCTCAAAAGGAAAAAAGTGTCATAGCACAAGTAAAAAAAAATTTCAGAAAACTGTAAATTTTTAGTTACGACACAAAAGAAAACTGTTTTTGCGATTCGGAAAAATTTTCATAACTCAATTTGGGAATTGAACTGTTTTCATACGTAAGTTTGTATGGAACCCTTAGTACGGGAGTCCGACTCGCACTTACCCGGTTTTTTGTCTATGTAACGTATATTTTATAAAATTTTGTTTAGTTAATTATTTGCTAGCAATACACCGCAGATCCTTTTATATTGGTTGTTCTAGTCCATCCTAAGGTTGTATGGTAGATATTGCCCAGATATACACACGATTACGTACGATTTACGTTACGTACCAATAGATTTAAGTTTTTGTAAAATCTCTCTTTCTGTTACTATTTTAGTGTACTATAAAGTTTATTTTATTATATTCTAACGTTTAAGACAAATATTAAATTCCAATGCAATCCGTGCTTTTTAGATCCTTAAAAATAAATAATTGTTTTTTTACACCGATACGATAATGCTCTTTTATAAGTCATACAACCATCACTTAAAGTAAGTCATTCTGTTCCTAGGGAGATAATATAGTATAGGCGATCCCTAGGGAATAATGAGATTTGAATTTGGAACGTCAAAAACCATTATTTGAAAAATAAATACATTAAGTGAATTATAATGTACGTGTTTCAAAGAAGTTTATTCAAAAATCGAACTGGCCACTAATAAAAAAAAATGTGGTTACTGACGAGTCTCTAAAAAACGAGACCAGTGGTGGCCGAGTGGTAACGGCCCGACTTACGAGTTGCAGGTCGCGGGTTCAAACCCAGTCAGGTGCATTAATATGTGTAATTTGAAGACATATGACATCCACCAACCCGCACTGGGCCCGCGTGGTGGATTACGGCCAATTCCCTGAGGCAAAGGCCTGAGTCTCAGCAGTGGGAACATTATAAGGCTGAATTTGCTATCATAATGAAAGAGCGGAGCATTATAGAAAATTAAAACCATAATATATTCTTACAGTAATGAATTTTGTTTGTTTCAAATCTCAAAACATATCGAGTGATATTTAAAATTAACTTGTAAATAATATTTATATTTCTATAATATATAATTTATTTTAGTAAATTGTCTTTTAATTATCTCACAGATGGTGTAAAAATTAGAGTATCCAACACGGGGATAAAGCTGTCTTTGTCTTGGGCGGCTTGAATGCCTCACTTCACTCAGGTTTCTATATTAACTCCCTCGCAACGCTCGGGAGTTAATTATATAAATCCCTCACTAACGTTTGGGATGAAAACTTAGCAACCTCGTTTCGTTCGGAATTCAACATGCCGCCCGCGACTTGAAGACACTGCTTTATCCCCTAGTCACATAATCTACTATTATATCAATAAACTTAACATGTAATACTAAACACTAGTTTCTAGGGTGATAGATTCAAATTATTTCGTATTATAAATTCAAGTATAGAACAAAATATCATTATAGATGATTCTTATGACATTGAAAACCTACCTTCACTAATGTTTTATGCTGAAGTCAAGACTTGTTGTTTATGGGCCACGTAACTGATGCAAACGAACACACATTAATATTTTGGTATAGGAGCTTCCTGCCTCTTGGAAAGATAAACTAGAAAACCCGAAATTTCGAAAGGAAGTAAACTTTAAACTTGGTACTAGGTTATTCGTAAATGTGTATCTGCAATTCATAGAATCATTTCGTCTCTTTTCATAATCATCATCTTCCTGCCGTTTTGTTTTGTTTTTTATGGCAATTGAGTCGGTTACGACTATTCTGCCAGTGTCAAGTTGGGTTCCTGCCCTTGTCGTGTTATTTGGGGTCGGCGCAACACGTTTTTTTCTACGATTCTATCCTGTCGCCCGTCATGCTATCACTAACTCCTTTCTTTTTAATTTCGTCTCTTTTATAGTAATGACAACGTATTTAACTTATTAGACGACCAATAGAAATGATGTCCGTATTTACGATAGTTAAAATTATAAAAAAATGTTGGAAACATTTTTTAACTATTACAAATCAATAAAAAAAATTACAAGGACAAATCGCATCTGAATTCAGGAGTTACTTGACTTGTTATATCAATTCTAGGTATCAATTTTTATATGATAGATGATAGATGTGACGTCACGTGAAATTTCAATGGACCTTAGTGTGCCCTTCCCAATCCGTTTATCGTATACGTGAACATGGTTTAAAAGCTGGTTGTTGTTTCATCCAACGCAAAGTTTGAGAAAGAGACAACGCGAAAAAAGAGGGATTCCGCCTGATTGGCATTCGGTAATTCCGTCAAATACTCGAATATTTCAGAAAATTTGTTCCAGAAAATACCTACGTGTTTTTCTAAAAACCTTCAGTATTTTTTTTTATATTGGAAAATCATCTAATGACAAATCCCGCTCTTGGGCGGATCTAGAGATAGTGTCAGACTTTTACTGACTAAAAGCCCACTCCTGTTCCTTCTTTGCCTTCATCCCGGAGCCCCGGGCTTCGCTTTCACACTACCCGTGGGCTTTCACACTACCCGTGGTAATAATAATAAAAACCTCAGAGATAGATAAGACAAAACAAAACAAAGATAATTAACATATATTTTTTATTAGTATTTTTATTGAAAAAGATACGTCAACTGAGGTGAGGTTAACAAAATACATATCCTCCTCCTCATCATTAACGCAGGAAGAAATTTTTTCTGCTATATTTCTGACTGTGTCATAAAAAAAATCTGCTTTTTAAAATTAATCTCGGGATATGAGGCATGGCATATCCGCTTTATTCTTTCGCTGTATAAAATCAGTCTAAGTAAGTCTAAGTAAGATTATGAAGGACCAAAGATCACATAAAATAGCAGATTTTCAAAGGTCTTTACTGGATTCGTCTTTATTGTACAAAAATTTATGTTTTGATTTCAACAGAAACCTAGATAATATTCACAAGATATCTGTGTTTCCAAAATATATAGAGAAAAATGTGTAATAACGTCATAATCACATAAGAGCGGTTACTGTATGAAAATGTATCTCGGGTTGGCCGCTCTTAACGTCTTAATTTTTTATTTACGTGTATTACTTAGCAAGGTCAATGACAAACTAAATTATGATATAGACATATAGTACGGCCGGCGAAAGATGGCGAGAGTGAAGTTAGGCTCTAGCAACTTTAGCGCTTTAATACTCTTAAGAAAAAAAACAATTTAACAAAATAAGTTCCATTTGCTATTTTCAATGCTGTAATTAACGGTTATTGGCCTTTATTTTTGTAAACCACTTATTTTTTTACGAATACACAAGCGCGAAAGTTGCTAGAGGCTAACTTCACTCTCGCCATCTTTCGCCGGCCGTACTGTAAATAGGGTGGGTAGGTTATTGTCGGTAAGAAGTAATATGCTTTCTCGCACGTTTGCGCGATTAAAGTCACACTGTTTAAAAGCGGCATTTAGCTTTTAAATAGTGTGACTATGGCTTCTCTGTGGTCTCGGGTTAAGGGTAGCACCAACACGCTTCTGTGTGTGGTGTTTGACAGAGTTGATGGGCAAATCCTGACGAAGGGCTGAAGCCTACTGGGGCCACAGTTTGAATTCCGAAAGGAAAACCCGTGGTCTTGGAACGCAAGGCAAGGAAGGAACATACGTCAGTAAAAGTCCGACACACCCTCCCACTCCGCACTAGGGCGGGAGAAGTAATTGGATGAAAACCGACCTTAAAAAAAATTGGTCGCCCAAAATTGGTGCATGTCCAAAATGATCATTATTTTAATTTTTTATTAATATAGTTATATGTATTCACCTACACACACATATATATTTGTGACATTTATAAATTAATTAATATTTTATATAACATATATTCAATTGAATAAACTTAAATGTTTACCATTAGAATTTAGATAATATAGACATGACATGTTTATATATATTTTAATTCACCTACTGACATAATATTCACGTACCTATAACATTGATCATTGTGTGCTTGGTCTGAAATAAATATTTTTTTACACCACCTGCTCGATAATGCCCTTTTGTATGTCATACAACCATCACTTAAAGCAAGTCATTCTGTCCCTAGGGAGATAATGTAGTATAGGCGATCCCTAGGGAATAATGAGATTTTAATTTGGAACGTCAAAAACCATTACTTTGAAAAAAAAATACATTAAGTGAATTATAATGTACGTGTTTCAAAGAAGTTTATTCAAAAATCGACCTGGCCACTAACAAAAAAAAAATGTGGTTACTGACGAGTCTCTAAAAAATGAGACCAGTGGTGGCCAAGTGGTAACGGCCCCGACTTACTAGTTGCAGGTCGCGGGTTCAAACCCAGTCAGGCGCATTACTTTGTGTAATTTATTTCATCACCACTGTTCTCAAAACGGAAAAGGAAAACATCGTGAGAAAACCGACATGTCCTAAAACCAAAAATTTGAAGACATATGACACCAACCGGCACTGAGCCCGCGTGGTGGATTACGGCCCATTCCCTCTCCTAGAGAGGAGGCCTGAGTCCCAGCAGTGGGAACATTATAAGGCTGAATTTGCTATGACAATGAAAGAGCGGAGCATTATAGAAAATTAAAACTATATAATCTTACAGTAGTGAATTTTGTTTGTTTCAAATCTCAAAACATGTTAGTGATAGTTAAAATTAATTTGTAAATAATATTTATATTTCTCTAATATATAATTTATTTTAGTAAATTGTCTTTTAATTATCTCACAGATGGAGTAAAAAGTACAGTATTCAACACGGGAATAAAGCTGTCTTTGTCTTGGGCGGCTTGAATGTCTCACATCACTCAGGTTTCTATATTAACTCCCTCGCAATGCACGGGAGTTAATTATATAAATCCCTCATTCACGTTCGGGATTAAAACTTAGCAACCTCGTTTCGTTCGGAATTTAAGATACCGCCTGCGACTTAAAGACTCTGCTTTATCCCCTAGTCACATAATCTACTATTTTACACCACCTGCTCGATAATGCCCTTTTGTATGTCATACAACCATCACTTAAAGCAAGTCATTCTGTCCCTAGGGAGATAATGCAGTATGGGCGATCCCTAGGGAATAATGAGATTTGAATTTAGAACGTCAAAAACCGTCAACATTAAGTGAACTAAAATGTACGTGCATCAGACAAGTTTATTCAAAATTCAAACTGGCCACTAACAAACAAAAAACAGAATAAAACGTGGCCGTGGTTACTGCAGGGTTTCTAAAAAAAAGTTATAATAAACACATTACCCTCTAAAGAAAATTGAAACTATAGAATTATAAAGTAGTGAATTTTGGTTTGTTTCAAATCTCAAAACATGTTGAGTGATAGTTAAGATTAACTTGTAAATAATACTGGAGTCGATGTTTCTAATTTCGATTCTAAATAAAATTGACATTTCTATTCGATATCTTCTATGTACATACAAACTATAAAAACTATTGTACTAAACCTAACTATGTACATATAATACAAAAACACCTATTACACTCAGGCGTCGAAGTACTCCTCCACATCGCTGTCATCCGGAAATGTGCCCAGAAGGCTGGCAGCATTGCCACGTTGAATGGCAATGCTAATTCTTTGGGCGAAGAACGAGCCAGCCCTCTGGTCACGCAAAGTGTCGATCAGACGGCGTGAAATTTCCTTAAAAAGGAGACGCGCACTCGGACCCCATGACCCAAGCGTTTCGACCCCAAACGGCTCAAAACTATAATAACGTTTAGGCTCGCAATCTGTTTACGCTTAGGCGCACCTTGTGTTGCTCCACATTGGTGCCACTGTGGCGAAGCTGTCGACAGCCTCGGACACCATGGCCTGTCCTGCTGCAGGAGCGCAGGCCGCATAGCACGGCACGCTAGCATCAACGACATTATTCGTCGAGCTCTTGTCACCGCTGGCGTACCTGCCGTATTAGAACCGAGCGGCTTGGTACGTGACGATGGGAAGAGACCAGATGGTATGACGTTGGTGCCGTGGAAGGTGGGTAGGCCTCTGGTGTGGGACGCAACCTGTGTCGACACCCTTGCGCCATCCCATGTCCTTAGTTCGGCGGGCTGTGCCGGCGCTGCCGCTGCGGCTGCTGAGACCCTCAAACGGCGCAAATACTGTAATTTTATTGGTAATAATACTTATATTTCTCTAATATATGATTTGTTTTACTAAATTGTCTTTAAATTAGCTCACAGATGGTGTAAAAAGTATCCAACACGGGGATAAAGCTGTCTTTGTCTTGGGTGGCTTGAATTCCTCACTTCACTCCGGTTTATTTATTAAATCCCTCGTAATGCTCGGGAGTTAATTATATAATTCCATCACTAACGTTTGGGATTAAAATTAGCAACCTTCGTTTCGTCCGGAATTCAACATACCGCCCGCGACTTAAACACACTGCTTTATCCGCTAGTCACATAATCTACTATTAAATATTCATTATTTTTTTGCAGAATTTATATTCGCCGTCATTCTATTTATTAATCAATATAATTTACCAACGTTATGCTGTATACATTCGTAACCTTAATAAACGACACGTGTAAGTGATTTCTTCACTTCTATGTTTATTTACATAATATTCCTTCGGCTAAATGGCCAATTAACTATATTAATAAGGATAAGCAAATATCCGGAAAACTGACAATTAATTGTAGAATTGAAAATTGGAATAACCAAGAAATGAGTAATGCATGATTATAACAGTAATTGTTTGTTATATAATAATATTTCTCTAAGAAGCAAAATTGTTTTTGACCAAATCTAAGTTAATTAGTCATTTAATTGAAAAACAAAAGTGATGGTTAATTTTCAAAAGAAGTTAATAGAAAATAATAAGTATGTTCCAAGATAACCAAA
Organism: Mythimna impura; assembly: GCA_905147345.3. NCBI lineage: Eukaryota > Metazoa > Arthropoda > Insecta > Lepidoptera > Noctuidae > Mythimna > Mythimna impura. The sequence goes on along the minus strand of LR990353.1, from coordinate 17,025,540 downwards.
AGAGTATCTATTACTCATCTATAATGGTAGTGATACCATTATAACATCTTAGAGAAAATAAATGTGTAAATTTGAAACTACAGTCTACGACAATAGCTACTTTTAAATTTCTTAAAATGTTATAATGCAGAAAAATAGGGTTAGGCCGAGGGGTAATGTTACTGTACACAGTCACACCCATTTTCATTGTTAGATACATACCTAACAAACACATGTTTGTCCCATGAAATAACGGCATTAACCAAATCAACAACACTATGACTGTCCTGGAAATTGAACCCAGGATATCCCGATCAAGTCCGCTTGAACAACAATGCAAGCCGTCAAAAGTCTGTGTAATCCCGTATTTTAAATATTCGCATTCAATTCCCATACTTTAATAAATGGATAATCCTAATTTTCAATAAATAGGTAATCCCATATTTCAATAAATAGGTATTCTCATATTTCATATTTAATTAAATTCACATACGTTAATAAATGTACCATATTTGTTTCAAGGTAATAATACTTTCTCAGAATACAAAATTCACCATTTCCTTTTAAAACTGCACCAAATATGGAGCATCCCTTGTGACTTGACCAACGTGAGTGTTGAATTCTACAAAATGCTAACCTGGGTAGGTACTGCACTACTTAATATAAAAGTTTGCACTTGTGAGAACCGCTAACAGGAATATATACAACTTTCCAGGAATCTGCGTAATGTGTGTACGAAGAACAAAAAAAAAAAAGATAAGAATAAAAAGTTAGTGATTTTGATAACCCGTAACTTTTTAATTGAATTGTATTATTAAAAAGGTATAAATACGTAGGTAAGGCAAGAAATTACATTCTATTTACAAAAACCTTATTTCTTGAATAGCTTCAGAAATAAAGGTATGGAATTAGAGTCGAATTTTGTATGTAAATTCTATCATTCAAGCAGAAAAACGTATGTTGAAATCAATATTTCTACATTTTCTTTTTAAGTGAGATACTGGTCGTCAATTATGCGAGTATTTTTAGATTAAACTGAGAGTAAAGCTGAAACAAGGTTAACAAAATAGACAGTCAAGTCAAACAAGGAAATATAATATAGATAAAACTATACTCACTTTATTATACCACAAAACCCACAAAATCAACAATCCTTATCAACAACTATAACTAAAATTACCCATCGAAAGTAATCAAAACACACATCAAAATGCATATTCGTACTTTACTGTAATTTGTGAAAAAAAAGTGGACAGTTATTGCAGGAGGCGCTGCCGCCCGCCCGCCCATCCCGGTCCGCCCTAGCTCACGCACGGGTATATAAGCCGCCGGCGAGGTTTCAGCGGCACAACGCAACACAACCACCGACCACCACGAGCTCCTCTCTCTTCCATCACTCGAAAACAGGTTGGTACGATCATTTTTATTAACATATTTTCTGAATATAAACTTTTTTTTTATAATATTTCCTGTTAAATTTTTCATTTTTTTTTTATCATTTGCATAATTTGTTAAAAGTTTACTATACATTCGTAATAAACCTAAACAATATACTTACTTACGACTATCGTGTTTGACAAATAACGTAATGTACATTCGGAAAACTGTTTACCTTAGTAAAGTTTTCAATCGCGAAAAAAGTTTTAAAGTCACTATAACTAATATTTTATATCGTGTATTAAACCATAAGTAGAAAATACTAACCATAAATTTATTCAATAAACTGCGTTTTCTTATTGTTTTAAAAACATAAACACCTGAGATGACTGCAGGTTCTATTTCATTTAATATTTATGAGTATATTTTTCTGTATCTTTCTACGTCGTTTCATTTGACTTCCGGTTCAATATGGACCTCATATCCGGTGTTTGATGGCTACAGTTCCATTTTATTTTTATTCATAATGGTCACTGCATCTCTGTTTATGTGTCGTCTCGTGTTTTATTGTTGAAAAGTAATTAATTAAGTCTTCATAGTTAGAAAACAAAACGACCGTGTTGGTCAATCGACATTTGTTTGTTACCCTATAAACGTTACCATATATCCTAATAAAACTTAAACGCTATGTTTTATTATTTGAAATTCTAGCATAATCTTCGAAAGAACTATCATAAAATGTAATAGACACATATAAAATAATGAACTTCTCCCAATAATATCCAATATTTGACATAATCAGTATTATAATATTCCCACTGCTTGGACTTAGGCCTCCTCTAAAAGAGAAAATGGGCCGTAATCCACCACGCGGGCCCAGTGTGGATTTGGTGGATGTCACGTCTTCGAATTTTTGGTTCTCAGTCATGCCGGTTTCCTCACGATGTTTCCCTTCATCCTTTACAAAGACGTTTGATAATTTAACTTCTAATTCTTTATAGATGTCTTAATTTTGCACTTTCTATAAAGTGCTATCTACTTCCGCTAAAAGCTTATTAAACACTAACGTTAGTGACTGCGCTTGTCAAACAGGTGTTATCTTTCCTTTGACTCAAGTCTGTCCTGAGTACTTGCTCTTCTTACAAAGTCATAGAATAGTAGCACAGTATAAACTTCGATACTTCAATGGATAGTGTAAAAATTCCATATTTTTCTATGATACCAAATTAGCTTTAAATAGAAAAACATGGAATTTTCACATGTCGCATTTACATACTATGATTTTAGTTTAAAACATACAAGTTTGTCAAGGGTCCGAACATTTTGTCCTTTTTATTTACCTAGTATAAGTAATAATGCCAAGTCCTTTATTCCATTCATTTAAACATTCTTCAGTTATTTCATTTCATGCATTAAACAATATTTTTCTATTACATACTTATTTTTATTTTAGTTATATTTCGTTAATTTAACAATTTGATTATATGAAAACAATGTGTAAATAGTTAATAAAATTAAGTTAGATCATTCCATTTGAAATTAAACTTACCATTTAATTTATGAAATGTAGTTTATTCAAATAGTAGGTATACTTTAATAAACGATAAAAAGTAAAAAAGATTAGAATGTAAATTAAAACCTAATACTTACGACTTATAAATCGATATTTGCTCTTAAATATAGATAGACAGTCTTCACTGTCACTCCAAAGATCTTGTCGATTGACCACAATCGACACAAGCTTAATGAAAAGCCATCAAAATTAAAAGGGTTCTATAACCTTATTAATAAATGTCATTGTATGTCGGAAACTCCGTCCCGAATTTTTATTTAAAATTTTCATATTCCATTTTGTTCGTTCATTTAAAAACTTACAATGAGACTTTTTAGTAGGAAGATTATAAAGGCTACTTTGAAAAGATACTACAATATTTTTTCATTGTGATAAGACCTACGTGTCTAAAAATAAATCGTAGAGACAGCTATTTGTAAGTGAATGCTTCGATTCGTATAATATTCTATTTTTAGATAAAAATTGGTTCAAGTCAATCGACTGGTGATTATTTGCACGTGTACCATTTTCCCGCAAACCAGGTCTAAGGAAACTCGAGCAAAACTCAAGAGGTATTAAATAAAAGACAGTATGATTGATTGACTCTTTTCATGACCCGTATTTGTCATAAAGTGGAGATAGAGGTCCTACTGGGTAATAAAACTTTGTTTTTAATGTACGCGTATATATTTTCCGTACATCAGACATTAAACACAAGTTATTACCTAATGTCTTTTCGCCTTCTTTACTGTCAAAGGGCTCTCATCAAATGGCTCGCTAGTAATTGAATAATCAACAGATATAATGTTGTCTATTCAGTCAGTGCGTTGATGTCTTTATAATTACGTTGTAGAGACAGCACTATCTTCTCGCCTCATTTTTGTGGCATTCTTATTTACAAATTTTTCTTGTTACAAAAACGATAGTAATTAAAATATATCCCATTAAAATGTTCCAATTAATTGAATATATTTTCATGTAATATGCGCTACCTTTTGCCTGCTCCAATTAAGTCCGTACGTAATTTAAGTTGTTTAAGAGCCCACCTCAATTATATTTTACGTGGATGTAACAAGAGAAAAACTGTATTATAATAACTTTGGAACGAACTGCGTGAGTGTAATCTAATGAAACGTAATGGATTCAAACGTCACGATATTTCTACGTTCCTACAGTTAATCATGACTGAATGCAATATTACGGTGCATTTTATATTATGACGTCAGAGCATTGTTTTATTATCTGGTTATAACCAGTGGTCGAGATATTCCCGTTCCCATTCCATTTGGTTACATAAGTTCATTAATGTTTAGTATATTAATATAAATAATAATATATTAATATAAAATGTCTCACGCTTTCAGCAAGAGAACCTTACTTGACTAATGTTTCTTAAATTTTATATGCAGTTCTGAGAATATATTTTTAGCTGTGTCTAAAAATAAAACTGTAAACATAATTTGCGCATTTAATAATTTAATTATATAATAATAGTAATCATATTACAACAATATAATTTCCAAAATCAAATTCCATGTTCTCTATAATTAGTTTTTCATTTATTCACTTTAGTTCAAATGCCCGCAAAATTGTTTAACTTCTTTCTTCCATTAAATGGAATAAATAGCCTGTAACCCAATTTCTATAGGGCTGGTGTAGCACAGTCTTTCCTTCCATACATTTTAGTTGCCTCTTTTAATTCATTAAATCCCGAGCGAACGCCGGCGTTCGAACGTCATTGTCTTTCTATTGTGTCTCTAATTACGCTACTCAATAGGTACCATACCATTTCAATCACAATCCATTCATAGTTTCTTTGATCAGAGTGTTAACAGACAGCCTGTTTGTCCAGCTAATTGTAATGATGCGAGGTGCCGGCGGAGCGTTGGCTGTGGCCGTCGCCGCGCTACTGGTCTGCTGCAGTGCTGACCCTCATCAGGTAAGGGTACCTAATCATCAACGTATATCGAATACTGCTGGCAAATACCAGCATCTTCATAACTAAACAAACGACGGATTTTAAAAAAATAATCTTTATTTCAAAATGCTAACTGCGTTTCTGTACAAAATTTGGAAACACCATTTAAAGAAGGAATTGCTTGCAAGTATTAAGAGACGTAACTTCTACGTAGCATTGTCGAAAAATATACAATAAAGAAATAAGCCTACTACACCTGCGGGATTGTTCGGAAGTTACCTGGAACCCAAAGGGAAACTGAAGGAACACAGATGGGTTTTAGTCAGTAAGAGTCTGATAATTCCTCTCGATGATTTCCTGCTGAAAAAAGGGCAATTGTTTTATAGTCAAGATTTCAGTGTTGGTCCCATAGTAAAAGTTGTTCATAAAGATGAATATTACCAACTAAAAAAACAGGGTGTTAGGAATAAACATTCTAGTTTTGCCTTAAAAAGAGGCCACAAAACCAAGACTTAATTATAGAGTAAACTTAAATTAAGAATGAATATTTGAAAGGTTTTCTAACAGCTATGAACAGTCAAAGTACACTTACCTACTCCTTATACCCAATACAACCTAACTGTAGATAGAATTTACATTGTAAGAGGAACTTTTATTTTCATAACAGGAATGTAAGAAGGTAATTCAAGTCAACAAGATACTTACTATAAAGTGTAGTGTAATCGCAATTGGCAATCGCTTCCAAACAATATCTCTGTGGACGAAAATCATATAAAAGAGATAAGGGTTCGTCTGCGGTGTACCAATAAATGATGTAATAATATACTCCCCGGATTGCAAGACACTGCTTTCAAACCACCGTCGTATCCAATACCTTATATTTTCCAGTTTTTTAGTTTTTAAAACAGAGACGTCAAAAGAAAAATATTGTACCATTTTCTTTTTAAATGACGCGGTTAGAATTGTTGCCCCTTTGTTTTGAATCCGGATATTGTTAAGAATTTATCCTTTCATTTTAAACTCCTACAGTCGTTCACGGCCTACAGAGTACCAAACAGCATCTCTTGTTACATTATTATGATTATTCCTTAATTAGGACCAAACCATCTTTAGCCCTCGTTGTGTTCATAAAAACATAGCTTGTAACGTTAAAGGAGTTCTGCAAAATTATATAAACACGTGTTCGACTAGTAAAGTATACATCAACGTGAATTGATGTATACTTACCCTTATATATTACAAAACAAATTTCTCCACCAAGTCTGTCTGTCTGTATGAGCGTGATGAATTCAAAAATTACTGAATGAAGTTTCATGCAGTTTTCACCAATAGACAGTGTGATTCATGAAGAAGGTTTTAATACATGCATTTTATAGTAATAACAAACCGAGAATTTCAAATATTTGTAACATCCTGAGAAGCTGGGGCAGGTTGTTAAATCACTCTGTATAATGGTATAAAACAAAAATGAAATGAATGGAATGGTATGGTGGTGTGTTATGGTATGGTGTATGTGGTTATATATGTATGTTTATTTTGTACTAGCTTTTGCCCGTGGCTTCACCCTCGTGAATGTAGGTTTCTCCATACAAACTTTAGACCCCCGTTTCATCCCATTAGGGGCTGAATTTTGGAAAATCCTTTCTTAGTGCTCGCCTACGTCATAAAAGGAAGCCTTGTGCAAAATTTCACGCTCCTAGGCCCTGTAGTTTTGGCTGAACATTGATATGTCAGTCAGTCAGTTTCTCCTTTTATATACATACATAGATATATACATACTTTTGAACCCTTATTTTCTTAATAATCTTTTATATTTTTATGGAATGGCCTATTTACTCTTCTCCACCCTAGGTTGACTGGTAGAGAATGCCTACGGCATTAAGTCCACCTTTGTACTTTTGTGTTGCATGAAGTTTTAATAAATAAATGGTGAAAACCGTATGAAAACCGTTCAGTAGTTGTTGAGTTTTTCGCGAACAGACATAAAGATGCGGTGGGGGACTTTGTTTTATAATATGTACCTATACAAATATAAACGGCTTTACCATTTAGGCATGATTCCAGAATTTCAGAAGTACATAAATAATAGAAACCAATATCTGAAACCTCAATTTGGTACTAAAGGCCACTACTTAAAAGGCAGTTACTCGGCCCAATGGCCCGTTTAAAATCACACAATTTCATAAAAGATTACTCAAAATTTCACTGAATTGTTAAACGAATTTCGCTAACAGTTTTTCGTTCCGTCGCCCCACACAATTCTGTACGTCCCATAAATACAGCGCTGGCGGAATATTAATTGACAGAACAAATTCTGATTGGCTGGCTCGTAACGAGAAATATAATAACAACTTACTCGTAAGCCTCCAATTAGATACTAATCGGTCTGTAGTTGATACTATGGATAAAAATATAAATGAGAAAATTAAAATTGGCTAGCGAGAGAGCGAGCCTAATTCTATTTTCTCGGTAAAGAAGATAATGGACAGCGAATAGAAATAGATTGCGCTTTTTTCCATTTCAAGGTGACCATGCCTATCATGGAATTACCCGTCTTGTCACAAGCTATTGAAGTTGTTGCCAAATAATACTGAAGGCTAACAATCAATGGTTTTAATGTATTTTCAAACACCCATTGGTAGGCTATGAATATCGGAGTTGTAACTCTTTGTGTTGTAATTATAACACACCCTTGACCCTTCCAACAACGTACCCAATAATAATGGAAGTGGAACTGTTAACGACAGCGGACCAACATGGTCCCCTAACTTACGTAAACAGGTGTTTACATAGCAAGTCTGTTTCCGAGAGTCAGGTAGAACAAATAAACACACGAACGCTCTTTGTTTATTCTACTCGTAGCAAACGGCTGCGAACTCCAGATAACCCAGCTGTGCACTTTGTGATTGTTACATCAATTCAAATTGCATCTTGATCATGAAGATGGCAGCTTTCTCACTATTCTTAGAATCACTAAGTCCTTTGTCAACCTTAACTGTTTCATTACATTTGATTGACTTATAAAAACACAGTTTCTAAATAACAAGCGCAACTTAACAACATTTTACTACGACTTCTAGCAGTTAAAAACGCATTTGAAGTTCATTTAAACATTTTTTTTCTTCCTCTGACTGACTTTTTTAGCCTCAAACTGCTATTTCGTCTCTCCTTCAACCGTTGTTAAATAATACTGTTTCATAAATAAACATTTTGTTGTTCATCCCATCAGGAGCAAGACGTGAGTGGCAATGACCACAACTCCGCGGAACGCTACGATGCTGCCGGTAAGTCCCTGGCCATACGCACTTCCTGCAAAATTAACCAAGTTCCACAGTTATTCAATATTCAATTTGTACGCACACAGAATGCTCTCACGGATACCTTACCTGGCACATAATAGAACTAACTTAACCAACCGGGACTTGAAAGGAACACAATCAATATTGGATTAAGATCTATGTACTTATGTTCTGAAAAGTTGTTATATTGTATATTTCGTACATCTAACATGTACGAAATTTACCATTTAACGAAACCAAAAAATCTATTTAACCAAATTGAGTTTAAATAGCAATGATCCAAATGCTGATTGTGCATGAGCGCACTTTAAAAAAATTCACACTTATTGAGCACCATTATCACAAAAAACACTTCGTGAACAGTCTAGCACTATTTATTTATCTGTATTCAGTGACGTACAACGTCTCATTTGATAGCAAAGGTTTAATTCCCTGATCAAAAGACGTTTCACAAACCTGCACCTAAACATCTTTGCACATTTCGTATTTAACAAAATCACCCACGATTATCTTGTACTTCGAAAAATGCACTTAGTTTGTAAATAAACCTTTTTGTGCACCAATACCTACCAATCACAGGTGATGGAAAACTGCACCAATCACAAAGTACGTTCTTGCACCAGATTGACTCACGAAGCTTTAGCACTGGGAGCATACATGTTTCTGCACAATATGCGGTGAGTACTAATTTATGTTAATGCACTTAAATGTTCATCTTTCGGAATACACATTTGCATATAGTTAAGATTGCTTGACTTTGTTACAGATTATAAACAAAAAGAAGAACTTGAAGATTTCCTACGAATCCTCTTACATTATGAAGATCGCAACTTGAATGGTCTCGGTGGCAATTCGCTACTCGGAAGGAACACCAACGGCCTCGGAGGAAGCTCTCTGTTGGGCAGGAACCTTGGTAACCTTGGAGGCAGCTCTATGGTAGGTAGGAACACTCATGGTCTTGGTGGCTCATCTCTTGCTGGAAGAGCTTTCAACGGAAACTTGAACGGAATCGGAGGCTCCACACTCGTGGGCAGAGACGCTGAAGAGAAAAGATACTCCAGATTTGTCGATTCCCTCGGCGGCGGTAACTTTGTTCGTAACTTGGACTCTATTGGTGGAGGGAATTTTGTGAGGAACCTCGACTCCATTGGAGGTAGCAACTTTGTGAAAAAGAACCTTGATCAGCTCGGCGGGCCGAATCTTGTCAAGAGGAACCTGGACTCATTGGGCGGAGGCAACTTCGTCCGCAACCTCGACTCCATCGGCGGCGGCAACTTCGTTCGTGAACTGGACTCCATAGGAGGCTCCAACTTCGTTTAAACTACTATTCAACCCTATCCTAGTCGTTCTACCCTTGGTAATAATTTCTCATACAACGTATAAAATTGTGATATCCCTAAGAAAATTTTATTTATTGAAATTTGTCATTGTTTAACATTCGGTGTTGATGTTTTCAAATAAATACTTTGCAACCTAGGAAATAGTGTTTTAGTTATCCCAATATTCTACATCATCCTTCTCCTAATTTGATTGTTTTTAGTTCATAATTACTTTTCCATCTCTACAGGTGTCATATCTCTAAATATTCACTATTCAAGATGTTTTTATCTTCCATTTCATACAATACGCCCATCATTTTTCTTATAGCTTTCTTTATTTCCTTAAAACTATTCTCACTACCTATCTATATAGTCTTCATTGTCACACAATTTCTCGGTTATCGACGCCACTACTCATTCTATTCCAATTACTAAACACCACAATTCTCTCTTATATTATACATAAGATTAAGATTATTTATTGATTGTATTATACATAAGATGAATACTGAAATCAGTATTCAAATTATGTATACATTCAAAGTTCATTGAGACCATTATTTCGCCTTCAATCAGGTAAGACTGTGAACTAATATAATACATTCATATATATTCAATACACAAGTATCTCTACTGCAACTGATTATCGGATTACATGCGCATAGGCCACAAGACTCGAACCCTGGACAACCTCGGCGGCAACTTGGTGAGGGAAGTGCGTGAGATCCGTCACTCCGGATATGTACCCTACCTCATCTCCAGACGATTTGACTTCGCCAGGTTAGTTTACACTCTTCAACCGTTTATTTTACTTTAAAAAGGCATAGTTTAAAGATACCCATAGTATTAACCTTTTGTGTTTAGAGAAACAATTAAGTCATTGTGCCTCGCGTTGATCATTCCAGCATCCAACTACAAACCAACTACAACATTGGGCTCAGTCAAAATGTTAAACTCTCTGCCAGCCTCTGTGTTTCCTTCAAAGCACGAGCCGTCAGCCTTCAAGAGTACAAGCTTCTTCGTGACTCACTCGTTTCATGACAATCCATCAAGCTTTCTAGGCGAGAGCTTTATAGAAAGAAAGAAATATAATATTTTTACCTAATTTGTAATCTATATCTGGGATAAAATACACATTAAAGAAACATTATCTCAAAAAATTACAATATCATTGTACAGACAGGCACCAGAATAATGTGTATTCTAAAACGACGCAAATTATTCAAATAACATTTCAACCTAATTATCATTTAATTGGTATTCTCCATACATCAGTTATCTGTACGCTACCATCATCTAATTATGAAAATGGAATTTCATAAGAGATGCGTATTTGTGTCGCATGTTGAAAATAAATATTATCTGATTCAATACCCAATTACGTAATTATTCCGAACTCGTACGTAGCTATAGATTCTCTGCGTAAGCATACGACACCCCGCCGTGATGCAAGAATACTTTTATGCGGAGTGCGCATTGGAAAAAAATTATTACCTACGTTATCTGCTTTGGATAAATGAATGATTAAGAATGGTTATTGCATAACAAACATAGTAGGTACACATGTCAAACATAGAAATTCGACATATTTTATATAACAGTAAAGCTATGATCAATGTTTGTACCTATTCCATTTTTTAGTTTGTAAATTGTTGGCTTGCTATATACGCTTTGGTGCATACTGTAAGAGTATAAAAAGTAATTGATTGATACATAAATAAAAATAAATAAATAAATAGAAGTCTCTCTCCTAGAAAGGAGGCCTGAGTCCCAATAGTGGGAACATTATATGGCCGACTATGCTATGCTATGTTATGCTAATGTTTTTAATTATCTACTAGAAACAACTCAATTAGAAACAGCGTTCTTTAATAAATAAATTTAGAACATCTTACTTCACTTTCGGCAATATGTATATTTATGAGTTGAACAATTTGCTTGCTGCGGTCTTCCCGTCTAAGTATAGTTTAGGTGTCTTCAATGCTAGAGTGAATAGGCTTCTTATAGACTAGTGCGCTACATCAGCGATTGCATCACTGCTTACCACCAGGTGGGATCACAGTCAAGCACTAGTCTATATCAATAAATAAAATCGTATACAGAAATAAGGGAGGCTGACATAAAACAAAGGAAGTTATACATCCAAATAACTCCTGTAACTAAAAACATATTCAGAGGACTTAACACCCAAGACATACTTAGAGCCTAAGATGGAAACTGCATGAATCTGACGCTCGTGTTTGGTCACAGCCCGTACGGTGGCAAGCGTGACCCCTGGCCGCTCGCCCCCATCGACTTCAGCGGATATTACGGAGATGGCCTCCCCAAGCGCAATTTCGACGAGATTGACCGGTAAGACTAACTTTTTTTTTCTATCTCTATTTATTCTAAGCAAACACGTGTAGCACCCTTACCTACCTACTCGTACCTGCCTGTTAGTTTTTAGGGTTCCGAACCCAAAGAGTAAAAACGAAACCCTATTGCTATCACTCCGCTGTCCTTCTGTCACCTGGCTGTATCTCATGAACCGTGGCAGCTAGACAGTTGAAATTTACACAGATGATGTATTTTGTTACCGCTATAACAATAAATAATAAAAAACGGAATAAAATAAAGATTTAAGTGGGGTTCCCTTACCACAAACGTGATTTTTTGATAAAGAAACATTTTTTCTCTTTTTACTTAGGTACAACAGACTTACAACCATTTAGGGGTTATGTCAACCCCAAAAGAACATGTATATTAACAAAGAAACGTTGTTATTAGACATTTTCATTTTTTCCTGTCCTTGAATTAGCAAGCATTTTCTTTGATATCCTCTTGTTTTGTATTCTTTCCACAAAGTCCTAATTGTAAGTATTTCGATGACCGTACCAGGAAACTAACAACTATAATGGTATATGAAAAACTGAACACGTAACACGTTCACGTTTCACGGAACATGTTATGGAAGATTAAGTTATTTATTTCTCATAAAGAATAAGGTTCACTTATAATGAGTTTACATCACAATCTTGTTACAAAATGTCAGATGGGTTTCTTAAATTCATTCCTATCCAAAATATATCTTTTTAACGTATTCTTAAATTTACCAAACAACTCACAATCTTTGATATATCTAGGCAGGACATTAAAGAGATGTGCACTTTCAAACATAAAGTTTCTGTTGGCATAAGTACCTAAGACTTAGAAATAGATCTTGTCCTGAACTCTTGACAAGTCTAGTGAGATATCAGTATCAGTTGGATATATAAAAGTCAAAGTAATAACTAACTCACTGACTCATCAACGCACAAATACACAGAGATGATGTAGACAAAGAATAAGATTTTTTTTTCAAAATTCACCTCCTGAGTTCATGAAAAGGGATTCCAAAGTTTGTATGGAGTAAACAACTTTCCGCGGGCGAAGCCGCTGGTAGAAGCTAGTCGTAATATAAAAAACCGGCCACCGAGGGTTCCGTACAAACTTCTATGAAAACAGTTCAATTCCCGAATTGACTTACGAAGATTTTTCCGAATTGCAAAAAATGTTTTTTTGTTGTGACGTAACTATACATTTACAGTTTTCAGATGTTTTCCTATACTAGTGCTATGCGACCTTGCTTCTTGTCAAATTGCAGGATTCTAGGTCAACGGGAAGTACCATATGAATTTTGATTCCCTTGAGATCAGTGTCGAAATATACGTTTTTTGCGACATAAACGGCTGTATCTTTTTTTTTCGGTAACTCAGAAATTTGATTTTTTAACACTTCAAAGGACCTCAGACCTATATGGTTTTGACTCGATATCTCCACACGATCCCGAGATAAAGGGTCTTGACAGACAGACAGACAGACAGAAGGACAACAAAGTGATCCTATAAGGGTTCCGTTTTTTCCTTTTGAGGTACGGAAACCTAGAAATAACGTCATTGTGATCATTCTACTTTCAGCATTTTATTCACTATGTATCATCATCATTTCAGCCGAAAGACGTCCACTGTTGGACATAGGCATTATGCCTCATTATAATTATAACATATCATATAAAACTGTCATATCCATTCTTGTCCCCGAAATAATACTGTCTTATTATATTTGAAACTTTGAAAGCACTACGGTAAACCCACTTCAATATTGGCGATTTATTTCAAGTGTGGGTTGGACTTTCAATTGACCGATAAAGGTGAAATTGCATTGACACTTAATTCGCAATATTTCAATAGCAGCCTTCGTGACGTTAGTAGACTTAATTACGTTTCATATTAAATTAATAACATGTTTAGTAACTAGTTCTAGTCTAAATCCATGATGAATTTATCAGTACCTTGCTTGAGGCTATATAACTTGGTCGTGTAGTTAATAATTAATTTATGTCTGACGATAACTCTGTACTAACTGACGTTAAAATGAAATGTCAGCAGCTATAATTTGAATTTACACTATTTATATTTCTTTTATGAAAAAAATGCCTAGAAATAAAATTCGTATACGGACTAATTACTTTGGTATATATTTCTTTTGCAAGGATAATGAAGAATTGGAGCTGTCATGAACAATATTAGATTCAACATAATTAGGTATATGTTTAGTAGGTTTCTAAATAACAACAGTATTTTGGAGTTCACTTTCCTAAGCGAGCTTCCGTTTCCATTTCCTTAGATTGCGAATCCTAAATATTCATTATTTTCTTATAAACAAAGAAGCTTATAAAGAATTATTTCGTATTTTTATTAGTAAGCCACAATGCTACCTTTAGAATTCGTGGCAGAAGAAATTCGAATACAATTATAATTTATTGTACATCTAACATTTGCTTTGTTTTTTTTTTTGTATTGCTATTTCAGAAAACAAAATCAAAAGAGTAGCAGTAAATAATGGTATAAGCATTATCACTCAAATGGTGCCGATAATCAATCAACACATAAGTTTCGAAAACCATGCCTGAAGGCTCTTGAAACATATCATGTTAGCGGCAACTACACGGGTTTACCGTCAACATGATATTTATGTCGGCAAGCCTTGTTTGTGCGACACAGTACGATGCGGTTGTTCCAACAATGTGTGTGGCACGTTCACAATCTAACCAATCTGCATGTTCCCCAGATCCGGCCTGGACACGTTCGTGAAGAAGAGGAACTTCGATGAGATCGACCGGTCCTCCATGCCCTTCCCCTACGCCACCAAGCGGTTCTACCACCTGTACGGAACCAACTACCTTGATACGCCTGTGTAAGGGGTCAACGACCGTTTGTACTCGCCGTACATACGATCACACACCACTGATCTCGAACACAGCAGACACGGACCAGTTGAATGCTAAACATTAGAGCGATTTAAAGAAAATAACCCTAGAAATTTAGAATCAAATTGAGCTTGAAATTTTGATTTTCTAATCGCAGACTTAAAGAGATAGAGGGTCGTTCGAACATTAACTGTACGCGTTCATTATACAAACACGGCAGTTTTAATATCTCGTGCACACGACTGTTTCTGGAGATTGCCGACCGATTCCGAAACTGCGGGCAGTTTTGTTTGGCGCGCGGTCCACCCTGTCCTTAGTACTATGTCAATGGTTCTAATGCCATCTTCGTGTTTCAGTTCGAGCTTCGATAAGAAGAGGTACAGAGCCGACTACCCCATGGACGAGATTGACCTATCTCACTTCCCCATCGGCTCCAAGAGGTCTCAGGACAGCTACCCCCTAATTCCCCGCAATCTATTGTAAACAACAGAATCTAGCAACCGTCCTATTTAAATACCATTATGTCCACTTAGAACCTTTTAACTTCGAAACTCTGTGATTGCCTAATAAAATATTTATTTCGATGTTACAGTAAATGACCTTCTCTTTATCTTTCTACGATGATAAAGTTCTTATTTTTCTAAAATAAAAAGTTTTAATGATCTCACGAAGACCTTCTCCAAAAGTTGTTACTTTCTTCACAGAACTAAGTGGTCACCTACACGTGTTACCTCGTACTCATTCTTCTTAAAATCTCTAGTTTAGATAAATATTAGACTTATATGATATTGTACATTTCTCTGATATTATAAATTGTAGTAAACTTAAATTTGTAAGGAGGGAGAGGCTTAGATTCTTATCTAAATATTATATCAATATTATTGAACAACCCTTAGAAAATAACCTGAAATAAAGTGTACCTGTGAATTATGTTTAGTTTAAATTGCATTATGTAACTTTAAGTTAATTTGAGTATAAATTATTATGAAATAAATAAAAAGATTATGAATGTTCTTAATGGTTTCTCTACAAAGTCTGTAAACCGTCTTGTAGCATATTACTTGGGGTCAGCGTAACAACCGTTTAAACCCTACAAATTCTCAGATTCAAAGTAAACATAATTAATCTTTAAGTTTGCGCAGCACCCTGCATAAATAACACAAAGGACGGTGTCCTTATCTGTTGGTCTGACAAGAAGCACAAACAGCGGATAATGACTGGCCGAGGGCTCCGCAAATATCTTTCATAAACACATTATTTTTACTTTGACGCTTTAATTACAAACTACGCAATTAAATCAAAACTTTTAAAGTCAACAAATTTATACTTTTTTACAATGCCAGCAAACGCAGAAATGATAAAGGCTAAGACATTTCCCTTGAGTAATAACAAGTATTGTTGGGCTACCAAATTGTTGAAATTCAAAGGAAATTTAATCAAACGCATTCAAAGCAATTCATAATTTCATGTAAATTCCAAAACTTCAAAACTGGAGAAAGATCTGGTGTAAATCAGTTCCACAACCAGCTATGTAATCATAATCAATAGACCTAAAAGGTTCCTGATTCTAGAACATGTCCTGCGCCATACCTTTCAATATTGTCGAAGAGACGTAATCATAAAAGCAACTTAATTTTATCAAACACCCACACTGCGTACATAGCAGCCCGGGCGGTATCTAAAAAAAGAAAACTTTTAAGTAATTAAAAAGTAAATTATGTGTACATATGTACGGTCATGACCATTCCAACAATCACGTAGAGCGATTATACGAATCAAAGTCCACGAAACGGCTCATAAAAGCGAGGTGTGCCGAGATTGCGACGACAAATGGCGACAAATGGTCGATGACTAACGTTTCTAAGTAATTAAAGTTCAGGTTGGAACGCAATCTAACTAAAACTAAACTGTGACAAATAACCAACAGTACAGCTACATTCGATTAAGAACTCGCTAACACATCGTTAAAGTAAATCAACGAGGAAAACTTAGTTGCAGGTGGCAGGAAATATATTTAAGAAACTTGATAAAAATGTTAATTATACTTATTTATGTTGGATATGGAAAAAAACTATTCTACAATATATTTTTTAAGTGGGAAATCATGTAATGTCTTCTCCTGCTCTAGGGCGGAGCGAGAGGGCGAGTCCGACTATGTTCCTTCAGTTGCCCTTTGAGTTCTAGGACCACGAATTTCCCTTTCAGTAGTAGACCCATGGCCCCAGTAGGCTTCGTCCCTGCTGGACCCTACGATTTTGCTGACATCTCTTCAAGACGCGCGCGGACTCTCCTCGCCGTGAAAGTTTCAGGCTCGGTCTTGACGGTTATTGTTATGATATCCACAACGTTTCCGCAGATTACCAAACTAAAAAGAGATACTGTGAAGTTACAATATTAAACTAGGATAAAAGGGGCAAAAAGAATAGATAATAAAATATCAGTAGGCCATACATATATTTGTTTCGTGCGGGAATCGAACCCGTGACATACAGCGCAGCAGCCAATCACTAAAGCTAGAACTACACTGCGCATACGTGTACCACACACGCCGATCTGGGCGCGTTGATCTCCATACATTTTATATGGAAACTAGACTTGTAGAGCTACATTTGATCCACGCCACGCGACGTCGTTCTACGTACAAATCAAGCGTGTTACACGTGTGCGTCGGTCTAATGTAGTTCTAGCATTAACCTTAAATATTTGAGTATCCTTATCCTTACGTATTATAAAACAAAGTCCCCCACCGCGCCAGTCTGTCTGTCCGCGATAATCGCAAAAACTACTGAACTGTTTTAATGCGGTTTTTACCAATATACAGAGACAATAGAAATGAGAAAGGTTAGGTGTATGTATATTATAGTAAAGAGAAGTCAAGAATTTCAATGACTTCTAACAACCGTGCGAAGTCGCTAGTTTAAAACAGTCTGTTCAAAATATCATCTTCATTTTAGCCGAAAGACGTCCCCTGTTGGCCATAGGCCTCCCCCAAGTTTCATCATCGTTTCATCTCGCATCGATCGAATTCCCGCGACCGTCACGGTCATCGATCTACTTTGTGGGAGGGCTTCCAATGCGTCTTGCAGTACGCTGTCGCCACCCCAGAATCTTTCGGCCCTATCGACCATCCGTTCTGTGAGCAATGTGCCCAATACCAATTAAGTTTGGCAATTCTTCGGGCTATGTCGGTAACCTTGGTTCTTCACATTACTTCGGTGCCATTATTTAAGCTTCAATTACCGAGTATACTGTTAAAATAATCTAGAACGGACACTAAAAAAGTTTTATGTTTTTCAGCGATGTAGGAGTAAGATAACTGTAAATATCAGCTGAGTACTAAAGACAGAACAAACATTACGAACGCTTGTTGCTCCTAAGTGCCCTCCGCAAATAACTGATCAGTACTTCATTAAAACTAGCTAAGTAAATAGCCATTCTATTTTAAAAACCTTTCACCGTGCGCAGAGGTGGTCTTAATGAGGCTCTGGGTGGTAGATCTTTGCGAGGCTCTTGTCTTTTTTGCAAAGTAGGTATAATAAGCATACATAAAATTTATGGCGTCCATTACACGATAGGTTTTGCTGTCAGTTTTGCCACAGTCAATATTTTGATTCACGAAAAACCTACCGTCTAATGCGATGACTGACGTTTGTATGACGAAAACCTAAATTGCGGTAAAATTGCGTCATTCAATCCTCATTCATGATTGATGGAATTGATTGCCGCCTGCATGAACGTGGACTGGACGCCTATAAAATGGCCATCATCTTCCAAGCCTTTTCCCAATTAGTTTGGGGTCGGCTTCTAGTCTAACCGGATGCGGCTGAATACCCGTGTTTTACATGGAGCGACGGTGTATCAGACCTCCACAACCCAGTTACTGGGCCACACGATACTCCTTGGATAGGTTGATGGTCAGACTTTCTGTAACGACTGTCAAAGATCTACGAATGACAAACCGGGACCAACGGCTTTACGTGCTTTTCGATATTAAATAATAATAAAATGTATAATCCAACCAACCAACCAACTCA
Source organism: Mythimna impura (assembly GCA_905147345.3). NCBI lineage: Eukaryota > Metazoa > Arthropoda > Insecta > Lepidoptera > Noctuidae > Mythimna > Mythimna impura. Next base: position 17,006,835 of record LR990353.1, on the reverse strand, counting down.
TCCAACTCTCCTGTCGTAGGTCTGCTGGAAGAAATTTCATTTGAAAAAAGCAGTACCTTTGTGCTCTTCTGTCTGCTTTTGTTATTTTCATTTTTAAGTGTTTGTGTGTACATAAATAAATAATACTCGTAGTGGTGGTGGACCGAAGAGAGAGGCGTGCAATGATTGTTAACATATCCGTTCCGCATGACGAGAACCTCGTGAAAGCCGAGAAAGACAAACAAATCAAGTATATTGACTTAGCTCGCGAGTTTGTCGACATGTGGGATGTGGACTCGGCGATCATTGTACCGATAGTCGTGTCAGCCTTAGGAGGCTCGCGTTAGGCGGCTGGATCAAGGGCTTGATCCAGAAAGCGGTACTCCTGGACACGGCTCGTATTGTTAGGAGGTTCCTTTCTCTGGAGTCCTGACCGCCGGTAGCTTGGACCCTGTTCCCGATACCGGTGGGACACAATTTTTTTATATTTTTAAATGTTTTTTTTTATTGAAATATTTTAAAATATAATTTATATGTTTAAACTAATGAATAAATGTATAAAATGGTACTACATGTACTTCGAGTTTTAAATGTTATTTTAGGAGATTTAAATAAAAATAAACAATCATAAGTACGACAACGATGATAAACATAGGAAATAAATGCCTCAAAAGATAATCAAACGGATTTGAAAATATTTTTTACTTCTATTCAATAATCTAGTAAATAGGCTATGTAATTTTCATTTGAAGATAACCGATCTCGTGCCATAGAATTTGAAAAATTAGATCCTTTTCCCACTACAAATATTTATAAACTTTAATATTAAAGATATGATAACATAAAAAGTTTCATGTATTAAATTTTTGTTCTAATCCATTTGTTGCGTGAAGGCCCTATAAGAGTGAGGCCCCGGGCGGTTGCCCTGCTTACCGTACAGCGTGCGAGTGAAATCTATAAAATATTATTAAAAAAAACTAACTTCTCTAACATTCGGTACTTCAGAATAATTTAAAGTACTCACTAGCTACTACTTTAAATTATTCTGAAATATTCTAGGTACCTACTAACTTTCTCCGTTTTGATAATATTTTCATGATGTTCTTACCGGTTACGTAGAATTCCTGAAATAATAACACAGCCGCTCCTTATAAAATCCTAAAACAAGTGGAAACAAGAGCGAATTAAACACACAAACCTTCTTCGAGAATTGCTCTTTCTATTACTAAAAACTGCATCGAAATCTGTTACCTGAGGCTCTACCACAAGCTTTTAACGCGATTCATTCGACGATCTAAACTGAACTGTAAAGGGATGGCGCTATATAGGTTGTATAATAGCTCTATCCCTCTTTCTCGCTCACACGCCTCACATTTTACACGTCATCACGGTAAGGTCCCTGGTTTAAGAAGAGGATAAATAGACACATGCGGAAAGCGACTTTGATTTATAATATGTAGAGAAGAGTAGTGTGACTCAGACAGTCGGTCTGCCTAGCCCCTTTTTAGGGTTCCGAACCTCAAAAGGAAAAACGGAACCCTTATAGTATTACTTTGTTGTCTGTCCGTCTGTCTGTCTGTCAAGACCCTTTATCTCGAAAACGCGTGGAGCTATCGAGTTGAAATTAAAACTATATACTCAGGTCTGCGGTCCCTTGAAGCTGTGAAAAAATCAAACTTAACGAAAAAAAAGATACGGCCGTTTATGTCGCAAAAACGTATATTTCGACACTCTCAAGGGAATCCAAATTCATAGAGTACTTCCTGTTGAACCAGAATTCTCATATTTGGCATAAAACAAGGTCTTATATTATAGGAATATGAATAAATCTGAAAACTGTAATTTGGTTGTAACGTCACAAAAAAAATACTGTTTTTGCGATTCGCAAAAATCTTCAAGAGATACGGGAATTGAACTATTTTCGTAGGTGAATTTGTACGGAACCCTCAGAGCACGAGCCCGACTCGCACTTGCCCAGTTTTTCTATCTGTTTTTTTTTTTCGGTTGGATAATCATCTTATGACATCCCCCGCCCTTGGGCGGGGCGGGAGATAGTGTCAGACTTTTACTGACTAAAAACCCACTCCTGTTCCTTCGTTGCCTTTCGTACCAGGGCCGAGTCTTCCTTTCAGAATCAGACCCTTGGCCCCAGTAGGCTTCGTCCCTGCTAGGCCCCTACAGTTGCTGACATGCATGCATGCGCGCGTGGAACAGCACGCGCCGTCGACGACTTGGGCTCGGTCCGGACTGTTACCGGACGGTCGGACGGCGAGTCACCCATTGCTCGCCGTCCGCAAGCCTGCGCCTACGATGGCCGGAAATCGGGATCGGAATCCCGGCGGCGATTGAGGCGTGAGAACCGTTGCCTCACGCGATCGGCCGCCTCCTTTGCTAGCATTACTGCTTCGCAGAAGGAGGTGCCGCCTGCCACTCCTCCTCGCTCTGGACCATGAGAGATCGCCGCCGCCGATCGCCCCCACGAGGACACGGCGTTGCTCTGCCCAAGCGGGACACACCTCCACCGTGTGCTCCACCGTGTCCTCCGGGTGGTCCACACAATGGTGACACCCGGGCGTTTCTTCCGCACGAATCCGGTGCAGGAACCTCCCGAACTTACCATGTCCGGTGAGGACCTGCGTCATGCGGAAGGTAAGGACGCCGTGTTGCCTTTCCAGCCACTCCTCAAGGAGGGGACTTACCGCCATAATTATGGCGTGCCCATTTTCTATCTATGTTGGGGTTGGTTTCTAGTCTAAACAAATGCAAAATACTAGAAAATACTACGCGCAGTGTTTTTCCATTTTGATCGTCATTCATTTATTCATTCAGAGTGACATTTTGGGATATAAACAAACGCTAATAACTTTGCTGTATAAGAATATTATTTATTGAGACTTTACTTAAATAATAACAATACCTTTTTTAATAAGCCCTTTAATTATTTGTACTAATTAAAAATGAGTGATGTATATATATAATAATATAATATTCCACAACTATCACACAACGCCGTCTAGTCCCAAGCTAAGCAGAGCTTGTGTTATGGGTACTAGACAACTGATAAACATACTTATATATTTCTAAATACATACATATATAGATAAACTAGCTGAGCCGGCAAACGTTGTTCTGCCATATAAATAAAAAAATTAAAAAAATAGATGTTGGCCGATTCTCAGACCTACTCAATATGCTCACAAAATTTCATGAGAATCGGTCGAGCCGTTTCGGAGGAGTTCAAGTTCGAACACCGTGACACGAGAATTTTATATATTAGATTACACCCAGACACAGAACAAATGATCGTGCTCATTACACAAACATTCGTCCTAGGTGGGAATCAAACGACCTCCGGCATAGCAGTCAGGGCCACTAACCACTAGAACAACGGGCCAGTCAAATATAGGTAGCTAGAAGAGCTCTTTATCGCGGGAGTATGTTCCCTTAGGTTAATATTCTGCTTTCACGCAAGCAAAGCCACGGGCTGCAACTTACATTAAAACAGAATGGCATATAGTTATTAGTCAGTAGCAGTAATTACTTAACACACAGTACAACCGTAAAATACTTAACACACAGTACAGCCGTAAAATGTACTCAACTCAATGCAATTAACTATCTATTCATTACATGAGCTGCGAACCCAATTGTTTTAGTTTATTTGATACAAACACTACTGTTGACGTGAATACAAAATGCTTTCAACGGAACCTGAATGATGGAACGACTATATTTGATGAATGGATGCGGGTTATCCCTAATAAATCGAACGCAGCTTAGTGAGCTGTCATAATATTCTATTATTTTAAATAGGTATAAACGGGATAGTAATATAGTATGATATTTATATACCAAAAACCTATTAAACTTATTTTTTTTAAATAATGTAGCAGTAAAGACCTTGAACTTACATTTTAAACGAAAGGTTTCGCAAAAGAGTAACTCTTTAGAGTTCCTTAAACAGTTTGCAATTGCTTGGTACCTCTCTCTCTTTTTTTTTGTAATAAACTCTCAACTGCTTCGTAGTCAATTTGTAACCTTTTCGTAGCAAGCTGGTAACCATTTCGTAGCTAGCCTGTAACTGTTTTATAGGAAGCTAATGAAAATTTCGTGTATAACTCGCAGCCGTCTCACATGGTTATAACTGTTTTATAGCAACCTTATAATCGTTTTGTAGCAAGGTCGTACAGGTTTAGTAGCAAGCTCGTAACAGTTTTGTAGCGAGTTCTTAACCATTTCGTAGCATAGTCGTAACGCTTTCGTAGCAAGCTCGCCGTAACCCTTTTGTAGTAAGCTTGTAACACGTTCGTAGCTAGCTCGTAACGCTTTCGTAGCAAGCTCGTAACGCTTTTGTAGCAAGCTCGTAACCCTTTTGTAGCAAGCTCGTAACCCTTTTGTAGCAAGCTCATAACCCTTTTGTAGCAAGCTTGTAACACTTTCGTAGCTAGCTCGTAACCCTTTCTTAGCAAGCTCGTAACCCTTTCGTAGCAAACTCGTAACCCTCTTGTAGCAAGCTTGTAACACTTTCGTAGCTAGCTCTTAACCCTTTTGTAGCAAGCTCGTAACTCTTTTGTCAAAAGCTTGTAACACTTTCGTAGCTAGCTCAAACGCTTTTGTAGCAAGCTCGTAACTCTTTTGTCGCAAGCTTGTAACACTTTCGTAGCAAGCTCGTAACTCTTTTGTCGCAAGTTTGTAAAACTTTCGTTGCTAGCTCGTAAAGCCTTCGTAGCAAGCTCGTAACCCTTTTGTAGCTAGCTCGTAACGCTTTCGTAGCAAGCTCGTAACTCTTTTGTCGCAAGCTTGTAACACTTTCGTTGCTAGCTCGTAACGCCTTCGTAGCAAGCTCGTAACCCACGCTTTCATAGCAAGCTCGTAACTCTTTTGTCGCAACCTTGTAATACTTTCGTAGTTAGCTCGTAACGCTTTCGTAGCAAGCTCGTAACATTTTTGTAGCAAGCTTGTAACACTTTCGTAGCTAGCTCGTAACCCTTTTGTAGCAAGCTCCTAACCCTTTTGTAGCAAGTATTTAACACATTCGTAGCTAGCTCGTATCCCTTTTGTAGCAAGCTTGTAACACTTTCGTAGCAAGCTCGTAACCCTTTTGTAGCAAGCTCGTAACACTTTCATAGCTAGATCGTAACCCATTCGTAGGAAGCTTATTAACACTTTCGTAGCAAACTCGTAACCCTCTAGCAGGAAGCTCGTAACCCTTTTGCAACAAACTCATAACTCTTTCGTAACAAGCTCATAATTTTGTAACAAGTTAACGACTATTTCGTGAATAGCTCACAGCCGTCTCAGCAAAGTCACAACTTTTTAATAGCAAGCTCATCACCGTTTCGTAGCAAGCTCTTATACATTTCATAATAAGCTCGTAGCGAGTTCGTAGCCGTTTCGCACCTCTTCATTTTGTCACTTCTTACCTTTAATTTACGATCATTCTTAGCAGACACTGGATGGGCTTTTTAACCGACTTCAAAAAGTAGGAGGTTCTATGTTCAGCTGAATGTATTTTTTTTATTTTTTTATGTATGTTCACCGATTTCTCGGTCAATTGTGGACCGATTTTGATTTTTTTTTTATTGAAAGGTTATGCTTCCGAGTTGGTCCCATAGAAATATTGTTATGATCTGATCATGAACTTCGAAGATATGGAACAGAACTTCTCATAGGATCACAGCAGAACCGGTCGTAACAAGTAAAATTGCTTTGTTTATACGTGTAGTCGATGACGGATAGAAAGAAAAGGGGGGATATATCGAACTGATCTGATGGTGAAGCCTGAAGTTAGGCACCGCAACTCTGTAATAAATTAATGTAATCTAACCGTATTTGGGATTATTAGAATTGTCATGAGATGCATTCTGGCTGTAAGGTATTGAAGTTTGGCTGAGGGGTACTTTTTAGTGGTGGTAAAATAAAAAACTAACTAAAAAGTGTTAGTTAAAAAACTAAAAAGTGTAAAATAAAAATCTTTTTTACAAAAAAAAAATACAACCGACTTCAATGTAAAAAAAAACACTGAAAAGTGCCAAATAACTTTAAGTCGGTGTTAAATAAAGAAGAAACAAAACTGTTATAGAAACACAATGTTTTTTTAGTAGTTGATAATGGAAAACCTCAATTAGAATACATAGTTACTTCTTTAGACCTGTGTTAATTCTGTTCCGAGTGATCAGTACTAATATGAGACCAGTATTATTTCAACTCTTATTCGCTTCTCGTAGTATTACTGAAGTAATCTTTATTTTCGATTACTACAAGAAGGGATCTTGAATACACAACGTGTCCATTAAGTTCACTGAATCATCTTTATCCCCGTCCTTCGAAGCTGAAAATCGAAAAGAGTATCTAATGACAAATAACAAATTCTATGTAACGAGGGTCTGTACAGAAAATATCAAATAAATACATCGTTTTGTTCATAGACTACCTTCGTATATTACATGTACAGTCACAAGCATAAATATCCTCGCTTAAGTAATATTTAAAAGCGATTTTCTCCTGTGCCGTTGACATTAATTACGATAAGAATATTCACGAAACTATATCTATTAAAAATTCTCGAGTCACATTATTTGTAGCAAAACGCCTCCGAAACGGCTTGACCGATTTTTATGAAATTTTTCGTGTATATGTGATTTTGGAACATCTGTGATTTGGTCATAGGTTACCTTTTACTTTTCAATCCCATTTATTTTTTGATAATTTATATGGTAGAACAAGGTTTGCCTATAGTCAGCTAGTACTATTGTAAAATAAAAGTAGGTCTTTTTAACATTACTGCATTCGATATTTCACGAAAAATCATTACGAACTTTGAGTATTTATGTTAGTGAGTGTACACGTTCTTTAACATTGACAACACCATAAGGGTGGTTTTGTGGTAGTCCACCTATCATACGTTTGACTGTACAATGATTCGTGAGAGCGGAAATATTGATAGAAAATGGCCAAATATAGTTCAATGACAGACGATAGTTGTTATTTGATAGGCTTATTTTTACTTCCTTTACTGTGATGTAACTGAGATGTTACGGAGGTTCGATTCCGATGCCAAAAGTTCGGAAGTTTCGATTGATTTTGCACTTTCGAATCCGATAAATTTTAATCAGTACTTATCTCAGATGTTCAAACCAGTTTATACTTCTCGCAATCTCTCACACCCCGTGCTTTCTGTCGATTACTCTTTCACTTGTTGCTTTGTTTCTTATTTGGAATGTTGTTAATTCACTTTTTCATCATCATCACCATTTCAGCCGAAAGACGTCCACTGTTGGACATAGGCCTCCCCCAAGTGTCGCCACAATGAACGGTCCTGTGCGTCTCGCATCCATCGGATTCCCGCAACCCTTACCAGGTCATTGGTCCACCTTGTAGGAGGCCTTCCAGCGCTACGTCTTCCGGTACATGGTCCCCACTCCAGAACCTTTCGGCGCCAACGGCCATTCGTTCTGCGAGCAATGTGCCCTGCCCATTGCCACTTAAGTTTGGCGATTCTTCATGCTATGTCGAGCGTCCAAAATTATATAACATTATTATTTGCCTTTTAAAATTGATCCCATCGAAATGGTTTGACCGGTAAAAACTTCCAAACATATACATACTTTGATCCTGTAAAGGGGTAAATGTTGTGTGAGGTTTTATTTATTTCTGCGTGGTTATTAAAGTTCAGAGCGGTGTTTCTCTCGAGCCAAGTCCAAGCCCATATAAGAGCCAGATCTATTAGAAACAGGTAATCTAAGAGGTCTGTATTAAAGCGGTGACGTGAAGACATTTCTTTTATAAATTCTTTTGTAAAAACTTAACTTTCTCACCCCGATAGTGTAGGTAAGGAAAATACACAATGGCGTTTTTTCTTTCCTTTGATAAACTTAATTAGAACTTAACGTTGCTTAAGCTTTAAAAAATTACCTTTGGTTGTTTGATCTTCATGTTGAAACCAAAGTCAAGAATGGAAGTGAAAAAAACCTAGAATTTACCTCAAACATCAAAATAATGTTAATAAGGTCGCTTTTATATATAAGGATCAAATTAATATATCCATTAACGTAATACGTATTGATAAACATTTATTTAAATGACTTAAATCCACATGATGATAATGAACGAAAAATGAGCTCATTACAAACGTATTTATATAGGCTTGTTCATGTTATGATAAAGTTTCCCAGCTGGGAAGCCGACTCGAGTTACCTACTTAATACTTGGCAAATAACATAATCAACGTACTGTGTAAATATAAAACGTTATACATTTAGTAAACTAAAGAATTAGTTTTACATGCTTTAATGGTTTTGGTTCTTGGGTGGGGCGGGATGGTGTTTCAAACATTTACTGACTAAAACCCACTCCTATGTTCCTTCTTTGCCCCCGGTTTTCCTTTCAGAAGCGAATCCATGGCCCCAGTATGCTTCGATCCTGCTGGGCCCCCACGGTTTGCTGACACCTCCTTGAGGCACGCCTGGGACATTACGCGCCGTCGACGACTCGGGCTTGGTCCAGACAGTTACCGGACGGCCGGACGGCGAGCTACCCATTGGTCGCCGTCCGCAAGCCCACGCCTACGGTGACATACTTTAATGGTGCTACTTTGTATACGTTAAATTTATTTTACAAAATTGTGAGATTACCGAATATTGAGAAGATCACGAATATTTTTTGAGGGAATTTGATCTGTGGAATAAATATACCAATCCTGTTCAGATTCTAGCTTGGCGCAGTAATATAAATATATTATTGAGTGGGAAACCATCAAATAACGCTTTCAGCTCTACGTAGGACGGGAGGGAGTGTCAGGCTTTTGTAATTAAAACCCACCTGTGTTCTTTCAGTTCCCTTTTGCGTTCCAGGGCCGCGATAACTATTCCGAACAATCACTCAGTCATGGCAGGAACTAAGAGACTCTAATACTGCGTTGTGTAGGTAAGCAAAAAAAACTGGTCAAAACCGAGTCGGATTCACACATGAAGGGTTCCGTACTACAATATTAAAATCGAGCATAAAACGCTGACAAAATAACGTTTCTTGTATGAGAACCCCTTTAATTAGGTTTCCGTAGTCAACTAGGAACCCTTATAGTTTCGCCAAGTCTGTCTGTCTGTCCGTCCGTCCACGGATAATCTCAGTGACCGTTAGCAATAGAAAGCTGAAATTTGGTAAGTACCAATATGTATATCAATCACGCCGACAAAGTGGTAAAATAAAAAGTGGAAAAAAATGTTTTATTAGGGTAACACGTAAAGTGGTGATTTTTTTTTTAATTTCAACCCTAACGTGTGATATAATTGTTGGATAGGTATTTAAAATGAATAGAGGTTCACTAAAATAATTTCTTGATAATGTTAATATTTTCGGAAATAATCGCTCCAAAAGTAAAAAAAAAATGTACCTCTAACTTTTAAACCTTAGCATAAGCATAGCATAATCAGCCTTTTAATGTTCCCGCTGTTGAGACTCAGGCCTCCTCTCTAGGAGATATGAGCCGTAATCCACCACGCGGGCCCAGTGCGTGATGGTGGATGTCACATGTCTTCGAATTTTTGGTTCTAGGACATGCCGGTTTCCTCACGATCTTTTCCTTCACCGTTTTGAGACTTTTGAACCTTAAGTTTAGAAAATATGAAAAAAATTTCAAAAGTAGAACTTTATAAAGACTTTCTAGGAAAATTATTTCGGACTTGATGGGTTGAACAGTTTTTGAAAAGTTGTACAAAATAATTTCTGAACTAAGTTTGTAATTTAACCGTATATGCAAGCATTTTGTAACTTAGTTTACATATTTTAGTATCATAAATGTGTCTTCTTTCAAATAAAAAAAGAATTATCCCAACCGATTCACGCAATCCAAAATTACCACCTAAAACTCTAACCTAGTTTGTATAAATTAGTAGCCCAATTTCCCGAGAGATGGCGCTGTACTTTTTTAACTCATAAGTGGGGACACTTATTGTGACGGACGGGAAACTACGGAACCCTACGCTGAGCGTGGCCCGACACGATCTTGGCCGGTTTTTTTTTAATTTTTTACCCACTTCAAAAAAAGGGGGTTCTATGTTCGGCTGTATGTATTTTTTTATGTATGTTCACGGATTTCTCGGTTAATTGTGGACCGATTTTGAAAATTATTCTTTTGATAGAAAGTTTATGCTTCTTAGTAGTCCCATAGAAATATTGTTATGATCTGATGATGAACTTCGAAGCTATGGAACGAAACAACTCCTCTTCAGATTTTTTCCTATACTTGAGCTATGAGTCCTTGCTACGTGCCAAATTTCAGGATTCTAGATCAATACACGTTTTTTGCGACTTACACGGCCCTATCTTTTTTTTCGTTAACTTAGAAAGTTGATTTTTTCACAGCATCAAGGGACCGCAGACCTGAGTAAATGGTTTTAATTTTAACTCGATAACTCCACGCGTTCACGAGATAAAGGGTCTTGACAGACTGAAAAACAGACAGACAGACAGACGGACAACAAAGTGATCCTATAAGGATTCCGTTTAGTCCTTTTCCACCGAGGAGTGCAAAATAACTTACAATAAATTAACTTAAGTCGGTGTTAAATAACGAAGAGACAAAACTATTATAGAAACACCGACTTCCGAAATTAAAGTTATTTTGCACTTTTTAGTGCTTTTTTTTACATTGAAGTCGGTTGTATTTTTTTTTGTTTTTTTTTTTTGTAGTTATAGTGGCAATAGAAATACATATTCTGTGAACATTTTAACTTTACCTCTTACGATTTATGAGATACAACCCGCAGACAGACGGACGGGCGGTCAGACAGCGGATGCGAGAATGGAACTCTAATTACTATTTGCGGTACAGCCTCACCGACACCGTAAACCCACAAATTATCTCCCTGATTTATACATACATTGCTATTAAAACCTTCCCAGAACACCGACATTCATATCAAAGACTGAAACATCAATGTCTCTATGAATACCAAATGCTGCGACAACTCCAAGGTTCTCATAAGCGTTTCATAGTTTGACCCCAACAGTCAACACCAACTGCTTAATATGCATCGTAAGTCCGAACTTGTTGCAAGCGACTCACGGCTTGATCCCGTGCTATCAATCATTAATTCAACGGATAGATTGGATTTGGGCCCTTAGAAATCCAGCCTACAAATTGGCTTTTGAAAACTTAAGAAAACTTTTCACAATACGTGTAGAGAGCTCTCAACTTTCAATAGGGATGTCGAATGCAAACTTTCGAAAATTTGTGGCTTGACGACTAGACGTTGATAGGTCTAGTCAAAACTAGCTTTTGTTTTTTTTTACCGTGTTCTTATGGGTTAAACAATTATTTTCCTAAACAGAGATCTTAGCGGCAACGTCGTCGACATATTTAGTTTTGTATGTAAGCTTCACACAGGCGTACACCAAGCGTATAATGACGAATACGCGTCTACGCGTCCGTGGACAGGCATTACTCCCCCCCTAGTACAACCGTTTCGTTTCGATTCTCTTTTCGTCGATCGCCTCAAGTCGGCCACGCCTCCGATTTCTTTGTTCTGACGTCATCTCAACGCTCAGTCACGTGGTCAGAACAAAGGAATAGGAGGCGTGGCCGACTTGAGGCGATCAACGAAAAGAAAATCGAAACGAAACGGTTGTAACTTAGCTAGAGGGGTTCGTCTGATGGCCGAGTCTTAGGACACAATTTTTTGTTCCGAAAATACAACTGAGTGAGCAAATCGGATGTACCTATTATGTTAGCGTTGCACCAGCTCCTTTCTTAACTAAACTGATTAATTTAATGACGACAAAAAAAAATATTAACACTATCGATTAACACTGACAGTAACAGCAGCATCTATCATATGAGTTATTTTAAGAAGAATACACAATAAACAGAATGAATAACAGAAGAATACAATTACTCAATCATGCTAATTAGACAGTCCAAGAAGATTTAGGGATCTTGCGTCTATCAGCAAAGGATGTTTCATATACAACAGTGTTTAAGAAGCCTGATTTCGCAATCATCGAAATGGGAATCCGAAGAAAATTGTTGAAAAATGTGTGTTATTTTACTATCCGCTTCCAAACTTAGAGTACAATTACTGAAATTAATACAAAGGTCATGGTCTTAAAACCAAATTGTGGCTTTTTAACTGAAAAAATTGTAGATACCAAAATTAGATCACTAAGCTGAAATAAATAAATCAATTGAAATGGTAAAAAAAAAGTTGTACACGTCCGATTTGGCCACCATATAGGTAGTAAGGTACTATAATTAGTACGGCACTTAAAAAACTGTGTGTTACTACATGTGCGGGTTGTAACATTTATTTTCCACACCTTAAATTGCGATGATAATTAAAACCTGTCATCTAGTGTTACGCCCTTACATTTCAATCAACACGACTGGATTTTGGCAAAAAACCTCAGTACAATAAATACAATACTCTTAGTATATGTGTATAGTCTTAGGGTTCCGTACCTCAAAAGGAAAAAACGGAACCCTTATAGGATCACTTTGTTGTCCGTCTGTCTGTCTGTCTGTCAAGACACTTTATCTCGCAAACTCGTGGAGGTATTAAGTTGAAATTAAAACTATATAATTAGGTCTGCGGTCCCTTGAAGCTGTGAAAAAATCAAACTTCTGAGTTGACGAAAAAAAAGATACGTCCGTTTATGTCGCAAAAAACGTATATTTCGACACTCTCAAGGGAATCAAAATTCATAGGGTATTTCCCGTTTACCTAGAATCAATATAATCATATAATAAAATCAAGGGTCTCAAATCACAAGTATAGGAAAAAATCTGAAAACTGTGAATTTGTAGTTACGTCACAAAAGAAAAAACTTTTTTTGCGATTAGAAAAAATCTTCGTAACTCAATTCGGGAACTGAACTGTTTTCATAGGTAAGTTTGTACGGAAAACTCAGAGCGCGAGTCCGACTCGCACTTGCCCGGTTTTTTTGAGGTGAGTGGGAAATCATCAAGTAATTCCTGCCGCTCTGGGTGGAGCTAGAAGGAGAATCAGACTTTTACTGATTAAAGTCCATCTGTGTTCTTTCAGTTGCCCTTTGCGTTCCAGGGCCACGGTAACTGTTTCGAACAATCCTGCAGTCCAGGCAGACATCGACCCTAGCGGCCCCGTCACTTATTCTGCCATCACACATCACTTATTTCGAACACAATGCACCTTCGACTCGGGCCTAGTCCTTATCGGATTACTTGCCGTCCGCAAACCAGCGCCTACGGTGGCCGGAAATCCCCCTACGACTCTCGACGCCCAGGACGACTCCTGCCGCGGCTGGGGCGTGAGGATTGCCTCTCTATCAAACTTTTCATCACATTCTAAGCTCGTATTACTGATTCCCAGAAGGATGTGAATGCTTCCCATGCCCTGTCGCACCATACCGAGGGCCGGTCGCGAGAGTTCGCCGTCGACGATCACCTCTATGAGGAGGAAACAATACTCTGGACATTATTTTAAGAATTCGCCTAAGTCCAAACAAAGGTCAATGATTGACCGTAATCGATAACGAAGACCTTGCTCTTGGGTTACTAAAAAGCCCTATAGAAACGATTTCCACAATTTATTGTTATTTACGCATTTCGGTTACACGTTCCTCAACTAAAAGACGTCAAATGAAAGACTGCACTAAACAATTCAGTCAAAAAGAAATACCTACTTAATATTTCTGTCAAAAAATCTTTACAAAAAGCATATTTAAAAAATGTAAACGACAATAGATTACCTTCCAGTCTGTTGACATTTCAATTTTCATTTAAAATTTTTACATAAATTTTTTTCAACGTTACACTCGGGTAAGCTTTTATATAAATTCTCTCAATGAAATCGTTTCCTTTAAAACACTGTTAGACGCTAGTCCTTTTGTCTGGTAACATAGAAATTTTGTAAGTACACAAAAGTAAATCACCGCTACTTTAAATTTTGTAGGTAATACCTAATACAAAAGTAGATTAACGCTACTTCAAATGTAGGTAACACCTAACACAAAAGTAGATCAACGCTATTTCAAATTTTGTAGGTAATACCTAGCACAAAAGTAGATCAACGCTACTTCAAATTTTGTAGGTAATACCTAACAAAAAACTAGATCAACGCTACTTCAAATCTACCTAGCCTTTTCCCAACTATTTTCGGGTCATCTTCCAGTCAAGCGAAATGAAGCTAGATATCAGTATTTTCCATTTAACGACTGCCTATCTGACCTCCACAACCCAGTAATTGGGCAAGACGATACACCTCTTGGTAAGTCTGTTGTAAGATTTCCTGGCAAGGAAACCAGGAAATCTGCTAGACTATCCGTAAGGACTGTCTAATAATCAACAAATGACAACCGTGACCAACGGCTTAACACGTTAAGCACGCTACCCAAGGCATTGAGGAATCTCGATATGTTAAAGTGCTTACCCATCCACAGCCTGATCTCGGCAAGCGTTGCTTAACCTTGGAAATCGACGCGTGCGCCTGTTATTACTTAGACACGAGCTCCTCACTTATCAATTAATATTCGAATACAATAGTATATAATATAATATATAATATAATATTCCACAACTATCACACAACGCCGTCTAGTCCCAAGCTAAGCAGAGCTTGTGTTATGGGTACTAGACAACTGATAAACATATACAAAAGCTTCGCAGGTAATATAATTATATCTGCCGTGGCTATAGTTACGTGGTTTCTATGTACAGAGCTGGCCTAGTGTTGGGTGCAATCGATGCGTGATTTAATTGTTTTCAGCATTAGTACCTACCTACCCATATGACGATTAGGTATACGCATCGCCATGTGGCTACTAATGCTCCACGTAATCTCCATATAGATGTAGATTCCTAGAAAGTGCATTGTCATCCAAATGCATCGCACAGAGTATTAGGTACTTAATCGAGCATGTAATTATCGCTCAATCAATCTTATAGACGTCGTAACTTAAGTGGACTACACGACTTACAGCGCGTTCACTCTCGGACTGCATACAAAGATTTAAAGCATTTTATTTCAAATAAACCATTTACAAGCACTTTTGAAATGTCAAGAAGTCAGTCAGTCAGAAAAAAAAAATGATGCTAATTGCACATTCCAAAGCGTAGATCTCTATGGAGAAGAATGTGCAAGAAACTCCATGGACACTCTTTTCAATCATGTTTTGTAATTACAAATATCTCTGTTACATGTTTTTTGACGTTATCATGTGAGAACAATGTAAATAAAGTAGTAAAAATAAAAAACTAAATATAGATATTAAAATAGCAACGTTAATATTTTCGGAAATAATCGCTCCAAAAGTAAAAAAAAATGTGTCTTCCGCTCTATGTTTTGAAGCATAACTTTAGAAAATATGAAAAAAATCTCAAAAGTAGAACTTTATAAAGACTTTCTAGGAAAATTATTTTGAACTTGATGGTTTGAAAAGTTTAATACAAAAGAAAGAGATGCAATAAGACACAATGCTTGCAAATATGAAACATTTTAGAATTTACTAAAAATGTACTTACAGATTTAATTATAAAATTAAAACACTATAACCGTAAAACGTTGCTTGTAGAATAATCTGACAAAGAATGATTGCATGTACTCTATATTAGTCCGGTTTTTAATCGATAATAGTACATTATGATACAAGTGTGTAATGTTAGTGATATTTAGACCCGAGCCGTGGCGAGGGTCTTAAGAGAGCCAAGAACGGTAATCGGATGAAATAAGTAGGTAAGTAAGACACTAATTTATATACTATTGAACGCATTCGAATTCAAAATTTGTTTTGCGAACAAAGAGGTTGAACTAAAAGGTTTTAACTACATTATAGCACTAGTGCGTAATGGTAATCAAAATGTCACAGTTTGGTAACGAGTGCCATTATATACCTAAGTGCAGTGCAATAAGAGTCACTTTCTGAGCAAGTGTGTTGAAAAAGAATTTTTTAGAGGCATCTTCGTGATTCTTTTCCATCGTACTTAATTAGCTGTATTATGTTTATATTTAGTATGAGTATGGCAATAATGAAGCGAGGAGTCTCCTAATACAGGCACTGTTTCCAAATACGTCTTGTAAATATGATAAGGCTAATTGTGATAATAAACTATTTTGTATTTTGTATATATGTTTTGAACACACTATCTAGCATTTTTCTTGAAGAATGACATATTTTTCAAATTCTTTTTACTGCAGTGGATCTTTGCGCATTATAAAACTCACGATAAGCTTCTGTAGTCCTCTTAAGAAAATGAGTTTCTAGCTGATAAGTGCCGACTTTGGCCACATTTTAGAACGTCTAAGGATGGATATTTCCAATAAATACCAATCAATTGAAACAATAAAATTGATTAACTTAGACAAAGTTAATCTAAATACTGGGAAAGGCCAGGATTTAGACCTACATAACCTACTTTAACAATTTTGACATGTTTCAATTCAGTTGCTTCGTTCAATTTGGAAGACAAACAAAAGGGAGCCCAAAAAATAAGATTCAAATTGAAAGTTTAAATCTTAATTTTTGTCTCCCTTTTGTTTTCTCTTATAAACATTGAATCTAGATTTCGTAGCTAGGTTACCTAAGAAGTTTTATTTAGTATATCCCCCTTATCTAATTATAGTTTTAATGAGCGTTTTGTTACAGCATTAGGGAGATAAGTGTGCAGTAACGAGATGTAAACCGTGTGTAATAAATATGTTACTATGAGGATTAAATGTTGTGGTATCCATGTCAGAAACTAAAATAGAAAATCAAATTCCTTGACCTTTGATTTCTGTTCGAGCTGTAGGCACGAGTATGATATCTTTTGTATCCGACTGTGCAACGCAAACAAATGAAAAATATTATAAGCCTATATAGGCTGATAAACACATTACCTATAGCATAATAGCATAGCATAATCAGCCTTTTAATGTTCCCACTGCTGGGACTCAGGCCTCCTCTCTAGGAGAGGGAATGGGCCGTAATCCACCACGCGGGCCCAGTACGGATTGGTGTCACATGTCTTCGAATTTTTGGTTCTAGGACATGCCGGTTTCCTCACGATGTTTTCCTTCACCGTTTTGAGAGCAGTGGTGATGAAATAAATTACACAAAGTAATGCGCCTGGCTGGGTTTGAACCCGCGACCTACAACTCGTAAGTCGGGGCCGTTACCACTCGGCCACCACTGCTCTCGCCTATACCTATGGTCCTATGTATTTAGGTATATTTGTTCCTTTATAGCGCTCCATAGTACAAACGTGTGGGCCTATTTTGATGACTCTTATAACAATCTTGTGATAGGTACTCACTCTCACACACTAAAGAAATTACAGTAATCAAAATTCAGTATGGCGAAAGAAAAAAAATAAAGTCTATGAACTATGTCAAATCGGGTATCATTGAATAGGTCCTTGAAAATCATCCAGGTTAATCTAATCATTTTTCATTTAGCATGCATATTTAGGATTTATAAAGATAAGAAGTTGGGTTAGTAACTATTCTCACTGTTTCTGTGAAATGATCATGCGGGGTACCTGTATGGACTCAAGAAAAAGATTCTAAAAATATACCTACATCATTAAAACAAAGGAGTCTGTGTTTCCTGATAGCTATAACCTAGGGGTCTTTAAGTCAAGAGTTTTGAGATTGCTTCTAGGCAAGCGTGCTCCATCGTCGGCCACATCATCGCTTACCATCAGGTGAGATAGAGGTCAAACGCGAGCCAATCCATAATAATAATAAAAAAAAGAAATGTTAAAACTGTAGTAGCAAATCTGACATCAAACTAAAATAACTGCTACCAACTCATCAGCCTACATGAAATGTGACTGTGAAACTTTTAAGTTTTTCTTGCGGGCAGAATTAAGTTTTTTTTTTCAAATAGATACACGAATGAATTAATATAATTATACTATTTGCGTACTTATCCACGGCTACTAAAAGGCAACCATACTTCATCAGCCAGTTATTCAAATAATTTATAAACTTAAAATTGTTTGCATTCAACCTTCGAACTTTTGATGATTTACTTGTATTTCTACTAATAGCTTTAATTTGCTACTGTTTATTGCTTTGATATTTTGATAAAAATGTCAAATGTTGTAAAATAAAATAAAAACAAAATAAGATTTAGTTATCTACATACCTATTTTTTTTAAGTTTATCACCTTCACTGCGGAACAGGCCCTTTTCGGCCCGCCGCGGTACTTCAGCTGGAGCGGACGAAGAAAACTATGTTATAGGTGTTTGTAAGAGTTCTACAGAGATTAATATATATTTCAGCTTGTAAAAATTGTAGGTGTTCCCCATCAAAACATCACGGCAGGCCCTTTTCGGCCTACTACGCACCGACGGTGAAATACATCCGCTCAGTGCGGCAGTGGGCGTATTTCGGTCCGCTGTTCCAACAGGCAGCTGCTCTAACGACCCGACGCCGCACAGAGCGTGCGCCCCGCCATTTAGTTTTATGCTATGCTATCTAGCTGATCTGACGTAGCTTTCGTTCGATACAATCAACGATAGCAAGCAATAAAAGAAAAATATAAATTTTGGAAAATAGAGTTATTCGCCCTGCAGATATTGATAGTGATAGTGACAACAGTGAAGAAATATTTTCTTCTTTAACTTTTTAATTTCATTTGAGAACCTATTTATTAGTCCATTCATATGGTAAATAAATCACACGGAATTAAAAACAAAATTTCAGAAAATTAAATAAAACCTAAGGACAATGATCATGTCTTTGAGATGCGCGCTAAAAGGAGAAATTGTGCAGAGTGCTACGAGAATCTGCGGAGAACCTTTAATAGTACCGAAGCAAAAAAAAAATTAATAAAATAATGAATGAAGGCAAGCAAAACCTTTGCGTCACGTGTTTTAATGACATGTAAATAAAAAAATCTTTATTTCATTTTTTTTTACGATAATTCTGTTTTATTTTGATATTCCCTTATTTTTGTCTGTCCCATCACTAGTAAAAATACTTTCTACTGCGGTTCAGGTCCATATCGGCCTACCCATAGAAATATAAAAAAACAGGAGAAATGGCAAGGAGGCGTGTGCATATCCGCGCGACCTGCACAAAATCCGCACATTCGGGCAAACAACCGTCAGTTATAAATTTGTGAGACTCGCGACAAATTTAAAATGCCGTGTTGTTCAGTGGTTTCGTGCAAGAACCGAAGCGATAAGAAAAGCCTGGGTCATCACGGAATCTCTTACCAAAGGTAAGTACAAGTTTAATACTATATTTATCTTTAAAATCAGGAAAAACAACAAATCTTATGATATCCGTTGCTGTTACTACGTTATTTTCGTTTTTAAATATCAAAACGCCTGTTTTACTTTTACAGTAAATACATTGCTCTTTATCCACTACCTAATTCTGAGGGTCAGTAACTGGACAAGCAATATAAAAATAACATAACGATACTTTATCAGTGCGGCGTATTTCATAAAATGGCCGCTGTCAGTTGCGGCGAGTTAATGATGCGCCTGCAGATCCACTGTCGACCATAATATCGATTGGTTGGATATCCAAAGTGAAATCGATAATGTATTTTTATTTTAATTATTTTACAGAATAGTAGAGAAATACGTAAGCAACTGTCGTAAAGTAAGTTTGTTAAGTTGTAAGTTAATAGTCAGTGGACTATTTTTTGATTTCGGATATCGTATGTTATGCCTTATCTTCATTTTATTTCTTACTTTTTCTGATTTTGATATTTTCACTTCCTTCTTAGTCTTAAAAAGCTTCGAATGCGCTATAATAATGGGCATGATTCTGGCAGAATATATTTTAAATAAAATAAGGCAACATGGCATGTTCTAGCTCGTATTTGTTATGCATGGGTGTGTGTAGTATTTCATCTTTAACAAGCTCTGTACTAACTATGTTTTTTTTCTAACGAAAGCCTTTACATAGTCAAGTTTTCATCCACCCTTACGTTGTCGAAACCTCTACGGTCTGGACTAAACGTTTCGCCTTGTCGTTTATACTGCGTGCATCGAAGGACTTGAAAAATTTGCTTTCTGCAGTGTTCCTGTCCGATTGTAATTTGGTTGTCTTTAAGGCTAGTGCAAGTGAATAGGTACTGCTTATCATCAGATGGGATCACAGTCAAGCACTAGTATATTTTTTTTTCAAAGATTCAAAAGATTCAAAGATTCAAAAACATTTTATTTCAAATAAACCATTTACTTTTGAAATGTCAAGAAGTCAGTCAGTCAAAAAAAAAATGATGCTAATTGCACATTCCAAAGCGTAGATCTCTATGGAGAAGAATGTGCAAGAAACTCAATGGACACTCTTTTCAATCATGTTTTGTAATTACAAATATCTCTGTTACATGTTTCTTTTCGCTATCATGTGAGAACAATGTAAATAAAGAAAAATAAAAACGAAATATAGATATTAAAATATCAACTGGCAGCTAAGAGATGACCAGTCTCAACTGACAGCGCCCGTTCACGAACATGACGCTAATATTAGCACCACTCAGTTCAACCATTTTGAAGGGAACCGAATGATCCAACACATGCGCCACCATCAGTGAGACATTTGAGTGAGCATGACAAACTCTCAACTGCCATGCTCAATTATGTCAAACAAGTCCAATAGTAACATAAAAAACCATAAAATAGCTCCATGGTACTCACATTTACAAACTTTGAAAAAAATGCTTCTACATTATACAATACTTATAATATTTCACAATTTCAAAAAAAAAAAAAACATTAAAATATGATAATAATAATCATTTCCAAACTAATCAATTTGTACACCCCGGTGGTAGTGGAGCTGGATCAGCATTGAGCCAAGCATTTTTATCTTGAATATAATCCTCCAACTTATAATATAAGACTGAAGAACAACGTTTAATACAAGATTTGAATTTCGTTTCATTAAGTTCTAATATTTGTGGAGGTATTTTATTATAACATTTCAAACGGTACCCCATGAAAGAAGAAGCCACTTTAGCCAGTCTGAAACCTAGTTGAACTAATTGGTCCCCATTTCTTGTAACATAATTATGTCTATCGCCTCTTTTGCTAAAAAGATGAAGATTTTTTCTAACTTACATGATGTTTTCATAAATATATTGACAAGGCACCGTCATGATGTTAATATCGTTAAACAGTTTTCTTAGAGAATCGCACCGGCGAAGATTGTAAATAGCTCCTGTAGTATAAAGATTGTGTCGATGTCTGCAGACCGTACCCATAGTACAAAATACGATAAACGAGCTATGAGCTTGAAATTTGGTGATAATGTTTATTATTACGTATGTTTTACTAAGATATTAACTAACCAGATTTTTTCTTTGAAAATTTGGTAAAGAAGCCAATATGTACGAAAAATCAGCTAAGTACGTGTTGGGAACGCATTTGGCCGATTTTTCGTATTGAATATTCGTAGGCCGTATAATGGCCTAATGGAAATAAATAATTAAGAGTTTTTAGTTTTATGAAAACAATTATTTTATTGTTCTACTATTATTGTATTATTTTCTGAAAATATTTATTTTTATTTAATTTGTTTTTGGGAACTAAAAAAAAATAGCACAATAAAAAATGGAATATACGATAATTTTTCTATTTAGCCAATCACTAGCGTAAATGTAAAATAAATTGCTTTTGCACAGCGCATCGATGTTTATTCGTGCGTAGGTTGTACGGTGCAAGGAAAATCCGCGTTTTTAGGGTAATAAGGTTTTTAATTGACTGTGTAATATCTAATATGGTCTAATTTATGATTTGCGGTTACGCAAAAGCGTGTACACGCGACTGCGTAACTATTGCTGCATATGTAGTAGTATCGATGGTGGTAGGGGCAAACTGGAGACATCGTGTTCCGATACATATTTTACTCAGGCCCCTCTTCCCCACTGGGCACACTGGGCACGTGCCCAGGGCCCCGCGATGTATTGGAGCCCCCTCCTCCCTACTCGATTACCAAACGATAACCGATAGCTAAGTACACTACTCTCGCCTGAAAGTGCAGGCTTACCGAAAACTGTAAATTAGTAGTTACGTCACAAAAAAAAAATGTTTTGCAAGTATAATTAATATAAAAAATGTTTTGAGAGTAAATATTTAATAAGTAAGTACGTACAGTGCGTAAACCCTTTTATTTCGCTACAGTACTGCTATACCTAGTACATACCTACCACATACATATATAATACAATACAATATGTATAGTAAAAACAGTAATGACTTAGGTGACCAAGTTCAAACTTTGCATTTAGCTAATGAGTCAAAATGTAGGTCAATACGTCACGTTTCTTCCTGGGTGCTTTAAAATGTACGTAGTTTTAGAAGGTAAGTTAAGCAACTACTCAAAACTTGACAACTTAAAATCCCTTGCTAAATCTTGCTAAACTTAGAGAAACTATGTTTTATTTTAAGTGGAGTTTAATGTGTGGGTCTGTAGAATGCACGTGAGTGTCAGGCCGTGACACTTGACGTGTAGGTGTACACGTAAAAACTTTTTACAAAAAAAAAACCGACTTCGCTAAAACAAGACACTGAAAGGATCAAAATAACTTTAATTTTGGAAGTAGGTGTTTCTCGGAAAAGTTTTTTATTTCACACTTTTAAGTTGCGATACGGTTATAACCAGATTGCCTATTTCTTATGACAATTCCAATTAACGCAAACACTGCTAAGATATATTGTTTTATTATGAAGTTGTCGTGTCTACCTTCCACCTTCCGACTCCATCATCAGATCAGTTGTACCTTGTAGCCAAAGTGCATCTCATGACAATTCTAATAAGCCCAAACACGACTAGGATACATTGATTCATTACAGAGTTCTGGTGCCTATCTTCCGGTTCCATCATCATTATCAGGTCACTTCGATGATACCATTTTCAAAATAACTATTCAGAACCATTTATTTATTTGTATTGTCATAGTCGCTTCATTGTGACATCTATGTGAATATGAAGTACCGTTGGCCATTTCTGGTCTTCTTCATTAGTTCCACTTCATCAAATGTTACTTTTTGACTGTAACTGCTTAAGTTTTCGATCAAAATACCAAAATCACTATATGTATAGTTGCCTATAATATTAGGTCTTTACCTATGAAATTGGAGATTTGTATGATAATTTTAAAATATAAAAATTTTGGTAATTTTTTTATTTCAGCTAATCAAAGTACTGGCCCAAATTATCTATACAATTTTGCCATATCCCTTTACTGTAGAAGTCTGCCGGACGGGAGGCGATGAAGTCAGCGAAAGCGTTTTGTACTGCATCACGGGTGTTGAATTTTTTCCCACTTAAAAAATTGTCTAAATTTTGAAAAAAGTAGAAATCTGTTGGGGCAAGGTCCGGTGAGTACGGTGGGTGACGGAGAGCTTCCAGCTGTAACTCTTGTAGCTTTGCGATGGTCTGTCGTGAAGTGTGAGCTCGCGCGTTGTCGTAGAGAAGCAATGGGGAAGAGCGATTGACTAGTCTTGGTTGTTGAATTGCGAGCTTCTCCATCATTGTTTGCAATTCTTGGCAATAGACATCTGCCGTCACTGTTGTGCCATTCGGTAAGAAGCTGTGATGTACAAATCCGGCACTGGTCCACCAGACAGTCACCATCATCTTCCTATGAGTAATCTTTTTTTTAGCGCACTGATTAGGTGCTGTACCCGGGTCCACCCACTGAGACGAACGCTTACGGTTGTCGTACAGGATCTTTTCATCGCAGGTAACAATTCCCTCGTTTCTATGCCGATTCAGTAGTGCTATGCATGCTTCGACACGTAAATCTCGCTGTCGGTCGCTTAGTTCGTGTGGCACCCACTTATCTAGCTTTTTTATCTTTCCGATTTGACGCAAGTGCTTCAATGTTATTTTGACACTAACTCCAAGGCCCGCAGCAAGCTCAGCCGTAGATTGAGATGGATCCGCTTCCACTATCGCCTTCAATTCGTCATTGTCGACAATAGTTACCGGCCGACCGCGAGGCTCGTTTTTCAACTCAAAATTTCCAGATTTATAACGATTGAACCAATAATGGACTGTGTTTATGCAAGCAGTGTTATGCCCGTACACGTCGTTAATGTTTCGTGTTGTTTGCGCAGCGGTATTTCCACGTAGGAACTCATATTCGAAAATTGTACGAATTTTCAGTTTATCCATAGCGCCAAAAACTACCACAATGTCACAAAAACAAAAAAATTGAAATTAAATTAACACGTCTTTCGAATAAAATTTATTTGAATTTCGAATTGCGCGCCAATCCACAGATAATTAATTCTGAAAATGCTAGTTAAAGCCTATAACCTACCTATACCTATTATTTGAGGAGTTCCCTCGATTGCTCATGGATCCCATCATCAGAACTGGATTGATAACCTCCTCTTTTTTTTTGAAGTCGGTTAAAAATTAAACTAATACAATATATCAAAAACCTTATTAAATCACAATAACATTATATTCGTAGTAACTTTGTCGGCGTCATGTTTCACTGCGTAGTGTCGCGTACCCGTCCTCGGAAACATCGAATACCTATGCGACACTTTGCTTGCTTGCTTTTTGATGCGGTTTTTAGAAAGAGCAGTAAATGAGGATGGTTTGTGTTTTGTGTATATAATTTCTACTTAAGCGAAGCCGGGGCGGGTTTTTAGTGTATGTAAGTTAAACGAAAGAGACTCGTATACACAGACATATTGACGAATACAACGCTGTAAATTTCAAAACTGTTTTCTAAAATTAAACAGGTTACTGTGGCACAAATGCCAGTGAATCGTAAATAAATACGACGCATGGATTGATCTAAAGTCTGGAAAAAAAATGGCAATAAAAAATCAAGTATGACCAAAGACATTAAATATATGTATACTACCAAGTAAATGTAATCTGTATACTACCAAGTAAATGTAATCAGGTAAATTGGTAACAGAATTAAAACATGATTCTCTCATAAAAATAATTTAGTAAGTCAAATCATTTCAAGGAGTTTCCATATCTTCATAGGACACTTTACATTTTACTCTACCGTGAAATATAAATTGATAGAATTATCCTTTAGAGGCAATCATTACTTACTTACAACTTCAAAGTAATCATCAAGCTCTTTGAATTTGTTAAAGATAAAGAAATACTCGCAGAATAAGTATTTTTCCGAGAAACTTTATTTTAATACCTTGTCTGCGGCAAGTAAAATCATAAACCTTCATCTGGTGCGGCGGCGGGTCGAAATGTGCCCCCAACGATATTTCCGCCAGTGCGTGGCAGGTCTTTCGCGACCCATCAGCACTAGGGTAAATTAAAATGCTATAACTTTGTGAAAACATGATGTGAACAATTTTTTTTTGTACTGTTAGAATAACCTTAAACCCAACTATCTTAGTTTCGATTCGCCCCGAGATCTACCAAATAGGAAATGATAAATAAACCAGGGAAAGCGGCAGGCCCACTGATATAAGAAAGGAGGAGATATGTTAAGTAGTAAAATCAGGGCCGTCTTTCACCTATTAGTGGCCCTGGGCAGATTATGATATGGGGCCCCTATGACCATAATAAAGCACTATTTTTTAACCGACTTCAAAAAAAGGAGGAGGTTATTCAATTCGGTTGTATTTTATTTTTATCATTTTTTTTATCATTTTTTTTATGTTTGTTACCTCAGAACTCCGTCGTTTATGGACCGATTTGCAATTTTTTTTTCCCCTATATAGGTTATGCTTCCAGATTGGTCCCATTTTTTTCAAAATCCAGTTCTGATGATGGGATCCATGAGGAATCGAGGGAACTCCTCAAATATTATAGGCAACCATATAGTGATTTTGGTATTTTCATCGAGAACTTAAGCATTTACAGTCAAAAAGTAACATTTGATGAAGTGGAACTGATGAAGAAGACCAGAAATGGTCAACGGAACTTCATACTCACTTTGATATCACAATGAAGATAGTTAAGCGACTATGACAATACAAATAAATGAATGGTTCTGAATAGTTACGTTACGTTGAAAATGGTATCATCGAAGTGATCTGATGATGATGATGGAGCCGGAAGGTAGGCACTGGAACTCCGTAATTAATCATCCTATTAATTATTATGTATCCTAGCCGTGATTGGGCTTATTAGAGTTGTCTTGAGATGCACTTTGGCTATAAGGTACTATCGAATTGATCTGGTGATGGAGCCGGAAGGTGGAAGGTAGACAAAGGAACTTTCTAATAAAACAATGTAACCATGCAGTGTTTTGGGTTAGTTGGAATCGTCATGAGAAATAGGCACTCTGTTTATAAGTGGTTCGCAACTAAAAAGTGTAAAATAAAAACTTTTTACAAAAAAAAAATAACCGACTTCACTAAAAAAAAACACTAAAAGGATCAAAATAACTTTAATTTCGGAAGTCGGTGTTTCTCGGTATTGTTTGTTTCTTATTTAACACCGACTTCCGAAATTAAAGTTTTTTTGATCCTTTTAGTGTTTTTTTTTGTGAAGTCGGTTATTTTTTTTTTGTAAATAGTTTTTGTTAGAAGAGACCAAAAACGTAGATATGCAAAGTTATAGCTTTATTTTTATTTCTTTACAGTTCATTAGATATTACGATGAATAGGTAAATTGTATTAGTTTAATTTTTAACCGACTTCAAAAAAAAAGAGGAGGTTATCAATCCAGTTCTGATGATGGGATCCATGAGCAATCGAGGGAACTCCTCAAATAATAGGTATAGGTAGGTTATAGGCTTTAACTAGCATTTTCAGAATTAATTATCTGTGGATTGGCGCGCAATTCGAAATTCAAATAAATTTTAATCGAAAGACGTGTTAATTTAATTTCAATTTTTTTGTTTTTGTGACATTGTGGTAGTTTTTGGCGCTATGGATAAACTGAAAATTCGTACAATTTTCGAATATGAGTTCCTACGTGGAAATACCGCTGCGCAAACAACACGAAACATTAACGACGTGTACGGGCATAACACTGCTTGCATAAACACAGTCCATTATTGGTTCAATCGTTATAAATCTGGAAATTTTGAGTTGAAAAACGAGCCTCGCGGTCGGCCGGTAACTATTGTCGACAATGACGAATTGAAGGCGATAGTGGAAGCGGATCCATCTCAATCTACGGCTGAGCTTGCTGCGGGCCTTGGAGTTAGTGTCAAAATAACATTGAAGCACTTGCGTCAAATCGGAAAGATAAAAAAGCTAGATAAGTGGGTGCCACACGAACTAAGCGACCGACAGCGAGATTTACGTGTCGAAGCATGCATAGCACTACTGAATCGGCATAGAAACGAGGGAATTCTTAATCGAATTGTTACCTGCGATGAAAAGATCCTGTACGACAACCGTAAGCGTTCGTCTCAGTGGGTGGACCCGGGTACAGCACCTAATCAGTGCGCTAAAAAAAAGATTACTCATAGGAAGATGATGGTGACTGTCTGGTGGACCAGTGCCGGATTTGTACATCACAGCTTCTTACCGAATGGCACAACAGTGACGGCAGATGTCTATTGCCAAGAATTGCAAACAATGATGGAGAAGCTCGCAATTCAACAACCAAGACTAGTCAATCGCTCTTCCCCATTGCTTCTCCACGACAACGCGCGAGCTCACACTTCACGACAGACCATCGCAAAGCTACAAGAGTTACAGCTGGAAGCTCTCCGTCACCCACCGTACTCACCGGACCTTGCCCCAACAGATTTCTACTTTTTTCAAAATTTAGACAATTTTTTAAGTGGGAAAAAATTCAACACCCGTGATGCAGTACAAAACGCTTTCGCTGACTTCATCGCCTCCCGTCCGGCAGACTTCTACAGTAAAGGGATATGGCAAAATTGTATAGATAATTTGGGCCAGTACTTTGATTAGCTGAAATAAAAAAATTACCAAAATTTTTATATTTTAAAATTATCATACAAATCTCCAATTTCATAGGTAAAGACCTAATATTATAGGCAACTATACATATAGTGATTTTGGTATTTTGATCGAAAACTTAAGCAGTTACAGTCAAAAAGTAACATTTGATGAAGTGGAACTAATGAAGAAGACCAGAAATGGCCAACGGTACTTCATATTCACATAGATGTCACAATGAAGCGACTATGACAATACAAATAAATAAATGGTTCTGAATAGTTATTTTGAAAATGGTATCATCGAAGTGACCTGATAATGATGATGGAACCGGAAGATAGGCACCAGAACTCTGTAATGAATCAATGTATCCTAGTCGTGTTTGGGCTTATTAGAATTGTCATGAGATGCACTTTGGCTACAAGGTACAACTGATCTGATGATGGAGTCGGAAGGTGGAAGGTAGACACGACAACTTCATAATAAAACAATATATCTTAGCAGTGTTTGCGTTAATTGGAATTGTCATAAGAAATAGGCAATCTGGTTATAACCGTATCGCAACTTAAAAGTGTGAAATAAAAAACTTTTCCGAGAAACACCTACTTCCAAAATTAAAGTTATTTTGATCCTTTCAGTGTCTTGTTTTAGCGAAGTCGGTTTTTTTTTTGTAAAAAGTTTTTACGTGTACACCTACACGTCAAGTGTCACGGCCTGACACTCACGTGCATTCTACAGACCCACACATTAAACTCCACTTAAAATAAAACATAGTTTCTCTAAGTTTAGCAAGATTTAGCAAGGGATTTTAAGTTGTCAAGTTTTGAGTAGTTGCTTAACTTACCTTCTAAAGCTACGTACATTTTAAAGCACCCAGGAAGAAACGTGACGCATTGACCTACATTTTGACTCATTAGCTAAATGCAAAGTTTGAACTTGGTCACCTAAGTCATTACTGTTTTTACTATACATATTGTATTGTATTATATATGTATGTGGTAGGTATGTACTAGGTATAGCAGTACTGTAGCGAAATAAAAGGGTTTACGCACTGTACGTACTTACTTATTAAATATTTACTCTCAAAACATTTTTTATATTAATTATACTTGCAAAACATTTTTTTTTTTGTGACGTAACTACTAATTTACAGTTTTCAGATTTATTCCTATACCTGTGCTATGAGATATTGCTTTATGCCAAATATCAAGATTCTGGGTCAATGGGAAGTACCCTATGAATTTTGATTCCCTTGAGAGTGTCGAAATATACGTTTTTGCGACATAAACAGCCGTATCTTTTTTTTTCGTTAATTTAGAAGTTTGATTTTTTCGCAGCTTCAAGGAACCGCAGACTTGAGTATTTGGTTTCAATTTCAACTCGATGCCTCCACGCGTTTCCGAGATAAAAGGTCTTGACAGACAGACAGACAGACGGAAAACAAAGTGATCCAATAAGGGTTCCGTATTTTTCCTTTTGAAGTACGGAACCCTAAAAAATAAATATGAAAAAGGGTCAGAGAAATTTAAAGTCGGTGTACACCAGGAAGCCCTAGTAAAATTTAAAAAAAACCTATCAGCTAAATACGGGCCAAATAAAATAATGTGGTCGGTAGTGGTAGCGCTATTTTAGAAATTTTTAGACTAAGTAACAATGAAATTGGAATGTGGCAATTCGAACCTAGGAGCTATTGCCGACGAACGATTGGTGTAAATTAAAAATTGTTCTCACTATACAAACGATAATATCCTAAATAATTTAACACTAAATTTTGGCATATAAAATAAAAAATTAAATTAAAATTTGATTAGGTAGGTACCTACCTTCTCGTCGTGGTAGAACCCACCTGTGTTCCTTCAGTTGCCCTTTGCGTTCCAGGGCTGCGGTAACTCTTTCGAATAATTCCCTTATATCTATACTCATTTGCATAAATCAGTCAAACTTACCTCTTCTTCTCAGTCGGTACACTCTTGCCAGAGTGGTCGTGTTCATCACTGTGAATCACGATGAGTGATCATCTTGGTAACACGGCGCCATTCATCGCGGACTGCAGCTTTCCGAGTACATTCATAAACCGAGCACTCCTTGATCTGGTCTGTCCATCTCATTGGTGATCTACCACGTGGCCTGGTGCTTACCTACTAAACAGCTAAAATTTCTTTCGCGTTTTCGGGATTTGTCCTGTTGTTCATAATAATAACTATGAGTATTGTCAATATTTTGTTTTATTTTTGTATTTTTCTCTCCACATATACACAAATACTTCTTCCGATTTCCCATATGCTGACCTCTGTAGAAATTTAACAGGAAGGTCTGTATTTGAATCAAAATTAATTAATATTTCAATGATTACAAAATATTCAAAATATTATTCGCGTCATGTCCGTGAACGGGCGCTGTCAGTTGAGACTGGTCATCTCTTAGCTGCCAGTTGCTATTTTAATATCTATATTTAGTTTTTATTTTTACTTTATTGACATTGTTCTCACATGATAGCGACAAGAAACATGTAACAGAGATATTTGTAATTACAAAACATATTGATAATAGTGTCCATGGAGTTTCTTGCACATTCTTCTCTATAGAGATCTACGCTTTGGAATGTGCAATTAGCATCATTTTTTCTGACTGACTGACTTCTTGACATTTCAAAAGTGCCTGTAAATGGTTTATTTGAAATAAAATGCTTTGAATCTTTGAATTCTGAAAAGAGGAAGGCAAATGTTATTTCGAGAAATAGTAAATAAAAGTTCATTAAAAGCTATTTAACTTTGGAGACGGTATATTGTGTAGGTACTACGTGACGGACGACACGACGACGTGATGACGGTATTGTCGCTCCTGAAACGATCCATACAAAAACCACTTAGTTGCTGAATAGCTAATGTTTGCTCGCATCGGACGAACCTAGAAGCTATAATCGAAGAAGTGCGAGCCGGACTTGCACACGAAGGGTTCCGTACCATTATTGGACCCTTACTCTTCAACCTTTACATAAATGACATAGAATCTATATTTGACCACAGTAATCACTTACTTTACGCTGATGATACTAAAATATTCAGAGTGGTTAATTCCGTTGACGATTGTTCTAAATTACAAAGTGATTTATTAAAATTGCACAATTACTGTACAACAAATCAACTCTATCTCAACATAGATAAATGTTTTATAATGTCCTATACGCAGAAAACTTGCCCGTTTAATTTCAACTACACAATTAATGGCTTAATTCTTAAAAGAGTTACCACCATTAGGGACCTAGGTATCATTATGGACTCCAAATTAACATTTACCCATCACATAGACCGTATAGTCAGCTCCGCATTTCGCAGCCTGGGATTTATTTTGCGAATCAGTAAACCTTTTAAAAATGTTATGACTCTAAAAATTCTTTATTTTTCATTTGTTCGTTCTATTCTAGATTTTTGTAGCCCTGTATGGAGCCCATGTTTTGATATACATATAAATAGAATAGAAAGAATACAAAAAAAGTTTCTGAAATCACTTAATTATCGTAATAATACTTACGACACTGCATATGAAGATGCATTGCGTAGGCATAAACTGATAAGTCTTCGAAACAGACGTAATATGTTCGACATTATTCAATTGTTCAAAATTTTAAACTCGTTAACCGATTCTCCTTCATTACTTGGTAAAATATCACTAAAAGCACACACTCGCCTACCCGTACGCCCCTCACGTACAAAACTACAAAACCACTTTTTGTTCCTCCTCGATTAAATAAAACATATACCCGTAACTCATTTTTATACCGTTCCACTAACAATTATAACAGAGAATTTACAGACATAGATATTTTTAACATTTCTCCTAACAGCCTGAAACTAAAGCTAAAAAGTCGATATATCACCTAATACGCCTTACCTTTTTCACTTTACTTAGTTATCAAACTGGTACTAATATGTGTTTCAGTGAATTTATGTTTATATACAAAAAAAAAAAATATGTATAATTCAAACGCGTCCTTCCAAAGTGGAGTTTATTGTACTTAATTTTACCTAAATATTACATTGTCGCCACTATAGGTCTATTGTAAGGAAACAATTTATTTTAAGAATTATATTTTTTTGTATTTATGACTGTTTGATGCCAAAATAAATAAAAAAATAAAAAATTATGTATAGGCACAACATTAGACCCTACATATTAGGCAAAAACATCACGTTTGTTGTATGGGAGGTCCACTTAAATATTTATTTTATTCTGTTTTTATTATAGCGGCAATAGAAACACATCAATGTGAAAATTTCAACTGTCTAGCTATCACGATTCATGAGATACAGCCTGGTGACAGACAGACGGATAGTAGGTGCTTGTTTACGGAGACGCGAGGCGTCGCGTGGCGTGTTAGATTGGATGGCGCGGCCCGCACTAAATTCAAACATATGACGTTGTATAAGAGTGTTTACGGAGAAGAATTTTTACACGCGATTGCCTGAAATATAAGCGCATCCGCTGCGACCCGCGGCGAGGCTCACGGCGTCGCACGCCCCAATATGAGCATACGGCGATACCTGCTACTGCGCCGGCCGCGGCGGGCACTGCTACTCTGTAAACAAAAATGCCAGACGCGCCGCGAAACGCCTCGCTGCACGCAACGCGCGACGCCCCGCGTCTCTGTAAACAAGCACTTAGTAATAGGGTCCTGTTTTTACTCTTTGGGTACGGAACCCTAAAAATTACTAGACTCTGGGATGGGAAGCAATTCTATCCTGATAAATTATATTTCAAGTAGTTTTTAATAGAGTGCCAATCATCGCTAAAGACAAGCCAAATATTGTAAATTAATCTTCCGAGTTTGTCTTTGCGTTAAGTGACTAATTCTAAAGGATGTACACCTTGAGATTGTTGCCTTTGTACGAAATTTAATTAATTTTCTTAACAATGTTTGCGTTCTGTTATCTGAAACAGAGCAGATAATATTTTTTTATAATTAAACACGGTTTTGTGTGCTCGTTTTTCATCTATTATCCGTTGCTACCTACGGAATTAATTCTGAGAATTTGTGTAATTATAATTTAAAAACATTAATAGGTAAGATGACTGCAGTAGATTTGCCCCCTATTATATAAAACTTTAACATAATGTAACGTACATTAACGTACTTAGCTGCATCTCTGCACCCTTCGAAGAATATCAATAAGCGCAACATTATACAAGCCCCGCCCGAGCTTTGCACGGGTCCGAAATTACACAAACGCTTAAGTATCACTCTGTCTATTATTAGTCAAAACCGCTTCAAAATCAGTTGCATATTTTATGAATAAGCTGATAAACAGACTGACAAACGCGAAGAGCGACTTTGTTTTATATTATGTAGAGAAGTATAAGATATACCTTTCTTTTTTTTTTTGGAAAAAGGGTGGAGCGAGAGGGAGTGTCAGATTTACTGACTGAAACCCACCTGTGTTCCCTCAGTTGCCATTTGCGTTCCAGGGCCGCGGTAACTCCCGCACTCAAATATAACGTAAAGGTACCTAAGTTGCTTCTTAAGCCAAGTAGATTTTCTGAATCGGATGTAGGTACCTGAGCTAATTTTTTCTAAAGAATTTCCAACTTTTAATCACGGGCAATAACAATAACCTCCGATACTTCCTTAAGATTTCATAGAAAATAAAATTAAAAAAAAAAAAAGCGACTTCAATGTAAAAAAATTTCGGAAGTCGGTGTTAAATAATGAAGACACAAATCTATTATAGAAACACCGACTTCCGAAATTAAAGATATTTTGCACTTTTCAGTGTTTTTTTTACATTGAAGTCGGTTGTATTTTTTTTTGTTATTTTTTTTTTTATCTCGTCTAATATACCACTGTATCTCAAGACGAAAAGAAGAAAGTTTATGATTTATTCCATTTTAATACCACTTCACTAATACCACTAGTATTTCTTTGAACTCGTGTTTATTTCCTATTCCGAATGGATACCATTGTTTAAAGTAATAAGTACTAAAATAAATTCAAAGATCTAAAGTACAGTTAACAAAAATGCTTTGTACCTTTAATTGAAAAAAAATACAGTTAAATCCAAAAAAAGTATTTATTTAACAAATGTCTAGTTTAATAATAAAATATGGCTAACAAAAAAAATGGCTATCTTTGACTTAATAAATAAATAATTTGCCAATAACTTTGTTATAACTTTCGTTATTCATTGGACCTGTATATTATTATTATTTTTTCAAAAACAAATCAAAGTAAATAATTTACTTACAATTTAAAAATTATATAATGATTACATTGTAAGTACGTAACTTTTTACTTATGATTGGATTGCAATATCAAAACTTTTTAGAAAAAAAAAATAACCGACTTCACTAAAAAAAACACTAAAAGGATCAAAATAACTTTAATTTCGGAAGTCGGTGTTTCTCGGTATTGTTTGTTTCTTATTTAACACCGACTTCCAAAATTAAAGTTATTTTGATCCTTTTAGTGTTTTTTTTAGTGAAGTCGGTTATTTTTTTTTTCTAAAAAGTTTTTATTTCACACTTTTTAGTTGCGATACACTTATAAACAGAGTGCCTATTTCTCATGACAATTCCAATTAACCCAAATACTGCTAGGTTACATTGTTTTATTATAAAGTTCCTGTGTCTACCTTCCTCCTTCCGGCTCCATCATCAGATCAGTTCGATAGTACCTTATAGCCAAAGAGCATTTCACGACAATTGTAATAAGCCCAAACACGGCTAGGATACATTGATTAATTACGGAGTTCCTGTGCCTACCTTCCGGCTCCATCATCAGATCAGCTCGATAGTACCTTATAACCAAAGTGCTAACCATGACAATTCTAATAAGTCCAAACACGGCTAGGTTACATTGATTAATTACGGAGTTCCAGTGCCTACCTTCCGGCTCCATCATCATCATCAGATCACTTCGATGATACCATTTTCAACGTAACTATTCAGAATCATTCATTTATTTGTATTGTCATAGTCGATTAACTATATCTTCATTGTGATATCTATTTGAGTATGAAGTTCCGTTGACCATTTCTGGTCTTCTTCATCAGTTCCACTTCATCAAATGTTACTTTTTGACTCTAAATGCTTAAGTTCTTGATGAAAATACTAAAATTACCATAGGGTTGCCTATAATTTTTGAGGAGTTCCCTCGATTCCTCATGGATTCCATCATCAGAACTGGATTTTGAAAAAAATGGGACCAATCTGGAAGCATATCCTATAAAGGGAAAAAAAAATTTTGCAAATCGGTCCATAAACGACGGAGTTCTGAGGTAACAAACATAAAAAAAAAAAAAAAAAAATGATGATAAAAAAAAAATAATACAACCGAATTGATAACCTCCTCCTTTTTTTTGAAGTCGGTTAAAAAAGGCAATCAAGTTATAATTTAAATAACCGAAAACTGTATTATAGAGAACTAATGTAGATACAATTTATCTGTGAGTAAAGCACAAAAGAAATTCAACAAAATCATCAAAACCTTGTTCCATTGACTTATGTATGTGCAATCAAGACAGTAAAATATTTTAGGCTTTCCAGCCACACTCGACTCTGATTGGTTGTTTCGAATTTAAGAACTCTATTGTTCTAAAATTCGAAACAACCAATCAGAGAGAGAGCAAAATTTTTCGCAGGTAAAAAAAATAGCAAGATGATTCACATAAATTACTCTTTTTTTACTACTTAGTAAAAATACACGTACAAAAAGTGAATTTGGAAAGTCTTTGTATTATATTACGATCATATAAATATTTGTTAAAAAATTTAATTTGATTAGGTTTGACTACGCGGACTGTACCAAATTAAAGTTACTGGTTCGTATATTAAATTAAATTGTTTTAAGAGTGGTATCCGTTCAGAACACAAAAAATGCGTTCAAATAAATACCAGTGGTATTAGGTTTTAGGATATCCGCAGGAGAACAAAGGTTATTGACATAGCCCGAGGAATCGTCGAATTTAAGTAGCAGTAGGCGGAGAAAAGTGAAAACCTTATTTTATTTCAACAACTAGCAAGTACTTTATGAAAATGATTGTCACAGAAATTCTAGCTTTGTGCATGCAAAAATGCAAATCACACCGTTTCACTTATCGTGTAGGTAGCATTATTGCGTTTGCGACATTACTACGACACTCAAAGAGTGACACAGAGAGCTGCACAACGAGACGGAGCAAAAAAATTGCATTTTTAAACGCTTCAGCTGCAGGCAGTGCTTGTTACCTTGTTACGACTGCAGAATTTCACGTGGATATAAAATGGCAGGATGTGCTTGCGAATGCCAAAACGCAGAGAGCCAGTTTCTAACGCAGCAGTAAATATTAAAAAAACATAACCCTTCTTGCAGTTGGGTAACAATAGAAAATGGCAAGATATAGATGCTTGCAAATACCAAAACGCAGAGAGCAAATTTCAACCGCAGTTTTTTTTTAGGTGGGAAAATCATCTAATGACAAATCGCGCTCTTGGGCGGAGCACGAGCTAGTGTCAGACTTTTGCTGACTAAAAACACACTCCTGTTCCTTCGTTGCCTTCGTCCCAGGGCCCCGGGTTTCGTTTTCACACTACCCATGGAAATTTCAACCGCAGTAGTGTTTTTTACTACAATAGAAAATGACAAGATATACTTGCGAATGCCAAAACGCAGAGACCCAGCAATCAGCATCTATCGCAGCACTGGTTTTTATTACAATAGAAAATGGCAAGATGTGCTTGCGAATGCCAAAATGCAGAGAGCCAGTTTCTACCGCAGCAGTTTTTATTATTATAATACAAAATGGCAAGATGTGCTTGCGAATACCAAAACACAGAGAGCCAATTTCTACCGCGGTAGTGTTTTTTATTACAATAGAAAATGGCAAGATGTGCTTGCGAATGCCAAAACGCAGAGAGTCAGTTTCTACCGCTGCAGTTTTTACCGATCGTGCTTGCGCTTGATAAAGGTTGAGCAGCTGTTCCGGCGTGAAGTACCATCTTACCTTTGCTAAGATCCCCACTTTTTTGGCAGCCTGTTGAGCCTTTGCCTCGATGTATGAGCCGAAATTGAGAGTAAACGACAACATAACCCCAAGAAGCTCAAGGTGGTCGGTTATTGGCACGGTCACACCTTGGAAAGATGGAGCCTGTTGGAATTGACTCCGTTTAGCGTAAAAAACACACGCTTGAATTAAACTTAGGTGAAGATGTCTGTACTCAGGTACACAAGAATAAGGGTGTTTTTAATATCGTGCGGATTACATCACGCATGCGGAATTGCTCCGCATGCGGGGCTGCAACCCAATATCACGCCCCGCATCCCGCGTGCGTATTCCACGCATTACAATAAATACTTGTATGAAAAGAATAGGTATTTGCGGGGGCTACGTGTGTGGAGCAATCCC
The DNA here is from genome assembly GCA_905147345.3 of Mythimna impura. Classification (NCBI taxonomy): domain Eukaryota; kingdom Metazoa; phylum Arthropoda; class Insecta; order Lepidoptera; family Noctuidae; genus Mythimna; species Mythimna impura. The sequence goes on along the minus strand of LR990353.1, from coordinate 16,969,697 downwards.
GCATGTGTGATGAAATCTGCACGATATTAAAAACACCCTTATTCTATCGATCCTAATGTGGGTGGATACAGACATACAGCAGCAAACTGATACGGCAGAGTCTAATTTACTGAACGTGACTAACAATAAACTTTCAGATTACAAAGTGGTTTAGTGGTATTGTAATCCCAAAACCTTACAGCTTGCGTTATTTTAGTTCAATTCGACCTAAAATCTTAGAAACAATGAGCTCAGGTTCAAAACTTCAGACAACTAGCTGCCACTACCAGCTCGTCCCGCATTGAATTTGCACTCGACTCATTAAAATTTATGTACCTATGTGCCTATGTTTTTTTTGTGGGGAGGGGGAAATGACATATCCCGCTCTTGGACGGAGCGAGAGATAGTGGCAGACTTTCACTGACTAAAAACCCACTCCTGTTCCTTCGTTGCCTTCGTCCCAGGGCCCCGGGTTTCGTTTTCACACTACCCATGGCTCCAGTGTTATTTACATGTATAAACCATAAGCAAAAAGAATAAAAAGAGATACAATTTTTAGAAAAATAATTGTTAGTTAAAAAAAAGTAGGATTAAGATACTATTAACATGATGTTAATATTATCTAAATCCGATATTTCGTCATTTTAAACATTTTTTATTTCTAAAAATTTTAACTTTAATTTACTCTCCTGAAAAGTTTACTCAATGTCGCTTAGTAATTTTTGCCTTTCAAGCGTCGATAATATTACTGTAAAATTCATCAAATTCCATTCAGTAGTCCCACAAATACAAGTAAAATAATCAGTATTACGATCTACGGATCACTTCGAAACAAAACAAACTGTTCGCGGCTCTTCTAGAAAGTTTAGAAGCATGAAAGGATTCAACCACTTGTTACTTTGTTGTTCCGGACAAGTGCACGGATGCGAATAGAACGTGCTATATCTATACTACCCACCTGCCTACACACCCCCGGGCTGCTGGCTGCCATCATCATTTTTTATTTTTAACAGATTCCATCCCGATAAATTCAATTCAACGAATATTTTGACAACCGTAAAGAGTTTGTTGAAAATATAGTCCGTAGATTTTTTTTGCACGCCCTTTTTTCTGTTTTGTTACCCTGACGAGTAGGGTTTCAACGTGCGTAACAATGTCTGTATACGTAACTAGCTTCTGCCAGCGGCTCCGCCCGCGTGGCAATAGGTTTCTCCATACTCACTCCAACACCAATATTATCTAGGCTTCTATTGAAATCAATTTATAAATTTGAGTAAAACTAATCCAGTACAGACCTCTGAAAAACTGCTATTTTGCGTGAACACTTCATAATTTACTCAAAAATTTAAAAAGTCCAAAAAGTATAACAATCTTCAAAGAAGCCTTGCAAAAATCAAGATTCTGAATGAAGACAATTTTTTTCAACAACTTTTAAGGGTGTAAAAAAACACGGAACCTGGAACAACTTTTGTAAAATATTCAAGTAAATCATGGAATAACCGAATGCTAACTGAGTTTTCAGGCGTTATCTCTCTTTTTTCGCGTTGCCTCTTCATCAAACATCGCGTTGGATTGCATTAGATGAAGCAACAAACTTTTAAACCATGCTCGATGTTGAGGATAGGCGAGTGGAAAAGGACCCTCTTAATTCAGTGACAAGTAGACCTAGGTAACACGGACACACACTGGACCCGGCGATTGTCAGACTGTATCTTTTGACTACTAATGACACAGGAGCTCTTAACGCATTTTACGACCTTAACTGAACTGTTAGAAGATGGAGCTATATATAGAGTGTATAGATCCATCCCTCCTTCTCGCTCGCAAGCCTGATATTTTAAAACATCATAGTAAGGCCCCTAATCCGTAGGTATCTTAGGAAATGCTAAAACATCATCGGCGATTCCCACTTTTTCCAAAAATAAATAAAATTTGTTGTTTCTTTACAATATTTCCCTAAAATATTGTATTAGCTAACTCTAAATTAAATCTATGGAGAGCTGCCATCGAACAGCAAAAGAAAATATGTAAATAAATGAAAAGCTATGTTTATTACGAAATACAGGGTGTTCCAAGGATCCGAAAGCATCGATAATTTGATTTGTTAGAGTTCGTTTCATTGAGTCGAAGCTTCGAATCCTAACTTTAATGGACGTGAGAGGGATGCAGGAATAATTTCACTTCTCCTGCTCAAAAAGTCCGTCATTGTAGCGTAATAGAGCTGGGATAAAATGGCATATTTAGCCCTGATTATAGCTACAACCTAGAGTGAATAGGTTACTTTTAGGCTCACATCGCTTACCATCAGATGAGAACTATCTCACCACTCGTTTGACCACTAGGTCAAACGCGAGCCTACCAATAATAATAAAGATATTAAAAAAATGGTGCAGGCGTCAAAGGATACAGAACAGAACCCCGCGTATGAAGACCGCGTTCTGTGCACAGTTTTGAACTCAGAAAATCATGTAGGCTGTGATTCTGGATGTAGCCAGGAGGTTTACCTATTGATCCAATTTTTTACACTCCACCCCCATATACTTATATCAAGTAAATGGATTGAACATTATTTTTATTTTTGTCTGTTACCAACGAGCCTACAAAAACGAAATAGCAGATTATGTGACTAGGGGATAAAGCAGTGTCTTTAAGTCGCGGGTGGCATGTTGAATTCCGAACGAAACGAAGATTGCAAATTTTAATCCCTAACGTCAGTGAGGAATTTATATAATTAACTTATACTTATATTAACTTGAAATGCCCCGAGCATTGCGAGGGAGTTAATAAAGAAACCTGAGTGAAGTGAGGAATTCAAGCGCCCAAGACAAAGACAGCTTTATCCCCGTGTTGGATACTCTACTTTTTACACCATCTGTGAGATAATTAAAAGACAATTTAGTCAAGCAAATCATACATTACAGAAATATAAGTATTATTTACAAGTTAATCTTAACTATCACTCTACATGTTTTACGGTTTGAATTCATTTATTTCTAAAGATTACAAATCACTTGTACAGAAATAAATACTTAATATTACTTGATTACATTTTTTTTTGTTGTCCAGGAGTAGCAGGATCTTAGTGTTTACATTTAGTATGAGGTAAGAAGGTAATTGATAAAAAAATTGTATTATCTACCGCCGTGCGGCGCGTTGACGCGCTCGATGTGCGGTGACTCGTTAGCTTTGTTTTTATGTTTGAAATCTAAGGACACGTTTACACTAGGAACAAAAAATTTTATTACTTAGTTTAATTAATTCTTTTGCGACCTTTTAAGATGTGGCATTTTAGTAGTTTTTTAAATAGTAATAACGATTGTGTATTTTTAATATCTTTAGGTAATGAGTTATAAAGTTTTGCTCCCTCATGTATTATTGTTTTTTTTCCATAGTTAGTTCTAGTACTAGGTATGTGTAAGTCTTGTGCTCGCCTCAGAAAACGTTTTCGCACTTGTAAATTTTTTGTGAGTGTGATTTGTGTGTGTAAGTCTTTGGAAAGAATTTTACGAACTAAAGTACATTTTGAGATTTTAAACAAACAAAACTCACTACTCTATGATTCTATAGTTTCAATTTTCTCTAGCGCTCCCGCTCTTTCATTACTTTTTTTTAGAAACTCGTCAATAACCACGTTTTATTGTTTTTTTTTTTGTAAATAATTTTTGATCTCTTACCGTCAAGTTCACAAGAGTTTTTTTTTCATTTATTTTCTTTTCTTTTCTCATAATCGTAGTGAAAAGTAGAGTGTGAGATCGTAGTGAAAAGTACACACTGTGCTCGGAGTAAAAATCAAAAACATTTATTTTAAACAAAGACATTAAATTATCTCTTTAAATCTCTTTGATTTTAAATATACCATTTACAGACACTTTTGAATTGTCAAAATCTCAGCATTGCAAATCGAACTATGGAAATGGAGAAGAATGTGCAAGAAACTCCATGTACACTCTTTTAAATCGTGTTATGAGTTACCTGGGTACCTACAAAGGGTACCTACATATTTCTTGTCGTTATTATTATGGCAAAAATATATATAATAATAACTAGCCTTTGCCCGCAGCTTCGCGCGCGTACATAAAATATAGCCTATGACATAGGCTACATTTTATGTTTTCTGGAATAAACCAGATCACAATCAGTAAAAAAAAAATTGCAATCGGACCAGTTCTTTCAGAAACCATTACCTCCTACAAAAAAAAGAGCAGTTGAGAGTTTGTCATGCTTACTATTGCTTACTCAAATATCACACTCATGGCGGCACGTGTTGTTGGGTCATTAAATTCCCTTCAAAATAGTTGAGCTGAGTGGGGCTGATGCACGCGTCATGCTCGAGAACGGGCGCCGTCAGTTAATACTGGCTGACTTTTAACTGCCAGTGGCTTATTTCAATTTTTATTTTTTAATCTACACTTCTACACTAATATTATAAAGAGGTCATTGTATGATTTGAGATGTCGTTAGATGATTTCCCACCTAAAAAAAAATCCACCCTTGGTTGTCTGGTACCTTGGTGGAATACCTAAGGCATAAAGTTCACCTTTTTGTACGTTTGTATTGCATTAAGTTTTAATAGATAAACAAACTACGGCTAGCAAGTTTAGATAAGTAGGTACGTAGAATTTAGGTAAAGTTACTATTGAGCATGAGTGTCCTGGGTTCTGACCATGACGTGTTCAAATGTCAGGCGTGCGAGCGAGAAAGAAGGATGGAGCTATACACCCTATATAGCTCCATCCCTTCAACAGTTCGGCGAGTATCCACCCTTACGTTGTTGAAACTTCAACGGTCCGGACTAAGCGTTTCGCTTCGTCGTTTATACCGCGTACATCGAAGGACTGGAACAATTTGCCTGCTGCGGTCTTCCCGTCCAACTATAATTTAATTTAGGTGTCTTCAAGGCTAGAGTGAATAGGCTCTTAATAAACCAGTGCGCCTCACCATCAATGATTGCATCTCTACTTACCATCAGATGGGTTCGCAGTGGGACTGGTTTCATCATCATCATCATTTCAGCCGAAAGACGTCCACTGCTGTACATAGGCCTCCCCCAAGTGTCGCCACAATGAACGGTCCTGTGCGTCTCGCAACCATCGGACTCCCGCAACCGTTACCAAGTCATCGGTCCACCTTGTAGGAGGCCTTCCAACGCTACGTCTTCCGGTACGTGGTCGCCATTCCAGAACCTTTCGGCCCCAACAGCCATCCGTTCTGCGAGCAATGTGCCCTGCCCACTGCCAGTTTACTTTTGGCGATTCTTCGTGCTATGTCGGCAACCTTGGTTCTCCTGCGGGTATCCTCAATGGTTTATATGAATTAAAAAAAAAACAGTTCAGTTTAGGTCGTCAAGTGAGCTCATGTAAGGGCCTCTGGTTTTGATACCTAGGTTGGTCAAAGTGTTATTGTGTTTTCCAACAAGAATATCTTTATATTGGATTGGTGCCTGGTTAATGGCAAATTAGCAACAATGATTAAAACTGTATTACTTGATTGACACATACCTATGTATGTCTGTCGAGAATTTGGTGTAGGTAGTATATTTATTTATTTAAACTTCATGTAGATACAGTAGTGGTACATAGGCGGACTTAATGCAACAAGTTATTCTCTACCAGCCAACCTTTGGATTAAAAAAGACCACACTGTGGTAGGTTTGCACAATAAACAAATAACAGATACTTCAAACAGAAAAAAAATAAGATAATTAGATAGATAGATAGATATATTCTTTATTGTACACCAAAAATACAAATTACGTTAGGAACTTAAAATTAATAGGTAATAATAAGTTATGGTGGTTGGTTATGGTTAATTAATAAGTTATTTATAATATAGGATATGAGTTTATTTTGTATATATATGAGCTGTAAGAGGATTACACACCTCTGCTTTGCCCTTTGGGGAAAACAAGCGCGGTAACATATACCTACGTCATATGAACCTATAGGTAGACAGATTTAAGACTGCTACCTAAAAGTTACTTTGATTCATCAATAACATAAAAGCACAATAAAAAGTTCAAATAAAAACATCAAATTGATTTCGATATTGCACGCAGTGTCCTATAAATTCAAATTGACCATTAAACCTTGCAAAGGCAATAGAATAGTAGGTAATAGACATTCGACATCAAGCAACATTATTAAAAAAGTTTATGTTACCAACAATGTATTGTAGCTAACAGACAGCACCACAGCTACAATAAGAAGCAACATATTCTTATGAAGGTCAAAAAAGTTTGGAACACATGTCGTGGCACTGTGGAACTTCCTAAATAATTAGACCTCCGGCGACTGTAGGGTCCATTCAACAAATTCTTCTTCTTAGCTTTTCGATGTCAAATACAAGAAACTCAGATAATGGCAGTCGCGTATTTACCCTTAGGCTAAAAGGGCCATAGCCCGAGCGGCAGACAGCAAGGGGCGGCCGGCCCGCCCCTACAAGTTTTCTACGATTTCTTGGGCACTACTATGTTTTCCTAGGCTGTCACCCCACTACCTGGTCGAGCTCGCTTCGCTCTTTCTTGCATACTCGAAGCTTGCCTTTTAAATGATCTCTTTCTATTTTTTTCTGCATAATTAAGTCAGACAAACAGGAGCTCGGTAAAATGTAGGTAAAAAACTAACTTACCTGAGGCAGGGTACCTACTACAGTTTTTAAGCACTGCAAGGTGTAGAACTCCATCCTTATTTCTCGCTCACACGCTTGACATTTTAACACGTCATGGTAAGGCCTCATAAATTTTGCGGAAGCAAAAGCGGAAACGGAAGTGAAAATCTTGCGGAACTTCTGCAGAAGCGGAAGCGGAAGCAGAGTTCTGTTGCAACACTAATATACATTACCTAGGTAAAGTATGTAATGAACAATGACAATCGTAATATTTCATACATAGCCTGGATGCCCCAGGTACCTATTCTATACATTGCCTAGGTATTGTATAAAATACCTGAATTATACAGATTAGCGGTAACATATAGATTTTTTTATGCATGACATTATTTTTGTAAGGTTTTTAGAGTACCTATTTATATCTTCATTAGTTATTTATTATTATATAATCATGCCATTTATTTTTCTACAACTTATTTTTTATAATGTGAATGTGAGAACACCGTGGACTTCGCAGATTGATAGATATTTTCTGTTTTGATCCAGGTTTTAATTTGTTCTTACTTATTAGGTAAATTATGTTGAACTGGTACCTATGTGAAACACGGTGTAAAGTGCCTACCACATACCTCCATTGAAAAAGGAGGAACCTCCAACCAGACGGGTGTTGTGTCTGCATACCCGTCGTAGCTCATAGAATATAGGTGTCGCTACAAATAAAAGAGTTCAAAAAATTACTTGGAATTATAAGTTCAAACAAACTATATTTAAAACATGTTAGTGTCTTTTTAAAATTAGTTATTCATTTGTTTCTTTAGGTTTTGTCAAACATGGCGATCCGCCCAGGCGATCTTGTTGTACAAGACTTAGGTCTTGTGCCCTACCTCAAGGATTGCAATGCAACCCTTGAGGTAGGGCTAAAATTGAATACTAAAATATAATATAATGTCGAAGACTGAAGTCATGACCAACGAAGCGCCAAAAACCATAAAAGTAGGACAATTTGTTCTTAATCAAGATAGGTAATTTAGAACAAATTGTCAGAGAATTTTATTTTTAATAGCAGAAGTTAAGACATATAAAAAATGTGACGATGATGATGTGATATGTCGAAGCCAATTCATACATATAACACGCTGTATACATACGTCGCCGTAATGTGCTGCGGTTACCTCACGTTCAGCCGGGCTGTAGTGACAATACGTTCTAAAAATAAATACAAGCCAGGAAATAAACTTTTAGTCCCAAGCAAATATATTTTTTTTAATTTATACTTAGTCAAACGTTTATTTGGACGCCGTTTTGTAAACTTGATAGGGTCGACGAAGGTCTTCTGCTTAAAGTAACCTAACATGAAGGGAATAACGGTGGCATCGTTCGCTCGTTTACCTCGCTCACCATAATCCCCTTCTAACCTAACCTGTCCGTGAAAGGGTGCAATAAAATGCGGAAACCCGCTTCGCTCGCTCTTGGACTAATTGTTCTAATTAAATGTTGGTGTTTTAATAGATTGTCCATTAGTCTTCTAAAATGATAGATCTGCTATTCTGTACACAAATACAACATGTATATACACACATAGATATAACATACATACCTATATCTACATATGTAGGACTCAAGTGGATGATCGACGTACGAGCCTATACCGCGGTTTTATAGAACATCGGTTTTACTCGCTGCTCGTTTGTGCTGATCGACTAGCGAGTAAAACCGTCGTATCGTAGTCGGATTGAGGTTAACATGTCTTGTTCGGAGTCTAAAGCTTTGTGTTATCTTAATATTATAGCAGACCATGAAATAAAAGAAAAAAAAGTCGAAATGCAAGCATTATCGCATGAACATTTAATTCGAGAATTGTCAGCAGAACCACTCAATTACAGAAATTATCTGAGAATGTCTGAAAAATGGTACCACGAATTATTGTCTTTAATGCTCTAGCGCTTACGGTGGAGCATACATTACAGGTGTGCCCTCCTTGGGCAGAGCACCGCCGTGTCCTCATGGGGGCGATCGGCGGCAACGACCTCTCGCGCTGGGTCCTGGTACTGGCCATGGTCTGGAGCGAGCAGGAATGGCAGTCTCCTCCGGGCGGTCCACACAATGGTGACACCCGGGCGTTTCTTCCACACGAATCCGGTGCAGAACTTCCCGAACTTGTCATTGTCTTGGCATGTCCGGTGAGAACCTGCGTCATGTGGAAGGTGAGGTCGCCATGACGTCTTTCCAGCTACTCCTCAAAGAGGGCTCGCCGCTTCCCGGGAGACCGTATGGCATTCTTGGACCATCCAGATGGCCATGACCCTCTGGCATGCGTTCAGCTTTGCCGCTCATCGTTTTCGCAACGTTGATGTACCCAGTGTCACTCTAACTCCTAAGACGAATCTAAAGGCAACGACGACACCTCTCAAGGTAAAATGCATCAAGCCATTTAGGCTCTAGGGCGTGCTAAATAAAGATACATACATACAGACACTTGAAAAAATGACCCTCCTTCTGGGGCAGTCGGGTAAATATTAAACTGTATAAGTATGCAATTTAGCTTCATTTTTTTTTTTGACTGACCGACATTTTGACAATTCATAAGTGCCTGTAATTGGTCTATTTGAAAAACGTTTATGATTCCTGATTTCCATTTTGACCGCGTGCCTACTAGAGGGCGCCATGGTAATGGTTGCACACGGGTGCTCCGAAGGTTAGAGCCGCAACTGTCTACTGGGGCCATGGGTTCGCTTCTGAAAAGAAAACCCGGGATACTGAAACGCAAAGCAAAGAAGGAACACAAGAGTGAGTGTTATCACTCTTGTGTTCCTTCTTTGCTTTGTCACTAAAAGTTTGACCGCCCTAGAGTGGAAGAAATCATTGGATGATTCACCACCTAAAAAAAAGTCCTCAAGCGCTGTCACCGATAACTGGTGACTTGGCTCGCCTTTCATGATCGACACGCGGTTTTGAACGACGAGCCGACTAAAAAATGAAGCAAACGTGACGAGCTGCGAGCCAGGCTCGGTTTTACTCGCTCATTGATCAGGGTCTTATCGACGACTGACGAGCGAGTAAAATCGCGGTCTTTTGGCGTGTCGGTAAAGCTCGCCGGTGTATCGTTGCAATACCGCGGTTTTGAGAGTTGACGAGCCTGGCTCGTCATGTCTGCTTCATTTTTTACTCGGCTTTTAAAAAGGTATAACTGCATTACACAACGACGAACTTTTTCAATCCGGTGCGCCAATATGTAAAACGGCGTTTTATATGATATGGCTGCTATATATATAGGTATCTTATTGTTCGTGACTGTATAATATGTCGAAAAATGTATTTATCTGCTTGGACCTAAAAGTTTATTTCCTGGCATGTGTTTATTTTTAGTTAAAACTAAACGTCTTCCACCGTTTCTGAACGCACTAATACTTGGCATTGGCATTTAGTCATATTAGCCGACTGTTTAGCATAAGCTTATGTCATCTCAACAAAACAATCGGTTCTCTCTTTTTTACTCACGCGTTAACGTACGTCAGCAGCGCCACCCGAAAACAAAACTTATGCCAACTTGTTAATATTTGACATATTTCATTTAGTAGTATTATAGCAAATGGCATCGCGTGAAAATGACAGTTTGTTCTGTGAACGATAAAATAATTTTTAAGAAATAAAATAGAGTGATTACTGAATATTTTTATACTTCAAGAAGCCCAAAAATTGCTCAATATCTTTTAACAAACGTGTTTATCAATTTTGTATTTAATTAGAAAAATATCACGATCCTCGCCTATCAGATGTTCAGCTTGTGATTACTCTTGTGTTATCATTAATTTGTGTATTTTGTTATAAGTGGTGCATTAAAATTACGAAAATGACGGACAGCAACTCAGTAGTCATGGCTTCTGCTAATGGACTTATCGACAAATCCAAAGAACTCCAGAAGGAGATTCTTATGGAAAAACTTAGGTCCAAAACATCACAGTTTAAAAACTTAACAGAGACTTCCAAAGGCGTCCGTATGGCTTTGCTGGTATGTTTCATTATTATATTAATTTGTTCAGCCACCACTAGCTGACTTAAGAATACTTCAAAATTACTAAACCAGCATGAACTTCAACCTTTGGACTAAATTAACATAGCTCTTAATGTAGAAAGTGCATTTATCAGCTATTTTCTTATTTATCACTAGTGACTAGTGATTAATCTCGATAAGAATCTTCTGACAGTCATTATTAAATAATATATTATTTTAAACAATGGTTTGTAGGTAAAGTGATTAAAATATTTTATAAAACATTGATTCTAATTAAATCAGTACTGAATTATTTATTGTTTGCCTTTGTAGTACTGACCACAAAGGCAAACAATAAATAATTCCACAGTACAAAATGGTACTATGATAACTTCAAGTTAAAAATATCATATGTTATGCTAAAAATATACAATTACATTTTATTCACTAACATACTTCTTTAACCTTTCGAATACCGTAATTAGAGGCACAATAGAAAGACAATGAGAGAGTAAATTCGCTTAGGATTTAGTAAATTAAATACAGTACACTTTTGATAACCTTAAACTAGACTTAGCTAGCACTATTACCTACAATAAGATTGAAGATATATAACATATAATATGCACTCCTTTTAGGGGATTTCACAAACTCATGTTGATGAACTATTTAGAAGGAACTAACTAACACTAGCTTTTACCTGTGGCTTTCCCCAGAGCTATTCCAAGAAACTATGTATAATTGTTTTCACGATAAATGTAACCTTTCAGCCAAAATATTCAAACAAACAATTGGGTAATAATATCCTATATTTATTTTAGTACATTATTTTGTACTGTACCTATTTAAAATAAAGGAGGAAGTCCTTTATTTTTAGTGTTATTTGTTGTGTATGTGTGTGGTGTGTAGTAGGAAAATGATGGTGTACTAGCACAGAATATGTAATAATACAAGTACAGAAATTTCACTCTTTGTTAGAAAACATGTGAATATAAACCTACTAACAATGTTAATAATGTTCATAAAACATTATACTGCACGGACATGATCATCATTATATTTGCCTACCAGGCATAGTTGCGCTCGTAACAAATCAAAATGCACCTTATGTCTATGAGCCGAGAGATTGTTTTATTATACTTGGTAATATGCCTTTGAACAGGCCGCCCTTGTTATAGGGTTAGGAGTTGTGTGTTTTTGAAAAATGTGAAATAGGTACTTACATTTTATTACATAAAATATAATCAGACTATTTCTAAAATTATATGGTAGATAGGTACCTAATTGATTTCTACCTATTTACTTATATCCATACTTTAAAACATATTTTTTAAAAGTCATCTCATATAAGTGTCAAGAGATTACTTATTTACATTTAGTTAGGTATCTAAACAAATGAAATAATATTAAGTAAAATGAAGTGTATACAATTTTGTTGGTTTTATAATTATGTGTGTTAGCTTTGCATTCAAGTAATTTTCAAAAGTTAATAGGTCATTTAAGACGTTATTATACATAATAATTAACATTTTGTAAGATATAATTCCAGTATAATATGTTGACCTGGCATTAGTAAGGTAGACACTTAGTACTGGGAGGTCTACTGATATTGAATGATCTTTAATGTCATTGACTCGTTTACGTGAATATTCGATAAAGAATTCGAAAATAATTTTTGTTAGCGCACATCATATCGAGTGGTGTAATAAGCGCTTTAGCCTTGCAAGAAAGGCCGCGGCGGCGTAGATACATTTCTTTGCCTACAGTGTGGAGTGCCCGTTTACACGTGGGCCCAGCCTCAGCCAATCGTCATCCCTAGCCATTGTGTTAACGGGGAAACCCCGTTTTAACAAGGGCGATTGGCCGAGGCTTGGCCCACGTGTAAACGTCACCAATTGCTATCTCTTTTGTATTCACACAACCTAATAGCGGAGTGATGTCATTTTTCAGTTTGTTCGTCCTTTTTTAATTTTTTTTTGCTTGGTAAATTGTCCAAACAAAATGATAAGAGACAAGTTTACTTCTTATCATTTTGTAGGAATTATAAAGTACTAGCTGCTACCAGCTACTTCGCCCGCGTGTTGTAAAAAAATATCCCAAGGTAATAAATATACTCCCGTGATAAAAAGTAATGTGTGAAATTCAGTTGACCATGTTCTGGAATAACATGGTCAACCGTTAACGAATTTCGATGAAACTTGGTACATCGCATGTACCAAGGGAGGCATGTTTGTTAGGCATTCAAGTGTGAAGAAGTACATACACAACACTCACAAACTTTCACTATTATAATACTAGATGCTGCTAGCAACTTCACCGGGTTGAAAGTAGAAAATTGTCCCAAGGGAACATACTCCCGGGATAAAAAGTATCCTATGTTCTATTCTAGGGCTTATCTAGCCAAAGCTCTGTGCCAAAATTCATTCAAATCCGTTCATCTGTAACAAATACACACTCACTCACTCACTCACATACTTTCGCCTTTAGATTATTAGTAGGATTCTTGACATTTTATTTAAATTATGAAGCACAAGACTGCCTAACTATCCAAGAATATTATATTTGTTGTTACTTACACATAATTTTATAATCTAAACCTGTTAAAAATTAAAAGTGTATCTTGGTTCTCTATGCAAAGGCAAAATAAATACATAAACCCACCCCTTTTCCCCAGGGGTGGACACAAACTATAGCGTGCCACCTGCTAGGATCCTGACATACCTACTCCTTTTGCTTGATTTATGTCTGTCACCGGAAAACTGTAGACTCAGTATGTCATTTAAATCTATAATACTTATATTATAATTTTTCGTTAAATAATGAAAAAATCGTTTTCCATATGATAAATCACATGCAAATTCATTAGTTTCCGACATAGCCATGTCTTATTTAGAAAAAAAATGTTCATAATTTCTCATGATATTTTACAATTTTACATAATATATTGTTTGCAATTTTCGTGTCGCGTGTAATAATAACTTAAGTTGAAAGCGCCAGGGTAGCCCAAATATGATTCTAAAAGATTACAGCTAACAATTACTATATACATCTAAGCATCTATTGAGTGCCGTCAGCCGTCAGGCTTCTACATTACTAACTTAGGAAAAAACTGACTAGTGATGATAAATGTTTTTATCAAACAAAAAAACCCATTAAAAACAATCATGCAAGTGCTCTTTTTAAGGCTAGGCGTTAGTTTTTTTTTCAGATCGAATATACAAGGACCATGCAGATGAAATGGTATTCCAATTGCATTTGTCAGTGGTCATATAACATAACTCCACTCAGACATAAGGTGCTCAATGATACAACAAACAACAGGGGATCACAACTTTCATTTTTGTCATTTTTTTACAGGACAAGAAATGGGGAATCGACAGTACAGATCGCATGATACTGAAGAAGTGCCTTGACAGTTTACAACATTGCATCAAAGTTAGCTCCTTGCAGAGCCTCATCGAGCGCCTGGAGTGCTTATCTAGGCAGTTAGGGTTCGTAAACTTTAATTACGATACCTACTACTCTATTTAACTTTAAAAAAATGCTTTCTATGTCTCCCTGAAGTTACTAATGTGGCTTACAGAGGTAGGGGAGAAACTGGAGAAAGTATATAAGTAAACTAGCTTCTGCCAGCGGCTATGCCCGCGTGAAAATATATGGTTTTTCTATACTAACTTTGGACCCCCGTTTCATCCCCTTAGGGGGTGAATTTTGAAAAATCCTCTCTCAGTGCTCGCCTACATCATAAAAGGAACCCTTGTGCAGAATTTCATGTTCCTAGTCCCAGTAGTTTCGGCTGTGCGTTGATATGTCAGTCAGTCAGTTTTTCCTTTTTTAAATATAAAACAAATTCTCAGTTTTCAAACTTCTTTTATGATACTTCTATGTAGATAAGTGGCAAAATACCTAACAATATAAAATAACAAACCATCATGCTTGTATTTCCTGAAAGATTATAGTGCACCTACATTAGTCCATGAATCAAATACTTACATATACCTATTGGGTTCTACTGAAATTAAGTCAACTCTTTGTTTCAGGCTCAAGTTCGTAGTGGGTACATCAGGTGTAAATCTATTCATATCATCTGATATGTTTTATTTGGAAATATTAGTTGAATCATCAGGGTCAGTAAAAGATGTTAAAATTCATCATGAAGGAAAAGTAAGTTTGATAACGTCCAGGCGACTATTCAGCTTTTGGGTGAAAGATACAATTAAAACGCTCTATTCGTATTTTATCTATATATTTATTATCTGTATGTGCATTATTACAAGTTTTTAATGAAAATTATTTGCCCTTTTTAACAGATTGAACAACAAAGCTGTGAAGAACTGGTGTCTTGTATATCTCGCGGAGATTTCGCTGATTTCACAGCTCAGCTGGAAGGGTTAACAGCGGTTTACCAACTAGGCGCCGAAAAAAAAGTAACTTATGCATCAATTCCTGTTACGGGGGAAGTCCGCAGGGTGTGTAGAGTCAGCACCGCCAGGGCAGTGTCGACTGTTGTGTATGATTTTAAAACTATGCAGGGCCTCTGTACAAGAATAACACTGTACTGACAGTGTCGGGAAAAATTATACATTTCAAGTTCAGTCCAGAGACTCTGTGGTAAGTCAACACCGCCTGGGCAGTGCTGACTCGATGTACCCTGTGGTTTGTGCTTTTGACTTTTTTGTTTATTTTTTATTTTCGTTCTTTATCAGTATCCCTTATTCACACTGTTATAATATTTGTTTTTGTTTTATTTTACAGGTAAAATGTAAAGCATTTAGTGCTTTGCAGAGCTTAGAAGAAGATTTATGTACAGTGAGGCAACTCCAAAGTTTTATCAAAGATCCGTGGGCGCAAGTCCATAAAAGTCCTATTGGCTTCTTGCAAAAGCGAAGAGGAGGTGAGCCCTTTACCTTATTTATTAATAGATATGTCATTTATTTTCATGAGTCAAATTGTATGACAGTCTTCACAGATTACTTAAAGACAGTTTAATGGGAAATAACTAACTGATATATAAATAAATAAAACCTTTTTTTTTTCAGGTCACGCAATGCGTCTCACATACTTCGTGTCACCATACGAACTGTTAGACAAAGATAAGGGGCTCACCCCACTGACAGTTGAGCTCCTCACACTAGGCAAGCCGGCCGCGACGAGCGGCCTTGCTTCGCTGGTCGTTCCTTCTCACACGCCCATTGGCCAATCCGCGACGGTCCTTCTAGAAGGTTCCACACCTAATAAGCTCCAATTGTCACCTATAATATCTGGAGGGCAGCGGCCAGGAAAGGGGTAAGCCACATTACTTTGAATGCTGTAGTTCCACTTTACGTCTAATATAAAAGTTTACCAGCTGCCACCTACTGGGCCCAGCTCATCACCCGCTCAATTAATTATGTAATTTGATTTATCATCGACTCGAAATGTCAATTCTTCATAAGTAGCCATAATTTCCTATGAAAATACTTCTTACAACTTATTTTTTAATTTATCAAAATATTATATTATACTTCTTATTTTAAGTGATTACCCAACATATCCATGGAACGTTTCTGACCATTTCCTTGTAGGAATGGACCCATCTACGCTCAACTGGTACCTCAGAACAGCGCGATGCTGCCCGCGTGCTTTACACTCAAGCTGTCACAGCCTACTCCACTGTGCGCTGGACTAGCCAAACTTATACACGCCACTACGGAGGTAAGTGGAATATGACCTTTTCGAGTATAATTGTGATACAGCCAGTCTAAATGATACTGTTGTGCACATAGACATACCTAAAGATTGCACTGAGCTTTCACTATCTATAATAAAATGACAATTGATGGGTCGCTTAATGATGACCTTTATCGTAACGTAAAGATAGTGTTGTATTCTGAATGATCAAGTTTAGTAAGTTTATTAGTTTGAACTTGCGTGGATCAGTAGCATGACGTATGTATGTATGCGATTATGCATGTACGAGAATATATATGTATGCATGTATATTTTTAGGAAAAAACATCGTAAACGACTGCGTTGTTGCGTTCGCTTACACCAAGTGTAACGCCCAATTATACCAATCAACTGTTAGTTGGCTGCTAACGTTGTTTTTATGTACATTTAGAACTCGAGGCTAAGAACCCACGAAGCGGTTTTCACCCACGTCCGCCGCGGTTGCGGGCCCGCAGCTTCTGTAGAATGCAGATATATTTAAAAAAAATTAAAGCCCATTTCACGATGCATTTTACGGGCGCGGTGTGCGCGGTTGTTTGCGGATTCCGCTGCACTGGCGGGCAACTAGTAAAATCGCGTGGGCCTCATACACACGCAGCCTCGGCGGGTTGCACCCGCACACGCTGAGATTGGTTGACGTCCGCAGTGGCTGGCGGGAGGATCAGAAATCGGACAGTCAATGGATGCATAGAACTTTTTAGGCCTTCGTTTTTAATTCTTCTGTGAAATAAGTATTACGCAATAGCTCATTTCCGGTGTGTGTCCATGAAGCCTGCTCAACTGATAATTAACCGCCCGTCTTGCGATAATCTTCGCCCGCGAAGTTCGCGAGCAATAATCACGCCGCGACGGTTGCGTAACCGCACAAAACTCCGGTCTCGTGAGTTTTGAAATAAAATGTTCCTTAACATGGCGGGCGCGGTTGAAAACCAGTTCGGCTAACGTTTCGTATGAACGCGAACTAATGAAAGTGGTTGCTGCATTTTCTTCCGTGACTTTCTTGATGTATCTGCAAGGAAACGTTTCAAATTATTTGTATGACCTGTTATTTCATTACAACTTTATTGAGGTAGTTCTTGAGTTGCATCAATAATCCTCTCTTCTCATTTAATTACAGGTAGAAGTGGCTGGCGACTGGGGCAATGCGAAGCCCATGTTGGGGCTAGTTGCCCAACAAGCATATAACAAGCTCACACCAGGGAAAGTTATTGAATTGAATCTCAGCAAAGGACTGTTTGTGGTGTGTACCCAACTGTATTAGGTTTTTTTTTTTATAATACCGTTTTTCAGTTTTGACTGCTTGTATATAGCCATTAAGAACATTATTTATGTTCTCAAAGGCTATATAATAAAAATCTGTATAATGTCTACATAACCATTTAATTATGATTGGATTGGATATCATACTATCATACTTTGGTTGCCAATCCACTTATCTTTCTCTGCATTCCAAAATTTTATCGAACTTTTTTAAATATTATTGATTGAGAAACTATTCTTGATGATTTTGTATTTTTCTCGTTTCATGTACTCGACTAATTGATTTATCAGGAAACTGTATGACTTCGGAATACAGTAGATCCGACATTGTTCAGTGAACGCATCCGTTGGTGCAAGCAATTTTTGAATGTAATGTAATAGCACAGGAAATCTTAGTGACAATAGTGGCAGCAAATGGTTTGCAGCGAAACAAGGATGAAATTTCTTCGCCTCATACTGCCTACGTTTGTTGTATGGGAATGGGAGCCCCATTTAAATATTCATTATTCTGTTTTTATTAGTTATACTGTATACTTTTTGATACATGATGTGCAATTACAGCTGTGTTTTAACAGAACTGTGTAGGCGGCCATCCGCTGGATAAAGCTATCATTGCCGCAAATAAAACACTACTTACTTTAAATGAAATGGATACTCAGTCATTTGTGATGTGTCTGTGCTCAACATATTTTCGCTGCAAACAATCTGCTATTGAACCACACGTCATCTTCAAATCTAAGAACATATTGACCGTTGATTTATTTTCAAATATTCTCATCGTCTTCTAGAATCTCCCGGAGCAGACACAGTGCTACTTCTTGTGCGAGACGCGCGGGTTAGACGGGTGTATGGTGACGAGTGTCCCGTTCACTCACCCGTCGCACGTGCCGCCGCTACTCGCGTGTCTCCGGCAACAGGCGCTTTTCAACGCGCTCATTACCAGCTGTGTGCGCACGCAGTGTAAGCAATGTAAGTGTTACTGTACTACACTCATCATCATAAATCATCATTCACTCACTCGTCGCACCTGCCGCCGCCAATCATCAGCCTTATCTGACCAATCTATGCTTCGCAGATGACATTGTCATGTTCTCTCCCTCAGCCACTGGATTAGAGCAAATGTTACAAGACATTAGCGACGCAAGCCTTGAGGTTAAACTCAAAATGAACATGTCGAAGACCAAGATCACCTATAGTTCTAAAAGCAACATTTATGTGGGCGGAGAATTTACACCATGTCCAGGAATATCTCTACTTGTCCTTTTTACCACAATAGTTTCGTTCTTTGTTCCAGTCATAGAGTTGGAGACCGTGTTGATGTTCGAGGTGAGCGCTCTATCGTGGCAGCACATCTCGATCTCGCTGGAGCACCCCGGCGACGAGAGCATGGCCACGGTGGAGCTGGAGCTCAGCGACCCGTCGGCGCCGCGCGCCTCACTCTACACGCTGCACAGCGCTCCCGCCGAGCACATCGACGAGTATATCACCAGGGTGCTGCAGAAGACGCATTCCATACCCATCACATTGAGGTGAGATATCCTCGTGAGAGTAGAGCTGAGCGACTCGACCGCTCATGGCAGCAAATCCACCTTATGTGAAGTCTAACCGATGCGGTCCACAACCTGACTGATACTACATTCTATTTGAAATATCTGTTATTTATTTATTGTGCACACCTACCACAGTGTTGTCTTTAACCCAAAGGTTAAGTGGTATAGAATGCCTTGTTGCATTAAGTCCACCTATGTACCACTACTGTACATGAAGTTTAAATAAATAAATTATGTCTCGAAAGAACTTGGAAAAGGAAACCAGACTTTGGGGGTCTTCCTAGGTCTAGCGAAGGCCTTTGACACGTTGTCTGTAGACTTTACAAGCGTAGTACGCTTGTAAAGTCTAATGCATCCTTAATATATGTCCTTGTAAAACATTTTTTTTTTACATTCTTATGTACTTTTCTAGCCCCATATCCGGTTATACCTACTGCAGTCTACTACGATCTTTCTTTCGATGTCACTTTTGTACATAATTAGATTTCAGATATATTGGACATAGATTATTATCTAACCATTTGACATTACAGTTTTTTTTTAACCAGTGCGCAAATTTTAATATGTGTTAGTAGTAATAAAGTTATTGCTTACGAAATATGTTTACTTAGAAACTTATTTTATGGTCACTCTCCAGTCGAGCGAGCGGTTCGGCGCGAAAGTAGGTATCAGTTACGAGTCGTAGGTAAAGTACTCAGGTACAGTTACTGACCGGTAATTTTAACAATTTAGAACTGCTTTAATTAAGTTTAGGTTATAAAGTTATTTGTAAATGTAATTCCAATTTTTCCTTCATACTTTCATGGGCTAAAGACCATCAAAATGCAGAAAATAAATCATAATAAACAGGGCCGCGCCGACCCCCCCCCCCCCACAGCGACTGTGTGCGAAAACTATGAAGCGGCTCTTTTTTTTTCACGAATCTTCATGTTTCAACTTATGTTTTTTTATTATTTTATTTTATCATTAGTACCACGTTGCCGTACGGTTGCACGACGTATGTCACCTATTCCGCGAATGATAATCGCACTCAACGCTCTCCTTGAATCCAGTCCTAGACTAGATCTATTTGCTGATGAATGGAAGGAGATACTGACTGAATGTCTGGTGATTTGCGAGAAGACTGAGTGAAAGGTTTAGTTATATTTTCTGTGTTATATTTTCTTTAATGTATTTTACATTATTTCTAACTAATGTAATCAGTGTAATTGGCATTTTGTCGTTCTGGTTTGAATAAATAAATAAATAATAAATAAATTATTTGTTAATTTTGACCGAAATAAATGATCTGCAGTTTTATATACTTAGATAATAGTTTTCTAAATAGGTAAAACCCAAAGTATAAAATTAAACTACACACGTGAATATTATCTTAGAAGACTTGTACAATAAGTAAATTATAATTATGTTTTGTTATTTACAAGGCATATGTTGCGCCTATTGTACCTACTTACTCAGGCCCGAGTCGTTGGCGCCTCGTGTTACACACGCTCTTCAAAGAGATACCAGCAAAACTGAAGGAGCCCTGTAGGACTGATGCCTGCTAGGGCTGCGGGAACGTTTGAAACAGTGACCGTGGCCCTGGAACGCAAAGAGCGACTTAAAAAGTCTGGGTTTTACTCAATAAAAGTTTCACACGCCTTCTCGTTCCACCCTAGAGTGAGAGAAGTCAATGGATGATTTCCCACCTGAAAAAAACCCTTATTAAAAAAAAGTCCCAATTTAAAACCCTAAATTCCGATTTGTTTTACCATCTGTCCCGATTTTTATCAACACTAGCTCTGGGCCTCCCTCCTCTACATACATGCGGCGTTTCATTTCTCCCCAGAAAAAAAAAAAACAATCACAGGGTGTGAAGTCTGTCTTGCCGGCTAGGTCTCCAACCTAGCCGGCCACGGTACGGAGCCACACGACCGTGACCGATACGATGCGAGTATGCGACACACATGCACGCGGGCGTGAAAAGAAGCGGACGTCCGGATACTGCTACCGCATGTGACGTACTAGTCGGCATCGCCTGTTTGTCAAACGCCGGCGCCGCCTACCCCCTCACCCTTGTCCCGTGCGCCCTCGGCCGTCCGTTTTCATTCATAGTACTTAATTAGGGTTAATAATTATGTCCATGTTTTGTTTATTTCATACTCTACCAAGGTTGAAAAATTAGAAAAAAGAAGTCATAAACTGAAAATGGGAATGTGTTCTATTAATTACTGCTGTTAAAACTGCTAACTTTAATTTTCGGTTTTATGATCGTCCGATATTTTAAGCTTTCGATGTTTTGAACATAGAAAATACCTACTCACATAATGTAGGTATTTTAATTTTCGACGTTATTCTATCGTATATTTGTACAAGTTAATGTTAATAAATCAATATTGGTTTACAATAGGTCCCTAATAAAGATCTGGGAGCGGGAGGCAGCTAGCAAGCAGTTAAACGGCGGGTACTCGGCTCTGGAGCCAAATTTTAGCTGCGGACTGGGAGGCCTCGACCCCGGCGGCGACCACGTGAAGCACGAGCCGGGCTCCATGCACTCGCGCGCGCTCTACCCGTCCAGCGTCAACCATCCGCACCAGGGCGGTAAGTACAGCCGCACTGATGTATGACCTCCCCCTCCCTTACTGTCATCCCTCACTCCAATTTATTTGGTGTCGGCTGCGCACTTTCTACTTCAATACATCTCTATTCGCAGTCATTTTAATATTCAACTCCTTTCTTGACATATCATGTTTCATAAAAACCATCCATCGTATGGATACAGGTATCGGCACGGATCTTGATACTAGGTACTCGGTAAAAAAAAATAAAAAAATAAACACAAAATAAATGTACACCTATTTTATTTAAAAACGCGTACGCAAAGCGATCCTCACTCTTTCGCCGAGCGCTCAAGATCCGTGCCGATACCTGTACTAATGTATGTTTCTTCGTGACAATAAACTATTATTATTATCGCTTACTTGGTCTTCCTCCACTTCTATAACCATCCAAATTCATTTTCAAAACTTTCCTAACAACATGTTGCTCAGTTGCTCATTCTTATACATCACACGACCATTAATACCTTTTAACAGCCTACGTCGGATACTTCCGACAAACACAAATTCCACTAGAGTCGCACTTACACGACCAAATACTCCATCTATTCAGCTCTTCTGTTACCTATGGGGGTTGAACAGCTAAACGAGATGGAGTACCCAGTCGCAAACCTACAACCCTGGCGGATAGGTTGTGAAAACCTTCGTAGGACCAATCCGACGCAGGCGCGCAACCAAGTTCCACACAACTTTTCGGTCACTGTCACCACTTTCAGACTTCCTAACCTGTTAACCAATAAAGACCCATCGACCTTCTGCACTCGATGTGCCAAAGATTAATTGGATTTTATGTTGCCAACAGGGGCCTACCTCTCAGAGCAGCAACATCACCTGTCCGTGATGTGCCAGGATCCCGGAAACGACACCAAACCACAAATCGAAGAACGAAAATCCAAAAAAAGAAAATCCGACGATGTCTGGGTCACTCAGAAGAAAGGGAAACCATCAGGAATAGCCGAAATGATGGACTCTGATAGCGACAGTGACAACTCAGATGAGTATGTCAACGAAGATGAGAATACTATCAATAGTAACTCGACAAATGATGATATAGAGGGGCGGGAGTCTTCTGTGTCACAGAATGAATTCACATCTGACTTGGAGCTGTCGGCCATGGACGCCACAGACGCGCTCGGTGTACCCGACAACAGAACCTCATCAGACATGGACAACTCAAACGATGGAGACGTTGACGACATTATCCGGTTTGTACACACTACTCTTTCGTCTTACAAGAAATACCACAATAGATTAATGTTACATAGTAATTTATTGTTTACAGGAATTCTTTTCACAAGTCTGATCACAAAAGGCAAAAACTTAAAAGCAAAGATTCCGAAACACGCTCCAGTAGGAGCGCGTCTTCCCTCCTCTTGGACTTAACCGAAGGGAAGTCTTACATGCCGTCTTCGGTAAGCATCACTCCTATAGGTAGCGCACCGAGCACGCCCAACGCGGGCTCCGGCGCCAGCATCACGTCCATGCTGTGCCTGGACAGGCGGCCCGGCATCGAGATCATCCCCATCACCGCCGCCGCGCCCGCCGCGCTGCCCAGCTCCATCACAATCACACCGATAACAACATCTCAAATGAAAACGCTTGACGATCGTATCAGATCCGAGAAGAAGTCGAGCAGGTCGGGGGAAGAGCGCAGCAAGGAGAAGAAGAAGAAGCGCAGGAGAGACGACTCCATGGGGCCGCCGGAGAAAGTGCCGCCCAAGCAGGACCCGCTCACTAAGCCCGTGTCGGTTAGCATCAAGCCCACTGACGGCTCCCCTTTACGCGCGACTTCCCCAAACTCTCTTATTCGAAAATTTAGTCCAAGCCCAACGCATGGGAGATCCGTTTCGATAACTAAATCGCCGAGCCCTAGCACTGTGAAGGGTTTGGGAAAGCCGTCGGGGACATCTAGTCACCACAGCAGTCCGAGACATTCTCCAGTCCAAAATAGCCCTAAACATTTACCTGGTTACTCGAGTCCAAAAAACCACAGCATCTCGTCCCCTAAGCATAGCTCTTCGGGGTCGGGAAAGCCAAGCATGTCAGCACTCAAATCTGCGACCAGTGGGTCGCCATCAGGGAAATCTGGTACAACAGGGTATGATCTCACAAAAAAAATATCCAAAGACAGTTACGGTTCTAGCTCGGTGACATCCAGGGATAAAGAAAAAAAACATTCCAGTTTATCTTTTTCTAGTTCCGATAGGAGTAGCCCAAAATTAAAAAACCCAATCAAATTGAAACAGTTAGAAATTACCCCCGTGTCCTGTGATAGTCCCGTAACGGAACCTTTAATATCCCCCCCTAACATTGAAGTAAATAAATCAAATGCTCCCAGTCAGGCTCGCAATAGAAAAGGTTCCCTCAGTGCTGTGATAGACAAGCTCAAGTCTGCCCAGCACTGTGGCACAGATTCTGAAATAAGTGCAAAATCTAGTAGCTCTTCCAGTAGTGGCAAGTTTTCAGATCCCAAAACAAGTATGCCCGGCGGTAGCGGAAAACTTAACGATAGCAAAAATCAAGAGTATATGGTGAAGCCGAGCTCCGACGGTATGAAGATAACAATCAATAAAACCAGAACGAAAGATTCTTCGAGTAGTAGCTCCAAACTAAATTACAGTAGTTCTAGTTCGAAGCAATCATCGCCCCAACTCACTACGCCGAGTCAAGGCTCTCCCAAAACTCACACAGGCTTGAAGCCAGGGGTCATTAGTGGACCCGCTTCTAAAAAGACACAAGCAATGCAATCTTCTAAATCAGGTAGCGTCACTTCGGGCTCAACACCACCTAAAGCTAACATGAGCCCTTCGGATTCCTCCGGGTCCTCTAACCCCAATATGCCTAAAGTGCCTTATTCAAAATCATCTAGCACAAGTAGTGCCGGTATGAATTTATCAAAGTCTGGTTCAAAATCTAGTTCTGGTTCCCCTAAAAGCAGCAGCACGGACCTCGCCAAAATAATCAGAGACAGGGAACGAGAGAAAGCGAGAACTAAACTTATGACGAATTCAGAGAAATCTATTTTTTCTTCTAAATCTGAACGCCATTCTAGCCCTAGCGGCTCCAGAGATGAAATAGACGGAGAAAGGTTTAAAAGTTCCAAGGAATCGAACTTTCTCGTAGAAGGCTTAATCAAACCCCTCGATACTAGTAAGTTTCAAATACCAAAACTGAAAAATCAAAATACTCCAGATAAGAACAGTCCTGCGGCGCAGTATGATCAACGATCTTTAGTTAACGATTTTGCTCGCTCGTTAGAACAAAGCAAATATCAGTTTCCGCACTTCGATAATCCAAATGCCAGAACGAGTGATTCCCTTCAAAAGTCAGCGTATCCTTTAAATGTGCCGAAACCATTACTCAACATGGGCAGCATGAGCCCTAAGATAATACCACCCGGCAAGAATGATCAGTCTGACCGACCCCTAGAATTTTCTAAGGCTATGGCTGACAGTATATCAAAGGGGGGCAGCCCAGCAAGAAATAAAGACGAATCAAAAGACGGCTATCCATCGTCATTTCCTATCTTGCCACTGGATTTTAAAACGGAAATGGCGAAGGGGTTTGCTGCTCCTAAGGGCAGTTCAGAAGACAGGAAAGGCGCCGACTCGTGCATGAAGCCCCCGGCGAGCGGCGCCGTGGCGCGCAGTGGGGCTACGACACCACAGGAAGCCGCGGAGATGCTGCTGGACTTCTCGTCGTCGTCGGGCAGCAAGGTGTCGGGCATGGTGGCCGTGCGCCCGGTGTACCCGTCGTCACCGGCGCTGGCGCTGCAGCTGGCCAAGAGCCCGGCGCCGTCGCCGCTGGTGGCGCCCTCGCCGCACTCCAACTCGCCCTGCATTACCGACGACGAGCTCATGGACGAGGCGCTCGTTGGCCCCGGTAAATGAGTACCAGCGACTATCGCCCGCGTCCACTGCCAGTGCGAGATCGCGAGTAACGTTACTGCGTACTAACGAAATCTTGAACATTTGTCATATTATATTGTTTGAAATATAACTCATTTATGATTCCTTGTGTAATTATATCAATCGATATTTATTTATCAAGTAATTTATTCGTAATTTTCTCTCTATGTAAACTAGTTACCTACTGAATCTTACTTTTAATCACGTCGTATGTTTTAAATGTGTAAGAAAATATTATGTGATTCATCAAATATATTTTAGTAATCGAATATCATATTTGTGTCATACTTTACATGTATAATGTAAAAGACGATTCATAAGTCCATGTATTGTTGTTAACGGAGGAACCACTTTCAACGCAACTGCCATGAGTAAAATACAATTTAGTGTACAATGTTTTTCCTAATTTAAGTGATGCAGTTATAGAACGACGATTAACAATCATTGTAAATAGATAAATTAATATAATGATATTGAAATAATTTTGTTGGTAAGGCCAATGTGCTTATAGATTTTATAGAAATAAATGAAAATCAATTACTATTTACGTGCATTTTAATTTATTTTTAACACTTAATAAATCACTACATTTAAAATAAATTAGACTATTTTAATAAATAAACATTAATATTACTTACATTAATAAAATCTTAGAGAGCTAGGACGATAAAATCTGTAGTAGGGATTATAGAAGGGAAGTCTTCTGTATGGTGCATATGGATAACTCTGGTATCGGCGGCGGATGGCAAAGCGACGTCGTGCTGGTTGCTTGTGTCGCTTTCTTAAAAACGGAGGTGGTGCGAATCCTGCGGCAGTTTCCATTATTTCGTCTTTAATCCGGTCTGCTAGAATATTATCAATTAGTTGGTTACCCGGATAAAGATAGTCGTCGTCGTCGATGTTGATTTCGTTCTGTTCATCGGAGATTACTTCTAGAGGAGTAACACTTTCTTCAATCACTATATCGACTTCTCCGTCGCCATATTTTGTGGTGTCTCCACTTGTATCAGGTGCAGGCAGAATTTCTTCTTTTATTACTTCCACTTTGATTGGATCCGGATTGTTTTTGTCCAATGTTGTGTCTTCTAGTTCTAGCTTTACTTCTAACTCACTTGTATCTGACAATGGTGGTTCATTATTGTTTCCTGGTGGTTCATTACTCATATCTTCTGGTTTTGAAACAGGATTACCAAACACACTGACTGTCCCCACTATTAATAAAAATATTACGATGGCCTTCATCTTTGTTTCTGGAATAATAAATCAAAATGTTAACTTGATAACGCGACGAACACAGCTTCAATGTGAAACTTTTCTAGTAAACTAGTCTTATATTAGGGTAGATCGAGGTCAAAGAAAGGTGTGTGGCAACACGAATTTCTTTTGTAAATAAATTGCTCAAATACCGGATATTCCAAAAAATATGTAAACAATTGAAAAAGGCATCTTTGAAGTCACAGGAATTATGTTTAGTTATGGTCCACGTGATTGATAGCCCACATTTGCTATTATTTTCTTTATTATTAGTTTGCTCATTTATTTCTAGCACAAACCAATGAGCAAACTAATACCTATGCTTTGATAAAATTAGGTATGAGAGTCAATTAACATGTAAATTCATTAATATTAGGTACCTATGTACTTACCTAATAATACCTATCCGGGCATGGATACCTTGGCCGTGGATTCATTCTCCGACCTTGATAATTCCTCCTCTGAGCTTTTGCTTTCTCGCTGCGCTCCCGAAGCTTCCTCATAGCAAATCGTGGCAAGAATGGATTCTGGGACTCTGCTCCTTCCATCATCTCTCCGTCGTCTACTTGAGAAGCAACACTCTTCGATTCCTCAACAGGCTTTGAGTCAACGAATACGAAGAGTACGAATAAAGTTAAACACAATAACTTGAAACTGAGCATGGTGATATTTTTTGTTTTCGACTGACGTAGCTGAAGCAACGGTGGCTAATCCCTTTGTATCCGTGTCGGAGAGAATGCTCATGTTTTATAGGGACGATAATTACCGACAGATGACACACATCTGGTGCATTTGTTTACCCTATCGAATTTGAGGAAATGTAACGGGTCATACGGTCGCTTCCAATTATCACGTTCTTGACTCACATTCATAGGCCGGTGCCCGGTGGAGCTCGACCGTAAGACCCACATTGTTGTAACGGATACTGAAGCCTATACAACCAATGATTTCAGTAGTTTATGAGGGCGTATTGACGTAATAGTGCGGGGTATTTATTTTCGCTTATCAGCGCATAAGTATTGAGTCCAAACAAATTTAAATACAACACTTATACCCATAACAATCGCCTGACAGTTTTGAGTTACAATATCGATTACAATTGTTTTATTAACTTTTTCATTGAAGACCAGTCAGCGCCTTAAACAATAGGTAGGTAAAGACATCAGTAGGTATACACTTGTAAGTTTACAAAATATGGATATACTTACCAAGTCAATAAAATGCGTAATGATATCGTCATAGCAGGAGTGGCTACTGGTTCTACAACAAACAAACAAATAAATTAAACTGTATATAGCGTGTTTTTAAATCTGTAGTTACATACAGGTCTGCGTAAACAATATAGTTGTGTGGTAGGTCTATATCATTACACCTAGGTATGTATTAAAAATACCTGCATAACAAATAAAATTATGTCTAAGCGTTAAAAAATTTATCTCATAATTTATACCCATGCCCATAGATGGATAGATTTCTCGGTCTTATAAGTAGACAGGTGTACCCTGTATTGTAAAGCGCAACACTAAAACATATGTTCAGCTATGGCTGTTTCTGGGTCGAAAAGCAACAAAAATTAGCTAAGGAATTGTCATACCAATCACAGCAGTTGAGAAGTGATTGATTTACCTACTGAATAAACGACAGCCAATCAGATAACACGGGGTTGAATTAGAAACGATAGTAATTAATTATCCATCACACTACCAAAACAGGCTGAGAAAGCTGACTTAGGTAGCCAAAAGTTTCTGAGTTAGGTAACTGCCAACCCGATCGATAAAAAAACTTTTTACAAAAAAAAAAATACCGACCTCACTAAAAAAGACACAAAGGATCAAAATAACTTTAATTTCGGAAGTCGGTGATAAATAAGAAATAAACAAATCCGAAAAACATCGACTTCCGAATTGAAGTTATTTTGAATCTTTGTTTTTTTTTTAGTGAGGTCGGTAATTTTTTCATTTTATCTTTTTTTTTAAGTTTTTTATTTCACACTTTTTAGTTGCGATACTTATATTAAGTGAGTGCCTATTTATCATTACAATTCCAATTAACCCAAAACTGCTAGGACACATTGTTTTATTATGAAGTTCCCGTGTCTACCTTCCACTTTTCGGCTTCATCATCAGATCAGTTCGATAGTACCTTAAAGCCAAAGTGCATCTCATGACAATTCTAATAAACCCAAACACATCTAGGATACATTGATTAATCACGGAGTTCCAGTGCCTATCTTCCGGCTCCATCATTATCATCAGGTCACTTCGATGATACCATTTTCAACATAACTAATTAGAACCATTTATTTATTTTTATTGTCATAGTCGCTTAACTATCTTCATCGTGAAATCTATGTGAGTATGAAGTTCCGTTGGCCATTTCTGGTCTTCTTCATCAGTTCCACTTCATCAAATGTTACTTTTTGACTGTAAATGCTTGAGTTCTCGATGAAAATACCAAAATCACTAAATGGTTGCCTATAATATTTGAGGAGTTCCCTCGATTCCGCATGGATCCCATCGTCAGAACTGGATTTTGAAAAAAAAATGGGATTAATGTGGAAGCATAAACTTTTAAGTAAAAAACAATTTGCAAATTGATCCATATATGACGGGATTCTGAGGGAATAAACATACAAATACAACCGAATTGAGAACCTCCTCCTTTTTTGAAGTTGGTTGAAATAAAATTACCTACATCCACCATCTTAAATAAAAAGGATGACATATTCGTCGCCACAACCCCCAAAAATGACTATCATATCAAATAACTCAAAGTTGTTTCGATTTTTGTAATCTTTTCGATTCGTTTATCACTTTTTTTTTTTTGTCTTAGTGATAAAAAACTGAGAGTGTGAAAAAATATAACAGTAATAACCAACATCTATTTTATCAATAGAAACCTGCAGATATCATAGGTATCTTCGTTCGGTTACGGTTTAAAGACTTGGTCCTTTTTGCTATTGATTCTAAAATATAATAATATTGTCGTCCAAAATATAACCTAGGTTTCATTTCTGGCGAAAATAAAATAGTAAATCATGTCAATAGTTTGCATTGGCTTTTCACGCTTTAACGGATTGTACCTACCTGGTAATATATAGATTACCTAGTTAAGCGCATATTAACGTTTTCTGTTTTGTAACGGGCTGCAAAAACATTTTTTTTTTTTGTTTGTTATGCAACTACTAGTAGAAGGATTCCTATATAAGAGCAGATGTAATGACGTGACTCAATAATTAAACCTAACTGTAATTAGCATGTGCATTAATCGATCATATATGATCCCTATACTTAATGAAATCGTACGCACTATGAATTCGAACACGCAGTGGTTTACATATCAGTCATTGTCAGGGTTCCGTGAGTCACGAGGTCATCATGATGCTGTCTGTATAAATAACTATAAAACACCCATCAAGTACTGAACCTAAACAAACTTGGATTTCAAGAAAAGGGTTTACTGGTCACTTCGCAATAATAATTTTATGACGCAGAAAGTTGAATATTTCGTAAATGTCTCATTATACCTAGTACATGACTATTATTAAAGCTATATCCAGGAAAAACAATAACAGGAAAATATAAATAAAGCTCGAACGAAGTTATTTAAAACCACATCGGTTAAAATTGTAACATCGAAATATATTAGGTAGGTACCTACATAGATGATACAATGTACCTATTAATTTTATCGTTAATTTACTACTTCAAATAAAAATATTTTTTGCGTCATATTTTAATTTCACACGGGTGAAGCCGCTGGCAGCAGCTAGTTATGCTAATAAAAGTTATACGTAAACGTTATTATGAAAAATATTAAAACAATATTATGCCTTTTTTATATGGGAAATTATCCAATGACATCTCCCGCTCTTGGGCGGGAAAAAACCCACTCCTAGTTCCTTCATTGCCTTTTACAGAATGATCCCAAATAAAAGCACCCTGTACGTCTTACTGAACCCACAGGGATAGTAGTCGATAAGCAGGCTCTACGAAGCTGCTCCGAAGGGCCTACGCAGCTGCTACTCAAAACGCTTCACCACGCTACGCTAGTGGACAGGCTCCTATGCAGCTGCTACGAAGGGCCTACATCGTTGCTACGCAGAGCCCTCCGCCAAGCTACTACACAGGGTCCTACGCAGCTGCTACGAAGGGCTTACACCGTTGCTACGCAGAGTCCTTCGGCCCGCTACTACACGGTCCTACGTAACTGCTACAAATGGCCTACACCCTTGCTACTCAATCTACGTCACTGCATACCAGTATTTTACACATGGTTTAACTACCTATTATATCTAACCTCCACAGCTTAGTTACCACTGTTACCAGGTAACACGATATCCAGACCCGGGTTCGGTTATAGGGGGTATATAAGAGAATCTATTTATCCCGTGTTAAGACTGGTGGTCAGACTTTTAGACTCCTGTCTGTCTACCCATTGCGACAGTTTAAAATCTTACAAAACACAATGATAGGTAATAAAGATTTGAATTAAATGCTTACCAATGCGACAGCCAGGGTTCATAAGTCGTGCTGTGGTCATAGATACTTATATAGGTGTAGTTGTTCTAACTCATCAAGGTGGGGTGGTATTGGATGTGTGTGTGTAGGTTCACGTAGGTACACTTTTCTTTCTGTGCAAGTTTGGTGTGCTCGTGTAGTAAAAAAATTGCTGACGCAAACAAAAACGTGATGAGCACGTGAATAACCTACTAAGTAGATAATGCCATCAGTAACATTTCAATCTACAAAAGATTGAGATGTTGATAAGATCTTTATTATCAAACTAGCGCTTTGCCCGCGACTACGTCCGCGCGCATCGCCGTTTTAAGCGTTTGGCCCTGTGATTTGTTTATTGTCATTGCAAAGCAAACTTTCAAAGGAAATTGTAGTCTTTTGAATTCGAAAGGAAGATCGTTCGGGATTAATGGAATACGCGGTATGAACTCTGTTTCTCCCTGGGCAGACCCGGTTAAAATAACAACCTCAACCATACTGCGGTGCAATGCTTTTATTTGCATCCTGATACCGTTACATAACTTCGGAGGCTTCAAGTTCCTAAGCAACATCACGGGTGTGCCCACATGCAGTTTACGTTTATGGTATGGAAGGCCGACTGGATTAATAGTTTCAGAAACTAAACCGGATAGTGGAGTGCTTCGTCTGCATTTACCACAGTGTCTATAGAATTAAACACTATTTCTTCAGCTTCAATTGATGTCAGCAAAATATCGCTGATAACTGCTGCTCGGTCGTTCTTAGACGTCAATATAGCTCTTTCTCTTAGCCATTCTAATGGTTTGTCCTTTATTTGAGCCACACCTGAATAATTTCTTCCTATCTTCTCTTTGACTGTACTTACTACCGTACATATTTTTTCTGGTACGACTATAATCTTATCTAATTATTGGTACTTGCCGTTACCTAATTGAAGTAAAAGGTCTGAAAATTTACCTGCAGAGACCCCTCTGAGATGTACTCTCATGTTTTTGGTTAATTTAAGGATTTTAGTTAAACGCAGCGTTGACGGCCTACCACAAGGTGGACCGATATCCTGGTGAGAGTCGCGGTAATGTGGTGGATGCGAAATGCACAGGACCGTTCGTTATGGCGACATTTGGGCGAGGCCAATGTTCAACAGTGGACGTCCTTCGGCTAAAATGATGATGATGATGATAATGATGAAGGAATTCAGTACAGTATCTTTTAATATATGCTTTATTTCATTTACTCGTGTCTCTTTTGGTACAACTGGTAACCTTTGCTGAAAATCTCCTGCCAGCAATATTGTCAAACCACTCATTAAGTTGTCATTGCTTCTTATGTCCTGTTATCCTGTAGAGTTCTGTTTAATGCGTCAATAGCTCTTTTGTTTGCCATTGTACTTTCATCCCAGACTATTATTTTTGCTTTACGTAACAATTGGGCCAGATTACTATGCTTGAAAATGTTGCACATTGGCGTCTAATCATTGGCGCAAAATCTGATCTATAAAATGTTATAGTTCGTTATTTACCTGCCTCTCCATGTGTCGTTTAAAATCTTCTGAAAGATATGGTTTGAATTCATCCCACAGGCTGAATGGAATCGCTAGTTGATAAAAAACTAACATTATAATGAAAAGTTCTCTCACCATGACCGTTCATGGTGAGAGAACTGAACTGGTGGTGAGGTTCCATGATCGTTCATTGATACATGGCTGCCTCTCCTAGGACTGTACGTCAGTGTTGATCATCTTCAAGTAACCCTAAAGCCTTGCATGCTGATTTGAAAGTCGTATGTTCTATGATTCTGGACCTCTAACTTCATAAAAAAGCAAACGAAGGTGGTAACACTCTGTATTATTTGGATATACCGTATATTCCTTGCGTAAAGCGTTGTCTTTTTTAATGTGTAGCCAACCATCTACATTTACTCCTCTTTTCCTCCTTTCGAACCGATTACTGTTCCAAACATAGAATGCACAGATTTCACAATTCAGGAAGGTCTTTGCAAAGTCATCTACTTGACATAGTTAAAAAAAAGACGTGAGAGTCGTTTTTGGTGGACAGGAAACCTTTATTAGCTAAGTTTTCTTGATTAAAAAATACTCTTAGACCATTTTTCTAAGTGCACAGCAAGATGAAACACCGTGGGAAAATTCTCATGAATAGAAAACCCGAAAATTTACCACACTGCCTCTGAATTACTGATATACTTTCCACTTTCATACGTTTTGACTTCATCTTTTAAATTGTTTAAAGAAAGAGTACCTTGGTCAGACCCTTTATTCACATATTTACAAACATATTTAATCGATTTTACCGAGTTACAGTATTCCACATTGATGTGAAAGAACTGGATTACCAACGATAATCAAGCTCTACTCCATTTATGGTCACAGTAAATCCGCCATTATCTGAAGGATGTCTTCTGCAGTTTGAATATCCGTCATCGCCGGTCAGTGTTTTTATAAGCATTGTTCGAGGATAGCGTTTAGTGCACAGCTGGTCTCTCATGCATGGCGAGTTGGCGTTGAAATTTCCACAGGGGACATGTATCATATTAGATTTCACTATCTCATAGAGCTTTGGATCTAGATGGGATCAGGTATTTCGGCACAAATAAAATTGTCAGTAAGGTCAGAAGGAATGCATCTTTTTAGCCATATCAGAATATGAATTGGGCACGCCACAATTATGGCGGTAAGTCGCGTGGTTGGAAAGACCTCACGGCGTCCTCACCTTCCGCATGACGCAGGTTCTCACCGAACACGGTAAGTTCGGGAAGTTCCTGCACCGGATTCGTGCGGAAGCGACGCCCGGGTGTCGCCACTGTGTGGAACGCCCGGAGGACACGGTGGAGCACACGGTGGAGGTGTGCCCCGCTTGGGCAGAGCAACGCCGTGAGGACACGGCGTTGCTCGTGGGGTTGCGTGGGGGCGATCAGCGGCGGTGATCTCTCGCGCCGGGCCTTGGTACAGGCCATGGTCCGGAGCGAGGAGGAGTGGCAGGCGGTCGCCTCCTTCTGCGAAGCAGTAATGCTAGCAAAGGAGGCGGCCGATCGCGTGAGGCAGCGGTCCTCACGCCCCAACCGCCGCCGGGATTCCGATCCCGATTTCCGGCCACCGTAGGCGCGGGCTTGCGGACGGCGAGCAATGGGTGGCTCGCCGTCCGATCGTCCGGTAACCGTCCGGACCGAGCCCAAGTCGTCGACGGCGCGTATTGTTCCACGCGCGCCTCAGGGAGATGTCAGCAAATCGTAGGGGCCCAACAGGGTCGAAGCCTACCGGGGCCACGGGTAGTGTGAAAGTGAAACCCGGGGCCCTGGGACGATGGCAAGGAAGGAACAGGAGTGGGTTTTTAGTCAGTAAAAGTCTGACACTATTTTCCGTGATTTTCCCACCTAAAAAAAAAAAAAATATCAGAATATGAATGTGCCGAAGTCTGGAAAATGTTGGTAATCTACTGTGTACTGTGTGTGTGTGTGTGTTCTACTGTGTGTTTTTCCTTTAGTTATCAAGTCCAACTTTTTTTTTACTTTGATGCGAAATATTTGTGCGATGATATCGTGGCGATCGTGAGGTTTTTAGCCTGGAAACAAATTTTCTTTAATTTCTTTCCACCGAGGGTTGCACGTGAAGGTGAAAAATAAGTCTGCGCGACCATAATGACGTAAATAAGTCATGGCGTATTGAGTGTGCTCGTGCATGTATCTCGGCCCACCGGTGAAGGAGGACGGTAATCCACTATTTGACCCAACTGATGAGCATCAACATCTTGCCTACCGATGGTGTCCTTAAGTATACCTAACTGAACTAATCAATCAAAGCTTTTAGACTTTTAAAACATTAAATTAGCATAATAATTTCTATCGAAGAAAACGCTAACTATGACACACCAACTTGTTTTGTAATTAATTTTATGTTTTCGTTTGTACCAATTTGGGTCAGTAGATGTCGTTGTACGTATATAAATAACATGATTGATACGTTATTGTAGGATAAGGTTATTACATGGTTGCGTTGCAAAGAAAATCTATTAGCACATTTAAAAAAGAGATACTTCATACAAACATGGAGGAATCCATTTCACCAACATACATGAATGTACTTGAACTTTTTTGTTGTTGTTGAACTAGTTTTGAGAAATAAATAATCACTATTTGCTGTATTAGGGCTTGTTTTTCTAATTTCTAATACCGAGTTGCGAGTTAAAAGGCTGATTATGAGTTGCGAGTAAATTAGGCCGCGCAGTAAGACTTCAAAAAATCTTGAACACGACCTAAACCGTAATTTGAGGGTAGTTTTGAAAAACGAATAATGAGAATCTTTATTATTTATTTAAACATGTATTCGTGCCAAGTTTCAAGTTTATTAACCCAAGGAATAAGATTCTCCCATACAAACTTTAACACCCCCTAAATCTTGCACTGAGGGTAGTGCTGAAAAAATAAATATGGAAAACTTTAAAACTAATTTAGGTTAATATTCGTACAAAGTTTGGAGTCAATTGGCCCACGGGAAAAAAATTTGCACACTTACGAAATCCCCCCTTTTTACCCCCTTAGAGGATGAATTTCCAAAAATCCCTTCTTAGTGCTCACTTACGACATATAATTAATCTTTATGCAAAATTTCAAGCTTCTAGCCCCAGCGGTTTCGGCTGTGCGTTGATATGTCAGTCAGTCAGTTTCTCCTTTTATATATATAGATCATTCATGCAAATTCCAACTGAATCGCTTGATTCGTTAACAGCAAACAACCTACATATAAGTTTACAACATGTAACTGGATTAATTAATTAATGAATTTACTTTATTTCGGAATCTAAAAACATCTAGTGTCAGTAAAATAAGAAATAACTTATTATTTATATACACACCCGGGGCGCATTTAGAAAATTAAGTTAAAATCATAATACAAGTAGGTAAGTATGTCTAAGTACTAAAATTTTACTTAGGTAAATGCATTTAAAATTTTTTAAAAATGTTCGACGAATCGACGCAGTACATAATTGCAACGGTACTGGGTATCTACCCACGCACACTCAATCGAGAATTATCAAAATAGGTATTTTTAATCCTAAAATAATTGTTGGATATTTTAAGATAAAAAGACCTACCTATTTCAAAAGTAACTCAAATGTATTCTCAATTATACTACTTTCAGGATATGCGTTTATTATGTTATCTACAAGTTGTATGGAGCTAAAAAGAAAATATGTAACCAACCTACCTATATTTTTTATTAGGTGTATCTCGTGCCCATTCACACTCGGTCCAGATGCAGCATCTTATAGATCTCAGATGTATGATTGTGAAGTCTAAACACGTGCGCTTGTATCAGTCACGAGGCATCAACAGAAAATTTAAGACGAACTGAAAAAAAGAACGGATTATATTTGATGCAAAAACGGCTTTGACCGCATCTTCAAGATACCTGAGTAAACTTGAGTTATAAGATAGGTATTATAGATAGATGATCTAATTAATCACACCAACGAAACAAGAAGATTAAAGCTCGCTAGAGGACGTAACGCATTTTTTATGACCATAGCAACCGTTGGTTTTTGTGATTGAAACAAACCATTTCTTTAGTCTGCGTCGTTTCTCTAATGTTCGTAAACACGACCTTTAGGCGTGGAGAGGACTGGGTTTGACCTCTGGAGGACCGGAAAACAAATGTTTAGTCTTCCCATTACCTTGGACATGAAAATATCTAGAATATGGTTTTAGGTACTTCCTAAATTTTACTTCCTTGTCCACATTAACAATAGGTAGGTGTAGGTACCTCTGCGTGTTATAACTGTAACTCAATAATTATTTATACCTACTTGAATTGGACCTAAACATGTGATTGTTTCTGTACTTACACAGTTGAGATAGAATTTGAGTGATTGTAACAAACGCCAGTGTCTATGTAGGTACCTGTTCTATCTTTAATTAAAGGTTAGGTTGTTTTAGTAATTTTGATTAATAAACTATTTGTATCTTTTATGGTTCTATTTATTGTACCTACATAACAATTTGTGACTTCATCAGGCTTGAACTTCTGTTTATACCTACACATCAATATTTTTCTATATCAATCAGGCATCATAATTTCGCTCATAATGAACCATTGATTTATATTCTAGCGATAGACAAGAACGTTCATGGAAACTATAAATTGTCAAAATATTGACAAAGTAAGAACAAAAGTTCGCTGCAGAGCTAGATTGGCATAATGTGAGTTTTTTCGGGTATCGAAAAACACACGTCGTCATAATTTTTTCACCATTCATGGTCATTCTCCAGCTATTTGGTGGATTTTAACAGACACTCGAGTAATTTAACATACCTACACTGCACGTTAGATATTCACAGTAAGATATAAGTACCTACCTACATACAGTAACAAGTGCATATCCAACGTTCCGGCATGCGGCATCGCACCGGTGCAAACTATACACAAACCTTCCTCGTTTTTGGTCTTTCTATTAGTGAAAACCGCATCAAAATCCGTTGCGCGGTTTAGGAGAAGTTAGCGCGGATCAACAGACAGATGCGGAAAGTGCTTTTGTTTTATACTATCTGTATTCCTGACTCACTGACTCATTAACGCCCAGCCCTAACCCTTGAACCTAGAACGCTGAAATTTTGCATAGAGTTTCCTTTTTGATGGAATTTACCCTCTAAGGGGATGAACCGGGGTTCCCAAATTTGTATGAAGAAACCTTCTTTCACGCAAAGCCACTGGCAAAAGCTTGTGTATAGATAAAGATACATTACATGATGTTATGTTTATCATGTTTTCTTAATAGCCGTTTATCATGTTTTCTGCTCTAAATCGGCCCTGACAGACGCAGACGTTGTCTTGCTCGAAAGCTGGCTTTTCGTCAGGAAAAAAAACTTGAGAACCCGATTGCAGCGCCACCTACCGAGTTTAATTGTCTTTACAAATCATCCAGGGAGGCACTCAAATATACACACAAATTTTCATCCAAATCGGTCAAGCAGTTTAGAAGGAGCTAGGTGACAAACACACATAAGTAGAGAAGAATTAAATATATAAAGGCTACCTGCTGCCAGAGGCTTCGCCCTGGCCGCGCTTCGTTTCGGCCATGATAGTAGACTTATCAGCTAGGGGTATAAAAAATAACCTACGACCCATTCTCAGACCTACCAAAATAAACACAAAAAAAAAAATCATAAAAAGCCGTTGTTGGTCAAGCCGTTTCGGAGGAGTTCGATAACAAACACTGTGACACAAGATTTTTGTGAAGATAATTCAATAATTATTTGCCAGTAAGATAGACCAATGTAAATTAATTTCAGAAACCTAAAGTCAAGTTATATTTAAAGCAGGAAAAATAGCTTCACAAGTAAAGGCATTTGTTATGTAGGTATCAATAAGTCTAGGTATAAGTTATTATTTAATATAGGTACCACAAATACCACGTCCAGAATAGATGACTAGGTACATAGATGACTTAGGACGTAGGGCCTAAAACTGAAAAAATACGTCGACCGCTGAAAATACTGCTGTTTTAATGTGACCCAATTGCAAATCAATGTGTTATCTATGTAAAAAAAACTTATCTATGTAAATAGTTCGATTCCGAAATCGAGTAACGAAGATTGAATAAACTTAACTTTTTAGTTGGTTAACTGGTGTGCCCTATACATCAACATAGGTAGCGGTTAGTTTACCAATTACAAATAAATTTACAATCGCAAAAAAGTAATTATTATGTAATTTAACTATAAATTTATATTTTATTTATTTTTCCTTTACATGGAATTGCTGCTTGCCAATTTTCATGATTCTAGGTCAACAAGAGGTCCCCTAAAGGTTTTAATGTCAGTGCAAGCGTCAAAATATAGGTACGCCATAAACGGATTATAAATGGCCTATTATTAAATTTCGTTGACAGAAGTATACTTTTTCACTGTCCCAAGGGGTCACAGACCCTGATTATTTGATATTAATTTCTTCTAGCTTGATACCATCATGCGTACCTGAGATAAATGGTCTTGACAAACGGTCAGACGAACAACAAAGTGATCCTATATAGGATCCGTTTTTACAGACTGAGGTACGGAACTTTAAAAAAGAGGTTTTCCGTTATTGTCACCAGACGGAGCTATAGCAAAGGAGGCGGCCGATCGCGTGAGGCAACGGTCCTCACGCCCCAACCGCCGCCGGGATTCCGATCCCGATTTCCGGCCACCGTAGGCGGGGGCTTACGGACGTCGAGTAATGGATGGCTCGCCGTCCGACCGTCCGGTAACCGTCCGGACCGAGCCCAAGTCGTCGACGGTGCGTACCTGTTCCACGCGCGCCTCAGGGAGATGTCAGCAAATCGTAGGGGCCCAGCAGGGTCGAAGACTAATGGGGCCATGGGTAGTGTGAAAGCGAAACCCGGGGCCCCGGGATGAAGGCAAAGAAGGAACAGGAGTGGGTTTTTAGTCAGTAAAAATCTGACACTATCTCTCGCTCCGCCCAAGAGCGCGATTTGTCATTAGATTATTTTCCTACCTAAAAAAAAAGACGGAGCTTAAAAGATTTACAGTTAAAGTACAAATTCAATTATGTATCTATACTTTAACGCGATCGAATGCTTTAAAAACCTCACACTAAAGCAATAAGGCCACTGTACGAGTACATTGGCAATTACTCGTTTATCTCATAAAGTTAGTTAAAACAAACATTTCCTTGTCAAGTCGAGGCAAAAAATATCATTGAGCTAATTTCCGTAGACAAACAAAAGAGACCTTATCGTATAGGTAGTGTTGACTTTAGACGTACGAGTATTTACGAATATTGCATTAGACAAGCAGACAAGCTGTCTGCCTTACGAACAAAGTTACAGTGGCGAGAGCGTCACGTAGCAAGAGTAGCAAATGCTACGGGCCCCGCGGATTGGAGGGCCCCGCATGGAAGTAAAAAAACATGTCAAGATACCCGTGTCATAAGCATTCTAACCAGTTCCAGATTTTAAATAAAGATAATTCCTATGGACCCATCGCTACCTAATAGCTTCGGGGCCTGTTTGAAAAAAAGTTAAAAGAATTTTAAGCTGTTGATCCCCG
Organism: Mythimna impura; assembly: GCA_905147345.3. Lineage (NCBI taxonomy): Eukaryota > Metazoa > Arthropoda > Insecta > Lepidoptera > Noctuidae > Mythimna > Mythimna impura. The sequence continues at coordinate 16,929,290 of LR990353.1, read as the reverse complement.
CATTAACGCCGGCGTTCACGCGCCATTGTCTTACTATTGTGTCTCTAATTACGCACTCAAAAGGTTAATTTGGTGTCATTTATAAAAATTTTGGGGACCCCTATTTTTTTAGGTGGGAAAATCATCTAATGACAAATCTCGCTCTTGGGCGGAGCGCGAGATAGTGTCAGACTTTTACTGACTAAAAACCCACTCCTGTTTTTTCGTTGCCTTCGTCCCAGGGCCCGGGTTTTGCTTTCACACTACCCATGGCCCCAGTAGGCTTCAGCCCTGCTGGGCCCCTACGATTTGCTTACATCTCCCTGAGGCGCGCGTGGAACAATACGCGCCGTCGACGACTTGGGCTTGGTCTGGACGGTTACCGGACGATCGGATTACGGGCTACCCATTGCTCGCCGTCCGCAAGTCCGGGCCTACGGTGGCCGGAAATCGGGATCGGAATCCCGGCGGCGGTTGGGACGTGAGGACCGTTGCCGTTGCCTTACGCGATCGGCCGCCTCCTTTGCTAGCATTACTGCTTCGCAGAAGGAGGTGACCGCCTGCCACTCCTCCTCGCTCCGGACCATGGCCTGTACCAAGGCCCGGCGCGAGAGATCGCCGCCGCCGATCGCCCCCACGAGGACACGGCGTTGCTCTGCCCAAGCGGGGCACACCTCCACCGTGTGCTCCACCGTGTCCTCCGGGCGGTCCACACAGTGGCGACACCCGGGCGTCGCTTCCGAACGAATTCGGTGCAGGAACTTCCCGAACTTACCGTGTTCGGTGAGAACCTGCGTCATGCGGAAGGAGAGGACGCCGTGAGGTCTTTACAACCACGCCTCAAAGAGGGGACTTACCGCCATAATTGTGGCGTGCCCTGGGGACCCCTTGGTAGAATTGGCTACTGGCCCCACGCTAGCTTAATCCGGCACTGCAAAGGTACCTACTGTCAGTAAGTCACTGGAAAGATGGAACTAAACAACAACAAAATGAAGAACGTACCCATTGGAATTAAGTTTTTAAGGCTCCGTGCACAGAATTATCTCATTTTGAACCTTTTTGATCATGGTTTGTGAGAAAAGTAAGAAGAATTTAAACCTTATTTTTTAGGATTATGAAAGTCAAGTTCTTATTCTCTCAGTTGGCTTGACTATTTTTTTTAAATAATGTGTGTATCAATGGCAATTACCCATATTCAAAACCCTTTTCTCGCAAAAGTATCGATCGAGTGAAGTTTGGCTACGTTTTACACAAACTACAAATGATTTATAACATTAAAAAAAATATTAGTAACATCATTATATGGTCTACTCTCAGATGGGTTGAAAACATTATTGACTTCAATAGGAAATATAGCAGAAAAAAAATGTTGAAAAAACATAATTCTTGGAAAACATCTGTACAAATAAGTATTTTTTTCTATACCTTAGAACCACTTTTAAGAAAATTTAAAAATTACACAATAATCTTAAGTTAATCTGTTAATAGAATCTAAAATTTATTTTATAAATAAACAATACCTTCATTTCGTAAATTACAAACAAATTGAACTATATTATCGACCGCGCAAACACGATCGCGTCAGTAACCAAAGAGTATGTAAAGCTAACGCTTTAAGAGGCGGGACTCCCATATAAAAAACCGATGTATGAAACGTGCGTCCTCGATCAATACCAACCTAACAAATTACAGAACTATGGCGGAGTACATACTGCCAACATAATAACATTACTAGTGACGTACTGGATTGTGCGAAAACTTATCGATATCGGCAATTTTTCCTAACGGGGATTTCTTATTTTCAGGAAATAAAAAATAAAAATTCGAAACTCAAGTTGTTTTAATATATATTTATTCAACGAATTAAATTTACCCATGCTATTTATATATTTGGTAATTTTAAGAAAACAAACAGTTACACAAAAATGGCAATAAATAATAACTTGAGTCAACAAATTTTCTAGTGACTAACACATTTAACTTATCTCAAAAACTACTGAACCAATTTTAATGAAACTTGCACTTCTCAAGACAGGTGTTTTTTTTTAAATATCTTATGAACTTTCTGTTAGAGGTTTTTTTATAATATTTCGACTTGATTTAAGTTTCTTAATTAACTTTCGCTTCCGACATGTCATTGAGACAGCTTGTCTCTCTTGATGTTTTCTTGGTGACACTAATGGTACTGAAACAAAGAAAATCGGTGTTAAAAATCAAGTTATTAAGTACTTGCAAACTTAAATTGTATACAAGTGAGTATTGTATACAATTTAAGTTTAGGACTACAAAATCTTCTATTTAGGGAAGTCAGATTAGGGTCTGATGTCTGGGCTACATGAGCTCCTTATTAAATTAACTGGTCCACAGCCGTCTAGCTTTGATGTTGAAAGTTCTACAAAAATGAAAAGTAATTATTTTAAATATATTTTTGCTAATACGACCATTTGGTAAAAAAAAAATATAAATAAATACACAACAACGCTTACTTGGTTCACATAAATTCTGGTGGTAGTTATATTCCTTTAACTGAAGGTAATTCTGTGAACATAAATTATATAATTAGCAGACCTCTGCAATATATGAAATCAGAATGTGCCATACACTTCTTACCATTACATGAGAGCTGCACATTGTCAGTTCTTCTGGCTGGTAATGGTTGACTGCTAGCGATACAATGTAGTGGAAATTGACTAAAATCTCATCATATAATGTGTACGTGAGATTTTCAGATTCTGAACAGCCGTTTTCTTCAGTGGAGTTTTTTTCTTTTTGAAATCTGTATTTCGTAAAATAATTTGCACAAAGATATTTCAATTGATGCCACTTTTCAATTCGCACATAGTCTTCTTTCCCTGTCGCTTTGACCCATTGTTTACACCTAAAAATTGGATGATGAGTTATTTTATAAATTACATATACTTATGTATTATAAAATGTAACAAAATAACTTATATGACAGGCGACATTTTTTCGATTAATATATTTTAAACATTCTATCAACCTACTGTAACATTACATGAAAGGAAATTTATCATGACAAAACATACTAATTGAGAAAACATTGATTTCACTTCCTTATATCATTATCATCATCAGCTTAAGCTTTTAATGTCCTCTGCTAAACATCGGCTTCTCCGGTCATTTCTATAACTAAACATCGATATCGATAAATCCTGGTTAATTACCCAACACTACGTATATTTCGAATAAGTTTCTTTTTCTGTTAAAATGCACTAAACGTTCAAAGATTGTACTTGAATTGAGTTCTTTAAAGAAATAAATAACTAATTATGCTTACCGTTCTATATTCTAATGGAAATCTTGCAATAAAAAGACGTTTGTTATCATCAACCCGGCATGATCTAATACCACAAATTTCACAGTTTTCACACGTTACTTTTCTCATATTTATATATGGGAATACTCAACGATAAGTAGAGAACAAATTTCTTCCCACAAAATGATTAATAATATATTTTAAAACAAATTATAGATTGAAATCTATCTTAGGAAAACCATAACAAACTAACTGTCAAACGTAAGTGACAGTCAAATTCCTCTGAGGATATTAATAATCTGTGGTTAAAATGGCGGCGGTGTAATCCAACTATGTGTTGAAGAGTCATAGGCTGATATAGACCCTGAGTTCTCAATGTCCTTCTTAAATTTATCGGATTATAGCCGCCATTAAAAAGGACGCACGTTTCATACATCGGTTTTTTGTATGGGAGTTTCGTCGCCAGACTGTCAGTAACGATCGGGCACTCCCAGCGAGACCACGTACTACTTTGTTCCGGAGCCGCTCGCGGAATTTACGTGAAATATTCCCAAATTTGTACGCCGACTATCACGTTGTGATCCAGTAAGTATTATTTTTGATTTTATGTACTTTGTTTATTAAGATTGTTTAAATTTCTTTCGACTTCAATAGTACTTAGAGGTAACTGTTGTATGTTTGTATGTAAAGGTTATCTGCGGAATTACTCTACTACTATGATTAAATTACAATTCTTTCACTAATGCCATCTACAATGGTTAATGGCAGCTATATTACCATCCACAGAAAGTTGATATTTTTAACCGACTTAAAAAAAGGAGGAGGTTATCAATTCGGTTGTATGTTTTTAATCATTTTTTTATGTTTGTTAACTCAGAACTCCGTCGTTAATGGACCGATTTTTTTGCAGATAATGAGTCGAAAGAAAAGGACGCATTATAAAGGCGTCACTAAAAGGAAAAAAAAAAAACAAAATGTGGGGCTGATACGTGCAAGACAAGTTCTTAAAAAACGCAAGTCCAATGCACTGGCTACGGTTTCGTTTCCAGAACATGTAAGATTTCTTCGATCAGCAGTAGAAGTGAAATAGTACATTTTGATACAGTGGAGAAAGTTTGTCATTACGACCGAGGACGAATTCACACGAGCCGTAGGCGAGTGTTTTATATGGATCTGAGTGCTGCTGATTGATACATTTTTACGTGATTGCTTAGCGCTCAGCCTGATACAATAAATGTAATAAAATATGGTGGCAACGAGCACGCGTACTTTTTCGCACTAGTGCGAAAAACAGTAAATAGTGTGCCTAAAAGCGGTAGGAATAAGAGCGGGTTTTCGAGTAAGTGTATTGAAATAGCATTTACCAGTACATACTAATTGACAATGTTGCTAATTTTTAGGAAATAGATGCTAATGAAAATTCTGAAACGACTATGGACACTAATAAAGTTGACAATATGTGTCAACTTGAACTATTCATGGTAATTATAACCATTGTGTTACGTACAGGGTGTAAATAAATAAACGCAAGACCTACTTTTAGAAATTCATAACTTGTTTTAGTTGTACTATATATGGTGATCTAATTGTATCAGTTTATATTGAAAGTCTCATATTTTTTCTCTAAACTTAACTCGTAAAGTGAAATTTTGTAAGTTCTGTTCTGTTCTTTTGTGGGTTATTTGTAAAACACTAACAACCTTGCAGGACTGTATTACTGACATCATAAATAACAATTTTTGTTCTATGGCTTTTTACAAAACATAATTCATTTACCAAAAATAACCCTTCAAGATTTCGTTGCTCTTTCTAACACACTTCAACTTTGTGTTTTGCTATACCTACGTCTGTATGACGCGACGCAAGCGCATCAAGCACCCCCGCTGCCCGATCCCCGCTCCCCTCCGCTATTGTACTATCGCTTGCTTCGCATATACTTCGTAATGTTTAGAATGTTCAATTAAAATATTTTTATTTTTGTATGAAAATCTGATGAACTAAAATATGATAAATTTTCAAGATAAGATAATAGAAAATCCGTAGTCACACGTTATTAAAGTGTTTCGGTTGGTACCTACAACGTGTGACTACGGATTTTCTTTTTGTTTTGTTCTTGTTTCTCCATTTACCTTGTTTATTCCAGCATCCTTACAATCTTGTTTCATAAGTTTTCGGCGTCGTTTTTTTTGTCGTTGTCGGGTTTTAGTTTTTAACTGTTTTTTATTTAAACAATTTTGGTGTTAAATTTAACACATGACTTTTGGTCCGCTAGAGGGCGTCGCTTTAAATTTGAGCAATATTTTGGAAATGTACAAGTGAAGCCCTTTCAAATGCTACCAAACACGGCGTAATTATCACCATTTTTATTTTTAACACATTACTTTTTGTCCGCTAGAGGGCGACATATCAAGTTTTGTGACACGTCACGTAGCCTATGTTCAGCGGACAATTAAGACGGTTCTAACGACACCTCATACGTCGAGTTCCAATAAGTAGATTAGGAGCTATGAGGGAACAGATGAACATACTCATATACATACATAGCCTGTCAAAATCATTACCCTCCTTTGGCTTTGCCGTAGTCGGGTAAAAAAAAACTAAATTGAATGTAAAAGTGGCTGTGGCTGCGGAGCAGGACCGGCATTTAGCCAAGCGTTTTTATCAAGGATATAATCTTCCAGTTTATAATACGCTTGTCTACATAGTGTGCGTTTAATGCAACCTTTAAATTTGGACTCATTTAGTTGTAGAATCTTAACTGGTATTTTATTATAAAATTTTACACAGTACCCCATGAAAGAACTATGTACTTTAGCCAATCTGAACCGAGGTTGATCTAATTTGTTCCTATTCCTAGTATTAAAATTGTGCCTGTCACTTATCTTAGTAAAAAGATGAATATTTTTCCGAACATACATAATGTTTTCATAAATGTATTGACAAGGGACCGTCAGGATGTTTATTTCCTTAAATAGTTCTCTAAGAGAATCGCGTCTACAAAGAGTATATATGGCTCTGATAGCTCTTTTCTGCAGAATAAAAATAGACTCTATATCTGCAGCCCGTCCCCATAGCAAAATACCGTAAGACATGATACTATGAAAGTAACTAAAATAAACTAGTCGCGCAGTATCCACATCAGTAAATTGACGGATTTTTCTGACAGCATATGCTGCTGAACTAAGCCGACTTGCCAGAGATGTTAAATGAGGACCCCATTTTAGCCTCGAGTCAAGCGTGATCCCTAGGAAAACCGTATTCTCGACGAATTCGAGTTTCTCCTTGTTCAATACTTGATATCTCGAAGGCTTTCGATTGGGTCTGGCACGAAAGCTTTATTGCTAAGCTTTCTTCCTTCGGTCTACCCACTGGTCTGTGTGATTGGATCGCAGACTTCTTGAGGGATCGATCCATCCGAGTGGTCGTTGATGGCTGCTCGTCCGGTCAAATGGATATTAATGCCGGGCAGTGGCGTGCCTAGGGTTTCAAAATAAGGCAAGCCCAATAAAATTTTAACCGATTTCAAAAAAAGAAAGTTCAGTTTTCGACTGAGTATGTAGGTACCTACGTATGTATCATCGCAATTTTCTCACAAACTACTGATTAGGTACAATAAATTAAAAGCCCAAAAGACAGTCATGAATTTCATATAAAATTATATCTGAGAATCAAGCACAGTTGTTTTCTATGACTAACATCGGGGGTTTCGTCAATAATAATTGAAACAAATTTTGTTTGCCTAACTTCGTAATCGATGCAAGTTTGCATCACATCGGCTACGGAATGAATAATATCGTTTTGAATTTTGTTAGATAAATAACTCGGCCCCGGTTTGTCACTTTTCTAATGCTGCATATGCTTTTCTAAAACGACATCGTATTTTGAAATTAACGAGACCAGTTCTAAAAAATTGCCTTTATTTTTGAATATTTAATTTCGTTATTTTAAAAAGTCGCTAGTTTATATTGTTGCTAAATCTTAAAAAAAGTTTCCAAACTCGTTAAAAATCTCCAAGATCTCACAACGTCGCTAAAACGGCAACACTGCAGAGTTGGCAAGGTGACAAGATCACGCATACGCGAGCAACTTCATACGAATGCAACTTCATACGAATGCCCGGCTTAAATCTTCCATACTGATCGATTTGTAGTCGCATAAAGTTCTAACTCGTTATACGGCACATCGCTATAAGTGCGAAAGTGACAGAGATAGTATTTGAAAGCCCGGTAAAAGCCGGTACGTGTAAGCGAGATAGATATAGCTCTCGCGTAGATGCTGCCAATGCGAAACTCTGCGCGCGCTGTGTGTGTGGCATAGGTAGATACTTTGTGTTATTTTGATAAGAATTAAAGCGCGCGAACTTTTAAATAGTTCGGGTTTGATATTGATTCTCTATCGAGCATTTTAGTAAGGCATGCCTGGCTTTTCTGCTTGTATGAAGGTACCGCCACTGATGCCGGGGTCCCTCAGGGGTCGGTACTCTCGCCAACACTGTTTTTGCTGCACATAAATGACTTACTTAAACCCGGTATCTTTGGGTATGCAGACGACAGCACTGTTGCCGAGAGATATGTGGCTGACGCACGCGCTAGTGGGTCACAGATCCAGTCATCCCGAGAGGCTATGGTTGAACGCTTGAACTCGTCCTTGAAGGCGGTCTCCGATTGGGGCGATGCCAATCTGGTCAATTCAATGCAAGTAAAACCAAGCGTGTCTTTTTTCCGCTAAACGGAGTCAATTCCACCCGGCTCCATCTTTCCGAGGTGTGACCGTGCCAATAACCGACCATCTTGATCTTCTTGGCGTTACGCTGACGTCAACTCTCAACTTTGGGCCATACATCGAAGTAAAGGCTCAACTGGCAGCAAAAAAGCTGGGAATCCTCGCGAAGGTCAGACGGTACTTCACGCCGGAACAGCTGCTAAAACTTTATCAAGCGCAAGTTCGATCGTGTATGGAGTACTGCTCTCATCTTTGGGACGGGTCTGCCAAATACCAGCTTGATGCGCTAGAGTCGATTGAGAGGCGAGCCAAGAGGATCATTGGCAATGATGCACTTGTTGAGTCGAAACTCCAAAGCCTTGGACATCGCCGCCGAGTTGCTGGCCTGTCGGTTTTCTATCGTTTACATTTCGGGGAGTGTGCACTGGAATTGCACAATCTAATTCCGCCAAGTCCGTTCCATCATCGGACCACTAGACGTACGGTGTTGCGCCACCGGTACATGGTGGACATCCCACCCATACGCACAAAACGTTTTGAGAACACATTTATTATGCATACAGCCAAGGAGTGGAATTCCTTGCCGGAGTCTGTGTTTCCTGATAGCTACAACTTGGGGGTCTTTAAGTCAAGAGTGAATAGGCTACTTCTAGGCAAGCGTGCTCCATCGTCGACCACATTATCGCTTGCCATCAGGTGAGATGGTGGTCAAACGCGAGCCTATCATTAATAAAAAAAAAGAAGCTTTTATCGCTTTGGAAAGAGGTAGTGTGAGTCCATCAGGTATACCATCAATATCAGTAACAGCTGATGCTGCTTGTATACTTATTCTTCGACCTATTTCCATCTTTTTGTTATCTCGTCGTGACATTTCGCGTACGTATTTTGTTTAATTATTGGTAAATCTATGGAAGTCAACAAACAAAATATTTCTGATTTCTGAACAATTCCTTTTAAATACGGGCAAATTCCAATAAAACTCAGTAATCGTCAATACGGCTTTCGCCGAAATCGTTCAACTGGGGATCTTCTAGCGTATGCCATTCACATCTGGAGAGAGGCTATCGAGAAATATGGAGAAGCACTTGCAGTCTCCCTTGATATCTCGAAGGCCTTCGACAAGGTCTGGAACAAAACTCTTATTGCTAAACTTCTTTCCTTCGGTCTACCCACTACTGGAGTCTGTCTGATTGGATAGCTGACTTCTTGAGGGGGTCGATCCATACGAGTGGTTATTGATGGCTGCTCGTCCGGTCAAATGGATATTAAAGCCGGGGTCCCTCAGGGGTCGGTACTCTCGGCAACACTGTTCTTGCTGCACATAAATGACCTACTTAACCTTTTGACGTGCGTAATTAGAGACACAATAGTAAGACAATGGCTTCCGGGCGCCGGCTACCGCCTGAGCGTTAATGAATTAAACCCGGAACCTTTGGGCATGCAGACCACAACACTGTTGCCAAGAGATACGTGTCTGACACACAGATCCAGTCTTTCCGAGAGACTATGGTTGAACGCTTGAACGCGTGCACTAGCTTCTGACGTTTTATAAGTGCCCATGTAGGCCTATGTGAAATAAAAAACTTTTGACTTTGACTTTGACTTTGAACTGGTCCTAAGGCAGTATCTGATTGGGACGATGCCGATCTGGTCAAGTTCAATGCTGCTAAAACCCAGGCGTGTCTTTTTCTGCTAAACGGAGACAATTTCGCACGGCTCCATATTTCCGGGGTGTAACCGTGCCGATAACCGACCATCTTGAGCTTCTTGGGGTAACGTTGTCGTCTACCCTCAATTTTGGCTCTTATATCAAGGCAAAAGCTCAGCAGGCTGCCAAAAAATTGAAGATCTTAGCTGAGGTGATTCGGTACTTTACACCGGAACAGACAGCTGCTCCAACTTTATCAAGCACAAGTTCGATCGTGTATAGAGCTGTACTGATCTCATCTTTTAAATATTAAAAAAAAATATATATCTGTTTTTAAAAATACGGTGATGTTCTTATTTATTTTGTTTGCTTTCCTTTTTATTCCGATATTTTTTGTTCAATTCTAATACTTGACATTGATAAATATATTTTTTTACACTACCTGCTCGAGAATGCCCTTTTATACGTCATACAACCATCACTTAAAACAAGTCATTATGTCCCTAGGGAGATAATGCAGTATGGGCGATCCCTAGGGAATAATGAGATTTGAATTTGGAACGTGAAAAACCGTCAGCATTATGTGAATTAAAATGTAGTGCATCAAACAAGTTTATTCAAATTTCAAACTGGCCACTAACAAAAAAAAAACAGAATAAAAAAACTTTCTAAAAAAAAGTAATGAACAAACGGGAGCGATAGAGAAAATTTAAATTATAGAATCTTTGAGTAGTGAATTTTGTTTGTTTCAAATCTCAAAACATTTTGAGTGATAGTTAAGATTAACTCGTAAATAATACTTACATATATTTCTCTATTATATGATTTGTTTTACTAAATTTTCTTTTAATTATCTCACAGATGGTGTAAAAAGTAGAGTATCCAACACAGGGATAAAGCTGTCTTTGTCTTGGGCGGCTTGAATTCCTCACTTCACTCAGGTTTCTTTATTAACTCCCTCGCAGTGCTCGGGAATTAATTATATAAATCCCTCACTGACATTCGGGATTAAAATTAGCAACCTTCGTTTTGTTCGGAATTCAACATGCCGCCCGCGACTTAAAGACACTGCTTTATCCCCTAGTCACATAATCTACTTTATGCAATAACGCAATGAAGTTTGTGAAATGTATTATTTTTATTGTATTTGCTGCGAATTTTTTGGTATATATGTAGGTCTTTTTATTTCCTTTTTTTACGTAGTTTTTAACGATGACCTCAACTTGGTATTGTTTTGTCAATTAATTAATTTCTGAGTTGAGCTATACGTTTACTGACAAATGCTTGCACTGACTGAACAGGTACACTTTAACACGGTAATATTATCTATACAGTATTCCAACTTCATACAAACGGACGAAACGCGAGCTATACCTACGCGCCTCGATCTCGAGGTGCGCTCGGGATGCAGACAGTCGCGTCTGTGCCGCGCGATATTTTCAATAAAAATAAGTTCAAGTACATATTTATATATTTAATATGACGAGTAGGCTATATTGTGCTGTTTTTCATTCACATAAATATTGCTTCATTTAAAACCAAACATATAAATTGTAAAGTAGCTGCAGGTATCTATAACCAAGTAAAAGATATTCCTTTTTCTCCACCTTGTCCATGTTTCCCAAAACAATTTTTAATTAAGCTTTAGAATGCGGATTTTTGTACTTTAAAATTTAATAATAAAGCATTTCGTAGGTACGTCTCAGTCGAGGCGCAAATATTTTTCGGTCGCAAATATTGAACACTTCCTATTCAATTCACAAAGTATTTTATTTGTTTATATAAAAAAAGTATATTTACAATCACAAAACTAAATGGAAACACAAAGTAGGCAAATGTAATTAAAATGCTGGAGGCGGGCAGCCATAGTGCGGGCAGCCCTATCGCATGTTTACGTACCGCGCGGCTGTAGGCATTTATTTCGAAGATACGGCCGAGTTACAATACTGTATAGATAATATTACCGTGACTCTAATCTGTATGGTTCCATCCTCAAAAGAAGATCTCAGACACTAGTATACACTGTCCGCATACACCTTTACCGAGATTACATATCTGAATTTTAAAAGAGATATCTCGTAAACTTAATTTTTTTTGACACATGGAAAGTGTTTTTTTACAACTATTTTACTTAAATAAATATCATTGTATCATCGTTTTGTATTTATCATTTAGTTAATTGTCTAAATGGTTTAACATCCATCTAACACAAAATTGAATAATTTTGGTGTGAATTGTGACAAATATAAAATATATACACGTTCCAGATTTTTATTTACAAACCATACTTACTTTATAATTTTGTAACTCAGAAAAATATCTTATAGAGGATCAAAATTGTTTGAGCGGCCACCAAGCTCGATTTTTACGCGTGTGTGCGTGTAGCTGCATGCACGATGCACACAAACATAACATTGCAGCGAATTTGCCTAAACTCTAGCGAGTGAATTTTCTGCACGGCCTCTTAACTGCCGCAGAGAAAAAATAATATTTACCTTGATTAAAACCCGCTTGAGTTTCAAGAACTTTCACTGAAGTTCATGAATAAACCCATATTCGATAAAGAGTTGTTCGATATACCTTTAAAAGATAAATGATATTTATTTTGCAAATAGGTTTTAAAAAACACTTTTACACATAATGTTTTTGTCAGTTTAAACTAGCCAGAAAACACCAGCCGTATTTCCTAGCTGACTACCCTGAGAAGAAACACCGAAACAAACTCAGGGGTCAAAATCTCTTTTAAAGTCCATACAACAAATATTTAATGGTAAAATCACATGAGAACCATGGAGATTGGTGTCTGAGATGGTTTTTTGAGGAAAGAGCCACACAAACTTGAGTGGACCTGTCCATTCAGTGCAAGCATTTGTCAGTATTCGTAAAGCTCAAATGAGGACTGCTAAGGAGCTCAACGACTTGATGAACAATACCAAAAAAGGGACATTTGGGTAGGCCGCAGATATACGTTAAAATTACTGAAAAGAAAAAAGAAAGAAAAAAAAAAACAATCCACATAGTCCTCACATTCACAACAATAAAATGAAATATATAAAATAAAGTTTTAGTTAAAGTTTACAAAAAGTAATACTTAACGAAGTAAATATTTAAGTCAAACATTAAAAAAATGTCATATTGCAAAACAAAAATAATATATAATGTCAAATTGCAAAAAAAAGTAAACCTTTATGTCAAATCGTAAAAGGGAAAAACGCACAAATGAAAAAAAATAAACATAAGAAAAAAGTTGACAATTGTAGTGCGTACTGGAGCCTGATCAATCCCAAGCCTTTTCGTATTTAAGCTTTTTGGCAAAGTTTTCGCTTTACAAACGATTTGAATTTAATATGGCTTAATTCTTGAATATAACTGGAAAGTTTATTATAAAAATGTATACATTGGCACCTGAATGAATCCCCTATTTTTTTTAGCCTTGTTGCAGAAACTACAAATTTGTGTTTGTTCCTAGTATTAAATTATGAATGTCACTGTATTTTTATGGGCATACAAAATATTCTCGTAAATATACTGTGAAGATACAGTCATTATTTTGATATCTTTAAATTTATCTCTCAGGAAGTATCTGGGACTTAATTTATAAATTGAACGAATAGCCCTTTTCTGCAAAACGAAAATTGTCTGTTACAGTAGAATACCCTACGCCATGACACTATGAAAATAGCTAAAGTGAACAAAACAGGCTGTCTCTAAATCAGTTAAATTTCAAATTTGTCTAACAGCGTATACATAATTATATCTTACCTAATAATTGTGGAAAACGAACTACGAGTAAGTAATCCTCGATATCCTAAAACATATTTTACTAACGAAAGCCTGTTTCTAAATCTCGTGTCAACTTGTACAGTGATGGGCTGCTACAGGGTTTCATTCTCGGCCCTAAAAAGTCCAATACATATAAGTATGTAGGTTTAGTTGGACTTTTTAGGATAAATAGTTAGGTACCTACTTATGTTACGTGTCGCCACGTACACAACATGTAGAATAATAAATGCATATCCTGAAAGTAATATGTTCAGAATCGCCTATGAATCGATTTCAGTTATTTTTTATGAAGAAATAATTTAAGAAAAAAGAATTACCTAACTACTTTGTTCAATTCTTAAGAAAAATTGATTGCATCACCAGCGTGTTTGTGTGTGGTGCGTAGATACAAATATCGATGCGATACCAATGTAGTGCGATGATGCTGATATTAGTTGAGTTGCCTGTAACCGAAAATTTATTAGAATAACTGATATCTTAAAAAAAAAACATTACCACAGTGTATAGTAGGTATAACTTAATTTTCTAATTGGGGTGTTTCAGGGTGTGCCTAATTTTTCAGTTACATTTTGCATCCGTAAAAGTCACGCATTTCACGAAAATTCATGTATTTCATCTAGGTTGTACCACAGATCATTATAATCCAGTTTAAGTAATGCTTTTTAGTTTTTATTAATAGCAAACGTTATGATGTGACATCTGCCGGAACTTTACTGAACTTAAAAGAGTCTGAATCACGCTCTACGGCTCTACTCGCTCAGCTGATGAAAGTGTGCTGAAACTTCTGCTTTAGTTTTTCAAGATGTCGCTTACAACATCATCCTGAAAAGTGGAAATTCGTGACCTTGAACAGGGAAAGAAAGTAATTTAACTTTCGAAGCACCTAATGCTGTATTTTTTTTTATTCTAGGTATTTTTTTTAGAATTAACCTAACTTTTTTCTTTTTTGTTCGGTGGACAGTAGATAGGGACCAATTTATTATCTCTCTGTATAAGTAGATACCAACATTGCTTACGCAGTTTGTTTTAGTTAGTATCTTGCAGTAGACATAGATTAAACTAGAAAATCATCAAAATAGATAATTATCTACATTCAGCGATTTTGTAATCATCCGAGCTCTTTTCAAAGTAATCTTTAGCCACATACATAATTGCTAATGGTAGTGCAAATCCTATCGCAATTAAGTATTATACCTACGTAAGTAAGTACTTATCTAATGACCGCTAGATAAATATTAGCGTTTAAACAACAGGGGTAATCAAAGCTTGTTAAATACTACTGTTATTGGATAATGTAGATGTAGATAAACAAGCGAATCTCACGTGTTACTCTTTATCAATGTTATCTGTGCCAAATGTGTGTTTACTTCGGACTTGCTGACGCTTCTGATAGAACGGCACATTTAAGTTTACGGGCTTGTTTTCGATGAGGTATCTGGCCACATGTGTTCAAGGTTCGTCAAGTTCATTGATTGATGTTCACGTAAGTGAGGCCGGCTCGTGGTGCGCTCGGCACTCGAGCACTCCGGAGACCACGAGGCACGGTGCCGAGTCCGCTCACTTCGCCACTTCAGTCGGTCGGCGCTTCGCCTGCTAATAGTCGTCGCCGTCGTCGGTCTCCGCTCCGCTTCTCGGCCCACACACGCACTATCGATCGCTTCATTCACAATGTTTTGAAATACTCTCACCACTAAACAAACCGGCCTTTTTGGTGCTACACGTAAATAAAATCAATATGTTTCTTACGAGAGACTAACTATTTTTACTACGATTTTTAAACTTAGTGAACTCTTGGAACATTTTTGAACAGTATTATTTTATAAAAGTTTTCGTTGTAAGTGAATAGTACAATTTCAACATGAAGGATAAGAAAAAAAGGTAAGTTCAAATTTTAGTTTTCAGTTCACTACATAATTTAGTTCACAATTAATTACAAGCTATTTTCATCCCGAATACAGCGCAAATTGTTTGCTGAATGAATCTGCGTGTAGTAAACTACCAAATAAGATGAGTTTAATTCATGAATTGCTATTGATACCTATCAACTACGAGCAAATTAAGTCATCATTGTTTCATAAACTAACTTTATAAAGAGAATTAAATTGACGTATAACCTAGGTATGTAGATTCGTTGAAAACACTTTCATAGCCACACAATGTCGTTGTTCGGCTCTTTCTTATTTAAAATGCAAATGTAATCAAAGTGTTTGATTTGATTCATTAAATGAATAGGGTTCTACGTCCTTACTCGAATGATCAAGTAAATAGTTGGTGCCTTCATTAGGTACGTAGCTAACCAACTAGGTACATATCATCTAGACATTTAAGCAAAAATTACATCATCAAAATATTATATAATAATGAGGAATTAAAAGTTTAAAACGAAACACATACACAAAAGCATTTTAATTTAGTGAATAAACTTGACATCTTATATTCTCCAATGTCAATAGAAAAGTGGACAGGCAACTTTAATAGGTCGCAATCACAATGCTATTGCAGATCTGATGAGGGGGCATAACTTATAAGCCTACCTACAGGCCAACAGTTTATAATAATAGCTGCCAGTAATGACATGCACGAGCAGCACGCCATATTTATTTACGAGGCTTGTTTCTCTGCCATAAAACGCTAGAGCAACAAAAACGTTAGAAATCGCGGAGATTGCGCAAACTTTTGCTAAGTCATTCTCGAACTCTCAGTAGTCGTATATGCAAAAAACTTTCTATTCGCACGAAAAATGTTAAATTGTAATTATTTAGTCTGGCTCCAGGCAGAGAGAACGCTTCTGGTCTACAATGCCTATCGCAAACAATAGGTAGTTGACTCCTCATTGACTTATACACGCATCACTGATCGAAACTTGGCCTTATTGTCTGTCCTTATTTTTTTAATTGTTCGCACTGACACGTTATTCTAGGACTATTTACAGAAACAAATGTTAGCAGCATTCATACTATGCTTTGAATTCACTCCGACCTTGATAAAAATGTTTGTTGCTAGCTCTATAGAGAGCTCCAAAAACCAGCAAATTCAAGTCGATCGAGCAGGTAAAGATTTCTTAAACGCTATCCCAGCTTCGCTGCCTGTTGTAACATATTTTTTGTTTCTTTTGCTTTTGTACCTTGGTTTACCAAACTACTATAGGAAGACATTAAAATAAAGAAAGACCGAGATCATAATAACAGCGAAAAGGTAAATTAAACCGAACCAACTGTAAACCCACACTTACCTGCGTACGTTTCTGATACATTCTTTCCCCGAAGCAAATAATACAAGTCGAAACGTATTGTATCAGGGATAATAAAAAGTAGGGTCGAGGAGATAAATATGACCGAACCGGTTTTTCATGTGTCATTTTAAGCGCGAGTAAAAGATACAGGAAGACCTCGCCTCGTTCATAGTATGTTATTATGTGTGATAAACTTTGCTGGTTTAGAAAATACGGACGCAATTTAACTAAACAAAACTAAATCGGCAAGGAATTCCTACTTGAGTGCGATAACTGTATCTATCATCGAATTTTCTTTCTTCGAAAACCTTTTAGCGACATCTCATAGACGCCTTGTTAAATCGAAGTCTATGTACTGCGATATTTAAGATTGTTCGAAGTAAGTTTTCTTAAGTAACATAACATCGCAGTAACATTAAGGCTTCAAAGTATCATAATTTCGCAATAAAATTCGTTCGCAGTAGATTCAGTTTTTCGATTAGACGAAATATCGCAGTAACAAGACATCGATTTAACAAAGCGTTGTAGTATAGAGATGTCGTAGAAAGGTTTTCGAAGAAACAAAATTCGATATTACGGCTTTCGCACTCACGTAGGAATTCCGTCGGCAAACGCAGAAAGGTTGAAGCAGATAAGAATAGTAGATTATGTGACTAGGGGATAAAGCAGTGTCTACGCTAAGATTTAATCCCGAACGTCAGTGAGGCAGTTATGTGATTAACTCCCGAGCATTGCGAGGGAGTTAATTTAGAAACCTGAGTGAAGTGAGGAATTCAAGCCGCCCAAGACAAAGACAGCTTTATCCCTGTGTTGGATACTCTACTTTTTACACCATCTGAGAGATAATTAAAAACAATTTAGTAAAACAAATAATAAATTATATATTAGAGAAATATAAGTATTATTTAAAAGTTAATTTCAACTATCACTCTACATGTTTTGAGATTTGAAACAAACAAAATTCACTTAGATTCTTTTTGTTTAGAGACTCGTTAGTAACCACATTTTATTCTTTTTTTTTGTTAGTGACCAGTTTGATTTTTGAATAAACTTCTTTGATGCACGTACATTTTAATTGACATAATGTGGATTTTTTTTTTCAAAATAACGTTTTTTTTACACCACCTGCTCGATAGTGTCCTTTTATATGTCATACAACCATCACTTAAAGCAAGCCATTCTGTCCCTAGGGAGATAATGCATTAAGGGCGATCCATAGGGATTAATGAGATTTGAATTTGGAACGTCATAAACATTAAGTGAATTAAAATTACGTGCATCAAAGAAGTTTATTCAAAATTCAAACTGGTCATTAACAAAAAAAAAAAATAACAAAAAACGTTGTTACTGACGAGTTTCTGAAAAAAAAAGTAATGAAAGACTCGCGGGAGCGTTATAGACAATTGAAACTATAGAATCTTAAAGTAGTGAATTTTGTTAGTTTCAAATCTCAAAACATGTTGTGTGATAGTTACTAGTAAGATTAACTTGGTAATAATACTTAGATTTCTCTAATATATGATTTGTTTTACTAAATTGGCTTTAAATTATCTCACAGATGATGTAAAAAGTAGAGTATCCAACACGGGGATAAAGCTGTCTTTGTCTTGGGCGGCTTGAATTCCTCACTTCACTCAGGTTTCTTTATTAACTCCCTCGCATTGCTCGGGAGTTAATTATATAAATCCCTCACTGACGTTCGGGATTAAGATTAGCAACCTTCGTTTCGTTCGGAATTCAACATGCCGCCCGCGACTTAAAGACACTGCTTTATCCCCTAGTCATCAATCTACTATTGACGTTCCAAATTCAAATCTCATTATTCCCTTGGGATCGCCCTTACTAAATTATCTCCCTAGGGACAGAATGACTTGCTTTAGGAGGGTCCTTTTTCACTCGCCTATCGTCAACATCGAGCATGGCTTAAAAGCTTGTTACTTCATCTAACGCAATCCAACGCGATGTTTGACGAAATGGCAACGCAAAAAAAGAGAGATAACGCCTGAAAACTCTGTTAGCGTTCGGTAATTTCGTGATTTACTCGAATATTTTACAAAACTAGTTCCAGGATATACGTGTTTTTTTAAACCTTAAAAGTTTTTGAAAAAAATTGTGGTTATTCAGAATCTTGATTAAATTTGCAAGGCTTCTATTGTTATACTTTTTGACTTTTTTTTAATTTTTAAGTAAATTATGAAGTGTCAAAATTCATGCAAAATAGCAGATTTTCAGAGAAACACTGGATTAGTTTTACACAAATTTATAAATTGATTTCAATAAAAGCCTAGATAATATCCATAAGACAATAAAAAAACACGTATATCCTGGAACAAGTTTTGTAAAATATTCGAGTAAATGACGGAATTTACGAATGCTAACAGACTTTTCAAGCGTTATCTCTCTTTTTTCGCGTTGCGTTTTCGTCAAACATCGCATTGGATTGCGTTAGATGAAGTAACAAGCTTATATCCATGCTCGATGTTGACGATAGGCGAGTGAAAAAGGACCCTTTAAGTGATGGTTGTATAACATATAAAAGAGCATTATCGAGCAGGTGGTAAAAAAATTAATTATCATCACCTAGAGCTACTTACTGCAGCTGTGGCTTCAACCACTTTTAAGCATGGTAGAGTTATTAAGTCCAGCATATTTCGAATATGATTTTGTTTTTCGGGAATAATGACGCAATTGCACTTGGTCGTTAGCTCGTATTCGATTGCCTATGGAATTCGGACAAACGACTAAGTGTAGATGCACGGAGTCGAGTACGCCCGTATTCGAACAGCTTTCGTTTTGGTTACCCGACGCCGTGTTCCAGTAACCGAACGTGAGTAAAACCATGTAATTAATGCGCCCCTAAGTCAAAGATGAAACGTGTAATAGCTTATTAAAAAATTCTGTAAAACGTTTAATAAAATTTATGAAACTTTAAAATCTATGAAAAACAAATTGAAAAGTTATATTTGAATTATTCGAAAATAAACCAAAAATTGTGTTCAGTCTTAGGTTGCACGTTATTTCGTATACTTACTATAGGTGTATTCGAGCTGTTTTTCTTTCCTTCTTGTTCTATCTTTGTTGTCTAAGTTATAATATTAGAGCATAATAAATCCTGATCCAGAAACAGCGTATTGTCAGTGGCAACTGCAGAGATCATAGTCGTATTTACCCTCTACCACCTCTTTCTGTGTTTTTTTTTTTATATTTGTGGAATACTAATAAACCATTTATTAAATATAATTAACAAGAATAAAAGATATAACAATGTATGAATTTTTTGTATTCCGAATTATAATTATTAACAATCCGTATCAAAACAAAACCATAAAATATTAAAACAACTTTAATAAATTTCTACATCATGTTAATTATGTTGTTAAGGACTATTGTTGTTAACTAGCTTCGACCCACAGCTTCGCCCGCGTGATAGTAGAAAATTATCCCAAAGAAACATACTTCCGGGATTAGAAGGTGCTATTCCAGGACATGGTCCATTCGTGTGCCAAATTTTAAGCAAATGAATTCACATTCATTTGCTTAAAATTTAGGAGTAACATACATACATACAAACTTTTGTCTTTATAATATTATTGTGATTTAATTTTTTCAAAATTGAAGTTTCGTTCACGAGCAAGCAAATATGTCAAGATATTTCGATTTCGTACGGATCGACAGCGTCGTGGGTATTGTGTCTCATATTTATGGTGAAAACATAGTATTGATCCCTTGACATTCATGATGATCTAACTAGGTATTCCAAATTACCTGCAGTGTACCAAATATGCTGCCATTCCTCTATTTCTTTACTTTTTAATCCTAAGTTTGGAACTCCTGAATTCCTGATTTCTAGCAGATTTCTGATATAGAATTTAGTGTGCAGGTACAGTCTACATATAATAAGGTATAAGGCGGCTAAGACACATGTCTTGGAATATCACTTCTAATTACTACAAAGTAGGTAACTCTAAAAGGTCTAGACTTCCGATTTAAATCACAATGATAATCACAAATCACAAGAATTGAATGATGTTATTCATTCAAAAATATTAACCATGAATATCACAGTGAATCGATCCATTTGAAATTCGATTTGTTGTAAAAGTATAAAAACTACATGGTGTTGTAGTTTTTTTTTTATCTTCTCTATTCGTATTAATAATCGATTATTCAGATAAGTATAAAGCAAAGAAGTAGAGAAATAGCCAATGAAGATTTAATATATAAGCAAATATTTAGGTATGGTTTATATCAGAATATTCCCCTAGACTACTTTATGCGGAAAAATAGCCATAATAAACGTTGGCGGCGCGGTGACCTAAAATCTTATAGCTCGTCTAGTTTTCGTCCTTGTCCTATGTCGTATAAAAGCATTAAAAGATCTGGTGACAGGAAAAATCCTACTAAAACAATAAATAAAGCTATAAAAAGCAACAACCATTATCACACTCACAAATCTCCTTATTACGCTTTAAGGATTCGATCTTCATAAGTAGGGCACATTTTTTACGGTTATTTTACTGACTATCATTAATTTCCAAAGAAAGCAGTTTTTTTGTGTTGTGTTCAAAAGATCTCTTTAACATAAACGGCTTTAACGAATCAAATGCTTCGGCTGGATGGCTCCTACACCTTCAATGGCTCATAGAAAATAGTGTAACCGTAGTAGTCCGAACAGACTTCCGAAGGTTCCGTCAACTATACTGCGACTTATTGCCAAAAGTCAAACAATGTAGAAAAGATATATGATATGGAGTTAATAAAAAACATTTTCAGGGTTCCGTACCTCAAAAGAAAAAAACGGAACCCTTATAGGATCACTTTGTTGTCCGTCTGTCTGTCTGTCTGTCAAGACCCTTTATTTCGGGAACGTGTGGAGGTATCGAGTTGAAATTAAATCCATATACTCAGATCTGCGGTCCCTTGAAGCTGTGAAAAAATCAATTTTCAAAAAAGATACGGCCGTTCATGGCGCTAAAAAAAATGTATATTCCGACACTCAAGGGAATCAAAATGCATAGGGTACTTCCCGTTGACTCAGAATCCTAAAATTTGGCATAAAGCAAGGTCTTATAGCACAGGTATAGAAATAAATCTGAAAACAGTAAATTTGTTAAGTCAAAAAAAAAAAAAAAAATTTGCGATTCGGAAAAATCTTCGAGACTCCATTCGGGAATTGAATTATTTACATAGGAAAGTTTGTAAGGAACCCTCAGTGCGCGAGTCCGACTCGCATTTGCCCAGTTTTTTTTTTGGGTGGGAAACCATCAAATAATTTCTACTGCTGAAGGTGGAGCGAGAGGGAGTGTCAGACTTTTACTGACTGAAACCAGCCCGTGTTCCTTTAGTTGCTCTTTGCGTTCCAGGGTCGCGGTAACTTTCGAACAATCCTGCGACCCTGGCAGGTGATGACCATGGGTGAATGTTAGCGACGATATAAATTATAATGTTATATAAATACGTTATGTGACCCTATTACCTAGTTAAAAATCTTTGAGGATTACTTTAGTTAAACAATGTTTTGTTCCAAGGTTTTATAAGAACGACAATTCATGACATGTAACGAGAATATTTATTACCTACTTAATTTTTTTTTTATTAAATTTCACAATTTAATGTAAGTACATAATGTGTTGAATACATGTATAATGAATATGATACTAAAAATGATACTATAATAATACTGAAAATGATAAGGAACTTTAACAGGAAATCATTTTTGCTTCGTCATGTTATCCAAACCTAATGTAGGTACGTGTTGCAATACTTGATAAAATGACGTCATACAGACTGACAAACTGGTTAAACAACATAACTTGTTGTACTATAGTAGGGTGCCAAAATTAAATAAATCGAAATTAACACTGCACATTACACAAGTAAATATGAACTTGCAGTTATTTATGTTGACCACTCTGAAGTTAGGCGTTCCGAACTATGCGCCTACTCGAAAAAATAAGCAATACACATTCGCCATAATATAATTCTTAAAAAGAATTACTGCGCAGCCAATTATTCGAAGTTCAGACTGGTCGAGATGTTACGAACGTACTGTACTTTACTTAATTTATTTATTGTAATTATTTTAATTTTGTTTTGGTTGACCTTACAATTTGACTAAGTACTTATATTAATCTCTGACGTATTTTACTCATTTAACTTAATATAATATATAATATAATAATATATATATATATAATATAATATTCCACAACTATCACACAACGCCCTCTAGTCCCAAGCTAAGCAGAGCTTGTGATATGGGTACTAAACAACTGATAAACATACTTATATATTTCTAAATACATACATACTCGTATAAAGATAAATTACACCCAGACACAGAACAAATGATCGTGCTCATCACACAAACATTTGTCCTGGGTGGGAATTGAACCCACGACCTCTGGCTTAGCAGCCAGGGCCACTAACCACTACACCAACAGGCCAGTCAAACTTATCAAAATGTTTTTGAATTTGTACTCAAAAACATGTCTAAATTGGAAGAACACAGCAACTGCGTGTAAACATAACATCCAAAAATGTAATGTATAATGTAAATACAGCCGTTGTCCCATTTTACTTAATTGGCGTGGCGCACTCTGTTTTTTGATTCCATTTGCCCCTGGCAAATGTCAAGATCACTAATTAATCAATCCGATTGCAGCTCTGCTCATGCTACCAACAAATTGCTCTCCCACCATCGAAACCCTAAGCTGAGGTCCGTCCCCACAGGGGATAACCTTTGCGTGTAGGGGCTTTATTTTTAGATTTTGTTGTTATGGCTGGCAATATAAATTAACTTTTAATATCAAGGTAGTACTTACAGAAAATTTAAATTTTCTTAAGTTTTTTTCATTTTACAGGTCAGTTTCAGGTTCTTTGTTCGTTAAAATATATATATTTAGATAAGCGATCGTAACAATTATGGCTTTACTGGGTTATAATTATCGAAATCATCAATACAACCCTCTCAGTTAAGCTAACCCTATTGAATGACTTTTTCATGAAATAGCCATTCAATAGGGTTAGTTGATCTAAGAGGGTTGATCATAATTCAATAGGGTTAGTTGTACTGAGAGGGTTGATCATAAATTCAATAGGGTTAGTTGAACTGAGAGGGTTGATCATAATTCAATAGAGTTAGTTGAACTGAGAGGGATGATCATAATTCAATAGGGTTAGTTGAACCGAGAGGGATGATCATAATTCCGTAAATAAATGTGTAAGTATTATGGTCTCAAATCATACTTTAATTTAATTCATTAACGCTCAGGCGGTAGCCGGCGCCCGGAAGCCATTGTCTTACTATTGTGTCTCTAATTACGCACGTCAAAAGGTTAATGAACATACTGGGTATCTCATACTGACCTGCAAAATGCAAAAAACGATATTTGAATATTGCGGGCTTCCCTGATGACGCTTCCCCCTTAAGTTTAATTTTATATTAATGAAAGTCCTGTAAAACAAATAAGAACCTCATAGGTACGTTGACTTGCGATAAACCAATCATGAAAAAATCAAGCATCACGATATCTTTCACAAGATAATGAACGCTTCCGCCTAATACGAACGAGATAAAGATAAATCGAATTACATATGGTATATTATTACGCAAATAAAGAATCCATCTCACTATCGCATACAATAGATCAGTAGTCACCAATGACAGCACAGCTAAACTGTTATTATAAACATACATAGCTATTACGTAACCACATCATTCACCAACAGATTGGCGTATTCAAATGAAACGAGAATTCAACAATGTACAGTTGCTAAACTAAAACGCGAATAGAAGTAACCAACTCATATAAAACTTAATGAGAAAATTTTATAGCGAACACGGTTCGCCGGTAAAATCGGTACGACTCCGCTATAGATCACGTTTTCCACGTCATACATGGCATAACATCACGCCTGAATTCTCCGAAAGCGTACGCAGATGTACCATATGTAACACCCACATTTGGCTAGAATCGGAAACCCCCCGGTCTTTATAGTTTATAGGTATGTATTTGTATAAACAATGTTATAATAAGTAATATTGCACCTACCACAATTTGTATCTGCATCACCCAAAGGTTGACTGGTAGAAAATGCCTTAAGACATTAAGTCCGCCTCTATGCTCTTGTGTGCATAAAGAATAAAATAAATGTCCGGCAGACTACTCGCTGCGACATGAAAGAGATACCGCGGCCCTGGAACGCCAAGGACAACTGAAGGAATACTAGTGCGCTTTAGACACACACACACACACACTCCCTCTTGCTCCACCCAGAGAAGGAGAAATTATATGATAATTTACCACATAAAGAATAAAAAGGAAGAAACAAAGAAAGAAAAGAAGAAGAAAGGAAGAATTCCAGGTGGTAAATGACAATAATATCTACTTTACACGATCCAGGAATCGAACCTAGAACCTCATGCTCAGCAGTAAGCGCTTGTAATTATACTATACACCAACGAGGCAGATAAGTCAGTTTTCCACTTCGATGCTATGAAAAACATTATTCTCCTTTTTGAGCAATTGAGTAAAATATAGCAAACTGATCTTTAGAACCACTCCATAGTGTAGAATACTAAGGTAACTAATATTGATTTTTCTACAAAAATAGAATACCGATGACGCAAAGCTGAAGAATTTGTCGATTCATGCCTTTACCCCAAATTTGCTTACATTGGTCACAAAACTTGCATGCAGTAAAAGATAGATGACTCGTATATTTATTTCATAAATAATCAGATATCAATGACAACACGTAAATGCTTCAAATTGGTTGTTATCGTATCGCAATGTCAATCAAATCAAGTGGGTATTTTACATCTATTATTTTAAAATCGTGATTCTCGTCTTGGGGCTCAAAAATCAATGTCCTGCTTTCAATATAGTGTGTTAGTACGACACACTTTTTTGAAAGAGCCTTTAAAATTAATAATAATAAATAAATAAGTATGGCAGAGTAAGGAACTCCACGGACGCTTTTTCCGGGCTCTTCATGGACCCGATGTAGATCAACTAGCGTCCGTAGCCTGGCTGCGCGTCGGTGACCTCTTTGGGGAAACCGAAGGTTTTGTCTGTGAAGTTATTATAACGAATAACTACCGGAGATTTATTGTGAAGGGCGGCACGGTTGACATTTGTCGAGCATGTCACCGACCGGGTGAATCAATCCGTCACATTATCTCTGGTTGTTCTCGTCTAGCTAACGGGGAATACTTGCATAGACACAACTGTAGCCAGGATTATCCATCAGCAACTTGCTCTGAAGTACTCTCTTGTGTAATCAGAGGTGCCATACTACAGATCCTGCCCGACCCAGTTCTCGATAATGACGATATCACGCTGTACTGGGATCGGTCCATCATCACTGACACTAACTATTGTAGCCAATAAGCCTGATATAGTGGTGGTGGACCGAAGAGAGAGGCGTGGCGATGGTTGACATATCCGTTCCGCATGACGAGAACCTCGTGAAAGCCGAGAAAGACAAACAAATCAAGTATATTGATTTGGCTCGCGAGGTTGTTGACATGTGGGATGTAGACTCGGCGATCATTGTACCGGTAGTCGTGTCAACCAATGGCTTAATAGCCAAGAGCCTCGACCAACACCTTAGGAGGCTCGCGTCAGGCGGCTGGATCAAGGGCTTGATCCAGAAAGCGGTACTCCTGGACACGGCTCGTATTGTTAGGAGGTTCCTTTCTATGGAGCCTTGACCGCCGGTAGCTTGGACCCTGTTCCCGATACCGGTGGGACACTATTTTTTATATCTTCAAATGTTTTTTTTTTATTGAAATATTTAAAAATATAATTTATATGTTATATTAATGAATAAACATAATAAAATTCCACAACTATCACACAACGCCGTCTAGTCCCAAACTAAGCAGAGCTTGTGCTATGAATGCCTACTAGACAATTGATAAACATTCTTATTTCTAATCTAAATACATACATAATTCATATAAATTACACCCAGACACAGAACAAATGATCGTGCTCATCACACAAACATTTGTGCATGCAAATAAGTCCTAGATATGCATGCAATCCTGAAGTTGCCATGATATTTTGTACATTTTCGCGCATTCAATGTTACCCTATTCCGCAACAATGCCCGGTATGGTAAAATGTCAGCTCTCCAGTTCGATAAATGTCAAGGACGGTATTAAATAGAATTTCTTCGTCTCGGAAGACGAAACTGTCGCTTCCTTAATGTCACTTTGAATCATGATAATGTATAGGTACTATCTTGTTGTCAAATAATTGATTCAATTCAATTCAAATATTTTTATTTCACATAGGCCTACATGGGCACTTATAAAACGTCAGAAGCTAGTGCACGGTTCAAAATTGGTCGTTTCCTATGGAGAAGAACAGGCAAGAATATGAAGAAGAGTTGGACGTTGGACCATGGCAACGTCCAACTCTTTAAAAAAATGGTTTATGTTACAATATTTCCATATTACAGTATTAATAGATAATTATCTAAGGACAGTGTAGAGTTGTAGACCATTAGTCAATATTGTACTTACCCAGAAGCAAAAAAAATCATAATAAAAAAGTAAGACATAATAGGAAGTAATCTAAGAATTCGCGGAGTTTACAGTGTTCTCACAATCACTTAGAAAAGAGGCTATATAAAAAAAAACCGGGCAAGTGCGAGTCGGACTCGCGCACTGAGGGTTCCTTACAAACTTACCTATAAAAATAGTTCAATTCCCGAATTAAGAAGATTTGTCCGAACCGCAAAAAAAGTATTTTTTGTGACGTAACTACAAATTTACAGTTTCCAGATTTTTCTCCTACACTTGTGCTATGATACCTTGCTTCATGCCAATTTTCAGGATTCTAGGTCAACGTTAAGTACCCTATGAATTTTGATACCCTCGAGAGTGTCGAAATGTACGTTTTTTGCGACATAAACAAAAGTTTGATTTTTTTACAGCTTCAAGGGACCAAAGACTTGAGTATATGGTTTTAATTTCAACTTGGTATCTCCACGCGTTCCCAAGATAAAGGTTCTTGACAGACAGGCAAACGGACGGACAACAAAGTGATCCTATAAGGGTTCCATTTTTTGCTTTTGAGGTACGGAACCCTAAAAAGCAAGAAAAAAAATAATTACAACTATCAATAAATGAGATGTTAACAAAATAAATTACCAACGAATTTAAGGTGGTTAAGGTCTAAATAATACAAAAAAATATTGCAAAAGCAATGTGTTAGAAAAAAAAAGTATATATTAAAATAGATGGAGCAGTCAATAGACACATTTACACAATATTAATGAGTTACCAGGGCGCCACATGTGCAGAAGCAGTAGATTACAAATCCATACTAACAAAAAATCATCATTTGGCACAATGAAATGCCAAAAACCGCTAATCTGTATGATCTTAGTCTGCAACTTACGCCTTTGCAATATTTAGCAATGATAACATTATTTGGTAAGAACTTAGTGCCCGGTTTAAGTACCTACTAATAAAACTTGGAATGATACGTGGTAAAACAATTTGACCAATTTAGAGCTTTATGACCGCTGTTGTAAACCTCATTTGGACATATTATTGTACCTTTATGATTAAAGCACCAAACAATATTTAATAAATGATAATTTAATAAATATTTGCATACGTTTATATGTTCCTCCAGTTGTAGGATATGTAAACAAGGAATTACAAATTAAACAATAAAATAAAATAGGGTACTTACATGGCAAAATTATATTTGTTTCAGCTTAACCTTTTGAGTGCGTAATTAGAGACACAATAGTAAAACAATGGCGCGTGATCGCCGGCGTTAATTCGGGGATCAACAGCTTAAATCCGCAGTTTTTCCTTAGTTACTCGAAAAATAAAGCTATAAACAGTCGGGTGGACACAAAATTCAATTCGGTTTTACTGCTCTTATGCCCGAACTTAAAGATAAAGCCAAATTACCTAATGATGCATTATTTAGCACATAAGACAACTCTTTGACAATAATTAAAGTGTATTTAAGGATAGCGTTTGGCCAACTATGCAATTATGAATAATGACTTAATGACAAAGCCCTAATGCCTAGCCTAGGATTGTTCGAAAGAATTAGTGTGGCCCTGGACAGCAAAGTGCAACTGAAGGAAGACAGGTGGGTTTTAGTCTAAATCTGGGGGCGGGAGGAGTCATCTGATGATTTCCCACGTAAAAACAGGGAAGGGTAAAAAAAGGCTTAACAGCATTGAGATTCGATGTAGATATTAGATATAGTCATAGATATCTGTGGATATAGTACTAGTGACCTGCCCCAGCTTCGCACGACTACCAATTCGGTATTTGCCTGTATATTTTTAACCGACTTCTAAAAAAGGAGGAGGTTCTCAATTCGGATGTTTGTATTTTTTTTTTTTTTTTATGTTTGTTCGCGCATAACTTCGTCGCTTGCCAACCGATTTGAAAAAATCTTTTTTTGTTGGAAAGGGTATACTTCCCAAATGGTCCCATAGTCACCAAGTCGGGATCTGATGATGGAATCTTGGCGAAATCGAGGGAACTCCTCAAATATTAGAGGCAATCATATAGAGTTTACAGTGTTCTCACAATCACTTAGAAAAGAGGCTATATAAAAAAAAACCGGGCAAGTGCGAGTCGGACTCGCGCACTGAGGGTTCCTTACAAACTTACCTATAAAAATAGTTCAATTCCCGAATTAAGAAGATTTGTCCGAACCGCAAAAAAAGTATTTTTTGTGACGTAACTACAAATTTACAGTTTCCAGATTTTTCTCCTACACTTGTGCTATGATACCTTGCTTCATGCCAATTTTCAGGATTCTAGGTCAACGTTAAGTACCCTATGAATTTTGATACCCTCGAGAGTGTCGAAATGTACGTTTTTTGCGACATAAACAAAAGTTTGATTTTTTTACAGCTTCAAGGGACCAAAGACTTGAGTATATGGTTTTAATTTCAACTTGGTATCTCCACGCGTTCCCAAGATAAAGGTTCTTGACAGACAGGCAAACGGACGGACAACAAAGTGATCCTATAAGGGTTCCATTTTTTGCTTTTGAGGTACGGAACCCTAAAAAGCAAGAAAAAAAATAATTACAACTATCAATAAATGAGATGTTAACAAAATAAATTACCAACGAATTTAAGGTGGTTAAGGTCTAAATAATACAAAAAAATATTGCAAAAGCAATGTGTTAGAAAAAAAAAGTATATATTAAAATAGATGGAGCAGTCAATAGACACATTTACACAATATTAATGAGTTACCAGGGCGCCACATGTGCAGAAGCAGTAGATTACAAATCCATACTAACAAAAAATCATCATTTGGCACAATGAAATGCCAAAAACCGCTAATCTGTATGATCTTAGTCTGCAACTTACGCCTTTGCAATATTTAGCAATGATAACATTATTTGGTAAGAACTTAGTGCCCGGTTTAAGTACCTACTAATAAAACTTGGAATGATACGTGGTAAAACAATTTGACCAATTTAGAGCTTTATGACCGCTGTTGTAAACCTCATTTGGACATATTATTGTACCTTTATGATTAAAGCACCAAACAATATTTAATAAATGATAATTTAATAAATATTTGCATACGTTTATATGTTCCTCCAGTTGTAGGATATGTAAACAAGGAATTACAAATTAAACAATAAAATAAAATAGGGTACTTACATGGCAAAATTATATTTGTTTCAGCTTAACCTTTTGAGTGCGTAATTAGAGACACAATAGTAAAACAATGGCGCGTGATCGCCGGCGTTAATTCGGGGATCAACAGCTTAAATCCGCAGTTTTTCCTTAGTTACTCGAAAAATAAAGCTATAAACAGTCGGGTGGACACAAAATTCAATTCGGTTTTACTGCTCTTATGCCCGAACTTAAAGATAAAGCCAAATTACCTAATGATGCATTATTTAGCACATAAGACAACTCTTTGACAATAATTAAAGTGTATTTAAGGATAGCGTTTGGCCAACTATGCAATTATGAATAATGACTTAATGACAAAGCCCTAATGCCTAGCCTAGGATTGTTCGAAAGAATTAGTGTGGCCCTGGACAGCAAAGTGCAACTGAAGGAAGACAGGTGGGTTTTAGTCTAAATCTGGGGGCGGGAGGAGTCATCTGATGATTTCCCACGTAAAAACAGGGAAGGGTAAAAAAAGGCTTAACAGCATTGAGATTCGATGTAGATATTAGATATAGTCATAGATATCTGTGGATATAGTACTAGTGACCTGCCCCAGCTTCGCACGACTACCAATTCGGTATTTGCCTGTATATTTTTAACCGACTTCTAAAAAAGGAGGAGGTTCTCAATTCGGATGTTTGTATTTTTTTTTTTTTTTTATGTTTGTTCGCGCATAACTTCGTCGCTTGCCAACCGATTTGAAAAAATCTTTTTTTGTTGGAAAGGGTATACTTCCCAAATGGTCCCATAGTCACCAAGTCGGGATCTGATGATGGAATCTTGGCGAAATCGAGGGAACTCCTCAAATATTAGAGGCAATCATATAGTGATTTATGTATTTTCATCGAGAACTTAAGCATTTACAGTCAAAAAGTAACATTTGATGAAGTGGAACTGACGAAGAAGACCAGAAATGGTCAACGGAACTTCATACTCGTATAGATATCACAATGAAGATACAGCGACTATGACAATACAAATAAATGAATAGTTCTAAATAGTTAGGTTGAAAATAGTATCATCGAAGTGATCTGATGATGATGATGATGGAGCCGGAAGGTAGTAGGCACAGGAACTTCATAATAAAACAATGTAACCTAGCAGTGTTTGAGAAATAGGCACTCTGCTTATAAGTGTATCGCAACTAAAAAGTGTGAAATAAAAACTTTTTACAAAAAAAAAATAACCGACTTCACTAAAAAACACTAAAAGGATCAAAATAACTTTAATTTCGGAAGTCGGTGTTAAATAAAATACAAATAATACCGAGAAACACCGACTTCCGAAATTAAAGTTATTTTGATCCTTTTAGTGTTTTTTAGTGAAGTCGGTTATTTTTTTTTTGTAAAAAGTTTTTATATACTAAACAACAAATAACACTAAAAAGAAAACTTTTTCTGAAAACAGCATCGAAATTGGTTATTAAATGAAGCAGCAATTAGCATTACAAATATTAGTGTGAGGAAGAGGGGGACGTGGTGGGAACATCTCGCTATCTCTTTTGTACACACGCAACATAATAGTGGTGATGTCACATTTCAGTTGTGTATCCTTATTCTGTTACTAGACAGTAATCCCCTTCCACCAGATTTGAAAGGTTTCTAACTTACTTAATACTGCACGGATTTGAAAAATTCTTTCTATTTGCGGTTTTGCATAAAGTTACCTTTTAATACAAATAATTAAAAAAATAATTGTCAAATACCCAATTATACACGCAAAATCATCTCAATATGGCTCCTTCTATTGTGCTTATACGTGGTTTAGGAGGGGTTAGCGGATAAACAGACCGACGCGGAATGGGACTTTGTACTATACAGAGATAGATACCGTACAGTTTACTCACATTATGCAACTTAGGTGTATCTACTAGTCCATATATAAACAAAGTTGCAACTAGCAACGTAGGTACCGAGGGGTTAAGGGTTAGTTCGATAACAATATTTTTATTACTTCTACGCCAGTCGCTACACTTGACTACAGGAACAAGACGTCAGGAATAAGGGCCCTGACCTGTGCTAGTGAGACAAAATGGTCTTCACCGTTTTCGGTTTTGCTATATATTTCAGACGAAAGTTCAGAATCGTTAGAGTACAGAGGTAAGTTGATCTTTATTTTGAACACAACACACTCCAATTTGTATAATTTTTGTTTTAAAATGATTTTGTTTGTACTTATGTCCCCCCTCAATACTTGGAACTCTCCTAAACGTCTGTAATGCGTAAATGCAATCATAATTGCAATTTTGAAGGTGTGAGCCTGGAGTTCTGTCACACACTTCATGAACCCAACATGGCATCTAACTCTCACAATGAATATATTGTTGCAATTATTGTTAGATACTCCTTTTTGAGAGAAATTATTTTATTTTTATATATTTTATTTATCTCAGGACCCTGAGGTCCTGGACCTTTGGGAGGCGTACGAGGAGCCGAAGCCAACTCGCAGAGGCCCTTTAGACAATTATAATGGAACATGATACCAACCGACGATTATCCCTGTACGCGCTATGCTAGTGCACCCAAGGACAACCCCCGGTTATTGAAAAACTGTTGCGACATATGGAGAACAAAGATAATAGGGCTATGGTTTTTGGAGTCTTAAGTGGACTGGTAACATGGAACTATGTCAAGACTATGGCCCCTGCCTGAACAACGTTATTAATATGCATCGAAAAAAGGCAGGGGGTGACTTGCACACTCAATAAATGGGCCCCCAATTATTTTTATTATTGTTATTTTCATTGTGACGACTGGTTTGTGGGACAGTTTAATGATTTGTGTAATAGGGCGTTGATTCAGTAGAAACTACATAGCAGTACTTATTGCAATATAGTATAATGAGTTATTTCATTGGCTCTCGTTGCCTAGGCAGCGACACATAAGAGCTTTGATCCAAGTTGTAAACAACCAGGGTACAGACGTCCGATTTTATTGTTATTGTTCGTTAGAAAGACTTCGTTTGTATACAGTCATTGATTGAAAGTCGCGGCTGCACCATATAATACATGTTTGTCATGCTACAGTTCTGAAGTAGGCATAATTATGTTATAACGATTCATCGATTCAGATGCATTCGTTTCAGTCAATCAGTACTTTTAATTAAATTGAATAAATAATTGATGGTTTGAACCTGGATCGTTATCTGTCTTCATGAGGCTAATGGTCCACTCAACTTTTCGCATTTCTAATTCGTTATTCATTTTCACAGTATAATTCTGGGTAGGATAGGTTCGCCTTTGCGCATTTATCCTTTTTTTGTATTTATATGTTTTTGTGAGCAATGCAACAAGTCAGGATGGATGAAATGGCGACAGGTCACTGGAACAATTGTGACCCACGGATGGCCCTCCAAGTTGAAGGGTAAAATCTACAAGTCCATGATAAGACCGCCAATCACACGCGCAAAATCGACCGCGATTTGATCGCGTGAATGCGATAAGGCCGCCAATTGTATGTTTTTTTTTTATATAAGGCTCATATGTATCATTTATTATCTTGGTGTACAATAAAGTAAATAAATAAATAAGACCTGTCATACTGTATGGATCAGAATGTTGGGCTGTGAAAAAGACGGATGAAAAAAGATTGCATGTAGCGGAGATGAGAATGTTGAGACGGATGTGTGGTGTGACGAGAATGGATAAAGTGAGAAATGAGTATATTATAGGAAGTTTGAAAGTGGCGCCAGTGACTGAAAAGTTGAAGGGGAATCGTTTGTCTTGGTATGGTCATGAAAAGAGGAGAAATGAAACGCATGTTACTGAAAGAGTTACCTATGAGTATACATGTGGATGGGTGGAGAGGGAGGCCAAAGAAAAGATGGATGGATTGTGTGAACAGTGATAGAAAAGAAAAGGAAGTTAGTGATAGCATGACGGTTGACAGGATAGAATGGAAGAAAAAAAACGTGTTGCGCCGACCCCAAATAAGACGGGACAAGGGCAGGAGGATGATGAGATGATGATTATGAGGTAAAAAAGAATACAAATTTAAGAATATTTGTTACTCACAAAAAATATTGACTTATCTATTATTCTGCTCATAGATACCATGAAAAATATGAAATTAGAATTTTGTACAGTAGCCGGTGGTAGTGCCTAATCAATTCGATTCACTTCGCAAAAGATAAAATTGGTTTCTACCTAAGTAATTAATTAATTTGCGGTATGTTAGAAATAAAAATAAGTAAGCACCTACTTATTTAATTTATAATGTTTTCTCAGATTTTTTTAAAGAAGTTTCTTTAGTCGATACTTGATACAAGCAGGGAGTCTTAGCCATCTTCTATAATTTTAATAATCTTTTTTAACTGCTCTTTAATGAAACAGCATCGTTTAGGTATTTGTTTAATTATCTTCTTTTTTCTACACGCTGAACCCAGTAAATAGATATTTTTTTCCAAAAGTAAAAGAAAATAGTACCTACACATATCTATCCACGTATCCATCTATTCACTTTATCATTATTCAGTTTATCTATCAGAAAGATGAGACTCGCGCACTGAGGGTTCCGTACAAACTTACCTATAAAAACAGTTCAATTCCCGAATTGAGTTACGAAGATTTTTGCGAATCGCAAAAATAGTTTTCTTTTTGTGACGTTTTTCCTATATTTGTGCTATGAGGCCTTGCTTCATACCAAATTTCAGGATTCTAAGTCAACGGGAAGTAGGTACTCGATGAATTTTGATTCCCTTGAGATTGTCACAAAATATACGTTTTTTGAGACATAAACGGCCTATCTTTTTTTTTCGTTAACTCAGAATTCTGATTTTTTTTCACAGCTTCAAGGGACCGCAGACCTGAGTATATGGTTTTAATTTCAACTGGATACCTTCACGCGTTCCCGAGATAAAGGGTCTTGACATACAGACAGACAGACAGACAGATGGACAAGAAAGTGATCGTATAAGGGCTCCGTTTTTTCTTTTTGAGGTAAGTACGGAACCCTAAAAAATTACATCATTCCTAAATGGATTGATAAAAAACCTGTCCATGAAATATCAATTTGATTAAAATCCCGACCTTACGTGACTAGATTGAACTTCAATAACCTCTTATTTACGCTTGGCTCGGACATTATGCCATTTGCAAATAAAAATAAAACATCAGCTGTGTTCGCCTTAATCTGAAAACATAGCACGAAACGTTCACGACTACTATAATTCGTTTGTGGAAATGTTGGTACGTAAGTACCTAATATTACTAAAGTGACCGAGTAGGTGCCTATTTCTAGTCTCAACATATTTTTTGGTAGGTCACCTTTCTCTCAACTAGCAGGCAAAACAAGTTTTATTTAGTTTATCGAAGAGATGTATCCAAGTGTCTGGCAAATTGGCAATGGATGATCATGATTACTAATACCATCCAGAATGACATATAAAAAATTAAGCTTACTAATTTAACGAATTTAGGTTGCTATATTACAAACTTTTGTTACTTGTTAACTGCCAAAGCCACCATAACTGCAAATTCATATTAGGGCATCGTTCTTAACTGTGCTGGGGACATGCACTGACAAACTATCAGTTTTTGCAAAATGACGAAAGTCTGGCAGTCACGGGCTCTTAAGCTATAATAAAAACTCGTGCGGGGAACCGTCTGGTCCGAGAATACTATATTTATCATATCAGCAGTGCTATTCTATAAGAATGTTTTGCGCCTTGAATGAAGCGCGAATCCTTGAGCGCAGCGCTGACCGCAGGGACGAAATCCAAATAGGTAGGTAAGTACATACATTGGATTTCGTCGCTGCGGCCAGCGCTGCGCTCAAGGCTGTTTTCTTAGAGAATAGAATAGAATACCAAAATAAGTTCTTACAAGTGGTCCATCTAGAGAGTTGCCATTAGACCCATTTTTAAGTTGTTGTTTGGTAAATCGTTGCTTCACTATTTCATCTTTATGCCTGAAGCAATGATTTATTAATTTATTTTGTTTTTGTCATCCTTGTGACACTAACATATAAGTTGATTTATTGTTACTTGAGTCTCGATCATAGATATAATAAATAATGTTTTTTTTTTACATTTTAAAATAAAAAAAAACGTTAATATTTTAAAAAAATAGTAGCCTACCGATATCGCGATTATGGTCCAAGCCGGTGGTTAGGGCTCCTGAGTAAAAAACTCCTAGCAATACGCGCCGTGTCCAGAAACTGTACTACTTTTTAGATCAAGCTCATGATCCAACTACTCAACCACAGCCTCCTCAAATGTTGGTCAAGGTTCTTGGCTATTAAGTCATTGACCGTCACGACTATCGGCTCAATAACTGCTGCATCCACCTCGCACATATGTAGGAAACCTTGCGAGTCTAGCCAAGATAATAATACTTAGTTTATCTTACTAGTCAGTAAACTTTAGTCTTGAAATCTCATAGAAATGGATATATTATCGTATGAATGATAATAAAGGTAGAAATAACTACATTGGGCACACGTGGGCCACGTACGCTGATCTGTACATTTTATATGGCAACTAGACTTGTAGAGCTACATTAAATCCACGCCACACGACGCGCCGCTACGTACAAATCAGGCGTAGGACACGACGTGTGCGTTGCTGTAATGTAGTTCTCGCGTTATTTTCCTGCATCTTATCCCCTTTTTCTTTTGCACAGTGATGGAGCCCACGAAGCTATGCTGGGCGAAGGCCAAGTGCCACAGATCGTTAGCAAGGAGACGAAGAAGACTGATGAGTACGAGGCCCTGCAGAGTTTCCTGAGAAGTATCAGTTCCACAGCCACGCTACCGCCTTACGTAAAGGGAGAAACTTACTCCTCGAAGAAAGGAGTCTTCAATCAGGTAAAAATACTTTTCTCTCCCATTTAATACAATGTCTTCGTTTCTACTTCAAGCTGACCTGTCGTCGGTCACTGGCAGGTAGTTAGAGTGGTTTTTGCTGCTCTTCCATTGTGTGTTGGCTCGCTAAATAAAGTAAAGCGAAGCAGCCCCCCTAGCCAAGTTACGATCGTTTCGTTTGCGTCGAATGCCTCGAGTAGGCCACGCTTCCATTGCTTTGTTCTGACCACGAGCGTTGAGATGACGTCAGAATAAAGGAATCGGAAGCGTGGCCTACTCGAGGCATTCGACGCAAACGAAACGATCGTAACTTGGCGAGGGGGGCTGTTCCAATAGATCTAAATGTTATAGAAAGACACAAACAGGCATGTAACTGTATATATATAATATAGGTATATATTTTGTAGTCAATAGTATTTTGCTTCAAGGAAAGCCATGTGCGAAATTGTTCTAGGAATAACATATGGGTTTTTTTTATTATTTTTGCATTATAAGGACAATCAACTAATAAATGCGCTTTATTTTCGAAAAGCTAAACGAATTTAAAAGTTTTTAACTTAACATGAATATCTATAGAATTTTGTCGGAGAAGGTTTATGTGTGTAATTAAAACATGATATTGTGTGGTAAGATAAAGCTAAGTCGTTACGGTTTATCTTAAGGAAGTCGTAAAGACTGTTCCTAGTGAAGGCAGGGTGGTTCTCTAACCTTGAGTGAAATAAAAGCAAAACTAGATATCTACTAATCTGTGTATAGGCAAAGTCCTAACTCACTCACTGACTCATCAACGCACAGCTCAAACTTTTTTTTTACGTGGGAAAATTATCCAATGACATCTCGCGCTCTTGGGAGGAGCGAGTGGGTGTGTCAGACTTTTACTGATTAAAAAACCCACTCTTGTTCCTTCGTTGCCTTTCATACCAGGGCCGAGTTTTCCTTTCAGAAGCAAACCCTTGGCCCAGTAGGCTTCGACCTTGCTGGGCCCCTGCGGTTTGATTCTCCTTGAGCCGCGTGAAACAGCACGCGCTTTCGACGACTTGCTCGCCGTCCGCAAGCCCGCGCCTTCGGTGGCCAGAAATCAGGGGATCCCGGCGGCTGGTGCGTGAGGGCCGCTCCCTCGCGCAGCCTCGTTCTTTGTTAGCATTACTGATTCGCAGAAGCCCAATCCCTTGGATTTAGAACGCTAAAATTAGGCACAGAAGTTTATTTTACGATGCATACAAAGAATATTTTCCAAAATTCTCCCCCTAAGGAGATGAAAGGAGTTCCATTTGTACCAAAAATAACTACGTAATAATTGTGTGCTATTGCGAATCTGAATCGAGATTGATAATTTTTTCTATTCTACTTCTAGTATTAAAATTATTCCTGTCACGTTAGTAAAAAGATGAATATTTTTCCGTGTGTACATTATATTTTCATATATGTATTGATAAGGTACCGTCACGATGTTTATATTCTTACCTAAATGGTTTCTTAAGAAAGGCGTGCCTCCGAAGATTACGAGTACCTATATATTACATCGCTCTGATAGCTCTTTCCTGCTGGATAAAAATAGACTCTATATCTTCAGCCCCTCCCCGTAGCAAAATACCGTAAGACATGATACTATGAAACTAACTAAAATAGACGAGCCTCGTGGTATCTATACATAAGTAAATTGAGGGATTTTTCTGACAGCATATACTGTTACAACTCGTAAGTCGGGACCGTTACCACTCGGCCACCACTGCTCGACTTACGAGTTGTAGGTCGCGGGTTCAAACCCAGCCAGGCGCATTACTTTGTGTAATTTATTTCATCACTAGTGCTCTCAAAACGGTGAAGGAAAACATTGTGAGGAAACCGCCATGTCCTAGAACCAAAAATTCGAAGACATGTGACATCCACCAACCCGCACTGGGCCCACGTGGTGGATTACGGCCCATTCCCTCTCCTAGAGAGGAGGCCTGAGTCCAAGCAGTGGGAACATTAAAAGGCTGACTAAGCTATGCTATGCTATATACTGCTAATTTAAACCGTCCTCACCCCATTGTAACCTCGAGTTGAGCTTGATCCCAAGGAAAACCGTATTTTCGACTTTAAGGTTAAGCTTCTCTCTGTTAAGTATTATATACCAACTATTACTTATAACCTTTTGGTAAAGCAAATCTTACGCACATCTTACGCACATAGTTTTTTGAACCAGTTTTGGACCTGTTGTAGGGTATATCGACCTTAGGTAATTTTGCTTCGTTCACGTTTCAATTTATTATGATGTAAAAGTTTTCCACAAGCCGACTTCGACCATCACATAGCTACCTCCCCTGCATCGTGTGTCAAGTATAGTATGACCTAAATGACATAGATTACGCAAAAGCGACTAGCGCAGGATGATCGGCGGAGTGCACCGGGGTTTACCCGATGGCTAACGTCGCGATTAATCCGCAATTTCTTATGGAGGAAAATGTTTCAGAAACCTCTTTACATTCTAAAGGTTTAAATACAACCCATCTTTGTTGAGATGTTTCTGTTTTTATAAAGAATATAACTTAAATGTTGAGTACAATCCACTTAGATCATTAATCAGGATGATCCAAAATACAATTGTATTTTGGATCATCCTGATCCAACTAGTAGGTAAGCACGGTTAGTTCTTAAGAACTAACCGTGCTTACCTACTAGTTACTACCCAAAGGTTGTCTGTAAAAAAATGCTTTTAGCAAAAAAATTGCCATTGTTATACACCTTATTAATTTTACCTACTGTCATTTTTTAAGGTGTGTAATAACTGTTGGTTCTACCTATTTACCAAAGTTAGAAAAAAAAAACCATATCAAACTACTGTTTAGTGTTTAGTCGTTAGCCTTGACCTTTACAACTAAATTGTAATTTATCATAACTTTTGCACGTGCAGCCTAATGTAAAATACTTCGCCAAGACTCAGGCGCATATTATTTTATTCTTTACTATATGTTCTGTAAACTCCACATTGCTGACATCCTCATTGGTATAGGTACCTATAATTTCATTAAAATTCACAAACAATAAACATTATGTTGAATATTACACGCATAATAGAATTGTCACATGCAGAAACAATTGAAAGTTGAAATAAAATAATGTAAAATATTGAGTCAATTCATCATTCTATAAATAAATATGTCTTATCATAATATATGACGCTGTCACCAAATAAAATCCCAATTTACGATTTTGCAAGATACTGAGACGTATCATTTCGTTCCTCAGTTTTCAAACACTACATTTACATCCATAAATGTATATCTATACCAGATTCGGAAACCGTATCTAACTGGATGGTTCAAAGTCAACCAACATCATTGCCTCACATTCGCTATTTAAATCCTTATTATTATAAAAAAGCCGACGATATTGACCTCAAAGTTTCTTCATTTGCATATGTATAAAGAGTGGACTATCCTTACTCCGCAGCTCCGGAATTGCAACACGTGCGAGACAGAGTTTTGACAATAAAATTATAAAGTAATTTGGTACTTTGATATTATAATATCCGCGAAAAGCAAAATCAGTCTAACCTTCTCCCAATATGGAATATGCATGCAATTTTTTTATTTGCTAAATTAAATCATTTTCGCTCTAGTAACATTATTAGTAAACAAATATGAAATAATTGTTAAAATATCTTCATCAATAACGAAATTATAAAGCTTCAAAGCTGCTAACAAGAAAAAAGTCCATGATGTGATTTATGATTTAAGACATCAAAGTTCATCACGCGCCCGTACGGTCGCCATGGAAAACGGCGTCGTGGCGAGACAGACAGATATAATGTGTTTATAATTGTTGTAAATGTCGTTTGCTTTTCTATGAATTTTGATATTGTTTTCGCAATTGGTATTCTATTTTTGTGTACACACAAAAAAAACTACAAAAAACCAAACAAACACACAAAACTGAACTGAACTGTGATAAACTGGTTATATATCAAATATTTTTTTCATGTAAGTATATTCCCTATTGCGTTGAAATCGACTTCCATTGTCCTATATTAGTATGTTTTAATGCGCTGGACTAGTTTAATTAGTCCAACGCACAGCTCATTTCACTACAACTATCTACGTTTTGGCAAAGGAGCTATTTCTCTGTAAAACTAAAAATAAGTGTTCATTGCATAAATATTTTTATTGAAATGGAGTTTTTACATTCCAAGCGCTTTTTGTTATGATTTAGAAACATTTATCACAAGTCACGATGTTCTAATGATGTGCGATTATTATGACAGTAGCAAGATTCACGTGTTTAGTTTTTGCTAATCCTATATATCCGTGTTTAAAAAAACGTTGGTATACAATGTTTTTAAACATGTTTTTGAATCACGCAATGTTTTCAGCTAAGATTATTTAAATAGATATTTTCTAATTGCTTTCAATATCATGATTGTTTTGTAGCTGATGTTAAAGTAAAAGGAACAAAAAGTGGACTGGATAAATATATACCTAATGTATATATTTATATACCCAAAATAAATTTGCTTGTAAGCTATTATTCCAAAAAAAGTTTGTAAATACAATACAGTATGCAGGTGCATCTGTAACCGAACTAGGTAAAAACCTGTATCTAGGAATACAGCGCTAAACCTCTCAGAAAATTATTTGCATACAAGAATTAAGCTAACGAGTACAGCATTATTTGGATTCAAGATGAAAAATAAAACTTCATCACGATAATTTCATCAGATTCAGATATGGATTTCATCATCATCATCATCATTTCAGTCGAAAGACGTCCACTGTTAGACATACGCGTGACCCTCACCAGGCTAATCGGTCCACCTTGTGGGAGGCCTTTCAACACTGCGTCTTCCAGTAGGTACGTGGTCGCCACTCCAGAACCTTTTGTCCCCATCGACCATCTGTTCTGCGTGCAATATGCCCTATTATATATGGCTTATTGCCACTCAAGTTTGGTGACTCTTCGAGCTATGGCGATAACCTTGGTTCTCCTGCGGATATCTTCATTTCTGATTTCATTTCTGATGTGATCACGCATGGAAACTCCGAGCATAGCCCTTTCCAATTTCCCTTTGCATGACTTTTTCTTATGAGGCCCATTGTAAGCGACCACGTTTCGGAGCCATCTGGCATCACTGGCAACACGCACTGGTCATAGACTTTCGTCTTGAGACACTGTGGTATATTGGACGAGAAGACCGTGCAGCTTCCCGAACGCTACCCAACCGATTCGACAATTGACCTCTTTCTCGAAGTTAGACCTACCCTACTGGACCGTCTGTCTGTCCCAGGTAAACGTAGTCGTCCACAACTTCGAGTGTAGAGTCTCCGATCTTGATAGGAGTGAGTACTACATGGATGTTAACCTTGACTTTAGTTTTGTCTATGTTCATTTTAAGTCCCACTCTGAGGTCACCGAGCATTATACTGAGCTCCTCCGTAGCCATGACAATATGACGATTTGAATTTAACGCCTGAATATCTTAGATATAAGGTTGAATACGCGCCCTAACAGTAGCTGAACGAAAGACCCCCAGCTCTCAATCTTCGTTTCTAATATATTTAAGAAAATGGTAATGAAAACAACATTTATCCCTATATATACCTATTTCCTTATACATATTATATTATCCTTACATAATAATTATTATAAAACCAAGTGAATCACTAAGCCTTACATTTTATTAAGGTTGTCTGGTAGATATCGCTGTCAGCCATAAGACCGCCTTTGTACCCATAGATTTAAGTTAGTTACTATTTTGGTGTACAATAAAGTTTATTCTATTCTATTCTAAGTCTGTCTATTAGGGATAAACTCAAAAACTACTGAACGGGTTTCCAGGTGGTTCTACCAATAGACAGAGTGATTCATAAGGAAGGTTTAAATGTACAATACATACATATTATAGAACATTTTTATCTACTATTTGTATGTGTTGTGAATTTTAATGATTTTGCTAATGCGGGTCGCTAGTTGTGTAAATATGTAGTACTGTCAAGTGAGACAATGTAGTAAGATGAATGAGGAAACTCGCATGTTCGCAGTTATCAAACCCCGCGGCCAATGCGACCATGGTCAGGTACCTACTGCTGCTATGCGGATAAACCGAGCTAACCAACGAATGCGGTTGACTTTCAGCTAACACATCGAATCTCAATCTTTTTTATTTAACCTACTTTTTAAAAAAATAAAGTATAATAAATTTATTGTATTAAATCTATCATGTGTAGGTACATAAAAAACTTCAATAATTAACTAAACTAATTATAATAAAAACTAATTATGAACATAAATATAAAAACACAAAGAGTCGTCGAAGTAGGTACTCCTCCACATCACTGTCATCCGGAAATGTGCCCAGAAGACTAGCAGCTAACTTATATCAGCACCTTTATATACATATGTCACCGTAAAGTTGTAAATACTTTTAGATTATAATCTGTCTCGTAAGATTGTAAATTATCGAATAATATGAACAACTTAACGCATTATTTTTCGATAGATTACAATCTATCGATGTGAAATTGGTAAATTGTGAAATGGCAAAAACGGAACTCATCTCGCGCGCTGATTGGTTAAATGTCATGACTGTGTCCCGTGCCGCCATATTTGTTTGTTAATTCGATTGTTGTCGAACGTAAACAAACAGTATTTTATTGATATTGATTTCGTGTTGAAAACAATTCCAGTTAAAGGAATTAGTTGTATGAAATTGTTGTCGAAGTAAAATAACTCTGTGGACTGTGATTAACCAAAGAAGTTCAGTTTAAATGATAGTTAGTGTTAGTCATAGAACATCGTCCGCACAGAAAGGCCTACTGTAAGATCGACCAATCAGGGATAGCCATCAGACAGTTGACAATTTAACGCGCGACAGATAGTGATTTAATAGGTTCTCTTCGATAAATTACAATCTACCGAAAAATATTGCGTTAAATTGTAAGCGTTACGGCATCTTTCGTCAGTTTACAATCTCGCGAGATAGTTAACAATTTGACGGTGACGGAACTTCTCCTCCACTTCCGTTACTGCGAAAGTTCCGCAAGAAATCGTATCTTCGTCTCCGCCTCCACCTCCGCAAAATTTTCGCAGAGTTATAACGGAGTTTCGTTTACGTCATAATCATAGAACAATACCGAGCGAGCAGCGATGCCACGTGTTGTGTGTGAAATGGTCAAGAATCAGCGTGTGCGCGATGGGAACGCGATCGAGGTGAGGTCGGGCGTATGTCAATTTGACATGACAGGAATCAACCTGACGAATTCCTTCGTTTCGTGCGTCAGTCCGTAGTGATGTTATTACAC
Organism: Mythimna impura; assembly: GCA_905147345.3. NCBI lineage: Eukaryota > Metazoa > Arthropoda > Insecta > Lepidoptera > Noctuidae > Mythimna > Mythimna impura. The sequence goes on along the minus strand of LR990353.1, from coordinate 16,884,874 downwards.
CTCCGCCTCCGCCTTTGTTAACCTACGCATTCGCGGAGGCGAGTCTCATTGCCTCTGCATACGCAGCCGCCTCCGCTAAGATGGCCTCCGGTACAACCTATGGGTACAACCCTAGTTGACAGCAACGCTTTTAACCAGTTTAAATACTCAAAACACGCTTGTTACCACCTTGTAAGTATATAGCTGATAGTTTTATAGTGTCACCTTGAGGTTCTGAGCAATTTTGCCAAGTTCGTTCGTAATCGTTCTCATATGGGTGTGTAGACCTAATCGAATGCCCACGTATCAAAAATAGGGCAGCATGGTAACACCTACATTCACCTACATTCCCACATTAGTTAATTAGAAAACTTCCTTCAAATTTGCTATCGACGCCATATTACTCGTATCTTGACAAGCTTGACAAACTCCATTTGTTCCAATTAAATGAATTGCTTGTTATAGGAACTGACAAGAGAGCGTGGCATACCCACGTACTTGTAGGGTGTATAGTTTCATGAATTTTTATTACTTAACTTTGTAGAAGTAATTGACGTGCGGAATGCGTATTACGGGTCATTACCAGGTCAGGTCAGCTGCTTTAAACTGCCCATGTACATAACCCTTAGTAGCTTGACTGCTTGATTGATCTTCTGTCAACATCGACTAACTTCAACAGACGTAAAAGTATTCGTTTATTTGCTGGCGATAATTTTTAGGAGCAATTACAGGATGTAAGAAAGGAATAATGTTAAACGGCCTGTGTAACTCCATCTCTTTTTCACACGGGAATTATGATGTTTTTAAGGAGACATGATAGGGCCCCTGATCGATTGACGAGAATTCTTCAACTGAAAGGAAGTTTCACTATCCCTGTCCCTGAGTGCTAGATAACACTGCGTTATATCCTAAAAACGCAAGGTTCTTGAGGCATTGACCTCGGGAGCAAGCGGGTGTAGCGACATTTTTGCCGCCAAATAGGAACTAAAACCCTTAATCGCGGTATCCGAATTCTCCACGCGATTAGAACATATTATACAACAGTTTGGGCAGTTGCCCGGACCAGACACCCCGGGACATTACACCCCATACCGTATACTCGGAGCTACAAAATGTTTCCAGGTTACATTCCAAAGAGCAATTTACGTGCGCTGCGGGATTGTTTCAAAGAGTAAAGGTAGAACTACATTAGGCACACGTGGGCCACGTACGTCGATCTGGGTGCGTCGGTCTCCATACATTTTATATGGCATGCAATTATAACTTATAGAGCTACATTAGATCCACACAAATCTACGCAAAAAGACCCACTTACCTACATACTTACAAACAGACCTTATCTTCTTGCCTTAGCTACCTTATCTCGTCACTTCCTGAAGCGGACTTCCAAACAAACTGTTTCTAATTATTATTAAGTATAACATTAGATAATAAAAAGGTCACTCAGCTCAAGTTTCCCGACCTATTAGATCCGACTCATCTCAAATTAAGGTAAACATTCGTAAGGATGTGAAAACAAGAATTTATAACAGCAATGTATTTAAATATTAACATTGGAATTAATTCTTAAGCGTCTTGACACAAAGTGTGTTGATAACAAATCAAAATTAAATAGGTACGATCCGAGTTTTTAAGTTATAAAAGTGAAAAATTAATCAAATGGATTAATTTGCAAACAGAAAGGCAATAAAATGTATTTTTTTTTTATTGCAAAGCAATGTAAATTCGAACGTACTTCCTTCAAAATACGAGAATTATCCCTAGATTAGCTACCCTAGCTAGAACACAAAGGGTAACTGAAAGAACACGGTTGGGTTTTAGTCAGTAAAAGTCTGGTATAGGGAGTGTCAGACTTTCGCTCCACCGGGAACGGAAGTAGTTATTTAATAATTTCACATCCGACAAAAAGAAATGGTTTGCATGATGTAGGTAAAATTGTAATTTCCTGATGGGATGTCCAATTTTCGTCAGCCTGACTGGATATCAAATTTTTTTTAAAGTTTTATCTAAACAGATGTTTGTACTTCGGTACTGCTAAACTGTCTTAAAATGTAAAACCAACGTGTCAAAATTAATACTGCAATTTACAACAGCATGTCGAACTGACTGTAAAAAGTATTGTTAAAAGAGGCAAAACATTCATAATACCGTATACCTGGGGTTGTATTTTTATGAAATCTATTGAACACTATATTTCTAGAATTCTAGGTCGTGACAGAATCAACAATAAACTTAAATATGCAAGTCATGTATCGTTCTATACAAGATCACACAATCTTCACACGTGCTTACTTCAATATCAATCCGAACTCTGAATATTTTAGGCAAAGCAGACTATACATTGAATCATACTTAAACATCAGGAAAAAAACGTGATAATCTCACTTTATTGTATAAATTATAGAACTTTGAATCAGAATTAACATATTGTTAAATGTAGCTCTGCAGGTTTTCCCTAACAGTGACATTGATAATGGAACCAAATTCTCGTTAATTAATTATTTTATCTGCACATAATAATTAAATTGAATTCCCAAAACAATGCGATATAAATACACAAACATTTTGGTACTTGCAATTAGGGTTGCCAGCTTTTTTTAGGAAATGGTCTATGAAGACTCATCACTGATTTTTTTGTTGTAAAAAAAACGTTGTTTTTAAAATAATTTTAAGATTACTAAATGGTTTTAATGAAGTCATGGTTTTCTTAATTTCTTGTCGTTTACAGCTATTCTACAATTATGACCGATAAGTTAAAAAATCCTTCAGTGAAATACTGGAATAGCACCATTCCATTCAGTTTAAATTCATGTAATTTGAGTCGAGACTCAAAATAAATAGGAGCATTTAAGCGTAGGTACTCTATTACGTTTGTAGAACTTTAGAATGTCTTCGCAAAATAGAGTACAATACTCTATACTTATTATGCCACGATACCGATGTCTACATGAAATTAAATAAGCTATTAACATAATAATCGCACATCCTGGAAGTAATATTATATTCAGATTTGCCTACTTAATCGATTTCAGCTGTTATTAAACTTAGCATAGTAGAATAGTCTTACAGAAAGATCTATAAAAGTCCAGAAATGCATAGATCCACCTAAGTTTTTTTTTACATAGCATGAGTAGGATGACAGCAGGACGAAAATATGCATCTGAAGGATAGGTAGCTACATTGTATGAATCCGACAGCTGTCACCCGCACCATCCTATAGCAATTGTAGTGTAACGTGTCATCTTTTACAAAGTGTAACTGAAACAACTGAAACATTTGTAGAAAGTCATTGTACTCATTATTGAGTGAAAAAATTACGAAATGTAGCGAACAGCGACTAAAAGAACTAGAAAATAGTACAAAAACAAGGCGTCTCAGTTCGATTACGACTGAAACTACCGGCCGATAAAACCTGCAATATCCGGCTACAGCGTACCTACCGCGTACTCAGATTGACACAGCAATTACTATAATTTCTAGATTTTCTTATACAAAAGATATAAGAAAAACTAGATAGTATAATCTAAAACTACGTATCCTATCCTATCGATTATCATACACTATTTTCTAGTCCAGAAAAAATCACTTTTCTGTGGAAAAGGCCATGGGAGCGCAGTGGCGGGACAAACCTAGTTTAATAGGTCGGTATAAGGAGAGAAGTCATCAAATAACTTCCCCCGCTCTGGGTAGAGCGAGAGGGAGAGTCAGACGTTTACTGACTAAAATCCACCCATGTTCCTTAGTAGATACCTATTGCTAATGAAGTAACGACGTTCGTTTGTTTCAGTGCCTCATAACATGCGCCGTCCTTATTCTGGCGGCGGGAGCGGGCCACCCCATCGGCTTCTCCGCCGTCGCGCTGCCCCAGCTCAGGATCGAGAACAGCTCCATGAGGATAGATGATGAAATGGGTTCCTGGATCGGTGAGTTCTTTACACAATAACAATAAGGCTGGAGCTTCAGCTGATGGCGGCACTAAATAAATACCTCCATTACTTTTTCAATTCTGTGGGTAAAGCACTCAGACCAATAAAAAAGTATTTTATTGGTCTGAGGTAAAGCAATGCAATTTTTTAATTATATCTTTCAAAGAACAAAGTTGTGACGTGTTAGCAAAAAGAAAAAAAAAACCTTAGTGTACTTACTCTACCTTGGCTTAGTCATTGCTTATAAATGCATTGTTGTTTACCATTGATAAAAAAATGTTTACTTAATAAGTGCCTAAGTACTATTTGTAAATCATAAGAAAGGCTAAACAAATCCACTGGTGGCTGACATCAAACAGAAATCACGGTGATGAATTGTCTAGAAATCAATCGAAATGAATGTAGGTCAGTAAAAATGTAATATCGCCAGCTTGCTCCGGCTCCCGCAAACTGTTTGCTTCCTCTAGAATCTATAAACATAAATGTTTTGCAGACTCACGTGTGGTAATATCTACCAATTACCACACGTTTTTAACTACTTTTATTTTTGATTCTATGACCATTCGAAGAGCAAACAATATGCTAATCACTGTTGCGCAATATTATGCAATAATTACTTAATATAACTTATTAATTACGTAAGTAGGTTGCGGGGACGACGGTTGAAAGAGTTACTATGGTCCTGGAACGCAAGGGGCAACTAATGGACACTGATGGGATTTGGTCAGTTAAAATCTGACACGCTTTCTCGCTCCACACTAGAACGCGAGAAGTTATTGGATGATTACCCACCTCGAAAAAAGTCTAACCGGAATAAATAAAGTCAATGCAATCTCTTCTGTAAAAAACTTTTTACAAATAAATAACCGACTTCACTACAAAAAAACACAAACGATTAAAATAACTTTAATTTCGGAAGTCGGTGTTTCTTATTGTGTGTTTGTTATTTAACACCGACTTCCGAAATTAAAGTTATTTTAATCATTTTAGTGTTTTTTTTTGTACTGACAACGGTTATTTTTTTTTTACTTTGCAAAAACTTTTTTATTTCACACTTTTTAATTGTAATACAAAGCCAGAGTACCTAGGTATTTCTCATGACAATTACAATTAGCCCAAACACTGCTAAGATAATTATATTTTTTATTATGAATTTCCCAAGTCTACCTTCCACTTTCGGGCTCCATCATCAGATCAGTTCGATAATACCTTATAGCTAAAGTGCATCTCATGACAATTCTTATAAGCCCAAACACGGCTAGGACACATTGATTAATTACCGAGTTCCGGTGCCAACCTTCGGGCTCCATCATCAGATCAGTTCGATAGTAGGTACCTTATAGTCAAAATGCATCTCATGACAATCCAAATAAAGCCCAATCACGGCTAGGATACATTGATTAATTACGGAGTTTCGTTGCCTACGTTCCGGCTCCATCATCATCAGTTCACTTCGATGATACCATTTTCAACATATCTATTCAGAACCATTTATTTATTTGTATTTTCATAGTTGCTTAAATATCTTCGTTATGACCTATATGAGAGTGAACTTCCGTTGGCCATTTCTGGTCTTTTTCACGGGTTCCATTTCATCAAGTGTCACTCTTTGACTGTAAATGCTTAAGTTCTTGATGAAAATATCAAAATCTCTTTATGGTTGCCTATAATATTTGAAGTTTCCCTCGATTCCTCATGGATCCCATCATTAGAAATGGATTTTGAAAAAAATGGGATCAATCTGGAGTTATAACCTTTTAGGGAGAAAAAAAAATTGCAAATCGGTCCATAAACGACGGAGTTCTGAAGCAACAATAAAAAAAAATACAACCGATTTTAGAAACTCCTCCTTTTTTTTGAAGCCGGTTAAAAGTGTAACTAGTTTTGGTTTCTATTCAATTCACAATGTCATCTCTGCTACAAGCTATGTCAAAAAGTCGTAAAAACGTACCTAAGCCATAAGGTCTTTTTAGGAGGACCGCAGGACGAAAATATGCATCTTTAAGATGAGAGAAAGGGATTAAGATTAAGATGAGCTACATTGTATATTATATAAATCCGACAGCTGTCATCCGCACCATCCGATAGCAATTGTAGTGTAAATTAGAGATGTTTTGACAGTTTCTTAAAAAAAAATACAGAAATGGCAAAACAGCTTGGTATGTAGATTTAGATTCCAGTATTTTTATGCGAATTTCTACTACTTATGTAGGAATTTTTTCAGAGAAAGTGGGTAAATAACCACGTCGAGTAGTGAATCGCACGAATTTTATTTCTGTCTAATAATAACGTATGTATATGTTATAAATATAATTCCGACCCAACATTATGTCATTCCACGACAAGCACATTTTCAAACACGTTATGAAGGTATGGAAATCGACGTTGGCAGAATATTTATAAATAGATTTTTGGCAAAGGGTATTTCCACGTAAGAAGAATAGTCGTCGTATGAAACTTGTTATTAGTGTTATTACCAACAATGAGACTGCAATATAAACACTAATCTATCACAAGTATAGTACCGTCAGCAACATAAGATGCTCGATAATATAACTTTTACATAATATTGATTAGGTACACTACATTTTATATTAATTAATTTAATTTATTGCATCGTGCGTACACAGCACATACGATGCACGCACAGCAATGGAGTGTAATTCCCTGCCGGAGTCTGTGTTTCCTGATAGCTACAGGGTTTTGAGTCCGTAAATAGGTTACATCTAGGCAAGCGTGCTCCATCGTCGACCACATCATTACTTGCCATCAGATGAGATAATGGTCAAATGCGAGCCTCATAATCATCATCATTTCAGCCGAAAGACGCTCCACTGTTGAACATAGGCCTCTTTAAGTGTCGCCATAACGACCGTTTCTGTGCGTCTCGCATCCATCTGATTCCCGCGACCGTCACCAGGTCATCGGTCAAACACTAGCCTGTTAAAAGTAAAAAAAAAAATAGTCCTGTTCTGGTTCAACAGGTTCTGTTATTTCAACTGTGTTGCGTAATCAAAATGTTAAATATAACCCGACTTTCGCTGCTGACTGTAACTTGCAGTTGCTGCTGTAAGGCAGGTGATAAACATCTACATCATTATAAATAATATAACATAAAAATAAATTAAGCTTTTCAACATAAATCTTAATTTATGCAGTCATCGTCATTGTGTATAGCTAAATTTAAATTATTTACGAATTAAAACTCAGTTTTTGTAGGTACCAAAATAACTTTAATTACCTACCATGCGAATCTAAACCAATTATCTCGCCAATGTGTGGGCAAAAATGAATTTGTTAAATTCAAATTCAAAATATTATTTTTATTTCATATAGACCTACATCACTACATGGGCACTTATAAAACGTCAGAAGCTAGTGCACGGTTCCAAATTGGTCGTTGGAGAAGAACCGGCAAGAAACTCCATGGTTACTCTTTTAAAAAAATGGTTGATCATACAATATTTTCATATTACAGTTAGGGTTGCCAACTTTTATTACAAGAAATAGAGTATATATCTGATTTCGAAGGTGGTAAATAAACTTGTAAAAAAGAGTATTTATCATTATTAATTTTTGTTTTTTTTTATTTACTTTAAAAAAATGGTATTTTTGGAACTTTTTGCAGCACATAACAATTTTACATTGTTTTTAAAAGAATTGTACGACTTCAAACATGCTAACTCTAAGTTTACATAGATCAGGAGCACATTTTTAATCAATTTTAATGAAGCCCTGTTCCTCTCTTCCCGCCACTTCACATTCATCATGACTGTAAAGAGTCTCTCAGTAAATTCGACTTTTTTTGGTTATGATAATAGGTATGCATCATACGCGTGACTGGCACTAGTATAGTAAATAATGTGTAAAAAAGAGTATTTTAGCGTCCTCTATTAGTGTTATAGATTAGAATATTATAGATTACATGATATAGAGTAAAATACTCTATTTTAGAGTACGGTTGGCAACCCTAAATACAGTGTAAGGACAGTGTACACCAGTCAATATTGTACCCAAAAGCACAATATCACAATGTTAGATTTACAAAGGCGCCAGGAGATGAAATGGAAACGATGATTCAACTAATTCACACGTTATTATCAGGAGTCATCTGTTGTTGGACGTGTTATCATTAACACGTCCGACAACAGATAACTGCTGTCATGCCGCAAACCTTAGATGGAAAGTATCTAGAGCCAGAGTAATAGGCATGAAAGTGTAACACATGGACATAACAGCTTAACCAGATCACATCACACTAATATTGTATAGGCGAAAGTTTGTGAGTGCGTGTATGTCATAGATATAAGAAAGGCGTGTGTGTATATTTGTTACTTCATCACGCTCGAACAGCTGAACGGATTTAGATTATATTTGGCACACAGGTAGACCATGTCCTAGAATAGCAAATACCTTTTTATCCCGTGAGTACTCCGCCCGCGTGACCACACTGTGGACAATTTGCTACTATCATGCGGGTGAAGCCAATGCCTTCAGCTAGTGTACTATACTGGTATCAGCTGACTACGTTTGCTCTTTTGCAAATACATGTCGTCTTTTATTTTTCAAAGTGACCTCAGCAGCAGTATTAATCAACCGCTTACAGGTTTACCTCTTAATAAAAAATCTAGGTATCTGCCTACATAAAATCAGAAGGAAAAATTCATAGAAAAGTACCTGTGGCTTCAATTCAAACATCTCTATTTGCTGCTGGCCATTACAAAATCAAATACATTTAGGTAATTCTCCTGAAAACTTAAATATTTAATTCGCAAAATACACAGTTATTCACATAATCCTTGTCATTGGATAATACCTCTTATTCTGTGCCTCTAGTATTGAACCGGTTTGCTCAGAGATAATAAGAATTAGACTACATAATTGAGTCTACAAATGTTTCGCAACCAAATATACGAGCTATGTATGCTGAGACAATTCTTCTATATTCGTATTCGCAAATTAAGTTACGTATAAAGAAACTCAACCTTTCAGCACTAAGAATTTTCCATGAGTGATTAAAATAATTTATTTAATTAAGTGAATATGATGCTTTAAAGAAAAAAGCCAAGAAAGCCGTGGCAATAGCGAGAGCAAAAGCACAGGACAAACTATACGACACACTAGATAGTCCGGCAGGCCAGAAAGATCTATACCGGCTTGCTAGAGCAAGAGAGAGAAATGCGAGAGATGTTTGTCAGATAAGATGTATAAGGGATGAAACTGGAATGATTCTATCAGAAGATAGTAAAATCAAAGAGAGGTGGAAGGACTATTTTGAAAGACTGATGAATGAGGAAAACAACTGGAATGGGATTTTAGAGAGCAAACCAGTGAACGTGGGTTTAGTGAGAATGATTAGTATGGATGAAGTCAGAATAGCTATAAATGGAATGAAGAATGGTAAGGCAATTGGTCCAGACGGAATACCAGTCGAAGTGTGGAAGTTGCTGCGAGTGGATGGATGGATGTGGTTAGCTTTGTTCTTCAATAAGTTGTTGCAGGAAGAAGCCATACCTGATGAGTGGTGCAACAGTTCCCTGGTGCCCATCTTTAAAAACAAGGGTGATGTGCTTGAATGCAACAATTATAGAGGAATAAAGCTAATGTCACATACTATGAAAGCCTGGGAGAAAGTTATTGAAAGGAGGCTAAGAGAAGAGAGTGAAATTTCACAGAACCAATTCGGTTTTATGCCTGGTCGGGGTACAACGGATGCCATTTTTGCTATACGCCAGCTGTGCGAGAAATACAGAGGTGCGCATAAAAACTTGCACATGGTATTCGTTGACCTCGAAAAGGCATATGACCGGGTACCTCGTGAGGTTCTGTGGTGGGCCCTTAAGGAGAAAGGTGTGCCTGGGAAGTATGTGCAGTTGATCCGAGCGATGTACAGCCAATGCAGTACCCAAGTCCGGTCTGCAGTGGGCAACACTGGCAGCTTCAGTGTGGCTGTCGGCTTACATCAAGGGTCGGCCCTCAGCCCTTACCTCTTCCTGATGATAATGGACGCTCTGACGTCGGGCATCCAGGAAGAGGCTCCCTGGTGTATGCTGTTTGCCGATGACATTGTGCTGGTTGCCGAGAGTGGCCTAGAGGTCCAGAGCAAATTGGAGGTGTGGTGGCACAGACTGGAGAGTGTTGGCTTAAAATTGAGCAGAACGAAAACCGAGTACTTGTTCTGTGATTTCGGTGGTCTCTCCGGTCCTATGCCCTTAGCTCTCGCTGGAACGCCCATACCAATCTGCTCCGACTTTCGGTACCTCGGGTCGCTTATCCAAGGAGATGGCGAGGTAGACCGAGACGTATCAAATCGGATCAATTCAGGATGGATGAAATGGCGACAGGTCACTGGAACAATTTGTGACCCACGGATGCCCCCCAAGTTGAAGGGTAAAATCTACAAGTCCGTGATAAGACCTGTCATACTGTATGGATCAGAATGTTGGGCTGTGAAAAAGACGGATGAAAAAAGATTGCATGTAGCGGAGATGAGAATGTTGAGATGGATGTGTGGTGTGACGAGAATGGATAAAGTGAGAAATGAGTATATTAGAGGAAGTTTGAAAGTGGCGCCAGTGACTGAAAAGTTGAAAGGGAATCGTTTGTCTTGGTATGGTCATGTAAAGAGGAGAGATGAAACGCATGTTACTAAAAGAGTTATGAGTATACATGTGGATGGGTGGAGAGGGAGAGGGAGGCCAAAGAAAAGATGGATGGATTGTGTGAACAGTGATATGAAAGAAAAGGAAGTTAGTGATAGCATGACGGTTGACAGGATAGAATGGAAGAAAAAAACATGTTGTGCCGACCCCAAATAAGATGGGACAAGGGCAGGAAGATGATGATTAAAATAATTTAGGCGAACAAAGAAATCCTTTTTAGATAGTTCTAAATAGACTGTTTCTTGGCATTATATACATTTTAATAATTATTATTTACAATTTATGTAAATGCATATGACATATGGCCACGTGATAGATTTAATGTAGAGACAAAAGTGCCATGTATACTCGTAAAATCTTTGTACCGTTAAAAAAGTAAATAGTATTCAGACTCTACTTACAGAAAAAAAACCCTATTTCAAGTGAAAGTAAAGAACTGAAAACACACGCTTAGGTATTTCAATAGGTCGAGCTACTTACGTAAATCGTACGTCAAAATATTATGTTGGCCGCTCAGAACTATTTATTGCGCAAACCCGAAAAAATACACAATACACATTCACCATAAGTGATTCATAAAAAGAAGTACTGCGCAGGCAATCGTTCGAAGTTCGGAGCGGTCAATATAATTCGGCCATACTGGGTAACCTTACCAAGAAGTGTTAAAATGTCAGGCGTCCGAGTGAGAAAGAGGGATGGAGCGATACACCCTTTCTATAGCTCCACCCCTTTGACGGCGTTAACAGCTCGTGGTAGGGCGGCCATCTGTCCCTATTCAAAACAAAATAGAATACCCCAAACTCATCGACGAAGACAAAACAGACTACACAATCATAACATTACTCACATGTATTTCAAAGGCGGGGCGGAGTAATAAAAATCATGACAATAGTCATTCCGATAAAATTTATTCGACCGGTATTTATATCAATTTTCAGAATATAGGTACCAAACATTAATTACCAAGTATTAATATCATATTACACTCTTGTCATAAAGAGTTTGAATTTCATACGATGCAAAGTCACAACATGAAATTCAAACTACGAGTATTTATCAAGTGAAATAATTAGCATAAAGTCACAAGTCGCGTGCACGTTCACTTACTCAGCACGTGTTGAATGTCTACAGTATTGCCGTTACGTGACACCGTCTCTTTATGAATCTACCTCATTCATGCCAAAGTCCATACAACTCATAGAATTAAATGCTGGGTAGAGCCCGACTTTTCCGGCTAAAAAAAATGTTCGAAGTAGTTACTCGGCCCTGAAACGCAAAGGGCTACTGAAGGACACCGGTGGCTTTTAATTAGGGCACGCTCGCTCGCTCCACAAAGAGCGGGAGAAGCTATTTGATGATTTCCCACCTCAAAACAAAATAAGGGCCAACTTCCTAGACGACTTTCGATATTAAAATCAATAATTACCGATTTTGAAAATAATAAAATGCCATAAACTGAAGAAAAACCTAACGTTTTTAAATTATTAAAATGGCTATTAAAATATTTTTATGACAATACGGCATACGGTGATACTAAGAAGTTTGAATAAAAAAACAATAAATCTGTATTTAAATATTTTTAATAAATTATTATCTTGATGCTGTCAAACATCTTTGCAAACACTGATTTAATGATTACCTAAACGTCAAAAAATCATTCACATCTTTACATACGAGGCAAAAATTACGTCTCTTCCACAAAAGTCGCTTTATCAAAATTTTATTTTATAAAATTACTTTTGTCACAAAGTATTTATTATTTATTTCACTTTTGAACTGTCAGGAAGATAAAGCTAATTGCACATTCCAAAGAGATCTCTATGGAGAAGTTTCTATTTCTTTCAATCAGTTTCTAGAATGTTCTTCTTGATGATTATTGAAATTAATTTTATTTAAATTGGCGCAGACAACACACAATTAACGCTAATTAGTAACAATTGACTAAGAATTATGCAGAAGCTGAAAAAACGTGTCCGCAATGAAAACTATATAAATAGATACCTAGTAGGTTTTTTTTTAGGTGGGAAAATCATCTTATGACAAATTTCGCTCTTGGGCGGGGCGGGAGATAGTGTCAGACTTTTACTGACTAAAAACCCACTCCTGTTCCTTCTTTGCCTTCGTCCCAGGGCCCCGGGTTTCACTTTCACACTACCCGTGGCCCCAGTAGGCTTCGACCCTGCTGGGCCCCTACGATTTGCTGACATCTCCCTGAGGCGCGCGTGGAACCGCGCCGTCGACGACTTGGGCTCGGTCCGGATGGTTACCGGACGATCGGATGGCGAGCCACCCATTGCTCACCGTCCGCAAGCCCGCGCCTACGGTAGCCGGAAATCGGGATCGGAATCCCGGCGGCGGTTGAAGCGTGAGGACCGTTGCCTCACGCAATCGGCCGCCTCCTTTGCTAGCATTACTGCTTCGCAGAAGGAGGCGACCGCCGGCCACTCCTCCTCGCTCCGGACCATGGCCTGTACCAAGACCCGGCGCGAGAGATCGCCGCCGCCGATCGCCCCCACGAGGACACGGCGTTGCTTTGCCCAAGCGGGGCACACCTCCACCATGTGCTCCACCGTGTCCTCCGGGCGGTCCACACAGTGGCGACACCCGGGCGTCGCTTCCGCACGAATCCGGTGCAAGAACTTTCCGAACTTACAGTGTTGGGTGAGAACCTGCGTCATGCGGAAGGTGAGGACGCCGCGCGCCGTGAGGTATTTCCAACCACGCCTCAAAGAGGGGACTTACCACCATAATTGTGGCGTGCCCATACCTAGTAGGTTTATTCATTGATTTTTTTAGGTAAGGACATACACATGAGGATATAATGTATTCACGTAACGTTTTGTTGTTATTCACCAACTTTTTTTAGATAAGCAGCTAGATACATTTAAAATTTGTGGGAAGACCCCACAAATTTTAAATGTATCTACCACTGCATTGCTCTCTTGCATCTACTGCATTGTGAAAAGCTTGGAAAATTGTACTATGCTCGTTCTTAGTTCTGCTTATCATTTCAAGAGCTCATGGTCATGAATCAAACTGATTTCTATTTCCTAATCGTCCAACATCTGACTTAAGATTTTTTTATGTTTTGCTTTGATTCTATTCATACCGTGGCTACTAACACAATGGATCTATTTAGCATAGTCTGATTGTTCTCACGTTCTAAACGTTAGTAAGATTTATGAGGAACAATGAATATCTTAGTCTAGTCTAAGATGGTCAGTAGGTAGGTACAATAAAGAATGAAGTACAGTACGGTTAAAATATATTGGCTACTCTAAAGTTGGCGTTCCGAACTACAGCACATACTTGAAAAAATACGTAGGACGCATTCGCCTTAAGATTCCTAAAAAGTATTACTGCGTAGGTAATTATTCTATCCTCGGAGCGGTCTAGATATTTCGGCCGTAGTGTATCTAAATAACAGGCGTATTTGCGCTTAAATTAAATAGGAGTTTATTCCTATTGAAAATATAGATAACCCTCCCACCTCCTGACTATTAGTCTTTTTTTAAAATAAGAATTGGTGCTTTTCTTATAGTGTGCCAATCAAATCATGTTTTCACCTCAACGTGCCTCAACTAACTCGCATACAATTCGCATTAACATTGCGGACTACTAAGATATAATGGAAACAATCTGACAAATGTCTTACTATTTAGGTCATTACCTAAACTTGCATGCGATTTACTTGCAGGTGAAAACGCGGCATAACTTCTTCAATCTTCAATTACGCCGTTTGACAAACCCAGTACCTGCCTTCCTCTTTCATCTGAATAGAAAATTTCAGTACTTACAGCATACAGCAGACTAAACTGAAAAAAAAAAACTAATTTTCTGAAGCCTCGGTAACGGCTAGGTCAATAGGTTTGAAATAGTACATTTTGATACAAGTGCAGAAAGTTTGTCATTGCGACCGAGGCGGAATTCGCACGAGCCTCAGGCGAGTGTGTTACGGAGCCGAGGGCTGCAGTGATATAGCACATGTACCTATCAAACGACTTTTTCAATACACTTACGAAGAAATGAATAAACGGGGGTTGACCGGCGACTCGTGGGGGTTGACGCGTGACCGGCCTGATACGATAAATGTAATAACATTGTGGCGGGGAGAGCACGCACAATTTTCTACACTAGTGCGGAAAACAGTCTATTGCGTGCCTAAAAGCGGTGGGATAAGAGTGGGTTTTCGGGTAAGTGTAATGAAAAAAATATATATTAATTAAAGATACCTATAACACCTTTTTGGGGGCTGAGTCACCCGCGTCCGTAGGAGAATACCCATAGATAGGCCCTAGACGTAGTAGACGTGGTCCCCGGGTGGTGCTAATCAGGTGACATTAACTGGTGGTAGGTTTCGACCGATGGCTTGTGACCACCCACCGGGCAAAGACGTACCGCCAAGCGGCCTAGCCGTGTTCCGGTACGATGCCCAGTGTAGCCAATTTAGAGGAGTTGGGTCGAAGTGGCGGTTCTAATGTATGCAGACCAGCCGGACCCTCGCTGGTATTGACACATCGGGAGACTAGTCGCGGAGGGTAGCGGGATCCGAGGCACGGTGCACCGCTGGCCGACCGCAGTTAGTTGGGGGCCCAAGTAATGTGCTAGCCACACATGAAAGGCTGCCCCGCCAACTGACGAAAAATCCCGGAATGTACCATCGTGCTGGTTGGCGACCAGATGAGAGGGCCCGATGGTCATTTCCGGGGGGGCTCGGGCGTCCCCGCAGTCTCCAGACTAGTGCCCCAAGGGAGTTGAAGATAGTGTTGACGATCACCACCTATAGAATCACTGACATCTTTGACCCTACGTAAACGTCGTACGTCGTCGTCTGCGATGAGAGTTATCTGTGCATAGATAACTCTCATCGCTTGAACTATTAATATAGGTATTTATTATCATAGTAAATTATAAAGTGAAGATAACATATAGACCTAGAGAATGAGGGTTTTCTGAAATGACGTGCACCAGATGACAGCATTGAGGTGTCAGATACATAGGGGCACATGTCAAAGTCCTTATATTTTCTGACAAATGCTCACATCTGAAACGACAAAAAATTGTTTTCATAGTGAAAAACCCCTCACCAAAGACGCCAGCTGGTGGCCAGCTAATTTACCCAAAAGCCCTCACTGACTGAGCGTGATCGTATTTACGATAATTCCATGTATGAAGAGAATATGGGTACAAACATAACTAACATAACATAATCAGTCTTACAAGTTTTTATTTTTACTTTATTTAGGTAACCAACAGCGATAAACGACGTATATTACAAAATAAGTGCTATACAGTAAACTATGGCTAATAACAGGTTTCCCTTTCTGACTAGGATAATTTATAACATGCGAACGGACTAATAAGAAAAAAATAACAAAAATGTATAGTTACAATTTTCCTTCAAGTTAATTTCGGAATAAATATGGAATAAAAATTAAAAAAGTAGTTTACAAAATAAATTAAATTATGGGAGTCATTTGCCTTCTTTTATAGTTTTAACAATTACAATGATCCCACTGCTGGGACTAAGACCTCTCTATGAGAGGGAATGGGCCGTAATCCACCACGCGGGCCCAGTGCGGGTTGGTGGATGTCACATGTCTTCGAATTTTTAGTCCTAGGACATACGATGTTTTCATTCACCAATTAAAACAAAGTAATGCGCCTGCCTGGGTTTCAAACTGTGACCTACCACTCGTAAGTAGGGACCGTTATCACTGAAAACCACTGCTCACCTTGGGTAGAAAATAGTGACCGAGCGACCAGGACCTCAAGTCTGCTATTACAATAGTGTCAGAATGTTCTATCATTGATTTCATAATTGTTGATTTTGACAAGTTTGGTAATCTACTAATATAATGGCGTCATTATCTAAGACTTTCCAATGGTCAACCACTGACACTCCATTGAAAGAAGTGGCATAGAATGGTAATCTCGTACATATTGACAAATGAATATCTGACGTATACGGTAATCTGCTAAAATTTTGACAGTTCCTTTGGTCAGTGACCTACCATTAGAACGTCATTGTGCAGTCATTGCTTTTAAAAAGCTCGATATTGCCATTCTACCACAACTCTATTACGAGACCATTGACCGATCAATGATCGATCATTATGAATTAGCAGATTACGAACTTTTAGCAAAATGACAAAGGAATCGTGTTGGAAGGACAATTTTTTTAAAATAGCACACTTGGGCCCCAGCATATGTTTTTCGAGAATGCTGCAGGTAAGACCCACAGAATAGAGGGGGGTATTGACCGTACTCGCCTTATCTTTTTCTACAGAGTGTTCAATTTTGCTAAGGTATTGGTTAGTTCATTTGCTATGTCTATAGGAGACATAATTGTCTATGTACGTCACCAGATTGATCATTAGACTTGTATGATTGCACTCAAACGCCAAAGCCTATAATTTTAGCATTAAGAACATTGCAATCAGTTATTGTGCCATGACTCCGAATTGGAACCAATGTTTAAACGTTCTAGATAATACTAGTTAGTTCAAAAGAATTCGAAATAAAAATATATTTCTATATATTAGTTGTCAAGGATAACGCGGCGAGTATGTAAAAACAGAACTAAATAAATAAAGAAAAGTGAAGAAAAAAACCTTAACCTAACTATGGCTGAATGTGTGATTGCAGTGCAGCGATAAAATTTTAATTAGCTATTTGCATTTGATAGGTAACTGTGGCGATAAGACTCTCAAATTACAACCTCCTCCTTTTTGAAGTCAGTTAAAAACATCAATAAATCAATGCAAATAAGCGGTCTTTTAAATAAGACGTTTAATTGATTGAACAAAATGCGCCAAGCTATTTGATTTGGTATGCTCTTGTTAAAAGCCAATGTCGGAAAATGGTGTCTTTTTTTCGAGCGGCCATCAACCAAACCTTGTTTTTTAAATACAAAATAGTATAATAAACCAAACTTACTATGGCAGGTATATCTCTAAACTCAGTCCGAACTGAGTTACGGGAGCTTGAAGTTGGCTAGTATTTATTAGCTTTATACGTAGGCCATTTTTGTTTTATAAACACAAGCTAAGTGAGAAGTTGCAAAAAAAATAGTTTCTTTGTAATTGTGTTTTAACCTATTATTATTAACCTGTTACGCCTCGGTTTCGAAGTTGCTGACTTCGAAACCTTCGTACGAGGCGACGCGGACGACGGTGGCGGCCTAAGGGCGTCCTCGCCAACTTCACAATCCTGTGTGAAATGAGTTTGGTACTATTTCTTTTTTGAAGAAAAATAAGTAATAGTAAAATGCAATGCAATGTTGCAATTTCTCACATACCTTGCGCTTAAAAGACAAAATATCCTATAAATCTAATAAATAAAATCAGCCAACTTCTATCTCTTGTAACTCAGTTCGGACTTAGTTTAGAGGTATACATGACATAGTATGTTTGGTTTATTACATTATTCTGTAATTAAAAAACAAGGTTTAATCGATGGCCGCCCGAAAAAAAAAAGACGCCACTTCCCATACTAAATCCGGCATTGTCCTTTATTTTATTATTTATGTATCTACACGAAGAGCAGTGGTGGCCGAGTGGTAACGGCCCCGATTTACGAGTTGTAAGTCGCGGATTCAAACCCAGCCAGGCGCATTACTTTGTGTAATTTATTTCATCACCACTGCTCTAAAAAAGGTAAAGGAAAACATCATGAGGAAACCGGCATGTCCTAGAATCAAAAATTCGAAGACATGTGATATTCACCAACCCGCACTGGGCTCGCGTGGTGGATTACGGCCCATTCCCTCTCCTAGAGAGGAGGCCTGAGTCCCAGCAGTGGGAACATTACAAGGCTGATTATGCTATATGCTATATGTACCATATGCTATATATGTACTATATGCTATATTGTACCTATCCACACACATACCTGGAAACAGTAAAAGACAATACTACTTATTCTTAGTTATTCTTCCAACAGACCGATGAAAGTAGACATTAAAAGAAATGTAGATAAAAGTGTGTAAAAATAAGATAAGAAAAGTATCTATTAGATATCAAATAAACCTACACATTTATGTAATTTAAATATTAATAAATTCTTATATACCTATTTCTTACGTTTTTTCTCCTCAACTATAATTTTAATATTTATGGTGCTGACGCACCGACCGAATTTAGGTACAGTTTGTGAAGTAACATTTTGTATTTAAAAAGTATGACAAAGGATGTCTGTGCTGCAAAATGTTGCTTCACAAAAAGCGCACCGGTTTCACTTGTTTCGTACACAACCCACGTGACAAAGCAAGAAAACATTAAACTGCAGCTACATTTGTTGATAAATCACGATTATTTGAGTGCAAGAAATGAATGAGTTTCAATCAATAATGAAGCATGCGGCACTGACAATATTGACATTCTTGTTTATCCATAAGTACCTACATGAGCGTGACTGAGCTGTTAAATAAAATGTAGCCGCATCATTCACACATTATAGAAAACACGGGTATTCAGCCGCACACTGGAAGCAGACCCCAACAGTCAATTTCTGACACGCCCTCACGCTCCACCCTAGATCGAAGAAATCATCGGAAGATTACTCGACTCATAAAAAAACCTACTATGTAGCGATGTGCCATGATTTCTGAACCCTCTAAAAAGGTATGCACTGATAACAGAGACTACTGTACTATCTACTTACGTAAATGGTTCAGTTAAACCCCAAAAGGTTCAGCTGTTATTAAAACTTGTTTAATACTTACGCAACCTTGTACCTACAACACGCGTACCTACATAATGTGCCATCTACAGCGCCAAAGTCCAAATTTTTGAGAAGCCTACCGTTACTACTCATGTAGATATACTCATTGGTCGCGCCCAAATTGCGAAGCGTTACTAATCGATATTACAAGTGCTAAATAAAGATCAAATTTCAATATAACACGCTCCGACGACCGGTATCACGCATGTTTGTACTTTTTTTGTGGTAGATACTTGTTTGACGATTAATTTTATTTTATTTTCACACACAAAAACGTTTAGGTTAAGTTGTTTTGTATAAGATTAACACTGGTCATCATTACCCACACATCTCGTGGTCATCATCACAGTTGACTGACTGACGAAGGGCACCTTGTAAGAAAAATGATAGACATGTAAGTAGTGTTTATGATAACACCTATAAACTATACCAAAAAGATATAAGTAAACAGGAAAGTACCCAATACTTTTCTGTGTTTATTATTGCACAATATTTTATGCTAAATAAGAAATAACATTAAATAGAAATCTGTTTCTGGAAACAACATAAAAATTGGTTGTAAAATTAAGCAGTAGCGTTTCAATCATTTGTGTGAGGAAGACTGGGGGCGTGATGACTTTTTCTACACACGTAAACTAATGGTGGTGACGTCACATTTCAAAGTGTGAATCCTTATTATGTTATTTGACAGTTTCCCTTTCCACCAGATTTAAAACATTTCTAACCTACATAATATTGGTCGGATTTGAAAAATTCTTTCAGCGATATAATAGAAAACTTCTTAGGTACATTATCGCTGAGTGTCATTGGCTACTTTTCATCCTGAAACATGTACAAGTCCACGTCGCGGAAAAAGCAAGTAGTACGTACAAATATGCCTAACAATGAACTTACGTTGTCCACAGCAAGTATCCACTCAGCAGCGACGCCCCTCGGGTCAATGCTGTCAGGCCCAATAATGGAGGCGATAGGCCGGAAGCGGACACTTCAAACATGCACGCTGCCTTTAATTGTCGGCTGGATCATTATAGGCACGGCCACTCATCATGCTCTACTTCTTCTCGGCAGAATCGTGTGTGGATTTGCCGTCGGAATTATGGCAGCACCTTCACAGGTATGTATGTACCAGCAATCCTCAGTGCAATTATATTATACAGGGTACCTACTATTACATCAAAACCGTCAGAGTTCTAGCGTAAGAGAGAGGTGTAGCTATATGGGGCGCATAACACTATCCCTTTTTCACAATGCAATCACAGAATACTCTTTATTGTACGCCATAAAATTACAGTAAGATCTTGATGAGTATGATGACATCCAAACTTTATAGTAAGGACCCTGTTCTAGGCTCTATACCTAATACTTTTTTGGGAAAGGTTCCACGGCCTGTTAAATTATGCGTCAAGTGTTTGTCAGTACTGGTTTTGAAATAAGTCTCGCATTTTGTAAAGTTTTTTTATGTTAGGTACTCAACAAACAATCCATTTAGATTGCATTGAGTCATACTAATCATGCCATTCTAGACACACCTAATTAAGTTTTATGACTTGTTTGTACCCAGGTTATAAAAGTACCTACATGGAAATCTATAGCTGCTGTTTCTTTACAGGTGTACTTAGGTGAAATTTCGGAGCCAAGACTGAGAGGGTTGATGATAGGCACCCCCTTCGTGGCCTACTCGTTGGGTGTATTATACGTGTACGCACTTGGGGGTGCGCTGCCGTGGCGATCCGTGGCCCATCTGTCCATAGTCCTACCAGCGCTGGCCTTCCTAGCGTTGTGCCTGTCGCCGGAGAGCCCCACGTGGCTGGCGCGGCGGGGGCGCTTCCACGACGCTATGGCCGCTATGTCACGCCTGCGCGGGGACCCTGACACCGTGAGTATCCACATAAAGTACATAAACTCAATCCTTTTTCTCATGAGAGAAGGCAGCAACTACAGAACGCTAATCGCGATGGCCCAATTCTTATACTTAATCGTTCAATTCAAGTCGCAATATCATCTCGGCGCTATAGGTACTACTCGTAACTAGAATTGACCCTCTTGTGTCTGAGGGATGTTATAGAGCTCCGTAACCGTAACCGAAATTATCGAATATCCGATATAAAAATCTATCCGTAACCGTAAACGAATCCGCTATAAGTTTCGAATAGTTTTAGGTAGGGGCGGAGTTTAAATGAGACATGTGATGGATGACAGGTTTTTGTTTTTGCTAGCCGAGTCGATACACTAGCCGAGCGCTTTCCTTGCATTGTTTATTATTTCGCTTGGTCATAACTAGTCAGTCATTTTGGGATTACGACACAATACTTACAGTTTTCACATGTCAGTCAATATTTAAATAAAAATTGTTGTGTAAGTAAACTAATGCGTCCTGAGTCTTGTTTAATTTGGATATTTTTAATCAAGTTATTGAAGAATCCTTAAAATATAAACCGTCTGATAAAAACTATACACGGAAAGGACGCACTATTTCGCTGAAACTTCAAGCTAAATCAAAATATTGTACCAAATGACAATCTAAATATAAAGTCAAATTATTTGCTGTTTATATTTTACTTTTACAATTCTTTAAAAATCTAATATCCTTAACCAAAACTATTCGAAACTAATAAGATATTTCGTAATAATTTCATATCCGTAATCGTATCTGAAACCGGTATGATATTGTTTCTAGATCCAACTGGTCATACACGCACGCCGGTTATGATTACGATTACTAGGTACATAAACTTGGCCTTTCCGAAGAATATTACCAATAAGACATAAGTACACAGTATCTTTCGTGGCTGGATGCCGTGCCTATCCACTTTAATCAAGTGAGGCGAGGTCATTATCAAAACTCAGACAGCCTTAATCGATTCCAAGACGTGACGCAACTCCCTTTCCTTTAGAGAAATTCGAGGTCAATAATGATTTAAGGTACAATTGGTAAGTATGTGGGCTACCCACAGGATTTTAAGTCAAGAGTAAAAAGGCCGTCGTTGTAGACTATCATCATCGCTCACCATCAGGTGATATACTTACCTAGTGGTCAAACGTAAGCCTATCAAAATAGTAGGTAAGTACATTGTTACCTAAGGGTGAAAGTAACGTACTTAGTCCCGAGAAGGAGTTTGGCGTCCGAGCGCAGCGAGGTCGCCAATAATTCGAGTGACTAAATAAGTCTATAACCCGAGATAAACACTGTGCTTTTCATTACGAATACAAGGAAAGTAAAAATAAAAACCTGAGCCGTCGTCAAAGGTCGTCGTATGATTTTAAGTAAGTATATTACTTTTGATTCAGGCGGTAAAATGTTTTCCACTACTGCTTTAGCCGTTAAATCGATATCTGAATCTGATCAAATCTCATACAGCAGAGATTTTGCAAAGTAAGTATAGGTATACAAAACTTTTCTACTCGAAAAAACAAATAATAATCGGATTGCGGCTTTCCCGCCTATTTTGTTTTTTTTTTCTGAGGCTGGCCGGCTATTCAGCCATTATTTTTTTTTTATCATTGAAAAAATGGTAAATATTTTTCCCAAATCTATGTTATTTTAATGAAATAGTTAATAATTAAAATAAAGTATATAGGTATTAAAAAATATATTTATTCTTTAATTAATATCTTATGTTATTTCAATGATACATCGCATTGTGTAATTGAGTAGCTGTATAGAAAGTTGGGACCTGCCCCTGTACCATGACGTTCAAAGTAAGATTGTTTCATTCCTATTTCTGTGTAGGTAAGAGACTAGAGCTATACAGGTTATCTAGCGCCATCTCTTACCCACAATGGATTAGGAATAAAACAATCTTACTTTAAACGTCATGGTAACCCCCACGTTCACTTTTAATAATTTGACAGCAATCAGTTGAAAGTGATTCTCCGTAGGGCTGAAAAGTATTACTATCAACCCGCTCCTCAGGCAACTTCAGGTCTACTTTCCGAGTATGAGTTATAAAATAGTAGATTATGTGACTAGGGGATAAAGCAGTGTCTTTCTCTATCAGTGACTCGTCAGTAACCATATTTTATTCTTTTTTTTTGTTAGTGGCCAGTTTGATTTTTGAATAAACTTGTTCGATGCACGTACATTTTAATTCGCTTACTGTGTTTTTTTTCTAAGTAATGGTTTTTGACGTTCCAAATTAAAATCTCATTTTTCCCTAGGGATCGCCAATACTATTTATTATCTCCCTAGGGCCAGAATGACTTGCTTCAAGTGATGGTTGTATGACATATAAAAGGCCATTATCGAGCAGGTGGTGAAAAAAAAATACTTACAATTTCTAGCGTAAGTTAGGCAAAGATTATCATCAACGTAAGTAAGTACATCTAAAGGTTACATGTTGCCATAAAAGCTTCTAATGTTTTTATTTTTAAGTTTTTTATTTAATTGTAAGGTACCAATTTATGTCATCTTAATTTACTGCAATTAATTGTTGTAATTGTGTTATTCTAAAATGGGACATGGTGTCTAATTGATTTTGTGAAAAAACTTCCGAATCAACGAGTCTAATTAAAGACAGTTTATTCTTGGAAAATTCTGTAAAGCTAGATATACCTAGTGCTAGGTGTTATAGTATAGTGGTCTACCGATTAGCGATGCATAGTTAAAGAACTATCTACACGCTTAGTGCTCTTGAAAACTGCAAGTCATATGAGATTATCGATTGCCGTCACAACACTCATACATATATTATGTTTAAGTACTTAAACATAAACTTGATAAATACAAGTAGATTGAACATTCATGTATTTTAATTTGAAACGTCGTCTTGTCGATCAATAGGATCAGCTTAATCGAAATGTGACCTTCGGCTTTACACTCTTAGGCCAACATAGACTTAGATATGCAGAAACCATAGTAAAAAACCTAGATACTCGTAGATGTCTCGCATGGAGCATGCCTCGTGAGTATAGGTACCTCGATATTCTCTAGTTTCGGGTATGAATCATATGCAATATTATGCTATCGAGAAGTAAGAAGCAAGTTGAGAGGGCCACAATATCTTTTTGCAATTGCATGTGAACGCAAGATGCGATCAAAATTTTTGCGCGATATATGTCCTGTTTCTTGGCGGATCATCATTCAAAGCAACTATCCGTTATATGGGATAGATGTCCCAAAATGTAGAGATCCTAATACTCACGACATATTTTTTTAACTTTTCACTTTGTAATTAAAAAATCAAAGTAGGTCTGCAAGTTTTCCAAATAAAATATTTTGTTTGCTGCCACTGAGAGATTAGTTTTAAAGTGGTTTCAAAAAGTGTGGCATCCATCCCGGTCTTAATCTACGAGTACATAGTCCATAAAGTCACACGTTTTTTTTTAAGCCCCACCTACCACCTCCTTAAACTCTTACACGTTCTTGCTGAAGTTATACATAGTGGTATACATATTGCCAAGACGGCCACCATAAGTTACATATTTATGATTGAAAGTTTTTTATTTTACACTTTTTGCTATTGTACCACCACTAAAAAGTACCCCTCAGCCAAACTTAAATACCTTATAGCCAAAGTGCATCTCATGACAATTCTAATAATCCCAAACACGGTCTGATTACATTAATTTATTACAGAGTTCCGGTGACTAACTTCAGGCTTCATCATCAGATCAGTTCGATATATTCCTCCTCTTCTTTCAGTCAGTCATCGACTATACGTATAAACAAAGCAATTTTACTTGTTACGACGGTTCTGCTGTGATCCTATTAGGAGTTCTGTCTGTTCCATGTCTTCGAAGTTCATGATCAGATCATAACAATATTTCTATGGGACCAATTCGGAAGCAAAACATTACAATAAAAAAAAAAATTAAAATCGGCCCACAATTGACCTGAAATCGGTGAACATACATAATAAAAAATAAAAAAAATACATTCAGCCGAACATAGAACCTCCTCCTTTTTGAAGTCGGTTAAAAAATATTGACGTTGCGAATACTTAAGCCTTTCTTAAGTAATAGCCTCGAACGCCTACACAATTTAAATTTAATAAGGAGGTATTACATAACAAACTCGGCTTTTAAAACCAAATAAGAATAGTATAGAATATTTTTGCGAATAAATAAAGGCCGCTATCCTCATGAAAATAGCGTAGCGAGGACATAATTACGAAAAAGATACAAGGTCTCTTTGACATTTTCGTATTAATTCACCCAAATGCGATGCGATGTAAAATAGTGATTAGGGCTGACATTTATTTTTGTGCAATTAAAACACATAAAACAGTATATTTTTCAAAATAAAGTACTTTTTATTTCACTCTATCATTTTGTTTAAAAACATATTTTTCATTACTTCTAGCAACTTTTAACAGTTCGACAATTGTCGAATCTGCCATATACCATTATGGCATATTCGTCAAATATTGAACCTATTCAGAAAACAAATGGATAACGTCATGGACCCCAGTAATTCTGTCGTTTTACCTATTTTACGCGAAAATTATTACAGCCAATCTTTTTTGTATATTAGATACCTATAGATTTGTGAAATGAATCCCAATCAAATTCAAATCATCCGAAATAAAGTAGGTACACGAATTTTATTGATCTCATAAAGTATAGAGTAAGCTACAAATTACCCAAAATAACGTTGATACAATACTTTGTAACAAAATACAATATCAATAGGAAATACCTGATAGTTATTCTATTGAGTATAAGCATTACTAGTATAATCATAGTACCTAACCTTAGTAAAAGTACCTAGGTAGTACCTAACTATTATTATCTTTTAAAATCTAGAGCAAACCACAAACTCGTTAATTCACCAAAGCATAGATACCAACTAATGATTGAAATACCAATCACTGTGTTTTCGACCTAACCCAATCGTTACAATGATATCTGTATTTTTTTATCGATATTTTATAAAAGCTGTCCAGTGGCGCTCACCCGAAGAAGTTACACACGTAAACATCCTCTGCAGAACAATTGAACATAATCTCCAATTGATTTCGACAAGCGCACTAAATCCTTGAGCAGCGTGACCGATTGTTACATTGTTTTAAGTGAATTTGATAAATTTGTCCTTGTAGGGCAGGACAAACTACAAATAAAAAATCAAAAATACAAAATATAATAAATTACAAGGTTTCGCATAGTTTCGTAGCCAAACGTCTACGAAAGGTCCCTTGCTACGAAGCGTAGTTTAGGGAGCACTGTGCTACGAATGCTATGCTACGGTCGCGTAGTCGCTACGTTTTCTAAACAATTTAAGACACATTTTTTACAGAAATTATTCTTCATTTTAGTCAAGATTATGCAGTAAAATAATAAATATTCAAATAACATAACCACATTATCTATCTGGATATAACAGCGACGAGATAAAACGCTAGTTTTACGGCAAATAATTTTCAAAGCATAATATTTTCTTTATAATTTTCACATACTTACCTACATTACCTATAATAGGTACCTACCTAGCACATAAACAGCTAGGTGTACATGATGCAGACACATAAACACAGTAACGAACACTGCAACTCATTTATTTGTTGCTAGCGTCTCATCGCAGATCTCGAACAGTCGCGGACTGCGGTCGTCAGGCAGACTCATCTAAATTAATGACTACAGCTGTTTTGAGGCTTACTATATCTACTACATATGTCTGGTTATATCTCGCTGTATTGTTATTGTACGGTCGAAAGGCGGCCGCACATGTGATTGCCTGTAAAATGGCCTCTTAATGAGCTCAACAAGGAAGGAGGCACACGACAAATTGATATGTCATTTTCTCGAACATGTGCCGACACAAACAAATTCAGGCAATAAACGGACAGTAGAAACATGGCTTGACAAATGTTGTTAATTATTTGTAGGTTTTGTGTTTCTAATTTAGAATTGCGGGGTCTGATAAACAAATTGATTATTACGTTTTGGCAGGATTTTTTTCGAATGAAGTTCAGTGGCTGTTTTAATTATTCGCAAATTGTTGGCTAGTGGATATTGTGATGTAAAATTAGTTTAGTTTTGTATCTCAAGTGTCTACACAACTGGACATTATGTGGAATCATTGAAAGAGGCGCTATATCGGTAAAATGGAGCCGAGAATTTTATTGCAGTATTGACTAACCCAGCGAAGCTTGCCGAGACGCAGACGGCTGATATTTGCTGCCAAATACTGCAGAAACATTAGAATGTGTTACATTTCTAATGGAAAACATGTCAAAAAAAAAACCTTTAGATATTCAATATAAATGATAAGATACCTACTCTATAGGATTACTGGTGACTCGATGTATACCCGGGAGGACGTGATAATCTGACTTATTTGCAACAAAGTAGTGTCAGTAGAGAGCAGTGATGGCCGAGTAGCAACGGCCCCGACTTACGAGTTGTAGGTCGCGGGTTAAAACCCAGCCACTCCAGCCAGGCGCATTAGTTTGTGTAATTTATTTCATCACCACTGCTCTCAAAACGTTGGAGGAAAACATCGTGAGGAAACCGGCATGTCCTAGAACCAAAAATTCGAAGACATGTGACATTCACCAATCTGCACTGGTCCCGCATGGTGGATTACAGCCCATTCCCTCTTCTAGAGAGGAGGCCTGAGTCCCAACAGTGGGAACATTAAAAGGCTGATTATACTATGCTAGTGTCAGCAGTACCCAAGCGAGCCTATGAGTTTTGAGAAAACGTATTCTTAGATTTTTTTAAAACAATTCTACCCCGGGTGATATATTTTTACAATTACTTATTAGAAATATCTACTATATTGGTACAATTAAATACTAGGTATATTATTCACACTATCAGGATCTACCGAAAACACGTCGAGTTTCCAAACCCTATATATACCTACCTAGGTTGGTTATTTACTAGGATGTTAGGTATATTGTAGTACCTAAGTCAAGATACACATTTTGAAATGTGCTTCAATGAGATAAAAGTAATAAATTTATGCCGTTTGTTCCCAGGCCCAACGTGAACTCCATGAGTTGATATCAGCTCGGGAGAAAGAAAAGGCGCGAGGTGAAGAGAAGATCAATTTCTTAGACACCGTCAGACGAGCGCCAGTACTGAAACCACTGCTGCTCATCAACGCGTTCAACATCCTACAGATCTTGTCCGGGAGTTATGTGGTCATCTTCTATGCTGTGGATATTGTCAAGGACTCCGGTGGCTCTCTTCAACCTACTGTGAGTGTACCGTCGACTTAGCATCCTAGACAATCTTCGCCAGGGCTGTCTACATTTTAGAAACTGTCATTTTATTTTCGTATGATTCATTATAGGTACCTAGTTAGTATTTCCAATTCACATCAGTCCGCACACGGCCCGCGTAGTAAGTTACGGTCCATTCCCTCTCCTGGAAAGGAGGCCCGAGTCTCAGCAGTGGCAATATTATATGGAGTGTTTATGCTATGTTAAGCTTATGACTAATTCGGAACACACACAGAACCAAAATTATGTAATGAATGTAAATTAACAACTAAGTTAAGGATTAGTCTTGCAGAGTTTACCTAGAGATTTTCAAACGTGACCACTGACTAAACTTGACACCATATCGTTGACAGATGGCAGCTAACGCGAGTGCACTGGTGAGGCTTGCCGTGACAGTGCTGGCGTGCATCTTACTCCTCCGCATCACGCGGCGCGCGCTCGTGCTGGTGTCCGGCATCGGCACGGCGGTGTGCACGCTGGCGCTCGCGGGGCTGCTGGCACAAGGCCCCGGCTCCGGCATCACCCCGCCCGCTCTCATCCTCAGCTACGTCGCCTTCAACACCCTCGGATTCTTTCTCCTACCAGGACTTATGATCGGAGAACTCCTACCCACCAAAGTACGAGGCCTCTGCGGAGGCTACATATTCTGTCTTTTCAACTCCGTCCTATTCGGATTCACCAAACTTTACCCTGTAATGAAAAACGCTATCGGCATCGCTGGAGTCTTCGGACTCTTCGGTGCCTCTTCCGCACTCGCTACTGTAGTTCTATATCTCCTCCTACCAGAGACTAAAGGCAAATCTCTTCTACAAATAGAACAGTATTATCAAAAACCTAACATCTTGTGGATCGGGCGCAAGAAAACGACCACAGAAATCCAAAGGGTCTGAAGGAACTTGATAAAATATTATTGTACTTACTTATGCTAGTGTTCAACTACTGCTAGCTACCTAGGAAATGTTGTTGGATACAAATGTATGCAAGTATGTTAATCTTACAATAGTGTAGAAAACAAAATGTCTTAATCTCGAGCGATACCTCAAAGTAATAGGACATTTTTTAGCATCGGACGAACTCGATGGAGCCGGCATGTAATCTGTGATAAAAGAATTATTTCCTTAGGCAAACATTACAAGTAAACAGAAGCCTTTACCGAACCATCAGCTTGATGAGCCGTAAATCATAATTTACAATAATTCAATCAAAATTCATGAGAAACTGGGTAAACAAAGATACTATATTTTTATCATTATGTAAAATTACTGTTAACTGCTACTATTATAAGTAGGACAACGCGTAAAGTGATATTTTAACGTGTCTAAAGTAAGAAACTGAAACGTGCCTGAGAGGCGCGAACTAACTTATCTCAAATAAATAAATACAATAATAAAATCAATCACTAGTTATAAGTAAATCTCATTAAACACGGTTTTCCGTATACAAGACCAATGCCTTTTATTATAATATTTTTATAAATATGAATAAAAACCAAAAACAACAGCTGTTGGTATCAAATACCATTGTAGTATAGCAATGAGAGATTTTTATCTGTGATTTATGTAAATGACCGCTTATGAGATGTACTCGCAGACGATTATTTAGGAATAGTAATAAAATATTGATGTACTTATCAATGTATGACAAGGTATTTAATATTTATCATAACGTTATCAACGTATAATGTGAAACTATATCCATTTGTGACTATTGTTGTAGTTGTTACAATGTTTTGCTTGAATTGTGTTTTCACTATGCGAGAAGCTTGCAAGTTACAGGATGATGTGTGCGTGTTTATCGCATTTTACAGCTTAGTCAGAAAGTCTAGAGACGGAACTCATTTTTCTTACTTAATTAAATGCACAGCTAATTGAATTACAGGGAGTTTATTTTCAAGTTTGAAGGAGATGTTTTCTAAAGCGACAGAGCTTTGTTTTGCGGAACGTGAGAGGTGCTGGAGCCTTTTCTATCCATCCTTTTGGCCAAGCTGTAATGTCATTCAACCTGCATATAAACTTGCTTAAGTTTAAATTATGTAAAGTACTCGTACACTTACGCTTGCTTAATGTAAACGAAGCATACACGTCAGCGATATAATATTAAATAATAACGTGATATAATAAAAAACCATGTAAGTTGTTAGTGTAAGATCAGTTATTTTTCTATTGCCACATAGAAAACTCCAAATTGTGATACGAATAAACCACTTAAATTAAATTCGTTTTTATTTATTTTTATACTAACAAACTCTTGACTTACTTGGAGACTCAGCAAATAGAATATTTCAAATTTAAGCTGTTGATCCCCACATTAACGCCGGCGTTAATGCGCCATTGTCTTTCTATTGTGTCTCTAATTACGCACTCAAAAGGTTAAATAAAGAAAACAAAGTGTAACCGTAACATTACTTTAATTAATCACAGTTCACTCTATACATATATACAAAAAACTTTTTATAGGCACTGCACACTTACTTGTATACTATACAATCAATTCATACTGATATGACAACACAAATACAATTGTAAAGACTCTTAGGACAATACTTCAAAGCAAAACGAGACTGGCAAGCAGAGCAGGCAGGAGTAACAGAGACAACGCTCTACAAAGATGTTTTTTTTTCTAGACCTCGAAATGTCTGTATGTTTGAGTTCAGAATTCGAAATATTTATTAAATCGAACGAAACCGACTGCCAAGGAAACATTTTATTAATACGAATGGTCTCTCAAAAATCAACCTAAATTGAAATTATTTCGTAATATGAATTCAAGAATTCATATCAATACATTCATACGTGGCTGGTAGATCACGAAGATTCGGGCAGTCGTTGGTAGAGGTGTGGTCGAGAGGAACAGCCGGGGCAGACGTGTAACGTGGTGGATACCACACTCTCGCACTCCCAGCAATAAAACTCGTGACACCGTCTGCAGCGATACACCTGGGGATATGGAGAAAAGTTATCACACTAATGTTATAAAGGCGACAGTTTGTGAGTGTGTACTTCTTCACGCTCGAATAGCTAAACGGATTTTGATGAAACTTGGTAAATGGATAGACCATGTCCTGGAATAGCAAATAGAATACTTTTATCTCAGGAGTATGTTCCCCTGGGATAATTTTCTATATGTGGGTGAAGCCGCTGGCAACAGCTAAATAATACTTAATTGATGGAAAATTAAAATTGATATATATTATAAACTAGCTTTTGCCCGCGGCTTCGCTCCCGTCAACTGACTACTATATCCTACTCTACCCAACTCTACCTTACTCTACCCTACTCTACCCTACTCTACTCTACTCTACTCTAATCTACCCTAATCTACCCTACTCTACCTACCCTACTCTACCTTTCTTTTATATATAGATAGATAGACATGATAATTGGAAGATCAACAAGAGAGATTAATCAATCCACCAAGCTCTTTGCCCATTTTGTGGGGGCGGCTTGCACCTGACCTATGGTTTATAGGGAAAAACTGCCTCTACGTATTGTGTTGCCCAGTAACTGGATGGTGGAGGTCTGACAGGCAGTCGTCCCATATAAAACACGGGTATTCAGCCGCATCCACTGGAAGCCGACCCCAAGCTAGTTGGGAAAAGGCTAGGGAGACGAAGCTGCCACTCTGACTCCACAACTAAGTAATACCCCTCGGTAAACCTGGTGTCAGATTTTCGAGCTTTTTAATAGAAGCATTTAAAAACGGTAATAGATATTGGCAGATTCTGCAGCAAAGGATTTTCAAGAAAGAATATAACAAACTCACCTGTTTATCTAGATCTGTGAAATTCCTAAGACAAGCAAAACAATATGGCACTTGTCCTTCATACGGCAATTCTTCATACGGCTCAACAGGAAACAGATGGTGGTATGATCTAGGAAAATAAAAATAATAATTTCTATACAACATATATTTTTTATGTTTATTATGTATGTTTTTTTTTTAAGGTGACTGATTGCAACTCCTGTCTATGTGCAATAGACAGGTTAAATACCTTCGCGAAATATATCAATAATACAATCAGTATAGTCAAAAAAATCACTTCTGTCTCAAGTGATTTTTGTGACAAATTATATGTTACAAAAAAGGGGACATATTTTATTATGCCTCGAAACTGCAGGATAACTAAAGGCAAAGAAAATCAGTAGTCCTATCCTACTTTCTACCAATATTGAAATGTTGATGTTTGGATGTTTTTAATCAATACATGACACCTGAATGATATGCATGGTTGACACTTGGCACAGGGGTAGACCACGTGTTGGGTCAGAACATTTTTTTATCTCGGAATATCACTGAGTTGGGATAATTTTTGATTCCTGTATCAAATAAGCGAAACCACTGGTACTTGTCAGTAAAGTTACGGAGGTACGATTTCGATCCGAAAGGTCGGAACTTCCTACTGATTTTGCACTTTTGATTTCGGTTCCAATAAATTTCAATCGGAACTCGTATCGGAGGTACAAACAAGTTTATAAATGACCTGGGGAGCCTCCCTCCCCGTGCCTTCAGTCGAATACTCATTCAATTTTCACTTTTTATTTTTTTATTGATTTTAACCCAGTGCTTGACTGCGATCGCACGTGATGGTAAGCAGTGATGCAATCATTGATGGTGAGGCGCACTAGTTTATTAAGAGCCTATTCACTTGTTGTTTTGTTTCGTATTTGGAATGTTGTGAGTTTCCTCTTCATTTAAACTTATCCGAGTTTTTAATTTGTCATTATAATATTGTTTTATTGAACACTTCTGCTTCCGCTTCCACCACTAATTTCGGTTCCGATTCCGACAAAACAAATTCAAAAATCCTGGTTACGAATTTTGTTCCAATATAGGTAACCACTTCCGTTACATTCCTTCATTTACTGGCTTGTTTGTCTACCGGTTAGTGGCCCTGACTGCTATGCCGGAGGTCGTGGGTTTGATTCCCACCCAGGACAAATGTTTGTGTGATGAGCACAACCATTTGTTCTGTGTCTGGGCGTAATTTATCTATAACTAGCTTTTGCCCGCGGCTTCGCTCCCGTCAACTGACTACTATATCCAACTCTACCCAACTCTACCCTACACTACCCTACTCTACCCTACTCTACCCTACTCTACCCTACTCTACCCTACTCTACCCTACTCTACCCTACTCTACCCTACTCTACCCTACTCTACCCTACTCTACCCTACTCTACCCTACTCTACCCAGATCACCCGCACCTACCGTCGCGAGCAGTTCATCTTTTAAGTCGCTCCGCATTCGAAAAATCAAAGAATTGGTATTTTTGTCGCTAAACCTAAAGTGCTATATATCGTTGGATTCGGAAAATTGTGGCGCATCTGATTTTGAAAACCGCATGAAAATCAGTGAACGTTTCAGTGAGTTTCTTCTGAAAAAGTGAAAATTTCAACAAGTGAGACACTTCAAGTGCAAACGCTGCTCGATATATCGCGGTGACCACCCTTTTTTCGTTTACGAAAAGAGGGGTAGCTACCCTCTTAATCCTCTGACAAGTTTATAGATTTTTAACGCTGAAGGTTTGGAAAAAATTCAGTGAAACGTGAAAACCACGTGGCCACGTGGTCAGTGACTTAGTGCCACCCGGTGAAAACTAATGAAATATCAAGATTGGATGAGAGAAGACAAGCGAAAATCTGTTTTTAGATCACCAAAAAGTTAAGTGGTTTACAAATTATTGACTGACAAAAAAATCTGAAAACTTCAAAATATTTTTGTGAAAAATCTAAAGCGATAACCCTAAATTTTTTGTGAAGAATCTGATGCGCATTAAGCCGAAGAACACCCCTAGTATAAGACAAAATTTTAAACACTAAATTTAGCTGTAAAATATTAGATTTAAAGATTTTAATTTAGTATTATCGAAATTTTCTTTATAATACCTTATTACATAAAATATTTTTTTGCTTTTTATAATAGAGCGTCATTTTATACTATTTTTCAAAATTTTTAAAAAAAATTTTTCAGGATCCTTTTGGAAGTTATTAAATTTTTGATTTTTATTTTTATCAAATATGTTTTTATAATAACCTTAAATATAGGAAAAGTAAATTCAAGCTCTGCAAACGAAACCTCATTTCTCTGCGGCCAACGGTTGCGAAGTTACGGCTATTTTAAGGCTATTTTTGACAGCTGTTTGGCCATAATTGAAGGTTTTGGCCCTACGTAACTCCGGACCAAGCTGTCGTAGAAAGTTGCGGTTTTTACGGTGGTGCTGGGGGTCATAACCTTCAACTAAAGTATCACTTTTCAGGACTTTCAGGTTCAAGTTTTCAGGCACCTGAAAGTCAGCTCACATTATAAGGCGGGCCAATTCAAGTCAGATAAACCCAAACTCGGGTCTTCTGCGGCTTTTGGGACGGGAGATACAGTGTTTTTAAGACTGACACTGACAGTTCTCGAATTGTCAAAATATTTTCAAATCTTGATAGCTCCTGAACCGGAAGTCGTGGGGGGCTGGGATTTCTTTTGGGGACACTGGCAGCTTATTTTCTATCCACCCGTATCAAGACTAGTAATTTTCAGGGTCAAAAATTTTTCAGCCTGAAATCAATCCCGGAAGGTGGGTCTTGTCGGGCCCGGTCGGGAGAGCCCAAACAGGGTAGTACCCGGATCAGCGGTTCTGGAATAAAGATCAGAAAACTAAAATTTGGCGGCCATCTTGGATAAAATTCAAATAACTTAATACAAGATATCTCCATAGCCCTTAGAGATATAGTACCGTTGTTTGGGTTCATTTGAAAGGACCTGGGGAGAGCTATCTTTTGACGTATAAAACCAGACTCTAGGTAGAGCAAAAACATTTAGAAACTCTACCCCAAGAATTACATGACAAAAATCACAGACACTACCCTTTTACAGGGATAGCAAATATACTTTATACATTTTTATTCTTATTTTTTTAATCCCCCATATACAGGGATATTAAAGCGCATATACCAATACGAAGACAAATTATATATATTGACGCGTTACTCACCGACAAAGCCCCGAATATGCCTCTTGAACATACTCCGAGAAAGACGACTATCAAAGCAACAGAGACCAGTCCAAATAACCCCACAATGGATTCGGAAAAGGCAGGGCCTTCTCCCAAAAAAGTGACGCTTGCTCCCAACGTACGAAAGAGCATC
Organism: Mythimna impura; assembly: GCA_905147345.3. Taxonomy (NCBI): domain Eukaryota; kingdom Metazoa; phylum Arthropoda; class Insecta; order Lepidoptera; family Noctuidae; genus Mythimna; species Mythimna impura. The sequence continues at coordinate 16,849,279 of LR990353.1, read as the reverse complement.
GGGGAATGGGAGAACAACAAGAGCACTGAGTCCAAAACCGCTGCCTCTACTACCTTCACAGTTTCTCCGGGAAAGCTAGCGCAGGTCCCGACGGCTCCCTCGAGGCCAAATCAAAGAGTCACCCTGCCGTCAGAAAAGGTTGTAAAGCGGCGAGGTTCTGTAGAGGCGGCGAGTGGGTCGCCAAAACTTATTGCCACCACCGACAGAGTGCATGAAGGCCGTATCTGGCTTCTAAGGGCAAAAACTCATCTAAATGAGTCACGTAATTTGCGGTCGGACCTCAAAGCGGGTCTCACTATGGCGGTGGAGACGATGTACAAACTCATAAAAGACGGTGCCGCAGAAGCTGGGACTAAAATAGGCTATATCCAAGAAGTTGACGAAAGTAGGAGCATAGAGACACGGGAAATATTGATACAGAAGGATAAAAGGATGGATGAAGATCAGATTATCCAGAAAATAGAGGAGAATAACAGACTGCTCATCGAGAATGGGAAAAGAATAGAAGAGCTGAAAATAATGCTCGAAGGACAGAAACACATCCTAGAAAAATCAACTTACGCGAGTGTGGCAGCAGCAGGACCGAAAGTAAGAACAACACTGGAGAGAACAGCGCTGCACTCTGTAGTTATAACATCTGGGAATGAAATGGATACTGGAGAGGAGGTCCTGGAGAAAGTAAGGAAAGCAGTGGAAGCGAAAGAAGGATGGATAAAAGTGGAAAAAGTAAGGAAGGCAAAAGATAGAAAGATCATAGTGGGATGCGAGACAAAGGAAGAAAGAAGAAAAATTAAGGAAAAGATAGAAAACGCTGGAATCCATCTAATTGTTGAGGAAGTGAGAAACAGAGACCCTTTACTGATTCTCAAGGACGTACTACTAATCCACAGCGATGAAGACGTACGGAAGGCCTTGAGAAATCAGAACCAAGAAGTTTTTCAAGGCCTCGACAAAGAGGAGGACAGGATGACAATAAAGTACCGAAAGAAAGCAAGAAACCAGCACACAGGTCATATAGTACTGACGGTTTCTCCAAAAATTTGGCAGAGGGCTCTAGAATTAGGCAAAATGAGAGTAGACCTCCAAAAAATTCATGTAGAAGACCAATCTCCGTTGGTGCAATGTACAAAATGTTTAGGGTATGGACACGGCCGAAGATTCTGCAAAGAATCGGAGGACGTCTGCAGCCACTGTGGTGGATTACACTTCAGTAAAGAATGCCCTGACAAAGTTATGAAAGAGGAACCGGAGTGTATAAATTGTAAAAGAGCCAAACTAGAAAACAGAGGTCACAATGCATTTAGCAGTATTTGCCCGGTAAGACGGAAGTGGGACGACATAGCAAGGGCGTCCATTTCATACTGCTAAGGTAGTCCCAGCAGGCACCTCCAGGTACAACATCCTCCAGGCCAACTTGCAGCGAAGCCAGCTTGCTACAAACGAGGCGTTGCTGGAGGCTCAAAAGAGAAAAATGGCAGCAGTGTTAATTCAGGAACCCTATATTGGAAGAGAAAAGAGAGTCAAGAGCTATCGAGGTGTGAGGATCTACCAAAACTCTGGCGTGGGAGAAGGTTCTGTCAAGGCGGCAATTGCCATCTTGGACAATGACCTTGACGTTATACAGTGCCCAGAATTAACAACAAACAACATCGTTGTTGTTAAGATCCGAACCAAAGATTGGACGATCACACTCATATCTTACTATTTTGAGCCAGACCAGCCAATAGAACCTTATCTAGAGCAATTAAAGGAAATAAGTAGGATGGCAAATAACAAACTAATTGTGGGAGGTGATGCAAATGCCAAAAGTACCTGGTGGGGAAGCGCTGCAGAAAATTCTAGAGGAGAACAAATGAGCGGACAACTCCTGGAAATGGGCCTGCAAATTTTAAATAATGGAGACGTCCCAACCTTCGACACCATACGTGGAGGAAAAAGGTACTACAGTCATGTTGATGTTACGGCCTGTTCGGAGGATATCCTAAATCTGGTTGACGGATGGAGGGTGATTGAAGACCTTACCTGTTCGGATCATAACGGCATTACTTTTAGTATAAACCTGAAAAAGTCAAGAGGATACAACGTAGAACGAACAACAAGACTTTACAATACAAAAAAAGCGAATTGGAAACAGTTTCATGAGAAACTACATCTAATTATGCTGGACAAACAACTCACAATAGAAGAAATAGATAAAATAGATAACACACAAAAACTGGAAAATGCAATAGAAAAATATAATATGGTAATAACAGAAACATGTAAACAAACAATCCCAAATAAAAATAATAAAGATACTATACTCACCATGCCGTGGTGGTCCGAACAGCTTGCTACCCTGAAGAAACAGGTCGCCACTAGAAGAAGGAGGATCAGAAACGCAGCGCCTCACCGAAGACAGATTGTAGTCAGCCAGTACTTAGAAGAAAAAAAGAAGTATGAAATTGAAGTGGAGAAGGCTACAGTCGAAAGTTGGAAGGAATTCTGTAGGAGACAAGATAGGGAGGGAATGTGGGAAGGTATTTATAGGGTAATTCGGAGGGTGACACGACGGGAGGAAGATTTGCCACTAATAAAGGACGGAGAAGTATTGGATGCAAAGGGGTCCGCTAAGATTCTCGCGGAGAGCTTCTACCCTCAAGATACCAAAGAGCAGGACAACGCAGAACATCAGCGAATAAGAGAACTGGCTGAGGCAGTAAACGATGGACATGATGAGCATGAACCACCGTTTACTCCAGAAGAACTTGAAGTGGCAGTTGAATCCTTCAACCTTAAAAAGGCACCCGGCGCGGACGGTTTCACGGCCGATATTTGCTCCCATGCAATAAGAACAGCTCCTCAGTGTTTCTTAGGCCTATTAAACAAATGTCTAGAACACCACTATTTTCCCAAGGTATGGAAGGAGGCGACAGTGGTAGTATTAAGAAAACCGGGAAAAGACTCATACACCAACCCCAAATCATACAGGCCAATAGGACTACTGCCTGTCTTAGGGAAAATCTATGAGAAGATGTTGGTGAATCGCCTCAAGTTTCATATTTTGCCCCGGATTAGTACTCGTCAGTTTGGTTTTATGTCACAGAGAGGCACTGAAGACGCCCTTGTTGCACTCATCAACCGCATTCGTTTAAAACTAAAAGAAAAGAAGTTAGTAACAGTGATCTCGCTAGACATAGAAGGCGCGTTTGATAGTGCATGGTGGCCAGTGATTAGGACCAGACTGGCAGAGGAAAACTGTCCCGTTGGCTTGAGGCGGGTCATCGATAGTTACCTCAGTGATAGGGTCGTGGAGGTTAGGTACGCAGGCGAAAAGCACAGAAGAGAGACGGGGAAAGGTTGCGTTCAGGGATCCATAGGGGGACCAATCTTGTGGAATTTGCTGCTGGATCCACTCTTAAAGCAGCTAGAAGAAAGAGGTGTCTACTGCCAGGCCTTCGCGGATGACGTGGTGTTGATCTTTGACGGAGTGGACGCCAGGGAAATTGAGGGGCAGGCCAATGCCACCCTCGAACATGTTCGGGCGTGGGGTGTCAATAATAAATTGAGGTTCGCACCACAAAAAACTTGCGCTATGTTAGTAACCAAAAAACTTAAACATGACACACCACGCCTGAGCATGGGAGGGGTTGACATTGGTATGGCCGCCGAAATCAAGATCCTTGGACTGATCATCGATAGGAAGTTAACTTTCAACACTCACGTCGCGACTATCTGTAAGAAGGCAATTGGCATTTACAAACAGTTAACAAGAGCGGCTCGAGTGAACTGGGGATTGAATCCAGAAATAATCCGGACCATCTACACGGCAGCAGTGGAACCAATAATTCTTTATGCCTCAGCCGCATGGGCACCGGCAGCAAATAAACTAGGCATACGAAAACAACTGAGTGTGGTCCAAAGGGGCTTTGCACAAAAAATGTGCAAAGGGTATCGCACAGTGTCTCTCAACGCAGCGCTCCTACTCACTGGCACACTCCCTCTCGATCTCCGAGTCCGTGAGATAGCATCACTTTATGAAGCTAAAAAGGGAGCACCTGGAGAAGAGTGGGGTGACAGAGAAATCGAGACTATGACATCCAAGATATGTGTCCCACACCCTGCAGAACTAGTAGGAGTTAAGTTCGGCAGCCTGGTAGATGAGGAGCAATATTCCCACCACAGTAATTATGCCGTGCGTATCTTTACTGATGGGAGTAAAATCGAAGGTAAGGTCGGAGCAGCTTTATCAATCTGGAACAGCACAGAAGAAATCAAGGCTCACAAATTTGCTCTCTCCTCCTACTGTACAGTCTACCAGGCTGAACTTCTAGCGCTGTGCAAAGCGGCAGAGATTGCTGCGAAAAGCAAAGAAAACAGCATCGGCATTTACAGCGACTCCAAATCTGCCCTAGAAACCATTGCAAACACCAGCTCTCCTCATCCACTTGCGGTAAAAACAAGAGCATTTATCGCTGACTGCAAAGTTCAAAACAAACAATTGTCTTTGTTTTGGATAAAAGCCCACGTAGGACTAAAGGGGAACGAGAGAGCTGACGAACTGGCAAAGGAGGCCGCATTAAAGTCCAAGCGGAAACCGGAGTACGACCGATGTCCTCTCTCTTTTGTGAAACGCAGCATTCGCACGGAAACCTTGGAAAAGTGGGACAATAGGTACAGGACAGAAGACACGGCCTCTGTAACTAAAATGTTCTTCCCGGACGCAGTGGCGGCCCACAAAACCGTCCGTAAAATGAAAATTGACGGGCAAATCACGCAAATCCTCACGGGGCATGGTGGGTTCTCCTCATACTTGAATCGTTTCAAGTGTAAGGAGAGTCCATCATGCGCATGCGAACCCGAAGCAGGTGAGACAGTAGAGCATTTGATTTTGGATTGCCCCATCTTTGCTAAGGACAGGTTCAATTTAGAAATGTCATTAGATATGAAGTTAGAAAGGGCAGTTTTGCCATTTATAATTCAAAACGATAAATATAGAGAAATATTTTTTAAATTCTGTAAAAAAGTTGTTAGTATAGTAAATAAAAGAAATAAGTAGATTAAGAAAAGTATATGACGCACTATTATACTAAGTATAAAATGTAATCATATACGATTTGAATAAAATTAAGGAAAAAAAAAAAATACTTTGTTGTTACTATGTCAGTATTGGGAAAAAAAAAAAAAAAAGAAAAAAAAAAAACATTAAAAAAGAGAAAAAAAAAAAAATCTGTGACAAAAGATAAAAAAAAAAGAAAGAAAAGAAAAAAAAGGAAGGAAAATAGAAATACATATAAATAAGTGTGCATATATTATTATTATTATTAGTAAAATTGTAAATTACCTTTACTTTGTTATCTGTAGTGTAAGAGTATGTAAGTAATAAAGACTAGACAATAAGTAAATATCGTATATAAGGGGCTTTGACTCGGTCAAAGGATTATATAGCAAGAGCAGGAGTGGTTTTTAGCCGGTAAGAGTCCGGCACTGCCCCGACTGTGCCATCCGTGACACAGTCGGGGCGTCCATGAGGATTTTCCACACTGCTATTAAAAAAAAAAAAAAAAAAAAAAAAAAAAAAAAAAAACCCTACTCTACCCTACTCTACCCTACTCTACCCTACTCTACCCTACTCTACCCTACTCTACCCTACTCTACCCTACTCTACCCTACTCTACCCTACTCTACCCTACTCTACCCTACTCTACCCTACTCTACCCTACTCTACCCTACTCTACCCTACTCTACCCTACTCTACCCTACTCTACCCTACTCTACCCTACTCTACCCTACTCTACCCTACTCTAAAAAAAAAAAAAAAAAAAAAAAAGTAAAGTAAAGTATCCTATGTCCGTCTCCTGGTTCTAAGCTACCTCCCTGCCAATTTTCAGCTAAATCGGTTCAGCCGTTCTTGAGTTATAAGTGAAGTAACTAACACGACTTTCTTTTATATATATAGATGTATGTATTTAGAAATATATAAGTATGCTTATCAGTTGTCTAGTCCTCTTAACACAAGCTCTGCTTAGCTTGAGACTAGACGGCGTTGTGTGATAGTTGTGGAATATATTATTATATTATATTATATTACTAGCTTCTGCTAGCGGCTTCGCCCGCGGATTAGTAGGTTTCTCCATACAAACTTTGGACCCCCGTTTCATCCCCTTTGGGGGTGAGTTTTGGAAAATCCTCTCTTAGTGCTCACCTACGTCATAAAAGGAAACCTTGTGCAAAATTTCACGTTCCTAGTCCCAATAGTTTCGGCTGTGTGTTGATATGTCAGTCAGTCAGTTTCTCCTTTTATATAAATAGATTATTCCCAGTTCAAGCGATTTTGACTTTTATTGCCTTGGTGGCAATGGCGGCTGCAGTAAATATGTGGTTGGTATTATAACCACTTTTTTGCTTTGTCAATGCCATTTTTATGCATACGGTAAGTCAAAATCGGATGAACGGACAGTAAAATAGGTTTGTTTAAATGTCTAATTTTATTGTGAATGGAGAAACGGCAAAATATAGTACCTGGCTAAATGTGGAGCTGAAGCCAGTGTAAGTCCACAAGTGCGACACTGAGCGGGTAACGAACAGTACTTGCTGCGGCACTGCGGACACAAGTGTCCTTCTCCGCCGACACCTTCGCCGTCCTCCAGGTGACTAAATAAAAATGTTACTGTAGTCATTATTTTATTTGCGGCTCGGATGACTTGAGCGCCTGTTCGATCAAGGAAGGTAGCAGAGTCAGCTAATGGAGAGCTTGTCTATACCATTAGCTGTTGTTGTTGTCTGAGTGTTTTTAACTCAAATGTCAAATTTTATGATTCAAAATTTTCTCTCCATTAGTTACAAAAAACAAATCCAATTTAAATTGAAAGTTAATTTGAAATTCGTGACATCTGCCATTAGCATTGTGATGGCAAATACAAAAGTTGAAATATTATATTTGGCAATTATGAGATTAGTATATGTCTCTGCGAAAACAGAAATATTAATAATAATAATTCTTTATTTTACCAACCACATGCAAACAGTTATGGGTGGATCAGCATTGGTCCCTTGATCGGTCTGGTTGATCTGCGGCGCGGAGTGCGGGAAGCCCATCTTGACGAGCCCAGCGTCAAGCGCCCGTGCGCGAGGCGGCGGACTTGTGGCGTCCAACAATAACGTACGGTAGTGGACATCGTCCAGTACCACCTGGGGAGTTACCGTTCACTGTTATAGTAGGACAATATATTTTTATTACAATGTTCCCCTCTCGGGACCGTTCATTGTGGCGACACTTGGGGGAGGCCTATGTCCAACAGTGGACGTCTTTCGGCTGAAATGATGATGATGATCATGTGCCCTCACACTAGGAATTATTCCAGTACCGTGGGTGCATTCACAAACATGTAGATAAGCTCACATACACAAGAAACCCAAACTCGGAACAACTATCTGAAGGCTAAGCAAATATTTGTTCCGAGCGGGAATCGAACCCGCGTCACGCAGCATAACAGCCAATCGCTCAACCACTACGACAACCGTGCGGCCAAAAAGTGAAGCAATATGCCACAAAAAGTGAAGTGTCAAACAATTTTATAACAAGGGTGCTTTTCCACCAGAGATGCAGATATGCTGCAAGGACGTGAAAGCTAGGCTACGAAACTATGCAACCGTTTCCATTGAAGCTAAGCTATGTAGCGGGGCTAGTACAATGTACTATGTGGATACGCCGCCGCCGCGAGTTACTTGTGCGAAGATGAGCAGCTTGACCTATGTATCGACATTATGGAAGGCACGGGGAGTGCCGGCGCAAAAAGATAGGGGAGAGGTGCGAGGTACGCTACTCTGCACATAGATACACCACGCATCTATAGCTCGCCTCCACAGATTAGATTTTATTTATTCGGGACAGACACAGCACAATGGTTATAACCACAAAGTAAAAAAGAACAAAAGTACAAAATGCGCCGAGCGTGCCCGCACCGAAAGGGTGACCACCTCAGCATTTTCTCACACAGCACGCATCTATAGCATGCATCCCTCCATATTAAGACCATAGCTTAGTTGAACCTGTTTCCACCATTGCAGCGGTGCTAAGCTATATGGACCAATGAATATGATTGGTGGATATCTAACGCAACCATAGCCACATAGCATATCACATTTCTAGTGGAAATGCATACTGTATAAACAACTGACACTATGGATAGTGGATCTGTTAACTGTCGTCTTGAATAGTGATTAACCTCTATTGGTTAACCTCTGTACTTACACCATATTCTCCACCAGTATCTTGACATAACTTTTTGCAAATTCTCACTTCTGCTGCCAGACCAATTACTGAGCATCTAATCCCTTCTGTTTTAAGTGCCTACAAAAAGAAAAAATTTCTTATAAAATATGGTTTCACAGTCTTTTTAAAAGTCATTAATAGCTTTGAGATTCATCAAAGACTACACAATATTTTTACACACCTGAATAGTTGTATTAATGTCGCCTGGGTCACAAGTAGTGAGTGATGCAAACAGCACCAGTAGTTCTCTGGAAGCATGGGCAGGAAGAGGCTTGAGGACTCGTCCAGCAAACTCCAAGGTGTTTTGTAATGATGGCTCCCCACTTAGCACCATCTCTGTTAACCTATTGAAGGAAAATAATAGTCACAGTAATATTCTTTTGCTACTTATATTTTTCAAACAAAGAACCTACAGAGCGCAGTGGTATCATTTTATCTAATTTGATTAAAATGATGTTTAATATGAAGTAATTGCAGTGTGACAGGCGGGGATACTTACCACGATACTTCCAAGACCAGAGGACTACAGGCTCAGACACATCAAGGCCATACTGGTGCACAAGGTGCACGGAGGGCTAGGGGTTAAGTAGACAGGAGGGAAATAGCACAAAAGAACCAGAAGGGTCAAAGTGCTCTGGCCTAGGGCCAGCCCCACAACAAGATAAGATAAGATAATTGCAGTGTAGTATATAATGACTTCGCATAAGAGAAATTGTGACTATTGGAAGTCTCATTCGACAATACATTTCTCATTACTGGCAATATTACAGGCTTAACATTATGGAAATAATTACTTGAGGATGTATTTCATGCTGTGTCTATAACATAATATTGTACACTTGATTTCTATAATAGCATTATCATTAGGTTAAGAAGCGTAACAATTGTAGATGGGCAAATTAATAAATAAATGTTGTTAACAGTTTCTACTAAACTTTATAACATTACAGGTGTTAGCTAGTTTGATATACATATTTAAATATTGTAAGAAATTAAAATGGAAATTTACATACCCTTGTAGAGACTTGATGTGTTTTCTGACATTCCCAGAGAGCTCTGTAAGTTTTTCTGCTCTTTTATTCTTCATGAGAACTAAGCCAAGTTGACTCAAAGGGTTCTGGTCAAAGTACTCCTCTATGAACTTTTCAAGTAGCTGAAATATTGAATGTCTCATTACACAATTTTAGAAATAAGTTAAACAGTTTAAAACCATAAATAATAATAATCTTTTATTCGAATAGAAAGAAGAATTAAGCTTTATTTTAAATTTCGCATTTCTTTTCAGTTTAGTATAAACATTCTGAAAGTTCAAATAAAGAAAAAGTCACAGAAATGAAATGATTGTTTAATTCATTAAACCCCAAGCGAACGCCGGCATTCACTCTCTCATTGTCTCTTATTATGGTATTCGAAAGGTTAATAGGACTGTTAAACTATCTAGGTAGTAGGGAGTTTCATGTTTCCACAGGCAACTGGATAAGAAAGAAAAGACTATGAACCCACCTTTAATGTGCAAAGAAATCTGGATGGCTTTAGATCCTGTGAGTTCATAGCTTCTGAACAGTCTACTGCCACAAGAACATGCCTCATCATTCCCAGCCTCACGGGCCCACGACGCGCCACCACCGCCTTCCGCGCCGCTTTCTGCGCAAACTCTGCCACCAAGCCTTCCACCAAACCATCCTCATCCTCTTTGATGGCTTCCCTGAATATGTAATGATAAATATTCAATAATTCACCATTTATATCATGTAATTGAATTTGAATATACCATGGGTTCATATACTTCAATGCCTCTGAGCGCTAAATATATATGTTAAAAGTACCAAATTATGAAAAATATTGAAATTTGTCTCAAAAATAACTACTCACCAAGTCTTCTCATAACCTGTCTCCCACCGGTACTCTTTGGAATCCTGATCGTCATCAGCCATTATGAATAATACAAAAACTTATTCACTAACTTCAAATTCTACAAACGAATTATTAAATATAAAGTAATGCAACTCAATAGTTCATATTATTTCAGGCAGGCTGGTCCTCAAACCTTAAATTAAAATTTTTTGACAGTAAACTAAAAACAGCAATATATCAACAATAGCGATGGGCCGATGGGCGAATCGAATCGACTGGAATCGACTTGGTTATTTTAACCGAGTTACTCAAGTCAAATAACAAACGTGTCTACTCGAGTTGACGCGGTCTGTAACTCAGTTCGCGGTATTGGTTTGGTTTAGCAGACGATTGATTGAATGAAAGCGAGCCGGCGTAAAGCCCCTATTAGGCGTCCATTACACGGTCATGCAAGCGTATGGGACGCTACCTGTGTCGACACTCTTGCGCCATCCCATCTTCCTAGCTCGTCGCGCTGTGCTGATGCTGCCGCTGCGGCTGCGGAGAACCTCAAGCGGCGAAAATATAACAACCTCGTCGGTAGTTATATTTTTGAGCCGTTTGGGGTTGAGACTCTTGGGCCGTGGGGTCCGAGTGCTCATGCGCTTTTTAAAGAATTATCCAAACGGCTAGTTGACACTTCGCGTGACCAAAGGGCTGGCTTTTACCTCGGTCAGAGATTAAGCATTGCCATACAACGTGGCAATGCTGCCAGTCTTTTGAGCACAGTTCCAGTCGACAGCGATGCGGAGGAATTTTTTGACGCCATATTTTAGGTAGGAGTTATTGTGTATATATTATGTAATTATAATTAGTTAAGTGTTTTTATTTTTCTTGTTATACCGATCATTATCTTATCTATATAAATAGGTACTAAAAATTTACCGTCATACGAAAAAATCCTATGTTGATAATTTTTATTTTATTTATTAGGGACAAAAAAAACAATTGATAATGTTATTTATGAATCTATAATAAATATTTTATTTTTCAAATCTATTTACCCAGCCGTTACTGAGAAGTAGGCTTCAGAAAGTCACTTTTTTAGTGCCATACTAAATGGGAGCAAGGGCCATAACTCATTATCGAGCTGACTCGGCTTACCGAGCTAGCCGACTCGATTTGCAACTCGAATCAGCCACCATTCCAAATCAAGTAACTCGAGTTGTTTTATGCGAGTACAATATCACTAAGTAACAACCACAGATAGAATAGAACATCAATACCACAGACTACTTAGTTAAGATGCTACACGGAGCTGGGCTGTGTCACAGTATAGATATTTGGAACAGTACGGAAACTACCTACAAATATTCGAAACGGCACACTCGCACAAACATACGCATCGACGAGACTCCTAAGCGTTTCTCTCGGTCCTGTCAGTAGCGAATGCCGCTCAGGAGTCTCATCGATGCGTATGTTTGTGTGAGTGAGCCGTTTCGAATATTTGTAGGTAGTTTCCGTACTGTTCCATATATTTATACTGTGGCTGTGTGGAGGTGGAGAAGGACGGACCGTAAATTGGCCAATCACAGTGCTCGAAACAGTGATGCAAGAGGCTCAGTTGTCTATGGCCTTTAAAAAGACTCGACTTCATTTTACACGACAAAGTCTGAAAAGAAGACTAGTTTCCAGTCTTTAGTAATAAGACTCAGTCAGTTAGTAAAAACTCGAGCGGTTTCTTAATAGGACTCGCGCCTGAGGCGTGCTTAATATTCAATACAGCTCAAGCTTAAAATACGATGGAAATCTTCGGATTGGGTAGTTTGTATTTTATAATCCCTATGTTATAAATCTGTTATAAATAGTCTCCAAAGTATAACAATGCAGTTGATATACCTATATAATATTAATATACACACAACTATCACACAACGCCGTCTAGTCCCAAGCTAAGCAGAGCTTGTGATATGAGTATTAGACAACTGATAAACATACTTAAATATTTCTAAATACATAATAATAATAAAGATATATTACACCCAGACACAGAATAAATAATTGTGCTCATCACACGAACATTTGTCCTGGGTGGGAATCGAACCCACGACCTCCGGCATAGCAGTCAGGGCCACTAACCAATAGACCAACAGGCCAGTCACCATTGGTGACTGGCCTGTTGGTCATTATATAATCACCACACCATACCACCATACCATACATAATCAGATTTTAGTAACTAAACCTAAGAAATAAATATCGTTCATATAAAGCAATAACACAATGAATAAGGTAAACTCATGTGTTTTCTGTCATAAATTACATATCGTTAATACGGGGTGCTAAAAATTAATAGAGTTTATTCGTATTTTTAACTACTTAGGTACATTAAGAATTTCTTGATATATGCTCTGAAACAATTTCTTGAAGTTCACGATAATAGGAAACTACTTACTAAATCAGTTACATTTTTATTCGCTACTAATATTTATAATAGTTACATTATTTATGGTAATTTCATCTGTGAGGAAAACATCACGAGACTCCTGAAGTCCTGAGTTTTATAAGGCTTTCAGTTAAATTAGCTTTTTATGTGTAAAAGTCAATTTTCAAGACAACTTAGTTTTTTAGACCTGAGATTAAAGAACTGCGACTCAATGTAGTCTTTAGTTTTAGACTTTTGACTCCAAGACTTGAGGGTTAAATTACTAGTCTTCAAAAATGAGTCTAGTCTTGGTTTAAAAGACAACGACTGACTCTTTGGCATCACTAGCTCAAAATCTCCATTCCGGAAACAGTGTACGTGGAGCGAAGTGGAGCTGAGCAGACTTTCATATAAAACATAAATGTCGAGCAGGCTGTGGTGCCGAGCGGAGGGCACGAAACGGAGGGTGGTGGGACGGTGCGGAGCGGGTAGGACAAACTTGCTAAAGGTTTATTACATTATCCAATTTTTTAAAAACCAATTTAAGAAATCGAAAGGTGTAATCGCAGTTACAACAGATTGGATCCGATTTAGTGTAAATTGAAGGTCCCGACCGCTCTATTTCCTAAATTGTCTACGATTTATGAGTGTAATTACGACGGCGACGCTACGATTTAGAACGAATATCTGTCTTCTTTTTACCCGAAGGGTTGTTTTTCGCGCCTATCTTATTTGTATGTATGTATGTAATATTCTTTATTACCTCATATCTTCCAAAGCACTGAACGGATTTACATAATTAGCATATCGTTAGATTCGTCTTGTTAACCCAAGTGTTCTTAGATACGTGACGTTAAAAAAAAATCAGCTTAACGACTGTGGGACGCTATACATCAGAGTAAAAAAAAAAATGTTTTATGTAATGCAATATGGGTATCAAATTCAAGAGCTCATCATGAGGATCCAAAAATACAATAGTAAATATTATGTCATTTAATTTTCTGCTAACTTATTGGGTTAGGTTAGGTTACTCGCAACTTCGTTACTCCCTTTTTTTGAGGCAGTCGTGTAAAAAAATGTTATCTATTCCAGAGATATATACCCCCCTGGAAATTAAGTCCCGTTCCCGCGGGAAAATGAAAAGTAGCCTAAGTTACTTCTTGTAACATCAACTATCCGTCAGTTGAGCACGCCATAATCATGGCGGTAAGTCCCCTCTTTGAGTAACGGCTGGAGAGGCGTCACGGCGTCCACACCTTCCACATGACGCAAGCCCTCAGCCCTCACCGGAGATGGTAAGTTCGGAAGGTTCCTGGACCGGATTCAGGCGAAAGAAAAAGCTCGGGGATGTCGCCATAGTGCGGACTGCGGATCGCCCGAAGGACACGGTGGAGCTTACGGTGGAAGTGAGCCGTGACCTCGTGGGGGCAATCGGCGGTGGTGACATCTCGCGCGTTTATGATCCGGAGTGAGAGGGAATGGATAGCGGCCGCCTCCTTCTGCGAAGCAGTAATGCTAGTGATGGAGACAGCCGCACGCGTAAGGGAATGGACATCCTGACGCCCCGACCGCTGAGACCTGCAACTACCAGCTACCGTAGGCGCGGACTTTTGGACGATGTGCAATGTGTAGCTCGGAGTCTGGCCGTCCGGCTATTGTCCGAACCGAGCAGATTTTCGATAACGCGTCTTGTACTACGTGTTTCCTAAAGAGATGTCAACAAAACCGTAGTGGCTCAGCAGGGCCGATACCTACTAGGGCCTTGGGAGGACTTCTGAAAAGATAACCTGTGGTCCTAGAACGCAAAGAGTAACTGAAGGAACCTACGTGTGGTTTTACAAAGTAAAAGTCTGACACGCTCTCCCTCTTCGCCCTAGAGCGAGAAAAGTCATTAGATGATTACCCATATATAAAAAGCTTTCCGTCAGTGAAAGTCCCGTCAAAATCGGTTCAGCCCTTTCGAAGTTGTTCTCTCCCGGGAATCAGGACGTGGTGATGTGGGTGGGGGACCAAACCGCCGGAATTAAGTCCCGTTTCCGCGAGAATATAAAAAGTAGCTTAAGGTAGGTACTCATCATAATAGCTATATCCCAATGAAAGTCCTGTCAAATTTCCAATCCAGTATTTTGAAATCCCATTCCCGCGAGAAAATTACGGATATTAGCTGGAACAAACCACAGCAACAGATCACCAAAAATTTTAAAATTCACATTTTTGTTACAAGTTTCGAATACACTTTGATATACATTTAATAAACCAATGTTTTTTTGATAAACAGACACTTCAATTTTATTTAAGATACAAAATGAGCGAGCTGGATGACTCGATAGGTTTGTGAACTTTAAAGTGATAAATGTACGCCTAAAATAGAGTGAATAAATAGTGAATAAATAGATTATCATAACTAAAAAGTGTAAAATAAAAAAATAAATAAACTCGACTGCGTATCTAAAGTTATTTTTTACGCAGTCGGGCTTTTTAATTTTGTTTTTTTTTTTTTCAATATATTTCAATACGATTTTCTTTTTATTTTTATTTACCCAGCTTTTTCGCTAATGCGATGCACTATACCCAATTCATCTGGGCTTGAGACAAAATGTAAGCAAAAAAAAAAAAAAAAACAATGTAGGTACCCAAGTTTATTCGACGTTTGAATTTGAACAGTCTCCTTTTCTGTTGAATGCATTGGCGTTTTTTTTTTGCACGCTTTTTCTTTTTCGGCGAATAACAAGAATTCAACGAAAATATCTCGTTTAAATTAACAAGTTGATCGATAGTGAAAAAGATGGCGGATTATAACCCGCCTGATGACTCGTGCGCTTTTTTTTAAGTTGGGAAATCATCCGATGACTTTTCTTGCTCTAGAGTAGAACTAGAGGGCGTGTCAGACTTTTACTAACTAAAACCCACTTGTGTCCTTCAGTTCTACCGTGCAGCCCCTAAAACGCAGTATGAGTAAAAGAGCCATTTCTAGAAAACCGCGAAAAACACTGACGCCGCCGCCGTATTTTTAACCGACTTCAAAAAAAGGAGGTTAGCAATTCGGTTGTATTCTTTTTAATCATCATAATATTTTTTTTTATATTTGTTAAGTACCTCAGAACTCCGTCGTTTATGGACCGATTTGCAAATTTTTTTTTCCTTAAAAGTATATGCTTCCAGATTGGTCACATTTTTTTCAAAATCCATTTCTGATGATGGGATCCATGAAGAATCGAGGGAACTCCTCAAATATTATAGTGATTTTGGTATTTTCATCGAGAACTTAAGCATTTACAGTCAAAAAGTATTTTCTATGGTCTTAAACGACCCATATTTTTCATAGTGGGACGGTGCGAGAGAGTCAGAGATAAAGAAAAGACTAGGCGCGGAGTGGGGAATACACAGTTCTCAGCATCTACGCTTCATCCTTTATCGACGGTTTTAGCTACATCGCTCCATGAAAACCGTCAGATTAGGTTATGTTTTTCGTAATCCTGATAGGATTTCCTTCAAAATAAAAAATCAATCGCGCTCGAGTATTTCGAGGTTACATTTTTTTTTATAACTTTGTGACTCGCCCATCTCCGTATGTTACGCTCAAATTGTCAGAATATTGAAATATGAACTTTTCCGCGTGTACTCAACTTACCTTGTCTTAATCTGACGCGCTCGAGTTTTTCCGAGGATCGATTTTTTTACTAATCTGACGGACTGCCCTCAACGCGGGGTGCGTTACTATATTAAGGGTTCATATGAGGTACATTGCAGGGTGCAAGGTTTCTCCCCATATGACTTTCTGACGCGCTCGAGTAACGCGTAAAATCCCTACTTGGGCGCCCCTACTACTATGATCCTATGAGGAGTTCTGTACCTTATCCCAAAGTTCAACTTCAGATGATGGACATTTCTATGGGACCAATTCAATCAAACAAAAACAACCTTAAATTACCCTACTAAACAAAAACAAATAATTCAAAATCTGTCCGTTATTGACCAAGAAATCGGTGACCAATTGTCTTTTCCTACAAAACACATTTAGGTGCATTTCGGCAATGGAATTGAAGATTGTGCCAATAGTAACAATTTCAGTACCTACTAACAGAATCTTTTACAATGGGTTATGCCGCGACTCTGTTGGACAACGCCAATTTGTCCCATGGTGATTGTAAAAGTTGATTCCTAAAACCATAAATATGTCAAAAATATGGTTAAAAAGGGTTTGAATGTGGCCGCGCCATTGAAACGCGGAGACCCGCGGCCACGGAGATCTATAAAACTAAGCGTTATTTTTATAGACTTGAATTTAGGTAAAAACCAATCGAATTTGTAAAAAAGTAAAAATATAGAAAAAAATCCTAGGTATATTTTTAGGTATTCGAGATATGGACGATAACATGTTCTTCACTGTTTCGATGGTGCGGTCATGGGGTTTTAGTCTTACAGCTTAAAACCCCATGACCGCACCATCGAAACAGTGAAGAACATGTTATCGCCCATACCTCGCTGAAAAAGCATCGCAGACTTCTGAAATTTTTTGTAAAACCCAGATTCGAATTTGTCAAAATTTGTAAAATACAACAAAAAATCCTAGGTTTATATTTCAGGATCTGTAGTACGGTATCGCTTAGAAATAAATCGTGATTATCTATCGAAAAAATTAGGTATTATCAAGATCTTTTTTAGGGTTCCGTACCTAGGTACCTCAAAAGGAAAAAACTAAACCGGACTGGTAGAAAATGCCTAAGGCATTAACTGGCATTGGTCCGCCTTTATATAGTGTTTCTTACTAGTGCATAGTTTTAATAAATAAAAAATAAAATAAATAAATAAATATACAGCAGTCTAATGTGTGCGTACAAGAGTTGGAGTTTGTTTGGTGTTTTAGATTTTGGCATTCCTACAGACTTTCGATTTGCGCACTCTGTGATTTATGTGACTATTAAAAGAAAAGATGTTTTTTGTAAAAAAAAAATATTTCTCTATCTCGATATTTTAACGATAAAGTAATTTATCGCTACATTTCAATTTAATTTAGAATCCTTGAGATGTCATTTCCAATACCATAATATAGGGGAAAAGTTTTCTGTAAATAATAAGCTATGGTTACCCTATCAAAATAGGTACTTAAAGTTATATATTTATTTAAATATTCTAGTAAAAAAATTTCGATACTGTACTACAGTTTCTGAATTATAAACCTAAGATATTTTTTTGTATAATTTTACAAATTTTGACTAATTCAAATCTACATTTTACATAAAACTTCAACCTCTGTGACACTTTTTCAGCGAGATATCGGCGATGACGTGTTTTTCACCGTTTCACGCGTTTGTGTAACCTCAGGCTTACATTCAGGAAAGTGCAGCGCTCGCGCTCGCTCAAATCAGCATTCCTTTGCATTGAAACATACATAACTGAAATTGACTGAATATTCGTGATATGAATGCACAAACTAAAGGAATGTTTACAAAATCAATACCTACATAGTTAAATCTGTAAAATTTATTTTAAGACAGGATGGCCAATCATTCATTTTATACTTTTCACATGGTAGATAATTGATAAGTCTTAATTACAGATATTTTTGAGAAATTTATTACAGGGTTTCACTAACATAAAATACAAAAATATTTTAAAATAATAGTGTAGATCATCGCATTATCTTCTATGCACAAATCAAGTCATGAGATTTTCATACAAGATGGCTGACCTCACTTAAGCATTACTAACCATTATATTCAGTGTTTTACCAATGCAGATACTTTACAATAATAAATAAAATATGATGAGCCTTAAGAGTAACCATTAATTCTAGAATGTGAACAGCAATTATTAGACCAAATGGCTTTATGTTTATTGGAATCTCTAATATTAATTAATCAGATGTACTGTTGAATTATTCATAGATAATTCATAATACTTGAAGTCATTGAACATTTCAACAATATCGCCGACATGAACTATCTTACCTGGCTTTGTTGCAGAAAGCCGATGCATATTTACATAATAACATGATCCCTGCAATAATTATCTATTGCTCATTCCTGATTCAGATTCTTCTTTTATACTTCCTATACCTGGGTCAATTTCGCTAAACCTATATAATAGGTACCCAAAGCACAGAGTCAATTCCCAAAAATGTGGATTTCAATTTCTAAAGACAGGTTTTTATTTTTAATTTAAAAAGGTAGCAGAAAACATTAAAAAAATGGTCAGATTTAGGTGATTTTTGGAATGAGCTAGACTGTGCCCCTGAATTTTGCTGCAAAAAGGATAACATAATTTTTATAAATGAAGCTTTTTGCAACAAAGCAAGGCGATGGTAAGTAGTTCACTTGAGTGTATTGATATTTGATGAAAACTGCATCACTCTGTCGCTGCCATAGCTCGTGCTTGAGCTCGAACTCTTTTGTCATATTCTAATCGATTTTGACTGTAAAAGATATGAAATAGTTATGGTTAAAATAGTGTTCATCGAAGCCTCTGAATAATTTAATTTAACAATCTGTTGCATTGTGTTCACTAACCAGTAAATTGTGTAAGCTTCAGCTTGTGCAGGGTCTTTAACATTTGGTTCATTGAGTAGATCCTGAATGCCCAGCAGGATCTGTTTAATTGTGATTGCTGGACGCCAATCTTTTTCTTCATCTAGTAGTGAAAGGCAGACTGTGCCTGATGGATACACATTAGGATGGAAAAGTGGAGGTTCAAATTTGCACTTAGGTGGACTAGAAGGATAGTCGTCTTTGAAAATCATGCGCAGCTTATACAGGCCTCCCTCCCATGGTGTCTGCAAGAGTAAAATTATATGTTGGAAACTTCTTGCTTGTGGGGGTAATTGAGCAGAATTACTGCCATTCATATAAATTCACAAAAAATTACTGAATTTTGCCAATATGCCATGCTTCTTTTAAAACTGTTATAGTTTAGGAAGAATGGACCAGTACTAGTACTACTGTTATAATAAAGATTCGTAAAGTTATAGAAATACTAACCCCCTTTTTTCCAGGAATCGCACATTCCCATGTCATGAGATTAAGAGATCCATCTGGGTTTTTCATAGGCCTGGCCACAAAGCCCTGAAACACAATAAATAATGCATACAATCATGTACTTTTTACTAAAACAAATCAGTAGACAACCCATAACAAAATCTTGTCGCTTACAAAGGGATGGTCCTTGCGCCAGGCTTTTCTTTCTTCAGCTAAACGTGCACTTGCTATTCCCGACATTTCCAAAAACAAAATCAGACAACTAGTCAGAAAGCGTCCGCCTCAGATTTTTCAAACACAATCACGAAATATTTTCGTCTTCCAGTGAAATTACTTAGAAATAATATGAAAAAATAAATTATACGGCGCGAAGCGTCCCACGAAGTGATTACTACACAGATGAAATAAAATACTAAAAAATAGAGGTTATTATGACGCTTAGTAAGTTAGTAAACATCAATTCTGTACTTACTAACTTATATTTAATTCGACTACAAACTTTTCATTGTTATGCCACTATTGACAAGCTAGAAACTAGGTACCAAAACACTAATAATTATCACCCCAGAGCAGCTGCTAATCTATTCCAAAAATTCTACGATCATTCTAATAATAATCCAATAATTTAACAGAAATCTTATAGAATGAAAAATCATGTTATTCGATACCTATGTTTTGAAATAATCGACTAACTATTCAAATAGTATTTGTCGGTACATCTCTAATTTTATTCTTTCGATGAGGATGAGTGTGGTGTGGCGTATAGAGGTGAGATATACTAGGTAGAACGCGTACTGAGTCTTAGAAGTACGCGTCCGCCGAAATACTTGTTCCAAAAACTAGGCCCACGAGTATTTAGGCGTCTTGAGATTTTTGACGTTTCTTTATCTAGCGAGTCTTCGTACGCGACGAGTATTTAGGCGTCTCGAGTTTTTAAAGTCAAAGTCAAAGTCAAAGCCATTTATTTGCATTAAATGCGGTACAAGAGATGGTAACTTATAATTTATTAGCGCAAAGACACATTTTGCCATGACTTGGCATGCAAATATTAAAATATGTTTTGTGGTGCTTATACTAAGCAAAATTACAAAATTTATCACAAAATTTCCTTTCAAGAAAATATTAAACCTCCTGAACTCAGGACAACAATTTTTTTTTTATAAGATATTGTTACTTATAGAAACAATATAAAACAAACTAAACTTTACACAAATTAATAATTGAAATTATTTTAAACTAATATTAAGTTTTATAAACTAACCACAAATTTAAATAACAGATTTTAAAATATAATACATAACATAACAATTTAAATTAGATACAATTTGGCATAATTATGTATAAATAGGTAACAAGATAAAAATGCAGTGGGTCCTGCAACAGCAAAACCGAACCAAAACGATCTACAACACATTTTTGTAATGATAGGATTGACAAGAACCTTTTTTGAAAAATTCGGTCAAAGAATAAAAACTTTGTGAGATGAGCCATTTTTTCAGTACTTTGCAAAATTTTCCGTAAGGAAGGTCAGTTATAAAGTTTGGTATCGAGTTATAAATAAGTGGAGCCATGTACACACAACTACGTCTAAATAATTCAGTTTTTGGAACTGGCAATTGCAAATGATAGTGCGTAACTTTTCGTATTTTATTATTGTTTTTTGCTTCAAATATTGAGGAATTAGTTTTAACAAATTTAGCTATTTCATATATATAAATACAAGGAACTGTGAGAAGGTTATGTGATTTATACACTGGTCTGCAAGAATCAGTCCATTCCATGTCAAAAATTGCACGAATGCATTTTTTTTGTGCTAGTAGGACTCTAGAAACTTCGGAGGAGTTTCCCCAAACAATAATACCATATCGGATGACAGAGCAAACATAGGCGTGAAATACCATTAACGCGGTCGGTCGGGATGTTTCGTTTTTAACCTTATTTAAAGCGAAAACGAATCTATTTATTTTCATACATACTCCATCAATATGCTCCCTCCACGTGAAATGCTCATCAAGAGTTATACCTAGAAATTTTGTTTTATGTATCTGTTCCACTATTTGATCCCTATGTGCTACTTTATGATGAATGTGTGTTTTTGTGTTTTAAAATTTAATATTTTAGTTTTTTCTACGTTAACTTTCAAGGCGTTTCTATCTAACCATGTAATTATTTTATTCAAACTAGCATTTATATTAGACTCGTGTGATTCTTTATTTTTACCATCTAAGATAATTGTTGTGTCATCTGCAAATAAAACACAATCTTGATCAATCGTTTGCGGAAGATCATTAACGTATACAAGGAATAATGGTGGTCCCAATATGCTTCCCTGTGGAACTCCATAGAAATTTTGACGGGGCTGGGAGTTAAAGTTGATGAGACTGTTCACTTTGTCATCAAATTTCGTAATTCTCGTGATCTGAGTTCTATTCGTTAAATATGATTTGAACCATTCCAGTGCTGGGCCCCTAATGCCACTTTTATATAATTTATCGAGAAGTATGGAATGATTTACGAAGTCGAACGCTTTACTAAGATCTAAAAATAGAGCTGAGGTTACATTTTTAGAGTTGATGTTATTCATTATGGATTTTACTAAGTTATAGGCTGCTAGTGAAGTGGATTTTTTTTTTCTAAAACCGATTTGTTCTTTGGCAAGTATATTATATTTGTCTAAAAAAGAGTGCACTCTTTTGTACATGACTCTTTCAAAGACCTTGGATATAATTGGAATAAGAGCAATGGGTCGGTAGTTATTCTTGTCGGACTTAGAGCCTTTTTTATGCAGTGGTTTTATTACAGATATTTTGAGTTTATCCGGGAAGCAACCTTGTTCTAGGGATAGATTTATAATATATGAAAGAGGTTCTACTATGAATGGGGATATTCGTTTCAATAGATCTGTAGAAATGTCATCATAACCGGTGGATTTTGTGTTATTTAATGTCTTTAATATGCTAAAAATTTCCACAGCTTTTGTTGGATTTAGGAATATGCTATTGTCATTGCTTTTAAAATCTTGTTTATACGTATTATTCTGTAAAGTTGCTCTATTTTCAACAATATCAATAAAAAATTTATTAAATAAATTTGCTATATCTGATCCTGATGTAGCGATAACGCCATTATCTAATATACTAGTAATATATTCGTGAGAGCGTTCATTACCAGTACACCGTTTAACAATATCCCAAGAAGCTTTACCCTTATTCTTGGAATAAGCAATGTGCTTAAGATTACATAAGGATTTCATATTATAAATACATTTCTTAAATATTTTGGAGTACACCTTAAATCTAGTTTTGTTATCGTTCGTTTTATTTAAATAATATTTATATCTTAATGTTCGTTTAGTACTACTACTGATTTTAATTCCTTTTGTTATCCATTTTAATGTACTACTTTTGTACTGTTTTTTAACTTGAATGAGAGGGAAGCATAGTTTATAAAATAATGTTATAGTTTCGTGAAATAAATCAAAAGCATTGTTCGTGTCCGAAATGTTGTAAACATCGGAAAAAGATAAATTACTTATGTGTTCGACGAATTTTTCAACGTTGTCTTTACTAAGGTCATTAACGGTCATGAAGTAATAACCTGATATGGGTTTCTGATTATATTCGAAATTAACAACCTGTGCAGTGTTATGATCGGATAAACAAACATTATGAGTCCTACCTATTATGTTTGGAATATTACTGATGATATTATCAATACATGTGTTCAACCTGGTGGCCTCTTGAATAATACCATAATTAGAAATAAGTTCCTTAATTTTTTTGCAGTTATTGTCATTACTTAAAAAGTTAATATTAAAATCTCCAGCTATTATTATTTTGCTTTTTTTATTTTGTAATTTAAGCAAGGTTTTATGCAAATTTTCAAAAAATATATTTAAATCAGATGAAGGTGTCCTGTATATACATAATATGATCACACGTATAGATTTTATTTCAAGGCCCCAAATCTCAAAATGTTTATCAATGCAAAATTCTGTTACTTCTTTTAAGTTAGTACTTTGATGATGGTTTTTGCATAGTATACATGTTTCCTTATCTAGCGAGTCTTCGTACGAATAAGTAATGTCGAGACGATCAAGTAATGGAGTATTTTCGGTTTAACAGGCTTAGGACTGATAGCGTTTTTTAGAATAAAATATAAAAACTTATATTAAAGAAAAGTTGGCATATTTAGAAGGATTCAAATCATTTTATTTACAAAATCAATTTCATATCATCTAGGTTCTTATTTACAAGATTAACATTTTTTGTTGTTTTTTTTTTGTTTATGTTATTATTATTTTTTCTATTTTTTGTTGTTTTCTTTTTTAAATAGTATTTCCTGCACGTTTCTTACACTTAATCGTGTTCATCGACTAGGTAGTCCATTAAGTATTTGCGTGTCAGACGCCATACTGCCCACCATACACTAAAGTGCAGTAACAGCAAAATCACGATTTCGAGTAAAACGCATTTAAAGTTAAGAATTGATTTTAAAAAATCAACAGAATGTATAAGCAAAAAAATTTGAATGCAGAAAGGTTGTAAAGGCATAGGTTCACACGTTAAAGCAATAAAAAAAAATATATCTTAATAACTGAATTTATTATGGCCATTTATTCTTTTTGGTGCCTATTACTGCATAGCCTTTTTTGTAAAAAATACCATTTTAAACTTAGTAAAATGCAGCAAAAAGCCCTATTACTGCGTTTGGATCAGTTATTTTGTCAAGAAACCCAACTAACATGCAGTAAGGTCAAAAAAATACTGCATTTTAGTTAGTTTTTTAAGAAAAAAGTGTTCAATTTACTAGTGCAGTAAGAAAAATAGCTAGTTCACATTTTAAAGACCGTTTATTTCTTATTATTTAATCACAATAATTCAACTCACTTATGTAAAATTTACATATCAAAAATAAAAAAAAACATCTAATTAATAAAGGACCCTGCGCAGAATGCACAACCTCCTTTGACAGTTTTCTCTTAATATTAACATATATAACATAATGTATCTTTATGTTTAACAATAAAATATAGATAGTAAATGTAGGTGAGTATTATAAAGGTGGACATAAACTTGAGATCAACATTACAGTAAAACAATCATCACACACAAAGCATTACAAGCCTTGGTAAGTCTTAGGTAGGTACATAATTAGTTTCTAAAAGTAATTTTTAACAGTATAACGCGCTTTAAAATAACATTGGTTTAGTTTAGCTTTTGAAGCCTCTTATTATTCTTACTACTAGACATAATCTTGAGATCAACATTAAAGTAAAACAATCATCACACACAAAGCATTACAAGCCTTGGTTATTAGGTAGGTACATAATTAGTTTCTAAAAGTAATTTTTAACAGTATATTAACGCGCTTTAAAAATAACATTGGTTTAGTTTAGCTTTTGAAGCCTCTTATTATTCTTACTACTAGATTTAAAATAATAAAAATGTATGTATCATACAATTATCAAAACAGATCAGAAAAATATTTACTTAGTTCTTTTGTTGTACTTATTAATAATCAGTCTTAAGTTAACTTTAAGGCACATTGTTTCTTAGAATTTGAAGATAAAAAATACAGACTATTAAAAATAAATTCAAAACACATTAACAGTTTAAGATTATTCATCAATATCAAAATTAAATTCTTCTGGTTCTTGTGACGTAGAACCAACAGAAAGATTTTTCCAGAAGATTAATCTATTTGGTGGAATAAGCGGCCCTAATACGTTTAAGATGTTTCGCTTCCTTTCCCTATCAATGCCTTTAGGAACAGTTTTTACAGTAAAATTAGGCAAGTTCTTTGATTTGAGACAATCTAGTTCTTTGAATTCTATATCATCAAAGTTCTTTTTGTAAAAGAAACTATGACTTCCCCTTTTTACCATAAGATGTACAATATCTTTGATGTATACCCGGTTTCCATCTTTATCTTTGTTTTTTTTATGTGAAATATGAGATTTAAAATTAACAAAATCTATTATTTCCATACTTTTGACTTCTACCTTCCCCGATTTCAATGATGTTTCAACAGCTTCTAAAAAGTCTTGATAATCGTACAGCTTACCCTTTTTGTCCATCGACTGCTCTACAAAATGGTGGAAGGAATCGGCGGACATAAAAGTATGGCCCGGTTCAAAAAACTTGAGTTCAATTGTTGTGGCAGAAATCTCTGTTGTTAATTATACTTATCAAGAAAGTAAAAAAACACCAGTTTTTATTTTGTGCCGAGCAATTTTCAAGCCATAAAACGATGTGCTCTGCATCACGATTATTTAGTAAGAATGCTTTAAATGTACTAGTGATGTCTTCTTGCTTTCTCCCTGCCACTCCTTCATGCCAAACTGCTGCAAATACGTGACCTTTCTTGAAGTTTCCTAGAGGTACAAAGGTTTCATTGTACGCCACAAGCCTGGGGCAAAACAGAGCTGCTTTAAAGGTATCAATGCGAGGTAACATAATTACTTTTTGGAGGTCCACAGAAACAATTACAGTATTACGCTGACTATTAGCCTTTGTATCTGCATCGTACATCTCTCGGGCTAGTGTATACTTAATTTTATGATGAGCGTAGGTCTTACAAATTTGGCAATCAGTACACGGTTCTTTTACATGATCAAGGTTATGGAGGTTGAAGGTTTCACATGTCTCGCATTGTTCATGGCCGAGCTTAGCAAAAGAAATGTTCATTTTGTTTGTCAAGTGATCTCTGTAAGTTTCAAGACTGCATTTGAATTCGGGGTACTTCTCTTGGAAGTTTCCATACATATCAACAATTGTAAGGTCACTGGGCAAGTATCTCTTATTGGGTGCATGCACTCGTCTATAATGATGCACACATGGATTGAACGATTCAATATGAGCTGTGATCAAAGTACGATCTATAGCATGACAATTTGTCAAATTACGGCCATCCCTATTATCCTTTTGCTCTAAAATTGACTTTTTCAGGACAGAATTTACACGCCTGTCATTTTTTTTGTCATATCCTAAAGTGCCTAAAAAAAATACTTTGCATACCTCATGCGATAGTTCTTCTGTATCTCTTTTTGTTAAACTGTACTTGTAAGTTACGTTTCGTGGTCGTTTCAAATTCTTTGTACTTTTCTTGCAAGCCTCCTCCGTCACAAGATTTTTGATAAATATTCCTTGATGTTCCCAATTCAAAGACCAATAATATTTGTTAATTTTTTTTCTATCTTCTTCAGTAAAATGTATAGTACATAGTTTTTTACATAAATTTTGACAGGGTTCTCGCACCGGATATTTCTGTATGTTTTTGGCATATTGAAGTTCACTTTTACGTTTCCTACATGACTTATTCCGTATTTTCACAACAGGTAATTGTGCTGGCTGGGTATTGACATTGTTGACCTGAATTTCTGCTGGATCGTTTGTGATATCTAAATCTCTTAAACTCGACGATGTTGAAGATGGCTCAGGAACATAGTTTTTATCTTTTACAGAATCATCTGAATCTTCTATGAATGAATCACAGAATGATGTTGAAGGCAGCGTTTCATTACATAAAAGATCAAAGGTCGCTGTATCCACGAGATTACTAATTAAGCTGTCCTGGTGAGCTTCTGGCAGATTTATGGAGTGGTGTTGTGTTGCTTCAGAGATTTTGCTCAAATCAATATTTTGGACGACAGAGTCGTTGTTTTTATGCACATCCCTTAATATTGCTTTTGGAGGCGAGTCATTGTTATCGTGATGAGGTAGCTGCGATATCATTCTATCCGGTGGTAAGACGTCATTTTCCAAATTGCTTAGCAGTGACATAATTTGTTTTGATCTCACATTCATATTGATGAACCTGCACAGAAAGATAAACGAGAATTGGTAAGTACTTACTGACTAGTATAGGTACATTAAAACTAATTTTAATTTACATTTATACTAAAGTTTTAAATTATTTTGAAATCGAAAATGGACTGAAACTTGATTAAAATGCTAAAACGGCAAAACGGTATATCAACCAAACATAAATTTGACGCAAGTGTATGGCCGTTAAGTTTGCAATGAGATTGTAGACAGGTACCTAGAATAATTTGAATTTAGAATGAGATCATAGCGACACTGAACTGTATTAATGTATGGTTAGGTGAATACCTACCCTATCTATTTTTAGTCTATTCAAAATATAATCTCAATTCTAACTCAGTTCGTTAAAAGTCAAACCATAGGTTACCATTAGTTACGAGTTACGAGAATAATTGGCCTACTGATTGATATAGGTACATAGATACTACTTTTTAAAGTCAATAAATACTTATAATACATAAATAGAAAACCATCCAAACACAAACAAATGATAGTTATTCAACACACGAAACATTTTATGTAAGGATAGAAAATAACCTATTAGTTAAAGTATCTGTTTAAAGTACGTCTTAATACTATAAAAGTTTTATTAATCATAATAAACTTAAGTAATATAATTATGTAATCTTACCCGCCAAATCCTGTCGCCAAAAAAACGTAAGCAGTGCGAGCGACGCCGACGGGCACGTCCACACTGGCACGGTTCACTGGAGCGACTGATTAATTAAGTCAAATCGCATGCAATCTAGCAGTAAATCCTTTGCACACTCTGTCTCACAAATAAAGTTTTATCTATTCAAACCGACTAAAATGCAGTATCAGCTTGATACTGCGTTTAAATTAGTTTAATTTACTATAATTTGTTAAACTTGATCCCAATTAAAATGCAGTATTTAAAACATTAACTGCACTTTAGCTAGGAATAATCATATCTGTGTCATTATGCTATCCAAACTAATCTGCAGTAATGCTGTATTTTACTGCGTGTTAGTCAGTTTATAATGATAAAAGAATGTTAAGTATTCACAACTAAAATGCGACAAGCTTTGATTTTACTGCATTTTAGTTGGGAGTTCGTGACAATAAATTGTATTTTCTTAATTTGCAGTAAAAATAGCTTGTATGGCGGTAAATTTTACTGCGTATTAATTTTTTTTTTAATTTTTTTCCAGAAATATAAAACTATCTAAAGAACTGTAAAATTATATTGCTTACTGCATTTTAGTTATGAAACCTTAAAATTTAATCTGCAGTATAATTTATACTGTATTTTAGTTGGGAAATCACGCCAAATTGTTAATTTTTTTTCGTATGCAGTAAGTGAAAACTGTTAAATAAAAACCATTCTAATAGTCTTAGAAATAAGTAAGTTAATTCAATAGAAAGCTTAAGAAACCCGCTTTCAGAATCACTAATAAAACGAAAAATCACAAAAGGGCTGTTACTGCTCTTTAGTCTCTGGTGGGCAGCATACGCCTAAATACTCGAGACGCGTTTATGTGGTGCGCACGGAATAAGTCTGCGCGTCCAGCCACAGACCTGTTGCAAAAACCTGTTCCAGTATAATATATACGTTTCATCCAGTTTCATCTCTAGTGGCGTATGGATTTGATATTTTGATTGCTCAGATTCATGGACTTATTATCTCAGATTGTTGGTCTGAGTTTGATCCATAGCAAAGGCATTAAATAATTATGATCCAAAGAGTAAAAAATTATAATTATGGTTTAATTAAAATGTACAAACGATACAATTTACGAATTGTTAATGAAAGAAAGATATAATTTTCAAGATATCAACAAAAAGGATTATTTGAAATATCTTTATTATTTTTCTAAGATTTCCAGCCGAAAGTAGAGTTTGACAAATACTCAACTTCAAATGCATAATTCAAAAACCGGGGGAAGGTATCTGAAAATAGAAAATAGAGTTACGACGATGACATTATCACTGAAAGTACCTATTCAATGTACTCTGTGCTGAAAGTCATTGAAGCAAGAATGTTGATCTACGTCAACCTCAAAAACGTACCGAAGAGTACGATACAAAAGGATATGTTATTTCCTACTACTAGTGTGTCCATAGACTAGTTCGTACTACGGGACAATTATTCAGTTTTAAAGAAGTTCAAAATGTTATTAATAAATTATACATATAGACATATAGACTTGTGTGTTCAAAAACTATTCATTATTATGTAACGACTGTTCCCAATATGCTTACCCAAGAAAATAATGGAAATTTTCTTAGTGATGGTTAGAAAATAGCAGATTTCTATATTAATAAGTACCTATATATATTGACGGTGAAGTAACAATAACTCCTAAATATCATTTTTCGAGAAAATCATAATTTACCGTTGTGAATTTTAAAATTCTTTATTTAATTTAGATATAACCGTAATGTTAAGCATATTTTTGGGTAAAATTGTTTCTTTTGTTCTAAAGCTCACAAGTTTCACCTTACTCGAGGGCTTGAGGCGCTGCTTGCTGAAATACAGGCCATAAACCTAGTTTGGCAGCAGATGCTATCTGTTAGACACAATTGATTGCATTGTTTAATAATAATAATAATAATAATAATAATAATATTTATTGAGCAACAAAGTAAAATCATGTATACACAATATTGCTTATAAGCTACTTTTACATAACAACTAAAATACAATCAATTGTGTCTAACAGTTAGCATCTGCTGCCGAACTAGGTTTATGGCCTGTATTTCAGCAAGCAGCGCCTCAAGCCCTCGAGTAAGGTGAAACTTGTGAGCTTTAAAACAAAAGAAACAATTTTACCCAAAAATATGCTTAACATTACGGTTATATCAAAACTAAATAAAGTATTTTAAAATGAATTGGAATTGGTCCTCTGGGTGTGTAAGATGAGAAAAATGAGTGTGTGTATGTGAGAGGGTGTGTAAAAAATCCAATAATTTAATTTAATTTAGTAGACTCAAAATTGAGATCTGAACTTTTCCAGCAAGTAGATTATATCACTACTTTAAGATAGTGAGTAAGTCTTCTGTTTCGTCATAGGATAACTTCCAAAGCCACTGAGAAATGTTTTTTTTTAAAGCTAAGTTATTCAAGGAAGATATATCAATAATTTTATTTATTTTATTATAAATGTAGGGGCCCAAAAAGGGGTAAAACCGCCGTACAAATGCTGTTTTTGGTTGCAATAATGCCTTACATACTGGCAAACCCTTTCTCCTAGATGACAGGATTGGACTGTACTCCAGACTAGTATGTTGTTTTGAAATAATACTTAAGAGAAAGAGTTGACGTACAGTCAAGACCTCACAATACTCGTAAAGAAGTTTAGTTGGATGACGAAAAGGTTTAAAAGTAGAGAGTTTTAGTATTGCTCTTTGTGCAACCTCAAGTTGTTTTAGTGTCGATTTGGGTGCCCCTCCCCAACACGATATACAGTATGTGATCAGTGACTGACACAGCGCATAGTAAACTTGCTTTAAAGTTGTTGGGGTAACAATATGTCTCAATGTTTTGAAAACATAGAGGAGCTTTCTAATCCTTTTACTTAACACCTGAATATGTGATTTGAAACTCAGATTTTCATCAATTATAACACCCAAATATTTGATTTCACTTGATCGCTCTAATGTGTTACACGAGCATGTAGAAACACTTGGATCATCAGAACAACAATTATGTGCGATCAGTTTAAAATTTACATGGGAGGATGCACGTATTGAAAACGTTAGGTATTTGGTTTTGTCTATATTTAAGGTAAGCACGTTTTCACGAAGCCACCTCTTTACCAAATTAAAACCATTTTGGGCTAGCTGAAACGTCTCACTCCATGTTTTCGCGGCGAAAATGAGAGCAGTGTCATCTGCATAAGAGATAATTTTTCCATGGAGAGAGTTGAGACAAAGGAGATCGTTTATATAAACGAGAAACAGAGTGGGGCCAAGTATGCTACCTTGTGGTACTCCGTAGGTCACTGGAAGGTCAATGCTAGTGTAGCTACCTACCCTAACGCATTGAGTCCTGTCAGTTAGATAATCCGTCAACAGTGTAAGTTGTGTTCCCCTTATGCCAATTCTTTCCAATTTTTGTAAGAGGAGTGGAACAGAAACCGTATCGAAGGCCTTTGCTAGATCTAAAAATATAGAGATACATTTATTACCTTTATCTAGGTTCGTAGAAATAAAATCTGTTAAGTTGTTAACTGCTTGATCCGTGGATTTACCACGACGAAAACCAAACTGATTATCGGATAGAATTTTTTTACTTTCAAGATAGTTTACAAGGCGTATATTAATAATCTTTTCCAGAATTTTAGAAAGAGAGGGGAGTATTGAAATAGGCCTGTAGTTTTCGATACGGTCTCTGGTCCCACCCTTGTGAATTGGACGAATTTGAGATTTCTTGAGGACTTTGGGAAAGATACCTTTTCGAAGACAACCATTAAAAATATGAGTCAAGTGCGGAACAAGTATATTACTGTGGTCTTTCAATAACTGGTTTGACAAACCATCCCAACCAACAGAACATTCATTTTTGAGCGTAGTTAATATATTAGTAACTTCATCTTCGTCGGTGTCAAATAGAGCAAACGAATTAAGAATATGATCAGGTGAGGTGACATTGTCATTAGGTACCCTTGTACGATTTTGCTCTAGCTGCTCGGCCAATGATTTACCAACATTACAAAAATAATCATTGATGTTATTAACAGAGTGCTGGGGAGAGTCGGATAATGAGAGTAATTCCTTTGAATAGTTCGCAATTGTATCCGTGTTAGTGACTTTTTTTAATGTATCCCATAACTTTTTACTATCTTTGCCAGCCTTTTGTACGAGTTCTCTATCATAGTTACGTTTAACTCTTTTTAAAATTTTGTTGCAAAAATTCCTATAGCGAACATATGTAGTTTTTATTACAAGGTCTTCTGGAAACGATTTAGCCTTTTGATGTAATTTATCTCTATTTCGCATGCAGCGCAATAGACCTTGTGTAATCCAGGGATTTATAATTCTTTTGCGCCGCGGAAGTATGGTGGTTTCAGAATTATTATTTAGAGCAATCTTTAATCCTTGCATTACATAGCTGATAGCAAAATTACAGTCATCAGTTTGATATATTGGATCAAAATCAATTTTATTTATATCACGACTTAAAGCCTCTTGGTCTATTTTAGTTCGTGTTAAGTTTGCATATTTACGGGCTTGTTGAGTTTTTAAGCAAAGTATGACGGATTTGTGATCAGTAAGAGTAGACTGCGGAACAATGGTGACAGAAGGAAATTTGGTTTTTAAAAGTACATGATCCAGACAGGTTTCACTTGCGTCCCGAGTTATGAAATAATGTGCCGGTAAAAGACCATGAAAGGCTGTAAGAGTGAGATATTGGACAGAGGAAGAGCTTAAATTCTCAGATATAATATCTATATTCGTATCACCCATTATTATGACGCTGTTAAAATTAGTTAGATTCTTCAAAGTTTCATCAAGAGACGTTAGAAAAGGATCAATGTTATTATACGAGGGAGATCGATAAATAGCCAATAATGCTGTATCATTGTTACCTATTTTAATTAGAAGTGAATTACAATTTTGTAGGTTGGGTTCCTCAATACAAAAACTAAGCTCCTCCTTTATGTAAACAACAACACCATCATTTTGAAGAGGATTTAATGTAGTACCAAATGAACAATAGCCACTGATTCTAGGGATAACAGGAACGCCATTAAGCCAGCACTCTGTCAGAATGAGTACATCACACTTAATTTTAAGCCTTGCTAACAAAATTTGAAGGCCCGCAAAATTGCAATTTAGACTTCGAATATTCTGAGTTATAACTGACAAGGACGACTGGGAAGGGAATATTTTGTGGCAGTCATCAACATGACACTCAAATGATTCCGAAACAACAAAATTATCAATGTTGTTAGAAATATCATCATTATTAGCCATTGATATGGATAGTGAAAAAGTGATCTAATTGGTAGTTCTCCAGTGAATATAAGTTAGTACAATTTACACATATGTAATTCAATAAAATTAATGCAGACCAAAAAATATAGTGATATTTGAACAGCAGTATTTTCTTGATAATTGGTACACTAAAAAATGAAAATGCTGGAATTTGACAGTTACAACGGGGTGAATCTACTTCGTAATTAAATTTGTAAAGTGTTAAAAGTGTGGTTGTGTTCTTATAATAATTTATATGCATGCAAAGTTGTAAAAAAATGAATTTACATTTGAAATAAAGAATACGTCTGAAAATGAACATTATGAAAACTAGCAAGGCAATTACCACATAAGAAGGTAGTCATTCCGCCTTCCTCAGGGTTTCGATATCCTTTTCAGAAGTGATTTTGATGTGTTGTTCCTTTTCTTTTTCCCTTAAATAAACAACACCATGTGATGTCCAACAAAAGGCGTATTTATGTTGCTGTTGAAAAATTCTGGCCAAATAAAAGAGTTTTTTTAGTTTTTGCAGTCAGATGTTCAGATATGTAAATTGGTTTTACGGGGCCCTGCAATGACAGGTTGGTTGTATTCAGTTTTTCACCCGGTTTTTTTGATTTGTTGAAATTTTTTAGGCAATCAAGAACCCTTTCTTTGTGCAAAACTGTTGAAAGTTCAACTATGATTGGATTCGATGAGTCTTTGGATTTTATTCTGTAGATATCCTTTACACAGTTTCGGTCAACTTGCGCGTTTATAGTTTGTCCAACTCGCTCTAGGATGGTACATAAATCTTGCTTAGATTCCCCAGCTTTTCTCGGAACATTGCGAATTTCGATTCCTGTTGATCGTGATTTCCGCTCAAGATATTCGATCTTTTCTTCTGCTGCTTCAGCTACGACACAACAAGTGCATCATTGCCGATGATCCTCTTAGCTCGCCTCTCAATCGACTCTAGCGCATCAAGCTGGTATTTGGCAGACCCGTCCACAAAGATGAGAGCAGTACTCCATACACGATCGTACTTGCGCTTGATAAAGGTTGAGCAGCTGTTCCGGCGTGAAGTACCGTCTCACCTTTGCTAAGATCCCCAATTTTTGGCAGCCAGTTGAGCCTTGTCTCGATGTATGAGCCGAAATTGAGAGTAGACGACAACGTTAGCAACGTTACCCCAAGAAGCTCAAGGTGGTTGGTTATTGGCACGGTCACACCTCGGAAAGAGTGAGTCGGGCTCGCGCAGTGAGGGTTCCGTACAATTAAGACGTATTAAAAAAAATACTCACTACATCTCGTTTAAACCAATTTTCGGTTGAAGTTTGCATGGTAATGTACATCATATATTTTTTCTAGTTTTATCATTCTCTTATTTTAGAAGTTACAGGGGGGGGGGGACATTTTACCACTTTGGAAGTGTCTCTCGCGTTAACTATTCAGTTTAGAAAAAAACTGATATTAGAAACCTCAATATCATTTTTGAAGACCTATCCATAGATAACCCACACGTATGGGTTTAAAGAAAAAAAATTTTTGAGTTTCACTTCTAAGTATAGGAAACCCCCAAAATTTATTGTTTTTTTTTTTCTATTTTTGTGTGAAAATCTTAATGCGGTTCATAGAATACATCTACTTACCAATAGTTCTTATAGGTTCGGAAAAAAGTGGCTGTGACATAAGGACGGACAGACAGACAGACATTACGAATTCATAAGGGTTCCGTTTTTTGCCATTTGGCTACGGAACCCTAAAAAGTTCATATTTATTATTTATTTATTATATTATTAGATAAAGAAAGACAAAAAAAAAAGAAAAAAAAAAAGAGTCATTGATAAAGATCTAACTGCACTTGCTACTTGAATATCTTGGTAATAAATATTAAAATCAATTTTGAAACTGAATCTGTAATATTATCTCCACTAATGAAATATAGGAAGTACCAAGTTCCAAACTAATGTTTTTTTAAATATACCATTAGCGAGAGAGTTAAATTAACCAAAAAAAATATTTAGATAGATTAAACTTGATTCTACTATAATCGTATTAGGTTGTTATAATGAATTATGTTTTGATGTTTACTACCTGCTCTTATGCTATATCACGTAATAAAACTTACCAAATTCAAAATAAATCACACGAAAACTCACAACAAACAAAACGAACTGCAAACACAAGCCAGTCACGACATGATTAGGCACGTGGACGCGGTAAAATGTCTTGGATGTATTTTAACGCACCGAACATGATCAATCACAAGAACTCCCGAATGCAATTTCGGTTTCGGTTGTAGTTTCAGCAGGTTTGCCTCCGAAACCGAAACTAAACCGAAACTCGTTATTTTGCCGAAACCGAAACCGAAACTGAACATTCGGTCGGACACTAATTTTTACTTCTACTGCCGACAATACAGTATAAATGATATTCGATACGGTATTTTTAATCCAAGAATACTTACATATTAAAAGATTGTCTGTGCCCTTAACCGGCTAAGATATGCCATTATTAGTTATTAAAAATAAAATCAGAATATTTGTATGGTTTGAAGACAATATTTTTTTTATATATTTTGACAAAATTGCGGGCTTTACATGGATGTAAAGCAAAGGGAGGTTGTAAAACTTCTGGGAACTCAATCCTCGAATTACCCCGTCTAACGACCGAAACTTAGTATTTGGGTAAATCATAATCATCAGGTATCAATGTCACTGACACAAAGGAATCTTTATAGGAGCGCTTCAATGGACACCAGAAGAGGGTATTCAATAACCTTCTTCCAGGCGGAAATAAGGTGCGCCCCTGTACTCTTTCAAAGTGCTCAAATGGATTCAAACAGAATATATCCTGTTAAAATATATTTTGTGTGTGTCGAACGTTTTAAACGCTAAGTCCCTCCATAATCGCGAGATATGCAGTCTCAGGGAATATTTCCTAGCTGCTAATGTAGGTAGGTAGGTACGATGCATCGAGATGCAACTGAAGATTTTGTCTATCAATTCACCACATTGCTTCCGGGTATTTTCATTTCATTTAGGTCCAACATTGTAACAAAGATTACCAGCAAATTGCTCTGTAGAATCATAAGTGCTGTAGTACAGATATGAGCCCAAACTAGTTTTCAAAAATGGTCATATCACATTTTACTAGAATCGGCCCATTTACAGGGCAGGACTATTAAATATAATAAGCCTAATATAGAGGCCAAAACGAGAAGCGTGCAATGATTGTTGATATAATCGTGCCGCATGACGAGAACTTCGTGAAAGTCGAAAGTGATAAGCAAATCAATTATCTTGTATGGACTCGCGTGGTCGTCGATATTGTGGGATATAAACTTAGCAATCATTGCATGAATAGTTGTGTCAACCAATGTTAAACCATTCGCTGACACGACACGAGTCTCTCATAAGTGACTCTCTATTAGGCACTTAGATCAAGCAATTTAGAAAGGGGTGCTTCTGGACACATTATATTTATTTCTAAAATAACTCACATTTTGCAGAATTTTTAAATGTTATAAATAACTTTAGAATTCTTAACCCTTGGATGATAAGAACTTGTTAGATATACTCGTAACAAGGATCGGAAGCATAAAATAAATAATTATAAAGATATGTAACAAATTCCGAATAATGTAGTCCTAGAATAGGTCCTTTAAGATTATACAAAAGATACCGAAACTTTTGCAATAAAATTATAAATAAGGTTAACTGCGGATAAGAAAAGAAATTACTTACAGAAGCTCGTAGCAGTAATAAAAACATTTAGAAAGCTATAAATAATGACAATGGCAGATAATAACAACAATTTTAAATGGTAGTTTTGAATGGCATGGTTATAAATAGCATGGTTACACTTGGCGTAAATTGTTGATACGTATCATAATTATTTAAAAATATTTTATAACCGAATTAGAAATCACACTTTATCAAAAGATTTCCATTTGTTGTTAATTATAAATTATATCATTTCCTTCAAAATATTGCTACAAACGATCGAATACAAATGTGGAGAAGTTTGTATTCGATCGTTTGTAGCAATTACTGTGTCTGTCGTTTCTATTTATAACCGACTTAAAAAAGGAGAAGTTTCTCAATTTGCTTTATTATTGTTTGACACCTCATGACTCCTTCAAATATGAGCCAATTTGGGAAATTTGTTTTTTTATGTTAAACGATATAATTACCTCCAGGTTGAATCCTGAATCTAATTCCAGAATTTGTATCAAAATCCAGTTCTGATAACGGTCAGTTCCATCAAGGCATTGAAGTAAATCCTCAGAATGATATTACAGGCACACATATAGTAATTTTGGTATTTCCTTCAGCAAGAAAAGCATTTGTATTCAGGTAAATGGTCCTGATAAAGAAGACCACAGATGGCCAACGGTCAGGCAGGCAATGGAACTCTGTATTCAAAAATATAAATGTCAATGACTTTATGGGGTACCGCAATTACTAAAAAGCTTTTTATTTCTTAAAACCGTAATCCACTCATACTCTTTTTTTTTACCTGACTACGGCAAAGCCAAAAGAGGGTTATGATTTTAACAGGCTATGTATGTATGTATGTGAGTATGTATGTTCATCTGTTCACTCATAGCTCCTAATCTACTTACAGGAACTCGACATATTATGAGATATCGTGAGAACCGTCCTAATTGTCCGCTGAACATAGGCTACGTGACGTGAAACAAAACTCGATATGGCGCCCTCTAGCGGACAAAAAGTGATGAGTTAAAAATAAGAAAGGAGATAAATACGCCGTATTTGGTATCATTTGAAAGGGCTTCACTTGTACATTTCCAAAATATTGCTCAAATTTATAGTGATGCCCTCTAGTGGACCAAAAGTCATGTGTTAAAAAAATATTAAGATAAACACACCGTGTTTGATATCGTTTGAAAGGGCTTCACTGGTACTTATCAAAAAATATCATCAAAATTCGATGTGGCGCCCTCTAGTGGACAAAAAGATTTGTGTTAAAAAAAAATAAGATAAATACGTCGTGTTTGGTACCATTTCAAAGGGCTTCACTTGTACATACTAAAATAAATAGTATAGAAGAACATTGATTTAACACCAAAATTGTTTAAAGAAAAGCCGCAGTCACACGCTATAGGTACCAACAAAAACACTTTAATAACGTGTGACTACGGCTTTTCTTTTTGTTCTTTTCTTGTTGTTTTTCCAGTAACCTTGTTTGTTTCAGCATCTTGAAAATCTTGTTTCATATTTTTTCAGCCTCGTTCTTTTTTGTCGTAGTCGGGTTTTAGTTTTTCCTTCGAAAGTCTATTGGTAACCTAACTGCGAAAAGAAGATGCTGCTAACCGTCCCTCAACACCCTTTTGGAAATTTACCCCATTTTTAGGGAAACTTATAATTTATTACTGTGCATTACTGATGCCATCGTTACCAAAATCTAGTTTATTGCTGATGGTAAATTTTACGATTACGATTGAAATTTGTTACTTTCATGTGGAAAGTGACTCCATTGAACTTTTTGTGATTTATGCACCGTTTTACAACACACAATGGCCTTTTTTAACCGATTTCAAAAAGGAGGAGGTTATATGTTCGGTTGAATGCACGTTGAATGTATGTTTTTTTTTTTTTATGTATGTTCACCGATTTCTCGGTCAATTGTAGACCGATTAAAAAAAATTTTTTTTTGATTGAACGGTTATGCTTCCGAGTTGGTCCCATAGAAATATTGTTATGATCTGATCATGAACTTCGAAGATATGGAACAGAACTCCTCATAGGATCACAGCAGAACCGTCGTAAAAAGTAAAATTGCTTTGTTTATACGTGTAGTCGATGACTGACTGAAAGTAGAGGAGGAATATATCGAACTGATCTGATGATGAAGCCTGAAGTTAGGCACCGGAACTCTGTAATAAATTAATGTAATCTAACCGTGTTTGGGATTATTAGAATTGTCATGAGATGCACTCTGGCTATAAGGTATTTAAGTTTAGCTGAGGGGTACTTTTTAATAATAATAATAATAATAATAATAAATCATTTATTTTCAGGCATCTTGGCCCATAGATAAATACCTTATAAACTAACATATATATATAGTAAATTAAATACAATTTATTGTTAATGGTGGTACCATAACTAAAAAGTGCAAAATAAAAACTTTTTACAAAAAAAAATACAACCGACTTCAAAGTAAAAAAAACCACTGAAAAGTGCAAAATAACTTTAATTTCGGAAGTCGGTGTTAAAAAAGAAGAGACAAAACTATTATAGAAAAACCGACTTCCGAAATTAAAGTTATTTTGCACTTTTCAGTGTTTTTTTTTACTTTGAAGTCGGTTGTTTTTTTTTTTGTAAAAAGTTTTTATTGATAACAATATAGCACTGACATTTGTGATGGTTTGAATGACACATCGCTGTGGATTGTGTGGTGGTTTGTGGTGTTGGTTTGGTGGTGATTGGTTGGTGGTGTGGTGATTGTGGTGTTTGGTTGGTGGATTTGGTGGTGTGGATTGGTGGTGATGTGTGCCTGTTTCTTTCGTGTGTCCGGTCCGGGTATATAATATAAGATCCTTGGTCCTACGCAATCAGTTCCACAGAGTACCTTTTGAATCAGTTCTTTGCTATATGTGCAAGGATCTTGTAAACCCTTTTTACCCGACTACGGAGGTTGTATGTTGTATGCTCAGACCAATAAAAAAGTATTTTATTCGTCTTAGGTTGTATGTTCATCTGTTCCCTCATAGATTCTAAACTCCTTATTGGAACTGGACAAATGAGGTATCGTTAATTAAAACCGGCTTAATCGTCCGCTGAACATAGGCTGTGACGTGTCACAAAACTCAATATAGTGCCCTCTAGCGGA
Organism: Mythimna impura; assembly: GCA_905147345.3. NCBI lineage: Eukaryota > Metazoa > Arthropoda > Insecta > Lepidoptera > Noctuidae > Mythimna > Mythimna impura. The sequence goes on along the minus strand of LR990353.1, from coordinate 16,809,184 downwards.
CAAAAACTATTGTTTAAAAAAAAAAGATAAATGCACCGTGTTAGGTATCATTCATAGATATCCGTGGTATCATTTGAAAGGGCTTCACTTGTGTATTTCGAAAATATTGCTCAAATTTAAAATGACGCCCTCTAGCGGACAAAAAGGCATAGGTATGTTAAAAAAAAGTGTTCAGATAAATAAACCGTATTTGATATCATTTGAAAGGGCTACACTTGTAAGTACATTTCGAAAATATTGCTCAAATTTAAGTGACGCCGGCTAGCAGACAAAAAGTAATATGTTAAAAAAAAACGTTAAGATAAATACACCGTGTATATTTATCTTAACGTATTTTTTTTAACATATTAAGTACTTTTTGTTGTTTGATCATTTGAAAGAACTTGTACTTACTTATAAAAAATATCATCAAAATTCAATGTGGCGCCCTCAAGCGGTCAAATAATTCGATGTCAATAACACCAAAATAGTTTGAATAATAAAAAGTAAAGAAACTAAAACCCGACTACGACAATAAAAACGATGCTGAAAAAGTATGAAACAAGATTTTTTGTCGTACTTATTTGGGTTTTTTTCCCCTACGCTGTGTCAAATTACTTGATTTTGAAGCTATCGTTGGGTTAAGTTCGGAATCTAGCTTAGCTAGCTCATCAACCATGACGCTCGCTTTCATACACACAGCAGCAGTAGCAATAGATAGAAAATTAACAGTAAAAGTTACCATAAATGCAATGGTTGGTTGATAAGTTGCATGCAAATCTTTTGCAACTCAAAAAAGGACATTCCCAAAACTTAATTCTGAATTAGGTTTATTTCGGCCATCGATATATATGTACTACGATTTGGCGAAAGTTAATTCTAACCAGCCGTTCGCGAGTTCGAAATCTAATAATAATAATATTCCACAACTATCACACATCGCCATCTCCCACACTAAGCATAGCTTGTGCTATTAATACTTGACAACTGATAAACATACTTGTATATTTCTAAATACAGACATAGTATAGATAATTTACACTCAGACACAGAACAAATGATCGTGCAGTCATCATGACACAGTCTTGGGTGGGAATCGAACCGAAAAATCGTCATCTAGCAGCTTTAGACTCAGTGGAAAGGCGTGCGAAGAGGCTAATTGGGGATCCAGATATGGTTAGGTCCAATCTACAAAGCCTCGAGCATAGGCGCAGGGTAGCCAGCCTATCGGTATTTTACAGGTTGCATTTTGGAGAGTGCGCGGGAATTGCATGACTTGATTCCGCCATCTCCTTTCTACCATCGGACAACCCGACGCCGACGTACGGCGAGTATCCACCCTTACGTTGTTGAAACTTCAACGGTCCGGACTAAGCGTTTCGCTTCGTCGTTTATACCGCGTACATCAAAGGACTGGAACAATTTGCCTGCTGCGGTCTTCCCGTCCAACTATAATTTAGGTGTCTTCAAGGCTAGAGTGAATAGGCTCTTAATAAACTAGTGCGCCTCACCATCAATGATTGCATCGCAGCTTACCATCAGGTGGGATCGCAGTCAAGCACTGGTTTAAATGAATAAAAACAAAAAAAAACCCACGACCTCCGGCATAGCAGTCAGTCAGGGCCACTAACCACTGGACCAACAGACCAGTCACTGAGCAGCAGACCAGCTGGCCCCTTATTGTTTCGATATTCAGACAGTCTTAATATATGTATATCTATGTATCTCAACGTTCTGTTTCATTCCTTTACACGACATTGGCGTAAGTTGCTCTTTTTCTTGTGTGACGCTACATAGACTAAGACTGTCTGAATATCGAGTAGTGTAATAGGCCCTTTACAGCCAAAGAGTATAGTAAATGCTTACAGCAGTCTACTGCCCTACTGCCAAAGAGTATGTAAAGCTAACGCTTTTCTACTGCTGGGAAGGTTGCGTGCGTCATAGTCACACCGATACTATAATTATTATTTACGAGTATCTAGGTACAATGGTACTGTATTTTAGTCAAATATCGGTACCTACTAAGAGTAAGTATAACATAATTATTATAGAAAAATAGTAGTTAAAGTACGTAATAACTATGCTATATTTTCATCGTTAACTCAAATATCGAGATTCTTTTTATTAAAATCCCAAGCAAGGCCATAATATGTTAGTACTAGCTTCTGCTAGCGGCTTGTGTGAAAGTAGTTTCCTCCATACAAACTTTGGAGCCTCGTTTCATCACCTTAGGGGGTGAATTTTGAGACATCCCGTCTGTGCTCCTAGTCCTAGTAGTTTCGACTGTGCGTTGATATGTCAGTTTCTCCTTTTATAGATATAGTTGTAGCAGTTTGGGGAGAGCCCAAAAGTTTTTGAGCTCGCAGCGCTCGCTCATGCAATCTCTTTTTTTTTAATTTATCTGCGTGAGTGGGAAAACGGGTCTAGAATTTTCGTGCTGGTTTCGCTCGGTCTAACATTTATCTTTATCAAAATAATAAAAATGTACGGCGATGAGTAGGTCATGTATCCTGACTAATGCTTACTAAAACAGCTGTGATGAAGATGACGTCATGATCAACGTACACCTAGGTCCTATTTTTTTTTTTTGGTGGATAATCATCCTATGACTTCTTTCGCTCTAGGGTGGATCGCGAGGGCGTGTCAGACTTTTACTGACTAAAACCCACTCTTATGTTCCTTCTTTGCCTTGCGTTCCAGGACCTCGGGTTTTGCTTTCAGAAGCGAACCCATGGCCCCAGTAGGCTTTGGCTCTACCGGACCTCTACAGTTTTTCTGACGAGCTAGATTCCAGCATTGAAGATGCCAATGTTGATTCTTGGGCTTAAAAATAGTTAACCCTTTGGTCACGTAAAATATCGACCAACCGTTGTCTTGAATAACTAGATGAACACTCGGACCCTCATGGTCCTAGTGTTTTGACCCGTCTCAAATATGGCAGAACTTTCTATACCGAAGATTATTCTATTATGGGCTTGTCAGGTTTTCTACAGCAGCCGCCCCAGCACAGCCTGTGCTGATGGCGCATGGTCTTTTCCTATCAAGACAAGCCAAAAACCAGCTGGTACCCTTGCAGTGGCAAGAGTCCGCCGGTATATATAATTTAAGCTAATCACTCGTCCTAAGCAAGTCCTAAGTATATTTGCTTTAGGAAAATGGCATTTTTTCAATCTTCGTTCAATGAAATCGATATACAACTACAAGTTTACAACAATAAAAAAAACAATTCTGTTGAAATAAAAGTATCGTAGGGTTCATTTTCGTTATTTTTTTATAGCATTACGTACAATTTAAGTTGTTTGGGGTTTCTTAAGTAATTAAACTGTAAGATATTAAGTAATTACAGGATTATTACACAGAATAAGAAGGATGTCGGCGAAAGGTGGTGGTGAAACCAAAATGTCGGCGAAAAAGAGTGGCGACCACGAAACAGCAGGTATGTTATAGCATGTCAAAAATGATGCCTTGCGCTGATTGGTTGAAACACTCTTATTCTGTATTCTGATTGGCCTGTATTTTAAAGTAGGACAATGGAAACAAAAATATGTCGGCGATCACTAGATGGCAGCTATAGCGTGTCGGCGAAACGTTTTTTATCCTCATTAAACATTCGATTGTTGATGTGATTTGTTCCGTTTTGCGTTGTGTTCTCTGAAAAGTTTCATTATTTTAGAAAAAAAATATTGTTTTAGTAAGTGACATTGTCTTGATCGTGTAATTTATTTAAAATCTAAGTGAATTGAGTTAAGATAATATCTTAGATTATTGCATGTTTACTTAACTATTAGGACAGAAGCGTCTAATTTTATCGCTACGATGGCAGTGTAATTCAATGAGCGTTGATTTGTGTCATGGGAGTACAAATATTACATTATTTTAATAAAAATAGGACTTGTAGTTTAGTTTTCGAGACAATTTGTGTCAGTGCATAGTGTTTTCTTTAAAATAATGATAAATGTAATGCCCATTACATATTTATTATTTGTATGACGTGAGTTGGCGGGAATTTGCCGGTGATAATAAGGTTATCTGAGAATGTATTTTGAACACCAGATGTAAATTAAATGTGATCCTTTTTATTGACATAGCTGACTAATTGTGGTCGTGTTCAATTTGTAGGTTCCCTTGAAAAGCAACAATGACTTCAATAGAGGAAGGCGAGACGCCACCTGAGGAGGTACCGGCAGGAAACCCCGACGAGTTGACTAAAAACCCCACGGCTTTGAAAGGTATATATTTATTATTCAAACCTCTCAATATTCATGTAGCTTGTCTTCTCACATTTGAAGTTGTACATCCAAGGCAAAGTTTTAGTTGTTAATATGTGATTATCTATCAATAATGTTTGTAGAAACATAAGTTTTGACTATACCAAAAGTATGTAGCATATAAAAGATTACTGCGTTAGTTTTGAAATTACTAATTTTCACATAATTGGTCAGAATAGAAAACCCTGGGATTAAATCTTCTCTTTGTACTGGAGAAAAAGTCATGTTTTATCCATTTCCAGCTAAAATGAGGATGAATTCCATAACTGCTTAATAAAATTTTAATATTTTTTTTGTTTTTGTATTCAGAGGCTCATGAGCAAATGGCAACCTTAGATGTTCTGGTCTGTGGCCTGTGCCACTCAGCATTCCATTTTGTTGAAGAGTTCAAGGAGCACAAAGATGCCAACAACTGCACAGGAAAATCTCCCGTGAGAGATAGTGTGAGTATGCAGCCAAATGTCCAAACGAAATTCTTAACTATGTGACTGTGATTGACGAAATAAGAGTAGAACAAAACTGTAAAGTTATATTATTATATACCCTATGACGCTTAGTTTAGCTCTCATATGGGATCAGCTCTTTTATGTAGGTTTTAGGTTTGAACAATGAACATACAATGGTCCGTCATGGACTGAGTGTAGAAACCAAACTCCAAAGATAAGGTCTTCTTTCTACCATACTGCTCAGTAAAGAAGTTACTTCACTAAAAACATATTTTTTTTTAATATTCAGAATGAAAGTAAAGCACAAGTCTGGGCTTTCCTTCTATGGAAATGCTCATCAGTTCGTGATGGGTCTACGGTGAATACAGACAACAGTTGGAAGCTTTACCAACAGTGGTGCCGCATGGCAGAGGCACAGCGTACTGCTTGGATCACAGCTGGATCAAATGTCCAGGCTCTGTCCAAGTTTTCACATGCTAAAGTTGTAAGTATATTCTATGGAAATATAAAAATTCATTAATATAAAATGCTAAAATAATATTAGTAAATAATCTAATTTAAATTACTATAATTATATCTATCAACACCAAAATAATGTATTCTGTCTGGGGTATACTGAAAAAATCATTAATTTTTATTTCTTCAGATGGAAGTAAAGACTGAAGATCAACTGGTGCCTGTTCAGACACCTGTTCAGCAAGAAACAAAGAAACGTGGCAGACCACGGAAGTTAGCCAAACCGGTATGTTTTCACCACAATCTGTTAAACCCTCTATTCACGTCATTATTCCTAACACTCATTGGTAACTCACTCTTGCAGGAGGACTCAGAAACACAGCCCTCTGGGGAGGAAAGTGATGACATTGTTAAGGCTAGTCCTGGACTTAAAAATGTCCCTAAAGTACCAATACCCCAAACTACTAACAAAACTAAGGTACTTTTTTTTCATTAATTTGTTTAAATTTTTAGGTATTTATAGCCTTAAAAGTGATTTAGAAACTAAATCTGTTACAAGCTCCAGTGCTTAAATATAAAGATAAAAAGTAGCTTTCTGAATGCTGCATTCTCATACAGTCATACACACATCTAATGTTTCACTGCTTCCATACTTAGACCGCATGGCTCTTGGTGTTGCAATATCTATATAACAGGCATCATTTTTACGTTTCTTTTATTGTTAGGAGTTGAACGAGTCGGTTCGCAACGCTCAAGAACGCGTACCGCCTGAAGAACGCATCGCCCGTCGCACGGAGCGGCAAGGCGACCCCACCGAGGCGGGAGAATATGTCGTGGAAAAGATTCTTGCTAAACGATTCAACCCGCGCCGGAAGCAATACGAGTATTTGCTCAAGTGGGAGGGATATCCTCAGTAAGTTTCAACACTGATTTGATAGATGCAGCAATGTATTTTATTAAAAGTAGATTCTGTCATCTGAAGAATTTTTCTAATGTAGGCTAATGCAGCAGCAGTGCTAGTGGTGTGTTCTACTTCCATTTCTAGTATTTTGAACATAAATAAAATATTGTATATTTTGATTTCATAGTGAGCAAAATACATGGGAGCCTGTCGAAAATATGGAGACTTGCAAACATCTGTTGGAAGCGTTTGAGAAGCAACTGGCGCGACAGAAGGAACTGAAGGCTCTGCGGGCACAACAGCAGCAGCAACAACATCCAGTTCAGGTAAACAGTTTTGTAGTAATACATAAGAATTATTGCTATAACACCCGATTTCTCATTTAAGCATTTGAAGTTAAGTTTTTCTCAAACTCTGCTTTAGCCTGAAAATCTGTTAAAATTTTGCATTAAAGTGCAGCAACTCAAAATACCTACTTAATTCAGAAACTCGCCCTAAATGCGATAGCGCGTCATTAGACTTCGCCTTATTCCAAAACGCGATCTAAATGTAGTGTAGTTAAGGGATTATTACTAGGTTTTTAAGACCATGACTGAATAAAACGTTATTAAAAAATGTATATCACTAGTTTCTGAACTATCTATGCTATGGTAGTAAAGTTAGACTGTCAAAACCCCTAGTTTAACTATGGTACCAACTTCGATAATAATATGAATATTTAAGGTTAGCTTTGATTATTATTGTATGTTATTCTAGATAAAAATTGTTAAAAATGGATATTAATATGATTGAATTGATCAATCTGGCAGATTTGAATATTTTGGAAACATCTCTGTGATCTTACAGACATTGTTATTATGGGAATTTGTTTGAATTGAGTAACGAAGATTTTGCATATAAGTATAGGTTCAAGAAACGTTTTGAAGAAAAAACAGTGGTTCTTTTACAAAGCATAAATCAATCAATTTTAATTAAATGTTTTATGCTCTTTATAAAGAATTTCATCACTATCACTATCATAGTCAATAACATTTTACATTTGTTGTTCTACCTTTTACTGTAGCTTACAATTACACAACAGACACGACTTATGTACAAACCAAAATGTAACACTTAACAGTCAGAGTAGTAAGAGTAATAAATAAATTATTAATTAAAAATCCGTCTAAATGAGCCTTTACTGTAACAAGTCTAGACCTAAGCCTATTCTAAGCCTAGACTCAAAAATACAAAACAAAAAATACTTTAGTACTGCAGGCAGTACTAAAGCATTATTTTTGTAATAAGACGGGAATTTAGGTTTAGGGTATTTTAGGTTTAAATTACAATGAAAACTAAAAATCATACTGTTCAACCCACATGTAAGTATCATCCATAAGTTTAGAACAAAACAAAACAATCACCAACAATTATGTGATAAATTACAAATTAAATTATGCTTTACGACAATTCTTTACACAAAAGTAAAAGGATTATCATCCCAAATTCATATTAGCGTGGTTTTAGAGGAGGTAGCTGACAGACGCAGAAAGCGATTTTGTTTTATATTGTACAGTGATTTAAGCTGGTTTTAATTTTATTGTACCCACCCTATTTTAGTGTCTGACAGAACTTGGTTCATCGGAGCCCAGGGACGTGCGAGCAGTACAAGTAAATAAGCCTGGCTTGATGTGAAAACAATACCTCACATCTATATCATTGAACACAACAAATGAATTAAATTAAATAAAACTCTACTTCGCACGCCTACGCGGTAACGCTAAGTTGCCATTTCGTGTTCAATGCGAAATTAAAGTTCATTCATAAGATACGATATGTATGACATGCATTATGCAATGTTGCCGCTCTGGGCGCAATCTCTCCGATCTCACTGTAACATTTAACTAAAAAAAGAGATGAACACTAGTGTGTTGCTCTTCTGTCGCAGAGACTTTGTATTTGGCTTAATCTGCCATCTCACTTTTCCCTATAAAAACATAAAAATGTGAGTCTGTGTGAGTAAAATTTGATACTGTGTGCAAGTACTCATGGAACATTTTTCTATTAAAATAGTCCAGGCTTGCAATTTTGGATGAATGAATTTTACTATAAGGCGAACTACGCAAACTACGAGGCACCCTCTATGACGCGTAAAACAGTTGCGCCGCAAACTACAAATTAGTTCAAATTTGCTTTGAGCGGTTATCGTGTTGTATGTAATTGTTTTGATAGTTTTTTTTTGGTTTTCTGTCATTTATAAAGCACTTGAATACTGTTATTATTTCATTCTGTAGTTTTGGTAAACTGGGAAAGAAGCTTCAGAAGTAAACAGCTCTAATAGATAGAATGTTGTGAGCGAGCAAGAGTTGCCAAAAAAAAAAAATAGATGGCTTTTAATAAGTTTACGTCATTTATGACACAGGTATGATGTTTACATAATTTCTATCATACTAGCTTCTGCCAGCGGCTTCGCCCGCGTGAAAGTAGGTTTCTCCATAACTCCATACAAATTTTGGACTCCCGTTTCATCCTCTTAGGGGGTGAATTTTGGAAAATCTTCTCTTAGTGCTCGCCTACGTCATAAAAGGAAACCTTATGCAAAATTTCACGCTCCTAGTCCCAGTAGTTTCAGCTGTGCGTTGATATGTCAGTCAGTCAGTTTCTCCTTTTATATATATAGATCAATAATAAATGAAAATGTAGCAATTAAAATCAGCATTACAGCAAGAAATTTTGCACTGATGATACGTGACAGCGGGTTATAGCGCGAGTTTTTTTTTTCAATTCGGAATATTAGTTAAGTGAGTAGTACTGGGTTCCTTGGCTTTCCCCTATAAGGGTATCTGGCACGCCACTTCCTTCGGTCTAGTTTCGACAAAAAAACGAGTTTGGGCTTTAGCCGAAACTAAGGGTGAAATCGAAACTGAATACACCAGGTTTCGCGCTGCGATTGGACATATTCGGTGCACTGAGCAGCAACGAAGCGTCATTTTGCCACATCCGAGCTCATAATCATGTTGTGACTTGGTTTCCGTACGTTACGTACTGAACTAACAATAAAGCCTAACCTTTATTGTGCTATCTGACCTGGCTGCTTCCAAACTTTTTAATTATAGTGTATTATTTGCTCAAATAATACATTTGAAACTATGTTTTTTTTTTGTCTTTTAGGTGAAACAGATAAGTACCCCATTGCCTCAGGTCGTCAAGCAGGTGGTCAAGAAAGAGAGTCCTGCTGTAACACCATCTGGGTAAGAGTAATAAAAATATACTTTCAAACTTTTTTTATCTTCTACTTTAGCTATATCATACACTTAATTATAAAGAGACATACCTGCATTTTGATTAATTTGTCTTTATGATTGAACAGACTTTATATAATATGTTTTTTTTTTACAAAGTCCCTGCTTTCCCCTTCACTTTCTTATTTTTGCCATAAGTTTTGGTTTTCGTCTCTTGACGTCCCTACTCAAAAACGTATATCTGTTTGTTTATGTAGTCGCCTTCAGCGTACCAGCAAGGTCCGAGCTCTCGACCAGGTGAAAGCGTGGTGTGGCGCTGAGGACGGCGAACCTGCCGCCAAGAAAGTGAAGAAGGAACTCTCTAGCGAAGATGAAGACTACTCCGACCCTGACTCCACCAAAGGTAGAGTAACTCCACCGTAAACAGCTAGCACACTCATTGTTATAGACAAAAATAGTCTTTTAGCATAATGCTCAGCTCTATGGGTTGTTAATAAAACTCGGGGAAGTATAGGTGCTTCTTGTATTATAATATTTTAGCAAATAGCAAGGCCCAGTACTGACAATAATAAATATAGTAAACATTTCAGCTGACAAGAAAGTGCTGAATGGTCAAACATCGCCCAAGTCCACTCTGGACCCTGAGCTGGTGAAATCACTCGGCCTCGCTGGGAAGGGCATGCCGAACATAAAAGGCGTCATTAAAGTTGACCCTAAACATATGCCTAACCTTACTACAGGTATTTGATTGTTTGGAATGACAAGCTATGTTTGTGACAGCGATGTATGTGCTGGCTTTGCTGATGATATAGACCCCTCATACTCTAATATACCTCTCTTTATCAGGTGTTTATATTATGTCGAAGAGCTCAGGAATTATGAAGATTGATTCACCTGGAAAATTAGGACCCGGTCTAAACATAGATCAGGATGTAATAAGGAAACAAATATTAGCTGCGAAACAGGTATTAGTTGCTAAATATTGTGTGTGTGCATACAAACAATTTCGTATGAGATGTTTTTGAAAGCAACTTTTCTATTTTTAGAAAAAGTTAGAGGAATCCAAAAAGACTTCACCAATCCGCACGCCCATGACATCACAGGTAACTTAAAAACAACATTGTTTTCAGACATTGAAATGTTTTAATTTTTTCTATCACTAACGTTTTTGGTATTCAAAATGGTTTTAAACAGATAAAGAAAACTTACGGCTCGGGAGGACAGCAGGTGACAGAGAAGACTATAATAACCCCGTCAGGACAAAAGATTATACAACGCACGATACAGAGACCGTCAGGTCAGGGCGACGGAAAGTCACCTGTTACCATACTCAACAAGAAACTTGCTCAGGTATGTCTAAAACAGAAATATAAAGTAGTTACAAAGCGATTATATTTATTTTGTAGAACTTTTAATTTTATTGATGTTTAATGTGTCTCCACTAATGCCCTCTATTTGTTGCCTTCTCCAGTCAACCTAACAAAGTCACGCGAAAAAAATAAAAACAAAATTAACCCGAACGAAAAGAGCTTTTACTATGAATATTAAGCCAAATGTTTAGTAAATAAGTTGGGAATTGACTGCACAGGGCGACAGTTTACTGCGGCGCGGCGGGGCGGGGCGCGGGCGCGGCCGCGGCGGGTACGCGGTGGCCACGGCCGCCGGGAACATCGTGCGCATCCGGGACAAGGTGCCGCCGGCCCTAGACTTTGAACAGGTTTGAATACTTTTTCTATGGACACCATTTATGTTTCCTGGAAGAAAGTCAACGAGTTATTGGGTTAAAGAAACTTATCTGCCGTAAGTCCATCTTACTTAATTTGTGTTTTTAGGGTTCCGTAGCCAAATGGCAAAAAACGGAACCCTTATAGATTCGTCATGTCTGTCTGTCTGTCTGTCTGTCTGTCTGTCTGTCTGTCTGTCTGTCCGTCTGTCCGTCCGTATGTCACAGCCACTTTTTTCCGAAACTATAAGAGCTATACTGTTGAAACTTTGTAAGTAGATGTATTCTGTGAACCGCATTAAGATTTTCATACAAAAATAGAAAAAAAGCAATAAATTTTGGGGGTCCCCATACTTAGAACTGAAACTCAAAATTTTTTTTTTCATCAAACCCATGCGTGTGGGGTATCTATGGATAGGTCTTCAAAAATGATACTGAGGTTTCTAATATCATTTTTTTCTAAACTGAATAGTTTGCGCGAGAGACACTTCCAAAGTGGTAAAATGTGTGTCCCCCCCCCTCTAACTTCTAAAATAAGAGAATGATAAAACTAAAAAAAATATATGATGTACATTACTATAAAAACTGCCAACGAAAATTGGTTTGAACGAGATCTGGTCAGTAGTTTTTTTTTAGTACGTCATAAATCGTAAACCGAAGTACGAAATTCAGAAACGTGGTCATACTTGCGCAAGCCAAATATGAACCTGATACAAAGATTATTATTATGTTACTTGCTGCTACGGAACCCTCCATGGGCGAGTCCGACTCGCACTTGGCCGGTTTTTTAGGATTGTTATTCGGAAGTAGTTTTACATGCATGGTAAGAAGCATTTAAAAAGAAATTCTTCTGTATGTGGGTTTGTCACTTAACTGTTCCTAAACGACAGATTTCAAAATACAATTGAACCCATGTGGCGCTGCAATCGGGTTCTCAAATTTTTATCTAACGAGAAGCCAGGTTTTTCTGTAAGAACAACATCTGTTACGACTGCTAGTATTATAGTCATGTAATGTAGTTCACCAAGTTATTACCTGACATTGCAACCATCATAAGTGTCGTTCAATTGCGTAATGAATGCATTTTTGAACTAACATATTTTTAATTTGATATTTCTAATTCTTATGCTGAAACCGCATTTGTGTGTCACGAAGCAGTCCGTGCCGAAAGTTCGCGTGTTTTGCACGCTGAAAAGATAACCGAGATTACTCGCTACCAGTCACATTAGCGGCTGGAAAATTACATTTCCACGAATTATCGTGCAGTAATCAATGCCCAATATTTTATTACAGGTACATAATTTTATTAATGTTCGTTCTGTAATATTCCGTCAGAATTTTTCTTCTTTAATTCCAAAACTTAAATTGTTTTTCAAATGACGCTACGCACCCGTAGATGAATACGCAGCACAAACATTCGCCATGACAGCCGATAATGGCCAGTTACATCTGCGTTTATCGTGAAAAAGCGCGAAGGTTCGTGACGATACACGCAAATATCGCCTCAGCATTAGACCTCCAGCTCCACTAACAAGCTGAAGTCCACTAGCAAGCATTGTTGTCAAATTGTGATCTTCAATATATAATAATAGTGTTGTCGGTGTGTATGTGCGTAAACTGGAAATGTTTGCAGTCGGACGCGTCGTCGGACACGTCGGACGGCATCGAGGACCCCTTCCCTCGTGTGCTGGGCCCGTTGCCGCCGCCGTCGCCTGAACGCGAGCTTACGCTGTGTCCGCTCACCGGGCGGCGCCTCGCGCGCGCGGAGGGCGAGCCCACGCCGCCGCCCACGCCCTCACCGCCGCCCACGCCGCCTCCCGCGCCCGACGCGCTCGCCGGCACAATGCTTATGAAGGTACCACTTCACTGAACTCTGACTCTCTCTGCGCTCACCGGGCGGCGCCTCGCGCGCGCGGAGGGCGAGCCCACGCCGCCGCCCACGCCCTCACCGCCGCCCACGCCGCCTCCCGCGCCCGACGCGCTCGCCGGCACAATGCTTATGAAGGTACCACTTCACTGAACTCTGACTCTCTCTGCGCTCACCGGGCGGCGCCTCGCGCGCGCGGAGGGCGAGCCCACGCCGCCGCCCACGCCCTCACCGCCGCCCACGCCGCCTCCCGCGCCAGACGCGCTCGCCGGCACAATGCTTATGAAGGTACCACTTCACTGAACTCTGACTCTCTCTGCGCTCACCGGGCGGCGCCTCGCGCGCGCGGAGGGCGAGCCCACGCCGCCGCCCACGCCCTCACCGCCGCCCACGCCGCCTCCCGCGCCAGACGCGCTCGCCGGCACAATGCTTATGAAGGTACCACTTCACTGAACTCTGACTCTCTCTGCGCTCACCGGGCGGCGCCTCGCGCGCGCGGAGGGCGAGCCCACGCCCTAAGAAAAATGTGGTCCAAATTACTTCATCAAGATTTAAACAATAAAAATGTGCTTTACAACTCTTACGCGGTATCGCGGTGTAACCGATCCGATGCGGTTTACGCAACGCGATGGCTCTGTTTACATGCGCGCGAATTTTCGCAATTTATTTAAAACAAGAGTTCGCGTGAGAATATCATACCAACTAAACGCGTCCGCTTCGCTTCGTTCATCACCGCACGTTCAAGCACGTCGTGCACGTCACACACCCACGTGCACACCACCATAGGCCATAGGCCGCTGTCGCCTACGTAGGACAATAATAAAATTAAATGATTTGGCAAAATTATTAGCAGCTTAACATTAATTTATGGAACTAGAAACTGCCTTATGACTTAGAATTTAATATTCTGTCTTTTTACAACGTAATTGATTGCACGAATGTGCACTATGCCTACGATATTATACAATTTATTTGTTTGTAGGTGGAAATGTCCCCTGGCGGTACGACAGGTATGCTGGTGCAGGGAGACGGCGCCCAACCTTCACTCCCCGTACTCACCGACGAAGATGGCGTAAGTGCAATTTTTCCCCGAATGAAGCCGTTCACACATCACTTCACAGTGATGTTTTATTCATAATGTGACAAATGGAATTTTTGTTGCAATATTCAATTCGTTAGACAATATTAATATTCAGTCGATATTTTGATTGAATAACATGTAGTGTCATGTGCTTACTCACAGTTCTACGTTAAAACTATGGTCTTTCAAAGACCTTACATTAAAAATACTGTGGTATTACAGACGGAAGTGAAAGTGGAAGCCAGTGCAGTGAAGCAGTTGTTGGAAGGAGGCGTCGGCGTCGACGACGGCGAGGAGGTTGGACTGCTACACTCGGGACATACGCCCATCATGATCCGAGGAGAAGATGGAGTGTTATATCAGGTATGCTCATCCTTACCTACTGTACTTTTGGACAAAGCAAACCTTAATTAATCTGAGATTTTAAAGTAGTGATATTGTTTGTTTATAAAATGTAATCTGTGAAAGTGTGGTACATACGTTGTATCTTAAAGTTTCGTGACTTAGATTAGTCATTTAAAAGGTCACGATTCCTAGTTAGTTTTAACTAGTCACATTGCTTACGTAATCGATAACGCGGGCGCCAAAGTTTCAAACAGCTGTTTTTTTATTGTGATTAAACTAATTAGTATAAAAAAAGTTTCTTTGGGAAAGTTATTTGTAATCATAGTACAATCACGTGTTTAAGTATCGTTCACTAATTGCCAGTCACCCTATATACTGTTAGTATTATACAATCTAACGTCAATAAATAGTGTATGGTAATTCTTTATTTATTTTCACCAAAAAAGTTGTGTCTGCAATTCAATGTGTTTTACTAACTGGATCTATGCATGGGCACACATCAACACTATGATTTTTTTTGTGTTCATTACCTGTGTCACATGTTTTATTTATTGCAATAGGTCGCGGGCGAGAATGAAGCTGGGCAAACGCTGCTGGTGGCGGCGGAGGGAGTTGAGGGCGCCGTGGAAGGTGTTGAGGGCGCCGTGGAGGGCGACGGAGACGTCATGTACGTCACCAGGGAGGATGGACAGGTCAGATTATTTCATAAGCTTTTTTTGCCAAATACAAACTAAACTAATACAGCCTAACTGTAAGTGTGTACTTGCCCAAGACCCATGCACCCTCAGACATTTACCTACAGCTGTGTCTTTAAGCGCATACATATGTTCTTGCTAGTATAGGTTAACAACCAATTGTTTTTTGAAGTAAAACCTTCTTAGACACACTGAGCACTTTATTGTGTGATCAAGGTCGGCTCGAGTCGGTCGACCGTATCGGAACAATTACGATTTTGTATCACTTCTGAACTGTTGCGTGGTTCTAAGCACACACCGTTTTTTTTTTCTTATTATGGAGGATGCAGAAGGAATCAAGTTGATTGCTAGGCCAGCAGTTTCAAGCGAATATCTTCCGATTCGAATTATCTCAGTTTGTACTTGGCATAGTGAAATAATTCACCGATTCATGGTGGTTTAAAGTCTGTAAAAGCATTAATCAAATAGATCCCAATAAGCTAGGTTTTCAGTAGTTCAGTGTGAGTATGTGGTTGACAGGTGTTGGCGATCGACCCATCGCAGCTGGCCACGCTCATGCCGGGCGGCGACGCGGCGCCGGCGCTGCAGCAGGTGGCCGTGCAGGTGGAGGGCGAGCCCGGCGAGGACGCCACGCAGGTCATCGCGCAGCTCTTGCAGGCGGACCTGCCCTCTCCCGGTCAGTACCGCTACGACTCTGCAGCTGGCCACGCTCATGCCGGGCGGCGACGCGGCGCCGGCGCTGCAGCAGGTGGCCGTGCAGGTGGAGGGCGAGCCCGGCGAGGACGCCACGCAGGTCATCGCGCAGCTCTTGCAGGCGGACCTGCCCTCTCCCGGTCAGTACCGCTACGACTCTGCAGCTGGCCACGCTCATGCCGGGCGGCGACGCGGCGCCGGCGCTGCAGCAGGTGGCCGTGCAGGTGGAGGGCGAGCCCGGCGAGGACGCCACGCAGGTCATCGCGCAGCTCTTGCAGGCGGACCTGCCCTCTCCCGGTCAGTACCGCTACGACTCTGCAGGTGGCCACGCTCATGCCGGGCGGCGACGCGGCGCCGGCGCTGCAGCAGGTGGCCGTGCAGGTGGAGGGCGAGCCCGGCGAGGACGCCACGCAGGTCATCGCGCAGCTCTTGCAGGCGGACCTGCCCTCTCCCGGTCAGTACCGCTACGACTCTGCAGGTGGCCACGCTCATGCCGGGCGGCGACGCGGCGCCGGCGCTGCAGCAGGTGGCCGTGCAGGTGGAGGGCGAGCCCGGCGAGGACGCCACGCAGGTCATCGCGCAGCTCTTGCAGGCGGACCTGCCCTCTCCCGGTCAGTACCGCTACGACTCTGCAGGTGGCCACGCTCATGCCGGGCGGCGACGCGGCGCCGGCGCTGCAGCAGGTGGCCGTGCAGGTGGAGGGCGAGCCCGGCGAGGACGCCACGCAGGTCATCGCGCAGCTCTTGCAGGCGGACCTGCCCTCTCCCGGTCAGTACCGCTACGACTCTGCAGGTGGCCACGCTCATGCCGGGCGGCGACGCGGCGCCGGCGCTGCAGCAGGTGGCCGTGCAGGTGGAGGGCGAGCCCGGCGAGGACGCCACGCAGGTCATCGCGCAGCTCTTGCAGGCGGACCTGCCCTCTCCCGGTCAGTACCGCTACGACTCTGCAGCTGGCCACGCTCATGCCGGGCGGCGACGCGGCGCCGGCGCTGCAGCAGGTGGCCGTGCAGGTGGAGGGCGAGCCCGGCGAGGACGCCACGCAGGTCATCGCGCAGCTCTTGCAGGCGGACCTGCCCTCTCCCGGTCAGTACCGCTACGATTCTGCAGGTGGCCACGCTCATGCCGGGCGGCGACGCGGCGCCGGCGCTGCAGCAGGTGGCCGTGCAGGTGGAGGGCGAGCCCGGCGAGGACGCCACGCAGGTCATCGCGCAGCTCTTGCAGGCGGACCTGCCCTCTCCCGGTCAGTACCGCTACGACTCTGCAGGTGGCCACGCTCATGCCGGGCGGCGACGCGGCGCCGGCGCTGCAGCAGGTGGCCGTGCAGGTGGAGGGCGAGCTCGGCGAGGACGCCACGCAGGTCATCGCGCAGCTCTTGCAGGCGGACCTGCCCTCTCCCGGTCAGTACCGCTACGACTCTGCAGCTGGCCACGCTCATGCCGGGCGGCGACGCGGCGCCGGCGCTGCAGCAGGTGGCCGTGCAGGTGAAGGGCGAGCCCGGCGAGGACGCCACGCAGGTCATCGCGCAGCTCTTGCAGGCGGACCTGCCCTCTCCCGGTCAGTACCGCTACGACTCTGCAGCTGGCCACGCTCATGCCGGGCGGCGACGCGGCGCCGGCGCTGCAGCAGGTGGCCGTGCAGGTGGAGGGCGAGCCCGGCGAGGACGCCACGCAGGTCATCGCGCAGCTCTTGCAGGCGGACCTGCCCTCTCCCGGTCAGTACCGCTACGACTCTGCAGCTGGCCACGCTCATGCCGGGCGGCGACGCGGCGCCGGCGCTGCAGCAGGTGGCCGTGCAGGTGGAGGGCGAGCCCGGCGAGGACGCCACGCAGGTCATCGCGCAGCTCTTGCAGGCGGACCTGCCCTCTCCCGGTCAGTACCGCTACGACTCTGCAGGTGGCCACGCTCATGCCGGGCGGCGACGCGGCGCCGGCGCTGCAGCAGGTGGCCGTGCAGGTGGAGGGCGAGCCCGGCGAGGACGCCACGCAGGTCATCGCGCAGCTCTTGCAGGCGGACCTGCCCTCTCCCGGTCAGTACCGCTACGACTCTGCAGCTGGCCACGCTCATGCCGGGCGGCGACGCGGCGCCGGCGCTGCAGCAGGTGGCCGTGCAGGTGGAGGGCGAGCCCGGCGAGGACGCCACGCAGGTCATCGCGCAGCTCTTGCAGGCGGACCTGCCCTCTCCCGGTCAGTACCGCTACGACTCTGCAGCTGGCCACGCTCATGCCGGGTGGCGACGCGGCGCCGGCGCTGCAGCAGGTGGCCGTGCAGGTGGAGGGCGAGCCCGGCGAGGACGCCACGCAGGTCATCGCGCAGCTCTTGCAGGCGGACCTGCCCTCTCCCGGTCAGTACCGCTACGACTCTGCAGCTGGCCACGCTCATGCCGGGCGGCGACGCGGCGCCGGCGCTGCAGCAGGTGGCCGTGCAGGTGGAGGGCGAGCCCGGCGAGGACGCCACGCAGGTCATCGCGCAGCTCTTGCAGGCGGACCTGCCCTCTCCCGGTCAGTACCGCTACGACTCTGCAGCTGGCCACGCTCATGCCGGGTGGCGACGCGGCGCCGGCGCTGCAGCAGGTGGCCGTGCAGGTGGAGGGCGAGCCCGGCGAGGACGCCACGCAGGTCATCGCGCAGCTCTTGCAGGCGGACCTGCCCTCTCCCGGTCAGTACCGCTACGACTCTGCAGGTGGCCACGCTCATGCCGGGCGGCGACGCGGCGCCGGCGCTGCAGCAGGTGGCCGTGCAGGTGGAGGGCGAGCCCGGCGAGGACGCCACGCAGGTCATCGCGCAGCTCTTGCAGGCGGACCTGCCCTCTCCCGGTCAGTACCGCTACGACTCTGCAGGTGGCCACGCTCATGCCGGGC
Source organism: Mythimna impura (assembly GCA_905147345.3). Classification (NCBI taxonomy): domain Eukaryota; kingdom Metazoa; phylum Arthropoda; class Insecta; order Lepidoptera; family Noctuidae; genus Mythimna; species Mythimna impura. The sequence goes on along the minus strand of LR990353.1, from coordinate 16,790,655 downwards.
GGCGACGCGGCGCCGGCGCTGCAGCAGGTGGCCGTGCAGGTGGAGGGCGAGCCCGGCGAGGACGCCACGCAGGTCATCGCGCAGCTCTTGCAGGCGGACCTGCCCTCTCCCGGTCAGTACCGCTACGACTCTGCAGGTGGCCACGCTCATGCCGGGTGGCGACGCGGCGCCGGCGCTGCAGCAGGTGGCCGTGCAGGTGGAGGGCGAGCCCGGCGAGGACGCCACGCAGGTCATCGCGCAGCTCTTGCAGGCGGACCTGCCCTCTCCCGGTCAGTACCGCTACGACTCTGCAGGTGGCCACGCTCATGCCGGGCGGCGACGCGGCGCCGGCGCTGCAGCAGGTGGCCGTGCAGGTGGAGGGCGAGCCCGGCGAGGACGCCACGCAGGTCATCGCGCAGCTCTTGCAGGCGGACCTGCCCTCTCCCGGTCAGTACCGCTACGACTCTGCAGGTGGCCACGCTCATGCCAGGCGGCGACGCGGCGCCGGCGCTGCAGCAGGTGGCCGTGCAGGTGGAGGGCGAGCCCGGCGAGGACGGAGGCCACGTTCACACGCACAAATGATTTGGGTACACGTTCATAGTGCGTACAGCTCCGGGTGTGATTATTGTGCAGACCATCCGTATGATACGGTAGAGGTGAGCCGCGCGTGGTCGGAGCGCCGCCGTGTCCTCGTGGCGGCTCGCTCTCGCGCCGGGCTCTGGTGCAGGACATGGTCCGGAGCGAGGGGAATGGGTGGCCATCGCCACCGCGTTCGAAGCTACTACTTTGCACGCGGAGGAGCTGCGAAACTGCTAACGAAGGAGGCGGCCGCACGCGTGAGGAAACGGATATCCTAATGCCCCAATCACTGCAACCTCGACCCCCGTCAACCAGCCACCATAGTCGACAGCGCGGTGTTCCAAGCGCGTTTCAAAGAGATGTCAGCAAAACAATAGGGGCTAGTACGGCCGAATCCTAGTAGGGCCATGGGTCAACTTCTGAAAAGGTTACTCGTGGTCCTAGATCGCAAAGGGCAACTGAAGTAGCATAGGTATGGTTTTAGTCAACTGACTTGACCCGCCCGAGCGTGAGAAATCATTAGATGATTTCCCACCTTAAAAAATGTACGTAGTTAAGGAGTGGAATTCCCTGTCGGGGTTTTGGTGTCCTCATAGCTACAACCTGGGAGTTACTCTTACCTCTTTAAGTCAAGAGTGAATAAGTTACTTCTGGGCAAACGTGCTCCATCGTCAACCACACCATTGCTTTCCATCAGATGAGATAGTGGTCAATCGCAAGTCTATTAATAATTTAAGGAAAAATGTCTGGTGAGGACCTGCGTCAGGCGAAAAGTGAGGACATTGTTGGGCCATTCTAGCCACATTTCTAGAGGGGAATTACCACCTCGATTGTGGTTTGCCCAGCGCTGGGTTGTGACAGTCGCTGTCTATACCACCATAAGATCCCGACTTGGTAGTACTTACTCATTCGTTGACATTATCAAGTCACTGTCGCTGAAAACCACTAGTTTTAAGTACAGGACTAAGGCAATTTAGTAGAATGAACTAAGATGTTATTAAAATATAAATTCTCATTTATTAATTAGGGTTACGGAACCCTCAAAAAGAAAAAACGGAACCCTTATAGATCACTTTGTTGTCCGTTCATCTGTCTGTCTGTCAAGACCTTTTATCTCGGGAGCGCGTGGAGGTATAGATTTGAAATTAAAACCATATACTCAAGTCTGCGGTCTCTTGAAGCTGTGAAAAAATCAAATTTCTAAGTTAACAAAAGATACGGCCGTTTATGTCTCAAAAAACGTAAGTGAAACCCGGGGCCCTGGGACGAAGGCAAGGAAGGAACAGGAGTGGGTTTTTAGTCAGTAAAAGTCTGACACTATTTTGCGCTCCGCCCAAGAGCGGGATTTGTCATAAGATGATTTTCCCAACTAAAAAAAAAAAAAAAAAATATTTCGACACTCGAGGAAATCAAAATTCATAGGGTAATTTCCATTGACCCAGAATCCCGAAATTTTGTGTAAAGCAAGGTCTTACAGCACGGGTAGAGGAATAAATCTGAAAACTGTAAATTTGTTGTTGCGTCATAATAATAAAAAAAAATCGATTCGACTGTTTACATAATGTAAGTTTGTACGGAACCATCAGGGCGCGAGTCCGACTTGCACTTGCCCAGTTTTTTTTTTTTGTAGACTTGCGTTTGACCAGTCTCGTCTACCATACGTCAAAATAATAATGCTGACTTGTAACCAGGCGGGCTGGATAATTCACAAAACTAGGCATAGTATAGCTTCGATGTCGATGGCTATCCTCAATTATAAAACTTTCTCTTTAGACACAACGGAATTTTATTAATACTGTTGTTATTGTTACAGGTGGTACGCGAAGAGTTGTACTTATGTTGCCTGACGGCAGCTTGACAATGACTGAACTTGATAAGGAACAATATGAATCAATAACCGAGGCCAGCAAAGCACAGGAATAACGGCTATTTGACGAATGTGAAAAGTGATAAGTCACGATTCGGAGTAAATCGAAGGTGGATCTATGTTAGTCACATGTGACTAAGAACATAATATATGTTGAAACAATGGAAGCCTGGAACTTTCAAATTTCGAAATGATTTTTTTTTCCTGCTATGATAAATTCCTCGATATTGTGTACTTTTTTTAGGTTCATTCAAATTGTAATAATATGTATTTGTGTAAAATACAGGTTGGTTGAATTGCATCATGAAATACTATGTACGATTGTGTACCACATAGAATGTGATTGTATTTCTGTTGTCAATTTCTTCTGCATTCATTTTATAGACATGTTCAATATAGATTTATATTGAACTAGCTTCTGCCCGCGTTAAAGTCGGTTTCTCTATACAAACTTTAGACCGTCGTTTCATCCCCTTAGGGGGTGAATTTCGGAAATCCGAAATTCTTAGCGGATATCTACACCCTATAAGGAACCTACCTGCCAAATTTTAAGTTTGTAGGTGTTATACTCCATCTGTTTAGGTAATTAACTAAATGTAAACAATTTTGACATGACTTTTATTTAAAAGTTGTCTAAAATTTTTATCTAAAATGTTTACTATTTGTTATTTACCTGTACCGATGTTTGGTAATTAACTAAATTTAAATAATCTTTGTATGTCATTTATACGATTTTTTTTCAATAAAAAGACATATCAAGATTGTTTACGTTTAGTTAACTACCTAAACAGATGGAGTATAGTTTCTGAGGTTTCGTGATTAATCAGTGAGTAGTATTTCGCTTTTATTTAGATAGATTGACATTTAAAAATGGCCTAGCAATAAGGAGGAACTAATACTACACTGGCTCAGGTCACCTATTGTGAGGTATTTCAGCCCAAAACAAGACTGAATTCCACACTGCATATTCTAACTATAGTATGACGTGTCGTTCAGGAGTTTCTTGATAAATATACAAGGTCAAATTAATTGAATAGTTTAGATTTTCCGTTTATTATACCTTGTATAATATGTTCTCAATTTTGACATTGTCAAAAGTTTAAATATTAAATTTTGTCTTCTATTTAGCTGTTTAAAAAGGCTTACAGTAAGTTTTTACTTCTTTCTTTTGACATTTTTATTTGCAAAAACATGTTGTTTAAATATGTTTTGAAAATATTTACTTTATCATGAACTTGAATTACAATAGCTATAAATCCCTTTTTTGTATATAGCTTATTAGTTAAAGATGATATCATGCCACATAGCTTAACCGCAATTTAAAAGTGCATAAATATTGAACTACTGTAATATCTTTTTAATAAAATTTATCTTTTTCACGTTATTTACAAAAGTGTAAGGCCCCTCGCCCACGGCGACTTTTTGTAGCGATGCTGTAGCGCGTTCGCATCGATACAGTCGCGATGCTGTAGCGCGTTAATAGTGCGTTGGCATATTTTTTAAAGCGCTTGCAAATGCGACTAACGCGCTTTAGTAGCGATGCTGTCGCGCGCTTACGTAACGTGCGACAGCATCGCGACAAAAAGTCGCCGCGGGCGAGGGGCCTAAGATGTCGGCACTGAGGTTGGTTTATCTCTTATAAAGGCTGTATTATTTATATCAATAGTTTCATGTCTTGGAGCCCATATTAAAAGTGTATCAATTAATAATTGTACACAATAATGAAGCATCTAGTAATAAATAGTGGTTTGGTTAATATAGACTCAAATTACAACCCCACAAGACGAATTCATTCAATTCAAACCATTAGTGTTAAATATTACCAAAAAATTTACCAGTAAGTGGGAGGTTGTAAGAGAAAGATAAAAAGACTTAAACCTAGGCTTCCTTCAGGCGGAAGGGTCGAACTAAGGATCGCAATTCAAATATCCGCCCTAATTTTATGTAACCTGCGGCGCAGCGAAAGAGGACGGATTCAAAGCCAAGCTAATTTGTTTTGGGCAAACACCTCCAGCCCTGGTACCTAGCTTTAAAATGCGACATTTGACGCTCACTAATTGTAGTGCCTATGCCGCCAACTTTAAAATGGAAAGCAATAAAATCGTGCATTAAAAATTAATAATTGATTACCCAATAAATATAATGATAGTACTATGCGTTCCAAATAAGAATAGGAAAGTCAATAACCTCGTGTCAAATGTTGATTGAAAAGTACGGTTTACAAAGAAAACCTATTTGCATATTTATAACGGTTTTCTTTTGCTTTGTATTACTGAGTCTTGGTTATGTCTAGGTGAAGTGAAAATGTTATTTTTTAATCTAAATTAACTATATTTGACAACTATGACGTTACAACATGGCGTTAAAATCGATCCTATTCTTATTTGGAACGTATTGTATACTATTTGTATCTGCACTGGGAAGTATTTTAACTGTAATATGATTGTTTTTTAAGGTTTGGAGGCTAATGCAACCTATTCTAGATTTAACTATGGCATTCTATAAATCGACATCTGCAAGGAATAACATTGTAACTCAGTTTTTGAGTTAGAATGTTATTCCGGTAGGTGTCGAAATACTGGTTGAAATATGTAAGTTTGATCTATAGTAACAGCCAGCTCAGATCAAACTGAGTAGTTCCAGACGTGCGTCAATTCGCTTTTCTGTCACGTAGGTACGTTATTTCACACTTTATTGAAGTTTGCATTCAGTCGGAACTGATAAACTGTTTCAGTTTCTTTTTGCCCAGACAATCTCATTTATATCGTCGCTCATTGAACATAAACATTTATTAACCATTTTTGTGTATATATTTTGTCCATTGGAAATTTTAGACTTCATTTTAGAGACTCATTGTAAATACTCACTACAGGAAATCAAAGCACCATGAGTTTGCCCAACTCAAACGAAACTTCATTAAACAGTGACTCCCTAAACCTAATTTTGGATTTAGGGAGGATAATTTTAAAAGAAAATCCAATAGTTACATTTTATACAGCACATTTCATTTCAGAGTGTAAGAAACGAGTTATATTATAGTTTTCTTTATTTTAATTTTGTAATATAATGGTATAATTAAATAGTGTCTATTATATTCATTTGTATTTTATTCTTTACCTTTGGGTGGAGCGGGAGGCAATGTCAGTCTTAGGGCCGAAACTGCGGAGCCAACGCGCTTGCTCCCGTCGCGTGTGTATCGTGTGCGGCGGTCCGCGTTACGGAAATCAGATTATTACCTGCGCAGTGTCGCTAATTCAACTTTAACGGTGTGCATGTAGTCAGTGGCGGATTAGCCAGGTAGCAAGAGTAGCAAATGGTACGGGCCCCGCGCTTTAGACGATCCCGCACTTGAACGCAAAAAAAGCTAGTCAATGTATTAGCTAGTATAAGATTTCTTTGGATGTGATAGTAAGGAGATCTTTTAAAATTACTCCATTATTGTAATTTTTAAACGGAGTTGATACTTCTGATTATTCATTATCATATTGTAAGTTTATTTATGAAATGAAGCGTTTCATACCTTTAAATTTAAATAAAACAAATTGTGAGTTATCATCGAAATTTTTCTATTCGTTTGAAAGACCTATCGATGCCATTTAATAAACAGTAACAAAGTTGCATTAGAACTTAACAGTACGGAAATTCAACAAATTGTAACCCTCAAATTACGTATGTTCAAAGTTAAATATTGAGTACTTGTTAAATAAAAACCATAATAGTGTGTTATATATTTTGAAAGGATATCTAATGCAAATTGAGAAACAGTTATAAAATTAATGAAAGATAACTGGCATACCTAATTATTTACTTAAAATGCTAAAAAAAACGAAAGACGTCGAGGAGGCTTTTCTTCATGATGATTGATAAATTTAGAGACCAAAAAAGTGTGATTAAACAGAAATCTGCAGAGAAAATGCGACGGCTGGCTACAATAATTTCATTTATAGGTATTTATAAAATCGTTCAAATGTCCACCGCGGCTTCGCTGGACAACACGCATCCGAAATGTCAAATTTTCCATGACTAGTGCATAAATCAGGCTGATGTCCATATCATCCAATTCAGACCTAAAGTTGATAATCATCAACTTATTACACCCGTTTACGGACATGACGCATATATCAGCACCACTGAACTACCATTTTGAAGGGAACCGAATGATCCAACACACGCGCCACAACTATTGATTTCAAATTACAAACTAGTTAATTTGTGCGCCCTAGTGGTAGTGGAGCTAGACCAGCATTGAGTCAAGCATTTTATCTTTAATATAATTCTCCAACTTATAATATGCTTGCCTACATAATGTTTTTTTTTTTTTTATAGGTGGGAAAATCATCTTATGACAAATCGCGCTCTTGGGCGGAGCGGGAGATAGTGTCAGACTTTTACTGACTAAAAACCCACTCCTGTTCCTTCGTTGCCTTCGTCCCAGGGCCCCGGTTTCGTTTTCACACTACACATGGCCCCAGTAGGCTGCCTACATAATGTGCGTTTAACACAAGATTTAAATTTCGTTTATAATTTATTTATTATAACATTTCAAACAGATCATAAAAATTACCTACATATGTACCTAGCGCACTGCTAATTAAGCTTATCTTTATTCATGATTTAATCACGCAAGAAAATTCTGAGCATAGCTCTATCCATCAAAGAGTTTGTAAAGAGTATCCATTGCCAAGATTAGGCCTATTGTGAGCGACCACGTTTCAGAACCATCACGGGTAGGTAACACGTACTGGTCATTTTTAAGACCCATTTTTAGGAAGCTCTAATGAGGTCATCGAGCATTGTAATGGGCTCCTTCATAATCTTAGCCATGACTGCTCATCGGCAATTCGAAGGTGAGTTATATCACTCGCCATTGAAATTAATGCCTAACCCTCTCTAGTCTAGACCCATGAAGACATCCTCTATTGCAGCTGTGAACAGTTTCGGAGACATGATGTCGCCCTGCCTCACACCACACCCCGCTGTAGGAGGATAGATTTCGAAATCTGGTCCTGAAGTCGGACTAACATGATGGCATTTTCAAATAAACACTTCAGCACATCGATGTAGCGATAGTCAATTTGGCATTATTAGAGGGACTGCCGTACAGCCCAAGTCTCCATAGAATCGAAGGCTTTCTCGTAGTCAAACCGTTGCAATCGGAATCGTATGATCAATACCGTGATCACGGTATTGACCACAAGTTCAATTAAGACAATAACCTTTTGACTATGTACCATTAAGAAAGACAATCAGCGAGCGAACGCCGGCGTTCGCTGAATATTGGTTTTTATTTTCCAGTCTAAGGTTACTTTCTGAAAATACAAAACTTTCTTAATAGTATAACTAGCTGTTTCCTGCGACTTCGTTCGCGTGGAGTTTAAGAACATTACTCTCCTTTTTTAGCACAATCGTGTAAAAAATGTTTGTTTAGCTTGCAGATTTTACAAAATGTAAAGAAATACCTATACTAGGTTTTAATTTCATTCTTCAACTTGGTGAGATAGGCTCAGAAATTACTGGATCAATGTTATAATTTTTCCGCAGGAACGTTACCTACGCGGTTAAATCATGATGGAGAGCTAGTTATATCGTCGTTGAGCGTGCAAAACCGCGAAAGAGCAGTTTGTAGATACCGCGTAACAGCAAAAGTCGCAATATTGACATATCGCCTCAGCAGATCCTATAGGCTAATTCGCTTATCGTAGATCTCACACGATTTGAATTAGCCAATAGGAAAGCTCGAATTTGCCATCGAAACAATACCGCGTACTAGGAACATGTCTGAAATTGGCAGCAATTGCGCGTATTTACCAATTCAACGAAGAAGCCGCAACACGTTTTTTTTTTAACATGGGAATTCATCCAATAACTTCTCGCGCTCTGGGTGGAGCGGGAGGGCGTGTCAGACTTTTACTGACTACAACCATACCTGTGTCCTTCAATTACCCTTTGCGTTCTAGGGCTACGGGTTTCCTTTTCAGAAATTTTCCGCGGTCGTAGCTAGCGGGCATCGGCCCTGCTGGGCCTCTACTGTTTGCTGACATCTCTTTGAGGAGCGCGTGGATGACTACGCGCTGTTGACGACTGGGCTCGGTCAGGTTAATTACCGAACGGAGCTACCCATTGCTCGACGTCCGCAAGCCCACGTCTACCGTGGCTGGTAGTCGGGGTCGGAATTACGGTGGCTGGGGTGTGAGGACCTTCGTTCCCTCACGCGTGCAGCCACCTCCTTCGCTAGCATTACTGCTTCGTAGAAGGAGGCGACCGCCTGCCATTCCTCCTCGCTCCGGTCCATAACCAGCCCGAACCAGCGCCCAACAAGCGCAAGCCCGAAAAAGCGAAAGGTCGTTGCCACCGATTGCCTCCACGAGGACACGGCGGTGCCCCGCTCAAGCGGGGCACACCTCCACCGTATGCTCCACTGTGTTCTCCGGGAGGTCCACACAATGGTGACACCCGGGTGTTTCTTCCGCACGAATAATCCGGTGCAGGAACCTGCGTCATGTGGAAGGTGAGGACGCCGTGTTGCCGCTCGAGCCACTACTCAAAGAGGGTGTTTACCGCCGTGATTATGGCGTGCCCAGCACTGGGTTGCGACAGTCGCTATTGCCATTCCGCCATGAGATCCCACCGGAACTCTGTCCGCCATGACGCGACTTGGCGCGGCAGCGGAGTTTCACCCCGGCGTTGCATCTCCATGCGCAAATCGTGCATGCGTGCAAGGACTGTTGCCTCCAGATTCCACGGTGGCAGGCCCAAGGAGGCTCTCCGCTTCGTGGGAGACCGTGCGGTATCCCCGCACCATCCGGATAGCCATGACCCATGGCAGGCATTCAGCATGGCCGCCGGTCGCTTTTGCAGTGACGGCGCCAACACCGGCGCCCCGTAAAGGGACCAAACGATTCCCGCGTAGAGCCTCCGGCAGGAGGCGTCTGGACTCCCGAGGTTGGGCAGAAGCCGCTTGAACCCTCAAGCGGCTCCGGTCCGTTCCAGTTTGGGAGTCAGACGTCGAATCGAAAGTGCTCCACGAAGTTCGAAGAGTAAATGCTATCAAACTTATTAATTTTGGAACGTTCATATTTAATATCACGTATAAGTAATTAATAAGTGATAATCTTTTCCAAATAGACTTTTTAGAAGTTCTTTTTTTGTAATTTTTTTCATAATAAATTCAATACTTTAACAAAGTGTTTCATTTAAAATCCGCGTACCTACCAAAAGTAGACTACAATTTCTGATTTTTATCACCACAATACCGCGTAAATGACTTTACACGGAACCTAACCAAGCTATTGGCAAATTTACACTATTTTCCCATAAAATAAGTTGCAAAGAAATAGTAAACAAGTTCAGTCGCAAAAATATATTTGATTGGTCAAGATATTAAGTTTTTTCTTCTTCCTGTAAAATCGTGAAAACACAGATACGCGGTATTTACAAATTGCTCTTACGCGGTCTTGCACGCTCACCGACGATATGTATATTTTGGAGGTAGGTATGTGGAACAGTGTAAAGTCCCGCAAACCTTCGTTGAAAAGGAAGGATCCTCCGACCAGACGGGTGTTATATCTAGTGGGCAACTGCCCGTTAGATGATTTCGGGCTGTCGTATATTATTCTAATCGTACGGAGTACTTTGATTGCACGATGCAGGATTACTTCTTATATGACGCCATAGATGTCGCTACAATATAATAGAATGAAGTACAGCCTAAGTAATTAGTTCTAATTACATAATATACCAGTTAAATCTATTTCGGAGATGTCCACTCGGGCTCGGGAATTATCTTAAGTCCCACACCCGCGAAAAAATAAAAAGCAGCCTACGTTACTCATTATAAATTTTGGGTTCCTAATATAATTTTTATTTTTGGCGTACAGTCAACCTGGGTAACTTTGAACACTTTTTTTAAATTATTATGGATACTGAAAAAAAAAATTACTGTTGGACTACGTTAAACAGGCTTTTAAGTGTTCTTTTGTGCTCAAATTCATAACTATATAACCAAAATGATGGTTTAATAAAGAAATGTTTGAGAAAATAACGTTTTAGTAGCCATTCAAAGTTACAACTAATTTTGGCTAACTTTGAATTGAGTTTTCTGGGATAACGAAAATCCTCTAAAATTCTCTATTTATTTGATTTGGGTAACATTAAACTACTCCAGACAATAAAAAATGCATAGGCCTATCAAATTACCAACTTACCAGTCACTTGGGATACCATCCTCTAACCTTTAGTTCCTAATAGGTAGATTTTTTTTTTACGAAAACACAGCACATATTAAAATTTATAATGTGTTTATTAAAAAACAAGCGTTAACATAAAATTATTCACTTAATTACCTATCAAATGAGATCAATTAAAACTGTTGAGATCAAGAAAAATTACTAGTGAGCGACATATGAAAAAATCATTCACCCCATTCCATGAACAGAATATCGTCATCGATGAAAATTTTTCCGTCCTTTCTGGTTAATTGATGTTCTTTTAGTATTGAAATTATGTTTTCTTTCCTTATAACACACTTTTCTGGTTTTGAATACCACGTCCAACCCCCTAAATACTCTTTTTTTAAAACATTTATGGTGACATTGTCAAAACTTACTCTTGTAATGGTTCCAGGGAATAAACTTCCTTCATCTTGGAATACACATATCATCCCTTCTGAAAACTGATCTGGCTGTGCTTTTTTATTATTGTTTGTGGCTTCCTCAGAACTTACTAGTTATCAATTCGTTCGTTCAAAGTTATCCCAAATGAAAATAAATTTACAGTGTTCTGTTAAATTCTCCTTTTTAATCAAGAAAACACAATGAAATCATGAAATTGTTTAAAAAAAGGTCAGTTGAATAAATGTTTCATCGTTATAAACCAAAAATAAAGTCTTTTACTTACCTTTTCTATATTAAATTTAATTTCGATCTCTATCACACACACTTTTTTCTTGTTGATGACCCCCAGTCATACTATTGTAGTCTTTGATGACCCCAAACAGAAAAGGCGCCAATTCTTTGAAAATTGGTTGACAGTTGTCAATTTTATGACACATTTGACATTTCAAACATTTAAACGTTCCGTTTCACTTAACTATTCAAGTAATCATTCTAAATGCGTTAAGAGAAAAAAAGAAGAACCTTCAAACAAGTTTTATTCAAAGTTATATGGAAATTCAAAATTACCCAACTTGACTGTACAATAAAGAATATCTATCTATAACATTAGCTATATCCCAGTGAAAGTCCCGTAGGTAAAGTTTTGTACAACCTTTTTGAAGTTGTATTCCATGGTTAGAAATGCTGTTCCCGCGAGAAAATGAAATGTAGCCTGAGTTACCTACTCTTCGTAACATCAGCTGCAGCAGCTATCCGTGTGTGGAAGTATCGTCAATATCGGTTCTCCTGTCGGAAACAGGAGAACCGATATTGACGAGATTAGCCAAAACAGACTGATAGATGATATGTATTGAATAGACTTTCATATACATTTCAGCATCAACTCTCTAATCTTTTCTCAAATAGCGCGGCCGGCTCGACTCGGTTGGGGTCGGTTTCCAATATACAGTAGCAGCAATTTGAGGGCATACTTTCATATGCATTTAGTAAAAAAAAATAATTGATGTTTAATAATAAATGATTTTTATATTGCAAATAGGGTTTAAAAAACTTGATGAGGTCAGTGTTTCCTAGCTGATCAAGTCTAAGCTACTCTGAGAAGAAACATTGAAACAAACTCAGCGGTCAAAGTCTCTTTTAAAGTCCAAATTTCCTTCAATTTTATTTATATGTGTAGATGGTATAATAATACCTACAATTTCCTATTAATTATTACAACAAACCGCCTAAATATATATTAACATTTGTAATACCATTATCACGGTATGCGGTATTAGCTCGTCAATACCGTGATTAAACAAGTGCGATTCGGATTCGCGTACTGAGGGTTCCGTACAAATTTACCTATTAAAACAGTTCAATTTCCGAATGGAGTTACAAAAATTTTATCGAATCGTAAAGTCTTTTTTTGTGACGTAAGTAAAAATTTACAGTTTTCAGATTTTTTCCTATACCTAACTGGAACTATGAGACCTTGCTTCATGCCAAATTTCAGGTTTCTAGGTAAACGGGAAGTACACTATGAATTTTGATTCCCTTGAGCACCCTTGAGAGTGTCGAAATACACGTTTTTTGCGACATAAACGGCGGTATCTTTTTTTTTCGTTAACTCAGAAGTTTGATTTTTTCACAGCTTCAAGGGTCCGCAGACCTGAGTATATGGGTTTTAATTTCAATTCGATACCTCCTCGCGTTCTCGATGTAAAGTGTCTTGACAGACAGACAGGCGGACGACGATGTAGTGATCCTATAAGGGTTCCGTTTTTTGCTTTTGAGGTTCCGTACCTCAAAAGCAATCCGAGATTTTAGCTCAATTAAAGCTAGAATTTTTTACTTGATAGGATAAAAGAAACTGTTCGTCACTAGAATACCCTCCTCACGATTGAACGGGTTTCGATGAAACTTGGCACATGGGAAGACCTCCTGGAATAGGATAGGATACTTACTATAAACAGTGTTAATCCGGGTGTATGTTCCCCTGATATTTTTTCTGACATTCACACGGGTGAAGCAGCGTCGCTGGCGTAGCTATGTAGTGATCAACGACTCTGGGGCAAAAAAAAAATGGGCCACTTATTTACATGGGAAATCATCAACAATGTCTCCTACTCTGGGTGGAGAGGGGGGAGTGTCAGACTTTTACTGTCTAAAACAAGTTGCCTTTTATTTATTTTTTTAGGTGTGAAAATCATTATAAATATAAATTCATAAAAAGTTACCTTGATTCATCGAGATATAAGTACTAACGTACTAGAGAAGACACCGTAAATTCCTACTTTGTCTCGTTCAACTGCGGCGATCGCGCCGCACTTTGTCGTAGAAAACGCGTAAGTGCCGTGATTTACATGGCGCTTAAGACCTTTTTGCCGAGTATAAATACACTTCCGCAGCAAATCTAGCGCTGTGGTAAATTAGTTACGGTTTAGACGAATTGTTATTATTTTAGCGCTGCAGCGAACTAAAGATTCAAATTACGAAAATAGGACAATTCAGTTATTTGACGTAGCTTCTCTAGTACAATCAATGATGAAAGAAAGGGTAGTACCCTTTCTTTCATCATTGAGTACAATGCGTTCCAAATAAGAATAGGATCAACGCCATGTTGTGACGTCACGACATACTGTCAAATCGCAAGAAATTGGGCAAAATTTAAGAACTCAGAGATGAGCAAAATTGAAGAACTGGATACCGATTAAACTATTTTCGTTCACAGTTCGTAAATAAATTAAATTTTAAAATTTTCTTGTTTTGCTCACCATAATAATTCTTCGATTTGACAGTATGACGTGACGTCACTACCTGTCAATCGATCCTATTTTTCAGTATATTACCAAAGTACTCTGTGATACTATTCTTATTTGGAACGCATTGTACGTTAGTACTTATATCTCGATGCCTTGATTAAAGTTTTTTTAGCAACCTATTTTACTAAGATTTCGAAGGTTTTTCGGTAGGTCAGTAAGAGGTTTACTAATCTAAGGTTTTGCCACAGAGCGTGATGGCCCCGGGGACTGCCCCGTCAAGCCCTTAAGTACTACAACAATGGAATGAACCCGGCTGATGGCCGAATGAACCAAGCATTAAATAATTTCATGGTTATATCGAATTTGGCAACACTGACTAAATGTCATTGTATTCGTATCGTTAGTATTCGTGTCATTCGTGTCTAAATGAAATGTCAATTGGTGAAATCACAGAGTACCTAGGTACCAGAGTACTTTCAGGTACTCTGTGGTACTTTCAGTACTTTGTGTGTGAATGTGTGAAACAAAAACAAGAACAATAAGTACTCTTTGAACAAAAACAAACTATAATACAAAGTACTCTGTGCTTAGACTTCTCACAGGACTTAACATAACACATAATTACTTGTATTTGATGTCTTTGTAATTACTCTTTGACTTATCAGTACTAGTCTGCTGTACTGGAACCACCAAATATCATACTAAACTGGTAAACTTCGCTAAAAAAGTTGTTGATATATTGTATTTATCTTGAATGAAGAGTTATCGAAAAAAGGAATGAGATTGAAAGAAGCATAGTAATAAAATTCAAGTCTCTGTAGAATTTACTATGGAAACAGATAGTTGCACTTTTTACTTTGAAGATGCAAGTGCAAATCGCAAAAAACTTTTTGCGAAAGCTTTACTACACGCTAAGGATGGAAAAGTTTTATACATATTAGCTGAAGAATTAAATGAACTGCCAGTATTGTCTCAAGACTTCAGTTCACTAAACAAGCATTACATGAAAATGGTTACATTTATGTATGTTAAAAGTATAGATTCATTAATAGAAAGTATTTCTGCATTACAAGATTGGCAAAGTATTCCTTCAACAATTATTTTAGATGATTTAAGCGCATACTGTAATAAAAATGATTTACAAAATGCTTGTGGTATTGTTGCTCTACTTCGGGACTCCATGAAATGTTGTTCTAACTTGTTAAAAGGAACATGTAGACTATTTATATCAGTACCTAAAGGGATTGTAGGTGAAGATTATTGTAACATGTTAAAGGAATTGTATTGTTAGTAAAACCATTTGCTATAAAGTAGCTGTAATTAAATGTTTTTAATTCAGTATGTTGTATTTTATTTGTATTACCTTATCCATTTTCTTCTGTGTGTTATAAATGTTTTGGTTTTAACTCACTGACACACACCCAGCCCAAACCCTTGGACCTAGAATGCTGAATTTTTGCACAGAAATTTTTTAATATTTGTATAAATCATAATAGGGACCTATTATGATATATACAAATATTAAAGGATTTTTTAAAATTCACCCCCTAAGGGGATGACATGGGGATTCAGTCTATGGAGAAGCCTACTTTCAAATGAGCAAAGCAGCAGACAGAAGCTATTATAGTCTTATGGTAAATGTAAACCATTACATTTTAGTTTTTCTATCTATATTTACATGAAACAGAACAATAAAACAGTGCCCTTGTTTTAAATATCTTTATTATTTACAAGGTAGTAACATATTGTATAAATACATGGGAATGAATTATTGTTATAGACAGTTCAAGGATCTAATTACATCACATCACCTAAATTTCATCACAATATAAAGCAAAAAGAAAACGAAAATAGCGAAGAGAAATAAGTAAAATATATAGTAGTTGTGATTTCCTTTGCCCAATCTTAGGACTCGACCCATAGTCTTGCCAAGGAAGCCTGAACTTCTGTCAGCATCGTCGTCTAGACCACGCAGCAACTTTTCTTGATACCGGACTTCGTTGCCCAGCTCAATGGATATGTCTTTCAGTGAAGAGATTTTCCCACTGAGCTCTTCTGCCATACGGTTGTTGTCAAATTCCAGTGCATCTTCTGTTGCCACTCTTGGCACTGGCTGATACGCATACCCCTCCCGCGCTCGCCGCATACTGTTTCGTCCCGCCGTTTTGATTACTTTTTAATAAACTGGATAAATTCTAATAAAACAATGCTTTGTAGTGACTTCACACAATATTTTGGACAAGGTACTCTTTGCTCCAGCGTAATATATAAAGACAAGGCTGATGTAACAATCACAATATTGCCAAGCAAACCTCTACAATAATTTCCTGTTATAAACGAGAATAAAACTATTACAATTTACATCTTCGAAAACAAGTAATATACAAATTGGTTGGCAACAAATGACATTGACAGTGACAGTAGACAAATCATCACCGCGTTCCGAATTACGATTACATCGCCATGAGCGTTCACAGCGCTAACAGCCGTTCCGATTTAGTTTTGCTGCTCACAGCGTTGATATCGATATGTCAATTCGGAACGACCTGTTGTCGCGCCAACAGTGATTTTGACGTGATTTCATTGAGAGGTTTGGTAGAGATTCAACAATAAGCTTTGTTAACAAAGTATTGCGCGTGTATTTGACACTGCTAGGATAATTGTGTTTTGTGATTGTGTTGATTGGTCAGTTTATTCTATAGCTCTCTCCATACATTTATAATAATAAAATAACTGGGCTTCAAAATGGCTATGGAACCCCATTTTTTCATCGAAATGCTTTATAAGATAAGAAGCAAACATATTATATACAAACAATATTTTTAAACTGCCACTTTTGACAGCGCTCTCAGTGATATTGCATCAGAGCGTAAGCACTGTTAACGCAAGATGGCGTCGATAATGACGTCATGCTTGACGTCAAGAAATCGTTTGTGGACGAACTCACGTTAAAACGGAACGACTGTAAGCGCGCTCACGCTCACAGCGCTGATAGCTCACCTCGGAACGCACCGCTATTCATCACTGCGTTTAATTGTCTATCAGTGCAATTCGTTTTCATTTTATCCATCCGTCCGACAACAACAGTAAGATAGATTTTTCCGTCTCAAATATGAAAGAAAATCTATTTATATGTTTACGAGTCTTTTGTTTTAGACAAGAGTGGATCTCTTGTTCCTTCGTTGCTTTTCATTCCAGGGCCGAGTCTTCCTTTCAAAAGCAGACCCTTGGCTCCAGTAGGCTCCGACCCTGTAGGGCCCCTAAGGTTTGCTGACATCTTCCTAAGACGCGCGTGGAACAGAACGGTTACCGAACGCACAGACTACCGAAAGGTCGGACAGCGAGCTACCCATTGCTCGCCGTCCGCAAGCCCGCGCCTACCATGGCCAGAAATCGGGATCGGGAGCCCGGTACAATATTTACGTTTTCATTTGAATTTTAAAAACTGCAGGTCACTTAAAGTAAAGAGTGTTTCAGTGTTCCAATTATTGTTCCAAATGATGCATTTAAAACCTTACTAACGTTCCAATCTTTCGGAACACTTAAATGTTGCGGAACAGTGAGTCCGTTCAGTAAAAAGTTAAGTATTGTTACGCCGTGAAACTTGAACACGCCATATCTTCGATTAAATCAAGAGTAAGATCAAATAATCAAAACGCACTGCTGTACGAACGTTCTAGGATGGAAGTACGTACCCAGGTTCTAGAAAAGTGTGACATAAGGTACCTACCTACCACTATTATTATTAAATAAGGTTTAGTAGGTAGGTACGTAGGTAGATAAGGGAAAACGTACCTTATGTTATTGACAATAGAGTCGAAATTCGCGTGAAAGGAGGGAGGTACATGTTTGTAATAAAAATAATTTATTATCCTGCGATTCGACGACAATCAAACAACAACAACAACAAAAACACACAAACAAAAACACAAACAAACAAACAACAAAAACATAAAACAAACAATAAACACACAAACAAAACAACACCAAAAACACAACACACAAACACATAACAAACACAACAAACAACAAACACAAACAAAACAACAAACAACAAAACATAGATATCCGTGACTGGAAACGTCGGCATCTAGAATGTTCCTGGCTTTACGAGCACCCGACCGGAAGTGAGTCAGTTTGTTTTAGACTGCGAAACGAGTGCGATTGAAGTGATCTTACCTGCAGGACTTAACGGAACTCTAGTGTTCATTGTGATTTGGTTATTCGTTGATTGGACAAATTTGTTATTGTTTGTGGTGAATAAAGTTCTCTGCTAGTAAACCGGCATTTAATTACTCACGTTCGTAACAGTATACTCGCCTAGTTCCAGGACCCTGGGGTTCCCTTTCGGACAACACGTGGATATGTTTACGTGCATAAGATTTATTTAGTAAAAAAAAGCCAATATATGTATTTGGGATACTGCAGATAGGCCAGTCAATATCAACACAAAAAAAGACAAACATCGCAAACGCGCATTGTAACTACAATTTTTTATTTGTAAAATTTTCGTACTGTTGAGTTCTAATACAATTTTGTTACTGTTTTCTATTTGGAATCGATAGGTCTTTCAAACGAATAGAAAAATTTGGATGATACACTACACAATTTGTTTTATTTTAATTTTAAGTTTAGAAACGCTTTTTTTCATAAATAAACTTACTAAAATAACATTTTTCATAAACGCATTGCATATTATTATTTTCATGAATAATCAAAAGTGTCAACTCGTTTCAACAGCGTAGAGTTGGTGAACAGCTTCACATTTTTTTAATTTGGCCTCCTTTTTGTTGTGCCATATTTCGATGGCCAAAAATGTAGTTTCCTTGAGAGTAGTTAACACCCAAGTTTGCAACCCTGAAAACCCTGTACTACCCCTAAGGTGCTCGAAAAACTGCGAAATTTTGGCACATGTTTCAGTTTTTTCCAAAAAACTACTCTAACGAAGCGTTTTTCAAGTATCTTTGTCACTTACTTTAAAGATAACTAAATTTGCTATAATCTGAACGAAACCTGAGTAAACTATGTCTGTTGTTTGCGAAGATACAGCAAGTCAAAGATGGGCTATTCTCCCGCAGTACTCGGAAAACTGAGAAATTCTGTCACTTATTTCAATTTCTTTTTTTTTGTTGATATGAAGGCAGCCCAACTTGCAAGAGATACTGCATACACCGAAAAATTGAAGATCTGGTTTCCATCTACAGTGGAATCGTCGGAGGCCTTAATATCAACTTGCGATACCCAGCATTTGTTAAATCGGTAGTTACATTCAAAGTCAACCTTGCTTGCCTCGCCCCTACAACAGAGGCTGCAAAATATCATTCGGAAATGACCTAGACCTTTTTGTCAACCCCTAACCATTTTTGCACTTGGTGGAAGTGCAAAAATGGTTAGGGGTTGACAAAAACCCGTGTGACTGGGGATGGGAGACCAGCGAACAAGGGACACTTGGGAGAAACCTTTGTCTAGCAGTGGACCTTGGTGGTCCTTTCAGCTGAAATGATGATGACGGTCGCTGTTGGCATGTTGACGAGATCAATCTCTCGAAAAGATTATTCCAATCAAAGAATGGCTGAAACCAACCTCTCCAAAGAAAAATAAATTTTGCATCCTATTCCTAGTAAATCTTAACTGTTCAGCTTTTCTGTATAAATTCACAAAGGCTTCGCCATCATCATCGAAAAGACTCCCTATTTCTATATTATTTATCAGAAGAAAACCTGAAATGTCCTAAGCATAATTTTATTAATTTTCGAGATTACTTCGGTTTTTTAGAATTTCGCCTTTACATCTCTAATCTAGATGATGATCGTTTTTTCCATACCCCGAATTATGCAAAAAACGATCATCGATTAACGATTATCGATTTAGTACATTTGGTAAAACCTAGACGATGATGGTTACCCGTAACCTACAATTCGTAAGTCGGGGCCGTTACCATTCGGCCACCACTGCTCGCGTTATCATGGAGCAATAATGGTGCAGCAAAACCGCACGGTGCGTTCATTAGCAGTCCCCTCTCCAAACGCAACATTGATATTGTGAGCTGTTTCTGCCGCGTTAGTTCCACGTCGGAACTCGTATTCAAAAATCATTTGAATTTTCGAAGTATCCATCTTTCTTTAGACAAGAAATAAAAAATAAAAATGCTGATTAAAAAACAACTGAAAGTCGATAATCGAATGTTGCACATTTTTAACCGACTTCCAAAAAAAGGAGGAGGTTATCAATTCGGTTGTATTTTTTTACCCGACTGCGCGACGCAAAGGAGGGTAATGTGTTTATCAGTCTATGTATGTATGTATGTATGTATGTATGTTTGTTTCTATGTGGCGTTCTAGAGACCAAATGCGTAGGCCGATTTTGATAATTCTTACGTCAATCGATTCGTCTTAACCTTGCGAGTGTCACTAAAGACATGACAGTAATCAAAATTCACCACAGCTACAACCAGACGCCATATTGTCAAAATGAAAAAAAAAAAAGTCCATGAACTATGTCAAATGGGGTGTCGTTGAATAGGTATTTTAAAATCATCTTTAGGTTCCTTTTATCATTTTTCATTTTAAATAATAGTTTAGGATATATAACGATTTAAAGTTGTTTAACAAAACAATCATTCTCGCTAATTTTCTTACTTATTGATTTAAGTTTTCATTTCAAGTATTAACGATACACAAATAAAAAGAACAGTGAAAAAAACCGGCCAAGTGCGAGTCGGACTCGCCCATGGAGGGTTCCGTAGCAGCAAGTAACATAATAATAATCTTTGTATCAGGTTCATATTTGGCTTGCGCAAGTATGACCACGTTTCTGAATTTCGTACTTCGGTTTACGATTTATGACGTACTAAAAAAAAACTACTGACCAGATCTCGTTCAAACCAATTTTCGTTGGCAGTTTTTATAGTAATGTACATCATATATTTTTTTTAGTTTTATCATTCTCTTATTTTAGAAGTTAGAGGGGGGGGGACACACATTTTACCACTTTGGAAGTGTCTCTCGCGCAAACTATTCAGTTTAGAAAAAAATGATATTAGAAACCTCAGTATCATTTTTGAAGACCTATCCATAGATACCCCACACGCATGGGTTTGATGAAAAAAAAAATTTTGAGTTTCAGTTCTAAGTATGGGGACCCCCAAAATTTATTGCTTTTTTTCTATTTTTGTATGAAAATCTTAATGCGGTTCACAGAATACATCTACTTACAAAGTTTCAACAGTATAGCTCTTATAGTTTCGGAAAAAAGTGGCTGTGACATACGGACGGACAGACGGACAGACAGACAGACAGACAGACAGACAGACAGACAGACAGACATGACGAATCTATAAGGGTTCCGTTTTTTGCCATTTGGCTACGGAACCCTAAAAAGCATGAAGAACAAATATTTTTGGTAAAAAAAGTTTACCACCAAACTCGATAGATGGCGTTGTTCATTTGATGCACGTTTGTAAATTAAATCATTCGAGTTTTCCCATCTACTAGACAGGTCGATGAACATAAGCAAAAGATGACAACTATATTGGCAAAAACTACTAGGTTGTACAAATTACATGCAGTTGATATATCAGTAGAATCGAAAACATATGGTCAAAAACCGAAAGATGTAGGTATGTTTCTGATTATCCTAACAAAACTGGAGGAATCGTTAAATATTTAACAATCGGTTTAGGATCACGAGTTATGTTACGAAGAAATTTGAATGTTACCCATGGTCTTGTTAACGGAGCAATGGGTGTTATAAGGACAATTGAGTGGCCAGCTCTTCGGAGGGACCAATTGGAACCCGGAGAATTGCCACAAGCTGTTTATATAGAATTTGACGACAAAGCAATTATAAACAATGTTCGACAGAATTCGATGCACTTCGCGGACAGGGTAAAATAGAGCGAAAAATGTTGCCATTGATATTGTGCTGGGGTGTAACTGTACACAAGCTCCAAGGAACTACTTTGGACTTTTGGACCGAGCTGTAGTTGACTTAAGTTCACGCATTTTTGCTAAAGGTCAAGCATAAACACACTCACCATATAGTTTTGTTTTCTTATTATAATGTAACATAAATACACACTGACTCCTAAGTTACAGGCCCACACCTAGTTTAGGAGTCAGAGTACCTACCTACATAATTGTGACCGTGTAATAAGCCTCTAAGTTCATAGTCTTATGATGTAAATGCTGTTTTTTTTTTGTGTGAAATCAACCCAATCACATTGTTAATAGGTTATATTATTTATTTATTTAATTTTTATTTTATATGTAGCTTTGATCCGAGTTAGGTGAGGGACTAATCATCAGTAGTTTAGACCACCGCAAGTTACTTAATTATCGAAATGACTAGATTGCGAAAAATGAATCGTAACTAAAAAGTATAAAATAAAATAAAAATATTTAAAGAAAAACAAAAAACCCGACTGCGTCGAAACTAATTTTAAAAAATACGTAAAAAAATTAACTTAAATAAAAACTAAAAAGAAACAAACAAGCCCAGTAGTTTAGAATTCTGTTATGTAATACTAAATAACTACACAATTTAAATAGTTTTATAATCGATACACACATAAAACAAATCATACATTCTAATGCAGAACAGAACGACTCACAGTCGGGGCCCCTTGGGAAGATTTGATTGGTAAAATTTGAATGGGCCCCGACTGTGAGTCGGTCTGTTCTGCATTAGAATGTATGATTTGTTTTATGTGTGTATCGATTATAAAACTATTTAAATTGTGTAGTTATTTAGTATTACATAACAGAATTCTAAACTACTGGGCTTGTTTGTTTCTTTTTAGTTTTTATTTAAGTTAATTTTTTTACGTATTTTTTAAAATTAGTTTCGACGCAGTCGGGTTTTTTGTTTTTCTTTAAATATTTTTATTTTATTTTTTTATGTTTGTTACCTAAGAACTCCGTCGTCTATGGACCGATTGGCAATTTTTTTTCCCCTTAGAGCATATGCTTCCAGATTGGTCCCATTTTTTTCAAAATCCAGTTTTCATGATGAATCCATGAGGAATCGAAGGAACTCCTCAAATATTATAGGCAACCATATAGTTATTTTGGTATTTTCATCGAGGACTTAAGCATTTACAGTCAAAAAGTAACATTTGATGAAGTGGAACTGATGAAGAAGACTATAAATGGTCAACGGAATTTTATACTCACATAGATACTATACAGATAGTTAAGCGACTTTAACAATTCAAATAAATAAATGGTTCTGAATAGTTATGTTGAAAATGGTATCATCGAAGTGAACTGATGATGATGATGGAGCCGGAAGGTAGGCACTGGAACTCCGTAATTAATCAATGTATCCTAGCCTTGTTGGGCTTATTAGAATTGTCATGAGAGATCTGATGATGGAGCCGGAAGGTAGAAGGTAAACACAGGAACTTCATAATAAAATAATGTAACCTAGCAGTGTTTGGGTTAATTTTATGTGTATCGCAACTAAAAAGTGTGAAATAAAAACTTAAAAAATAATAATTCGGAAGTTTGTGTTAAATAAGAAACAAAAAATACCGAAAAACACTTCCGACTTCCGAAATTAAAGTTATTTTGATCCTTTTGGTGTTTTTTTTTTTAGTGAAGTCAGATATTTTTGTTTGTAGTTTTTTTTAAAAGAAGAACTTTGTAGGTACTATGTGAAAAAAGTTTTACTCTAAAATTTCAATCCATGAAGGTTTTATGACAATTCGAAGTACCTATTACAATAAAACGGCAATTTCATACTTAAACCCCTATTATTACGTGTGCATAGAAGCCGGCCGGCACAATTACTCAAAAAACAAAACATTTGATTGACACAAATTTGCGGGGGCGCCAGGCGGGGAGGCCACGGGGTAGGGGTGGTTTGTGATTTTCTGATCGCAATTCCCGTGCATTTTTGAATTGCCGAATGCACTAGCGGGCAGCGAGTGGGCAAGCCGGAGCGGGGTTATGACTCTAGGTCGGACTCTATGTCAACTTAAAATGCGCGAATTTCCAAATTAGTCCTAGAAACTTTTTTTGGTGCGGTTTTTGGTGACATGAGAGTGAGATGTGATGTCTTATGGACGGATTTTTTTTGTGCTTCTTCTGGTGCCCCCCAGACGTGATGCCCTAGGCAATTGCTTAATTTGATTAAGGTTTAATCCGTCACTGGCTCTTGGGCGGAGCGGGAGATAGTGTCAGACTTTTACTGACTAAAAATCCGCTACTGTTCCTTCGTTGCCTTTCATACCAGGGCTAAGTCTTCTTTTCAGAATCAGACTCTTGGCCCCAGTAGGCTTCGATCCTTCTGGGATCCCTTACGGTTGTTGACATCTCCTTGAGGCGGGCGTGGAACATTATCCGCCGTCGACGTTTTGGGCTCGGTCATGATGGTTACCAGACGGTCGGACGGCGGGCTACCCATTGCTCGCCATCCGCGAGCCCGCGCCTACGGTGGCCGGTAATCGGGATCGGAATCCCGGCGGCTGGGGCGCGAGGGCCATTGCCTGGCGCGTGCATAGCATTACTGCTTCGCATAAGGAGGTGACCGCCTGCCACTCCTCCTCGCTCCAGAATATGGCCTGTACCAAGGCCTGGCGCGAGAGACCGTCACCACCGATCGCCTCCACGAGGACACGGCGGTGCTCTGCCCATGCGGGGCACACCTCTACCGTATGCTCCACCGTGTCCTCCGGGCAGTCCACACAATGGTGACACCCAGGCGTTTCTTCCACACGTTTCCGGTGCAGGAACCTCTCGAACTTACCATGTCCTGTGAAGACCTGCTTCATGCGGAAGGTGAGGACGCAGTGAGGTCTTTCCAGCCACGCCTCTAAGAGGGGACTTATCGCCATAATTATGGCGTGCCCAGCAATGGGTCGCAACAATCGCTGTCGCCATTTCACCATGCCCGCCGGTACTCTATCCACCATGCCGCGACTTGTCGTAGCTGCGGAGTTTCCCTCCGGGTTGCATCTCCACGCACAAATCGTGCATGCGTGCAAGGACTGTTGCCTTCAGATCCCATGGCGGGAGGCCAGCAAGGAGGCTCGCCACTTCAAGTGAAACTGTACGGTATCCCCGCACCATCCGTATAGCCATGACCACGATATGACCACGAGATGGCACGCGTTCAGCCGGGCTGCCGCCTGCTTCCGCAGCGCCGGCGCCCCATAAAGGACCGAACGATGCCTGCGTAGAACCTCCGGCAGGAGGCGTCTGGACCTCCTAGGTTGAGCAGGAGCCGCTTGAGGGCAGCCCCAGTCCGATTAAGTTTGGTAGTTTGATGTCGGAAGTGCTCCTCGAAATTCCACTGGCTGTCGAGAATGAGTCCCAGGTACTTCATCGTCGACCCGGCGCTGATGTGAACTCCTCCTACAGTTAGTTGGTAACCCGGTGGTGGCGCGTTCCGAAGGCCGTGGAAGCACATGGCCTCGGACTTGTGCAATGCCACCTCGAGTCCCAACTCCTGGATCCTCTCCACGACTGTCGCAACCCCGCGTGTCGCTAGTTCGACCGCCGCCTGGTACGACTCTCCCTGCGCCAGAACCAGCATGTCGTCTGCGCAGCAGATCACGCTGACCCCGTCAGGGAGGTCGCCGAACGTGTTACGGTGGAATTTCAAAGGCACTAGTGGCTAATGACGTCACTGCAGTTGGTAACTGAAGATAGGCTATACGAAACATCTAAAGCTGTTTGACAGTTAAATGATGTACACTTTTAAGGGGATGCAACTCTACATACATTTTCATACAACCGTTCTTACGCGATTATGACGTTATTAAATTTTTCATTAGATACTTTGGAAACACAGTATCTTGTGGATATTATCTAGGCTTCTATTGAAATCAATTTATTGTGTAAAACTAATCCAGTAAAGACCTCTGAAAATCTGCTATTTTGCATGAACTTTCGACACTTCATAATTTAATCAAAAATTAAAAAGTCAAAAAAGTATAACAATAGAAGCCTTGAAAATTTAATCAAGATTCTGAATGACATTTTTTTTTTTCAAAAACTTTTAAGGGTTTAAAAAAAAACGTATTTCCTGGAACAAGTTTTGTAAAATATTCGAGTAAATCACGGAATTACCGAATGCTAACAGAGTTTTCAGGCGTTATCTCTCTTTTTCGCGTTGCCTTTTCGTCAAACATCGCGTTGGATTGCGTTAGATGAAGTAACAGGCTTTTAAATTAAACCATGCTCGATGTTGGCGATAGGCGAGTGAAAAAGGACCCTTTTGAGCTGTCAACAAAATTACTTAATAGCCCCGCTGCTGGTCTGGATTAAGCAATTATTGTACGATCTATAATTAAAAATAATATAGAACTAGGCACAGTTTCTTTATTACAGAAAATAAAGGAACGAGAAATAATAGTACCTTAGGAAAAAAAAGGGCAATTTTTTTTACACATCACTCCCATATTTTTAACAGGCGCAAGGGCTTTTAAGCTCAGTGGTAGTTAGCATCACAGAGTACATAGTTAGCATAAAGAACGAATAAACAAGTTCTACACCATCTACACTTACAAATTGTGAAATAAGCAATTTTTGGCCCAAGTATATTTCAGTAATATAGACTACAGCCATTCTTGTGTCTAAATGGCCGGTCAACCTTAAATATTAACCTACGAAATAAGCAATTCTCATAATAAGCAAATATAAACAATTTCAAAGCTGAATTCGTACTTAACTTTGAAATTGTGCCTAAAAATTGCTTATCAATTGCTCAACAGTTGTCTGTTGACCGGTTAACACCCCGAGTTTAGCAAGGTTCCACTAATAACACCAGTATGTTACAAAGTACTCTGTGAATAACACCCCGACTTTAGGAAGATTCCACTACGATTCCACCTTAGACCAAGTTTTGATAGGAGTTTGTTCTTATAGATTCGCGGTAGTAGCTGCACCCAAACTGAAAAAAATAATCCGTGAATATATTTAAAGGTCAAAAAATAAAGACAAAATAAACGTTGTATCGTACATAAACGTTTTATTTCAGTATATGTACAATTTATTTAATTGATCCTTATTTTAAAACAAAGAACAGATTTCTTACATAAATTTCAGAAAGGCATACATACTACCATGCATTTTGGGGAATGTATTGCACAATGTATTTAATAGTAACTTAGATGTTATATGAAAATAAAAATTTGAATCTAATTGGTAGGTAAAATAATATGAATTTTCTTAACCAGATCAGAGGATATCTCTTGTCATTAATGGGACAAGACATGAAAACATTTCATAACCATCACATGGCACAATTCTACATTAACGTGTTTATGTCTATATCACAATAAATTGATAAAAACCGTAAAAACCCCAAAACATACAGTATTTAACCAAACAATGAAAACTTTAAAACTGTCACAAATGTCATTTACATACATGTTTTATGTACATAATTTTACACCAGCATAATAATAAATTCACATTGAACTAATCAATAAATCAGTCAATTAGTTTAATACAACAATACACTCGATACCCAACACACCTTGGTAATGTAACAAAGCAGTCATACCTGCAGTCAATATCTGGTCAAACAACAACGAAGTGTGTCGTTAGATTTCAAATCGCATCAAGTCCACTTTAACACAAAGACATAAAGTTAGCTTTTATTCTTATTTAAAAGGCAGGGGAAGTATCTTTCACAATATTCTACCTAATTGAACCTAGTCCCTGTAGTTTTCAAGCAAAATAATTTTAAAACACACCCCTTTTTTTCAAATTGAACCAAGTCCATTTGACATGTTATACCAAAACGCAGCAAGTCTCATTGAGCTAATCAGAGCGACGCGATCGTTCAAAATGGCGCCCAGTTGTTGTTGATTATCGCCTATTTTGAATTGATTCAAACCGCACTAAGTCCAGTATTCTGTTAGAGCAAATGAAGCTGTCCGAAGGACTTGGTTGGATTAGAAATTCGTTTTTCTCGTAATCTATAAACATTTCATAGAAACAATGTTATAAAGGATGATATAGAATCCGATTTTTGACAGTCACACCACCCTCAAAATAAGATAATAACGAGCCTTACTCGAACAGAAAAAAACCGCTTTTTATGAATTAAATCATTTTGGACTTACTTCAATTTGAAATCTAACGACACAAGTATGCGCAGGATTCGATGTGTAGATGTCGCAACCTGACATGAAACAATGTTCGACCAACAGAGTTATTTTACTTTAAACAAATAACAGTTTATTGTAAAATAAAAATATATAATTAAGATAATTGGGTTATTTCTACTTTTGCTACCTTCGTTTTAGTTGTGTTGAATTGCATAATGTTTATAGACTGAAAATAATAAATTATGAGCAAGCATATAAAAATTCCAATTTATGTAGCCTCTAAACACAGTTTTCTGAAAGTACGTTTATAATTAAGTTATTTGATAGGCGTTAAGCAAAATTAAAAGTTAATCCGTAAATAATTTGCATTTATGTATTTGGTGATCTTTAAAACGTATAGAAGGAATAACGAATGGCCATCATACAAAATGGTTAACCTATCACAACAGACAGCTATATAATATACATCAAATCATGGCTTCACATTAACATTAATATTTTATATATACAACATTAAAAAGTATTCCATAATCATAGTAAACTTTAAGATTTAATTTAATACAATATGATGTTTGATTTTCTGGTTACAAAGTTTTTCCAATTCCAGTCACAGACTACGTGAAAGTTGAGTCCCGTGAAAGTGTGATGAAAAGACATTCACATGAACGTTTAGACAGTCGCTTAGTAAGCGGCCGCAGTCTCTATCGTCGGATCCAGATAATCAGTGGAGATTCATCGTACGACGATAGATCAGGGCTCACACGACACCGTGCTCAGTCGCTGCGGGCGCGGCCGTCAGATGTGCACCGGCACGTGCAGCAGCAGTGCGTCGCGCCGCGGGAACTCCAGCGCGCACATCTCGCACTTGTAGGGGCCGGCCGCGTCCGGCGGTGGCGACGCGGACGTCCGGATGGCGCGCAGGTCATCGGCCGGGCGGCGCGGCGGACGGCGGCGGGCGGGGCGCGCGCGCGCCGGGGACGCGGGCGACGCGGCGCGCCCAGCTGCGCGGCGCCGGCGCGGGCTCGGCTTGCCGCGCGCGCGCTCCTCCGTGTGGATCATGCGCGGCCGCGGCAAGGGCGACGGGCCGCGGCGCCGGCGCCGGCGCGCGCCCGACGTGGGCGACGCGGGAGAGGGGGGCGAGGGCTGCGACGTGTCGGATGCGGGGGAGATGGACCGCGAGACGGCCGGCGGGGAGGGGGAGGGACGCTCCCACTCGCGTGGCGTCGCCGGGGACTCTGTCTTCAGTTTTCGTCGTCTCTTGTACTTCCGTGGCCCCGTCTATAAGCATAATATCGCCAATTAAGTTTATGCAGGTTATTTCGTTTACCTTATTAAGTGTTCACAGACTAATCTAGAAAATATGTGCAATTAAAAACTGGGCAACCAAATCCCTTGACTTTTACAATGATGGAGGCTCTCAACAAAAGCATTCACCTTAGACGTGATCCTCACCTGTGGTTGTCTCTTGAGCGCCGTGTTGGCGTCGCAATGCTGTATGAGGTGTTGCACCAGTTCCGCGCTCGAGTGCAGCGTACGGCCACACACTACACAACAGTAAGCCGGACCACCTAGCAAAAAGAATGAACAAATATAATTTAGACCACAAAGAAAATGAATGGCCGATAGGATAGGAAGTCACTCATTACTAGTATTTGATCGAAAGTTAGGCTTCGAACAGTTATCATAGTGATACACTCAGACCAACAAAAAAAGAAAGACGGAGCACCACGAACTTCAAGAGTGAAGCCACATTTTTACCTATGTGTGATTAGAAGGGTTGCCATTTGTTAAATTTTTTCCCTAAAATTTGGGTAACAATATTGTGTAGGAAGAATAATATTTACAAGAGTGAAGACATTGTTGAGTATGGTATTGTATACATTATGGTATGGTATGGTATAGTATCGTACAATTGAAAAAGTAAACTATAAATTAAAGAGCGTTATACAGTTATACAAAATATTTTTATTTCACATAGGCCTACATGGAAACTTATAAAACTTCAGAAGTTAGTTGAATACGTAGGTACCTTTTTAGGATATCCACTTTTGATCACACGGCGAAGTCCACGATTAGTAATGTAGAGGTCGTTGTTATCAAAATGTTCGTAACAAACGACGCTGGATTTTGATGGCAGCCAGACTGGATCATTCCGACTATTTCTTATAGCTACCAACCATGTTTTTTGTTCATTACCAGTTGGAAACCTTAAATATTAAATACGAAAAAAAAAGATAAAAAGTATAGCTCGAAATAAGAACTACTTATTTAATCGAATCGGGAAAATTTAAATCATATTACGGCAACCCTCAAACTTTGTCACTAATGTCATTGTTTTCGTTTGTTGACGTTTGACGTTTTTTGAATAAAATAACCTTAAAGTCATAGTTTAGATAATGAAGAAACGATGTTATATCAAGAACTTACAATGAAAAGTGATTCCGTGAGATTTTTTATTTGATATAGTGTTGTTTTTACAACTTTTCACTACACACGAAGGCATAATACTATTTTTTAAATTGATGTTCACTAGACAACGACTCGTGCTGTACTAAGAGTGACCAGCTTGGTTGTAGTGTAGGAGTGTGCGTGAGCGTGTGTATTTATTTGGACCGGCTTGGTTTGTGTGGCATTACTTTTAAAGTTCATGGTGCTCTGTCTTTCTTTTTTTGTTGGTCTGAGGTGATACACACACATACCGTTGGCGCGCCTGTCTGGAGCAGAATGATGCGAGCGTACGTGTTCACGCAGCACGACGCGCTGATTGAACGCACGCGGACACACTGCACATGCGTACGGCTTCTCACCTGGAACATAACGTAATAATAAAGACACTGAAATTTTCTTTCAGAAGTACAGTAGAATCCGCTTTGCGCCGTAGTTGCGCAGTTCAGTTCTTGCAACGTAATGTAACTCGGTAATTTGTTATGTTTCGAGTCTAATGTTCGAGCTGTAAAGTTCAATGCTCTACGTATCCATGCGACTGTTCGAATGACATGATTTATAGAGCTGTGTTTTCGCAATAATTGTTCGATAATGTTCATTGTTTCTGTGTTGGTTTGAGCGGCATTGACTTACTTCATTGCCGATGATTTCCTTACTTCCTGGTCTGACGTATAGACTTGTTTCACAAGGGTCCTCATTTCAACCGAACAGCCAAGTAGGATCTTGCCACCATATCGGTTAGCGGGGTCAGCGGGATTTTCACATGATTTGACGTAATTCCAATACGAGCGCGGTATGACTGTGTTGATTTTCTGGACTCTATTCTCCACATATGTTTTCCGTCGTGATGGGTCTCCTTGTATCCAGCCCAGGACCACCATAGAGTCCGTCCAGCCATAGACTTGAATATCATATTGATGTAAGGATTCCTTAATATTTTGCATTAATTTGCATAGTAGGTGCGCTCCATTTAATTCCAGTTTGGGCAATGTCGTTGTTTTTCTGTTTGGTACAATTTTTGTGACTGCACAGGTAAACAATATGTGCATTCGTAAGTATGACGTACAAACTAGTACAAAGTTCAATGTACAGCGTAGCTCGTACACTGGGCTTAATTCCCGGGTCGGACAAAAGTGCTATTAGACCATTGTGATAAGTTCTGGAGGTTCCTGCACCGGATTCGTGCGGAAGAAACGCCATTGTGTAGACCGCCCGAAGGATA
The DNA here is from genome assembly GCA_905147345.3 of Mythimna impura. Taxonomy (NCBI): domain Eukaryota; kingdom Metazoa; phylum Arthropoda; class Insecta; order Lepidoptera; family Noctuidae; genus Mythimna; species Mythimna impura. Next base: position 16,759,145 of record LR990353.1, on the reverse strand, counting down.
CGGTGGACCATACGGTTGAGATGTGCCCCGCTTGCGCAGAGCCTCCGGCTTCTAGCCATGGTCCGAAGCGAGGAGGAATGGCAAGCGGATGCCTCCTTCTGGGAAGCAGTAATGCTAGCGAAGGAGGCGGCCGCACGCGCGAGGGTACGGCTTTCACGCAGCCAGGATCCCGACCCCGATTTCCAGCCACCGTAGGCGTGGGCTTGCAGACGGCGAGCAATGGGTAGCTCACCGTCCGGCCGTCCGGTAACCGTCCGGACCGAGTCCGAGTTGACGACGGCGCGTAGTAGTGTTGATGTGGGGGGAAGGACGGGTTAAGTAAACAACGTGATATGTACTACTCCATGAGTCAACTGGTGATCCTCCTTTAATTAGTGACATATATATATATATATATATATATATATATACATATATGGCACGCCCACTCTTTTCGCCCAAGGGTGGGATCATTAATGGGTGGGATCATTGGGAAGTCATTGGATGATTTTCCACCTTTGTTTCTATAATAGTTTTGTCTCTTCGTTCGAATTTCATAATAGCATAGCATAGTCATTTTATGCTATTATGAAATTGCCAAACATAACAATCACAGGTGGTGGTTCTTCGATTATTCTCACCGACTTCCGAAATTAAAGTTATTTTGCACTTTACAGTGTATTTTTTTAAATTGAAGTTGGTTGTATTTTTTCTTTGTAAAAAGTTTTTTTTTACACTTTTTAGATAAGGTACCACTACTAAAAAGTATTTTATATGTCATGTATTTTACATCTCAAGCCCCTGGGGGCCCAGAATTTTTGAAATACAGAGATCCCGTTACTCACATTTAAATGAAAAGTGGCACTAACCGGTGATTCTACCTGTATGTAGAATAGAATAGCCCCAAAAATGAGCACTTTAGTGACGTAGCTGCGTAGATAGCGCCAAGGGGGCAACATATCCTGACGTGCTTGAGGAGTGGAGCGGTATACTACGTAAGTACTAAAACATACCCGTGTGTATCCTCTCATGCTTCCGCAGCGTGCCACCGTCCGCGAACGCCTTCCAGCAGAACCGGCACGCGTAGGGCCGCTCACCCGTATGGATGCGGATATGGATCTGTTGCGAGCTGCGCGAACCAAACACCTTGCCTATGCAAACATTACATATACAATGTATTAATAGTTGATTATGTGACTAGGGGATAAAGCGTCCTTTTCGAGGTACATTTTCATACAACCGCTCTTACGTGATTATGATGTTATTACACATCTTTCTCTAGATATTTTGGATACGCTAGCTGCGTATCCAAAATATCTTGTGGATAATATCTAGGCTTCTATAGAACTAAAAACATATATTTGTGTAAAACTAAAAACTAATCTAGCAAGGATCTCTGAAAATCTGCTATTTTACGTGAACTTTGGCCCTCCATAATGTACTCATATATTAAAAATATAAAAAAGTATATCAATAGAAGCCTTGCACATTTAACCGAAATTCTGAATAACAACAATTTAAAAAAACTTTTAAGGGTTAAAAAAAAAACACGTATTTCCTGGAACAAGTTTTGTAAAATATTCGAGTAAATCACGAAATTACCGAATGCCAACAGAGTTTTCAAGCGTTATCTCTCTTTTTTTGCATTGCCTCTTCATCAAACATCACGTTGGATTGCATTAGATGAAGTAACAAGCTTTTAAACCATGCTCGAAGTTGATAGGCGAGTGGAAAAGGGGTCCTTTTCAAGTCGCGGGTGATATTTTGAATTCCGAACGAGACGAAGGTTACTAAATTTTAATTCCGAAGGCAATGAGGGATTTATATAATCAACTCCCGAGTACTGTGAGAGAGTTAATATAGAAACCTGAGTAAACTGAGGAATTAAATTTATCTCCATGTGGTATACTCTATTTTTTACACAGAAGGTGAAAAAAATAGAGTATTCCGCAAGATAAACGACAATATACTGAAACAAATTATACACGCTGAAATTTTAATGGTTGTTTTCCCGCGGCAGGACAACTACCCATCAGTAGTACTATCGAAACACAAAGTTAAACTTAAAAATAGAATGTTTTTTTTTTTCAAATTATTAAAAAAGTATTCATAAACTCGATAGAGCGAGAATCCATAGTAGTTCACTAGACATAAAGTAGGTACCTACACGAAACGCACGCGCCGCCGCGCGCTGCCGGCAAACTACAAAGTAAGAGTGAATAATAAATGTTCAGAGCAAAATAAGCTCTCGAGCATGGTGATACGGCATTAACTAGCCTGCACGCACGCGGCAAGCGAGGCACCCCGCGCCATCGCCGCAACATGCCGCCAAATGTTGCGCTCTGCGCTTAGTCCTTCCGCGAACGTCATACGTGCAATACGTTATCGACATCTTTTCAAAAATGAATCGGCATTACAATTTTTCTAATTTAAAGTTTGTCAGACTTATTAGACGACGTTCCGCTAGCGGTACCGGTAGACGATTTGTATTACCAGCATGATGGGTGCCCGGCTCATTACCAGCGCGCCGTGCGACAACACCTGGACTCTGTGTTTCCTCAGCGCTGGATCGGACGTGGCGGGCCATACCCTTGGCCACCGAGAAGCCCGGACTTGACTCCGTTGGACTTTTATTTGTGGTCTGAGCTCAAGTGCCTGGTGTATCGTGAGGAACACCAAACACGCGACGCGTTGATAAGTGCGATAGTGGACGCTTTCAATATCGTGAGACGTGACAGAGACACTCTAATCAAACTGAAAGACAATCAGTTAAAACGTGCTCGTTTGTGCATTGAACGTAGTGGTTTGCATTTGGAACAATTACTCCGCTACCGGGAAGTGTAAGTAGGTACTTACTCGTACCTTGTAAATAATAATTTAAAAGTAGGTTAGGTAATCAAAATCATTGTAAATAAGTTGATTCCATTTTTTATATATTTTATTTTTTATATAAATACTTAATCATCTAATTCAGACTTTTTTTAAAGATAACTATCTTGATTTTTATTAGTTTCTCAGTGATCTGTAAGTTGTAGGCAAAAAATTATTTACGACGGTCCTAAGCCCGTAAAAGTATGAAGGGAAAATTGGAATAACTTATTGAGTTTTGTGTTTTATTAAGTCAGGAGTAGTGATCAGCTGATTTATACGTGAGTGCAACGACCGCGCGGCCATTCGGGGCAACCGCGCGCCCAGCCCGCGTTCCGCGTAGATATCGCGCGATGTATTACCATTGGTTCAAGTCGCTTTCGAGTTTTGTTTATCACAATTGTTAATCTGCCATTTATTGAGTCTAATTTTTTTTATATATATTAATCGATTATATTACCGACACAAACTCATTTCGCTTCGGGAAAACAACCACTAAAATTTCACGGTGTATATTAGAGACATAAGTATTATTTACAAGTTAATGTTCATATTTTCACTCGAAATGTTTTGAGCTTTGAAACGAACAAAATTCACTACTATATTGATTTTAATTTTCTAAAATATTCTTGTTAATAATTTTGAAAAAGTTTTTTAAACATAAAAATAACTGGTATAATGGACTCACCACAAACTCTACAAGGGAACTGTCGTAAGTTATTCACTGATGACGTATTGTTTCGACCTCGAGCCATTCTTTTTAACCTGCAATAAATATAACATTTAAATAAGAAAAGATTCCTTAATATACTCTGGTGATACCTTTGGCTTAGTGCATTTATTATGAAATAGCCTCACGAGATTTAGCTCGATCTGGGGCCAGATATAGCTATTAGCCAAACCACCTTCCTTTTTTTTTGAGGTGGGAAGTCATCAAAGAACTACTGCCGCTTGGGGTGGAGTGAGGGCATGTAAGACTTTTAATGACGACAATCCAACAGTATTCCTTCCCTCTGCGTTCCAGAGTCACGACTCTGCAGGATTGTTCAAAAGCGGTAACTCTTTCAAACAATTATGCAGAGTCAAACCACCTCAAGTGCTCGGCCAGACTGACAGCGTGGTGCGGGGAGCGGCGCAGGTGCGGACCGCAGTCGAGCCATCATAACAACATTGGTTAGTTCGAACTAGTTTGAGATACCCGCCCCTGCGCGGATTACCTCGCTCACCGCCTGCACATTCTTTGCGACCACTTTTATGAACGAATTAGGCGTTCCTCGGGCGTTTGAGCGACGCAGGCGCCGCGAGCGTGTTGCGTGAGCGACGCAGGCGCCGCGAGCGTGCTGCGTGAGCGACGCAAGCGCCGCGAGCGTGCTGCGTGAGCGTCGCTCTTTGCCGCCGTGTGACGTGTGTTCAGCGAGCGCGCGGCACTCGCTTTAGGGTTTATTATTAGCATTATGATCGGCATAATGTTCGCGCATTATGGCAGTAGCGGGCGGCGGAACACGACGAGAGCGCCGTGTGCACTTTACACGCCACAAGGCAGCAAAACATGATGCTCACGCAGCGCGCTCGCGGCGTGCACTCGGCGCCCGCACTCACACGCTTGAAGAACGCGCAAGCCTAATGTAGGGTCAGCCTTATGGCGTAAATGTCCGGCATCGTGCTGCTCGCGCCAATCGAAGTGAAGCCCTCGCCGCATACGTCGCACGTGTGCTCCGCCCATGTGCTGCTTGTGACGGTATGTAACACACGCTTGTTATAGTTACCTGGGCTGCGAGTGCGGCGTGCGGTGTCGCTCGGCGTGCGTCTCGGCGTGCGCCGGCAACTGCAGCGCGTCCGTGAAGCCCTCGCCGCATACGTCGCACGTGTGCTCCGCCCATGTGCTGCTTGTGACGGTATGTAACACACGCTTGTTATAGTTACCTGGGCTGCGAGTGCGGCGTGCGGTGTCGCTCGGCGTGCGTCTCGGCGTGCGCCGGCAACTGCAGCGCGTCCGTGAAGCCCTCGCCGCATACGTCGCACGTGTGCTCCGCCCATGTGCTGCTTGTGACTGTATGTAACACACGCTTGTTATAGTTACCTGGGCTGCGAGTGCGGCGTGCGGTGTCGCTCGGCGTGCGTCTCGGCGTGCGCCAGCAACTGCAGCGCGTCCGTGAAGCCCTCGCCGCATACGTCGCACGTGTGCTCCGCCCATGTGCTGCTTGTGACTGTATGTAACACACGCTTGTTATAGTTACCTGGGCTGCGAGTGCGGCGTGCGGTGTCGCTCGGCGTGCGTCTCGGCGTGCGCCAGCAACTGCAGCGCGTCCGTGAAGCCCTCGCCGCATACGTCGCACGTGTGCTCCGCCCATGTGCTGCTTGAACTGTCGTGCCGCTTGTAACTGGTAAACAAAACACAAAGTTGTTTTTTTTTAAGATAAAAAGTTGCCTATATAATGAATTTTCGTTATTCTGACAGGACAGGAACTCGCGAATCTTCGAGACAGTAGCGAGAGGTGATGTGTACCTGTGAGCTGCAGCGACGTGTCTCCTCAGCAGGTCAGCTCGCTGGAAGGCAACGCCACAGTCCTGACAGAATAGCTCGGGTCCGCGCATCGTGTCGTACACCGCGCGTTCGCTAGCTCCGTGCGACAGCGGAGAAAGGCGGAACTCCATGTCGTCACCTGTAGAAAAAATGAACTTAGAAGTAAGGAAACTCTCAAGACCTATTGTTTTTACATTCTACTGGAACGAAGAATAATGATGAATCAAAAGTAAAAACAAAATGTTTAAAAAAAAAAAATGTAGGCACAAGGTAGTCCGAGTTGTTTTTCAAGTTACATAAATTTTGGCCAACTCTGTGTTGATAATATTATTGTTAGTGCATATACCCGAGTCAGAGTCTTCGTAGGGAGGATCGGGAGGCTGGTCGCGCGGAGGCAGGTGCGGGTGGCGCTGTGCGGTGTGCGACGCCAGAGCCTCGCGCGACCAGCACAGCTCGCCGCAGGAACCGCATTCCACTGGAGAATCTCCTCCATGCACCTAACACAATCCAACCAATACAAATACATTTTTAGCCTATTAACATACACAAATAAACGAACCTGAAAATTGATATTTTTCATAGAATGAGTAAAATTTTTTTGAAAAGCAACTTTTGTAGCCGGACTATATCAGATTAAGGTCAAGATCACACCATAAAAATCTAGTAAAATGACGAGGACGTACATAATGTAGACACCTATATTATTGCGGTGCGCAAGTGTGATGTTATGGGTATTTTTTTTTATTAATTTAAACTAGTGCTTGACTGCAATCCCACCTGATGGTAAGCAGTGATAGAATCGTTGATGGTGAAGCGCATTAGTTTATTAAGAGCCTGTTCACTCTAGCTTTGAAGACACCTAAATTATAATCGTACGGGAAGACCGCAGTACACAAATAGTTCGGTATTCAGGTATTCTGTACTTATCAATCCCAATTGCGACATGTTGATATCCAAAGGAGTAATCATGTGAAAGAAGCGTTTACCCTAGCATGTGATTGCAGCGCCTTCTCCCTCGCGAAGCCGACGCCGCAGTGCCGGCAGACGAAGGGGCGCGAGGGGTCGCTGGGCGGCGGCGGGGGCGAGGGCGCGGGCGGCGCGGGCGGCGGGGAGGGGGGCGACGCGGGGGGACGCGCCGGCGAGCGCGCGCGCCGCGACCACTGCTGCGTGCGCGCCGACGTCATGTTCTCCCACATACCGTTCTGAAAACAAATCTCTAATGTTTAGAGCCTCATTCCACTGCCATCCAAGTTTGGGTGAAGAGTCCTATTTGAAATGGAATAGAAAAGAGTGTCGACCCCGAATTCAACTGCGCCTTCGGTAGTGTTCATCTGTTCCTTAAGTATAAACATCAGGACATGAAGAAGAGGATTTTAAGCGTCTCATAAAATCTCAAGATATACTTTATAATCCACTAGCTTCAGCCAGCGGCTGCGCTCGCGTTAAAGTATTTTTCTCCATATAAACTTTGGACCCCCGTTTCATTCCCTTAAGGGGTGAATTTTGGAAAATCATCTCTTAATGCTCGCCTACGTGATAAAAGAAAACCTTGTGCAAAATTTCACACTACTAGTCCCAATAGTTACGACTTTGGATACATGTCAGTCAATCAGTTCCGCCTTTTATATACAATAGATAACAAGATAATATTTGTCATCATCTTCCTGCCCTTGTCCCGTGTTATTTGGGGTCGGCGCAACACGTTTTTTTCTTCCATTCTGCCCTGTTACTCGTCATACTATCACTAACTTCCTTTTCTTTCATATCACTCTTCACACAATCCATCCATCTTTTCTTTGGTCTCCCTCTCCCTCTCCATCCATCCACATGTAAACTCATAACTCTTTTAGTAACATGCGTTTCATCTCTCCTCTTCACATGACCATACCACGACAAACGATTCCCTTTCAACTTTTCAGTCACTGGCGCCACTTTCAAACTTCCCCTAATATACTCATTTCTCACTTTATCCATTCTCGTCACACCACACATCCATCTTAACATTCTCATCTCCGCTACGTGCAATCTTTTTTCATCCGTCTTTTTCACAGCCCAACATTCTGATCCATACAGTATGACAGGCCTTATCACGGACTTGTAGATTTTACCCTTCAACTTGAGGGGCATCCGTGGGTCACAAGTTGTTCCCGTGACCTGTCGCCATTTCATCCATCCTGCGTTGATCCGATGTGTTACGTCCCGGTCTACCTCACCATCCCCTTGGACGACTGACCCGAGGTACCGAAAGTCGGAGCAGATCGGTATGGGTGTTCCAGCGAGAGATAAAGGCACTGGATTGGAGAGACCGCCGAAATCGCAGAACAAGTATTCCGTTTTGGTTCTACTCAATTTCAGGCCAACATTCTCCAGTCTGTGCCACCACACCTCCAATCTGTTCTGGACCTCTAGGCCACTCTCGGCAACCAACACAATGTCATCGGCAAACAGCATACACCAGGGAGCCTCTTCCTGAATGTCCGACGTCAGAGCATCCATTATCATCAGGAAGAGGTAAGGGCTGAGAGCCGACCCTTGATGTAAGCCGACAGCCACATTGAAGCTGCCAGTGGTGCCCACTGTAGACCGGACTTGGGTACTGCATCGACTGTACATCGCTCGGATCAACTTCACATACTTCCCAGGCACACATTTCTCCTTAAGGGCCCACCACAGAACCTCACGAGGTACCCGGTCGTATGCCTTTTCGAGGTCAATGAATACCATGTGCAAGTTTTTATGCGCACCTCTGTATTTCTCGCACAGCTGGCGTATAGCAAAAATGGCATCCGCTGTACCCCGACCCGGCATAAAACCGAATTGGTTCTGTGAAATTTCACTCTCTTCTCTCAGTCGCCTTTCAATAACTTTCTCCCAGGCTTTCATAGTATGTGACATTAGCTTTATTCCTCTATAATTGTTGCACTCAAGCACATCACCTTTGTTTTTAAAAATCGGCACCAAAGAGCTATTGCACCACTCATCAGGTATGGCTTCTTCCAGCAACAACTTATTGAAGAACAAAGCTAACCACGTCCATCCATCCACTCGCAATAACTTCCACACTTCAACTGGTATTCCATCTGGACCAATGGCTTTACCATTCTTCATTCCATTTACTGCTATTCTGACTTCATCCATACTAACCATTCTCACTAATCCCACATTCACTGGTTTATTCTCTAACACCCCACTCCAATTATTTTCCTCATTCATCAATCTTTCAAAATATTCCTTCCACCTCTTTCTGATTTTTTCATCATCCGATAGAACCATTCCAGTTTCATCTCTTATACATCTTACATGACAAACATCCCTCGCCTTTCTCTCTCTTATTCTAGTAAGCCGGTATAGCTCTTTTTGGCCTGCAGGACTGTCCAGTGCGTCATATAGTTTGTCCTGGGCTTTTGATTTTGCTATTGCCACGGCTTTCTTGGCTTTCTTCTTTAAAACGTCATACTCACTCTTTTTTTCAGCTTTTAAACTAGCGTTTCCAGGCTCTACACGCTGCCATTCCTTGAATTTTCTCTTTTTTTTCTTTCAATACACTCTGAACTTCTGTCGACCACCACCATGTATCCCTATCTATTATGCCCTTTCCTCTCGTCTCTCCCAAAATATCTTTCGCTGCATGCCTGATACACTCAGCCATCTCATTCCAGCTCTCATTTATACTTCGATCATTCATATCTCCCATCTCTATCATTCTGTCCACCACTCGCTCCCTGAACTTCTTCGCACAATCATTCCTCTCTAACATATGCCATTTTATTTTAGGGGGAGGACGCTCTTTGTATTTGGTAGACAGTATTTTAACTACTGATGTCATAACCAGGAGTCTGTGTTGTGAGACTAGGTCTTCTCCTGGCAGTACTTTGCAATCTTTGACGTGCTTTAAGTGGTTGCGCCGAACTAGAAAGTAGTCGATTTGGGTCTTATAATTACCACTTTTGTACGTGATCATGTGTTCGTCTCTTTTTTGGAACCACGTATTGGCTACTGCTAGGTCAAATGCAGTAGCGGATTGCAGCAGGGTCTCTCCTTCACTGTTCAGACTACCGAAACCCCATCCCCCATGTACTCTTTCATAAACACCTTTCATTCTTCCCACATGTCCATTAAAATCACCTCCAACTATCAATTCTTCATGAACAGGGATGTTCATTAAAGCTGTATCAAAATTCTCCCAAAACTTCTCTTTTACCGTTTCATCACATCCTACTTGTGGTGCATACACACTAACTATATTCAACATCACATTCTCTAACATAACTTTCACAACTATAAATCTATCACTAATCCTTTGTACTTCCATCACACTTTCTTTCAATTTACTGTCTAACACTATTCCTACACCATTTCTTTTTCCATCACTTCCACAGTAGTAGAACTTGTATCCCTCACCAATTTCTCTCGCTTTTGTTCCTCTCCATTTAGTTTCCTGCAAGCATGCTATATTTATCCGTCTTCTTTTCAATACATCCGCTAACTCTCTGGCCCTTCCAGTCATAGTCCCAACATTCCAACTTGCATACCTCAATCTCGTTTCCCGAGCTAGCTTCTTACGTTGCACCCGCCCGAGGTGGTGCAACAACCCTGGTCCATTTCCCACAGGAGCCGGGTGCTGCCCCTGCGCGTCGCCTGTGGGGTACGCCCTAACCCTATCGCGCATTCTATTAAAACCAAACATGTTGCAAATGGGATTTGGCTAGTTTTTTTTAAAGTCGGCCGCCAGCCTGACACCAACCCTCCTTGGGAATGCTTTTGTTGGTAGTTTACCCGCCACCACGGGGTGACCTAAGGTGCTGTAGTATGCACAGAATCTAAATATCCCTTAGTCGCCTCTTACGACACCCACGGGAAGATATGGGATGGTGCTATTCTTTACGTCCGACACCATACAGTACCGTCCGACACCATACAGTACCAATATAACGTAACATCCATACAGTAACAAGATAATATTTGTGTATTCCCAAAAATAGACAGTAAGTACAGAAATATCTCTATTTCCGTAGTAGATCGCAAACAGATATTAACACTACATACCTCCTCCACAGGTTCAGGATTCTTTTTCCGTCGACCTCGTTTCTTCTTTGGTTTTACAATTTGGTTATTGTCTAAAACTTCCTCTGTAACAAAAAACAAATTATTTGTAACGCCGCGCCGCGTATTTGACGCGTCCGACAAGGTGGACCGATGATCTAGTGAAGGTCGCGGGAATCCGATGGATGTGAGACGCATAGGACCGTTCATTGTGGCGACACTTGGGGAGGCCTATGTCCCACAGTGGACGTCTTTCGGCTGAAATGATGATGTAACGCCCCAACCCCTATCAGCAAATACATCTGCATTTATCTGTTGGTTGGAAAACCCGAACTACGTGATTAAAGGATAACCAAAAATTACACCTGTAATTTAGTCATCTTTCGGTTTCCGCCTAGAATCCGCAAAAAAAAAACTAGTTACGGTTTCGATTCAAGCCAGCCAAGCCAAGTACAACCAAAAACTGAAACTGAATTCGAGTCCGTGCTGCTATCTAGTGTTGCCTTACTATCGATATCCTATCGATAGGTTGTCGATACTATCGTGACCTCGAAAAATAGTCAGAATATCGATAGCCCTATCGATACTATTGGAATTTTACAATACTATCGATAGTATCTATGCAAGAAATTGAACAATACTATTGATAAAGTGCAATACTATCGATAATATCGATACTATTGGGTATAGATACTATCGATAGTATCGATACTATCACTATTATGGTGTATTTTACGCCAATCACTGTCGATACTATCGGTACTATCGATAGTTTTATTACATCGATATTTACCCAAAGTTCAATAGTATTGCACCGGAAGTAAATTTATTAGTTCATGATTATTATTAAGCAAATATATTAACAATATAGTCGGCAATTATTACTTTATGAACTTACAACTTAAAACAGCGTTGTAATATGCAAAAAACGTAAAAAATGCCGCCCATAATATATAATATCTTAAGTGTGATCATACCATAATCATCTTAAGTGTAATAATTGTATAAAATTTATTATAAGTAAAAATATACAATGTTGTAAGGATTATTACTTACCCATTTAAAAAAACAGTCACTGACAAAGATAATATTATTAATTAGTATTTTTATTTTCTGCATTTGTCGCTCATAAAGGTTTGAATCCAACACGATACTATTGAATTTTGGTAAAATATCGATATAGTAAAACTATCGATAGTATCGACAGTAATTGCAGTAAAATACACCATAATAGTGATAGTATCGATAGTATCTATACCCAATAGTATCGATACTATCGATAGTATTGCACTTTATCAATAGTATTGCTCAATTTCTTGGATAGATACTATCGGTAGTATCGATAGTATTGTAAAATTTCAATAGTATCGATAGGGCTATCGATATTGTGACTATTTTTCGAGGTCAACTATCTATAGTTAGGCAACACTACTGCGATCGCACATGTTCGATACACGTACACTGAGTTACGAGTTAATAATGCGTGGTTTAACGTACGTTAAGTACTAAACTTATAAAGGTAGAACTACATTGCGCATACGTGGGCCTCGTACGCCGATCTGGGCGCGTCGGTCTCCATACATTTTATATGGCAACTAGACTTGCAGAGCTTCATTAGATTCAAGCCACGCGACGCCACGCAACGCGTCGCTACGTACAAATCAGGCGTGGTCCACGTGTGCTTCGGTCTAGTATAGTTCTCGCTTAAAGGTTAGGTTAGGATAAGTTATAATTTAAATGTTTTCAGTCAGTATAACTACCGTCTATTTTTGGTATAACGTTGTTGTTGGCTAATATTGCTATACATTTGTTTTGTACCTCAAATATCAGATACTGAATGATTAATATGATATGAGTTTTAAAAACAAAGAGACTGGTTGATTAATTGTTTTCCCTAACGAAAACATGATCATATATGGTTTTCGGTTTCAGCCGAAGCTGAGACATTTGGTCAGAGACAAGTACACTTACCATAGTCTATAGAATCAGTGTTGTCAGGCACAAAAGCGTGAACCTTGAGATGGTTCATGAGGTCGCATTTCCGCACGTATCGCACGCCGCACAAGTTACACGCGTGCGGCCGGTCGTTCTGATGGGCCACCATGTGATTCATGAGAGCGGCCTTTTTACGGAACCGCCGTGAACAAAAGTCGCACGGCCAAGGACGCATCGCAGTGTATTCATCCTGCGGAAGGGGTAAAGTGTGTTATGCACTTAATTTTCATACAATCTTACACTCTGTAATATTAAGACTGAAAAAATATGTGGTGATAAATACAGTTATAAATATAGCTTTTTGACTGTCAATCATAATTGGGGCTCTTGACAAAATTACATTTTATGAGCGACACCCAAGTCGTCATTTATGTGTGTTATCCGGTGATAGAATATCTCGGACTTTGTTTCTAAAACTCTTGAACAGCAAGTGTAGCACCAACTTACTTGATCTGTCGGTAAAGGAACATCAAGGTCGTTTTCTTCTTTCGGAACTATATCGGCATTATTCAAATGATCCATAGGAACTTCGACTCTGAAATAAAATAATAAGTTCATTTTAGTTTAATAATACTCCCGCAAATAGAATCATTAACAAAAAAATAAACTTTTAATAAAGCTTAGTTATTAGAATAACAAGTCTTGTAAAGCCCAAGAGAAATATTAATTTAATTAGATCTCAAATGTTGTGACCTAATTAAATTTTTTACTTAAAATGTAGGCAATAAAATAAAAATATCTGAGAGATCTTACTGGTACCTTTCCTGTCCACCAGGAATCACCCAATCGTCCGTAATGACCTCTTCCGTGACACATTCCACACTAGGGTCATCGGCAAGTTCGGCTGTCTCAGTGTAGTTCACGACGTCTTGAGATAGAAACATTAAGTTCTCTGCAGCCATTTGGTCCGTGTTCATCATCTCTTCGGCAGTCTGTGTGTACAATTGATTCTCAACCTTCAACTGAACATGGTGAATGGAAACCATTTTAGAAAATGTTTTTACAAATGAATGAGCTTTTCATTAAAATACACACCATATAAAAAACCGACATTGCTTTACCCTAAGCTATTTGTACAATTCTGCATATCAACATTATTATGTGCCATTCATAGCCGCAATAAGTTGCAGCACAGGGCCCAAGGGGGTATGTATTACCATGCTTTGGGGTGTTTTTATAATATAGTGCGGTTTTGATCACGCATACGGGATTGCCCCGCACACGTAACCCCCGCAAATGTCTATTTCATACAAGTATTTTTTGTAATGCGCGGAATATGCACGCAGGATGCGTTTTTTTGCATTTTGAAATTTTCTGCATGCGGGGCAATCCTGCATGCGTGATGAAATCCGCACGATATTAAAAAAAAACCCTTTGGGTTACAAAATAAATCAGAATATTGATTTATTTTATATATTCACACACAAAAAAAACTAGTTAACAAATTAAACAAATAGATGAAAAAAACAAATAAATTCAATGCTCAAAGTATGTAGTCTTACCATGTTGGCATATCCTGTATGCTGCACATTTTCTAAACCTGATATCTCTTCTTCAGTTTCAACTACGCCACCAGGACTGTGCTGGAAAGCAAACATTTTCTTCAGTGGAGAAGAAAATAAAAAGAAATGTAAGAAGAAAATTAAAGAAAATTACAAACCACTCAAAAGATATTTTATAAGAACCAAAATAGGGTTAAAAGACCAACACAAGAAAAAGAATGATAGTAGCAGTATAAAAAAATAAAATATATCAAAAAGAAAATAGTAATAGTAATGTTTAGTAGTAGTTTTTAATGTTTATATATAAGGTGACTGGTAATTAGTGTACGATACTTAACACGTGATCTTGCTCATGATAACCAACAATTTTTACTATGGGAACAAACCTGAAATCGCGAAAAAAAATCAGCTGTTCAGTACATAATGTACTAATGCTAATACTGCTTAATGTACTGAACAGCTGATATTTTTTTCGCGATTTCGGCTTTGATGAGCACAATCACGTCACGGTAATATTATCTATACAGTATTCCAACTTCATACAAACGGACGAAACGCGAGCTATACCTACGCGCCTCGATCTCGAGGTGCGCTCGGGATGCAGACAGTCGCGTCTGTGCCGCGCGATATTTTCAATAAAAATAAGTTCAAGTACATATTTATATATTTAATATGACGAGTAGGATATATTGTGCTGTTTTTCATTCACATAAATATTGCTTCATTTAAAACCAAACATATAAATTGTAAAGTAGCTGCAGGTATCTATAACCAAGTAAAAGATATTCCTTTTTCTCCACCTTGTCCATGTTTCCCAAAACAATTTTTAATTAAGCTTTAGAATGCGGATTTTTGTACTTTAAAATTTAATAATAAAGCATTTCGTAGGTACGTCTCAGTCGAGGCGCAAATATTTTTCGGTCGCAAATATTGAACACTTCCTATTCAATTCACAAAGTATTTTATTTGTTTATATAAAAAAAGTATATTTACAATCACAAAACTAAATGGAAACACAAAGTAGGCAAATGTAATTAAAATGCTGGAGGCAGCCATAGTGCGGGCAGCCCTATCGCATGTTTACGTACCGCGCGGCTGTAGGCATTTATTTCAAAGATACGGCCGAGTTACAATACTGTATAGATAATATTACCGTGATCACGTGTTTATGTATCGTACACTAATTGCCAGTCACCCTATATAATTGATTTTATTAGGTATTGGTGAGGGTAGGTTGCTTCATATTTACTTTGAAGTTTCATTAAATTAAAAATTTGGTAAAGTTTTTAGAGGATTGAAAACAAAGTAAAATCTTTTTATCTTTACCTTCACTTCAACTTCTTCCTCCCATTGGAGGTTGAAGTCTTCGGCTTCCCCATCCATTATAAGTTCCTGTTTTCATTCCATTGACAGCTCGAAAGATCCAGGGTCCACCTACAATTTTTACATGGATTCTTTAATTCTTTAAAAGCATAAATTACGGAAGTATAATCGACGACGCCTACAGAAGATGGCAATTTAAAAAAAAACATTTCCGATTTTCACGGGACTTTCACTGATGGATAGCTGATGTTACAAGGAGTAACTTAGGCTACTTTTAATTTTCCCGCGAGAATGGGATTTTAGACGGGATTTTCATTGGGATTTATATAAACTATAATGTTAACTTAAGCTACTCTTTATATTCCCGCGGGAACGGGAGTTACACCCGGGGGCGGGGGGCTGCCACTTCGGAGATGTCCCCAAATCTCCGAAGCGGCTGAACCAATTTTGAGTAACTTAGGCTATTTTTTATTTTCCCTTTTACTTTTTGTTTTAGACGATTGCCTCTAAAAAAGGAGAGTAATGGTCTTTAACTACAGGCAGACAAAGGGAGTGGGAGTAGGAGTGGGTGCTACATGGTTGTTTATCATGACTTTAGTTTTGTCCATGTTCATTTTAAGACCCACTCTTTCGGAAGCTCTACTGAGGTCATTTAGCATTGTGCTGAGCTCTTCCGTAGTCCCAGCCATGACTACTATGTCGTCGGCAAACCGAAGATGAGTGATGTACTCGCCATTGACATTAATGCCCAATCCACTCCGGTCCAGAACCTTGAAGACATCCATTGCGGCCGTGAACAGTTTCGGAGAAATGACGTCTCCCTGCCTCACACCCCGCTGCAGGAGGATAGGTTTCGAGGTCTGGTCCTGCAGTCTGACTGACATAGTGGCGTTTTCGTACAAACACTTCAGCACCTCGATGTACCGATAGTCAATCTGGCACCGTTGAAGAGACTGCAGCACAGCCCAAGTCTCGATCGAATCAAAGGCTTTCTCGTAGTCCACAAATGCTAAGCAGAGAGGCAGATTATACTCCTCGGTCTTCTGTATAACCTGCCGCAGCTTGTGTATGTGGTCTATGGTGCTGAAGCCTTTTCAGAATCCGGCTTGTTCGGGAGGCTGGAAGTCGTCGAACCTGCGCGCGAGACGGTTCGTGATGACTCTGGAAAACAGCTTGTAGACATGGCTCAGACGTGAGATGGGCTTATAATTCTTGAGCAGGGCCTTTTGGCCCTTCTTAAAGAAGAGTACCACCACACCTCCGCTCCATGCCACTGGTGTCTTTCCCTCGAATATGACGGAATCAAACAGCTTTTGAAGGGCCTTAAGGATCAGTTTCCCACCCGCCTACAGGAGTTCAGCTGTAATTCCGTCATAACCAAGTGCCTTGTTGTTATTAAGCTGCTTCAGAGCCATCCTAATCTTGTACAGGCTGACGTCCAGGATATCTTCAGTATAGTGTCGGGTCAATCTAGCTCTTGGGTGGGTCGTTTGCTAGATTCATAGTGGGTTTTGTGATTGATGTGTACAACTGTCCATAAAAAGCCTCGATCTCTCCCAGAAGCTCCGATTTGGCGGATATGACTAATACCACATGGTACAATGGACAGAACTTAAGCATTTATATTCAAAAAAGTACTATTTGATGAAGTGGTGTTTGAGCTGTGGGGTACCACAACTAAAAAGTGAAAAATTAAAAACAGTTTTACAAAGAACTACAACAATTGAACTGCCGTTTTTAATGTTCGTTTGTCTTTAGAAAATAAAAACTTTCTATTTATTATAGACAAACCAACATCATCAAATGTTATCCTACATACAGTGAGTTACTTACCACATTATAGTGTGTATGAACTTCATTAGTTCACTGGCTTAAGTACACTACACAAACTAATATTCAATGTCTTTTGTCCTACTTACATGGGTACAGTAAGTATTTCCAGATAATAGGGGGACTTGGTGTTTATAAGGTTAGTTATTAAGTTTAATTAAAAGTATTAATTTAGATAATTATGCAATACCTACACATAAAAAGAATACGTTCGTATAATACACCATGCTCGAACTGATAAAGCCACAATACGGATTACATTCCTGTCATTAATTCTCAATACATCATAAAACATCCTTGAATCAAAACATCAACATAACCTTATCATCTAGTTACATTTTAAGCAATTACGAATTAAGTGTTATACGAAAAGACCAAGCATTCGTAATAAAATATTCATTACTGTAGAAGTCATTCTAATAATAAAGACTGAAAGCCGAAACAAAAATGGTGTCAACTTGGGAGTAAAGATGTAAAAAAAAACGTTTAGGTTATCCTGTCAAAGTAGAAGGTTAGTTGCAATAATCATTATACCTCAAATTATTTAATGAAATGGTGAAAAAGAACACTTGTATAACGAGAAACAACACGTTCGACACGATAATCATAGCTGTTTTACATATCTATACGTTTACGTGACGCAATCATAGAACTTATCGATAGTTCATCATCGATGAAAACAATAATATAACCAAAGTCATTACATTTTTTTGGAAAGTACTTACCTGGATATTGTTTAATATTTATAGATTGACCGTTTTAAGCTCAAAATTACACTCCTAACGCCAATATTTTCTAATGTTTGGTTATCAGACAAATGGCTATCTTCCATTTCTATTCCAACCACACCATAGACAAACAAACGCAGTAACGCTCGTCGCTCCACTCGCACTCCAACGAACCTGATAAAAACTTTCGAGTAAATAAAATGCCCAAAATTTCACGTGTCACATTATTCATGTATCTCGATAGCTAATCATTTAAAATATTTAATTCATCTTTGTATTTTATACCGGGCGCTGAAATCTAAACGGGCAAAATCATAAAAAGGTACTCTGTGGCTTTCAGCTTTAGGGGACTTTAGACCAATGTACTCTGTGCTTTAGACGATCAACTTAGAAACAATTCATCAGTCAATAGTAGGGATGTGACATTCTACATAAAAATCGATTATTAATTAATCGATTTTTTTTTAATAAAAAATCGATTATTCAATCGATTTTTCTTTTAAAAATAATCGATTTTGATAAATTAATCGATTTTTTCCTAATATGTCAATTAATTCCAAAATAAACGCCAAAAATATTATATTAATAACAGTTTTATTAATTAAAAATAAACAACAAAAATAAAAAAATCTTTAAATAATCAACACTAATTAAAGTTTTAAAATAATCAACATTAATTAAATTTTGTAAATAAAAAAAAACCAAAGCCAACTACTTGTCGCCCTTTTGGTCGTTGACATTGTTAAAAACAAGAGTTGTAAAAACACTAAACACTTTTTGTCACGAAAAGTCGTAAAACTTTCAAAGTTTCAAAATTGTCGTTTGAAAAATGAAGTCAATGAATATCGTATCGGATGACGTAACAGCCGAATGTCGGTAAAATAGTACAGTTCGTTGACAAGCGCCGTCTAGTGAATGTTTGAGTAAGTAAATGAATGAACTGAACTATTTGAATAGCACAGAAGGGATGCTGTCGTAGACGCACAGATGGCGTTAATGTAATATTGATCGACCTAATAGTAATTCGCGCTCCGGCTTCTAGATTAGAAGTCCAGACTTAATGTCGGATGGCAGATGAAAAATCGATTTTGGTTGTTATGTAATAATAAAAAAATAATCAATTATTAATCGATTATTTGTAAAATCGATTATTTTTTCACATCCCTAGTCAATAGTAGACAGAGTAAATAATAAGTTAAAAATAGTTAGGAACAGATAATCCTCAACTCCCGCTTTTTATGCAAATAAAATCATCAAAGAAGGGGAAAATGATCATCTCGCCGACAGCCACAGAGTACCTTTTTATGCCGACACTCAATAAAATCTAAGCACAGACTACCAAAGAGTATGTAAAGCTGAAGACTAACACATAAAAAGGTACTCTGTGGCGCAGACTACTCTACATACTAACGCGAACGGTTATGTGCAGAAGTGAACTCTTATTTTTGTCATAGCAGCATTTTTTAGTATGTGTTCCGTTTGACGTCCGAAGTCCATTATGAGAGAGTACATCGTCTTTTTTCCACGTTTATTCGCTAGATAGTCCTACTTCCGCTACGTCAATCGACCTCAGCGCTACCCGTGGCCACACCTGGAACTAACTAACAGCACAGAGCAAGCTACCATTCCTTTACCAATGTGTGATACAACTATGTGGGACGCCACAAATCTTTGTATCTTTGGTGTATCCCAATCTTTATCGTATTTTAATAGTTTTTGGTCAGTTATGTTAAACATTAGCATTTCTATTGGTTTTAATCTGGTAACACTGCTTATTTGATATTGGATAAGTATGATTGAAGGACTTTGTATCCATTTTCAAAAGATCCTTATATTTTTTTCTGTTGTTGACTGACTTGACAGTTGACATTGATTGACAACGGTTAGTTGTAGCGATGCCGATGGGCCAACTCGCATTTTCGCTAACTCGAGTTAATCGAATTGGGTTGGTGGCTGATTTGGATTGCGATTCGAATCAACTCGTTCCGCTGAATCAACTCGATCCGCCGCCGACTTAACTCGTTTCGCCGAGTCAACTCGGTCCGTCGACTCAACTCGTTCCGCCAAGTCAACGCGGTTCGTCGACTCAACTCGTTTCCCAAGTCAACTGGGTCCGCTGACTAACTCGTTTCCCAAGTCAACTCGGTCCGCCGACTCAACTCGTTCCACTGAGTCAATTTGGTCCGCTGACTCAACTCGGTCTCAAAATCGTTTGGCGTCGCGATTCGCGTCGTCGAGTCAACTCGCGTTCTACTGAGTTGAATCGCGCGGGGTGTCGCAACTCGCGTCGCGTCGGCGTCTACTTGCCAATCAATTCGAATTGAAGGAAAAAACAACTCGAATTGATTCGTATGTTGTTTGACTCGAATAACTCGATTAATATAAGTCGACTCGCCCATCGCTAGTTCGTTGATTTCGTGGACAAATTCACCTATTTGTCAAAATTGTCAATTTGTAGTCACCAACCAAAGAGTATAGTAAATATAAGGGTCACCAACTCACCACAGAGTACATTAAATACTAGTACCTTTTGTGTTTGTGTACCTCCAGGAATTTCATTTCTTTTGTAAATAAAGTTTTTATTGTGCTGAAAATGGCTCAGGAACTAAAAGAACTTTGTCAGCTTCTCTTTCCAGATTCCACTGAAGGTAAATCGACCTTATTAAGCACTCGCTTTAATACTTTATCACGACTCATCTATTTAATTAAGTAGACCAGTAGTGTTACTTTATTAAGGTTTTAAAACTCTAGATACTTACGTCTCTAGAATTTTTTCAATGATAGGTACTAGATATACATTGTTTGAGAAATGTGTTTGGAACTTACTCGTTTTGTTGTCATGTTTTGAAGATGTGTATTAAACCTTACCAATACATTTCAGAAAATGCAGAACATTTCAGTGATATTACTGATTACATTAAAAAACTGGGATCCCAGAACTGGGAATACATTCGGAAAGAGCCAGAGAGACTAACGGAGGAAATGAAACAGCTGACAGAGCAAACACAAGAACTAGCATTTGCTAATTATAAAACATTTGTTGAGACTGCAGAAATTTCACACACTATCATAAATGATTTAGCTAAGTCCAAAGACTCACTTTCTTCCTTTCTGGATAATACACCCGTTTTCTTACAAGAATGTGATAAATTCTCACAAATTGCTGGAAATATTGTTAAGGAGAAGAGGTAAAACTTGTAACATAAATTCTCAACATAAGAACTGTCTATGTCCACTTTTAAAAATCACTTTTTACCTAAATCATAGATAATACTGAAGTAATTACACAGCTTCCGACTACAATCGAATATTTAGTGAATCTTCCAATAACAATACCTTTAAAACCATTACGAAATAATTTTTAGTCGCTACACTACAATCCGTAACCAGAGTGACAAGCTGCTGGAGTTATTGGAACTTCCATCTTTAATGAGAGAGGCATTGAATGCTGAGGACTATGAGAGCGCTCTGGACATTTTTACATTTGTTCGTAACCTTTCCAAAAGATATTCAGAAATACCCATAGTGCAGGTATAAAACCACATTATAGTGTTAAACTGTGATAGTAACATTTCCTATGTCTACAACATAAGTTCATGTTAGCTTTATTGTTTTACAGAACACTACTTCAGAAATAATGACACTATGGTTTGAAACTCTCTACCACCTGTTCAATCAACTGCGGTATGATTTGCCACTGCCTCAGTGTTTGCAAGTGAGTGTAAAAAAATCTATCAAGATTCATCACTCTCCAGCTCTTATACCCATCAACTTGGGAGTTGTTGCAGCATGCCATTTTAAAATAAAATTTCCTGACACCTTTTTTATAGTTATGGAGAAAGTACTACTACTACTGCTACTTAGATATTTTTATTTTAGATTCTAGGCTATCTTCGCAGAGCAAATACAGTTTATAGATCCACAGATGATGATGAAAGCAGTATGTATGCTGGTAGCATAAAGTCAAATAATACAGCCACGGCTGATGGCCTACATGTGCATTTTCTAAAAGCTAGAAATGCCTGGTTTGAGAAAGCCTTGGAAGATGCTAAGAACACAGAAGGTTGGTATATTTAATTAGGTAATTAGAAAATTATATTAGTGCGAATACATGATTGTCACATTCGTTTGTTTGACTAACCTAATTTAACAGCGCATTCATCAAATCTGGACGAACTCATAGGCATCGCCCAAATAGCAGAAGAATCAAAGCACCAAAGCTATCGTCGCATTTATTTGTACAGCAATCCTGAACGCATCATCACCAAATCCTTTTTTTTATTTTATTAATTGTTTTTGAAATCAGCTCTAAGACTATAAGCAAATCTGTGATTCTGTTATGCGGATACACTTCCCATTGGAAGCATGTACTTACCTGCTGTCTTGATGACGTTTTAGTTGTCTTAAATACTGGTTCATGGCGAGCTGCCGAGCGGGTTCGTTACGGTGACGGATTAGCCGCTCTTTGTGTTTAGCTACCAAACTTCGAATTTCCTCTTTGTAAGTTCTCATTTCAAGGTGCTTGTGAACTTTATTTCTTTTTACTTTTGATGTGGTGCCTCCAGGTTAGTCTATAGTCAATGCGTAAGCCAAGATATCGTACATGGTCATTGTAGAGTACATAGGCGCAACTTTATAGGTCAGTCTCTTTTTCTAAGGGTAATGTTATCTACTAATCCTTTATTTTCCATTTTTGGAGCCATTCGTTTACTTTGTTAAGGCCCTTCTACAGGTTCTCTGATGCAAGTTTTTAAGTCATCATCTTCCTGCCCTTGTCCCGTCTTATTTAGGGTCGGCGCAACACGTTTTTTTCTTCCATTGTATCCTGTCACCCGTCATGCTATCACTAACTTCCTTTTCTTTCATATCACTCTTCACACAATCAATCCATCTTTTCTTTGGCCTCCCTCTCCCTCTCCACCCATCCACACGTATACTCATAACTCTTTTAGTAACATGCGTTTCATCCCTCCTCTTTACATGACCATACCAAGAAAAACGAAACCCTTCCCTTCCCCTTCAACTTTTCAGTCACCGGCGCCACTTTCAAACTTCCTCTAATATACTCATTTCTCACTTTATCCATTCTCGTCACACCACACATCCATCTCAACATTCTCATCTCCGCTACATGCAATCTTTTTTCATCCGTCTTTTTCACAGCCCAACATTCTCGAGGAGGAGTGGCAGGCGGTCGCCTCCTTCTGCGAAGTAGTAATGCTAGCAAAGGAGGCGGCCGATCGCGTGAGGCAACGGCAACGGTCCTCACGCCCCAACTGCCGCCGGGATTCCGATCCCGATTTCCGGCCACCGTAGGCGCGGGCTTGCGGACGGCGGGCTATGGGTGGCCCGCCGTCCGACCGTCCGGTAACCATCCGGACCGAGCTCAAGTCGTCGAAGGCGCGTATTGTTCCGCGCGCGCCTCAGGGAGATGTCAGCAAATCGTAGGGGCCCAGCAGGTTCGAAGCCTACTGGGGCCATGGGTAGTGTGAAAACGAAACCGGGGCCCTGGGACGAAGGCAACGAAGGAACAGGAGTGCGTTTTTAGTCAGTAAAAGTCTGACACTATCTCTCCGCCCAAGAGCGGGATTTGTCATAAGGCCATTTCATCCATCCTGAATTGACCGATGTGTTACGTCTCGGTCTACCTCGCCATCTCCTTGGATAAGCGACCCGAGGTACCGAAAGTCGGAGCAGATTGGTATAGGCGTTCCAGCGAGAGCTAAGGGCACAGAACTGGAGAGACCGCCGAAATTGCAGAACAAGTATTCGGTTTTCGTTCTGCTCAATTTTAAGCCAACACTCTCCAGTTTGTGCCACACCTCCAATTTGCTTTGGACCACTTTCGGCAACCAGCACAATGTCATCGGCAAATAGCATACACCAAGGAGCCTCTTCCTGGATGTCCGACGTCAGAGCGTCCATTATCATCAGGAAGAGGTAAGGGCTGAGAGCCGACCATTGATGTAAGCCGACAGCCACATTGAAGCTGCCAGTATTGCCCACTGTAGACCGGACTTGGGTACTGCATTGACTGCACTTCGCTCGGATGCAAATTTTTTAAGTGATATTCATTATTTGCTAATATAGCAGTGTCGTCTGCGTCTGGCGTTAGCGGTAGGTTAGCAGTGTACAAGTGTAGAGCATAGCGCCGAGAATAGAACCTTGTGGCCTTGTGTCAATTTCTTGGAACTCTTGAAGTGGCATCGTCTTCTTTCAAATAAAATATGCGATCATCGAGGTAAGATTTGCTTATTGGAAAATATGAGTGGGAAATATTCTGCTTGATCTTTTAAAGTAGGCCTTTGTGCCAGACCTTGTCAAACATCTGCTGGATTTCCAAAGACGTTGACTAGCTGTGTTCCCTTTGTTCTGAGGACTTCCTTATGGCAACACATACTCTGTGGGCTTGCTATACTGTGCCATGGCGTTCTCTAAAGCCGAATTGGTGATCTGTCATAACTTTGCGCCCCAAGAGGCTTGGAAATTTTTTGCGAAGTTTTACTTTTTTCAGTACTTTGAATAGTGTAGACAACAGGCTGATTGGTCGATAGGATGTTTTTTCGGTTATTATTTATTGCCAGCCTTGTAAATCATGATGATTTCCGAGACTTTCGGGAAGTACCCTATTCTTAAAATAGTGTTGAAGATGGTGGTTATGAAGACAATCACCTAATCTACGCTAAACCAACGAACGTGACAATCGCGTATTAACGCGATGATCTAATTGTTAGGACGACGCTTTAACAATGGGCTAATTTGTATCTTGAATGATATTTCAGCACCAGAGAGGTTATTGAGAAGAATTGTTGAACTGCACAGAATACATCTATTCAATGTGTTGACTCAGCACAAATCTATATTTCTGTCCGATTCTCAAAACTCAAAAATAAAAGATGATGAATTGAGTGGCACTAGTGCCTTATCCTGTTGGTTGAAACTTAAGGTATGATAATGATATTTTTTAGTAATAGAATACTTGTATTACTTGTACTATTGTAATGTATTAGTCTCTTTTTAATTATATTTGATTGCATCCACATTTTACAGGTGGAAATATTGGCGCAAATATTAAACCAAGACTTGCCAAAGGAAGACGAAGCCAGTTTCGAGTCACTTCTTAATCAATGCATGTATCTCTGTCTATCATTCGGAAGAGTTGGGGCAGACATGAGATGTGTGCTAACACCGTTATTCCGCAACAATATACTAACGCAGTTCCACAGCGGACTAGACAAGGCAGACAGTCAGTTTGAGAATCAGATGCGATCGTATAAAGTACCGAGTTTGAAAAATGTACCGCGCCCGATCAACGAAAGTATATCAGCAGGACCACCAGAAAACTTGCTAGATTATTATCCTCTAGCTGAGTACTGCAATGGGATGCTAACAGTTTTAAACTCCATGAGAGTTACTGCACCTTTGAATATTGTGAAGGAAGTATACAACGCTTTTAGGGACTCGTTTAACAAAGCTGTTCAGGTTTTATTAGCGTTCTACTACAGAGAGCAACAAAGCTTCACTGACACTGAGAAACAAAACTTTATTTCTTTATGTGTATGCTTTACTGAAGACCTGGTGCCATACATTGCCAAATGTCTGGCACAATCTTTCCCTTCCACGCAAGTAGCAGAATTATTGGGCGTGACTTTGACTGTTTTACAAGAGAGTAATATTCTACATGTTGACCAAAATGCTGTATGTGAACCCTTGAATTTCATTACAGGGGTGGTGGTTAACTAAATTATTTATAAAAATTTGTAAATAAAGAATATATAATTTATTAAACTAATATAAAAAATAAAATAAAATGCGTATTAAGAAAAGGACTTTTAATCTTCTTATAAAACAAAATAAGTGATTAATTGTATAAAAGAAATTAAGGCACGGCCTCTTAGTAACTAGCGGAACTTAGGAATGATTACAATACTTTTCTTATCGATAACAAGTATACTATCTATGTAAACTTAACTCTTTTAATTCTAGACTTTCCTTCATCATTTCGGGAGACCTCATAGAAGTGTGTGACCTTATCAATTTGTCCTAAGGACTCTAT
This sequence comes from Mythimna impura, assembly GCA_905147345.3. Classification (NCBI taxonomy): domain Eukaryota; kingdom Metazoa; phylum Arthropoda; class Insecta; order Lepidoptera; family Noctuidae; genus Mythimna; species Mythimna impura. Next base: position 16,733,297 of record LR990353.1, on the reverse strand, counting down.
GAACTCTCGGTCGTGTGTGATGATGATGAACATGAAGTTCTTCTCTATCATACGCTCTTGTACGATCTCTCCGAGAGCCATACAAAGGCTCTTAATATTATCTTGATCTAGATTTGTTGTGGGCTCGTCTAGGGCTAGAACGCCGAATCTGAAAGATTTGATATTGATGAGTGAATAGTCAAAAATCGCATTCGAAAAAGAATACTTAATGCCAGAAAGAGGGGCAGCTTGCTTACGCAAATACACGCTAGATGACACGTTAAGACCTCAAGCGCACAGTGCGGCAGGTTACGAGCTTGTTTGAAAGTTTGTTGGAAGAAAGGTTACTTTGCTACTCGCTAGACTCTAAGAACTATGCAAGCCACCTGTCATTCTATTTTCCGTCTTATAGTATTTATTTGCAATGTCTTAACACTAACCTGGCACTGAATGTTTCAGCGAGAGCCAGTCTTATGATAAGGCAAGCTAACACCTTTTGACCCGCACTACACCTATTTCGCATGTCGATTTCAACACCATTCTTGCATTGGACCACCCTGAAATAAAACATAGTTAACTAAAACATCGTCAAACGAAAAACAATCCTAATACATACTGGCTGAATATAAATTCATTAGTGTTTTGTCATTAAAAAAAAAAACTGTTTCACACTAAGTATATAATATGTATGCCAGATATGCCTTGGCGCGGCGATTAAGTTAGCATATAATAGCAAATATGCTTAATTATATGTATGAAAAGAATAAACAGTTTTACCTGTATTCGTATTTACGACGGTCTGATTCAATTGCCAAACTACCTTCAGCTTTGATTGCTATGTAATCTATATCGTTACCACTATAGATTTTACTCCAAAGTTCTCTGTAAATGGAGAAATAGATATTATGAAATCAATACACTTATCCACGCAAACTCAAAAACATTACTGTCATAAAAAATAAATCGTATTTTTCAGTAATATTATTAACCCTTTAACCGCTTGCGTCGGATTGGTCCGACGAGTGTTTTCGTGTCCTATTCGCCAGGGTCGCGTGATTGCGACTGGGTATTCCATCTCGTTTAGCTCTTCAATCCCCATAGGTACAGAAGAACTGACGAGAGTTTGTCGGATATATCCGACGTAGGCGGTTAAAAAGTTGTGTGCTAAGCCCAGTGTTAACGCAGTGTCCTAAGTAGGCGATTCAACGCTAAACTAATCGTGAAGCGTTCCGATGTAGTTTACGCGAATTTAACGCGACGCGGCGGCTTTGTTCTAGGTGCGCGTGAATTGCCACAACCAAGAATTGCAACAAAAAAGCCACCGCACCACAAGAGTGCGTGAATTTCAATTCAACTGATCACGTCCACTTCGCTTCGCTCATCACTACACCGCACCTACGTGTGGTTGGTCACGCAGGCCGCTGCAATAAAGTATCAATTGTTTGTTTCATTCGCGTCGCTATCGCGATCGCGTTGAATCGCCTACGTAGGATACCACGTCGCGGCCCCGAATTATATATTAGTTGTACGATGTGGGTTTAAACACAGGCAGGTGTTTTACATTGTGTCATTTATTTAATTACCACTGCTCTCACATCACACACAAAGACATGAACACATCGAAGACATGACACCCACTAACGCAACGGGCCCGCGTGGTAGATTACGGCCCAGCATTAGGAACATTATAAGGCTGATTAAGCTATATTTCATATATTTCATTTAAACTTACTTTATAATTAGATTTATGCTCTCCATTTTCTTTTTGTGGAACTCCATAAGACATTTTTCTAGATTTACCAAATAGTCCTTTAAATCCTTGTCTAGCATTTTTGTCACTTCCAGTTCAAAATATTTCTCTCTGTATTTCTTTTCAGTATCTTTAGCTAGAGCAGTTTTGAGGTCTGACTTGTTTTTGGCAAGCGTTTTCTGTAATATTTAATCAAAATAAAAAAAGGGTATTGAGCTGCTTTTTTACTAGCTTTCTGAAAGATCGCAAAAAATGTCGAAAACAATGCTGATATCATCCAACCTAACAAGGTAGAAACCCCATTTTACAACCCCTAACTCAAGAGCGTGTAACTTCTCCATTTTTCCTCTGGGTTTATTCTTCTATTTTGGACATTGATTTGGACTCGATTTTGGTGTTTGTTGTTATATCCTACGAGCTGTTTCAGCATGTCGAAAAGAGGACGTATAATCAACACCCAGTCACGCGAATTGGTTGTGAAGTTAACCGAGTACTTCGAACGCGATTCAGTTAAGGGTGGACCTTTATTGTCCGTAACACAAATGCAAGATCGTGTCAATACAAAGACAAGGCGTTGAAGCTGACATGAAATTGTTGAAAGCTGAATTGCTGGAACTGGTAAAAGAAAATAAACCTGCGAAATTAAAATATAAAATTGATGAATTGGCACTTCAGCATGGACACAAAGTGGAACCCCGCCGGCGCCGTACCATTGTCAGTACAATGCTATTGAGTTGATCTGGCCTCAAATCAAAAGATACGCAGCTCGCCTCAATACAAAGCCGCCATTCTCCACTATGAAAATGATGACATTGCTGAAAGAAGCTTGTGCCAAAATTACTAAAGAAGACTGGGCAAAAGTGGTAGAACAAAAACTCGAAAAATAATAAAGATTTTGACAGAGATAATTATTTCATTTTCAATTATATTGATAATAGAATTGAAAATGAAATAATTATATTTACATTTGGCTCATCATCCGAAGAAAATGATTGAATGAAGATTCAATCACTTTCGCTTTTTCTTGATTTTTTTGTGATCGAGTGAATGATACAATAACTAAAAAATTTAAATTAAAGACAAATTGACCTTTCGTACCATTGTATCATTTCAAAATACCTATAATATTAAAGTTTAAGTTAAATTTTCTAATCAGAACTTTAATCCAATGCACTTTACAATACAAAATGAAATCGATCAAATACTCTTACAAACTTGAATCGATTTATCATGAGTATTGAGTACCGAGTCGTATGGTTACTTCACTAGTTACGTCGTTACAACAATACCCCTTTATTTGGGTAGGTAATCATCAAATAATTGGAGGAGAGAGTGTCAGACTTTTACTGACTAAAACCCACCCATATTCCTTCAGCCCTTTGCATTCAAGGGCCTTGGTAACTCTTTCGAACAATCCTACAACCCTGACAGGCATCGATCCTTACTCATTAACCCAGATATGTGAATTGAATGATATAGATGTAAGCTTTACTTTCGCCGAAATAACAGCGCATATTTGTGAATATTACCTGTAGTTCATTTAGAATACCCTCAGTCTTAGACTTTTCGTTGCAAAGCTCATTGTATTTCGCTGACAAAGAACTCTTCTCATTCAATACATCTCTGTTCATTGTGCTCAACTTTTCTTTGATCTCTGACTCCTCTTTCTCACATTCTGCAGTTTCCTTTTGAACGTCTCTCAGTGTTAAATTGTCATCTAATTCGCGTTTGTAAATCTGAAAAACGTTAAGTGGCATTGTTATCATCATCTTAAATTCTTATCACTCTCGGTACTAAGGACATACAACAATTCGTTCGTGCCACAATCCGAGATTTAAATAAAAAAGTTAGGGCCCTACGAATGTTTGTGTAAAGTCGTTCACAACACAAGAAATACTAACACCAATTCTTAGGATTACGATTTGGCGTTGCAACTTAACCTTGCAAGACTGTCTGCTATCACAGAGGTTTTGAAGACAAAAAAAAAACCTTTAATATCGTATCAATACGACCGACGCGCGCAGCTTCAATGTTAGTCGCACTACCGGCGTGCTAACTCTGGTCTTTGGCAACGACATTTTGTACACGACTGCTCTCAAAGACGGCACCAATAGGGCACAATTTTTGGTTTAAAAAAAAACTCATTCACCTCTTTATCCTATTTATGTCATAGGTTACTTAATTAAGAAAATAAAATAAAAATGGATTAATTTTTTGTAGACAATGTTAGGGTATATCAGGAAAAAAACTTGGTATTGTATCCTCCCTACCTCTTCCTTAGCAATGCTATCCTTCAAAGTCTCAATCCTCTTTGTAGTCGTCTGTCTATCAGTCTGTATCTGTTTCAGTTTGTCCTCCAGTTTCTTTATGGCTTCCTCTTTCTTTTGCTTTTCAAGTGGAATGTTTCTTTCTTTATGTTGTCTAATATCGATATCGATTGACTTCACTTTGTCAAAAGCTATAGTTACTTTCATAATCTCATTGTTTTTAGTTTCTATTTTAGCCCTGCAAAATACATTTTTTATGTTAAAAGGTTGATACTATTGTATAGATTTCCGTCCGTGATAAGGCCTGTCATACTGTATGGATCAGAATGTTGGGCTGTGAAAAAGACGGATGAAAAAAGATTGCATGTAGCGGAGATGAGAATGTTGAGATGGATGTGTGGTGTGACGAGAATGGATAAAGTGAGAAATGAGTATATTAGAGGAAGTTTAAAAGTGGCGCCAGTGACTGAAAAGTTGAAAGGGAATCGTTTGTCTTGGTATGGTCATGTAAAGAGGAGAGATGAAACGCATGTTACTAAACGAGTTATGAGTATACAGGTGGATGGGTGGAGAGGGAGAGGGAGGCCAAAGAAAAGATGGATGGATTGTGTGAACAGTGATATGAAAGAAAAGGAAGTTAGTGATAGCATGACCGTTGACAGGATAGAATGGAAGAAAAAAACATGTTGTGCCGACCCCAAATAGGATGGGACAAGGGCAGGAAGATGATGACTATTGTATAGATTTAAGTTTTTCTAGATTAAAATAGTCGTAATGCCTCGCTATCGACACATTTATGATGTTCGGCGCTCCGATTGGTCCGCCTCGAAGCTCTTACAATCAAAGAGCCAAACTCTGTAAACGTTTCGATCGCGTTAATGTAAAAACAACTCGCACTAGGCACCCTGGTATCTTGCTGGGGAGTTTGTTACGTCTCGACTGGTGGGCGTGTTGGGGGGTCGTCTTCCTTAAGGGCCTATTACACTTGGCGATATTCAGCACACGATATTCAGACTGTCTTATTTTTTGTTTCGAGTAAGACCAGTCTAACCCTTATTCTACGCGACATCGACTAAGACTGTCTGAATATCGAGTAGTGTAATAGGGCCCTTACATATTATAAAAATTCCCCATCCTGTCTGTTTGTGATAAACTCAAAAAAAATACTTAGCGGATTTTCACCAATGAACAGTGATTTATGGGGTATGCAATACATGCGTATTATAAAAGAAAAAAGTCGTGAATTATAATGATTCATAATACCCGTGTGAAGTTGGGACGCTGCTAGTTACATTTATTTATAAATTCAAAATGTGCTGAACCTATTTTTAATAAATGACCTGATTTTTTTTTTATTCTAGCTTAAAATGCTAAGTGTTAGCGTCGTACCTGTTCTCTTTTACAACTTCAGCTTTAGCGTCTTCTTTTTCTTTGAGTGCATCTTTCAAAGGTGCTACACCCTCTTTCAATTGGGCCAGTTCTTCAACAAACTTTTCACCATTCGACTCTTGTTGTTTTTTCGTTTCTTGAAGGTTGTATATTGCTTGAACCTTTAAAAATGCAAGTGTTTTGTTAGTGTGTATACAATTTAATATTGAGCCATACTCATTAAAAACTAACGGCTAACGCAACGGTTAGAGGAGCATAAATGGGTATTTAACATATTTTTTTTTAAGTAGTATCCTTTTTCCAAAATCGCAAAAAGAAAGAATAAGTTAAAAACCTTTCAAATCAGGTGGAAGCGAAAACTGTCGAGTAACACAAAAAAGATGCACACACTGTCATATGACGTTACCAGCATTCGGTACAAGAGATAGCGAGACATTTTCACCACGCATTTGCACTCTTCCTCATGCCTATATTTGATAATTACCTATGTTAATTGTTTGTGCGATATATAAGATTAGTATCTAATAAAATCATTGCAATAATTAATTTGCATTTTAATAGCCAAAATATAATGTTAAAATGATCAAAATCAATTAAGCTGCAGTCTTGTAAAATTCACTCGCGGCAAATTATTACCGCATCTTTGTATGCTTTTTTAAAACAAAATAATGAAATAACATAAAATATTATTATTGCACATAATTAAACATAATATGAGTAGAGTAGAGTTCGTGCTTAAGTTAATTTAGATGTATTATGTTTGGTGCCCAACATCATTAAAATTTCGAGTTATGTTTGTGCGCCTCGTTTATGGAAATAAAGAATAAATTTGCAAATCTGTTCAACACTTAATTAGCTCAACATTATCATGTTTAAAAATGCTAATTAGTTTTTTCTAATTATCTTTCATTTTCTTAATTTTGAATTCACAATTACATCAAAATTCTCTATTTTTGTCTCTAAGTAAAACGGTTTTTTTCATAATAACTAAGCATCGTAGATATGTCATAATTAGATTATTTTGATGCCGAAAATTGAATACAGCAAATACTAAAAAAGTTAACACCTAAATCACCATTTTGACAATAATATTATTTTAAAAGACGTCTAAAAATGTGTTCATAAACTAGAACTGCAAGAGAAATTCCTCAGTGGCTGTGGCACGGCTGGAGCGATCAGACGTGTGGTCCACGCCGAATTTACGATGTCCCTCTCGCTCTAACGTTGCTTTTACTCTAACATAGATTACGGATTGAATGTTGCTCTACTATGTAGTAAAAATATTGTAAAAAAATTGATTTAAATATGGATCACTAAAGTAAAAAATACGCTTGCAATTATTCCTTGGCGTAAGTGTATCATTTCTGAAGGAGCATTATTTTGAATGAAAAAAAAAAAAAATTGGAAGAATAACTAACATTTTGTGTATTATTGACCTTTTCCCGGTACTTTCTTGACAGAGTAGTATAATATATCAATAAATAAATCTAGACTCGTTTTTGTGTTGTATATGATTCATCATTTCATCATCATCATTTCAGTCGAAACACGTCCATTGTTGGACATAGGCCTACCCCAAGTGTCGCCATAACAACCGGTCCTGAGGCAATGGGCCTCATAAGAAGATTAAGTAAGCGACCACGTTTCGGAGCCATATGTCATCACTGGCAACACGCACTGGTCACAGACTTTCGTCTTGAGACACTGTGGTATATTGGACGAGAAGGTACCACGCAGTTTCCCGAACGCTGCCCAGCCGAGTCGGATTAGACGATTGACCTCTTTCTCGAAGTTAGACCTACCCAACTAGACTGTTTGTCCCAGGTAAACGTAGTCGTCCACAACTTCGAGTGTAGTCTCTGATCTTGATAGGAGTGGGTGCTAAATGGATGTTAACCATGACTTTGGTTTTGTCCATGTTCATTTTAAGTCCCACTCTTTTGGAAGCTCTACTGAGGCCACCGAACATTGTACTGAGCTCCTCCGTGGTCTCAGCCATGACTAATATGTCGTCCGCAAACCGAAGGCGAGTCATGTACTCGCCATTGTCATTAATGCCTAGAACTCCATTCCAGAACCTTGAAGGCATCCTCCATTGCGGCCGTGAACAGCTTCCAAAAAATGACGTCTCCCTACCTCACAACCTGCTGCAAGAAAATAGGTTTCGAGATCTGGTCTGGTTAAAAGACTTACCTTCTTCTGTAAATTAAGGCATTCTTCTTTAATTTTATTCTTCTTGTCGCGCAACTCTTGCGTTTTTTTATTGTGTGCATTAAGTTTCTTCTGAGCATCCTTGAGTTTTGCCTTCAAAGTGGCAATCTTTTGTTTTAGTTCCGCTTGTTTAGCAGTAGCTTCTTCCAAAGTCATATCTGATTCAACTTCAGAACATTGAGCATTTATAGCGTCAAACTGTTGAAATAAAAAAAAACCAGTGAACAATTTGGGTATGTTGACAAAAAATACTTAGTCTGATTTTAAAAATGCGAAAGATAATAAAACTATCTAACCTCCTTGGTGTATGTTTTGACTTCTTGGTTGCATCGGTCAAGCAAAGGCATATCTCCCTGAATTTGCTTTATTGTCTGTAATTTCTGTTCTGGTTCTACGAGAGACATGGATAATCCTTCCACCTCTTCTGTAACTTTGTTTATTTTCTGAAAAGTAAGAAAGTTATCAAACTGCTTGAGTTACTGCTAGAGTGTACTTATTTATTGCAGTTTAAAAATATACATAAATAGTGACCCTATCGGAAAACACAGCCGACACTCAGTACAACCTGTGGCAGGGTATTAATTCAAACATTTAAAGAATAATTCGACGGGAGCAAAGTAAAAAGAGTTATCTGCAATTTTCTGTCAGTTAGTAATAATAAGTGAATAATAAGCAGTTTTTTTAAATTTAATTTTCAGAAACTTTATTGAAAATAAAAAAGAACTATAAATACTTTAAACAACAGTGGTTTAAATACAGTTATGTCGGATTTACAAGACCTGATTCTTAGCTTAAGCAACTTGAATACTACGCACTCAGAAGTGAACTGCCACCCTCAAATGAATCATAGTCAACATGACTTTTCTAATGATTCACAGCAGCAAAATTCTTTGTTTTTTCGTTAATTACCTTAACATCTTACACCAGAACATAGCTGGTTTAATTAATAAATCCGATTCACTGACTATAAAATTAGTAGAATTAAGCGACAAGGGAACTGTGATAGATGTTCTCTGTGTTACAGAACATTTCATACAAACGGGTTATGAGAATTTATTGCACATTCCGAATTTTTGTCCAGCTGCTTTCTTTTCTAGGAACACAAAGAGAGGAGGAACAGGTATTTTCGTAAGAGCAGGATTGCAATTTACAGATATATCAGACATAGCAAAACAATCCGTTTCAGGCATCTTTGAATGCTGCGCTGTAGAAATAATAGCTTATAAAATTATTATTATTTGTATTTATAGAATTCCAAAAAATAACTATGAAGTGTTTTATGATAAATTAGATTATATTTTAAATAAAGTCAGTTTATTTTCGAATAAAAAAATCGTCTTGTGTGGCGATTTTAATATTGATGTTTTGAAAAGGAACAAAACTACACGAGAACTTGAATATTTTCTTATGAAGTTCAATTTAAGACTAGCGCTTTGTACTCCCACTAGGTTAAAAAGTCAAACCTGTATTGACAATTTTGCTCACAATTATCGGCAAAAATGTAAAGCTGAAGTTGTAGATCTAATTCTTTCGGATCATACATCTCAGATACTGAAAGTACCAATACACAAAACTTGCAAATTAAAATATTGGAAAACAAAAAAGCAGGACATATGTATGGAAAATTTAATTAATTTTAAAAAACATCTCAGCTGTCTATCTTTTAAGGAAGTATATGAAGCTAAGGATGCAAACAAAGCTTTTGATCATTTCATGGATGATTTCCTACTTTTATACAGATTATGTTTTCCAGAGAAAATCATAACCATTAAAACGAGCAAGAAAACGAAATGGATATCACATGGAATAAAAACATGCAGTATTAAGCAAAGACAATTACTTTGGGCCTATCGATTGAATTCAAATTCAAAAAATAAATTAGTCCTAAAAAACTATACCAAACTTTATAGGAAAATTATTTCCTTAACACAAAAAGCACAAAATAATCATTTCATAAGTATTGCTCCAAATAAATCAAAAGCTACCTGGCAAATTATAAATAAATCCAAATTCTGTCTGCCATCGGAGCCTGTAATGTGCATGAAAAGAGATAATTTGACATTTACAAACCCCTTGGACATTGCAAACGAATTCAACGATTATTTTATTGACACAATTGAGAATAATATTAAAGCTGACATTACATTAATTAATACAAATATAATTAATCAATCATTAAATTCTCTATTTATGCAACCTGTAACAATTGACAACATAATGCAAATAATTTGTAGTCTTAAAAACACAAATACTGTAGGATATGATGGAGTCTCCACAAAAGTGCTCAAGTTTACTAAAGAACTAGTAGCACCTCCATTAGTTCATATAATTAATTTGTGCATTGTTGATGGTGTTTTCCCTAATAAGCTCAAAAAAGTAATAATAAAACCATTATATAAAAAAGATGATAAAACCAATTTTAAAAATTATAGACCCATAGCAAAGATACCAATTATCTCTAAAATTTTTGAAAAAGTAATCTATAACTCTTTATATCCCTACTTCGAAAAATACAAATTATTTTGCACAGAACAAAAGGGTTTTCGTAAAAACACTACCATTAATATGGCACTGTTTGACTTGCTAGCTAACATCATGCCGTCCGTAGATATAAGAAATCCAGTCTGTGCAATTTATACTGACATGAGCAAGGCTTTTGACTATGTAGACTATAAGATTTTGTTGCACAAATTAAATAGCTATGGTATAAGAGGGAACGTCCTAAAACTAATAAAATCATATCTGAGCAATAGGCTTCAATGCACGGAAATTTCTAGGATATGTCCTAAAACTAACTTAGAAACCATACATGTATCAAAGCCGAGACATTTAAAATATGGCGTCCCACAAGGTAGTGTATTGGGTCCGCCATTTGTTTTGGTATATATAAATGACCTCCCGAAAGCAACAAATAACAAAATGGTTCTTTTTGCAGATGATAGTACAGCTATAATAAAATCTACTAATTCAAATAATTATAATATTGACATTAATACCTGCTTAAGTGACATTATAAATTGGTTAGACAATAATAACTTGGTTATAAACCTGAGCAAAACAAAAGTCATGCATTTTTATCAGCGACGAGAAAACCCAAACGTTTGCATTTCTTACAAGGGCTGTGATATTGAACAAACTACGATGGCTAAGTTCTTAGGTATCATAATTGATAGCCAACTTACATGGAAGCCTCATGTAGAAGAGCTATGTAAGAAACTTAGCAAATCCGCATATGCTCTTTTTCAACTATACAAGAAAGTTAACAGACAGGCTCTTTTAACAGCGTACCATGGACTGGTTGCGTCTGTTTTGCGCTATGGAATTATTTTTTGGGGGCAGTCTACTGATAGGGAGCTGGTGTTTAGGATGCAAAAGCGATGCATCAGGTCAATGTGCGGTCTTAAGACAACAGATAGCTGTGTTCCCTATTTTAAATCGTTAAAAATTTTAACTTTTCCTTGTTTATATATATTGGAAACAGCTTTGTTTGTGAAAAGTAACCTTCATCTATTTAAGAGAATTTCAGAGGTCAAGAAAAATCCAATGCGGAGTCAATACATTAATCAATTATGTCAGGTTAAATGTAAAACCGCACTAATGCAAAAAAGTTTTTTTGGTATTGCCCCACGCATATATAATAAAGTTCCTAACTTTATAAAAAATATGACAAGAACAGAATTTAAAAGGGCGCTAAATGAATTTTTAATTATGAAAACTTATTACACGATTGACGATTTTCTTAATGACGATTCACTAATTGATTGACATACTGCTACTCTGTTTGACATTATTATTTTGATCCTGTTTGACTTACTTTTTATTTCCGTTTGACATTATTATTTTGATCCTGGTCGACTTACTTTTTATTACCATTTGACATTATATAATATTATTTTAACTTTTATTACTATGACCTTTATTATGCCGAAATTTTTAACATAAATATATTCTTTTAAAAATGCAACGGAATTCAAAAAAATGTAAAATTTGCATGCCAATGTGATGGCAAAATATGGCGGACTCTGTTATAAAAAAAAACACCTATGTACTAGCTATACCCATGTTTGCAAAATAAATGATTATTATTATTATTATTATTATTAATAATAGTTCTTTTTTTTTTCAATAAAGTAGCAAAACAAAACGTGTGTGTGCGTGTGTGGCAAAACGTCTTTCAAGTGTCAAAAATGAAGAAATACTTCATTTTTGACACTTGAAAGACGTTTTGCCGTGCCTTAGAATATGAATTTTTAGTAAGTTACTGCAACTATCACAAATTCGCAAAATTGCAGATAACTTTTTTTACTTTGCACCTGTTGAATAGACAAAATCACATTTTAAGTTTGTTAAGATTCGGACGTGGATATATATAGCTACATCTTTAACATACGAAAGGCTGTGACAATATTCCAAGAATATAATTAGAGGTGTATTAAAGCTGTGTTTGATATGTCACTGCATCGGTATAAAAATATAAATTAAAATTGTCGTTATTTAAACGACAATTTTGGTTATGGTGCACTACCTTATTTACAGCTTACCGTTTCAACATCCGCAATGCGTTGCTCTATCTGTGGTTTGTCCTTCTCTTTGAAAGATTTAATTTTATCGTTCAAAGACTTCATACTAAGAAGTTCATCTTTCTTTGCCGACTCTGTTTTGAGCTCCTCTGCTACTTTCTTAAGCTCATCTGGTACATTCAAAACCTTAGTATTCAGTTGGCTTATTAAATCTGATACCTGAAATTCAAGAATAAAATAAAATCGAGAAATGATATGAAAAATTTCACAAAAATTGTCTGTAATAACAACTAGGCAGTTATTTTAGTTTAATCTCAGAATTGATGCTATTATTTCCTACTAATAATTTTTGAGTTCCATTATATTATTAGTTTGCCAAATCATGGTTCACTCGTAATTATCGTATACTCGTAAAATAGTTCGTCGACTTTCATTACTTCTTCTTTACAATATAACGTTGTCGCCATATTGAATTTTGATTACTGTCATATCTTTAGTGACAAATCTATAAACGTAAGGACCACTGTCAACGGACGCGTAGCTTACATACAAAACTGAAACTCTGTCGACGAAGCTGCAACGACACGATGGCACGGCGAAGCCACTTCGGACAGAAGGCCTAGTAGGACTCATCATAAACGGCCCACGCGTTTGGTCGCTACAGGAGCGTCACAAAGGAACAAATACATATAATTATATAGGTTGATACAACACATGAGTATGTGATGTGATGATTCAATAAGATTAATTTGATCATCATAAATACCTCGGTTTCCGAGTCAAATCCACGGTTACATAGTGGACAACAGCTGTTGGCTTTTAGTTGCGATTCGTATTTAGTGATGACAAACATCGACGACTCGAGAACATTGCGATCATCCTGGAATATTAACAAGATATGGAATATGCATGCTTGCTAGAAGTAATATAATAAATTAAACGTATTCTTATTAAAAAAAAAAAAAAACAACAAACCTGCAGCTTCTCAACATTAGCAATAATTTTACTCAATGTATTTTCATATGTTGATGTCCCACAAACTTTATACATTTGTTCTTCAGCTTCTTCGTTTTCTTTTGACTTTTCCATTAATCTTCCACGAATATGTTTTCGCTCTTCTTCAAGTTTGGTTAGCTAGAGTGAAGTAATTATAATATTAAAAATGTAAGACATACAATATCAATTAGTTTAGTAATATTGTACACATATAAATGGACCAAGTATGGAACCTTGAGGGACCCAAAATAAGTTCAGGTATTGGTGATGTCTTAAAGCCTAACTAACCCATCAGCTATAAGATTGAAAAAAAATTTTGCCTTTGTGCTTACTTTGCTTCTTACTTAATACTTGCGATTACTATTGATTGGAAAGTAGTAGTCAACACAATCATATGCTTATGACAAGTTGCAGAAAACATTACAAAAATATATTCTTATATTGCAGTTATTCACACTTTTTTTCAAATTTTTACAATTATTCTTTTTTTATGACTTTACTTTTAGTTTTTTGATGATTCATAAGGATTTTACAGCAAATATGATGAAACTATCAACCTTTTGCCAATCTTTGTAAAGCATTTACAATGCCAATAGTTTTTACTTACTTGTGTCTGCTTTTGGTTCAAAGTCTTCTTCAATTTATTCACTTCAGAATTCAAGGAAGATTCTAGCTTTTTCAGCGATATTGCGAAGTCCTTTTCTGGCATGGTACCCAATAGTTCTGTTAACGAAGTCCTATGTTTGTTTTTAAGCACAGTTAACTGTTTTTCCTTCTGCTTCAGCATTTCTTCTTTTACCTCGCGTTCCTTTAGTTTAGTACTTTGTTTTTGTAATTTTGAAATCTGGAGATATAAAAATTAATTAAAGCTTTGGTGGAAACATCATAGTTAATAAAATCATTAGTATAATAAATTATTAAACCTTTTTATCAACAACATCAAGTTCATCTTCATGTTTCTCTAATTCTTTTTCATCCTCGTTCATTTGATTTTGATGTTCTTCAGTGTTTAACTCTTTCTCTATTTTTTCATAATCTCTGTAATCAAATTCAGAATATCATTCAATTTGAAGACTATACTTAGACATCCAAAAACTTGCATTTATTTAATAGTTATTTAATATTAAATGCAAATGCTCACTCCTCAGCAGCCTTGAGTTTATTTTCTGCCGCTTCCAGACGTACTTTAGACTCGTTAGCAGCTACAATCTCTTTTTCCAATTTGATTACATCTTTCTTGTTCTTTTCAATTTCTTTTTCTTTACTGGATATTTGTTGGTTGTGGCGAGACTAAAATTCAGAATTCACTACATAAGCAATTTGGATATTCTGAAAAAGACTTTCAGTACAACTGTACATAGAACTGCTATTTCCAAGAAGAAAAAGTATGAACATATAAAAGTTGATATACATGCTATACTAAATTAAATGATTACAATTATTGGAACATAATAGTATCATAATTCTACTAATATAATTCTGGGTTTTTTTTTTGGCTAATAAAGTACATGAGAGAAATAATGCATACAAGAGCAACGAGACTTTCAGCAACTAATGACTGCTTTTGCTTCTCCTCTTTGTCAGCTTCTGATTTTAGTTCATTCAGTTCCTGTTTTAGACTTTTGATCCTTTGCGTAAGTTTGGTCATTCCTTGTTCTGCTTCTTCAACCGTCTCAACTTGTACAATTTCATCAACTCCTGCAAATATATTAAAACAACATTAGTTGTATGATAAGGATCAGCTCACAGTATGAAGTGATGTTGCACACACTTTTTAAGAAAGTGTCCACTACAATAGAGAAAGAAGATGGTGCAAAATGGGCCTAGTAATGAAGAACTTTCTGACCCACTTCAAATTGTATGAAAAAATCAGCCTTCTTTATTGTCTACACAAAAAGTCTCAAAATGTTAATGAGACAGCTCGAATACGCCCTGCGACGTCGAAATGGGTCTCAACGTCTAGCACGAGCACCGATTAGTCAGCGATGTTTCGTCCGTTTCGGAAGCGTTTCGACTCTTCAAGCACCGTCGCCACGTCAACACGCGACGGTGCGTGTCGCGTCTCATCGAGACCTGACCCTTCCTAGTCAAATAAAATATGAGACAAAAACATTGCTGTGGTCTTACCAGCCAATTGTGCAACTTTTACAATCATTTCATTTCGCTCAATAACTTTCTTCTCGTTTTGACTATCCAACAAGATTAATTTTTCAAGTCTGCTCTTATTTGCATCTTTTTCATTAGCAACTCTTTCCTCCTCATTATTGAAATTAGTAATTTTTGAATAGGATTCTTTAAGTTCCTTTTCGTTGGCTTTCACAGTAGCTTCGTAGTTACCTGAATTAAAATTATGATAATATTATAACAATTCATTAAAGCATGAAATATTTTATGGTGTTAAAATATTATTTCTTACAAATTTTTTCTTTCAATTCTGACACTGAGCCTTCAAATACATTTTTGATAACTTTTTTCAGTTCTTCCTCTCGTTTACGACAGTTGTCCAGTCTGAAATTTTAATTGCATGTTATTTGATTCATAATAGAAGATTAGTTTTTTTTTATAATTGTTACTTGTCATATGAGTAGTTAGCAGCAACATAATCACAGGGTTATTACTGGTCTTTCATTATTATTATTTTAAAATTTTATTTATAAAAATGACATACTTCACTTTTAATTTCCCTAGTTTAGTATCATAGTTATTCAATGTAACTTCCAAAGTTTTGATGGTGTTCAATTTTTCTGCAATTGGTGTCAGTTCCTTTTTCATTTCACAGAGCTTTAATTCATTTTCAGAAATCCTAGTTTCAGTGTTGACAACATCCAATTTTTTTTTGTCAAGGTCCTTTTTTTGCTCCTCCAAAACATCAACTCTATCAGCTGAAAATATACGGAATTCAGTAGGACTCATCATCATCTTCCCTTGTCCCATCTTATTTGGGGAAGATTCAGTAGGACTATAACTAAAAATATTTTTTTCTCTAGAATTAAAAAATTGTATTTCTCTCCAAAAACAAATAAAAGAAATAGTGATTTTTTTCTACTTAACTTACTACTGTTCATAACAGAGACTCTGTTTATCTTTAAAATCATTATTATTTTTAGTTTCAGGTTTGTGATTCAACATTTAACTATTTTCAATATCAATATTGATTACTCACAAAGAATTTTGATGTCTGTAGCATAACCTTTCCGAATTTTCTTGATATGTTCAAAACATTTGCTGTATTTGTCTGAATCAAATATTTCATCAAAGCGCTCTTTAACCTTCTTGCCTTCGTCGAGAGGCCAGCTTGCTTCTTCTTGGTGGCAAAATATCACTGCATTCAAAATTGCCTTTGATACCCCTGGAAATCACATTTTTATGTAAAGATTTGAATACAAGTTCATACTATTTAAACACTTTGGTATCATGTTCCATTGTAATTATCTAAAGGGCCTCTGCGAGTTGGCTTCGGCTCCTCGTACGCCTCCCAAAGGTCCAGGACCTCAGGGTCCTGAGATAAATAAAAAAAATAATGAGGAACACTGAGGGCCATCTTTAACATCCCTAAATATGTCATTAATAACAATTTTTCATCATGACCTAAAACTACCTAGTGTGAAATTTTGTACAAGGATTCCTTTTATGACATAGGCAAGCACTAAGATAGAATTTTCCAAAATTCACCCGTTGAAGGGATGAAATGGGTGTCCTATATTTGTATGGAGAAACCTACTTTCACACAGGTGAAGCCGCTGGCAGAAGCTAGTGAAGTATAAAAACTACTTAGAGACAAGGATTTCTGTACATAAAAATGAGCTTGCTTACGGACTGAGTGGAGATAAGAGGCATTCAACATAGAATACTAAAAAGACACAGTGATCTAACTACAGGATAGATAAGTCACGATGGATTGAGATACCTTCTTATGAGGTAGGTCATCAAGCTAAAATGCCTAAACAAATACAAGTTATCAGACAGAGTAGTAGCTTATTGTCGTGTTTAATAGATTGCTGCGGTGCAAAAACAGAAAGAAAGAAAAATTATCAGGCATGAAAATGACAAAAAACTGCAGTACTATTTCAATGTGGACCTCATATATTATTTAAACACAATGAATCAAAATATGTAGTCATAATTTCTCTAGACACTCTAAATTTTGATGCAATTCCCAAGTAAAAAGATCCCAAAGAAAACTAGATTAATAATTTTTTTTTAATTAAAATCAAAGGTGGCAGGACCAGCTTTGAGCTTATAGGCAGGACTGGAAGCCACTAATACAATAAAATCTTCTTAAAATTATTCTTCTTCATTGTTTTTCCTGCAGAGGGACAGACGTCTGTCTGTCATAGTACAGTATTATGCCCAGATGGAATTATATGGCACTATCTAAATTACATTGTAAAAGTGAAGGCACTGAAAAATACCTATGTAAATCTTTCTATTTGTCTAATAAGAATGAACACAATATATCAATACCAGTTACTTAAATATAGTTATTTAAAGCAATATCCCAAGAACTTGATGTGACAGATATAATCTGTAAACAAAGTTGGATTCAGCAAGTTAAAGCCTATAAGAATCACATAGTAAATTATTTGCTCTCAATTTGACCACTGTTATTTTTGCCATGTGTGAATGAGTAAAATTACCTGTGTTGCATTACGATCATGTATTAGCTTTCTATTGTGTCTCTATTATGGTACTCAAAAGGTTAATAAGTAACAGATAGGTAATATAACTTACCAAGTTCATCATGTAGAACTGCATCTAGATCAGCACATCTTTTAGATATTTCCTTTTTCTTCCCATTCTCATCTGTAACTGATAGTAAAGAATCCAGAGTGCGGAAACTCACTTTCTTTTTTTGTAATACAACCTTCATAGATCGTGTAACTTCCATGTTTCTATCTTTTGCATTTGATAGCTGAAATATGAACATATGTAACTTTTAATACTCAGGCATACAATAGAGTAAACGCATTGAGAACTCAGTTGACTAAACATGAATTTAAAATGAACCTATATTCATTTCATTGTAAGTATCCTTTATCAAATACATTATGGTACTGAATAAGGTCTTCTAGTAAAACCCATCTCAGAAAACAGATCCCAGAGAGCACAATGAATTTAACTGGATTATCGATTTTCTCTCCTAGCTGCTGCGCCAAGAGGTTATCGTTGTTTTATCTCTGTTAACAAAACGTACCTTCAGTTTTATTTGAGCAAGAACCTCAGTTGTTCTGTTTACTTTAGGGTCATGTACAAAACTATCACCATGACCCATCCCCGGTGGCATTTGAGACGTGATAGCATAGCGCACAGCTTCAATGATAGTTGTTTTACCACATCCATTTTGTCCCAGTATCAGAGTTAGAGGACTCTCAAAAGAAATCCCCTGTTCGTCGGAATCATCAGGGCCAAAACTACGAATGCCCCGTATCATTAAAGATTTAACAACCGCCATAATGAGAAGATGCTTGCACAAAAATGTAAAGAAGTATATTTCGCGCCAAGTGAAGATATCAACTTAGGCACCCTCCAAGCGGCAAAAAAGGATATTTCAATCACAGACGCTGACAGGTTAGGATCCGGCACAGCAACGGCAACCATAAACTGACATTTTGTTTTTAAATTTACTGTTAGCAGTGTTGCCAAATCAAAAAGTTCCAAGTCGCCAACTGATTCTATCAGTATGATGAACAGTGTTGAGTAAATCGACTAATTTTTTCCATTAATTGATTAGTTATTAATGATTTATTTTTTTACAATAAGTAATGATTTTAATAATTAAATATCTTAATAATTAGTTATCAATGAATATTTTGCCCAATATTGCTAAGAATTGAATGAGCTGTGTAAATGCTTCAGCAAATCAATTTTTATATAACAACTTTTTTGAAAATAGTGGATAGATCTATTGACGGTGATCGTATTGTGATAATAAATTACCCTACAATTTACAAATCTATGTACGTCAGGGGTCAAAAGTGCAGTTCCACCTTACCAATGCTAAAATGTCTAAAATTTCTTAGTAGAAGAGGGTCAATGGTTCATGTCATGACTGATTTAATTGGTAGCCTAATATCTAAAGTATTAAATAAACTAGTTGTGGAATATTGAACTTCTTCAACAAAGAAATTTTAGACACTATCATTGGTAGAGTGCAACTGCACTTTTGATCCCTGACTGTACATTGTATGACTGTACAGTCAGGGAGTTGCATTGTAGAGTACATGTACTATGGCATGTACAATGCTTTTAAATTGAGCTTAGTTTGTGAGTTGGACTTTGGAACTTATGGCATGGCTTTACAGTGAAAGACGAGCTACATAAACCAAATTTACGGTTTTTATAGTTGTGATTTTATGATTTTAGTTAGGGTCCGCGTTATTACTTTCTAACTGTTGTCCATATTTGTATAAAAAAAATTGAAAAGACAAGTTTTTTGAATGAATATCGATTTTTGTCAGGTTTAACCGCTACTCTATAACACACGCTTTCCGCCTCCCGCGCTGGCTGTCTCTAGCTCTACTTCTGTCATTCATTGTTTGTCAAGTGAAATATTATTATGTATTTGTGAAATAAACGTTCGATCACTTGTGAAATCGTGTTTTAAATTAATTTCTGGGTGTTTATTTTCGTAATGTATTGTGAAAGATAGTAAATTTTATAATTTAGCGTACGTATCTCAACTTTCCTCTGTAACTATATTTCTGCTAAGAGAAATCGTGAGCACATCACGGCTTTGTGTGATTTTTTTAGAAAATTCTTTCATGTAAGTATTAACTTAACTCATCGAAATATTCTCAAAGTGCCAACCTAATTAGTGCCGCAGTTTATTTGCCTTTCAGAAATCATTCAGCAATTAAAAATTAATAATAATCGTAGTTTTTGCATGTAAAATTACATAGAATATTTATAATATAGACTAAATAGTTTATTTATAATATAATATTTAATACAATATTTATAATATAGACTAAATAGTCTATATTATAAATATTCTGTTATGGCATTACCTATTTACTGCAGTGATTAAACAAACTACATCAGAAAAATGTACCCCATGCCCTTGAAAAAAAAAAGAATTAATATTATACAAATGCTTGTGAATCATCACTAACTATAAGTCTGTGTCGTGGTCAAGGCTGATGTCCAGTTTAGTAAAAATACTATACAGTTTCAATATCAGATGATCTTGAAAGTACAATAGTACTACACCATATGGTGATTCAATTGATTTTTTGTTCTACCTGTATGTCCTTATCTACAAAATAATTAAACATGAAGGGAAATTTTGAACCTGAAGTTAAAGTAGATATGAAAAAGAAGTACAGTAAGCTATTTTTTAACTACCATCCTTTTGTCAACCATTAGGTAAACAAATACATAAACCTGTTTCTTTAAAAAAATTTCAATTTTTATTTTTATAATGAACATTTCATTATTTTGTGAATACTAAAGTAGTCTCATGCAATTAATATTCTCAACAAGATTGTTTACCGGCATACATTTCATATACAATCACAAAGCATTGAAGGTGTCAATATCGTTGAAAGTAGTATAAAGAAGACAATAGGTATTATGATCAACCACAAACAGTACAGCAGTTTGTGAGAGCACTAGTATAGTTCATCCAAGGTAATAATTCAATTTAGTTTACCTAAATCAATTTAATGATATATTTCTGCCATAATCATAAAGATAGATACCTCAAAAATATGATTAAATCAATCTTCAAATACATACTTCACCTATGCCTACTTATCTATTTTACTTTTAGTGTTCATTAAAGAGTATATCTATCTGTCTATTTGAAGATTGAATTATAAAACATATATTTGGGCCACATATTTTTAAGAGTATTGGCAGTATGTTGTAAAATAATAATTTTTCATATAAGTATTGTGAACAACAGTATCCACTGTCATATTGTGAGTGATTTCATATTTCTTACTGTTGTAATACTTAAGCACATGAATGTTGTTGGTATCTGTTGGATTGTATCATGTAAAAATAAATCTTATTAAGTCTATTCTAAAGTCTTCTTTGTTTTTAGTGTATTTTCTTATTGGAAAACTTTGTTTCTTTTGCAGGATAGAATATAATTGAAAATGGCATCAACCACAGTGATTGAGACTGTCACTATAACAAGACCACTGAAAGTAAGATTTGCTTGTACTATTATTGTATTGTATAGGAAAAATGGCAATTCATTAATATTCATTATATATCATTCTTCATTTCAAAAATGGAAATTTTGAAAGATTGATTGTGATCCTTAACATTTTTTTACAAAAAGGATCAAAAATAATACAGTGACATAAAGTTCATTGTTAAGCTGTCAAGGTTGGTTCAAGTTGGATGTACCTTTTAACCAAGAGGGACTGCACTCTAACAACAATTGAAATTTTTACTTTTTGAAATGTGTAGAAAAGTAAAATTAAGGTATATGTAAAATCTAAATAAATATAATTTTTTTTCTTAAATGCGTAAAAATATATATTCAATACACCTAACAAAAACGCAATTTTTTAAAATTTTGTATTTTTGTTTATTCTGGCTAATCCCCAAAATGGTTGGACCAATTTTGAGAGGGCTTTCACTGATGGATAGCTGATGGGCGATTAGACTGCCTATTTTTCATTTAGTTTTTGCAAATGTTTATCCTGTCTACATTGGTGGTGTACAGTAAAGTATGTAATAAATAAAAAATACATCTTCTAAACGTTTGAACGAAATTAGACAGGATTGTTCGAAAGAGACGGCTATGAGATTCTTCGAAAGAGTTACTGCAGCCCTGGAACGCAAAGGGCAACTGAAGTAAAATAGGTGGGTTAGTCAGTAAAAATCTGACATACCCTCTCGCTTCACCCAGAACGGGAGGATTTATTGGCTGATTACCTGTCTCGAAAAAAAAAAATCTATCAACATCTTTTGCCTTTTTTTGTACTGTAGTCCTTAACATTTAAGTTGTAAAGGGGAGTATTATTGATACAAACGGTAAAACTAGGTACTCCAGTATGTGATAATAACATGGCCTTCATTATTGTGGTTTCTGATATTATTCTTCATCATTATGATTAGTTCATAGTATGCTTATCTTTTATAATAAGTATGGTCTTTAGGTGCCTTGCACTTCATCAATATTGTTCAGCTGTCTGTCTACAGCTAAACATAGGCCTCTATGTAGCTCTGGGTCCATGAGTTGACTTCCGAAAGGGAAATCCGTGGTCCTGGAACGCAAAGGGCAAAGAAGAAACATAGATGTGGTTTTAGTCAGTAAAAGTCTGACACGCCCTCTCGGTCCGCCCTGAAGCAGGAAAAGTCTTTGGATGGTGGTTGATGTGGTTTCTCACCTTCAAAAAAGGCACTGTAGCAGTAGTCTTTGACTTTAATAATGATGATGGAGTCATTTAATATTTTTATTGGTTTTTATTTTTAACCAACTTCATAAAAAGGTGGTTCAATATTATGTCTGACTTATGAGTCAGACATAATACCAACTAAATGATAACTTTTTGAGTATGCTCAGTCATCGTTCCGTTGGTAGCGCCGATGACGGTACGGTCTACCACTTTCCATTGTCCTGAATACGATTGTATGTTAAGTAAATTCAACGAATCGCGTAATATAATATTAATCACTGAGGTCCTTGAATCACTGCGAATGAATCACTGATAGGGGAGATTATCTCAAAGCCTGTTCCTATGATTTTGCTCTCGCTCTTATGCCATACTCGCCTTGAAAATATGCAGACATCTAATTATCTTCCATATTTTCGCAAGGTTCTATTTTGCTGTGTACCCAACAGGCCTTGATAAAACTTGTCCCAGAGGTACTGAAAACAAAAAGTATTTATGCACACAATGGTTTTGTCAGACAGTTGCATGCAGATTGCATTGAAAGACTGTCATTGTATGCGTGTATAGTTAACTGTTTTACTGTGTGTACTTTTGTCCTATTTTTTTAACGTGTGGAACAATGCTAAACTCCTGATAATACGAACCATAAATGGCACGTATTGGGTACATATCAACGTATGACACTAATTCAGTTGCTAATTATAACAATAAATATATATATGTTTGATAACCTCCTCCTTTTTGAAGTCGGTTAAAAATAAACAATCCTCAATGCAAGCACAGATTATATGCATACGTTGCAAAAAAAAAAGAAACAAAGTGGATTATTCCCATGCCCTTTGTTTATTAAATATTCGCCATCCTTGATCCAATTTAAAATACCTTTGCCGACATATCTTTGCGAAAACCCACAAGTGCACAAAGCCTAGTATTGGATTAGCGAGTGTAGTTTATGTATTGTTAGTGAAGACTGGTATCGTGATGCAAACGCACGGGAACTTGACAGCGAGCTACTTGTGGCAGCCGGGCGAGTTCGCTCGCCGCATGCTGGGAGAGCGACCGTCGCCCGTGCCGCCCACCAGGGAACTGTGGCCTCCTCCGCAGCAACCTTTAAGCATTAGTACGTTGCATATCGCATACCTGCAAGATGAGCCTTTACCGAGACGCGCGGCGACTCTGCCTTGCCAAATGTATCCAGCAACAATTAACGTCGAGCAGGAGTACAGTAGTCACAGCAGACCGCGCGTGTGTACTGTCGGAACGAATACTGAACCTCCTCCGACAATACTCACCAGGATGAGGCTTCTTATGAAACGCCAACAAGATGAGCCCGACAAGACCATCATTGCAAGCTGTCCACCGACTGGACGTTTGACGGCTGTACCGAGAGAAACCACTTTCGACATCAAAGAAGATGAAAATTCGGCTCGACGAGCATTTAATGGTATAAAAAAAGCTATATCAGGAGTGAAATATCGGGTTGCTCCGGGTTCCGAGGCTGTGGATAGTCCAAAAATTGTTTACCATGTGCCTAAACCTGGCGACAGGATGACTACGACTTTCGGAGCAGAAGACAAGAAACGTAGCTGGTGCAAGCTACCTTCACGCACATCGTGTTCTCGGCGGCTGCGAGCTTTTAGCGAGTGGTGCAGACACCGCCCTCGACGCCCTCCCAGACGTCAGCCTCATCCGCCGCGTCTACAAATCACGCAGGTGTGATGATGAAGAACACTCGTAGCTGGATTGTGAGCGTACTTCGCTAAGTGCTTTGTTGTGTCAAAAATAATTTAGTCGGAAACAGAAAACATTACAACTGGCATAAAATGAACGATGGTATTAAGTAAACGCTAAGCGATAATATTGTGTACGTTTTGTAGAAGGATAGAGTTTTAAGTAGAGTTTTTGGCTAATAAATGTGTTTCCATAATCTGTGTTTTGTTGGCGCACGGGCGGGCGGGTGGATGCAAGGGGGTTTGGGAAGGCTGGGCGGGCGGCAGTCCCGTGTCAGGCGCCGCGACGCCCGGTCTTACCGCCCGAATAACGAATCCCGCCCTAACAGCCTACCACGTACATAGTCGAATATATTTAAAGCAAACCCTCTTTTATTGTTGATTGTGATTTATTTCAAAAGTATTAAGTTGCTGAAGGTGGTAAATACGTATAAGGTGCTGTTTTATGTGAAGGCACAAAACCGGCGCGACCCAATGCGCAAACCTCACGAATGATACCGAAAACTAGGACGAAATAACGTTTTACGTTTTTTGTGTATTTAATGAGTTCTACACAAATATATCGTGTAATTAGTCCGTCGAAACGTTATTTTTATAAGAATACAAGTTAATCATTCATTTTAAGTATCTTTGAAAACACTAATTCTTTTGGCGCAACCAAATTATCTACTAGATTTAATTATGCCATTTCCACTAAGGATTGAAAAACTACCAATAATATTATATAAAAAATAAGACGCAATATTTACGAGCTACTAAGCATTCTTAATTATACTTAGGTACCACTGAAATTTCAATTAATTGATACATCAAAATACAGATTCAAAAAGATTAAGAAAGGGTTAAAAAAATATACATAAACGGAACATAATTATGCCAATTCCCCATAAATGAGAGTAATGACTTAAAGATAGAAAATAATACTTCAGCCAAGAATGTTCAAAGTATTTATACCGATGGTAATAGCAATAAATGCGGATTACTCTGAAACTTTGGAACACAAAAAATAAATCATTGTCATTTTATAATTAAGGATTTGTTTGTACAGAAGCTACTCAATCGATAGTATTGAAAGGAACTCTTAACAAATCGTAAGTTAATAGGGTTAGATTCGAACATTCGAACAAGAGCAAAACTGCCAGCGTAGGAAGAAAACTTTCCAGTCTGCTACTGATAAAAACAAGGAGTTTTCAAAGTTTCCTTCTTGGCAAACAACAGAAGTCAATAGTGCATTTCAATAATGTTGAGAAATCTTTAATCTGTCTATAAAACAGACTGTTAAAAAATCTATCTCTTATCATAATTTAACGCTTAATTTTTAAATCGTGGGTTTGTGATTCATCGTCCTCACATAATAAGATTACTGCTCCCAATTCATATGGGTAGTCGTCAGATTATTTATGTTTCCGATGCTTCCGGAGAACCCCACAAAACCAGCATTTTTCTAAGACAATGATTATTTATCTCGCTTTGTTTGGTTTGACGAATCCAAATAAACGCTGCTTTGGCTTTGTAGTTATGATACAAGTTTATTTGATAAATGTTATTTATAGTGGTGATGAGCCACTTGTTCCCTGTTTATCACATGAATATGTAAAGTGTCATATATTATTATTATAAATTATAATTGTCAGTACCTATGTCGTAAGTTGTATTGGTTTCATTTCCGTGAATGATGATATTTGTTGCGATGTTCCAAGGTGACGTGTTTATTATGAAGTCTACGGAATGTTGACCGCATTTATTTAGTTTATTTTCAAATTCACAACAGTCGTTGCTATTTATTATCTCTAAAATAGGTTGTACTCCACATAGATATTAATTTAGAAGTACAGACCTACTTTTAACTGCTTTGCGTACTCTTAAGTAGTTGACACAGTTTGCTTTACGGTTGGACACTTCTATGGAACACTCCTATTAAGCTTTACGTCTTTACTCAACTTTCTACAAAGTAGAACTCATTTGGATAGTTTCATCTACCACGTTTTAAAATTTTTATTAGCTGGAGGACTTTTTTTTTTGTAAAATACTTGATAGGAGTTAAATCACGGTAGGACCATTATTTACTTGCAATTAAACTGAACCATGTTTTAAATGTGTTCTCAACATAGATTAACAAAAACGTTCCTGAACTAGGAATACTCTCCTAGAGTTACTCAAAACGAGCGGAAGAAAATACAAGTTCTTTCTGCAGAAGTTTTATTTGAAAGAAAAAGAAAAGAAAGAAAGAGCTATTTGAGTGTTCCTCGAAATTCAGAGACAGTACATGTATCATGGATGTTATTGTCCACCGTCACTGTCGCTTACGGGCTACGGGTGACCCCATTCACCACACTCTTTCCCCCAAAGCACAGGGTGTTGGGTGTTGTGACCTATATACGAACGAACCGATGTGGAAGGACGTAATCACGAATACTGCTAATGACGATGACATTTTTATTCTATGAAAGCGGTGAATAAAGTCGTTTTTCTTGCAATGTGTTCGCCGTATTCATATAATTAATACAAGAGATCCCCCATCCCGCCGCTTGAACTCATTTATCATCACTTGGCGGGCTTTCGTGCCCGATCCCTTACTATTCTTTTCGTTGACACAATCAATCACCTTTCAATCAGTAGTTTACTTAACCGCAGGGAAAGGGTCGATTTTTCTGTGTTGTGTCTGTAACCTGTAACCCAATCGGCGGTGATTGATTACGTCCTATTGCTAAAAGTATTTAACAAGAAAATATTTGCTAGTGGCAATAATATTTACAACAAGGATTTTATTATCTTTTTTATCCTAAGATAAAATCAATTGAACCCCATAATTGTACGGGAAGGCTGATGTTGTGATAAATCGTGGAGTTGAAGTCAAGTGTCACAAGCAGTTGAGTGCACATAAGTGTTGGTAGTGTTATGTGTTGAGTTGTGCACGGGTTCGCGAGCTGTGGTGGCGGGCCGGTAGCGAGCGCATGCAGGGGCGCGCGGGCGCAGGCCCGGGCGGGCTCCGCTCAAACCCGCGCGCCCTCCCTCCGCCAGTCTTACCACCACCGCCGCAGTTCGCCACTGAGCAAGACGAGATGCCTGCCAATCAAATTGCACAGGTTCGAACCATTACACAAATACCAATAGACGATAAGATCGCAAGAAGTAATGCCATGGGTGACTAATGGCATAACTTCCTTGTTCTTCGTAAGTTTTTGTTGCCGAAGTTTTAATGAGGTATACCATTTAATTGATCGCTAGAATCCCAGCAGAATGTGGCAGGTTGCATTGCGTATAAAAGGCGAGATTGATGATTGAAAGGGCGAGGGCTGAACCGAGGTGGTACTCTATTATACGGTTTTTTTTGTTTGTTTGCATCGACCTCATTTGTTTGCTGAACCAATTTCAAATTAATGAAACGCTGCTTTCTAAAATTGTGGACAAACAATTTAATCTGTTAAACAATATCTGGTACTTACATACGCTACACTGGTATGTCTTGGAGTTTGAACGTCACTTGCGTATTAATGTGGCCAGTATTAAGAGCAATTGAACCGGATTGGTTTGCATTGTAGTGGATATGAGAGCGGAAATTGGATTTTCGCTCCCCCCTCTTACATGTATGTATACATATGTTCATATGTTGTTCTACTTGTTATATTTTACCTTGGGGTATTTCGCCATGATCCTACATGGGTGGGAAAGAATAATAAAATCACAGTTACAGTTGTAACTGCAATATTAATGATCATAATAAATTGGTCATTTGGTTTAATTGGTTAAGTTTTGATTCTAAGAGAAAGAGAAGACCAAATAACAGTAGTTATAGATGATATCTGTAGCTACCAGCTGCAGATAGCTGTAGCTACCCACCCATACAAAAAGCATGCTTCGCGGTCCCCAAGTAAGTTGGGATTAAGGTATTAGCGTGATGAGAGTGAATTTTAAAGAAAATTGTAATGATTTTGATAAACTTAAACCAAAAATTAAGTATCAACATATTTTCGAGTCCTAAAAGTTTTCTGTCTTCAATCAATAAATGTAAATTATACTTCTTATTCTATGATATAATGATGTCTACGTTCGGTTCAAACTTTGTATAGTGTTTCCCCCCTTTAAAAATGACCGGAAGGACCAAATGTGAACTCATTCGCATTGTAATTTAATGAATGAAATCCCTCTTGATGATAGATGCTTCCGCTTGGGTTGAAGAGTTAATTAATGGACATATTTGGCCCTTTTGTCCTATCCCAAATCATTTTATAACAGCGTTCTTTTCAAAGACGGGGTCGTTTAATGTACGTTGGAATGATTGAGCCCAACACAACACAACATACTGGACGAAGTATAGGTACTATTGCTGGCTACAAGAATCATCATTTCAGCCGATAGACGTCCACTGCTGGACATAGGCCTCCCCGAAATGTCGCCACAACGAACGATCCTGTGCGTCTCGCATCCATCGGATTCCCGCAACCTTCACCAGGTCATCGGTCCACCTTGTAGGGGGCCTTCCAACACTGCGTCTTCCGGTACGCGGTCGCCACTCCAGAACCTTTCGGCCCCAACGGCCATCCGTTCTGCGAGCAATGTGCCCTGCCCATTGCCACTTTAGTTTGGCGATTCTTCGTGCTATGTCGGCAACCTTGGTTCTCCTGCGGATGTCTTCATTTCTGATTTGATCACGCAAGGAAACTCCGAGCATAGCCCTTTCCATTGCCCTTTGGGTGACTTTGAGCCTTCTGATGAGGCCCATTGTGAGCGTCCACGTTTCGGAACCATATGTCATCACTGGCAACACGCACTGGACTTTCGTCTTGAGACACTGTGGTATATTGGATGAGAAGATACCGCGCAGCTTCCCGAACGCTGCCCAGCCGAGTCGGATTCGACGGTTGACCTCTTTCTCGAAATTAGATCTACCCAACTGGACTGTCTGTCCAAGGTAGACGTAATCGTCTACAACTAGTCAGAGTGCAGAGTCTCCGATCTTGATCGGAGTGGGTGCTACATGGTTACTCGTATTTACAATGACTTTGGTTTTGTCCATGTTCATTTTAAGACCCACTCTTTCGGAAGCTCTACTGAGGTCATTGAGCATTGTGCTGAGCTCTTCCGTAGTCTCAGCCATGACTACTATATCGTCGGCAAACCGAAGATGAGTGATGTACTCGCCATTGACATTAATGCCCAATCCACTCCAGTCCAGAACCTTGAAGACATCCTCCATTGCGGCCGTGAACAGTTTCGGAGAAATGACGTTTCCCTGCCTCACACCCCGCTGCAGGAGGATAGGTTTCGAGGTCTGGTCCTGCAGTCTGACTGACATAGTGGCGTTTTCGTACAAACACTTCAGCACCTCGATGTACCGATAGTCAATCTGGCACCGTTGTAGAGACTGCAGCACAGCCCAAGTCTCGATCGAATCAAAGGCTTTCTCGTAATCCACAAACGCTAAGCAGAGAGGCAGATTATACTCTTCGGTCTTCTGTATAACCTGCCGTAGCGTGTGTATGTGGTCTATGGTGCTAAAGCCTTTTCGGAATCCGGCTTGTTCGGGAGGCTGGAAGTCGTCGAACCTGCGCGCGAGACGGTTCGTGATGACTCTGGAAAACAGCTTGTAGACATGGCTCAGAAGTGAGATGGGCCTATAATTCTTGAGCAGGGCCTTGTCGCCCTTCATAAAGAAGAGTACCACCACACTTCCGCTCCATGCCTGTGGTGTTTTTCCCTCGAATATGACGGAATCAAACAGCTTCTGAAGGGCCTTAAGGATCGGTTTACCACCCGCTTTCAGGAGTTCGGCTGTAATTCCGTCATCACCCGGTGCCTTGTTGTTATTAAGCTGCTTCAGAGCCATCCTAATCTCGTACAGGCTGACGTCCAGGATATCTTCGGTATAGTGTCGGGTCAACTTAGCTCTTGGGTCGTTTGCTAGATTCGTAGTGGGTTTTATGACGTGTATGTAACTGTCCATAAAAAGCCTCGATCTCTCCCAGAAGCTCCGATTTGGCGGATATGACTCTGCCATCTTCGGTCTTCAGTTTCGTGAGCTGGCTCTGCCCAATAGACAGATCTCTTGCAAACACCTTAGAGCCCTTATTTCGCTCAATCGCGTCTTTAATTTTTCCAGTATTAAAGTGACGGAGATCGCGTTTCAAGGACTTAGAGATCCGTTTATTAAGCAGCCGATATGTGCACGCATCGTCTGAAGACTACAGAATCATCCCACGCCTTTCCTTCATAAGCTGGAGAGTTCGATCTGTGAGCCTCTTGCTCTTATTTGTACGAGTCTTATAGAATTTAGACCCGACCGACCGTATGGACAGTTTCCACGAACCCATCGTTGTATTCGTCCACAGAGCTTCCTAGGCATTCGAAACGATTTTGAAGTTCGAGCTGAAAGCTCTCGGAGTTTTGGATCTGGATCTGTGCAGGACGGAGCGTAGACTTCATCAGTCGAGATCTTTCAAGCTTGACATTGATATTCAATGTGCCTCTTACCATGCGGTGATCACTTCCGGTTTTCACCGCATTGATCACAGAGACATCATTGAATATTTGCTTCTTCGTCGACATGATGAAGTCAATCTCATTTTTTGTTACACCATCAGGGCTTTGCCAGGTCCACTTCCTATGCTCACGCTTTCTGAAGAAGGAGTTCATCATGTAGAGGCCCTCCCTCTCCATAAAGCTGGCCAGTAGGTGTCCCCGGTGGTTCCTACGTCCAAATCCAAATTGCCCCACTCGCAGCTCGTCACCGTCTCGTTTGCCCAGTTTCGCATTAAAGTCCCCCATGACCACGGTGAAGTGAGTCAGAGGATGTCAGTCAGTATGAGGATGTATCCAGAGCCATACATGGTTATAAACCATGTATGGCTCTGGATACATCCTCATACATGGTCTCTACTTCGTCATCGGGGTGTGTCGAGGTCGGAGCGTAAACCTGTATGACCTTCAGCGAATATCTTGATGATATTCTGTGTATAAGGTACGCCACCCTGGTCGACACGCTCTCGATCTTCACCACATTGTTCACAAGGGACCTGTGGACGATAAACCCGACACCACCTTGGGACTGCTACAAGAATAAGTAGTTATATTTAAACTACATTAGAGTTTTCTATAACTTTAATAAAAAAATAGTAATCTATAAATCAGTCTAGCCAATGTGGCATTCAATGGTTGTAAGAATAGCTAACTATAGGAAAACTTTGCATTCAGTAGACAAAAATGGAAGAGGGGAGTAAAAGTGCGCCGGTGTCGTATGCAATATGTACTTAGCTTTAAAACTCTTGAGGCAATAGAGGAGCTATAAGGAGCGCGCGTGAAGTGTGCTCGGGGAGTCCGAGAGGCGGATCGTCGCCGTCTCTAACAGCTGATGGCGGTCCCCGCGGCCCTGAGCGCCGCCGTCGGGGACTGCGATCGATGACCGCACCCCGCGCGCCCCCCTCACCTCTAGACACAGTCGGACGGGTGCGTCTCACTTTCCCGCTTTTCTTTCCTTCAAATACATACATGTACCTACCTATTTTGACGCACACCCACCACGCCGCGTGTTTTGACTTCTATTTATTGCGTCTCATTTGAGCACACCTCGTGAGTAATTGTTGCGGCGATATTTTTCTGATGACTAACCGACTATTTGATTAGTTTTATTACAGAGGTTCGTTTTCCATTCTTTTATTAGTTAATGTAAAGTTTCATGCGTTCCATGAATCGTAACGTAATCTTCAATTACTACATTAATTAAATTTAAAAAAATTTATAGTCGTTTTGTTGTTTTTCTATACAATTTATTTGTTATTCTTGAGTTATTGCATTGCTTAAAACACGTTTAAGATACGAGTAAATAGGAGAAAGAAGAAGCTACTCTTTTCCCCAAAATAGAAATGTGAGTCTTAGTCGCGATACATTAGTTGTCTCTGGGGGATCGTCTTTTACCTAAGAGCAAGATAACAAATTAGCAATATAAACGAAAGGCACATCAGTTAGGGTTGGGTGGAGGAAGTATACAATAAAGTAAGTAGAAATTACTGTGTTACTGATACGAGTGTCACTGGGAAAATGTTGTGCGAGTTTTCGGTAAATGTTTAGTTATTGGTAAACTGTGTAATGCACAATATTATTATGTTTTCTTTAAATTAAGGTAGAGAGTGACGGATATTTATTTATTCTTATTACGAAATTAGTTTTTGAAAACAAAATCTTAATATTTTTTGCAGCCACTGTTAACAATATTTTATATTAAAACACATCCTGGGTAGGGTCAAAACTGGTATAAATAATAACTGAATTTTTGGTTACTTATAATATTATAACCTTACATTTTTTTAATAAAAAATTGTACCGAACCCTTCGAATGCGCGTCAAACTCACACTTGATCTTTTTAAAAATTTATTTCAAAGGTAGGTTATGTGTTTTTTAATGAGTATGTTTAGCAAGTATACCGTAATAAAATTACCTGAATCTTACATACCGCCTGTGAAGTGGTAACCAAAATTGAGACCAATTGTTCTTTTATCTTGAATAGAGTTAGCTTCTGAAGTTTTATACGCACCCAATAGGCCTACCTATGTGAAACATAATATTTAGAATTTACTATGGAATATGCATGAATAAAATATTTGTTAACTCACCAGTTTATCAATAAATATGTTACCGCTAATGTGCGTAAATCAGTTAGAGTGCAGATTAACTAGTTAATCTGCAGATTATCTGAATGAGTTCGTTAAAGTGAAAAAAAAATGTTTAAGAGCGGCCAACCCGAGATACATTTCCATACAAACGCTCTTACGTGATTATGACTACACATCTTTGTCTAGATATTACGGAAATACAGATATCTTGAGGATATTGTCTAGGCTTCTATTGAAATCAAATCATTTTGTGTAAGAGTAATGCAGTAAAGACCTTCGAAAATCTGCTATTTTATGTGAATTTTGACCCTTCATAATGTACTCATAAATTAATAAAATAAAGTAAATATGACCATAGAAGCCTTTTTTTTACATTTAATCAAGATTCTGAATAAGTTCTTACCTATAACAACTAGATAATCTGCAGACTTTCTGAGTAATCAGCAGACGGCCAAGCTTACGGTTAAGTTATAAAACAGGCTCTTTGTTTGACTAAAACATGGAAATTCGTTGTAATTATTAAATTTCTAATAATAATCTAAAGTTTGATAACATATTTATTTTAGGGCACTCCGACACGGCCAGCGGAGCTCTCGCCTTAGCCTTGGTGGTTTTTTTTTATAACCACATAGAAGTAAAGTGGAGATAATTTGCAACGTTATATAAGTGAAATTTCAAACTTTAACGGATTGTACACAGTAATGCGCATATTAACGAATGCCATATTTTAACGGTAAAAATATACAAAAATAGAATAAAAATTGTGAAAACAATATCTTAATGGTCGGAAAGCAAACTAAATATAACAATTTTAAACAAATGTATCAGTCTCTCTCACCAAGACGCCGTTTTCTATGACGGCTGTCATGGCCTTTGATGTCAAAGACCATGTCGAACTTCTCTTTCATAATAGCAGCTTTGAAGCTTTATAACTTCGTAGTTAATGAATATATTTTTTTTTTTCATATTGTATATCAGAGTTATAAAGTATTTAATTTTGCGAATAAAAGATTACATGCATGTTCCCTATTGAATAGATCTAGATAGCAACCAATCAGACTGGTGTCACCCCGACTATGCTGGGGTCGACATCCAATCCGAAATGCCGAATGCAGCTATACCAGTATTTTACATGGATATAGACCTGTACCATGACGTTTATAGTAAGATTGTTTCAATCTTATTTCCAGTGTGGGTAAGAGATGGCACTAGACAATCTGTATAGCTCTGTCTCTTACCCACACTGAAATAAGAATGAAACAATCTTACTTTGAACGTCATGGTAACCCCTCTGATTGACTGACTGCTTATCTGACCTCCACAACCCAGTAAACTGGGTAACACCCTTTGGCAAGTCTGGTGGCAAATTATCTGGCTTCTGATTACCTGTGACTGTCAAAAATCTACAAATGAAACCCGGGACCTTAGACTAATGATTATGAGTTTCAGTATGAAATGGATCAATCTTTATTTCTTAAAAGAACATTAACATCCATTACCCGAAGAATCGAAGGCAAATTGCTCGCAGAACAAATGGTCGATTTTTTTTTTTTTTTTTTAATTCTTGATAGGTTTGCGCTTGACCGCTAACTCACCTGATGGAAAGCGACGATGCGGTCGACGATGGAGCGCGCTTACCTAGAAGTAACCTATTCACTCTTGACTTAAAGATTCCCGGGTTGTAGCCATGGGTCCGAACTCCGAACTATTCTGGAGTGGCGACCGCGTACCGGAAGATGCAGCGCTGGAAGGTCTCCCACAAGGTGGACCGATGACCTGGTGATTGTCGCGAAATCCGGTGGACGCGAGACGCACAGGACCGGTCGTTGTGGTAACACTTGGTGAGACCTATGTCCAAAAGTGAACATCTTTCGTCTGAAATGATCATGAAGACACTAAAACAATATAAAATACACAGAGATAATACAGTTTATGTACATAGGCGAACTTAACTCACTGTTTATTTTACCCAGGAAATGAGGAACAGAGAAACATTTAAAATAACTCTACTAAAAGACCCAACCACGGCAAGCTTTGCATAGCTTTGAAATAGCTTTGACTCGAATGGCTGTTATGTTACGACGAGCTCCTCAATACATTACCCAATATAACGTTAACCTTACTCTTAGAAATCAAAATAAAACGCATCCTTTTTTGTTTTTGATAGAAAGTTATCAAAGAAGTCTCACTTTTGGTGAATCGAGAAGGAGTGTCAGACTGTTAGTGACTAAAACCCGCATTGGTTCCTTCAGGTACCCTTTGTGCTTCAGAGACACGGTAACTCTTACGAACAATCCCGCGGCAAATAGGACGCGTCCGGTTGTTAGGCTCGCTACCTATCATCTTGCTGACTGTATTTTTACCATAGCCTGACTACGGTATGAGCTGTAGAAGATGAAGAAGTTAAATAATTACAATCCTATAAATATTTCCGCAGAAGTAATTTCTAAAATGACATTAGTGTTGAGTTTTAAGGGTGCTCTAATTGGTCATTCTTCCATACAAGCGTAGTAGATATAGCTAAACTATAATTTCAAAACAAGTATTGATATCAAAAATAAAAAAATATAGAAGTTTGAGCGTCGAAATTTTCATATTTCGATACTAATTTTGCACATGGTGTTGGATGCTAGTGCACCCGTAAAACTTTAACCGCCTACGTCGGATATTTCCGACAAACACTCTCGCGTTTATTCCACCAGGGTCGCACATCCACGACCAAATACTCCATCTCATCAGCTCTTCTGCCACCTATGTGGATTGAAGAGCTATACGATATGGAGTACCCAGTCGCAAACACACAACCCTGAATAGGACACGAAAACACTAGTCTGACCAATCCAACGTGGGCGATTAAAGAGTTAAAGCTAATGTTAAGAGTATAGACTCTTAACATTAGCTTTGTAACAAATGGTTGTATTAAAAAAATAAATAAAAAAGAAGGATTATAAATAAGAATTGGTTTTTCTAAAATTTGATAATTCTCAATTCAAATACGTATGTATATACAACCATATCCATTATCGCTTCAGGTGATCGCCCTGATATGTGGGTTGTTGGTGGTAATTCTGATGGTGCTGGGGCTGGCGTCGGCAGACTGGCTGATGGCGGCGGGGTGGCGACAGGGCCTCTTCATGCATTGTATAGACCCTGAAGCACCCACACCGCTGCCCTTCGACATCACTGCACAGCCCGGTTGCTATGCTGCAAGACCCGCGCCTTATATCAAGTGAGTAATTATTGTGGTACATACCTAATTGTTAAGAGTCTCAATACTAAACCCCCTATTGCAAAAAGAAACATAAATAGAATAAATATTAAAAAAAAAAACATATTTTTCGTGTAGGTGGTCTGCGAATCTTCATTCTGTGCAAGGCGGTCAAAGTGATGCGCACATTGAGTCAAAATACCATGGTAGTTTTTGTCTTTTGAATAGCCAAGCTGAAGTGGAGCTAGACATAATTGTCGCATGACGGATTCATGGTCTAAGACCACCACAACGTGGTTCTTAAAAATGGCAAACTCAAGCGTAGAAGGACGAACTGTGGGAGGCAGGATAGGTTGATATTGACCTTGGAAGGATATAGCATAATCATACATAATCATAGCATAGCATAATCAGCATTATAATGTCTCCACTGCTGGGACTTAATCCTCGTCTCTAAGAGAGGGACTGGCTGTAATCCACCACGCGGACCCAGTGCGGGTTGGTAGATGTCAGAAGTCTTCGAATTTTTGGTTCTAGGACATCCTGGTTTCCTTACGAAGTTTTCCTTCACCGTTTTGAGAACAGAGGTGATGAAATAAATTAGGTACATAAAATAATGCGCCTGGCTGGGTTTGGACCCGCGACCTACAACTCGTAAGTCGGGAACGTTACCACTCGGCCACTACTGCTCGCTAAGGATCTACGTGAGTGGAAAAAGGAAGGGGAGCCATTTGTCTTGCAGTTTGACAATACTAGTTGAATTATGTATTACTATTGATCTGATATAAGAAAGAAAGGTTGTAATGGTATATATTACTCGTATGTACCCCACATTAAATCACAGATGAGGTAGATAATCCTTTGGGCGTAGAACTTTAGTATCAATAGTGTTAATCTAAGGATCCGCGCTGACGATCCGAAAACTGCTTTTATCCATCTTGCTAAGTATCCTGCTATCTTTACTTAAAGTTTGTAATCCGCTAGCGAACACATCAAGGGGTGCCACAGCTTATTTTAGGAAAAAAGTACTAGCACAGTATTAAAAAATATAGGCAGTACTTTTGGAAAATTCAGCCAAAAAATAATTACACATTTATTTTTAGTATAGTTTTTATTTTTCTTTAGAGATTTTAGATTTATATTTATTTAAGATCATAGTATTATCTTAGATCTCTTTCATATTTCTTTGCTTCTATTTGGGAGGCGTGTGTAAACTAAAATCACAAACTTAACAAAAGCCTTATTGTTAAACCAATGGTGATGGCGGTCAATGGTCAATGGACTAAGCCTATCGTAATGTGTTTGGATTTACAAGTGTTTGTTTGGAAGCAAGCTCGAAAATTCTTGCTCTCTGCTTCGAAACCTTCCGTACAGAATTAGGAGTCAAGCTGTGGTGTGGTGAGAATGCAGGACGCTAGAGTGAGCGCAGCGAGATCGAACTCTTTGACTGCACCCCTGATTGCGTTTTACTAACGGGATTTTAAAGTAAAAAGATCGTAACTTGAATGAGCGACGAAAATAAAATATTTTGCTTACTACCTATTTTATTTTTCTATAAATTTACTAGGTGTTAAATTAACTTATCGAGTTCGAAACACTATATTGCGCTCCAAAACCAGTATTGTTGATGAGGCTCAAAAGGATGCCCAACTGAAATGGGACTCGACAGAACATGTCTGCCGCATGCCAGACAAACTGTGGGCTAAAATAGCACAAAGTCGGTGCCCTGAAACAGTGCGACGGGGTTGCGGCAGACCACTAAAGAAATGGCGAGACGAATTAGACAGATTCCCCCAGGACTGGCAAGAGGAAGCGCGGGCCCCGAAAGATGGAAGGAGTGGAGAAAGGCCTTTGTCCAGGACAGAACAGGCTAACAAAAAAAAAGTACATTTGACTAAAATATAGTGCGATACAATATAGTGTAGTACGGGTAGCAACCCTAAACATCCTACTTTAGTTTAATGTTTAATCTCCTAACGCTCCTAGTTTGGGTTCGAGTCGCAGTCTAATGATTATGACAAGGGTTTGAAATATTTGATTATTGCCAACCCAAAATACGGAGTAATAAAACGGCGATAATATTGTGTCTAAAAAAAAATAATGGAGTCGGATTCGGCTCCATCAATATGCCGTGTTGACGGTCAATTGAGTTATTATTGATTTTACGTTTGGGACATAAAGACTAAAGTTAAAAGTAATAACATTAATTTTGACAAACATTTTTAACGATCGAAATATATAATTCTTAATCCTGTCGTTTATGACTTGATGGCAGGCGATGCCGAGCAGTTTTTATTATAAATAAACATTATTCAATCCAAACAGAAAGGATTTTATTTAAGTATTTATGGGGTCGACCAATTCCTTTCAATGTTAAAATAAGATACTTTCTTAAGGTGGATGCACCAGGGTAACCCGCGAACTTTGATTAGGTATATACTTGTCCGCGAAATACAAATTTTCTTTAGCTGTTTGCATTTTGCAGCTCAGTGTCAAGTTGTATATTGATTAAAATATGATTTGCGACCGTATCACGTATTTATTTAATTGTAATTAAAATCATCAATACAACCCTCTCAGTTCATTTTACCTTAATAATAATATTCTTTATTTTTAGTAACAAGACTCATTTAGTGTTAGTAAAAATAAAACAAACTTACTACTATGTTAGTGACACAAATACAACTACAAATTACATTCACACGCACAATAAAACAATCATTGCTTCAGCACCCCAGCTGAGATACTGGAGCAATGATTTAGAATACAGCAGTCCAGTCTGTCAGCAATCGTGCTCAGGATGCCGCTGGGACTGGCTCGCACCCTGCGCACCAGGGATGATGCACATCTTTTACGCATAAATGCATAAAAGCAATCAACTCGCATTTCAGCAAACATCCCTGATGCGCTACAGAAGCGAGGCAGCCCCATCAACACCCTGAAAGCATTATTATACTGCACGCGAAGGGCACTGTATGATTTTTGCGTAAAAAAAATGATTTGAATGTCTATTTCATAAAAAAAATCATACTACCTAACACCTACTTACAAAATACAAAAAACGTAAGAAAAAATAAATTCTTTGAGCGTCCCTTTATCTTCATAGGGACGCTCCAAGAAATTTAATATTTTAAATCCTAAATGTAACTTTATTTAGTGTGGTCACACAATGGCTTTTAAAACTTTTTGTTGGGTAGGTACGTGTTCTTATATGAAAAAAATATTATGGTTAATTTTACTTCAATATTTTCTTTTTTTTTGTGTAAATGTACATAACCTAAAAACTACTAGCATTTTTTTCTTTATGAGGTTAATTGAAAATCTACTTTAGTTAGTAGAGGTCTTATACTTCGTAGTTGAAGGAATGCACAACTTTAAAACTCTATTTAGTATTTTATTTTTTATTTTATTAATATGGCACACCCACAATTTGTTCACAAAATAAGATTCTAGATTGAGTGTTCAGAGTATGGTTCCGTGTAAACAAATCAATTAAAGGCATGCACATCATTCACAGTGGTTGATTAAAATTACAAAATCACACATCTTAATCTTAATATATAAAAAATAAATTAAAAGATATGAATCAATTATATTAAAAATTACAATAATTCAAATGTCAATATTAGTAACAAATAAAAAAAAAAAATGATTAGAAAAGATAAAAGATCGAATAAAATACAAATTAAAACAATAAATTATAAAGGGAATACAATTATTATAGTAAATTAGTTAGATCAATGTAGACATACATATCTATATTCGTCTATTTAAATATCAAATAGAATAAATGTCATTCGAAATCAGGGTGGGCTAAACTACGGATCAATCAGGTTGATTTTCGACTTGAACTGAGCCAAAGATGATGTCAACATCCCCGTTGTTACAACAGACCTTATCGTACGTGGTCACGAACTATTTAAAGGAGCAGATCGCCCGAGATTGGTGCGAGAACTTCTGCTTGAAAAAGTGCTATGTGTTCTCACTGTTCTTACAATGCCTCGACGAGGTACGTCAAGGTTAATTTGTTGAAGCAGATTTTGAACAAGAAAATCAAATATGCTAGGGTTCGACGATTTTGTAAAGATGAAAATCTGAAGTGACCCATACGCTGCGTGTAGCCAGCGCTGTAGGGACAAAGGTGATCTTTATAACGCAGGTACCGTGTAAAGTTCTGTTGGATTATTTCAATATATTTATACCTTACATATTCTGATCAATTGACAGTCCTCTGCCGAAATATGTCGCCTTTTGAATTAAACAGTATACATATATCTAAGTAAAATATTTGTATTATTATATTTGTTAAAATCGGCACATACGTCAGTGACGAGTGTGGAATGGCATACGGAGTACCACAAGGCTCCATCTTGGGGCCTACACTTTTTCTAGTGTATGTCAACAGCAGCCTATGTGATTTAGCGCCCCCAAACTGTTCTATCTATACATACGCAGATGATACGGTCCTTCTGGTACATGCTGAAAGTTGAGGCGAAAAATTGAAAAAGTAGATACATCGAAACTTCGGAGTCATAGTTATTTTAAAAGAAAACAAATATTTTATAAATAAAATCTTTGTTCTCAAAAGTGACAAAAGGTAAGGTGTTTGAGTGACAAAAGTATTTAAACAAAAAACTTTTTTACAAAAAAAAATAAATAATCGACTTCACTAAAAAAAAACACTAAAAGGATCAAAATAACTTTAATTTCGGAAGTCGGTGTTAAATAAGAAACAAACAATACCGAGAAACACCGACTTCCGAAATTAAAGTTATTTTGATCCTTTTAGTGTTTTTTTTTAGTGAAGTCGGTTATTTTTTTTTTGTAAAAAAGTTTTTTGTTTAAATACTTTTGTCACTCAAACACCTTACCTTTTGTCACTTTTGAGAACAAAGATTTTATTTATAAAATATTTGTTTTCTTTTAAAATAACTATGACTCCGAAGTTTCGATGTATCTACTTTTTCAATTTTTAGAGAGCCCTGACACCCATAATACAAGTTCAATCTTAGCTTGGCTGTCAGATGTGTATAACTCTGTGATAACTTACAATTGATCGAAATATATAATTCTTAATCCTGTCGTTTATGACTTGATGGCAGGCGATGCCGAGCAGTTTTTATTATAAATAAACATTATTCAATCCAAACAGAAAGGATTTTATTTAAGTATTTATGGGGTCGACCAATTCCTTTCAATGTTAAAATAAGATACTTTCTCAAGGTGGATGCACCAGGGTAACCCGCGAACTTTGATTACCTATATACTTGTCCGCGAAATACAAATTTTCTTTAGCTGTTTGCATTTTGCAGCTCAGTGTCAAGTTGTATATTGATTAAAATATGATTTGCGACCGTAACACATATTTATTTAATTGTAATTAAAATCATCAATACAACCCTCTCAGTTCATTTTACCTTAATAATAATATTCTTTATTTTTAGTAACAAGACTCATTTAGTGTTAGTAAAAATTAAACAAACTTACTACTATGTTAGTGACACAAATACAACTACAAATTACATTCACACGCACAATAAAACAATCATTGCTTCAGCACCCCAGCTGAGATACTGGAGCAATGATTTAGAATTTAGAATACAGCAGTCCAGTCTGTCAGCAATCATGCTCAGGATGCCGCTGGGACTGGCTCGCACCCTGCGCACCAGGGATGATGCACATCTTTTACGCATTAATGCATAAAAGCAATCAACTCGCATTTCCGCAAACATCCCTGATGCGCTACAGAAGCGAGGCAGCCCCATCAACACCCTGAAAGCATTATTATACTGCACGCGAAGGGCACTGTATGATTTTTGCGTAAAAAAGAATGATTTGAATGTCTATTTCATAAAAAAAATCATACAACCTAACACCTACTTACAAAATACAAAAAACGTAAGAAAAAATAAATTCTTTGAGCGTCCCTTTATCTTCATAGGGACGCTCCAAGAAATTTAATATTTTAAATCCTAAATGTAACTTTATTTAGTGTGGTCACACAATGGCTTTTAAAACTTTTTGTTGGGTAGGTACGTGTTCTTATATGAAAAAAATATTATGGTTAATTTTACTTCAATATTTTCTTTTTTTTTGTGTAAATGTACATAACCTAAAAACTACTAGCATTTTTTTCTTTATGAGGTTAATTGAAAATCTACTTTAGTTAGTAGAGGTCTTATACTTCGTAGTTGAAGGAATGCACAACTAAAACTCTATTTAGTATTTTATTTTTTATTTTATTAATATGGCACACCCACAATTTGTTCACAAAATAAGATTCTAGATTGAGTGTTCAGAGTATGGTTCCGTGTAAACAAATCAATTAAAGGCATGCACATCATTCACAGTGGTTGATTAAAATTACAAAATCACACATCTTAATCTTAATATATAAAAAATAAATTAAAAGATATGAATCAATTATATTAAAAATTACAATAATTCAAATGTCA
Source organism: Mythimna impura (assembly GCA_905147345.3). Lineage (NCBI taxonomy): Eukaryota > Metazoa > Arthropoda > Insecta > Lepidoptera > Noctuidae > Mythimna > Mythimna impura. The sequence continues at coordinate 16,690,832 of LR990353.1, read as the reverse complement.
ATATTAGTAACAAATTAAAAAAAAAAAATGATTAGAAAAGATAAAAGATCGAATAAAATACAAATTAAAACAATAAATTATAAAGGGAATACAATAGTAAATTAGTTAGATCAATGTAGACATACATATCTATATTCGTCTATTTAAATATCAAATAGAATAAATGTCATTCGAAATCAGGGTGGGCTAAACTACGGATCAATCAGGTTGATTTTCGACTTGAACTGAGCCAAAGATGATGTCAACATCCCCGTTGTTACAACAGACCTTATCGTACGTGGTCACGAACTATTTAAAGGAGCAGATCGCCCGAGATTGGTGCGAGAATTTCTGCTTGAAAAAGTGCTATGTGTTCTCACTGTCCTTACAATGCCTCGACGAGGTACGTCAAGGTTAATTTGTTGAAGCAGATTTTGAACAAGAAAATCAAATATGCTAGGGTTCGACGATTTTGTAAAGATGAAAATCTGAAGTGACCCATACGCTGCGTGTAGCCAGCGCTGTAGGGACAAAGGTGATCTTTATAACGCAGGTACCGTGTAAAGTTCTGTTGGATTATTTCAATATATTTATACCTTACATATTCTGATCAATTGACAGTCCTCTGCCGAAATATGTCGCCTTTTGAATTAAACAGTATACATATATCTAAGTAAAATATTTGTATTATTATATTTGTTAAAATCGGCACATACGTCAGTGACGAGTGTGGAATGGCATACGGAGTACTACAAGGCTCCATCTTGGGGCCTACACTTTTTCTAGTGTATGTCAACAGCAGCCTATGTGATTTAGCGCCCCCAAACTGTTCTATCTATACATACGCAGATGATACGGTCCTTCTGGTACATGCTGAAAGTTGAAGCGAAAAATTGAAAAAGTAGATACATCGAAACTTCGGAGTCATAGTTATTTTAAAAGAAAACAAATATTTTATAAATAAAATCTTTGTTCTCAAAAGTGACAAAAGGTAAGGTGTTTGAGTGACAAAAGTATTTAAACAAAAAACTTTTTTACAAAAAAAAAAAATAACCGACTTCACTAAAAAAAACACTAAAAGGATCAAAATAACTTTAATTTCGGAAGTCGGTGTTAAATAAGAAACAAACAATACCGAGAAACACTGACTCCTACTCCTCCTCCTATTAAAAGCACACTTTTCTTCTGTAACAGTAAACAAGTTTCTTGTTGCTGAAATTGGTAAAACTTACCTGCCTTACAGGTTCTTTGTACTTTTGTGTGCATAAAGAATTAAACTAATTGTTATAATTCATCATAATATGTGCGTATATTAAGCTATCAAAGAAACTTCTGTATTCTGTAAACTCGTATGAGTCCTTCACTTCTCCTTTTGTTAGTACTTGAACATTAGTGTGGATTTTTCTAGTTTTAAAGATTTCTTGTGTTTTAGTAAAAAAATGTCTAATAAATAAAACGTACCCCACAGAGCGGCGGCGGGGCTGTGCGTGGCGACCCTGGCGGCGGACGTGTGCGGCGCGCTGCTGACCGGGCTCGGCCTGCGCTCCGCCGACCACCGCACTAAGTTCCGCTACTATCGGTTCGCCGTGCTCGCCATGTCACTAGCCCGTAAGTATTAACAGACACTCTTTTTAATCATGATGAGTATTGCAAATTTTATCTATATATGTATGTATTTAGAAATATATAAGTATGTTTACCAGTTGTCTAGTACCCATAACACAAGCTCTGCTTAGCTTGGGACTAGACGGCGTTGTGTGAAAATATCTCGGTTACGTAATTTTTGCCGTTACTATTATGTGAGAACAATGTAAATGAAGCAAAAGAAAACTAAATATAGAACCACAGGCTGCTAAGAGATGACCAGTCTCAACTGACAGCGTCTGTTCACGGAAATGACGCGTATATCAGAAGTCAAAACCACTTAGCTCAACCAGTTTGAAGGGAACCGAATGATCCAACACAACACAACATCTCAAAATGGATGTAAGAACCTTTTCGACCATCTCGGTAGGCACGTGATCGGTCTACGTTTTTTTTTGGGTTCCCCGGTGCTACAAGATTTATGAAGCAGCTGGGTAAATTTTGTTGTAAGAAACTCTGGTAGTGAATTAGACTCCAAAGTTGCCTGGTACTGAGATGCCATTCAAGCTCGTAATTTAAGTAGGCGATGGATGAACTTCACGGGCTATATCTTGGAGGTGATTTACCCCCATTTTCGGTATTGAATCGCACGCTCGCTCGAACTCCCGGGTTTAACCTCGGGAGGTCGAGCAGCATCTGGTCGGTGCCTGTCAGTCCCCCCCATAAGGTACAAGGTAGTTGGACGCCAGAACGAACACATGGCGTCATCATCCGGCAGGTGTATGTACCGTCAATCACACCTTGGTCTGGTCATTCCTACCGTGTCGCTGAGGTCTTGGCAGTCATCAAAATAGTTTGACAACTGCGAATTTAGAGCAGCCACCAGCCACTTGTGCGTTTACCAACGTGGTAAACGTAGTCTAAATTCAGGCGGAATATCCCAATATTCCTACTATTAATTACTGGCTACACTGGATTACTGTAATGTAATCTTTATATTATGACTTGTAAAAATCCCTTATCAATAAACTTAGCGTGATTTAAAAGTAACTGTAATGCATTCACATAAAGTTTAGTTTCCGTTGAAATATCACTTTGAAATTATCTTATTTTACATATCAATAAAATAGATATTTGTGTTTAATAAATTTAAATACCGTAACGTGTATTTGAATAAACTTTGCAATATTTATTTCTCTATATTCTTTATATTACATCTTGTCTTGATTGGTGTTGTATTTTAGTTAATGGTCTATTGTTCAGAAATAGGACGGGCCTGGATTTATGGATCAAGAAAAATAATCAACCCGAATGACATATTATGTGACTTGCAATATAAACCATTTTTCTTTTTTTTTCAGTAATGTGCATTTTAATAGCATTAGTGATCTACCCAGTCTGCTTCGCTGCGGAGTTAAATCTGGGTAAGTAATAATTACTTAAAATTAATAAAAAGATTAGAATGTGTTATAATTATTATAACTCATTCTAAGACAATCTTACTTTGAAAGTCATGGTAACCCCCCAAATCTTTTTATTAACTTTTTCTTTCCTTATCAAAGGGGCTATTTTTAAACGACTTTCAAAATAAAGAGGAGGTTTTCAAATCGTCTGAATATTTTTTTTTTCCTAAGCAGTAATATTTAAATTTTGTAACGGTATGTAGCTCAACTAGAAGCAAAGAAATCTAATAATTTTATCTTTCTAGAAATTGATCAGAGTAAGTATAAGATTTGGGATCTCCCCAACTCCTAATGCTTTCAATGCGTAGTTTTCAATAAACTATTTTTAAAACTGTATTGTTAGTATTGGTACTGATAATGTACCAATGTGAGGTATATTATCAGTACCAATTACAGCAATTCAAAGACCACATTAGTTTCCATAGCAACCATCTTGACGCGGATGACGTTTATACTTAAACATTCATAGACATAGAGGAATGGATTGAGCGTTCAACTGACTATTCTATTCTACTCCACTGTACCCTACTCTACTCTACTGTACCCTACTCTACCCTACCTACCTACTTACTCTACCTGGTAAACAAAACAAAAAAAGAATTATTAAAAATAGTCCAGCCGTTCTTAAGTTATAGCGTGACCAGGAGGAAAAGTGGTTCATTTTTATACAGGGCGCCTCATGGCAGAGTTAGAATTTCAAAATGTAATAAAAAAAAAATACGTATTAGTAAAACTTTTTTTTATTGAAAATCAATCAATGTTAAATGCGGATTTAATTTTTTAAAGAGTACGTCTTCTAGATGTCTTTCATTTCGTAACACGCACTCATGGAATCTGTTCATCGCATTCTGCATAACACGCCTAAGGGTGTTTTTAATATCATGCGGATTTCAAGTTCTGCGTCACGCAAAATGTCTATTGTATGCCGACGACTTGAAACTTTACCTCGAAGTAAACTCCGAATCTGACTGCTTGGCACTACAGCAAGACATTGACGCAATCTACAAGTGGAGTCTAGATAATAAGATGGATTTTAATACCTCTAAATGCTTTGCTATGACCTTTGGTCGAATGCGGCACCCAGTTGAATTCGAATACCATCTCGATAATAATGCCATCATAAAAACAACTGCTATGAAAGACCTGGGAGTCACATTCGACCGAAAGCTCACATTCCACGACCACATGGTTACAGTAGCAAAGCAATCATACCAAAGGTTGGGTTTCGTTTTACGCAATTGCCGTGATTTTCGCACCGCGCACGTCATTAAGATTTTATTCAATGCGCTCGTGCGCAGTAAGTTAGAATCCAGCTCTAGCGTGTGGAACCCGCACCAAAGTTCTTACGCACTTTTACTGGAAAAAGTGCAAAAAGCGTTCCTTAGGTTCCTGTACAAGCGGAAACACGGCTATTATCCATACCTCTATCCGACAAAATTTCTATTGGGTTGCCTCGGATATAACTCACTAGAGGTAAGACGAGCGCGAGATCAGCTCACCATAGCCTGCAAGACGCTCCGTGGCACTATTGACGCGCCTGATCTGCTTACTGTGCTAGCGCGTTTCTTTGTCCCAGACAATTACTGCCGCGGCAAAAAGCACAGAATGTTTGCTGTGCCTCAGTGTCGCACTGTTGCCCGTGCGCAGTCTCCAATACCTCGCACTTTGACTGCACTAAATGATCTCTTGGATTCTTATCCAACAAACGATCTGTTTGCGGATGAATGGAAGATGATTTTATTGGTATGTCAGAAGTACTGTGAGAGGAATTGATAAAAGTACATGTTGTTTTTAACTTAAAGTTTTTGTTTAGTTACTGTAATTGGTTGTTTAACCGTTGTAATTAATTAAATAAATAAATAAATCACGCATGCGGGTTTGCTCCGCATGCAGAAAATTTCAATATGCAATAAAACGCGTCGCGCCATTCCACGCAATACAATAAAAACTTGTATGAAATGGACATTTGGGTTTGCATTTCGTGCGGAGCAAACCCGCATGCGTGATGAAATCCGCGTGTTAAAAACACCGTAAGCATAGCTGGCTCAATTTCACGCACTTCATGACGGATATTTTCCTTAAGCTTGGCTATATTCCTTGGATCTTCAATCTTCCTTTGTTCTTCTTAAGATACCCCCATAGGAAAAAGTCCATGGGGGTCGAATCTGGTGACCGCGGAGGCCATGCAATATCACCAAAGCGCAATATCAACTTCTGAAGTTGTTCCATAGTAGCTCTAACAGTGTGGCAAGTGACTCCATCCTGATTAAACCATGTCCATGAACTATAGGCAGGAGTTTTCGAACCTGGGGTAAATCTACCGCACCCCTCCCCCCCGTGGTGAATAGGAACGGTTTTTTTTAAATATTCTAATTTCAAATTCTAACTCTGCCGTGAGACACCCTGTATATATATATTTAGTTTCTACACATAAGTTTGTGTCGGTATAGCTCAGTTTATTCTTGTCTATTTAATCATTCAGTGTTAAATAAGTGTAATGCGTGTGTACAGGCAATAGGTCGGTGTGGGAGTTCGGGTGGGCGTACGGCGTGGGCTGGGGTGCCGCCATCTTCCTGTTCGGCGCCGTCGTGCTGCTGCTGTGCGACAAGGAGAGCGAGGAACTCTACTACAAGGAGCGGAAAGTGAGTCACTTCTATGCTTAAGTGTTTAGAGTTCAATTTAGCTTGACAGGATTTATTCGTCTGCAAAATGATGTATATATTACTTTTATTTTTAGTTATCTGTATATTAATGAATTAACGAAATGAATGCTTATCTTTACATATGAAACAATAGTAGACATTGCTTCATTGGTATGAATTCACATAGCTGCAAAATCTGCAATGTTTGATTCCGAGTATTTAGTATCTTTAAATGAATCCTTACTTATAAGGCGCATAGTCATAACTAGTGTTGTGGTGCAGGTGGTGAGCGCGGAAGGCGGAGCGCGCCCCTAGGGCCGCGGGCGCCTGCCCGACCTGGTGCCGTGAGGCGCGCGCGGCCGCTAGCGCGCCGCGGCCGCGCCCGCACTCGCCGCGCCCCGTGCGCGCGCGCTGGATCTGAGGCGCGCGCGCTCCGCCCACACGCCTGACGTCGCGGCTACCTACCTCTAGCCGTCACGCACGACCACGAAGCCCCGCTCTCCGTCGACGTCGCACCGGCTCACACCAAAAAGCTTATAGACTCGACTACCGCTATGTTATTGAAGATCATTTTAGTTCCTTGATGAACGGATCTCTCCCTCGTGGGGAGAACCGGTCTTCAGCACAATTTGTCTTTGATTCGTACCGATCATCAATACGTCTGATCTATAAGCTTGTTGGCTTTGCTGGTGGTTAGGGCGTCCTTCGAGTTTAGCGTTACGGCCGCGTCCGGTTGGGATCGGGCGCGGCCGGACATTCGGCGACGGGGAGCGACGTATCGATGCAGTTTTGGACCTATCGCAACAGATGCGACGGTCCCGTTGTTTTTGTTGTTCGAAAATATCATAGTACTTGGGCTGATCAAAATTATAATTATTGTATCGCAGTCAATGCGAGTCGTACTGAATTTTTACTATAATATTAAATATATTATTGTGCAAAGATAATAGCATAAATTGTACTTGTTTTTGGCTATTTCCAGTGTAAGTGCTATGATTCTTTTGTAGATACCTACCCAGTTTGTTTTGATTTAAGTTAGTTCATTTGGTAATTTTATAAGTAATACTTACCTCGGTTGATTATTATTTTGTGGTATTGTGTTGATTCGCAATTTTTATTTTTATTAAACAAAATGAAATTATAAAACAAAAAGATCTGAAAAGGTGACATTAATTTGAATCAACGTATTAAGTGAGAATTGCCTTTTACAAGGATATATTTTGTGATTTATTTTTATTATTTTGACGTTAAGTGTAGATTGATATTTTAGCGGCCGGTTGTCGATCCTCGGCGCACCTCGCTCCCGCAATGGGCGGAACACATTCAGATATCTGTGTGTACTGGCGTACCTCGAATGTAATCCGTTCCAAAGAGCGTTACTTTTATTTATTCGCTTTAATTTATTGATTCGTCCTTAGTTTTGTGTAAATATAGTTTAGTGTGATGTCGTACTTCGCTTCTGTTGCATCTGGGGTGGCGTGTGCAGGCGTGCGTGGTCGGAGACGCTCGGAGGCGCGGCCCCGCCCGGGCAGGCGACCCACTGACTGCTACCAAGAGCTCAATATATCCGTATCGCGTATACAAGCGTCTTTTGTAAAGCGAACAAGTATTTTAGTGTTTAGTGCACGACTAGTGTCAGACAAGTGAATGTGCGTTTCCTCGCGCGAGGACAGCTCTCGGCCGCGTTCCGATGAACCGGCTAATGGCTACAAGCGATCATCGGACTATGACTACTGAGATATTTAAAGGAATTAAATATATGTTTTGATTAAAGTTACCCTTTAGTATGATATACGTCATATTATTGAAAAACTATTTTATTAACGATTATATTATACATAGGAATCATGGCTGTCTATGTACACAGATTCATATACTTGTTTGAGATTAATTTCGATTGTATTAGTGATGTCTAGAATCTCTTATTGATTTTACTATTGTGTAAATCTCATAGTTCGGAATTGAACATTATTTAAAAATTATATTTTCTTAATATTTATGTAAAAGTAGATAATGGAACAATTAATTGATGAATAACTTCGTAATTATTAACTAGCTGTAATATGTGTAAGTGTAATATTTGTGGACATTGTCGTAATGGCAAGCCAAGTGTTGGTCTGACGCTGCGAATCTAAATCTTTGTATTTATTGTGGAATGTTCTTGGTCATGGCTTTAATTTTTCATGTGTATTTACGATCAACGCTATAAATCAGTTTTTTTTTTTTTATAATATCTTCTATTTTCAAATATTATTTATGCAGGTAAAGTTACTAGATAATTACTACAAGGGATAAAATAGGTTCCTTGTAAGATTGGCCTCAGCAACTGTTTATTTATTTTTAGTATTGTTTGTGATAAAAAGCAGCTATTTGTAATGTTGATGTGAGAGGCTTTGCATAAGTCGTGTTTTCATATTTGGGCGCCGAAGCTTACGTGCGCTTTCGATAAAAATTTCAATTTGTATTTCACGTTCACTTGTCGATGAAGCATGATTGTTAATAGTAAAAATAAAATATAAATAATTAACTCTCCAAACTTCCAATAACGGTGTAAGAAACGTAGCTTATCTGAACCTTTCATTCGCCCTTAGTCATTACCTGTTAAGTTACACGGAAATAATATCAGCAATTCTACATAAAAGTATTGAAACTATGAATTATTTTTAACCTGCTGTCCTTAAGGTATAGGATTGTGTAACGCTATTCCGACAAAATACTTATGCCGATGGAATTAAAACAAGTGCGAGTCGGACTCGCGCACTGAGGGTTCCGTACAAACTTACCTATGAAAATAGTTCAATCCCCGAATTGAGTAACGAAGATTTTTTCGAATCGCAAAAGTTTTTTTTTTGTGACTTTACTACAAATTTACAGTTTACAGATTTTTTTCCTATACTTGTGCTATGAGACCTTGCTTCCATGACAAATTTCAGGATTCTAGGTCAACGATAAGTATCCTATGAATTTTGATTCCCTTGAAAGCGTCGAAATACACGTTTTTTGCGACAACGGCCGTATCTTTTTTTTACGTTAACTCAGAAGTTTGATTTTTTCACAGCTTCAGCACACCTGAATAATTTCAACTCGATACCTCCACGCGTTCCCGAGATAAAGGGGCTTGACAGACAGACGGACGGACAACAAAGTGATCCTATAAGGGTTCTGTTTTTTGCCTTTTGAGGTACGGAACCCTAAAAACAACATGGCAGTAATGAATACCAGAATGTAAGGTTGATCTAGTATTTTGTCGACCAAATGAATGTCAGGATAGCGTTCAGTCGAGATAAATTCCATTGAGTTAGTGTTCTGTCGGTCTACTGCAGGTCGGAATAGCGTTCGTCGTGATTTCGTTTGTCGGAATAGCGTGGTACAATCAAGCTCTAGTACCATTACCTGACATTATTTTGACGGGTCTTCGTTTTATGCCACGGTACCTAGTCAAAAATTCTCTCCCGATCTGTCCAAGCAGTATATTTCTACTATCCATAGATTCAGAGATAAATTTAATAAAATCGCCGTTAAGTTTTCTTAATTTCCATTGATTTTCATGTAATTCGACGCTGTTTTTTGTGCGTAACTCAAAATGTGATTTTGTCAGATAACGGCATTATAGCTTGACGATGGCAGAAAACTCTAAGTTTTGGCATTTTTTTCATACATGATCATTTAATTGTTAAACACTAAGCTTTACTTTAGAATTAGATCAGATTTTTTATTTAAGTACAAGGCTAAATTAGATATTAAGTTTTTGAAAAGCAGCCACTGTCGCTGTCATCATTATTAGTCCGTTAAATATGAATAAATCACACTGCCATGTATCTATTAACTTACATTTTCTTTGTAAGTCATATTAATTTTACTATAGTCGTAATGAATAACATTAAATTATTGAATTTCCTAATGTAAGTGTACATTTTACATAGAAATGATAACCCCCTTGTAATTAATTGATATTGAATGACATTAGCTACTTAATTTTATGCACCTAAAACAGTACCTACTTGGACATTGTTTTTCTCTATGTATCATACAAATATTTATATATAAGAAATTTGCAATAGTGTTCTAAGAAATTGTTTACACGAGTGAATCAATTTTGCCCTTAATATTCATCTAAAATGAAATCGTGTTACAATAAAAAAAAAAAAAATAGTTCCAGTTGTCCAAGTGCATCAGTTATAAAAATTCTATTTCCTTAGCCAAAATATGAGTCATATCAAATGAGATTGAATAAAGTAACTAGTAAAAATTGTGAGTATATTATTATCTTCCTGCTTGTTCAGCCGCTTAAAAAAAAATCTTGTACAGTCCAGACAAAACTAATTATGAGAGCCTTTTTTAAAACCCAGAGTGCTTGCTCTATTAAAATTTTTGTTTATATTAATTAAGCCGGTATAAAAGATCCAGAAGGGTCGAAGTGCTCTGGCCTAGGGCCAGCCCCACAACAAGATAAGATAAGCCGGTATAAAAAAATTAAAAATATTTCTTGATCAATGATTAAAATTTTATTTGGTCAATGTTTAACTTAAAATCTACAAAGACAGTTCCTTTAAGTTCTTCAAGTTCAGTTTGGTCGTAAAATGGATCGAGTTAAGCGTGGTAGCACTGCAGGAGTCATTTTACTTCAAGGTGATAAGCAATTAATTTCTTTGACTTTAGGTACCTACTGACCTATTGCGCATACACATAAAAACACATAGGTATTTAATAATAAAAATACATAGGTAGGTAGGTACTATTTTTTTAATTACTACAATACTAAAATGGCGTCAACATACAAGCATATTGGAATACAGAATCTCCACCTTCGGTGGTAAACGGGATATTTTTTCTATACTCATGAGTAAACTTTGTTTTCTTGAAATAGTACACTGTAATCGTTTTGGGATTTACCAAAACCATATCTGTATAAGGATTGAAAAGAGGGATTTCCTTCATTATCTTTTGGAATAAACGGTCAGAAATCTTACTTGTATCAATCATAATTTCTATGCAGGGATAGAAACGAGCCGCTGCACTGTCTTCAATTTCTAATAGTTCACTTTCTGTGAAATAATTCATACGGGAAGTGAAAACATGCCTGTTGTTGTACCTTGGATCGTCCTCTAATGTAATCTTACCAAAATTACATTCCATATCAGATTTAACGTTGTAAAGTTGAAGATATCCACCTTTACCGGAAGACTCGGAGCATTCCACAGTGTCTGTCGTTGTTCGTCCTTTGGTGTAGGTACAAGTGTACGTTCCTCCTGCTGAAACTTCTCCGCCCACTTCGAATGTCTTTTCAAGAAACGAGGCTTTTGTGGAAATCTTTACGCCCCAATTATAACCTTCGACCGATGAATAAGTATCCACTGTAGATACGGTGTGTGTTAATTTGCAGGCGGCGTTGTGACAAGCTACGGATGACAACAATCGTGGACCATAAGTAATGAACGTGCAATTATATGGGGCGTATATGTAGTTGGGCACATTGGGAGCGCACTCAGCCCTTATAGGCACCCCATGGAATTTGTGGTCCAAATAAGTTTTCTCCAAAAGCGCATGTTGTTTGGCGGCGATGGCTTCGATGTTGGGTTCTAATCCAGCGGTTTTAGTAGTTGCAGTAAGAGTTCTTCGTACGCGGGATGATTTTCCTTGTTCGCATCGTTCAGGTGGGAGCCACGCAAAAGAAGTCGAAAAGAAACAGAAAATCACAAGTGTAACGCGCATTTCTAATAAATATAAATTACTCGCAGCACGATTGTCCCGTATTGTTAGTGGTGCAGTACTACAATTCAATTGATTGTTTCCTTCGCAGTGTTTACCTTGTTCGCCAGAGTCCCTTAATATTATTAATTTTAGGGATCTTCATCGAAAGGATGAAATCACCATTAGGTAGGTACTAAGACTAAGCGCCCCCTATCTGTTGCACTTGCAGGCAGGGCCGTCTTTCACCTATTAGTGGCCCTGGGCACATTAAGATAATGGGATCCCTGTGCCCATAATAAAGCACTAGGTAGGTACTTTGTTAGAAGAGACAAAGAACGTAGATATGCAGTTTTAGCTTTATTTTTATTTCTTTACAGTTCATGAGATATTATCATGAATAGACAATATGATGTGATCCACACTAAGTAACCAGCATCCACGATTAGTCCTTATTTAAAAGCATCTATGCTGATTGAAGAGGTACCCTTCTAGCTATGAGTTGAGCAAAATCGTTAGTCACATCTTTAAAATCTGTGTTTTCGAGCAAATATTACATTCTATTGACATTAGCGACAAATTCAATTCAAAATAATTAAGTTAATGCTTTGTTTTTTTGGCATTATTTGAATGCCGCGATCCACTACCGTAACTGTTGATCAAAAACACAAAATTCACTGATCAATGATTTTTTCAAAACAGTTAAATTTAATATAGATGTATTTATATATCTATTATATACAATTAATTTGACATGTATATTGAAATTTATTAAAACATGCTGCAATCGGTAAGCCTGATTTTCCAGGCGAGAGTAGCTATCGGTTATTGTTTGGTAATCGAGTAGGGAGTAGGGGGCCCAATATGCCCAGTGTCCCAGAGGGGCCTGCTTGCAGGTAACCTACTGGTTACCGATAAAATACGTGTTACAGTGGCCTCTATCATAGCAGCAATGTATTTGTATAGAGTTAGAGGTTTATTATAATGGTTTCGTTTGTACGAAACCTTAGAGCGTGAGTCCGACTCGCACTTGACCGATTTTATCCGGACATTAACCTCTGTATTTACGATAAGCAATCGGTTAATTGATTCTGTGTAAAGAAAGTTACAAAATGATCTTTATAAATTATTTGCAAACAAACGCATGTTGTCCCTCTGTGACTAAACTTGATTAAATAGTGATTGTTGACAACAGAGCCAGAGTACAAGCCCACATAAAGCGTGTCAAGGATGGGGAAATTTTGTCTAGGCATTACTGAGCTAGGCAAAGACCTACTCCAAGCTGTTCTAGTCATTCTTCTCCCGCGCCGTCTCGAACCAGTTCTCGTAAGTCGTAGTACGCATCCAAATCATCTAGTCACCTCTTGCCGAGCCAGCCTCAACAGTTCTCAGCTTTCCATCAACTTTTACCCAGCAACCAGCCCGAACAACCCTATTTGAGGCTAGCAGCGTTTTTGCCCGGAAGTTGGACACCGGAAATCCGTAATAAATCAATGTATCTTAGCTGTGTTTGGGCTTATTAGAATTGTCATGAGATGTACTCTGGCTATAAGGTACCGTCGAACTGATCCAATGATGAAGATGGAAGGCAGGTCCGCGAACTTCGAAATAAAGCTATGTATCCTAGCCGTGTTTTGTGGGCTTATTGTCATGAGATGTACTCTGGCTATAATTGGTTTTAATGGATAGATTCTACATGTGACTTCCCACAGAACTTGCACACTTTTAGGTTTAAAACTGCATTAAGCGGGCGCGCCCGTGACTGGCAAACGTCGAGCGTCTAGGTGGTCACTAGCGTTGCCAGGTCCGATTGGATAAAAATCGGGATAAATGGTAAAACAAATTTGGATTTAGGGTTTTAATTCGGGTTTTTTTTTTTTTTTTGATGTAGGAAATCATCCAAGGCCTTCTCCTGCTCTAGAGTGGAACGAGAGGGCGTGTCAGACTTTTACTGACTAAAACCCAAACTTCTTCAGTCGTCCTTTGCGTTCCAGGGCCACGGTCACTGTTTCAAACATTCCCGCAGCCCTAGCAGGCATCGGCCCTACTGGGCCTCTCTTTAAGGGTATCTCTTTGACGAGCGTGTGCAACACGACGCGCCATCGACTCAGGCCTGGTTCTTATTAGATGGGCGTACAACGAGCTACCCATTGCTCGTCGTTTGCAAACCCGTGCCTACTGTGGCCGGAAATCGCTGTGCGACTCCCGACGCCCGGTACATCTTCGGGGACGACTGAGACGTGAGGGTATCCGTTGATTTACGGTTACGGTCAACTCCTTTTCGCAAAAGGAGGTGACCGCTTCCCATTCCCTCTCACTCCAGATCATGGCCAGAACCAGAGCCCGGCGCGAGAGCGAACCGCTGTCAAACGCCGGCGGTGCTCCGCCCAAGTAGGGCACACTTCCACCGTAAGCTCCACCGTGTTAATAAAGACAAAAACGAAAAAAAAAAATGTTATAAATGATTACCGTTGTTTTAAAAGTTTAAATGTTTTTATATTAAAATTGAATTTTTGGTTACATTTTACTGCATATGAATGAATGGATGGACTAAGATTGATTAATTGAGTCACAGATTACTTATAATTACGTGGAGTAAAGCAGAAGACATTATGGTCGCGTATGACGGACGTAGACGACGCAGCTCTAAGCGAAAGAGAGAACTAGCCAGTGATGCGCCGTGTGTCATTTGTAACGCACTTGACATATCTAGTGATGCGAATGCGATACAGGTTAATTTATTGTAATAATGGTATTAATATTGTTTTTGATTTATCAGGACATTTAGCGTCCCGATCAGGCGCAGATCGGGACGAGACTCCTAAAAATTGCCCGCCACAATGTTATTACATGTATCGTATCAGGCTCGGCGCGCGTCGACCCCCGTTTATTCATTTCTTCGTAAGTGTATTGAAAAAAGTCGTTTGACACACGTGCAAATTTCTCCATTCCCTAGCACACTCGCCTACGGTTCTTGCCATTTCCGCTTCGGTCGCAATGACAAACTTTCTGCACTTGTATTAAAATGTAGTATTTAAAGCCACCCCCGTGCGGGCCTCCGACACAGGGAGGCAGGTAACACTGTACGGGCGCGGGGCCCGCCTGTTCGCGACGAAGCACTTTTGTATGGAACCGCGCGGGCGCCCATTTTACGCAGTTTCAGGGCCGAAACTGCGTAAAGCGGACGCTCGCGACAGGCACCCGTCGCGTGACAAAGTGCGTGTCGTGTGCTCGGGTCCCCGCCGCAGAAAACTGATTATTACCTGCGCAGTGTCGCTAAGTTCAACTTTAACGGTTTGCATGTAGTCGTGTCGATGGAGAACTTAATATTTATACGTAGCAAAAAGGGGGCGCTAGGCCCGGCTCCCCGCGACGTTTGCCCACATGGGTCCCCGCAACGGAGCACTTTTGTGGGACCGCGTGAGCGATAGATTTACACAGTTTCAGCTCTCAGGCCTCAGGTCTCAGGTTTAGCCGTAGGGTACAACTAAGAAGTGTACAATATAAAACTTTACAAAAAGTAAAACTTTATGTATTGTAGTCAGAACTTGCATTTTTTTTTCTAAATCACGTCAGATCTCATGTGAAAATGCTAGGTATTTCGCCTTTCCCAGTTAACACTGTAGGATAACAAGACCAAATAAAACACATAAAGTAAAAAAACTTAAGATTTATTGAGAAAAAATAGCATTAGATAGGATATTATGTTCCATACTTGCATAATTTATCATTACATTACTACAAAACTAAATCCTATTACAAATTACATGATCAATTTTATTAATCACATTTCAAGGTGGATTCCATTAAAATTATTATTTTTAACAGTAGCTTTGTTTTTTTGACACGTGATAGTTTGGTTTTTTAAATCTTAAATTAATGTTATAACTAGACTTCGACACCTGAGATGGCCTTTATGCTTGCGATTAACCTTTTGTTGGCGTCCTTATAGTCAACTGGCTGTACGTTCATCACTGTAGTTTTTAGACGGGCTTCATCCTGTAAAATACGTTAATATTACTATGGCAAATAAATTGTACGAAAAACTCTCGGAAGTGATATCCTGCTCCTCTTTTAAGTCCGTTAAAAGGTGACATACCTCATGCTAAGGTCTTTTTTAAATAGCATGAGAGAAAATGATAGGTAGCGGGCTTCATCCTATAAAATACGTTAATATTACTATGGCAAATAAATTGTACGAAAAACTCTCGGAAGTGATATCCTGCTCCTCTTTTAAGTCCGTTAAAAGGTGACATACCTTATGCTAAGGTCTTTTTTAAATAGCATGAAAGAAGCTACATTGTAGGAATCAGACAGCTCTGTCACCCGCACCATCCTAAAGCAATTGTAAAATCTACACAAGTCCATGATAAGGCCTGTTGTCATACTGTATGGATCAGAATGTTGGGCTGTGAAAAAGACGGATGAAAAAGAGATTGCATGTAGCGGAGATGAGAATGTTAAGATGGACGTGTGGTGTGACGAGAATGGATAAAGTGAGAAATGAGTATATTAGAGGAAGTTTGAAAGTGGCGCCAGTGACTAAAAAGTTGAAAGGGAATCGTTTGTCTTGGTATGGTCATGTGAAGAGGAGGGGTGGAATGCATGTTGCTAAAAGAGTTATGAGTTTACATGTGGATGGATGGAGAGGGAGGCCAAAGAAAAGATGGATGGATTGTGTGAGAAGTGAAAGAAAGGGGAGTTAGTGATAGCGTGACGAGAGACAGGACAGAATGGCAGAAAAGAACGTGTTGCGCCGACCCCAAATAAAACGGGGCAAGGGTAGGAAGATGATGATAATGAATATACTACGCGAATAAATAATACGCAAACAGTTAAATTGTTTTACTATTTAAAAAAATATAAAAAGTTTTAGGTACTTATCAATAAGTTCCTGGAATCACCAGCAAAAATGTTTTTAAAACATCACAAAAAAAAACCTACCGATAATACTAATAGGTTTTTGAGTAAATATTAGTAGTTTTAAAGTATGTAGTTTTAACAGGTCGAAAGTACTTCTGATCAATTTTTGCAGTTATTTTTTTGACATGTAAATACATATTTACACTACTTACATTGTAAGTCTCCATTTTAGTGCGGAACTTGAACACGAAGGTCTTGAACTTGACTTCCTCGAACAGCTGCGTGTAGGCCGTCTTGTCGTACTCGAACAAGCGTCCGATCTCCGCGACGTTGGTGCCGAGCATAGCTTCGGCTGCCTCGTTGAAGGCCGTTATGCGCTGGTCGCCGCTCGCATCCGATACATTTGCCTGTCATGAAAAAAATTGATTGAATGATCGAATAGATATAAAAAGATAAATACCACTCACTGATTAATCACGAAATCTCAGAAACTATAACACCTACAAACTTATAATTTTGCAGGTAGATTCCTTATAGGGTGTAGACATCCGCTAAGAACGGATTTTATGAAACTCTACCCCTAAGGGGGTAAAACGGGGGTTGGAAGTTTGTATGGAGAAACCTACTTTTACACGGGTGAAACCGCTGGCAGAAGGTAGTTATGTATAATTTTGTTGTTAATTGTGTATCTTACTTCAAAGATTAATTATATATTAGATTAATTATATATTAGACTTAGTATATAGGTTTATATTGTGCACTGGATCCTACCCTCGAATATGTTCTCTCTCTACAATTCAAAGGTTTGCTGGGAGAAAACTCATTGCTGAGTTAAGCTCGCCTTTGTACATGAACTGTTTATATGTCAATATATTATATTATGTTTTTGTGTACAATAAAGAATTAAAGAAAGAAAGATACATAATTTGAAGATTTTTTATTGACAAAAATATTGACTTGTTTTTCCGGTTAAATTGCGTTGTAGTACCGATACCGATGCATTTTTTGACTGAGGTATAATCAAACTCAAGAACATTTCCTAGTAAACTAAAATTTATGCAAGGTTGAAACGAGACTATCAAATTGTCACATTTGTCTTGCCTTGAAAAAAAAAGTAGTAGAACTTCCGAATATTGATGACTAGTCTATACAGCCGACTATCTGGTGTGTTACTTTGTATACTTTCTCAATTAAATGTATATAAAAAAAGTAAAAAACTAAAACACGACTACGACAAAAAAAAGACTGAAAAAGTATGAAACAAGATTTTAAAACAAGAATAGAACAAAAAGAAAAGCCGTAGTCACACGCTATTAAAGTGTTTCGATTATTACCTACCTATAACGTGTGACTACGGCTTTTCTTTTTGTTCTATTCTTGTTTTTCCAGTTACTTTGTTTATTTCAGCATCTTGAAAATCTTGTTTCATACTTTTTCAGTGTCTTTTTTTTGTCGTAGTCGTGTTTTATTTTTTTACTTTTTTTTTATTTGAAAGCTTTTGGTGTTAAATCACTGTGCTTCTATACTATTTATTTTGGTATGAACAAGTGAAGTCCTTTCAAATGATACCAAAACGACGCATTTATCTTATTTTTTTTAACACAATACTTTTTGTCCACAAGAGGGCGCCACATTGAATTTTGATGATATTTTTTTATAAGTACCAGTGAAGCCCTTTCAAATGATATGAAACACGGTGTATTTATAATTTTTTTTAAACATGACTTTTTGTCCGCTAGAGGGCGTCACTTTAAATTTGAGAAATATTTTGGAAATGTACAAGTGAAGCCCTTTCAAGTAATACCAAACACGGCGTATTTATCTCCTTTTTTATTTTTAACGCATTACTTTTTGTCCGCCAGAGGGCGCCATATCGATTTTTGTGACACGTCACGTAGCCTATGTTTAGCGGACAATTAAAACGGTTCTAACGATACCTCATACGTCGAGTTCCGATAAGTAGATTAGGAGCTATGAGGGAACAGATGAACATACTCACATACATACATAGCCTGTCAAAATCATAACCCTCCGTAGTCGGGTAAAAAGGAATTCAAGATTACAGAACCTAAGAGGTATCAGGTTTGCCTGTATTGATATGGTTGTTCACACTTGTAATATTTGTTGTTTTTCTCTGCCTACCACGAGAAATTATCATTTTACGGTTACATTTGACTTTACGGGAGTCATTGTTCAATCTCGATCAAACAAAAAAACCATATACAAAATTTTTTGACTTGATTAAATTTTAATTACTTTCTTCCAGTCTAATGAAGAATAACAGTATTGTTTTTATTTTGTTACACAAAAATCCCAAAAACGTGAACGGCTTGGTCGACTAGTCAGCCACATGCTAAAAAAAAATAGACCTTGTCGTGTTATACGACGGTAAAGCAATTTATGAAGTCAACTATGAAGCATAAACAACAGAACACTCACCGACAATAAAAGTCTATATTTATAATTAGGATATTCTCGGTTGCACTTTTCGCATCTGTAGAGTCCATTTTCTTGATCGACGAGTTTCTTGTTGCACTGTTCTTGTGGACAGGCCTTGTAGACTGCGTTATCAGCGAAGGTAAATGTTAGGACTCCTAGGAGACTGAAGTAGTCTCCTTTGTCGCCGGAGCCGAGTTGACGGGATTCAGCGTCGGCGAATGTAATCCATTCGTTACTGCCGCCCGTGTAGCCTCCAGCCCTGTTCAAGATACAATAGTTTTGTTACTAGCTTCGGACAAACTCCTCTTAAAAACGAAGAATGATTTCGCGGTAATAATAATATTCCACAACTATCACACAACGTCGTCTAGTCCCAAGCTAAGCAGAGCTTGTGTTATGAGTACTAGACAACTGATAAACATACTTATATATTACTAAATACATACATATTATAGATAAATTACACCCAGCCATAGAACTAATGATCATGCTCTTCACACACACATTTGTCCTGGGTGGGAATCGAATTCACGACCTCCGGCATAGCAGTCAGAGCCACCAACCACTAGACCAACAGGCCAGTAATAAAGTTACTGCTTGTCATTTGCTTCCAGGTTTAAACTCTGGCTTTTTTAATGATTAGACAATGTAAGTCACAATTGGTCAGTCATGTCAGTGTCATCAGTCATGTTCAGTCAAATTGGATTGTATGCTTAATTATTATTTTTTCATGAAATAGCCATTTAATAGGGTAAGACAAACGGAAAGAGTTGTATCGATAATTTTAATGATTATAATTATGTAAATAAATACGTATTACGGCCGCTAATCGATCAAATTTACACTTTACACTGACCTGTAAAATACAAAAACCATAAGAAAATTTGAATTTCGAGTTCTATTCTTAAAACTAAAAAAACTTATTAAAATAATTTTTACCTGGCAGAAATATTGACGATTTCCATATCAGCGCCACCGTTGTCGTACCAGCCTCTCAACTTGTGCGCCTCGGGTAAGTCCGGGTTGAGTCGGATCATGGAGCTCGCCAGACAAGAGAGGGACTTGCTGCCGTTGAACTCTGACAAACGGGCGCCCTAAAACGTTATAAATGGTGATTACTATTTTTACCCGACTTCAAAAAGGTGGATGAAGGAACGTTTTTAATTCTTCGGAATCAATTTTTTTTGTTACTTAATGAATGTTACCCGATTACTCGTACGTTTGTGTATAGAAACAAAACCAGAAACACTAACTTAAGAAATGCGAATATGACACTTTATAGGTATACAAAACAGGTTGTATTTTTATTCAGATATGTTCATATTATAACAATGTATAAATAAACCTTATTTTATTTAGGAACTAGTTTTTGCCCGCGGCATCGCTCCCGTCAACTGACTACTATACTCTACCCAACTCTACCTTACTTTATCCTACTCTACCTTACTCGATAAATATCCTATGTCCGTCTCCTGGTTCTAAGCTACCTCCCCACCAATTTTCAGCCAAATCGGTTCAGCCGTTCTTCAGTTATAGATAGTGTAACTAACACGACTTTCTTTTATATATATAGATTAGTAAACTTTAAAGGCATGCTATGGTTTTCTATTATGCTCGCATGTCGTAAGCATAGGTATGTAGGTATGTTTCTGCTATCTATGGTAATATAATTAGTTGTTCTTTGTGTTACTATATAAGACAACATTCATATAACTATTTAGGTACTTACTTTTACGGCTATGACAGGGTTTGAGTTGCCATCAAAGTTTTCTGCCTCCTTTCCCCACAGTGTCAAGACAACCTGAAAATTAAAATAGTATATTAATACACTAACATTATTATTATCATATCTAGCCAATGGCTTCCCTCCATTCTTTCTATTGTTCCCGGCTTTAACCACTAAGACCACTATTAACCAATTAGCTGATGCATGTGTTTCTTATGTATAAAGCTAAATAATTATTTCAATAGACGCATCATCAATACTAACCGCACCACCAGAGTTATCAACAAGGGTAAGTTCTCTCTTTTTCAGCAATTTCCCTGTACTTCTGGCAGTCAGCTCTTGAATGTCGGCAGTCGACTTGCATACACCTACAATATCTGAAATTGGAAAATAACTTAAATAAGGGTCAAACTACAACGCGTTGCGACGAACGATCTCGCGCGACGACGCTCGCATTAGCGGGCCGGATCACAGAGAGACTTTTTTGCTAAGGCCCAAGCCATGGTAAGCCATGACTTGTTAAAGTGTCAAGTGTGCGAGCGAGAGAGATGGAGCTATACACCCTATATAGCTCCATCCCTTTAACAGTTCAGTTTAGGTCGCTAAATGGATCGCGTTAAGAGCTCGTGGTAGGGCCTTTTATCTACTGTGCTCGACAGCTGACGCGTCACTTCGCGCGAGTAACGCACTGCGACGCGCGAAACCACCCGACTCCAACTAAGCGTCGATGCACGGGAATATAGAGATAAATATGTTATAAGGGAAAATCTATGACGCGTCGCGACGCTTCGAGTCTGCGCTAGTGAGTTGAGCCTAAATGTGATGTTCTAGCGACACATTATTCTTATCCATGTAGACATGTCATATTTTATTTCTAATGCCTTGACAAGAAATGCCCCACGTCTACGAGCGAGTAGCGTCTATTTTTTCTTTTACCTGCTATCTTCTTGATTCTGGTTGAAGGTAAAAGTAAAAAAAAAAACATAAATAGTTTAAAGCAAAGTCGCTGTGTTCGTCTGTCTGTTTTTCCGTTTACTTTTTAACCATGCAATAGATTTTCATACGGTTTTCATTATCTTTTAGAGAATTTCTACCGGAAGGTATGCATATTGTAGCAAAGATGAAAATTTCAAAGATTTGTAACAACCCTTCAAAGAAATTCCTAATATTTTACCTACTTTTGAAAGGAACTTTGTCTGTGTGCCTGTTATGCGTTCTCGGCTAAACCATTTTTTATTCATCATAATGACAATTAATACACCTAGAGGTAAACGGAGATGTAGAGGCGGGGAAAGATATAAGCTGTATAAATACCAGATTAACGAGAAAATACTTGAAATATGTGAAAAATTCGCCATTAGCAAAAACTAGTATTTCATCACTTGCCCCTATCGGTTCCACGCTACTCCGCCCGCACCACTTGGCGATAATTATTAATGTGATGATAAGTAATTATAAAGATCTCGTCATTATTATAATTTTAAAAAAGTACCTAGGTATTTAATGACAATCAAATATATATTCTTTTAATCTTTGTGGTGACAATAACCACTAATAAAAATAAAATCGATGGATTAAAAATCACGACTCAATTTAATGGCACTGAAGTGTACTCGTCGTTAGGTACGCGCAGCAAGCGCAGGGAACCAATCACGAGTGACGTCTATGATGCGATGCGCGGCGAGCCAATCACTGACACTCCCCGCCCCCGCGTCTCACTTCATACCACCAAAGAGACCCAATATTTTACTTCTGCGCAAGTAGAAGACAGCGCTCAAGATCCATGCCGGGATCTGTAATCTTCTCGAGACGATTACATTTAAGGGCCGAAACGGCGTTACGCGGTCGCTCGCGCGGTCACATACAAAAGTGCTTAGTCGCGGCTCGCCGCGCGGGTTGTCGCGCCCCGCCCCTTTTTGTTACGTAATAATACAGTAAAGTTCTCCATCGACACGACTACAAGCACACCGTTAAAGTTGAACTAGTAGTAGTAGCGATACTGCGCAGGTAATAATCCGGTTTCCATGACAGCGACAGCCGCACACGATACACGCGCGACGGCACGCAACGGGTGCCCGTCGTAGGTGCACGCGCAGACGCAGCGTCGGCCCTTACTTCCGCCAGCGTAACGTCAAGTCGAGAAGACTCCGCATGTCCACAAAAAATCATTGAACACTTTTTTTATTGCACAAGTTTTGCGGTTCACGCTCCGAGTACGTCTCGTGTCGTTGAGGTTTAAATGGCACCTGTAGAATCCTTCAACGACCGTCGCTTGTGGAGGTAGCTCGAGAGGGTCAGTCTGTCTGACACCTGATTTCTTAAATTTCCTTGAAGTGTTTACTTACCCAGCAAAGTATCCACATTTTTCGCAGCGATCTCATTAATAGGCACAAAATCGAACTTAATACTGGGCACGCTGGAAGAGTCTTCCATACACTCAGCAATCACTGTATTGGCTGTGAATGTCATCTCATAATCATTTTTCATACTTGTGAACTGCTTGTTAGCTGTTTTTAGTTGACAACGACTAATGTAGTATACTTTGTCCACCTGAAAACAACAATAAAGTTTTCATAACAAAATTACATTTAAGTATGCAACAGTGTTTATCATAGCCACTTAGTTAAATTAGCCAGCTAATAGACGGCTAGGTTAATAGTTAATTCGTATTAATAGTAGTATTATTAAGTAGGATTATCTAAAGTCCGATGACAGGGGGACGACACGGTAACTCATTTTCGGGTGACCAGCAGTCCCAGGGTGGTGTCGGGTTTATCGCCCACAAGTTCCTTGTGAACAATGTGGTGAACATCGAGAGTGTGTCGCCCTGGGTGACGTACTTTATAATCAGAATATCACCAAGATATTCGCTGAAGGTTATACAGGTTTACTCAAGTTGACCCACCCTAACAAAGAATATTTTACTAGCTTTTGCCCACAGCTTCACCTGCGTATATAAAATATAGCCTATGTCACTCAGGAATAAAGCAGCTTTCTATCGGTGAAAAAATTTTACCAATTCGACCAGTACTTTAAGAGATTACCTTCTACAAACAAAAACAACTTTATAATATTAGTGTAGATGAGGATGCATCCAGAGCCATGCATGGTTATAAGACTCACTTCACCATGGTCATGGGGGGTCATTTTAAGTTCCTAATGTAATTTGTATTTTTGGTGTACAATAAAGAATATATCTATCTATCTATCTATGGGGACTTTATCGTCAAACTGGACGAGACGGTGACCAGCTGCGAGTGGGGCAATTTGGATTTGGACGTCGGGACACTTCCTGGCTAGTTTTATGGAGAAAGATGGCCTGTACATGATGAACTCCTTCAAAACCGTGAGCAAAGAAGTGGACCTGGTATAGCCCTGGTGGTGCAACTAGAAATGAGATTGGACTTCATCATGTCGACGAAGAAGCATTTCAATGATGATTCTGTGATTAAAGCGGTGAAGAGGCACATTGAATTTCAAGCTTCAAAAGTCTCGAATGGTGAAATCTATCCTTCGTCCAGAACAGACCTGAATCCAAAACTCCGAGAGCTTTCAGCTTTAACTGCACAATCATTTCGAGTGCTAGTAGGAAGCTCCGTATACGAATACAACGATGGGTTCGTGAAAACCGTCCATACGGTCGGGTCTAAGTTTTTCAAGATTCACCATACGAATAAGATCTAGAGGCTCTCTGGTCCTACTCTTGAGTTCATGAAAGAGAGGCGTGAGATGATTCTGCAGTCTTCAGACGATTCTTGCATATACCAGTAGCTCAATAGATGGATCTTCAAGTCATTGAAATGGCTCCAAGGTGATCAAAGCATGCCAGGGCACGAAACTGAAGACCCGACGATGGCAGAGTGATATCCGTCAAATTGTAGCTTCTGGGAGAGATCGAAGCATTTTATGGACAGTTGTAAACGTCAATTAGATTGACCCGACACTATACGGAAGATATCCTGGATGTCAACCTAAACGAGATTGGGATGGCTCTGAAGCAGCTCAAAAACAACAAGGCGTCGGGTGAGGACAGAATTACGGCCCAACCTCTGACTAAAGTTTAAATAAACTGGGCAAGTGCGAGTCGAACTCGCGTACTGAGGGGTTTTAAACTTACCTATGCAAATAGTTCAATTCCGAATGGAGTTTCGAAAAATTTTCCGAATCAACGACAAAAACGAACAACAACAAAAACTTTACTGTTTTTATATTTATTCCTATACCTGAGCTATAAGACCTTGGTTTATGCCAAATTTTAGGATTCTGGGTCCACGGTTAGTGAATTTTGATTCCCTTGGTAATGTCGAAATATACGTTTTTTGCGACATAAACGGCATCTTTATTTTTCGTTAACTTAGAAGTCTGATTTTTTCACAGCTTCAAGGGGCCGCAAACTTTAATAAATGGTTTTAATTTCAACTCGATACCTCTACGTGTTCCCGAGATAAAGGGTATTGACAGACAGACAGACGGACAACAAAGTGATTCTATTAGGGTTCCGTTTTTTCCTTTTGAGGTACCGAATCCTAAAAAAAAAAGAAATAAAATGTATTCAAGTGTTGTTACTCACCTGTATCATATCATAAAATTTATCACACTCGTTTTTAAAGGCTGTCGCTCTGATTTCTCCACTGTCATCACACAGGTCCATACTGAACAGTTTGCCTTCCCCTCGAGCATTGTTCCAAGTACGTATATCTGACTTGGACATGACGCGAGCTTTTATCACCCATCTACGAAATGAAAACTGTGATAACTCAAAATCTATTATATTTGGTTAATTTTTAAGGGTAAATAATCATCAAAGTTTAAAGTATAAAACATTGGCACATCCCTTTTTATGAACTACATGTAGAATTGATTATCTAGCAACCACCACTCAAGGTCAATTAAACCATTTCGGGCACACACAACAGATGAACGTATTTGTACATCCCAAAGTGTAAACTCCACTAAGGGGAAGGTTTAATTCAATAATTACAAACTTATGGGTACATAGTTATTATTGAAATTACACATAATATGTGAGAATGATGTAGAAAGACGTGCATATGCTTCTTTATTTATTATTTAAGTCTAGTGGTGGTGGCCAAAGTTTAGTTTAAGTTTCATTAAGTAATTAGTAATTAAGTAAAAAAAAATAGTTGCTTACTTATTCTGATAAGGACTAAGGCTAGCAATAGGATGGGTCATCTGTGAAGACAGTATGCTTGAGTCAAGGTTTGCAGACATAGTTGGTGCTAAGGACATGGGTTTGGGAGCAGGTCTCGGGCTTGGGGCGGGTGCTGCCGCGGCCTGCGCAGGCACCGATGATGATCCTGCCGACTCCTCTGTCCATGTCTGAGGGTTGCCCAGCTTTTTGCCCACCTCACTACCAGGACATACTATTGTGATATCTAAGATGATCATAACACGCCTGAAAGATAAAGTTTATAACTAGAGTGACAGTTATAGCTGAATACAATTTAAAAGTTATTAGCAACACATACAATCACTGTTAACAAATTCAATACCCCCTGTATTATTTTAAGTTCTTACGATCTATCTAAGGTTGTCTGGTAGATATAGCTGTCAGCGATAAGACTGCCATCATATTTATTATTATTTATCATATACTTTATTGTAGACCTCATAATGTGGACAGGATATATATTTACAAAAACTAAGTGTGCAATGGGTGGCCTTATCGCACAGGGCAATCTCTTACAGATAACCTTAGGATGAACTGAACGAAAGGAGATAGATTTGGGGCGGGCAGTGTGCAAGTATCATAAATAATATTAATTACACATATTAATAAAAATACATATATACAATATCAATTCTTACTAATAAATATCAAATATAAAAATGATGTATATGTTGTGTTACTTTTTTGTTGCACAATAAAGTTTATTCTATTCTATTTTTACAAGCTTTTATTTAGTTTCAACTGTCCCAATGTTTGCAGTCTGTAATCAAATCTTGCAAATTAAATTTGATTCACTTCCCGGTTACCGATTGAGCTGAAAATTTGCATGTATGTGTAAATCAGATGACAATGCAAATTTATTATGACATGGAGCTGATCTGATGATGGAATCGGAAGGTGGCCATAGGAACTCAGATAACCCTATTTTGTTTGAGCTTTTTGGAATAGTCTTGATGAGTATTAATTATATAGGTATAATTTTAAATTTTACTAACATAGTTATAAATTTGTACTAACATAATGTGTCATTACTGTGTCTGAAATAAATATTTTCAATTTCAATATCTCACAAAAAATTGATTTACTTAATTGAAAACTTGTTTTTGTTTAATGCTTCCACACTTACTTCTCTCCCTTGCCAGTGTTCTTCAGCAATGATGTAACAAAACGGTCAATCTGCACAACTGAGTAATCAGATAGTTCTCCTGATATCAACTTGTCATTAAGTTGTGTGGCAAGCATGGCAAAGCTATGGGAATGCTTGCCATCTGACACAAGCAGGCGGAATCTCTCATTGGCACCGCTTCCCTGGATCTTCTTGCTGCCCAACACTTGCATTATGGGTTTGTCATATACTCCACCATTCATTATCACCTGTTAATAATGTTTGTATGTGATTTGTAAATAAGGAAGATAAAATATTATTTTTTTAAACATCTAGTTTGTTTGAAACTGAATGTTATTAAATAGTGATAGTATTTTAGTATTGACTGCAAATTCACTTGGTACAAGGGTCTACTGAGGTAAAGTATAACAATTCAAGCATAACAAATTCCTTAAAGCATGCGGAGTTTACCTATAAGTGATTGTTACACTATTGTACTCTATTTTATTGCATGTTACCTTTAGCTTAATACCAGTGTAAACAATTGTTGGTGAACCAATAAATAAATAAATAAAAAAAAAAAACAAATAAGTAGATCATAATTATGCAAATATTGGTACCTATTTGCATGTTTAGGTGAAAACTTTACAAAGAATTCAAAGAAAATTTTAAAAATAAATTGTTATTTAGCATGATGATGTTTTACAGCACTTATTTCTTGATTGTACTATTATATCATGGGGAATCAAATGATTTGTCCCACTCTGGGGGGAGTAAGAGGGAATGTTAGACTCACTGACTACAACCCACTGTTCCTTCAGTGACCTTATGCAAGAACTACAGTAACTCTTCCAAACAATCTGCAGCCCTGGGAGGACTGTACTATTTGAAGTGCATACAATTAATTACAATGATAGTAACTGTAGGTATTATCTTTGTTTATAGATACTGAATCAATCTTTGTCCTTTGAATTAGATAGGTACCTACTGGAATTGCACCATGGTTGATTATGGAATCACATTAACATGACGTCTGATAATGAGTAGGACCTAAATTTATGTTTTATACAAGTTACAACTTGTCCGAAAGCAAGGACGCTCTGGTAGACAAGACACATCTTATCTTTGTAAGTGCATTGAATTATGTGCAATAAAGCTTTTACTTATATGCCTAAGTAGACTGGCTTTATAATAGCTTAAATTGGTTTGTAAATGCAACAATGTGTTTTAATTAAATAATTTAAGTGCAAAACTTACCTCCAGAGAGCCTTCCGAGAGTTTGTGGCTCATTTTGGAAGAAAACCGCGTTTCCAATACTGATTTCACTAAATTAATAGTTCTGTTGGGAGCAGAACCCAAGACTCGTTGAAAAAATACTATATTACTCTATTTAATGAAATAAAATTTAACGAACGTTTGGTCGGTGTTTATAGCTGAAGCGCGAAAATCTGACATTGTCTGACAATGACAAAAGACTGACATAAACTGACAGTTCCCTGTTTGACAGCTGAAATATTGCTTTGTCTATGATTTAGTGTTGCCACAATTATTGAAAATAAAGCGTTCTATGCAACAGGCGTTTTCTGGCCGGCACCGACGAGTGCAATGTACGGATTTAAGAAAGTACCATTTTCATATTGTCCATACGGACGGCTCCCGTTCTCTGCAGACTTCAATATGTACTTGAAATAATTATACACTTCCTTAATTCATGATCATGATATTATCTACATGTCTTCGAATTTTTGGGGCACGGCCAAGCCAGTTTCCTCACGATGTTTTCCTTCAACGTTTTGAGAGTAGTGATGATGAAAAATTACGTTTCGCAAAGTATAGCGCCTGCCTGGGTATGAACCCGCGACGGCCTTGTAAGTGGAGGCCGTTTCTAATAGGCCACCACTTAATTAAGTTAATAGTACCTAAGGGTTCTCACGGCGTCCTCACCTTCCACATGACGCAGGTCCTCACCGGGCATGGTAAGTTCGAGAGGTTTCTGCACCGGATTCGTGCGGAAGAAACGCCCGGGTGTTACCATTGTGCGGACCGCTCGGAGGACAAGGTGGAGCATACGGTAGAGGTGTGCCCCGCCTGGGCAAAGCACCGCCGTGCCCTCGTGGGGGAGATTGGCGGCATCGCGGCAGCGACCTCTCGCGCCGGGCCTTGGTACAGGCCATGGTCCGGAGCGAGGAGGAGTGGCAGGCGGTCGCCTCCTTCTGCGAAGCAGTAATGTTATGCAAAGGAGGAGGCCGCACGTGCACACGCGAGGCAATAGCCCTTGCTCCCCAGCCGCCGGGATTCCGATCCCGATTTCCGGCCACCGTCAGCGTGGGCTTGCGGACGGCGAGCAATGGATAGCTCGCCGTCCGACCAACCGGTAACCGACCGGACCAAGCCCAAGTCGTCGACGGCGCGTAGTGTTCCACGCGCGCCTCAAGGAGATGTCAGCAACCGTAGGGGCCTAGCAGGGTCGAAGCCTACTGGGGCCATGTATGATGTGAAAGAGATCCCCAGGGCCCTGGAAAAATGGCAAAGAAGGAACAGGAGTGGGTTTTAGTCAGTAAAAGTCTGACACTATCTCTCGCTCCGCCCAAGAGCGGGGGATGTCATTAGATGATTTTCAAAAACGAAAAAAGAAAGTACCTAAGGGTTAAAACAAATTTGTAGCACGATGCCGCATCCGCATGGCATTGGCGTAGCGTGGACTAATTTAGACGTGGGCGAAGGTACATCAGCGAGGCCTTTTTCTAAATTCGAAAACGAGACAGCGACTGTCGCAAACCAATATTTGACCACATCGTCGCTTACCATCAGGTGAAATAGTGGTCAAACACGAGCCTACCAATTATAAAAAAACCCTAGTTCTTAAAGAGCTCTCGCTTGTGCGAGGCCAATTTGGGTGCGAGGCCGTGGGCGAGGGCCTACTTCACCCACGCCGCCGTGGTTGCGACGCCGCGAGCCGACGCGACGCCGTGTCGTGGGAATCTATCTACGGCGTAGGTACATCGTAAAAAATCTGTGCACGACGTCGTGAAAACTAATGATGAATAATCCTTCGTTGGGGTTGCATGTGTAAGTTATAGAGAAAATTTAAAATAAAGGTTATAAGTAGCAACAGCACATCCAGTGGTAAAAAGAGTACAATTTTTATGAACCCCTTGTTTGCTTAATAATTAGTGTCTAACATTTATTCTAATTTTATTTAGGGTTGCTGGGGAGATGTTCTACAGAAAGCCGAGTCCATAGGGTATACAAAATCATTGAGCAAACCATAATTCAGTTGCTTGTACTTATAAACCTGTTACGGTATTTATTTTTTAAAGTATGAACTAATGCGTACAATATTGTAATATGGATTTATTTATAAACAGCAAAATCGATGATGGGATGTCCGAGGAGAATGACGTAATTGTTATCTTTAAATCATTTTGGAAAATAAGAAAACAATAACGCTTTGTGTACCATCAAAACTTTATTTCACGAATAACAATACATCACAGCAACTTAATTACAATTCTATAACAAAATAATACTTACAACCAGAAATATCTACGTTCATAAAATATAATATCACAATCGATTTTCACTTGGATCAAAATCCAATGAATGAACTAACTAAATAATGTAACAAGTAAGTTTTCAATGAGAAAAAAGATCGTAAGTAGATACATAAAAAATAAGATAGTGGGTACTGTTTATACAGGTTATTTGCTATTTTTTATATAAGTTAAAAGGACCTACGAACTGAGGACTTCGAAGTGACCTCATTACTAACACTCTATACCTACATGAATAGTTTATTATAAACTAAAGAATTTTTTAAAGTTGATTTTACTGGGGTTTAGTTTAACGTTTAACGAATTAAGAAAGCTTTGTAGTACCTTTGTAATGACAAGGTTCTACGATATCTAAGTATGAACGCTATTTGGCCAAATTTGATAAATAAGAAAATAGGTCCTTGTTCTTTATCACTTCTCAGCGAAGTGTAAAACTATGATCAGTCGATGATTAAAAACTATTTAAATTTAGAATCCATCGATGCTGCCCACTCGTCTGTGGTCTGTCTGAGGTATCAAATAGCCGTAGGAGTCTCTGGCGGCAGCTACCATGGCTGCGAAACCAGCGGTTGGGCCCAGCTCGGTGGTAGCATGACCCTTTTCTCGGAGAGATGTGATGATGACCTGTTGACAAAATATAGTTTGATTATTATTTAAACTTTATGTACTACCCTAACCTACCTATAGTAGTGGCACTAGGTGGATTTAATGCAACAACCCATCATCTATCAGATAACCTTTGTGTTAAAAGACTCCAAAAGAAACAACTTTACCTACATAATATTTCAATAGTTTTAAATAACATAGCCATAACACCAGACATGTACAGATGTAAGAATTTACATTTACAAGAGACATGTAAGAATTTCTAAATAAAAAAAAACATGTCAGTCCTTCCACTTCAGGAATGCTTTGTAGTCTAGTTATCTAAGTTTTAAAGTTTGCATTTAATTACCTATATTATTATTAAACTATTTTAATGTGTGTTTAAAATATAGATAAAAAATAAGGTTTTGATTTGTTTATTAAGTGTTTTGTTTTCAAAGTCGAAGACCTTTAGAACTTTAATACCAAAAAAATTGTCGATAATGGTGCGTTGACAAATATCTATGTATGTTACTATGTACATAACAAATATTTGCATGCTAATACTTAGCGAAACATTGTTTTCCTTTACTATCTTGTATACCGTGTTGTTAGCAAATAAATATATATATTTTTTTATTATTTTTTTTTTTTTTTTTTTATATATTATTATATTTTTTATATATTAATATATTATTATTATTATATTATTATATGTGTTTTCCGAAGTGGCAAGCAGAAATTCGAATGAAGAAAAAAAACTCCACTACTCTTTGTTCATCACTTATCATCAGGTGAGATAGGGGTAAACACAAGCCTATCAATAATAATAAAAAATCGTATGTTTAAGGAATGTAACATTGTTTTAATCTGTTTATGTTTTCTCTTTAAGTGAGTTTATAATCTTCCTGAGAAAATAAATATCTTTAACCGTATATTTGGTTACCTTACTGGTGCATTCTCTAGATATCTGTGTACGATATTATCACTATTTCTACGGACGCTTCTGTCAATGGCTTTGCCAGTGTAAGATTAGAGCTTATTTTAATGTATATGCTATACTGTAGGTACTTTCATCAAAATCCGTTTAGTAATTTTTAAGTAACAAACACCCATACACCTTTATACCATAATAAACATCTTTACAAACTATCGCATTTATAACATAAGGCACTGCTTCTGCCAGCGGTTTCACACGCGTGGAATTGCTACTGCCCCCCATTATAAGTTAGAACCTGTTATATTATTCTGATGTATAAGCTATATTACTATAAAGTTTTATTAAAATCCGTTCAGCAGTTTTTGCGTGAAAGAGTAACAAACATCCTTATGTACATAATTATATGACTTCTTCACATTTGTTATAGGATTGTATGCAAGGTGAGAGTCAGTTGCCCTCGGTTGTTATGTTGTAACCATGCTATCAAGGAAAATGACGAGGAATTTGAATCACGTATTATATAGGTACAAAACAGGTTTTGTCTATTAAAAAGATAAGATGTTGAACTAAAATAAATCCTTGGATTCAGAGGCGGATCGTGGACTAATTTAGAAGTGGGCGAAGGCTCACCGGCGAGGCTTTTTTCTTTCATAAATTCGAAAACGAGATAGTGACTGTCGCAACCCGGCTCTCAACTCGGTGTTCGAACACATCGTCGCTTACCATCAGGAAATAGTAGTCAAACGCTATAAATTATAAAACAAAACCCTCGTTGTTAAAGAGCCCTTGCACACGCGAGGCCTCTTTGGGGGCGAAGCCATGTGCGAGGGCCCACAGCGCCCATGCCTAGTTACGCTACTGCTTGGATTAAATCAAGTGATCTATACGTGGGTATTCCCGTCCATTATTAGCCTGAATGTGCTATTTACTCTGTCCAAATTTTAACTAGTGAAACTGCGGACTTTTGCTAGTATCAGCTAGTAGGTACAACTATAAATAGACCCTGTAAAAATAAATTTATTTAACACATCACAGTGCTAACAAATTCTCTAAATGTTAACAATCTTTTCAAATAGCCACAGAGGGAAATAGCTATTGTTATTTATCTTTTCTGTTTGAATTGAATACACCAACTACATATTATTGTCAGTGAACAATGCATAGGCTGTACGTTTTATTGTACACCGTACAAATACATGTTGGTCACGGTGGATTGCGTAATTTTGCAGACTCGTTAGCTACACTGAAGTAAGTAGGTTTACCTGTTTATTATTACGCATACAAAGTTTTCCCCGGAAGGTTTGGTACTTTTATATTTTGTGAGATTGATCGAAAGAATGAAAGTGGCCCTGGAACGCAAGGGGCAACTGAAGGAACTCAGGTGGATTTTAGTAAGTAATAGTCTAACACCCTCTCGCCCCGCCCAGAGTCTTTTGATGATTTCCCACCGAAAACAAAGACGTAGGTACTTATAGTGTATTCACAATTCGTTAGCAAGGGGCGAGCTTGTTGTGCAACAACCAGGAACAATTCTAGAATCGGGGACACAGACATTGTATGTAGAACTTCCGACGTCTGGCTCCCAAACTGAATCGGACTGGGGCTGCCCTCAAGCGGCTCCTGCCCAACCTCGGGGGTCCAGATGCCTCCTGCCGGAGGCTCTACGCAGGCATCGTCCAGTCCATGGCCCTTTATGGGGCGCCGGTGTGGGCGCCGTCACTGCGAAAGCGACCGGCGGCCCAGCTGAACGCGTGCCAGAGGGTCATGGCCATACGGATGGTGCGGGGATACCGCACGGTTTCTCGCGAAGCGGCGAGCCTCCTTGCTGGCCAGCCACCTTGGGATCTGGTGGCAACAGGCCTTGCACGCATGCACGATCTGCGCGTGGAGATGCAACGTCGGGGCGAAACTCCGCTGCCACGACAAGTCGCGGCATGGCGGACAGAGCTCCGGCGGGGTCTCATGGCGGAATGGCGACAGCGACTATCGCAACCCAGTGCTGGGCACGCCATAATTGTGGCGGTAGGTCCCCTCTTTGAGGAGTGGCTGGAAAGGCAACACGGCGTCCTTACCTTCCGCATGACGCAGGTCCTCACCGGACATGGTAAGTTCGGGAGGTTCCTGCACCGGATTCGTGCGGAAGAAACGCCCGGGTGTCACCATTGTGTGGACCACCCGGAGGACCCGGTGGAGCACACGGTGGAGGTGTGTCCCGCTTGGGCAGAGCAACGCCGTGTCCTCGTGGGGGCGATCTCTCACGCCGGGCCTTGGTACAGGCCATGGTCCGGAGCGAGGAGGAGTGGCAGGCAGTCGCCTCCTTCTGCGAAGCAGTAATGCTAGCAAAGGAGGCGGCCGATCGCGTGAGGCAACGGTCCTCACGCCCCAATCGCCGCCGGGATTCCGATCCCGATTTCCGGCCATCGTAGGCGCGGGCTTGCGGACGGCGAGCAATGGGTGGCTCGCCGTCCGACCGTCCGGTAACCGTCCGGACCGAGCCCAAGTCGTCGACGGCGCGTGCTGTTCCACGCGCGCCTCAAGGAGATGTCAGCAATTGTAGGGGTTTAGCAGGGTCGAAGCCTACTGGGGCCAAGGGTCTGATTCTGAAAGGAAGACTCGGCCCTGGTACGAAAGGCAACGAAGGAACAGGAGTGGGTTTTTAGTCAGTAAAAGTCTGACACTATCTCCCGCCCCGCCCAAGGGCGGGGGATGTCATAAGATGATTTTCCCATCGAAAAAAAAAAAAAAAAAGACATTGTATGTAAAAAAACCTAAAGATGCCCCTCAAGTTGAAGGGTAAAATCTACAAGTCCGTGATAAGGCCTGTCATACTGTATGGATCAGAATGTTGGGCTGTGAAAAAGACGGATGAAAAAAGATTGCACGTAGCGGAGATGAGAATGTTAAGATGGATGTGTGGTGTGACGAGAATGGATAAAGTGAGAAATGAGTATATTAGGGGAAGTTTGAAAGTGGCGCCAGTGACTGAAAAGTTGAAAGGGAATCGTTTGTCTTGGTATGGTCATGTGAAGAGGAGAGATGAAACGCATGTTACTAAAAGAGTTATGAATTTACATGTGGATGGATGGAGAGGGAGAGGGAGACCAAAGAAAAGATGGATGGATTGTGTGAAGAGTGATATGAAAGAAAAGGAAGTTAGTGATAGTATGACGAGTGACAGGGCAGAATGGAAGAAAAAAACGTGTTGCGCCGACCCCAAATAACACGGGACAAGGGCAGGAAGATGATGATGTAAAAAAACCTAATAAAACATTGCCAACCAACACTTTAATGATATGATGAAAACTTCAGACGCTGTACAACTAACGTGGTTACCTTTGGGGCCCACAATATTTAAAAAGTTAATCATCGTCTCGAAAAGAAGATTTGCAATTCGGGAAGTGCGAGAGGAGTTATTTGACGATTTCCCACACAAAAAAAAAGCGCCAGTGACCGAAAATTTGAAAGAGAATCGTTTATCTTGGTTAGGTCATGTGAAGAGGATGTGTATGGATGAAACGAATATAAGTGTTAGGTAGGTAGGTAGGTACTAATAGAGTTGTAAATATACCATGTGAAGGACTGGATAGGAAGGCCAAAATAAAAATGGATGGATTGTATAAGGAGTGATATGAAAGAAAATAGAGTTAGTGATAGCGTAACTTCTGACAGGATGGAAGAAAAAACGTGTTGCGCCAACGCGTATTTGTATAGTTTTGAGCTTACACACAAAACTATGAAAATCTATCGACGAATCGTCAATCGTGCCGTCGGCGTCGGATCATTGACGAATATCTACGCGTCTATGAAGCTACGCGTTCGTGGACTGTGGGCATTACTCTGTGCCAATATTGCCAATACATCTGCGCGTTACCGACTCCCGGCTCCTACCTTGTGGTTTAGTAACAGCACGTAAAACCGGCCCCGGCTGTCATTTATTTATAGATTTTCGAAAGTTGTAACGGGAAATAACAAGCCAGAAAATGTGAGAAGAGTCTTGCCAAGGAGTATCGTGTTACTCTTTATACCGGGTGATGGAGGTTAGATAGCCAGTCTTTAATTGGAATAAGGCTAGCTATATTGACTTCCACTGTAACCTAAACAGCACGGAAACATTAATTAAGTATGCTTCTTCTTTTCGTGTCGATGGACTCAAACTATTTTTTTTCTGACCAATTAGTGATACGGCGCACCTTGGACAGTTAGTAGAACTCGATAACGCAGTCTAGATGACAAGTTCTTTCGCCACGATGACTTTTATAAACGCCAACTTTGACTAATTATGCTGACAAAGAAAGTAGTGTTACGGCATGAAACTGCGGAGGTATGAACTTCTAAAGATGCCTACTTTTATTATTCAAAACTAACGAATACACTATCACATCATAATTAGTTAGGGTGAAAAAGTTCCCGTTAGATGGCGCTGAACTCAACATTTTTATTTATAGTTTACGGGAGCACGATTACCATTGAATACCATCGTTGCTTTAGGCGCCTTTTTGGCCTCGCAAAGATTATACGTTTGTGTGAGGCACGAATAAACATTTTTTTTTTCCTTTCTTTCTTTCATTAAGTCAAAGAAAAGGTAGGTATTTGGTGAAATCCGGCAACCCATTTTATTGGACTTATTCATATTATTACCTCAAAATCTACATAATTCTGACTGTTCATGAAGTAGGTAAAGCTATAGTGCTTCAATAGAGCGCTATAATATACTTATTCACTTTAAGTGTCATAAATTACTACATAGTTGATACGCTTGAATCCTATGTAAAAGAGAAGATTACAGCTGTCTAAGCTATCATTTCGGTGACTTCCCCATCATTCCAACGTATTATTAAAATATCATTTACACAAATAATTTATTATTATATCGACATGTATAGCTAATAGTATTGCATTAGCTATTATGACACAACTATTACAGTCAAGGCCGTTTCGGTTGACATAACAGTACCTATCTCGATTCGACCATTGCATCCAATGACATGCATTGTTGGATAATAAACGGCTCTTTCCTTTATTTCGCCCGTGTGAAACTAGAAAATATGTACCTACGTACCTAGTCTATATCACTCAGTGATAAAGTAGCAATCTGGGAAAGATTTTTTTTAAATTGGTCCAGTAATTTTTGAGTTTAATAAAAGTACAAATCTTTCATTTTTTATT
This sequence comes from Mythimna impura, assembly GCA_905147345.3. Taxonomy (NCBI): domain Eukaryota; kingdom Metazoa; phylum Arthropoda; class Insecta; order Lepidoptera; family Noctuidae; genus Mythimna; species Mythimna impura. The sequence goes on along the minus strand of LR990353.1, from coordinate 16,653,907 downwards.
ATATTAATAAGTAGGTAGGTAAGTAGGTACCTACCTAATATACTGACTGTATAGTTGGATGACATTTTAACTGTACTAAAAATATTATGATGCGGAAAAAATCTAAAAATCACGTTGAATCATAAGCAGATAAATTAAGCACAACAGACTTTGATGAAGGTCACCCCATATAAGAAACCGGTCGTCCTTACTTATCGAGTCGAAAGACGTTCTCTAAACCAGGATAATTGGCAGGACTTATAATTTGTAGGTTTTGAGTCGATAACCTGTGTTCGTTTCACTCAATACAGAACTCAAATCCTTGACTTTAGTGACAATATGCCAGTCTTGCCAAGGGGTATTGTGTTACCCAGTTCCCCAGTAACTGGGTAACCAGTTCCCCTGTAGTGGGTAGAGTTCAGATAGGCAGGAAGGTATTTCAGCTGTATCTGTGGTTATAGAAAGTCGTTCCCATGATAGTTGGGAAAAGGCGTAAGTATGTAGGCGAAGAAAGAGCCCTAAAATGTGTCAATACAAGATCTATTGCTTATCAATTTATTAGCTGATTCTATAAAACCATTTATGAGGCCATCTTACCGGGTTGAAGTCCGCCTCATGCTGCACTTCCATGGGCAACAGCTGATGATGTAATCTTGGTCTCTGGACAGCGTCCGGAAGGTCGCTTCCTTCAAGAATTGTGTGCCGAGCAATCTGAAATATAAGAGTTACCTGGTATTAACTCTGGTTCAAACACATCGCCATGTCATCATGGAGATTGGGTATGAGCTACTAAGTTGGTTCGAATCACAACTACTCAAGCCATAATTTTTGGCACATTTGTGTACCTGTAGACAATGGATCACAACAATATTGTGAAAAAAGTATCTGTATTTGTTCACCCATACATCAGCCCAGAAAACAGCCGATTAAAAAAAAAAAAACGAATGAAATAACTTCTCAAATTTAACTTGAAAGGCAGAGTAACAGTTAAAATTTACCAAAGCGACTTGCGTGGTGATCTTAGTACCACCGGCAGCTCCGAGAACTAGCTCCACCCTTCCACTTCTGCTCCTCACAAGACTGGGGACCATGGAACTGAGCGGCTGCAAGTTAGGCGCCAACATGTTCGCAGGAGAAGGCGGCAAGCCGTAAGCTGACTCTACGTGCGGGATTGCGAAGTCATCCATTTCGTTGTTCAACATGAAGCCGAGGCTGCGTGACCGTCTCTGAGAGCCCCAACTGTAAAATTTTATAGAAGTTAATTTTGTGAATGGTTTTAAATTTCTGACCATACCATAAAATATATGTAACTATAGTAGCGAGTCGCCCCAGCTTCACACTGGTGTTGCATATCTTTCAAATGCTCGCATGTACACACAGAAACCTTCGTCATGAATAATTCTGTCTATTGGTGAAAACTGCATAGAATTTTTTTTTTAGTTTCTCGCGAACAGACAGAGAGACGCGGTGCGGTGGGGGACTTTGTTTTTTGAAGGAAGAATGTAGCAGGAGGGATATTTTAGCTCAACCTTTACTCTAAATATGAGGAAAGACGTGGGTTTATAGTAGTAGTACCTACCACAAATGTGCCCAATCATTTGAAATAAGTAATTGTACAAAGAAGGAAAGTTCTAAAAATCTTTTCAAGTCCATTAAGGTGAAAGACACTCAAATGACCGGGCAGAACGGTTGAATAAAACTGGAGTAAATCAAAGCAGCAAACAAAAAGTATTTTTGTTGTTGATTTTGTTTACAGATTTGTTCCAGTTTAGAATTGTTTTCGCTACCACAATGCTACGGCTGAATATGAAGTTTATCGCATTGTCTCATTTTTGTCGTTAAAGATAAATATTTTGTCACGGTAAAATTAAGAGATTTAAATTATAATTAGGTATGTGATTGCAGCTAATTCTCATTTCATATGGGTGTTATAAAGTTTTACAATGGGAGTTATCTAGCAGTACTTTTCTGAGTGCCAATATAAATAAAGAAGAGACTGCGGTCACCATTTGTTTGAAAACGCCTTTCTGCAAATCTCCGTTTCAAGTCACGGTTTGAAACATGATTTAAATAATTAAGATAAAAAAATGATAGTTTAGGTACATATAATTAATGGTGCTGGTGGCTGAGACGACGCTGCCATCGGGGGCGACCACGACGACGTGAGCGGTGCCGTGGTCGTCCGCGCCTTCGAACAAAGCTCCATAGTGTTGCCAGTCATTGTACGTCGCTGAGTCGTTGACTAGTTCCCGGAATGACCTTGCCCAAGCAGGGTCTGAGAGATTGCGCTCCAGCTGAAATAAAATGGCATCATGTTAATCCAGTATGTAGCTAAAAATGGGGATAGATCCTTGGTTTCTACTCCTGAAGGTGGAATTTTTTAGTCAACATCAAACTTCCGAATCTATTCTTCACGCTCGAACGGCTTAACGGATTTTGAAGAAATTTGGCATAAAAGTAGACCATGTCCTGGAATAGCTTATAGGACTTTTTATCCCAGGGGTATGTTCCCTTGGGATATTTTCTAATTTCACGTGGGTGAAGCGGCTGGCAAAAGCTAGTATACCAATAAATATTAAACACACAATTAAGAAAATGGACGAAAAATTAAAGGTAATGCTTCCTCCTTCACCATTTTCTTGAACTTTGGTAGCGTTTGAGTATACCTTCCTATTCTTTTCTGACTTGTGTTTTTTTGCAACATTATAAATGCATACCAAATCACAGTTTATTATGATGTCATTAGTTTCGAACTTCCTACGCAAATAACTGGCTATTTTACATAAAGAGCTTCCTCAACCTTTTGTTGACTTATAAACGTCTAAGACGCCACGTAGAAACTAAAATTCGAAATCCTGCATCGCGAAATTAGAGTTCTCAGCGCGATTAGAACATATACAGCAACCCAGAATCAACTATCGGGCAGTGGCTTAGACCAGACACAATAGCTGTCTGATCGGAGGATCCTCCCTTTTCAACGGAGGTTAGCGGGACTTTACACCCTGTTCCGCATACCCCTAAACTGGTAACCCGGACGTGACAAAAACTAAACTGTAAAGAATAAACGGCTATGTTTTCATGAACAAGCGTATTTGAGGAGAAAGGCCCAACAATTTTCCTTTCTACAATTCCCCTTTCGATTTATCTACATATGTTCATATTAATGTTTGACGTAACTTGTATCTGTTTCCGTTGTTATAATAATAAAGTTGTTATATAACAATATCCGCAGCTGGCATACTTTATGGTGAACATTTATAACAGGTACTATGTTTCGAGATTATTGACACAAACTACTCGGGCGCAGCAGCTATTGTTTGCTGTGTCAATACCAATATTGTAGGTTTGTAACGTCACAGAATGTTAGTTTTATGAAGCGAAGTAGTAGATTTTTTTTTAAGAGAGATAGTACGAAACTTCGCCGGAGATTAAAATAAGAATACTGAAATAACTTATTTTTTCTGCATACTGAGAATTTCCACGGACCACAGACCAACTATTAGAAAATCCCGTAGGTGCTCAGCTCAAGTCTTTTTGTTGACTCTTTTCTAATAATTGGCCAAGAGCAAAAAGAGAAAAAAAGCACATCGATCGACCAGTAAATATTTGTGGCGTATGCAAAAAAATATAAAAAAGGAAAACAGTCATAGTACTGCTTTCAGCTCATGTCATCATTGTAAACCATGAGGTTATAACGGCGTACTTTCATAGAGAACACCAATATGTTAGAGGGAGCGAAGCAAGCTCCGTGTTCCATTTAATATACAATAGAATTTAAATTAATAGAATTAAGACTGTAAGAGCGAGCAAACACTTACTTTACTTTATTCTTTATTGTACATACAATATTATACATATACTAGCTGAGCCGGCAAACGTTGTTCTGCCATATAAATAAAAAAAAAAAAAAAATAGATGTTGGCCGATTCTCAGACCTACTCAATATGCTCACAAAATTTCATGAGAATCGGTCGAGCCGTTTCGGAGGAGTTCAAGTTCGAACACCGTGACACGAGAATTTTATATATTAGAAGAAGATAAACAATAAAATATGAGAGTTGATGTACATAGGCGAGCTTAACCCACAACTGGGTTTTCTTACAGCAAACCATATGAGTAAGAAAGAAATTTTACATATTTTGAGGAACTTTAACAGTACAACAAAAAAATAAAATAAAAATAAAATTAACACATCGTGATTTCCTTGTTACCATTTGTATATGTAGTAGGTACTACTAGGAGAAAACTACTTCCACGCGAACGAAGCCGCTGACAGAAGTTAGTATTGACATAATTACTTACCTAATTAAACGTATTGATTTAATAATTTAGAAACAACTACATCTGGTGGGGATTGTTAGGTACCTACTTATTTTTCCAAAAATCCCCCCTAGGCGAATTTTTTTTAATTAGTGGGGATTTCTGAAAAAAAAAGTAACAATCCCCACTGACAAATCCCTACGATTTGTCAGTGCGGATTTCTGGAATAAACCAAATTTTCTTGTGTCAGATAAGAAGTTATGGGGCGGCAGTCTGAAGTAAAACTGTAGTGCTTGTCCCAAGAAGATAAGACAGGTTATTCTGTACCTGTGCTCGTGGGTACCCTCTACTTACCTCTCGTGGGTGCTGGAACCCTCGAACACATACAGAGACGCCTCTGCTTTTTGCATTGCTACTTGAAATCACTAACACTAACTTAGACTAAAAGTAGATAAGTAGTTACATATAATTTGGTTTTAGCAGTTGTTCCGTCACAGTACAGCGACGATGGCATTAACCTCAATGCAAGTCTTATCATTATTTCCTAGGTTGGTTTCATGGGATCCCATCATACATATAAGGTTCTGTAGCTGTATAAGGCCCACTTAATTTTAAATCATTATAAATTAAATAAAAAAGTATTTAAGCTAAACGACTGGTTTCTATACATATAATAAAGTGTTTAATAAAGAAACACTTTCAATAAAAATATTTTCTTTTTATGTGATCGCAACAGCGAAAAATCTATTTTTTTAAAACATAGTCAAAGGGCTAACTTAGGAAGTTAGCAGCCCAAGAGAGTCCGTTATGAATTAATATAATCTATGTAATATCAAAGTTAGCAAAATTTTTATTCTTACAAAATATATTTATTATACAGTTTTATTTAAAATTTAGTCTTTTAGTTTGGTTAATTAGTCAAAACATTTGACCTTGGGCCTTCCTTATGTCTATAGAAACTTAAAATGGCCCAAAACAAAAATCAATGCTTAAACTAATAGTGGCATATATTTTGAGATTAGTTTCCTTTGTTCGTGACTAAATAATACTAGCAATATCTTCTAATAGATCATAAATTTTCAAATTATGTGGGCCATATTTGTAATATTAAAAACGATTTTTAACTTTTTCCTTTATATTTTAAAAGTTTAGAAAGTTTTTTTTTGTTGTTTTATGCCATTTTACTAAAAACCATTAGACATAGAAATGTACAAAAATTTCTTAACACCTTTTTATTGCAATTTATTACATACTAAATGTAATATTCGATAGCCTAAAAAGCTTGGGCCTTATTTGGGGGTCAAGTAGTGGGCCATCTTATGGAACTCTGTCATATGGCAGTCAAACTAATTTAAAAATGAAATGGCAACAATGACAACATTAAAATAAACCTAGAGTGGAATGTTATTACTGTTAGTAATTCCATAAGATTCCCGCGAAATTCAAAAATTTTCTGACCACTGAAACTTATGTTTTTTTAAAGTGGGCCTTGTTAAGACCTGGGCAATCTTCGGGCGCAGTACCTTTGATGTAATATAATAGTAGGAAATAATTAGTATTAGGAGGGACAAAACTTTTATCGAATCAGTGATGTTGTCTATTTCCGAATAATTCATCTGGATAAACTAGAATGACACCAAATATAATAATAATTAAAGGTCTGTAAAATAACCTTCTCTTCATGACAATAAACGATTCAAATGACGTAAGTGCAAAATTATTTAACCAAATCTTATAAAAGTGATCTTACAAAACCAATATAAATACTTACATCGCGAATGTCATAGGGCAGGTTAGAGCGTGAAGGGTCGCCGAGGCCGGTTCGTTTGGCGTACGCGTACTTGAAGGTCTCGACGATGCGGTGCCAGTAGAGGTTGGACCCGGTTGCGACGGGCGTACCGTCTCCGACCCAGTCGCGCAGCATGTTCAGCATGAACGCCAGAACCGACCCTGACCCCGGCAGAGGTACTGAATAGAGCGTGTATTCCTCCGTTAGCGGCACCTCGATGGGGTCTTGCCATTCGACCCTAAAATTTTATAAGCTGTTAAGGCGATGATCGTGCGACAATAGGTCATCATTTAAATGGTCGTACAAAACTTTAACGGAGATTCCTCTAATGAGCAAACCATCACTAGCGGGATACACTCAAACACAGACTGCTGTAACGGTATTCTCAAGTCAAGCAGTACAATGAAGATTCTCACCTGTAGTTCCTGAGGTCTTCTTCTGTAATAATGCCACCGAAGCTCTGAATATCTTGCACGAGCCGTGCCGTCAGTGTGCCGTTGTGTATCGCCTGTGGGCCCTCCTCCGCGATTATGTCCAATGTTTTGGCCAAAGTCGGTTCCATTATGTAGTCGCCCTCGTTGTACACCTCGCCCGTCGCCGGATTCACGTACAGCTCCCTTTTTATTAGAAAATAATGTCGGTTTACAGTTAAAATGTATTCTAAAACGGTAAAACGGCAGCAGTTGTTCCGCCTAGAAGTAGTATTCATTCTATTTAAAAAAATTGGTCACAGACTTACTGTTATGTTTCTTATAAATGTTGAGGATTGTATGGTTAAAAAGATTACGCTGAGAATGGGAATAAAACAATAGGATTTGTCTCCTTACCGCATAGAAGGCTCGGCTTTGATTCTGTCGCTGTAACTCCTGAGCACCCGCCCCATGTAGGCGTTGACGAGATGTCCTTCGCGGCAGAGCTTGGCCGTAGGCTCCACGAGCGCGCGCCATGGCAGGCGTCCGTATGCCTGATGGAGGGCGCCGTAGCCGGCCAGCTCTCCGGGCACGGCGATGGCGAGGCCGCCGACGGTCGATGACGCGTTGATGTACATGTCTTCGTGCGCGGCCGCCGGCGCCCTCTCGCGCGCGTTCATCACGCGCACCTGGCCCGTCGTGGCGTTGTACACCGTGGCCAGGAACCCACCGCCGAGTCCCATGCATTGCGCGCAAGCGATACCCTCACAGAATAATGTCGCTATCGCTGCATCCACAGCTGTGCCATTTTGTTCCAGGATTTTGCTAAAATTTTCATAGGTAATTATTTTTATGTTAAGGAAAAAACCGATTATATCAAAACATTGCTTTGGGCAGATATTAATCTAGTAATCAAAAAATCGTTAAAGAGATAGGTAAATTACCTACATTACATATTCAAGTCATAAATCAAGATTAAATGTGAATACTAAACAATTACATAAGTAGATTTGGTTATCGCTGGTTTTTATATTCATCATATTTATTGAATTCAGAAAACACGTGACACGGAATTATTCCGGTTCAATCTACAATTTCTTTATACATCTTCCAGATAAGGTTTTACGAATAAATTGTGCTACTTTGATGCATACCGTGAGGAACTTGTGAGCATCTAATGTCACCTCTATTCATTACACACCGAGACTACAAAGTACGTATTTCATTTGTAGATCTTTGACAGTCGTTATGAGTAGTCTATACCTATACTTGAATTTATAATTCAAGATAATTTCAGTCCAAGTATCAACGCAATTTTAAGTTAATTTTCATGTGACTATTTGAATTAAAAAATAAGGCCCTTCCTAAAAAGTGTGGGCTGCAATGGGACTTAAACTTTATCATCTACATACTTATAACAAAATTTAACAATATGTCAAATGTTGAATTCAAATATAAGTAGATTAATTGCATACCGTCCGATAGTAGCACATTCGTGGCCATTGGCGGCGACGACAGCGCGCGGATAGCGTTGGTGCTGGGGGCCGGCCCACGGCTGCAGCACCAGCACGGCCACCAGCACACCAGTGACCAGCGCCGCCAACACGCTGCCCACCAGACAACACTTCCGTGACTTGCAAGACCTGACAAAGAAAAACAGTCACATAAAGTACCACCTGATCACTTTCGTAAGGCATTGCGGAACAAGATCTAATAGTCCCCGTATGTGTCTTCCTTGCGGTGCGGTTAAGAAAAACATAGTCTTCTCAGCCGTGCAGATCAATTTGGTTTAGTTTAGGAAAGAGCTGAATATAATTATATCTAAGATACCTTATTAAAACACAAAGCAATCCCGTATTAAAGAAGTTTATAGTAACCATTTTGACCTAGTACCGCACTGAAGAAATAAAACCTTATATTTTTAATTTATTTAGCCAAAAAAACTTTTAGTTTCTTAAACGTTACAAGTTCAAGCAGACTACTTTACTGCCATAATGATAGTCTTTAAACGAGGTCTTAAACGCCCCGTACCACAGAATGGAAATATATAATACAAAAAAAGTGTAAAAAAGTCCACTAAAACTCGTTTCTAAGGAACAAATCAATGGAACGAAGTATTATAATAATAATATTTTTTACCACAAATTAGGGAAAAAGTAAGTAGGTACTGAAGCAGTCTACAGATATAATTTCGTAACTAATTTGTGGAAGATGAGTTGGAAGACTGGTGCCTAAACTAAGTTTTTTACAAAACTTGTATGTCAGGTTACCAGTGTACCCGTAACCAAAATAAAAGATAGGTCCAGTAAGGTCAATAACATATTTAAGGAACAGTAAACTCCGGTCATAAATATTCCACTGTAGACGCAGGCAACAGAGCTCTCAACAGAGCTGCTAAATTAAGAAAATTATAAGTTACTACAGCGCAGCGGTAAGTTATGAAGTAAACAATAATTTAAATACCTTATAGAATACTAGTTAGTATCGTTTTATTTATAAACATTTGAAAATTCGCTTCATCATAATCTTTGACCATGAATAATTTGGATTTCTAATAGTAATATGAAATTATTGCAAAGCTTTTCTGACTACACAACTAGAAGATCTGAAAATGTCACTTTTGTGTCATAAGATTTTATATATTTTTGCAGACATTATAGACAGATACGAACCAATAAGTTTTAATATATTCGTCCGATACAAAACCTCTTTCTGTGATTCCGTGCAGTCGGTGCAGTGCCGGATTAAACCGGCGCCGCGGCGGGCGCGGGGCCTGTAGCAAATTCGACCAAGGGGCCCCTACTACTAATTAATTTATTAGTAGGGTACTAGTTAATTTAGTACTTTTGGAAAAACCTAGATGATGATCGTTTTTTGCATACCCCGAAGGATTAGAGATTTGAAGGTGAAATTAAAAAAAAAAAAACCGAAGTAATCTCGAAAATCATGCTTAAGACATTTAAGGTTTTCTTCTGATAAATAATACAGAAATAGGGAGTCTTTTCGATGATGATGGAAGCCTTTGTGAACTTATACAGAAAAGCTGAACAGTTAAGATTTACTAGGAATAGGATCTCTACACTCGAAGTTGTAGACGACTACGTTTACCTGGGACAGACGGTCCAGTTGGGAAGGTCTAACTTCGAGAAAGAGATCAATCGTCGAATCCGACTCGGCTGGGCAGCGTTCGGGAAGCTGCGCGGTATCTTCTCGTCCAATATACCACAGTGTCTCAAGACGAAAGTCTATGACCAGTGCGTGTTGCCAGTGATGACATATGGCTCCGAAACGTGGTCGCTTACAATGGGCCTCATTAGAAGGCTTAAAGTCACCCAAAGGGCAATGGAGAGGGCTATGCTCGGAGTTTCCTTGCGTGATCGAATCAGGAATGAGGATATCCGCAGGAGAACCAAGGTTGCCGACATAGCACGAAGAATCGCCAAACTAAAGTGGCAATGGGCAGGGCACATTGCTCGCAGAACAGATGGCCGTTGGGGTTGAAAGGTTCTGGAATGGCGACCACGTACCGGAAGACGTAGCGTTGGAAGGCCTCCTACAAGGTGGACCGATGACTTGGTAACGGTTGCGGGAGTCCGATGGATGCGAGACGCACAGGACCGTTCGCTGTGGCGACGCTTGGGGGAGGCCTATGTCCAGCAGTGGACGTCTTTCGGCTGAAATGATGATGATGATGATGATGAGGAATAGGATGCAAAATTTATTTTTCTTTGGAGGGGTTAGATTCAGCCATTCTTTAATTGGAATATTTTTTTTGAGAGATTGATCTCATCAACATGCCAACATCGATCGTCATCATCATTTCAGCTGAAAGGCGTCCACTGCTAGACAAAGGTTTCTCCCAAGTGTCGCCACAACAGCCGGTCCTGTTTTTCACGCTCCACCGAATTCCCGTGAACCTTACCAGGTTATCGGTACCCTTGTTGCGAGGCCTTTGCTACGTGTCTTCAGGTATCCGATCGCCACTCTAGAACCTTCGGCCCCATCGACCATCTGTTCTGCGAGCAATGTACCCAGCTCACTGCCACTTAAGCTTATCTTCACTCCTGATTCGATCACGCAAGGAAACTCCGAGCACAGCCCTCTCCATTGCTATTTGGATGACTGATTTTGAGACTGATTGATGATGGATCTGATGAGGCGCATTGTGAACGACCACGTTTCAGAGCCATATGTCACTACACACTGGCAATTTAATATTCACATAGATACACAAAATATGTAGTTCCCTAAAAACCTTGTTTAAGCTTATTCTTAGTAGGGATATTAAGAAAGCTTAACCGAGGCTACACATATTAAAATTAAGTAGCTTTAGCCAGCGGCTCCGCGTGCGGGAAGCCACTGGCTAAAGCTAACCGTTCTAAGAATTAGCTTGAACAAGGCTTTTAGACTTAAGATGATGATGATGATGGGATGATTCAATTCTAAGAGATGGGGCAATTTTAAGAGATCTTCTATTCTGTAGTTTACTTGGAGGAAAGTCTGAAGTAAAGTGACTATCACATCACATCCAAAGAAATCAGCTGTATTTAGATTTCACGCAGTACAAATATTTTGACTAGTTTTTTTACGTTCAAATGCGGATCTCTGAACGCGCAGAATCCCCAAATGCACGGGGCCTGTAGCATTTGCTACTCTTGCTACATGGCTAATCCGCCACTGATTCCGTGGAAATCAAGTTCGCTAACGGAGGAGTGGTAATTTTTGGTACTTACATAAAACTATAGGAACCCATGAGCCATGAAGCAGCTAACTTAATTTTCTTTCCTAGGTGCGGTGACATAGTTAGGTATTTATTGTAGGTACATAAATTATGACCTTCTGATATTTTTACCTATTCTAAAACGTGTTTTTTTATGGTATAATATAGGTACTGCTGCGAATTATTGAACATCTGTTAACAACGTGTACAATTAAAATATTTTTGATTTTGATTGTGGTACTGAATTTTTGTTATTTTTATAATAAATTGTATTCTTATCTTTAACCGATTACGTAAAGCAAAGCAGGGTAATGACTTAATGAGTTTACTAATTTAAGACTTTGTGTGACTAATTGTAAAACCTGTAACTTTATTTTTTTGGAACGAAGTTCTTATCGCGCGTTGCGAAAGGGGGCTAGACGGAAAAAATTAAGACCAAAACTTGTTGCGACACGCAAAAAGTGTCGTTTCAACTTTTGGTCTTATTTTTTTAAATAATATAAACTACTTAGTGCTTGCCTGCAATACCACCTGATGGTAAGCAGTGATGCAATCGTTGATGGTGAGGCGCACTAGTTTATTAAGGGCCTATTCACTCTAGCCTTGAGGACACCTAAATTATAATCGGTGTAATTGATGTAAATTTACAACATACTTTACAGCAATCGAACCAAGTTTGCTGTGCCCTAAAAGGGCACAAAAACTAGCAATTTTATTATTATATTATTGTAAAACATGTGTTGAGCTTGACAGCAAATAAAAAAATAACATGCAAATTACTATCAGGAAAAATTTTTACGCCTTGCATTGGATAGGTTAAATTCCCCTCGATTGTTTTTAAAGTTATAATTAGATACTTGATGCTTTGAGAAAATTTCTTCTTCATATGCCTCAGACAACATAGGTGATTAAAACATTCCTCCATGTTTTTTTAAACATGTCAAGTTTACAAAATATTTGTCTCATGTAATAAACTCTACAATCGTACTTAGTTATTCTCTAAGTAAATATAACAGAGCGTATATATTTTATATGCAGTGTCATAAAAAACGTATAAAACTATCTGTATAATCGTAGTAGAAGGTCACGAATTAAATAATGTAATTATATTTGAGTATGGTACGGATGCTCAACTATTGTTTTATTATATGCTAATTATCTAGAAATTTTGGGTACCTACATAAAATGATAATTTGCATTGATTTAACTTCCTTTTATCATTAATAAACTAGCTTATTTTAATAGAAGAACATTTTCTTTAAAACTTACTATTGAAAATTTGAATTAAAAATAAATAGCTTTATCATTTTTTATTCAGATGATGAATGTTTTTGGGCGACTAGCGACTGAATTTGCAACGTTCGCGTGCCGAGATTTATAGTATTTTTAAATATTTATTAAAAAAAATTGATGTAGGTACCGTGTAGTCGGACGACAGGAGAGAAAAACCCCAACCTCTATTAAAAGGAAATCTTTCCCGTTTCCACCATGTTTCTCATGCTTATGATTCAGTCATAAATAAAGAGGATTCGATCCCGAACGTTTATTTTAATCCCTGGATTTCCGGTTTATCTATAAATGATCCCGGGATCCTAGGATAGTTCCGGGATTATATTGGTAATGAAAAGTGATAACAAAAAGTCAGTAAAGCATGTCAAAATCAGTTTTTATTTGTCTTTTGGCAATAATAAGAAATTGAAGTATAACTTCTTCTAAAATAGACTGACAAGGCACTTCTATAAATGATTTACAAAACTAACAATTAAACTTTTAACTTAGTAAAGAAATAACACATAAAATGGCTTAATTTCCAAGCAAGTTTCTTAATTTGTTGCACATTTGTTTAAACAGAGGCTGAAACAGCACGTTATAACTCCAAATTAAAATTCGAAATGCTTTTATTCACATAGGCCTACATAGGCACTTATAAAACGTCAGATTATGAGCTAGTACATACTCAATAGAAAATGAAGTGAAGGTCACTAAGGTTTTTTTAAGTCTCTTTCAAATTAAAGCCATTAGTGGAATTGACCTCAAAGAAATTAATTTTCTTTTTACTGTTTTTAGAAAAATCAGTTTCTTTATATGGTTCTTGAGCAAATTTTTTCATGCGGTTCTCGTGCTAAGGGTTGTCTTTCAATGGTAATTCAGTTTCTGTAGTCTAAAATGCAAACTGAATTTGCATGTCTATTTCTTTATTATCATTTTGGTTTTTATTGTTCATCCTTTCAGATACTCACCCAAATAATCTGTTTGAAATTTTGTTTCCATCTGGCTTTGACTTCAAAACAATTCCTTTACATCACTGTAATTATTTAAATTATTATATATTCCACTTAACACATGTCGTCGATGATCTTTTATGTGGTCGAAAAACATCGTCTTTAATTTAGAAGCCGAAGTAAGTTGTCGCTTATAAATCCCAATAATCCCGGGATTAAAGAAATTTTAATCCGAAATTTTCAGGTCTAGTTTACGGTTGGGATCCCGGGATCCCGAGATGCGGGATCCCAGGATCAAATCCTCTAGTCATAAAAAACGTACCAACCTATCTGTCTGTTTGTTGTAGAAGGCGACGAATTAAATAATGTAATTATATCTGAGAATGGTACTGATACTCAACTATTGTTTATTGTAAGTTAGCAGTCCCCCGCGGGGGATAGCGTGATGTTAGCTTACACTACTTATTCTTCATAAATCTGGCTATCCCATATAATTGACTGGCCTGTTGGTCTAGTGGTTAGTGGCCTTGACTGCTACGCCGGAGGTCGTGGGTTCGATTCCCACCCAGGACAAATGTTTGTGTGATGAGCATGATCATTTGTTCTGTGTCTGGGTGTAATTTATCTATAATATGTATGTATTTAGAAATATATAAGTATGTTTATCAGTTGTCTAGTACTCATAACACAAGCTCTGCTTAGCTTGAGACTAGTCGGCGTTGTGTGATGGTTGTGGAATATTATATTATTATTATATTAATTAATTTTTTTTTTAAATCCGACTCGTGGTTCCTGAGATTAGCGCATTTACACAGACAAAAAAACTCTTCTGCTATATTACATCATAAATGTAATATATAACAATCTGGTGCCACAGTGATCGGTCAAGCCGTTTCGGAGGAGTTCGATAACAAATTATCGAACTCCTCCGAAACGGCTTGACCGATTTTTATGATTTTTTTCAAAAGGGTTTTAAAGTGAAAATGTGTAATTTAAGGCATATGTATGAAGTACCAAAAAAAAAAAAACAAAAAAAAACCTGTTTAAAGCCTGACAAAAGTATCTGTCACTATTCGATGATCTGCTCACAATCTGTCTTCATTTGACTACAATGTCTGCCAAGTAAACTTGATGATAACCGTTATCTACGTAAACGACTGTACTTAAGTAGTTACCTACCTATTCTAATTACAGTGGTACTGTGGTCCTCATGAATTTCCTATAAAAATAGCAATAAAACGTTTTTACTTCGATAAAACTAACTTAGCTACTCCGTTTTACGTCATTTAAAATTTTATAGCGCGATTGAGCGAAATAAGGGCTCCAAGGTGTTTCCAAGAGATCTGTCTATTGGGCAGAGCCAGCTCACGAAACTGAAGACCGAAGATGGCAGAGTCATATCCGCCAAATCGGAGCTTCTGGGAGAGATCGAGGCTTTTTATGGACAGTTATACACGTCAATCACAAAACCCACTACGAATCTAGCAAACGACCCAAGAGCTAGGTTGACCCGACACTATACCGAAGATATCCCGGACGTCAGCCTGTACGAGATTAGGATGGCTCTGAAGCAGCTTAATAACAACAAGGCACCGGGTGATGACGGAATTACAGCCGAACTCCTGAAGGCGGGTGGTAAACCGATCCTTAAGGCCCTTCAGAAGCTGTTTGATTCCGTCATATTCGAGGGAAAAACACCACAGGCATGGAGCGGAAGTGTGGTGGTACTCTTCTTTAAGAAGGGCGACAAGGCCCTGCTCAAGAATTATAGGCCCATCTCACTTCTGAGCCATGTCTACAAGCTGTTTTCCAGAGTCATCACGAACCGTCTCGCGCGCAGGTTCGACGACTTCCAGCCTCCCGAACAAGCCGGATTCCGAAAAGGCTTTAGCACCATAGACCACATACACACGCTACGGCAGGTTATACAGAAGACCGAGGAGTATAATCTGCCTCTCTGCTTAGCGTTTGTGGATTACGAGAAAGCCTTTGATTCGATCGAGACTTGGGCTGTGCTGCAGTCTCTCCAACGGTGCCAGATTGACTATCGGTACATCGAGGTGCTGAAGTGTTTGTACGAAAACGCCACTATGTCAGTCAGACTGCAGGACCAGACCTCGAAACCTATTCTCCTGCAGCGGGGTGTGAGGCAGGGAGACGTCATTTCTCCGAAACTGTTCACGGCCGCAATGGAAGATGTCTTCAAGGTTCTGGACTGGAGTGGATTGGGCATTAATGTCAATGGCGAGTACATCACTCATCTTCGGTTTGCCGACGACATAGTAGTCATGGCTGAGACTACGGAAGAGCTCAGCACAATGCTCAATGACCTCAGTAGAGCTTCCGAAAGAGTGGGTCTTAAAATGAACATGGACAAAACCAAAGTCATGGTAAATAACCATGTAGCACCCACTCCGATCAAGATCGGAGACTCTGCACTCGAAGTTGTAGACGATTACGTCTACCTTGGACAGACAGTCCAGTTGGGTAGATCTAATTTCGAGAAAGAGGTCAACCGTCGAATCCAACTCGGCTGGGCGGCGTTCGGGAAGCTGCGCGGTATCTTCTCATCCAATATACCACAGTGTCTCAAGACGAAAGTCTATGACCAGTGCGTGTTGCCAGTGATGACATATGGTTCCGAAACGTGGACGCTCACAATGGGCCTCATCAGAAGGCTCAAAGTCACCCAAAGGGCAATGGAAAGGGCTATGCTCGGAGTTTCCTTGCGTGATCGAATCAGAAATGAAGATATCCGCAGGAGAACCAAGGTTGCCGACATAGCGCGAAGAATCGCCAAACTAAAGTGGCAATGGGCAGGGCACATTGCTCGCAGAACGGATGGCCGTTGGGGCCGAAAGGTTTTGGAGTGGCGACCGCGTACCGGAAGACGCAGTGTCGGAAGGCCCCCTACAAGGTGGACCGATGACCTGGTGAAGGTTGCGGGAATCCGATGGATGCGAGACGCACAGGATCGTTCGTTGTGGCGACGTTTGGGGGAGGCCTATGTCCAGCAGTGGACGTCTATCGGCTGAAATGATGATGATGATGATGAAAATTTTATAGTGTCCGACCGAAACCAGATTTTTAGCTGAAGTCGAAATCATAAACCAATATTCGGCTTGTGTTCCAGTTTTGGCCGGAACGGGAACTTTATGCGGTAAGAATAAAACGGTAAAAAATTCAAAGTCGCAGCGAGTTGGCGATCGAATTTCGCACGGACCAATAGGAGCGTCGAACGTGTTTTTTTTTATATCCCATAACTCTAGGGTATCAATGAGACCATTTCAAAGAATCAACTGGCATATGAATAATTTTTTTATTATCTTTCTTTTTTTGTTTTCATTTTACATAAAAAATAATTCGATAAATTCACGATCATTAATGTAAAACACCCTTACTTGAAATATGACAGCGTATATGTATGTGTGTGTATGTACATTTGTTTGCTTTTTTTCACAACTTTACTACACTACTGCGAAGTTTGGTAATGTCGCGGTCGCAAAAGTAAACATTTGTCATACAGGTGACAATTTTTGACCTAAATTAATTATGATTGATGATATCTTCGAAACCATGCACTTTTGGACAACATATTCTAGGACATTTAGTATTATTTTTCTTTATAGAAACTTATATACCTTGAGGTATGGGAAATAAAAAAAAACATATCGTATTTAAGTGTGTCTTTGTTATGTTTGTTACTTCCTCATGGTCAAACAACTGAAAAGACATTAATGAAATTTGGCAACCGACAATAAGACATAGACCCGGACCCAGGAGTATGTTCCATTGGGTTATTATTCTACTATCACATGGGCGGAGCCGTGTGCAGGAGCTAGTTAGAAATAAATAGGCCGCTGCAAACATAACTTGGCGAAATGGGTTTTAAAGACCCGTCGGTTGCCCGTCGTCGGATACTCAATGTGAGTGCGGTGATTATGTAAAGGTATGTAATGACTACTGTATCAGAATTTTATATTTCTATGTGGCAGACACAGTGTACTAGTGTAGGTAGCAGTTATCTACAGTACAAGATACGCATGCTGCCCCAAGTGCAAATCAATTGAGATATGGGCCAGGATGATGATGATAATGTTGATACTGCATAAGAGACAAGTCGGTTGAGAATAGTGCAATGCCTTAAATAATATATAGGATTCGTTAGCACAATCATAAACTATCTAAACCAGGCAGGAAATTAAATAATAACAGTTTTATAATGAATATATAGTAAAAATAACCAAAATGAAATTATCAAAATCAAATCAAATAATTTATTCGCTTTTATTAATTCAATTATTATATCAAATAATTTATCGTTGGAGACAAAATAGCGTTTTTTTTTTCGGTGGGAAAATGATCTTATGACATCCCCCACTCTTGGGCGGAGCGGGAGATAGTGTCATACTTTTACTGACTAAAAACCCAGTATTCCTTCTTTGTCTTTGTTTCAGGGCCCCGGAGTTCACTTTCGCATAACCCATGGCCCCAGTAGGCTTCGACCCTGCTGGGCCCCTACGATTTGCTGACATCTTCTTGAGGCGCGCGTGGAACACTACGCGCCGTCGACGACTTGGGTTCGGTCCGGACGGTTACCGGACGTTCGGACGGCGAGCTACCCATTGCTCGCCGTCTGCAAGCCCGTGCCTACGGTGGCTGGAAATCAGGATCGGAATCCCGGCGGTTGGGCGTGAGGGGCGTTCCCTCATGCGTGCGGCCGCCTCCTTTGCTAGCATTACTGCTTCGCAGAAGGAGGCGATCGCCTGCCACTCCTCCTCGCTCCGGACCATGGCCTGTACCAAGGCCCGGCGCGAGAGATCGTTGCCGCCGATCGCCCTCACGAGGGCATGGCGGTGCTCTGCCAGACTAAAATAGCGCACGAGAGGTAATGTTGTTTGCAAACGAGAACGAGAATTGAGGCAACTGGAAGACAAGACCGGATTATAATATATATTTTCGCATGCCTCCTTGTATAGTTGATACGTAGGGCTTTCTTCTACTACTTTCTTGTAACACCCATTGTCCTTGCCACGCCCACCATATATCTGGCGAAATAAACGATTTATGGAAACATACGAGTAGTAGCGCTGATTGACAACAGAATCTAATATGACGATAATTCGTCGGCCACTTAATAATTCAATTATGCACACTCATGGCCGAAAAATTTTGGAACAAGGACAGTCATCGTGAACTACTGAACTTCGTAGTTACGTCGTAATTACTTTGCACATAATAAAACCATTGTATTTTAGCTATTTAGGTATCTATTATTCTTAGTGTGTTACCATTTTAGCATATTTTGGCTCATGTGTGAAAATGAGGTCTAGAGTAAGCGCGTATTCTGAATCTGGATTTCTAATAAGTGTCAATTTTGGTCACCTTTTGTAGTTCCTGTTGTGACTCTATTGATAAATATATAATCCTTTAATAGGGTATTAATATTATAAATTCGCTTGTAATGATAACAAAGCGGATTATTGATCATAATTGCACAATGCCATATCAACGAATACTAAAATATATTGTAGATTGCTACTTCATTGAATGTGTTGCAAACAAGTTCCTGTGTCCCAAGTAGCCAGGTTTCACAATTTAACCCACCCCATACCTACCTACCAACTTTTCCCAACTATCTTATTATTATTATGTATTATTTTGTTTGTTTGAATTAGGTACCATTTTATTTATCATGTTCCTTTTCTTTAATTTGGTCATCCTTGATATCGTAATGTGTCCATGTCGGCTTTTTATGGTTCCGTACCTCAGTCGGTAAAAACGGAACCCTTATAAGGTTAGTTTGTTGTCCATCTATCAAGAACCTTTTTCTCAAGAACGCATGCTACCTTGGAGCAGTGAAAAAATCTAACTCCTAAGTCGTCGCAATCTAAAGATGAGGACGCATATTTTGAAGCTGGCATGGGAATCAAAACCTATCGGATATATTCCGTTGACGTAGAATTGTGAAATTTAGCAAAAAGCAATGCCATATAGCACAATTTGAGGAAAAACATCCAAAAACTAAAACTTCGTAGGTTCTCTACTTACCTACATCACAAAATAGAGAAAAAATATTTGTTAACTAACCTGTTTATCAATAAATATACAAAAATAGAATATCTAATAATTGTAAAAATATATTAAAATTAGTAGGAAAGCAACGATAATTTTACACAAATATATTTCATACTCTGCTATTCGAATGGCAATGCGACGGAGAGACCGTGCGTTTCGGAAATTTAAAAAGGATCGCTCTGAGAACAACTAGACCACCTTCAAGACTGCAAGGAATCGGTGTAACCGTAACGCTAAACGCCGCTACATTCTTAATAACATAACTTCGTCTTCTTTTGCTGATATCTGGAAATTCCTCGGGAAACTAGGTGTTGGTAAATCGCGGTATTCAGACCTTCCTAACACAATTGGTTTAGACGAGTTGAACTGTTATTTCTCCACCGTTCCTACGCTTGATATTCTAACCAAATGTCAAACTATTGGTTACCTTGCTGGTCTGACGCGTCCCAATCTTACCTCATTTGTTTTCACTCCAGTTGATCAGGGAGAGATCAAAAAGATTATCCCAACCATCAAATTCAATGCCACGGGCTGCGATAGTCTCAGACGTCATATGATCGTGTCCGACTTTGGATCAACTTCTTGCTGCTATATCCCATGTTGTCAACTTTTCTCTTTACTCTGGAAGAGAGAGCTACGAGAAGCTGAACCGTGACTTAATAACAATAAAAAGCTGGTCTGATCGTTTTGGAGTGGCAGTTAACCCTCTAAAATGTCAGGCTATCATAGTCGGGAGCCCCCATAGTTTGAGGTAACTTGACGGCCTAACCGTCCCAGCTGTAACATTTGACAGCACGGTCATACCGTTCAGCACTGAGGTTAGGAATCTGGGTGTACATGTCGACACCTGCTTCGACTGGCGGAAGCAAGTTGCGAGTAGTAGAGTAACCGGAACGTTACGGTCGCTCAATCGGCTGAAAAACCTAATTCCAGCTCACAAAAAGGTATTGCTTGTACAGTCCCTGATTTTTCCTATTATTGACTATGGTGATGTGTGCTACTATGATTTGAATGTAGATCCCCTCAATAAACTTGACCGCCTTCTGAATAACTGCATTCGATTTATCTTCAACCTTCGTAAGTATGACCATGTACCTATCTGAACATTGTTCGCTTTTGAAATGGTTACCTATTCGTCAGCGTAGAGCACTAAGGGCCTTGACTACTCTGTTTTCTTTTCTGGACAAGCCTTCTTCTTCTTCTTATCTGAGTTCTCAAATTCAATCCCTTTGCTCTGGCTATAGTAAAAATCTCCGATCTACGAATAATCGTTTACTACGATGTCCCTCACATCGCTCTGTGTGTGTTTATCCAGTCCTCCTTCTTCGTACAGGTGATCTCTCTTTGGAATGTGCTCCCATTGAACATCAGGATGGCATCCAGTTGGTTCTTCTTTAAGGTAATGCACGTGAACACATTCGCAAGAAGTTGGTAGAATCATCACAGCATTGATATGTTGGATTCGTTTCTCAAAATAATTATAACCAAAATTATTTTGAGAAACGAATATAAAACTAAACGAAAATTGTATGTATTTATATAAGTATGTATTTATTACTGTTTTAGTTTTCTATTTGTTTGTTTACCATTAAGTTACATCTACTATGTTATGTTTTTGCACCACCCTAAGTTCGACTGGTGGAAAATGCCTATGGCATTAAGTCCGCCTTTGTAGTGTTTACTAGTGCATAAAGCTTCAATAAATAAATAAATATCATCTCTCGCCAAGACGCCGTTTTCTGTGGCGGCCGTACTGGTCATGGCCTTTGACGTCAAAGACCATGTTGCACTTCTCTTTGATAATAAAGATAATAAAGTTTCAAAGCTGCTAGCTTTGAAACTTTATAACTTCGTTGTTGTTGAAGATTTTTTTTCGTATTTGTTTTTCAGAGCTAGAAAGTATTTTTCAATACACTTACTCGAAATCCCGCTCTTATCCCACCGCTTTTAGGCACGCAATAGACTGTTTTCCGCACTAGTGCAAAAAAGTGCGCGTGCTCGCCCCCGCCACAATGTTATTATATTTATCGTATTAGGCTGAGCGCGCGTCGACCCCTACGAGTCGCCGGTCAACCCCCGTTTATTCATTTCTTCGTAAGTGTATTGAAAAAAGTCGTTTACACGAGCAGATTTGTCATTCCGCCTCGGTCGCTACGACAAACTTTCTGCTCTTGTATATTTTAGTGAATTAATATATTGCATATTCCCTCTTTAATTATTTATTGTACATGTAGCGACATCTATGGCTTCACATAAGAAGTAATCCTGCATCGCGCAATTAAAGTTCTCCACGCGATTTGAACATATTAGAACAGTCCGCAATCATCTACCAGGGCAGTTGTCCACCAGACATAACACCCGTCTGGTCGGAGGATCCTCCCTTTTAAACGGAGGTTTGCGGGACTTTACTCTACTCAAAAATAATACTTAGTACACAGTGATTTGACAATTCATGTGCAAAGCGAGCTTAATTCAACAATGAGTTTTCTCGCAGCAATGTACTATTACTTTTTGGGACTATAAATTTATTAATTGAATTTTTTACATTACTTGTAAGTTTGTACACAACCCTCCTTACGCGACTCCGACTCGCACTCGACCCTTTTTACCCGACTGCAAGAAGGGTTATGTTTTTCGCGCGTATCTTGTATGTATGTAATATTCTTTATTACCTCATATCTTCTAAACCACTGAACGTATTTACATAATTAAGATATCGTTAGATGCGTCTTGATAACCCAAGTGTTCTTAGAAAAATATCGTTAAAAAAACCCAACATAACGACTTTGAAACGCTAGGAGTAAAAAAAAAATATTGTTTTTTGGATACTGTAATATGAGTACTTATCAAATTTAATTTGATACCCATATTACAGTAACCAAAAAAACAACCCGTTTCTCGGTATTGTTTGTTTCTTATTTAACACCAACTTCCGAAATGAAAGTTATTTTGATCGTTTTAGTGTTTTTTTGGTGAAGTCGGTTATTTATTTTTGTAAAAAGTTTTTTATTTCACACTTTTTAGTTGCGATACACTTATAGCCAGAATACCTATTTCTCATGACAATTCTAATCAACCCAAACACTACTAGGATACATTGTTTTATTTTGAAGTTCCCGTGCCCACCTTCTGCCTTCCGGCTCCATTATCAGATCAGTTCGATAGTATCTTATAGCCAAAGTGCATTTCATAACAATTCTAATAAGCCCAAACACAGCTAGGATACATTGATTAATTACGGAGTTCCGGTGCCTATCTTCCGGCTCTATCGTCATCATCAGATCACTTCGATGATACCATTTTCAGTGTAACTACATAGAACAATTTATTTATTTATATTGTCATAGTCGCTTATCTATCTTCATTGTGATATGTATGTGAGTATGAACTTCCGTTGGCTTCTTCTTTTTCAAATGTTACTTTTTGACTGATTTACAGTCAAAAAGTAACATTTGCACGAACAAAGCTTACGTTCTCGATGAAAATACCAAAATCACTATATGGTTGCCTATAATATTTTAGGAGTTCACACGATTTCTCATGGATCCCATCATCAGAACTGGATTTTGAAAAAAATGGGACCAATCTGGAAGTAAGTATATCCTTTTAAGAAAAAAAAAATTGCTAATCGGTCCATAAACGACGGAGTTCTGAGGTAACAAACATAAAAAAAAAATTATGATAAAAAAAAATACAACCGAATTGATAACCTCCTCCTTTTTTTTTGAAGTCGGTTAATAAGAACATTTGTGGGGGCTACGCGTGCGGAGCAATCCCGCATGCGTGATGAAATCCACGAAGATATTAAAACACCCTTAGTTAGCTAAATACATCGATATATATGTAATATAAGTCGATGGCTAAATATCATTCAAATCCCATTAATGAATCATTAACAGTTTCTGTTATCGTTTATTATCAAATGATAACTGAAACTGGTTCGTCATTATGCTAATGTACTCTGAAGAAGTTGCTAATTTACTTTACCTACCATTACACAATTTCTTTTTTAAAATTATTATTGATAGGCTCGCGTTTGACTACTATACATATATCACCTGATGTATGGTAAGTGATGATGTTGTCGACAATGGAGCACGCTTGCCTAGAAGTAAACGAGATGCAATGAAAGTTTGTAGGTGTGTATGTTTGTGACTTTTTCCCGCTGGAGGGGCACAACTGGCACACGGATAGACTATGTCCTGTAATAGCACATAGAGTAGTTTTTGCGACAATTGAAAGCAAGTCATCTACATAACATTGCTACGATTTTATTACATGCATTTAGATTATCTTGATAAACGAAGATAGGAAAATATTTACACGTGGTAAAATGTGTTGTTGCAGCTTAATATCAGTCGTAGGGTTACCAGATGGAAAAATCAAAAGTCCGGAGCAAAAGGCCTGATTTCCATTGAGATTTATAACAGTTTGAGAATTTTCGAAAAGTCGTAATTTTATCGATTTTATACACTGAGGATCTTGCTCACGCGTTGCACATCGCACTCGGGAAGAGGGGCCAGAGGGAGTGCCGCTGTTCCCCCACCCCCCGTCAAAAAAGGAAGTTTAATTTTAGTTTAAGTAAGCGGTATTCTGTTGGAAATACTAAAAAACCTGAGATTTCATCAGATTTGCAAAATCCAGTCGCAAACCTGAGAAGAGGCCAAAAATCCTGAAATCTCAGGACAAATCCTGAGATATGGTAACCCTAATCAGTCGTAAACATACGAAAAGAAATTATTTTTATTTACAGGAGTAGCTGTAAGTAGCTGTTACCCGCGGCTTCATTCGGCAATTGGGGCAATCGTGTAAAAAAATGTTGTCCGTTTCGGTGATGTAAAGAGTTAAGTTCCGTTCTCGCGAGAAAATAAAAAAGTAGCTTAAGTTGCTCATTATGATAGCGATATGAGGAGCGCGCGGGCGACGACGGGTCGGCGGGGGCGGCGCGTGTGCATGTTGATCGCCTCAGCGCGAGAGATCTGCGCGCGGCGCTCTTGCGTCTCAAGCCCAAGCGCTCAGTAGGGCCGGACGGCATACCGCCTTACATTGTCAGAGATTGTCGCATGATTTTTGAGGAGCCCTTGTTACACATCTTCAACTTGTGTTTGCAGGAGGGTCACTATCCAGACGTGTGGAAGATTACGCGAGTCATCCCAGTCCCTAAAGGAGGTGCGGGCACTTACGTGAGTGGGTCGACCGGTGGCGGTGCTGTCTGCGTTCACCAAGGTATTTGAGTCGGTGTTGCATAAAAGTATTTATTCGCAAGTTACGTCTCGGCTAACGGACGCACAGCATGGCTTTCGGCCGGGTTGCAGTACGGGGGGTAACTTATTGTCGTTTCTTGGCGAAGTATCGCCCGCCATTGACGCCGGGGGTCAAGTGGATGTTGCGTATTTTGACTTCCGGAAGGTTTTTGATGCTGTGGATAATGATATACTTTTGTGCAAACTCTCTGCTATGGGATTCACACCACACTTGCTTAATTTTTTTGCTAGTTACCTTGGCGAACGCAGACAGTACGTCGAGTATGCAGGGCATGACTCTAGACCCTATACGTTCTCTGGGGTGAGTCAAGGCACCAATATCGGGCCGTTAGAATTTATATTATTTATTAACGATTTGCCCACAGTTGTTAAAGAATCAGTGTCTGCTATTTGTAGATGACTTAAAGTTATTCTTGCCTGTTAAAGGTGAGGCTGACTGTAATCAACTCCAGTCTGACATTAACAATGTAGTCCAATGGAGTAAATCTAATAAACTGCATTTTAATGCCAATAAGTGCTGTGTGATGAGTTACAGCCGCGCGCATGCTCCATTGCGGCATCAGTACGAGATAGATGGCGTAGTAATGCCGCGCGTCACGCAGGTACGGGACCTGGGCGTACAGATGGTGCCGGAGTTAACATTTCGCAAACACATAGTTGAGGTGTGCGGCAGAGCTTTCAGAAACCTCGGTTTCATCCTGAGACAATGTAAAGATTTTAGCGAAACGTCTGCTGTCAAAGTTTTATATAGGGTGACTGGTAATTAGTGTACGATACTTAAACACGTGATTGTGCTCATGATAACCAACAACTTTTACTATGGGAACCGAAATCGCGAAAAAAAATCAGCTGTTCAGTACATATATAGGGTGACTGGCAATTAGTGTACGATACTTAAACACGTGATTGTGCTCATGATAACAAACAATTTTTATTATGGGAGCAAAGCCGAAATCGCGAAAAAAATATCAGCTGTTTAGTACATTAGGCAAACATAAATGTGCTGAACAGCTGATTTTTTTTCGCGATTTCAGGTTTGTTCCCATAGAAAAAGTTGTTGGTTATCATGAGCACAATCACGTGTTTAAGTATCGTACACTAATTACCAGTCACCCTATATGTTTGCCTAATGTACTGAACAGCTGATATTTTTTTCGCGATTTCGGCTTTGCTCCCATAATAAAAATTGTTTGTTATCATGAGCACAATCACGTGTTTAAATATCATACACTAATTGCCAGTCACCCTATACATATAATACACTTGTAAGGAGCCACCTAGAAACCAGTTCCATTATTTGGAATCCTCATGAGAAAAAGTACAGCCTCATGTTGGAAAAGATCCAAAATAAATTTACAAGATTTCTGTACTTGAAACAATATGGGGTTTACCCCTTTTATCCGTTCATGTACCCGAGTCTTTTCGTCCTGGGCATGGTCGGGTATACTAGACTGGAGGTAAGAAGGTATGTCGCACTGGTCAAGTACGTGGCTAGTGTACTGATAGGGTTGTTGCACCACCCAGACGTGCTGGAAGCGCTGCGGCTGCGCACGCCGGACAGGTGTGTAGGCGCGCGCTGCCGCCCCGCTCTCTTAGAGGTACCGTCTGGTAGAACTAACCTCCTAAAGTTGGCCCCTTTGTCACGAGCCATACATCTTACATATTACACTATCGGAGGATATATTTGGCCAAAACCAGCCGAAATTTTTAAAAGCAGCTCAAATAATTATTGAGAAAGGTCCTAATTAATTTAAGAATACCATAACTATGTACATATTATTATATTAAGTTTTAGTTATAACATCGCCTTGGACTAGGTCTGTAAAGGTGTTATAATGTAATAAATAAATAAAATAATAAAATTATGTCATGAGATGTGAAAGTCCCGTCAATTTTTTTTTCAATGAAACCGTTTCTAAGACGTATTTCGTAGTTTGAATTCAGGTGAAAATAAAAAGGTCTAAGTTACTCCTTGTAACATTAAGTATCCGTCAGCGAGTCTCGTAAAAATCGGCCCAGCAGTTTCAAAAATCAGCTGGAACAAACAGGAAGCAGACACGCAGACAAAAAATTTAAAAAATTCATTTTTTATAGGTGTCGAACTGTGTCGTATATACTTCTTATACATTTAGATATTTTATACAGACACTTCAATTTCATTTTATAAGTACAGTATT
The DNA here is from genome assembly GCA_905147345.3 of Mythimna impura. Classification (NCBI taxonomy): domain Eukaryota; kingdom Metazoa; phylum Arthropoda; class Insecta; order Lepidoptera; family Noctuidae; genus Mythimna; species Mythimna impura. The sequence goes on along the minus strand of LR990353.1, from coordinate 16,627,008 downwards.
GACAGGAGCGCCAACTCCCTGAAATAAACAGTGGGTGCCGACTGCCGAGCACCCCTGAGAATAGACATCAAGAAACAGATCAGTTATCGCCTTTTAGGTTAGGTATAAATTATAATATTTCTTGATAATAAAAACTAGTTTCATTTTTATATGTATAATGGTTTCATTATATATTTTTATCAAATATAATGGTGTAATCATCACAGCACCAGCGTGATAAAACATTTAATGCAATTTATATCTTAACTATTAAATATTATAACTTAATAAGTATATAAACAAACTGAAAATAATAATATGTACAAACGGGTAGAAATAAAACTCATAGGGCATCAAAAAATTCGTCCACATCGATGTCAATGGGAAAAGTGCCCAGAACGCTGGCAGCATTGCCACGCTGGATGGCAATGCTGATTCGTTGACCGAAGAAAAGCCCAGCCCTCTGGTCACGCGAAGAATCGACCAGCTTGCTGATATCCCGAACAACTCGATGAGCGCTCGGACCTCATGGCCCTAGTGTTTCAACCCCAAACGGCTCAAATATATAACCTCCGATGAGGTTATTATATTTATGCCGTTTGAGGTTTTCTGGACCTGCAGCAGCCGCCCTAGCACAGCTCGCCGTACTCAGAAGATGGGATGGCGCAAGGGTGTCGACACATGTTGCATCCCACACCAAAGGCCTACCCAATTTCCAAGGCACTATAGTCATCCCGTCTGGCCTCTTCCCATCGTCACGTGCCAAGCCATTGCGTTCTAAAACAGCTGGCACCCATGGTGATAAGAGCTCGGCGGATGATGTCATTAATGCTGGCATGTCGTGCTATCCGACCAGCGCTTCTACTGTATGATAGGCCATGGTGTCCGAGGCAGTCGACTGCTTCGCCGCAATGACATCGATGTGGAGCTCCACTAGGAGCACCCAGACGCAGGCATGTAGCGATCCGGAAGGTGGTGTCACTCAGCATAGTACCTATGTTAGGTGACTGTAGAGCCTGTAGCCAGAGGCCCGACTCCCATTCACCCACAGCCAGTAGGCGGGCGCGCTCAGCAGTATTGGTGGACGTATTAATAAGATTATTCCGTACCAGCCTGCAGAGCGGCTCATCCCACTGTCTCTGGGAAGATGGATTCTCGGGCAACGCCTTGTCCGGGCAAGCCACTTTCCAGGCGTTCACGGCGTCGATCAAGCACGGCACCCCACTGACAACCAGTGATGTAGTTAAGATACGTTCGACTAACTGTTGAGTGCTGTGGACCGAAGACAGAAACGCCGGTAGACTTATACTAGAAATTTTTCGGAAACAAACATAATTAGTAATTAAGTACCTACGTACGCAGTATGTAAGTAGGACATTTATTTATTTGTCGGTCGATCAGTGTGCACTTCTCTTCTCACACTTCTCCACTTTTCCAATTCCATAAAATGAGAATGAGCACCCATGATATATTTGATAATAAAAAAAAAATATGTAGGTATGTTTATTAAAATGACATCCGATAAATTAATTTCAAGGGCGTTTCTTACAGGTAAATTGCACTCCGATTTGACAGGTGATCATAATCGGTCTAATTGATGATTACTTAATAGAAGTTGTAGTTTAGTGTGGCAGGTGCTTTGTTTGCCAAACTAAGAAGCTGTGTCTGCGCTATGACTGCTAGTGGTAGATACACAAAGTACTCTGTGGTAGGTACTGCTGTCGGGCCTACTGGAACCACAGTAATCTGATTTAGTAGGGTGGTAGGTACCTAAAATGTATGCACATGTCTGCGAATTCTACATCGGATCGGACTATTGTAGTCATCGATGATCACTAATAAAGAACATTAGTGATCGATGATTGGAGTGGTAGAAAGGCACGTTTATGTAACGAATTCCTTGAGATTGAAAGTTTGTGGTTTGATAAATTTTTTTTGGAACCAGAACCGAGATGACCGGTATTGTTCTGAGTGTGCCCCAGAAAGTAAGAAAACATACCGTAAGTAAACTACCACAAATTGTTAGGTACCTGAGTACAGCCTAGCAGCACGAGCGAATTTATATAGGTTCCCCTCGGTGACGGGTTTGTGCCACTAACGTCCAGCTACAAGAGTATAGGTATGTTTTATATGTAGATAATATGACAGTGATATGCTTCGATCCTGAAAGAACTCAATATCAAAGAGAGATTATCTTCGTCTATGTAAATACGAATCTACAAATTCTTCGGGCATATCACCCTAGGACTCGATGAAACGATTTGTGGGGAAAAATTGATGTTCTTTACAACGGCTGCAACGTGGGCAAATCTTTAAGAAGGGTAAACCCCTACCCATACCCACGAGTAGGTAGCTTAACGATTAACTTAACGATTATCTTCTTGTGTCACCATTTTATTCGAGAGTTCATCAAGGAAAACCTCTGTGTTTCTTGATTTTTAGATCACTGTTTCTGACAAATCTGCGAGTTTCCCAGCGACTGGGATTCCCTATCTTAATTTTGTTGTTTTATCATTTTTTACTGACGCGTCATCTTCCATCATCAACTATCAGTGCAATTGAGTAGATTTAATAATCATATTCATAACACGTGACTGTGTGTGTATTGCAAGTACCCTACATATTATTATTTATTTCATACTGTTAATCTTTTTGATAAGCAATATTAGCGCCCTGCACTAATATTTGATGGCACCGTTGGCGCAGTGGTTGAGTGCCGTGTGCGCTACGTGTCGCGGGTTCGATTCCCGCACGTAACAAATGTTTTTATGGCCTACAGATAGGTGTTCTGGGTCTGGGTGTCTTGTGTATGTGAGCTTACATGTTTGTGAACGCATCCACAATACAGGAGGTATTCCTAGTGTAGGGCAAATTTAAAAAAAAAAAAAAAACGTGCAGAGCCTAGCCTAGCCACTTAGGTACGGCACACGCCGTTTCACGTAATGTGGCCACACCTTTTATACTTGATCGGATTTTATACCGTTTTGTTTTTTTCTATCCATTTGCGGATGTTATCTGACAGCTATGACTAACGAAGCTTTCTGGTTGAACCTCTTTCATCATTCATGTTTACCAACTATTTGAAAATTTTCATAAACATCGTTCGCATGATCGCCAACATTCAAATATTTGTGGGATATTTTCGTAGAGCTACGATGGGTTTGTAAACATTCACAAAATAAAGTGGCTATGGTTTGAGTAGGTAGGACTTAATTTATAAATTGAACGAATAACTTTTTTGCAAAACAAAAATCGTCTTGATATCGGTGGCATTTCCCCACAATAGAATATCGTACGACATGACACTATGAAAATATCTGAAGTAAACTAAACGGGCTGTCTCTAAATCAGTTAGATTTCGAATTCGTCTAACAGCATATGCGGCAGAGCTAAGTTTTTTTGACAACTTATCTTTGTGTGGGCCCCACTGAAGCTTAGCATCAAGAGTTATGCCCAAGAACACTGTAGTATCTTCAGGATTAAATTCTTTACCTTTTATTAGCACACTAGTTTCCACTTGCCTAACATGAGGCATCGTAAACTTAAGAGTGAAAGTTTTTTCATATGGTACCTATGAAGTTCTTCTTTTAAAAAATGTGCAACATTCGATTATCGACTTTCAGTTGTTTTTCTTATTCAGCTTAGACAAGAAAGATGTACTTCGAAAATTCGAGTGATTTTTGAATACGAGTTCCGACGCGGAACTAACGCGACAGAAACAGCTCGCAATATCATTGTTGCGTTTGGAGAAGGGGGAACTGCTAATGAACGCACCGTGCGATTTTGGTTTAAACGCTTTCGTGATGGAAACTTTGATTTGAAGAACGAACGACGTGGAAGACCGCCCACACAGGTGAATAACAATGACTTGAAAGATTAGTGGAAGCCGATGCGAGCCAAACTACCCAGAAATTAGCGGCATGGTTTAACGTTACCTTACCAATAATATTGACTCATTTGCGTCAAACCAATAAAATAAAAAAATATGAAAAATGGGTGCCTTATGATTTGACTGATCTGCAGAAAGAAACGCGTGTTGAAACTAGTGTTGCCTGGTTGAATCGATACAGAAATTACAGAATATTGGATCGAATTGTGACATGTGATGAAAAGTGGATTTTTTACGATAAACTTAAGCGAAAAATGCAATGGCTGACCCCAGGTCAAACACCGCAACAGTGTCCTACAGCAAAGTTTACCAATAAAAAGGTAATGGTAACTGTTTGGTGGTTTCAGCATGGTGTTATTCACTATAGCTTTCTCCGATCAAGCAAGCAATAACGGCAGATGTCTACTGTGCCGAACTCCGAACTATGATAGCAAAACTAACATGAGTCGGGGCTATTTCCATAGCTGCAATTAGAAACCATTCGCCAGACCTTGCTCCAACGGACTACCATTTTTTTCGTGATTTGGACAATTTTCTAAGTGATAAAAATTTTTCTTCTCAGAAGGCAGTACAAAATGCTTTCACACAGTTTGTCGAATCTAGATCACCAGAGTTCTATCGCATAGGCATAAATGACCTTCCTATTAGGTGGCAGCAATGTGTAGATAATAATGGTAATTATTTTGAATAAATAAATACCTATGTTAAATTAGAAAAAAATACAATTTTTCAGTACAAATCGGCAATTTCATACTTTAACCCCTAATAAATGAATAATTAAGCAGGTAATCTATATAGATTACCGGAGTTGATTAGAATTTAAAATGCTAATGGGCATATGCCCATTAGCATTTTAAATTCTTTGTATATCAGCATTGTATATAACGGATATTACCTTTTCGCACCTAATTATATTATCCAATAGTTATAAAATTGTAAGCCGGTACCAATATTTCAAGAGCATTGATAAGAACTTAGTTTTCATACGTTACGAATTTACATTTCTTAGTTAACATAAAAAAATTATCACGTTGGTGCGTTCGTTGGAGCTCCCAAACGCGAAACCTTGAGGCCTCAAAACCGCGAAACCAACATTACAAAATGGAAGATTACCCATCCAAAGATTTTTCATTAAAAATCTGGAATTCAGTTACCTTTCTGTACTAGTACAGAGGATTTTGTCGGACTCCCTCAGACTGAAACCCAAGCTTTCACAGGACACTGAGAACCACAAGCTACCAACAGGACTTCTTAATATAATCCCAAGAAATGGAGTTCGGCCAGAGAAAAGAAAAATAAGCAAAGCTGCATTAATCATAGTGATGTCGTTCAACTTGATATTAATTTTGAATACCAAATTTCTAATATTACCAATTCTGCTGCTGGGAAAGAACCTGCTAAATTAATTCACGATAACTGCCTCTCACCAGTCGGAACCAGATTAATGTGAGATAGGAATAAATTACGTCTAGTATGTCATAAATGACATCGAAAGCTTATACAAACATTAATAGGAACGAAAAAAAGATCAAAAAAAGATCAGAAGGTTCTATAGTTGACTCACAGTCTCGGGCTACAATTGGCTTACAGTCTCGGGCTACAGATGGCTCACAGTCTCAGGTTACAGTTGGCTCACAGTCTCGGGCTACAGTTGGCTTACAGTCTCAGGTTACAGTTGGCTCACAGTCTCAAGTTACAGTTGGCTCACAGTCTCAGTTACAGTTGGCTTACAGTCTCAGGTTACAGTTGGCTCACAGTCTTGGGCTACAATTGGCTTACAGTCTCGGACTACAGTTGGCTCACAGTCTCAGGTTACAGTTGGCTCACAGTCTCGGGCTACAGTTGGCTTACAGTCTCAGGTTACAGTTGGCTCACAGTCTCAAGTTACAGTTGGCTCACAGTCTCAGGTTACAGTTGGCTTACAGTCTCGGGCTACAGTTGGCTTACAGTCTCAGGTTACAGTTGGCTCACAGTCTCAAGTTACAGTTGGCTCACAGTCTCAGGTTACAGTTAGCTTACAGTCTCGGGCTACAGTTGGCTTACAGTCTCAGGTTACAGTTGGCTTACAGTCTCGGGCTACAGTTAGCTTACAGTCTCGGGTTACAGTTGGCTTACAGGCTCGGGCTATAGTTGGCTTACAGTCTCGGGTTACAGATGGCTTACAGTCTCGAGCTACAGTTGGCTTACAGTCTCGGGTTACAGTTGGCTTACAGTCTCGGGCTACAGTTGGCTTACAGTCTCGGGTTACAGTCGGCTTACAGTCTCGGGCTTTTTTTTTTTTTTTTTTAAGTTGGGAAGTCATCCAAATGACTTCTCGCGCTCTGGGTGGAGCGGGAGGGCGTGTCAGACTTTTACTGACTAAAACCACACCTGTATCCTTCAATTACCCTTTGCGTACTAGTACTACGGGTTTCCCTTTCAGAAATTCTCCGCGGTCCTAGCTAGCGGGCATCGGCCCCGCTGGGCCCCTACGGTTTGCTGACATCTCTTTGAGGAGCGCGAGGATCACTACGCGCTGTTGACTACTGGGCTCGGTCCGGTTAATTACCGAACAGCCGGACGGCGAGCTACCCAGTGCTCGACGTCCACAAGCCCGCGTCTACCGTGGCTGGTAGTCGGGGTCGGAATTACGACGGCTAGGGCGTGAGGACCTTCGTTCCCTCACGCGTGCAGCCTCCTCCTTCGCTAGCATTACTGCTTCGCAGAAGGAGGCGACCGCCTGCCACTCCTCCTCGCTCCGGACCATAGCCTGAACCAGGGCCCGACGCGAAAGGTCGCTGCCGCTACAGTCTCGGGCTACAGTTGGCTTACAGTCTCGTGTTTTAGTCAGTAAAAGTCTGAGCGAGAGGAGTTATTTGATGACTTCCCACCTCAAAAAAATATTGAAAGCAAACCAAGCCCGATATTGAAGTTAGTTGCCGATTGCCAAATTACTAACTCTTACAAAACTTTTGAATTTAATAAAGCTTTAAATAGTTGGATAAGCAAAAACATTTTTATTACATTGTAGACACAGTTATTAACAAAGTAAATTGAGAAGGCAGCCTAGAACTAATTGTTTACTACTTCACTACCTAAGTCCAAAAAAAATATGAATGTTTTCAATTAGGCGGCAACGTTGTAGCCGTAACGGTGAATGCATTTCAATGATTGGTCGGACGTAGCGTAACATTGAGGTACCTTAGTTTTTGTTGAATTTTAGAGCCAAGGAGAAAAATGTTGCATTTTTATCCGGTTTTTTTTACAGAATTTGTTCCTATGAAAAGCAGAGGCTTTCGTAGCGGGTAGGTCTGCCAGGGCTGCGGGAGAGTTTCCACGACCACGGAACGCTAAGAGCAACTAAAGGAACACAGGTGGGTTTTAGTCAGTTAAAGTCTGACACTCCCTTTTGCTCTATACAGAACGGGAGAAGTTATTTGATGATATCACTCCATAAAAAAATGGGCGCTGGTCATATTAAAAATATGTAGGTAGTCTATGTAGCTAGGTACATATAAGGTATTAATGAATGGGAATTACAAACATGTCGTTAACTTCCTAAGTGATATAGTAATTTTCTCACTTGATTTACGTTTATATATTTATGTATAGGTATACATTTAAGTACCTACTCAAGTACCTAATTTAAAAGGTATCTAGATTAACCTTTTGAGTGCGTAATTAGAGACACAATAGTAAAACAATGGCGCGTGAACGCGCGTTAATGCGGGGATCAACAGCTTAAATAGATAACTTTCTTTGTGCTTATATTGTTGTTTCCAGTCACATACGTTTTCGTTATACCACGATAATATAAAAGAAAAATAATAAGTAGTGACCTACTAGTCTTTTTTTGTCAAGGACTTACAAACTGGAATTTTATGGAAATTAATTAAATTGTTTCACCGTTAACGACTTTCAATTAATGAGAAGTGGGTATTTATATAACCACCTGCCCAAATTAACACGATTTTATAGTGTGCGTTCATGGTTTTGTTTATTTAAGAAATAGGTAACCATAGCAGGTACCTGCTATGGTTCCAAACAACCAATAAATTCCAAAAACGATTGTGCCGACATATGAAAAAAAAAACATTATCCTAAATTGGTTGTAAACTGGTATTTCTAAACTGCGAAATTGGCCAAACAATAATTTCAATACAAGTTTGAAATGTAAATAGATTCCAATACAATACACTGTTTTTTATAAAATCCGTTTCCTATAAATCCATCTGAATTACCTAGTAATGTTATTTCACTTAAAAATATGTTATTTAGATAAATGTCGATGTTTCTCACCACATGATCGATGCTGACGACAGTCCGTGATCGAAGTCACTCACAAACTGCGCGCGCGCAGAATTGTTTGAATGGTTTAAGGTCGATCGTTCGCTTTCCTATTGCGTAGGACCATGAATTGACGATCTTTACACCTCGATGTTGATATCTTAGCTTGCAGAAGATAGCGTCGATGATATAAGAAGATAATAGACGCATTTTCAGACAGATTTAGGTAGGTAATGTTGTGATAAAGATCGACACGTGCGAACAATTCAATTAATGCTCGACTGCATGCTTCACTGCCTCATACTTGAGCTTAATAAAAAGGATACGCACAGGTTTAATTATAACAAAGAAATGTACGAAAGTATTCTTTTAAAACTATTTTTTTTGGGCGGGAAATCATCAAATAAATTCTCTTGCTCAGGGTGGAGCGAGCCTTCAGTTACTATTTGCATTCCATTCCAGGGTAACTCTTTCTTACAATCCCGTAGCCCTATGAGCATTGGCGTAAGTATGGGGTAGTGTTGTAACAGAGCTCTGCTTCTGCAGAAGTTCCGCAAGCTTTTTCACTTCCATTTCCGTTTCTGGTTCCGCAAACTTTATATCAGAACTGAGAAAATTCTTAACAGAAGAATACAACGAGGAGCGTGGGGGTGAGGGGCCCGTAGACGAAAAAGGCGTGGACGGGAGGATATTTTTTTTTTCATTCTGCGCATCACCGCGCCTCCAGACATTTAGCGCAAGCGCGTAAATCTTCTGTTGTTTTGGCCTTGCCTGAGCCTTGGTTGTATTTTTCGCGAATTCCAACTTATCTGATATCCCATTTTAAAATTCACCCAGATTCTTGATTTGTCTTAGTGTCTCTCTCTGTCTAATATGAACGCCAATGATGCAAACGAGGATTTTGCAGCGATCTTTCTACGTTGCGACGACATGCCTTTCACGCAGATTTCGTTCATAACAACCGAAATGTTAATGCCAGGTCATGTTCTTTCGAAAATAATATAGTGTGGGACTTTATTTTTAGCTATGACTGATAATGTTGCCCCTGTATCTACCAAGAATGAACATATCTGATGTCCTATTTTAAATTTAATGCAATTTAAGTAGTCCCTGATATGTTAATAATATTTTATGCTCGAAAAAACGTATTTGGGTTACTCAACTCACGGTTTTCTGTCGTACTCTCATTACAAAGTAATGATATAAAAATCAAAGGCATTGATGGTAACATTTATTCCAATGAAACTGCTGACTTGACATTGCAATTATATTTAAGCTCACAAACCAAACACAGTCAAATTCGTCTTACAGAGAATCAGCGATGTTTACATTTAAGTTCCATGTACCTATTAAATAACATGCCATGCCAGGCGGATGGAATTATCGGCTTGGACTTTCTTAGAAACATTGACTTATTAAACAATGTTTTAAAATTACAAAGTAATATCAAAGAGTTCTTAATAGAAATGTGCCGGAATAGCGTTTTCAATAAAAAACTGTATTTACCACGCAGAAGTGAATCAATTCATTTTGTAACAATTCAATCAAATTTACAAGAAGGTTACGAAGTTCTACCAACACAATTATCTGAAAACATATTTTTACTGGGAACTATAGTACAACCAGGAAATGCAAAGATCCCTATTAAAATTCTAAACACAAGGGAAGAAGATATAAACTTACCATATTTTTTTACACCACCTGCTCGATAATGCCCCTTTATATGTCATACAACTATCACTTATAGCAAGTCATTCTGTCCCTAGGGAGATAATACAGTATGGGCGATCCCTAGGGAATAATGAGATTTGAATTTAGAACATCAAAAGGCGTCAACATTATGTGAATTAAAATGTACGTGCATCAAACAAGTTTATTCAAAATTCAAACTGGCCACTAACAAAAAAAAAAAGTAATCAACGAGTTTCCAGCGTTCGTTAGAGAAAATTAAAATTATAGAATCTAATAGTGAATTTTGTTTGTTTCAAATCTCTAAACATGTTGTAACTTGTAAATAATACTTATATTTCTCTAATATATGATTTGTTTTACTAAATTGTCTTTTAATTATCTCACAGATGGTGTAAAAAGTAGAGTATCCAACACGGGGATAAAGCCGTCTTTGTCTTGGGCGGCTTGAATTCCTCACTGCACTCAGGTTTCTTTATTAACTCCCTCGCAATGCTCGGGAGTTAATTATATAAATCCCTCACTGACGTTCGGGATTAAAATTAGCAACCTTCGTTTCGTTCGGAATTCAACATGCCCCCCACAACTTAAAAACACTGCTTTATCCCCTAGTCACATAATCTACTATTAAACCCGAAATAGAAAACATGTTTGACTATGTTATTTGTCAATATAGCAGCACAGAAAAGGATGCACATCGCGTAAAAAGACTTTTATCTACTTACTTTGAATCTGAATTATTTACATCCTCATGAACAAAAAACTATTGAACAGATTTGTGCAAAGTATGCAGACGTTTTTCATTTAGAAGGTGATAAACTGAGTACTACTAGTATAATGAATCAATCAATTAACTTAAACCCAGGTGCTACGCCCATTAATTTACACGAAACCATATAGACTACCACAATCTACAAAAACGGAAATCGATAAACAAATTAGGCAAATGTTAGATGACAAAATAATAGAACCAGCTAATAGTGAATGGAATAGTCCTATACTACTCGTTCCAAAAAAAAGTGAAAATAATAATAAGAAATGGAGATTAGTTGTTGATTACAGAAAAATAAATGAGACAATACAAGATGATAAGTCCCCTCTTCCAAACATAACAGAAATTTTAGACTTTTTCCAGTTGCACTTATTTCAGTCATCTAAATTTATCACAAAATTATTATCATGTTGATCTAGAATCAAATAACAGGAACGTAACAGCCTTCACTTCTAACACTGGGCCACGGTAATATTATCTATACAGTATTCCAACTTCATATAAACGGACGAAACGCGAGCTATACCTACGCGCCTCGATCTCGGGGTGCGCTCGGGATGCAGACAGTCGCGTCTGTGCCGCGCGATTTTTTCAATAAAAATAAGTTCAAGTACATATTTATATATTTAATATGACGAGTAGGATACATTGTGCTGTTTTTGGTTGCATGAATTCTTCATTTAAAACCAAACATATAAATTGTAAAGTAGCTGCAGGTATCTATAACCAAGTAAAAGATATTCCTTTTTCTCCACCTTGTCCATGTTTCCCAAAACAATTTTTAATTAAGCTTTAGAATGCGGATTTTTGTACTTTAAAATTTAATAATAAAGCATTTCGTAGGTACGTCTCAGTCGAGGCGCAAATATTTTTCGGTCGCAAATATTGAACACTTCGTAGTCAATACACAAAGTATTTTATTTGTTTATATAAAAAAAGTATATTTACAATCACAAAACTAAATGGAAACACAAAGTAGGCAAATGTAATTAAAATGCTGGTGGCGGGTAGCCATAGTGCGGGCAGCCCTATCGCATGTTTACGTACCGCGCGGCTGTAGGCATTTATTTCAAAGATACGGCTGAGTTACAATACTGTATAGATATTATTACCGTGACTGGGCAGTATCAGATGACATGCTTACCGATGGGAATAAAAATTAGCCCAGGTTCCTTCTCACGTATCATGTCAATAACAATGTCAGGACTCAATTTTGAAAAATGTGTAACACATATGATGCCTTAATTATCATTGGTAGAAACTTAGAAATTCATAATCAAAATCTAATAAAAGTACTCGAAAGATAAGGAAAGCCAACTTTAAAATAAATCCTATAAAACGTAAATTTTGTAAAAAGCAATTATTATATCTAGGTCATATTGTTAATGCTAAAGGTGTTTTGACAGATCCTGAGAAAGTAAAGGCTATTCAAAATTACACAACACCACATAATTCAGACGATGTATACGACGATTCGTCGCTATGTGTAAATTTTATCGTAAGTTTATTCCTCATTTTGCGGATATAACTATTCCATTAAATAAACTTTGTAGGAAGAACATTAAATTTAATTGGACAGAAAATTGTGAAACTTCTTTTGAAATTTTGAAAGAAGCACTAATTACTCCTCCTATTTCGCAATACCTAGATTTTCCACAGAAAATGAATTCAACTTCAAACATCAGGTACCTATATCTATAGGATCAGTGTTATGCAATAAAGACTTAAAGCCAATCGCATATGCGAGCAGACCTTTAAATAAAGCAGAATTGAATTACCCAACAATCCAAAAAGAGCTATTATCTGTAGTACGGAGTGTGAAGTATTTTTGACCATATTTATTTGGAAGAAAATTTACAATAATGACAGACCATAAGCCATTAATATATTTATTTAGTATAAAAGACCACTCAAGCAGATTATTAAAGTTTAGATTACAGTTTGAAGAATATGACTGTAAGATTGTTTTTATAAAAAGAAAAGATAACGTAATAGCAGACGCACTGAGTAGAATAACTCTAACTTCGGATGATTTGAAAAACATTAATGAAAATATATTTGTGACAATATATTTGTGAAAATATAATAAAAGAATTAAAAGAGGAAGGGAGTTCACTGGATCATCCTAGTAAACCCATTGATTTGAGACCTGATCAACCAAAAATCGTGGAGCTATTAAGGAAACCAATTGACTCAGTTGAAATGAAATTTATAGAAGGTAAAGAGTTAGCCTTCGAGAGAAAGATATTATAAGTAGAGAAGAAAAATGTTTAGCTTACGTAGAAAAGCAAATATTTATCTACTTATGTCACAATTCACGCGAGACGTATTTGTGAATATATTACTTATGTGAGTTTTGTAAGAAAATAAATGTAAAAGAAGTTGATATAATTAAAGAAAAGAATAACGATAAATTTATAAAACAATTATGTGAAGAAATAGACAGTAGAAATGAGTGGTCCGGACCACCATGTATTCATATTTTAAGAAATGTAAGGAGAATTTTTGACAAGGACGAAATGACTGTCATAATAAATGATTATCATTTATTACCTTTGAGCGGACACGCCGGCGTTCGACGAATGGTAAACAACATCAAAAGTAAGTACTACTGGCCAGGACTAGAAAGTTACGTTAGTAATTACATAACAAAGTGTACTAAGTGGGATAGTAGGTAAGATCCCAGACAGAGCTGTCAGACATAACTTATTTTCACGTGGATGAAACCTTAGGTTCTCAGTAGCGTCTCATGTGCTTTCAATACTTGTGTACTTGTTGTGGAGCTCCTCCTTGGAGCCCCTGGGCAGGTACCAGGTGAGAAAGGGAACTAAAAATAACGAGTTACTTAATTTTTTATGGCTGATTTTTATATATGTTTTGTAGAATATTATTCTAAAGTAGTATCATAAGTGTCAGACACTTTCCATGGACCAAAACTTCTGTCAGACGCTTTAAAGCTCCACAAAAAGTAAATAAACTTTACTTATTTTTACATGTCTGATTTTTAAATATGTTATATTTTATTAGTCAGACAAATTATAGTGACCAAACATCCAGTCAGTGCATTAAATCGTCTAATTCGCTCTGAAACGCATGCATACTCTCAACATGTTTGGTCACTACAATTAGTCTGACTAGTGAAATATAACTTTAAAAAAGAAATTACATTGGTTACCTATCTACCTACTATTAAATCAGTGGCATACATCCACCTACATATACCTCAGAGGGTCATGGCCATCCGGACGGTACGGGGATACCGAAACATTTCCCGCGAAGCGGCGAGCCTCCTTGCTGGCCTGCCACCATGGGATTTGGAGGCAACAGTCCTTGCACGCATGCACGATTTGCGCATAGAGATGCAACGCCCCGGGGCGAAACTCCGCTGCCGCGCCAAGTCACGGCATGGCGGACAGTGTTCCGGCGGGATCTCATGGTGGAATGGCGACGGCGACTGTCGCAACCCAGTGCTGGGCACGCTACAATTATGGCGGTAACTCCCCTCTTTGAGGAGTGGCTGGAGCGGCAACACGGCATCCTCACCTACCGCATGACGCAGGTCCTCACCGGACATGGCAAGTTCGGGAGGTTCCTGCATCGGATTCAGGCGGAAGCAACGCCCGGGTGTCATCATTGTGTGGACCACCCAGAGGACACGGTGGAGCATACGGTGGAGCCGTGCCCCGCTTGCGCGGAGCACCGCCGTGTCCTCGTGGAGGCAATTGGCGGCAGCGACCTTTCGCGTCGGGCCCTGGTTCAGGCTATGGTCCGGAGCGAGGAGGAATGGCTGGCGGTCGCCTCCTTCTGCGAAGCAGTAATGCTAGCGAAGGAGGAGGCTGCACGCGTGAGGGAACGAATGTCCTCACGCCCTAGCCGTCGTAATTCCGACCCCGACTACCAGCCACGGTAGACGCGGGCTTACGGACGTCTAGCACTGGGTAGCTCGCCGTCCTGCTGTTCGGTAATTAACTGGACACTTGTAGGTACTATTTCTTATTCTGTGACTGGACCGAGCCCAGTCGTCAACAGTGCGTAGTGATCCTCGCGCTCCTCAAAGAGATGTCAGCAAACCATAGGGGCCCAGCGGGGCCGATGCCCGCTAGCTAGGACCGCGCAGAATTTCTGAAAGGGAAACTCGTAGTCCTAGTACGCAAAGGGTAATTGAAGGATACAGGTGTGGTTTTAGTCAGTAAAAGTCTGACACGAAGAGCGCGAGAAGTCATTTGGATGATTTCATACCTTAAAAAAAAAAACCTACATATACCTACTAGTCTATTAAAAAACTAACCCATTGTAAAAAGAAGCTTAAACATCACCAAAACTTCTTACCTTTTCACATTAAAGTCACTTTTGCTCAATCTTGTCTTCTACCGCTAGCCGACTAAGCGGATGTTTATTTTCTAGATGTTACGGAGGTTCTTCTAAACAAACGTGAGCGACTGCAGAACTTGTGTATCCGCTTCATCTTTGACCTCCGCAAATACCTACGACTATGTGTCGGAGTTTCGGACAACATTGAAATAGCTGTCAATTCGGCGTTTGGCATGATACCCATAACCTATCTCTTCTCGGCACTATCTCTCACTCACTTAATACCTTCGTAAACGATTTGAGTACTTCGTCCTGAGGAATATACTCTGTCGCAATGTCACTGCTCTTCTGAAGGAGAAGAGCAGAGCAAGATTTTTTTCAGGAAATGAAAAAAAAAAATATCGGCCTCTCCATACAACCTGTCCAATCAAGTTTAGTTATAATTTTGAATGGAGGCCGATTTTTCTTTTCGTTTCCTGAAAAAAAATCTTGTGGAAGGTTGTTCAGTTTCGTCTACTGAGCGAGGCCTTAAAGTTTGCGGAGACCTGTCCCTTATACCCTGTATTTATAGATGTTGTTTGTTTACAAGAGGAACGAGGGTATTTGTAGATACTCGTAGTAGCTGCCGGTGGTTTCGCTCACGTCTGTCTGCCTAGCCTTTTCCCAACTATTCGGGGTTGGCTTTCACCTTCAATCTAACTGGATGCAGCTGGATATCAGTATTGTACATGGTGCCACTGCCTATCTGACCTCCGCAACCCAGTAAGGGTCAGTTCACACCGAGAGCGACGCATCGCGACACTTCACGAAGAGCGGCTCAAAATATAACTTTATTTATATACACGAAAAGATACACATTTTATTGTGAGAATTCAGAATACGTTTGACCACGCAGCGCTGCGACGCGAGCCATTTCGATTTGAAATGCGAATCTTTTCGTGTAGTAAATAAAGTTATATTTTGAGTCGCTTTTCGCGCAGCGTCGCGTCTCGGTGTGAACTGACCGTAATTAGTTAACACGACACCTTTTTTTTTTTTTTTTTTTAATTGATATAAACCAGTGCTTGACTGCGATCCCACCTGATGGTAAGCAGTGATGCAATCATTGATGGTGAGGCGCACTAGTTTATTAAGAGCCTATTCACTCTAGTCTTGAAGGCACCTAAATTATAGTTGGACGGGAAGACCGCAGCAGGCAAATTGTTCCAGTCCTTCGATGTACGCGGTATAAACGACGAAGCGAAACGCTTAGTCCGGACCGTTGAAGTTTCAACAACGTAAGGGTGGATACTCGCCGTACGTCGGGTTGTCCGATGGTAGAAATGAGATGGCGGAATCAAGTCATGCAATTCCCGCGCACACTCTCCAAAATGCAACCTGTAGAATACCGATAGGCTGGCTACCCTGCGCCTGTGCTCGAGGCTTTGTAGATTGGACTTAACCAAATCTGGATCCCCAATTAGCCTCTTCGCACGCTTTTCCACTGAGTCCAAAGCTGCTAGATGGCATTTTGCAGCACCAGCCCATATGTGACTGCAGTACTCCACACACGATCGGACCTGTGCTTTGTATAACATTAGAAGCTGTCCCGGTGTGAAGTACCGTCGGACCTTTGCAAGAACGCCTAGTTTTCTAGCAGCTACCTTGGCTTTGGACTCAATGAACTGCCCAAAATTTAGGTCAGAGGTAATTTCAACTCCCAAGAGCTGAAGGCGGTCGGTGCACTCTAAGGATACATTCCGAAAAGCAGGAGCCAAGGTGAACGGGCTCCTTTTGGCGGTGAACAGACACGCTTGTGTTTTGGTGGCGTTGAATTCTACCAGATTGGTTTCGCCCCACTTGGAGACTGCCTGAAGTGAGACATTCGTACGCTCTACCATAGCCTCTCGTTCGGACCGGATTAGTTCCTTACTAGCCCGAGTACCTGGAAGGTATCTCTCTACAACTGTGCTATCATCTGCATACCCATATATACCGGGCATCAGCAGATCGTTAATATGCAGCAGAAAAAGAGTTGCAGAGAGAACTGACCCCTGAGGAACTCCGGCATTAGTGGTCATGGGCTCTGATGAGCATCCATCGACAACAACTCGGAGAGACCGTTCACTCAGGAAGTCTTTTACCCAGTTAATCAGACCAGGGGAAATGCCGTACGCTGGAAGCTTACTCAGAAGGCTGGCGTGCCATACCCTGTCGAAGGCCTTCGAGACGTCTAAGGAGACAGCAATCGCTTCTCCATTCTTCTCGAGGGCCTCGCCCCACATGTGAGTGGTATACACTAGTAGGTCCCCAGTAGACCGATTGTGGCGAAACCCGTACTGTCGGTCACTGAGGAGATCGTTACCTTCCAGGTATGCCATGAGGCGCGAGTTCAATACACGCTCCATAATCTTGCAGAGTATGGAGGTTATTGAAATCGGCCGATAGTTGGCAGGATCGGTACGACTGCCCTTTTTGGGCACGGGTTGCACGTTGGCAAGCTTCCAGGACTTGGGCACTATACCAGTCCTAAATGAGAGGCGGTACAAGCGCGTCAATACAGGAGACAACTCGGGCGCACATGCCTTGAGAACTATTGCTGGTATACCATCTGGTCCACTAGCTTTATTCACGTCTAGACGACACAGTGCTCTCAAAACTTCTTTATTTCTTATGCGAACCTCAGGCATCGAGGTGTTGCAGTGAGGTAGAGTCGGTGGAGTAGCACTGCTAGTATCAAGACGAGAATTATGGGCGAAGAGAGATGCAAAGAGACCAGCTTTCTCTCTCGCCGAGTGAGCCAGTGTTCCATCAGGTTTAACCAGCGGAGGCAATGTGGGCCTACAGAAGTTCGCTTCGACCGACTTGGCAAGGGACCAGAATGCTCTGCTTCCGGATGGCTGTGCAGAGAGCTTTGTGCCAATGTGGGTAATTCGGTCGAACCGAGCCTTCTTCAGTGCTTTTTTGTAGGACTTGGCAGCACGGTTGAAAGCTCTCTTCTTTGAGCTCAAATCCAGAGCTTTGCGGTCACGAGCGTCAACCCAGGCGAGAAACGCCGAATGCTTACGCTCTTCAGCTTGAACGCAATCGGCGTTGAACCATGGGTGAGCTGAGCCTCCGATGGGTACGTCACCATAAGGGATGAAAAACTCCATAGCTTGACGTATCACATCGGATATAGCATCCGCACAGCTTGACGGACTCTCAGAAGAGAAGCAGACCTGCTGCCAAGGATAAGATGCAAAGAAATGCCGCATCTCATCCCAATCTGCTGACCTGTAACGCCACATTCGCCGTTCACCGCGTGAGTCGCAGTCAGGTGGGGAGAAGGACGAAACAGACTTCACCAGACAGTGATCTGAAGTTCCAAGTGGTGAAGAAACTGTTACGATACATCTGTCCGGATCGGTGGTCAGCAGAAGGTCCAGACAATTGGCAGTATGACCAACTACATCAGGCACCCTAGTCGCTTGCTTGACCAGCTGGGAAAGGCCCATCGATATTGCAAAGTTTCGCGCTTCTCTCCCAGCGTGGTCGGTCCTCTGGTATGGGAACAGCCAGTCTTGGTGGCAGGCGTTAAAGTCCCCCAGAGCGACGAGCTGCGCATCAGGGTGCCGATGCAGAGCCTTATCGGCAGCCTCACTGAGGTGGTCGAACAACCGAGTCGTCTCCTGATCACCGCTGTGCGAACGGTAGATACAGGCATAAACAATTTTGTCCATACCAGTGTCCACCAACAGCCATAGCGTAGACAAATTAGGGTCTTCAAGGTGACGGAGACGCTGGCAGCAGATGTCATTACGGACGTACACACAGACCCCGGCACGCTGCAGGAAATGATGCTCCAGTGAGTATCCCGGGTAGTTGAGGTACGCCGTATCTGACGGACATCTAATTTGGGTCTCCGTCAAGAAAAGCAAGTGTGGCTTGTCAGTCTCAAGATGGTGGTGGACCGCAACGAGATTGGAGTGCAGCCCTCTAATATTTGAGAACTGCACTTGAAATGAGAGGACGTGCATCCGCTGTTGACACTTGCCTTTCTTTTTAACTTTCATTTTTCTTTGTGGAGTGAATAGGAGAGATGAAAGACGGCAGTTGAGCGAGGTGATGCGATGTTGAACCCAACAACACAACCAGAGTTGCTGTGCCAATGGAGGGTTGATCTGGAGACTGCGGGGACGCCCGAACCCCCCCAGGGATCGCCATCGGGTCCTCTCGCCCGGTCGCCAACCGGCACGATGGGGCCACCCTGGGATTTTTCGCAGTTGGCGGGGCAGCCTTTCGTGTGTGGCTGGCACACTACTTGGGCCCCCAACTACCTACGGTCGGCCAGCGGAGCACCGTGCTTCGGATCCCGCTACCCTCCACGATCAAACGTCCGACACAACAACAGCTGGCGCATGATACCCGGTATACGTCGCAACACAACTGCTCAGACCCATCTTCCACCATACGGCTTCACCAGACATCACGCCGGAACACGACGGATCGCTTGGCGGCATGGCTTTGTCTGATGGGTGGTAACTTTTAAGCCGGCAGCCGATGCTGTGGCCTACCACCGTCTTTACTGCTCGTTTAGCACTACCCAGGGGACACGTGTAGGGTGTTCAGAACTAAGTAAATCCTACGGACGCAAGCAGTTCATCCCCCAAAACCTCTTGGCAAGAAGTTTGTCAGATTTCCTGGGCTCTGGCTATTCGTAACGAATAGGTATCAAAAAATCTACAAATGACTGCTTGGTCGCACGGCTTAACATGTTTCCGAGGTACGGAGGAATATCGGTATGATAATGTGTTCACCCATCCAAAGACCGACCTCGGCAAGCGTTGCTTAGCCAATTTAGTAGTGAAAAAGTACTAACATAGATTTAAGTACTAACACAAGCTAAAATTGTTACTAGCATAGCATCCTATATTTTTTTTTTATGTGGGCTATGTTATCTGAAATAAAAAAAATATTATTATTAACCTAGGAGATTGACCCGTGCGCCTAAAGCTAGAACTACATTAGACCGACGCACACGTGTAACACACCTGATTTGTACGTAGAACGGCGTCGCGTGGCGTGGATCAAGTGTAACTCTACAAGTCTAGTTTCCATATAAAATTTATGGAGACCGATGCGGCCAGATCGGCGTGTGTGGCACGTGTGCGCAGTGTAGTTCTACCTTAATAGGTATGTGCTCCCGGGTTAAAATCCCTCTCTGAACTTCTATCTATCTAACAAAAATCATCGAAATTGAGATGTAGGCGTTAAAACGTACATTACCGTAATTTCGGACAGACAGACAGACTTTCGCACTTATATAATTATACTAGTTTGGATATAAAATTCTAAATAAAACATACAAATGTGTAAAAAAATATCTGTTATTCAGGATAGCCTCCATACAATATTTTAAACATTGCTGAATCTGGTAACTAAAGAATTTAACATCAAATTCAAGTAAAAGAGGCATGGTACCCATAACTCTGTTCTCTAATATAAATCTTCGAATTTTTTACATTAATTTTGGATTTATACCTGCGAAAATTTCCAGTCGACTAATATTGAACCTTAATGCTAAGATCATAAGGGCTGGACGTGGTCGACTGCGAACTTTCGCGGTAGTTACTTATTATAACAAATATTAAATATGGTTTTGATTCAAATTTACGCCAACTAAAGCTTGTAGACAAGATCTGTCGAAGTGTATTGTTATGCGGTTTTCGTTGTTCACCAAAATATCAACTTCGTGTCTCTTACAATAAGATCGAAAATTATATTAATTATTATTAATAAATTTTATCGCGTACTCTCGTCAGTTCTGGTGCCAAATCGTACTAATATGGGAGTTTGTTTAATTTCAACTTTGCTGAGACTAACATTAGGTTGATATTTGTTTGCCAGTTAAAACCGCGCCCCACTGCGTTGCAGTACCGTTCATTTACACGAGGGCAAGTCTTTTAGCACTCGTCATTGCACTGATTTGCAAACGAGAAATCAAAACTCGAATGCGATTGTGAATTATTTAGAAAAGTTTCTTATGTAAGAGTTTCGAGACAAAAAAAGCTTCTTCGTCTAAATAAGCTTAACGTTTAGTTGTTGCTCGGAATCAGCTCCAATAAGGTCTCTACATACCGAAGCCGCTGGCCCGGAGATATCATCCAGTGGGTTATTGCTGGCACGCTAGCCCCGGTACGATAGATGTAAAACAAGCCCGGCGCGCGGCGGTGTAACCCACCGGCGCGGTTTTGGTGTGTAGAGGCCTTTAAAACGTCATAATACTGCTGTATTTTGACGTTTTAATGCCTTTATGATTGCATTGCAAGAGAGAGACGGAGTCATTTCACCGATAGCACCATCCTTTTTTAGCAATGGAATCATAATGGCATTTTTATACAACGGCCGTAAATAACGCTCGATAATTTTGATTACATCGGATCTTAAACCCTAACTATCCGTCTATCCTGTCCTGTGCAATAACAATTTAAATAATTTGTTTTCCTAAAAATCTTAACAATTTTATTAGTCTTCTAGTATTTGGCAAATAATAGAAAGGAGTTAGTAAGGAAGGTAGTTTCAGGCTGAGTTTTTGATGCCCGCTTAAAATAATAATTATTTTAATTACATAATAAGTCTAACTTGGTGTCGGATAGACATAACAGCAATATGCTTGAGCCGGGGACTAACCGTGACGTGTTAACATGCGAGAAAGAGGGATGGAGCTGTACACCCTATATAGCTCCATCCCTTTAACAGTTCAGTTTAGGTCGTAAAATAGATGGCGTTAAGACCTCGTCTGAGACTGAAACAGACAATCGAATAATAATAAAAAGAGTTCCGATTGTTTATAACCATAGCATAGTCGGCCTTATATTGTTCCCACTGCTGGGACTCAGGCCTCCTCTCTAGGACAGGGAATGGGCCGTAATCCACCACGCGGGCCCAGTGCGGGTTGGTGGATGTCACATGTCTTCGAATTTTTGGTTCTAGGACATGCCGGTTTCCTCACGATGTTTTCCTTCACCGTTTTGAGAGCAGTGGTGAAATAAATTACACAAAGTAATGCGCCTGGCTGGGTTTCTCCCGCGATCTACAACTCGTAAGTCGGGGCCCTTACCACTCGGTCACCACTGCTCTTCTCTTCTGGGTGGTTTATAACCAAAACCCTATAATGAACTAAATAATCTCCTGAGGTGTGTGTTCGAGCATGTTTGTGCATATTCTAGTTTAAAAGGTAATAAACAATAATTATTATGCACAATCATATTGCTGCTACGGATCCTATGATTTATTTACAAAACAAGAACGCCAGCATGAGGACGCATAAATCTGTGAAAGCCCTATCGTTAGAGGGCTCATTTATAATGTATAAGTACACAATGTATGAAGTATTACTTAGGAACAGTTATTACTCATAATATCTTTAGTGATTTGGTGTCACATCTTTACATTACATTATCATTCCTGTTCACTGGCATTTAGTTTAACAGATAACAATGAATTTTTTTGTGACAAATTTCAGACATCTTTACATTACATTAGCATTCCTGTTCACTGGCATTTAGTTTAACAGATAACAATGAATTATTTTGTGACAAATTTCAGACTCTCAGATATATATCATTCTGATAATTTCATTAGTTTAAATAGAATTTCATAAACCAAACGTGCACAAAAATATTATTAAGACTAAGGCCTGCTGTTCGCGGACGCGTAGCTTCATAGACGCGTATTTATCATTATACGACAAACCGGCAACGACACGACCACACGACGTTGCCGCTTTGTTGACAGAGTTTCATAGTTTTTTTTGTATGTAAGCTTCACGCAGGCATAGACAAAGTGTATAATGACGAATACGCGTCTATGAAGCTACGCGTCCGTGCGCAATAAGCCTGACTTATCATATCCTAACTACATTTCAAATGAAATATAAATGTAAAAAAATACTAACTTAAGCTATGTATAAATATTATTTCACTAGTCTGGTGTTCTGGATCTCGGCAACTCGTCGCCGAAACAATGTTTATTGATAGGGTCCTTATAAGAGTTCTCATGGAGAACACTATGGGAACTTGTGCGACATTTCGTCAAGCAAAGTTCGTAATCGTCACTCAATGAACGGAAGAGCACATTCTTCTCCGTCGAGAGTTTAGATAGCACTAATTCTAGCATGTCCCTCTGTGAACAGAAGAAAATAATAAAAAAAACAATTAACGAATGACTTCTTTCAGGTAGATATAGCGACTGATGTGCGTACATCAATCTGTGATGATGAGAATTTCAAAGATTTCTAACACCCGTGCGAAGCTGGGGCGGGTCGCTAGAAAGCTATATTATATACCTACATCACGCAGTCACGCTACGACCTGCGGAAGCAGAGCACTAACTAAAGTCGTGGGAGAAACGACAGGGGACAGCTAGTGTTATTATCCCTGCGTTCCGAATTGCGTCAAAAGCGATAATATCGCGAATCCAACCAACGGGCAACGTCACAATTATTACTCAATAGCCCTTTTATTTTGTGACTATTAAATTTGGTCGGATTCGCGATATAATCGCTTTTGACGCAATTCGGAACACGGGGTATATGTGTAGAATAGTCTATTACCTTACTGGGATCCAAGCAACATGACACGCAGTATTCATATATTATACAGCAATTGTTCTCTGTACATGTCTCACAACTGTATCTTTCAGCAGACTCAGCATCCGTATCACAACAGCCATTCTTTGTCACATCACTCCTGTGACACACATAACCTGGAAAACAAATACTATTTTTAGTGTTTTTTTTTTTACAAGAGTACTATTTGTAAGCGTCAGGACCCCTGGACCACTAGCGATATTTGATGTTTAGAGAATACCAAAATTAACTACCTTTTTGCTACTATTTGGTACCTACCTTCAAATATTTGGTACCTCTATTGACAGCGAGAAAACGCCAGAAGAAAGTGGCCAGACATTCCGACGTCAGGATGTCTGGACCATTTTTTTTTTCATAGTTCTAGACAACACAGCTAATTTATCTTTTTGTAAATATTTACTACCTTTTTAGTACCTCACCATATATTTTTTTCAACATTTTTTAGCATACTTGAAAAAAGTTAGATGTGAAATATTTTTTTCAAAATGGATATTTATTTTGCCACATATGCCATGAGATATCTGATGTTTAGAAAATACCAAAATATACTACCTTTATGCTACTACTTGGTCCCTAACGTCAAATACTTAGTACCTCTAATAACAGCGAGAAAACGCATGAAGAAAGTGTCATCAGGTTGTCTGGACCATTTTTTTATTTTCATGGTTCGAGCCAACACAGCTAATTTATCTTTTGAAAAGTATTTACTACCTTTTTAGTACCTCAACAAATATTTTTTTCAGCTTTTTTTGGCATACCTGAAAGATGTTACGTGTATTTTTTTTATTCAAATTGGATATTTAATTTGCCACATTATGACATGGGATATCTGATGTTTGAAATATACCTAAATACACTACCTTTATGCTACTGCTTGGTACATAACATCAAATACTTAGTACCTCAGGAAACAGCGAGAAAACGTATGAAGAAAGTGTCATCAGGATGTCTGGACCATTTTTTTAGCATGGTTCGAGACAACACAGCTTATTTATCTTTTTGTAAGTATTTGCTACCTTTATAGTACCTCAACATATAATTCAGATCTTTTTTGTCGTACCTGAAAAATGATACGCATTAAAAAAAAATACATGATGGATATCTAATTAGCTACATAGACAGCATGATATATATGATGTTTAGAAAATACCAAAATAATATTATTATTTTTTTACTATTCAATAGCTTTAAAAATGAAACTTCAACGGTACGCACAAATATTTTCCAGCACTTCCGCAAAACTGGTTATCACTATAGTTTATTTAGTCACCCTTCCTGCAACAAACTTATTACCCTTAACATTCTAAAGACTAATCTGATCTATACTTTTTATTTCCAACAATATTTGTACAAATATTGTTATAGTATGCTAAAAAAATATATATAATATATTGAGGTGCTGAGAAGATAGTAAATATTTATAAAAAGATAAATTAAGTAGCTGCATTATTTCGACCTATGAAAAAAAAGATGTGTAGCCATACCGATGTCAGGATGTCTTACCGTTATTTTTACGCGTTTATTGACTGAGCAAAAAGTAGTAAATGTTGGTATTTTCTAAACATCAAATATCTCATGCTATATATGTAGCTAATTACATATCCATCAGTTTTTTTTTAATGCGTTACATTTTTATAGAACGATGAAAAAAATTGAATTTTATGTGTACTAAAAAGGTAGCAAATACTTACAAAAAGATAAATTTGCTGTTTTGTCTTGACCATGACAAAAAAATGGTCCAGACAACCTGATGACACTTTCTTCATACGTTTTCTCGCTGTTTCTTGAGGTACTAAGTATTTGATGTTATGTACCAAGCAGTAGCATAAAGGTAGTGTATTTAGGTATTTTTCAAACATCAGATATCTCATGTCATAATGTGGCAAATTAAATATCCAATTTGAAAAAAAAAATACACGTAACATCTTTCAGGTATGCAAAAAAAGCTGAAAAAAATATTTTTTGCGGTACTAAAAAGGTAGTAAATACTTTTCAAAAGATAAACGCCGCAAATAGCCGTGTTGTCTAGAACCATGAAAAAAAAAAATGGTCCAGACACCCTGATGACACTTTTTTCATGCGTTTTCTCGCTGTTAATAGAGGTATTAAGTATTTGACGTTAGGGACCAAGTAGTAGCATAAAGGTAGTATATTTTGGTATTTTCTAAACATCAGATAGCTCATGCCATATGTGGCAAAATAAATATCCATTTTAAAAAAAATATTTCACATCTAACTTTTTCCAAGTACCTATGCTAAAAAAAAGTTGAAAAAAATGTATGTTGAGGCACTACAAAGGTAGTAAATATTTACAAAAAGACAAATTAGCTGTGTTGTCTCGAACCATGAAAAAAAAATGGTCCACACAACCTGATGACACTATCTTCATACGTTTTCTCGCTGTTAATTGAGGTACTAAGTATGTGATGTTAGGTACCAAGCAGTAGCATAAAGGTAGTGTATTTAGGTATTTTTCAAACATCAGATATCTCATGTCATAATGTGACAAATTAAATATCCAATTTGAAAAAAAAATACACGTAACATCTTTCAGGTATGCCAAAAAAAGCTGAAAAAAATATTTGTTGAGGTACTAAAAAGGTATTAAATACTTTTCAAAAGATAAATTAGCTGTGTTGGCTCGAACCATGAAAATAAAAAAATGGTCCAGACAACCTGATGACACTTTCTTCATGCGTTTTCTCGCTGTTAATAGAGGTACTAAGTATTTGACGTTAGGGACCAAGTAGTAGCATAAGGGTAGTATATTTTGGTATTTTCTAAACATCAGATATCTCATGGCATATGTGACAAAATAAATATCCATTTTGAAAAAAATATTTCACATCTAACTTTTTTCAAGTATGCTAAAAAATGTTGAAAAAAAAATATGGCGAGGTACTAAAAAGGTAGTAAATATTTACAAAAAGATAAATTAGCTGTGTTGTCTAGAACTATGAAAAAAAAAAATGGTCCAGACATCCTGACGTCAGAATGTCTGGCCACTTTCTTCTGGCGTTTTCTCGCTGTCAATAGAGGTACCAAATATTTGAAGGTAGGTACCAAATAGTAGCAAAAAGGTAGTTAATTTTGGTATTCTCTAAACATCAAATATCGCTAGTGGTCCAGGGGTCCTGACGCTTACTACTATTTACTACACATTGTAAGCGATTGACTGCTTCAAAAGTTAAAGTTGTTCTATCTCATGAAGGTTTTTGTTTTTTTGAGGAGCGCGTGGAACACTACGCTCGGACCGGACGGCTAAACGACGACCTTCCCATTACTCGTCATCCGCAAGACCGCGCCTACCGTGCCTGGTAGTCTGGGTCGGGATCGCGGGGGCTGGGGCGAGACGATGTCTGTTCCCTCACGCGTGCTGCTTTCTCCTTCGCTAGTATTGCTGCTTCGCAGGAGGCGACCGCCTGCTATTCCCCTCGCTCCGGACCATCGCTTGAACCATTGCCTGGCGCGAGAGGTCACCGCCGCTGATCGCCTCCACGACGATGACCGGGCACACCTCCACCGTGCGCCAGGAGGACCCAGGCTGTCCGCACAATGGTGACATCCGAGTGTTCTTTCGTACCCGAATCCGGTGCAAAACCCTCCCGAACTTACCATGTCCGGTGAGGACAAGCGTTAGGCGGAAGGTGAGGACGCCGTGACGCCTCTCCAGTCACTCGTCAAAGAGTGGACTTACCGCCATGATTATGGCGTGCCCAATGAAGGAGAGTTGGTCTTGGTTGGCTTTCTGTATGCTTAAGCTATTTGCTATGATAATCAACATATATCCAAGACCAACTTGTCTTGGTGAGATAGAAAAATCTACCAATAAATTAAGCATTCGCTGTTAACGGTGAAATTGTCTATGTTACTCAGCAATGGCGTAATTGCTTCTGACAGTCATCAATGGCGAAATTGCCAATGACAGCAACGGCGAAATCACTTATGACAATCAGCAATGGCGAAATTGCTTATGACACCTAGCAATAGCTTAATGGCCTATGACACTCAGCAATGGCGGAATTCCCTATGATATTTAGTAAGGGCGGAATTGCTTATGACAGTCATCAATGGCGCAATTACCAATGACACTTAGAAATGGCGAATTTGCCTATGTCAGCCAGCAATGGCGGAATTGCCTATGACAGCCAGCAATGGCGGAACTACCAATGACACTTAGCAATGGCGAAATTACTTATGACAATGAGCGCATTAGGAGGGCACTCCGGTATCACCGGACGCCCGACTACCTCTGTCGTGTAGTCGAGGCGTACCTGTCGGACAGGTACATCATCTACCCTGGTCACCAGGGAGAGTGGGAACGTCGAGAGATGTCGTGCGGTGTTCCGCAGGGATCGGTACTAGGGCCGCCCTTGTGGAACATCGGATACGACTACGTGCTGCGCGGCGACCTCCCTGACGGGGTCAGTGTAGTCTGCTACGCAGACGACACGCTGGTCCTGGCGCGGGGAGAGTCGTACCAGGCGGCGGTCGAACTAGCGACACGCGGGGTTGCGACAGTCGTGGGCAGGATCCAGGAGTTGGGACTCGAGGTGGCATTGCACAAGTCCGAGGCCATGTGCTTTCACGGCCCTCGGAACGCGCCACCACGAGGTTCCCAACTAACGGTAGGAGGAGTCCACATCGGCGTTGGGTCGACGATGAAGTACCTGGGACTCGTTCTCGACAGCCGATGGGATTTCGAGGAGCATTTCCGACGTCTGGCTCCCAAACTAAATCGGACTGGGGCTGCCCTCGGGCGGCTCCTGCCCAACCTGGGGGGTCCAGACGCCTCCTGCCGGAGGCTTTACGCAGGGATCGTTCGGTCCATGGCCCTTTAGGGCGCACCGGTATGGGCGCCGACGCTGCGGAAGCAGCCGGCGGCCCGGCTGAACGCATGCCAGAGGGTCATGGCCATACGGATGGTGCGAGGATACCGGACGATTTCCCGCGAAGCGGCGAGCCTCCTTGCTGGCCAGCCACCATGGGATCTGGAGGCAACAGTCCTTGCACACATGCACGATCTGCGCATGGAGATGCAACGCCGGGGCGAAACTCCGCTGCCGCGACAAGTCGCAGCATGGCGAACAGAGCTCCAGCGGGTTCTCATGGTGAAATGGCGACAGCGACTGTCGCAACCCAGTGCTGGGCACGCCACAATTATGGCGGTAAGTCCCTTCTTTGAGGCGTGGTTGGAAAAACCTCACGGCGTCCTCACCTTTCGCATGACGCAGGTTCTCACCGAACACGGTAAGTTCGGGAAGTTCCTGCACCGGATTCGTGCGGAAGCGACGCCCGGGTGTCGCCACTGTGTGGACCGCCCGGAGGACACGGTGGAGCACACGGTGGAGGTGTGCCCCGCTTGGGCAGAGCAACGCCGTGTCCTCGTGGGGGCGATCGGCGGCGGCGATCTCTCGCGCCGGGCTTTGGTACAGGCCATGGTCCGGAGCGAGGAGGAGTGGCAGGCGGTCGCCTCCTTCTGCGAAGCAGTAATGCTAGCAAAGGAGGCGGCCGATCGCGTGAGGCAACGGTCCTCACGCCCCAACCGCCGCCGGGATTCCGATCCCGATTTCCGGCCACCGTAGGCGCGGGCTTGCGGGTGGCTCGCCGTCCGACCGTCCGGACCGAGTCCAAGTCGTCGACGGCGCGTATTGTTCCACGCGCGCCTCAGGGAGATGTCAGCAAATCGTAGGGGCCCAGCAGGGTCGAAGCCTACTGGGGCCATGGGTAGTGTGAAAACGAAACCCGGGGCCCTGGGACGAAGGCAACGAAGGAACAGGAGTGGGTTTTTAGTCAGTAAAAGTCTGACACTATCTCCCGCCTCGCCCAAGAGCGGGGGATGTCATAAGATGATTTTCCCACCGAAAAAAAAAAAAATGGCAATGAGCAATGTCAAAATTACATATATTATGTCATCTAGCAATGGCGGAATTGACACCCAGCAATGGCGGAATTGCCAATGATATTTAGTAAAGGCGGAACTGTTTATGACAGTCAGCAATGGCGAAATTGCCTGTGACACTATTGTTCAGTATTATAGGCAAATCATCAGTAAAAGATTTTCTTAAACAGAAAGATTATCTTCTACAAAAACGTAAAACAAATAACGATTTCACTTCTTTACATTATTAGTTTAGACTCTGAATCATTAAAGTTAGTGTTGATTTAAGAAAATATTACCTCTGTCATCAACAAGTAATTGTTTTCCTTGCACCGAGTTTCTGCATATCATGTGATCAATAGTATCATTGTGTTCTTGTAGTGTTCTCCAAACAAATGGCTTCCTTTCAAATGAAACATCTTGATATATCATGCCTCTGCTACTACCCTGCAATTGTTATGTTGTTTATTTAGTCAATATTTTGTTTGACAAGTATTAATGAGAATAAAATTAAATTTTACAAAAACTTAAATCTATTGGTACAATGGCAGTCTTATCAGTGACAGAGATATCTACTACCAGACAACCTTATAAGAACTTAAACTAAAAAAAGGTGTCTTAATCAAACAGGGAATATTAATCAAACAAAAATTTTACATTTAAAATATACTATACATAGATATCAAAATATATAGCTATACAAAAGATAATATACAAGCTTACTAATATATAAAAGGAGAAACTGACTGACATATCAACACCCGGCTGAAAGTACTAGGACTAATAGTGTGTCCAAAATTTTCTCTCTAAAGTGATGAAACAAATGTTCAATATTTGTATGGAGAAACCCACTTTTACGTTGCTGGAAGAAGCTAGTAGGGCTTGTAGGTATACATAATATAATTATGTGTTACACAGTTAAATGAAAGCAAAAAATTAAAAGAAAAGATGGTTTAGTGATAGAAGAAGTGAAATTAGGTAATTAGATAGAAATTTGTTACTGTTTTGATTTCAACTATTATTAAAGGGCCTATAACACTACTCGATATTCAGACAGTCTTAGTTGATGTCACGTAGTGTAATAAGGGTTAGGCGGGTCTTACTCGGAACAAAAAATAAGACAGTCTGAACATCGTGTGCTGAATGTCGCGTAGTGTAATAGGCCCTTTATGGTGGATTTGGTTGGTAGCAAACAGGATGCCTTCAAGAGACTGTTCACTGTGCAAAAGAATCATAAGTTTAATAAAATTATTCTACAAATTAATTCACGTTTGCTCGGTCATTGTCTTACTATTGTGTCTCTAATTACGGTACTCAAAAGGTTAAAGCAAATTGTTTTTTTTTAATGTTGCCCCATACTAGGAATAACTCCTGCATCGTGGGTGCAAACATATAAACTCACATACACAATACACCCAGTTCCGAATCATCTATCTGTAAGCCCTTATTTGTATTTTGATCTGCAAGTTTACATGTCAACTCATTAAAAATAAATGTTTTGACACTTGAGAAATATCCTAGAACAGGGATGTCAACCAATGGGATGGCACAATAATTAAATAAACAAACAATTGTGAACATTATACGAATTACAGGATGCAAATTAAGAGTTTATAGTTGCTAAATGTTTCCTTTAAATTACAAAGTCAAGATTCTTTGGCACATCATGACCACATTCTTTTTTTCATGTATTTAGTGGCACATTCTCCAATAAGGGTTTGCCATCCCTGCCCTGGAATGTAGAATGAGTAGATATCCGAAACTGAAAAAATTTACTGTTCATTACTACAAAATTTAAACAATCACAATAGAAGTTGATTCAAGACAGCTTAATTCATTAACGCTCAGGCGGTAGCCGGCGTCCGCAAGCCATTGTCTTACTATTGTGTCTCTAATTACGCACGTCAAAAGGTTAATGACTTTATAACTATTTTTGTAATTAATAATGTCAACAAATGTAGGAGGGTTAATGACTTATTCCAAGTTTATCTGGTGCCTATTGTGAGTGCCCTGATTTGTGTTTCAGCTATTTATTTATTTTAAGTGTTTAATTAATT
The DNA here is from genome assembly GCA_905147345.3 of Mythimna impura. Lineage (NCBI taxonomy): Eukaryota > Metazoa > Arthropoda > Insecta > Lepidoptera > Noctuidae > Mythimna > Mythimna impura. Next base: position 16,595,553 of record LR990353.1, on the reverse strand, counting down.
ATATTGGTGAAACAAACAAAGAGTAACTGAAACAAGCTAGCAGGTTACATTGAGAAGCAATTCAGATTTAAAACAAATTTTCATTCATTAGTTTTGATAGTAAAAACAACGGTAATTTTGTCTTATTTGTTACAATTACAACAAATACACAACACAACATACAAGCCAGGTCAGGATACAATCTAGCTGGATGTATGCTCATCACAAAAATGTAACAATACAAAATAGGACAACATTTATTTGATAACAGTACAGCTCAATACTTTCATTACTAACCTCTCTTAGAAAACTGACAATACAATAAGTTAAAGAAGACGCAAATATTATGCCCAACACTAGTCTTCTTCGTATGAATCGCACTAAGGCAGCATACCACATTTTATACTTGTAATTAACACTCAACTTACGAAACCGATTACTGTAATGCGGAAATAAATTAAAAAATAATAACATTTTCAGGCATATGAATGTAGTGTAAAATGCAACACTTTCTCCAAATACATTGTAAATAAAAAGTACCCTAACTGAAATCTTTTACAGTCTATTGATTTACTGCTTTTGGTATGCTATGTGTATTGTCTTGATTAAGATTAAATATTTTGCTCAATTTGGATGTTTCGCGTTTACATTGCGATCAGATTCATTAGAAACTCAATTACTCAACTCGATGAAATTATGGTTATTATTACTGTCAGTGTCAGTAATGACAACTTCAACTTTGACTTTGGCAGTGACACTGACACATATTTTGGCATTTGACAAAACAGTGGCTGCGTTCATAATCAATCATTCTTATGCTGAGAAGGCGGCTCTAATTACATGCTCTGTGGCGGCTCTTAGGCCCGTATTACAGAACTACAATCACTCACGCATTACTTAAAACGAGTCTCAGTTGGAGTTTTCATTTTTTAGCTTGACTTGAGCAGAGAAACTACAATCAATAATCACCTGAGCAGTGTCACTTTAAAATGACATTTTTTACGTATTATAGAACAGTGCTTGAGTGAGCTCCACTTAATGTGTCCTTATTTTAAAATCACAATCAGCTCAGAATCTCTGCTTGAGGCGAGATTTGGTCTTTGTTTTTGCAAGTGTAGTCGAGACCACGCTTGAGCATAGAATCTCATGGAAATTGTTGTGGATTTAAATCAGAGATCAAAATCTCTACTCAAGCGTTTGCGTTTGATTTGAATTTGAGGATAGTTCTAAAATAAACTGAACGCTTAAGTCGAGATTCTTCGCTCAAGCAGTAATCGGTTGAACGCAGTTTAAGTAGTACTTGAGTAAGGTTCTGTAATACAGGCCTTAGACGATGAATCTGGTATTATTTTCTATAAGTAGCTCTTTGTTATTCTTATCGATTCTAAATTGATTTCAAGTGTAGGGCTAAAGCACGGTAATATTATCTATACAGTATTCCAACTTCATACAAATGGACGAAACGCGAGCTATACCTACGCGCCTCGATCTCGAGGTACGCTCGGGATGCAGACAGTCGCGTCTGTGCCGCGCGATTTTTGCAATAAAATAAGTTCAAGTACATATTTATATATTTGTCGGCGCAGGATGCCGATCATCATTGAAGCTCTGTCCAGAGACTATGTCTCGTGGGCGATGGCTGGGTAACGAGCAATAAACAAACTATTTTAGATCACACAACTGATTTATTATGAGGCAAGCTCACTGAGGTATTCACTTTACACAACGAGCAGTGAGACAGTCCCCGACACTTAGACGTTGTACGCACGGCTGCCGACAGAGGAATGAGCCACGGACCTCTGCGGTCGGCCCTTTTATCTGCTCGGTTCGTGCAAACGTCAGCGCGGATTCTGTCAAAGTGACATGTGTCACTTTTCACTTAGCTCGTTCATTCGTTCTCAAGCTTCCGTACTATTGACTTCACCGACACGGCCATCCTGCGGAACACACGTCCCTGTGTGTTAGTCATCATCGTCACCTCAGCTGGAAGATATCCATTGACAAGACGTCCCAACAAGACATCCGTCGCTGTGTTCATCATCACCAGTTCACCACCTTAGCCAGAAGACGGTCCACTGACGAGACTTCCAAACAAGGCGTCGGTCTCTGTGTGTTGATTTGAAACAAAATACATCTCGCAGTATCATATAGCTCGGTCACTCCTGACAAACATCAGGAACTACTCTCGCATCGTGAGTGCGCTCCCAAACATGTAAACTCTCACACACACTAAACATCCTGATCATGAGTGACTATGTATAATGAAATTCCCAATCCAACCATAAATCCAAATCGTTTACGCACCAACGCAAACGTGGTCAACTCGCTAAAGGCGTCGCACCAACGACTCCTCTCGTTTACGCACCAACGTAAACGAGGATAACTCACTAAAGGCGTCGCTACAACGACTCATCTCGTTTACGCACCAACGTAAACGAGGATAACTCACTACAGGAGTCGCTACAACGACTCATCTCGTTTACGCACCAACGTAAACGAGGATAACTCACTACAGGCGTCGCTACAACGACTTATCTCGTTTACGCACCAACGTAAACGAGGATAACTTACTAATTGCGTCGCTACAACGACTCATCTCGTTTACGCACCAACGTAAACGAGGATAACTCACTACAGGCGTCGCTACAACGACTCATCTCGTTTACGCACCAACGTAAACGAGGATAACTAATCGTTCCTTAATTCTAAAGCAGCAGTGATTAAATAGTGCCATGATCACTTTCCCCACCTACTTCCTATACATCTAATTCAACCGGAACCTCATGTTTTATTATCCCTCTCTTTGTAGGCCATAACAACGTCTACCCCCTGCGGAAATCGAACCCGCAACGCGCAGCGCAGCAGTCAATCCCCAACCACTGCGCCAACCGTAAATTATGAAGGTTCAACAAAACTCGAGATGTATCGAAACTCTAAATTTCTATTAACTAACCTACTAATTCTCACTACTGTTCATAGTACTGCTAAGTTCAATTAAAGAAAATAAATTAACATCAAAATTTCTATATCGTTTCAATATCAAAATCAATAATCAGAAAATTCAAAGCATAACCGTGAATTAATTATCATGGTAACTTCTCCACCAAATCAATCAAACTAATCCAAAACACTAATCATTAATCACTGCACGTGATCTCTGGCTACTAATAGCCCAGTAACCTCTAGTCACTCAACCATTCCTGCGCATCCCTCCAGGATTGCCAAGTCTCTCACGACTTAATGGTTTCCCACATTACGTCCCAGGTTTGATCGCAATACCGCGTACTCACGGACTACTGTGACCACTAGATACCGATTTCTATTAAGCTACGGCTACACATCAAATCTGGTATAGTCCGATCATCATGTAAACTTAATAATCTCATTATCTCTACTACTTTACTCTACCCCAATTTTATCAGTTTTGCGCTGATTTTCTTTCTCTCTCTATTACTTCAAAATTAATCTTTAAATGGATCTTACTCAGTTTACTTGCTCTGCTCGTATATGAAAAAGTCTCTTATCAAAAATTTATCAACTTCCGCCTTCGTCAGATTAAACTTACACTTTTCATAGGTTGCTACGCACTCTCTATATGGCGTAACGCATCATTTCTCACGGTACTAAAATTTAACTCTGAGTCTACATCGTCTTTTGTCATCAACGGTAGAGAAAACGCAGCCTTGTCAATTAACAATGCTAAGTGACCACCTGCCTTCGTCGTTTGGTTTAGCGTCCGTAACTGAACAATTAATCACGAGTTAGACTTCGCCTAATGAACCCTACCACAAACGATTTTTTTGTCTCTACAGTCTTTATTAGCATTGGTTCTAACACGAACATCACACATTTGTCACACGTGAAAATCCCGTCGCGACCAAATGTAAGATAATGTTAATTGAATCACAGAACTCTAAATTCTTTTAACTACCATTTATTTTAATCAGAACCTTAAAAGTTTCAAAGTCTCGTTTTTGTTTGTTTAGCACGTAACTAATTACCAGAGAGTTCTTTTTAGCTTTACCTTCTAACCGACTATAAACCGACTGTAAATTATCTTTATGATCAAGCAATAGGAGATAGTTTCGCGATAACTCACGTATGGTACTACTACAGGGCATCACCTGCTTTGAATCCAGCCTTATCTTATGGTTTCACTGACATCAGTATGCAATTCTACTACGTATTTGAGAGGCTTAAATCATTAAAACCGACTCTTTCATAAGAGTTGAAATTATTTCTTAATCAATGTCTTCGTGGCGCTGTTGCCAAGAAAAAGAAACTTTACTACACATCAAATCTTTAGAACGGACCCATAACAGGAGTAAACTTAGGCACAAACCGCCTGAAGTAAGCTACTAGACCTATAAACTGCCCTAACCGAGCTAAGATAAACGGTGGAGGCAGAGTCGAATGTACGTGACCTGCTTCCTGCTATTAGGTCCTATTCCTCCTAACTTCACTACTTGACTTAATTTCATACCCTAGTAACTTGAGTTGCATTATCAAAAACAACCATTTTTCTCAAATTTAATAAAAATCCGGCTTTAGTCAACGTTTGTAAAACTACATTAAGTCTTCCGACGTCCCTCTTAATAGTTTCCTAAATAATCAAAATATTGACAACTCAAACTACGACATAGGCATTTACCGATTCGCCTAGAACAACAACAATCGTCCGTTGGAAAACTCAGATCGCATTTTGAAACTGATTGGCATGGTCAAATATTTGTACCGGCTGTCCGCTATCATACTACTGAAAGCCTGATACACAATCTAATTTTGTAAAATAACGCGCACTATTTAAACGAGTTATTTTGTCTAAGGTAAGTGGTATCTCGGTTAGGCACATTGTTATTTAGTTCACAGTAATCTTTGCTCATTATATCTGACCGGTCGAGTTTTTAAGTCAAAAGAGCTAACAAACACCGAATTACTCGGTCGATTAATATTTGCCAGCAACAATCATCTACCCGCTCACGCATTATTAATTTTTCCGCGCTAGACCGCTATGGTCATCTTTATACAGTCAAATACGAGTCAATTAAATGGATAAGTTTACTTTTTACAACACGCGTTTGTAGCATACCGACACACGTCACACGTCAGTGTCAATATCGTCAAAATTATCTATGGAGGAATTATCACTGTCATAAAAAAAAATCGAAACGGTATCTACTGGATCTAATGAGGGTAGTTGTAATTACAATTGTTTACGTCGTGAACTTTAGCAGTGTCAGTGTCTTTAGCTATTTGAACTGAACCCTTGCAACAATATTTCACGGCCAAAATATCACTTCGCAAATAGATCTGAACACACTTAACTGACCCTTCAATGTAACAATACTGTGTTTACGTTTGCCGTGAAATAGTGACGACAGACTTTAAAGTGAAAGAGAGACAACACTCAGCACCAGAATTAAAATGGAATGTGAATACCTGACCTTGTTCCTGGTGTAGGATCGACAACACCCGTCAGTCAACCTCTCGCTCGCTACGTGATGCCTTGGCGTAACCGTCACCGCTGCGTCACTTTCATCAGGACACCGGAAGGAGATGTAACCTTGTTCTCCACATTTGCAGCATACGATGTGGCTGACCATGGGATTGAGTCTTGAAGCTTGAATATCACGTTATTCTGTCGGATTCCTACTGTTTCTTGCTTATGAAAATACAGCCTGCTCCGTCCAATTTTTCCACAGTGGAAACATTTGACAGGTGACGTTTGAGATGTCTTCATACGTTTTGTGTCAAATATTTTCTGATCTGGTAGCGCACTTGACACACTGCATCTCAGGCATGCACACACACACGCACTGCACTTTGCATTTTACACTTCAGGTAACTAAAAGTTTGTAATTCTTGCTGTAATCACTGGTGACTTCGGATTATCAGCAAAGCACGTATCGGAAAATGGTACATCGTAAACATGCATTTGCGTCGGTCTTGTCCCGGTCACAATCTGGGTAGTACACGGTGATTTAGTCAGTTCCTATTTCTTTCTGGGGAAACAATGTCATCATGGTCCAACATTCGTTGCTCAGGATTAGGGAAAGACCCCAGAAAAAATCTAATCAGACCAAAACTGATAATGACATTGATTAACGGAACTTTGAATCTTATTCGGTCCAGTGCTTCATTCCAGGTCTTCACTTTCTAATTTTCCATTTCAAATAATGACCGCTACTTGTCTTGGCTCTTGCTATTTTCTTCGTGACCGGCGTTACGTAACCTTCGTGCTGCTCTTGTTTATTTGCTCGGAATCCCACTTCTGATGTCGGCGCAGGATGCCGATCATCATTGAAGCTCTGTCCAGAGACTATGTCTCGTGGGCGATGGCTGGGTAACGAGCAATAAACAAACTATTTTAGATCACACAACTGATTTATTATGAGGCAAGCTCACTGAGGTATTCACTTTACACAACGAGCAGTGAGACAGTCCCCGACACTTAGACGTTGTACGCACGGCTGCCGACAGAGGAATGAGCCACGGACCTCTGCGGTCGGCCCTTTTATCTGCTCGGTTCGTGCAAACGTCAGCGCGGATTCTGTCAAAGTGACATGTGTCACTTTTCACTTAGCTCGTTCATTCGTTCTCAAGCTTCCGTACTATTGACTTCACCGACATATTTAATATGACGAGTAGGATATATTGTGCTGTTTTTGGTTGCATGAGTTCTTCATTTAAAACCAAACATATAAATTGTAAAGTAGCTGCAGGTATCTATCTATAACCAAGTAAAAGATATTCCTTTTTCTCCACCTTGTCCATGTTTCCCAAAACAATTTTTAATTAAGCTTTAGAATGCGGATTTTTGTACTTTAAAATTTAATAATAAAGCATTTCGTAGGTACGTCTCAGTCGAGGCGCAAATATTTTTCGGTCGCAAATATTGAACATTTGCGACCGAAAAATATTTATTCAATTCACAAAGTATTTTATTTGTTTATATAAAAAAAGTATATTTACAATCACAAAACTAAATGGAAACACAAAGTAGGCAAATGTAATTAAAATGCTGGAGGCGGGCAGCCATAGTGCGGGCAGCCCTATCGCATGTTTACGTACCGCGCGGCTGTAGGCATTTATTTCAAAAATACGGCCGAGTTACAATACTGTATAGATAATATTACCGTGGCTAAAGTCTGTTTTTTAATTAGAGATAATTATTTGACAATTCGACTGTAGCATGTTTTTTCCATTTCATAAATAGTGAGGTACCGCAACCGATATTGACCTATAAAATGATACAGCTTTAATGAACATCCCTGTTCATGAAGAATTGATAGTTGGAGGTGATTTTAATGGACATGTGGGAAGAATGAAAGGTGTTTATGAAAGAGTACATAGGGGATGGGGTTTCGGTAGTCCGAACAGTGAAGGAGAGACCCTGCTGCAATCCGCTACTGCATTTGACCTATCAGTAGCCAATACGTGGTTCCAAAAAAGAGACGAACACATGATCACATACAAAAGTGGTAATCATAAGACCCAAATCGACTACTTTCTAGTTCGGCGCAACCACTTAAAGCACGTCAAAGATTGCAAAGTACTGCCAGGAGAAGACCTAGTCTCACAACACAGACTCCTGGTTATGACATCAGTGGTTAAAATACTGTCTACCAAATACAAAGAGTGTCCTCCCCCTAAAATAAAATGGCATATGTTAGAGAGGAATGATTGTGCGAAGAAGTTCAGGGAGCGAGTGGTGGACAGAATGATAGAGATGGGAGATATGAATGATCGAAGTATAAATGAAAGCTGGAATGAGATGGCTGAGTGTATCAGGCATGCAGCGAAAGATATTTTGGGAGAGACGAGAGGAAAGGGCATAATAGATAGGGATACATGGTGGTGGTCGACAGAAGTTCAGAGTGTATTGAAAGAAAAAAAGAGAAAATTCAAGGAATGGCAGCGTGTAGAGCCTGGAAACGCTAGTTTAAAAGCTGAAAAAAAGAGTGAGTATGACGTTTTAAAGAAGAAAGCCAAGAAAGCCGTGGCAATAGCAAAATCAAAAGCCCAGGACAAACTATATGACGCACTGGACAGTCCTGCAGGCCAAAAAGAGCTATACCGGTTTACTAGAATAAGAGAGAGAAAGGCGAGGGATGTTTGTCATGTAAGATGTATAAGAGATGAAACTGGAATGGTTCTATCGGATGATGAAAAAATCAGAAAGAGGTGGAAGGAATATTTTGAAAGATTGATGAATGAGGAAAATAATTGGAGTGGGGTGTTAGAGAATAAACCAGTGAATGTGGGATTAGTGAGAATGGTTAGTATGGATGAAGTCAGAATAGCAGTAAATGGAATGAAGAATGGTAAAGCCATTGGTCCAGATGGAATACCAGTTGAAGTGTGGAAGTTATTGCGAGTGGATGGATGGACGTGGTTAGCTTTGTTTTTCAATAAGTTGTTGCTGGAAGAAGCCATACCTGATGAGTGGTGCAATAGCTCTTTGGTGCCGATTTTTAAAAACAAAGGTGATGTGCTTGAGTGCAACAATTATAGAGGAATAAAGCTAATGTCACATACTATGAAAGTCTGGGAGAAAGTTATTGAAAGGCGACTGAGAGAAGAGAGTGAAATTTCACAGAACCAATTCGGTTTTATGCCGGGTCGGGGTACAGCGGATGCCATTTTTGCTATACGCCAGCTGTGCGAGAAATACAGAGGTGCGCATAAAAACTTGCACATGGTATTCATTGACCTCGAAAAGGCATACGACCGGGTACCTCGTGAGGTTCTGTGGTGGGCCCTTAAGGAGAAAGGTGTGCCTGGGAAGTATGTGCAGTTGATCCGAGCGATGTACAGTCGATGCAGTACCCAAGTCCGGTCTACAGTGGGCACCACTGGCAGCTTCAATGTGGCTGTCGGCTTACATCAAGGGTCGGCTCTCAGCCCTTACCTCTTCCTGATGATAATGGATGCTCTGACGTCGGACATTCAGGAAGAGGCTCCCTGGTGTATGCTGTTTGCCGATGACATTGTGTTGGTTGCCGAGAGTGGCCTAGAGGTCCAGAACAGATTGGAGGTATGGTGGCACAGACTGGAGAGTGTTGGCCTGAAATTGAGTAGAACCAAAACGGAATACTTGTTCTGCGATTTCGGCGGTCTCTCCAATCCATTGCCTTTATCTCTCGCTGGAACACCCATACCGATCTGCTCCGACTTTCGGTACCTCGGGTCACTCGTCCAAGGGGATGGTGAGGTAGACCGGGACGTAACACATCGGATCAACGCAGGATGGATGAAATGGCGACAGGTCACGGGAACAACTTGTGACCCACGGATGCCCCTCAAGTTGAAGGGTAAAATCTACAAATCCGTGTTAAGGCCTGTCATACTGTATGGATCAGAATGTTGGGCTGTGAAAAAGACGGATGAAAAAAGATTGCACGTAGCGGAGATGAGAATGTTAAGATGGATGTGTGGTGTGACGAGAATGGATAAAGTGAGAAATGAGTATATTAGGGGAAGTTTGAAAGTGGCGCCAGTGACTGAAAAGTTGAAAGGGAATCGTTTGTCGTGGTATGGTCATGTGAAGAGGAGAGATGAAACGCATGTTATTAAAAGAGTTATGAGTTTACATGTGGATGGATGGAGAGGGAGAGGGAGACCAAAGAAAAGATGGATGGATTGTGTGAAGAGTGATATGAAAGAAAAGGAAATTAGTGATAGTATGACGAGTGACAGGGCAGAATGGAAGAAAAAACGTGTTGCGCCGACCCCAAATAACACGGGACAAGGGCAGGAAGATGATGATTATGTACTTAACTAATTAGGTTCAGCTTTTGTATTTTTGCTGAAAGTAATTTGATAGATGCAAATATCTAAGTCATAAAATAAAATATAATTTAAGCCTAAGAATTAAAAGACCAGCAAAAACTGTTTCATTTCTTTTTCGTCTCGATTCGCCCAGACAAAAATATAGAGTTATTCAAACTGATATTTTAGTGACACGTACTATTAATAATGCCTTCGGTTTGAAAACTAATAATAGATCATTATAAAATATATTTTTCCTCTTCCTTTTCTGATACTATTTTCGCGTGAATCTCATACAAATTGTAGCGATAAAAACAAATAGAGTGTCGGTTGCTTGCAATGCAGACACAGCTTTTAATTCATATTACACTCTACTACTTCTATAAACAAAGACTATCGTATCTTGGGCCTACTTTTCTTAAAGGTTGTATTATTAAAAGAACCGGTATAAAAAATCGAATTTGGAGACCACTTTTATCAAAAAGCTGGCAACATATTTCTGGAGTTTGACATGTGCACTTGTCAAAACATTATCTGGGTTTAAAAAACGGACTGTCGGATTGTATATTTTTATTTTTCCTTACACGTGGAGTTATTTCTCCACTGTTTTGCATCGTACCTACATCCAAAGTTAAGCATATATTGACTTATTTTCCTCTTGTCGATGTTTGTACGTAAGCACCATGGTAAATCATAACGTAATTCTATGTAAAGTCATCATCATATAATCATTATTGGTACTCTTTGGTCATCATGAGCCTAAAAAGATTCGCGCGTTTCAGTCGCGCCTACAAATAGGGGCGCCGACTCCGTGGGTGCTCGGTGGCCCGTGCACCCATGAGAAAAAAACAGTGGGTGTCGAGCACCTCTGAGAATAGACATCAAGAAACACTGAAACAGATCAGTAATCGCCTTTAAGGATGGGCGTTTTATCATTACCCGACGACCCGTTTAGCTCAGCGGTTTATAGCACCGTTTGAGACGCAAGGATCGCGAATTATATTTGCGCACCAACACAAATGTTTGTTGATGAAACAGATATTTGTGTTGAGTCTGGGTGTTTGTTGTACCTTCGTTGTTCCGCAGTATGTAATTAGGACATTTATTTATTTGTCGGTCGATCACTGTGCATTTCTTTTCTAACACTTCGCCACTTTTTCGACTCATCAAACGCCGGCACCCCGGTTAAGTCCACTCTCGGCCCCTCGACCCCTAAAAAAAGATTTGTCTATTTGTGTCCTCTCAACCCTTAAACATAGTTCACACTCGACCCTCAGGGGGTGAGAATGGATTTTCATACAAAGGACATACTTACCTCGTCCACTTTCGACCCCTAGTTCGAAATTAATATTTTGGTACAGTCAGGTACAAACTAAAGACAAAATTCAGGAATTGATATTAATAAAAAAAAAGAAAACTATGAATATTAGAGAACACTTTTTTCTTTTGAGGTTCTCGCGCCCTAGGGTGAAGCAGGAGAGCGTTCGTTGCTTTTACTTACAAAAATCACACCTGTGTGTTTCTGTTGCCTTTTGCGTTCTAGTGGAACCTAGGAAGGTTTAGGGTTTCTCTTGCAGAAAATCCCCATGTAAAGCCATCGGCCCTGATGGGGTCCTACGGTTTTGCTGACATCTCTTTGAGGCACGTATGGAACACAACGCGCCGCTGACGATGCAGGCTCGGTATGGAAGGTTACCGGACGATCGCACAGTGAGTTTCCCATTGCTCGTCGTGTGTAAGCCTACGCCTACGGTGGCGGTATGGTTCTCGACGACCAGGGCGTCTCCAGTCGCGGTGGCTGGAGTATGAGGATATCCTCTTCCTCACGCGTGCGGTCTTCTTCGCTAACATTACTGCTTCACAGCAGGCGTTCGCATTGCATACATTCTCGCTCCGGACCATGGCCTGAACCAGGGCCCGGCACGAGAGGTCGCCGCCGCCGATCGCCTCTACGAGAACCCTGTGGTGCTCCACCCAAGCGGGGCACACCTCCACCGTATGGCCCACCGTGTTCTCCGGACGATCCTCATAATGGCGAATCCAAAACAGGAACCTCCCGAACTTACCATGTCCGATGAGGACCATGTCAAAGGTGATGATGCCGTGGTGCCTCTCTAGCCACTCCTAAGAGGCGCTGGGTTTCGACAGTCGTTCTCACGATACCGCCATGAGATCAAGCAGGAACGATGTTCACCATGCCGCAACTTTAGGGGAGTTTCGTTTGGCCAGCGTTACAACACCATGCGCAGATGGCATCATGCAAGGGATGTTACCTCCCCACCGTGGCAGGCTAGTGACGGGTTCAAAGTTTTACGGGAGACAGTGTTGTTTCCCTGCACCATCCGCATGAACGAGCCCTTTGGGACGCGTGTATCTTGGCCGCCGGTCGTTCCGCAGCAACAGCGTCCACAGTAGTGAAGTAAGTGCTCCTCGAAATTCCACAGGCTGTCGAGGATGAGTCCTAGGCATTTCATCTTCGACTCCTACCGTTATTTAGGAACCCGGTGGTGGCGCGTTCTGAAGGCCATAAAAGCACATGGCCTCAGACTTATGCAGTACCACCTCGAGTCCCAACTCGACTCCCACTGTGCCAGGATCAGCGGTTGTCAGCGTAATATAACCACACTGACTCCGTTGGGGAGGTCGCCGCGCAGCACGTAGTCGTAGCCGAAGTACGATCACCAAGGGCGATCCTAGTACCCAGAAATATTATCCCAGCAGGACACCGCACGACATCTCTCGCCATTTCCACTCTCCCTGGATAAACTATAGGGTAGACTGATGATTTATCATAGTACCTAACGGTACTTTGGGGGTCGAGAGAAAACTAAAAGCTGGCTGAAAAATTAAATCCACACTCGACCCTTGGGGGTCGAGAGTAAACTATAGTTAGGGGTTCAGTGGACACATTATTTATTGGGGGTCGAGGGGCCGAGAGTGGACTAAACCGCACCCCTGCCTACAAATGAATTCGTGCTGCGGCGAAGTGTCCCTCAAATGCAAAATATCCCAATCTGACATCATTTTCATTGTCCACCATTTGGGCAATGTAATGTTGTTTGTAATATTACGTTCACGATCGATAATACCTACCCAACTAGCAAAATTGCTATAACGAATGATTTATAAGGTTATAACTCTTGTACATGTTTTGTAACGTTTTACAACTCACTTTATAAAAGCATGTTATAAGTGTTTTTTGCTAATATGGTGTATTGGTCTCATCACCTTACTTTACATACGTTTATATAACCAATGTAAATGTCCATTATAAAGCAATTAACTTATAAAAGCATATAATATAGCTTTTCAGACATATAATAATTTAGCCTTTTAGTCGCATTGGTCTCATACTAATTGTGAAATGAATAGGGCTATTATAAAACCTATTCCCTTATAATGTTTATTTGAATGCAGCTTAAAAGCTAATGCTAAAAGGCAAGTTACATGGCTTCTATAAATAAATAAAGTGTCGACTGTACCTCTATATAACAGGTACAAGAACTTTGTTCATATATGTATGCTTAACTTTGCCTTTACATAAATTTATCGTCAGCATGACATTTTTTACCCGACTGCGCGACGCAAAGGAGGGTAATGTGTTTATCAGTCTATGTATGTATGTATGTATGTTTGTTTCTATGTGGCGTTCTAGAGACCAAATGCGTAGGCCGATTTTGATAATTCTTACGTCAATCGATTCGTCTTAACCTTGCGAGTGTCACTAAAGACATGACAGTAATCAAAATTCACCACAGCTCCAACCAGACGCCATATTGTCAAAATGAAAAAAAAAAAATGTCGATGAACTATGTCAAGTGGGGTGTCGTTAAATAGGTATTTTAAAATCATCTTTAGGTTCCTTTTATCATTTTTCATTTTAAATAATAGTTTAGGATATATAACGATTTAAAGTTGTTTAACAAAACAATCATTCTCGCTAATTTTCTTACTTATTGATTTCAGTTTTTATTTCAAGTATAAACGATATACAAACAAAAAAAAAACAGTGAAAAAGCATGAAGAACAAATATTTTTGGTAAAAAAATAACTTTTATTCATCGCCAAGTTGCCGAGTAAAAAAAAGTTTGCCATCAAGCTCGATAGATGGCGTTGTTCATTTCATGCACGTTTGTGAATCAAATCATTCGAGTTTTCCCAACTACTAGACAGGTCGATGAACATAATCAAAAGATGACAACTATATTGGCAAAAACTACTAGGTTGTATAAATTACATGCAGTTGATATATCAGTAGAATCGAAAACATATGGTCAAAAACCGAAAGATGTATATGTTTCTGATTAAAAACCGAAAGATCCTAACAAAACTGGAGGAATCGTTAAATATTTAACAATCGGTTTAGGATTACGAGTTATGTTACGACGAAATGTGAATGTTACCCATGGTCTTGTTAACGGAGCAATGGGTGTTATAAGGACAATTGAGTGGCCAGCTCTTCGGAGGGACCAATTGGAACCCGGAGAATTGCCACCAGCTGTTTAAATATAGAATTTGACGACAAAGCAATTAAAAACAGTGTTCCTGGAGTAGGAGTCAGAATCGAACCATCGACGACAGAATTCGATGCACTTCGCGGACAGGGTAAAATAGAGCGAAAAATGTTGCCATTGATATTGTGGTGGGGTGTAACTGTACACAAGCTCCAAGGAACTACTTTGGACCGAGCTGTGGTTGACTTAAGTTCACGCATTTTTGCTAAAGGTCGAGCATATGTAGCTTTGAGCCGAGTTAGCTCTCTAGAGGGACTAATCATCAGTAGTTTAGACCACCGCAAGTTACTTAATAATCCCCACGATATTAATTCCCTCAATGAAATGACTAGATTGCGAAATTTACCATCTTATAACGAAGTCAATGAATCGTAACTAAAAAGTATAAAATAAAAAAAATAATTCAAAGAAAAACAAAAAACCCGACTGCGTAAAAACTAATTTTAAAAAATACGTGAAAAAATTAACTTAAATAAAAACTAAAAAGAAAGAAACAAGCCCAGTAGTTTAGAATTCTGTTAAGTAATACTAAATAACTACACAATTGAAATAGTTTTATAATCGATACACACATAAAACAAATCATAAATTCTAATGCAGAACAGAACGACTCACAGTCGGGGCCCCTTGGAAAGATTTGATTGGTAAAATTTGAACGGGCCCCGACTGTGAGTCGTTCTGTTCTGTTGTTGAATTTATGATTTGTTTTATGTGTGTATCGATTATAAAACTATTTCAATTGTGTAGTTATTTAGTATTACTTAACAGAATTCTAAACTACTGGGCTTGTTTCTTTCTTTTTAGTTTTTATTTAAGTTAATTTTTTCACGTATTTTTTAAAATTAGTTTTTACGCAGTCGGGTTTTTTGTTTTTCTTTAATTTTTTTTTTTAAATAGTGGGCAGAGATGAAGGAAAACGTTGTGGGTTCTGTAGAAATATTTTCACAACAATTTGACAATGACACTTTCGATAAAGATTACCTTAGTGATACTGAATTATCTGATGAGCGTGACACAAAGAGAGACATGGAAAAAGACGTTTTCAGAGTTTTTTTAACGTGATATAGCTACTTGGGCTGTGGAGTAAAAACATCACGCATTGTGCTTTAATTCATTAACGCTCAGGCGGTAGCCGGCGCCCGCAAGCCATTGTCTTACTATTGTGTCTCTAATTACGCACGTCAAAAGGTTAAATAAACTTTTTAAAATTGCTACTAAATTAGTACCCCATTATGAAATGTGCTTGCATTACCAATAGACGCAAGCACACTTCTTAAAAGAAGCACAATAAAAATAATTGAAATACGCACTGGTCATTATTGGCACAATGGACTATCGGAACCCATTGACGGATTAGCAGTTAACAAAAGTTCCAACCATCAATTTTAGTCAGTTCTATGTAATTTATCCGAAATCAATCAAATATCTACTCTGGTGATAGGGATATATGAAGGAATAACAGAACCTTTGAACAAAATTTAATTTTCTCAAAAGTAGTAATGAAACGGGATGATTCAAATTAGTCTGATTGTGACATCCAATCAAAGCATTCTTTTCTTATTATAAAATGTGAGATTTGCCAGAGCCACATCACTTCAGTAAACAATTCGTAGTAAATCGTCCTGTGTCAATAAATGGTCCACATCCATATTAAGTGGGTTCTGGGTTCTGTAGAATAAAAAATAATAAAAAATTATTGGGTAGTCAAAATATTCATCATCATCATTTCAGCCGAAAGACGTCCACTGCTGGACATAGGCCTCCCCCAAGCGTCGCCGCAACGAATGGTCCTGTGCGTCTCGCATCCATCGGATTCCCACAACCGTCACCAAGTCATCGGTCCACCTTGTAGGAGGCCTTCCAACGCTACGTCTTCCGGTAGGTGGTCGCCATTCCAGAACCTTTCGGCCCCAACGGCCATCTGTTCTGCGAGCAATGTGCCCTGCCCATTGCCACTTTAGTTTGTCGATTCTTCGTGCTATGTCGGTAACCTTGGTTCTCCTGCGGATATCCTCATTCCTGATTCCATCACGCAAGGAAACTCCGAGCATAGCCCTTTCCATTGCCCTTTGGGTGACTTTAAGTCTTCTGATGAGGCCCATTGTAAGCGACCACGTTTCGGAGCCATATGTCATCACTGGCAACACGCACTGGTCATAGACTTTCGTCTTGAGACACTGCGGTATATTGGACGAGAAGATACCGCGCAGCTTCCCGAACGCTGCCCAGCCGAGTCGGATTCAACGATTGATCTCTTTCTCGAAGTTAGACCTTCCCAATTGGACCGTCTGTCCCAGGTAAACGTAGTCGTCTACAACTTCGAGTGTAGAGTCCCCGATCTTGATAGGAGTGGGTGCTACATGGCTGTTTACCATGACTTTGGTTTTGTCCATGTTCATTTTAAGTCCCACTCTTTCGGAAGCTCTACTGAGGTCACCAAGCATTGTACTGAGCTCCTCCGTAGTCTCAGCCATGACTACTATGTCGTCGGCAAACGAAGGTGAGTGATGTACTCGCCATTGACGTTAATGACGTGTATAACTGTCCATAAAAAAGCCTCGTAGCATTTAACAGGAACTTACAAAAGATAAATAGTTTTTAAAATTAAAAAAAAGGCAGAATTAACGAGGCGCATTAATAATTTACCATAAAACTTACCTAAAATTCTCACAAATCTGCTTTTACATGTAAACTTCCCGTACTATACGAAAAAAGAGCGATGTGCTCAATGTCTAGTAATGCAGGTCATTATTATATTTATATCTATGACTTATTGAGGCAAATGACGTTTAAATAAATCATGAACTTCTCTCATATTCGTACTGCGTTTGCTACAACACGAGAAATTGCGCTTATAGCCAAATTTTGTTAGCGGTCATAAGGGCAATTTGTTAAATAAAAGCATTTATCTTGCCTATTTACAGTTAATCAGCCATAAAATATGCCTTTATATGGTAACTATAAAACCTCTACAAGGTTTTATTCCTTATAATTTGCGCCCAAATGCAGTCTTATTGACATTAATATGGCCCTTATAAAATATATTTTTTTGGCTTTAATGACATTTATAAAGCAACTTTTTGCTACTTGGGTACCGACGAGGGATATGGCAACCCATGCTCAGACCGACGTTTGTGTGTTTGGATAACGTTTCGTGGGGCTGTTATTATTTTAACCGCTAACCATTACTAACCCTATTTTATACAGCATTACTTGGACACCAATGTGCTCAATGCTCATTCGCTTAAAAAGAAATGGGTGATGTAGATTTATAGGTACCTATGTCATGTTTGAAGGTTAAAAAACAAACAGTCGCTCCATGTGCCTATTTTTAGCTCGATTTGCAAGTATCTCATTATTGTTTGACTTTGGCAGAGTTTTTGGTGGCTTTGGCTGTAAGTATCATTCTGCCGTTTATACCTATACTGTGTCTCAGACTGTCAGATATCAATAAACAAACGTGTGCTCCAGTAAATGATTCTGCACCCCCAGTGATAGAAATAAATATTCGTTGACTTTTTCCTAATTACCAAAATATCTATGCAGTTCTTTTCACTTTAGATTGTTCAAAATCGTTATTCTTATCTAACCCAATAAGGTTATGAAATAAAAATTAATTAATTCAGTAATTACACTAATAAAAACTGACCAAGTGCGAGTCGGAGTCACGCACGAAGGGTTCCGTATAGTCCGTAGCAAAAAACGGCAAAATCACGTTTATGGTATGGGAGTCCCACTTAAATATTTATTTTATTCTGTTGTTAGTATTTGTTGTTATAGTGGCAACAGAAATACATCATCTGTGAAAATTTCAACTATCTAGCTATCACGGTTCATGAGATACAGCCTGGTGATAGACGGACAGACAGACAGCGGAGTCTTAGTAATAGCGTCCCCCGTCTTATCCTTTGGGTACGGAACCCTAAAAATAATATATTATTTATTTATATATATTTATTAATAATTTATTTATTTACTCGGACAACTTTTGGTCCGCGTTTTAGTCACAAAGAGACTTTTCAACACACTTGCTCAGAAAGTGACTCTTATTGCACTGCACTTAGGCATGGCACTCGTTGGTAACTGTGACATTTTGATTACCATTACGCAAAACAAATTTTGAATTCGAATAAAATTCCTATTAAGTTATTGCGTTCAATAGCATACATATAAATTAATACGCGGTCCTCACGCCCCAACCGCCGCCGGGATTCCGATCCCGATTTCCGGTAACTGTCCGGACCATGTCCAGACCGAGCCCAAGTCGTCGACGGCACGTGCTGTTCCGCGCGCGCCTCAAGGAGATGTCAGCAACTGTAGGGGCCCAGCAGGGTCGAAGCCTACTGGGGCCAAGGGTCTGATTCTGAAAGGAAGACTCGGCCCTGCTACGAAAGGTAACGAAGGAACAGGAGTGGGTTTTTAGTCAGTAAAAGTCTGACACTATCTCCCGCCCCGCCCAAGAGCGGGGGATGTCATAAGATGATTTTCCCACTGAAAAAAAAAGTATACATATAAATTAGTGTCTTACTTACTTATTTCATCCAATTCACAAGTTAAAATTGACAAATTTAACTTGTAGAAACGATTTATTTATTAAAAAACATTTAGTAAATAAATCGTACATTAAAATTTTTTTTGTCTATGGCCGCCATTTTAAGATGCGCGCGGTTTTTGGCGTGATATTTCTTATTCCAGTGAAGTTCAGTGGCTGTATTATAAATATTAAAAAAATAATAAAAAATATAATATAAAATTGAATACTACAAAATCATTAGAAAATGTTACATCCGTATTCTATTGTCACTACGAAAGACATTATCGTAAAAACTTTTTACGCAAGAAAACATAAACGTAAGACTAGGCAGTATGATCAAAATACCTTAGCCTTCCTCTAGGGGTAAATAAAAAAAATTACGCGCTCGCTTATGGAAACAGATTTTTACCGCCATGTCACAGAAAATTTTACTAGTTTTACAGTTGTTTTCTTCACAAGTGTATTGAAAAACCGTCGTATGACACACGTGAGTAATTAATGATTACCGTTCTTGGCTCTTTTAAGACCCTCGCCACGGCTCGGGTCTAAATACCGCCTCGACGGTAATCACTAACATTACACACTTACCTATATCATAATCTTAATATATATAAATCTCGTGTCACAATGTTTGTCCTCAATGGACTCCTAAACCACTTAACCGATTATAATAAAATTCGCACAGCATGTGCAGTTCGATCCAACTTGAGAGATAGGATAGTTTAAATCTCAAATTATAGTCGCAATTAGGGTAGAGTAGGGTAGAGTAGGGTAGAGTAGGGTAGAGTAGGGTAGAGTAGGGTAGAGTAGGGTAGAGTAGGGTAGAGTAGGGTAGAGTAGGGTAGAGTAGGGTAGAGTAGGGTAGAGTAGGGTAGAGTAGGGTAGAGTAGGGTAGAGTAGGGTAGAGTAGGGTAGAGTAGGGTAGAGTAGGGTAGAGTTAGGTAGAGTAGGATAGGCGGTACGAAGTTCGCCGGGTCAGCTAGTGTACTATAAAAACTGTTAGTGAGAAAAAAAACAAAAAGAAAATAAACCAAAATAAAACTAAGAAACAAAAAAAGATTGTCCACAGATAATTATGATGAATCACTACTGCCTAACCAACACCTGCATGAAGTGATTCATCATAGGACCGTCAAATTTGTCAGATAATAACTTCAGAATGCCATTTTGGAGGTATGCGGAACAGAGAGTAAAGTCCCGCAAACCTCCGTTGAAAAGGGAGAATCCTCCGACCAGACGGGTGATTATGTCTGGTAGGCAACTGCCCGATAGATGATTTCGGACTGTTCTATATGTTCCAATCGCGCGGAGAACTTTGATTGCGCGATGCAGGATTATTTCTTTTGTGACGCAATAGATGTCGCTACATCACTCCCCTCCGGAGGTCGGAGATCGATGGTTCTTGATGCGTGCCAGGCCAGTGGTAGGTTGGTTCCAGTGGGTCGAAACCGAATGCCGCATAGTTCTCGGTGAGTCGGAACTGTCTGCGGTGATGCCCCAGTGAATCGGGGTGGTGCTGTCCCAGTGAGTCGGGATGATGCCCCAGTGAGTCGGGGTGATGATGTCCCAGTGAGTCGGGATGATGCTGCAGGCTCCAGTGAGTCGGAGTAGTGCTGCTGGCTCCAGTGAGTCGGAGCGGTACTGTGCGAAGTAGGGTTTGACTGCTGGCGTCGACCAGGAGAGGTTCTTCGTAGCTCTTCATGTGACTGGCCGTAGGTGCAGTGTCACAGTGTGCTTCGCCAAGGTCACTGATAACCAGGTATGACCAGGTAGGCATGCTGGTGGTCAGGATACCCTTTAAAGCCGTGGGTGCTGGCTGTATGGCTCGCTGCTCGAAAGCTTGAGGAAATGATGATGACGTCACGAAGTTAGTAGCTGCACGAAGGCTGCGCTGACGTTCTTTTGTCGAGAGTCACCATTTTAGGGGTATGTGGAACGGAGAGTAAAGTCCCGCAAACCTCCGTTGAAAAGGGACGATCCTCCGACCAGACTGGTGTTATGTCTGGTGGGCAACTGCCCGATAGATGATTTCGGACTGTTCTATATGTTCCAATCGCGCGGAGAACTTTGATTGCGCGATGCAGGATTAGTTCTTTTGTTACGCCATAAATGTCGCTACACCATTGGACCGCGTTCTTTCTAGCCGCGACGCCGTCTTTTTTCTCAACATTGCTTAAAAGTCAAGAGTTCGCGCCTGTGCAAACATGCTAGATGCACTACAGGAGCGCGGCAGCTCAAATAGCATTCTGAAACTGTTATTATACTGAACTCGAAGGGCGTCCAGTGATTTCCGCGTATGGCTGATCCAGGCTGCTCGTGTAGAAGATCTGACAGTAAGCCTTAAATAACGATAGATTTTGAGATTTTAACATCCATCAATTGTTGTAGTAACAACAAGCAAACCTGCGAACCAGCATATTGCTTCTCACAGCAAGAGCCCTTCGTTCGCGTTCTATATCTTTATGATCTTTAAGGTCCTCAGTCATAGTGCCCCAGGTACTTCGTTTGTTTCTCCTTTTGTAGGGGTTGGCCATTGAACCTGATAATTGGCTCGTATGCCTCTTTCTTACCGGGGGCTTTAAAGATCATGAAAAGGCTTTTCTTACAATTATAAATAAGAACGTGGTTTGTAGCATACCCCTCACAGAAATTCAGAAGCTCTCGTATGGAGCCAATCGTTGGACCTAGCAACACCATGTCATCCGCGTAACTAAGGTTGTTTACGCAGATGTTGTCATTCCAACAACCAGTCCGTTTACTGCTGAATCCAACGATCAGCTCATTGACGTACAGGTTGAAAAGCTTTGGCGAGGTCAGCCCTCCTCATGGATGGCGTATCAGCTCCCACGATCCCCGGCCCAAGTGTGGGAGGGAACACCGAGGTGGTTTTTAGTCAGTAAGAGTCTGACAGAGCCCTTCGCCTGCCCCAGGCGAAGGATATAGAAAAAAAAAAGAAAGATCAGCCCTCCTGCCTCACCCCACAATCCAACCCATACTCATCAGAGAGTGAATTGCCCCACCTTACGAAGTTTACCTGGTTACGATACCAATACCGGAACACACGCACAATTTCAGCTGGCACACATGCTTCCTTGAGCTTTTTCCATAATATGTCTTATGACTGGGTTTATGGCTAATTCTTACACTGTCTCAACCATAAAACTCTGGATTGTGCTTCCCCTTGACATCAAAAAAGCTGAAAGTAAATTTTCCATTTCAATCATTTCTTGAGAGTTGTAACTAACAGACTGCCCTATACCTTAGCTAGTAGGTACGGTAGCAAGCGATACAGGCCTGTAATTACTCACGTCAGACACGTCGCCAGTTATATTTTTTATTATGGGAACAACTAGTGAGTAGTGTACGCATTAACTCGGGTGGCAGATAAGAATGACTCAAACATAAAGAATAGAACCTACATAACACACTCTCACAGTGAGACCCGCATACTTTAAGTGTTCGATGCTGAATATCATGTCCTGAAGGCTTACCTCTAGTCATTTTTTGTATTACAGCTAGGTAAAATTGCTTAGCTGAAAAACGAATAAGAGGGCCATCATGGCAGATCTCAGCATCGACCTCGATTTTGAAGGCCTAGGGCCTTCAAAATAGCCTAGGTGAGGAAACTCGAAAATGACTCAGAAAAGTGTTAGCTATTTCATTTGGTGTACTGCAGCCTGCCATCGTCACCGGCAGAGGTGGTTTAATATCTAGCCGTGATGTCGACTTCCAAAACTTGCCAAAGTTTTTGAACGATTTTTGAGATGTTATTATGTTCATTTTAATTTGATTTTGGTGGTTTTGGCACCATTTGACAAGCTCAAATGGTGCTCCTTTATAAATCTTTTGATTTTTACGCATTTCTTCCCAAACTCTGCCGGAATTGGGTTTATTAGACAACCAAGACTCATACCTAACCCTTGCCCGAACGTGCTTATTCCAGCCAATAATACGCCTCCCTCCTCGCCGCCGATTACCTTCATGGGTCTCCACCCGTGTGTCAACCTGAATACCTACTGTCAATCCGAAATCTGTCGCGATACGCTTCCCTGTGTTCACTAAAACGACGATACCTCAGAAAATACGCGTCCTAACTCAACGAACCTTACATTACTGAAATTGTTATGAAATAAGCTATCTGATTATGTAGGGTTTTGTGTAGATTCACCTTGTAATTTATTACTAATTTGGACTTAAAAGTACCTAGTGTGAATGTGTGATGGACTATTTCCCAGTTTTGTGTACAAAATTCGTCATATTTATAAAACAAAACCATATTTAACAAAAATAACTTTTGTATTTATTATTATACAAATCATCTTACAATAATAAACAAAAAGAACAGACCTCTCTATACATTTTTTTCATACGACACGCGAAAGAAAACCAGGCCTCAAGTAGTCAACCCGAACGCCCGCCGGCCGCGCCGGTCATAAAAAAGGTATGTTTACACATCGATACTAAGAACTCGGTGAGTCATGCCACTCAAGTTAGTGTCTTATTACTTAGTATGGTATACGGACTAATACAAACAAAGTTTCAGCTCCTAGAAATGTTTGGTTTACGATATCTGAGTAACAATGCAAGCACTTGAAAAAACGGGCTATAAAAGACCCACTCGTACTTTGAATCACAGAGTAAATATTTTTGCATTTATTTGAAATCTAACTTTGCATCGTACAATACTATGATATTTGCTAATGGAAAAACAGTTCAAAGCCACGTTGCGTTGTCCAAAAACATTGCCAAATCAACAAATGAAGATCACAAAAAACTTTTTACAAAAAAAAAAATAACCGACTTCATAAAAAAAAAAACACTAAAAGGATCAAAATAACTTTAATTTCGGAAGTCGGTGTTTCTCGGTATTGTTTCTTATTTAACACCGACTTCCGAAATTAAAGTTATTTTTAATTTTAGATCCTTTTAGTGTTTTTTTTTATGAAGTCGGTTATTTTTTTTTTGTAAAATATTTTAATTTTACACTTTTTAGTTGTGATACACTTATAAACAGAGTACCTATTGACGATTCCAATTAACCCAAACACTGCTAGGTTACATTGTTTTATTATAAAGTTCCTGTGTCTACCTTCCACCTTCCGGCTCCATCACCAGATCAGTTCGATAGTACCTTATAGCCAAAGTGCATCTCATGACAATTCTAAAAAGCCCAAACACGGCTAGGACACATTCATTAATTACGGAATTCCTGTGCCTACCTTCCGGCTCCATCATCAGATCAGTTCGATAGGACCTTATAGCCAAAGTACATCTCATGATAATTCTAATAAGCCCAAACACGGCTAGGTTACGTTGATTAATTACGGAGTTCCAGTGCCTACCTTCCGGCTCCACCATCATCATCAGATCAGTTTGATGATACCATTTTCAACGTAACTATTCAGAACCATTCATTTCAACACGTACAAGGCTCGTACAATGCTCTACGAGTCCAATATAATAACGCGTTCCGGGTAATGCTGGGGTTGCCGCGTTTCTGTAGCGCGTCGGGGATGTTCGCGGACGCGCGTGTTCCGGATTTCGGCTCACTGCTGCGGCTGCGAATCGCATCACTGATGCGTCGGATGCGCGACAGCCCCAATAGCCTCGTGGCTACTGTAGCTGGCAGGGTGGATGGCCTAATGGTGTCTCACTGGATGGCGGTACACAGACCGTCTTTCAGGTATGTGAAGTAGGCTTATTGTATTGTATTGTATTATATTGTATTGTATTGTATTGTATTGAATTGTATTGTATGTCTTTTTGTTTTTCTTTAGTAATTATCAATCTAATGTAATGGAAATATGGATCTCTGGTCTGACAATAAAGTTTATTATTATATTATTATTTTTATTTATTTGTATTGTCATAGTCGCTTAACTATCTTCATTGTGATATCAATGTCAGAATGAAGTTCCGTTGACCATTTCTGGTCTTCTTCATCAGTTCCACTTCATCAAATGTTACTTTTTTACTGTAAATGCTTAAGTTCTCGATGAAAATACCAAAATCACTATTGAAAAAATGGGACCAATCTGGAAGCATATCCTATAAAGGGAAAAAAAAATTTTGCAAATCAGTCCATAAACAACGGAGTTCCGAGGTAACAAACATAAAAAAAATAATGATAAAAAGAAATACAACCGAATTAAATAACCTCTTCCTTTTTTTGAAGTCGGTTAAAAAATCGAACAATTTAGGTAAAAAAATACAGCCAGTGGGGTCAAATCTGAACAACAGATAAAAGAAAAAAAATTAAGCGACTTTCAAACATAATTTAATGTGTGATATCTAACCGTTTTTATTTAAATATATTAAAAAAAAACAGAAGTAAAAAAAAATGAAACATGTTAAACGCTCACGCTGTTAGGATGAACATTTTACAATTCGCCGGTAAAACGAATGAAGATGCGGTCCAAAAATATATAAAATATATAGATAATACAAAGAAATAGATATATAAAATATACTATACCAACCCGCACTGGGCCCGCGTGGTGGATTACGGCCCATTCCCTCTCCTAGAGAGGAGGCCTGAGTCCCAACAGTGGGAACATTATAAGGCCGACTATGCTATACTGTACTAAAATATAATTATATAAGTAGGCATAACAAATGCAGTTAGAAACATAAAACCCAAAACACAAACAGAAACCCACAACCCACCCATCTACCATCACACAAATACACATTAAAAAAAAAAATCAACATATTACCAAAAACCATCCCATCAACCAACACACAAACATACGAACAATTATATATTTCTGACCGTTTCACTTTACTGTGGCACACAAGACAAAAACATGGCGGTTTTGAGGTCATGACCTGCCAAAGGCAGCGATTTACAAGCCAATTTTAAAAAATTTGACCGGAGTATTTTACGTAAAAATTTACGAATTACACTAGTAAAATGACTTATACAAACGTAGGAATTTATTGTATCTAAATCATGTTTCTAACGACATTTTGCCATCTGTAGCGTAATTTTCACACAAAACACGTCGAAATGAGCCGACTAGTCGCGTGAAATTTTTGACTACTTACAGCTGACAAAATCATCAGTGATTATCATCTATAACACACACACAATAAAAAATAAATAAAATAAAATTATATTTTATATTAATAACACACACACAATGTAGCAGTATAAAACTGTTGATTATACTCTGGCCAACGAAAGATGGCACAACAAAAAGGAGGCCGTATAAAAAAAAAATTGAAGCTGTACACCACTTAAACGGAGTTGATACTTTTGATTATTCGTGAAAATAATAAGTATAGCCAGCTGCTTCCTGCGTGCGAAGCCGCTGGCTAAAGCTACTTAATTTTAATATATGTAGCCTCGGATAAGCTTACTCTTAGACTCTATAACCCTACTAAGAATAAGCTTAAACAAGGTTTTTTTGGGAACTACATATTTTGTGTGTCTATGTGAATATTATATTGCAAGTGCATAGTGACATATGGCTCTGAAACGTGATCGTTCACAATGTTCAGATGGTTTTAAGTCACCCAAAGAGCAATGGAGAGGGCGTGATCGAATCAGGTGTGAAAATAAGCTTAAGTGGCAATGAGCTGGGTACATTGCTCGCAGAACGGATTTTCAATAAGGCCGAAAGGTTCTGGAATGACGATCGGATACCTGAAGACGCAGCGTTGAAAGGCCTCGTAACAAGGGTACCGATAACCTGGTAAGATTCACGGGAATCCGATAGAGGCGTGATAAAGTTTTTTAAAAGTACTAAATTAATTCGTATCCTACTAATAAATTAATTAGTAGTATACGAATAATAAAACCCCTTGGTCGAATTTTCTACAGGCCCCGCGCCGGCTTAATCCGGCACTGACGACACTGCACACCAGGACAGCATCGAATGTTGTACAAAGCACAGGTCCAATCATGTGTGGAGTAGTGCAGCCACATGTGGGCGGTGAAATAAAAGGTGTTTCAATAAGCACTTCCCTGGAATCTTTTGAATAAAACAAATTGTGTGTTTTTTTAATAATTTGAATGGCCGATTGATGTAATTATGTATGTATGGAATATAATATCGTTCAAATGTCTGCCGCAGCTTCGCTGGATAGCGCGCATCCGAAATATCCAATTTTCCATGTCCTTTACTGTTCTCATTATTAGGAGTTTCGTCTACTCATTGTCGAAACCTCTTGAAAAGTATAATTCACCGTGTGAGTAATAATGCAGTTTGTTATTAATAGTCAAAAAGTATCAAGTTTTTCTACTAGAAATTAAAATCTAACCTAGAAATTAAATTATTGAATTCAACCGTCGCATTTTCTTTGCATGTTTCCAATTTAATTCACTTTTTGCGTCTTTAAGTTTGTCAAACATATTAAATAGGAGCCTCTCCGTCGAACTAGTGATTGTTTTCGGAATTATTTTAAGCAAAACAAGTAAAAAAAGATGCAAGTATGTAAACATAAAATGAGTTATGTACGAAACATCAAGAACACAATTTTGACAATTCTTATTTTTTTAAATGCTGCCATTCATAAAGATTGATAAATATTTCGGCGACTTCTTTCGATGGCCAAACTCTATTTACCTTTCCATTGTTTAAAACACTCAACAAAGAAACACTGGCCACAAAAACTGTTTTATTTTACGTTGACTTCGAATTTCGAATGCGCAATGACCGTGGTGCGGGGCGGCTCAAACCACTTAGCATTCCACCGAAAATTGTAAACAGATGTCTAGCAAGTGAACATCACTTGCTAGACATCTGTTCCATGCCTGTCTTGTTCTATATTCTTACACTCTGCTCAAGTATAAACAGGATAGATATAGTTTTGATCGACATTTGTGTACATTTAAAACGACCATCCGCGCGTCGACTTTAGAAGTCGATGGACAGACATACTTTTTATTCGAATATCTTTAGAAGTAGTTTGACACACGGGCGGCCAGCCCTTGATAAGATCTTTACAATTTTCTGATACATTATTTGCAAGCCACGCCTATGTTCTACATTATTACAAAATTGGTCAGCACAATAAGAAAAAAGTTCTGGAAAATGCATCTTTTTAAACTTTTGAACGCCACGGTCGGGTATAGACGACAAACGAAAACGTGCCCAACACGCCACCGTCGTCTACAGCCGACAAGAAAGCGACATTTTTAGGGTTCCGTACCCAAATGGCAAAAAACGGAACCCTTATAGATTCGTCATATCTGTCCGTCCGTATGTCACAGCCACTTATTTCCGAAACTATAAGAACTATACTGTTGAAACTTGGTACAAGTAAGTAGATGTATTCTGTAAACCGCATTAAGATTTTCTCACAAAAATAGAGAAAAAACAATAAATTTTGGGGGTTCCCCATACTTAGAACTGAAACTTAGAAAATTTTTTTCATCAAACCCATACGTGTGGGGTATAGGAAATTATATTATCATTTCCTATTCGTTTTCTATTAACATTTTCTATTCGTTAAACCTAAATTAACTTCTGCACATTGCGGTCCCCCGACTCAGTGACGCTCATCTTTAAAATATTTATAGAAGTTTTTTTAATGAAGTTAAAAGGCTGGAAGAGTAATCCGGTCAAACGCTCTTTGGGACTCTAGTCCCAAACTTTTTTATACTGTCAAACAAAATTCGTCCTTGCCGTTTCTATACGATACGACCTCATAATATATCTATTTCTGTCTAACACACGATGTTTTATAACCTTTTCTCTTTTCTACTCGAATCTCGATACATTATTTCATGCTAAAAATACGATAACAGTTCCAAAACGAATCACACTTTTAAAAAAATAAATGTCAAATTCAGTCGTTGCATTTCGCGCGCGAACGCCAGCTGATTCTAGTAGCGGTTTACGGTAAAAAATAATATTTTCGGTTTTGAGTGAGTGTTTCTGTGTAAAGTGTTGATTTAGTGAATAATTAGAATATAGTTTATGTGTGTGCAACAGGATTTTAACCTGGGTAAGTTTAAAATACGTATATTTGTACTTATGTGTGGCTATCACGGCAATCGTTTGATACCTAGAATTTTGTCAGAATTCTATCGCAATTTATTATATTTTGAGACCAGTTCTGTGTTAAAAGATTTTATTATCGTATTGAATGTTTATTCGTCAATAGTTTTCAGCCAAAGAATATACAAACGCTAATAGATTTAAGGTCATATTAGATTTTTCGTTTCAAGTGGAGTCGAAAACATAAATGTCATTGAACTCATTATGGCCGCCAACCTAATTTAGAGATACTAATAAATATTAATATTAATATATTGTATTATTGAATAACAAGTGTGATACCTCATTGGAAAGGGTATTTATTGTAGAAAATAGTTACATTTTTTATTCATCTTTCTTTACTCAAATTTCACTGAAAAAAAAAATAACAAAAAATAACCAGAAATGTTAAGAGTATTTTCACGTAAGTGGGAATGCCTTCAATCAATTCCATATTTTTCTGTATTAGATAAACCTATCAACATAATATTTACATATATGTTACAGCAGAAACTTAGCTTTCAGACAGTAACAATATTTTTAGTTTACGTGAAAGCATTTATTTGTAGTAAATTATTAATTTGGGTGAAAAATTATTCACCGTGAGCAAATGTCACATGCTAGTCATATGCCTCTAAAATAAATATTTATTTACTATGAAGTATGTTTTTTTGTTTTATCGTATGTAGATAGAACCCATCCACCTATTAAAGTCATAAAATCTATATGTTACCGCTTTACTTTTAAAACTAATATTCTTTAAAGTTCAAATATCAACTATAGCCAACTATAGTCAATGTTTACAGCTCTATATACAAAAATTGAAACCAAATAATAATAAACACTTGAGACGACTTGAAAGAGTCATTAATAAGCTTAAACAAAAACATTACTTGAAGTGACTCAAGTTACGAATGAGTCGCCGAAAAAAACACTTGTTTGCGTAGGCACTAATCGGCGCAGCGGGGCGCCGTCGTTATCAGATGACGTAGCGTCTTACGTCATCAAAAAAAATTGGCGGGAGCGTCTAAGCGGTTATGAACTTATTTTTTACTTTCTTTTTGTGTCGGGGGTTTTTTAAATTTTATTTTTATTTTACACTTTTTAAATTATTCGTGGGACCCATTATTGTGATAACTACCTAAATTGCATTTTCTTAAATATTATCAACTAGCGGTTCGCCCCGACCTAACCTACTTGATATAATATTATACAGATAAACCACCTCCCACTTCTAGCATCAGGTTCTTGTCAACATGTAAAATTTATAAAACTGGATAAGACAAATCTAATGAGCCTAAACTTGACGGCTTTACTAGTAGGCATTTCAGGGTTCCATCAGCCACCTCTAAATTCTAGCATCTATGAAACCTCTCAAAATACTGTCAAATGTTAGACAGTATTTTGAGAGGTTTCATGGGTTTCATTTACTTTGTAGGTACTTGTTGGTAGTATCTATGACAAAGGTATTAAATAACGTAAAACAATAAAAAGTAGGTATTTCTAAAGTAAATTTTTTGCTCTATTTTTTAAAACTAAATTAAATTCAAAATATTAATAAATCAACTATTTAATGTATACATATACATGCTAACATAGCATACCCGCCAGTACAGTGTTATCTCCAAAAACCAACTACAAAAATAACAACAAAATTAACAACATGGAAGCACTTAAGGACACACTGACAGAAATGATGACACTATTTGAAAATAGGATGTCGAACTTTGAAGCCGAGCTGCACAAAGACCCTTCGGGAACTACAACCAGCTTGGTGTCGGACTTCACTTCTTTCAAGAAGTTTATTCTTGAGGCACTGGACTGTCTTCAGAAGCAAATGGATTTGCTGGCACTTGGGCTGGACAATCTGGAGATGCGTCGGCGTCGGAAGATGGTGTTGCTTCATGGTGTCACGGAGCAGGCCAAGGAGGACACAGCACAGGTAGTGGCTGAAGTTGTGCGGTGTCATCTGAAGCTGACAGACTTCGCTGTTGCTGATATCAGGCGGTACCATCGGATGGGGAGACAGGCAGGTGCCAGTAAGCCCAGGCCGATACTTTGCAATCTGCGGGATGTTAATCTCAGGGACAGTATTTGGTTTGCAAAGACAAAGTTGAAGGGGACTGGCATTACGGTGTCCGAGTTTTTGACAAGATCGCGGCATCAACTATTTATGTCTGCGCGTGAGAAGCTTGGTGTTAACAACTGCTGGACTAAGCAAGGTCTTATTTATATTCTCGGCCCTGACGGCTCCCGGCATCGAGTTAATTCACTTAACGACCTCAATAACATCAAGCAGGTCAGTGACAAGGTCATGTCGCCCGTTGCGTCAGCGCCGTCGTCGTCGCCGTCTCCATCGCCAGCACCGAAGAAGGCCCGACGTGCCGCTGCGAGGAAGTAGTATTTTTGTGCACTTTTTAGGTAGTATTACCGTCCGGGTAACTATTTTATTTCTTTTCTGCATAGCTCGATACCCTCTCAATTCACTATAGTAAAGTAGGTACTTTAAATCCTTTACGCCGGCTCCACACGTTGGCCCCAATATAGGACCCAACGCTACTCGTCCAACGTGTGGATCTAGAAAATGGCATTGGTGCCAACGTTGGGGCGAGCGTTGGTAGTTGGCCGGCTCGTGTCGGTTTCATCAAAGGAATCTGCGCCAATGCTCGCGATCTGTCCACACGTTGGCGCTTTGCTCATTTCTGTTGCAACACGCAGCGAGTGCGTACGTCGAGCGAAAATGGCTTCCTCATCCACAAAATCGCCACCGGCATGGACAAATGAAAAAGTCATAGAATTTATTGAACTTTATCAAGCACATCCAATAATATGGGACGCAACTCGAAAGGATCAAAAATAAAAAAATATTAGCTGATGCATGGCGCACCATTCAACAGATTAGGGGAATGAATTTCTCAATTGAAGATTTAAAAAAAAAGCGAGAATCATTAATGAGCACATATCGCCTTTACAGAAAGAAAATTAGTGACTACTCGATCTGGATCATCAACAGATGATATTTTTAAACCAAATTGGTTCGCTTATGAGCTCATGGATAGCTTTCTTGCTCCGATTTATGATAAATCAGATACAGTTACTATTAACACAGAGGTAAGATAAACATTGATTAATTATTACTTTATTTATTTACATAGATACAATCACAAACTGTGACAAATTACAGCTTTTTATTTTTTCTCAGTAACAAATATAAATGTGCACTCAGTACTATAAAAGCGCTCAGAGCAGTTTCGATTTCTGTATCGGACATCTTCACATTGGCCCTGACGGGACAGAACTAGTTTATTAGCCAACGTGTGTACGCCTCACCGAATTTGCAGTCCAACGTTGGTACGAGCGTTGGGACCAACGTGTGGAGCCGGCCTTACCCTTCATAATTCGACAAGTATTTTTTTTTTTTTTTTTTTGTAGTGTGGCACTAGTTGTATCTTTGTGCCAGTTTCAGGTAGTAAAAGGTAGGGAAATATTTTTAAGGAAAATATCGGAGAATCAGGAATTTTGTAAGGTTCAGGAAAGGAAATGGTTTATTTTCATAGGATAAAGAAGGATATAGATAATAAATATACTAACTAAATTTTTATATCATTTTTTAACAGAAATGCAGATATCACGTTAACATATTCAATAGGTTTCATTATTAAACAAGAAACACAAGTAGGAAGGGGAACATTATAGGAAACAAGAGAACGGAGGAAGGATGAACGATCATGACGGGGACAGGAGAAGAATATGTGATCTAAAGTACCGACATCATCACCACACTCGCAAAGATTACTGTCCACAATATGCAACTTAGCAAGGTGGAAAGGAGTACAGACGTGGCCAAGCCGCATACGAATTATCATGCTTGCAATAGGCTTAGAGCATTTTATTTTAAAAAACCATGGTTTGACTGGAACCGAAGGCTGAATTGAGGCATATACCTTGCCCTTTACTTGAGAGCTTTCACTCCAAAGAAGATCCCAAGTATGCCGCAGATAATCTTTAGGGAGGCAGACAAGATCATGGCAGAAGTTTTTATAAGGAAACATGTCACCATTCTGTATTGCTTGTTTGGCCAATTGATCAGCTTTTTCGTTCCCTTGGATTCCGGAGTGACTTGGAATCCAAGCAAACTGTATCGTGTAGTTTTTCAGTATACATTTGTGCAACTGTTTTCTAATATCAAATACAATGGGGTAAAAGGGTTTCATTTTAAATGTAAATTTCTCGATGGTTTGTAACGCACTTTTAGAGTCGCATAATATTAGAACATTTTTAAGTTTCGCGATCAAAACATACTCTAATGCCTTGAATAAACCGAAGCATTCTCCGGTGAAAACCGACGTTTCAGGAGGAAGTTTTACCATTTGAACAATTTTGTACTGAGAATGAAATATACCAACTCCCACACAACTATTCTGGGTCTTTGATGAATCCGTAAAGATGTAATGACAGTCCATAAAATTTTCACCAACAGCTGCATTAAACTTTATGTTAGCCCCTACATCACTTTTTTCTATGCCGAGATCATAATGTACTACCGGAGAGACTAGTAAGGGTTCAAATGTTTCGCATTCAAATAAAGGAAGAGTAGGTGAACTATGTACACTTGATGATATAGAATTAAACTTTCTGAGACTTTTAACTAAACACGGAATATCTTTGTGCCGCCAATAGGATGAAATTTGTACGAGTTTGTCAAGTTTTAATAATTTTGAATGAAGCAAATGATTGGAAAACTGCATCGATTTAAATAAAAATCGGTCAGATAAATATTGTCTTCTCAGGTGAAGTGGAGGTTCTCCTACTTCTACCTGTAAGGCATTTAACGGGCTTCACTTCATGGCTCCAGAAATGATTCTAAGAGCTTTAGACTGTATGCTATCTAACTTCTTAAGACCCTTTCTGTTACCATCTTCAAGGAAGAATGTTCCGTAATCAAGTATGCTTCGGATTATTGCATTATACAACAGTTTAAGACTAAAAGGATGTGCCCCCCACCATACTCCGGAAAGACATCGCATAATGTTCAGTTGACGTTCGCATTTTTCAACCACAAAATCAAAGTGTTGTTTGCCAGAAAGTTTTTTATCTAAGACTAATCCTAAAAATTTAAAATGATTTTTCACAGGAAGCGTAATGTTGTCATAGGTAACGATTGGGGGAGGAATGTAACGTTTCCTTGAAAAAACTACAACGGCACTTTTTTCTACCGAAAGACTTAGCCCATTAATTTGTAACCATTGTTGTAAAAGACCTAGGGAGACGGTCAACGCGTTACATGCATCCGAGATGTTATTGTGAGTAGTATAAATTAAAAGGTCATCAGCATATTGTAAAACATCAGCAGATTTTTGTAGAGATGATTCTAAATCATATGAATAAATATTGTAAAGCAAAGGTGACAATACTGATCCCTGTGGAAGGCCCTTAAACACTGTCCTCGTTATTTTCATGTCACCAGAAAATAGAGAAACAAATCGAACTGATAACAAATTTATTATAAACCTTATAAGCATAGTGGGGACGTTTAATTTAATCAGCTTTTGTTTAAGGACAGATATAAGTACATTATCATACGCGCCTGTTATATCTAGAAATGCGCCAACAACTGACTCGTTCTTGGAAAAGGCTATGCGAAGGTCAGTGGTAAACACACTTAAACTGTCAGTTGTGCTTTTACCTTTACGGAACCCAAACTGACTGCCTGCTAGTAATTGCTTGTTTTCTATATAACACTCTAAACGATTTTTAACTAAATGTTCTGCAATTTTAGTAAGAACAGATGATAGCGCAATAGGCCGGTATGATAGAATATCATTTGAATTTTTATTTGGTTTGAGGATCGGTAATATTTCTTGGGAACGCCAGGATTCTGGAATATTTCCAGAAACCATAACAGAATTAATTATTTGTAAATAGTATGATAATGCATTATCACTACAATGTGAGAAGAATGAATACGGTATACCATCTTCTCCTGGGGCCGAGTCTTTTAAGCACGTTAATACCCCTTTCAATTCGTACATTGAAAAGGGAGAGTTCAAAGACGAACTATCACCAATACTTAACGGAGGAAAATTTGGGTAAACTTGATCATCATTAATTAGAGTAAGAAATTCTAATTTTTAGTAATTCTTAATAATTAAATAATTGTATAATTCAGTGATTAAATATAATTTATAATTAATAATTTCATTTATAATATAATATAATTTATTGATTGAGTAATTTTATTAATTGAATGATTTTGTTCTTTGAATAATTGAATTGTTTTGATTTAATACCTAACTAATGTTTTTTTGATAAACTTAATGATTGAAAAATTGAATGATTTGTACAAATGATTATTAGAAACTGTTTGCTTAAAGTGAAAATGTAATAAATAGAGTGAGCCCTGTCACCCATAACACAAGTTTACTCTTAGCTTGGGTGCCAGAGGTCGATAATCTGTGATTATGCAATTTTTAATAGAAACGATGCCGCATTATGATATTCATAATTTGTGTAAAATTGTATTTTTGGAAATAAAAATTATTATTATTATTTTATATTTTATTTATCTCAGGACCCTGAGGTCCTGGACCTTTGGGAGGCGTACGAGGAGCCGAAGCCAACTCGCAGAGGCCCTTTAGATAATTATAAAGGAACATGATATCAACCGACGATTATCCCTGTACGCGCTATGCTAGTGCACCCAAGGACAACCCCTGGTTATTGAAAAACTGTTGCGACATATTATGGAGAACAAAGATAATAGGGCTATGGTTTTTGGAGTCTTAAGTGGACTGGTAACATGGAACTATGTCAAGACTATGGCCCCTGCCTGAACAACGTTATTAATATGCATCGAAAAAAGGCAGGGGGTGACTTGCACACTCAATAAATGGGCCCCCAAAAACGGCCGCTAGCACGAAGTGACGTAGCAACAAGAGGGCAACATATCCTGAGGTGCTTGAGGAGTGGAGAGGTATACCACGGCTATCAGGACAATCCCGGAAGTACGGTCAAGATCCCTACCAGCACCTTACTGGATTATACATCCTTCTCCCGAGCACGTTTGCTCTTGCGAATCTCCACTCAAGCCAGCCAATAAAGGCAAGAGAGAGGTGGGAGCTCAGTTCCTCGTCAGTGTTCACTACGGCCGGCCAATAAAGGCAAGCCGGAGATGAAGAACAAGAATTCTCCCGGGAGATCGGGTCCGTGGGGTCGCTAATGCCCAACAGTTCGCCACAAAACTGCACTGCGGATTGTATCTCTCTTAGTCTGGCCCCTCACCCTAGGCATATTACGGCAAAGCAAACTTTACCGATACAGACCTAGGGTATATTGGAGCACGCAAGCCCCACCACGACGTCAACGTAGAGATACGGCGATGGGGTTATTATTATTATTATTATTATTATTATTATTATTATACTCTGGAGCTCATGCTGGAGCTAACTTGTCAAGAAAACTATTAATAAGAGATGGAGGTAATTGTGTGTAAGGAGCAGTATCACTGAAGGCTTTTCTAAATTTTTTAATACTGCGCCAAACTTCTGACGGGCATGTACTGGGCGATAAAGACATACAAAATGACCTCCATCCTTGAAGTTTCTTATCTCTGAGAAAAATCCGTGTATCATTAATAATAACTCTAAGGTTGTCTAAATTTTCAGCTGACATGTTCTCACCATATGTTTTCTCGGCTTCTTTTCGCTTTCTAACTGCATCGGAACACGATGAGTCCCACCATGGTGGCATAGGAATTTTATCAGAAGATTTTTCTTTTTAAAGGGAATACTTGATCTGCTACTTTTACTATGCACAGCGCTAAAGCCTTAGAGCAATCGTTTTCTCCACCCCGAGTAATTTGCGGGAGCTCAGCCACTTTAGCATCAACAAGCATTTTAAATTTATCCCAATCTGCGCTTCCAAGTCTATACTTTAGTCTAGGGAGTCTTTTCGGTATTGTAATGAACTTTTCTGAGGAAGTAATTATCAAAGGAAAGTGGTCACTTCCAAAGGTAGAAGAAGAGAAGCAGGACCAAGTTAAGGATGAAGCCAAGCTAGGGGAGCATATAGTTAAATCCACAGCACTAGCACTCTCACCTACATTAGTTCTACGAGTAGGCTCGCCAGTGTTTAGAATACATAAATTGTGGTCGTCTATCATTTCTAACAAACGAATCCCCTCCCTTTTTGTCTCACCACTTCCCCAACATTGATGGTGACAGTTAAAATAGCCCATTACTAAGAATGGTCTACGAAGGGATGACAACATATTGCTAAGTTCTTGTAGGGCATTGATATTAGCAAGGATGAAGCCAAGCTAGGGGAGCATATAGTTAAATCCACAGCACTAGCACTCTCACCTACATTAGTTCTACGAGTAGGCTCGCCAGTGTTTAGAATACATAAATTGTGGTCGTCTATCATTTCTAACAAACGAATCCCCTCCCTTTTTGTCTCACCACTTCCCCAACATTGATGGTGACAGTTAAAATAGCCCATTACTAAGAATGGTCTACGAAGGGATGACAACATATTGCTAAGTTCTTGTAGGGCATTGATATTAGCAACAGGAATGTAAATGGAAATATACGTAATATTACCAACAATTACCCCAACAATATCAATATCAGAACATGGAAGGAGAGAAACACGTAAAAATGGGGTATTATTTTTAATCAATATGGCCACTCCGCCATATCCGTCAGATCTGTCATTGCGTACGCAAACATAACCTGGAATACCAAATATTTGGTTACTTTTAATCCAGGTTTCAGATAATGCTACAATATTTGGTTTAAATTTATTTAATAAGTAAAATAGGTCAGTTTTTTTAGGTATTACTGATCGGCAGTTCCATTGAATTATTGTGTCCATCTTTTAGGTTTTTATTTAGTAACAAACTACTTAAGCGCTCCACGTCGTACGGTTCAAAAGATATATTTTTACATAATAACATTTTGATTAGGTTTATAATAACATCAACAACTTGCTCATTCTCGTTCTGTTGCAGTTTCATATCAGATTCCTTAGGCAAAGCACACCCATTCGCTAAAGATGGGGGTTGAAGGTCCCTAACAAGGGCGTTATGAGCTGCTCTGTCATAACCCTGTGCTAACTTGGGAGGAGCTCGGGGTTTAAGAAAGACAGTCTTTTTGTGTGATGAAGAAGTTGATGTTTTTGGTTGTGAACTGAAGTAATTATTTTTGTTGTGAAAATCAGGTGTACCTGTACTAAGAGTATTTGCATAAGATTTTGAGGCGGCTGGATGTGCTTTGCTTGCTTCTGCATATGAAACACACGAGTGAGCCATTGTATGTTTGATGTTTTTTTGCCTCTGAAATTCAGGACAAGTCTTATTTGTTGCATAATGCAATCCAGAACAATTCACACATGATGCAGAATCTTCCTCTACCACACAACTTTCACCCAAGTGATTTTGTGAACATTTGAAACACCTAGGGGCAGCTGAACGGCATTGAATTTTTGTGTGACCATAGCGACAGCAGCGAAAACATTGAATTGTTGGATACACATATGTCTCTACAGATAGTGCATTATAGCATATATATATGCGTCTAGGGAGAGCTTGACCATCAAATGTTACAACTACAGTTTGAGAAGGTTTCCAAGTAGGTGACCCATTCACCATGACTTTATAATTAAGGCGCCTAATTTTCAGTACTGCACCTGTGCCTATGGGAGTTGTTATATTCTCTTTTATTTCTTCCTCACTCCATTCTGATGGGACCCCTCTTACCAAGCCCATACGAGTGACATTAAATGTAGGTAAAAAGGCTTTAAATTTATTAAGAGACAAAAGATTACTATTTAAGAATGAGTTAGCAGCCAAAGGGTTTGTGAAAGCTACTACACATTTATTTCTACCAATTCTCTTTACACTGCCAGGAACAATATTTTGAAATTTATTAGTTTTAAGAAAATTGCCAAAAGCAATAGGGTGCAGAATGGTGCCACTGTTTTCTGTATTAGTAATTCGTTGAACATGGACTATGTAAGGCCCTGTATCAGAACTCTGGTACTCCTTCCTACCTACACCAACTGTTTGATCGGTTTGTTTGATTTGATTCAACTGTGAGGTTTGATGAGTAGAAGTTTCAGCCGGTAGAATTTGTGAAACTGATGCATCATTAATTTTAAGGATAGGTTCTATGCTGGAAGTACACATGCAATCAGTGTTAACAGAAGACGTTCCCTCAGGGATCATCCCCTGTCTACTTCGTTTTGTTTTATTGCACTGTTTGCATACAGTTTTATGCTTATGTGAGCGCCTCTTACGGGAAGCACTAACTTTTCCGGAGGTTGACGCGTCACTAGCAGTGGCTACAGACCCATCAGTGTCCATACCACTCATATCTGCTTTCGTTGAAATGGTTACATAGTTACTTACTGGGGGACTTAAGCCAGGGCCTAAATCCCCCACATCTATTATAGGCGGGTCGTTCATACGACCCGGGATTCGTCTTGAACTATTTTACAAATATGTATTTACAAAAACTTACCTATAAACAGCAAAAATGTACACAAATATTATATTATATACACTATATAGAAAATATATTTACATAAAAACCTTATCTGAACCAATTTTATATTTAAATTTAAATATAAAAAATTTGCCGCGAAAAATACACCCGGTCCGACCGAAATTTCCCGCGCTTTTTTTCTTTATTTTATTTCTGATATTTTTCTACCTGTCAGCTGTTCTGTTTGTTCTGTCAAATTTAATGTCATGTCATAATCGTTTGCGTTCGGAAATCATTTTTCACAGTGTGCCCAGTGTATTTTGTTGAATTGTGCAATTACTATTGTATATTGTCTTTCTGTTGCCCGGACGACGAAAGTCAACCGTTATGTTTTATTTATGTTGTTTTAAAGCCCGTATACAGAGTGTTAGCACTCAACTGGCGGGTGGATTTGATTTATTACATTTTATATTTTATTATTATTTTTTATTATTATTTTTTATTTATTATTATTTATTGTCGATGTCTGTAAACACTGACAGCGACACCGAAAGTTTTTCATCTTCTAGTAATGACAGTTTTGTTGGTTACCCGACCCTTGCCGACACTCTTGATTCTCATTTTTCTGATGTGCCTAAGAATTTTAATGTAGTCCATATAAATGCCCAAAGTGTTCCGGCTCATTACTCTGACATGCTAGCAAACTTTGACTGTAAGAACATCCACGCTATCCTTGTTTCAGAGTCTTGGCTAAAACCATGTCTCCCTTCAACTTCCTATTCTTTGCCAGGTTTTCAACTGATAAGAAATGATCGTGTGTCTGGCGGAGGAGGTGGTGTTGCTATATACCTTCGTCCGCAAATTCCTTTTTCAATTATTGATATGTCAGCACAGCCTCCCCCGCAGAACGCAGGCGAGCATCTCTTTTTAGAGGTAAACCTGAACCATGTGAAAGTACTTCTAGGTGTTTATTACAGCCCTTCATCACGTGTAAATTTCTTTCCTTCCTTTGATAAGATCCTAGAAAATCTAACACCTTCTTACAGTCATACGATTATCATGGGGGATTTCAATACTTGTTTACTGAAAAATGATTCTCGCTCTTCCTTACTTCTATCAATAGTTCAGTCGTCAAACTTGTCCATTCTTCCATCAACTGCCACACACCACTTCCCCAACTGTAATCCCTCACTTTTGGACCTTGCCATTATCTCCTCTCCCCAACATGTCAGCAAGTATGGCCAATGCGCAGCTGACATGTTTTCCTACCATGACCTAATATACCTCTCTTCCAAAATTCGTCCACCTAAGCTCAAGCCCAAAACTCTCCTGCTTCGCAATTTTAGTGGTATGAATATTGATAATCTGCATGAGGATGCAAGCAGCATTGATTGGAACCCTCTTATTACTGCTGAGTCGATTGATGAAAAAGTAAACTTGCTTACGGACGCACTAGTACAGCTTTACGACGTTCATGCTCCCATCCGTGCAGTAAGGCTCAAACATCTTCCAGCGCCTTGGTTAACAGATGACGTAAGGGATGTCATGCACAAGAAGGCAGTATGTAAAACTAAATTTAAATGCCGGCCCACATCATCGAACTGGGACCGTTATGTCAAAGCACGCAATCGCAGCAATAGGGTGTGTAGGGATGCACTACGCCACCATGTTCATGAATCTGTTGAAAACGGTGATCCAGCTAAAGTCTGGAAATTTCTTAAAACTATGGGAGTTGGAAAATCACGCCAAGAATCGATTCCTAAAGACTTAGACATAGATCTTCTTAATCAACATTTCTCATCTTCTTCCTACTATAATGGGACCTCGAAGGCTTCAACGTTAAACCATCTTTCTAATCTTCCAACTCCGGATCATTCGCCATTTAATTTTAGTCAATTCTCTGATTGTGATGTTAAGAAGAGCATAGTTTCAATCACGTCTAACGCAGTTGGCAGTGATTGTGTCAGTCGGAAAATGATACTCCCTGTCCTTGATGAAATCCTTTCTATCCTGTGTTATATCCTTAACTATTCCATTTCCAACGGTGTCTTTCCATCAATATGGAAAGAGGCCAAAATTACTCCTTTGCCCAAAAAATCAAATCCTACTTCCTTTTCAGAATATCGACCAATCTCCATACTGCCTTTCCTCTCTAAAGTCCTAGAACGCCTGGTCCACAATCAGATCAGTGCTTTTCTTTGCAAGAATAGTCTGCTAAATCCATTCCAATCCGGATTTCGTCCTGGTCATAGCACCACC
Source organism: Mythimna impura (assembly GCA_905147345.3). NCBI lineage: Eukaryota > Metazoa > Arthropoda > Insecta > Lepidoptera > Noctuidae > Mythimna > Mythimna impura. The sequence continues at coordinate 16,554,026 of LR990353.1, read as the reverse complement.
ACAGCCCTAGTAAACGTTTCTGATGACATCCGTCTAGGTATGGATAGAGGAAATATGACGGTTCTCTGCTTACTAGATTTTAGCAATGCCTTCAATACCGTCGATTTCGATATCCTACTCGCCATACTTCGCTCTCTTAACATATCTCCAACGGTGATTGACTGGTTTCGTAGTTACCTGTATGGCCGCCGGCAACGTATTTCCATAGATGAGTCCTGTTCTTCTTGGTGTTATACTTCTGCCGGTGTTCCTCAGGGTGGCGTCTTATCTCCTTTACTCTTCGCAATTTTCATAAATTCTATTTCCAAAAAACTTCTTTCCTTCTACCACCTCTATGCTGATGATTTGCAAGTTTATAGACAAACTCCCCATACGGATTTGGATGCCGCTATTAGCATCATTAACCAGGACTTGGCTTCAATTTGTGAGTGGAGTGAGGCACACGGTTTGAAGGTTAATCCATCGAAGACTCAAGTCATTGTTGTTGGCAGCTCTAGGTTGATGCCCAAGGTAAACTGGTCTCAGCTGCCTCAGGTTCTATTCAACGGTACTGCTATTCTAATTAGCGAGAAGGTTAAGAACTTAGGCGTTTGGATAGACAAACATCTTTCTTGGGGTCCCCAATTACAAGAGGTAAGTCGCAAAATATTTGCTTCTGCCAAGTCCCTGAGACGGTTGCGTAACTTTCTGCCAACTGCCACTAAAATTGCACTTGCTCAGTCCCTCTTACTCCCTATCCTTGACTACGCTGATGTCAGTTATCTCGATCTCACTGAGGCACAACTTGATAAACTTGAGCGACTTCAAAATGTTTGCATACGATTTATATTTGGCTTGCGCAAGTATGATCACGTATCCGATTTTCGTACGAAACTCAAGTGGCTTCCAATACGTCTTCGCCAGAACGTACACATCTTGTCTCTGCTCTACAGTGTTCTGTTCAATCCTAAAACCCCCGCATATCTTAAAGAACGTTTCAAGTTCCTTCATGACACACATACTAGATATCTTAGGTCATCGGAAAACTTGGGGCTAGAGATGCCAAGCCATTCCACCAATTTTTATGACAAGTCGTTAACAGTTCAAGCAGTGCGGCTGTGGAATGCTTTGCCCGTGTCAGTAAGGCAAGCTCAAACACTCACGATTTTTAAAAATATGGTTAAGGATCACTACCTTTCCTCTTGAATGTCGTCATTACGTACATCATTTCTTTGCTTTCTTTATTATACATTAAAAAATATATTATATATTGTTTGTATTATATGAAATTTATTAATTTATGTATTGTATATATATAAATAGTACACCACGAACTACCTGCGTATCTTTTTTCTCCTTCTCTGTCAAATCCATCCAAAGGTTGTCTGTAAAAAATCGCTTTTAGCGATAAGACCGCCCATTGTGACACCCTATTAATTTTAAGTTCCTAATGTAAGTAATTTGTATTTTTGGTGTACAATAAAGAATATATCTATCTATCTATCTATCTATCTATCTTCTTATTGTTTCACGTAGATACCAGATAGGTAGGTACCTAATTATTCCATATCCATACGAATACCCTTACCTACCTAAGTAGGTAAAGTCTCCTCTAAAAGCGGCGCGGGTCGCACTTGCGTGTCTAATATTTTTTTGAAAAATTGAATGAGCTGCCCGGCACGCACTCTCTCTAAAAACTAGGCTTGGCTTGGCTTGTTGTTCACAAACATTATCTTTAAAGAGTGTATCACTATCAATGTATGCGTTTTAGTTGAACTAAATTGTATTAATTTCTACGTTATAAGAAAAAAAAAAATTGATTTAAATCAACGATTTTTTTAAATTCATTTGATTTTAATCGAGATTTAAATTACTTATTAAAATCAATTGATTCAAATCATTTCAACTCTGCGAAAAAGTAACAACTTATTAAAGTCCTCTAATTAAATTAAATTCAAGAACGGAACCCACTGGGAGTTTATTTGTACTAGGAGACACATAAGTTGCTTAGAAATGATATTTTGGGTTCAAATATTATGATATGAAATCCTTTTTCGTGGCGTATTTCATCAAGTAATTAATTTCTCTAAAACTAAGTAAAGTCTGCTGCAAAAGTGCATAGGAAGTACAGAAATAAAATCGTGTGAAGCGAGAAATGACGCCATCTAGCGTAAAACCTGATTGAAATGTTGCTATCGACAACATTACATTATACTGTTAATAGATGGCGCCGCTGTGCTTCAAATGATTAATGCTTAATAAATGTTTATTTTTGTACTTTCTTTTTGTTTCTTCAAACATTGAAATAATTTATAATTTCTTTTAAAGAGATGAAGATATTAAAATTGAATAAGTATAAATTTATAAATATTTGATTATCTATGTGTTAGTTTTCAAACTTGAGAGGGTAGGTTGAATATGGATTTACTTATAAAAAATAACTAGTAGGTAGTATAAATAATACTTAGACCAAAGAGTTATGACTAAGCTCAATTGGTTGTTCGCTAAGTTAATTTCGATTATATCGTTCCAGCGCCTTTCGTTCAATTTTATTATTAACCAGGTGTATTGTCTACTTATTTTACGAAAATGAGTAAATATGCATTGTTATATAGATTTAGTAAAAAGAACTCAAATAATTGCTATGCATAATCAAGGTAAAAACTTGTCAGAAGTAACCAGAGAGACCGGTGTAAACGTAAGTAGTTTTTTTTAACGCTTTTAAACAAAAAACTCCTATATAATAATTATTATTGGATATTATATATTTCAGTTTTATTGTTGCAGAGAAAAACAGTTGTTCTATGGATATGATGATTTGAAGAAGAGGGTTCTTTGAAACACCATCAAAGAGCTGGCAGACTAAAACTAATAAACATGTTGCAGCATCAAACCATGATAAGGGAGTACGAAGAAAACGGACGTCGGTCGACGAACCACTATGCTATATATAGTATACTTATTTTCTGTATTAACTGGAGACCTTGTTATGTGTGTTTAACTTAATATCCGTATTTAAAACAACTTAAAAAAGTTATGAACACTTGATGTGTTGTTGTGCAATTTTATAGTTTTTAGCCTACATTTTTAATCCTTTTGACCTTTGTGATAAAATTATCTGGTATTTTGTTTGTTTTTGTTAAGGTTACATAAGCTTCAAACCTCTTTCCAATTTTGGAAACGAATACTTAAGCTATGGCCTCAATAAGAAATTATATATAATATTATAATCTTATTCGGTGATTAATAAACGGTGATTGTTAAATTTGATTAAGAAATTGTAAGAAATAAACATACTATTTTTTAATAGTGCCTTTTGTCAACTGTTTACCTGCATTTTTTTCATTTTGCTGAGTAACTACCCACTTGAATATTATATTACAAATAAATATTTACTTGTTAGCTTTGATTTAATATTCCTTCCAACTTCTTTTGTTACTTACAAAAAGACTTACAAAAAAACTTACAAAAAGTGTGAGTACTACGTGAGATTTGAACTCATGGCTCATTGATTTCCGCATCTATCTGCACATGCTAAACCGCTAGGTCAACATGACTCTAATTTGAACGATGAAATTATGAACTACAATCAGTTGTTGACGACAATGATGACGCATGTGTCTATTATTTGTTAAACTAAAAGTCAAGTTTATATTTTGTGAGATTGCCTTTGCTCGCCACTTAGCTGTGAAGAAACCAACGCCATCTAGTTTAATTTTCGAAAACTTGAACTCTAACGTGCAAGGGAAAATAGGCGTTAAGGTATCTAAGCACTTTTAATGGGTGACTGTACCTACCTATGGCGGTAAGTCCCCTCTTTGAGGAGTGGCTGGAAAGGCAACACGGCATCCTTACCGTCCGCATGACGCAGGTCCTCACCGGACACGGTAAGTTCGGGAAGTTCCTGCACCGGATTCGTGCAGAAGCGACGCCCGGGTGTCGTCACTGTTTGGACCGCCTGGAGGACACGGTGGAGCACACGGTAGAGGTGTGCCCCGCTTGGGCAGAGCAACGCCGTGTCCTCGTGGGGGCGATCGGCGGCGGCGATCTCTCGCGCCGGGCCTTGGTACAGGCCATGTTCCGGAGCGAGGAGGAGTGGCAGGCGGTCGCCTCCTTCCGCGAAGCAGTAATGCTAGCGAAGGAGGCGGCCGATCGCGTGAGGCAACGGTCCTCACGCCCTAACCGCCGCCGGGATTCCGATCCCGATTTCCGGCCACCGTAGGCGCGGGCTGCGGACGGCGAGCAATGGGTGGCTCGCCGTCCGACCGTCCGGTAACCGTCCGGACCGAGCCCAAGTCGACGGCGCGTGCTGTTCCACGCGTGCCTCAAGGAGATGTCAGCAACTGTAGGGGCCAGCAGGGTCGAAGCCTATTGGGGCCAAGGGTCTGATTCTAAAAGGAAGACTCGGCCCTGGTACGAAAGGCAACGAAGGAACAGGAGTGGGTTTTTAGTCAGTATAAGTCTGACACTATCTCCCGCCCCGCCCAAGAGCGGGGGATGTCATAAGATGATTTCCCACCGAAAAAAAAGTACCTACCACCTATGTACGGCAACCGACATAAATAGAATTAGGTACGTAAGAAAATTTGTAGGAATGTTGTTACTAAATTAGGTATTATTTACTGTGTTGTAGGTACCTACTCGATTCTATGGTAGATTACTTTGTCGATAATTGTTACGTTCACTCATTTGTTTGTTGCTATCCTATCTACGTAAAACAATAAAAAAGTAGATACCTATTTCTTATTGTTTTACGTAGATACCAGATAGGTACCTAATTATTCCATATCCTTACGAATACCCTTATCTATTTAGTCTCCTCTAAAAGCTAAACTAAATTGTATTAATTTCTATGTTCTATGAAAAAAAGTTTTGACTTAAATCAACGATTTTTTTAAATTATTTGATTTTAATCGAAATTTAAATTACGTATTAAAATCAATTGATTCAAATCATCTCAACCCTGCAAAAAAGTAACAACTTATTAAACTCCTATAATTTAATTTAATTCAAGTACGGAACCCACTGGGAGTTTATTTGTACTAGAAGATACATAAGTCGCTTAGAAATTATATTTTGGGTTCAAATATTATTGAACCCAAAATATATATGAAATCCTTTTTCATAGCGTCTTTCGCACGTTAATCAAGTAATTAATTTCTCGCAAACTATGTACCTACGTATGTATGTATGGCAACCGACATAAAAAGAATTAGGTACGTAAGAAAATTTATAGGAATGTAGTTACTAAATTAGGTATTATTTACTGTGTTGTAGGTACTCGATTCTATGGTAGATTACTTTGTCGATAATTGTTACGTTCACTCATTTGTTTGTTGCTATCCTATCTACGTAAAACAATAAAAAAGTAGGTATTTCTTATTGTTTCACATAGATACCAGATAGATACCTAATTATTCCATATCCATACGAATACCCTTATCTACTAAGTCTCCTCAACTAAAAAAAAAACTTCTTTCTTTTCAAAACTATTTTCCTTTAAAAAATTTTGTTAAGAAAAATAAACATCCGGAACCCTTTATCCACTGTTTGAAGAAATACCAGGAGTAAGAGGTTTGTTTTTATTCATGAACAGAAATGTCATTTGGTCGCTCATAATACGAAATTTCCAGTCAATATCCGTGCAGAAGTCGGCCAAGGGTCACGTGACCACTGACTGGCTGGCAATAAGATGTCATAATACGGATAAGCAAGGCAGTTCAGTTTAAGGCGTAAACTGACTGGAATTAAGAGGTCGTAATACGGCCCCAGCTGACTTTTTGCTAGTGATGTATTGATTTCAGTTTGAAATGTTCGGTTTCTGGTATCATGTGTATTGGAATAATTCATAACTTCCTACCATGTAAACATAATGTTAGAAAACCCTACCCGTATCGTTTGTTATCTTATCAAGAAGCCGTGCACTTGGTATGTATATACCCTATCTGTTACAGGTTGTATATGTTTTGTAGAATATTATTCTAAAGTAGTATCTATAAGTGTCAGACACTTTCCATGGGCCAAAACTTTTGTCAGACGCTTTAAAGCCGCACAAAAAATAATTGGACTAACTGACTACTATATCCTACTCTACCCAACTCTATCCTACTCTACCCAACTCTATCCTACTCTACCCTACTCTACCCTACCCTACCCTACTCTACCCTACTCTACCCTACTCTACCCTAATAAAAAAAAAAGTATCCTATGTCCGTCTCCTGGTTCTAAGCTACCTCCCCACCAACTTTCAGCCAAATCGGTTCAGCCGTTCTTGAGTTATAAATAGTGTAACTAACACGACTTATATAATATAGATGGATGATTTTTAAATATATTATTGTTAACTATTACAAAGTTATCTTTCATTAGTCAGACAAATTGTAGTAACCAAACATTCCCTAAACACAAAAAATATCCAGCCAAGAGTATGAGGGCGAGACCGGACGAGTCTGAACATAGACTCTGCGAACTTTAGCGCATGTAGTACACTCGTAAAAAAACTGTTATTGGCTTTAATTTTTTTTTAACCGACTTCAAAAAGGAGGAGGTTATATGTTCGGTTGAATGTATGTTTTTTTTTTTATGTATGTTCACCGATTTCTCGGTCAATTGTGGACCGATTTTGAATTTTTTTTTTATTGAAAGTTTATGCTTCCGAGTTGGTCCCATAGAAATATTGTTATGATCTGATTATGAACTTCGAAGATATGGAACAGAACTCCTCATAGGATCACAGCAGAACCGTCGTAACAAGTAAAATTGCTTGGTTTATACGTGTAGTTGATGACTGACTGAAAGTAGAGGGGGAATACAACGAACTGATCTGATGATGAAGCCTGAAGTTAGGCACCGGAACTCTGTAATAAATTAATGTAATCTAACCGTGTTTGGGATTATTAGAATTGTCATGAGATGCACTCTGGCTATAGGTATTTAAGTTTGGCTGATGGGTACTTTTTAGTGGTGGTACCATAACTAAAAAGTGTAAAATAAAAAACTTTTTACAAAAAAAATAGAACCGACTTCAAAGTAAAAATAAAACACTGAAAAGTGCAAAATAACTTTAATTTCGGAAGTCGGTGTAAAATAACGAAGAGACAAAACTATTATAGAAACACCGACTTCCGAAATTAAAGTTATTTTGCACTTTTCAGTGTTTTATTTTTACTTTGAAGTCGGTTCTATTTTTTTTGTAAAAAGTTTTTTATTAAACCAATCGTCGACGTCTCACTCGCTTTGAAACGCTTGCATAGTGCTCTCGCGTCTGCCAACTGGAAAACTCGCTCCCATGTCTCACCGTGGAACAATAAGACTGTGTCGTCTGCAAACATGAAAATATCTTGTCCCGGTAAGGCACCACACAGCTCGTTTACGTAGATTAGAAAAAGCGTTGGGGCCAGTGTACTACCCTGCGGAACACCGACGTTACACGCTGCACCATCACTATCGTGCCCTTCAACCCGCACTCGCTGAGACCTGCCTGATAAATAGTTTCTGAACCATTCCAGGACCAGACCCCTTATTCTATCATTTTCAAGCCTAGCAAGCAACAAAGGCACTGACATGGTATCAAATGCCTTCTAGAGATCAAGGAAGACTCCCATGCATCTTTCACCTTTATCTAATGAAGATGTGAAGGCCGTTGTGAATGCAAGGACCGCATCTTATGTCGACTTACACGCCCTGAAACCATATTGCTTACTGTGTAGCAGACCATTGTGTGAACCGCTCGTAGGACACGGTGGAGCGTACGGTGGAGGTGTGTCCTGTTTGGGCGGAGCAACGCCGTGTCTTCGTGGAGGCGATTGACGGCGGCGACCTCTCGCACTGGGCCCTAGTTTAGGTCATGGTCCGCAGTGAGGAGGAATGGCAGGCGGTCGCCTCCTGCGAATCAGCAACGCTAGCAGAGGAGCCGGCCGCACGCGTGAGGGAGCGCACATCTTCACACCCCAGCCACCGCAACCTCAACCCCGACTACCAGCCACAGAAGGGTTTGCGGACGGTCAGCAATATGGAACTCGCCATTCGCAAGCACGCGTTTACAAAGCACGGCCGACGCCCGGGGTGTTTCCAGCGGTAGTCGACCCGGGGCGTGAGAATTGTCTCCGCCTCACGTTTTCCACCACCTCCTTCACTATCATTACTGCTTCGCAGAAGGAGGTAAGGTTCCCATTCTCTCTCGCTTTGTACCTGGACCAGGGTCGGACGCCAGCGGTCACCGCTGCTGATAGCTTTAAGAAGACATGGTGGTGGTCCGCCCAAGCAGAGCAGACTTCTACCGTACGCTTCACCGAGTCTTTCGGTCGATCCGCACTTTGGTGACACCAGGAACTTTCTTCCCTCCGAATCCGAGGAACCTCCCGAAACCACTGTGTTCGGTGAGGACCTGCGTCTGACGGAAAGTATGGACGCTGTGGCTCCTCTCTAGCCACTACTCAAACAAGCTAATTTTCATATCAATGACTAGCTGTTGCCCGCGACTTCGTCCGCAAATAACCATTATATTTCTAACACAATTTGTTTTTGCGGATAAATCATAAACCAAAACTTTACTTTTCTTATAAAACTTCTCTGTAAACCACATTTCTAGTCCTACTTTCAGGAGCCGAAATGTACAGAGATTCAGGACTGGTGACGCGGGAGCGAGCGATATACAGCTATCCGTGTGAGAAGCAGCTGTCCTGAGATCAACACCTGCAGCCTTTAGATTATTATTATTGCGAAGCATAAGCTTACAGGGAACTGCACACGCTTGAATTAGAAGGGGTAATTGTGAGAGATTAGTGGTATTCGGGGTATAAACACTGTTTCCTCGACGCCACAACCCTTTAGAATTTCCACCTCAATAATATTTGAGAGATGACTTTGAGCTAGGCCCAGTTACATAGTTTAGGTGGAGTTAAATTCCGTAGCAGCATGATTGGGACACCAACCTTCAGCTGGATAGTGTGCGCCGGGAGTCCACTTGCCGTTCCAATACAGAAACTCTACGGGATAATATATAGCGTCATCTTGCTCTACAACAGTATTTATAGAGGTATAGAAATACCACTTCGTTCGCATCAATTTGCGAGAGAACGCTTTCGTTAATTGCTGCAGCTTGATCATTTTTGGGTGTTAAAATGGCCCGTTCACACACCCAAGAATTCTCTTGTAGCGGTATTCGACCGACGTCCCCGTACACCAGACAAATTAGTTCTTCAATTGTGGGAACTACTTTAAGAGTCTCTGGTAGGCGCACTTCAGAGCTCTCTTCTGGTAAGTTGCCTTCACCAAACTTTTAAAAGAACATCCAAGAATTCTTGAGTATATTCGCCCAACTGAGCTCGCATGTTAATGGTCAAGCGCAGTCTGTAAACTCGTGACCATAGATTCAATCGTTTCAACGAAGCATTCACCTCGTCAACCCTAATTTCTCGCGACACATCAGGCAAAGTTTGCCGAAAATCGCAGCTAAACAAAACAGTGACACCTCCCATCACATCTTGATTCCTGCGTATGTCCTGAAGGGTTCTGTTTACAGCCTTCACTACTTTTCTATTCGCCATAGTACATTCATCCCATACGATTAAAGAGCAATCCTTGAGTACCCAACCTTTGTCACAGTTGCGTGATAGCCCTCACACTGGCATTTCGTTGCTCTCTAAATCGATGGGAATATTAAACATTACGTGCGCTGTTTTGCCCCCTGGAAGCAGTGTGGCAGCAATTCCAGAAGAGGCAGTCGCAATCACTATTTTGCCTTGTCACCTTATTTCTGCAAGGATGCCAGTGGCAATGAATGTTTTTCCTGTTCCACCTGGAGCATTCATGAAAAATATTTTACCCTGGCTGAGCCTAACGCTTTGTATGACGATGTTAAAAATGCAGAGACATTTTGTTCTGAGGTGAGTCGTGATCATTGACGATATCACCCCGATTTCCTCGACCTTGATATGCCAATGATTGCGGGTTCATCATATTCGACACGTCCAGTGGATTGCCACCGATGGAAATGACCACGTCTTGGAGTGAACCTAGACAACTATTCGAAACGCGTTCGTTGTTCTGTTCAATGTCACCCTCAGTAGTACACCTTAAAGCACGTAAAAAGTCTTCGGACAGATGATGGCGATGATTTACCCACAACCGACCTTTTTTTTCGGTGGGATAATCATCCAATGACATTCCCCGCTCTTGGGTGGAGCGTGAGATAGTGTTACTTTTACTGACTAAAAACCCACTCCTGTTCCCTCTTTGCCTTCGTTCCAGGGCCCCGGGGTTCTATTTCGCATCACGCATGGCCCCAGTAGGCTTCGACCCTGCTGGGCCCCTACGGTATTGCTGACATCTCCTTGAGGCGCGCGTGGAACACTACGCGCCGTCGACAACTTGCACGTACGGCCGCCTCCTTTGCTAGCATTACTGCTTCGCAGAAGGAGGCGACCGCCTGCCACTCCTCCTCGCTCCAGACCATACCTTGTACCAAGGCCCGGCGCGAGAGATCACTGCCACTGGTCGCCCCCACGGGGACACGGCAGTGCTCTGCCCAGGCGGGGCACACCTCTACCGTATGCTCCAACGTGTCCTCCGGGCGGTCCACACAATGGTGGAACCCAGGCGTTTCTTCCGCACGAATCCGGTGCGGAAGCTCCCGTACTTACCATGTCCGGTGAGGACCTGCGTCATGTGGAAGGTAAGGACGCCATGTGGTCTTCCCAGCCACTCCTCAAAGAGGGAACTTGGGCTCGGTCCGGACGGTTATCGGACGGTCGGATGGCGAGCTACCCATTGCTCGCCGTCCGCAAGCCAGCGCCTACGGTGGCTGAAAATCGGGATCGGGACGGCGGCGGGGCATGAAGGCCGTTCTCTCGCACGTACGGCCGCCTCCTTTGCTAGCATTACTGCTTCACAGAAGGAGGCGACCGCCTGCCACTCCTCCTCGCTCCAGACCATACCTTGTACCAAGGCCCGGCGCGAGAGATCACTGCCACCGGTCGCCCCCACGGGGACACGGCAGTGCTCTGCCCAGGCGGGGCACACCTCTACCGTATGCTCCAACGTATCCTCCGGGCGGTCCACATAATGGTGGAACCCAGGCGTTTCTTCCGCACGAATCCGGTGCAGGAAGCTCCCGAACTTACCATGTCCGGTGAGGACCTGCGTCATGTGGAAGGTAAGGACGCCATGTGGTCTTTCCAGCCACTCCTCAAAGAGGGAACTTACCGCCATAATTGTGGCCTGCCCAGCACTGGGTTGCGACAGTCGCTGTCGCCATTCCACCATGAGACCCACAACCGACCTGGGTTTGTGACTCCACAAAATACTAAAATAATGGCAAAAATGTCGATAAACGAATTGATTACTTTCTAGAGATACAAATAATACGTATAAATATATCAACGTTTTGTTAGATACATATATGCAAAAACTAATTTTGTGTTTGTGTTTCAGTGTCCTTCTAATAATTTGTTTTTCAAAAATAATACGATTTTTGTACAATCTCATTTCTATAGATTACATTTCATTCGAAGTAAAAAGTAGTAAGAAAACAAAAATAAGTAAGCAATAAATAAATAAAAAATAAAAAAAAACAATCACAAAAATTATGCGAGGTTCGAACTCGCAACATAGCAAACGCGGATCCGTCACTATACTACTGCGCCACAGTCCTTGCAGAATGTAGTTCTAAATAGCCGTTCTTAAATACACGTCATTGCTTGTCTGCTTGACTCCTTGTACAAAATAGCGTGATGATTTTCATTTTTGACCTTAAATTCCTAACCAAATTTAAAAAAAAAGTGTATTTTTTTTCTCCGGTTCCATTTTAATATGAGTTTTGATGGGCTTTTACTGAAATATTTGGAAAAATATCGAATAAAAATGTCGATGGCAATTTACAAATACATAAAAAGCCATTTTATTATTGTTCTGGAAATATCATTCTATATTATGTACAAAAAAACACCAAAACAACCACAAAAATATTAACTGTATCTGAGGATCGAACTTAGAGCGATTGTCATTCAATATCGACATTTTGGAATATTGCTCACCCCCCATAGCAAAAAGCGTGATAATATGTAGCCTAACAGTTGACCCGGCCTTAAGGATTATGTATGCAAAATTTGAACAGGATTGGTTCAGTAGTTTTTGCGCCAACTAATACCAACGCTCCACCATTTTACTGTTTTATTATATGTATAGATTAGCCCAGACAATAATTGTAGATCAGATAATTATCTACAAAAATGTCTAAATATTTTTTTCCTAAGAGCCACCATTTTTAACCGACTTCAAAGAGGAGAAGGTTCGGCTGAATGTATTTTTTACAAGAGATATAATGATTCAAAAAGTTGAAAGAGTTAATTGTCACAATATGCACACGTTTTCACGCCACCTTTGAGGTAATGTACTTAGAGCGTTTTTAGGGTTCCGTACCGCAAAAGGAAAAAAATCGGTGTCAAATAACGAAGAGACAAAACTGTTATAGAAACACCGACTTCCGAAATTTAAGTTGTTTTGTACGTTTTAGTGTATTTTATAGTTTGAAAAACGCGGGACAAACGTTTCAAAGGTCACGAAGGTTTCAAACGTCACGAAGTGCTACGAAGGTTAGATTTCGTTTTTCCCTTTATCGACGATTTGCTGCTAGCATCAGGAAACGAGTCCCAACACCGAGAAAAGCTTCATATCGTACTCAAGCGACTCGAAGAAAACGGCATCACGATCAACCCCGCCAAGTGCAACCTAGGCCAATCAGAACTCCAGTTCCTAAACCTCCGCAACATAAAATAGAAGCTCCAAACCTCCGCAACATAAAATAGAAGCTATCGCAAACTATCCCAAGCCAACTACCATCGAAGAGCTACGAAGATTTCTCAGTATGACAATTTTTTATCGCGATCATATACCGAACGCCGCATCCCAGCAAGCACCATTAAACGCTTATCTACATAATGTCAAGAAAAAAGACAAAACACCAATTACGTAGACCGACGAAGCTATTCAAGCATTCGAACAAAGCAAAGCGAGCATCATAAACGCAACCCTAATTGCCCACCCGTCGCACCACGCAACACTAGCCCTATTCTGCGATGCATCTGGCAATTCAGCGGGTGCCGTACTACAACATCTGGGAACCACTTGTATATTTTTCAAAGAAATTTACCGATGCACAAAAGCGCTTATTCAACATTCGACCGTGAATTGCTAGCAATGTACAGGGGAGTAAACACTTCCGCAAGGTATTCGAGGGACGCCATCTCATCATATTTACCGATCACAAGCCGCTAACATATGTTATGTCGAAGATGCATTCCAATTCGGAATAACCTCAGAGACAGCACAGAAGCGAACGAGATAACTTTTGTTTAACAGCGAATTTACGACTGACATACGTCACGTGAGCGGTAAACAAAACATCGTCGCCGACACATCAGCCGCTTATAGACAATTTCGTGCCCATCCAAAATCAACTACAACGACATAACCAGCGCACAAACAAAAGACAGCAATATTGAACAGATGTTGTCCCAAGAAAACATTTGTCTCAAAAAAATAACAATACCCAACACCGTCATGACTGTGAGACAGCTCTTTGTACTAAACACCGTCTCGCGCAGGCATGCTTTTCTGTAGTACAATACTGGACATCTGGCAAAAAGGAGATGTAAATATGTTTGTCCCATAGTAAGTTACAGAACTAAACTGGCAGAAAGACATTTTCGGGTATTAGGTAATCAAATTTATAATGCAGTTAACATAAAATGTGATGTTTATGGTTTAAATAAGTTCGATTGTAAAAATAAAATTAGTCAATGGTTTGCTACTCGTACATACGAGGTAATAGAAAAGTTACTGGGAAAGTTATTCTAACTGTTACTGATTTTTAGACCACTCACATATACACCGCACAAATATACGAAAAAGCACGACACATATACACAACACTAAACACAAACTTACACACAACACATACACACGACACTTACACACAACACATACACTCTACACATACACAAGTCACATTCAATTAGCAACTACGAACCAAAATATTAGTAAGGGGCTATACTGTTTTACACTTATTTTTTATTAATCTTTAAGTTTAAGTTTTTTTTTAACTGTTTTGTTTTTCTTTTTTCTATTAACTTTGTTTTGTTTAATGCTCAATAATGGATACTTTCCAAATGTAACTCCGTACTGGTTTGTGTAAGGTGAAAAATATATTAATAGAGAGAGCCCTGGCACCTATTACACAAGTTTAATCTTAGCTTGGGTGTCAGTGGTACAATTACAGATTTATGCAATTTATAAAACCTTACTGTCATAATCTGATCTGTAATATTAATCAAAACGATTCTACGTAAATTGCAATTTTTTGGAAATAAAGTTATTATTATATTATATTATCATTATTATATTATACATCGAACTGTCCTGGGAGACATCCACTAATTATGTACGCCCGTACATACCCGAGCAATATAGGAAAGAAGTTTTTGAGAGCGTGCACAACATCAGCCATCCTGGTACGCGCACGACTCACAAGCTTCTCACTCAAAAGTACTTCTGGCCATCCATAAACGCAGACATCAGCTGTTGGACTCGATCGTGTATACTTTGCCAAAAAAGCATGATACAGCGTCACACACACCCGAGCATCGCATCTTTCCCGCCAAGCGAACGCTTCCAACATGTGCATATGGATATAGTGGGTCTGCTACCTACAACGCCTCAAGGTCATCGGTACGTACTAACTATGATCGACCGATTAACAAAATGGCCCGAAGCAATCCCTACCGCCGAGATATCAGCCGCTCGCATAGCCGATATCGCCTACCAACACTGGATCGTATGATTTGGGTGCCCGGCCACGCTAACCAGTGACCAAGGTCGACAGTTCGAGAGCGAGCTGTTCCAAAACTTAGTGAAACACATGGAGATAAAGAAGAATCGTACAACACCTTATCATCCGCAGAATAACGGTATCCTGGAGAGAAGGCATCGCAGTGTCAAGGCCGTATTACGCGCGAAACTTACAACCACAAGTTCATGGATTGATGAGTTACCTACCGTACTACTAGAATTACGAGCCGCCCTAAACACAGACACCGGTGTGAGCGCTGCTAAACTTACCTATGGTTACAATTTACGCTTACCTGTTGAATTTTTCATCTCAAGCAGTAACACTCCAATTATCCAGGACTACACCTACGTCAGTAAACTTTGTGACATCATTGAACAAAATAAACCGCAAGTCGCTACCAAGCATCACAGTAACAATAAAAGTGTGTTCGTGCATCAAGATCTACTCAAGTGCAGCCACGTTTTTATCAGAACAGATGCAGTTAAGAAACCATTCCAGACTCTGTATGAAGGCCCCTATCAAGTACTAAGCCGAAAAAATAAAGTTTACACCATACAACTACCCAATCGGCAAGCGAACATATCGATCGACCGATTGAAGCCTGCATACGTCGTAGTAGTCTATCACCAACCACAACAAGTTCTATTACCTACACCTCACCATCAGCCAAGATTACCAAACCTGTTACCATACCAAATACCAGTACCAACATACAGAATACCAAGCACAGTATCACGCCAACCGCTATCGAGGAAACCCAAGTACCACATGCAAGCATGACGTCACAGCCCGCTAATAACAGGAAAACACGTTCGGGTCGTGTGGTCAAACTGCCGGTACGCTTCGCTTGAGGGGGAGTACTGTAGCCACCACACAGCACATCACTTTTACCACGTTTTGATTCCGTCAAGAAATAATAAAGCTGACAGTTCTGAAAAGAACTTTGTAAAGTTTTCGACAATCTGTATAGAAACAGTAAAACACGCAGCCGTTGTACACCAAGGTCGCCACGTGCGAGCGCAACAGCGGAGCGTCCTCACCGTACCACAGTTATTCGAGCATAAAGAGCGTTCCCCTCTATATTATTTTACTCTTTGGTTCCCCCGCCAAGGACAGCGCGCCCTAATCACGTTGCTAGCGACACCTTGCGGGACGCACCTGAAACAGTTACTGCGTTGCGATTAGCATGCGCGCGCGTCGCCTCGCTAGTGGGCGTCTACAAGACCAGTGTCCGGCACTGTGATTGGACAATAGTTTTGGCGCCAGAGAAGGGAACAGTACAATGTGTAGTCTTCTTTTCTTCTTCTTTTCGTGTGGATGTACTCTAACTAAATTTTATCTGACCAGTATTTCGCAACCTCTACGGCTCTGTTATTGGCCTCGTATAGATCCTGAAAACTGCAGGTGGTTGTGCAGGATGGACAGCATAGCAAATGACGAATGTCTTGTGCAGCGGCTCCACACTGGCACTGTGTTAGAGATGGGTCGAGGAAGCCCCATTTGGCCAAATTATTTTTACAGCAGCCAACCTGAGTCCACAGTCGGTTAAGAGATTTCCAGATTGGCCACTGCAATTCGCGTCCAGGGGGGAGATGTTCTGACGGGGTGATAAAATGTTTAGGAGTTGGGTGCTTCTGCTTCCACAGCGCGCATCTCTCGTCCTCTGCACTGTCTTTTAAAGAGGTCGTAAATCGCATAAAGCTTTTACGACTCTTTAGACGTGCAGGTATAAGTTGAATAGAAGAATAGAATAGAATAGAATAGAAATGCTTTTATTCGTGACAGACATAGCACAACGGTTATAAACAAAAAGTAAAAAAGAACAAAGTTCAAAGTTGAAGTTGATGATCATGCAGGGGGTGACGGCCGTCCCGTTCCTGTTTACTCTTCTCGATGCGGCTGGCTAACTTGCGGCGAACTTCTGGAGGAGCTATACCTGCTAGAGGCTACAACATTGCAAGAGGGGTAGGTTTTAAGCATCCCGTTACGACGCGGCAGGTATCGTTCAGCGCTATGTCCACTTCTTTAGCGTGTAGTAGTTGCTGTAGTGATTGGACATTAATTTTAGCGTAACGCATACGAACAAAGTGAAAAGTGATTTTAGTGGTTAATTAGTTTTAGCGGGACATTCTGTACAACATTATTGGTTAAGAGTTTTGTAGATATTAAGTTAGTGTTTCCTATTGGTTAAGTTCTCAGTCCGTAACATTGTAAATTCGTATAAAAGAAGGTGCATGGTAAAAATATACACATTCAGTTTTGGAGTCTCAAGATTCTTATTTCTACATGTTACTACTATCCCCAAATAACCTTACCCCTATTTTTTGGTACAATTTGACTGGACTATAATTTCAAAGTTTTAGGCTATCTAACAATATATAGGTCACTTCATAATATATGATCTTTAAAACCCCTTAAATTATACTTAGAGCATGCGTGCATTTTCATTTATTTTATTTTACAAGGTTTTTTCTTTTTTTTATCAAATATGTATAAATGAATATGTGATCAAATGTAACATATGCAACTGGGTGAAGTCACTGGCTCCTGTAACACAGGTTGCCACCTACGAGTAGTTCAGGAGCCAGGGCTTCAAAAAATTTGTTACCTATATATTTTTTGTGTCAATAAACTTTATTATTATAAATGATATTTATTTTGTAAATAGGTTTAAAAAACACTTTTACACGTCAATTTTTTTTCATCATTTTTAAACTAGATGAGGCCGGTGTTTCCTAGCTGACTACTCTGAGAAGAAACACCGAAACAAACTCAGGGGTCAAAGTCTCTTTTAAAGTCCATACAGTAAATATGTAATGGTCAAATCACATGAGAACCATGCAGATTTGTCTGAAATGGTCTTTTGAAGAAAGAACCATACAGATTTGAGTGGACCTGTCCAGTCAGTGCAAGCATTTGTCAGTATTCGTAAAGCTCAACTCAGGACTACTAAGGAGCTCAACGACTTGACGAACAATACCAAGGAAAGGACATTTGGGTAGGCCGCAGAAAATACTCAAATTGCCAGACATACATTAAAATTACTGAAAAGGAAAAAAAAAAGCAATCAACATAGTCCTCACGTTCACAATAATAAAAGGAAAAATAGTTTACAAAATGTAATACTTTAGCAAAGTAAACATTGTTGTCAAAAATTAATAGAGAAAAAAAAAGTCAAATTGCAAAATAAAAATAATCTACAATATCGAATTGTAATAAATAATAAAAAGCACAATTAAAAATAAAAACAAAAGAAAAAATAATAATAAGACAACAGTTGCAGTGCGTACTGGAGCAGGTCAATCCCAAGCCTTTTGGTCCTCAACATAGTCCTTTATAGTGTAAAAAGCCTTTTGGCAAAGTTTTCGCTTTACAAATAATTTGAATTTATTAAGGCTTAGTTGTTGAATATGACTAGGAAGTTTATTATAGAAGTGTATGCATCTAAATGAGCCCCCTATTTTTTCAGCCTGGTTGTAGGAACCACAAATTTGTGTTTGTTCCTAGTATTAAAATTATGAACATCACTGTATTTTTTAAACATGTTTATATTTTTATGTGCATACAAAATATTCTCGTAAATATACTGTGAAGGTACTATTATTACAGGTATTATTATTAATTATCCTATTGGCGGTAGTTCTGAAAACAAATAATGACAAGGTTACTATTTATACTAACTTCCAAGTACACGGCATGGGATTTTGCATACAAACGAAATTCCTTCTTTTCTCCTCTATTTGGATAAATTTCCAAAAACCCCTGCTCGCCTACGTCATGAAAAGAAGCCTTGTGCAAAAGACTTGACAAAGAATATCGTTAACAGAAAAAAAAATACGAACAATGTAATTTTTTTTCTTTTTTCTCCAAAAAAAGACGTGATTATTACGAGCGCGACACTAGACACTATTTGGCCCGGTTCAGAGACCGCCTTTTTGTCTCCGGTCTCGTGTCGCCCATACAAAACTTAAATGATAAATGACTGTCGCGGTCTCCTGTCTCGGTCTCTGGTCGTGGTCAGTGGCGTCAACCTCTACTACCTTTAGGATTGATATTTCACCTCTTCAGTCCTGTATCAGTCGTGTTGCACTTATTACAAACCACCCGGGACTATTCACTACCATATGCCAGCTTTCTGTTTTTTTTTTCATGAACTATTGGTTACTAATCAGGAAGGATCAGGAAGGAACAATAGAGTTCTAGACAATGGGGCATGAGACAATGGGTGTTTCGGGGAAAGGAGGCTTTACTGGCGGGATTTACAAAACGGTCACTGGAATGCCTTTGTCAGAAATAATTAGCGGGGACAGAGCTATCAAGTTACCAAACCACGGGATGTCGATGCGACGTACCATGTAACCCTTCGCCAACCATATTCTGCGAATAGCAACATAAGGAAACATCCTAGTTGATTTATCACCAGAATTATATTATCATAACTTTAGAAATATTAGGTAGCTCAAAAAATCATTGTTATAAAATAAATGAAAGGAAACTGTCTAAGGTCCCAATAATTTGATTTTTGCGAATGTTTTAAAATACAAATTTTACGTCAAGTTTCGTTACAGATTTATGCCATATGGCGTTTGTGCACTTACTCATTCATATTATTTCTTTGGATAAAGTGGGTCCCAGTTTTATAATGTTCGTGAAATATTCCAAATACGTGGAAGTACGAATCGATTACGAGAAATGTTCAACCGCCCTTTATGAATTTTGCACAAAATGTTTCTTAACAAGAATTCTAAGAAAATAATTCATGTTTTTGTAGAACCAACCAATATCATTTGAGAAAAAATGCCTACGTCTGTGAAAAGTCAAGGGCAATAATAACATTTTGGTTCCCAATATTTTTTGAGTACAGGTAGGTACAGGTAATCGCCTCATCTCGGATGACATCGCAGTTCACACAGGTGTCCGCTAGGGTTGTCTCTTTTCAATGGTATTCAATCTAGACATTCAGCGGATCAGGTGCTGCGGGATAGAGTAGGGATTATCCGACGTCTTGGAAGATCTGTATTACGTCTATGACTTATTATACCTTTTAAGTCATACCCATGCCGCCATGCGAGCTAACTTAAACCTTCTTTCTTAGTCATACATTTTGTGGTACGGCTACTGACTCATCATCTACAGACTTTTATGAAGGAGGAATTTTAGCCGACGGGTGTCGTGTATCGGCGGTTTTGCGGTAGCCTTCCGATGACATGAGTTTGACGCTACTTAGACTACATAAACGTGTTGCGCTGAGTCATGACACCATGACTCAGCGCAATACGTCGCCGACCCAACGTAATTTTAATAATAAATAGATTAGTTGAAATGTTATGAATATGTAATAGTTTATTATTTTTCAATTTAAGATTAGGATTTTATAAACTCATAGGTGCTCACTGAAAAACGTTATACCTCCGAAGTGTCGTGTCCGAAACTGAAGGACGTTGTCGATCCATTAAACTGATGACTTCTAGTGAAGAAGACATCGTCTCATGGCTCGACAAGCTTCAAGCTTCCTTTGAGCAGCTGAGACCTAAAAATCAAAATCTTTACGTTCAATGTCAAATCCATGTTGCTTTACGGCTGCGGAACGTAGAAGGTCACAAAGTACATCTCACGCCAAATCCAAGTCTTCGTCAACGGCTGTCGTCGTCGCATCCTCGGAATCTACATTTCTACAGGCCCAAGACCATATCTAACGCAGAGGTGTTGAAGAAATGCCACGATAGCCCGATTGATCCAGTTCAATTGTCGTAAGTGGAGATGGATTGCCCACACGCTTCGCAGAGATTCCGATCATATGTACACAAGCAAAGTGTTGGACTGGAATCCCCTAGGAAAAAGAAAGCGTGGCGTCCGCCTCAGCCTCGTTAAGCCTAGTGTCGGCAGAAGCGACAAGCAACGGATTCATGTGGAGCGAGACCTCTAGACTTGTTCGTTAAGAAGGACTACTGTGGACGCCCTCTGCAATGTCTAAGGCACAAAGGATATAAAGTCATATTTCACTGTAATTTTTTATGAGAGCTTTTTCTCGCTGGTCTACCTTTTAGGTTGTGTCTGCTTAATCATCTAGCCAGGACTTGCAAAAAAACTTAAATCTAGATACGTGTACCGGGGTACGAACCTTGGCTCGGTGAGAGAGGATAGTAAGGGACGGTTGGATCTAATATTGATTATTATTTTGGGGCCTAATTTAAGACTAGAGACTTAGCGGTGCGGGTTGTTCAAACAAGAGAAAGGCGGACATTGATAACGACGTCGCAACGGGCTTCGGCAGCGAGGATGCAAGTATGGCGGTCGGTTTTCCTACGGCTCTCTTAAAGGCTTTATTAGGAGCAACGAGAGTATGCCTTTTTGAGGTAGGTAATCATCAAATGACTTCTCCCACTCTGGGTGGACGAGAAGGCGTCTCAGACGTTTACTGACTAAAACCTGTGTTCCTTCAGTTGCCCTTTGCATTCCAGAGTCACGATAGCTCTTTCAAACAATCCCGCAACCCAGTAATGCCGATGCATTACTTGGCCCCTTCAGTTTTACTGACATTTCTTTGAGGCGCGCGTGGTACATAACGCTCCATTGACTCGGTCTTGGTCCTTACCGGTAGGTAACGAGAGTATACCTGCGCCGAATCTTGAAAAAAGGTGGGGGGGTTCGTATCAGGTGGTTGATGAGTTCGTATAAGGGGTATCGGTGTTTTACAGCAGTGTCAAAGAAACGCTTGGTTAGATAGAAGCATATACTCACTCTCGCGAACAATAAAGTGAGGGACTCCCAGGATTTCGCGAAAGAAACGGTTCTCCTGGATTTTGGAATCACAATTCACTTCACGCTCAATTCGTTTAAATTGTCGCTGTGCTGTTTTAGCTGGCAGAAGCTATTGATTAACAGCTTTCGTTTAGTTCGTGTTCACCGAAGTTTTTATGACGAGATATTCATAGGATAGGTGCGCACTAAATTCTAGGAATGTTTTATCCGAATACACGTGCAGGGAATTGTCATTTAAATCGGTGCATTAGATGCATGTAAAAGAAACAAAATATTTAGATTTAAATGTACTTTTAATAAAATTACCAAAGTACTACATATTCGATGCCCCCAAGCAATAAGTCGGCATTGTAATATTATGATGTAGGTACTTTTTATTGTTATGACAAATTCGGCACACACAGAATACACCACTAATTTTTAATTAGTACAAATACTTAAAGGGCTTATTAGAAAAGGTTTTGTTATTATTTATGTTAAGTCTCAATAAATAATATTCATAAACAGCAAAGTTATTAGCGTTTGTTTATATCCCAAAATGTCACTTAATTTATGGAAATATTGTACAGGTTGATTTATGATTATGAATGAATAAATGACGTATAAAATGGAAAAACACTGCTCGTAGTATTTTCTAGTAGCAGTTGTTATGAATGATTGATTCTATTATGAATTTACCAATTATGACAAATTTTCGTGGACATTTTGGGATTTTGTATTTTATACTTATGACTACAAAAATACGATCAGTAACATACGGGTACGGATAGAGCCCCATTTTTTTTGTACTAATTAATAAATAGGGGTCTAAGTAATTTTTTTCATATTTTTCTTAGTGATATTTAGGAATATATCGTGAAAAACCCTTTATTGTAGGGAAATTTAAAAACGAAGTTAGTATTGTTACATATCAATACAAAAACATAATTTGTATTTTAATTTACTGGCGTACATATTATAAATTAATAAACCTACAGATTTAGGTAGACTTTAATAAAATTTACACATTGTTCCATATAAATGATTAACATTTTGCAAATAAGTTTTACACTTTTTTTTTCGTCAATTCAAACTAGATGTGTCCGGTGTTTCCTAGCTGACTACCCTGAAAAGAAACTCTCAACTCGAGAGGTCAAAATGTCTTATAAAGCCTATTGTTACAGCAAACAAGTAATGATCAAGTCATATGAGAACCATGCAGATTAGTTAGTATTTGACACGTCCAGTCAGTGCAAGCATTTGTTGGTATTCGTGTAGCTCAAAAAACTTTTTAGAAAAAAAAAATAACCGACTTCACTAAAAAAAAACACTAAAAGGATCAAAATAACTTTAATTTCGGAAGTCGGTGTTTCTCGGTATTGTTTGTTTCTTATTTAACACCGACTTCCGAAATTAAAGTTATTTTGATCCTTTTAGAGTTTTTTTTTAGTGAAGTCGGTTATTTTTTTTTCTAAAAAGTTTTTATTTCACACTTTTTAGTTGCGATACACTTATAACCAGAGTGCCTATTTCTCATGACAATTCCAATTAACCCAAATACTGCTAGGTTACATTGTTTTATTATAAAGTTCCTGTGTCTACCTTCCTCCTTCCGGCTCCATCATCAGATCAGTTCGATAGTACCTTATAGCCAAAGAGCATCTCACGACAATTCTGATAAGCCCAAACACGGCTAGGATACATTGATTAATTACGGTGTTCCTGTGCCTACCTTCCGGCTCCACCATCAGATCAGTTCGATAGTACCTTATAGCCAAAGTGCATCTCATGACAATTCTAATAAGTCCAAATACGGCTAGGTTACATTGATTAATTACGGAGTTCCAGTGCCTACCTTCCGGCTCCATCATCATCATCAGATCACTTCGATGATACCATTTTCAACGTAACTATTCAGAATCATTCATTTATTTGTATTGTCATAGTTGCTTAACTATATCTTCACTGTGATATCTATTTGAGTATGAAGTTCCGTTGACCATTTCTGGTCTTCTTTATCAGTTCCACTTCATCAAATGTTACTTTTTGACTGTAAATGCTTAAGTTCTTGATGAAAATACTAAAATTACCATAGGGTTGCCTATAATTTTTGAGGAGTTCCCTCGATTCCTCATGGATTCCATCATCAGAACTGGATTTTGAAAAAAATGGGACCAATCTGGAAGCATATCCTATAGAGGGAAAAAAAAATTTTGCAAATCGGTCCATAAACGACGGAGTTCTGAGGTAACAAAAAAAAAATGATGATAAAAAAAAAACAAATACAACCGAGTTGATAACCTCCTCCTTTTTTTTGAAGTCGGTTAATTAAGGACTACTAAAGAGTTAGGCTTGACAAACAATAACAAAGAAAGGATATTTTTTGATATGCCGCATAGAGTACTCAAACTGTAAGATAAATACTAAATTACTTAAATTACTGAAAAGGAATAACAAACTACATAGTTCCCACATTTGAAAAAATCAAAGAAAATATAAAATATTTACAAAAATGCCCAAGCAGCTGCAAAAGGCATAGCAAAAGAGCTTTTGGTTGCCTTGAATAGCGACAAAAAGTTGGATGAAATATTAAAGATAATGTCATCATTCGACGAGAGACTGAAAAAAATTGAAAATAGCAATAAAGCTCTTAAGCCAAAAAAATGAATACTACATTAAACCTTATGACGTGGACCTCAAATGGGTTATTAAAACACCAGAATGAGTTACAAGTAGTATTAGACATAGAAAAAATTGCACTTCACAAAACAATCTCATATTAAGTTTAAAGGGTACAAAGTATACCATGCACTTCATACAGACAATTCTGCAAGAGGCGGAAGTGCCGTCATTGTAAAAGAAAACTTACAGCACTATAAAGAGCTCAAATACGAAGGAAAGGATATCCAAGCAGTGGCAATAAATACATAGATTGCGAGAGTTTTAAGACCAAATTAAATGATCAAATAGATCTCAAAGTTCCATTAAAAACACCTGAACATTTAAATATCGAAGTAGAAAACTTTATAATGCACATCCAGCAAGCAGTGTGGGAAAATAAATCCAATATAAACAAGAGAACAAAGGAAAATATTTATCCCTTCAGAATCAAGCAGCTTATTATGGAGAAAAGAAGACAAAGAAAAATGTGACATCAATCTAGGTGCCCTGATTACAAAAGAAAACTAAACAAGCTGACAAAAAAAGTAAGAATACTAATTCAGAACTTCAAAGACGACTCAACTAAAATCTATATTGACCAAAATACAGACTACTCACTTTGGAAGGCTACCAAGCATCTCAAAAGGCCGATCACACAAATTCCTCCATTAAGTGTGAAAACAGACAATGGGCAGTCACTAATAGTCAAAAATCAAAGAGGTTTGTAGAGCACCTAGAAAAAATATTTCAACCAAACGAGGGAGAAACCATTGACGACCGCATTTCGGTTAACATTACACCAGAATATGAAGATATTAAACTAGTAACACCGAGAGAAGTCGCGCGTGAAATAAAACTAAATATAAGCTGTCGAAAATCACCAGGTTACGATTTAATAACTGGGGAAATACTTAATAACCTACCAAGAAAGGGTATGGTTAAGTTGACAACCTTTATGAATGCTGCACTAAGGCTTAAATATGTACCAGACTTATGGAAAGTTGCTGAAGTGATCATGATAGCAAAGCCTGGGAAACCTGCACATAAAACAACATTATACAGACCTATCTCCTTGCTACCTATAATGTCAAAACTATTTCAAAAGCTGTTATTTAAACGGCTCAAACCAATAATATATAGCAAGAACATAATACCAGAGCACCAGTTTGGTTTTCGAGAAAAGCACTTAACTATCGATCAAGAGCATAGAATCACAAATGTAATAGAACACGCCCTTGAAGACCAGAAGGTTTGTGCTACTGTGTTCCTAGACGTGGCACAAGCTTTCTACAAAGTATGGCATGAAGGTCTGATATATAAACTGAAGAGCCTGTTATCTAAGTAGTTGTTGAAGATATCCTGGAATTCTACATTCTAAACAGAGTCTTTAGAATAAGGCAAGAAGACGCCTACTCAGAAATGAAACAAATAAAAGCCGGCGTACCGCAAGGAAGTGTATTAGGTCCGATCCTGGACCTAATATACATTGCGATATTCCAGAAACAAAGTACAATACCATTGGGACCTTCGCAGATGACACAGCTCTCATGGCTGTAGGAAACAGCCACGAAGAAGCAGTTAAAAAGGTTCAAATGGCTGTCAACCAAGTCTATAACTGGACCAAAAAATGGAGAATGAATCCAAATCTGTACACGTAGACTTTAGTAACAAGAAACACCAGTGTTCTCCAGTTTATATAAATAATAAACAAGTCCCATACGAGAATACAGCCAAATATTTGGGTATGACTTGAAAGCCCACGTCAAGAAGAAAAGAGATAAACTCGACTTACGATTCAAAAGAATGTATTGGTTGCTTGGAAGAAATTCCATGTTATCTGTGCCAGTTTGGACTTATGGTATTCAGCTGTGGGGCTGCACCAAACAGACCAATATAAGTATCATACAATGATTTCAGAACAAGGTACTAAGGGAAATTGTAAATGCATCTTGGTACATACGAAATGATGACCTCCATCGGGACCTAACGGTTGAGTTCATCAAAAAAGTGATAAAAAAAAACTGCAGAAGTTCACGAAAAGCGACTTCAAGAACGAAGTGTATTCGCCTTAATAGAGACAATAAGAAAGGTGCTATTGGACACATTCTTAGTAAAGACAATTTATTAGTTTAGGATATAATTAAATTACTTATTAGTCGGTTTATACGGCTAGATTGTAATTAAATTAGGGTCCATCCTTTGGATGTACTCTAGGACTAGGTAAAAAAAAACAAAAATGTAACACTTTATGAAGAAAATATTTATGTCAAACTTAAAAAAATGTCAAATGGTAGAAAAAAATATTTTTAATTTATTTGAAAGGCCATAAAGTAATAAAAACGATAATAATAAAAAATAAAATAAAAACATGACAACAAAAAACTTAATGTTTTTACGTGTATACATATAAGCATAATCAGCCTTTTAATATTCCCACTGCTGGGACTCAGGCCTCCTCTCTCTAGGAGAGGGAATGGGCTGTAATCCACCACGCGGGCCTAGTGCGGGTTGGTGAATGTCACATGTCTTCGAATTTTTGGTTTTAGGACATGCCGGTTTCCTCACGATGTTTTCCTTCACCGTTTTGAGAGCAGTGGTGATAAAATAAATTACACAAAGTAATGCGCCTGGCTGGGTTTGAACCCATGACCTACATTCGCAAGTCGGGGCCGTTACCACTCGGCCACCACTGCTCTATATTATGTATATTCATAATATTTACATATACTGAAAAGGCACAGTCATTACATTAATATCTTTAAATTTATCTCTAAGGGTGTGGGGGTGTGGTGTCGTAAGAGGCAACTATGGGACTCACCAGAGAATCAGTAGCAACATTCTCTACGCATTATAACAACCACACTGGGATTGCCAACCCGCTTGTCGAGCGTGGAGATAATGGCAAACCCCCCCCAATGAATAGCACAACAAAAAAATGGACCATAATGCCCAGCAGCCTGTCTACCCTTCACTCCGATAGCGGTCAAAGTTACGGTGAGGTCAGGGGTGCGATGAATTTCCGGATGAGATCTGGCTTTCCCCGAAACGTGGTCGCTCAAAATGGGCTCAGAATTGCCAAAGCGGTAGTGGGCAGATCACATTGCTCGCATGTGATGGCCGATGGGACCGGAAGGTTCTGGAGTGACGACCACGTACCATAAGTCACAACGTTGGAGAACCCACAAGGTGGACCGCTGACCGGGTGAGGGTCGCGGGAATCTGATGGATGCGAGACGCACAGGACCGGTCGTTGTGGACTAACTTAAACTAAGAACTAAATATAGACCTAAAGACTAAGCAGCAAGCCAAATGTAATACAGTAACATACACTTACATGCACGGTTTAGGTACAAAACCAACGAGCATGATGGCCCTCCGTAGGTTTAGACCTTTCTAACATCTGCGCCGGCGCCCATTTAAATATAAGGGCCAAATACCTTTCCAATTTAATAACGTCAGAGACCCCTTGAAATGATAATTTAGCATGTGCCCTCTATGGCTTACCAGACTGAATTCGTTGAAATACCCGGACACAACGAATGTAACAAATTTGGCCTGCGGCGGTGTTTGTAAAAAATATTCTCTGAGCACGCCCAAACACTCGGGAGAGCAGAACCATTAAAAAATTAAAAAATAATAATAATTAAAAAAGCACACAGGAAGTGTTTCAAACAGGCCCTAAATTGGTCTTTGCACCAGGGTCTTGACCACGAAGTAAGACTACTGAAGGTAAGAAATAGTCTTACCGGCGCCCATGCCAACCCATTCAAATTACAAAAAAATTGCTCACAGATCTTACGAGTTTATGTAAAAGTACCAGCAGAAAATAGGGATTTAATTTCCCTCCAATAATAAAGTTAATTTATTCTAAACTGTTACTGTGTAGAGACACAGTGACTTAATTTTATGTTATGAATAAAATTACCAGAGTAATACCGTTACAACAAATAACGTAGGTACGATTATTATGAGTATTATACAAAAAAAAGTTGGAAAATTCCGTAATGCAACGTAACTTACAAATTTACTGTAATAATGGCGTAACTTTTGCTTATTGATTTAATTTACCAATCACATTTTTGTAATAATTTCCTACATTATAGGCTTTTTCATTTTATTAATCAAATGGTTTTATTAAAACTAAGTCATATAAAAAACTAACTTTCATTAGATGTATCAATTAATGGCTTTAAAATTAAGATTTGACGAAGATATATTCCACAAAAACAGAAAAAGACATTACTCCTGTAAAATTATTTTTTAAAGATTACCGAATTTTTGCCTGGGGACGTGCCTAGATACCATTATTTTATTATTTCGGTAGCTACTTAATACTCCACGATGGTTTGTAAAACTGGCTGTCCAATTCCTGGAAGTAAAAAAAAACTTTATGTTAACAATAAAAAAAAACTTTTTACAATAAAAATAACCGTCTTCACCAAAAAAAAAAACAGTAAAAAGATCAAAATAACTTTAATTTCGGAAGTCAGTGTTTCTCGGTATTTCACACTTTTTAGTTGCGATACACTTATATATAACCAGAGTGCCTATTTCTCATGACAATTCCAATTAACCGAAACACTGCTACGTTACATTGTTTTATTATGAAGTTCCTGTGTCCTTCCACCTCCCTGGAGTAGATATCACACCCGACATGCTCCTCACCCAGCTACGGACCTGGCCCTAGGCCTGCCGGCTGGTACGACGGCATAGTCACAGCCATTTCCATGTGATCACTGCCCTATCCCCAAGGGTAGTGACCCCGACGTGATTTCAATATCAATATATACAGTCCACTCGATACACATTCTGGATCATTATATCGACGGTTGAAAGGCTAATTGATCTAAGCGACATTTAAAAAAAAAATTGAAACCTGTCTCAAACGACGGAGAAAAATTTGCTTATTCCGAATATGTACTTATATAACTCAATATTGAAAAAAATATCGTTTAGATCAATTAGCCTTTCAACCGTCGATATCAGTTCGATAGTACCTTATAGCCAAACTGCATTTCATGACAATTCTAACAAGTCCAAACACGGCTAGGATACATTGATATTACGGAGTTCCTGTGCCTATCTTTCGGCTCCATCATCATCATCAGGTCACTTCGATGATACAATTTTCGACATAACTATTCAGAACCATTTATTTATTTGTATTGTCATAGTCGCTTAACTATCGTCATTGTGATATCTATGTGAGTATGAAGTTCCTTTGGCCATTTCTGGTCTTCTTCATCAGTTCCACTTCATCAAATGTTACTTTTTGACAGCAAGTCCTTAAGTTCTCGATAAAAATACCAAAACCGCTATATGTTTGCCTATAATATTTGAGGAGTTCCCTCGATTCCTCATGGATCCAATCATCTGAACTGGATTCTGAAAAAAATGGGATCAATCGGAAAGCATATCCTCTAAGAGGAAAAAAAAAATGTGTGCGTGTACTAGCGTACACTCGTAAGAAGTGAAACTTCTTTATGACGTTATTTTTCAAAAAATAATTTACTATATGCAACTTTACAGAAATTGGTTAAATAAAGTTAAATTAGATAAAGTTTAATAAAAGGCTTTTATTATCATAGACATACTCGTAAATACAAATTCTACAATTATCTATATGTTACCGCTTTACTTTTAAAACTAATATTCTTTAAAGTTCAAATATCAACTATAGCCAACTATAGTCAATGTTAACAGCTCTATAAGTCGATGCAATCGCCACCTGGATTTCACAAAAATTTAACTACTCAAAACGGGCCGCAAAATACATTGGAGACATTTACCAATCCCTACTCTGCTGGAGAAAGTATACTTCGAATCACGCGTGGTAGGGATAAGAAAAAGATGGTGCGTAACGGAAAAATGTTGCGCGAAACGAAAAAATGTTACACTAAATTTTTTTCCAACCCCGATAAAGAAGTTTCACTTCAAAAAATTACAAATCGGTCCATAAACGACGGAGTTCTGAGGTAAAACACATAAAAAATAAACATATAACCGAATTGATAACCTCCTCCTTTTTTTTGAAGTCGGTTAAAAAATATCATTTAGGAATCATTTGTAAAATTATTACATTACAGCGTAAGTGGTAACGTTAATAAATAATAAATATATAGAAATATGATCGGAACAAGAAAAGATACATAAAGAATGTCTAAATATACATACATTTTGATACAAGTGTAGAAATTTTATTTCATTGCGACCGAGGTGGAATCCGCACGAGCCGTAGGCGTGTGTGTTATGGAGCCGGGGACTGCAGTGACAAATTTGCACGTGTATCAAACGACGTTTTCAATACACTCACGAAGAAATACTTTCTCTGAAAATTACGACGTATTTTTGTTAATTTTGCACTGAAGAAAATTTTCCAAAATTGCCATACATTTTAGCTTTGATTTAGATGGCAGCAGGCTATCGCAAGTATTTTTTACCTTAATCACAATATCTGGCGGCGGCGGCGCGGCGGCAGCGAATTCTTTAGATGGTCATCTAAAGAATTCTCTTCAAATCTTAAATTCAACATTTTTTTCACAAATAACACAAATAAAAATAATATTTAATAGACTTTTTTCCCGCGCTTTACCTTTGCAAGTTGAAGGAGAAACAAAGGTATCAAACCGCTATACATCCTACATAATATTAGAAACAGAAATTCAAATGTTTTTGAATTTAGAACACAGATAATTGTTAATTTGTTGATAATAACAAAATATTGTGTAAATAATCTTATTTATTTATGATATTCTGTTCAAAAACACAATTAAATTTTTCATCAAATATTAAATCCTTAAAAATCAGCGCCTCTTTGCTTTAAAAAAATAAATCACCGTTTACCGTGACGAAATGGGAAAGAAAAAGCCCTTGTTGTGATAAATTAAAAAAAAACCACTATAATCAAAGTGCGATAGGAGTCAGTTTTCGAGGATGTGTATTGAAAAATTATTATTATATTGCTGGAATTCCTAGCTCAGTGCCGAACGTTGAAAATTGAACACTGCTAAAATATTTAGACCTGATTTTTCAATATTCAGATAACTGTTATCTAATGAATAAATATGGTGGTTTGTTATATTTTCGTACATAAACTGTCTTATCGCCAATATTCCTGAGTTAAAAATATTTATTTATTAAAAAATCACCCCTTTGGCTTTTATTTTTACTTAGGTGTCAGTGAAACTGCCATGAGACCAATAAATGGACGTTTTGATCAATACATTCAGATTACAAAGCTGTTTTATACCTAATAGGGAAAACACGTCATCACCTAAACGATATCAATTTATAATATATAAGGGTGTTAGGGGGGTATATCATTATCCAAAATATATTTGAGCAAAATACGTAAGTAATTATACAGTTTTATAATTATGACGGTTTCATATCGATATCGGAAGTAAACGTGAGGGAATACTGATAGTATAATAAATGACTAACGTAGACTACGTTAGCAATTTTCCTTAACACGCCTCTCATGTACATATATTATATTAATTACACAAAAACCACTGGTTTCAATCTATTAATTGGGTAAACAAGATATGGTATTATAAAATCGCTTATAATTATGAGCGTTTGAAATCCGTGATGGATTACTATTGTATATCCTGTATGAATTTGTGTAAACATGTTTATGCTTATAGCATATTCTAATCAGCCTATAATATTTCTACTGTATGGACACAGGCTTCTTCTCTATGAGAAGCAGTGCACGGGCACGGCAGTAACGGATTTCATTATAGCCCTCTAATGAAATCTATCACGCGGGGCAAGTGCGGGTTAATGGAGGTCACGTGTCTTCGTATTTAGGGTTTTAGGGCAGATTCATACTGAAATTATTTTTGCCATTCCGGTGTGAATCGGCCCTTACGCTATACAGGGTTATTTTTCATTGACTAGTTCGTAGTTAATTTAGTTAGAGTACATCGATACGAAAAGAAGAAGAAGAAAAAGAAGATTGACTAGTTTAATTTTTTCAGGCATTATAATTATGTATCAATGACACGCCTTCATGCAAAAATCAAGACCTAAAAAAAAGCTGTTTATTACGCATTTTTGCTCGCGGAATTCGCACAAATATGGGAACCAGCTGTTTTTTTTTGGGAATTGCTTTTGATGATTGGTTAACCAGGCCATTGAAAAGGAACCCTGCAAGCCGCAATTAGTTTTATAAAAATTTGATATAAATTTTATAATTACCTGGCAGAGATAACTGCAAAAATATAGCCTACAGGGATTGTAGGGGTTACACGGCGCTGTAGCTCTCTTGCCGCACATATAACAACGAAACATTAGCATCTGCGTATTCAGATTTGATGAAGATACATTGCTTATAACCGGACTAGAAGTAACTTGGTTTTCTATCTGCGTTCTGTGCTGAAATCATTATTATAAATGAGTAAAAGGGTCTCTATTGTAACATACTAGATTTAATATTTTATTGGTCTCTAGACCTTACCCTAGGAATGTTGTTATTTGTATTATTATACAAATAATTATTGAATATAGGCGATGGCGATGTATGATTAGTATCAATATAGTGCACTTGAGTTGGATAGTTATGTCGTCCTATGCTCGGATTTTGATGCAGTTGTCCTGTGTGACTGTGACTGTACAGCTGTGGCCCATAAGATATTCTTGAGTTATGGGTTGCATGGTATGCTGGTGGTGCAGGTCGATCAAATTGTGGATTATTCTTTTGGATATGTTTGACATGATTTCTATATGTTGGGCTCGCAACTGGTGTCTTTCTTCTAGTTGATTCAGACCTTTGGGCAAAATTATTACTAATGCCATTCTGTTCCGCTTCCTTGACTGTTAACTGCTGTCGTTCGTTAATTTGATTTAATGTATTGACATCAATGTTTATACTGATTTCTTTGCCAGGAGGTCCAGAAGAAAATATGCATAGATTACTTTGCGATGCACCGTTACTGTTTGCAGCGATTTTCTTCAATGCACCGTTACTGTTTGCAGCGATTTTCTTCAATGCACCGTTACTGTTTGCAGCGATTTTCTTCATTGCGCCGTTACTGTTTGCAGCGATTTTCTTCAATGCACCGTTACTGTTTGCAGCGGTTTTCTTCGATGCACCGTTACTGTTTGCATCAATTTCAGACTGTGGACGATTCAATGGTAATAATGGTCTGACTAGCTGTTGTTTTAACAATATATTTTCATTAGAAGTACTCGGTGGGGGATTATTTTGAATACTTTCTCTTTTCTGTTTTGTCCATGCCATTAATTCTTTAAAAAATGGTAGTACGTGGCGTCTGGTACATTTCCACTGCAACGATTTGTTATTGATAATTAGGACAGTGTTATCTATAAATTTATTTATAAAACTCTCATTTTGTTCTTGTGGCAAAAGTATTGACTCTACTGTTAAATATGATAATTCAAAAAAATGAGATTTTATGAAATTAAATACTTCTTCTCTTTTTTTATTATCTTTGTCAGGTTTTTTTATCCCGTAGTGGTGGAACGATTGCATTATAAGAAATATATGTTCGGATATCTTGTTTAACAAATCTTCAATGAACATAGCTGGCACTTGATGATAATTCACTTGACGTAAACTGGGTAACCTCTCTTCACCATTAATTTTATTATTATCGGAGACTAATGCATGTGGATTAGTATCGAATATATTTTGATTACGTTCAATGTCATTAGGGTCCTTTATATTTTCTGCATTTTTGCTATTACTTAAATTTCGTACATTATTATCTTGCCTTATTTCTTTACTAGGGTTCCTAAGGTTCTGCAGAATTCTACTATCCTTATTCAAACGTAATATGGATTTATTTAAACTTTTACTGTTGAGTTGATTTTGAGATATTTCGTTATGTTTTTGGGAATTAATTTCACTTTTCTCTTCAGGAACCTGTTTTTTATTGCTGTTATTATCGTTTAAACATTGTTGTTCACACAGTGAAATTTGCAATGGTGGGTCATCATTGTCGCTGTCTTCAAATATCATTTCTACGTTAATTGGTGCATTGAAGTCATACTCTGCCATCTGGTTCAGAATGTTCACTGAAATAGAAGAACAACTTGTTCAATCTGTTTTCATTACCAATAGATTAGCACAAGATTAATTGATGTTTGCACCGAACTTAAAATGTTTCAGTACACTGGTTAATATTTTTTTATATACCTTCCTTGAAATACTTATAAATATGTTACGCTACCTTAATCTAAACCAAAAATGTTAGCAGAAATTTTATATCGCGTCACATTTCTTTTTCTACGTGCTATTATTTTTGTAACAATCCAACTGCAACGTAGTGGCTGCATTTTGATGTTAATTTATTTAACTGAAACGTTAAATAGTTATCTTCATCATGAATCTGGTTTTTTTAACGTGAGAAATCGTCCAATGACTTCATCTGTTCTAGGTTGGAGCGAGAGGACGTGTCAGACTCTTACTGACTAAAACCACGACGACTGTGTCTTTTAGTTGCCCTATGCGTTCTAAAACCACGACCTGCCTTTTCAGAAATTCCTTGTGGCCCAAGCAGGCATCAGCCATACGGTTTTGCTGACATCTCTTTGAGGAGCGTGTGGAACACTATACGCACCGTCGACGACTTCGGCTCGATCTGGACAGCAGGACGGCGAGCGACCTATTGCTCGTTGTCTGCAAGACCGTACCGTGGCTGGTAATCAGGGTCAGAATCACAGTTACGACGGTTGGGGGGCATGAGGGAGAACGGATACATGGGATGCATCCGTTCCCTCACGCGTGCGACCGTCTCCTTCGTTGGTATTTCCGCTTCGTAGAAAGAGGCGTCCGTTTCTAATTCCCTCTCGCTCCGGACTGTGGCCTGAACCAGGGCCCGGCGCAAGAGAATGCCACCGCTGATCGCCTTCACGAGGACACACGCCGATAACTGCTTTATATATTTTCGAACAAACGAATATCAAACTACAGCCACCCTAAGTTGGTACTTAGCAAAAATGTGAAGTGCGGAAAAAAATGTGAAGTGATAGAATATATCTGCTGTACTTGTTACGCAGTGAAAAGCACAACTGTTTTAAAAATAATCAATTTATTAACTAAGATTTGTATATAAGTTGAGTTAGAAATTAGATATGGACACGTTGAGTTATGAAGATGAACTGAATTGAATTTCTTATGAGCTAGCTTTTATATTCCTAAGGTCATGAGATAATTAAACATAATTAACTAACTGAAATGACAAAGGTTACTTTCTAAATGACACAAACAACTATCTAAAATAACTACTATGTTTGTAAATGACTTACTTAGTAAATAGCGTGAGACTGTTAAACATAGTTAAGGATATAAACAACTATTAGTAATATAAATGAACAACTATAATATTGATTAATTAATACATTTGTTAATGACTAATAACATAAGACGTGTGCGAGCCGCATAACATACTTATAATTATATTCATTTCGATGTAGACTGGTTTACAAAATTGTAACTTTTTTATGTAGGTACACATAAAAAAGTTACAATTTTGTAAACCAGTGTAATCAATTATATTGTGCACGATTAAACAAACGTGTTGTTCTACGAGCAATCATGGTTTATAAGTCTAAACAACGTAAGCAAGAAAATGAATAGCACTTCGCTGACATGAATGTGGGCAACATAGTTATTAGTGAGTTGAATCGCTTAACAAAAAATTGAAGTCGCTCGTCGTCGCGAATCTTTAAATCGGGACATGTTTATATGATTTGCATCAAAAATAAACAGCTGATTCTTTAAATTTGTGTTTTTTTTTGTGTGATGTGACTTACCCGTCGCCATTATTGTTGATTCTTCTTTTTTATTTAGGAGTAATTTTCTTACTTTCCAATTGGCTTGCCTGTAGACAAAGACATTAAATATATTGTTGTATGTCGAGAAATATTTAGGTGAGTAATTTTATGTCATGAAAATTGTTTTGTTTAATAAGTAAATCCGGTATTGATCGTATATTGTAGCAAACTCGCTATGTTCTAAAGTGAGGGAACGACAAAAACAAAGAAAGCGCCGGTACACGTGCCTGAAGCTGGAACGAGTGTTGGTCATCTAACTCCTCCTAAACTGCTTGACCGATTTTGCGTGTACTCGTATATTCCGCTGTCATTTGGTCAGTCGATCGAAATCTAGCTCTAGGAAAGTATGTTTGCGCAACGTACAGTTTAGCACAAATAGCTGTCTCACTGTCAGGACTTGAAATTATTTATACAATTGTTATGGTACCGCAGAATTGTACATAAATTGTCAAGTCCTACCCGCCAATGTCGGTAGTGTTTAAAAGACACGACCTTGAGGACAGCTCTTTGCGCCCTTCCCAGTAGTACCTAGCTTGATTACCATAATGACATACACCAATCAGAATTTATTGTGGTACACTGGCATGCCTACTACTTGCAAACTTTAGTACCACATAAAGGTAAGTGTATCACCGCCTTAATTCTGTATTACCCCAGAAAGATCAATCAATCATAGATCACAATTAAAAAAAAAAGCTCCTCGCGTTTCGGGGTTCGTGATCTTCGGACTAATCCAACGTCCTTTAGGTTGATGCAGTGAAACCTGGATAGCTAGGAGTTCAAAGGACATAGGATTTTTATAACATAAACAGGTTTATCATTTAGGTACACCATTTCCTAAATGCCAAGTTATAGTGATGTATCTCATTTACAGAGGGAACCCCGCAAAGAAATTCTAATGTTTGCAAATAAACGTGTAGCACGCAAATTCTTTGGAGAAATATTCAATATGCAAATTAATTAATTAATTATCACTAAAGGAGTGACCAGACGGTTGCAAACTAACGTCCCAACCAAGGTAACCTTGCTAGTTTCAATCCGTGTAGACAGCAATTGTAATCCATGACCTTCAACGCCCTTGGTTGGGAGGCGCGTTTTCCCAACCACCGAACGTGTTAGCGCGTTGTTTTCAGCCTAAATGGCTGAAAACAACGCGAGCGAAGGAGGTAGTGGCAAGCGTGAGGGAGAGGACTTCCTCATGCCACAGCCACCGCAGGAGACGCCCCGGGCGTCAGAATCATCATCATGTCAGCCGAAAGACGTCCACTGTTGGACATAGGCCTCCCCCAAGTGTCGCTACAATAAACGGTCCTGTGCGTCTCGCATCCATCGGATTCCCGCAACCCTTACCAGGTCATTGGTCCACCTTGTAGGAGGCCTTCCAACGCTACGTCTTCCGGTACGGCCCAAGCCCGGGTAGACGGTGCGTTGTGTTCCAAGCGTATCTCAAAGAGCTGTCAGTAACATTGACAGAGGACGCTAGAGCTGAAGCACGCCAAGGCTGCAGAATTGATCGAAAGAGTTACCCTGGCCCTGGAAGGGCAACTGAAGGAACATAGGACGGTTTCAGTCAGTAAAATTTTGACATTCCTCGCTCCACCCAGAGCCGATTAGTCATTGGATGGTTTCCCACCGAAAACGAGCGACTGTGCTCTAAATTCGAGTTGTCGGTATAAATGATTATTTTGTGTCAAAAAAAAAAAAGAATTTTGAATGTTCGTTAAAAATCACAGAAAACGTAGCGTAAAAAAAACTGTTCCTTGGTTTTGCTTCTTTGTTAATTTAACACCAACTTCCGAAATGAAAGTTATATTGCACTTTTTTAGAGTTTTATTATATATATTGAACACGGTTGTTTTTTTGTAAAACGTTTTTTATTTTGCAATTTTTATTTGAGGTACGCTTCAGCAAAATCTAAATAGCGTGCTAGTTCTGTAGAATAGAATAGAATAATAAAAAAAAACTTTATTGTACACCAAAATAGTAACAAAAACTTTTAAACTAACTTAAACTTTAAATTAATATATTAATAATATTAATATATATTAAACTATCGGTACAATGGCGGTCTTATCGCTAACAGCGATATCTACCAGACTACCTTAGCATGGACTGTAAGAACTTAACATAAAAAAGGGTAGTAAGGTACTTATAGAATATAATAATTAAAAACTACCGTAGGAGCCTAGCAGGGCTCGAAGCCTACTGGGGCCATGGGTTCGCTTCTGAAAGGAAAACCCCGGGGGATTGGAATGCAAGGCAACGAAGGAACATACATAGGTGTGGGTATTAGTCAGTAAAAGTCTGACATCCTCCTCTCCATCGATCCGCCCAAGGGCGGGAGAAGTCATTGGATGATTTCCCACCTAAAAAAAGCCAGAGTACCTAACTACATCTCATAATAATTTCTAATGAGCTAAATCACGGCTAGGATACTTTGCTTTATTACAGAGTTCTCGTGCCTACCTTCTGGCAAGTGATAGGAACCTACTTTCTGAATGTAGACACTTGAGTTCTCGATGAAAATACTAAAATGACCAAATATATGCCCTCCATTTTATTTGAGGAGTTCCTCATGGATCTCAACATCAGAACGAGAGGTGATAAACAATAGGACATACTTCCAGATTGGTCCCATTTTTATCAAAATCCAGGTATTTTACATTAAGTAAAAATAGTACACTGTTACCCAAGGGTGAAAGTAACTTATTTAGTCCCGGTAGCCAATAGTTCGAAGCACTAAATAAGTCTTTAACCAGAGTTAAACACTGCTTTTCATTACGAATACAAGGAAAGTAAAAATAAAAACCTGAGCCGTCGTATAATTTGAGGTATCTTTCTTTTGATTTAGGCGGTAAAAGGTTTTCCACTACTGCTTGAGCCTCTTCTCTTATAAATCAGGTGTTAAATCCATATCTGAATCTGATGAACTTATCTGCTGTACGAAAATGTAAACAAAACTCAACTTAAAAAACAAAATAATGAAGATCGGATTTCCGGATTGCCACTTTCCCGCCTAATCTGTTTTTTTTTTCTGTGGCTAGCTTTTCAGGCATTATTTTTCATTTTCATTATTAAAAAAATAGTAAATATTTTACATAATTAAGTTTAAAAAAATAAAGTTTAAAAAATAATAGTTGAATAAAATAAGTCATTTAAAATAGATAATATTACCGTGCCTCAGGCAACTTCAGACCTACATTCAGAGTATGAGTCAGTATATATTTATTACAAAGTACTCTGTGGTATGAGTAATGAAAAAGAATTATACAAATCGGTTCGTGAATAAATGAAGGAGTTATAAGGTAAAAATAAATACGATTAGAAATAGGAGGAAGTTCTCAATTGTAACTAAGTACCTCCTATTTTTGAAGTCGATTATAAACACCCTATGTATCTACCTACGTGTTGATATGCGACTGTGAATGTTTTACATTATATCAAAGACATTATATACAACTATTATTTGCAAAACAGCTTTAATTTTGGAAGTCGGTGCAATAAACAAAGAAAACAAGACTTAGTTTTTGGAAGTCGATTATATTTTATTCTATGAAAGATTTTTACAGAGTTTGATTCAATTTTATACAAAATATTAAAAACTAGCTTCTACCAGTGACTTCAGAAAAATATACCGAGGAAACATAGGTACTTCCGAGATAAAAATATCCTATAAAATTTCCTAATCCAAGACGTGGTCTACCTGTGTACAGTTTCAACCAAATCCGCTCAGCCGATAAGGCGAAAAAATTTACATTCGCATTAATAATATTAAAAAGTTAGGATTTCATTTTTATATTCTGGAAGTGTTATTATTAGTCTGATAAATATATAATAATCGTTCATAAAAAACGGATCGATTGATATGTGGTGTTCATTAAGCTCTTCTCAGACTTTTACTCCATATAAGTCGTATTTAATAAAATGTATTGGATGAAATAAATACCTAGCTACTGTACGGTATTTATGTGAATGTAAAAATAATTATAATAAGACTACCTCTAATAAAATTATAATAAAATAAAGTTTGCTAAAAATTCTCACACCCGTAAGTACAATGAATCTATGTTACCTTGAGATTGGGATCCAGTAGGCGGAAAAGTTGCATTCCCGCCAATCGACAAGAGGAAGAATGTAGGAATGTATGAAAATACAAAAATAACGCAAGCCCCGTACACTGTGTCACTTTCACTGTAAATGCACATAAACCATTATT
Source organism: Mythimna impura (assembly GCA_905147345.3). NCBI lineage: Eukaryota > Metazoa > Arthropoda > Insecta > Lepidoptera > Noctuidae > Mythimna > Mythimna impura. Next base: position 16,513,776 of record LR990353.1, on the reverse strand, counting down.
TTGCGCACCACCATATTATTTAACCTTAACGTCCTTAATTAAGTCAGTCAGTATATTAATAGTCGCCGGGACACGTCAGCGCTGTGCGAGCACGGCGTGGAACTGTGTCTGACCCGACTTGAGTCGGGCACGAGTCGGGGGCGAACAAAAAATACTGGCAATGCACATGTTGAATCGTGCGCGCCGACCCAGCGCACAGAAGATAATATGCGCCGTGGGCCCAGCCTAGGCCAACCGCCATCCCTGGGCAACGTGTAAACGGGGTTTTGGTCATGAAATGGCATGAATGGCGTAAGCTGGCGCCGGTTCGGGTTGAGTGTCAGTTTTTGGACACAGGTCAAAGGAAGCTGGTGGCGGCGTTTGCGACGTGTTTACATGTTGGGCTTGGCCCGCATTCAGTGTCGCTCGAGAGCTCGCGCAAAAAGGTATTCTGAGACTCGCGCCGAACGGATGTGTTTACGCTACGGTATTGTACGACCGCATATCGATCATATAAGTACTTAGTAGATCAAATGATTATTAAAAATAAATCAACGACCTACTATGTTAAAAAAAAAATCTTAGTGTAAAATAACTTTAAAGTCGGAAGTCGCAGTTTTTATATTAGTTTTGTTTTGACTCTTCGACAGTTTAAGTTATTTTAAAATTAAAGTTATTTTGCACTGTGGTTTTTTGACATAATTTTTTTAAACTTTATTTATTTATTACGGGCCTCCAGCAAAGGATGTACCTACTCACAAATAGTGTTTAATACATTTAAGATTTAAATTAGCGCACTTCCTCAATTACAGGATTTAGCATGATTTAGAGTTTATAAGTACAATTTAATTCTAAAATAAGAATAGGTAGGTACATTGTTTTATTACGGAGTTTCCGTGACTACTTTCTATGATCAGCTGCTATGATCCTATGAGGAATTCCGTTCCATATCTTCGATGTTCATTATAAGATCATGATATAATTTATTAAACCAATTCGGAAGTAGGTATAGGTACCTACACGTTCTTTAAACAAAACAAAACCGGTCCACAACTGACCGAGAAATTGGAGAACATACCTACATAAAAAACATACAGTCGAACATTTATTATAATCTCCTTTTTGAAGTTGGTAAAAAATGTGTCAAGCGAAAAGTAAAAACCGACACAGCATGGTAGACTTGGATATAGGTACGTCTGCCGCGCTTGCCTCATTGCCTGTCTATAACATACTGAATACTGATGCCTTCGCCAGCGTGTAAATGGCAACCAAGCCTTGGTGGAGAATAGGTAGGTACTGTACTTTGGACGCTGGCCGAGGCTGGGCCTACGTGTAATCGGGGCTCTTCTCGATATTCAGACAGTCTTAGTGTACCTATGTATCTCATATTTCTGTTTCATTCCTTGACACGATATTGGCGTAAGTTGCTCCTTTTCTTGGGTGACGCAACATAGACTATGACTGTCTATATCGAGTCGCAGTCTCGCCGTCAGTACCTACGTAAATACATGTTATTGACCTGTATAATTTTGCATAACCTTGAGTCCAGGTTATGCGAACATGGGACAAAGAGAATGAGCGAATCTGCCCCATAACCATAATTATAATGCAAGTTTTGTTTAACATCAATAAAAAGAAAATCTAGGCATTTAAAAAATAGCTCTTTATTAGACTTTTGCTCGAATAAATAAATATAATGTAGAAGTAGCAGTTTTTGTTTTTTAATTAAGTAGGTAGGTAGGTACTTATTTTGTATAGCGCACGCGCTGTGGTTCCATATTGGTGTGTTACGTCATGAGGACTTAGAAGGAGGCTTTATATTTATTACTATGAAAATATTAATTAAATTAAAGGTTTATCAGCAAATAATGTTTAAAAACGGGCCCAAATAGGAAGATGGTATTGAAGACCGAGTTACAAAGTCCAACTTCAGAAGGGAAGTTATAAAAATATAATTATTATCTCTTACAGTAGAGACAAGCTTTTGTAAATAATATTGATAACCATTAACCAGTGTCACGCAATTAATTGAATACTGCAGTATTTTTGTCATGGACATAGTTTGCGTTAAAATCTCTAAATACCTATTATGGAAAGGCTGATAAGTGATAACAAAAGCAATATCGCACTGAAATATCGCTTGTTGAAATATTCAATATTAGGTTTGCCAAGGCACACACACCAAAACTGGAGTTTGAAGAAAGCTTAATGTTTACAGTGTTAAATTTTCTATGTACGGTATGTTAATTTTTAATTTTTCCCTACCCACATGTTTTTTAATACTCGTTTTAAACACGATAACGACAACATCCTAAGTATTTAGTCTATTTTTCTGTATTTAGTACAAAATTTGCTTGTTAGGCGACTGAGTTTCCCTTCTAATGCTATTTGTATTACATATATTATAGGTACTATCGCGATAGTACCTGTGATTTTTTCACATTTTTTGAGTCTGAATCTGAATCTGACAATTTAGTTTGTAGAGAAGGCGGGAGGGGGGGAGGACTATTCCCTCCGCTGCTCGCGGTCGCATGACACGCACGCCAGTCGCGCCAACATGGCGCCCCCCGTTCGACCCGTATTATTATTTTTCTCGCTCATCGCAGACGCAAGACGCGTCGCGCCAGCGGCAGCGTGGCCTGCGACTAAGGGCGGAATTCACCAATAAAACTAATCGCGTTTTAACGTTTGGCTCGCATTATCGCGTTTAGCCGCTGTGACTAGTGTCACTTGTAAAAATACAACAAGTTAGAGAGATGCCCCAGGCGTCTGGAAACACCCACCCCCAAAAAAAAAACCACGCGATGATGTTAATTTTGAGGTAGGATTGAAACCTGCCTGCCTGAGAGCGTGAGGAAGTCATGAAGACGTCGCGATGTAGTGGTTACTGGTATAACATGCATGTTGCGTTCGCGACGTTCATAGTCGGGGGTCACCAGTTTAGAGGTATGCGGAACAGGTTTAAAGTCCCACAAACCTCCATTGATAACGGAGAATCCTCCAGGAGGGTGTTGTCTGGTCCGGCCAACTGCTCGATAGTTGATTTCGGACTGTTGTATAATGGCACGCGGGGAACTCTGATACCGCAACGCAAAGACATTATAGATGTCACGCATTTTTTTTTTAAGGTGGTAAATCATCCAATGACATCTCTTGCCCTTGGGCGGGGCGGGAGGGCGTGTCAGACTTTTACTGACTAAAACTCACTCCTGTTCCTTGTTTGCCCTCGTTCCAGGGCCCCGGGGTTCTCTTTCGCATCACCCGTGGCCCCAGTAGGCTTTGACCCTGCTGGGCCCCAACGGTTGCTGACATCTCCTTGAGGCGCGCGTCGACGACTTGGGCTCGGTCAGGACAGTTACCGGACGGTCGGACGGCGAGCTACCCATTGCTCGCCGTCCGTAAGCCCGCGCCTATGGTGGCTGGAAATCAGGACCGAAATCCCGGCGACTGGGGCGTGAGGGCCAGTGCCTCGCGCGTGAGCAGCCTCCTTTGCTAGCATTACTGCTTCGCAGAAGGAGGCGACCGCTTGCCACTCCTCCTCACTCCGTACTACGGCCTGTACCAAGGCCCGGCGCGAGAGATCACTGGCGCCGAGTGCCCCCATGAGGAGACGGCGGTGCTCTGCCCAGGCACGCCACACTTCTACCTTATGCTCTACCTTGTCCTCCGGGTGGTCCACACAATTTTGATACCCGGGCATTTCTTCTGCACGAATCCGATGCAGGATTCTCCCGAACTGACCATGTCCGGTGAGGATCTGCGTCATGCGGAAGGTAAGAACGCCGTGTTGTCTTTCCAGCCACTCCTCGAAGAGGGAACTTACCACCATAATTGTGGCGTGCCCAGCACTGGGTTGCGACAGTCGTTGTCGCCATTCCACCATGAGATCCCACCGGAACTCGGTCCGCCATGCCACGACTTGACGCGGCAGCTGAGTTTCGCCCCGGCGTTGCGTCTCCACGCGCAGATCGTGCATGCGTGCAAAGACTGTTGCTTCCAAATCCCACGGTGGCAGGCCAGCAAGGAGGCTCGCTTCGCAGGAAACGGAAACACCATTCGGATGGCCATGACAGTGCCATGACATGTCGCTTTCGCAGTGACGGCGCCCATACCGGCGCTCCATAAAGGGCTATGAACCGAACGATTCCTGCATAGAGCCTCCGGCAGGAGCCGCTTGAGGGCAGCCCCAGTCCGATCCAGTTTGGGAGCCAGACGTAGGCAGTCGAGAACGAGTCCCAGGTACTTCATCGTCTCGACCCGACGCCGATGTGAACTCCTCCTACCGTTATTTGGGAATCCGGGGGTGGCGCGTTCCGCGGGCCGTGAAAGCACATGGCTTCGGACTTGTGCAGTGCCACCTCGAGTCCCAACTGCTGGATCCTCTACACGACCGTCGCAACCCCGCGGGTCGCTGGTTCGACCGCCGCCTGGTACGACTCTTCCTGAGCTAGGACCAGCGTGTCGTCGGCGTAACAGACCACGCTGACCCCGTCAGGGAAGTTGCCGTGCAGCACGTAGTCGTACCCGATGTTCCACAAGGGCGGTCCTAGAACCGATCCCTGCGGAATACCGCACGACATCTCTCACCGTTTCCATTCTCCCAGGTGATCGGGGTAGATGTTGAACCTGTCCGTCAGGTAGGCCTCGATCACACGAGAGAGGTAGTCAGGCACCTGGTGATACCTAAGTGTCCTCCTAATGCTACTCCAGGGCTGGGAGTTGAAGGCGTTGGCAATGTCCAAAGACACTGCCAAGACACAATACACAAGACGCGGTCTGCAAAAACTCTTTCAAAAAGCTTGCCCACGGTGAGTCCGCAGGGCGCCCCGGCTTCGCGATGAGGACCAGTTTCCCCGTCTTCCAGCGAAGTGGGAACTGGCCCCTCCCCATACATGCGCTAAAGAGCCCTTTTAGTCGAGGCCCGAGTTCCTCCATGGCCAGGACCCAGGCTTTTCCAGGCTGGCCATCGGGTCCTGGGGTGGTATTCTTGTCACTCAGCCTTCGTACCGCCACTCTCATCTCTACCTCGGTCACCTGGAGCATTGTCGTCGTTGTTGCCGTCGTGGTCCACGTCGGAAGTCGGGTGGCGAAGCCATAGGCGGGGGAGAGTGAGTGCACTCACCACATCCTCCATAAGCTGGGGCCAGAGACTCTGCGTCAGTGGGTGAGCCCAGGGGCGGAGCTTGTCTTGCACCACCTTGTAGGGGCGCCCCCACGGGTCTCCGTTCAGAGTCCCCGCCACACGTTGCGGGCCTCTAACTTGGCCCACTTTGTCTTTCGCTCGGAGGGTCCGCCTTGCCTCTCTGTATCCTTCTGCAGCAGCTTCGCCTCTCTGGCCTCCGCATCCGGTCGGATGCGGCGCCTACGCGTGCTACGCAGTGCCGCAATCTCCGGCGACCACCAGTACACCTAACGCCGGGCACGTCTTGACCGGACTCGGGGCATTGCCACGTCGCAGATTTGCGACAAAGCCTCCCGGAACCACTCTGCCTCGACGTCGATGTTGACAGGCCTGTCCGGTGCTTGCACCCAGGCCTGTACCATCGCGGCTTCCAGGAGGAGCTCCCGGTCCAGCTGCTTCAGCGCCCACCATGGACCACACGGGGTCCGTTGGACCGGCGTTGTCGAGGTCTGGGCGGAGACGTCAAACCGGATGTACCGGTGGTCTGAGTTCGTGTCCACCTCCTCCATGACGCGTCAGTCGACGACACGCGGTGACAGAGCGGGGCTGGCGAACGATATGTCCACCGCTGACTCACCCCGCATCAGCACAAACGTGGGGACGGAACCCCGGTTTAGAACGACCAGGCCGGTCTTCAGAGCCCAGTCCTCCACCATCCGACCCCGTTGGTCTGTGTACCGGGAACCCTAAGCCAAGTTCTTGGCATTGAAGCCCCCGCAAACGACCACGGGGATCCAAACCCAGCGACGACGGCATTCAGCTCCATATGGGAGTTGTTGAGTTCGGCGATAGTTTTGTTCGGGTAGAGGTACACCCCAACCACAGGCATCTCTCCGAACCGTGCTGCCACGCAACCCTGTCCTTTCGTGGTACCCTCGAGGGACAGGGTACCGGCGGCGGCCGACGAAATTAAGGTCACCGAGTCGCTCAGGTCCTGCACCTAGTCAGCCCTGGGCAAGACATAGTACGGCTCGGAGACTACGGCGATGTTGATCGACCACTGCGTCATGCTCTGGAGCAACAGATCCTGAGCAGTGGTTGATGTTCGCTGATAACTAGAAGAGATTACAGTAACGAGAATATTGAGAAATTTAAAAATAGCATAAGTAGTCTCAAATTTTCGGAGATATATCTTACTGATGACACCAACGTAGCTTACAATGAATTTATTGACACATTCAAATTATTTTACGAGTTATGTTTTCCGTATAAAGAAATAAAAATAAGCCTCATTAATAAACCAAAATGGCTTTCGCGTGGCGTTAAATTGTGCAGTAGGAAAAAAAGAGAATTCTTGTGGCGTTCCAGGTTGAAACCTACCCATGAAAACAAAAAGAAATTCACTACTTATTCTAGACTATATAATAAAATAATTAACTTAACACAAAGAGCTCAAAATAACCACAAAATACAGCAATCCAAAAATAAATCAAAGACTACATGGCAGGTAATTAATCAGACAAAGTACAATATACCTAAACAACGAATCGAGAAACTTAAAATTGGTAATCAAATTTTATACAAACCTTTTGATATCGCTAGTGCTTTTAATGACTTTTTCGTTGATAAAGTACGTCCGAAAATAGGCGTTGACTCTAAGCCGAAAACATGCATGTCCTCCATGAAACATAATTCAATGTTTATGGCACCTAGCACACCACACGATTTAAATAAAATAATAAAATCGCTAAAAAATACTAGCAGTGTTGGTTTTGATGGAATCGCCACGAAGGTACTGAAGTCTGTCTCAACAGAGATATGCGAACATTTAAGCCACATACTTAACCTAATTATTTGTACGGGTATATATCCAGAAGCTTTAAAAACGTCTATAATAAAACCTTTATTTAAGAAAGAAGATAGGGAGTTGATGGACTATTATAGACCTATTTCACTTATACCGGTTATTTCAAAGATATTCGAGAAATACATTTGCAAGGAGTTATATAATTATATGGAAAAATATAATATACTTTGCGAAGAACAAAAAGGATTCAGACAGCACAGAACCATCAATATGGCAATTTATGACTTTTTGAATACTATTATGAGAAGCATGGATAAACGATCCCCCATATGCGCTATTTTTTGCGATATGACACAGGCGTTCGATTATGTACATTATAATACATTACTTAATAAATTAGAAATCTATGGCATTAGAGGTAACGTGCTCGAACTTATAAAATCTTATCTGGAAAACAGAACACAAATAACCGAAGTTAGTCGCATTAACATAGTTAACAAACACGAAGAGATAATAAGAACGTAAAATCGCATATGGTGTACCACAAGGAACCGTGATAGGCCCTTTTTTATTTATAACCTATGTTAATGATATGCCCAAGTCCCTTGAACATCCTATAACTATGTTTGCAGACGATAGCACAGTAACAATTCCTTGTATAAGTGCAAATACATATGAAAAGGATATTAATAATTCTCTTGACGCACTAATTAAATGGCTAGACGAAAATAATTTAAATATTAATTTAGGTAAGACAAAGATAATGCACTTTAGACAACGTACTCCCGGCGGCACTAATCTTAACATCCATTACAAAAATGACAAAATTGAGGAAGCAGGGGATACCAAATTTTTAGGGTTACAAATAGATTGCAATTTAAATTAGAAAGCACATATAGATATTTTGTGTAAAAAATTGAGTTCATCCGCTTAAGTGTTATATAGGTTATCCTCCATAGTAGATATCAAAACCCTCCTTACGGCTTACTACGGATTAGTTGAATCTCACTTGCGCTACGGCATCATTTTCTGGGGAAACTCAACTGATCGAGATATAGCGTTTAAGGCCCAAAAAAGATGTCTCCGATCAGTGTTCAAACTTAAATCGATAGACAGTTGCGCGCCCTATTTTAAGCTACATAAAATCTTGACACTTCCCTGTATTTATATTTTGGAAGTAGCTATGTTTGTTAAGCAAAATCCATCTCGTTTTGAACGCCTGGCTGATGTATTTCCAAGGAATAGGCGTTATGTAAAGTACCATGTCAAACCGCTTTAATGCGTAAGAGCATTTATTGCATGGCCCCAATTATTTACAATAAATTGCCGAGTGGTTGGAAAGCTTTAAATACAGCACAGTTTAAAAGTAAATTACGGAATTTTTTGTTAGATAAAACGTACTACAGTGTAACTGAGTTCCTACTGGAGAATTTTTGACATCTTGATTTTTGACAATTTGATTTTTGGCATTTTGATTTTGGACATTTTGATTTTTGACATTATGGGGTTTGATATTTTGATTTTTGACATTTTGATTTTTGACATTTTGATTTTTGATATTTTGATTTTTGATATTTTGGTTTTTTGACATTATGATTTTGGACATTTTGATTTTTGACATTTTGATTTTGGACATTTTGATTTTTGACATTTTGATTTTTGATATTTTGGTTTGTGATATTTTGATTTTTGACATTTCGATTTTTGATATTTCGGTTTTTGATATTTTGGTTTTTTGACATTTTGATTTTGGTATTGACATTTGAATTGTAATAGTAATGACATTTTATATAATCTAATGATGATGGTTTGTCCAGGCCCACCAAGTGCATGGACATGCGCATCATGGGCCTAGACGACTCCGTCAGGGTGGACGAGGTGGTGGCCGCCATCGTCAGGGCGGGAGGGTGCAACGCCGATCAGGTGCAGGCGGGCACCATCCGCGCTGACAGCACGGGCATGCGAGCCGTAACGGTGAGCTGCCCCGTGTCGGCGGCCAAGGCCATCACTGGCGAAGGCCGAAGGCTCTTGGTGGGCTGCGTCTCCGCGCAGGTAAAACTGCTGGAACCCAGACCTCTGCGGTGCTACCGCTGCCACATGGGGCACCATGTGGGTGCTTATTGTGCCGCGGAGGTGGACCGCAGTGACCGCTGCTTGCAATGCGGTCAGCCCGGTCACAAGGCTGTAGAATGCTGTGCTACGCCGCAAAGTGATCTCTCGCGCCGGGCCTTGGTACAGGCCGTAGTACGGAGTGAGGAGAAGTGGCAAGCGGTCGCCTCCTTCTGCGAAGCAGTAATGCTAGCAAAGGAGGCTGCTCACGCGCGAGGCACTGGCCCTCACGCCCCAGTCGCCGGGATTCCGATCCCGATTTCCGGCCACCGTAGGCGCGGGTTTGCGGACGGCTAGCAATTGGGTAGCCCGCCGTCCGACCGTCCGGTAACCGTCCGGACCGAGCCCAAGACGTCGACGGTGCGTATTGTAAGCAAATCGTTGGGGCCCAGCAGGGTCGAAGCCTACTGGGGCCATGGGTAGTGTGAAAACGAAACCCGGGGCCTTGGGACGAAGGCAACGAAGGAACAGGAGTAGGTTTTTAGTCAGTAAGTCTGACACTCTCCCGCTCCGCCCAAGATTTGCCCGGGATTTGGCATTAGATGATTTTCCCACATAAAAAAAAGACGCCTGGGTTCCAGCACCTTCACCTGGGCGGAGGCGCAGCCCACCAAAAACCTTCGGCCCTCCCCCGTGATGACCTTGGCCGCCGACACGGGGCAACTCACCGTGACGGCTCGCATGCCCGTGCCGTTAGTACGGATGGTGCCTGCCCGCACTTACTTGGGAGAGCACGACGACGGCCACGACCTCGTCCTCCGTCACTGAGTTATCCAGGCCCATAATGCGCATACCTGCGGACTTTTTGGGCCTGGACACTCAGGCCTCCTCCGCATCTAAGGACGCCCTGATTTTGTTGGCCAGGGCGTTTGCGGTGGGGCTGTTGTTCGCCTCGGTGACCTCTAACATAAGGGCCCCGGTCGCGGTACGCCGCATTCGGAAGCCCCCGGTGACTTCGAGCTCGGTGAGGTTCACCGCCCGCTTCGCCTTTCGGATGACCTCGCCGTAGGTAGCGTCTCTTTTCTCCGCATCCGGCTGCAGTGTGATGACTAGCCGTGGAATCTGGGGCCCTATATATAGTCGCCTTGCCTGCCCTTTGTTTGGCTCCGGTCACTTGCCATTCAGCTTCGGATGGAGATTCCATAGGTAGGGGAGGTGGCGTGGGTCGCCTGCTTGCCGTTACGGCAGGGGCTCCCGCCACCTTAGCCGGCGCCGCTTTGCCCTTCTTGGGAGGGGGGGGGGGGGCGAGCGTTGTCGGCCCTAAGCTTGGCAAGCCCCTTGCGGATGGGGTCCACCATCTCCTGAAGAGAGGTCCTGGCCTTTGAGATAGCACTCCTCTTGGAGGACTTCTCCCTTTTTCTTGGGCCACGCTATTCAGGGCAGATGCCAGGACCGACTCCCCCCTTCAAGTGAATGAGACGCGCTTTCCGGGGTGACTGTTATTATTACCTACGTCACTACTGCATGGCAAAGGGAGTGGTGCGGACGGGGGAGGGGGGAACGTGACTCGTGAGGCGCTCTACTAGTACATTGCCCTTTCCCGAGCGCGCGCGAATTTCAAACAGCTGTTTTGTTATTGTCATAAAACTAATGAGAATATAAAAAAGTTTCTTTGGGAAAGTTGTTTGTAATCATGAGGACAATCACGTGTTTATGTATCAGCCACTAATTACCAGTCACCCTATATATAAGATTCTTGGTGCGCACTGCGTGTTAACTGAAAAATACTGACGTGACTTACGTCATTCTGTTTTTGTTTTTTATTTTTTTTTGTACTTATTGTTGTTTTTGCCAGTACTTCAGTATACGTATTAAAAATAATAGTAAAACCTATTTTAAGTGTATCCTTAAGCTGTTGATCCCCGCATTAACGCCGGCGTTAACGCGCCATTGTCTTTCTATTGTGTCTCTAATTACGCACTCAAAAGGTTAAATACATTTCTTGTATTTAATTGTTCTTCAATTACTTTTTTAACCGACTTAAAAAAAAAGGAGAAGGTTATATAGATAAACGCTGCATAAAGGTAAAGACAGTCTAAAAGACCTACAGTAAATAATTTTGTCTTTGTTATCCATCTGGCACAAAGTTATGAATACCACGGGTCCAATGCTTATACTTTTATGTATTAAAAAAAGGGTTTTTGTAAAAGAGGGCTTAACAGCGTTGGAATTTATGAGGCACAAACAATGAGCTTTTGTTTAATTTTTCTTAAGAAATCTGTGAATACTGTTTTCTATTTAATAAAGAGAACAATAAGTTACTTTGATAGTTTTGCCCCCACTACCCCACGAAGCATAGACTATAGATACCTGTCCCAGTGTCCCCACGACCGACTCAGCTAATATAGTTATTTTATAGATATTTTAGTTGCATGCCGGAACGCAGATCTACGCGGGACACAATGACTTTTTAATTGTGTCTCTATTACGGCATACGAAAGGTTAATGTGACTTTTTTTGACGTACTCGATCGCGGGTATCGTAAGATCAATTTGTACTGAAACTGAATAAACGCCCTCCCATCACGTTCTTTGCACAGGCGCAATCAGTGACATCATCATATTTTGTAACACTGCCACTCCGCACACGTATCAGATGGAAAAGCAGCCTTGTTCCACGCTTTTATCTTTTGGCTTCTCATTCTATTGAGTACGCTGGGTATATAAAATCTTTGAGTACGCCATACTTAATTGTCATCCGACGCTCGCCGTGAATGGTCGCATCACTCTTCGCTTCGTGCTCTTTTGTCAACTACCTACCTACATTAGTGCATTATCCGTTTCTTTCTTTGTGGTTACGCTCATTCTATCGCGATGGATTAATTTTTTCGACTGGCTGTTGCATTCCTGAACCCATCCCTTTCCTGCACTTGCCTTACGCCTTTGTGTGAGTGAGAGAGACTAATACTCGCGTAATCGTTTATGGAATGACATTTTATGTGTACCCAGCGTCAGTATGACTGAACTGTGACTCTCAGTTTCGTAGCGGTACTCGTTTCGAACGGACGCGTGCATTAAACGATATTTGTACCTCATTAGCTAACGAGCTTGTTTACGAGTCTAGGGTTTGACCTTGAAACGGACTAGCGCATCGTTAACTAATATAATGTGTATTGGAGTATTTATTTACAATGGAGGATGATATGGAACTTTTTAGCGATAATGTTGAATCAAGAAGTGTTTTGACTAGCAGCAACAATTCTGTAGTAGAACAAGACGTGGTGGAGACATTTAATATGGAAATAACATCTAAGGAAGAATCGATTAAACCGCTAAAACGAGGCAGAGAAGAGGACGATACGGGTTGGAAATTAGTACAAAATAAAGAGAAAAAATTCAAAGAAAGCATTATTGAGATTTATATTTCGTCAAAGGAAAAACTACCGAGACAGTTTGCGCTGGCCAGATTATTTAAAGAAAAGGGGATTAGCGATATAACGAAGGTAAAATATATAAACAGTCACAGAGTACGAATCGATTGCAAAAACGAGATAAGTGCAACAAAGTTAGAAACTTGTAAAGACCTTATTGATAAAGACTGGAGATTTAGTAGACCAGATCACAAAAGTTACTCATACGGTGTCATCAAAGACGTAGATCTCGAGCTAACTGACGATGAACTTAAGAGTTGTATATCTTGCCCTGACTCCTTCGAATTGGTTTCATTGAAACGATTAAAGAGGCGTAATTTTAGTGAGGCGTCTGAAGAGTTATGGGTTACGAGTGAAGCAGTTCGGTTGTGCTTCAAAGGAGATATGCTACCTGCATATGTGTATGCCGATAGTTTAAGGATCAAGGTGGAGCCCTTTGTATTTCCTGGGTCGCAATGCTCACGTTGTTGGAAGTTCGGGCACACAGCAAGAGTGTGCCCATCCAAAAAAATATTATGCCCAAAATGCGGCAGTAACCACCCAAACTGCGACACACAACATTTTAAATGTATAAACTGCAATGGACCACACATGGTGCTTTCAAAAATATGCCCTGCATATTTAAAAGAAAAAAAACTTAAAGACCTCATGGCTGAGTTTAATTGTACATATAGGAAGGCTTTATTGTTATACGTAGCACCTTCACCTTGCAGAGAACAGTCGGAATCTATCACAAACACAGCTGATTTATTTCCGTATCACCCAATAAATATCGAGTTCACAGAGAGATCAAGCTTACCTTTATATGCAGACATGGTCAAAACTAAAGCAGTTGTTCATAATCCAACCACCACAAAAGAGAAAAAAAGTGCTAAAAAGACACGAATTGCTAAAGAGGATGAGTGGGCAAACTGGTCACCAAGAGAAGCGGCAGAAGCAAACGAATCAAATAATGATCCCGAGGAACCCAGAGAGAAAGAGGTACATTTTGAGGAGCTGATAGCTCGAATAAAGGAGATTATTTTTTTGAAGAAAAGCACGATAGCCGAAAAATTTAAAAAGATAATCCAATGTTGTGTACAGTGGCTAATATTAGTACTTAGTTGTTGATAATGTGTCGGACTGGAAAATGATGAAGAGATTGCTTGACTTCTTTAATGGATCACAATAAAATCAGTATTAAAATAAACATTCTACAATGGAATGCTCAAAGTGTGAAACCTAAATTGGTTTTGTTAGAACAATTATTAAATCAAGAAAATGTACACATTGCTGCTATAAGTGAGACGTGGCTAGAAACGGAAAGTTCTTTGAGGCTGAGTAATTACACAATCTATCGTAAGGACAGGTTTGATGGATATGGAGGGGTTGCAATTCTTACCCACAAATCAATAAAATCTCAGATGTGTGAAGTCCAAGTCAGTAACCGAGGTATAGAACTAGTTTATGTGAAAGTTTTTAATTGTGGAATGCTAGAAAATATTGTTTCCATTTACTGTCCACCCTCGCTTCGAACATCTCAATGCGGTTATTCTAGGAGATTTTAACGGACACCATTCTAACTGGTCCAATAAAACGGATAGTAGGGGTGTTCAAATTTTTGAAGCATTGATGGACAATAACTTTATTTCTTTAAATAATGGCAGCCCTACTCGTTTAAAAATGGTTAACTTGCTATGTCAAAAGTCCTCACCCGACATTTCTTTGGTATCATCTGACATAGCGTTGCTTTTCAACTGGTCAGTCATGAATGAGACATTAGGGAGTGATCATAAGGTTATTAAAATCACTTCAAATGTACAGGCTAGTCCTCCATCAGTAGTCCGTAAAAATTTCAAAAATGCTGATTGGATCTCATACAGTGAGTTACTCAACACCCTTTTTTCTGAATTTAAGTTTTCTGGAGACTTACAGACCGATTATGACACGTTCATTGATTATATTAACTTGGCCTCTGATATTTGTATCCCTTTAGTTAAAATTAACCCTAACCTGGATAGTAAATTTCTACCTAAACCATATTGGAATTCTGAGCTGTCTAAATGTGTGGCTGAACGCAGGTTAGCATTGTCTAAATTTAGACGTAATCCAACCCCTCAAAATTATGAAATATTACAAAATAAAATTAGTAATTCCCAGAAAATGATTCGAGCAGCTAAAGGTAAAGCATGGGGTGATTTTTGTTCTTCATTGGATCATTCTACATCGCAATCAACTGTATGGCAAAAAATGAAATGGCTAAAGGGACACAAATATTCCAACCATCACATAGACAAAGATAAGGCTACTGATTTGCTTCTTAGCTTAACGCCGGACTTTGTACCCCCGTGTGACATGTCTTTCGACACAAATAACCCGGAACTTGATGTAATGATTTTACCCTCAGAATTCCAGAAATGTGTCCGATCAAAGGATACTGCACCTGGGGGTGATAATATTTCTTACTCCATGTTAAAGAGATTACCTCAAAACGGTAAAAAGATTTTGATTAAGTTATATAATCAAGTTTTAATTTTTGGATTTGTTCCTATTCAATGGCGCGATATTGTAATTGTGCCAATCCCTAAACCGGGTCGAGACTCACAAAGCTTAACATCTCTTCGTCCTATTTCAATGATCTCATGCGTTTGTAAAGTTTTTCATAGCATTTTAATGAATAGATTAGAGTGGTTTATCGAAAAACATATGCTTCTATCGAATAACACTACAGGTTTTAGAAAATGTCGCTCAACTGTAAATAACTTATCCGTTTTAGTTTCTCGCATTCAAATTGGCTTCTCCAAAAAACTAATTATGGTGGCTGTTTTCATAGATATAAGCAATGCATATAACTACGTGGACGTCAAAAATCTACTTAAAATCATGCAACGAATTGGCGTGGGATCTAGAATTTGTAATTATATCTGGAATTTTCTTAAGCTGAGAAATCTTAAAATTACAATAGGGAATCATGAAATAACTCGTACATCCGGTCGGGGATTGGCACAAGGCGACCCATTGTCACCATTACTCTTTAATATAGCAACCATGGACGTTTGTCATAGTAGTGGAGGTGTATTTCTATCGCAGTACGCGGACGACTTTGTGTTGTACACCACTTGCAGTAGCATCTCATCGGCACAACAATGCTTACAACTCGCTTTAAATAAGATGACTAAACTACTCTTGAATCTGGGTCTTGAGATATCCCCCACAAAAAGTAGCGTATGCATTTTTAAGAATGGTGTAGTAAGAGACACTGTCACATTAAAAATTAACGAGGTATCGCTGCCGGTGGTGAACAATGTAAAGTATTTGGGTGTTTTTTTTTTTTTTTTTTTTTTTTTCCGGGTGGGAAAATCATCTAATGACATCCCGCGCTCTTGGGCGGAGCGAGAGATAGTGTCAGACTTTTACGGACTAAAAACCCACTCCTGTTCCTTCTTTACCATTTTTCCAGGGCCCCGGGGATCACTTTCGCATCACCCATGGCCCCAGTAGGCCTCGACCCTGCTGGGCCCCTACGGTTGCTGACATCTCCCTGAGGCGCGCGTGGAACACTACGCGCCGTCGACGACTTGGGCTCGGTCCGGACAGTTACCGGACGATCGGACGGCGAGCCACCCATTGCTCGCCGTCCGCAAGCCCGCGCCTACGGTGGCCGGAAATCGGGATCGGAATCCCGGCGGCGGTTGGGGCATGAGGACCGTTGCCTCACGCGATCGGCCGCCTCCTTTGCTAGCATTACTGCTTCGCAGAAGGAGGCAACCGCCTGCCACTCCTCCTCGCTCCTCCTCGCACTTAGGTGGGCTAAGCATATTAAAGAGACCCGAGAGAAGGTACTCAAGTTGACTAATGTTTTTAAAATTCTTTCTGGATCTGGATGGGGAATACACCCCAAACATCTAAGACGGTTATACATCGCAACAATTCGAAGTAGAATTGACTACGCTTGTTTTCTTTACGACAGTAGTTGTGAAACTCACTTAAGTAAATTAATGAGGGTTATCGGTGGCTTTATTAGAACTACAGCCATTCATGTTATGGAAAGTGAATTGAACTTGCAACCTTTGAAGTTTCGTAGATATTATCTAGCGGGTAAATATTGGCTCAAAAGAAAATCATACGCGGATAATAATATTATTACTATGTTACAAGAACTACAAGAGCGTTGTCAACAACCGCACTGGCGAAGAAAGGTGCCGCTGCTAGTTAGAATTCACGATTCACTTGAATCGCTGTCTGTCTACACAAGCCCGCAGCTTGAAATGTTCTCATTGGATACTTGGGTTCACAGAATTGATTTGTCTCAAATTGTATTGCCAAGAGTAGATGGTTTGGTTGCGGCTAAAAAGTGCTACCAAAGTAATAAAATAAGTGAGTTGTGCACTACCTATTTAAATGATACCTTCTCAGATTTCTACAAAATATATACAGATGGATCCAAAGATAAAATAGGTTCTGGAGCAGCATTTTTCGACCCACAAACCGAACTTGCTGTGCAATTAAAGGTAAACTCAAAATGCAATATAATGTATACAGAACTTATTGCAATAGAGGAAGCATTATCTTACATTGACTCATTTGAAAGCGGCAAATATGTTATTCTAAGTGATTCGAAAAGCGCCCTTCAACATTTAATTCGATGTACCACGAATTATCGAGGTACTCCGGTTGCATACAGTGTCATTAAATCCATATGTAAACTTATTGCTAAAAAAAAATATTGTACTCCAGTGGATACCGGCTCATGTTGGCTTGGAAGACAATGAAATAGTAGATGGATTGGCAAAAGATGCATGTGATGGTGGGTTGGTTTGCCCACACCTTCCGGTGCACAGTGATTTCTTGTACACAGTGACATCTTGCGTGCTAAGTAAGCTATGCTACGCTAGCTATGCAGCTATGCTGCGGACTAACCAGGTACCTATTGTTCAAACCTTCCTTTTGAATGACAAGTCGTTTTTTCCTGATTTAAACCGACTTCAAAAAAAGGAGGAGGTTCTCAATTTGGTTGTATTTAATTTTTTATGATCATATTTTTATTTTATGTTTGTTACCTCAGAACTCCGTCGTTTATGGACCGATTTCCAATTTTTTTTTCCCTAAAAGGATATGCTTCCAGATTGGTCCCATTTCTTTTAAAATCTAGTTTTGATGATGGAATTCATGAGGATTCGAGGGAACTCCTCAAATAGTCTAGGCAACTATATAGTGATTTTGGTATTTTCATCGAGAACTTAAGCATTTACAGTCAAAAAGTAACATTTGATGAAGTGGAACTGATGAAGAAGACCAGAAATGGCCAACGGAACTTCACCCTCACATAGATATCACAATGAAGATGGTTATGTAACTAGGACAATACAAATAAATAAATGGTTTTGAATAGTTGTGTTGAAAATGGTATCATCGAAGTGATCTGATGATGATGATGAAGCCGGAAGGTAGGCATTGGAACTCCTTAATTAATGTAACCTAGCCGTGTTTGGGCTAATTAGAAATGCCATGAGATGCACTTTGGCTATAAGGTACTATCGAACTAATCTGATGATGGAGCCGGAAGGTAGGCACAGGAACTCCGTAATTAATCAATGTATCCTAGATTAGAAAGTTTTGTACAAAAAAAAACCGACTTCGAAAATATTTATTTGGCTGTTGCTGGGTGGGATTGAAAACAAAACACTGAAACGATCAAAATAACTTTCATTTCGGAAGTCGGTTATATAACAAGCAAGCAATACGAGAAACACCACCGAAATTAAAGTTATTCTGATCGTTTCAGTGTTTTGTTTTCAATCCCACCCAGCAACAGCCAAATAAATATTTTACAATCTTTCGCCTGACCCGGCAAACACTTTGTTTCCTCTTCCGTAGTCGACGGAACTTTATACCGTAATTAGAGAAAAAAAGTAGAAAGACAATGAGAGAGCGAACGCCGGGCGTTCGCTTGGGGTTAAATGAATTAATTGATAGAAAATAAAACCGTGCCAGCATCTGCAAAGTAATAATAATATATAATACAACACGAAGAGTTATATCGTCAGCCGTAGTCATGTGGAGGTAAAACCCGCTCAACCCCTGAATCATCAACATCATTAATAATGTTGGTGATATAATGATGGTGTTTAATAAATTTTATATTACGACGATTACAATGATTGAGAGCAGTGGTGGCCGAGTGGTAACGGCCCCGACTTACGAGTTGTAGGTCGCGGGTTCAAACCCAGCCGACGCATTACTCTGTGTAATTTATTTCATCACCACTGCTCTCAAAACGGTGAAGGAAAACATCGTGAGGAAACCGGCAGCATGTCCGAGAACCAAAAATTCGAAAACATGTGACATCCACCATTCCGCACTGGGCCCGCGTGGTGGATTACAGCCCATTCCCTCTCTTAGAGAGGAGGCCTGAGTCCCAACAGTGGGAACATTATAAGGCTGACTATGCTATGCTAATGATTGCAGAAGTGGCTGTAGCGAACCGAGTGATGGCACGTGAGCGGCGAAGCTCGTTCTCCGCGTCCCGCGCGTTCCATCTCGTGGCCATCCGTAGTGATGCGCCGACATACTCCTCGGTTTGAAGTGATGTCTTCAAGGGTTGACTGGAAAAGGGCAGATGCAGTTGAAGGCACGAAGAATGGTACCTCTCTTCGTGTTGAGTTCTGCCACCCTCGTGACCCCGTCTACGTTGGAATAGGTCTTCGTGATCCGACCCAGGGACCAGAGCAGGGGCGACGTTGTTTTGTGCTTGATAAGCACCAAGATCCCGGGACTAAATTCAACTCTGGAATGGAACCGCTTTGATTTGGCCTGTAGCAGAGAAGTCTACCATACATTATAAAATCTGCGCCAGAAATGCTGCCGGATGAACTGAATTCTTCTCCATCGATCTAGTCGTGTGATGTTCACGTCAGTCACCTGTGGGTGTAGTACAGTTAGGAGCTGTCGTCCAATTAGGAAATGAAATGGAGTGAACGCCAAAAAATCGTTTGGGTCTGATGGAA
This sequence comes from Mythimna impura, assembly GCA_905147345.3. Taxonomy (NCBI): domain Eukaryota; kingdom Metazoa; phylum Arthropoda; class Insecta; order Lepidoptera; family Noctuidae; genus Mythimna; species Mythimna impura. The sequence goes on along the minus strand of LR990353.1, from coordinate 16,494,403 downwards.
GTGAAGTTAGGGGACGCGATATACGATATACGCCAGTATATGAGCAATACAGGTAGCCGTCTCCTCGAATGTCAAATCAAATCAAATCAAATCATCTTTATTGTGGGTGATGAAATGGGTAAGATGGAGTAATGTTTTCAAATGATGCTTGCAGGATTTAACTGCAGCTTTAGCCAATGAATTGAAATGCGGGCTGTATGCGGGCGTGAAAATAAATTCAATTCCCTTTTGCGCTGAAATATCCGATGCAACATTTGATGATTGTAAAAACTTATGCTTGTCATTTGATGCACCTACAAAGTTCGTCTTATTATTTATTTAGTACATGGAGGACTAACAGCTAATAAAATCAGACAAGAAAAGGAAACCATAATCATTTGAAAGCCAATCACGAGTCCTCACGTATAGACATTAGAATACTATACATCAGAATATCAGACTTGATGCTTCGAGGCTTGCCTCGACGCGCCACGAAACGATTTAGAGCCGCCATGTAAGCCGCAGTGGAGAGATCTGAGATGAGCTCCAAATGCACCGCTTTGACTGCCGCAAAAACAAAGATGCACATATATAATTTTGTAAGTTTGCAGTCACGACCTTTGCGATCGGCTACCAATACTCGACCTGCGTAACCAACATAACAATTTAGAAATGGGAATTAAGATTAGTTCTCGAACTAGGTAATTGACCCATTATCGGTTGAACGTTTGCAGCTTTGTGTCTGAACCATTTAAGACATTTATTCACGACAAACCTAGATAAGTTTCGACCGCCTAAAGGCCAATAAATTTCTGGAATATGTGACAAAAGCAATTATGGACCACAGTGTAAAAGTTTTAAATGTTACATGTGAAACAAAAGTTTAGTGAAACTATGTTTTACATAAAGCAATGGGATGTTTTGTGTTAAAATCGTAGGGGGTGTTATCGAGCCTCCCGCCCACGCAAATGAGGTCAACTTTGTCCAGGAAAGGAGTCATTGAATAGGCCTTTACGTGACTTCAAATAAAAGTTAGACTGTATAATAAATTTTATATTACGACGATTGCAATAATTGTGGGAAGCGGCTGTAGCGAACAGCGTCTGTGAGCCGAGTGACGACGCGAGCGTGAGCGGCGAAGCTCGTTCCCCGCGTCCCGCGCGCTCCGTCCTGTGCCGTTTCGTAGTGATGCGCCGACAGTTGGTAAAGAAAAAAGTCTTTCTCAAGGACCTTTGCTAATTTATAGTAGTTACCTGCATTAAAACAGCTTTCGTTCCCTGTATCCTTTGTCTGTCACAAGACCATATAATTCCGAGTTCGGCCACATCAAAGACCTTATTCGAAACAGCGATGCTATTCTCTTTTCAAACAATAGCATCCCATTGTTACCAACCCAATACAATAGGTTCGTTGTAGCTGCAGGTTTCATAATAAATAATATCCTGGCCCCTCCAGCTTTTGTGTTCTTTGCAGTTTCTTGTCCGAGTCTAAAATAATAATACTGTTTTTCTTCTTTTTCAGGTAGAGAGGTTAAAGACATTTGAATCGGCCTTCGCTGCCCATTTTGAAGAAGTCTTCATAAAAAAATATTTTTGAGTATCGACGGTACTTATTGTATGTGTTATTGTGCTTATTGTGATTACAGTGCTTATTGTGCTTATTGTGCTTGTTGTGCTTGTTCTGCTTGTTGTGCTTGTTGTGCTTATTGTGCTTATTGTGCTTATTGTGCTTATTGTGCTTATTGTGCTTATTGTGCTTGTGCTTATTGTGCTTATTGTGCTTGTTGTGCTTGTTGTGCTTGTTGTGCTTGTTGTGCTTGTTGTGCTTGTTGTGCTTGTTGTGCTTGTTGTGCTTGTTGTGCTTGTTGTGCTTATTGTGCTTATTGTGCTTATTGTGCTTATTGTGCTTATTGTGCTTATTGTGCTTATTGTGCTTATTGTGCTTATTGTGCTTATTGTGCTTATTGTGCTTATTGTGCTTATTGTGCTTATTGTGCTTATTGTGCTTATTGTGCTTATTGTGCTTATTGTGCTTATTGTGCTAATTGTGCTTATTGTGCTTATTGTGCTTATTGTGCTTATTGTGCTTATTGTGCTTATTGTGCTTATTGTGCTTATTGTGCTTATTGTGCTTATTGTGCTTATTGTGCTTATTGTGCTTATTGTGCTTATTGTGCTTATTGTGCTTATTGTGCTTATTGTGCTTATTGTGCTTATTGTGCTTATTGTGCTTATTGTGCTTATTGTGCTTATTGTGCTTATTGTGCTTATTGTGATTATTGTGCTTATTGTGCCTTTGTACACTTATAACGAATACGAGTATTATATCTCAAAGTCTACAATAAGCTCGTCCAGAAAAATACACGTCTATAAAAATACTGATCTATGTTTAATCAATATACAGCAACGTTGTGATTTTGTTTATTTTACGAGAAGATCGTAATGTTTTAATAAATGAGTCATCAGGCTTATCTTTGTTTGTGAATTCCAAAGACCAGTAGCGATTACATAAAATTAAGTTAAGTACATATTTGTTTGTTAGTAAGCACAATTACATGTGCTTTTCCGTAAGTTTTCCGTAAGTTTGTGTTTTTAGTCCTTTTGAAGAATAGCTAGGAAAGCGCCACGGTGTCCTCACTTTTCGCGTGTCCTCACTTTTCGCAGGCCCTCACCGGACATGGCCAGTTCGGGAGACGAGAGTTTCTGTTTCGGATTCCAGCGGAACAACCGCCCTGGTCACCATTGCGTGGAATTGCGGATCGACCGGAGGATATCGGTGGCCGGGGTAGTCTGCCCCGGTTGGGCTACCTCTCGCGTCCCGTTTTGATTTAGGCCATGGTTGGAGAGAAAAGGAATGGGAAGCCTTCTCTACTTCTGCGAAGCAGTAATGCGAGCGAAAGAGGTGGCTGCAACCATGAGGGGACGTACATCCTCACTCCCCAGCCATCGAGACAAGAGACGCCCTGAGCGTCAGGAGTCGCAGAGCGATCTCCGGCTACCGTAGGCTCAGGCTTGCGGGCGAAGAGCCGTTGAAGAGCTGGTAACTCGCCGTCGTATTGTGAACACGCGCGCCTTAAAGAAATGTCAGTAAAACCGTACCATATTACCATAAGGGACTGAAGAATGCAAAGAAGGGAAATAGGTGGGTTCTAGTCAGTAAAAGTCTGACACGCCTACTTGGTGGTCGTCAACTCGTCAGTGAGATGGAGCGCTCGCGCTGCAGTATCGCGAGACTGGAAGCAAACATCCGATCAGTTCGGGCAGTATGAGAACATAAACAAAAGCAGAGTTATAACGATTTTATATTCGAATTATATTATTTTTAGTTTTAAACTAAACTTTGTTAGGTTGAATGGTGCTTTGTTTAAATACTTATCGGTATAGGATGCCGATTAAAGTGAAAATCCTTTCCTGAAACTCTATTTTGTAGGCGATGACTGGGTATCAAGCAATAAACAAACTATTTCAGACCACGCAACTGATTCATTATGATATAAGCTTTAGGTATTCACTTCACAACGAGCCGTGAGACAGTCCCCAGACTACTTAGATGTTGTTCACACGGTTGCCGAGAAAAGAGCCCCGCGTCCCTGCGTTCGGAACATTTAATAGTTCGGCTGGTGCAAACGCCAGCAGATTTTGTCAAGCGGTGTGATGTATCCGCTGATGTCTTGTTGTCAAGCTAGCTTCTAAGACTTTGCCAATATACTTTTACTATTGCATTATTGAAACTGTTGGAGTGCAATGTAACACATCATTGACACTTATCTATGGTTACTAACTTACTACTCATAGTCGATGCTTTTTTTTTTCTTCCTTTACTAAATGGAGTTTGCTGAATAAATGTCTGTAGCGTTTATTTCCTTAATAAAAGGCTTCTCAAATACAAATTTATGCCGTCTTTCTCTGGTGTCCCATATTACCTAAACCACTGGGTTAAGGACCCAGACAAGAAATTGCGAGTAGAATAAATTCAATTTCGTTTGGATCGAGTAAGATGCGGTAAAGCAAAGGTTGGAGCCCTGCGCGACACGTGGTTCGAGTAAGCATACAAAGGTTGTCGACGTGTCTTGTGTTACGTAGTTAAATAAAACGCAAAATGTCAAATCCGGAGTGTAGAACGATTCTTCTAAATGGTCAGAATTGGCAAGTGTGGCGTTTTCAAACAATGATTGTTCTTCGTGCGAAGAAGTTGTTAGAAATCATACAAGGCACGGAAGCGAGGCCTAAAGTAGAAGGAAAAGCACAAGATTTGTGGGATGAAAGGGAAATTAAAGCCAAAGAGGTCATAGTCACCAGGGTGGAAGAGACAGTAATGAGATATTTAATATCATATACTAGCAGTGCCGACATGTGGAAGAAGCTGATCACGATATATGAACCATCTACGAAGGTCGGTATTCACCTGTTACAACATAAGTTTTTCACCATAAAATATGAGGACTCCATAACTGTGTTTTATAGCCAACGTTGAAGACTGTGTGACCTAGCTAATAGCAGCAGGAGAGCAGATGTCAGAAACTATGGTCATTACAAAGACACTCATGTCACTACCAGATAAATACAAGCATTTCATCTCTGCCTGGGAGAGTGCGAGAAGAGAAGCAGAAACTGCAGGAGCTGACAGGCCGATTGCTAGTCGAGGAGTAGCGGAGTTGTAATGGTGCCACTAGCATCATCAGCAGTGCACCGCAAGATTCTGTACTAGTGGTTGGTATGCGAAATAAAGTCAAATGTTTTGAGTGTGGTAAAATCGGCCATAAAATAGACTTATTTAGAGTTCCTCATATTGTTACGAACGTGAGTAATTTAATGCCAGTTTACTAGCAGAGAACTTTATTCATCACAAACAATAACAAATTTGTCCAACCAATCAATCAATAATCCAAATCACAATGTACACTAGAGTTCCGTTTTAGTATCGCAAAGGTCGTTAGGAATTATTACTTTTTCACACTTAGGTATCGCTCTTGTTTCGCAGTCGCAAACAAACTGACTCACTTCCAGTCGGGAGTCTCGGGAGCTGGTATTTATATGCAGAAGCCAGAAAATTCTAGATACCGACGTTTCAAGGTCATTCTAGAACAATACAGTCGCGTCGCGGGGACATAAATAATTTTTATTACAAACATGTACCTCCCTCCTTTCACGCAAATTTCGACTCTACTATTAAATACGGAAGGTACGAATTCTCTTATCAACCACCTGCTAACCCTATTTAATAATAATTGTGGTAGGTACTTTATGGTGGACTTTTTTAGAACTTGCCAGGCCTGGGTACGTACTTCCATTCTAGAAGTTTCGCACTGCAATGCGTTTTAATTATTTGACGCTACTCTTGATTTAATCGAAAATATGGCGTGTTCAAGTTTCACGGCGTAACAATATTTTCTTTTGTTGAAAGATGACTATAGCAGCTTTAGGTTTGCTTATTTCATAAAAAAATAAGTATGAAACTAAAGAGGAAATAGAAGAATTTATAGAGCAGTTGAGAATTTGTTTAAAAAGAGAGGCATAGTACATAAGTTAATAGTAAGTTATACACCTGAACAAAATGGTAGGAACGAGAAATTGTGAACATTGATCATACAATCAGGTCTAAGTAAAGAACTTTGGTCTGAAGCTGTGCATACAGCTGTATTTGTAATAAACCGAACAGTGAAAACTAAAACTAGTAACAAAACGACATATGTATACTATTTTAGAGAGAACGATATTTATATCGTCAGTAACCGGCTGCTGACGTTTAAGCTTAAACAAAAATGAAGTGTCGTCTGCAAACAACACTATGACCTGTACCATGACGTTTAAAGTAAGATTGTTTTATTCTTATTTCTAGTGTGGGTAAGCGATGGCGCTAGACAACCTGTATAGTTCTGTCTCTTACCCAAACTGAAATAAGAATGAAACAATCTTACTTTGAACGTCATGGTAGCCCCACATATCATGGTTATTCTTTATCAGGTAAGGTAAATTTGTAATAATACATTTATATAAATTAGAAATAAAAGTGGGCCAACAATTGAACCCTGGGGGACACTTATAGTTACTGAAGACATGGGTGATCTTTTCCCGTTTACGTCAACTATATGATCGTATCACTCAGATAAGATGTAAGAAGATCCAGAGAGGAGTTTCGGATCCCGTAATGGTGGAGTTTCCTGATTAAAGTTTCATGGAGAACACAATCGAAGGCCTTGGATAAATCACAAAAAATAACCAAAGCATCGCATTTGTCTTCCCATGCATTATAGATATATTCTAAAAGTTCAACATCGGCATCGGTTGTTGAACGACCCCGTGTAAAACCGTATATAACAATTTATGTCTATTAAAAAACCTTTGTCAATCAAAAAATCAAAATTTTTTACTAAAGTATACGTTGAACTAGTACCTCCCTAGTTGGAACCTCCGTGGCGGATATTAGCTCTTTGGTACGACCCCAGACATAAAAGTCTAATAAAGTTAGGTCTGGGGAACGTGCCGGCCATGCAATAGGCCCATCGCGACCAATCTACGTATTGGAGAACACATAGTCGAGATATTCCCTCACAGTCAAACGCCAATGCGCGGGACAGCCTTTATGCTGGAATACTTTGGGCACATGTTCATTAAATACGGTCACTTCGGACACTGTTTCGGGTAGGTCGTTTTGAAGGAACTCCAAATAGTTAGCGATATTGAGGTTATCGAGCAGGTAATACGGTCTAACTACCTGATTCCCAATTACTCCTGCCCAAACGTTTAACATGCACTTTTACATGTTTCTCAAGTAAAAGTTACCCAAAAAAATGTTTTCTTTACAATTTGGAATTTAGTCAATAGTCAATAGTATCTCCACTTTCAATAGCTAGCTTTCTTTCTTCTTTAGCTGCTTCTTTCATACTGCTATCTGCAGCAACTGCCCACCACTTTTTTGATTTAATTTTGGTAGGTCCATTGATATATACAATTCGTTTAGGTTAGTTCTTCCACCACCAATCAACATTGTACCAGTCACTGCAGCATGATTTATAGTCAAATCATCGAGTAAGTTCAAATTTATTTCAAGTTTTTGTTTACACATGTTATATGAGAAATAGATGACTGACTCCAAACCTATAAGCTTCTCTAGTATAATTTGTAACTTGTTTGTCGCTAGTGCATAATAGTTCGAAGTACCTAATGGATAAAATCGCAAAAACGTCGAATGTTTGTGGGTCGATTTTAATAAGGATTTTCAGCATTTTCAACATCAAATATCTATTTTCTCCCGCAAGCTACAAAGTTATGCCACCATACAAAAAATAAATATGTTTTCAAAGACCTTTCTAATGGTACCAATTTGAATTTGCTACAAGAGTGGGTACGTTTTGTTCCATGTTCTCTAATTATGTCTTCTTACCGTTTGACCACACAACAGAGACATGAAATCTTGCTTCTGCACGAAAAAGGACAGCAACTGTTTGAATAATTATTACCTCTCAAATGGTGAAATAATTATTCAAATAGCTGCAGGGTCATAATTGGTAAATTCATAATTGAATCAATCATTCATAACAATTGCTTTTAGAAAATACTACGCGCAGTGTTATTCCATTGTTTTTCATTTCATAATCAATAGCCTGTACAATATTTCCATAAATTGAGTGACATTTTGGGATATAAACAAACGCTCATGCTTTTTGACGAACTTTGAACTTTTTGACGATGAAACCTAGCGTGGCGGCGCGACCGAGACTACGCCGCCACAGCGCAGGTGCGTGGTGGTGGCATCTTGGTGGCGGTCCGCCACGAACTTGCTGTGTCTGAGAATGTTGAATGGAAATCGAGTGCTGAAGACATTTGGATCTCGATTTAACTAAGAACCGGATGTGACAAACGTACTTTCCGACTCAATTTATGTACTTTATATCCCTGTGAACAGAATCTAGGCAATAGTTTCAATGGTCAATTAAACGTTTATCTTGAGAGGTTATGTAATTTAATAATTAACCATCCCACTGACAAATTTATTATTCTTGGCGATTTTAATATGAGCTCCATAACATGGTCAGCTTCTCATGGAACTAGGCCCATTGCACCTCAAACTAGCATATTTACTATTTTTTTTGACACTTTCGTTTTTTGTGGTCTACATAACAGTTTAATCTCATTAACAAGGGGCACGGCAAAATTCTAGATCTGGTTCTCGCAAATGTGAACGTCTCCGTCACGGCATGTCCAGACCCCCTGACTATCGAGAACTCCTATCATCGAGCGTTATTAGTTCAACTAACTACCATACAACCTTATCCACTCAAAGCCAATGCACGTATGGTTTATCAGTACAACCAATCCAACTATGAGCGTGTTCGCTCTGCACTACGCGATGTTAACTGGGATGACATATTAATGAAGGGAACTGTTGATGAAGCTGTCGGGAAGTTTTATTCTACATTATTTGTAATAAGAGATCAACACATTCCACAACGTCTGTGTAAACAATTTAAATATCCCCCTTGATATAATTCTGCACTCACAAAAAGAAAAATTCAAGTACTATACCAGATTTAAAGTTTGTGGCAATATGTCTGATCGGCTTACTTATCAATTACTTCGTGACAGAGCTAATGACGTTGAACAGGTTTGCTATACAGCCTACATCAAAAAAAATCGAGTCCTCAATAGGTTCAAACTCGAAGTTATTCTGGTCGTATGTAAAGAGTAAACGCATGAACAATAATTTCCCTTCCAGCATGTCATACTGTGAAAGCAAAAGCAACTCAGGGGAAGGAATGTGTAAACTTTTTTTCTGATTATTTGCTCGATAGAGAATCAATATCAAACCCGAACTATTTAAAAGTTCGCGCGCTTTAATTCTTATCAAAATAACACAAAGTATCTACCTATATGCCACACTATACACATCGCGATTGTTCGCGCGCAGAGTTTCGCATTTTCAGCATCTACATATAGCTATCTCGCTTACACGTACCGGCTTTTGCCGGGCTTTCAAATACTATCTCTGTCTCTTTCGCACTTATAGCGATGTGCCGTATAACGAGTTAGGACCTTTTGCGTCTACAAATCGATCAGTATGGAAGATTTAAGCCGGGCATTCGTATGAAGTTGCTCGCGTATGCGACCTTGTGACCTTGCCAACTCTGCAGTGTTGCCGTTTTAGCGACGTTGTGAGATCTTGGAGATTTTTAACGAGTTTGGAGACTTTTTTTAAGATTTAGCAACAATAAAAACTAGCGACTTTTTAAAATAACGAAATTAAATATTCAAGCAATATTTTAAACATAAAAAAATTGCGACATCTAGCTAGATTTTTCATATACCTGGCGACTTTTTTTGCCTAAATGACAACACTGCAACTCTGCGTAAGTAGTTTCTGACACCCGTTTGCAACTCACTCCATTTTCATTTGCTTGAGTGGGAAATGTTGTTTTGTTAGTTTTTTGTGTGTTTTCTTCCTTGAACTATATTTACGTAGTAGTAATACCTCAGTGGTTTTCTTAGATTTTCTCAGTGATACAATTGTTTTGGTGACTTACCTACAACAATGGAGGTAATTGTACCTCGTGAGGATTTAAAATGCGTTCTAGTTTTGATTGGCGAAGATAAGGTAAAATCTTTAAACTTTGCTCAGAAAAAACAGTTAATTTCTTCATTAAAACCGACGCCTAATGTGTGTATTTCTCAGACTAGTAAATCGCATAAACGAAAATTTAATAGATCAGTGTATAAAACTAGTTGGATTGTTGTGCTGCATATTTTTTTCGAATGAAGATTCCGTTTGGAATACATCTGGTTATAATGATTTAAATAACATATCTGGCGCCATTAAAAGGCACGCAAATTCCCATAGACACCTGTGTGCAATGGTTTCTTTCGGTAATTTCGAAAACTGAACTTTCTTTTTTTAAATATTACCATACTAGGTAAAGATTTTTCCAACACAGAAATTTCAAAAATAAGCGATTTCACTAGAAAAAACACAAAAAAATTCTTTTTTTAACTTTAATTTCGGAATTCGGTGTTTCTGGTTTTATTTGTTTATTATTTTGCATTTTTTTTCACACTTTTTAGTTGTATACACTTATAGCCAAAGTACCTACTGTAAGGGCAGAAATATTATGAAAGGCTTCTGAACTATGTTCGTCAATTGTTGGTTTATTCCTAGAAGCTATTTATAAAAGAACATTATCTCCGATGAACTGACTATAGTAAGCCAGACAAATAAGTCGTTACGCATAATTGGCTTTTTTGAATAGAATATGAGTTTCTCGAACTTATAATTAAACAATAACAGACGCACATTTGGTCGTTCGAATACAATGTAAGTTCCTAAAACTATAGAAAACAATAACAGACGCACATTCGGTCGTTCGAATACAATGTAAGTTCCTAAAACTATAGAAAACAATAACAGACGCACATTCGGTCGTTCGAATACAATGTAAGTTCCTAAAACTATAGAAAACAATAACAGACGCACATTCGGTCGTTCGAATACAATGCAAGTTCCTAAAACTATAGAAAACAATAACAGACGCACATTTGGTCGTTCGAATACAATGTAAGTTCCTAAAACTATAGAAAACAATAACAGACGCACATTCGGTCGTTCGAATACAATGTAAGTTCCTAAAACTATAGAAAACAATAACAGACGCACATTCGGTCGTTCGAATACAATGCAAGTTCCTAAAACTATAGAAAACAATAACAGACGCACATTTGGTCGTTCGAATACAATGTAAGTTCCTAAAACTATAGAAAACAATAACAGACGCACATTCGGTCGTTCGAATACAATGTAAGTTCCTAAAACTATAGAAAACAATAACAGACGCACATTTGGTCACTCGAATAGAACAAAAGTTCCTCGTTTAAGAATGAATCATAAATAGCAAATGTTTCATGGTGGAATGGCAACAGCGACTGTCGCAACTCAGTGCTGGGCACGCCACAATTATGGCAGTAAGTCTCCTCTTTGAGGAGTGGTTGGAATGACAACACGGCATCCTCACCTTCCGCATGACCCAGGTTCTAACGCCTGGGTGTCACCATTGTGTGGACCGCCCGGAGGACACGGTGGAGCACACGGTAGAGGTGTGCCCCGCTTGGGCAGAGCACCGTCGTGTCCTCGTAGGAGCGACCTCTCGCGCCGGTCCTTGGTACAGGCCATGGTCCGGAGCGAGGAGGAGTGGCAGGCAGTCGCCTCCTTCTGCGAGGCAGTATTATCACAAATAGATTTTGAAAAAAAAAATGAGACCAATCTGGAGGCATATCCTTTTTAGTAAAAAAATAATAATTGCAAATTGGTCCATTAATGACGGAGTTCTGAGGTAACAAAAAAAAAACAACTGAATTGAGAACCTCCTCTTTTTTTGAAGCCGGTTGAGAGCTGGCTGTTGCCACTGGTCCTACTCTTAGGTGAAGAATCGGGTGCATTTCACACAAGTGGTTTCTTTCTTTTTGGCTTTCTAAATATTTTGATATTTTTTTTCACGGATATACCTAGTCCAATTCCTATGGTAAGAGGTAAGTGTTTTTTTATTTAATTTTTGCTCATTTAATTGAGCATCATAATCATCAATTTTATAAGTAAATATTATATTTCGTCAAAATATTTACTATATTTGTATTCTAAATACAAAAACATTCCGTTATTTCTTTTAGGGTTATATTTAACTGTTTCTCAATATAATCCTATTTTCTGCACTGTGTGCACTAAAATATGCTCTTCTGGATGGTTTAAAAAAAATTACCACGATGGGGCTGGCGGGGTCTGTGTTCACTCGCTCACTAGACCCCGCCATCCCCTTCTAACCTAACCTGACAGTGTAGAGCTTATCACTTATTAAAGAAACGCACGCACCAAAAATAAACCATAAACTCTTGATAGTTTTGTTGATACAAAATATTATATTAATTATAAAATTTAGTTTAGACTTTTTAGTTACTGGATTGGAAAACGTTGTTTGATACATAATGGGTTTTTGTTGCTGTTGCAGTCTCTTGGGTCCATAATGGCCTCGCCTCGGGCCTCTTTTTTATCGGATGGCGAGCTACGAGGCACTCATAGCATAGCGGCTTCCGCCAGTGCATTTATTCCATCGCAGTTGTGATAACAAAGTTTGACCACTTGCATCAAAAAGTAACTATTCCCTAAAACCGATATAACACCACCAATATAAATAGTTTTCTTCCATGACTAGACTATGACAACCACTAAACAACAAAAATAATTAACAAAAAAAAAAATATAACCGACTTCACTAAAAAAAAAACACTAAAAGGATCAAAAGAACTTTAATTTCGGGAGTCGGTGCTTCTCGGTATTGTTTGTTTCTTATTTAACACCGACTTCCGAAATCAAAGTTATTTTGATCCTTTTAGTGTATTTTTTTAGTGATGTCGGTTATTTTTTAACCGACTTCAAAAAGGAGGAGGTTCTATGTTCGGTTGAATGTATGTTTTTTATTTTATTTTTTTATATATGTTCACCGATTTCTCGGTCAATTGTGGACCGATTTTGAAAATACTTTTTTGATTGAAAGGTTATGCTTCCGAGTTGGTCCCATAGAAATATTGTTATGATCTGATCATGAACTTCGAAGATATGGAATAGAACTCCTCATAGGATCACAGCAGAACCGTCGTAACAAGTAAAATTGTTTTGTTTATACGTGTAGTCGATGACTGACTGAAAGTAGAGGGGGAAATATATCGAACTGATCTGATGATGAAGCCTGAAGTTAGGCACCGGAACTCTGTAATAAATTAATGTAATCTAACCGTGTTTGAGATTATTAGAATTGTCATGATGCACTCTGACTATATGGTATTTAGGTTTGGCTGAGGGGTACTTTTTAGTGGTAGTACCATAACTAAAAAGTGTAAAATAAAAAACTTTTTACAAAAAATACATCATATATTTTTTTTAGTTTTATCATTCTCTTATTTTAGAAGTTACAGGGGGGGGGACACATTTTACCACTTTGGAAGTGTCTCTTGCGCAAACTATTCAGTATATAAAAAAATTATATTAGAAACCTCAATATCATTTTTGAAGACCTATCCATAGATACCCCACACGTATGGGTTTGATGAAAAAAAAAAAATTTAGTTTCAGTTGTAAGTAAGGGGAACCTCCAAAAATTATTGTTTTTTTTTCTATTTCTTGTGAAAATCTTAATTCTGTTCACAGAATACATCTACTTACCAAGTTTCAACAGTATAGTTTCGGAAGAAAGTGGCTGTGACATACGGACGGACAGACAGACACATGACGAATCTATAAGGGTTCCGTTTTTTTGCCATTTGGCTACGGAACCCTAAAAACACTGAAAAGTGCAAAATAACTTTATCAATCAATCAATCAATCAAAATATTTATTTGCTAGAATATGGTACATAAGGTGTTACAGTATATTTGTTTCAACATATCCTGCCATAACATGGCGTGCAAATATATTTACAGTCAGTGTTGTCAATTACTCGATCTTGTCGATTACAGATTCTATTGACTTGTCTTCTAAATAGTCCTTAACAGTATAATATCTTTTAAACAATAACAGATTAAAAAGTATTTTTTTAAACATTGTCAGTGGTAACTCTTGTAAACTATTTGGTAAATGATTGAAAATAATAATCGACATGCAGTATACATTTTTCTTAAATAATTTTAGCCTTATTTGTGGCAGCCGAAGTCTGTCTTTATGCCGTGTTCGGCTATTTGGCCTGCCAGTGTTGGTCTCGAAAATATTGTAGTATTTCTTAACAAAAACACATATTTCATAAATATATAAACATGGTAAAGGTAGAACTTTAAGTTTTTGAAATAGTGGCTTACAGCTGTCTGAAAAGTGAGCTCCACAAATGGCTCGAATACATTTTTTTGAGCTTTAAAAACTCTGTCAAAATCTACTGAGTTACCCCATATTATAATACCGTATCGAAGTACGGATGCTACATAACCATGGTAAGCCAGCATTGCAGTATCACAGTTTACCGTTTGCCTAATTCTTTTCAAGACATATATAAAACGATCTAGTTTTGTAAGAATTTTATTTACATGTGCTTTCCAGTTGCAATTTTTGTCGATCGTTATACCCAAAAATACACAATTATCGAGAGTTGTCAAGTGAGAATCTTTATAATAAATGTCAAGCTTATTTATGTTTGAATTGTATGTCTGAAATTGTATGATGTTTGTTTTAGTCATATTTATTTTCAAGTTATTTATTTTGAGCCAGTCGATTGCATTATCCAAAGCCTGGACGATTTCATTTTCTAAATTTTTGTCAGTGTCACTTTTAAGCATTATTGTCGTGTCATCAGCAAATAGTATGCAATCTTTGCCTATCGCCTCTAGAATGTCGTTGATGTAAACTAGAAAGAGTGGTGGGGATAATATACCTCCCTGTGGGGTGCCATAATTGTTTTGCTTATACTCTGACCTATAGGTTCTTTTTTCATTCTGACAGATTTTTGTTACTTCCACGCATTGTTCTCTTCCAAAAAGGTAACTTTTGATCCAGTCGTTGGCCTTACCCCGGATTCCGTAATGCTCAAGCTTTGAGAGTAGTGTTTTATGGCAAACAAAATCAAAGGCTTTAGTCATGTCTAGGAACACGCAACTTATCTTAGATTTTTGATTAAGACTTTCAGTTATGTATTTTACTAGTGTAAAACATGCCAAAGCAGTGGAACTGCCTTTCCTAAAACCAAATTGTTCTTTTTTAAGAATATTACATGCAGTTAAAAAGTTCTCCATTTTGTTACACATAACTTTCTCAAATATTTTGGATAGAACTGGGATTAATGTTATTGGGCGATAGTTGCTCATGTCAGTTTTTACACCTTTCTTATAAAGAGGTTTGACAATTGACCTTTTCAGGCGTGTTGGGAATACTCCTTCTGTTAATGACAAGTTTATTATGTATGTTAATGGATACACTAGACTCCTTGCACATATTTTTAACACTTTAGTGTTCAGGTCATCATATCCAGTCGAGTTAGTGTTTTTTAGACTGTGAATTATTTTATAAACGTCTGACTCATCAACTGGTGTGAGAAAAATGCTTTTAGGATTTTGAGATGTCGTCATTTTTATGTCATATTGCATGTTATTTTGAGCTGAATTGGTCGTCTTTGTTTGGGATATATAAAATTCATTAAATAAGTCACAAATTTCGTTTGGATTGTCATAAATTTTACCGTTAACATTAACAGCGTCAACTTCAGAGTTACTTGTCATATTAATTGTGTTTGTTTTAATCAAGTTCCAGGTCGCTTTACTTGTATTTTTGGCTTTATTAATATAGTGTAAGCTATTAATCTGCTGAGCCTTGTTTATGCATTTTTTCAGTATTCGAGTGTAGTTGTCGTATTTTTTTTTGTTTTGTTTTTTATTATGTTTGTTGATATGGTATTTTAAATATAATATTCGTTTTTTTATGCAGCATCTCTTTATACCCTTGGTTAGACCTCTATTTTTCACTGGTTTACAAGTATTTTTTACTTAATTATAGGAAAACATAAATTGTAGAAAAGAGTTATTATGTCATGTAATCTATCGAAGGCGTCATTTGTTGTTTGAACGTCGTAAACTTCGGAAAAAGAGAGACTTGAGATGCAGTTATTAAATTTAATTATATTTTCGTCACTGAGCTCTCTTACATTTTTAAACCAAAAGCTATGAATATCTTTAACTTGAGAATCAGTTTGTAAGTTAATCGTTATTGATTGTGCTGATTCGTGGTCTGAAAGTGCTAAATAGTGAATTGCAGACTTAGCGTCATGTATGTTACTTACTATTAAGTCCAAACATGCGTTTTTTCTCGTAGGTAGTTTTATGTGATTTATTAAGTTATTATTACTCAATATAGACTTTAAGTCATTAGATGTTTTATTTATTTTCAGTGTATCAATATTCCAGTCGCCACAGATGACGATTTGTTTATTACCTTTTTTACATAATTTATTGGTGAGAAGTTCTAGATTATTTAAAAATATTGTGGCGTCACTTGTAGGTGTTCTATATATGCATACTATTATTAAGTCAAATTTAATTATTTCGACGGCACAGCATTCGAATTGAAAGGGAATGGAGAGAGGTAGATTTTTAATTTCTCTAAACTGTAGGTTATTTTTTAATAATATACACGAGCCTCCCCGTCGTTGGTTAGCTCGAGAGAAGAAGGATACCAGTTTATAGTTATTGATACTAAGGTTTTGTTCTCAACCACTTTTAAGGAAAGTTTCAGTTAAACATATAATATCTACGGAACCCAGTTCTTTTTGTAAATTTGAAATGGCAACATCTATTAATTCTTGTTTGTTCAATACCCCAGCAATATTTTGGTGGATTAAAGTTATTTTAGTTTAAGTATTTAGATTTATTTGCGAAAAAACCTAGTTTTCTTTTCATTACCGACTTGTTTTATTTTCTCAAAGAAAGAAGTAATTTTGGTTTGTGTAGTTTTTCGCGGTGTCGTATGTATGTTTGTTCTATTCTGAAAAACGTGCTTATTTTTAAATCGGTTTAGAAACTCTGTCTTATATCTTTAATTTCGGAAGTCGGTGATAACGAAGAGACAAAACTATTATAGAAACACCGACTTCCGAAATTAAAGTTATGTTACACTTTTCAGTGTTTTTTTTTTACTTTGAAGTCGGTTGTATTTTTTTTTTGTAAAAAGTTTTTTATCTTTTGTAAAAAGTTTTTTATTTAATATTTTTCAGTTGCGATACACTTATAACCAGAGTGTCTATTTCTCATGACAACTCCAATGAACCCAAACACGTTTTATTATGAAGTTCATCATAAAACATCATCAGATCACTTCGATAGTACCTTATAGCCAAATTGCATCTCATGACGATTCTAATAAGCCCAAACACAGCTAGGATACATTGATTATCCTATTTTCCGGCTCCATCATCATCATCAGGTCACTTCGATGATACCATTTTCAACATAATTATTCAGAACCATCTATTTATTTGTATTGCCATAGTTGCTTAACTATCTTCATTGTGATATCTATGTGAGTCTAAAGTTCCGTTGGCCATTTCAGGTCTTCTTCATCAGTTTCACTTCATCAAATGTTACTTTTTGACTGTAAATGCTTAAGTTCTTCATGAAAATACTGAAATGGTTGCCAATAATATTTGAGGAGTTCCCTCGATTCCTCATGAATCCCATCATCAGAACTAGATTAAAAAAAAGGAACAATTTGGAAGCATAATCCTTTAAAGGGAAAAATAAATTTTGCAAATCGGGCTAGAAACGACGGAGTTCTGAGATAACACACATAAAATAATAAAAAAATACAACTGTATTGATATTAACCTCCTCCTTTTTTGAAGTCGAAAAAAAAAATGAATTGCCTTCTTTCTTAAAATCTTAAGTATTTTCCCTAAAACTGAGATATATCCATCAATTAGTTTTAACAGTTAGTTATCTTCTTGTGGATATGCCAACTCCTGACCAGGTAAATATACTATTGAAGCTTTTTTACGTGGCCTGGTTAAAAAAGTTTAAGAACGATTATTTTCTTTTCTTCGAGGAACAAACGTTCAATAAATATTATTAATGTTGATTGCCGGTTCTTTCCATAGGAAACGACCAATTTGAAACTGTGTACTAGCTTCTGACGTTTTATAAGTGCCCATGTAGGCCTATGTGAAATAAAAACATTTGAATTTTAAAATATTAATTATCTTATACAAAAACTGTACATTATAATGTTAGGAATCGGTCCCAAAATCGAGATATCTACAACATTTTAGATATGACTATGCCAGCATCTAACCAACAAAACAAATAATAATTACCTACGAAAAAATCTGCCGTACAATCTACAGATTTTTCCCCAAAACCGAGTTATCAGTTAGAGTGATCTCGCTAATAAGATCGAGATAAGGTGTGATGTTTATCGTTTTCAGGCTTTCAGTCGTGGTTCGGTCGTCGGGCGCGCCAGACGGTTTTCAGGATTTGAGGAAAAGCGCGCCAATTTTCCGCGTACGTAGTACTGAAAAACTTGGCAACTGTCGAAGTATTGTATGTCTTTGCGTGAAGTGATATTTTTTTAAAGTTACAGTTAATTATTAGGTACAGTTTTCAAATAATATATTAAGTTTAACAAGCCCCTATATAAGGGATATTTTCAAGTTGAAAAGTTTATAATAAAATAATAAGTATTTCAAATCTCATTTTATGCCAATCAAGAACAAAAACTATTCTAGAACAAATATAATTAATGCAAGTACATTTTCAGTGAATTGATTTGACATTCAGGCTCATTAGGAAATCTGTTATCTTTACGATACTATTTGTTCCACTACGTAAATAAAAGATACTAGAATTTAGCCATCTTACACCTACATTTTTAAAATCTGATCAAATTTATTAATTTTTGGCAGCTTTTTGAACAATCATTGTTTTAAATTTTAACAATCTAAAAAACATCTTGGTAGAACTAAACCTTACAGTAAAACACAACTAAATAGTAAATTAACAAAAATAAATTGGAAAAGTTCCTATATAAATATAAACAAAGTAATTGGCATAAAAAAAGTAAATACTATCTTTGTTGATTTGAAGAAATAAGGAAACAAAGAGGAATCAATATCTAATGAAAATGAGAGGTAAGTGGGGCACATTATACTTTATTTGTTAACATTTCTAATTAGATTCTGACTGATTAATCAGACTTTTATATTCATGCTGTATTATTTAGTACATTTTTTAAGGGTTCCACCAAAGTTAAGGTCTGTTACTCATCTGCAATACCCACACACATTTGTAGTTTGATCACTTTTGTCTATAACGTACCTATAAGGTCTCTATCTTCCAAAAAAGTAAGTAATGGGCATCAAGGATATATTTGTATTTAAAATAGCAGATCTATCCCTTTAAAAGTCTAATCAACAATCTATTAGTATATCCATAACCATAATACACAAAAACACAACAAACTGCAGCCAAAATGTATTGGCTATTGGGGTCTTTATATCAATATTTGATATACTCGTATGTATATTACATAATATGTCAAATATGTTTGAAATTTTTAACCTTAAAACCATAAAAATACAAAAATTGCACACTTATAACGTGGTTAGAATACAGCAGCGGACTATTTTTTTAGGTTTTTGGCTCGTATATACTGCTAATATTAAAAAATAAGATACACACGACCAGTTTATAATTTTAATATTATTATCATGTATCAAAGGATATTTTTCATACAATATTCGGGAAACTTTACTAAAATGCAGTTAACAGTCTCGACGTTATCTAATCTTTCTATTATAAATTTGAACTAAGCTAAATATTAGGTCTTTACCTATGGAATTGCCATTTTTTAAAACATGTTGCTTTGAAGTGTTATACTTATCTTTGGGTTAGAATTATAAGTTCAAATAAACTTTATATTAAAGGTACGTTATTTTTTTTTCGAAATTAGGTATTTATTGGTTTCTTTGCGTTTTGTATTTTCTGTAATATCGCAGTACATATAACCATGGAAGCCAATAAAAAAAAAAACGTTTTTTCATGTAAGAGTTCCAACGTTGAAACTATGCATTTCAAAAGGCAAGCAATATCAATAACGCATACCTACGAATTTCTTCTAACAAAAGAACTCTGTGTTCTTGGTTTAATAGCTTTCGTTTTGTAAATTTTGTCTTGTAGCCGCCCTGAGAAGAAAAGTTATTCGTAAGATAAAATTCCAATGTGAAAGTGATTGAAACAAAAATAGACATTCCATTCATTAGCAGTGTTAAGTCCGTATAGATACATCATCAATATTGCATACTGCTTGAGACAACATTGTTTCCACGGTAGAACTACAAAATAATGCAAATTTTCTTAAATTTAACACAAAAATAGTGTAACATAACAGTGACTGCAGATTGGTACGTCAACACTTAAGTGCCCAGAGTCTTAGCAAAAGTTCGCGAAAAGCGTTCTTGAAGCAATGTACTCTTCCACCACAATTACGCATACTCACATTCCGCTAAGGTAACAGAAGTCTATTTGAAGGCTTCAAATGTGGAACTGATGACGCATCCGCCTCACAGCCCGGACCTTGCATCTTGCGACTTCTATTTGTTTCCAAAAATTAAACACAAACTTAGAGGCACACGTTTTACGAGCCCTGAATCGGTGGTGAATGCGTTCCATAAAGCCATTGAATAAGTCCCTAAAGAAGACTGGCCTAACTGGTTTGTACAGTGATTTCAGCGAATGCAAAAATACATTATTTGCAAAAGAATATACTTTGAAAAACTATTATAATATACATATCATTAGAATCCAGAAACTTTCAGTATGCTCTAATCCAACTAGCAAAATAGCCATAAGAATAATCCGTATTAAGAGCTTAGACCTTATAAAAGGTTTATATCTGTCTTGGCAAAGATTGTGTAAATTATAAAGGCACCTTATAAGACGTATTGTGCTAAAAGACACTTGTAAGTGTATTTGTTCTTACAAAAGCAATATCAAGATTAATGTAAGATGAAAAAGCACTTAATGAAACCATCATACAACTACTATAAGGGCAAATAATCTTACAAGGTGCGCCCAATTCCATACTTACAGACGTTTAGAAGTGTGTTATAAGAGACATTTTGCTAGTTGGGAAGTATGTAATGTAAAAATTGTCACATTAAAAAATCACCGTTTCTCTTGAAGTTAAATTAGAATAATAATCTTATTAGAATAAGGTAATTGATTAATCACAGAGTTGATTGAAATTATTAACAAGTACATTTAATGAAGTTTACTTTCAGCAGATGGCAAAAGCATTGCGTGTAAAACACATTAATAAATATTATAAAGGCGAAAGAGTATGTGATGGTGTATGTGGTATATGTATGTCTATTACTAAACAAAAGGCATAGGCATTGTGTGTAAATTACATAATTAATTTAAAGGGTAAAGTATGTCTTTAATTAAATATGTAATTCCAAAATATTTCAGTACTAGCTTCTGCCATCGGCTTCGCCTGCATGAAAGTAAAAAGTTTATCCCAAGGGACTATACTCCCAGTTTTAAAAAAATGTCTATCCTGTGTTTTATCTCAGGATGTGTTCTACTCGTGTGCTAAATCTCATCGGCATCCGTTCCACCGTTTGAGCGTGAAAGACTAACAAATATGCAGACATCACGCATACATAAAAACTTTTGCCTATGTGTGATGATAATAAATATGTGTAGGACTTAGAGAATTATGTACTCGTATGTATATGACGTTATTTGTTATTTATTTAAACTTCTTAAGTGGTACATAGGATGACTCTTAATGCACTAAGGCATTCTCTACCGGTAAAACTTTGGGTTAAAAAAAACAACACTGTGGTAGACGTTCGCGAGTTGACTGATCAAAAATATTTTTTTTTTCATCTCACTCAGTATATTTCCAGTCACTTTATTTTCTATGTAATCCTGTTTCCATAATTGTATTTTATACAGTTGTCAGTTTTGATTATTTTGAGTTAGTTGCTCGTACTTTTTGAAATTTTTAGGGTTCCGTACCTCAAAAAGAAAAAAACTGGGCAAGTGCGAGTCGGACTCGCGCTCTGAGGGTTCCGTACAAACTTACGTATGTAAACAGTTCAATTCCCGAATGGAGTCTCAAGGATTTTTCCGAGCCGCAAATTTTTTTTTTGTTGTGACCTAACAACAAATTTACAGTTTTTAGATTTATTCCTATACCTGTGCTATAACCTTGACCTTGCTTTATGCAAAATTTCAGGATTCTTGCTCCCTATGAATTTTGATTTCCTCGAAAGTGTCGAAATATACGTTTTTTGAGACATAAACGCCCGTATCTTTTTTTTTTCGTTAACTTAGAAATTTGATTTTTTCATAGCTTTAAGAGACCGCAAACTTGAGGAAATCGTTTTAATTTCAACTCGATACATTGACGTATTCCAGAGATAAAGGGTCTTGATAGACAGAAAAATAAACTTTTTTTGCGATTTGGACAAATCTTCGTAATTCAATTCGGAAATATACTTAACTGTTTTCATAGGTAAGTTTGTACGGAACCCTCAGTGCGCGAGTCTAACTCGCACTTGTTTTTTACATTCTTAGCTTAGAATATTAGCTGTCAATAGGCATTAATAAGAGGGGGCGGCAGAACACAAATGGTAACTGAAGGAAAACCGGTGGGTTTTAGTCAGTAAAAGTCTGACACTCCTTCTCGCTCCACCCAGAGCGGGAGAAGTTATTTGATGATTTGCCATCTCAAAAATGCATCAATCGTATTCAGCACCCCTAGCCAAGTTACAATCGTTTGGTTGTAACTTGGCTAGGGGGGCTGATCTACTTACTGCAAACTAAATATTTAGATCACTTTAACTGAATCAACTCTTGATTTCATTAATACGATATATTTAAATAGCACAAGGACTCAATTTCACAAAGGCCGGTTTAAAACTAAACGAATAATTTCCATATATTAGTGGTCGACATCACAGTATAGATATATGGAACAGTGCGGAAACTACCTACAAATATTCGAAACGGCACACTCACACAAACATACGCATCGACGTGACTCCTAAGCGTTTCTCGCGGTCCTGTCAGTAGCGAATGCCGCTTAGGAGTTTCGTCGATGCGTATGTTTGTGTGAGTGAGCCGTTTCGAACATTTGTAGGTAGTTTCCGTACTGTTCCATATATCTATACTGTGTCGACATGCTGGTCTTGTTTACGTTCCCATGCTCCTTGAGCCAAAAGCTTATCTTGTGTTTACGGGGTCTAGGCTCGAGTCGTGATATCGCAGCGCAAGTACCTACTCCAATTTAGCCATCGGCCACTACGTCATTCCAGTGACGTCACTCTTAGACCTCAGATAAATTAGGGGACAAGTGTCACCCAACATGACGCGCAACGCTGTCAAATTGTCCAATAATATGTCTCGCGTCATTTGAATGCTTTGTAAAATGTTGGGGGGCAAGTTGCGGGACACTGGGCAACGTTGCAGCGTCACGTAGATTGATCATTGCGTGTCATGTTCGGGAACACTTTGTCTCCTAATGTATCTGTGTTTATGGTCGTTGTCTCCGACATAATTAAAAGACTTGTTCACTGTAATTCATTTTTATTTTCTCCTTTTGAGAACCCCGGAAACTCGACAACGTTGCCAATAATTGTCATCGGCAATCAACTCCAAAAGTGTTACCTACCATAAATAACGACTAGTGTTGTCCCTCAAAAATCTGAGGTTTTAATTTTGTAAAGAGAGCACAGCGATCTCCAACACTATCTAGCAGATAATGTGGGATTGCAAACAGAAAGTGATTCATTGAATCATTTTATCACTTTGTTGTTGGTTTAACAATCACAAATCATTTAAACTCAATACCTACATTCACTTTGATGACTATTGGGGTTGTTGACTTATTTAAGATAAGATAAATACGAACGAATTGTATCACACATTATGTTTGGAAGAAAAAAACGTGTTGCGCCGACCCCAAATAAAACGGGACAAGGGCAGGAAGATGATGATGATGACGTGAGATTTTTTTTTAACGTCGCGTCACCCCACAGTTTGTAAATAAACTTTTTTGATTGACTTCATAGTGAGGAGTAAGTATCCTTTAGTCTTAGAAAAAAGTCACTTTGGAAATGCGTAAAAAAATTAACAATATTTTTATATATACGCGTTAATTTACAAAATCAGATACTGAAGATATGGGAAAATTACTTTTTGAATATAACATTATTCAAATGTCGTCTTTCACTAATTTGGTACTCTTCAAAGTGATCTCTAAAATTCATGAAGACGCGCCTCAGAAGTTGAGTAGTAGGAATATTGTTGATTTCTTGTTCAATGTGTTCCTTCAATGTTTTACTTAGAGACTCGGACGGAACGTAATGAGTGCCTTATCTGTTTTAAGTGTTGCGGATAATAATCATTTTGTTTTATTCTTTTCTGCCTTATGGGTTGACTAGACGGTTGCAAACTAGCGTTCCAACCAAGGTGACCTTGGTTTATGTGTTTGGTTTGTGTTGCGGCTACATGGATGTAAACCACGCGTCAACACGTTCGGTGGTTAGGAAAACGCGCCTCCCAACCAAGGGCGTTGAAGGTCATGGTTTACAACTGCTATCTACACGGATTGAAACTGGCAAGGTCACCTTGGTTGGGACGTTGGTTTGCAACCATCTGGTCACCCCTTTACTCATGCTTCAAACACATGTTGAATGCTGTGTTGCCAGCAAAATGTTTTTTTTTTTACTACGGAAATTGAGGCTTAGTTCGTATTTAAACATAATCAGCAGAACAGTATTTAAATATAACCGTTTACTCATGATGTTGGCTGTTACTTCTCCCGCTGTTGGGCGGTACGCGAGTGCATGTCAGACTTTTAATGACTAAAATCCACTCCTGTTCCTTCCTTGCCTAAGTTCCGGGGCTCCGGGGTTCTCTTTCGTACAACCCATGGCCCAGTAGGCTTCGACCCTGCTGGGCAAGGGGTAAGTTATGAAAGGAGAATAAAGTGATAATTATAAAGTGTGTGGGAAGCTTATTCTTCAAGCGGCCAACCGTCGGCTTAAACTGTTTGGTTGTGTTCCATTTAGACGTATCGAACCCTAAAAAACAAATTTAGTGTTTAAATTGGGTTTTGTAAAAATACATCTTCGTTTAACTGCAGAGTATAAAGACTCCCAATCGTTTGGACTACAAGTGGTATAGAAACCTTTTCAAGTTGAAATCTCCCCCTAATGATACAGTCTTTAGACGTGAGAGGCATTGAACACGAGCGTTTGACTTAATGCGACTATTATGCCTTCATACATAATATAATACATATAATACCAGCGAATATACATATACAACAAATATAGTGCACCCAATATTGCCGCCGTATTTTTACATTTACTTAAATACATCATAATTTCAAGAAGTATTTATTGCGCGGAATCCTTTTCTATAATACAAGTAGCCTAAGTTAGTTACTCCTTATAACATCAAGTATTTCTTAGTAAAAGTCTGGTTAAAATCAGTCAAGTTGTTTCGGAGATTACCTGAAACAAGCAGGCCGACAGACTATTTAAAACTGGGCTTGTGCGAGTCGGACTCGAGCACTGAGGGTTCCGTGTAAACTTACCTATGAAAACAGTTCAATTCCCGAATTGGGTTGCGAAGATTTTTCCGAATAACAAAAAAAAAAATTATGTGTGACATAACTACAAATTTACAGTTCTCAGATTTTTCTCTGTACTTGTGCTATGTGATCTTGCTTCATGACAAATTTCAAGATTCAGAAGCACCCTATGAATTTTGATTCCCTTGAGAGCGTCGAAATGTACGTTTTTTGCAACATAAACGGCCGTATCTTTTTTGTTCGTTAACTCAGAAGTTTGATTTTTTCACAGTTTCAAGGAACCGCAGACTTGAGTACATAGCTTAAATTTCAACTTGATACCTCCGCGTTCTCGAGATACGTTCTGACTGCTTACCGTCAGGTGGGATCGCAGTCAAGAACTAGTTTATATCAATAAAAAAAAATAGATGTATAGATTCAAGAATTTGTTAAAGAATACCTTAACATCTATAATACACTAATACATTTCTGCTACATTATAAATATGTACACAATGCTTTTAGCAGCGGGACGCCCGAATGGAATTTAACCCGCGTGAATTAAACCCCATTACAAATGTGTTTATCCAAGATTCTAAGCTATCCTGCTAACAAATATCATTAAAATCCTTTTAGCCGTATGAGCGTGAAGTAGTAATAGACATAATTCTTATATACAGACACATATATACAAACTTTCGTTTTTTACAGTGATATAATTCAGTGCTCCTTCAATAAATCAAATAAAGCCTGTGACTAGTGTCAGCGTAGTGCAGGACTCAACAGGAACCAATGAAATAATTTCTAAGCTAATGGAACCATATAAAGCCTTTGAAGGACACAGAACTAAACAGACACGCCAATGCTAAAAAGTAATGCTTCACTGGGATCGTCTCAAGCCTTTGATGCAATCAGCAAAAACAAATATAGTGTCTTTCCCACTCGATTTCGTACTGTAATTAATAGAAAACTTTAAACACAGTTTCTGTCGCAGTGGTTAATAATACGGTGAAGAGAAGGTATATTAGTGGACACATGGAATATGAAAGTCTGCCACTTATTGCTACGGAATAGAGCCGCTGTCAATGTCAATTTGTTACCCTAGACGTGCGGTCAACTGTACATCCGTACATACGATAGCGGCTCGTAGGATTTGTCTACGCTGGTGGAGCTGAGCATGAGCGGAACACTAGTCGAATTCAAATTTATTTATTTAAACTTCATGTACAGTGGTGGTACATAGGCGGACTTAATGCCACAAGGCATTCTCTACCAGTCAACCATTAGGTTAAAAAAGACAACACTGTGGTAGGCGTGCACAATAAATAAATAACAGATATTTGAAATAGAATGTAGTATCGTTAAATTAAGTGGCTTATTACTCGTATAATAAATACGTAAATATGCTAATATAATAAACTAATAAATACGATGAAATATATGAAATCATTGTAATTAGGAGAACTTAAATTATAACAATTATGACGAAGACCGAACTAAGGTTGAGAGGACTTCAAGTAGTAGTTCCGAATTTTACGCTTGAAGGAAAATTTACAGAGCACATTCCAGAGTTTTATGGTAGAGACAGATTAGTGTAGTGTCGCTCGTGCTCGGCTCCTCTAGAGTCGGTCCACACTACATGAATTTGAGCTCGGCTCGTGCTCATCTCCTCTAGCGTAGACCCACCTTTATGTATTGGACTCGTCGTACTTTCTGAACTGACAAAAAATATGTGACTGTGAAAACCTACACTTATTTTAAAATTGTCTACTTAAATGGACCCAAAAATATAGGCAGCAAAAGAGAGAGAGCCCGCCCGCCTTTGACCTGGTGGTATATTATAAAATTGAGTTGGTCTGGTTTTTCTTTCTTTCTCAATTTTACGAGAATTTTCTCCGATTGGCCCGCTCCAAGGTCTTAACCAATCAGAAAGCCAAACGCGGTAAACATTTCGATCGCGATAACGTAAAAAGAACTCACACTTAGCGCTAAGAACTATTTGTCCTGGCGCAGAATTGTGAGGAGACCCAACCCCAGAAAATGGAAGTAGAAATGGACAAAGAAAAAGAAAATAATATAGGAAGTCTATAACGTAAATACATTATTCTACTACTGCTACTTATGGGCTTAAATGTCCATAAGTAGCATATAAGAAAATTCGTATGCACTACATGTGTACGTCCTTTACGCTTCTGTACAGAAAACACATACGTGCATTAGACCGTTTTCACCTTAAGTGCTTCCTTCATTTTGAACATCAAATGATTCAACCGTGTTAGGAACTCGGATGTTGGACGTAGGCCTAATGTCTGCGGTATTGAGACCTATCTAATGTGTCTTCCGCTACGCTGGTCTGGACACATTGAAAGGATGTCTGACGAGAGGATAGCGGATTATCTTTTTTGAACTCAAGGACGGCAAGCAGGAACAATGCACACAGTTCTTCAGGAAAAGACATATGATGAAATGTGATGTACATATACCCCTTTCGTTGAGAGAAGGCAGCAAAGTATAGACCTGGTTGGAGACGTTAAGTAAAACAGAATCTCTATTCTTTTGAAGACCAGGCGAGAGATCATCAGAAATAAGCCAATATCCAATACCTTTACAAAATGGTGTTTTAACGTGTCCGCACTGTGCACTCACCTTCACAGCAAAGATAGGATGTATTAACCATATTAGAGCTCATGATCGCAACTCATAGTTGCACAGATAACAGAAATTAGTCACCGGAGCCGAAACCGGCAAGGGATATATACACACATCCAAAGTATATTATAAGATTATAGGGGTGTCTGTGCTGGTAGCGACGAAATTATATACCTACGGGCCTGCCTACCTTCGGGCTGTAAGGTGTGTGAACCATGCACCTGCGGTTCTATGGTGGAGGCCGATGGCAATCACGCACTGAGCTGTCGGTTTTAGCAGGTCTGATGGTAAGAGGCCGAATGGGTTGACTTTGGTGCCATGGAAAACATGAGTAACGGGAAGTGCCTGATCGGCGACGCAACTGGCGTCAGCACTGTTGCCGCCAATCACCTGAGTTGCACTATGCACACTGCCTTTGCCGCCGCTGAAGACGCTTGCTCTAAAAAAGGCTCAAATACGCTTCCTTAGAGCAGTTTTACCATTATGTGCCGGTAGCTGTGGAGATTCTGGGCAGTTGGAGTAGGGAGACAAAGTGTTGTGGGGGATTTGGGCCCTAGTCTCGGGGAGGCAACGGGTGACTCTCGGTCTAGGTCGTTCTTGGCCCCCACCGACTGTGTCCCCACGTTGTCGTCGTGGTGGGGCTTGCGTGTCTCAATGATCTTGGGGCTTTGCCGGTAGAGTTACTCATGCCGGAAAGGTCCAAGTGAGAGACCAGACCAAGAGGGACACCAGGAGGGGTCGCTCCTGATCGATCGACAGTCGTCGACTGGCATGGATGCGACTATGCCGCAGCGGTGCAGGCGCCCAATGCGGCTTGCGTATCTCTCCTACAGGGAAATCCCTCTAGGAGAGAACTTTCGACGGGTTCGCTGAGTCGGGTTAGCCGGACAGCGAACGGAGGCATGTCTAATGCCGCCGTCGGGGGCTTGGCTTAACCGCCTGGCCCAGAGGAAGATAAAAAACCACCTAATCCCAAGTTTAGAGGCGTGGCGAGGGGATGAATGGCTGGAGGGAGTCCAGTCTTTAGCGCCTCCCCTGTAGAGCACCTGCCGCACTCTACAGTATATAGGCTTACCTAGGCAAAAGGGCTCTGCCTAGGTGGACATATACATCCCTACTACTCGTGGGAACTATATGGACCATAATAATAAATCAAAAACACAAAACGAGGATGTGCCAATCTTATTGGCGGAGGTTCCGCTTGCTGGTGACGGCAACAAGAGCCGAGGAGGCTCCCGATCCTCGAAAGAGGATCCGACAATTATATCCGACCAGGACTCGCGCGGTCGCTCCAAATTTTGGAGAAAGCGACCGCACGATGAAGTTTTCTCGGACCGAGCGGGGTCGGTGGGTCTCTCCTCAAGCGAGGAGAACCTGCCGGCTGCTAAGGTGACGACGGCGAGGAGGGGAAGAGGTCGTGCGACACCTTTCGGAGCACCCAGTTCGGTGGCGGTGCGTGACTCCCGGGGTCGCTTTTTAAAGCGGCCGGATACGCCGGGATTAGGCGGGGAGAGCGACCCCGGGGTCTCATCCGGGGTCTCAATCGAGGAGCTGGGAGGAGTAACCGCTTCTCTTGTGGGCACGAGGGCAGAGGCTAACGCCGCAAAGCGTGCCCAGAGCAAAGCGGTTGCGGCCGATGAGGTCGCCGAAATGGCCCGTCAGGCCCGGGAGCGGCGTGCTGCCCAGGCGGCTGCAGGCTCGAGCCCCACGGCGGAGGCCCTGAACCGCCAGGTGCTGGACGGTGTGGACGTTGTCCTGAAGGTTGCAACTAAGTCTGGCAACCTGAAGGGCTCGTTCACCCGTGCCCTTAAGGAGGCAGCAGACGGAATCAGGGAGGCGGTGGAGATCCTTCTCGATCGTACGACCTCGGAGGAGACGGCGAAGCTGTGGGAGGAGAATAGCCGTCTCCGATCCGAACTGGAGGATCTCAAACGAGAGTTTGCTGCTCAGAGGCAGCGGCAGGAAGCTCCCGCCGCCAACGGCCCCCCTCCTGCTGCACCCTCGTCAGCCCCAACAACTACGCCACCGCCTGCACTTGCGATGTCGGACCACGACATCGAAAGGGTGGCCCGCATCTGCATGATGCAGTGCGGTGGCATGGTGTCTGCCCGATTAGAGGCTCTGGAGTCGCGACTCCTTCCGGCCGAAACCCTCCGGCCGCCGCTTGCGGCAGATGAGCGGAGGAAGGAGGAGTCCGCAAACAGGAAGCGCGTGCAGGTGGGCAAGAAGCCTGCAAAGGGGGCCAAAAAGCCCGCGGAGGGGATCCAGAAGCCCGCGGCGGATGCGATCGCACCCCCTCCCCAACCAACCGCGCTCCCGGCTACCGCACCCCCGATCCAGGAGACCTGGACGACGGTAGTCAAAAGGAAGCGCAAGAAGAGGGCGGCGCAGCAGGCACCAGCTGACCCAGCACCCGTCGGCTCAGTGCCAAATAAGAAGTCAAGGTCGAGACCCCCACGCTCCGAGGCTGTAATAATTACCCTGCAGCCAGAAGCCTCAACCAGAGGTGTGACCTTTAAGTCGGTCCTGGCGGAGGTAAAAACGAAGCTGAACTTCGGTGACTTTGCCTCCCCGACCGGCTTTGGTTTTAGAACAGCGGCCACGGGAGCCAAAATCTTTGAGGTGGCGGGTGCTGCAAGGCAGGAGAGGGCGGACATTCTGGCCGCCAAACTAAGGGAAGTCCTCAAACCGGAGGATGTCCGGGTGTCCAGACCCACAAAAACGGCAGAATTGCGCGTGAGTGGGCTGGATGACTCTGTGACCCCGGAAGAAATAGTAGCGGCCATTGCCCGAAGTGGTGGGTGTCCGCCCGAGAGCGTGCAGGCGGGTGAGATTCGCTGCAGTGCGGCCGGGCTGGGCACAGTTTGGGTGCGGTGCCCGGTTGCGGCCGCAAACAGGGTCGCGGATGGCAGAAGGTTGCTGGTTGGCTGGGTGTCAGCGAGTGTAAAGCTCCTGCCACCCAGGGTCATGCGGTGCTACCGCTGCCTGGACAAAGGGCATGTCCGAGTACAATGCACTGCAGACGTTGACCGCGGCGACCTCTGCTATCGCTGCGGCCAACCCGGCCACAAGTCGGCCCAGTGCTCCGCGACACCAAACTGCAGCCTTTGTGCAGCTGCCGGGAAGCCTGCGGAGCACAGACTTGGTGGAAAAGCCTGCAAGGCCCCCAAGAAAGGCAGGAAGAACAGAGTTGTCGGAGGACCTGCGCCCCTCCCACAGCCCGGCAGCCAAGCAGCTGACTCCCGACCCAGGGATGGAGGAGATGCCGGAGAAATGGAATGCCAGTGATGGCACAATTCCATTTCCTCCAGGCGAATATCAACCACTCCTCCAGAGCTCAGGATCTTTTGCTCCAGAGCATGGCGGAGTGGTCGATCAACGTGGCTGTGGCCGCTGAGCCGTATTTTGTACCCCCCCGTGATAACTGGGCAGGGGACCTGGACGGTTTGGTGGCCATCATTGGCGGGACTCTTGGCAGTCCCTCCCGAGGACGCGGCTGGGTGGCCGCTCTCGCGGGGGGAATCACCATCATTGGGGCATATTTCTCGCCCAACAAGAGTCTCGCCGACTTCGAGAGGTTCCTTGTCGAGCTGGGTGCCGTCGTGGGCCGGTCCCACCCTCACCCGGTGCTGTTGCTCGGGGATCTCAACGCCAAGTCTGCGGCGTGGGGATCCCCAGTCACCGATCCTAAGGGCGAGGTGTTGGAGGAGTGGGCGGTTGCGACCGGCCTGACCGTTCTGAATCGGGGCTCGGAGTACACGTGCGTGCGGCAGCGGGGTGGGTCTGTAGTGGACGTCTCGTTCGCTAGCCCCGCTGTTGCGCGCCGTGTCCATGACTGGCGAGTCGCCGTGGAGGTGGAGACGTTGTCAGATCATCGGTACATCCGTTTCAGCGTCTCCACCCAGACCACGGGCGGTGGCCGACCGTCGACCCTGCAAAGGGACGGTCCTCGCTGGTCGATTAAACAGATCGACAGGGAGCTTCTCGAGGAAGCCGCAATCATCCAGGCCTGGGTCCGGGAGTCAATGACGAACGAAGCCGTCGACGTCGAAGAGGAGGCGCAGTGGTTCCGCGGGGCGATGACGCAAATTTGCGACGCGTCCATGCCTCGTATCCGCACTCAACCCACAAGGCGCCGGTTGTACTGGTGGACCGCCGAAATCGCGCAGATGCGCAGGACCTGCGTGGAAGTCAGGCGCCGGTACACCCGATACCGGAGGAGACGTCGTCGGGTTCCGGAAGAAGAGGCCGCGCGGTATGAGGTGTACCGCGCGGCGAAGAAGGCTCTGTGGCTGGCCATCGGCGAGTCGAAGACTCGATCCTGGGAGGAGATGCTTGCGACCTTAGATGCAAATCCATGGGGGCGTCCTTATCGTACGGTCCGAGGGAAACTTCGTGCCTGGGCGCCCCCACTCACTGAGAGCCTCGAGCCTCAGTTGCTGGAGGTAGTGGTCGCAGCTCTCTTCCCTGCTAGGGAGGAGCACACACCGCCGCCGATGGCTTTGCCCACAGACACAGAGTCGGAGGATGAGGAGGTCCCCGAGGTGACACAACCAGAGTTGAGGGCGGCCGTGATGCGGCTCCGGGCCAAAACCGTTGCCCCGGGACCGGATGGAGTTCCCGGCCGCGCGCTTGTCCTCGCTCTGAAGGAGCTGGGGCCCCAATTGAGAGGACTCTACTCAGCTTGCCTTGAGCAGGGCCACTTCCCCACTCAGTGGAAGACAGGTCGTCTGGTCCTGCTCAGGAAGGCGGGGCGCCCAGTAGACTCGCCGTCCGCATACCGGCCCATAGTGCTGCTTGACGAGGTGGGTAAGCTTTTCGAGCGGATTATTGCTGCCCGCCTCGACGGTCACTTGTACAGAGAGGGGCCGGATCTGGACGACAGTCAGTTCGGTTTTCGGCATGGGCGCTCCACTATCGACGCCATAATGCGGGTGAGAGTCCTGGCGGAGGAAGCGGTTTCCCGGGGCGGGGTGATGGTGGCGGTGTCCTTGGACATCTCCAACGCCTTTAACGCCCTGCCCTGGAGCTGTATCCGGGAGGCGCTAAGGTACCATAGGGTGCCCCGCTACCTCCGCCACATCATTGGGGCTTATTTGTCAGAGAGGTGTGTCACCTACAGGGGACGCGACGACGGCGAGGGCCGTCGTGATATGTCGTGCGGTGTTCCACAGGGCTCGGTCCTGGGGCCACCCCTGTGGAACATCGGTTACGATTGGGTGCTGAGGGGCGAGCTCCAACCGGGTGTGGACCTGACGTGTTACGCAGACGACACGCTGGTCACGGCCCGGGGGAGCTCGTACAGGGAGGCAGCGTTGCTGGCGACGGCAGCGGTTTCACGGGTGGTGAGCCGCATACGACGCCTGGGACTGGAGGTGGCTCTCAACAAGTCGGAGGCTATGGTCTTTCATGGCCCCCGACGGGCGCCGCCACCGGGATCACACATCGTGGTCGGGGGGGTCCAAATCGCTGTCGAGTCCACCATGAAGTACCTAGGATTGGTGCTCGACAGCCGGTGGGACTTTGGCCCTCACTTTCGGCGGCTGACGCCCAAGTTGATGGGCGCAGCAGGCGCGCTCGCAACGCTGCTTCCCAATTTAGGGGGCCCGAGCACTGCCTGTAGGCGGCTATACTTGGGGATCGTGCGATCCATGGCCCTGTATGGAGCCCCGGTATGGGCTTCTGACCTGACGGCCGGCAGCATCGCAATCCTGCGAAGACCGCAGAGGGCGATGGCCGTCAGGGCTATCAGGGGGTATCGCACGATCTCCTACGAGGCGGGTTGTGCACTGGCCGGATCTCCGCCCTGGGAACTGCAGGCGAGAGTCCTCGCCTCACTGTACCGGTGGCGCGAGGAGATGAGGACGCGGGGTGGTGAACCGATGCAGCGCGAGATCGAGCTGCGTCGGTCTCAGCTCCGCGAGGTCATGGTGGCGGAATGGCGGGACAGGCTTCTGCGCCCTACCGCCGGCCTCGCCACCGTCGATGCGATCCGACCAGTGCTCGACGAATGGCTCGGGAGGAAACACGGCTCCCTGTCGTTTAGGGCGACGCAGGTGCTCTCGGGGCATGGCTGCTTCGGGAAGTACTTGTGTCGCATAAACAGGGAGCCGGACGCTCGGTGCCATCACTGCACCGACTGTCGGGAGGACACGGCGCAACACACACTGGCAGAGTGTGCCGCATGGGAGGAGCAGCGCCGTGCCCTTGTATCTGAAGTGGGCCCCGACCTGTCGCTGCCGGCCGTCGTTCGTTCGATGGTCGGGGGCGCCGAGTCGTGGGATGCGGTGATCTCCTTCTGTGAAGCCGTAATTTTGCAGAAGGAGGCTGCGGAGAGGGAGAGAGAGGCCTTGGCCACTCTTCCGTGCCGCAGCAGGCGAACCGGGCGTCGGCGGAGGGCAGACAACGCCCTCTTCCAACCCCCATAAAGAGGTCCGGAGAGACGGCGGACTCGGGGTCGTCCGCCGTCCCCCCATCCAGCAAGACCCGAGGCGGCAGCGCGTTGTGTTCCACGCGCGCCCCTATTGGACGTCGCGGGGGGAGGACACCTCACACTCCCCCCGGCTTGAGGTGGCCCGCGTAGGCGGGCCGGCACTAGCCGGGGATCATGGATGGCGTATCAGCTCCCACGATCCCCGGTCCAAGTGTGGGAGGGAACACCGAGGTGGTTTTTAGTCAGTAAGAGTCTGACAGACCCCTTCGTCTGCCCCAGGCGAAGGACATCCATGAGGATTTTCCACCCCGGCAACAAAAAAAAAAAAAAAAAAAAGGTCGTTCTTGGCGCAAAGTATGACCATCGCTGTTCAGCGAGGCAATGCGGCGAGTGTTACGGGCACCTTTGCACCGGGAACGATCAGGGGCGGGTTATTTATTGATGTTTGATATTTTATTTATTTGCCTAATTGTAAAATCATAATTTACGACATTATATTTTGTATATTACGATGAAATGATTTAATTTTAATTAATTAAATATGTTAATAATATAAGAGTAACAGAGAAGTTGATTTGTAAAGTAAATAATAACGTTATCCAAACACGGAATATTTATTTAGGACGTTTATTTGTAGCATTAAGGTTTTCACAAAGACAACTACATCACCTTTTCTCAGGAAGGACGAAGGCGGCGAGAACTTCTAACCAATATAATAAAAAACTTTTTACAAAAAAATACAACCGACTTCAAAGTAAAAAAAACACTGAAAAGTGCAAAATAACTTTAATTTCGGAAGTCGGTGTTTTATAATAGTTTTGTCTCTTCGTTATTTAACACCGACTTCCGAAATTAAAGTTATTTTGCACTTTTCAGAGTTTTTTTTTTACTTTGAAGTCGGTTGTATTTTTTTTGTTGCCAAACTTAAATACCTTATAGCCAGAGTGCATCTCATGACAATTCTAATAATCCCAAACACGGTTAGATTACATTAATTTATTATAGAGTTCCGGTGCCTAACTTCAGGCTTCATCATCAGATCATAA
Source organism: Mythimna impura (assembly GCA_905147345.3). Lineage (NCBI taxonomy): Eukaryota > Metazoa > Arthropoda > Insecta > Lepidoptera > Noctuidae > Mythimna > Mythimna impura. Next base: position 16,459,208 of record LR990353.1, on the reverse strand, counting down.
CAATATTTCTATGGGACCAACTCGGAACCATAACCTTTCAACCAAAAAAAAAAAAATATTTTTAAAATCGGTCCAAAATTGACCGAGAAATCGGTGAACATACATAAAAAAAATACATTCAGCCGAACATAGAACCTCTTCCTTTTTGAAGTCGGTTAAAAAAAGGGATATTACTTGTATGTGGCAGTTGCGTCCCAAGTAATTGTTCCAGTGGTGACGCTATACATATACACTTGTGTACTTATTATGTATTGGGCTATTTTCAGTACAGTGCTAACCGAAGCTAAATAAAGTATAAGATTGTTACGAAGGTCGGTTGGTGTAATTTCCTGTGAATTGCTCTGTCACGAACATAATGTTTAGACAAAACATTGACATCTCGTGTATGTGCTAATAAAATACTATAAATAGACAGCGAAAGGAGGATATAGAGCGGTTATGTGCAACAAAGTAGGTGGAAATACAATAATGACTTCGTACTTTGCTTTCTGAGAAGTTTTTCTAAGAAATGTCTTTGTGACATACGGAAAAGCGAAACAAAGCTAAGTGTATAAAGCTCGTACATACTATGAAAATTTGTTAGTGTGTTTGTATGTTTGTTACTTCTTCACGCTCGAACGGTTGAACAGATTTGGATCATTTTTAGCACACGGGTAGACCATGTCCTGGAATAGCGCATTGGGTATTTTTTATCCCAGGCGTATCTAGGGATAATTTTCTATTTTCACGCGATGAAGTCGCTGGCAGCAGCTTGTATTATTATAAAGGCGAAGATCTGTAAGAACCGGGCCACACGATGCGTTGCGGCGCCGCACCGCAAATATTTCGACGAATCGGCGGGCACACAAGCGACGTCGCCCCGCTCGTACGGCCCGCTGATTCGTCGAAATATTTGCGATGCGGCGCCGCAACGCATCGTGTGGCCTGGCCCTGAGTGTTTGTTACTTACTCCTTCACGCTTAGATGACTGTAAATTTAGAATGAAATTTGATTCAAGAAGATTTTATATCCTGGATCCACGCGGGCGAAGCCGCTGACAGACGCTAGTTCTCTATAAGAATAGAATAAGCATTTCTATGCGAAAATGGAGCAGTAACTTCCTGGAATCAAAAATAATGATGTAAGTAGACACTAAAAGTAACCATAAGTTACCATAATTAATCTGGAACGATCCTGCTTCAGGGACACAGGCTTCCTATCTAGGGAGATATCACCAAAATTTGAAATCCGCACTGTGCCAACGTAGTAGCACAGTGCGGATTTCAAATTTTAGTTTTTATGACAGTTCAATTAAAGGACGATTATTCTTGTTAATTACCAAAAGTTTATCCTTCGTCAAATCAAAGAAGCGTGATGGCTTGGTCATTCAGATTTGCTTGAAGTGTTGTATAATTATGTTTTCATAAGAAGCCTAAAAATAATCACTGACTCCTAAGTCTACAGGACCTAATTATTTTAAGCCTTTGTCTTGAGCTAAGAATTTTGTGACGGAAGGCTTATGGTAAAACAAATAATTATTAAAAAATATAATTATAATTTATGGAGTTTCTTGCACGTTCTTCTTCATAGAGATCTACGCTTTAGAATGAGCAATTAGCCTCATTTTTCTGACCGAACAACTATTTGACTATTCAAAAGTGCCTGTAAATGGTTTATTTGAAATTAATGCTTTGATTTGATGCTCTAATAATCTAATGCAAATTCATTTTGGGTCGGTGTAACATATTATCTTCTTCCGTCCATCAAATTCAAATTACATTGACGAAGGGCACAGTACTAATTAAATTACATTACAGGATTGCAAAGGTTGCAAATCAATCTAACCTGAAAGGCAAGGCAATATCGATGAAAGATAGCTTTTCAATTAGCTAAGTAGTCTAGTGTCACCTCTGCCATTTTAAAATAGAAAATACGTAGGTAGGTATAGAGCTGAGGGATGGTCCGAAAGAGTTACCGCGGCTCTGGAACACAAAGGGCAATTGATGGAACACAGGTGAATAGTAAAAGTGTGAACTTCTTGTCGCTCCACCCTAAAAAAGGTATGTTGGGATGGAAGAGGAAGGGAAGACAGTAAATGGTTGAATACACAATTGTTGAAGAGTAACCATGGAGCTTTTTTGGCCGTTCTTCTCCATAGGAAGTATTTGGAAACGTGCGCTAGCTTCTGACGTTTTACAAGTGTCCATGTAGGGAAATAAATAACTTTCGAGTTTGAGTTGAGACTTGGCAGAAAGTCGATGGTTAAACTAGTAATATTAGTGATTACTGTCAGGTGTTTGATATATGTATCTGCGCGATGAGTGCGAGTTGTTTTTAAGTTAACGCGATCGAAACGTTTACCGCGCATCGGAGCACGTCGAACGTCATAAACATGTCGACCGAAACGTTTATCACGCATCGGAGCACGTCGAACGTCATAAACATGTCGATCGAAACGTTTACCGCGCATCGGAGCACGTCGAACGTCATAAACATGTCGATCGAAACGTTTACCGCGTATCGGAGCACGTCGAACGTCATAACAGGTCCATCTAAATGTTTACCACGTACTTAGGTACGTCAAAAGCATTTATTTGAAATAAATGCTTTTGAATCTTTGAATCTTGAATCTTTGAGTGTCTGGTCTTCGTCTTAGATAAACTAATTTGAAAAAAAAAAAAACAACAGACTTCCAAATTATAAAATTTGGATCTCGTTTAGAAATAGTAAGAAATATTGTTTTTTTGGTTACTTTTTCTAGAGTATGTAGGTACTATCCGTACTATACCATTTTGAAATCTTGGTTAGTTGCGTTAATTTCATACCTACGATGAGTGAAAGTGGATTGAAAGTAAAAAATCTTTCCAAAGGAGAGGTCAAAAATGGGCTATTATTCCGAAGAAATTTGAACACCAATGTGTTATACCTTATAAGAAAGCTCATTTATTGCGCTACTCGATCATGACTAAATATGAATTTTTCAGTCCTCCGTTTTTTTAAAAAGCTGAAAAATGTTTTAGTAAAAACAAAACGCTCATTTTTTCGATTATTCGTTCCTACGCCATATAATTATTTAAAATGTAGCTAAAATTGCCGTATCTATTAAATACCTTAAGTTTTATTAAGATTTCAACTGCCGTTTTATGAAATAAAGACAAAACAAAAGTATTATCATGCTAATGCAATATCAAAACGTGTCGAAAGAAGATCAAATCCATAAATGTCAGATTGACAATTTGTCAACTTGACGTTTGACGTTGAAATAAACACACACAGATACATTATACGTCATTGAGATACACACACACTGATACAAAGTTATACTTTCAAGACAATTATCACAGAGTTGCTAACCCTATAAAATTGGGCACGCCACAATTATGGCGGTAAGTCCCCTCTTTGAGGCGTGGTTGGAAAGACCTCACGGCGTCCTCACCTTCCGCATGACGCAGGTTCTCACCGAACACGGTAAGTTCGGGAAGTTCCTGCACCGGATTCGTGCGGAAGCGACGCCCGGGTGTCGCCACTGTGTGGACCGCCCGGAGGACACGGTGGAGCACACGGTGGAGGTGTGCCCCGCTTGGGCAGAGCAACGCCGTGTCCTCGTGGGGGCGATCGGCGGCGGCGATCTCTCGCGCCGGGCCTTGGTACAGGCCATGGTCCGGAGCGAGGAGGAGTGGCAGGCGGTCGCCTCCTTCTGCGAAGCAGTAATGCTAGCAAAGGAGGCGGCCGATCGCGTGAGGCAACGGTCCTCACGCCCCAACCGCCGCCGGGATTCCGATCCCGATTTCCGGCCACCGTAGGCGAGGGCTTGCGGACGGCGAGCAATGGGTGGCTCGCCGTCCGATCGTCCGGTAACCGTCCGGACCGAGCCCAAGTCGTCGACGGCGCGTATTGTTCCACGCGCGCCTCAGGGAGATGTCAGCAAATCGTAGGGGCCCAACAGGGTCGAAGCCTACTGGGGCCACGGGTAGTGTGAAAGCGAAACCCGGGGCCCTGGGATGAAGGCAAAGAAGGAACAGGAGTGGGTTTTTAGTCAGTAAAAGTCTGACACTACTTTCCGCTCCGCCCAAGAGCGGGATTTGTCATAAGATGATTTTCCCACCTAAAAAAAAAAAAAAACCCTATAAAATAATTTATAGAGATACAAGTTTTAAATCTTTTCCACATTACTTAAAAAAAAAACGGAGGACTGAAAAATGTTATTTGAAGCTCAAAAAAATCAAGATAATTACGCTCTTTCATCCTGTATAAGTCAGATTGCTGTTCAATTTTTTGATTATTTTTAGCCCAAGCTCCATACATTTTTTGAACGTCTCCTTTGTAGAAAAAATAGTAGATGGGTACATATTATTATTTTATAATAATAATAAAAAATGTAAATCACTTCAGGTATTCTTGGTTTTGTAATGGTTGTAGTGGATAGTAAAGCTAGTTAGGTTGCAAGTGCAAAAAAAAACTCGGAAATATTCAAAAAAACGTGGTAAGTTGTCAAAAAATAAAAGGCCCGTTTTGACATTTGTATTTTTACTACCTAGCGGCTTGTCCGATGTAGTGTAGCTACTATTAAAATAGCTAAAATAGCTACTACTACACCGGACCCTTAATTATTATTTTATTGTTTCTTTCAGTTTCGTTCCAAGTTACATTCTAGGGTCTTTCTAAAATGTCAAACCGAGCCTTTTATTTTTGAACGAGTTTAGTCATCTTAATTTTTGAAGCTTTTAATTTTTTTTTTGTAATTTATAATAAAACACATTTCTTTCTTCAAAAAGACATGCTGCATCGACCTGAAATAAATTCGGATAAGACAGAAAGGTGATTGGTCTACTAATGAATACAACGTTTGTGAATATAGCGACCGTGTACATCGCTTACTATGCATGAAGCAACGAAAAACATGATGCACATGGTTTGATCGAGAATTTCTCGTTAACCAACGAGAGCGTATTGAATTATGCTGTGTAACTATGGTCAAAGAGTTATTATTTAATTAACTCTAATTGAATTGGTGCAACGTATCGAGAGCGAATGACGTATCCACATTACACAGGCACATATACATGCTGATCTAGTATTTAATAACCATACATTGTTCACATGGTATCGTTAAGTAGATTACAAATATATCTGCTCATAATACTTTTACACCTTCGAATATTTACAAAATAATATTAATTGAACGTGTAAATTGTATTACATAGGTGGTCTGAAAAGTTTCCGAACTAACGAAGATACGAGACATTTTTTCTTACAATTTATTTATCTTTTTCTACATTGTCTCCTTGTAAATCTACACACACATTCTTCAACAATCTTCTCCCAGCGATGCCCTCATCTCTCTAATCCGTTCAAATATTAGTTGGCGTTTTCTCTGCAAAATCCATCGCATTTTACGAAAACGTCTATCCTTCGAGCGCCGAGCCGGGCCTTGGTACAAGCCATGGTCCAGGGCGAGGAGGAGTGGTCACCTCCTTCTGCGAAGCAGTAATGCTAGCAAAGGAGGAGGCCGTACGTGCACGTGCGAGGCAATGGCCTTCGCGCCCCAGCCGCCGAGATTCCGATCCCGATTTCCGGCCACCGTAGGCGCGGGCTCGAGGATGGCGAGTAATGGGTAGCTCGCCGGCCGACCATCCGGTAACCGTCCGGACCGAGCCCTAGTGGTCGACGGCGCGTAGTGTTCCTGACTCGGCCCTGGTATGAAAGGCAACGAAGGAACAGGAGTGGGTTTTTAGTCAGTAAAAGTCTGACACTATCTCTCTCTCCGCCCAAAAAAGGAAAAAAAAATCCTCCGAGCGCAATTATTTGATGAGGGATCAAAAAGATGTCGCTTGGGGCTAGATTTGGTGAGTAAGGCGGATGATCAAGCAGTTCAAACCGTAATTCGTAGATTTTCGCCGTGGCAACCGCTGAGGTGTGAGAGGGCGCGTTGTCTTGGTGAAAAAGGATTCTTTTTCTGCATTTCGACATCGACTCACTCAAATGACTGTCAAATAACAACTACGCGTCCAAAATGGTTGAAACTTTGGTGAGTACACGGATACCGAGTAGCAGTCAAAAGAAGCACAACTATACTCACTAGCTTTTATTGACGAGTGCTGCTATCTTCACATTGAGGTTGGAAACTTTTCAGACCACCCACGTGGATAAATAACCAAAAATTACACGAATAATGTTTTTTTTTTTTGCAATATTCGAAGTGAAGAAAGATGGGTATTTTCGTATATATCCAGGCCTGGCCACTTACACGATTGAACTATACATATAATACATAAATGTATCTTAAAAATTAATTCCTAAACTATATCTTCTAATATTAAGTCTGTTCGATCGATTTTCGAAGCTGTTCAGTGCGGGAGCTTTCACAACACTTTCCGGTAGCCTGTTCCATGCTGTTACGACTTGGTTATTTAGGAATTTCTTCAAATATATCCTAATATTATGATCCTTATTATTTTTACCATAAAGTGTAGGTGTCTAATTGCTACCATCTGACCTTTGCAACCCTATTACTGGGTGAACCCTTTAGGGATGTTTTTTTAGAATTCAAAAGATAAGATACCATACCATATTAGTAGTATTAGGCTCGAAATTTAACAGTTTAAAAATAATCTGTGTTACACTGTTAGCGCTGAATACAATTTTCATCTCTAAGAAGCATTATGCTTCTTAAATATGATAATTTTATTCAGTGGCCGTAAAAGAAGTAGTAAGCTCAGTCGGTCACATTTTTCGCAATAATTTTCTTACTTTCATTTGAAAAGAGCCCGGTCGGCTACTGAGAGAAATAGGTCAGAAACTATAATACTAACCACACTAGATGTATAAAATTCACACGCTTAGAACGGTTAAGATTGTTTTATAAATAGTGCAAAATAAGTGTTTTATCGTAAACAGACTGATTAGTGCTATCATATAACTTTGAAATAGAGATGACTCAGTCAGATACCAAAAAGTATCATATTATTAAGGTATGACCGTGGTCAAGACGAGTCAAAGGAAGCGATAAATACTCTAATCCTATCTCTTTTTAACCGACTTCAAAAAGGAGGAGGTTCTTTGTTCGGCTGAATGTATGTTTTTTTTTATGTATGTTCACCGATTTCTCGGTCAATTGTAGACAGAATTTGAAAATTGTTTTTTTGATTGAAAGGTTATGCTTCCAAGTTGGTCCCATAGATATTAATATTGTTATGATCTGATCATGCACTTCGAAGATATGGAACAGAACTCTTCATAGGATCACAGCAGAACTGTCGTAACAAGTAAAATTGCTTTATATAAACTTGTAAACGATGACTGACGGAAAGTATAGCGTAATTTATCGAACTGATCTGATGATGAAGCCTGAAGTTAGGCACCGGAACTCTGTAATAAATTAATTTAACCTAACCGTGTTTGGTATTATTAGAATTCTCATGAGATGCACTCTGGCTATAAGGTATTTAAGTATGGCTAAGGGGTACTTTTTAGTGGTGGTACCATAACTAAAAAGTGTAAAATAAAAAACTTTTTACAAAAAAAATACAACCGGCTTCAATGTAAAAAAACACTGAAAAGTGCAAAATTACTTTAATTTTGGAAGTCAGTGTTAAATAACGAAGAGACAAAACTATTATAGAAACACCGACATCCGAAATTAAAGTTATTTTGCACTTTTCAAGTTATTATTATTTATTCTAAGTTCTCTCCTGTTTCCATTATTTGGGGTTGGGTCTCTTCACAAATCGGCGCCAGGATATTCTATTCTGGGTTGTCGATTCTTGACCACCAGGTCAATGATGGGCGAATTTTTACGATGGTCATCGCTTCTCCTGTTAACATGTCCATACCATCTGAGGCGGAATTAGAGACAAAAAACCTCTTCACAAAAAAGTAATAAATACGGTGTACCTACCTATTTTAAACCTGAAAAAGTTTTCAATGAAAAACATTTTTTCATAACAAGATTTTATCGCACGGTAAAGTATTCATTAAGATTTGAATGAGCTCACACCATGAAGTTATCATTTAGCGCTCTGTAGTTCCTATAGGCACTATCCGACATTTGCAATATTTCTAACAAATATTGAAAGTCGATATAGATGTCGCTACCGGCACGACGTCACATAGGAACTAAACTTAAAAATCCCATAACGCGTTCTTTGCGCGATTAAAAGATATACAACAGATGGAAATCAACTATCGGAGAGTTGTCCGGACCAGACATAACATCCTTCTGGTTGGAGGATCCTCCCTTTTCAATGGAGGCATGGACTGGGAGTTTACACCCATACCTCTAAACAATTTAAATAAAAGCTTGTAAAAATAGAGGAGTTTTATTTTTCTCGAGTTCGTTATACAACCGTTTCGTAAATTTCTCTTGTATATTGTTTGCAAAGGACATGACTTTTTATAAGATTGAAGTGAACAGTTGTCTTTTGTTTGTTCCCAGGATTTCCGGAGGCTTTGGTTCTATTCAGCTTGGTGACCGTAGTAACACCAGGGTTTCAATTCCGAGCCAGAAATGCCTCAGACGCTGCAGTGAGCAAGCCTTGTTCGCTAGGTGAATACACGGCGAAGGCCCAGTGTATGCAGTCACAGTACCGTCTCGTTTGCAAGGATGGCTTCGCAAGCTACTGGATAAGAGGAATTAAGTAAGTATAGTAATAACCAGACGCCTTTTCACGTGAACTCTGGGTGTAGTCTATTTTGCAGTCGAATAATTACAATTGCCATCGAACATTGCGACGATGCCAGCCTTTAGAGCACTATTAACATTGACAGTGATGCAGATGAATTTATTGATACCCAATGAGTTTTCCACCCTTTTTTACATATACTTAATTGTAGATGTAAAATTGTATTTTAAGCTTGTTAATATTAAATTGACGGACACAATTTACGTGTATTAGTGGAATTTCTGCTGTGCAGCATAATAACGGTTAACAACAACAACAACATTGTTTGGGAAATATTATTATCGTATCGTTTTTTTATCGTTAATATCTTATAATAATACAAATTTAGGAAACACTATAAACAGTAATTTTATTAAGGCGGCCGCCCACTCAATAATTTAATATATTTTGTATTTTATATGAAACAGGAGCTCTCAGTGTTTCAGTTTTGTGAATAATATTGACATTTACTCCTACATAATCCACGCTTCTACTTAGAACGCTGTTTATAAGGTTTCATTAAAAATCATTTATTATAATGAGAATTTGTTAGTAAATAACAACTTTGGGTTATTGTTTTAAGTCAGGTTTATTTTTGGCCCATTAATGAAAAAGGGCGATTGATATCAGTACTGTGTAATATAATAAGATTCCAGAGCGATCTGACATAAATTATTTTCACATGGATGAAACCTTAGGTTCTCAGTAGCGTCTTATGTGCTTTGAATACCTGTGTGCTTGTGGAGCTTCCCCTTGGGGCTCCTGGGCAGGTACCAGGTGAGAAAGGGAACTAAAATCAAGAGTTACATAACTTAAATTTTTATGGCTGACTTTTATATGTTTTGTAGAATATTATTCTAAAGTGGTATCATAAGTGTCAGACACTTTCCATGGACCAAAACTTCTGTCAAACACTTTAAAGCACGAAAAAAAAAAATTTACTTATTTTTACATGTCCTTACGCCGACTGATTTGGAAAATGCTTTTTTTGTTTGTGATCTTGAGAAATCGAGAGAAATCATAGGCACAAATTTCATAGGCACATTCGTAATGTTTATATTTCGTAGGTACTTTACTGTAGGACTTGCACACTATTTAGGTTTTGATGAGCAAAATGTAAAATAAATTACAAAAATTTATAATGTTTTTTTTACAATGTAGTTTTATCATTGTATTTTTTAAGAGTAACCTTGGGTGAAGTTTCTTGCTGGTTCTTTTCCACAGAAAACGCCCAATTGGAAACGTAGGGAGCTCAAATATTTAGAATTTAATTCAATTACTCAGACTATTTTTAGATAAAGCCTTGTTGTGTTCCGAAGACTTGGAATATATTACATTGTTTAATATCTAAGTTGGTAGGTTTTTCATAAATTAAACCTTTTGTTCAGAATTTACATGAATACACAATCGTTTTTGGATTTGATATTTTCAACGTAAATTGTGTCAGTCAACATTAATTAGTGAAAGTGGCTATTGTGGGTCTTGAGGCGGCGTTTCTTTACTTATTTTCCTTTAATTAATTTTATACTTTGACTGATCTTTTATCTTTATATAGTACCTACTGCTAAAATAACTGTGGCTGAGACAGCTTCCACTTAGAACTAACAAGAAAGTTTGGGAATTGTAACATTATTTTTATTGAATTTAAAAAAACCTGAAAGGTGAATCAGATAGTATAAAAAAACAAGTTGCTAGCCGAGTTGCTAGCCTGTCGGTTTTCTATCGTTTATATTTCGGGGAGCGTGCATTGCAATTGCACAATTTCATTTTTATTCTTATTCTTGATAGGTTCGCGCTTGACTTATCTCACCTGATGGATTCATTCCGCCAATTCCCTTCTATCATCGGACCACTAGACGCACGGCGTTGCGCCACCGGTACATAGTGAACATCCCACCCATACGTACAAAGCGTTTTGGGAACTCATTTATTATGCGTACAGCTAAGGAATGGAATTCCCTGCCGGAGTCCGCCGCGGGTGTAACTACAACCTAGGGGTATTTAAGTCAGGAGTGAATAGGTTACTTCTAGGCAAGCATGCTCCATCGTTGGCCACATTATCGCTTACCATCAGGGAGATATTGATCAAACATATAGGCTCGCATTTGATTACTTACGTAACCATAATAAGGATTAGTGGAAATTCCTCAAGACATTTCCAGTTACTTGTCAAGTACAAACTGCGTCTTTTAATATATATAACAGTAAGCTATCTACACTACGTCAGGTCTGCAGTGTGTCTATTCCGTGTCGTTGAGCTGTCCGTTAATGTGACGTCAGGAATACCCTTTTCCTTTCGTTTCGTATTTTCTACTGGCGGATACTCGGCGTGTGCTACTACGCTAAAAAAGAAATAAATTTTGTTAACTTGTTGGAAAAAAGGATTTTTTGTATGCATTGTTTTATTAGTCTATAATACCTATCTTCGTATTATTGCCTTTGTAATGAATCCGATTTGAGGTACTCATCGGTTGGATGGTTACAAAGTTCCCTTTAGAGGGTGAATTTAGGAAAATTCGTAAATTCGTATAACACGCGGTTTTACTTAAAGGCGTGCCGGATTGAAAAACGTCACCGTTTTGTAATGCAGCTACCAAACGTTCAGCCGGATTCCAAACCGGCTAATAAAGTACGCCGCATTGAATGTGTACTTCGCGATCATCTAAGCGGCTCAGTAACGAGCAGCCCATGGCATACAGTCGATGCGCCGTTTTGAAAGTTTTAGTTCTATTAGTACACAACAAAGTGAAATTGGTGTGTCCTTTTGTTTCTGAAATCTATCATTTACTTTAGAAGTCTAATCCACAATCTATTAATATACCTACATTTAATTAGAATAAATTAGTCTCAAACAACACTAGGTACATAAGTGCATTTAAGTAAAATTTCAGTGCTTAAATTATGATTGCAACAAAATTTTCTAATGGGTGTATATAATATAACCTCTTTATTTCCATAGAGAATGACTTTTACATTTCATAAGATTATTTATAAATTACCATGCAACATAAAATAACAAATATTAGAATTGACAAATCAATGATTCCTAATTAAAATTTACATAACAATTTCTAAATATTTATAAATTTCCAAATTAATATAAAGTGGTTAATGGGTGTATATAAATGTGCATTATTCCAGTTACATGTTGTATATAAAGACGACATCTTACTTAAAATATGACTATTGCATAAAGAAAATGTGATTTTTAGAAGTACTGGTATTACTGAAACGGATATACTGAAAGCCGAACATTGTTGAACTAAGGTTGGGCTGATTGATTGACGTATTGTTCTAGCCCGACATTGTGTTTTTATTATTAAAAGCTGTGCTCTGGCGCGTTATAACCTTCCCGAGGCTATATAATATTATTGGCTGTAATATTGCTTTCAAAATTTTTAATTGTTTATTTTCAATTACCTAAGCTTTGTTATCGTTTAGTTTAAACCTATGGGAGCATATTAATGTATGTTAATTATTTATTGTATCAAAAAATATCATTGGTTACTAGGAATTAGGGACAATCACAGACACTTTCCATGGACCAAAACTTCTGTCAGATACTTTAAAGCTCAAAAAAAAGAATTTTACTTATTTTTACATGTCCTTACTGACTGATTTGGAAAATGCTTTTTTGTTTGTGATATGTAGAAATCGAGAGAAATCTTCAAATTTCATAGGCACATTCGCAACGTTTATATTCCGTAAGTACTTTACTGTAGGACTTTTTTTTTGTGACCTTTACCTATTTTTTGTAGGCCCCAGATTCTCCTCATAGGCAGGTATTTCCAGGTATATTCCTGTATGAACGACTTGTGGTGACGGAAATAAGTATCTCGTTGGCAAACAGATGATGGTAATAGTTTTACACTGGGCCCCACAAGTAATAAGACTCATAGAAAAACATGCGATAACTCCCAAAGCTATGTACATAGACGACTTGTATAAATAATATGTTATGAGTGTTAAAAAATATGAATTTTAAAAATAACTGTTATGAAAATTGGAAAAAGGGTACTTTTTCCACTTTTGTTTCAAACCGAGCAGTCATTATAAATAATTTCTTGATCTGGTCACTGCCAGACCAAGGTGCTCTTAACTACACGAGAAGCACATAATGTATTGTGAACATATCCTAAGAAATCTAAACTTCTGTTCAGGATCTGAAACAGCCTTCAAAAAATTCACCACAATAATGTGAGCTCTGACACCGACCTGCGACGACTTCGTGAAGATGATATAAAACCTCATAGGCCAGCAAATAAACTCAAACTGCTTAGAGAATATCAGTTCCCAGTTGTTCTCAAGCAATCTATAAAAATTGCTCGAGAATTCGTCCGATGCACATACAAAACTAGGGCCAGTCCAGGCCAATTTTTTGCCGAAGAGTCAAGATTTTGTTTATTTACATAAGATGGAAGACAAAGAGTATTAGTAGATAACCAGGAGAACGGTAACATCAAGCTAGTCCAATTTGACATTCGGTAGAGAATCAGTAATGGTATGGGCTGAGAGGTCTTCAGAGAGTCTTAAGGAGTTAGTGGCGGCAATTAATGTTTCGTTTTTTATGATAAATGAGCATACTAGTCATTTGTTAGTGAATATGGACGCAAATTCAATACGTGTATTCAAGACGTCAGTATTATCTGCTTAGAGTGGACCTATCGCAGCTCAGACGTAAATCCCTTAGAGCATGCATGAAATGAGTTTGGGAGATGCGCGACTGAAAGAATGGTCAAACGTGGATCAAAATCGTATTTAAAAATAAAATGAAGTACGAAACTTTAAAAATTGGTTTTATAGCATGCCATGTTTTAATGAAATGATTCGTGCTCGTAAACAAAATACAAAGTATTCAAATGACAAAGAAATGTATGTATTGTTAAGATAAACTACGATTGTATTTTGTTGCCATAAGTGAGAAGTACTTTTTTTTAGTATTTAATTAAATTTAATAGCTTAAAAAACGTGTGAGGTATTTTCTTTTATGTATTAATTAGTCATCTACTACATAGTAAGTACAGTATTACGAATCCACCTTACTTATGTAAGTACCTATAGTAGTATGAGTTTTTGGTGCCCAGTGTATTTTCAGTGTATTTTTAAAAATATTAGTATTGTATAATAAAGAAGCATTTTTTTTTTAAATTTTGCAAATGTGAGTACCATGGAGCTATTTATAGTTTTTAGGTTACGATAGGATTTGTTTGTCATAAATGAGCATGGCAGTTGAGAGTTTGTCATGCTCACTCAAATGTCTCACTGATGGTGGCGCATGTGTTGGATCGTTCGGTTGCCTTCAAAATTGTTGAGCTGAGTGGTGCTAATATTAGCGTCATGTCTGTGAACGGGCGCTGTTAGTTGAGACTGGTCATCTCTTAGCTGCCAGTTGTTATTTTAATATCTATATTTAGTTTTACTTTATTTCCATTATTCTCACATGATAGCGACAAGAAACATGTAACAGAGATATTTGTAATTACATAACATGATTGAAAAGAGTGTTCGTGGAGTTTCTTGCATATTCTTCTCCATAGAGATCGCGCACACGCTTTGGAATGTGCAATTAGCATCATTTTTAGGGTTCCGTACCTCGAAAATAAAACCATATACTTTAGTCCCTTGAAGCCTTGAAAAAATCAAACTTCTAAGTTAACGGGAAAAACAGATATGGCCGTTTATGTCGCAAAAAATGTATATTTAGACACTCAAGGAAACCTAAATTCTAAAGTGCTTCCCTTTGACCCAGAATCCTGAAATTTTGCATAAAGCAAGGTCTTATAACACATGTATAGGAATAAATCTGAAAGCAGAAAATTTATTGTTACTTCGAGACTCCAATCAGGAATTGAACTCTTTACATAGGTAAGTTTGTACGGAACCCTCAGGGCGCGAGTCCGATTCGCACTTGCCCAGTTTGTTTCTGACTGACTGACTGACTTCTTGACATTTCAAAAGTGACTGTAAAGGGTTTATTGGAAATAAAATGCTTCGAATCTGGAATCTTTCATACCTTAGCAAACGATAGAGCTATTTTAGGATTATTTTAACAGATTAAAAAAGGAGCTTCGATTCAATTCGGCTGCTTAATGTTCTTTCCTCAGAACTCCGTTGTTGGTGTTTTGATTTAGAAAATTTGTTTTATTTGGATATACTTTAGTACGCTAAAAATACTCGTAATGGAAATTCAACTGGCGGCCTAATAGCATGTTGCCATCTCTACCAGGCTTCCATGAAATGTGGTAGGAAAATGGCACCACTATTTGAACCAGTTTCGTAAAAATATTAATTTACTACCAAAACAAAAATTTGATATCGTTGGCAACTTAAACGATCGATAGATAAACTTCAAACTTTTCGACAGAAGTTAAAAATATCAAAAGAAATATAAAGTGTGAACTTGATAACGAAGTACATATAACTTTATATTTAAGTATCTTTTTAATGATCAAACCGATGGAGTTTTCAATTCAGGAGGATAAATGGAGGAAATCAGAAATGAGAAACGTTTATTTCAAATAGACCAATTACAGGCACTTTTGAATTGTCAAAATGTCGGTCAGTCAAAAAAAAATGAAGCTAAATTAAAAGGAGGGTTCAATTAAGTTATACATTGTTTGTCAAATTTCAGGATGTTAAACCTAGTGAAATAAATTAAATTGGTTCAACCCGTTACTTTCATCCAAGGCCTTGAGTCCAAAAAGATAAGGGATAACGAGATTATCGAGTTTATAATTATTAGGATTCGAGGAAACCTTTGCCAATCTAATTGATGTTTGAATAATTTGTCAATGAACTAAGATTTGTAGATAGACGTACCCTTTATTGTAGATCATAGAAGATTACAATAGAAGCTAAAAGTTAATGGGGTGTACCAATAGGCGGTCTTAAAGAAAGGCGAGATCGATAGAGACCTCAAGTTAGTCCATTTGCCAGAGTCGAAAACCCAGGGTAGAATACCAGGCGCCGACTAGTGAAGAGACCCGACCCCAAATAATGGGAACAGGAGAAGACAAAGAGACCAGTGGGCGGTCTTATAGCATGTTTTTTACAGACAACCTTTGGATGGATTTGACAAAGAAGGAGAAAAAATATGCAAAGCCTCTACGGCATAAGGACTTGAATGGTAACACCATACATAATATATAGCATGTTATTTTCATTAATAGGTCTTTACCTATGAAATTGCCGTTTTTTAAATAAATCTTTGGATTGATTTGGAATTATAAGTTCAAATAAACTTTATATTAAAGGTAGGTACTTACTACGTTATTCTTTTTCGAAATTAGCTTTTATTGGTTTCTTTGTGTTTTGTATTTTCTGTAATATCGCTGTAGTTATAACCATTTAAGACCTACTATATATTCACATTTTCCGAAAAACTATTGTTTTCATAAAATTTCCGAAAAAACTGCATTCTAACTCAAAGTATTTATTTGAACCATTTACAGGCACTTTTGATTTGTCAAGAAGTCAGTCAGTCAGAAAGATGAAGCTAATTGCACATTTCAAAGCATAAAACTAATCTCTATACCTAGAGTAGAACGTGCAAGAAACTCCATGGATACTGGCTCCATGATCCAAAACACACGTAACTCGAAATAATCGTAAGTCATCGACGCAAAGACGAATCCAAAGAAGGTCGTAAGGATCGTAGTATATAAATTAAAAAAATAAAGCCTTTTATTTCCAGTTTCACAATTTAATTTAAGCTTTGTAGTTTAACTATTTAATTATATTAATATTTTTTTTTTACATTTTAGGTTAGGTTAGGCACTAATTATTTCACTGGAACCCCGTTAGGTAATGGCCTCCTTCAAAGCTTTCCATTTCACTCGGTCTTGAGTTATTTATGGTATACCAATTTTTGACTTGAAATCACCTACTACAAAGCCTCATAGGCGGTATCATTGATATATTTACTTCTTCTTCGTCTGCTGTTTCTGTAGGGGCATATAATTGTACTTGGAAGTTATTAGGGCTCCGTACCTCAAACGAAAAAACGGAACCCTTATAGGATCACTTTGTTGTCTGTCTGTGTCTGTCTGTCAAGAACATTTATCTCGGGAACGCGTTGAAATTGAAATCATAAACTCAGGTCTGCGATCCCTTGATACTGTGAAAATATCGAACTTCTAAGTTAACGAAAAAAAAGATAAGGCCGTTTATATCGCAAAAAAACGTATATTTCGACACTATCAAGGAAATCGAAATTCATAAGGTACTTCCCGTTGACTCGTGGTCAGTTTTTCGTGTCGCGCTTGCTCAGTTTTTATTTAGTTGGGAAACATCTAGGGTTTTGTTGACATCTCTTTGAGGCATGCGTAGAAAAATAACGCGCCGTTGACGACTCGGGGTCGGTTTGTTAGCCTTTGATCGCAGTCCGCAAATCCTTCGGGTGGCTGGAAATCGGGGTCGGGATTCCGGCGACGGCAGCTGGGGTGTGAGGAAGTCCGTTACCTCACGAGTGCGGCCGCCTCCTCTACTAGCGTTACTGCTTCGCAGGAGGAGGCGACCGCCTGCCATTCTCGTCCTCACTCCAGACCATGGCCTGTACCAAGGCCTAGCGCGGGAGGTCGTTGCTACCGATCGTCCCCACGAGGACACGGCTGTGCTCCGCCCAAGTGGGGCACACCTCCAATGTATGCTCCACCGTGACTTCCGGGCGGTCCACACAATGGTGACATCTGGGCGTTTTTCCGCACAAATCCGGTGCAGGAACCTCCAGAACTTACCAAGGCCATGTACTTATATGATGGTAATAGTAAATCCGGCCTTCCTTGTTCCATTTTTTTTTGAGGTGGTAAGTCATCCAATCACTTCTTCCGCTATAGAGTGGAGTGAAAAGCGTGTCAGACTTTTACTGTGTCCCACCTGTGTCCCTCAGTTGCCCTTTGCGTTCTAGGACCATGGCAACCCTTTCAGAAATTCCCGTGGCCCTAGCTGGCATCGACCCTGCTAGGCCCCAAAAGTTTTACTTCTGGTGCCCAGCCAGCTACCCACAGCTTGTCGTCCGTAAGCTCCGACTTACGGTCTTCTTCTCCCATGGGGTTCACGAAATGATATTGCTATATGGGTGAAAGAAGATGAATACGAAATGAAGCTATAATTTAATTTACGATTCATTGAACACAAATCAATTTCGAAGAGGGAATGACTCATTTCTATTTGTCAAACCCTTGTCACATTTGACGTTTGCCAAATCCTAACAATATCTATTCAAGTTTCCTTGACGTGCGTAAGGTTAACGTAAAATGAGCCTAAGATTCCCGATATTTCATTGTATCCTCTGAAGCGTACTTAGAGTAAATGGTTTATTCATAATAATGTTTTTCTTTGCTTTGATGTTGTTTGAAAACAGTTTACGAGGTCATTTATTTTTATGTTTTCACTTTATCTGGTGTTATGATACTGAACAGTGATGACATGGTTCCGAAACGCTCAACATGCTCACAATGGGCCTCATCAGAAGGCTCAAAGTCACCCAAAGGGCAATGGAAAGGGCTATGCTCGGAGTTTCCTTGCGTGATCGAATCAGAAATGAAGAAATCCGCAGGACAACCAAGGTTGCCGACGTAGCACGAAGAATCGCCAAACTTAAATGGCAATGGGCAGGGCACATTGCTCGCAGAACAGATGGCCGTTGGGGCCGAAAGGTTTTGAAGTGGCGACCGCGTACCGGAAGACGCAGTGTTGAAAGCCCCCCTACAAGGTGGACCGATGACCTGGTGAAGGTTGCGGGAATACGATGGATGCGAGACGCACAGGACCGTTCATTGTGGCGACATTTGGGGGAGGCCTATGTCCAGTAGTGGACGTCTATCGGCTGAAATGATGATGATGATACTGAACACATACGAGGTCAAAGGAAGAAGAGTGGAGTAGGAGGGTTTGTCAGACTTTTACTAACTAAAACCACACATTTGTCCTTCAGTTGCCCTTTGCGTTCTAGGACCGCAAGTTTTCTTTTCAGAAATTCACCGCGGCCCTAGCGGGCATCGGCCCGGCTGGGCCCTTGCGGTTTTGCTGACCTCTCTTTGAGGCACGCGTGAAACATTACGCGCCGTTGACAAAACGGCTCCTACGGTGGCTGGTAGACGTCTTGCGACCTCCAACGCCTCGGGCGTCTCCTGTCACAGCGGCTCGGGCGTGAGGATGTCCTTTCCCTCATGCGTGCGGTCGTCTCCTTCGCTGGCATCACTGCTTCTCAGAAGGAGGCGACCGGCTCCCATTTACTCTCGCTCCGGACCATGACCTGATCAAGGCACGTCGCGAGAGATCACTGCCGCCGATCGCCTCTTATGTAATATATGTAACGTTATAGTTTTGTTCAAGACAAAGTTATCAAATATACATGTCTGCAATATATCATTATTTTCTTAGTAAACACAAAAGGAATTCTTACATACCTAAGTTTGCATCAAGTTCGATAAAAATATTATATTTTGCATGTTCTTTTGCGTGACCAGTTTGTTTTGATCAATGATCAGTTACACACACACACACACACACACAGTCACAGATGGGATGTATTGCAGTAGTTAAAAATAAAAGCTTGTTTTTAAATTTTTGTTTCTCGGTCCGTTCATCTAAGTAATTCAACTCAACAAGTTCTTTCATTTAACTAAAAACTTAAAACCCCTATTAGAAGTTCACCATATTGGATTTAGAGTGATGTCACCTTATTTTTCGAGTTATTTTTAGCAAACTCATTAATTTGAAATTGACGGACCCATATTGTAGGAGTGCATTAAAAATAACTAATCCGCCATCCTGGGTGTTCAGCCATTTTGGATTTAGAATGTCGTTACATAACAAACCATGTTTTGTCATCCAAACTAAACGTGTATACAAAATTTCAGCTCAATCGGTTGAAGATATCTGTTTCAAAATTGAGTTGTAAGATTCCACCCGAACAAACATAAATACATACTTACATTGCAAGTTAAATAAATAAAAATAATGAAATTGTGAATGGTATGTTAAAAAAATCTACAGATTGCTTTTTTTATAGAACAAAAGAGAACTTTGCCTAGCAGTAGGACAATAGATACAGTCTAGATTTTTTTTTAGTCTAGATTTTTATAGAGTCGTATTTTTAGACCAAAATGTCTCTCTGCGCTAGTTCGCAATCATATAGTTGTCATTTTATTTGTTGCAACGAAATAACTATAACGTTACGTTTTCTGTCACAATAATATCTTGTGTGTTCTAATAGGTTTACGGCCATTCTGTAGGTACTATTCTATTTTTGTATTTTGTATTTTTTGTTTGGTATCGAATAAATGTTTAAATTCTACTTTCACTTATTCTTTTGGTCCGTGTTTGGTAAAAGGTTACATTTTACAATATAAAATGTAAAGGTCCGGAGCATTATTAGCGCTTTGAGGAAGAATGTATGTAATTTAATGTTGAAATGTATTGATAATGTTTTAATTAAATTATTGAAAATTAAAGGATACACATATTTCTCCCAACTAAGATCATTTTGACATTATTATGGGGATGGATAAGCGCAAACATGTATAAGAACATAATATTGTAGAACTTCTGGGGCCCAAGTCTGCTATTTTTATAAATTCGTCATTCCAACACGATCCCATTGTCATTTTGCTAAAAGTTCGTAATCTGATAATTCATAATGGTCGATCATTGATCGGCCAATGATCTTGTGGTAGAATGACAATATCGAGCTGTCTCGAAACAAATTAAAAGCAATAACTGCACAATGACGTTCTAATGGTAAGTCACTGATCAAAGGAACTGTTAAAATTTTGGCAGTTATCCGCATACGTCAAATATTCATTTGTCATTATGTACGAGATTAGGTACCATTCTATGCCATTTCTTTCAATGGAGTGTCAGTGGTTGACCACTGGAAAGTAATAATGACGCCATTATATTAGTAGATTACCAATCTTGTCAAAATCAACAATTATGAAGTCAATGATAGACCATTCTGACACTATTGTAATAGCAGACTTTAGGCACGCTTGGCGGTGTAAGAAGCCAACGGATTTTTTTTTCATAGATTGAAATGGATTTAAGGTTTTAACCCGTAATTTAGGAAATGACTTAAAAATAGATTTATAAATAAAGAAAGAAAGAAAGAAAGAAAGAAAGAAAGAAAAACTGTTTATTCGCGCGAAATGAAAGGAGATCTAAGGTAAACTACAACAAAGGTAAGGTTGGGTACCACTGCGCCACCATTGCTCCATACTTAATCTAATAGATACCTTATTAAATTATATTTTTTTAAGCAGTCTCTTTTATTCTAGGCGGGATATAACTCACCTCCGGTTGCAGAACTGGCCAGGGGATTGCTTCAATGTCGCCCGCCTACAGTATCACTATCCTGAGCTCGTCCTCTTAGAATTCATCAATTCTACCAGTTTGAAGAGCTTCAAGGGACACTTCAGCGCCGTGAACAAGATTGAGGTTCGTTTCTATTTTTTTTATTGTTTTTTTTTTTTCAAGTTTTTAAGTGTGTAATGCGGTTCAGTGGCAAAAAGGTTGATTGATTTGATTTCTTTAACACTTTAACAGTTTGAAATGTAAAAAAAAAAACACAGATTAAGGTCTTTTTTACATAGCATGGGTAGGATGACAGCAGGACGAAAATATCCATCTTTAGTATGAGAGAAAAGGATAGGTAGCTACAATGTATGAATCCGACAGCTGTCACCCGCACCATCTTATAGCAATTGTAGTGTAGTTTACAGCAAACACGTTGTACAGGGGCCTGTACCTACACAGCAAACATGTTGTAACATGTAACATGTTGTTTTTGTGTAACATGTTGTGGGAGAGATGTTTGGGGTTTCTTCCTTATAATAATTAATCCAACCTCTTTGTTCTAATCTAAACTAATATTATAAATGGGTACAGTTTGTTTTTTTGTTTGTACAAGGTAATCTCCGAAAGTTCTGGTCCGATTGCTGATATTTTTTCACCGATAGGAAGCTGCTTTATTGCTGAGTAACATAGGCTATATTTTAAGAACGCGGGCGAAGCCGCGGCCAAAAGCTAGTTCTATATTAATATGAACTTTATGTTGAATTAACACGATTTTATCTCACTAGCTATACACATACACACACACACACACACAACAAACAAACAGACACACACACACACACATATTATTATATAGCGTTTACATATTTGATTTGCGTATTAATCTGGGCGAAAATACACATGTTATATAAAGATAAAAAAGTAGTGAAATATATGTCCTAGGCGACAGTCTGAAGGGCATTTAATATATCATAATATTAAAGAGACTGGGGCCGTAGGCTCCAGGTGCTTCTAAGAACTGTTGTGTGTGAAGAGAAACTCCGGACCACAATATACTACTTAAATAATAATATAGATAGGTACTTATGTCTTCAGACACTCCTGTTGAATGGTCTACCAAGAAACTCACGGATTAAAAAAAAATTGGGGTAGATTACTATTTTTTTTATATTTGTACCAAAAAGTGATTTTATTCAAAATTGCAAAAATAAAGAATTTTTCAAATCCGTTTATAACAAGTAAGTTGGAAACTTTTCAAATCTGGTGAAAGGGTAAATTGTGAACTTACAGTGTAAAGGTGGGTCTACACTTGAGGAACCGAGCACGAGCCGGGCTCAAGTTTTGATACTATTTTCAAAAATAAATTAATTTCTACTTAGTAGGTACCTTTATATATGATATAAACTAGTGCTTGACTGCGATCCCACCCAGCAGTGATGCAATTGTTGATGGTGAATCACTTTAGTTTATTACCTAAGTTATTTGTTCACCTATTATTTGTTATCTATATATATAAAAATGAAACCCGTTTTCCTTGGTCACGGCATCACGCGTGAATGGCTGGACCGATTTCACTAATTCTTTTTTTGTTGTATTTGTTATTATTAGGAGAAGGTTCTTACGGAAAAAAATATTAAGAAAATCTCTCAGAAATATTGAAAAATATACAACAAAATAAAGTAGTGCATCATTGCTACGCTAAGGCGGTACGAAGTTCGCCGGGTCAGCTAGTTTGCTATAAAATCTGTACTAATATTATAAACAAGAGGTTCGAATTACAAAATTATTTTAGAGTTGGATAGGCCAATTATCGAGAAAGGCAACTTGATCACACTACGACCCAAGAGAGCGGAGTAGTAACCAAAGATGTTACCCGCGGGGGACAGTTAGTCAATACTAATATATTATTATATAGAAGAAAGATTTGTATGTTTGTATTTTCGTTTTTAATGAATATACTCAAAAACTATTGAACATCTTTTTAAAATTCTTTCACCAGTAGGATGACATAAACTTATCTTGTCTACTTAAACGCGGGCGAAGCCGCTGGCAGAAGCTAGTATTGCATAAAAATAACCAGAAAATACCCAATTCAATTATTTTCCTATCAAATTCAAATCCTATTCTGAGTTTGCATAACCTTTTATAAGTATAATTCGATCGATCAACCTGCATGCTAACAAGGTATGGTTTTCATGGGATTTCCTTCACTTTGGGTAAAATTAAGTTTTTTTTTTTGTATTTGAAAATCATCCAATGACATCACCCGCTCTTGGGAGCGCGAGGGCGTGTCAGACTTTTACAGACTAAAAACCCACTCCTGTCCCTTCGTTGTCTTTCATACCAGGGCCGAGTTTTCCTTTCAGGAGCAAACCCTTGGCCATCAGTAGGTTTCGACCTTACTAAGCCACTGTGGTTTGCTGACATCTCCTTGAGGCGCGCTTGGGCTCGGTCCGGACGGTTACCGGACGATCGGACGGCGAGCTACCCATTGCTCGCCGTCCGCAAGCCCGCGCCTACGGTGGCCGGAAATCGGGGTCGGGATCCAGGTGCCTGGGGCGTGAGGGCCACTCCCTCGCGCGTGCACGTGCGGCCTCCTACTTTGCTACCATTACTGCTTTACAGAAGGAGGCGACCGCCTGTCACTCCTCCTCGCTTTAGACCCTGGTATGTACCAAGGCCCGGCGCGAGAGATCGTTGCTACCGACCGCCCCCACGGAGACACGGTGGTGCTCTGCCCAAGCGGGGCACCTATACCGTATGCTCCACCATATCCGGTGCAGGAACTTCCCAAACTGACCATGCACGGTGAGAACCTGCGTCATGCGGAAGGTGAGGACGCCGTGAGGTCTTTCCAGCCACTCCTCAAAGAGGGGACTTACCGCCATAATTATGGCGTGCCCAGGGTAAAATAAAGATGAGTTTTTAGCAGACTCCCATATTTTCACCAATGACTCGCTTCTGCCAGCGGTTTTGTCTGCGTAAAAGAAGAAAA
Organism: Mythimna impura; assembly: GCA_905147345.3. NCBI lineage: Eukaryota > Metazoa > Arthropoda > Insecta > Lepidoptera > Noctuidae > Mythimna > Mythimna impura. Next base: position 16,435,277 of record LR990353.1, on the reverse strand, counting down.
TATGTAACTATGTCACTCTGTGATAAAGTAGCATTTTAATGATGAAAGAATTTTTAAAATCGGTCAAGTACTTAAATTTTGAGTTTATCATTACAAAGAAAAAAAAAACAAATATTTTCTTTATAATATTAGTATAGATTACGCTTAAAGACCTTATTTACTTATGTAGATTGAATTTTTCCTTTATAGCCTCAGGTTAGCTTAAAAGTCAGGAGTAATAAAATAACATAATAATAAAAAAAAATAAGTATAAAAAGGAGCCACTTTTTGGGTCCCAATAAACGCAAGACAACATCGCGTCCGACCAAGGCAAAGTTAGAGAGATGGACTTAACTCACACCGGCGCGGCGGGCCAGTACCCGCAATGGAAGAAGACATACGTGTGTGGAAGAAGGGAGAGGGAAGGCCTTCGACCAGCCGTAGGACATAATCACTCTTCACATCCATCATTCATTCATTCAGTCATTTATTATTATTATTTTAATTATTTTTTTTTATAATCAGTCATTTTTTTATTTTTTTCATTCATTTTTTTTTCATTTCTTTTTTTTTTCTTTTCATTCTTTTGTATTTTTATGCACCTGCCACATTTTCTCTTCACCACCGTAGGTTGACTGGTAGAGAATGCCTAAGGCATTAAGTCCGCCTTTGTACTTTTATGTTGTATGAAGTTTTAATAAATAAATAAATAATTAAGTAATAAACTCCCCAGTTAAAGAAATGTTGACTAATGGACTCATCAGGGAATCCGAAAGCGCGTATGCGTCACCGATGGTATTGGTGCAGAAATCTGATCTAACATGAAGGTTTTGCGTGGATTATTGAAATTAAATAAAAAGACGATTTCCGATAGCTATCACTTATTGGAGATATTGTATGACACGACGTAAGGCGGTCTTGATAAATATATCAATATTTATCGGGATTATAAAATAAAACGTAGCCGATTTAGATCTAAAACGGGCAACATTGTTTATGTGACAAAGATAAGTATAAAAAAGCAATTTATTACATTGTCAGAGTTATATTAGTTTAATATTAATATGCCTATGGACTTAGTACAAATCAAACGATTTTTTCCTTAAAAAATCGTCCTTACGATGGACAAAGTCTAAAATGACGTTAAAAATAAAAAAGCCATTTATCACGTAGATAATATACTAACATGAGGTAATAATTTCATTCGGTTCGTAGATTCATTAGAAGATATCATAAAACTTTCAAAACATACATTCAGCCGAACATAGAACCTCCTCCTTTTTGAAGTCGGACCGCAGACTATATGGTTTAAATTTCAACTTGATATCTCCACGCGTTCCCGAGATAAAGGATCATGACAGACAGACAACAAATTGATCCTATAAGAGTTCTGTTTTTTAACCGACTTCAAAAAAAGGAGGAGGTTATCAATTCGGTTGCATTTTTTTTTTTATCATCATTATTTTTTTATTTTTTTTATGTTTGTTACCTCAGAACTCCGTCGTTTATGGACCGATTTGCAAAATTTTTTTTCCCTTTATAGGATATGCTTCCAGATTGGTCCCAATTTTTGTTCAAAATCCAGTTCTGATGATGGAATCCATGAGGAATCGAGGGAACTCCTCAAAAATTATAGGCAACCCTATGGTAATTTTAGTACTTTCATCAAGAACTTAAGCATTTACAGTCAAAAAGTAACATTTGATGAAGTGGAACTGATGAAGAAGACCAGAAATGGTCAACGGAACTTCATACTCAAATAGATATCACAATGAAGATATACATAGTTAAGCGACTATGACAATAGAAATAGTCGAATAGTTGAAATGACTCTGAATAGTTACGTTGAAAATGGTATCATCGAAGTGATCTGATGATGATGATGGAGCCGGAAGGTAGGCACTGGAACTCCGTAATTAATCAATGTAACCTAGCCGTGTTTGGACTTATTAGAATTGTCGTGAGATGCTCTTTGGCTATAAGGTACTATCGAACTGATCTGATGATGGAGCCGGAAGGAGGAAGGTAGACACAGGAACTTTATAATAAAACAATGTAACCTAGCAGTATTTGGGTTAATTGGAATTGTCATGAGAAATAGGCACTCTGTTTATAATATATGTATCGCAACTAAAAAGTGTGAAATAAAAACTTTTTAGAAAAAAAAAAATAACCGACTTCACTAAATCACGTGGTTTGAAGTTGGAGCACAACTTCAAACCACGTGCGGGTGTATGTATGTACGCCCGGGACGACATCTGCTATCGGCGTCTCCGTAACCTTGAGGACTCCAGGTTCTCGACGCTTTGGACTTTAGTGGACACAGGCCTAGATAAAATAATCTACGCTTGTGTCTACCGCTCGCACAGCGGAGATCAAGAGACATCCGGGCTCACACAACATCTGAGTGAGGCGGCGGATGCGGCTCAGCAGCGGTACCCTTCTGCTCAATTGGTGTTACTGGGGGATTTTAATGCCCACCACCAAGAGTGGCTTTTCCCGTACCAGTCCACAGACCACGCTGGGCGAGTGGTGCGAAAGCTAGCGCTAGCATTAAATCTCGCCCAGCTGGTCCAGGGGGCAACGAGGGTGCCGGATATGGATTCGCACACAGCCAATTGCCTGGACCTTTTGCTGACAACAGATCCAGACCGCTACTCTGTGTCGATATGTTCGCCTTTAGGTAGTTCCGACCACTGTCTGGTTAAGTCTGTGTCTGTCTACTCCCCGCCCGATCCCAGCCCTAGAGGCACCCGGCGGGTTTGGCGATACAGGTCAGCAGATTGGGATGGCTTGCGGTCTTTCTTCGCATGCTATCCTTGGCAGCCCACTTGCTTTTCTTCAGATGATGCTTCGTCGTGCGTAGATGCCGTGACGGATGTGTTGCGGCAGGGGATGGAGTACTTCATCCCATTCTCTGACGTAACTATGTCTGGCCAAGCTCGTCCATGGTTTGGCGCCGAATGTGATCGCGCAGACGCGCTTAAGCACGCGGCATATCGAGCTTGGGCTGACGCTCGTACGCGCAAAGCAAGCGACGTGGCTCAGAAGAAGAAGGCCTTTAACAGGGCTGCCAAGTCCTGCAAGAAGGTGTTGCAGAGGTCTCGGTTTGACCACATAAGCAGAATTGGGAGCAAACTTGCTTCATACCCCGCAGGTAGTAAAGCGTTTTGGTCCCTGGCTAAGTCGGTTGAATCGAACTTCTGCCGTCCCTCACTTCCGCCATTGCTGAAACCCGATGGGTCGCTGGCTCACACCGCTGAGGAGAAAGCAAACTTGTTTGCCTCTCTTTTTGCGGAATCTTCACGTCTGAATTCTGGTGACGCACGGCCACCTGTTTCTCCTGATGGATGCGCGACGAGGATGTCAGACGTTCGTATCCATCAAAAGGACGTTCGTAGGGTCTTGCGTAATCTCGATGTGAACAAAGCTAGCGGCCCCGACGGGATACCAGCTATTGTGCTTAAAACTTGTGCGCCTGAATTGTCTCCGATCATGACACGCCTATTTCGCATCTCATATGAGACTGGAAAAGTGCCGATTGCATGGAAGCAAGCTAACGTGCAGCCTGTGCCCAAGAAGGGCAGTCGAGCTGACCCGGCAAACTACAGACCCATCTCTGTTACGTCCGTCCTCTGTAAGAGTATGGAACGGGTGCTAAACAAGAAACTTCTGGCATACCTAGAAGCTAACGACATCCTCAGTGACCGGCAATACGGTTTTCGCCAAAATCGGTCCACTGGGGACCTTCTAGCGTATGCCATTCACATCTGGAGCGAAGCCATCGAGAAGCATGGGGAAGCGCTTGCCGTCTCCCTTGATATCTCGAAGGCTTTCGATAGGGTCTGGCACGAAAGCCTCATTGCTAAGCTTCCTTCCTTCGGTCTACCCACTGGTCTGTGTGATTGGATCGCAGACTTCTTGAGGGATCGATCCATCCGAGTGGTCGTTGATGGCTGCTCGTCCGGTCAAATGGATATTAATGCCGGGGTCCCTCAGGGGTCGGTACTCTCGGCAACACTGTTTTTGCTGCACATAAATGACTTACTTAAACCCGGTATCTTTGGGTATGCAGACGACAGCACTGTTGCCGAGAGATATGTGGCTGATGCACGCGCTAGTGGGTCACAGATCCAGTCATCCCGAGAGGCTATGGTTGAACGCTTGAACTCGTCCTTGAAGGCGGTCTCCGATTGGGGCGATGCCAATCTGGTCAAGTTCAATGCAACTAAAACCCAAGCGTGTCTTTTTTCCGCTAAACGGAGTCAATTCCACCCGGCTCCATCTTTCCGAGGTGTGACCGTGCCAATAACCGACCATCTTGATCTTCTTGGCGTTACGCTGACGTCAACTCTCAACTTTGGGCCATACATCGAAGCAAAGGCTCAACTGGCAGCAAAAAAGCTGGGAATCCTCGCGAAGGTCAGACGGTACTTCACGCCGGAACAGCTGCTAAAACTTTATCAAGCGCAAGTTCGATCGTGTATGGAGTACTGCTCTCATCTTTGGGACGGGTCTGCCAAATACCAGCTTGATGCGATAGAGTCAATTGAGAAGCGAGCCAAGAGGATCATTGGCAATGATGCACTTGTTGAGTCGAAGCTCCAAAGCCTTGGACATCGCCGCCGAGTTGCTGGCCTGTCGGTTTTCTATCGTTTACATTTCGGGGAGTGTGCACTGGAATTGCACAATCTAATTCCGCCAAGTCCGTTCCATCATCGGACCACTAGACGTACGGCGTTGCGCCACCGGTACATGGTGGACATCCCACCCATACGCACAAAACGTTTTAAGAACACATTTATTATGCGTACAGCCAAGGAGTGGAATTCCTTGCCGGAGTCTGTGTTTCCTGATAGCTACAACTTAGGGGTCTTTAAGTCAAGAGTGAATAGGCTACTTCTAGGCAAGCGTGCTCCATCGTCGACCACATCATCGCTTACCATCAGGTGAGATGGTGGTCAAACGCGAGCCTATCATTAATAAAAAAAAAAAAAAAAAAAAACTAAAAAAAAAACACTAAAAGGATCAAAATAACTTTAATTTTGGAAGTCGGTGTTAAATAAGAAACAAACAATACCGAGAAACACCGACTTCCGAAATTAAAGTTATTTTGATCCTTTTAGTGTTTTTTTTTAGTGAAGTCGGTTATTTTTTTTTTCTAAAAAGTTTTTCCATTTGAGGTCCGGAAACCTAAAAAGACATTATCTCACTGTTATCGAAAATAGGGCTCCACAAAAACGAACCTCCTAACTATACACAGTATATATGCCGTGTCCAGGAGTACCGCTTTCTAAATCAAGCCCTTGATTCAGTCTCCTAACGCGAGCCTCCAAAAGTTAGTCGAGGTTCTTGGCTATTAAATCATTGGCTGACACGACTATCGGTACAATGATTGCCGAGTCCACCTCGCGAGCCAAGTCAATATGATTGTATTGGTTATCATTACTTATAATGGAATTGATAATAATTTGACACATTGGGTGAGTGTCTACGTCGACAAGCTAGGTGTGAAAGAAAGAAAGAAAGAAAGAAGGAAAGATAGAAAGAAAGATAGAAACAATAAAACAAAAAAGTAAATACATAATCAATAAAAACTAAACTTAAAATAAAAGAAAAAAATGTTAAAAGATAAAAATAAAAAACCTGTGCAAGGCCAAAAAGGCTCTTAATTTAAGATTACTTTCTGTATATCTTTTGGACGGATAAAAAGCTTATTACTCGTACGCTGTACGAGATATGGGCAGTAAGGGTTGATTACGCACCACTACCTAGTTATACCAGAAGTCATTTAGTTAAGAAGTAATACATAACTAACCTGTCTTATATTTGCTGTTCATAAAAAAGTATAACGTGTATTGCAAATTTTAATAATGTGTGGGAGTTGCCTTATTGAGATCATTTTATCTGGAGCAGACTAAGTTTCAAGCGAGTGATTAAACAGTGGTGTTTATATTAACCACTCGAGTTACCTGTACGGGCTTAAATACTACTTAGTCAGAGAACTTTAGTAATCCTTATTTAATATCTAGCTAAGCTTTTGCTTTTCCGCAGAAAGCAAACGATATAATATTCAAGTTGATACAGTAACATGTTTACCCTTTTTACCCGACTGCGCGACGCAAAGGAGGGTAATGTGTTTATCAGCCTATGTATGTATGTATGTATGTTTTTGTTTCTATGTGGCGTTCTAGAGACCAAATGCGTAGGCCGATTTTGATAATTCTTACGTCAATCGATTCGTCTTAACCTTGCAAGTGTCACTAAAGACATGACAGTAATCAAAATTCACCACAGCTACAACCAGACGCCATATTGTCAAAATGAAAAAAAAAAGTCGATGAACTATGTCAAGTGGGGTGTCGTTGAATAGGTATTTTAAAATTATCTTTAGGTTCCTTTTATCATTTTTCATTTTAAATAATAGTTTAGGATATATAACGATTTAAAGTTGTTTAACAAAACAATAATTCTCGCTAATTTTCTTACTTATTGATTTAAGTTTTCATTTCAAGTATAAACGATACACAAATAAACAAAACAGTGAAAAAGCATGAAGAACAAATATTTTTGGTAAAAAAATGTTTACCACCAAACTCGATAGATGGCGTTGTTCATTTTATGCACGTTTGTAAATCAAATCATTCGAGTTTTCCCATCTACTAGTCAGGTCGATGAACATAAGCAAAAGATGACAACTATATTGGCAAAAACTAATAGGTTGTATAAATTACATGCAGTTGATATATCAGTAGAATCGAAAACATATGGTCAAAAACCGAAAGATGTAGCTATATGTTTCTGATGATCCTAACAAAACTGGAGGAATCGTTAAATATTTAACAATCGGTTTAGGATCACGAGTTATGTTACGAAGAAATTTGAATGTTACCCATGGTCTTGTTAACGGAGCAATGGGTGTTATAAGGACAATTGAGTGGCCAGCTCTTCGGAGGGACCAATTGGAACCCGGAGAATTGCCACAAGCTGTTTATATAGAATTTGACGACAAAGCAATTAAAAACAATGTTCCTGGAGTAGAAGTCAGAATCGAACCATCGACGACAGAATTCGATGCACTTCGCGGACAGGGTAAAATAGAGCGAAAAATGTTGCCATTGATATTGTGCTGGGGTGTAACTGTACACAAGCTCCAAGGAACTACTTTGGACTTTTGGACCGAGCTGTGGTTGACTTAAGTTCACGCATTTTTGCTAAAGGTCAAGCATATGTAGCTTTGAGCCGAGTTAGGTCTCTAGAGGGACTAATCATCAGTAGTTTAGACCACCGCAAGTTACTTAAAAATCCCCACGATATTAACTCCCTCAATGAAATGACTAGATTGCGAAATTTACCATCTTATAACGAAGTCAATGAATCGTAACTAAAAAGTATAAAAGAAAATAAAAATATTTAAAGAAAAACAAAAAACCCGACTGCGTCGAAACTAATTTTAAAAAATACGTAAAAAAAATAACTTAAATAAAAACTAAAAAGAAACAAACAAGCCCAGTAGTTTATAATTCTGTTATGTAATACTAAATAACTACACAATTTAAATAGTTTTATAATCGATACACACATAAAACAAATCATACATTCTAATGCAGAACAGAACGACTCACAGTCGGGGCCCCTTGGGAAGATTTGAATGGGCATTAGAATTGGCATTAGAATGTATGATTTGTTTTATGTGTGTATCGATTATAAAACTATTTAAATTGTGTAGTTATTTAGTATTACATAACAGAATTCTAAACTACTGGGCTTGTTTGTTTCTTTTTAGTTTTTATTTAAGTTAATTTTTTTACGTATTTTTTAAAATTAGTTTCGACGCAGTCGGGTTTTTTGTTTTTCTTTAAATTTTTTTATTTTATTTGAGTTTGGGATATCAAATAACTCTTCCCACTCTGGGTGGCGTAGGAGAACCAATCTAGCCCAAAGAATCGCTTACGAAACTTAAATGGCAGTGAGCAGGATACATTACTCGCAGAACAGATGGCCGTTGGGGCCGAAAGGTTCTGGAGTGGCGCCCGCGAACCGGAAGACGCAGCGTACCAAGATAGACCGATGACCTGGTGAGTCTCGGAAATCTGATGGATGCGAGACGCACAGGACCGTTCATCGTGGTGACACTTGGGGGAGGCAACAGTGGATGATGAGTTCGACTTAAATGATGATGGCTCTGGATGGGGCGACAGAGAGCGTCACTTTGTTTCTGACTAAAACCCACATGTGTTCCTTCAGTTGCTTTTTGCGTTCAAGGGTGACTCTTTTGAACAATCTCGATCCCTGGTTCGGCTTTGGTCCTAACAGGTCCCGTCAATTTGGACGGCGAGTTACTGGTCTCGCCGTCCAACAGTGGATGGGAATCGTCCTGTGACTCCCGATACCCAGGGTTACTCCGGTATTTACATTTAGGTTTAAAAGAAATTCGAAGAGCAAGGACCATTTTCAAGTCCGTTTCGATCGCTCTCTTGCATTCTACATTGATTTTGATATCTACTCTTCTGCGCAAGTCGATGTAGTGTATGTGAAATGACACGTTAAGTACATATACAGTCTCGTGTGCTCATGTACAAGTGCCCTACGGTTGGATCACTAGAGCTACTGGTGTGTAAACCTACACTAGTGTATCTGTATACGCGTGCATTGTCGAACCAGTGATCCTAGTGGTAGGAGAGGAAATAACCAGACATACGTAACAGTCAGTAACGTAACCTTTTCAACGAGCAAAATTTTCGAGCTAGATGGAGAAAGAAAGAAAGAAAGAAGAAAACACGTTTCACGTTTTAGATGGAGGTACTCGTATCACATGCTTTTGTTTGAGAGCCATCATATTTATTACCATAATCGAAAGAATTTCCCCTTTTTTTTGTTAACTTCGGTTGAATAAATATTATTTGTCCTACGAGTTTTACGCCTCCAAAGATTGATTAGTTCGTCGGTGTTAAGTAGTATAGCTATCTTGCTAGTGCATATAATTCATGATTATTTTTTTTGAAGTATAAACTGACTACTAATACGTTGAATTGGACCTATTAATAACAATATTTATTGAAAAAAAAAGAGTAAAAACATGTTATAAGCTACTTGTATGTAATTAAATAATACAATCAATTGTGTCTAACAGTTAGCATTTGCTGCTGAACTAGGTTTACGGCCTGTATTTCAGTAAGTAGCGCCTCAAGCTGTCAAGTAAGGCGAAACATGCGAGCTTCAAAACAAAAGAAACAATTTTACCCAAAATTACGGTTATAACTAAACCATACTCCATTCACGATACCATTAGACAAAAGAGGTTCATAGAAGCAGGTGTACACAACATTTATTTTTCGTGATAAAATGATAAATTCAAACCATTTTAATAAATAATGGTTTCAATAAAAAAAACTAATATTACATATACTCCATCTGTTTAGGTACTTAACTAAACGTAAAAAATCTTGATATGTCTTTTTATTTAAAATAAATCGTATAAAAGACATACAAAGATTATTTAAATTTAGTTAATTACCTAACATCGGTCTAAGAAAATACCTAATTGTAAACATTTTTAGATATTTTTTTATTGTTTACATTTACTTAATTACCTAAAAAAATGGAGTATATGTACTTAGATAAATTTGATTACTGTAAGGTAAGTACTGAACACTTAGATAGGTAAATGAATATTTTTTTTTTTAAATTAACATATCTTTATTTCAAACAATTTTTTTTTTTAAATGGCATATCATATGTACACAATAAAAGGCAACAAGATAATTATATTATTTAACATTCATACAAATAGAAATAACTAATATTATAAACCAGTTACATTTAAAATGAAAGCTGAAAAACTTATTCTTCCGGTTGTTCCGGTAGGTTTTGCCGGTGATAGTGATGGCTGATTAATCTTCTTATTCAATCTCAATATTAATTAGAACCAATTTTCAAAATTATACGAATCCATCCATCTCCAAATGGTAGTTTCCATCACCTTTTTTAGCTTCAAATATTAATGCAGCATCCTCTAAAATGCGCACAGGACCGTTCATTGTGGTGACATTTGGGGGAAGCCCATGTCCAGCAGTGGACGTCTATCGGCTGAAATGATGATCCTCTAAAAACCCATCTGATGATCCTGTAAAATGAAAATAAATCTATCATTCTGTAACGGAGCATATGTTTGTTTGATTGTCTGTCTGTCGCAAATTTTTCCGAAAAGCATACAGGCATGTTTTTAAATTTTCTTCTTACTCGAAGATCACGACGTGGACGCCTATCGCAAATCGCGAAATCCGTCTTCATTGTGGCGACACTTGGGGGAGGCCTATTTCTAACAGTGGACGTCTTTCGGCTGAAATGATGATGATGATGATAATGAAATCCGTTATTTCAATTTGAATATTTTTTGTTGACTTTTTTAATTTGTTATTTTAACCGACTTCAAAAATAGGAGATTATCAATTAAGTACGTTTGAATGTTGAACGTATTGGAAATGAAAATTTAGTAGGTTAACGCGCGTGTGTGTATGCACATGTATACATAAGTTTGTTGGTTTGTCTGTCTGTCGCAACTTTTTCCGAAAAGCATACAGGCATGTTTTTAATTTTTCTTCTTACTCGAAGATCACGACGTGGACGCCTATCGCAAATCGCGAAATCCGTCTTCATTGTGGCGACACTTGGGGGAGGCCTATTTCTAACAGTGGACGTCTTTCGGCTGAAATGATGATGATGATGATAATGAAATCCGTTATTTCAATTTGAATATTTTTTGTTGACTTTTTTAATTTGTTATTTTAACCGACTTCAAAAATAGGAGATTATCAATTAAGTACGTTTGAATGTTGAACGTATTGGAAATGAAAATTTAGTAGGTTAACGCGCGTGTGTGTATGCACATGTATACATAAGTTTGTTGGTTTGTCTGTCTGTCGCAACTTTTTCCGAAAAGCATACAGGCATGTTTTTAATTTTTCTTCTTACTCGAAGATCACGACGTGGACGCCTTTCGCAAATCGCGAAATCCGTGTTCATTGTGGCGACACTTGGGGGAGGCCTGTGTCCAACAGTGGACGTCTTTTGGCTGAAATGATGATGAAATCCGTGATTTCAATAAGATCACGACGTAAACGTTTTTTTTTTTCATTTTTACGTAATAAATAAGCTAACAGACTGGAATAATAATAATATTATGTACGTAAAATGTTTTTGATTTAAATTTTTTTTTTTCTTGTTTACATGTGATAGTATTGGTTTATCCATATTTTGTATAATCACGGATCAAGTACTTATGTTTTGCCTGTGTTTTTAGTGAAATTGTTCGTTTTGATTGATGATTTGTGTAATGTTTTTGTTAGGCAGCATGACTTTTTTATGTGATTAACGTTTTGTAGATATCTTCAAAATGTAAAATGTTGAATTAGATTTCAAATTTAAACAGTGATCCAAAGTTCGAGTTGGTGTTTTTTGCGCCCCTTTTCAAGTGGTTAGTTTGGTTATCCGATACTAATAAATTAAACACTTCTAACAACTGAGACTTTGTCTGTGTTATGAATGTGTACCAATAATTATTATTAAAATGTAACTCAAGCCACTAGACGTTTATCGTTCTCAGAATAGAACCGTAAACAAACGCGTTCTTTGTTTGAAACCCCGGCACTTGTAACTTACGTCATGTTATTGTTAAGCTTGTGATATGAAAAAAATGTATGGCGAGGTCAGTTCTTTTGTTTTTATATGTTAACTAAAGTGTATTTGTGAAAATAAAACAGTAACTTTTTGAATTAATGGTCTATTTTTTTTAAATTAAAATTACTTTAACACAAGAAACTGGTAAAAATTCCCTCACACTGAACATACATGACCATTACTAATACATTAAAAAGCAAAACTATACTATTCGATAAATATCCTGTTAGGTAATTTAATAACGATTCTAATGATATAACTTGTAACCAGCTAACTAACTTAGTTCGCCTATATCATAAAAGGAAACCTGGTGCAAAATTTCACGCTCCTAGGCTCTGTGGTTTCGGCTGTGCTTTGATATGTCAGTCAGTCAGTTTCTCCTTTTATATATATAGATAATTAAGTAGCAACTAACTAATTCACCGCAGTATGTCTTTCCTTGTATGACTTGATCTACATCATATTATATGAACATTCCAAACTACCATCCGAGAGATAAATGACAATAATGTGACAGTAATAAAGTGATTTCAAAAACAAATACACACAAATCAAGTGCTTACCAATATGGTCAATTATAAGCCGTTTTCCTTTTCCAGTAGGGTGCTTTAAACCCGTGGATAAACCTGCCCGGTGTGCTTCCTTTGAAGAATTGATAGTAGTATTTTGCCATACTAAAAACTTTTTGTGTGGCTTATTATGTAGATATGATAAAAATTTAAGATTAATATTCACGTGAACTTATGTTGTATGAAGGTTGTATATATTCTGGTGCACAGAAACTTAAGATATATATTAATAGTATCAGTATTAAACATTCATTAAGCCAAGTCTCATCTAAATAATATAATTTTTTTCTTTAATTTCGAAGTCTTTTTTTCATGGAAATATTTGTGTCTCTACAAAACAATCTCCCGTCTGTCAATGGGTATTGGGTATGGGTGCACTGTTTCTGCTCCGATTGATATAGGTACGTCAATTTTAGTTTCTCCTTAACTATTTAACTAACTACCTAGTTAACTATTAACTATTTTGTACAGAGTGGTTCTTTTCAAGTTCGGCAGAGTCACTTCACAATTTACTGATTCTAATATCTTGTACAAAGTAACTCCAAGACAACTCATTGGCAAAGAAAAAAATAGATTTCTTCTCAGTATTAGTAATAGAAATTTGGCATGAAGCAAGGTCTCATAGCAGAAGTATATAGCACAAAAATCTAAAAACTAAATTTGTAGTTACGTCACAAAAAAAAATCGGAAAAATCTTCGAAACTCAATTCGGGGATTGAACTGTTTTCATAGGTAAGTTTGTACGGAAACATCAGTGCGCGAGTCCGACTCGCACTTGCCCAGTGTTTTTTTATTATTATCTGCGTTCTAAAAGCACGGGTATTTGCTGGCCAGGGGGTCTAAAAAGGTCACTTTAGCAGAATCGTATAGGAAAATATTATGAATCACGATAAAAATCGCAAAATGGTCACGAATTGTCAGTTCATATTACTATACAAAAACAATATTCATATTATGATTCATATTCGGCAATTCATCTATTTGACATTTTTTTTGAAAGACGGGTCTATTTGACAGCAAATTCGTAAAATGGTTCACATAATATGAATTGCTTTAGAATTCATTAGCAGAATCATAAAAAGTTACTGAAGAGCAACATCTTACAATTCATTTCCGAAAATGAATTGTAAGATGATGTATTATATGTGTAGATGTGTATTATATATTATTATAGATTAGATGTGTATTATATATTATTATAGATTAGATGTGTATTATATATTAAACTTAAAAAATGGTAGATTTAGGCCTTTACGCGTATTTCCTAGAAGACATGCGCATTACTGAGAGCCTTTTAAGTCGCCAACGAAGTGTATTTCTTCGAAAAGTGGAATTTGCTTGAAATTTATGAAGTGCCGAACCCCGAGTTTATCGGGCTATACAGACTTAAAAAAAAGTAGGTACTAAAGCATTTATGCAGCTGGGGTACCTATATCATCAAAAATGGGCAAGAACCTACTTCAGTCACTTTCCAGTGGCTTAAACTATCAATGTTCTTCATAATTACAAAATTTTATTGGATTTACAATATGTACCTACATATATTTATTAAAGCTATAAAGATCTTAACATAAATTGCTTAATGTTTAGATATCACTCTTCAAATGGTTAAATAGTACTAAGTATCCACCCTGAACACTAAGGTACACTGTTTTTAAATAATTTGAAGTAGAGAGTTTAGAGTATTTTTAATATTATCATCTATAGAATATTATAAACAAGCTTAGGTAAATTATTACCAAAATAAAACCATTTATACGTATAATAGAATGTAATTACTCTTTTTATTGACTCAAATTTACATGTAATCCAAGATAGCAAAGATATCTTTGAGCTGCATCTGCAAGGCATCTCAAATTTTGTATTAGGTGTATTTGAGCAGTATATTAGCATCAGCTGCGGTATGTTACATCTCCACCTGAGACAGAAACCTTCAAGCCTCATCATTATACTATAGGAGCCACAGTGCGGTCTGAAACAATTAAATTGTCATTTAATACCTAGTTGCGTAGGTATAAAAACTTATTAATATTACGAGTAGAATATTAATGGGTATGGTAAGCACTTACTTTGTTGTAAACATTCGAACTCACAAGAAATACACAAGTAGATGCTGGATTGGTATCATTTTCTTGAAACGCAGTCCTAAAGTTTTTACAAGTGGATGGTTTGCTTCAGAGGAATTTAAAAAAAAAACAAAGACTGCACTTGAAAAATTCACTTAAAATTACGATTTATTGTTCAACTTCAACTGCAACTCTTCATTTTATGGCATTATTCATATTATGATTTATAGTTTTCAACCGATTTTTTACAAATAAAGGGTAAACCACAGACGACAGAGGGATAACCACAGACGACAGAGGGATACTACGGTAAACAACAATGTGGGTATGTTGCCAGCCTAACAAGTTGATATTTATTATTTCCAAAGATTTAGGCATTTTTAACTTCGTTTTTAAAGGCATTTAATTATTATCCTAAAATACTGAATTTATATTTTAATACAATAACTTAATACAAAATAATTATCCGTTAAATAAAAAGCTAAGAAAAAAAAACTAGTAAAACCAAGATTTTAATTTTTTTCATCTGGCAATATTATGGAATATGATTCTGCTAAAAAATGAATTGAGTATGATTCGGCTAATTTGTGTAACCATTTTGCGATTTTTAGAAGAATTGCATAAAGTTATAAGTAGGCAGGAATTCGGGAAATGATTTGCTTTTAGATGAATTGCCTATTGTGACCTTTTTAGCCCCCCAGGACTCATGTTCATTATAGTGCACTTTTCTACAGAACGCAGTGGCGTTTGCTTCGATTTTTTTTTCGGAGACATTTTGATGTTCTCATGGTTAATCTTGGGACCACGTTTTCGTCGATGTTGGCCCTGGGCAGCCTTAGAGGCTCTGAGGCTGACGAAAAATAAAATAATAACAACTAAATAACGACAGCAAGTAAGATTCACAATTATCCACAAGTGAATGACAATCGATCACAGATTATGTTTCAGTTACGTATTTTGAATTCATTTAAGTATAACAGTTGGTAGATAAGTTGATAATAATAAAATCATCATCAATCTTAACTGTAATAAAGCACAATATACATAATTATATTGTACTTTTATTACAAAGGGTACCCTTAAACAATCTTTTGTTAACTTCTGTCTAATGCTATCGCGAATAGAGTAAGTAAGATTTAAAAGGAATATTGTCCGTGAATAAAAATTCAAGCAGAATATTTTTAATCTTGGTAAACCGTGACCTAGTAAATATTAGGCATACAGATATAAATTATAACCATAAATGTGCCCAAACATGGGAACATTGAACAATATTCAACAAGTTTAATAGAAAAACTGTTTATCTTATCATCGAGTTTATCGTGGAAAGTTATTGATGCATTTGTAACTACCGGACTGTCTGATAAATTTATTGCATGCATTAATTAATTCTGACATAGTTGATGAGCTAATCTCCTTTTGGTAGTTGTTGATGATATGTTTTCCAGCTAAAAGATGACTGGTCTGTAATTAGGTCATCTAAAAAACGAGTGGCGCAAAAAATTGCAGATGGTGCCAAAATTCAATTATGCTTTAACATTTATGTTGTAGATATATTGAAAATTAGTTGCCAACAAGTCATGGAGCGATAGACCTCAATGACATTTTTTTTATGTGTGTGGGCATGTATTCCTTTATCTTGCGTTCCAGAATCCCGGGATTCCCTTTCGGACAACCCATGGCCCCAGTAAGCTTCGGCACTGCTGGGACCTTACGGTGTTGCTAACATCTCTTTGAGGCACGCGTGAAACACTACGCGCCGTCGTCGGCGACTCGGTTTCGGTCCGGAAGGTTACAGGACGGCCGGACGTCGAGCTTTCCATTGCTCGTCGTCCCCAAACCCAAACCAACGCAATTAAAAGATATGACCATTTATGTCGCTTATTTGGTCAATTTCTAGGCACAATTTGACACATATTTTTGGCATAATCAGTAACTTCCCACTAGTGATATTTTATTAGATCTGGTTGTGGTCGGGTCAGGAACCGTGATCCCCAGTCGACCACAATCGTACTCTTATTACTCAAAAAGTACAAGGCACAAATTCCTGGGATAAGTGGCACAATAAAACACAATTAAAATAACCATTTTGTGCCATAGTAAAATCTCCGTTCCATTTCGTGGTTGAGTCAGGAATCACAACACTGGAAAACTACTGCGAAGCTATGGTTTTGGGAGGCTTAAAAGGACTGGATATTAAATATCAAAAACTATGTAAAGACTATGGCCCTTGCTATTATTATTACATAATTATTATAATGTAAGTCCTTTAGACGGAAACTTCCTCTACGCCACTTGACGCAGTCGTTGACAGAGACGTTGATGTAATTATGAGCCCTTCAAATATTACCTACGTACTACATACGATATTTAATTTTTAACTAAGGTGACCTTGCTAGTTTCAATCCGTGTAGATAGCAGTTGTAATTCATGACCTTCAACGCCCTGGTTGGGAGGCCTGTTAATTCAACCACCGAACGTATTGGCCCGTGGTTTACATCCATGTAGCTGCAACACAAACCAAACACATAAACCAAGGTCACCTTAGTTGGAACGCTAGTTTGCAACCGTCTGGTCACCCCTTTAGTGAAGCTCTTATCTATAGCATAAGCATAGCATAATAATTATTAATCGCTCAGTACTTTCCCTACTTCGGTTAATTCTTATTTAACCACGAAATATCTACCTACATCTTTATATTATATAGGGTGACTGGTAATTAGTGTCCGATACTTAAACACGTGATTGTGCTCATGATAACCAACAACTTTTACTATGGGAACAAACCTGAAAACACACAGTTCAGTACATTTATGTTTGCCTAATGTACTGAACAGCTGATATTTTTTTCGCGATTTCGGCTTTGCTCCCATAATAAAAAAATGTTTGTTATCATGAGCACAATCACGTGTTTAAGTATCGTACACTAATTGCCAGTCACCCTATAAGGCCAAGTCCTGAGTCAGTCACTGACTCATCGATGCCCAGCCTGAACCCTTGGACTTAGAACGCTGAAATGCTACACAGAGATTCCGTTTATGATGACAGAGAATAAGAAAGGACTTTTTCAAAATTCGCCTCCTAAAGGGATGAAACGGGGGTCCAAAATTTAAATTGAGAAACCTACTTTCACGTGGGCGAAGTCACTGGCTGAAGCTAGTATATCTATTTATTTGTTTATCATCATCATCGTCATCATCTATTTATTTGTTTATTCTCACATCGGAACGCCTTGCAGCAATTACACCAATTGAGCAAAAATAATTTCAGAATCTGCTACTTTCCAGCATATAATGTGCGCATCTATATTTTAACAAATCTCTTTGGCTTAAAAATTTTGCAATTAAATAAAGTACCCATTGAAATTAATATTCCTGCCGTAATCGCACCCAGACTTCCTTCCTGCCATGGGGGCGGGAAGGAAGTCTGGGTTATCAAAAATAAACTGGACAATGACCCCCTCCATGATTCTTATAATGTAGTACTTGAATGGCTCCTAATTAACAATGCAACAATGACTGGCAATTTGATTCAAGTCGAGTAAAAGAAATTACTAAAACTCGGGGTGTTTCGTGTCCAAAACAATAACATTTCCTACCTATTGTGAACGGACTCGAAAAAGGGACGGAACTTTTAAAAATCTGACTGACAGTTTTTAGTTTTGATCACCCGTAGACCATTTTACTGACATTGCTTATGAATGATGCCACAACTTTGGTCAAGAACTTACGAGTATAAAGCCATAAACGATGTCCGGCGGTACTTCACACCGGGACAGCTTTTAATGTTATACCACGCACAGGTCCGATCGTGTGTGGAGTATTGCAGCCATATATGGGCTGGTGCTGCAAAATGCCACCTAGCAGCTTACGACTCGGTGGAAAGGCCTGCCAAGAGAGGCTAATTGGTAATCCAGATTTGGTTAAGTCCAATCTTCAAAGCCTTGAGCACAGGCGTAGGGTAGCCAGCCTTTCGGTGTTTTACTGGTTGCACTTTGGAGAGTGTGCGAGGGAATTGCATGACTTGATTCCGCCATCTCATTTCTACCATCGGACAACCGGACATACGGCAAGTAAGCAACCCTTACGTTGTTGAAACCTCTTCGGTCCGGACTAAGCGTTTCGCCTCGTTGTATATACCGCGTACATCGAAGGACTGGAACAATTTGCCTGCAGCGGTCCTTCCATCCGATTATAATTTGGGTGTCTTCAAAGCTAGAGTGAATAGGCTCTTGATAAACTAGTGCGCCTCACCATCAGCGATTGCATCACTGCTTACCATCAGGTAGGATAGCAGTCAATAAAATCTTTTTATCACGATTCAAACTTGAACTTTTTTTTTTTTTTTTTTTTTATTATTGATAGGCTCGCGTTTGACCACCATCTCACCTGATGGTAAGCGATGATGTGGCCGACGATGGAGCACGCTTGCCTAGAAACTGAACTGAAACAGTTTTTTCTTAATAAAAAACGCGTACATCTTCATATCTATCTATTCTATCTATTTATGTGTGGTTTCCGCACTTAGTCCTATGTGGACCATTGTACGTGGTAGGTACATCTTCATAAATATCTACATAACTCACCTGCACTGGTAGACGCAGTTGCGCAGCAGTGGTAGGCCCCTCACGACTTGAACCCTACGAGAGTTACGGGAATTCGTTGAATGTGGAAAGCGTAGGACTGGTCGTTGTGACTGTGCTTAGAGCAGTGTTATTTACGACCGTGGTTGTTTCTCGGAAAATTGATGATGACCTGGCCTGCAGCTGCAATTGCTAAGTGTCCAGTTTCTTATATACTACGAGTTGTATGACCGTTCTCTGTCTAGGATTCACAAAATATCCACACACACACACAGAACTTGAAACACATGCACCTGTATTGTCGCAAAGTGCACGCGCCCTTATTATCGCGAAACGAACACGCCAGTATTATCGCGAAGAGCACGCGCCTGGTTTATCGCTGACCGCACAGGAAATTTGTATACCTATTTACTGAGATGCATGTCCTTGCACACAGTAGCACCACGAACATAAAGGTTGTTAATGGCGCGTTTGACAGTATAGACGTAGGTACTTATAAACGGTCGTATGTGCCGTTTCCGTCCGGGCAATTAATAAATGCGTGTCTTATAACTTTTAATAGCAAGAGTATAACGTTTAAATTGCAATGTTTGATGCAACAACTTTTAAGTGGGCATTTTAAGTATCTTTTGATATACATTATACGTATAATCCGAGATAATATAAACTACTGATGAATCAGTCAGTCAAGTTTCGACTTGACTAATGAGATACTTAGTAAGTACGTATATTTATCTGTTGTGATTGTGAATTTGTGACGTTTTTTCCTGGAGATACACGTGCAGAATGATTAAATGAAAAGTAATAACGATATCTTTAGTTTTTATTACGCAACGCATAAAAGATTTTTCCTTTTTCTGTGGGACGTCATCATATTGCTTCGACCACTCTGGATGGAGTGAGAGAGAGTGCTAGACTTTTACTGACTAAAATTCACCCGTGTTCCTTCAGTTGCCCTGTGCATTCCAGGGCTGCGGTAATCTTTTTAGAAATTCCCACTACCCTAGCGGGCATCGACCCTGCTGGGCCCCTACGGTTTTACTGACATCTCTTTGAGGCGTGCGCAACCCAACGCATCGTCGATAACTCGAGCTCAGTCCTTCATAATCCTGAAGGCCTTCATAAAATACCTACGTTTGAAATAGAATATAGTACGGTTATATTATGAGTCATTCAAATTCATATAGTAATACACCACTAATTTTTAATTAGTACAAATACTTAAAGGGCTTGTTAGAAGTGCCGGATTAAGTCAGCGCGGGGCCTATAACAAATTCGACCAAGGAGCCCCGCGCAAAGATTTTTTTTGTTTAAGATAGATCAAATAAAACATTTTGTACAAAGAAGTTATTTTCCTCATTTACCGTAACACTCAAATACTTCCAAAAATTACTTTCTTTAAATGATACTAATTAATATAGTACCTACTTTTGGAAAAACCTAGATGATAATGATCGTTTTTTGCATAAGCAAAAAACGATCATCATCATCTATCATCAGCCGTGCGAACTTTAAAGGTGAAATTCTAAAAAACCGAAGTGATCTCTAAAATTATGCTTGACATTTTAGGTTTCTTTTGAAATAGTACAGAAATAGGTATTTAGGAAGTCTTTTTTTTCGATGATGATGAGAAAGTCTTTGTGAATTTATACAGAAAAGCTGAAAATATAAGATTTACTAGGAATAGGATGCAAAACTTTAGCATTTTCGTTAGATTCAGACATCCTTTAATCGGAGTAATCTTTCCGAGAGATATGATTTGATCAATATGTCAACATCATCATCATCATTTCAGTTGGACAAAGGTCTCTCCCAAGTGTCACCACAACGACCGGTCTTGTGTGTCATGCATTCATCAGATTCCCGCGACCCTCACCAGGTTATCAGATCCGGTTCCCTTGTTGGTGACATGCGATCACCACTCTAGAACCTTTCGGCCTCAACGACCATCTTAAGTTCTGCGAGCAATGTACCCAACTCAATGCCACTTAAGCTTATCTTCACTCCTGAATAGATCACGTAAAGAAACTCCGAGCATAGCCCTCTCCGTTGCTCTTTGGGTCACTTAAAGCCATAAGATGAGGCGCATTGTTAAGGACCACGTTTCAGAGTCATATGTCATCACTGGCAAAACGCACTGGTCGTAGAATTTCGTTTTGAGACACTGTTTGGTCGGACGATAAAGTTGAAGTCAGGTGCTTTTTTGTCCATGAGCTCCCTGATAGTTTTAATAACTTCACTCACAGGTACTGGTTATTGAATTTTGATCTTGTTTCATAGCCCTGGTTTAAAGCTGTATTTACATTTGATTTGGACTCGGGATCGTTGGTCTTATTCGGGATACATCTGTCACCGTAAAATTGTAAAATGCCAATACATTAATAATCCATCTCGTGAGATTGTAAACTATCGAAAAATTGTGAGCCGTAACATACAATTTAACGCATAAATTTTCCTTAATTTATAATCTATCGAACAACGCTTTCAAGGTATTAATCGAACTACATATTTTGTGTATCTATGTGAAAATTACAATGGACACCAAACCCAGTGAATTTTGAGATCGGTTGCGTGAAAAGTACCATAATGGAGGAATTCTAAGAGATCTTCTATTCTGTAGACATTTACTTAGAGGAAAGTCTGAAGTAAATTGACTATCATATCCAAGGAAATCTGCTGTATTTAGATTTCATGTAGTATAGATATTTTGACAAGTTTTTTTACGTTCAAGTGCGGGATCCCCGAACGCGCGGGGCCCCCAAATACGCAGGGCCTGTAGCATTTGCTACTCTTGCTTGCTATATGGCTAATCCGCTACTGCTTGTTAGAAAAGGTCTCGTTATTATTTAAGTAAAGTCCCAATAAATAATATTCATAAACAGCAAAGTTATTAGAATTTGTTTATGTCCCAAAATGTCACTCAATTTATGGAAATATTGTACAAGCTAGTGATCATGAATGACAATGGAAAAACACTGCGCGTAGTATTTTCTAGTAGCAATTGTTATGAATAATGAATTTACCAATTATGACAAATTTTCGTGGACAATTTTGCGATTTCTTTTTTTTTACTTTTGACTACATAAATATTATCAGTAATGGGTACGGATAGAGCCCCATTTTTTTTGTACTAATTAAAAAAGTGCATTTTGTTTATCGAACTAAGGTTAATAAACGATAAAGAAACATCGATATCGCTCAAGTTCAGGGTCAGTTACGTATTAAACTGACGGCACGGTTGACGGAGTGGTTCAGCAATTGGCTGCTGCGCTGCGTGTCTTGGGTTTGATTCCCGGACAGTCTGTCTGTCTGTCTGTCTGTCAAGACCCTTTAAACTGTAAATTCTGAAAATACTTTTTCATAAAATAGCCTTTCAATAGGGTAAGACAAGCTGAGAGGATCGTGCTGATGATTTTAATTATTACACTTAGGACTGCATTGTTATATTTATAACTTGGTTAGCTGATAAGGTTTAGTTATTTTATTGTTAACTGACTTTTGACCGCGGCTTCGCTCCCGTCAACTGACTACTCTATTCTACTCTACCCTACCCTACCCAACTCTATTCTACTCTACCCTACCCTACCCAACTCTATTCTACTCTACCCTACCCTACCCAACTCGATTCTACTCTACCCTATTCTACCCCACTCGATCCCACTCTACCTACCCTACGCTACTTACCTCCCACCCTACGTACTTACCTACTTACTACCTACCTACCTACACTGCCTTAATTACAACCTTCCCCGTATGGTGAACAAAACAAAAAATAATTATTAAAATTGGTCCAGCCGTTCTTATTAAGTTATAGCGTGACTAGAACAAATAGGGATTAATTTTTTATATATATATAATTATATAGATATAATAATAATAATGCAGTAAGTATCAACTATATCCTAAAGGAAAACAATATATTAGATGACATCAACAAATTCGTGAACGGATGTTTTGCTTTGTATATGACCGTATGAGTCACATTAGTACGTACCTAGCAAGTGCTACTTAAAATATCCTAATACGAATATACACGCTACATCAGATTTAACAAGGTCCGTTTTCAGTTGCAGCTAAAACATAATTAAATTAACATAGGTATTCATGATAACATGAAGGGCAGACGTCGATCGAATATTTAATGTTATATTTTTGTATTTGTTTCATTTAAAGTAAATATGTCGCAACAAAATTTATTATTATTTTTACAAGTCAGTAAACCGACATTTGAATACCAGACTACACATATCTTGTAGTACTACATCAAAATAAAAGTCTCTTCACAGACTACACAGAATTAAATATTACAGCGTTTTATTATAAATGTATGGAATTTGATGTTACATAATTATGCCTTTTCCCTACATTCTGTTAGAGTAGACCCTAAGAAGGTACACCAAAATTTTGGAAAAAATGGTATTTTTACATTTGAGAAGTGTCTGGAGAGGCACCACGGTGTCCTCAGCTTCCGCCTGACGCAGGCCCTTACCGGACATGGCCAGTTCAGGAGGTTCCTGTTTTGGATTCAGGTGACAAAACGCCCGGGGGTCATCATCATGTGTGGACCCCCGGAGGGCACAATGGAGGTGTACCTAGAGAATAGGCCTGAGTCCCAGCAGTGGGAACATTATAACACTGATTATGCTTATGCTTATACATATATGCTCAGTGTGAGTAGGTAATTTAAATCTAGCTTACATGCTATTTAAACACTTGATGCGTGTATTTGTGGCTGAGACTCACAGTTTGCCAGCAGCAGGTGAACGTATACCTTACGTTTTCGTCATTTCTCTTTTAGGCGTAAAAAAAAGTCAATGATAGCGCGGTGGTTGACAGGTTATGAACTTAATTCCCTTGTTCAATGC
This sequence comes from Mythimna impura, assembly GCA_905147345.3. Lineage (NCBI taxonomy): Eukaryota > Metazoa > Arthropoda > Insecta > Lepidoptera > Noctuidae > Mythimna > Mythimna impura. Next base: position 16,411,537 of record LR990353.1, on the reverse strand, counting down.
TTCTTGGAGTCACTACAACATGTTTTTTTCTTCCATGCAGTCCTGTGTGTCCACGGTTAATCATTACTATTTATAGAAGATAGTTTTGGTTTAACATCCTATCCCATTCTCAATTTCCTTATAGGATAAAAATTATCCAGTTCCGTATAAAGCTGTAAATCCATATTACCAATCTCCCAAGAGACAGCCGTGGCAAATCTCCTCGTAATAACTTACTCACTTGTTATTTCTGCCTTCTTATTTTGCGAGTATTAGTTATATTATGCGCGTCGCGGGAGTGCGGTGGATGCGAGACGTACAGGATCGGTCGGTTGTGGAGACGCTTGGGGGAGGCCTATGTCCAGCAGTGGACGTCTTTCGGCTGAAATGATGATGATGATGATGAATTATATTATGTAAATATGTATATGGCGTAGTATCATAGCATATTCAGCCATATATGTCTTTACTACTGAGACCTCCTTTCTAAAAGAGGGAGAGGTTCGTAATTCACAATGCAGGTCCTGTGCGGGTTGAAATCGGGTCTTGGTTCATCATCATCATTATTTCAGTCGAGAGACATCCACTGCTGGACATGGGGCTCCCTCAAGTATCGTTACAACAACTGGTCCTGTGCGCCTCGCTGCTTTCGGATTCCCACGACCCTCACCAGGCCAGTACTCCATCTTGTGTGTCTTCCGGTGCTCGCCACTCTAGAACTTTTTGGCGCTATCGACCTTTTCTGCCAGTAGTTTTGTTTTGGTTGTGGACAGATGAATAATTCAATATGCAACGTTCGCTTAATAGCTTATGATTTAGCAGATCGTGGACATCGACATATGTACAGGGCACTTACCATGACGTGTTAAAATATCAATCGTATCAATGAGAAAGATGGATGGAGCTATATAGGGTTTGTAGCTCCACGCTCTGCTCTTTAACAATTCTGTTTATGTCGTAAAATTGATCACGTTAAGAGCTTGTGGTAGCACTACTTCTTCTTCCTGCCCTTATCCCATATTACGGTCGGGGTTATTGGGGTCAGCGCAACACGTGTTTTTCTTCCATTCTGTCCTGTCACCCGTCACACTATCACCAACTACCTTTTCTCCCTTTTCGTTCACAATCAAATTTACTAATTAACTTTTTTGTCAACAGAAATTGACACTCCACGGACTGATGGCTCTCTGGGAATTAACGCCAGAGATCGTGAGTGATATGTCAGTTCTTCGAGAGATGGACCTACGAGGGAATAGCCTGCGACATATCAAGTCACCTCTGTTGACGGGACCAAGGAATTTGGAACGCCTTTATTTGGCAGGTGAGGTATAGACAGACTGCTTATGCCGGAGGTTGTGGATTCGATTCCTACCCAAGGCAAATGTTTGTGTGTTGAGTATGGTCATTTGTCCTGTATCTGGGTGTAATTTATCTATATATGTATGTATTTAGAAATATATAAGTATGTTTATCAGTTGTCTAGTACCCATAACACAAGCTCTGCTTAGCTTGGGACTAGACGGCGTTGTGTGATAGTTGTGGAATATATTATATTATTATTATTATTTAGAAATATACAATATTAGTTTTAGTATAGGTATGCGAAACCCGAAACACGTGTCGAGTATTTTTATGTAAAGTTCGATAACTGTATCATGAAAAATCACAAAGTTATAAGCTTGTTATTTTACCTGGTTGACCGCAAAAATACATAGTCACCGGGCCATCCAGGCGACTGAGGGGTTATTTTGCACCCGCATCCAGCTGTGCGCTGACACTTAATGCCCGCAATGACCTGCCGTGACCTGTGTTGTAGGTACTTAGTGTCGGTGGTGTCCAACTTGTGACTTTTGTAAAATATTTTTGGAAAAAAAATTAGCATTTACTAAAAATAATGTTGTATATATCAGTTGTTTAGTACTCATAGCACAAACTCTGCTTATTTTTAACCGACTTCAAAAAAAGAAGGAGGTTATGGTAAGTTGATGTAAGTAAGGTGATGTAAAATTCGTATAGTTTTGTATCCCAAGCAAGTGGAATCATTGAAACTGGTGCAATCTCGGTAAAATAGAGTTGAGAATTTTATTGTAGTATCGACTATCACAGCGAATCTTGCCGAGAAGGTGGACTGGACCCATTTGCTGCCAAATGCCGCAAAACCTTTAGAATGTGTTACTATTGCATTTTAATGAAAAACTAAGTGACTGGTATCTGTATTAAAAATTAAATATTTTTTAAACGTGACACACTGGCTGAATGCACAAACCGTGCAAAGACAAAACCAAATGCATATCATTAGCTATACAAGTGCTTTTTGAGCACTTAAATAAAAACAGGTGTTTACCAAGAACAACTTCTTGGTAAACTTTGGTGAAATTGTCACAGAAACTTGTATAAAAAATCAAGATGTTACTGATAGTTCTGATTTTGGCCACGCCTTAAAAGATCCTTGTAGAGCTATAGCTACACAGGACGCAAGTTGCCCAGAAAAGCTGGAAACACCTCAAAACATTTAGGAAACAAATCAATAAAAATTGGGCATACATTGCTATACTAACAAAACAACACTATTTACATAAAAAGCCAAGGTTAGCAAAGAATAAAATAAAAAACTGGGCAACTGCGAGTCGGACTCGCGTACTGAGGGTTCCGTACAAACTTAACTTTGAAAATAGTTTAATTCCCGAATCGAGTTACGAAGATTTTTCCGAAACGCAAAAAAAGTTTTTTTTGTGACCTAACAAATTTACAGTTTTCAGATGTTTTCCATTACTTGTGCTATGAGACCTTACTTTATGCCAAATTTTAGGATTCTAGGGCAATTAGTAGGGTACTTCCCTATGAATTTTTCATTACTTGTACTCGGAAAGTAGGTCTGAATTTGCCTGAAGAGCGGGTTGAAAATAATATTTTTTATCCCTAGGGAGAATCGCTTTCAACTGACAGCTGTCAAATTATTTAAAAAAAAACTAGTACTATTTTCACATTTCTATTAGACCATGTTCCTATTTTCTATACAGCCACTCAATTACAGCGCAATGTACAATTAAAATTACATAAAGATAAGTATTAACTAAAAAAAAGAATATTTTTTTTAAATGACTATTATAATTTTATTTTACATGTTTCTTTAAAATAACAGATTTGGGAAAAATATTTACCATTTTTCCAATGATGAAAACGAAAAGTAAAGGCTGAATAACTGACCCGCCACAGAAAAAAAAAACAAAATAAGTAGGCGGGAAAGCGGCGATCCGGTCTTCATTTGTTTTTTCGAGATGTAGAGTTTTGTTTATAGGTAGGTACTTTACTAAAACTATTGACGACCTCGCTACGCTCGGACGCCAAACTCCTTCTCGAGACTAAATAAGTTACTTTTACCCTTATGGTAACAATGTACTATTGATTCCCTTGATTGTCGAAATACCTACACGTTTTTTTGCGACATAAACGGCCGTATCTTTTTTTTCGTTAACTCAGAAGTTTGACTTTTTCACAGCTTCAAGGGACTGCAGACCTTAGTATAAGGTTTTAATTTCAACGCGTTCCCGAAATAAAGGGTCGTGACAAAAAGACAGACGGACAGACGGACGGACAACAAAATAATCCTATAAGGGTTCCGTTTTTTCCTTTTGAGGTACGGAACCCTAAAAAGATGTGCCGTCTGCGCATAAAAGATCAATATGACGGAACAAGGACCATACCTATAAATTGGTTTGGGTCAATGTCCTGATGTATTGAGTTAAGTTTCCAAACACAATGCCTCGAACATCACGTTTTAGTATGTAAATATTTTGAACCGCATTTATCTTTTATTTTATTTCTTAATTCACCTTGTCTGCCCATTTTTATATTATTCGTCACTAAATTGGCTTCGACAGTACTTTTTTACGATGTCTTTAAAGAATTTAGCTTTTGTTTGGGATGTGAAATCATCAAATAAATTGTCCCACTCTGGATGAAACGAGAGAGAGTGCCACTTTTAGGTATTGACTAAAACCCACCTAAAGGATCGCAAAGGGCTACTGAAGGAGCAAGGGTGGGTTTTAGTCAGTAAAAACATGGTACACCCTCTTGTTCCACCTAGAGCGGGAGTAGTCGTTTGATGATTTCGAACAATCCCATAGCCCAACTCATATAGGTATCCTGACGCGGGGTTATTGTATACCTTGTGTTCCGACTAACGATAACATCGATGTTAGCGCGCCAACAATCATTCCAACTAATTCTAAGTGACCGTAAGCGCGTCCATAAGCGTTCAATCAACGATTTGTTGACGCGCCAACAGCGATATTATCATGAGTCTGACGGAACGCGGGGATATATATGCTGTTTTATTCGTAACTTTCTCGTATAAACGTTGTTGCCAATAGTCCGAATTTAGTTCTAAATCTGCCACGTAACGCGCTCCCGATAAGTGTATCAATATTTATCATGGAGTGCGTATCATATAATATCTTCAATGATCAATATCTATCTATATAGGGATCTATTGGAAATGGGGCTGAGGCTGAGGCTACAGTGGCCAGCGATTTACGATGCGACTGATATGGTGTGGCTACAAAGGTGGCTACATTAGAAGCGAAAAGAGTGATGGCGGACTCTCGAACAAAATTTTACTGGCATATTTTTTAGCGTATAGTGATGAAAAATATACAAAAGTATATAGATTAAAGGAGATGTTTCATTTTCGGCCATCAGATGTACATTTATCGCAAAAGAGAAAAAAATACCACAAATTGGGGAAAAATATTCTCTGGTGAATTTGAGCCTGATTAGTTGTGTACAAAAAATAACAGTTTTTAAATTATTGCCATGTTTTATTCAACATGGCGTCTCGTTTGCTTGCAGACTTCATTCTGAAATCATGTCTCATCAAATCAATGTTACGTAGAAAATAAATAAAAAATGTGTGTATTCTTGTGGTGTTAAAAATAAATTACTATTATTCTGTTATACATATTTTTGAGTAAATATTATAATTAAGTGTAACCATTTCATCGTTACAAAAATCTTGTCTCCATTTTTGAAGTGTGTTTCTAAACGAATTCAAAATAACCGCTTGTTGACTTGACATCCTGATTTGTTGTTTTATTTCTTTTTTTGTAGGGTACCGTGTTCTACATTCCTTTTGTGGTTCACCAAAGGTTTAACATGCCTCAGAAAGCATGTTAAGCCCAATGGCTTATTTATTGGTCTCTGTTGTCATTTGAAGATCTTTGACAGCTGTTATGGATAGATCAAAGCCAGTAAATCTAATACCAGTCTTGTCAAGGGGACCCATGTTACCCAGTTACTGGGTTGTGGAAGTCAGATGACAGTCGCTCGATATAAAACCCACGTATTCTGCGGCATCCAGCTTAACTGGAAGCCGACCCCAAAACCATTGGAAAAAGGGAAGATGACTTGTTCTACAATTACTTACGTTTTTAGTTTTCAAATATCTATAATACCATACCAATCCATTCAATAATTACAGCATCAACATAGCATATTCTGTATAACATTAGACAAATGAAACTCATTTGCTGAAGGAAATGTATTGAAATACACGTGTTTGCATCCAGCAGGGATTGAACACAGTACCTATTCTAACTTTTATTACCTTATTAATCGAGATAAGCCAATACTACCTACTTAAAGAAATGATTCAAAGATTTGATCGTACTTTGGCGAGTCACTTTTGTCTAATATTCTATTAGAAAGATCACAGATCTGATCTTAAACTATTTATGAGTTTAGTTCTGATGAACAAAAACAAAACAATTCTATAGCATATAGTCATAAACGGTAAACGTCATATCTACAACCTGTCATGGCTGTCATAACTCTTAGGACAAACGTCAAACATTTTTAATTTTTATTTTGTACTTAAAACCATTTGATATTATAAAAAAAACGTTACTTTATTCTATTTAGGGGTAAGTTTACCAGCTTCGCTAAAAGGTACATGTTATGGCCGGAGCCCCATATAAAAATGAAACATCTCCTTTCTAAACAATTTTGTCTTAGACATATCTAATAATAGAAACCGAGTGTTAAAGATATTCCAGTTTAAAGTTGATGAGATTACGTATATTAATTTAAAAAATCAATAAACGTATTTTTGAATGAATGACAAGATGTCATATCATTGACAATAGACGATTTCCGTCATTCCGTAGTGATGGGCTGTTATCGCATTTTGACGGGCATAATGTAACCGTTTCAACGTAACGGTTACAGGCAACTTTTGTCGTTGCAACTGGTTTGAAGACAATTTAAAAGATGAAACTATCTTTGAGCGAAATAGTTACAGTTTCTCACACTACTAACAGTTTCAAATATATGAAACGGTTCACTAAATAATTCACTTTATTAGTTGAAATTACTTTACGATGAAATGTAGTTACTTTCATACTACTGCCGCAGAATTTGCAAAACATTTTTATTTTAATATTCTAAAAATTATGTTACAAATATATATAAAATAATCTAGACATTAAAATATTTACAAAACTATTTACACTATAAAATTCACTCGTAAACACACCAATTTGCAAACAAAATAATCGATAACTATAGGTCTCTCTTTGCACGTGTATAATTACAATTGATCAAAAAAAGATGTAAACAAACAAGATCCTGAGGAATATTTTTTAAACGATTAGAACGATGACGCAACAAAAGTGATAGTTGAATCAATGGGTTTTTATTTTATTTTACGTCGTAGAAAAATAGTTGAGACTATTTTTCTACGACGTAAAATAAAAAAAAAAACACGTCAAGTTATTCGAAGACGTGTTTGTGCAACGAAGACTTTGGAACCAAGTCGTAAAAGCGGTTACACCGTCGCAGAACATAAAATCGTCATCGCTCTGGGCGTTTACCCATAACTATTTTCATATATGTATAATTCTGACGAACATGCATTTAATCTAAGCCAACTTTCTTTTGGGAAGTTATACTTAAATATTATACATGTGATAAAAATACATGGGTAGGGGTAGGTTAAGGATAGGTAAAGATAAAAAACCTTTTTCTTTTATATTCATTCCTCATGATCTCTAACCACAATGTCATCCAGAAAACCTGCAGGTGCTGAAATATTTGATTGATGTCTGGCCCATCCTAGATACCATACTATAGTCATTGTATGGGCGCAACATCATGCATGTATGGGGACACAATATACAGAGTTTGTTACATTTCCGTTATGATATTTAGATTCTTTAGGATTATAATTACTTAAAAATAATAATTGTTTTGTCTTTCTTTCATCAACACTTTTATTATTATTATTGAGTATATTCATAAATCTCGTGTTGTCGAAGTATAGAATTTAACATTTAATATTTTTGAAAACACCTACGAAAATGGAGAAAAGAGTTACGTTTCTCGTCTCCGAAAAATTCAACAGCGACCCATCACTACAGTATATTATTATGTCACTAGGCCGGATGACAAGCCAAATAATACAAGAACGCACTTGTACTTCGGACACAAACAAATCAACGTCTATTGTAGACAAAAATTTTCTTTCAACGAGCGATCAAAACAAACTGATATCCGAAGCGATCGCCATCTGTAGCAATCGCCATCTTTAGCGCGATAATGTAGCCACTAGACAGCGAATCCTCTAAAATTGTTATTTTGAACTTTACGCAAAAAAATCGCTCCTTGATTTAAATTCGCTCAAGTGGTGTAGCCGCATAATATTACTTACGAGCGTATCCATCAGCGATCAATGTCTGTCGCCGTTGACGATACGCGTAATGTAGCCACAGACATATTAAGTAGCACTGTTGAACTTGTCACTTAAGTGAGAAATTATCTAAATAAATTCGCTTAAATTTCGCTTTCGCTGATAATTTGATGTAGCCGATGCTATGATATATATATTACAGTATTGTTGTTCCAATCGCTTACAAAAATCAAATATCGCTAGTAATATTTGGCGTACCGTGTAGCCATAAACGTGAATTTCAATTATTTGTTTTAATCGCTCATGTATCGCCGGTCGCATCGCGTTCTAGTGTAGCTTCAGCCTGAAGCTGAATAACAGCGTCAGGTCGTAACGCCTAGTGTAAATGGGCGTGACACCATTATTTGATTATTTAGATTAAATTTTGGAAAATTCTGTTGAATTTAATAAGGATTTAATTTGATAACATCCCCCTCCGTTTATTTAAATTATTGCAACATCCTGTTGAATTTATATAAGGATATACATAATTTGAGAACTTCCCTTCAAATTATTTCAACTTCCTTTCTAATTCTTAAAACTATTTTAGCATCCGGTTAAATATGTGAGGATTTAACCTAACCACTTCCTTTTTATTTCTTAAAAATGGGAACACCCAAATACTCCGAAATATTTTATTACGAATTTCGATATTCCGATTTTCAAAAGTCCGAATTTCACAATACCTAAAAATTATAATGTCTATTATTAAAAATCACGAAATTTATTTTACCGAAAGTCGTAAATGCGATTTGTTAGTTTTCCGATTTTCATACGTTCGAAGAATCAAATGCTCGAAGGGTTCTCGGTCCGAAAAACGATATTCCGATTTTCAATACTTCGAATAAACTAAAAGTCAACATGTTGTGCTACAAAATTTAGTGTCAGAAACGAATCGCTGCAAAACCGACTTCACGCAGTCTTGTCTGCCCTACCCCTAGAGTGTAATTTAAACCCGCGTAGGCGCGGAGGGGTAGGACGGCCCGCGAGCTGAGGAGCAGGTGGTTTGAAGGCCCGCCGCCGCAGCCGAAGCTGCGGTGGTGAGCGTTAAAACCATCTGCGACGATAAGCTCGCGTGGGGCCGCCCAAACCCCGCAGCGCCGGAGCCGTGACAGAAACAAAGCTTGCTGCATTTTGCATGCCTGCTTGCATGCTGCATGCCTGCTTTCATGCTGCATGCCTGCTTGCATGTTGCATGCTTGCTTGCATGTTGCATGCCTGCTTGCATGTCGCATGCTTGCTTGCATGTCGCATGCTTGCTTACTTGCTGCATGTCTGCTTGCACGCTGCATGCCTGCTTGCATGCTGCAATAAATCCCCTGCATGCTGGAAAACGCATCTGTCATTAGTGTTTTTATTCTACCCCCTCATACTACGACCTCTGACGAGCATTTATGTGTTTATTTGTCTTGCTATACAGTTTTATGAGGCGTTTTTATTTCGGAATTTTATTAATTGGTATTTTAATAATCGAAATTCGTATTTTTGATGTTTCGAATTATCATTAAGTCGGACTTTTCGTTATTCGATCTATTGAAACTCGGTATTTTGAGAATAGTAATTATAAAAGTTAGGAAAATTGAAATTTAGGAATTATAAAAATAGGAGTAATGATAAGTCGGAGTTGTTATATTCGGAATTTTGAACCATTCGGAATTATGAAAATCGGTATTTTGAAATTCGTATTTGTGACTGTCGGAATAAAGTTTTTCGTATTTATGTAGTGTACCCCTTAAAAATATTACATCAGAGCATCTGGTGTGATCTGGTCCTATTTAAATAATAATTTACTGTGGCAACTTCCGTTTTATTTATTTTAAATATTTTCTACCTTCTTCATAGTGAATTTAATGAGGATTTATTATATTGTTTATCTCATAATTTGTTTTAATTTTAACTTCTGTTGTTAATTTTATGCTTGTCATTTTCTCGCCTGCTTGGCACTCTTTCGCCGCCCATTGAGTAAACACCTTGAACTGAAGTAAGGTATCTCTTTATTATCGCTGTATAACATTTCCTGCCATTCTATATTACTGTGATTGTGTATTTTGGAGCAATATGTGTGACTTCGACACCAATGGCGATCATGCCGACACGTACCTGACATTATGTTGAGGTGAGGCCTTTTTGGCATTAGGATCATGGTATTTTCTTTATTGATGTGTGCCAAACTAATTTTCTTTCCCTGATTACGAATCTTATGGATCGTAACTGAGTGTGTTACTCCCTATAATTGCTCTACCCAGAGCGAGAGGAGACATGTGATGATACCACATCAAGAAAAAAACCTTTATTCTTATTATTCTATTGACGGCACGATTGGCGCAGTCCTTGAGCGATTGGCTGCTGCATTGCGAGTCTCGGTTTCGATTCCCGTACACAACAAATATTTTTATGGCCTATAAATAGTAATTCCGGGTCTGGATATCTTGTGTATGTACATAAATGTTAATAAACTCACCATACAGAAGTAATTCCTAGTGTCCCCCACACTAGGAATTACTTCTGTAATTACTTCTGTACAACACTGTTATTACGATAGAGAATATCAGCAGGTTTCTCAGTGGAATTATTCCATAATATTATGATATTTGATATTCACGCATGAGAAAATACATCTTCATCGTCCCTATATTACCAGTTCATTAACGTGGGTTAATCAGAAAATATGTATATACCTATCTGTATTCTAAGAATTATTCTGTCTGTCTCAATATCATTAACAGTTCCACTGTTGATGGCATCAAATCGTGGAAAGCTACAGGAAAAAAAATCTTGATTAAGGCTCGACCATTTCATTGATCAAACATACATATTTATCTATATTTATATAAACTAGCGGTTTCAACAGATGTTGTCCTGCCCGAAAGATGTCTTTAAAAAAAAATTGAGAACCCGATTGCAGCGCCACCTATCGGGTCCGCTTGTATTTTTGAACCATCCAGTTCACTCAAATATACACACAAAACTTCATTCAAATTGGTCAAGCCGTCAAGAGCAGTGGTGGCCGAGTGGTAACGGCCCCGACTTACGAATTTGTAGGTCGCGGGTTCAAACCCAGCCAGGCGCATTACTTTGTGTAATTTATTTCATCGCCACTGCTCTCAAAACGGTGAAGGAAAACATCGTGAGGAAACCGGCATGTCCTAGAACCAAAAATTCGAAGACATGTGACATCCACCAACCCGTACTGGGCCCGCGTGGTGGATTACGGCCCATTCCCTCTCCTAGAGAGAGGAAGCCTGAGTCCCAGCAGTGGGAACATTAAAAGGCTGAATATGTATGTATGTATGGTCAAGCCGTTTAGAAGTTAGGATATAAATAAATCATCATCATCTTCCTGCCCTGGTCCCGTGTTATTTGGGGTCGGCGCAACCCGTTTTTTTCTTCCATTCTACCCTGTCACTCGTCATGCTATCACTAACTTCCTTTTCTTTCATATCACTCTTCACTGAATCCATCCATCTTTTCTTTGGTGTTCATCTCCCTCTCCATCCATCCACATGTAAACTCATAACTCTTTTAGTATCATGCGTTTCATCCCTCCTCTTCGCATGACCATACCAAGACAAACGATTCCCTTTCAACTTTTCAGTCACTGGCGCCACTTTCAAACTTCCCCTAAATATGATATAAATACATGTACAAAAGAATTATATATATGTCGTAGCTAGATCTTAGAAATTCTTCACTTCATGATATGGCCAAGTAAAACTGGCCAGATCGTTTTAAACGTTAAAGTTTGATGATATTTCAATCTTCGTTTGGCCTTTCTTTAGACCTTTTATTATCATTGTAGACCTTTTATTATCATTGAAATCCTATAACTATGATATGGCGAAACGAGGATTGACATATTATCAAATTCTGGCCAGTTTTAGTTGGCCAAATCATGAAGTTGACTAATTCTAAGATCTGGCCACGACATATGTAAAGATAATAAGGCTTTACGGCCAAGCTAACAAATAATATTTATTTTTTTAAAGTTAAAACGTCTTTAGCCGCGCTGAGCTCTTTGTTTGGGTATTAAATGTGACTGAGCCGTTACACTTGATTATGTAACACTCGTTCTGGTGAGCTCGGCTTGAGTCGGCCGACCTTACCTGAGGGCGAGATTAAAGGGGCTATTTACACAACACGATATTCAGACTGTCTTATTTTTTGGTCCGAGTAAGACCGGTCTAACCCTTATTACACTACACGACATCGACTAAGACTGTCTGAATATCGAGTAGTGTAATAGGCCCTTAATCCAAGATCGTGGGTGCGTTTATAAACATAATATAAACTCACATACACAATACACCAAGATCCGTAACACCTATCACAAATATTTCTTCCGAGCGGGAATCGCACCTGTGACTTGTAGCGCAGCAGCCAATCGCAAAACCACTGCGCCAAACATACCGCCAAATTTAAGAGCGTTCTTCCCGAGGTATATTTCCATACAACCGCTCTTAAGTGATTATAACGTTATTGATTTATTATGATTTGATTTCAATAAAAACCTAGATAATATCCAGTGTTTACAAAATATCTATAGAAAGATATGTATCTTTCTTAGATTTGATTTCAACACGCAAAGATACACATCTATCTCTAGATATTTTGTAAACACTGATATGTTGTGGATATTATCTAGGTTTCTATTGAAATCAAAATATAAATATTGTGTAAAACTAATCCAGTAAAGAGCTCTAAAAATCCCTCTTCTTTCAACCTCTAAAATCTGCCATTTTACGTGAACTTTGGCACTTCATAATCTACCTAATAATACTCAAAAATAAAGAAAATATTATTATTACTATGGAAATCTTGCACATCAATCAAGAATGATGAATTTTATCCAAAAATTTTTAGGATTAAAAAAAAAACGTATTTCCTGGAACAAGTTTTCTGAAATATTCTAGTGAATGGCGGAGTTACTGAATACCAACAGAGCGTTCAGGTGTTAGTTCTTTATTTCGCGTTGCCTCTTTGTCAAACATTGCTTTGGATGAACCAACAAGCTTTTAAATTATGCTCAGGTTCACGATAGACGGGTCGGAAAGGGCCCTGTTAAGTTCTTAACATAGCTTTAGCGACTCAGTCTCGAGTTTCAGAGTCAGCACTAAAAATAGCAGTAGATTTACTATTTATATTCTTTAAACATGAAAGCTAATTATCCTCAGCCAGGAGCAAGTTTTCACGGAAACTCCGTAATGTATTTATGACCGACTTTTGTTCTGTACGGCAAATAAAATTAAACGTAAACTGCGACCGTCTAGAAACCTGTTTTTTTATTTATTTATTTAACCATTTATGTACACACAATAATAAAAGAAAAGAAGAAGGATACAGAAGAATAGTACAAAAGTGATGCTTTTTTTTGGCAGTTGGAAATCCTCAAACAGCTTCTCCCGTTCTGGGTGGAAAGAGAGGGAGTGTCACGCTTTTACTGGCTAAATTGCCTGCGTTCCAGGGCCGCGATGACTATTTCAAACAATCCTGGAAACCGTCTCGAAACTTTCTTTACATAAAAGAGTCTCATATTCAAGTGCCTTGGGCACGCCTTAATTATGGCGGTAAGTCCCCTTTTTGAGGCGTGGCTGGGGAGGTTCCTGCACCGGATGTCACCACTGTGTGGACCGCCCGGAGGACACGGTGGAGCATACGGTAGAGGTGTGCCCCGCTTGGGCAGAGCACCACCGTGTCCTCGGGGGGCCATTGGCGGCAACGATGTCTCGCGCCGGGCCTTGGTACGGGCCATGGTCCGAAGTGAGGAGGAGTGGCAGGCGGTCGCTTCCTTCTATGAAGCATTAATGCTAGCAAAGGAGACGGACGCACGCGCGAGTGTACGGCCCTCACGATCCCGATTTCCGGCCACCGTAGGCGCGGACTTGCGGACGGCGAGCAATGGGTAGCTCGTCGTCTGATCGTCTGGTAACCGTCCGGATCGAGCTCAAGTGGTCGACGGCGCGTAGTGTTCCACGCGCGCCTCAAGGAGATGTCAGCAAACCGTAGGGCCCAGCTGGGTTGAAGTTACTACTACTAGGGCTATGGGTTCGCTTCTGAAAGGAAAAACCGGGCCCTGGAATGAAAGGTAACGAAGGAACTAGGAGTGGGTTTTAGTCAGTAAAAGTCTAACATGCCCCCCGCCCCGCCCAAGGGCGGGAGATGTCATTGGATGATTTCCAACCTAAAAATATATATTAAAGTGCTTAAATATTTATAAAGATCTCAAACATCCCGCTTATCCTTAGACTAAGAATTTAATAAAACGAGGGTCAATATCATATTATCTCGGAATTCATTTATTTTGTGATAAGAGAATATTTTTTTTTTGTTAAAACTATTTAGGTACAAGTTAAAAAACACTGTATAAAGGTGGACTTAATATTTTAGGCATTTTTCTACCAGTCGACCTTAAGGTGGTGCAGAAACATAACATGGCAGGTGCAACTTAACAAAAAGACAAATAGAAAATAAATAAGTACAATAATAAATAAATATATGCTACTACTTGGATAGTTGGCCAAGCAGTTACTGGCCAATCCTTTCCAATTCGAAAAGGAGTCAAAACTCTTCACAGCTTCGATCACGCTTGGCGATGTCTTTAAAAATCTAGATGAACATAAGCGAGACAAGGATATTGTCGTCGGGGAAAGAAGTTTAAACTAATCTATGCTTTGCTGATGACATTATCCTTTTCTAGTCTTCAGAAGGAAGTCTAGTATCAGAAGGAGATGGTGTGACGATTTGGATTATTACCTAAAGGATTGGCCAGAAGTGGCTAAAGACAGAAAAGAATGGAAGAAACGAAGGGAGGCCTTTGCCCTGCAGTGGGACACAACGGGCTCATAATAATTAATTAAACTTAAATGATTAATTATTTGGAACTGAAATTTACTGTTAATATTGACATTTAATAATTTTTGACATTTTAATTATTTGAACTTAGATGCTTAGATTTTTTTTGACATTTTAAATATTGTGGACTTATGTAGTTAGATTTTTTGACATTTACTCGTATAACTAATAAATTATAAAAATAATCCCTTATTTAGGTCTGACATAATTCAAGTACCAGATAATATTTTTAAATGTTAATAATTAAATTGAATACCATAATTATGCAGGATTCTCAAATAATTATATACATATTTTTTAATCTTTAATTTGTAGTCTTGAGCTGGATGCTCACCATATTTGTACGCCTCCTGGCATTACATAGCGCTCTCTTCATCAAATATAAGATCCGTATTTCTGTACCTGTGTTAACAAATAAAAGTGATTTGATTTGATTTGATTTGATTTAAATAAATAAATACATAGACTCACATATGAATAAGTGGTTAGCAATGTTATTGTAAAAAAAAAAACAAAATTAACCGACCAATGCTATGATGATTCTACCAACTTGTTTATTCCATCGAAATTTGCATAAAGGTTTTTTAAATTTTCACGATCGGGTTATTTTTTTTACAATGTAAAGTAAAAGATCAAGCCAATAACATTTTATTAATGTCTCCTAATAAATCGTAACTTCAAATAGGGGTTAGTTCCGTGCACTATGCACTATAGAGTACAAAGTTAAGGTGGATATTCAAAGGTAGCCTGCGAAATTCAAATTCTCTTAAGTTTTTTGCATTTTGCAGGTCAGTGTCAAATTGTTTATTGATTAAAATATGATAGGCGACCGTAATACGTATACAAGTATCTCAGTTTAGCTAACTCTATTGAATTACTTTTTCATGAAATATCCATTTAATAGGGTAATTTGAATTTTCTGGGCTGCCCTGACGCTTTTATTAGTTTCAAAGTAAATACTACTACTAGATACCAAAAAGTCTTGATGGTATCGCGGCAGCGCGACTTTTGAGCGTGTGGCCCTGGGTATGCATCCCGGGTCAGGCAAAACGACGATTGGGTTTTTCTATCAAGATTGTTACTCTTGTGCAGCCCGGAAATTGGTGGTGTGACATCCACATGCCTTGGAAAGCACGTAAACCCGTTGGTTCTGCGACTGATCTCTTTCCAGTCGCGTCGGATTGCCGTCTCATCGGACTATGAGGAATACAAAGTGCAACTGGGTTTGGGCGCACACGCTTGTGCACTGTAGTATGTCCTGCGTACTTTATTTTTTACTTTTTTTTTATTGGGTGGGAAAATCATCTTCAGCGGGAGATAGTGTCAGACTTTTACTGACTAAAAACCCACTCCTGTTCCTTCTTTACCTTCGTCCCAGGGCCCCGGGTTTCCTGCGTACTTGACTAATCTCTGAAAGTTAGCCACCGTGATCGAAATCCGCTCGGGAGGATTACTTTATTTAGAGTATAAAGAACAAGTTAAACGAATTTAAGGCTTTATGAAACTGCCTGTAATAAAGAAACAGAAGAAGTAAAAGTTGACCGGAATGACCTGGGGTCCAAGTCTGCTATTTTTATAAATTCGTCATTCCAACACGATCCCATTGTCATTTTGTTAAAAGTTCGTAATGTGCTATTCATAATGATCGATCATTGATCGGTCAATGGTCTCGTAATATTAGAGTTGTAGTAGAATGACAATATCGAGCTTATTAAAAACAATGACTGCACAATAACGTTCTAATGGTAGGTCACTGATCAAAGGAACTGTCAAAATTTTAGCAGATTACCGCATACGTCAGACATTCATTTGTAAATATGTACGAGATTACCATTCTATGCCACTTCTTCCAATAGAGTGTCAGTGGTTGACCATTGGAAAGTCATAATGATGCCATTATATTAGTAGATTACCAAACTTGTCAAAATCAATGATAGAGCATTCTGACACTATTGTAATAGCAGACTTGAGGCCCTGATCTGACGCAGTAGAACCGATGACAGTTGAGGATATGAGACAAGACAAGAAATAAACCATATTATAATAATAATAACGATTATTTCAGAAAAAAACTATAGAACAGGCTTAAAAATATCTAATAAAATCCGCAGCATAGAATAAGAACCATATATCTACCGTTGGTTCTAATTTCGAAATGAAGATATCCACAGGAGAAACAAACTTAAGTGGCAGTGAGTAGGGCACATTGTTTGCAGAACAGATTTTCGATAAGTCTCGAGTGGCGACCAAATACCGGAAGACGCAGCGATAGAAAGCCCACAAGGTGGACCGACGACCTGGTGAGGGTCGTAAGAATCTGATGGATGCGACATGAACAGGACCGATCATTGTGGCGACACTCGGGAAAGACCTATCTACCTATCGGGAAGCTATGGACGTCTTTCGGCTGAAGTGATAATGATGATGATAACCATTCATTCGTATAGCTTAAAAATAATGATTAAAACCAAGAAGTTTCTGTTCTCTTTTTAATATTCAAGCAAGGACTCCTTTTAATAAAAAAAAACCGGTCAAGTGCAAGTCAGATTAACACACGAAGGGACTTCCGCATTATTAATTTTTTTTATCCCATTTATTGACGTATACGACACGATCAATTCTCCAACTACAAATGAACTATTTTGGGACATTTTCCTTTACTTATGGTGTGAGACCTTGCTTCTTGCTTTCATGATTGTAGGTCAACGGACAGTACTCTGTAGGTTTTGATTCCAATTTGAGTGTAAAAATATGCTTATGCTGCATATTTTGACACTCAAATGGGAATCAATATATTTTTCATAGCTAGGTACAAGGAATTTCAGGCCTATTTGAAATTAATTCCAATTTGCTACTTCCACGTGCTCTTGAGAAAAATGGTCTTTGCAGACAGATCAATAGATGAACAACAATGTGGAAGGACCGGCATACGGACAGCGAAGTGATCCTTCACTTCGTTGTTCGTCTGTCGGTCCTTTGTCTGAGGGCTCCTTTTTTCCCTCTTGAGGTACGGAACCCCATAAACACTCTCGAGTGATAAAAATATCTTTGGGTACACTAACGACAAAAAATGACTATCAACAGTTTTAACGATACTAGAAAACTATAACGATAACAAGTTTTTTAATATAAACTTCTAGTTTGTACAAACTCCAACAAGTTTAAAGACTGATAATAATATCATTTGACACTACACTTCGAAATGAGGGGTAGTCATATTTCAAGTAAATTCTTCAAAATAGGAGAACTGGGTATTCAGAAATGAATTCTAAATTCATTTATGTATGGTCCATAATTGAATAAAGAGTGTGGCGTCTGCCGAAATAAAGGACCTTTTTAAACATCGATCACTAAGAAAAAAAATTGTAAGTGCCCACGTGTTTAGGCAATGAATAACGTCTTTGTTTTTTTTTTTAATTAAGCATTTCTGAGAACATGTCACATATTTTGTGATACTTTATGGGTTTCTCTATTGATTTCAAAGGTCAGTTACAGATAAAAACATGTGAACTACGAAAATCACCCTTAAAGCTACGTAATAAAAGTGCTGTCAAAGTCAAACTGTCATTTCAAAAAAGAACAGTTCGTCAATTTTTTATTATATTTTTTTTATTATACTGGCAGACAACAGTTGGGATTGCAGCGATGGCGGTCTCGACTGGTTGGCAATGGAGAATGAAAACGGAACAATCCGAAGAAAAATCGTAGACTACGACGAACTTGTATGTCATCAGCAACTGTACAGAGGGAAGCCACTGAACAAAGTCATGGATATTATACGGGTAAGCTGGTTTTTATTATATTTATTTCCATCGCTCTTCAGATTAATCGAAATTTTACCAGCGAAAATCCAGAAAACTACACTAATATTATAAAGTTTTTTTTTTGTTTGTAGGAGGTAATCTCTAAAAGTACTTGTCCAATTGCTAATTTTTTTTCACCGATAGAAAGCTGCTTTATTCCTAAATGACATAGGCTATATTTTATGTACGCGAGCGAAGCCGCGAGCAAAAGCTAGTATTTAATAAAGAGTTGGTTCCATCGTAAGAAAATGTTCATATCTCTATCTGAAAATTTGCTCATGAATATAGCCTTTGTAATTGAACCGATCTGGGAAGAGGCGGTGAGATCACATAGACGCCTACCACAAGGGCTGGTTCGAGATGGGTCGAGAAAAAAATACGTATAATATAAAATCGAGAAAAAAGTACCAGTACCTAGTGGAAATATAGACTAAAATAAAAAAAAAAATTGTATAGTAACTAGTGCGTATAAATATTGTATTGATTGACAGTTATTTTATTAGTACTGTAATAATAAGGGTATGATTGTACTTGAATGGCTCGCGGTGCTGTGGACTTGGCAATCATTGTATCGTAGTCGTGTCAACCATTACTTGATAGCCTCGACCAACACAAAACGGTACTCCTACTTCTTTCGACTCGTATTGTTAGGAGGTTCAATTCTCTGGAGCCTGGAGTCCTGACTACCGGTATCGGACAAGCTTCTGCCAGCAGCTTCGCCACGTGATAGTAAAAAATTTTCCTAAGGGAACATATTCCCGGGATGCTCCATGGTCACGTCACATGAAAACTATGCAGATTTAAGCAAGAAAGAAAAAGAGTTTATTCACGACAAACATGGCACATAACTTAAAAAAATATATAATAAATCTATATAAATAAAAAAGTAAATTTATGCGACACATCCGCGCAAAACGGCCAGCGCTTAGCAAAATGCTGGGGCTCATGTACTGAACAGAGCCACAACGCTGATTTTCAGCGCTAGCTGTCGTCGACGAATTGTGATGATTTGGTTATCTACACCATGATGAGTTTTTGTGATTCCGTCTATAAATACTTATATAACGCCGACGCTATACATCATTAGAATTGAATTAGCATGTTAGTGTAATTACGGAATTTAAGCCTTCTAATGAAGCACAAACCATTAACAGACGGATTATCACTATCCGTATCAAATAGTGAGCATTTGTGTAAACAGTATGTTAGTGTTCGTATTGATAGCTACAACCTAGGGGTCTTTAAGTCAAGAGTGAATTGGTTACTTCTAGGCAAGCGTGCTCCATCGTCGGCCACATCATCGCTTACCATCAGGTGAGATAGTGGTCAAACGCGAGCCTATCAATAATAATAAAAAAAAATCTGTATTGCTGAAGGAAAACCAACAAACATGGCCTGCGGACGTGGGACGTGAAGTGTGAATACAAGCACAGTTCAATTCGGAGGACTCGGATTTCACAGAGGATGCTTGTTATTGATACCAGGTATATGGTTCAACTAGTATCTACCAGTGGTCTCGCTCACATGAAAGTACCTAGATACCTATATTCATACAATCTTTGGAAACCCGTCTTATCCCCCTCAGGCAATGAATTTTGGTAAATACTTTATTATTCTTTTTTTATCATAAAAGGGACCTCTGTGTAAAATTTCAGCATTCTAAGTTTAAGGGTGATGAGTCCGTGAGTGAGTCAGGACTTTGCCTTTTGTATATACTTACAGATTCCTGACTGAAAATATCATGAATGGTCTTATCCTTTATCGGGAAGCAAACAGATTCATTCAAGTCACAATCATTTCTTTGTTGTTAATTAAAACAACATAAAATACACAGTGACAATACAGTTCAAAATCAATGAAAAATAAAACAATGTCAAAACATATGTTAAAATGTACGGAAAGGGCAAGCGCTTTTCTGACAGATTGATACTGAGATATGAATGTGAACGCCATCGCCCTAACCTTTTGCCAACTAGCTTAGGGTCGGCGTCCAGTCTAACCATTTGCTACTGAATACCCGTGTTTTACATGGAGAGACTATACCTATCAGACCTCCACAACCCACTTACTGGGCAACACAATACTCCTTAGATATATGTACTTGTACTTATGGTCAGATTTTGTAGCGTTTGACTACCTGTGACGACTGTCAAAGATCAACGAATGACAGCAAGAACCAATGGCTTTACTTGCTTTCGAGGCACGGGGTGTCATAATGTCCTAGGTAACCTTAGAAAAGTACAGCCCCCCTAGCCAAGTCACAATCGTTTCGTTCGCGCCGAACGCGTCGAGTAGACCACGCCTCCGATTCCTTTGTTCTGATCACATAACTGAGCGTTGAGATGACGTCAGAACAAAGGAATCGGAGGCGTAGCCTACTCGAGGCGTTCGGCGCGAACGATACGATTGTAACTAGGCTAGGGGGGCAGATGAATTGAAAAATTCACACTGCCTGGTTTCGATCCCGCAACCACATGCTTGAGAGGCGGTTGCTATAACGATTGGGCCATCACGCCGCAACATGGAACATCAGATAAGAAAGTTTATTTATAATACAGGAATAGTCCCTCAGATGTTGGATTGGAAACAAAGTTTTCGCAATTATGATTTTTTTAACGATGTCAAAAATATAGGTCATTTCTTTAATTAAAAGTTTGGTTTTTGTTGTGTAAAGGTTACAATTAATATAATAACTAAGCTGAGTTGGAAACAAACAGAGCGCCTCTTGACCCAGTATCCTAGAGGCTTAGAGGAGCGACGGAATGGCGGCCGTTGTTATATTTCATCAATGGTTCGTAGACAAATGAACCGGTCAACCGCACGTTACTAACGCTTGTGTCACGAAAACCGCTTTTCTTGCTACGAAGTAAAAGTACTGCCAATATCATAAACTGTTGTCACGAGTGTGCGGTTGATGGTACTTGAATAAGAGGGAAGGCTTTTTTTTTGTCTCTGTAAAGTAGTAATATCAAAATATGTCTGTCTGGTATTCGATTTTTGTTTGCATCCTTTACTCGGTTTTGGTGAATTTTTAAATGGTAAAAGTATAACATTGGGCAAAGGCAATTTGGCTTGAAGTCACCCAAAGGGCTCAGAGTTTCCTTACGTGATCACATCAGAAATGAACCGACATAGCTCGAAGAAACGCCAAAATTAAGTGGCAGTGGGCATAGCACATTGCTCGCAGAACAGATGGTTGATGGGGACAAAAGGTTCTAGAGTTGCACCTCCCACAAGGTGGACCGATGATCAGTGAGGGTTGCGAGAATCCGATGGATGTGAGACGCACAGGACCGATCGTTATGGCTTGAGGGAGGCCTATGTCCAACAGTGGACGACTTTCGGCTGAAATGATATTGATGATGAACCAAAACTACGGCGGCAGTAATTCGATTAGTAGGTAAAATTCTAAGTTTCCTAAGTTTAATAATTTTATCGCTCTAGTAGCCCAGAATAGAACTGGGCTTGCGGCCGATAAGCATTCGGTAGCTAGCCGTCCGGTCGTCCGGTAACCGTCCGGATCGAGCCCGAGTCTTTGATGGCACGTAGTGTCCCACGTCTTATTCCTGTGCCCACGCGCGCCTCAAAGCGATGTCAGCAAAAGCGTAGAGGCCTAGCAGGGCCGAAGCCATGGGTTGACTTTCGAAAGGGAAACCCAGGCTCCTGGAACGCAAGGCAAAGAAGGAACATAGGTGTGGTTTTAGTTAGTAAAAGTCTGATACGCCCTCCCGTTCTTGGGCGGGGAGTTAACGTGCAAAATCAATTCTTATAAAAGAACTCCAGCATAGAACGGTACAGGATTTTTATGTAATTCTCAGTCTGTATACATGCCTTTTAAGTTTTGTCGTTTGAAGAAAAAATCACAACTAGAACCTTAGGGTACTTTTTATTGTTTTTCAAAGTATTCACCACGTAGCTTAATACACTTTTCCATTCGCTCAAACCAGTTATTATAACATTTATTCCACTCTAAACTGGGGGTGTTCAAAATGGCTGACTTGAAAGCGTCGACTGCTTCTTCACCGGACTGGAACCTTTGACCACGAAGACTTTTCTTAATTTTAGGAAATTTACAGAAATCGTTAGGGCTTAGGTCAGGACTGTATGGAGGATGGTCAAGAATTTCTACTTTCTCCTGCTTCAAATACTCAATCGTTTGAGGAGCGCTGTGTGAGCTTGCGTTGTCGTGGTGCAGGATGATGCATCGCTTTGAGTTAGATTTTCGAAGTTCGGCGATGACTTGTGGTAAACAAACTGTGGTATACCACTCTGCGTTAAAAACCGTTCTACGATCTTCAAGTGCAATAGTCGCAACATGGCCGGTTTTTCCAACGTACATGGCCACCATCTTCTTTGAAGTGCTTCGAGAACGAACAACTTTAGTTGGCTTTGGCTCGTCTTGAAAGACCCAGATTGTAGATTGTTGTTTGGAATCAGGATCGTAGGCATATTTCCAAGATTCGTCACCACTGATGATGTTGTAGACGTGATTTGACTCTCCTCAGTTGAACCATTGCAGAGTTTTCTTACACCATCTGACGCGGGCCGCCTTGTGATCGTCGGAAAGCAGATGCGGTATCCAACGGCAAACTAGCTTTCACACACCAAGCGCTTCATGCAAGATCTTCTGAATGGTTGTCCCTGAGATGCCTAATAGAGCCTCTATCTCTCGATACGTCACATGACGATCTTCGAGAATTAGTTGTCTCACAGCAAATCTTCAGTGAAGGCGGATTTTGGGCGTCCTTCGCGAGATTTGTCACTAACACTAGTATGTCCACGCTGGAATTCTAAATACCAGCGTTCGACAGTCCGCAGGCATGGGGCTTCATCACTGAACACAGATGTTAGCTCTTCAAAACACTGAAGTCGTGTCAGGCCTCTTCTAAAGTTGTAGAAAATTATTGCACGAACATTTTCCTTAGAAAGATTCATTTTCGTACGTAACCTGACAGATTCCAATCGACGCTGTGACTAAACAATAGCATTAATCCTAATACTTTCAACTGTTTTGAGATTCAAAATTTAAACACATTCGAGTATAGAACAGTTTCAAATTCAAAATTGCCGGGAAATATGGAAACGACAGAACTTAAAAGGCATGTCTAGTACAGCCTCCTGCAAGAACGCTCATTTCTCAGGACCGTAAATCATGGTGAGCAAAACACATTCTATAGTCCAATTTGCTAAACGCCTTCCAACCAAGCCATATTCTTCTAATCTAATAAGTCAAGTGTAAGACAATTAGACAATGCAATTTTGGTACCTAATTAGGAAAATTAGTCACATGCTCTGTTCATGTGACTATTCTTGTCTTATCTCCTGCTAATAAAGTTTCATAACCTTTAAACAGTGTGATGCACAAAGAACTCGCATTATACTTTGTAGGTATTTCTTTCAACTGCATAATTTCCACAGCGACCGTTTTCAAGATTATATTGGCCGTTTAGAATTTCCATATGGCTAGTTCTAAAAGTAGATATTGCATTTACGGAAGGAGTTGACTATTGTATTGCAATATAAGATGGATATATATAAGTGTTTACTTAAGAATCTTGTTTGTATACCTGTACCGGATAGGAAAAATCTTATTTCAAGGAATTGTAGTCGTTTTAAAATTCTACCATATTTTCTATTTATTCTGTTTAACGTAGTACAGTTCCTCGCGACCCTCACTCGGTCATCAGTCCACCTTGTGGGAGGCCTTCCAACGCTACGTCTTCCGGTACGGTCACCACTCCAGCCCCCCTAGCCAAGTTACAACCGTTTCGTTTCGATTCTCTTTTCGTTGATCGCCTCGAGTCGGCCACGCCTCCTATTCTTTTGTTCTGACCACGTGACTGAGCGTTGAGAGACGTCAGAATAAAGGGGAATCGGAGGCACGGCCTACTCGAGGCGATCGACGAAAAGAGAATCGAAACGAAACGGTTCTAACTTGGCTAGGGGGGCAGAACCTTTGTCCTCATCGACCATCTGTTCTGCGAGCAATATTATGTGCCGATTGATGAGAGAAGCACAGGACCGGTCTATGTCAAACAGTAGACGTCTTTCAGCTGAAATGATGATGACGGTGATGTAGTTGGCATATATTTAGGTATACAGACTGAGACCGGCTTAATTCGATATCTTCTTCTATATATATAAAAGCAAAATACCACTCACTGATTAATCACGAAATCTCAAAAACTATAACATCTACAAACTTAAAATTTGTCAGGTAGGTTCCTTATAGGGTGTAGACATCTGTTAAGAACGGATTTTACGAAACTCCACCCCTAAGGGGGTAAAACGGGGGTTGGAAGTTTGTATGGAGCAACCTACTTTTAGAAGAGTTAGAAGTAAGAAGCTAGTTAAATTATACATTTAAACGAAGTTGTACGTGTTTTGGCTGTTAATGAACCATGATGTTTCCGATTTCTCCTTGCTATGTCGATCAGCTATTGTGCCTACTGAAAAACTTCTTAGATACACAAAAAATCATTATACATATATATGTAGGCATGTACATTGTTTTTAGGGTTCCGTACCTGAAAAGGAAAAGCGGAACCCTTATCACACCTCACTTTGTTGTCCGTCTGTCTGTCTGTCAAGACCTTTATCTTGAGAACGCGTGGAGGTATCGAGTTGAAATTAAAACCATATGCTCAATCCTATAGGCCCTTAAACCTGTGAAAAAATCAAACTTGCATGTTAACGAAAAAAAAATGAATAAGTACGGCTGTTTATGTCGCAAAAACGTATATTTCGACACTCTCAAGGGAATTAAAATTCAAAGGGTACTTCATACCGTTGGTCTAGAACCCTGAAATTTGGCATGAAGCAAGGTTTTATAGCACAATTATAGGAATAAATCTGAAAACTGAAAATTTGTAGTCACTTCACAAAAATAAAACATTTTTCTATTCGGAAAAATCTTCGACACTCGATTCGGGAATTGAACTATTTACATAAATTAGTTTGTACGGAACCCTCAGTTTGCGGGTCCGACTTGCACTTGCCCAGTTTTTTTTATTATTTTATTGTTACTTCATCATGTGAGATAGTGGTCAAACGCGAGTCTATTCAGAATAAACAAAAAAAAAAAAAAAAAAAATCAGCATGCTCGTGGCATTCGATACGAGGGTGTAAGATAAGTTACACGTTACTGTTCAAAATGGGATAAGACGTTACAAGATGTAGATTCTAGATTACCGGAGCAGTAAAACGAAAGCATGTCAATATGTTGTCTCCTCGTTTATCAGACATGTTTCTATGCGTTAATGGATCTACAGATTTGAGCGATTTATCTGGAATTTAACATATGTGCATATCTGTGCATATCTCAGTATTTTTTAATCCGATAAATTGGATTTTATCTTGTTTTTATCTAAAAAATAAAGATAATCACGGCTGATCTCCACGTATTGCGATTGTTCTTGAAGAGAAAATGTAAAACGGTACTGATCTGAATCAAGAGGTAAGGTTCACCGATTTCTCGGCCAATTGTAGACCGATTTTGAAAATATTTTTTTTTTTTATTGAAAGTTCATGATTCCGGGTTGGTCCTATAGAAATATTGTTATGATCTGATCATGAACTTCGAAGATATGGAACAGAACTCATAGAATCACAGCAGAACTGTCGTAACTAGTAAAATTGCTTTGTTTATACGTGTAGTCGATGACTGACTGAAAGAAGAGGGGGAATATATCGAACTGATCTGATGATGAAGCCTGAAGTTAGGCGCCGGAACTCTGTAATAAATTAATGTAATCTAACCGTGTTTGGGATTATTAGAATTGTCATGAGATGCACTCTGGCTATAAGGTATTTAAGTTTGCCTGAGGGGTACTTTTTAGTGGTGGTACCATAACTAAAAAGTGTAAAATAAAAAACTTTTTACAAAAAAAAAACACAACCGAATTCAATGTAAAAAGAACACTAAACAGTGCAAAATAATTTCGGAAGTCGGTGTTAAATAACGAAGAGACAAAACTATTATAGAAACACCGACTTCCGAAATTTAAGTTATTTTGCACTTTTCAGTGTTTTTAGGGTTCCGTAGCCAAATGGCAAAAAACGGAACCCTTATAGATTCGTCATGTCTGTCTGTCTGTCTGTCTGTCTGTCTGTCTGTCTGTCTGTCTGTCTGTCTGTCTGTCTGTCCGTCTGTCCGTCCGTATGTCACAGCCACTTTTTTCCGAAACTATAAGAGCTATACTGTTGAAACTTTGTAAGTAGATGTATTCTGTGAACCGCATTAAGATTTTCATACAAAAATAGAAAAAAAGCAATAAATTTTGGGGGTCCCCATACTTAGAACTGAAACTCAAAATTTTTTTTTTCATCAAACCCATGCGCGTGGGGTATCTATGGATAGGTCTTCAAAAATGATACTGAGGTTTCTAATATCATTTTTTTCTAAACTGAATAGTTTGCGCGAGAGACACTTCCAAAGTGGTAAAATGTGTTGCCAACGAAAATTGGTTTGAACGAGATCTGGTCAGTAGTTTTTTTTTAGTACGTCATAAATCGTAAACCGCATTTTACCTTTCATTCAATCAACTCAAATATAAAAAAAAAAAACATTTAATTTCATAAACATAAACCTTATAATTATGTACATACACCGTGAACCATTATTTTCTATTAATAAATCTGTAATAGGTGCCTAAGTAAATAATAATTATAATTCGCGCGGGGCGTGGCTTGATAGTAGCGGGTGCGGAGCGCGCGGGAGGGGGGCAGGTTTCCGACTGCGCTTACCCGAACGGGCAGACACGTGAGGGCAGACGTCGTTGAAAGTCGTGTGCGCGGAGCGAATTTTTCGATACATTTGCGAATGCTAAATATTGTACGTTTACGATTTGATACTGTTCGTTGGATAAAATTAATTTCAATTAACATCGAAATTATTCTTTTAAACTCATTTACTGCCTAGAAATAGGTAAATACTTACTATAAAACGTCAATAGGAAGCCATTTGAGCCTAGTACGAAATTCAGAAACGTGGTCATACTTGCGCAAGCCAAATATGAACCTGATACAAAGATTATTATTATGTTACTTGCTGCTACGGAACCCTCCATGGGTGAGTCCGACTCGCACTTGGCCGGTTTTTTTTACATTGAAGTCGGTTGTATTTTTTTTTTGTAAAAAGTTTTTTTTTCTTTAGTGATTGATCTTTATAATTGGCTAAAGACATAATTTGCCCAGGTTTGCGATTCCCTTGGAAAATACTTAAAGTTTACCTTGTTTGTACCGAAATAGTTTTTTTGAGTCTAAGTGCAATGGTTATGAATTTTAATTTTAATTTTATATAGTCAAACGAATCAGAGAAGATGAGCGGAAGGGAGAGTGAAAAGACAGGAGAGAAGCATAGTGATAGCGTGGCGGTTGATAGAACAGAATGGTGGAAAAAAACGTGTTTCACCGACCCTAAGTAAACGCGGGACAATTACAGGAAGATAAATGATATTATAATAAAACACGTGTTACATGTGTGCATGTTACGGGTGTGGTCGATAAAATCTGCGTAGAATTTCGGAAATTCTATTTTCATGAAAATAAAATATATGCTCATTCAATTTTGCCAAAAATCGGATTGCGAAACTTATGCTTAAGTTTGGTCCGTCGAACTAAGTTTGAGTGTGTGTTAAATATTCATTAGGTCACGCTCAATCTTGGTCCCGACGGACCAAATCCGTCGTACCAAGTTCGAGTAGTCTGGTTATTTTACATAAAAGAAAGGAAAAATAAGCGTAATTGCTAAAGTATCAGTTTCGTGTTATAGGTAAGAATGATCCAGTTCGGGTAAACGCTTTACGCGATAATCTGATTTTTCACGAAAATCCTCGTATTTTCGTGAAGGTACGATTTACATCCTATCTCAACAGACACTATTAGCGGTTATAACAGACCAATTGTTTGTTGTACTGTTTCTTGTTGTGTGTTAGTTAATCTATACATATTTATCAAAATCAAAAGAGAAACTGACTGACGGACAAATCACTACAAGGTTTCCTTTTATGATGTAGGCGCACTAAGACAGGATTTTCCAAAATTCACCCCATAAGGGAACAAAACGGGGGTCCAAAGTTTGTATGGAGAAACCTATTTTTTTGCGGGCGAGGCCGCTGGCAGAAGCTAGTCAATCATACAATTCCAAGCTAGTCTTAACGTTTCTTTATGTTATTATGTATTTATTATTAATGATAGGCTCGCGTTTGACCACTATCTCACCTGATGGTAAGCGATGATGTGGCTGACGATGGAGCACGCTTGCCTAGGTTGTAGCTATCAGGAAACACAGACTCCAGCAGGGAATTCCACTCCTTAGCTGTTCCCAAAACGCTTTGTACGTATGGGTGGGATGGGATGTCTACCATGTACCGTTGGTGCCCGTACGTCTAGTGGTCCGATGATGGAACGGACTTGGCGGAATTAGATTCTACAATTCCAGTCCACACTTCACGAAATGAAACCGATAGAAAACCCACAGGCTAGCAACTCGGCGTCGATGCTCAAGAACCCCTCCTGCTTTGGGTGGACCAAGTCAGATTTTTACTGACTAAAAGCCGTGTTTCTCAGTTGCCCTTGGCGTTTCAGGGCCACAGTAACTCTTTCGAATAATCCTGCAGCCCTGGTGAGCCCCGTCCGAAATTCTTAACGTTAAAAGCCCAGAAACGGTATTTCGTGTTGCAATGTACAATGTACATTTTGCATATTGCAACATCACAACGTACGAAAAATAAAAGTGATTTAAAATGGAAACTGTCAAGGAAATTTAAAATGCAAGCTTCCTGAAATATTTAATGCTTGACAACGTGAAGAATGGCGTAGATTCCTCGTTTCCATGAAACGAGATATTAAATACCTACATAATTTATTTATTATGGAAAGGTCGCACAAAAATTTTCTGAAAAGTGAGCTTGACTTCTTGTACTAGAAACATAATGGTTCTTTATTGTGTTACTAACGTCTGCCAGCGGCTTCACCGGCGCTTTATCTATTAGATTATGCCATTAATTTAATGATAAAAGGAACTTAAATCAGTGCTAATGATCATTTTATTTACTCATAATTTCTTAATAACTTAACAATGTTTTTATTTTAATTTTCTTAATTAGTAAACTAAATCAATGATTTTTGTTTCTATAACTGTTTTGTTAAGGATTCTAGTTACTGGTTTGTATTTTTTGTTTATTAATTCTATTTAGAACTGTAGAAGTTGTCAAGCTTCGAAATTGACTCTGAAAGTAAAATTAAAAAAACTCTATTTATATCTATGTGAATATAGTTCACAAGCGTGCTATTAATTTAAATAAAATCCTACTTAACTATTTAGACGAGAATATTTCCTAATGTTATTGGTAAATCACATGTTTGTATAATAAATCATTAACGGATATAAACGGGTTTGAAAATCACGGTTTTTGACCAAATAGCGCGTAATTTCGAGTGAACGCTCTTAAAGGGTTGAAGCTATATAGGGTGTATAGCTCTATGCCTCTTTCTCGCTCACACGCTTCATATTTTAACACGTGATGGTATATAAGGCCCTGTTCTCGTACATATTTAAACCTGACGGATTATTCTATGTGCTAACTTGCCTTCGACAAACAAATGAATTAATTTGTACGTTTCCGTTTTTGTAGATTATCTCTTTGTTAGGACAGATTATAATTATCTGGTAATTCCAAACGGAGTGTTAAGTGTCGTAAAATGTGCAAACGTTAAGATAATTTGCTTATCAGCTGTTACAAAACATACTATTGGTTTGGTACCAAGACTGAAAATTCATAGAGAGAAATAACTCAAAAATGGAGTACTTACGTCTTTGAAAACTGAATCATAAACCCTATGTTTGAAGATTGAATCTTCAAATTCCTCAAGTTTGAGTTATGTCTCTTTATGATTAATTGTGTGATATATACTTGTGCTTATGTTTTTTGTCTTTCAATCGTTTGCATAATTAAGTTCTTATTTTCAGGCGGATAAGATAACTTTGTAGTTAATGCCGCTAAAACATCCTTAGAAAACGTAAATATTCATATAATTTTGTCGTTTTACCTACGTCTTCATAATTCGCTGCTCTTTTGTTCTAAGGACATTCAACTTCTACTTTTGAAGAAAAATTATCATCAAATAAATTTACGCCATCATTATAATGCCAATTATTCCATCAAACAAACGAGAGGCCATTTTGAAAGACTTCTGTAACTCGCAATTATGAGCGTTACGTCAAATGTTTTTGTACAAGTTCACATTGTTTTCACTTTACTGAACAACCAAAGTTCAACCTAAACTAATTAGTCTATGGTTAATTTGTAGACATACCTAATGATGTCAATATTCTGGTTAAGGGTGAATTTGATTACGGTGATTTGGGGGGTTTGTTGCGTCCGACTTACATACACACACACCACAGTATCTCAAGACGACCAGTGCGTATTGCCAGTAATGACATGGCTCTTAAGCGTGGTCGCTCAAAACTCATGAATATCGTGTGAAGTAATTTATAGATGGATTTGTTTACCTTACCTTATACGATTTAAGTGTTATTCAGTATCTAGGTACTAAATATTTGTTAATACCTACTATTGAACCCCAATGTCCCTAAGGATTTTTTTGTAATTGTTTTTAGAAGGTTAGGTATGTACGTACTACGTACATTTTATGAAAGTACTATTTAGTATGCTTTCAATTCACTGCGCGTGTTACTATAATATCAAACCACTATTGCTGCCCATTACAAATAAAATATTTAATTTAGTATAGTACTATTTAGTATGCTTTCAATTCACTGCGCGTGTGTTACTAATATCAAACCACTATTGCTGCCCATTACAAATAAAATATTTAATTTAGTATAGTACTATTTAGTATGCTTTCAATTCACTGCGCGTGTGTTACTAATATCAAACCACTATTGCTGCCCATTACAAATAAAATATTTAATTTTGTATTCCGGGCTCTAATATTATTGAGACTTGATTACTGATTCTCCGAAGAGTATGGTAGAAGAGCACTTAAAGTACGGACATAATTCACACGAATTTTGAAGTGTCATACATGGTGATAAGTCTATTACAGTTTACCGGGAATCAGACTTCGGGCTTGACATGACCAGCATTAAAAAAGTAAAATTTACGGGCTTTTTTTTTTTTTTTTCGGTGGAAAAATCATCTTATGACATCCCCCGCCCTTGGGCAGGGCGGGAGATAGTGTCAGACTTTTACTGACTAAAAACCCACTCCCGTTCCCTCGTTGCCTTTCGTACCAGGGCCGAGTCTTCCTTTCAGAATCAGACCCTTGGCCCCAGTAGGCTTCGACCCTGCTAGGCCCCTACAGTTGCTGACATCTCTTTGAGGCGCGCGAGGAACAGCACGCGCCGTCGACGACTTGGGCTCGGTCCGGACGGTTACCGGACGGTCGGACGGCGAGCCACCCATTGCTCGCCGTCCGCAAGCCTGCGCCTACGATGGCCGGAAATCGGGATCGGAATCCCGGCGGCGATTGGGGCGTGAGGACAGTTGCCTCACGCGATCGGCCGCCTCCTTTGCTAGCATTACTGCTTCGCAGAAG
This sequence comes from Mythimna impura, assembly GCA_905147345.3. NCBI lineage: Eukaryota > Metazoa > Arthropoda > Insecta > Lepidoptera > Noctuidae > Mythimna > Mythimna impura. The sequence goes on along the minus strand of LR990353.1, from coordinate 16,379,617 downwards.
GAGGCGACCGCCTGCCACTCCTCCTCGCTCCGGACCATGGCCTGTACCAAGGCCCGGCGCGAGAGATCGCCGCCACCGAAAATTTACGGGCTGCTGATAACATTTGAAAACACTCTTTTCACCAAAGCTTGCTCAAACAATTGAAATCAACAGCGTGTAGAAAAAACTGGGCAAATGCGAGTCGGATTCGCACACTGAGGGTTCCGTACAAACTAACTTATGTAAATAGTTCAATTCCCGAATCGAGTCTCAAGATTTTTCTGTTTTTTTTTTGTTTTTCATATTTTTTCCTATACTTGTGCTATAAGACCTTGCTTCATGCCAAATTTCAGGGTTCTAGGTCAACGGGAAGTACACTATGAATTTTGATTCCCTTGAGTGTCGAAATATACGTTTTTTACGACATAAACGGCCGTGTCTTTTTTTTTCGTTAACTTAGAAGCTTCAAGGGACCGCAGACATGAGTATATGGTTTTAATTTCAGCTCGATACCTTCACGCGTTCTCGAGATAAAGAGTCTTGATAGACAGACAGACAGACAGACGGACAACAAAGTGATCCTATAAGGGTTCCGTTTTTTCCTTTTGAGGTAGGTACGGAATTCTAAAAAGATGTAACGGAGTTTCGATTCCAATTCCGAAAGTTCAGAACTAGTGATTGATTTTGCACTTCTAATTCTGATTTTTGTTTCGATAAATTTTAATCGGAATTATATCGGAGGTCTAAAGTTTATATTTTTCATTTTTTTTCAAATTTGGAATGTTGTGAATTCACTCTTCATCCGAATGTTTGATTAGTTTTAGTAGTATTTCATTTGACGCTTTTACCTCCAACTGGCCCTCTTATTTCGAAACAGATTCGGGTTGTGTTTTCGGTTCTGGTTCCGATTCCGATAAACCAAAATTTAAAACTCCAGTTCCGAATTCGGTTCCGATATAACTACTTCCGTTACATCCTTAGGGTAGACTGTTTGACTTTTTCATTTACAAATCATCTACAAGGTGATATTTCAGGAAAACGTTACTTATAAAAAATTCTCGATATTTTATTAATTGGCTCGATAAGAAGTTCCGATCCATTAATAAAGAATATCAACTGCTTATTCGAATAAAGAATTTGACTATTGAATTACAAATTTGATGGCTAGATTAAAAAGTTAACGGTTTCCCGGTTTGTTTCATTTTAATAAAGTTCGGTATAGTACCGCTTTTGTTTTAAGGGTTGCAATTAAGTGATTTCAGAGAGATATTCTCAGGAATATTCATTAGTTCGATTTCCTCGTGTAGTTCCAATTAAGAATATATTTTTTCTAGGCTTTAGGCTTTTAAATCCATATGCTCTTGATGTAATATTATTTCATGTTATAAAGTTACTTTATATTAGCGGTCTTCCCGTCTAATTATAATTTAGGTGTTTTCAAGGCTAGAGATGGCTAACAAACTAGTGCGATTCACGATTAACGATTGCATCACTGCTTACCATCGGTTGCAAGCACTAGTAAACAACATTTAAAAAAATATATATGTTTTATTTTTTTATTTATGATCTTGTGTAAAACACGCAGAAATAACACTTTTTAAGATTATCGACTTCTAAGAGATAAAATGTGTTCAGTGAACAAAAAAAATAGGTTAAAAGAAAAATACTTTGGAACAGGAAGTGTCGATAAAAAACAGTTCTTGAGATAATAAAAGTTAAGTGCATTGAGTGCGTGTGAAATTACAAGTGTCCTTGTAGAAATCCTTATGAGCAAGCTGGTGTATAATGTATCACGCTGTGTAGGTACTCAACTTTGTAAACATCTTGAGTCCATATGCAAGCAAAATCAACCTTTTGTTTCGATAATACTTAAAGGGTCTTGAGATATTTAAAAAGAATTATAAATCTTAATTTAACTTTCATTAATATGAAATTGTTTTAAGAATATTCTAAGTGGGTGTTTGTTGATTACTTGTTTGAGTTATTTATTTGGTCAATACATTATATGCTGGAAAACAAAGCGGCAGCAAACCGTGGCTCAATATAAAGATGTAAAAGAAATCCCTTTTTATTTGGTAATTTTTTAATCAAGAATGCCTGAAATATACTAAACTTTTTATGAGAAAATAAAGGTAACATTTTTACAGCTTTTTTATTTAGGTGGGATATCATTACATAACTTCTCTTGCTCGTACGTTGGAATATGTTAGAAAAATTCACTCCGTAATCTAAAGCTCAATAATGCAAGTCGTGTCTGATAAATAAACTAATATCAAGTAACTACAAATTTGACTTGTTTCAGACAAATTCAAGCACAAAAATACATGTTATACCACCTGAACATTACATCAAATGAACATTATTCCTCTTGATCATTAGCGCAAATGTTGTTATAGCAAATAAATATTCGATGAACTGAAAATTCTGTCAAACGATATTATACAAAGTAATGATTTTCTTAAACGTTGTTCGATTTAGTAATATTATATCAAACGTTGTTCGAACAAACAAGGGTGAACCGTTTTGAAGCAGTGTCAAAGAAACAATCCCACAGTCCTGATTAAAAGAAAAGAAATTCTGGGGTTAAGTCATTCGTGACAAGGCATTGCGATACCAGAGAGGTAATTCTCGTATTTGTAAGGGATATTCGCATTCGCATCGCAGTCGAAATCTGTCAAAAACTATATATAATATATATATTGACAAGTTTTTGAAATTTATCTATCCTACTACAACATTACAGTTGTTTTTCTATTCTATAAATATAGTTTTTGATTATTTAAGCCCACCACAGTACTACCATTTAGTTGAAAACCCTAGTTTGTCACAGTAACAGTATTTCCTTTAGCCTTGGGGGCACTACGTCTCACGTAATAGATATTTATTAGTACAAGGCAGCTTTAGATTACGGAGTGAATTTTTCTAACATATTCCAACGTTTTCCTACCAATTTATTTATTTATTACTTTATGCAACACGACTACAAAGGTAGGCTTCATTATTTCGGTATCGAGACTAGGCAGCTTTCGGGAAGCTGTGCGGTATCTTCTCGTCTAACATACCACAGTGTGTGTCAGATGGAAGTCCGTGACCAGTGTTTGTTGCCAGTGATGATATGGCACTGAAACGTGGTCGCTTACAATGAGCCTCATCAGAAGGCTTACAGTCACCCAAGGGCAATGGAAAGGGCTATGCTAGCCCGAAGAATCGCCAAACTTAAGTGGCAGTGGACAGGGCACATTGCTTGTAGAACGGATGGTCGATGGGTCCGAAAGGTTCTAGAGTGGCGACCGCGGCCCGGAAAATGCAGCGTTGGAAGGCCTCCCATAAGGTGGCCCGATGACCTGGTGAGAGTCGAGGGAATGGGGTGGATGCGAGACGCACAGGACCGTTTGTTGTCGCAACACTTGGGGGAGGCCTATGTCCAATAGTGGAAGTTCTTCGGCTGAAATGATGATGATGATGATCACGAGTAGAAAGCTATATTATTCTTGAGAATAAGCTACATTTTGATACCTCCAACGCATAAAGTCATAACATATTTAATGAATCTCTTCTTCTTAGTCGGGCACTTGTGTCAGAGTGGTCGTGGCTGTTGATGATGAACAGGATTGCGGTGCGCCGCCGTCGTTTGCTCCGTCGTCCAAGGCTGCGGCATGTCGAGCGATATCTCTCCATTTCTGGCAGTGGTTGGCATTACGCGCATACTGTACTGCGGTCGACTGCGTAGCCCTGGCGATAAGATCGAATCAACGAGTTGGAGATCGACCGCGTGCTCTCTTGCCTTCAACGCGACCGTGAACCATAAGTCTTTCCATCGAATCCTCGTTTCTGGAGATGTGCCTAAAGAACTTCAGTATACGAACTTCTGTATTCGTAACGACAAAAGTCTGTCCCGTATGTGAAGCTCTTTGAGGATGGAGTTATTGGTGCGGAATGCTGTCCACGGTATTTTCAACATCCGATATCATTTATTAAATAGTAGTATAAAATTGTATAATAAATATTATTATTTACCTACAGCGTCTTGTGCTATGATCTTAAACTAATTATTGATTACATAATATGCAAGTACATCGGTTAAAAGGATTTTCACAAATTATTTACATAATTAACAATTAAAAAACGCTTCTCCTGAAAAAATTGCATTTTTTGCTATACGACCTTATGCGTAGATGTCGATTTGATTGTGATTAATCATAGTTTTTACTCAAACAAAAAAACTACAAATAATATTGTCGCCCAGCGAAATGGGCACGGGTCGGTGAGCTCAAGCAATATAACGTATAAATAAAAAATACCACCATTTTCCGTCAAATCGTAGCGGTAAGCGGCTAGCAAATGGATTATGGCAGAAGTCGGTACCATTATAGAACTATCTGCTGACTGGCTTAGACTCTAGCTGGGTAATATTTTTACTCCTTGTACTAAGCTGCACTATTCTTAAGTACCTTTGCGGTCGTATCGGCACGAACTCGAGAAATATCACTGTGATCTTGTAGCAATCTTATAAGGAGTTATCAGTTATTTGAGCGTTTGGTGTTTGAAACACTAGGTCCGACTGCTCATCGAGATTTTTCTGACATAAGCAAGTAATTAGTCGTCTCTTCACATGTCTTGACTTGGTCTTTTTTCAATCAAAGAATCTGTAGAATGTTGTTGGCAATTTATGACTTTTCTCCCATTCATACCACATTTTTACGTCTTACATAGACGTATTTTTATTCTTACGTAGACGTAAGGTTTGCCGACGAGTAACGGAGCCAAGTATACTAGGTGTTAAATTAACGGATCGAGTTCGAAACGCTATACGTACTGCGCTTCAAAATTAGGATAGATGATGTGGTACAAAAGGCTGTATTGCGGGCAGGATATGTCTGCCGCATGCCCGACACACTGTGTGTCAAAATACCACATTGGTGCCCGGAGATAGTGAGACGGGATCGCGGTAGACTGTGAATGAGATAGCAAGACGAACTAAATTAATTTTGCCTTAACTGTAAGGAGGAAGCGCGGGCTCGCGAATTATAGAAGAAGTGGAGGGAAGCCTTTGCCCAGGAGTGCGACAGAACCGGGAAACAAAAACACAGTCCATATTCACTTTCATAAAATATATTCATTGTGGTCATAAGTGTTAAAATCATCTTTTTCTACAGACAATGCGTCAAACCTGCCCCGAGCCTTGCGCGTGCACGATGACGCACGTGGTTTCCGACACTGCTGGTGCTGTCATTCCCCTCATCACTGTGGACTGCTCCAATAGACAGCTGGAGAACCCCCCACCAGAGCTCCCACCAGGCACCACCACACTTCGACTTGATGGCAACAAGGTAAAATGGTACGAAGATTTTTTGATGTTTCATATTGTTCTTCTTGGTCAAGTCAGTGCGGTTGTGAAGATCAAGCAACGACGATGTACTATCAAGGCATATTGACACAATCTAAAAAAAACATAGCATATTGACCCCTATCGCCTACAACGTAATGCATACATTTCTATCCTGAAAAAAAAGACAATCACATTCGAAAATTTCAAAGTCTGCGTCAACATGTCTTGACTTGTGTTGTTGTAATTCTACTCATGATCATTCATTACTGCTTCTTGCTTTCCGACATTCTGATGCACTCAAGCAAATTGGGGCTTAGGACTGCTATTAATACGGTTGACTGCTTATTTTATGTACACCCTTTTTACCCCACTTCGTCATCGTCGTCGTCGTCGTCGTCCCTATCGGACTGCGATTTAGGCATATGATCTAAATTATCATGCAACTATGCTACAATCGAATGTATAGGTATAAACCCAAGTTTAACTACACCAACACCTGTCTTTGTGAGATCTTTTTAACATGAATCCAGTTTTTTTTTCTAAAAATATCTAAACGTCACGTACGGATCGTGACAGTTGCTATCGATCGCATACTTTTCATCACCACTCTCAAAACTGTGAAAAGATATCCTAGAATCAAAAATTGGAACATATGTATTATGTATATCATGTAACAACCCGCGCCAGGCCCACTTGGCGGATTACGACCCGTTCCATCAAATAGAGACTAGCCTAATCATTAGATTAGAGATTGGCCTATGCCGCAGTAGTATTATAGATTTAATATGTGGTGGCGTGATTACCAGCCAGTTTGTTATCGGTATTTTCACCCAATTACCCAATTATCAAGCTGTGGTTAGATATTATTATAGAAGTATGTAGAACAGGGTGTAAAGTCCCGCAAACCTCCATTAAAAAGTGTTGTGTCTAGTTCGGGCAACTGCGACGAGGACGAAAGGTTCTAGAGTGGTGACTACGTACTGGAAGATGCAGCGGCTGAAGGTCTCCCACAAGGTGGACCGATGACCTGGTGGGGGTAGCGGGAATCCAAAGGGGAGGCCGATGTCCAACAGTGGACGTAATTCGGCTGAAATGATGATGATGTGACGTTCTAATTACGCGGTGATGCCAATTCCCAACACTCCATTGTCGGGTCAAAGCTAGGCGTATAATGAACGACGAAACTGCTTTAGCTCAACTGCGCAAAATTTGATTCCTGTAAATGATTTATCAATTTTGAATTTAGTTATTAATTTCTGGGAATATTCATCATAAAACTTAGTTATACCGCTTTATTTAATAAAGCGGTATAACTAGCTGAAAGCAATTAACCCTAAACAAACAAATGAAAACGCTATCATGAACAAATTGATGCAAATGATAGGTTTCGGACGTTGGCACTAATTGCATTTTAGTGAAATGTGCTATTGAATTTACTTGTTATAAAATTATCATTAACCAATTTTATTTTATTTGCTGAAAACATACATAGGTACTTAATTAATTATTGTTTCGTTTATTAAACATTGGTAAATTGACAGGTATAGAAATTTAGGCCAAAGCTGATTTAAAAGATAGTCAGAGTCAAGGCTGCACTCATCTCTTCGTTGATCATCTTGGGGTGCACCTCAGGATGATCCCAGGATTTTTTGCTTTTTACGAGTATCTTGGTAAGAGTTAAAAATTCTAATAATTAATTCACAATTTCACATAAATAGATCTTTGCAATAGATATTTTCTTAAAAAGCAGAGGATATTCATTTTTCACACGTAGCCAAAAATATTCTAAATTAGTTTAAAAAAAATAAAAAATAATAAGTGGTCCGTTTTTATGCCCAGCATTATTCTTCCTACTCATTAATTGATAAGTGTCCTTATTCCTACTCATTAATTGATAACCCAGTCCATAGACTGGGTTGAGAGGGCATTCCTTTTGGACCGGCGATCTCTCGCGCCGGGCCTTGGTACAGGCCATGGTCCGGAGCGAGGAGGAGTGGCAGGCGGTCGCCTCCTTCTGCGAAGCAGTAATACTAGCAAAGGAGGCGGCCGATCGCGTGAGGCAACGGTCCTCACGCCCCAACCGCCGCCGGGATTCCGATCCCGATTTCCGGCCAACGTAGGCGCGGGCTTGCGGACGGTGAGCAATGGGTAGCTCGCCGTCCGACCGTCCGGTAACCGTCCGGACCGAGCCCAAGTCGTCGACGGCGCGTACTGTTCCACGCGCGCCTCAAGGAGATGTCAGCAAACCGTAGGGGCCCAGCAGGGTCGAAGCCTACTGGGGCCAAGGGTCTGATTCTGAAAGGAAGACTCGGCCCTGGTACGAAAGGCAACGAAGGAACAGGAGTGGGTTTTTAGTCAGTAAAAGTCTGACACTATCTCCCGCTCCGCCCAAGAGCGGGGGATGTCATAAGATGATTTTCCCACCGAAAAATAAAAAATTCCTTTTGGACAGAGTTGGTCGATATTTTTCTTCAACTTGTCTATTAACTTTAAAAGATAACCTTATTTTTCCGAGGCACACCAACTAATCATCACGTTACACTATTGTGCTGTGGCACACACTTTGCGGAACACTGCTCTAGAGAACATAAACTCATGAAAAAAATTAAGATTTTTGGCACGGTGCCGTGTTGGGTATCAAAGAATAATTTTACTAATAAGCATATATTTTTTAATAAGAATTATTTTACTAAGGACCGTGTAGAGGATATAATTAGATTACACTTAATTGTTGAGGCAAGAAAGTGACTGTTGATGGAAATGGTTATTTTATTATAGACTAGCTAACCCGGCGAACTTCGTACCGCCCAATAGTAAGGATAACGCCATCTACTGGCATTACCAGAACAACATAATTAATTTTTTAATGATATTTTAATTAGAGATGGCGTTGTATTCGGATTGTTTTTCGTGATTTTTTTCCAATTTTTCTCACCGTTTAAACCTTCCCTGGATTATCTCGAATATTTCAAGACCAAATTAAGCCAAATCGGTCCAGCCGTTTTTGAGTTTTTATTTACTAGTTTCTGTCAACGCCTTCACTCGCGTTATAGAAGACAATTTTCCTTAGAGAAAATAATCATGGCATAAAGTACCCTATTCCAAGACATCGATTACCCTGGTGCCATTAAAATCCATTCAGCTGTTTGAACGTGAAGGAGTAAAAAAACTTTTTCCAAAAAAAAAAAAAACCGACTTCACTAAAAACACTAAAAGGATCAAAATAACTTTAATTTCAGTAGTCGGTGTTTCTATTGGTATTGTTTGTTTATTATTTAACACCGACTTCCGAAATTAAAGTTATTTTGATCCTTTTAGTGTTTTTTTAGTGAAGTCGGTTATTTTTTTTTTTTTGGAAAAAGTTTTTATTTTACACTTTTTAGTTGCGAACCACTTATAAACAGAGTGCCTATTTCTCATGACGATTCCAATTAACCCAAAATACGGCAAGGTTACATTGTTTTATTAGAAAGTTCCTGTGTGTGTGTGTGTACCTTCCACCTTCCGGCTCCATCACCAGATCATTTCGATAGTACCTTATAGCCAAAGTGCATCTCATGACAATTCTAATAAGCCCAAACACGGCTAGGATACATTGATTAATTACGGAGTCCCTATGCCGACCATCCGGCTCCATCATCAGATCAGTTCGATAGTACCTTATAGCCAAAGTGCATCTCATGACAATTCTAATAAGCCCAAACACGGCTAGGATACATTGATTAATTACGGAGTTCCTATGCCTACCTTCCGGCTCCATCATCAGATCAGTCCGATAGTACCTTATAGCCAAAGTGCATCTCATGACGATTCTAATAAGTCCAAACACGGCTTGGTTACATTGATTAATTACGGAGTTCCAGTGCCTACCTTCCGGCTCCATCATCATCATCAGATCACTTCGATGATACCATTTTCAACGTAACGTAACTATTAGTTAGTTAGTATTTCGGGCTGGTATCCGCAACTCCACGACTAAGCGCGTATTTTGCGTACGGGTGGGACAAATGCGTCATTCGAGCCACCCCAGCTCCTCCAGGAAGGCCAGCAGCGCCTTGGTGTTATTGACCATTTCGCGGAGGTTACCTGGGTTTCCGAAGTATTTTGGCCTGTATCCAGCGACAACTGGGCAGCTCAGAAGCAGATGTGCTGCTGTCTCGTCCTCCCCCATGCAGGCTCTGCACAGTGGGTTGTCTGTAACTCCTATGACAGAGAGGTGCTTATTAAAGGTCCCGTGGCCAGTTGTTATTGCCGTCACTTTTCGCAGCTGAGGTTTAGTCAGTCGTAGGGCCTGTTTCGTAAAGCGGCCATCGATGGAGGGAATTGTGCCTCCTTGGCCTGCCTGCACTCACTATGGTCTTTCCATAGTCTGTGATGTAGGTCTCTAGTTCGTTTCCTTACCAGATTGCGTAGGTATCCGAAGAGGAGCGGCACAATTGGCTCGGGTCCCATTGCTGCCATATTCGATTCCCTTCTGGCGAGTTCATTCGCTGCATCGTTGCCTCGGGAATCACTGTGTCCTTTGATCCATTGGATGGTTACTTGGTTATGTTCACCCACCTGGTTTAGGCGTTGGTGACACTCGTAAATCAGCCCTGAGTTAACTGTGTAGCTGTTCAGCGCTTGCAGTACAGACATGCTGTCCGAGAGTATGCGTATTGAGTGATACTTAACTTCCCTGGTTGCGACGGCCGAGGCTGCCAGGGAAATGCCCAAGCACTCAGCCTGGAACACCGTGTTATGAGTCCCCAATGGTGTGGCTATGTGAATGTTGAGATCCTCCGAGAAGACTCCCGCACCCGTGCCATTACCTGTTTTGGATCCATCAGTGAAGATCCGCAGCTCTGTAGGGCACAGCCCTTCGCAGCGGTGATCCTCATACAGTTGGATTTTGTTTTTTTTATCAAAAATAAATTGCTTAGGTATCCGGTCATTAATTGCTTTCGTTATTGGAAGCTCATCATTGAGTTCCGTAAGCAGAGCGGTGTGTTGTGTTTCTCTCTTACCCCAGAGATCCAGTGTAACGTAACTATTCAGAACCATTCATTTATTTGTATTGTCATAGTCGCTTAACTATTTTCATTGTGATATCAAAGTGAGTATGAAGTTCCGTTGACCATTTCTGGTCTTCTTCATCAGTTCCACTTCATCAAATGTTACTTTTTGACTGTAAATGCTTAAGTTCTCGATGAAAATACCAAAATCACTATATGATTGCCTATAATATTTGAGGAGTTCCCTCGATTCCTCATGGATCCCATCATCAAAACTGGATTTTGACCAATCTGGAAGCATATCCTATAAAGAGAAAAAAAAAAATTGCAAATCGGTCTATAAACGACGGAGTTCTGAGGTAACAAACATAAAAAAAAAATAATGATAAAAAAAAATACAACCGAATTGAATAACCTCCTCCTTTTTTTGAAGTCGGTTAACAAATATACACATACGTATAAACTTTAAACTTTCGCATTTATAATAGGAGGTTTTTTTTGTTTTAGGAGTTCATAGTGTCTCTCTGCATTTTTTATCTGGGCAATCTGAACCCTACAATATTGTGTAGATAAGAGTTCAACTCGTCTCACCATCTCCTTGCCTGAGTCTACCGTGCATCTTCCTGAGATTTGTTACCCAATCTGTAGCTACTTTCGCCCAACTTTCTTGTAGCATGCAATAGATGACTACACCAGCACCGGAATACGCTGACAGAAGGATGGACGGACGGACATACAGTGGAGGTGTAGTAATAGGGTCCCGTTGGCACCCTTCGGATACAAACCCTAAAATACAGCCTTTCAATACATTTAGTGCTGAAAGGCTGTTATTTAGGGTTCCGTACCTCAAAAGGAAAAAACGGAACCCTTATAGGATCACTTTGTTGTCTGTCTGTCTGTCTGTCAAGACCCTTATCTCAAGAAAGCGTGGAGGTATCAAGATGAAATTAAAACCATACACTCAAGTCTGAGATCCCTTGAAGCTGTGAGAAAATCAAACTTCTGAGTTGACGAAAAAAAAAGATACGGCCGTTTATGTCGCAAAAAACGTATATTTCGACACACTCAAGGGAATCAAAATTCATAGGGTACTTCCCGTTGACCTAGAATCCTGAAATTTGGCATGAAGCAAGGTTTATAGCACAAATATAGGAAAAAATAAAAACTGTAAATTTGTGGTTACAACACAGAAAAAAACTGTTTTTGCCATTCGAAAAAATCTTCATAACTCAATTCGGGAGTTGAACTGTTTTCATAGGTAAGTTTGTACGGAACTCTCAGTGCGCGAGTACGACTCGCACTTGCCCGTTTTTTTTTTTTAAATAAGTGCGCCTCACCAACGATTGTATCACTGCTTATCATCAGGTGGGATCGCAGCCAAGCACTAGTTTATATCAATTAAAAAAAGTGTTTAAACAGGGTTACAGGAAAAGTCGTGCTAGATCCGTTAAAGGCGTGGAGTACCCATCATTTCTGACTTATTTCACTATGTAACACCCTACCCTAAACTTAACCCTTTACGAGATATTCGACTTTTAATTTTTCATTGAAAATTGCCGATTTTTAGGCTACTAAATTTAATTTTGTTTATTTAGTGTGTCCTATTATTATTATTATTGCATTTTTAGATGCGTAATAAGATGCTTTACGACGTCAATCATTAAAATAGTGCATAAGTTAATTGAGTAGGCCGTAGTAAACAAGTGAAAGTTAAGAAATTTAAAAAAATATTAGAAAGTTTATTTTTCTCTAAGGCATATCTAAAAAAAATATTATGACAGTTGTTCGGTATATATTATAGCTAGTATAAACTTATATAGCTTTATAGCTGGTTATATTATTTTTATACTTAAAAAATAATATATTTTTATACTTATATATAACTAGCTTCTGCCAGCGGCTTCAGTTCCATGAAAGTAGGGTTTCTCCATACAAAATTTGATCCTACAGTCACACCCTTAAAAGTTGAATTTCCAAAAAATATATCCCTTCTTAGGGCTCGCCTACATCATAAAAGGAAGCTGTGTGCAAAATTTCACGTTCCTGGTCCCTGTAGTTTCGGCTCTGCGTTGATATCTCAGTCAGTCAGTTTCTCCTTTTATATACATAGATGATAATTAAGTTTTTTATTTAATTTAAAAAAAAATAAAAAAATAAATTATATGGATGATTTTTAATTTATTACAGAAAAAAATAGCTTTTTTTTCTGCACAATGAAATCTTGAAAGACGAAGAAAGATGAAGACGTGCCAATGATATTGGCACGTCTTGCCTTGTGCCTTTGAATTCCATTCTTTGTACCTAACTTTTCTCCATCTCAATGAGCAACAAACCTTGAGAGATATTATAAGTTTTATTTGACAACAGAGGCTATATCTTTGTCGTGGCCAGTTCTTAGAAATTGATCACATGATATGGCCAAGTAAAACTGGCCAGTTCGTTTTAAACGTTAAAGTTTGTTGATATTTCTATCCTCGTTTGGCCTACATTGTTTAGACCTTTTATTATCACAAAAATCCTACATCAATGATATGGCCAAACGAGGATTGACACAGGTATTATCAAATTTTAATGGTTAAACGATCTGGCCAGTTTTTGTTGGCCATATCATGAAGTGATCAATTCTATGATCTGGCCACGACATCTATACTTCTACAGAGTGACTAGGGCAATGACACAGGGGCGCCGACTGCGTGGGTGCTCGGGGGCTCGAGCCCCCATGAGATATAAACAGTGGGTGCCTAGCACCCCTGAGAATAGACATCACGAAACAGATTAGTAATCGACCTTTTAGGTTACGTATAAATTATAATATTTCTTGATAATAAAAACTAGTTTCATTTTTATTTATCGGTTTCATTTTACACTTTTATCAACATTATTAGTAATTAAGTACGCAGTATGTAAGTAGGACATTTATTTATTTGTCGGTCGATCAGTGTGCATTTCTCTTCTCACACTTTGCCACTTTTTAGAGTCATGAAATGAGCATGAGCACCCATGAGGTTTTCTAAAATCTGGCGCCCCTTCAGTGCCAGCAGTGCCCACCCAATACCCAGGCACTAGGTGCAAGCCCTGGAGTGGCACAGAAATAATCAAGCCAGGGTCAAGTTTTAGATCATGCTTGGTAGTTGGTAGCTTACACACAATACTTATTAGTATTTATCGTGTGCATAATACGATTGTAAACGCGCCCTACCAGGATTGCCAATTCTGTAAATACTCAGGGCTCCAGCATCCACAAGAGGTAAATAGTACGTGGGTGTGTTTGAAGTGTTACGTCACGTGTATTTTTTATATCAGTATTTTTTTATTCATCCCTCCGGGTAAGATTAGAACTTTTTTTAGGGGTGCAGTTATCGAAGCTTGCACCCAGCGTTTATAAGGCTATTTACGGCACTGCTTCTATACTATTATTAAAGAGAGGTAAAATTTGTAACTTTGTACGTATGATTCTGAAAATTCTTTCACAGTTAAGTAACAGCGCTATATTTCAGTGCTATAAATTTTCATGAGTTTTGCGGACGAAAGTGTCATGGTAGCCCAGTGGTTAAGAGCTCTGCTTCTCATGTATGAGGTGGTTGGTTCGAGACCAGCCAAGTACCAATGTGCATTTTTTAATACATATGTACTTTTCTAAGTTTATATCGGACTTTACTGAAACTCCGTGCCTTGTTGGTCTCGGTATTCATTTGTAGATCTTTAACAGTCGTTACAGGTAGTCAAACGCCCAAAAGTCTGACCATCAGTCTATCCAAGGAGCATCATGTTGCACAGTAAGTATGTTGTGGATGTCTGATAGGCTGATGAGTTTTGCTGGCGAAGCCGATGGTAGAAGCTAGTTAATTTTTTTTTTGTATTGAGTTCCTGGTTCGAGAAAATAAACGTAAAGATTCATCATCATCATTTCAGCCGAAAGACGTCCACTGTTGGACATAGGCCTCCCCCAAGTGTCACCACAATGAAAGGTTCTGTGCGTCTCGCATCCATCAGATGCGAACCTGAAGGTTGACCCGAAAACATATTTTTAGAATTCCGTGTATTGAAAATTAATATTGCTATAGTACAAAAGAATTTTGATTACGGTAACTATTTTTATCTGGGACATTGTGTAATTCTCTCAAGTGCCACAGGTGGTATAAAACGACCATTAATCTTGAAACTGCACAGCTGCAGGTGACTGAACAAGTAATTTTAAACGAGAAGATTAATCGCTATCAAACTAATGTTATAAAGGCGATAGTTTGTCTATGTATGTACATATGTGTTTGTTACTCTTTCACGCTCCCGAATTTCGGAATTTGTGTGTTTTGGACGACGAACAATGGGTAGCTCACCGCCCGGCCGGTAAGGACCGAACCCCAGACGTCGATAGCGCGTAGTGTTCCACGCGCGCCTCAAAGAAATGTCAGCAAAACCGTAGGGGCCCCAGAGCGCGCAATGCTGCGGTGTGCGGTGTGCGCGGCTGGACATTATAATCGTATTGTAGCGAGCAACATCTAGACGCAACATAGGAACTAAAGTTCAAGCATCCGTCTGGTCGGAGAATCCTGAGACTTTACACTCTGTTCCGCATACTTCTAAAGTATGAAAACCGTCAAGAGTGCTTTTGTTCATTTTGTGAAGTTGATTTTCTGTCCGTGTGTACCGAGTTCCTGGTTCGACAAAATAAACCCGAAGATAATTTAATAAAATAACAGTAATGGCCACCAAAAAAAAAATACAAAATTCCGTGTATTGTAAAATTAATAGTCATAGTCATAGTCATAGTCATAGTAATTTATTGGTAAGGGATTCTTACAAGTCATTTATATAATGTTACATAAAATATGAAAACAAATGATTACTCGTATGTACATAACAATGTCAAATAATAAAAAATGTCAAACAAATAAAATAAAATACAAGAAATAAAAATAATAATAATCGAAGTCAAATTACAAATTAAAATAAAAGTCAAAATAATTTTCATTCAAATTAACATTCGCGTCAAAGTTAAATTAAATTAAATCATAAATTCGTCAAAAGAATAAAAGCTTGCTCGATAAGCCATTTTTTCAAACGAGTTTTGAAGCTCCCTATAGTTGGGGCACCAGAAATAGCTACAGGCAGCTGATTATAAACTGTCGGGCCCATAACATGAGTCGTCTTGGAAGATTTAGTGAGCGTTCTTGAGACCGTCGATAGCTGACCCCTGCTTCTGGTGCAATATGAATGACGGCTGCCTACCTTTGGGTAAAGGTCGAGGTTCATCCTCACGTACAGCGCGACCTGATATATAAGTATAGCAGGTAACGTGAGGATGCCTAGTCTAGCAAAATGGGGTCTAGCGGACATGTCCTGCGGTATCCCGACGATGGCCCGCACGGCACGCTTCTGCATTCGGAAGGCGCGCTGCCAATCGGCAGCACGTCCCCATAGCTCAGCGCCGTATTGGAGTAACGAGTGCACCTTCGCGAAATAACAGGTCCGTACATCGTGTTCAGGTAAGACGCGCGATATTCTGCCAAGAGCAAAACATGCACTACCCAATTTACCACACACTTTGCTAATCTGACCATCCCACTTGAGGCACCCGTCAATTTCAAATCCAAGAAAGGTTATTGTCTTCACCTGAACCAGAGCCACTCCACCCGCAGATACCGCCAGTGGTCGTGAAGACCGCCCTGACAGAACAAAGTGAATGAAGTGGGTCTTTTTCAGATTCAGAGCAAGACCATTTCCTTGGAACCATAATGCCAATTGATTCGCGGCATCGTTTAGCCTCTGCTCCAACTGATCCACTGATTCAGCTGTTACCAACGCTGCAACATCATCAGCGTACATGAGTACTTCTGCGTCAGTCACAGCATCAGGCAAGTCATTCAGCAGCAGCGAAAAGAGAATGTTGGATACGGATGACCCCTGAGCCACTCCCATCTCCGATTTAAGAGGTTTCGACCTCACCTTTCCTTGGCCACCTACCACAATTTGAGTCCTGTCGTGCAGCACATCCGTCACTAAAGCATGCGACGGCCCCACCACTCCGTAGTGCTGTAGTTTTACAGCTAACACCGCGCGGTCAGCAACGTCGAATGCTTTGGACAGGTCGCAGCATAGGACAGCCACTTGCCTCTTTTGCTCACGTGCAGACATGACTCGATGTACGAGTTCACGTGCTAAACACGTGGTCGAGCGGCCTTCTCGGTACGCATACTGACGGTCAGAAAGGGCGTTCGTCTCCGACATAAACTTAATAAGTCGGGAACTCAAACCGTTCTCAAATACTTTGGCAATTGTGGGTATAATAGAGACTGGTCTGTAATTGTCCATGCAATCTTTTTTCCCTTTTCCTTTGTACAGGGGGGACACTTTACTGAGCTTTAATGGCACAGAAAAAGAACCTTCCCTAACGCAAGCATTAAATAACTCAGCAAGAACATAGGCCAGAGGAGCCGCTACCAGTTTTAAAAGTCTCATCGAGATGCCGTACGTGTCTTTCGACGGTTTAGGTGGGATCCGTGACGTGATGATCTGGTGAACTTGCCCACTTCCCGCTTTTGGGATCGCTCTCACCTTAGGTTTCATGGCCACACCGTTATTGATGACGAGCGTTGGCTCATCGTTAATTGGTGACCCGCAATTGGTCACATTATTTACATCAAGTCGACTTGGCTCGGGAGTCTTCGGCGCATCGTCGTTCGACAAAACAGCTTTTGAAGCGCTTGATGTTTTTAAGACAGCTGTCCCTTGTCCTGCAGCTTTAGATGGTCGTGGGGCGGTGTTGGAGATCTTATTTAGCCGCGCTTGACGCAGCGGTCGCTGTACCGCTTGTTGGGCCTGGGCACTAGTTGACTCACAGTTTAGTGGCTTACCCTCAGACGCAGAAATGAGTTCGGTGATTAATGCAGTTTGCTTTGCTATTATAGCACTTTGATCGTTTATTTTGCACTCCAGTGCACTCACTTATATTAATTAAAAATTAAACTAATATTGCTAAGAGTTCAAAAGAATTTTGGTAACTATTTTTATCATGGACAATGAGTAATTTTCCCAAGTGTCCCCAGGTAGAAAAAAACGACTACTAATTTCGAAACTGTACAGCTGCAGGTGTATGAAACGAGAAGATTCATTATCAACATGATGCGGCAGTGACCTCTCGCATAGTCCGGATCGAGGAGGAATGACAGGCGGACACCTTCTTCTGCAAAGCAGTAATGCTAGCGAAGAAGCCGGCTACATGCGTGAGGGAAGAGACTTCCTTAAGCCCCAGACGTCGGAATTCAGATCCCGACTTCCTCCGTAGGCGTGGGCTTGCGGAAGACGAGATATGGGTAGCTCGCCGTGCGGTCGTGCTCGAGTCACCGACGGCGTTTAGTGTTCTACGTGCGCTGGGCCGAAGCCTACTGGGGCCACGGGTTGGCTTCTGAAAGGGAAGCCCGGGGTCTGGAACCCAAGGCAAAGAAGGAATGTAGGACTGGGTTTCAAACTGTAAAAGTCTGACAGGTCCTCCCGCGGGAGAAGTCATTGGATGATTTCCACCAAAAAAAAAAAAACTTCAACATCATTATTTCAGCCGAAAGACGTCCACTGTTGGACTTAGGCCTCTCCCAAATGTCGCTACAACGAACGGTCCTGTGTCATCCGATTCCCGTGACCTTCACCAGGTCATCGGTCCACCTTGTGGGAGGTTTTCCAACGCTGCGTCTTCCGGTACGCGGCCGCCACTTCTGTTCCTTTCATTTTAAGTTCCTAATGTAATTTGTATTTTTGGTGTACAATAAAGAATATATCTATCTATCTATCTTTCGGTCTCATCGACCATCTGTTCTGCGAGCAATGTGTAAGTTTGACGATTCTTCGGGCTATTCCTGATGTGATACGAGCATGGCTCATAAACATGAAGATAATAAAACCTTTGATATCCCAGGTGACAGTGACTTGCTATTAGATTTCCTTGAGTAAAGCCTCGACTTCTTGATCGGAATGCACAACAATGCGATATGTGGTGTGCGGAGTAGGATACCTATTATAGTGATAAATAAAAAACTTTTTACAAAAAAAATACAACCGACTTCAAAGTAAAAAAAAACACTGAAAAGTGCAAAATAACTTTAATTTCGGAAGTCGGTGTTTCTATAATAGTTTTGTCTCTTCGTTATTTAACACCGACTTCCGAAATTAAAGTTATTTTGCACTTTTCAGTGTTTTTTTTAATTTGAAGTCGGTTGTATTTTTTTTGTAAAAAGTTTTTTATTTTACACTTTTTAGTTATGGTACCACCACTAAAAAGTACCCCTCAGCCAAACTTAAATACCTTATAGCCAGAGTGCATCTCATGACAATTCTAATAATCCCAAACACGGTTAGATTACATTAATTTATTACAGAGTTCCGGTGCCTAACTTCAGGCTTCATCATCAGATCAGTTCGATATATTCCCCCTCTACTTTCAGTCAGTCATTGACTACACGTATAAACAAAGCAATTTTGCTTGTTACGACGGTTCTGCTGGGATCCTATGAGGAGTTCTGTTCCATATCTTCGAATTTCATGATCAGATCATAACAATATTTCTATGGGACCAACTCGGAAGCATAATCATTCAATCAAAAAAAAATTTTCAAAATCGGTCCACCATTGACCGAGAAATCGGTGAACATACATAAAAAAAAAAAAAAAAAAAAACACATTCAACCGAACATATAACCTCCTCCTTTTTGAAGTCGGTTAACAATATATATTTGTTCGGACAGGTTATATTGAAGCTTCTTTTCATGGATACACTACCGTGTTATACAGGTAAATGCGTAGCCAACCCTTATTTCGTGGCCGTGGGAATTTTCGGAAAAGATGCCTTAGTCCTGGAACGCAAAGGGCAACTGAAAGATACAGGTGGGTTTTTAGTCAGTAAAAGTCTGTCACGCCTTTTTGCACCACCCTAGAGTGGGACTCGTCATTTGAAGTTTCCCTAAAAAGATCGTTATTTCATATTTTATCAATAAAATATATCACGCTATGGTATCCATCAGTTCCAGGTAGCCAGTAACCTCATGGTGATGGTGATGGTAATGGTCAATTCGAATAAAAGTAATGATAACCAAAGCAATTATAGGAAATTACATCGACAAATCGCTGTTGCTTGCCAACTCTGAGGCCCATGAGCCACAGACACACACTATCTAAAGTCTTCAATAAGCACATGTACTAGTAACCATGTTCAACTGTTTACCACTGGGACCCTTGCTCGAGTCAACCCGTGCCGCTGAGCCTGTAGTTTTAAATTCTTCTTAAATAATAATCCTTGTTCAATTGAGCTTGTCCTTTGCTGTCCTCTCTAGCAACGCCCTAAGCCGAGGTCTGTACCCACAGAGGGTGCCCTCAGCGTATAGTCGCTTAGTTTTGGCTGGAGGCTTTAATTTATTGCGACCGCCACAGGCAAGTTTCGTTAAGCAGACGACAACAACAAGGTTGAATTTTCACACTATGACGATTTCAACTCTACTTGCTCTTACGGTTTATGAGATACAGCCCGCTGACAAACAGATGGATGGACAGAACAACAGCGGAAGCTTAGTAATAGGGTCCCCCCGTTGGCACCCTTCGGGTAGGGAACCCAAAAAGTTCTACTCCTCATTGTCTTTTAAAGCTCACACTAAATGTTCGTGTAGAATTAAATAATATTTTTTTAAACAAATCTTTCGCATTCATAATTGACTAGATATCGTGAGCCCGTTGCCCACGGAAATGATGTATTTTTCTGGGAAAGAGATTAGCACACTCAGCGATAGCGTACCTAGTTTCCTGTCAGTGAACCAGTTTTCGTATTTGTATCAGAACTTCCTCTTACATATTGACCTCATTATTAGTCTAGATAACAGTGCTGCAGGCGAAACTGATTACATTATCATGTATTAAAATAATGAGTAAGAGGCTCGCGCCCAAATATTTAGCAAGTCCATTATAATAATAGTATTCCACAACTATCACACAACGCCGTCTAGTCTCAAGCTAAGCAGAGCTTGTTTTATGAGTACTAGACAACTGATAAACATACTTATGTATATATTTCTAAATAAACAATATTATAGATAAATTACACCCAACCCAGAACAAATGATCGTGCTCATCACACAAACATTTGTCCTGGGTGAAAATCGAACCCACGCACGACCTCTGGCATGGCAGTCAAGGCCACTAACCACTAGACCAACAGGCCAGTATAAAAATCAATTGCTGTTCGTAATCTAGTTACTATCTAATAACTTAAAGTTTAATAATGCATAAATTAACTTTTTTATATGTACCTATTTAAAAATCCAGTTATGAGTTCCAGGACAATGATTATTTTTGTATAGCTTTTGTAGATACGTTCCCTATACAAGACTACTAAACTAGCAAGTAACAGATGTGGCTAGTTATAAAAAACGTTTCACAAAAAAAAAATACTACAATGTAAAAAAAAACACTGAAAAGTGCAAAATAACTTTAATTACGGAAGTCGGTGTTTCTATAATAGTTTTGTCTCTTCGTAATTTAACACCGACTTCTGAATTTAAGTTATTTTGCACTTTCAGTGTTTTTTTTACATTGAAGTCGTTTTTTTTTAAGTTTTTTATTTTATTCTTTTTAGTTACCTATGATACCACCACTAAGAAGTACTCCTCAGCCATACTTAAATACCTTATAGCCAGAGTGCATCTCATGACAATTCTAATAATCCCAAACACGGTTAGATTACATTAGGTTATGACAGACTTCCGGTGCTTAACTTCAGGCTTCATCATCAGATCAGTTCGACATATTCCTTCTCTTCTTTCATTCAGTCACCGACTACACGTATAAACAAAGCAATTTTACTTGTTACGACGGTTCTGCTGTGATACTATGAGGAGTTAAGTTCCATATCTTCGAAGTTCATGATCATCTGATCATGATCTGATCTGGTTATGATCTCATAACAATATTTCTATGGGGCCAACTCGGAAGCAATACCTTTCAACAAAAAAATAAAAAAAATAAAAATCGGTCCACAATTGACCGAGAAATCGGTGAACATACATAAAAAAAAATATTCAATCGAACATAGAACATCCTAATTTTTGAAGTCGGTTAAAAAGTACTTTGAATTGTAATCTGTGGAGAACATATTGTTTTAAATTGTAATACTTAAGATATAATTAAATTATTATTTCTTATTGAGCTCATCATCTTCCTGCCCTTGTTTCATCTTATTTGGGGTCGGCGCAACACGTTTTTTTTCTTCCATTCTATCCGGTCAAACGTCATGCTATCACTAACTTTCTTTTTCTTATTATTTCTTATTGAGCTATTTAAGAATAATAAATCTTAAATAAATAAAATAAAATAATGTTGTGGATGAAATGAACTCGTGCGTTGGATGATAAGGATAACATGGGTTATGTTATCAGTCGAGGACTTCTAACAGGAAATTCATTAATACTGATTAATTAAATTTGCGACGCAATAATCCATTGTTTATTCATTTAGGCCAATTACTCCTAGCTTAATTTGTAATAAGACGTGTTCCTCCTACACCTAATGAGGTCTTAATTACGATAATAGTGAACTGTTTTCTTCATGAACACTATCGCTTTTGGCGTGGCGTGGCATGTTTACATAAGCCTAATATCCCAGCTAATTAGTTTTGGGTTACATAATTAATTTGTTACATGAAACTTTGTTAGCAAGTCGGCTTTTTCATGAACTTTGAACGTTCGTAATGTTTGAAGTTAAGTAATTTGTTAAAGAAACCCCTCCGAGTAAAATGAATAATTGTCATCTGTTGGTACTGTTGATTGAAATGTAATTGAAGTGTTAACTAAATACGAGTTGTGATTAAATTTATTTGGTTTTATTTAAGCTACGTAAATAAAACGCAGGCAAAGGGATTTATTCCATTTTAATACCAATAACTATTACCACTGGTATTAGTTTCTACTCATATTTAAAAACAAGTTAAAAGATATAAGGTTCAGTCAGTAAAAATGCTTTGTGTGTTAAATTAAAGTTGGTATTTGCTCGGAATGGAAAATAAATATGATTTCAAACTAATACAAATGGTAACTATTAGTTTTTGGTATTACAACGGAACAAATCGCCAAAAGTGCCTTGAACTATTACATTATCTTAGTGGGTTGTTGCTAACCCTTCTGATTCTTAATGTTGATCTACAGTCCTTTAAGCAATCGATCCGTGTATATCGTATGGGATGAATGCATTATCTATACTTATAATTAAATCAAAGTAACTGTGTAATATCAAAATACCTATTTTAATTCGATACCTATAACAAAAATGCATTATTTAAATTTTGGTCTCTGTCAGTCTGTCCGTCTGTTTGATGACTTTCAGTCGCAAAGAGGTAATTACCGCGGCCATGAAACGCAAAGGGTAACTGGAGGACCACAAGTGGGTTTTAGTCAGTAAAAATCGAACACACCCATTCGCTCTACCCTTTGCGGGAGATATTTGATGATTAAAATGATGATACCTCAAAAAAGGGTCTTGAAAATAAAGTACCTATAGATATTATATTTCAACACACATATTTTATGTCCATCTAGGTATGCTATTTTGGAACACTTAGGTTATTGTGTACTGAACTGTACTCACTATATGGTGTTTCGCAAATCAAATTCCTGGCACTGACACTGAACAAATATTTGAATGACCTTTATACAAAAATTGTTAAAGGTGTTAGTGCGTTCCAAATTTACCTCTGTAAACAGAAACACGAAGTAAGGGAAAATTGTGGCGTTAGTTAACCTTTTAGTTAACCTTTTGTTTTTGTAAAACTCTTTCATGGTTATGGTTTTCCTCACTTGTGTGTTTTGGGGTTGTTCCAAATTGTTATGTAACCCTTTTCGTGGGTTGATCACGTGGCAAGAGCGCGAAACGTGAGTAAATACGTAAATAACGAAAGGTCAATTGTTATTTTTAATATAATAAAAAACATGTGATCAGTCAACAGTTGAGTGGTAGGTTCTTAGTTTTATTAAAAAATGGAGTTTCTTGCTATTTCTTCTCCATAGAAAACGACCAATTGAAACTGTCCACTAGCTTCTGATATTTTATTAGTGCCCATGTAGGCTCATGTGAATTTTCTTTTTAAATTGAATTCGTTTTTGTTCATTAATTTAAGTAGGCACCTACCCTGACTAGGTAGGCCTACCCAACTAATCCTACCAACCGATCAGATTTTTGAGTTAATGTTAGTAATTTAAAAGTTGTCTTAACTGGTCAAATGATTTTCTGAGCAATTCTTGCGGTTAAACGTGACTATATTTTGATTATAGGTACATATTCTTATAATAAAATATTCCACCGAAGGTAATTTCGCTTTACATAAAATACCTCAATACACACACGTTGCGGAAAATGTGCCGGGCATATTTTTTTAACCAACTTCAAAAATAGTAAGAGGTTCTCAATTCTACTGATTGTATTTTTTATCTCTTGT
Organism: Mythimna impura; assembly: GCA_905147345.3. Lineage (NCBI taxonomy): Eukaryota > Metazoa > Arthropoda > Insecta > Lepidoptera > Noctuidae > Mythimna > Mythimna impura. Next base: position 16,355,853 of record LR990353.1, on the reverse strand, counting down.
TGAGCGATATCTTTGTAAATCTTAAGCGAATTCGATGATTCTTTTTTGTTTGGAAGACTAGCAAATCTTCCGGGATTGCTAAAATCGCATGTCTTGTTATTTTTAACCACACAACATCACACCGGTACGCTCTGAAGGAATATGTAGAGGTGTAAAATTCACCTTGGTATACCCGCGTTTCAAATTATCTTTCTAAAAGTTACAAAATAACTGTACACTAGGTACTGAAGTTACAGTTATTTTGTACCATTTTTTATTTTGTAACGTTGTCAAAAATCAAAGAAAACAAAAAGATATTTTGTAAATTTTTGGAGATACAGATATCTTAAGCGAATTCGATGATTGTTTTTTGTTTGGAAGACTAGCAAATCTTCCGGGATTGCTGAAATCGCATGTCTGTTTATTTTTAACAACACAACATCACACCGGTACGCTCTGAAGGAATATGTAGAGGTGTAAAATTCACCTTGGTATACCCTCGTTTCAAATTATCTTTCTAAAAGTTACAAAATAACTGTACACTAGGTACTGATGTTACAGGTATTTTGTAACGTTGTCAAATCTCAAAGAAAACAAAAATATATTTTGTAAATTTTTGGAGATACAGAGATTTTTGGACATAGTTCGTTCTTTTTTTATTTTGGTTAAATACCTACTCAAAATCTTATATGATGTGTACAAAAATTGAAACTGGGGTCCAAAGTTTGTATGGAGAAGCCGCAGGGCAAAAACTAGTTTTTTAGGGTTCCGTACTCAAAGGGCTGTCACCAGGCTGTATCTCATGAACCGTGATAGCTAGACTGTTGAAATTTTCACAGAAAATGTATTTCTATTGCCGCTATAATAATAAATACTAAAAACAGAATAAAATAAATATTTAAGCAACATAATACAAAATATACAAAAAACGTGATTTTTTATTCGATTTTAATATATTGTGCGAGTCCGACTCGCACTTGGCCAGTATCTTTTATAATTTATTGTGGCTCCTAAAGGGGTATACGAAATAACTTAATCGGTTTGGTAAATATTTTATGAAGATTTGTTACATTAACTGAAACGGGTTAACAAGTTAAAACTTTATTCAAGTTTATCAACGTACGTCTGTATTCGCTTTGGCTTGATCAAAGTTGTTTTGGGTTTTCGTCCCGACCTAATTTTATTCTACGTTCATTGACGTAAATATGGAAGTCAAATTGAGTCGAAAATGGTAATCAGTTTTGGCTGGTTACTGAGCTTAAAGGTTACAGGATCTTTAAGTTGTTATTAGCTTTTTAGCGTGATTGAACGCGTAGCAACAGGAAAAAACCGTCTAAGTGCCAGTCGGACTTGAACACAAAGTGTTCCGTACAAACTGTAGCAAAAAACGGAAAAAAAAACACGTTTGTTGTATGGGAGCCTCAATTGAATATTTATTATATATTTAAATATAAAGCGGTAACAGAAATACATCATCTGTGAAAATTTTAACTGTATAGCTGTCACGGTCCATAAGATACTGCCTGATGACAGACAGACGGACAGTGGAGTGATATCACTAGGGTCCCATTTTTACCCTTTGGCTACGGAAACCCCGTTTGTACCTTTTGGGTGCGGAACCCTTAAAAACTACTAGTTTTAAACCATCAGTATCATTAATTGTTGAGATGACTTTTATTAGAAGTTTTTGATATTATGAGACGAAATTTTTGAAATAAAGTAATGAAGAAAGAACATGATAATATTTATTATGGTTTAGGTTTTTAAAAGCATGTCGCGCTATATTACGTAAAGGTACTAAAAAGTATCGTATACCTTATAAAAGGGATTTTTAGGGTTCCACAATCCTAACAAGAAACCCATATAGTTACCCCTTGCCCGTCCATTTGTTCGTCCGTCAACTGCTTAGCTAAGAGGCTTAGTACTAGAAAGTTGTAATTTTGTATGGGGAATAATTTTTTTTATGGATCTTATTGTATGTTAGAGATTTTTTTCGATTCAGTGATCCGCTTGCGAAATATCAAACTTTAAAGTGCCAATTTTTGTTACTGTTAAATGGTCTCGTCCACTCTAGATGCAAAACCGTTGGCATGAAAAAATAAAAAAAAAACATGGTGTTAATAATTTAGATATTATGTTATTAACCGTTAAATTGTCAACTCCATTAATGTGTTCATAGTAAATATATAAGTATATAGTAAACGTAAAGCCCCCTTCTAAGTTCACATGTTATAACGGCCCACTACAGAACTCCACACCGCACGTGGCCCGACACGCACTTTTCTAATTCGTAACTCTCCAGTAGCGACATCTATATTGCCACATAAGAACTAAAATGCAAAAACCTTGTTTTGCGGTTTAAAGCTTTCCGCCTCTACACATATACCTACGACTGTCTAAAATCAACTATCGGGCAATTGCCGTATGGTCAGAAAATCCCCCTCTACACCCTGTTACGCATACTTCTCAACTCCTATTGGATATTCTCTTAAGGAAATTTTTAGCCAACTGTAAGCAACCCGGTAAAATAATTTTAAATAACTTCTGTCCGCTTCGTTACTCTTGAAGTCTTCAAGAGTAACGAAGCGGACAACTAATTCTGGAGTATATTTTTTTTGTCCATTAACCAGTGAAGAAGGTTAATATTATTCAATAAAAATAAGTGAACATGAATGAAATTAAACTGCCTAAGTGAGGCTGAACAAAGTCTCGTTTTTATTATATTTGATTAAAATTCTTTAGACTTATAATATCCCTAAACAGTGTTTCCTCAATCATTTCAAAAGTAAGTAAATCCCACTTTTGATATATTTCATTTTTTTTTAATGTTGAATGTTCTATTTTTATGGGTATTTTCAATCATTCACTAGGTATGTTTTATTTCCTGGTATCCGGCTATTTTGTATAATGGTTTCAGCACAAAATAGATAGGTACAGAAGTCAAACTCATGTATGTACTTCAGTTTACATACCTACGCTCGGCGATCGCGCTAGGGTCAGCGCCGAACTGTCCGAGTGCGACCGGGCGCGGTGATAAATGCCTACCTAATCTGAATTGTAAAAATATTACATGGCCACAAAATCATCTTCTCTTACTCGGCGCGGGGCCTGTTTTGTGTTACGTTAAAACAAACCATCAAAATACAAGCAAATCTACTTACCTCTCTGAAACAACTGGTAGCCTAAAAACGTCAATTCACTGTTTAGTGTTGAATTTAATCAACCGTCCTCTGAACAGAACTAGAATAAGGTTTTTTTGTTGGTCCATGTTTCCACAAAAAAGTTCACAGACGCGTGTCTCAAACGGATAGCACTCGAGCTCACATTGAGCTAAATTGAGCCGAGATATCGTGTTCGTGAGCAGTATCTATGTGTGCGTTGCTCGAGCGCACTTTGTATGTAGATTGACTTCTGTATCATCTATTTTGTGGTTTCGGTTTCATGGAATTTTTCATAGTTTGCATACGGCAAACTATGAAAAATTCCATGAAACCTTGAGAGGATTTTTAGGGAATTATTGCTGGCAATTGATATAGGTTGAGGATAAATTAGTGGAGCATTTTTTTCTATTTGCTAAGAGCCAACTTTTGACCTCGATCTCGTATGATAATAATAATATAATAATAATGTTGGTATGTGCATAACAGGAGTCCTTCCCGTGTGACGTCGGTTAGTATGTACGATTATTATCCGACCTTCTGTGACATTCGGCGCACCCACAACTTTTGTCGATTGGCAAATCCTTTCACCACGATGGCAAACTTACTCGTAAACTCTAACTGGCCTTTGTAATCCTAATCCTTAATAATCCTCTGAAAAAACCAGCCATGTATGTAATCTCGATCAATACCGAAGGTTTCTCATGGACAGAGACGCACCGGGCGTCAGGAGTCGTAGGGCAATCTCCGGCTATCGTACGCGCGGGCTTGTGGACGACGAGCAATGGGTTAAAGCTCGTCGTCCGATAAGAACCGAACACGAGTTATTTTTTTATGCATATTCTCTATTATCGCCGAGATCTGTCACCCGAAGTACGGTAACGCAATGTTTACCGCTCCCGGCATAAGTATTATTTCGTTTATTCCTATAAATACATATAAATTATATTTTTAAATATTTCAATAAAAAATAAAAAGAAGTATTATTATTATTACATTCTTTATTGAACACCACATAAACAAAAATAAGGACAAGTATCAAACTCAAAAAGTGCTGTAATAATAAATTTATTGAATTATTTGATATAAATATTTATAAGTTAAGAACTTATACTAAAAGGCTATTACCTAATGGATAATTGAATTCTATCTGAACTTGGTATAAAACCTGTCTATCAGGTAATTACTTAAGTGCTTATACGTTACTAAATATACCTTAACTAAAACTCTTTAAAAAAATAGCAAGAACTAGCTTTTGCCTGCGGGTTCGCCTACGTATGTAAAATATAGCCTACTTATGTCACTCATGAATAAAACAGCTTTCTATCGGTGAAAACATTTTAGCAATCAGACCAGTACTTTCAGAGATTACCTCCTACAAACAAAAAAACAAACTTTACATCTTTATTATATTAATAGTGTAGATAAAAATTTGGAGCAACACTTTGCTTATTCAAGAAATCCGCAGTATCGCTAGACATCGTTATTTTGAAACAATATTCTATTTTATTTTTTGCAAACTGACAATTTTACAAACTAGGTTGCACGTAGTTTTAAAGAAATAAGTAGGTACCTACTGTATTGTTTATAAGTATTGCGAAAATGCTTGTATGTACATGTACATACTATATGCAAGAATAACAGAAAACCATAACGACGACGACGGTCTTTACGTAATCTCATTATAATTAATTAAGTGTATAAGTTTTGTCTTCAGCTATTTTTTTTAGCCGGGTAGTCTTCATCGCCTGTCTTATGATTACTCGCTTTTATATACTCAATATTTTATTGCGTTCCATAATGTAACATAGTTGGTATGTTGTCTAAAAGATTCAATTATGGATCCTGTCGGGCTCAGCAGTCTGTTTTATAGGAAAGAGGATGAATAGAATTGATTATAAGATATTAGTCTATTAATTTTAGACTAACAACTTTTATTCAGCTATTGCAATTTTAGCAAATTTATCAGTGAAAAATAAGTAGTCAATATAGTATTATTTGGCGATAAGTAACCTCTTTGAGGAGTGGCTGGAAAGACCTCACGGCGTCCTTACCTACCGCATGACGCAGGTCCTCACCGGACATGGTAAGTTCGGTTCCTGCACCGGATTCGTGCAGAAGAGACGCCCGGGTGCCACCATTGTGTGGACCGCCCGGAGGACACGGTAGAGCATACGGTAGAGGTGTGCCCCGCTTGGGCAGAGCACCGCCGTGTCCTCGTGGGGGCGATCGGTGGCAGCGATCTCTCGCGCCGGGCCTTGGTACAGGCCATGGTCCGGAGCGAGGAGGAGTGGCAGGCAGTTGCCTCCTTCTGCGAAGCAGTAATGCTAGCAAAGGAGGCGGCCGATCGCGTAAGGCAACGGTCCTCACGCCCCAACCGCCGCCGGGATTCCGATCCCAATTTCCGGCCACCGTAGGCGCGGGCTTGCGGACGGTGAGCAATGGGTGGTTCGCCGTCCGATCGTCCGGGAACCTTCCGGACCGAGCCCAAGTCGTCGACGGCGCGTAGTGTTCCACGCGCGCCTCAGGGAGATGTCAGCAACCGTAGGGGCCCAGCAGGGTCTAAGCCTACTGGGGCCATGGGTGATGCGAAAGAGATCCCCGGGGCCCTGGAAAAAAAAGGCAAACAAGGAACGGGAGTGGGTTTTTAGTCAGTAAAAGTCTGACACTATATTCCGCCCCGCCCAAGAGCGGGGGATGTCATTAGATGATTTTCCCACCCGAAAAAAAAATAGTATTATTTTAATAATAAGTTAATATAATTTAGTCAAATTAATAAAGTGTCCTCGTGTGCGCGATCGGTGGCAGCGATCTCTCGCGCCGGGCCTTGGTACAGGCCATGGTCCGGAGCGAGGAGGAGTGGCAGGCGGTCGCCTCCTTCTGCGAAGCAGTAATGCTACCAAAGGAGGCGGCCGATCGTGTGAGGCAACGGTCCTCACGCCCCAACCGCCGCCGGGATTCCGATCCTGATTTCCGGCCACCGTAGGTACGGGCTTGCGGACGGCGAGCAATGGGTGTCTCGCCGTACGATCGTCCGGTAACCGTCCGGACCGAGCCCAAGTCGTCGACGGCGCGTAGTGTTCCAAGCGCGCCTCAAGGAGATGTTAGCAACCGTTGGACCCAGCAGGGTCGAAGCCTTCTGGGGCCATGGGTGATGCGAAAGAGATCCCCGGGGCCCTGGAAAAAAAATGGCAAAGAAGGCAAAAGTCTGACACTATTTCGCGCTCCGCCCAAGAGCGGGGGATTTCATTAGATGATTTACCCACCGAAAAAAACCTGATGGTAAGTGATGATGTGGTCGACGATGGAGCACGCTTGCCTTGAAGTAACCTATTCACTCTTGACTTAAAGACCCCTAGGTTGTAGCTATCAGGAAACACAGAAATTGTCTTTGTCAGTGTAACTTTGCTTACCGATGTTAACTCGTGCACCACATGGGTTTTTTTGACGTCATCTATAATGGATTTTTTAATCTTGCTGAGTTGCAGGGTGATAGAATGATCGCTTATCCATTATTGCTGTCAAAAGGATCGATGCGTAAAGTGATTAAGTCATTTTATTTAGATCATCCATTGCATTATCATTTTTTTAACCGACTTCAAAAAGGAGGAGGTTATATGTTCGGTTGTATGTATGTTTTTTATTTTTATTTTTTATGTATGTTCACCGATTTCTCGGTCAATTGTGGACCGATTTTAAAATTTTTTTTTTGATTGAAAGGTTATGCTTCCGAGTTGGTCCCATAGAAATATTGTTATGATCTGATCATGAACTTCGAAGATATGGAACAGAACTCCTCATAGGATCACAGCAGAATCGACGTAAAAAGTAAAATTGCTTTGTTTATACGTGTAGTCGCTGACTGACTGAAAGTAGAGGGGGAATATATCGAACTTATCTGATGATGAAGCCTGAAGTTAGGCACCGGAACTCTGTAATAAATTAATGTAATCTAACCGTGTTTGGGATTATTAGAATTGTAATGAGATGCACTCTGGCTATAAGGTATTTAAGTTTGGCTGAGGGGTACTTTTTAGTGGTGGTACCATAACTAAAAAGTGTAAAATAAAAAACTTTTTACAAAAAAAATACGACCGACTTCAAAGTAAAAGAAAACACTGAAAAGTGCAAAATAACTTTAATTTCGGAAGTCGGTGTTAAATAACGAAGAGACAAAACTATTATAGAAACACCGACTTCCGAAATTAAAGTTATTTTGCACTTTTCAGTGTTTTTTTTTACTTTGAAGTCGGTTGTATTTTTTTTGTAAAAAGTTTTTTATGTTTTCAGGTGTGGTCTCTGTGATTGATAATTTTGATAATACTTACAATACTCTTAACCCTTTCAAAGCCACAAATTAGATAATAAACGCTCTCCAAATGCCAACCACCCAAAATTTTCATGTTCCGAAAATTCAACACTTACCTATTATCGTTAACTGCGTAATTTATGTTGACATAAAAAATTGTAATTTGTTTTAACCATCCATTTATTTGTCTCATACTAAATGAGTGAATTTTATTTTACCAACTTTATTGAATATTTATCTAAAGTAAATACCATAAGGTATATAACTGTTTTATTATTATACTCATACAATGATATCAGACTCAGAGGGAGAGGGAGGCCAAAGAAAAGACGGATGGATTGTGTGAGGAGTGAAATGAAAGAAAATGGAATTAAAGAAAGAAAGAAAAGAAAGAAAAACAATTTATTTACGTCAAATATGGCGCACACCTTAAAATAAACAAATAACAAAACGACATATATATATGGTAGGTTATGCGTCACATCCGCGTAAAACGGCCAGCGCTAATTAGTGATAGTGTGACGGGTGACAGGGCAGAATGGAAGAAAAAAACGGGTTGCGCCGATCCCAAGTAATATAGAGATACCGTCAAACGGGGTGAATAGGAACGCACGCAGGGGTAAATAGAAACAAAACTTTAATTAGGACTTTAACGCATTTCTCTTAAAATTGATTTCTAACAAAGCTTCCATTCTTTTTGTATTACAATGCAAGAAAAAATTGCAGTGCTGAAGTGCTGGTAACAAATTTTTAATAATGTGGAAAATCCCCTCAAAGTTTTGTTTCTATTCACCTCTGCGTTCCTATTCACCCCGTTTGACAGTAAGGGCAGAAAGAAGAAGATACAATGATATTAGACTGTGGCGACGGCGCAGGCATGAATTTGTCACATTTATATAAGACTGTGGCGTTAAAATATTAAATAACAACAAACGATAAACACAGAAAAAGTACAATAAGGTATAAAATAAATAATAATAAGGAATCAGTAACTTCACAGATAAGACTACAATCTTAGCTGTTGGTGAACTGTGATTTTAAGAAACGTGTATCAATTATAGGTACTAGTTTTTCAACTAATTGTGGTTAAAAATCTAGTATTCGTTCACCGAGCAACACACTTTGATTTCCGTCATTCATATTGTATTTTGATACAAATGGATGAAGTTTTTCATTGCAGTGAAGGCGGGAAAAAACTGTCGATCGAAACCCGTCGTTTGATACGCACGAGAATTTTTCGTTGCATTCCCAACGACATAAAGCCCTGCGGTTATTCAAAAATGAAAAGTTTTTCAAAAAATATCTACTGCCATAAAGGTAGCTACGTGAGCTTCATTTTTCACTAAAGGAAAGGCTTGTATGCTGTGCTTTTACGATACGAAAACATATTTCTCATATTATATTATTTCTTTGTTACTCTCAATTTATTATGTTGGCACAGTTTTAGTTTTTAACCGACTTCAAAAAAAGGAGGAGGTTTTCAGTTCGGTTGTATTTTTTTAATCATCATTATTTTTTTATGTTTGTTACCTCAGAACTCCGTCGTTTATTTGGTCCGATTTGCAAATTTCTTTTTTCCCTTTATAGGATATGCTTCCAGTTTAGTCCCATTTTTTTCAAAATCCAGTTCTGATGATGGGATCCATGAGGAATCGAGGGAACTCCTCAAATATTATAGGTAATCATATAGTGATTATGGTATTTTCTTCGAGAACTTAAGCAATTACAGTCAAAGAGTAACATTTGATGAAGTAGAACTGATGAAGAAGACCAGAAATTGTTAACGGAACTTCATACTCACATAGATATCACAATGAAGATAGTTAAGTGACTATGACAATACAAATATATGAATGGTTCTGAATAGTTACGTTGAAAATGGTATCATTGAAGTGATCTGATGATGATGATGGAGCCGTAAGGTAGGCACTGGAACTTCGTAATTAATCAATGTAACCTAGCCGTGTTTGGACTTATTAGAATTGTCATGAGATGCACTTTGGCTATAAGGTATGATCGAACTGATTTGATGATGGAGCCGGAAGGTAGGTACAGGAACTCGGTAATTAATCAATGTATCCTAGCCGTGTTTGGGCTTATTAGAATTGTCTTGAGATGCACTTTGGCTATAAGATACTATCGAACTGATCTGATGATGGAGCCGGAAGGTGGAAGGCAGGACAGGAACTTCATAATAAAACAATGCAACCTAGCAGTGTTTGGGTTAATTGGAATTGTCATGAGAAATAGGCACTCTGTTTATAAGTGCATCGCAACTAAAAAGTGTGGAATAAAAACTTTTTACAAAAAAAAACCGATTTCACTAAAAAAAACTCTAAAAGGATCAAAATAACTTTAATTTCGGAAGTCGGTGTTAAATTAGAAACAAACAATACCGAGAAACACCGACTTCCGAAATTAAAGTTATTTTGATCCTTTTAGAGTTTTTTTAGTGAAGTCAGTTTTTTTTTTTTGTAAAAAGTTTTTATAATAGGCCCGATTTCTAGATTGACCTATGACGTGAAGCTGTGACATCGACACGTGATTGGCTTATCTTTATTGAAATTAAAAATAGTATAATCCCGAATATAAATGATAACAGTTCACGTAGCTGCTAGAGCAAAATAGTTCACGGCCAATGCGTCTCAATCACAAAAATGTTCGTAAATATTTTATACCTAACGAAAACATACTGATGTAACAATAAAGATAACAATACAAGACGTAATAGAATTTGTTATTTTGATTTGTTAACCATCAACGGCCTGTTCGATAATAATACTTAATTGAAATGTATGAAAAAATCCGAGTGGTGGCCGAGTGGTAACGGCCCCGATTTACGGAGTTGTAGGTCACGGGTTCAAACCCAGCCAGGCGCATTACTTTGTGTAATTTATTTCATCACCACTGCTCTCAAAACGGTGAAGGAAAACATCGTGAGGAAACCGGCATGTCCTAGAACCAAAAATTCGAAGACATGTGACATCTACCAACCCGCACTGGGCCCGCGTGGTGGATTACGGCCCATTCCCTCTCCTAGTGAGGAGGCCTGAGTCCCAACAGTGGGAACATTATAAGGCCGACTATGCTATGCTATGCTATGAAAAAATCCTGGGTGGACTATCATCAGAAAACTTCCTCCCGCTCTGAGTGGTTTATTGACTAAAGCCCTTGTTCCTTCAGTTGTCCTTTGTGTTCCAGGGCCCCGGTATTTTTTTCGAATAATCCCACAGCCCTGTTAAGGCATGCACTTGATGAAACTTTTCGTCCTCAATCCACGAACTTGCTCATTGTTACACAGAGTCGGTTTGTGCTAAGTTCCAGGAGTAGGAACATTCTTGTTGGCGATCGCTGTGCTGTGTAAGGGTGATGTCACCTGATTGGCATCACAGTCAGCGTCGCTGTTGGAGTGCTGGGTGACGTCACGGGACCGGCATGGTGGCCGCGGTGACGGTGTTGAAGTACTCGTGCTGCGCCACCCCGAACCCAGACGTAAACATCCGATAATCACAAGTGCCATGGGAATGCTAGCGCGACCAGTGTCCCTCACCAATATAGAGACATTATTCGGGCAGTTTTTAACTAACCTTTGTGTAAGACAGTCATTGTAATTTGTGTTAATATAGTCGTGTTCATGACTCAAGTCGTTTTACTATACAGTTAAAGTATTAGATAAAATCAGAAGTGGCACAAGATACCCACACACAGCTATGGGTAAACAAAATAAATCATAATCAACGCCTTAAACGCATAAAATGTAAATTTTCGCGGTTGAAATCTAGCAGCAGCAGCAGCAGTAATACCAGGAGTCAGCTCGCCGGAAAAGGAAACAGGTATCACGTAAGGTTGATACCTCAAACTGTGAGTAAAAACTTATATTCTTATTTTCCGCTAGTGTGACGATCAGATAGTTAATATATATGTATGTATAGTTGTATCATGATTCCAGATTCCGTATAGTTGATACAATTTGTTGCCCAATAAAAACCGTCAAAACAAATACATTTGTACACTAAATTAAATAGAAAAGAAGTATTATACATTTATCTCGTTACGAGTTGGTATATATTTTAAACGATTGTTAAATACAAAATATGGTTTATGTTTGGAATTTTTGGATGAACATATAATATTGTCTCGATTGTTGTTGGTGATACAAAAAATCAACAATGTAATATGTAAGCACTTCGATAGAAACGTATAACTTTGCTATTTAGCTAGCTTGCTTCCTACAAGGGCAAAATATTAGTAATATATAGATATATAGATAAATAAATAAAATAAAAAAGATAAACGCAAATCAAAAAGTGTGGACACAGGCGATTGCCAGATAAAACTAGTTCGAATCGAATGCGTAGGCCAAACTCAAACTCAGAAACCGATCAATTAAGTGGTGGTTACCAGTTTACCACAAATAAAGTTATATGACTCAAATATTTGTGATTATTGTGGCAAGAGAGATACGAGTAATTTGAATAAATAAAGTACATAATTCCTGACAAGAATATGCTTAGAACAAATGGGTTTCAAACTTTCAACCTTTTAATGCAAATTTATTTCGATAAAATAATTTATATCGAGATAAGAAATGGGTCCTTGATTCTGTGTTTTGTAGTCAAAATAAATATAAGTACTCGAAAAACATTTTCAAACATCATAATATATTATTTAAATTAAAAAAATATATATATTCTGGAAAAGATTAAGCAATTTATGTGTTATTGCAATATTTCTCAATAAAAAAAAAAATTAAAGATACGATTGATCTTTAAATCGATTATATCTGACTCAGGTTGATTCAACCTGGCAGATGGTGAAATATTGATAGGAATAAACGTGTTGAGGCAGTGTGATCGGCTGATAGCTGTGGTCTGACATAGTGACAATCTGAAGAATCTTCTTCTTTTGTGTCGATCTGACTGAAATCTGGTCCGACCAATATTTAACCTCGTGGTTAGCTCTGTCGTTGGCCTTATATGAGCCGCGGAAGGTGTAGGTGGTTGGGAGTGCTGTGCAGGAAAAGAGGTGACGCTTATACTGTGAAGGGGCTCCGCACTGGTCCTGTGTTTGCGATGGGTCAAGTATACCCCATTTACCAGATTATCTCTGCAGTGGTCAACCTGAGCCCACAATTGGTTCAGGGACAACCAGATTGGCCACTGCAGTTCGTGTCCCTACCCAAATCGTGAAATAATGAATGACTTTTGAGGAAATTTAGCCTGGTAACGGCTCATAAGAAGGATGGTGAAATAATGCTGTATTGTTTGTTGTCAAGTGCTAAATAAGATAATAGTTAAATTGATTAGTGATGATTGAAGAGGATCTAATAATTAATAGAAAGATTTCGGGATCATAAATACTGTACAATTTGAGAAGCAAATTATAATTAACAAATATTAATACGAACGCAATCTTTTGACGATAAGATGGCCATGAAAGACGATTCCAATGTCTGGAAGCACCATTAGGTTACTAACAAAAACGATTCGCAAAATATTAGATTTTTACGTTTGAGAATTTATACGTTGTAATGACTGAAACAGTTGAGGAAAGTTTAAATAAATGTAATAGAGCTAAAAAACAAGGAATGCAATTGAATGTAACCAAACATTGGTTCGAAAATGACTTTTATTGATACCAATTAGCCCATACAAAAGGCTATTCTAAATTACCCCGTTCGCAAAATAGTACATCAACACTTACAAACTATCTAAGGAAATGAATATAAAAAGCTGCTTTAGCACAGTGCTGTTACTGATAACTATTTATGGGAATGGTGGTGTATTTGAAGATGCATTTCAGTTTGTCCTTTATTGACCCGAATAAAAGCAGAAATTTAACGTATTTTTAAATTAGAGGTAATTAATGCTGTCGGTAAACTTATGCAAGGCGCCGACGAAAGTGGATAAATCTGACCGTTTAAGGTCTAACACATATAATTAGTAGACAAACTACGGAAGATGAGATGAGTATCTCGCGCTGAAAATGGATTTATTGGGGATTATTGGTCTGATGCAGAAGCTCATATTATACTTTATAGGGTAATCGTTTATCAACTAGAGCCTGTACCTAATCGTACTATTATTGTTAAAGTTAAATGTTGCTGAAATGTTTATATTTTGAGTAAAATAGATTCCATGCATTTTTATAAAGTTGATCGAACACCTATCAAGTGGTCTATTTTTAGAATCAGGAGAGGCCGACGAAAATAAAGATAGTTTTATCAAATAATATGTTGTCTTTGGCGGCAATTGGTGAAGGAACATTTTGTAGCCCCGGTGGATGATCGCAAACAAATCGTAATTTCATCAACATTCAGTAAATAAAGGTTTCCATAACGATCAAACAAAACCTCTTGTTGTGTGCAATAGCGACTATCATAAAGAGATAAATTGTCATATATTTATTAAAAACTAAATGAGTTCAAGATCGTTGTTGATAACGTACAGCGAAAGGTCCTAAGTCTTGATCTAAAAGCATTCAATTTTAATACAAGAGTCTGATCATAATGACAGAAATGAGTACTAAGTACGGATCTTAGAAAATTCATCCTCTAATGTGGTTAGTAGAGGAAAAGTTGGTTGTTATACTTTTGCATGTAGTAAAAGTTAGTGGTTGAAGTATCGTTTCTTTTGGAAACTTATCCCGTTGTGCTACTGGGAAAATTATATGGTAAATCCTATCAGGCACATGAGTTATTGTATATTTTAAAAGTAAGGGCGGTCCAAAGGGATGCCAGTTCTTAATAGCAACATGACACTATGATTGATGATTGAGAGACAAACCAACTTTAATCATACCTGCCCGTGTTGGCGATAGTTTGTTTGGCGATAGTTTGTGGTTTATCTTAGGCTTATGTGCGAGTCAAGATAAAATACTTGAATTAGTTGAATGTCCTGTACCATAAACTAAATATTAAAAAAAAAGGCCGAGTGGTAGGTTCAAATGGAAAACTAATTTAGAACGCTCAACTGTGGTGAATTCCCTTTGAGTGCGGTTTGGTCTAGGGCGAACTTGGTACGCTCAACTGAGGTGAATTCCCTTTGAGTGCAAGTGGCTCTAGATACAATTCCCTTTGAGTCCGGTTTGGTCTAGGGCGAACTTGGTACGCTCAACTGAGGTGAATTCCCTTTGAGTGCAAGTGGTCCTAGATGCAAGTCCCTTTGTGTACGGTTTGGTCTAGGGCGAACTTGGTACGCTCAACTGAGGTGAATTCCCTTTGAGTGCAAGTGGTCCTAGATACAATACCGATTTTAGCGCATGTGTAATGGTTCAGGGACGAACTTGGTACGCTTAAGTGCGGCGAGTACCCTCTAAGTGCAAGTGGTCCCTGGATACAACACCGATTTTTGCTCTTGATTTAATTCATTTGAACCTAGCCTCGGATACACTGATAGAATAATAAATGATGAAAGGTGATAGTTGAGATTCTAGAACCCCTGATACACAATCAAGGTGTGTGCAGCAGGTAAACTAACAGGTGCAATATTTGTGTTTCAGCATTTTATCTGGACTCGTGGGGTACCTGATGGGACAGGCACCTTGCAGGACGGCCGTGTTGGCGATCGCTGTGCTGTGTAAGGGTGATGTCACCTGATTGGCATCACAGTCAGCGTCGCTGTTGGAGTGCTGGGTGACGTCACGGGACCGGCATGGTGGCCGCGGTGACGGTGTTGAAGTACTCGTGCTGCGCCACCCCGAACCCAGACGTAAACATCCGATAATCACAAGTGCCATGGGAATGCTAGCGCGACCAGTGTCCCTCACCAATATAGAGACATTATTCGGGCAGTTTTTAACTAACCTTTGTGTAAGACAGTCATTGTAATTTGTGTTAATATAGTCGTGTTCATGACTCAAGTCGTTTTACTATACAGTTAAAGTATTAGATAAAATTCTTCTTCTTCTTCGTGGGTGTGTTCACAAACTATCTGCAGGCCACACAAATACATACAAAAAATGCCGTATGCTTACACTGTACCATGCTTGTTACGCTTGTACTCATTAGTTGCATAAATATAGCAAATCTTAGCCGAAAACTATGACCGTGAACATAGCAGATTATTTTCCAGCAGAGCATAAATAAATAAGAGTTCTACTCGCATGCATCATAGTTCTGGAGTTCCTGATACTTTTTAGAAAAAGTTCTGGGTTTTTTTCCTGGAAAAAATACACACATATTTCTTATTCCTCCTTATCACATGAAACATTTCTTTAACTCTGATGTAACATTTATTGTGACAAAAGTTTCTTTCAACCATGGACTATGGTTGAAAGAAACTCTGATTTTTAACCACCCCGGCGACGCAAAAAAAACGGTGTTATAAGTTTGACCGCCATATGTGTGTCTGTCTCCTGACACCGTAACTCTTAAACAAAAGAATGGAAAGATATAGGCATAATTCGCATTTTACATAAAAAAATTGGTTTGGGGTTTCTAAAATGAAGTTTTTATTTTAAAATTCTTTTGTCCTTTGTTACAGTTGAACACAATTCGGGCCATAGTACACAATCCGCAGTACAAGAGACTGGCTGACTTGTATTTGGATAACAACAGCATATCAGCCGTTAAGGAGCTGGAAGGAACTGAGTGGTTCTCCACTTTTCGGGTGCTAAGTCTTCGGGGGAACTTGCTGAAACAGGTAGGTATGAATAAGTAATATGATCTATTGCAGGTGGTTCAAGCTTGAGCACGCCATAATTATGGCGTGTCCCCTCTTTGAAGAGTGGCTGGAAAGACCTCACGGCGTCCTTACCTTGCGCATGACGCAGGTCCTCACCGGTCATGGTAAGTTCGGGAAGTTCCTGCACCGGATACGTGCGGAAAAAACGCCCGGCTGTCACCACAGTGTGGACCGCCCGGAGGACACGGTGGAACATACGGTAAAGGTGTGCCCCGCTTGGGCAGCGCACCGCCGTGTCCTTGTAGGGGATCGGCGGCAACGATCTCTCTGGCGGAAGCGAGGAGAAGTGGCAGGCGGTCGCCTCGTTCTACGAAGCAGTAATGCTAGTAAAGGAGGTGGCCGCACGCGCGAGGCAAAGGGCCTCACACCCCAGCCGCGGATCTCGATTCCTATTTCCGGCCACCGTAGGCACAGGCTTACGGACGGCGAGCAACGGGTAGCTCGCCGTTCGACGGTCCGGTAACCGTCTGGACCAAGCCCAAGTCGTCAACGGCGCTAGGTGTTCCACGCGCGCCTCAAGGAGATATCAGCAAACCATAGGGGGCCAGCAGGGCCGAGATCTATTGGAACCATGGGTTCGCTTCTGAAAGGAAAACCCGTCCCTGGAATGAAAGGCAACGAAGGAACTAGGAGTGGGGTTTAGTCAGTAAAATCTAACACGCTCTGCCGCTCCGCCCAAGGGCGGGAGATTTCATTAGATGATTTCCAACCTAAAAAAAGGCGATCCAAGCTATATATTGACATCAGCGGACTTTTGGACGCATCGCAGGACTTCCATATTCCAGGGAGGGACAAAGCCATTTTTCCAGAATGTCCCATAACTGCATCGATATCCGAAGTACCTTTCAAACTTTAGAAATCATCAGCTAAGAACGACGCCGGCAATGAACCAAAGACAGAAGTCTTTCCATTTTTTCAGTGGGTCCATATTAACAGACTTATAAAGAATTATAAGCCTATTAATATGGACCCACTTCTGAAACTTAGAAAAAAGTAACACAACTTATAAATAAACTACTCAAATACATCACATCATACTAATAATATAAAAGCGAATGTTTGTGTGTATTATGGGCCATGTTTGTTACTCTTGCACGCTTAATCAGCTTAACGGATTTGGATGGGCATATGAGTGGACTATGTCCTGAAATAGAATATAGGAAACTTTTCATACTGGATCATGGATGTATGTTTCCTTGGGTTAATTTTCTTCTTTCAAATGAGCGAAGTAGCAGGCAAAAACGAATTTTAACTGTAATCGAAAAAAACTGGGCAAGTGCGAGTCAGACTCGCGCACTGAGGGTTCCGTTCCGTTGGAACGTTGACTTTTCGCGGTATTTTGGCGCTAACTATTGATAGAAATGAAAAATATGTTTACTGTGTATGTTTTTATGTATCGTACTATAGATATTACGCGTTTAATTTGAAAAATATCCTTTTTTAATTGTGCACATCTTCAAATTATAATTACGTAAACCTGGAATTTTGTTTGAATATTTTTTTTTTGTTTGAATGGAATTTTTTGAATTTTGTTAGGCAGCATGCCTTTTTTATGAGCTTAACGTTTTGTAAATGTCTTCAAAATGTAGAATATTAAATTAGATTTGAAATTTAGTCCATAGAATTCAAACAGTGATCCAAAGTTCGAGTAGGTGTTTTTTGCGCCTCTTTTCAAGTGGTTCGTTTGGTTATCCGATACAAATAAACTAAACATTTCTAACAGCTGAGACTCTGTCTGTGTAATGAATGTGAACCAAACATTAGTAAAAAAATGTAACCCAAGCCGCCAGATGTTTAAAAGTCACCGGAATAGAAGTGTAAACAAACGTATTCTTTTGTTTCGAACGCGGCACTTAAAAATGACGTAATGTTATTGTTCAGCTTGTGGTATGAAATAAATGTACCTATTAAGAGGTCTGTTCTTTTGTTTGATTTATGTGAACTAAAGTGTACTTGTGTAAATAAAACAATAACTTTTTGAATCAATGGTCTATTTATTTTATTAAAATTACATTAACACAAGAAACTGGTAAAAAAACCCTCACACTGAACATACACGACACTTACGAATACATGACAAGGTAAACCTATAACAATGTATACAAATCCTGTTAGGTAATTTAATAACGATTCTAATGATATAACTGGTAATGAGCTAGCTAACGTAGTTTTGAAGATAACGTCGTTTTAATAAGACGCGCCGAAATTTCCCGCCAATAATTCGCGAAATTCGCGAATGTACACATAAGTGGCGAATTGAGCGATTAGAAAGGTAAATTGCGGTTTTCGATTTATGACGTATTAAAAAAAACTACTTACTAGATCTCATTCAAACCAATTTTCGGTGGAAGTTTGCATGGTAATGTACAATCACCCATCAAAAGTGCTTAGATACCTTAACGCCTATTTTCCCTTGCACGTTAGAGTTCAAGTTTTCGAAAATTAAACTAGATGGCGTTGGTTTCTTCACAGCTAAGTGGCGAGCAAAGGCAATCTCACAAAGTATAAACTTGACTTTTAGTTTAACAAATAATAGACACATGCGTCATCATTGTCGTCAACAACTGATTGTAGTTCATAATTTCATCGTTCAAATTAGAGTCATGTTGACCTAGCGGTTTAGCATGTGCAGATAGATGCGTAAATCAATGAGCCATGAGTTCAAATCTCACGTAGTACTCACACTTTTTGTAAGTTTTTTTGTAAGTCTTTTTTTATGTAACAAAAGAAGTTGGAAGGAATATTAAATCAAAGCTAACAAGTGGATATTTATTTGTAATATAATATTCAAGTGGGTAGTTACTCAGCAAAATGAAAAAAATGCAGGTAAACAGTTGACAAAAGGCACTATTAAAAAATAATATGTTTATTTCTTACAATTTCTTAATCAAATTTAACAATCACCGTTTATTAATCACCGAATAAGATTATAATATTATATATAATTTCTTATTGAGGCCATAGCTTAAGTATTCGTTTCCAAAATTGGAAAGAGGTTTGAAGCTTATGTAACCTTAACAAAAACAAACAAAATACCAGATAATTTTATCACAAAAGTCAAAAGGATTAAAAATGTAGGCTAAAAACTATAAAATTGCACAACAACACATCAAGTGTTCATAACTTTTTTAAGTTGTTTTAAATACGGATATTAAGTTAAACACACAGAACAAGGTCTCCAGTTAATACAGTAAATAAGTATATATATAGCATAGTGGTTCGTCGACCGACGTCCGTTTTCTTCGTACTCCCTTATCATGGTTTGATGCTGCAACATGTTTATTAGTTTTAGTCTGCCAGCTCTTTGATGGTGTTTCAAAGAACCCTCTTCTTCAAATCATCATATCCATAGAACAACTGTTTTTCTCTGCAACAATAAAACAGAAATATATAATATCCAATAATGATTATTATATAGGAGTTTTTTGTTTAAAAGCGTTAAAAAAAAACTACTTACGTTTACACCGGTCTCTCTGGTTACTTCTGACAAGTTTTTACCTTGATTATGCATAGCAATTATTTGAGTTATTTTTACTAAATCTATATAACAATGCATATTTACTCATTTTCGTAAAATAAGTAGACAATACACCTGGTTAAAATAAAATTGAACGAAAGGCGCTGGAACGATATAATCGAAATTAACTTAGTGAACAACCAATTGAGCTTAGTCATAACTCTTTGGTCTAAGTATTATTTATACTACCTACTAGTTATTTTTTATAAGTAAATCCATATTCAACCTACCCTCTCAAGTTTGAAAAACTAACACATAGATAATCAAATATTTATAAATTGATACTTATTCAATTTTAATATCTTCATCTCTTTAAAAGAAATTATAAATTATTTCAATGTTTGAAGAAACAAAAAGAAAGTACAAAAATAAGCATTAATCATTTGAAGCACAGCGGCGCCATCTATTAACAGTATAATGTAATGTTGTCGATAGCAACATTTCAATCAGGTTTTACGCTAGATGGCGTCATTTCTCGCTTCACACGATTTTATTTCTGTACTTCCTATGCACTTTTGCAGCAGACTTTACATCATATATTTTTTTTACTTTTATCATTCTCTTATTTTAGATGTTACGGGGGGGGGGGGGGGACACATTTTACCACTTTGGAAGTGTCTCTTGCGCAAACTATTCAGTTTAGAAAAAATATGTTAAAAACCTCAATATCATTTTTGAAGACCTATCCATAGATACCCCACACATGGGTTTGATAAAAAAAAAATATTTGAGTTTCAGTTTAAGTATGGGGAACCCCCAAAATTTATTGTTTTTTTTTTCTATTTTTGTGTGAAAGTCTTAATGTGGTTCAAAGAATACATCTACTTACCAAGTTCACACTAGCCAATCCTGTAAGTAGGAGTGTAACTCGTCACGTCCTCTCCATCCTTTTTGATCTACCACGCCGCCGGTTTCTGTGGCTGCTTCCCCCAATTCTGTTGCGACATGTCGTAGATATGGCCTGCCCAATTAATTTTTTATTTGGCGGTCGAATTGCCTACGCCTTTTTTCTGGGTATTTTTCGTGCGTCGAGCAACTTATATATCGTGCCTTACCTGGAAAAAGACTATTTGCCAGAGGTATATATATATACTCATAGAAATATTACCTACACACCCTCGCCTCCTACCGGAGGCTCTACGCGGGAATCGTTCGGTCCATGGCCCTTTATGGCGCACCGGTATGGGCGCCGGCGCTGCGGAAGCAGCCGGCGGCCCGACTGAACGCATGCCAGAGGGTCATGTCCATACGGATGGTGCGAGGATACCGGACGATTTCCCGCGAAGCGGCGAGCCTCCTTGCTGGCCAGCCACCATGGGATCTGGAGGCAACAGTCCTTGCACAAATGCACTATCTGCGCATGGAGATGCAATGCCCCGGGGCGAAACTCCGCTGTCACGACAAGTCGCAGCATGGCGGACAAAGCTCCGGCGGGTTCTCATGGAAAAATGGCGACAGCGACTGTCGCGACTCAGTGCTGGGCACGCCACAATTATGGCGGTAAGTCCCTTCTTTGAGGCGTGGTTGGAAAGACCTCACAGCGTCCTCACCTTCCGCATGACGCAGGTTCTCACCGAACACGGTAAATTCGGGAAGTTCCTGCACCGGATTCGTGCGGAAGCGACGCCCGGGTGTCGCCACTGTGTGCAGCGCCCGGAGGACACGGTGGAGCATACGGTGGAGGTGTGCCCCGCTTGGGCAGAGCAACGCCGTATCCTCGTGGGGGCGATCGGCAGCGGCGATCTCTCGCGCCGGGCCTTGGTACAGGCCATGGTCCGGAGCAAGGAGGAGTGGCAGGCGGTCGCCTCCTTCTGCGAAGCAGTAATGCTAGCAATGGAGGCGGCTGATCGCGTGAGGCAACGGTCCTCACGCCCTAATCGCCGCCGGGATTCTGATCCCGATTTCCGGCCACCGTAGGCGCGGGCTTGCGGACGGTGAGCAATGGGTGGTTCGCCGTCCGACCGTCCGGTAACCGTCCGGACCGAGCCCAAGTCGTCGACGACGCATATTGTACCACGCGCGCCTCAGGGAGATGTCAGTAAATCGTAGCGGCTCAGCAGGGTCGAAGCCTACTGGGGCCATGGGAAGTGTGAAAACGAAACCCGGGGCCCTGGGACGAAGGCAACGAAGTAACAGGAGTGGGTTTTTAGTCAGTAAAAGTCTGACACTATCTCGCGCCCCGCCCAAGAGCGGGATTTGTCATTAGATGATTTTCCCACCTAAAACAAAAAAAAAACCTACACATCCACCTCATACCTCGACGTTTACTTTAAGCTTTGTGCTGTTCGTCATTAACTATATTTTCATCATATTCATTTTGAATCCGACCTCAAGGTTGGTGTTGCTCAAAAGTTCGAGTATAAGGCTTAATTAGCCGCCGAAGAAGAGAAAAAGACATTGGCGACAGCAAAGTGTAGATTAGTTAGTCTTCCTACCCTGACGACAATACTCTTGTCCTGCCAATGTGAATCTAAATTTTTGAAGAATTCTTTAAGTGTGAAGAGGTTTGCATACAACGATTCACCTTAATTGACTCTTTTTTGGATTGAATTCGCTTCAAGTTTATTGCTTTAATTCTTTATTTTACACAAAACTTAATAATAAAACACAGTGATTTGACAAGACAATTCATGTACAAAGTCGAACTTAACTCGACAATGCGTTTGCTCCCAGCAAACCTGAGTTTAATATCATATATCACAACCAGCGTCATTACAGTAGGATACCTATTCGTATTCAAGTTACTATATGATGTTGCTTAAATAAACACTTTGAATTCAAGGAACTAGTAGGTAATTTAAAGACAGGTTCGTATTATATGGAAGCGCAATTATAAACAAACGGTATCTTTGAATTTTCTTTCCTGAACAAATTGTGCAGAAATTCTATTCGGAGCAATATTTTATCACGGCTCGGTTGGCATTATTAAATCAACATACTGCGACGACAGAAGTATTGCTCATTTCGCAAATGATATAAAATGTTGTATTGATGTTAGTTTACTGGGAAATTGAGTTAAATTGATTACTCGTGCATAACATGGACAGCCACGAGCATAATAGTATGTGCAATTTAGCAAAATTCATAAGTGATTTTTAGAAGCATTGGTACAATATTATGAAATGGTATTTATTTTATAAAAGTTGGTTTAAAACAACACTTTTATTGTTTTTGTCAATTTAAATTTTTCATTTATATTTAAACATCGCTCCATACTAGGAATTACTTCTGTATTGAGGAAGCTTTTGTAAAAGGTTCCTCAATACAGGTGTATTGGTATTTATACTGAACACCAATTATATTAGTTCCTTGCGCAAATCATACCCATGACATGCAGTGCAGGCAGCAGTCAACTACGATTAACTTTATTGAGACACGATGATGGAGAGCCATAGGCACGGCAAGTTGGAAATAAAAATAAATAAAGAATAATAATAAAGTTTATTGTCACAAAGAAACATACATACATTAGTATACACTGATTAACAAAATGCTAACTACGCTGCTGAAGTTTGTATACAGATAATGTGAGGCCTGCCTGTTTGAGAGGCAGGGCTCACATTATCCCTGCCTCTCAAACTAGGATACCCTGTATATTAAGACAGTGTTCAGCTGTGAGGTTACATAAAAAAGGATTATTACAACTGCAGACTGTGCCACCTATTTATTATCAGATTTACTATATAAAACATATTATTATATTTAGAAAAAAAATATGAGTGGAAACTCACATACAAGGAGCATATCACTGCACTCTCAGCCAAAACCAGAAAGTTAATCTATGTCATTAGGGAACTTAGAGATGTTGCTTGCATGAAACTTATTAAAGCTATTTATATCTCCTTGTGTCAATCCATATCTTATCATACTGTATACGCGTATGGGGTGGCACATCGACATCACACCTCATGCTGTTGGAAAGAGCGCAGAGGTCAGTTCTAAAAGTAATGTTAAAGAAGCCTATTAGATTTCCAACAAAAGATCTTTACAAGGAGGCTGATCTACTTAGCGTGCGAGGGCTCTATACAATGCATGCAATTATCTCCACTCATAAGCTAGTCATAAATTCGCCAAGTTACAATGACATGCGGAAGCGTAGAGTCTTTAAAATCACTTGTACTAAATGTAAAACTTCATTTGCTAGAAGATCACAGAAGTTTATGTTTCCATACTTGTACAATAAAATTGCAAATAAATATTAGCTCCAGCATAATACGACTCGTGAAGCCAAAGTTAAAGTTAGGAAATTAATCACCGGCATGAACTACTATCAGATGGAACAATTGCTACGTACAGTTGTCTAAAGACTAAGCTAAACACTCTAACTAAATTTTATCACACACGACACACATAACACACTTCACACATAATACTCTCTCAAACACTTATTTACACATTTCACACTCATATACATACAACACACTCGCACTTCAACTTCATGAGAACGATATGCAGATTTAATTTATTTAACTATTATTAGAGTAATCGTTTTTGTTTGATAGCCACGATTCAGGCTCTGCCTAGTGTGGTTTCACTGTTATTTTTGTAAATTGTAAGTTGAGTTGCTAATAAAGTTATTATTATTATTATTATTAAATATTAGTGGTGAGTGGTGGGTGGTGAGTGGTGAGTGGTGTGGTGAGCGATGAGTGTATGAGAGTAGTGAGTGTGAGGTGTTTTATGTACGGAAATAAAAGATCATAAAAAAATAAATGCAATATTAGGATATGTATTTGAGAAGTGATTCCGTTTGAGCATAGTTTTGTCGAAATAACCATTCCATTACCTTTGCTTTCAGTTCAAATTTATTGCAATCGAGTATATTTAGCTCTTTTTGTTTTTTTTTGTATATAAGTGAACTCAATGTGAAGTATTGGTGTTTGGTGTTTGGCGAAAGCGGTGTTCCGTGTTGTGTCGTGTACCCGGGGGAATATTAGTTCGATTGTTGGGATCAGACAGTGGGACGCTAGAGTGCTTTCTGAGTACAGATTGTAAAACGAAGAGCTGACGAACTGTTAGTATATTACAGTCTGAGTAGAGTTGAGTTGTTGGATAGCGATAGGGTTTTCGTAGCATCACTTTCAGTATTGCTCTCTGGGCTCTTTCCACTCTAAGAAAAACAGTTTTAGCTGCACCGCCCCATACAGTGATGTTATATCCAAGAACAGACTGGCACAAAGCATAGAACACCATTTTTAGAGTATCAGGGTTAGCAGAATCTCTAAGTGACTTGAAGGTATATATTAGTCTCAGCGTTCTCGAAGTTAGGGCATCAATTTGTTTATTCCAGCGTAACTCGGCATCTATTTGAACACCAAGACGTGTATTTGGCGTGATCGGTTCGTGTGAGTATTGGAGATTGGCATGAGGATGACAGTTGTGAGCAAATGTGCACACTTATCGAAAAAGTGTGGTCTGGAGCGGCGCTCTGACGGATGGCGAAAGGAATGTAAGATGTCTTAGTACAGTTGAGGGTAAGTAGGTTTAAGTTGAGCCATTTTACTATTTCACATAGTGCTAATTCCACGCTACTTTTAACGTTATCCCATGTTGACCCGTCAACTATAACCACGGTGTCATTGGAATATACAAAGATCCTCGAGTTGGGGAGAGACATTCTGCATAAGTCATTTACATATATTTGAAACAAAATAGGACCCAAAATGCTACCTTGAGGCACTCCGTATCACAGAATTTCTTCATCACTGAAAGTGATCATCAATTTTTATTCTTTGGGTACGGTTGTTCAAATTATCCTTGAAGATTTGTAGTGCTATGCTTCTAACGCCAAGTAACTCCAATTTTGCGACAAGTATGGGAACAGAAACTGTGTCGAATGCCTTTGAAAGATCTAGAAATATACCTAGACATTTAGTTTTTTTATCGAGATTCCCAGCAACCAACAGTGTCAAATCAAGTACTGTATCTTCAGTCGAGACACTGGAACGGAAACCGTACTGATTGTCTGCTATGATTTTGTATCTATCCAATAAAATATAATAAATAATGAATTATACACAATGAAAAAAAATACGACTAGCATCAGCCTACGGCTTTACTCGCGTGAAAGTAGACAATAAGTACACAGCCTCTGTCACTTAGTGATAAGGTGGCATTCTACTGGTGAAAAGATTTTTTTAAATCAGCCTAATAGTTTATTAATTGCAAACAAAATTAAAAATCTTTTCTCTTTATTGTAAGTATTAGTATGGTTGCAGCAGTTATTTTAAGTGTCGCGAAATTCACAATGTAGCCGTTTAAACGAAAACAAAACGCTCTGTGAGCAACTATTTTGCTCATTGAGCATGCATCTGTAGTCTGTAGGTATAAATTCATCGATGTAATCTGAGTAAACAATCACAAATGTTTGCCCTCATACCTGCTCTGAGAAGCCATCTCAAGATTTCCTTATTCAAGATCAGAGCATTCGTAAACGGAAGTTAATGAAGTCCTACGTGTTATAACTTGAATCGTAATATTCCAGTACACGTTCTGCGCGCTAAGTGTGAGTTGTTTTTAACCGACTTCAAAAAGAAAGAGGTTCTGTGTTCGGCTATATGTATTTTTTTTATGTATGTTCACCGATTTCTCGGTCAATTATGGACCGATTTTGAAAATGATTTTTTTTATTGAAAGGTTATGCTTCCAAGTTGGTCCCATAGAAATATTGTTATGATCTGATGATGAACTTCGAATATATGGAACGGACTCCTCATAGGATCACAACAGAACTGCCGTAACAAGTAAAATTGCTTTGTTTTTTTTTATTATTGGTAGGCTCGCGTTTGACCACCATCTCACCTGATGGTAAGCGATGATGTTGCCTAGAAGTAACCTTTTCACTCTCGACTTAAAGACCCCTAAGTTATAGCTATCAGGAAACAGATCCCGGCAAAGAATTTCACTTCTTTGCTGTACGCACAATGAATGTGTTCCCAAAACGCTTTGTACATATGGGTGGGGTGGAATGTCTACCATGTACCGGTGGTGCAACGCCGTACGTCTAGTGGTCCGATAATGGAACGGACTTGGCGGAATTAGATTCTGCAATTCCAGTGTACACTTCCCGAAATGTAAACGATAGAAAACCGACAAGCTAGCAACTCGGCACCGATTCCCAAGGCTTTGGAGCTTCGACTCGACAAGTGCATCATTGCCGATGATCTTCTTGGCTCGCCTCTCAATCGACTCTAGTGCATCAAGCTGGTATTTGGCAGACTTATCCCAAAGATGAGAACAGTACTCATTACACGATCGAACTTGCGCTTGATAAAGTTTGAGCACCTGTTCCAGAGTGAAGTACCGTCTCACCTTTGCTAAGATCCCCATTTTTTTTGCAGCCAGTTGAGCCTTTTACTCGATGTAAGAGCCGAAATTGAGAGTCGACGACAACGTTACTCCAAGAAGATCAAGGTGGTAGCTTATCGGCACGGTCACACCCCGGAAAGATGGAGCCGGGTGGAATTGACTCCGTTTAGCGGAAAAAAGACACGCTTGGGTTTTAGTTGCGTTGAACTTGACCAGATTGGCGTCATTCTGACCGGAGACCGCCTTTAAGGACAAGTTCAAGCGTTCAGCCATAGCCTCTCAAAATGACTAGATTTGTGACCCACTAGCTCGTGCGTCAGACACATATCTCTCAGCAACAGTGCTGCATACCCAAAGATACCGGGTTTAAGTAGGTCATTTATGTGCAGCAAGAACAGTGTTGCGGAGAGTACCGACCCCTGAGGGACCCGGCATTAATATCCATTTGACCGGACGAGCAGCCATCAATAACCACTTGGATGGATCTATCCCTCAAGATGTTTGCGATCCAATCACACATATCAGTGGGTAGACCGAGGGAAAGAAGCTTAGCAGTAAGGCTTTCGTGCCAAACCCTGTCGAAAGCCTTCGAGATTACAAAGGAGATGGCAAGCGCTTCCCCATGTTTCTCGATGGCCTCGTTCCAGATCCCCAGTAGACCGATTTTGGCAAAAACGGTATTGCCGGTTACTGAGGATGTCTTTAGCTTCTAGGTATACCAGAAGCTTCCTGTAAGCTCCCGTTCCATATTCTTACAGAGGACGGATGAAACAGAGATGGGTCGGTAGTTTGCCGGGTCAGCTCGACTGCCCTTCTTGGGCACGGGCTGGACGTTAGCTTGCTTCCAAGCAATCGGTACTTTTCCAGTTTTATATGAGAGGCGAAATAGGCGTGTCAAGATAGGAGACAATTCAGGCGCACAGATTTTAAGCACGATTGCTGGTATCCCGTCGGGGCCATTGGCTTTGTTCACGTCAAGGTTACGCAGGACCTTATGGACGTCCTTCTGATGGATATGAATGTCTGACATACTCATCACGCATCCATCAGGAGAAACAGGGGGCTGCGTGCCATCAGAATTCAGACGAGAAAAGAGAGGCAAATAAGTTTGCTTTCTCCTCAGCGGTATGGGCCAGCGACCCATCAGGTTTCAGCAGTGGCGGAAGTGAGGGACGGCAGAAGTTCGATTCAACTGACTTAGCCAGGGACCAAAATGCTTTACTACCTGCCGGGTATGAAGCAAGTTTCCTCTCAAATCGGCTTATGTGGTCAAACCGAGACCTCCGCAACACCTTCTTGCAGGACTTGGCATACTTTATAAATACGTGTAGTCGATAATTAACTGAAAGATGAAGCCGGAAGGTAGGCCTGGGAATTATCATGTAATGTTTTTATGATTAAATTTTATAGGTACCCTACTATAGGACTTACACACTATTTAAGTTTGGCTGTGGGGTACTTTTTAGTTGTGAACTAAAAAGTGTACTTAAAATAAAAACTTTTTACAAAAAAATATAACTGACTTCAATGTAAAAAAAAAAAACACTAAAAAGTGCAAAATAACTTTATTTCGGAAGTTGTTGTTAATTAAGTTTTTTTCATGAGGTTTATTAAGACAGAGTATAACGAAGAGACAACTAATTATATTTGTAGAAACACCGACTCCCGAAATTAAAGTAATTTTTTACTTTTTAGTGTTTTTTTTTTACTTACATTGAAGGCGGTTGATTTAAAAAAAAAAAATACGTTTACTTGATCGAAGCGTTTTCTGCGTTTGGTACTCTGATTGGTTAAGATCTTGGAGCGGGCCAATCGGAGCGCTGAACGCTATAAATGGTAAAACAAAGTCGCACTAGGTACTCTAATCTTGCGTTTTCCTCCTCAGATTCCCGTGTACGCGTTCGACAAAGCCTTTCAGTATAACAACAACATAATGCACGTGTTTCTTGGAGACAACCCCTGGCGGTGTGATTGCCACTACATACCTCGCTTCCAGAGCTTACTGCTGAAGTACAAGAGGGTCATCCGAGATCAGCTTGATATCCGGTGCTCTAAATCCAGCGATAAGAAGACTTCGCTAATACAGGTATGGTGTTTCTTTTCTTTATTTATTATACGTTCGAATAAATTTTGGCTAAGCTATCTGGCAGAAAAACTGTAACGAATTTTTTTATCGTTTGTAGGTAGTTCGGTAGTCTTAACAAGGGACCCTTATAATTTTTGAAGGGAAAGAACGAACATAGCGGGAGAAGTCATTGGAAGATTTCAAACCAAAAAAAAGAAACAAAATTATTTTTGACTCGCTTCAGCCAAAACTTTGTTTAAGTTAAAACACTTTTGTTTTATTGTTAAAAAAAAACTTAGGCAACGTTTTAGTTATTTATAGTCCAGTGCAACTAAACATTATAAATTGAATTGTTAGATATTTATAATAGATTTGTGAAATAAAAAACTTTAAAGTGAATTCAAAGACATCAGAAGCTACAAAATGGAATATAATATGAAGTGATTGAATAAATAATCTCAATGAGAGATAGCAATCACCATTATATCGTGCTTTCAATGCTACCAGATCAATTACACTAGATATGGTCCTGTGAATATCTCTCGGTAATAGTCATCTCGTTCTGCTATTATAAGCACCAAAATTGATGATTTTATCTTTGTGTTGACTAAAATGTATTTTGCGTAGTAAATTTTTCTTTTGGTTTCTTTTTTTTCTTTGTCATTACTAGATTTATTTCAATAAATTAAATAAATTATTTCCCAATCGAAGCCCTACCGTGACTTTCTCTATCTTTTTTTTTTTCGAGAAACACCTTTTGACGTGCGTAATTAGAGACACAATAGTAAGACAATGGCTTGCGGGCGCCGGCTACCGCCTGAGCGTTAATGAATTAACATTGATTGGTTTTTTTTTACTTTTGTGTAGGCTTTAATATATTTTATGTTAATATGTAATTACTACTTTTGCCGACATGATGTATGAGCATAATTTTAATGTACAACTTCGAGCGTATTTAAATATTGTAATAACTAATCCATCGTTTCTTTCTTCGGAAGCTTTTTCTATACCTGCCCCCCTAGCCAAGTTACAACCGTTTCATTTCGATTCTCTTTTCGTTGATCGCCTCGAGTTGGCCACGCCTCCTATTCCTTTATTCTGACTACGTGACTGAGCGTTGAGATGACGTCAGAATTAAGGAATCGGAGGCGTGGCCTACTCAAGGCGATCAACGAAAAGAGAATCGAAACGAAACGATTTTAACTTGGCTAGGGGGGTTGTACCTGTAACGGCAATTTTTCAAAGCTGTGTCTTTGTTTACTAGTATTAGCTTATGTTGATGTTTTGAACTTTTCATTTTGTTCGAAAAATCCAGACTCATTCAAATCATCATCATTTAATATAACTGGGTCCCGAAGTATACACCTAATTGCACTGGACTATTTCTCAATACTCAGTACTTACTTTATTGCATTCCATTTGTACTTACATAAATAATATAAAAAATTGTCAAGGATCAATATGGACCCTGTCGGGCACAGCAAAATTAGGAGAGAGGAAATACCTAGAATTACTACAAAAAATGTGTTTGATATGATCATAAAAAAAAACTTCCAACCAAATAGCTTTTTAGTAAGTGTTAGTAATTTAAAAGAAAGAAAGAAAAAAATATTTATTTACGACAAACATGGCGCATTCTATAAAAAATAACAATAACAACAACTATAATAAAAAAACTGGGCAAGTGCAAGTCTGACTCTGAGGGTTCCGCGCACTTAGGGTTCCGTACAAACACTTGGTCGGTTTGAAATTAATAATCCATTACTCTATGGTAAATGAAATATAATTATTAATTAATAATGAAAGGTATTTTCATTGTGTTTTGCGCAATAAACTGGAAAACCGACACCCCTGCCAGTTTGTTAACGCAATTTCTTGTGAACAATACAATATGCTGAATATAAACATGTGCAATATTGCTGCAGTCAACAACATTCCGCACCGCAGGCATTTCACCTTAATAAAATGTTGTATATGTACCGTCTTCTGACGCTTGTGCATGTTCCTACTGCGGCATTAGGTGCTGAACTCTGGCAATATTAGCTGATATTAAAACTGAAAGTTGAAGACCCGCACTGCGACCAATCCGTACTGGGCCCGCGTGGTGAATGGATTACGGCCCATTTCCTATCCTAGAGAGGAGGCCTGAGTCCCAACAGTGGGAACATTACAAGGCTGATTATGCTATTAAAACTGAAAGTAGTCTAGACATATTGCTAGCAGCTGTTTAAAGATCACGCAAACTGGACCGATGACCTGGTGATGGTCGCGAGAATCCGATAGATGCAAGATGCACAGGACTGTTCGTTATGGCGAAACTTGGGAAGGTCTATGTCCAACAGTGGGCGTCTTTTGGCTGAAATGATGATGATGATGACGAAAAGTACGTACCAGTAAAGTTATCGATAAATGACCAATCAAACATGACCCCTCACTTACATGACGACCGGTGCATCTTAGTCAAAATCAGTAACTGATCAATTACGTGACTGATGTATGTGTATAAATCGTAATAACCTTTTTGAAGTCGGTTAAAAACGATGAAATCAATAAATGCGTTGTTATTAGGTAAAGAACGTATGTTCTAACTGGAATAATACACTCTCGTCACAATCATAAAATTTTACTGAAATGCACATAAATAGTGTTTTTAGGGTTTCGTACCTCAAAGGGAAAAACGGAACCCTAATAGGATCACTTTGTTGTCCGTCTGTCTGTCTGTCTCTCTCTACTCAGGTCTGCAGTCCCTTGAAGCTGTGAAAAAATCAAACTTCTGAGTTAACGAAAAAAACAAATACGGCCGTTTATGTCACAAAAAACGTATATTTCGACTCTCAAGTGAATCAAAATTCATAGGGTACTTCCCGTTGACCTAGAATCCTGTAATAGATCTTTGGCATGAAGCAAGGTCTCATATCACAAATATGGGAAATCATCTGAAAACTGTAAATTTGTAGTTATGTCATAAAAAAAAAACTGCGAAAACAGAGACTGTAAAAATTTACATCAAGACTTGCCTCCAAATAAAATATAATTTCATAATGACTAATCGCAGCCAAAGGTATTAAATCCTTCTGAGAATCAACCCAATGTTCTTAGCCACTCGCTTGAGTACGCCTGGCATTGAAAATTTCTCACTGGAAACAATTTCTGGAATCGTCAAATTGTATCACCCTAGCTCTTGTGATATCAGATATACAGGGTGTTTGGAGCATCGTGTGCCAAATTGAAATAGTCGACTGGAGGTGTTATCTGCTATACTTTCAGACCCTATTACTACTCCAATACAATACATATCTAAATTAAATTAAAATTCAGAGTCTACGAATTATATATTTTTAAAATTTGTATTTGAATGAAAAATTTGGGTCTTGTTTTCATAAAACAATAAAAATCCACAGGGCATGAGAAGTGTTTAGGGGTCTGAAAGGATAGCAGATGACCCCTCCCGTCGACCATTTCAATTTGGCACACAATGCACCAAACACCCTGTATAACAGAGGCCTTACCACGAGCTCTTAACAAGATCCATTTGACGAACTAAGCTGAACTGTTAAAGGATTATAAAAAGAGCTATGTAGGGTATATAGCTGCTCCATACCTCTTTCTCGCTTGTTATTTTAACAACACCAAGCCTTACCCTATACAGGGTGTAAGGAACAGGTCTCCGCAAGCTTTAAGGGCATACTCAGTAGACGAAACTAAACAACCTTCCACAAGATTTTTTTAAGAAAACGAAAAAAAAATCGGCATCTCCATACAAAATTATAAACTTGAGTACAGTTTGGAGGCCGATTTTTTTTTCCTTTTCTGAATAAATATTTTTAAGGTGGGAAATGACATTTCGCGCAATTGGCGGAGCGTGAGGGCGTGTCAGACTTTTACTGACTAAAACCCACACCTGTTCCTTCTTTGCCTTCGTTCCAGGGCCCCGCAGTTCTTTTTCGTATAACCCATGGATCTCCATGTATGGGTGGCATGAGGAATAATATGAAAGATAATTACGTCAGTAAAATAGCGTAACTGGACAAAATTGAAGAAGAAATCGTATTGTGTTGATCTTAAATTAATGAAGGGCAGAATGGGGATAATCCAGCGTGAGATCATTTTGAGACAATAAATAAATGAAATAACAAAAGACAAGTTTTAACCGAAACATTTTTCTTCCTTCAAATGTGGTCGAGTTTCATCAAATATTGTTTGTGAAATCCCCGTATCTAGAAAACTGCACGTCTAGAACACTACTTTTGTCTCAAGTTAGTTATTTTGGCCCAAGGTCGTCACCAGCTAGCATATTAACGCAAAAATGTTTTAAAAATTCAAGTGTCAGAAAGTCACAATGTTTTCGTGTTTGGCGTAAGTTCGATCGATTGTAAACACAAACTGTTAGGACATTTGTTGAGAACAAAGAATGAGGTCAACGCAATTAAGCCACAACAATCAAGTTCTAATTAATGGCTATGGTATTGATCGAAAGAGTTACTGCAGCTCTGCAAAGGAAAGGGCTACTGAAGAAGCATAGGTGCGTTTTAAAATTCAGTGAAAATCTGACCCAGAGCGGGAGTTGTTATTTGATGATTTTCCACCTCAAAGAAAAAAAAGAACTTATTAATCGAAGCCTCGTTTCTTCACCGTCTCTTTTTGAGAAAATTTTAATATGATTCGCTAGAGGCAAATAAGCGTTATATAAAATTAACGTATAGGTAGTGTAAAGGATCGGAGCTAACAATTATAAGGGTCTATACGCATTTGAATGTGTGGTTTATTGTGTCTGCGTCTTTCGGCTTTGTCAGCTTTTCTAAATCTATCTGACAATATTTTTTATTATGTGTTTTTGGTGCAAATCTCCCAAAATAAAGAAATTTTTGTTTGCTTTATGTACTTTTTCTTGAGCTCTAGACAAAGTTGGCGATATTCTATCAATAATAAAGCTTGCGAGCAGTGTTCCCGCACGATGCTTCGGCGCCGAACAACCCTCGCGACTCGAACAAAACAAGACATATCTTCGTACTGCTTTTAAAATGTTTAGGAATTAGCTCCGAAAATTATTGTAGCTAATAGAATGTCGCTGATTTTGTCTAGGGCTTCTTGGGATCCAATGCTGCGGGGTTGTTCGTAAGAATCACCACGGCCCTGGAACGCAAAGAGCAACTGAAGGAACACAGATGGGTTAAAGCAAAAGTCTGACACTCCCTTTAGCTCCATTCAGTGCGCGAAAAGTAATTTGAGGATTGAAAAAGTAGCATTTCATTTATAATTCTTCATCAATCCCTTTTCCAATCGAAATTACAATGAAAAAACCATCAATTACTACTGCAATAAAAGAACCTTTACAAGGAAGTCGTAAATAACTAAAACGTCGTCCTGAATAGTCAGCTACTGTACCAACGTGCTCTCGGGTTAATCTTTTTGCACGGCTTTAGTTACTATTCTCATATAGCTTGACGTATCGAAGGACTAGAATAATTTGCCAGCTGCGGTCTTCCCGTTTGATTATAATTTAGATGTCTTCAAGGCTAGAGAAATTAAGAACCTATTCATTCTTAATAAACTGGTCCGTTTTCCCATCAACGATTGCATCACTACTAATCGCCGTCAATCACTGGTTTACATCATTTATTTAAAAAAAAACAAGAATTTCAATATTCTTTTACAACCACTCATTGTAGTGGTTCATGAGTCTTCGAATATGAGGTCATGTTTAGCCGTGAGCTTACACACAGCCACCGGCTCATATGATGTAATGTCTAATAACTTGCTGGTTCTCCACGTCTGTGTATGTAATATTGGGTTTCGCATGCATAGTATGTAAAACTTTTTGTTTACCTTAGTGTTTATAATAATAATAATAATAATAATAAATTTATTGTTCTCTCTTCACAAAGGTTTAGATTACTTAGTTAAAGTAATCTATTATACATATACAAGTGAGTAAGAAGCTCCTTTGCAAGAGACTGGAGTCCGTACTAGGGAGACCCTGTGTTACGGATCTCCAGGCCCTCACCCTAAAGAATACGAGAATATACCTACAAGTCGATGGGAAACATCATTTACATTAAAAACATGAAGGAAGAACAAAAGAGTTGATAAGTGTTTCTATGCGTGTAGGTTGTGCTAGTGAGCATGTTAGTGTGCTGTGTAGTAGTAGTATATAGTGGTGTACTCGTTTGATTACCAGATTCCTCATGGTTGATGTGAATAATTGAACAGTTAAATAGGTTTAGGGCTATGACAAGACTAAAAGCAGCTGTTCGGTACTATCATAGTCCAGATTTTGCAGCCACTTTGATAGTTTTGCCTTACATGATTGTTTGGAAAGGGGGTATATTGACAATATCTTGTTTATTTTAGTATAAAGATAGTTGCTCAGAAACGTGTAGTGATGGCGCGCGAATTTTGTGTGTGTTTTTATAGACGGACACACTGCATACTTACGTCGCTTGTTTTCAAAAACTGTGGGATTATAATTAAGTTGGGAGTGTTTGCGGAGGGTGACATTCAAAACATATAGCTGGCGCACCGTCAAGACACCAGTGAGTGCATAGAGGTCTTTGGTTGGATGTAGGAATGGCAAGAAGTTACCAACTTTCAGAACTGCCCTCTGCGCACGATCGAGTCTTAGCATATATGTTCTATTTGCACCACCCCAGATGGTTACGCAATATGTAATCACCGACTGACACAGTGCAAGATAAACCATTTTAATAATATCTGGGTCAGCAACTTGACGTAGGCTTCGGAAAATAAATATTAACTTGCGGGTCCTCGAGACCAGAAGATTGATATGGGGTTGAAAACTGAGTGCGCTGTCAATTATGACACCTAAGTATCTAATCGAGTCAGTTGTGTGTAAGGTGGGGCAGGAGCACTCGGCAAAGTGCGAGGCACAGCTAGCGAGGTGAGCCCTAATGACTAACGAGCCGCAACGTCGGATTTGATCGGAAAGAGTGGACGGTTTTATAGAGAAAGTTATGTATTTGGTTTTTTCTACGTTAAGAGTCAGCTTGTTGCATGTTAACCAGTTCTGGACCAGATCAAAACCCAACTGCGCTCTGCTATAGACCTCTTCCCACGTCTTTCCTTCGAAAAGGAGTGCTGTGTCATTGGCAAAGGTAACTATTCTCCCACTCTCCATGATCAGGTCGCAAAGGTCATTTATATAGGTGAGGAATAATGTAGGGCCAAGGATACTTCCTTGAGGAACGCCATGTTTAATGGGTAGATCGCCACTTGTCCACTCTCCCACCCTGACTCTCTGAAACCGACTTTTCAGATAGTCAGAGAACAGATTAAGCTGAGTATCCCTTACCCCGAGTCTTTCCAACTTTTTTATCAGAAGTGGGACGGAGACCGTGTCAAACGCTTTAGCCAGATCCATAAATATTACAATAACTTTGTTGTTCTTATCGAGGTTGTTTGAAATGAAGTCTGTCAATTGTTGTATGGCGTCGCTGGTTGATCGGCCCGACCGAAAACCGAATTGCTGGGAAGAGAGGAGCTTGTGCTTCTCGAGATAACTGACTAAACGCTTGTTCATGAGTCGTTCAAGAATCTTTGATAGGGTTGGTAAAATGGAAATTGGTCTATAGTTATCGACACATGCTCCGTCACCACTCTTATAAATAGGATGTACTTCCGCCAGTTTCCATTCGTTTGGGAACTCTCCGGAACTTAGGGCTAGATTACAAATGAACGTGATTGGAGGAATTAAAATTTGTCTAAACCTTTTTATGAAAGTAGTTGAGATGCCATCTCGACCGCTGGCACAATCGTTTTTTAGGTTAAGGATAAGATTTTCAATTTCCGTGGGGTCAGTGGGAAGTAGAACTAAAGATTGCGGATGGTATTTCAAAGGAGGGAAAGGAATAGAGTAATTTTCAACAGTGGGATTGCACTTTTCAGCAAGATTCTTTCCAATATTCGCGAAGAATGCGTTAATATCGTTTGTAGAGGAAACTGGATTTCGGCAGTCAATTAGTTTCATAGACTCGTTCTTTGGTTTAGAAGTGCGTGTAACATTTTGAATAGCGTTCCATAACTTTTTGTTATTTTGTTTAGCCGCGGATTCGGTTTCTTCGTATTTGTTTTTTAATTTTTTTAACAACACGTTGCAGAAATTTCTATATCTTTTATACGTCTCCGTAAGGACTTTATTGTCAGGGTAATTTTTTGACTTTCTGTGCAGATTATCTCTATTCCTCATACATCTCAACAATCCTCTAGTGATCCAAGGTTTGGATAGACTTTTGCGATTAGATGTTTTGATTTTTTGTGTGTTTTCTAAAATGATATTCTTTAGTTTGCTGGTAAAGACCGAGACTGCCACGTTAACGTCAGTTGCAGAAAAGACATCAGAAAAATTTAAATTTGAGATATCAGCTTCAATTTTATCATAATTTATGCGTTTTATCATTTTGTTAGAATCAATTAGTGATTTAGATAATTCCAAAATAAGAATAATTGCTTCGTGATCTGTAATGGAAGTCTCGGCAACGTAGCAGAATGCTAGAAGACGGGTTTTTAAAAAGACATGGTCGAGGCAGGTCTTGCCGTGAGTCGGAATAGTGTGTGCTGGCAACATCCCGTGTGATGCCAGAAGGTTCAAGTAACATAGGCTATTTGGGTCAGAGCTATTATCAGAGATATCAACATTAAGATCACCTACCAGAATAATATTAGCAAAATTAGACAAAGTTTTTACGTAAAGATCGAGAGATAGAACGAAATTATTTATATTTTTGTAACCAGAAGGACGATATATTACTAAAACGACCGTGTTTTTATTAATTGTTATGGTCAGGCAATTACAATCTGATAAAGAAGGTTCAGCTATAGAAATATTAGAGGTATTCTTGTAGTAAACTACAACTCCTTCATTTTGGGTTTTATTGTTCACTGTCTGAAAGTGGGTATAGCCATCTAGTGCTGGAATGTAGTGTGTGCAGGGCAGCCAACACTCTGTTAAGGCTATAATGTCCCATTCTGTTTGCGATCTTGTTAACAAAGTCATAAAGCTTGGGATATTGCGTGTTATACTTCTTATATTTTGATGTATTATTTTAAGCGAACGATCATGGTTCCCAATGACGCTATTGCAGCTGTCTATGTCGAGGGTAGATGACTTCGCCAAAGCCAGGTTGTCAATGTCAGACAATATATCTAACGTGGTATTGAATGAAAAGGTAAAAAAACGTCCGAAAACCAGTCTCAAGCGATGTCTGATGGTTATAGGTATGACTAGAGCCTTTCCTTTTGTGTGAATATTAGAGTGTGACTTCAGTATGAGTGGATTATGGTAATCATCGATAGTATTTTTATATTGTGTAGTGAGGTATCCAACATAGAACAATTTAAAACAAGGCATTAAAGTAGTAGCCATTGGCCACAAACAAAAACATAGCATACAATTAATAAACATAACAAAATACAACATAGTTTTACATGATAGAGATATTACAACCGAGGAAGTTAACATGCTTTCAATTATCAAAAACATTAACAAATAATACAAGAGAAATAGGTACACGCATAAGAAGTATAGTCATTGAGCTTCTTTTTCCTGTAGTTCAAGCAGGGCTTGCTCCGATTTAATTAGTATTTGCTTGGCTCCAGCAATTTTCCTTAGGAATATGTTTCCATTTGTAGTCCAACAAAAAGCGTAACCCCTGCTCTTCGCAAACTCCTTAGTAGCAAAGAAGAGCCTCTTGGAGCTAGCAGGGAGGTGCTCCGATATGTAAATCGGCCGACGATCGCCGGTCAGGCCAATACTTTGTGTACTGAGGCGGCCATCGCTTGGGTGATTTCGATTGTAGTTGCGGACTGCGGCCAGAACTTCATTTTTAATCGTAACACTTGAGAACTCGGCTACAATTGGTCTGACGGTGTCAGATTTTCCCGGGAGCCGGTATATGTCACGCAAATGTGTATTGTTAAGTGTGATGTCCACCGCTGAGCCGACCTTAGTAATGATTGTGCGGAGGTCCGACGCTGCTTCATTTTCCTTGGCAGGTAAATTACGGATTTCAATGGTAGAAGGCCGTGAGAGACGCTGCAGATCAAGAATCTTTGATTCCAGGGTTTGTACAGTTTCTCTGCACGTTTGTTTTTCCTTCTGCAGCGTCTCGATTTGCTTTTTCGTATCCTCATATTGTTGGCATATGAAATTTAATGATTTTTCAAATTCTACATTGTACGTCTGAATCTCCAAATTTTGACGTTTAATCTCAGCTACCTCCGACACTAACTTATTCAGACAAGAAGTTTGGCTATCGCAAAATTTGGTAAGGTTGGTTTGCTGTTCCTCCTTCCATGATCTAAGCATCTGCTGAATTTCGTTTTTGAAATCCTGACTCGGAGAGAAGCACGCCCGACGCTTATTTGATCGCGTCGCGGAGTTGACATTATCATCACTCGATTCACTGATGTGTTCCGAGTCGGGCTTGGTTGGCACCACCCTCGGAGTATACGTTGGAAGCGAGCGTTGCGTACGGGGCATCGTGCGTTAAGCTCGCGAAATTCAAATATAGCGAAATATCTGTTCTACGAAGGTAAGCACACAACAGTTCTTGGTGCAAGTGCCGCGATGAGGTACTTCACAGCGACACAAAAATGTGATAAAAAGTGTCAAAAAGTTACAAAAAATAAAAATAAAAGCGACAAAAAGCTATCAAAAATATAGCCAAAAAGCAAAAACAATTCGTAATGGTGCGCGGGGATCGAACTTGAGTCAATGGAGATTTGTTTTGAAGCAGGCGCTTCAACCACTTAACCATACGCACTTGCAATTACTTGAGCGAAATAGGTAATCAGTTTGTACACATCTAATGTCAGTGATTAAAGTGTGTAACCTTGACCAGCGAGCTCGTCACAGTTACCTTCACTTTTGCAAGTCACTAGTCATTCGGCACAAAACAACACTTTTGCTCTAAACTATTTTGTTCCTTTTACTCACTAAATCTTTCCGTAGAGATTTGACTTTACACTATATAATGTTTTTTGCACATTTATCCATGTGAATTTATATGTTTTACGCTCGGAAATTTACTTTTGACTTATTTTAAAAATAAAAACTCCGGGAACACACAAAGACACGTCTGCTCGCCGTGGCGGTTGGGCGGGGGGTTGTTTCCAGAGTTGCTGCCACGAGCTTTGAACGTGGTCCATTTTACGACTTAAACTGCACTGTTAAAGGGTTGTAAGAGCTATATAGGGTGTACAGTTTTATACCTCTTTCTCGCTCGCACGACTGACATTTTAACAGGACATAGCAAGGCCCCAGGTTGTAAGGTCTATACCTAATATGTTTTGAAATACGCGTTCTGTACCTTATACATTTGTAATTTATTTATTTATAAAATACTTTTTGCACAAAAGTACAGCGGCGGACTTAATGCCTTAGGCATTTTCTACCAGTCAACCTTAGGGTGATGCAGAGATAAATAGTGGTAGGTGCAATAAAAGAGAGAGAAAAGGCGAATAGGTACAAGAATAGATGTACTAATAAACCATAAATATCATACAATTATGTAATACGTACACAAGTTAATAAACTATCTACTAGGCATGCCTTTTAAGTTTTGTCGTTTCCATATTTTCCGGCAATTTTGAATTTGGAACTGTTCTATATTCGAATGTGTTTAAATTTTGAATCTCAAAACAGTTGAAAGTATTAGGATTAATGCTATTGTTTAGTCACAGCGTCAATTGGAATCTGTCAGGTTACGTACGAAAATGAATCTTTCTAAGGAAAATGTTCTTGCAATAATTTTCTTTCAATGATGTCTCTGTGATCAACGCGGTGAAAACTGGAAGTGATCACCGCGTCGTAAGAGGCACATTGAATATTAACATTAAGCTTGAAAGGTCTCGACTGATGAAGTCTACGCTCCGTCCAGCACAGATCCAGATCCAAAACCCCGAGAGCTTTCAGCTCGAACTCCACAATCGTTTCGAGTGCCTAGGAAGCTCCGTGGATGAATATAACGATGGGTTCGTGGAAACTGTCCATACGGTCGGGTCTAAGTTTTTCAAGACTCACCGTACAAATAAAAACAAGAAGCTCTCCGATCCGACCCTCGACCTAATGAAGAAGAGGCGTGAGATGATTCTGCAGTCTTCAGACGATGCGTGCATATACCGGCAGCTCAATAGACAAATCTCGAAGTCCCTGAAACGTGACCTTCGCCGCTTTAATACCGCAAGGATTAAGGATGCGATTGAGCGGAATAAGGGCTCTAAAGTATTTGCACGAGATCTGTCTATTGGGCAAAGCCAGCTCACGAAACTGAAGACCGACGATGGCAGAGTCATATCCGCCAAATCGGAGCTTCTGGGAGAGATCGAGGCTTTTTATGGACAGTTATACACGTCTACCGCTAAACCCGCTGTAAATCTAGTAAACGACCCATGAGCTAGATTGACTCGACACTATACCGAAGATATCCCGGACGTCAGCCTGTACGAGATTAGGATGGCTCTGAAGCAGCTGAAAAACAACAAGGCGTCGGGTGAGGACGGAATTACGGCCGAACTCCTGAAGGCGGGTGGAAAACCGGTCCTTAAGGCCCTTCAGAAGCTATTTGATTCCGTCATACTCGAGGGGAAAACGCCACAGGCGTGGAGCAGAGGCGTGGTGGTACTCTTCTTTAAGAAGGGCGATAATGCCCTGCTTAAGAATTATAGGCCCATCTCGCTTCTGAGCCATGTCTACAAGCTGTTTTCCAGAGTCATCACGAATCGTCTCGCGCGCAGGTTCGACGACTTCCAGCCTCCCGAACAAGCCGGATTTCGAAAAGGCTTCAGCACCGTGGACCACATACATACGCTGCGGCAGGTTATACAGAAGACTGAGGAGTATAACCAGCCTCTCTGCTTAGCGTTTGTGGACTACGAGAAAGCCTTTGATTCGATTGAAACTTGGGCTGTACTGCAGTCTCTCCAACGGTGCCAAATTGACTATCGGTATATCGAAGTGCTGAAGTGTTTGTACAAAAACGCCACTATGTCAGTCCGACTACAAGACCAGACCTCGAAACCTATCCTCTTGCAGCGGGGTGTGAGGCAGGGAGACGTTATTTCTCCGAAACTGTTCACGGCAGCAATGGAGGATGTCTTCAAGGTTTTGGAATGGAGAGGGCTAGGCATTAATGTCAATGGCGAGTACATCACTCACCTTCGGTTTGCCGACGACATAGTAGTCATGGCTGAGACTACGGAGGAGCTCAGTACAATGCTTGGTGACCTCAGTAGAGCTTCCGAAAGAGTGGGACTTAAAATGAACATGGACAAAACCAAAGTCATGGTAAACAGCCATGTAGCACCCACTCCTATCAAGGTCGGGGACTCTACACTCGAAGTTGTAGACGACTACGTTTACCTGGGACAGACGGTCCAGTTGGGAAGGTCTAACTTCGAGAAAGAGATCAATCGTCGAATCCGACTCGGCTGGGCAGCGTTCGGGAAGCTGCGCGGTGTCTTCTCGTCCAATATACCACAGTGTCTCAA
The DNA here is from genome assembly GCA_905147345.3 of Mythimna impura. Taxonomy (NCBI): domain Eukaryota; kingdom Metazoa; phylum Arthropoda; class Insecta; order Lepidoptera; family Noctuidae; genus Mythimna; species Mythimna impura. The sequence continues at coordinate 16,313,330 of LR990353.1, read as the reverse complement.
GACGAAAGTCTATGACCAGTGCGTGTTGCCAGTGATGACATATGGCTCCGAAACGTGGTCGCTTACAATGGGCCTCATTAGAAGGCTTAAAGTCACCCAAAGGGCAATGGAGAGGGCTATGCTCGGAGTTTCCTTGCGTGATCGAATCAGGAATGAGGATATCCGCAGGAGAACCAAGGTTGCCGACATAGCACGAAGAATCGCCAAACTAAAGTGGCAATGGGCAGGGCACATTGCTCGCAGAACAGATGGCCGTTGGGGCCGAAAGGTTCTGGAATGGCGACCACGTACCGGAAGACGTAGCGTTGGAAGGCCTCCTACAAGGTGGACCGATGACTTGGTAACGGTTGCGGGAGTCCGATGGATGCGAGACGCACAGGACCGTTCGCTGTGGCGACGCTTGGGGGAGGCCTATGTCCAGCAGTGGACGTCTTTCGGCTGAAATGATGATGATGATGATGAATAATTTTCTACAAATTTAGAAGAGGCCTGACACGGCTTCAGTGTTTTGAAGAGCTAACATCTGTGTTCAGTGATGAAGCCCTATGTCTGCGGACTGTCGAACGCTGGTATTTAGAATTCCTGCGTGGACATACTAGTGTTAGTGACAAATCTCGCGAAGGACGCCCAAAATCCACCTTCACTGAAGATAACATCATTGCTGTGAGACAACTAATTCTCGAAGATCGTCATGTGACGTATCGAGAGATAGAGGCTCTAATAGGTATCTCAGGGACAACCATTCAGAAGATCTTACATGAAGCGCTTGTGTGAGAAAGCTAGTTTGCCGTTGGATATCGCATCTGCTTTCCGACGATCACAAGGCGGCCCGCGTCAGATGGTGTAAAAAAACTCTGCAAAGGTTCAACCGAGAGTGTCTAATCACGTCTACGACATCATCAGTGGTGACGAATCTTGGATCTATGCCTACGATCCTGATTCCAAACAACAATCTACAATCTGGGTCTTTCAAGACGAGCCAAAGCCGACTAAAGTTGTTCGTTCTCGAAGCACTTCAAAGAAGATGGTGGCCTCGTTCGTTGGAAAAACCGGCCATGTTGCGACTATTGCACTTGAAGATCGTAGAACGGTTAACGCAGAGTGGTAAACCACAGTTTGTTTACCACAAGTCATCGCCGAACTTCGAAAATCTAACTCAAAGTGACGCATCATCCTGCACAACGACAACGCAAGCTCACACAGCGCTCGTCAAACGATTGAATATTCGAAGTAAGAAAAAGTAGAAATTCTTGACCATCCTCCATTCAGTACTGACCTAAGCCTTAACGATTTCTTTACATTTCCTAAAATTAAGAAAAGTCTTCGTGGTTAAAGGTTCCAGTCCAGTGAAGAAGCAGTCGACGCTTTCAAGTCAGTCAATTTACACACCCCCACTTTAGAGTGGAATAAATGTTATAATAACTGGTTTGAGCGAATGGAAAAGTTGATTAAGCTACGTGGTGAATACTTTGAAAAACAATAAAAAGTACTATAAGGTTCTAGTTGTGATTATTTCTTCAAACGACAAAACTTAAAAGGCATGCATCGTACATATATATCTACACTAATAAAGTCAAACAATTGGTTAAAATCGTCAATTTGAAAACATTAACGCTACACTCGTTCGTTGACACTACTGCCAACTTCTTACGAATTAGCTCGCGAATTGTAATCTTTCTGAACCTAAAATGGTTGGAGAAACTAATATACTTAGTTGTAGTAGATATTACTGCTTCTGTTAAGAACTCTCGCTCTTTAGGTATACATGATCGATGATTCTTGAACAAAATACAGAATCATTTAGTATTACTTGGACGATTTTGGATAGTGTGTACTTTCCTTAATCACTACAAGGCCTCTGAGGTTCTGCTAGTTTATTTTTATCGTTGGAGGAAACCTCGGGGAGAAACGAAAGATAGAACAAAAAAATATAAATAGTAAGACGACACAGATTCACGCAAATTAAAATGTCTGTGTCTGACAGGACAAGTCTGTTCACAGCTCGTCTGTGGTCTGAACCACAGTCGGAATATTCTCAGCGCAATACACAAATGCTCGTTAGCAAGTGCAAATATAATCCTTTATATTGTCAGTAGCAAGAAAACATACAGGGATAACGCCAATCAAACAGGTATTGCTACCGTATTCACGATTTTCGTTTTCCAAATATTTTCTATAGAGATGTTTATTCATATTATTATATTAGAGATGGTCACTCGCGACAGCCACAAATATCGCCACGAGAAACTAGAAACAGCTACAAAAGTGCCACTTGTGGTCGATACTTGCGGTCGGTGGCTGCTACTTTTTTTAACCCATGCGTGCAGTATCATAATGGACTCTGACGAAGGTTTGATTGTTCTGCTTCTGATAAAAAAACGATGTCTTCTAGATAAAACCGTAGTTATTCTATGTATTAATATAATTGTAGATATTAATATCTATTATGAATATAATAATAATCGCGCGTTGCGTGTGTGTGTGTTTTGTGTTGGCATTTAGTGGCCGGTGAAAGCCTCAAGAAGCGAGCAGCGATGATTTGTAGTGTGTGGTGGCTATCGCCGTCAACCGTGTGCGGCATGTCCATATAAAATGTATGAAACTACAGGAAATATGGCGTCTGCCGGTGGCGACGTTTTGTGTTTGTATCCGGTGATCCTTACTTCTATATTCATCTGCTCTATATGCAGTGTGTTTGTTCCTTGATATTATGCGGCAAACGGGGTGCCAATTAGTGTCAAAGCTATCATTGAAAATTATGAGAACTGCTCAATTCTTTACAGTCGGTATCTTTTGTTCAATATAATTAATTAATTAGATTTAAAGGCATGTACGAGTATAATGTTGGTATATTTACAAAGTGCGTCTATTGTGTAGGTGGCATATTGCAATGTATCTTAAAGGAATAGTGTGTGCTTTGATAATATGACCAATTAGACGTAACGTTATTTTTACTATAATATTTTCTAGAATTATTGACTTGTTGGAGGATTTTATCCATTACGAGCTGTCAATTACAGAGAGTATAATTAATATTCCGAAATAATAGACTAGTTAAATTTTTTTCGAAATACTAAAGTAAATTAATGTGATTGACAAAAATGTATTTAATTGTTTGAGACTTTTCTTTTTTTGAGGGTGGGAAATCACCAAATAGTGCTAGGTGGAGTACCTATCGCTCGCTTGCCCTTTTGCGTTCTAGTGCCGTGACGACTCATTTTTTACGTGAGAAATCATCAAAATTAAATGACGTCTCCCGGTCTGGGTGGAGCTAAAGAGGGTGTTAAACTTTTACTGGTCCACAGTCATTTGGCAGGTACTGGCCTTAAGAAGTGCCGTGAATCTTGCTGACTTCTCTTTGTGGCGTGAGTAGAGTACAACTCGCTGTAGGCCTGGAGTTGGATGGACGGCGAGATACCCATTGCTAGTCGTCCACAATTTTGCAACTGTGGTGGTCAAGAATCGCCCAGCGACTCCTGACACCCAGGGTGTCGTCTCCTGTGGCGGCTGTAGTGAGGGAAGACCCTCTCTCATGCTTATCGCTTTACATTACTGCTCGCTAGAGGTCGCTACCACCAATCTCCTCCACTAATACACAGCGGTACTCCGCTCAACCGGTACAGACCTCCACTATGCCCTCCGGGCGATGTGTATCGCCCGGAGGGCATAGGCGTATCTTCCTGTCAAATCCGAAACAGGAACCTGCAAAAACTACTGTGTCCGGTGAGAACCTGCGCGACTAGGATAACACATGGCCTCGAACTAGGACCATCTTGAGTCCCAATTGCCGGCCGGATCCAGGAAAATATGACAATAGAAACGGCCTTCACACTCGATTTACTAACGTAGCGTCCTATATAACTACGATTGTGATTGCGAAGCCATCCTATGCCGTTCACTCGAATTCAACGCAACGAGGCGGCTCTGTACTACGCGTAAATAAGTCACTGCATGAAAATATCAAACCAAATAAACGCGACCGCTTCGCTTCACTCATTTCCGCACCGCACCCACGTGCCACGTACGCTACCTCAATAAAGTATATTTTGTTTATTCTATTCGCCTACGTAGATTACCGCTTAATTGTCGTGATACAGTTTCCAATTAGTATATTTATTTACCCATAGCCGTCTTAAATGTAATGTTAGGCAAAAATGATAAAGTCAAGCTTTGTTAAAGTAGTACAAGTAATTATTTTAATAAAACTTTGGTTCAAGGTTCTTTGGGATATATATCGGTTTCAGCTTTGATATTTGACCAGAACATATTTTTTAATAAACGGCCGTAGAAGTTTATTACAGGAATATTCTCCTGTATAAGATTTCTTTTGATCCGATATTTATGCGCAAACAAAGTGTATGTAGAACTTTGAGGATTTTTCTACAAAGGATATAGGAAACAAGGTTTTCGAACCCATTTTCCCACTCACATACAGTAGAAATATCGTGTTTGGGCTCTTTGATCTAAGACCAACCCAGCTTTGTCCAAGTCAGCTTTGGTCCAACCGTAGCCATTAGACAGATTCAGGCTATTTTCCAGCGTTTAGGATTAGAATGAGTGAAAATCAGTGAAAGTCTCGAAAAGAGATGATTACTGAGATGACCACGAATATGTATGAACGACACGACGGCACGACTTTGCAGCTAGAGAGAGGCGTATATTGACGAATATGCGTCTATGAAGCTCAGTAGACCTTAGTGATCGATGGATGACACCAAGCGTTCCAAGCTTACGCACATAGAAAAGGAGTGTACGTGAACCTACGACAATGTTGGATCCAAGATCAACCCGGCTTGGTTAGATAGACCATAGTTTTGCCCAACCGTAGCCATTATTTTGATTTTCAGAGATTTCTTAAACATAATAAATAACCCTGTAGAAACAAAACTGTTTTGACTCTATTCATTGCACTGTCTAATTAAGACCATTATCATCTTCTTGCCTTTGTGACGACACGTCATCTTCTTTCATAAATTCCGTGGTCACCTCAATAGCCTTCCCTTTTAGAGACATATTATCTTTCACTAATTTTCACTCATTCTATTGCAAAAGCAACGAATAGTGCCGATTCGGGGCGTGGGATGTGGGCACACAAGTGAATTATTATAATTACGTTATTGACACCTAAAGTGTAATAGGGCAAGACGCCATTATTATACTAACATCATGTGTTTTTTTTTTGTTTCAGATCAGCACAATCCCGTTAGGGAACATCTGCGGGAACGATGATGTTATGCCTATTAGTCCTATAAACATAGTCAATTTAGTTTTGTTATCTTTAATATTATTAGTTATAGGAAGATTTCTTTACGATTGGCAGAATTTCAAAAATACTGGCGAACTGCCGTGGTTGTCTTCAGTATTACCTTAAAATAACTTTATGAACAGAGATTATACTATATTTAGCATTTAAGAGTAATTTATCAAATTGAATAGTCTGAACTTTAATTGAAATAATAATAATAATTGAAAAATCGGTTGAGTGTTTCTTTTCCCCTTCGCAATAATTATTTATTTATTTATTTAAACTTCATGTACAGTAGTGGTACATAGGCGGACTTAATGCAACAAGGCATTCTCTACCAGTCAACCTTTGGGTTAAAAAGACAATACTGTGGTAGGCTTGCACAATAAACAAATAACAGATACTTCAAACAGAAAAAATAAAATAAAAAAAATATAGTAAGTAATAAAATACATATATATGAGGATTGTTACATTATTTGCCTTTGTAGCCAACAAGTACACATTCATGTTACGGTCAAAACTGTTAATTGGTAAAAACCACTCTTAACTGCAAGAATTAGTCAGAAGTACTTTTGAAAAGTAAAACTGCCTTAAAATAAACCTTTTTTTTAACTTGACATAGATAACTAAAACGTTTCGCATTTTATTTTTAACCTGTTCAAAAGAGTTTTGACTAATATAACAGTATTTTCTGTAACAGGAGTATACCAATATACATACATTTATAATATTGGTTCTAAATTGAAGTATTGGTTTGACGGCCCTCATCTATTTAACTGCCTAGCGTTTCATGTTGAAAATGACTTCCAGACTTATGGGAGAGTTAAGTAGACTAATTATATGGTTTTAATTTCAACTTGATACCTCCACGAGTTCCCTAGATAAAAGGTCTTGACAGACAGACAGACAGACGGACAATAAAGTGATTCTATAAGGGTTAAGTTTTTTACTTTTGAGGTACGGAACCCTAAAAATTTAAAAAAGATTTAGTGAAATGAAACAAGACAATTGGTAACTGGTGTACACCAAAAGGTATTACTGACACCCCCTTTCGCTCCACTTAGACAGGGAGAAGTTATTTGGTGAATTTCATCATTTCAGCCGATAGACGTCCACTGCTGGACATAGGCCTCCCCTAAATGTCGCCACAACGAACGGTCTTGTGCGTCTCGCATCCAACGGATTCCCGCAACCTTCACCAGGTCATCGGTCCACCTTGTAGGGGGCCTTCCAACACTGCGTCTTCCGGTACGCGGTCGCCACTCCAGAACCTTTCGGCCCCAACGGCCATCCGTTCTGCGAGCAATGTGCCCTGTCCATTGCCACTTAAGTTTGGCGATTCTTCGTACTATGTCGGCAACCTTGGTTCTCCTTCGGATATCTTCATTTCTGATTCGATCACGCAAGGAAACTCCGGTTTTTTTGGTGAATTTGCACCTCCAAAAAAAAAAAAAATGGACTGGGTGTCATTGGCCCAGGGGCCTTACCATGTCGTGTTAAAATGTCAAGCGTGCGAGCGAGAAAGAGGGATGGAGCTATACACCCTATATAGGGTGACTGGTAATTATTGACCGATACTTAAACACATGATTGTACTCATGATTACAAACAACTTTCACACAGAAACTTTTTTCTATTCTCTTTTCTATAATTTTATCACAATAATAAAACAGCTGTTTAAATACGCGCGCGGGCCTGCTACCGGCGACTTAGCCGCGTGAGCGTGACGCCGTCGTACCTACAATAGTGATAGAACACCCGCGCAGCTTGCAAACCCATAGGTGTACGTACCTAATCAGTGAATGTACCTACAAACTAGTGAGTATATAAAAATAGTTTGTTTGGAAAAGTTGTTTGTAATCATGAGTACAATCACGTGTTTAAGTATCGGTCACTAATTACCAGTCACCCTATATAACTCCATCCCTTTAACAGTTTATTTAGGTCGTAAAAATGATCGCGTGAAGAGCTCTCTGTGGGGTCTCTGTTCTCATAATATCCGCACAACTTCCCTATATAGATAGATACGATAAATAAAGGTCCTAATAAATCTTAATGTATGTCAAAGGCAGGTAGTGAAGTCGAGTGGGTAGAGACAATTAGGCACATATTACTTTCCCAAGTCTATATGCTTAGTAACTTCACAGACTGCCGAAGTTATATCATGTGAACTTTGTTTTAATATTATAGTTAGGTAGTACTTAAGCGCCTATTACACTACTCGATATTCAGACAGTCTTACTTAGTCTATGTAGCGTCACACAAGAAAAAGAGCAACTTACGTCAATGTCGTGTAAACATCGACTTATATTCTTATATATCGATACGTGTAAAATAATGAAACAGAACCATGAGATATATAGATAAACATAGACTAAGACTATCTGTCTGTATCGAATAGTGTAATAGGCCCTATACACTATTCGATATATAGTTACTAATCATTTTAGGTCTGTACTGTTATTTTTCGATTGATTTTTAACCGACTTCAAAAAAAGGAGAAGGTTATAAATTCGGTTGTATTTTTGTTACGACGGAGTTCTGAGAACTCCGTCGTTTATGGACCGATTTGAATTTTTTATTTTATTTTAAAGGATATGCTTCAAGATTGGTCTATTTTTTTTCAAAATCCAGTTCTGATTTTGGGATCCATGAGGAATCGAGGGAACTCCTCAAATATTAAAGGCAACTATATAGTGATTTTGGTATTTTCATCGAGAACTTAAGCATTTACAGGCAAAAAGTAACATTTGATGAAGTGGAACTGATGAAGAATACCAGAAATGGCCAACGGAACTTCATACTCACACAGATATCACAATGAAGATAGTTAAGCGACTAAGACAATACAAATAAATAAATGGTTCTGAATAGTTATGTTGAAAATGGTATCATCGAAGTGACCTGATGATGATGATGGAGCCGGAAGATAGGCACCGGAACTCTGTAATTAATCAATGTATTCTAACCGTGTTTAGGCTTATTAGAATTGTCATGAGATGCACTTTGGCTATAAGGTACTATGGAACTGATCTGAAAATGGAGCCCCACAGGAATTTCATAATAAACCAATGAAGCCTAGCAGTGTTTGCGTTAATTGGAATTGTCCTGAGAAATAGGCACTCTGGATATAAGTGTATCGCAACTAAAAAGTGAGGAATAAACAACTTGTTTACAATAAAAGAAATAACCGACTTAATTTTAGTGGCCTGTTATTTTTTTTTTATAAAATGTTTATTTTATATTTGAGCTACGTTTATTACCTACATACAATATATTACAATTCTTCTGTACGTGTGTCACCTAACCATTCCTAAACGGCTTGACCGATTTGGATGAAATTTTGTGTGTATATTTTATTGAGTCCCTGGATGGTTTGAAAATACAATTGATGCCGGTAGGTGGCGCTGCAACTGTGTTCTCTATATCTTTTCTGACAAAATGCCTACTGTCGGGCAGGACATCGTTTGTCGGGACCACTAGTACCTACCTATATAATTTTTCTTACCCTTTATGTATGTTGGGTATTTTTATCCAACCCGATGTGTCAACTGATAAATTATATTTATTTGGCTAATTGGTTATAAATACTATAACACTCTTACACATCAGTTTTTTCTTCAATTTAAATTAGATATGGCCGGTGTTTCCTAGCTGAGAAAAAACAACAAAACAAACTCAGAGGTCTAAGTCCATACATCAAACTTGCACGTTACCAAGCCCTTTCAGCTTTGCTGACATATTTTTGAGGTGTGCGTGGTACACTACGCGTTGTCGACTCGGAATTGATCTTTACATGGCGGCCGGACAGCGAGCTACACATTACTTGTCGTCCGCAAGCCCACTCTTAGGGTAGCTGGATATCTTCCTGCGTTTCCTTTGGTCAGCTCTTTCGCTCGCATTAAAGCTTCGCAGAAGGTGGTGACCACTTAATTCCCATTCCCTTATGCTCCGGACCGTAGCATGGCCTGAACCACTGCTGAATAAATCCTACGCCTGCCAAACATACATGTTGTCCTATTAAATACCAGACCAGACCAGACCAGTTTCACTGGTCTAGTTATAGTCAAGTAGGAAAACTCAGGGGTGAATAGAAACAAAACTTCAAAGGGTATTTTCACGATATTTGAACATTTTTTTCAGCATTTAACTGTATCAATTTATTAATGAATTGTTATTCTAAAAGTCGATGCTTTGTTAGAAGCCGATAATATGGTATCAAAATGAAAAACCAAAACAAAGTTTTGTTTCTATTCACCCGTGCGTTTCTATTCACCCCGTTTTACGGTACCTACATCAAAATGTTCCCAGTATGTGATGGTTCTTGAGCTATTATAGCATTGTCAATCAGTGCACAGAGAAATGTTGTTCTTGCTCTGTCTACAATTAGATATTATATCGTAACATTCTCGTAATATGAAGTGACGTCATGAGTTAGTTTCTCACAAATACAAATGTTCTGTTTTGAGTAAATAATTGTCGTGTAAAACGATAATTTAAAGACAATACGCTGCGAATTATTTACATTCAAAGTCGCTACCTACTCACTGGCAAGAATTCAAAGTAAAAATGCCATCGATATATTGGATTCGCCGTACTCCTGTAGACGTACAAAAAATTCCGTTTACAATATGGTGAATCGACTTCAGCCCCAAAATATAAAGGATTTTTATTTTACACACGCTCACTCGCCAGGCTTTGCCTTGTCTAAAATTCTGAAATTATACAAACATTCCATAAAGAAAATTGCCTTTTTTTTAAGTTTTTTAGGAATCTCTTCTATTTTTTTTCGCTTGAAGCTTTCCTTGGACTATTTTTAAATCGGCCCAGCCTTTCTTAAGTAATGTGCTTACCAATGAACCGAATTTCATTTTTATTAACCGACTTTTAAAAAGGAGAACCTTCCATTAAGAAAACTCGGTTTTTGGTTCGTCTGAATGATTTTTTATATCGGGTTCAGCGGTTTTAGTAAATGTTAACCGAATATAATTGTTGGATAGACATTAAAAATCCTAAATGTACTTCAAAAACCTAAGCGATTTTTGTAAATTATAAATGCTAAATATTGTAACTACTCTTGAAATATAAATCATTTTATAAAAAGGAAGAGATGTGGTTTACACATTAAATGTAGGGCAAGTCAAGTAGTTGACGTCATGGCAGTCTTCATCCGTACCGGGGAACGACTAGACGTCATCCTTGGGTTGTCCCTGCCTACTGATAATTTGGTTGTTTCATTTATAAACCCGAATCCCTAACCAGTGATTCTAGTGAATACTACAATGATCATAATTTTTTTGTTTGGAAGAAAATTTCCATTTAAATTTGGTGAAAATCTGATGAAAAACTTTAAAGATCTGATCTTCTTTCTCTTGTTGTTATAATCGTACGTCTAAGGACCGTCGCCGCGTCGCTGCATTCGTGAGCCCGCGACGGGCAACCGTCGCGTGGCGTCACGCGTATGTCGTATCAACGGTCGCCTTCACGGAAATCGGATTATTCTCTTCGCAGTGTCGCTAGTTCAACTTTAACGGTGTGCATGTAGTCGTGTCGATGGAGAACTTTAATGTATTATTACATAGCAAAAAGGCCCAATTCCGTAGACGGCGACGGAGAACTTATGTATGGGACCGCGCGGGCGACCGCGTAACGCAGTTTCGGCTCTAACACTTTTGACATATATTTTAAAGCGTCAGCTTTATTAGAAGAGGTCCGCAGATGAATTCTGAATTCGAATTATTGGTTGGACATTAGATAATATATATTTATAGAGAACGAAAAGTTTTTTCTGGTGCATGTTTCTAGCTGCAGGGACCACAACATGCATTAAATTATTATTATCGAACAGTCTGTTGAGTGTTAACAAATCAACACAACACATTCTATTACGTCTTGCATTGTTATCTATATTGTTACATCAATATGTTTTCGTTAGGTATTTAACCCAAATTAAGTTGGCGATTGAAACGCATTGGCCGTGAACTATTTTGCCCTAGAAGCCACGTGATCTGTTATCGTCTGTTTTTGTAATCACGTTTTTTCAATCTTTAATTAATAAAGATAAGCCAATCACGTGGCGATGTCATAGGTCATCTAAAAATTGGGCCTATCGAAACGTACTAAAAATGTGCAAACATGATAAATTGGGAGTAACAAATGAATTACATAATCTATATCGTATTTCTTGCATATGAAATTGAAGTAGCGGAAATTAAAGTTATGTTATTATTTTCTTTAGTCAAAAATATAGTTTTCATAGCCGATACTAAATAATAATTATCTTAATTCAAGTACCTATCATTAATTCATATAAAACAATAATTTATAATCATTTTAGAAAAAATCAGATCGATCATGTGAGCTACTCCGGACGCATTCTATCCCACAAGACTCTTTAAACGAAGTGAATAGATATTTTATTTCAATTGGAAAGGACCTGGCAGATTCAATTCTGAGTAAAATAATTAAGGATGTCGGCCCTCTAGCTTCACAAGCCTTGAAATCGAAAGGATTCCTTCATTCAATGGCACACACCACCACAGACTCCTACAGACGAATGCGAAGTAGTCCAGTTGATATCTGGCCTCAAAGTTAGTAGGTAGTGCACCTGGTTTAGATAACATACCGGTTAACATTATAAAAAAAAATCAAATTCAACCTAGCATCTCTAATAACGCATCTCTGTAATATGAGTTTATCAAACGTTGCTTTTCCATCTCCATTTTAAACAGCAGTCGTTATAACCATATTCAAGGCTGATGATAAAAGCAATTACCGACCCATCTCTCTACTTAGTACACTCTCCAAATTTTTTAAAGGTTCACCCTTGTTTGGTATAACAACGTTTTGTCGAAAATCGCTCCGGCTAATTTTAGTTACAATAAAGTCATTTCGTATAATTATTCATTTGACCGAATAATTAATTGGTAGATTTTTATTTAGCATATTTATTTCTTTGAAATAATGTCATTTGACCGAATTTTCAAATGCACTAATTTTTAACCTAACCTAACCATTTTTTTAAAATAAGTAATTATACTAATCTAAATAGTTCAGTTCCGGATAACCTACTAAAAACAATCTCTTTTTTCTATTAATGCAAGTCGTTTTTGGCCACACGGAGGTCACAGTTTTAACCTAACCTAACCTACCCATTTTTTTTAAAGAAGAAATTATTTGATCTAAATAATTAAGTTCCGGTTATCCTACTAAAAACAATATCTTTTTTTCTATTAATGCAAGTCGTGTCTGTTAAATAAACTAATATCAAGTAACCATACATTTGACTTGTTTCAGACAAGACCAAATGAACATTATACCAACCTTTTGATCAATACCGCAAATGTTATTGCAAATAAATATTCGATGAAATGAAAATTATGTTAATCGATATTATACAAATTGATTATTTTCTTAAACGTTGTTCGAATTAGTAACATTACATCAAAAGTTGTTATACCAAACAAGGGTGAACCATTTTTAGAAAGTATTGCAAACATAAGACTTGTGAAGTACTTTTAGTCAAATGACATTTTGTCTCCTAACCAATTCGGTTTTAGAGCTAATCGATCTACCAATGACGCGCAGGATCGGTCATTGTGCAGACGCTTGGGGGAGCCCTATGTCCAGCAATGGACGTCTTTCGGCTGAAATGATGATGATGATGATGATCTACCAATGACGTGATTCTAAAACTGACTGAAAATATCACCAAACAAAGGAGAAAAATGTGTTGGTGTTTTCCTTGATCTCAGAAAGCATTCGATACAGTTTCAATTCCTATTTTAATAAGCAGATTAGATAACATAGGAATCAGAGGAGTGCTCCAGAAATGGCTTATAAGTTACTTGCCGGGAAGAATTCAATGTGTTCGGCTCGATAATCTTACTAGTTGTGATGCTTCCTGTACTTATGGAGTTCCACAAGGAAATACTATCGCCCCCATACTATTCCTGGTGTTCATTGATGAACTCTGTGATGTCAAAATCAACAAAGCCAACGTCTTTATGTTTGCTGATGACACAGTGCTTTTGTTCCATAAAAAGTCGTGGACTAACCTGGAACCTGTCTCAAGACCAACCTCAAGGTCTTTCTCAGGTAATAGTTTGGCTTGAGGATATTCTCCTCTCTAAGAACACTTGGGTTATCAAGACGAATTTAACGATATCTTAATTATGTAAATCCGTTCAGCGGTTTGGAAGATATAGGGCGGGTTTTTGAATTGAATATTTTGAGTTAAGTATGTCTCAAACCGTACTTTAATGCCAAATTTTGACAGGTTTGCAGGTTAAAGTAGACTTTGAGAAATACTCAACTTCAAATGCTTAAATCAGAAATCGGGGGATAAGGTAATAAAGAATAATAATTATATAACATACAAGATACGCACGAAAAATATAACCCTTCTTGCAGTCGGGTAAAAATAAGTAGAAATAAACGAAAAGATAAACACATTTCGATATAGCCGCAGAGCTTTATATGGCCGAGAGTGCAATAAAAAATTCTCGTGATATTTTCTTTACACTAATACACAAGTGCAATATCCCGCGTGGACTGCAATGAAGAACTTCGACTACTTGTATAAAAATTTATTATTTCACAAAAGTTCAACAATAGTTAATATCGTCACCTTAACTTTGAAATTATTTCAATAGTATTTTAAGTATTATCACAATCGTCAACCACAGAGACCTTTATCAGCCAACTCCTAAAAATTGAAAACGGATGATCTAAATAAAACGACTTAACCACTTTGCGCGTCATTACTTTTAACAGCGTTGCATGGATGAGCGATCGCTATATAACTCTTCAACTCAGCTAGATTAAAAAATCCATTACACATGACGTCAAAATCCGTGGACCATGTTAGTCACAGTAAGTAAAGTTACACTTATTGTTGGCGATCACTGTTTTCTCTTAGCAAGGTTAAGGGTGATCGACATGATGGACGATGGTGGCGTTGGAGTACTGCGTGACGTCACGGGATCGGCAATTTGGCATGGTGGTCGATGGTGACGTTCAAGTACTTGCGCTGCGATATCCTGAGCCCAGACGTAAACATCCGATAACCTCTTGGCCCATAGGCCATGATAATGTTAACGTAATCAGTGTTTCCAACAAATATTAAGAGATTATTCGGGCAGTTTTAAACTAACTTTTGTGTAAGACAGTCGTGATTTTTATCAATATAACATTCGTTCATGACCTAAGTTGTTTCACTTAAGTAAAGTAATTATATTATCACGGTCAATTTAAATGATGCTACTCTTGACAAATAAGAATTTTCTTGGCATGACGGCAACATACGGTTAACAAGACTGATTGTAGCAAATAAAAATTACACTACTAATTTTTCCTCCGTCAATTCATTGAAAGAGGAAAAATTAGTAGAGCAATTTTTTCCAGCAATAAATACCTGTAAAATCACCCGTGTACGCACCTCAATCTACGGCAGTTATACCTACTTATGAGATATTCGTTGAAACTCAAACCAAAACGAAAAAACCGAATTGATACTAGGAAATAAAACATCATTAAATTAATGTTTGAAAATATTGACAATAAAAATGGAGTTTACTTTTGGAATTATTGAGGAAATACTGTTTAGGAAAAATATTATTCATTTAAGAAAAATAAAAACACGGGATTGGTTTAGCGCAGCTCGACTCAGAGACCAGTTTTATTTGTATGGAATAACATTACCATCTTTACTGGTTCATGAACAAGAAATTTTATTACAGAATCAGCTGAAGTTTCGTTACTCTTGAAGTTATTTAAAATGATTTACAGCTGGTAGCAAACTGTTGGTTTAAATTTTCCTTAAAATCCAATGGGAGAATTCGGCTGGGTTTGATTTTGGTGAGCCGAGTAGAACCTTGCGAGCACCAAGGCTAAAAGATAGGAACACCATCTGTAGTCCATACTTATATTATAAATGTGAAAGTAACTCAGTCTATCTGTCTGCTACGCTTTCACGCTAAAGCTACTGAGCCGATTTTGATGAAATTTGGTACGGAGAAACCTTGAACTCCAAGAATGGACAAAGGCTACTTATTACCCGTCTTCGACTTAATCTTCGCGTTCGTACTAAGCAACAGTCACGCGGACGAAGCCGCTAGCAAAAGCTACCACTACTACAACACACACACAACAGCTACAGCTACAGCTAGCATACTACTATATTTTTTCCATTCCATTATTACGAAAACTTTGTCTCATCAATAAATTCCAATTACTCTCAACTCAATAATGAATGACCCGTTAATTAAGACGAAGTTTTTACAAACTTTTAATTAACTTTCAATGTCTGTATGTATCTTTGTTTAGGTCATATTTTACAAATGCATTTTAAAACAGTTAGCCTATGAGTTTAGTTTAGTTTATTTAGTGACGTTTGACTTTTTTTTTCATTCTAAATTCAATATGGCGAAGATGATGGGCTAGTTATATTTTATGCACCCCCGTGAGAGGTCAATTAAAAGGTTTTATCTTTTTGTTTTGGAGGTTATCAATTAGGTTGTATTTTTTTTCCACCTTATAGGATATGCTTCCAGATTGGTCCCATTTTTTTCAAAATCCAATTCTGATGATGGGATCCAAGAGGAATCGAGGGAAGTCCTCAGATATTATAGGCAACCATAAGTGATTTTGGTATTTTCATCGAGAACTTAAGCATTTACAGTCAAAAAGTAACATTTGATGAACTGGAACTGGTGAAGGAGACCAGAAATGGTCAACAGAAATGGGAACTTCATAATCACATAGATATCACAATGAAGATAGTTAAGCGGCTATGACAATACAAATAAATGAATGATTCTGAATAGTTACGTTGAAAATGGTATCATCGAAGTGATCTGATGATGATGATGGAGCCGGAAAGTAGGCAGTGGAACTCCGTAATTAATCAATGTAACCTAGCCGTGTTTGGACTTATTAGAATTGTCATGAGATGCACTTTGGCTATAAGGTACTATCAAACAGATCTGATGATAGAGCCGGAAGGTAGGCACAGGAACTCTATAATTAATCAATGTATCCTAGCCGTGTTTGGGCTTATTAGAATTGTCATGAGATACACTTTGGCTATAAAGTACTATCAAACTGATCTGATGATGGAACCGGAAGGTAGGCACAGGAACTCCGTAATTAATCAATGTATCCTAGCCGTGTTTGGGCTTATTAGAATTGTCATGAGACGCACTTTGGCTATAAGGTACTATTGAACTGATCTGATGATGGAGCCGGAAGGTGGAAGGTAGACACAGTAACTTTATAATAAAACAATATAGGTAACCTAGCAGTGTTTGGGTTAATTGGAACTGTCATGAGAAATGGGCACTCTGTTTAAAAGTGTATCGCAACTAAAAAGTGACTTCGCTAAAAAAAAAAACACTAAAAGGATCAAAATAACTTTAATTTCGGAAGTAGGTGTTTCTCGGTATTGTTTGTTTCTTATTTAACACCGACTTCCGAAATTAAAGTTATTTTGATCCTTTTAGTGTTTTTTTTTTTTAGTGAAGTCGGTTATTTTTTTTTGTAAAAAGTTTTTGTTGTAGTCTGTATGTATGTTTGTTTAGGTCAAATCTTACAAATGCATTTTAAAACAGTTACCCCTAACTAATTGAACTGTAATTTTGCAGACATGTTCAATTTGGATGACAATGCATGCATGTGACGTTCGACATTTTTTTTCTTTCTAAATCTAATATGGCAGACTAATGAATATGATGGGCAAATTATTTTTTATGCACCTCCATGATATGGGTATCAATGATTTGTTGAGTAGAAAATGAAAGAATGACTACATAATATTATGTCACAATAAATTCAATATGGAGGACCATTTTTCAAAATCTGGTTTTTAAAAATGTTTTTTATTATTGTCTTGTTTGTTGCTAAGCTTACAAATACGCAAACAAGCTAATGAATAACTCAAAAATCCTGAACCTCAGTTACCAGCCGAAACTTGTCATCATATTCGGCAAAATTTGACTTCCAGATTTGAGTGAATGAATTTGATGAAAATTAATTAAGTTGACCTACGTAGACAGACTTGACTAAAGTTTGAACTTGTAACCTAGTTTCAGTCTAACTATAAACTACTCAGAATGGATACTTACTTCATTCAGTTATTTCGTAAATCATTGCGAGGCCCGCAATAATTTCTATTAAATTATTTTTTGATTTTTATTTACCTAATAATACGTTACATACTTATCTCCTGAGCCTATCCTACATTCGAAGTCCTTCTAGTAAAGGATCTTACCGGAAAACAAACCCTCGATTAATCTTTATTTATAAAAGGAGAAACTGACTGATTGACGTATTAACACATACTACACAGCCGAAACTACTGGGTCTAAGATCTTTATCACACTAGCGGTTTTCAAGCGGCTGCGGGGCGGGGCGGGAGCGCAGCGAATGCGACGCGAACACGCCGTGGCTGCACAGCAAAGACGTCGCGGACTCGTGGCAAATTCGCAACGTTTTCAACGCGTGTTGGTAGAAAGTTAGCGACGTATGATACACTCAGTAACAAAATGGATTCCGACGAGGAGACACTGCTGTTGGCTTTGTTACTTCGAAGACGCCAAAGACCCGCACCTCTTTTCCGGATCTCGTTACGCATTCGCAACAAATTTGCTGCGCAAGCGCGGCATGTTCGTTGCGCGCCCATAACGTATTTGTTGCGCATCCGCTCCGCTTTGAGGACGCTCGCAATCCACTAGTATAATAGGGCCCTAAGAACGAGACTTCCCTTTATGATGTAGGCGAGCACTGAAACGGGGTTTTTGAAAATTCAACTTTTTTGTTTAGGTGTGGTTTTTTGGTAAATTAAACAGAGGTTATCGTCGACTGTGCAAGTAAGAATTCTCAAATATTTCGGTCACGTTGTTCGCAACGAAGACTCCATGGATCGACTCGTTGTCCAGGGACAAGTGGAGGGGAAGCGGTCACGAGGGCGCTCACCTACGCTTTAGACAGACCTCATCAGAGCTGCAACACAAACCTCCATAGTCCAGAGTTCCCGAGACGCTGTAAACCGTAACAAGTGGAGACGTATTGCGGGAGCCTCACTCGCCAACGAAAATTCAATACTGTCAATCACGAACACTCTGTCAAGAGTGAACGACTAAGGAGGAGGTTTTTTGGTACTTGAATTAGTGAACTAATTTAAGTACCATTCTAGATATGTACCTAGATTAGCCCTTAAATACAAAAAGGACCGTGCTTCGAACATGAACATAATAACATTTAACTGTAAAAATGTGAAGAGATCGGTGAACTGCGTGCGCTCGTTGTGCAGGACGGCTGATATAGTCTTGTTACAGGAAACTTGGTTATATCCACATGATTTACACTTTCTCGAAAATATAGATCAAGACTTCAGCTACACTGCGAAGTCTTCAATAGACACGTCTGCTGGTATTTGCAAAGGTAGACCTTACGGTGGTGTGGCTACACTGTGGCGGAAAAGTGCTTTTAATCATGTTTCGGTAGTGAAAAGTAATAATAATAGGATCTGTGCAGTCAAAGTAGTGGTTAACAACAGATCTTTTATGGTGATAAATATGTATATGCCAACGGACTGCAGTGAGAATTTGTTAGACTTTACGGAATGTCTCAGTGAAATGTACTCAATGATACAAAGTAATAATATGGAATCCGTGTTTGTACTAGGGGACTTCAACGCCCACCCAGGTGAGTCATTCTATAATGAACTTCTTGATTTCTGTAACGAGCAAGAATAATCATGCGCCGATGTTAAATTTCTCGGCATGTTGTCACCTACTTTTACATTTATTAGTGACTCACATGGGTGTAAACGTTGGCTAGACCACTGTCTTGTAACACGGTCGGCGTCCAACACAATAGTAAACATTGAGGTGATATACGATTCTTTTTGGTCAGATCACTTTCCATTGAAATTAGAATGTGATATTAATTTAATTAGAGAAAAAACTTTAGTTAAAAAAGTATGTAATGACATACGTTGGGGTGAAAGAAGCTCGGAAGAAATAAATAAATACTGGTTGCAGTGTAATAATAAATTAAAGAGCTTAGACTTTCCTGAAAACTTTGCATTGTGTGCGGATAATTATTGTGATAAGTGCGACCATAAAATTCTGTTGGATGAAATGTATACCAAAATTGTAAATATATTAAGTGAGGCTGCCAGCAGTAGTAGAACCTCTAGGGGCATTATAGGAAAAAATAAAGGTATAAAGGGCTGGAACAAACATGTAAAGGAAGTTCACACCCAAGCAAAGATTAAGTTTAAAACTCGGATGTGGCACGGTCAACCCAGTAGCGGGCCTACTTTTGA
Source organism: Mythimna impura (assembly GCA_905147345.3). NCBI lineage: Eukaryota > Metazoa > Arthropoda > Insecta > Lepidoptera > Noctuidae > Mythimna > Mythimna impura. Next base: position 16,293,754 of record LR990353.1, on the reverse strand, counting down.
GGATATGAAATTAACGCGGAAAATATTTAAATCAAAATTAAAATGGTGTATTAAAAACCAAGACAAAATTGAAATGGACATTCTAGCCACATTACATTCAAATAAAAATTTCACGTCATTTTGGAAAGGTACTAAAAAACTGAATAATAATACCCCAAGCGTTTCGGCTAGCGTGGAGGGAAGGAATGACTGCACTGAGATAGCGAATATCTTCAGAGAACACTTTCAGATGAGTTCACCTCTCGGGACAGGGTCGAGGAGGACAGATGCTGAGCACTGTCGTTCAGGATTACCCCTTCGATTTTCATGTAAAGAAATAAAATCTATTATTAAAGGTATGAAGAGGGGTAAATCTCCTGGTCACGATGGGCTCAGCATCGAGCATCTTCAAAACGCTGGTATACACCTGCCGCGAGTGTTGACAATGTTCTTCAATCTTTGCTTGGGACATTCTCACTTACCACAAGAGCTACTGGATACAGTGGTCATACCTATTGTGAAGGAGAGGACAGGGGACATAGCAGACAAGGGTAACTATAGGCCTATCTCACTGGCGACCGTTATAGCCAAGGTACTTGACAGTGTGCTAGACACCCACCTCGGTAAATGTACCCAGTTACACGACGCACAGTTCGGTTTTCGTGCGGGGTTGTCTACTGAGAGTGCCATTTTTGCGTTGAAGCATACTGTCAAGTATTATACAGATAGACAAACACCAGTGTATGCATGTTTCCTGGACCTGTCTAAAGCATTCGACCTGGTTTCCTATAATGCCCTATGGGGAAACTTCGAGAGGCAGGTGTTCCTGCTTCGTTGGTGGCCGCTTTATCTATGTGGTATGATAAGCAAAGAAATTTTGTAAAATGGTCAAATGCGCTGTCTGACCCGTACAAACTAGAGTGTGGAGTCAGACAGGGAGGTCTTACCTCTCCCCGACTTTTTAACATATATGTAAACAAATTACTGGTTGAGCTCAGCAACACACATGTCGGATGCCACATAGATGGAGTTAGTTTAAATAATTTGAGCTACGCAGACGACATGGTGTTGCTGAGCCCATCCATCTGTGGAATGAGAAAGTTGCTTTCTATTTGTGAGGGGTATGCTGAGCAGTATGGGCTAAAGTACAACCCTACGAAAAGTGAAATGCTGGTGTTTAGAGGTAGAAATAAAAGTCCATCATATATCCCTCCGGTAACGCTGTGCGGTTCACTTTTACAGAGAGTAACCCAGTTTAAATATCTGGGCCACATTGTTACCGAAGACCTGAAAGACAACTTAGATATGGAAAGGGAGCGCAGGGCATTGGCTGTGCGGGGAAATATGGTAGCTCGAAGGTTTGCTGGTTGCTCAGTACCAGTAAAAATTACTCTGTTCAAGGCTTACTGCCAAACATTTTACACTAGCAGCCTTTGGGCTAATCATACCCAAAAGGCAAATAATGCCCTGCGAGTACAATACAACAATACCTTCAGGGTGCTGTTGAGGCTTCCACCCTATTGTAGTGCGTCAGGTATGTTCGCCGATGCGCATACACACGACTATTTCGCAATAATGCGTAAGAAGGTGGCGTCGATGACGCGCAGAGTGGGGGAAAGCACCAACAGTATCCTGAGAGTGTTTGCTGAAAGGCTGGATGGGCCTACCATGGATAGGTTTATCGAGCTTCATGTATTACATGGGGCTCGATGAAACTATCTGTGTTTCGATATGTTTTCCAAGTGTTTACTAACGTAGTTTATAAGATAATTTATATACTAACACAATGTGGGCCTATGTAGTCTGTGAATAAAAGATTTTTATTTTTTATTTTTATTTTATTTTTTTTTTATTTAAAAGTCTTCGCAGTAGCAAGTTCTGTTCACATGTCAAAGGAAAGCTTATATTCTTATTCCAGGATTACCCGTGAAGAGGGTTTCGTACGTGACGAGAAATATTGTATTGTCATTCGCAATATGTATATATTGCGTATGACAATACAATATTTAATGTATATCAATGTATATGTGATGTACATCACATATACATTACGTATAGGATTGCGGTTCTGAGAAGTCTTGTTTTAATGCCAGCTTTAATTCCATCTGCCGCCACAAATCGCAGCACGGCGGATAGAGCTCCGGATGTCATGGCGGTATGGAAACAACCACACTGTTAAAAGCTACCCAGTGCTGGGCACATCACTATCGTGGCGATAAGGCCTCTCTTTGAGAAGTGGCTATAAAGACGCCACAGCGTTCTTACTTTCCGCAAGAAAAATTAAAAATAGTCTATACCTACCGGACACGGTTGTTTTGGAAGGTTTCTCTGTCAGATTCAGTAGGAAGAAACACCTGGGTATCACCATTGTGTGGATCGCCCGGAGGACACGATGGAGCATAGGGTGAAGGTGTGTGCCACTTGGGAGGGGATCTCTCTTGTCCGGGCCTGGTTCAGGCCATGGTAAGGAGTGAGAGGGAACGCGACTCGCTTAACTCAAGAAGGAGGTCAAAACCGTATGGTGGAGACAAAACTCACACCCCGACCCGACGACCCGACACGGTGTCGCAAGTCGAGGATAATTTCCGGCTATCGAAGGTGCGAGCTTGCGGACGGCAAGCAATGGGATGCTCGCCGTCCAGCCGACCGGTAAGGACCAAGCTCGGGTCGACGGCGAATTGTGTTCTACGTGCGCCTCAAAGATATGTCAGCGGGACCAGTTAGGGCCGATGCCCGCCAGGGCTATGGATTGTTAGAAGGAGCTACCACAGCCCTCGTGAAAAGGGGAACATTGTAAATTTAGCCGATAAAAGTCAAGGAAGATCAAGGACACAAGCACGCACAAGGACAAGGAGTAGGGGTACAAGGAGTATGATCCGTTGACCCAGAATCCTGAAATTTGGCATTAAGCAAGGTCTTGTAGCACAGATATAGGAATGAATCTGAAAACAGTTTTGTTGTTACGTCACAAAAAAAATCTTTTGCGATTCGGAAAAATCTTTGAGACTCCATTCGGGAACTAAACTATTTACATAGATAAATTTGTACGGAACCCTCAGTGCGTGAGTCCGACTCGCACTTGCTCAGTTTTTTTTTATATGGGAAATCATCAAATGACGTCTGTCGCTCTGGATGGAGCGAGAGGGACCCTTTACGTTCCTGAACCGTGGTGATTCTTTCGAACAATTCTGCAGATGTAAATATGCACGGGATATCTTTTAAATCTCTCCTACGCATGTAAATAATTTCGTCCTCACTTATATTATCGAATCGATCATATAATTTATTACAAGTAAAGGTAAGCCACTTAAAAGTGTTATCGTATTAAGGTATGCAAAACACAAATTATAGTATTATCATACAAATTATAGTAATATCAATATTTTTAAAACGATAAATAATCAAATAACATGTACGAACAGTTGAAAAGTTCGGGTGCACGTAATGTAATCACCCTGTATTGTTCAAAGCGAACGTGTTGTTCTGTGCCTGATACAGGGAGTTGTGAAAACGGCACTGCACTCAATTTTGCGGTCATCGGTCGAAAACTAGCGACCGGTGATATTACTGTTCATTTGCTATTGGACGGGAACGATAGTGAATTTTGAAGTGAACGAGAGAACAACTGAACTAATATTCTTCGTTGAGAAGTAAACGATGCTTAGTATTGTAAAGACTTTTTAATCAGGACCCCTTTAGGTGGTTTCAATTTTAGGGTACATTATATGATAATAAAAAACCGGGCAAGTGCGAGTCGGACTCGCGCACTGAGGTTTGCGTACAAACTTACCTATGAAAACAGTTAAATTCACGAATTGAGTTCCGAAGATTTTTTCGACTCGGAAAATAGTTTTTTTTTGTGACGTAACTACAAGTTTACAGTTTTCAGATGTTTTCCTACAGGAAAGTATCCTATGAATTTTCGAAATACACCTTTTTTGCGACATAAACGGTCGTATCTTTTTTTTTCTTTAACTCAGAAGTATGAATTTTACAGTTTCAAGGGACCGCAGATTTGAATATATGGTGTTTCAACTCGATACCTCTACGGGTTCCCGAGATAAAGGGTCTTGACAGACAGAGAAACAGACGGACAACAGAGTGATCCTATAAGGGTTGCGTTTTTTTCTTTTGAGGTACGGAACCCAAAAAATGAAATGAACGCTAACTCAAGTTCCAAAATTAAACAATATCGTTAGAGGAGATTTAAAAAGGCTGTCAGGTAGAAATGCAAGAGGCATTTTTGATAATAATGTAAAAGAGGGAATTTATGGGAATAAATTCTACATCCATCATACAAACGCGTTTAAGTCCGTTTTTAGGGTTCCTTACCCAGAGGGTAAAACGGAACCCTATTACTAAGACTCCGCTGTCCGTCTGTCTGTCTGTCCGTATATCAACAGGCTGTATCTCATGAACCGTGATAGCTAGACAGTTGAAATTTTCACAGATAATGTATTTCTGTTGCCGCTATAACAACAAATACTAAAAGTAAAATAATATAAATATTTAAGTGGGGCTCCCATATAACAAACGTGATTTTTTTGCCGTTTTTTGCTGCGGATGGTACGTCACTCACTGGACGCCTGAGGGAAGGCATTATCGTCGAGGTCGACCGCGACAAATATGATGTGACGATCTGTTTGCGAGGCAAACTTGGCCAGAGTTCGCCTAAGACGGAAAGGTTTGGAAGGAGAAGGGAGAGGCATTTGTCTAGCAGTGGGACACAATGTAGGGTAAAGAAATAAAGAAAAACAGTTCAGTAGATCAACTGCAAATATTTTAAAAAAATTCCACGAAGAGATCGGCGAACATTGGCAGTGGTCGTCGTATTAAACAAGAGAGGTCGAGGGCAAAGGTAGCGTTTTAAATGCAAAGGCCAGACTACCTTGTGCGAGTTAGGTCTTACGTTAACGCGGTCGACACTTTTATGGCGTTTGGCGCTCCAATTAACCTGGTCCAAATTATTAACGTCATAAGCGTGTCGACCGCGTTAACGTAATAACAACTAGCACTCGCGCACGGACTCAGAACAACGTCATAAATGTGTCGACCGCGTGAACGTAATAACAACTAGCACTCGCGCACGGACTCAGAGTAACGTCATAAACGTGTCGACCGAGTTAACGTAATAATAAATAGCACTCGCGCACGGACTCAGAGCACGTCATAAACGTGTCGACCGCGTTAACGTAATAACAACTAGCACTCGCGCACAGACTCAGAGCAACGTCATAAACGTGTCGACCGCGTTAACGTAATAACTACTAGCACTCGCGCACGGACTCAGAGTAACGTCATAAACGTGTCGACCGAGTTAACGTAATAATAAATAGCACTCGCGCACGGACTCAGAGCAACGTCATAAGCGTGTTGACCGCGTTAACGTAATAACAATTAGCACTCGCGCATGGACTCAGAGCAATGTCATAAACGTGTCGACCGCGTTAACGTAATAACTACTAGCACTCGCGCACGGACTCAGAGTAACGTCATAAACGTGTCGACCGAGTTAACGTAATAATAAATAGCACTCGCGCACGGACTCAGAGCAACGTCATAAACGTGTTGACCAGGTTAACGTAATAACAATTAGCACTCGCGCATGGACTCAGAGCAATGTCATAAACGTGTCGACCGCGTTAACGTAATAACAACTAGCACTCACACACGGACTCAGACCAACGTCATAAACGTGTCGACCAGCGCACGGACAGCTTAGTCGGTAAGGTAGTATAATTTGAGCTGATGCCTACGCAAAAATAACGTTTTCTTTGAGAAGTAGACATTTTGAGTATCATACCAATTAGAGTTTGCGTGATTGTTAATAAGTACTTTTGGCTAAATCGGTCTTTGACCGAAACTACGTTTGTAAAGACTCGGGTTTTATTTGATTCTGAATAAACTTTTCAAGATGTTAGAGGTAAGTCAAGGGGCGTAGAACTGCGTAGGTTTCTTTGACTGGATACTCTTAACTGTTCCGAGATGATGTTTTTGAATGGTGGGAGATATTTCTACAGGATAAGAAATTTCTTATTTTAATTCTTATTTAGACGCCCACTAGCTCGCTTGTAGAAGAAATTAGGATAACAGTTCTGTTTATAGAGCGATTAGAAAATTTTACTACCTAAACAATTTTATTTACCAATTTGCTTTTACCCGCGACTTCGTTTGCGTGGAGTTTACGAACATTGTTCTCCTTTTTTGGGGCAATCGTGTAAAAAAATGTTTGCTTAGTTCGCAGATTTAGTCCGTAGTTTGAAATCACGTTCCGGCGGAAAATGAAAAGTTACTTCTTGTAACATAAGCTATTCGTCAATGAAAATTCAATCAAAATAGGCCCGGATTCAATAGACAGATAGACAGACAAAGAGATAAAAAAAAAACTAGCTTTTGCCCGCGACTTTGTCCGCGTTTTATTAGGTTTTTAAGCTATTGCATAGCTTCTATCGCGGGCCTTGAGCGCGGGGACCGAATCCAGAAATTCCGTAACGAAAAATATACCTCACGCTCCCCACTCCGACGGGCACGGAGGTGTGGCTTGGAGGCCGACAGAGACCGAACTCCTATTTTAGAAAAGTCGTTAACGACCTGTGTGGCGCATTGGTACAGCGTTCTACCTATGTTATCATCGTGCCTCGAGTTCAAATCTCGGTTACACAAAATAGTCTTTTTGTATTATAATAGATTATAGTAATGTTCTATGATAACAACTGAACATACTTGTAGCAATTTATGAAGTAAACAAGAAAGAAAAAAAATTGTTTTCTTATCGGTCACCACGCTCAAAAAGTGTAACTTGAATTAATATCAAAGAAAAAGAAATACTGCATAAATAAAATAAATAAATAATTATAATTGCATAAGTTGATACAAAATGCTATGCAATAGTTTTACCGCGGCAGTCCCCGAGTGCCACACTTATTTTTTTTTTTTATTGTTTCTGTTTTATTATATTCAAGAGCTTTTGTCAGCAACTTCTTTCGCGTAGAAGTTGTAAATATGTGTAAAGTATAAGTAAATTATAAGGCCGTTTTAGATGCATCACGCTGTTATAAGTAAGAGTTGACGTTGGATGAAAGTACTGGGTATTAGTTATAATAGTATGAGTATGTAGGGACTAAGAAGTAGTACCGTAAAATGGGGTGAATAGAAACGCAGGGGTGAATAGAAAAAACTTTGGTTTGATTTTTCACTTTGATACTATATTATCGGCTTCTAACAAAGCATCGACTTTTTAGAATAACAATTCATTAATATATTGATAAGGTTAAATGTTGCAAAAAATATTAAAATATCGTGAAAATAATACCCTTATAAGTTTTGTTTCTATTCGCCCTAAGTTTCTATTCACCCACAGTTAACATTTTAAAGTACTTCTACGTACACTATATTTTTAGTTTTGTTTTCTTCCGGTAGAAGTACATATTGATTTTGTCCAAAATCAGATCTCGATAGAGCAACATAAAGTTACCGGTACGAAAAAAATAGGTACTCTTAGCGTAAATCGATTCTTACGTGCTTTTTTTTAGTAGGTGGGAAAATCATTTAATGACATCTCTCGCTCTTGGGTGGAGCGAGAGATAGTGTCAGACTTTTACTGACTAAAAACCCACTCCTGTTCCTTCGTTGCCTTCATACCAGGTTTTGACCCTGCTGGGCCCGTACGGTTGCTGACATCTCCTTGAGGCGCGCGTGGAACAGTACGCGCCGTCGACGACTTGGGCTCGGTCCGGACTGTTACCGGACGGTCGGACGGCGAGCTACCCATTGTTCGCCGTCCGCAAGTCCGTGCCTACGGTGGCCAGAAATCAGGATCGGGATCCCGGCGGACGTGCTTAAATGATATACCCTTGGGCTTTACTAATTGTAACCCCGAAAGATACCTGCACCAGAAGTTGAATTCTTTTAAAAATTAAATCCTTTTGTATCAGGATGCGAGGTATCAGCACCGTTTGTCCTACTGTTGGACCAGTCAAAACTGTGGCACAGACATGTTACAGCGAAGGAATTTAACTTGGAATCTGGATCCGTCACAACCAAATTTATGGTTTAAGGTTTCGTAGTAAAATAATTGGTGTACCGTATTTAATTTGAGCGAATGTGGGGCAAGGCCACTCGGAATTAGAGAATTCAGGAATTCTTGAGGGTAATGTATCGCAACCTCTTGATCCATTACATTATCAATGGAAATGTAGATTTTGTCAAGACTACTATTTCTAACCGCCAATATTGCCCTTTAACACATCCACTGGTAGTCTTAATTTTCTATTTAGACTACATCTGGGCAGACTTTGGAGATTAGGTCAATTCACACTTAAACCAATCACGATCAATTTCGATTTTGTTTTCACAATACTCAGACCAATAAATCTGAGTCACAATAAGGTACTTTCCCATCTCCTATCAAAAGTTACTTTGAAGGACAATTTGTACTACCTCCGCTCAAATGTGTACTCATATTAATAAGGGATTATTAAGGGGTTATTATTATTTTTAAGGGGGTGGACGAATTTCCAGGTAGTTCTTGAGATTACCGCGTTCAACCAAACAAACAAACAAACTCTTCAGCTTTACAATATTAGTTAGATATATAGTGCCAAGAGTTCACATTCAATGGGCGTTGGGTACGTTTTGTGCCATTAGAAGCTATTCAATCAAATAATAATCCAGCCTGGGTACATCAGCTGTACCACTTTTTATTATATGTAAAAGTTTGTATACAATAAAGAATCTAAGAATCCAGTTACAAAACCCTTACTGCGGGGTTACCATGACGTTCAAAGTAAGATTGTTTCATTCTTATTTCAGTGTGGGTAAGAGAAAGAGCTATACAGGTTGTCTAGCGCCATCTCTTACTCACAATGGAAATAAGAATGAAACAATCTTACTTTAAACGTTATGGTACAGGTCTTGGTAATGTTTTTGTCACGTCTTGTGGTCACGTGCATGGTAATCATAACTAGTGGGGTGTATGTATGGCCATTTATACATCTGTGGCCTTAGGGCTGATTCAGACCGTGGTATGGTAGCGGGCGGCAGTGATGCGAAGAGGCCGGCGGAGCCTACCGCGGTCGTACGCTGTCGAGCTGGTAGGACCGCTGGCAAGAAGCGCATGTCCGCTTGACTGCTCGCGGTGCCGTGGGCAGCCGCGCGCCCTTTTTAAGCCTTTCAAGCGATAGCATAAGCATTATAATCAGCCTTATAATGTTCCCACTGCTGGGACTCAGGCCTCTTCTCTAGGAGAGGGAATGGGCCTTAATCCACATGCGGGCCCAGTGCGGGTTGGTGAAGTCACATGTCTTCGAATATTTTGGTACTAGAACATACCGGTGTCCTCACGATGTTTTCCTTCACCGTTTTGAGAGCAGTGATGATGAAATTAATTACACAAAGTAATGCGCCTGGCTGAGTTTGAACCCGCGACCTACTACTTGAAAGTCAGAGCCGTTACCACAGAGCCACAACTGCTCAAGCGATACTGGTCTTTTAAAAGTGTAGATAAAGTTTAAAATAATTATTTCACTCAAAAAGTGCTCGCCGCGTCGCCGTTGGCCGCTGCCATTATTTCAGTATAAATCGGATGAAAGTATACGCTGATACTAAACTGTATGTGGGCCATCTAGTGGCAATAACGAAAAACCTTTTTTTCCCATACTGTTGACAGCGAACTTTAACGTTAACGCGTTCGGTTACGTTATAATTATACTACTATTATTATTTATTATTTTATTATTACTTTATTAATAATTAATAAATAATCAAGTTAACGTATGCCGCTTATGAAAAATCGTACCTTTAGAAAAAAAGAGATATATATTCTCATCGTTCAGTTTCCCTAATTTCATTATATTTTACACGTTACACGTTACACAAATTAGGTACGATCCTGTAACCAGGATCGTACCTAATTTGTGTAAATGGCATTCTGTAATAATAAATGAATCATGAAGTAATTACTTCAGAAAAATATCGACCTTTCATTGAATAAATTCACACTCTACTAACTAGCAATATGTATTTGTAAGATACTGTCAATTTTGATATCCTCAGATTAATTTACCCGTGCGAAAAAAGTCTAACATATTGCGAAAGTGTGGGACGTAGGTTGTATGTCGATTTTTTTTTCGACAATGTTTCACTGATTAGTTACATTCCTATATTTTATGAGATTTTACAGGTATAAGATGCATAAAAAGCGACACAAAAAAAACGTGAAAACGTTTTTTTGTATTCTATTTTTAATCACCGGCAGGTAGTCCCGAAAGGGCCTTGTATCAAAGATTATCGAAGGTTTTTTTTTAATTTTTCACAAAGCAGTACAAGATTCAAGTTTAGCATTTATTTCAAACTAGCTTCTGCCCGCGACTTCGTCCGCATAGAAGTCATTTTTTTATATATATATATTTTTTCTATTTGGTTTTTTGATTGTTTTTTTTTTATTATACTTAATAGCTCTTGTCTGCGACTTCTTTCGCGTAGAAATTGGAAATATTTGTAAAGTGCAAGTGGAGGCTGTTTAATATACATCACGCTATTACCATTTATTTACCCTACTAGACCAGTCAAAACTGTGGCACTGATCACGTTATTGCGAAGAAATTTAACTCCGAGTCTGGTTACCTTAGTTTTTGGAGTAAAATAATTCGTGTAACCATATTAATTTACGCGAATGTGGGGGAAGGCCACTCGGAGTTAGTGAATTCAGGAATTCTTGAGGGTAATGTACCGCATCTTCTTGATCTATTACATTATCAATGTAAATCTAGTTGATGCTTACCTCTTCGCTACTATTTCTAGCCGCGAATATTGCCCTTTGACACATCCACTGGTAGTCTTTATTTTCTATTTGAACTATATCTGGATAGACTGGAGATTAGATCTTCAACGATGGTAACTTTCTCACGTAAATCACGATCAATTTAAATTTTGTTTTCATTTTCACAATAGGGTCGTCAAAATCCCCATCGCTTATTAAAAGTAACTTTGAAGGAAAACTTGTACCTCCACTCAAATGTTCTCTCAACGCAAGAGCGTTGAGAGAACTAGAGCTGACTGTAGGGAAACTAGAGCTGACATTGTTGAGTCTTCTCAACAATGTCAGCTCTAGTTTCCCTAACTATAACTGGCAATGTGAAATCGCCAGCCAACTTCAAAGTGATTCCATTTCACCCATGGTTTTATTACATCTTCTTATGTATTCAAGGGTCTCTACATGAAATCTATAAATGCACTAGCTGACCTGGCGAACTTCGTACCGCCTACCCTACTCTACCCTACTCTACCCTACTCTACCCTACTCTACCCTACTCTACCCTACTCTACCCTACTCTACCCTACTCTACCCTACTCTACCCTACTCTACCCTACTCTACCCTACTCTACCCTACTCTACCCTACTCTACCCTACTCTACCCTACTCTACCCTACTCTACCCTACTCTACCCTACTCTACCCTACTCTACCCTACTCTACCCTACTCTACCCTACTCTACCCTACTCTACCCTACTCTACCCTACTCTACCCTACTTTACCCTACTCTACCCTACTCTACCCCACTCTACCCTACTCTACCCTACTCTACCCTACGCTATAAACCTCACGGTGCCCGAGACCTATCCAACGAATGCAAAACCGTGGAAATCGGTTCGTGCGTTCTGGAGTTATAGCGTCAGGAAGGAAAAACCGACTTATTTTTATATAGTAGATTCATCCCATATGATTAACTGATATCTTGTAAATTTTTACGGATCGAGCATACGCTATCTTTCTACAAAAAACATAGTCAGAGGTAGTTCAAAAGGTGAGTTTGTCCACCATGTAGAGTCGCAGCGATGCCCGACAGCCGCGACGCGATCACGCGACGGTAATTGTACCGTATTACCTTATTTGGAACGCATTGGCGTTCCAATTATGAATAGGATCGATTGCCATGTCAAATCGAAGAATTATAATGGTGAGCAAAACAAGATTTTTTTAAAATTTAATTTATTTACGAGCTGTGAACGAAAAAAGTTTAATCAGAATCCAGTTCTTCAATTTTGCCATTTCAGAGTTCTTCAATTTTGCCCAATTTCTTGCGATTTGACAGTATGACGTGACGTCACTACATGGCAATCGATCCTATTCTTATATGGAACGCATTATACGTGGCTGTACGTGTGGAACTGATCATTATTTTGGTACGGCGTTATTTTAAAAAATATGATATCTCCTTAGATATTTATCAAAATCAAATGATGTAAAAGATAATTATGTTTAGAATGAAATACTCAAAAGGAATTTTGTACTTATTTGGATAAGGATCAATATTATGTTTACAAAAACTCCTTCGCAAGTAATGCATCATTTTAGGACAAATTTGATTATCATAAAAAAGGTTATAGTGAGCCAATCTTAAAAGATAGACATATTCTGTTGCGGTTTTTTTTTAGAACTTTTAAAGGGGAACAATTTTGAACATCAAAACTCTCGAGACCGATCTTGATAATGTCATGCACATCGGTGGCTAAAAAGACTTTTGAATTCAAATGTTTGATTATTTATTAGGAAAATAGGTTACTACTTCTGTGTTACTACTATCTTAAAATGTTACATGTTTTTATTTAGTCTTGCATCAACCATTGTCATTGTTCAATGTTTTTGCCGCATTCGGTCTACGTTAGTACATAATTTTTGTGTTACTTTAACCGTTTACGCAGCGCCCGCAGCGGTAGCTCTCAAACGGAATAATTTCCCCCCGTTTTCGCAACGTTTTTTGTCGGTACTCCGCTCCTATTAGTCATAGCATGATATTATATAGCCTATAACCTTTTTCGATAAATGAGCTAACCTAAAATGAAAGAATTTTTCAAATAGGATCAGTAGTTCCTGAGATTAGCGCGTTCAACCAAATAAATTCTTCAGCTTTATAATACACTTCTGGACACATCTATTGGCCCACCTTAGAGTTTAGGTTTCGATGGCCCCTACCGAAATATGATTGCTAGATTGAACAAAAACTGTTGATGCAGTTTTAAACCTGATACATTTTACCATCTTTTTCGATCGTATTATTTTAAATTTGAATTCAGAATACCATACGACATGGAGCTACGCCTAACAAGTCGGATATGCGCCTTGTTAAAGGCAATTGATTATTGAATAAAAAACATGTTTTATCAAATAAAGGTTTAATTTAATAACGCGTGTTGCCTCCATGGGCATCTACCACAGCTCTCATACGATTAGGCATAGAGTTTATCACCCGCTCTATGAAATTTTGAGGGATCATCTCCCATTCCTCTTCTATGGCAGTTTTCAACTCCTGCATCGTCTGGGCAACTGGCTGACGAGCCCTAACACGTCTTTTTAGCTCGTCCCACATGTGCTCAATGGGGTTCATGTCTGGGCTTCTGGCTGGCCAGTCCATAACTGTGATGTTCACATCCCGAAGATATTCCCTGACGATGCCGGCCGCATGGGCTCTTGCATTATCATGCATAGAAAGGAAATTTGGACCCACATAGTCCGCGTATGGTATCACGTGAGGTTCTAAGCACTCACGAATGTACCTTTCAGCATTTAATGTTGGCAGCCGTGGTCCTGTAACAACCTCAAGTTGAGTTTTGCCGCTCGCGGATATACCGCCCCAGACATTCCATGAGCCACCGCCATAAGCAACCCTCTCTTCAAAGCAGCATTGTGCGAAACGCTCTCCCTTACGTCGGTAGACCTTCTTCCTTCCATCATTGCCATGTAACACAATTTTAGACTCATCAGAAAAGAGTACACGGCTCCAATCTTGCTGTGTCCAATTTAAATGACTGCGTGTGAAATGAAGGCGCGCTGTTTGGTGGGCTCGCGTTAGTTTGGGCCCATTAGCTGGCTTGTGTGGTACCATATCGCGTTCTTTTAACCTTCTCCGAACAGTTCGAGCGCTCACAGTTACTCCGTGGAAGTCGCGAAGTTGGTTTTGTATCTCAATGGAGGTAAGGTGACGATTTCTCAAGTTGGTCGTCACGATGAATCGATCCTGCCTTTCAGTTGTGACCCGAGATCGTGGCCTTCCTTGGCGACGAACAAAGCCGCCAGTCTCTAGGTACCTCCGATAAACATTTCGGACCGCAGATCGACTTAAATTAAGTTGAGCACTCAAGTTTCTTTGGCTGTGTCCGGCCTGAATAAGTACCACAGCTTGGGCGGCGACTTCAGGTGAAGTATCCATAGATTATTGATAGAACCTCACCTTAATGTTAAGAATAAGTAATGTTTGTTGCAAAACCAAAGATATCAATCACTTTTTCAAGAATTAAATCCAAGTAAACCAATAAAACCAAGTTTTCTTAGTATTCGATTGTTTGATATCAACAAACAGGCTCCAAATTGTCTTTTGTTTCTTTAAATTCTGTGTTCGAAATTCAAAAAAAGACTATTGAATGAAATTGTGAATGTGCCAGGTTCAAAACTGCATAAAAACTTTTTGCTCGACCTAATATAAAATTTTAGCTAGGACCAAACGAAACTGAAAATACAAGGTGGGCCAATAGATGTGTCCAGAAGTGTATTATATAGTATAGATAAACCATTTACAGGCACTTTTGAATTCTCAAGAAGTCAGTCAGAAAAATCATGCCAATTGCGTAGATCTCTATGAAGAAGAATATGCAAGAAATTCTAAATATAAAAATTAAAATAAGGCACTGGCAGCTAAGAGATGACGAGTCTCATCTGGCAGTGCCGATTCACGGACATGACTCTACCAGCACCACTCAGATTAACCAATTTGAAGGGATCCGAAAAGGGTACAGCACTGGTAGCACAGAAACACTGAGACGGAGTCGCGATAGGCCACGACAGAGATAACCAGACTAACTGGATACGTTACGTCCGTACAGACTAAAAAAACGCATGGTTCGCGAAAGATGGAAAAAGTGATTTTGTCATAATTTATGACCTGACTCGAAAATGGGATCACTCTGGGCTAAGGCTAGTTTTGATTGAAAATGTTAATTTACTGCGAACCATTACTTTCAGTGCGCCCCGACACGAAAAGATTAGGTTAGAAGGGGTATATAATAAAGCAATTGTTTTTCCCTTCCTGTTAGGTTAGGTTCGGTTAGAAATGTTAATTTACTGCGAACCATTACTTTCAGTACGCCCCGACACGGAAAGATTAGGTTAGAAGGGGTATAAAGCAATTGTTTTTCCCTTCCTGTTAGGTTAGGTTAGGTAAACCATGACGACTGATGACATAATTATGATGATGTTTACGAACTATAAAATAGAAAAAAATTTAAGGGATCACTTGTTACAAATTTTTGCACACGTTGGCGTCCGAGGCTCTCGTCACATGGATACAGTGGATCCCGTGGCCCCTGATCACTGGTGTAACGCTTGTTATACAATATGTTTGCAGATAGTGTTTGTGGCTAACAGACGATGAAACGGAATGGAACTTCCAATTACGATGAGCCTTTAATATTCATACCTGAACATCCTATTTCATGAGAAATGAAGGCAGTAAAATATGAAGAAAAAGTGGCACTTAATCAGCTATACTGTCACAGGCATATCACGTGGATGGTGAAAACCAGAGCCGTCAATCAATGGTTGAATTATCGGCAGCGATGATTCATTGCATAACTTCTTTTGTTTTGGCGCTATTAGTGTACCAAGTTTTCAACTATGAAATATACTGATAGCCCGACACCTTCTTTCGATTATTTTCAATATTCCTAAATTTTTAGCCCTTTCACCGCCACGTCAAAACAACAAAAGCGTGCTCTCAACGTCAAGCTACGATTTCATAGTGTTCGTTTTTGAGATTTTATGCTAATATGGTTCAAATAAATAGTAAGCAGTTCATATAATATAAATTTAGATTGGTTGATTTGACTGGAACAACTTGCCTGTTGCGGCCTTCCCGTCCGATTATAATTTAAGTGTCTTTAAAGCTAGAGTGAATAGGCTTCACCATAAACGATTTCATCACTGCTATCAGGTGACAATTATTATCGCAGACAAGCACTAGTTTATATCAATAAAAAAAAAATAGCATTTAAAACGCGTAGCATCTGTCATGTAGTCATGACGTGGGCGTACTGGTCACCTTTTGCTTTATCATGTCAAACATGGCTCTTTTTTAAGGTGGGAAATCATTTAATGACTTCTCCCACTTTAGGGTGGATCGGGAGGGCGTGTTAGACTTTTACTGACTAAAACCACACCTATGAACGATCCCCGGGGTTTCAGACTACCCGTGGATGTCACACATGGCTATGGCGGTAGACAGTTTAACTTTAACACTATTTTATTTTATTGTACAATCAAGCACGTCAATTTTAATGAGAGATTATAATTGCACCTACTTAAATTTTATGTATAGTCGCCCATACGTCCAGCATAAAGGGGTGCTATGACCATGAACCCTGTGTTCAACTGGATACGTTCGACGTCAACTCATCACACATCCATTGTGGTGTCCACTGACGAACGTGACGTCATCGCCAGTCTAGTCACGTTATCGACATGTTTTGATAGCCATATGGCTATTTCCTTATAGGTTATACTGTTAAATTTGCATTAAGGTCTATTCAGGTCGGCCAATGAAGTATCTATAAAATACTAACTTTTTCTGACGGCTTCCAAGCTTGAAAGTAGAAAATTATCCCAAGGGAATTATTTCAGGTATAAAAAGTATATTCTAAGTGTTATTTCAGTACATGGTCTACCGGTGTTGTACAGGTTTCAGGGCAAATGTTTAGTTATCAGTAGTAGGTATATATTCAATAAGATGCTGCATACTGTATGCTTGTAAATGACTTTTATTGTGTGGTGCAAAGTTCAATGGACTGGCCATGGTTCGAAGCGAAGAGGAGTGACAGACGGTCACCTTCTTCTGCGAAGCAGTAATGCCATCAAAGGAGGAGGCCACATGTGCACGCGCGAGGGATCGGCCCTCTCGCCCCAGCCACCGGGATCCCGATTCCGATTTTCGGCCACCGTAGGCATGGGCTTGCGAACGGCGAACA
Organism: Mythimna impura; assembly: GCA_905147345.3. NCBI lineage: Eukaryota > Metazoa > Arthropoda > Insecta > Lepidoptera > Noctuidae > Mythimna > Mythimna impura. Next base: position 16,276,762 of record LR990353.1, on the reverse strand, counting down.
ATGGGTAGCTTGCCGTCTAACCGTCCGGTAACCGTCCGGACCGAGCCCAAGTCGTCGACGGCGCGTACTGTTTCACGCGTGCCTCAAGGACATGTCAGCAAACCGTAGGGGCCCAGCAGGGTCGAAGCCTAGTGGGGCCAAGGGTCTGCTTCTGAAAAGAAGACTCGGTCCTGGTATGAAAGGCAACGAAGGAACAGGTGTGGGTTTTTAATCAGTAGACGTCTGACACACCCTCCCATCCAAGAGCGGGGGATGTCATTAGATGGTTTCCCACCTACAAAAAAAAGGTCAATGGAGTTTCTGGCATTTTCCTTTCATCCAAATTCGTCCAGCTGCTTTTTATCCCGGGAGTATGCTCCCTCTTGTCCCGGGAGTATGCTCCTTCTTGGGTTAATTTGCCGCCTTCACACGGACGAAGCCGCTGGCTGCAGCTAGTAGTTGTATTGTTTTGGTGAAAAGTTATTTAATATTGGCATTACTTGAATTCTAGATTTACACACGAGTAGGTAAAAGTTGCCATAACTAGCTAGTATTAAAAGTAGTGTTGTTAGGGCGAGTGTGAGTACCAATACAAATTAATTCTGATTTAATAGTACAAAAACAAACTAAAACTGTAAACATATTTTATTTATAGAAAAGAAAACAAAATAAAGAAAAATACGTTTCATGAAAACAGACCCCACCCCACCCCAACCAAGAAAATCACCCAATTGTGGGTTAAACTCGCCTGTGTGAATAAGCTGTTCTATTTTTCATTCATTGTTTAATTTGTGTACAGTAAAGAATATAAAAAGTAAATATCACTTCAATTGTCGCGAGTCGTGAAATAAAATAAATACAGACCTACCTAAGCGAAACAAAAAAAAAAAACAACAGAACCGACCGAAATTATTATTTATTTTAATTGAAGTACCACCGAACCATCTTTCACTCTCCATAACTTTGAAATGGTTAAACCAAACACTTGGGCATATTTTCAAGCATTCGGTTGTTCATTCCCACTTTCACCCATCATAACTTGTAAATGGCTGAACCGATTTTGGTCAAACATTGTTAGAAAACCAAAAAAAAAATCGCATCCAAATCGCTTCACCCGTCTAAGAGCTAAGGTGTCACAGACAAACACGCAGACAGACAGACAGACACACACACACAACGGTCAAACTATTCTTCTTCTCAGTCGTACGCTCCTGGCGGAGTGGTCGTGGTTATGGATCGACTGGTAGGTTGGTTGCGGCTTTTGTGAGGCTTCTCCATCTCTCTCTATTCGTGGCGCTGCGTATACATTCAATGAGGGAACACTTCGAAGATGATTTAATAAGGTCTGTCCGTCTGGTGGGTGATCATTTCTTTTTTTAAGTTGCCCAACACTGAGAATGATTCATGTACCGTGACAAACATTGCTAGAAAACAAAAAAAAAAAAATCGCTTCCAAATCGGTTCACCCGTCTAAGAGCTAAGGTGTCACAGACAAACACGCTGATAGACAGACAGGCACACACACACAACGGTCAAACTTATTCTTCTTCTCAGTCGTAAAGTTCTGACGGAGTGGTCGTGGTTATGGATCGTCTGGTAGGATGGTTGCGGCTTTTGTGAGACTTCTCCATCTCTTCGAAGATGATTTAATGAGGTCTGTCCGTCTGGTGGGTGATCATTTTTTTTTAATCTTTTTAATCTTTGTCCCACACTGGGAATGATTCCTGTACCGTGGGTTTTTCACAAACATGTAAATTCACATGCACAAGACACCCAGACCCGGAACACTAAACATCTGTAGGTCATACAAATATTTGTTTCATGCGGGAATCGAACCCGCGTCAAGCAACGCAGCAGTCAATCGCTCAACCACTGAGCCAACTGTGCCAAAATCGTCAATTCTCAACTCTTCCCTGTACCACTAAATGTTCCAAGGAGCTTTCATTATAGATGACATGTCCAAACATCTTAAAGATTTGCACTTGCATAATCGATGGAAGTCTTTTTTTGATCCGAAGCTCTTTCAGAATAGAAGCCTCAGCGCGGTGAGTAGTCCATTTTATTCTCAGTAAGAGAGTTAAACTTTACCCCACTTTTTGCGTGGGGATTTAAATTAGGTTACCGATATATAGATTAGTTATCCAACTGCCTCACTATCTCATTGACCTACAAAAGTTAAATAGAAACAAAACTCAAAAGAAAACACGATATTTACAATATTTCCTTTCTTATTGAATATTATATTGAGCCTAAATAGCCCTTTATTTAACAACAAAGCACCTTTACCCTTGAGCTTTGATCGTTCGTAATAAGCAGTCACTGCAAGGCTTCTTATTCAATTCAGAATCGTTATTAAAATAACTTTTTGGGATAGAAAAGGGGCTGAAGAAAGAAGCTTTATATGGATACGACATTCTTGATACTTTTTCTGAAAAGATCCGTGAAGTGGGCGTGATAAAAGATTCCTTCAACTTGATTCCACCTCGAATTATAACCATAAAAAAAAAAACTACGGTCATCACATATCCGTCTACTTCATTGCCCCACTTACCGTACTGACTACATTTACTATTCTTTTCAAGTTCAAGCTATTTCTCTTTGGAATGCACTTCCCCCGGAAATCAGAATGGCAACCAACCGATTGACTTTCAAAGTGAAGGTTTGCGAGTACATCCGTAAGAAATTGGCAGCAGTATCGTCACAGCCAGCGCTAATTTGTTTTCTTATTATTTGTCTGCACCAATTGTTTCACAAGTGTTTCTTTATCGTCGTTCGTTTATTTTTCGTGTATTCTCTTTTTTTCCTTCTTTCTAGTTTGAGTACATATAGATATATATTATGTATATTGTATTTATAGTATTTAAGTATATATTTGTATAAAATATAATGTGTTATATAAAAAGGTGCTTAATATTGCACCTACCACAATTTGTCTCTGCATCACCCAAAGGTTGACTGGTAGAAAATGCCTTAAGGCATAAAGTCCGCCTCTGTACTTTTGTGTGTATTAAAAATAAATAATTATAAAGACAGGTATAATTTGTTATTTATTAACTTTGATCACATGTTTTTTCGTGGTCATGGCGGCAGAGTAAAGTGGAGGTCTTTCGAAGTGACTTAGAAAATGGGTCTTAAGAACGTCCTTCCCGAGTTACATTTTCATACTACCGCTCTTACATGATTATGACGTTATTACAAATCTTTCTCTAGATATTTTGGAAACATAGCTATCTTATGTTGGCGATCGCTGTGCTGTGTAAGGGTGATGTTACCGGATTGGCATCACAGTCAGCGTCGCCGTTGGAGTGCTGGGTGACGTCACGGGACCGGCATGGTGGCCGCGGTGACGGTGTTGAAGTACTCGTGGTGCGCCACCCCGAACCCAGACGTAAACATCCGATAATCTCAAGTGCCATGGGAATGCTAGCGCGACCAGTGTCCCTCACCAATATAGAGACATTATTCGGGCAGTTTTTAACTAACCTTTGTGTAATACAGTCATTGTGATTTGTGTTAATATAGTCTTGTTAATGACTCAAGTCGTTTTACTATACAGTTAAAGTAGTAGATAAAATCAGAAGTGGCACAAGATACCCACACACAGCTATGGGTACACAAAATAAATCCGACGATAAAACGCATAAAATATAAATTTTCGCGGTTAAAATCTAGCAGCAGCAGCAGCAGTAATACCAGGAGTCAGCTCGCCGGAAAAGGAAACAGGTATCACGTAAGGTTGATAGGTACCTCAAACTGTGAGTAAAAACTTATATTCTTATTTTCCGCTAGTGTGACGATCAGATAGTTAATATATATGTATGTATAGTTGTATCATGATTCCAGATTCCGTATAGTTGATACAATTTGTTGTCCAATAAAAACCATCAAAACAAATACATTTGTACACTAAATTAAATAGCAAAGAAGAAGTATTATACATTTATCTCGTTACGAGTAGGTATATATTTTAAACTATTGTTAAATACAAAATATGGTTTATGTTTGGAATTTTTGGATGAACATATAATGTTGTCTCGATTGTTGTTGGTGATACAAAAAATCAACAATGTAATATGTAAGCACTTCGATAGAAACGTATAACTTTGCTATTTAGCTAGCTTGCTTCCTACAAGGGCAAAATATTAGTAATATATATATATATATAGATAAATAAATAAAATAAAAAAGATAAACGCAAATCAAAAAGTGTGGACACAGGCGATTGCCAGATAAAACTAGTTCGAATCGAATGCGTAGGCCAAACTCAAACTCAGAAACCGATCAATTAAGCGGTGGTTACCAGTTTACCACAAAGAAAGTTATATAACTCAAATATTTGTGATTATTGCGGCAAGAGAGATACGAGTAATTTGAATAAATAAAGTACATAATTCCTGACAAGAATATGCTTAGAACAAATGGGTTTCAAACTTTCAACCTTTTAATGCAAATTTATTTCGATAAAATAATTTATATCGAGATAAGAAATGGGTCCTTGATTCTGTGTTTTGTAGTCAAAATAAATATAAGTACTCGAAAAACATTTTCAAACATCATAATATATTATTTAAATTAAAAAAAAATATATATTCTGGAAAAGATTAAGCAATATAAGTGATATTGCAATATTTCTCAATAAAAAAAAAAATTAAAGATACGATTGATCTTTAAATCGATTATATCTGACTCAGGTTGATTTATATCTTGGTAATAATGGACAACCTGGCAGATGGTGAAATATTGATAGGAATAAACGTGTTGAGGCTGTGTGATCGGCTGATAGCTGTGGTCTGACATAGTGACAATCTGAAGAATCTTCTTCTTTTGTGTCGATCTGACTGAAATCTGGTCCGACCAATATTTAACCACGTGGTTAGCTCTGTCGTTGGCCTTATATGAGCCGCGGAAGGTGTAGGTGGTTGGGAGTGCTGTGCAGGAAAAGAGGTGACGCTTATACTGTGAAGGGGCTCCGCACTGGTCCTGTGTTTGCGATGGGTCAAGTATACCCCATTTACCAGATTATCTCTGCAGTGGTCAACCTGAGCCCACAATTGGTTCAGGGACAACCAGATTGGCCACTGCAGTTCGTGTCCCGGTGGCAGATGTTTAGCCGGAGAGATGAAATTTTGAGGAGCGGGATATCCTTTCCTCCACAATTCGCGTCTTGAAATGTCTAGGCGAATAGATACATTTATATAGAGTTTCGTAACATAATTAATAAAAATATATAGTGTTTATCATCAGATTGAATTCATATTTATATTGCATTATTGATTATTTTTAATAAAATCTGAATTAAAAAAAAATATATTCAAAGAACTACGAAAAAAAAAAACAACGATTACGAAATTATGTTAATAACGTATTTTATTAGAGACCTTTGGGTCTTTTGGCTCTTTTTACGCAGATAGAAAGATACCTACCCAAATCGTGAAATAAGAAGGATGGTGAAATAATGCTGTATTGTTTGTTGTCAAGTGCTAAATAAGATAATAGTTAAATTGATTAGTGATGATTGAAGAGGATCTAATAATTAATAGAAAGATTTCGGGATCATAAATACTGTACCATTTGAGAAGCAAATTATAATTAACAAATATTAATACGAACGCAATCTTTTGACGATAAGATGGCCATGAAAGACGATTCCAATGTCTGAAAGCACCATTAGGTTACTAACAAAAACGATTCGCAAAATATTAGATTTTTACGTTCGAGAATTTATACGTTGTAATGACTGAAACGGTTGAGGAAAGTTTAAATAAATGTAATAGAGCTAAAAAACAAGGAATGCAATTGAATGTAACCAAACATTGGTTCGAAAATGACTTTTATTGATACCTACCAATTAGTCCATACAAAAGGCTATTCTAAATTACCCCGTTCGCAAAATAGTACATCAACACTTACAAACTATCTAAGGAAATGAATATAAAAAGCTGCTTTAGCACAGTGCTGTTACTGATAACTATTTATGGGAATGGTGGTGTATTTGAAGATGCATTTCAGTTTGTCCTTTATTGACCCGAATAAAAGCAGAAATTTAACGTATTTTTAAATTAGAGGTAATTAATGCTGTCGGTAAACTTATGCAAGGCGCCGACGAAAGTGGATAAATCTGACCGTTTAAGGTCTAACACATATAATTAGTAGACAAACTATGGAAGATGAGATGAGTATCTCGCGCTGAAAATGGATTTATTGGGGATTATTGGTCTGATGCAGAAGTTCCTATTATACTTTATAGGGTAATCGTTTATCAACTAGAGCCTGTACCTAATCGTACAATTATTGTTAAAGTTAAATGTTGCTGAAATGTTTATATTTTGAGTAAAATAGATTCCATGCATTTTTATAAAGTTGATCGAACACCTATCAAGTGGTCTATTTTTAGAATCAGGAGAGGCCGACGAAAATAAAGATAGTTTTAACAAATAATATGTTGTCTTTGGCGGCAATTGGTGAAGGAACATTTTGTAGCCCCGGTGGAAGATCGCAATCAAATCGTAATTTCATCAACATTCAGTAAATAAAGGTTTCCATAACGATCAAACAAAACCTCTTGTTGTGTGCAATAGCGACTACCATAAAGAGATAAATTGTCATATATTTATTAAAAACTAAATGAGTTCAAGATCGTTGTTAAATATATTAACAAAAATAACTGTAAGATAACGTATAGCGAAAGGTCCCAAGTCTTGATCTAAAAGCATTCAATTTTAATACAAGAGTCTGATCATAATGACAGAAATGCGTACTAAGTACGGATCATAGAAAATTCATCCTCTAATGTGGTTAGTAGAGGAAAAGTTGGTTGTTATACTTTTACATGTAGTAAAAGTTAGTGGTTGAAGTATCGTTTCTTTTGGAAACTTATCCCGTTGTGCTACTGGGAAAATTATATGGTAAATCCTATCAGGCACATGAGTTATTGTATATTTTAAAAGTAAAGGCGGTCCAAAGGGATGCCAGTTCTTAATAGCAACATGACACTGATTGATGATTGAGAGACAAACCAACTTTAATCATACATGCCCGTGTTGGCGATAGTTTGTTTGGCGATAGTTTGTGGTTTATCTTAGGCTTATGTGCGAGTCAAGATAAAATACTTGAATTAGTTGAATGTCCTGTACCATAAACTAAATATTAAAAAAAAGGCCGAGTGGTAGGTTCAAATGGAAAACTAATTTAGAACGCTCAACTGTGGTGAATTCCCTTTGAGTGCGGTTTGGTCTAGGGCGAACTTGGTACGCTCAACTGAGGTGAATTCCCTTTGAGTGCAAGTGGCTCTAGATACAATTCCCTTTGAGTCCGGTTTGGTCTAGGGCGAACTTGGTACGCTCAACTGAGGTGAATTCCCTTTGAGTGCAAGTGGTCCTAGATGCAAGTCCCTTTGTGTACGGTTTGGTCTAGGGCGAACTTGGTACGCTCAACTGAGGTGAATTCCCTTTGAGTGCAAGTGGTCCTAGATACAATACCGATTTTAGCGCATGTGTAATGGTTCAGGGACGAACTTGGTACGCTTAAGTGTGGCGAGTACCCTCTAAGTGCAAGTGGTCTCTGGATACAACACCGATTTTTGCTCTTGATTTAATTCATTTGAACCTAGCCTCGGGGATACACTGATAGAATAATAAATGATGAAAGGTGATAGTTGAGATTCTAGAACCCCTGATACACAATCAAGGTGTGTGCAGCAGGTAAACTAACAGGTGCAATATTTGTGTTTCAGCATTTTATCTGGACTCGTGGGGTACCTGATGGGACAGGCACCTTGCAGGACGGCCGTGTTGGCGATCGCTGTGCTGTGTAAGGGTGATGTTACCGGATTGGCATCACAGTCAGCGTCGCCGTTGGAGTGCTGGGTGACGTCACGGGACCGGCATGGTGGCCGCGGTGACGGTGTTGAAGTACTCGTGGTGCGCCACCCCGAACCCAGACGTAAACATCCGATAATCTCAAGTGCCATGGGAATGCTAGCGCGACCAGTGTCCCTCACCAATATAGAGACATTATTCGGGCAGTTTTTAACTAACCTTTGTGTAATACAGTCATTGTGATTTGTGTTAATATAGTCTTGTTAATGACTCAAGTCGTTTTACTATACAGTTAAAGTAGTAGATAAAACTTATGGATATTATCTTTATTTTTATTTTTATTTATTTATTTATTTTTTCCAAATTTCTTAGTCTACATTACAGATTTTTATTGCCATACAACGAAATCCTCTCAGGGTTTATCTGTGTGATGGCGAGCCGCTTGCTTATTTAATATGTAGTAGTGATGTAATAATAATTATCTAGTTATACATTAAACTTTTGTGTAAAGAAACGTTTTAATTTATACTTATAACTTTTCGAGCTCGTTTTATATAATGTTTGTAAATCTTCTGGAAGTTCATTAAGAAAGTAAGGCACTAAATATTCTGCAACCCTCATCCCGTACACATTGTTGGCTTTTGGTAGAATGTATTTATTTTTGGGTGTAATAGATCTCAAAAAGTCAGGTCTTGTGTTTTCAGTTAGCAATTCAGGCCTATTGATTTCAGCAAGGGTGAAGAATTTAACTTTATTGAACACATTCATAACATTACAGTATTTAAATAAATCATCGTCGCTGTTTTTAAATTTATTTTTTATGTGTTTAGGTACGATAACTTTTAATATTCTTAGTTGCAGCTTGTAAATATCTGACAAGTATGTATGGTAAGTTCTACCATAGCTGCTGAGCCCGTAGTTGATAACCGAGTCTGCCAAGGCCATATATAACATTCTTAGTGTTTTATAAGGCAACTTGTATTTTAAAACGCTAAGTTTCCCTATAATGGACCTCAGCTTGTTGCACACGTATTCTTTGTGTGGACCCCAGCAGAATCGGCTATCAACCATTAGACCGATATACATGTGTTTATCGACTACTTCCAATAGTGGGCATTTGCAAGTCTTTGGCGCGCTATGCAAGCAAGAATGTTCATGTGCGATAACAGTTGGTATGGTAGAACATTTATTGTGTGATGAATGTATGTGAACAATTTTTGTTTTAGATGAGTTAATTACTAATCCTACGTCATGCGCCCATTTACACAATTGATCGAAGTTAATTTGTAGGGATTTTTGAGCTTCAGAGATGTTTTTATGAGCGATCAAAATACACGTGTCGTCTGCAAACTGGTATACAGAACCCGAATTTATAGTGTTAGTCATGTCATTGACATACAACAAGTACTCTGTCGGTCCAATAATTGATCCCTGGGCTGTTCCTTGTGTGGATGGAATCTTTGTACTAAACTCATTTTCTATTTTAACGGTGGTATATCTGTTTGTGTGATAATTTTTTAATAATTCTAATAGGGGGCCTTGTATTCCATTTCGTGATAACTTGTCATAAAGTATATTACAACGAAGCATATCGAACGCCTTGCTAAAATCTATAAACAGTGCCAAAACATGTTTTTTTTCATTCAGGTGTCTATTAACTTCATCTGTAAATTCTCGTAATAATTGTGTCGTACTTCTATTTTTTTGAAAACCAAATTGTTTTTTGTTGATTAGACTGTGAGTTTGTAAAAAGTTATTCATTTCATCACCAATATAACGTTCTATGATTTTATATATACAAGATAATATAGTGATTGGACGATAGTTATTGACGTCATCACGTGGACCTTTTTTGTGTATTGGACGAATTACCCCTATCTTCAAAAGTTCGGGATATATATATACCAGTCTGCAGGCAACAATTAATTAAATGTGTAATAACTGGGACCAATTTATCCGAAATGTATTTGATATCCTTAGCTCTTATCCCATCGTATCCCGGGCTTTTTCTATCGTTCATTTGGTTGATAATTCGTTCAACTATTTCTTCCCGCGCTGGTTTGACTCTTATCGATCTATCAGGGATGATCTCGTATGTCCCTTTGTCTAAAAGAGGTACATCGCAGGAATTACTTAAGTTCTTAATATTATCATTAAATTCGGTCATGAAGGTGTTGGCTAATGTTAATGGATTCGTTCGAAAAGTTATCAGTAATAAGTGTTCAATACATTGCATAACTTTGCCGGTTAGACTATTCACAATGCTCCAAATCTTTTTGCTGTTTTTAAAATTTTGAGAAACTTCCATCATAATATGTTTATTTTTTATGTATTGTGTGTATTTATTAGTTTTATTTCTATATTTATTATATAACAATCTTTTTTGTGGGTTATTTTCATCTTTGAGCCAAATATTATATAATAAATCACGTTTCATACACATCTTTTTAAGTCTTACATTGGCCCAAGTACATGTGTTACGTTTACTGAAACTGCTTTTACGAACTGTAAATTTACATTTATTATATATATTATTAAATTTAGTATGGATGAACCTAACAATTTCATTTGGACAACTTTATTGTAGGGGTATACCCCAGTCGATGTTATTCAATTCATTGTGCACTCTGCGACTATCTATCTTTGTTATTAATTGATTATCTATGTTTCTATTAAAATAAAATCATTTTGTGTAAGACTAATCAATGAACAATGTACTCATACATAAAAAAAAAATAAAAGAAAATTTAGATAAGAGACCTTGAGATTTTATTCTAAAAACTTTTCAGTTTTAAAAGAAAACAAGTTTTCTGAAATATTCGAGTGAATGACAGAATTACCGAATGGAAAGGTACATTGTATCCTCATATCAATATACTATACGCAATATGGGCAGAATAACTAGGCCAAAAATAAACTGCGAAGAGAATTGATTTGAGTGAAACCCATAAAGGCTTTGGTTTTCGTCTAAGTACTTGAAACAAGGTTAAAATGAACAAAGCTTTTCCCCGAAATATTGCAGACACTCAAACTACAATTTAATTCAAGAAACTGAAATTTTCACTCTGTTGCACTTAAGAGAGTGACGTAGAGAGTTCTATATAGGTACTGTAGGAACAACTCCTAGATAATAATACTATATGAATACAAAGTCTTCCTAAAGGGGGATGGAAATTAGAATCTGGTCTTGGTGGAAATTGCTGGTTGTAAGAACTGCAACATCATGATAGTCATCATTTCAGCCAAAAGACGACGACTGTTCGGTTCACCTTGTGGGAGGCCTTCCAACGCTGCGTCTTCCGGTACGTGGTTGCCACCCCAGAACCTTTCGTCCCCGTCGACCATCTGTTCTGTGTACTGTGCGCCCTGCTCATTGCCTTAACCTTGGTTCTCCTGCGGATATCTTCATTTCTGATGTGATCACGCAAGGAAACTCCGAGCATAGCCCTTTCCATTGCCCTTTGGGCGACTTTAAGTCTTCTTATGAGGCCCATTGTAAGCGACCACGTTTCGGAGCCATTTGTCATCACTGGCAACGCGCAATTATGTATTTATTCGGTATTAAAACTTTGTAGAATAGTAACAAGAAATCCTAGGAATAGTTACAAAGGTGTGGTATGTTACATGCGTGTACCAGGACAAACCAGTATCACAGGCGGCAGAATGTCTTACACTGCGGTATTTGAAAGACAATATATATTTTTTAACATTTAACATTTGAAGTCTTGAAACAGTGACAAAAATAATTATTTAGTAACATCCATCTGAAAAGTAAAAGAATATCTTAATTTAAAGTTGTATAAGTGATCGGAAAATTGCAGACTCCGTATGATTATAATAAATCTTTATTAAATTATAATTTCTCGATATATTCTGAAAAAAAAAAATCGTTTTGTATAAGTACGATAAAATAAATCACATCCGAATTCATTAGTTTCCAACATAACCGTGTCTCATTTAGAAAAAAAATAGTTTAGAATTTCTCGCGATATTTTAAAATCTTACGGCGTTTGCAATTTTCCGGTAACATATTATATTTCCAAGTTGGCCACATTACGTCGGGGTGAAACTCCGCTGCCGCGACAAGTCGCGGCATGGCGGACAGAGCTCCGACGGGGTCTTATGGCGGAATGGCGACAGCGACTATCGCAACCCAGTGCTGGGCACGCCATAATTATGGCGATAAGTCCCCTCTTTGAGGAGTGGCTGGAAAGGCAACACGGCGTCCTTACCTTCCGCATGACGCAGGTCCTCACCGGACATGGTAAGTTCGGGAGGTTCCTGCACCGGATTCGTGCGGAAGAAACGCCCGGGTGTCACCATTGTGTGGACCGCCCGGAGGACACGGTGGAGCACACGTTGGAGGTGTGCCCCGCTTGGGTAGAGCAACGCCGTGTACTCGTGGGGGCGATCGGCGGCGGCGATCTCTCGCGCCGGGCTTTGGTACAGGCCATGGTCCGGAGCGAGGAGGAGTGGCAGGCGGTTGCCTCCTTCTGCGAAGCAGTAATGCTAGCAAAGGAGGCGGCCGATCGCGTGAGGCAACGGTCCTCACGCCCCAATCGCCGCCGGGATTCCGATCCCGATTTCCGGCCATCGTAGGCGCAGGCTTGCGGACGACGAGCAATGGGTGGCTCGCCGTCCGACCGTCCGGTAACCGTCCGGACCGAGCCCAAGTCGTCGACGGCGCGTGCTGTTCCACGTGCGCCTCAAGGAGATGTCAGCAACTGTAGGGGCCTAGCAGGGTCGAAGCCTACCGGGGCCAAGGGTCTGATTCTGAAAGGAAGACTCGGCCCTGGTACGAAAGGCAACGAAGGAACAGGAGTGGGTTTTTAGTCAGTAAAAGTCTGGCACTATCTCCCGCCCCGCCCAAGGGCGGGGGATGTCATAAGATGATTTTCCCACCGAAAAAAAAAAAAAAAAAAAAAAAAAAAAAAAAAAAAAAAAAAGTTGGCCACATTGTAATAAGTATAACAGTAAATTTCATTGCACCATGATTCCAAGGAAAAAATTTGTGCTGAAAGCAGCGTCTCCATTTGCAACTATCAAGTAACATGATCATGTGTCAAAACAGTACCAACGCGTACGTAGGCATGTAAGCATGTTAGTATATGTTTGTTTCAAGCGGTTTCATTTAGCAACAATTATTTTTGATTAGCCAGCGTTTCTTGGAATATTAAATTGGATATGGGGCATCCTTTTTTATTGTTTACGACAGCTTTTGTGTGTATACAGGAGGAGGGTTTTTCGAATGGCAACAAAAATATGTACCTTTGTCACGCCGCTACGTTCCTGGGAGGTTTATATCTCGTAAGAATCGTATTTTTCTAGAATAACAACGAATGCGCAGTATAAACGACGAGGCAAAACGCTTATTCCGGACCGTAAAGGTTACAACAACGTAAGGGTGAATACTCGCCGTACTATGCTTAATAAGATAACGGAGAGCAACAAGAACAGAGCTCATGAAGTAGGCAGGAGATTTATGCTGCTGTCAAATTAGCCATGCAGGGAGAAATACTCAAAAAATATACTGTGTAGAATTTTTCATTACTTAAAAAACTGCGTAGGTAAATATTATATTAATAAAAAAAAACATCAAAGAAACACAAATCAAACACGAAAATTTTCTGGATCTGTCTGGCGAATCTTGGTTTTTATAAAAATCTTGTACATTAATATTATCGTAATGAGAAGTATTCCTCGGGGAAGTGTCCCAGAAATTCTAACCGAAAATACGAAGAACTCGAAAACCATCGCTCGAGAGCTAAATATCAAGAAATCTTTCCTCATTGTTAATTAGATCACTTTGTTGTCTTGTAGTTCTAATTAGATATTTAAATGGACAGCCTCATAAGATGCTTAATTTATAGGTCGGTACTTACGGCTTATCAACAGGTGTTTTTATTTAAGGTGGGAAATCATCTAATGACTTCTCTCACTCTAGGGCGGATTGGGAAGGCGTATCAGACTTTTACTGACTAAAACCTCATCTGTGTTCCTTCAGCAGCCCTTTACGTTCCAGAACCACGGGTTTCCCTTTCAGAAGTCGAGCCATGGCCCTTATAGGCTTCAGTCCTGCTGGGCCCGCCCCTACGGTTTTGCAGAAATCTGTTTGAGGCGCGTGTGGAATACTACGTGCCGTCGACGACTGAGGCTCGGTTAGTGTGGCGGTACGAAGGTTGAGTGCCAAGAATACCGCCCCAGGACCCGACGGCTTGCCTGGTAAAGCCTGGGTCCTGGCCATGGAGGCTTTCGGGTCTCGATTAAGAGGGCTCTTCAGCGCATGCATGGAGAGAGGCCAGTTCCCACTTCGCTGGAAGACGGGGAAACTGGTCCTTATCGCGAAGCCAGGGCGCCCTGCGGACTCTCCGTCCACGTACCGGCCCATTGTGCTGCTCGACGAGGTGGGCAAGCTCTTTGAAAGAGTAATTGCAGACCGCCTCGTCGCGAACCTAACACGGGTGGGGCCGGATCTGGAGGACGGCCAGTTCGGCTTTCAAAGGAGGCCCTTTACGGTGGACGCCATCATGCGCGTGCGAGCTCTCACGACGGGGGATGCGGTGTCCCAGGGCAAGTGTGTCGTCGTCGGTGTCTTTGGACATCGCCAACGCCTTCAACTCCCTGCCTTGGAGTAGCATTAAGAGGGCACTCCAGTATCACCGGGTGCCCGACTACCTCTGTCGTGTGATCGAGGCCTACCTGTCAGACAGGTACATCATTTACCCTGGTCACCAGGGAGAGTGGAAACGGCGAGAGATGTCGTGCGGTGTTCCGTAGGGATCGGTACTAGGACCGCCCTTGTGGAACATCGGCTACGACTACGTGCTGCGCGGCGACCTCCCTGACGGGGTCAGCGTGGTCTGCCACGCAGACGACACGCTGGTCTTGGCGCAGGGAGAGTCGTACCAGGCGGTGGTCGAATTAGCGACACGCGGGGTTGCGATAGTCGTTGATAGGATCCAGCATTTGGGACTCGAGGTGGCACTGCACAAGTCCGAGGCCATGTGTTTTCACGGCCCTCGGAGCGCGCCGCCTCTGCATTCCCAATTATCGGTAGGAGGAGTTCACATTGGCGTCGGGTCGACGATGAAGTACCTGGGACTCGTCCTCGACAGCCGGTGGAATTTCGAGGAGCACTTCCGACGTCTTGCTCCTAAACTGAATCGGACTGGAGCTGCCCTCAAGCGGCTCCTGCCCAACCTCGGGGGTCCAGACGCCTCCTGCCGGAGGCTCTACGCAGGCATCGTCCGGTCCATGGCTATATTATGGGGGCCGTTGTGGACGCCGTCACTGCGAAAGCGACCAGCGGCCCAGCTGAACGCGTGCCAGAGAGTCATGGCCATACGTATGGTGCGGGGATACCGCACGGTTTCCCGCGAAGCGAAATCTTCAAATAACTTCTCTCGCCCTGATTGGAGCGAGAGGAACTGTCAGTGTTTTACTGACTAAAACTCATTTGTGTTTCTTCAGTTGCCCTTTTTGTTTCAGGGCCACGGTAAGTCTTTTGTACAACCTCACAGCCTTGACTTAAATTGAATCAAGAATTAGTGTAGTCAGTGTCATCGTTATCATCATTTCAGTCGAAAGACGCCCACTGCTGGACATAGGCCTCTCCAAATGTCACCACAACGAACAGTCCTGTGCGTCTCGCTACCATCACATACCCCCGATTCTCAGTCTTCGGTCCACCTTGTCTGTGGCATAATATCAAGTGCTTCAAAACAGCAATAAATCGAATATTTGAAATATAAAACTGTTTTTTGAATAATAAAATTATTGCTGTTTCCATTATGGTAAAAACCATACTTTTCCAAATAAAATTAGGAAGGTGAAGTTCTGCGATAAACGCATTATCTTGGCTTTAAAATATGTTTTCAGAAAGTAAAAAGCTTTCTTTGTGGAGCGTAAAAATCAAATTATTATGACGAAATGTCAGACAAAGTTTGGATCAAAAGGTGAACTTAGAAGGTGTACCTACTGTATTTTGAAGCTTACCGACCGCATCATTGTTACGAAGAAAATATACAGAAAATTGGTGAACAACAAAGACAACAAAATCTGTTAAAAACGTTTTGAATAAGAATTTACTCGAGAATGCTTTAAGCTGAACTTTATTTATTGTTGAAATATTTCCTTTCTAAGTTTTGAGAATTTTGTAATTTGTACCTAGCTGTCAGCGAGGTGTTTGCAAGCAAGGAAGCTTTTCGTTCATGAAATAGTTTTTTTTTAGGTGGGAAATCATCTAATGACATTTCCCACCCTTGGGCGGAGCAAGAGGGCGTGTCATACTTTTACTGACTAAAACCCACTCCTGTTACTTCTTTGCTTTCGTTTCAGGGCCCCGGGGTTTACTTTCACACAACCCATTTACTGGGGCCATCCCCAGTAAGCTTCGACCCTGCTGGGCCCCTGCGGTTTGCTGACATCTCCTTGAGGCGCGCGTGGAACATTATGCGCCATCGACGACTTGGGCTCGGTCCGGACGGTTACCGGACGGCGAGCAACCTATTGCTCGCCGTCCGCAAGCCCGCACCTACGGTGGCTGGAAATCGGGATTGGAGTCCCGGCGGCTGGGGCGTTACTATTTCGCAGAAGGAGTCGACCGCCTGCCTCTCCTCCTCGCTCCTGGCCCGGCGCGAGAGATCGCTGCCGCCAATTGGCCCCACGAAGACATGGCGCTGCTCTGCCCAGGCGGGGCACATCTCTACCGTATTCTCCGGGCGGTCATTAAATAGTTTTAAGAGCGTCCTTCCCGAGGTACATTTTCATACAAGCCAAGCAAGTATATGGTTTTAATGCTCACCACCCCTCCGCGCCTACGCGAGCTTGAATTACAGTCTAGGGTAGGGCGGACAAGACTGTGTAAAGTCGGTTTTGCGGCGATTTGTTTCTGTCACTAAATTTTGTAACATCACATATTGACTTGTTATAACACTATTTTAATTTAACATTGAAAATGCTACAGTCAACCTGGGTAACTTTGAACACTTTTTTTAAATTATTATGGATACTGAAAAAAAAATTTACTGTTGGACTACGTTAAACAGGCTTTTAAGTGTTCTTTTGTGCTCAAATTCATAACTATATAACCAAAATGATGGTTTAATAAAGAAATGTTTGAGAAAATAACGTTTTAGTAGCCATTCAAAGTTACAACTAATTTTGGCTAACTTTGAATTGAGTTTTCTGGGATAACGAAAATCCTCTAAAATTCTCTATTTATTTGATTTGGGTAACATTAAACTACTCCAGACAATAAAAAATGATGATGATGACCCCAAACAGAAAAGGCGCCAATTCTTTGAAAATTGGTTGACAGTTGTCAATTTTATGACACATTTGACATTTCAAACATTTAAACGTTCCGTTTCACTTAACTATTCAAGTAATCATTCTAAATGCGTTAAGAGAAAAAAAGAAGAACCTTCAAACAAGTTTTATTCAAAGTTATATGGAAATTCAAAATTACCCGACTTGTACGTACCAAGTAACCGTTTATATAATAGGTCTTTACCTATGTAATTGGAGATTCTATAACCAGCATTTTCAGAATTAATTATCTGTGGATTGGCGCGCAATTCGAAATTCAAATAAATTTTATTCGAAAGACGTGTTAATTTAATTTCAATTTCAGTCATTTGTTTTTAGATAGTTTTTTGTTTTTGTGACATTGTGGTAGTTTTTGGCGCTATGGATAAACTGAAAATTCGTACAATTTTCGAATATGAGTTCCTACGTGGAAATACCGCTGCGCAAACAACACGAGACATTAACGACGTGTACGGGCGTAACACTGCTTGCATAAACATAGTCCATTATTGGTTCAATCGTTTTAAATCTGAAAATTTTCCCCGGTAACTATTGTCGACAACGACGAATTGAAGGCGATAGTGGAAGCGGATCCATCTCAATCTACGGCTGAGTTTGCTGCAGGCCTTGGAGTTAGTGTCAAAACAACATTGAAGCACTTGCGTCCAATCGGAAAGATAAAAAAGCTAGATAAGTGGGTGCCACACGAACTAAGCGACCGACAGCGAGATTTACGTGTCGCATGCATAGCACTACTGAATCGGCATAGAAACGAGGGAATTCTTAATCGAATTGTTACCTGCGATGAAAAGTGGATCCTTTACGACAACCGTAAGCGTTCGTCTCAGTGGGTGGACCCGGGTACAGCACCTAATCAGTGCGCTAAAAAAAAAATTAGGTACTCATAGGAAGATGATGGTGACTGTCTGGTGGACCAGTGGCGGACTTGTACATCACAGCTTCTTACCGAATGGCACAACAGTGACGGCAGATGTCTATTGCCAAGAATTGCAAACAATGATGGAGAAGCTCGCAATTCAACAACCAAGACTAGTCAATCGCTCTTCCCCATTGCTTCTCCACGACAACGCGCGAGCTCACACTTCACGACAGACCATCGCAATGCTACAAGAGTTACAGCTGGAAGCTCTCCGTCACCCACCGTACTCACCGGACCTTGCCCCAACAGATTTCTACTTTTTTCAAAATTTAAACAATTTTTTAAGTGGGAAAAAATTCAACACCCGTGATGCAGTACAAAACGCTTTCGCTGACTTCATCGCCTCCCGTCCGGCAGACTTCTACAGTAAAGGGATAAACAAACTGCTATCAAAATGGCAAAATTGTATAGATAATTTGGGCCAGTACTTTGATTAGCTGAAATAAAAAAATTACCAAAATTTTTATATTTTAAAATTATCATACAAATCTCCAATTTCATAGGTAAAGACCTAATATTTGTGACCAAAATTCCGTAAAATGTTGTTTCGGTGTGGTGAAAATATAGCAAATAAATCAAATGTTAAAAGTTCAAAATAGGCTTTTCAGCCAATAGCAAATAGTTATTTTGTAAATCGGCGAAATATAGTTTGGTAAAATAATAGGTACCTATGTACCTATCTGATTTCTGATTTTACCTACGGCTTTTTGATATATGCATTATTTGACAAAATAATGCATATATATATCAAAAATCCGTCGGTTAATAGTTTTCGATAAAATGAAATTCGAACAAAAAAAATTTGAAAAATTGATCGGAGTGAAAGTGATTGGAGAAGTAATTTACGTAAAATTATCGTTCAAGTGTAATAATATAGGGAAAAGAGGTAGAAAAATGCTCAAGGTCATCGGTTGCTAGGAGCCCCTTAAGGAAATTCGTCGGTTGTATTAAATAGGCCGCTAGGCCCTTGGTTTTCATAAAACTACTCCATGCAAATCTTTAATAACTTTCACCTCGTAACAGAATAAATATTCAAACACCATGTGTGTCGAATAGGCGTGGTCATGAAACAAAAGTAGGTCCGGTGTTTGTTTACACAAACAGCACGTTTTGTAACGTTTTAAAAAATATAATAATTTGAGTAGGTAGATGCAATCTTGCATAAGCAAGCAGTTCATATACTTAGTTTATATGTAAGGTGTACCTACTGTTATAATAACAAATCATGATCGAACCAGCAAATTATTGGCATGCATGCCTTATTGCGAAATAATACAATGTTAACTTAATTCTAACCATAGTTTTATTAGTTGGCAAAATTTGGAATTTGCTGGTAACAGCGCGTTCAGAATTTAATCAAAACCTTAACCAACTTTTCAGGTCAATATTGTTGTAACCGCGGCTCCTTTCATGAGTTTAAATAAAATAGCATAGTTTCGTAAGATATAATTGTTGAACTATTTCAGTATTAAACTTGACCCGATATTTAAACTGTAAACTTCTATAACTATGTATACATAGTTTAAAACAAGGCTACATTCTAGGTCTGTCTGTTTCTCCGCTTAATCCGTCTAAACTATGCAACTGATTTTGATGCCGTTTTCACACATGGAGAGAGTAAATTTTTTTTTTATTATGGTGCGAAATCATCCAATGACTTCACCCACTCTAGGGCAGAGAGGGAGGGCGTGTCAGACTTTTACTGATTAAAACCCACTCCTATGTTCCTTCATTGCTTTGCGTTCCAGGACCCCGGGTTACCCTTTCGGCTTAGGGCCAACCCAGGGCCCCAGTAGGCTTTGACCCTGTTCGGCCCCTGCGATTTTGCTGATACAATATCTCCTTGAAGCGCGCGTGGAATAATACGCGCCGTCGACGTTTCGACTCGATCCGGACGGTTACTGGACGGCCAGACGGCGAGCTACTCATTGCTCGTCGTCTGCAAGCCTACGCCTATAGTGACTGCAAATCGGGGTCAGGATCCCAGAGGCTAGGGCGTGAGGAAGTCCGTTCCCTCTCGAGTGAGAGGCAAAGGCTTGTGTGAATAACTTGCACCCATACGGTACCGGCTTCGACCAACAATGGGTGAGGGTTTCTAGGAATATTGTAAAGTCGTAACATGATTTGTCTGTTTGTCCATTCGCTTATGAGAATTCTTTTGCTGATTCGAAACGTGTACAACACTGATATTTGTGTAAAAAATATAACAATTGCGCAACTTCCGCGTAAATGCATACTAATTGGGGCAGAAATCAAAAGAAAGCGCATTCCACAGAAAAATGGACAGTTTATGGTAGGAAGAATGAATAAAATCTGAAGTATGAGAAAAACTAAAAAAGTAGGAGATAGTTAGAATCTTTCTTAGCATAAATAATAATCTACTTCTTGTCTTTATCCATATTATTTGAGGTCGGCGCAATAATTCTATTCTCCCCTATCAACCTTCAGGTCATGATTTCTCCTTTTCTGCCATTACTCAAATGGTTCCACAATTCATTCATTTTCACTTCGGCCTTTTTCTTCCTCTCTCCATTCTTCAACTTTTATTTTCATTACTTTTTTAGTCACGACGACAACGTAAAGAAAAACTACATAAAAACGTTCAGTTTAAAACCCGCTCCTGTTATTTTTTTTATATTTATAATATATTTATCTAACAGAAACTTAAATCTAATCATAACTTAATTAAAACTAACTTACAAAATAAAAATAAAAGCCCTAAAGTACTAAAAAAAGCAATCGAAAGTACGGGTTCGAAAAACTCCTCCACATCGCTGTTGACTGGTAATGTACCTAAAATACTGGCGGCATTGCCACGCTGAATGGCAATGCTTATCCTTTGTCCGAAGTAAAAGCCAGCCCTTGGGTCACGCGAAGTGTCAACAATGCGTTTTGAAAGTTCTTTAAATAATAATAACCCGATTGGATAAATTCCCCTTGATTAAATTCTTATTGAAAAGCTATTCAACGGATTTTCTTGACTTTGTTAATTACCTATTTTCTTCGCAATATTGTCGCGATTGGCGAGCTTGAAGATATAGGTAGTAAGTACCTATATATTATTATTATAAACGCAACCACTTGTTTAAAAAATAAGGATCAGGCACCGTATAAAGTCCGCTTTGTTTTAATTCATTGTGTATTAAATAATGTCATCGTTATCATCATTTCAGCCAATAGACGCCTACTGCTGGGCATAGGCCACCCCCAAATGTCGCCACAATGAATGGTCCTGTGCGTCTCGCATTCATCGGACTCCCGCAACCGTTACCAAGTCATCGGTCCACCTTGTAGGAGGCCTTCCAACGCTACGTCTTCCGGTACGTGATCGCCATTCCAGAACCTTTCGGCCCCAACGGCCATCTGTTCTGCGAGCAATGTGCCCTGCCCATTGCCACTTAAGTTTGGCGATTCTTCGTGCTATGTTCGTGTTATGGCCTTGGTTCTCCTGCGGATATCCTCATTCCTGATTCGATCACGCAAGGAAACTCCGAGCGTAGCCCTTTCCATTGCCCTTTGGGTGACTTTAAGTCTTCTGATAAGGCCCATTGTAAGCGACCACGTTTCAGAGCCATATGTCATCACTGGCAACATGCACTGGTCATAGACTTTCATCTTAAGACACTGTGCTATATTGGACAAGAAGATACCGCGCAACTTCCCGAACGCTGACCAGCCGAGTCGGTTTCGACGATTGATCTCAACATCAAATAACAATGACGATTAGTTACTTATATTTCTACAAGTGCAGTACCTATCGATTTTTGTAGTACAAATGTATGTAATTTGTCGGGTTAAAAGGTACTTTGATATCGAAAGAGATCGCAAGAGTGGTTTTTTTATAGCTAACGGACTGGCTTGTAAAATATACTTTTAAGGATTTTGTATTTCTAGAATAGATTTCAAAATTTAATAGAAAAAAGAAGTATGTTGTTTTATTGGTATTGACGTGACTCTTATAATGAAATAATGAATCGTTGAACAGTAAGAAAAATACAAAAGTCTGTCCTTTCAAGTCTTTTCTTTAAATAAAGATTCCAATCCGAGGCCTACCGGAGCTGAGCTGCAACAGTACAGATTCAGAAAAGTTCCGGACTGCCACCGAACGGGCAACCCCTTGTATCGCCCGTTCGGTCGCAGTACTACACAGTCCGACGACACCGCTTTGCAAAGCATTTGTTGGGTTACCGTGGATTACAGTTGATAATACTGTATTCACATCTTACGCAAAGATCAGCTGAAGGACACATGTGTGGTTTTATTTAGTAAATGTCTGACACGAGACTTCTTAATATAAAAAACTTTTTTTTATTAGCTTTCATGTTTATAAGTACTGCGATATTACAGAAAATACAAAACACAAAGAAAGCAATAAAAACGTAATTTCGAAAAAAATTAACGTACCTTTAATATAATGTTTATTTGAACTCATAATTCCAAGTCAATCCAAAGATGTAAGACTTCAAAGCGATTGAAAAAGGCAGCAATTTCATAGGTAAAGACTTATCATATTGTGTGTTACGCAAACATACAACATATAATAAAGTGTTTATTTATTAAAAATATTTAATAAAAAAAATGTGATAGCAACAGAGGCAGAAATTTAATTTTTAAAACATGGTCTTAAACTGTAGTTTGGGAGTCATAGGTCATAAGCAGTGATCGGAGTAGGTAGATTGATTTTTGGTACTTGTATCATAAATACACACAGAAAGAATAACATGGATAAGCCATTTTTCCGGAAACTAATTCCGGTATTTCCGGATTCAATTAAATATTGTTAATGTTGGTAGTGATATTATTACTACTCAATTCAAAATTTAAAGGAAGGTATCAAAACTAAATTAATTTATTATTTATCGGTTGAATAATAAAAACAATCGAATTCCGATCGAAGCATTAATATTATTTTTTTATTTTTAGCCTTTATGGCCACAACTTTTCATAAATTGTTGCACTTTCAATATTTACGCTTAAGCATTGTTTTGATAACTGGCACCACCCAAGATCCTTTGTTCTGATTGGTCGCTGGGTTGTGTCAAATCGTGATTGTGTGCCGTTAAATTTTTTCATGAAGAATAGCATTACCTATCACTTTAATTTTTCTTCTCCATTCTCTATCGTATATTTTAATATTTATTAGTTTATTATTTGGTAATACACCTATTTATGTATTACTAGCTTTTGCCCGCGGCTTCGCTCCCGTCAACTGACTACTATATCCAACTCTACCCAACTCTACCCTACACTACCCTACTCTACCCTACTCTACCCTACTCTACCCTACTCTACCCTACTCTACCCTACTCTACCCTACTCTACCCTACTCTACCCTACTCTACCCTACTCTACCCTACTCTACCCTACTCTACCCTACTCTACCCTACTCTACCCTACTCTACCCTACTCTACCCTACTCTACCCTACTCTACCCTACTCTACCCTACTCTACCCTACTCTACCCTACTCTACCCTACTCTACCCTACTCTACCCTACTCTACCCTACTCTACCCTACTCTACCCTACTCTACCCTACTCTAAAAAAAAAAAAAAAAAAGTAAAGTAAAGTATCCTATGTCCGTCTCCTGGTTCTAAGCTACCTCCCTGCCAATTTTCAGCTAAATCGGTTCAGCCGTTCTTGAGTTATAAGTGAAGTAACTAACACGACTTTCTTTTATATATATAGATACTAGCTTTTGCCCGCGGCTTCGCTCCCGTCAACTGACTACTATATCCAACTCTACCCAACTCTACCCTACACTACCCTACTCTACCCTACTCTACCCTACTCTACCCTACTCTACCCTACTCTACCCTACTCTACCCTACTCTACCCTACTCTACCCTACTCTACCCTACTCTACCCTACTCTACCCTACTCTACCCTACTCTACCCTACTCTACCCTACTCTACCCTACTCTACCCTACTCTACCCTACTCTACCCTACTCTACCCTACTCTACCCTACTCTACCCTACTCTACCCTACTCTACCCTACTCTACCCTACTCTACCCTACTCTACCCTACTCTACCCTACTCTACCCTACTCTACCCTACTCTACCCTACTCTACCCTACTCTACCCTACTCTACCCTACTCTACCCTACTCTACCCTACTCTACCCTACTCTACCCTACTCTACCCTACTCTACCCTACTCTACCCTACTCTACCCTACTCTAAAAAAAAAAAAAAAAAAAAAAGTAAAGTAAAGTATCCTATGTCCGTCTCCTGGTTCTAAGCTACCTCCCTGCCAATTTTCAGCTAAATCGGTTCAGCCGTTCTTGAGTTATAAGTGAAGTAACTAACACGACTTTCTTTTATATATATAGATGTATATATATTTTATTATCTTTTTATGTTGTTGTACACTGACAGCCCCAAATCTTTTCCTTTCGTTACAGTACAATCTGGTAGAAATTGCCCTGTGCAATAAGACCGCCTATTGTACACTTATTTTTTATAAATGTCTGTCCTGTAATGAGTTAAGGTGTGCAATAAAGTAGTAAATAAATAAATAAATAATAATATTGCTCATTTTAATACAATTCCTACCTAAGTTCCGGTTTTTTTTAATAATCAACCAATTCCGTAGGAATGTCCATATTAATATATACGTTTCGGATCAATGACCCCAATTAAATCTACCTACTCTGATCACTGGTTATGACCAGTGATCGGAGTAGGTAGATTTAATTGCATAGCATTAGAAAGCTAGTAGAACAAAAACCCCGTTAAGAATTAATGAATTTCTATGTCGGTAATAATCAAGATTGACCTTTCTATTTTTATTATTATTACCCGACTACGGAGGGTTATGATTTTGACAGGCTATGTATGTATGTGAGTTTGTTCATCTGTTCCCACATAGCTCCTAATCTACTTATCGGAACTCGACGTATGAGGTATCGTTAGAACCGTCTTAATTGTCCGCTAAATATAGGTTACGTGAGGTGTCACAAAACTTGATATGGCGCCCTCTAGCGGACAAAAAGTAATGTGTAAAAAATAAATATGGAGATAAATACGCCGTGTTTGGTATCATTTGAAAGCGCTTTACTTGTACATATCCAAAATATTGTTCAAATTTAAAGTGACGCCCTCTAGCGGACAAGAAGTCATGTGTTAAAAAAAATGTTAAGATAAATACACCGTGTTTGATATCATTTGAAAGGGCTTCACTGGTACTTATCAAAATATATCATCAAAATTCAATGTGGCGCCCTCTGGTGGACAAAAATTAATTTACCATTATTAATTAGAAATTTTAAATTTAGCTTTTGCAAATGGTATAGAAGCACAGTGATTTAACACCAAAATAATTTAAATAAAAAAAAAAGTAAAAAAAGTAAAACCCGACTACGACAAAAAAAAAACGACGAAACTAAAAGTATGAAACAAGATTTCCAGGATGCTGAAATAAACAAGGTAAAAAGAAAAGCCGTAGTCACACGTTATTAAAGTGTTTCGGTTGTTACCTATAACGTGTGACTGCGGCTTTTCTTTTTACCTTGCTTATTTCAGCATCCTGGAAATCTTGTTTCATACTTTTAGTTTCGTCGTTTTTTTTTGTCGTAGTCGGGTTTTAGTTTTTTTACTTTTTTTTTACAAAATATATTTAGTATGTAGTTTTATTCAGTCCTTTAGCTTAATTGATACGTCAAAAGTTTGGCTTTGGGCCTTTTTAATTATTTCAGCATCCTGGAAATCTTGTTTCATACTTTTAGTTTCGTCGTTTTTTTTTGTCGTAGTCGGGTTTTAGTTTTTTTACTTTTTTTTTACAAAATATATTTAGTATGTAGTTTTATTCAGTCCTTTAGCTTAATTGATACGTCAAAAGTTTGGCTTTGGGCCTTTTTAACCGACTTCAAAAAAGGAGGAGGCTCTCGCAAATGTTTTAAGCCATTGTTCTGAACACAGCAACTTGAAGTACTCCAATTTGTACTTTCTTAAAAACATATTCTATATACATATAAAAGAAAGTCGTGTTAGTTAAGTACACTATTTATAACTCAAGAACGGCTGAACCGATTTGGCTGAAAGTTGGTGGGGAGGTAGCTTAGAACCAGGAGACGGACATAGGATACTTTTTTTTTTCAGTAGAGTCGGGTAGAGTAGGGTAGAGTAGGGTAGAGTAGGGTAGAGTAGGGTAGAGTAGGGTAGAGTAGGGTAGAGTAGGGTAGAGTAGGGTAGAGAAGGGTAGAGTTGGGTAGAGTAGGATATAGTAGTCAGTTGACGGGAGCGAAGCCGCGGGCAAAAGCTAGTTTATTCATAAAACACGCGCAGTTATGTTTTACGAATAAAATATCTTTTTGTGTTATATCTTTTATATTCTTATCTCCTCTCCCCTGACCAGACCACTTCGATAGAAACAAACCCTAATAAGTAGATACGATATCTCTGTGGATGGCACCAGTGACATTTATGGATTTCTATCTCCCGTTTTATTGTTTGTGACATAATGTCGTTTAAGAGGTTTATTTATATCGCAGATACTGACAGTTTATATGGAATTAGTTAACAGATAGAATCTTTTATTTATACTGGCACTAATCCTTCTCTTATATTAATGGCATTTAAATATGTATATGTTACCGGCAATCTGTAAAATTCAGTTATTCTATACAATACCTAGGCAATGTGGCCTCCAGGCAATGTATGAAATATATATTATGAAAATTATTGTCTATTACGTACTCTACCTGTCATCATCAACATCATCATTTCAGCCGAAAAACGTCCACTGTTGGACATAGGCCTCCCCAAGTGTCGCCACAATGAACGGTCCTGTGCGTCTCACATCCATCGGATTCCCGCAACCCTTACCGCAACCTTAACCCTTCCAACGCTACGTCTTCCGGTACGTGAACCTTCCAATTTCCTTTGAATTCCAGAACCTTTCGGCCCCAACGACCATCCGTTCTGCGAGCAATGTCCGTTGCTACTTAAGTTTGGTGATTCTTCGTGCTATGTCGGTAACCTTGATTTTTCTGCGGATATCCTCATTCCTGATTTGATCACGCAAAAAACTCCGAGCAAAGCCCTTTCCATTACTCTTTGGGTGACTTTATTTGTAAGCGACCACGTTTCGGAGCCGTATATCATCACTGGAAGGTCATCACTTGAGATACTGTGGTATATTGAACGAGAAGAGCGGAGCTTCCCGAACGCTGCCTAGCCGAGTCGGATTCAATGATTGATCTCTTTCTCGAAGTTAGACCCACTCAAGTGGACCGTCTGTCCCAGGTAAACGTAGTCGTCCACAACTCCGAGTGTAGAGTCTCCGATCTTGATAGGAGTGGGTGCTACATGGCTGTTTACCATGACTTTGGTTTTGTCCATGTTCATTTTAAGTCCCACTCTTTCGGAAGCTTTACTGAGGTCACCAAGCATTGTACTGTGCTCCTCCGTAGTCTCAGCCATGACTACTATGTCGTCGGCAAAGCGAAGGTGAGTGATGTACTCGCCATTGACATTAATGCCTAGCCCTCTCTATTCCAGAACCTTGAAAACATCCTCCATTGCTGCCGTGAACAATTTGGGAGAAATGACGACTCCCTGCTTCACTCCCCGCTGCAAGAGGGTAGGGTTCGAGGTCTGGTCTTGTAGTCGGACTGACATGGTGGCATTTTTATACAAACATGTAGCGACATCTATGGCGTCCCATAAGAACTAATCCTGCATCGCGCAATCAAAGTTCTCCGCGCGATTGGAACATATAGAACAGCCCGAAATCATCTATCGGGCAATAGCCCACCAGACATAACATCCCGTCTGGTCGGAGGATCCTCCCTTTTCAACGGAGGTTTGCGGGACTTTACTCTCTGTTCCGCATACCTCCACACTGGTGACCCTCGACAAAGAACGTCAGCGCAGCCTTCGTGCAGCTACTACTTCGTGACGTCATCATCACTTCCTCAAGCTTTCGAGCAGCGAGCCATACAGCCAGCACCCACGGCTTTAAAGGGTATCCTGACCACCAGCATGCCTACCTGGTCATACCTGGTCATCACCCTCAGCCTCATCAGCGACCTTGGCTAATCACACCGCACCTTCGGCCAGTCACATGAAGAGCTATGAAGAATCTCTCCTGGTCGACGCAAGCAGTCAAGCCACTACATCGCACAGCACCGCTCCGACTCACTGGAGCCAGCAGCACTACTCCGACTCACTGGAGCCTGCAGCATCATCCCGACTCACTGGGACATCATCACCCCGACTCACTGGGGCATCATCCCGACTCACAGGGACATCATCACCCCGACTCACTGGGGCATCATCCCGACTCACTGGGACAGCAGACAGTTCCGACTCACCGAGAACTATGCGGCATTCGGTTCCGACCCACTGGAACCAACCTACCACTGGTCTGGCACGCATCAAGAAGCATCAAGAACCATCGATCTCCGATCTCCGGAGGGGAGTGATGTAGCGACATCTATGGCGTCACATAAGAACTAATCCTGCATCGCGCAATCAAAGTTATCCGCGCGATTGGAACATATAGAACAGCCCGAAATCATCTATCGGGCAATAGCCCACCAGACATAACATCCCGTCTGGTCGGAGGGTCCTCCCTTTTCAACGGAGGTTTGCGGGACTTTACTCTCTGTTCCACATACCTCCACAAACACATCAGCACTTTTTTGTACCGATAGTCAATTTGGCACCGTTAAAGAGACTGCAGTACAGCCCAAGTTCTGATCGAATCAAAGGCTTTCTCGTAGTCCATAAACGCTAAGCAGAGGGGCTGATTATATTCCTTAGTCTTCTGTATAACCTGCTGCAGCGTATGTATGTGGTTCACGATGCTGAAGCTTTTTCTACCTAGGTAATGTATACAGTTCCCAGAAATTGTAGAGTACCTACTGGTCCAGCGGCACAGAATAAGAAATAGTACAAGCGGCAATGTGTAATATAAATAGATTTTGGTCTATATTTATCAATGTTAACGGACCTACCTATAAAATGACGGGCAAATGAAACTGGTTCTGTTATTTGAAATCGACATGTTTAAGAGACGAGAGCAGAGAAGGAATTGACATAATTTTAGAGTACCCCGACACGGACCAGTTAGGTTAGGTTATTTTGCCTTAGCCTTCGTGGTTATTTTTTTATAACCACCTGGAAATAGGAATTTTATTTTATACCCCGCGGACAGAAATAGGACCCGAGTCTCTTCTTCTTAAGTTCCTATGTCCCCTAGATGGGGCAGAGGGCGTCCATAGTGCGCCGCCATCCTCAAAAGTGCCAATGGGGAAAGGTGGATGCCTAATAATTTGCCACGCCGGATCAGCCGGGGGAGGTTTTGTGAATGATGCCTTACTCGCATTCGAGTCTAAAAGTACAAAATAATATCACGAAGAAATAGACGCAAATAAATTCACAGAGTGGTTTACTAACTTGTTAACAAACCTCCCCGAACCACAGTATAGATATATGGAACGAACTGTGCATAATCTTTATGGACAATGCATCTTGAAAAACGGAACCCTTATAGGATCACTTTGTTGTCCGTCCGTGTCTGTCTGTCAAGACCCTTTATCTCTGGAACGCATGGAGGTATCGAGTTGAAATTAAAACCAAGTCAAGACTCAAGTCTGCGGTCCCTTGAAGCTATGAAAAAATTAAACTTCTGAGTTAACGAAAAAAAAGATACGGCCGTTTATGTCGCAAAAAACGTATATTTCGACACTCTCAAGAAAATCAAAATTCATAGGGTACTGCCGTTGACCTGTAACCCTGAAATTTGGCGTAAAGCAAGGTTTTATAGCACAGGTATAGGAATAAATCAGAAAAAAAAAATATTTGCGTCACAAAAAAAAATATTTTGCAATTCGGAAAAATCTTCAAGACTCCATTTGGGAATTGAACTATTTACATAGATAAGTCTGTATGGAACCCTAAGTGCGCGAGTCCGACTGGCACTTGCCCAGTTTTTTTGTGGTTGAGTGAATGTTAT
Source organism: Mythimna impura (assembly GCA_905147345.3). Lineage (NCBI taxonomy): Eukaryota > Metazoa > Arthropoda > Insecta > Lepidoptera > Noctuidae > Mythimna > Mythimna impura. The sequence continues at coordinate 16,246,753 of LR990353.1, read as the reverse complement.
TGTAACTAAAAATATTATATTAAATACAAATTGACCTTTCGTACCATTGTGTAATTCCAAAAAAAACTTTTTACAAAAAAAAATACAACCGACTTCATTGTAAAAAAAAACACTGAAAAGTGCAAAACAACTTTTTACACCACCTGCTCGTATTGCCATTTTATATGTCATACAACCATCACTTATAGCAAGCCATTCTGTCCCTAAAATGCGTTTTTTAATTCCAGATAATGATTTGACAAGTGCAAATGTCAAACTCCAGAAATATGTTGCCTGCTTTTTAATAAAAGTGATGTCTCCAAATTCGATTTTTTTACAGGTTTTTTAATAAATAACCTACAAGGAAACTAAATGGAAACACTGAAGACTTATGGGTTATATCCGTTAAGGTTCTTGGAGATATTATTGATACTATTGCTCCTGTCCTAACAGGCATATTTAATCAATGCTTAGACAGCGGAATGTTCCCTGATTTAATGAAACATAGTAAAGTAGTACCAATTTTCAAATCAGGTAGTAAGAGTGATCCCTCTAATTATAGACCTATATCTGTGCTTCCAGCATTGAGTAAAAACTATGAAAAAATCATGCTCGACCAGATGTTGTCTCATTTTAATTCAAATTTTGCATAGTCATCAGTTTGGCTTCACGAAAGGAAGGTCAACGACGGATGCAGTAGTGAAACTCATCAGTCACATCTTGGAATCCTGGGAGAAGTCCCAGGATGCTATTGGCATATTCTGTGACCTCTCAAAAGCATTTGACTGTGTTGACCATAATACTCTGATCCGTAAATTACATCATTATGGAATTCGTGGACGAGCTGTTGATCTTGTTTTTTCCTATTTATCTTACAGGCAGCAAAAAGTGTCCATTAATGGGGCGACGTCCTCGGGGTCTTTAGTAAAGATGGGCGTGCCTCAGGGTTCAATTCTTGGTCCTTTCCTCTAGTTTATATTAATGACCTTCCTTACATGATGGCTAATCTATCCGATATAATTCTGTTTGCTGATGAAACTTCTCTTATTTTTAAAGCGGATAGAAAAGATGGGGATATCTTGCATGTCAACGAAAGTCTGGCTGTTCTTTCGAAATGGTTCGCAGCTAATAATCTCTTATTAAATGCGAATAAAACTAAATGTATAAAATTTTTATTACCGAATGTCCCTCAAGTTGGCGTCAATCTAATTGTTGACGGCAACAAACTTGATGTTACTACGGAATTTGTGTTTTTAGGTATAACTATCGATTCTAAACTGCAGTGGGGCGCTCATATTAGAACTCGGTCAGGTAGATTAAGCTCAGCCGCATATGCAGTAAGAAAAATTAGGCAATTGACAGATGTAGCCACAGCTAGGTTAGTTTACTAAGCTTATTTCTACAGTATTATGTCTTATGGCATTTTACTGTGGGGATCTGCAGCTGATGTAGATTCAATTTTCATATTACAAAAGAGAGCAATCCGGGCTATTTATAAAATGGGTCCTCGCGAGTCCCTCAGAAATAAATTCAAAGAAATCGATATACTGACTCTGCCTTCTCTTTATATTTTAGAAAGTATTTTGTATGTTCGTAAAAACCTAGGACTCTTCAAAATTAGAAGCGATTTTCATAGCATAAATACACGTAGTAAACACGAAATTTGTATTACCCAAATGGAGATTAGCTAAGACCAGCAAGTCATTTTTAGTAAACAGCATACTCTTTTATAACAAGCTGCCAAAGGCGGTGACTGAACTTAGCGAGGGAAAGTTTAAAACCCATATTAAGTAAGCGTGTCCTGACTAAAAAATCGTATTACAAGGCGTATTAAAGACTATGTCGAAGACACGCTTGTTTGGCAATGACTGCTTCTGCACATGTGGCCCCCTGGTAACTCATAATATTGTGTAAATGTATGTATTAACTGCTCCATATTTGTTGTAATATATACTTTTTTTTTCTTCTAACACATTGCTTTTGCAATATTTTTTACATTATTAGACGCCAACCACCATAAATTCGTTAGTTATTTATTTTATTGACGTGTCATTTATTGATAATTGTAATTATTTATTTTTCTTGCTTTTTTTTTATAATGGGATTGTGAGAACACTGTAGACTCCGCGAATTCTTAGGTTACTTCCTATTACGACTCACTTTTTTTTTAATATGATTATTTTTATTGTGCTTTTGGGTAGGTACAATATCGACTGGTCTACACTGTTCTTACATAATGTCTATTAATACTGTAATATGAAAATATTGCAAACAACTACTTTTTTAAAAGAGTAACCATGGAGTTTCTTGCCGGTTCTTCTCCATAGGAAACGACCAATTTGGAACCGCGCACTAGCTTCTGACGTTTTATAAGTGCCCATGTAGGCCTATGTGAAATAAAAAACTTTTGAATTGAATTACTGAGCGAGTAATAATTATGTGACAGAATAGGTAAGAGCTTCAATTAATTAAAAAAAAAATTAAATCTTATGTAGTACGTAGGTAATATTTGAAGGGCTCTTAATTACATCAACGTCTCTGTCAACGACTGCGTCAAGTGGCGTAGAGGAAGTTTCCGTCTAAAGGACTTACATTACTTACTTCGACTGGCCTGTTGGTCTAGTGGTTAGTGGCCCTGACTGCTATGCTAGAGGTCGTGGGTTCGATTCCCACCCAGGCGGCCATGCGAAAATAGTACAAAAAGAGGACTTATGATTGTTTAATTTTAACTATTATTAGTTTTCAAACCGAAGTCCTTATTAACACTACCTATTAGTAAAGTTGTAATAAAGTGTCAGCAAAAATATCATTTTGAGTAATTCTATATTTTTGTCTGGATTTGGTGATAACAAATCAAGACGAAAAAATAAAAATGACGCAGCTTTTGCTAGTCTTTCATTTCAATTGGCTTAAATTATATTTTATTTTATGAGTTAGACATTTGCATCTATCAAATTACCTTCAGAAAATACAACAACTGATCATAATTAAATTTATTTAATTTTTTTAATGCAACTTTAAATTAATTAAGTATAATTGTATAAAAAAACGAAATTACTTTTAGGCATATTTTTGGTTTTTTGTTCAATATCGGTTGCGGTACCTTACTATTTATTAAATGGAAAAAACATGCAACATTCGAATTGTCAAATCATTATCTCCAATTAAAAAAAAGATTTTAGAGAGATGTATGGACGACCCCTAGGGAATAATGAGATTTGAATTTGGAACGTCAAAAACATTGAGTGAATTATGTACGTTGTGCATCAATCAAGTTTATTCAAAGATCAAATTGGCCACTAACAAAAGAATAAAATGTGGTTATTAATGAGACTCTGAAAAAAAAGTTATGATAAGCGGGAGCGTTATAGAAAATTAGGGAGAGTAATGAATTTTGTTTGTTTCTGATCTCAAAACATGTCGAGTGATAGTTAAGATTAACTTGTAAACAATATTTATATTTTTTTTATTAAATAATTAGTTTTTAGTAAATTGTCTTTTAATTATCTAAAAAGTAGAGTATCCAACACGGAGATATAGCCGTCTTTATCTTGGGCGGCTTAAATTCCTCACTTTACTCAGGTTATATTAACTCCCTCGCAGTGCTCGGGAGTTGATTATATAAATCCCTCACTACCGTTTGGGATTAAACTTAGCAACCTTCGTTTCGTTCGGAATTCAACATATCGCCCGCGACTTAAAGACACTGCTTTATCCCCTAGTCACATAATCTACTATTAATTTCGGAAGTCGGTGTTTCTATATAATAGTTTTGTCTCTTCGTTATTTAACACCGGTTGTATTTTTTTTTGTATAAAGTTTTTTATTTTACAATTTTTAGTTAGGTACCACCGCTAAAAAGTACCCCTCAGCCAAACTTAAATACTTTATAACCAGAGTCTATCTCATGACAATTCTAATAATCCCAATCCCTGGTATAAAAAGTATAATATGTACGTACAAGACATGATCTATCTGAGCAACAAATTTCATTGAAGTCCGTATAGCCATTCGAGCGTGAATAAGTAACAAACATACAAATGTACGGGTCGTGGCCAGATCTTAGAAATTGATCACTTCATGATAAGGCCAAATAAAACTGGTCAGATCGTTCAAACGTTAACATTTTATGATAATATCAATCCTCGTTTGGCCATATCATTGATTTAGGATTTCAATGATAATAAAAGGTCTTAATAAAATAGTCCAAACGAAGATTGAAACATCATTAAACTGTAACGTTTAAAATGATCTGGCCAGTTTTACTTGGCCATATTATGAAGTGATCAATTTCTAAGATCTGGCCCCGACATACATACAAACTGTCGTCTTTATAAAATTAGTGCGATAGAATCAAGTGATATGGCCATTCAACCAACCAACGCAAATCAAGAGATATGGCCATTTATGCTGCATATTTTGATATATTTATGCACGCAATTCAAAACCAATAGAGGACTTTCCGTTCACTTAGAATCAAAACCACGTTGCTTAGAATCGAAAGGCAAATCTGCAATGACAAACATTTTATTTTTACTTTCTTTTTTTTACTACTGTATCATAAGTGCGTTCACAAACATGTAAATTCATACCTACAAGACACCCAGACCAGGAACAGCTACTTATCTGTTGGCCATGCAAATAATAGGGTTTAAAGTATGAAATTGCTGTTTTTTAAAACGGGTTGCTTTGTATATCTTTGGATTGACTTGGAATTATAAGTTTAAATAAACTTTATAATAAAGGTACGTTATTCTTTTTTCAAAATTAGGTATTTATTGGTTTCTTTGTGTTTTGTATTTTCTGTAATATCGCAGTTCAATTCAATACTATTCAATATTCAGTATTCAATATTCGGCAAATTGCCGTTTTTCATTTCGTTTCGTTTGTCCAGTTCGGGAATCGTACCCATAACACGCAGCAGCCAATCGCTCAACCACTGCCAACCGTGCCGTCATCATTTGCGGTTGGAGAATTAACAGAAGACATTTTTTCAATTGCTAAGTTGAGTTTGTCCTTCAATCCTCTTATCTTTTCGTGACAGAATAGAATAGACCAATGTTCTTCAGTACGTAATGTTAATTTTACCTGTTTTTTTTTGGTTTATGGTACCGAACCCTTCGTGTGCAAGTACGACTCACACTTGTTTTAGTTTTTGAAATTGTTATTTTTTAAACTATCTGTGTTAATAATAATAATAATTATTATTATTTCTTTTTCCGAACTAGGTGGGCCTGTATGTCAAGAGTCAGCGCCCTCACAATATTCTATTATGAACAATTTTTCATATTTTTTTTAAAGTATTTGAAAAATGAAATAATTGAAATATTAATATTAAAATTCAAATTAACTAACTAAACCATACTGTGTGAGTAGTGTCCGTGTAGTGTAGGCATGTGTGCGTGTTTAAGAATGAATATAATTATGAAAATTAAATCCACCCTTTTACTAGCTGTTAAGTGAAAGTGAACCCTGAGGCCCTGGAACAAAGGCAAAGAGTGATCAGGAGTGGGTTTTAGTCAGTGAAAGTCTGACACGCCCACCCACTCTGCCTAAAAGCGGGAGAAGTCATTAGATGAGTTCCCACCAAATAAAAAAAGTTTCTTCTTATTATCATGAGATGCTTTATGGAAGCTTTGATTATTGTAATCAAAGTATGGAAGCTAGAGAAATTCAATTTTTCTCAAGCTTTTTACATTTTACATGTTAGTGTCAAGTTTAAATATGTTGAATTGTTGATTAAAATAATTATATTTTGCGACCGTAACACATAATATGTTTTACGGAACTGTGATCATTAAAGTCATTCTCTTAGGTCTTTTATAAAATAGTCATTTCTTGAAAGTCAGGTAGTATTTAGTCGTCCCACCGTTCGCAATAGATATTACTCTATTTTTAAGCAAAGCGCCATCTCTCGGACAAGTTGTAAGACGAATGTACATATACTTTCGACGCTTCCAGCTAGCTCCGACCATATAGTCGCTTTTCCACATTAGTTTTAGTTCCACGTTTGGAGGAAAGATGTCGTGGCCTGCTACACGGCCTACGAGCCGCTACGAAGGCGTAGCAAAGTGTGTATTTCCTAGTTCGTAGCATTTTGAATAGTTCGTAGCTGTATCGCTAGGCGTCGTTTATCGTTATTTAACAGCTTCAAGCTATTCCACCCACGTGGAAGTAAGAAGTAAAGAAATTATCCTAAGGGAACATGTGTTTTGGGCACGCCTCAATCTCGGCGGTAAGTCCCATTTTCGAGGAGTGGCTAGAGGCGCCATGGCATCTACATCTTCTACCGACGCGGCGACGTCGGTCCTCACCTGACATGGCCGACGTTCGTGAGCTTCCTGTCTCAGATTTGGGCGGAGCACCACCGCCGTGCCGTGAGAAGTCATTAGATGATTATTTTCTAACTTCAAAAATAGGGACATTAGTCCTGGAGTAAAAAGAATTATTAGACATCGTCTACTCGTGTGACTAGTTTCATCCAAATCTGTTGAGTCATTAGGACGTGAAAAGGTAACAAACGAACAGTTTATTTCGTTTTCATAATAATATATTATTAGAGATTTTTTTGAGTATTTAGGTATGCACCTACTTGAGGTTTTTTAACAAACGATAGTTATCAAGTCAATATGTACCTATAATAATAATAATAATTATTATTATAATTTATTCTAAGACCACTTTTGGTCCACATTAATGTTAGTTCAGACGTTACAATTTTTATTTGGTACTAGCTGTTGCCCGCGACTTCGTCTGCGTTAAGTTTGTAAAAACGTACAATCATTCTGAGCTTGCAATTCATTCTGAAAGCAACGCAATTATTTATTGTACTTTAACATAAAACGGTTAAAAGTAAAAACGCAAATTACATACCTTCAGGAAACATGTTATGTATTCGTCCAGATCCTAGTATGTAAGGGTCGTAGCAGTTGGCATTTCTGCCTACCCCAAAAGAAAAGAAATTAGTTTATGTATGTTTCTGGTTTATGTTCTGGTGAAACAACATTGTATAATTTTAACCCCTCGCCACAGTGAGCACGTCACAATCGCAGCGGTAATGCCTGTCTTTGAAGAGTGTCTACAGAGGCGTCACGGCATCCTCTCTTTGTGCAGGACTCACCGGATGTGGGTGTTTTGGGAGGTATCTGTATCGAATTCAACGGGAAGAAACACTCGGGTATCACCATTGTGCGGATCGCCTGGAGAATACGATGGAGCATACGGTGGAAGTCGGTCCCGCTTGGTCGGAGCGCCAGCACCGCTGTGTCCTCATGGAGGCGATTGGTGGAGAAAATGTCAACCAGTAGCCTCCTTCAGTGAAGCACTACGATCGAAGAAGGTCCCCACCAACTGTGTTCCCACGTTGTCGTCGTGGTGGGGCTTGCGTGTCTCTGTGATCTTGAGGGCTATGCCGGTAGAGCTACTCATGCCGGAAGGCCTCAAGTGAGAGACCAGACCAAGAGGAACACACACAGGCGGAGTCCAGACGGACCGCCACGGAGGGTGCGCTGTCCAGAAGCATCGGCACCAACAGCTGTTGGTATTTTTGGACAGCGGTTTTGGGAGAGTGGGTTCGCCTCGGGTACGCGTCTGCTTATCAGACGTGACCATGACGGCGAACGTGTTATTGGGGACCCCACCCCATTGACAAAAAGGCAAAGCTAGTTTAGCACCAACCATGAGCGCGAGTAGAAAAGAAATAACTACCCCAGGAGGGTACCTGTATGCAGGAGAATCCCTCCCCGAGCAGAGCTCGGGCTGCCCCTCGTATTCTGGGGGGGGCAACTACCGCCTCGGGTCTTCGGACCCTGTACCGTCCTCTGTGGACGCACTGAGCCAGGGTGGCTCACCCGCCGGTAGCGCGGAGTCCCTGGGACCCGTTCCCAGCACGTCTGCGGCGCCAGCGGGTACCGAACAGGCCGGCAGGAGCTTCGGCCTTAGAGAGGTGAGCGGAGACGCGGTGTCGGACTCCGATACCGCATCTTCGCTCACTCCGGAGATAATGGAGGTTGCAGAACCTGCAGACACCTCTTCCAGGAGGAACCAGTTCCTCCGGAAACGCCCCATGTCGGGCGTCGGTCAGGGGTCGTCCTCTGACGAAGCCTCGGCCCGTAAGATCTCCACCGCTGGGCGGGGGGCGGGCCGTAAGACAGGAGGGGGGGGGGGGGGGGCGGGAGGCAGGATGCAGCCAGGCGATCCCTGGAAATCGCCAGGGAGGGGCGCCACTCCGGGGCAATCAGCAGTCAGGCCAGCCCCTCGGAGCCTTCTGCAAGCGATTCAGATGGCATGGAGGAGGCAATGGCCAAATTCACCGAGGTCGTGGTCGCCGCCTTAACAAGCGTCTCCAAAAAAAGGGAGAAGTCCAGGAAGAAGGAAGCTATCTCCCAAGGCACGACCTCAATTACGGAGGCACTGGGTACCGTCTTGGAGCCTCTCAATAAGAGGATTGGGCGGCTCGAGGCGGACCTGGCCAGTCTCCGAGGAGCTGGTCCCGAGACGGCGCCAAAAGGAGGACGCAAACGGCCACAGCCCCAGTCAGAGAGCGAGGTGCTGACCCTGCTGCGGCAGGAGCTGGCTGCCTTCCGGCAGCAGCAGCAACAGCAGCAGCAGCAGTTCCAGCAGCGGGTGCAGCAGCAGCTCACCGTTCTGGAGGGCATCGTGCTGCGCCCACCGCTTACGGCCTCCGGCCAACGGAAGGTGGCGTCATACGCCGCCGCCGCCGCGGTCTCTGCTGCTGCGCCTAAGCCGGGCCTGTCAGGACAAGACAAACGCGGGTCCACGGTGGTGCCGGATCCCGCGAGTCCAGCCCCGGCAGCTAAGCAACAGCAAAGGAAACATGTCCCCCCCCCTAAAAAAGGCAAGGCGGCAAAAGCTCCTGCTGCGGCGGCGAGCCGGCCTCCTTCGCTACCCCAGCCTGTGGATTCTCCGGCCAACGCCGAATGGCAAGTGGTCGGAGAAAAGAAAAGGGCGGGCAAGGCGGCTAGGGCGGCCAAGAAGCGCGAAAGGCGGCAGCAGCGCAAGAAGAGGGCCCTCGCGGCTAGGCTTCGTGCCCCGACATCCGCAGCTGTAGTGATCACACTACAGCCAGGTGCGGAAAAGAAGGGCACGACCTACAACGAGGTGATGACCAAGGCGAAGCGGGTGGTGGACCTCACCGAGTTGGGCATCGCTGGGGGATTGCGAATGAGGACCTCACCGCGGACGCTCTGGCTGAAAAGATACGAGCGTCCCTAGACGCGGAGGTGGCCCGAGTATCCAGGCCCACGAAATGCATCGATATGCGCATTATGGGCCTGGACGACTCCGTGACGGAGGACGAGGTGGTGGCCGCCGTCGTCAGGACGGGAAAGTGTCCTGGCGACCAGGTGCGGGCAGGCACTATCCGTGCCGACAACACGGGCATGCGGACCGTCACGGTGAGCTGCCCCGTGTCGGCGGCCAAGGCCATAACTGGGGAAGGTCGAAGGCTCCTAGTGGGCTGGGTTTCAGCGCAGGTGAAACTGCTGGAGCCCAAACCTCTGAGGTGCTTCCGTTGCCAAGTGGGCCACCATGCGGGGGTCCACTGCACCTTGGAGGTGGACAGAAGCGATCACTGCTTCCAGTGCGGTCGGCCCGGCCACAAGTCCGTAGCCTGTAACGCTGCACCTCACTGCTATGTGTGTGCAGCGGCTGGCAAGCCAGCCGACCACCGGGCTGGGAGCAGGAACTGCGTTCCCCCCGCCAAAGCCAGGGGTAAGGGCAAGAGGCCCTCCCCCACCACCGCCGTCACCGCCGCAGCCGCCGCTGCCGCCACCACAGGCACCGCCGCAACTGCTGCGGCAGGGCCCTCACAGGGGGCTCGGGAGGAGACTGTAATGGACTGCCAATAATTGCTCCATTACGTCTCCTCCAGGCAAATATCAACCACTGTGCCCCCGCTCAGGATCTGTTGCTCCAGAGCATAGCGCAGTGGTCGATCAACATCGCCGTGGTCACCGAGCCGTACTACGTCCCACCCAGGGCTGGCTGGGTGCAGGATTTGAACGGCTCGGTGACATTAATTTCGTCGGCCGCCGCCGGTACCCCGTCCCTAGAGGGTGTCAAGAGGGGACAAGGTTGCGTGGCAGCACGGTTCGGGGACATCGCAGTGGTAGGTGTATACCTTTCCCCGAACCGAACTCTCGCCGATCTCCACAACTCCCTTATGGAGCTGAACATCGTCGTCGCCGGGTTTCAATCCCTCCCTGTGGTTGTTTGCGGGGACTTCAACGCCAAGAACTTGGCTTGGGGTTCCCGGTACACAGATACGCGGGGCCGGATGGTGGAGGACTGGGCCCTGGAGTCAGGCCTGGTCGTCCTAAACCGGGGTTCTGTCCCCACGTGCGTGCGGATGCAGGGCGAGTCCGTGGTGGACATATCGTTCGCGAGCCCCGCTCTGTCTCCGCGCGTCATTGACTGGCGCGTCATGGAGGGGGTGGAGACGTACTCAGACCACCGGTACATCCGGTTCGACGTCTCCGCCCAGACCTCGACCGCGCCGGTCCGACAGAACCCATGTGGTCCGCGGTGGGCACTAAAACAGCTGGACTGGGAGCTCCTCCTGGAAGCCGCCATCGTACAGGCCTGGGTGTCAGCACCGGACAGGCCTGTCGACATAGATGCCGAGGCGGAGTGGTTCCGGGAGGCCATGTCGGAAATATGCGACGTGGCAATGCCCCGAGTCCGGCCAGAACGTGCCCGGCGTCAGGTGTACTGGTGGTCGCCGGAGATTGCGGAACTGCGCAAGGCATGGGTTTCCGCACGGCGCCGGTACACCAGACACCGCAGGCGCCGCATTCGCCCTCCGGATGCGGAGGCCATAGAGGCGGAGCTGTACGAGGGATACAGAGTGGCGAAGCGCACCCTCCGAGCGGAGATACGGCGAGCCAAACTACAGGCCCGCGACGTGTGGTTGGGGACTCTGAACGGAGACCCATGGGGACGCCCCTACAAAATGGTGCGGGATAAGCTCCGCGCCTGGGCTCCTCCGCTGACACAGAGTCTCCGGCCCCAGCTCGTGGAGGGTGTAGTGAACGCTCTGTTCCCTTCGAGAGAGGCGCCAACGGCTCCGCCTCTCGCGGTGTCCGACGCGGACCACGACGGCGATGACGACGATACTCCGGAGGTGACCGAGGTAGAGATGAGTGTGGCGGTACGAAGGCTAAACGCTAAAAATACCGCCCCAGGACCCGATGGCTTGCCTGGGAAAGCCTGGGTCCTGGCCATGGAGGAACTCGGGCCTCGACTAAGAGGGCTGCTTAGCGCATGTTTGGAGAGGGGCCAGTTCCCACTTCGTTGGAAGACCGGGAAACTGGTCCTTATAGCGAAGTCGGGGCGCCCCGCGGACTCTCCGTCCGCATACCGGCCCATAGTGCTGCTCGACGAGGGGGGCAAGCTCTTTGAAAGAGTAATTGCAGACCGCCTCGTCGCGCATTTAGCGCGGGTGGGGCCGGATCTTTCGGACAGCCAGTTTGGCTTCCGCAGGGGGCGCTCCACGGTGGACGTCATCATGCGCGTGCGAGCCCTCACGACGGGGGATGCGGTGTCCCGGGGCAAGGTCGTAGTGGTGGTGTCCTTGGACATTACCAACGCCTTCAACTCCCTGCCCTGGAGTAGCATTAGGAGGGCACTCCGGTATCACCAGGTGCCCGACTACCTCCGTCGTTTGATCGAGGCCTACCTGAAGGACAGGTTTATCATCTACCCTAGTCACGAGGGAGAGTGGAGACGGCGAGAGATGTCGTGCGGTGTTCCGCAGGGGTCGGTACTAGGGCCGCCCTTGTGGAACATCGGGTACGACTACGTGTTGCGCGGCGACCTCCCCAACGGGGTCAGCGTGGTCTGTTACGCAGACGACACGCTGGTCCTGGCGCAGGGGGAGTCGCACCAGGCGGCGGCCGAACTAGCGACACGCGGGGTTGCGACAGTCGTGGACAGGATCCAGGAGTTGGGACTCGAAGTGGCACTGCACAAGTCCGAGGCCATGTGTTTTCATGGCCCTCGGAACGCGCCACCACCGGGTTCCCAAATAACGGTAGGAGGGGTTCGCATCGACGTCGGGTCGACGATGAAGTACCTAGGACTTGTCCTCGATAGTCGGTGGAACTTTGTGGAGCACTTTCGACGTCTGACTCCCAAACTGCAACGGACCGGGGCTGCCCTAAAGCGGCTCCTGCCCAACCTTGGGGGTCCAGACGCCTCCTGCCGGAGGCTCTACGCGGGAATTGTTCGGTCCATGGCCCTTTACGGGGCGCCGGTGTGGGCGCCGTCGCTGCAAAAGCGACCGGCGGCCATGCTGAACGCTTGCCAGAGAGTCATGGCCATCCGGATGATACGGGGATACCGCACGATTTCCCGCGAAGCGGCGAGCCCCCTTGCTGGCCTGCCACCATGGGATTTGGAGGCAACAGTCCTTGCATGCTTGCACGATTTGCGCGTGGAGATGCAACGCCGGGGCGAAACTCCGCTGCCGTGCCAAGTCGCGGCATGGCGGACAGAGTTCCGGCGGGATCTCATGGTGGAATGGCGACGGCGACTGTCGCAACCCAGTGCTGGGCACGCCACAATCATGGCGGTAACTCCCCTCTTTGAGGAGTGGCTGGAGCGGCAACACGGCGTCCTCACCTACCGCATGACGCAGGTCCTCACCGGACATGGCAAGTTCGGGAGGTTCCTGCATCGGATTCAGGCGGAAGCAACGCCCGAGTGTCATCACTGTGCGGACCACCCAGAGGACACGGTGTAGCATACGGTGGAGGTGTGCCCCGCTTGGGCGGAGCACCGCCGTATCCTCGTGGAGGCAATTGGCGGCAGCGACCTTTCGCGTCGGGCCCTGGTTCAGGCTATGGTCCGAAGCGAGGAGGAATGGCAGGCGGTCGCCTCCTTCTGCGAAGCAGTAATGCTAGCGAAGGAGGAGGCTGCACGCGTGAGGTAACGAAGGCCCTAGCCGCCGTAATTCCGACCCCGACTACCAGCCACGGTAGACACGGGCTTGCGGACGTCGAGCACTGGGTAGCTCGCCGTCCGGCTGTTCGGTAATTAACCGGACCGAGCCCAGTCGTCAACAGCGCGTAGTGATCCTCGCGCTCCTCAAAGAGATGTCAGCAAACTGTAGGGGCCCAGCAGGTAGCTAGGACCGCGGAGAATTTCTGAAAGGGAAACCCGTAGTCCTAGAACGCAAAGGGTAATTGAAGGATACAGGTGTGGTTTTAGTCAGTAAAAGTCTGACACGCCCTCCCGCTCCACCCAGAGCGCGAGAAGTCATTTTGATGATTTCCCACCTTAAAAAAAAAAAAAAAACGATCGAAGAAGGTGGCTGAAACTATGAGGGATAGGACATTCTGACTCCTTAACTGTCGCTGCAAGTGATGCTCCGGGTGTTGAAAGCCGCAGGGCGATTACCAGCCATCGCAAACCGGGATTGCGGTGGTGCCGTCAGGCCGTCTGGTCAAAGCAATCCTGAATCGACGGCGCGCTGTATTCTACACCGGACTCAAAGAGATGTCAGCAAATGGATAGGGCCCTCTAGGGCCGATGTCTGCGAGATTGTTCGAAAGAGTTACCTCCCGTAAAATTTTCGCCTCAATAATTTTTCACTGAAGAGTTTAAGCCGTTAGACAGCTTTGGTAGAGGTAAATGAAGGAGCATAATCGGGACACCGACCTTCAGCTGAATAAAGTGCACTGATAGTGCAAAGCCAAAAAGTCAGTGAATCCAAAAACTACCATCATCATCATCAACTATCTTCCTCCACAACAGTACTTATGAAGAATTTGCGAGAGCATGCTTGCATTGATTGTTGCAGCTTGATCATTTTGGGCATAAAAATTACTTGTTCATTTACCTAGGATTTTTTGGTGTGTATTTAACTGACATCCCCGTTGAATGAATTTCGGCGAAATCTTGAGCGCGTGTATCCCCGCCCAATCAAACTCGCATATTGATGGCCAAATCGAGAGGTCACTGTCACCGATTGCCTCTATGAGGACACGGCGGTTCACCCAAATGTGATAGACCTCCACCGCATGTTACACCAGGTCCTCCGGGCGATTCGCAAAATGGTAATATCAGGATACTTCCAACCGAATCCGGAACAGAAACCGCTCGAAACACCCTCAACAGTCCTGAGCTTGTGTATACATAAAACAATGAAATTACGGTAAACAAATGTAGCAGCCGATTAGTGTTATCCCTGAGACTGGCCTCCCTCAGAGGGTTGTTCCAGTGTTGGTCACCACTCACTGCAAGGAGGTAACGTCCAGATGTCGACGTAAGGCTGCCAGGAATCTGAGATACATCAGTGATCAGGAGGAACGTAAACCACTTTCGACCCCGTTTTATATGGAGCAGAAACTGCAAACAATAAATCACGCCATTATTAGGCCGCAAGGTGCCATCCCGGAGGACATAGTGGAGCATACAGAGGTGTGTCCCGGATCACCGCCGTGTCCTCGTGGAGTCAATCGGCGTCAGTCACCTCTCGCGCCGGGGCCTGATTTGGGCTATAGTCCAGAGCGAGGAGGAATGGTAGGCGGTCGCCTCCTTCTGCAAAGCCGTAATGCTAGCGAAGGAGGAGGCCGCACGCGTGAGGGAACGAACGTCCTCACGCCGAGCCGAGATTCCGACCCCGACGACCAGCCACGGTAGACGCAGGCTTGCAGACATCGAACAATGGGTAGCTAGCCGTCCGGCCGTCCGGTAATTAACCGAACCGAGCTCAGTCGTCAACAGCACGTAGTGATCCACGCGCTCCTCAAAGAGATGTTTCAAAGCGCAACTGAAGGGCACAAGTGTGGTTTTAGTCAGTAAAAGTTTGACACGCCCTCTCGCTCCAACCAGAGAAGTCATTGGATGGTTTCCACTCTTAAAAAAAGTAAAAAAAGTACCATCATTATCATTATCATTATCATGGACATATGCCTCCCCAAGTATCGCCATAATGACTGGTCCTGTGTGTCTCGCATCCATCGGATTCCCGCGACCCTCACCAGGTCATCGGTCTACCTGGGGGCCTTCCAACACAAGGTGCCATGCAACCCCTTACGAAAATTTGGCCGTGTTATTTTAAAATCAATAATTAAATACATATACTTGTTTCCTTTTATCGCCCTTTTTGGTTGGTATCCCTTGAATAATCATGGTCAATTATCTTGTTACAATCATGGAAAAAAAAGCAGTAGGATTGTTAAAAATGCCTCCGTCTAACACCAGTTTAACCATAACTATTTTTCTCCAATTTTGAACAATAGAACTGTCTGCAAACGTGGGCGATGGTCACTTCTTCCGCCATTCAGAAAATTACGTAAAATACACAATGCCATCTATCAAATATGAAGTTCAACTGTCATTGTCATCATTATTTCTACTTTGAGTCTTTAGATGGCGTTGCGAGTATCTGAATTGCGTGTGGTGCCATATTTTACTAATTCGATTTTATTATGTGTTTTGATTAGTTTTTACAATATATTTAGAAGATATCGAATAGAAATGTCAATTTTATTTTGAAAAAATGGTAAAAGTTATTTTATTACAAAAAGAAGATAAAATAATGACAAAAATTTTAACTGTAGCTGGGAATCGAACTCGCGGCAAATGTCGTTCAACACTGACGTTTTGGATTATTGCTCACCCCCTATAGCAAATAGCGTGATAATTTATAGCCTAACAGATGCACTGACTTATAAGGATTATGTATGCAAAATTTGAACAGGATCGGTTCAGTAGTTTTTGCGCCAATTAATACCATCGCAAAATAATTTTACTGTTTTATTATATGTATATATATATAGATTCTTCCCATAAAACAAATTTCATTGAATAATGATTGAATTCAAATTATAATTGTCAGTAAATTAAATATCATAGAGTAAAAAAATTAAAATGTCACTTAATAAAATGTCATTGATTAAAAATTAAAAATGTTAATAAATAGCATGGATACAAAAATTTAAATGTCATGGAATAATTACAAAAAAACATATCTCTAAATTAAATGTCATGTAAGTATTATGTAAAGCATCTGCCTAGATTCAAACTCCGTTATACGACTTATTTTTATTTAATAATTTAAATCAGAACAAAATTTCCTTATAAAAGTGTTAGTATAATTTAGGTGTCTTCAAGGCTAGAGTGAATAGGCTCTTAATAAACTAGTGCGCCTCACCATCAATGATTGCATCGCTGCTTACCATCAGGTGGGATCGCAGTCAAGCACTGGTTTATATGAATTAAAAAAAAAAAAAAAAAGTAAATCAAAACTATGTTAGTAGATACATTATGCCTACTTATTCTAAACTGGCAATCATTACGTTTTATTTATTTTTTATATTAAAACGGACACTACCCGAACTGTGTATCTTATTCCAGTGCCCCACAATAGGACACTTAACCCTAACCGTTATGGTGTTTAGAAGGCCGTTGGGGCTGTCCCGCACACGACGGGGAGGCCACTCTCTTGCGCACTATTGCCCTAAAGCATTCGGTGTTGGCATCCGCAAACATCCCCGATGCACTACAGTAATAAGCCTATATAACTATGTGTGTGTATAAACCTATATAATTAGGTTTTTTTTTCATTTCAGGATAATTAAATAACTAAGTTAGAAAAGTTAAAATAAAAATAGTAAATACGTTAATTGAATAGTATATCACGCGCAGCAAGCTTTGTAATCAGTGCCGTAACTAACTTTTTTTACGCCCGGTGCGAGCTTCTATAACTGTGCCCTTAGAAAAGGTACAATACAAATAAAAAGGATAGATAGCTAAAATGCGTTTTTTAATTCAAGATAATGATTTGACAAATGCAAATGTCAAACTCCAGAAATATGTTGCCTGCTTTTTGATAAATGTGATGTCTCCAAATTCGATTTTTTATACCGGTTCTTATAGTAATACAACCTTGACGGAAAGTAGGACCAAGATACGATAGTGTTTGTTTATAGTAGAGTCTAATATGAATTGAAAGATTAAAATAATTAAAAATAATCAAAAATATTACCATATTTTTTATACTCGGTCTTTTACTTATACTAAGAACTCACAAAACCGTTTTTACCCGCGTCCGCTGCGGTTGCGGGCCCGCAGCTTCTGTAGAATGCTACAGATATATGTATCCCGCTCCCCGCTGCACCGGCGGGCAACTAGTAGAATCGTGCGGGCCACGGTCACCCGCAGCCTCGGCGGGTTGCGCCCGCACTCTTTGCGGTCGGTTAACACCCGCAGTGGCCCTCAGGGGGTAGAGAAATCCGAAAATCTATTGATGCACCCAGAACTTTATAGGCCTTCTTTTTTAAATTCTTCTGTGAAGTAAGTATAATGCAACAGCTCGTTTCTGGTGTACGTCGACCACCCGTCTTGCGATTGTCATCTGCCAAGTTTGCAAGCGATAACAGCAACCACTACGGCTGTATAACCACACAAAACTCCGGTCTCGTGAATTCAGAAATAAGACAGCTGTTTCCTACAACGTGACGGGCACGGTTGAAAACCTCTTCATGAGTTCTTAGCTACTTCCTTTTATCAGGGAGCTCCAGTATACGGGCGTTTATATCTTGTTTACAAGAGCGGGAACGAGACAGTCGCAGTTTATGCTTTAGAATTAAAAAATGTTATCATCATTAGTCGTCAAGATTTTTTTCATGATGGGAATTCATCCTATGACTTCTCCCGGTCTGGGTGGAGCTGAAGGGCGTGTCAGACTTTTACTTTTACCACATCGGCCCTACTGAGCCCCTACGATTTGCTGACATCTCTTTTAGGAGCGCGTGGATCACTAAACCCTGTCGACGACTGGGGCTCAGTCCCGGCGATTACCGGACTGCCGGACGGCAAGCTATTCATAGCTCGACGTCGGTATTGACATTATGGTAGTCGGGTTTTTTTTTTTCCGGTGGGAAAATCATCTTATGACATCCCCCGCTCTTGGGCGAGGCGGGAGATAGTGTCAGACTTTTACTGACTAAAAACCCACTCCTGTTCCTTCGTTGCCTTTCGTACCAGGGCCGAGTCTTCCTTTCAGAATCAGACCCTTGGCCCCGGTAGGCTTCGACCCTCCTGGGCTCCTACAGTTGCTGACAACTCATTGAGGCGCGCGTGGAACAACACGCGCCGTCGACGACTTGGGCTTGGTCCAGACGGTTACCGGACGGTCGGACGGTGAGCCACCCATTGCTCGCCGATGGTAGTCGGGGTTGGGGTCTCGGCGACTGGGGCGTAAAGATCACTCGTGCAGCCTCCTCCTTCACTAACATTACTGCTTCGCAGAAGGAGGCGACCCCCTGCCATTCCTCCTCGCTCCGGACTATGGCCTGTACCAAGACCCAGCGCGAGAGGTCGCTGCCACCTATTGCCTTCACGAGGACACGGCGGTGCTCCGCTCAAGTGGGACACACCTCCACCGTATGCTCCACCGTGTCTTCCGGGCGGTCCACACAGTGGTGACCTCCTGAATCCGATGTAGGAACTTCCCGAACTGACCAAGTCCAGTGAGGACTTGCTTCATGCGGAAGGTGAGGACGCCGTGACGCCTCTCCAGTCACTCCTCAAAGAGGGGACTGACCGTCATGATTATGGCGTCCTCATTGGTCGTCAAGCTGTGAATTCACATGTCTACATTGTAAGAAACCGGCACTCGATTCGTTTATCGCTACAATTTTATTAGAGATGTATGTGAAAATAGTATAAAAAGAGGACTTATTATTGTTTAATTTTAACTATTATTTAGTTTCCAAACCGAAGTCATTGTTAACACTACCTATTAGTAAAGTTGTAATAAAGTTTTAGAAAAATATCACTTTGAGTAATTCTATGTTTGAAAAAAATAAAATGACGCAGCTTTTGCTAGTCTTTTAATTCTTAGGCTTAATATTATATTTTATTTTATGAGTAAGACATTTGCAACTATCAATTTACCTTCAGAAAATACAAAAACATACCATAATTAGTTACATAAATTTAAAACGAAATTATTTTTACGAATATTTTCGGTTTTTTGTTCAATATCGGTTGCGGTACCTCACTATTTATGAAATGGAAAAAACACGCAACATTCGAATTGTCAAATCATTATCTCTAATTAAAAAAAGACCTTAGATATCAAATGCCCCCTCCAGGGACTGCGCCCTATGGCCCCTATGCCTAGGCACCGCTGGCACGACTCTAGCTACGGCACTGTTTGTGATACAACCAAGGAGAATTAATTCAACATTCAATGCATGTTTGAAAGAAAAAAATCTTTGAAGTCTGTCAAACATACCGTCACCAAGAATCGTCTAACAATTGTTATGTCATGACAAGTATATGGAAATAACAAAATTTTATATCTTATATTGATTTGTAAATTTACGCGATTGTTCATATTTTAGCTTCGAAATTCTGCGAAGCTTATTCTGCAATGAACGATCGTCAGTGAAATCATTATTTTCTACAAAATGGTTACAGAAATAGGAGCAAATGGTGAAAAAAAATTGAGAATTGTGTTTGAGAATAAATATTCTGGTTCCCATTTTTACGGTGATCATGCTCACATTGAGAAGAAGGCAAAATTTGAAAGTCAACACACAAAAACGGCCGTCGTAAACAAGAAATATGCAGAAATTATGGATCCAAGGTTTGATAGCATTTGGGCCGAATTACAGAGACCCAGAGAAATGCAAAATAAAAGATTACGAGATATCGTTATGGCTGTGAAGATGGCAAACCAACGAGTGAATCTTGGCACTGACAAATTTGTCCAAGATGTGGAATCGATGTTCACGAGTTTTAAAACGGAACTGGACAAAATGGAGGAACTTTTTCGGCGCATTTTGAAGAATTTGCCACATGCACCCAATGTTACTAGACCAATCAATGTATTTAGTTCAGTATAGCTTTACAATCTGTATAATACTACAGACAACAGAATTATTGAACGATAATTTTCTACTAAACTTTTTCTCCAACAACTTTGAGGAAGTCTTCCAGTTTTACTAGATGAAGTTAAATACGTATTTAACTGCATCTAGTAAAACTGGAAGACTTCCTCAAAGTTGTTGGAGAAAAAGTTTAGTAGAAAATTATCGTTCAATAATTCTGTTGTCTGTAGTATTAAACAGATTGTAAAGCTATACTGAACTAAATACATTGATTGGTCTAGTAACATGTATTTAACTGCATCTAGTAAAACTGGAAGACTTCCTCAAAGTTGTTGGAAAAAAAGTTTAGTAGAAAATTACCACCACAACCTAATAACTAGGTACTTCTTTGGCAAGAAATATACTCATGGATACAATAATTATTTCATTTTCATAGAATGCCTTGTAGTTTGATATATATAGGGTAACCGGCAATTAGTGTACGGTAGTTAAACACGTGATTGTGCTCATGATAACAAACAATTTTTATTATGGGAGCAAAGCCGAAATTGCGAAAAAAATATCAGCTGTTCAGTACATTAGGCAAACATAAATGTACTGAACAGCTGATTTTTTTTTCGCGATTTCAGGTTTATTTCCATAGTAAAAGTTTTTGTTTATCATGAGCACAATCACCTGTTTAAGTATCGTACACTAATTACCAGTCACCCTATTTTTTTTATTTATATAATATTTTTTTTCTCTGGACGGAGAATTCTCACAAAGAACAGGTCTGTACCGTGATAGTGGTAGCGATATAAGCTATCAATGAATTCTGTGTTAAAATAATTACGTCCGACGCGTCGCGACTTGAGGTGCCACGGAGCCCGTGCTATACGTATCTTACCTAGTGGTACTTGATTCATTGAATCTGCTATGGCAGAGATGAACACTCAAAAAAGGAGTTTCCAATGGAACCGAAAAAGTAAAAAAAAAAAATTAAAAAAGAAATGGAATGGAATGGTTGCTGCGGCTGGATTCACAAATTTTATAATTTCTGTTAAAATGACGTGACCAGCAGCAGTAACATATAACTTTTATTTTAATGTTATAGGTACCAAAGTTTTTACTTATAAAGTAGATATTCTATTCCAAGAAGTTTGGTTTGTTTTTAATAATAATAATAAACGTTTATTTCGGACCTTTCCGTCCATAGGTAAGGCTTACAGTATTTATACAACACACACTATATTAAAAACAACACACAACAAAAAAAAAAAGAATCAGTTTACTGTACACAATTAAACATAAAGAAACACATACAAAACAAAAAACTACACACATTTAGTGCGGTGAGGGGAAACTGTCCAGTACTCACCGTGCAGCGTGCAAGCGTATCCAATGGTGCAGCAGTGGAGAGTCCCACCTGTCCGTAAACACGTTCACAATATTGTTGCTACTAGTCCTAACACGGCTCATCAGTGACACACATTGCTTCCTAATAAGCAATGTGCGTCATTTTTAATGTATGTGTGCAAAGCTATTTTCAATGACACCAAGCACACCGAGTTCATACACACATAACCTTTCCATGAACCTCTTTTTTAAAGTAGTAAATTATCAAATAACTTGTCCAGTTTTAGGGTGGAGAGAGAGGGCGTGTCAGACTTTTACTAACCAAAACCCACCTGTGTTCTTTCAGTTGCTCTTTGCATTCGAGGGCCACGGTAACCTCTTTCAAATATTCTCGCCGTCCTAGCAGGCATCGGCTCTGTTAGGCCCCGTCCATTTGTAGACATCTTGTTGAGGCACACATGGAACATAACGCGCCATTGATTTAGGTTTGATCCTTACCGGACATCTGGACAGCAATTTGATATCTGCACATACAACCAAGACCGTCCCACCCTAGTGAGATAGAACAATTATAGGTACCTGTTTATATTTGAAATACACGAATACTAAAATAACTTGAAGCCATCTCGTATAAAGTTCAATGTCGTGGTAGAGTGAGACCATGTGCCAATAAATTGAACAAGAAGTGATTTATTTGAAAGCTTGACAGCCACTACGCTCTGGCATCTTGGGGTCCGAAGCTAGCCATGATAAAAAATATAAGGGATTTTGATAAATTTTTCTAAATCAATATACTAAGTAATATTTTTGGTGACTTAAGGACCCAAACACAAAACAGCGATGCGGTATCGCATCGTAAAAAATCTACGAGCTCGCACGACGCATCGCAAGGACTTGCGATTTGATTCGCATTGCATATTGTATGGTCACCTGAACCGATGTTTTGCCGCACAAAATCGCATCACAGCAATTATAACCGATGATTATTATGATATAGAATAGATTCCTTTTTGCGCAGTTGTGGAGAGTGCAAAAAGTATTTCGCTAGAATTTTATTTGTGATGGAGAAAATGGTTACATTCGTTGTGGCAAACAATATCAAAAGGCAATGGTTATTTATGTATTTGGTCTGCAGTAAAATATTACTGAAACCACCTATAAATCTTCGACAGTCTAAAAAAAAACTGACAAAGAGAACCTCGTCTTTTCGATAACATTCTATCTTTTCTGCAGAAATCTGCCCAATATATCCGATCTGACTAATCGAATTATAAGATTGTTCCTACAATCGGGTACAAAACACTAATAAATTGTGTTTGGTGGTGATATATCACGTTGGTGGCAGCACAGCTGAGTCGGCAAGAGGTTGCATATAATGACGTCATCCATTCGCGGCACGGCGTACGTACAATGCCTTCATTATGCCCTAACAGCTTGCTTACCATTGTGCGGACTGTCTGCCTGCTAATGGAAATAGACCGTTGGCAGTTGGTACTGACATCGAGTCCATTTCATTATTTTTGAACTGGGATTTTGTGGTGCGGTTTTAATTTTAGTGGTGTACCTTTGTGATGGAAAATCTATATAAAGCGAAATACCACTCACTGATTAATCACGAAATCTCAGAAACTATAACACCTACAAACTTAAAATTTGGCAGGTAAGTTCCCTAGAGGGTGTAGACATAAGTTAAAAACGGATTTTTTGAAATTCACCCCCTAAGGTGATGAAACGGTGTCCAAAGTTTGTATGGAGAAACCGACTATCACGCGGGCGAAGCCGCTGGCAGAAGCTAGTCATCTTATAACTTTGTCCACTCTGGATGGAGCGAGAGGGCCTTTAGCTGATTAAAACCCACCTGTGTTTTTCAGTTGCCCTTTGCGTTCCAGGACCACAGTATTCTATTCAGAAATCTAGTAGGCATCGGCTTTTTGAGCCGCTACGGTTTTGCTGACATCTCGTGGAACAAGCCGTTGACGATTTGGGCTAGTTCTTTATCGGAGAATCGGACGGCGAGTTACATATTGCTCGTCGTCTGTAAACCCGTGCCTACGGCGGCCGGGGAACGTCGTGCGACTCCCTACACCCGAGGCGTCTCTTGTAGCGACGAGGATGTCCGTTCCCTTACGGTTATGGCCATCTCCTTCACACTTTTATTAATGACCCGGAATTTTCGCGACTTTAATTCTCAAATATTGAATAAATAACTAAAATTACCTACTTGTAATCGTTACTAATCCACCATAAAAGCATCTCTAACCAAGTTTCAACCGTAATAGGTACAACCACGTACAATAGTGTGGGCTCATTTTGAGTAATCAGGCTCTAATTATGGTTATTATCCGTACACGAAGCATATACCACATGTGTGCATGTATGTACTTTAGTGTGTATACACGGAGTGTTTCCAATTTGCGATCTCTACAGGGTGGTACCGTTTATTGGGACTGAAGCGGGGCTCTTATTGGAACTTAGAAATGGGTAGTAAAATATTGTGTTCTAGTTTGTTTTTGTAATGCTGTGAAAATATTGTTGAAAATCATGTGTTTGGTTAGGAGAGGTACTCGTAAGTGTGGTGAGAAATTAGTCGATTTTTTATCATGTTTGGAGTAGTGTACCTGGAAAAAAGTACCGTTTATTTTTGTAAGCTATCGTAAAATATAGAATAGTGTGTTAAGATTTGAATACGTATAATATTTATAAATACGTACAGTACTTAAGAGGGTCCAACCCGAGATACATTTCCATAAAACCGCTCTTATGACGTTATTACACATATTTCTTAAAATATTTTGGAATCACAGATATCTTGTAAATATTATTTAGGTTTCTATTCAATTCAAAACTTGTATAAAACCTCGGAAAATCTGCTAGTTTGCGTGAACTAAGCCTTTCATAATGTACTCAAAAAGATATGTATTTGTAGAAACCTTGCACGTTTAATTGAGATTTCGAACGACAATTTCTTTTCCAAGAACACGTAATTCCAAAAATACGTTTTTTTTTTAATATTCGGGAGAGTGAAGGAATTACCGAATGTAAATAAAGTGTTCGAACATTGTCTCTATTTTTTCACGTTGCCTTTTTATCAATCATTGCATTGGATTGTGTTCTATGAAACTACAAGCTTTTAAACCATGCTCACGTTGACGGTAGACGGATCGGGAAGGGCTCTCTTAAATTTTTTTTTTTTTGTAAGAGACTGGTGCTCGAAATAGGCAAAGGATACCTATGTTACGGGTCACCAGGCCCCTCAAAACTATACAAATTATATCAGTTAACAACATTGTAAATGATGAATTTTAAATTCTAAGTACAGAATGCAATCTATCTTCTTCTACACATACATATAATAAATCTGTAGAAGATTTTAGTTGTGCGCACATCACGTAAAATGTACGAAATCGATATTGATAACTTTTATACATTAAAATTGTGTGTAACTTGATATAATATTTAGGCTTTGTTTCATCGCAATCGCTTAACTATTTCGAAAGATATACTACATTCATTGACTGTTGGGCGGTATGAAGTTCGCTGGGTGAGCTGGTATATAATAAAATGAGAAAGTCATAAGTCTTAATTAGGCACTCTAGCAGGACATACGTTTTTGATTTATGTGTGTAAAATATTGTGTTAATGAGTATGGTATGTGTTTGTGTAGCTGATAGTTATACCTTTAACGGATTGGAATCAAAAGATTTTCAGTTGCTTGATAATCTAGAGTTTTCACACAGAAGTTTACGAACTGGGGCCTTACCACGACATGTTAATATGTCAGGCGAGCAAGCGAGGAAGGGATGGAACTATACAACTTATATAGTTCCATCCCTGTAACAGTTTAGGGCCGCTGATCTCCGCACTGGGTATAAGTAATAATAATATTTTTTTACACCACCTGCTCGATAATGCCCTTTTTTACACCACCTGCTCGATAATGCCCTTTTATATGTCATACAAGCATCACTTAAAGCAAGTCATTATATCCCTAGGGAGATAATGCAGTATGGGCGATCCCTAGGGAATAATGAGATTTGAATTTGGAACGTGAAAATCCATCAACATTATGTGAATTAAAATGTAGTGCACCAAACAAGTTTATTCAAAATTCAAACTGGCCACTAACAAAAAAAAAAGACAGAAGAAAACGTGGTTACGGACGAATTTCGAAAAAAAAAGGAATGAACAAGCTCAGCGATATAGAAAATTTGAACTATAAAATCTTTGAGTAGTGAATTTTGTTTGTTTCAAATCTCAAAACATGTTGAGTGATAGTTAAGATTAACTTGTAATAGTAGATTATGTGACTAGGGGATAAAGCAGTGTCTTTAAGTCGCGGGCGGCATGTTGAATTCCGAACGAAACGAAGGTTGCTAATTTTAATCCCGAACGTCAGTGAGGGATTTATATAATTAACTCCCGAGCATTGCGAGGGAGTTAATAAAGAAACCTGAGTGAAGTGAGGAATTCAAGCCGCCCAAGACGAAGACGGCTGTATCCCCGTGTTGGATACTCTACTTTTTACACCATCTGTTAGATAATTAAAAGACAATTTAGTAAAACAAATCATATATTAGAGAAATATAAATATTATTTACAAGTTAATCTTAACTATCACTCAACATGTTTTGAGATTTGAAACAAACAAAATTCACTACTCAAAGATTTTATAGTTCAAATTTTCTATATCGCTGAGCTTGTTCATTCCTTTTTTTTTTTCGAAATTCGTCCGTAACCACGTTTTCTTCTGTCTTTTTTTTTGTTAGTGGCCAGTTTGAATTTTGAATAAACTTGTTTGGTGCACTACATTTTAATTCACATAATGTTGATGGATTTTCACGTTCCAAATTCAAATCTCATTATTCCCTAGGGATCGCCCATACTGCATTATCTCCCTAGGGATATAATGACTTGCTTTAAGTGATGCTTGTATGACATATAAAAGGGCATTATCGAGCAGGTGGTGTAAAAATAATATTTATATTTCTCTAATATATGATTTGTTTTACTAAATTGTCTTTTAATTATCTCACAGATGGTGTAAAAAGTAGAGTATCCAACACGGGGATAAAGCCGTCTTCGTCTTGGGCGGCTTGAATTCCTCACTTCACTCAGGTTTCTTTATTAACTCCCTCGCAATGCTCGGGAGTTAATTATATAAATCCCTCACTGACGTTCGGGATTAAAATTAGCAACCTTCGTTTCGTTCGGAATTCAACATGCCGCCCGCGACTTAAAGACACTGCTTTATCCCCTAGTCACATAATCTACTATTATATGTCGTACAACCATCACTTAAAGCAAGTCAATATGTCTCTAGGGAGATAATGCAGTATGGGCGATCCCTAGGGAATAATGAGATTTAAATTTGGAACGTGAAAAACCGTCAACATTATGTGAATTAAAATGTAGTGCATCAAACAAGTTTATTCAAAATTCAAACTGGCCACTAACAAAAAAGAAAACTGAATAAAACGTGGTTACGGACGAGTTTCTAAAAAAAATGTAATGAACAAGCAGGAGCATTATAAAAAAATTAAACTATAGAATCTTAGAGTAGTGAATTTTGTTTTTTAAACAAACAAAATTCACTACTCTAACTATCTCAAAACATGTTGAGTGATAGTTAAAATTAACTTGTAAATAATATTTATATTTCTCTAATATGATTTGTTTTACTAAATTGTGTTTTAATTATCTCACAGATGGTGTAAAAAGTGGAGTATCCAAAACGGGGTTATCCCCGTTTTGGATACTCCACTTTTTAAGACAGCTTTATAGATGTCTTTGTCTTGGGCGGCTTCAATTCCTCACTTCACTCAGGTTTCTTTATTAACTCCCTTGCAATGCTCGGGAGTTAATTAAATAAATCCCTCACTAACATTCGGAATTCAATATGCCGCCCGCGACTTAAAGAGACCGCTTTATCCCCTAGTCACATAATCTACTATTATTAGTCCAGTGTTAGTAGTCCAGGACATGCTAATTGCTAACTTTCATACTTTTGTACAAGTTTTTTTCTTTTAAATCAGTATATAAATCAAATACCGGTAGCAATCTGCCTACCGAGGTAAAAGTATAATAACATTAACAAAATAAAACAATAAAAATCATCATCATCTTCCTGCCCTTGTCCCGTTTTATTTGGGGTCGGCGCAACACGTTTTTTTCTTCCATTACAATAATAAACTTGTAGGACATACACTACCCTTCCTTCACTTATCTTTGACGAGATTGGGATCAAATACAAAATCAGTCAGTATCAGTCTATGACCAGTGCGTGGTTTCAGTGATGACGTATGGCTTCGAAACGTAGTCGCTAACATTGGCCTCATCAGAAGGCTTAAAGTTAATAGAAAGGGCTGTGATCGGAGTTTCCTTGCGTGATCACATCAGAACTGAAGATATCCGCTGGAGAACCAAGGTTATCGACATAGCTCGATGAATCGCCAAACTTAAGTGGCAGTGGGCAGGGCACATTTCACGCAGAACAGATGGTCCATGGGGATGAAAGGGCTTGAGTGGCAACCACGTACCGGAAGACGCAGTTTTGGAAGGCCTCCCACAAGGTGGACCGATGACCTGGTTGCGGAAATCCGTTGGATGCGAGACGCACAGGGCCGGCCTTTATGGTGACACCTATGTCCAATTACAGTGGACGTCTTTCGGCTGAAATGGTGATGATGATTATGAAGGTGGTTTTAACTTCTTGAATTCTTAATTAACTAATGTAACAATAAGTTATTTCTGCTGGAAATTTAATTTATTTGCATTGAACAAAATAATAATTTCAAATAAATCATTGTCATAAATTGTGCAGAAAACTAATAGTGAGAACGCACACAAAGAAATATTCCTACATAAGTATATACTTATCTTTTGAGATTTATATAAAAGAGAATTTTGTCAAGGGTTGGAGATCAAAAAGGCATAATATTCAACCTTTGTTGTTTTCAGAACAATGGGAAGTCAAGCTATGATTATTGGACGGCCGAGATCCGACGAATGAAAGCAAATTATATAGAATTTCTCGTAAACAAATATATAGAATTAATAATAACTAGCTGTTGCCAGTGGCTTTGCCCGCGTGATAGTAAAAATTATCTATTTTCCATGTGTTATTCCAGAACATGGTCTACCCGTGTACCAAGTTTCATCGAAATCTGTTCAGCCGTCCAAGCGTGGAGAAGTAACAAACATACTGACACACATTAACACTCTCTCACAAATTTTCCCTTTATAATATTAGTGTGATTTTGTCTGGTAGCAATCATGCATCCGGAAATTATTCTATATTTCACAACTTTCACACAACGCCATCTAGTCCCAAACTAAACAGAGCTTGTGGTATGAGTACTAGAAAACTGATAAACATATTTATATATTTGTAAATACATACATATTATAGATAATTAATTACACCCAGACACAGAAAAAAAAATCGTGCCCATCACACTAACATTTTTTGTCCTGGGTGGGAATCGAACACGACCTCCGGCGTAGCAGTCAAGGCCAGACCTAGACCACCTGGCTAAAAGGCAAAAATCTTAATAAATTGTCAATACATAATCTGTGGCTATATAATATATTTATCATTATTTTATGTTTTTCTGCACTCTCAGTAATCAATAAATGTATGAAACAAACCATCGAACTTGTATTTCTTGTCTGAGAGTGATCCTAGAACTTTTGTGCCATATTAACTACTAGCTTCTGCCCGCGGCTTCGCCCGCGTACACAAAATATAGCCTATGTCACTGAGGAATAAAGTACCTTTCTATTGGTGACAATTTTCAGCAATAGGACCAGTAATTTCAGAGATTACCTCCTATAAACAAAAAAAAAACGAACTTTACCTCTATATATGATAATATATATATGAGAGCAGTGGTGGCCGAGTGGTAACGGCCCCGACTTACGAGTTGTAGGTCGCGGGTTCAAACCCAGCCAGGCGCATTACTTGGTGTTTAAAATACTTCATCATCACTGCTCTCAAAACGGTGAAGGAAAACATCGTGAGGAAACCGGCATGTCCTAGAACCAAAAATTCGAAGACATGTGACATTCACCAATCCGTACTGGGCCCGCGTGGTGGATACGGCCCATTCCCTCTCCTCGAGGAGGCCTGAGTCCCAGCATTGGGAACATTAAAAGGCCGATTATGCTATATGTTATGCTATAATATAATATAAGTGTAGATGTATATTGCTACGAATGGTTAGTTCAAACTGTACATACCATTTTTTTTCCGTTGAGCACTTTCAGGAAATGCCCAAAAATATAGAGAGCTAGAGCCTGAATGATCTCCATTAGAGTGTGCCGAAAAAATGTCTCAAACCATTTCATTAAAAAAAGTCAAAAAGAGAAGAAATAAAAACAATAGGCAGAAATTATACTTCCTTATGTAATAATTTTTGATCTAAGTAAATAATTCAGTCTCGGCTTAATACGGTGTTCCGTTTCTAATGACGATGGTTTTCACCAAATAATATTAATTTGCCGTGGACGTTATGAGGTAAAGATTCAGTTTTCATTTATAATTTCTTAAGAAGAGGAAGGAAAAGGTCATTATGGACGACATTTAAATATGAGAACCTGGACCTGGCTATTTATTTTAATTGTTCTCTGTAAAACGAAATTAAATCTTGTGGATTTTGCGTTGACGTTTATTAACATTGTGTACTTGTTATTCAGTAATTATTTAGTGTTTTAGTGTAAAAGTAGTGGTACTTGTAGTTTTTTTTTTTTAAGTTGGGAAATCAGCCAATGATTTTTCGCGCATTAGGGTGAAGCGAGAGGGCGTGTCAGACTTTTAGTGACTGAAACCACACTTTTGTCCTTCAGCTGCCCTTTGCATTCTAGGACTACGGGTTCCCTTTTCAGAAATTCTTCATGGTCCTAGCGGGCATCAGATAAGCCCTGCTGGGTCCCTACGGTTTTGCTGACATCTCTATGAGGCGCGCGAAGAACACTATACTCCGTCGGCGACTTAGACTCGGTCTGGACGGTTACCGGACGGCCAGACGTTGAGCAAACCATTGTTTTTCGTCCGCAAGCCTGTGTCTACGGTTGCTGGTAGTCAAGTCGGAGTCGCGGCGGCTGGGTCGTGTTTATCTTTCTGTTTCGCTTACATACAGAGGAAGGAGTTGCAGTCTTCTTTAAATCACCTTTTGTAGTCCGGAGCCACTATGACTTTTTCATAAATTCCTGTTGGTAGTAGAGTTACACTTACACTTAAGTTATAATATTTGCTGACATACTTATCCCATTCGTACGCAAAATAAGCGCTTGGGACGCGGAGTTGTGGACACGCGACTTACATACATACATGATTTTTACTCCAGAAAGTAACCAGGTACCTACTATAAACTTCAAACTCATAATTAAAAACACTTTTCATTGGCACCTCGACCACATCGACTTGGAAACCCAACGCCCAATGAAACGACAATTAAAACCAAAGTAAAGGGTAACAAACTACAATAGCAAATACTTACTTAACAAATTGCTAATTTAATTCATTATTCTGCATAATATTTCGTTAACTCCAGAAAGATTCAAAAGCTTTCAGACATGTCCCTATTAAAGCCCCTCCCACTACTCGCAGGTGGAAGTTATAATGCACTTTGGAGTTTCAGTTAACTTTCAAGATATGAACAAGTTTTCAGTGGCGTGCCTTCGTTCCTATTTGTTTTATAGCCCATCTGACGAGGAGTTGTTAAGATTATGGGCGTTACGTGGCATATCACAATTCTGGCATGAAAGTAATTTAAGTCAAAAGTTGTATGTTTTGGAAAATGAGCAAGAAAGTCTTTAAAATGAAGTGTTGATAGTTAAATGAAAAGAAAAAAAAAAATTGTTCTCGCTTCAAAAAGTTTACAAATTATCGTCTCAACACCCCTTTCTAAGAACATAACATAATCAGCCTTATAATCTTCCCACTGCTGGGTCTCAGGCCTTATCTCGAGAAGAGAAAATGGGCCGTAATTAGTGTTGCCAGGTCCGATTGGATTGAAATCGAGACAGATGGTAAAACAAATCGGGATTTCAGATTATAAATCGGGACAATTTTTTTCACCAATCAGGTTCAATCCGGGAATCAAACACCACACTCAGTAGTTGCGTTTGCAATTTCGAGGCTAATGAAGTAGTAAATATGGTAACCAAGGTTACTGACATAGCCCGAAGAATCGCCAAACTGAAGTGCCAGTTGGCAGGGTATATTGTGTGGCGACCACGTACTGGAAGACGTACCACGAGGTGAACCGATGACCTGTACCCTTACCATGAGTTACTATCGAAAAACTACACAATCTTACCGTGGTCGATATCGAGTTAACGTGCTTCGAATAGATTACAATTAAACTCGTACCATGAGTCAAACGTACTCGCTAGCGACAACTCGATAGGTATAAACGGTGTCGAGCGTTTACGTTGGTACAAAAACCGCATCGTATCTAACTACACACTTAAGTTTGCTCTCTTTCTAGCTACAGTAAAAGACAGGGTAAGGCAGATAAAAACCCTACCAATTTGAAACACCAATTCTCTATAACCCGGCCTATTGAAAATGTAATACTTATGTAGTTGTACAGATATTTTGATGGTTCAGTGTTGTTGTGTTTGTGAATACTTGAATGGGAAAAATGGAGAGATTTGCCAGTAATACGTAAAATAACAATGCGCAAAAAGTGGTATTTCTATTATGAAGTGCATGTACCTATAACAGTAAGTTATTTTATCATACGTATTTCTAATTTATATTCGATTCAAGTGTTACTCTTTGTGTAAATTTCAAATCTGTATAAACCCTTAGCAGACCACACAAATGCTCGAAAGCCCCTTTATTGAGCCTATAATCATTGATGAAATTATTTTCACTAATATGTCTATGTGCCTTTCGTATAGTCGCTTGGAAATTTCCTTTGACGCGTTGTTCGTCTTCATATGCAGCTGTACTTAACATATTATACATTAAATAAGTTTTACCGGACATATTTATGCACAAATAAATAAAATATTGTTTTACCCGACACACTTTACAACATTTTCACCCTTCAATATGCTAGTGAGTTACTTTACTACTGTAGTAACGGTTTGCTTCGATAGCACCTGTCAAATTTGTTACTCATGGTACCGATTTTCTATAGGAAACTACTAAAAACTTTAGTCGCTAGCGAGTTCTTATTCGATAGGTTTTGTACTTGATGACTCATACTACCGATTTTGGTTCTGCAAGTGACCGCTACAGGCGCTGCAAAATTTGCCGTATAAAATATTTACGGCGTCGATATCGAGTAGCGACGAATACTATTGCTTTAAACTCATGGTAGAGGTACGTGAGGGTCGCGGGAATCGGATGGATCCGAGACGCACAGAACCGATTGTTATGGTGACGTTTGGGGGAGGCCTAAAGTCAAAATCAAAGTCAAAAGTTTTTTATTTCACATAGGCCTACATGGGTACTTATAAAACGTCAGAAGTTAGTGCACGGTTCCAAATTGGTCGTTTCCTATGGAGAAGAACCGGCAAGAAACTCCATATTTCCAACAGTGGAAATCTTTTGGCTGAAATGATGATGATGATGTATACGTTGCATAGAATGATGAATCCTTCATCAAGAATCACAGACACACACAAATATTAATCCCGATAAAATCATCACAATCTTCATTTAACACAGAAGACAAATCAATCCCCCACTACGTCATCTAAGTCGAATAAAACGGACCCAATCCATAATAGTCGCAAAGACGCAAATAATATCATAACTACGAATACTACGATGTTGGTCAATATTTCTGGGCGGCAGTTGATTGATAGCGTCGCTAGGACATAGGTAATGTCGTGTCACGCATCCATCACATTTGTCCTTGGCATTGGCAGATTAATGGAGTGCCCGATCAATCCGTTTTATTGGGAAAAGGGACGAAATAACTGCGTGATTAGTGATGTTTTTGGTAAAAATAGTTGGGTTGGTTTTCGATATTTCGGTCACTATTTGTGTATATGTCGCCTACTCATAGGTACAACTATGAGTACGGAGTAGTTCATCATCATCATCATTTCAGCCGAAAGACATCCACTGTTGGACATAGGCCTCCCCCAAATTTCGCCACAATGACCGGAACACAGGATAGACTCGCAGAACAGATGGTCGATGGGGACGAAAGGTTCTGGAATGGCGACCACGTACCGGAAGTCGCAGCGTTGGAAGGCCTCCCACAAGGTGGACCGATGACCTGGTGAGGGTCGCGGGAATCCGATGGATGCGAAACGCACAGGACCGGAGTATTTGCTGTTATATAATATGGCGGAGTGTACTACCGGTCGCCACGTCACACTAGACTAAGTTATGATTGATGAAACAAAACAGTTAACCTTTTATTAGGATTATAAGCTTGAAAGAAAGAGAGAATGTATTGTGCGTTAGCCACTGGTGAAAAGGGCTAAGGATAGCTCTTTAGTCGTGTTCAACGGAAGTGCAATCCACCCGGCGATCATCACACCAATGAATCAATCAATCAACGCTTCACAATAAGCCAGCAATAAAACTTGATTTTTAATATACGTTTAAAGAATGTATTTCTCATAGTGAACAAGGTTCACTTAAAATAATAAGTTTAGATTATATTATTACAATGTTGTTACAAAGTGTCTGTGTTCCGTGCCTCAAAAGGAAAAAATCGGAACCCTTATAGGATCACTTTGTTGTCCGTCTGTCTTTCTGCCGGTCTGTCAAGACCCTTTATCTCGGGAACGAGTAGAGGTATCAAGTTGATATTAAAACCATATACTCAAGTCTGCGGTCTCTTGAAGCTGTGAAAAAATCAAACATCTAAGTTAAAAAAAAAAAATAACGGCGGTTTATGTCGCTTTAAACGTATATTTCGACACTCTCAAGGGAATCAAAATTCATAGGGTACTTCCCGTGGACCCAGAATTCTGAAATTTGGTTTAAAGCAAGGTTTTATAGCACAGATACAGGAATAAATCTCAAAACAGAAAATTTGTTTTACGTCACAATTTTTTTTTTTGCTGTTCGGAAAAATCTCGGGAATTGAACTATTTATATAGGTAAGTTTATACGGAACCCTCAGTGCGCGAGTCTGACTCGCACTTGCCCAGTTTTTTTTTAGTTGGGTTGAACCCAGTCCTATGCTCTTTCTTTGCCTTACGTCCCAAGACCACAGGGTTTCCTTCCGGACGACCCATAGCCCCAGTAGGCTTCGGCCCTGCTGGACCCCTACGGTTTTGTTGACATCGCTTAGAGGCGCGCGTGGAGCACTACGCGCCGTTGACGACTTGGGTTTGGCCCGGATGTTTACCGAACGGCGAGCTACCCATTGGTCGTCGTCCGCAAGCCCAAATTTTTTATCAGGTGGATTTCTTAAATTTATTACTATCTAAAATATATCCTTTTATTTTTTTAACATATTCTTAAAACCAAACAACTCACAATCTTTTTTTATCAAATACTTTAACTATATAATAAAACGACATGGGTCATGAACAAACTGTATACAAATCACAATGACTGTCTTACACAAAGGTTAGTTTAAAACTGAACGAATAATGTCTCTATATTTGTGGGGAACGCTGGTTACGCTAATATTCCCATGGCCCTTGACGGTGCGTACTGTTCCACTCGCGCCTCGAATATAATCAGAAACCCATATCAGGTTATTACTTCATGACCGTTAATGACCTTAGTAAAGACAACGTTAAAAAATTCGTCGAACTCATAAGTAATTTATCTTTTTCCGATGTTTACAACATTTCGGACACGAACAATGCTTTTGATTTATTTCACGAAACTATAACATTATTTTATAAACTATGCTTCCCTCTCATTCAAGTTAAAAAACAGTACAAAAGTAGTAAAGTCTGCTGCAAAAGTGCATAGGAAGTACAGAAATAAAATCGTGTGAAGCGAGAAATGACGCCATCTAGCGTAAAACCTGATTGAAATGTTGCTATCGACAACATTACATTATACTGTTAATAGATGGCGCCGCTGTGCTTCAAATGATTAATGCATAATTAATGCTTATTTTTGTACTTTCTTTTTGTTTCTTCAAACATTGAAATAATTTATAATTTCTTTTAAAGAGATGAAGATATTAAAATTGAATAAGTATCAATTTATAAATATTTGATTATCTATGTGTTAGTTTTCAAACTTGAGAGGGTAGGTTGAATATGGATTTACTTATAAAAAATAACTAGTAGGTAGTATAAATAATACTTAGACCAAAGAGTTATGACTAAGCTCAATTGGTTGTTCGCTAAGTTAATTTCGATTATATCGTTCCAGCGCCTTTCGTTCAATTTTATTTTTAACCAGGTGTGTTGTCTACTTATTTTACGAAAATGAGTAAATATGCATTGTTATATAGATTTAGTAAAAAGAACTCAAATAATTGCTATGCATAATCAAGGTAAAAACTTGTCAGAAGTAACCAGAGAGACCGGTGTAAACGTAAGTAGTTTTTTTTAACGCTTTTAACCTTTTGACGTGCGTAATTAGAGACACAATAGTAAGACAATGGCTTCCGGGCGCCGGCTACCGCCTGAGCGTTAATGAATTAAACAAAAAACTCCTATATAATAATCATTATTGGATATTATATATTTCTGTTTTATTGTTGCAGAGAAAAACAGTTGTTCTATGGATATGATGATTTGAAGAAGAGGGTTCTTTGAAACACCATCAAAGAGCTGGCAGACTAAAACTAATAAACATGTTGCAGCATCAAACCATGATAAGGGAGTACGAAGAAAACGGACGTCGGTCGACGAACCACTATGCTATATATATACTTATTTTCTGTATTAACTGGAGACCTTGTTATGTATGTTTAACTTAATATCCGTATTTAAAACAACTTAAAAAAGTTATGAACACTTGATGTGTTGTTGTGCAATTTTATAGTTTTTAGCCTACATTTTTAATCCTTTTGACCTTTGTGATAAAATTATCTGGTATTTTGTTTGTTTTTGTTAAGGTTACATAAGCTTCAAACCTCTTTCTAATTTTGGAAACGAATACTTAAGCTATGGCCTCAATAAGAAATTATATATAATATTATAATCTTATTCGGTGATTAATAAACGGTGATTGTTAAATTTGATTAAGAAATTGTAAGAAATAAACATATTATTTTTTAATAGTGCCTTTTGTCAACTGTTTACCTGCATTTTTTCATTTTGCTGAGTAACTACCCACTTGAATATTATATTACAAATAAATATCCACAGCTTTGATTTAATATTCCTTCCAAATTCTTTTGAAACTTACAAAAAGTGTGAGTACTACGTGAGATGTGAACTCATGGCTCATTGATTTACGCATCTATCTGCACATGCTAAACCGCTAGGTCAACATGACTCTAATTTGAACGATGAAATTATGAACTACAATCAGTTGTTGACGACAATGATGGCGCATGTGTCTATTATTTGTTAAACTAAAAGTCAAGTTTATACTTTGTGAGATTGCCTGTGCTCGCCACTTAGCTGTGAAGAAACCAACGCCATCTAGTTTAATTTTCGAAAACTTGAACTCTAACGTGCAAGGGAAAATAGGCGTTAAGGTATCTAAGCACTTTTGATGGGTGACTGTACATTAAAATGGATAACAAAAGGAATTAAAATCAGTAGTAGTACTAAACGAACATTAAGATATAAATATTATTTAAATAAAACGAACGAAAACAAAACTAGATTTAAGGTGTACTCCAAAATATTTAAGAAATGTAAATTTATAATATGAAATCCTTATGTAATCTTAAGCACATTGCTTATTCCAAGAATAAGGGTAAAGCTTCTTGGGATATTTTTAAACGGTGTACTGGTAATGAACGCTCTCACGAATATATTACTAGTATATTAGATAATGGCGTTATCGCTACATCAGGATCAGATATAGCAAATGTATTTAATAATTTTTTTATTGATATTGTTGAAAATAGAGCAAATTTACAGAATAATACGTATAAACAAGATTTTAAAAGCAATGACAATAGCATATTCCTAAATCCAACAAATGCTGTGGAAATTTTTAGCATATTAAAGACATTAAATAACACAAAATCCACCGGTTATGATGTCATTTCTACAGATCTATTGAAACGAATATCCCCATTCATAGTAGAACCTCTTTCATATATTATAAATCTATCCTTAGAACAAGGTTGCTTCCCGGATAAACTCAAAATATCTGTAATAAAACCACTGCATAAAAAGGCTTTAAGTCCGACAAGAATAACTACCGACCCATTGCTCTTATTCCAATTATATCCAAGGTCTTTGAAAGAGTCATGTACAAAAGAGTGCACTCTTTTTTAGGCAAATATAATATACTTGCCAAAGAACAATTCGGTTTTAGAAAAAAAAAACCACTTCACTAGCAGCCTATAACTTAGTAAAATCCATAATGAATAACATCAACTCTAAAAATGTAACCTCAGCTCTATTTTTAGATCTTAGTAAAGCGTTCGACTTCGTAAATCATTCCATACTTCTCGATAAATTATATAAAAGTGGCATTAGGGGCCCAGCACTGGAATGGTTCAAATCATATTTAACGAATAGAAAATTCAAAATTTCTATGGAGTTCCACAGGGAAGCATATTGGGACCACCATTATTCCTTGTATAC
Source organism: Mythimna impura (assembly GCA_905147345.3). NCBI lineage: Eukaryota > Metazoa > Arthropoda > Insecta > Lepidoptera > Noctuidae > Mythimna > Mythimna impura. The sequence continues at coordinate 16,208,909 of LR990353.1, read as the reverse complement.
GTTAATGATCTTCCGCAAACGATAGATCAAGATTGTGTTTTATTTGCAGATGACACAACAATTATCTTAGATGGTAAAAATAAAGAATCACACGAGTCTAATATAAATGCTAGTTTGAATAAAATAATTACATGGTTAGATAGAAACACCTTGAAAGTTAACGTAGAAAAAACTAAAATATTAAATTTTAAAACACAAAAGAGTAAACACATTCATCTTAAAGTAGCACATAGGGATCAAATAGTGGAACAGATACATAAAACAAAATTTCTAGGACAAACTCTTGATGAGCATTTCACGTGGAGGGAGCATATTGATGGAGTATGTATGAAAATAAATAGATTCGTTTTCGCTTTAAAAAAGGTTAAAAACGAGACATCCCGACCGACCGCGTTAATGGTATATCACGCCTATGTTTGCTCTGTCATCCGATATGGTATTATTGTTTGGGGAAACTTCTCCGAAGTTTCTAGAGTCCTACTAGCACAAAAAAAATGCATTCGTGCAATTTTTGACATGGAATGGACTGATTCTTGCAGACCAGTGTATAAATCACATAACCTTCTCACAGTTCCTTGTATTTATATATATGAAATATGTAGCTAAATTTGTTAAAACTAATTCCTCAATATTTGAAGCAAAAAACAATAATAAAAAACGAAAAGTTACGCACTATCATTTGCAATTGCCAGTTCCAAAAACTGAATTATTTAGACGTAGTTGTGTGTACATGGCTCCACTTATTTATAACTCGATACCAAACTTTATATCTGACCTTCCTTACGGAAAATTTTGCAAAGTACTGAAAAAATGGCTCATCTCACAAAGTTTTTATTCTTTGACCGAATTTTTCAAAAAAGGTTCTTGTCAATCCTATCATTACAAAAATGTGTTGTAGATCGTTTTGGTTCGGTTTTGCTGTTGAAGGACCCACTGCATATTTATCTTGTTACCTATTTATACATAATTATGCCAAATTGTATCTAATTTAAATTGTTATGTTATGTATTATATTTTAAAATCTGTTATTTAAATTTGTGGTTAGTTTATAAAACTTAATATTAGTTTAAAATAATTCCAATTATTATAAAGTTTAGTTTGTTTTATATTGTTTCTGTAAGTAACAATATCTTAAAAAAAAAAAAAATGTTGTCCTGAGTTCAGGAGGTTATTTTCTTGAAAGGAAATTTTTGTGATAAATTTTGTAGTTTTGCTTAGTATAAGCACCACAAAATATATTTTAATATTTGCATGCCAACTCATGGCAAAATGTGTCTTTGCGCTAATAAATTATAAGTTACCATCTCTTGTACCGCATTTAATGCAAATAAATGGCTTTGACTTTGACTTTGACTTTGGAGATGTCAGCAAACCGTAGTGGCCCAGCAGGGTCGAAGCCTATTGGGGCCAAGGGTCTGCTTTTGAAAGGAAGATTCGGCCCTGGTATGAAAGGCAACGAAGGAACAGCAAGGGGTTTTTAGTCAGTAAAAGTCTGACACAAAAGAGCGGGGGATGTCAAGGATGATTTTCACACCGAAAAAAAAAATGACCCTTGAGCCCAAAGGTTATCGGATGTTTACGTCTGGGCTCAGGGTGTAGAAGCACAATCACTTGAGTAGCCGCGGCGACCACCATGCCGATTCCGTGACGTCACCCAGCACCTCAACGGCGTCGCTGACTGTGATGCCAATCCGGTGACATCACCCTTACACAGCACAGCGATCGCCAACACTTTGATATCTCTAGGTAGGTCGTTAAAGAGTAATTGTGCACCTTCAAACATAAAGTTTCTGTGGCCATAAGTTTTTGTTTTGTTCAGTACGAATCATGCACTTTCACCCTCCATTACTTTGAAACAGTTGAATGTAAGGTAGCCACACTCCATTACAGCGACGTTATTCAATCCGGCGCGCCTACTTGTAATACGGCGTGATGCGATATGGCTGCGACATATCCATAGCAATCTCAATGAAGTCATCAGTTTCTGTGATAGGTAACATAACACGCAGTATATATTAAGTGCATTTACAGTCCACGCAGATCAATGTCCTTCAAGATACAGGATGTGTGCCTTGCACAATCTTTGTACCTATACATAATACTCGTATTATAATCATTTAAGTGTCCGTTTGTAATACCAAAATAATATTTTTTTACTAAATGTATATGAAAGTATATTCGATACCTATATCAAAAATGCAACAATGCAAATATTTATCTCAATTTTGTCGTTCTGTCGGTTTGTCTGTCTGTTTGTTCTGGATACTGACCAAAACAGCTAGACCGATTTTGACGGGACTTTGACTGATAGATAGTTGATGTTATAAGGAGTACAACGTTATGTTACTTTTATTAAAAAAAAAGGTTTTTTTAGAGATCAACGCAAAAAAAAATATTGAGATTGTGGCCAAATGGCATTGTGCTGTTTTACGAGTCTAATACGGATGAAGTCAAAGGCACTAAGTAGTTATTAATAATAAAAAACTTTTTACAAAAAAAAAATAACCGACTTCACTAAAAAACACTAAAAGGATCAAAATAACTTTAATTTCGGAAGTTGGTGTTTCTCGGTATTATTTGTATCTTATTAAACACCGACGTCGTAAGTCGGTTATTTTTTTTTTTGTAAAAAGTTTTTTATTTCACACTTTTTAGTTGCGATACACTTATAAGCAGAGTGCCTATTTCTCATGATAATTCCATTTAACTCAAACACTGCTAGGTTACATTGTTTTATTATGAAGTTCCTGTGTCTACCTTCCACCTTCCGGCTCCATCATCAAATCAGTTCGATAGTACCTTATAGCCAAAGTTCATCTCATGATAATTCTAATAAGCCCAAACACGACTAGGATACATTGATTAATTACGGAGTTTCAGTGCCTACCTTCCGGCTCCATCATCATCATCAGATCATTCATTTGTATTGTCAAAGTCGCAAGTATCTTTATTGTGATATCTATGCGAGTATGAAGTTCCGTTGACCATTTCTGGTCTTCTTCGTCAGTTCCACTTCATCAAATGTTACTTTTTGACTGTAAATGCTTAAGTTCTCGATGAAAATACATAAATCACTATATGATTGCCTATAATATTTGAGGAGTTCCCTCGATTTCGCCAAGATTCCATCATCAAATCCCGATTTGGTGACTATGGGACCATTTGGGAAGTATACCCTTTCTAACAAAAAAAGAATTTTTCAAATCGGTTGGCAAGCGACGAAGTTATCCGCGAACAAACATAAAAAAAAAAAAAAATACAAACATCCGAATTGAGAACCTCCTCCTTTTTTAGAAGTCGGTTAAAAATAACTTACTGCACATTTTAAGGGACAGTTTAGGAAAATCTTACAAGATTGATTCCTTTCGATTCTAGGCAGTGCGATCAATCTTTGAAATCGGACGCGCCTGCACTGTACGCGAAAATTATTATTTAATTTGCGCCGAACGCGGCAAGTGCCGCTGCCATCATGCGTTCGGAAGAACTTGTGGCGAACGAGGTTCTGGCATTCCTGCAGTATCAGCTCGATGTCATGGACGAGGTCAGTGTGACCCAGATCTGCACGTCCAACTTCAATGATGAGGAGATTCGCAGAGCGAAAACACTGCTGTACGAGTCGCTACACATGGCTGACCGAATGCCGTCCCGTAGGAGGGATGAAAAAGGAGAGAGGAGTCTCCAGGACATTATCAAAGTGCTCAAGGAGACCGACCCAGATGACGTGCCGACTTTCGTGGCGAAGGATTTGCGCAAGCTGCCCCCCGTCACATTCGACCACGTCGACGTCACCAGACTGCTGCGGGACATCACAACCCTCAGATCAAGCCTGGCCGAGATGCAGTTGAAGTTGGAAGCATCGCAAACCATCATCAGCGATCTACGTACCGAGGTAGCAGATTTACGCAATACGGTATGTAGGTCACACGAGCGAACTATCAACGTCAACACCAGTCACGGCGCGTTGAATGCATCGCAGCGGAGTTTCGAGTCAGCAAAATTGGACTCGTCGCCGACCGCCGTCACTGCAAGTGATGCACAAATGCGCCCCGCCCTCCCCGCGTCCCCCGTCTCTGGGGCACCGAAACAAGTGAGCGCGTCACGTGCTTACTCAGCTGCCGTTGTTGCTACTCCAGCGAAAAATCAGCGGCCATCAAAACAAGTGAGGGGTATCCAGGGGCCCTCCGTCCACGTTCGAAGCTCGTTACTTTCGGTAACAAGCCAAGGACAGGTCGATGAAGAAGGCTTCGTTCGTGTAGTAAAGAAGAAGAAGAAGCCTGCTTGTCGCAATCAGTGCGGTACCGCATTGACAGGTCCGAACATGTTGCTGCGTCCCGCTATTCCATCGACGCAGCTGTACGTGTCACGTCTGCATCACTCCACGAGCGTAGAGGATGTCGTGGAGTACATAAAGATGAAGACCAGGTTCATCCTGAGAGTTGAAAGGTTGGAGTCGCGTCACAAGATCAACTTCAAATCTTTTGTTGTACGGGTACCGACTCAACATCTGGAGACTTTCATGAAGGAAGAATTTTGGCCGACGGGTGTCGTGTATCGGCGCTTTCGCGGAAGGCTACATGATACCACGACTCAGCGCAATACGTCGCCGACCCAACGTAGTTTTAATAATAAATAAAAATAGAATGTTATTATTTATTAGTTTATTATTTTTAAGATTGTTATTTATGTATAGTGTCTATGGGCCTTAGTAGCCTGAAATAAAGAGTTATTATTATTATTATTATTATGCCATAACAACATCGTACACCAGGGTGAAACATCTATTTCTCGAAGTATTATCACACACTTACGAACAAATTAAACATCAAAGAAAAACTATAACCTCGCGTTACCCATAAACTAAACACGCAATATTTGAAAGATGTGATCAAACTACCGAACTTAGAATTTCCTTCATCTTATGGCAAGTATTGGATACGTGTGGCTCGTGTAGTTTCAGAGACATTAATTAAAGGAGGCTGCCAGCACAAGAAGGCGCTTCCACGAGATCAGACAAGCAACCACACACGTCCAACATAACTAGACCCTTCACATCTCAACTGAACGAACAAAGAACGTATTTTCTTACCAAAAGATCGAGACGTTGGAGGCCAGAGTAAAGTGGCGGATCTTGGTACACACGCGTCCAATAGATTAGTTTAATTATAACACGCCCCTAATAAATGACACTATCTTTACAGAGCTTAGTTTCGAAATTCTGTGCGGTAATTGCATGTTCATAATTTTGTTAATTTACGTACAATGTCTGGGTCTTAATGAAATCTTTTGGCTACTTCCGCATTTGTTAATTAATTAGTGTTTTGCTATAGAGTGCTTTTTCGAGTTTTTTTTTCCATTATCAAGTCTAGTTTCGTGAATATTGACATTTGTATCAGACAGCCAGTGCTTTAAGTAGAATTCGCCTATATAATGTAGCTGATTTAGATCCAGTTATTAAGAAACTTCAGGAATTCAGTCTCAGTTGTGCATAATTATTATTTATGCCCTGCCGCTTTGCTTTCCAATAAATGATTAAATCAACTTATGCTTGTAAATTTTGCTTACAAGACAAATCAAAGCAAATTTTATCGATGATATTTGTTATGGTATGGCTACTTTAACACAGCTAGTGTTAAAGTAGCCATACCATAACAAATTTAAAATTACAGCTAAAAAAGGACACATCATCTTTCTGCACTTGTCTCATAGTACTTGAGTTCGGCGCGACAGAATTTTTTCTTCCATTTTCTAGCCTTCCAGCAGTCACGCTATCATTGACTCTCGTTTCTTTCATATCCTCACACAATCCATCCATCTTTTTCCTCTTTCTCCATGTCCATCCATCTATATGTACATATATTCAGAACTCTTTTAGTGACTTCCGTTTTATCCCTCCTCTTTACATGGCAATACTGATATAAACGATTCCCATTCAACTTTTCAGTCACCGGCGCCACTTTCAAACTTCCTCTAAGGTGCTCATTTCTCTCTTTATCCATTCTCGTCACTCTACACATCCATCTCAATATTTTCAACTCCACTACATGCAATATTTTTTCATCCATTTTTTTCACAGCCCAACGTTCTGATCCATACAGCACCACATATCTTATCACGGACGAAAGCTAAAGAAGGACTGTGCAAAATAGAGAAGATCGTAATTCCCTTGATAACAATGAAAATCACCTGAAATCAAACATTAAAAACCACTAATGACAAATGAGACATCCAATTATCAGAGCCAATGTAGATCGTGAAAAGTTTAAAACGTATTTTATATGTCGTGCGATTGACAAATATCAGCCCGTTGTCATCGATCACGAGCGCTGAACGGGAACAGATAAATTGATGAAGCATTTTTCGAAATCGACTCCGTCGAACGGGGAACGAAATGCCGGTATCGGAGCGACATAATAGGCACCCATGTATAACGCAAAGTCATGTTTATCTCGACATCAGTTTCCTACCGACACTGAAATAAAGTTTGTTGAGTCAAATGGCTTCGATATTTCAACGAATATTGGCTGAATCGTAACAAATGTTGAAAGATGTTATGTTGTCCTGTGTCAAAGTCTTTTGTCCTGATCGTTTTCACAAATTGTTTGAGACTAACGGAGCGATATCCATGGCGATAGGGTTAGTCATTCTTTTTTCATTTGAGCAATGGGCTTGCCACACAGATTATTTCCCTAGGCATTAATGTCCAATTTCTGGGCAAAGACCTTTCCCCAAGTCTTTCCAGATATTTTTCTCCCGCGCCGCCTCGAACTAGTCAGGTCCAGTCACCTCGACGGCGCTTTTTCTGCAGAAACCCACTGTCTCACCCAATTTGGGCCTGGCAGCCTTTTTGCCCACGTTTATTATGCTCTTTTTGAACCAGTGTGTTATTCCATATTCGATCTGTCCTTTTTACACCCATATAAAATAAATGAACCACGAAGCTCTACACTATATATTATTTATTCAAGTAAGTAAATATTTCTGCTTAGCTGTGAGTGAGCCGTTGGGAATATTCGTGCACCAATCGATCAAAATAACTTTCACATAAAAGTAATTATTGAAGTGTCAATTTTCATTACTCGGCATCTGTTGCATAACTTTAGTTTTGTATAATATTAATTGATGTAATATTATTATATTCGATGGATAGGAGACTTTTTGAACTTGCACAGATTTTTTTAGTGTTTATTTAGTTTAGTTACTTTATATTTCATTTTATTTAGGGTCAGCACAACTCGTTTTTTTTCTTCTATTTTATCTCGTTAATCGTCACGCTATAACTGACACCCTTTTCTTTGATGTCACCAAGGAGATCCCAGAGGGAGGTTAAAGAAAAGATGGATTGTGTGAGAACAATCCATCTTTTCTTTGACCCCCTCTCCCTCTCCATCCACGTGTATGTTCATTACTCTTTTAGTACCAATTATAATACGTTGCTTCATTTGAAGATATGATTATAACAACGTAGTTTCCCTACTTACTCGGTAACCTTCGCACATTTTTCAAAGATTTATTAATTTTAAAACTTCTTAGTTCCGTACTCTCAATATGTCCACCTCACGTCGTTTGACGTTTAGCTCATTCCTTTTTCGTGCGCGGTAACTGTCGCATGTGCTCTGCAAGCAACATGCCAAAAAGGAGCACACTGTCAAAAATTGAGCATTAAGTATGTTTAAAAAATCCGTAAATTAGAAGAAAAACAAAGACAAAAACGAAGGATATTACATTTATCATCATCAGATGACGAACGTAAGCAAAAATGTACTAATTAGTGATGTGATGTTAATGGATTGAGAAATCTGTATCAGTTTTGTAAATGCTTTGGGATTGACTGCGAGTCAATAACATTGACATTTTTTCAAAACTAAGACTGCGTACTATGTAACTAAAGCAGTATTCATTTTAATTGCATTGGGGTTAACTGCGAGTTTTCAACAATGACAATGACGCTATGGCTCAGACCAACAAAAAAAGATATGGTATCAGTTTTGTAAATGCTTTGGGATTGACTGCGAGTCAATAACATTGACAGAAATTCAAAACTAAGACTGCGTACTATGTAACTAAAGCAGTATTCATTTTAATTGCATCGGGGTTAACTGCGAGTTTTCAACGATGACAATAACGCACAAAATACGTACAATCTAAAAGAGATGTAACGTTATCGTGCAACTCAGTGCAACGGATATCTAAGGCAACTACCTATAGCACCATTAATATACTACCATAAAAGTTGTTATCTTCACAACCTGAATTGCAAATTGTAGTTTTAGGTAACGAAGATCTTGACGTAACCTTGTACAAGGATAAAGAAAACTTGCAACCAGTATCCCTACCACCCGATATTTTGCATGAGGTGGAATTGGAATCAGGCGATATCCATCGTGAGGAACATGGTCAAGAGGAACCAGCGGTAACGCAGAACCCGAGCTAGACCCTGACCTACTGTCAGCCCTCGGTGAATCCACATCGGACTCGCCTGACTATGGTGATATTATTCACAACAATTGATCACAATTGTGACTTTCCTTAATAGAGAAGGGAATGTCTAAAGACGCTAAAGACATGTTCATCAAGGATTACCCTATACCAGACAACTGTAGGCTCTTGCAAGCACCAAAATTGAATGCAGAAATTTCAGCAGCGGTACCAGACATGGTACGTAATCGAGAGAAGGCACTTACAGCATCTCAAAGGCAGCTGGGTACAGGTATCACTGCCATCAACAGAGGTATGGATCTCCTATTAAAGAGCCATAATAAGGTTCAAGCTTTAAAACATCTAAGCAATGGTTGTCGTCTATTGTGCGACTCACACTTTTTGGCAACACAGGCCCGAATAAAATTAATTACTCCAAGTTTAGACAAGACCTTTTTAAACATTATAAATGAATCAGAACGTGATGAATCCTTGTTCGGTTCATCCCTATCAAAAAAAATAACAGCAAAAGCCCTTGAAAAGCAACGCCTTGCCATTAAGAAGACTGTCAAGCCTGTAAAGCCGCAACAACCCGTCCTCCTCATCAGGGTAACTGGAACCCGCCTCCTCGGTTCCTGGCGAACAGGGGGGGGAGGGGTACATATAGGAGGCCAACGACGATAATGAGGCGACGCCCGTACTCGTCGCCAGCACAGCCGCCACTACGCGCCGCGCTGCAGGACAAACCTCGGGCGCCCGTGCAGACTCACCGTTAACACAGGTACATGCGGGTAGACTTACCCACTTTGTTCTCGATTGGTTAAAAAATGGTTACCCAATACCTTTTCATACACCTGTGAGTCAATCAACTATACCTAAAAATAATTTATCACAAACTGATAAATTAGATATGATGAAAGTCATTGATAGATTAAAGTCATTAGGGGCTATCTCAGAGTGCAGCATGACCCAAGACCAATTTATATCCAAAATATTTCTCACGCCTAAACCTAATGGTGAAAAACGTTTTATATTGAATCTAAAGCCCTTAAACTAATCGAGAATGAACATTTTATAAAAACTTTTTAGAAAAAAAAAATAACCGACTTCACTAAAAAAAAACACTAAAAGGATCAAAATAACTTTAATTTTGGAAGTCGGTGTTTCTCGGTATTGTTTGTTTCTTATTTAACACCGACTTCCGAAATTAAAGTTATTTTGATCCTTTTAGTGTTTTTTTTTAGTGAAGTCGGTTATTTTTTTTTTCTAAAAAGTTTTTATTTCACACTTTTTAGTTGCGATACACTTATAAACAGAGTGCCTATTTCTCATGACAATTCCAATTAACCCAAATACTGCTAGGTTACATTGTTTTATTATAAAGATCCTGTGTCTACCTTCCTCCTTCCGGCTCCATCATCAGATCAGTTCGATAGTACCTTATAGCCAAAGAGCATCTCACGACAATTCTAATAAGCCCAAACACGGCTAGGATACATTGATTAATTACGGAGTTCCTGTGCCTACCTTCCGGCTCCATCATCAGATCAGTTCGATAGTACCTTATTGCCAAAGTGCATCTCATGACAATTCTAATAAGTCCAAACACGGCTAGGTTACATTGATTAATTACGGAGTTCCAGTGCCTACCTTCCGGCTCCATCATCATCATCAGATCACTTCGATGATACCATTTTCAACGTAACTATTCAGAATCATTCATTTATTTGTATTGTCATAGTCGCTTAACTATGTATATCTTCATTGTCATTTTGCTTTGCTCGGCGCCCGATCGGAACGAACGTGTTTCTGCGTAGTTTTTTGTGAATTTTATTTAACATATTTTTAAATGATTAAATTTATACCGAAACTCGGTCCCTCCTGTTTCTTCTTTGGGAGATGTCCATAAGACGCGGCGGACATATTTGCTGGTGTCGGAAGTCTCGCTTTATCACGAGTGAATGCGGTCGCGGACTTTGCAGATGGCCTCTGGTGAGTCAAGATCAAGAACTTTGTAAATCTCAAAAAGTCCCCTGCGCTTACTGGGTTTCGAACCTCAGACAGCGAGCGTTGGGATGGCGCACTCAGCGACTACGCCAAATCAGTATTGACGTCATCGCAGCAAATTTGTGTCCTGGTGCTACGTGCTACGGAGTGTGCGCTACGTCACTATCGCGCATCGGCTACGCGCTTGAGTGCTACAAATGCTACAATCGCTACGAAAACTTAACTAACTTTATCTGCTACGTGTTCTTTGTTTTGAACACTTTTGGGCTTTTGATGAACTTGTATTCTACGCCCCAGGAGTTTTGAAGTGTTCTGAAAGTTTTTCAATATGCCTAAATTAAAAAGAACGCCACCCCCCACTCAGTCCGCATCTACGACACAGGTACAACGTCCGTCATCCATCACTAATGTTGCGACTCCACCAAATGAATCTGAATTTATTAATACACAGCAAAGATTAGCTAAACGGTCGTGCTCGGAACTTAGTCCCAGTAGTCCCACTAGCGAGCTCGATGACTTTAAAGAGGAGATTCGTTCAATGCTCAATACATGGAACAAGAATCAGGAAAGTACCCTACAAAATTTTATGTCTAAAATAACCCAGGAGTTAACGGAATTAAGAGCTCAAAACGAAGAACTTCAAAACATTAGGACTGATATTGAAGAGTCTGCAAAATTAATAAACACCAAATACGAGGACATGAGGATTCGTATGGGGAGGCTGGAAAGTGAGCGCTCAGAGCAACGAAAGTATATAGACCAGCTAGAAAAACAAATTCAGGATATGCACGTGAATCATAGGTCTGCCGTGATCGAGCTGCGTAATATTTCCCCAAAAGACAAAGAAAATGATAGTGATTTAACGGATATAGTTACGGGTGTATGTCGATCCATGGCAGTGCAAATAAAACCAGAAGACATTCGAGACATTTATCGAGTGCAAGGTAACCAAGGTCCTACGAAACAAATAATTACCGAATTTCAATCTGTTAGTTTGAAAAATAGAGTACTACGAGCCGTACGCGAGTTCAATAAAGGGAAGCCGCCTTCCGAAAAACTAAACAGTGAGCATGCGAACTTGACTGGCGATCGTTTCCCTATATATGTCACCGATCGTCTATCAGCGACTGCCAGGAAACTTTTCTACGAGGCACGAAAGTATGCGAAAAACAATGGATGTCAGTATTGTTGGACTACTAATGGTAAAATTTTTATTCGGAGGAAGGAAGGGGAAAAACCGGTACTTATACTTTCGGAATCCAGCTTTCAAAACTTATTGCATGATAAAAAATAATTATTTAATTGGTTTAGTAAAGTTTATTTTGTTATTTTATAAGCATTATCTACATTCTTATTTTTTAAGTTTTTGTACATTTTCCGTAAAACCACTTTTACATACTTACAATAACCTTTACTATACAACTCAAAAATGGATAACACAAAAAATACAATTCACACACAAACATTCAAAACAGTCACTATTCAAATAGTTTATTAATAAATTCGATCAATTGTACTCATTTCACTTTACATCATGCTATTAGGAACAATAATCAAAGACTTTATATCTTTCTTACTATATTAGGTAATTACCATGACCAGTTTTGTTATGACATATTGGGGATCAATATGAAATTAAACGTGTTGTCAATAAGAGCGCATTACATTAAATTAAATAAAAATGAATAATGTAAATAAAATTATCAATAGCTTGGATACATTTGGGTCCCACGAATCGTTCATTTGTCCCCCTGATAAATGCTGTCAGATTTTGGGAAACACAAGTAAATCAATGAATGTGCTACATTTAAACATACGTAGTATTGCGAAGAATTTCAGTAGTGTGCTGGTATTATTATCTTCTTTAAAAATCAGGTGTGACGTCATAATATTTTCAGAATGTTGGTTAAACAAAAATACTGATGTTCCAATATTGTCCGGATACTCAGTCTATTCGTCAGCCATCAGATTAAATAAAAATGATGGTTTAGTTATCTATGTCCTTTCAGATTTGCAACATGAGATTATAGAGCCAAAGTTTGATGACGCTAACTGCCTAATCTGCAAACTCACTGACATTTTAATCATCGCTATATACAGGCCTCCATCTTTTCGCAAAATAGATAACTTTTTAACTAGTCTCAATACTATATTGTCCTCTTTATCCTGTAGAAACTTATTTCTGGTAGGAGACATGAACATCAACATTAGCCCAAGTACTAATGATTCAAATTATAACGAATACATGAACTTGACAGCATCGCACGGACTCTTACCTGCCTATACCTCACCTACCAGGGAAAAAAGTTGTTTGGACCATGTCATGATTAGAGTGCAGAAGTCTGTTGTATCTATTATTATAGATAGTCATATTACCGACCATGTCCCGGTACTTGTTAGTATTAAAAACACGGCAAAACGTCAAATGTCTAAATTCTTCTCGAAAGTAGATCTACCTAAAGTCGTTTCGGAAATTGCGGAAACTGACTTTAGTTCCATTTTGTTGTCTAGTGATGCTAATTGGGCTACTGAGTTTCTTATCGATACTATTGTGTCCATCATACGTAATAATACCATAACCATAAAAAAAATAACGTGTGGGTAGACACAGTAAACACGCTTTTTAGTAAACTTCCAGTTTTTATTAATTTTAATTTATTTTTATTTGTATTTTTAATGATTTAATTGAAGTTTATTATTACTTACCACCCTTTGCTCACTATATATCATTTGCAAGTCTCTCTAATATATCTTATACCTCTTTCTACTCACTTTCCTTCAACCACACTATGGACATAAAACTGACAACAAGCTTGGAAGATTTGGAGCAGTTGTTCAACTCTCGTATGTCAGACTATGAGAAGAAACTGAAAAATGTAACTTCGGAGGTCCGACCAACAGCTACACTCGACATCTCAACACTATCAAGTGAGTTTGCAGAGTTCAAAACTTTTGTTTGGCAGGCACTTTCCAAATTTAAAAGCCAAATTGAGATGCTGGCGCATGGTTTTGACCGCCATGAAACTCTGATGCGGAGGAAAGTGCTCCTGTTTCACGGTGTCCCTGATCATCCCGGTGAGAAGCTGCTTGACATCGTTCACGGAGTATTAACCGACCAAATGGGCTTGTCTGGCTTTGGGAAGGAGCATGTCCATGTCTGCCATAGACTGGGCAAAGCACAAGAAAAGGCTCGGCCTATCCTGGTCAGACTGTATACCTCTGAGCACCGTCACATAATTTGGGAGAGCAAAAAATCCCTCAAGGGAACTGGTATCACCATCTCCGAATTTTTGACGCACGTTAGACATCGGATTTTCATGGACGCACGCAAGCAGTTTGGTATGACGAATTGCTGGTCAGTGGAGGGCAGGATAGTCATTATCACACCCGATTCTAAGCGGCACAAGATCGAGACTCCGGGTGAATTACAAGCACTAATTGCACGGTTCCCTAAGGCTGCTTGCGACTCTGGTAGCACGGCGCAGTCTGTGGGACATACTCCGCCAAATGTGTGCCAGCCTGAGGTTCCTGCTACACCCTCAAGAGGTCAGAGGAAGGCGCGCCGGCGTAATAATTAAGTTTGTTATTGTCCTGTACTGCCGGCGGGTCGCTTCTTAATTTTGCAGGAGTGTGCGATTACGAACTTAAATTGTGTCGGTAGTAAACTTTTTGTAATTTGCTTTTTCATTGTGTTTCACCGTCATTGTAATTTTAAGTTACTTATTGTGATGTCGGTACACTTATTTTATTAATTTTATTTTTTTTCTTTTTGTTATGACTGATGTAAACTGTCACTGTCAATTTAACTTTCTTTTTTTTTGTTATGATTTTAGCCTGGATACTGAGCTCTTTAAGTCATAACATTTCTCTTGAGACGTAAATTGTTACGTTGCGTTCGAGTTCTAGTTTGTGATTTTTTCTTATTCTTTCTGAGTATAACTACTTTGTTTTTCGTTTTATGCTTTTATGTTATGTTTGTTTTATTGTTCTTAAGTTTATTTTTTTTATGTTGTATAATTTGATAATTTCTTCCGACAAACCAGTGAGTTAGGGTGGTTGTTATAAAAGCAATCAGCCGTTTATATTTAATTTAATTTTTTGTTTTATTTTTATTATTGTATTTTTTTTAATTTTTTTTTTTTATTTAAATGAATAGTCTAGTCGACTTAAATGACAGCTTTTTCTCATGTTCTTCGACTTGCAGTTTTGTTAGTGCGGAGAGTGAGTCTTCGCATCGTACTTTGCATGACAACATCTCCACTGTTTTTTCTAGCTATCCTAACAATTTTCACATAGCCCACATTAATGCACAGAGTGTTCCTGGTCACTACTCCGATCTTCTGGCATCCTTTAGCAACGTTCAACTTGATGCACTTTTAATATCAGAGACCTTTCTCAAGCCTTCACTCCTTTCTACACACTATTCACTCCCTGGTTATGTTCTGATCAGAAATGACAGAACTGGTAAGGGTGGCGGTGGTGTCGCTATTTACATACGTGCTGACATACCCCACAAAATTGTTAGTGCTTCACCATCTCAGTACTCTGGGTCGGCTGAATTCTTGTTTTTGGAAATTACCTTAAATCACTCTAAAATATTACTTGCGGTATTCTACTCCCCTAATCTACACATCAACTACTTTGACTCTTTAGAATCATCACTTAATAATCTTTGCCCATCGTACGAGCACGTCATTTTAATGGGTGATTTTAATACATGCCTATTAAAAGACGATTCACGTTCACGTAAACTCCGTTCTCTCTTATCCTCCTTTAACCTTGATATTTTACCTCTTTCTGCGACTCATAACTCTCCTAATTGCACGCCCTCTCTCCTTGACTTAATGATTGTATCTTCGCCTCATAATGTTGCTGAGTTTGGGCAGCTCTCTGCAACCTTTTCCTATCATGACCTCATCTATCTATCTTACCGTATCCGTCCTCCCAAACGTAAACCTCGCTTCAGTTATCTCCGTAATTTTAATGGAATAGATCTAGAGGCGTTGACGCGTGATGCATGTGAAATCGATTGGACCTCTGTCAGTGAAAGCACCAGTGTCGACGGAAAAGTGACCTGCTTCAATTCCAAACTGCTGAGTCTATATGATGCTCATGCGCCACGTCGGCGAGTTAAAATCAAGCGTGATCCTGCTCCGTGGATGACCACTGTAATTAAAAGTGCTATTGTTCGTAAGGACAAAGCAAAGAGTAAGTACAGACGTAGACCTACGGAGCGGAATCTCGCTGATTTTAAAAATTTGCGTAACCACTGCAATCGTCTGTGTCGAGATGCAAAGAGACGCTATTTCCACGATTCTCTTGTAGATCGCAAGTCCTCTGATGTTTGGAAATTCTTAAAGACAGTCGGTATTGGCAAATCTCCTTCGAACACTTGTAAAGATTTAGACTTGAGCGCTCTAAATAAGCATTTTTCTCTTCCTCCTGTCTCCCTGAACCTAAGTGTTAAAGCTTCCACTTTGCTTGAGCTTTCTAAAATGTCATTGCCGAATTGTCCAACTTTCAATCTCAGTCCTGTCTCCGAAGACGATGTTAAAAAATCTCTCCTTGCTATCTCCTCCTCTGCTGTAGGCCATGACAATCTGTGTTCGAGAATGATAATACCTATTCTCCCTCAACTGCTCCCAATTCTTACCCACATCATTAATTTTTCCCTATTTTCTGGCACATTTCCTTCAGCTTGGAAACAGGCACATATAATACCGCTACCCAAGATACACAATCCTTCATCCTTGTCTCACTTTAGACCCATCTCCATTTTGCCATTCCTTTCTAAAGCTCTTGAGCATATTGTTCATGGTCAAATCAGCAGGTACCTATCGACAAACTCTATTATTTCCCCTTACCAATCTGGCTTTCGCTCTGGTCACAGTACTGTAACTGCGCTTTTGAAAGTCACTGACGATATCCGCTGGGCTATGGACAACAAATCTCTCACTTTACTTGTTTTGCTTGACTTCAGTTGTGCGTTCAATTCAGTGGATTTCGACATACTTCTTGGCGTTCTTAGTTCTATTAACTTCTCTTCCTCAGCGTTAGCCTGGTTTGATTCTTATCTTCGAGGTCGCTCTCAGTGTGTCCGCTTTGAAGAGACTTTCTCTGATTGGTGTGATCTCACTGCTGGTGTTCCTCAGGGTGGCGTTCTCTCTCCTCTTCTTTTTAGTATCTTCATAAATGCTGTTACTAAAGTTATCACCTCCAACTTCCATCTTTACGCAGACGATTTGCAGCTTTATCGTCAATTCTTACTGGCTGATGCAGACTTAGCGATTGATGCCATGAATCGTGACCTGGAGAGTATTAGTCAGTGGGCCAAGTCTTACGGCTTACAAATAAATCCTTCCAAGTCCCAGGCCATGATCATAGGCAGTCAATACTATCGCACTGCGCTTGACACTTCTACTTTGACGCCTTTATCTCTTAACGGCTCGACTATTGCATACACTGACTCAGCCAAGAATCTCGGTGTCACAATTGACAGCAACCTTTCTTGGCGAGCGCAAGTGAATGAAGTTAGCCGTAAGGTACACTTTTCCTTCCACAGCCTTAAAACCCTTCAAAGGTTCTTGCCCTTTAAAACTAAAATATATTTAGCTCAAACTGTAATCCAGCCGATCATTGATTATGCGGATGCCTGCTACCTGGATGCCACTGAGGAGCTGTTAAATAAGCTTGAGCGCTTGCAAAACCTGTGTATTCGTTTTGTCTATGGCCTAAGAAAATACGACCATGTCTCTCAATTCCGCAAGGATCTCAAGTGGCTCCCTATCCGTCTTCGTAGGAACACTCGGGTATTATGTCTCTTATACAACATCCTTTTCAACCCTGCATACCCTGGCTACTTGCGTGATCGTTTCTCGTTCACTCGCCCTGCCGATGCCCCTTGCAGATCCCACCTTAAATTCCATCTTAATTTCCCATCCCATAATACCCATTTCTATTCCAACTCCTTCTCTTTTCATGCGGTACGACTGTGGAACTCACTTCCAGCTAAGATCCGTGACGCTAAAAGTGTATCTGTCTTCAAGATGCTAGTCAAAGAACATTACCTCTCTACCATCTCGTAAAATTATATTTTGTAGATATATATTTTTATAATTTAGTTTATGTATTGTATCTATTTATGTATTTTATATACGGTTATTGATATATATAATTATGTATTATTTGATTTAATTTAGATAATCTAGTATAGGTATATATATATAAATATATATATTTTAATTTTCTAACTTATTTGTATACACTGTGTCTACATGTCTCATCCAACTCTCCTGTCGCAGGTCTGCTGGAAGAAATTTCATTTGAAATAAGCAGTACCTTTGTGCTCTTCTGTCTGCTTTTGTTATTTTCATTTTTAAGTGTTTGTGTGTACATAAATAAATAAATAAATAAATAAATAAATAAATAAAACCATTAGCGTTCCCTCTAAATTGCGAATAATCAAGCCTTGGATCACCCCAGGACTGCTAAGATGCATTAGAAATAGAGATAACTTGCATAGAGAACAGAAAAAAACACCGGATAATTACACTCTTAAATTAACCTATTTACGCTATCGTAATTTTTGCAACAAACTTCTGCACAGGCTTAAAACTAATTACGAGAAAAATGAACTGGAGAGGGCCAAAAATAACCCTAAAAAAACTTGGAACGTAATAAATGGCATAATTAACAAACAAACCTCTAAATCCTCTCCTAGGGAGTTGTTGTCTATATCCAATCAAGACTGCAAGGCTTCATTGAACGTGATCAACAATTTCTTTGCAAATATTGGCAAGGAGCTTGCAGCTAGGCACACTAATGCAGGTACGAAACACGTATCATATTTAAAGGATGATCCACAGGTGAACACAATGGTCCTACTCGCTCCTGATCATGACGAAGTTGAATCTATTATTATGGGGCTCCGTGCTGATTCAGCCCCAGGATGGGATGGAATCAGTTCAAAACTTCTAAAATTGAGCAAACAGTTTCTCGTACCCCTTGTCACGCACATATGTAATCTCTGTTTTTCTGAAGGTGTATTCCCGAAAGTTTTAAAAAGAGCGGTCGTACATCCTATCCATAAAGGAGGGGATAGGAGCAGTGTCCACAATTATAGACCAATTTCAGTTTTGCCTGCTCTATCAAAGGTTTTTGAGAGGGTCCTTAACAATCGGCTTACGTCTTTTTTAGAAGATCATAACATCCTTTCCAATAATCAATTTGGTTTTCGCAGAGGAAAGTCATGTGAAGAAGCGTTCTCGGCCCTAATTGATGATGTTGTTGAGACTTTGGATAAGAAGTCTAAGTGCTTAGGATTGTTTCTGGACCTCTCCAAGGCATTTGACACTGTTTCTGTCCCCATCCTTCTAAGAAAGTTGGAACAAGTTGGAGTTAGAGGTCCTGCACTTGCAGTCTTATCGAGTTACCTATCAGAACGAACGCAGTGCGTCAAAATCGACACATATGTTAGTGATGAATGTGAATTGTCATATGGGGTGCCTCAAGGCTCCATCTTGGGCCCTACGCTTTTCTTAGTGTACGTTAATGGCCTATGTAATTTATCTCTCCCAAATTGTTCCATTTATTCGTACGCTGATGATACGGCCCTACTTATACATGCTGAAGATTGGGATGAAGCTCAAAAAAGAGCAGAATCCGTTCTTGACATTGTCATGTCTTGGCTAACAGCAAATAGTCTAACCCTAAATGTGGAAAAAACAAAATATATCACTTTCTCATTAAAATCTTCTTCGCAACCGGATAACTCATTTGTGATTAAAGCGCATATTTGTAACACGTACCCGAACCAATGCTCGTGCCTCTCTTTAACAAGAGCAACCAATGTGAAATACTTGGGCGTACTGATAGACTACCTAATCACATGGAATGCCCAAGTTGGGGTTTTGTCTGGCAGAGTTAGAAAACTGATCACCGTGTTTAAGAGCCTGCGTTATAGTGCTGATGCGGATACCTTGCGTTTGGTTTATTTTTCTCTTTGCCAATCAATACTGACTTTTGGCATAACAGTCTGGGGTGGCGCTTCAAAAACATGTATGATGCAACTGGAAAGGGCACAGAGAGCTGTTCTAAAGGTCATGACTTTTAAGCACTATCGGTATAGTACCGCACTATTATATAAAGAGTGCCAAGTCTTGACTGTGAGGCAACTCTTTGTGCTAAACTGTACGTTGCGTAAACACTCTCTCCTGCAGTTGGATCTGGAGCGTTTGTCAAAACGTAGGATCTCTAACGTGTGCCCCATAGTGAGACACAGAACTACACTTGCTAAACGTCATTTTCAAATTCTTGGTAGTCGTATTTACAACTTTGTCAATAGTCATTGTAAAATTTACAAACTCAATAAATTTAACTGCAAATCTCAAATCATTAAATGGATTATCACTCTTAGTTATGATGAAGTCGAAAGAATTATCAACACGTAAATTTATACCTTCCTTTTTCTTCAAACTTTCCCCAGCGCCACATGTCCTCACACACACACACACACACATTACTACACAAAACATTAACACTACACACAAATTGTTATTTTTATATTTAATTATTATTTGTTTAGTTCAGTTTACTCCAATTTCTACATATATAGCTAAATCTTTTTTACCTCTGTTGTTTTTACTTACGATATATCTAAAGAAACATGATGTAACTCCGAACTCAGTTGTATAATCTTATTCAATTTAGAGAGCCCTGACACCCATATTACAAGTTTAATCTTAGCTTGGGTGTCGAGAGGTGATTAACTGTGTGTTAATTTTACAATTTTTATACATGTATGTATTGCAAACCACGTATGACCATCTCTACTGTATAATTGTAAACCTGGTAATAAAGATTTATTATTATTATTTTTAGAAAGTGTCTTTTATTCTCAGCTCTTTGGCTGGTTTTTAACTACATTTACGAGCCGAAACCAAGTAAATGCAGCGTGTGGTGTGTTATGTTGAGGGTGTGTTATGATGGGGACCTAATTCGTTTTCATCTATTTGCATGAACTTTCTAACAATTCGACATGTATTTAGGATAACAGCTTTTTGTAAGGTGATATAGAGAGCTTCTTTTAAGTTCAGTAATTTCAGACTATGTAGTAGACAATTTGGAATGACGCCTGTTGTGGAAAGGACGATCGGGACCACATAAACTTTTTCTTGACGCCATATTCTGGTAACTTCATCCTTGAGTTCTGCGTATTTGCTTATTTTCTCAGTTATTGTTTTCTTTATATTATGTGTGTTGGGTATAGCAATATCTATTAAGTATGTAATTTTATTTGTTTTATCTTGAAGGGTTATATCTGGTCTATTATAATGAATTGTTCTATCGGTGAGTATGGCGCGGTCATAATAAAGTTTATGTGTGTCATTTTCTAGTACAGTTTGAGGTGTATAGTTATAGTAAGGAGTGTTCGTGTTCTGTATGAGTGTGTACTTAACTGCTAAATTTTGGTGTATTACGTTTGCTACCTGGTAGTGTCT
This sequence comes from Mythimna impura, assembly GCA_905147345.3. Lineage (NCBI taxonomy): Eukaryota > Metazoa > Arthropoda > Insecta > Lepidoptera > Noctuidae > Mythimna > Mythimna impura. The sequence goes on along the minus strand of LR990353.1, from coordinate 16,187,988 downwards.
ATGAGTGTAATCTGTTTGCGTGAGGGTGGTGCACGCTCCTGTGATATGCTGGATAGTTTCTGGTTGGATGTGGCATTTACGACATTTATCATCTCTAACTGAAGGATCTTTGATGATATATTTTCTATGGTTCCTCGTGTTAATTATCTGGTCTTGAATGGCAATCATAAATCCTTCAGTTTCCGGGAACAAACTACCCACTTTAAGCCATTTGTTTGAAGCTATTATGTTAACATGGGATTGTTCTAAGTCGTGAGGATGTCGGCCATGCAACACTTTTCTTTTCCAGTCTTCCATTTTTTGTGTTTGCGGGTTGTCATTGATAATATTTTGTGTGTCTAACTGTGCATTTAAATTAAGTGGGGTGTAATTCGAGTCATGTAAAACTACGGCTTTATGGATCTTACTTGTGCGAGATTTTGTTTCAAAGAATGTTTTTAATTTAACGACTTGTTTTCGCCACATATGCTGGACGTCTATTAGGCCTCTCCCACCGTTTTGCCTTTTGATAGTAAGTCTTTCTATTGCAGATTTAGGATGTAAGTGATTATTTTTTGTAAGTGTTGTACGGGTTATTCTCTCTAACTGTTCTGTGTCTGTTTTTGTCCATTTAATAACCCCAAATGAGTAGGTTAAAATGGGTATGGCAAATGTATTTATAGCCTTGATGAGATGTTTACCAGAAAGTTGAGTTTTACATAGGGTATTAAGTCTTTTCTTGTATTCTGTCGTAAGCGCCTCTTTTATCCGAACGTGGTCCAGTCCCTTTAATTGCATATAGCCTAGATATTTGTATAAATCGTTTGATTCCATTGCTGTTATGGTATCTGTGTCATTAACTACATAGCTGCCCGGCCGTATCCTACCTCGTATGATGTGAAGTGTTTTACATTTATCAAGACCGAACTGCATGTTAATATCTTGACTAAACTCTGCTGTAGCTTCTACTAGGTTTCTCATATCTTTTTCGGTTTGTGCATATAGTTTAATATCATCCATATAAATGAGGTGTGAGATAGTTGTTTGATCTGTAGAGTGTTTGAGACAATATCCGGCACGAGAGCGCTGCAGCAAATGAGACAGAGGGTTTAATGCGAGGCAGAACCACAGGGGACTCAAGGAATCACCTTGATATATACCCTTCTTGATATAAATTTGACGCGTTATAACGCGATCGTGATCATGATTTAGTTGAAGTGTGGTTTTCCACTGTAACATTATGTTGCGTAAAAAGTCTATTATTTTTGAGTTAATTTTGTATATTTGTAATATTTGTATCAACCAAGAATGTGGAACACTGTCAAAAGCTTTTTTATAGTCGATATAGGTGCAATGGAGATTTCTATTTTTTGTGGAGGCGTGTTTATGAATAGTAGAGTCAATTATTAACTGTTCCTTGCATCCCATATGACCCCGCCTGCATCCTTTCTGCTCTTCCGCCATTATATTGTGACGTTCAATGTGTGAGTTGATTTTTGTTGTAATTAGTGATGTTAATATTTTATATATTGTAGGTAGGCATGTGATTGGTCTATATAGGGAAGGTTGTGGCGAATTTTTAGTTTTGGGTAACATGTAAGTTATGCCTGTTGCAATAAATTCAGGTATGTTTTGTTGACCTAAAATTATTTCTGTTAAGTTTTTTGCTATGGGTTTGTGTAATGAAGTTAACTTTTTATACCAGAAATTATGTATTTTGTCTATACCAGGAGCTTTCCAATTATGGAGTCTACCTGTTACATGTGTGACATCAGATTCTGTAATTTCTATGAAATCCATTTCTTCGATTGCCCCCCATTTTGTTTCTTCCTCTACTATCCACGCAGCTTTATCATTGTGTTGTACTTGTTCTTCCCAAATACTAGACCAATATGCTTCTAATTGTTCTTTTGTTGGTTGATCCGAGTTATTCTCAGCATTTGTGTTGGTGTCTGGTTTACGTAGGTTTCTATAAAACATTTTTTCATTTGTACTAAATATGGTATTATCAATTTTACGTTGTTGTGCTTTTTTGTATCTTTTAAGCCTATGAACTTTAAGTGATAGTTTTTGTTTTAAGGTGTCTAAGTACTCTTCAGGTTTTCTGTTATTATTCTCGTGCCTAGTGTGTGTAAAACTGCTCCTAAATATAGCCTCAACTCTTCTTACTACTTTACTTGATCTGTTGTTGTTGATGTATTGTGTAAGTCTACTACAATCTGCTCTTAATTTGTCGATGTCTTTTTCTAACCTCTGCTGCCACGCTGGTTTGACATTCTTTTTTGGCCTTAAATTTCCTGTATCTTGTGAGATTTTAAACTTAAGTTCTTCACATATAACCACCGCTGTGCAATATATGAGTGTGTGTATATCTATAAGTTGTGTGTCATCAGAAATAAATTGATTTAGTATATTCTCATTAAATAAGTTAACTAAACGAAAAAGATCACGGCTATATCGAAGTTTAGGTAGTTTTGGTCGAACTGCTGGGTCCATCCCTGAGTATAGTGTCAGAGTTGTTCTGAATTTATCATTTATCTCTTGGATATACAACTCTGTTGCAATGTTTTGTTCTGAAACAACTAAGGTCTCAACATCATTCTCTAGCATTAGAGTTAAAGATTCAGTTTGTGTGGATGTATGTGATGTTTGCGTATAATCTTGCGATTGGTTATATAGTTGAGACCTACTATTTTGTAATTGAGTGTGCAGTTGTGTTTGTGGGTGTCGGTCTATTTCGATTATATTTTGTGATAGTGTTGTTGTGCCCGTATTACCTTCTGATTCTTGTAATTGCAACCTTGTTTCTTCTTTTAGTTGCTCTATTATTTCTTGCGATAATAGTTTATTTCTGACAATAGCTCTCCTCTGATCTGCTATTCTTTGTTCTGAGACTGTTATCTCAGGGTATTGTCGAGTAAAACGTTCATGCAATTGTTGTCTGTAAGTGGTCATATCAGTCTCTAATTTGGTGATGTAAAGGTAAGTTCGCATGATAAATATGTTTACTTCTTTACTCCATCTCATGCGAACTCTTGCTTTTCCAGCCCTGGTGGACGCCGGTAAAAAGGAACTAGCCTCCTGCGCAACATTCAGGGTTGGAGTAGATGGGATTGTATTTAAACTAGTAATGGGATGTGATGAGTGTGATAGTATGGGTGACGATGGCATGGATTGTGGTGATGATCTAGAGGGTATGTATGAATTTGTGCTTGGGCTATACGGTTCTACAGGAGTGTTTGTCCTGTCCGTAAGTATGTCACCATCGTCAACGATTTCGATTATTATTATTATTATTATTATTATTGTAATATCTATTTGTGTATGAAGTTCCGTTGACCATTTCTGGTCTTCTTCATCAGTTCCACTTCATCAAATGTTACTTTTTGACTGTAAATGCTTAAGTTCTTGATGAAAATACTAAAATTACCATAGGGTTGCCTATAATTTTTGAGGAGTTCCCTCGATTCCTCATGGATTCCATCATCAGAACTGGATTTTGAAAAAAATGGGACCAATCTGGAAGCATATCCTGTATAGGGAAAAAAAAATTTTGCAAATCGGTCCATAAACGACGGAGTTCTGAGGTAACAAACATAAAAAAAAAAAAAATGATAAAAAAAAAAAAAAAAAAATACAACCGAATTGATAACCTCCTCCTTTTTTTTGAAGTCGGTTAAAAATGGAGGATTATCGAACAACTTGCAAACTAATACCACGCGATGGATACCTTGCGACCATCGACTTAAAAGACGCATATTTCCTGATAGACATTAGGCCTTCTGACCGCAGATATTTTAAATTTCAATTTCAACCAAGTAATTCGCTTAAAACTAACACATTTAGATTTAATTGTGTGCCGTTTGGTTTATCCGTCGCCCCACGGGTTATAGAGGAAGCTATGGCTTACCTCAGACGTCACGGTTTTCAATGAGTTTCTTATTTAGATGATATTTTATGTACTGGAGATAGTTATAACATGTGTCTTCAAAATGTAAATGAAACCTTAAAACTACTCGAGTTTCTTGGCTGTGTTGTTAATTACGAAAAAAAGTCAGTTAAAACCGCGATAATCCTGCAAGTACTTAGGATTTTGTTATAACACCAAAAATCTTAATATAGTATTACCAGCAGATAAGCGCCGTAACATTGCAAAGCTGGTCACTAAGTTTACGAAATTGCAGGCATGTTCGATTCGCGACTTAGCCCGCTTTATTGGTATATTAGTCGCCGCTTTCCCAGCCGTGAAGTACGCTTGGGTATTAGAGCTAGATACTAAGTTATTAGAGCGATAAAAGTTCCTTGCATTACGCAAGCATAATAATAATTATGAAATCAAAATTGTTTTATCCGATATTATACTAGAGGATTTGTTTTTGGTGGCCGACAAATATCGATACAGCACGCAATTTCAGGCGACACCCAAATTTTGAGATCGAAATATATACAGATGCGTCGAGATCAGGTTGAGGTTCTGTATGTAGGAACGAACAAGTAAATGGTATATGGTAGTCATCACAGAAGAGATTTCATATCAATTACTTAGAACTGATGGCAGCCTATTTGGGACTCAAATCATTTACAAGTGATGTAACCAACTGTGCAATATGACTCCGCATGGACAATACCACTGCTATTAGCTACGTGAATCGTATGGGAGGTATTCAATACCCCCCCTTAAACGATTTGGCCAGGTCTCTTTGGAAATGCATGCAGCAGCGCAACCTTTGGGTATATGCATCATACCTACGTCAACACCAAAGAAAATCGTGCAGATGCTGCGTCTAGAATAGTCAATCCGGACATTAAATGGTCCCTTTCCGATGAAGCTTTCCAAAACATAGTAAAATTCTTTGGCCAACCTGAAAGAGACTTATTTGCATCTCGAGATAACACTAAGTGTACCAAGTTCATTTCATGGAAATAAGACCCTGACGCAGTATCCGTCGACGCATTTACAGCAGACTGGAATGCTTATTTCTTTTACGCTTTTCCGCCTTTCTCCCTTATATTGAAATACCTTAGAAAAATTATCGATGATAATGCACATGGTTTATTATTTTATCCTAACTGGCCATCACAACCTTGTTTTCCATTATTGCAAAGCCTTATAGTTTCTCAAATTCAATCCCATTTCAGGGAGTGTCATCCCCTGCACAGGAACCTTACCTTAGGTTTCGCGAAGCTCTCCGGCAGGCCTTCAACCGACGGGGTGCCTGTACAGACTCAGCTACACTGCTATCATTCCTCTATAACAGTACCATACAGCAATACAATACCTCACTCAACCTTTAGTGGCAACATTGTATGGTAAACCAAATTAATGTTTTTTTTTAAAAAACTCCTATATCTTCTATACTGTCATTCTAAACTTCAAAATTTAATAATGGATGTGCGTATGGTAGCTGAACTCACATCGTTCTGCTTTGTCAGTATTCCTAGGCAATAATTTTGGTTCAGATGAGTCTATAAAGCGTCTCCTGAAAGGCGCTTTCAAACTAAGACCTTCAAAACCCAAGTATGCTACCACCTGGAATCCCCAATTGGTTTTAAATTTCATTAGTACATTATTATTATTATTATATTATTATTATTATTTCTCACGCCTAAACCTAATGGTGAAAAACGTTTTATATTGAATCTAAAGCCCTTAAACTAATCGAGAATGAACATTTTAAAATGGAGGATTATCGAACAACTTGCAAACTAATACCACGTGATGGATACCTTGCGACCATCGACTTAAAAGACGCATATTTCCTGATAGACATTAGGCCTTCTGACCGCAGATATTTTAAATTTCAATTTCAACCAAGTAATTCGCTTAAAACTAACACATTTAGATTTAATTGTGTGCCGTTTGGTTTATCCGTCGCCCCACGGGTTATAGAGGAAGCTATGGCTTACCTCAGACGTCACGGTTTTCAATGAGTTTCTTATTTAGATGATATTTTATGTACTGGAGATAGTTATAACATGTGTCTTCAAAATGTAAATGAAACCTTAAAACTACTCGAGTTTCTTGGCTGTGTTGTTAATTACAAAAAAAGTCAGTTAAAACCGCGATAATCCTGCAAGTACTTAGGATTTTGTTATAACACCAAAAATCTTAATATAGTATTACCAGCAGATAAGCGCCGTAACATTGCAAAGCTGGTCACTAAGTTTACGAAATTGCAGGCATGTTCGATTCGCGACTTAGCCCGCTTTATTGGTATATTAGTCGCCGCTTTCCCAGCCGTGAAGTACGCTTGGGTATTAGAGCTAGATACTAAGTTATTAGAGCGATAAAAGTTCCTTGCATTACGCAAGCATAATAATAATTATGAAATCAAAATTGTTTTATCCGATATTATACTAGAGGATTTGTTTTTGGTGGCCGACAAATATCGATACAGCACGCAATTTCAGGCGACACCCAAATTTTGAGATCGAAATATATACAGATGCGTCGAGATCAGGTTGAGGTTCTGTATGTAGGAACGAACAAGTAAATGGTATATGGTAGTCATCACAGAAGAGATTTCATATCAATTACTTAGAACTGATGGCAGCCTATTTGGGACTCAAATCATTTACAAGTGATGTAACCAACTGTGCAATATGACTCCGCATGGACAATACCACTGCTATTAGCTACGTGAATCGTATGGGAGGTATTCAATACCCCCACTTAAACGATTTGGCCAGGTCTCTTTGGAAATGCATGCAGCAGCGCAACCTTTGGGTATATGCATCATACCTACGTCAACACCAAAGAAAATCGTGCAGATGCTGCGTCTAGAATAGTCAATCCGGACATTAAATGGTCCCTTTCCGATGAAGCTTTCCAAAACATAGTAAAATTCTTTGGCCAACCTGAAATAGACTTATTTGCATCTCGAGATAACACTAAGTGTACCAAGTTCATTTCATGGAAATAAGACCCTGACGCAGTATCCGTCGACGCATTTACAGCAGACTGGAATGCTTATTTCTTTTACGCTTTTCCGCCTTTCTCCCTTATATTGAAATACCTTAGAAAAATTATCGATGATAATGCACATGGTTTATTATTTTATCCTAACTGGCCATCACAACCTTGTTTTCCATTATTGCAAAGCCTTATAGTTTCTCAAATTCAATCCCATTTCAGGGAGTGTCATCCCCTGCACAGGAACCTTACCTTAGGTTTCGCGAAGCTCTCCGGCAGGCCTTCAACCGACGGGGTGCCTGTACAGACTCAGCTACACTGCTATCATTCCTCTATAACAGTACCATACAGCAATACAATACCTCACTCAACCTTTAGTGGCAACATTGTATGGTAAACAAAATTAATGTTTTTTTTTAAAAAACTCCTATATCTTCTATACTGTCATTCTAAACTTCAAAATTTAATAATGGATGTGCGTATGGTAGCTGAACTCACATCGTTCTGCTTTGTCAGTATTCCTAGGCAATAATTTTGGTTCAGATGAGTCTATAAAGCGTCTCCTGAAAGGCGCTTTCAAACTAAGACCTTCAAAACCCAAGTATGCTACCACCTGGAATCCCCAATTGGTTTTAAATTTCATTAGTACATGGTTCCACAGGACAACAAGGAGCTAACACTGAAAAAAAAAAAATAACAAAAAAAAAAAATGTTTTAGTTCACAGGGTACAGATGTTTTCCCTAATTAAACTCATGAGAACATACGATTTTCAGAAAATGGCATAAAAATTGCAATAGTAGACGTCATCAAGATATCCGCACCTGGTAGGGAACAGCCTGTTTTGTTTTCGGCCATACTTGAAAGAAAATATTTCCATTTGCCCAGCAACAGTACTTTCAGATTATATTTCTACAACCAAAAATATAAGACCTGAGATTACAACCAGTTTGTTACTAACGTACAAGTGGCCACACAAACCTGCCACTACACAAACCATCAGCAGATGGGTAAAACAAATGCTATCTGAGAGTGGCGTTGACATAAGTGTGTTCAGTGCGCATAGCACAAGACACGCGTCTACCTCCGCTGCTAGCTTGGCAGGGGTTAATATAGAGACAATTCGCAAAACCGCTGGGTGGACTAATAAATTCCTCTAACTCATTTGAGAGATTTTATAACAGGTCTGTTATTAATGCAAATGATTTTGCCAGTTTGTCTACAATCAGAGTCTAATCGTGATTAACCATAATAATATCATAATTATCTTGTTGTAATAAACAGAATGTTTCTTAATTTTAAGTTTGAAGTTATCAATGTTAAGTTCTTTTAATTTTAAAAATAGATTTAGATAGATATCTATTCGTTACGAAGATGTAACAATTACAAGACTGACTTGTTTATAAATACAACTATAATGTTTGCAACCTTATAGTTTATTTCTCTCCATCCTAAAACTTTCTGACTCTCAACATCTACGTTGTTATAATCATATCTGAAGAATGAAGCAACGTATTATAATATATGATCAAACGAACTTCCAAGTGAAGTTCGATCATTATTATGATAGTTGCTTCATTTGAAGATATGAGCTCCCTCCCTCCCTAATACTGAACGATTCCCAGATTATAAACAGAAAGTTTTGTGTCATACCATTAACTTGACTCTAAAAAAAAATGAGCTAAACGTCAAACGACGTGAGGTGGACATATTGAGAGTACGGAACTAAGAAGTTTTAAAATTAATAAATCTTTGAAAAATGTGCGAAGGTTACCGAGTAAGTAGGGAAACTACGTTGTTATAATCATATCTTCAAATGAAGCAACTATCATAATAATGATCGAACTTCACTTGGAAGTTCGTTTGATCATATATAGTGTTTCATCCATTCTCTTAACATGACCATACCAAGACACGATTCCCTTTCCACTTTTCTGTCACTAGTGTCATTTTCAAACTTTATATACCTTTACCGTAGGTATATAAAATATAAATTCCTTTTTTCCTTTATGATTTTGTCCTGTGAGAGTTATAAATAAACTTTTTTGTTTCTTTCTATAATATTTTGAATACTTTATTAAACACCAATATGATAAATAGTACAATTTGAGCCTTAAACTTAAAACATACAATTGGCGGCCTTATCGCATTCAACGATCTCTTTCAGGCATCCTGGAATGGAAAGAGATTGCCTGGACATAAAATGGGGTTGCACTTGTGCATTACAAAATATTAGTTTAACAATTAAAAAAGGGTTAGGTAATAATAATTTAAGATTATGTCCAGTAATTGGTATTCAAGCGTTTATAGCGTCAGTAATTAAAGCTGATTAATACGAGTTTTGGTAGACTTATCAACTTAGATAGCTCTTCAACATGTGCGAATCTTATATTATCTTACAGATCTGTAAACAATACATTTCACATTGCTGCGCTAGTCGATCTTTTTTTTTTATGACGTGATCTTCTTCACACTGTAGGCTTTCGATTGACTGATCATTTTTGTTGTATATTATCTAGTACTATAGTGCAGGCTAAGGCCGCGTTCCCACTATGTCGTAACGGTTAATTTATCGTCGGTTGACTATCGTCTCTAGCTGAACCCATAATAACGACTTTTTGTCGTGGCCACTGCAGATAGTCGCAGCAACAACACATGACGGTCCGACACGGTTTAGTCTTGACAATTTTTTATTGTTTTACGACTGCCGTGCTAGCCGTTCCCACTATCATGACAATCTTATGTTGTCACCGCAAAAAATATCGTAGACGACAGTTAATCGGCACGACACGTAAACCTATGATTATCGGTCGTCACGACAAAGTTAAAACGCAGCCTTTTCCTCAGTCCACTCATACCTGCAGCGACATCTATGTCGGTCCATAGGAATTAAAACTTAAAAAGTTATTAAACTGAAGATTATATTTAGCCTGTACTGTCCCACTGCAGGGCTAAGGCTTCTCTCCATTCCTTCCATTGTTCCGGCTCTGGGCTACTTCCCGTTCATTCCTAAGGAAGACATCTAAGTCTTCCTTCATGATCTGCGGCGCCTTCGTCTCACGGTTTCGGGGCACCAATTTTGCGTTTTACAGGCTCACCACTGGATATGAAGATGTGAAAAAAGTCAATTTAGAAAGAGTTTCTATGTTGTTTCTTGCCAGTTCTGCATCATAGAAAACAGCCAATTCGAATTGCACACCAACCTTCTGACGTTTCATAGGTAGACTGGCCTGTTGATCTAGTGGTTAGTGGCCCTGACTGCTATGCTGGAGGTCGTGGGTTCGATTCCCACCCAAAACAAATGTTTGTATGATGAGCACGATCTTTGTTCTGTGTCTGAGTGTAATTTATCTATAATATGTATGTATTTAGAAATATTATCATTTGTCTTGTACTCATAACACAAGCTCTGCTTAGCTTGGGGCTAGACGGCGTTGTGTGATAGTTGTGGAAAAAAATAATAAAAATAAAATAATATAAATAGATGCCCTTGTGAAAAAGATAAATGTTTCGAATATGAACAGTCGTACAATTACCTACTTAGTAACTTTAAACGTATACATCTTACAAATAGCTACATTAGTTTACAGCACTATAACCAAGACCTTTAGCTAATGCACATTGTACCACCATCGAGCTAGCTCGCTCTCTGCTTACAATGCAGTTACGAGGAGTGAGCTCTTATGTTTTACACACACTTGACTGGCCATAGAGCCTGTCTTACGAGTTGCATGCGATAATGCGTCTCAAGTCTCGCTGTCTCGCTGTTGGTAACAAGACGATAATGTACTCTGAGAAAGTAATGTTGTTTAGTGTTAATGAATATTTGGTTATACTGTTTTATTTTTATAAATAGACTAGCTTCTGCCAGAGACTTCGCCCGCGTGATATTAGCTTTCTCCTGCTTTCTCCATACAAACTTTGGACCCCCGTGTCATCCCCAATAACTCAGTGCATTTTTTTGCGTTCTAGTACCAAGGGTGTGGGCGTTAATAAGTTAGTGAGTGAGTCAGGACTTTACCTTTTATAAATGTCGTGGACAGATCTTAAAATTGATCACTTCATGATTATGGCCTACTAATACTGGCCAGATCGTTTAAACGTTAACATTTGATGATATGTCAATCCACGTTTGGCCATATCATTGATGTAGGATTTCTATGATAATAAAAGTTCTAAAGAAAGTAGGAAAGTAGGCCCGGCCCTGGAACGAAGGCAAAAAAGGAACAGGAGTGGGTTTAAGTCAGTAAAATACTGACATGCCCTCCTGCCCTGCCCAAGGGCGGGAGATGTCATTAGATGATTTCCCAAATAAAAAGATGGGAGAAACTTAGGCTTGGAGAATGATTCTGTTTTTAATAGACTGAAAGAAATGTTTAAGGACTGAACTGTAAGTAGCTTGAGTGAGTTGCGAGATTGTTCGAAAGAGTTACCAAAGCAACTCAAAGGGCAACTGACACTCCGTCTCACTTCATCGAGAGCGGGAGGACATATTATTTGATGATTTCTCACCCCACCACAATAAAAGTATTTTTAAATAATATTATTGTGCTAGAAGTAAAAGCACAATGTTGAAGACGACTTCTGAAGGAACCAAGTTCATTGAGTTGGGAGACTATCATCTTATAGCGTACTGGCGTGATGTTATGTTATGAAATGGTGTTGACAATAAACAGACATGTGATTGCAGCCATCCCGGAAGATTGTCTATCTCCGAAGTTCTTCATCAGATCTCAACCAAATTTAAATAGGACTATCTGAAGGCAAATTTTTTCTAAACTAAAAAAGGTATCATCAAAATTGATTTATATTTGACGAAGATATACAAAACGTTTTGAGAACAAATTTATTATGAGTATAGCCAAGGAATGGAATTCCTTGCCGGAGTCTATGTTTCCTGATAGCTACAACTTAGGGGTCTTTAAGTCAAGAGTGAATAGGCTACTTCTAGGCAAGCGTGCTCCATCGTCGATTACATCATCGCTTACCATCAGGTGAGATGGTGGTCAAACGCTAGCCTATCATTAATAATAAAAAAAAACATAGCTGAGCTAGTTTAAAAAAAAAAAATATTCTTTGAGAACTTCCTCCTTTTTTAGAAGTTTTAAATTACTTATTTACTACCATTTTTAAGCCCTGATTTTGATTTGTGGTAATAAGCGCGTTAAGTGAGTGGGGTCAATTCAGTTTAATAATATCGTGTTGACAATCAAGAGTTAAGTATCGTGTGGACAAGTATCATACTGACTGCGTTTGTATCATATGATACCATGGTATGGCTAAGTGTGATCAATAGTATCATTGAGGGTGTGTTATGTTGCCATTACCCATATACACTAAAATTATAAAGCTGAAGAGTTTGTTTGTTTCCTTGAACGCGCTAATCTCAGGTTTGAATAGCAAAATTCTTTTAGTATTTGATATCCCATTTATTGAGAAAGATTATTGTTGGGGGCAGAGGATGTAAATAATTACACAACACAATGGTCACGCTTGAAAGGCCTCAGCCAATTTATTTAACACGTATAAAAATACAGACTTCACATAACACGTGTAAATATCGAGTCCTTTACGTACATACGCGTGACGCTAACTCACAAATAGTTCACAGTTACTTTACAATACTTCACTGACTCTAATACGTTAGATAACTTAGGAAATCTGGAAATCTAGGGCCGCTCCAGGAGCGTAGGGTGCCAAGACAAACTGTCGCAGTGACGCTTCGAGTCGAACTGCAGAGAGAGAACGTCGTCTTCAACGAAAGTGCAGCTTAAGTACTTTTTCAGCCGGTCGCAAGTCGTGGGAGAGAGTCCCTTTTCCTCTAGTCTATTTCCTAATCCTGTTGAGGCCGGCTGACGTTCACCTCCCGACCCCCCGCATACGGCAAGCACACCATTGGTCATCAATAGTGGCGTGATTTTCCCCGTTGTAATCTACCAATAGAAACCCAGATTATTCTTAACGGTTTTTCTGTACTATTTACTTCTAAGAACCGCATTATGTACTTCTAAGAACTCAGTACATAGCCTTATATACTATCCCAGTAGCTGATTGGACAATAGTCTGGCCTCTGATAGGCTTGCTCTCTATTATGTACAGCGCCTATGTACATACATTACGCGTCTGTGAATGACGTAATGTTGCTTATATTTAGTGATTCTAAATTACATGCTCGTGTCCGTAACAGCCTCCCCCCGGCGTAGCAACGCGAGCCTAAATTCCATCGGCCAGGACAACGAGCCTTCTAACTGGGCGTCTGAAAACGCCTCCACGCGTCTGTACCTCAGCGCTGCGTATGACACCATCAGGTCCTTGTATGGTGCGCACTATCTTCCCATATGGCCATACATTTCTCGGCGGTCGCGTCGACGTGGCTGGTGATGCGCGCTATGTGGGTGACGATCTCATCACCCCCCTCTCCCTGCGCGATCTCCGTTGGCCAGATGTGTTCTGGTCCGCCCAGGAAGAGGGGACCAGTGAACCATCTACTGTCGCTTTCCAGTTGCGTCATTCCGGACCGAGTTGCGTCATCGGCTACATTATAAGCCGATGGTATCCAGCGCCATTGTTTTGCTTGTGTGAGTTCACATATCTCCCGAAGTCGGTGCGCGACGTACGGCGTGTACTTTGAAGATTCGTTCCTTATCCAATGTAGGGCGGTCTTGGAGTCACTCCAGTATGTCGTATCTAACGACTCAAAACGATGTTCCCGTTTAACTTGCTCGGTTAACCTCGCACCTACTAGACACGCTTGCAATTCGAGCCGCGGTATACTTTGCGCCTTCATTGGCGCGACCCTTGCTTTTCCTGCGACGAGTGTCACGATCACTCTTCCCTCAGGGGTCACTGACCTCATATATACCGCCGCCGCGTACGCCTGCTCGCTCGCGTCGACGAACGTGTGTAGAGTTCTATTCACTACACCACCTTTAAAATAACATCTCGGGAGTCGTAGGTTCGCTACGTATTTTAAATCACCTAACCATTCTTCAAAAATGCAAGCCTCTTCCGGGGGCAAAGGTTCGTCCCATCCGGTCTGTTTGCGCCACAGGTCTTGTAACATTATCTTAGCCGTTATCGTATACGGACTAAGCATGCCTAGCGGATCAAAAATGGACATTACTGCTGCTAATGTCTCTCGCTTTGTCGGTGCGCGTTCGCGCGCTTTCACCTCGGCGGGCACTCGTGGCATTTCCACGTTGAAGGCGAACTCGTCGGTCGTCGGTAGCCACATAATACCCAACGTCTTCCCGTAGGGATGTGCGTTCGCTCCTAACTCCTTTGGCGAACTGGACTTGTCGCTATCGCTTATCTCGCATAGTAGGTCGGCCTCGTTGGTTTGCCACCCTGCCAACTGAAAACCGGCTCTTGCGTGCACGGCGACCACCTCCCTCATAGCCTCAGCCGCTTGTTCCCGGGTGTCGTAACTGTCCACCCAATCATCCATATAGTGAGCACGCGTGATGGCGTAGTGCGCGTGCGGGCGACTTTCTCGGCAATCGTCCGCGTTCTTATTGCGCACGCTGTGTGCTAGAAAAGGTGAACTCCTAGCACCGAAAATCATGGACGCCATCTCGTACTTGATTGGTGGTCCGGACCGATCGTTGCCACGCCACAGGAACCTCTGCGCTCTTCTATCTTCCGGCCGAATCTTGATTCGAAGGAACATCTCTCGTATGTCCGCGGTGACGGCTATCGACCTTTCACGAAATCTAAATAACACGCCATAGAGAGTATTCAACATGTCGGGCCCGGAGAGTAACTCGTCGTTCAGACATTTCCCTGCAGAGGTTGCTGCCGCGTCGAAAACTAAACGTATCTTCCCAGGTTTATTCGGGTTCGTGACGGCAAAATGTGGTAGGTACCATTCCGGTATGACACTCTCCCTACCTACATTCTCGGCTACTTTGTTCGCGTACCCCTTTTCTATGAGGTTATTGACCTGCGACACATATGCTTTTTTGAAGTCAGCTGACTTATCCATTTTCCTTTCAATGGTTTTGAGTCTACGAAAGGCCATATCGTAACTCGGTGGTAGGTGTGGCTCATCACTCCGCCACGGCAACCCTACCTCGTAGTGATCGTTAACCAGCCGAGCAGTCTTCGTGAAAATATCCTTCGCCCGTTCGTCTGCCAGCACTGGTCTCGGCTGGTGAACTATCCCCAGAGCGTCGATCGAGAAATGCGATGTGGTGAGGTCCTTTAACTCTTCGCAATCCTTGGATATTTCCTGTGGGTGCACGTGCAATGCTGTCCCGCTACTCGCCTCGAATTCAGTTACGCGCCGTGGTACCGTTCCGTGTACCACCCATCCTAGCTGCGTAAGTGAAGCGGCTGGCTCGTTCTGCCGTCCCGTGAGCAATGTTCGCGACACTATCAAATGCCAATTATCGGCGCCTATCAATAGGCGTGGCTTCGCATTCTCGTAACACACGTCACGTGCAGGTATACGTTTCATGTGTTCGCAGCGTAGATAGCTCGCTTTCACGGTCTGACTAATTATATTTAAGCGTTTAACAGTACGCGCGCGTATGTTAAAACACTCTGAGCGTTTTCCCTTGATTCCTATTTCCACGCAACGACTGTCGTTCTCTTGTCGCGTGGCCGTAATCCCGTGGACGCGTAACGCTCGCTTAATTCCTTTTGCGCCCATTTCGTTAGCTATCTCTTCGTCGAGTAGCGTAATAGTGGAGCCCTCGTCCAGTAACGCATGCGTCTCTATTTCTTTGCCGTTCGGCCCCCGCAACGTTACTGGGCACACTTTGAGTAACACCGCGCTCATTTCGCTGCCGGCATGGGCAGATGCGGTGGTCGCCGATTCTTCCCTCACGCTCCTGGTCCCACAGTCGGTGGAGGCGCTAGCCGCGTCCGACGTTCGGTCGGCGGTGTGGAGTAGCCTATGGTGCGATCTACGACATTCCTGCTCTCCGCACTTCCTCGCGGTACACTTGAATCGACGATGTTTACTCGCCAGACATTTGAAACATGCTCCAGTTTCCTTGGCCCATTCCCATCTTTGTTGGACCGTCATGTCACCAAGTTTCTTGCAGCTTGGCGTGGCATGTCCCTCGCCACAGCACAAGCACGTCTTCTTAGCCCTCTCTCTCTCGTCCTCGCCAGGTCGTTCGGCGGCGGCGTACGTTGCGGGTACGCGCGCTTTATTCCTCCTAATGACCGCTTGTGCTCTGGCGGGAGCTTGCTGACGCGTCGCTTCCTTTGACGTCGTAGTCACGGTCGACGAGTACGCGTATCTTACGGCCCGATCAGCTTCCCTCATTAGGTAGCGCGACAGCGTAACGATCTCTGCTTCCACGCGACTACCATGCTCTTGGGCGTAATCACACCAACGCGCGCGCATGTGTGGGCTGAGCTTCTCTACCACGTGTCTGGACAGCATTGGGTTTTGTAGGTACCCCCTATCATCCAGACACGATAGCACGCTGACGATGTTCTGCAGCTTTATCGCGAACGCGTTGAGTTCAGCGGCCGTCGTACCGAGTCGCGGTAATTTTCTTAAATCGTCGAGTGACTTGTCGATTATAATCTCGGGACGTCCGTAACACTGTTCGAGTGTATGCATTATCACGGCGGGGTCAGCAGCGGTGCAAAGTAGCGCGGACACGGTCTCTCTCGCTTCACCTTTCAGGCTGTTGCGTAGGCGCGCTAAGTTCTCTCCTCGTGAGAATCCATACTCTCGTGTCGAGTCTCGCATTGCTGACTTGAACAGCAACCACTCGTGCGGCGCTCCCGTGAAAATGGGCAACTCTATCGCTTGACGCGGCGGCGGTCGATAACGTGTCATCCTATTTAACGCGTCGGCTAGCTTATCGATATCTCGGGATCGAGATCGAGATCGAGATTTATGTCGCGACCTAGGCGGTGATCGGAACCTAGGTTCGCGGGGCTCCTTATTCTCTACGCGGGGCGGCTCCTCTCTCGGAAAGTACGCGTGTTCTCGCTCCTCATACTGTGGCGTACGCGGCCTCGTAAATTCCTGCCTACCCCGGGCGCGCTCAGCTTCCTCCCCCCGTATGTGAACCGGGGCGGGTGCGCGTATCGCTGACGACGTTTGATCCGGCGGAGTCAGCGATGGTAATTCCTCGTCCCCCGTAGGCTGCGCGTATTGCAGCCAATTATCGATTCGATTATCGGTGTCCGCGACGTCCTGGGCTATATCACTATCTCGATCTGTTTCCTCGCGAATGGTAGCTACATCTATCGCTAATCTCTTCTTAACCAGCTCGGCTTCGAGTTGCAATTCCTGGCGGCGTATCGCGGCGAGGCGCTCCTCAGCATGTAATTCTGCTTGCCTAATGCGCAGTACAGCACTAGCGGTGGATTGGCGCGATCGTACGGATTGGACGGGCGACCTACTATTTATCCTATCAACGGCGGGCGCGGGCGCTGGGATGGCGGTCGCGGCGGCGGCTGACGTTATAGCATCCATCGTAGTGTTCTCGGCTGTCGGCGCGTTCGTAGGCACTGTTGCAGGAACTGGTACAGACGCGGGAATCGTAACGCGGGGGTTAGCGCGTGATAATACTGTCGCGCGGGACGACGGTGACGCGGGGGGGTCTTCAAACACGCGGGCTTGCGTATCTTCGTTCTTCTGGCTTTTTGTAGTCGGCATCCTTCCTCCTCGTTTGGCACCCTAGCTCTATCAATGCCCTAGCGGCCCTATCAGACCTACCGGAGGGCCCTATGAGAGGGATATGCTCCGGCAGGGATGGAAAATGTGCAGGAAATGGAAAGGTGGGGACTACCCTGCAGAGAACTACACGCGCTACGAGGTGCTCAGCAACCGGTGGGAACGACCGGTTGCCTCGGCAGTGCCTACAGTCCGGCTCTCGCAACGTGCGCAGCCTTACAGGCGCAGTAGTGCTATTCAACCACGTTTGGTTGGCGACACCGCACAATATGTCGCACCGCCTTGAAACGGCGTTAACTCAGGCACGCACCTTTGACACCGTTAGGTGGCACGTACCTGAGCCGCGGTCCACCCGCTTAAAAGGTTCTTGACGCGACGGCGTAAAGGACCCGTGGATCCCTCTCTGCAGCTCGACACGACGGCTTGACACGATGACTTGACACGACGGCTCGACACGACGCTGGCGGCTCGAAGTTCCCGACGTGGCGACAATCCTAAGCACCTACTGGGTCGGACTTGCTGCGTTCCTGTGTTCCTTTTCAATCTTCAGAATAGGTATTCTTCGTAACGTGACTTGCTGCGTTCCTTTTCCCACTTGAAGTATTCCTTTTCTTTCTTGAAAGCTTTCCTCTTCTTTCTTGAAAATAGGTTTCTTCGAAACGTAACTTGCCGCGTTCCTATTCTTACTTGCAGCGTTCCTGTTCGAGCTTGAAGCGTTCCCTTCTTCAATCTTCGACACCCAACTGTATTTCTTCACGTCTCCCCAAAGACGCACAATAAGCCGCTCGATATTCCTTACCAAAGGACCAATATCCGGCTCTCGAAGGACCAAAGTTCCTCTGTTGGGGGCAGAGGATGTAAATAATTACACAACACAATGGTCACGCTTGAAAGGCCTCAGCCAATTTATTTAACACGTATAAAAATACAGACTTCACATAACACGTGTAAATATCGAGTCCTTTACGTACATACGCGTGACGCTAACTCACAAATAGTTCACAGTTACTTTACAATACTTCACTGACTCTAATACGTTAGATAACTTAGGAAATCTGGAAATCTAGGGCCGCTCCAGGAGCGTAGGGTGCCAAGACAAACTGTCGCAGTGACGCTTCGAGTCGAACTGCAGAGAGAGAACGTCGTCTTCAACGAAAGTGCAGCTTAAGTACTTTTTCAGCCGGTCGCAAGTCGTGGGAGAGAGTCCCTTTTCCTCTAGTCTATTTCCTAATCCTGTTGAGGCCGGCTGACGTTCACCTCCCGACCCCCCGCATACGGCAAGCACACCATTGGTCATCAATAGTGGCGTGATTTTCCCCGTTGTAATCTACCAATAGAAACCCAGATTATTCTTAACGGTTTTTCTGTACTATTTACTTCTAAGAACCGCATTATGTACTTCTAAGAACTCAGTACATAGCCTTATATACTATCCCAGTAGCTGATTGGACAATAGTCTGGCCTCTGATAGGCTTGCTCTCTATTATGTACAGCGCCTATGTACATACATTACGCGTCTGTGAATGACGTAATGTTGCTTATATTTAGTGATTCTAAATTACATGCTCGTGTCCGTAACAATTATAGGCTATATATATAACATAAGACCACGCTACCCACAGAAGCGAAGCAGTAACCAAAGACGCAGAAGAAAGCTCCATTTTTGTTTCGTAGATCTTTATTCAGGAAAGTATTCAAGGTTTCCCTCTCTTTAATAAATAGTGAGTTAGTTTTCCTCAATATACCTAGACGTTAAAGGGGTCCTTTTTCATTCGCCTATCATCAACATCGAGCATGGTTTGAAAGCTTGTTACTTCATCTAACGCAATCCAACGAGATGTTTGACAACGCAAAAAAAGAGTGATAACGCCTGAAAACTCTGTTAGCATTCGATAATTCCGTGATTTACTCGAATATTTTACAAAATTTGTTCCAGGAAATATGTGTTTTTTTAAACCCTTAAAAGTTTTTGAAAAAATTGTCGTCATTCAGCAAGGCTTCTATTGGTAGGTATATCTTTTGACTTTTTAAATTTTTGAGTAAATTATGATGTGTCAAAGTTTTCAGAGGTCTTTCCTGGATTAGTTTTACACAAATTTATAAATTGAATTCAATAGAAGCCTAGATAATATCCATAAGATACTGTGTTTCCAAAATATCTAATTAAAAATGCGTAATAACGTCATAATCGTGTAAGAGCGGTTGTATGAAAAACAGTAAAAATGTATGTCGAATTGCATCCCCTTAAAATCTGTGAGATTAACAAAAAATACTTTTATCATAATCAGTCTAGTCTGAACCAAGGGGCCACCGCCCAGTGGTTACGGCCCCAGTCGACGTACAAGTTCTATGTCGTGAGTTTCATACCCAGCTAGATGTTTCACTTTGTGTTATATAAATTTATCACCGAAGGTTTCAGAGCGGTGAAGAAAAAAATCTTGAGAAAATCGGCGTGTTTTAGAGCCAAAAATTCAATGACATACGACATCGCCTCAGCTCATTCCCTCTTCTAGAGAGGTCTGATAATGTTCTTATGTGTAATACAGTCTATTGTATAGCAGTCCACTACCGACTGTTTGGTCCTTATCCAGTTTTATCTAACCACGGTATATAAGAATACTCCACCACTAAACTTAACCAATGTCACGCTACAAAAAAAAAACAGTTCCTCAAAAAAACATATATCTTTCGAAAATCCTAACAAGCGATTCATTTTAAAACCAGTCCAGCATCTAGAAAGATCCACATGCAATCCTACATTACGTTGGGGCAGTTATCTCTGACTAAGAGCGTCAGTAAGACGTACTTAAGAGCTAAACCAGTACGGACAGGCTTGCCCCCTATCGGCCGCTCCAACGGGCAGGGCTTACGTGCCCAGTAATAGATATTCCATGTACGACCAGTCGAGCACTACACGACTGTGTCATACGATAACTCCTAAGTGCCCGAAATGGGTTGTTTACCGAACTATTATACTGAGAAGTTCTTATTGTGGATTTGTTTGACGTTTTTTTTTTGTGTCATGAAAAGGGTCTGTAGCTTATAAATGTTTTCTGTATTTGTTGAGAAGTTTAAAGATGATTTATTCATATTATTGTTTCGTTTCTTTCGTAAGTCTAACATAGGAGATACAATGTTGAAAATAGGTCTCTTAAAAAATATGTTTTCTCGAAAACAAAGGACGGGCCAACACAGGACGTCTGGCACATGAGAAATATTATGTTAGTATACGTGCGCGCACACATAACGAAGTCGAGAACGGTGACGTAGTGGGGGCATCATGCCGTTTGCCTTATTTTCAAGGCTGAACATTAATTCAACAATGTGACCAAAATTTTCAACCAGGATCACATCAAAATAGGAAATAATTCTGGAGATATTAGTTGCTCATATAGGAAATTTACATATCATTTAAATGAGAACAAAATTTAAAACTAAGGGAAACTTATCATACTTCGACAATCCCACTTACAAATTATTGCAAGTCTGTATTACTATTAAGTAATGTACAGAAATAGCAATTTATTACACGATACACATTATACAGTATTCACCTCACAGAAAATTTTGAAGGAATCTCGACTAGGGTTATTTATGTTGTTACGTTCAATAAATAAATTAAGTCTGTGAAATAAATGAATTTAATTAACAATGTTGCTCTTGTCTCTAAAAATATAAAGACGTTTCCAGAGCCATTTCACTTTTACTCACTTTTTGATTTTTACATTTAAGTAAAACATTCGAATACACTGTGAAGAATAGAATAGAATAGAATAGAATAGAATAGAATAAAACTTTATTGTACACCAAAATAGTAACAAAAACTTATAAACTAACTTAATCTATGGGTACAACGGCGGTCTTATCGCTAACAGCGATTTCTACCAGACAACCTTAGGATGGACTGTAAGAACTTAATATAAAAAAGGGGGGTAATCTCGTTACTTTGAAGTAACGAGATTAAAATAAAAACTTCCCTCTGAGGACAATTACAGTAACATGGATCTTAGCACACTTTAAATACTAACGTTAAGGATTTCGTATGGTTTTTAAAAGGTTATAAATCAGTAAAAGCATAAATTACCCCAAAAAAATATTTGGAACGTTGATTATTAAATAATTATGAGTAAATAAATTTATGAAAATTCACTTATGTACCTATTTAACAATTAATTAAATTAATTAGTTAATTAAATTAAATTAATTAAATGCAATTTTCCTTACTTGGCTTACGAGCCAACAAGATTTTATATTGAAATTGGTGCATTAAAGCTGTGCACGTTGCACTGTTATCGAAAAAATAGCAGAAGTACAATACAAGTTATATCTATTATAATATAGTTTACTAAATACACTCATTTCTTTGTTTTTGTCGACTCATTCGGAAACAGCAAGTTTATCATCGATCAGTTAAATATTATTTTTATAATAACTAACGAGTTAAATGTTTTTCTATCCGGGTTTGAAGTTTGAACCCGACATACAACTCGTAAATCGGGGGTGGGCCACCACTACTTTTCTACTTAAATCCTGATCTTAAATCCCTGGCACCAAATTTTGTAGCGGCCTATCCTTGATTTTTCAGTAAGTACCTAACTAATAGTGATTATAATTTAAGTGTCTTCAAAGCTACGGTGGCAATAGGCTCTTAATAAAAGCGCCTCACCATCAACGATTGCATCACCACTTAGGTACCATCAGGTATTGGGGCCAAGGGTCTGCTTCAGAAAAGAAGACTCGGCCCTGGTATAAAAGGCAACGAAGGAACAGGAGTGGGTTTTTAGTCAGTAAAAGTCGGACACACCCTCGCGCTCCCCCCAAGAGCGGGGGATGTCATTAGATAATTTTCCCACCGAAAAAAACCATTAGGTGGGTTCGCAGTCAAGCACTAGTTTATATAAATTACATTTTGCATTTTGATGAGTGTGCGCGGGGAATTGCATGACTTGATTCCGCCATCTCTTTCTCTTTCCGACCCCAAATAACACGGGACAAGGGCAGGAAGATGATGATGATGATGATGATGATTCCGCCATCTCTTTTCTACCATCGGACAACTTGAAGTACGGCGAGTATCCACACTTACGTTGTTGAAACTTCAACGGTCCGGACTAAGCATTTCGCTTCATCGTTTATACCGCGTACATCGAAGGACTGGAACAATTTGCCTGCTGCGGTCTTCCCGTCCAACTATAATTTAGGTGCCTTCAAGGCTAGAGTGAATAGGCTCTTAATAATCTAGTGCACCTTACCATCAATGATTGCATCACTGCTTCCCATTAGGTGGGATCGCAGTCAAGCACTGGTTTATATCAAATAAAAAAATAAATAAAAAAGTATGCCATAATTAAACAAAATTACTTTTTATGTTTTATCAAATACGGAAAATAGAAATTCTACTGCCAATCTCGAAACATAAAACTCAAATGCAATCTTAAACACAAAGCTTAATTTTTGCGTCGCTTTTTATTTAGTTGTTAATGAAACATAGTGCACGGAGCATCTGAGCGGAAAAGAATCGGAAACGTCTGTATCGGCTAATCAGTAATTAAGAAGATAAACAGTGAGCGTTCACTGTATTTTCCAGTGGATCGCTAAAAGCAGAGGTTCTGAAACAATGGCAGTTTATTTATATTTGCACGGCTAAGTCTTTCCGTGGAAGCTCGTTAAGAGGACAAAGCCATTCTGTTTATTACCTCTCACCTGGCCCTTTTGTTATTATTATGAAGCAGACAAAGATTTTCAAAAGAAACATAACGTTTTAATGTCATTTCGACCATTTCCGGTTTTTCATTAATGTTTTAACCAAACTGAACCATAATGTAGGCATTGTATTGTACATTACATTAAAAACAGAGGCCCTACACGCGATCCATTTCACGGCCTAAACTGAACTGTAAAAGGGATGGAGCTATATTAAGTGTATTGCTGTGGCGTAGCTAGTCCCAAAGGGGCCCTGTATATGGAAAAATTAGGGGCCCGTTTTTTTATCCGACTTGGCAAAGTTGAAAAGAAATATCTTTTTATCGCAACTAGCACCGAATTCAATCAATTCAATTTGTGAGCCTCTCATTAACGAAAATTTGAGTATGTGGACAAAGTTTTACTAATAGTAGAAGCACAAGCTTCCATAGGTCGGGGCCCCTGAATCCTGAGGGCCCTGTATCATTGATACGGTGCTAGCTACGCCCCTGGTATATAGCTCCATCCCTCTCTCTCGCTTGCACGACTGATATTTTAACACATCATGGTAAGGCTCAAGGACTTGGTTAAGCAGATACGTCAGACAATAATTTCAGTTGTGATTAAATTTCATTTTATTGTTACACATAAAGCGTTGTAATAGTTTGTGACAAAATGGACAAAGTTTATATAACTCTTCTTCGAACAATAGCATCATAATATTTGTAATTATGATTCGGTATCATAATTTTCTTGTTACATTTGCCTTGTTATTATTTCAGATTGTACCTGTATTATTTACAGTTATATGAGATTATAGTAAAAAAATTCTGGAGTGATTTGAAGTGCACTAGTTATCCAAATAGTACTCAACTCTCGGGTTCCATTAAACCGAAGATCCCTCTCTTCAACTGATACCTATAAGTATATAGGTATGTTGAAAGCTTTAGGTATCAATGTTACTGACATAAAGTAATCTTGAAGTGCTTCCTAGACCGTATGAAGAAGGTATTCGCCTTCTATCAGGCGGCAAACAAGGTGCGTGCCTTAAACGTTTGCGTCATGCCAGTATTTATGTATGATGTGTGTTCCAGGGACGTGGTAATTCCATCCAGCAGCTATCGGCCCTGCCGGATCCCGTTAATTTTACGGTGCGTACATTGATGACTGCATATCAAATTTATCACCCAAGATTGTCGGTGATGAGATTTTTTATATCCCTCAGAAGTGGAAGGTCGAGGCTCTTTAAATGTTAATATCCTACTCAACAATAATAGTTTTTTTTTTCATACAATATTTCCTAGCTCACCGACGTGGTATGTATCGAGATGTAGTGGCTGTGAACAAGGGACTCAGCCAGCTCCCCTTGGCTAATGAGACTGGCACAACTCTATGGCTTGATACACTCGACACATTTGGTCTATAAAGTGTGATTATTTTAGTTCAAGATTTAATGAACATTTCAGAAATCTTAAAGACAACTTATATCTAACAATTATAGTTACTTATGTATCTATGACATATAAAATAAATTTAATCAGTCTACAGGTGAAGACAACTACCAGATAAAGTTGCTTACGAACATTCCCCCAAGGGAAATGATGCAGTAGAATATTCCAGAAGCATTTTCGACCTAGACGACAAACTAAATATTATTACAGATACGTGTATCTTGCTTTACAGCCTTTAATTTGACATAATTATCGGGTTTAAGAAAGAGTTTAGAGCCTTATGGAGCGTGTTTCTGGTATTCATATTTCTATGAATCTCTTGTAAATATTTTATGAATACTTTATGCCCACAAAAGTATAGGGGTTGATTTAATTCCTCAGGCATTTTCTGTTAGTTAACTTTTGGGTGATGCGAAGAAAAAATAAAGGTAGGTGCAATAAAATAGAAAAAAAGGCGAATACAAAGAAAAGATAGACTAACATGATAAATACAATATAATTGTATAATATAATATTTTTCTTTTTTCGTAACCATTACTACTCCTCAGCTGGGCAAAGGTCTCTCGCAAGTCATTTCAGAATTTATTTTTTCTAGGTGGCACAAATTAACAAACTCACTCAATTGGTTCAAATAGACAGTTGCGAAACATTACGCCGTGTTGATACAATATGTTCGTGAACTTTAATTTTGAAAGTCAATCGGTTGGTTGCCATCTTGATTTCCTGAGGGAGCGCATTCCACAGAGAAATAACCTGAACAAAGAAAGAACAGTGAAAAAAGTTAGTACGATGAATAGATCATTAATGACATAATGATGATGAGGATATAATGATTTTTTTTTTGTTGTGAAATCATCCAATGACTTCTCTCTCTCTAGGGTGGAGCGACAGACTTTTATTGACGAAAACCCACTCCTATGGTCCTTCTTTGCCTTGTGTCCCAGGACCAGGGGTACCCTTTCGGACGACCCATGGCCCCAGTAAAATTTGGCCCTGCTGGGCCCCCTACGAGGACATCATGATGCGGTGTCAGGCGTCTGCCGATGGTTCATTATTTACTATTTTCTAAATATTTGTTTAACCTTTACGTTACACATATTCACATAAATTCACGTTTTTTTATCTATTTATTATTTTATTTCGATGCCTTGTTTATTTAACGTCTGTGAGTATGTCCGTAGGGCATCACATCGGGCTCTAACAGAATACCAGCGCTACGTTATTTATCGTTTTAAACATCGCAGCATATGCTGAGTTAGGCATCTTTTTGACCTCGCACAGATTTTAATTTTCTCTTTCTATTATATATTTTCAGTTTACGATTGTTAATAAACATTTTTTCTTTCTTTATATAAGAGAAAGCGTTGATGAGATGCCGTTGCGCTAGCAGACCACGTCAAATAAGCAACTGTGTTTTAAATATTTAATATATTTTATTGTAAATGTGCCTTATGTTATAAATAAACGATTTATTACATCATATTGTGAACTTGGTGTATTGTTTGAGTCACCAAGATACATGCTGCGCCTAATTTGTGACCCGTTGCTAACTTTATAAGATCATTTTTAGTTTTAATCTCTGTCAAAATACAATAATATGTATGTCGGTGAAGTCAATAGTACGGAAGCTTGAGAACGAATGAACGAGATAAGTGAAAAGTGACACATGTCACTTTGACAGAATCCGAGCAGATAAAAGTGCCGACCATAGAGGTCCGAGGCTCTTTCCTCTGTCGGCAGCCGTGCGTACAACGTCTAGTCTCGGGGACTGTCTCACTGCTCGTTGTGTAAAGTGAATACCTAAAGTTTGCATCATAATAAATCAGTTGTGTGATCTAAAATAGTTTGTTTATTGCTCGATACCCAGCCATCGCCCACAAAACATAGTCTCTAGACAGAGCTTCAATGATGATCGGCATCCTGCACCGACATGTAAATAACTCATCATCGCCTTTTCGCTAGCTTGGGGTCGACTTCTAGTCTAAATGGATGCGGCTGAATACTCGTGTTTTTACATGGAGCGATTGCCTATAAGACTTCCACAACCCAATTGCTGAGCAATACGATACTCCTTGGATAGATTGATGGTCAGACTTTCTGGCGTCTGACTACCTGTAAAGACTGTCAAAGATCTGCGAATGACAACCGGGACCAACGGCTTTAAGTGCTTTGCGAGGTACGGGGTGTCATTAATGTCCTAGCAAAACTTAGAAAAGTACATTTTTTTTTTTTCCGGTGGGAAAATCATCTTATGACATCCCCCGCTCTTGGGCGAGGCGGGAGATAGTGTCAGACTTTTACTGACTAAAAACCCACTCCTGTTCCTTCGTTGCCTTTCGTACCAGGGCCGAGTCTTCCTTTCAGAATCAGACCCTTGGCCCCGGTAGGCTTCGACCCTGCTGGGCCCCTACAGTTGCTGACAACTCCTTGAGGCGCGCGTGGAACAACACGCGCCGTCGACGACTAGGGCTCGGTCCAGACGGTTACCGGACGGTCGGACGGCGAGCCACCCATTGCTCGCCGTCCGCAAGCCCGCGCCTACGGTGGCCGGAAATCGGGATCAGAATCCCGGCGGCGGTTAGGGCGTGAGGACCGTTGCCTCACGCGATCGGCCGCCTCCTTAGCTAGCATTACTGATTCGCAGAAGGAGGCGACCGCCTGCCACTCCTCCTCGCTCCGGACCATGGCCTGTACCAAGGCCCGGCGCGAGAGATCGCCGCTGCCGATCGCCCCCACGAGGACACGGCGTTGCTCTGCCCAAGCGGGGCACACCTCCACCGTATGCTCCACCGTGTCCTGCGGGCTAGAAAAGTACATATGAATTGAAATCACATTGGTACTTGTATATTAAATAAAATTAAGATGAGCGTTTAAACAAGTTTGTAAAGTTCTTTTGGGTACTGTAGCTGTGTATTTCATCATCGTCATTGTGTCAGTTGAAAGGCCTGTAAAGCTGAGCATAGGCCAGGCATCTAAATCAGACTAATAGGCAGCCGTTCAATGTAAAACTCTGGTATTGAACTAAATCTGGTCCAGCCAGATTATAATAGCCTGGAATAGATACCGAGCGCAATATACTTGAAATAATGTAAGGAAAGGGTTGCGGGAGAGCGATGGAAGCGAGACACACAGGACTGGTGGTTGTGGCGACACTTGAGGGAGGCCTATGTCCAGCAGTCTTTCGCCTGAAATGGTGATGATGATGACGAATGTAACGTAGATTGTTTGAACTGCCAAAATTCTCTGTTTGAACTGCCAAAATTCTCTGTTTGAACTGCCAAAATCCTCTTTTCTTCGCATTTTAACAAATAAATGCAATTCCCAACCCTTCTGCCGAATGTGGCGATTATAAAATACCCTACAAAATGAGAAGTAATATATTTACAGCACAAAATACGAAATAAAAAAGGAATTTGCAGAAATGCTAAACATGGGGGCGTGACTGAGCGGCGTTTCATTAGGGGCAAGTCAATTACAGAGAAAGCCGACGAAAACATATGGTGGGTCATATTTCAGCTCAAATAACCTTCATTTCGTCTCATATCGTGAATGAAAAAAAAATCATTAATGGAAAATGAGAAACATAAAATGTGTCGTAAATATTCGTTTTATTTTCGCCTTTTGTTTTATTATATGTCATGGTGTTACCGTGTATGTTGTACACTGTAAAATACGGTCCATATATATAATATACGTATGTATGAACGGTACCGTATTGTACTTACTAACTGACATGGGTTGGAAGTTGTGTAATTTTGTGTAGGTAAAATACTGAGAATTCGCAAACAGGAATCGTTATTTGTAACTTTGGTGTTAACATGCGAGAAGGAACGGACATCCTTAAGCCCCAGCTGCTGTAACCCTGACCTCGACTACCAGCCATGGCCGACCAAGCTTGCCGTCTGGCTGACCGGTAACCGTCCAAACTGAGCCCAAGTCGTCGACGGCGCGTAGTGTTTCACGCGCGCCTTGAAGAGATGTCAACAAAACCGTGGACCCTTACAGTAGGGCCGATGCCCACTAGGGTCGCGGAGAATTTCTGAAAAGAAAACCCTTGGTCCTTGAATGCATAAGGCAACTAAAGAACGCTCTCCCGCCCGTCGTCAAGTTATTAGATGATTTCCAACCTCAAAAAACCGAGTAAAAATAGGTATGGGAAAATAACGTCCAACGTTTAGATTCTTATACATTGGACCTTATTTTTCCACAGAGACCCTGACATAAACAAAGTTAACTCGAAGTATGGTTTCGTAATAATCTTTTAATAGATAATTATAATCAGCTTACAAGCGTTACATCAAATTTCTATTAAATTATTGACTAAGTTAAAAATTAGAGTGCTGTGGCGGAGTAATTAATATTCACAATTTCGTAAAATCAATTAAGTTCCAAGATCAAAGGGATTTGCTTCTTTCATTTGACTTATTAAGCTTAAGAGCTCGGAGTAAGATGTTTTAAGGTCTCTAATTTCAATATGGTTTTAGCAATTCTTAATTCTTTATTGTACACTAAAACAAGTTACAATTTACGTCCGAATTATTTATTTATTTATTTACAAGCACTTGTACAACGTTACGGAGGAAGTCCAAGGCGTTGTACAGTAGAAACTTACAAACTAAAAAAATACATTAAATAAAAACAATAAAATACGTCCACTGTTGGACATAGGCCTCCCCAAAGTGTCACCACAACGAACAGTCCTTTGCGTTTCGCATCCATCGCATTCCCACGACTCTCACCAGATCCTCGGTCCATCTTGTGGGGGAAGGCCTACCACAAGATGCCTACGTCTTCCGGTGCGCGATCGCCACTCTACACGCAAACATATTTACTAAACATATTTACTTCTTACTGCGCCAGTGTGGGTGGCCAATGTTGGACAAGCATAACTTATGAGGGTAAGGCAAGCATTACTGATTTGCAGAATTAAACGGCCGCTTCGAGTTTAACTCAAACTTGAGTTTTCTCCCAGCAAACCATTGAGTGATAGAAAGATATCACAATAGAGGGTAGGGTCAGCTATACATTTTTAGTCATCACTATCATCATCATCATTTCAGCCGATAGACGTTCACTGCTGGACATAGGCCTCCCCAAAATGTCGCCACAATGAACGGTCCTGTGCGTCTCGCATCCATCGGATTCCCGCAACCTTCACCAGGTCATCGGTCCACCTTGTTGGGGGCCTTCCAACGCTGCGCCTTTCGGTACGCACACATTTTACGCGGTACATTTTTAGTAGTGGGAGAATATTAACAGTGGTTGACGATTCGACAAACTAATTTGTTTTGTCGAAACTACATATTTCGACATTTAGTAGGCATTTCAAGTTTACCCCGATTTTATAAATTTTGCGGACTACTATTTATCTCTATTTCCTTCGCTAAAAGTATAACTCGGTCTATCACGATATTTTTTTTTAAATTATGTTTATCGACCCGGCCCAGCTTCTCACGGGTGTTACGAATCTTTGAAATTATCCGCTTATCTCTACTATAGTATACATGTATTGTATACTTAAACCTTCTTCATGAATTACTCTGTCTTTTGGTGTAAACCGCATGAAAATCCGGTCAGTAGTTTTTGAGTTTATTGCGAACTTTCAACCCAACAGACGCACTGAGGGAAACTTTGTTTTATAATAATGTATGGATGTGTGTCTGTGAAGTCATTTTCCAGTAATGCGCTTATGAGCAGCAGTTAATATATTCTGCTTGGCAATCGCTATGTACGTGATTCAACATCATATAGTTTATTTTCTCAGAACTTGACTTACGTGATCGTTAACTAAGGGCGGAATTCACCAATAAAACTAATCGCGTTTTAACGTTTGGCTCGCATAATCGCGTTTAGCCGCTGTCACTAGTGTGTCACTTGTAAAAATACAACAAAAGAAAAATACAGACAAGTGACATTAGTGACAGCGGCTAAACGCGATTATGCGAGCCAAACGTTAAAACGCATTTAGTTTTATTGGTGAATTCCGCCCTAAGAGAACAAACGGAATGTAAAAGTAAGTTAAGATGTGGGTCTCAGTACCTATGCAAAGGGATTCTGAGAACACTACAGATTATGGTAAGTTAGGATTGAATCATTAGATGTGCTTTGCCAGGGGCAAAGGCGTGTGTGTTGTTTTTGTATATCTATATTTAAATTGGGCAAACCATAAAGCTTTTGGAAGTACTTAATTTGTCGAGGCAGGGTGATAGTCTATATCCCTGATCTTTCTTGTCATGGGAAACCTAACCTAACCACAAATATCGTTACTTCAAGTAACGATATTTGTAGTTAGGTTAGGCTAGGTTAGCTAGAAGTGGCTGAAAAGGTAGCTGAAGCGCGCTACAGTCACTTGTGGTCGGTGATAGACACTTGCGGCCGGAGACCGTTTTTTTAACCTATGCTTGATGAGATTGAATTCCTGATATAAATTATTCTATATCCATATCCATTCTTCCAATCAACATTTAAAAGGACCACGTGCATGCATTGCCTTTGATTCGAAATGATTAACTGAAGCAAAGGGAGAGAGGGGTGGGGTATAGTGAGAGTGGCGTGTGTCTGCTTTTTGTGTTCGGTGCCAGCCACAAGAAGCGAGCAGCGATGATTTGTAGCGTGTGGCAACCACTGGCGTCATCGTGTGCAGCGAGTCCATATAAAACGTATCAAAACAAAAAGAATTAGATGTGTAGCGGTATTTTGTGGTTATGGTTGGTGGCCTGTGCGCTGTTAAGTGGAAAGCGATCATTGCGCGAAAACAGCCCTCTGTCAGCGTGCGGATTGATCGCGCGAGACTATCGCGGACGATGCATAGTCATAAATCGTCACGATGCGTTCTCAATCTAATCACAACAAGGCATTGTCTATCGACGACTATACCTAATTCTATTATAAATTGAAATTTATTCGATATAGAAGTTTAAACGCTCGGCGCAAACATAAATTGAGTTTTTGTTTAGATTGAGACTCCAAAGCAAATTATATTTCATCAAGCCAACGGTATTAGTTTGTGTAGTTTGAACTTAAAATTGGATTACAGAATTGATGAATTAATATTGGTATTAGGGTTAAGGAACCTTGAAAAGATTTTAAGAAATCAAACTAATATAATTATTTTAATATTTTTTTTGCAAATATAAAAAACACCATTTAAAAAACACACACTAAAAAGTGCTAAATAACTTTTATTTTGGAAGTACGTGTTTCTGGACTTCTTGAAGAAAAAGTTAAAAAAATAATTATATATTTGTGAATTCCTCATGGATCCTATCATCTGATATTTTAGAAGTCAGGAATTTCAAATGAAAAAGAAGTGGACTCTTTCAAGTAAAAAAGAATTATCCAAATCATTTAATATTTCTGGGCACGCCACAATTATGGCGGTAAGTCCCCTCTTTGAGGCGTGGTTGGAAAGACCTCACGGCGTCCTCACCTTCCGCATGACGCAGGTTCTCGTCTCACCGAACACGGTAAGTTCGGGAAGTTCCTGCACCGGATTCGTGCGGAAGCGACGCCCGGGTGTCGCCACTGTGTGGACCGCCCGGAGGACACTGTGGAGCACACGGTGGAGGTGTGCCCCGCTTGGGCAGAGCAACGCCGTGTCCTCGTGGGGGCGATCGGCGGCGGCGATCTCTCGCGCCGGGCCTTGTTACAGGCCATGGTCCGGAGCGAGGAGGAGTGGCAGGCGGTCGCCTCCTTCTGCGAAGCAGTAATGCTAGCAAAGGAGGCGGCCGATCGCGTGAGGCAACGGTCCTCACGCCCCAACCGCCGCCGGGATTCCGATCCCGATTTCCGGGCACCACCGTAGGCGAGGGCTTGCGGACGGCGAGCAATGGGTGGCTCGCCGTCCGATCGTCCGGTAACCGTCCGGACCGAGCCCAAGTCGTCGACGGCGCGTATTGTTTCACGCGCGCCTCAGGGAGATGTCAGCAAATCGTAGGGGCCCAACAGGGTCGAAGCCTACTGGGGCCACGGGTAGTGTGAAAGTGAAACCCGGGGCCCTGGGACGAAGGCAAAGAAGGAACAGGAGTGGGTTTTTAGTCAGTAAAAGTCTGACACTATTTTCTGCTCCGCCCAAGAGCGGGATTTGTCATAAGATGATTTTCCCACCTAAGAAAAAAAAAAAAAATCAGTTAATATTTGAGATATCAAACAAAAATAAAACCAGAATGAAAACCTTCTTCTTTTTAAAGGTGGTTTATTATGAGATACTAGCTTTTGTGAGCCTAGCCCAATTAACAACAAGTAACAGACAGATTTTAATCTTCACTCCTCAATGAACGATTCGACCACTGTGCTCGTAAGACCGTACCGAAGTACCAAACAACTCATTACCACCAACCTCTCAGAGGGTTATGGCCATCCGGATGATGCGAGGAAACCTGCACGTTCTCCCACGAAGTGACAAGCCTCCTTACCAGCCTGTCGCCGTGGGATCTAGAGGTAATCGCCCTTGCATGCATGCACGATTTGCGCACGGAGATGCAACTCCGGGGCAAAATTCTGCAGCCGTGACAAGTCGCGGCGTTGCGGCACGCCCCAATCTTGGCGGTAAGTCCCTTCTTTGTGTAGTGACTGGAGAGACGTCACGGCGTCCACACTTTCCGCATGGCGCAGATCCTCACCGGACATGGTAAGTTTGAGAGGTTCCTGCACCGGATTCAGGCGGAACCAACACTCGGGTGACACTATTGTCTGGACCGCCCGGAGGACACGGTGAAGCATTACGTGGAGGTGTGCCCCACCTGGGCAGAGTACCACCTTTGTGGAGGTGATCGGTGGCAGTGACCTCTCGCACTGGGCCCTAGTTCAGGCCATGGTACGGAGCAAGAGGGAATGAGATGCGGTTGAATATTTCTGAGAAGCAGTAATGCTAGCGAAGGAGATAACCACACGCGTGAGAGAATGGACATCTTAACACCCCAGCCGCCGTGAAGGAGACGTCCCTGGTATCGGGAGTCGCCGGAATACTACCTGTCACCACGTTGGGTTGCGGAAGTCGAACAGCTCGCCGTCTGACCGTCCAGTAAGGACCGAGCCTTAGTCGTCCACCAGCTAGGGCAATGGAGAATTTCTGAAAAGAAAAACCCAAAGTTGAATATAGAATGCGAAAGGCAACTGAAGGAACATAGGTGGGCGGGTTTTAGTCAGTAAAAGTCTTAGA
The DNA here is from genome assembly GCA_905147345.3 of Mythimna impura. Lineage (NCBI taxonomy): Eukaryota > Metazoa > Arthropoda > Insecta > Lepidoptera > Noctuidae > Mythimna > Mythimna impura. Next base: position 16,154,157 of record LR990353.1, on the reverse strand, counting down.
CGCTCTAGTTTGGAGTTAGAGTAGGGCACTCTTAACTCCAAACTAGAGCGGGTGAAGTCATAAGATGATTTTCCACCTCCCAAATAAAACCTGACAATCTCTGTTTATTAATTTTTATCACTGGCTTTTGCACGAACTCCGGTATCAGAGCCGATTGTTCTTTTGATATATAAAACTGACATTGTCCATGATTTATTAGCGCTATAATGAACCCACTTGAGCAAATCGCTGGTAATTAGGAGTTTAGGTATCGCTTCTTTTATAACTTATGTCTGATCATAAATCTATGAAACGTAGGTTTTGATTTTTGATATTTTTGTGATGTTTTTCTGTCTATCAATATCTTGCAAATGATACATAATCTAAACTAATATTATAAAGAGGTAAAGTTTTTTTTTTTTTTTGTTTGTCGGAGGTAATCTCTGGAAGTACTGGTCCGATTGCTAAAATTTTTTCACCGATAGAAAGCTGCTTTATTCTTGAGTGACATAGACTATATTTTATGTACGCGGGCAAAGCCGCGGGAAAAACCTAGTATTTTTATTATTTTGTATTATTATTGATAGACTCGCGTTTGACCATTATCTCACCTGTTGGTAAGCGATGATGTGGCCGACGATGGAGCACGCTTGCCTAGAAGTAACCTATTCACTCTTGACTTAAAGACCCATAAGTAGGTAGTATGGAATAAGTTACATAATATGGAATCCTGGAGGAGCGCTGGCCTGATCCTGTGTAAACGAATGTATGTGATGCATTGCCAGCCTTTCTTTGATGTTTCACTACCATCTAGACCATTCAACTAGATGGTGGGAAATAGCAGATTTTGAAACGCCTTTCAGTAATTATACAATTGCTGCAAAACGTTTCAAAGTGAGGATAAATGAATATTATTATTTTTTGGAACTTTAGACAACATGTTAACTTAATATCAATAAGCATAATCAGCCTTGTAATGTGCCCTTCAAGAATCAGGCCTTCTCTTTATGAGAGGGAATGGGCCGTAATCTACCACACGTGCCAAGTGCGTGTTGGTCATATGTCGTCGAATTTTTGCTTAATATTTGGACCAATACATTATAGAAAGCAACTAGCTTCTACCAGCGGCGACATCCGCTTGAAAGTAGGTATCTCCATAAAAACTTTGGACCCTTTTTCTTCCCTTTAGAGAATGAATTTTGGAAAATCCTCTCTTAGTGCTTGCCTACGTCATAAAAGGAAACCATGTGCAAAATTTCACACTCCTAGTCCCAGTAGTTTTGGCTGTGCTTTGATATGTCAGTCAGTCAGTTTCTCCTTTCACATATATAGATATATTTTGTGTTTAACCTCCTTCGTAGCTACAACTATTGTGTCATTTATGAATGATTGATTTAAAAATGTCACAAAATATGAAACTATAGATTACTTTACATAGTTTAAGTTATTTGTAACAAAATACATAGTTTTCTTATAAGAAACAGTGTAAACGAAATATGGAGCAGTTGAATGTCTTAATGAGTACCGTGGACTTAATGAATAACACTGAAATGGTGTTAGATACAGTTGAGAATATGGTTGGGGTTTCAGAAGGTAAGATACTACTTCCTTACTGCTAACAACAAATCCCATTTCTTCCATATTTTTTTTTTTTCAGTGGAAAAATCATCTTATGACATCCCCCGCCCTTGGGCGGGGCGGGAGATAGTGTCAGACTTTTACTGACTAAAAACCCACTCCTGTTCCTTCTTTGCCTTCATCCCAGGGCCCCGGGTTTCACTTTCACACTGCCCGTGGCCCCAGTAGGCTTCGACCCTGCTGGGCCCCTACGATTTGCTGACATCTCCCTGAGGCGCGCGTGGAACAGTACGCGCCGTCGACGACTTGGGCTCAGTCCGGACGGTTACCGGACGGTCGGAAGGCGAATTTCTTCCATATTGGAACGTGGATTTACTATTGTAGGAAAGTAAGCGGCGGTAGCGGTATAGCAGAGGTGGCCGAGTGGTAACGGCCCCGACTTACCAGTTGTAGGTCACGGGTTCAAACCCAGCCAGGCTCATTAAGTACTTTGTGTAATTTATTTCATCACCACTACTCTCAAAACGGTGAAGGAAAACATCTTGAGGAAACCAGCATGTCCTAGAACCAAAAATTCGAAGATATGTGACATTTACCAACCCCATTCCCTCTCCTAAAGAGGAAGCATGTGTCCCAGCAGTGGGAACATATATATAAAGCTGAGCAGTGGGAACATATATATGAAGCTTAAGCAGCGGTAGCTGGTTTGGTATTTTGTAACCACTTTCTCATTAGGTAGTGTTGTTCTCTTTCAAATCAATTGTCAAGCCAAGGATTCGGCAATCTGATGCAACAACATCAGTTAAATTCACCATTTTAGATTTTACGATATACTGTTTTTATGTTGCAAAACATCAGGACAGCAACCATTCGGTTAAGGTGAAGGAGCGTAAACACATTTGCAAGAAGTCGGTAGAATCATCACAGTATTGATTGATTAGATTCGTTTTTTCACAACAATATTGTTTACGGTATCTTTTTCAAAAATTCTCGTGGCCCTGGCGGGCATCGCCCCTACTAGGCGGCTGTTATTACCTTAGCCAAGAGCTCTTGCAAGTTCTTATAATCATCATCATTTCAGCCGAAAGACGTCCACTGCTGGACATAGGCCTTCCCCAAGTATCGCCACAATGAACGGTCCTGTGCGTCTCGCATCCATCGGACTCCCGCAACCGTTACCAAGTCATCGGTCCACCTTGTAGGGGGCCTTCCAACGCTATGTCTTCCGGTGCGTGGTTGCCATTCCAGAACCTTTCGGCCCCAACGGCCATCCATTCTACGAGCAATGTACCTTTGTTGGTTCTTAGTTTGGTTCTTATAATACTCACATACGATTATTATCTCCCTATAGGCCTGCCTACATTTTTTCCGTCTCTGGGCCCCATATAGCCAATTCCTGAGACATCTAAGTCATCCATATATTTAATTTGTATTTTGTTATTGATATATTGCAGTTGTAAGCGAAGACACTGGAAATAAAGGCACCGGCGACGTACCACTGGTGGTTTATCCATGTACCCAATGCAATGATGGAGGTCAGTACTTTTTTTTAAACCTATTTTAATTTTTTTTAACATTTTATTTCTTACCTCCTTGCTAGTCCAGTCCAGTCTAGGTAGAATAGAATAAACTTTATTGTACAACAAAATAGTATCAATTTCTCAGAAACTTAAATCAATGGGTACAATGGCGGTCTTATCGCTGACAGTGATATCTACCAGACAACCTTAGGATGGACTTTAAGAACATAAACTAAAAAAGGGGGTAGTCTGTGTTGTACTGCTAGCAAAAATTAATAAATAAAATTAAAAAAAGTAAACCAATAATATATAGGTACCTTTTCGTATGGACAACTCGGAAAATACTTGTGTACAATACAAACATGTGTAAAAGCAATATGTATCAAATGATATGTGTACGATACGATAATTGAAAGATTAATAAATTTATAATTGTATAAGTATTACTATAAAAGAAGAAGAAAATATAAAAAAAAACTAGGCAAGTGTGAGTCGGAATTTTATCTTTAATTATCCTTTTGAGGTACGGAACCCTAAAAACGGAACACTTATAGGTTCACTTTGTTGTCCGTTTGTCTGTCTGTCCCATTGACCCAGAGTCCTGAAATTTGTCATAAAGCAATGTCTTATAACACAGGTATAGAAATAAATCCGAAAACAGTAAATTTGTTGTTACGTCACAAAAAAAAAATTGCGATTAATACTCGTAAATTCGAAACTCCATTCGAGAATTGAACAATTTACATAGGTAAGTTTGTACGGAACCCTCAGGGCGCGAGTCCGACTCGCACTTGCCCATTTTTTTCCTTTTGAGGTACGTAACCCTAAAAAGAAGAAGATAAAAGAGGAAATATAGTATATAGGTAAGCTTAGTAAAGCAAGCATCGTGTCTTTAACTTGCACCAGTGACTGGATGAGAGAGTCCTATTTTAAAGCTCAACATGTCTTATCAACGCTTAGGTACAATAATACCAACCTTTGTTAAAAGAGGGACCCATTCAATAAAAGCAAGGTGTAATATGGCGGCTGATATAACGCCCGGTCGGCGGCGGATGGTGCAGACGCGTCGCGTCCGGCAGGAGCGAGCGCCCGACGTGCGCCTGCCCTTAGGTTACAGGGAGTGCATAAATATACAGAAGAGGCACAAGAAAGTGAAGTAATAAATAAAGCTAGGCATAATATCTAATAGATCGGGAGCGGATTGTGCCTGCTCTCACTAGGTAACATGAAGCATGCTCATATTATACAGAAAAGATACAAGAAAGTGTGGTATTAAACAAAGCAAACCTGGTGGAAGGGGAAACTGTTAAATATCAGAAAAAGATGCAAACATTAAATGTGACCTTACTGCCATTAAGTTACGTGTGTACAAAAGAGACAGTGAGATGTTTTCACCTCATGCCTCAACTCATCCTCTTAAAATACTAATATTTGAAATGCCAATTGATAGTTCATTTGAAAACCTATTTGTATGCTGTTTTCAGAAAATATTTATTTTTAAAAGTAAAATTAAATATGAATTGTACAAAAATAAACAAGCAAACGTCCAATTTTGGCCATATTATTATTATACATACTGCTCCAAGAAATTTTAGCGTAGTAGTCATCCATTGTTTGTAGGCATAAAACAATCCTCAAACATGTCTTTACTCTATACCCCACCATCCGAGTAATTCCACAGCAAGTTAGCGATTTATTATCGACTCACTTCAACGCGGTACGTCGGATGCGATAGTTTATAGTTTTCGCAACTGTTACTTACCAGCTTTACCGCACCCTACTGCTCACGTACCGCTAGCTTACCTCGTATGTACCGCTTGGTGCTATGCTAATCAAGATTGCCATTAGCTGGTTAACGAACGTAACTTGTTTTAATGTTGCCTATCTAGAAGTGGATCACGTTTGTGGGTTTTGGTTATAAGTACCTTGCAGAGCTAGAATCTACTTACCGCTCGTGTATGCAGTGTTCTATGTACTTATTAGGAGGAAGCCTTATTATAAATGCATGCCGTTTTTGGTATCGCAATAACGGACCTTTTCTTAATATAGTTTGATAAGATCCCGGAAAATAAACTATGTATCGTTTTTCTTGTATTTAATGATTAAATAATTACAAGTACGGTTGTTTATAAAGGCTTGTGTACTCAGTGACCGCTCAAATACGTTATTATTAGTGGTGGCCCAGTAGGGACCAGGTAATGTTCAAACCTAGGCATTACTCTATGTAATTTATTTTATCACCACTGCTCTCAAATCGATTAAAGAGAACATCGTGAGGGAACCGGCATGCCCTAGAACAAAAATTCCGTAGACATGTGACATCCACCAATCCGCACTGGGCCTGCATGATTAGAAAGAGATTACGGCCCATTCCCTCTCCTTGAGATGAGGCCAGAAGGCCATAGTCTCAGCAGTGGGAAAATTAAAAGGTTGATTATTATTATCTTTATTAATTGTAAACACCTTACATTTTTAAATATTTTTTTTAAACAAAATCATACAAAAAAAAAACTTTTAAAAATATAAAAAATAGTACCCCACCGGTATCGGGAACAGGGTCCAAGCTACCGGCGGTCAGGGCTCCAGAGAAAGGAACCTCCTAACAATGCGAGCCGTGTCCAGGAGTACCGCTTTCTGAATCAAGCCCTTGATCCAGTCGCCTAACGCGAGCCTCCTAAGGTGTTGGTCGAGGCTCTTGGCTATTAAGCCATTGCCCGACACGACTATCGGTACAATGATCGCTGAGTCCACATCCCACATGTCGACAACCTCGCGAGCCAAGTCAATATACTTGATTTGTTTATCTTTCTCGGCTTTCACGAGGTTTTCGTCATGCGGAACGGATATGTCAACAATCATTGCACGCCTCTCGCTTCGGTCCACCACCACTATATCAGGCTTATTGGCTACAATAGTCCTGTCAGTGATGATGGACCGATCCCAGTACAAAGCGATATGACCATTATCAAGAACTGGATCGGGCTCGTTATTATTATTATTTTATTTTATTTATTCGTTTAGTCAGATAACAATGATCCATAATGGTTAGTAACAATTGAAACTTATAAACTATGTTAGTATAATAATAATTTATTTATTAGACAACAATTCCATAATGTTTAGTAACAATTATTGGAATTTATAAACTATGTTAGTAGGTACAAAATACATTCACAACATAGGTACATTTAATTTTACTTCACCGCCCAACCACAATGCTCACCCAAAGCGAGTGCATCGGACACTGATATTTATTAGATTGATATTATCTTATTATTCATACTTTCTTATTATTATAATAGGGGTTAAACTATGAAATTGCCGTTTTTTAAAACGGATTGCTTTGGATTGATTTGGAATTATAAGTTTAGTTCGAAGCCTACTGGGGTCAGGGGTCTGCTTCTGAAAGGAAGACTCGGCTCTGGTACGAAAGGCAACGAAGGAACAGGAGTGGGTTTTTAGTCAGTAAAAGTGTGACACTATCTCCCGCTCCACTTGTCATTGATGATTTTCCCACGGAAAAAAAAGTAACGGCTGAGTTGCCTAAGTCTGCGATTTGTGTTTTGGAACGAACTATTGTTACTGTTCGTTATGCGGTCTGTGATTTTGACTTCATAAATTCTTTGAAAACAATTCCTTTACCATATAATATTATACATATACTAGCTTCCAATGGCTTCTACCCACTCCCTAAGTAAAAAACACTGTTTCAAGTTTCAAACGTGATGGTGATAAATGACCTAACTCAAAAAGGTTTATTGGTCGATATCTATTTGCAGATTCGAACGAAATGCCCTGTTAGCTTTACTTTTATATTGTTATGATTTTCAATATTTACTGAAACAGGAATGACTCGATTCACTCGATTCAGTTAAAAGTATTTCGTGTATTTAATAAGACTGAATACAAACAGTAAACGACAGACAATATTGAAAACGGAGCCGACAATTTTGATTCAGAACTTATTTTGATTACTGTTCAGTAGGTATTGAATCAAAATAAATGAATGTATGAATGTTCAGTATTATAGAAAATTTATTTATTAATTAAAACTTTGCAACACAAAGGTACAAAGGCGGACTTAATGCCTTGGACATTCTCTACCTGTCAATTGAGGGTGGTAGAGAGACAATATGTCAAGTGTATAAAAGAAGCAAATATTATTAGGAAAACAAGGGTACAAAAGTATAATTCATATAGTAATTTCTAGCTGACTCGGCAAACGTTGTTTTACCATAAAAATTACAAAAAAATATGAGGTGTGGTTAGGAGGGTCATTAAATATACACAAGAAATCTCATAAAAATCGGTCAAGCCGCTACGGAAGAGCTCGTAATACATGAAAATCTGTTGGTCCAGGTGTTAGTTATTAACACCTTGAAAGAGATTTTCATGTATTATAAGATTTAGTTATTACCCTTTAATAAAACGGTTTTCTTTTTTCAATAACGTGTTACGCCACCACCATTTGTGAGTTTAGTAGACAAAAAAGCGCTGATTCATTCTCCATTATGGAAAATAAATAAAGCGTAAAACTGAAATTATTTCAACTCTTAAACGAAACGGAGGTAGCCAATGATGATTGTGCAGTTCTGTGGGTTGTATTTGAACAATAGTATCAGGAATATCGGGTTTTATATCGATATTTTTTTTAACCATGGCTTTTGATACAAATATTTATGTGATGAGCATGCGTGATTTAGCATTTTTATTTCTTCCTCGAATTTTGGCCCTGTCATTTTCAATATCTCTTTTATGTCACACATAAATTTTTCCCAGAATAACCAGTTTTAGCACTCCATAAATAAATAAAAAACAGAAAAAATAATATTTTTAAACGGCTAAACATTTTATCGAGCTCGAAGTGTTTCCCTTAAAATTGAATATCCATTAGGGCTATGTTGTTAAGATATCTGCATGAAACAATTATGTATCTAGAACTCAGATCTAGAAGAAGAAAATATCGCAAAAAACGTCAGGCAGTGGTAGGTAGGTAACCGTCCAAATCTGAAATTATTTTCGAATCCTTTTTCCATTAACACACAACGTCGAGTCTGGAAATTTTCGACATATAAAAAGGCGGGTTCGGACTTAAGTTTACGAAGCAAAAAATCGGTCGACAATTTATTCGTGGGCGGGTTGGGCATCACTAATCGGCGTCATCAATCAGTTGGTCCCGCGATCGGATCAACTGACGGACAACCCCCGCCTCCCGCGCGCCGCTACCCGCCCGTCCTTCGCCACACCTCATCTCACACCCCGTTAATAGGAGCCCGAGTAGGCCTCGTGTTAGTGAACTGGACTGGATTTTCATTATACATTCAGTTTTTATACTTTGAAAGACAAATCAGAATATACCTAAATTGGGTAGATAAGTCACGTTTTCATAAACCTACTATTTTAAGGAAATTGTGATTTTATAGGAATCCAGTTGCCGTTTCCTTGAAATAAAACGAGAGGAAACTCTTTGTAGAATTCAGTCACTCTTAAATGAAATTCTACGAAAAACAAAACGTCACTTATGTTGGGGTATAAAACAGGTATTCATATTTAATGAAACAATCGACATAAATTTGTGTAGGATTTTGACTACAATAACTTCATTGTCGAATTTTCTTGTAATTAAATAACTATCGAGTAAGAAATTGACCAATAGCAAGATAAAGTTCGGGAAATTCGGCAAACAAAAGATAGGTACGAAGATGAATGAAAGGAAAAATAATAACAAACGAGAGTTTCATGAGGTGGAAACAAAGAATGCTTGAAATTTCATCCGCATAATATTTGACAAAACCAATGTTTACCTGAGTCGTTGGGCTGGCCGTTGTGTTATCTATGACAACAGTCTGCTTCGGGCTTGTCGCGATGAACGCACAGGAATATTCTTCCTGGATTCTCCAACATAGCATCTAAGTCGTCCGAATAGGGTTTAAAACATTTTTGCGCTAAACAATAGCCAGTGCCTACGGAACCTTCGCGCACCACTGACATGGGTAATGTTTGCACCCGTCTCCGAATTGATTTACCCACATCCGTAAATGTCACGGTTTTTCCCGCCGAAATCGACTATTATTGGAATATGAATATGTCTACAAATGTGGCTCTAGTCTGTACTGGGGTTTGTTCGTGGTGACCGTTGCGTGGTGTATAATTTTTGATGCGATTATAGTCTGGCGTTCAGTGATCCTTCACTAGTTTGTGTGAATTCACACTGTACGTATTAATCGAAAAATAGGCTCAGTTTTTATTTCGTTTTTTTATACCTGATACAATTTTCAGAATGATAATTGAGTTTGGTAGCAACGGCTTTGTGTTTTAACGCATTTTTTTCAAAATTTGCGCTTCAAGATCATTTAACGTGATTTAAAAGGACTAACTAGAACTAAATAAAGTTACTAATGCTAATTTTAAAAACATATTAAGTATGTACATTTAAAAACTCACAAAACCTTTATAAACTCTACAAAGATCGAACGTTATCAAAAGTTTGTCTGACTTACCGCACTCTTACATTCACCATTCGATATTCTGAAGACAAAGCGTCAAGTTCTATAGTTTTAAACCTTCAAAGAATAAGTTCTCAAACAGTGAAAACTCTATTTAAATTATTCTCAGGCTTGTTGATCATGTTTATTTTAATATTTCGCTCGTAGTTTATACAAAGACAGTGCAAGGGCTTAGACTTGTATAGAAGTAATTGTCTGATTGATGAATGTTAAATTTACTTTACAAGGTAATAATCCATTCAAACAGACTTTTTTGTTTGAATGGATTTTTATTCTGATACTTTAGTTTTTTTTACTTTATATTACAATTGCTACATACTATTTATAATGCAAGAAACAACTGAAGGCTACAGGGGCTTTGGTCAGTAAAAGTCTCACGATGATGATGGGAAGATTTTCCAAGTCAAAAGGAAAAACTTATCAATAACTCAAGCGACAACAACCTGTCCTATGCGTCTCGTATCCATCGGATTCACGTACCCTCACTAGGTCATCGGCATACCTTGTATGAGGCCTTCCAATGCTGCGTCTTCCGGAAGAAAACAGTCTTACTAATTTAGTCTTACTATAATTACTTTATTTAATTCCAATTATTCTAATAGGTATCCTTCTCTCTCTTTTTCATATGTCTACCACAAAATAATGAATGTCTCTTTTCAATACACTTAATTGTTTCAGAACGAGCCATATTGTCTAGCTACATGTCACTCATGCGACAATGCATTGAGCTGGCTGAAAAAGTTGGAGCAGCTAAGGCTTAAACAGATTAAACTGTAACTCCTGTATTATGTAGCACAAATATTAAGGTTTTAAATAAAAGGTTACACTATTTTTGATGTTGTTTTTGTTGAAAAATCACAGTTAATGGAATTATTGCTTACCTTACACGCGAAGACAGAAATGTCAAAGCTGAAAGCAAGAGATGACCGTCTTTCCATTGAAATAACAAACCATAAGTCAATAAGGATGTATTATGCCACTATTGCAAGGTTGCTGCATCCTCAGCTACCATACTTGTTTATGCTCCATCGATCTAGCGAAGAAGGCCTCTTCATAGAGGTTCTTCCGGCAAAAAACCAATGAAAACAATGTAAACACAGATTTATTCAACAAAATCTGCCATCCAAAGATTTAGACCTAGTTGAGTACTTCTGAATATTGTAGCAGGTTCTCTTTGCTAGAGATATCGATCAATATTGGAAATAGAATACTATTTGTGTACCCCGAGGCAAGGCAAAAGGATTTGTGTTTTTTGTGATACCTCCCTATGCGTCAGCGAAAAAATGCTTCAAGTGTTGTTTTGTGCGACCCCTCAGAATAGGGTTCGAGTAAATGATTTAAAATGCAATTTTGTCATACAATACTGCTTTTGTAAGAGTAGGTACGTATAAGTTACAAATTTGTTATTTATACCTTTATTCAATTTGTTCTGTGAGTAACATGAGCGACTATAAAGTAGTTACTAAAACAAATCGAACAAGACGATGTTCTTGCAGTTTCATATTTATGGATAACTAGCTTCTGCCAGTGGCTTCACCCGTGTGATAGTTGATTTCTCCGTATAAACTTTGGAACCCCTTTTCACCCCCTTATAAGGTGACTTTTAGAAAATCTTCTCTTCGTTCTAATCTTGACTCGGCGACCACTGTTCTCTTCTCTAGGCTATCACCTAGAAAAGAGAGCAGTGGTGGCCGAGTGGTAACGGCCCCGACTTATGAGTTGTAGGTCGCGGGTTCAAATCCAGCCAGGCGCATTACTTTGTGTAATTTATTTCATCACCACTGCTCTCAAAACGGTGAAGGAAAACATCGTGAGGAAACCGGCATGTCCTACAACCAAAAATTCGAAGACATGTGACATTCACCTATCCGCACTGGGCCCGCGTGGTGGATTACGGCCCATTCCCTCTCCTAGAGAGAGGAGGCCTGAGTCCCAGCAGTGGAAACATTAAAAAAGGCTGATTATGTTCTCGCCTATGTCTTAAAAGAAAACCTTGTGCAAAATCTTCCACTCCTAGTCCCAGTAGTTTCGGCTGTGTGTTGTGTGTGAGTCAATCAGTTTCTCCGGTTTCTCCTTTTATATATATAGATTAGAATTGATCGAAAAATATAATATTGTGGTTCTATATTTGACCTGTGTGAACGTTTGTATGTCCGCGATTTTCTCAAAAACTACTTATGCGAGTTGAATAGGGTTTTTGTTATAAAACAAAGATCTTCGGATGTAGATAATGGAATTCTTTAGTAACTAACATTTGTCATATATATATATATATATATATCCATCGTTTGTCTATGTATGGTTTACATCATTTCATAACATTACATTAGGCCGGTTTGTTTTGGCGGAATATATCTACAGAATCCAGTATTCATTTCACTCTGGTACACCCTCATTTCACAGATATCACTAAAGTGTAGATTGAGCCGATATGGGCGTATACATTTTTTTGTCATTTCTACACCCCTATTTTTAATTAGTACAAAAAAATTTGGGCTCTATCTGTACCCGTTACGGGTCCTATACAAATTTTCGTGGAAAATTTTGGGATTTCGTTTTTTCCTTACTTCTGGCTACATAATAGTCAAAAGTAAAAAATCGAAATCCCAAAATTGTCCACGAAAATTTGTCATAATTGGTAAATTCGTAATTATATCAATTATTCATAACAATTGCTACTAGAAAATACTACGCGCAGTGTTTTTCCATTGTTTTTCATTCATAACTGTTGATTATGAATGAAAAACAATGGAAAAACACTCAAAATTGTCCACGAAAATTTGTCATAATTGGTAAATTCGTAATTAAATCAATTATTCATAACAATTGCTACTAGAAAATACTACGCGCAGTGTTTTTCCATTGTTTTTCATTCATAATCAACAGCCTGTACAATATTTCCATAAATTGAGTGACATTTTGGGATATAAACGAACGCTAATAACTTTGCTGTTTATGAATATTATTTATTGAGACTTTCCTTAAATAACAACAAGACCTTTTCTAATAAGCCCTTTAAGTATTTGTACTAATTAAAAAAACTAGTAGTGTATAGGTACCTTACCGAAGAAGAACTTGTTCATTGCTTAGTTTCAGTTGTGGTGAACCACACTAAAAATAGTTTTTTTTTTTTACAAAAAATAGAACAGACTTCCAAAAACAAAATAAAAAGTTTTTTTTTTATATCACACCTAATAAAACAAAGCTCTACCCCACGGAAGCTACACAACCAACAAAACAGAAATCCATTTTTAGATCAACTTTTTAGGGTTCCGTAGCCAAATGGCAAAAAACGGAACCCTTATAGATTCGTCATGTCTGTCTGTCTGTCTGTCTGTCTGTCTGTCTGTCTGTCTGTCCGTCTGTCCGTCCGTATGTCACAGCCACTTTTTTCCGAAACTATAAGAGCTATACTGTTGAAACTTTGTAAGTAGATGTATTCTGTGAACCGCATTAAGATTTTCATACAAAAATAGAAAAAAAGCAATAAATTTTGGGGGTCCCCATACTTAGAACTGAAACTCAAAACTTTTTTTTTCATCAAACCCATGCGTGTGGGGTATCTATGGATAGGTCTTCAAAAATGATACTGAGGTTTCTAATATCATTTTTTTCTAAACTGAATAGTTTGCGCGAGAGACACTTCCAAAGTGGTAAAATGTGTGTCCCCCCCCCTCTAACTTCTAAAATAAGAGAATGATAAAACTAAAAAAAATATATGATGTACATTACTATAAAAACTGCCAACGAAAATTGGTTTGAACGAGATCTGGTCAGTAGTTTTTTTTTAGTACGTCATAAATCGTAAACCGCATTTTACCTTTCATTCAATCAACTCAAATATAAAAAAAAAAAAAACATTTTTTATGTTACTTGCTGCTACGGAACCCTCCATGGGCGAGTCCGACTCGCACTTGGCCGGTTTTTTTTTATTTACCTACATCAAAATGAGGGTTACGTGTTGAAGGTGCGACCATGGAGTCCTGCCAAATTCTGAGACATGTTCAAATATGTCCTCTCCGTGTCGCTATATAATGTGTACATAAGTATATGTACGTCGCCGTTTGCGTTAAAATTATATCAATATCCCGCACCTGCTACTAAAATATGCTTATGTTAGTAATGGTAAACAGCTGGCGACGGTCTTTTTATTTTGAACATGTTTAGACATAGCTCTTTGAGGGATTTTTTGATTTTTGGTTTTATATTTTTTAGATTATAAAATCTAAAAAATCACTTGTCATTTTTTTTTAGTTTTATATCATGCAGCTAGTCGAAAATTATGGCTAGTAGAATATTACAGCTAGTCAAATAATTACAGTTAATTAAATATTACAGCTGTTAATCAAATATTACAATTAATCAAATATTACAGTTAATCAAATATAAGTAAAGTCTTTAAGTCAAGAGTGAATAGGTTACATCTAGGCAAGCGTGCTTCATCGTCGGCCACATCATCGCTTACCATCAGATGAGATAGTGGTGAAACGCGAGCCTATCAATTAATAAAAAAAAATATATTACATTTAATCAAATATTACAGTTAGTCAAATATTACAGTTAATCAAATATTACAGTTAATCAAATATTACAGTTAGTCGAATAGGGCTATGATTCATTCCAAATTTGAAAAAGTTTTCACGGTCTTGCAGACTTTGATCACAGGAACGCATCAATATTTAGCGACGACCATCCAACTATTTTTTAGCCAGTTTCGCACGTCTAGCTTCTAGCGCTTCCACAGGATGCAGTAATAAAAAAAAAACTTCACTACTAAAATGATAAAGTGTTTTCTAAGAACTCTCTAATAATGTCTATTTTCAGAAAAATCAATGAAATCTTATATCTCATATCGTGTTTTATAAAAGCCTCTAGGGGCATACACTATATTCTTGGTATTATTTATTATCCATATAATACGTAAGCTATTGTCATTGGGAGTCTCTCTGAATATAAGAACTTCTTTTGTAGTCATAACGATGTCCCAAAAATAATAAGTTATTCATAGATAAGTAGTTAGTAATAGGGGACATTATTATCAAAAATATCGTCAGTTTAAAAATTTATCTAATCTACTCAACGAATTTATAGAGGTGGAATTTTTCTTTTTGGGAGCCAATTTAAAAGTGCTTTTCATGTGAAAATCTAAAAGTAAATGATTGATATTTTTCCACTCAATTATTTGCAGTCAATATGCTACCAAAAGAGAAAAATGGTTTTCATAATTCACACGCGAAAAGTGATTTTAGTTGGCAAAGATAAATAATGAGTTGTGTGTTTCTGTGATATGGGTGCTATGCCTCTGCTGTGCGAGGGGGCTAAGCAACGCGAGGATGTGTAGCAAAGCAGGCTGTGAGGCGGTGTGTACCGGTGTAGCGAACTCTTTTCAATTGTACGTGTACACATTCTTTCATCTCTTGTTTTTTGTACGTATATCTAACTTTGTAAGCCCATTACCACCAGAGCTGCGCTAAGCCTGACTAAGAAATTGGAGTGAATACATTGGTGTTTTTTAGGGTTCCCTACCTCAAAAAGAAAAATCGGTACCCTTATAGCAACACTTTGTTGTCCGTCCGTCTGTCTTTCAAGACCCTTTTTCTCGAGAACGCGTAAAGGTATCAAGTTAAAATTAAACCCATATACTCAAGTCTTTGGTCCCTTGAAGCTGTGAAAAAACCATACTTCTGAGTTAACAAATAAAAAACATACAGCCCTTTATGTCGCAAAAAACGTGTATTTCGATACTCTCAAGGAATCAAAATTCATAGGGTACTTCCCGTTGACTCAGAATCCTGAAATTTGGCATAAAGCAAGGTTTTATAACACAGATACAGGAAAAAATCTAAAAACCGTAAATTTGTAGTTACGTCCAAAAAATAAAATTTTTGTGATTTCGAAAAATCTTCATAACTCAATTGTTTTCGAGTCCGACTCGCACTTGCCGGGGTTTTTTTTTTCACGCACGACCTCGCTTTGTCGCACATTTTTGGTTGAAAAGCAACCTAAAGGTGACTCAGACGTCCAGTCACCTTAGTACGCTTCAAACGTGCGGTATTCAAAAGATTTTTATAGTAATTATCGAAACAAGAATGCTTTTCGCACTTAAAACCCGTCGTGCCTTTTGCTGAGGAGCGTGTTGCCTTTTCATAATATGTGAAATATTTTTCTATGGATTATTATTATATAAATGAGTGTTTTAATTGTTAGTTAAAGAAAATAATTATTGCTTGAAAAAGAATGTACCTTACCACTTAAGTTTTGGTATATTTTTCATAGGCGAGCACAAAAAATTTACTTCTACACTTCTAATATAATGTTTTTACTGTCTTTGTCAATTAGTTACTGTACTCAAGAAATCCACGAAAAGAAAGAAAGAAAGAAAGAAAAATATTTTATTTGGCACACGTACACAGATACTCACAATGTAGAAACAACATGTAAACACGTATGATAAAAAAAAAGAAAATAAAATAACTAACATTGTGTGTCTCGCGCCTGCAACAAATTCAGCAAAAATGCCAGACAACTTCGTGGTAGTTGCCTGACGCTGGTTTTCAACTGAACCTTATTTAGAGTGTACGGTAGAAAAGTTAGATTATTTATAGTTGTTGAACCCTGCCGACAAACTGTGCTGTACTTTGGCAGAAGATTCATCATCATGTCAACCGAAAGACGTCCAATGTTGTACATAGGCCTCCCCCAAGCGACGCCACAACGACCGATCCTGTGCTTCTCGCATCCACCGCACTCCCGCGACCCTCACCAGGTCGTCGGTCCACCTTGTGGGAGGCCTTCCAACGCTGCGTTTTCCGGTGCGCGGTCGCCACTCTAGAACCTTTCGGCCCCATCGACCATCCGTTCTACGAGCAATGTGCCCTGCCCACTGCCACTTTAGTTTGGCGATTCTTCGGGCTATGTCGGCGACCTTGGTTCTCCTGCGGATATCTTCATTCTTTATGCGATCACGCAAGGAAACTCCGAGCATAGCCCTTTCCATTGACCTTTGGGTGACTGTAAGCCTTCTGATGAGGCCCATTGTAAGCGACCATGTTTCAGAGCCATATGTCATCACTGGCAACACGCACTGGTCATAGACTTTCGTCTTGAGACGCTGTGTTATGTTGGACGAGAAGATACCGCGCAGCTTTCCGAATGCTGCCCAGCCGAGTCGGATTAGACGATTGACCTCTTTCTCAAAGTTAGACCTACCCCCTACCCAACTGGATTGTCTGTCCCAGGTAAACGTAATCGTCCACAACTTCGAGTGCAGAGTCTCCGATCTTGATCGGAGTGGGTGCTACATGGTTATTTACCATGACTTTGGTTTTGTCCATGTTCATTTTAAGACCCACTCTTTCGGAAGCTTTACTAAGGTCATTGAGCATTGTACTGAGCTCCTCCGTAGTTTCAGCCATGACTACTATATCATCGGCAAACCGAAGGTGAGTGATGTACTCGCCATTGACATGTGGCAGAAGATTATGTGAAACTATTTGTTTACTTGTATTTTTTTTTTTATAATAAACCATTTAAAAAAAAGCAAAATATTTTATTAAATATTTTCGAACATCGAGCTTCAAATCAGTGCCTACCCAGGGCGAAAATTCATTAAAATCAATACCACAGCGGGAGCTTTATTAATTTATTTTACACCAGTGTTACAAAAGATTTCTATAGATTTAATTTTGCTTCTTCCTCCATAATATGAAGAATCATAATTATTCGGACCAAAATATTCGAATATTCGAAATTACAAGCACCAAACAATATGAACGCTGTACATGACAATCTATTCTTTAAGAAAGTAACTGTAATTGCCTGTGACGGGGTCAGGTGGGTATTCGGTGGATTTGTAAAGGACCTTTCCTTTATTCCCTCCCCTCCTTGATTTTCCGGTGCGGAACAAAAGCTATGGTGCCCTGAATGAGACCTCCTGCCCTGTTCTGTTGTCCTAGTACAGGATTAGACGTGCTATATTACGCACTTAAGTACAGAGGTCGTGGGTTCAAAGAATATCCATTATTACGGATGGTTTATTATCTTCCGTCTTTAGTAAGTATTATACCTGTGGTAGCACACAACACTCGTATCCTATTTGTTCTTATGATTCTATGTAGTCTAGTAGGTAGCAGTATTATATTTTTATCTCTTAGATACTTCGGCAAAGAGGAAGAAACTATTTATGTATTTTGTGCAGATGATTTTTCGTTTCGTCTCTTTAAAAGTTTACTTTTAATACTTTGCTTACACTTCCATTAAACCGAAGAAAGTGGACAGACGGATGGTAGACTTATGCCCTTGTGATGGCGTTGTACAGACAAGGTTTCCCCTTCTTTCTGTTGATAGTGATCACTGGGGTGGTTTTAGTAAGGTGAAAATACCACATGCCTTGGAAGATATCCCCAAAGTTACGATCGCATTTTGAAGGTTTTCTCCAGAAAACAAATAAAGGCTTACAGTCGTATAGTGTATACACCGTGTCGTCAAATATCGACGAACAAACGTGCACCATGGATAGTACCTACATGATTTTGGACCCCCAGTGGTGGAATTTTTCGTCGGCTTTTTTCTAGTTGCGTACGAGTATACAATTGAAATCAGTCTGGATGTGTAGTAGCCGTATTACAATACAGTGTTTTTTTTTTAAATTCGAAATGCCTACTAGAAATACGGCGTGTTATGCGAAATGGTTTCGACATTTTATATATTTAATACTGTAAGAAAATATAGGCATATAATATTATTAAAAAAAAAAATACGTTAGGGAAAAGCGGTGTCCCTGTGTCCGTCCTATAAAGTTCCCAAAAATGTAAATACAAGAACTTTATTTTCCTGTCTCCCGTTAAAAGAAAACGTGATAACTGTTGTAACCCTTCCGAACAAACCACGGGATTTTGTGTCCCTAAATAAACATTCGCTTTCTTAGTAGTGGCCCAACATAAGGAACATTTGTCATTTGTCTTTTACCAACTATGTCGGGATATAGTTGTGACGTGCAGGGGGAAAGTAAATCTTTCGGTTTTTCGTAAATGTACGCTGGACAGGGTAGTTAACAACATGTCTCTTTTTTATTTTGTTGCTTTAAGGTGTAGAGATTTTTGAGGGACAAAGAAGAAATTTAAGACCTATTTGTTTAATAATTAGTATCTACTCAATTTTTTGAGGTGTTAAATCATCCAATGACTTTGCCCGCTCTAGGGTTGAGTGAAAGGGTTTGTCAGACTTTTACTGACTAAAACCACACCTGTGTGCTTCAGTTGCCCTTATGTATGTAAAATTAAAGAGGGTTCCCATACAAGAAAAGTTTTTTTTTTCTTTGTGCTCAATGCGATTGCTTTTTTCTCCTTTGTGCTCGATTCGCACTTGGCCAGTTATTTTTTACCTGAGGTATATTAGAAAGAGATGGGTTTAAACTTGTCAACGATTAAAATAACGTAATTTGTTTACGAGCACTTCATTATAATAAGAGCATAAATAAAGATAGGCCTATATAATTTGTTCATGCTAAAATAAACGTACCTACTAGCCGAAAATATTGAGCCATATTTTACAACAGTTTGTGGCAATTTATATTTCACTTAAGTTACCCTATTACCTACTTTTGAGCGTGGTACAGGGAATAATTTAGATTTAATGGCGCAGAAGATATTATAAGCTACCTCTCTGTATAAGGCTATGATGAATCGAGCTAAAGTTGAGAATTTTGTTAAGTTTCAAGGATCCCGTTGGTCGGAAAAGCGCACTCAAGTGTTTCTTTATGTACAGAACTTGAAGAATTTTTGAAATATCGATTCCCAAGTTCCATTCAAGAAGTTCGAATCCATATTTAGAATTTATTAATAAAGTGTTTAATGGAAAACGTTCCGTGTTCTGTTAATCTTTGCGATATTATTGCGGTGGTGCGGTGCTGATGATCAGAATATTGTTTGACATTGAGATTTGTATGACAGTCGGTGCGTTCAATATTCTAAAGACTTATCGTGCCGTGTCTCTCAATTTGCTATCTGGAGACGTGTTCGATAAAATATTATCAGCAGTAATAAAAAGTATTCACTGCAACTTTTTACGGTAAGACTTTTCGCGACCAAAACAATAGATAGGACAATCTTCCTTCCTACAGACAATTGCTTATACCCTCGAAAAATAACGTAAATTTAAGTTTATTTGTAAAATATGTAGCTAAAGGATTTATGGGCTTTAAATTTACCCCGCTCGGACGGAGCACCGAGGTGAAAGGCAGTAGCGACTTTTCTGGTTCAAGCCATGATATGGAGCGAGAGCGAATGGAATGCGGTCGCCTCAAGAAGAAGGCTGCAAACATGAAAGAACGGACATCCTCACGCCCTAGCCGTCAAGGACATGCCCCAGGCGTCAGTAGTCGCACGGCGATCTCCAGTAATCGTAGGCGCGTACTTGCAAACAACGATCAATGATTAGCTCGCTGTTCCGTCGTCCAGTGAGAACCCTGCTCGTGTAGTCAAGGGCGCGTGGTATTCCAAGCACGCTTCAAAGAGATGTCAGCAAAACCGTAGGGGCCCAGCAGGGCCGATGCCAACTAGGGCCGCAGGGAATTTCTGAAAAGGAAACCTGTGCTCCTTGAACGCAAAGGCTAACTGAAGGACACACGCAGGTGTGGTATTAGTCAATAAAAGTGTGACACGCCCTCTCGATACACCCAAGAGCGGAAGAAATCAAAAGACATTTAAATTGTATAAGAATTTTTATACAGTACTTTTTTTATTTGCATGACAGAGTGGATGTAAGATACCTTTATCACACTTTTTTGTTTAAATTGAGTGTCGACAGAAAAAAGA
This sequence comes from Mythimna impura, assembly GCA_905147345.3. Classification (NCBI taxonomy): domain Eukaryota; kingdom Metazoa; phylum Arthropoda; class Insecta; order Lepidoptera; family Noctuidae; genus Mythimna; species Mythimna impura. Next base: position 16,133,760 of record LR990353.1, on the reverse strand, counting down.
CCCTCATGTATTCCATATTTAAAATGTTTTTATTCTACCTGAACGCAAGTGTCTTGTGGTACAATTTGGGAATCGCTTAAAATGGCATTAATACTAAGGGCGTGGTTCCCCAATTAGTTTAGTTAGTTACCCCGTTCCAAATTAATTCCTACATGTAGATACAGAAGTTCTAACAATCGGAGAACTTGTGACAACGGTATAACGCCTCCTGTCACTTTGGCTGCCAACTATCGATGTAATACCTAGCTATATTTGGTTTCAAGCGGTATCAAAGGGTAATTAAGCACTTATAACTCTTTAAGCTAGTGGTTTCCAACCTTTTTGATTTGGGACCACTTAGAATTCTTTGTGGTTAGCAGGGACCAGATGTCCAGAAAAAAAAAACGATGCTTATCGAAGAAAAGAATTATACCATCTTCAAAACTTGTAGCATAACTACTAACTACATAACTACTATATGTAGCTAGTATGTTACTTTTCAGATGGATAGTTTAAAATGTTAAACCTTTTTCGGACCATTTTTTAGCTATTACGGACCACGAGTGATCTGTGGACCAAAGATTGTGAAATACTGCTTGAAGATGATGCTTGCACGAGTCATCAGACATATTATGTACGTGATGTGTAAAAATATGGTTGGTTTTGTTATCGTGGCTGAAACAATGATAGAAAAATGATGTCAAAACTTTTATTTTAATTGAAGCTAATTACCTAACAAACGTTGTCCTACCTAACTGAGTTCATAAGTACATTAATCTTTATATATAAAAGAAGAAACTGACTGATTTTCATAACAAAAAAACGCAAAATGAAATCGTTTTACCCAAATAAAGGTTAGCTAAGATAAGCAAGTCATTTTCTTATAAACAGTATACGCTTTTATAACATGCGGCCAAAGGCGGTTACAGAACTCAGCGAGGGAATGTTCAAGACCCATATCAAGCGTGTCCTTACCAAAAAAGCGTATTACAAGGTTAAAGGCTATGTTGACGCTTGTTTGGCAATGACTGCTTCTGCACATGTGGCCTCCCTCGTAACTCCGACTGCATTGTCATGTAAATGTGTCTGTTAACTGCTCCATCTTTAATTATTAACATTTTTTTTTCTTTTTATTACAGTGCTTTTGCAATATTTTTTTACATTATTTAGACTTTAATTTAACCACCTTAACTTCATTAGTGATAGGTTTATTTTTGTTTTTATGTAGACTGTTTTTTATTGTGTGAAAGTGAAAATACTGTGGACTCATTCACAAGTCATTGTTGTCTCTTCATGATCCTATGATTATAGATTATTTTCTATTTTGACCCACTTTTTTATTATTATTATGTAATTTATTTTCTATTTATACATATTAATTACATTTCTAAATATTTCTTTAAAAAAAACGTTTAAAAATATAAAAAATAGTAGCCCACCAGCACTGGGAACAGGGTCCAAGCTACCGATGGTCACGGCTCCTGAGAGAGGAATGCGCGCCGTGTCCAGGATTACTACTTTTTGGATCAGGCCCTTGATCCTGCAGCCTTAGCCTCCTCTGATGTGGTTCGAGGCTCTTGGCTATTAAGCCATTGGCTGTTACGACTATCGGCACAATTATTTTCTGTATCCACTTCCCACATGTCGACAACCTCGCGAGCTAAGTCAAGATACTTAGTTTGCTTATCTTTCTCAACTTTCACGAGGTTCTCGTCATGAGGGACCGCTATATCAACAATCATTGTTCGACGCTCTAGTCGATCTATAACCACTATATCAGGTTTATTGGCAACAATAGTCCTGTCTGTAATGATAGATCGGTCCCAATATAATGCGATATTGCCATTGTCGAGAACTGGGTCGGGGACATATATAGTTATACGGTACTTCTGATTCCGCAAGATTGTATTTAAGAACACGTTGTTGGTGGATGATGCTGGCTGACAATAATAATAAAAATAATAATGATTATTTTTATTGTACTTCTGGCTACAATAATGACTGATCTACATTGTCCTTACATCCTCCTCCTTGCGTCGTTTATCCTCAATGCTGAGGGTCGTGACCTTGACGAATAACTTTCTTGTGAACTATAATTCGCCATGTTGTCCTATCTTCGGCGATTTGGATGGCGTCGCAGATAGTGTTGTGAGATATTTAGTTAAAGTATATACCTATTTTATTTAACCTCGTCCGTGTGTCACTGTGGGGTGCCAACAGAAAATCAGAATTGGGTGTCTGACGCCCAGCAAATGCTGAGGTACCCTTTCGGTACGGGCACACTCGATGCATTCCGTACTTTTCTCTTTATTTTATTTGTTTTTATAACCGTTGTGCTGTGTCTGTCCCAATTAAAAGTTTTTCTATTCTATTCTTCTATTCAGTTAACAATAGCACATAATTCCAACGTAATTACCGTCACTAGTTTTGTTTTAAAACTCTTAATCGACGTCGATCCTCACTCCACACATCTCGTGTTTCTCGTTCAGCAAACAAGCAACTAACACCGGACTCATAAGGGTAAATCTGTAACAACGTAGGATGCCATAGGACGCTCTCAAAGGATTTGCCCGTACAGCAATCGACAAATATTTGTCACTCTCTTTGTTTCCATTTGACAGACATTCTTCACTAGTTTTGAACCTCTGTGATTGAGAAAAAATATTTTTATTAATACGTTAGTGCGTTTAGATTATATTTTCTTAGTCATATTACTTCTTAATTTAATGAATATTGTTTATATATGAAACAGTAGTAGATAATTATGGATATAATAGGGATATTGACAAATTTTAAGGACTGTTTTCATTTTAGAGATAGACAAGTAATTGCTACATAAAAATATAGATATATGTGGGCTCAGGATGCCGATCATCATCGAGAAACTCTATTTTGTGGGCGATAGCTGCATGGGTAACGAGCAATAAATTATTCCAGATAACACAACTGATTTACTATGATGCAAGCTTTAGGTATTCACTTCACACGAGTCGTGAAACATTCCCCGAGACTAGACTTTGTTCGCACGGCTGTGGACAGAGGAAAGAGCCCCGGACCTCTGCGGTCTGCACTTTTATCTGATCGGTTCGTGCAAACGTCAGCGCGGATTGTCAAAGTGACATGTGTCACTTGTCACTTAGTTCGCTCGTTCGTTCTCAAGCTTCCGACAGAGGAAAGAGCCCCGGACCTCTGCGGTCTGCACTTTTATCTGCTCGGTTCGTGCAAACGTCAGCGCGGATTGTCAAAGTGACATGTGTCACTTGTCACTTAGTTCGCTCGTTCGTTCTCAAGCTTCCGTACTATTGACTTCACCGATATAATTCATTATATCTATACCTACATATAAAAAGAGAAAGTGACTGACATATCAACGCACAGCCGGAACTACGGGACAAAGAACAATTTTGCACAAGATTACCTTTTACGATGTAAGCGAGCACTAAGAAGGGTTTTTTTGAAATTCAACCTTTAAGGGGGTGAAAAAGGGGAATTTAGTTTGTATGCAAAATCTCATTCCGCATAATAATATACTTGAAAGTTAGCACAAATAGTAACAGAATAAATAATAAAGGTTGTCATTATTTGTTTTTAAAAACTAGCCTCAGAAGACGGTCTAAGGGGGTTTTTTTAGGTGGCAAAATCATCTTATGACAAATCGTGCTCTTGGGCGGAGCGCGAGATAGTGTCAGACTTTTACTGACTAAAACCCACTCCTGTTCCTTCGGTGCCTTCGTCCCAGGGCCCCGGGTTTCACTTTCACACTACCCGTGAACTTAATTTTTTTATGAAAATATTCTTGCGAACGAAGTTGCGGGCAAGTTTTCAGATAAAAAAATCTGATTTAATTAGTTTATTATTTAAATTACGCGCCAAAGCCCTCCAAGCAGACACGTGATCTTGATTATTCCACAATGTGATAAATAAACATAATTCTGTTAAATTTTCAAAAAACAAATGTGACAGTTTGACAACTTGTCTCAGGGTTTCTTCTAACATCGTGATGTAACGCGCTCCGAGTAGCGTTGCAGCAACGACCTTACAGCCACTAGACGCCTAATGCTTGAACTAGCACACCAAAATAATGCTGTCAACTAGCCGAGATACGAGGGAGCGGGGTACTGCGTTCTGATCGGTCCGACCAAGGTCAGTACGGCACACTAGGGATGAGATAGGTTTAAATAAGTGACGAAAGTATAATATATTTTTTTAACAATAATTCCTACAATTATTAATTGTTTTATTTTACGTTCCTAGTTCTTGATATTATTTTAAAATAAAATGTAGGTACGTACTTAATGTAATTAATAAATTTTAAGTAGTGAATTTAAAAATTAAAAAAAAAAAAACAAAAATTTCTTCTCTATATAAAACAAAACATAGGTACATAAAATTGTTATGATAGTAAAAAAAATATCATTGCTCTCCTTTTAATGGTAAAATAAAATCAGGATCTTTCGGGTACCTAAAATGAATAACCGATTCACAATAAAATTCCGTCCTATTACGTAGTCTTTATAGTATCTAGTAAGTATAAAAAATCGTATAAATAGTAAATAGGTTTTTTACTTTATCGATATCAGAGGTGGTTATAAGAATTGGTACATTAATAGTTTTGTTCAAACCTACAGTTATTACCAGTATAATAAATAATATCAGGAAATCAATATAATTGTAATTCACTTACCGATGAAATGTTATGCCATCTTTCAAAATACGCGAAGTCTGGCTGTTGTTACCACACCAAAGTATTGAACAAGGGGCCATTATTACATTTATTTTCTAATATTTTTATTAACTATCGCGGACTTGTTGCTTGCTCAGAGATTAGAAGTGGTTGAGACTATTTGGAAATTATTCTGTGCCTACCTACATCAGATCTAAAGTCATATGTGTTGACAAACATGCGTCGCCTGTTATTAGACGTCTAGTGGCTGTAAGGTCGTTGGTTTGCAGTCACGTGATATTGGGAACTATTTTCAACATTTTTGACTTCATTCATTTATTACGCATTTTGAATTTTAAACTTACAGAATATGATTTTAAGCATTCTAATATTCTCTTCTGTGGCATAAACAAAACTTTTTACATATTTGAGAGAAAGAAAGAAAGATAAAATGTTTATTTGTTCCTCACACAATCATTATAAAATAAAAATATAAATATAACCAGTGCGAGGCCACAAAGGCGTCTAACTCAGCACATATGCTGCTTTATTTAACAGGATAAATAACACAGCGCTGATATATATTCTGTTAGGGCCCGCTTTGCGATTCATTTCAACATTTATTAATCAAAGATACAAGCACTATATAATTTGAGGTCTTCAATGTTATTTGTCTCAAGTGATGAAAGTGGATTCTTTTCTTTAAATAAATCTCATTCAGAGATGACAGTCAATGTCATATCAAAAATGTACTAAAGGAACAAAGAGATTTAAAGAGATACAATAGAGCGGCTATCAGGAGAAATGTCTTAGAAAAACTATTAAATTCGTCAAAATTTATATAAATTGAACTATTGCTCGGTAGGTGGCCAGAGACTTTACCATGATATGTTAAAATATCAGTCGTACGAACGAAAAACAGTGATGGAGCTATATACTCTATATAGCTCCATCCCTCTGACAGTTTGGTTTAGGTCGTAAAATGGATCAAGTTAAGAGCTCGTGGTAGACCCTCAGTGAGCGTTAGGTAAGGTTAAGCTTTTCAGCAATAGATGACGTTATCACAAAATTAGTAAATGTTCTAGAACTATTTATGAAAATTGTTGAATTCTAATTAATTACTGCGTAAATACCAAGAATATTTACGAAAATAAACCGAAGTTAGGTCCAGTCATTTTACATAATTTCTCAGAAAATGATTTTCTTTTAGTGCATAAAGCGGATACAAACACGACTTGACGTGTAGAGGTGTCATACTAGATAACTAGACTGAATGACTTGTTACCAGTAACAAGTATCGGATTACTATTTTGTTCGCTATGTCCTGTCTATTGGGAGCATATATTTAATGTCTTTGTAAAGGAATAAAATAAAATATGTTTTTACTGGAAATTTTCAATTTAAAATGTCATTAGGATCTCGATCTGATGCCCGCTAGGGCCACGAGGTATTTTTGAAAAGGAAACATATGGTCCTAGAACGCAAAGGCTAACTGAAGGTCACAGGATTGTTAGTCAGTAAGTCTGACTTGCTCCACCCTAGAGCGGGAGAAATCATCGGACGATTTGCAAATCAAAAAAAAAAAAATTCGATAACTCACTGTAGATAGAGTGGAAGCCAGTTTGCAGTCGTTTTGTTTAAATATTATTATTCTGATTGATTCCATCTTCGTTTCTTTTGTGTTTCAACAACATATCGTTTCCTTTTTTTGTATTTTATTACGGACTTTTTTAGTATTCAATTATGTAGGTACCTATTGTACTCTTTTCTGTGTATAATTTGCCTATCTATCTGTACGCCGACTCCCACATTGTTACTAGGCGAAATTGATAAAAAAAAACGAGAAAAAGACACCTTATCAATACGCGACACCAAAAATATATGAACTGTAAATAGAAAATTATCTATCAAAGATTCTATACATGTAGTTATAACATTATGTGAAAGTCAATATGTTGGTCAGTTGATCACGCCTCACAAATAAACGCATTTTGATTTAAATTTGGAACACGAGCAGATCAAAAACATGGATACATTTTATTTCGGTAATATGTCCCTGTGAGATAATTTTCGTCTTTCACGCGGTCGAAGCCACACGCAAAAGCTAGTGAATCTATGTATAAAGTATAAAATTTACTAGTGAGTTTTCCTGTTTTTGTGTGTTATCGGCAGGCGGCGCTGGTGACGCGACTAACGACCGATGTCGACATCTCAGTGAAATGTCACAATGATTTATCGGCTGTACCACGGACATATTGTATACCCCGGATACATGTGTAGATATACTCGCTCAAGATACATATAACCGAGATGTATACGGTACAGCTTTAAGGGTGAAAATGAGTCGTAATTTCTGGCTACGTGCTGTGGAGAAAATATTTAGTTAAAATGTAGATAAGGTGTAGATAGCATTTTATTAATTCTTGATTTATTTTTCTGATATTACATTATTTTTAAGAAGATTTCCAATGTGTTTTTAAATTCTTCTTCTTCTCGAAAGACTTCTTTTTTTTAGGTGGGAAATCATCTAATGACTTCCCCCTCTCTTGGGCAGAGCGAGAGGGCGGGAGTGTAAACTTTTACTGACTAAAACTCACTCCTATTTCTTCTTCGCCTTCGTTCCAGGGCCCCGGGGTACACTTTCGCACAACCCATGGCCCCAGTAGGCTTCGACTCTTCTGGCCCCTACGGTTTGTTGACATCGGTTTGCTGTTTGCGGTTTGGTCTCTTTCTGGTTAGGCGTGCGTGGAATACTACGCGCCATCGATGACTCGAGCTCGGTCCGGAAGGTTGCCGGACGGCTGGACAGCGAGCTACCCACAAGCCTACGCCTACGGTGGCTGCATGGAAATCGGGATCCTGGCGGCTAGGGCGTGAGGGCTGTTCCCTCACGCGTGTGGCAGCCTCCTTCACTAGCATTACTGCTTCACAGAAGAAGGTGACCGCCTGCCATTTGGACCATGGCCATGGCCCGGCGTAAGAGATCGTTGCCACCGATCGCCCCCACGATGACACGGCGGTGCTCTGTCCAAGTGGGGCACACCTCTACCGGATGCTCCACCGTGTCCTCCAGGCGGTCCACACAATTATGACACGCGGGTTCTCGAAAGACTTAACTTTTACAATTTTGGCTGACCAGTATTTGTTACTTGAACTGCTTTCTCATTTGCCAAGTTCAGATAGTGGATAAGCGAACGAGAGTACCTAGGTGGGTCATAACCTATGAAGGGGCTCCACACTAGCACTGTATTTGTGATGGGTCTATGATGATCCATTTGGCCAGAAGAATCCTATAATGAGCATTTTACTGAACAATTTTACAATATTATCCACTAAAGAACTGTTTTACTTTTGCACAACTTGTATTGCATTTAAATGAACACATTATATTTGTAATTTGTTTTTCCAGTTATCTGAACATGTAGCGGACGCTATACATTTTAATATTGCTTTACTCAAATAAATGTATATCTATTTGGTATATTGTGTATGTATACGGTCACTAGATATGAATATTCATACATATGAACGTTTTATTTTCGTCTTTATGACAACAATAATTTTTAAGTATAAGTATGTCCCATATTTTTGTTGTTTTTTTAGTATTAGTATCCTACTATTAGTATATTTTATTCTGCCTCATATCCTTTTATTTCTGAGCCTAAAAGGGTTTTATCAATTTAGATTTCATATTTATTGATATTTTTACGGTAACTAGACGTCCTTGAAAAATAAAGCCATTTGGTATTTATTTATTCAGCAAAGATTGAAATTCAGATTAGTTCTAGTTTTGGCCATAATACGAGATAGGTAAGTACAGTTTTCGCTAGGAAGACCTTTTATGGTAATCTGTCTTTAGTCGTATCATAAATACTTTGGAAACTAATTCGAAAACAGATTTTAAAGAAAAAATGAACATTTTCTTTTAGTTTAAATTTTATTTCTCCAGCAATAACGGACTAACCTTATTCCCCAATTTCGATTAAACTACTTTAAAATTACTCCGATCTAATATTCTAACAATCACATTCATTGATATCACCGATTTTGATACACATTTCTGTGGCTCGCTGAATTTTCGATAACCACGCAGGCCACTTATTTCGGGCAAATTTGTGTACAGACGTGTGCGAAATTGGAACGCAGAAATTTTCGGTTTATACGCTATGGGGGATATTGAAGATTGGGTGTGGTTTGTGCTGGCTTCGTTTTTAATCTTTTTATTTATGTTTTTTTTTTGTCTGTGGGTATTGTGATACTGGTTGGTTTTTTTGGTTCCTTTTGTTTCGTAAGTTTAATCTCGGATGCTGTATTTGTTTTCCTCTAGGGGATTGTGATTCCTGCATACTGGTAGCCTCAATATCATAGTATCTATATTAACATAATTTATATGTACATTTTGTACAAAGTTTATATATATTTGTAATAAAAAAGGTAATGCTTTTTAGTTTGGAGTTGAAAGTTTTCTCAGAAAATTCTCAGCCGATTTCGAAAAATGTTCATTGTTAAAAAGTTACAAAGAAGTGCAGCATACTTAGATTATCATTTTGTTCCTCAGAAAGTTGCATTTTTGTTCTACAGTATTATGTCAAAACTAAACGGCATATCCTGTTAAAAATTCTTGTTACGGCCTTAATATTCATAGAGATATCCGTGAATTCCAAATTACCTGCAGTATGCCAAATATACTATTTTTCCTCTACGCAATCGCCGATTGCTATGCCTGTGATCCTGTGGGCTATGTTACGAGAGCACAGTCGCGGGTATAAGCTAGTTTGATATAAAATAGCAGTTTTATTTTTATGCCCCTTTTATCATTAGGGTCAGCACAACTAAGCACTAAACAGTTGAAATAAACGTTTTTCGCATTATTTCGTTTCTGTTTTTACAAAATCTTGTTTTATGACCGAGTTGTTTCTCTCCTCTATTAAAACATTATTTTTAATTAAACAATATTGCTGGGTTTCATTTAATAAAGTATTGCTATTTATGAAACGTTATTAATTTGGCTTGCTTAATCAGGGTGCTGATATTATTATAAACTTAAATTGTAGCAATGGAACCTGAATTGGGAGTATTATTAAAGTGAATTATTGCTTTATTTCGTGAAAATAACATTATAACTATTTACAAATGACAGTATTTTAAATAGCGTAGATACTTTATTCGGATATTGCAGTTATATAAGTACATATTTATGATTTGTTAATTATAACACAGTATTTATTACCTATCCCTTTTTTAAGGTGGGAAATCATCTAATAACTTCTCTTACTCTAGGGTGGAGCGGGAGCGTGTCTCAGGCTTTTAATAATTAAAACCACATCTATGTTCCTTCAGTTGCCCTTTGTATTCTAGGACCACGGGTAACGTTTTCAGAAGTTGACCCTAATAGGCTTCCGCCTTGTTGGGCCTTTACGATTTTGCTGACATCTCTTTGAGGTGCACGTGAAAAACTATGCGCCGTTGACGACTCGGGCTCGTTCCGGATGGCTACCGGACGGCTGGACAGCAAGCTGCCCATTACTCGTCGTCTGTTAGCCACTTCTACTTTGGCCAATAGTCGGGGTCGGGATCCAGACCCCAGGGCCCAGGGCGTGAGGACGTCCGTTCCCTGACGCATGCGGCCGCTTCTTTCGCTAGCATTACTGCTGCGTAGAAAGAGGCGACCACCGCCCATTTCCACTAGCTCCGGACCATGGCCTCTACCAGGGCCCGGTGCGAAAGATCGCCGATGCCGATTGCCTCTACGAGGACACGGCAGTGCTCTACCCAAGCGGGGCACACCTCCACATAATGCTCCAACGTGTCCTCCAGATGGTCCACACAATGGTGACACCCGTTCAATTCTTCTGCACAAATCGGGTGCACGAAACCTCTCGAACTTGTCATGTCACCTGCATCACGCGGAAGGTGAGGACGCCGTGAATCTTTCCAGCCGCTCTTCAAAGAGGGGACTTACCGCCATGATTATGACGTGCCCAGCACTGGGTTGCGACAGTCGCTGTCGCCATATCTGTCCGCCATATCGCAACTTGTCGCTGCAGCGGAGTTTCGCCCCGCGGCGTTGCATCTCCATGCGCAAATCGTGCATGCGTGCAAGGACTGTTGCCTCTAGATCCCATGGTGGCAAGTTAACAAGGATGGGGATCCTATGCATGTGAGGCGCATAGAACCGTTCGTTGTGGTGACACTTAAGGGAGGTCTATGTCCAACAGAGGACGTCTTTCGGCTGAAATTATGATGATGAAGAGAATTTCCTGCTGTTGAGCTAATCCAGAGCTGAAGAAGTCTTCGAAAGAGTTACCGTGGCCCTGGACTGTAAAGGGCAACTAAAGGAATACAGGCAAGTTTTAGTCACTAAAACTCTCGACACTCCCTCTCGCTTTACCGAGAGCAGGAGACTTTAATTGATGATTACGCACCTCAAAAAAAAAAAATATTAAGCAAATCATCATCGTCATCATCAATTCAGCCGAAGGACATCCACTGTTAGCCATAGGACTCCCCCAAACGTTGCCATATCGACAGGTCCGGTGCGTCTCGCATACATCAGATTCCCGCGACCTTCAACAGGTCATCGGTCCACCTTGTGGGAGGCCTTCCAACGCTACGTCTTCCGGCTTCACCAAATATAATTATATTATGTATTAAGCTTATACATATAATGACACATTATTATAAAGAAGGTTATTTTCATTAAAGGGTTCATATTAACGAATTTATCTTCCACTTTTAATAGGGATAATAAACTTAACTGAGTTATGAGACGGGGGTCAAATGTTTCACATACAACTATTTAGGAACGCCCAGCGGTAATAGGTAAAGTTAATAGTTTAATCCAATTTATATGACCATAAATCCGGGCTCAGACGTCTGAATTTTGAATTAGCTTTACGACTGAATAGTTTTACTGATACAGATTTTTTCTCTATCAAGTGAAATAGATGTTGAAAATGTATAGTGCGATTTTGAAAGAATAACACTTCATTATTCTGTAATTATCGCACCGTGAAGTCGTGAAATTAGAGCAGTGGTGACCGAGTGATAACGGCCCCAACTTACGAGTTGTAGTTTGCGGGTTCAAACCCAGCCAGGCGTATTACTTTGTGTAATTTATTTCATCACCACTGCTCTCGAAACGGTGAGGGAAAACATCGTGAGGAAACCGGCATGTCCTAGAACCAAAAAATTCGAAGACATGTGAAATCCACCAACAAGCACTGGGCCCGCGTGGTGGATTACGGCCCATACCCTCTCCTAGAGAGGAGGCCTGAGTCCCAACAGTGGGAACATTATAAGGTCGACTATAAGCCGTGAAATCTCACCGTACTAGTGAATAGTAGTAGTCCAGTGGTAACGGCCCCGACTTACGAGTTGTAGGTCGTGGGTTCAAACCCAAAAAGGCACTTTTTATTGTGTGATTTATTAAAATTTCATCACCACTACTCTCAAAATGGTGAAGAAAAATAGCGTAAGGAAACTGGCATGTCCTAGAACTAAAGATTTCTTTCCATCTCCTAGAGAGGGGGGCTGAGTCCCAGCAGTTTAAGAGAGAGAGTTTTTTTTACTTTATTTACATTGTTCGCAAAATAGTAGCGGCAAGAAATGTGTAACCAAGATATTTGTAATTCATAACATGATTTAAAAGAGTGTTCATGAAGTTTCTGGCACATTCTTCTACTACTACTACTACACTTTGGAATGTGCAATTAGCAGCAGTTTTCTGACTGACTGAATTCTTGACAATTCAAAAGTGCCTGTAAATGGTTTATTTGAAATAAACGCTTTGAATCTTTATTTTAGAAAAAGAGTAAGGGCTTCGCGCCAAAAAAAAAGTCTTGAAATTGTGATCTGAAAGTCTGACACGGGCGAAGTCGTTGGCATCAGTTAATCAAAAATAAAATGCACTACTTACGTTCCCGAAAGAAAATGGTCATAAAATATTTTCGGACTAATGTCATGAAGGTATTTTTTTTAATCTAGTAATAGCTCTCGAGAAAATTGGTAAAAGTGAGTGAACTCATGTCTCCTCATCAAATGAGATGTGTGATAAACTTCAGTTAAGTATCAGAAGTTTTCAAAAAGAGATGACGTTGCAAATTAGTTTTGACAGATTTGGAGTATAAAATTGAAGCTAGTTTCAAGATAATAAGCAGTTAAAATCTTTTTTATGAAAAACTCTGCAACTAAGTTGTTCTAATATGTATAATTTGTCATTCCTTTTGCGATTTATGTATTAAGTTGTATGTTGACGACAGCGTTGGCGTAGTGGTCGAGTGATTTTGAGGGGCGATCTCCTATCGGGGCTGAACCTTACGTGTTTTGTGGATGACGCGCTGATCACGGCTCGAGGGAGTTTGTACAGGGAGGCAGCGTTGCTGGCTACGGCTGCTTTCTCATAGGTTGTGAGCCGTATTTGGCATTTGGGTCTAGAGGTAGCCCTCAACAAGTCGGAGCCCATGACTTTCCATAGTTCCCGACGGTCGCCGCCGCCAGGATTAAACATTGTGTTCGAGGGGACTAGAATTGCTGTCGAGTCAACCATGAAATATATTGGATTGGTGATCGACCGCTTATGGGTTTTTGGTCCCGATTTCCAGCGGCTGATGCTGATGCAGTGGGAGTGTTATCAACGCTACGCTTCCAAATTGGGGGGGCCCGAGCACCTCCTGTAGGCGGCTACACGTTTCGAACGACACAGGTGCTTTCGGAGCATGACTGCTTCGTGAAGTACCTGTGTCGCATAAACAGGGAGCCGGATGCTCGGTGCCCTGCGCTCACTGCCCTGAGTATATGGCGTGGCATACGCTGGCCGAGTGTGTCGCATAAGAAGAGCCGAACCGTGCCGTCTTTTCGGTAGTCGGTAGCGTACTGCAGCTGCTGGCCGTGGATCGGTCCATGCTCAGCAGTTCAGAGTCTTGGGACCTTCTACAAAAATGTCGTCTCGCAAAAGGAGGCTTTGGAAAGAGAAAGGAAGAAGAGTTCTATACCACTCCGTACCAGGTGCACCAGGCATCGAGGAAGAAGACAACGTCCTCTTCCAACCCCCCTAAACCTTTTTAGGGGGGTTCCAGGCTCGACCAAAATAGGGGACATCCGTCGGCCCATCAATGTGGCCCCGAGATGGTGGCGCGTAGTGTTCCACGCACGCCTCTCTAAGGCATATAGTACAGCCACTCTCCAGAACGGGAGTATAACTACGGGGATAGGGTCACCACTAGTCCAGGGCAGCAGAAGTCAAACTGCACCCGTAGCCCCCGACACAAGTGTACGAGGGAACACTGGAATAGTTTTAGTCAGCAAGAGTCTGACTGACCCCTGCATCTACCCCAAGGCGGAGGACATCCTTGAGGATTTCCAACCCGAAAAAAAAGGTGGTTCAGCAATTGGCCTGTTTCTTATTTTTTACTTATTCCGTTGTGCTTTTCTGATTAATTTAATTTATCATTATCCTCATCATTTCAGCCGAAAGATCCACTGGTGGACATAGTCCCCAAGTGTCACTATAATGACCGGGCCTGTGCGTCTTGCATCCATCGTATTCCTGCGGCCTTCACCAGGATGACCTGGTGAGGTTAACTGATGACAGTTCACCTTGCGAAAGGTTGACCACCTTTTGGGAGGCCTTCCAACGCTGCGTCATCCGGTAAGTGGACGTCACTCTAGAATCTCTCATCCTCATCGACCATCTATTCTACGAGCAATGTACCCTGTCCACTGCCACTTAAAGTACTTAACGCGCCTATATAAGTTCAATGTAACTTCAAATGTAACATGTAAGAAATCTTTTACAATTCCTAATTCCAATCCAATCCCAAACAACTACTTCAACTCTAAAATATGACGTCACTCCATCACACACAGCTCTATAACTCTACTAGAAAACCGTGTCGACAATTGAAAATGGCGTGTTAATGCCGCGTCGATTTGTGTAATGCTGGTTTGCTGTTTACAGCCAATACCTACATTTAGTCTGTATTGTGGTGTCAACAACTGGTATACGTATTACTAAACACCTGTGCTAATACCTGTCATTAACGAGAATCGTGATTTGGTTACCGAATGAAATGGGCTCTGCGGTCGTAACTGTCTACAACTTTTGCCATAGTTGAGGCTGTTTTAAATGTGCATTGGAATAATTTAGCTGGATTACGTGGCAGTGTTGATTATTGTGAGATTTTAGTTCAGTTGATTACTATAATGGTAGAAGTATTTTCTGAGCTTCTGCACAGCTTGTGCTGCGGGATTATTCGACTGCTAAGGGAAACTTAAGAAACACTACACAGGAAGGTTTTAGTCAGTAAAAGTCTGATACTCCCTCACGCTCCACCCAGAGCGAGAGAATTTAAGTTATTAAATGAATTTCCATCCTCAAAATAGTTACAACTTGTTATTGGGAAGGTTTTGAGTTATCAATTCTGACTGATCGTTTTTTGACCGGCGTTTGTTTTTAAATAGAGAATGTCTTAGTTCATGATCATTCTTGATAATTGTAATTAGTTTATTAATGTTAGATATTGAATAAATCTGTGTAAGCATAAGCATACCATAATAAGGCTATGAGCCATATTAGTAACGTTCCCACTGCTGGGACTCAGCCCTCCTCTCTAGGTGACCCCTCACCATGGGCCGTAATACATAATATGACATGGGCCCAATGCGGATCGGTGGATGTCACATGTCTTCGAATTTTTCGGTTTCCTCATGATGTTTTCTTTCACCGTTATGAGGGCAGTGGTGCAGAAATAAACTACACAAAGTAATGCAACTGGCTGGATTTGCTCCTGCAGCCTACGACTCGTAACTCGGGGCCGTTACCACTGAGCCACCACTGCTTTGATGAATCTGCATTTTTTTTTAAATTTATTAAATTTATCTGTGGTCAATAATGTCTTTTTTTAATTTTTATTAATTTTTATTCTGTTATATATCTTCAACCAATTTTAATATTTGATTTTTTATTATGCAATACTAATACAATCATTGACTTGACACGTGTTGATTAAAAATGTTAGTGTACAGAGTAATTTTAATAAATAAGTAACTAACTTTGCGGGAAATGCATGATTGATTTTTGTTCAAGCTTCACTCATTTTAGAAAAAACTAATTGGATTTTAATTGATACGGGCTTTTTTATTTAGTGTTTTTTTTTTAGGCGGGAAATCATCTAATGACATCTCCCTCCCTAGGGCTGGGCTAGGGAGGGCGTGTCAGACTTTTACTGACTAATACCCACTCCTGTTCCTTCCTTGACTTTGTTCCAGGGCCCCGGGGTTCACATTCGCACAACCCATGGCCCCAGTAGGCTTCGACCCTGCTGGGCCCCTACGATTTGCTGACATCTACTTGAGGCGCGCGTGAAACACTACGCGCCGTCGACGACTTGGGCTTGGTCCGGATGTTTACCGGACGGTCGGACTGCGTGTTAGTGTATTTATTCATTGTTTATAATTTCGGTGAATAGGCTCTTAATAAACTAGTGCGCTTTACCATCAACGATTGCATCACTGCTTACCGTCGGGTGGAATCGCCGTCAAGTACAAGTCTATATCATTTAAAAAAAACTCATTTTAGAAAAGCCTAATTAGATTTTCAGAAACCAGATATTAAAGAAAATTGCCACGGCGGCCTTCACTTATTTCCTTAAATAAATAATTCAGAGCCCGTCACACATAACCAAAATCATAATTCTTTACAGGCCCTGCGTAACGTAATCTGAGCCTTATCCTACTCTGTTATTCTATTAAAACGTTGGATAACAGCTACAATCAAGGAAATTGAAATTTTAATAAACTGTTTAATTTTGCTGCCGGGTCGTCGCCGATTCATCGTGGAGTATAAAGTATTATTAAGTGAAGTCATGCTATTTCTTTGCTCAGTTTCATATCGTAAACCCGTCGGGGGCAGCTTAAGGCAGTTAAATCAAAACTATATAATAAACGTTCTAGGGTTGCAAGTATGTTTAAAAGAGTAACAAGAGAGGCAACACAGTTGAAGAGTTGAGAAGAGGGCAAAAGAGTTGACGTGGCCACAGAGCCGCGTCTGAAAGTCTGACATTCCCTCTCACTCTCGCAATGCTAGAGAAGTTATTTGACGATAAATCCCAAATAAAAAAAAGAATTGTTTATATCTATAATATTATGTGAGAATAGAACAGAGATGATAAACCTATGGCATTCGTGCCAGTAGTGGAACGCGGTAAAATAATTTGGGCATGCCAGTGTAAAATATTTATGATCTAGGTTATATGAAGCAGCAATAATCACAGTAGTTTTCCCATTTATTTAATTGAATAAACAAACAACTGTTTAACATTACGATATACGTGTTTCGAGTTACAAATTATGAGTTATTTTTATTATTGAAGCCAAAATATGTATTTTTTTATTCTTGATAGGTTCGCGCTTGATCACTATCTCACCTGATGGAAAGCGACGATGCGGTCGACGATGGAGCGCGCTTACCTAGAAATAACCTATTCACTCTCGACTTAAAGATTCCCGGGTTGTAGCCATCAGGAAACACAGATTCCGGCAAGGAATTCCACTTCTAAGCTGTACGCACAATGAATGTGTTCCCAAAACGTTTTGTGCGTATAGGTGGGATGTCCACCATGTACCGGTGGCGCATTGCCGTACGCCTGGTGGTCCGATGATGGAACAGGCTAGGCGAAATTAGGTTATGCAATTCTGACGCACACTCCCCGAAATGCAACCGGTAGAAAATATGGCCCCGCACTAGGAATTACTCCTGAATCGTGGGTGCATTCACAAACATGTAAACTCACATACTCAAGACACTCAGACCCAGAAGGCCTATCTGTCGAATATATAAATATTTATTTCTTTCTTTCTTTCCGTGCGAGAATCGGAACCGCGATACGCAGCGCTGCAGCTAATCGCTCAACCACTGCACCATTCGTGTCGTCAATAGCATCTAGTTTATCTTTTTTTTGTCTAATAAATTGAAAATTCAAGATTCTTTGGCGGAAAAAAAATATGTGGCCGTGTCATAACACGGCCACATTTTTTTTTTCATATATTTAGTAGCACGTTCTCCAGTAAAGGTTTGCCATCCCTGCTATAGAACGTTATTCTATGTTCTGATAGAATTTTTAAACGTCATCGTGATCTGGAATCGATAGATTTATAATAGGTAAGTGAATTACTGTTTCGAAGAGAAATGAGCTACATTTTAGATTTGAAGTTGAGAATTTCTGCATGAATAACTGTAAAGTCTTTTTACCTACAGTTACTATTGGTATTTTGATTGAAGTGACATGGATAACTGTGACCAGATGGTGCTGTGGTCGAGCGATTGGCTGCAGCTGCGCTGCGTATTGCGAGTTTGATTCTCACGCGGAAAAATAATATTATATGGGTTTTAATTGTTCGATGCACACATGTTTACATGTTCGGGCCACACGATGCAGGAGTAATTCTTAATGTGGGACAATGTTTTAAAAAAAAGAAAAGGATTTGAGAAAAAAGAAAAAGAACAATTGAATGGTATTTTGATTACAGTTCAGGCTGTAACTTAAAATGCGAATTGCGACGACTAGCGTGATATGTGACTGTCTTCGCACTTTTTATGTGGAAAGTCATCAAATATCTCCTTGACATCGCAATGCTAATTAACACATCTTATGTGTTTTAAAAATCAAATGTTTTGTGTTAATGTTGTGATTGTCTCTAAGTGTTGCAGCACTTGAATATAGTTTTATAATTGATCCTGTAAATTCCCAGTGCATGTAATGTTGACGATCCTAATAATAAATAAATAAATAATAACGTTAATATTAATAACGTTGTTCAGGCAGGGGCCATAGTCTTGACATAGTTCCATGTTACCAGTCCACTTAAGACTCCAAAAACCATAGCCCTATTATCTTTGTTCTCCATATGTCACAACAGTTTTTCAATAACCGGGGGTTGTCCTTGGGTGCACTAGCATAGCGCGTACAGGGATAATCGTCGGTTAGTATCATGTTCCATTATAATTATCTAAAGGGCCTCTGCGAGTTGGCGTCGGCTCCTCGTACGCCTCCCAAAGGTCCAGGACCTCAGGGTCCTGAGATAAATAAAATAATAATAATAAATAAATAAATAAATAAATAAACATCTTCTCTTACTCTACGTGGTGTGAGAGTACAGTATTACCACCCATTCATCAGCGGGCAAATCTGGTCTAGGACATGATTCAAGGAGAGTGTTGAGTACGATTAGCATTCGCAGAGTGGGTGACGACTGATATACATCGCACAACTATGTGGCAACGTGGTACCAAAATAGATATTTATACTGTCTTCACAGTAATAGTTATCGCGAATAAAATAAATTACACAGCTCGCCATGCAAACTAAGAGAGTCGATTGTTCTGTGAATGATTTTGCAAGCAGTTACAAGCTGATCAAAAGCTCGTCTTACCTGAAGCGAAGTGATACCCAAGCAGCTCAGCTTAAAGTTGGTTGAATAATGGTTGAATACGTATACATAACAGAGAGTATGCAAACGTATGTTTGTAAAAATACCTTTTACATGCACAAAATCCATAACGTTTGATTACTCGCATGAATGTAGACCCCGGGTTGCTTGTAAAAAAATCAGAAAATTTAATAACGCTTTGCTCGACTCTGAAATCGAACAAGGTACGCTGAAACTTTAAAGAGAACTGTAACTATAATCATTATTTAGTGCAAATGCAATATTTGATTTCGTTTTCAAACTTTTAACAGGTTTCCAAAACAAAATCAAACTTATGAACCGTTTGGTATTCAAGCATTTATGGAGAAAATCTTAATTAACTGCAGCAGATGGGGATATGTATGTTGCAAAGTGTATTAGACAAAGTTCGTGCGAGCAGGTCGATAGGTGCCACATACATGTGAATGAACTGGAATAGACTAAATTAAATGGCAGCCAAGCATGGTTGTACTGCGTTGTGAAGGTGGATACACGAAAATGCTTCGTAATTCCTTTGAAAGCTGAACGACATGGAAGTCGATAAGGAAAGGTCAATGTCTATTTTTGAGCAATAATTAATTAAAGAAATCTATCGGGCATCAATCAGGTTTTAATAACCTATTACTTCCAAATTGTGACGTGTGTGGAGTTATTGATGATGTCCAGCATCTTTTGGTGGAATGTGTCAAGAATCAAACGGGTAGGGAGCTACTAGCAAAATTGCGAAAGATCAATAAAATTGATATAGGATTCTTCTTTGAAATTCTGGCCGATCCTAGAAGTGATGCTGCTAAGATCACATTTGACATGGCAATGTGTCGGTAGTTAAACCTTGTTAATAAAATATTTAATCAATTGTGTTGATTATTAAGTTAAGTTGTTATTGTAAACTTAGGTTAGGTTATGATGGGGCTGACATGCTCTTTGAGATTAAAGTCCCTAAAAAATAAAGAGAAAAATAAAAAAAAAACCTATTACTTGGAAATATCTGGTCAAGGCCCTCCAGAACCATCAAATAGTAAGTCAGATTGTCTAACTTAACCTGACCGTACCGGGGTGCCCTAAAGTTACGTCACCTCTTTCCTTGCTCTCATCTTTTACACATATTACCGGCTGCGCATTCGGTATTGTAAAGAATACCTAGGCAAAGTATAAAATAAATAATATTTCATACAATACCTGCACGTTTTAGCTATTCTATACATTGCCTGGGTATTGTATAAAATACCGGGTTATACATATTGCCGGTAACATATACCTATATCTATCTGTCTCGGTAGTTCTAAGTTTTCGGTATGCCCCAGCACATACATAATTGAGTTACGAAGGCCTGCTGACACCGTGCCGTTCCAAGTATCAGTGCACCGTGTAGGGAATTTTTAAAAACATGATTAATTGGATTTCCGGAAAAAAACAATTCGCTATTCGCACGTTTGTTAGTAAAGGCAGACGACATGAAAACCACTACCAAAGTAGGTACTACCCAACACAGTTCGTGGTTTTATTTTAAGCTTTGCAATGTGGTTTTATTTTGTGGTATTCCGATCGAATGATGTAGAAATAGCACAGTGAACTGTGAAACGCAGACATGGTGTTTCGTTTTTTTTTAGCGCGGTATCGAATAAAAATATCTGGTAAAGGGATCGGTAGCTAGCGGTACGCATCGCTTAGTTTATGAACTGCTGACTGTGCTGAAGGTAAACTGATTCGTAGAGAAGCTAGATCTAGTAGAATTTTAAAATATGGTCCACATGACTGTACACTCATAACTCTTTTAGTAACATGCGTTTCATCCTTCCTCTTTTCATGACCATACCAAGACAATCGATTCTCCTTCATGTTTTCAGTCACTGGCGCCACTTTCAAACTTCATCTAATATAGACACTCATTTCTCACTTTACACCTTCTCGTCACACCACATGTCTCAACATTTTTCACCTCTACTACGTGCAATTTTTTTTCGTCTGTCTTTTTTACAGTCTAATATTCTAATCCATACGGTATTACTGCTCTTTCTATTAGTCAAAACCGCATTTATATCGGTCGCGTATTTTATAAGGTGTTAGTGAATAAACAGGCTGAAAGACGTTGAAAGCGCTTTTATTTAATTAAAGAAAGCCAATCGGGAATCAATCAGATTTTAACTATAATTTAGGTGTCTTCAAGGCTAGAGTGAATAGGGTCTCAATAAACTAGTGCGCCTCACCATCAATGATTGAATCACTGCTTACCATCAGGTGCAATCGCAGTCAAACACTGATTTATATCAATTAAAAAAAATACTTATTACCTACTTGGAAATAGTTGGCCAAGGCCAAGAACCATCAAATAGTAGGCCAGATTACCTAGTCCATGTCGGAGTACGTACCTTAAAATGACGACACCTTCTTCCCTGCTTTCGTCTTTTATACACATTACCGGCGCATTCGGTATTGTATAAAATACCTAGGCAAAGTATAAAAAAACAACATTTCATACACGTTTTAGGTATTCTATACATTGCCTAGGGCTTGTATAGAATACCGGATTATACAGATTGCCGGTAACATTATACATTTCTTACATTAGTATTTCTGGGCAAAATCTGAGTTATTTAACTTGAGACGATAAATCCACGTTATTTACGCACGACATTAAATTATGTTCCCCCTTTTTTAATACAGCATGCAGGCGAAAAGTATCGTGATAATGTCGTGTTTGTTACAAATTAACGGAAGGTGGGCGGTGCAAGGAAGCACATTTCTAACACGACCGCCCCGCTGTCGTCTCGTTAACGCCCCGTCGCCTTCGCGTCTCATGCTGTTCAGCTTGAAAAGAAAATAACAGGGAATTTTTTTAATTTTGCGAAAGTTTAAAAATAAGGATTCCATTTTGGATATTGCATTGGGTACCCGTCTACTATAATTGTACTCATATATAATATCTATGTAAGAATGTATTTTTCTACTATTATATCGTCAATTTCCAATTATTTCATTAAAAAAAACTATAAAATTAAAAAATTTCAATCAATCAATCTAAGTTAACAATCAATCAGTCTCTGTTAAGGTACAGCTCGACCCTAGAGTTTTAAAACCGTAGTCTTGAAGTTGATGAAAAAACACGTACATAATAGAGTTGCCTATTTAAAGTGAAAAATAGTCAACAATGATGTATTGTATATTAAGATTTATATATTTAAAAACATTTTTTAAGGCACATTGTCAAATTCGAAATAAATGAATAATGTGTACCTACAATGGTGTCGAGTAGCTCTATTTCTACATTATCATAATTTCGCACGTTTAATCCAATACCGTCACTAAACGAAATTTTTCAAAAAACTGTTTTTAACACAATCTGTAAAGATAGCGCTCAGCAAAAAGATGGCGTTAAAAACAGTTTTTTGAAGAATTTCGTTTAGTCCGTCACTAATAGATTAAAAGTGAGCGTCTTTTGTTGTTTGTAAAAGTGGTAGCCGCGAAAATATGATAGAACACTTTCTACGAAAACGCGCTCGAAATGAAATTATAAATTGTGAATGATGTTTATTGAATTAATTGGTCATAAATTAAATTTACGCGCATTACTTTGTGTAATTTCATCACCATTGGTTTTAAAACATCGTGAGGAAACCGACATGTCCTAGAACCAAAAATTCGAAGACATGTGACATCCACAAACCCGCACGAAGTGGATAACGGCCCATTCCTTCTCCTAGAGAAGAGGCCTGAGTCCCATTAGCAGGAACATTTTATGACTGATTAAGTGATTATGATAATTAAGCTAAATTAGTGTTTGATACATGAGAATTTTATTTTTATTGCCAAATTCGATGTTCGCGTATACGCCTCACACCTGCCTTTATATTTATAACTCCGTGGAGGAATGTTTGATTTTGGCGCCGTTTTATCGACATTATATACACCCCTATTTTTTAATAAGTACAAAAAAAGAATGGCCATATCCGTTACCGATCATATTTGTGTAGTCAAAAGTAAAAAAAAAAATGAAATCTCAAAATTGTCCACGATAATTTGTCATAATTGGTAAATTCATAATTGAATCAATTATTTTTTAATTAGTTTTTCCATTGTTTTTCATTCATAACCAATAAATAGCCTGTACAATATTTCCATAAATTGAGTGACATTTTGGGATATAATCAAACTGTAATAACTTTGCTGTTTATGAATATTATTTATTGAGACTTTACTTAAATAATAACGAGACCTTTTCTAATAAACTCTTTAAGTATAATATTTTTGACATAATTAGGTATTAAAACATTCTATTGTGTGATACTATTATATTGTATCTACGTTAGATACAAAATAATATCTACCGATTGAAGAGTTCATAGGTACAGGTTATTTCAGAAAAAACTTTTTCCAGCAAACCTGCGACAGGACGATATTGGGATACAGTTTTAAAACTAATCATGTACTTGTGGTCTAGTCGTGGTAAGTTTCTTGAACGCACAGTATGTCACAACGTGATTCCTGGCACATATTCTCGAGAAGTTGGGCCTTGTTGCTTGAAAAACCTTCTTTGTTAACAAAGATCACGTTCAGATATGATTTAGTGATTGGAAAACCAGAAATGGCGGGTAAAGTTAAAATTAAGGTTAGCGTTGATGAAGTGCTTTTGGAGGGTTTGAGTTTGAGTCATCGTGTTGAAAGAATTAGCTAGACTCTGCGTTACCGAGCGCCAGCTGTCCAGGCAAATAATAGAGCTGTACCGGTTGCCAAATACTGGTCAGAAAAAAATAATAATTTGAGTTCATCGACACGAAAAGAAGAAGAAGAAAACTAATCATCATCTTCCTGCCCTTGTCCCGTGTTATTTGGGGTCGGCGCAACACGTTTTTTCCTTCCATTCTGCCCTGTCACTCGTCACGCTATCACTAACTTCCTTTTCTTTCATATCACTCTTCACACAATCCATCCATCTTTTCTTTGAAAACTAATCAGAAACTTTAATTTATTGTATTATGACATCATAAAACTGCATGGTGCCAAGATTTGGGCTTTCATATAATATTTTTTGGATTTGCGCATAAAGGGTTCCGGTGCCATTGCCGTTTTTGCTACGTGCTAGTCCGTAGCAAAAAACGGCAAAAAAAACACGTTTGTTGTATGGGAGCTCCCTTAAATATTTATTTTATTCTGTTTTTTAATATTTGTTGACATAGTGGCAACAGAAATACATCATCTGTGAAATCATGATAAATAATGTGTAATGTGTGTGTGTGTAATAATGACTGTATAATATGTGATCATCATGTATGAGATACAGCCTGATGGGAGACGGACAAACTGTCCGTCCATCTGTTTTACACTTTGGGTACGGAACCCTAAAAAGATATAGGTAATATACTAAGCTTGCAGATTGACTATTCGTTTCACCATGATATAAACTACTATAATTACAATGTATACGCTTAAAGAAAATAGTGATAGATTAGTGTAACTACAAAGTAAAGGTGTATTCATACTGGTGTAGAAATTAAACTTTTAATATTAAAGCAAACTTCCTATACTGTACTTCCTGTACTTTTTGTAATTTCAAATACAATTGTTAAGTTATTATTTTAAAATTTAATTATAATGGTCGGAATTTTAACTTTTATTTTTACGAATAGGTGTGGTATTTATTTATAAAATTGACAAAATCTTACCTTACTTTCTGAAGAGTTTGCTTCAACTGGTCAATGTGAACACGGCTTTCTAATTTATATAGTATAATCAGCTTAACAATGTTCACACTACTGTGACTCAGGTCTCCTCTTTAGAAGGTGAAATGGGACGTAATCCACCACGCGGGCCTAGTGTGGATTGGTGGATGTCACATAATATGTCTTCGAATTTTTGGTTCTAGGACATGTAGGTTTCCTCACGATGTTTTACTTCACCGTTATGAGCTCATAAGATGGTGCTGTTACCACTGGAACCCCACTGCTCTAATTCACTATGATCTATTTGGTCAAGGTAAGTGGCTGAGTGACAGCGATGTGTCACTATCGACAACTCTATTTTTTAATTATTACAAAAAAAAAAATAGGGCTCTATCCGTACTCGTTACTGATCATATTTTTGTAGTCAAAAGTAAAAAAAAAAAACGAAATCCCAAAATTGTCCACGAAAATTTGTAATAATTGGTAAATTCATAATAAAATCAATCATTCATAACAATTGCTACTAGAAAATACTGCGCGCAGTGTTTTTCCATTTTGATCGTCATTTATTCATTCATAATCAATAGCCTGTACAATATTTCCATAAATTGAGTGATATTTTGGGATATAAACAAAGGCTTAAGAACTTTGCTGTTTATGAATATTATTTTTTGAGACTTTACTTAAATAATAACAAGACCTTTTCTAATAAGCCTTTTAAGTATTTGTACTAATTAATAATTAGTGCTGTATATTAACACAAGAACACAAAAGCTCAAAACATGATGTTTACTTGTTTATTCCGCTCAGCCACATCCAGCCTCTCTAGATCCACAAGTATAGGTGAGCGGGCGATCTAAGCAAGGTTCTCTAGTCACGTTCGCAACGTTTATCGCGGCCACGTTCAGTAACGGTAATAAAAACTTCTCTAAAATGAAATATTTAATGCCACCCTGCCTGAGTGCTGTTCATGTTTCAGACGCGTCAATGAACAAGCGTGTTTATTTTTAAAATAAACTCACACGATGTATACACAGGTGCCTTTTATAATCTGTTAGGTGTGGGTAAGGTGATTTTCGGTTGATGTTTTTTGGTGTTCACGGTGTCTTGGTGATACGGAGATGTTGCTAAGAGAGATTTTGTGGTCATTAACTTTTTTTTTTGTATTTTGTAGTGTTGCTAGCTATGCCTTTACGGGTATGGTTTGGTTTTAAAACTCGAACACTCGAACACGACTCTGAGTGAGTATAATTTTGAACTGAGATGGAAGAATAAACAAAAAATATGTTACATTATTTTTTAGCCCGAGGAATACGAAAGAAAATATTACATGAAATACCTACAGCTGGCGATTGAAACGAAAATCTCATAAGACAGTGCAGTAGGCCTCAGTTATGACAAGCCTTCCATTTATCTTCGTCGCCAACAAATTCAACGCGGTTGCTAGGATCAGAAGTTGTCTGAATTCCATTACAAGTTCCCTAGGTGTGTATTAACTTATCTCGAAATAATATGAATTGCGACGCTCCCGTGCGGTGTAAATTAAATATGGTGAAGGCGGGTCAGACTACTAATTCCTAAAATTAGAGTTCATAGAAAATTACCAAATGCAAAGTCCCCGCAGAAGCCAAATGAAGGCACAACTTGTACAGCACAAACACGCTGGTCAAATATTAATTCGGGTCACATTTGCCGCTCCGAATGTCCGTGTTTGCAGAGATACAACTTTCGGGCCATCGAATTTAGAATGGTTTACTTTGGGCCTTGTGTATTTGACTATTTATGTAAATTTAATTTGACTTGGTAACGCGGGCGGGTGCACTAGACACGGTACACGGCACCCTCCCGCCAAGCCGCCTGCGTAATCCGATATTTTACGCACCACTTCTAATTAGCACAATATTCCTTTAAATATTATGTAGGAATGGAGGGTGTCTCTGAAGTCGGTTTCTTTGGAAAATGATTTCTTGGAAAATATTGTAGGTATATACAGCGTAGAGATAAGGTCATCATATTAAATTGTACAGCGGGTATTACAAGTTGTAATATTGAAATTTATCAGTTAAAATATTAATATAATTAATTTTACTAATTTTTCAAAAAAACTAATGTCGCTATAGGTGACTGGCACAAAATAAATCATCCTTTATAATAAAAGTATTAAATAATTTTAATTTCATGTAATATATATATACCTTATCGCCTATCAAAGGATAATTTATTAATTGTATGCTAATTATGAAGAAAAAAAATGTAAACTTACTTTTCTTCTTTTTTTAGGTTCCTAAAATGTATAATTTTATTTGCATATTCTGCCAATTTTTGTGCATATTTCGAGCATTTTTCATGCATGTAACAAGCTTTTTATGTTGCATATTGAGATGTAGGGGAAAGGACGGGTAGGGTAAACAACGTGATGTGTACTTCTCCAAGAGTCAACTTATGTTCCTCTTTAATTGGTAACATATATATACATAGTTCTTATGTGACACTATGCTAATAAAGCTACGAATACAGCTTATCTATCTTAACTTAAACTATGTGCTATACGTGATGTGCTGAGAACGTGACTTAACACCACACTATAATCCGATCTCTACTAATCAGAGTGTAAAGGTAGCATTCGGTCCTTAGCGACTGCGACCATTCAACTACGCGACCATGGTCGTCTGTCGCATGGCGACCCCTAGTGATGAAAATGCCGCCATTTTGGTATGCTTCTCGCCTGCGTTGCGCGACAACACTGCCTCCGGTGCGACCGGATTGCGGTTGCTACGCGGCTCTTAGAAAAGAGAATTAACGAGTGCTGGAGAATTAAATCACCTGTCACTAAGTCACAAAAGCCAAAAGAATAATAATATATAATTTGCATAGTACAATATTGGTATACCAAAGAGAAGAGAATAGAAGTAGGGGCCGGGACGACCAAGGATAAGGTGGGAAGACGTTTTTCGGGAGAGAGTTGGACCAGGGTTGATAACTATGGCTAGGAACAGGAATCGTTGGAAAGTAATGAAACCCCCTCTCCTAAAGAGGAAGCCTGAGTCTCAGTAATGAGAACCTTACAAGGTTAATTATGTATGAATGTAATAGGGGACCTCCAGAAACAGTAGTCGCCTATTTGGCCTACGCCAAATAGGCGACTACTGCTTAGAGGCATGAACCATATTATAAAATAAGAAATAAAATGTATAGTGTAGTAATTAAGTAGGTAACTCAATTATTGTAAGTTAAGTAGTAGAATATGGGCTTTTTAGGGTTCCGTACCTCAAAAGGAAAAAACGAGACCCTTATAGGATCGCTTGGTTGTCCGTCCGTCTGTCTGTCTGTCAAGACCATTTATCTCGGGAACGCGTGGAAGTATCAAGTTAAACTTAAAAAAATCTACTGAAGTCTGCGGTCTCTTGAAGCTGTGAAAAAATCAAACTTCTAAGTTATATAATAAAAAAGATACGGCCGTTTATGTAGCAAAAACATATATTTCGATCCTCTCAAAGGAATCAAAATTCATTGGGTACTTCCTGTTGACCCAGAATCCTGAAATTTGGCATAAAGAAAGGTCTTATAGCATAGGTATAGGCATAAATCTGAAAACAGTAAATTTGTTGTTACCTACGCAACAAAAATACTTTTTTTGCAATTCGGAAAAATCTTCGAGACTCTATTCGAGAATTATAGTTTGTACGGAACCCTCAGTGCACGAGTCCGACTCGCATTTGCCCAGTTTTTTATTTTATTTTTACATAGTATAAACCATCGCATCCGTTCACGAATTTCACTTCCACATTTATCTATTTGAAGAGATTTATAAATAAATACTACATTTTTTCTCGCTTCTTTATTAATGATCAGCTCAAAATATATGATCAGATAAACCATGATCGCTTTACGTCCACAACGCGCAAAACCCATTTTTTATTTCATTGGATTTTCCAGATAGTTGCAGATAGTTTGCACCGATTGAATGATTTTGTTGCCAATATCACAGTTCATCGCCTTTTGTTAGATAAACAATAGTGGGTATAGTTATTTTATCTTACTAGGTGGGTTTTCTTTTTTCGTTGGAATTTCATCAAATTACTTCTCCCGCTCTGGGTGGAGTAGAGGTATCAGAGTAACTAACTTGCCTACTGACTAAAATCCCCGATTTCCGGCCACCGTAGGCGCGGTTTTGCGGACGGCGAGCTTTGGGTGGCTCTCCGACCGTCCAGTAATCGTCCGGACCGAGCCCAAGTCGTCGACGGCGCGTACTGTTCCACGCACGCCTCAGGGAGATGTCAGCAAATCGTAGGGACCCAGCAGGGTCGAAGCCTACTGGGGCCACGGGTAGTGTGAAAACGAAACCCGGGGCCCTAGGATGAAGGCAACGAAGGAACAAGAGTGGGTTTTTAGTCAGTAAAAGTCTGACACTATCTCCCGCTCCGTCCAAAAGCGGGATTTGTCATTACAGATGATTTTCCCACCTAAAAAAAAACCTGTGTTTCTTCAGTTGCCACGGTAACCCTTTGGAGAAATCCCGCAACTGGCAGACGTCGGCCCTGGTGGACCCTGTCAAATAAAGCAGGTGTACGTCACTGTTGGCGCAGCGGTTCTGCAATTGGCTGCTGCACTGAACGCCTGCACGGAACATTAATATTTGTATGACCTACAGATTCCGGGTTTCAGTGACTTGTGTACATGAATTTACATGTTTGTAAATTAAGAGAAGAACAGTGGTGACCGAGTGGTAACAGCCCCAACTTACGAGTTGTAAGTCGCGGGTTCAAACTCAGCCAGGCGCATTATTTGTTTAATTCATTTCATTACCAACTGCTCATAAAACAGTGCAAGAAAACATAGTGAGGAAACCGATATGTCCTAGAACCAAAAATTCAAAGACATATCACATTCACCAACCCACACTGGGCTCGCGTGGTGGATTACGGTCTATTCCCTCTCGTAGAAAGATGGCCTGAGTCCCAGCAGTGGAAACATTATAAAGTTGATTATACTTTGCTATGCTAAATTTACAGTTTTCAGATTTTTTCCTATACTTGTGCTATGAGACCTTGCTTCATGCCAAATTTCAGGATTCTAGGTCAACGGGAAGTACCCTATGAATTTTGATTCCCTTGAGAGTGTCGAAATACACGTTTTTTGCGACATAAACGGCTTTATCTTTTTTTTCGTTAATTCAGAAGTTTGATTTTTTTTTACAGCTTCAAGGGACCACAGACCTTAGTATATGGTTTTAATTTCAACTCGATACTTTCACGCGTTCCCAGAAAAAGGGTCTTGACAGACAGACAGACAGAAAGACGAACAAAAAAGTGGCCCTATAAGGGTTCCGTTTCTTCCTTTTCAGGTACGGAACCCTAAAAAAAATGTATAATTGTAATTCGAATAGTTACACATCCAACATCAACACGTCTTAGTAAGATAACAGATAGTTGTTCCGGGCCTGGGTGTCTTGTGTATGTGAGTTTATCTATCTTCTATATATATAAAAGCGAAATACCACTCACTGATTAATCACAAAATCTCAGAAACTATATCACCTGCAAACTTAAAATTTCATCATATTCATGATCATTTCAGCCGACAGACGTCCACTGTTGGACATAGGCCTCCCCTAAGTGTCGCCACAATGAACGGTCCTGTGCGTCTAGCATCCATCGGATTCCCGCAACCCTTACCAGGTCATCGATGAACTTAAAATTTGGCAGGTAGGTTCCTTATAGGGTGTAGACATCCGTTCTTAGCGGATGTCTAAGGGGGTAAAACGGGGGTTGGAAGTTTGTATGGAGAAATCTACTTTCACGCGGGTGAAGCCGCTGGCAGAAGCTAGTATGTTTATAAACGCATCCAAGATACAGAAGTAATTTTGAGAGTGTGACTAAGTTTAAAAAAAAATGTCTATGTGTAATAAGAATGGTCACAAATCCAAGAACAAAATGCCTTAGTAAGATATTATACAAAGATACCAACCTACCAACGAACGTGTGTAGGGTTCATCAATGGAGCATGGAAATGGTGAAACAGACAGGTATAATCTCAGTTTCCACGTGGGAGGTGAGGCATCAACAAAGGGCAGTAAGCCAGAAATCCTCAATTTGATCGCTGTCCGTGCGAAGCTTGACAGATGATAGCCGGCTTGCGAGGGCAAGATATATATCGAGCTGTTGATATAAATGACCAACTGTTATATGGAAAGTTATTGTAATATACTAGTAAGATGTTAGGTTGGCATTTCAGTCACTTTTACTGAAAAAATCTTAAACGGCTTTAAATTTTACGTTGCAAGCAAGGTGTATGGGATGAACCTTATTTTATTTTTGTATACTTAGTACCAATGATGTTTTTAGGGTTCCTCAAAAGGAAAAAAACGGAACCCTTATAGGATCACTTTGTTGTCCATCTATCTGTTTGTCAAAACCCTTTATCTCAGAAACGCGTGGAGGTATCGAGTTCAAATTATAACCTTATAATTTACTCAGGTTTGCGGTCCCTTGAAGCTGTGAAATTAACGAAAGAAAAAGATACGGCCGTTTATCTCACAAAAAACACGTATTTCAATGCAAGGGAATAAAAATTCATAGGGTACTTACTTCTCGTTAAAAAAAACTTTTTTGCGATTTGTAAAAATCTTCGTAACTCAATGCGGAAATTGAACTATTTTCATAGGTAAGTTTGTACGGAACCCTCAGTGAAGAAGATTCAGGGAAGTCATCAAATATCGACTGAGATCAGTGTTAGTCCAGTGGTAATGGCCCCGAC
Organism: Mythimna impura; assembly: GCA_905147345.3. Lineage (NCBI taxonomy): Eukaryota > Metazoa > Arthropoda > Insecta > Lepidoptera > Noctuidae > Mythimna > Mythimna impura. The sequence continues at coordinate 16,102,239 of LR990353.1, read as the reverse complement.
TAACAATTTGTAGGGGGTTCAAACCTAACCAGGTACATTACTTTGTGTAATTTATTTGGTCACTACTGCTCTCAAACGATGAACGAAATTTTTATCGTGTAGAGACCAATATATCCTAAGAACCGAAATTCGAAGACATGTGACGTCCGCTAATCCGTACTGGGCTCGCATGCCCTCTCCTAGCGACAAAACCTGAGTTTCAGCAGTGGGAACATTAGGTTTAAGGCTGATTATGCTACACTAAGCTTTTGCATCAAATAATACCTCACGCTCAGGGCAGAGCGAGAGGAAGTATCAGATATTTACTGACTAAAACCCATCTGTGTTCCTTCAGTTGCCCTTTGCGATCCAAGGTCATGGTAACTCTTTCGAACAATTTCGCAGCCCTTGCAGAAGTATGATGCTGGCTTGACTGCTGGCTGGATATTCGATCAAGAAAAGTGGAAAAAACATACTATAATATCTTATAGGCCCCATACACGGTACGATTTGTCTGTACGATCCGTCGCTTCAGACCGATCGTAACAACGAATCGACAGTGTATGTTAAGACCGTTAACGATTTACTTCATCGAAGACGATATCGGAGATCGCAACAAAAACCATGAATATCGTAACGATGAATCCACAATGTATGACTCTTTACGATCAACGTTTCTATTTTGTCTCACTCTGACGCCGATCGCCGCACGTATTGCACGCCTTGGCTAGCGCGTTACGTACTCGTACCTACCTACATTCAATCGATGAACGAAACAAACAAAATGGTTACACATTTTTCTAGGCTGTCTTTTTTCTTTTGTAGCCGAATCAAAGTTACCGCCACATAGGTAAGGAAAAGAAATTCATTTTCCATTTTATGAGCCACGTATTGAATTATTTGAACACGCCCTTATCCTTCAGTTTTAAACAAGTAAATGATCGATCGTTACGACCAATCGTTTCGTGTTTGGACGTCATTTTTGATGCGATCAATCGACACGATTTTCATCAGATCGATCGTACAGACGAATCGTACCGTATATGGGGCCCTTTCGAGTTGCCAAAATGAATAAATGATGATTATAATGAGCCCGGTCTGCTATATGACTCACTAGCTTCTGCCAGTGGGTTCACTTGCGTGGAAGTAGGAAATTATCATATATGATAATTTCCACACACACACACACACACTTACACACATACATACACACCATCACACTAACACTCACACAGACAATTTAGAATTAGGAACAATTATTTAGAATGTTTATTTTGTCAATGTTATTTTACTTTTACCCCGGTAGGCAGATTGCTACCGGTATTTGATTTGAAAAAAAACTTGTTACAATTATGAAAGTTAGCAATTAGCATGTCTTGGACTAAATGTAACTAAACGCAATGCCGGCCCCCAAGATACAGGCACTGCCTAGTTTGGGGACCACAGTTTAATTTAATGTTAATTTTACCAGTTACTGTTAATACCCCTATGTAACATAATTTAAGTAAACTAAGATACATTCTGTAACACTGGACTAATAAAATTATTATTATTATATTAAGTAGGAGATAAAAGTATCCTAATTATGTGCTATTCTATGGTCTAGCTATGTACCAAACATCTAAAATAATTCAGCCGTCTGAGCGTGAAGAAGTAACAAATACACACACACCACACACACCCACACACCTCACCCACATACCTATATATGAACGGCTTTATAATAATAGGTTCATAATTTATTTTATTACACATGAAATTGGTGTTATTTAAAATGGGATACTTTTATCTTCGGATTGACTTGGAATTATGAAATCAAATAAACTCTACATAAAAGGTGTGTTATTCTATTTTTGGAATTAGTTATTTATTGGTTTCTTTGTGTTTTATATTTTCTGTAATATCGCAGTATTTATAACCCTGAAATCTAATCTAAATTATATCATTCTGCATTAAAAGTTGCTTAAATTTATAAATGACTAGCTGACCCGGCGAACTTCGTACCGCCTAATAGTAAGTATAACGCCATCTACTGGCATTACCAGAACAGCATAATTCATTTTAAATGACATTTTAATTAGAGATGGTGTTGTATTCGGATTTTTTTTGCGTGATTTTTCCTCACCGTTTAAACCTTCCCTGGACTATCTCAAATATTTCAAGACCAAAATTAGCCAAATCAGTCCAGCTGTTTTTGGGTTTTAGCGAGACTAACAAACAGCTATTAATTTTTATATATTATATAGATATAGATATCTCGAATATTTCAAGAACAAAATTAGCCAAATCGGCCCAGCCGTTTTTGAGTCATAGTGAGACTAACGAACAGCTAATCTTTTTTTTTATATATATATATGTAGATATGTTGTCTGGTCTTCTATATAACGAACGCACTAGGTTCTGCCACTGGCTTTGCCTGCGTCAAAGTAGAAAAATATCCTAAGAAAACACACTCCCAGGATAAAAAGTATGAAAGTATCCTATGTGCTATTCAATGGTCTAGTCGTATGCCAAACATCTAAATCAATTCAGCCATCTAAGCGTGAAGGAGAAATAAAAATACAGACATACATACAAACTTTCGGTTTTATAGTATTACCTACTGTGCCTAATGTGATATGATTTGCATGGTGAAGGAATGAGCCTGATATTTATTTTATTTTTTAAACTCTTTCAGAAGTTCAAACTAAAGCCTGTAAAAAAATGCAAGAATTTTTCAGATAAAATAATAATTACAATAAGAAGTACAATAATTTCTTTTAGCATCAATGTTTTATAGCATAGCATAGCATAGCATAACCAGCCTTTTAATTTTCCCACTGCTGGGACTCAGGCCTTCTCTCTAGGAGAGCCATAATCCACCACGCGGGCCCAGTGCAGGTTGGTGAATGTCACATGTCTTCGAATTTTTTTGGTTCTAGGACATGCCGGTTTCCTCACGATGTTTTCCTTAACCGTTTTGAAAGCAGTGGTGTTGAAATAAATTACACAAATTAATGCGTCTGGTTGGGTTTGAACCCGCGACCTACAACTCGTAAGTCGGGGCCGTTACCACTTGGCCACCACTGCTCACACAATGTTATATAGCAACTGCAAATATTGTAACTGTGTCCTAGAATCCAATTTTAAACTAAAACAAGGTCCTGACATATCTATATATCTATATATATAAAAACGAAACCCGTTTTCCTTGGTCACGGCATCACGCGTGAATGGCTGGACCGATTTCACTAATTCTTTTTTTGTTGTATTTGTTATTATTAGGAGAAGGTTCATACGGAAAAAAATATTAAGAAAATCTCTCAGAAATATTGAAAAATATACAACAAAATAAAGTAGTGCATCATTGCTACGCTAAGGTGGTACGAAGTTCGCCGGGTCAGCTAGTATACAATAAAAATTAATCCCTATTTCCCTTAGTCACGTCATCACGCATGAACGGCTGGACCAATTTCGCTATATTTTTTGTTGTGTTTCTAACTGTCAGGAGAAACGTATGAAAAAATAAATTGAGAAAATTGCGCGGAACGTTAAAAAAAGCAACTTAATAACTTGACAACTTAATGACTATTTAATGTTCACACATTTGACAGTTAAGATAGGACAACGTATCTGTTAAGTCAGCTAGTTGTAACGTAAAATGTCCAGTTCCTATTTTATTATGCCAGATTTTATTATGTTTCTACTAAAAACAGATGCGTCATCGCATATAAAACACATTATAATTATAAATACAAACAGTACTGTCAGAACGGCTGTTTCAAATCGGGCTCGTGCCTTTACATAATTTAGTTATGACGTCCAAAATGTTGCCTATCCACTGTTCCATAATTGGCACATTTAGTGCATTAGTAATATTTGCATGTATTTAATACACGAACTAGCAACTGTATTGTCACTGGCTTTAAGTCAATATGTTGCATTTCGGTGCAACGATGTGGAGGAAAGGTTTGCTTATTTTCGATATTTATACACTACTTTATGGAGAACTTCATAATTACGTTCTTGGATAAGTACCTTATAAATAAAATGCTCAATATTTTACAGTCTATGTGGACGCCGGCGTTCGCTTGGTGTTTAACCGAAATAGCGCGAAATCACGTGTGAACGCCGGGCGTTCGCTTGGGGTTTGAGTAGTAAAAAAAAAAATCAGACTTCTTTTTTATAGCATTAGCATGCCTCTAAAAATCTACATTAACTTCTATATTACTAAGTCAGCCATAATTAACGAGAATCTGAATGATACTATCTTAGCCACTAATGTTATCTACAATGTAAGCCACGTTGTGGGTGGTTATAAAAAAAAAATCATGAAGTCTAAAGTGGGAGCTTCGCTCCGCTCCGCTCCGCTCTCGCCTTACCCTTTTAACCTAAACTATCCGTGTTAGAGTGCCCTATAATTCCGAGCTCGCTTCGCTTACTCTTGGACTAATATTTAGTTGACGTTGTCAAAATAACGAATTAGTTTATTAGAGGCTATTTTTCCGTTGCTTAGTTATAAAATGACAAGTTTGGTTTCGTGGGCAATAAGGAAATGGGTGGTTTGACTGATAATTTCTCATTACTAACTACTTGTACTTTCAACCTAACTACGTAGGTACATTTACATATATAAAATCAAATACACTTTGGTGTCACGGCATCAGCGTCATGCCATCTGGTTTCTTTCCATTGTCACGTAGGTACCAAACACCACTAGCTTCACATGAGTTCGACGAATAATCCTTTTAGAAATCGGGTGTACAATGTTGGCGGTTTCTTTTTAAACGATAAAAAATGGAGAATGGTGAATGGAGTATTTAGGTAGATTATTGTCATTGTTTTAGTACGCTTTTACTGGTAATTTTTCATGAAGAAAAGAGTAAATTTTGTACGATTTTCTTTTTGTCGATCATTAAAAGTAACACAATTTGGTCGTCATTCTTTATGCTACGGTTACATTATCGCACGAATAGTCGCGACTAAAACTTTGCATTCAAGTATGCGCGATGTTGTTGTCTACATTAGTGCTTATTCGAATATTTTATACTTGCTTTTTTTTTTTTTTTTTAATTCATATAAACCAGTGCTTGACTGCGATCCCACCTGATGGTAAGCAGCGATGCAATCATTGATGGTGAGGCGCACTAGTTTATTAAGAGCCTATTCACCCTAGCCTTTTTCGGTTGTGTAAGTGTCGATAAGCATTCGTATTTGCTTGAATACTTCGCGATTCGTCGAACTACTCGGCCACATTTGTCGCGATAGCGTGAATATTTGCCGAATCCCTATAATGTAGCCACAGCATTAATGATGGTTAATGTGGCGACACTTAGGTTTAAAGAATTTTATTTCTTAGAAGATTAATTAAGTTCACTTAAAATGAGATACAAAAGCTTATAAGTATCGTAAAATTCACATCTGGTGTGTTGGTGACGTCATAGGATATATATATGTTTTGTTAGGGTTCCATAGCAAAAGGGTAAATCGGGATCCTATTACTAAGACTCCGCTATCCATCCGTCTGTCTGTCTGTCTGTCCGTCTGTCCCCAGGTTGTATCTCATGAACCGTGATAGCTAGACGGTTAAAGTTTATCAGATGATGTATTTCTGTTGTCGCTATAACACCAAATAGTAAAAACAGACTAAAATAAATATTTAAGTCGGGCTCCCATACAACATACGTGATTTTTTTGCCGTATTTTGCTAAGAACGGTACGGAATTTTTTAATTTAGATTTAAACATATTAATATTATCAGACTTCTTTAATTCTTCCGATAAATTAAACATTATTGTTTTTTGTCACTTAAGCTGTTGGGCATTAACGCCGGCGTTCACGCGCCATTGTCTAACTATTGTGTCTCTAATTACGCACTCAAAAGGTTAAGTTGGGTTCGGTATTTTATACTAACTAGATAGCGTAGTTAATGCAATAAAACTAAAATATATAACGTCTTTCATCTTAAATAATAATCAATTATTTTGAAGGACACCTACAGTATTTGAAAAAAAAAAAAAACTTTATGTTACACAAATAAGATACACCCTTTTAACGTGCTTTAAAAACAAATGGACTAGCCCAGATAATCGGTAAATGATTTACATTCGAATAGACTAATAAATTGACGATTTTTTGTCGAGCCTATTGTTTTCCTTTGTTCAAACCCAGCTTGCTTGAACAATACAAGCTATAGGACATTAGTACATAACCGTCACGCTTATCCTCACCTATGGCCCCTGAAAGGTACAGAAGACTTTTTTTTTCTTTGTTTGTTTTTAAAAAACGATGACACACACACTACACACACACTAGGAATGATTCTTGTATCGTATGTGCGTTCACAAATAGTAAACTCACATATACAGGACATAAGAAAGAAAGAAAGAAAAAAACGTTTATTCGTACCTCACACATACAGTAACATTAAAATACAGTAGAATACATTGGAATTAAAATATAGTAGAATTAAGTATAAAAAATAACTGTATGATTTGTGCAAGGCCAAAAAGGCGCCTAACTCAGAATATGCTGCGATATTTAAACACGATAAATAACGCAGCGCTGGTATTCTGTTAGGGCCCGCGGTGATGCCACGGTCACACCCACGGAGCTGCGGAGGTTAAATAAAAATAGGTATCGAAACAAAACAATAACATCACCCAGCCCCGTAACAACTATCCTGTAGACCATACAACTTTTTTTTACAATTTTTTATTACGAACGGGTATCGAACTTGCGATACACAGCGCAGCAGCCAAACGCTCAACCACTGCGCCAACCGTGCCGCCACGATAACAAATTACAACAGTTTGTTTTCGATCATAACTTTGTATTCCAACGTCACTGTTTTATATTTTATTTGTTCCATGTTCTATAATATCGTAATGAGGGGAAATCTGTTGGAGAATCCTAGCGGAAAGGTTTTCCAGGAGAAGAATCATTAAATAGCTTATCCCACACTAGGGTGGAGCGAGAAGGCGTGTCAGACTTGGACTGACTAAAACACATCTGTGTTTTTTCAGTTGTCATTTGCATGCTAGAGCCATGGTATGTTCTTGGAGTATATTATTCCCTACCTAGTATATTATATCCAGACCTAGCAGGCATCGGCCCTACTGGACCCCTTAAGTTTAGATGACATCTCGTTGATGCATGCGTGGAACACAACGCGCCGTAGATTTGGGCTTATGGGATTACCATGACGTTTAAAGTAAGATTGTTTTATTCTTATTCCATTGTGGGTAAGAGATGGCGCTAGATAACCTGTATAGCTCTGTCTCTTACCCACACTGAAATAAGAATGAAACAATCTTACTTTGAACGTCTTGGTAACCCTCTTCCTTACCAAACGGCCGGACGGCGTGCTATCCATTGCTCGGCGTCCGTAAGCCCGCGCCTACAGTGGCCGGAAATGACCCAGTGAGTCCCTCATCCCCGGGGCTTCTCCTCCAGTGGTGGCTTGGGCGTGAGGATGCCTTCTACCTCACGGTTTTGGCTGCTTCGCTTGTATTACTGTTTTGCAATAGGTGGTGGCCGGTTCCCATTCCCTCTCACTCCGGACTATAGTCTAAACCAAGATCAGACGCGAGAAGTCACCGCCACCGATTGCCTTTACGATACGGTGGTGCTCCGTTCAAGCGGGGCAGACTTACACCGTACGTTCCACCATATCCTACGAGTGATCCGCACAACGGTGGTGATCCAGTGATACCCATTTTTTCTTGCCGAATCTGAAACAACCATGTCCGGTGAGGACCTGCGTGAAGTGGAAAGTGAGGATGCCGTGGCGCCTCTCTAGCCACTCCTCACAGAGGGGTATTACCGCTTCTTTTGTGGCATGCACAGTCATGAATATCCCTAGACAAAATATTACCTCTATAATCCGAAATAGACTCCTACCCAATAAAATTAACGTAAAAGCAAGCTATCTGTTTTACTGAAACTATATTTCGATGTTTGGTACATTGAGAATTTTATGTACTGTCGTAAAGATCAACTACATCCAGTGGATGTTAAAAGTTTATTGTTGTGGAAATGCAATGTACTAATAAAATATATTTATGGATACAAAACGATTAATTGCCATTTTTTGTACATAATACAGTTTTGAGTGATATTTTATTGGCGATATATTACTTTTATGGCACACACTTAAACTTTTATAGATTATATATTTATTCACTGCCTAAATAATAAAAATATACATCAGAAAACCCTAAGATAGTGATTTTAATATTAAAAATATGCAAGATAAGCTTCTATTTATAACAGCTTTACACTCTAATATAAAATAAAAATAATTAAAAAATACATCAATCGAATAACCAAAGGGGGATGCCGAAAATCCACACATAATCTGCAACCCTCATTGCAAAATTGATTACTGTCATTAATAATACCTAACCTAACCTAAAACTGTACCGCAATGACAAATTACGGTGGCACAAGTGAGGCTTGCATGCCCTTAACATATAGCGAGGATGATTTTTCAATCCGCACCCATTATCCAGCGATTACAAGGGTGGGTCCAGACAGATTTGGGATGTTTTTGCGAGTTTTCGCGTAGCGCCGACAGGGGGCGCGCGGGGCGTAACGACCGCCATGATTTATTGACGTCACTGCCGAGCTGTTATTTTTTAAACCCCGTTTTATCTTAAACGTTTTTCGATCAACGGTCTATGAGATTAACGGTGGTGTGACGTTACGTATAAAGGGTGGGTCAGACAAAGAATGGTACTTTGTGAAATGTGTGCAAGCGCGATGGGAAATCAGTTTTTCTAAGATTGCTTGTCGTAGCGTTTTCCTAACTCGTTTTCAATCTTCAGGAAGATGAATCAGCTATTCATGACTTTTGCTGTGAATCAGTAGGTATTGTAAATAGTCATGTCGTGTTTTTGATGAAATTATCAAATAACTCCTCCCGCTCTGAATAGAGTAAGAATAAGTGTTAGACTTTTACTGACTAAAAACCGCCTGTGTTCCTTTAGTTGCATTTTGCATTCCAGGGTTGCTGTAACTCCAGTACCTTACTAGGTACGCCTCCAGCCACTCGGCAAACTTTGACTGCTGTCAGGAGAAGAGAGAGAGAGCCGGCCAGTAGCGGCGAGAGGTGTGATGTGCGGGACGGTGGCCTTCGAAGTCTTCGGACCACTTCGCTACCGATCTCTGAAGACATCGCGCGTACGCACGCACGCAAACGCTTACCAACACCGAACATTATTGTACCTATTCGAGAATTATATTATTTTCAAATTACATTCTTTAAGTTTAGACCTTAGATAGGTCCCTAATATAGTTTTAAAAAGCTACCTGCCCTATTATAATACATACCTGCTTCATGGACTAGTAGCTAAGCAACGAACTTGAATGAATCGTTTGGAATTATCTCCGTCTTCAACCGCTGGTAACTTGTAAAGGCTACAAGTAGTGAAGACGACATCAAGCGCTATTCATCGATTGCTCTGTACTGTGTCTCAGTAACAGCTCCGAATTGAACCGTCAATGCATCGTTAACTACCACAAGATGGCGCTGTTGGTTAACGTACGTTGCTCATTTAGATGATAATAATTTAGACTCAAACTTCAGAGACTCCACACCCGTAGTTGTGGATGGTTACGTTTACCTGGGACAGACAGTCCGGTTAGATAGACCTGAACTCCAAAAAAGGATCAATCGTCGAATTCGACTGAGCCAGACAGCGTTCGGGAAACTGTGATTTTCGCGTCCAACATACAACAGTATCCCAAAACGCAAGTCAATGACAGAAAGTCAATGAAAGTGAATGAAGATATCCACAGGAGAACCAAAGTTACCAACATCGCCAGAAGAATTGCTTGCAGAATAGATCGTCGATGGGGCCGAAAGGTTCCAAAGTGGCGACCATATATCGGAAGACGCAGCGTTGGAAGGCCTGCCACACGGTAGCCTGACAACCTAATGAGGGTCTTGGAAATCCTACGGATGCGAGACGTATGGGACCAGTCATTGTGGTGACTCTTGGGGAGGCCTATGTCCAACTGCGGACGTCTTTGTGGTAAAATTACCGGACGGTGAAGGTCTTGATGTTACTCGTGATTTGAGCTCCGTAATTTTACATTAATAAGTAATTAAACTGAAAATAAGATCGTATGTTAAACTGGATTGGATTGTTTTTATAGTTAAAGATTTTTTAAGATCTTTCCAACTTTTCTCTTGTCATATCATAAGTTTAATTTAGCCCTAAGGCGATTAGGGACGTCAGGAACGTTGGCTAATAAATATTGAAGTATGTGTATACCAAGTAGTACCACGCTTGGTGATATTGGCAACGATCAATTTATTATGGTAATATTTTCGAAGGTGAAACCGAACCTTCTATGTGTTTAAAACTGTGGGCGGTGGCAGTGTTCATAATCACACTAATATTAAATGTAGGTATAACCGAAAGTTTGTATGTATCAAAATGTATGTATATTTGTTACTCCTTCACGCTTAAACGGCTAAGTGGAATTGGATAAAATTTGCCACACGTGTAGGCCATGCCCTGGAATAGCATAAATAATTCTTTTTATTACGGAAATAATTATGTTCTCGTTTTATAAAATTATTCTTTATTGTTATAAAATATACACATAATTGTAAAACTTACACACTAAGTCACAATTCAGTCTTCAAATAAAAACACTTATGCAGACTATAGACGCCTTTTTAAGTATTAATGCAATCATGAAAGTATACTTTAAAACATGATATAAAAATAACTTGAATCCATAATGATTAACATATTAAATCATTGCATAGATTCCATTATTATAATTAGGGGGTAGAACTAAATTTAAAAACGCGTTCTCTTGGAGTAATTTTCTACTTATGACACAGGCAAACCCGGTGGCAGAAGCAAGTAAGAGACCATATTTTACTTAGTTTTTTTTTTTAATATACAAAGCTACTAAATCATTTATTGAACTAGAAAAGGTTAGTCAACAAAGTAATTTCACGAAAGCTAAACCGATACACTCCACCGTCCGCTCGTGTATCTAACTATGTAGCTGGATATACACCTCCCCATATTCCGTAAAACCGAATAGCCTTCCGCCTTTTCAATACCTCAACGGCTTACCCAAATCCTTATGTACACACGCTTTTCCATAAAAGAAAAAGAAACTTCGCCTTTTGATGCTTCAAAATCGACCAGCAATAACGGTATCAGCCGAAGATATTCGGAAAATTACACTTTCTCGTCTCAAAACATTTTCTCCGATATAAAACATGACAAGGGTCTTGAACTGTCTGTGACTAACGAAAATCCTAACTTTTTGTATTCACGAATAATGCTCCAATTATACGAATGATAACTTTCATATTTACCGAAGACCATCCTCGTTATTTCGGTCAAAGTAATAAATAAAACATTAGTCAAATAATTCGTTCATTCACTTCGGCGGTTGAATTTTGATTCGAACGGAGCCGACTTCTCAATTTACATGCAAGAGACAGAAACGTGATAGCTTATTCATATTCATTTTTTCAATATGAAATAGATACAGACCAGTAATTGGTTTAAAAGATTAAACTGCAGATGAAGGCGGTCTTATGTAAACTGGGAACTTACTGTACCTACCTACCTTTTTTTTTAAGATGGGAAATTATTAAATTACTCCTCCTCTCAGTGGAGCGAGAGGAGTGCCAGACTTTCTCCTTTGTACCATCGGACAACCAGACGTACGGCGAGTATCCACCCTTACGTTGTTGAAACTTCAACGGTCCGGACTAAGCGTTTTGCTTCGTCGTTTATACTACGTACATCGAAGGACTGGAACAATTTGCCTGCTGCGGTCTTCCCGTCCAACTATAATTTATATATATATATTCCACAACTATCACACAACGCCGTCTAGTCCCAAGCTAAGCAGAGCTTGTGTTATGGGTACTAGACAACTGATAAACATACTTATATATTTCTAAATTACTCCCAGACACAGAACAAATGATCGTGCTCATCACACAAACATTTGTCCTGGGTGGGAATCGAACCCACGACCTCCGGCATAGCAGTCAGGGATTTAGGTGTCTTCAAGGCTAGAGTGAATAGGCTCTTAATAAACTAGTGCGCCTCACCATCAATGATTGCATCACTGCTTACCATCAGGTGGGATCGCAGTCAAGCACTGGTTTATATCAATGAGAAAAAAAGACTTTTACCGACTAAAACTCACCAGTGTTCTTTTAGTTGCCCTTTGCTTTCCAGGACCACGGTAACTCTTTCGAACAATCCTGTAGCCTGAGTTACTATCCAACCTCTTTGTTTTTTGAGGTGTGAAATTATCAAATCATTTTTCTCGCACTAGGGCGGAGTGAGGGCGGGTTAGACTTTTACTGACTAAAACTCGCCTGCGTCCTTAAGTTACTTTTTGCGTTCTAAGGCCACAGTCACTCTTTCAAACGCTCCCATAGACCTAAAAGTGATTTTAATATCATGCGGTTTTAATCACGCATGCGGGATTGTTCCGCAAGCGTAACCCCCGCAAATGTCCATTTCATACAAGTTTTTATTGTAATGTATGGAATACGCACGCGGGACGCGTTTTTTTGCATTTTGAAATTTTCTGTATGCGGAGCAAACCCGCATGCGTGATAAAATCCGCATGATATAAAAACACCATTAGGTATCGACCTGCTGGGCCCTTTCAGTTTTAATGTCTTACCTAGACTTACGTACCATTTATTCTGTCACCCTATTTCAAGTCTGCGACTAATTGTGGGATTAGTAATTAACAAAACAACTGTCGAAATATTTCGACACCATTATTAATGAGTGCTATATTCTTAAGACCTTCCCAAGACTAATAATTACATAGATATTACCTGAAATAATTTTGAGCTTCGAATAATAGGTTTCATTTCAAAAGCCAACGATGAAAGTTTTATATTTATTATGCAGGTACTTCTCAATAATAAATTCCTGACTAATCTTTTCAGCGTTCGAACAGAATTTTCCAATAACTAATCTTTCTACCTTTTAAATATTTTTATCCTATAAATTGCCTTCAAACATCCGACGTAGCAGACACGTAGCGCCCAATCAGGGTGATCTCGTTTCTTTCTTCATTAGAGCTGCATCAAAAAGCTTATTCCGCTTAAATTAAATTGGTCCAATAATCCCAGCTCAGCGATAGTTGCTTTGTTCAATGAAGCCAGTTTCAACGCGTCTCTAAAAAAAAGAAAATATGGTGCATGCAATCAAGCGTCCCCACTGCGATTAGCTCGCAAAAGCCGATGACACGTACTCACCATGTTATTATGCCTATGTGCAGTCGGTGTGCACCTTGTTATTTTAAATTGGACGCGCAATACGAGAGTAATCGAATAATCAGCGTATTTATATTGATTGTGTTTGTACTCTACCTTGTTATACATCTTCTTTCATTTGTTTTTTTCTACACGGATTATTAGCTAACAAGAAGGTTTCATGTCTCTCTTTCAAGGTTTCTTGTTATCGGCAATAACGTACAAATATAAAAAACTCATTTTGTATAGTTTCGATGTTGAGATGGATTCATGATAGCATAAGTTTAAACCTTAGTGGTTTTTGGTTGCTATTTAACTTAGACTATCCTGTATTCTTTTGTATTAATAATAAATAAATGAAAAAAAAATGTATTTATTCACATGTTTATTCTATTATTTTCATCCATAATCTGAAAGACGAGATAAAAATAGCGCATTTGAGTATGCCTTGAATAGTTTAGAGATGCAAAAATGCTTGTAATCTTAGGTACTCTCGGGAATTCAGCTTTCTGAGTTATTTTATTGCAACGAAATGTTTTTGTAGTGTTGCGCTTAAGTTTAGTCTTTTACTTCTAGAGCTGGAAATGCTCCCGATCCTGGATTTTCTGTAATTTGAATACATAAGAAATGCGAGAGTAATGTCTTAGTTGCCATATTTTATGCTTTTGTTCAAAAAGGATTTTTCTTAGTGATATTACCTACATCTATAAAGCATAATAGCAACCTTATAATGTTGTTAACTGCTGGGACTCAGACCTCCTGGTCTGAGTCCTCCTGATGTATCGACTCTATGAGAGGGAAGGGCCGTAATCCACCACGCGGACCCAGTGCAGGTTGGTGAATGTTATACATATTCAAGTTTTTGGTTTTAGGAGATGCCGGTTTTCTCAAGATGTTTTCCTTCACCGTTTTGAGAGAAATTGTGATGAAATAAATTACGTAAAGTAAAGCGCTTGACTGGATTTGAATACGCGACGTAACTTGTAAGTCATTCACACACTGCACGTTAAAAAAGTTAAGTTATAAAAGTGATCTTAAAGATGAAACATGTTGTTTTTATTAAAAAAAAAAAAACAGCATTTTCTTTGATTTACAGTCGCACAGTTGCACGCGACAAACTTTATAAAATGTGAACTGTGAAAAATTGCACTGGATGTAAAGTGACCACTCAAAATAACTTCGTAAAACAGAAAGTTGTAAAGTCCTGAAGTCCTTTGGGTAGTTATATAGTGCCCCCTTGTGAAATAGGTTCGATGCGATAGTTTCAAAAGTCACTGAGAAGAAGTTTTCTTACAACAGACAGACCCGGAGGTCAATTTGAATTTCACTACCAATTTCTATTGTGCGTTCGAAGTACGAACTTATATTTTTAAAAAGTGATAATAACAAGTTGAAAAGTTTTGCAGGACGTCGATTTCATCAGGCTTACAAACATAATGTGGGACAACTTGGCAACGCGGGCGTCCGCTTCAAATTTCGTAATACTTTAGGCAAACTTGTGAAGCAAAGTTAGCGAGTTGTCGGGGGAACAGGTGCTGCATCGAATACGTCCTGATATTCAGTGGATCATGCACATAGAAATGAGCAGACGTGCCTCCGATGACTTCGGCATTATGTTGCTAAAAGGTGTGCTGTGTTCCTTACCGCATTACCATTACGTTCGATAAAATTACAGGAGCTTGCGCAGATTTTTATATAGAAAGATGAATGTGACTGCAAAAAATGCAGTCCCAACCCAATTGTGGGTTAATCTAGCCTGTGGACATTAGCTGTCCTATTTTGTTTGTTTTATAAAAGTTGTATTTACAATAAAGAATAAAGAAGAAACCCTCCCATATATATATTTTTTTTTAGTTGGGAAAATCATCTAATGACAAATCTTGGGTGGAGCGGGAAATAGTGTCAGACTTTTACTGACTAAAAACCCACTCCTGTTCCTTCTTTGCCTTCGTCCCAGGGCCCCCGGGTTTCACTTTCACACTACCCGTGAGCCCCCCCACTACACACTATAAGAATTTTCTCAAATATTAATAATTTTGATAGTGTCGTGATGATTGGTTAAGGCACTCGTCTCTCATGCAAGAGGTTGCGGACCGGGCAAGTACCTATACAATCTTTCAATTTTGCTTTTCTAAGTTTATCTAAGAAATTACTGACACCCCGTGCCTTGGAATGCACGTAAAACTGTTGTTGATCCCGGTTGTCATTCGTAGATCTTTGAAAGTCGTTACAGGTAATCAGACGCCAGAAAGTCAGCCCCCCTAGCCAAGTTGCAAACGATAAACGTGAACGCTTAGTAATCTCCAATAGATTTTCAACTTTATACCTAAGAGCATAAAGTTGAAAATCTATTAAAGACTACTGAGCATTAGCGACCGGAACGAACGAAAACACTATGTAATCTTCAATAGATTTTCAACTTTATATCCAATAACATAAAGTTGAAAATCTATTAAAGACTACTGAGAGTTTACGTTTATCGTTTGTGACTTGGCTGGGGGGGCAGATCATCAGTCTATCAAAAGAATAGCCTAGTAACTATTAGGTAAAACGATACTCCTTTGATCCAGCTAGGTTGTAGAGGTCTGATATGCAGTCGCTCCATGTAAAACACAGGTATTCAGACGCATTTCGTTATACTGTAAGCTGCATAGTCAGCCTTATAATGTTCCCACTGTTGGGACTCAGGCCTCCTCTCTTGGAAAGGGAATGGGCCGTCATCCACCACTCGGGCCCAGTGCGGGAAATGCCGGTTTCCTCACGATGTTTTTCTTCACCGTTTTGAGAGCAGTGGTGATGAAATAAATTACACAGAGTAATGCGCCTGGCTGGGTTTGAACCCGCGACTTACAATTCGTAAGTCGGGGCCGTTACCACTCGGCCACCACTGCTCTACTCGACTCGTCGATGACTGGAAGCTGACCCCTAGCTAATTGAAAAAAGCTGGGGACGTGATTGATAATTTCAATAGTATTGTCTCATCTAGTGATTTGTATTTCCACGTTAGTCGTACGTTCATGGTATGCAGGGTGCCGCTTTGGGGGTGGCAGTGCAGTTCGAACGAGATAACGAACCCGTTCGAGAGCTACGTGCCTTTCCTGACTCCATCTGTCAAACTTCGGATTGATTATTTTGTCAAATATATCCGCGTGTGCCCCGTAACTTTGGATAACTTGAACTATCTACAGTTTGCGAACACCTATACTGATTTATTGGTCAAGAACTTAGAAGCGTACCCTACCTAAATTCATACATTTCAGGTTTGTATTAAAACTAGGAATTAATTACTTGTATATACATATACTAGGAATTAATAATAATAATAATAATATTCCACAACTATCACACAATGCCGTCTAGTCTCAAGCTAAGCAGAGCTTGTGTTATGAGTACTAGACAACTGATAAACATACTTTAAATATATTTCTAAATACATACATATTATAAATAAATTACACCCATACAGAGAACAAATGATCGTGCTCATCAGACAAACATTTGTCCTGGGTAGGAATCGAACCCACGACCTCCGGCATAGCAGTCAGGGCCACTAACCGCTAGACCAACAGGCCAGTCAAATCTTTCTGCCAGTCAAAAATTACTTTTGTATCGCAGTTTTTTTTCTGGTAAGGTAGGTTTTTGGGTGGCGGCTAATCATCTATTGACTTCTTTCGCTCTATGGTGGAGCAAGAGAGTGTGTCAAAATTTTACTGACGAAAACCTACTTACGATTTTAGAGTTCCGTACCTCTAAAGGAAAAAACGGAATCTTAATAGGATCACTTTGTTGTCCGTCTGTCTGTCTGTCAAGACCCTTTATCTCGGGAACGCGTTGAGGTATCGAGTTGAAATTAAAACCATATACATCATCGGTAATCAAAATTCATATAGTACTTCCCGCTGACCTAGAATCCTGAAATTTAGCATGAAGCAAGTTCTCATAGCACAAGTATAGGAAAAATCTGAAAACTTAATTTGTAGTTACGTGACAAAAAAAAATTTATTTTGCGACTGGGAAAAATCTTCGTAACTCAATTCGGGAATTGAACCCTCAGTGCGCGAGTCCGAGTCGCACTTGCTCGGTTTTTCAATTGTCCTTAGCGTTTTAGGACCATGAGTTTAATTTCCAGATATTTCCCATCGCTCTAGCAGGTATCGGTCATACTGGGCCCCTACGGTTTTACTGACATCTCTTTGAGGTAGGCCTGGAATACTACGCGATATCGACGACTGTGGTCAGTCCTTACCAGACGATCGCTCCGCGACTCCCGGTACCCAGCGCGTCTCCTTTCGCGGTGGCTGGGGCGCGAGGACATCCTCATGCGTCATGAGATAACTGTAAGAGTGAGGACACGTACATACATTCCCTCACTCTTGCAGCTGTCTCCTTCGCTATCCTATATCATAAGTGCGTTTATAAAAATATAAACTCACACACATATGACACCCAGACCCGGAACAACTATCAATAGTCCATACAATGATTAGTTCTGTGCGGGAATCTAACCAGCAACACGCAGCGCGACCATTTCTCTAACTGTAGCATCGAGTAAAACTACAAGTCATTAACGTGTACGTTAATGACTTACGTTTCAATAAAAACCTAGTATTTGATTTAATTTTCAAGTTTATTTTAAGTGGCAATATTTAACCTTTCGTATGCCGTAATTAGAGACACAATTAAAAAGCGATTGTGTCTCGCATGGATCCGCGTCTAAAACACACGAAAGGTTAAATTGACTTCAGTGCTAGACCAGAAGTCGTTTAAATATCGGTTTTAAAATTTTAAAGGGGGGAGACTATACGCCCTAGATTGGGGAATAGTCAGTCTAACCAGAGCACTGATAGCGTTCGGACGTAAATTCTAGTGGCGACTACGATAAGTTTACCCACTTAGCAGTCTACATTTTGTACTAATTATTATTAAGAAACAGTGTGATTATCTGAAGGAATAAACAGGTGTATTATTTTAAGGTGTGTATAATTCCTCGAATAAGTTATCTTACCGCTATCCTTTCAACCCAATTGGCTTGCTTGTACTTTATATTTCCTAGCCCCGTTGATACTCTGATAAAATACTACAAACGTAAAGATTGATACAGTAAGTTGTAATACAATAGAATAGTACCTTCTACATTTTGTCCTACAATTCAAAGATAAACTACAGCTTTGTCATTACACAACAGTCTCCTAATAAGGCCAAGTTTATACGTTTGAACTGACGAGGAAAAAAATAAAAGACAGCTTAATAGCATGACTGGGTTGGGCGAATACCGTAGCTTATTTATAAAGAACAAAGCTGATTAAATTGCTGTTGAGACCGACGAGATGCTTTTTATTGGAGCTCGGCTGCGGTCGGGAGCGGTCGAGATCTCCTATACATCGTGAATTTTCTCCCGCGAGGTTAATGCGGGCACAAATTCGGTTTAGTTAGGTGTTTTGACCGGGCATTGGGCAATATACATTTTTAATCAGGGTGTCGTGAGAGATTTTATTAAATAGAATAGAATAGAAAAACTTTTATTTAGAACAGACTCAGCATAATGGTTATAAACACAAAGTAAAAGAGAATAAAAGTACAGATTGTGCCGAGCGTACCCATACTGGAGAACAGGAATTTGCTGGGTGTCAGACACCCAGCGCTGGTTTTCAGTTGGCACCCCGCAGTAACGCAGTAAATGTTCTTCTGTAGGTTCAGTATCATGTACTGTTTTTAATGACTCGGAAAATAATAGATTACCGTATCTATTATTTTCCGAGTCATCAAAAACACCAAAACAACTATGGGGGCAACAATGTACCTCGTCAGAAGGCTTCAAGCCACCCAAAGGGCAATGGAAAGTGCTATGCTCGGAGTTTCCTTGCGTGATCGCATCAGAAATGATGATATCCGGAGGAGAACCGAGGTTACCGACATAGTCCGAAGAATCGCCAAACTTAAGTGGTAGTGGGCACATTGCTCGCAAAACAGATGGCCGTTGGGGCCGAAAGGTTCTGGTGTGGAAACCACGTACCGGGAGACGCAGCGTTGGAGGTCTCCAACAAGGTGTACCGATGACTTGATGAGGGTCGCGGGAATTCGATGGATGCGAGACGCACAGAACCGTTCATTGTGGCGACACTTATAGGAGACCTATGTCCAACAGTGGACGTCTTTCGGCTGTAATGATGATGATATAAACAACAGCAAAACTCAATCTAGATTTCAGAAAAAAACATCGTTTAATAAATTGGTAATAAATACATCAGAAGAATTTTTTATAATAAAATGAAAAATTCGCATGATAAATATTCATAAAATTTCATATGTCATGCCGTTGGTGGATGGGACATGGCAATCATTAATCATTCTTATTGTTATAGGTTTGTTGTTACAATATATTTTTTAAATTCATTTCTACGGCTCATGGGAGCATGTGCTTCAAGTATGACTGTATAACCGTGGTAAGTATATGTTAAATCTAGGTATAGTAAAACTAGCTGCTCCATCCACGCGATATTAGAAAATTATTCCAAGGAAACATATTCCTGGGATAAAAAGTATCCTATATGTTAGTCTAGGACATGGTCTACCCGTGTACCAAGTTTCATTGAAATCCGTTAAGTCGTTCGGGCGTGAAGATGTTACAAACATACATACACATTCAAAAAAATTCTCCTTTATAATATTAGTGTGATTATAAAAGAGTTGTAAGTTTGAATATTAGGGGGTACCTACTCTGAAACTACTGAAGCGATTCTGAAAATTGTTTCTCTAATTTTTAGCTGCACTTTCTCTGAGTACTATAGACTATATATTTTCTATTTTCAAGCAGGTAAAGCTGCGGGCAGAAGCTAGTTGGGATATATAGTTATGAGAGTCTAAAAATCACTTATTTTCTGGCCAATACCCAGTAACAGGGCTCGAGACTATGGCGCGTTTCACGTGCACCTCACTAAGATAATCATAAGTGTCTGGGCCTGCTAGGGTCAATGCAAGCAAGGGCTACGTGATTGTTCGAAAGAGTTACTGCGCTTCTGAAACGTAAAGAGCAACTGACGGTACGCAGATGGGTTTTAATCAGTAAAATTCTGATCCTCCTTTTCGTTATTTCATGATTTCCAATGAAAATAAAACGTTAGGTGTGAATTCTAATTTTTGACAGAACGATGTCTGTTGCATCAGCTAATACAAAATAGAAGTGTTAAAGCTTAGCGATGACACTAACGCAAAAATGTATGTATAATGTGCACAACGTAACAACTTTCTAGAAACTTATTACCCAGGTCATAAAACACAGGCACTCCGCCACACATTGCCAACATAATTTAAAAATAAAATTACGTATATAATATTTTAAGGTAAACACCTCGGCAACCCATTATTTTATAAAATGCAGATCCTGGCTACCACGTTGAAAGTACATGCAAACTAAGGTGGCTCATGGCTGCAAGTAAATTGGTACTTATCTCTCGACTCGACTAAAGGTTGATGAATGAGTATAAATCCCGTATATGTACCGAGGAAACTCCGGAAAATTTTGCCAGGCCTCTGGGGAATAATGGGTCATCGCATAAAATCAAAGGGGCTAGATTGCGAAGTAGGTCGTTATTTGTAACCGGTTGGTGGTGTACTGGGTGATAACGTTTAATTAAATCAATCCCTGTGTTCTAGCTGTATTCGTTCTAGATGAAGTTTTGTAAGGATTCTGTTTATATTGTTATTGAATCTCTTTCGAGTGTGTCTAGACGAAATTGTTATGTCGTGTTGTAGCTAGCCTTAGCTAGCTAATTAATTTTTCAATTTGTAGAACACGATTATACTTATATAGTCGTGTTCTACAAATTGAAAAACTAATTAGTTTACAATGAATAATATTTTTTTCTTAACAAGTTTTCTTTGCGCGATGTAGTACTGATTTCGTATCATAGCATAGCATAGCATAGTCAGCCTTTTAATGTTCCCACTGCTGGGACTCAGGCCTCCTTTCTAGGAAAGGGAATGGGCCGTAATCCACCACGCGGGCTCAGTGCGGGTTGGTGAATGTCACATGTCTTCGAATTTTTGGTTCTAGGACATGCCGGTTTCCTCACGATGTTTTCCTTCACCGTTTTGAGAGCAGTGGTGATGAAATAAATTACACAAAGTAATGCGCCTGGCTGGGTTTGAACCCGCGACCTACAACTCGTAAGTCGGGACCGTTACCACTCGGCCACCACTGCTCTCGGTCGGGACCGTTACCGTACCGTACGAGATTTCGTATCATATCATAAAAACTATTTTTTTTTAGGGTGCGTACTAGACTAGAGTTCAAACACGATGAGGTTATCTTGTTGCGCTGAGTATCTATTCCAACTCAATCTTCAGACCAGCTCCATGATATATTAATGCATTGTCATCCAAGTTACACAGTTATAAATAATTTCAGTTTAACTGTTTTAAAATCTATTTTGGTCAGATTTGCCTTAATCAAATGTACATAAAAATACTGCATGTTAAATAAAAGCTTGTAAAAATGAGACTATAACATTGTGTTTGCAAGTGGACGTCTTTCGGCTTGAATGGATAACCAAATCAATTAACTATTTTGTCTTGAACCTTCTCACAATTTCTGATCGAAAATATAAGCTTTTCTTTTCGAAGTGTTAAATAACTCTTCTCACCCTGAGTAGAGCGAGGGGGTCGGTTAGACTTTTCTGACTAAAATTCACCTATGTTCCTTTAGTTGCCTTTTGCGTTCCTAAGTCGTAACTTTTTCAAATAATGCCGTAATCCAATCTATCACTCATTGAGGACTTTGCACCTAAGAGTAGTTTTTAAGTCATATTGTACAGTCAGGGGTCAAAATTGCAGTACTCTACCAGAAGAAAGTTTAGAATGTACCATTATGACACGTTTCCATCCACCAATCAATCGAAAAGCCAGCTCCAATAAATTAAATCATACCTATCTGCATTACTGTTGTGTAGAACGAAATGTATGCAGCCAAGCGTAGCCGGTCGTACATCACGGGATTAATGCCCGCACCCGATCTCTAACTAACGGGGCTGCCATAAAGGCAAATATTATCCGCCTCGCTTGAAACACTAGGACAGCAGGAGCTCCTAGCAGCTTTCATTGGTTTAATGGTGAAATATCATGATGATGCAGACTGGAAAAGCTGTGATTTTGAGTTCATACTGGTGCTGGGTCACATACTGGCTGAAAATAATTGGTAAATAGATGGACTGCTTGGCTCGTCTACCTCCCTAGTAGTTGCTTACGCCATTGCGATTGTGCAATCAACTGCTTGATGCTTGGTTGATCAATCATCTTTTTTAATATTATTAAACTTATGTTAATAATTGGTGTATATTGCCCTCGAAAAAGAGATATTGTAAAAATCAATCTTCTTTAAAAATGAGTGTTCATGGAGTTTCTTGCCAGTTTTTCTCCAAAGGAAATGACCAATTGAAACCATGTACTATATTCTGTTTTTTGGGCCTAATTCAAATTAAGTAATAGTAGTAACAATTTGAATTAATTTTAATGTTTTTTTTTGTAATAGAAATTTTCCAGTCCAGATTCTAGCTAATAATAATACATTTATTTTATTATCAGGCTACTAAGGTCCATAGACAAAATTCATAATTAATAATCTTACAAAATAATAAACCAATACATATAAATGAAACTATTACAAACTATAAACTATTGCAGATTAAGTTACGGCGTCATGTTTCGCTGCGAGGTCGGTACCTATCCTTCCACGAAATCGTCGATACACGACACCCTTCGGCTAAAACTCTCCTCTGAGGAAGGTCTCCAAATGGTAAGTTGGCACCCGCACCATAAACGGCTTCAAATTTGTTTCTAAAAGGCGCCACAAGATAATAATGTCAAATCTGATTTGCAATTTCACATATTTTTTTAATTAAGCTGTTGATCCCCGCATTAACGCCGGCGTTAACGCGCCAGTGTCTTTCTATTGTGTCTCTAATTACGCACTCAAAAGGTTAAATTAAAACAGTTGCCATGCATGAGGTAGGTTGAAGAGTGACATTGTAAGGACCTTTTTATTTTGGGTTTCTTTCATTTTTTGTTTTTTAATATTCTACTATTTAAAAATAAAATTTGAGGCTACATGTAGTTTGAGCCATTTAATTTAACAAATTCTTTAGATAGATACCTTACCTGCCTTATACACGTACCTATACTACATTTTTATTTTCTATAAAATGTTTGAGTGCTTGATATAACATAAAATATAAATTCGTAAACCACCCTTTTTGGACAATGCCCCAGAGCCTTTATATTCACAGGTGCATATAGTATCTACATACTCATTTGAAACAAAACGCAATGAAATGGGAGACATCCCAGGAGGGCTGATATTGAAGGGGTGTCAGACGGTGCAAATGGAAGATGTCTGAATAACTATATTGTGTAAAAGATACCTTACTATTATGTTCACGCTTGATTTAAATCAATTAGGTACAGTAGACGGTAGGGTGCTTGAACAACCAGTCTTATGATTCACTAAAATACAAATCTTTTCTCTTTATAATACTAGGATAGCAGTATAGCTAGAGACAAAAATATTGTCCTCAGAGCAATTTATCTTTGACCCATCAGACCCCAGGTTCCAGGCACACCTCACAGACACACCAGATTCCAGGAACCTACGCCTCAAATCGAAGCTACGGTCTTCACAGTACTTATCTGGTTATTAACTTGTGGAAGTCCGGTAGGCAGTTGATCCATATAAAATGCTTGTGCTTGTATCTGGTTACTGAGAGCCAACTCTAACAAAGTTTGCGCGGGCTTGTAGACAACAAGCAATGGGTAGCTCGCAATGCCGGTTGTCCAGTGAGGACTGAGCTCAAGTCATCGACGCGTCAAGCGCGTAGTGTTCCACGTGCACCTCGAAGCGATGTCTGCAAAACCGTAGAGGCCCAGCAGGGCTGATGCCCGCTAGAGACACTAGATTTTTCGAATGAATTACCTCGGTCCTGGAACGCAAAGATTAATTAAAGTACCTACACAGGTTTGAAAAAGAATCGCTCCCGCACGGGGCAGCACGCGCACTTTTCTGCAACAGTGCGTGAAACAGTCTATTGCGTGCCTAAACCGGTGGGATAAGAGCGGGTTTTCGAGTAAGTGTAATGAAAAAGTTTTTTGATGGTTTCCTACCCCCCTCTGTGTTATAATTATTCAAGGTAGTTTTGTTTAGCCACAACGATACCTCTTCTTAAACTGTTTCTAAATTGTTTATACTCTGGTCGGATTTCTACACCCAGGTCCATACTTGTTGTAACTTGTAGGTATCTACTCTGCAATGCAAAGCAGCTTAGTTCCAAGATTACACTTCTGAGAAACGAAGAAGTTGGCTACTCTAAGTTTCATAGCATTTTACGAGTAAACTATTTGCTACGTAATCTTAGCATACTAAATGATATACTTGAACTGCAATTTGTAAGTAATGATTAAATCTGCAAGACTATAGTTTGATGAGATAGAAATTGTACATAATTATCCTAGTAAGGCTCAGCGACCTAAAATAATGACATGATATTTAAACGAAATTTTTGAAATAAATGTTATCTAAAAAAATATTTAATATCAACATATTATTTTTAAATATTTTTAACATGGAATAGTTAACTTTAGGTGTAGGAAATATAACTTATAAGAATTTAACCAAAAGCAATAAAGAAGAAAGAAAGACAAAAGTTCTTGGCCGCAACTACTTGCGACTATTTTTAGTACATTGGGTCGTAATATATATCGACTTAAATTTAGGTTGGGCCTTACGAGTTTATCTGCGAAATGATGCAACTCATAGATTGAAGTGCCTAAAGGCGCAAAAGTGTGCATAATATCGGTATCCCATTCTGGTTTAGCCGAAATTGAGGGCTTGTTCACAGTGCGAGCAGCACCTGTGCACAAAATGAACGACAATGGGTACGTGTTTGCGAGTTCGCGTACAAATTACGTGCATTTTATTGAACCTACAGTGGTGTAGGTAGTGAGGGGGAGTATGGATACGGCAATTCTTGTAAATTAATCGATTTAGTCTACAAGGTAGTAAGATTCTAGTATTCGCTATTAGTATAAATTTAAACTTGTATGTGTTTAATTTTGTTTCTTTGGTATATACTTAAGGCAAAAGGTGAAAAGGTCAAAGAATAAATAAATGGTTTGTGTGAAAGACAGTACGGCTAAAAAATAATCACCACCGCTATTTGAAATAATTGTATATAGAGATTTGTTATAGAAAATGACAGAAATGAACTAGCTTATGTCATAGGCTTTGGCCGTGGGGAGATATTATTGCCACTGGGCAAGTGGTACAGTAGAATGTTACTGGCGAAAGAATTTTCAATAATGGTCTAGTAGTTTTTGAGTTTATTCATTACAAACAAAAATACAAATGTTTCCTCTTTATAATTTTATTAACTCACTTGGCAAATTTTGTTCTGCTATATAAATTATTAAAGTAAAAAATGGGTTGGGTATAAGAGGGGAAAAAATAGCTTAAGACCTTTTCTCAGACCTTCCGAATATACTCGTACACAAAAATTTCATAAAAAATTTCACGGTCAAGCCGTTTTGGAGATATTCGATAGCAAATACGTGACACGAGATTTTTATATATTAGAAGATTAAGTACTAGATTCTGCCAGCAGCTTCACCTGCATCAGAGTAGAAAATCTATGCCATATGGGCACTCAGTGATAAAGACGTAGCATTCTACTGGTCAAAGAATTTTCGAAAAAAAACCAGTAAAGTTTATTCGTTAAAAATAAAAATACTTACAAATCTTTCTACTTTACATATAATCATCATCGTCATTTCAGCTGAAAGACGTCCACTGCTGGACATAGGCCTCCCCCAAGTGTCGCCACAATGAACGGTCCTGTGCGTCTCGGATCCATCGGACTCCGCAACCGTTACCAAGTCATCGGTCCACCTTGTAGGAGGCCTTCCAAAGCTACGTCTTCCGGTACGTGGTCGCCATTCCAGAACCTTTCGGCCCCAACGGCCATGCGTTCTGCGTTCTGTTACATATAATATAATTATGTAACTAAAACTTAGTAAAGATTGTGTTACTTTATTGAAATAACACAATCTTTACAAATTTTTTACAACACATTGCATTTTAAGAAAGTTTTTTTTTTTAATCAATATAAATTTCTTTGGCAGTAAGCGCGTGTAAATTAAGTACTAACCTCATAAATACTGTGTTATGTTTAGTTAAAAACAACATCGTGTATCGAGGATCCAAATAGTGCAATGTGCAACGATCTAAACAATGTGTTCATTGATCGGAAATACGATCTAAAATATCGTGTTCATTGTAGCCATTCAACTAAATGGTAGTTCGGTAGTTAGCCGATTTTATTTTTGTTTAGGTTAGAAATCGAATCATGCCATACAACATATGCATGATCCCATAATGTCTCTATTGCTTTGGCAATGTAATTAAACTGCATTTTTGGCGCGGAAGAGTACCTATTGGCTATACATTTGGCTATACATTTTTGGAGTGTAAGTTGAAGGCCGTGGAACAGACTTTCATCCAACAATGATTAAGCATTATATAATACAATTAATTCAAATAGTTGAAATTACCTATAAGTACAAAAATTGATTATAAAATAAAAAAAAAATGATTATGTATTTTTATAGGTAGGTACATAATTTTATATCTGTGTCTATTTATATTGTAATGTATGATTAATTTGTTTGCAGTACACCGCAGACTACCCCATTAAAATTTTATATTCTTATGATCCATCAAAACGCTGTCTGTCGTTGTCAGTGATGTACCCGTAGATTTAAGTTTATATTAGTTAGTTTATTAGTTTTTTTTTTAAGGCTAGAGAGAAAAGGCTCTTATAAACTAGTGCGCCTCACCATCAACGATTGCATCACTACTTACCATCAGGTGGGATCACAATGGTGGTGGGACAATAAAGTTTACTCTATTCTTGTTCTTGCAATACATTAAGAATGTTGTGAAATAGAGGCGCCATTTTTTCGCAACGTACATTCCTAGTCAAATTGCTAAGTAAGTTTGCAAGATCATATTATGATCGATAGTTTAAAGGAGCCTGCCTAATACACTGTATCATAGCTTGACTGTGCTATGAAAGTATCAAACTCAGAAAGAAACAACACGGACTACTATGCTCACTAGAATGTATAAACACCGTATCATACCTGTGCACCTCGGTTGTCAAACGCGGTTATAACCCGTGTGCGCACCGTTTTGCCATCCACGCATAGTCTCATAATTTTCAATATAAATGATTTTTTTTTTGCTTGACACGTTCCTAATACGGTCATGGTATGATACGGTGTAGCAAGGCATCTCCTTAAATCAGTGTACTTTATGATGGATGTCTTTATATAGGTATGCCTATGTAACACAGACGTCTTGAATTATATCGTTTCTCACGCTCCACTCGTTTTATCCCCGGTTCTGCTCGAATCCACCTAATGTTGAGTAGGTACTAAAGTAGACCTCACTTTGTTTATGCCACTTATCCTAGTCCAATCTTTTATTTCTGTAGCACTCTTATCTCTAAATCACTGACTCGTTAGGATGTTCACGCTAATCATTTGCAGTTGAAAAGGGTTCGTTGATAGAGGTTGTAATCACGTGGCATTCATCGTTTGTACAATCCATATCACACTTCACACTATATTTTAATATGATAAAGGCGAAAGTTAGTATGTGTATGTTTGTTACTTTTTCACGTTAAAATGACGGAACGGATTTGGACATAATTTGAAAAAATGTTTTCTAAGGATAATTTCCTACTGTCACGCAAGCAAAACCACTGGCAGAAGCTACTAAGTTATAGATGTGAATGTCTGTTTTGACGTTTATTAATAAATCACGCTAATTAAGCTATTGCATAGCTTCTATCGAGGGCCTTGAGCGCGGGGACCGAATCCAGAAATTCCGTAACGAAAAAAACCTCACGCTCCCCACTCCGACGGGCACGGAGGTGTGGCTTGAAGGCCGATAGAGACCGAACACCTATTTTAGAAAAGTCGTTAACGACCTGTGTGGCGCATTGGTACAGCGTTCTACCTATGTTATCATCGTGCCTCGAGTTCAAATCTCGGTCAACCAAAATAGTCTTTTTGTATTATAATAGATTATAGTAATGTTCTATCTATGATAACAACTGAACATACTTGTAGCAATTTATGAAGTAAACAAGAAAGAACAAAAATTGTTTTCTTATCGGTCACCACGCTCAAAAAGTGTAACTTGAATTAATATCAAAGAAAAAGAAATACTGCATAAATAAAATAAATAAATAATTATAATTGCATAAGTTGATACAAAATGCTATGCAATAGCTTTACCGCGGCAGTCCCCGAGTGCCACACTTATTTTTTTTGACTGTGGGATTGTTTGAAGGAATAAACGTCGCCGCACACGGGCCACCGGCCACAAACAAAAGACGCCGCCACCGGCATATTTCCTATAGTTTTCATAAATTTTATACATATTCACTGCACACGGTTGACGCCGCTGCCGGGGGCCGCCACACGCTATAAATCGCCGCTGCTCACTGCCGATACAAAACGCCGTCACACGCCACTCGCGCATTAAAACCTTCTTCGTCAGAGTCCATTATGATACTGCGCGTATGGGTTAAGAAAAGTAGCAGCTACCGGCCACAAGTGGCTGTCGCGCGCTTCAGCTTACTTTGTGGCCGCTTCTAGCTTCTCGTGGCGGCGTTTGTGGCTGTGGCAATGTGGCCCATGTGCGGTGACACTCAGCGCGCCCTGCAATGCAAAGGGCAATTGAGGGGACACAGGTGGATTTTAGTCAGGAAAAGTCTGACACTACCTCTCGCTCCCACCGTAGGCGCAGGCTTGCGGATGCCGAGTAATGAGTAGCCCGCCGTCCGACCGTCCGGTAACCGTCCGGACCGAGCCCAAGTCGTCGACGGCGCGTATTGTTCCACGCGCGCCTCAGGGAGATGTCAGCAAATCCTAGGGGCCCAGCATGGTCGAAGCTTACTGGGGCCACGGGTAGTGTGAAAGCGAAACCCGGGGCCCTGGGACCAAGGCAAAGAAGGATCAGGAGTGGGTTTTTAGTCAGTAAAAGTCTGACATTATCTCCCGCTCCTCCCAATAGCGGGATTTGCCATTAGATGATTTTTCCACCTTAAAAAAAAACACCACCTCTCGCTCCACTTTGAGCGGGAGCCGTTATATGATGCTTTCCCACCAAAGAAGGTAGACTAATGAAAGAGCTCTGTTTTGGTGTTTATTCTTGTTCTTTTTCTGTGGTTTAATTGTTATTAGCTGTTAAAAGGGTCCTTTTTCACTCGCCTATCGTCAACATCCAGTATGGTTTAAAAGCTTGTTACTTCATCTAACGCGATGTTTGACGAAAAGGCAACGCGAAAAAAGAGAGATAACGCCTGAGAAAACTCTGTTAGCATTCGGTAATAATATTATATTTTACAAAACTTGTTCTAGGAAATCGCGTTTTTTTTTACCCTTAAAAGTTTAAAAAAAAAATATCGTCATTCAGAATCTTGATTAAATTGTTATACTTTTTTGCCCTTTTTTCAATTTTTGAATAAATTATGAAGTGTCAAAGTTCATGCAATATAGCAGATTTTCGGATGTCTTTACTGGATTAGTTTTACGTGACAAATTTATAAATTGATTTCAATAGAAGACTAGATAATCCACAAGATACAGAGTTTCGAAAATATCTAATGAAAAATGAATAATAACGTCATAATCGCGTAAAAGCGGTTGTATGAAAAACAGTAAAAATGTATGTCGAGTTGCATCCCCGGCGTATTAAATAGTGCATTGCATGTAGTGCTCTTCTTTAAATGATGGGGCACTTAGACTTAAGATTGATTTGTTTCCTTTACATGTATGTAATAGTGTACTAATTGTTGGAGAGCCAAATAAAATAAATAAATAGAGCATTTTTTTATTCCAATAGCTGATTCATACCTCCGCACGTTCCCGAGATAAAGGTTCTTGACAGACAGACAGACAGATGGACAACAAAGAGAACCTATATGGGCTCCGTTTTTTCCTTTTTAGCTACGGGACCCTAAAAAAGCTATGTATACGTTTTTTATCGAATGTGTAATGTCTGTTTTTATTATTTTTCTTATAAATAAAGTTTATTACAACAAGTGAGTCGTAATGTAGAATAACGACTCATTTGCTTTTTCACAACATATTCCCCATACAGTAAATTGTTCATTCCAATATCCAGCATAGTAACAAAGTTATTATTTGCAGCGGGCACTTCGCATGCACCAAGTCGTTAATTATTCACTACGCCGACACCTGACGCTTTCTGTTCAGTAAAAAGCCAATAGTTAGGGAGCGAGGGTGCTAATTTATGAATTTATGGGCTCACTATGTTTATAGGTAAATGAAAATGAGAATACGAAAATTCTGATCTATAAAAGAGCTTATTTATTGAATTTTAATTAGTATTGGAGGTTTTAGCTCATCCAGAGCGATTGTGGTGCTCCTGATCAGACGATGGCCTATTTAGTAGTGCCCAACGTGTCCCTAAATCTGCACTTTGGAGGACCTTAAAAATGCCACTGACGCCGCAAGCTTAAAGCGTATTCAGGGTGAGTTGTTCACCATGTACCGGTGATGCATTGTTTCACGTCTTAAAATAATGCCTGATCCCATGGGGTTAAAGAGAAACTATATACAATTTAATTAGCTCCTGCTAATTTCACCTGTTTTTTTTATGTGTGGAAATTGTCCAATGACTTCTCCCGCTCTGGGCGGAGCGGGAGGGCGTTTCAGACCTTTACTGACTAAAGCCACACCTGTATTCTTCAGTTGCCCTTTGCGTTCTAGGACTACGGGTTTCATTTTCAGAAATTCTCCGCAGTCCTAGCTAGGCAGGACAGGGCATCGGCCCTGCTGGGCCCCTACGGGTTGCTGACAACTCATTGAGGAGCGAGTGGATCACTACGCGCTGTTGACGACTGGGCTCGGTCCGGTCAATTACCGGACGGCCGGACAATTACCGGAAGGCCGGATGGCAAGCTACCCATTGCTCGACGTCCGTAAGCCCGCGTCTACGGTCTAGTCGGGGTCAGAATCTTGGCGGCTGGGGCGTGAGGACATTCGTTCCCTCAGACGTGTGGCCTCTTCTTTCGCTAGCAGTAATGCATCGCAGAAGGAGGCCACCGCCTGCCATTCCTCCTCGCTTCGGACCATAGCCCGAACCAAGGCCCGATGCGAGAGGTCACTGCCGTCGATTGGCTCCACGAGAACACGACGGTGCTACACCTAAGCGGGGCACACCTCCACCGTATGCTCCATCGTGTCCTCCGGGCGGTCCACTCAATGGTGACACCCGGGCGTTTCTTCCGCCCGAATCCGATGCAGGAACCTCCCGAACTTGCCATGCGGATGGTGAGGACGCCATGTTGCCGTTCCAGCCACTCCTCAAAGAGGGGACTTAACGGTTTCACCCGTAGGAAAGAAGAAACATTACAATCGTAGTCTAAACATGGTGCAAAAATCATCTAAATCCCTTTAGCCGTTTGAGCATGGACTAACAATCATACTCACGCATCCACGTATATACACATACGTACATACAAACTTTGCCTTTATAATAGTATGTGAATCATTATCATCATCATTTTAGCCGAAAGACGTCCACTGCAGGACATAGTTTGTTAGGTCTTACACAAGTGTCCCCACAGCGACCGGTCCTGTGCGTTTCGCATCCATCGAATTTCCGACTTTTGTCAATCAGTTTGGAAGTATGTGGTCGCCACTTCACAATCTTTCGGCCTCACCGACCATCTCTTCTGCAAACAATGTGCCCTGCCCACTGCTACTTAAGTTTGTGCTTACAGCTCTCAAACTAAAATAAGTTTTGTTTATATCGTCTTTACGACCTCGCGTTCCAAATTAATCACTAGCGCGTTCATCAAAAAGCCAATTAAAACAGCCAGAGAAGTAAAAGAAGTTTTAAGAGCCATTGTCTTAATCTGTTTCTTAAAAGATCTTATTTTATTTTAAGAAGATTGAAGCGAAGCAATAAAATGTTTGAAAATGCGAAACTGAATTGTGAACCTGTTACTAAATTTATAATAATTTTTCAGGGATTTGATGCCATATTTTAAGATGTTTAGTTTGGAGTAAGTAATATTATAAGTTTTTAATATCGTTTTATTATTTATAAGTATATTAATGTTGTATATTTACATTGTAAATATCAAATAAAATAATATTTTAAAAAATATTTTAGGAAGGTGAACTTTACTCCACTAAAACATGAAATACTTTACTATTGTGTTTACTATAAGTCCTGACACCATCATCTCAATTATGAGTTGCTTTTTCATTACTCAAGGCATTCAAAACCTTAGTTATAAAAAAAAATCAGACGCTTAGTAGCATGTTCTTTATTTAATTTTTAGGGTTCCGTAGCCAAATGGCAAAAAACGGAACCCTTATAGATTCGTCATGTCTGTCTGTCTGTCTGTCTGTCTGTCTGTCTGTCCGTCTGTCCGTCCGTATGTCACAGCCACTTTTTTCCGAAACTATAAGAGCTATACTGTTGAAACTTTGTAAGTAGATGTATTCTGTGAACCGCATTAAGATTTTCATACAAAAATAGAAAAAAAGCAATAAATTTTGGGGGTCCCCATACTTAGAACTGAAACTCAAAATTTTTTTTTTCATCAAACCCATGCGTGTGGGGTATCTATAGATAGGTCTTCAAAAATGATACTGAGGTTTCTAATATCATTTTTTTCTAAACTGAATAGTTTGCGCGAGAGACACTTCCAAAGTGGTAAAATGTGTGTCCCCCCCCCTCTAACTTCTAAAATAAGAGAATGATAAAACTAAAAAAAATATATGATGTACATTACTATAAAAACTGCCAACGAAAATTGGTTTGAACGAGATCTGGTCAGTAGTTTTTTTTTAGTACGTCATAAATCGTAAACCGCATTTTACCTTTAATTCAATCAACTCAAATATAAAAAAAAAACATTTAATTTCATAAACATAAACCTTATAATTATGTACATACACCGTGAACCATTATTATGTTACTTGCTGCTACGGAACCCTCCATGGGCGAGTCCGACTCGCACTTGGCCGGTTTTTTTTATAAAGAATTTGAATGTAGAATAAGCAAACACTATTTAAACTAAGCATATGGTTACTCGTATGGTTACCGAGTTTTATAAATGAGGCTGTTACATTCTAACGTAGACTTAGTAATAATAGTTTTTACAATTGCTTATGAATGTAAAGAACATAGCTTAGAGAAATAAGAAAGGAAGTACGCAGAGCGAACGGAAAAAGGCTAGGATTGATCGTAGATTGCTTCTGCTATGCAAGCGGTATTAAATATTAGATCTAGTGACGTGTGTGTGATTGTGTGTAGTGATTTTATGTACTCTTGTTAGGCGTCAAAACCTTATTAATAATCGGTTGTGTTAGGGTGAACACTTAATCATTCAAGAGTTTTTCCCGTAGGTAAACCTAGGCCCTTTGGTATACTGTTTCCTGTTTATATGGCAGACGACGGTCTCTAAGACACTTTTAATGAAACGTGTAACCGCTATGCAAGTGTACCCAAAAACAACCCTCTGTTGGTGGGCAACTTTTTTTTTTAAATTATATTATTAGTGTTTACGCACTCAAATTAGTAACCAAGATAATTAAATGCTTTATTGTAGTTTCAGACAGTTTCAAAATAATTGAATACTTCTTCTAAAAAGCATAGCAGTTTATAGGCAGCCGTTAGTAGATTTTTTTTTAAATTGATATAAACTAGTGCTTTACTGCGAACCTATCGTTGATGGTGAAGCGCACTAGTTTATTAAGAGCCTATTCAGTCTAGCCTTGAAATTAAACATCAAAATTATAAGCTCTCTTATTCCTCAAGTAAAAGCCATATAAACAAGCACAACAGAAATTACTGTCGTATCATCAATTACTACAGGTTGGAGGCTGTGACTGGCCACTTTCATAATTGCCTGAGAAGTAACGACGCGGTGACTTCGCCAAATGATGCGTTACTCCGATGGGGCTAAAGTAGGGGAAAATTGCTGTAAGTTATGCAATCTTTCTACGCACCATTAGCTCCAGGCCTCGAGGCAGGGAATTTAGTACTCAACACTTATACTGCATCGTCTGCAACGGATTTTTTTTTGTACTTTATGTTTGACCCTTAGATGTGAGCGTTCTTGAGGTAATTGAATTTGTAAAATTTAAAATTGTGTTGTTTATTAAGCTTTTTAATATATAACTCGTGTACTCTTTGTGTAACAAAAAAAAAAAAAGATTAATCTTACTCTTTGAGTTCTATGACGTTGAATGATTTTATTTGTTTTTATATTACGATATATATATATTTAAATATAAGTTTCTACATACTTGATCCTTCACTGTGCGTTTGAGTGTGCTAAATAAAGGTGTTTTCGTTCATTCTATTTGGTGTGTTTTTTTTTTATTTTTTTTAAGGTGGGAAATCATCCAATGACATATCCCGCCCTTGGGCGGGGCGGAAAGCGTGTCAGACTTTTATTGACTAAAACCCACATTTTATTGACATTTCCTTGAGGTGCGCGTGGAACACTGTTACCGGACGGTCGGACGGCGAGCATCGGGATCCCGGTGGCTGGGGCGTGAGGGCCGCTCCCTCGCGCGTGCACGGGTGGCCTCCTCCTTTGCTAGCATTACTGCTTCGCAGAAGGAGGCGACTGCCTGCCACTCCTCCTCACTCCGGACTATGGCCTGTACAAAGGCCTGGCGCGAGAGATTGCTGCCACTGAGTGCCCCTACGAGGACACGGCGATGCTCTGCCCAGGCGGGGCACACCTCTACCGTATGCTCCACCGTGCCATCCGGGCGGTCCACACAATAGTGACACTCGGGCGTTTCTTCCGCACAAATCCGGTACAGGAATCTCCCGATTTGGTGTGGTTTAATTATTTTCTTTTACTAAGAAATACAAAAGGATTGTACCTTTAGGTCTTTAAGAAGTAGTCACACTAATATTATAATGGCGAAAACTGTTTGTGTAAGTCTCTTCTTAACGCCCTTTCTAATGCTTTCTTTTTAATCAACCTTAAAAAAACACACAGAATAATATGCTATAATTTGTAATGGCGGGAAGTACTAATTCTTCTCGGGCGAAGCTGTTATTAGAAGCCAGTCTTTTATAAATCCATCTCAATAAGGTACCGTTAGAAAGGATCACCAATTGATGCAGATTTAACCAATAATAGTTACAGCGCCTCATCTTATTATCTCCCAGTACAAAGTAAACAAAAATGCATTAATCATCAGGTGTCCTACTTTCAGCACTAGTGCGAAAGGTTACGTTCCATTAATGAGTGACTAGTAGTAAAACGGAACGAGGTTCAGCGAGGGAACGAAACGACGTCGTAAACTGACATAACTGACGTACAAGTACTATTTCTTTGACTTTTACTTGTAGTTGTAGTGGCCTTGTCAAGACACATTTTATGTACGCATGTTTCTCGAGACTAGTGGCATGAATTCTAGTTTTCACGGTCGTAGAATTATTTTAAGGTTCCGTACCAAAGGGTGAAAACGGGACCCTATTATTAAGATTTCACTGTCCATCTGTCTATCACCAGGCCGTGAGTTAGATAGTTGAAATTTTCACAGATAATGTATTTCTACTGACGCTATAACAGCAAATACTAAAAACAGAATATAATAGATATTTAAGTGGAGCCCCTCTTACAATACAACAAACGTGATATTTTCGCCGTTTTCGCTTTTTTGCTTGATTTTAATAATAGTTGTATTAAAGTGTCTAAATGTTTCATAGATGTCGTGGTCAGATCTTAGAATTGATCACTTCATGATATGGCCAACTTAAACAGGCCAGATCGTTTAAACGTTAACATTTGATGATAATGTCAATCCTCGTTTGGCCATATTGATGTAGGATTTCTATGATAATAAAAGGTCTAAAGAAAGTTGGCCAAACGTGGATTGTAATATGATCAAACTTTAACATTTAAAACGATCTGGCCAGTTTTTAATTTGGTCATATCATGAAGTGACATAAATAATGGTACGGAACCCTTCGTGCGCGAGTCCGATTCGCACTTGCCCAGTTTTGTTTTCTTTCGCAGATGATAGTAGTATTTGGTTCATCTGTTTTATTGAACTTGGTCGAATTGGTATTTGGTAGCGTAGTTTTATTTACGTTTGGGGTCGTATTCTTTTAAGTTAATTTGTCAGACTGCTTTTCTCGTCGCATGTCAAAAACATCATATTTAGGTAAGCTAGAATTTTCAATAGCGAGGTACAAAGTAATTGGATTTAGGTGCAATCGTCTGAGGCTTTTGGTTTCATATTTTTCATAAATATAATATTATCAAGACTACATATTTTATGCATTTTCACGTTTGATTTCTTTGAAAGTAACTGAATTTCCAGATTTTTTTTAGAAAATAATTGTATTGGTTTGTTTTAAATAAAATATTAAAATGCTTTTTTGAGTGGCACTTATTACATATTCTTTTAGTATAGTTAGGTAGGTATTTGGAATTTTAAATGCACAGGTCATAAGGGTGTTTTGTAACTTAGCTAACACCATCGAAACCAGCATCATCGTTCCATCATCAAACCATCAGATGTTGCGCCATCAGTACATGGTGAACATCTCAACCATACGCACAAAATGTATTGGAAACACATTCATTGTGCGTAGGTACCATATTTGAGAGTACTTTAAGTTCTCTTGACTTATGATCTATGACTATGCATCGCATTACACATTTTTTTTAATGCTATAAACTAGTGCTTGACTGCGATCCCACCTTAAGTAAGCAGTGATGCAATCGTTGATGGTGAGACGTACCAGTTTATTAAGAACCTATTCACTCTAGCCTTGAAGACACCTAAATTATAATCGAACGGGAAACCGCAGCAGGCAAATCGTTCCAGTCCTTCGATGTACGCGGTATAAACGACGAGAATTCCGCCAAGTCCGTTCGATCGTCAGACCACTCATCATACGCGTTGCACCACCGATTCATGGTGGAAATCCCACTCATGCAAATACGATACAAAAAGTTTTGGGAAAACATTTGTTGTGCGTACGGCAAGGAGGTTGAATTCCTTGCCGGAGTCTGTGTTTCCTGATAGCTACAACTTTACTCACAACTTGGGGGTCTTTAAGTCAAAAGTAAATAGGTTATTTCTACGCAAGCGGATGGAGCATCGTATGCCACATCAAACGCGAGCAGCCAACAGCAACAGCAGTCTATCAATAACAAATAAGAAACATCATATCAGAGAATAGTGATCTATGCTAGCAAAAATAAGTAAATTTCGATTTGAATTATATTTCTATTTATTCTAATGAAACCAATACAACTTAACAACATCACAATGTCCTCGATTTCTTCACGTTTGATATCAAAGGCACTAAGCGTTTCTGTCGTTAAATTAATAGGCAGAGAGCTGGAGGGGCGTTTATACAAAAATCTTTTAAATAAAGCCAGTACGTGACCTCTCGCAGCTTCGGCCCTGCCAAATGGTGCAACAACAGATTTTTGTAATGTTCTGTGCTGGTAAGCTAGGTTTGGACCAAAGCCAATTCGGCCATCGATTTACAAGTTCACTTTATGTTTCCCTGATACTTTCCGTACTAGACGAAATAGGGGAGACTTCCGTTTGTTTGTTGTGTTGCCTTCTTGTAATGTGGATGTTGATTTTGTTTTAATTTATGCTGATGGTTGGCAGAAGGTTGTCTGGGGGAGTCTGGCCTTTTAAAGGACTGGTTGGTTTTTTTTCTGGTTTCTATTGTTAAACTGGTTTAAAATATTTTTACTCATTATTGTTAGACTAGCTGCTGTTTCGCCCGTGTCATAGTAGAAAATTATCGCAAAGCAACATACTCCTGAGATAAAAAGTGCTTTTAATTCTATATGCTATTTCAGGATGCGTCTACCCGTGCACCAAGTTTCATCGAAATCCATTCTGTTGTTCAAATGTGAGGAAGTACACATACACACACTCACAAACTATCACCTTTATAATATTAGTGTGATCATACCTGTTCTGTCACCACCGTAGGCACGGGTTTGCGGACGGCGAGCAATGGGTAGCTCGCCGTCCGACCGTCCGGTAACGGTCCGGACGGAGCCCAAGTCGTCAACGGCGCTAAGTGTTCCACGCGCGCCTCTATGAGATGTCAGCAACCGTAGGGGCCCAGCAGGGTCGAAGTCTACTGGGGCCATGGGTGATGCGAAAGAGATCCCTGGGGCCCCAAAACAATGGCAAAGAAGGAACAGGAGTGGGTTTTTAGTCAATAAAAAGTCTGACACGCCCTCCCGATTCCTTTATTCTGACGTCATCTCAACGCTCAGTCACGTGGTCAGAACAAAGGAATAGGAGGCGTGGCCGACTCGAGGCGATCAACGAAAAGAGAATCGAAACGAAACGGTTGTAACTTGGCTAGGGGGCAGGGTAGTCAGCTAGGAAACACCAGCCTCATCTAGTTTAAACTGACGAAAAATTGATGTGTAAAAGTGTTTTTTAAAACCTATTTGCAAAATAAATATCATTTATCATTTAGAACCTAATTTAATGAATGCGACGTTTGTAATCCTTTCTAGGAAAATCTCGAATACATAGGAACACAAAATCGTACTCACATACAAACAATATACCTTACATTTTAAAACACACTCCTTACTTGTAAATATAAGGTACCTACTACAAACTATAATAAGGACTCAGACATGCCAGAGCTTTGACATCGCCCTTATTTTACATACTAATGTTTCACGTTACCGAGTTTTACAAACACAAGTGTGTTCTAAGGCGAGCAATTACTCTGAGTGGTTTTGCATGTATCTTACTTAGGTAAGTATTTACGTACTTGTGCGATAATATACGGTAATTATACAGTATGGGAGGAAAATAAAAACATTTGAATATCTTGAACTTGAGTTGGCAAAAGGAAACGTAAAATATTAAATTACTGTTTTCTTTTTTTATTGTGGAAGTTTGGAAGATAAAGATATTATTTTGGGCGTGCTCAAGTGAGTTGGAGTTTTGATTTTGAGTACTAAATTAAGTTTTAATGAGATTTAGGTGGTATTATAATTTATTTTTTTCGGAATTAGAAAATGCTTCTAACTTAAAAGTTAATAAAAATATGAAATTTAATCTGAGGTACTTAGCTATCGGGTTTAATGTTCTGGCTTTTTCAGGTTATCATCGTCATCATAATTTCAGCCGGACATAGATGACTGCTGGACATAGGCCTCTCCCAACCGCCTGGAGGACACGGTGGAGCATACAGTAGACGTGTGGCCCTGCTTGGGCCGAGCACCACCGTGTCCTTGTGGGGGCGATCGGCGGCAACGACCTCTCGCGCCGGGCCCTTGTACAGGCTATGGTCCGGAGCGAGAAGAAATAGCACGCGGTCGCCTCCTTCTGCGAAGCAGTAATGCTAGCAAAGGAGGCGGCCGCACACGCGAGGGAACGGCCCTCACGCCCGCCCACGAGCTGCCGGAATCCCGATCCCGATTTCCAACCACCGTAGGCGCAGGCTTGCAGACGTCGAGCAATGAGTAGCACGCCGTCCGGTCGTCCGGTAACGATCCGGACCAAGCCCAAGTCGTCGACTGCGCGTAGTGTTCCACGCGCGCCTCAAGGAGATGTCAGCAAATTTTAGAGGCCCAGCAGGATCGTAGCCTACTGGGGCAATGGGGTAAGTGAAAATGAACCCCCAGGGCTCTGGAATGCAAGGCAAAGAAGGAACAAACTAGTGGGTTTTAGTCAGTAAAAGTCTGATACGCCCTCTCGCTCTGCCACAAGGCGGGAGATGTCCTTAGTTGGTTCTCACCTAAAGAAAAGGCCTCTCCCACGTATCGCTACAATGACCGGTTTTGTACGTCTCACATCCATCGGATTCCTATGACTCTTACCAGACTGTTGGTCCAGCTTATGGGAAGCTTTCCAACACTGCGTTTTCCAGTACGCGATCGCTACTCCAGAAACTTTCGTCCCCATTGACTATCTGTTCTGCGAGCAATGTGCCCTACTCACTGCCACTTAAGTTTGGCGATTCTTCGGGCTATGTCGGTAACCTTGGTTCTCTATGTGGTTAGACCTACTGAAAATTAAACTGCTAAATACGCTTTCCAAGGAGAATGCTATATAATAGGAAAAGATGGCAAATTTTGTAATATGTACGGGCAGTAGGTATTCACTCGTACTCACGTATATATCTAAATATACGTATTTTTTGTAACTTTGTAAAGTATTCCAAGGGAAGTCTACTATTGTAGGGGTTCAGCACTGCACGGCCGATGCTTGCTAGAGTCAAATGATTTTTTAAAAAGTTACCGTGGCCGTGGAACGCTAAGGACAATTAAAGTACACAGATGGAGTTTAGCCAGTAAAAGTCTGACACTCGCTGTCACTCCACCTAGAGTGGAAGTCCTCATCGGACATGGTAAGTTCGGGAGGTTCCTGCACCGGATTCATGCGGAAGAAA
Source organism: Mythimna impura (assembly GCA_905147345.3). Taxonomy (NCBI): domain Eukaryota; kingdom Metazoa; phylum Arthropoda; class Insecta; order Lepidoptera; family Noctuidae; genus Mythimna; species Mythimna impura. The sequence continues at coordinate 16,061,485 of LR990353.1, read as the reverse complement.
CGCCCGGGTGCCACCATTGTGTGGACCGCCCGGAGGACACGGTGGAGCATACGGTAGAGGTGTGCCCCGCCTGGGCAGAGCACCGCCTGGGCAGAGCACCGCCGTGTCCTCGTGAGGGCGATCGGCGGCAGCGATCTCTCGCGCTGGGCCTTGGTACAGGCCATGGTCCGGAGCGAGGAGGAGTGGCAGGCGGTCGCCTCCTTCTGCGAAGCAGTAATGCTAGCAAAGGAGGCGGCCGATCGCGTGAGGCAAAGGTCCTCACGCCCCAACCACCGCCGGGATTCCGATCTGCTGCTGGGGCCATGGGTGATGCGAACGAGATCCCCAGGGCCCTGGAAAAATGGCAAAGAAGGAACAGCAGTGGGTTTTTAGTCAGTAAAAGTCTGACACTGTCTCAGGCTCCGCCCAGGAGCGGAAAATGTCATTAGATGAGTTTCCCACCCTAAAAAAAACCTAGAGTGGAAAAAGTTGTTACATGATTTCAAATTTCAAAAAAAAAGGTGAATGCTGTAGGTAAAACTGACAAGTTCCACAATGTACATATAGTTGGTATTCACGTACTGTCTAAAAGTTAGTGTTTTTGTAAGTTTAACATGTGTTTCAGGGGAAGTCTTCTGTTTCACCACATCAAATAGCCTAAACAAAGTCTTTAGCATTACCCGGAAACCCCGGAAGGAGCTATTTTCGTTACTAATGCATTGGGACGGCATTTCAAACAGCTCAGTAGTGCATTGTAAATTCATGTTAGTGGCCCATCTCGTGTTATCTTATAGTTCAGGTAGCCGTGTAGCTATAGTGTAATTAAATGCAGTGTAGTTGAGAGATCATGGGTTTTAAAATCTTATTTATGCAGGTGATGAAAATGGATAAAATGAGAAATGAGTATATTAGAGGAAGTTTGAAAGTGGCACTAGTCACTGAAAAGTTGAAAGGGAATCGTTTGTTTTGGTATGGGTATGTAAAGAGGAGGGATAAAACGCATGTTACTAAACGAGGTATGAGTATACATGTGGATACATGGAGAGGGAGAGGGAGGCCAAAGAACAGATGGATTGATTGTGTGAGAAGTGATATGAAAACGTGTTGTGCCGATCCCAAATAAAATGGGACAAGGGCAGGATGATGATGATTTGTAGTCATAAACAAAAAAATACAGAAATAAACCGGTTAACTTTAAAAATTAAAGTTCGCGAACATATTTGTTTGAAGTTGGCAGTGGTATCATCACGGTGTTAATGTTTTCCAATTGTCTATTTGGATCAATTGTTTAAGTCCCTTTATTCGCAAATATTTTAGTTTATCCATTTAAGTACTATAAATATGTTATAAAATTTCGGTGTATTTATGGTTAATTTGCTATATAATTTCTTGTGTTCTTTTTTTTTCTTTTTTTTCCTACTAGTATTTTTCTCTGCGTCAACCAAAAGTTGATTGGTAGAAAATTGTTAAGGCATTAGATCTACCTCTGTACTTTTGTGTGCATAAAGTATTTAATAAATAAATAGTAGTAAAGTATTTAAGAATAAATTTGCAACTTAACGTGTACGGTGTGACAAATTTTAGAAATAAAACTTTTCACTAATTGCACAGATTAATCTCACAGACTAATATCGTGACTAGTCGAAGCTACTTATCTTGCGACTTGTTGCAACCTTGCTCACCAACGTATGCATACCTATAGATATATATTAATATAAAAGTTTTTACGCGTAAAGTACATAATTATGGTGGCTATTAAGCAGGTGAGGCCGATGGTAAAAGTTAGTATTATAAATCATCATCATTTTTTTGCTCTTGCCCCGTGTTATTTGGGGTCGGCGCATTACGCATTTTTCTTCTCACACAATCTATTCATGTTTTTTTTTTGCCTCTCTCTACCTCTCCATTCATCCACATGTATACTCATTACTTTTTTAGTAACATGCCTTTCATCCTTCCTCTTTACATCATACCAAGACAAACGCTTCCCTTTTAACTTTTCAATCACTTGTACCACTTTTAAATTTCCTGTATACTCGTATCTCACTTTATCCACTCTCGTCACAGCACAAAGGCCATTAATATTGCACTATCGGACTACCTAGGTACTTTCATATTTACTTATATATTTAAGTATTAGATAATATAAATTTTTATTTCATTTAATTATGTATTAATTTCTGCCAACGTCTTCGTCCGCGTAAAAGGGACAATTATCTAAAAAAAGACATGCTCTTGGGATAAGAAGTATCCTATATACTATTTCAGGACATAATCTACCCGTGTGCCAAATTTTATACATATTCGTTTAGCAGTTTGATTGTGAAGGGGTAACAAACACACACACACACACATTCAGCTGTTTGAGCCTGTCAGGGTAACTATCAATCATACACATATACATACACATTTTCGCTTTTACAATATTAGTGTGATTGCACACGGCATACATAATATATGTTTAAAGCCCTTTGAAAATATAAGATTTTAAACTTGTTTAAATTAACCTACAAAGGCATCATTAAATTAAAAAAAATACAAATATTTTTTTCATTTATTATTCTACAAACAATAAAAAAAAATGTCTAGTGGCGTTTATTGTTTGTGTTTTAACTTTTTTACCTACGCAATTACCAACACGAAATTTTTACCTGTCTGTAGAGAATATAATGATTGTAAATATTGAACAAATACTTTTTTTACTAACAGTACTGTTTTTTGAGATATTATAATTTTTTCAATTCTCGTTATCAAATTTAAATGTAAATCGTCAAAATGTCAAATCACAGGTCGCCTAGCCCTTGGATGGGTGGACGTACGTAATTTTTCTCGTCAAAACGCTCCCGTATTTATGTAGATTTATCGTTCAAGTGTAATAAATTAATAATATAGGGGAAGAGGGTTTTTTTTTTCTTTAGGTGGGAAAATCATCAAAAAAAAATCCCGCACTTGGGCGGAGCGGGAGATAGTGTCAGATTTTTACTGACTAAAAACCCACTCCTGTTCCTTCTTTGCCTTCGTTCCAGGGCTCCGGGTTTCCTTTTCACACTACTTGTGGCCCCAGTAGGCGACCCTGCTGGGCCCCTACGATTTGCTGACATCTCCCTGAGGCGCGCGTGGAACAATACGCCCCGTCGACGATTTGGGCTCAGTCCAGACGGTTACCGGACGGTCGGACGGTGAGCTACCCATTGCTCGCCGTCCGCAAGCCCCACGGTGGCCAAAAATCGGGATCGGAATCCCGGCGGTGGTTGAGGCGTGGGGACCGTTGCCTCACTCGATCGGCCGCCTCCTTTGCTAAGCATTTCTGCTTCGCAGAAGGAGGTGACCGCCTGCCACTCCTCCTCGCTCTAGACCATGGCCTGTACCAAGGCTCAGTGCAAAAGATCGCTGCCACCGATTGCCCCCACGAGGACACAGCGGTGCTCTGCCCAAGCGGGGCACACCTCCACCGTAGGGGAAGAGGGTTAGAAAAATCCTCAAGGTCATTGGCTAATAGGAGCCTCTTAACAGTTACAGACAAATCGTAACTGAATGGGTACGTTTCTTGAGGTGGGATATCATCAAATTAATTCTCCCGCTCTGGGTGGAGCGAGAGGACGTGTCAGACTTTTACTGACTAAAAACCCAACTATGTTCCTTCAGTTGCTGTCCTTTGCGTCCCAGGGCCGCAGTTACTCTTTCAAACATTCCCATAGCAACTAAATGGGTGTATAACCTTGTTAGGGCGCAGTAAATTAACTTATAACTTACGTATTTAATTACTGTAACACGAATAAAGTAATATCACATCGCAGTAATTACGTTAAGAACTTTAAGCAGAAATTAACTAATTATATAGATAACTATTTAACTTAAATAATTGGCATTTAATAGTTACAGTCACATTTAAAGCCTTTTTAGGGTTCCGTAGCCAAATGGCAAAAAACGGAACCCTTATGGATTCGTCATGTCTGTCTGTCTGTATGTCACAGCCACTTTTTTCCGAAACTATAAGAACTATACTGTTGAAACTTGGTAATTAGATGTATTCTGTAAACCGCATTAAAATTTTCACACAAAAATGGAAAAAAAACAATAACTTTTGGAGGTTCCCCATACTTAGAACTGAAACTCAATTTATTTTTTACATCAAACCCATACGTGTGGGGTATCTATGGATAGGTCTTCAAAAATGATATTGGGGTTATTATCATTTTTTTCTAAACTGAATAGTTTGCGCGAGAGACACTTCCAAAGTGGTCAAATGTGCCGCCCCGCCCCTGTAACTTCTAAAATAAGAGAATGATAAAACTAAAACAAAAAATGATGTACATTACCATGCAAACTTCCACCGAAAATTGGTTTGAACGAGATCTAGTTAGTAGATTTTTTTTTAATACGTCAGTAATCGTAAACCGCTATTTATCTTTCAAGTTTGTATGGAACCCTCAGTGCGTGAGTCCGTCTCACACACTTGTCCAGTTTTTTATTATTATTTTCAGCTTTTTCCCACACTAGGAATTACTTCTATCTCGTGAGTGCATTCACAAATATGTAAGTAAACTAACACACTCACAGGCCATACAGATATTTGTTCAGTGCGGGGATCGAACCCAGGACACACAGCGCAGCAGCCAATCTCTCAACTACTGTGCCAACCGTGCGGTCAAAGTTACATTATAAAGAAAAGAAAGAAAGAAAATATGTTTATTTGGTACACCATGATTCATGAATCAACAAGTAATTGATTTGAAAACTAAAAAAAAATAAAAAAATGGAGAAATAAAATAAAATAAAATAAAATAAAATTATAGCATTTTGAGTGTAAACGGAAATTCTAGACATTTCTGAAGACTGGAAGTGAAATAAAACGGCTCGATATCACGTAACAAGTAACAACGAAATCGTGAGGAGGATTACTTATTAGAGGATTTCATATACTCTTACGTATCTAATTATTCTACGTTTCAACATAATAGTAACTATTTCCCTGAACACGTTTCAATAGACGGGAAAGGTTATATTAGAACCTGGCGAGCATTTAAACGCTTATTAAAGCTTTTGCGTCAGTTTTTTTTTTGGTGGAAAAGCATTTAATGACAAATCGCGCTCTTAGGCGGAGCGGGAGATAGTGTCAGACTTTTACTGACTAAAAACCCACTCCTGTTCGTTCGTTGCCTTTCGTACCAGGGCCGAGTCTTCCTTTCAGAACCACAAAACCAGTAATTTTTTTTTAATATTGTTTCTTACTCCTTTAAGGGTACGTTTACAAACATATAAACTCGCATATACAAGACACCAAGACCAGAAACAAAATATCTACTGTAGGCCTTTTTAACATTGTTCCGTGCAAAAATCGAGCGAGGAGGAGTGGCAGGCGGTCGCCTCCTTCTGCGAAGCAGTAATGCTAGCAAAGGAGAAGGCCGCACGCGTAAGGTAACGGACCTCACGCCCCAGCCGCCACCGCGGTTCCGATCCCGATTTTCGGCCACCGTAAGCGCGGGCTTGCGGATGGCGAGCAATGGGTAGCTCATTGTCCGACCATCTGGTAACCATCCGGACCGAGTCAAAGTCGTCGACGGCGCGTGCTTTTCCACGCGCGCCTCAAGGAGATGTCAGCAAACCGTAGGGGCCCAGCAGGGTCGAAATCTACTGGGGCCAAGGGTCTGCTTCTGAAAGGAAGAGTCTTCCTTTCAGAAGCAGACCCTGGTATGGCAACAAAGGAACAGAAGTGGGTTTTCAGTCAGTAAAATCTGACACTATCTCCCGCTCCGTCCAAGATCGGGGGATGTCATTAGATGATTTTCCCACCGAAAAAAAAAGAAAAAAAGAAGCCTACTGGGGCCAAGGATTTGCTTCTGAAAGGAAGACTCGGCCCTGGTACGAAAGGCAACGAAGGAACAGGAGTGGGTTTTTAGTCAGTAAAAGTCTGACACTATCTCGCGCTCCGCCCAAGAGCGGGGGATGTCATTGGACGATTTTCCCGCCAAAAATAAGAGCCGCGACACGCAGCGCTGCAAGCGTTTCTCGCCATCAAACTATAAAGTTTGGCGAGCTAAAAATGTGTTAAACAATTGATAAAAAAGTATGAGATAAATAAATAAATAAAAAAACCAATAGCTCAATCACTGCGCCAACTGTACCATCAAATCTAATGGTCATCCACGGATAGTTTTCGGTAAGCGTTGCCTTAGAAGATCAACCAACAAAGAGCTGATATTATTATTGAGTATCGAGTCAATCATTTGTTTTCCTCGAAATTGAAGTAGCAATTAATGATTCGAACGATATTTATAGGATCATATAGAAATATATCTTTCTGTAATTGTTATAATAACTGAAAAAAAAAATATATCTTGTATCGTATACTGCGTTCACAAACATACAGATCCGCATACACAAGACACCGATAATTGAAATATACATTACTTAGGTATATAGATACGACCCTGTTAGTGCTTCCAAATGATAAATAACATTTTCTGTTATTCCAAATAATTCGCCATACAAATGGGACTCGAAACGTAGACAAAAAGTCAGATTTTTAAAGCGGTTTGTCAGGTGAAACGAGCTGACAGTTAAATATAGGGATCATTAATTTAATCGCAATATTGCCTTAACAAAACAAAAGGACACTGCGAATGACTAATTTGTATCGTCCTGAAGGCATCAGTTGCTTAGGAAATTTGACGGAACCTCGCCCCTGAGGCGTTAGCAAAATAATAAATGGAATCCTGAACGGCTCCCGGCTTTAGATATAAATTTACATTTTTCTTGATTTGTCAACTGTACGCTCCTTGTACGAGTAAAAAATGTTCGTAATGAATTATTATTTCAATGCAATATTTTCACTTTTTATGCTTCCAATTTCAATTACAGTACTGCGCCCCTAGAGGAAAAATATTTAATATAAAAAATGGTCCCGTCATTCAGAGGAAAACGGGACGCTGTATTGACGGTTACGTCGGGAGGTTCTGCTAAATATAGTCAACATTTTAAGTGAATTATTTTCCTTTATTGAGTACTGGAAGTTGGATATTGTTTATTTTTTAATTAATAAAGCTTATGTGGATTGTATTTTCCTTTTTTAAGAATTGGTAGAAGGACATGTTTTGTGCAATGTGACATCATAGCAAAGAATGAACTAGATTTGCTTTTGCGAAAATACCTTCTCAGTTTACTTCTTACATAGCATATAATAGCATAATCACCCTTTTGATGTTCCCACTGCTGGGTCTCAGGCCTCCTCGCTCTATTCCCCCTAATGGGTCGTAATCCACCACGCGGGCCCAGTGCGGATTGGTGAATGTCATATGTCTTCGAATTTTTAGTTCTAGGACATGCCGGTTTCCTCACGATGTTTTCCTTCACCGTTTTGAGAGCAGTGGTGATGAAATAAATTACACAAAGTAATGCGCCTGGCTGGGTTTGAACCCGTGACCTACAACTCGTAAGTCGGGGCCGTTACCATTCGGCCACCACTGCTTTTTTTTTTAAGGTGAGATATCATCCAATGACTTCTCCCGGTCTGGGTGGAACGCGATGGCGTCTGAGACTTTTACTGACTAAAACCACACCTGTGTATTTCAGTTGCCTTTTGCGTTCTGAAACTGCGGGTAACCTTTTCAGAAAATCCCCCGGAACTAGTTGTGAGTTGCGTCTGGGGTCTATCGGGCAACGGCCTAGTTGATTTTGGGCTGTTATATATATGTTCTAAACGCGTGAAGATCTCTAATACCGCGGACCGTCCGGTAACCGTCCGCACCGAGCCCAAGTCGTCGACGGCGAGTACTGTTCCACGCGCGCCTCAAGGAGATGTCAGCAACTGTAGGGGCCCAGCAGGGTCGAAGCCTACTGGGGCCAAGGGTCTGATTCTGAAAGGAAGACTCAGCCCTGGTACGAAAGGCAACGAAGGAACTGGAGGGGGTTTTTAGTCAGTAAAAGCCTGACACTATCGCTCTTGGGCAGAGCGGGGGATAGGGGGAAAATACCACGATGCAGGATTTTGAATTTTCCCACAAAATGGACCGATGACGTGAGAAGGTTGCGGGAATCCGATGGATGCGAGACGCACAGAACTGTTCGTTATGACACTTGGGGGAGGCCTATGTCTGACAGTGGACGTCTTTCGGCTGAAGTGATGATGATGAAGAGCATTCTAGTCTATTGAAATACAATCCCTTATGTAAACTCTCAAGAATTACACGGAAAACTGAGCGTACTACAACTTACAATAAACATCATATTGCACTTAACTTCAGCTTTTGTGAGCGGCATGTAGACGAACAATAAACAAATAAATTTCACTACGTAACCAAAACGTGAATGAGATGGGAACTTGCGTTGAAACTAAGATCCCACTGAAGAGGAATTAATGCAAATGAATCTCATCTTAGTTGATGGAATGCATTGTTCTAATATATCACAATGTGGATGTAGCATATAAATTATCTTTGTTAATGGAACATGCGAGACGAGTAATTGAGGTACGTCAATAGAGATAGTAACTTAATCTGTGTATTGATTTGTTTGTGTGAATTAAGTGGTAATAGAGAAAATAGAGAGCAGTGTTGGCTCAGTGGTAACGGCAAGACTTACGAGTTGTAGGTCGCGGGTTCAAACCCAGACAGTCGCATTACTTTGTGTAATTTATTTTATCTCCATTGCGCTCATAACGGTAAAGGAAAACATAGTTTCCTCAACTGGCATGTCCTAGATCCAAAAAATTCGAAGACGTGTGACATCCACCAAACCACTCTGGGGCCGCTTGGTGGATTACAGCCTATCTCTCTTAGAGAGGAGGCCTGAGTCTCAGCAGTGGGATAATAAAGCTGATTATGCTATTGTGCTAGAGAAATAGGGCCAAATTCACGCGAGTTGTTTTATACGCTCCTCAAAAAAATAAGAGCAAATATTGACGGGACCCGCTGGGGTTGATGCCTGTCAGAACTGTGCAATTGTTCGAAAGAGGGTCAGAAAGAGTCTTCCGGGCCCTAGAACTTAAAGGGCAACTGAAAGAACACGGAAGGGTTTTAGTCAGTAAAACTCTGCTACTCTCTCTCGCTGCAGCCAGTGTAGCAGCTATTACCCACAGCCGGAGACGCCCCGGGCGTCGGTAGTCGTTTGACGATTTCCAGTTTCCTTAGGACAGGGCTTGTGGACGGCGAGCAATGGATGGCTCGCCGTCCGCCCGTCAGATAAGGACCATGCCCGGGTCGACTGCATGTTGTGTTCCACGCGCGCCTCATAGAGATGTCAGCAAAATGAACGAGGAATTAATTAGAGCGGATGACTGCCAGGGCTGCAGATTGTTTGAAAGGGTTTCCGTAGCCCTCGCAAAAAGGGCAACTGAAAGAACTGTTAGTTTTAGTCAGTAAAAGTCTAACACTCCTTCCCACTCGACCCTGAGCGGGAGCAGTCATTTCATATTTTCTCAGGAAAAATAAAAAAGAGTGGAAATCGTTTTTAATGATTTCTTCCCAAAGAAAAGAACTAAATTCACTGATTTTCCCAGTAGATATACCAATCATGGAAATTTCTTGGATCTCAGAATTCGAGTTCCGTGTCCAAAAAGTTGTTTCCCATTAAAATTAAATTACATCTAAAACACAACAATCCAACTTTGTTACCAATAAAGGAAATGGATTCCCAGAGCTTTGTAAAATGTATACATTTTTAGGATTATTTCAACTTCTTTGTAACTTTTCCATTTCTTATTCAAGGCCACGATCAATCCGCTCGGAGTAGAATTTCGCTTTAATTTTCAACCCTATAAATTTATTTAGAGTGGTATTTAAAATACGTAGCGATATTTTCTAAAGCGCGTCTGAAATTCAAATTTATTAGATGCTCGCATAAATTTCGCAGTTTAGTTTTGTGGCATTGCGCGGCGCGGTCCTGCTATAAATCTGCTGGTGCCGTTGGACGCTAATAGCGTGCACCTGTCACGCGCGTGTGGAATTCAGAAAGGTATTCCCGCTATCAGTAGCTCTTTGACGTGACGAAACTATGACGCTACTGCAGCCGGTACAACGCGTCAATTCTCCGCATACGACTGTTTGAAAATGCGCAGCGTTGGAATAGCGCGCTTTTGATTTTTTGGTTAGCACTTTTGAGTTTCGTCCAGGTGCAATGCGCAAAAACGTTTGGTATTTAGAGAAATGGAACGCGGTAAATAACAAGTGAGGGGAAGATTTAGTGCCGGTATTAAGTAAACTGCCTCGAGTATTTGTAGCTGCTTTTTTAGAACAGACTTGCGTTTGTCTACCGCTTTGGTTGATGATCTGCAAAGACATCGTTTACAAAGAATACTGTTTAAGAATATGCTTTTATTTTGTTTTACCATCTTAAGCAAAATGTTTTTGAAAAACTCACTTTTTTTTCGGTGGGAAAATCGTCTTGTGACATCCCGCGCTCTTGGGTGGTGCGGGAGATAGTGTCAGACTTTTACTGACTAAAAACCCACTCCTGTTCCTTCTTTGCCTTTTGTACCAGGCCAGAGTCTTCCTTTCAGAATCAGACCCTTGGCCCCAGTAGGCTTCGACCCTGCTGGGCTCCTACAGTTGCTGACATCTCCTTGAGGCGCGCGTGGAATAGTACGCGCCGACGACTTGGGCTCGGTCCGGACAGTTACCGGACGGTTGGACGGCGAGGTACCCATTGCTACTCATTGAAATACTCACTGTAACACTATTTTTCAATCAAAAATTTCTCTCATTTTTCAGTAACAGATTTCTGGAAAGACAAATTGCCCAAAATTTCTGGAGTGTCGACCGCGTACTGGAAGACGCAGCGTTTGTAGGCCTCCCATAAGGTGGACCAATGACATCGTGAGGGTAGCGGGAATCCGATCAATGCGAGACGCTCAGGATTGGTCGTTGTGGCAACACTTGGGGAGGCTTATGTCCAAGGGTGGTCGTTTTTCGGCTGAAATGATATAATAATATAATATATATATAATATAATATTCCACAACTATCACACAACGCCGTCTAGTCTCAAGCTAAGCAGAGCTTGTGTTAAGAGTACTACAAACTGATAAATATACTTATATATTTTTAAATATATGCATATTATAAATAAATTACACCTAGACACAAAACAAATGATCGTGCTCATCACGAAAACATTTGTCCTGGGTAGGAATCGAACCCACGACCTCCGGCATAGCAGTCAGGTCCACTAACCACTAGACCAGGTCAGTCGTGATGTGATGAATGATGATGATGATGGACACAATTTACTGTTTATATACAAGGTATCCCTAGACTGAATTAAATCTTTGGGCTGTCACCGTCATTAACAGTTATTATAGATCCTGACTAAGAATGTCACATACCACCTCCCATACCTACCTCACATACATATATGCATGTAATTTGCTGAAATGGGCCCATAATCATAATTTCTAATAGAACCATCTATATTGATCTTTCATAACAATAATTTTAGTTCTAGACAGCGTAAGGGCCATAGACATTATGATGAAATAAAAGAAAATATATTTCTATCATAATTTTTTCAGACTATGAGAATAATATTTGTTCCTAAGAGTCTAATGAAAAGTTTTTCGATATTGTTTTATTGTGGTGTGATCTAGTTTTACTCAGGCGTGTGTATGTCATGTCAATATTATTCGCGTAACATACTTTTGTATGTATGTTAAGCAGCTTGATTATAAAATAGCTTCAAAATCTCGATAACTCTATGACTCTAAATTTTGGTTTAATACAAAACAAAATAATGAAGACGAGAAAAACAAGTGGCTCTCCACTTTTTGGTAACCTTGGATACTTTCTAGCAAAGATGTGAGAAGTAGTGAGCGAGGCGAGGATGCGTTTTGAAACTGTAAAATTGTGTTAATACAGCACTATGCATCCTTACCGCTTAGTAATCTGAGCAGTAAAGATGCGTAGCGGATTCATTTCGGCTATACACATAAATATGATACATTTTTCACTCTCATTCCTTGCACATATCTCTCGTCACTTTGTGTGAGAAAATACCTAACCATATAACATAATATATAATATTACACAACTTCCACATAAGGCCATCTAGTCCCAAACTAAGCAGAGCTTGTGCTATAAGTACTAGACGACTGATAAACATGCTTATATATTTCTAAATACATACATATTATACACCCAGACACAGAACAAATGATCATGATCATCACACAAACGTTTATCTTGCGTGGGAATTGAACCTACGAAATCCAGGCATGGCAGTGAGGGCTACTAACCACTAGACCAACAGGCCAGTTAAACTGACAAACTCAATTAGTTTTTATCAGAGCTATGCAAAGTCTGGCCAGAATAATACAGTGATCCCATTGATGTTCTTTTTCTTCACTTACCGTCTCGCTATTTTGCATATCTTCGATAAAAAGCGCTCTTATTCATGTTTTTATCAATCAGAAGTTCTTATAGTGAAATGCAGCTTTGTTGGTCGTATTTGTAGCAATTACACAAGAACCTGGCATAATTTATTCCAGGCTTAAGTGAAAATCACACTGATATTTTAAAGGTTTGTATGTGTATCTATGTGTGTATTTGTTACCTCATCACGCTCAAACGGATTGATGGATTTGAACGAAATTTGGCACACGGGTGTTTTTCACATCAAACGCGTGAGTATATAGACTGACGTCACTGGCGGGCGTGGGGCTGACGACCAGCGCGTGGTGAACCAGATACGACGAGTTCAGAAGCACACTGACTGGCCTGTTGGTCTAGTGGTTAGTGACCCTGACTGCTATGCCGGAGGTCGTGGGTTCGATTCCCACCCAGGACAAATGTTTGTGTGATGAGCACGATCATTTGTTCTGTGTCTGGGTTTACACCCATTATGTACATTATGTATGTATTTAGAAATATATAAGTATGTTTATCAGTTGTCTAGTACCCATAACACAAGCTCTGCTTAGCTTGGGACTAGACGGCGTTGTGTGATAGTTGTGGAATATTATTATTGTGGAATATTATTCTACAACATACTAAGGGCACATGCCTTGTGTAATTTTCTACTTTTACGTGGGCGAAGATGCTAGCAGAAACTAGTTATAAATATAAAAACTTGGCCCTGGTATAAAAGGCAACGAAGGAACAGAAGTGGGTTTTTAGTCAGTAAAAGTCTGACACGCCCTCTCAATCCGCCCAAGAGCGAGGAATGTCATTAGATGATTTACCCGCCTAAAAAAAATATAAATAGAATCGATAGATAAAATAGTTATATATATTTTGCTACTTGGAAGAAAGTCAACGTCTCCGTTACTTTTTGTTGAAGGAGCTCAAGAAAATTTATAGTGATGTTTCTTTTTTAATTTTTGTCTGTTTATTCTCCTAGATAATGACAAAGGTATAAAGATGTACTATGGAACTATAAGTTCGCATATAATCATCCATTTTAATGAGACATGTGACTGATTGCCTCTGCCCTATATATTTGTGGCGACAGCAAACCTTTGTTCTTTTGTGAGACTAAATTGTAGATAATTTTACTATGCTTTTGATATTTTCTTTGTATTTGAATAGTTTTTCTCCACTCCTTTTGGTCGTAGCGTAATGTTACATAGCCTTCCTCGATAAATGGGCTATCTAACAATATTTTTTTTTTCAATTCGAACCAGTAGTTTCTGATATTAGCGCGTTCAAATATACTTTTTAGTTTTATAACATTATCAGGTTACATTTTTTTTCATATCAATAAAAAAAAAATGATTGCGATCCCACACTCACACACTATTATCCCACATGTTTTTATGAACGTGCTAAACACAAAATTATTGAACGGATATTAAAAACGTTTTCACCAATATATAGAATGATTCATAAGATAGATTTAAGTATACAACACATTCATGTTAAAGTAAAATGGAGAATTACAAAGATGTCTAACAGCCGTGCGAAGCTGGGGTGGATCGCAGATAGAATATAACCAAAAAAATGTTGATTCAATAAGTTCTGTAACCTTTCTTAGCATTCTAAAATAGAAAATATAAAAATAAAAACTAAAAGCAAATAAAACGTAATAATCTCCACCGCATATATCAGAATTACGAAGCTATACGTATCGTAACTGAATAAACAAATATTTGTGTGCTCGCTACCAAATGCCGAATGTTATTACGCCACTTCTCTATATGGCAACACATGTACGAAGCATAAATTCGGTCCTGCACGTTAAAATTAGAAATGTAAGCGCGGCGGCGTGAAATATGTGCCTTTAAAATTTATACCGTATTATATTTGCTCACACCCGAACACCAGCAATTGTTTTTATTCGTAAGCAAATAGTATCCTCAGATATATTTTTTATAAACTGGCCAGCTCTTTGTTACACCTGCCCCGTTTTTATTTCAAGGAAAACAGGATTTGGTCCGCCAGTTGTTACAAATCCTGGGTTGATTGTTTGTGGAATTTTGTGTTAATAATTAATTTTTGAGACCCTTTTATGGAAGTACTTTTGGTGGAAAGCGTATTTAAAAAGGTCGCAGTACAAAGAGTACATAATACGGTTCAAGTTACACAACAGTGTGTCTGTAGTATAGCGTTCGCCTTACTTTAGATCTTCAAAGGATACGAGAACACGGATTTAAAGTAATGGCGTACTAGAAGAACGTATAAAATTCTAAGGAACTGTACTTTGACCTCGTTCTTACGTTTTCATCACCATCGTGCTAGTGATTTTGGATTATAAAGTAATCTTTTATAATATACAGCAATTTTTGTTTTGAGTTTTTTTTTAGGTGGGAAATCATCCAATGACTTCTCCCACTCTAGGGCGGAGCGAGAGGTCGTGTCAGACTTTTACTGACTAAAACCTCCTATGATTCTTCTTTACCTTGCGTTTCAGGACCCCGGGTTTCCCTTTCGGAAGTCAACCCATAGCCCTAGTAGGCTTCGGCCCCGCTGAGCCCCTACGGTTTTACTACGCGCCGTCGACGACTCGGGCTCGGTTCGAACGGTTACCGGACGAGATGAGGTGAGTTTTTTGAGATAGCTATTCATCGCATTCAGTCGCTGCGTAGTTTAACTTACTTACCCACATTTATCGTACCTAAATCAAATAATGTTTACGGATCACGGACGTGGGAATGCATGCTACCATGTTATATGAACGATTTACCACTGGAAATTAGTAAGGCAATAAATATAAAAAAAACTGCTCAAGAGTGTTGAAGAGTTTCTAGATTATAATGCGATCTAGAAAGTATCTTTTGAATGATGACTATGTATGTATACCTACTATTCGCATAAAGTATGTTTGGCGCCGAGTTTGTCGCTTCTTACATACCGCTGTTAAACCCGCGATGGTTTGTGCTGGTATGTAAATACGTTAACATGAATGTATTAATGTTGTTGTTGCATAAACGAAAAAAAAAACACATAACTTTTGATGGTTGAGCGAGACTTATACTGACTAAAAGCTTGCTGTGTTCTTGCAGAAGCCCTTTGCGTTCTAAGAGCGCGGTAACTCTTTCGAACATTCTCGCAACCCTGGCAGTCATCGGCCGGACTGGGCCCCCCCTTCAGTTTGCTGACATCTCTAAAAAAAATAAATAAAAATAAAACCAACGTTTCAATGTATGATTTTGTAAAACAAGTCACTTATTGGGAGCGGTCACAATGTTTGGTGTAGGGTTTTAAACTGAATCACATTTTTTTTGTTTGTGGGTGGGATAGTTTTTAATAACTTTAAATGGAACTCTAACTGGAGCAAAAAGGAGTGTCGGATTTGTACTGACTAAAACCCGCCCATGGTCCTTCAGTTATCCGTTGCGTTCTAGGGCCGAATGGACCTCGTAACCCTGACAGGTATCGGCCCTTGCCAGTATCGACAAATCATATATTCCTACGTCTATACTCACTAAAGAATTAGGCAGAAGGGTATTCTCTTGTAATAGTGTACTAGTATACTCTTTAACCAAGATTTGTATAATTATACCATATAGTGTTACCATCCAGAATTATCTAGGGTCATTCTTTTGGTATTCTTTTCTAGAAAAAGATATCTATCTCGTAGAGTTTATTGATTTCAAGAAAGTAAACCAACTTTTATCCTCTTTTGAAAAGCCAAAATCAAATTACCTACGAATGTTTCTATTCTGGCGTTGGAAAAGCTAGTTAAGGTGGAGTGGGGCGTTGGTAGGCTACCCACAAGGTGAGCTGATGACCAGGTGAGGGTCGTGGGAATTCGATTGATGCGAGATGCACAGGACCGATCGTTACAGCGACATTTGGGAGAGGCCTATGTCCAACAGTGGACGTCTTTCGGCTGAAATGATGATGAGTGATATATGATGAGCTAACTTGTTGCTACGAACTGGATGCAGATCTAATCTCTCCCAGTTTGCAACTGAGAAATGATAGATGAAATAATCTAATAACACTTTGTTTTATTTTGTAGTAATTTTGTGGAATCGGTAGACAGTCTTAGTTTTAACCAGTGACAAAAACTACAGTTGATTAAACAGTAAAAAAAAATCCTCGATAAAAACATCAACCAACCCTCCAAGAACAAGTAAAACAGTATTAATTTAAAAAATGTAAACCGAAGCGCACGTGTATTTTACGGCGCAATACATCCAGCAACATTGTATGATCGTGGGTAGTAAAACCTCCAGAATTCTCATCTAGTCGGACACTGCAGTTTAATCAACTTCATTCTTTCCTTCGTTATCTGCTACCCTGCTAGCTGGAGTTAGCCGTACGTAGGTAACGAAACTTTTCAATCACGAATATCTTGATTAAAATATCGTTTTGAGTACCTACGCTTTGAAATTCTTGAATTAATTTCGTTAAGTAGCTGGTGGTTTTTAAGGATTTTAATCTAGTTGTAGTGTAGGTCAGCCTTTTATAAGGTGATGTTTTTTTAAGTGTGTTTGATTTAACTTTCCTTCTCTCTCTCTCTCTCTCTTTCTCTTTCGACTGTAGTAGCCGTTTAATATAAACAGTGTATTTTGTGTCTTAAATTATCTTTAACAAGAGACAGATAATTCTAGACTGTTCAAGTTACCACTAATATTGTATTTAAGTGCGAAAGTTTGTGAGTGTATGTGTATGATTGTTACTTCTTCACACTCAAACGGGTGAACGGATTTCGATGAAACTTGGTACATGGGTAGACCATGTCCTGGAATAGTACATAGAATACTTTTTATACCGGTAGTAGGTTCCCTTGGGATAAATTTTACTATGAAGCCGCTGACAGCAGCAGTAATAAAATAAAACAAATCTTGAGCAGACTACTCAACTTTAATATCGATCCTATCCGCTACAAAGGGAAGTATGTAACTCTAAATTTCATATATTTGGCAATGAGGAAATGTATTAGAGCTTTTAGGAAATGTGCCCTGTCCATTGCCATTTACGTTTGGCGATTCTTCGTGCTATGCCGGCAACCTTGGTTCTCCTGAGGATATCTCCATTCCTGATTCGATCGTGCAAGGAAACTCCGAGCATAGCCCTTCCCTTTGCCCTTTGGGTGACTTTAAGCCTTCTGATGAGGCCCATTATGAGCGACCACGTTTCGGAGCTTTATATCATCACTGACAAAACACACTGGTCATAGACTTTCGTCTTGAGACACTGTGGTATGTTGGATGAGAAGAAACCGCGCAGCTTCCCGAACGCCGCGCAGGAGTCAGATTCGACAGTCGACCTCTTTCTCAAAATTAGTTCTACCTAACTGGACTGTCTGTCCGAGGTAAACGTAATCGTCCACAACTTCGAGTGTAGAGTCTTCGATCTTGATAGAAGAACATAACAGATCCGTTGGGGTCGAAAGCTTCTGCAGTGGCGACCGCGTACCGGAAGACGCAGTGTTGGAAGGCCTCCTACAAGGTGGACCGGTGACCTGGTAAGGGTTGCGGGAATCCGATGGATGTGAGACGCACGGGACCATTCATTGTGGCGATACTTGGGGAGGCATATATGCAACAGTGGACTTCTTTCGGCTTATATGCTGATGATGATGATGAAAAAACCATTTCTTCTTCGTAGCCCAGTTTGGTTTCTGTTTTAAATGCCCTACACTAGAAATTATCCCTGTATCTTAGGTGCTTTTACAGACATGTAAACTCACATGCACATAACATTTTAGACACGGAACAACTCACCATCTGTTGGCAATTCTAATATTTCTTACATGCGGGAATCGACCCTGCGACACGTAGATTTACAACCAATCTCTCAAACACTGCGCCAACCGTGCTGTCAATTTTAAATACTCTTATTTAAAAATGAAAAAAAAAAACGGAGTAAAAGCACTATGTTGCGAAAAAGTCGATATTTAGGTGTCTTAAAGGCGTAAGTGATTCCACCATCAACAATTGCATCACTGCTTACCATCAAGTGGAATCGCAGTTAAACACTAGTTTATTCTATAGAAAAAAATATAAGACCAAGAATGGACTGCTACGAAGCATTGAATTTATAAAATTAAAAATCCAAGTTAAATATCATTGCACCTCTACAGCTTAAGTAACAAAACTTTAAAAGGTAAAATGAAAATACTGCACTTCTTCAGCGTAATTTCTTATTATAAATCTAATTAATAAAAATAATGGCTGCAAGTCTAGTCTCGAGACATCGACCAAATATTTACCGTCTGCGTAAAATAACAACGAAACAGCATTTTAGTAAAATGAAACACATTTACAGTACTTTGGCTATTACTATACTTTTAAATGAATTCTAAAATCCTCAGTTATTAATAAAGTTGTTAAAACTTTTAGAATAGTCGATAGCATCTTGCTTACTCTATAAAGTTTTGTTGGTTTTGTTTTGTTGGTTAAAACCAGATATCAGTTTTTTAGAATCTTTGCTGTTATTTATTTTTAGAGTTCCGTACCTTAAAAGGAAAAAACGGAACCCTTATAGGATCACTTTGTTGTCCGTCCGTCTGTCTCTCTGTCTGTCTGTTTGTCAAGACCCTTTATCTCAGAAATGCGTAGAGGCATCGAGTTTAAATTAAAACCGTATACTCAAGTCTGCGGTCCCTTGAAGCTGTAAGAAAATGAAACTTCTAAGTTAACGAAAAAAAAAAGATACGACCGTTTATATCGCAAAAAACGTACATTTTAACACCCTAAGGAATCAAACGGTACTTCCCGTTGACCCAGAATCCTGAAATTTGGCATAAAGCATGGTCTTATAGTATAGATATAGGAATAAATCTGAAAACTGTTATTTTGTAGTTACGTCACAAAAAAACTTTTTTACAATTCGGAAAAATCTTCGTAACTCAATTCGGGAATCGAACTGTTTTCGCACAAGAGGGGTTCTGCACAAACTTACCTATGAAGTTTGTGCGGAACCCTCAGTGCGCGAGTCCAACTCGCACTTGCCCTGTTTTTTATTATGGATAGGCTCGCGTTTGACCACTGTCTCACCTGATGGTAAGCGATGATGTGACCAACGATGGAGTAACTTATTCACTCTTGACTTAAAGACCACGGAAATACAGACTCCGGTAAGGAATTCCACTCCTTAGCCGTACACACAATTAATGTATTTCCAAAACGCTTTGTACGTATGGGTAGGGTGTCCACCATGTACCGGTGGCGCAACGCCTTACGTCTAGTGGTCCGATGATGTAAACATACTCGTATTTTGCCTGTAATTATTTTGTAATTTCTTTTTCGTAATACAAGAGAAGATTCTTTTGAGTACAATACAATCTTTACCGTTTGTAACCGGAATTCTTTTTGAGACAAAAAAGCCAACGGTGCGGAAATGTTTGGAGAGGGAATATTTTGTTCTTCGGTTATGAAGTTTCACACGAACTAAATTACCTCCTTTACCTCTGCCTGACAGCGTGGCAGATTTGAAAATGTTGTCAGCATGTGTGATGGTGCTCGTTATGACGGATGCCTGCCAGGGTTTTTTTCTTAAGGTGGGAATCATTTAATGGGTTCTTCCAGTTTGGGTGGAGCGGGAGGGCGTATCAGACTTTTACTGACTAAAACAACACTTTTGTCCTTCAAACCATGCCTGCCAGGACTGCAGGATTGATCGAACGGGTCCTTGCGGTTCTGGAATGCAAGCGGCAACTGAAGGAACAGAGGTAGGTTTTAATTAATAAAAGTCTTCCACCCTCACTCCCTCTAGCTTTACCCAGAAAAAGAGTTATTTTATCATATCATAAAAAAAAAAACAGAAAAACGGACTCAGCCTGAATGCGCGACAAACTTGAAATACGACAATTTAATACGTTCATCTAAAATATTTTGTTAGTTACCCATGGGACCAATTTTGAAAACATGCATGCTGTTTTGTGGATATTGTCAAAATAAAGAAAGTTACTGTAACATCAGAGGATAGGTCTATAAATACATAGGTAACACAGAAGTAGTCAGAAATTTAAGTATTCTATTTTGTGACCCATTTATAATAAATAAGACTTACAACAATCTCACCTAGCCTGACACTTTGATTTCAATCTAGCCATTTCATTAAAAAAATTCTCATCAGCAAAACCTAGCTACATAGTGAACATGCAACTACGCTTATATTAAATTCTGTGGTCGAACTGTTCGTCGCGACACCGCTCGGTACGTGTGGAAGGGCGTTAAGACTGCGAGCTTAGTGATTTCGTACAGCGAAATGATTTAGTAAGTCGCGTCGGGCCCGCTCGCGTCCTGTCGCGTGCCATTGTTTCACCTCATCACGATTCTCCAGACGTACGCTTTGGTTTGTTCTGCTTTTCTCTTTAGGTATGTACGAAGTTTGAAATTTTGTGAAGTTTCTAATATTTTTTGGAAAAAATACTAAAAGTAAGTCGGCTACGATTAGAATCAGACAAGTTCGTTACTTACGCCACTCAAAGTCACCAAAATTATGTTGTATTAGTGACTAAGGCGGCTTGCAAGTGATGATATTACATATTACGAAAGCTCTAAAAACTTATTATGAGTGACTAGTTACGCTTGTCTTACGCGGTGTCCTAACTTAGGTGATTTAAAGCAATCGCAATCGCGAAACGATGTGGTACGAATGTAACAAATAATTGTAGCACGTGGGTGCGGTGCGGCGATGACCGAAGCGAAGCGGTCGTGTCGTGCAGTGGCTTGTTTTATACCTGTTTGCAGTCTGTCCCAGAACTTACACTACTCGTAAAATTGTAGTTTTATATTTAAACCTGTGTAAAACAAAATACCATCGGTGGAAGAACTTGCTACGAACCTACTACGATTGCTACGGGCCCGCTACGCTTGCTACGACATCGCTAAGCATGCTACGAATCTGCTACATACTCGCTACGCGCTTGCTACGCACTCACATTCCCTAGGCGCTACAATACGCTGAAGTAATCGAGTACGCGTCGTGTACGCTCGAAAGACTTACTGTGTCCTTTGTTACAATAGGTAACTCGGCTATATTACATACCTACCTGAAGCATTGAAATAGTGTGTCACTTTAACAATATAGACTGAATCTTTATTGTCTTGTTTAATTAGGGCTTAGGCTAAGTTAAAAGTTGCTCTATCCATAACATCAAAATTTACGTTTTGTTTTAAAAAATATATGTTGTGTGTGTAGGGTATGTGTCTACATACCACAATAATATAGTTTATTTATGTATATTATTATATCACACAACACGACAACAGCAACACAATTATTTAATCACATTTATTAATATTTATTATGATACACGAAACGATATCATATTTCGGAACGCATGGGTGGTGTTGAAGGACGAACTTGCATGTGTGCGTGCCATGGTCGCGCACACAGTTTAACCTACGTCGACCTTCAGTCCGCTACCAACTGCCGTCCGCACTTTCCTAGTTTCGGATACCTCGTTTCGCTATTGTGTTATTGTGTGTTCTGAATTTTCTGACTGTTGTGTATTGTGACTGTATCGTCCACTCCTTCTGTTTATGTGTTCGTATATGTTTTTGTGATCGTGAATATTGTTACAATCGGAGTAAACCATGAGTACTAGGAACTTAGTGACTTTTATTTACTGACTACCCGCACTCACTCGGCATCACATTCCGACGAACTAAATTTCTGGTGGGCAGGTGCCCGATAGATGATTTCGGGCTGTCGTTCGCGGAGAACTTTGATTGCGCGATGCAGGATTAGTTCTTATGTGAATATAATATTCGGCATAGATGTCGCTACATCACTCCCCTCCGGAGATCGGAGATCGATGGTTCTTGATGCTTCTTGATGCGTGCCAGGCCAGTGGTAGGTTGGTTCCAGTGGGTCGGAACCGAATGCCGCATAGTTCTCGGTGAGTCGGAACTGTCTGCGCTGATGCCCCAGTGAGTCGGGGTGGGGCTGGCCCAGTGAGTCGGGATGATGCTGCAGGCTCCAGTGTGTCGGAGCGGTGCTGTGTGACGTAGTGACTTGACTGCTGGCGTCGACCAGGAGAGGTTCTTCGTGGCTCTTCATATGACTGGCCGAAGGAGCAGTGTGCTTCGTCAAGGTCGCTGATGAGGCTGAGGGTGATGACCAGGTATGACCAGGTAGGCATGCTGGTCGTCAGGATACCCTTTAAAGCCGTGGGTGCTGGCTGTATGGCTCGCTGCTAGAAAGCTTGAAGTGATGATGACGTCACGAAGTAGTGGCTGCACGAAGGCTGCGCTGACGTTCTTTGTCGAGGGTCACCAAACAACGTCGTCGTTCGTTCGTTGTCGTTCTTTGTCCAAGGGGGGAGAGGGGGGGAGTTCGTCGGAATGTGATGCCGAGTGAGTGCGGGTAGTCAGTAAATAAAAGTCACTAAGTTCCTAATACTTACGGTTTACTCCGATTGTAACAATATTCACGATCACAAAAACATATACTTACGAACACATAAACAGAAGGAGTGGACGATACAGTCACAATACACAACAGTCAGAAAATCCAGAACACAATAACACAATAGCGAAACGAGGTATCCGAAACTAGGAAAGCGCGCACGGCAGTTGGTAGCGGACTGAAGGTCGACGTAGGTTAAACTGTGTGCGCGACCATGGCACGCACACATGCAAGTTCGTCCTTCAACACGACCGATGCGTTCCGAAATATGATATCGTTTCGTGTATCATAATAAATATTAATAAATGTGATAAAATAATTGTGTTGCTGTTGTCGTGTTGTGTGATATAATAATATACATAAATAAACTATATTATTGTGGTATGTAGACACATACCCTACATGTGTAGCAATGTAGTTCCTTTTATTTTTGCTACAAAAACAGCTCCGGTCCATAATATTGTACAAATACTTGTAAACAAATAAATCAATAATAATTTCATAGCTAAATTGAAATACGCAAGGGGTTCGGAATCAGGGCTATAATTTTGCTGTGTCACATTTTGTTCTATTATCTATTTTTTCACTTTTAATCTAGAATTAAAATTCTAACAATAAGGCAGCAGCACAAATAATAATCATATTCTACAACTGTCACAACGCCATCGAGTTCCAAATTAATAGATCTTATTCCTAGATTATTTAATACACTAGCTTCTGCCAGCGGCTTCGCCCGCGAGAAAGTCAGTTTCTGCATACAAAATTTGGACCCCCGTTTCATCCCCTTAGGGGGTGAATTTCGGAAAATACATTCTTAGCAGATGTCTACACCCTATAAGGAACCTACCTGCAAAATTTTAAGTTTTCAGATGTTATATTTTCTGAGATTTTGAGATTAATCAGTGAGTGATATTTCGCTTTGATATATGTATATAGATTTCTAGGAATAAATCACACGCCTTAACACAATCGATCGCAAAAATTCGTTGACATGACTATCAAAATTTTCTTTAACCTCTAAAACCCCAAATTGTTTGACACAATCTCAACAAAAAATCTAAAACAATCTACTCGTTAGAAAAGCGATCACGACGTTTAATCAAACTAGCCGGCCTGAAAAAACCTGATTGAATTCCAACTTTGGCTCAATAAATCAACTAGTGTCAGATAAGTTTACTGTCATCAATTTCATAGGATCATTAATCATCACTCAACTTACAAGTATAAGCATTATTTATTCGTGGGACCGAAGTAGACGAGGACATTGTGGTTAAATGATAATAATAATAAAATAATAAATAATAAAAGCTTTATTTTATTAATTTTGACAACGTTCAATAAATATACAATAATGCGATACACGAAAGACTTAAATGCTAGTTTTTAATAAATTCCCTGGACCCCACACTAGGATTCCCTGTGTCGTGAGATCCAAACTCTACCCAATTTCGGCAAAAAAAATACAATAATAATTTACAGGTAAGATAAAAGTCGAAGATCTTTAAGGATAAGAACTCACGAAGTGGTTTTCACCCACGTCCGCCACGGTTGCGGGCTCGCAGATATATACGTCTATGACGTAAAAAGTAAAGCACATTTCACGACGCGTTTTACGCCCGCGGTGTGCGCGGTTGTTTGGGGATCCTGCTGCACCGATAGGCAACTAGTAGAATCGCGTGGACCCGCGGTCCTAAGCAGGTTGCACTTGCATGCTCTGCGATCGGTTGACGCTCGCAGTGGTCGGCGAGGGGTACAGAAATCTGACAAATAGTGGACGCACCCAGAACTTTTTAGGCCTTCTCTTTTTAATAAACTAGTGCACCTCACCATCAACGATTGCATCACTACTTACCATCAGGTGGGATCGCAGTCAAGCACTAGTTTTTAACATTATAAAAAAATAATCTTCTGTGAAGTAGGTATTACGCAACGGCTCATTTCTAGTGTGTATCTATGACGGTCCGGAGCTCAAATGATACTACTCCTCTGGCGGTAATCGTCCACCAAGTTTGCGAGCGATAATCGCAACCATGACGGCTGCGTAACCACACAAAACTCCGACTTCCGGTTTCATGAGTTTAGAAATAAAACAGCTGTTCGACCCGTGGCGAGTGCGGGTGAAAACCGCTTCGTGAGTTCTTAGCCTAAGGCTCAGCAATGGTTGCTAATGTCAACCCGTGGATAAGTGACCATGCTTCACTTACTAAGACCCCTACGTGGCTAAGGAAAGCATGTTAAGCTGGTTCGAAGATAAACCTGAAAATCTGACACTCATGTTACCCAGTTACTGGGTTGTCACATAGGCAGTCATCATCTTCATCATTTCAGCCGAAAAACGTCTACTGTTGGAAACAGGCGTCCTTTAAGTGCTTCCACAATGATTGGTTATGTGCATCGGTCCACATCGAATTTCATCAATCAGATTCAGGCGCATCCAAGGCGATGTTATAACAAACTCTTAAAATATTTATAATTATAATTATCATCGTGAGAGCCGCCGATTGCCTCCCCAAGGACACGTTGGTGCACAAGCATCGTATGCTCTAGACGGTTCACACAATGGTAGCCAAATGGTGTATGACGATGGCCTTGACCCATCGCAAACACAGTGCCAGTGTGAAGCTCCTCCACGGGATATGCGTCAGCTCCTTTACTGCTTACCATGTACAACCACCTGCTCCTTTCACGACTTAAATGACTCCAACGACAAAGCTACCCAAGCGGCTAAATATTGGTTGGAAAAAAATTGAGTCAAATCGACACGAAAGAAGAATCTTATTGTTTTGTATTGATTGTACCTTTTTATTTTATTTTTGTTATGTGATCCTCCAGACTATAACCAAATATATTAAATTTTGATACAAGTAGAATAGAATAGAATACGATTTATTCGATGCAGGCAATACAATAGGTAACAACACAAAAAAAAAGTGCAGATTTACAATATAGTGGAGAAAGCTTGTCATTGCGACCAAAGTGGTTTTCACCAGAGCCGTAGGTGGAGCAGAGGGTTTTTTTTAAGTGGAAAATCATCCAATGACTTCTCTTGCTCTTGGGCGGAGCGAGAGGGAGCGTCAGAATTTTTGCTGACTAAAACCCACTCCTATGTTCCTTCTCTACCGTATGTTCCACCGTGTCCTCATGATGACAAAACGTGTATCAAACGACGTTTTTCAATATACTTACGAAGACATAAATAAACGGGGGTAGACGTGCGACTCGTGGGGGATGACGCACGTTTCGTGAGGATCGTGCTGCGCCCAGCCTGATACGATAAATGTAATAAAATCTTAGCAGGGGTGAGCACACACACTTTTCCGCACTAGTGCATAGGCTAGTCGGCGTTATAATGTTCCCACTGTTGGGACTCAGGCCTCCTCTCTAGGAGAGGTAATGGGCCGTAATCCACCACGCGGGCCCAGTGCGGGTTGTCCGCACTAATGCGAAAAACAGTAAATGGCGTGCCTAAAAGCGGTGCGATAAGAGTGGGTTTTCGAATAAGTGTATTGAACAATTTTTTTTTTTTTTAAAAGTATTATTCCTAGGTTCAAAGCAGAAAAACCTTTTTAAACAAATGGCTGGTCGCGTTCTTCGGGTTACGTATAGAACTGAAGCGTGTTTATAACAATTTCATGGGTTACCCGAGAATTCTCCTTAAGCGACTTAAATTTTGGAGCTGAGGTGTTCTTGCTGTGCACGTATCTTGGGGAAAAATGTTCTTTTTGTCTTATTAAATACCAAGCTGTTTTTCAAGCCACTGGGTTATTTCTATTCAGACAAAATTAATACACAGTAAGTAACACTACACATTTTTCAACGTGATTAACTTTTTCTTTTGTTCTGCATGACTCTAGTAGATAATAAATAACATCTGTCAGTATTACTCTGGAAGTACTTCTATAAAATCAAAATAAAGATCCATTAATCTTCCATGCAATAAATAAACTTTTGTTTTTATTTATAAATCTATTTTTTTACTAGTTAAAGAGAAATGTCCATTATCTATACAAAAATATGCCTGAAATAAACACCAAATTGTACTTCAAAACATAAAAAAAACACAGTACAATTTCAAAAATTATCAATACACTACATAGAAACCAGTTTTAAACATTTTCCCTAAACCAGATTCAAATCCATAAAGAAAAACGTGTCAGTGCTTAGGCGGGTCCAATCTAAGGTTAACCTGGGACAGATGGTCCGGCTGGGTAGGTCTAACTTCGAGGAAGAGGTCAATCGTCGACTCCGACTCGGTTGGGCAGCGTTCGGGAAGCTGCACGGTATCTTCTCGTCCAATAAACCACAGTGTCTCAAGACGAAAGTATGACCAGTGTGTAATGCCAGTGATGACATATACAACATACGGCATACAAATGGCTCCGAAACATGGTCGATTACAATGGGCCTCATAAGAAGACTTAAAGTCACCTAAAGGGCAATGGAAAGGGCTATGCTCGGAGTTTCCTTGCGTGATCACATCAGAAATGAAGATATCTGCAGTAGAACCAAAGTTACCGACATAGCTCAAAGAATCGCCAAACTTAATTGGCAATAATAGGCAGAGCACATTGCGCGCAGAACAGATGGTCGATGGGGATGAAAGGTTCTGGTGTGGCGATCGCGTACCGGAAGACGTAGCGTTGGAAGGCCTTCAACAAGGTGGACCGATGACCTGCTCAGGGTCGCGGAAATGCGATGGATGCGAGTCGCACAGGACCGGTCATCATGGCGACGAATAGGGGAGACCTATGTCCAACAGTGGACGTCTTTCGGCTGAAATGATGATGATGATGGGCATTGAATGGGCGTTTCACTTTAGCATATTTTAAACCTTGACACAACAGTATCACAATTGAGTAAACTATTAACATAACACGTGTGTTTCGCAAAGGGTTTGACAGAGGTGTACCCACATAGAGCAATAAGATATTTTCTGTCTATCGTAACTCAGCCATTCAAGAAATAAGTGTACGACATTTTTTTTTTAATTAAATGTTAGGTAATTTAGAAAAAAATGCCGTAAATTTATTTCTTGAATGTTAAGATAGATAAAAATGTGACAATATCATATATATCTTTTTGCTCGTGACTATAATAAATAATATTCCACACCTTTCACTGAACGTCATCTAGTCCCAAGCTAAGCAGAGCTTGTGCTATGAGTACTAGACAACTGATAAACATAGGTAGTTATATATTTCTAAATACATACATATAACAAATTCCCTCTCTATACACTTACATTGCGTCAGTGTTTAATTTCATGTGATAGAAGGACATTCTAATTCGCCAAAAATATCTTTCAGTCATCCGTACGGCGAAAATTGAACTTTTTTTCGTCTACCTCAGTACATATGTGAGGTTTGTTAAGGAACCTTATTTCGTCATACAAAGGGCCCGTGCTTTGGAATAATGAGGTTCTCACGAGAGCACACTTGAGCGTCGTTCCTCCTATTTCAAACTTGACTTTACTGCATCAAGACACGAGGAGTGAAAAAACTTTTAGTGGGCTCTTGGTTGGAGAAATTTTTGGGGATGTACGAGTATTGTTGAGTGTTTTGGTGGTTATTAGAGATAATTGATTGTCTTACACAAATAATTTAGAAGTAGAATAGAATAAACTTTATTGTACACCAAAAAAGTAACACAACTTATACATAAACTTAAATCTATGGGTACAATGGCGGTCTTATCGCTGACAGCGATTTCTACCAGACAACCTTAGGATGGATCGTAAGAACTTAAAATAATACAGGGGGTAGTCTGTGGTGGCCTGTTAACAAATTAATCTATCTATATATAAAATACAATAAATAACTATAAATATATACATACATATTAGAAGAATTTTATTATAAGAATAAAGTACGGTTGGTGGAAGTAATGCGCTAAAATTTAATAGATGCATATTTTTTTTAAAAGCAATCCTATATATCACATGAATTAATGGATGGATCCATCAGACAATTTGAAGACATGTAACATCAATAAATCCGCACTGGGTCCACGTGGTGGATTACGGCTCATTCCCTCTCCTGAGAGAGAGGAGGCCTAAATCCCAGCTGTGGGAACGTTATAAGGCAGGTTATGCTATGTTTTATGCACCAGACAATTATTTCGCTGACTTTTACTAAAGTATTGAAGAAAATATGTCAAACAATAAACGCATTATAAACAATCACTTTCCTATCACAAAATGTCTTTGCCTTCACCAAAAACAATATCCTCACATTGCCATCGCTAGAAAATTTCCATACATAGACAGCAAACTACAAAATCCTTTTCAAAACATCAAAAGTGTTCTTCAAAAGCACGAAACAAAAATGTATTACCTCTACGTTACTTTCCGATTTCTCAAACGTTTACCTGTACAATATATCCGTCCATTATCCGAGTCTCGGATCAATATGGGATCCGACAGGATCCGACAGAAATGTTGTATCATTGTTTATGGAAAGTCATTCAATCGGGCTACACAATGGAACATATCGTTCGCGTCTTGTGTAGTCTCGTTAATCTTAATCTTCCTATCTGCTGGTCATGGCTCGCTTGGTTGAATGACGTGGAATGATAAGTAATAACTGATTTTTTTAAGTGGATTTTCTTTGTTACAAGCCACTCTTGTGTTGTTGATGTTTTTAGGGTTCCGTACCTCAAAAGGAAAAAAACGGAACACTTATAGGATCACTTTGTTGTCCGTCCGTCCGTCTGTCTGTCTGTCTGTCAAGACCCTTTATCTCGGGAACGTGTGGAGGTATCGAGTTAAAATTAAACCCATATACTCAAGTCTTTTGAAGTTGAGTTTTTTAAGTTGAAATTAAAACCATATACTCAGAAGCAAAAAATATATTGCAAAAAACGTGTATTTCGACACTCTCAAGGGAATCAAAATTTCCTTCCCGTTGACCTAGAATCTTGAAATTTGGCATGAAGCAAGGTCGCCTAGCACAAGTATAGGAAAAAACCTGAAAACTGTAAATTTGTAGTTATATCACAAAAAAAAAGTTTTTTTGCTATTCGGAAAAATCTTTGTAACTCAATTCGGGAATGAAATTGATTTTTTTTTGGTTTGGAAAATAAATATTAAGGTCTGCTGTCCACGGACGCGTAGTTTCATCAACGCGTATTCGTCATTATACGCTTGGTGACATGTGGCACGACGACGTTGCCGCTTCGTCGACAGAGTTTCACAGTTTTGCATGTCAACTGTAAGCAGACGTACCAAACAACACCTCGACTTCGCTTGCCGATTTCCACGCTCCAGTACCGACATCTTCCTGGTTTTCCCCATGGTTATGACGTCTGCCCATTAATGATTTGTATGAATGTTTATTGACATTATCACGATATTCACCATCAGTTTGATTTATTCCGGGTGGTTTATAACACTAACACTATTTTATAGGTATAGCACTAAAATCTCAATGCTTTGATATCTAGTCGATCGAGCTTTGAGTCTTATCAGTACCCGTGTTACTATCAGGGAGAGGTCGCTAATTGGTATCATATCACATAAGTGTGATAAAAATTGTAACACATTTGTTGGTTTTCGGGTTCCGTACCTCAAAGGAGAAAACGGAACCCTTATAGGATCACTTTATTGTCCGTCTGTCTGTCTGTCAAGACCCTTTATCTCGGAAAAGCATGAAGGTATCGCGTTGAAATCAAAATTATATAGGTACTCAGGTCTGCGGTTCCTTGAATATGTGAAAAAATCAAACTTCTGAGTCAACGATAAAAAAGACACGGGCGTTTATGTCGCAAAAAACGTATATTTCGACACTCTCAAATGAATCAAAATTCATAGGGTACTTCCCGTAGACCTAGAATCCCAAAATTTGGCTAAAGTAAGGTTTTATAGCACAATTCCAGGAAAAAATCTGAAAACTGTAAATTTGTAATTACTTTTAAAAAATTTCGAATCGGAAAAATCTTCGTAACTCAATTCGGGAATTGAACAGTTTTCATGTAAGTTTGTACGGAACCCTCAGTGCGCGAGTCTGACTCGCACTTGCCCAGTTTTTTTTTATTATTATTTTTTTATAAAAAATTTTTTCTTTCTGATATGATACTAATTGTAACAAAGTTTGTATGCGTGTATGTATGTGTGTTTATTTCTTAGGTACTCCTTCTCGCTCAAATTGCTGAAAACATAAGTAAACCATGTCCTGGCATAGGACATAGAAAACTTTTTACGAGGGCACAGCCTTTAGCAGAAAGTAGATTGATAATGTGTTCATTTAATCCCATTAGCTAGCAAAAACATTCAAAATTATAGTGAAATAATGATGTGATTGTGCAAACATCGAAATATAGTAGGCTTTATTTGCCTACATTAATAAATGAATTCATGACAAATAAACAGTCATTAATGGCTTTACAATTTTATTATTAGATATACTAATTTATTTAATGGATTCACCGAACAGCTAGTGACGTCAGAGTGTGTTTGCCATCACGTACCCATTTTAATCTGATGCCTTTTTGTTTCAATGGTTGCAAGCGTTGCAGCTGAACATGGGGTCTTGGGATCGCTTTCAGGGTCAGGTAAATAGTTACTGAGTTTAAATTTTCTGTTTAGATTTTATGAGTAGCGTAACGAGTTTGGATTTGTGCCCATTAGATGGCAATCGGCTCATCCCTATGAAACGCTTAGAGCTTAGTTCATTTATTAAGGAAATCTATAGACTATGATATAACATCATACTACTACCCACAGGAGTGGAATAAAGACCCAGGGACGTGAGTGAAACCGTGATATTCCGCATAAAAACTTAGTAATTCGAAAATAATCTTTAACAAGAAGTTTCCATAGAAATTGTAGTAAAATAAAAGGAACACTGACTTTCGTAAAGAAATGCTTTATTTTGTTTCTTCTGTAAACTGATACAACAAAATTACTTTTGAATTAGTGAGAGCAATTGTGACGTACTTTTAAATCAGTGACTTACGAGCCGTAGGTTCAAACCCAGGCTGGCGATTTAGTTTAAATATTGTGTACGTAGTTAAATGTTGTTGGTGCAATGATTGAGCGATTGGCTACTGTGCTGGGTGACGCGGTTTCGATTCCCGCTCAAAACAATTTTTTTTATGGACTACCGACTTTTTCCGGGTCTGGGTCTCTTGTATATGTAAGTTTACATACATTTGTAAAAAATACTAAAAAATAAAGTACTTTCAAAACGGATAGACCATGTACCTACGTAAACTGTCTAATGTTAAACATTCCTCTATACAAAAATAAAGACTTAAAAAATCAGTAATCCGCTACGGTAGACACAAAAAGCGGGTATATTTTTTTTAAAGCCAAACTGACGGTACCTAATCGAAAACTGTAATGAATCAAAGGACTGTTGCGTAGTTCAGATAGCTTTTTCCTGCTCTACCCGCACTTTTATTTTTACCTTTTAAACCGTCCGAGTCTCGTTAGCTAGGACTGCATTGAAATTATCTTGTTATTCCTACGTTTTTTTTCGAAGTGGCGGTTTTAATAAACCTTACGCTATTGAAATTATTTTTAGTCTGGTGTTCGCAATTTGTTTTATAGTGGACGGTTTTACGGGGACGATGATTCTTTTGTCTTGTATGTAGGTCAACAGGTAACGTAAAATCAGGTTTATGTAAATTGTTTTGATGATTTTTAATTATTTTCTTTTGCTGAATAAAGATATGTTTTATTTTTTTGCTGTTGGCTAGCCTGGTATATAACTGTCATACTCATCATCATTATCATTTCAGCTAAAACACGTTGACGTTGACTGTTGGACGTAGGCCTCCCCCAAGGGTCGCCACAACGGACGGTCTTGTGCGTCTTGCATCCATCGGATTCCTGTAAAAGTCTGACACTATCTCGCGCTCCGCCCAAGAGCGGGATTTGTCATTAGATGATTTTCCCGCCTAAAAAAAAACCCGGTCATCGGTCCACCTTTTAGGAGGCCTTCCAACACTGCGTCTTCTAGTGCGCGGTCGCCACCTCTTTCCTTTCGGCACCATCGCCCATCTGTTATGCGAGCAATGTGCCCTGCCCACTGTCACTTAAGTTTAGCGATTCTTCGGGCTATTTCGGCAATCTTGGTTCTCCTGCAGATATCGTACATACACACAGATCTACAAAAATATTTTTAAAAGCTAAAGTTTGTGATTTTTGGTAGGAGTAGGTGGTCCCTAATAAATAAATAAATAAATTAATTAATCACTTAGAGCTTTAAATAATATTCCTTGTACCTTTACCTCTAGTTTTTTTTTAGATAACCTACTTGACCATGTAACAAAAAAAAAAAACGACCACGCAAAACCAGAAACAACGACTTTCAGAATTAAGGTAATTTGGTATTTTTTTTTATGTTTTTAGGGTTCTCTACCTAAGTCATCATTTCTTATATTATATATGTATTTCATCACCACTGCTTTAAAAGCGGTGAAGGAAAACATCGTGAGGAAACTGGCGTGTCCTAGAACCAAAAAATTCGAAGACGTGTGACATTCACCAACTCGCACTGGGCCCGCGTGGTAGATTACGGCCCATTTCCTCTCCTAGAGAGGAGGCCTGAGTTCCAGCAGTGGGAACATTAAAAGGCTGATTATGCTACCTAAGTCGGCAATAACTGAACCCTTATAAGATCACTTTGTTGTCCGTCTGTCAAAACTTTTTTTTTTTCAAGAACGCGTAAAGGTATGAAGTTGAAATTAATAACAAATATCCAAGTTTGCTACCTCAAGCAGTAGTGAAAAAATCAAACTTCTATAAGTCAACGCAATCTGAAGGTAAGACCGTTTATGCTCCGTTTAGGCGCATATTTTAACACTCGCTAGGAAATCCAATCCTTTAGGGTACTTCCCGTTGTCTTAGAATCTTGAAATTTAGCATGAATCACAAATATAATAACTATTCTGCAAACTGTTTTGTAGTTGCGTCAAAAAAAAAAAAATTCAAATTTTCGGTTTGGAAAAATCTTCGAAACTCGATTCAGGAATTAAACTATTTACATGGGTAAGTTTGTAGAGAACCGGTGCGCGAGTTCGACTCGCACTTGACCGGTTTTTATTTGGAAATCGGTTGTATTTTTTATCAATTTATAATACTATTTAAAGATGCCGAAAACAGACTTGAATAAAACAAAACGTATCTACATTGATACGCATACCATATACTGAATTGAATACTCCGTTTATTTGATACAATTCAGCAGTATCATAGTTTATTTCGTATATTCAATGAGAGAGAAAAATACTCTGAAGACGTTATTGACATCTTCAGCCATATCGTTGGCAACGCTCTTCATTTGTTTGACTTATCGTGTAGAAGTTTTATTTAGACTGCTTTGACTCGGTCTTTGATTGAGTAAATGAATATAAATGTTTTATCAGTCTCGGTGTTATTGATATAAACAATATTACAATATAATTCGAAGTAATAATTGGCGACTAGCTTGTGCCAGTGGCTCCGTTTGTCTATAAGCTAAAAGAAAGTAATATTGGTTGAAACACTGTGTTTAGCCGATTTCAAAAAAGGAGGCAAGTCTCAGCGACAGAATATATTAATAATTTCTATCTCATTTTTTCTGTACATAAAGAATTCAATAAATAAATAAATATTTTGTATGTACGTATGGACCAATTTGAAAAAAAAATGGGTTTACTTTCCAGGTGGTTCCATGGTCAAGATCTGTTGATCTGTTGTAGAAATCAAGGGAAGTCTTCAAATTATTAAATTATAGGCATACTTGTATTGGTTATATTCTATAGGTAGGTAGGTACCTTACTAACGAAAAACACTTCAGACTTCCGAAATTAATGTTATTTTAATATTTTTGGTATTCCTTGTATTAAAGTCCTTTATATTTTCTTTAGTCTTTCATATAAACTTTTTTCTTAATCACACACGTCACTCACATCTGTAATAAAACCTAAAATCTAGTTTATGCTAATACTTAAGCATTAGTACAAAAACAAATACAAAAAAAAAAACAAATATTAAAAAAAAAATAAAAAACCCGACTGCCATGTCAAAAAAATAAACTAAAAATCAAAAAACAAGATATTTGTTAATTTATAGAAAAGTGAAGAAAGTAGGCACTCATTGACAAACACGGAATTTCGGAAACTTTCTACAAAACTGAAATTTTCATCCCAGTCGGAATATGGTATATGGGAAAAAATGTTCTTTTAATTACGATGTTAAGTTGGTTCTTGTTTGCACGAAGTGTTATACAATGGTATGGAAACTCTTCGTGTGCATTTTTGACTCGCACTTGGCTGATTTTTATATTAATAATATAAATTTTTTTTTTGCTCGACAGTTTCAATTAACAGTATAATATATATTTATATTTTTGGAAACTACTCGTCAAATCCTAGACGATAATCAAATGCATTAACTGATTAAATAAAAAAAATAAAAAAATGGGTGGGTGTTCATAATCCAATATGGTAGGTATGATAAATACCTACCATATTGGTTTTTTGAATTTCATTTAGAAGTTATGATGGAATAAAGAAACTCACATACATACATACATACTTACATACATACATGAACCCTGAAAACATAACAACAGTCTTACTTACATGCATTGCATAGCAGAGGTAGTAGGGCACGGAAAATAGTCTTATTTACATGTATTGCATAGCAGAAGTAGTAGGGTACGAAAAATTGTCTTATTTACATGTATTGCATAGCAGAGGTAGTAGGGCACGGAAAATAATCTTATTTACATGTATTGCATAGCAAAGGTCACGGAAAATAGTCTTATTTACAACCTTTAGCAATAATGCAATTTTTAAAACAAGATAATTTACTTATTTCACATCGCAAACGATATGAAAAGGATCTAATACCCTTTTCTATTTATCTACATACAAATCGGAAGGCCCTGTCAGTCTGTGGTATGTCTCTCGACAAAGGAAGCGTTTTCTGCGTCTCGCCATCTCTTTTTACATTGTTTTGAGTAAGGATGGTAGATTTAAAATTAGTTTTGACTTAATTGAGACGTGCGTTGGTGTGATTGTCTTTTGTTTAATTATTATAGATGTTTCGTAAATATTTCGCAAGTTTTTAATTTAGAAATCTGGTGACAAATTGTTCACTGATGATGAAAGACCAGAGGTCGGGCCTATAGTTTTTTTCATGTGGGAAATTTTCAAATGAATTTTCTCGCTACGGGATGCCTTTAGTGTTCTAGGATCACTGTAACTCTTTTAAACGTTCTCACAACACTAATAAGTACCTATCTGCGTTTTTGACATACATACAAACATGAACTCGTGCTTTTTCCTCATGAGGTTAGTCAGAGAGTAACATCATCTGCTAAGGTCCATGTAATACTCCTTCTACTTTGTTATCGTTTGCACATTGCTTTGTTTTTGTTGCCCGTGCTCAGTCTCCAATACCTCGCACTTAGGCTGACCTTGATTTATTAACTATTTATGTATATAATAAATTAAATTAAATTCTCGATTTCAACCCAACTAACTATAAAGAAAGCGAAATGAAAATAAGCACTTGGCTTAAATAAAACACTGGATTACTCACAAACGGAAAACATAGTTAAAAATCAATATTCATAATAAATAAATTATAAGGTAGATAAAAATATCAGATATGACCCAAAAGCTCAACCACCAAGCACAGTCACACAGAGAAACACACGCACGCACCATATCATACACACACACACACCATCACACACATATATACACAGTGACACATACACTTAACACACAAGAGCGAGTTTGCACTAATTGTTTAACTAAATTTTGGTTTTAATTTTATTTATTTATTTATCGTTTATTTCAGGCATTACTTAACCCATAGTAATATTATAGAATTAAATAAAATTGTCAATAAATAAATTAAATACATTAGATTATATAAATTATTGAAACATTGATAAAATTATTGATAAATTATTGAATCGCATTAATAAATAAATTAATAAAATAATTGTAAATTATTATCATTATCATTACCACCAATTAGCATCAATAAATCAATAAAATTAACAACGCCTAAGCAGGTACACACCATGAAACACTTCAGATACTATCCCATTCTTACACCGGGTCAGTCAAGTCAGGAAAGATGAAGAAGAGAGTCTCCTCAAGAACCCGTGAAAATCAGTAACTCTGTTCTCAACGAACATGCCAGTCGCACTACACCGCAGAGCAGCTTAGGCATAGCAATGTTGCAAATTTTGTTGCATAAATTGTTAATGTTCCACAACCGAGTGAAGACACTGACTCCTGTAACACAGGTGTCTCCTAGCTCAGGAGCCAGCGTTTCAATTGATATATATCAACCTCTTTATGTCAATAAAACATTATTATTATTATACCTAATTGATCTGTTGGATTCTTATCAAACAAACGATCTATTTGCGGATGAATGGAAGATGATTCGATTGGTATATCAGGAGTACATACTGTGAGAGGGATCGATGTACATGTTGTTTATAATTTTAATTGTTTTTGTTTAGTTACTCTAATTGGTTGTCTAACCGTTGTAATTGATTAATTAAATAAATAAATGGTGGAGCGAGAGTCTGACTTTTACGGATTTAAAATCGCTTGTGTTCCTTCAGTTGCCCTTTGCGATCCAGGGTCAACAATCCCGCAGTACCGCTACACATCCTACACAGCTTAGCTGCGGAGAGACTCACACCGTATGCTCCACCGTGTTCTCTAGGCGATCTGCACAATAATGATACCCGGGCATACTCCCCCTTATATGCTTATTTTATTTTTTTATCATTCAGACATCGCTACGTTTTTATTGTTTCATCGCGTTTGTGGACATTAATAAAAAACTTTTTACAAAAAAAAAATAACCGACTTCACTAAAAAACACTAAAAGGATCAAAATAACAGACACACGCTGAAAGTCATTATCACTCAATGGCTACTACAACAGGATTACCTTACAACGGAGAATCTCCTAACATTCATCTCGTAAAAAACAGTTCCAAAACCCACACACATACACATTACTTATGTAATTTTAATGAAGTTTTGCTTTTTGTTTTCATATTTGTCACATTATAAATCATTTCATATCTGTAAGCCTAACCTACACACACATTCAAATTCATACACACACTCAATCTCACACATATTCTTATCAGGAATTGAATTTGACTCAGGGAAGAAATATCTAACTATTATATTCATACCACTTTTTAATCACCACTTAATTCCTCAAGTATACCGCGCTTTAAATGTTGTCCCAACCTTATATAAAAGTTTCAGCCCATTAGTAGTGACAAAAAATAACAATTATAACTCTCAATTATGAATATTAATGAGGTTTCTCATGAAATTGACAACGTATCAATCGCTGATACCTATACATGTACCCCTGATCAATGCCTGAATTTTGCGGGGCAATGCGATCATAGCGCTCGAATCATACACATTAATATTAGGAGCATAAAGAAAAATCTAGATCAATTTGTCACTATGATAACAGAAACGAAAATTGAATTTGATTTTATAGTTCTTACTGAATGCTGGTTGCAGGTTTCGGGGTACATTCCTATTTTACCGGGATATACTTCACATTCTACAAAAAACAATCCCATAAAAAATGACGGTGTTGTAATTTACATTAAAA
The DNA here is from genome assembly GCA_905147345.3 of Mythimna impura. Taxonomy (NCBI): domain Eukaryota; kingdom Metazoa; phylum Arthropoda; class Insecta; order Lepidoptera; family Noctuidae; genus Mythimna; species Mythimna impura. Next base: position 16,023,160 of record LR990353.1, on the reverse strand, counting down.
ATACATTTAATTGCACTACATATGAACCCTTGATATCGGATGCCAACTGTTTGGTAACTTGCGATAGTAACACAGCTATAATCGCGGTGTATCGTTCCCCGTCTTACTTAAACCCTGCAAATTTTTACTCCAGTTTGAGTGAAATTATAACATCATTGAATTCGAAAAATAATATCATGCTTGTAGGCGATATTAATATTGATATAAAACCCGGTAATGCTGATCGCCATGCAGATGACTATCTAACCTTGGCAGCGACTCATGGCTTAATGCCGGCCCATTCTCTTCCGACAAGACTGGATAATTGTCTGGATCATGTTATGATGAAAACTAAATCTCCCTGCAGGATTATTGTGCTAGATACTCATATTACTGATCATCTTCCTGTTGCCATCTTCCTGGACACATATAAATCAGTGAGATCCCCTTCAAAAAACGCCAGACTCCGATATGACTATGAGGCCATTAAAAATGAAATAAGTAACCATAATTTTACTCCTATTCTTAATACTATGGACCCTAACATTGCAACCAATCTTTTAATCGGTGATTTACAAACTATCTTATCAAAACATAATAAAATTATACGCGTCCCTAATAGGAAAATAGTTATTAAATCATGGATGACTCCTGGCTTAATAAGATGTCTACGCAATCGTGACCGAATGCATAGACGGGTCAGAGTGTCTCCCAATGATCTAATTCTTAAAACTTCATACACCCGTTACCGCAACTTTTGTAATTCTTTACTTAAAAAATTAAAACGTGCCTATGAGAAAGCAGAATTACTAAAAGCTAATAACAATCCGAAAGCAACGTGGAAAGTAATTAAATCAATCACACATAGTAACCAACAGCCAAACCATCCTAATGCTCTGTTACAATCTTCTAGTGACCCTATCAAATCAATTAATAATGTCAATAAATACTTCGTTAATATTGGAAGTGACCTTGCTTCAAAATTTGACTCCATCGACCATGCGACTTTTACTTCTTCTTCTCCGTCCCCGAGCAACTCTCTGGCTATTCCATTAGTTGATGAATCACTTGTTATAAGTATAATTTATAGGTTACGTAGTGATTGTGCGGTGGGATGGGACAATATACCTGCCCTCATTATAAAACAATCTAGCAGTATTTTGGCTCCTTTCATAGCCCATATATGTAACTGCTCCATCACCTCTGGAATTTTTCCTACAGCTTTTAAACGCGCAGTAGTTAACCCAGTGTACAAGAGTGGACCTAGAGACGATGTGTCCAACTATCGGCCAATCTCAGTACTTACCTCTTTATCCAAAATACTCGAACGAATTCTCAACACTAGTCTAACAAAGTTTCTGTTTAAAAATAAGCTGATCGCAAACAACCAGTACGGTTTTCGCTCAGGAGTGTCCACAGAGGACGCTGTCTCTGATTTCACAAATGCATTGGTCGACAGATTGGACCATCGCCTTAAGTGCTATGGTGTCTTTTTAGACTTGACGAAGGCCTTTGATACTGTTTCCATTTCAAGACTCTTAACCAAAATGGAGCATATGGGAGTACGTGGTGTGGCCCTAAATATTTACAAAGATTACCTGAGCGGGCGTAGCCAATGTGTTAAGATTGATTCCGTAATCAGTGACGAAGAGTTTATTGGCTTCGGCATACCGCAAGGAAGTATCTTGGGACCCACGCTATTTCAGATATATATTAATGACCTTTGTCAACTACCCCTTACCCAGTGTGACATTTTTACTTATGCGGACGATACGGCACTTTTGTTATACGATAAGACCTGGGACAAAGCGAAGCATAGAACTGAACTCACTGTTCGTACTGTTATGGCCTGGCTTTCCACTAACCTTCTGACGCTTAATATATCAAAGACGAAAGTTATTCAGTATCTTCCACCAAATTCACCCACACCTCCACCTGACTCAAACAAATTAAGAGCGCATATTTGCCATGATGCAATGCCTTGCAAATGTAATTACCTGACGATGGTCTCAAATATTAAATATTTGGGTGTCTATATCGATAACAAGCTAGATTGGCGTATTCATACGGATATATTATGCTCCCGGCTTCGAAAACTAATGTATTTATTTAAAGATTTGAGACACTCGGTTGATGGGGAGACGGCTTCACTGGTGTATCGTTCCTTGTGCGAGTCTATTATCACTTACTGCATACCAGTATGGGGTGGAACTTTGAAAACCGTGATGCTTAGAGTAGAACGAGCTCAGCGAGCTGTTCTCAAAGTCATTCTCTTCCGTAGAAGAGACTATCCCACAGCTCAGTTGTACTCCGATGCCCAAGTACTCACGGTAAGAAAACTGTATGTCCTCCGCTCTGTGTTGCGACGTCATTCTACGATACCACTAGATAGGAACCTTACCAGTCGGCGAGTAGGTTTCCCTGTCTGTGAGTCTGTTCAGTGTCGTTTTGCACTAGCGCGGCGCCACTATTGTGCGCAGAGCTCGTTAATTTATAACAAAATAAATAAGAAGCTGGCAATATATAAACTTACTGTCCATAAAGTCAAACAGAGCCTTAAGCCATGGCTTATGTCACTCAGTTACGATGACACAGAGCAGATTCTAGAAGTGCTTCGGTGACTTATCCTACCTTTATATTGCCCTTCTTACAAACCTAATTAAATTCTTCCTGTACCTACATACATTTTTGTGAACTCTTTGCACACACTCACTCACCATACACATTCACTCACCACACACACTTACTTACCACACACACACACTTACTTACCACACACACACACTAACTCACCTCATACTCTCACTCACTCACTCACCGTTACAGGCTTACTGACAACTTTTTGTTTTTGTTTTTATCTCAGTTTGAAATTAAATCATTGTTATCTTTCTTTTTTTTTTTACTATTTTTCATGTATTCATACATAGGTAGATATTGCATAAGAACTAATTGTATTTCTCCCGGGAGAGGGCACTGGCTTCTGTAACACAGGTTAATCACCTAGCACAGGAGCCAGGGACTTCAATAAAATTGTATAAACGTCTTATGTAAATAAAGAAAGATTATTATTATTATTATTATTATTATTATTATTATTATTACACTCATGCACACACCCTCGCACACACACACACACACACACACACACATACACTCTTACTTATATACTCAACACACTAACTACACTTCTTCCACAGTTCTAATTTTGCTTATGTGACACCGACACTGTTTTACTTGCTACAGAATGCTATATGTAAATATTGTACCCACATGGTTGAACCCTATCTCTTAAGATACAGGATAGACCTAGTTTAAGGGATAGAGCCAATAATATTGTGCTTAAATGTGATAATGTTAACATTAATATTCTACTATGTATACAGTGCAATGTGTTCCTATTTTATGAAATAAATATTATTATTATTATTATTATTATTATTAACTTTAATTTTGGAAGTTTGTGTTTCTCGGTATTATTTGTATCTGATTTAACACCGACTTCCGAAATTAAAGTTATTTTGATCCTTTTAGTGTTTTTTAGTGAAGTCGGTTTTTTTTTTTTGTAAAAAGTTTTTTATTTCACACTTTTTAGTTGCGATACACTTATAAGCAGAGTGCCTATTTCTCATGATAATTCCATTTAACTCAAACACTGCTAGGTTACATTGTTTTATTATGAAGTTCCTGTGTCTACCTTCCACCTTCCGGCTCCATCATCAAATCAGTTCGATAGTACCTTATAGCCAAAGATCATCTCATGATAATTCTAATAAGCCCAAACACGGCTAGGATACATTGATTAATTACGGAGTTTCAGTGCCTATCTTCCGGCTCCATCATCATCATCAGTTCACTTCGATGACACCATTTTCAACGTAACTATTCAGAACCTTTCATATTGTCATAGTCGCATAAGTATCTTTATTGTGATATCTATGCGAGTATGAAGTTCCGTTGACCATTTCTGGTCTTCTTCGTCAGTTCCACTTCATCAAATGTTACTTTTTGACTGTAAATGCTTAAGTTCTCGATGAAAATACATAAATCACTATATGATTGCCTATAATATTTGAGGAGTTCCCTCGATTTCGCCAAGATTCCATCATCAGATCCCGATTTGGTGACTATGGGACCATTTGGGAAGTATACCCTTTCCAACAAAAAAAGAATTTTTCAAATCGGTTGGCAAGCGACGAAGTTATCCGCGAACAAACATAAAAAAAAAAAATACAAATATAATACCTCCTCCTTTTTTAGAAGTCGGTTAAAAACAGAGCTAACTTAAAATCTAAACAAGCAAAAGAATTTGTTTGTTTGAACGCGTTAATCTCAGAAACTACTGGTTCAAATTGAAAAAATGTTTCAATGTTAGATAGCCCATTTATTGAGGAAAGCTGTTGGCTAAATAACATCGTGCTTCGATCTACAAGAGCGGAAGCAGTAATCAAAGAAGTGGGTAAAACCGTGGGGGACATCAAGTATTTATATAAACGATAAGTATTTTACACACAAGTATTTTATTTTTAGTTTTTATTGACATAACCCGAAGAATCGCAAGCTTAAGTGGCAGCGGGCAGAGTATTTCATATTTCATTGCTCGTAGAACGGATGGTCAACGGGGCTGAAAGGTTCTAGAGTGGCGACCGCACACCGGAAAACGCAGCGTTGGAAGGACTCCCACAAGATGGACCGACTACCTGGTGAGAGTCGCGGGAATGTGGTGAATGCGGATCGGGCGTTGTGGCTACGCTTGGGGGAGGCCTATGTCCAACAGTGGACGTCTTTCGGCTGAAATGATAATGTTGATGATGAAGTATTTTAAGTTAGCTCTATCTCTGCTTATATGATGCAATGTCACAAATAAATAATATAAACCTGAAAACAATAATTACAGCTTATGATAAATTGACAAACTTTCCAATAAATTATCAACAGGATAATACAGGGCTTAAATATTTCAAACGTAACTTTATCCCTAGTAAAATTATTGTTTAATTGAACTGGTAAACCAAAACACTCACTGTTTACGCTGGCAAACCTTACATTTCTTGTTACCATACGGAACCAGAGCCTTAACGTTTGGTAGAGAAAACAAACATTGTTAGCACATTATGTATATAAACAATACAACAATGTAACACAATACTTTGGCACAAATACAGGCAATTATGTTCTCATAACGTGTTTGTTATTACCTAACTATGAGCACATGCACCCACATATCCGTAAGGGTGCTTTTCCATCAGACTTGTGTGAGCTAATTTTGGATTAAGTGTCACTCTAATATTATAAAGGCGAAAGTTTGTAAGACATATTTGTATGTTTGTTACGTTTACACGCTCGAACGGCTGAACGGATTTCGATGAAAATCAGGATATGATAATTTCAATTCAGCGCCACCAATCCTAGTATCGACTTTAGCTGTATGTATTTTAAGTTAATTTTCAAGTGACCATTTTAATTATAAAGGTCTAATAATTAATATTACAGTTACAATGGAACTAAGACTTTATTACCTCTTGAATAGAGAATGTTATTCCAAAATTGGTAATTATCTTGAAATTTGGTTGAAATATAGGCGCTGCGTGTGGAATCCACCAATCCACTACTGCACTCCGCTCACGTTCAGCTGAAAAGAGTCCACTACGCATTCTTATACAGTTGCATACCACTTCACATCTTTGCTACGCTTCTGCACACCGAACAAGATCCTCGCACAGCTTCGATGGAAACAATCATACATTGAGATAATGTATGATTGTTTCCATCAAAGCTGTGCGCAGCGCTACACATTATGCAACACTTATCTATGTCGTACATCTCTGGTGGACAAGCACTCTAATTCACAAATATATAGGTACATTTATCCATCTAAGTGCAGCTGCAGACTAAGCTGCTAACCGCAGCAACAGTGCGGTCACAAGTCGCCACAAGTTGCGGTCGACAGTTCACAATTTCACATGCATTTTCTATGAAGTCTGCACAAATTCGGCATTCGTCGCGTCCGGCTAACTTTTGGAGCTCGGTACGTCTTGAGCTAATAGTGGCTGGTATTGTGGCCGTGACTGCGCTTATGTAGACCGCAAGTCTGTGCTGACAGATACGGCTTCGTCGCTGTTAAAAATAGATTTACTCAATGTTTAATATCTATCCGAGTGTCGTCCCTTGCCGTACCTACTTTAGTAGAGTGGAATTCCTTGCTGGAGTGTCGGTTTCCTGATAGCTATTTCTGCAAGCGTGCTCTATCATAGCATCACTTAGATTAGGCTTAAAAAAATGGGCACGTACGGTTGACGCATTGATTGAAGGATTGTCTGCTGCGTTGCATAGCGTGGATTGGATTCCCGCACCGAACAAAAAAAAAAAATGTTTGGCTTACAGACAGTTCCTCTAAGTCTGGGTGTCTTCTATATATGAGCCACGATACAGAAGTAATTTTAGCTTGTAATTTATTTTTACTTTACTCAGAAAAGTAAAAGTAATAGAAGGTAGTGCCTTGTTGTAACTCTAGTTTTGCTGAAATTTCTTTGATAAACCAAAATCAATGAAGCCCAAACAACATGTGTGACAAACAATGATAAAATTGACAATGACAACGTGTAGTCTGTTTTGTGTAAGCGCTTACAATATAAACCAAAGTTAGTCAACAAATAACATGTCTCATTATTTTATGATTACAATGCTCTATACAACTGTTCCATTTGTATTTACGTTTATATCATGAGTATTTGTGACTGATGTGTACATCTTTCATTTATGTTATGATCAGTTTCTATCATTGAGTCGCGTTTATCTACCGATCTGTTCTTGACACGATAAGTGTGTATGTGAGTTTCGTTATATATAATTTGGACTTTCAAATTACATACGTGGGCCACACTGAAAGTTTTTAGAATAGGCGGTTTTTTTTTGGGTGGGAAAATCATCTTATGACAAATCCCGCACTTGGGCGGAGCGAGAGATAGTGTCAGACTTTTACTGACTAAAAACCCACTCCTGTTCCTTCTTTCCCTTCGTGCCAGGGCCCCGGGTTTCACTTTTACACTACCCGTGGCCCCAGTAGGCTTCGACCCTGCTGGGCCCCTACGATTTGCTGACATCTCCCTGAGGCGCGCGTGGAACAGTACGCGCCGTCGATGACTTGGGCTCGGTCCGGACGGTTACCGGACGGTCGGACGGCGAGCCATCCATTGCTCGCCGTCCGCAAGCACGCGCCTACGGTGGCCGGAAATCGAGATCGGAATCCCGGCGGCGGTTGGGCGTGAGGACCGTTGCCTCACGCGGTCGGCCGCCTCCTTTGCTAGCATTACTGCTTCGCATAAGGAGGCGGCCGCCTGCCACTCCTCCTCGCTCTTGACCATGGCCTGTACCAAGGTCCGGCGCGAGAGATCACCGCCGCCGATCGCCTCCACGAGGACACGGCGTTGCTCTGCCCAAGCGGGGCACACCTACACCGTGTGCTCCACCGTGTCCTCCAGGCGATCCGCACAGTGGCGACACCCGGGCGACGCTTTCGCACGAATCCGGTGCAGGAACTTCCTGAACTTACCGTGTTCGGTGAGAACCTGCGTCATGTGGAAGGTGAGGAAGCCGTGAGGTCTTTCCAACCACGCCTCAAAGAGGGGACTTACCGCCATTAGAATAGGCGGTAAGAAAAGAAGCCGATTATTGAGTAGATTTTTTGTGCCTTCTATTGACTATTATTGTCTTGTTTTTGATTTATGTATTGTATTCAGTAATCGAAAATGGGTAAAACCATCGTAGTCACTTGTAATGGTTAAGTTTGTACCGTTTCATTCAACGCAAGAAACATGAATATACGCGCTGGCAATTTGAAAATTACCATGCCGCGCTGGAAATCATAATTTGAGCACTGAAATTATTTAAGTGCAAGTGCACGGTACCGTTTTATTAAGACATTAGTTAGGTAAACAATATTTTTTTTTTTTTTTTTTATTAATGATAGGCTCGCGTTTGACCACCATCTCACCTGATGGTAAGCGATGATGTGGTCGACGATGGAGCACGCTTGCCTAGAAGTAGCCTAGGAATCGAGTGGTATGTATAGGAATCGACGAACTACATTACTGTTACGCACGCACACATAAACTCTCTAATGATGCAATCAAGATTTATCAGAATAGGTAATTTTTTTATCCTTATTAATTAATTTAAGCCCTTGTACAGGCTATGGTCTGGAGGGAGGAAGAATGGCAAGTCGTTGCCTCCTTTTGCGAAACCGGAAACCCGACCCCGATTTCCAACCACCGTAGGCTTGCGGACGACGTGCAATGGGTAACTCGCCGACTGATCGTTCGGTAACCGTCTGGACCAAACCCAAGTCGTCGACGGCACGTAGTGTTCCACGCGCGTCTCTAAGAGATGTCAATAAAGCCGTAAGGGCCCAGCAGGGCCTCAGCCTACTAGGGCCATGTCTTGGCTTCCGAAAAGGAAACCAGGGGTCCTGGAATGCAAGGCAAAGAAGGAACACAGGAGTGGGTTTTAGTCCGTAAAAGTCTAACATGGCCCTCTTGCTCCGCCCTAGAGTGTGAGAAGTCATTGGATGATTTACTACCAAAAAAAGAAAATAAAGGTTAAGGAAAATTCTCACTGTTATGTCGCTTTGCATTGGAAGAAAAAAAACTGAGATGCCATATATCATATGTTATAACGTGCCGTCAAGAACTTGCGGAGTAAAAAGTTTTAGCCTACTCAGAGTGACGTAGCCGAGGATAATGGCGACATAAAAGTTATATATACTGAATTGTTTTATGATGTATTATTTCGTGATCTCGTCTCGTAATGTTTGTGATGAAAATGTTGCTACTTGTCTTGAGAATGGTTGAAAAAAATCGAACCACGTTTAAGTTTCTAGAATTAGTATATAGTGCATTTCAGGGTGTGTACGTCAGCCCGTTCCATCATCGAATCACTGATGTATGGCGGTGTGCCACCGGTACACGGTAGACGTTCCACCTATACGCACAAAACGTTTTGAGGACACATTCAATGTTCATACAGTCAAGGAGTGGAATTCCCTACCAAAGTCTGTGAGTTCAAATCAGATCAGTCTTTATGTCAAGAGTGAATAGGTTACTTCTAGGCAAGTGTGCTCCATCGTCAACCACATCATCGCTAAGCATTAGGTCAGATAGTGGTCAAGCGTACACCTATTAAAGTGTAAATTTAATTTTTCATAACCAGAAAAAACAAAATAAAATATCTAGTCATTGGGATTTGATCACTCTCTTGTAGTTTATCATCATCATCATCATCATTTCAGCCGATAGACTTCCACTGCTGGACATAGGCCTCCCCCAAATGTCGATACAATGAATTGTTCTGTGCGTCTCTCATCCATCGGATTCCCGCAACCTTCACAAGGTCATCAGTCCACCTTGTAGGAGGCCTTCCAGCACTGCGTCTTCCGGTACGCGGACTCTTGTAGTTATTCCAATGTATTTGGCGTTGGCTCATTATGGTTTCTTCCATACCTGCATACAGAGCATACTTCTCAATAGTCGTCATCTCAGCAGTCATCCCCTTTTAGATCATCGTCCGGTAAGGACTAAGGCTGGTTCGACGGTGCATTATGTTTCGCACGCCTCAAAGAGCTGTCAGCCAAACTGACGGGACCCGCTATGGTCCATGCTCACCAGGATTATAGAATTATTCAAAAAAGTTACCATGACCCTAGAACGCAAAGACACCTGAAGGAAGACATGTGGGTTTTAGTCTGTAAAGGTCTGCATTCCGTCTGCCTCCACACAGAGTGTGAGTAACTTGATGATTTTCCACCTAGAAAAAGTAGTCACCCCTTTCTAGACAACCATCTTTCATAAAGCTCATTCATCGTTTCTTTGATTTTTTCTTATTCTTAAACCCATCTAAACTCATGCTCAGAACTGTTCCCATAAGTTATGAGCATGAGTTTCTAGCCCGCACTTCTATGAAAACCGACTTTTCTATATTATGGTTGAAAATCACTCAATAACTTCTCCAGCGTTAGATGGAGCGAGAATCGGCAGCAACGATCTCTCGGGCCGGGCCTTGGTACAGGCCATGCTCCGAAGCAAGGAGGGGCTTGCGGACGGCGAGTAATGGGTAGCTCGCCGTCTGACCGTCCGGTAACCGTCCGGACCGAGCCCAAGTTGTCGACGGCGCATACCGTTCCACGCGCGCCTCAAGGAGATGTCAGCAAACCGTAGGGGCCCAGCAGGTTCGAAGCCTCCTGGGGCCAAGGGTTTGTTTCTGAAAGGAAAACTCGGCCCTGGGACGAAGGCAAAGAAGGAACAGGGGAGTGGGTTTTTAGTTAGTTTAAGTCAGACACGCCCTCGCGCTCCGCCCAAGAGTGGGGGATGTCATTGAATGATTTTTCCACCTACAAAAAAAAGTCTTTTACTGACTTAAATCCAGACAAGTTTCTTCAGTTGCCGAACGCAAAATCCAGCGCAGCTGTGACTTTTTCGAGAAATTAGACAACCCATTTTTCTAGATGGAAAAATGAAATAACTAAAATCCACCCGTGTTCTTTTGAGTGCCCTTTACATTCCAGAACCAAGGTTACTCTTTCGAAACATTCTGTCTACTACCTAAGTGTCTAACGAGCTCAACCGTGCGTACGGAATCATTAACTGACTTAATGTAACAGTTTCATGTAGAATAGCTTTTGTGACGACCATTTACTGCGAACAGTCTATAAACCTTTATCGATATTGATTTTACAATCTGAACAGCGTATTTCCGTATTTCTTTCCCGCATTTAAACTTGCGAATTAGTCGATTAATCCCCTGTGCGTAGCGGTAGGACGGCAGGACCATTCTCTTCATCTCCAAGTTAAAAACTGACGCAATTGTCGCTTATTCAGAGGTTTTCCTCCTTTCACGCTTTTTGTGCGCGTTCGCGTGACACTTCATTTATAATTCTGCTTAATCCAAGTGAGTGAGTTCTTGCCGAATGAATTTGTAATGTAAAGATTAATGATATATCCTACGAGCTCTTTCAAACCGTTCTCTAACTGCTATTCCTTATCGTATTTATCAAGCCACACTGCTCCATTGTACTGTCGAACTAAGCGTGTTTTTGAGACTGCGTAATTCCCAGACTATCAGGTATTAAATTGTGAGGAAGGCAAACAGTTTTTTGTAACACAAACACGGTCTCTAACCGATCCGTGTCCCTTATTGAAATGTTACTTCTTGCTTGGGAGTAAATTTAATTGTCGAAGTTCAGATTGAAAAAGTTACAGGCGGTCGCATAATTCCACAAAACGAGGCTCGGTGCCCGCGGCGTAATTATTAGATATGTTTGTTTAGTACAATTTGGTTAATGTAGCTGGTGCCTTCCCCGGGAGAGTTTTATGACTAAAATTTTCGGGAACCTCTTTAAACGTAGGTGGAAATTATTTCTTCAACTTTTATTACTTTTCCCTCAATAAAAGTTTTTAAGCTGCGTTTGCATTAAATTAAACAACGTAACGCTGAGGTTGTTGCCTAGATGATTACTTGTGTGTTTCAGCTTTAAACATTCATTACTTGCAAATTGTTACTTAGTACGGCGATATGGCTGAACTTGGTGTATAAAGATAATCATTATGGATTACATTCAGCTTTTGAGAGCAGGCAGTGTGGGTATAATAAAAATAACATAAAAGTAAAATAAGGAGCCCAAAAGCCCTAAGTGCGTCTATTTATAACTGAGTTAAATACGTTACCTAAATCTGCGTAAAAGAAAGCGGCCAATAACGGGTTCATGTGAAAGGGAATTCTTTGTTATATGATTTATTGGAACGACTTTCAATAATCCGGGGCCCATTGCCTTTCGCGAGCGTTAAATTTCGATGAAATTGGAAAAAAATGGTTTGGAGCGCCGGAAAGAGCCCGGAAACTTTTCTTTATACAAAGGAATTTTCTTTATCAACTATTATGAGGTTATAGAAAGGTTACGACATGTCTCAAGTTTTATAGAAAAAAAATGTGCCTTTGTTAAACAGCAAGATACTAAGCTAAGCAAAAAAGAAAGTTGAGTGTAAAAAAGAACGTAAAAATTCAATAAACCACTTAAATACTTCAACAAACTGTAATATCATCGACCAACAATAAAACCAACTACAAAAGACTGAAATATTCACAATTTAAAAATAATTCATTGCGCGTCAATATCATCTGATAAATTGGGGTAAAAATTGCTAACACACACTGCTCGCTGTAACAAGTTTGCCCAACGTTTTCATGTACAGGGTGTCCATTACGCGAACAATCCAGCTGTGGCCGAATTTAATCCATTTAACTGCATAACGCCGGCAAAGTTATCTCTCTGAATATGTGTGTAAAATCAGCCCTGGTTTAATGAGTCCAAAATAACGTTACAGTGTGCGGTCCGTTTATTTGCACGCCGTGTTTTTCTCAATTTGTTAATGTTGTAATTAATTTATTTGTGTGTTTTGTTGACGGGTTTTGTTTTTTGTTGGTTGTGGTTTTGTTTATTGCTAGATGGCATTATTGTAGGTCATCGGACCGCGTAGCCATTTCGTAGGCTACAACGTTGCGAACTACGAAATCGTAGCACAATGCTACGCTAGTAGTCTTCCTTTTATATTAGATATCTTTTTATTCATCTTCCTGCTCTTTTCCCATGTTATTTAGGGTCGGCTTAACACGTTTTTTTCTTCCTATCTGTCCTGTCATCCGTCATGCTATCACTAACTCCATTTTCTTTGATATCACTCTTCACACAATCCATCCATCTTTTTTTGGCCTCCCGTTGCATCCACATGTATACCCATAACTCTTTTAGTAACATGCGTTTTATCCCCACTCTTTACATGACCATACAAAGACTATTATCATTCTTAGATGAGATTTCTTTTAATAATAAATTTCAATGATTACGTTTTCTTATTATCATTATTGATAGACTTGCTGTTATCCACTATCACTTAGTGTTAAGCCATGTTATGGTGAAATATACGCTTGCCTAGATAATTAAATAATCTTGGCTTTCTGACACCTAGGTTACAATCAAGATACACGAACTCAAGGTGAAAATATCTATCTTAAAATATAAAAAAAAGCGTCTCTCCAATATGATTGCTATTTTTTCCTCCAACCTGATTTTTACATGAAATATTTATATCTCTATAAAAGGGATTTGTACGGGTTTGCGATTCCAATTAGTAACGTTCGATCAATGATACAATTCGTAAATGTAACTGCCAAAAGTGATGGTTATGGCGGGTTCCACCCTGCTCGTTGTGGGGATCGCCGGAAATGACTGACGTGTATAGTGAGCTGAACACAGAAATTTTAAACAAGTTTGGCTATATGGTACTCATAAATTGGACTTTTAGCTTGGTTAATTTAATATGCATGTTTTTCAGAAGGTTTGTTATTATTTATTAAGGATAGGTTCGCGTTTCGCCACTATCTCACCTAATGGTAAGCGATGATGTGGCCGATGATGGAGCACGCTTGGCTAGACGTAACCTATTCACTCTTGACTCAAAAACACCTAGGTTGTAGCTATCAGGAAACACAGACGGTAGGGAATTCCACTTCTTAGCTGTGCGCACAATGAATGTGTTCCTAAAACGCTTTGTACGTATGGGTGGGGTGTCCACCATGTACCGGTGGCGCAATGCGTCTAGTGGTCCGATGATGGATCAAACTTGGCGGAACTAAGTTGTGCAATTCTAATACACACTCCCGGAAATGTAAACGATAGAAAACCGACAGGCTAGCAACTTGGCGTTGGCTCAAGACTTTGGAGTTTGGCTTTGAAGTTTTACTTCCATTCCTTTTTTCCTTAGGAAATCATATCAAATGACTTCTCTCGTTCTGGGTGGAGCGAGAGGGAGTGTCAGATTTTTACTAACTAAAATCCAAAATGTTTCTTCAGTTACCCTTTGTGAAGGCCACGTTACCTTTATCAAACAATTCACAACCCTGGCAGGCATTAGCCCTAACAGGTCCCGTCAATTTTGCTGACATCTCTTTGATGCGCTCTTGGAACACATTGCGCCGTCGACCCGGGTCTGGTCCTTACCGGGCGGACGGCGAGCTGGCTTCCATTCCTGGTCTGGCAGTCTCGTAACGAACTTAAGTGGTTGACTAACCCTAATATTTTTTTTTGTAAATATAAGGACTACTATCATGACAGAATTTTGCGTATAGCTAAGGAATAGAAGTTCCTGTCGGAATCTGTGTTTAATGATAGCTACAACCTAGGGGTCTTTAAGTTAAGAGCGAATAGGTTTCTTCTAGAGAAGCGTGCTACATCCTCTACCACATTATCGCCGGGGTTATCTTGGCGGTATCTTTGGACACTTACAACGCCATCAATTCCCTGCCCTGGAGGAGCATTAGGAGGGCACTCCAGTATCATCAGGTGCCCGACAACCTCTGTCTCTGGACTCCCTGATGGGGTCAGCCATGCTGTTACGCAGACGACACGCTGGTCCTGGTGCAGGGAGAGTCGTTCTAGGTGGCGGCCGAACTAGCAACACGTTGGGTTGCGACTGCCTTGAAGAGGATCCAGCAGTTGGGGCTCGAGATGGCACTGCACAATTCCGAGGCTATGTGTTTTTACGGCCCTCGGAACGCGCCACCACCGGGTTCCCAAATAACGGTAGGAGGAGTTCACATCGGCGTCGAGTCGACGATGAAGTACCTGGGACTCGTCCTCGACAGCCGATGTAATTTCGAGGAGCACTTTCGACGTCTGGCTCTCAAACTGGATCTGGATCTCGGACTAGGGCTGCCTTTAAACGGCTCCTGCCCAACTTCAGGGATCCGTCCGGACCGAGCCCAAGTCGTCGACGGCGCGTAGTGTTCCACACGCGCCTCAAGGAGATGTCAGCAGAATGGGCCCAGCAGGGTCGAAGTCTACGGGGGCCATGGGATCGCTTCTGGAAGGAAAACGCGGGGCCCTTGAATGCAAGGCAACGAAGGAACATAGGAGTGGGTTTTAGTCAGTAAAAGTCTGGCCCTCCCGCTCCGCCAAAGGACAGGAGAAGTCATTGGATGATTTCACACCAAAAACAAAAAAAAAACATCATCGCTTACTATCAGGTGAGATAGTGGTAAAAAAAAGATGAGCCTATCAATAATTAAAAAGACACATTGTTAGAGTTTTTTGAAGGGGATTAAACAATGATATTTTATCTGCAACAACGATTTGAAAAAAAAAATAACTCAATATATGCATAAGACATGTAGTACAGAAATATATATGTATATTATTTATTCATAACGAAAGTAGAAAATTATCCCTAGGGAACAAACTCCCGAGATAAAATCCTATGTCCTATTTTTGGACATGGTATACTCGTGTGATATTCATTTCAATTCATTCAACCATTTAAACGCGGGGCCCTTGAATGC
This sequence comes from Mythimna impura, assembly GCA_905147345.3. Lineage (NCBI taxonomy): Eukaryota > Metazoa > Arthropoda > Insecta > Lepidoptera > Noctuidae > Mythimna > Mythimna impura. The sequence goes on along the minus strand of LR990353.1, from coordinate 16,007,800 downwards.
AAGGCAACGAAGGAACATAGGAGTGGGTTTTGATTTATAATTTATATTAAAAATAGAAATATTAGTCAATTATATATATTAATGGTACATATTGAAGGCTAACCATTACTACCTGCCAGTGAAGTGTTTTCAGCTCCAAACTCAAATTAGTTATCACCTCACTACACATCACACCATGGAAGCTATCAACCACAGTATCACCGAAATGAGCAATTTGTTTAACCAAAGGATGGCACAATTTGAGAAAGATTTGCAGAAGAGTCCGTCTGCAACTACAAGCAACGCCTCAGGTTTGCCAGCAGAATATGCATCTTTCCGGTCATTTATTGTACAGGCACTTAGCACTCTGCAGCAGCAAGTAAGCATTTTGGCACAGGGCCTCGATAATTTGGAAATGCGCGGGAGGCGTAAAATCTTGCTGATGCATGGAGTGGCAGAAGAGCAGGGTGAGGAAACTGCACAGGTGGTGATGCAAGTTGTCAAACAGAGTCTCAAGATTGATTTGGCTACTTCTAGTATCAAACGGTGTCACAGGATGGGGCGCAGCACATCTCACAAACCCCGGCCAATCCTGTTCAAGTTGCATGATGTGGCTCTCCGAGACAGGATCTGGTTTAGTAAAACTAAGCTGAAGGGGTCTGGTGTAACTATGTCGGAATTCCTAACGAAAGCCAGGCATAGTGTCTTCATGGCGGCGCGGGACAGATTTGGGGTGACGCAATGCTGGACTTCTGAGGGCACTGTGTTCGTCCTCGATTCTAGGGGATCCCGGCATCGAGTCACTTCCTTCACCGACCTCAATAAGATTGCGCAGCAACCGGTGCAGTCGGCCGCTCAGCCGGAGCAGAACTCAGGACAGCCGGAACCTAACGTGGTTCAACCAGTCGCAGTGGGGAGGGTTGTTGTAGCTAAAACTAAGCGTGCTGTAGCCAGGAAGTGATTTGTTTATTGTTCTTTTGGGTAGTCCAGGTACAGCGTAGTTTTTTTTGTTCTATTAAGGAGGTAATCGTATCGGATATTGCGCATGTTTCAATCCTTCCGCACATTCTCTTGTTTTATATCACGTTTACTTTGGGTACCTTATTTTTCTACAATAGTTTATTTTCGTTTTCGTCAATGCTATAATGTCAATATTGTCGTCAGTGTCACTGCTGTCTGTGTCTAATCACTATCTGTCACTTCATGTTTGCGTTCCATTATACTGCACTGACAACATTAAACATTGACATTATTTTGCTCTGTTACACGTATCCACTTTTTTTATTTTTTTTTTATTTGTATAATTAAATAGACATTTTTTTTTATATTTTTTTATAATGTAGTAGACTTATACTTTGTTTTGTATCTGGACTGCTTAAGTAAAAATATGTTTTTTTTTTTGTATAATTTTTTTTCTTTTTTGTTACTCTCGTGTGAAGCACAACTGGCAGGTGGACGTAAACTTTTTTACCGCCACACTTTTATTATTTTGCTGTAAGTGTTTTATTATATATATTTAAATATACATTTATTTATTTATGCTCAGCCCTGGCTGTAGCAGTGATACTGACACATTTTATTCTTTGAAAAGTAATGATGAAAGCTTCGTTAGTGTTCCTTCCCTAGCTGACATTCTCGTTTCTTTATTTTCCGATGTATCCAAGAACTTCAATGTAGTCCACATAAACGCCCAGAGTATTCCGGCTCATTTCCCCGATATGCTGGCCACTTTCGACTGTAAGAATATTCATGCAATTCTTGTTTCTGAATCGTGGCTTAAACCTTGTTTGCCCTCTTCCTCTTATTCTCTTCCAGGTTTTCAACTCATACGGAATGATCGAGCTAACGGTGGGGGTGGTGGAGTGGCCATTTATCTTCGTGATCACATTCCTTTTTCTATTGTTAACATGTCCTCACAGCCACCTCCGCCGAACGCCGGTGAACATCTATTCCTAGAAGTTGAACTCCACCATTCTAAGATTCTTCTTGGGGTTTACTACTGCCCTTCTCTTCGAATTAACTACTTTTCTTCTTTTGAACGCATTTTAGAAGCTTTAGTTCCCTCTTACAGTCACAGTATCATCATGGGCGACTTTAACACATGTCTTCTTAAAAAAGACTCTCGCTGTTCTTCTCTTTGTAATATTATTGAGTCTTCCAATCTCTCCATTCTGGATCTTGATGCCACTCACCATTTTCCTAACGCTGTCCCATCACTTCTCGATCTTATTTTTGTCTCGTCTCCCGGTCACGTCGCAAAACATGGTCAATGTTCTGCTGACGCCTTTTCCTATCACGATCTTATTTTCACTTCTTATAAAATTCGGCCCCCAAAGCATAAGTCCAAAATTCTTCTGCTTCGCAATTTTGATGGGATGAACCTTGATCGTCTTCGAGAGGACGCCAACAATATTGATTGGACGCCTTTGGTTACATCCACTTCCGTCGACGAACAAGTTGAATTCTTGACTTCAACCTTGATTCGGCTTTATGATACTCATGCACCTGTTCGAGCTGTGAAAGTCAAACATCTTCCAGCGCCATGGCTGACTGATGACATTAAACTTTTGCTCCGTAAAAAAGCGGCTGCGAAGTTCAAGTTTAAAATTCGGCCCAATGACATTAATAGGGAGAAATACGTCTCTATTAGAAATCTCAGCAACAAGGTGTGTAGAAACGCAAATCGCCAATATATCCACAGTTCTGTTCAAAATGGTGACCCAGCCAAAGTCTGGAATTTCCTCAAAACATTAGGTATCGGGAAAAAGTCTCATGACAAGATTCCTAAAGACTTAGATTTCAACCTACTTAATAGTCATTTTTCTTCCTCGCCCTTATTGGATAGGGCCACTAAAACTGCTACACTAAGTCATCTTTCAAACCTTTCGATACCTAATTATTCTCCTTTTGTCATTAGTCAATTCACTGCATGTGATGTTAGAAGGAGTATTATGTCGATAACATCTAACGCTGTGGGTAGTGACTGTGTCAGTCGTAAGATGATCATTCCCATCCTTGATATCATCCTTCCTGGCATCCTTCACATCCTCAATTTCTCTGTTTCCAGTAAAGTCTTTCCACAAGCCTGGAAAGACGCCCAAGTTATTCCTTTACCTAAAAAATCTCATCCTGCATCCTTCACTGACTATCGTCCCATTTCTATTCTTCCATTCCTTTCCAAAGTCCTCGAAAAGCTTGTCCACCAACAACTAAGCACGTTCCTTAGCAAGCATAATCTTCTCAATCCTTTTCAATCTGGGTTTCGACCAGGACATAGCACTACCTCAGCACTCGTGCATATTACAGACGATATTAGGTCGGGTATGGAGATGGGGAAGTTGACGGTACTTGCTCTACTTGACTTTAGCAATGCTTTCAATACGGTCGACTTCGACATTTTACTCGGCATCTTGTACTCTTTTAACATATCTCCATCGGTAATTGACTGGTTTCATAGTTACCTGTTTGGCCGCCGGCAGCGTATTTGTATTGAGGAATCTTTCTCGTCTTGGTGTGACACCTCTGCCGGTGTGCCGCAGGGTGGCGTTTTATCTCCTCTACTCTTCGCAATTTTTATAAACGCTATCACTCAACGACTAGTTTCTTTCTACCACCTGTATGCTGATGATCTCCAAATTTATGCTCAAGCCCCTATCGGAAAGTTATCTGAGGCCATTGATACTATCAACTTAGACCTGGCTCGAATAGGTGACTGGAGTGCTGAGTTAGGGTTGAAGATCAATCCAACTAAGACGCAAGTGATTGTTATTGGTAGTTCCCGGAATGTGTCTAAAGTAGATTGGTCGAAGCTTCCCCAAGTTTTTTTCAATAATACCACTATTCCTTTAAGTTACACTGTGAAGAACTTGGGGATCTATATCGACCGCACTCTTTCCTGGACAAAACAACTGCAGGAAGTCAGTCGTAAGCTATTTGCTTCGGCGGGCTCCCTAAGACGTCTTCGTAATTTTCTTCCCATCACTATTAAAATTGCGTTAGCACAATCTCTTCTTCTTCCAATCCTGGACTATGCTGCTGCCAGCTATCTTGATCTCACCCAAGACCAATTGGATAAGCTTGAGCGACTTCAAAATCTCTGTATCAGGTTCATATTTGGCTTGCGTAAGTATGACCACGTTTCTGAATTTCGTACTAAGCTCAAATGGCTTCCTATTCGCCTTCGCCGGAACGCCCACATACTTTCTTTGCTTTATAATGTGCTATTTAATCCTTGTACCCCGTTTTATCTTAAGGAACGCTTTCAGTTTCTCAGTGACACACATAGTAGGTCCTTGAGATCATCGGAAAACCTAAAATTAAGTATTCGCACGCATTCCACTTCTTTCGTTGATAAATCTTTCACAATTCAAGCAGCTCGTTTGTGGAATGCGTTACCCTTAGAAGTGAGGCGTGCCCAAACGCTACCTACGTTTAAAAAAATGGTGAAGGAGCATTACCTTTCACTTTGATTTTTTCTTCTCCTGGCTCAATTATATATTTAATATTTATTAGTATATGTTTTTCTTATATTGTATGTATGTATTTGTGTTATTATGTCTTATTAGTATTTTCTGATGTTGTACACTGACAACCCTAAATCCATCTTCTTTCTTTCAGTCCATCCAAAGGTTGTCTGTAAGAAATTGCCCTGTGCGATAAGACCGCCCATTGTACACTTATTTTTAATTATGTTTGTTCTGTATTTTTGTTTATGTGGTGTGCAATAAAGAATATAATAAATAAATAAATAAATAATAAATAAATAAACGTGAAGAAGTAACAAACATAAAAAACCTTCACTTTTATAACATTAGTGTGTAAGTTTGTCCGTAGCTTAAGGTATATACTTTCTGTGTTAACAGGATTGCGTAGAATATAATCGTTCTTATACAGAGATTGAACATGAGACGAATCTAGATTTCATTACACAATCCACCACGTACTCGCAATGCAAACATCTCAAAAAGGAGTATGTACTCAGTGCTTTAATTCACCGCTTAGAACTAGGGAAGAGGAGCTAAATGGATATTTTTCTTCGCTCTAATCCGTTTGCACACATCAAAACCTAGCCGTACCAAAGCAAATCAAATAGAGGAACTCTCAATAAATAGCATTTTCGTGTTTCTTTTAAAAATAAAATCTCGTTAGACATTTCCAGTTTCATTTCCTCGCTTCGTTCACGACATACTGGGATTAAAGTAGATCACAGCGTTTCCATTTTTCAATTGATAAGTTTCATTATATCATTCTGATGGAGTCTTTGAAAGCGTTCCAATATGTTACACCGAATAGTTTTGTTGTTCCTTGACTGTATTTACTCATGTTTTATTGTGAAATTTAGTGTATATCAGATATGAAAGAAAGAATCCCTTTTACCGTAAATTTTTGGCGGGTTTTAATCGAGTTTTTTTTTGTTAGGTGGGAAAATCGTCTAATGACAAATCCCGCCCTTGGGTGGAGCGAGAGATAGTGTCAGACTTTTACTGACTAAAAACCCACTCCTGTTCCTTCTTTGCCTTCATCCCGGGGCCCCGGGTTTCGCTTTCACACTACCCGTGGATGTTTTAATCGAGTGAAGTTCAGAAAGTGGCTGTTTTAATTAATTATTTGCATAGATATGGATTACTTGTGGATATTGTGATGTAAAATTGGCCTAGTTTTACATCTCAAGCATCTACATAGCTGGACAATATATGGGATCAATGAAACAGGCACGATTTAGTTAAAATGAAGCTGAGAAACTATTATAGTAGGTATTGAATACCTCAGCGCAGCTTGCCGAGAAGCCTAACTCGAATTTTTGTTAGCAAAATACTGCAGATACATTTGAAATTGTTACATCCGTCTTCTAATGTAAACCAAAATTACTGTAGGTATTCTATATCAAAATCAAATTATTTTTTAAACTTTACAATGGGTAAATACACAAATCGTGTGAAGCCTAAAGAAAAAACCCTACCCTCTGCTATAGGGTCAAATTTGTTACACAATTTTTTTTTTAAGTCTTGCTTTGCACTAGGATTTACTCCAGCATCGTGGGTGCAAACATGTAAACTAGCATAAGAAATAAAGAGAGTAAAATTTTATCAATAGTACCAACTTTAAGTAACTACATTATACGGAAAGTTATAATTTTGTAATGGAAGCTTATAATTAGCAATTAATTAACATTATTAATTTACATAAACATCTTAACTATTAAATATCATAACTTAATAGGTATTTAAACAAACTGAAAATAATAATTTGTACAAACGTGTAGAAAAATAACTCATAGGGCATCAAAAATTAGTCCACATCGATGTCAATGGGAAAAGTGCCTAGAACGCTGGTCACGCGAAGAGTCGATCGGCTGTTTGCTGATATCCCGAATAACTCGATGAGGGCTCGGACCCCATGACCCTAGTGTTTCAACCCCAAACGGCTCAAACATATAACCTCCGATGAGGTTATTATATTTACGCCGTTTTGCAATTTAGTTATTTAATATTGTTATTAGACTGTAAGCTCCTAAAATGTGAAAAAAAAAACAAGAAACTCAGACTTAAACAATCTGTAGGCTGTATAAATAATTATTCCGAGCAGAAATCAAACAGCCGCACGCAACGCGGCAGTCAAGCTCAACCATTGCACCAACCGAGCCTTATATATATTATTATATATAGAAGTGAAGCCGTAAGAAAAAAGTTTTACCAAATAGGCAGAACCCTAAAATTTATTACTGTAAATGTCTAGATCTCAAGTTGTAAAAGTGATTGCCAGCATTTCAGCACTAGATACCTACACTGTATAACACGTACCTTCTATAACTGCTACTTATAATTCCGTTGAAGTACCACGACTCACCTAGGGAAAACAGGCTATTACTGGCGCATACGCGATGACTATCAATGTGTGTTTATATCCCGTTTTGGCCGATAGCTACCTGTGTGTTCCGTGCTTGGGAAAACATGTTAAGCAGCTGGAATCCTTCAATGACAACGGTTCCCATAAAGTCTGAATGTCTGACCAATTCTGTTAAGTAATTATGTCAATAAAATAACCGTTATAGCATGTAATTAAAAATAAATAACAGGCTTTTTTTTGTTGATACTCTCGTGTTTGACCAGTATATTAGACCTGTTGGTGAGTGATGTAAGTATCTTTTTTTTAGGGAATACATTTCTCCACTCTAGGAATTACTCTTGTATCGTGGGTTTTGGGATCACATTTATTGTGCGTACCACTAAGGAGTGGAATTTCTTCTGGAGCCTGTTTCCTGATAACAACAACCTAGAGATCTTTAGGTCAAGAGTAAGTAGGTTACTTTTAGGCGTTTGTGCTCCATTGTCAACCACCTCATCGATTACCATCAGGTGCGATAATGGTCAAACGCAAGTCAGTAAAAAAAAAAAACAATTTTACAAAACAAAATGTCATTTATTCTTTTTCCTGTGGAGTGTTCAACTATCTTACTGACTGAAAAGATACCAAAATAAGCCGCCTGTGTCGTACATTCACAGGTCGTCTATACCGATATTGGTGTGTCGCTATTTTTCGGGCACAGTTCCAATCTCGGGCTCAATAGAGAGTGTTTCGTACATGACAACTTTATCACATCATGCGAATATTTTTTGTTTGACTTAGGGACTTGTTAGAACCTCAATATTTGGTCCCTTCATGTCGAAATTGGTACTAGAACTAGACGTTATTTATGGTAAAAGGTATGTATTGGTTTATGAGTTAAGATGAGTTTGTTTAGCCAAGTAAGAAGATATTTCTTTCATGGGTTACGTTTTAGAGATTTATTTTTATATTGAAAAAGGATGACATTTTCAATCAACTGTCAGTAACTAAAACATCGATTTTAGCTTTTTGATTTTTAAATGGCCATTTTTATTAAAAAAAGGTCCTACAAAAACCATGCATTGCAATGGAATTTGAACTTTGTCATGCACAATGTGACATAAAGTTTGGTGGTCTAAAAATTTAAAATATAATAAAATTCTCGAATTCTTTATTCAAATTTCGGTAAAAAACGACTATCTACACATAGGTCCATTTTTAACCACATTGTTCCGCAGCATTAATACGTCAATCAAATCTCGCAAAATTCTAATTTCAAATTCAAATCCGACATGTTCCACGCAAACTTTTTCATAAAAATCTCTCTATTTAATCTGTGAACAATGACATAACAGACGTCGAAGTTCGATAAGTGAAACTTTTTATTCATGTAAATCCATATAATAATATGAATGGAACGGAATAAGAGCTTGCCTGGTTATATAAATTGAACATTCACGTTCAAATTTCAATTTCCTACAGTGCTCAGCTGATTTAAGGTGACGTCATTATGGTAGTTCATATTTCTACGGTAGTTTTGTTTTGTTAGTATCGAAATGGGTACACATTGTAGATGTTGATTGGGTGAAATGTTATTTAATCATTCCATGCGTAACTATCTCATGAATAGAATAGAATAAACTTTATTGTAGGTACACCGAAATAGTAACAAAACTCTTATTGGTATATATACCTAAAGTTAATTGAAAATTCTATTTCTTTATATAAGTTAATGTTAAGAAAAAGTTATAAAATGATATTCACAAAAACCCTTAAGCTGTTGATCCCCGCATTAACGCCGGCGTTCACGCGCCATTGTCTTACTATTGTATCTCTAATTACGCACTCAAAAGGTTAAAACATGAATTTAAAAAAAAATATTTCATATAGGCCTAAATGGGCACATAAAAAATGTCTAATGCATGGTTCCAATGTTTGAATACTTAAATATCTTAATTAATTGTACTTTAATTACCTATTGATCTAGCAAAGATTTCATAATGCGGTGTAATTTCATAGTTTGGTGTGACGAGAATAGATAAAGTGAGAAATAAGTATTTTAGAGGAAGTTTGAAAATGGCACTAGTGACTGAAAAGTTGAAAGGGAATCGTTTGTCTTGTTTGTAATGCATATTCCTAAAAGAGTTATGGATATACATGTAGATGGATGGAGAGGGAGATAGGCCAAAGAAAAGATGGATGGATTGTGTGAAGAGTGATATGAAAGAAAAGGGAGTTAGTGATAGCATCACGGGTGACAGGACAAAAAAAAAGCGTTTCGCCAACCCCAAAATAACACGGTAAAAGGGCAGAAAGATGATGAAAGATTTCATAAATAAAATAAAAAAAGCCATTTATTCTACTGCTACGCAATTACATAATTCATTTTGAAAAATATTATTATTATTAATAAAATAATTAATAAAAATTATTATAAATAAATAAATCCATATTATTATTACTAATCTATAAAATTATTTAGGTAAAGCATTTATAATTGTTTCGTTTTCTTTTTGTTTATATTTTTTATGAGTTCATTTAAAAGTAATATTTATCACAGTTGATTTTAAATTGTAATTTCATTTATTGCTATCTAAACTTAAAGTTGTACTCGCCTCTTTGGCGTAGGCCTCCCTCAACTCTTTCCAATATTTTCTATCTCTAGCTTTGGTCATTCAGTCCAGTCCTAGCCTTTGTATGAATGGGTCTACCCATCTTTTCCTTTGACATCCTCGTAAGTTACTCTATCTCTTGGTATCCATTCCGTGATTTTCTTAGTCCATTTGTCGTTTTGCATCCGACATAAATGTGACCCGCCCAGTTCCACTTCAGAGCCCTCACTCTTTCCACAATATCCGTGGTCTTAGTCTTTTTCCTAATCATCTGGTTACATAATTTATGCGATAAGCATACTCCATTTCATCTTACGTATGTATGTCTAATTTGTCTTCTTTACATTTTCTCAACGATCAGCTTTAACAACCATAAGTCAAACACGGTAGAATTACTATGTCGAAGAGCTTTTTCTTGACATTTATACTAACAGATTTATTTTTCATGACTTCATGAAAAATAAATCAAAATTTAAGCTCCTACTGTACCTAAATCTTTTATGGTGTACAACGTAGAGTATATTTATCTATCTATCGATTAAAAAAAATCATTACAACTTCCAAATCGGTTTGTAATTGGTACTTTGCTACGGTTAGTATGGACTTTATCCGAATTCATGAGAAAATCTAACCACAAAAATACTCTGGCCATATTTTAACCTAATTGTGATAATTACTATATCAATAAAAACAGTAATATAAATAAAATAATATGTTAAAAAGCTTTATTTTACACCGAACCTATGATCATATATTATGTTATGGGAAGGGAACAGAAACGCATTCGAGAAAATTGATTCTCTTTACGCTTTATCATAAACTGAAAAAGGACGAAAGATTGATTCATTGTAGCATGAAGGTAGATGAGTACAATACTAAAACGAAAAGGGAAAACGCCAAACGCTTTATTATTTCTAAAAATACGACCCTTTAGGAGGATGTTTAACAAACAGAATATTTGCGAAATAGCATCATTAAATTTTATTATGACGCACATTTCAAAGTTTAGGAGACATCAAGTGACAGTAAAACACAATCATAAACTTTGTAACAAAACGCAGCAAATGACCGGAAATTTGAAGATCGCCATTTCTTTTGACCCAATAAAAGTAATAATATTTATGTTATGAGAATACTTGTAAAGTATCCTCTGTGCTATTCAAGGACAAGGGCGTCAAATTTCATCCAAATCTGTTCACTTGGTTGAGTCTGAAAGAGGAACATACACACACACACACACACGTATACGCATAACACATTTTCATTTTAGTAATAAAAGTAGGATTATGAAATCTTTCCCTATATATGTGCTTTGTAGACTACAAAAAATCGTTTGACTCTCTAAATCATTCTTCAATATGGGAGACGTTGCAACAACAGGGAATTGAAAAGAAATACATAACCAAACTACAGGAAATATAGGTACAGAAAAGGTTGCACAAAAATCAATCTGGAACGTGACGGAGACAAGTTTCCCATAAGAAATTTTGTCCGGTAAGGTGATGCTTTGACACCAACAATATCTACAGCAGTCTGAAGCCTAGGTATCTTCAAGAAACTCAACTAGGAAGAAAAAGGATTAAAGGTTAACGGAGAATATCTAAGCCTCCGTTTCGCAGATGACATAGTCATATTCGCAGAAAATATTACAGACTTGATAACCATGCTAAACAGCTTGACAGAAGAGAGTAAGAAAATAGGCCTGTTTATAAACATCACAAAAACTAAAATATTATCAACAGCGATAAAACCGATATTGTGACTAGCGACAAGCAAAACAAGGAATTTATAAAAGAATATATTTATTTGGCCAACTGGTTTCCTTTAAAACCACTAGAGAAATAATGGAAAAATACTGGAGCTTTAAAGAAGTCATGAAAAATAAATCTGTTAGTAGAGTGTAACAATGGGCAGCTTTATCAAAAAACCTTAAAAGCCTTATTAAAAGCAATTTTTTACAGACAAACTTTGAGTTATTGTGTTAGAATTTCTGAAAGAGCATCAGAAATTCTAACACAATAATCTCACTCGGTGGTGTTGATACACTACCATTGAATAACAGAAAGGTTTCTGACAGTGAAAGAATTTTCGTAATCGCATCAGTACACTCCATAGACAACCATTGATAATCTTAAGGTGGAGGTTCTCAATTCGACTAAATGTTTTTTTTTTTTGTCTTGTTCAGCAATATTTTCGCGAAAAAAAACAAAATAAGTGTTAAAGGAGTTTGATGGCTATTGATTATATCATTTAATTTTTAGTATTCCTCCAAGGAATACTATTTTTTTGTTGCAGAACATTGCTCGCAGAACAAATGGTCGAAAGTTCTAGGGTGGCGACCGCGTACCGGAAAACACAGCGTTGGAAGGTTTCCCACAAGGTAGACCGATGACCTGGGAAGGGTTGCGGGAATCCGATGGATGCATGATGCACAGAATAGGTCGTTGTGACGACGCATGGGGGAAGCCTATGTGAAATGATGATGATGATGATGAAAGTAAATTAACAAACGATTTACCTACTTTATTATCAGTACAAAGAAACAATATTTCAGATATTTCTGACCCAACAAGCAAATCATTAAGAGTAGGAAAGCCTCGCTTTGTAAAACATGGAAAGCCGTGACTCCTTTTATTAAAACTTACGGAGCCACCCGTTCAGACCATTCGACCGGATTACATGTAACTTTAAAATGTGGCTGAATAGAGATGGCCTGATTAGAGATACAATACAATTAGGTACTCTTAATACTCCGCGCGATTTGCTCTAACACTTGAGAATAATGTTTACACGTAGTCTTTTATTTTTATTATATTTAAGTGCTGGCAGCATTTTCACCCTCGATTTCATCTATGGAAATTCGTTCATAGTTCTTGTGTATTTTTTTTTCAGTTCCTATGAAATAGAAGTTAAGACTTGATAGTCAAAACATGTCACAGTTTAGTTTTTTTTTTAATTCAGGCAACGGATTTGTCAGCCGTTATTAATTTTCCTTGCTAACCTAACCTAACTAAAGTTATACATAATTTTTCCGACGTCAATTTTACCAACTTCGTTAGCTCAAAGGACAATTGCATCCATATTTTAATCGCTACACCGTTGCTTGTTATAGCCAATAAATAATTCAGGACTTAGTGAAACAGGCAGTGAGCAAGCTAGAAAATATGCAGAGTAACAACCACCGACCCATTTTTATAGCTTCCTGGTTGGAGTATAAATAAAATACGCTATAGCAAGCTAATGTGCTGTGTGGTTGGAGTTTGTCTTTACAAGTGTGGTATTTATTTTACTTAAAGGTTCTCATATAGTATAAAATGTGAGCACAAAGCTGAACTGGCGACTTTCAACATAATTATGCTTTACTTTCTTAGGTAGGTATACAAAGAATCGACCCCAGTGACCCAGTGACCATTTCTACACACCAGAAGGCCAGCTTTCATATTAAAAGCAGGATTGGCGTAGTGGTTGAGCGATTGGGCACTGCGCGTTGTGCCGCAGGTGCGATTCCCGCATGAAACATATATTTATAGGCCTGCAGATAATTGTTCCGGGTCTGGGTGTCTTGTTTATCTGAGTTCACATATTTATGAATGAACCCATAATACAGGATTATATGTGTAATATTCCTACAGAGAGACATTTAAAAAAAGTGGTCAAATTCAACTCGCTATATCTTTTATTCTACAACCAATGTCAAAATGTACGAAAGTTGGAGGTTTCAAGGGTTTGTAACTAATATACGAATATTCTTTAAAAATATGAAAATAGGCGCTCATTATTTTACTTATTTTTGTTGCCTATCAATACAGCTTATTAACTTTTTAGGAAAAGAATGCTATCCTGATTAGCTAATCATACCACATAGATAGGTTCTTAGGTTCCTTAAACTACTTTTCCTGCATTTTTTACATAGAAAATCATCAAATAAATTCCCCGCTCTGGGTGGAGAGGAAGGGGGTGTCAGATCTAGTGTGATGTGTCTTTTACTGACTAAAACCCATCACGTTCTTTAATTTACCCTTTACGTTCTAGAGCCATGGCAACCCTTTTAAACGTTCTCGTATGAATTTACCTTAATTCTTGTTTATAATCCGTCGTTGAAGAGAGTAACATAAATAAATAAAAGAGAGCACGCGAGCGAGCGAGTCAGTATGTCAAAATAACAAATCCATAAAAGCCTGCTCGCATCGAATGCAACTCTCAACACAGGACTTCGCAGTTGTCACATGTTACGGCTAATGCACTGGATTGTGTGTGTCATGCCTTAGCACTTTTAATTCGTTTTATCTCGTTCCAACAGATAACAGCAACAAAATAACGTGTTAATAATTTTGCCAAAAAAAACCGTAATTTGACTTACAATTTTCAACTGCAGGGACATAACCCTCCTCTCTGATAAGAGTGGTTCACAATCCATCATTGTTCCAGTACGGACTGGAGTCACATCATGTCTTAGAACTTTTTGGTCTAAAATTTAAAAACAAACCCATTCCTCACATTGTTTTTTTTTATCCTTAAATAAAATTACGACCAGCAACTCGTTAATTGAGGATATTATTGGAACATTAAAAAACTTTAAAAACCTTCTATTACTACCTAATTACACTGATATTTTAAGGCGAAAGTTTGTATGTATGTATACGTTTGTTACTCCTTTACGCTCAAACGGCTGAACGGATTTGGATGATATTTGGTGCAAGAATAGACCATATGTCCTGGAATAGCACATTTGAATAACACATTTTTTGTTCTGGTAGTACCCTGGGGATAATTACCAGTTAGTTAGTAATAATAATTACGCATCTTTTGTCAAACATTTTTTGTAAACGCCATCTTGAAATAAGTTTGATAACCTACAGCTTGTATAATCCATACTTAGACGCCCCTGGTAATGCAGGGTAACCGAGTGGTCGCATTATGCGACAGTGGCTCTCTCTGGGCCAAGTGCCTGCACAGAGGTACTGTATGAATCGTGCACAACCTGTATATAAAGTAAAGCTGGTTTTAGTTTTACGAGAAATACTTAAAATAGGCGTACTGTTCTTTGTATTTCATTAGAAGAGAATTTAAGAAAGATTCTTTATTTTTTTGCTTCAACTTCGCCTGTGTGAATTTATTACTTTTTGCCACAATAAATATGGTTGTGTTAATTCAGGGTATAATAATAATAATAATAATTAATTAATTCATATCCCCATTTAGCTACTATGTCTAGTTTCTGAGTCATAATTTTGTGAAAATCGACCAAATTTTATTTGGATTTTCAGAAAAAATAAAATTACATTTAATCTAAGCGTCATAGAAACAACAATGTTAAGTACATTGATGGCGCATCTTATGCCGAGTATTTTAGTGCATAAATGAACCTCGTAACTTTGCTTGATCCAGATATATACGTGTTTTTCGGTTTTTAGTTTTTCTTAATTTTCTCGAAAATTCCGTCATTTCGGGAAAAGTTGTTTAAACTGAAATTATTTCGATAACTTCTCCAATACACCACATAAATTTCACATCCCAATTCCATGGAACTTGGAAACCACAACGATTTTAAGTTTTATCCGGATTTTACGTCGTTAGTGCTGTCAAAATCTCAGATTTTTATTTATATCCGGATTTTATATAATTTTGCCAAAAAATATCTACCTTGTAGTAAAATCAGTGGTTTGGATTATCTGACGTGAAGAAGCCAGGATACCAGCTTGGTATCTAAATAAAATATTATTCATCGATGTACGCTAAAAGGCATATTCAGGCATTTTGTGTTATTTAAGTATTTTTGTAGTACGTACTAAATACTGCTAAATGACAAGCAAAATCCACATAATGCAATAGCAATAACAATCGAGGGCTAAATTTGAAAAAGCATTAAATCCAAACTTTATATGCACTTCATTTGCTATTTATTTCGAATTCTACCTCAAAACAAACAAATGAAGTAAACCTAAAGGGGACTTTAAACTTGATATTTCTCGCAAGAAGTTGGTAGAATCGTCACAGCGGTAATTCGTCGGACTCTTTTTTTCTTCACAAAATTGTTTATATGTATGTATTTATCAATTATATTATATTCCTGTCAGTTTCTCTTTTTACCCGACTGTAAGATGGGTTATTTAAGTTGTACCCGCCAAGTTGTTTCTGAACTACCATAAGGTCAACTGGTATAAAATGTGTAAGGCATTAAGTCCGCCTTTGTACAATGTTTTTAACTTGTGTATAGAGTTTTTAAGAAATAATAATAAATAAATAAATATTTTTTTAGGTCTCGGTAGGCTGCCAGTAATCTGGTTCACGTTCTGTTTGTCATTCTGACAACGGAACTTTTACTTTTACGAAAAAAAATATCCACAAAATTAGGATTAAAAAAATTGACAACCCTAACAAAAACAGTTAAATTGGAATAACTTCTGAGTTCCATGGATTTGGGATGTCATAATCATGTGGTGTATTGGGGAAGTAAATAGAATTATTTCTGTATAGATAACTTTTCCCGAAACGGCGGAATTTTCGAGAAAATTAAGAAAAACTAAAAACCGAAAAACCCGTATAAATCTAACAATGGTGCGACGTTCATTTACGGACTAAAATACTCGGCATAAGATGCGCCATCAATGTACCTAACATCATTATTTCGTATCACGCTTATTTTAGGCGTAATTAATTTTTTTCTTAATATCCGGATGGAAAAATTACGATTTTCAAAAAATCATCACTCAGAAACTAGATTTGGTAGCTAAATGGGGATACGAGATCTTGCATTTAAATGATCATTTCTGTCAAGTTTTGCAATAAGAATGGGATGTCCGAAAATCGGGGTTCATAAAACACTGTGCTATGTCACTCAGGAATAAAGCAGCTTTCTATGGGTTTTTTTTTTTTTTTTTTTTTAGGTGGGAAAATCATCTTATGACAAATCGCGCTCTTGGGCGGAGCGGAAAATAGTGTCAGACTTTTACTGACTAAAAAGCCACTCCTGTTCCTTCCTTGCCTTCGTCCCAGGGCCCCGGGTTTCACTTTCACACTACCCGTGGCCCCAGTAGGCTTCGACCCTGTTGGGCCCCTACGATCCGCTGACATCTCCCTGAGGCGCGCGTGGAACAATACGCGCCGTCGACGACTTGGGCTCGGTCCGGACGGTTACCGGACGATCGGACGGCGAGCCACCCATTGCTCGCCGTCCGCAAGCCCTCGCCTACGGTGGCCGGAAATCGGGATCGGAATCCCGGCGGCGGTTGGGGCGTGAGGACCGTTGCCTCACGCGATCGGCCGCCTCCTTTGCTAGCATTACTGCTTCGCAGAAGGAGGCGACCGCCTGCCACTCCTCCTCGCTCCGGACCATGGCCTGTACCAAGGCCCGGCGCGAGAGATCGCCGCCGCCGATCGCCCCCACGAGGACACGGCGTTGCTCTGCCCAAGCGGGGCACACCTCCACCGTGTGCTCCACCGTGTCCTCCGGGCGGTCCACACAGTGGCGACACCCGGGAGCTTTCTATGGGTGAAAAATTTAGTAATCGGACCAGCCCCCCTAGCCAAGTAACAATCGTTTCGTTTCGTTGCTCTTTTCGTTGATCGCCTCGAATCGAGGAGAATTGACGTCATCTCAACGCCCAGTCACGTGGTCAGAACAAAGGAATAGGAGGCGTGGCCTACTCGAGGCGATCGATGAAAAGAGAATCGAAACGAAACGGTTGTAACTTGGCTAGGGGGGCAGTACTTTCAGAGATTACCTCCTACAAACAAAAAAAAAACAAAAAACCTAGTTTACCTCTTTATAATATTAGTGTAAATAGAAACTTTTGCCTTTATAATTTTAGTGTGATAGGAACTCAGATAGATATGTGAGACTCACCGGAATTATCGTTGTGTTGGTTGGTCTACGGTTTGCTGACATCTCTTTGAGGCACAAGTGGAACACTTCGCGTTTTCAACGACTCGGGCTTGGTCTTTACGGGCGTCTTTGACGTTATCTGTTCCCTCACGGCTGCGGTCATCGCACTCCTTTGCTAGCATTACTGCTTCGCAGAAAGCGGCAGCTTGCAGCTGAAATGATGATGATAAACCTTCCAAATATCTACGCATCAAGCATCTAGCATAGCATAGTCGGCCTTATAATGTTCCCACTGTTGGGACTCAGGCCTCCTCTCTAGGAGAGGGAATGGGCCGTAATTCACCACGCGGGCCCAGTGCGGGTTGGTGGATGTCACATGTCTTCGAATTTTTGGTTCTAGGACACTAGGTTAGGACACTAGGTTTTGGGTCTAGGACATGCCGGTTTCCTCACGATGTTTTCCTTCACCGTTTTTGAGAGCAGTGGTGATGAAATAATTTACACAAAGTAATGCTCCTGGCTGGGTTTGAACGCGCATCCTACAACTCGTAAGTCGAGGCCGTTACCAGTCGGCCACCACTGCTCTAGCAGCTATCAAGCATCTATGATCATCTAAATGCATCTATCTATAACTTACACAGCCTAAAAGCGATATACCTGTACCTACCTACATCGCTGATCTAAATCACTTAGTCACGTAAGATGAAAGCATATATCAAACGGTATCAAAGGATCTCCGGGCCCTAATCAGGTGTATCGTTCACTAATGACGCGATCTCAGCGCTAATCCGGTTCCAGTCAGCCGAGGCAGGGCCACTTTTTCTCGTTAAGCCCTTCATTAACGGTGCTTACAGCTTTCCAAACGGTGTACCATCCAGGTGTTGTTCGTGGAGGGTTAGTGTCCTGTGATTGGTTAGGGTAATGTCAAAATTAATTGATGATATTACCATGCTCATAAAATAAATAAAACTAGTACTTTGCTGCGACTTCGTTCGCCAGAATGTTTTCGTAATATCTTTAACACCTCTTAAAATACGTGTTGATAGTAGTTTTGAAAAACTAATAATGACAGACTTTTTTATTAATTTTGATTAGAATTTGTTAGAAGGGAGTTAGTGATAGCGTGACGAGTGACAGGACTGAATGGAAGAAAAAAACGTGTTGTGCCGACCCCAAATAAAACGGGACAAGGGCAGGAAGATGATGATGATATGATTAGAATTCGTACTAAGTTTCAAGTTTATTAACCCAAGGAATAGATTCTCCCATACAACCTTTAATACCCCCTAAATCGTGTTCTAAGTGTGGTTATGAAGAACGAATAATTAAGACCTTTTTTACTTACTTGAATTTCTCACCTCAAAGTTTACACAACCTACCTGCTTGGGTTCAAACCGACGAACTACAACACTATAATCGTGACCGTCGTTAAAAAAAAATGTATGGATGTTTGGGACACTTACCACAAAATTATTTTTAATGATACTTTTTTTTTTACACAACTTTCACACAACGCCGTCTAGTTCCAAAATAAGCAGAGCTTGTGTTATGAGTACTAGACAACTGATAAACATACTTAAATATTTCTAAATACATACATACATATTATAGATAAATTACACCCAGACACAGAACAAATGATTGTGCTCATCACACAAACATTTGTCCTGGGTGGGAATCGGACCCACGACCTCCAGCATAGCAGTCAGGGCCACTAACCACTCGACCAACAGGCCAGTAGCTTGTAATGTAGAATAACACAAGAGCTATAATTTATATTGTTGGGACATACTGATTCCAAGCAAACGAAGCCACTGGCAGAGGCTAGCGAACAAATATTTTTTTAGAACAAAATATCAGGTTAAAATAAACTGACGGTTAAAAATCCCTGTATTAAGTAAATCCTGGTATTAGTGCGCCCCTCTCGGTCCAGTATATTACCAGTAAAGGGGTCAGTTAAAGAGTTTGAACATTTTTTAAGTTCTGTACCCAAAGGGTAAAATGGGACCCTATTGCTAAGACTCCACTGTCCGTCTGTCTGTCATCAGGCTGTAACTCATGGACCGGGATAACTAGATATTTGACATTTTCACAGATGATGCATTTCTGTTACCGCTATAACAACAAATACTAAAAACAGAATCATCATCATCATCATCATCATTTCAGCCGATAGACGTCCACTGCTATATATACTATAGGCCTCCCCCAAACATCACCACAATGAACGGTCCTGTGCGTCTCGCATCCATCGGATTCCCGCAACCTTTACCAGGTCATCGGTCCACCTTGTAGGGGGCCTTCCGACACTGCGTCTTCCGGTACGCGGTCGCCACTCCAGAACCTTTCGGCCCCAACGGCCATCTGTTCTGCGAGCAATGTGCCTTGCCCATTGCCACTTAAGTTGGGCGATTCTTCGTGCTATGTCGGCAACCTATAAACAGAATAAAATCAATATTTTAGTGGGGCTCTAATACATCAAACGTAATTTTTTTGTCGAATAATTTATCTATAATATGGTGTCTAATGTTCTATGTATGTTATGTCGACATTGGTACAGAACTTTTCGTGCTCGAGTCTGACTCGTACTTGACTGGTTATTTAACCGACTTCAAAAAAAAGGAGGAGGTTGTCAATTCGGTTGTATTTTTTTATATATTTTTTTAAATGTTTGTTCATTCAAAACTCCGTCGTTTATGGATCGATTTGCATTTTTTTCCCCCTTAAAGGGCTTGTTTACACTTTGGCTAAAATCTACTATCGAACTGATCTGATGATGGAGCCGAAAGGTGAAAGGTAGACACGGGACCTTCATAAGAAAACAATGTATCCTAGCAGTGTTTGCTGGTCATGTGAAGAGGTGGGATGAAACGCATGTTACTAAAAGAGTTATGAGTTTACATGTGGATGGATGGAGAGGGAGAGGAAGACCAAAGAAAAGATGGATGGATTGTATGAGAAGTGATATGAATGAAAAGGGAGTTAGTGATAGCGTGACGAGTGACACGACAGAATGGAAGAAAAAAACGTGTTGCGCCAACCCCAAATAAAATGGGACAATGGCAGGAAGATGATGATGATCCTAGCAGTGTTTGCGTTAATTAAAATTGTCATAAGAAATAGGTACTCTGGCTATAAGTGTACAACTAAAAAGTGTGAAATAAAAAAACATTTAAAAAAAAAACAACAATAAAACGTTCAAAATAACTTTCATTTCAGAAGTCGGTGTTAAATAACAAAAAAACAATAGATACCAGAAACACTGACTTCCGAAGTTAAAGTTATTTTGATCGTTTTCTTGTTTTTTTTTTTTGTATTTATTATTTATTTATTTATTTAAACTTCATGTACAGTAGTGGTACATAGGCGGACTTAATGCAACAAGGCATTCTCTACCAGTTAACCTTTGTATTGAGGTTGGTTATATTTTTTGTGCTTCCGTGGATCACAGCGTGATGTTGTATAGCCTACTTATAGTTTTCCTCGATTATTGGGCTATCCAACACTAAAACATTTTTTTTTTCAATTCGAACCAGTAGTTCTTGAGATTAGCAAGCTCTTCAGCATAAAATTAAACTATAAATAAATAACAATAATAAAACTATGGGAAATATAATTTACAAAATTCAATATTAGGCTGCGGTACGTTAGACCAAGTTAACTTACATTTGAGAACACATTAAATGTCGACTTTGCACATATACCCAGATTTATCCACCGCCAATAATCCATCTATTACAAAAGCTTATTCAACCATCGGTTAAAGTTAATTCTGACAATCAAATCTATGAACGAGCGTCTCATTCCGGTCCGGTCCGGTCCGCTAGCGTCCGGCATTCGGACGAGTACGGCTGTAATATTTTATAGATATTGGACCGCGTTTTCTATCATTATCGTAAAAGTAGCGTCAGCAAGAAAACTATTCCCTCTCCTCTATTACTTTCATAATACTTAAGTGGATTTGATACTTGCGTAAAGGAAATTGAATCATTTATTGTAACGGCATAATACTACTTTATCGGATAGGTTTCGGATGAACATACCTATGATTGTTTACTACAAAAGATAGCGAGCTAACCCTTGCTCCAAGAGAATCGTATACGCCCCAATCATACCGATATCAATATGTCCAATCAATTTCGTGTATACGATAAAATTTTATTTGGCAGAAAACAAGAATAGTTTGCCATGATTGAAAAAAATGCGAAAAGGAACTCTCTTTTATTTTCCGTAATATTCAAATGGGTGTATAAATTATTTTACATAGCGATACACGTCAGACCCACGTTTTGTAGCAAACGTAACTATACAACTGTCGACAGCATACAATTAAACCGAAAATTCCCGAACAATATTAAAATGAAATGCAATTTTATTCGGTCAGTATTCAAAGACATAAATTGGCGGGTTAACCGCGCTCACGCGGCCTCAGCCATGAAATCATAAAATCAGAACTACAAAGTGGGTGGAACGTCAGGCGTCATGCGGTATGCGTCACACATTAATCTATGTACAGGGTGCGCCACTTGCAACTGTCTGACAAAATCCGCATGCGGTGGCCGACAGAGTAAAGCCCACCAAAAGCTGCTTTGAGTTTGTCCCAGAACGGATTAAAAGCACAAAGTTTGTTGAATGGAATTTTAAAATGAAACTTTTGTAAGCAAGTGCATTCTATAATGTTACAACTTCATTTGTTTTGTAAGCAGCTCGAGAGCAATATTGGAAAAGAGTTCTATGTTTAGCTACTTTACGGCATGATAAAATATTGTTAGCTATTAATATGAAACTTTATTTTTCCTTTTTATCCCGTCTTCGTAAACGTTTATTACTGCAACAATATAGGTATTCTTACTAAAATCGCGTACGGATCAACGTTGAACACATCGCTTCAGCATTTAGAAACGATAAAAACATGCATCAGCGCGATGTCATCTCAAAATCAAAAAGCTTTTAATTTTCTTTTATCGAATTCGACAAAGTTTTTCCATTTGCCCCGATTCTTGTATCGGCGACATTTCCGCGGGCAACTTTTTCATTTTCCCTACTCATGTTACTTTATACGAGTGCTCTCCCCTTCTAGGAAGCCGCCTAGTGTGCGATAAAAATATTGACAACTTTTCATTGGCAACCAAAATGTTCACACAGATTACATCGTTCATTTGCATCAACACCTCTCTTTGTGGAGTGCTGATAACGTTATTGTTTACAATAAATGGAATAAGTGAGTGAATTTGTATTCACTATGAATGTCCGCTTATCATTATTCTGTTGCACTGCGGTCGGCTTTTTGTATTTTAATCGTTCTGCTAAACTCGTTGAATATGTTTGCATTATTTCACTCTCGTTAAAATGCATTTGGCATTACTAAAGCAAATAGGTAGTAGAATTATTTAAAGTGATTGCGCAAACTAATAATAATTTGAACTGGTAATAATGTTATCAGCCTGTATTTGTTCGGTCGTAGAGCGAAGGCTTTCGTACAAAGACGGAACGAGCAACAACTTTGAAGACTAATATTAGAACTTATCAATAAGTTATACATACGAGTATGTATATCTAGTTTAGATAATTATAGTTACACCAACACAAATTAAATAGTAATTCTACTCATACACAAAAGTTTTGTGTACTTAGTATGTGAAACTTTAGCCCTGTCAGCGTCTTCCCAAAATAATTCCACAAAATCAAACAGCAGGATGGTAGCAATTCTCATTCCATTTAGAATATTCTGAAAGCAGTTTACATGAAGCTGGCTCAGTGTGGAGTCGGGCATACTTGGGGGAACTCATCACTTCTTACGACCCCTACTATCCGGTGGAAAAATGATGTAGAGGCGAGGGGGTACAGTTTAAGTTAAGTTTGAGTTATACTAGAGGTGGATAGTTTTCAAGTTTTTGATTGCATTTGGTTGCGATGATAGTGGTTTTAGGGCTGCAAGAATATTTGTAAGAGTTACAAGCTTACGAAATATTTTACCGATTTTTTTTTACAAAATCATCTAATGACTTCCCCCGCTCTTGAGCGGAACGGGAGATAGTGTCAGACTTTTACTGACTAAAAACCCACTCCTGTTCCTTCGTTGCCGTTCGTACCAGGGCCGAGTCTTCCTTTCAGAAGCAGACCCTTGGCCCCAGTAGGCTTCGACCTTGCTGGGCCCCTACGATTTGCTGAAATCTCCTTGAGGCGCGCGTGGAACAGTACGCGGCGTCGACGACTTGGGCACGATCCGGACGGTTACCGGATGGTCGGACGGCGAGCTGCCCATTGCTCGCCCTCCGCAAGCCCGCGCCTACGGTGGCCGGAAATCGGGATCGGAATCCCGGCAGCGGCTGGCGCGTGAGGACCGTTGCCTCACGCGTACGACCTGATATGGAAAAAAACTTCGTAACTCCATTCAGGAATTGAACTTTTTACATAGGTAAGTTTGTAAGGAATCCTCGGTAAGCGACTGTCCATCTCGAACTTGATCTAATTGTTTCCTCGTTCAAAAAGGTTTCAACAAGGTTTTTTTAACAAACTAAACTAGTACAGAGGGCTGATGCCCGCCAATGCTGCAGGATTATTCGAGAGCGTCACCGTGGCCCTGGAACGTAACTAGCAAATGAAGAATGATAGTCAGCAAAAGTCTGACACGCTGAAAAAGTTCATTGATGACTTTCCACTTGAAAAAAAGCTGTATGAATCACATGTCCTTTGCCTGGATGACAATTTGATATAACTGTATTTCATTTTTTCTATCGTTTTCTTGATTCCATAGTTTGCGTTAGCGACTTAAATTAGAGATTACTCTTAGGCTGAGGCCACACTAGATCGCGATGCGACCGGCGATACATGAGCGATTAAAACCAATAATTGAAATTCACATTTATGGCTACACTGTACGACAATTTATTTCATGAATCCAACACAATCTCTTTTTCAAAAACCGTTTTCGAGTTCGTACTTAAGTTAAGAATTTTCTAAAAAAAACACAAAGTTTGGTTTTGATAAAGATATTCAAATAATACAGGTCTTCACAAAGCCGACAACGACTGGGCGATTGCCGAACCAAACGAGTCCCCCCACACGCGTCGTGTACTTCGCCCCTGTATCGGTTCTATGTAGCCGTCATGTCGCGATAAGTGATAATGCGAATTCACAGCGAAATCGCTGTCTTTCTCTTTTTACAGTATAGCCGCACGAATTGCTCATCTAATTTGTTGTAAAACATATGTGCAATGTAGCCGCATCATCGCCAAATTTTCGCTTCTAGTGTAGCCATCATGTTTAACTCGTTTTGCTCTTCCAGTCA
This sequence comes from Mythimna impura, assembly GCA_905147345.3. NCBI lineage: Eukaryota > Metazoa > Arthropoda > Insecta > Lepidoptera > Noctuidae > Mythimna > Mythimna impura. The sequence continues at coordinate 15,983,268 of LR990353.1, read as the reverse complement.
CATCGCAAATCGCTGGCCAGTGTAGCCTCAGCCTTACGATTACAATAACATTTTCTGTCTGCACACTATACTTATTTTTGATCTCGGTATTAGATTTAATTCACCTAAAAGACGACTTGGCTTTCTGAACACTGACTTGAATTTGCTTTTTTTTAAATAATATTTGATACCGGCTTCTACTTAGATTTTTGATATTTTTTTTAAAGTGTAATGTAGTGTAATTTTTCTACTTTATTCAATTCCTATAAATGTTCTTCTTTAAATCCTTTTCAGGAATTCAGCATGAAGTACTTTTTTGAGCTGGGAAATCATCCAATGACTTCGTCTGCTCTAAGGTGGAGCGCGGTAGGGCTTGTTAGATCTTCACTGACCAAAAACCACCTATATTCCTTCATTTGCCATTGGTTATCTAGGGTAATGATGCCCGATGATTACTATAGTATTTATTACGGAGGGGGTACTCCCTTTCAGCAATAAATACTGCAATAATATTTTTTCAATACACTTACTTAAAAACCTACTCTTATTCCTACCGCTTTTAGGCACGCAATTAATTGTTTTTCGCACTAGTGCGGAAAAGTGCGCGAGTTTGCCCCGCCACAATTTATTACATTTATCGTAGCAGGCTGGGCGCTAAGCAACCCCCACGAGTCACACGTCAACACCCGTTTACTTATATAGGTATTCATAAGTGTATTAAAAATCGTCGTTTGATACATGTGGAAATTTGTCACCACAGCACTCGGCTCCGTAACATCCTCGCCTATGGCACGGGCGAATTCCACCCCGATCGCAATGACTAATTTCTCCACTTGTATTAAAATTCCAGGTCCTAATTCATTATCGACAATATGAAAGCAGACAACGTATATTTTTAACTATTACCTAACTACGAAGCGTCCAACATAGTCTGGACTCCTTCACGTCGGTACAAACATTTACATCAAAGTAAACATTCGTTTCTGAATGTACTCGAGCGAATTCCTTTGGAAACGATGAAACTTGTAATTTACGGGTAATGCACTACAAGTTTACGTTAAAGCTGGACTATGCTTGACTGTAAACTATGAGTTTTATGTTTTGGTAGCATAGTTTTTGACTCCAACGGTTCACATGTACGTAACAGTATTGTGCAATGTAAGTTTTGCTTTAAATTGGATAGGATCCGGCAAGTCTATTTTTTTTTAATTTATTTAGGGACAATTAACAGCCACAATCCATACTAATATTATAAATGCGAAAGTAACTCTGTCTGTCTGTCTGTCTGTCTGTCTGTCTGTCTGTTACGCTTTCACGCTTATACCGCTGAACCAATTTTGATGAAATTTGGTACAAAGATAGAATAGAGCTTGAGAAAGGACATAGGCTATAAATTATCACGCTATTTGCTATGGGGGGGTGAGCAATATTCCAAAATGTCGATATTGAACGATTTGCCGTGACTTCGATCCCCAGTTATAGTAATAATTTTTGTGAGTATTTTGTCGTCTTTTTTGTATATAATATGCGATGGTACTTCGATTACAATAATAATAGGACTTTTAGCACATTTTTAACACATCTTAGACATTTTTACTCCATATTTTTGTAAAAAGTAATCAAACATGTAATAAAATCTAAGTGGAAAAACGAAAATAATATTTCTTTTTTTAGCTACAAATTTAATATCTGAGATGAAAATCATCACGCTATCATCGACAAAGGGTTAAGCAGACAATGATGACGTTTATATAAGAACACCTATTTTACGCTAAAGTCAACGAACACCGTAGTGCAGTCGTGTCTGGATTAGATCGGCACGTAAGGGGATAAGGGTTCAAAACTCAGTTTCTTTTTTGTGATAGTTTTGTTTTATTTTACTGTAAACAATAAATTTTTACATATTTTTGCGTTCTTACTATTATTTTTATCGACAGTCTGGTTTCTACATCAGCACTTTCGAAGTAGTTTGGCAGATTATACTGACCCTCACTATACAAGACAGAAATCCAGCGGTTATGCAATCAAACGTCAACAAAGAGATCTAAAGAGATACAATAGAGCGGCTATCAGAAAAAATGTCTTAGAAAAACTGTCATCCTATGCCTCAGTGACGCCATCTGGCTTTGAATAGCAAACACACGAATTAAATTTGTCAAACTATTTATTTAACTATCGCTCGGTAGGTGGCCAGGGGCCTTACCATGATAATGTCAAAATGTCAGACGTACGAGCGAAAAAGAGTGATGGAGCTATACACCCTATATAGCTCCATCCCTTTAACAGTCCGGTTTAGGTCGTAAAATGGATCACGTTATGAGCTCGTGGTAGAGCCTCAGTGTGTGATAAAGGTAAGGTTAAGCTTTTCAGCAATAGATGGCGTTATCACGAAATCAGCAAATGTTTCTAGACCTATTTATAAAAATTATTGAATTCTAATTAATTGCTTCGTAAATGCCAAAAATATTTACGAAAATAAACCGCAGTTAGGTCCAGTCATTTTATCATAACAAGATTTGTAATAGCGTAAAGCGCGGTGGGCCTTGGGCGCGGTCGCCTCCTTCTGCGAAGCAGTAATGCTAGCAAAGGAGGCAGCCGCACGCGCGAGACAATAACCCTCGCGACCCAGTCGATCCGAACCGAGGGGTTCCGATCCCGATTTCCGGCCACCGTAGGCGCGGGCTTGTGGACGGCGAGCAATGGGTCCTTCCGGTAACCGTCCGGACCGAGCCCAAGTCGTTGACGGCGCGTAGTGTTCCACGCGCGCCTCAAGGAGATGTCAGCAACCGTAGGGGCCCAGCAAGGTCGAAGCCTATTGGGGCCATGGGTGATACGAAAGAGATTCCCGGGGCCCTGGAACAATGGCAAAGAAGGAACAGGAGTGGGTTTTATGTATGTTTCTTTCTGGTTTATGTTATGAAAAAACAACGCTGTATGATTTTAAAATTATTGGTTCATTAGATATACTAAAAGCATATTATTCCGTAGAATTATCTTTTTTACAACACTAAATAAATGTTATTTAACGTAGGCTATCAAAAAAAAAGTGGATAAAGTAGTTTTCAGTTGCCAAAATGTATAAATAGTCTGAGTCACGGAGTTGATACTGAGGTCGATACCCACAGTTTTTAGTGTGTGCACATTTTGCTTTTAGGTAGGAAATCATCAAATACCTTCCCCCGCTCTGGGTAAAGCGAGAGGTAGTACCAGACTTTTACTGACTGAAACCCACCTGTGTTCCTTTAGTTGCCCTTAGCGTTCCAGGGCTATGGTAACTTGCACGCCACAATTGCGGCAGCAAATACCTTCTTTGAGGAAAGTCTAAAAAGGCTCTCTTTCCGCCTGACGCAGGTCTTCATTGAACGTAGATGTTTCGGAAGGACCCCCAAAAAACCAGCAAATATAGGTAGGTACTTAATCACAGAAAGATGCTTCTTGAGCAGTTCGTGAAGGTTACCAGTACTTCAAGTAGTCTCTCCCTCGGACTTGACCACAACCTACTGTTTGGAACAAGTACCTAATTTCAAAGATTCCAAAAATTGAAGATCATTAAGAATTTCATGAAAAACCCATGAAGACATATTTCACACAAGGCCCCGACGTGGTTTGCGTTCCTGAAGATAGTTTGATTACGTATGATGTATCCTACATTACTTGCAGCCTTAAGTCGACAACTGGACCTCCTTAAGAATGGTCAGTGAGTGGTGATCAACACTGGGACAACATTCTGACGGATGCCAGAGTTAGTCACAGCCCCAATTGGTTGCGACATTTGTTCGCTGTCATTTTATAGTTTTGTGGAGTCACAAACACGGAGTAATGAAACGAAATGAACGAAACACCCTAATACCCCCTGGTATTAGCGTGTTTCGAGAGATTTCTGTTTCAAATTCGACGTGATGTAAGTCAACATCAAACTGCAACAATTTTTTCACAAATTCTTTATAAGTACAGTTGTGGAGCAACATGACATCGTAGGTTACTCTGTAGTATTTTAATAATCGCTAGCAGCAGTGGACTATCAGTGCACGTTATCCAGCTGAAGATGGGCTGAAGCCGATTATGCTCCTTCGAAATTCACCTCCGCCAAAGTTGCATAACGGACCCGGCTAAAAGTCTGCAGAGAAATATCATCGAAGCAAATTCTTATGGGAGGTAAATCTTTCGAAAAATCTCATAGCTCTAGCAGGCATTGGCCCTAGAAAGATCTTCGTCAGGCGAAAAGAGAGGACGCTGTGGTGTCTTTAGAAAGACACCACAGCGTCCTCTCTTTTCCTCAAAGAAGGAAGATTTGCTGCCGCGTGCAAGTTACCGTAGCTCTAGAACACTAAGGGCAATTTAAGGAACACAGGTCGGTTTCAGTCTGTAAAAGTCTGACACAAACTCTCGCTTTACCCAGAGCGGGGGAAGGTATTTGATGATTTTCTTCCTAAAAGTAAAACGTGCAGACACTAAAAACTGTGGGTATTGACCTCAGAACAAGATCCGTACAGACTCTTTATACATTTTGGCAACATTTAACATTTTGAAAACTACTTTATCCACTTTTTTTATAGCCTACGTTAAATAACATTTATTTAGTGTTGTTAAAAGAAAACAACGGTTAAATACACTTTTAGTCTATTATAATGAACCAATCATATTAAAATCATACAGCGTTGTTTCATCATAGAATAAGCTCATAAACCAAAAACAAACTTAAACTATCACCTTTTCCTTTTAGGGGTAGGCAGAACCACAGTTTATCAACTACTTCGACCTCAACATTTCTGTTTATTGATGATGATAAGTAATTTATTTGATGTATATCATGAACGAGTATTCTATTATTGGTGAGCCAAATAAATAAAATAAATTATATATCTGGACATAAGAAATACATTTTACATAATATATTTACTGAAATTAATTTCCGTTATTTGAATTAGATGTTTTTAGCACGAATCACAAGCACAGAATTATTAATTACGTTTGTGCATTTTTACTAACTTGACGCAGACAAAGTCGCGGGTAACAGCTAGTATATAATATATACAAATATCAAAAAGGAGAAGGGGACTTCTGGGCCCAGCAGTTAACTAGTTGAAATGTGTATTAAAAAAACCGTTATATTTTTCTAAAGGAAATCACAAAGTATGGTACCATGTTTCTACCCAGGAAGCGAGAAAACTTAAATTAAGTTAATGAAAGTAAATAATCGATTAAATAATTCCTGAATTACTACTAATCGATTATGAATAAATCGGTAAAATATGAGAATATGTATGAAAATCGAGTGACAAGTGTATATCAAGCTTTCATGGAATCGATTGATTAAATTCATAGTGATTTTTTTTCTTCTGGCAACACTAGTACCTGACATCCGTCAGTCACTGACTGACAGATGCACTCGTTCGTTTTCTTTCGTTCTGAGTGCGCACGTATTTTCTTTCTTTTATCGTTTAACCCCACGACCTCGGCTTTGCACATTATAACGGACTATTTGACGGATCTTGCTACTCTAAATTACCTGGCTCTCTATTTTGGACAACTGTTTACGCCTATCGATTGGATATTGACAACATGAATCGCTGTGTAAATTGTACGATTGCAACTGGTCGCAGTAACTCTATTGGTGAGGGTAAGAGTCTTGGAAGATGAGGCGATTTTATCAGTTATTCGTCAGTGGCATGCATCTCAGCCTGTAAGTTTTTACCCATTTTTTTACTTATTCAAATCGTGCTTTTAGCCTACCAAGTCATGTTGGTGTCATGCTTGTGTCATGTTTGTTAGTTGTATTTTTAATGGACAGTATAATATATTAAATCAATAGGTATACCAAGAAAATATCGTACCTCCTGCACAATTTTTAGATGATATTCTCATAATTATTAAAGATGAATAATAAATACATGTTTTATACATATATTGGTGTTTTATTTTACTTCCTCTTATCCCTTTTTTAGTTTTTAAAAGGTTGGTGCCTACTGCTTCTAGGTTACAGGATATTGGATGTAGAAACTTGTAAACTTCGACTGTAGCGACTGTCCAGTTCGCGGGAGAGCCAAACGTGTGAGATTATGTTTGACACGTCACACGCTCCATACATAAAACCATTTCACAACAGAAGCCATTCTAAGTATTTCGTAAATAACATAAAAAACTACAATGTTATAATATAACCTCACTTTTACTATAATTCATATAACTTGGTTCCTGGATAGCCAAATTTCACCAAATATTCAGTGAGGCCTTGTTATTATATCCCCTTACAAATAAGGCTAGTTTGATTTAGTTAACACCTGGGCCCAGAAATCTATGGAGTCGTTCCCTTCTCCTTTGAGTGGCAACAATATTGCATCATCCGCAAATTATCAAAAACATGTGATAAAAAGTGCCACTAAATGAGCATTATTATTTCAATATTACCTATTAATTAATTAATTACATTAAAAAAAAAATGAAAATACTATACTTTATAATCACTATTGGAAAGAAAGCAATTTTTTTTTTCATGATAGCTTACACAACATAAATATTACCCGTGTGAGGTCAAAAAGGCTCTTATCCAACACACATGCCACGAAATAAAAAATAGTGCAGTGTCGCAGATTAATTGAATAGTTGTGAGTTCAACTTACTGGTACGGCTAATATTGTGTGATTATGCCTTCAACATGCTTTTTTTGTTAGGGTGAGAAATTAATTATCAAATAACCAACTACATCCTCCTACCGCTCTGGGTAGAGCTCAATACTCAATATTCAAGCTAGATTGGAGCGAGGGAGGGAGGGGCGAAAGGGAGTGTCAAACTTTTACTGACTAAAATCCACCCAAGTGCCTTCAGTTAACCTTTGCGTTTCAGGGCTACAGTGACACGTTTGAACAATCCTGTAACTTTGGTCCTACATGTAGTAGCACAAACACTTAGTAAGCAATATATTTTGACTTAAAGTCGTGAGGGCTTAGCCAATTTGATAATCTTCAAATGTATGGGAATGACATCATCTCAACTTTAAGTCACGTAGACAGAACAAAGAAATCGGAGGCGTTGCCGATTGTAGATGAGAGATTCGAAACGAAACGGTTTTAACTTGGCTAGGCCTGCTGCTATAAATGTATATTGAATACTTACTTAAAAATTAAAAAAAAAAAATGCACAGTAAGTTATAGTGACTGCCAAAAACACGAGTTGCAGCCGTAACCGAATCTGAAAATGACTGACTATGTTAACTGAAAAACTGACAAAAAGTAAAAATAATATTTCGATACAGTTATTCCTAAATATATTTTTTTAATATGTCTAGTTAAGTTTAATTATATTGTTATAAATTTCATAAATTCAAAAATAACCGAATAAATCGACGATTACTTAAGAATTATACAATACATAGACGAACAAGTCAGTCAAGTTTTAGGTATCTATCACAATCGTCAGCTCAAAGACGTTCATTTCGGTCGAGCTGAATATTCGGCCTTTTTTTGACTGGAACCGAAATTTCAGCTATAATCAGTTTTTTTGGCCGAAAGTGAAACTTCATTTAGTCTCTAACAGTAAGTAAACAATCATTAAATAATAATAACAATATTCCACAACTATCATACAATGCCGTCTAGTCCCAAGCTAAGCAGAGCTTGTGTTATGAGTACTAGACAACTGATAAACATACTTATATATTTCTAAATACATACATATTATAAATAAATAACACCCAGACACAGAACAAATGATCGTGCTCATCACACAAATATTTGTTCTGGGTGGGAATCGAACCCACGACCTCCAGCATAGTAGTCAGGGCCACTAACCACTAGACCGACAGTCCAGTCCATTATTATGTAGACCATAGACTATCGAAATAGATGCCACAAAAGTACCCAACAGTTTGCAGTATTGCACTCAACACGTGTTGACTCAAGCAATATAAAAGAAACTGAAGCAACAAAGGGTTGCTCGCCACGTAATACACACGTAAATCCAGTCACAAAGCTATTCAATTTCATAAATATCTCACCACCCACCGACATATAACCGCGGCCGTCATTTCATCAACTTTTAGAACCGTGAATTCCCTATCCCACTTGGAAAACTTATCATTCAAGCGCACTCGAACTTCGTTTACGCTCGTAGGTATCTCTTCAAAGTTAGCACGTAGCGTTTTACACAAATGTGTACCTTAATGACGAAGAAATAAAGTGCTACTAGAATGTATAGGTTGAGTTTGTTTTGTTTTGCAAACATAAGACCTTTTTGAGTGCATGGAGTCATTTTTATATGATATGCTTGTTATCAGTGTTTTGCTTGCTCACTTACTTTTGAGTCTGAAAATCGAGATCTTATTTATTTACCTTGTTAAAACTTCACGAATATCCATTATAATCATTATTTAAATTCGTTCGAAAGGGCAATATGTCGATAATAGTGTTAAAACAAAGTTTGGTCCGTCATACCGTACTATCGTCGTTCGAGCGTGTGTTAGTATTAATTACGCTGAGTAACGCTCGACCTTGGTACGGACGGACCACGACCTTGTTGCGGCGGACCAAAACCGCCGTACCATATTGTCAACCACTACATTGCTAACTATCAAGTGATCAAATCATCATCTCCCTAGCTTTTTCACAATACATACATACTAAATATACAGGCAAGATAACAAGTGACGACTAAAATTAGTACAGTTAAAAATGAAACATTGTTACAGGAACAAGTCTCAGGGTCAGCGACGCCTATGTACCGCTACTATACATAAAGTTTAAATAAAAACAAATTAAATGAAGTTTTTAAAGAGTGAGTGAGGCAGTGGTGACCGAGTGAGGCAGTGGTGGCCGAGTGGTAACGGCCCCGACTTATGAGTTGTAGGTCGCGGGTTCAAACCCAACCAGGCACATTACTTTGTGTAATTTATTTCATCACCACTGCTCTCAAAACGGTGAAGGAAAACATCGTGAGGAAACCGGCATGTCCTAGAATCAAAAAAATTCGAAGACATGTGACATCCACCAACCCGCACTAGGCCCGCGTGGTGGATTATGGCCCATTCCCTCTCCTAGAGAGGAGGCCTGAGTCCCAGCAGTGGGAACATTAAAAGGCTGATTATGCTTATGCGTATGCTTTTAAAGAGTAGTGAGATAATACGCACATCTCACCAAAATCATCCACTAATCCCAGCACTCTTCCAGCAGCTCTAACTCCGCACTACGTAAACCGATTCGAATCGCAAAGTTAGTAGCACGTTGTAATTCCGATGCACTACCAAGATAACTTTCTAGATCGTGCGGGGCCCAAACGACCTGACAAAGTTTCGCCACCTCGTCCTTCAGATTGTAACATTGTATTTAAGCGTTCAAGAATTCCGGCCATCTGGAAACGAAAGGTATCCCGACGGTGTCCCCTTTGCGTTAGCGTTTTTGGAAAGGACTGTGCATGCCTTAAATGCCTTTGTGTCTTCCCCTTAATTAATTTGTGAATGTGAGTCGGTGATTGGGTTCTTTTTCATATTTTTATATTTGGATGGAATATGGATTGATTGTATTTTCATATTTACCTTTTTGATTTAGCTTTTGTTGTTTTATAGGCACCTGTCTAATTTTGTTTAATTTGTGGTTTTTTTTTTACGCGAGTCACAGTTGAACATAAGAAAAGGTCTTACATTTTAATTAATTTTATTTATAACTAGCTGACCCTGCGAACTTCGTACCTCCTAATAGTAAGGGCAACGCCATCTACTGGCATTACCAGAACAGCATAATTCATTTTAAAATGTCATTTTAATTAGAGATGGCGTTATATTCTTCATTTTTTCTCACCGTTTAAATCTTCCCTGGACTATCACGAATATTTCAAGACCAAAATTAGCCAAATCGGTCCAGTCGTTCTCGAGTTTTAGCGAGACTAACGAACAGATATTCATTTTTATATATATAGATAGATTCTGATCGACATTGATCGTGATTTACTAAACTTGACAGAAAATAACTGGCTTTAAATCTATAAAATTAAATTCGATTTTACAATGTTATTACAGAAACATTTTTTTTTAATCGAATCATATCTTCTAAAACTTTGTGGAAGAGTTTTTCGACGCCATATTTTAGTTTTTTTTTAGTTACCTAGTTTTAATTAGTTTAGAGCTTTATTATTATTTTTCGGTTTTACTGTACCTAATTATAGATAGTTAAAAAAAATTATATGTGTTTGTGTGTAAATAAATAAATAAAAAAGTTTCAGACACATTAAGTAAATTAATTACTGAATATCTACCTAGTTCTAGGAACAAATAATTGTAGTACAATATTTAATAAAATTTCTGAAAATTCAAACTACTGAAGCTACATAATATGTTGAAAACTGTATTAAAACTTCACGGAAATAACATTCAGGGGATTTAAATTCAAATTGCTTTTAGAATATAGCAATTAATTATGTTGTTACATCAGTAGGTAATAATAACTTAGATAAATAATAATTTAACAAAACTATTAATACTGGAAAACATGTTGGATACAAATTGATAAATTAGATAATATATAACTTACAATGTTTACAATGGGCCTCATCAGAAGACTTAAAGTCACCCAAAGGGCAATGGAAAGGGCTATGCTCGGAGTCACCGACATAGCACGAAGAATCGCCAAACCTAAGTGGCAATGGGCAGGGCACATTGCTCGCAGAACGGATGGCCGTTGGGCCGAAAGGTTCTGGAATAGCGACCACGTACCGGAAGACGTAGCGTTGGAAGGCTTCCTACAAGGTGGACCGATGACTTGGTAACGATTGCGGGACTCCGATGGATGCGAGACGCACAGGACCGTTCATTTTGGCGACACTTGGGGGACGCCTATGTCCAGCAGTGGACGTCTTTCGGCTGAAATGATGATGATGATGAAATAAAATAGGTTTATTAATTTAATAATTAACATTTATTGCTTGTTACTTAAATTGCTTATTAGAGCATAGTTAACCTGGGACTCAGGACCCTTCTCTAGGAGAGAAAATGACCTATTATCCGTCACGCGGGCCCAATGCAAATTGTTGGACGTCAAACGTCTTCTAACTTTTGGTTCAAGACATGCCAGTTTCCCCATGATAACTTTCTTTCACTATATTATAAAACATATTCTTAGTATTCGATAGAATTCAGTAATATAATTTACTTTCCATTAAAAAAATCATATTTGAATAATAATTGTTGACTTTAATTACACATCAAGTAATTACCTGAATAAAACATGTTTTTGTGGTTGTAGTTTATTATTATTATTGTTCAAGCTTTATAAGGATAATGTTGATATTCTAAACAGCTCAAGTTATAATAATTTATTCCCAGCCACCGTAGGTGGCCGAGTGTAAGCAGTGGTGGCCGAGTGGTAATGGCTCCGACTTACGAGTTGTAGGTCGCGGGTTCACCCCAGCCAGGTGCATTACTTTAAAATTAGTTTAGTTATGTCATAAATGCTCTCAAAACGGTGAAGGAAAAATCGTGAGGAAACATGTCGAGGAGGCATGTTCTAGAACTAGAAATTCGAAGACATGTGACATTCACCAACCCGTACTGGGCCTGCGTAGTGAATTACGGCCCATCCCCGCTCTTAGAGAGGAGGCTTGAGTCCCAGCAGTGGGAACATTAAAAGGCTGATTATTATGCACCGTAGGAGCGAGCTTGAGGATGACGAGCAATAGGTAGCTTGCTGTCAAATAAGTACCAGCCCCGGGTCGACGGCGCGTTGTGTTCCACGCGCGCCTCAAAGGGCTGTCAGCATAATTGACGTGGCCTACAAGAGCCGAAGCCTGACAGCGCTGCGGGCTTGTTCGAAATTCTCTTAAACTAGTGCGCTTCACCATCGACGATTGCATCACTGTTTACCATAAGGTGGGATCGCAGTTAAGCACTGGTTTAAGTTATTAAAAAAAAACCACGACTGACAACTGAAAGAAAATAGTATGTGGGTTTTAGTCGGTAAAAGCTGATATTTTCTTTCGCACCACATTATTTTATAATTTTTTAGCTCAAAAAAGGTATGTTTAGGTAAGTTTGGTATTCAGGACTGATAACGCGACATTTTGCCAAAAAATTACTTCACCTTTCATATGCCGTAATTAGAGACACAATTAAAAAGCGATTGTGTCTCGCGTGGATCCGCGTCCCGGGCATACAATTAGTTAAAGTCACATATTTTCGACTATCCGGTGTATATCAATACAGAATGAAAGAAATTTACATAATTATCGAATTTTGACCTGTTATATTAAATAGGCCTCTCGTTTTATGAACACCTTTATTTAATCACATGTGAAACTAGTATTGTAATAGTGTTTCACGAATGTCTGTTTTCTGCCTAATAAAATCATTAAACACAAAGAAAAATATTACTAAATCTATCTACTATTGTGACCAAAATTGTAAGAGTATTTGCCGAGAGTGTCCCAGAAAATGTGTAGCAAGAACGCTGCATGACCAGGCACAGAGCTGCCTAGACATGTCTGACATCGAGTGAAAGGACTGTCCCATATTAGTACTGAATAAGTGGGGACAAGTCAGACGGATATTTACAAGGAATATGCAGGGCGAAAGCGAATTGAGTATGGATTTTTGTACGTCTGCTTTATAATTTGCTAACAGACAATGCACAGCCTAAACTGTGAGGTTTGGTAATCAAATAAATTAATACACAAGAGTCTACTATCTTACGAATATTAACAAAAAGGCGAAAGTTTGAATGTGCGTATTTTTTTTTTAGTGGGAAATCATTCAACGACTTCTTCTTTCGCGTCAGACTTATACTGACTAAAACCCACTACTATGTTACTTCTTTGCCATGCATTCTAGGATCCCAGGTTTCCCTTTCGGAGACGATCCCATAGTCCCAGTAGGCTTCGGCCCGGGCTGGGTCCTATGGTTTTGCTGACATCTTTTTGAGGCGCATGTGGAAATACTACGCACTGTCGACGACTCGGGCTCGGTCCGGACGGTTACCGGACGGCCGGACGGTGAGCTAACCATTGCTCCTCATCCACGACCCCCACGCTTACGGTGTTTAGAAATCAGGGTCGGTGTCCAGCTGGGGCGTGAGGAAGCTCGTTCTCTCATGCGGCTCAGGCGGCCGCACCCGCCTCCTTTGCTAGCATTACTGCATCGCAAAAGGAGGCAGCCATTCCTACTCGCTCCGGCCCTTGATCTGTAGCAGGGCCAGGTGCGAGAGGTCCGCCGATCGTCCTCACGAGGTCACGGCGGTGCTCCGCCCAAGCGGGGTACACCTCCACCGTATGCTCCACCGTGTCCTCCGGGCGGTCCGCATAATAGTGACACTCGGGCGTTTCTTCCGCACGAATCCGGTGCAAGAACCTTCCAAACTTACCAGGTGTGGTGACGACCTGCGTCATTGTGGAAGGCGAGGACGCCGTGACGTCTTTTTAGCCACTCCTCAAAGAGGGGACTTACTCCCATGACTATGGCGTGCCCATTATAAGTGCGTATGTGGTTTCTTTTACGCTCGCACGCAAATGACAGCCGGGGCCATCGGCTTAAGATGCTTTCCAATGTACGGAGGAGTTTCGATATGTTAACCTCGCCAATCACTTCGAGAAGCGTTGTTTCACCTAGGAGGTTGATCCTTGCAGCCGATAAAAATTATAATTTTAGCTAACGAAATTTTATTAGCGCACGACGCACTCACATCAACATACCATTTACATGTCTAGTCTCTAGCCTTTGAATCGACCTAATCATTCAAATTCATCAAACAAAGAAACCTCAAAATAAAACTTCAAGACAATAAGTCCATTGAGAATCAGTGGCACTTGTAGTACGCCGATTGTTTCGCTCGCACATCGAACTCTATTGCTAAGTCGAGACGGCTGCATAAGCCACAGCTGACAACTCAGTCGGTCCCTTTCCAATTTGCGTTCGAATAAATGGAAATGCTCGAATCGCATAAATGAAAACGGTGGAACGAATTGATTTCTCACTCAAACAGAACCATGCACAGAACAACCTATTACACTTTCTATTTTCAGTCGTGTTCTAAAAATATGTTTTGTTGTAATATGTGAGAGACAATCTGTAGTGAAAACTTTTGAAGAAATATTGATGGCACTTTTCGTGAATTGGTAAAAAAACTTTGTTTTTCAATCAATGTTTTGTTTAAAATTCAAATCAGTCTATCGATATGTAGACATTTTTCGATTATTAAATTTCAATTTTTTCATTCAGATTCTATTATTATACTTTTTTGTTGCCATAAATTTAGTAGCAGAATTCAGAAAACCTTTCAAGCTTTTTTTATAAACTATCTGCAAAACCACGATCTTAAAGATGAAAATGATATTGTAAGTAGTACTTAGGAACCTATTCACGTAAATCGACGATAAAATTAGTTTAGTCTTCATCATAATTATTATATTTTGAGTGCTCTTAATTACTATTATAATGATTGTATCATGGGAACCGATCACTTTTCCGATTTTTTTTGTTGGACTTCCATTTTACCGAAAACTACTTTCTATTGACCGACTTCTTTTTTGCTACATGCATTATTTGACATATTTTTACATCATCAAAGTATCATGGTGTCATAGATCTTATTTTTGGCATCATCCTATATTTCGCCGATTTACAAAATAACTTTTCGCTATTGGCCGAAGCGTCCTTTGAACTTTTTTCATTTGCCAAATGATTTATTTGCCATATTTTCACCACTGAAACCAAATTTTACGGAATTTGGGTCACAAATATATAACACTAATGTTTTATTAGTACAAATACGTAAAGGGCTTCTCAGAAAAGATCTTGTTATTATTTAAGTAAAGTCTCAATAATTAATATTCATAAACAGCAAAGTTATTAGCGTTTGTTTATATCCCAAAATGTCACTCAATTTTATGAAAATATTGTACAGGCTATTGACTATTAATAAATAAATGACGATTAAAATGGAAAAACACTGCGTGTAGTATTTTCTAGTAGCAATTGTTATGAATGATTGATTCTATTATGAATATACCAATTATGACGAATTTTCGTGGATAATTTTGGGATTTCGTTTTTTTATTTTATTATAAAAAATAGGGGTGTATAGACGGTTACTTGGTAGCATTTTCAATATTAAATTAAAATAGTGTCATAAAAAGTCAATATGTTGTGCTACAAAATTTTGTGACAGAAACGAATCGTTACAAAACCGACTTCACACAGTCTTATCTGCCCTACCCCTAGAGTGTAATTCAGTCCCGCGTAGGCACGGAGGGGTAGGGCAGCCCACGAGCTGAGGAGCAAGTGATTTGAAGCCCGGCGATGCTGCGGTGGTGAGCATTAAAACCATCTTGCGATGATAAGATCGCGTGGGACCGCCCAAACCCCACAGCGCCGGAGCCGTGACAGAAACAATGCTTGCTGCATGTTGCATGCCTGCTTGCATGCTGCATGCCTGTTTCATGTTGCATGCCTTCTGTATGTTGCATGCCTGCTTCCATGCTGCATGCCTGCTTGCATACTTCATGTCTGCTTGCATACTGCATGCCTGCTTACATACTGCATGCTTGCTTGCATGCTGCATACCTGCATGATTAAAGCAAGTATCCTGGTTTGTATGCTTCTTACTGGGACCAATTAAAACACTTTTGTGCATAATCAACTGTATTATTAAGTGTAAACAGTGGTATAATGAATGTTCGGAAACATATATTATTTCTGCTATGGGTTAGTGTAGTGTTTCGGTGAAAAGTTTTTCGACCAAATGAAACGTCAGAGTAACGAAAAAAATCGAATTGATAATAGGATACTGTTACAGTGGCAGACGATACTTAGATGAAATGAAATAAACAACTGGGCAAGTGCGAGTCGGACTCGCTCCCTGAGGGTTCCATAAAAATTTACCTATGTAATGGAGTCTTGGAACATTTTTCCGAATCGCAAAAAAAAAACAAATTGTGACGTAACAACAAATTTACGGTTTTCAGATTTATTCCTTTGTGCTATAAGACCTTGTTTTATGTCAATTTTCGGGATTCTGGGTCAACGGAAAGTACCCTATGAATTTTGATTTCCTCGAAAGTGTCAAAATGTACGTTTTTGTCACTTAAACCGAAGTACCTTTTTTCTCGTTAACTTACAAGTTTGATTTTTTTACGGCTTCAAGAGTCCGCAGACCTGAGTTGACCTGGTTACAATTTCAACTCGATACCTCCACGCGTTCCCGAGATAAAGGGTCTTGACAGACAGACAGAGAGACAGACGGACGGATAACAACGTGATCCTATAAGGGTTCCGTTTTTTTCTTTTGAGGTACAGGACCCTACCTACCTAGGATAATAGTTTAAAAGTTTTAGGTAAAATGAAATTCGGTCAAATATTTTTCGAATTATGATAGGTAACCTTTTATCATAGTATATACATGGATATACTGAAATAATAAACCAATAAGTTTTATTATTTTAGTATATCCATGTAATTTATTATTGCACCTAATTTTAATGATAATTCATTCTATTTGAAATATCTATTATTTATTGTGCACATTTACCACAGTGTAGACTTTTTTAACCCAAAGTTTGATTGGTAAATAAAGTCTTGTTATTAAGTTCACCTATGTATCACTACTGTACATAAAGATTAAATAAATAAAATAATCAAGAAGTCTCAAAAAAATTAAAGCGGGTGAATATTGGAGTTTCATTTCATGTAATGTTCGATTTCCAATCAAACACATCAGACAGAAATGAATGCCGTCGTATGTCTCAACGGTTCATTAGAAAATTTCGCCCCTTCTCCATCCTCCCAGTCTAGCCGCCAAATACTTTCTGTCTGACGGGCAATCTACCTTTTTATGCCCCAGCCAACTCGAGATCCTCGTATAAACATGTACACTAGAACAGGGGTAGCTGTATACTGTAGGTAGACCGTACGTATGTGATGGGTAAATACATAGGTATATGCATGTAAATTGAACTAAACACAACACACAAAAACAAGACACAAACTAGTTTCCCAAGCCCACGGCCCACGCCGCTAAGGACAGTAATTCACTATTTACAAAACTTATATAACATTCGATAATTTTGGCAATAAATCAGACAACTTGTTAACTGAACTGCCATAACGAAAATATGTCCAAAATTTTCCCTCAATAGGTACATAATGTAAAAATAAGGGGTCCCTTTGTCGTTACGTGATCGTCAGGCAAGCATCACGCACGAGCCGACCGCGATCATTGAAGCGTTGACAAATGCCTAATTGAATTTTCAGCCACGATATTGTGTCCCTGTCAAAAAGATTTATACTTTTAGATTCTTGTATTTTTCTGGTGTAAATAAATACTGCTTGGTTATTTTTTACTATCTTCTACTCACTAAGTCTTCAAAAAATCAGACGTCATGTATTGTTGCGTTACGCAAAAAAAAAACTGTTTTTTTTTGTTGTATAAGGGTTATGTTTTTGTATACAATTTGTCAACAATTAAAACCTAATAGGTACCTAGAATGGTCAAGGCACCCGCCTGTCATGCATGAAGTTGCGGATTCGAAACCAGGTAAGGATCAATGTAAACTTTTCAATTCATTAATTATTATTCTTTGTTGTACACAAAAACATAATCTAATATATAGAGACAGTTCATGTAGCTAGCTTATACCAATTAAGTGGTTTACTATCTGTAAGGAAACTGTATGTAATCCAAAGCATCAATCAAAATGCATAAAAACCGACCATCTGGTGATAACGAAAAATCAAAAAGGAGAAAAGATTTAGCTGTCGCAGTTCCCCTTACTAAAACTAGATTCGCTTGCAAGCAATTTCATAAACGCGCTACTCAGCTCTATAACAAAATTAACAAACATGTTAAATTATTCAATAAAAGTTACCACGACTGTAAAAAAAGTGTAATAGATTGGATAAAACCACTTACCTATGAGGAAACTGAGGCACTCCTGGAACACGTTGAGTAGCTGTAATACATCTCATATGTATGTTTATATACTAAATACAACTTAAAACACCACACACCACATCACATCACACACCACACCACACCACATGCCACAACACACCACATCACACCACACCACACCACATCAAATCACATCACATTACACCAAACCACACTAAACCACACACCACATAACACCACGCCACATACCACACTTATCACTACTTACCACACACTATACACTACACCGCATGCTCTATTATTATCACTACTTATAAAATTTATATTATGGAAAATGTACTTACGTTGCATACTTACCCTTAAGGTCTATGTACACTATATTGACTTCGGTTAGTATAAGTGTATGACAGTGATGTGAAAGAGCGGAGCCTTCTAATACAGGCATTGTTTGCTTAAATGGAGGCTCCAAATACGTTATGTAATGTAATTTTCTATTTTCCCAAATAAAAATATTTTGTATTTTGTATTTTTGTATTGTATGTACAAAGGCGAGCTTGCTAGTTCTTTGTTAGTCGATACAGGTAGTCACATACCAGAAAGCCTGACTGTGAAAGGAGTTTCGTGTAACCCAGTAACTAGGTTATCGAGGCCTAATAGTCAAGCGCTCCTTGTAAACACGGATATTCAGCCGCATGCAGTTAGACTTGAAGCCGATTTGAAGCTAATTGGGAAAAGGCAAGAGAGATGAGGTACTTAGAAAAAAATTGGTTAGTGATAAGAAATCAAGCAGGTACATTCTATAGGGGCCCAGCAGGGTCGAAGCACACTGGGGCCAAGGGTCTGCTTCTGAAAGGAAGACTCGGCCCTGGTATAAAAAGTTAAAAAATAGTAGAAGTATTTATTATTGTTGTAGTAGGTAGTAGTATTTATTATTGTAATTCTTTTCTATTTCTTTACTATTAAGCTGCAACTACCATGTTATGTTTCTGCACCACCCTAAGGTCGACTGGTAGAAAATGCCTAAGGCATTAAGTCCGCCTTTGTACAGTGTTTATTACTAGTGTTTAAAGTTTTAATAAATAAATAAAGTCTAACACAAAGGTCAAGAGATGTCATTAGATGATTTTCCCACCTAAAAAAAATATACCTACTAACTTTTATTCCCCGGTAAAAAGCAATAAACTAAAGCAAATATACTAAAGAAAATGGACAGATTTTAAGGCCCGCTCAATACAGGTCGTAAATAGTTGAAGCCCGTACCCATTCATCCAAGTCCGGTATGATTGCTACGTTTTTTGTGTCGTTTCTCTACAAAATGGACTATCCTGAATGAATGATCGCCGAAGGAATGGCCGAGTCCAATCGCAAAATAGAAAATAATATGGGTAGAGCTGGGTTTTAAAATATTAATAAAGCTGGACTGGACTGCAGTGAAGATGGTTGGTGAATTTGTCGATGTTTTAATCTGGAGGATTTTTTTAAAGTGAGAAATCATTCAGTGACTTTTCTCGCTCTAGGCCAAGCGGTAGAGCGTGTCACTTTTACTATCTAAAAACACTACTATGTTCCTTCTTTGCCTTGCATTCCTGGACCCCGGGGTTCCCTTTCAGTACAACCATGGATCCAGTATAATATGCAGGATGACTTCTAAAATGTTTAATCTAACATATTCATGTTATTCATCACACTAATATTATACAGACAAAGGGGATATGTGTGTGTGTTTTTACTCTTTCACATTCAGACGGTAGAATGGATTTGAATATTTAGACGTATAGTACAGAGTGTAAATTCCCGCAAACCTTCGTTGAAAAGGGAGAATTCTCCGACCAGACGGTCTCGTGTTGTGATTGGTCCGGGCTACTGCCCGATATTTGATTTTGTTCTGTTGTATATGTTCTAATTGCGCGGAGAAGTCGAACTATTCTTTATCGAATATTACCGCAAAAGCTAGTTTAACAATAAAATCAACATACTTACTATATACACGGTGTCTTTGACTTCGAGGCACAAACGAATACCACGGATTCAGTACATGATTCTAGACCCCCCCAGTGGTGGAATTTTACTTCAGCTTTTACCAAATAAAAAAAATCTAAATAAAAAATTTGAGAACGTGACAAAATGATGCTGCCTATTTTTATTTAACAAGCATTCAAAACACACAAAAGATTGACAAATAATGATCAACTTTAAACTTTTCATTTATAAATTGGGGGCCTCCAATCACTAACCAATTCTGATCTCAAATCTTTCAGGTACGTATACATATACGTATCGAATACACATCGTACACGCTGAGCATTGACTACAATAATTCGTATAATTTCCCTACCCGTTATACGAAGATTTATGCGAACAGGAACAAATAATGTGCGCAGAGTACACGAATTAATTCTCCGTAAACGCATTCACGCTTACATTCTCTCAATATTTTTTATTTGATATAATTCTCATAATATCTGTTTTTTTACTTGACGGTTACGCCGACGGATGGGTGTTCTTTTTTTTCATATTCATCATGTGTTAGAATTGTTCGTATGTCTATTAGCTACCGCTGTTTTATTACAATATTTATGAGATTTGCGTTTTTATGACAAAATATTTAGTTTTATTTGTAAGAAAGCAATGTTGTTATACAGATGATTAGGTAATAAAACACTTACTTAGGCCTGTTGGTCTAGTGGTTAGTGGCCCTGACTGCTATGCCGGAGGTCGTGGGTTCGATTCCCACCCAGGACAAATGTTTGTGTGATGAGCTCGATCATTTGTTCTGTGTCTGAGTGTAATTTATCTATAATATGCATGTATTTAGAAATATATAAGTATGTTTATCAGTTGTCTAGTACTCATAACACAAGCTCTGCTTAGTTTGGGGCTAGACGACGTTGTGTGATAGTTATGGAATATTACTCTGTATTAGATTGTCATGAAATTGAAATTTTAACAGTATAACTTTAGCGAACATATAGATACCAATTTTTTTTAATATACCCGGCCCCTTACTAGAATTACTTCTGTACCGTGGGTTTTTTTAAAGGTGCAATATCATCAAATGTATATATATTATTATTATTACTTCTCCCGCTCTGTTTGGAGCGGGAGGGCGTGTTAGACTTCTACTGACTGAAACCACATCTGTGTCCTTCAGAAAAAAAGTAAAAAGCAAAAAAAAAAAAAAAGCAGCAAAAAAAAAAAGCAAGCAGCTTCAAAGGGCACGTGGGTCCACGGGTTTCTTTTTCGTGAGGAGTACGTGGAACTCCACGTGCTGTCGACGACTTAGGTTCAGTCCAAACGATTACCAGGCGGCCAGACAGCGAGCTACCCATTGCTCGTCGTCCGAAAGCTTACGCCTGCTGTGGCTGGGGCGTGAGGATGTTTGTTCCCTCACGAGTGCGGCCGTTTTTTTCGCTAGCATTACTGCGTCGCAGAAGGAGGCGACCGCCTGCCATTCCTCATCGCCTCCACGAGGACACGGTGGTACTCCGCCCAAGCGGGGCACACCTCCACCGCGCGATTTCAACCATGTAATCTCACCTACACAAGGCACCCAAATCCGGAGCAACTATAGCTATACAAATATTTGTTTCGTACGGTAATCTAACCCGTTACACGCAGCACTGCAGCCGCATCGCTAAACCACTGCGCCAATCGTTCAATCAATTATGTCTAAAAAATCTGGTGCCTTTTCACTGTAAAATTCTAAAATCACACTGTAAAATGAATAAACGATATATCAATAAAGTACAGACCTTCCACACACCACAAATTGAACATCTCAAGCTAAAAAATCAAATTAACTGCCTAAATAAACACGCCATCCGCCAATGAGCATGTTCGTTTTCGTTCGAAATTCGAAACGTAGACAAAAACGAAACGACAAATGTTCAGTCATGTATAAACCCACATTATTACTTGTCAATTCAAGTAACGAGATTCCGCTTACAGCCGATATTCGGAACAATTCAAGGCTGACCCGAATTTCTGTATGAGGAAAGCCTAGTCTCTCGAAATCTTGAGGAGGCTTCACTTAATTGAAAGAGATAGCCCCACACTACTCCACGTCGAGGGTGAACAAACTATGTGATGCCACTTGCTCTACGTAAGTATGTGTGTGGGTCCCACACAAGTGTGTGGGATGTGTGTTTTAGGCTTAAAAAGGACAAGCTCTTTAAATTGTCTTCATTGGTCGATTGTACGTACGTAAACCTTTTGAATTGAATCTAATTATTTGAAAAGATTATATTGTACACTTATCTAAAATCGCTTTCAAGTTAATTGAGAAAATTGTATGCAAACACAATTCAAAGATTATTCTAATTTGAAATGTATTAAGTATACAAAATAAAAATGAAACTAAAAAAAAAAACAATTATATTGACAAATTATTTTTATGTTTTTATATTTTTTATATTTCACTTTTTAGTGTTGTAGTCGGTTGTATTTTTTTTTTTGGTAAAATATTCCTATTTTTCACTGTTTTCTTTTATTATATTAAATTTGTTTACCAGTATTTTATATGGAGCGTCTGTCTATCTGACCTCCACAACCCAGTAATTGAATAATGGTAGGCACAGCCTAATCTAAACGCCGCACTCGCGAGGGAACGGCCTCACGCTCCAGCCACCGGAATCCCGATCCCGATTTCCATCCACCGTAGGCGCGGGCTTGCGGACGGCGAGCAATATGTAGCTCACCGTCCGACTGTCCAGTAACCGTCCGAATCGAGCCCAAGTCATCGACGGCACGTAGTGTTCCACGGGCGCCTCAAGGAGATGTCAGCAAAACCGTAGGGGCCCAGTAAGGTCGAAGCCTACTGAAGCCATGGGTTCGCTTCTGAAAGGAAAACCCAGGGCCCTGGAATGCAAGGCAACGAAGGAACATAGGAGTGGGTTTTAGTTAGTAAAAGTCTGATACGTCTTCGCGCTCCGCTCAAGGGCGGGAGATGTCATTGGATGATTTCCCACCCAAAAAAAAGCCAAATCTAAATATTGTGTAAATTCTATAGTAAGATTCTTGAAGCCTTTAATGACCATTTACAGCCAGAGTGCATCTCATCACAATTCTAATAAGCCAACGTGTGTCAACTAGGATCCATTGTTTTACAGCAGAGCTCCCGTGCATTTCTTCCGGCTCCATCATCAAATCAGTTCATTAGTTATTTAATTTATTTCTTCCTATCTTATCGAGATATCTGTGTGTGCAGTGCAACAGAACTCGTTGCCATCAGTGGTCTTCTTCATCAAGTGGAACTTTTTTAAAATAGATGCGTAATGTATTGATGAAAGTACCAACATTTCTTTATGAATCCCATTCTCAGAACCAGATTAAAAAAAAAAAAACAAACAATCCGTAAATAGGTAAATCCTTTCAAATTAAAAATAACAATACTCAAAATCGGTTCAAATGGCGGAGTTTTGAAGTCACAAACAAAAAAATACAACTGAATTGAGAACCTCCTCCCTTTTTTTGAAGTTGATAAATAAATATTCATGCGAAAATTAAAGTATTAAG
This sequence comes from Mythimna impura, assembly GCA_905147345.3. Classification (NCBI taxonomy): domain Eukaryota; kingdom Metazoa; phylum Arthropoda; class Insecta; order Lepidoptera; family Noctuidae; genus Mythimna; species Mythimna impura. The sequence goes on along the minus strand of LR990353.1, from coordinate 15,959,914 downwards.
TATCAAAGACATCAGTTTTCTTATTATTTTAAACTTAGAATGAAATAAGCCAACTTCAAAGTTAAATATTTTAAAAGCACTCCCTTAAAATAAACACGTTATAAAAGCTAATAAAATGGCACATTACTCAAATGCGTTTTAAATTAAATTCACACGAAATCTACTTAAGTTAAAGTAGAAGTTAATAAAACCACTATCTGTAAGTAAAAACACTATCTCATATTTTCATAACTTAATACGATTTACATTCGTGACTAAGGGTCGAAGTCCTAGGTTATGCAACGCTTGCTGAGGTTTATTTGAGGACTGGTGACCATCTTAACTTACTGAGATTCCTCCTTACCTCATAATACTAGGAATAACCCTTGTATCATGGGTGCGTTCACAAAAACGTAAACTCACATACACGTGACATTTTTTTAAATTTGATATAAACTAGTGCTTGACTGCGATCCCACCTGATGGTAAGCATTGATGCAATCGTTGATGGTGAAGCGCACTAGTTTATTAAGAAAGAAAAGAAAGAAAGAAAATATGTTTATTTGGCACACCATGACACATTAATCAACAATTAATTGATTAACAAACTAAAATTAAACATAAAAAAAAAGTAAGGAGAAATAAAAATTAACAATAACAATATGTCTCACGGCTACGCCAAATAGGTCCAGTTCAGCATAATGCCAGACAACTACATAGCAGTTACGTTGCAGTTAAGAGCCTATTCACTCTAGCCTTGGTTGAAGACACCCAAATTATAATCGAATGGGAAGACCTCAGCAGGCAAATTTTACATCCAGCCCCCCTAGCCAAGTCACAAACGATAAACGTAAACTCTCAGTAGTCTTTAATAGATTTTCAACTTTATGTTATTGGATATAAAGTTGAAAATCTATTGAAGATTACATAGTGTTTTCGTTCGTTCCGGTCGCTAACGCTCAGTAGTCTTTAATAGATTTTCTACTTTATGTTCTTAGGTATAAAGTTGAAAATCTATTGGAGATTACTAAGCGTTCACGTTTATCGTTTGCAACTTGGCTAGGGGGGCAGACCAAAATATTTATACAGAAGATTTCATTATAATGTTGATTTGATTGAATAATATAACATGTCTTAACCTATGAAATTGCCGTTTTTTTAAAACGGGTTGCTTTGAAGTGTTATCTTTGGATTGACTTGGAATTATAAGTTCAAATAAACTTTATATTAAAGATACATTTTTTTTTTCAGAATTAGGTTTTTATTGGTTTATTTGTGTTTTTTATTTTCTGTAATATCGCAGTACTTTTAAATAATAGAAAGAAATTCTTTATAAATCTTGATTACGTCACTAGCGTGTTTGTGTTTGCGTGCGTAGATGCCAATATTACCAATACCGATGCGCCACAAATGTAGTAGGTTTATTTCCATATTATTTGTCTACACTCAGGATAATTAATTTCTTAAAAAAAAAATATCTTTGTGCATCTAAGTACAGTGCTTAAATTATAATTGTAACTTATTTTTTAATTATGGTGTATAAGGATGTACATTGTTCCAGTTAAGTGAATTACCTTCTGCGAGTGGCTTCGCTAGCAGGAAAGAAGGTTTCTACATACAAACTTTGGACTCCCGTTTCATACCCTTAGGAGGTGAATTTTGGAAAATCCTCTCTTAGTGCTCGCTTACGTCATAAAAGGAAACCTTGTGCAAGATTTCACGCCCCTAGTCCCAGTAGTTTCGGATGTGCGTTGATATGTCAGTCATTCAGTTTCTCCTTGTATATATATAGATAAAACCGAAGACATGCGTGTTTGCAATGCATTATTGTAAATATTTTGTGATAAAAATCTCATCCACTATCAGTAGAATATTAATATTTACAGAAAGTTTAAATTGATCCAATTTGTGGTCATCCAGTTTTATCCATAATTTTAAAGTTTTGGCTCTGAGCCAACTTACCCTCTTTTACATATTTGTCTAGCCTTGTCGGCCGTAGATATGTACTTCGGCTTAGAATTTTGTGGTTTAACTTTTCAAGTATTTTATTTTGTATACCCAGACCTTTATTTCCAAAGAAGCCATTTTCTTTTTTACCCCACTGTGATCTGCATTTGTTTATGTTATGGTTTCATTATTTTAAACCATATTTAGATTAGGCATGTGTAACTCTTTACTGAACCGACTCACTGTTCCGAAACATTTGTGTTCGAAAGATTGGAACAGCAGTAATGTTTTAAATGCATCATTTGGAACAATTGGAACACTGAAACACTTTTTACTTTAAGTGACCTGCAGTCTTTTTAAAGTTCAAATTAAAACGTAAGTAGTGTAAATTTTAATGAACAGAGCTAAAAAATCTACTTTAAATTATTCTCAAATCAAAATTCAGTTAAATAAAACTGTCGGTGTATATGGCGTAACGTAACAGATCACGATTCATAACAGTCAGTGTCTGTGTTTGTATCTTTTGAGCCGTCGTTGTTCCAAATGTTCCGTTTGTATCTTGTGAGTCAATGTTTCAAATGTTCCGTTTGTATCTTTTGAGCCGATGTTCCAAATGATCCGTTTGTATCTTGTAAGTAAGCCTATGTTTCAAATTTTCCGTTTGTATCTTTTGAGCCGATGTTCCAAATGCTCCAAATGATACATTATCACTGTTCCGGAACATTTCAGTGATTCAGATGCAAATGTTCCAATCGCAAAGATGACACACTCTACCCACGCCTAATTTAGAATAATAAATTTTCATTTTAACATAAAGGCTTCATTGCTAAAACATTTGTATCGTAATCCAGCAATATCTCATAATAAACTAAGATGCGCCACAAAAATTTGAGTGGATCATTCATATTTACGGTTACATCGGTTCACATTACATAGCTCGATATTTTTCTTGTTCCAATATTATTTTATCAGAGGCCCCGCTTCCGGGAGACGCTTATTCTTCAAAGCCTGTTTCGAGAGCTGGTCGTAAAGTTTACGAGCGTGGATGACAGTAGCCGGGTCAAACGGTCTTGCCCCGGTACCAAACGGGAATTCCGTTTATAACACTATTCTGTGCTAAGATAAGGCCTTCGTAAGCCTCACGATGGCCTCGCCTCTAAGGTGCACACGTTAAGTTCGGTTATAGCGTGCAGATGGTACATAAATCTTTGCGAGAGATATTGGAGGTAGTTGCGAGAAAATGGAATTGCTGTTATAAAGAGGTGGAACTCATTTGCCTTTCCTGTCGCTTCTGTATTTCAATACATACGTAGCTTCTTTTAATCAGCGTCCTGTCAGTGTATAGCACTATTGCTACATAATATAGAGAATCTATGGAGAATTGATTTTTCCTCGATAATAAATTTGTCCTTTGTCATTCGTAAATCTCTCAAGCTGAGTGTAGATATACGATCGACTACGATTGACCGGTGGAATAATTAATAATAGCAATCGTTCGAGAAAGTAAATAATGAAATGAAGAAGAGTGCTTAGTAATTTTCCTTTCTACTCATTTGATTTTTAGGGTTCCGTAACACAAAAGGATAAAACGGAACAATTATAGGAACACTTTATTGTCCGTTTGTCTGTCTGTCAAGACCATTAATCTCAGGAACGCGTGGAGATATCGAGTTTAAATTACGCGAGGTCGGTTATTGTATTCCCTTAAAGCTGTAAAAAAATCAAACTTTTAAGTTAACGAAAAAATAAGATACGGCCGTTTATGTCGCAAAAAAATATTTTTCGACACACAAGAGAACCAAAATTCATAGGGTACTTCCTGTTGACCCAGAAATCTAAAAATTTGGCATAAAGCAAGGTCTCTGTATAGGATAGACTGATGGTCAAATTTTCACTTAACCCGTAAAGACTATCAAAGATCTACGAATGACAACCGGGACCAACAGCTTTAAGTGTTTTCGAGACACGAGGTCTCAAAAATGTCCTATAGACTAATAATAAACTTAGAAAATTAGGTACATGAATATGAAAGGTACAGGTAGGTAGGTAGATAGGTCTAGGTATATGAATTGAAAAATTCACATAAGTATTTGTCCAGTTTTGAGCAGGTTTGAACCTCATGCATGAGAGCCGACGTTAACCATTTGGCCATCACGACAGTAATTGAGTTTTGATTGAGAATCAGCTCTAATTTGTGGTATATTTTCGACTTTTTCTTGTGAACTCTATGAGATAAGAACCGTGTTTGAAATGGATCTTTTCAAACACGGTTCTTATCTCAAAATTAATCGATACTTTGTGCAAAAAAAAGTATCTTATTTGTTACATGTAAGTCGTAAACGTCCATTAAGGTTACAAATTAGTTTTTATCGAGTACATTAAGCAAACAGCCGCTATCTCGCTCACGCGATCTGCCCCTAATGGTGCGTTAAGATGTGACTCTTAAACAACCCGATGACTTGATACAATTTGCTTCGAAGATTCGGTTTGACAACTGTGATGATACAGCAGTTTTATGTTTCAAATTTATCGATTGTTTATAGCCCATTTATTAATTGATTTATGTTTTTTTTTATGAAGAAAGAAAGAAAAACACTTATTTGTTACTCGCACATGACAAAAAACAATAAAATAAAAATTAACTTAACTTTAAATATCTTAAAATAAAAAATACAACATTAAAAAGAAAAAAAAAGACATTTGCGAGGCCAAAAAGGCTACTATCTCAGCATGTGCTACGATATTTAAAACAAAAAAGTAAATAACGCAGCGCTAGTATTCTGATAGGGCCTGGTGATGCCACGGACACTCTCACGGAATACAGACTAAAGTTAAGCATTAAAAAAATAAACTAAAATATACATAATAATTATAATAAACTTTAAAAAAATAAATAAGTAGGTACTGTAAATATTATTAACTATTCAATGGTGCCCGACGCTCTCTCTTTTATAAGTTTAAAGATAGATTGTTGCAACTCTGTGTGCCTTTGTTTTTTTGTTATTATTATTGATAGGCTTGTGTACGATCACTATCCCACCTAATTGTAAGCGATTAGGCTGCGTAGTTTGAAAGCGTCACTGCGGTCCTAGAACGTGAAGGAACCAGTTACCTGAAGGAACAGAAGTAGGTTTTAGTTAGAAACAGTCTAACACTAAACTGCTCTATCACATAATCATCAAAAATAATATGTATATCCTTTTTTGTTATTGATAGGCTCACGTTTGAACACTATCTCATTGGATGGTAAGCGATGATGTGGACGAAAGAAAAAGAAAGAAAGAAAGAAAAACATTTTATTTTTCGGAACAAGGCGCAAATTTAGAACTAACAAATTATAAGCACACTATGTGTGACGACGATACGATGCTTGCATAGAATTAGGTATTTTTAGTATTAGTATTTCGGGCTGGTATCCGCAACTCCACGACTAAGTATAAGCGCGTATTTTGCGTACGGGTAGGACAAATGCGTCATTCGATCCACCCTAGCTCCTCCAGGAAGGCCAGCAGCGCCTTGGTGTTATTGACCATTTCGCGGAGGTTACCTGGGTTTCCGAAGTATTTTGCCCTGTATTCAGCGACAACTGGGCAGCTTAGAAGCAGATGTGCTGCTGTCTCGTCCTCTTCCATGCAGGCTCTGCATAGTGGGCTGTCTGTAATTCCTATGACAGAGAGGTGCTTGTTAAAGGTCCCGTGGCCAGTTGTTACGGCCGTCACTTTTCGCAACTGAGGTTTAGTCAGTCGTAGGGCCTATTTCGTAAAGCGGCCATCGATGGAGGGAAGTGCCTTCTTGGCCTGCCTGCACTCACTATGGTATTTCCATAGTCTGTGATGTAGGTCTCTAGTTCGTTTCCTTAACAGATTGCGTAGGTATCCGAAGGGGAGCGGCACAATGCTTGCCTAGAAATAACCTATTCACTCTTGACTTAAAGATCCCTAGGTTGTAGCTATCAGGAAATAAAGACTCCGGCAAGGAATTCCACTCCTTAATGCACGCACAATGAATGTGTTCCTAAAACGTGTTTTCCTTCCTTCCTTCAATCTTCAGAAAGAAAACTTTCTGTACAAATACGCCAAAAATCACGTTCCAATAAAGAGAATGACTTAACGATCTCTAATCGTCCATAGACTTACATTCATATTCCCGGCTCATTCATCCGTAGTACTGAGTACAGCTTGTTGAAACACTGTTGATGGGAAAAGTTTCGTTATTGTACTTATTGTAAGCTTTTTGTTACATGTGTGTGAAACGGAACACCTGGTTGCTTTAGTAAAGTTGTCTTGTATGTTTTCCTAACAAATTCTTCTGGTGAAATCCTGTGTTTATGTTGTGATTCGTTTTGTTTTGTAATGCTGTGTAAATTCTCAGATAAATGTGTTTTTTTGGTGTTAAAATGGGTAGTTTTCTATTTATTTTTTGACCTACTTCCTTTAATACTCTCGCTTCTGCATATATAAGCATAATCAGCCTTTTAATGTTCCCACTGCTGGGACTCAAGACTCCTCTCTAGGAGAGGGGATGGGCCGTTATCCACCACGCGGGTCCAGTGCGGGTTGGTGAATGTCACATGTCTTCAAATTTTGGGTTCTAGGTCATGCCGGTTTCCTCATGATGTTTTCCTTCACCGTTTTGAGAGCAGTGGTGATGAAATAAAATACACAAAGTAATGCACCTGGCTGGGTTTCTGTCGTAGTCTAACTCGTAAGTTGGAGCCATTACCACTCGGCCACCACTGCTCGCTTCTGCATTACGATTTATTCATCACACTCATCAGACTGGTGTACTAGCTGCCTCCACGTTTTTATCGGCGTCTTTGGTTACTACTCCGCCCTCATGGGACGTAGCGTGATGTAATTTTTTTTCTCAATATTCCAATAAAGATACAGATTTTACGAGTAGCCCTTGTAATGCAGAGTGTTTTAGGCATTTTGATGAAAATAAAAAAAGGAAGTTTCGAAATAAATAGAGATACCACATCTCGGCTTCGTAGTATTATAGCCTTCCTCAATAAATAAGCTATCCAACACAAAAATATTTAATTAATTTGTTTTTTTTTTGTTTTATTGATTTGATTTTGTTTTTTTTTTTGTTTCTGAGATTAGAGCGTTCCAACAAACAAACAAAAAAAATCCTCAGCTTTATAATATTTACGTGTGTATGTATATTTGTTACTCTTTCACACTTAGCCGTTGAACGGATTTAGATGAAATTCGGCACACGGATAGATCATGTCCTAGAATAGCACATGATATACTTTTTATCCTAGGAGTATGTTCTCACTTTCATGAGAGCAAAACCGCTACACAGAAATATTTTGTAAATCTCTACGTAATTGCGCGTTTTTACGTAAATCACTAAAAAAAAAAGTTCTGGATTTTTCTAGGAAAAACAAAGATATAGAAACCAAAATTTTCGGCCAAAAAAAATTCGTACAAACGTATGTACATTTTTTTTTTCGGTGGGAAAATCATCTATAATGAGAATTAAGCGTTTTTCAAGGTCATTCAAGTTGTACAGAAGTATGTACAATCGGCGCTCGATGGGTTAATTGAGATAAAGCATCTGACATCTACTCTATGATACTTTTCCTTTGTACAAGTGTGACAATTTCTGTAATATATATATATATATATATATAATTATATATATTTAAATATCTAATCAATAGTCTAGTTATTTTAACAATATTTTTTATTGTACGTTTGTAATCTGAAAGGTCCATTTTAGAATTTGCACTGGTTAGTTTATACATAAACTAGAAGATTACTAGATCTTTCTTTTTCTGTATGAAATCAAATGTCTCCTCCTGCTCTGAGTAGAGCGATAGTGATTTTTACCGAATAAAACCCCGCCTGGGTTCCTTTCCTTCAATAGCTCAATCCTACAGCCCAAATTTACGAGATCTGACAGAGAACTAACAAGATACTTTTCCCAAATCAATTTGGTTTTTTGATTTAAATTGGATTACATAATACACAGGCCGTATACCCCGTAAAGCTCCCATGGCAAAAGGATTTAAATATTAAAGTACTATATACAACCCTAATGGATTACAGTAGTTGCAGATCCGATAATCCCTTCACGTGAGGTTGATACCTACCGAACTTTATTCCTGGCATGTAGGTGGCAAATCGATTTCGGTGGATTTCTGCACACGAGCGATTGTGAAGTACGACAAGTCGTTTTTAGATCACATGACATGTGTTGGCACTTATAGACCCCTCAAAATATGGCCATAATTCCAGGGTGTTAAAAAAATATTTAAAATCGTTATCTCTCCGCGATCCTTGACTGACTGCTAGAGAATGCCTAAGACATTAAGTCCGCCTTTGTACCTTATTGTTGCATGAACTTCTAAATCTACTTCTTCCTACCCTTATCTCATATTATTTGGGGTCGGCGCAGCACGCTTTCTTCCATTCTGTCCTGTCAGCTGTCACACCATCACTAACTCCCTTTTCTTTCTTATTACTCCTCACACAATCCATCCATCTTTTCTTTGGCCTCCCTCTCCCTTTCCATCCATCTACGTTACATGTATACTCAGAACTTTTTTAGTAACATGCGTTGCATCCCTCCTCTTCACATAACCTTACCAAGACAAACGATTTCTTTTCAACTTTTTAGTCACTGGTGCCTCTTTCAAAAACCCTATTAATATGAAACCACTGTCCGTTTGTCTGTCACCAGGCTGTATCTCATGAACATCACTTTTCACAAATTATATATTTCTGTTACCGTTATAACAAAAAATACTTAAATACTAAAAACAGAATAAAATTAATATTTAAGTGGTTTCACATACAACAAACGTGATGTTTTTGCCGTTTTTTGCTACGGACGGTACGGACGGTACCCTTCGTACTTGACCAATTTTTTTTTTATTGTTCTGCTACTTGCAGTACCTCTCTCTTGTAGTAGTGGGTTGCTCGCCTACCCAAGGCATAGTGATAATTATTGTTACGTAACACGAACTACGGTGAGTTGAACCGCTTTTTTTTTATATATATACTAGCCGCAAGTACTGTACGATCGAACTTACGTATAGTTTTGATGATGACTTTTTTATTCTTAGTATGTGTTTTTTCCTGTTTCATATTATGTATTTATCACTAAATATCTATTATTTATTATTTACTACACACCTATTTATACCTACATATAAAATATCGTATATTTATTTACCTCGCATCAAACTAACTGATTAGCATCCGTAGACTCATAGTAAGGTTCAGTTGAAAACCAGCGTCAGGCAACTGCTATATAGTGGCCTGGCATTATGCTGAACTGGACCTATTTGGCGCAGCCGTGAGACACACAATGTTAATGTATTTTTTTAAGTTTTAGTATTTAAGTTTCTATATTATAATCGTTTTCTCATTGTGTGTACCTGTGTGCCAAATAAACGTGTTTTCTTTCTTTTCTTTTCTTTCTTTACTTGTCCCTGTAAGTCTATTTCGTAATCACAGCGCTATCAACAGGAAAACATCCACTTCTAAATTTTCCCCTTACAGTCCATTCCCTCTCCAAACCAGTCGTAACTAATAGTCTACAGGGAAATAGTGTAAGGGACGTATCACAAATTTATTTCTCAACGATCGCAATAGTTTTTCTCCCCTGTTTCTTCTTATCTCCCCTTCTGTACTGCGTTTAGTCGTACGTGCAACCGTACTCATACCATTTAGTCGCCAGTAGGTAGCTGACATCCCCTGCTGCAATTGATTTATATTAATTTTATTGCAAAAGGTAGTTTGTTTGATTGCATTGACACGTATAATTGATTGACTAGGACCACAAAACAGATAGGTACAGAAATCAATCTCATGTATATACCTACTTTACTTTTCATACCTACGCTTAACGGTCGCGTTAGCGTTGTCAACCTTGGTTGTAGTGACACTTGTATCTAGTTGTTTGATTTATTGTTGAGAACCTGCCTACCTAACTGTTCTATGTTACTTTAAAACGAACCATAGAAGTACAAGCAAATACTTGTTTACCTCTCTCAAACAAATGGTAACTTAACACGTTCGTTGCATTATGAGATCTATCAGATCTCTTGCAGGACTTTTGTATTGTGCGTTGAACATAATCGTGTTGTTTCACTCCTTGCGGGAGGATCTAACATGTAAAGTTCTTTAGGTATGAGTAGGACAAATATACATATTTGCTTCTCACTTAAAGATGAATTCAAGGACATTAAAAAAGAAATTAGAGATGGATTAGGTCCCTAACGCACAGTACTGTAATTATTTTCATTCCTTGCGTTAGGAGATATGTCGGTACTCGTGGAATCGTACGCCTCGTAGACGCAAGAGAGGGAAGGTGGGCGGCGCGGGCGCTGCGTGACTCGTTTTAGTGTTGTCCTAGCATCGACGTGGGAGGTCGCGCGCACGTTTGCAAAATAACACTCGCGTATATTACGTATTACGTGTTGATTATCATTTTTGTTATACAATGAGTGCTTATAAAAGAAAAAAGTGTAAAAAATCTATTTATTTTGGTGAGATTACCAACAAAAAATCAACGCCGGATTATACTGCTACATCGCAAATAAAAATTTTGGAAAATGTTCAAATTTGCCCTCCATTGGCTAATAATGACAGTGATTCTGATTATGAAATATTTGACGCACCTAAAAAGAAAATGATGAACCTTTCTACGTTGGAGCACACGCAGCTAAGTAATGAAAATAATATATATATCAGCCCATGTACTGGAAAACGATTTAGTGTGCTTCAGAATACGATATCCAGTCCAAAAAGTAGTCATAATAATACCACATTATTGATGACGAATACTACAACGACTATACCTACTGATCCTATGACACCTACTCGTAGATTTTGTGGTACTGTTTCTCGTAACCATAGTGGTTTATCTACTCCTAGCTCGTGCACTCAAATGCTTACAGAAACATCCAACATAAATGCTAGAGCTTCTCCTATCTCATTGAATGCTTTATGTACATCAAGTAGGTGCTCGTCTTTAAATAATATTTCATGTTCGAACTTATTACCTTTAGAATTTAATGAAAGCAGTATGCAAAAATTGATTAAAACAACTATAAAGGAAAGAAGAACCACGGGTAATACAAACAATAGTCCATTTTCTTTTGAGTATACTTTTGAGGATGATGCGCTCACTTATGACGAAAAAGCAGAAAGAAAAACGACTAAATGCAACTTGAACAATAATTCACAAAAACATTTAGAAGAGAGAAACACTGAAAAGCAACAAGAAAATAATATAATAGGACAAGAAAAAGATCAGAATAAGCAAAATAGAAGTCTAGAAATACAGAATGAAAAAGTGGAAGAACTAGATCAGGACATAGAAAACGAAAAAACACAAGAAGACGCTCTGGAGACGCAGACTGATGAAGCAACCAATACTGAAATAGAAGAAATCGTTTCAAATGGAAGTGATGATGATACAAGTAAAAATCTCTCATCTGATATAATAAGTGAAGATGAAGATAATATGTCTGAAAATATATCAGAAAGTGAGGGTGGAGAGCTTGAGGGTGATAAAGATTGGATTGACATTCCCGACAATGACGTATTGAGCTTCGATGAGAGCATACTTGATAGCGTGACAAATGTACCTATTCGTAATAAATTGCCCGTCGATATTTATAGTTTGTTTCTCACTGACGATATTATTGATAAAATAGTAGAAGAAACTAATAAATACGCAGATAAATATTTATTAGAAAAAGAAATTACAGCAAAATCACGCTTTAAAGCTTGGAAACCTACAAATGCAAATGAAATGCGTCAGTTTTTCAGTGTCATACTCACGATGGGCTTAAATAAGGTTCCACATTTTCACGATTATTGGTCAAAGAAATCCATTTACAGAAATGAATATATATGCTCTCTCATGGGAAGAGATAGATTTATCTTGCTTCTAAAGTTTTGGCATTTCAGCGATGAAAGGAATGATACTGAAGATAGACTCTACAAAATTCGACAAATACTTAATATGTTAAATAATCGTTTTAAAGATATTTTAACTCCAGGAAAATTTATCGTGATAGACGAATCAATGATTCCCTGGCGCGGGAGACTTATTTTTCGCCAATATATCAAAAATAAATCGCATAAATATGGAGTTAAATTGTATAAACTATGTACTCCTGAGGGGTACACTTTTAAAACCATAGTATATACAGGTAAAGAAGGAAATCGCAGAGAAGTGAACCATGGAAAAAATGTAGTTATGAAGCTCATAGAGGGTCTAGAAAATGAAGGACGAGTTTTAGTAGCCGATAACTTTTATTCTTCTCTTGATTTAGTAGAGGAACTCTTAGAAAAGAAAACATTTTACTGTGGCACGCTAAGATCAAACCGAAGAGGACTTCCCAAGCAATTTATGTCTAAAAAATTGAAGAAAGGCGAAGTTGAAGGGATAATGCTGCCTAGTGGTGTAAAAGTTATTAAATGGCACGATAAGCGCCAAGTTTCAATGATAACTTCCTGTAAAGCACATAAAGCGTCTCTAGTAGATACAGGTAAGATACATAAGAGAACTAATGAAATGATCAGAAAGCCACTGTGCATTTTAACTTATAATGATAATAAAAAAGGGATAGACTACTCAGATCAAATGTCGGCATACTATACTACTTTACGACGAGGTCTAAAGTGGTATCGGAAAGTGATGATGGAATTTTTATTTGGTACTGCACTCATAAACGCATGGATAATATACAATGCAAATACAGACAAGAAAATGTCAAAAAAAGAATTCACAGAATCAATAATCGAAACATTCGGAGGCCGAAAAATTTCTGGAACAGGTATGATTAACTTATTATTGCACAAAATATTATTTTTAATACAACTCGTGTGACAACAAGCGTGTATATAAAACCTGCAGGTTTCTTGTGACATGATATCTAATGTAAAGCAGATACACTAGGCCATCCCTCTTGCCTAAGAGCGCTCAAAATACTAGATACATACTTGTGTACTTACCTACTGCGTTTTTCTCACCATTTTTGCAGAGTAGATGTCATGTTGTAGTACATTTTTTTGAGGAAACACATCTTGATTTGTTCTAAACATAACCGTTTAGGTTCAAGGGTATGCTGATAAATCCGATGGCGAGCGTGGTGGTGTCAGAAGATTGCCGTGGTCAACATACCTAACAGTTCTTCGAAAACAAACTGTTCTTACTCATAAAGGTAGCTAAAATCTCTCCAGAAACTTAGGTAATGGTTCCAGACAACGCGTAAGCTTAGCATCGTCAACTAACTGCAGCACGCTTTGCATGAAACTGAGCATATTATGCACTTTAATCATTCGAGTTTACTGAACAAAAATCTTCTTGGATACAATTCAAATAACATAAATTAAAGAGGGGAGACTTTATTTCCAACTAACATCTGCCTGCCTTTTTTTCGATATTACGTGGTTTTTATTTTTTTGTGTTTGAAACGCGTTATGTACCTACTTCTTCTGTTGATTGCCTGAAAATTTTTGGTTGTTTTTGAGATTGTCTTAGCTTAGTAGCATTTCTGGTGGGCTTTGCTACTTATCTCTAATGCTAGAGTGTTTTAATTATGTAAGCATTATACTACACAGGGGGAAGGGGGGGGGTTCACATCACTCTCTGGTAAGTTTCTGGTAGCCTAAATTTCGGTTATTAAAACAAAAACGTTGTTATAGTAAACTTACAAGAGACCTGTGACATCCAGCTTTTATTTAATACCTTCGTATATTTTTTTAAAGCAACAACAGCCTAAGTACAAAAATATACATAAGACACTCGAATAACAAAACTAATAAAATTAGATTCCATCGCATTTACTTCACTGACATAGTTGCATGCTGTTTATTTATACAATGCACTTTATTACAGAATTACCCGAAGGAAGATGTACTGATCATGTTTTCCAACGTGGCGACAAAAAAAGACGTTGTGTGGGTTGTTATGAAAAATTACGACGCACATTAAACAGCACTGACGCTTCTAAAAAAACTAAACGAATTGTTACCATTTGCGCGCAATGCAAGCAATCAATGTGCTTACCATGTTTTAATGAAAAACACTTTCCATAATTAATAAAACTTTTTCAATCGACAACTGAGATATTATTTTATTCCCATCACTACTTACTACACATATTGAACTATCTTCCGTTGCGGTACGAGATACAATCGATATCATTTTTTTTTTTGTTATTTGTAGTTTATTCAAATGTCATAACTGCGTGCGAACTTAGCAAAATATTAAGCAATAGGCTATCTTTCACCCACAAAAACTTCAAAATATATTTGATTATTTTTTTGGAAGATATAAACTATTTTGTAAACTGTATCTTTAGGAGACCGATTAGGTCTCAAACGCACCAAATGGTAGGTTAGTTTGGAGACCTTTTAGGTCTCCTAAGCACCAGCTGAAAGTTTTTTGAAAGTGATGGCGCAGGGAACGTGTTAAATAAACGACAATCATTTAATGTTAAATTGAAACGTTCACTACACAGTTACAATAACTTATTTGTTGTTGCTCCATTTTTGCACAAAAAAAATCATAGCACGCGTGCCTCAAGCGGATGGCACTCGCGCTCGCACTAGTCCCAACAGGTCCGAAATATCATGTCCGTGAGCGGTGTTTGTGTGTGAGCTCAAATTCATGTAGTGTGAACCGACTATAAAGGAGCCGAGCACAACACTACACGAATTTGAGCTCAGCTCATTCTTTGCTCGTGCTCCTCTTGTGCTCGGCTCCTCTAGGGTAGACCCACCTTTATCCAATTAATTAATGTTTATTTTTGCGATTATCCGCTCGTCCAACCGCATCAGTCGTAGAATCGCAGCAGACTCAACCCTCCCGTGCGGTTGGTTAGTATTAATTGTGAAAGTTCTTCGGTTGTTAGCTACACCAACTAATCTGAACGGTACGTGTTCTCCGTGTGCCACGCAACTGTGACGCACGGAAACTTGTTACTAATTTCCTGGGAAATTCTAGAAAATGTCCCTGTTATTGTTTTGAAGTCGGGGATTTTGTTTGTGGACTGGAGTTGGTGAAAGCAATTATAAAAAAAGAAATCATAAAACAAAAATAAATAGTTTATTGACCCGGGCTGGTCTAGACGCAGGGTCTAGACTCAGAATGTGTGTCTATTACCGCTATTTTATCAAAATACCTATAAGAAGTTTTTGTCGGGCTTTGTTCGAGTGAAGTTCTATGGCTGTTTTAATTATTTGCAAATTGATTCCTAGTGGATAATATGATGTAAACTTGGTGTAGTTTTGTATCTCAATTGTCTGCGCAACTGGAAAATATGTGGAATCATTGAAACAGGCGCGGTTATGGTAACATTAAGATGTTTGCCGAGAATGTTGACTTGATACATTTGCCAAATACTACAAAAAAAAAACATTAGAATTTGTGCATCCATATTGTAATGGCAAACAAATTAACTATTCATAAGAAGACATGGCTTAAAGGACATGGCAAAAGGCAAAAGAATTACTACTTTTAAAAATAAAAAATAAACGAACTGCAATAATAATATATAATTTAACTACTACATTCCTCTACACGAATACTTTGATTGAACATTGTTTTGAATTTATAATGAATAGAAAAAAAAAACAAATGTCAGTCGGAGTAATACACTGCGCAGCGTACCAGCAGCAGTACCAGCATCAATTTCACAATCTACGTTTGATTTTGCATCAAAAGCCTAGATCGCTTTTTTACGCAATATCACTGCATAGATTGGTCAAAGGTACAATTTTATTGAAAAAAAAAATATATATATTTCAAACATATCACGTAAAAACTCACTAGCTATGCAAACATGGTTTACAATAGTGAGTCTATAAAAATAGAATGGTGATATCGAGCTTAATAATTCTGTGGTAGAAGAAATTCACTTTGTTCCACAATCCTTTATGCTTTAATCACACTTGTTTACCTATATTTATATATCTCATATTAAAACTATTAGGACTGTATTTTTTAAGTGTGTATACATTTATTACTTTTTCACGTTTAAACAGCTGAACAGATTTGGATGAAATTTAGTACCTACAAGGATAGACAGTATTCTAGAATAGCAAATAGGATAGGTTAGTAAGTTCCTTTGGGATAATGTTCCACCTTCACGCCGACGGAACCGCTGCCACAAGCTAGTTTATGTTAAAATAATGTAAATAACACTTCTGCAGCCACAAAATAATAATAGTTATAAAATTTTACGTGAATAAATTCTTGAAACACAATTTTTTGAACGGGTCATACTCATATGACCTTTTGGATTACAATGCTGTGTTCCGAGTAGTTACTTCAATTTTCATTCGCACCTGCATTCTCTTTATGCTTCCCTAGTCCATGTTATGTAAGAATATGTATTGGCAAAACTGTTTGAATAGTAGAAACGTATTGTTGTTCATATAAGATAGCTTTTTCCTGCAGCTTTGTGCTGGGGACCTAAACCAGAGAATCGTGGAGATTATTTTAAGATAAAAAGTTTTCCCAAAAGTTCTTCCAGGATTGTAATAATTACTCTGATGATAATGTTACTCTTAATAGCTTCGTCTTTATTTGTCTGTGTTTATTAACTGTTATTGGATATATCGTGTCGTTGAAAGAAATATAGCTTTTAATTTACGAAATAAGTCTAGTCTTCAATAGTCTCAATATCGTTTATCAAGATTAAGATTGCATTCTTGTCTACGACACCTTATTGCTCATATAAAAGGTGTTGAGCTTTAATAAACGACTCGATTTCCAAGGTCAAGCCAGAGCAATGTTCGAATGAATCAAATATTTTGTTCAAGTAGGTACCTACCTCCAATTAAAATAAAGTAATTTCACAAGACGTTATTATTACACCTATAAGCGTCCTTCTAATGAATTACGTTACGTATTGACTAAAACTTTTTTAAGATCGAAAATCATTTAATGAATTTTCCCGATCTAGGGTGGAGAGGGAGAAGTGTCTGAACTTTTACTGACTACAACCACACTTGTGTCTTTTACTTGCCCCTTGCATTCTAGGACCATGGGTTTCCTTTTCAGAAATTTCCCGTGGTTCTCAATTTGGTACCTAATTGCTTTTTTTTTATTTTGTTTTTTATTACATACGAAACCCGTAATTTCTTCTTCTTTTGTTTTTTGTAATCCGATTTGGATTTATTTTTTTAAAAAGGATCTAGATTCGTCGATTTAATTTGATTAGATTTATTTGTTTGTGATTGGTTGCATTGCTATCAAAATCCAATTCTGATGATGGGACCCATAATTAATTGAGTGCACTTCCTAAATATTATAGGCATATAATAGCGATTATGACATTTTCATTAACAAATCAAGTATTTGCATTCAGAAAGTAATAATTGGTGAATTTATGTAGATATCTGTGGATATTTTTTTTATTTTACTCTTTTTATTGTTTTAACCGACTTTAATATTATAAAAATCGTTTAATATACGCCATAGGTGTTATTGTCTTTTTAACTCCACAATGCACTCAAATTCATCCACGTGTATCAAAGTGTAGTATTAAAAACTGTACCGTTGCTTGTCTGAGGTTAAAGCCTTCCAACATATTTCCATCAGTTGATTACATAGCAAACTTTATATAATAATAGGTTCTGAAAATCAAATTGCCTCACAATGGTATTTCACAAGTATGCCTACCAAAACATTACTGCGCGGGCGTGAGATCCCAAGAGAGTTTTTAATCCAACCCCGAAACTTCCAGAGACACGTTAATGAGGAAATAATACCACATTACCTGCCCCTATTCCGTTCACAAAGTTAGATTGAATAAAACGTTGTATACCTGTATTAGTGTCAAAAGTTTATGATTTAATTTTATTGCATTTATCCCAGGTTTTTAATTAAGTCGCGAAGGTTAGTTATTTCAATTTTCGGGTAGACTTGTTTTATTTTTTCGTTGGGGGTTGACCTAATTTGATTTTTGAGGCAGTTTATTATTCTTTTATTAAGGAATGGAAGACATGATATTATTTCATTCCTCTTTTTGGAAGAGGAAACAAAGGTCTTGTCAGACTATTAACCCCTCACTAACTGTTGTTAGCTTGTAACCGTACCTATCTCTTTGCTGAAAATTCCATTCATAAAAATTCATGCTCATTAATTCTTGAAAAACATCCAGTAAAAACCAATGAATTAACCATTACCTCACCTTCCATTCTCTATTAATTATGAGAAAATTGCGCCACCCAAATGAGGCAGATTCAACATTGTTCCACCGCCCAATTTCACTGTGGAACGTACTCCTACAATTTATGATGGGACACGTGTGAAGCGGCCCGCGGTTTTAATATCTGCTGTAAATTAGACTGAGCGAATGGATACTGCACAAATTGGCTCGTTCTGCGCTCTTATTTACTTTATTGTGTTAGAACTTAAGTTGATGTAATCGGCGTTATTTATGACCGATGGTGGAGTAATGTGATGAAACTTGTGTTGGTCCGGAACGATGGTGTTTGTTGTGGCTATATTGAATGAATTTGAGTGAAAAATATACGGTTTGGATACACTGTTGCAGATTTTTGATACTTTGTGTTTAGTTGATACAGATCGTAAGAGAACACAACAGAATCCATATTTTAATGATACGAATAAATTGTGTTTTTCACTCACAGTTGATTGCTTACAACCCTAGAACAAATGAGCCTACGATCCTTTTTTTTAGGCTCGGAACTGGGAAGTCATCAAATAACTCGCTCTGGGTGGAGTAAAAAAAGTGCCAGATCTTTACTAACACCTATCTGTATTCCTTCAATTGTGGTTTGCGTTGTAGGATCGTGGTAACTCTTTCGAACAATCCCGTAGATCTGGCATTAAAATTTAGCCTAGAAGAGACACTAAACTGTTTAGTATTCCACGATCCGATAATAGATAAATGCAATTCTGGCGAAAATATTTTACTTAGATATTTGACCTAATTTCTATCTCAGAATATGCTGTTGTAGCCTCGTTATCCGAATAATAAACCCAGATTCATTAAGTTGTAAGACCCGCTTTGATATGATTCATTATTAGCCGATAGGAATGTGTTGACAGCGCTTCGGAAAATGGCACTAGGTAATCAGGTCGATCAGCCAATTGGAGAGCCATGCGGTGACGCAGGCACGTCTGATTGGCTTACGGAGCCTTGCGCTGACCAACGGATTAGCTAATGCAACCGGCCGGGTGCTGCTAAATCCAATACTGTTGCCCCAAATTTCAGGCTTTGGACTAATTAGTTCGTGATTCAGTTTAGCGATTAGGTATGATTTCATTTAGCGATCTTGCCTAAACCGGGAGTTTTGTCTGTCATAACGACTCGCAGCCACAACCGAATATTTAGGTTTGAATTGTGTCATGTCTGAGTGATAAATATGATTAGTTTATTCAGCTTTAGTTGGAAAAGTTTGTGCAGTTAATTTAATTTGCTCGTTGTGCCAAATAATACAGTCACCTATAAGGCGTTTCTCACAACACTAAACCTTTTTAATTATGCATCCCACTAACAAAAGGAGACAAACACAACATTTGTAGCATACCTATTGTGCACTTTATACCCAAAAAGCTAACAACATCATGCATAAACTGCTCTTACCCAGTGACCCGTCCAAAGCCGACCGCTAATCTAAATTAAACCGTGTTTTGAAGAACAAAAGGTGTATTATCATTTGGTTGGATGGTCACGTCAACTCTTATTAAGTTTGCCTGGTAAGCTCCTTATCAGGCAGTGTATGGTAAAGATAAAGCGAACGCCAATGCCCGCTGTCTACCGGAATGCATTCGGTGTAATCGCGTACAATGGTGATTTCGGTTTATTTGTCCTAAGTTCCGTGTTGAGAAGATGTAATGTCGAGTGCTAAGTATAATTTGTACGTTTTTAAGTCTATTTTGTGAGCTTCGGTTTGCAACGGTTTTTAGACACGATAATTACTGAAAATGTTGCTTTGCTTCAGTATTATTGTGTTGTTTCTGTCAATTTGTGTACTATTTCACTGTAAATGTTTATCTCTATATATATTATTCTTCTGTACGTGTGTTTGACACACGTAGGTTTGACCAATTTAAATGAAATTTTGTATGTATATTTGAGTGAGTCCCTGGATGGTTTAAAAATAAAATTAAACCCGTTAAATGGCACAGCTCGGGTTCTCAATTTTTAGTCTAATGAAAAGTCAGCTTTCGGGACAAGACAACGTCGGCTGGGATCGCTAGTATTGTTATAATTTCCGAACAAACTCTAAGTTAAAATCAGAATAAATTCTATCCTATCATTTATTGTCTAAATACTGCAAGTAGCACAACAAAAGCTGGGTTGCAGGAATGTTTGAAAGACTTTCATTATCCCAAGAACGCAAAACACAAATGAAGGAACATATACGTATATTATGTGAGTTTTATTCATTAAAAGTCTGAGACGCATTCTTACTGTACTCCAGAGCGGCAGAAGTTATGATTTCTAACCTCAAAAAAATGGACAACAAAAGTTACGCCACCACCAGTACCTGTCCGAGCAAGCAGGGCGGAAGACCATTTCTGGAGCTTTACTGCACGAAATTTGACAGCTTCACCCCCTTTCGCCCCTTTTGGCCCCAGCATTTCTCACCCCAATATTATTAAGCTGGCTTTTATCACGCCCACCTCACCGCGTAAATTAATAGAGGTAATTGTGGCGTACAGTTTAAATGAGTAAAAACTGCTCGGAACATTCAATTATTCGCTTCGGTAAAGGAAATATGGCTGAAGGGGGCGAGCTTGTAAAAACCTTTGTTTTAGTTATGATTGCGTGATTATTGAGATTAATTAGTAGGACTTGTGAGAGGTGGTTTGTTGTGTTAATTGATTTATTGGTCTTTATTTTTATTCCATTAGCAGGTTAAGATATTATTAAAATTAGTTTAGTAATGTCATAAATAAATATCAAATCTTATTTTTCTTTTTGTGTCGATTTTTTTTCTAAACAGTATTTGGCAACCTATACAGTGACGCACGTCCTCTGCAGCAACCCCACACTGGCTAACCTGGGTCCGCAGCCGGTTAAGAGATTTCCAGATTGACCACTGTAGATTGCGTCCAGCGGGAACATGTTCTGATGGGGTAACGAATACAGACATACAAAATACTCGTAGTTTAAAAACAATAAGTAAAGAAAAGTATTAACAAGAGGTTATAAATCGTCAGTTCATTATCTCAATCGTTTACAAAGTTATACAAATTAAAATACAATGTCATAAAAATAAAATTCAAAGTCATATGAAAATAAATATTTCTAGGAACTAAGCGTTATTACAATCTCTATCACATCTTCACTATTTTCAATATCAAGTCTTCTAATCCGTATTGAAACGATTAATCTGAATTATATACCGTGAAGTTGAGTAGTGGACTACAAGAATTAGGCTGGTTGTAGATAGGAAATGAGTCGTTCTGTATTGAACTCGCTTTGAGCTCACCCAATCTTGGAACAAATGACAACGAATAAGCCAGGTACGACCTACCTTTCGATGACTTTGCTAGTCAGCGAATTATCTCAGCGAATCTTCTCAGGAGTACTTTTTGAGGTAACAGCGCTGTTGGAGCTAACCACTAGTTAAACAAAACGGTTATGCACCATTTGTCATTGATTTATAGTTTTTACAGAGCATATCAAAAATGCAGTTTGGCCGCGTGGCGAGTCGGTCTGGTTTCGTAGAGGGCGCCACGATTTCAGCGTTATTCCTGCGTTGGTACGTCATTGCATGATTGTTGAAGAATTAGGTCACCCGTAATGACTCTTACGCTGACAATTGAACCAATCATCGGTTATATACAGGATAAATACTTTTAACATGATGCGTTGTTTGTATGGCTGTTTTGCCCGGATGTGACGCATATCTTCCCTATCTATTGATTATGTTTGTTAGCTCGTTTTAAGATTGCGTCACTTCGGGTAAATAAACTGTTTTTCTTTCTTTATTTCTTTCTAATACAAGAATTAGCAACAGAAATTTCTACATACAAAAGTTTCTTCCAATTTAGAATTACGCAGGTAATGTAATTACGTAAGTCAATTTCAATACTTCTACGTCGCCTTAACTCGTTTAAGCCGGGAACGCTCCTGAAGAATGTTATCGGGATTTTATGAATATTCAAACCGAGTAATCATGTCGAGATAAATACGATTAAAACGAGTCTGCTTCATTATTTAATTATGTGTTGGAAATTTCGAGGTATACAATATGAATATTTGGAATTTAATCACTATGTTTATTTATTATTTAAGTAATTTATTGTATACCTCGTAATGTGGACAGGATAAAAATTTGGAAAAACAAAATATACAATGGGCGATCTTATTGCACAATCTCTTAGTAGAAGCATTTTTTTCAAAGTTTGTAAATGTGAGTACCATGGAGCTATTTTATATATATATTTTTTTATGTTACTATTGGACTTGTTTGACATAAATCAGCATGGCAGTTGAGAGTTTATCATGCTCACTCAAATGTCTCACTGATGGTGGCGCATGTGTTGGATCATTCCCTTCAAAATGGTTGAGCTGAGTGGTGCTAATATTGGCGTCATGTTCGTGAACGGGCGCTGTCAGTTGAGACTGGTCATCTCTTAGCTGCCAGTTGCTATTTTAATATCTATATTTAGTTTGTATTTTTACTTTATTTACATTGTTCTCACATGATAGCAACAAGAAACATGTAACAGAGATATTTGTAATTACAAAACATGATTGAAAAGAGTGTCCATGGAGTTTCTTGCACATTCTTCTCCATAGAGATCTACGCTTTGGAATGTGCAATTAGCATCATTTTTTTTTTTCTGACTGACTGACTTCATGACATTTCAAAAGTGCCTGTAAATGGTTTATTTGAAATAAAATGCTTTGAATCTTTGAATAGGAGTGGGTTTTAGTCATTAAAATTCTGACACGCCCTCCCACTCTGCTCAAGAGCGGAACAAGTCATGGCGTTTGAGCACGCCTTACTTCTATGGGTAAATTTGTTTGTAGGAGGTTTGCTCTCTGAAGGTTGTGGTCCGATTGCAAAAAATTTTTCACCGGTAGAAAGCTGCTTTATTTCTGAGTGACATAGGCTATATTTTATGTATGCAGGCGAAGCCGCGGGCAAAAGCTAGTAACATATATATATCTGAAGTATTTAAATTAAAATGATGTAAAATTTAACTTTTATTGTATCTCTTTGTAAGCCAGCAACTTTAGTTACATTAAACTTAATGTGAAATATAAAAAGTTTCTTAATTAAGTACTCGAGATAATTACTACAATATGTGTCTGTGATCTTTTAACCGTGCTGTTCATGAGAGCTACGTGGTTTGCTTCGTGAGAGAGTACCCTCTTTTTTGCTGGCCTTTAAAGTAAATTAGCTACCCTTTTTATATTATTATTTTAGTTACTTACGAAAATGTATAAAACGTATAGCTTCACTTTTCCTAGTGGCATATGATCTAGAATCCTTTGTAGCATAATCGGCCTTGTAATGTTCCCACTGCTGGGACTTAGGCCTCCACTCTAGGAGAGGGAATGGGCCGTAATCCGCCACGCGGGCCCAGTGCGGATTGGAAATGCCGGTTTCCTCTCGATGTTTTCCTTCACCGTTTTGAGAGCAGTAATGATAATAGTACATTTTGATACAAGTGCAGAAAGTTTGTCATTGCGACCGAGGTGGAATTCACACCAGCCGTAGGCGAGTGTCTTATGGAGCCGAGGGCTGCAGTGACAAATTTGCACGTGTGTCAAACGGCTTTTTTTAATACACTTACGAAGAAATGAATAAACGGCGGTTGACCGGCGACTCGTGGGGGTCGACGCGCGCCCAGCCTGATGCGATAAATGTTATAAAATTGTGGCGGAGGAGAGCACGCGCTATTTCTGCACTAGTGCGGGAAACAGTCTATTGCGTACCTAAAAGCGGTGGGATAAGAGCGGGTTTTCAAGTAAGTGTATTGAAAAATAAATTACACAAAGTAATGCGCCTGGCAGGGTTTGAACTCGTGACTTACATACAGCTTGTAATATGGGGCAGTTACCACGGGGCTACCACTGCTCATGTATTCTTTGTAGTATACCTTCCTAAAGGTTGAAAGGTCAGTAGTTGAACGATTAGCTGCTGCGCTGCGTATCACATGTTCGGTTCCCGCATTAAACAAATATTTGTATAGCCTACATATTTATATTGAGAGCAGTGGTGGCCGGTAACGGCCCCGACTTACGAGTTGTAGGTCGCGGGTTCAAACCCAACCAGGCGCATTACTTTGTGTAATTTATTTCATCACCACCAGTCTCAAAACGCTGAAGGAAAACATCGTGAGGAAACCGGCATGTCCTAGAACCAAAAATTCTAAGAATTGTGACATCCACCAAACCACACTGGGGCCGCGTGGTGGATTACGGCCCATTCCCTCTCCTAGAGAGGAGGCCTGAGTCCCAGCAATGGGAACATTATAAGGCCGACTATGCTATGCTACATATATATAGTTTTTTTCGGGTTTCAGTTTCTTACATTCGTGAGTTTAGAAATTTGTGAACGTGCAAACAATTCAGTGGAAACTCCTAATGGTAATGCAAAAAAAAATAAAACCCTAGCAGATCCCCGCGGTTTTCCTCGCGTATTTAGTTACTGCTCCACTCCCATGGGTCGCCGCATGATGTTATAAAGCCTATAATATAATAGCCTTTCTCGAAAAATTAGATATTCAACATTAAAATAATTTTTCGATTCGAATCAGTAGTTCCTGAGATTAGCGCTTTCACTACTTAGGTACTGTAAGGGATAACCCTTACAGTACCTAAGTAGTGAAAGCGCTAAGCTATAAAGCTTGGATTCCAAGTATAGACTTCCGGGATCAGGTATGTGTAAAGAAAAATTCCGGGTACAATATTTCAATAATTTTAACACTCTTGTTACATGGTCTCCCAAAAACTGGTCAAACAATTATTCAATTATTAATTATTTTATTAAATTCAAATTTTATTCTAGACCAATCTTTTAAAAATAAATTTGACTGACCAGCCAGCCAGATTTTTATGTCATTTATTTATTTACTAAAACTTTATGCAACACAAAGGTACAAAGGCCGACTTAATGCCTTAAGCATTATCTACCAGTCAACTAAAGGTGGTGAAAAGAAAACGTGACAGGTGCATAACAAAAAACGCAATAACGAAATTCCTTATGTTTGTGGTAGGTAAGTAACTACGTCATCAAAGAATACGGTTGCCATCCAAACTTATTTCAGACATACGGGGAAATAAACAAGGAAATGAGAGATGTCGTTTCTGCTACAAGTGCCATTTTCATGATATTCAGTGTTATGATAATGTCTTGTAGTAAATAAAATGGGGAAAACTGAACGTATGGAATATGTGTCAAGGAAAAGGCACGAATTTTTATATGCGTACGGTTTGAGATGGGTAATCAAGTACGCAGGAAAGTCACGCACACATGATCTGAACTTGCATTCTGCAATTCGATTGGCTCTCGGCAATTTAAATGTCGAACGCAGATAGAAAATCTCTCGAAGGCCAGTATTGATAAGATTGTATAAAATACTCTTTTAGCTCAACCTCATTCAAATTTTAATTTAAGAACTTCTGCTGGAAGCCCACAGTAAAAATAAAACCAAATTACACGAAACAATAAACCCAAATAAACAAAAGACAAAGGAACTTAGTAAACCGCTTTCACAATAAACTACATAAAATACCAAAATTATAGCCGTTTGAATAACAAAGCAAGAACAATAAAGAATTATAAAGATTCTATGTGAATTAAACTTTTTTTTTTCCTTTTTCGTAGGTACGATTCGGGGGTATAAGCCATAAACTTGGTGGAAGTTCTTAAAGGGAAACATTCGGAATCAGTACAAAGGCGACTTGATAATAACGCGCAACTCCATTCCGTGTACTGTAATCATCTTCCATTCCCAATTTCTGAAACTTTTTTCATCTTTGTTCACATCTGTTTGGGCGCTTTGGTAGCCATCTTTTGATTCTCGTGACGCTTTCTACTGAGACACTTTGTATACGGAATTACTTTGCAAAATATACGTTGAGATACTCCATTGTTCAGAGAATGTATATCAACAAAATGGGCGTTTGAGAATTGAAATGGTTATCTCTTAGAAGACAAGAAGAATTCGTTGTCATTGTACGGTCGTCATTTGATACTTACATAATCCAAGCATAGTAATAATAATAATAGGCATTTATTTTTATTCAGGTAATAATACATAAATTACCATTTCCATACAAAATTTAAAGTTAATTATATAACTACAATATAAATAATTAAATATGATTAGACCTGGCCAGAGACTAAGCATTGCCATGCAACGTGACACAGACCTGTACCATGATGTTTAAAGTAAGATTGTTTCATTCTTATTTAAAGTGTGGGAAAGAGATGGCGCTAGACAACCTGTATATCTCTGTCTCTTACCCACACTGAAATAAGAATGAAACAATCTTACTTCGAACGTCATGGTAACCCCGAATGTCACCGGTCTTTTGGGCACACTTTCAGTCGACAGCGACGCGGAGGTTTTTTTGACGCCACCATGTGTTAAGATATTTAGTTAAGAACCAAATAGAGAACAAGGTGTCTGATGATCTGATGAGAGATGCGGAGACCCGATGGATGTGAGACACACAGGACCGATCGCTGGGGCAACATTTGGGGGAGGTCTATGTACATCAATGGACGTCTTTCTACTGAAATGATGATGATGAAGTAATCGGTTAAAATTTTAGTGTGAAACATACACAATCCATTAGAAGAATCACCATTTGGAAACCACTAACGAAACGTGATAACAATAGAAAAGTTTCAAATAAAGAATTGAAAAGAATACTCGGCCTACTTTCATAAAATCACTGAAATATTGCCTAGGTTTACCTTAAAAATGGGCGTGCTCCTAAATTCGTCTTTATAGACATCATAACAGTGTTGCTGACACATTGACGGCCGTCTCCTGATGACTACATTGTAATAAGAACGAAAGTCGGTTGTTTGACAAGCAATCAGGTTACTTCATAACACAATAGCTGGTAGCAACAGCGTGGCCGAAGTTTAATAGATTTTGTTCTAGAACTGGCAAGCATGAAATGCTAGAATCGCTTCCCTTGTGTTCTCAACAAATTCAAAACAGATTTCTAGGGAATTGTTACGTTTTAATTCTATATACTGTTTAGGAGAGTGTTTGTGGTGTTTTTGGCTTAGTGAATAAATGGTTGCCAGAACCTTTCGTCCCCATCGACTATCTGCTCTGCGAACAATGTG
This sequence comes from Mythimna impura, assembly GCA_905147345.3. Lineage (NCBI taxonomy): Eukaryota > Metazoa > Arthropoda > Insecta > Lepidoptera > Noctuidae > Mythimna > Mythimna impura. The sequence goes on along the minus strand of LR990353.1, from coordinate 15,932,699 downwards.
GGTACATACCCTGCCCACTGCCACTTATGTTTGGCTATTAATAATAATAATAATTCACAACTATCACACAACGCCGTCTAGTCCCAAGCTAAGCAGAGCTTTTGTTATGAGTACTAGACAACTGATAAACATACTTATATATTTCTAAATACATACCTACATATTATAGATAAATTACACCCAGACACAGAACAAAAGCATCGCACAAACATTTTTCCTGGGTGGGATTCGAACCCACGACCTCCGGCATAGCAGTCAGGGTCACTAACTACTAGACCAACAGGCCAGTCAAACTTCTATTCTACTTCATGTTCTTCAGATATTTATTGCACCTAATTAAATTTACTTCAAAGAACCTAGCTTGCTTCCTTTAGCTTGGACTTAGTTGCCAGTTCTACGTAAATCGTGTTCGTAAAACGAATACGCCTTTGAACGCAACGGGTGCACTAGAATTGAACCTTCAGTTGATGGATTCACTTAGCTTACCGGTGTCAATTCCAAGAAACCTAGCCTTGTCGTGATAATTCTTTCTAAGGAAATGTCACGACTGTTTACGCCGAAGGGCAGATCTGAAGACAGACGTAAATCTCATCAAACACGTATAGAGGCCCTACTACGAACTCTTAACGTGATCCATTGGATAACCTTAACTTAACTGTTATAGGGATGGAGCTATATGATGTGTATTGCTCCGTCCTTCTTCCTCGCTTGCACGCTTGACATTTTAAGACGTCATGTTATAGCCCCTGAACAAGCTCGTGAAATGCATTAAGCAATGTTCTACAGTTCCAGCTACATTATACGAGTTAAAGAGTGTGCTAGTAGAATACCTCAGATCCCTTTGTACGCTCTTCACTATAATGAACGATCCGTGTGCTCCTGATTATTAATTAATTAATTATTTAATTAAATAAATTATCTATTTATTTATTTATTTAAACTTCATGTACAGTAGCATAGGCGGACTTAATGCAACAAGGCATTATCTACCAGTCAACCTTTGGGTTAAAAAAGACAACACTGTGGTAGGTGTGCACAATAAACAAATAACAGATACTTCAAACAGAAAAAATAAATAAAAAATTTGTTATTAGTTAGTTGTTAGTTTGTTTTTATTAGTTATATATTAGTTTTATGATTTTTTTTGGTGGTTTACTTAAAACAATATTTTAAAGTATTAAGCAGTTCTTATAATTTAAACCTTCGAGCTTCCAAAAACATACTTCTCCATATTTCTTCTCACCATACTGGATTTATGGCTAATTTTTACGTTGTCTCTACCATAAAACTCTAGAATATTGTGCTTCCCCTTGACATCAAAAAAGTCGAAAGTAAATTTTCCTTCAAGCGTAAAATTCGGAACTACTACTTGAAGTCCTCTCAACCTTAGTTCGGTCTTCGTCATAATTGTTATATTTTAAGTTCTCCTAATTATATTGACTTAATATTTATCCAAGTATTTATTAGTTTATAGCATAGCATAATCAGCCTTATAATGTTTCCACTGCTGGGACTTAGGCCTCCTCTCTAGGAGAGGGAATGGGCCGTAATCCACCACGCGGGCTCAGTGCGGATTGGAAATGCCGGTTTCCTCTCGATGTTTTCCTTCAACGTTATGAGAGCAGTAGTAATGAAATAAATTACACAAAGTAATGCGCCTGGCTGGGTTTGAATCCGTGACCTACAACTCATAAGTCGGGGCCGTTACCACTCGGCCACCACTGCTCCTCATTAGTTTATAATATTGGCATAATATACGTATTTTATTACTATAAGTAATTTAATTTAATGATACTACATTCTAGTTGAAATACCTGTTGTTTATTTATTGTGCAGTAGTAGTTGTCTTTTTAACCCAAAGGTTGACTGGTAGATAATGCCATGTTGCATTAAGTCCGCCTATGTACCACCTACTGCACATGAAGTTTAAATAAATAAACATAGACCAAAACCGCATTTAAAATTTTGTTCACAGCAGGAAGGCCAATTATGTTTATGTTTATGCTTTATAACATGACACATCGTCTAAATGAAGTTATATGATTTCGTGAAGGAAACGCAAAAACATTCATTTTTAATATAAAATGTGTATTTTTGTTGTCAGAAGTTAAAAAAGTGGATACGTTAGCTCGACAAATGGATGTGCGATTAACTCTTGTGCGACAAAACTACTGTGACTCCCCATAGTTCGAATGCACGCTTGTGACACACTGAAGATTTAGGTATTGCTGATTTCATGAAACTATGAAACTATTATTAGCGATTCGTAGGTAACTGTTGAAGCCCGCTGTAATTGCTCGCATTTTTAGTCGTGTTATAATCTCTTTTAGGGAGACTTATTTACCGTTCAAAAATATATCAAACCTTATTGCTGCTGAGAAATTCTTACCGGAGAAACCTGAAATCACTCCGTTCAGAATATCAAACTGGGTCAAGCTACCAGTACACCAACGAGGCCCTACCAGACATAATAATACTTAAAATTTACGAGAGACAAAGGATCCTAGACATTAAAATGAAAACAATCGTAACAATAAAACAATGCTTTACTAAAGGTGTGATTTTAATGCCAGAGCCCAAATATAGAGTTTAAGAGCGTCCAACCCGAGATTCATTTTCATATTATGACACTATTATACATCTTAGATATTTTGGAAACACAGATTATGTTGTGGATAATTATCTAGGTTTATATTAAAATCATAAAGTGTAAAATTAGTCCAGAATTTACGCGAAATAGCGGATTTTCAAAGGGCTTTACCACTGAAAATCTGCTATTTCGTGTAAATTTTGGCCTTTCATAATGTACTTATACAATTATATTAAAAACGTCTCAATGTTGAAACCTTTTAATATTTGATAAAGATTTTGAGTGATGAAATTTTTCACAAAACCTTTTAAAGTTAAAAAAAATCACGTTGTTTTTTGGGAACACGTTTTGTGAAATATTCGAGTGAATGAAGGAATTATCTCTCTTTTTTCGCGTTGCCTCTTTATCAAACATTGCGTTGGATGAACCAACAAGCTTTTAATTCATACTCAGGTTGACGATAGACGGGCCGGAAGGGCCCTCTTAATAGTATAGGAATTGAAATAAATAACTAAACCGAATGAGGAGAATGTTCACCTGCGGCAATATTGTTTAGTATTCTATGGTCAAAGTAAGCGTAAAACCTGGTTTCAGGTACGACTAGATACAACCATAAAACTATAAATGAGAGAAACACGAACCAAAATAATTATTATTTTAGCAATCTCTTTGTTTTAAACGATGTAGGTACGTTTCACAGAGTTTAAATCTGATTATGTGTGAAAATATGAAATCCTTACTTTTTTAATATTTCTTAGGGTTCCGTACTTAAGTCGGAAAAAACGGAACTCTTACAGGATCACCTTGTTGACCGTCTTTTTCTCAGGAAATTTATGAAGGTAAAATGAATACCAAATACTCAGGTCTGCTAACGCAAGCAGTGAAAAAATGAAACTTCTTAGTCAACACAATCTAATGATAAGGCCGTTTATGCTCCATTTAAGCGCATATTTCGTCACTCGCTAGGAAATCAAAACCTGTAGGGTACTTTTCGTTGACCTAGAATCCTGAAATTTGGTAATAAAACGGAACCCTTATAGGATCACTTTGTTGTCCGTCCGTCTGTCTGTCTGTGTGTTTATCTGTCGTTATTCGGGAACGCGTGAAGGTATTGAGTTGAAATTAAAACCATATATATACTCAAATCTGCGGTCCCTTGAAGCTGTGAAAAAATCAAACTTCTAAGTTAACGAAAAAAAAATACGGCCGTTTTTTTTGCAAAAAACGTGTATTTCGACACTCTCAAGGGAATCAAAATTCATAGGGTACTTCCCGTTGACTAAGAATCCTGAAATTTGGCATAAAGCACGGCCTTATAGCACAAATACAGGAATAAATCTGAAAATAGTAAAATTGTTGTTACGACACAATAAAAAAACTTTTTTTTTGCGATTCGGAAAAGTCTTTGTAACTCAATTCGAGAATTGAACTGTTTTCATAGGTAATTTTATACGGAACCCTCAGTGCGCGAGTCCGACTCGCACTTGCCTGGTTTTTGGTAAGAAGGTTGACTGCATAGAATATGTATGAAATGAAGGTAATAATATAATAATAATTACCATAAAAGTTAAACCCATCATGAAAACTACAAAATAATTTCTTAATTCTTATTAATAGGTATATTTATCATGAACACTAGGTTCTGCGTAAAAGTAGGTTTCTTCATACAAAGTTTGGACCCCCGTTTTATGAGCTTAGGGGGCGAATTTCGGAAAATCCGCTCGCCTACTTCATAAAAGGAAACCATGTGCAAAATTTCACGTTCCTAGTCCCAGTAGTTTCGGCGGTGCGTTGATGTGTTAGTCAGTCAGTTTCTCATTTTATATCCTCGTATATCATAAACATTAGTCTTTTCAAACCACATTCCAAATTAAAGTGTTAATGTATTATTACAACCCACGAATGAACAGAATGACCTTCCTTTAAAACATAGCTCTTACTTCCAATCCAATAGCTCCCCATCGATTTTCATGACCTACAAATACAAATAAAAATCGTAGCACTTAAAAGTTTAATATCAAGGATTCCTTAACGTATTCTCGTCTCAAACATGTCGGTGATTGGTCGAACAGGGCTGCAAGTGTCTACCTACGTGATTCGGAAGCAAATTCAGGGAACTAGGTACAGTAAGCAAAATAAATAAGTACGCAGGGTGATTTCTCTTTATGTAAGGCATTATAATCATTGACTGAATGAAATGACTAGCCAAAATAGCGATATTGGTAGTTGTTTTGACTGTTTTTAGGGTTTCGTACCCAAAGAATAAAAACAGGACCCTATTGCTAAGACTCCGCTGTCCGTCTGTCTCTCACCAGGCTGTATCTCATGAACCGTGATAGCTAGACAGTTGAAATTTTCACAGATGATGTACTTCTGTTGCCGCTATAACAACAAATACATATTAAAAACAGAATAAAATAAATATTTGAGTGGGGTTCCCATAAAACAAACGTGTTTTTTTTTTTGCTGTTTTTTTTAAAAGGACGGTACGGAACCCGTCATTCGCGACGCCGACTCGCACTTGGTCGGTTTTTTATTTGTTTGTTGATCTTGTTTGCTTTACTATTTTGCCGTTTGTACGTCTCGTAGATACTTGTATCTGTAGTAAGTTTTACGTTGGATTTTACTACTGCAACGTGATTGATACAGTGTAGAATTACTTGGGGAGTCACTTTTATAGCTGAGTCTTTGTGAATAAGAATCGGCCTTGTTTAAAATTTTGAAGATGTTTCTGTTGTTACGGCGAAACTGTACTTAACAATGTTTTATCGCGGACCGAGTTGAAGACGACACTAAAGAAATGTTTTTATTTCAAATAAATTATTGAGAACTTTTTGATATTTTTCTGCTAGAATATTATTTGTTCATGTTTTCATTGTTGAGTATATTTTTTTTCTATAATAGAACAGCTGATTTTAATGGGAAGATTCAATATTTATTTTGATATGAATTTTAGTTGACGCAGACAGGCGCAATGCGACAGTACGACAAGATTCAACCTCTATTTTCCATGGAACATTATCCGATAAATAATTCCCCTGTTAGAAAATGGAAATAAAAAAGGCCCACACTGGATATTCCTCTGGTATCATAAGTACGTTCACAAATATGTAAACTCACACGCACAAGACACCCAGATCCGGAACAACAATCTGTAGGACACACAAATATTTGTTTCGTACGGGAATCCAACCCGTGACACGCAGCGCAGCAGCCAATCGCTCAACCACTGGCGCCAACCGTACGAATCGAATTGTTGATCCATACTTGCTATATGGTTATGCTAATGCTTTTCGTGTTTGTTTCATTTTTTTTTGGCTGTACCAACCTTGTGTCTGACGTGCAAATACAATACAACACTGTAACTCAAGTTACAGTGTTTTGAGTTAATAGCGCTCATTCGATTATTTCGAGGCAGTTGCATATACCCTTATTAATATTTTTTTCATTTTATAGTACGTAGAAGGAGATATAAGCACATACAAAACACTGTATTTTAGTTACATTTATGGTTTGTTATTGCATTACACTGTAGTTGAAGTTACGGTGTATTAGCTGAATTAATTTGGTTAAAATTCTGAGACAGTGTTTTGTTAAACCAAACAAACTGTAGAAGTTGAAGTCAATTTTGGGCGGTTCATTGAGTCCAAAGCCAAGGTAGCTGCTAGAAAACTAGGCGTTCTTGCAAAGGTCCGACGGTACTTCACACCGGGACAGCTTCTAATGTTATACAAAGCACAGGTCCGATCGTGTGTGGAGTACTGCAGTCACATATGGGCTGGTGCTGCAAAATGCCATCTAGCAGCTTTGGACTCAGTGGAAAGGTGTGCGAAGAGGCTAATTGGGGATCCAGATTTGGTTAAGTCCAATCTACAAAGCCTCGAGCACAGGCGCAGGGTAGCCAGCCTATCGGTATTTTACAGGTTGCATTTTGGAGAGTGTGCGCTGGAATTGCATGACTTGATTCCGCCATCTCCTTTCTACCATCGGACAACCCGACGTACGGCGAGTATCCACCCTTACGTTGTTGAAACTTCAACGGTTCGGACTAAGCGTTTAGCTTCGTCGTTTATACCGTGTACATCGAAGGACTGGAACAATTTGCCTGCTGCGGTCTTCCCGTCCAACTATAATTTAGGTGTCTTCAAGGCTAGAGTGAATAGGCTCTTAATAAACTGGTGCGCCTCACCATCAATGATTGCATCGCTGCTTACCATCAGGTGGGATCGCAGTCAAGCACTGGTTTATATGAATTAAAAAAATAAAAAATAAAAGTCGCGCGTGGTGACATGTACTGTACGATATACGAGAGCTCAAAGGTAAAATGGTCGTGAATCAGTGCTCTTGCTCGGACGCGTGGACGTTGTTATGATCGACAGCGAGTACGCTGCGTTCTGTTTATGATCGACAGCGAGTACGCTGCGTTCTGTTTACGTTCGTTTTGATAAGTTTGTGTAATACTTTGTAAGAACAATAAAAATGAGCGCATACCGTAATAGACTATTAGTGAAATTGTCACAAAGCAATATTCAAAATCACAACAACTCTCATATTTAGAATTTAAAACCAATACTATGTGATCACTAAATATACAGTATTTTGTTCAAACAATCGGGAACATTTCTTCAAGTTTTATAGCGATAATACACGTTTACTTTATTAATTATAATTGTAAGGATAGTATGGTTATAAAATGTACATGGCTGCTTAGAACGCAAAAAATACCTTTAATTTGGTACCTAACACATAATTATATAATATTACTTAAACGTATCAATAACCAAAAAAAGTTTTAAATGCCGTTTTGACAAAATAGGTATTTCTGAGATACAGTGTCTTGGATTCACACGTTAGTGAGTAAACCCGCATAAACATTTCAATAAATAACATTTCCATGACAACTCGCATTTTTAATGGCGTCGAATGACTGACCTTCGTTATTCTTTATTACACACAATTTTAATAAACAATAAATATTGGGACAGTTGAAGTACATAGGCGAGCTTAACCCACAATTGGGTTTTCTTACAGCAAACCACATATTATAAAAATGAGAGAGAAATTTTATACTTTAGGATAACTATAAATGCACAACAAAACTTAAGCACATAAATTAAATCTTACTTAAAACAAAAATATACTAAATAGATATGTGTACAGCACACTATACATAAACATAATAAGTACAAGAAATAAAAATTTATACATATATATTTATGGGTCATGTTGACAGGAAATGTTCCCTAATTCTTCCCCTAAAAACCTCTAACAAAGGGCTAGCCTTCAATGTGTGTAAAAGAGAATTCCAGAGGCGCACAATACGAACAGTAAAAGATTCACTGTATCGACTAAAAGAGTGGGGAGAAAAACGAAGGAGAAGAGAGGATGATGAGCGACAAGGCTTTCCTCTCGGAACAAGATACTCAAAAGATACAAAGGGGAGTTGGGATTATGAAGAGCAGAGAATAGAAAAGAAAGAGTGTTACAATCCCGGCGTTGCCGAATAGGCAGCCACTTCAATTGCCTTCGAAATTCCGACACATGGTCATACTTTCGAAGGCCAAAAATGAAGCGGGTGCACAAATTCTGCAGACGCTCCAGTTTCTCAAGAAATTCCTCAGTCGTATCAAGGAAGCAGACATCAGCGTAGTCAAGAACAGGGTAGAAGAAGAGACTGAGCAAGAGTAACTTTAGTTGAGAAAGACAGAAACTTCTGAAGACGTTTCAGTGACTGAAACGAGCAAAACACTCTCCTTCTTACTTTTACAATGTAGACATTTCAAGACAGGTTACAGTCTAGGAAAACACCTAAGTTTTTAACTTTTTTCTATAGCGACAGCATCGTACAAAACAGGTGGGAGAAACTGATGGTTATTCAACAAGTTTACGAAATATTTGCCACCAACAATGAGAATTTGTGATTTTGATGGATTTGCTAAAAGTTTGAAACTTTTAGCACATTGACAAATATTTTTAAAATCAGTATTTATGGCATCGTTAGCGTCGTTGAGCTCTTCAGACTTAAAGTGGTGATAAAACTGCAAGTCGTCTGCATAGAGATGAATATGTGAAAATAAGACTTTAGAGATAGCGTTAATAAAAACAGAGAAAAGAAGAGGAGAAAGAACGCCACTCTGAGGAACACCCACAGCGAGCTTGCACCAGTCAGAGAAAGCCTCTCCTGAGCGAAACGATTGCGAGCAACTCCGAAGATAAAAATTAAACCATGCAATCGCGGGAGAAGATATATTGAGAGAGGGTAGGATACCTAAAAGAATGTCAAAATCAACTGAATTAAAAGCACTGCTGAAATCCAGTAGAATCAATACCGTAAGAAACCTGTTTTCGATGGCCAGTCGAATGTCGTCAGTTATCTTAATGAGTGCCTATACAGTACTGTGACTAGGACGAAATCCAGATGAATAAGAACTCAGCAGGCTATTAGAGGAAAGGAAATGAGATAGTTGATTATTAAAAACACTCTCAAGGACTTTGGATAGGAGTGGGACCTGTTTGTGTCACGTGCTTTCAACCGAATTCGAAAATCGCGTGAAGGTGTTTGTGTTCGGAAAACTGCTAAATCGAGTGTGCTGAGCTGTGCCGTAGACTAACCAGTTATTGTCCAAATCTTTCTTTTAAAAGACGAGTCACTCCGACCAACGTTTTACCAAAACTTATCAACTCCACACCATGCACCTGCCAAATTTCAAATAGATCGCAATCTTTTGCTTGAACTGTAAAAACACTATAAAAGTTCTATAAAGTCTAATGAAGCAATGGTAACACATTTCAAGGTGTTATTGTTTTGCCACTCATTGTAAATAATTATAGAAATAAGGTCAGTTTCACTACTCTGCTAATAGGAAATTCTCATTGAGCACTAATTAACTGAATCTAATTGTGAGCAAAAACAGTTAGCTCTATTTTAGTCGGCCTAACTAATGGTATTGAACGCGCATGATTTACATTCAAATTATACCTGCAGTAGACTGGCGGAATAACATCTGTTGTTTCTAATTTGTTACATTTACCATGGTAAATAAATAATAAATATACGTAAATGAATAAGCAACCAACAATAATAAAAGTTGCTGTATATTTTGATGACAAAATTCACAAATTAATTTTCTATACACTGTCTAGAAAACTGGCTCTTATCGCGCTACGATTAGGTTCTGTAGGCAAGCACATCACCCTCGTGTTTTTTATTTTTTATTTAACACAATGAAGGTTTTATTTTTTCTGATTTAGTCACAGAAAACAATAAACAACCTTTCAATTCTCTATTGCGGTGGTGATGTTTTTTTCACTGCAAAGTTTCATGTTTAAGGTTTCTAGGGGCCCAGTAAGGCCGATGCCCGATAGGGCCACGGATATTTACTGAAAAAGAAGCCCATGATCTCAGAACGCAAAGAACAACTAAATGACACAGGTTTTAGTCAGTAAAAGTCTGAAAAGCCCTCCCGCTCCACCCAAAGTCGGCGAAGTCATTAGATGATTTCACAACAAAAAAAAAACAAGGTAAATAAAGTCACCTTATTGTTCTTTTTTTTTTCAAAGGCACTGTCTAACCCTCTCAGTCCCAACTAGTTAAGACAAACAATATTATTCTTTGTCACACTGGTACATTCATCAAATACCGATACCAGCATCAAACCGGTCGGTTACTATGTGAGCCAACAAATATTGCAAACAGCTTGCTGCTCGGATTGTGTGTCTAACACACTTCTGCTACACGTATTGTCCGTACGCCAGGCAAGCGTATACCGTTCACATTTCAGGCTTAGAAGCACACTCATGTACCCTGCAAAATTTAATACTGTATATTCTGAGAGCGATTTCGGAGAGGTCTGTCTCCTCGCAGATTGATTTATTGGAGCCCTCGGGCCTTCGACGCATTCCTACTCCCTGTTAATGGAAATCGTAACGGGGTGTCCTTTTCATTTTCTACCAATGACTACGCCCGATGTTATAAAAAAAGTTTGGAGATTCGTTTTTTCTTTACGTTGATTATTCTTATTCCACTTTTCCGCCTCCGTCGATTATTGTACCGTTCGGATTTGTGCGCTCAATTTTTTGGAATAATCTGGTGGTTGATCGAGATTCATAATAAGGAAAAATAAACGGGAAGAGTCTAAAGGATAGAATTATATTGGGATAATTGTGGGGTCCTTTTCCTGTTGTCTTGACTGAGTTTTGAATGTATATAGTTTTTTTTTTTTTTTTTCGGTGGGAAAATCATCTTATGACATCCCCCGCCCTTGGGCGGGGCGGGAGATAGTGTCAGACTTTTACTGACTAAAAACCCACTCCTGTTCCTTCGTTGCCTTTCGTACCAGGGCCGAGTCTTCCTTTCAGAATCAGACCCTTGGCCCCGGTAGGCTTCGACCCTGCTAGGCCCCTACAGTTGCTGACATCTCCTTGAGGCGCGCGTGGAACAGCACGCGCCGTCGACGACTTGGGCTCGGTCCGGACGGTTACCGGACGGTCGGACGGCGAGCCACCCATTGCTCGTCGTCCGCAAGCCTGCGCCTACGATGGCCGGAAATCGGGATCGGAATCCCGGCGGCGATTGGGGCGTGAGGACCGTTGCCTCACGCGATCGGCCGCCTCCTTTGCTAGCATTACTGCTTCGCAGAAGGAGGCAACCGCCTGCCACTCCTCCTCGCTCCGGACCATGGCCTGTACCAAAGCCCGGCGCGAGAGATCGCCGCCGCCGATCGCCCCCACGAGGACACGGCGTTGCTCTACCCAAGCGGGGCACACCTCCAACGTGTGCTCCACCGTGTCCTCCGGGCGGTCCACACAATGGTGACACCCGGGCGTTTCTTCCGCACGAATCCGGTGCAGGAACCTCCCGAACTTACCATGTCCGGTGAGGACCTGCGTCATGCGGAAGGTAAGGACGCCGTGTTGCCTTTCCAGCCACTCCTCAAAGAGGGGACTTATCGCCATAATTATGGCGTGCCCATTGAATGTATATAGTAAGTAGATTGAACCTCCTGATCATATTGATTTTGAAAGGTATGTTAATAATTATATTACATTATTTTTAGCTACATCTGGTTTTAATTTTATGCAATAATACAGAGTTAAACAAATTAATTATAACTTAGTTTGGTAAAAATAAAAAGCTTGATAAATTTGTCCGGTAACTGTCCGGACCGAGCCCAAGTCGTCGACGGCGCGTAGTGTTCCACGCGCGCCTCAAGGAGGTGTCAGCAACCGTAAGGGCCCAGCAGGGTCGAGGCCTACTGGGGCCATGGGTGATACGAAAGTCATCCCCGGGGCCCTGGTAAAATGGCAAAGAAGGAACAGGAGTGAGTGAGTTTTTAGTCAGTAAAAGTCTGACACTATCTCCCGCTCCGCCCAAGAGCGGGGGATGTCATTAGATGATTATCCCGCCCGAAAAAAAAAATTGGTTAAAAGGTTAATAAAGTCTTTATAAAAATACCTACTGAAGAAATGCTGTAATCTATTCCAAAGTAAATTAGAAAGCATTCTTAATTAAATCGGTGGAAGTTCATAGCGAAGGTATTTCAATTAATGTAGTTATCAGAATACGCTCCAATTAATTGAGGCACTTTGAATAAGAATAATGTTTATGGTTCATTGTTACAATAAATAAAAAATACCTACCTACCCCCTACCCCCCTTACCTACTACTATATTAGACTTAGTTATGTAGGTTTATATTGTGCACTGGATCCTATCCTCGAATATGTTCTCTCTCTATAAATCAAAGGTTTGCTGGGAGAAAACTCATTGCTGAGTTAAGCTCGCCTTTGTATATGAACTGTCTTTGTCTCAATATACTATGTAATTTTTTTTATGTACATTAAAGAATTAAGAATAATCATTAATATATTGTCTGTAACTATTTTAGGAATTAACATATTTTTGAATGGTGGTCCCCAAACAAGGTAGAACCTGTATCTTGGAGTCCTGAGTTGAGATAAATTTAATTTATAATATTATTATATCGGGCGGACATGTAGAAATTCGGTTTTAGGGTTCCGTAGCCAAATGGCAAAAAAAGGAACCCTTATGGATTCGTCATGTTTGTCTGTCTGTCTGTCCGTCCGTATGTCACAGCCACTTTTTTCCGAAACTATAAGAACTATACTATTGAAACTTGGTAAGTAGATGTATTCTGTGAACTGCATTAAGATTTTCACACAAAAATAGAAAAAAAAAAAACGATAAATTTTGGGGGTTCCCCATACTTAGAACTGAAACTCAAATTTTTTTTTTCATCAAACCCATACGTGTGGGGTATCTATTGATAGGTCTTCAAAAATGATATTGAGGTTTCTAATATCATTTTTTTCTAAACTGAATAGTTTGCGCGAGAGACACTTCCGAAGTGGTAAAATATGTCCTCCCCTGTAACTTCTAAAATAAGAGAATGATAAAACTAAAAAAAATATACTTTATATACTTTCACCGAAAATTGGTTTGAACGAGATCTAGTAAGTAGTTTTTTTTTAATACGTCATAAATCGTAAACCGCAATTTACCTTTCAAGTTTGTACGGAACCCTCAGTGCGCGAGTCCGACTCGCACTTGCCTAGTTTTTTTATAATTAGGAAAGTGGTTGTTGTAAAAAATGAAACATAACAAAATGAATAATAAATGTAAAAATAGGATAAAAAAACTGGGCAAGTGTGAGTTGGACTCGCGCACTGAGGGTTCCGTAACTTACCTATGAAAACAGTTCAATTCCCGAATTAAGTCACGAAGATTTTTCCGAATCGCAAAAATAGTTTTTTTTTGTGACGTAACTACAAATTTACAGTTTTCAGATTTTTTCATATACTACTCTGTCAAGAAAGTACCGGGAAAAGATCAATAATACACAAAATGTTTGTTATTCATCCAAATTTATTTTATCACGTTCAAAGTATGCTCCTTCAGAAACGATACACTTACGCCAACGAATAATCCAATCATAAAAACATTTTTTAAATGCAGTTTCCGGAATTGAGTTCAGTTCTCGCCGCGAATTCTCCTTTATGTCTTCTACCGATTGAAAACGGGTGCCACGAAGTGGTAATTTGAGTTTAGGAAAAAGAAAGAAGTCGGCTGGAGCCATATCTGGTGATTTTGGTGGTTGCTCGATGGTATTTGTTGAGTGTTTGGTCAAAAGTTTGTTCACAATGATAGCCTTGTGCGAAGGCGCATTATCGTGGTGCAAAATCAAAGAACTTTCTTTCCACAAATCTGGCCTTTTTCGTTCAATTTGCTGTCTTAAATGCCGCATAACGCTCAAATAATATCTATTCTTTTCTTCTTCTTTTTCTTTTTCTTTTTTTCTTTTTTTTTCTTTTCTTTTCTTTATCTATTCTTTTTCTTTTCTTTTCTTTTTTTTTTTTTTTTTTTTTCTTTCTTTCTTTTCTTTTCTTTCTTTTTCTTTTTTTTTTTTCTTTTTTTTTCTTTTTTTTCTTTCTTTTCTTTTTTTTCTTTTTTTTCTTTTTTTTTTTTCTTTTTTTTTTTTTTTCTTTTCTTTTTTTTTTTTTTCTTTTTTTTTTTATCTTTTTTTTTTTTTTTTTTTTTTTTCTTTTTTTTTTTTTCCGTTTGACCTTCCGGCAAGAATTCCGAGTGCACAACACCGCGATAATCAAAGAAAACAGTCAACATGACTTTGACTTTTGATCGACTTTGGCGTGGTTTTTTCGGTTTCGGTTCAGTTGGAAGGCTCCACTCCGAAGCTTGTTGACTAGTTTGCATGTCAAACTCGTAAACCCACGTCTCGTCACCAGTAACAATGCGTTTCATGAATGTTGGGTCGGAATTGACTCGTAGCATGACCTCAGCGACTCTCATGCGATTGAGTTTTTGGAGAAAATTCAGGTCTTTTGGGACTAGCCGAGCGGTAACATGTTTCATACCCAAATGATTAGTCAAAATGGTACGGATCGACTCGTGAGTTACAGAAAGTTCGGCTGCTATCTCTCTCTAAGTTGAATGAGGATTTTCAGTCTCTATTTCCTTCACTTTTGCGATGTTAACTTCAGTTGAAGACGTTGATGGCCTACCAGGCCATCTAGGGCAAATCTTCCATCACATCTTGACCGCTTTTGAACGCTTTGTACCCCTCATATGCACGTGTTCTTGATAAAGTCGATTCACCGTAAGCCTCCTGTAACATTTTTAGTGACTCCGAACACGAAATTCCATTGGCGATGCAAAATTTAAGACAAACTCTTTGTTCGATGTTTTTGTCCATTATGAAATTCGCAATACACACTAGATATGATATAACTAAAAACAGCACTGTATTTAATATAAATAACAGATGCAACTCAAACTCCGCGCCAAAATGGAAAACAGTTGTGCCAATCTACCAATAACAAAAAAAACATAAATTTGAATAGAATAGAATAGAATAAAACTTTATTGTACACCAAAATAGTAACAAAAACTTATAAACTAACTTAATCTATGGGTACAATGGCGGTCTTATCGCTAACAGCGATTTCTACCAGACAACCTTAGGATGGACTGTAAGAACTTAACATAAAAAAGGGGGGTAGACTGCGGTGTACTGTTGAATTTGGAACCATAAACAAATCATCCATTCCCGATAATTTTCTGACTGAATGTACTTCTTCTTTCTTTTATTCTTGATAGGTTCGCGCTTGACCGCTATCTCACCTGATGGAAAGCGACGATGCGGTCGACGATGGAGCGCGCTTACCTAGAAGTAACCTATTCACTCTTGACTTAAAGACTTGTGCTATGAGACCCTGCTATAAGTCAAATTTCAGGATTTTAGGTCAATGAGAAGTAACTTATTTATTGTTTTTGTATTGTTAATGTAATGATTAGTGTAATTATTGGATTGTATTAATTAATGAAATTTTATGAGGCAATATTATCTATGATTTGTGGAAATCCGATAGATGTGAGAAATATTGGACCATTCGTTGTGACGACACCTTGAGGAGGCCTATGTCCAGCATTGACGTCTTTCGGCTGAATGATGAGAGTGTTAAAAAAATCGGTTTAGAGTTAATTATGGAGTTAAAATGACAACTTTCTGAAACTATGAAAACATCGGAATTACCAGTTAATTACATTTCATAAGATATCAAAACAAACAAAGTACTCTAAATATCCTACTGATTAAACCTGTCTGCAGCAATCGGGAATATAATATACCGTACTTATGTAAGCAAAACAGAATACTTCTAAATGATTTATTGAACGCTCCTTCTATTGTGGCGCGAATCCCTCGCACGAGCTAAATATCAATGACAGTAAGAAAGATTTATTATGTTTCGCAAGAAACAGTGCCGAGCAAGTTTCCTGCAGTTGGCCAACCGATAACTTTGAAAGGGAGTCGGTATTTAAGAGCCTTTAATCTATTTCTACTAGACCGTTTGAGCCAGGAAAATATATGCATATTTTTGCGAATGAATCGGGAAACTTTTGTTATTTAGTTTGCGAATTGATTTTTTTGTATTTTTAGTTAAGCTTACGCTATATATGAAATCGCAATGGGAGTATGCAGGAAAAAATACTTGTTAACTAACCTGTTTATCAATAAAGATACAAAAATAAAATACTAATTGTGAAAGCAATATCAAAATTAGTAGAAAAGCAAACAAGATATAGGTAACTTTTTTAAACGAATATATCTGCCTCTCTGGCCAAGACGACGTTTTTGATGGCGGCCATAGGGGTGAGAGCAGTGGTAGCCGAGTGGTAACGGCCCCGACTTACGAATTGTAGGTCGCGGGTTTAAACCCAGCCAGGCGCATTACTTTGTGTAATTTATTTCATCGCCACTGCAAACGCAATGTGCAAGTGAAGGAACGATTTTAGACAGTAAAAGTCTGACACACACAAACTAGGACACGGTTGGTTTCACAATTATTAAATTAAATAAAATGGAAAAAAAAGAAAACAAATAAATAAATTTAGATTTTTTTTTTATAAATTATTTTTTGATACATTAAATAAAGCTATCACAGAAGGCTCTGTATTCTGTGTAAACTCTTACTATAGTCCTTCACTTCTGTCATTATTTTGTTAAGACTTGGGCATTGGAGTGGGTTACATGATTGAGCTTCCCGTTTTAAGAATTCTTTGTATTTACTTTAGTAAGTAACTGTTTTTTGTCCCCAATAAATAAATAAATCCCATCTGCTACCATTGCATACTACCATGTTGTTATGCTATACGTAGGTATAGCATATCAGTACAACTACCGTCCTTCTCAACACGACGAGCAATGGGTAGCTCACCGCCCAACCGTCCGGTAACCGTCCATACCGAGTCCGAGTCGTTGACGGCACGTAGTGATCCACGCGTGCCTCAAAGAGATGTCAGCAAAACCGTAGGAGCTCAGCAGGACCGTTGCCCGCTGCGGCTGCGGGGAATTTCTAAAAAGGAAACCCGCGTTCCAAGAACGCAAAGGCCAACTCAAGGACACAGTTGAGGTTTTAGTCAGTGAAAGTCTGACATGACCTCCCGTTTCACTCTAGAGCAGGAGAAGTCATTAGATGTCTTCCCGCCTCAAAAAAAAACCGTCTTTTCCAACACGGTTCGATATCCGCCACGACTCTTCGTTTGGGCCAGCCTTGTTTAAAATATCATAAAATGATCGCCCCAAATCTACCATATTTAAGTTAATATCGTAATCCCAATAGCCCGTGCTTTTACAATGATTGATAGGGTAATTATCAGGGGCTAATTAGGCTACACTATTTAACGAACATGTTGTATTAATTAGCCTTAAATTAGCGTAATAGCTACTGTTGAATACTGAATACGTGAATTAAATATGTACGAATTACGAATGAACTAAGTAGGTATAATTATTATGAACCAAAGTGTTAGCCGTTAGCCGAATCAGCTAATTTAGGTAAAATACATACCTAATTATATAATGCATTATTTCAATCTCATTACCAGCAGTGTGAGCATTAAAAGGCTTAATATGCTATAGGTATACTATGCATTACATTCATGTTGATACTAGAAAAAAAATTAATACTGTTTTGCGAAATCGGTCTCAAAAACTGGCATTTATACATATCAAAACTATGCGGGGATCAATTAATTTTTTCCAATGAAAAAAAAAAGTGCCCATTGTTGGACTCGCCCGAAGGGTTTCGTACCTACTGCAATATTATAATCGAGTAAAAAAACGCCGACAAAATAAAGTTTCTTGTATGGGAACCTCCGTTTATTTTATTATTTGTTATTGGAGCGGTTTATGCACAGCATATATTTATTTATTTATTATTATTTTAGTACAGCAAAATAGGCATTAACACTAAAAATTCGTTAATCCTTTCACTGTCTTCTCACAAAACCGCAAACTTTCTAATAAAATCGTTATTCGTTCGTCAGCAAACAAGTCCAATCCAGGGTTGGTCTCCACGAGTGCATTGAACATTGCTATCATACGCGGTATAAAAAAAAAATAAAAAATTTAATTGATTAGAAAATTGTGCCATTTTGTTGCACTGTAGCTCGATCCACCTCCCCTATTAGATCCCCCTTAAATAATTTCGCTTTCTAGAACAAATAAATTGACGAAACTCTCCATAATCGCCAGGGCTCTTGTTTGAAGCATATCCCACGCACGAGTACGCAAACGCGACGCAATCTAAAATTACTCGTAAGTAGTTTTAAATGACTATTCAAGGCTACTTATATATAAATAAATTAAATAATAGAGAAATATTTGTAGCAGTTAAACACTGACTAGCTCAGTCAACCAACAGTCGGTCGGACGGCTGGGTCCATCAACTGTAGGAATTTTTTTTTGGGGTGAGAACTCATCAAACACGTCCTTATGCTTTGGGTGAAGTGAGAGGGAGTAATAGACTTTTACTGATCCCTTATTCTTCAGTTGCAGTAGGAGTTAGCAGTGTACCGTGCCATGCAGATGATTAAAAACGATCTAAATGAGACAATGATCAGTGTAACAGACAGATTTAAAAAACGCAAAGAATGCTTTGTTTAGTTCTGCGAATGAAATCGTTTGTTACATCTTAAGTAGATATCTGTTAAACGTCGAAACGCTTTCAATGAGAACCTTTATTGAAGATTTGCCGTCGCCTAGGGAGCTAATATGTATTGAGAGGATTTTCGTTTTCAATTTAAGATGAGTTTGATAGTTTTCGATTGCAATACAGTGCAACAATCGAAGTATTTTATTGTACACGCTTTATGGTAGCTAGACACATATTTTGTCTTTTGAAATTAAATAAAACTTAGGTTCTGAGTGCTTGAGAGCAAGGTGGCCCTTTGGCCCTAACTTATGAGTCGTCGCGAGTTCAAACCCAGCCAGACGCATTACTTTATGCAATTTATTTCATCACTACCGCTCTCAAAACGGTGAATTAAAACATAATGAGGAAACCGGCATGTTTTTGAACCAAAAATTTGAAGACTTGTGACAACCACCAACCCTCACTGGGGTCGCGTGATGGATTATGGCCCATTCCCTCTCCTAGAGATGAGGCCTGAGTCCCAGCAGTGGGAACAATATAAGGCTGATTATACTTATCACGCTTATTAATATTATTTACTGTAAATGTTACAGTCAATAATCATTTTTTTTAAAAGATTAACCATGGAGTTTCTTGCCGGTTTTTCTCCATAGGAAACGACCAATTTGGAACCGTGTACTAGCTTCTGACGTTTTATAAGTACCCATGTAGGCCTATGTGAATTAAAAACATTTGAATTGACATAATTATATACCATCATTTACTTTTTTTCCTTCGTTAATTATTTTCTTCTTCTTTTTTTACGTGAGAAATCACCTGTGGGAAATGACTCCTCCCGCTCTGGATGAAGCAAGAGGGAGTGTCAGACTTTTATCAAGATCGAGAATTTCCTGAAAACTTGATAACATTTCCACTGTCCTTTCCTGAGGCACTGGGCCCGCAGGCGCCTGGTGCTGAGGAAAAATATATGAATTAAGAGGGGATGATATTTTAAAGTTAATTTATTTTTAATTCATTTTGTTACTAACATAGTTGTTTAAGTATTTCTGTTACTAACACATTATGGATTTTCTATATCTGAATTAAAGTATATTATTATTATTATCATTTCTTTTATTTGATATACGAGTATTGATTTATGATTATTAAAAAAAAACATTACAAATAATGTTACTCCTCACACAAAAACGCTTTTCCAAAACCAAACAGAAGCCACGAACTCCTCAGAAACCCCCGATAATCAATATTTAAAGTTTTGAGCCTCGAAATAGTTGTGCTAACGTAAATCTCAACACTTGAGAGCTGGAGCTACGAAAGGCTATAAGCAATTATCATAAAAGGGAACTCTTTGGAAAATACCCGCTCCATTATCGTGCCTATTGTGTCCTTTCATAGGTCAATTGCTTCCACGAAGTGGATTAAGGCTGAATTGGACTTATCTGAGTGCCGTAAGAGTATGTTGTGTGTTGTACTTCATATAATTGATTAGTGTGCTCAACTTATTTGTGTGAGCCGATTTAAAGATAGTAATCGAAGTGATGTAATCTATATATATAAAAGGAGAAACTGACTGACTGACATATCAACGCACAGCCAAAACTACTGGAACTAGGAGCGCGAAATTTTGCCTAAGGTTTCCTTTTAAGACGTAAGCAGGCACTAAGAGAGGATTTTTCAAAAATCACCCCCTTAAGGGATGAAATGGGGGTCCAAAATTTGTATGAAAAACCTACTTTCACGCGGGCGAAGCCGCTGGCAGAAGCTAGTATAACATAATGTAATAGAGCAGTGGTGGCCGAGTGGTAACGGCCCCGACTTACGAGTTGTAGGTTGCGGGTTCAAAAGCGGGATTTCATCACCACTGCTCTCAAAACGGTGAAGGAAAACATCGTGAGGAAACCGGCATGTCCTAGAACCAAAAATTCGAAGACGTGACATCCATCAATCCGCACTGGGCCCGCGTGGTGGATTACGGCCCATTCCCTCTCCTAGAGAGGAGGCCTGAGTCCCAACAGTGGGAACATTATAAGGCCGACTATGCTAATCGAAGTACTCGCTTTATTTATTTTTTAGCTGTCCTCTGTCCAGTTCGTTGGACGTCAAACATTTTTATTTAGCGCAGGTCACGTAATTTTCATTGCAATAATGTAACTTTGCAACAATGACAAATATTAGATATTACAGTAATGTAAATTTTTCCATCATCATCGGTTATTACCAATATGAAATTGAAGTCCTTCTTTGAGGTTAAATTTCATACCGTGCCAAATTATATCAAAATCGGTGCAGTAGTTTAACCGTGGCGCAAGCGCAACAGGGAGACAGAGTTAAGTACTTTCATATTTATAACATTAGTATAAATACGAAAAGAACTAAGACGTCTTCAGACCGCCGGAAGACGTAGCGTTGGAAGGCCTCCTACAAGGTGGACCGATGACTTGGTAACGGTTGCGGGAGTCCGATGGATGCGAGACACACAGGACCGTTCGTTGTGGCGACGCTTGGGGGAGGCCTATGTCCAGCAGTGGACGTCTTTCGGCTGAAATGATGATGATGATGATGATGAACATTAGTATGTTCTAATGGCTAGCTCGAGCTTTGCACGGATTCAAATTATACACATAAACTTTTCTCGTTTATGGTTCTTTCTATTTAGTGAGAACCACATTAAAATCCGTTACGCTGTTTAGGAGTTAGCGGATTAACTAACAGACGCGAAAAGTCACTTTGTTTTATATTGTGTAAAAACAAATAATAGCTTATGCCAGCAGCTTCGACCGCGTGAACGTCGATTTCTCCATACAAACTTTACAACCCCGTTTCATCCCCTCAGGGGGTGAATTTTGAAAAATCCTTTCTTTTTATGACGTAGGCGACCTTACAGATGAAAGTAAGTAAAACAATTGAAATACCTTTTTATAATGCGTAACAAAATATCTAGAGAAAGATGTGTTATAACGTCATAATTGTATCAAAATATACTTCGGGAAGGACGCTCTTAATATACTTAGGAAATTCATTTCCGCATTAGATAATAAACATAAAAATAACTGTTTGTGGTTATAATGACTCATATGAAAACGTAGTGGAATTCGAGTATAGCAAAATCATCAGAAAAATTTCATCCAGCCTATAAAAAAAACATGACATTAAAGGGGTGACCAGACGGTTGCAAACCAACGTCCCAACCAAGGTGACCTTGCTAGTTTTAATCCGTGTAGACAGCAGTTGTAACCCATGACCTTCAACGTCCTTGGTTGGGAGTTGCGTTTTCCCAACCACCGAACGTGTTGGCGTGTGGTTTACATCCATGTAGCCACAACACAAACCAAACACATAAACCAAGGTCACCTTGGTTGGAACGCTAGTTTGCAGCCGTCTGGTCACCCCTTAAGACATCTAATTGTTCGTTCTAAAATGCGTTTATTGATTTTTAAAATTCGTAGGAGGTACGTAGGTATTATTGACATAATATACGTAATTTCACCAACTATAAACTGGAATAGCTTTAATACGGATTCTATTAATAGTAATGTCTAAGACAAAATTGTTTAGAAATTTAATCTATATAGATACTTTTGTATATTTTTCATCTCTATAGACTGAAAAAATATGCCAGCAAAATTTTGTTAGGGACTTTGCCATGAACCTTTCGGCTCAAAATTAATTTACAAGATTTTTTCTAAACAAACATACCAACAAGCATATATGCATACATGCTTGTAAACAGTAAAATTTTCTGTATTCCTAAAACAGAGATCGCTCTCAAAAATCAAGTTAAAAAGCTAACCACGTTTCGATAAGCCTTTTAATTTCGAACGTAAAATTCGAAAAGACGAAACCCCGTATGCTATAGCATAAAGAGGACGTTTAGCAAAGAAGAAAATGCGATTAAATTAAATTTCCGCTAGGAGGAGGTTTCAAAGGGCTTTTCGATAGCTGCAATATCTTAAGCCGGCTCTCCAAAGGTCTGGCTATCGCGGTCTTGCCTTTTCTACAGCGAGCCTTTTCATGTACTATTTCAGCCTTAAGGTGCGTTTACACGACAAGGAATCGCTTGTTTTTTGTTGGGGAAAACAACACGTAATTTTGCGTGTAGTACTTCACACGCAAAGCTGTCATGAAATGAATGAAGGGTTGGTTATGTTTATCTGTTTCGTTTCTCTTTTTTGTTTGGTACGTTGGAGGTATACTTGTACCGGTGTAGAATGTAGGTACGATTTATATTTGTTGATTGTCATTTCTTGTTCTTCTTTTTTTTGGATTGGATTTCTATATATCAAGACAGGAATAGTACTTATCAAGGTTGAACACTAAAGTATTTTTTCTATATTTTGAGTTCGCTTGGTTTGTGCGTTTAGCGTGTCAAGTTTAGAAAGTGTTTAGGTTTTGATACAGAATTTAGCCGTTTTGTTTTCCATTACAATGTGATTGAAACACGTTCTAATGTTTTGGCAGCAAATGAATCGAGTCAAGTCTTGTCGTTTCTCGACAAGCTTCAATGAGGTAGTCAATACTACAATAACATTTTTAGCTCCATTTTACGGTGATCACGCCTGTTTTAAGTATTATACGGTTGCATAGACACTTGAGACACAAAACTACTTCAATCATCACAACATCAACTTATTGGTTTTTGATTTGGGAAATTATCCAATGAATTCTCCGGCTCTGGGGTGGAGCGAGAGAACGTGTCAGACCTTAACTGACTTAAAACACAACTGTGTCCTTCAGTTGTTCTTTACGTTCTAGGACCACGAGTTTTCGTTTCAAAAAATCCCCGTGGCTCCAGCGGGTATCGGCCCTGCTTGAACTCTACTGTTTGTTGATGTCTCGATCTTGGTTCGGACGGTTACCAGACGGCCAGATGGCGAGGTACCCATTGCTTGCCGTCCATAAACCAGCGCCTAGCGTGGCTGGGAGTCAGGGTTAGAGTCGCTGCAGCTGGGGCGTGAGGATGTCCGTTCCCTCACGCGTGCGGCTGTCTCCTTACAATTGATACACTGCGATTGCCAACCCGCTTGCCAGGCGTGGCAATTATGGTGAACCATCCCTATAATTATGAGGGTCACAACTCTCATAAGCATCTGTCACAACTATCTAAAGAAACTGTTGTCTAAAAGCTTCTATATTTCACCGACATTATTAAAAATTCTAAAGGTTAGACCTCATTAGTCACATAATCTTCTTTGTTGTCTATGGCTGTTAATGTCTATAGTGTAGCGTTCCTCTATTAAGTGTTGGTAGTATTAAATTCTCTATTATAATGACTACAATAAGTACTAGCAGTTAGTTACATGTCTGGAATGGTATTAATAGTCTATAATTTACATTAATTTGTTGTTTATTTTGATTTTCGATCTAAGAAACTTTTGATGAACCAAATAAAAAACAAACTTAAAATAAAATACAATCGACTTCAATATGTATATAAAAAAAAAATAAGTGAAGAACAAAAAAAATGATACAAAAAAAAACGTTCATTTCAGATGTCGATGTTTTTTCGTTATTAACATCGACTTTTTATTTTAATTTTTTTTTTTATATTCTGTCGATTTGCTTACACCTGTGTTCTCTAACTGTAGTTAACGTTCAGAACTTTACAGAATAAAAAGAAAGGCCGTAGTCACACGTTATTAAAGTGTTACGGTTGGTACGTATATGTATAACGTGTGACTACGGCTTTTCTTTTTGTTCTGTTCTTGTTTCTCCAGTAACCTTGTTTATTTCAGCAGCCTGAAAATCTTGTTTCATACTTTTTCAGCGTCATTTTTTTTTGTCGTAGCCGGGTTCAAGTTTTTTAACTTTTTATTATTTAATCTATTTTGGTGTTATTGACATCGAATTTTTTGACCGCTTGAGGGCGCCACATTGAATGTTGATGATGTTTTTGATAAGTAGATACAAGTGAAGCCCTTTCAAATGATATCAAACACGCTGTATTTATCTTGACTTTTTATTTAACACATTACTTTTTGCCCGCTAGAGGGCTTCACTTTAAATTTTAGCAATATTTTGAAAATGTACAAGTGAAGCCCTTTCAAATGATACCACAATACTTTTTGTCCGCTAGAGGGCGCCACGTTAAGCTTTGTGACACGCCACGTAGCCTTTGTTCAGCGTAAGATTAAGACGGTTCTAACTATACCTCATTTGTTGAGTTCCGATAAGTAGTTTAGGAACTATGAGGGAACAGATGAACATACACACATACATAGCCTTTCAAAATCATAACCCTTTGGCTTTGCCGTATTCGGGTAAAAAAGTAATGCATCCGCGTGGGCGAAACTGTGGGCAGAAATTAGTACGAAATAGCATCTAAGATTATCAAATTCCACCTATACGCTCTAGCACCTGCAACTCCTAACGTGAGCTTGCTTACTGCCCAGCCGAACACTCCAGTGTACATCAGCTCTCGCCTGCCGCCAGCATCACGCCTCGAAGGTGGAAGACATCGTGGAGTACGTGCGTCAAAAGACGAAGTTCGCACTGTGGGTACAGCTGTTGGAGTCGCACCGAAACGTCAATTTCAAGGCGTTTGTGATGTGAGTCCCGAACACTTTCCTACCCCTCATGCTGAAGGAAGACTTTTGGCCGCAGGGCGTGGTGTTCCGTTGCTTTTGCGGACAAGTGCCACAGAACAGCACGTGGTGAACATAGTGCAATGTGAAGTGTTACTAACATAGTCCTATGTCTTATACTAACGATAAATTGTATTTACTCTATATATGTTAGTCTGTAAGGTATGTATCTATGGGCCAAGATGCCTGATAATAAATGGTTTATTATTATTATTATTTATTCCGTAAAAGTCTGACACTCCCTCTTGCTCCACTCAGAGCGAGAAAAGTCATTTTATAATTTCCCACCTAAAAAAGGGTTACCAGGACTGTAGTTCTATTCGGAATAGACACCGCAGCCCTGGAAAGCAAAGGCCAATTGAAGGAACACGGGTGGATTTGAGTTAGTAAAAGTCTTAAGCTCCCTCTCATTCAACCCAGAGCGCGAAAAGTTATTTCACCACTTCCAAACAAGAAAACAAGGGATTAAGAATATACACCTGTCTATAGAAAAATGATCTTGTATTCGACACCTCTGGAAAAGTAGCTCTAACGACACGATGCCAGGATTATTAGCTTTAGCTAATGGCTCCGCTCGCGTGAAATTCGACAATTATCCCTCGGAAACGTACTCTCGCAATATAATAATAATAATGGATGGACTATAAAGTTTCATAAAAATCCGTAACACCACAGAGAACCAGGTAATTCAAAGTAGCAAGATTCATCGAATAGTCCTTTACAATATTATGCAAAACCGTCGTCTGTGGGGTTATACTATACAATAAAACATGGAAAATACATGCGCACTCAGAATGAAAAGAAACGAACGAGTATCAGTTTTTTCTACTTGTCATCTGTCAGTCGCTGACAGTGTTGCCAACAGAAAAAAAAATTAAAGGAACTCGATATGCTGTGAATCGATTCCACGAAACGATTGATAAGTACTTGTCACTCGATTTTCATACTTCTTATTCTAGATTTTACCGATTTATTAACTATCGATTAGGTACAAACAAAACGATGCTGTATGTTGTGGTCTCCTTTACAAAAATACAACGATTTTTTTTTATACACATATCAACTAGTGGGCCCAGAATTTCCCATCTCCTGTATACAGATATTCGAATTTCAAATATTAGAAAGCAATATAAATCCAACTTTACATAAACAGCTGAATAATAAACCAGACAGTACTGAATTACTCGCTAATCGTTCAGCCAGCAGACGTCAGTTCCGCTCCCCGCGTCCTGTCGTAACAGTTTTCACATACTCTCTCGGGTCGCTTCCTTACCTAGTTATTGTACCGACTGCTTTTACCGTTCTAAGTTATGTTTTGTTTAGAAGAATGGGTTGAATTAAAACGGTCTTCATGGGTGGCTTTAGTTATAACTTTCTTGCATCATCATCTAACATCACTTATAATCATCGTGGCCTCGCTGGCCTTTTAGATACCATATTAATTGTGGTACAAGGTTACGGACATTGCTCGAAAAATCACCAAACTTAAGTGGCAGCGGGCAGGGTATTACTCACAGAGCGGATGGTCGATGGGGCCAAAAGGTTTTGGAGCAGCGACCGCATACCGGAAGACGCAACTTTGGAAGGCCTTCTACGAGGTAGACTGACGACCTGGTGAGGTTCGCGGGAATCTGATGAATGAGAGGCTTGCTAAACCGGTCATTGTGGAGACACTTGGAGAAGGTTATGTCCAGCAGTGGACGTCTTTCGGCTAAAATGATAATAATGATGATGATTACTTGTGATCTTCTGAATCATCACGCTGTCACTAAATCCCTTCTCATGTTGATTGGTCTTCATAAAACTTCAGACCGTGGTGGATCGCATCTAGTGGGTCACATCTAGCGGATCGATTCTGGTGAGTCAGCCGTACCTTTGCTAGTTAGACAATTTTTATTTTATGGTCAGTAGACCATTGTTACTACGAAGGATCACTGGCACCTAAGTCACAGGGAAAAACACATAGTTTAGTAGTCAAAAGACCTAATTATTTTAAGCCTTTATTTAATTAGTGTCTTGAGTTTGGAATTTTGTAATAACAAGCATAATCTTTAAATTTATAATAGTCTCGCTAAAACTCAAAAACGGCTGGACCGATTTGGCTAATTTTGATTTCGAAATATTCGAGATAGTCCAGGGAAGGTTTAAACGGTGAGAAAAAATGGAAAAAATCACGAAAAAAATCCGAATGCAATGCCATCTGTAATTAAAATGTTATTATAAAATTAATCGTGCTGTTCTGGTAATGCCAGTAGATGGCGTTATCCTCACTATTAGGCGATACAAAGTTCGCCGGGTCAGCTAGTGATGAAATAAATAATAATTTCTTTGTTTCACTTATTTACACATTCGTTAGATTTTTAAATATTTCGAAAATGAAAAAAGAATAAAAATATAAAAAACAGTATCCCACCGATATCGGAAATTAATTACTATTATTTTGATGTAATTATTCATCTTAGGCCCCTGCGGTCCTGGAACATTGGAAGGCGTTCGAGGGGCTGAAGCCAACTTGCAGAGGCTTAGATACTTTTCACTGAACGTGGTACCAACCGAAGATTATCCCTGTACGCGCTACGCAAGTGCACCCAAGGACAACTCCCGGTTGGTGGAAAATTATTGTGACACATGGAAAACAAATTTAGAAAGCTATGGTTTTGGAGGCTTAAATGGACTGGCTACCAAGAACTATAAAGACTATGGCCCCAGCCTGAACAATGTTATTAAAATGTATCCTTATTAATTATTAGATCGTACTGATAAAATAGATGGGGCTAAAAAATGCCAACATTTCTACGAGTATGTTTTTTTTTAAGTGGGAAATTATCTAATGACTGAGGCCGTGTCAGACTTTTACTGACCAAAACACACCTATGTTCTTCAGTTGCATTTTACGTTCTAGAACCACGGGCAACCTTTTCAGTAATCATACCATGGCCCTTTGCTGACATCTCTTTGCCAGCCGAACAGCGAGTATGAACTGGTATGTTTAGTGCAGTCAGCAAGCTACTATCAACAACAACATACCCGTCTTGACCATGTTACACGTTTGAGTTACTTGCTGACAGTTGAACATCAGTATTTAGATGGAAACACTTCAAGTTGACCGTAATTTGCAACCTAGTTCTGGGTTCCACACTAGTAAGTGTTTACTATAATTTTTAGATTGTCCTGTTGGTCTAGTGGTTAGTGGCCCCGACTGTTATGCCGGAGGTCGTGGGTTCGATTCCTACCCAGGACAAATGTTTGTGTGATGAGCACGATCATTTGTTCTGAGTCTGGGTGTAATTTATCTATAATATGTATGAATTTTGAAATATATAAGTATATTTATCAGTTGTCTAGTACTCATAACACAAGCTCTGCTTAGCTTGAGACTAGACGGCGTTGTGTGATAGTTGTGGAAAAAAAAATCACACAACCTGATTTTCAATAGGTGAACAGGAATCAGAACTGGGGTGTAATTTGTGTATGCTTCTTGTTTTTCTGATGCTGATTACGGTCAAGGTGGATCGGGGCGATTAATACTTAATTCATATTTCATTTCTTTAAGGTCCGAAATAAAGGTTTTTTTTTTTTTTTTGCATTTATACATCTCAGGACCCTGAGGTTCTGGACCTTTGGAAGGCGTACGAGGGGCCGAAGCCAACTCGCAGAGGCCCTTTAGATAATTTTAATGGAATGTGATACCAACAGACGATTATCCCCGTACGCGCTATGCTAGTGCACCCAAGGACAACCCCCGTTTGGTGAACAACTATTGCGACATAGGCAAACAAAGATATAGGGCTATGGTTTTTGGAGTCTTAAGTGGACTGGTAAAAAAGGTTTATTATTATAATTGTTATTTTTAATGAGTACACGCGTGCGAAGCCGGTGGCGGCAGCTATGCTGCCAGCGGCTTCGCACGCCTAAATGTCGAAAATATTCCCAAGACAACATACTCCTAGAATAAACAGTATTGTATGTGCTATTCCAGGAAATGATATATCTACCCGTGTGCTGTTCAGTCGTTCAATCGTGGAAAAGTAAAAAAACATACAAACACACTCACAAACCTTCGTCTTTATAATATTAGGGTGATGGTGTGATTTGTTTTAAAAGTTAAAAGTCTATTAGCGTGAAAAACTGTGGCTTTAAGAAAAAGATTGATAAAACATTTATTTCCTGCAACGGAAAACTAAGGTACACAAAAACAAACAAAAAAATGTAGTAACAATATACCAAATAATTAGGGTAATTTTAATGTTATGGTGCTAACTTAGTAATAATACGAAAAAAATAAAATATGGAAAACATTGAGTACCGTAATTAGAGACACAATAGAAAGACAATGAGCGAGCGAACGCGGGCGTTCGCTTGGGGCTTAATGAACTAAAAAAAAAATTGGGTAGGTACACACATAGGGTAGGTACTTAGCAAATAAAAAATTATCTAAGCTTCCATTCCTTCTACAGCATAGTCTTGATAACATTCTACAACATAAGCTCCTAATAATTCAGCATCAAACGTGGGTAGGCCCAATTATAATAACGGACAATTCTACGAGAAGATTACCTTGATCACGTGCTTGCCACTTAGATTAATAGTCTAAGTGTAATCTGCGACTTCATTGTTCACATTACGTACTTATACGAGTACATACTCGTATAAGTACGTAATGTTAAAGTGATAACTACACAGTTGTCACGTTAAAGCTGCTTCGAATCCTAGTGTTATAATATTCTCTGTGATCTATTTATAGGTTACCTTGATCCTCGTTGGTTTCTTGATCTATTAATTATGTTAGTATTATTATGTGGTTTTTGATTTGGTGGGATGATTTATACGTTCTTTTCTATGTTTATCTTGGACATTACTGACGCCTCGAGCTTCGGAAACCAAGGAAAGCCAGTTGTTATTCGTAAATCTCTGACAGTTTTTTTTCTTGGTTTTTCCACAGTTTTCAGACAACGCCTTCTAGTCCCACATTAAGAGGGTCCTTTTTCACTCGCCTATCGTCAACATCGAGCATGGTTTAAAAGCTTGTTACTTCATCTAACGCAATCCAACGCGATGTTTGACGAAAAGGCAACGTGAAAAAAGAGAGATAACGCCTGAAAACTCCGTTAGCATTCAGTAATTCCGTGATTTACTCGAATGTTTTACAAAACTTGTTCCAGGAAATACGTGTTTTTTTTAAACCTTTAAAAGTTTTTGAAAAAAGTTGTCGTCATTTAGAATCTTGATTAAATTTACAAGGCTTTTCTTATACTTTTTGACTTTTTTAATTGTTTGAGTAAATTATGAAGTGTCAAAGTTTATGCAAAATAGCAGGTTTTCAGAGGTCTTTACTGAATTAGTTTTACATAAATTTATATATTGAGTTCAATAGAAGCCTAGATAATATAGCCAAAATACTGCGTTTCCAAAATATCTGATGAAAAATGTGTAATAACGTCATAATCGCGTAAGAGCGGTTATGAAAAACCGTGAAAATGTATGTCGAGTTGCATACCCTTAAACAGAGCTTGTGCTAAGAGGACTAGACAAATGATAAACATACTTGTATATTTTTAAATACATACATAATATAGATAAATTACTTCGAGACTCAGAGCTCAATTGCTTACATTACATAAACATTTGTCTTGGGTTGGAATCGAACCCACGTCCTCTAGCAGCTATTAACTGGCCTGTTGGTCTAGTGGTTCAGGACCATTTACCACCGCTAATTCTGGCCAGTTATTACAAGTAGTTGGACACCAGAATGTTTGACCATCAGTCTATTCATGGAGTGTTGAGTTGCCTAATTACTGTGTTGCGAAAGTCTGATAGGCAGTCGCTCTATGTAAAATACTGGCACTCAGCCGCTTCCGATTTGCAGCCACCGTAGGCGCAGGCTTGCGGACGGCGAGCAATGGGTAGCACGCCGTCCTGTTGTCCGGTAACCGTCCGGACCGAGCCCAAGTCGTCGACGGCGCTTAGTGTTCCACGCGCGCCTCAAGGAGATGTCAGCAACTCGTAGGGGCCCAGCAGGGCCATGTGTTAAGTCAAAATGAACCCCGGGGCCCTAGAAGTAAGCGTAAGGGAATGGATATCCTCATTCTCCAGCAGCTGCCGGAGACATCCCGATTGTCAAAATTCGCTGGGCGACATCTAGCCACCGTAAGCGTGGGTTAGCGAACAGCGGGCAATAGGTAGCTCACCGTTCAATAAAGACCATGCACGAGTCGACGATGCGTTGTGTTCTAAACGCGACTCAAAAAGATCTGAGCATAAGCGATGTGGCTTGCTAGGGCCGATGGTTGCCAAGGTTTCAGGAATATTCGAAAGAGTTACTACGGCCATTGAACGTAAATAGTGACATGTTATTTGATGATTACACACACCGAAAAAAAGGCAATAAATTATATATATACACTAGGTTCTGCCAGCTGCTTCGCCCATTTGAAAGTAGGTTTCTCCATACCAACTTTGGATCCCCGTTTCTTCCCTTTAGGGGGTGAATTTTGAAAAATTATGTCTTAGTTCTCGCTTACGTCATAAAAGGAAGCCTTGTGCAAAATTTCACGCTCCTAGTCCCAGTAGTTGCGGATGTGCGTTGATATGTCAGTCAGTCAGTTTCTCCTTTTATATATATAGATAACGTAATCTAAATAATTTTACACCTAAATTAAGTTTTATTTATATTTGTAACTACAGTAAATGTACTCAAGTGATAAAAAACAAGTTTCCTTTTTACTTTGTGTACATCGATGTCACACTAATTACCAAAAACCTTTGATCGTTTTAATGTAAGAAACCTTAAAGATAATTATATGTATACATGTATACATATATTTTAGAGGCTTCGAACATACAGACAGAAATATTTGTTCGTTATACCAACATAAGCAGCCTGACTTACGCTCACTGAATACTTTACCTCCACCCCGCTTTCTATCTGCGATCGGAACCACATCCATTTGTTTCTAAGTCTGTGTAACCCGAATTGTGTAAGTGCGACGCGCGATGCCGCCGAAAGAATGATCGCCCGCTAATACAGCTCCGAAATGGTGAATAGCCGTTGCCATGCGCTTTATTGCAGCCTTTCAAGTGAATTGACCGTCGAATTGTCTGCCGAAAGTGTTTTAGATAAAATCGATTCCTTTTTCAATAGATACTTAGTTTTATTTAGAAGGAATTGATCATGAAATGTATGATATTTCACGCAAGCATTCACTCCTTTTTTGAGGTGGGAAGTCATCAAATAACTTTTCGCGCACTGGGTGGAGAGAGAGGGAGTGTCAGACTTAAACTGACTAAACCTGAGTTTCTTATGTTGCCCTTTGTGTTTCAGGGCTGCAGTAACTCTTTTGAACAAATTCCACAGCGCTAGCAGGCGCGGTCCTAGTGGGTCCATGTATTCCTCCCACGGGTTTTTTTTTTAAAGTGGGAAATCATCTAATGACTTCTCCCACTCTAGAGTTGAGCAGGAGGGCGTGTCAAACTTTTGACATTAATTCATTGACATTTGTGTCACTCTAGAACCACGGGTAACCTTTTCAGAATCAACCCATGGCCATTGTAGGCTTCGGCTCTGCTGGGCCTTTACGGTTTTGCTGCCGCACCTATATTGGATTCCTCCAAGGGTATGTTTACCAATGTGTATGGTCTTGCACAGTATCTGACTTGTGGAGATTAGACAGGTGTTAGCTCTATGTAAAATACTGGTATATAACTTCATTAAAATTTGCTGAATCCGACATAGGCTAGCAGGCAGATTGGTACTCGTATATTCTCCGCTACAAAGCCTAGTACACTCACTCATACTTCGAATAATATCCTAAATATAATATCGTAAAATATCCATGTAACAGATGGTGAACTGCTGCTACTGTTAAAAGGAAAAAACACTGACCTTCCTCGAATCAAATTTAGGACTCAAAGCTATACTACATAGCAGCTAGCTCATATGACGGCTTGTAAGACGAACTGAGCTAAGAGCTACACGGTATTGTTAGAAAAGGTTACCGCGGCCCTGGAACGTAAAAGGCAAATGAAGAAACAGGGGTGGGTTTTAATCAGTCGACACCCCTTCTCTCTCATCTCGGAGTGGGAGGAAGATATATGATGACGTATTCAAGGTCAAAGTTTCAAAAAGGGCAACACCTAAGTGTTGTATTGTACACCTACGTGTACAATAAATGTTGTCTGACTTCAATCTTACAACACTTATGTTAATCTAAGTTATGACAAATAGTCACCCCTTACTTATCACGATTTATTCTTCGTCTAACGAGGATTGATCTCTCACGCTTTAAAACAAGCCGCGATTACCTTGATGACTGATAATCGCCGAACGAGTACTCAATGTTATGAACTAATCTCCCTAACTTTTTCCCAAGAAAGAAAGAAAAAGAGTTTAAAAGAGTTTACGACAAACATGGACATAACTTAAAAAAATGTATATAGGTTTAATATTAACTTATCAAAGTACATATGAATTGAAAAATTCACATTGGTACTTGCCCGGTTTCGAATGCGCAACGTCATGTATGAGAGCCAGCCCCCCTAGCCAAGTTACGACCGTTTCGTATCGATTCTCTTGCGTCGAACGCCTCGAGTAAGCCACGCCTCTGATTCCTTTGTTCTGACGTCATTTCAACGCTCAGTCACGTGGTCAGAACAAAGAAATCGGAGGCGTGGTCTACTCGAGGTGTTCGACGCAAGAGAATCGAAACGAAACGGTTGTAAATTGGCTAGGGGGGCAGGTGCCTCACTGGTCTGTCACGTCAACTTAATGGTTAGAACTAAACTTGGCTAAACTTAAGTAGCAGTGGTCAAGCCATAATGTTTGCGAATCGACGTCGACGAATCCAAATGGTTCTGAAGTTGCAATCCGAAGACCTCTCTCTCTTTTCCACATACATCTGTCTTCAGCCATATTTTTTGAGGTGGGATTTCATCAAATAACTTCTCCCGCTCTAGGTGGTGCGAGAGGGCGTGTCAGAATTTAACCGACTAAAACCCACATGTGTTCCTTCAGTTGCCCTTTGCATTCCAGGGCCGCGGGAACTTTTTCTAATATTCGTACAGTCCTTCGAACATTCAGGCATTACGGGGCCTCCGCAATGCCTCCGGTAAGGGTCAGAATTTAAAATTGTCATCATTATCATTATTTCAGCCGAAAGACGTCCACTGTTGGACACAGGCCTCCTTCAAGTGTCGCCACAATTAACGGTCCTGTGCGTCTCGCATCCACCAGATTCCCACAACCCTCACCAGGTCATCGGTCCACCTTATAGGTGGCCTTCCAACGCTGTGTGTCTCCCAACAGCCATTTTTTCTGCGAGCAATGTGACCACTGCCACTTAGATTTGGCAATTCTTAGGGCTTGTTTATAATTGTATTCAGTAATAATTCCAGGAAGTTAGTTATGAAGTAAGCATCAAACGCATTTCGAGCTTTCTCGAAATGCGTTTGATGCTTACTTGCCAGCCGAGTCGGATTCGACGGTTGACCTCTTTAGGTCAACCATCGAATCCGACTCGGCTAGGCAGCGTTCGGGAAGCTGCGCGGTATCATCTCATCCAATATACCAAAGTGTCTCAAGACGAAAGTCTATGACCAGTGCGTGTTGCCAGTGATATACACAGTGATGACATATGGTTCCGAAACGTGGTCGCTCACAATGGGCCTCATGAGAAGGCTCAAAGTCACCCAAAGGGCAATGGAAAGGGCTATGCTCGGAGTTTCCTTGCGTGATCGAATCAGAAATGAAGATATCTGCCGGAGAACCAAGGTTGCCGACATAGCACGAAGAATCGCCAAACTTAAGTGGCTATGGGCAGGGCACATTGCTCGCAGAACAGATGGCCGTTGGGGCCGAAAGGTTCTGGAGTGGCGACCGCGTACCGGAAGACGCAGTGTTGGAAGGCCCCCTACAAGGTGGACCGATGACCTGGTGAAGGTTGCGGAAATCCGATGGATGCGAGACGCACAGGACCGTTCGTTGTGGCGACATTTGGGGGAAGCCTATGTCCAGCAGTGGACGTCTATCGGCTGAAATGATGAAGCATCAAACGTTTCCAAACTTAAAATACAAAACTAACGGTTCCGTACAAACTTGAAAGGTAAATTGCGATTTACGATTTATGACGCATTAAAAAAAAAACTACTTACTAGATTTTGTTCAAACCAATTTTCGGTGAAAGTTTGCATGGTAATGTACATCATAATTTTTTAAGTTTTATCATTCTCTTATTTTAAAAGTTACAGGGACACATTTTACCACTTTGGAAGTGTCTCTCGCACAAATTATTCAGTTTAGAAAAAAAATGATATTAGAAACCTCAATATCATTTTTGAAGACCTATCCATAGATAGCCCAAACGTATGGATTTGATGGAAAAAAAAAAATTGAGTTTCAGTTCCAAGTATGGGGAACCCCTAAAATTTATTGTTTTTTTTTTTCTATTTTTGTGTGAAAATCATAATACGGTTCACAGAATACATCTACTTACCAAGTTTCAACAGTATAGTTATAAGAACAATACTGTTGAACTTAAGTAAGTTACGGAAAAAAGTGGCTGTGACGTATGGACGGACAGACAGACAGACATGACGAATCCACGGAACCTTAAAAAGATAATCAGTAGTAGAGTTACACAGCTGTGCTACTTTCCGTGAACAATTTTATACGTAAAAACATTGTTCACAGAAAGCTTAGATTGGTTTCAAGGAACAGCACAACATTTAATCGCACTGCATATTCCACGAAGGGATCGGGTACCAAAAATACCATCTGTTTTGTTGGTAACGATTCAGTTACTTTAGGTAAACAATATATAAGTAGCAACAAATTGTTTTCCGTAACCCGGTACGCATTGCAGTGAACCTTTTTGCTACCGACTGTGACGGGCAGTGCGGAAAAATCAATCCATCTGCTGTATATATTTTTTTTTCTTTTACAGATCCGTGATTTTTGATGTTGTGAAATAAATGTGGTAGAAACAAGTGCCTTGTTATACTAAAATACATACAAAAAGCATATTGGATGAAGTATATCGATTCAATAAAAGTGGGTGAAAATAATTATACAGCAAAAATATAGTCCTAAGCGCCCTTCTATCCGTTTAGTAAGGTTCAGTTGAGAACCAGCGTCAAGCAAATTTTTTGTCATTAAACAACGTCGCTTGATACACGTGGAAATTCGTCACTCCAGCACTCGGCTCCGTAACACTCTCGCTTGTGGCTCGGGTGATAACCGCCTCGGTTACAATGACAAACTTTCTCCACTTGTATTAAAATGTACTATTTTTAGGATTCCGTACCTCAAAAGGAGAAAACGGAACCATTATTTATATTGACACACCAACGACTCATTGACTGGTTTAACATTATGCAAAAGACAATTTGAAAAATATTGTAGTGAATTTGTCACCTACAGGCGTGTACAGCACTTGTACAGTAAATTATATAGAAAAATTTGTGATCATATAAAAATAAAATTACATTAAAACTAATTGAAAAATTACACTGAAATAAATTAAAATAAATTACATTGATATGTCTGCTGTAAAAAAAATATTTTCAGATCAATCACATTTTAAAAAACAATTACATTAATTATATTGATATTTCAGCTTATAAAAAAAAAATACATTGAGATCAATTACATTTTAAAAACAATTACATTGATATGTTAGCTTATTATGGGATCACTTTGTTGTCCGTCTGTCTGTCTGTCAAGACCTTTATCTCGGGAATGCGTGGAGGTATCGAGTTGAAATTAAAACCATATTCTCAGGTCTGCAGTCCCTAGAAGCTATGAAAAAATTAAACTTCTAAGTTAACGAAAAACAAAGATTTTATTTTATTTTCCGTTTATGTCGCAAAAAACGTATATTTTAACAATCTCAAGGGAATTAAAATTCATAAGGTACTTCCTGTTGTTGACCTAAACTCCTGAAAGTTGGTATGAGGCAAGAGCTCAAAGCACAAATATAGGAAAAAATCTGAAAACTGTAGTTTGTAGTTAAGACACAAAAAAAAAATGCGATTCGGAAAAAACTTCGTAACACAATTCAGGAATTTAACTGTTTTCATTGATAAGTTTGTACGGAACCTTCAGTGCGCAAATCAGACTCGCACTTGCCCGGTTCTTTTTTATTTAAGTTTCTAGATACAATTTTCTTCATTTTGTGTTTATTTGTTCGCCGATTAAGTCCGTCAACCAAGAATGTTGAGAACGACATTACTCGTACTCTTTTAATCGGAAAGCAAAATAACCCAAATCCATTGGAAGTGTCAAGGGTTGAGAGGAAATATCACCAGCCTATAATAGAGCCTTAACGACACACTTCACCAAAAACGAGGCGTCGCAGATACACAGCAGGTTTTAATGAAAAAACTTTCCTACGTTTCAATTAGTATCCGTTCAAAGACTGTAATTTTCCGACGTTAACGAGTTTAATTTTATCGAAAATTAATTGCGACATCTTCATTGAAAACTTTTTACTCAACTTTAATACCTACGTAAATTTTCGTTCGGCGAAACTTTGACAATACAGAGTATCTGCTGAGGAACTGTGAGGGGTGACTGAAAAGCTGTTACGTTCAAGTAAATCTTAAACAAATTTTCTCTTCAATCACCCGTTGGAACCTTCAACTGTTACTGGATTGCCAAAACATTATTAAGAAAGTTCTCATCTCGTTTTGTGCTGAGTTTAATTATACAGAATCAATAGAGACGGAAAAGTCTTGTTCTTTTGCGCAGAGGCGTAGGGTGGACTAATTTTGTCGTGGGCGAAGGTACATAAGTGAGGCCCTTTTCTTTCATAAATCCGAAAACGAGACAGCTAATGTCACAACCCACTGTTCGACCACATCGTCGCTTACCGGTGAAATAGTGATCAAACGCAAGCCTATCAAGTATAAAAAAATCCCTCGTTTTTAAAGAGCCCTCGTTTGTGTGAGGCCCCTTTGGGTGCGAGGCCGTGGGCGAGGGCCCACTTCGCCCACGCGTAGCTATGCTCCTGGTTTTGCGTTACGAACTGAGGACAGTTCATTCAGTTTCCTTTATCACAGCAGTAATAACAACGCTTATTGGTTATCTTTATCTACATTTAAAAAAGGAAAAACTGACTGACAAACATATTAACGCACAGCTGAAACCACTGGGACTAGGGGTAAGAAATTTTGCACAAGGTTTCGTTTTATGACGTAGGCGAGCACTAGAGAGGATTTTTCAAAATTTACCCCAAAGAGATGAAATGGCGGTTTAAAGTTTGTGTGGAGAAATCTTCTTTCATGCGGACGAAGCCGCTGGCAAAATCTAGTAACTTATAACTCACCAGCATATTAAACAGTCATAAATTTACATGCGGATGGCTAGAGAGAGAGAGAGGGAGGCCAAAGAAAAGATGAATGGATTGTAAAAGGAGTAATATGGAGGAGAAGGGAGTCAGTGATAGCGTGCGTGACGGCTGACAACATAGAATGGAAGAAAAATAAGTGTTCTGCTGACCTCAAGTAACATGGATCAAAGCCAGGAAGATGACGATGAGTTTCAACAAAACTTTTTAAAGGTTTTTGTCAAGTATTGTATACGTGCTGCCTGACGAGCAAACAATACTCAACGGACGATCAGCGCCCTTTCTTTTGATGTGGGAAATTATCCAATGACTTCTTTCACTCTAAGATGAAGCGAGAGGGCGTGTCAGACTTTTGCTGCCTAAAACCCACCTGTGTTCTTCAATTTCCCTGGGTCCAACTTAATAACGGGTTCAGGATGTAAATGGGGTTGCTCCGTTGTTGCAATGCATCAGATATGCCGTAAAGGTACACCAGGTCTGGTACAGATCCACGGCCTCCACAACATTGTCAAAAATAAATCTGCCTCTTTGCTCTGCAGAGTGCAGGCTAGCTTCAATTCTATCCTGAAGGCCATTGCAGGAAAGTACGACTCTCATTTAATGGTCATTTTTTCATTAGGCAATAACGATACGATATCGTGGGGCTGGTAATTTCATAAATTTTCCAACAACCAACTTAAGTTTCTGGTACGTCTAGGTTCTCGAGCAGTGGTGGTCCAGTGAGCAGTGGTGGCCCAGTGAGCAGTGGTGGCCCAGTGAGCAGTGGTAGCCTGGTGAGCAGTGATTGCCTGGTGAGCAGTGGTAGTCTGGTGACCAGTGGTAGCCTGGTGAGCAGTGGTAGTCTGGTGAGCAGTGGTAGTCTGGTGAGCAGTGGTAGC
The DNA here is from genome assembly GCA_905147345.3 of Mythimna impura. Classification (NCBI taxonomy): domain Eukaryota; kingdom Metazoa; phylum Arthropoda; class Insecta; order Lepidoptera; family Noctuidae; genus Mythimna; species Mythimna impura. The sequence continues at coordinate 15,893,339 of LR990353.1, read as the reverse complement.
CTGGTAAGCAGTGGTAGCCTGGTGAGCAGTGGTAGCCTGGTGAGCAGTGGTAGCCTGGTGAGCAGTGCTAGCCTGGTGAGTAGTGGTAGCCTGGTGAGCAGTGGTAGCCTGGTGAGCAGTGGTAGCCTGGTGAGCAGAGTTAGCCTGGTGAGCAGTGCTAGCCTGGTGAGCAGTGGTAGCCTGTAATTTATTTCATCGCCACTGCTCTCGAAACGGTGATGAAAAACATCGTAAGGAAACCGGCATGTGCTAGAATCACAAATTCGAAAACATGTAACATCTGCCACTCCGTACTGTGTCCGAGTGGTGGATTACGGCCCATTCCCTTTCCTGTAGAGGAGGCCTGAGTCCCAGCAGTGATTAATTGATTATGCTTTTTGCTGTGCTAGGTTCTAGAGACTGCTCGTTGGCATAACGTATACAAGTTGTTGGTTAATTTCAACTATTATTCGAATATGTAACAACTTAGTAACATAAAAAAAACTTTTTACAAAAAAAAAAATACAACCGACTTCAATGTAAAAAAAAAACACTGAAAAGTGCAAAATAACTTTAATTTCGGAAGTCGGTGTATCTATAATATTTTTTTCTCTTCGTTATTTAACATAGACTACCGAAATTAAAGTTATTTTGCACTTTTCAGTAGTTTTTAGGGTTCCGTACCTAAAAAGGAAAAAACGGAACCCTTATAGGATCACTTTGTTGTCCGTCTGTCGGTCTGTCTGTCAAGACCCTTTATCTCGGGAACGCATGGGGGTATCGAGTTGAAAATTAAATTAAAACCATTAATCAGGTCTACGGACTCTTGAAGCTGTAAAAAAAAACAAATTTGTAAGTTAACGGATATTTGGGTTTATGTGGCAAAAAACGTACATTTCGACACTGTCAAGGAAATCAAAATTCATAGTGTACTTCCCGTTGACCTAGAATCCTGAAATTTGGCATGAAGCAAGGTCTCATTGCACAAGTATAGGAAAAAATCTGAAAACTGAAATTTTGTAGTTACATCACAAAAAAATCATTTTTTGCTATTTGGGAAAATCTTTGAGACTTTATTCGCGAATCGAACAGTTTTCATAGGTACGAGTAAGTTTGTACGGAATCCCTATTTATTACAGAGTTCCGGTGCCTAACTTCAGGCTTCATCATCTAATCAATTCAATATATTCCCCCTCTTCTTTCAGTCAGTCATCGACTACACATATAAACAAAGCAATTTTACTTGTTACGACGGTTTTGCTGTGATCCTATGAGGAGTTCCGTTCTATATCTTCAAAGTTCATCATCAGATCATAACAATATTTCTATGAGATCAACTCGAAAGCATAAACCAATAAATAAAAAAATAATAATTCAGAATCGGCCCACAATTGACTGAAAAATCCGTGAACATACTTACATTAAAAAAAAATACATTCAACCGAACATAGAACCTCCCTTTTTGAAGTCGGTTAAAAATATAAGTTTATAATAATTTTAGTAACCTAGCTACAACTAACACTTTGTTTTGTTAACTCACACTTTTTTTAAGTTGAGAAACCATCAAATAACTTCTCTCGCTCTAGGGGAGGGCGTGTCAGACTTGTACTGACTAAAGTCACACCTATGTTCTTTCTTTGCCCTTTGCGTTCCTGGACCACGGATTTCCCTTTCAGAAGTCAACCCATGGCCTCAGTAGGCTTCGGCCCTGGAGCCTTACCATGTAGTGTTAAAATGTCAAGCGTTCGAGCGAGAAAAAGAGATGGGGCCATGCACCCGGCATAACTCCATCCCTGCGAAGCAGTAATGCTAGCGAAGGAGGAGGCTGCACGCGTGAGGGAACGAAGGTCCTCACGCCCTAGCCGCCGTAATTCCGACCCCGACTACCAGCCACTGTAGACGCGGGCTTGCGGTTGTCGAGCACTGGGTAGCTCGCCGTCCGGCTATTCGGTAATTAACCGGACCGAGCCCAGTCGTCAACAGCGTGTAGTGATCCTCGCGCTCTTCAAAGAGATGTCAGCAAACCGTAGGGGCCCAGCAGGGCCGATGCCCGCTAGCTAGGACTGCGGAGAATTTCTGAAAGGGAAACCCGTACTCCTAGAACGCAAAGGGTAATTGAAGGATACAGGTATGGTTTTAGTCAGTAAAAGTCTGACACACACTCCCGCTCCAACCAGACCGCGCAGAGCGCGAGAAGTATTTTTATGATTTCCCACCTTAAAAAAAAACCTTTAACAGTTCAGTTTAGGTCGTGAAATGGATGGTGCTAAAAGCTTGTAGTAGGGTCTCTGGTTTACTAACATAAATGAATGTTACTAGTCCGAAATAAGGATTATTTTATTTTTTAACACGTGCAATGGACCTATTTGGCGCAGCTTTGAGGCGCACATTACTATTTCATGTTAGTTTTTAATTTAGTTAAACTGTGCCAAATTAACTGTTTCCTTCATTCTTCTTTCAACGTTATGAACATTTTTTGTCTAGTAGTTAGTGGTCCTGACTGCTATGCCGGAGGTTGTGGGTTCGATTCCCACCCAGGACAAATGTTTGTGTGATGAGCACGATCATTTGTTCTGTGTCTGGGTGTAATTTATCTATAATATGTATGTATTTAGAAATATATAAGTATATAAAAAAAAAAAACTTTATTGCTTAACATATTGGCATTAAATTGCATGTCGAGGAATCTCCATTTAGGCATATAAATGCCTGTAGTTGAGGGCTCCGCTCTTCCCTTACATTATAAATATTGAACTAAGCAGATGACAAAAAGAAAAACAAAAAATAAAATAAAATAAATAGAGCAAAAAATAACAAAGAAAAAAAAAATAATAATAAACGATCAATTTTATATGTGCGTGAGTGTATTTGGGTGTGTGTGTGTGTGTGTGTGTGATGGTGTGGGTGTGTATGTTTGTGGATGACTTTTATTACTTTTGCATATAATCAAGTCACACGTTGTGACTTGATTATATGCAAAAGTAATAAAAGTAATTCTGTATCGCTATAATTTAAATTTTGTAGCCATATTGTTAATTGTTTTTTGCATTCAATTCTTTTTTTATCATAGATAAATATAATTTTATTAATTTTATTATACAAGTAGGCTGACCGTTTTTAGGGTTCCGTAGCCAAATGGCAAAAAACGGAACCCTTATAGATTCGTCATGTCTGTCTGTCTGTCTGTCTGTCTGTCTGTCTGTCTGTCTGTCCGTCTGTCCGTCCGTATGTCACAGCCACTTTTTTCCGAAACTATAAGAGCTATACTGTTGAAACTTTGTAAGTAGATGTATTCTGTGAACCGCATTAAGATTTTCATACAAAAATAGAAAAAAAGCAATAAATTTTGGGGGTCCCCATACTTAGAACTGAAACTCAAAATTTTTTTTTTCATCAAACCCATGCGTGTGGGGTATCTATGGATAGGTCTTCAAAAATGATACTGAGGTTTCTAATATCATTTTTTTCTAAACTGAACAGTTTGCGCGAGAGACACTTCCAAAGTGGTAAAATGTGTGTCCCCCCCCCTCTAACTTCTAAAATAAGAGAATGATAAAACTAAAAAAAATATATGATGTACATTACTATAAAAACTGCCAATGAAAATTGGTTTGAACGAGATCTGGTCAGTAGTTTTTTTTTAGTACGTCATAAATCGTAAACCGCAATTTACCTTTCAAGTTTGTACGGAACCCTCAGTGCGCGAGTCCGACTCGCACTTGCCCAGTTTTTTTATATTGTCTGTTGGCAAATTCTGTAAGTATGTTTATCAGTTGTCTAGTACTCATAACAAAAGCTCTGCTTAGCTTGGGGTTAGACGGCGTTGTGTGATAGATGTGGAATATTATTATTTGCACGAATTTTCGGACTGTACAAGTGCGAGGCCAAAACAATTTTTTTTTAAATACCTATATTTCTTCTTCTAATGATAATTATAGTAAAGTCATATATTTTCCGTATACAGCAATAGTTTTTCACCAACTAGGGGTTGTACTTGGGTGCCCTAGTATAGCTCGTACAAGGATAATCGTCGGTCGGTATCACGTTCTATTAAAATCATCTAAAGGCCCTCTGCGAGTTGGCTTCAGCCTCTCGTACGCTTGTCAAAGGTCCAGGACCTCAGGGTCCTGAGTTGTATAAATATATTATAATAAAATCATCCCCTTCGACGTACCTCTACGTTGACGTCGTGGTGGGTTGTGCGCTCCAATAAACCCTACGTCTGTATCTAGCCTAGATCTGTACCTAGATAAATGCCTAGAGTGTGGGGCCAGACTAAGAGAGATACAATCCGCAGGGCAGTTTTGTGGCGAATCGTAGGGCATTAGCGACCCACGGACCCGATCTCCCGGGAGAATTCTTATTCTTCATCTCCAGCTTGCCTTCATTGGCCGGCCGTAGTGAATACTGACGAGTAATAAAGCTCCCACCTCTCTCTTGCCTTTATTGACTGGTTTGAGTGAAAATTCTCAAGAGCAAACGTGCTCGGGTGAAGGATGTATAATCCAGTAAGGTGCTGGTAAGGATCTTGACCGTACTTCCGGGATTGTCCTGATAGCCGTGGTATACTTCTCCAATCCTCAAGCACTTCAGAATATGTGTCCTCTTGTTATGCTACGTCACTTTGTGCTAGTGGCCGTTTTTGGGGGCCCATTTATTGAGTGTGCAAGCCCCCCGCCTTTTTATCGATGGGTATTAATAACATGGTTCAGGCAGGGGCTGTAGTCCTAACATAGTTCCTGGAAACCAGTGCATTTAAGATTCCAAAAACCATAACCCTATTGTTTTTGTTTTCCATATGTCCCAATAGTTTTTCACCAACCGGGGGTTGTCCTTGCGTAAAGTAGCATTACGCGTACAGTACAAGGATAATCGTCGGTTGGTATCACGTTCCATTAAAAGTGTCTCAAGGACCTCTGCGAGTTAGTTTTTGGCTCCCCGTACGCCTTCCAAAGGTCCAGGACCTCAGGGTTCTGAGATATACTGATTATAATAATAATATTCTCAACTTTCATACAACCCCATCTAGTCCCAAACTAAGCAGAGCTTGAGCTATGAGTACTAGACAACTGATATACATACTTATATATTTCTAAATACATACATTGATAAATTACACCCAGACAGAACAAATGATCGTACTCATTATACAAACATTTGTACTAAGTGGGAATCGAACCCACGACCTCTGGCATAGCAGTTAGCGCCACTAACCACGAGACCAGCCAGTCATTTATTTCTTATAAATCTTTTCTAAATATTGTCTTCTGTATAATATATAAGTACGCCAGGAGTTCATACAAAATTTCAATTAGTGTGAGTATCGAGCCCTTGATTCCGAAAAGGTAATCGCTCAGCCACTGCACCATCCACCTTCTATTTATGTACACACGAATAAAATGAATACACAACAATTTATCTGCTTTATGAAAATAAGTTATCTCAAAGTAAAAATGCTCTTAGATTCTTTATTGTACACAAACATATAACAAAAAGTAGGACCGCTGATGTACACAGGCCAGCATAACCCACAATTGGGTTTTCTTACAGCAAACCTTAAGTATTATACATTATCTCCTCGCCAGTTCTCAGGGTTGTCCCTCATGAAACGGTTAACTGCAAACTGTATTTTTTCCAATTACCTGGCAATGTTTTTGCATGTTGAGCCATATCGATTTTATGTCGACTTCTGATAAATATGCGATTGAGTTGAAGTTATGAATTTTACAAGGAATTCTCGTTACAGTAAATTCACGTTTATTTCAGGCTACTTCATATGAAATTAGGTTTACGACCCAAAAAGAGCGCGTAATATGTAATTATTGTTCGATCGCCGAACAGATTTATTAAAATCCAACTTACTGTTTCTGTTTTAGTGTAAACCAAATCCGTTGAATACAAATTATCGTTAGGGATTACAAGTTTAAATCGCTTCTATGTGTATGGGCATGAGAGAAGTTGTGCGTTGAGGGTTGAATGTGTGAGTGAATCACCATTAGTGTGTACTGATGTACAAGCCCAAAAATGTTACTTTCCTGCTTCCTCTCGCGGGTCTGTTGTAAGTGGGGCAGGTGTGTGCGTGCGGCGGCGTGTGCCGATAGGTTTGCGAGCTGCGCGCCTGTGTAGGAGCGCGGTCCGGGCCGCGTAGCCCCCGCCAGTAGCGAGCCGGCCGTAGCGGCACTACGACGCGCCTACGCCGTAGCACACGCGCTCGCATTCGCCCCCTACCCACATCATCGGACAATAGGACCGGCGACGATTCGTGGCGTTTTGTTATTTTTTTGTTAGATGTGAATAAAAGCGACTCTTTGTGACATTCACTCGTAAAAAGCGGAGACAGTATGCTGAAGGGACCCCCTTTGTCCTCCAAAGAGGCGGTTATTAAAACACTATGTAATTTTTGAACATTAATTTGTTGAAATGATAGCTTACAAATTGGGACAGTTTAGTCGTGTTGCGGTAGATTGAGCGAGATGTAAGGTGGCCGCAGCGGGATTGAATGTTGTGTATTAATAAATAAGCGTAAGGAAGCCAATTTTGGCGTATTATTGTAACTCAAGTGACGCTAGTGTGTTGGTGTAACTAATTAATATCAGACAATTGTACTCGGAGTGCTGGAATGGAGTTTGTGTTTCTGCCTTCACAAATACAAATGTAAGGTAAATAATAATTCGTTTTGGAACACTTTTCATCTTTCAGCATTCTTCTCCGTTTTTGTTTTTACTTTGTTCCGTACTTTTGTTCTTTGTTGTACTTGTAATGTTTATTTACTTAGTAAACTTTGTTTGTAAAATAAATGTATTTTCCTAAGATACTTATTGAGGAAACTGGCTGAATCTGACGGAGAAGTCAAAGAAAAAAAAATAGCGCGTCTTATATTGAACTGATAAGCAGAAAATTAAATGTAATATCGATACAAGAATAATGGCCATTTAAAGTGTAAGTTTTGAATTGATTTATCGTCAATAGGTCAAGATGATATTATAATTTTTGGTTCCAAGTAAACATTATAAATGAAATCACTTCACCTAACTTTTCTCAAAGGTCCAAACTTAGTAAGCTGGGAAAAGTGGAAAGAAAGATGGCAAGGAAAGTCGAGCAGTGTGACAGCATAGGCTCATAATAATAATATAATAATTGACGTAACACAGTTATTACTATATTTATGTCACCTGTCACCAAGCAGTGATACAATCATTGATTGTGAAGTGCACTAGATTATTCAGACCCTTGAAGACACATAAAAATAAATTACTGACATTAATAAAAGTGGTTTTCAGTTGAATACAAATAACTGAAAAGCAGATTTTCTTTGTAACGTCATTTATCTAATATTAATTACAATAATTATTCTTAAGCAAGTCATCCCCTTCATTTTTTATCGATTTATAATTAATATACATCGATAAAAAATGAAGGGGATGGAGGATGAGGAAGCATTGTTCAGGCAAGGACCGTTGTCTTAATACAGTTCTAGGTAACCAGTCTACTTAAGCTTCACAAAACCATAGCTACTATATCTTTGTTTTCCATATGTCGCATTAGTTGCCCATCTACAAGCAGTTGTCCTTAGGTGCACTTGCATAGCACGCAGTCTACTTAAGCCTCCCAAAACCATATCTCTATAATATCTTTGTTTTCCATATGTCGCAATAGTTTCCCACCTATAGGGAGTTATCTTTAGGTGCACTTGCAGAGCACGTACAGAGATAATCGTCGGTTGGTACCACGTCCATGGAAAGCATTTAAGGGGCATCTGCGAGTTGGCTTCGGCCCCTCGTACGCATTCCAAAGGCACAGGGTTCTGAGATACAGAAATACATTCTTCCTAAAAAATACCAATTTAAAAATTAGAGAAGTAAACTAAGTAGATACTTAAGCTCTTAAAGAAATTTCAGGAAAAGTTCTACATTGAATTAAAAACTTTTTTTATTATTGATAAACTCGCGTTTGACCACTATCTTCCGTATTAGTAAGCGATGATGTGGTCGACAATGGAGCACGCATACCTAGAAGTAACCTATTCACTATTGCCTTAAAGACCCTTAAGAAACTTTTATTCTTTTTTTTTTTTTTCATGAAATTTTAAATTTTTCAATTCACTTCTGAGAATCTAAATGTGGAAGCTCCTTCCTACCAGGGCAGCGGGATTTTTTGAAACGAGTTACTGAGGCCCTAAAACGCAAGCGAGTTACTGCGGCCTTAAAACGCAAACCAGTTACTGCGGCCCTAAAACGCAAACGGCAACTGAAGGAACACAGCCCTGCCTTCAAATTTGAGCTTAGAGTTAACTCTAATGACGTCATCAGAGTAGATACTCTAGTCTCGAATTTTTGAACGCGAACGGAGAGTTCAACTGTCAATGTTAAGCAAGTGTCATTTATGGCCGCTTACACCAACCTATCCTGCTCGGAGTTAGAGTTAGTAAGGTTAAGGTTAAAGTAGCTACTCGAGTTATAAAAGAACGACCCTGGATTGCAACTTGAAGCATTTTTGAAAGGTTGGAGTAACGACTCTATCCTACTCTGGTTATTTTTGAACGAAGGACAGTGAGTTTTAGTCAGTATAAGTCGAGAGTCGAGAGAAGTCATTTGTTCAATTCCAACTTTAAAATAAATGTATGGAACCTCCTTGGAACACTTCACTTTTATTAACAACTAGCTGGTACCAGCAGCTTCACCCGCATGTTAATAGAAAAATAATCCCAAAAGAACATACTCCTGGGATAAAAAGTATCCTATATGCTAATCCAGGACATGTTCTACCCGTGTACCAAGTTTCATCAAAATCCAATCAGTAGTTATGTCCAATCGTGAAAGAGTAACAAACATCTATACATACACACTTTCGCGTTTATAATCTTAGTAAGATTTTTCTGACTGGCTCGCATGGCTTGAGTCAAAACAGAGGACCATGAATAGTATTTAGTTATCAAAGTATAAACGCAATAGCAAAGATAATATAAATATTACATAATATTATAAAGAGGTAATTTGTTTGTAGGAGGTAATCTCTGAAAGTACCTACTGGTCCGATGGCTAAATTTTTTCCCCGATAGAAAGCTGCTTTATTCTTGAATGACATAGGCTATATTTTATGTACGCGGGCAAAGCTGCGGGCAAAATTGATGGTATATTATATGTATGGCTTGATTCTCCATAAGAATGATTTATTGTGAAGTATTATTCGAGAGTCGCCATGGAGCGCAAAGAGTAACTGAAGAAACACAGGTGGGTTTTAATCAGTAAAAGTCTAATAATCTCTCTCGCTCCACTCAGAGCGAAAAAAGTTATTTGTTGATTTCCCACCCAAAAAAAATGATCTGAGCAATAAATAATCTTCTAATAAATAAAAATCTCATGTCACAGTGTTTGTTATCGACCTCCTCGGAAACGGCTTGACCGATTTTTATGAAATTTTTTGTATATATTTAGTAGGTCTGAAAATAGGTCCCAGGCTATTTTTTACCATCCTGCCCTCTTCCCTCATTTTTAGGGTTCCGTACCTCGAAAGGAAAAAACGGATCCCTTATAGGATCACTTTGTTGTCCGTCTGTCTGTCTCTCTGTCAAGACCCTTTATCTCAGGAACGCGTGGAGGTATTGAGTTAAAATTAAAACCATATACTAAGGTCTGCATTCCCTTGAAGCTGTGAAAAAATCAAACTTCTGAGTTAACGGAAAAAAAAAGATAGGGCCGTTTATGTCGTAAAAAACGTGTATTTCGACACTCTCAAGGGAATCAAAATTCATAGGGTATTTCCCGTTGACCTATAATCATGAAATTTAGCATGTCAAGGGCACAAGTAGGTTCCTATAATAAAAAATCTGAAAACTGAAAATATGTAGTTACGTCACAAAAAAAAAACTTTTTTTGCGATTCGGAAAAATCTTCGTAACTCAATTCGGAAATTGAACTGTTTTCATAGGTAAGTTTGTAAGGAACCCTCAGTGCGCGAGCCCAACTCGCACTTGCCCAGTGTTTTTTTTGCTTTGATTATTTATATGGCAAAATAACGTTTGCCGAGTCAGCTAATATTATTTATACCAATTGGTATCGTGAAAGTCGAGGGTAAGTTAGTCGATCAAGGTAAATTCTTCTTTTGTAGTTTTCTGTAATAATGTAATGGATAGTTCAAGATTAATCGTATCTGACTGACGACTTTGACTTCAGAGGGTAATTTCTGTAATTAGACTTATTCGTACATTTTTCCATTAGTTCGAAGTACATATATTATTTAGATTTGTAAATCATTCTACCTCGCCTTTAAATCCCAACTGTGTTTTTTTTTGGGGTCCACTTTCATTCAAGCTGGATTTTTTTTTGAAGTGAGAAGTCGTTTAATGACTTCTCCCGTCAAAAGTCTGACACGCTCTACCGCTCTGCCCTAGAGGCAGAGCGATAGGGCGTGTCAGACTTTTATTGACTAAAACCACAACTATGTTCCTTCAGTTGCCATTTGCGTTCCAGGGTCACGGTAACTCTATTAAACATTCCCACAGTATTCCTAGTTGCCCTAAGTACAACGTGCTGACTGACTCATAAGCTTACCACGGCATAAAGCTATACTTACACGCCTCCTATATCATAAAGAATTCGTAGCTAAGTAATATCAGCCACACGGGCCGATCTTCAAGCTTAAAAAATAATTACCGAGGTCGCTATGTGGATGGGTGACCATTTTAACATATTGAGATGCCTCAGCCTCCAATCGGTAAAAGACTGATACTCCTTCTCGCTCTGGGTGGAGAGTTATTTAAAGACTAGTGATGTCAGTGGCTTTGCCCGCGCGATGTAAGAAAATTATTCCAAGAGAATACTCCCGAGTTAGAAAATGTTCTATGTGTTATTCCAGAACATAATCTACCTGCATACCAAGTTTCATCAAAAAAAAAGAGAAAAAAATAATTTAGAGAGACAATTACAAATCCCCAGTTACCCCTAGTAAATGAATAAACCTGGGTACAGACCAAAAAACTACAAAGCTAATTTTACCACTAGGTTCCAAGAGTTCAAAATATGCGAGGTCAAAGTTTCAAGCAAACAAAGTCGCAGGCAACAATTAGTATTTTATATAAAACACTTTTAATTTAACCTGTGTAACTATGCACTCTTTGTTGCATGTGTGTGTTCCATTTAGTTGTTTGTTTTTACTAAAGTTACTGAACATGCATTGTAGCTTTACTCTTGTTCTATGTGTTTATCTCTGAATAAATTAGAAGGACTTCCAGACATTTACTTAGGATGTTTACTTTATGCAATTTCTTTTATTCTTTGAGTCAGTAATCCTCACACTGGTCATTTCAGTTTAAATGTTGGACGCCAGTTCATTGGTTTGGTTTGAAAAACAAGAGCCACAGCGTTTTGAAAAGTTATAAAATTAATCTTAATATAAATTTGGAAGGAGGTCGAACGATATATTGCTTATAGTCTATATCATGTTATTTTGGGTTAAATTTTGATGAGTTTTGTTAAGTTATGATGGTTCTGTGTGTCTCGCATACATTGAATTATTGTGACTCTCACCAGGTAATCGGTCAACCCAGGGGCGCCGACTCCGTGGGTGCTCGGAGACTCGAGCACCCATGGAGAAATAAGCAGTGGGTGCCGAGCACCCCTGAGAATAGATATAAAGAAACAGATCAGTAATCGCCTTTTAGGTTACGTATAAATTCGATATCCGTGGTATAAATTATAATATGTCTTGATACTAAAAAGTAGTTAAATTTTTATAAAATGGGTTCATTTCATATTTTTATCAAATATAATTAGTAATTAAGTACGCAGTATGTAAGTAGGACATTTATTTATTTGTCGTTTGATGAGTGTGCATTTCTCTTTTCACACTTTGTCACATTTTTGAGTCCATCAAATGAGCATGAGCACCCATGAGGTTTTCTAAAAGCCGACGCCCCTGGGTCAACCTGTAGGTAGCCTTCCAACGATGCTTTTTGTAGCACGTGGTCTCCACTCCATAACATTTCAACCCCATTGATCATCTGTTCTGCTAGCAATGTGCTATATCCACTGCCATTTCAGTTTGGCGATTCTTCGGTTTATGTTGGTAATCTTGGTTCGCTTGCGGATATCTTCTTTCTTGATGCATTCACACAAGGAAACTCCGAACAAAACCCTTTCCATTGCATCTAATTATTACCAGAATGTAATAAAACTGCATGATAAGCCGTCCTAAGTCCAACACAAGTAACGTTGGTTAAAGTCTATTGTTCCAATATAGCATAATAAGCCATAAAATGTTCCCACTACTGGGAATCAGACCCCATCCTAGTAGGGAAGAATGGGCTGTAATTAACCACGCAGGCTCAGTGCGGGTTGGTGGATGTCACAAGTCTTCGAATCTTTTGGATCTAGAACATGCCAGTTTCCTCATGATGTGTTTTTTTTTTTGAGAGAAGGTGAGAGGTTCATTTTCCGTTTTGAGAGCAGTGGCGATGAAATAAATTACTCAAAGTAAAGTAGCTTGGGTTTGAACCCACGACGTACAACTTGTAATTCAGGGCTGTTACCACTGGGCCACCACTGTTCTTGACTCAATCATCACCATGAATTTCCAATATTCTTTCACGTATCAATTCGAACATCACGCATGTCTGATTGCTATGCAAATCTGACACCCTCTAGCACCTGACGTACCTTTTTCTCATGTCGACTTGAATGTTCGAATAAAATATTGAGCCTGGAATATTTACGCAGATCCCGGTCTTTCGACAGAATCTAATTATGCGAAGATACTTGATTCTAACCATATCATTCAACGTATAATATACAAAAATCTCGTGTCACAGCATTTGTTTATCTAAATCCTCCAAAACGGCTTGACAGATTTTTCTGTTTTTTTTTTTTGTATTAGGTAGGTCTTAGAATAGGTCGTAGGCTATTTTTTACCCTCATCACAACCACTTTTTTCTTTAATATTTTATATGGCAAAACAACGTTAGCCGAGTTATCTAGTTTTGCAATATAATCGATTCATGTGGCATTATTATGACACACGACGGTGACACTAAGGGCCGGTTTCACCTTCTATGATTATGTTTCCGTTATTATGCTTGACAGATACTTTCATAGACATTCTGTTCCATTTTTAATTTACTCAGGAAGTAATGATAGTCGGACATTGTGAAATAGGCTAAATGTGTTATCCTCTGTATAACTTGTGCCGGTTCTCCATGTCGTTACTCGCGACTGACCAGCTATGTATGTTTTGTGCACTAAAACTGTTGATGTCAGTTGGTGAATGGCGTATCTAAGAGCGGCCATTATGTGACTACATTTGTTAACTTTGGTTTATATCAATAAAAACAATCGTGTGTCTACATAACTTACATACCAACTTATTTGTCTCTACATCATCCAAAGGTTAACTGTTAGAAAATGTCTTAAGGCATTAAGTCCGCCTCTGTACTTTTTGTGCAAAAAAATTAAATAAATAAATATTTACATGCATTGAATACCGTTAAACCTTACAAGAAACGATAGTAAGACGGTGTTAAAGCATTTGGAAGCCAGGCTTCAATCTTTACGACCTAAATCTAGTTTTAAACAGTGACACCTGCTTCAGTATAATTCTGAAAAACGATGTTTTAAATAAAAATGTCTTTCTGATGTAGGTAGTGTAGCGACATCTATGGCGTCACATAAGAACTAAGGATTAGTTCATGTGTGACGCCATAGATGCATCGCGCAATTAAAGTTCTCCGCGCGATCGGAACATATAGAACAGCCCGAAATAATCTATCGGGCAGTTGCCCACCAGACATAACATCCCGTCTGGCCGGAGGATCCTCCCTCTTCAACGGAGACTTGCGGGACTTTACTCTCTGTTCCGCTTACCTCTAAAGTACTTTTGCAGGATTTCTAAGACCCCAATATACCTATATAGATATTCTTAATCTTTTAGAAGTATTTTCCATCTGGAATATTTTAACGGGTGGCAAAGTAAAAAAAAAAACTTACAAATAAATCATAATATCAACATGAAAAATTTTCTCTCACGTATTAAAATTGCAAAAAATTTGGTGACATCTGTTATTATTTTTTGGAATATTAATAAACATGATATTTTTAATAAGTTACTGCTCTCATCAGAAAATCGCAAAGTTTTAAAAAAAGAAACATATTTTTTCTGTGCTTCCGACATAGAACATCCCACCAACCACCTATGGCCCCACTGATATCATGTCATATGGGCCGAATCTCAAGGAGATGCCTGCGGACACCCACCTCTAAAATAGGCAGTGCTATCACCGCAGACACAACTTGACTCCTTTACAAATTGTCTCGACAAAGAACAGTCAATATTAAAAACTGGGCAAGTGCGAGTCGGACTCGCGCACTGAGGGTTCCGTACAAACTTGAAAAGTAAATTGCGTTTTACGATTTATGACGTATTAAAAAAAACTACTTACTAGATCTCGTTCAAACCAATTTTCGGTAGAAGTTTGCATGGTCCATCATATATTTTTTAGTTTTATGATTCTCTTACACACATTTTACCACTTTGGAAGTGTCTCTCGCACAAACTATTCAGTTTAGAACAAAATTTATTAGAAACCTCAAAATTATTATCATTTTTGACGAACTATCCATAGATACCCCACAAGTATGGGATTGATGGAAAAAAAATTGAGTTTCAGTTCTAAGCACGTTCTAAATACGGGGAACCCCCAATTTTTTTTTCTATTTTTGTTTGAAAATCTTAATACGGCTCACAAAATACATCTACTTACCAAGTTTCAACAGTATAGTTCTTATAGTTTCGGAAAAAAGTGGCTGTGACATACGGACGGACAGACAGACAGACCTGACGAATCCATAAGGGTTCCGTTTTTTGCCATTTGGCTACGGAACCCTAAAAACGTACGAAATAGGGGCGGGTCGCTAGCTGACAAAACATATAATCATGCAGCAGTCAATGCCGCTTATGTCCTAGAAACTAAAACAAACCATTTTCCAATCGATACAAAAGTACTACTTTCAAGTGGAATGTCGCCTGTCAAGCTGTCACCCAGTACTACAATTAGAAAGTAGTTTAAAACAAAAAAAAAAAACAATTGAACGAAATAGATTGCAGACCCGTACTAAGTTAACCCTTTACACAATCAATAACTACCCACTACGCTTAAACTTGGCTTGCGAACAACGAGCAATGGGTAGCTCGTCGTCTGGCCGTCCGATAACCGTCCGGTCCGAGCACGAGTCGTCGACGGCGCGTAGTGTTCCACGCGCGCCTCAAAGAGATGATAGAAAAACCGTAAGGGCCAAGCATCATGGTGTGAAAACGAAACCCGGGGCCCTGGGACGAAGGCAACGAAGGAACAGGAGTGGGTTTTTAGTCAGCAAAAGTCTGACAATATCTCGCGCTCCGCCCAAGAGCGGGATTTGTCATTAGATGATTTTCCCACCTCAAAAAAAAAAAGAGCCAAGCATGGCCGAACCTACTAAGGCTATCGGTTCGCTTCCGAAAGAGAAAACTTCGGTCATGGAAAGAAATGCAAAGAGAGAACATAGGAGTGAGTTTTAGCCAGTAAAATTCTGACACGCCCTCCCGCGAGCACACCCTAGAGCGAGAGAAGTCATTGGATGATTTACCAACTAAAAAAAAGACTACCCGTAGTAAGTTAACCCTTTATACAATCAATACCTGCCCAGTACACCCACACTTTGTCTATAACTGACGCAGAGAAATACTTTTGAAATACCAAAGCCCAAAGAATGTTTCACAAAGTTCAGACAAGTTTATAAAATGGAGAAATACGTACTTTTACAGCTTCACCTTTGTTCTTTCACGGCAGCTGAACTCTGTCAGGAGTTATGTCGGGTTTAACAGCGATGCTTAGAATTCTAGATGGCTGGTCAGATGTACGATTATTGCAATATTTTTCATCATCGATTTACTGAAGTGTTTAGGGTTTCGGCTGACTGAAGTACAATCGGTAAAAATGGAACCCTTATAAGATCTCCGTGGGGGCGATTGGCGGCGGCGATCTCTCGCGCCGTGCCTTGGTACAGGCCATGGTACAGAGCGAGGAGGAGTGGCAGGCGGTCGCCTCATTCTGTGAAGCAGTAATGCTAGCAAAGGAGGCGGCCGCACGCGTGAGGCATCGGTCCTCACGCCCCAACCGCCGCCGCGATTCTGATCCCGACTACCGGCCACCGTAGGCGCGGGCTTGCGGACGGCGAGTAATAGGTAGCTCGCCGTCCGACCGTCCAGTAACTGTCCGGACCGAGCTCAAGTCCTCCACGTGCGCCTCAAGGAGATTTCAACAAACCGTAGGGGCCCAGCAGGGTCGTAGCCTACTGGGTCCAAAGGTCTGCTCCTGAAAGGAAGACTTGGCCCTGGTACGAAAGGCAACGAAGGAACAGGAGTGGGTTTTAGTCAGTAAAAGTCTGACACTATCTCTCGCTCCGCCCAAGAGCGGGGATGTCATTAGATGATATTCCCACCGAAAAAAAAACCTTTTAAGATAACTTTGTTGTTTGTCTGTCAAGACCCTTTTTCTAAGAAACGCGTGGAGATATTAAACTAATCAAGTCTGCTATCCCATGGAACAGCAAAAAATCCGTTTACGCTTCGTTTAGGCGCATATTTTGACAATCGCAAAGATATCGAAACTTATAAGGTACTTTCTGTTTATTATGTTAAAAGAGTTCTTATATGATCACTCCTTACACTAGGTTGTCTATTTGTCCGTCTGTCAAGACCTATTTCACTCAAAAACACGTGGAGGTAATAAAAATATACTACTCAAGTTTGCTGCCTCTGAGAGCAGTGAAAAATTCAAACTTTGTTGTCCGTCTGTCTGTCTGTCAGTCTGTCAAGACCCTTTATCTCGGAAACGCGTGGAGGTATCGAGTTGAAATTAAAACCATAATAAACTCAGGTCTGCGGTCCCTTGACGCTGCAAAAAATCAAACTTCTAAGTTAACGAAAAAAAAATGATATTTTGACACTCTAAAGGGAATCAAAATTCATAGGGTACTTCCCGTTGACCTAGAATCCTGAAATTTGACATGAAGCAAGGTCTCATAGTACAAGTCTAGAAAAAAAAACTGAAAACTGTTTTTTATTTACGTCACAAATAAAAAAAATTTTGCGATTCGGAAAAATCTTCGTAACTCAATTCGGGAATTGAACTATTTTAATAGGTAAGTTTGTACGGAACCCTCAGTGCACGAATCCAACTCGCACTTACCGTGTTTTTTCAAAAAACGCTACTACACTAAAAATACTCCTGTATTATTGTGGGTACATTCACGAACACGTAAACTCACATACACAAGACTTGTTCTGCGTCACCCAGGTTCTGCATCTGGCTGATGCAGAACAAGTACCTGTAGGACTCATAAATATTTGCTCCGGGTGGGAATCGAACCAACGGCCAATCGCCCAACGTCAAGCTTTTTAACATTTAAAGCTAACTAATGTTATAATTTGATCTTCTAACTAGTATGTAGAGGGTCACCTAAATTTCTTTTCAATTTATAAAAGTGTCACTTTTCAAATACATATTTAAATGAATTTGAATTGAGAATTCGGAATCTGTGTTTCTTGATGGCTACAACCCGGGAATCTTTAAGTCAAGAGTGAATAGGTTACTTCTAGGTAAACGCGCTCCATCTTCGACCGCATCGTCGCTTTCCATCAGGTGAGATAGTGGTCAAGCGCGAACCTATCAAGAATAAAAAAAAAATAGCGACTTGTTGTGGTCACAAGTCTGTGGTCAAGTGTCAAAAGTCTGACACACCCTCTCGCTCCGCCCTAGAGCGGAAGAAGTCATTGGATGATTTCCCACCTAAAACAAAACCACATCATACAAAAAATAAAATCAAATTGAACATTCCGTTTCTACCAAGACTTCTGTACAAGCACAGCACAGCATTACTAATAAAATCATGCACATCACCGAGTCCCGAATATTGTTAGGTACCGTCATCATCTAGAGACTGAAGATTGACGGGATCGATATCAAACTTCATCCCAGTACACAATAGACGCAACCAAAACCTACCTTTAAGTCCCGTATACACTTGCAACAATTCCCTGTTGTTACGCCCAGCGGTGTTGTTTGCAGTACCAGCGATACCGCGATTGACTGGGTTCATTGTTTGACGCGGCGAGCGTAACTCTATTGTGGACAGAAAATGTCATAGCCCGCGCCGGTGTGTACCCGTCCTATGTTGCTTCGATGTATTGTATTTTACGCAGTTTTATGTCAACTCTGATATGCCTGACAAAATTTTACACAATTTCAAGCCGTCAGTCCGTGTCAGCCTGGGTTTTACAATATAAGTTTTTGACATGTTTCTCGCAAAAGAAAAAAAAATATTTGAATCAAAACTGCGCGGAATATTTCTAAATATTTTTCGTAATTAACGTTTTGAAAAATGAAACTAGTTTAACGGATTGTCATGTCACATCAGTTCCTCGGGGACTTTGAGTTGGGAAATGTTTGAAACTGGAAAAAGTTTGTCGCGTAAATATCCATAAACATTTTCGTAGTTGGTTTTATTTTTACGGAGGTAATATTGAAAATATTTTCACTAAAAATATTCCTAATATTTTATTTCAGTTAACAAGTTTGATGGACCGATGTAAAGGCTCTCTGGTGAGGGTCGTGGGAATCCTATGGATGCGAGACCTACAGTACCAGTCATTGTGGTGATACTTGGAGAAGACCTATGTCCAAAAGTGGACGTTTTTCGGTTGAAATGCTGATGATGATCCACTATCATCCTAACTAAGATACAATTAGCGTATTGTCAAGGCACTAGGATATTTCATTTTTATACAAACTATACTATAATATAATAATAATAATAAGTCAGACTCGCGCACGAAGGGTTTCGTACCGTTTGTAGCAAAAAACGACAAAAAAATCACGTTTGTTTTATGAGAGCCACTCAAATATTTATTTTATTCTGTTTTTTGGTAGATCATTTGTGAAAATTTCAACGGTCTAGCTATTACGATTCTTGAGACACAGCCTGGTGACAGACAGACGGACAGCGGAGTCATAACAATAAGGTCCCGTTTAATACTGCTTATTTCTAAACTAAAACACTAGGTACCTACTGTTTTTGTATTGCACAGTACGATACTGTACAACACGATTATGTATGACATGCTACAGTAAGAAAATATTTTGGTACGGCAGCTTATTTATATTTCCAGTTTCCGTACTCAGAAATGAAGATATCCGCAGGAGAACCAAGGTTAGAGAAATAGCCTGAAGAATCGTCTAACTTAAGTGGCAGTGTGCAGGGCACATTCCTCGCAGAACAGATGGTCGATGGGGATGAAAGGTTCTGGAATGGCGACCACGTACCGGAAGACGCAGCGTTAGAAGGCCTCCTACAAGGTGGACCGATGACCTGGTGAGGGTCGCAGGAATCCAATGGATGCGAGACGCACAGGACCGGTCATTATGGCGACATTTGTGGGAGGTTTATGTCCAACAGTGGACGTCTTTCGGCTCAAATGATGATGATATTATGATAATAACTCAGTAAGGAAATCAGTTTTTGGCTTTGAATCAATAGCATATTTTTACCCGACTGCAAGAAGGCTTATGTTTTTCACGCGTATCATAAATGTATGTAATAAAAATAAAATCTTTATTACATCATATCTTCCAAATCGCTGAACGGATTTACATAATTAAGATATCGTTAGATTCGTCTTAATAACTCAAGTGTCCTAGGAGTTCGTTAAAAAAAATAAACATAAACAAACATAACGACAGTGAAACCGTCGGGACCCATATTAGATGGAATGATTTTAGACTAGATTATTTTAATAGGTCCCGACTGTTGCAGTCAATATGTTCCGTATAAGAATACTATACGCTACGCTACGCACGAACTGGTTTTTTTCTTTTCAGTTATTTTTTATTTTGTTATTTTTTGTGTGTCAAGACATGTTTTTCATTGATTATGAAGGTATAACTTTCATGCCGATATAATATGTATGGTAATTTTAAATATGAATGGTAAATACATAATTAAAAAAAAAAAACTCAAGTATGCACTAAAATGACATTGCTAACCTGTAATAATAAAAACTTACAGCAATCAAGTATTATGACTTTAAAAAAAAGTCTAAATTGTACTGTACTTGACTATCTTATGTTTATGTTGATACTTCATTTTCTCCATTATTACATAGACGAAGCTATTATAATATTAATATATCTGCAATGACTTGCATAGTAATAACATAATATTACAGTTACCTCCTTATATAATAATACAATATTATATAATATGTACGTGTTTGATGGTCATAGATTATGCATGTCGATTACGGACATAATATCCCGCTCAACGCGTAACTATGGCATTTAATTAGGTATTACCACTAATTTGCTTTAAGCTTAACTAAATTTTATAAACTTATGACGTTGAATATCACATTGATATTATAAATGTGAAAGTTGGAGAGTGTGTTTAAAATATGTTACCTGCAATCTGTTTAATTCAGGTATTCTATACCATACCTAGGCAATGTATAGAATACCTGAGGCGTCCAGGCAATGCATGAAATATTATCAATATTATTTCCTATTACATACTTTAACTAGGTAATGTATACAATAATTCCTAGGGATTGTATAAAGTGCCTGCTGGTCCAACGGCAATGTGTAAAATAAATAGATTTTGGTCTATATTTATCAGTGTTATAACCGACCTACCTATAAAATGAAGGGCAAATGAAACATGTTATATTACTTAAAATCAATGTGTGAGAATTGATATAATTTTAAGGCACTCCGATACGGACAGGTTAGGTTTGAAGGCTAAGGCGCCGCCTTAGACTTCGTGGTTATTTTTTTTTATACTTTGGTCCTATTGCTATCTGCAGGGTTTAAAGTAAGGCTTCTATTTCAGGGTGGTTATAAAAAAAATAACCACGAAGTCTAAGACGGCGCCTTAGCCTTCAAACCTAACCTGTCCGTATCGGGTTGCCCTAAAATTATGTCACTTCCATCCCTGCTCCCGTCTTTTACACACATTACTAGCTGTGCATTCGGTATTCTATAGAATGCCTAGGCAAAGTATAAAATATATAACATTTCATACATTACCTACACGTATTAAGTATTCTATACATTGCCTGAGTATTATATAAAATACCGGATTATACACATTTGTTACTTCTTTACGATCGAACGGCTGAATGGATTTGGATGAAGTTTGACACACTGGTAGACAATATCCTGGAATGGCTCATAGGATACTTTTTATCCCGGGTGTACGATCCCTTGGGACAATGTTTTACTTTCACGCGAGTGAAACCGCTTACAGCAGCTAGTATACGCAATAATTTAAGTGACGAAATAACTTATAACTGATAGGTATTTAATCAAATTAAGAGCGTCCTTTTCGAGGTTCATATTTATTCATTTTATTCATACAACCGCTCTTACGTGATTATAATGTTATTACACATCTTTCTCTAGATATTTTTGATTCACAGCTATCTTGTGGATATTATCTAGGCTTCTATATAAATCAAAACATAAATTTGTCTAAAACTAATTTAGTGAAGACCTCTGAAAATTTGCTATTTTACGTAAATTTTGACCCTCCATAATGTACTCATATTATTAAAAATATAAAAAAGTACATTAATAGAAGCCATGCACATTTAATCGAGATTCTGAGTGATGACAACTTTTCTAAAAAACTTTTAAGGGTTTAAAAAACACGTATTTCTTGGAACAAGTTTTGTGAAATATTCGAGTATATCAAACATCATGCTGGATTGCGTTAGATGAAGCAACAAGCTTTTAAACCATGCTTTTTGTTGACGATAGGCGAGTGGAAAAGGACCTCTTAATTTACTGTTTAGGCCAGTATCAAAATTGTATAGTAAAATAAACACTAATAAAATTAACAAATTGCTACCAAAAAGGTATAAACGGATAGGACACGCGAAGCTAGTCGAGTTTAGTGAAAATGGCTTAACTCGTAAAAACTACAAAAAAAAAGATCCTGAAAGAGCATTAAGTACTTACCAAAGAATGCAACAGTGTGTGCTTAAACATCATTATAACCTTGTTGCATGTGCTAATGCAATTAACATAAATAATATTTCCCCTTCATTAAACATACCTCAGTACCTACTCAAGAATTTTAAGTAAAACTTTCAAAAAAAGAAAACTGTAAATTAAATTTAATAAATGCAAGCCAAAAAGCGCAGTTCACGATTGTTAAAATAAAAAGTAAAAGAGTATTATAGTTTCAGTTTATTTGAATTGAGCCTGTTTGCGAAGTGACCTATTCAATATTAGGCCTCGTTCATACCAGACGTATTTTTAGTTATAAGTTAGCCGCTGACTGCGAATGTCACGTTTCGGGTAGAACTAAATTCTTTTCATTATACACTGGTGGACTCGACAGCCCCCCTAGCCAAGTTACGACCATTTTGCTTCGATTCTCTTGCGTCGAACGCCTCGAGTAGGCCACGCCTCCGATTCCTTTGTCCTGACGTCATTTCAACACTCAGTCACGTGGTCGGACAGGCAGACGTCGTTCTAAAAGAAAAAGTGACAAATCTATGTATAAAATAAATAGCTATTTATATGGTTTGAATGTAATAAGAAAACGGTTTTTACGGTTTTCCATGCAATTTTTCCAATTTTCTTTTAAGATCCTTCCTGAGACTTATCGCATAAAGTTACAAAAAGTTCATCCAAATTAATCTAGACATTCTCGAGTTTTGCGCTTGGCAACACATTTTGCCATTTATTCATATTTATTGTAGATTATCTAATAACATAATATATATAAAATTAATTGACGTATAAAAAAGTAACGTTGTAAAACGAGCAAGATTATCGTTAATCAGTCTATCAAGATTTTAAACCATGTAAAGTTAAAAAAAAAAACATTTGAAATTTCAGATATTCAAAAAACAAAAAAAGAGTCAAAGTCTTACACTTTTTGGTCGAACTTTCATATCTACGTTCCAGTCTCCACACTGTTACATTGAGTATCACGTAAAACGTTGGTGTTTTGTAAAAAAAACGCTATTATTTTTGTTATTTGCTTTAACCGTGTAACCGGTTAATGTTATTGTTATTTGTTACGTCATTTTAATCATAGCTAAATTGATGCAACCTGTGTTCCGCTTAACCAGAGATTTGGCGGCTGATGAGGCACTGATTATCGTTTTTAAGTTTGTCAGTGGAAGGAACGCGCTCTAGCCAGAGTGTATTGTGCGATAAGGAAATCTGTTCCAAAATCAAAGTCAGCTACCGACTCAGTCAGTCAGCGATTGACTATACGTTTTGTGTGAACAAGGCCTTATACCGCTTACTGGACGCTTGCTTCACTGTCCTCGAGTCAATAGAGGCTCAAAACGAGATTTTAAATAAAAATGGTTCGTTTTGCAATGATAGTTGCGCTTTCGTTGAGTATTCTGCACCGGATTAAATTATATTTTTTGCTGGACTTGTGTAGTTGGATAATATTTTAACAGTGATTTAAAAATGAGAGCTTTGTAGGTTTTTTTTTGTGAAACTGGGATTAAACTCGTACTAGTTATTTTTTTTTTAATTCATAACTTACTTTTAAATTGTAAAAGGCTATTAAAAAAAGCTCATTGTTTTTACGGTCTATGAATACTACAAAAATACAGACAAGATTTTCCCTGAGCTCAAATTATTTTAAACCAAGGGCATCCAACTCGACATAAATTTTCACTGTTTTTCATACAACCGCTCTTACGCGATTATGACGTCATTACACATTTTTCATTAAATATTTTGGAAACACAGTACTTACCTATCTTGTGGATATTATCTAGGCTTCTATTGAAATCAATTTATAAATTTGTGTAAAACTAATCCAGTAAAGACCTCTGAAAATCTGCTATTTTGCATGAACTTTGACACTTCATAATTTACTCAAAAATTTAAAAAGTCAAAAAAGTATAACAATAGAAGCCTTACAAATTTAATCAAGATTCTGAATGACGACAATTTTTTTCAAAAACTTTCAAGGGTTTAAAAAAAAAACACGTATTTCCTAAAACAAGTTTTGTAAAATATTCAAGTAAATCACGGAATTACCGAATGCTAACCTAATTTTCAGGCATTATCTCTCTTTTTTCACGTTGCCTTTCGTCAAACATCGCGGTGGATTGCTTTAGATGAAGTAACAAGCTTTTAAACTATGCTCGATGTTGACGATAGGCGAGTGAAAAAGTAACTTCTTTGCTTAAGTCTTAAGTAAAGTAACTCAAAAGCAGGAACAAAGGAGATTGCTCGAAATCAATACAAGTTTTCAAGAACTTACTTAACTTAGACAAAAAAAAAAACTTTTAATCGAATTTAATTCTAGCCCGTTCCAATCAATTGGATCAAGTATTCCTGACCGCACAAGGGTGGGTAGGCAAAAAGTTGTAGCTTGATCATGCGAGTGTAATTGTATCAAACGGTACAAAAACCACAATTTGAACGATTAAAGAAAAACTTCTAGATTAAAGATAAAGGACTATTAATGTTCCTTTATATGTATTAGGCCCTAGACTCTTGTCAGAACTGAAAAGGGGTATGATAATATTGTTTTAGGAAATTTTGGTTTTATTTTTGTGTTTTTAAGTACCTACATGCCTAATTGCTAATATTTTGGAATGGAATTGCGAGATAAACTGAGGTTTTAAGGTTTCGAATACTAAAACAATATAGAAAATATTATTATTTTGATTATCTTATATAACGTTCAGATCATATTACTGTTGGGATTAGATAAATAACGAATCATAATTGTTGATTTTAGGTTGTAGAAAATATAAAAAAAACTGACCGAGTGCAAGTCGAATCCGCGCACGAAGGGTTCCGTACTAAAAATCACGTTTGTTGTTTAGGCCTCACGAGTCTCACTTAAATATTAATTTTATTCTGTGTTTAGTATTTGTGGTTATAGCGGCAACAGATATACATCATAAAAATTTCAACTATCTGCCTATCACGGTTAATGAGATACAACCTGGTGACAAAAAGACGGACAGTGGAGTCTTAGTAACAGGGTCCCGTTTTTACCCTTCGGTACGACGGAAACCAAAAAAAAACATTTAGTCATCATTCATCATCATTTCAGTCGAAAGACGTCCACTGTTAGACATAGGCCTCCCCCAAGTGTCGCCATAACGAACGGTCCTATACGTCTTGCATCCATCGCATTCCCGCGACCCTCACCAGGTCATCGGTCCACCTTGTCGGAGGCCTTCCAACGCTGGGACTTCCGGTACGTGGTAAAAAAAAACATTTTGTAACAGAATCTAATTTACAAAAAAAATCCTCCACAGTTACCGCAGAAAATTCTATCGAATATACACCTCTACAGGCATTCAGGAAGTATGATAAGATTTCACCGTGAAAGTCGTTGAAGCATCCAAAGCCAATGTCGTGGTCAGGTAGAAGCACCTTTTATGTGCCACGCTTCGAAGAATGCGATCATTGTACTCTTCGAATGTCACCTTGAGTTGCACTATTTGAACTGCTCCCTCAATCGAGAAAATTGAATTGAGTCCACAGTAATACCTCTTTCGAAAATGTCTTATAAAAGATACACGAAATACTTACTTGTTAGATCTTGGAAACCATTAAATTGAACGTCAAAGATTTCTTTCGAATATTTCATGAGACATAGACTACAAAAGAATTTGAGTTTCTGGATTAAACTCCTTAACCGCTCGCGTCGGATTTGTCCGACAAACATTTTCACGTCCTATTCGCCAGGGTCGTGTGTTTGCGACTGGGTACAACCATCTCGTATAGCTCTTCAATCCTCATAGGTGTTAGTGGATGTGCAACGCTGGTAGAATAAATGCGAGAGTATTTGGTCGGATATACCCGACGTGGGTGGTCAAAGGGTTAAAACAGGTTTAAGATACTCTTTGTTACAGATCCTTTTAGAATTTAAACACAATTGAATAATAAATTGATTACATGCTATAAACGTTTACCACAGTGACAATTAACATTTAAATAATTAATTTATTTTAATGTAACCACTAATGTGTGTGTGGAATGTGTGGGTGAAACGATCTAGAAATTTTTCGTATGACCCTGTGATTTTATTTTGCGGTTAGAATAGTTTTAATGTAGCGTGTCATTCTGCATATCATACTAATATTAAAATGCGCAAGTTTTTTTGGTGCGTATGTTTATCACTCTTTAACACTCAAACGGCTGAACAGATTAGGATGAAATTTAGTGTACGGATAGACTATGCTTTAGAATAGCACATAAGATACGACAATAATTTATTTAACGTACCTACACAATGTTTCACAAATTATTGCATCAACATGATAGCAAATAAAACTAACAATGGCTTTCAAAGTTAGCAACGGATCCCAAACTAGGCATAACCTATATCTTGGTGAACCAAATATTAAACAAAGTTCATAATTTGACGTGACCTGCTACATAGTATGTTATAGCATAATTATTACCGATATAGCTCGAGTTGAGCTCGATTGGTAATAAAACAAGACGAATTCTTGGCGCGTTAAAATAAAATAAAATGAAGAAGATATGATATTACTTTTTATCCAAGGGAACACCTTGGAATAATTTATCTACAACTTTCACGCGGACAAAGCCGCTAGCACAAACTAGTCAATAATAAAGATTACTTTACAAAAAAACTACAAATCCAAAACCCACATAAAAAATAAGCTCAAACATGAATTTTTAAATAAAATATTTATAGGTCTTTCAATAGAGTTGCCAGGCAGAAAAATATTTTCCATCCAATAAAAAAAAGCGAGCGATCTCTAATAAAATTACCGGTATAGAAAACGGGGCCAGTTATTAATAAAGGTATAATTTTCCCCCGGTTACGAGTGCCGACGACCATCCGTTACGCAATTAAAACACGCGAAATGGTTTCATGTCCATTGAGATTTGCATACAGATATGTGATTATAGCGAAAATGGCTTTATGTTACGGATATAATGCGTACGAAAAAAATATTACGCCACAGAATAGGTATTCGGGATTTTATTGCTTAAAATCCGATCTGTAGCGTGGGGTTTTTGGTCCATAATTTGTTGAGGTCTTGTATTTTTTTTTAAAAATGATTAGGTACCACAAAAATGACGGTGATGCAAAATCGTAAGTACGTCACTTCTCTATCACACTTCACATCACTTCTCAATCTCACTTTACATCACTTAACAGGTAAAAAAATTTAAAATACTAACTCGGCAAACGTTGTTGTTGGGTAGGAGGGTAAAAAATAACCTGACCTACGAAATTTACACAAAAATTTCATGAAAATCGGTCAAGCCGTTTCGGAGGAGTTCGATGACAAACACAAGATTTTTATTTATTAAATTATGCGAAAATATGGGTTTATTAGTTTTGTTTTTCATAGGTATTTCCATATTTAAAAGCGATCAAAATATAAAATAAATTGTATATTTTTGACAGATTCAGACTCAATCAATTATCATTTAAAGGTTTCTGTATAAATAAGGATTAATATTATTTGTTCTGATTCAGTTTAGAATAAGTCCATACCTTTTAAGTTTTTATTGAGATATTTTCGAGTGAAATTCAGTGGCTCTATTAATTATTATTTCCAAATTGATTTCTAGTGGATATTATGATGTAAAATTAGTGTAGTGTTATAATGCAATAATAAATAATGTGTGATGTGTGAGGTGAACCGATGACCTGGTGAGGGTCGCAGGAATCCGATGGATGCGAGACGCACAGGACCGGTCATTGTGGCGACATTTGGGGGAGGCCTATGTCCAACAGTGGACGTCTTTCGGCTGAAATGATGATGATGATGATGATGATGATGATGATGAAATAATGTGTTATTAAGCAGTACCTTTGTCCTCTTCTATCTGCTTTTGTTCTTTTCATTTTTAAGTGTTTGTGTGTACATAAATAAATAAAATGCAAGTGTCTACACTATTGGAAAATATATGTTATTTTTGTTTCTTTTTTCTCAGAGAAGTTTGTCGAGAAGTGTGACTCGTTACATTTGCTTTCAAAAAGTGCAGAAACATCAAAATATGTTACACCCACATTTAATGGTAAAAGTGACTATATTCTGTAATCAAAACTAAATACTTTCTAATGTTGACACTGGCTAAATGCAAAATCCTTGCAAAATTAAAAGAAAATATTAATTAAAAATATTAATATTGTAATATGGAAATATTGTAAGATCAACCCAGAGCGGGAGTCCTTGCACACATGCACGATTTGCGCGCGGAGATGCACCAGGGCGAAACTCCGCTGCCGCGCCGAGTCGCGGCATGGCGGACAGAGTTCCGGTGGATGTCATGGTAGAACGGCGACAGCGACTGTCGCAACCCAGTACTGGGTACGCCACAATTATGGCGGTAAGCTTCCTCTTTGAGGAGGGGCTGGAATGATAACACAGCGTCATTACCTTCCACATGACGCATGTCTTTACGTTAAGTTCGGGAGTACCCGCCAAACGCTAAGTACAAATGTATGACAATGATATTACTTGCGGAAAAGTCACGTGACAAGTGACATGACAGGTGATGTCATTACCATTGGTTTTGTACTTAGCGTTTGGCGGGAACGCTAACAGAAAAGTAATTTATCTAAGCCTGTAGGTCTGATTAAATATTTTTTTTATTAAACAGATAATAAAGAATTATGTACTTTTAATACATAAAAGGGTTAAAAACGGCACAAAAACCGATAATAGTAGGAATTATAAGCCCCATATTACGTACATTATTACGAGAACAAACTATCCCATTAAGATTGTGATGACCCTCTTTTAATTTAATCACTAAGTAATTTGGCACCGAGATAATATTTCCCTCACAAAATAACAATACAGAAAAGCTATTTTAAGCCATACCGTATTTTATTTTTCGTTTTCACATTCTACTAGCACTGGAGTTTATATTTGAATGCTGGCAATAAAAGAGATTATTCTACCAAAAGATTACAAGATAGGGCTTTTTGCAAATGTATCTAAACAAGTAAAATTACCAAATATGTAGTACATTCAACAACTAAGTTCATATTCAACAACTAAGCTTTAATAAATTCAAATTATTTGTAAAGCGAAAACTTTGCCAAACGGCTTTTTATACTATAAAGGACTATGTTGAGGACCAAAAGGCTTGGGATTGACCTGCTCCAGTACGCACTGCAACTGTTGTCTTATTATTATTATTATTTTCTTTTGTTTTTATTTTTAATTGTGTTTTTTATTATTTATTACAATTCGATATTGTAGATTATTTTTATTTTGCAATTGGACTTTTTTTTTTTTTCTATTAATTTTTGACAAAAATGTTTACTTTGCTAAAGTATTACATTTTGTAAACTATATTTTTCTTTTATTATTGTGAACGTGAGGACTATGTTGATTGTTTTTTTTTTTTTTCCTTTTCAGTAATTTTAATGTATGTCTGGCAATTTGAGTATTTTCTGCGGCCTACCCAAATGTCCTTTCCTTGGTATTGTTCGTCAAGTCGTTGAGCTCCTTAGTAGTCCTGAGTTGAGCTTTACGAATACTGACAAATGCTTGCACTGACTGGACAGGTCCACTCAAATCTGTATGGTTCTTTCTTCAAAAGACCATTTCAGACAAATCTGCATGGTTCTCATGTGATTTGACCATTACAAATTTACTGTATGGACTTTAAAAGAGACTTTGACCCCTGAGTTTGTTTCGGTGTTTCTTCTCAGGGTAGTCAGCTAGGAAACACCGGCCTCATCTAGTTTAAAAATGACGAAAAAAAAATTGACGTGTAAAAGTGTTTTTTAAACCTATTTACAAAATAAATATCATTTATCATTTATCATTTATTATGTGGGGTACATGCCTGAGGTAAGCGGTTTTGTAAGCGGAAGGCTATACGACAATGCTCTTTGACCTTGAAAAAGATAGACGAAATTTTCTCTCAAGAAGGAAACTCATATCCGAGCCTTTGGAGTAATGTATAGCTACATACATACATAAGTACGCCTTTTACTTGACCGTAGCGGTTGGTCGATATATAACCATCAATTTCTCGATCGGCAGTAAAGAGAATAAGCTCTTTCTCCTCAATATGAATTTATTTTCATGAAGTTGAGAATTTGATAGTGCCTTGAAGCGAAAAAACTATTTCTATATAATAATATAGTCTTAGACTTCATGCAAAGGTGATTACAGAAAATATTACGGACCATGTTCGGTGCTTAAAAAAACTGGTCAAGTGCGAGTCGAACTCACGCACCAAGGGTTCTGTAGGTAAACTTACCTATGTCAATACATAGTTCGATTCCCGAATCTCGAAGATTTTTCCGAATGTTAATTAACGGCTTTATTTTTAGATTGCGTTGACTTAGAAAATTTATTTATTCATGGTTTTTAAGAGGTCTTGAAGACCAATACTGATAATAATTTCAGCTTAATACAGCGATCTTGAAAAAAAGGGTCTTGACAGTCAGACAACAAAGTAATCTTATAAGAGTCCCGTACGGAACCGTACAAAAATCAAACGGTATTACAACGCAGTCTTGAGACGAAAGCGGGAAAAATACCAGGAAGGAAAATAAAACAAAAACTTCCGAACGCAATTCAAAACAAGTGTCTTACTATGTCCATGTACTATGTCCACACATCAATGTCTTTATTACGTTCTAGATAGTGGACATTGGATGTCGAGGAAGCAGGTCAATGTACTCGATGGCAGACATCCACCCATTTATTATACTTGGTCGCCGCTAAGCGACTAAGTGATGAAGATCCAGAATAGAATATTAGTGACAAGGAGCTTGCTAGTAGTCTGAAAGTGCTTCAAATAGTTGGAAATTCGGTATGCAATGTCAAGTGTTTTTTTAAATAGAAGCACCTACATTTTTTAAGCTTTGATATCATAAGAGTAGTCTAAAGATGTTTTGCTTTATCTGAAAAACTAATTAGTTTGTGTTAATAAGCAACTTTACATAAAATATTGAAGGTACTTTTTGTTCTGTATTATCTTAATAATAAGACCTAAATAATTTAGATTAGTTGTCAGGGCTTGCGGACTGCGAGCATTAGGTATAGCTCGTCGTCCAATAAGCACCAAGCTTGAGTCGATGGTGCAACTCTGATGCCTCAAAAGTTACCATGGCCCTGGGACACAAAGAGCAACTGAAGGAACACAGGTGGGTTTTAGTCAGTAAAAGTTTGACACTCTCTCTTGTTATCCAGAGTGGTAGGAGTCATTTGATGATTTCCTGTCAAAAAAACAGATTTCAG
Organism: Mythimna impura; assembly: GCA_905147345.3. Taxonomy (NCBI): domain Eukaryota; kingdom Metazoa; phylum Arthropoda; class Insecta; order Lepidoptera; family Noctuidae; genus Mythimna; species Mythimna impura. The sequence continues at coordinate 15,862,082 of LR990353.1, read as the reverse complement.
TACAAACTTACCTATGAAAACAGTTCGATTCCTGAATTGAGTTACGAAGATTTTTCCAAATTGTAAAAAAAGTTTGTGACGTAATTACAAATTTACAGTTTTCAGATTTATTTCTATATTTGTACTATAAGATCTTGGTTTATGCCAAATTTTGGGATTCTGGGTCAACGGGAAGTACCCTATGAATTTTGATTCCTTTGAGAGTATTGAAATGTACGTTTTTGGCGACATAAACGGCCGTATCTTTTTTTTTCTGTTAACTTAGAAGTTTGATTTTTTCACAGCTTTAAGGGACTGCAGATTTGAGTATACGGTTTTAATTTTAACTCGATTCCTCCACGCGTTGTTGAGATAAAGGGTTTTGACAGACAGACAGATAGACGGACGGACAACAAAGTGATCCTATAAGAGTTCCGTTTTTTCCTATTGAGGTACGGAACCCTAAAAAGGAAGTAAACACATTAAGGCTGACTCATACTTAAAAAAAAAAACAAATTTCCGTCGGAATGTCATCTCTTCGAAATTCAAAAAATTGTCGAAATGTAGAACTAGAAGTATTTTAGACAGATTGCAATGACACAAATATTGCATAATTGAGATTACAAATATTTTTTTTAAATACGATTTCTTTCCTCTTGTCCTGTAACCATCAGAAAGCTAAAAGCCCGTGTACTTAATGTGTAAAGACTTTTAATTCAACTTCACGCCGAGTAGCAAAATATAAAAAGAAAATGGTTAATGCGCGCCAATTGCGGCTGTCACCCCAACCGCAACACATCCAGCGTCTAGACTTTTAAGCACTTATAAGTCTTATTCATGTGCGTTTTCCGTGAAAGAAAAGTCTCCATATATTACCGCTAGGAAAAATACTGGGTATTTTATTAGTATTTAATTAGTTTTGCCCTTTATTTAACCATGGTTTTAGCGATGATAAGGTCGACAATGACGTTAATTTGCCCAGAAATAACCATTTCTCTGGTAGCTTGACCACTCTAGCAAAGTTTCAATTCATATTAAATTGAATTCCCAGCCCGAGTCTGTTCCCTGATAACTACAGCTGGTCTTTAAGTCATGGGTGTATAGGTTACTTCTAGGCAGGCGTGCTCCATTGTCGACCAAAATGCATTATCGCTTACCATCAAGTTAGATAGTAGTCAAGTGCGAGCTTATCAATAATCTATAATAAAAGGAGAAATTGACTGACCGATATATCAACGCACAGCTAAAATTACTGGGCCTAGCAGTGTGAAATTTTCCACAAGGTTTCTTTTTATGACGTAAGCGAGTACTAAGAGTTTTCTAAAATTCACCCCTTAAGGGAAGGGAAACGGGGTCCAAAGTCTGTACAGAGAAATCTACTTTCGCACGGGCGAAGCCGCTGGCAGAAGCTAGTAATAAAAAACGCAAATATAAAAAACAAGCAACAAATATGTACATGGTAGGTACCTCTTATTACTGGAATAATTTTTTAGGGTTCGGTACCTAAAAAGGAAAAAACGGAACCCTTATAGGATCACTTTGTTGTCTGTCTGTCAGTGTCATGACCCTTTATATCGAGAACGCGTGGAGGTATCGCGGTTGAAATTAAAAGCCATATACTCAAGTCTATGGTCCCTTGAAGCTCTGAAAAAATCAAACTTCTGAGTAAAAAAAAAAAGGGAGAATTGAACTGTTTTCATAGGTAAGTTTGTACGGAATCCTCAGTGTGCGAATCCGATTCGTACTTGCCTGGTTTTTGTTGTATCTCAATATAGTATAAAACAAAGTCACTTTCCGTGTCTATCTGTATATCTGCTAACTCTATTTAAACCATGCAACGGATTTTAATGCGGTTTTCGTTAATAGAAAGAGCAATACATAAGAAAGTTTAGTATGTCATAATTTGCACTCGTCCGAAGCCGAGCGTCATTGGTTTTTTTTTTTTGAGGTGGGAACTCGTCAAATATCTCTTTCCCCTCTGGATGTCTTCACCCAGACGGGGAATGTCAGATTATTACTGATTAAAACCCACTAAGGCCGCACCAACTTTTTCAAATAACCCCGTTGACACGCAGTTGCATCTAAACTCTTCATAATTCAGCTCTAATTCTATCATCATCAAGAATTGAATTATGGGCAAACCAAACTGATTTCCGTGTTAGATAGCAAGATACATCGATCTCAAAGTCAGTTACTAGGTCAATACAGCGACAGTAACAGCTACCAAACAAACATTCAGATCAGATTTCAGTAATGTCACCAACGGAATTCAACGGGCCAATTTAGGCATTGACGGAATTTACTGGCTATTGCAAGCGATTGTGTGGGTGGGAGTAGTGCTGTTACATCAACTAAATATTTGGATGTGATAGAAATAGGTTAAGTACGGGATTTTTTTAAAGTTACCGCGCGCCCTGGAACGCAAAGGGCAAATGAAGGAACACGGGTGTGTTTCGTGCGATAAAGGTCTGATACTCGCTTTCGGAACACCCAGAGAAAAAAAGTTATTCCCAAATTTCTCAGTCCTAAAAAAGAGTTTGTTTTTGAATTATAAGTTATGTTTTTTTTAATTATTAATAACATATTAAAAATTATTAATTATCTAATGCATTTTAAATAATTCAACTAATTTACCAATTTTTAAATTATTTAAATTTATCATTAGTCATCATTAGTTAAAATTTGAAATTGGCATTGGGTGTATTTTATCTGAATAAAAATGAATATTATTTATTGACAGGCTCGTAGTAATCTGTTGACCGCTTTCTCTCCTGATAATAAACGATGATGTGGTCGATGATGGAACACGCTTGCTTAGAAGTAACTCATTTGTAGTTATCAGGAAACACAGACTCCGGTAAGGAATTCCTCTGTTTAGTTATACGCATGTTAGTATTCCCAACCCTACCAGTACTACCAACCCGCACTGGGCCCGCGTGGTTGATTACGGCCCATTCCCTCTTCTAGAAGGAGGCCTGAGTCCCAGTAGTGGGAATAATTTAAAGGCTGATTATGCTATGCTTATTATGCTAGTATTCCCAAATCGTTGCATGCGTGTGGGTAGTACCTACTCTACTATATAAAGTCTCGATTTTTTCAGAAGCATCCAGACTCCAGAGGTAGGAAGTTCCACTTTTTAGCTGTATGTGTGTCTATATTCTCAAATTGTTTTATGCGTGTCAGTGGAACCTACTCTACTATATAAAGTCAGAAGCATCTAGAAACTGCCAATATCCGGGAATGCTGCAACAAAACCTAAAGATTCTTGCCCCGTCATGATTAGACAAGTTCTAACGTTGACATCGATTCGAAAAAGCGTTGAAGACCCTTCTAACCTGGATATCTATTGTTTACAACGACCTGAAGGCAGGAAACTTAAATGGATCGACAACTCAGCAGACTGTCACATGTCTGGCGAAGATTGACCAAAGTAGTTGGCCCAAATAATGTAATAAGGAGGTCAGAAACTTTTCGTTAATACGTGGGTAAATTCTTGATTACTAACGACGCGACAACACATCTTTGATCTTTTGTTGGGCCATCAACGACAAGATGGATGTATTTCATATCATCCTCATAAAATAAATAATGTAGAGGTATTAATCAGCGAAATTGTTTGAAAGAGTTACTGCTTCCCTGCAGCGCAAAGGGCAAGTGATAGTACACACGTGGGTTTTAGTTAAAAAAACGCCAGAAAATGATATATTATGAAATGATCATCATTCATCATAATTTCAGTCAAAAGGCATCCTGTTGGACATGGGCCTCCCAAAAACGTCGCCCTTTTACATCCATCGGGTTCCCCCGCCGCTCGCTAGGTCCACCTTGTTCGGGAGGCCTTCCGACTCTGCATCTTCCAGTACGCGGTCGTCACTCCAGAACCTTTCGGCCTTGTCGACCATTGGTCTGCGCGCAATGTGCCCTATTCACTGCTACTTAAATTTGGCGTTTCTTCGATATATGTCGGTTATCTTGGTTCTCCGTAAAATGGGTATTGGTAGTAGAGTCAGATCCCAATATAGTTGGGCAAAAATTAGGCAGACTAATGAAAATTATTTCTACAAATCTAACATTTTACAGATTATCTACAACTTTATTAGTATACAACAAAGTCGCTTTCCGCGTCTGTCTGTTTGTCCGCTAACTCCTGAGCCATGTAACAAATTTTGATACGATTTCCACTAATAAAAAGAACAAAAAGCATGGAAGTTTTTGAATTATTTACACCCGTACAAAACCGGTGTCATACCGGGTCACTAGTCTATAATAAAACATTATGTAAATAAAACGGCACATCGAGAAATATGGAGTCGATTTTACTTATAATGAAAGCGCTGAACATACTTGTAAATCGTTTCATGGAAACCATTTGCTCAATAGTGCAGCAATAGCTCGTACTGTAATACCTGGAAACTATACATGGCCAGTGTCGGAAATACTCGTATAAGTGAATACACATTATGAACATAATCTCCCTTGTTTTAATCAATCGATCTACGTATTGTAGAATCTGTTTGTAAGCGAATCATATTTTTATTTAAATTGACTTTTGTCATATATGAGTCTATAAGTGTCTTTGCGTGATTGAATCAGGAACGAAGGTAGCTGCAGGAGAACCCAAGAATTATCAAAAGTCAAGTCAAAAGTCAAAGTCAAAGTCAAAAGTTTTTATTTCACATAGGCCTACATGGGCACTTATAAAACGTTAGAAGCTAGTGCACGGTTCCAAATTGGTCGTTTCCTACGGGGAAGAACCGAAAAGAAACTCCATGGTTACTCTTTTAAAAAAGTGGTTGTTTACAATATTTTCATATTACAGTATTAATAGACATTACAGAGTAAGAACAAAACAAAACTTAAGTGGTCATGGGCAGGGTATATTGCTTGCTGATCAAATAGGGTCGAAAACTCCACATGGTGTCAATAATGCGTGTGAGTGTGTGTATGTATGTTGGTTACTCCTTCTCACTCTAGGATGAAACTAGGTACCAGTGCAACTCATATTCCAGAATAACATGTAGTAATTTAAATGGGGAAGTAATGTAAGTTTTGCGTGGATGAAGTCACTGTCAGAAGCTACTGGGTCCAAGGTTCTGCTTCTGAAAGGAAGACTCGGTCCTGGTATGAAAGGCAATTAAGGAACAGGAGAGGGTTTTTAGTTAGTAAAAGTCTGACACACCCTCTCGCTCCACCCAAGAGCGGGGGATGTCATTGGATGATTTTCCCAACAAAAAAAATTAAATTTAGGTCAAATATAGTGATCTCTTGTGAATTTTCTACTCTTCTTATAGAAGACAATCAAAATACGTCCCTAAGCCGAAAACCTACGCCTTTTCAGTATTTTTCGTGTTTTATTAAAGTCACATCATTATAAATATGGAAAAGGGGACATTGATCATAAGTTCTTACCGCCTACGTTCGATCCTGGATTCCCTTGACTTAGGAACTTCTACGAACTATTTTCGTGGGTGTGGCTTAATATGATAAATAATTGTATTTTCATTCTGCGTATTTGGCAAAAAATGTTAAAGAAGTTACTTCAATAGAGATTAGAAAAAAAAGACCGACTTTAACTTACCGGCTATTTTTTTTACCGTTATTAGTTTATAAAAATAGTAAGCTAGTTCTTTTTTGTTAAATTTTGGCGAAATGCGTTGTTCAAACCGGTACTACAAGTTTACCTAGTTTCAAAATCCAGCGTTAAATTAATAAAAGGGTTGAATTTATCAGTGTCCCACGTTGCTCTTGTATCCATTTTTCAATATATTGTTTTAAAAAATATATTTTACTATAATTTATAACGAGTGTTACAAAATAAAAACTAATATAATAAATAAAAATTGGTACACGTAACCTAATCTTATAATGCACACTCAATTATAGGCAACCACAGCTTATGCATAACCGAGTGTACATGGCTCTAAATAATTATGTAAAAACAAAATAAAAGTAATCGGCATGCGATATATAGAAAAAAAATAAACAATAGTAAAACTTAAATAATAATAAATGTAATGTCAAAATTAAAATACACGCATGTCAAACAAATTATAATAAAATTGGAATACAAATTACGAATTAAATAAAAATAAAATGTTCAGATTTGAATTACATTAAAGACATTCGATGATATAAAACAAGAAAATACTATAAGTAATATTACAATATTTTTCAATTCAATACTTAATTAATTTTATTATGGTAGTGATAAATCAAAGGTATTCTGCCTGAAAGTATTTATATGCACAATTTTCTTTTAAACGAGTTCAATAAGACAGTTTACGGCTACTTATGAAATAAATAAATAAAATTATTAGTTTTTCAACACACTTGCTCAGAAAGTGACTCTTATTGCACTGCACTTAGGTATGTAATTGCACTCATTACCAAACTGTGACATTTTGATTACCATAACGCACTAGTGCTATAATGTAGTTAAAACCTTTTTGTTCAACCTCTTTGTACTCAAAACCAAATTTTGAGTTCGAATAAAATTCCCGTTCAATAGTATATAAATTAGTGTCTTACTCATTTCATCCAATTTACAAGTTAAAATGGACAAATTGAACTTGTACAAACGATTTATTTAATAAAAAACATTTAGTAAATAAATCGTACATTCAAATAAAATTTGTTTTTTTTTTGTGGTCTATGGCCACCATTTTCAGATGCGTGCGGTTTTTTTTATTCCAGTGAAGTTCAATGGCTGTATTACCTAATTAAATAAAATTAAATACTACAAAACCATTAGAAAATGTTACATACGTATTCTATTGTCACTACGAAAGACATTATCGTAAAAACTTTTCTCGCAAGAAAACATAAACGGTGCATAAACGTAAGACTAGGCAGTATGATCAAAATACCTTAGCCTTCCTCTAGGGGTAAATAAAAAAAATTATGCGCGCGTTATGAAAACAAATTTTTACCGCCATGTCACAGAATTTTACTAGTTTTACTGTTGTTTTCTTCACAAGTGTATTGAAAAACTTCGTATGACACACGTGAGTAATTAATGATTACCGTTCTTGGCTCTCTTAAGACCCTCGCCATGGCTCGGGTCTAAATACCGCCTCGACGGTAATCACTAACATTACACACTTATATCATAATGTACTATTATTTATTATTCAATAAATAATTTTTGCAGTGATTTTATTATATATTATTTAGACATTAATTGTTATTTTAATTAAATTTATTCTGAACTGACTGTCATGGATGCCCTTTGTATGTTTGTTTCAATTGATTTCAATCAATAGTTTAGGAATGTGATTATTGCGTGTTAAACTGAAAGTTTAATATTAGTATTATACTAATTGCTAAGTGTGGTGCATGTAAAATGGCAATAAGGCTACTTAACGCTTCGAATGATATCTTTTAACACCCAATTGCTCACTAAAATCCCACGTAATGTCCACAGTTAGTCCAAATCTAGTTTTGTACGAGCTTTTAAAACAGCAGTGTCCTTTTGGAACACCGTTGTACACAGGGTGGCCATTTAAAAAAAATAAAAGTAACCCACGCTATTTACTGAGTAATTAAAGCACTGGCTGGTCTTTACGACCAGCGCCTGAATGTTCTATTACATTCAGAAACGACATTTAAAAAAAAGTACAAAAACATTTTTTTTAACTCTCTCATTATTATTTACGTAAATGTTGCTCGTTATGAATAATGCAAGACTTTTTTTTAAAAGATAATGACTTTGCCAGCATTGAAATATTGAATTACCTTTTATGGTGTTCCTGGGCTTTTCGTGTCATGCCTTTATGCAGTTTTCCATTTACTTTTTCAAATAGGAAAGTAATTTTGGAGTTTTTCAAAATTAGTAAGTGCAATGTTTCAAATTAGTTTGAGCCGTCCTAAGTATTATAATTGTCCCCAATATTTGAAACCCCTAAATAAACGAAAATATGGCCTCCTCTTTTTGAATTCAATTAAAAATGTGTATTTTTTGTATATATTCATGTACAATATTTTATAATAAACTACAAATAACACTAACAGATATATTTTCCAGAAAACAGCATTTTAATTGGATATAACATTTCAAATATTGGTATGAAAAATGATCGAAATGTGGTCGGAACATCATTCTATCTCTTTTCTACGTGTGTAACCTATGACGTCACATTTTAGTTTGTGCATTCTGTATACTCGTATGATACATGACAGCTTCCCCTTCCACTAGATATTTATATATGTCGTGGCCAGATCATAGAAATTGATCACTTCATGATATGGCCAAGTAAAACTGGCCAGATCGTAAACGTTAACATTTGATGATATGTCAATCCTCGTTGATGTAGGATTTTGATGATAATAAAAGGTTTAAAGAAAATATTCCAAATGAAAATTGAAATATCATCAAACTTTAGCGTTTAAAACGATCTGGCCAGTTTTACTTGGCCATTTCATGAAGTGATCAATTTCTATGATCTGGCCACGACACATACTCGTATATTTATATTTATTTGAAATTTAGGGTAAAGTTACTTTTTGATAGAAATAATACCCATTAAAAAATTAGTCAAGTACCGAAATATAAAACTGTCCTTGCCATAATGAAATGAAAAACCAAAATATTTTTCAATGAATATTATCCTCACAAAAGTCCCTTAGTAAACGAAATTTTGAAGTAGAATGTCAAACGGTCAAGCACCCAAACTCCCCTAACCATTACCATGTCATCTTGCCTGAAACCCTCATCATTACATAAATACTTAGAAGTACCTACATAGATAAAAACACATAAATAAAGTGGACCCAAACGAGACCGGAATATCTTCAAGCAAAGATGCGAGTAAGCATGAACACAATAAATTTTCATACCACTTAAATCAGCTTTGAACATAAATACACAAAAAAACCGTGGAAAGGAACCCCAGGGCGATGGTTATCGATCAACTGACCGTACACGGAACCCTCGGGGATCGAATGGACACCCTTGGTAATCAAAACAGTAATCAAACGGTATGAATTAGGAGGAGGGAGTGAAAACTTAATTCAAATTTTAAACTCGTATGTATAGTCTTGCCCTAAATATTTCGTATTGATTTTTTTATTCAACAAGGGATTAATTGAAAAGATTACTTTGGAACTGTTTTGCATGACTATGAATAGAAGTTACCCTCTTTTTAAATTTAAATTGAGATAGAGTTTTATTACGACAACGGTTGCGAGCGGTTAGAAAGATGATTTAGATGGGATTGTGATGAGCTATTGTTTGCTTAAATAGTTGTTTGTTCAAAGCAAATTTTGTAATTACTTTTTCAAGTAATAAAAGCTTTTTGTGTGAGCTACTTTCTCAGTCACAACACATTATATTTTGAATACATTTTCATTTTCCATTAAATGAAAACAGTTTATGAACTTTAATATTTGCTTTAATACTCGGTTTAAGTAAGTCATTACACGTATATCCTAACGATGATAGCGTTCATAACTAGAGCTTCGCAGTGGCGGAACCAAAATCCTTTTAGTCGTTCCAGTTTTACTAAAACCAACATATTCAGTTCATCCTACATTATTATTAAAAAACGCTGAACAAATAACATTATGAAAGTAAATCCTTGTATTAAAAGGAGTGTTCGCGCAGTGTTGTCGCACTCGGCCTTAATCTGGCGACCCGCTTCGTTCGCCAAGCAATTATCTACGTGAAATAGTGTCCGTATTAGGAGCACTTACTTTGTACAGGATTAAACCGGATTACGCTTACTGTAAGTAGCCGTCTGTGCTGGTATTCAGCCGGAAATAACAGTATTAGACGTAACAATCATTTGCCTGTACCCAATGACGACTCCGACTAAATTGTTTGCACTAATTTTATTTGAATTGCAGAGCAGTGAAATGTACTTGAATTAAGTCTTCGTATACATAAGCTTGATGGGAATTAAATGGTCTGTTATTGCTACAACACATTGCGAGAACAAACAGAAATACACAGACAAAACGACTTCAAGGAACAGCGAACGCGCGTTATCCCAGCCATTTATATTTATTATAGCAAAACATAGTGTTAACTTGAAACACCAATAATAATCCGAACGATTTCAGACTCTATTGATAATACTAACCGCTTAACAAATCGACTATATTTGTGTCACACAAAAAAAGGTATTTCGTTCTGACCTTTTAATACAGACCCAAAACTAATGTGTCACAATAGATAATCCCATCCAACATGGATGACACCTTTGTTCTGTTGAAAAATAAGCCTTAGTGCTATATCCGATAAATCGTGTTTCCGAAAAAATACATTGTGAGTGGGTTACGTAACGATACCCATATTATGGGCTGTTTGTGGGACAGAAATCTCTACGTAATGGTTCCCACACGGCTCCTTATTTTAAGGATACACGCGATATAGCAAAATGTTTTCGTAAAATGGCTCGCCCATTTTACTGTATTGACATAGATAATGTACTCTGAAGCCAGTGAGACGGTAGAGGGAGCGACGCGGTACCCCAGGGAGGTTTTTCTAAAACAAAGCCGTGAAAGCAAGGGAAGATTAGAAACGATATTTTTACCAAAAGCGTGGGTGGTGTTTTGTTGAGAAATATCTTAAAGAACGCCGCGAGAACTTAGATAACCGTCTGGGTCAGATACGAAGGACGAAAAAAAATATATTGCCCGTTTTTTTTAGGGTCCCCTTCTCAAAGGGTAAAAACGGGCTGTCCGTCTGTTTGTCACCAGAAATTTTCACAGATGATACTCAATACTTTATTACATTCCATAATATGTACATAGATGGTATAAAATATTGTCAAGATCAATATGTACCCAGCAAAATTAGAAGAGAGAATTAAAGCTAAGTAACAATTCATGGAATTAATTATTATAGATAGAGGTAATAGATGTATATTATTATGTCTGTGTATAAGTCTTGGTAAGTTATGTCAGATATTTTAATTGATTTTTGGTCATCTATTCAATTATGTACCTGTATACTTTAATTAAATTGTGTATGCATGCAATTATATTATTATGTCTATGTATGAGTATTGGTATATTGATGGGATTGATTGGTTATATTCCTGTTGCCACAAAAATAAAAAAATACTAAAAACAGAATAAAATAAATAATTAAGTGGGGCTCCCATACATCAAACGTATTTTTTTTTTGCCATTTTTTGTTACGGATGGTACGGAACCCTTCCTACGCGAGTCCGATTCACACTTGCCGGTTTTTTGTAAAAGTTTGGTTCCTACTTAAAACCAAAACGGATCTGCCTTTGTGTTATCTAGGAAAAATCTTGGAGATTAATTTTGTATTAGGCTACGTTTTCAAAATAAAACCCTTAGCTGTTGATCCCCGCATTAACGCCGGCATTCACGCGCCATTGTCTTTCTATTGTGTCTCTAATTACGCTACTCAAAAGGTTAAACATAAAAATAGGCCAAGTGCGAGTCGGACTCACGCACGAAGGGTTCCGTACGTATTTATTCTGTTTTTAGTATTTTTTGTTTTTATTTTAGTACTTCCTGGTGACAGAAAGATGGACAGTGGAGTCTTAGTAAGGGTCCCATGTTTACCTTATGAGTACGGAACCCAAAAAAGATTTGCTTGTACAGTAAATACCAAGACGTGTATTTAATGTTCATAAATGATTTATAACATCCCCGTCAAAACATTGAATAATTTATCAAACCCACTTTAATATTGACGACCGCATAATCGCACCTGGATTCGGCTCATCAATAAGCTTTCTGGTTAATCCCTTGGAGCAAGTTCTGGGACCGCAGCCGAAGTACATAGAGAACATAGACCGAAAAATGTAGATGTGGCCGTTTAGCTACTTATCTCCGCCCCCTCGGTTGCTTGTTTTGTTTAAAAGCCCTCGACGCCATGTGGCACTGTAAAAACAGCCCGGCTCGAACCGTCCCCTATAATCCAGGACACACAGCCGTTTGTACACCCTTCACTCATTTGCATAAGTCCTGTCCGTCATAAGACGGGTTGTAAAACTCGAACAAGACTTTTTGATGGTCGCGCTCACCGATTTAATTAGATTAAACTGGATTAAAATGATTGGCGATGCGTTTAATTGTTTTGATAAAAATATTTTCTATGCGATTTTCTCAAAGTTGGGGGCGATTACGTTTACCTAGAACAGACAATCCAGTTGGGTAAGTTTAACTTTGAGAAAGAGGTCAATAGTCGAATCCGACTCGGCTGGACATTCGGGAAGCTGCGCGGTATCTAGTCTCGTCCAACATACCACAGTGTCTCAAGACGAATGTCTACTAGTGCGTGTTGCCAGCGATGACATATGGCACTGAAACGTGGTCGCTTACAACAGGCCTCATCAGAAAGCTTAAAGTCACCCAAAGGGCAATAGAAGGGGCTATGCTCTTAGTTTCCTTACGTGATCGCATCAGGAATGAAGATATCCGCAGAAGAACAAAGGTCACTGACATAGCCCGAAGAATCGCCAAACTTAAGTGATACTTAGAGGGCAGCCGAAAGGTTCTAGAGTGGCGACCGCACACCGGTAGACGTAGCGATGGAAGGTCTCTCACAAGGTGGACCGATGACCCAGTGAGAGTCACGGGAATAGATGCGAGACGCACAGGACCATTCGTTGTGGTGACACTTGATGGAGGCCTATGTCCAACAGTGGACGTCTTTCGGCCGAAATGATGATGTGATGATGATGATGCAATTTTCTGCGTGAATTTCTTTAGCACCAATATTTTAATATTCAGCAACTTGTATGTTTTTTAACTCACTTTCACCTGATACACAATTTACTCCTTTAACTCTATTCTCATCCATCTGTTTTAATAAGTAATGAACGTAAACTTAGAAATAATGGCCTCTTCAAAAGTCGTATAAATGCACACACGTTCTCGTCGAATTTAAATATGTTAATCCATTACGGTTTAGCATTTCAGATGGAGAAACTATAGCCCGTAATGCCATCCCCAAGTAAGTTCCAATAAAATACGTGAGTGATAAACCACGTTTTCCTACATAAATTTTTGAACAGTCGTTTCAAGTGGTAACAAGATATAAAAATAGCGAAGTGATTGTACAACTGAATCGGAATTGCCATCGAAACTTTTATTACCTTCTATATAATCTAACCCCATTGAGTAGAGATACAAAAATGGCTACAATTGGCTAAAAAGCGACATCACGCCACAAGTTCATCCAATAAATATTCCTAACTGCCGTTTCGTAAGGAAACAAATGCTCGAAAACACAATGATGGCCGACGAAATACAATACGGCTGAGAACAAGTGAAGCGTGGCCGACATATTCTGTTTGTTGTGAAAATTGTGGGCTTCATGTTTTTCTCATGTTGCGCATATTTTTCCTAAGTTGTTTGTTTGGTAATCGCCGTAATCGTTCTTAGAGGGCTATTTGTTTCAAATATTTTAACTGACCGGAAACTGAACACACGGGGAAGGTTATTTGTTTATCGTGGTTCCGACCACGTCAGGAGTGTTTTGAAGGCACGAATAGCAGGATAATAACCATTAAGCTCATGATATGTGGTCGTGTTTTTATGTAAAGTCTCTGCAACAAATAGAGCTCTCGAACTGCTTCATATTTGCTTACGTGTGATTAAATGAATAGTTGTTATGGAATATTAATTGTTTGTCCTCCTTAGAATTTATTACACGTTTCGTATACGTTGTTATTACTAAAAGTCAACCCAACGAGAAAAACGTGTAACCCAAAATTCATGACGAAGTTGTTTTCCTTTTAGAAAATATAAGACGAGAAGCGATATATTACTCAGGCATTGATAAAGCGCCCTTCGGCAATCCATAATTTCTGAGAAAATTATTCTCATGTAACTTATTCCCACAACATTAATTCGTATAAGTTTCAGGGAGGGTTCTTTTCTCAACATTTTTGCATGCTGTCAAATTGGGTTGACGTAAATTATATTCGAAATAAGGAAAATGTACTGCCCTGTGGGATTACTGACGGAATATTTTCTTCGTTTTATCTTTCTTTTCGAAGTAGAGAATAATGTCAACGCTGCGTCGGTCAGCGCAGTAACTGAAACGGGACGACATTATCTTTATAGGCATAGGTACCACCCATTATTCTGTTATCACACTTTCTTAGGGTTTCGTAGGTGGTACGTATATATCAGAACCCGTAGGTATTACATATGTAATATATCTTCTATCTGGCTTAATAAAGAAGACATGGCTGGCTCGGGAAGTTGCTAACCAAAGTTTTCTGATGAAAAATGTCGATCTATTTTTCTCCGTCGCTAGCGTAATTTGGATCATGTGGTTGGTTGCGCGATTGCGCACCGAAGAGATTATAATAAAGTTAGGACAGTCTGAAGGGTCATTAATTTTATACAATATTATAGGGATATTGATGAAAATGCCTGGGATGTTTTGTATGTGGGATGTTTTTCGGATCTAATCGAATTTTCGTTAAATTGTTTAATACTTGCTGCAGCTAAAATATTTGGGCAATATGGCTCCTTAAAATAGTGTGTAAAGTCAAAAGTTTCAACTTTATCATGACCCAATTTAATAGCTTTCATAATGTTTACCCGAACTATTCAAAAAAATATTTTACGATAAAATTACTAACGGAAACAAAAAGGTCTCAAGAGAGTATCTCAACACGGGTCACTTAAAGACAATGAATTTAAATACACAGCGGACTAAATTCGGAGCAGAAAAATGATTTGGAAAGGTACCGTCCTTCTTTGCCTAAGATACCGTAGAGAATTAGGAGTAACAACTTAAAGGAACACTTCGTTAGGATGAAAACGGGAGGGCAAACGGCCTCAGTGACAGGATCCCTAAATGAAATTTGTAAAGGAATATCTGCATTCATTTAAATTTTTACTGCTTAAGAAGATTTCGTTGATTAATGTTGATTATTGTAGATATCTATGTTCGTTCTGTATTTGTTACGTCACAAAATATTGTCATTGGAGCGTTCGTAAATGGAATTGCCGTGTTTCGACGCGAGCGTCTTGTAAACACATCTGTGTAGTTACAGTCGGTATACTATGTGAGTTGCAAATTAAACGCTATTTGGATAATTGCTAGCGCTGTTAATTAAAACGTACATCTTGTTAATTTTTGTATACTTGTACATATATCTCTTCTTAGTCAGTTCACTCTTGCCAGAGTGGTCGTGGTCACTGGTCATTATTGTGAATCACTATGAGCGATGATCTTATGTAATATAGCCATTCGTCGCGGACAGATGACATATGGCTCCGAAATGTGGTCGCTCACAATGGTTTTCATCAGAAGGCTTAAAGTCACCCAAATTGCACTAGAGAAAGCTATGCTCGGAGTTTCTTTACGTGATCGCAGATCGAGACGCACAAGACCGGTCCTTGTAACCCTTGGAGGAGACCTTTGTCCAGCAGTGGACGACTTTTGACTGAAATTATGAAATACTATCCTCACTTACGCAACTATCCCTTTAATGTTTTATGAGAATATTGCTAATTATAAGGACCTAAGTAAGTAGATAAAGAATTTGAAAATCATCTAATATAGTGAATCATTCACATTTTAACTCAAGAGAAGGTTTATAGTTAATCTTGCAACTATATATATACTATAACTCGTAAATCATAGGATATTAATGTAATGCTTGCTCGATATAATGTAATGGCATTACGATGTTATCAGCTTACGGGTCAATATCCTGCCAATGCCCGCTATTGAGCATGGCTTTTCCCAATTAACGGTTACGCTGCAATAATGAGAGTGTAATTATTGGAGTATATAATGTTATAATATACATGGACTAAGCGTTTCGCCTCGTCGTTTATACCGCGTACATCGAAGGACTGGAACAATTGGCCTGCAGCGGTCTTCCAGTCCGATTATAATGTAGGTGTCTTCAAGGCTAGAGCGAATAGGGTCATAATAAACTAGTGCGCTTCACCATCAACGATTGCATCACTGCTTATACCATCAAGTGAGATCGCAGTCAAGCACAGTTTGGACTCGAAAAAAAAATTATATCTATACTAATATTATAAAGAGGAAAGATGTAAAATGGGGCTAATTAAAACACTTTTTTCGTAAAACAGGTGTTTATACAAATTTTAATAACTCAAGTGATATGGAATATTATTTTTTTAGTAGATTACACAATAAACTATAAATAGTAACGATCGTAGCATAACTTCTGTAAGTATATTTTAAGATATATTACTTTACCGTTGCTATTCCAAATATTGCATCAATGGGGTTATTTGTAATCTCACTTTTTTGCCTTGGTTTTTCTTATTTTTTTTAGCTGTGTCAAATAAAAGTCAGTAAGCTATATTTGGAAAAGTTATAGGGTTAAAAGTGGCCTTCATTTCACCTTAATTTCACTCTCTATATGCCACAGACAAGCCAAAAATTACAACTGAATATTTATTCACTAAGAGATCTATTGCTTCTTTGGGGTTATTTGGAATGTAATATTAATATATCAAAGGTATTCTAAATGAAAGTGAAGCTATATTTGGAATATTTAAGGGCAAGCATGATCTATCTACGTAATTAAAAATTAATCGCTAAATGTGTTGCTAAGAGCAAAACTCGAGAAAGGCTGAACCGATTTCGCATTTTTTTTTGCGTTTGTTCTTGTCAGGAAAAGGGTTTTATAAAAGAAAAATATAAGAAAGTTGCAAGCAAAATTACGTGGGTGAAGCCGCGCAGGACGGCTAGTTTCAAATAAAAATGTATTGCGCAAAATGAGTTAGCTGTGCACATACAGTAACTTGATTATTTTATCAAATGTTTAAATTATTTATTTAAATAAAACAACTTTAGTCAATCACAATATTTATTCTTCTTCTACAAATTAAGGTATGTAGGTACTATTTAGTCACACTGGTTTCGCAATGTTAAATACATACCTATTTATGTACTGACGCCAGCACGTCAACCTACCCCAATCTGTCAAATTTTACCAATCGAACATTAACCTTCCACTATTGTGATACGGTTAAAAATTTATTAAAGAAATTTGGCAGATTGAGGTAGGTTGATGTGCTGGCATTTGTACCAACTTTTAAATGGGTAAGTACCTCATAATTTTATTATAAAACAATGGTTTACTACACAAGTAGGTATGCCGAGAAATATCTTGCCCTTAACATGCTCAAAATGCGCAATTGGGACTATTTGGAACTATGATTAAATTCCTTGGCAATGTATAACACGCTTTAAAGGGGCTATTTGAAACTTCGTTCCAATTAACCCCAAAACAGAAACCAAATAGCCCCATTTAGAAAAATCGAAATATCTGCCAGCTCGAAAAAGGTAGAAACGTGCAAATAGAAACACTGAAAAGCGCATAAAACACACTATTACTTAGTTTATTCAATTTCTTACATACCTGTTTAGATTTTGTGTATCAGACGAAAGTTATCCAGGCTCGAAATACACCAATAACACAACACTTTTTAAAATTACGAGCTGAACTACGTAGAAAGCCGTTATCTGTCAAAATTCCTTTGAGACATTGACATTAGTTGCCACTGTATTGCCAGATGGTAAAATATAATTCCTACTCTTCTCAGATATAAATATCCACACGATCAAAACTTTTTTTTCGTAAATTTCAAATAGCCTCGTGAGTTCTAAATAACCCCATCTTACGGTAGTATTTTTGTTTGTAATGAATAAACTTAAAAAATACTGAACCGATTTTGAAAATTTTTCCACCAGTGGAAAGTTACTTTATCACGAAGTGACATAAGCTATATTTTATTAAAAACGATAGGGTTTCCTACTAAAACTACAATAAGATAAACCAGTGTAAATAAATGACCTATAAATTTCCTTCCGCCGTGCGCTGTGATAGAACAAAACAATGTTCTACGATTTTGCAGAACATATCATTATCTACAAAAAATGTCACAACACCATATGTCTAACTGTTATAGTTATGTCACAATTACTGTTTTTTTTTTTTAATTTTGAAACTGAATTAAGCACCGCCTCTAGAAAAGGCTGTTTTTTGTACCTTTGTATTAAATCTTTATCAAAATAAATTATTTCAAATTTAAGTCTGGTTCAGTGCCTGTACAATACTTTTTTAATAATTCAATTTGGACATTTCATTCGAGAGATATCATGATTTTAAAAATGTAATAGAAATAAATAAAATCGTAGAATGATGTTTAACCGGTCATATTATCAACAATTTTTTAATCCTTATAAAATAAGCAGGTTTGTTTGCAATATTACTAAATTAAATATGTGTTTTTGCTTTTTACTGCATATCAATTGGACGAATGGTTAAAGAGATTACGAAAATCACAAGCGCACGCACGGAGATTTAGCGCCGAGCACTTCGTCTAGCACTCTAGCCGATGCACGATTATTGCAGTTGTAAGAACAGCAGTCGAGCAAATTCATTAAAAAAAATGTCATCTATCTGAACTAATTTTACTAAAGAACTGATCCATTAAATAGATAAGGTGTAAACTTTAATACTCCATGAATTTCGTGTTTTCCATTTAGGTATGTCATGGTTCCAAAATCTGTCCTTTACTGGGTTGAGTCTCAAGTTCGGTTACTAAAACTAAAGCTTCATTCATCACTAAAATAAAATACTTTTCACAGGTTATGACCGGTTACAATGACCGAGACGTGGGTGTTCACTTAAGTTTAGTACTTATAATAATATATAGCTCAAGAGTTTGTTTATTTGAACACGCTAATCTCAGGAAATACTGGTTCGAATTGAAAAAATATCGAAGAGTTCGATAGCCCATTTATCGAGAAATGCTGCTACATAACATTACGCAGCAACCCACGGGATCGGAGCACTAGCTAAAGACGCGGGTGAAACCGCGGGGAACAGCTAGTATATTTCTAATTTCGTTATGGTTAATTTTCAAATCAGAAGCGTAGTACGCCTTGAGTGTAAAATTCAAGTAACTTGATCTTTCATCAGGCATATTATTGCAAAAAATATCTAATAGATAAACCTGTGCGACTTGTATGAGATATTTATTTGTTTAGAAACACTGGATAGGTCTAGTCAAAAGATAGTATCTGCAGAATTCTGTCATTATTCTTATGCATTTGTCGATTTTTTTGCAACATTTTTATTTTTACTCTATAGTAATTATCTACACTAATATTAAAGAGGTAAAGTTTGTTTTTATGTTTTTTTACTTGTAGGAGGTAATCTCTGGAAGTACTGGTCCGATTAAAAAAAATGTTTCATCGATAGAAAGCAGCTTTATTCTAGAGTGACATAGGCTATACTTTATGTACACAGGTGAAGCCGCGGGCAAAAGCTAATCTTCTCTATAATAACAGCTGACACAAAAAAAAGAACTTTAAATATAGATGTTTGTCTATTGATAATATTCTATAGATACTTGTCTATTGACATTTGTCCAATTACAACAAGCTGAACTAACAGAATCGCCCTATTCAAAACTTGAGACTACTCAGCATCTTCCAATTAAATATAATCCAAACAATCCATTTCTCCCCCTTTCAATCTCAACTTTTCAATTACAAAACAAATTATTTACTCAACCGACTGATACAGAACTCATACTTGTACAGTATAATACAAGTATGAGCTACAAGTTTCAACGAGAAAGTCAAGTATTGTGTAGTGATTGGCCTATATTGGGGATTAAACTGAATACAGACATATGTAAAGATATAAAGATGCCTGCTAAGGTTGCGGGGTTGTTCAAAAGAGTTACTGTGGCCCTGGATCGTAAAGAGCAACTGAAGGGTTACTGGTAGTATTTAGTCATTGAAAGTCTGACACTCCCGTGCATGTTCCCTGCACGTTCCATACAGGGCAGGAGAAGTTATTTGACAATATTTCTTGACTTGTAAAAAAAAAATACTATTACCTACTTGATTGCGATCTCACTTGATGATAAGCAGTGATGCAATCGTTGATGGTGAGGCGCACTAGTTTACCAAGAGCTTATTAACTCTAGCCTTGAAGACACCTAAAAGGTATAAATCCCATTCAAGAAAAAAAAAACTGTTTACCAATTTTACAGGCAGATACATAGTAATACCTATATGATAAGGAGATGCAACGCCGGGGCGAAACTCCGCCATGCCGCGACAAGTCGCGGCATGGCGGAAAGAGTTCCGGCGGGATCTCATGGCGGAATGGCGACAGCGACTATCGCAACCCAGTGCTGGGCACGCCGTAATTATGGCGGTAAGTCCCCTCATGACGCAGGTCCTCACCGGACACGGTAAGTTCGGGAAGTTCCTGCACCGGATTCGTGCGGAAGCGACGCCCGGGTGTCGCCACTGTGTGGACCGCCCGGAGGACACGGTGGAGCATACGGTGGAGGTGTGCCCCGCTTGGGCAGAGCAACGCCGTGTCCTCGTGGGGGCGATCGGCAGCGGCGATCTCTCGCGCCGGGCCTTGGTACAGGCCATGGTCCGGAGCGAGGAGGAGTGGCAGGCGGTCGCCTCCTTCTGCGAAGCAGTAATGCTAGCGAAGGAGGCGGCCGATCGCGTGAGGCAACGGTCCTCACGCCCCAACCGCCGCCAAGATTCCGATCCCGATTTCCGGCCACCGTAGGGCTTGCGGACGGCGAGCAATGGGTGGCTCGCCGTCCGACCGTCCGGTAACCGTCTGGACCGAGCCCAAGTCGTCGACGGCGCGTGTTATTCCACGCGCGCCTCAAGGAGTTGTCAGCAATTGTAGGGGCCCAGCAGGGTCGAAGCCTACTGGGGCCAAGGGTCTGATTCTGAAAGGAAGACTCGGCCCTGGTACGAAAGGCAACGAAGGAACAGGAGTGGGTTTTTAGTCAGTAAAAGTCTGACACTATCTCCCGCCTCGCCCAAGAGCGG
This sequence comes from Mythimna impura, assembly GCA_905147345.3. Classification (NCBI taxonomy): domain Eukaryota; kingdom Metazoa; phylum Arthropoda; class Insecta; order Lepidoptera; family Noctuidae; genus Mythimna; species Mythimna impura. The sequence continues at coordinate 15,841,294 of LR990353.1, read as the reverse complement.
GGGATGTCATAAGATGATTTTCCCACCGGAAAAAAAAAAACCTATATGATAAGTAAGTATAAGTTAAATGACTAGTTTTCAAAGAGAAGTTTATTTATTCAGCTTTTGGTAAAAGTGAAAACATTCAAGTCACATAGAGAGGGCTATTGCTCGAAATTTTCTTGCGTTATCAAGGCATATATAGGCAGGGCACATTGCATGAAGAACAGATGGTTGATAGAGGCAAAAGGTTCTGGAGTCATGACCGTGTACTGGAAGACGCAACGTTGGAAGGCTTCCAACGCGAGGAACGCGGTTATCCTCGCACCAGACCGGTCGTCCTAGACAATCCCTAGGTATTGTATACATTACCTAGGTAAAGTATGTAATGGACAAAAATAATCATAAGATGTCATACATTGCCTGGACGCCCCAGGTATTCTTTACATTGCCCAGGTATTGTATAGAATACCTGAATTATACAGATTGTCAGTAACATATATATTAAGAAGATCTAATCGAAGCAATACCTTTTTTCCCCTTTCAACCAATAAACAAATTATTTACTCAACTAACTGATACAGCAGAATTCATTGTATACGACTACTGCTATTTTCATTGAGAAACTTATTTGAGCAGAGAGTGGCCTACATTAGGGACTTAACTGGATGCAGACGGTAGCTTGCCCGGCAAAATGTGGAGGTATTCAGGAAATTTGCACACGATACTATCGGTGAGAATCTAACGAAGAAACTTTTGGGGACCCTTTAAAGTGTTATTGTAAACCTAATTATGTATTGGGGACCGAAGCTTAAATGTTAAGGGCTTATTGATTTTGTTTGCCTTGATTTTAATTGGAAGAGATTTTAGTTTAGAATTAAGAGATTAGGTTATCTTTAATCTGTATAGGGAGCCGAGATTGGATTGTATTCAAATTAAATGTTTAGCCCTTTGTTAAATATTCATAACCCATTACCAATATTTGGAGATAATAATAAATTTTGTAAGTCTTTGTAAGCCTATCAATGTTTCTCATCGCTATGTTTTATCTGTAGACTGTATAACATGTGCAAGTGTCATTTTTAGGGTTCCGTACCTCACAAGGACAAACGGAACCCTTGTAACCCTTGTAGGATCACTTTGTCTGTCTGTCCGTCTTTCTGTCAAAACCCTTTATCTCAAGAACGCGTGGAGGTATCGAGTTGAAATTAAAACCATATACTCAAATCTGCGGTCCCTTGAAGCTGTAAAAAAATCAAACTTTTTGGTTTACGAAAAAAAGAGACGCGGTCGTTTATGTCGCAAAATACGTGTATTTCGACACTCTCCATGGAATCAAAATTCATAGGGTACTTGCCGTTGACCTAGAATCATGAAATTTGGCATGAAGCAAGGTCTTATAGCGCAAGTATAGGAAACAATCTGAAAACTGTAAATTTGTAGCTACGTCACAAAAATAAAAAAAACTTATTGCGATTTAAAAAATCTTCGTAACTCAATTCGGGAATTGAACTGTTTTCATGTGTAAAATTGTACGGAAACCTCAGTGCGCAGTCCGACTCGCACTTGCCTAGTTTTTTTTATTGTCCCTCTCTAGAAATTATTAGTAGATAATAATAAGAAAAGCATTGAAACTTTGTGTGTGATTACTACTAACTTTATATTGACTACGGTCTGAGATATGATTTTTTGTTTTATATGCACTTAGGTAGTGTTTTTTTTTTTTAAATTAATATCCGAAATTGTAGGAAAATAATATGGGAATCAACTCGCTACATTGGTACCGCATCGGTATTGACATCTACACACGCACACATAATAGTACATTATGATATAAGACAAGTGTGTAATGTTAGTGATTATCGTCGAGGCGGTATTTAGACCCGAGCCGTGGCGAGAGTCTTAAGAGAGCAAAGAACGGTAATCATTAATTACTCACGTGTGTCATACGACGTTTTTCAATACACTTGTGAAGAAAATAACAGTAAAACTAGTAAATTTTTCTGTGACATCTGTGACATGACGGTAAAAATCTGTTTTCATAAGCGCGTGCATCATTTTTTTTTATTTACCCCTAGAGGAAGGTATTTTAATCATACTGCCTTTTTGCCAGTTTTTTATTAAAAGTTCTGATATCCGCCAATAATCTTACCATATTTACCTATGTTAAAATCATTGACGTCAATATTTTTCTTGAATTAAATTTTATTTTAAATAAATCGTTTGTACAAGTTAAATTTGTCCATTTTAACTTGTAAATTGAATGAAATGAGTAAGACACTAATTTATATACTCGTTACCAAACTGTGACATTTTGATTACCATTACGCACTAGTGCTATAATGTAGGTTTTTAACTACATTATAGCACTAGTGCGTAATGGTTTGGTTGGTGCGTAATTTTTGTTCAACCTCTTTTTTCGCAAAACAAATTTTGAATTCGAATAAAATTCCCATTAAGTTATTGCGTTCAATAGTATATAAATTAGTGTCTTACTTACTCATTTCACCCAATTTACAAGTTAAAATGGACCAATTTAACTTGTACAAACGATTTATATAATAAAAAGCATTTAGTAAATAAATCGTACATTCAAATAAATTTGTTTTTTTTTTTGTGGTCTATGGCCGCCATTTTAAGATGCGCGGTTTTTGGCATGGTTTTTTTATACCAGTGAAGATTAGTGGCTGTATTAATTAAATTAAATTAAATACTACAAAACCATTAGAAAATGTTACATCCGTATTCTATTGTCACTACGAAAGACATTATCGTAAAAACTTTTCAAGCAAGAAAACATAAACGTAAGACTAGGCAGTATGATCAAAATACCTTAGCCTTCCTCTAGGGGTAAATAAAAAAAAATGATGCTCGCGCTAAATGAAAACAGATTTTTACCGCCATGTCATAGAAAATTATATTAGTTTTACTGTTGTTTTCTTCACAAGTGTATTGAAAATGTATGACACACGTGAGTAATTAATGATTAATATATATATATATATATATTAGGTGGGAAAATCATCTAATGACAAATCCCGCTCTTGGGCGGAGCATGAAATAGTATCAGACTTTTACTGACTAAAAACCCAGTCCTGTTCCTTCTTTGCCTTCATCCCAGGGCTCCGAGTTTAGATTTCACACTACCCGTGGCCCCAGTAGGCTTCAACCCTTCTGGGGTAGGGGCCCAGGGGGACTTTCTGACGGATCCAGATCCGGAATTTCAAATCTAAACAACCCTGGTAGGTACTGTGATAACAAATTCTCCCGACAGACAGATTGGAGAGAGATACCAATTAAAATCTAACGCTTCCTTGATAAACTGACCCAGTCTTGGATGCTGCAATCAAAATGTTACATCACGTCGTAAATCATTGTATAAATGTGCACGAAATGTAGTGTATACATGGTTTGCGGCTTGTTTTATTGATTTTCCTCAGTATAAAATAGTTAAAAAGATTTACAGTAAATAATATTACGTTTTGTGGGGGAAGAAATGTCTGATAACACTTATACTTTATTAGATACTTTAAGTATCAGGGTTAGTTTTATACACACCACATACATCTCACTAACATTATAAAGGCCGCGGGCTTGCGGACGGCGAGCAATGGGTAGCTCGCCGTCATATCGTCCGGTAACCGTCCGGACCACGCGCGCCTCTAGGGTCGAAGACTACTGGGGCCAAGGGTCTGCAAGGAAGACTCGGCCCTGGTATGAAAGGCAACGAAGGAACAGGAGTGGGTTTTTAGTCAGTAAAAGTCTGACACACTCTCCCGATCCGCCCAAGAGCGGGGGATGTCATTGAATGATTTTCCCACCGAAAAAAAAATATTATAAATTCGAATATTTGTATGTATGTGTATGGATATGTTTGTTACTTCTTCATTCTGCTCGATTGGCCGAACAGAATTCGATGAAGCCATTGGTAGAACTTAGTTTTATATAGAGCTTATCAGAATCTGCTGGTCTTTTGCACTTTATACACACCCCCTAACAATATCAATACAAATAACGTGTGTTTCCTGATGGCTATAACCCGGGAATATTTAAGTCAAGAGTGAATAGGTTACTTCTAGGTAAGCGCGCTCCATCGTCGACCGCATCGTAGCTTTCTATCAGGTGAGATAGCGGTCAAGTGCGAACCTATCAAGAAAAAAATAAATTCAAAGTATTTTTATTTATAAAACTGCGAAAAAGTAAATCGTATTGTTGTATTCACACGTTGATGTAACAATGCGTTACTCTCTGGAATGCAACGATTGATTAATTAAATAATTAACCGACCAAATAAAACCACAACATAAATGATACCATTTTGAAATTATAATTAGCATGCAACTAACAAATTTTTTTTTTTTAATGTACTTTATTCATAAAACTGCGAAAAAGTAAATCGTATTATTGTATTCACACGTTGATGTCACAGTGCATTACCCTCTAGAACGCCACAATTGGTTGATTAAATAATTAACCGACCAAATAAAACCACAATATAATTGAAACCATTTTGAAATTATAATTAGCATGCAACTAAATTATGGGAGCAGTGGTAACGGCCCCGACTTACGAGTTGTAGGTCACGGGTTCAAACCTAGCCTGGTGCATTACTTTGTGTAATTTATTTCATCATAACTGCTCTCAAAACGGTAAAGGGAAACATCGTGAGGAAACCGGCATGTCCTAGAACTAAAAATTCGAAGACATGTGACATTTACCAACTCGCTCTAGGCCCGCGTGGTGGATTACGGCCCCTCTTCTAGAGAAGGCCTGAGTCCCAGCAGTGGGAACATTAAAAAGGTTGATTATGCTATGCTAACTAAATTCATCATCATCATATTCATTTTCATCATTTCAGCCGAAAGACGTCCACTGTTGGACATAGGCCTCCCCTAAGCGTCTCCACAACGACCGATCCTGTGCGTCTCGCATCCACCGCATTCCCGTGACTCTCACCAGGTCGTCGGTCCACCTTGTGGGAGACCTTCCAACGCTGCGTTTTCCGGTGCGCGGTCACCACTTTAGAACCTTTCGGCCCCATCGACCATCCGTTCTACGAGCAATGTGCCCTGCCCATTGCTACTTTAGTTTGGTAATACTTCGGACTATGGCGGTCTAACTAAATTATTAAACAAAAATAATACATATCTGAAGTCGCGTTTCAATCTGTTTAGTATGCAGGACACATACGCCTGAGCTCGCTCGCCATGTAATGAAAGACCAGCTTTTATTCTTCTACCCACTTATAAGTAATAAAATTATATGGTCGCTGGTTCAACACACGTTGGTGTTTCGTAGATTATGAACGTGTGTAAACAGTTTGTTAATTATTTTGTGTTGGGGAGTAATGCATAAAAGTAATTGTATATTGCTTGTGTCGCATATAATTTGGTTTAAAAGCAGTACAAAAACTTGCCAAGTGCGAGTCGGACTCGCACATGAAGGGCTTTGTACGACATAATAAAAATCGAGCAAAAAAAACACCGACGAAATAATGCTTCTTCTATGGAAAACCCCCTTTAAGTTTATTTTAATTTTATTATTTGTTGTTATAGAGGCAACTAAAATACATACATTCTGTGAAAATTTCAAACTTTAACTTCTTAAAAATACAACCTTCTGACAGACGGACGAAAAAAAGAGACAGACGGACGAACGGACAACGGAGGCTTATTAATAGGGTCTCGATGACATCCTACGTGTACAGAACCCAAAAAGAGCATAATTTTACTGATCATCCAATTTTATTTGACGTTTACCTACATATTATTTATGTGTGTACCATTGATTTCACAAATCACCTATGACCTTTTGAGTCACCATAATAACTAATTAAAATATGATGTGGTTTAAACGTTCTCATTAATTTATAACAGCATTGAAATTAATCAATCAGATGTAAAATTAATTGACCTGAGCTCTCTGTGAATTTTTTAAACAGTCGTAGTCGGAAGTTGTTACAAGTTCGAAGGTGCATAGAGTACTGAGGCCCTACTACGAGCTGTTAAACTGCACTGTTAAAGGGATAGAGAGAGGGAAGAGATGGGGTGTATAGTTCCATCCCTCTTTCTCACTCGCACTATGGTAAGGCGCCTGCCTTTACCTTCGGGATCGATTTGCCAAATATCAGCTTGATGCGCTAGAATCGATTAAGAAACGAGCCAAGAAGATCTTCGGTAATGCTGCACTCATCGAATCAGAATTCCAAAGTCTTGAGCATTGACGCCGAGTTGTTAGCCTGTCGGTTTTCTATTGATCACCTTTTTGTGTGCATCGGAATTGCACAATTTAATTCCGCCAAACCCGTTCCATCATCGGATCTCTAGAAGCACGGCGATGCGCCACCTGTACATGTTAGAAATCCTACCGATAAATACAAAACGTTTTGGGAACACATTTATTGGGCGTATCACTAAGGAAAAAGTATCAATTTTGTATAGTACTGTAGGTACCACTCACACGCATAAAACGATTTGGGAATACTGACATGCGTACAGCTACAGAGTAGAATTCCCTGCCGGAGTCTGTGTGTCCATGATAGCTACAACCTAGGGGTCTTTAAATCAAAAGTGAACAGGTTACTTCTAGGCAAATATTCTCCACCGTCGACCACATCATCGCCTATCATCAGGTGAGATAGTAATACATACTAACAATATCTCGCTAAATTCAAATCGGACTCACAAACCGAGAGTTCCGTACAAACCTATAGTATAAATAGTTGAATTCCAGAATGGACTCTCAAAAATTTTTTCCAATTGTAAAAAAGCAATTTTTTTATGTCTTATCTATAAATTAAGAGTTTACAGACTATTTTTCTATAATTGTGCTATGGAATTTTACTTCACACTAAATTTCAGGCTCCTAGGTCAATGGAAAGTATCCTATAGGTTTTAATTTCCTAGCGTGTCATAATATGCGCCTAAATGGAGCATAAACGGCCTTATCTTTAGATTGCTTAGGCTTAAAAGTTTGATTTTTCACTGCTACTTGAGGTAGGTAGATTCGAGTATTTTATGTTAATTTCAGCTTGATACCTTAACGCGTTCTTGAGAAAAAGGCTCGCGTCAGACGGACGGACAGATGGACAACAGAGTGATTCTATAAGGGCTATATTTCACCAGGACACCATGGCGGCGTGACCAGTCACCGCTACCAACAAAATGTATACAGCTATTTAGAGAGTTACTCACCTGGTGTCCGTTTGGTTGCGCAACCAATTTGGTGGCGCAACCAGCTCGGATGCCAGTCCGGCCGCCAGTGACGCCCCCACCAAAGAGAACGTTAGGGCTATAAATCACCGGGACACCATGGCGGCGCAACTGGACGCGCCGCCATGGTGTCCCGATCAAATATAGCCCTAAGGGTTCCGTTTTTGCTTTCAAAAAAGTCATAGCCTGAAGTTTCACTTAATAGTAAAGACACAGTTCCAACCAGATTGAAGAATTAAAAACAAACGACAACTATCATAAAGTCAAGTTTCAAACTCAACTTACTTTTAACGAGACAAGATGAATATATTTCAAGAACGTTCCCTCGTTTTGCCTCATCTGCGGCTGCCGTTGAATAATGGTTGGCATTAATAAACAGAAATGGTTTGCTCCACAAAGTTGAAGTAAGATCGTATAAGATGATATAATTAATTACGAAGTAGAGAGAGACAGAAACTATCACTTAGGATTGAGTGGGATTGTGATGCGGAAGGTGCACTTACATCAAGCGTTTCTGTTTATGGGCTACCATACGTTATGGGATGAGTTATCATGTAGCTAGGTGACATGTTTGTGTCGCATATGCTCATTACTGTTGCCTGCTCGACGGCTGTCACGCAAATTAGTAACCTACTGTTGTCACGCCGCTCAGCAGGCTGTTTAAGGCTAATTGGTAAATGGGTTTTTATTGTTTTGACTGCGATGAACCGAAGCACTGTTTTTATGATGCCGATTTTTTAAAATTGTGTAATTTTAATGAAATCCAGTTCATTTTTGGCAAACATCTGAAAAGTACAATGTTATTCTTGTTATTTTCGTTAACATCTAAAATGTAAGAATCCTAACTTGTTTAGTCTATCACATAGTTAAGCTAGTTACTGTTAATCAGTGTTTAAAAATAATTAGGTAACTAAAAATACACTGTGGTGATTGTTTGGAATGTTGTTAGAATAGAACAGAAAATTAGGAAAAAGCCAACAAAAATTTCACCACTGGGGGGTCCAGAATCATGTACTGGATCCGTGGTATTCGTTTATGCCTCGATGTCAAAGACACCGTGTCTAAATATCGTGTATTAAAGCGATTCATTACAGAATCATCTTCATGCTTGCTACCCAAAGTTAATTACAATATTAAGTTGTTCTAGGTACTAGTTTGGCCAGGTGTTAGTTTATGCGTCTACGTAATCAATTACCTTAATGCGAAATAGAATATATAATTATTTGAGATTAACATTTCGAATGGCCATCTACTTGCTAAGGGTGTGACTGTGATTTAGGATTGGAAGGGACGCCAGCTGTGTCCATTTGATTGCTTTAAGAATTGATAATCACCAATCCAGTCATTAATTATTTTGGTTGTTATAGGAAGTACTTCATTTAATAAAAACCATAAACTTATGCATTCTTGTTATTTGTCTCAGAATGCATAAACGTTGCAAAAATATTTTTAACTTGTTCGCAATATTTTTAGGGGGTGAAAATTGGCTTTGAAATTGATAGAAAAAACAAGTATTCAGTATTTTTGTATTCGCGTAACACGAAGACAGGATAAAATGTAACGATTATTAGATTTTTTTTAATGTTTAGTACCTACCATGGACAAAGTTTTAGTCCAATTTTTTTTTGTTGAGGTAATAAATATATACCTACCCTCACCCTTGCGGCCGCCTTCTTCGCTAGCATTACTGCTTCGCAAAAGGATGCGACCGCATCCCATTCCCTGTCATTCTGGACCAAAACCAGAAACAGGGCCCGGCGCGAGAGGTCACCGCCGCCGATTACTTTCACGAGCACGGCAGTGCTCCGCCCAAGCGCGGTGCACTTCCACCATTTCCTCCGGGCGGTTTGCGAGGGCTACGAGAATTTACCCCAAATGTATTTTGGTGTACAGTAAAGTACACATAAAAAAAATAGCCACGTTGGAAGTGCAGCAATGCGGCAGAATACCCAGCGAGTACCGGATATACATTAACCTGTCACCCACCACAATAAGAGAAAAGCATAAAATAATCTAGCACATACCTCGTTTTAATTCGAACTAACTAGCTTCCTTTATGAGCCAGTATTGCAAGCATTGTTATTGTTTCGGTGAAACGTAAAAGCAAACCAAATTACAGGATCACCAGCAGAATTCATAAAGCGAACGTCGAAACCTAATAACATTAATGAAGAAAACACATTGTTTGCTTTAGTTTTGTAGGGTTCCGTGCTAAAATTATTATTAAAACGGAACAATTATAGTACACTTCGATGTCTGTTTGTTTTACAGTATTTTTGTATAACCGCTATGCCCGAAAACGTACTGTTAAGCGGGTAGCATAGCGCCAAGAGGCTAGCGAGTCACCTGGCGATGTTTGAACCAATATATCTTTACAACCGTAAGTAATGTAAACGTTTTAGTTATTTAGTAATAATATTACATAGCATAGCATAGCATAGCATAGTCGGCCTTATAATGTTCCCACTGCTGGGACTCAGGCCTCCTTTCTAGGAGAGGGAATGGGCCGTAAACCACCAATAATATTACATACCCGAAAATATTTAATCCATAAAGTTCCAGTTCTTATGTTCAATAACTAAAATATTAAACGTTGTTCAAACAAATGTTCAAAATTGTAATAAATTACTCCATAATATCAATCACAGTTTAAATCAAACGTGTGGATAGCTAAATAAAAAGTGTTAAACGTTTTAAAGATCACTAATAAGTGGCCTCATATGTCTAGTTGCTAATTTAGGTTACTATTTTTTAATTAGATTAACTTCATTTTTTCTATTTTTTTCACCGATAGAAAGCTGCTTTATTCCTGAGTGACATTGGCTATACTTTATTTACGCGGGTAAAGCTGAGGGCAAAAACTAGTGAATAATAAATCCAATAAAAATCTAAACGGTCACTTTGTTTTATCTTTATCTCTCTGGTTTTCTGTATCTTGTTTTCTAACAACTCAACTGTTTTCTACTTTTTTGTTTTCTGTTAGTTAGAGAAGCGTCTCTAATATTAATAAATGTATGAATGTTTCGCAATACAATACGGAACACGCACGCAAGTACGACTTGCACTTGCCCATTTTTTTATAGCAATCAGCTTTTGAGTTCGTGCCAATGAAGTTTGGTAGTTTTTCGTCGACCGCAAACGGGCGGGTCTCTACTAATTCATAGTTCCCTGGTACCCCAATCTGTTACTGGGACACTGGATTTATGAAAATTGATAAAATAGTTTGTGGAGTGCAGTTTATGTCGCAAGTCGTGCGGTCTTGCTCTGAATAGATTGGCTATTGGTTCTGGGAAGTGATGTAGGTGGAATTATTGAATTATTTGAAAGTGGGGGAATGTACTTTGGAGAGTTTCTGCTTTGATCTTGTGAGGCTGTGTCGTGTAGTAAGTAAACTATAGCGATATTTTATACGATTACTAGCTTCTGCGAGCGGCTTCGCCCGCATGATAATAGATCTCTCCATACAAATTTCCAACCCCCGTTGTACCCCCTTAGTAATCCGCTAAGAACGGATTTTACGAAACTCTACCCGAGTTTCGTGAAATCCGTTCTTAGCGGATGTCTACACCCTATAAGGAACCTATCTGACAAATTTTAAGTTTGTAGGTGTTATAGTTTCTGAGATTTCATGATTAATCAGTGAGTGGTATTTCGCTTTTATATATATAGATTTATAATCTATACATACATATAAAAAAAAAATAAGTGTCTGCTTTTAATTTATCAAAATAATATTTTTCAACTTTCAAGATGTATATTATATTTGATATCAATTATTTTATTATAGCATAAATGCAATTTTCAAAATTCTGTCTGTTTTTTTCGGCTGATCTCCGAAACGGCTGGACCGATTTTGACAGGACTTTTACTGAAGACGTTGCTATGTTTCATAGTTAATGTTATATGAGTAACTAAACTACTTTTTATGTTCCTTAAGAACGGGACTCCATTTAAGGGGGTCAGATCTCCTAAACAGATTTTATAGAATAAAATATAACCTCTAACTAACCAATATCCGCACGGGTCGATCCCCTCGGTAAGCAATGCTTGCCGAGGTAACTCTGTAGATGGGAATTTTAACATATTGAGATTCTTGCATTTGTCTCGAACAGCACGTCGAGTCGTTGGTCCAGGTGTTTTTGTAGTTCTAGACAGTTTTGCGGATAGTCGGAAGCCAGAAGAGTTGTATTCGTAGAAACAGAAGTTCTGTGTATATGCCTAATGAAGTCACAAATTGTTACCATAAAAGGAATCATAAATATATACAAATTATTTTAATATCACTAAACCCTAATCTATTAAAAACAAACCAGTACATAATATGACTTTTTCGCTTTTCGAACAAACAGTGGCATTTGTCATCATTTTCACAAATTGTAAGCCTCTAAATCTAAGATTTACGTAGTATGAGTATAAATTAAGAACAATTTTTAATTTGCACTATCGAAATAGGTGATTGCCGAAATACTCCAGACGTCAGAACAAAGGAATCGGAGACGTGGCCTACTCGCGGCGTTTGACGCAAACGAAACGGTCGTAACTTGACTAGGGGGGCAGTGCATCTTAACATTTATTATTGTCGGACATTCACGGTAACACATACACCATAATTATTATGTAGACAGGACGAAGTTTAATTTTGATTCTTCTATTTTCCTATATCGTTTAACTCTCTGAAAATCCAGTCAAATGTTTTTCTAACACCAACAATATACCCACGTCATGCTACAAATCCTGTTGAAAACGAAAAGTTAAGTATAAAAACAAATCCTAGTTTAAAGTTGTGGTAGGTAAGTACTGAGTAGATGTTCTAAGTACTGACGTATGTAGGTACTTATGACTTAGAGCCCTAAAACCACAGAGCAGAAATAATTCAGATCATATTCATAATCAGATCTAGATCGGATTACCGTACAAGGGTAGAGGGGTCTCTCAGATCTAGCTTACGGCAAGCATGGGTACTTTGGAACCCTGCCTGTCACTCCTTATGTTTAAAGTGTAGTACTTGAAGTAGAAAAAGAAATCTTTGTTGGTAAAAGTTTGAAAGTTGGTTAGAAAAATACTGGCATACGAGGGTAGTCATTTTACTAAAACTGATAAATATATTAATTAGCACGCTATCGGGGATTTGGTTTCGAATAATCGCCAAACTTAAGTGGCAGCTTGCAGAACAGATGGTGGATGGGGCAGAAAGGTTCTGAAGAGACGACCGCGAAAGACGCAACGTCGGAAGGCCTTCCAAGGTTATCACTACCAGGTGGTAGGGATCGTAGGGTTCACATGAATACGAGATACATCGGAGCGGGCGTTGTAGCGACACTTTAGGGACATTTCTTTCGGAAATACAGGAACCTTCCTATTATACTCAGTAATATAGGAATCCTCCTATTATATGAAGCTGTCCAGTTAATACAACATGTACAAAGATAGACTACGTCCACTACTACCAGAGGTTTTGTTAGACCTATCACGAGATACCCAAAACAGTATTATGTTACACATGTACTGACAAAGAAAACCTCGTGAACCGTAGGCAATCTGTGAAGTATTCTCAGAAATAGAAACAACATACCCCTAGGCCCTAGGCTTAGGACGTTTTGTGAATATTGCACGAAAGCACTCCAATCACTACAGGTCTGAGAACTGAAGGATTAAGCCCGTTTTCCATCGCTTTACATGCCCTAAGGGAAGGCGCCCACCAGCAATTTAGTTGCCCAGCAACTTTTTTGTGTGACGGTCTCCTCAATGCGCACACGAGCAATTTAGTTGCCCAGCAACTTTTTTGTTTATGTCACTGTCTCTACGATTGCGTATTCTGATTAAGAAAGACAAGACTAGCTTCAATTTGAAGATAAGCTGTTCTGAATGAGATGACACATCATTGGATGTGCTAAAACTCGAAAAATCAGTTACGAAAAATCAGAAACAAAAATCAAATCCTTTATTTGCATAGAATATAGGTAATGTATGTATTATTATTTGTAGGTTTTTGTAGGTATATGACGTCAGACAAATTTAATTAGGTATAGCTGCTTGTAAATAGACAAAAGTATTGATTTAAAAAAATGCTACCAATAAATGAAAGAAAGAAAGAAAAAGAATTTATTTGGTACAGCACAAGGCACAAACCCAATATAGGTAAACACGAAACAAAAATAAAAACAAGAAACAAAAATTGTAGTTGTGTGCCTCATGGCATGCGGCATGCATGCCATGAGCATGTGCATGGCATGTGGCTCATGGCGGGCATGGTGTGTAAATGGGGTGATAATTGCGTCGCCAGCCTATCGCCAAACCCATGGACAAAAAAGTCTCTCCACTGTCGTGTCGCTACAGGTGCGCACTTTCATACATCCCCGTAGACTTGATGTGAGAAACAAAGTAGTGGCACAGACTAAAAGTTGCTCGTCTAGCTATCTCTAACAAGCATTCTTAGGAAAAGGCAATTTCGACATTCTACTGCTCACCCAATCTGTTACTGAATATTTGATTTTATGCAAATTAATATAAAATAGTTGACCGAGCGCAGTGTAGCCCCGAGCTGGTCGACCTAATTGAAGTGGCCGGCGGAGATTCGATGACAAAGAGGAATGTTGTTTGCATTTAGAAAATTAGACCTTGCTCTAGTAGTTATCGGTTTTCGTCCTTTGTTAAATCGTTTTGTGATATTTTATTTATTGGAATGGAATTTAATTTATTGAAATTATATAAAAACAAAGAAGGAGAGAACCAAAATGTAAGTGCTATCGATTTTTTTTTTGAGTTACGAAATCATACAATGTCTTCTCTCGCTCTAGAGTGGGGCGAGAGGGCGTATCAGACTTTCACTGGCTAAAATCCATCTTATATCTCCAGCAAAGTCATATGAAAAAACAGGTCGAGTGAGGAGTATTAGACTACCCAGAGTTTTTTGATGACTACCCTTGGAAAGCAAAAAAAGATTGGTTGCTATAACTTTATTTTTAATAAAATAAATGAAATTATTTACGCGATAAACAAGTTTTAATGTTTACGCTAACACTTATATTTGTAAGGAAAGAACTAAACAAGAGTTTCCCCCACAATTTCTATAATGGCGGTTCTAAGTAAAAAGTCAAAAAGCAGAAACCTTACATTTACTCAGCAAAGCTTGAAGCTTTTCATTAGTACTACCAAACATACAAATTACGTTGCCCATAGGCACTTAAATAAATATAATTTGTGCCAGTTTCCACGTAAACGATTTCATAATCGTCGCGTTGTATTGTACATGACCACGCAATTGCAGTTTTTTTAAGTGGCTTAAGCACGTCACGTTACAAAGTGTTCGTTTGTGGACCTAATTACATTAGCCTACATAATGTTGCTTATTGACCTAGTCCTAAGTGGCAGGTATGGTTCGAGTAGGGATGGCGATTTGAAATCTACTAATCAAAGAATCGTTTTTGAAATAGAGATTTCGAGTTCGAGTAGGGATGGCGATTTGAGATCGATTAATCAAAGAATCGTTTTTAAAATAGAGATTTCGAGTTCAAGTAGGGATGGCGGTTTGAATTCGATTAATCAAAAAATCGTTTTTGAAATAGAGATTCGATTTTTTTTTTGAGGAATGCAATCATATTAGGAATTGTGGCGACCATGGAGGTCACATTAATTCTACTAACTTGCAAACTGGCAAGACATACTTTTAAGGTTTATGTTTTAAAAAGTTTAGGATTGGTAGATGAAAAAACAATAGAGTTAAAGGATGTCAATAAAAATCTAGACGTAATTTTATATTTATAAAATGTATTAAAAAGTGCTTCATACAATAGAATAACACTATAATTGAACCAGAAGCTTTTCATTTGCGTCTCCCCCTATCACAGTATTATGTAATGTTCCAATCACATATTTTCCTAATGTTAATTTTGTATGTGAATATTGTACACTCGATCACTCACCATTCATGAAAAACACGTGCACTGTAGGTTCATCTGCAGAATTTGCCAAGTTACGACCGTTTCTTTTTGGATTCTCTTTCGTCAATCGCCTTGAGTCGGCAACGTCTTCGATTCCTTTGTTCTAACCACGGTTGAGATCACGACATTCCCATACATTTGATGCCTCGTTTACATGTGGGCCCAGCTTCGGCCAATCGTCATTGTTTAAACGGGGTTTCCCCGTTAACACAATGGCTAGGGAAGGCGATTGGCCGAGGCTGGGCCCACGTGTAAACGGGGCATGAAGTTTTCTACAAGCGTTAACGATTGTAGATTATCAACTTGGCTAAGCCCTCTGTACCGTATTTTTTAGGACTCAGTACCTGCAGCAGAGTAACCAGAGGATCGATCTTTTAGAACTCAATTTTTTACTGAATCGATTCTTTAGACTTCGTTTCGAATCGAAATTTATTAAAAATCGATCTTCTATAACTAGAATTGCCATCCCTAGGTTCGAGCGTGAATCATAATTGCCACACATTTTTCCTATGTTATCGATCAATTATATAGAAACCGTATCGAGGTTAACAAGTCTTTATATCGGGACAGTCATTAACTGAGTGTCAGTAATTAAGTATTGATCATTGAAGTTCTGTAGCTGTGGCTTTTTTATCATCAATTAATCCTTCGACTCTTTTTTATGGTGAGAAATCATCCAATGACTTTTCTCGCTCTTGGGCGGAGCGCAAGCACGTGTCAGACTTTTACTGACTAAAACTCAGTCCTGTTCCTTCTTTCCTTTGTTCCAGGGCCCTAGGGTTCACTTTCACTTAATCCATGGATTCTCCGACTCTGGCGGAGTGAGAGTCTATCACTTTTACGACTATAATCTACCAGTGTTTTTCAATTGCTTTTTGAGATTTGTATGAAGCAATTTTTTCAAATTATAATAGTTCTTTTTATGATGAAACGCTTGCAGAACCAATCTTTACGGTTTCTTAAAAACAAAAGTGAAAGCGCTGCAACTTAAGGTGGATGTTCTTTAGTCTTTCGCCATCATTCATCATTTCAGCCGAAAGGCGTCCTCTGTTGGAAATAGGCCTCTCCCAAATGTCACCATAAGGACCGATCCAGTGCATTTCACATCCATCGGATTCCCGCGACCCTCATCAGGTCATCGGTCCACCTTGTGTGAGGCCTTCCAATGCTGCGTCTTTCGGTATGTGGTCGCCACTCCAGAATCTTTCGTCCTCATCGACCATCTGTTCTGCGAGCAATATGCCCTGCCTACTGTCACTTAGGTTTGGTGATTTTTCAGGGTTTGTCGGTAACCTTGGTACTCCTGTGCATATCTTCATTATCTGATGCAATAACGCAAAGAAACTCTGAGTACAGCTCTTCCCATTGTCCTTAGAGTGTCGTTAAGTCTTCTGATAAGGCCCGTTGCTCTTGAGTAGTCGGAGAAATTCAAGTTTCTTTGTATTTTATAGGTCAGTGTCGAGTTGTATGTTAATCAATTATTTATTTATATACACTTTATTGTACACCAAGATTACAATATTTATAAAAGAAAACCTTATAATAAAAAAACTTACATTCGGTGCCCTTATCGCATTCAGCGATTTCTTCCAGGCAACCTGCCCCTCTAGCCAAGTTACGATCGTTTCGTTTGCGTCGAACACCTCCGGTAGGCCACGTCTCCGATTCCTTTGTTCTGACCACGTGACTGAGCGTTGAGATGACGTCAGAACAAAGAAATCGGAGGCGTGGCCTACTCAAGGCGTTCGACGCAAACGAAACGATCGTAACTTGGCTAGGGGGCTGGAATGGATAGAGATTGCCTGGACACAAAATGGGGTTGAAAATAAAATATGGTGGGCTACCATACCATACATTTGTATAAGGAATCATGATAATTAAAACCATCAATATAACCCTCTCAGCTTGTCTGTTTCTATTGGCAGCTATTTCATGAAAAAAAGTTATTCAACAAGGTTCAGTTTGGTACTTTAAACTGAAGAAATATTAAATCTACAAAGTCTAACCACGTCAAACAGACTACAGTCCTTGTAAAATAATTTTATAGTTCCAACAGGAATAATACAAGTTTAAACAAAAACGGTTGGAAGAGTCAATTTGTCCAACTTAGCTTGAGGTGGCATTTAAATTGTGCAATTATTTTTTTCTGTAGCCTTCATTTGTCATGGCGTCTCCTTAAGCAGGGGTTTCTTTACCAACTGGTTTTTGTGACCGATCGTTATCAACGCTTTATTTACTCATTAATTTATCACTGTCCAGCAAATTATCTTGTTTGAAAGGACCAATGCGATTAGGAAAGTTTTTATGGACGGAATTTTTTATTAATGTTAATTTTGGCTGGTTTTCTATCTTGATTTATTGCTTTAGCGTATTTACAGTTATTATTCTGTGAGTGGGTAAGTACTATACATTGAAAAAGAACAAAGAATTAACGTGGTGAATATTAACAAAACGTTGATAAGGATTTTCACTTTGGTATACTATATTAATATTATTGATTTATTATCAGTTTTAATTAATAAATAGGAGTAAAAAAAAAAGAAAGAAAAAGCAAAAAAAAAAAGAAAAAAAACAGTTAAAAAACGAAAAGTTGTTAGATAACGTAAAAATTCCTTTCGAATTTTTGTTCCAACTCACCCTTGCGTTTCTATTCACCCTATTTGACTGTACAGTCCAAAAAACATTCAGCTCTAGACATATACTCCCAATGGTTTAGGTACCTAATCAGCATAAAAAAAGCTTTTACTGTTCCTAAACATATTACGAACGGAAATAAACTGACGTATAAGAATCATGTAGGTAACAATGAACTACTATGACTATTATGACTATGACTATTAAAACAGCAAATGGATTAATTAGTATAACTGAAGTGTTACAAATGATTACAAAATGAAATATCGACGGCAATATTCAGCCATCAGTGAGGCTTAGTGCAGTAAATACGGCGTCATGTCCAAGCGCACAGTTCAAACGTTATCAACGCATCCACATACTCACTCGACGGCCATCCAATCGGTTTTACATTTCAACGTATTATCTGCATCGCTTTTATAATAGAATTGCAAATTTAAACCCTTTATAAGCGCTTTGCATTTGGGAACACAAATTCGCTTTTACGTTCATTTGCATTGCAACGTCACAGTTGCGGCTTCCGAAACGCCTAGTCGTGCACATCGCACGGGTATTAATGCAAAAAGAGCTAGAGGCTCGTCACTGATCTATTGTTCTACAAAGTTAAGTTGCAGTTACCTCGGTCAGTATACAGATTCGTTAGTAATACTCAGTTAGTAATATTCGATGACATGTGACATCTACCAACCCACACTGGGCCCGCGTGTTGGATTACGGCCCATTCCCTCTCCTAGAGAGGAGGCCTGAGTCCCAGCAGTGGAAACATTAGGAAGGCTGATTATGTATGCATTATTATGCACTCAAAAAGAGCAGTGGTGGCCTTATGATAAATGCCCGTCATACGTCGCGGATTTAAAACCAGGCACTGTTCTCAAAACGGTGAAGAAAAACATCTTGAGATAACCAACATGTCCTAGAACCAAAAAAATTGAAGCCATGTGACATCTACCAACCCATACATCCACTTTCTTCGAGAGGAGGCCTTTAGACCCGGCGGTGGGAACAGTATCAGGCCGATTAATTATCATCATCATTTCACCCGAAAGACGTCCACTACTGGACCTAGACCTCCCCTAAGTGTCACCCCAAGGAACGATCTTATGCGTCTCGCATCCATCATATTCCCACGACTCTCACCAGGTCATCGGATCACTTTGTAGGACGCCTTCCAACATTGCGTCTTCTGGTACGCCACTCCGGAAAGTTTCAGCCCCTTCGACCATCTGTTCTACGAGCAATGTGCCCAGCCCACTACCACTTATAAGTTTGGTGATTCTTCGGGCTATGTCGGCGACCTTGCTGATTATAGTTATTCTATTTAGAAACCAGACTATTAATACATAATATATATTAAATAAACTGCTTGTAGAAATTATTGTGTCCATAGGAGGGTCAGTCAACCTTTGGATCAAATGTAGAACTGGCTTGTGAATATTAATTCAGCTCAGTTTTTTTTTTTCAGGTTTATTTTGTTAGTGCTTTGGATCACCTGAGCTGGTAGTGTATCTTTGTATAACTATTTAGTCGCATTTAGTTAGGCTAGAAGGTGATCCCAAAGGGATGATAATGCAAACACAGCTGTTTCATTTGTTAAAGGATTAAGAAGCTCTGGTATACTTCATTTTATTGGGCCTTGGTAGCATTGTTTTATGTCTAATTTATTGAGCGCAGCCCCCATTATAATTACAACGGCGTTTAATTAAACAGTCTCAGCTTCATACATATGAAGAGTTATATATTATGTACTTCTGTTTATCGCTTATCATAAGCTATAACATTTAAGCACATATTGAAACTGTTTATATATGAAAATTTTCAACAACACTAATTTAAATCACAGGTGAAATTTTGTATGAATGTCTCTGTGTGTGTGTGTGTGTAATGGTATGTGTGTTTATGTATATATGTGTGTATGTTTGTCATTCCATCATGCTTAAACGGCTGAAGGGATTTTGATGCACGGGTAGACCATGTCTTGAAATGGAGTGTTCCACGGAGTGTTGCCTATGGATAATTTTTGGCTATCACCCGGGCAAAGCCGCTCGTAGAAGCTAGTATAATATGTGTCATGTGCGTTATATATTTTGTGCTATTACAATTTATCAATAGTTGACGTACTGAATGGGCTTTAATTTTATTGCTATTGATTTTCGAACACGATTTCGCAATGTTGTATCAAGTTTATTTATGCTACAATCCTACTTTGAATACAATAAAAAAATAATTTTCCTATTGTAAAAGTTATGAGTAAAACTTTTTTTTTTATATAAAATCCTTTTCAAAATTAAAACCGTGATTTGAATTTCCTGATTCCGGTAAAGGAGTGAAAATTTAGGAAAATTTACATTTGAACGTCGGAGGGTGAGGTTACAAGCGTTTACAAAAATTGGTACAATCCACAACCATGAAAAGATTGCTAAAATATTGATAGAAATGTTTTGATGTCAGAAACTCTCTACTTGCAATTTTATTGTAGGGTTTCTAAATGTAGCCATACAATTATGAAAAAGTTTTATCTCAGAGGTGTCATTTTTTCATCATGAAAAATAGTACATTATGATACAAGTGCAGAAAGTTTGTCATTGCGACCGAGGCGGAATTCGCACGAGCCGTAGGCGGGTGTGTTATGGAACCGAGGGCTGCAGTAACAAATTTGCACGTGTATCAAAAGACTTTTTTCAATACACTTACAAAATGAATAAACGTGGGTTGACCGGTGACTCGTGAGGGTCGACGCGCGCCCAGCCTGATACGATAAATGTAATAACATTGTGGCGGGGGAGAGCACGCGCACTTTTCTGCACTAGTGCGGAAAACGGTCTATTGCGTGCCTAAAAACGGTGGGATAAGAGCGAGTTTTCGAGTAAGTGTATTGAAAAAAATTTTTCAGGTAGGTTTAATTTAAATTGCATCCTGTTTTTTCATCACTCTCCCAACTTAGTCTCAGTTCTAGTTGGACCGCTCGCTCCATACAAAGCTGGATTCTTTAATATATTTCGATTTTAATGAATCAATACTTTATAGACATCGATCCAAAATACGATCTTCTTAAGAAAGAATCGCCATTCCTGGTTACGAGCGTGAATCATAATTGCCACACTTTTTTGCCTATGTTATCGATTAATTAGAAACAGTATCGATATTAACAAGTCATTACTGGGACAGTCAATTACTGATTGTCAGTAATTCGATTTTGGTTGTTAAAGTTTTGTAGCTGTGGTTTTTTTTCGAGGTGGGAAATCATTAATTATCTCCTACCGCTCTGGGTGGAACGAGAAAGTGTCAGATTTTAACTGAATAAAACCCACCACGAACGGTGAGCAATGGGTTGCTCGTCGTCTGGCCGTCCGGTAACGGTCGGGACCGAGCCTAAGTCATCGACGGCACGTAGTGTTCCACGCACGACTCAAGATGTCAGCAAAACAGTAGGGGCTCAGCAGAGTCGAAGCCTTCTGGAGCTATGGGTTGTGCGAAAGATAAAACCAGGGCACTGTAACGAAGGCTAAGAAGGAACAGGAGTAGGTTTTAGTCAGTAAAAATCTGATACGCCCTACCGCTCCGCCCAAGAGCGCGAGAAGTCATTGGTTGATATAACTCCGAAAAAAAGAACCTGTGTTCTCTCAGTTGCCCTTTGCGCTCTACGGCCACCGTAGCTCTTTCGAATAACATAGTTCCGCACCGCTGGCAAAAACTAGTTCTATTATATAATCGAGAATACTACAAAGACATAGAATACCTAGGAATACAAGAAAAAGAAGACATCAAAGTGTCTTGCAATAAAATGAAAAAGCCTTGAAGAAAGAAACGAACAAGCCATAAAGAAATTCGAGCTCTTGTCATCTTGAGACAAAGGCTCTACTTTCTAGTTCTTAATTTATGTGCATTAATGAAATTGTAGGTAATCTAGCTGGTAGGATACAAGATTAATATATTTTGATCGTTGATTTACATACTCTTCATTATCTGCCTAATGTTCTCCCAACTTCTTCGGTCTTCGGTCTTACCAATTGCAGCTGAATACCATTGTGTTACATGGTGCGACTGCTTGACTAACCTCTACGATTTAGGTACTGGGTAAGGTAAAACGATACCATTTTTTTTTTAATTGATATAAACCAGTGCTTGACTGCGATCCCACCTGATCGTAAACAGTGATGCAATCATTGAAACTTAAGAATGGTATTCAGACTTTTAAGCTTCTGCCCCCCTAGCCAAGTTACGATCGTTTCGTTCGCGTCGAACGCCTCGAGTAGGCCACGCCTCCGATTTCTTTATTCTGACGTCATCTCAGCGCTCAGTCACGTGGTCAGAACAAAGGAATCGGAGGCGTGGCCTACTGGAGGCGTTCGACGCAAACGAAACAATCGTAACCTGGCTAGGGGGGCCGATATATCTGACTGCTTCTGGTTCGTTTGACTTCTTCTGGCACATTTGGCTACTTCTAACAAGTTTGAATACTTCTGACACATCTGACTACTTCTGTCACGTTTGATAGCTTTTTTTTCGGTGAAAAAATCTTCCAATGACATCCCCATCCACATGAGCGGGTGAGTGTGTCAGACTTTTACGGACTAAAAACCCACACCTGCTCCTTCGTTGTCTTTCATACCAAGGCCGAGTCTTCCTTTCAGGAGCAGACCCTTGACCCTGCTAGGCCCCTACGGTGTCACGTCTGGTAGCTGGGAACCGCTAATTTGAACAAAATTAATTTGATTTCTCTGAGTCACGTTGGTCATCACTACATAATGGATGTTGATCTATCCACAGACCGAAGGCGATGTTAGCATCGTTCCTTAATCTTAAAGATCAACCCACGAGGCTGTTATTATTCAGCCCTGCCCCAGATAAATACAAGGACCTATGTATACTAATTTAATCATTGTGTTTCTGTTATATAAGTAATTACCGCTTTACTTATTTACATTACCAACCAATTTAATGCTTTGGCTATTATTTACTATACAAGGAACTGCTCTAACGTCATTTATATGAATTACTAGCGATCTGCCCTAGCTTCGCGCGGGAGTTAGAAATCTTTGTAATTCTCGTTTTTTCTTTACTGTTATGCATGTATTGACTTGGTTGGTTATTTATTGGTTGACTTATTTTTCATTTTATTTTCATTTATAATTAAAAAAAAATATTCAAGCACCATGTTCGTTTTTTTTTTCGAAGACGTTTTCGTTCGCGCGGAGCTTGGTGGTGGCTCGCGATTGGTCCACGAGCGCCAGTACCTGCCTGACCGCACCGATGTGTTTCGTTTTTCTCAAATCTATGTATGTTATTTAACATATTATATAACTAAACCTTCATTGATCACCACCTTCCTCGTTGGTCAGTTTTTGAGTTTATTACGAACAGACGTGATGCTACCAGGACCACGGTATCCCTTTCAAAAACTCGAATCTACCTATTCTTACTATCCACACCTACCGATGCAAGAAACAAAGGACAAATCATATAACACAAACGTATGTGAGCTCAGTAAGTGTGAAGCAGAATCGACCTCTCGTAAGTAAGGCAATACATTCACCCACCCTTTCCGACATGTGTTGAGAACATAAATTACAGCCCGCACCTGTAAGTGCTAGATCATGCCTAGATAAAGAAATGTATATGAAAACTGATTTATGATTTTGTTATATGCACTTTGGGATTACGTTCGGGATTTATGAGTATTTTTTGGTAGGTTTTGGGTGAAGAATAGTTTAATGTTTGGTGAAAGATTTTGTTTTAGTAGTTGTTGAGATTTGTGTCTTGTATACGTGAGCTCATATTTACATATGTTTGTGAACTCATTTAAGATACAGGAGTAATTTTTAATGTGGATCAAAATAGAAAAAATGGAAATAGATCTTTGGAATAGTGACTTCAAATGAGATTTATTTTATGACAAATTTTTTGAAAACTAGTTTAGATGGTTATAAGTGTAGATGAGGACTAAAGATACAATCGAAGAATTCTTTGGAAAAAAAAATTAAGGATAGTATGTAGGTGACTATTGAGATTACGGAAATTAAAGATGTTTGGAAAAAAAACTACTACTAAAGTGCCGACAATAACTAATTGTGATATTTATTTATTTGTTAGTTATGTACATAGGTATATTAAATCAATAGTTTTCTTAATTAGTATAGAAATAGCAACCAGCCTTAGCTTTGCACGGGTACAAATTATGTATACAATCCTTCCTTGTTTATCGGTCTGTATTAGTGTAAATCGCATCAAAGTTCGGTACTTAGATAGCGGATACCTAGATAAACTCGGAAATTTACTTTGTTTTATACTATTTAAAGATATTTTTACGCTTAGTAGTTCTTTCCGCGATACGGCAAGCCTCCTTGCCGGCTTGCCGCCATGAGATCTGGAGAAATCAGTTCTTGCACGCATGCACGATTTGCGCGGCGAAACTCCTCCTTCGCGATAAGTCACGGCATAGCGGACACAGAGTTTCGGTGGGTTCTCATGGTGAGCGAGAGAAGTCATTAAATGATTTCCCACCTCAGAAAAAATGGTTAGTAGTTCAGTTTAAGATCTAACGATAACGATACCTTAAAGGATTAACACATGCTATTATTGATTTGGGAATAAAGATACATATGCCCTTACTGATTTATGATTTGTACAGACATGCACTTCAGGATTAAGTCCAAAATTTACGAGTGTAGGTACGTTTGATTTAATAGGATTAAACAAAAATGTGTGTTTGTAATCGGATTGGTTCCAAGTGTTTTATTGTCGGATTATGATAATATAAGGGGTAGTGCTTATTGTTTGTTTTTGTACGGCACATAAATGGGATTATTTTGTGTTCAATGGCTCTCGTATCTATTTGTGGAGGCGTGTTGCGTTTTAATACTGTTTTTAAAAGGTATATTTGCTTTTCTTTAGATCAGATCTATAGATATAACTTTTAACTTATTATTTTGAACCATTACTTTGTATTCTTTTTATTAATTAAATGTAATTATTAGAAATCGAGTTACATTTTTTTAGTAGACCACCTTTTTTCACACACGCATCACAGTCTTTTATTATTTCGTTTATTTATTTTTGTATAAATATTTTTTTTCTTATAGTCTAAGGATATTTGTTACAATGTAAATGTACTGATACTGATTCCCAAACTAGGCCAGGAGCCGGTATCTTGGGAGACAGTGTTCAGTCGCAAAAAAGGTAAACAATACTGTTCGTACAATGGGTCACTGTTTATACTTAAGTTATTGAACGCTAGCAATTTTATATCTGAGGGTGATTGAAAGTATGTCATGGTGTGTGTGTGAGTGTGCGCGCGCGCGCGTGTGTGTGTGTGTGTGTGTGTGTGTGTGTGTGTGTGTGTGTCGTGAGAAAGAGAGTGTATGTATGTGTGTGTGCATGCGTTGGAAAGTCGGATTTATATTATGTAATTAAGAAGGTCTTCGGTTGATAGATAGTCCAGTTGTTGAAGCCATTCTGTAACTTTTACTTTAACTTTACGTCTACTTATTGAAACGATGTTAAGTTTCTTATTTAAATCATTATATAGTTTAGCGCTTGTACTACGCGTTTGCCTTTTTGCGAAAGAGGTTCTACAGGTCACACTAGGGCATACAGACGATAAGCTGCGTTTGTTTGGGTTTGGGTTGGGCACATCTCGATGTTTTCTGAGGACAGCCTTCAAGATGAACAGCTGACGGACTGTGAGTACCTTACAGTTTGAATATAAGCTCACAGTCGGATATCTGTAAGGTTTATTGGTCATTACTTTAAGCACGGCTCTTTGTGCCCTCTCCAACTTAATGAGGTGCGTTTTAGCAGCCCCACCCCAGACCGTGATGCAGTATTGTATGACAGACTGGCATAGAGACAGATAGACTAGTATTAGTTTGTCATGTGGTAGGACATCTCGTAGGGATTTAAAGACATGTATCAATCTCCTTACTCTTGTTGTGACTAAGTCTATCTGCTTGTTCCATTTCAGTCTGTGATCAATCTGTACGCCCAAGTATTTAACATCTTTGACTCGCGTAAGTTCTAGGCAGTTGCATTCGTTGCAATTTGCATGAGTGTGAGCTTTAATATAAAAGTTTTCTGGAGGATCGGTAATTTTGCTGAGAGAAAAAGCTATGTAGTTGGTCTTTGTTAAATTTAGTGTTAGGAGGTTATTAGTTAGCCAGTTCATAACTCTGGATAATGAGTATTCGGCACGCTCCTTTACAGTTTGCCAGTTTGGACCCCAAACAAGGATAGCAGTATCGTCTGCGTAGGTGAAGATGTTAGTATGAGGTAATTGGAGAGTGCAGAGATCGTTAATATATAAGAGGAATAGCGTGGGGCCCAAAACACTGCCCTGGGGCACACCGTAGCTCACTGTTTCCTCATCACTATAATAGCTCTCAATTTTAACTCGTTGTCTCCTATTTGTAAGGTAGTCTTTAAAGATTTTATGGGATAAACCTCTTACTCCTAGCTTTTGTAATTTTTTTAATAAAGTAGGAACATATACCGTATCGAATGCCTTTGAGAGGTCAAGAAAGATGCTTAAGCATCTATTTTTTGCGTCTAAGTTGTCGACAACGGTATTGGTCAAATCTGTTACAGCGTCCTCTGTGGATAGATTTAGGCGAAAACCATATTGATTTGGTGCCAGTATACTATATCTTTCCAGAAATGTTTTTAGTGCTCGATTAAGTATTTTCTCTAAGATCTTCGATAAGGCTGAGAGCACTGAAATAGGGCGATAATTATTAAGGCAATCCCTATCACCATTTTTAAAGATAGGATGTATAATCGACTTCTTAAAAACCTCTGGGAAAACGCCGCTATTCAAGGCAAGATTACAAATGTGCGTTATTATAGGTGTTAGTACCTGGCAATTTTTTCGGAGGACTTGAGAGGGAATATTATCCCATCCTGTAGCGCTGTCAGAACGAAGTTCTAACATTAATGCTTCAACATCGGTGTTCGTTACTTCTAAGATGACCAAAGAGCTGGATGGACTGTTTGGATCGAGTTCTTGTAGAGAGGTAGTTTTTGTATTAATGGTATCAGCGTTACAAATTTTCTCAGCTAAATTTTTACCAATATCTTTAAAGTAGGTGCAGACATGATTAGTAGACATTTTTGGGTTGTCCGATAATTTCAAAAGTTCTTTTGCACTGCTTTTTGTCTTCTGAGTGGTTGATATGTCTCTAACGGCTTTCCACAGGGCCTTTGGATCATTACCGGCATTTTGGATTTGTGATTTTTTATAAGCAAGCTTTAATTTACAAAGGAGGTTATTGCAGAAATTGCGATATCGCGTGTAAGTTAATTTTAGGATCATATTATCCGGTGCTTTTTTAGACTTCGAGTGGAGTCTATCGCGATTTCTAATACATTTTAGTAGTCCTGGTGACATCCAGGGTTTTAGAACTCGTTTGCTTCTGGAGACTGTAGATGTACTAGTGTGTTTCGCAATTGTGTTTGAGAGTAGTGTGACCAACATGTTAGATGCAACATTCGCGTCGGTAACTGCTAGAATGTCAGTGAAGTTGGTGTTTTCTAAATCCGCTTTGATACTTTCATAACACGTGCATGTTCTAGTATTAAGGTGTCGGTTGTGTGAAATGTTTTTATTTAGATATAAAGTAATGGGCTGATGGTCAGTTATGTGGGATTCCAATATGAGTGTTGTAGTGGGAAAATCTGATTTTATGAAAAAGTGGTCGAGACACGACTTAGCTCTAGTAGGCTGAGAATGCGTGGGAAAAAGGCCATGACTGGCATTAAGCGTTAGATATTCTTCACAGAATGGATCAGTTGAGGTCGCGCTTATGTCGATGTTCATGTCCCCTGCTAAAATAATGTTTTGAGTTTTTATATTATCGTATACGTCATTGAGACTGTTAATGAAGTTATTAAATTTTTCTTTGGATGCTGAAGAAGGGGATCGGTATATGGCTACCACACTGATACTGCGATCTATTTGACAAACGAGACAGTTTCCATCCTTGAATATTGGTTCGTTTACTTTGCACGTTAGATCTAATTTGGTGTAGATGATTATGCCATCATTCTGGTTTTGATTCAGTGTGGTATAATGAGACGTATATCCTTCAATGATAGGTAAGTTATTTACTTTTTGCAGCCAGCATTCCGTAAGTATTATTATATCTAAATTAACGTTAATGTCGGATATTAACATGCAGAGTTGATCAAAATTTTTATTTATACTTCTAATGTTTAAATGGAGTAGTGTAATGCCTCCTTTATTATTTATAAACAGTTTGCAGTCTTTCGGGAGACAAGTATATGACGTTGATGCCTCCAACGAGTCCAGGTCATTATTTATGTTGTTTATGTTAGCCATTTATAACTTTGAAAAACCCAAAACCTTAGCGAACTACAAAGTGAACTCCTTGTAAAAGAAAGTGTAAGCTGGTCATGGCATGTGAGAAGCCAACTGCGAGTGGGAATAGCATAAGAGTAAGAAAGGTTCCGTTGAAGAGAGTTTTTTTGTACATAGTGTGTGTGTGATGAGTGTAAGTGTAGAGATGTAATTATAGTTAAGTTTGTAAGATATTTGTGTACACGATTAGTAATATAAAACTTAAACATTATTATAAAGAAACTGTATATGTATAAGTTTAAACAAATAAAAGCGTATACTAGTGATCAGTGAAGAAATAGGAACTAGTCACTGTTTTGGTTTCAGGTCCAACAGTGATTGTTCAGAGGAAATGAGTATCTGCTTTTCACCATGAGCTTTTCGAACAAAAATGTTGCCGTTAGAGGTCCAGCAGAACTGGTAGCCATGCTGCTTAGCAAATTCACGAGACTGGAAGAACAATTTTTTCAAGCTTGCCGGGAGATGATCGGCTAAAAACACTGGCTGTCTCTTACCGACGACGTTTATTTGTTCCGTGTTCAGTTTGTCCTCCACAGTTTTCTTGCTGTTATTATAATCACGCACGGCTGATATGATTTTTTGCTTCATTTGGACCGATTGAAACTCTGCGACTATGGGTCGTGTCAGTCCAGGTTTTCCAGGTATACGATAAATGTCCCGAAGATCAGATGGAGTGATGCTGGAGCCAACAACATGTCCAATTGCACAGATTGAGTTTGTAAGGTCCTCACTGGTCTCTTTTTCGGTGTGCGGAATGTTTCTTATTTCTATAGAAGAAGATCTTGATTTGAGTTGCAGATCCTGCACTTTCTTTTCGAGATTTTCAATACATTTTCGTTGTTCTAAACGCTCCTTTTGCAGGTTTTCTAGTCCCAACCTGATTTCTTCATATTGATTATTTATGAAAGCCATAGATTGTACAATTTCGTCATTCGAGGTCTGAATTTTTTTTGTTTGTGTCTTCAAATCACGGATATCTGTAGAAATCTTTGTGATAAGGGAGTTCTGTTTATCACATATCTCATTTAACTTGGCATCTAAATCGGTTTTAAATTTATTTAGCATGCCCATAATTTCTTCTTTGAGGTCTAGATTATGCGTTCGTGGCGACAAATCCGATCGGAGGCGCTTATGTCTAGTCGTGTTTACGTAGGAAACCTCACTTAGTAGATTTAAATCGGTATCCGACTGCGTGTGCTCAATAGTGGAGGTAGAAGGATTTGGTGGAGTGCGTTGCAACGACATATTGAGAGTTGAGTTGTAGTTGGTAGCAGGTATAATACGAGACTCGGAGCGTAGCTCGTAGCAGATGTCCTTCGCAGCTCGTAGCAGATGTCAGTGCGTAGCTTGTAGCAGATGACGTCGGCGCGTAGCTCGTAGCGGTTCCGCTGGCGTCCGTAGCTCGTAGTAGTTGTGATATTGGCGAGGTACGTCACTCGTTCCTTGGCGCAGTGGATTAGAACGCGGTCTCCCACGCAGTCACAGCCCGGTTCAAATCACGTCGAATCAGAGTTCGTGTTTTTTCATTTAATTGTGTTAAAACTGATAAAATTAGCACTGTCTCTGTCTAGTACTGCCCACTGGGCGGGATCAACAGGTATAAACGCTTTAAGAGTAACAAGGAATCAAAACACCAGCGCAAGAGCCAATCAGAAAGAAGATAGTTAGGATCAGCGACACGCGTCCGCTCACAACCAGTGTCACGACTGATATGAATAATTATAAATATATATATATATTTTTTTTTTATTCATTAATACTGGTTCGTGGTCCGATGACCTGGCGAGGTATCCGATGGATGTGAGATGCACTAGACCGTTCGTTGTGGCGACACTTGGGGGAGGCTTATGTCCAACAGTGGGTCACATGTTTCGCTGAAATGATGATGATGATGAATGGTCCGTCGATGATGGGAACAGGGTTCAGGCTACCGGTGGTTAGGGCTCCAGAGACAGAAACCTCCTCACAATGCGAGCTGTATCGAGGAGGGCCACCTTTTGTACCACGGTGGTTAGAGCTCCAGAGACAAAAACCTCCTCACAATGCGAGCTGTATCGAGGAGGACCACCTTTTGTACCACGGTGGTTAGGGCTCCAGAGACAGAAACCTCACAATGGGAGCTGTATCGAGGAGGACCACCTTTTGTACCACGGTGGTTAGGGCTCCAGAGACAGAAACCTCCTCACAATGCGAGCTGTATCGAGGAAGACCACCTTTTGTACCACGGTGGTTAGGGCTCCAGAGACAGAAACCTCCTCACAATGCGAGCTGTATCGAGGAGGACCACTTTTTGTATAAGGCATTTGACCCCTGTGCAAAATGGTTTTTAAAACTAGCAAAAAAACACTTTCCAATTCTTTGATCTGAGCACCTTTTTTCACTGCATTACACCCTGTTATCCATCTACTTATACTTAATGAACACAAATCGGAATATTTGTAAATTATAAACCCTTTAATGCCAAAGTGTAATAATACGCCTTTTATGCTAAAGGCTTTATAAATTAATAGTGTGCGTGAATCGTACCAAAACCTATCATGTACTCGGTCACATCAAGGGCCAAATTAACGTATGAATTATATTCAAATCAGTGGGCTGAAAACCTTAACATAGTCATGTTATAACATGGTAATAAAAGTGTATATGAAAACTAGCCAAGTGCGAGTCGGACTCTCGCACGAAGGGTTCCGTACCATTATCACTGACATTGAATACTAAATTTAGGCAAAAAACCACGTTTGTTGTATGAATAAATGCTAAAGCATTTATTTTATTTTAATTTAATGATTTATATTTAAAGTGAATATACAATTAAATAGTCTGTGAATATTTCAAACGTCTACCTGTTGCCGTTATTAATATCGAGCAAAAAAAAAACTACAAAAAAAAATCACGTGTTGTATGGGAGTTTAAATATTTATTTTATTCTATTTTTAGTATTTGTTGTTACTGAGGCAACAGAAATACATTATCTGTGAAAATTTCACACTGTCTAGATATTACGGTTCAATGTGCGGTAACAGATAGACAGACAGTGGAGTCTTAGTAAAAGGGTCCCGTTTTTGCCCTTTGGGTGTCTTCTTCTTAGTCGGGCGCTCTTGTCAGAGTAGGCGTGGCTGTTGATGATGGACAGGGTCGCGGTGCGCCCTCGTCGTTTGCCTCCAAGGCTGCGGCATGCCGAGCGATATCTCTCCATTTCTGGCAATTGTTGGTACTACGCGCACACTGTACTGCGGTACCCTTTAGGTACGGAACCCTAGAAATGTATTTTGGTCACATATTGTTCAGTCGATGTGACTCTATACAAGAGTACAGGTGCCTAATGTTCTGGATTATCGAGGATACGTAGGTATTGGATTACCTTGTAAATATGAGGAATCAAAGCTTTAGAAAAGTTTCCAGACGATTATTCAAGGACGTCGCGTCGTGCGAATATTTGGTATTTTGTCGGGCCAAATCTTTTTAGATCTCAGAGAACTAATTTATTTGACACTTTGTTAAGTTGGATGTTGAAAGAAAGTTTGTTTGAAGGTTTTAAATTAGGCGGTCCTGAGCGTCTTGCATCCAGCGGATTCCCGTGACCCTCACCAGGTCATTGTTCCACCTCGTGTGAGCGCTTCCAATGCTGCGTCTTCCAGTACGCGGTCGCCACTCCAAAACTTTTCGGCTCCAAGGGCCATCTGTTCTGCGAGAAATATGCCTGCCTACTGCCAATAATTCATAATATTATATAGAATTTCTTAAGACTTTAATAAAAGTCCAAATAATATCGTTTCCGATACATTACCTACACACATCAAATTTAAAATTTATTTAAAACGATAACTACATTTCGAATTAATGTTGATATATGAAACAAATTGACATTAATCAATTCGATCGATATTGTAATTTGAATCAGGATTAATTGGAAATGAATAATTTCGTCGAAGTAATTCACTTTACTAACATAATGTCAAAAGCCCTCAATTAATTTTCAACAACTCCTACCAAAGCTTATAATTAAGTTTCACGAAGATGAATATTTTTACTAACATTTAAAAACAATCTAATATAATTACATTTAGAAAAATGTTTTGCACGTAAATCAATATTATTAAATCTATTAATGATTCAAGGCGTAAAATCAGTTTACAGTTTTGTTTTTTGTTTTATGAACAGGAAAAATCCATAAAAATAAACTTTTTAAAAGTTCATAAAAAACAGAACCTACATAGATTTTTTTTTAGTTGGGTAAATCATCCAAGGCGCAGCGAGAGGGCGTGTCAGACTTTTACTGACTAAAAACCCACTCCTGTTCCTTCTTTGCCTTGATCCCTGGACCCCAGGTTTCACTTTCACACTACCCATGGCCCAGGTAGGCTTCGACCCTGCTGGGCTCCTACGGTTTGCTGACATCTCCTTGAGATGCGCGTGAAACAATACGTGCCGTCTTAAAGATCTACATTCCGAGCAGGGAGGAATGGAAAGGTGGGATAAAACCCCACAAAGGGAAAAACCAGGTATGGTACACGGATGGTTCTAAAATGAACACCGGTACAGGAGCGGGGGTACATAGCGACAACTGCAACCTCAGCCTAAGCATGGGCAAACTGGCGACGGTCTTCCAAGCAGAGACCTATGCTATAATCGCATGCGCGCAGGAAATACTAGACAGAGGCACCGAAGGGGACACTGTCTACATTTTAAGCGACAGCCAAGCAACACTCAAAGCACTCACGTCCAATAGAGTGGATTCTGGGCTGGTACTAAACTGTATTAAAATACTAAATCGGATAGGAAGGCGCAACAAGGTCAGATTGATCTGGGTGCCAGGTCATACAGGAGTAGAAGGCAACGAAAGAGCCGACACTCTAGCAAGGAAAGGATCCGAGACACCCCTATACGGACCGGAACCCTTCATAGGACTCTCACCAAGGGTCATCAACCAAGCATTGATAAAGGCTGCGTTGGAAATACACAGCACACACTGGCGCAACACAACAGGCCAGAAGCATGCAAAGCTATTTCTTAATGACATAGATAAGGCCTGGACCAAAAAACTATGGAGGTACAGCAGAACACAGCTCCGAACAATCACAGGAGTCTTCACGGGGCACTATGCCACCAACAAACAGCTCCACAACATGGGACTAGCAAGCGACCCGACTTGCAGGATCTGTGGAGAGGCAGAGGAAAATATGCTACACGTACTGTGCGACTGTGCAGCACTAGGCTCCAAAAGACTAGAGTATCTGGGTCAACCATTTCCAAGACCAGAGGACTACAGGCTCAGCCCCATCAAGGCCATACTGGGACTCATGAAGAAGGTGCACGGAAGGCTGGGGGTTGAGTAGAAGGGAGGGGGATTAGCACAAAAGATCCAGAAGGGTCGAAGTGCTCTGGTTTAAGGCCAGCCCCACTATAAGATAAGATAAGATAAGATACGTGCCGTCGACGATTTGGGCTTGCTCCGGACGGTTACTGGATGGTCGGACGGCGAGCTACCCATTGCTCGCCGTCCACAAGCCCGCGCCTACGGTGGCCGAAAATCGGGATCGGGATCCCGGCGGCTGGGGCATGAGGGCCGCTCCCTCGCGCGTGCACGTGCGGCCTCCTCCTTTGCTAACATTACTGCTTCGCAGAAGGAGGCGACCGCCTATACATAGATGGGGCCTGTATATTTTTTTTCTTCGTAGGGGCCCAGAGGGCCGAAGCTATGGGTTTACTTCCGAAAGAGAAACCCGCGGTCCTGGAACGCAAAGGGCAAAGAAGGAACATAGGTTATATTAAAACAGCACACCATGCTTCCCTTCTACCCTGAAATTACTAATAAGAGACGGAACGATATTGTATGCAATTCCAATACTTTTTCAAAATATGTCTTTGTAAAAAGGTATTTTACATTTTTAGGCCCATTTTTGTGCAATAGATTAAATAGAAAATTAGGTTTGTATAAATTAAATTATTATAGCTGTAAAAAGATTATTGTGCAATACTTACTCAGCATCTCGTACGGAGAGACAGAAGATCTCCTTTTAGTTTGTAAATAAAACATGCGTTGCTTTTAGTTAATTAAATTTAGGTTATTTAGTATAGTGAATTTTAATGATTGTTAATTTATTATTTCTTAGATTCTTAGTACTTTTTAGCCTGACATACAGGTCCAACCTAGTTCAGGCAAAAATGCAATGTATGCGTTATAATTGTTTTTATGTACCTATCTTAATATAAATGTGCCACTTTTATTAAATAAACGATATTCTATTCTATTCTATTCTATAGGTGTGGTTTTAGTCAGTAAAAGTCTGACACACTCTCCCCACCTTAAAAAATCCCTACATATAAATGTGTATTGTTATTGACGTACATTAGGCATGATCACCTATGTGCTTCCAAAGCTCCGTAGTGGTAATTACAACATTACTAACGCAACGAATTTATTCAGAAGGGTTTAGAAAAAAAAAACTAAATCAAAAGTGAAGTCAAAGTCAAATTAATTTATTTTAATAAGGGACTGCAGGCTCAGGTTGGCCGCTGCAGAGATGATCTAGTCAAATATGATATCCTTGAATGGGTCAAGGATATCATATTTGACTAGAAAATACAATGCCAGTGTGGAGCCCCTTCACAGGATATGCGTCACCTCCTTTCCTGCCTAGCATGTGCGATATGTATACGAGGCCAACGACAGAGCTGGTCCAGCCTCCCTAGCCAAGTTACAACCGTTTAGTTTCTCTTTTCTCTTTTCGTTGATCGCCTCGAATCGGCCACGCCTCCTAGTCCTTTGTTCTGACCACGTGACTGAGCGTTGAGATGACATCAGAATCTTGGCTAGGGGGGCAGGTGGCTAAATATTGGTCGAGCCAGATTAGAGTCAAATCGATACGAAAGAAGAAGAATAAGGAGCTTTTCTTCATTAGTCAAATGATTTTTTAAACAAAAGAGTAAGTATGGTTTTTTGACGTATTTCTATACAAGAGCTGTCAAACCACCACTTTTATTCCTTGAGCTCGCCGTCCGACCGTCCAGTAACCGTCCAGACCGAGCCCAAGTCGTCGACGGCGCGTAGTGTTCCACGCTCGCCTCAAGGAGATTTCGGCACAGCAGGGTCGAAACCTACTGGGGCCAAGGGTCTGATTCTGAAAGGGAGACTCGGCCCTGGTATGAAAGGCAACGAAGGAACAGTAGTGAGTTTTTAGTCATTAAAAGTCTGACACTATCTCTCGCTCCGCACTAGAGCGGGGGATGTCATTGGATGATTTTACCGAAAAAAAAATAGATGCAAATTATGAGACTATTAAATTCGGTTCTTAGACTATTAAAAAGCACTTTCGAATGCTACATAAGCCTCGTTTCCCACAAGATTTTCTACAAAGCCCTTTACTTAGTTCCAACGTAGGTCGGATACAGGGTATCACGAATTTTGAAATATTTTCTTTGTGAGCCTCACACATAGTTAGGTAGTGTAAGGCACCTAAGCTGTTACCTAACAAACAGCTTCAAACAGTACCTAAATTTTATAGTGAACTATAATATAATCTATACTAATAATTATAAGGAGGAAATATTTGATTTGTTGTTTGTTTGTATGTTACGATTTAACTTAAAAACTACAGGACCGATTTTCAAAACTCTTTCACCAATATTTACCTACTTTATTACTGAGTAACATATACTTATATTTTCTATTTTCATGTGAGCGAAGCCGCTGGCAACAGCTTGTTTTATATAAAGTAATGGTTTTAGTTTTAAGCTTGTACCATTTTTTATTTCAATAATCCATCAATTTTCATTTTTAATACTAATAATAACTTAGATTTTTAGTTTAAATTTTATTATTATTACTGTTTTAGTTTTTAGTGTAAATGTATGTGTATAATTATTTTACGTGGTCCGTACAATTTACAATTCACAAGTTGTTAACTAATTTATGTGTAAATCTTGGATGGCTGGTGACCCGTAACACAGGTATTCTTTGCCTATTTTAGGCAGCCATTTTTCACAAATGTTTGTATTAAAATAGATTTATTTACAATAACATTTGTGATGAGAAATAAATATATTATTATGTATTATAAAATCACTAATAAATGGAAGAAGACACTTATTCCTGTAACACACTTAGGACAAGAGTCAGGGCCTCACTTATTTTGTGCATATTTTTGCTAATTTTATCTTATCTATTCAAACTAATATTATACGTATTTCGGTACACGTAAGAGTAGAATGAACCCTTTGTAAATAGCTGAAATTACGATTACGTAAACCGACTTAGACCCTACAAGTAACGGGTTACGTAAAATTATGTACCGTCTCGTATTGATTAGCATAAAATTTTCCAACGATTATTTTAATGACTTCCAGGCTTGAGGTAAACGTTTGAAATAACTTGGAACAGTGGATAAGTAGGTACCTACTTGGGCTTGGTATTTAGGTCACATTCGAAAAATGTGGAGTTTTAAAATATCTAAATAATTCATGAAGATAATTTTTTCTCTATATTTTGGGTATTTTTCTTTTGAATAAGTATTTAGCGTTTATTAAATTTTCTTTCCTTTTTGGTTGTCAGTTGAACTTTTATTATTTTTCAATTACCAAAACAATTATTCATTATCGTCATTATCCCATTTTTTTTTTTTGAGTTTTGCATTAATAATAATATTTCACAACTTTCACTAACCCTATCTACTCCCAAACTAAGCAGACCTTGTGCTATGTATACTAGACAACTGAAAAATATACTACTAAATATAGATAAATTGCATCCAGACACAGAACAAATAAAATGAAAAGTTTGTAAGATGATCATTCTCATCACACTAAAACTTGTTTTAGATGTTAATCGAAACCACCACCTAGGGTATAAGCAGTCAGGGCCACTAACCACTAGATCAGCAGGCCAATATTAGTATTGTAAAGTTAGCTTTAATATTATTTTGATCTTACCTTCACTTCCATCTGACAGTTGTTTATGTAGTGTCGCCCACCTCTACAACCAAATTAATGATACCAAGTTAAAAAAGAGCATCAAAATATTAACAACTTTATTTTTTGTTACAGGTACTAGCATAGTGCAGTGACCCCCGAACATAATGTTGTGACAAAGTGCGAACCGAACGGTGACTAAAAATGTGTCACCCAAAGAATTCCTTAGATGTTACCAGTACTAGAACTTTTCTGTTCATAATAGTGTTACTATCCTTAAAACTGTGCAGTCCTCAGGACTTAAACGAGGAGTTTGTTAACGAGGATAGCATAGAGACGTCAGATATAAGTATAGTGCCCGTTAAAAAAGTGAAGTTTCCAAGGAACGCTGGTGTAGCGACGCCTTGTCGCTTGAGCGAACTTTTGTGTGACACCGGACAGTGTATATCTTTGGACAAGTACTGTAACGGAGAGGACGATTGTGGAGATAAGAGCGACGAGCCCAAGTCTTGTACACGTAAGTACTTATAGTATAATATAACTTTTGTTTTAGTTTATGGACCGCATAGATTATTATTATCTCACGTTTAATATTAAAGATGTTACGGAGGTTCGATTACGATACCGAAAATTCGTAATTGGAATGTTATGAATTTGGTTCCGATATAACCATTTTGGTTACATCCCTATGATAATATAAGCAAACTTCCCATAAAGCTTTAGGTTTTGATTGAATTTCGTCAAAAACAATAATGACTTACAGATCAGACTGTGACAGTATTACAACAATGCAATAACCATTTTTCATTGACAATGTTTTACGGATATTATGCTGAGAGTATTGTTTTTTAATTATAAAATGTATTTTTTTTTTTATTCATAATAATTATTTGCACACTATAACAACTATATCTCAAACTTTATTTTTAGTTTTATGAACTTGCATATTCATGTATGAAATACAATACACATATTTTAGGAACATAAATTAAAGATTTTGATTGCCCATCTTGTCTTAAAGGCTATTTAAAATGTCACATCACGTCTGTTTGCAATTTTATAAGATGTTTTTTGAAAGCTGGGGAAATAAGAAGCATTGACACATCAAACATGTAATTTGTAAAAGTAATATGTGAAGGAAAGAAGCCTAACTCTTCATAACAAAAAGGCGCGCGAATAAATCTTTTGAAACTCATTTTAGGTCATTCAAACGCATTTTTAATATGTCTCCCCTTCTCGGTTTGCTGACATCTGTCACAAAAGAAAAGGTTGTAAAGGAAGGCTAAGGATTGAGGGCCGTAAGACAAGCGACTCTGTAAAGCAGCGGAAAGTTTGAGTTGTCTAGGCGTCTGCGATGTTCTTCAAGTTCTTTTGTTTTGTTTCGAAGTTGTTATAGCCCTCTTATCCCATTTCTATTATTGTTTCCGGAATACGTGGTCTCGATTTGTTGATTGAGATCGTATGAGTGCACAAGTCAAACACCGAATTGATTATTAATGATAAGTTCCTGACTTTGGTCAGGTTTCTGAATGAAATTTTTTGAACTAAGCACGTCTAAAACTCTACTTTAACGCTAAATTTTGGCAGGTTTTCAAGTAAAAGTAGAGTTAGTCCTAGTGTTTACGGACGCGTAGCTTCACAGACGCGTATTCGCCATTATATGATGTATACGTATGTAACTATAAAGTCATGCTGTTGTGTCGTTACTTCTTCGTCGACAGAGTTTCATAGTCTTGTATATAAGATGTGAGCAGGCGTATCATGACGATTAGAGAAATATACACAACGTCAAATGCTTAAATCAGACATCGGCTGTTTGTCACGTATTAATAAGGTCAACGCAGCACGATTTTTTCTTGTCGATATTTTGACGCCAATATTCATTCCTTTTTCTACGGAACTATCTAAAATGTATTCTATTTTCTTTTTGAACATGTCGTAATGACGGAACCGTCTTGACAGTAATTCTAACAGATTTTTATTTTGGTCTTTGTATTTACATAGAAACATCTGTATGTGGTTGCGTTTCTGTGTTTATTTTTGTACAATATTTTATACTAAACAATAAATATTGTTAAAACAGAAATCTTTTTCTGAAAACTGCTTCAAAATTGGTTATTAAATGAAGCACCAATCAGCATTTCAAAGAGTGAGAACGTGGTTGGGATATCTCGCTACTACACTAACTAACTCTTTTGTACACATCTAACCTAATGGCGGTGACGTCGCGTTTCAGTGTCCTTCATCCTTATTCTGTTACTTCACAAGTTCCACCTTGTACCAGATTTGAAAGGTATTTCCCCTTATTACATGAATTATGAGGGAAATCCTTCAAACAATATCTTTTGCTAAAAAGTAGCTCTAAAATAATCTAGAGGTACCTACACAGAAATTGGAAAAAAAATATTACATTAATCAACAATCCGATACATTGAAGGTAAATCCAAGAAAAATATTTTCCATTTAATTTACTTACTTACTATTCGTATATTTTTTAAATATTAAAATTTAAAAATTTTGTAGCTATAATAAACAAAGAAAGAAATAATATATTATTAATAGCGAAGTTATAAAATTTCAAAGCTGCTGATAACAAAAAGAATATTTTCGTCTTAGTCCATCACACTCGTACGCCCGCCGTAGAAAAAGGCGTCTTAGTGAAAGAACAGATATATTTGTTATAATGATCTCGTTTACTTTTTTACCAATTTTGCATGCATGGCATATGGATGCATATTCTCTATTGATATGTTGTTAAGGTGGATCGATGACTTGTTGAGAATCGCGGGAATGCGATGGATGCGAGGACTGTTTTTTATTGTGGCGACACTTGTGGGAGGCCTATGTCCAACAGTGGACGTCTTTCGGCTGAAATGATGATGATGAAATTAAAAGCTTACAAAGCCATAAATGGCTTTGTATGCGGTAAATAAGGTAAGGGGTTAAAACTTTTACAAAAAAAAACTATTTGCGATTTTTGATAACGTAACTTTATTATTTGTTGTTCGAAATAATTAGCTACAATGTAAATTTAACATTAGAATGCCATACTAAAAAATCTCCATCTTATTTTCTTCCCAAAATCGCAGTTCTCCTAGCCACGAATGCTTCGTCGCATGGCACTGGAGTGGCTGTGTCAGCGATGGACAGACTTGGCTCCCTTATGCCTTTTATGTAATATTCATCCTAGGGAGTTATGCGGGGACTTCGCCAAAACATATTATACAACATGTTTATGGATTTACGTAATCGTTCGGTTGGGTAGATGGGTTAGTGTATCGCTTTTGCTATATTTTGTTAGTGTTCGTAGTTTGTTTTGCGAGTTTAGGCTTTAGATTTGTCTGCGATAATCATAATCGTTGTCGTTTTAAGTTAAACTTTATGTGCATTTAGTTACAAGGTAATTCAAATGATTATTTTCTACTAGCTGTCACCCACTCAAATTATTTTTATTTACACCATTTTATGCCACTTTGAAATATTTATAATTTAGTCGAATAGTATACTTTTACATGGCAATCTAACTAAAACATCAGGTTACCAACCATAAAGCCGCTTCATCGCTTTATCTCTAACCTATAATATAAACCGTCAGCGGTCAAAAGTTATGAAGCACCTGACCCTTTTTGAAGGGCATCACTAATAGGTCGCCGTACCTCCTTGTCCGGTGTCCTTTCCTGACATTTCCTTTATTATTAGACTGTTGCATAGAAGCTTTTGTTCGTTATTTTACGGATAATAATATCTGTTTTTATTATTGAAGGTTTCGCACGCTACCATTATAGTGTTTATCTTAATTATTATTACATACATAGTTTTTATTTTTTAAATGTTGCCTCATACTAGAAATTACACCTGTATCGTAAGTACGTTTCCAAACATGTGAACTCAGATTCAGACAAACATACATGCACACTTAGACCCGGAACACCTATCTGTAGGTCATAAAAATATTTGTTCCGTACGGGAATCGAACCCGCGACCCACAGCGCAGCAGATAATCACTCAACCACTGCGCCAACCGCCATCAAGGTATAAAACAAAGTTAATTACCATGTCCGTCTGTTTATTCGCTAACTCTTAAACTAAGATTTTAATGCAGTTTTCAGTCATATAAAGAGCAATAAAAAAAGGCTTACGTATATAATTTGCAGCCTTGCAAAATCGGTGCGGAGTGTGCTATAAAAATCCCTATTGGATACAAGTATTTCATCATCATCATCATCATGATTTCAGTTGAAAGACACACACGGTCACCTTGTGGGGTGCCTTCCAACGCTGCATCTTCCGGTACTCAGTCGCCACTCCAGAATCTTTCGGCCCTATCGACCATCTATTCTGCGAGCCATGTGTCCTGCCCACTGCCACTTAAGTTTGGTGATTCATCGGGCTATGTCGGTAACCTTAGTTCTAAAGCGGATATCTTCATCATCCAAATATTTTGGACCAGTACGCGCAAGTACAAGTATTTTTAATGCTTATTGTTATCAACAAAGACACTGTTTACTATTGAAAATTACTTAAACAAAACAACGTTTGTTTCAGTTGTCTCGCACAACCCTAAGCCGTCAAGGATTTTGTTTCGCGCAAACTAAATTCGTAACAGAACAAAGCCGAACCTAAACCACAAAACATTAGAGGTAATAATCCCCGTCTGTATTAGCCGAATAAGCTTTTAGTACTGGCTCCCTAACAAAATATACTCTTGAGTACATTTGCCAGTCCATAACACTATCGCCGATCCCTACACAAATAAATTATCTAGCAAAGCATGCCTTAATCTGCTTCGCGCAGTTTCACCGAAATGGTTCTCATTTCTCGCTCGTAAAATACGTTTTTGCTCTGAAAATGTCTGCAACGATAATTGTCTTACACAAAAGAACTGAAGATATACTCACAAAGGGAATTGAAAGAAGTAGATTACAATGAGTTTGCTCAGTTCTTCCTCTCAAGGGACCCGGTGCATCAGTCTGATGCAGACCGCAGAACGAAGTTAGGAATTACATTTTTATTGAGCGAGTAGTATAGAAATTGTAGTGAAACAATAGAGTTGCGATTTCAATGCAGCGGGTTTGACGACGGTCTTGTGGGGATTAGCTTAAAAGTTTAGGTATGATATTGTAGACTATGACTCTGCTAATTCAATGGAAAATGTATCTAAATATAATCATTGCCAGTGCGAGGTAAACAGTTTTTTGCCTATAACTAGGGACTGGAATTATCTACCGGAATCTGTGTTTTCTGATAGCTAGCTACAACCTAGGCTTTAAGTCCAGAGTAAAGAGATTACTTTTAGGCAAGTGACTCCATCGTCGATCACAAATAATCGCTTACCATCGAGAAAAAATAACTTTAATCGTACTCAGTACAAACTTTAAAAACTTTAAAAGGTCTCTTTTAAAATTTGTACTGAGTGTAAAGTAGTAGAACGATTTAAGTCATTGCTCTAGTAACCGCACCAATGTTCATAGATTTTTTTTTAATTTATAAAACGCTAACACAGAATTCATACCAGTAAAAACAATTGTGTGAGTAAATAAGATACATTTAGTCGTACAACAACGCGCAGCTCAATTCATCAACCGACGAGTTTAAGAATAAAAATGAATGACTATATGTGTCGCTCAGTGCAAAACTCGAGACTGACCA
Organism: Mythimna impura; assembly: GCA_905147345.3. Classification (NCBI taxonomy): domain Eukaryota; kingdom Metazoa; phylum Arthropoda; class Insecta; order Lepidoptera; family Noctuidae; genus Mythimna; species Mythimna impura. Next base: position 15,798,605 of record LR990353.1, on the reverse strand, counting down.
ATTCGAATGATTTTTAAAAAAATATTTGTTGTAGTCTCAAGAAAGAAATAATAAACAGAAAAAAAAACCACAATCTCATCTGACGGTGAACGATGATGTGGTCGAAGATGGGTTTCTTTTTCATCATCGTTATTTCAGCGGAAAGACATCCACTGTTGGACATAGGCCTCGCCCAAGTGTTGCCACAACGAACGGTCTAGTGCTTTTCGCATCGGATTTCCGCAACCCTCATCGGGTCATCGGTCCACTTTGTGGGAGGCCTTCCAACGCTGCATCTTTTGGTACGCGGTCGCCACTCTAGAACCTAATTTCCTTTTTACGATATAACATTTGTGACACAATGATGTTTATAGGGTCGGCTAGTAATTGATAAAAACCAACCACTAACTAAAAATACCCCTAATAGGAAGCACAATGATTATTCCTATGAATATTCTAGTAAGTTAAACACACATAGCCGTATCTCGAGCTGGGCTCCGTGACTAATAGCAGTCCATTTTGTAAACACCGACACGGTAAACTTAACACCTTATTAAACGCAGGTTTTTTTGTTAATTGTAGCTATATTTTGGCTTAATGACCACCTACGTGGGTACGATAAAAGGGAAAGCTCGTTTTCAGGCGGCCGCTATAATTAAAGAAGGTTTATTGTTCGCCTCAGTCTTTGAGTGGTTGGCTATTTAAATTTTCACGATGTTTGCATGAATATTTCCTTATATACTAAAGATCCCAGAGCGATCTGACATAACTTATTTTCACATGGATGAAACCTTAGGTTCTCAGTAGCGTCTCATGTGCTTTTTATACCTGTGGGCTTGTGGAGCTCCCCCTTGGGGCCCCTGGGCAGGCACCAGGTGAGAATGGGAACAAAAAAATAAAAGTTACTTAACTTAAATTTTTATGGCTGATTAACTGATTACTAAGTAACTCTTATTTTTTGTTCCCTTTCTCACCTAGTGCCTGCCCAGGGGCCCCAAGGGGGAGCTCCACAAGTACACAGGTATTCAAAGCAAATGAGACGCTAATAAAAACCTAAGGTTTCATCCATGTGAAAATAAGTTATGTCAGACAGCTCTGGGATCTTGGACTATAATAGTCCAAGATCCGTTATTTGACAGCCTTTTGTTTTTAGGTTGGCCAACCTTCTGTTTAAGTATCGCGTCTTATTTTGCATGTTGGTTAATTATAAGTATACCTAGTATTACTTCTTTAGTGTGTTCTCGGTAGCAGCTTGTAAGTGTATTCGGTGTAAAATATAAAACTACACGGAAATTAAATTACTTTTTTTGTAACGCTTACAGAATAAAGTCAATTTGGTAGGTAGCCTTTTAGAACAATTTCAGTTTTCATTGTAGTGAAAAATTCATTTGGCGCTCAAGCAATCTAAGATCTGTTTTATTTATTGTTACGAAATTTGAATACTGACTGCAGATACGCTGTTTAATTTTATTCATACATCGTATTTTCATTCGTACATCACATGAGTACTTCACACCTTTATAAATTATAGTCAAATTATAAACTGCCAGAATTGCATTATAAAAATGAATAATTGTAAAATATAGCCATGAATATCATCAATCCTAGCACCAAATCCGTTCAACTGTTTGAGGTTGAAGGAGTGATAAACACACACCCTTCATACCTTCACCTTTTTATGGTGTGATATGAGAAAGTGCTGCTATAATAATCGAAAAATATAGTAAACAAACTTTATATTTCATATACAACAGCGAGCTAAAACAACTTCATTTCAGAGTTCCATCTGAAATCCGGAATTCCTCCTTAAACCCAGGTTCAACACCGCGAACTATCATGAGAGGTATCCCACGTTATTCCCAAATATTTTACCTTTCTGTGTCAGCATTTTAAAGTCTTAGGAAGCTTTATTTTGTTCCACAGACTGCAGTCTTACCGGATACTTGGATAGAATGTCTCAAATAGTCGACGGCATTAGAAGCGGCGGTGACTCTTATCTAAGATGGCGTCTATTTCAGACAAGAAATTCCTTTACTGGAGTACATTATCGTGTTGGTCCTTTTACAAGGCTGAAGTCGGCTAGTAGATGTTCTATTAATACTATTTTAATCGCTACTTCTCTTTTATCATCTTTTAACATCGGAACATTTCTTAAAATTTTCTTTAATATTTTTATTTATACTAGACGCCTGAAAGACGTCAACTGCGGTGAAGGTGGTGTGATGATCTGATCATGATTGCGGGGCAAACTTGGCCAGATATCACCCTAGACAGAGAAATTTAGAAGGAAATAAGGATAGGGTAAAAAATAAGAAATCTTTAAGTAGAAGAACATGCAAAAGACGTGTAGTAATAAAAAATTGAGAGACATCGTAGTGAAAGGATTAGTCAGCTAGACTCTGCGTTACCGAATGCTAGCTGTCCAGGGTGCGCCGGGCGTTTGGAATCGCTGTACGATATTTTTAACGCCGCTCGGGGAGGCTCCTTTCATGCACCGGACTCAGGTTGGCCGCTGTAAAAATAATTTGGCCAAATGGGGCTTCCTCGATCCATCTCTAACACAGTGCCAGTGTGGAGCCGCTGTACAGGACATGCGTCATCTGCTATGCGGTCCATCCTGCACAACCAACTGCAGTTTTCAGGATCTATATGAGGCCAACAACAGAGCCGTAGAGTTTGCCAAATACTGGTCAGATAAAATTTAGTTGGAGTACATCGACACGAAAAGAAGAAGAAGAATAAAAAATTAAAGACAATTTTCAGAGAGGAGTAAAAATAAAAAGGTATGAATTAATTAAACGACAAAAACTTCGAATCTACGTAAGCCAAAAACCACAAAAATATTTTAACATTTGTTCGCGCAAATTGAAAAATATATTTTGTTGTTTTTATCCCCGAATTAAATATGTAAATAGGTCACACTACGGAGGTTGAAAATAAAATCAATTCGCTTTTTTTAAAATGTATATACTCTTCGTAAAAACCAAAGGGGAAAAAATATTTACCCAGAGCGAAATTAGGTCAGGTGCAACAAATAACGGAGAGGCGGGTTTTTTAAAACATTTTATAAAAGTACGCCGTATTGAGTCAGGTCGGATGATACCGGTGAAATACTTTTGCCAGAAGCTTAAAATTATAATGATCCTTATTAGTATTTTCATCAGAAAGAGGAAAGGAAATGAAAAATATACCGCAGCTGCAAATCATGATGAGGTGCTTGGGCATCCGTTTTCTTTTTTTGTTGAAGGCTCTGAAGTTTAATGTTATATTTTCAGCCCAAGTATAACAAATAAAAAATCAAGTTTACCTTTCATCACGCCGTATTTCCTGAAAGAATATAAATATAGAAGGTTATAAAATTAAAGTACCTATATATCAAAATACTTTACTTTGCTTTGTTTTATCGCCTTTTGATATTGAAAATCAATACCTAATTGTTGGTAGGAATTTAGGTAGTAGTAGTCGACTATAATATATATAACATACATCCTAAAATTAGCACGTTCAGAATCGGCCATTGAATCGATTTCACCCATTTTGAAGGAGATATTTTTTTTTAAATAAAATAATTATTGATAGTAGAATTTAAAAAAATAACTATTGTGATAAATTCTTGATAAAGCTTGATTGCGTCACTAGAATTTTTATATGTGGGTACGTACGTAGATAGCATGCGCTACCAGTGCAGTGCGTTGTTTTCCACTACGATTAATATAACTAATGTCTTATAAAAACACTACTTATTTGCATTTAAGTAATATTTCAGTTTTTTAAATAGGGTGTAAATAAAGGAGTGTGCATTATTCCAGTTACATGTTGTATATTAAATAGTAAAAAAACTGGGTAAGTGCGAGTCGGACTCGCGTACTGAGGGTTCCGTACAAATTACAATTCCCGAATGAAGTCTCGAAGATTTTTCCAAATTGCAAAAAATTTTTTTTTTTTGTGACGTAGTTAATCAAATTTACTGTTTTCAGATTTGTTCCTATATCTGTGCTGTAAGACCTTGCTTTATGTCAAATTTCAGGGTTTTGGGTTAGCGGGAAGTATCCTATGAATTTTGATTCCTTTGAGGTATCGAAATATAGGTTTTTTGCTACATAAACGGCCTTATCTTTTTTATTCATTAACTTAGATGTTTGATTTTTTTACAGCTTCAAGGGATCGCAGACTTGAGTATACGGTTTTAATTTCAACTCGATACGTTCACACATTCCCGACATAAAGGGTCTTGACAGACAGACAGACAGACAGACAGACAGACAGACAGACAGACAGACAGACAGACAGACAGACGGACAACAAAGTGATTCGTTGATGTGGCACGTTCCGTCCGTGAACAATGCTGCTACATTAGTAAGCATAGAAGCTATAATGAGCAATAACCTAACTCTTCACTCTCAAATGCTGAACCGAAGTGAGTGTCCAAATCATAGCATAGCATAGCATAAACAGCCTTTTAATGTTCCCACTGCTGGGACTCAGGCCTCCTCTTTCTAGGAGAGGGAATGGGCTGTAATTCACCACGCGGGCCCAGAGCGGATTGGTGAATGTCACATGTCTTCGAATTTTTGGTTCTAGGACATGCCGGTTTCCTCACGATGTTTTCCCTCACCGTTTTTGAGAGCAGTGGTGATGAAATAAATTACACAAAGTAATGCGCCTGGCTGGGTTTGAACCCGCGACCTACAACTTGTAAGTCAGGGCCGTTACCACTCGGCCACCACTGCTCTCCAAATCAACACTAGAAATCTCCCAAAATTGCCAATCCCTGTTTGAAACGTTTCACCGATTGCATTGAGATAGAGGTGACCGGCAAATGGGGACAAATTGTGAAAACATCCGACAGAGGTATAGAGAGGACTTACTAGGGTTGTAACGGTAATTTGCCTTCGGCTCCGCAAGTGCGGAACTTCAACATGGAATTGTTACACATACGGTTACTCCAATTTTTATTTTGGTAGTTGCAACAGAGGTCAATTAATCGAAGACTCAGTCAGAAACTTCAATCCAAGTAATCCGGTCAGTTTGACTGGCCTTTTCCCAACCATTTTGGAATCTACTTTCACTCTAGTATTTTACACGGATTGACTGATAATTTAACATACTCAATTCAGTAACTGGGTAACAAGTCCAGTCGTCTTGTTAACTGATAAAACATTTGGCGATCTTGTTACCTTAGGGTTACCTTGTCTTGACGGATTTTGTGAAAGAGTTACCGTGGCCCTAGACCGCAAAAGACAACGGAAAGAACACATATGGGTTGTAATCAATAAAAGTCTTACACTGCCTCTCGCTTCATTCAGAGTAAGACGGGTTATCTGATGATTTCCCAAATCAAAAAAGTAGTATCTTGACAGATCATCTTGCTTCTGTCTACCCGTAGCGACTGCCAAAGATTTGTATATATAGACAGCCCAGACCAATGGTTTAAGGTGTTTTCTGAGGCACGCATGAATTTCGATAAGCTAAAATGGTCACCCATCCACAGAATGACCCCAGCAAGTGTTGCTTAACCTTGCAGAACCTGACCTTTTCTATTTATTTCTTTCTTTTCTCAATTTTATTCTTTTCTACCTCCGCATTGCGTTGTGACATCCCTAGTAAGAGAGGACTACTCAAGAATCTGGATCAGTGACGCAAGCCGGGTCGCGAACCTGGAAACTAAACATTTTGTAAAAATACTTGGAGATGGTGACGGAGTAAAATGTGTATGTGTGTGGCGAAACTGCGAATTGAAGGTGTGTTAGTGTATGAGTGAGCCACTTTCTATAAAACATCTGAGAATGTGTTTAGACTTTATTTTATTTTGTTCGTAAATATTTAACTTCGGTTATCACTGGTGTTGGTTTAACCTTTTTTCTTTAAAAAAATAAGTTAAGCCTATCTCGTATAATTGTAACTTACATAGATTTTACTAGTAACCGCGAGTAACAATAATGTTTCTGTGAATAATCCGTTATCCAGAATGTGCAATCAATATAATACAATATGGCCTAAGGTAGACTTGTTCCTGAGCAGTTTTAACGAATGTGTATAAATTTAAAAAAATATAAAAAAAAATAAAAGAAAAAATATATGTTTAAATTATATTTAATTAATGAATATTTTTTTATTTTATTAATTTAATTATATTTTATTTATTTTATTTTTATTGAAAAGACCTTATTTGTATTATAAATGAGACTAATATAATTAACATTAGTGTCATTTATTAACTTCTGCATATTACTTCAACTTTACTGTCACTAATGAAGCATATTAAACATTGAATGCTGTGTAGGTACTTTATAATTGGACTTCAGATTTATGTATTGTATGTTGTCTTAACTGTGCGTTACCACAACGTTGTTAGTTGCGGTACCACAACTAAAAAGTGCCCCTTAGTCAAACTTAAAAGTTATCGCGTATACGTATAAACAAAGCAATTTTACTTGTTACGACAGTTCTGCTGTGATCCTATGAGGAGTTACGTTCCATATCTTCGAAGTTCATCATCTGATCATAACAATATTTCTATGGGACCAACTCGGAAGTCCAAACACCACACCTTTCAAAAAAAAAAAACAAAATCGTACCACAATTGACCGAGAAATCGGTGAACCCACCGATTTCTCGGTCAATTATATTATTATATAACCTTCAGACATAGAACCTTCTTCTTTTTGAAGTCGGTTAAAGAACCCATCACAATCATATAAAAATAGGTAAACTAAATAAATTAAACATTGAATACATCATCATATCCGAATGGTGGTGAAAGAATAATTAACTACACCACAAATGTAAACGTGACACAGATACGAGCTCGCACATAAATTACCTACTGCACAACACATGTGCAGACATGTTTGGTTAGGAATGCTGCACAGTGTTTCGTATCTATTTATATTTCGTATATATTCTTTCGTATCTATACTTGATTCCACGATGTCATTTCTACCATCGGACAACCCAACGAACGACGAGTATCCACCCTTACGTTGTTGAACCCTCTACGGTCCGGACCAAGCGTTTTGCCTCGTCGTTTATACTGCGTACATCCAGGTACTGAAACAACTTGCCTGCTGCGGTCTTCCCGTCCGATTATAATTTAGGTGTCTTCAAGGCTAGAGTGAATAGGCCCCTAATAAACTAGTGCGCCTCACCATCAACGATTGCATCACTACTTACCATCAGGTGGGATCGCAGTGAAGCACTAGTTTATAACAATTAAAAAAAAATCTAAGTTGATTTAACTAATATTTATGTAAAAGTATTCTTACAAAAATTTAAATTGTACGCAAGGATCAAAGTACTTAGCGTGTAAGACTTAAGTTTCAAAATGTAGCCAATAGGTTTGAATTCACTCGGAACTTTAAACTTTATGTTAATTGCTATAATTTGTAGCTAGCACAGCAAAATTACTGCTACGTCGTAGCAAGAGCACAGCTACATCGAAGCAAAATCATACTTAGCTACATCGTAGCAATAATATAGCTACGTTGAAACAATAGCATAGCTACGATAGAACGATAGCATAGCTACCTCGTAGCAAAGTCATAGCTACGTGGTAGCAAATAGCGTAGCTATGTCGAACGCAGCAAAATAGTCAACCTGACTCACTAGCGGTCTATTTGAGTATGCTGTAAGTTAATGTTAAATGAGTACCTAGCACAATAGTGCCACATAACTTAATAACCTCTTCGAAAAAATACTTAGATTAGGTATTTTTTATCAATAACTCCACATAAAACTTATTCCATGTGAAGTTTTTGATATACGTAATATATGTAATTATTCTTTCAACTTACAGCTTACTGTTGGAAGTTGAAAGAATAATTACGTATACTCCCTCGAGGACACAAGTTAACATATAACAAATTAGTTTAACGCGTGCGCTCATTTGGTAATGCAGTCTTACTAAAACTTACTGAGCCAACTTCGGTATATTATTCTGCAATGAATTACCAAGTACGAGACAACTTTGCTTTCTAACATCGTTTACGTACCTATAGATAAGTTTGCAAATGGTATTTATGGTTTTGTAAAGTTAAGTTTTCTAACTTAGATGCGATAAAATCAATTATTAGCCAGCATGACTTAACATAATTATGTGAACATTTTTTAAATTTTAATTATATGGTAATAAGTCAAGTAAGTCAAATTAGAATAACAGCTAACAACAAGTCTTCACTTATAAAATACAGAACTGTACTAAATTCAAAGGACACCAGGTACAATAGCCTACAGAAATATAATAGCAAAACATTATTAAATAACTAGCACATTACAAATAATTATTTTCGCATTGCATATCAATCTTAATTATTATCAGGAACTAAATAAATAACCTAACTAATAATAATCAGGAATGAGGATATCCGCAGGAGAACCAAGGTTGCCGACATAGCACGAAGAATCGCCAAACTAAAGTGGCAATGGGCAGGGCACATTGCTCGCAGAACAGATGGCCGTTGGGGCCGAAAGGTTCTGGAATGGCGACCACGTACCGGAAGATGTAGCGTTGGAAGGCCTCCTACAAGGTGGACCGATGACTTGGCAACGGTTGCGGGAGTCCGATGGATGCGAGACGCACAGGACCGTTCGTTGTGGCGACGCTTGGGGGAGGCCTATGTCCAGCAGTGGACGTCTTTCGGCTGAAATGATGATGATGATGATGATGATGATGATGATGACTAAATAAAATAAAAAATCAGCTTAAGCACTACCGGACTAAGGACATACTAGTTAGGAAAGGATATTTATCATGATGTTTATACAACTTGTCTTCATTGATATATTTTCCCAGTCGGTCGGCTGAGAGCGGTCCGAATTATTGTATTACTAGCTGCTGCAGGTTTTTTTTTTGTTAAAATCGTCGGTCCACACTAGGAATTACTCCTGTATCGTGGGTGCACTCACAAACATATAAAATTATATACACAAGACACCCAGACCGGACAGTAGGCCATACAAATATTTGTTCCATGCGGGAATCGAACCCGCGTACCACAGCGCAGCAGCCAATCGCTCAACCACTGAATACACAAGACACCCAGACCGGACAGTAGGCCATACAAATATTTGTTCCATGCGGGAATCGAACCCGCGTACCACAGCGCAGCAGCCAATCGCTCAACCACTGAATACACAAGACACCCAGACCGGACAGTAGGCCATACAAATATTTGTTCCATGCGGGAATCGAACCCGCGTACCACAGCGCAGCAGCCAATCGCTCAACCACTGAATACACAAGACACCCAGACCGGACAGTAGGCCATACAAATATTTGTTCCATGCGGGAATCGAACCCGCGACCCACAGCGCAGCAGCCAATCGCTCAATCACTGCGCCAACCGTGCCTTCAAATTGCGGCTTCATCCGCGTGGTTGTAGAAAATTATTCGTAAGGAACATTCTAACGGAATAAAAAGTATCTTAGGTTCTACTCAAGATCACGTGTGTATAAAGGCGAAAGTTTGTGAGTGTGTATGTTTGTGCCTCCTTCACGCTCTAACGGATGAACGGATTTGAATGAAATTTGGTACACGGATAGACCATGTCATGGAGTAGGATATACATAGGATATTTATTCCGAGAGTACGTTTCCTTGGGATAATTTTCAACTTTTACGCGAGCGAATCCGCTGGCAAAATCTACAATACTGGGTGCCGAAACAAATACCTACCAGGATAATTACAAAGTTTGGTGAATAGATCTAAAATGCTAAACAACTGAGTACAGATAACACAAATTATAGTGCGAATTCCGACTCATTTACTATGCATAGTGATTATGCCATCCCAACCGTGTATCGTCGATCAGAACACACAGCAAACATGGACTGTGTATTTTCTCTTACTGTGTATTGAAGCAAAATATACTGGATGAGGTTTCAATAGAAGTTATATCCAGACATAGCTACACCTTTTTGTTAGGTAGGAAATCATTACATAACTCCTCCCGCTCTGGTTGGAATGAGGTGGGTTTTATTTGGAAAAAGTCTAAGACACCCTTTTTCTGAGGTGGATGGTAAGTTCGGGAGGTTCCTGCACCAGATTCGTGCGGAAGAAACGCCCGGTTTCACCATTGTGTGGACTACCCGGAGGACGGCGATCTCTCGCGCCGAGCCTTGGTACAGGCCATGGTCTGGAGCGAGGAGGAGAGGCAGGCGGTGGCCTCCTTCTGTGAAGCAGTAATGTTAGCAAAGGAGGAGGCCGCACGCGTGAGGCAACAATCGTCACGCCCCAACCGCCGCCGGGATTCCGATTCCGATTACCGGCCACCTTAGGCGCGGGCTTGCGGATGGCGAGCAATGGGTAGCTCGCCGTCCGACCGTCCGGTAACCGTCCGGACCGTGCCCAAGTCGTCGACGACGCGTACTATTCCATGCGCGCCTCAAGAAAATGTCAGCAAATCGTAGGGGCCCAGCAGGGTCGAAGCCTACTGGGGCCAAGGGTCTGATTCTGAAAGGAAGACTCGGCCCTGGTACGAAAGGCAACGAAGGAACAAGAGTGGGTTTTTAGACAGTAAAAATCTGACACTATCTCTCGCTCCGCCCAAGAGCGCGGATGTCATTAGATGATTTTCCCACCGAAAAAAAAGGTGGGAAATCATTAAATGATTTTCCTCCGCCCTAGGGTGGAGCGAGAGGACGTAACAGATGTGGCAAACACTACGCGCTGTCAACGACTCGAGCTCGGTTCTTGTCGGATGGCTGGACAGCAAGCTATGGGGCAGGAGGCATTGCTCATCGTCCGCAAGCCCGCGCCTTTGGTGGCTGGGAATTGCCCTGTGACTCCAGATGCTTGGGCGTTCCTTGTGGCGGTGGTTGGGGCATGAAGATCTCTATTCCTTCATATTTGCAGCCTTTGCTAGCATCACTGCTTCCCAGACGGAGGCGACCGCTTTCCCATTTCATCTCGCAATGGGACCATGATCTGAACCAGAGCCGAGCATGAGAGGTAGAACCGGTAGGCTAGGCGATACACATAATGGTGACACTCGGGTCCCTTTACAAGAACTTAAAACGAAAACCAACAATTTGTCATTTTAACTATTGTTATGGGCAATAGAGCCCTTTGACCTCTTTAACTCATTTTCTACCTATACCAGTTTCGCTCTATTATTTTCATTGAGGCAGATTCACAGGTAACAATCATTTGCTGTAATGCGAAATATATCATTTCGCGTGTGTGTGAGTGTGCTGTAGAGTGTAAAACATGCATTTCCAACTGCTCTCAACGTTGATGCACGTATACCAGCAAAATAATAATTATCCTCTTCACAAATGTTCGCGCTACACGCTGGCTTGTACATAATTAGAGCTGGACACTGGCTCCTGCTAATGCAGCCTTAACAAGGCCTGTTTGTTGGCAGCATTGCTGTGTCAATCTTTGTTACGTTGGCAACACGAGGTTTCTAATGATGAAGTTTACTTGTTGTTTGTTCCGCAGAGCTCTGAACTAATACGACCTATTTGTTGCTAGTCTTTGTTAAGTTGCCTTTACATTCAGAGTAATAATTAACATGGACAACGTGTACGGTTTTGTGCACTGTAGCTCTATTCAACACCGGTCCAACACATACGTAGGGACCATCTAAACAACTATTTCAATTTCCTGATCACTAGTGCGTCTTTTTTTTTAAATTTAGTTCATTTTTACCAACAGTTGTGCAAAGGTCTTCTTCAAATCCTTCTTGGGCTGGTTATAGGTGGATCAAGGAAATAATATTTTTCTTCAGCCATCTCACCTCATGTCTGCCTTACTGGTGTAGTTTATCCTCAGGCACTCACTTTGTGAAGACTCTTGCCCAATGGTCAATGTTCATGCGGCTGACATGACCCGCTTAATCGCGTTTTGCCTATCGTTTCTTCACTGGGAAATCATCAAATGATACCTACCCTGAGTGGAGCAAGTGACCGCTTTAGACAATCTATCTGTGTTCTTTCAGTTATTCTTTGCGTTCCAGCGCCAAGGTGACTTCTAAACAATCCTGCAGCCCTGGAACCCCACCCAAGCCTGGTAGCCTTTTTTCGACGTCTATGTTCTTCGTTTTTTATTGCAGAGTGGCGTTTTTTATTTTTTTGGGTCTTTAAATATCTAGAAAACGGCTTTTCATTGCTCTTTGACAAACCCCAAAGTGGAACTTTAGTGACTCGGTGAAGTCTGAGCACCGTAGGTTAGTATGGGTGGTATATTTATATCAATGAGTTTTCGCTTCAGGGTCATCGGTCGATTGCCCATCATTAGCGTCTTTGTGGACCAAATAGCTTAATGAAAAAAGGAAAACGCAAAAAAACGTATATCTAGTCGAACCTTATCGGTGGGTATTAAGCTTCAGTATAATCTTGAAGCAATCAGTGCTATGTTCCATAGACAGTGAATGGAATTGATTTTTTTTTTATGATTGGCATAATTCCCCAAGACAAAGGCGTCGCTTAGATTGGGGACCACCGCTTATACTACATCATTAAAGCTCCCAAATAGTTACAGACCTCTATTAAGTTAACATTATTTAATTTAAGATAATATTTGTAATTTATTATTATACTTTTATTATTCTGTTCAGAATAACAAGAAAAAAAAATTACCTTTGATATCAACCTTATAGCTATATGCATAAAGTCTAACTTTGAATAAAAAAAGGAGTAAAATAATTGTGAAAGAACTTTAAGTAGGTAGGTACATATTGCCTTTGTTGCTATCTGTTTCCCGCGACTTCGTCCGCGTCAAGTTTGGAAAAATGCGTTGACTTTATTGATAACAACGCCAGGTAATGAAACACGTTTCATAATTTAATTATTTACTCTACTGCAGGTTCTCGTTACACGTGCAGAGTTGTACGTAATTAGTTCCGGACGGGCGTGTGCTCATGATTGTTTATGGTATTACCCACGTTGGATGAGACAAGTCGGGTAATTCTGAAACATTCAAAGTAAAAAATTTAAGCATGTTAAATAAGAGTCTCCACAAAGTGGGAACCTGAGAATAAATGACGTCACGATGCCACCAAGGCTGACCAGAGGCCTTATTATGACGTATTTGAATGTCAGGCGTGCAAGCGAGACAGCTATACACCTTAAACAGCTCCATCCCTTTAACAGTTCAGTTTAGGTCGTTAAATGGATTGCGTTATGAGCGTGGTAGGGCCTCTGGAAAGAAGTGGTAAGACGACCTAGATGTCTACGGAAAGTGGTTGGTTCGAGGTGGTTTGAGAAAAGAATCATCATCATCATTTCAGCCGAAAGACGTCCACTGCTGGACATAGGCCTCCCCCAAGTGTCGCCACAATGAACGGTCCTGTGCGTCTCGCATCCATCGGACTCCCGCAACCGTTACCAAGTCATCGGTCCACCTTGTTGGAGGCCTTCCAACGCTACGTCTTCCGGTACGTGAAAAATTAAGAATACCGCTAAATGAGAAAAGAATACCTGTAAGGAATTGAGGAAGGCCTTTGCCTAACCCTGTAGGAAAGTATATATAAAAAACAACAAAATTTTGCTTCTAATCGAAAAAAGACATTATTTTTAATTACAAATTTATTTGTGCTACATAGTATTGCTTCTTGCCAAATTTTATGATTCTAAGTCAACGGGAAGATTCTAGACTTTGATTCCCTTGCGTACGTCAAAATATGTGCCATAAATGGAGCATAAACGGCCTTTGTAGTTAGTTTTTTTCACTTCTCCAAGGAGTAGTGGACACGTGTTCCTTAGAAAAAGGGTCTTGACAGACGGACGCACAGATAATAAAGTGTTTCTATAAGGGTTTTGTTTTTGCCGACTAAGGCACGGTACCCTAAAAAGAAAGATAATAACACAGGACTTTATCTTTTAATCGACCTTGTCATTAAGGTCATGACAATAACAAACGAAATCGTTAAGCTACAAGCTGATTTGGTAATAGACATTTATTCTAATGACAAAAGGCATAAGTATATTGATGTTTGATTATAAGCTTTACCTTAACGAACCGAAATTGTGATGGAATGATACCGCGCTATATGATTTTAATATACTTTTACCTATCACTTACTTCTTTTAATTAAACAAAAATACTGAAACAACTTTCCGTCACGGAAATCATTCAAAAATAGAATCTTTACGAACAAGCACCACAACCTCCCTTCCATTACAATCTCCCATACATATTCCAGAAGCTCTCTTAGTAACTCAGCCAGAAATATGCGAGGTATATATTATTTGTTCATTTTATTTAACAATTTATGTAAACACATTATAATAAAAGAAAAGGAGAAGGAAACAGAAAAATAGCTACAAAGGTGATGATTATTTATGCAGAAATCTCTTCCAGCATACCTGCGAAAAGAGAGTTGGAAAAAAGAGATGTAGACACCGTGCGCAAAAGTTATAGGAAAAAAAAGGAAAAGTACAAACAAAACAGTCATCATTGAAATATACAATATAAAGATAAAGCACATAAATATATATAAATATACACACAGTAGAATAAATATAACAACAATACAACTGAATAATATTTATAATAAAACATGTTTATAAGCAACTACGACGAAATGGAATGATAGTGATTTTTCACTCCTCTTTTGAAAACTGCAAGAAATAAAAATTGTGAACGAAGCTCTCTTACTATTCATAATCCCTAAAAAGAAGAAAAATTGATTATTTTTAAAGAGAATAATACATTGGTGGTCGTGTCATTCATGGTCGGAAATAATGCATTTCCAACCACTAAAACTCTTAACTACAATCAACAGTGGTGATCAACAGAACAACACTCAATGGCGTTCAAACAGTTCCAGAAAAACGATCTAACTGTCTCGGATATCAATGAGAAATTTTGACAAAGGAACAGTTATTGTCCCGACATATCAAGCAGTAGCCAGAACAGAGAACAAAAATGAGTATTTTATGGTATAAAGAAGTAGGTAAATAAGACTCTGGTCTGGAACATACTAAGTGCTTACTCACTTAAAATGTTAAAAAACTGTTCCCCAAATAGCTTTCGTTTTTTTCTGACAGCGTCTAAAAAGAAGTCTCACTTAGTAAGCAAACATTAACTTCCCATTTTCCCCTATATCTACTATCATTCGGCTATCACAAAACGTTCTAGCGTGCCTATTCAAGAGCCGTCTCCGACTAACTTTCGGAAGAACAATTTCGTTCCCATTCTGAGAAAACTTTAGCGAGTACTAACTGCGTTCTCACTAAAATGTCTCAATTATGTTCGCTAAGCAAACACTTCCTTTTGCGTCATTCGCTCTTGGTATTTTCGGAACAGTTCTTGCTGGTTATTTTAGGATTTATTGACAAAGGATGGACAAGAAACACGACTAGATGGTACTTTAGAAATAGAGATTTCAACGATGTTTGAAACAAAACAACGATTGAATTAATTGATTTGATAAGTTTCAGTAAGATCGTTATCTTGTAAGTTATATACCGTCAGACCAAATATAACATAGCGTTTTTAAACATTTCATTAATTGTTGTTCAACAACCTAATCTTTTTCTCCAGCTTTGGCAAAGGCCTCTTTCAAATTTTTCACTCAATACGATTCAGCGTCGTCCTCATCCATATTTTTTCTTTCTGAAGTTGTCTTTATTTCATCTTCCCACTTACGACATTCTCATCCCCGTTTTTTGTATTTCTGATATACCAGAATACAATAGTTTTGTTCCATTTTTTTTATGCATGACGTGACCTGTCCGTTTCCATTTTAATTACTTTAACCTTGTAGTGATATCTTGTAAGTTTTTCAACAATAAATTACCAATAACACGGACTCTCTGAATTAACATTTTTATAGTCTGTAGCGCTCTCATTGAAACGTAGATAATCCCAAATCCTACCACGAATTTAGGGCCTAATCGTTCATAATCTTAATGTGGACAATTGACCAAAGGCTTACGAGAAAATGGCATCTATCTCTATTTTCTACAAAAATTTACGAAAAGACGGCGAACAATGGGTAACTCGCCTTTCGATAAGGACCAGCCCGGGTCGACGGAGCGTTGTGCTCCATGTGCACCTCGAAAAGATATAATCTTAATTGATGGGGCCCGCTAGGGCTGATGCCTGCCAGGGCTGGGATTGTTCGAAAGAGTCAGCGCCGCCCGGCGCGGGAGGTGACCGTGGGTGGGATTTAGTCAGTAAAAGTCTGACACTCTCTCTTGCTCTATCCGAGAGTCGGAGATGTTATGTGATAAATACCACGTGACATTAAGCTAGCGCACGTCAATAAATTGCTTGAATTACTTTTACACAATACCACTTGTCAAGTTTCAGTTTTGTTGTTCATGATTAGTAAGCAAAACTATGTAGGTATGTGTCTGATAACAATACTCCATTCGCAATAAGATAAGACATTTAAACAAACCTTTTTTACTGTACGTTCAACCGATTTTGACTTCTATTCCGTAGACATAAGGATGGCATCAAAAGCAAAATAGTGGTTAAAATACCAACTATTTAGTGCAGCCGCCATGTGCCGTGCCATTAACGTAATAAAAGTCAAAGTCGGTTGAACGGACACTGAAAAAGGTTGGTTTAAAATGTATAATCTTATAGCGAATGGAGTATAGAATCATTCAATGAACAACATTTATTTTACGTACCATATTTTTTTCAGCACCTCTTACGATGAGTAGGGAGAGTTTGTCTTCCATTAATCTTTTATTATTACTAAAACCTCAAATACTCGGCTCAGTTGACTCAGTAATTCAGAGGAGCTAACATAATATTTTTCCTCCTACTTAAATTTGCTCTATAATTCAATATAAATTATGTCCCCGGGATAAGCTATAACTTAGTCTTTTTTTATTAACTTTGACTGTACGGTAAAAAAATATGTTTTTGGTAACTAAATGTTGAGTGGTATCATTTCTTGTTTGAACATTTTTCTAGTAATTGGCTCATGTCACCACGTTAAAATGCTAGAGGAGAGAATGTTTAAAATTGTTTATTTAGTTACTAGTATATATTAGCTTACAATCACACTACGATATTATAAAAGGTGAAAGTTTCTATGTATGTTTGTTACTTCTTCACGCTTTATATAAAATAATGTATAACAAGGTTCCTAACAAAATTAAGGGTCCATTTTAAAAAGGCTTTACACTCGTGGCTAAATGAGATTTCCTTCTATACGATAAAATAATTCCTTCAGTTTAAATCTAAATGAGCATAGATACCAAAAATCGGCATGTCATTATGTTAAGCTACTATTATACTTATAGAACTTTTGTAACTATATATCTACAAATAAATCTTTAACTTTGACTTTAACGCTCAAACTTAGTACCGTACGACTGTACGGTACCAACAGTTGAAATTTGGGAAACGTGTTTTTCCTAAAATAGCACGTTTTTTTTACTACAGAAGAATGTTCCCTTGTGTGATAAAACTATGCCCAGGTGTGTAAAAATAAAAATTGTAAAAACATTACTATTTTCGAGAATGAAAACTTTTAGTGCTTTGAAATGAAGCATTTTTTATTAATGTTTTATTCTTATAATTACACACATTTACCAAAAATCGTGTAAAATCTTATTACGTACTGGAATCGCCTATGACTCGCGTACAACAGTTAACCCACAGTGCCAACTGAATCTATCATTAAAATTAATGAGTAGGCCCACAGTAGAAACTAAAACAACTTTCCCGTTTCGACGGCTCGTCTTTCACTTAAAAGTTACATAACAATCAAAAGTTTCGAATCTAAGTTATATTACAAGAAATAAACCTAACAAATTGTTCGGTATCATTTTACGTAATTAAGTGGTGAAGTTGTTTTGATATTTTGCGTTTGCCTAACCGAAAACAAAAGAGAAAACATTAATGGGGGAACAATAATTCTGGCCCAAAGTGTACACTTGTCTTATGCTGTGTAATGCGCTGTCAGTGGAGACAAAGGGCGAGTTTTTTTAAAAAGATCGTAAAATATGGCCGCAGTCCATTGTATGGGGCGCTTTATTCACGATCCTTTTTCCTTCTCATTTCCCTATTTTTATTTCTGAAAGGATTAACAATAGTACAGGTACGGCGGTGTATTTTATAATGACTTGCATAAATTTAGGACATAATGTTTTTCTGTTTGGGATTTCCGTGACTTTAAAAAGAATGTAGGTATGAAAAATTCAACATTGTGGTTCCAGTATTGAAGTTGTAAGAATTCTGAAGCCTGGATTATCACACTAATATTATAAGGCAAATGTTTGTGAATACACATTTACAAACATTTGCCTTATTACCAAACAAACACTACATTTACTTATTTCATTTTTCTGTTTGAAGTATCTGTTATTTTATTGTGCAAACCTACCACAGTGTTGTCTATTTTAACCCAAAGGTTGTCTGGTAGAGAATGCCTTGTTGCATTAAGTCCGCTTATGTACCACTATTCCCTCTCCTAGAGAGGAGACCTGAGTCCCAACAGTGGGAACATTATAAGGCCGACTATGCTTTATGCTATGTATCACTACTGTATATGAAGTTTAAGTAAATGAATAATAAATAAATTTATACACAAATTTGATACATCTTCATGTTCGAACGGCTGAACGGACTTCGACGAAACTAGTACACGGGTGGTCAATATTTATTTTTATATGTATACTTTATTTTACATCAAGAATGATTACAATTAACAAAAAGGAAACCTTAACCATGTCCTGTAATAGCATAAAGGATAGGACTTTTATGCCGGAAACATTTCCCCCTTTTTTTTCGGTGGGAAAGTCATCCAATGACATCCCCGCTCTTGGGAGGAGCGTGTGATAGTGTCAGACTTTTACTGACTAAAAAACTCACTCCTGTTCCTTCTTTGCCTTCGTTCCAGGGCTCCGGGGTTCTCTTTCACATCACCCATGGCCCCAGTAGACTTCGATCTTGCTGGGCCCCTACGGTTTTGCTGACATCTCCTTGAGGCGCGCGTGAACCACTACGCGCCGTCGACAACTTGGGCTCGGTCCGGACGGTTACCGGACGGTCGGACGGCGAGCTACCTATTGCTCGCCGTCCGCAAGCCAGCGCCTACGGTGGCGGGGCTAATTTTCTACTATCTCGCGGGCGAAGCCGCTAGCAGTAGCTAGTATGGTGGCAGTGACATTGTGAATTCTACCGATATATTAGGTATACTCGCAACTTTTTTTTTATAAAACGCATTGTATGCTTGGCTTGATAAAGACTGCCTCATTCGGCCTCATTAGTCTTTCTTTTTAACGATAAAGCTCGATGATGTAACTTTTATTAAAAACTTATCGTTACGCGTCACACTTCATTATCCAATAAAGGTTCTAAAGTTCTGCTGACCGCTTTCGAGGATTCCAATTTTGTTTATTTTTTATATATGTTGTTTTTAGGGTTCCGTGCCTCAAAAGGAAAAAAACGGAACACTTATAGGATCACTTTGTTGTCCGTCTGTCTGTCTGTCTGTCTGTCAAGACTCTTTATCTCGGTAACGTGAGGTGGTATTGACTTGATAATAAAACCATATAAGTACTCAAATTTGCGGTCCCTTGAAGCTGTAAAAAAATCAAACTGCTAAAGATACGGCCGTTTATGTCTCAAAAAATGCGTATTTCGACTCTCTCAAGGAAATTAAAATTCATAGGGTACTTCCCGTTGACTTAGAATCCTGAAATGTGGTATGAAGCAAGGTCTCATAGCACTAGAATAGGAAAAAAATCCGAAAACTGTAAATTTGTAGGTACGTCACAAAAAAAAAGTAAAATTTTTGCGTATCGGATAAATCTTCGTAACTCAATTCGGAAATTGAACTATTTTATATAGATAAGTTTGTACCTACACGTAAGTTTGTACGATACTACCTATATCTAATAGTATCAAAAACTATGGTGCATCTTACACTAAAATATTTATAATTTGAATTTTAAATTCTTAAAAGAAATAAATTTACCTACCCTTAGTGTTCGAGTCCGACTCGCACTTGCCCGGTTTTTTTTTTAAACTTTGCCCCACACTAGTAATAACTCTTGTATCGTGGGTCCATTCCATTCACAAACATGTAAACTTACGTACACAAGACACCCAGATATTTGTACCACGCGGGAATCGAACCCACGACACGCAGCACAGCAGCCGATTGTGATCGTATCGTCGTGCCAGTGGAGACTATAGCCATCGACGAAGGAGATATAATACTGCACTAGTGTGTCTGCAAACACAGGTGCATTCTCTCTTCCTTCACTTTCATAGTCCGATGGAATGGCAAACCGACACGACCAAAGGCTTAACGTGCTTTACGAAGCACAGAGGTATCAAATCACTGATTTTAAAACTTCGAGCTACTGTCAAGAATTTTTTAATATGAAAAACTGTTTAAAATATTGTGGAAAAATTCAAAAACTTGTTGTCAAGCGCTTACAAGGGTTTCCCTTTCGAAAATCCGTGGTCCCAGTAGGCTTTGGCCCTGCTGGGTCTCTACAGTTTTGCTCACATCTCTTTAGGGCGCGCGTGAAACACTACTCGCCGTCGACGACTCGGGCTCTGTCCGGACGGATACCAAACAGCCGGACGGCGAGCTACCCATTGCTCGTCGTTCGCAAGCCTATGCCTACGGTGGCTGGAAATCGGGGTCGGATCCCGGCATCTGGGGCGTGAGGAAGTTTCGGAAGTCAGTCCCTCACGAGTGCGGTCGGCCACTTCATTATTACTGCTTCACAGAAGGAGGCGGCCGCCTGCCATTCTTGGCCCGGCGTGAAAGGTCGCTGCCGCTGATCGTCCCCACGAGTACACGGCGACCTGGGAATTGACTTAAAGGTCACATAGTCAGTAGCTACTCTTACGAACGCGAGACCAACGAGGCAGTTAGCATATTTAACATTTTGCGATAATATACAACGAAAACGATGAACTTGAACGTAACTCATTTACTGCATATACAAATCGACCTACTATCGAACTACCCCAGTAAATATTGGCATGCATAATTGTAATACACGTTGTGTATGTTTGGATGATTCAGTTGTATGCACTATGACAGTCAAACATCAATTATAACTATGCCAGTGACATAGGCACTAGCGATTAATATGTCGAGGCAGACGGTTACTATGTGTCGAAACACTTCTCGAAGGCTTTGGGAGCGTGTGATGGGTTTATTATGGTTCTATACTGTTTAATATTAGATGATGTATTGCAATTGCTTTGCACGTTGGAATCGATCAGTTTATTGTGTCTGTTGGAGCGGTTCATAAGATTAAATTCATCAATGATAGTTTGACTGATATTGACGTGTGCAAAGTGAAAAAAATATTTATAATTTTCTGTTAATTGCAGTAACTTCTTTTTCAACATTGTTTACGGCACATTTTTATAATAAATTGATTACAATAATCGATCAAGGTAAGCCAGAAAGAGAACCCACGTGTCCAGGAAACAGATACAAATTATATAGTTGCGAAATGTTGCCATTTAAAAATAATTTTAATGTTGCCAACAGACATAGCTTAAACTTTAAAGATTTTTCATTTTTATTTTTTGCAATTTTAATTCGTAAAACAAGACGCATTGTATTAACAAAAGCTCGAATTTGGTACGATCGAACCACGAATTTGGGTCACTTCCGAACCAACTTAGTCAATCCATGATTATTATTATTTGAATCTGTGTAGGTCCACGTTAGCGAACGGCGTGCACTTGACGTCAGCAAAGAAACTGATTGATCCGGTCGGCCATTGAGATAACGAATTTGGTACGTCGAACCAAATTCGTGCGTGTGTTAATACTTGTACCAGATTCTGAAGCAATCTTGTATATAACATATATACTTTTTGCCGATACAAAATACAAAAAGCAATGGATACATATGTCTTGGAGCTTCTGCCCGCGTGAAAATCAGTAATCATCACAAGGGATCAAATTCCTGCGATAGAAAGTATGCTCTACGCTAATCCAGGACATACCGTGCGTGGAATTTCATCCAAATCCTATCAATATTAGTGTGTTAGTGTGATTAAAGAGAAAGTTACGTTTTCTACTATGGAAGTAGTTAAGAAGTGAATTCAATGCAAATCGGACTAAAATATCTTTATTCATATTGATGACCTTATTCAGAGACGTCAAAAACGCGGTAATCAAATTCTCTTCAAAAATTGAACGTCACTAATTATCATTTCAAAGGCGACGTCTTTTGATAGTGTTATTCATCGATGTTAATCAGAGCCTTTGGTGGGGCTACCGGCTTTATAATCAGATCAGTATATCAAAAAAAAAATCCTAGACTTTTTTTTGAGGTGCGAAACTCTTCTTATGACAAATCCCGCTCTTGGGCGGAAAGGGAGATAGTGTCAGACTTTTACTGACTAAAAATCCACTCCTGTTCCTTCTTTGCCCTCGTCCCAGGGCCCCCGTGACCCCAGTAGGCTTCGACCCAGCCTACGATTTGCTGACATCTCCCAAGCGCGCCTCAGGGAAATGTCAATCTCCCTGAGGCGCGCGTGGAACAGTACGCGCCGTCGACGATTTGGGCTTGGTCCGGACGGTTACCTGACGGTCGGACGGCGAGCCACCCATTGCTTGCCGTCCACAAGCCCGCGCCTACGGTGGCCGGAAATTAGGATCAGGATACCGGCGGCGGTTGGGGTGTGAGGCCCGTTACCTCACGCGATCGGCTACCTCCTTTGCTAGCATTACTGCTTCGCAGAAAAAGGCGAACGCCTGCCACTCCTCCTCGCTTCGGACCATGGCCTGTACCAAGGCCCGGCGTGAGAGATCGCCGCCGCCGATCGCCCACATGAGGACATGGCGTTGCTCTGCCCAAGCGGGGCACACCTCCACCGTGTGCTCCACCGTGTCCTCCGGGCGGTCCACACAGTGGCGACACCCGGGCGTCGCGATGAGGAAAAAAGAGTAATACAAAATGTTACATTGAAATAACATGACGAAAGTTAGTTACAAAACCGATTAGATTTTGACAAACACTGAGTAAATTTAAAATGACGTACCTAAACATTACTCTTCTTCCGGGGCAGTCAGAGAAAAAAAGGATTTACTGTTAAACACCGTCTTTCCTAGCAATGTGACCAAAGTATTGCAGAACCTTGCGAAGA
This sequence comes from Mythimna impura, assembly GCA_905147345.3. Classification (NCBI taxonomy): domain Eukaryota; kingdom Metazoa; phylum Arthropoda; class Insecta; order Lepidoptera; family Noctuidae; genus Mythimna; species Mythimna impura. The sequence goes on along the minus strand of LR990353.1, from coordinate 15,775,583 downwards.
CACTAAGACGACAGCCGTGAGGAGATTTTGAGTTCTTGCAAAACGGATACGTTGGTCCGAAATGCTGTCCAAGGGATATGGAGCATCCTTCTTCAGCACCACATCTCAAAGGCGTCAATGCGTTTGTGATCTGCAGCTTTCAGCGACCAAGTCCCAGCGCCATAAGATTCTTTCACTTTACGCTATGCTAAACAATAATATTATTATTCCTTGGAATAAACTGCTTTTGTTTGCACCTTGCCAAAAGTAAGGCTACCTGTTCATTGACGTGAAGCAAGACAACGGAGCGGAGCGAAAGAGTAATGAAGAGCTGAGTTGTGAACTCCATCTGTCTACTGATGTGAAGCGAGGTAGTACGAAGCGAAGTATCGGACTGTGCGTAGCTACACCGAGTACAGCTGCAATACCACGTGGCCAGTTTACCGCTTCGCCATTACATACTAGTTTTTACAAAACTAGTTCACAAATTCGTGTCTACTAATAAAGGAGATTTTATGCAATTCTACGGGTTAATATTGGCACAGTTCCGCTCTACTCCTCTCCGCTCTAGTGTACCGACAGCCTTACGCAAACATAAACATTTGTTTATTGTTATAGTTGTGTGTAAGTAATGTAGTTTCTTCAATTTGGCGGTTTTGTTTTGATTTTGATTTGGGTAAACATTGGTTGAATTAAACAAATCTGAACATTAAGTTCTTTTTTTCATTTCGCAAAAGTTTTAATGTTTTTTGTACAACTTCTAAAGAAACTTACGTTTACAGTAAATAGACGACGGTTTTATTGATTTAGGTCAAGCTAGCTTTTGTCTGAGTAGGTAGGTTGTTTTATATACATAAGCTTTATACCTATAAAATTGCCCTTTTTTTAAAAACGGGTTGCTTTGAAGTGTTATATCTTTGGTTTTGGATTGACTTGGAATTATTTGTTCAAATTACTTTTATATTAAAGGTCCGTTATTATTTTTTCGAAATTAGGTATTTATTGTTATTTTTTTTGTGTTTTGTATTTTTTGTAATATCGCAGTACTTATAAACATGAAAACTAAATGCATAAGGGATCATTATAGATTAAGTAGAAGTGATTACAACGTCCCGTTGGACTATGGGAGTAAAATCACAGACAGTGGTTCTAAGTTTGCGTACATACTTGTATTTGTGTATACTATAATAAATATTATAAGAGCTGTACGTCGAGCAAGAGATGTAGGCACCTGAAATCTGATATTTATCACATTATTTTCCTATCAAAATGTTCCTAAATTCTTACTAATCTTATTCTAAACTATTTTCCCTTGCGGTTTCATTCACGTCTTTGATTACTGCTCCGCTCCAGTTTGACATAGCCTAATATTATAAAGCTTAGAGCTTTCTTCAATAAATGGATTGTCCAACACTAGAATATATATTTTTTAATTGAACATGTGTTTCTTGAAATTAGCTCGCTCAAATACACTTGGGCTTTGCAATATTAACCTTTTGAGTGCGTAATTAGAGACACAATAGTAAGACAATGGCGCGTGAACGCCGGCGTTAATGCAGGGATCAACAGCTTAATATTAATTCATAGCTTTTTTAGTGACTTCGGTCGCCTGAATGTCGGATATTGCTTTTTTGGGGTCCAAGTTTACTCCGTACCACATCAAAATCGGTTGTGTTGTTTGACCATGGACGCATATCAGACAGACAGTTACACGTTACTTTCACATATTTATAATATTAGTACGGGTTTAAGTACAGGTTTTCACAGCCGTTTAAAAGTATATAATTTGTCTAAACAGCCTGCATGCTAACAAATTACGTTTCTCATAGAATCTCCAACATTATCACAATAACTCCTGCGTACTTGGCTATTAGATAATACTTCATCACAATTGACCATTCGTGATTAAACCTCATCCAATCAACATTTGTAACATCTATTTTATTCAACCCATCATCGACTAGACAAAATCTTCAGTTAACAAGTAAATCTAATAACAAAAACCCCCTAAATCCAATTCTCTTTGTTACAGCATGCAACAGGACATACATGGGGGACGTGGGTCGCACATACGAATTAGAGGTCCGCAGGCCACGAGAGGATCACCTCCCTTTCGTCTGCCACCTAAACTTCACTGCCACAGGAGGAAACTATGGCGACATTATACAGGTATTTAGAAATAGGGACGTGATCAGAATCCTGAAAGGAACCCCCGTCAAATGGATCGGTCTGAACTAGTATGTGATTGTAATCTAAAATAGGAAGATTGTATTTTAGTGGACGGTCCGGTTGAATTTTGATGGGCTGGAATTGGTATTAACGTAAAAGTGAGGATCGTGAAGTCTATTGGAAATGTCTGGTTATGTTCTTACTAATGCAAAACTTTGTGTGAGAAAATTGATAGATTGTGTGAGGAGAGATATGAAAGAAAAGGGAGTTAGTGCTGGCATGACGGGTGACAGGACGGAATGGAAGGAAAAAACATGTTAATACAAATAACACGGGACAAGGGCAGGAAGATGATGGTGATGTTGTGGTTCTCATGGTCATAGCATAGCATAATCACCCTTATAATATTCCTACTATTATACTCAGGTCTCCTACCTCTCTTTGAGAAATAATAAGCCGTAATCAACCACACAGGCCGAGTAGTGGTTGAAGGATATAACGTTTTCAAATGTTGGTTTTAGGACATGCCGTGGTTTTCTGTCGATATTTTCTTTCACCGTTTTTAGATCAGTGGTGGTGAAATAAATTACACAAAGGTCTGCCTGGGTTTATCCCTCGACGTACGAATCCTAAGTCGGCAGTGCTACCATTAGGCCATCACTGCTCCGGTCATACTCATGGTCATAAGTAGTTTATCCCTTTAAGTGTTCAACCCAGCGAGCAAAGGCGACCATACTAACGAACTTATTCAATTGGCATTTGAAACACTTTTTCTTCTGAAACTATGTGGAATATTTTTTCGTCCGCCTAACATTTCTATATAACGACCTCGTCCGTATTAAATATAGGGTGTAATTGATAGTGACGTAAAATTGTTGATATTTTAAAATCTTATGAGCCTTGGTAATTTAATAATTATGGAGTTAAAATCATTATGCCACCATGCCTGTTTATCCAAACATTTAAGCAGAGTGGTGTTTCAATTTACAGAACAACCACGTTAAACCAGATTCCATATCCCTGTTCATCTCAGTGAAAGCATAATCTACATTTACTAGGTCCGTTACCTTTGACGTACCAGCTCTAAAACTATACTAACACTTGCTTAGTTACGTTGTCATCTGTTAGTGATGAGCTATTTTAATCAAAATCAAAGATCAAAATATTTTTAGTTCTAATAGGTCTACGTGGGCACTTATAAAACGTCAGAATCTAGTGCACGTTTCCAATTAGTCATTTCCTTTGAAGAAGAACCGTCAAGAAACTACTTGGGTACTCTTTTAAATATAAGGAGTTTCTTGCACCTTATTCTCTATAGAGATCTACGCTTTGGAATGTGCAATTACCATCATTTTTTTTCTGACTGACTGACTTCTAGACAATTCAAAAGTGGCTGTAAATGGTTTATTTGAAATAAAATGCTTTGAATCTTGAATCTTTGTATAAGTTTTTTAGAACATTACCATATTACTATTTTAATAGATATGAGAGGACAGTATACACCGGTCAACATTTTACCCAAAAGCACAATAAAAAATATATATAAAAAAGTGGATTGAAATAGAAAGTAATCTATGAATGTAGACTTTGACTACTTGCCGAAGGCCGACAGAACAGTGATAGACTTGTAGTTTGAGATTTGTGAGCTTGAGTCATCCTTGTTTGTGAGCATTACACGAGTAGACACAAATCCTAATATTAACTTCCTATAGATACCTTACTTCAGTATTTAAATCATTCAGGATAATAAGTTTATAAATAAGTCTCAAAGCCTGTCAAAACATTAGTTGAAACCGCGTTCGAAATGATTAAAGTAACTTTAATATTCACAGAACTGTATTTAGAATTCTTGGAAATTCATCAAAAGTACAAATTACTCTTAGACTTATAATTAGACTCTTAAATAAAGGAACTAATTTAATGGTTTGGCCTAATACTAATTTAATTTAATTACCATTGACTCAGAAAAATAATTGTAGTCGTGGTGACTCTGTTTACATACCTACCACATTGATTTAAAGCATGTTAAAAATGTTGCGAAGCAGTAATGCTCGCAAAGGAGGAGGCTGGAACGAAGGTCCTCACGCCCTAGCCGCCGTAATTCCGACTCCGACTACCAGCCACAGTAGACACGGACTACTATATTAACTGTTCATTATTTGCCTCCAGGGGCAGAACGCCACAATTATGGCGGTAAGTCCCATCTTTGACTGGAGCGGCAAAACGGCCTTCAGCATTACACAGGTCCTCACCGGACATAGCAAATTCAGATTCAGGCGAAAGAAACGCCAAGGTATCACGGAGGACACGGTGGAGCATACGGTGGAGGTGTGCCCCGCTTGGGTGGAGCACCGTCGTGTCCTCGTGGAGGCAATCGGCGGCAGCGACCTCTCGCGCCGGGCCCTAGTTGGGGCTATGGTCCGAAGCGAGGAGGAATGGCAGGCGGTGGCCTCCTTCTGCTAAGCAGTAATGCTAGCGAAGGAGGAGGCCGCACGCGTGAGGGAACGAATGTCCTCACGCCCCAGCCGCCGAGATTTTGACCCCGACTACCAGCCACGCTAGACACGGGCTTGCGGACGTCGAGCAATGGGTAGCTTGCCGTCCGGCCGTCCGGTAATAGACCAGACCGAGCCCAGTCGTCAACAGCGCGTAGTGATCCACGTGCTCCTCAAAGAGATGTTAGCAAACCGTAGGGGCCCAGCAGGGCCGATGCCCGCTAGCTAGGACCGCGGGGAATTTCTTAAAAGGAAACCCGTAGTCCTAGAACGCAAAGGGCAACTGAAGGACACGGATGTAGTTTCAGTCAGTAAAAGTCTAGCTCCGCCCAGAGCGGAAGAAGTAATTGGATGATTTCCACCATTAAAAAATAAATAAAAAAAGGGGTAGAACACAAATTGTGCTACCATTCCTGAAATAAGACACGCCATTCCATTTCCTCCAGTTTGAATGAAACGCACGCGTCATCTATATTTAGGGTTGGAATTGGAAAGGAAACGTATCGACAAACGAGCTCATTAAAAATATACGCTTCGAAGAAGTTAGTGCCTTATTCTTGTGAAGGTTTAAATTCTTCTTTATCTGTTGGTTGTTCATTAGGACGATATCGATATTGAGTTTATTTTCTGGAGATATTATGGTTGTTTAAGCTGTTGATCCCCGCATTAACGCCGGCGTTCACGCGCCATTGTCTTTCTATTGTGTCTCTAATTACGCACTCAAAAGGTTAAATCAGTTCTTTTAAAGTTGAGACTTTTTTTTCAAGTGAGAAATCATTTAATGACTTTTCCACTTTAGGTTGGAACGAGAGGGCGTGTCAGACTTTTCCTAGCTAAAATCTACCCGTTTCCTTGCTTGCATTGTTCTTTATGTTCTAGGGCCGTGGTTACTCTTTCAAACGTTTTACGCAGCCCTAGCAGGCTTCAGCTTTGCTGACATCTTCTTGCGGCGCGCATAGAACACTACGCGCCGTTGATTCAGGCCTGATGGTCATTATTTACTAGATGGATGGACGACGAACTTGACGTCCGTAGTTATCGAGTTTTGTACCTATACTGCACCTAATCAAAGTTTCAATTCGTTGTTTAGTTGTCAAACCGCTATTGCTGAGAATAAAGTTCTGGATTCGATTCCTAATTCAAGAAGTGTTATTGGGTTTTTACGTATCGAATTTCTTAGTACTTAGAATCTCCATTTGTGCCCCGTTGATGTCAATAGGCTCACACCCTAAAACGTGGGACGAGGACTTAAAAATACCTGGAGAAACATGTTCTATATATGAATACAGTAATCCAGATGGGATGATCATACCTAGATAAAAAATGAAATTAATGAAATTCTAATTTCAGTATCTGATAATATGATGAATATTGGAACGCTTCGTAAAATATTTCTAGGGCTGGCGTAGATTTCCCCGGCTCACGTACTTAGACATTCAAAATAGACCACACAAAACGTATGCTCGCTGTACGCCTGCGCAAGCCCTAACAATAACTATTCAGTCTTGGACCCGGCGAGCATTGTCAGTCCTTACTCCGGAACCTTGATAGGAAAGTAGGTAGGTTGAATCTTACCGCCTTACTGACGAGCACTACATTTATCATCATCATCATCATCATTTTAGCCGAAGGACGTCCACTTAAACACAGGCCTCCCCTAAGTATCGCCACAACGAACGGTCCTGTGCGTCTCACATCCACAGCATTCCCGCGACTCTCACCAGGTCATCGGTACCTTGTGGGAGGCCTTCCAACGCTGCGTTTTCCGGTGCGCGGTCGATTTTGACTTGAAATAGGTATATCAAAGAATCTAAAGATCCCTAGTAGTATTTAAAAAATAAATGGTAGGCCAGTGATAATAGACTCGCTTATTAAAAAAAAAAACGCAACGTCATCAGCTGATGCATTGTAGTTTTTTCGGCATCGTACTGTGAGTTGTTGTCCGAACAAATATATTGATCAGGGGTAATTCTTGTATTTTAGGGAACGTTTGCGTTCGTATTTTCGTTCATTTCAGTCGCAATCTATCAAAAACACCTTCAATTTGACAGGACAGTTTCCCAACATTTTGACAAGTTTTTGACATTAACTAAGATCGAGATGATAATGCGTCTTGAATTCGGAAGTTTATTATGTACGGGAATTGGCCTTCAGAGCCTCAAGACAAAGTGACATTTTAACAGTGATAACGAATTTAGACAAGTCAAAGATATAAAAAATTAGATGGGTTTAATAAAGTATGGGATTAGATGAGGCCAAAAAGTATAGGATTGGATGGAGACAAATTGTATGGAATTAGATGGGGTCTAATTGTATGAGATTAGATCGGGTCAAAATGTATAGGATTGGATGACAAGACAAGAATAACATGCGCAACTGAAATGTGCCGTGGTCTATTTCAAACATTTTGGTATGTCAACAATCGCTGTTTTCGATAGTATGTTATTTGGTCAAGAACCTTAGGAGAATGCCTCCACAGTGGACTATTACATATTAAGGTTGATCATGAAACACAAACGATCCTTTCTTTGGGCATTAATGTACTTACTAAATAGTACTATAATTATAAATATTTAATAATAACAATAAATACATAGGTACCTAAATAAAAACTTCTAATGTGATGTTGCTATAGGTATTAAGTTTTGTCTGTATTTTTATCCTGGCTTTGTAGATTGGACTTAACCAAATCTGGATCCCAATTAGCCTCTTCGCACGCCTTTCCACTGGGTCCATAGCTGCTAGAATTCATTCCAAAGAACAGTTCCCAGATAGAAAAATATGCAGATTTTAACCAAAACCTTTGTTCCAGCTAACATTCGACACGTTTACGGTCGGCAAATTCGTGTCCTTCACCTCTGACGGCTGTCCTGATGGGCACATGACGATAGTGGAACGTTCCCCGTCTCCGCCCACAGGACAATGGTGCGGCTCAGCATGGGGCTACACCGTGTACTTCTCAGAGTCAGATTCTATTAATATGACGCTGAGATTGGACAGGTTGAGTCAACAGGTGAGATTAACTTTAATTAATTATCTAATATATAGAAATCTCATGTCACAGTATTTGTTATCGAACTCCTTCGAAACGGATTGACCTATTTTTAAGAATATTTTTTGTGTATATTTGATAGGTCTGAAGAATAGGTCGTAGGCAACTTTTTACCCTTCTACCCCCACCCTCCATTTTTCTTTAATGTATATGGCAGAACATCGTTTTTGACAGCTATTAAATATATATAAATCAGTTGTTTGCTAAGTAATAAATAAAAATTGCATAAGCAACTAAAAGTTTGTCATTCACACACAATTATTCAATGAAATTAAAAATGATATTTATTTTGCAAATAGGTTTTTTAAAAACACTTTTACACGTAGATTTATTTGTCAATTTAAACTAGATGAAGCCAGTGTTTCCTAGATGACTACCCTGAGAAGAAACACCAAAACAAACTCAGGGGAAATATCCACGATACATTTTTTCTATGTGTACCGTTTGTGTCACCGTCCTTCCACTATAGTACTACAACCAACTATGATAACTGTGTCTATAAACAGCCAGGAAATCGGAGGTTTTTACGGCTCACACGTGTGCATGTGTGTAGCAAACCTCGTGGAAAAAAACTTGCTAAATACAGCTTAAAACCTATTACATTGATACTTGTAGTTTAATTAAGACTCAAGAGTTTATTTCGAAAGTTACAAAGTACGATGTTCTCAATTACGATTTAACTTTTTATCTCAGTCGCTTTTACGTTGACGTTGATTAAAAAAAAATCTTAACAAGAAGAGTCTATGCCGTGCGAGGAATTTTAAAACCGACATGAAAAATCTTATACACTTATGTACATTTAGAAAGTGAACACGTAGGGATAAGGTTTAACATACAATTTGTTAACACAACGAACTGACACGTTTAATTAGAGTTTTTGCTCTCAGCAAAGTTAATCCGTATAAATGAACAACAGTATTTATCTTCATTAAGAGTCACTTACTAAGCATCCCTTTGTGTTGTACTGACGTGATGTAACTAACTACACGTTTTCGCTTGTGACTTGACTAATATTTCACATCGCCCCGCTTTTAACGGTTCGGTGCTTTCCCTTTATCTCCTGTTAGCAGCCGTATTATGTGCACTAAGGGTTGAATTTTCGATCAATTAATTAGTCGACGATTACGGACACCCTCCCGGGACCACGGGATAAGGATACCTCCGTATTACAATAATGTTATTGGGTACCGCCTTAATTCCTTAATTTAATAACGGGAATTTCGTTTAGGAACCATTTAATACATTTCGGATGGCTCCCTAAATTTTGTTAATGCGCTTCGGCTTTTATCTCTTTCTGATGTTTTCCTTTTAAAGCAAATCTTTTGGAATAGAATTTTGCTGTTCTAATTGATTAATTACTGTTCTGTTTCTCAGTACGACAGAAGTTGAAAATTTTTGATTACTTTCTCGTATATTTTTGAGTGCTCTCCTTAAACTTATTTTGGTAAATACTTTGGTAATTAACTAACTTTATCCTAGTTTGTATAAATTAATCAAAAACTGTTTGTTGATGATAAATATGATCCAACATAATTTTCAGTTTAGTATACTATTTTATTTTATTTGACTCAAAGCATCCACCAAAAACTGTTTCGAACTGTTTACTACGTTAAATTTTAACACGAAGTTAATACCACCATTTTCGTACAAGTAATTATCTGTTCAAATATTGACAACCCTATTTAATTTCAGGGCGTGGGCTATAATTTCGACTTTAAGTTGGCTTTCAAGTTTTTAAGACGAGTTGAAGCAAGATTACGATACGGTAACGCCACTGTCGGCGCGTGGCGAGGCGAGAGGGTACCTGGGACCTACTGCGACAGAATACTGAGTGACTGCGACCTTAGAGCTTGCCGCATCCAGTCCCCGAACTTCCCTGGCGTTTATCCCCGCAACGCAACTTGTACATACCGCATTGAACACACTAAGGTAAGCAGAAATGGGGTTTATCTTTTTGGGTTTGTGTATTCTTGCGTTTCGTTTGGATAAGAGAACTAGTGATGTGATTGGTTTGTTGGAGAGTCTATAAACTGTGTTTTTGTGATCTTTTTAGGAGCGAGATTTCTGTGCCAATTTAGATCTTTATTTTAGTAGTGTTTTAGTTAGTATAATTGTGTAGATGTGTGACTTTTATTCTGCTTGTAATTAAATTCAGTTACTTTTTGAAATTCGAAATGTATGATATTGTTAATGAACACAAAACTATATTGAGCTAATACCCTTAATGTAAAATCATGCTATAAATAGAGATATTATATCTAAAAATACTAGAAATGAAACTGTACCTAAATTGCGTCATCATTACAAGTATTATTTTATTCACAGTAAAAGTTGTGACGCAAAAGTTAAAACCAGAGAACAAAGCAATTAAAAAGGTGACGGTTCCTGGTTTTGTTTAGAATATAAATCGTAAGCAAGAGATGTGTAATGTGGGCTTTGCGTGGCTCTTTGTGTTAATATTTAATATAAAATTCACACCAAGCTGCGTAACTGTTACACCTGAAATGTACATAATAAATGTCGGATGCGTAAGGGTTGGAAGTTTTCGGTAAACAAAAAAGTGCTTCGACAGCTTGTGCACAAAGTTGAATTTACTTTGATGTGTTTCTTTGCAGATACCAGCAGATAAACATGTTTTACTAGCAGTAAGACAGACGAATAGTCACAAAATACATATCAAAGACCAAATAGTGAAGTACGATAGGAGTCAGCGCGTTTTAAAGTAAGTACACATAAAACTTCTGCATTTCCTTACTCCCTGGTACCTTGAGTATAAAGTTTTGTTTGTTGACAGAACTACTGGTAACTCTTTCATATAATCAAGTATGAGATCTGAACTAGATATAGTAAATTAAAGACGTTGTAAATTACTTTTACTTAGAAATTTCAGAAAGTCTGTCTGTCTGGTTGAAACTCTTGGGCCGTGGAGTCCGAGTGCTCATAAGCTTTTCAAAGAATTATCCAAACGCTTAGTTGACACTTCGCGTGACCCAAGGGCTGGCTTTTACCTCGGTCAGAGATTAAGCATTGCCATACAACGTGGCAATGCCGCCAGCCTTTTGGGCACACTTCCAGTCGACAGCGATGCGTAGGAATTTTATGACGCCATATTTTAGCTAGTAGTTTTTGCCTTTAGTGTATATATAGTTTTAATTAGTTAAGTGTTTATATTGAATTAGAAAGTCTTGAATATTTTCATTCGCAACTGTAGATTGAAGATTACAAACATACCACGTGACTATACCGTATGTCACGTGTTTGAAATGTGTGTAAATTATTTAGGTTTTTTTTTTTTTTTTTCGGGTGGAAAAATCATCTAATGACATCCCCCGCTCTTGGGCGGAGCGCGAGATAGTGTCAGACTTTTACTGACTAAAAACCCACTCCTGTTCCTTCTTTGCCATTTTTTTCCAGGGCCCCGGGGGTCACTTTCGCATCACCCATGGTAGGCCTCGACCCTGCTGGGCCCCTACGGTTGCTGACATCTCCCTGAGGCGCGCGTGGAACACTACGCGCCGTCGACGACCTGGGCTCGGTCCGTACAATCACCGGACGATCGGACGGCGAGCCACCCATTGCTCGCCGTCCGTAAGCCCGCGCCTACGGTGGCCGGAAATCGGGATCGGAATCCCGGCGGCGGTTGGGGCGTGAGGACCGTTGCCTCACGCGATCGGCCGCCTCCTTTGCTAGCATTACTGCTTCGCAGAAGGAGGCGACCGCCTGCCACTCCTCCTCGCTCCGGACCATGGCCCGTACCAAGGCCCGGCGCGAGAGATCGCTGCCGCCGATCGCCCCCACGAGGACACGGCGGTGCTCTGCCCAAGCGGGGCACACCTCTACTGTATGCTCCACCGTGTCCTCCGGGCGGTCCACACAATGGTGGCACCCGGGCGTCTCTTCTGCACGAATCCGGTGCAGGAACCTCCCGAACTTACCATGTCCAGTGAGGACCTGCGTCATGCGGTAGGTAAGGACGCCGTGAGGTCTTTCCAGCCACTCCTCAAAGAGGGGACTTATGGCCATAATTATGGCGTGCCCAAAATTATTTAGGTATTGGAAATTGCGTGAAAATTATTATTTTTCGATGCCCGATTTTTGGAGAGTAACGAAACTATGTATTGTTACTGAGGATATTGATGGGGCTGCCCCGTTTCTGCAATATATTATGTATGTTCGCAGATTTTGGTCTGACGATGGCGTTGAAGCCATTTCAACGCCATCGTCAGACACAATCTGCCTCTATACTTTGCAGGTTACGGGCTAGCTCCAACTTCATCCTGAAGAACAGTGGAGAGGTACGATTGTCTTCTTTTAGGTGATGTTGTTCAGAAACCCTGTTTTAATGTAGATAGTTTATATACGTTTTTCTTTCTCGTTTCGCTGAAAACCAGCGCCGTAGACTCATCGCATTTTACGTGTGGTCACGGCATTATGCTGAGCACACATCCTCGCAAAACGGCCGAATCGTTTTGCGAGGATGTGGCGCATATTTTTCACATAATATACTTATAATTTGTTAGTTCTAAATTTGCTCCTTGTTCCGCCAAATAAAATGTTTTCTTTCTTTTTCTTTCTTGTTTACTATTCCATGTGGACATTACGAATCCGAATTAAAGAACATTTTTATTTATTTAAAACATGTTATAATGCAGCCATATGCTGATACGGTGTTTTTTAGTGGTTCTTCTTTTCTACCGACAATTGGTAGCCACCCTCAAAAATAAAAAGTATCGTATTTATGCTAAAATTTTTTAAGTTTATTTTCTTTTATTTTAAGGTTTTTAGTAAAATACATATATATTATTCAAGGGCTTTTGATAATAATATTTCACTTTTTTTCCCTTTGCTTTATATGGTGAACATATTTCGGCTTCGTCACACTTTTTTTATATTTATCGTTTGTTGACACTAAAGAAGAAAATCTCTTCATCTCTAGAACTAATAGAATAACTACCAAATAGTTAATACAAACTACCGTCAACTTACAAAATGTTTCTACCCTAGGTGTTCTCAAAACTTCAATATTCGCAGTCCTTATAACAGAACTCTCCACCAGTAACACACCATTACTCATGTCAGATGATAATCGTAATTACACTTGTAATACAGATTAATGGAACAGCTACTGTCCAGCTCCATATTAGTGAACGCACCAACCTACTCCTTGAAATTAAACCTTCATTTGTTACCCTAATAATGTTGACAAATTCTGTCCGTCAGCCATTTTGGGAACGTTATTTACGCTTGATTTAGATAGCGTCGGAGAGCGAACGAAGACGGGAAAATTTGACTTTTGTTTCTCAATGGAGTTATTGAATTTCTGAAGAGGTTTGGTGGATTTTGTGTTGAGCCTTATCGAAATCAATTGATGTTGAAGCTACGCGTTCATGTGTTTTTAAGATTTATATTGAGATCATTAAACCTAACTTAAAAAAGTTAATGTTTTATGTTATCATTTTTATGTCTCAGTAAAGTTATTAGTCATTCATCATTTTTTTTTTTTTTGGTGGAAATATCATTTAATAACTTCTCCGCCTCTGGGTTGAGCGAGAAACTATTACTGACTATAACTTACCCGTGTTTCTTCAGGTGCTTTTATCGTTTCAATGTCGTTGGTGACTCTTTCGATCAATCCCGCAGGTCTTACATAAATCAACGGGTGCAAAGTAAATAAAGTCATCTGCAGTTTTGCGGTTTTCTGATAATTAGTGTTAATAAGTGAATAATATGAGTGAGTTATTAAGTTTTTTTTTTAAATACTGTTGAAAAAACAACTATTTCTGCATTTTTTATACTTGAAAGACGATTTTCCATGTCTTAGAATATGAATATTTAGTAAGTTTCTGCAACTATCGGAAAATCGCAAAATTGCAGATAATTTTATTTACTTTGCACCCGTCGAAATATTAATGTTCAGTGTTAGTATCTATAATAAAGTTTCAAAGTATCCATCATACCTTCAATACCAGCTTCATACTTAGCATAGCATAGTCGGCCTTATAATGTTCCCACTGCTGGGACTCAGGCCTCCTCTCTAAGAGAGGGAATGGGCTGTAATCCACCACGCGGGCCCACTGCGAGTTGGTGGATGTCACATGTCTTCGAATGTTTGGTTCTAGGACATGCCGGTTTCCTCACGATGTTTTCCTTCACCGTTTTGAGTGCAGTGGTGATGAAATAAATTACACAAAGTAATGCGCCTGGCTGGGTTTGAACCCGTGACCTACGACTCGTAAGTCGGAGCCGTTACCACTCGGCCACCACTGCTTCACACTTCACACTGCACTCTTCATACTTAAGTTCTAATAATCACATAAACTAATTTGATTTAATTTTTTTTTTATTATTTTTGTTTTAATATTGGTGTTTAACGATGAAATGATTATATATAATTTCATATTACCGAACTTTGTATGGTTGAAGGAACTTAATTAATATTTACTCGTATTTAACAAAATATACAGTTACATTAATATTCAAAATCTATAAGTAACGTTTGATTTAATATAGAAACGTCTACTTTGTTTTGTATATTTTTGCAAATACTGACTAGATTTTAAAAGTTTGCTTAACATAATTATGAGAATTATATAATTGTAAACGTTATTTCAAGTGATATTGTACTATCTGTTATTATGCCATCCATTACACACCCTTTCATAGGTATTATGCCAACTAATTGGTTTATATGTTTAGGTAATTCGTCTACTACAAAACGGTATTACAAATTATCACTCAGCAACACTCCTCCAAAGATCCCAATCTATTCGAAAACCTTAACTTGTCAAACTTGACTAATCCATCAATCTTCTAGGATTTGGGACCAGTGCAATGTTGTTCAAGATTACCTCACAGTTTGGGACGGCCCGACTCGCGACTCGCCCGTCCTGGTACGCCTTTGTGGAGGAGATGCGGTTCCTGATATTGTCAGTCGAGGCCCCAATATGTTGCTGGAGTTCCATACATCGCCATACGATAATCCCTTTCACCCGGTACCGTTGAGCTACCTACCCGGATTCGAGCTCGAAGTACAGGTGAGTTTTCGGATTGTGAATATTATGTGTGGGTTATTGGAAACGACGGATCTGAATTTATTTTGTGCTTTGGTATGCGTGTGGTTGGGAAATATAGAAGATTTGTGATGGGAAATTCTGGAAAAGTATTAAAATATGGTATTTTGGAATTGGAAATTTAATTTTGTGTTTATGAGTGACTTGTTATATAGATGCATAAAAAAGTATTTATATGACCTTCGAATCGTGGGGTCCGACTGTTCACAAATTATATAAGGATCTATCTAAACGCCTTGCACGTGACCCAAAGGCTGGTTTTTACCTTGGACAGAAGATAAGCATTGCCGCCAGTCTTTTGAGCACATTACCAGTCAACAGCCTGCTTTGCAGAGAAGTTTTTTCGACGCTGTTATTTTAGATTATTTTTGATAGTTTTAATTAGTCAAACGATTTTTTATTGTTTTAGTGTTAATATATTATAGTTAGTTAACTGTATAAGTTATAAAAGATAAAAACATCTTGCTTACTTTAATTTGGAATAGAGGTTTTTTGTGATAAAACTGGCTTTTAGACATTGACATGTGGCAATTTCAGTAGCACAAGAACAATATAATTAAACACTTCAGTGCTGTAGCTGACTTGCTAAATAGTTCATTCGCAAAAGAATCTAACAAAGCAAAACTCCATTTCAAATGATAAAGACTCAGTCTTATAAATTGCAACAATTCCAATTGAGACTGAACGATCGCTAAGTTAAATCCATACTATTTCTGCACTGGAAAGCTGATTGTATTGCGTCCGATACAAAGCGGAGTCGCTGGTACAGTCAGCAGGAAAAATAAGTTTAAAAACTAGGTCGTGTGCCACCTTGCCACAATGATTGCTTAGTACTAGAGTACCACTGGGTAGATCCAGAGATGGCATACGACCACGGTTATATTCTAAATAGGTATCATTATGTTTAAGAATATTTTCTCGTTTCGTACATTTTAGAGCGCAATTTTTTGTTTTTGAGTAAACTATTTTTTATTATTATTTTGTTGTTTTAAATACATAATAAAATAGGTTTTAAATTGTGTTTATCAAGTCCTGTCATTCACCCCAGCACGACACATTTAAAAAAAGATCATCTTTTTGTTCATGATTTTATGTCCTCTGGGGGGCACAAATGCCAGTCGCATTATTATAAAGTTATCATAGTGATTTACACAACCAAATGTAGATTGTTCTAAGTACTCACACAGTACATATTTTAATTAAAACTAAGCACACACATTATTAAATTTTCGTGGGTAACCTGAAAGTTCGTATAAACGAGTAAAATATCTAAATACATGGCGAGCTTCTTTGCTGCGTTAATTTCAAAGTCTAACGCCATTTTTTGAATCAACTCAGAAACATAAAAAAAAAATTACTGTTCCCTGCATTTTGTCGAGTTATGTGAATATAAACATACAGAACAGTTGTTTATATTAATGAGTCTTTTACACCCCAAAATAATTAATGACTTAAAAATTTATCTGTATACATGCTGCTATCAGTACTTGCAGTGTAGTAGGTACTTCCAAGTAAATATAGGTATGTTTTCCCGTGCAGGTGTTGTATGTGGAGAAGGATTCGCATTCGTACGTGCGTTCGGATGGCCGATGCCGTTTTGTGCTCCGCTCCTCGGACAAGACCAGCGGCGTATTGAGGAATCCGAGGCATTCTCTGCCACCGAATACCTCTTGTGTCTACTATTTTCAGGTAAGTTTTTGGCTGAGATATTTTTGTTTTGTGCTTTATTTTTAAGAAATAAGACCCATTTTGCACGGTATCACAGCAAGGTGAAAGTAATTTTGTGTACTAAAAATAAGACCGCTCTCGTGATGAAACCCAATTATTTTTTCATATCGATAAATAACTTTGGAGTAATTTATTGATAGTCATGTTGTCTACGTACCTACTACGTAGGTTATTATATATAAAGGTGTATTTTTTTTAAACAATTTTTAATACAGTACAGACGAATATACATCTTAATACAGAACTTCCACGAACCAAAATAATATTCGTTTAGACACTCAGTGACATCACCTTTTATTTATTGTATGATACTAGATTTATTCACGTTATTGCTAAAGCTCCGGAAAAAAATATCTTTTATGCGATTAAACTTCATTCTATAAAATATTTGATGCGGAACTAACCTAAATCCATCCGGAAAAATATTCTAAACTGCCTGACGTCAAAAATATTTGCTGTTAGTTTGTTTGATAGATTAGTTATGTCAAATAGTGTACTGGGATACATATGTTTATCTTTTTATTTATGTTGATGTTGGGCCGATCGAGATTATTAATATTTTTTATTTATTTATATTTTGGGTTCAGACAATAATTGGGTTCATTTTGTTAGTAAAATAACTTGTAACTAGTGTTAGTAGTACACAAACAAGGAGTAGACTACCTGACCATTCTATCCACATTTTTTTTTTAATTCTAACCACTGTTTTCAGGATGCTATTGACACTGACTCGCATTTTGCGCATTAGCGATACGACTTTTTTACGAATCACAGCACGATAGCTGTCAGTTCGATACTATGAGCAAACATTTCCGACGCACTACAGAAATTGGGGCAGATTCAACAGCATCAACAGCATCCTAAAAACATTGTTGTATTGGATACGTAAGGCAACGAGTGATCCTTTGGTGTAGCTGATAATAGAAGCCGAATGAGACGAGCATTTATTGATCACATCGTAGACCATAAGAGAATATTTGGAGCTCCTTCTATCTTGATAAACTGTCCAAACTTTATATAGCGTAAACAGCTGTATCGTTTTAATTACAAGAGTAAATCAAAGAGATGATATTATTTATCGTTGACAGTCATATTAATGACTAAAGGCCCTATCTAGTATTCAATTAAGGGTAATAAATATATGGAAGTCACGCAATGGCTTTCCTATGAATAAGTTACTCGATTGCTTTGTTATATAATATTTATACCTGACATTTCAATGTAGATAAGTAAAGAGACACAAATAGGTATCTTTTGTATCGATGGAACGTATTAGGCTAACAGCACGTGAGAGAAGCCGTGTCTAATTTTAATATATAAAAGGAATCTGGAACTTTTGTTAACAAAACCAACACTAGTCGATATTTTATACCAGTTAAACTATCCACCGTTTAGGAGAGCAACCATATTGTATGTTTACTAGCTGTAGTGCAGGGATCGTGAACCTTTTTACTTTTGATTGCTTATTTCAGAACTAAGTAAGACAAAATAATCTCGCTGGGAATTAGGCACGGTTTTGAATTAATATTTTAAAAAGTTATTTATTTTATTATTTCTTTTTTTATTTTAAGAAACTAGTTGTAAAACATCTCTCTTCTTTTTTATCTTTAACTGTACCTGATTTTTTTTGTCTCGTGCCAAGCATAGCACGTAAACCATACGTTAGCCATCCCTGCTTGTGTTTCAAACAAAAACAGCTAGAGTTGTAACTGGTACTTAAAACGATTTACGATTTCTAGGGTCGCGCCAACGAGATAGTTTGGGTGTCGTTTGTGAAGTACCATTCGGCTGGAACGGAGCCTGCCGGTTTCGATCAACAGAAAGACTGTTCGTCACAGCTAACGATATGGGATGGAGCCGCCCCTGATGCTGACTTGGATCGGAAGGTAATTTTGCTATTTTTATTCTGTAAATACAATATTGCTTCGGAAAAAAGGATGTTCGATGTTGTGCCAATTTTTTTAATCCGTTTATTTCTCTACTCTAACGCATTGACTTGTGTCGACAGGCAAACCAGTCTAATTTAATGTTTGCGACGACTAAATAGACTTACGGTGAAGTACGTGCCAACCACTAGTTGTTACTTTAATAACACTGTCGTATTATCATATATGTTTTATTATTTATTTATAATTAAAGTAGATGCACTGTGGTTCACGAACGCGAAAGGCAACTGAAGGACACAAGTGGGCTAAAGTCAGTAAAAGTCTGACATGCGCTCTCGTTCCATCGTAGCACGTTCAGCGTGGAACGAGGTCAATTACGCCTTGTATGTGACTTTCTTGCAGTGTGGCTAAGAAAAACATAGTCTTCTTTGCCGTACGGAGACCATAACTTCAATTTTAAACCAGATTGTTTAGAAAAGAGATGAATATATATAAGTCTGTGATATATACTCAAGATGCCCTATTAAAACAGAATGCAGTGGCGTGTCTACTTAAATATGTTGTCACTTTGACTTCGTACTGCAATAAGTAAAAACAAAAAAACTTTTTACAAAAAAAATACAACCGACTTCAATGTAAAAAAAACACTGAAAAGTGCAAAATAACTTTAATTTCGGAAGTCGGTGTTTCTATAATAGTTTTGTCTCTTCGTTATTTAACACCGACTTCCGAAATTAAAGTTATTTTGCACTTTTCAGTGTTTTTTTTACATTGAAGTCGGTTGTATTTTTTTTGTAAAAAGTTTTTTATTTTTCACTTTTTAGTTATGGTACCACCACTAAAAAGTACCCCTTAGCCATACTTAAATACCTTATAGCCAGAGTGCATCGTATGACAATTTTATTCTAATAATACCAAACACGGTTAGATTAAATTAATTTATTACAGAGTTGCGGTGCCTAATTTCAGGCTTCATCATCAGATCAGTTCGATATATTAACCCCTCTTCTTTCAGTCAGTCATCAACTACACATATAAACAAAGCAATTTTACTTGTTACGACAGTTCTGCTGTGATCCCATGAGGAGTTCTGTTCCATATCTACGAAGTTCATAATCAGATCATAACAATATTTCTATGGGACCAACTTGGAAGCATAACCTTTCAATCAAAAAAAAAAAATTCAAAATCGGTCCACAATTGACCGAGAAATCGGTGAACATACATAAAAAAAAAAAATAAAAAACATACATTCAACCGAACATATAACCTCCTCCTTTTTGAAGTCGGTTAAAAACTTAAGTGTCACGGGGTCTAATGAGCCTCCTTACCTTCATAATAATAGTTTTCAAACGAGGTCTCAAACGCCCCGTACTGCAGAAATGAAAATAATACAAAAAGGAGTGCCACTGTCCACATGCTAGAGCGGGAAAAATGTAAGATAAGATCTACTAAATAAAAACCTTAACTCCTAAAATTAATCCGCTAGGTAACATTACAGTAGGTATTTAACTGAACGCTCAAGAATTCTATTTTCTCAAAGTACAAAGGCATGATAGATACACGGTGCCGGTATGACTTATCTACAAGAGCGCAGATTAATCTTTGTACTATAAAGAAGCTGGTACAGCTTCCTTCCGTAGAGTAAATAGACGAGACGCCATAACACCTGTTTTTTTTTTTAAGAAGGGGTGGGTAGAAACGATACACCCACTTTTCCTGATGAACACTTGGTAGAAGGCGATGTGAATTTTTCATTTGAAAAACCTACGCGGCAGCTAAAAATAGGTTTTATTTGAGATCTATTATGACTGAGTAATGTTTTTGTTGTTCAATTATATATTTTTTTATTATAAAATTCCGTAAACAAAAACAAATCGATGCTCAAGACTTTGGAGTTTTGAAACGATGAGCGCATCATTGCCGAAGATCTTCTTCAACAACATAGTGTTTGGTAAAACATGACATACCATTCGCTGGTTTTAAAGTATAATTTCCACTCGCGCGCGGCGGTGTATTATTATTACGTAATTGCAGAATCTTTTTCTGGTGTTTTTTTCCAGGAAAAATGAAGATATAGAGACCAAAATTTTCGGCCGAATAAATTTCGTACACCCGTGTGTACAATACGACAATTAAGCGTTTTTCAAAGTCATTCAAGTGGTACAACCGTATATACAATTGGAACTCGAGGGGTTAAGAGTGCGGAATTGTTCAGAAGAATTACTGCATCCTTGAAACGTAAAAGACAATTAAAAGAACACATTTTTTTTTCAATTTATTCAATAAAAGTCTGACACTCCCTCACGCTTCCCCCAGACCGAGATGAGTTATTTGATGATTTCCCACCTCAAGCAAAAAAGGAGTATTTTGCTTGACCTGTGAATTAAACACAGCACCATTTATTAATTAGCTGTGTAAAGGTATATGTCAAAGCAATGAGAATCTTTTCCATAATTACCATCAGCTCTTGTCTGTTTTGTAAGCTCAAACTGAGAATACTCATAAATGAATCCATCAATATTACTCCTTTTGTACCTCCAGTGATTCGTGCTTTTTAAATCCTTTACAATAGGTAGGTGTACAACAGTACACCTATTGGGTACCCAATGCAGTCGAATTTTATACGAGGCTATATTTTTAACAAGTAACAGCGGGTACTGGCTGATTCTCGTTCGGTTATTCATAGCATAAAGACTACGTTTTATATGCATGGGTAATGTACAGTATCTTAACGTGAATTAAAATTGTGTAGTGTGTTTTTAGTGGATTTTGTAGTGATCATAAAGTAGTAAGAGGCAAAAATAAACAGTATGGAACTAATATACAAGTTTTTCGACCGTTCTGACATTTCATTGTATCCTTGGTTTTTGAGAAAACGCGAAAAACTAATCATTATTTAGGATGCGATCTTAAACTTCCACGGTTATTAGAATTCATAGACTTTGAAGAGGCTGATTTAAGAGCAAAACTATAGGTTCAACCCCATATTATTCAATGTTTTGAGCAAGACATAAATATTTACTTAAAAAAATAATTATAAAGCCGATACAGAATGCACTAATGAAAAAAATTCTTAGATATTTACGTCTGTAATGAGTTAAATATTTATTATGTTATTGGGTGCAGAGAAATTAGATTTACATTCGAGACAAGGTCGAAAATAACATTTCGAATGATAATTGTAAGTTATATCGCTAAGAAATTACCTACCGTAATTTGTTTTTTCTTAATACTACGAAATTGGTACCAAATGGTGACAGAAATATTATCGCACTTGGTTTTCTTTTAGGATTATTGCAGTTTTCTGAAATAATTCCACCTGTCGCTATAATTGCAAATTAATTTCAAACTAGCAGGTTTTTCAAAGTTAATATTTAGAGGTGTATCAACTTTCCATGTTCAATGAACCCTCATGGAATAAGCAACAATTGTTTCATAAAAATAAAAAGGTCCGGTTCTCGAAACGCAGAGAATTTACAACTTTTCAAAAATCCCTAAAATGCCATTTCGATTCGTAGTCGCGTAGGCAGAAAAGGGAAGTACCGCACCATGTGTCGTCTAATGTCCCAAATAACACGGTAAATCTCCACTTAAAACTGTTATTCTCTAACTTCCATACTTATCGGAAACAATTCTTGGCGTTCGCGCAATAAAAATAAAATATTTAAATTGTTATCGCATACCGAATCACAATACCGGGTCGTTCGTATAAAATTTTATAGTACATGAATTTAAATGGTAAAAAGTCGGGAGCCAACGTGTATCGTAATGAAATGTGGATTAAGTTTAGCATGATGGGGTGAAACTTTCGCAGTGCGCAAGACTAACGCGTTGATACAAGTACGAAGCGTTATAGAATTGGGCGGCGGCATTCTCACTCACTTTATTCGTGCCATTTCACTTTGCCAACTACCTCAACCTCCCACTTGACGTCGGTAGCCAAACATTAATTTTCTTTAATGTGTCTGAGCACTTTTACCGAGTTCCACCAACTCCAACTGCAGTGCGGTGTTTCGTTTCATTCATTCGGTATTCTTCAGTTTGCATTAAGAATGGATAAGCGGTTCTAGTTCAACTTATTTTTTGTTGGCACTTTAATCAGAAAAGTTTTTCCGTCCGCTCGCAGATACACTATGTAAATAGTGTTTCTGAGTTGAATAAATAAATAATTTATTCAGGGCCATTTTAGTTTTCTTTCATTGTATATGAATTTATGAGGGTAGATTTCTAAGGGCGAAATTCACCAATAAAACTAATCGTGTTATAACGTTTGGCTCGCATATAATAATAATAAAATAAAAATACAACAAAAGTAAAATACAGACAAGTGACACTAGTGACAGCGGCTAAACGCGATTATGCGAGTCAAACGTTAAAACGCGATTAGTTTTATTGGTGAATTCCGCCCTAAGAGTCGAGATGTCACTAAAATTTATTTGAGCACTGATGTGCGATAAATATTGATTACTTATTATTGGTCTTTCCTCAAAACCACAGAAAACCCGTCTAAGGAAAATTTTGATAGAGCCATGTTTCTGACCTGGCGTTTCTATGTATTATACGAGTATTCATATTCATGTGTACCCTTTGTAGGAGATTCTCAATCATAAACTTTAAGGTGCTATAAGATTATCTAGATAATTTCCTAATCAACATTTTTTTTTCCCACCAGTTGGACATGAGCGACAAAAAATCCCGACTCGGCTTATTTTGTCGCGAAGAATCGCCCCGACTTTGCGACCACGCGCTGCTCTCGAATGCGACCCGTGCTACACGGCCATGCGCCCCTTCTGAGAGCTACATCACCACTGGGAACGCGCTAACTATACTGCAAGTAAGTAAATAATTAGGTCTGATTTACTTGTGCTACTTAGTGGCATGAATGCACGCTATCTTTTGAACTAGTTTAGTCGCTTTACGGAAGTTGGCGATGTATGTAAGTTTTGGGATAGGTTGTTCGCTTTTCAACGTAAACTTATTTTTTGTCATTGTTTGAGCTGTGTAAGTTACAATTTAGATCTACACAAGTCGTTGACCTTTGAAAAAATGATGAAAGAAAAACATTAGCTCTTACAATATCTTTTTATCACCTTTCTCAATTTAATATTTAATATCCATTAGTATAATTATAATCACACTAATATTTTACAGGCGAATGTTTGTATGTATGTGTGTATTCATGTTTGTTACTCCTTTGAGGTTAAATGGCTGAATGGATTTGAATAACCCATGGGCAAACTATGATAATAATAAATAATAATAATAATAATATTTTTATTGCAATTAATACACACAGCATATACACAGACAAAAAACTATTTTTATATATTTGAAGTGCTAATGTTGTTGAACACTGGTACCCAAATTAAGATTCAACTTGTGTTAAGAGTACCAGGGTCCTCGTTCATATTGATCTATTACAAACATATTAGTTTAGAATCTGAGTGGAATATGTTCACGTGAAAGGTATAAAAATAAAACATAAGTAAATACTGTTTTGTAAGTGTGATGGTGTAGGTGTGTGTGTGTGGTGTGTATGTATAAAATAAAAGTACGGGATTGAAGTGTATGATGTAGGGTAATGGTTCATATTAAAGTTATTATATTTTAAGTAGATTCTCAGTATCCTCGTATGATTTATTTAGAAGCCAGTTCGAGACCTTCTTTTTACATTCGAAACTAGACAGTGGATAGATGTTGCAATTTTTGTTTATTTTATTATACAAGCGACAACTAATCACATTATGGTGCCGTGCAGCGAGGGAGCTGCGATATGGTTGGGTTTGGCATACTACATGTGAACGGCGCTTTGTTGTTATACTTTTGTCGTATTTTAGAGTGCTATGCTTTCTCAAAACTGTTCCCAGGACAAATAATTGCCTCACAGATAAGGTTTTACAGTCATCCATGAGCTGAACCGTCGGATATCTGAAGGGTTTAAAAGACATGACTTTAAGGACAGCTCTCTGTGCACGTTCTAGAGGCAATAAGAGCGTTTTGGCAGCACCTCCCCACACGGTTATGCAATAGGTCAGAATAGACTGACATAAGGCACAATATACCATTCTAAGAGTATTGAATTCAAGGGAATAGCGAAGTTTTTTAAATATATAGATGGTCTTACGAACTCGAGCGGTAAGAACCGTTAGGTGATTTTTCCAGTTTATCAAAGGATCAATATATACTCCAAGGTATTTTACTTGGGTAGATCTGGTTAAGATAGGGCAGTCACAGGGTGGAGAGGAGACACTTAAAGTACTTGTGTCACAAATGTGGGCTTTGAGCGTAAGATGTTCATTAGACGGTTGAGAAGAAGATGTCAGCGAGAAGGTCAGGTAGGTCGTTTTGTCAGGATTAAAGGTTAAGAGGTTACCTGACAACCATTGCATAACATGTCTTAGAGCTTGCTCAGCCGTAGTAAAGACCTCAGACCAGTTCCTGCCATGGACGAGTAGCGCCGTGTCATCCGCATAGGTAAAAATGGCGCAATTAAAAAGGGAAAGTAAGCATAAAGAATTAATATATAAGAGGAAGAGAGTGGGCCCCAGAATCGAGCCTTGTGGTACCCCATAGTTTAAAGAAACTGTTCCACTCGCAAAAGAATCGATCTGCACAAACTGTGTTCTATCAGAGAGATAATCCTTGAAAATCCGAAGAGCATATCCACGGATTCCCATCCTTTCCATTTTCAACAAGAGACGAGGAACAGAGACAGTATCGAAGGCCTTGGTGAGATTCAAGAAAATGCCGAGACATTTTTGTTTTTGATCAAGCATATTAACTATTTGATCGATAAGAGAGCCCACAGCATCTTCCGTGGATTTTCCATCCCTAAAACCGAATTGGTTTGGTGCTAAGATGTTATTAGTTTTTAGAAAGTTTTGCAGTCTGATATTAAGTAATTTCTCAAGGACCTTAGATAATGCAGGCAGAACAGATATTGGCCTATAATTATTTACACTGTCTGTGTTCCCGCCCTTGAAGATAGGATGGACAATGGCCTTTTTGAAAGCTTTGGGAAAGACGCCGCTAGACATAAAAACATTGCATAAGTGAGTAATTACTGGTACTAGACTCTTAGAGCACTTTTGTAACAAGAGCGTTGGGATTGCGTCCCATCCAACAGCAGAGTCACCACGTAGGCCATGGATAATTCTCTCAACTTCACACTCATCAGTTGGCATGAGTACGAAGGAGTTTGTGACATTTTTATCATCCAGGGAAAGCTCCGAGTTCTTTGCGGTGGACAGAAGTTTATGTGCAAGTTTATTACCTATATTGGAGAAATAGTCATTTACCATATTTACAGATGTAGTTTTGTCGGGCTCTATCTTCAGCAGTTCAGTTGGCGGATTTCTGGAGCTGCCAGACTGTACAATATTTTTAACTACCTTCCAAGTCGCTTTTGGGTTATTTTTGGCCTTTTCAAATTCATTTTTCTCGTAAGCATGTTTCAACCGTTTAAGTAATTTGTTACAGAAATTGCGGTACCGAAGAAAAGTGAGTTTAAGAGTGTAGTTTTCAGGGTTAGTCTTTAACTGTCGACACATAGCGTCACGATTGCGAATGCAGCGTAGTAAACCGTTTGTTATCCATGGTTTGAGGATTCTGCTTTTTGATGGAATAGGCCTAGCTACAGTGTTTTGTTTAATTATTGATCCAAGAATTGAAACCAACATTTCAGTTGCCAGTTCAGCATCTGAGATATCTGTGACTGGACTGAAATCAGTCTTTGAAACCGTAGTATATACCGAAGGATAGTCCACTTTTAAAATTTTAGTTTTACGGTTAGCTATTTTTTGGTTAGTTTTAATATTGAGGAGGATTGGCGCGTGGTCGGTAATATAAGTATCAAATATCAGTGTGATGCTCTTTAATTCAGATTTAAGGAAGATATGATCTAAACAATTTTTACCTCGTGTGGGCAGCCTATGAGTAGGGAGGAGTCCATGAAGGGCGGTTAGGTTTAGGTATTCGTTGGCCTGCTGATTTAAATGATCTGGGATAATATTTATATTGAGGTCTCCGAGTAACGCTATGTTTTTATAGTTAGAAGTGGAAGTCAGAATGTCATCAAGACCGCATAGGAAATTTTCAATATTACGATTGCAAGGGGGGCGATACAAAGCAATTATTATCAGATCTACAGATTCCAGCTTACATAACATACAATTTGTATCTAATAAGTTTGGTTCAGTAACTGTATGCGATAGGAAAGATTTAACGTATATAATAATACCATCATTTTGGTTGATATTATTTCCTGAATGATAGCTTACATAGCCATCAATTGGAGGAATATATGGCGTTTTGCTTAACCAACATTCAGTTAGGATAATCACTTCTGGAAGTATATTCAGAGTTTGCAAGAACACAGTGAGCTCATCCATGTTTCTGCTAACGCTGCGTATATTGACATGTAGTATATTTACTGAATGATTTGTATCAGTCAAGATATTTACAGATTGCTCCGGCTTACAAGTATAAGACTGGGTTGCACCTATAGCATCCAACTCATTAGATATTGAGGTCAGGTCTAGCATTTTATAGTAAAGTAAAAGAACACATATTGGTACAACACAAGATTCATTTCCTGTCTACTAGATGCTTCGTCAAGAAAATAAACAGCTACTAAACAACCAAGAGAAAAGTTTAGTTTCAATATTAACTTTTCGAAGACTTCATATTCAGTGTTGTAGTTATTGGAATCAGCAACTAGACAAACATCATATTTGAGGATGGAACAGAGTGGCTGTTGCAGGGACCGAACCGTACAAGTGTTCTGGAGATTTTGTGTTACTGTAGATGTGTATTGTGAAAGTGTAAAATGTGCTGTTAAGCGTTTACATAGTCTGATAACTAAATGATTTACAAAAACATAAAAAAAAATAAAATACAAAAAGAAAATAAGAAAGAAATAAGAAATAAGAAGACAATCATCGATTGTTGACCAAAGTTAATGTTGTGGGGTTTTGAGTAGGTTAGCCAGACACGACATTGAAGTGACGACGGCCGAGTCCATGCCCTCACGCTTGCGAAGAAAAATCTTATTGTTCTGGGACCAACAAAACTTGTAATCATGAGCGCTGGCGAACTTTCGGGCTTCGTAAAACAATTGTCGCAAACTATTTGGTAGGTGATCGGCAACATATACCGGTTTAGGTTCTCCTTTTATACCAATATGAGTGCTGTTTAATTTTTCTGCGGAGGGGCGCTCTTTATTGAAAGCCCGAATAGCGTCCAAAACCTGTTTCTTAAGAGGGACCGTGATCAAGTCTGCAACGATTGGCCTATTTGATCCTTTTTTCCCCGGCATACGATAGACGTCTCGCAGATCAGCTGATTTGAATGGGACCTGGAGGACATTGCATGTTTGTAATACTAAGGCCGTCAGGTCTTCTGTAGTCTCCCTCTCACTTATCGGAACATTTCTTATTTCCAAACATGAGGATCTTGAAATAGTCTGTAAGTCACCCACCTTCTTCTCTAGTTCCATGATATAAGCTCGTTGTTCTTGTCGCTCCTTTTCAAGTTTCTGTACCGACTGTCTCATGCTCTCATACGCCAAATTTATATGTTCAATAGATTTCTCAATCTCGATGTTTGTCTTCTGTATCTCTTTGTTCTGCAGCTTTACTTCATTGATATCGGATGTTAATTTATTCAATAATACATCCTGATCACTTTTCCACGTAGACAGTAAGTTCATTATTTTATCCTCAAATGTCTCGACCTCACTTTGTGGGGAGTGACTCGGCGAGGAGTCTGGCTTGAAACGTTTGTTTCTTGAAGATACGTTGATATGCGCTGGTTCATTTTCAATGGTTGAGATTGATATCTCACCTGATGGTGATGACATTTTATGCTGACTCTTCATACCATCGCCTGCAGGAGGTGATCGTTGAACTCGTGGCATTATGTTGCACTTATTTTAATAACAACGTAGACAAAAACAACCAAACGGGTCGACGCGTAGAACGCAGCATACGTAGCACACGTAGCACACCTTCCGTTTCGTAGCCGCGTAGCCGCTAGTTAATGACGTACTTCGTAGCCGATGCGTCAGTGAGCGGGCGCACCGCACGTAGTGTCCAGCAAATTCGGCTTCTGCGCTTGCGATACGGTGGCTCGGTAGAACAGGCACACACCTGCGGCGCGCGAGTTTCGAGTTCAAATCCCGACAAACACCAATCACAAAAAACTCATTTAGGCGCGCTTACGGCACGACTCTGAGAACAGAGTCTATCCTTTTCGAGGGGCGGTGACCAGCCGTAAAACGTCCGTAAGAAGAAACGAGATTTTAATTCAAAGACCCCGACCAATAGAAATTTAGTATAATTGAATATTTGCACATGATCCGAGAACACGCGAAACACATCCACTTCCAGTGACGGCAGGACGACGACTCAATGAATAGCATAGGTATATATTCCAGGTCCCGAAATACTTTTTGTCACGGGAGCATGTTTGACAAAAACTAGGGTTAGTATGTTCATAGATATTGTATGTTTGTCTTATTCACAGATTATTTTATACAATAAACTATGTAATCACACTAATATTACAATGGCAAAAGTTTAAATATGTATATGCGTACTCGTATGTTGTTGTTGCTATTTTTTCATACTCAAACAGCTGAATAAACTTGGATGAACCTTTACAGTAATATCGCCTAAGTACAGGCTATCTCACTAATATTATAAAGACGTGTGCCTGTTTGTTTCTTCATCACGCTCGGATGGCTGAAAAGATTTTGATAAACATGGTACACGGGTACACCATATCTTGGAAGTTGGAATAGCACATAGGATACTTTTTATCCCAAGGGAATATACACCCTCAGGAAAATTGTCTTCTATCACGCAGGCAAAGCCACTAGCAGTAGCTAAATGACTATTTATAATGGGTGAAGTACCAATTTCTACGAGCTTAAAGGCGTTGCAGAATTCAGTACATATAGGGTGACTGGTAATTAGTGTACGATACTGAAACACGTGATTGTGCTCATGATAACCAACAACTTTTACTATGGAAACAAACCTGAAATCGCGAAAAATAATCAGCTGTTCAGTACATTTATGTTTGCTTAATGTACTGAACAGCTGATATTTTTTTCGCGATTACGGCTTTGCTCCCATAATAAAAATTGTTTGTTATCATGAGCACAATCACGTGTTTAAGTATCGTACACTAATTGCCAGTCACCCTATATATTTAAAAAGGCAACAATCGTTAAAACATTTTATACTTTTGCTGTTTCTATTATTAAAGCAGGTCGAATAAAATTCCAAGAAATCAGAAATTTCTACGTTTATTTCAAATAGACCAATTACAGGCACTTTTGAATTGTTAAAATGTCGGTCAGTCAAAAAAAAAGAGTGAAACTAAATTGCACGTTTCAAAGCGTAGATCTCTATGGAGAAGAACGTGCAAGAAACTCCATGGACACTCTTTTAAATAATATTATGAGTGTATGTGCTCACATATCGAAAGCGACAAGAAATATGTATTCTTGTCGCTTTCAATATGTGAGCACAATGTAGCTAAGTAATAATAAAAACTAATTAAAAACATAGAAATTGAATTAAGCCACTGGTAACTAAAAGATGACCAGTCTCAACCGACGGCACCCGTTAACGAGCATGACGCGTGCATCAGCCTCACTCAGCTCAACCACTTTGAAGGGAACTGAATGACCCAATAACACGTGCCACCATCAGCGAGACATTTGAGTGAGCATGACAAACTCTCAACTGCCATGCTCGTAATGTCAAACAAGTTGTAACCTAATAAAAATGCTCCATGGTACTTCACATTCACAAAACTTGAAAAAAAAGTGCTTCTACATTATACAATGCTATTGTTTCCAAATGCAAAAGGTAATAAATTAACATAAGCTCTATTGAAATAAACAAATAAAATAAGAAACATTTCGAAAACAACAATACAAAAAGGGGAATAGTAAGTATCTCTTCCAATATTTGCAAATATATATAAAAAAATAAATAATTTGAAGGTTGTGGCTGTAGCTGTGGAGCAGGACCGGCATAGTTTTTGTACAAATCTTGTTCTATCATAAGCGTAAAATTACTGGCAGTGTCTAATGGAATTCTTATGAATGTGAAACTCACGTTTTATTTTATTTTTTATTCTTAGAAAAACAATTTACTTTTTACGTAAAACACAATGGCCGAAAATGAGCTTATAATCATGATAATGCTCTTTTTTATGTGCGTCTAAATCTTTAGATGTAAATATCAAAGGTGAAAGTGAAAAGTCAAAAGGTGACAAAGTTGTTCGTGGTCTAATGGTGATTAATTAAATGTCATAAGGCTTTAACAAAAGGTCTATTTTTGAGCATAAAGTGGATCTTCAGAAAACAATAGGTTTCAATTCAGTCAGTTCAATTTAAAATTCTTCAGTCACCTTTTATTGCAATGAAATAAAATTTGATTCGAGTTTACAAAGTCTTTGTACGAGTTTAAATTCTTTTTTGGTAAAACTAATACTGTTTTTATTGTTTTATTTCTTTTATATTTTTTTTTTATTATCTGATTTTTGATAATTAGATAATGTCCCTATGCCATTGACATTGGCATGGTCTACCTGTTAAACACAGGCAGACCATGTCCTAAAATAGAATAGTTTCATCTAAATCTGTTCAGCCGTTTGAGCGTGAAAGAGTAACAAATACACACACATACATAGAAACTTTTGCCTATTTTATACTAGCTACTGCCAGCGGCTTCGCTCGCATAAAAGGAAATTATTCCAAAGGAACACACTCCCGAGATAAAAAGAAAAATATGTGCTATTCAAGGACATAACCTTGAATAGCACTTGGTACACGTGTAGACCATGGTCTACACGTGTACCAAGTTTCAACGAAATCTGTTGAGAAGATGAAGAGCGAAGGACTAACATACACACAGACACACACACATACATACGAACTTTCGCCTTTAGAAACAAAGTTGTAATATTACACATTCCATCGTAGAAAATTCAATATCAAAACAAAAAAATAAACCCCCGTTTTTTTTGGAAAGTCCGACACTCGGACCCGATTCCTTACAAATTTATGGGACACTGACAGTTCACAAAAGAATTAAGCACGTAATTAAAGCAACAACAACTGACAAACAACTAACTGCCAAAGCTCACATAATTACATCGGCAAATATTTATCTACCCATTTTGGTAGGTGCTCGCGTATGCAAAGAGCGCCCTGACAGGCTGCGAGAAATTTTTAGCCAAAATATAGCGAAGCATATTGCATACAAGTGACTCGGAACGGTCATGAATTTAGAAGGAGTAGGTTAAAACACATCACGTGCAGAGCGAGACAATAGTAAGAGTGCTTCTTTCACAATTTTTATATCTTCCTCGCATATTTCTGGCTGAATTACTAAGAGAGCTTCTGGAATATGTATGGGAGAGTGTAATGGAAGGACGGTTGTGGTGCTTGTTCGTGAAGATTGTATTTTTGAATGGTTTCCGTGACGGAGAGATGTTTTAGTATTTTTGTTTAATTTTTAAACGACTTCAAAACGGATTTAAAAAAATACATACATTGGTTCACCAATTTCTCGGTCAATTGTGTACCGATTATGAATTACTTTTTTTTATGGAAAGATTATGTTCCCGGATTGGTCCTATAGAAATATTGTTATGATTTTATTATCAAAAATATGGAACGGAACTCCTCATAGATCCATAGCAGAACAGCTGTCGTAACAAGTAAAATTGCTTTGTTTATACGTGTAGTCGATATATATTGAACTGACCTGATGATGGAGCCGAAAAGTGGAAAGTATTCAAGTTTTGATAAGTGGTACCACAATTAAGCAGTGTAAAATAAAAAAAAAACTTTTTAACAAAAAAATACAACCGACTTCAATGTAACAAAAACACTAAAAAGTGCAAAATAACTTTAATTTCGGAAGTCGGTGTAAAATAACGAAAAATATTATAGAAACACCGACTTTTCAAACTAAAGTTATTTTCACTTTTTAGTGTTTTTTTTAGGGTCTCGTATCTCAAAAGGAAACAGTTTTTTTTTACATTGAACTCGGTTGTATTTTTTTGTAAAAAGTTTTTTTAGCGTTCCATATCTCAATCGACAAAAATAGAACCCTTATAGAATCACATTGTTATCCGTCTGTCAATACCCTTTGTCTCAGGAATGCATGGAAGTATTAAGCTGAAATTAATATTAAATACTCAGGTCTAATACACATTGGAGCCTCAATATCAAATACACAAGTCAACTAACTACACTTGGAGTAGTGAGATCAAACTTTTACGTCAACGAAAATAAGAGGTCGTTAATACTCCGTTTAGAAGCATATTTTGACACTTACAAAGAAATTAACATATATAGAGTACTTCCTGTTGACCTAGAATCCTGGAATGTGGCAAGAAACAAGGTTTCGTAGCACAAGTAAAGGCAAAAGTTTGTGAAAACTGTAAATTTGTAATGGCATCACATAATAATTACTTTTTACGATTCGGAAAATTTTCGAGACACGATTCGGGAATTCAATTATTTACATTAGTAAGTTTATACGAAATCCTCGGTGGGCGAATCCGACTCGCACTTGACCGATTTTTTTTATTGATACTCTTATCTCGAATGCCGAATGTACCTGTTGTCTAATCTCATAAACAAATACAAAGGAGAATTGGAAAATACCCATATTACGATATTCCTTTTCATAAACGAACCTCTCAACAAATCAGAGGATAATAATATAAATCCCATAAACATGATTTCTCCATTATATCCACCCGCATATATCAGCTTGGTATATTTATTCTCATATCGATCCAATACTCTGGCATTCAAAGCAGCGATACAAGCGGGATTATACCAGTGACTACCCATTGTTTTGTTTTCTCCCTCGCTACTGCCCTTTCAGTTCTATTCCCTCAGCTAGCAGTAACTTTTCTGGCGTGTGAAACATTCATAGCGGCCAGGATAGATAAGTCACGTGTTACTCCAGTTGCATTTGCCATAGTGAATAATGCAAGGAGCACGTGCTAGTTCGCAACTCTCTCAGTGATAGAATGCTTTAGTGTTGTCACGTTATTTGAAGTGTTAGGAGCGTCACAGGATGAGACACGTTCCAAAGTGTTTGTAAAACTCAGATTTATTGCGACTCATCACTTGTTATGGCTGTTTTATTTTCTTGCTGTAGTTTGAATAAACTCGGAAATTAAATTTTTGTTTTTGAGGTGGGAAATCATCCAATGACTTCTCTCGCTCTAGGGTGGAGTGAGACGGCGTGTTAGACTTTTACTAATTAAAACCATAAAAAAGCGGTTATTTTTCTCCACCACATAGCGCAAAAATAACAATTCATAAGTACAGTACATTGTTACAGTAAGTACATTTACATTGATGTTGTGGACACTGAAGCCTGTACTAGAAAAATCCTGTGTTACAGGACTTCAGGCCTTCAAACTACCCAGACTTGTTACAAGCTATATAGATATATACAAAGAGCGATAATTTTGACTTTATGGAAAATAAATAAAACAGTTCAAAGACAACTAATTAAAAACAAGCAAGGGAGTGAAAATATGTGTATAGTATGTAATTGTTAAAGGTATACACTTAAATGGTGTAGGTTTGGAACGTAATGTGCTGTTTTCTATGTGGCCACCTCTAAGAGTTTCTCAGTTGCTTCATAATCGAGAGATTGGAGCCAGTTTTGGACCTTCGTTTTATACTGGAATTTTGTTAAAGAGACCATATCTAAGTCTTACAGTTGCCTTTTGAATTCTAGGACCACGGACTAAATTAAAAGTGGTGAGATATTAGTATTATTGCAGATGTAGTTACAAATATGTTTTCTGCAAATACGCGTATTACATTTCGATGGGTCAAACTTGTCAACCAAACTAATTAGTTCACTGTGCGAGCACTGATAGGCGTCTGATTTTCATAGGATTTCACGATTCATAGTGATATTGCGCTGCATTCCGTTGGTTCTACACGAGGCACGAAAATTCGTAATTTGTCAGTTAATTTTAGTTTCCAATTTGCGTATAAACTTCTCTCTCATTTCGCATTTAATTTGGTTTTCGATCTGTTTGGATTTGTGGTATAATTATATATTTTTAAGAAAGCTTAAAGACTAATAACAAATATATTGTTTTTTACATAGGTAGAGAAAGTCGCTAATAACAAGCTTCCATCTACCAACATTTTGCCTTGACTAGGAAAATGACAATATTAAATAAGATTAAATCATAACTCTAGAAAATTATATCTAGTCATGCAATATCAAGAATAAAAAATAAGTGTGCCTAATCATAGCTAAATCAGTCTTTTAATGTTCCCACTGCTGGGACTCAGGCCTCCTCTCTAGGAGAGGGAAATAATTTGTGACAACCATTATGTACTTAGTTATTATTATTAATAATAAAAAGAGGTAAAGTTTCTTTTTTATGTTTTATTGTTTGTAGGAGGTAATCTCTGAAAGTACTGGTCCGATTGCTGTTTTTTTTTCGTTAGAATGCTGCTTTATTTCTGAGTGACATAGGCTATATTTTATGTACACGGGTGAAGCCGTGGCCAAAAGCGAGTCAATAATATAATACCTAATATAAAAGCTGTAACAGTGCGTATGGAGAAAGCGTTACGCCTAAGCTTTGTATATAGTTTTACTGTTATGTTATGAGATTCAGCGAACTTAGTCACCGCCGCCCTAAATCCCAAAATGCAATTCTGACACTCCTTCTCGCTCCACACAGCGCGGGAGAAGATAACCTTAAAAATAGTTTTTCAAACTTTAAATTACTTAACCATCAAATTTCCTCTTGAAAGAACCCCTCAACATGTACAATAATTACAAAAACTCTAACATTGTCATTAGTATTCTACGCAGTTGCTCAGCCACTAGAATACGCCCTAGTTAATATAGGAAACCTGGTCTTAAGCAAGTTGTTAAAGTCACTAGTTGAGAACTGCTTTATTATTCAATATTAAATTCAACAGAGGAAGGACTGAAGCAAGTTTCTAACTAAATATTTGAAGTTTTACTACACCATGCGGTCCCGCTCTACCGTGGAAACGACCTTGGCGATACAGTACTTATAAAGTAGAAATAACTTTTAACGTTTATGGAAAATTGATGGAACTAGATCATTACGGGTGATTAATGTCTGTAGATACTTGATAGACTTCTATGAATGGTAGCGACCATTTTACTAATGGTTCGTAGTATGAAGTATGGTCATCCATTATGAAAGACACTTCAAATTATCATTTTAAAAATAACGTGTATTTTAGGCCAAAATTTGGTTAAAGGAATGAACGTATACTTAGCTGTGTATTTGTTTACAGGAACTTCGTCAAGGTTCAGCACTCTATCCTGTCTCATTTGTCCTCCGCTACGAGTTTGTTGACGTGAGTGAACAAGGACAACCGTTGGTAGATTCACAATCAGCATGCGACAGAGTCTTCAAATCTGCTCAGACCTATTCTGGCAGATTTCAAGCTCCACGAGCAATCTTCTACTACGGAAGAGGTGGCGCACAAAACCTTACTTGCATTCTAAGGTAAAATCTATTTCTTTGAATCTCACAAAGCCTTGAGAATATGTTAGGTAGATATGTTATTGAAATTATGATAATACTTGCAGATTCGAAGCCAAACAAGGAGAAAGAATACAGTTGACCTTCACGAGCACTTACTTTGGAAATAAATATTGTAATACGCACAAAGACTCACGAACGAGCCGTTGGAAATGTGATAGGCCTGCGAAAAGAACCATTGGGGGCGAAGGACTCGCCCAAATTATAATAACAGAATATCCTTGGGATGGAGTGCCTATACAAAGAGACTGCATTTGTACGAATAGATCTGAGCCATTTAATGTACACACGTTAACCGCCCCAGTTGTAGAAATAAATTTTACTGTAACAATGATGAATATTACTGAAGATTATGACGATTTTGCTTTTGAAGGCGAATATAAATTTGTTCCTACCGGACCAGGAGATGAAACTGTATGTTCTACTGGATGGGGAAAGAGACGGCTTAGAGGTAGCAGCGGAGAAATTCGACTGTTTGACAAAAGACAAGTACCAGTAGCACCAGAAATAGTCGGAGATAGACATGTCATATCAGAAAGTGTAAGAGCCGAAGTTGCATGTGTTCATAGACCTTGGTTAATTGAACCTGGGGGCGACGAAGTCACTCCTGTACAAGGAAGGTATTTGTATATAAAAGTTCCTGGATATGAACTCACAGCGTCATCACCTTTCTGTAGCACCCCAAATCGACTGTACATTTATGAAGCTCATGATACTTCAAAACTGAGAGAAGTGTGTCCAGATGGTACAAACGTCATAGAACTGTATTCACCAGGGTGGAAATCTGCCCAAACGACTTTGGAAACATCTTTGAAACCTCACGCCCGAAGTTACGTTATTGATTTTCTGCAACATGAGCAAGCCGATTATTCAATCAAGTGGATTGAACTCATGAAAAAACCGTCTTTTGAGCATGATCCCCAGTCTAACACGATACCTCCACCCGTGTCTTTGGAATGTCATTATAGGTACGGTTGCATGATTTATTTCCATTTCATATTTTAATAGAAGTTTTTGAGTGTTCTAATTTTGTTTTTCTTTGTTTAGCTGTCCGGAATTGAACGCCTGTATTCCTATCGCATTATGGTGCGATGGTAGTGCCCACTGTCCTTCTGGCTATGATGAAGATGACTCGAATTGCTCCTTCAGGATATCTTTACCTCCACCCTACGTAGCTGCAGCTGCTGGAGTCGGTCTACTTCTATGTGCTATAGCCGTTGCTCTGTGCGCATGTAAAAGACGAGGAAGAAAAGACAAGGAGTTCAAAGCGAGGCTAGATGGTGCGTTACCACCCGAAGAGAGACCATTTGATCGCGCCAAAACAAATGGTGTACCAGAAGCTGCTCGCCAATATGCTACTGTACAAAAGTATGCCACAATAGATAAGTACAGCTTAAGTCAGAAATACAGTGCAGGGTTGAACGACGCTCGTTACTACGACGAGGTAGCACAAAGGGATAAGCTTGCGGATACAAGGTACGCTAGTTTAGGTCGAGCTGGGCGAGGCATGCGAGTCGAGAACTCAAGAGGGAACGGTTCAAGAAGAGCTTTGCCTGATTTGGGATACCCGGACTTAAAAGATGGTTTTTGTTGACCCTCTCCGGATCTCATAGAAACAATAGTTTAGCGTTTAGGACGTTAAAATTTAACAGATTTTTCTTTTGTGTATGCATTAGATTGAAGACTGAATTTGGCGAAAGTGCCTCCCCTAACATTTGATCAATAGTTATTCAGACTCAAAATTGTGCTGCAGACATCGGCTTCTATTGTTAAGTAATTTGTTTTATATTGAGACGAAGACTACGACTTTGACTTTGTAGTATATTGTGTAAATAAATTAAATTTAAATAAGTTTGGATAGCAGGCGTCGGATACTTAATATTCTTTGCATAAAATCTCACAGTACTTTTATTCTCATCAAATAACATATCTAAATGTACATAAAACGCTTGACAATACGATTTTAAGATACAAAATAAAATCATTTTAAAATGTTAGTAGTATGAGTGGTTAGTGACTGACTCTGAACAATAGAATATCTTTCGAAATTAAGTGTTTAAACTGATTTATGTTATTAAGTAACTTCATATGGGTATTATCTTGCATCAATCCTATTTTAATATGGGGTGAAATTGACAAATGTTTGCCTGCCGTATTTATGTACCAATTTTCGCAAAATCAAATAAGTCAAACAATTCTTTTCAAAGAATTCTGTTATTTTTTCTGAAAAAAAGAACCAGTTTTGTTTAAGTGTATTTACACTTTTTTTTTTTTCAAGGCAAACAGTTGTTTTTCACCCTAACTCTACATTGTAATGACACTAGACATAAAAAAATGAAAATGTGATATAGGTTGTAAAAATGTAGGTATC
Organism: Mythimna impura; assembly: GCA_905147345.3. Classification (NCBI taxonomy): domain Eukaryota; kingdom Metazoa; phylum Arthropoda; class Insecta; order Lepidoptera; family Noctuidae; genus Mythimna; species Mythimna impura. The sequence continues at coordinate 15,737,226 of LR990353.1, read as the reverse complement.
TAAGCGTTCACAGAATGTATAACTTAACTTAGTAATTTTCCTTTGTGTATAAAATTGATTAAGATTGTAACTAACTAGGTATTGATTGTAAATAAATTATAGATTAAGATTTTTAAAGTCTGTAATTATTTCCAGGTAAAAGGAAGATTAAAGTCATTTCTAAAAATCAATGCCTTGTTTTTCTTTACTCTCATCCAACAACAACAACGATAATTCTATAGTTAGATCTGTCAATTAGGTTAATTTTATAAAAATGTGTGATAATTTTTTATTAAGTCTATTTTTGCCCACTGCTGGGCAAAGGTCTCCTCCAACTTCTTCCAGGTTTTTTCTCGAGTCACCTTGAACCAGCCCTTGTGGTAAAGAATATAATCGTTTATTTCTGAGCACATGGTACATGAAGATCTTATTATTAGACGGAATCACCTTTGTCGGTGTAGAAAAATTAAGTGAGTAGGTATCTAATTAGCAGTCTACCTTTGCCGGTGTAGAAATATTAAGTGAGTATCTAATTAGCAATTGCAGCAGGTTGGTCTCGCCGGCGTCGTCCATCCTCAGACAAGAACTTATTAATTGATAAAAAATAATAATAATAAAAACGATTAATTCGGAACTTGCCATATTTCGTTAATAACAATTTAAACTTAGAACTAGTTTTAGTAACATTAAGAAAAAATAGGTACTTATTCTAAGCTGGGTGAGACATATCGAACCTGAGGAATGACTATTTGACCGCGTGCACACCGCCACCACCGCCCCAAGATCGGACAGTCCCATCTGTCAGCCAGCGTTCTGAGAATATTCTTAAGTACAAAGACTCATGAAAACCAGAAAAATAATTCAAAGCAGAGTAAAAATCATAACAAAACAAAGAAAACACGATGGCGTCCCGACCTCTTCACAGTGGTCCCGTTTTTGTACACCTGTAAAAATCTCACAACGGCTTAAAAAATATACCAAGTTAATTAATAGAACGCCTGTCTCCCAACAAAGAAACAACGCGAATATACAACACAAAGACAGTTTTTACGACAGTGAAATATTTTTATTTAGTACACAAAAAATGAGACACATTTCGCTTCATTGGGGCTGTGATATAAAGGTGGGAGGCCCTACGTTCTTATATTTCTGGCTTGATATAATTCTTTTGTAAATTATAGCTTTGTATTAAATTACTTTATGCGACGCCGTCACGGAATAATGCGAACATTATGTCAGAATTCTTTTGAACGTTAAAAAGCGTGAGTTTTTGTTATCAAGCTTTTATCGATACGGTTGGATGTTCCGTAGACAGGTACGAAGCGACAACGCAATATGAATGCGATGGCCATTTTACATAGAAATTAATCTACGAATATTCTTTGGTCGTATTTTTTGTCGGTTTATAGAAAACCAATGCGTTTTTTTACTGCATAGGCTCGTATTCGACCACTATCTCACCCGATGGAAAACGCTTGGAGCACGCTTGCCTAGAAGTAATATATTCACTCTTGACTTAAAGATCTTCAGGTTGTAGCTATTAGGAAACACTGAATCCAGCAGGAAATTCCACTCCATAACTGCTTAATGAATGTGTTAACAAAACGTTTTGTCCACCATCATGTACGTGGTGGTTTACATTTTGAGGAGTGCACATCGGAATTGCACAATTTAATTCCGTCAAGCCCGTTACATCATCAGACGTCTGACGACCGATACATGGTGGACATCCATACATACAAAATGTTTTGGGAACACATTTACTGTCCGTACAGCTGTCTAAAAAGCGGGATTCCCTGCTGGAGGCTGTGTTTCCTACAGCTACAACCTAGACGTATTTAAGTCAAGTGTGAATAGGTTTTCACTTTTAGGCAAACGTGCTCTATCATCAACTTCATCATCGCTTACCATCAGGTGAGATAGTGGTCAATCGCGAACCTATCAATATTAATAATAAACAAAATATTCATTAATTACTTTGGCCCTGAGGTATAACTTTGGTCCAAGCTCGTTAACTAATAGGAACACAAACACACAGTTCCTTGTTTCTATTGGTTCATAAGCTTGGGCCAAAGTTATAACCTCAGGGTCAAAGTAATCTAACTTTACCAGTATCGGTTTTGTAATTGTCGTATTACACCAGTTTGTGGAATCCTTTACATTAGATTTGGCACATTGAATAAATATTCAGTTTTTGTAAAAACATTTTTTAAAACGATGTGAAAACTGTAATGATTATTCAGGATCTGTGCGCTTTTAAATAGAAACGGCTGCCGTAATTTTCTCGGTGAGATACTCTTTGTTTTATCAACCTGAATTCTTAAACGAAGCGTTAAATGTGAAAATAGGACACGCGAAGGCATGACAATGCCAAAATAACTGGCGCAGTTACTAAATAATGATCTGTTGTACTGATGCTCGAAATAGCAAATTTAAATCAGGTCAATTATTATGAAATCGAGTCAACCTGTCTAGCCTTTTATTAACTATAGCTTCTATCAGCAGCTTCACCCGAGTCGAGTAGGTTTTTTCATACAAACTTTGGACCCTCGTTTCATCCCCTTAGAGGGCGAATTTTGGAAATCTCTCAGTACTCGCCTACGTCATAAAAGGAAACCTTGTGCAAAATTTCACTCTTAGTCCCAGTAGTTTTGGCTGTGCGTTGATATGTCAGATAGATAATGGGGTCGGCTTTCAGTCCAACCAAATACAGCTAAGTACCAATTACATACGGTTACTCTCTATTATCTGGGTAACACAAAAAACTCTTTGCCAAATCCTTCTGACTACCTAAAGCCAAGAAACCTGATACCATATAATCATAATGGCTGGCAAAGATGAATAAATTACCTGTTATTTATTGTTTTGAATGTCGCAGCATATCAGCATAATATGCAGCAGTTAACCACCTTTTTGGTCTCACACAAATTATAATTATAGGTATTTTTTTTTAATATAAATATAGTTTTATTTTTTATACGATTGTACGAGACACATTTTTTCTTTCTTTCTTTCTTTCAATAATGGAACAGAAACGATGTCATTATCTCGAGTCGGTCATACTCATAAACTGAACGGCCATCTTGCAAAATGGCGTCATACTCATTAAATCAAATAATTGAATACTAAGCTCAAGGTAGGTAGGTAACTTCACTAATTTGTATTTGTCTCGTCAAATAATTAGATTATAGGCTCAAACTGCATTTGCCTGTCCACTTCGTTGGAGTAACGAGCTACTCGCAAACTAAATTATCTCATGAACTAAGTATGATAGAAACAGTACTTGTGTAACAAGTAAAATCCCTGGGAATACCAGGATGTCGAGTTTGAAACAACGCTTTGGATTTTGTGTTGTTGATCGTCTGTTGAACTTTGACTGAGCTGTGATTGACTGGTAGTTGGTATGTTTTACCGCAAAATAGCGGAGAGTACCATCGTACCAACGTGCATACGTTGGTACGATGAACTGTAATAGTGATAACCCTCCTTCTGGTGCAGTTGGGTAATAAGAGATGTGGAATTGTTCAGAAGAGTCACCACGCCCTGAAACGTAAAGGGCAACTGAAGGAACATAAGTGAGTTTTAGTCAGTAAAAGTAAAACACTCCCACTCGCTCCACCCTGAGTAGTAGAAGTTATGTAAAGATTTCCATTAGTCAAAAAAAAAAAAATGCTAAAAGAGGTTTGATTCGTGGTCTTAAGATTAATCAAAGGAACATTTCAAAAGAATTCAGAAATATTTGTCTGATGTCAATGGATGAAAAGATTCGAGCTTCAGGTTTTATTTTGTTTATAGCTACTATCCATTAAGGCAGCGATGCACTTACCTGTAACTGGTACAAAAGTAAGTAGTAGGCATGCCCGTGTACCAACCAGAACAAGCTGTGATTGGTGTATGTCACTATGGCATCCAAGCTACTTGTATACTTATGTACCAGCTACGAGCATGTCTCGGGTGTCATCATTGTGAGAACCACCTGGAGGATACGTTGGAGCATACGGCACACACAGGTAATAATAATGATTTGTATTAAGTGATTTGTGTTATTTTTTTTTAATGTTATTTTGTAATATAATAATTGACTCTCTGCACGTGTTGGTTTCAACTGTTAGTGCAGATAGTACCTGTCATAAAATAAATAAATAAATATAAAGAGGTGTGCCCCGCTTGGTCGGAGCACCACCACCGCCGTGCCTACCAGTCACAGCTTGCGGATGACGAGCAATATGTAGCCCTCCGTCCGGCCGTCCGGTAACCGTCCGGACCGAGCCCGAGTCGTCGACGGCGCATAGTGATCCATGTGCGCCTCAAAGAGATGTCACTAAAACCGTAGGGGCCCAGCACGGCCAAAGCTTACTGGTCCTAGAACTCAAAAGGCAACTGGAGGAACATAGGTGTGGTTTTAGTCAGTAAAAGTCTGAAACGCCACTTCCATCCTAGAGGGGGAGAAGTCATTAGATGATTACCTAACTGAAAAAATAAGGATATGTGTACCTTTAGATGTTTCTTTATTCAAATTAATTAATTCTTCAGAAAACATATTGCTCACCTTTTTGTTCCGCCAGTACCTGTACCCGAAAAAATTCAATATTGTAGAATATTGATTTTTTTTTGGCTGAAGAATATCGAGAAGTCTGTATCGTAATAAATTTCGACAATTTTTTTTCTCATCATTCTTAATGAAGAAGATAAACACAACCAATTTATTTACATTTTATCTCCAATGTCGAAACGGATCTCATATTTTAAGGCTTTCAGATTTTTCCTCACGAACACTAAGTTAGTAAACTAAGATAAATGAAAATACTTGGTGTAAGTTTCGGGCGGGTTTCGCTGTCCAGTTATCCAGTAAAACCAGTTATCCTTGGAATTTGAAATTTAAGGAATGTTTTGAATTTACGTTGTAGGCACTCCGTAAACACGATGTTTTGGAAATTCAAGACCAAAGGGGTAACCGCAGCGAGGGTGCAACTACATTGTAATAGTATGTAGCGTAAAGCTTTGGCTGTGACGAATTTATGTTACGCTGTCGTAGTTGGTGGCTTATTTATTTGTAGAATAATCTAGTGTGACCATACCGTAGGCGCAGGCTTGCGGACGGCGAGCAATGGGTGGCTCGCCGTCCGGTAACCGGACCGAGCCCAAGTCGTCGACGGCGCGTATTGTTCCACGCGCGCCTCAGGGTGATGTCAGCAAATCGTAGGGGCCCAGCAGGGTCGAAACCTACTGGGGCCATGGGTAGTGTGAAAACAAAACCCGGGGCCCTGGGACGAAGGCAACGAAGGAACAGGAGTGGGTTTTTAGTCAGTAAAAGACTATCTCGCGCTCCGCGCAAGAGCGCGATTTGTCATTAAATGATTTTCCCACATTAAAAAAAAAGGTGTTATCATTCTATCTTCATTTTATTTATAAACACGATAGTTTATGAATGTTTATTAAGATTTTTACTTCTTTCACATGGATATTTAACAACAATAATAATAGCTTGTAGCTTGGACCCTGTTCCCGATACCGGTGGGATACTATTTTCTATATTTTAAAATGTTTTTTTTTGTGATTATGTTTAAAAAATATTTAAAATTGTAATTTATATGTATATATACAACAAATAAAGGAGATGATAATAATAATATTCGTCAACTATCACACAACGCCGTCTAGTCTCAAGCTAAGCAGAGCTTGTGTTATGAGTACTAGACAACTGATAAACATACATAAATATTTCTAAATACATACATATTATAGATAAATTACACCCAGACACAGAACAAATGATCGGGCTCATCAAACATTTGTCCTGGGCGGGAATCGAACCCACGACCTCCAGCATAGCAGTCAGGACCACTAACCACTAGACCAACAGGCCAGTCGAATATACGTTCGGGTATGTCCTGGAACAGCACATAAGATACTTTTTATCCCAGGAGCATATTCTCTTGCGACAATTTTCTATCGTTACGCGGGCGAAGCCGCTGGCAGCAGCAGATATCACGTTCATCCGTTCGAGAGTGAAGGAGTAACAAACATACAGACACTCGCACAAATCCGCGGAAAATTTCTGAAGAGGAAACCCATAGTCCTAGAACGCAAAGGGCAACTAAAGGACACAGGTGTGGTTTTCGTCAGTAAAAGTCTGACACGCCCTCTCGCTCCGCCCAGAGCGCGAAAAGTCATTAAATGATTTCCACACTTTTTTGTTTTTTTTTTTAGGTGGGAAAATCGTCTTATGACAAATCACGCTCTTGGGCGGAGCGCAAAATAGTGTCAGACTTTTACTGACTAAAAACCCACTCCTGTTCCTTCTTTGCCTTCGTCCCAGGGCTCCGGGTTTCACTTTCACACTACCCGTGGCCCCAGTAGGCTTCGACCCTGTTGGGCCCCTACGATTTGCTGACATCTCCCTGAGGCGCGCGTGGAACAATACACGCCGTCGACGACTTGGCCTCGGTCCGGACGGTTACCGGACGATCGGACGGCGAGCCACCCATTGCTCGCCGTCCGCAAGCCCGCGCGCCTACGGTGGCCGGAAATCGGGATCGGAATCCCGGCGGTGGTTGGGGCGTGAGGACCGTTGCCTCACGCGATCGGCCGCCTCCTTTGCTAGAATTACTGGTTCGCAGAAGGAGGCGACCGCCTGCCACTCCTCCTCGCTCCGGACCATGGCCTGTACCAAGGCCCGGCGCGGATTTCCACACTTAAAGAAAAAAAAACTCGCACAAACAATCTTTCGCCTTTATATTATTAGTTGGTAGAGCGACCTATCTGATCTGCATAACCCAGTGACTGGTTAACAAGATACCCCTTGGCAAGACTGGGGTCAGAATTGGTTGTTCTGGCTTCTGACTAACGACTGTCAAATATCTCCTCATTCATGTCTTAAGAGTCTGTTTAAGTGATTCGAATGTCTCGTTCACCCTTTCAAGAATAACGGTAAACATTAAACTTCAATTAATCTAAAAATATAAATAAATCGGGAAGACGGGATGATGATTTTGTGTGGGTGTCTGGGGCAGCGCGGCCAAGTCTCACTTGCTTGAGCTCGAACGTGCTCAGCGGGCTGTCCTAAAAGTCTTCTTGGGTAAACCGCGGCGCTTTCCAACTGACGAGCTCTATAAGGAAGCGGGCGTTCTGCGTGTCCGTCAACTGTATATATTGAGGTCTCTCCTTCAACTTGTTGCCCTGTTGGGAAGGCAGTTCACTTACACCCAAAGAGGTAGGGTCGGAGCTGACAGTTTACCAATCCCAAGAGTCAGAACAATATTTGCCACTCGGTTTTCACTCTTTCTCCCAACCAGAGTCTTCAACGCCATTAATAAATCTTCAATACGGGTCCCTGGGAATATATTAGAAGCCAAGAAAGTGTTAAAGAGTTGGTTACAAGACCTAACGTATGACCAAACCGAAAATCTAATCTGTCCATTGAGATGATAGGTATCTGAACACAAACATATACATAACACCTGTGTAATACTTTCACACTGCCACACCTGCCACTTATTTCTCTAATAAATAGTCCTGATTTTCAAGGATCTGACATGAAATTATAGTTTTATTTGATTTTTTTTTAATTTTTTTTTTTATTAATTGATTGACTTTACATATTTTTTTTTCTTACCCTTATAGCAATTCATTTTAATTAATTAATTACCTATATTCTTTTTTTTTAATGTTTGTTTGTTTATTTTATTTTATTATGACATTAATTTAATAGATAGTAGATTATTTTTTCTCTTCTCTGTAATTTAATAATTTTTTTAATGTAGTTTGATTTCAATTTAATTGTTATTATTATTATTTTTTTTTAATGTATTTCGATTTCATTTTAATGTAATGCAATGATTTGAAATATTATGTTCCAAATTTAATTTGATTTCATCTGTACGTTATTACTGTATTTCTTTTCTTTTTTTTAAATTCTTGTTTGTTTTATTTATTATTTTTTACATTTATTCCTTTCTGTTAAGTATTTTCTTTATTGCAAAATTGTGCTGTCGCATAAACTCCAACTGCTTAACCTGTTAATCACCTGGGCCACCAAGATACAGGCTACGCCTAGTTTGGGGCCCACGGCTACTTCTTTTGTGTACTATCTGTCTTATTCTATTGTTCATTTCTTTATTTTCTTACTAACCTGTGTTTGTGTCAATAAAAATTATTATTATTATAAAAAAAAATTATTAATTATTATTATTATGACGGTAATCGATTAAGAAGTTTGAGTTAATACTAAATTATACTATTAAGATTTTATAGGTAACGCCAAAAAACAAAAATCTTGGAAAAAGCGTGATTCCAACTAGGACAAAAGCTTTTGATTAATGACATCGGGATGGTTTAATGAGATTTTAATCAATAATTATCACTTGACATGAATTCTACAGCTGAATCACGTCTATAATTGTGAGCATAATGTGATTATAGACAAAGGACATATAGGTTCATTGAACGTCTTCAGTAAGAAGGTAATTGAGCAAAGCAGTCCAGTAATATATATATATATATATACATATGTCCATATATGTTAAACTATTATCCCACTATTGTACACAGGTATTATACAGTAATTGCTTATTATGTGCGTTGAGATTACCATAGTAAACTAGATTGCTCGACCTCGTTCAATGTGTAATTATATAATTATTTACACCCAATTATTGTAATCATTCTGATAATTTAGCATAGCATTGTCGGCCTTATAATGTTCCCACTGTTGGGACTCAGGCCTCCTCTCTAGGAGAGGAAATGGGCCGTAATCCACCACGCGAGCCCAGTGCGGGTGATAATTTATCTACGAGTGGTGTCAGTTAGTCGTTGATGTATATCAACGCACAACCGAAACTACAGCGACTATGATCGTGAAATTTTGCACAAGACTTCCTTATATGATATAGGCGAGCACTAAGAAGGGGTTTTTATAAATTCAACTTTGAAGGGGGCGAAAAGGGGGAAATTCAGTTTGTATGCACCATTTTATTCCTTGAGCTCATATATTTGAAACTAAGCCTAAATAGTAACCGAAGTAAATAAATTATTCGAGTAAATAAAAAAGGTTTTCATTATTGGTTTTTCAAAACAACCCCTATAAAACGATTTAGGGGGTGTTTTTTTAGGTGGAATATCATCTAAAGACAAATCCCGCTTTTGGGCGGACTTTTACTGACTAAAAACCCACTCCTGTTCCTTCTTTGCCTTCGTCCCAGGGCTCCGGGTTTCACTTTCACACTACCCGTGGGGGGGAAGAATAGAATAGAATAGAATAGAATAAACTTTATTGCACACCAAAATAGTAACAAAACTTTTATACTAGGCAACTTAAATCTATGGGTACAAAGGCGGTCTTATCGCTGACAGCGATATCTACCAGACAACCAAAAAGAAGTGTTAAAGTTTGTATAGGAGAATCTTATTCCTTGGGTTAATAAACTTGAAACTTGGTACAAATTCAAATCAAAATGAATAATAACCTACCAAAACACGGTTTAAGGTTGTTATGTTAATGTTTTAATGAAAACATTCTCGTGAACGAAGTCGCTGGGAAACTGTTAGTTTTACTAAAAATAGTACGATAATTCAATAAAATTGAATGCTTAATTGCTGAAACATTAAGTTTGGATCACTTATATGGAATCGACTAACTGTCAAACTTCATTACAAATCCGTGTTAGTAACTTATACGTTCGCTCGAAGTTTCAGTAGCACTCACCATCAGCCAGTAACGACCTAGAACAGGGTACAGGAACAGGAACATATTGCTACACATCATCATACAGTCAATGCAGTTACGCTCTAACTATGGAGAAGAGGTACGTCATAGGCCGTAAAACAACCGGGAAACAATCTGTGTTTCCTGATGGCTACAACCCGGGAATCTTTCAATAAGTCAAGAGTGAATAAGTTACTTCTAGGTAAGCGCGTTCCATCGTCGACCGCATCGTCGCTTTCCATCAGGTGAGATAGCGGTCAAGCGCGAACCTATCAAGAATAAAAAAAAGAAAAACAGTGACAAGTATTGATCACGTGGGACGCTGTTTCCCTTATAACAATAATAGTAGAGCGTTCTTTACAGAACACTAAATGGATATAATTAACTCTCGGTTAAAATAAAGTATCTACAATTAACAAAAATAACTTTTTACCTTTCACTGAGTGATAAAGTGGCATTATGCTGGTAAAAGATTTTTTTAAATCGGTTTAGAAGTTTTTGAGTTCATTTACTAGTTACTAGCTGATCCGGTGAACTTCTAGCTGACCCGGCGAACGCCATCTACTGGCGTTACCAGAACAGGATAATTCATTTTATAATGACATTTTAATTAGAGATAGCGTTGTATTCGGATTTTATTTTTCGTCATTTTTTCAATTTTTTCTCACCGTTCAAACCTTTCCTGGATTATCACGAATATTTCAAGACCAAAATTAGCCAAATCGGTCCAGCCGTTCTCGAGTTTTAGCGAGACTAACGAACAGAGCTATTAATTATCATATAAATAGATTACAAACAAATATGCAAATGTTTCCTCTTTATAATATTGTGAAGTATAGATAATAAATACAATGGACATCAAACTTTGACGGCACGGTTGGTGCAGTGGTTGAGCGATTGGCTGCTGCATTGCGGGTCGCGGGCTCGATGCCCGCACGGAACAAATATTTGTAAGGCTTACAGAGGTAGAAACCAGGTATCCAGGTGTTCCGGGTCTGGGTGTCTTACGTAGGTGAATTTACATGTTTGTAAGCGCACCCACGATAGATACAGGAGTCCTAATGTGGGACAACGCTAATTAAAAAAAAAAAACAAATTTTCCATTATTAAGGCGAAAATTTGTTTCAAAACGGGTAGATCATGTCCAGGAATAGGACGCAGGATACTTTTAGTCCCGAGAGTAGAGAGGGGATTATTTTTAATGTGAGCGGATTCGTGGGTTAGGAAGTTAGTAAGTAACAAATCAAAAATAATTTAATGAAACAGTAACTTCGGTACGTCGTGTTTAGGCATAAATAATCTGTAAATAATCTTAAACCGTAATATGGCTTAAAATTAAGTCACGAAACGGAACAACTTCAACAACTTAACCCGAAAAAAGCAAATATCAGATTAATTTAAAGATTTGGTCGTCACAAGCAAAAGGTTGAAAATAAGCATAGCCTCGTTGTATTAAAACCAAAGGTAGCGTGATTCGTAGGCACTTAAACCAAAAAAAATCCTATTATTCCACGAACTAGTACGACATGGATTACATTAGTAAAAACTAGAAACAACAACTTTACCTTAAACATGCTTGGAATAAAGGATGATTCTGCACATCGATCATGTCAAAACAAAACTAACGTCACTATTAGGAGCGGTACGAAAAATTAGAAACTGTATACCGAAAAAAGTACGACAAATTATATACAACTCCCTAGTAAAATCTAACCTTGAATACCTAATTGAGCTATGGGGATCAGCCACTAAATCTAATCTAAATTCACTACAAAGAATACAAAACAAAATTATCAAAATACTATTTCATTTTAACTATCTATATCCAACAAAAAACTATACGAAAAAACAAACCTACTAAACCTCAAACAACTTTACACATATTACACCTGCATTCTCATAAAAAAAAATCACCACGAATTCTGTACAATCAAACATTCAACTACGTAAAAAGACAACAACATACAATACTAGAAGTAAAAACAAGTTTCAACTAATGACTGCTCGCGCACGAACTAACTACGGCAAAAAAACAATACTGTTTGAAGGAGTTTAACGATTTACCCGAAGAATTGAAGAAATGTGATAACATTAATATGTTTAAATCAAAATTAAAAAAACATGTAGGTATATAACATAATATGACGTCACCAACACACCAGATGTGATATTTCAATACTTTTATGCTGTTATTTGTATCTCATTTTAAGTGAACTGTAATTGTTCTTAAGAGAATAAATTCTTTAAACCTATTCTATTCGAAGTTCCCATGTTTGAAGCATTTTAATTTTGAGAGCTGTCAATAATGATGTGTGAGTCATACGTCAAATGTTAATCGTTATCATCATCATCATTTCATCTGAAAAACGTCCACTGTTGGACATAGGCCTCCCCCATGTGTCGCCACAATGAACCGTCCTATGCGTCTCGCATCCACCGGATTCCAGCAAGCCTTACCAGGTCATCGGTCCACTTTGTAGGAGGCCTTTCAACGCTACGTCTTCTGGTACGTCGTCATCATCATTTCAGCCGGAAGACGTCCACTGCTGGACATAAGCCTACCCATGTCTCGCAACAACGACCGGTTCTGTGCGTCTTGCATTCATTGGATTTCCTGCGACCTATTGTATACCAATGAGAGACCTTGTGGGAGGCATCACAACGCTGCTTTTTGCGGTACTCGGTCGCCACTTCAGAACCTTTTGTCTCTATCGACCATCTGCTTTGCTTCAAATATTAACTCGACATAATTAATTACTATATTAATTGCCTGGTCCTAATACTGGTGAACATCCCACCCTTACATGCCAAACCGTTTTGGGAACACTTTTATCTTAAGTACAGCTATGCACTAGAATTTCCTGCCAGAGTATTGTGATAGAGAGAGTATTGTGAGAGTGTATTTCCTGATAGCTACAACCTTGGAATCTTTAACTTAACTCACAATTACCGTAAATTCAATCATCTTACTGCTAGTATCATGCTCTTTAACGCTTGTGTTTTTTTAAAATGATTTTTAGGGTGCTATACCCAAAGGGTAAAAACGGGACCCTATTGCTATCACGCTCCGCTGTCCGTCTGTCTGTCACCAGGCTATATCTGATGAAGCGTGATAGGTGTCTAGCGTTGTATGTAATGAATCACGTCTGAATGCAGATTTTTAGGGTTCCGTACCCAAAGGGTAAAAACCACTTCCATGTCCGTCTATCTGTCACCAGGCTGTATCTCATGAACCGTGATAGCTAGATAGCTAACAGACACCGACAGACAGTCGGACAGTGGAGTCTTAGTAATAGTGTCCCGTTTTTACGTCTTGGGTACGGAACCCTAAAATGGCCTGAATAATATGACAATTTGTGTCGTGTATATTTTTTGTTTTCAATGAAGGTTAGAAAGCTGGAATTGGATCACCCTTTAAAAGTATCTACCTAAATAAATATTTACAAGTAGCCTAATAAAAACTTTCCTGTAGGGTTGTAGAAAAACCTAGAAAAATGGCCCCGATTTTCTTACCCCAATTGGAAAAGCTTCGGCAAAGAAAGTTCCTTTTTTTTATTAGATTGTCTCTTTTTTCGAATAATATTGACAAGACCTCTTCACCTACCGTAAATCTAATAATTTGGGCTAAGGAATCTTTGACAATTTGGGTTCGAAGATCGTTAAGATGAAATTGGTGATGTGACTGTAATGAAATTAGAGTTTTTGTGCATAAAAAATATAGGTAATATGCAATAGGAGTAAATAATTTTGTATGATCTTGAAAAAGTATATTAAAAAGGTTTTTCAGGTGTACCATTAGGTTATTTCTGTTTTAAAACACTACACACTAAATGCAAAATCTTGGACGTAACTCGACACAGTTTCAACTATAAATAGCATAAATTTAGTGCAAGAAATTGCATCTAGACGTTGCTATACATCCCAGTAAATGGGATAAACTCTACTTCAGTGCTGAAACGAAATCTGTGCGTCTAACACCACTATCTCACACACAAAGTTCACTATCCTTTACTAAGAGAAACAACACAAGGTGAGAGAGCGTATCGTTCCAAGAAACAAAACCACTTACTAGTAATGGCTGCGATACGAGTTACGTGACACAAGTGTGAACACGCCTTGCCGGCCACGCATTCCAATTCAAACAAAACTAAACAATCCATATTCTCAGCACAGGTGCACTTTTCAAATAGAATGTGGGAACAAAATTGATTGTATAGGGCCGTTTTCCATTTACATATGGAAATTCCGACAGTGTGTATGACACCGCAGCCAGCCTCGTTACTTACTAAAAAATATTCCACCGGCAATGTGTTCGCGAATTTTTGCTTTTAACGAGAATGATAATGGGTGAAATAATAGTGGGTGTTTTATGCGCATTTAAAGTAATGAGATGCCTGTTTATTGCATGTTGATGCCCCAAATATAAACCATTTGTTATAGTAATGTTGGCAGACAAATTGTGATAAATTGATGCTAATTGAAGAACTTTATAAAGGATGATTCGCAAGGATCAAAATATGGTGATTTAAATTGAGATGGATTGAGTGATTTACATTAATTTTGTTTTAATGGAGGGATTTAATTAGTCTTTAATAAAGCTCATTCAGTTTCGCTTCGACTATCATTTTGAAAGAAGTATAGCGGCGCATTCGCAAAATTAATAACAATTCACACGAAATATGGCGACTAATAAAAACTTTTAACTGTAATAATCCGTTTATGTGCTTAGACTTAGTTAAATAATAGAATAACGGTGCTTATTATTCACGAAAGGTCGAAAAACTGATAAAAACTAAATTAGGCCCCGAGAATCAAGTTATTCGAAAAGTTGGATCTGAACTTTCCAGAAAATTACCGTTGTTGACTTCATCGATAATAATTTGCTTGAGCAATGTGTTTAGCCAACATATTACTAGTCATTTGGTGTTTCAGAAATAATAATAGTAATAAGTCGATGTATATTATAGTAACATTGTTCAGGCGGGGTCTTTAAATAGTTCTTGGTAACCAGTACTTAACCCTCTCAAAACCATTGCCGTGCATCATTGTTTTCTATATTTCGCAATAGTTCTCCACTAACCATTGACCTTGGGTGCGCTTGTATTTAACATTCTATGAAAAGTGTCTAGGGGCCTCTACGAGTTGGTTTCGGCCCCTCGTACGTTCTCCAAAAGCCCAAAACCATAGAGGCCCAGCAGGAAGCCGAAGCCTACTGGAGCCATGGATTTAGTTCCGAAAGGAAAACCCGTAGTACTGGAACGCAAAGAGCAAAGAAGTCATTGGATGATTTCACACCTTAAAAAAAGGTCTTGATATATAAATAAAATAAAAAAATCGTTTCTTTATAAAATAGGGAACATTTACAATAAAATATCTTAAATAATAACAAGAGAACACAGTTTTTATTTGTACAAATGCAATTATTACACTAGTGGAGCACGAATCAGTTCAAATCTGCTACTTTCCAATATTATGCGCGCGGTGGAGTGGTAGACGTCAAAGGAATGGCGCGATGGTAGGTCACGTACGCTCGTTTATACAGCATCAGGCCAGTGCTTCTCCAGAATTCAACATGTATCTTATTCCATATCGCACATATTTTAATAATGATAAATATAGTGCTAAAAATCTAATATATCGACTTAGCACACGAGGATGTCGACTTGTGGAATACAGACTGGACTGTCATTGTGCCGGCTGTCTTTGACGGCAACGATCATGCCGATTGTGGAATAGGCATGATGGCCAAAAGCTTCGTTGACTACCTATCGAAACTGTCGTTACGCAGTTGGATTAAGAGACTGATAAAGAAGATAGGACTCCTCGATACTGTATTGTGAGGAGCCAGCAACCACCGAAAGCATGGACCCTGCTAATTAATATCAAATAAATAAACGTAACAATGCTAGTATTCAAATTACACTAGTTCTTACACTACATTATTTCTGACTGGCCTGTTGGTCTAGTTGTCAATGGCCCTGACTGCTATGCCGGAGGTCGTGGGTTCGATTCCCATCCAAGACAAATGTTTGTGTGATGATCACGATCATTTGTTCTGTGTCTGGGTGTAATTTATTTATAATATGTATGTATTTAGAAATATATAAGTATGTTTATCAGTTGTCTAGTACTCATATCACAAGCTCTGTTTACCTTGGGACTAGACGGCGTTGTGTGATATTTGTGGAATATTATTATTATATTATTAATATTATATTATCTTATTAACCAGTAATTACTCCTGTATCGTGGGTGCGTTCAAATATGTAAAATTACATACACAAGATACCCAGAAACGGAACACTTATCTGTAGGTCATACAAATATTCGTTCTATACAGGGATTGAACCTGCGACACGCAACGCAACAGCCAATCACTCAACCACTGGGCCACCGTGCCGTCTCAGTTACTTATCGTACACAACTAATCAATTCAGTAGCTTCATTCTGAAAGAAACAGACTTCCTCATCTAAGAGAAGTAACACACCACACATTTACAGTAACAATTGATATTTTTACGGCGGTCGGGACAAAATACATAAAAACTTTATTGTTTCTGGCTAGTTTCAAAAGTAGAGGAGGAAAACGGTTTGCTATGATGGTTTTTGGCAATGGAATTGCCACCTCACGTTAGTTATTCATAGGGAGAACGTTTTACGGAAGTTGTTTTTAGTTCTGTGTGTCGTGAAGAATTTAAAAATTCTATTAAACTTTTTGATGGAGTAACATGGTAACCATATTTATAATTTGGTTCAGTTGAATATTATCTACGAAGAGATATTGTGTATGAAACATCACTTTAGTATGTTTATAGGTATGCAGGTTTGTTATTCCTTTGCGCTTAAACAGCTGAACCAATTTGGATGAAATTGGACACACGGTTAGATCGTATCTTAGACTAGTATATATAATACTTTTTATTCCGAAGTTGTGTTCCACTTGGGTCATTTTTACTAGTGAAACTGCTAATAGAAGCAAGTAAAAATTATCTTTAATAGGTAGATACTGGGTATAAAAGGTTGTAATGGGGTTTTATTATTTTCAACGGGGAAAATAATAAAATTTGTGAAATTTTCACTACTTGTAATTAATGGTTGATTGCAGATAGTATCCTGTATGCTAAAGCCGATTGACGAAATATGGAATTAAAGGTAACATACGATGGAAACAAAAAAGCCATCCAAATATTTTTTTATTTAACAATTTATGTACACACAATAACAAAAGAAAAGAAGAATAGTACAAAGGTGATGCTTATAAATATTGATGTTGTTTGTATTTTCTGTTCCATTCAATATAAACAAAACCTAATTCAACAATTTGGCGAATTTATTTTAAGTAGGTATTACGTTTTTGACCAATCTATCTACATAATACATGTATAATCTACATTTTATAATCATGAGCGCCTCCGATGGGCCGAAGTGTGATCTTTTTACCCGACTGCGCCAAAAGGAGGGTTATGTTTTCGAGTGTATGTATGTATATTTCTTTGGCATACCCTAAAGTCTAAACGGCTTGTTGCATTTTAGCTTGAGAGGTATCGTTAGATTCTTCTTAATTCTGAGTGACATATAAATTTATATAAAAATAAAATTGCGGATTTTTAACGCCAAATTATATTTTTTTTACCTGATTGTAACAGAATAAGGGTTATGTTAAATTATACCCAGCCACACAACAAATTATCGTGCCCATCACACAAACATTTGTCGTGGGTGGGAATCGAACCCACGACCTCCGGCTTAGCAGTCAGGGCCACTAACCACTAGACCAATAAGCCAACCAAAATATTTCAATAAAGACTATTCTGCCAAATAAAAAGCGAAAAATACACTTATTTTCTTTTGAGAACATAGAAGCCAAATTTTTATTAATTGACCTTCAACTTGTCAAAATTTAATAAAATATCTCCGCTTAGAACAGCTTTCCCTAAAAAGAGAGAGTGTTTTGTGAATAACAATTAGGGCAAGTAAGACGTCACAGTTTTGCTGGTTTTTTTGTTTGTTTACAACATTTTGCAAGCCCTTTTGTCAAGGTATTTTGTTCTACAATGAAACTTATATTATTAGTAGTCTACTGCCACCACGTTATTCAGATGACTTATAGGCCATTTATGCAGTGAGTTAATAAAGTCTCATTACATCTCTCGGCAGTGGTGGCCGAGTGGTAACGGCCCTGACTTACGAGTTGTAGGTCGCGGGTTCACACCCAGCCAGGCGCATTACTTTGTGTAATTTATTTCATCACCACTGCTCTCAAAACGGTGAAGGAAAACATCGTGAGGAAACCGGCATGTCCTAGAACCAAAAATTCGAAGATATGTGACATTCACCAACCCGCACTGGGCCCGCGTGGTGGATTACGGCCCATTCCCTCTCCTAGAGAGGAGGCCTGAGTCCCAACAGTGGGAACATTATAAGGCCGACAATGCTAAAAAAAAACATCTGTCGACCGAAAAGCAAAAATCAAGGACGAAAATAAACGACTCCTACGAAGGATATCTAAGTGTCGCCGCCACAGGCCATCGGCCACAACCACAAAACGCCGCCACCGGCATATTTCCTGTAGGTTTTATACATTTTAAATGGATTTGCCGCACACGGTTGACGCCGGTGGCCGCCACATGCTACAAATCACCGCTGCACGCTTCTTGTGGCCCTGCCACTAAACGCCGATACAAAACGCCGCCGCACGCCATTCGTGCATTTAAACCGTCTTCGATAGAGTCCATTATGATACTGCGCGCATAGGTTAAAATAAGTAGTAGCCACCGGCCACAAGTGGCTTGTGGCTGCTTCTAGCTTCTCGTGGCGGCGTTTGTGGCTGTGGCATGTGGCCCATGTGCGGCGACACTTAAACAACATATAGACACCAAGAAAAGCGTCCCTATCTATTTCAGACACCAAGTTGGTATATCTCGCAGTCTCACGTACTTTTTTCTTACATTCCTGTGGTTTGTGGTACAAACATAATTCTCAGAGATCCGTTACAAATAACAACGAAGTAGTTTTTTTTTTAAAAAAGGGAAATCATCTAATTACTTCTTTCAATCTTGGGCAGAGCGTGAGGGCGTGTCAGACTTTTATTGATTAAAACCACACCTATTTTCCTTCTAGGCCTTGTGTTCCAGGACCCGGGGTTTCTCTTTTGGAAGCGAACCCATGGCCCCAATAGGCTTCGGCCCTGCTGGGCCACTACTCGTACGGTTTTACATCTCTTTAAGGCGCGCATGGAACACTACGCGCTGTCGACGCTTCGGGCTCTGTCCAGACGGTTACCAGATGGCCAGTCGACGTGCTATCCATTGCTCGCCGTCCACAAACCCACGCCTATGGTGGCTGGAAATTAGGGTCAGGATCCTGGCAGCTAGGACGTGAGGAAGAGCGTTCCCTCATGCGTGCGGCCGCCTCTTTTGTTAGCATTACTGCTGCGAAGAAGGAAGCGACCGCCTATCATTCCTCCTCGGTTCAGACCATGGCCTGTACCAGGGCCCAGCGCGAGAGATCGCTGCTGCCGAGCGCCCCCACGAGAACACGGCGGTACTCCGATGAAGCTAGGCACACATCCACCGTATACTCCACTTTATGGTTGGGATTTATTTATTTATTTATTTATTTATTTAATCTTCATGCAACATTATTGTACAAAGGCGGACTTAATGCCTGAGGCATTCTCTACCAGCCAACCTACGGTGGTGAAGAGACAATATGGTAGGTGCATAAAAAGAAAATTATATGCGAAAAACAGGAGTAAAACAAAAAGGTACTTATACATATAATTAAAATACACATACATATATATTTAATATAATATATATATATACATATATATTAATATAAATTAACGAAAGAAGTTTTGAGACGATTCTGCTATTGGTGGAGCAAATGATTCCGCAACCTCCGCTTAAATGCATATCGACTTTCGGCCGTCCTGATATCGAGAGGAAGCGCATTCCACAGAAGGATGGACTGTATATAGAAGGAAGAATGGAGAAAATCAGAAGTATGAGAAGGACAGAGCAGTAGGAGATTGTTAAAAGAACGCAGATTCCTTGCGTGTGAAGAACATAGGTATTGAAAGTGAGTAATGAGATAGGATGGAGGCGTGGGAGAGTTGAGTAGAGAGAAAAGTGTAGTCAAAGCGCGCAAAGTTCTTCTCTGGCGAATTGGCAACCATTTGAGATCAGACCTGAAGTTCGACACATGATCATACTTCCTCAGATTAAATATAAAGCGGATGCAGTTGTTCAGGAGTCTATCGAGCTTATGCAGCAAGATCGAGTTCAGGTCAAAGTAACACACGTCACCATAGTCTATGATAGGGAAAATCAAAGTCTGCACAAGCATTGTCTTCGTCTTTGCAGGTAAAAAGTTTCTCAGACGATACATACACCGCAAAGTCCCGTTGACTTTTTGACAAACACTAGAAACTTGACTTTGCCAGCCAAGCGTCGAGTCCAGTAGCAAACCGAGATCCTTTACACTAGGGCTGATAGGAATGATGGCACCATTGAAAACAATAGGAGGTGGAGAGCTAACCGTTACTCTACCCATCATGCGTGAGCTACCAATAACAATGGCCTGACATTTTGAGGGGTTTACAGACACCCCAAACCTATCAGACCAGCTACTGATAGCATCCAGATCCCGGTTTATATCCTCTATAGCGTCCGACAAACCTTCCACCCGCGCAGACGTATACAACTGAAGATCATCGGCATAAAGATGATACGAACACCGAAGACAGTGAGTAATAAAATTTATGAAGATTGAAAATAACAATGGAGAAAGAATACCGCCTTGTGGAACTCCAGCATCCAGATCACGCCAACTCGACGAGGTCTCATCAACGCGAACTGACTGCCGGCGTCCCCGAAGATAGGATGAGAACCAATCCAGCGCCTCGGGAGAAACCATAAGATGGGAAAGGATCGATAGGAGTATATCGTGACTGACAGCGTTAAAGGCATTGGAGAAATCAATCAGTACCAATACAGAAACCTTGGTATCTTCCATTGCCTCTCTAACGTCGCCAGTCACTTTAAGAAGAGCGGAGGTTGTACTGTGCCCAGGTCTAAATCCAGACTGGAAGGAGCTTATGAGGTTGTGTCGGTGAACAAACCCCGTAAACTGCTTGTGCACGCAGGCCTCGAGCACGTGATGGGATGTGTGTGATGTAGATTTATGAGTACATTATATCGGTCTGCGTAAACTATTACTCCTATATATCTATGACCTCTTGTAAGCTAAGCGTGTAGCTCAGAGTGATCTGCTCTGAGCTTACACACACATAAAAAAAAGTGTGCGTGAACCTATAAACCGACCCACTTTCGTGAAAAAGATTATTCAGAATTGTAGAGTTTTTTGTGACGGTTCTCCGAGAAGTACGAGTATCTTTTACAAACCAGGACTTTTAAAAGCACATAACAAGTAAGAGCTACAAAAACTTACAATGGCGGTCATTGATACTTTTACATTTATTAACATTTTTCATTTCAAAAACGGAAATAAAGATATAAAGCTGTCTTGAATTGACATCTACCGCGATCCTTTACGTTACCTAGTAATGAAAAATACTCTGTTGATTATTTTTTGGGTAAGTACGGCGTAGGTACGCAGAGATGTTAAGAAAAGGTCAATGTACTTTATTGCCAATTTATCTGGCTATACACACATCCAAGTCACACAAATACAAGTCAGTGATAAGACCTGTCATACTGTATGGAACAGAACGTTGGGCTGTGAAAAAGACGGATGAAAAAAGATTGCATGTAGCGGAGATGAGAATGTTGAGCCATCTCAACATTCTCATCTCCGCTACATGCAATCTGTCACACCACACATCCATATGTGTGGTGTGACGAGAATGGATAAAGTGAGAAATGAGTATATTAGAGGAAGTTTGAAAGTGGCGCCAGTGACTGAAAAGTTGAAGGGGAATCGTTTGTCATGGTATGGTCATGTAAAGAGGAGAGATGAAACGCATGTTACTAAAAGAGTTATGAGTATACATGTGGATGGGTGGAGAGGGAGAGGGAGGCCAAAGAAAAGATGGATAGATTGTGTGAACAGTGATATGAAAGAAAAGGAAGTTAGTGATAGCATGACGGTTGACAGGATAGAATGGAAGAAAAAAACGTGTTGCGCCGACCACAAATAAGATGGGACAAGGGCAGGAAGATGATGATGACACACAACTCAATGAATCAGTAATATTTAAAAAACATAACCCTTTTTGCAGTCGGGTAAAAATTACACAAAATTTCGTGATTTTCAATATTATCTGCCATATTTAAGCTCTGACTGTTGACTTTAAAAAGATCACTCAATGGTTTCTGCTTACATACACGTAGGTGCAGTAAAAGGGCATAATTAAACGTATCATTCGATCGAATGAACAATATTTCTCTTTGATGTTGCTGTTAAATGAATATTCCGACGCGGTACGTATTATTTCGTTAATTACAAGCATTATGGAATGCAATGCGGTCTGTTAATTTCTGTTCCACTCATATTGTATAGTGACATAGTATATGTGTCGTTAGTATATTGCTATTTGCACGTCATTGTTTGGACGGCGTTTGTGCTTTGTAGGTTATGTGAAATGAGTTTGTCGCAGTGTTTAAAATGTAATATGGATAGTGTGAAGTGGACGTACGGGTGTCGTAAAAGGCGAATGATGTGAACAGGACTAGCAGTAATGTCTTTCTGTAAATGTATCCAAAATTATATTATAAAGAGTCAAATTATTTGTTCGTAAGAGGTAATTTTTGCAAATACTGGAGCCTGTGACGTCTAACAATGATCATGAATCCGGTGTGAGAGAGGGATACCGCTATAAGGTATGTATATCCCCGTCTCTCTCTCTCACACTGGTATTATAATAATTTTAATACATCATGACAAGGACTGTGACAAAAATTGTGCTCTTATGAGATAGGCCACAGGAGAACAGTTGTGGAAAAATTTATCAAGAATTAAGTGTTGTAAAAATACATATGATACAAATAAAATAAATTTGATGAGTCTATTTCTAATGTTAAAATGATAGTTTTTTTTACTATATTTATGTGAAAGTATACATAATTTTAATATTATAAGATATATTTATATATAAAATGTTCGTCTGTCTGTCTGCTTGTTCCGGCTTATCTCCGAAAAATTGGAACCAAATGGGACGGAACTTTTACAGCCAGATAGCTGCATTATAAGGATAATTTATGCTGCTTATATTTTAAGAAACAAAATTGGGGTTTCGAGTAAAATAATAATTAACACATATGAAATTATCATTTAAATGGTTTACCGAATTTGAAGTGAAGGAAGTCACGGGCAACAGCTAATTTTATTAATAAAAGTAATTAAATTCATATTCTTCAATTAAATTACAATGCATTTCATTCATAACACCCACCCACGTAATTAGTTTTATCAAGTTTGAAAGAAAATCTGCGCTGCCTTATTTATGACCCCATTTGTAATTAACGGGGGTTCATAATTGCCTGTAAAATGATTGGGGTTCAAAAGTCCCGTCATCCCGTGTAGGTTGAAACTTATTCTCTTACAATCTCGGTTTTAATAGCTAGATATTAAAATTACAATGAAAAATACGGTGGAAAGTACGGTTTTACACTTTCACAATTTTATCTATACCTTTATAAAAAACTAGGTTCTGCCCCCGGCTTCGCCCGCGTGAAAGTAGGTTTCTCCATACAAACTTTAGACCCCTGTTTCATCCCGTTGGGGGCTGAATTTTGGAAAATCCTTTCTTAGTGCTCGCCTACATCATAAAAGGAAGCTTTGTGCAAAATGTCACGTTCCTAGGCCCAGTAGTTTCGGTTGTGCGTTGATATGTCAGTCAGTCAGTCAGTTTCTCGTTTTATATATATAGAAGATGAGAAACTGACTGACATATCAACGCACAGCCAAAACATCTAGAATCAGGAACATGAATATTTTGCACAAGGTTTCTTTATGTGACGTAGGTGAGCACTAAGAAGGAATTTTTGAAAATTCAACCTTTAAGGAAGAAGTTGGGGTGACCTTTGCTCAGCAGTGGAAAAGTAACTGAAATGTCTCGCTGATGGTGGCACGTATTATTGGGTCATTCGGTTCCCTTCAAAACGGTTGAGATCAGTGGGGCTGATGCACGCGTCATGCTCGTGAACGGGTGCCGTCAGTTGAGACTGGTCATATCTTAGCTGCCAGTGGCTTAATTAAATTTCTATTTTTAATTAGTTTTTTTTTATCGTTATTACTTATCTACATTGTGCTCACATAATAGAAATAACAAGAAATATGTAACCAAGATTTATGTTACTCATATGATTTAAAAGAGTGTCCATGGAGTTTCTTGCACGTTGTTCTCCATAGAGATCTACGCTTTGGAACGTGCAATTTAGCTTCACTTTTTTGACTGACCGACATTTTGACAATTCGAAAGTGCCTGTAATTGGTCTATTTGAAATAAACGTTTCTGATATCTGAGTAAAGGCAAAACTAAAAAAAAAACCTTTTTATGGGAAGTGGAGGAATATCTTTTGTATGAAAAATCTCATTTCGTGAACTTGAAAGTTAGCACAAATAGTAACCTAAACTTAATAGATAATAAAGGTGGTCATTATTGGTTTTCAGAATTACCCCCAATAGGGGGTTTTTAAGATTGTATGGAGGATTCTTAATTCTTAGGTTAATATACTTGGGAGAAATTATAATCAAAATTAATACAAAGACGGTCGTTATATTATATTTTGAGGGTAGTTTTTCAAAACTGCCCTCAAAATATAGTCTACGGGGTGTTAAAGTTTTTACGAAAATATTCTCGCGAACGATAACAGCGACACAAAGTGCTAATCCGTAATAAAATAATTATCGTCCCGACCGAATTTCGATCATGGTGGCCAATCTCAATGAACATTAGCCAGGTACGCAGGAAATATTATAGTGCCTAAGCGTGTGCGTAATAAATACAGGTGCACTCTCTGTGCCTTCATTTTCGTAGTCCGATGGAATGGCAACCTAACACAATCTGGGAGAGATCCAAGAGCGTCGCCAACCGATAATCAAGGGCCAATCAATCAATCCCCTTGATTATCCGCTGGCTAGTAGAAGTATAGAGGATGGGAAAAGTATGTATCTACAGTCGAGAGCTTATAAAAACTTCAACGTGTTCTTGACTGTATAATAAATAAAACTTGTAATCATAGTAACAGATATACAGTGAGATGTATCTATTAAGAAAAATAAATAACTTTCAAGAAATTATTGATATTGTCGACAACTTTCTCTTGAAAGTTTTGTAGTAGTAAAAAAAATAAAGGATATATTTTTTCGACTCTATAGGAGGCGAGGGGGAGAGGTTGCATGGGAAGGCTGCCTCTCCCCTTGGTGATGACCTTGGAAAGATCTAATACCCTAACTAATATTGTTAACGCGAATGTAAGTTAATTTTCTTTTCACGCTTCGACTGGATACCGGCACGGATCTTGAGCGCCGACTTCTACATTTCTGCTTGCGCAGAAGCACGCAAAAGTGAAATATCGAGTCTCTTACAGAGATGCGGGGGCGTGAATGCAATCCTTGTATAGTGATTGGCTCGCCGATGTGCACGATGCGCAAAGCGAAGATTCGTGCCTCTATCTATACTTGACTCATCATGAAATTGCACCAAAGGACATCTACAAGAAAATTACCTACTATTGTCGAAAGATAGTGCTAGGAAATCACTTATTCAAGGCGGCCGGAGCCGGAGGCGGCAGTTAGTAATATTATTAATTAGTGACCCACCCATTATGAAAACCGCATCAAAATCCGTTGCATGGGTTAAGAGGAGAAGAGCAGACAAATGCAAAAAGTCACTTTTTTTTTCCTAATACTATTTAAATGGGCTTGCGGGCGGCGAGCAATGGGTGGCTCGCCGTCCGACTGTCCAGTAACCGTCCGGACCGAACCCAAGTCGTCGACGGCGCGTATTGTTCCACGCGCGCCTCAGGGAGATGTCAGCAAATCGTAGGGGCCCAGCAGGGTCGAA
Source organism: Mythimna impura (assembly GCA_905147345.3). NCBI lineage: Eukaryota > Metazoa > Arthropoda > Insecta > Lepidoptera > Noctuidae > Mythimna > Mythimna impura. Next base: position 15,711,511 of record LR990353.1, on the reverse strand, counting down.
GCCTACTGGGGCTATGGGTAGTGTGAAAACGAAACCCGGGGCCCTGGGACGAAAGTAACGAAGGAATAGGAGTGGGTTTTTAGTCTGTAAAAGTCTGACACTATCTCTCGCTCCGCCCAAGGGCGGGATTTGTCATTAGATGATTATCCCACCTAAAAAAATAATAAAATACTATTTAAATGAAACCGCTGAACCAATGTTGATGGAATCACATTGGACACAATTTGATTTTTAGAATACGTTCTCTTGAGATAATTTCCGCTTTTCACGTGGGCGAAGCTGCTGGTAAAAACTAGTACATACCTAAACTAAGGTCATCCTGTTGTTGAAAGTTCCACTGACGTACTTAGGTATCTTCTTTTTTCCTTAAATTCCACCAAACAGTCAGTCGTATTTTATTGGTACAGAATACTTAGAAATAGAAAAGCAGAACGGGTCACGGGGTCAATTCATTTTCAAAAGTGGCTACCCCAATATTACTAAACTACAAAAGAGTTTGCATATTCCACACCACAACAACCTCGTTCTACAAAGATCAAGTAACGAACTCGGAGTAGTAAGCCCATCTGGGCCTGACGCTGTAGGCACCAAAAGTGTTTTTGCGTTCCAAATGGACCCCTTCCGGTAAACGTGGAGTTATTCGGGCGTAACATGAACTTTCGAGTAAATGTAGCATGTGTTGAACCACAACCATAATTTTAACGTAACGACCTACTACGTGAGAGAGATAAGTTCAAGTTTTCGGTAGTCAAGGTATTCCTGGTTTATCGCACGCACGCTGGAAGAAATTTTAATGAATACGCTATAGTTTGTGAAAGATTTATTAGCTTCGCAGCATTGCGTGCGTCCATGGGTTACAACTCGCTGATTTATACACGAAATTAACCCTAATGACATCGTTAAGTCTTTGTATTTTTAACGATTTTTGATTGCGTCATTTCCGATACGATTGAGTAGGGTCAGTGTGTAATGAGGTGAGCGGCTATTGGACTGACCGGTAACCATTTGACGAAAGTACGCAAGTAGGCAGTTTTATGTCCCTAACATAAGTTGAGATTCATGGAAAATCAATGTGAGATTCTTTTACTTAGGAATATGTGTTTGACCGTAGTATTTCTTGAGTGTGTCTAGAGTTAGGATCACTCAAGGTTTTATTGAATTGTACACACGGTTACAATAAATGTGGCCCAAGATTTGAACTCAAACTTAAGCTTTTTTGTGTACCTATTATTATAATGATAATAGGGGAAAAGATTTATAGTTTGAAAGGAAAAAAAAAAACAACTCTGACTTACATTTCTGGGGAACCGTTTCATCGGTTTTAGCATTCATTCCTAAGCAAGTTAATTTAAAATCTAACCTAATGTAAAATTACGCACTTAAACTTATTTTTACACACCTATTTTTATTATCACTAGAAGCGTGGAATATCACTGTCAATTTTGACCATTTTATTTTTGCTACAGTAATATGGAGAGATGGTATACAAATGAAACTTGTAAATTATAATGCAATATTTTTGTTCTGTATTACACATATTTTGATGCCTATTGCGATTTTACACATAATAAAACTAGAGCAGGAAGAATAGGTATATGAATGGGCCAAGGGACGCCCGCACTTCTAGTATAATAAATAGTCTTAGTTTGAACACAAGTTCGGGAATAGAGCTTGGGCCACAGGGCCACGAGTGTATGTGTGCAGAGTTAAGGAGCCCAAAAAAAAGTAGGTTTATACCTTTTTGCTTTGAGCACCAAAAGGGTCATTGAACTTTTTCTGGCGTGATGAATATGCTTTACCTCTGTTTATATGTATTATTTTTCACAAGAATGCTGGCGGACCTCGTAAACAACTTACGAGACTAATGTATACTTACACCATTAATCTCCTAAATCCTGGGAGATATAATTATCATTTTCTTTAGGTAACACGGTGGGTCACTTACAAGGTACCTTCACTGTTTTTTTTTTTCGATTTTTTAACCTTATTTGTGTTTGTTTCTCCTTGGTTACAGAGAGTGAAACGAATTATGTGGTCTTTGAAATAAAGATATACATAATTAAGGCAGCATAAATGACTTGATATTTATTCCAATAAATTAATATTCACGATCGATGAATTGATTGTATTATACACTCCTATTTTTTAATTAATACAAAAAAAATGGGGCTCTATCCTTACACGTTTATGTAGTCAAAAGTAAAAAAAAATGAAATCCCATGATTGTCCACGAAAATTTGTCCTAATTGGTAAAAACAATTGCTACTAGAAAATACTACGTGCAGTGTTCTTCGATTTTGATCGTCATTTATTCATTCATAAATCAATAGCCTGTAGAATATTTCCATATATTGAGTGACATTTTGGGATATAAACAAACGCTACTCGTGCGGGCGATTGGCGGCAACGACCTATCGCGGGTCCTGACCGAAGAATGGCAGGCAGCCGCAAGCGTGAAGGAACGGACTTTCTCACACCCCAGCCACCGGATCCCGATTCCGATTTCAGGCCACCGTAGTTGCGGGCTTGCGGACAGCGAGCAATGGGTAGCTCGCCGATCCGATAACCATCCGGATCGAGCTCAAGTCGTTGACGGCGCATATTGTTCCACGCGCGCCTCAAGGAGATGTCAGAAAACCGTAGGGGCCCAGCAGGGTCGAAGCATACTGAGGCCAAGGCTCTGCTCTGCCTCTGAAAGGAAGACTCGGCCCTGGTATGAAAGGCAACGAAGGAACAGGAGTGGGTTTTTAGTCAGTAAAAGTCAGACACATCCTCGCGCTCCGCCCAAAGGCGCGAGATGTCATTAGATGATTTTTCCACCTAAAAAAGGTCTGGTCACGCAAAGTGTCGATTAGTCGTTGAGAAATATCTTTGAAAGGTTAACAAGCATTCGGACCCTATGACCCAAGCGTTTCGACCTCAAACGGTTCAAAACTGTAGGTAATTACCGACAAGGTTACAGTAATTGTATTTCGAACCACCTACTAACCCAACCCAAACAATATTACTATTTTATATTCTTATTTATAGTAACTGCTTTCAGCGGCTTCGTCCGCGTGATAGTATAATAATATCCTATGTGCTGGAATCCAACCCGCACTGGGCCCGCGTGGTGGATTACGGCCCATTCCCTCTCCTAGAGAGGAGGCCTGAGTCCCAACAGTGGGAACATTAAAAGGCTGATTATGCTATGCTATGTGCTAGAATACCACATAGGATATTGTTATTAGCCAAGGAAGAAGTTTTCGCAAAAATTCCGAAAAAGTTTTTTTCGAATTTCACCTTTTAGCGCTGCGGTTATTTTTTCAAGAGACGCGTCGTCTGGCGTTCCTTTTTGAGCTTTCTTTTGGGATTCTTTTCTGGATTTAGAATTTTTTTTATTGGATTTCATCCAAAATCTTCACGTGAAAGAATCTTTCATCGGAACGTTCCACTAACCTTTTTTTTTATAACCAAATAGCACAGATGCAATATTATCACCACCTATAGTTAAAATTAGATCCTAAACCTAGTCATGAAGCTATGGGCAGGGAAATAAACGAATATCAGACTTGACCAATGTCGTTTAACCCAGTTTATTCATAGTTTTAATTCCTCCATAAGCCTACCGCCGGCTTATTAAAAATTCTAACTCTTCCACTTGAGTATTTCCGGTTAGTTTATTGGTGATCTACCTAGCGTCCGAATTCATTATCCCTTTTCTCATTTTTTTTTGTTTTATTTGGTGGATCATCAACCCCTCATCACTATAACACATTTTTTTTATATTACATAGTAAAATACACATGTACGTTACCAAATAATATTATTATACTAATAAATTTCAGATATACATATAATTGAGAAAAAAATTAGAGTGAAAAGTACTTCACTGTTTTTTTTAAACGTTGGTATAGCGTTTGAGCACGCCTCACTTCTATAGATAATGCATTCCACAAACGAATGGCAAGAATTGTGAAAAAAGGATCAAAGAAAGAAGTGCATACGAATATGTAGGTAGCTGATATTCATAAAAAAAAATATTGTCAATTTTTACAAGGTTTTCGTTAACTTGCAATGTGTGTATGTATGTTTATTTAGGTCAAATCTTACAAGTGTTTCTAAAAACAGTTAAAGCTGACATTTTCAGTTTGGATGACAATTCATGTGACAAGTGACGTCACCCAAAATCTAGTATGGCGGACTCTTGAAGATAGCGGATCAACTAAGTCTTTCTTTCTTTTTCTTTTTTCATTTAAAAAATAAATGTTGCCCCACACTTGGAATTACACCTGTATCGTGGGTGCGTACACAAACATGTAAGCTCACATACACAAGACACCTTATCCCGGAACACCTATATGTAAGCCATACAAACATTTGTTCCGAGCGGGAATCGAACCACGACCCGCAGCGCAGCAGCCAATCGCTCAACCACTGCGCCAAACTTGCCGCCTTTGTTGGGAAGAATGCGAACAAAAAATTACATAACAATAAATTTAATATCCGGTTACCAACATAGCCCGAAGAATCGCCAAACTTAACTAGCAGTGGGTAGGGCACATTGCTTGCAGAACAGCTAGTCGATGGGGACGAAACAAGGTTCTGCCCCCCTAGTCAAGTTACAACCGTCTCGTTTCGATTCTCTTTTCGTTGATCGTCTCGAGTCGGCCACGCCTCCTATTCCTTTGTTCTGACCACGTGACTGAGCGTTGAGATGACGTCAGAACAAAGGAATAGGAGGCGAGGCCGACTCGAGGCAATCGACGAAAGTAGAATCGAAACGAAACGGTTGTAACTTGGCTAGGGGGGCTGGACTGGCGACCACGTATCGGAAGACGTAGCGTTGAAAACCTTCCCACAAGGTGGACCGATAAGCTAGTGAGGGTCGCGGGAATCCGATGGATACGAGACGCACAGGACTGCTTATGGCGACATTTGGGAGAGGCATATGTCTAACAGTGGACGCCTTTCGACTGAATTGATGATGAAATTCAATATGGCGGACAACTATTTAGAAGCTTTTTTTAAAAAATGTTCTTACACCATCTTGTTTTTACTGTTATGTAATTAATTATTTTCCATAATTACTAGTCATATACTAAAAGCCACCGGACGGATCTGCTAGTATTTAACTTTAGCTCACAAGACTAGGTTTATTTTTAGTCCTAGTTCATTTCTCTCTAACTTTTTGTTGGGGTTTGTACGAGAGTTTCAATCTAGTTTTAGCTTAGTGTTTTTTTTAATCCCTTTACGTTGAGAACTTGTTCCTTGCTTTTAAATAGAAACGTATGGGTAAGAATAACCCAACTAATTAAAGCTGGAATAAAAACTTGTAAGTATTTTACCATTGAGCATACTAGTAAAGTATTTTTAGTAATTTACGCATTTATTTATAACTAAATTCTACCAGCTACTTTGCTTGCGTGGAAGTAGCTTTCTCCATATAAACTTTGGATCCTCGATTTAACCCCTTAGGGAGTTAATTTTGGAAAATTCTTATTATTTTATTAAATACTATTTTTTGTATCACTACATAGTATAAAACAAAGTCGCTTTTCGTGTCTGTCTGTCCCTATATATGCTTAGATCTTTAAAACTGCGCTACGGATTTTAATGCGGTTTTTTTTTAATAGATATAGTGATTCAAGAGGAAGGTTTATGTGTATAATACACGCACAATATAGTAGAGGAACACTGATGATTTTAGAGGTTTCTAATGTGATGTCGTAAATAAACACATTTTTTTGCGCTTACATTGCAAACGCTGGCTGAACCCTAAGAGCTAGATCAAAATAATGTACTACAGTATTGTACACCTTAAAAAGATCTACAAAAAAGTCCACGATGGTATATGTCTATCTTTTAGGTATAACCCCACAATAACCATTTTTTATCCTTTACTTTTTACGAGAAATAATGGCTTATTTACGAAACGATTTTAAGCAATACAGCATTAATCTTTATCCAATTATGTACCTTATATAAATTGTGCATTTAATATAGATCAATATGGCCCTTTACAGCGTGTAATTTAAGTGAATATTTTCGTAGATATTACAAATTTAAAATGCAGGGACATAGCGGTTGCGGTAAATAACTTGATTCATTGAAAGATTGATGCGCCGACGCAAATATACTACTCGGTTACTTCCAGATTGGTCCCATTTTTTTCAAATCCAGTCTGATAATGGAATCCATGAGGAATCGAGGGAACTCCTCAAATATTCTAGCACCTATATAGTGATTTTGGTATTTTCATCGAGAATACAAAAAAAAAAGCATTTACAGTCAAAAAGTAACATTTGATGAAGTGGAACTGATGAAGAAGACCAGAAATGTCCAACGGAACTTCACCCTCGCATAGATATCACAATGAAGATAGTTAAGTAACTATGACAATATAAATAAACAATTGGTTCTGAATAGTTATGTTGAAAATAGTATCATCGAAGTGATCTGATGATGATGATATGGAGCCGGAAGGTAGGCACTGGAACTCCGTAATTAATCAATGTAACCTAGCCGTGTTTGGGCTTATTAGAATTGTCATTATATGCACTTTGGCTATAAGGTACCTACTATCGAACTAACCTGATGATGGAGCCGGGAGGTGGATGAGGACTTCATAATAAAATAATGTATCCTAGCAGTGTTTGGGTTAATTCGAAATGTCTCCTCTAGAAATAGGTACTCTGGCTATAAGTGCATCACAACTAATAAGTGTGAAATAAAAAACTTTTTACAAAAATAAAAAGTAACCTACTTCACTACAAAAAAAAAAAACAAAACACTAAAACGATAAAAATAACTTTAATTTGGTGTTAAATAACAAGCAAACAATACCAGAAACACCGACTTCCGAAATTTAAGTTATTTTGATCGTTATAGTGTTTTTAACCGACTTCAAAAAAAGGAGGAGGTTATCAATTCGGTTGTATGTTTTTTTTTTTGTGTGTGTAACTCCGTTGTTTGTGGACCGATTTGCAATATTTTTTTTTCCTCTTAAAGGATATGCGTCCAGACTGGTCCCCTTTATTTTCAAAATTCAGTTCTGATGATTGGATCCATGGAGAATTGAGGGAACTCCTCAAATATTATAGGCAACCATATAGCGATTTTGGTATTTTCATCGAGAACATAAGAAGCATAAACTGATGAAGAAGACCAGGAATAACCAACGGAACTTCATACTCACATAGATATCACAATGAAGACAGTAAAGCGACTATGGCAATACAAATAAATAAATGATTCTGAATAGTTATGTTGAAAATGGTATCACCGAAGTGACCGCGAAGCGGCGAGCCTCCTTGCTGGCCAGCCACCTGGGATCTGGAGGTAACAGTCCTTGCACACATTCACGATCTGCGCATGGAGATGCAACGCCGGGGTGAAACTCCACGCCGCGACAACGTGAAGCAACGGTCCTCACGCCCTAACCGCCGCCGAGATTCCGATCCCGATTTCCGGCCACCGTAGGCGCGGGCTTGCGGACGGCGAGCAATGAGTAGCTCGCCGTCCGATCGTCCGGTAACCGTCCGGACCGAGCCCAAGTCGTCGACGGCGCGTACTGTTCCACGCGCGCCTCAAGGAGATATCAGCAACTGTAGGGGCCCAGCAGGGTCGAAGCCTACTGGGGCCATGGGTAGTATGAAAACGAAACCCAGGGCCCTGGGACGAAGGCAGCGAAGGAACAGGAGTGGGTTTTTAGTCAGTAAAAGTCTGACACTATCTCTCGCTCCGCCCAAGAGCGCTATTTGTCATTAAATGATTATCCCACCTAAAAAAAAAACATCGAAGTGACCTGATGATGATGATCTAGCCGGAAGATAGACACCGGAACTCTGTAATTGATTAATGTATCCTAGCCGCGTTTGGGCTTATTAGAATTGCCATGAAATGCACTTTGGCTATAAGGTACTATCGAACTGATCTGATTATGGAGAAAAGTGGAACGTAGACACAGAAAATTCATAATAAAACAATGTAACCTAGCAGTGTGTGGGTTAATTGAAATTGAATTCTAATACCATCGAATTTACCGTTCCAATATAAACGCCTACAATTTCCGCTAAAGATATCTTTTGCAATGACCATCAATAAATCGCAAGGTCAAACTTTCAACGTTACAAGATTAGATTTGAGCGTTGAATGTTTTTCACATGGCCAATTATATGTCGCTCTGTCGACAAAACCGCATCAAAATCCATTGCGTAGTTTTAAAGATCTAAGCGTACATAGTGACAGACAGCGGGAAGCGACTTTGTTGAAGTGATCTTGCATTGCACCCGTGCGAAGCCGGGGCGGGTCGCTAGTTTCTTATAAAAGGAACCACTAAGCAAAATTTCTGCGTTCTAGATCTAAGGGTTTTTTTTTAGTTTGGAAAATCATCTAATGATATCTCGCGCTCTTGGGCAGAGTGCAAGGGTGTGTCAGACTTTTACTGACTAACCACAGCGTTCCTTCAGCTGCCCTTTATTGCGAGGTTTGTGGTGACTACTTCAAACAATTCGCAGCCCTGGCAAGCGTCGGCCCTGGCCCCATAAAATTTGCTGACATATCTTTGAGGCGCGCGAGGAACCCAGACTTGGTCCTAACCGAACGACCAGACGACAGATTACCTATGGCTAGGGCTCTTCAAACTCACGCCTACGGTAAACGGATGTTGCTAGATTTCAGTATTTTACATGAAACGACTGCCAGACCTCCACAAACATTGGGTAACACCCCTTGGCTAGACTGGTGTCAGATATCGGCTTCTGATTGTCAATAACGACTGTCAATGATCTACAAATGACAGCTGATTTCCACATATTAAGAGCCACCAAAGACCAACCAAAGATAAACCTCGACTCGTTTAGCATTAATCAATCAGCTTAGCTCTGTTTAATTGCATTCTCTTTGTAATAGCGTGAATCTTTTGTACTTCTCCTTATTTAGATTTTCTCCTTCTGTTCTTCAAAATTGTATGGGATCAAAAACTTAACATACAAAGTATGTGGCTGTAGAGGCGCCACGACGTCCACACCTTCCGCATGACATAAGTTCTCACCGGACATGGTACCATGGACCATTATGTGGAGCATCGCTGTGTCTTTGTGGAAGTGATCATTGGCGGGGACCTCTCACATTCGGTGTAGTCAGTAAAAGTATGACACGCCCTCTCACTCCACCCTAAAACGGGAGAAGACATTTATATTTTTACAGGCACTTTTAAATTAATCGCAAGGTCTCTCAGTCAAATTAGTTGAAGCTATATGCGCGATCCAAAGCATAGATCTCAATATCTTTGCTGAAAACACCTTTATAGCGCCACTGTGCAGCACACATAATTATTATTACTATTAATTTGGTTTTTAGGGTTCCATACCTCAAAAGGAAAAAACGCAACCCTTGTAGGATCACTTTGCTGCCCATCTGTCTGTCTGTTTGTCTTTTTGGCCAGACCCTTTATCTCGGGAACGCGTGGAGGTATCGAATTGAAATTAAAACCATATACTCAAGTTTACAGTCCCTTGAAGCGATAAAAAAATCAAACTTCTGAGTTAACGAATACACGTTTTTTGCTTTTGCGGCCGTTTATCTCGCAAAAAACGTGTATTTCGACACTGTCAAAGGAGTCATCGGGTACTTCCTGTTGACATAGAATCCTGAAATTTGACATGAAGCAAGGTCTCATAGCACAAGACTATAGAAAAAATCTGAAAACTGTAAATTTGTAGTTACGTCACAAAAAAAAAAAACTTTTTTGCGATTCGGAGAAATCTTCATAACTCAATTCGGGAATTGAACTGTTTTCATCGGTAAGTTTGTACGGAACCCTCAGTACACGAGTCCGACTCGCATTTTTTTCTGATTTGTGTACTTAGTGACTGTCACTAAATTATTTTTCTAACTTTCTAAGAATAAAAACGTACAAGAAACTCCATGGCACTCTTTTACATCAATAAATAGTTGTAAAATTATGTTTACAACTATTTATTGATAAACATATGTGAGCAAATAGAAATTATACACATATGTGAGCTTAAAGGATTCGAAGGAAAAACAATTCAAGAAACAAATATTATGAAATAAACTGTGGCAGTTGAGAGACAACTAATAGTACCAACTGACGGCGCCTGTTCACGAACATTACTCATGGGTTAGCACAATTCAGCTTAACCATTCCGAAGGGAACCAAATACTCCAGCACAGATTATTATTTGTGTGTATTTTGAAAGTGAAAAAGGTAAGAAGAATTATCAGCTTTTATTCATCTCGCGTTCATAAGGACTTCGTCAACTTGACTAACTTTTTAGGCAAAAGTTTTAGAAAGAACATTTGTCCATCATGCAGGCTCCATATATTTACTAGTAGTACATATTGAAAAGAATTTCAACTACGGGAATATTCGAAAGATTTACTGCAGCCCTGGTATACAAAGAGCAACTGGAGGAAGACAGGTGGATTTGAATCAGTTAAAATCTGATTATCCTTCTCGCTTCACCCAGAGCAGGAAGAAATATTTGATGATTTCCCACACACAACAAAAAAAAAAGATTAAGTCACAAAGCCAATATTTAATTATTAATCCTACTGTTCGTTGTTAGGATGTTTGTTGAGGAAAAATTTGTGATAATCAACCCATGAGACAGAAGGAGTCTTACCCTGATTTTTCAATTATTCTATTTCAAAGATTTCACACTTAAAATCACCCTAATTCAAACTAAGAGGGTGATTAGCGAACAAATCCACCTGGTATCAAAATTTCAATTACGTATTAACATTAGCTCGTCTTAAAAGGAAGGGGACGAACCCTGTAGAGATTTATAATTATTATTATCTATTCGGCCCCAATCGGTCCTTCCCGAACACTCCCGAACCCTCACTTTGATTCTTCGTTATTTCTATTTGGCTAATTATATTCAACTGGCCATTTGCCTTTATGTCATACAACTTTAATCCTTTTATCCGTTTTGTGTTCGAATTTCAAATTTTCGAACAGACCCTTCTTGTTTTCATTTCGGTGTATCGGTGATGAGTTTGAAAGGTTTGAATTGGGATATAAAGTGCCCCTCTGTCATAAGTAAAGTGGGAAGGGACTGCATTTGGGATTGATGAATATTTAATTGAATTGTCATTGGACTGTTGAGGGATCTTTGCCCACCAGTGGTATAGATATAGATGAAGGATTTGAAACAAAACGTGTTGTTAAATATAGAGCTACTACTTTTTAAGTAATGTTAAGTAACATAAGATTAGAATAATACCTACCTTTTTTTTGTGTGGCCTCTCGCAGGTCAACCTAGGAGGTTGTCGGCTGCTTAATCGGACTTGCCTGTGGCGGCCTCGAACTAAACTACAGCAGGTTTCAATTAATATTACGTTTATATAGATGTATCAATTATAATGGAATGTTTTATCATTTAATTATGTCTTGCAAATTTACTACCTGAGTAAACTGTTGTGCCGAATTTATATTACTAGCTACCCGCCCCGACTTCACTCGGGTGCAATTTTTTTTATATTTCTTGACATTTTTTTTTTAAATAAACCTTGTTCTGACAAATACGAACACAACAAATAAATAAGTAATTACAGTCGTTCTAAATTGATGCGTTTATGTTCACATACATTCGGCAATTAACTTTTATTTATAATATAGAACATACCTATCATATGCTCACAGACAGACTTGTTCAAACCTAAGCGAATATCGCTACCCTCTATTTGTAGCAAAATTTACTTATGTTTTAGGTGGGCAATCAACGAATGACTTTTCGCGCTTCAGGGTGTATCGCGAGGGCGTGTCAGACATTTAATGACTAAAAGACAATTTTAATTATATGTATTCTAATTGCAATTTTATTTGATTTATTATTTATCGATATGATATGAATTACTCTAGTGTATTGATGTTGTGTCAGAACTTAATTTCATTTATTAATCAATCTATTTTTAATTTTGTCTGTTGTGTTGTAACATAATTTTATTTATTTATCTTCAATTTTTTAACTTCTTGTAAATAGTAATTGTTACATATTCTGTATTGTTTTTAGCATAATATTAGTTACATAATTTAGTTAAACCGAATATAGTGCGTATGGTGTTAGCCTATAATTAATTGCTACACTAATGGATGTCAGTTTCGTTTTAGTATAGTACTAGCGACCCGCCCCGGCTTCGCACGGGTGCAATGCAAGATCACTTCAACAAAGTCGCTTCCCGCTGTCTGTCACTATGTACGCTTAGATCTTTAAAACTACGCAATGGATTTTGATGCGGTTTTGTCGACAGAGCGACATATAATTGGCCATGTGAAAAACATTCAACGCTCAAATCTAATCTTGTAACGTTGAAAGTTTGACCTTGCGATTTATTGATGGTCATTGCAAAAGATATCTTTAGCGGAAATTGTAGGCGTTTATATTGGAACGGTAAATTCGATGGTATTAGAATTCAATTTCAATTAACCCACACACTGCTAGGTTACATTGTTTTATTATGAATTTTCTGTGTCTACGTTCCACTTTTCTCCATAATCAGATCAGTTCGATAGTACCTTATAGCCAAAGTGCATTTCATGGCAATTCTAATAAGCCCAAACGCGGCTAGGATACATTAATCAATTACAGAGTTCCGGTGTCTATCTTCCGGCTAGATCATCATCATCAGGTCACTTCGATGTTTTTTTTTTAGGTGGGATAATCATTTAATGACAAATAGCGCTCTTGGGCGGAGCGAGAGATAGTGTCAGACTTTTACTGACTAAAAACCCACTCCTGTTCCTTCGCTGCCTTCGTCCCAGGGCCCTGGGTTTCGTTTTCATACTACCCATGGCCCCAGTAGGCTTCGACCCTGCTGGGCCCCTACAGTTGCTGATATCTCCTTGAGGCGCGCGTGGAACAGTACGCGCCGTCGACGACTTGGGCTCGGTCCGGACGGTTACCGGACGATCGGACGGCGAGCTACTCATTGCTCGCCGTCCGCAAGCCCGCGCCTACGGTGGCCGGAAATCGGGATCGGAATCTCGGCGGCGGTTAGGGCGTGAGGACCGTTGCTTCACGTTGTCGCGGCGTGGAGTTTCACCCCGGCGTTGCATCTCCATGCGCAGATCGTGAATGTGTGCAAGGACTGTTTCCTCCAGATCCCAGGTGGCTGGCCAGCAAGGAGGCTCGCCGCTTCGCGGTCACTTCGGTGATACCATTTTCAACATAACTATTCAGAATCATTTATTTATTTGTATTGCCATAGTCGCTTTACTGTCTTCATTGTGATATCTATGTGAGTATGAAGTTCCGTTGGTTATTCCTGGTCTTCTTCATCAGTTTATGCTGCTTATGTTCTCGATGAAAATACCAAAATCGCTATATGGTTGCCTATAATATTTGAGGAGTTCCCTCAATTCTCCATGGATCCAATCATCAGAACTGAATTTTGAAAATAAAGGGGACCAGTCTGGACGCATATCCTTTAAGAGGAAAAAAAAATATTGCAAATCGGTCCACAAACAACGGAGTTACACACACAAAAAAAAAAACATACAACCGAATTGATAACCTCCTCCTTTTTTTGAAGTCGGTTAAAAACACTATAACGATCAAAATAACTTAAATTTCGGAAGTCGGTGTTTCTGGTATTGTTTGCTTGTTATTTAACACCAAATTAAAGTTATTTTTATCGTTTTAGTGTTTTGTTTTTTTTTTTTGTAGTGAAGTAGGTTACTTTTTGTTTTTGTAAAAAGTTTTTTATTTCACACTTATTAGTTGTGATGCACTTATAGCCAGAGTACCTATTTCTAGAGGAGACATTTCGAATTAACCCAAACACTGCTAGGATACATTATTTTATTATGAAGTCCTCATCCACCTCCCGGCTCCATCATCAGGTTAGTTCGATAGTAGGTACCTTATAGCCAAAGTGCATATAATGACAATTCTAATAAGCCCAAACACGGCTAGGTTACATTGATTAATTACGGAGTTCCAGTGCCTACCTTCCGGCTCCATATCATCATCATCAGATCACTTCGATGATACTATTTTCAACATAACTATTCAGAACCAATTGTTTATTTATATTGTCATAGTTACTTAACTATCTTCATTGTGATATCTATGCGAGGGTGAAGTTCCGTTGGACATTTCTGGTCTTCTTCATCAGTTCCACTTCATCAAATGTTACTTTTTGACTGTAAATGCTTTTTTTTTTGTATTCTCGATGAAAATACCAAAATCACTATATAGGTGCTAGAATATTTGAGGAGTTCCCTCGATTCCTCATGGATTCCATTATCAGACTGGATTTGAAAAAAATGGGACCAATCTGGAAGTAACCGAGTAGTATATTTGCGTCGGCGCATCAATCTTTCAATGAATCAAGTTATTTACCGCAACCGCTATGTCCCTGCATTTTAAATTTGTAATATCTACGAAAATATTCACTTAAATTACACGCTGTAAAGGGCCATATTGATCTATATTAAATGCACAATTTATATAAGGTACATAATTGGATAAAGATTAATGCTGTATTGCTTAAAATCGTTTCGTAAATAAGCCATTATTTCTCGTAAAAAGTAAAGGATAAAAAATGGTTATTGTGGGGTTATACCTAAAAGATAGACATATACCATCGTGGACTTTTTTGTAGATCTTTTTAAGGTGTACAATACTGTAGTACATTATTTTGATCTAGCTCTTAGGGTTCAGCCAGCGTTTGCAATGTAAGCGCAAAAAAATGTGTTTATTTACGACATCACATTAGAAACCTCTAAAATCATCAGTGTTCCTCTACTATATTGTGCGTGTATTATACACATAAACCTTCCTCTTGAATCACTATATCTATTAAAAAAAAACCGCATTAAAATCCGTAGCGCAGTTTTAAAGATCTAAGCATATATAGGGACAGACAGACACGAAAAGCGACTTTGTTTTATACTATGTAGTGATAAATGTATTGTGTAAACAGTTGTTGGCTGACTAAATAAAAAAATAAAAAACAACCTCAGCTATGATCCTTTTTTGCCCTTGCAATCCATGACCACGAATTTCCCTTTCGGAAGTCAACCCATAGCCCTAGGCTTCGGCCCTGCTGGGCCCCTACGGTTTTTCTGCCATCTCTTTCAAGCCGCTCTTGGTACACTACGCGCCGTCGATGACTCAGGCTTGGTCCAAACGATTACAGGACGACCGGACGGCGAGCTACCCATTCCTAGTCATCCGCAAGCCCACACCTACGGTGACTGGAAGTCGGGGTCGGGTTCCCAGCGGCTGGGGTGTGAGGACGTCCGTTCCCTCACGCGGGCGGCCACCTCCTTCGCTAACATCACTGCTTCACAGTAGGAGACGATCGCCGCCCATTCTTACTCGCTCCAGACCAGGGCCTGGCCTGAGAGGTCGCCGCCACCGATCGCCCCCACGAGGACATGGTGGTGCTCCGCCCAAACGAGGTTCACCTCCAGTCTATGCTCCACGGTGTCCTCCGGGTGATCCGCATAATGGTGACACCCTGGCTTTTCTTCCGCCTGAATCAGGTGAAGAAACTTACCGTGTCCAGTGAGGACACGTCCTGTGAAAGGTGAGGACGCCGTGATGTCTCTCCAGTCACTCCTCAAACAGAACTTACCACCATGATTACGGCGTGCCCAAGCGAAATTTACTTGCGATACTATTTTCGCTCGCTCGTCCAGTCACTACTATCTTCAGTGAACATCCACGTGTCGGTTACACTATAAATAATCGTTCGTAACTATTGAAAAGAATTTTATTTTAGTACTGAAGAGGAAACATGACTTTTAGTAACCTTATTGAGACTCACCGATTTTATTAAGAATCATGACATAAATAGAGAACACGAAATTCGTGGAATACTAACCTCCTTCTTCCTCTTAATCGTTTAATTTAGGAATCGGTTCTTCCGTAATATTCATTCAGAATGATAACTAAATAATATGTATTTTGATGCCGCTCGACTATCGTTTATCGTTCATTTTGTTCGGCTTGTAAACGAACTGTCCCCCTAGCCAAGTTACAACCGTTTCATTTCGGTTCTCTTTCGTCGATCACTTCGATTCGGCCACGCCTCCGATTATTCACACTTCGGGTTATCTTATTGCAGTTTTAGTAAGGAACCCTACTTTTTTTTTTCAATGTAAAATATAGCCTATGTTACTCAGTGACAAAATACCTTTCTGAATGATTTTTTAAAATCGGTTCTGTAGTTTTTGTGTTTATTCGTTACAAACAAAAATATAAATCATTCCTCTTTATAATATTAGTATAGATAAAGATTTGAATCAATTATAAAAATTCAATAAACAAGCTGAATAGGTACCTATACCAGGTAAAGTCTGTTAATTTCAGGTTGCCTTTTTTTTTATTAATGATAGGCTCGCGTTTGACCACCATCTCACCTGATGGTAAGCGATGATGTGGTCGACGATGGAGCACGCTTGCCTAGAAGTAGCCTGGAAGAGATCACGGAATTCGATAAGGCCGCAAACTGTATATTTTATTTTTAATTGAAGGCTTCGATTGTGTAATCTATTATATTGGTGTACAATAAAGTAAAAAAATAAGCGTACTTAGATATATAATGGAGTTTGAAAGCTCAGAATTATTCATCACAAAAACAACGCCTATTCTCATAGCCAGTCAAATTAGCAACATATCTAATCTGAACATTATTACCCTGAAGGTACACTTAAGCACACAATCCAATTCAATGCCACCACCACTAAACGTAAACGGCCATCACTTGATGACGTCACGGGTACATTACAACCACACAATTGAACGCAAAGGTAGTTCCAACCCCAACATTATCACTTAAAATACTTAATATGCTCACGAACGTTCTCAACACCGTGAAATTCGTTTCACGTCCCCCAGCGAAATGTCAAGCGCTTAGGGAACCTTCTCAAATAGTCTAAGAGGGTCGATTCGACCCCTTGACAGCTCTAACCAGTAATCCGTCGAAAGCGAAGGGTCACTTTCCAATTACATAATTGTCTACTCGAGCGAAACTTACGTTCTCCAAATGTCGGCGAAATGGCGCTGATTATACAAACTATAGATAAAAAATTCCTTCAGCCGGTTATTTTTAGAAGTCGATCGAAACAGAACACATTTACAAAACACTTTTTTTATTGTGGAAAATTTTCCAATGACTTCTCCCGGTCTAGGTGGAGCGCGAGAGAATGTTAGACTTTTACTGACTAAAACCACACCTGTATCATTCAGTTGCCCTTTGCGTTCTAGGACTACGGATTTCCTTTTCAGAAAATCCCCGCGGTCTTAGCTGGCATCGGCCCTGCTGGGCCCCAATGGTTTGCTGATAGATATCTCTTTTAGGAGTGAGTGGATCACTACGCGCTGTCGACGACTGGGGCTAGGTCCGGTCGATGACTGGACTGCCGGATAGTGAGCTACCCATGCTACAAAACACAATTTAAAACCAGCTTGTGCATATACTTTAAACAATTTCTGAAAATCTGAACAAAAGTTGCTACAGAACAATTCACATTGTCAGTACATTGTAGGTGCCTCGTTTGCCTGAACTCTCTCTCTTTTATAACTACTATTGTCGTACCGGTCAAATTTTACCTCGGACAGAACTTAAGCACCGTTTTAAGTCCTCCCAAAAGGTGTACCGATGACCTGGTGAGGGTCATGGCAATTCGAGGGATGCGAGATGCATAGGATCGGTCGTTGTGCGATACTTGGAGGCCATGTCAAAGTGTGGATGTCTTTCGGCTGAAAAGACGACGATGATGAGAATATGCCGAGTCTTTTCGGCATATTTCCACTCAACCACGATGGGGAGAAATTTTTTGACGCTATCAATCAATATGCCTAGCCATTAGCGAATATTGAAATATTTTATGTTACAGACACTTTAATTTATTTATTTGTATAGATGTACATTCTATTTAATTACCCTAACTACATGGAACGGCCTTTATATAAGTGGCAGACGTACTACCTATTAATATGTGTATAGTTTCAATATAATTCGTCTTACTTAACCACAATAATGTGAACACGACCAAACCAGGATCCCTTTACATAAGTTACATAACATTTTCGAAATTGTTTCCATGTGAAGTTAGAAACCTCGAGGATGCCGCGGGGCGATTTCCTAGAAACCCCCTGTGTATTAGTTTCAAGTTTTATCATTAACACTCTACTGGAACCGACGCGACGGTTGAAACCGCCAACGTAAAGACCATGACCGGAAATTTGGCCCACGATTGGCAACTTTGCCCAGTCGTGGCGGGCAAAGTTACCAATCGTGAAAAAAATTACAGACTGAAATATCGATAAGGGTTGTCTAAAATATTGAGAGCGTTAAAAGCAAAGAATGGTTTTTGCTATACTTGTTTGAAACTGGAGCAACACCTTGATTTATTGGCCTTGAATTCCCCGTCGCAGCGTCCGACCAACTTTACTAATTAAGAGAAAGATTAATTTCCCTTTTCCCTTAAACAATTTCCTTTAAAAGTTATAACACTTGGAAACTCTTTTTTTGGCTATAAAAATAATCAGATTCTTCCTTAAACCTCGTTTAGGATATTCAGTCAAGATTTTCTAAGAAATATTTACCAAACAAGTAATTTTCTTAGAATTATTATTAAAGAAAGATGAATAATCATAACACTTAAGGGACACACATTTATGGGAAAATATGTGTGTAGAAAAGTAATTGTCTAAGACAAAATACAATTTCAAATAAAAAATGTATGAAATCACAAATAAAAACTGTATCAATATTTTTTGTAATGTCACATGTAGGCATTGTACACGTGTACTGATCAAGCGAACTGAAGCACAATGTCGATCGTGCGGAAAAAGATAGTACTAATGCCAAAAAGAAGAAAGGGATAGGTAGATACATCTACTACTATTCGTACATTTCCACCAAAAATCGATTGCGTGCGTGTCCATAATAGTAACATATACATAAATAAACAACGTATACCCAAAAAAATCACGATAGAGCAATTGTTACGATACAATATCTAAATAAAACCCAACAATAGAACCATGACGTCGCGTGAACCTTCATAAAAGTTATAATAACGCAACGATTTTTAACGTTATTTACACAAACGTTTTAACGTTAAAGCTCAAGTTTTTGATCCCTAATGATACAATGGAGGTACAGTAACACGCCATAAACTCATTTGCTGGCGACTCCCTAATCTTGGTTGCCGGTGTATTTAGTTTCCCATTTATGAGCACCGTTCGCGTGGAACTTGCTTTGTATATAATTATTAATATGGACTTAGAGCAGTAATGAACCACAAAGCTCGCGCTCCATATAATATCGTGTACTGTTTTGATTGCTCGCATGTGTAATTTTGAACTGGTAACTACGCATTACAATGACAATCATGGTTTAGTTAATGATGATCTGTTTTGTGTTAATTTGACATTTTCGAACAATTTTCTGTGCCAGCATACCTATTGGTAAATGGTTTTAGTAAATAGGGCTTTGATTTGTGTCCTAGTTAGTTCAACTATTTGGTTGTTCAAGCTTGTTTAATATAGTTGTAGTCTGTAAGCAAAATTTTCACTGTGGTAAGCTTTAATAAAATAATTAGTCAAAACGTTGTCAGCTAATTGAGTTCAGGTATCCCTTGAACTGTTATTCAAGATAAACAACGAGACACTATTTTATTCAGTGAACAAAAACTGTAATAAATTATAAACTCTTACGAAATTATTCCTGAATATGCTTTTCCAATATTTAATCCTCGATTAAAGTGATAAGTGGTGGTGGTGGTATTATTTGTTATATTTGGTAAAACATAATAGTAATTTATTTCAGAAGCAACTTTTAATTATTGGATTACTTATGTGCTCTTTACTAAGTTTTAAAACACTTTTTCCCGAAACGAAGGCGTACGAACTCGTTAGATTTTCATATCATTTTGGTTACCTAACAAATAAGATACACACTGCAGGTAGGAAGAACCCTGGAACGCAGAGGTCAAATAATGAGACATAGGTGAGTTTCAGTCAGAAAAAGTCTGACATGCCTTCTCACCCTATCCTAGAGCGGGAGAAGCTATCTGCCCCCCTAGCCAAGTTACAAACGATAAACGTGAACGCTTAGTAATCTCCAATAGATTTTCAACTTTATACCTAAGAGCATAAAGTTGAAAATCTATTAAAGACTACTGAGCGTTAGCGACCGGAACGAACGAAAACACTATGTAATCTTCAATAGATTTTCAACTTTATATCCAATAACATAAAGTTCAAAATCTATTAGAGACTACTGAGAGTTTACGTTTATCGTTTGTGACTTGGCTAGGGGGGCTGATGATTTCCGACCTCAAGAAAGGTATGAATTGTTTCCCGTTCATATTATTAGGATACAGGATTATTAGAATAGATCTGCAACACTGTATAATCACTGCAATTGTTGAAAACCAGAAATAACGGACAGATCAGACCTGGAACTCAACGAGTCCCGGGGAAACAATCCAACTATCTTGGATCCTGAAATGAAATTACATAATTAGAAAGAACAGCGAATGAGTAACTATATCCAAATATCACCATTTCATACTTATTGAGTCAATCAAAGTATTTAATTTAAATAAACCATCTACTTACCATTTTATTCAAAAGTACCTTTTTGAATCGTCAAGAAGTTAGACAATCAGAAAAATGATGCTAATTGCACATTTTGATATGTGCAATTAGCATCATTTTTAGCGTAGACCTTTAAACATAAGAATGTGCAAAAAAACTCATCATCATATTACAAATATATAATGAGGTCTATGTTTAACAATGGACGTCTTGTGGCTGAAATGATGATGATGATTACATATATCTCTGTAACATATTTCTGGTTGCTTCTATTAAGTAGAAACAATGTGAATAAAATAAATATTCCAGTATCATCACTTTAAAATCTAAGTGTAAATCTTTCACACATCGTCTAAACCAGTTCGACCAAAAATCGATGATGTGTCTGAAGTTCGGCGCGGCTTGAAACAAATTTGCAAGCGTTAGCATGTGCACGGATGCTCTCGACACGGTTGCTTGCTGGGAGCGGAAGCGAAAGAACTCATTTGTAGCGGCCAGATAGCTGATAGAAGCTGAATGGAACCGTTTCTTTCTTCTAGGGTTATTTTAGGTTCTAAAATGTAATCATAGTTTACTAAATTACTATTGTTAAAAAAGTAATTACGTTTGTTGGTTTATGAGTTTGTTTTGTTATTTCAATTCTTATTTTGTATTAATAATAGTTATTTTTAATTATTGTTTTCATATTTATTGTGATTGTAAAATTGTATCACTTTTTTTTTATTTCGTAGGTATTCATTGGAATGTATATTTCTTTCACCTAGTCATTTGTGGATGTTGTGATCTCCTCTAAAGAAGCAGAAAGTTATATTTATATTTCATAAATAACATTAATAGTTATTTATTTTGAAATTGTGTATCCTTTATTACCGATCCAAACAAACAAAAAAGTAAAGAGATCTCGGTTAAAGCTGATCCAATTGCGAAAAATCTTTAATTGAAAAATGAATGTCGTATATTTTCAATCCAGTGTAGACTCCGGGAGCAAAGCCATGACAAAAAATTTGTTGCATAATGAGATGATTAACTGGAGCAGTAGGCAAATATGTCAATTTCCAAGGCAATTGTTTGAAAAAGTAAGGGCTACTGAAGGAACATGGAGGGTTTTAGCCAGTAAAAGAAAAAGAAGAATAGATTTTTTAATGGTTTCCGACTACAAAAAGGTGTATATTACTCCAAATACTCGTATATTTAAATCACACAGACAACCTTATTACCAGCATTACGGTAATCCATAGTGCTACGGAGAACTACCCAATGGCTAACCTCTTGCTTGACCTGCCCCCCTAGCCAAGTTACAACCGTTTCGTTTCGATTCTCTTTTCGTTGATCGCCTCGAGTCGGCCACGCCTTCTATTCCTTGTTCTGACCACGTGATTGAACGTTGAGATGACGTCAGAACAAAGGAATCTGAGGCGTAGCCGACTCGAGGCGATCGACGAAAAGAGAATCGAAAAGAAACGGTTGTAACTTGGCTAGAGGGGGCTGAAGATATGATCCAGTAAGCTAATGGGAGAATGTAACAGGCTTATGATTAAATCACATGTAACAGTGGAGCTTATTGTCATTAATCTGATACTGACTCCGTGTTGCTACTGTAAAATTAATAATGGTTGAGTGACACTTTGTAATGACCTGTATTTTATATCTAGCCCAGTTGAGAGATGTATCATGCATCAAGAGTCGCAAAGCGATCTCCAGCCACCGCAGGAGCCGGCTCACGGATGACGAGCAATAGGTAGCTCGCCGTCCGGCTGTCCGGTGAAGACCAAGCCTGAGTCACCGACGACGTGTAGTGGACCAAACGCGCCTCAAAGAGATGTCAGTAAAAACGTAGAGGTCCAGCAGGACCGATGTCCGCTAAGGTCACGGGATTTTTGAAAGAGTTAGTACTATTGCCCCGAAACGCAAATTAACAAATAAATACAACGTACTCGTACACAAATTAAACAGACAAAGGACCAAACGAAACAGTTCAGTTTTTATTTGAAACTTATTTTAACCGTGCATAATGTTTTTATTGTAAAATTAAAAGAAAAAAGACAAACATTAAAAGCGTTTCAGTCGACTTCATTTATCTAATAATGCCGTAGAGGCTATATAACAAAAGTTTGCAGCTACTACGCTATGCGTTCAACTTTGCCGAGACTTCATTTCTGTGCCACTGAATGCCATATTCGTGGCAACTAGGTGTTATAAATGAGCTCATTTTTCTGGCGAGAGTCTTTTTATGGATATTGTTTTGCTTAATATTATTTTCAAGTGCTACTGTGATATTATGCAAGCAATCTTAGAACTCGTTCTTTAATAATAATATTCCACAACTATCACACAACGCCATTTAGTTCCTAACTAAGCTGGGCTTGTGCTATTAGTACTGGATAACTGATAAACATACTTATATATTTCTAAATACATACATATTATAGATACCCACAGACTAAGCTGTAAGATCAGACTGTGTTTTGTGTAGACAACCACAGACTATGTAGTCATCAGTCAACTGTGTTTATTGTCTAGTGTCTATAGTGCAGCACAGTTATGCCCGGTTTGCACATGGCCTGACCGATTGCTATATTTTATTGTGAGTCTATTTGGGCAGAATAAACATGTTTTCTTTCTTTCTTTTTTTTTTCTAGATAAATTACACCCAGGCACAGAACAAAGGATCGTGCTCATCATACAAACATTTGTCCTGAGTGGTAATCGAACCCACAACCTCCAGCGTAGCAGTCCAAGGCCACTGACCACTAGACCAACAGACCTGTCGTCTTTGAAGCAAAAGCGTATAGAACAATTTTAGATAGTTGTAATAATATATTATTTTTTAAGACACACCAGGAAAATTATTTATTACACTGTTGGAGATAAGTTATAATGCTTTTATATTCAAATATGACTGTAATAGCTTGGTAATTTGAAATAATTTAATGGTTCTGATATGGGGTAGTAAGTCCTCCATTAAATAAACATTATTTTCTTATCAAACATTCTTATTCTTCTTGTAATATTTTAAATTCACTTGTTACATTTTCATGATCACATTATTATTAGCGGTACATATAGTAGCTATGTACAGAGGGCTGTTGAAACCAATCAACGTAATTATTCATGGTATAATTAATGATGATTGAGAGGGCTGCTAAGGGGCCGTTAGGAGGGTAGGTGTCCTGCGATACTCATGGGTCCTTTTCCCAACGGTAACCGACCTCAAAAGCGATGAGGGTATAATTATTAACACTCATATTATAGTACACGATGACGAATAGATATACTGAGTAATATATTAATACTAGTGCTCCTGACAGACGTTGACCTGCCCGAAAATTGGCTTTTAAAAAAATTCTGAACTCGACTGCAGCATCACCTACCGGATTCAATTGTATTTTCAAACCATCCAGGAATCCACTCAAATATACAAACAAAACTTTCAATTGGTGACGCCGTTTAGAAAGAGTTAGATGACAAACACACGTACAGAAGAATTATATATATATTATGTTACCAGCCAAAAGCCGATTTTCGGATGAACTAGTTTCGCCTAGGCCAAACCAGCTCTCCTTAGGCAGTCGTCCGACCGACGGCGAGAAAACGACTAGCCATCAGAGATTCTCTCTCAAGAAACGCACAATAAATGTACATTGAAATGCATATATTAAAAGTTGCTCTCACTGCCGGCGACGACTCGCTTTACTAATTTTGTCGCTGAGCGACGAGCTTTCAAAAATAACTCGCTCAGCGATACTCGTTCAGCGATGCTCGCTCGCTTGATCATTTCTAAATGGCGACAAATCGCTTACGTTGGCCACACAATGAGCGACCGCGGGCGAGTGGCGCGAGTAATCGCTCGTCACACTTGCACACTCGCTTATAGCCCGGCGACAAAACTATCGAAACACACTCGCTTCCCGCTAACCGCCAACTCGTTTATAGTTTCTAGTTCTAATCATTTCTCGTTCATCGTCGGCGGTCGGACCACTCCCTAACACGCGCGGTACATCACTCCGTGGGGCTCCTATTTCTGGGTGGTTATAAAAAAACCACGAAGGCTAAAGCTAGTGCTCCGCTCCAAACAGGTCCCACCTTAGCCTTCTAATCTTATCTGTCCGTGTCGGGTGCTCTAAAATTCCTAGCTCGCTTCGCTTCAATATTATTCATATCTATATGAAAAAATTAAACACGAGCAAAACGCTACATGAGCTAAATTCTTAATAAAATTATCCAATAACTCGATAAATACACATCAGTGCACAAAAAAGAGCCCTTGGAAATATTCTCACATTAAAATTCAGCGGATTTAATCAAATATTTGCTATCGAGAAACTGCTAGCAATTCTTGTGAACTGAAAGTGAAGTTTTTTTTTACCCCTTTATACTTGTAAGGGACCGCTCGCGTTATTGTATTTCGTCCATGTTTCTGTAAAAAAACCTTCAACCAACAAGTTATGGCTTAGTAACTTCAGAGACGAGTATTTTTATTTTTCTTTTTTAAGAAATTTGCGAATGTTGTGCTGTTCCCTCGGGTATTCTGTGAACTTTCTTGTTTCGGAACCTTAGCAGCGATGTTGGTATGCTGTTGTTTTATTTACTGGCCGATTCTTTTGTTATACGTGTACGAAGTATGTCCTACATCTGTAGTCGGATTTAGATGGTAATAGTATCGTTTCTATGATTTGGGTTATTTATCTAAGCATAGTAGCGTTTTATATAAGACTGTCAACCATATTTGTTTATTTTATTTTCCATGCTTTATTATTAAAATTTGGCTGAAGTGTAGTTCTTAGCTCTAACTCGTTAGACCTAAGAACTACAAATGTTACCATTAGACAAATGGAAAATATGTGTCTGTAAATTGGTGACATTTAGATAGTTTACTCTGTTTAGTTTTGTACAATATCTTCGTCGACGGCGCGTATCACGCGCGTATTGTTCCACGCGCGCCTCAGGGAGATGTCAGCAAACCGTAGGGGCCCAGCAGGGTCGAAGCCTACTGGGACCAAGGGTCTGATTCTGAAAGGAAGACTCGGCCCAGGTACGAAAGGCAATGAAGGAACAGGAATGGGTTTTTAGTCAGTAAAATTCTGACACTATTTCCCACTCTGCCCAAGAGCGAGATTTGTCTTTATATGATATTCCCAACTAAAAGAAAAACATATATAATTCTTCTGTACGTGTGTTTGACACCTAACTCCTCCTAAACGGCTTAACCGGTT
Source organism: Mythimna impura (assembly GCA_905147345.3). Taxonomy (NCBI): domain Eukaryota; kingdom Metazoa; phylum Arthropoda; class Insecta; order Lepidoptera; family Noctuidae; genus Mythimna; species Mythimna impura. The sequence continues at coordinate 15,685,725 of LR990353.1, read as the reverse complement.
TAGATGTGTGCATATTTGAGTAGATCCTGGATGGTTTTAAAATACAATTGATCCCGGTAGGTGGCACTGCAATCGGGTCTTCAAATTTTTCTGACGGAAGACCAGCTTTCGGGCAGGAGACAAAACTACAAATAATATAGATATTTTTCTGAAAACAGCATTACAATTGGTTATTTAAATAACACAGTAATTAGTATTTCAAATATTGGCATGAGGAAGAGTGGGGTCCTGCTGGGAACATCTCACTACTGACTGACCTGACTGACCTGACTGTTTGACTGGCCTGTTGGTCTAGTGGTCAGTGGCCCTGTCTGCTATGCCGGAGGTCGTGGGTTCGATTCCCACCCAGGACAAATGTTTGTGTGATGAGCACGATCATTTGTTCTGTGTCTGGGTGTAATTTATCTATATATGTATGTATTTAGAAATATATAAGTAGGTTTATCAGTTGTCTAGTACCCATAACACAAGCTCTGCTTAGCTTGGGACTAGACGGCGTTGTGTAATATTTGTGGAATATTATATATTATATATATATATTATTATATATATTACTACCGCTTTTGCAAGCACGTAATCTACTGTCGGTGACGTCACCCTTTGCTTTGTGCATCCATTTTCTGTAACTTGACAGTTTCCCCTTCCAGGATTTGAAATGTTTCTCGCTTACGTAATTTAGAATGGATTTGAAAAAAAAATATTTGTGATTTAGGATAAAGTTACTTTTTAAAACAAAATGATTTAAAAAAAAATAAGTCAACTACCTAATTAAACCTTTTTGCTAACTTCAATCAATTTAAGTCAATTTTGGTTGTATAACTTACTTTTCCCAGATAAAGTCATCTTCGTAGACACCTAATTATTATTATTGACTTTGAAGTCCTGAAAAAGCCAGCACATGTAACCGACACAGCTTCATAAATTAGCAGGCTATATTTTACACACATATTTAATGTTACGTAGCTCAAAACGCGGTCTAATTGTAACAAATTTCTATTAACTACGAAGCTGGGTGTAAGATAATGAACGAAGTACTCTTAGAAAGCAATAATGTCTGTAAACTCAAAGTTCTATCGAGTTCACAGAGAACTCTTGTTGTATTTACACAACAATTCACTGAGACTTAGCGAGGGCACTAACTAAGCTACATTTAGACGTACCTAATAATACCTTTTGTGACTCCGCTACAAATCTCGACTTGAAATTAGGTTTTTGAAGTCACTGTTTTTCTTTTGTTTGGTTGCTTATTAAAATGTGGATACGATACGGTGTTAGTTTTTGTTATGTGCTTACCTACATGCTTGATTAACTGTAGGTTTCTGGAATATTATTATCGATCAGTCTCAAACTAAACTCAAGTCAAGCTCAAGTAATAAACAGCAAACGCATGTTGCCTGTATTTTCCTGTAGCCTGTATGCTATCTATAGGTGTAATTTGTTTGCATAGCATAGCATAGTCGGCCTTATAATGTTCTCACTGTTGGGACTCAGACCTCCTCTCTAGGAGGGGCCGTAATCCACCACACGGGCCCAGTACGGGTTGGTGGATGTCACATGTCTTCAAATTTTTGGTTCTAGGACATGCCGGTTTCCTCACGATGTTTTCCTTCATCGTTTTGAGAGTAGTGGTGATGAAATAAATTACACAAAGTAATGCGACTGGCTGGGCTTGAACCCGCACCCTACAACTCGCAAGTTGGGGTCGTTACCACTCGGCCACCAGCTCTCAATGTAATTTATTTGGTAAGGAGTTAAATATTATTTTGGCAAGCAGAAATGAATATAATTTAGGTACCTAAAGTTGCCCTGGAAACCTTAACAACAAAACTTTTTAACCCTGATGTTGGTTTTGTACAATTTAAATTGGTGTTATGTTTAAACTGTGGTTTAAACGGTTCCTATTTCTATTAAAATTCTTTTTCGGTCCAAAGTTACTACAGTACAAGGTGTGCAGTTTCATAAAACGGATTTTTTTTTAAGGTAAAGACTCAGTACCTATATTATTTTTCTTTCCAAACAAACCTTGTAAGTTCCTACTTACAAGTCTATAGACGCATGCGTCTAATTGTATTATCATCATCATTTCAGCCGAAAGCCGTCCACTGTTGGACATAGGCCTCCCTCAAGTGTCACCATATATGGTGTATAGACCAGTCCTGTGCGTCTCGCATCCATCGGATTCTCGCAACCCTCACCAGGTCATCGGTCCGCCTTATGAGGCCTCCCAACGCTGCGTCTTCCGGTACGTGGTCGCCATTCCAGAACCTTTCGTCCCCATCGACCATCTGTACTGTACTGTAATTGTATTATACGCATAAAATATACGTCGAGTATCGAACAAGACCCATCCGTACGCACATCGAATTCATATCAAGCAAACCCCTCCTGATGGAGATTTGATGTCATCTGTACCCGACTGCCCATGCACATTTTACTACTTTTTCTTTTATCTTTACAACAGTTTTTCTGACGTCCTATTAAATTTCCTTTAAGGATAAAGTCTAGAATGTGACTGGAATTTTTATTTATCTGTCAGTTACAATTGCTTTTTTTTCGGTAATCTGTTTACAATCATTCGAATCATTATTTTCTTTTCTATGAAAATAGATTTGGATAAAAATGTAATTAGACGTTGACAGACGTGATAAGAAACTGTCAGAAAAAAAAGAAATATTAATTTGTAAAGAAATAAGAATAATATGCAAAACCAACTTTCGAATTTATTATACTGTGGCTACATGCTACGTGAATATTCGTGTCGCGTTAGTGCTATAAAAAACTTCACATTCGGGTATACACGATATTATTATTGTTGTCTACATTAGGGGTCAATCGCATTTCTATGCGGCTATGTAAGTGTCGACAAGCATTCGTGTTCGCCCAAATACTTCGCGGTTCGATGAACTACTCGGCCACATTTGTCGCGATAGAGTGAATATTTGCTGAATCCTGACAATGTAGCCACAGCATAAGTCTGAAATTATAATTATTTATCATTACATTGTACATAATACGGACAGGATAAAAATTTGCAAAAACTATGTGAACAATAGGCGATCATATTACGAAGGGCAATCTCTTACAGACACGATTTAGCATGGACTGAACGAAAGGAGATAGATTTGGGGCGGTCAGTGTACAAAAATCGTAAATAAACTAATTAGACACATTAATAAAAATATATATAATAAAATACCAACAGACTTATAGACTCGAAATCCTTGTTATGCCTTCATGAGCCCTGTAAAAAGTAGCCAAGCCAAGCCAAGGATAAGAGCAACTTAGCGCAATACACTTTAAAAATGCGTCAAGGGAACATGCAAAGTGAATAAACGAGTTGTTTCACTCATTGTGGTCCGTTCGCAACTGCGCCGTCGTGCTCGCACCTAATTACTAAATAGCTTAATGGATGGAACGGCCTCATTAGACCGGAGTGGAGTGGCGTTTAGAAAGACATTCTATAGCCATTGGCAGCGAATATAAGGCCGCACATTCGCAAAGTTGCTTCATCGGGAAATTACGCTTTGAAGCAGCGCTTTTTTTAACCACGAATCGGCGCGGGGTACTACACGTATGGCCGTATAGGTGGGTATACGATCGTCAGCAGCTTTTGTGATTCGGTGTTGGTAATTTTGACTTGGTTTTTTGATTCGCTTTCTTTTGGACGATGCGAGAAAATGTTTTCTTAGAAATGTTGAATAAAATGCCAAGTTTTCTTGTACAATTGATTGCTGGTTTCATTATTATACAACACTAAAATCTTCCTATAATGTGGTCAGCGTCTTTTAATTTGAAACGCATCTTATGACACTTGTTAATATCGTACATAGTTTTTCTATCAGAGATAGATTGTTTGTATCTATCGATCTTTACTTCCAGAAATAACATAACAAACACGTAATTATAAACAAAAATTTTTACTGTCTTTGTTTGTATCTCTATTATTATTATTTTTTGTAAAGGTTGAACCACACTAAGAATTGCTTCTGTGTGTTCACAAACACAAGATTGCCAGACCCAAATAAACTATATGTAAGCCATACATATACTTATCCAGGATGGGAATTGAACCCACGATATGCAGCACAGGAACCAATCGCTAATCCAATGCGCCAACAGTGTAAATAAACGCATACTTCGAAGTTTTCATTCCTAATACTTTAGTACTCTTCATGTCACAGTTGAGTATTCGTCTAAAAACTCCAAAAAATATGTGACGCAAGTTTGCTCTAAGAATGTTTTATTGGTACTTTTTTGCAGAGTCGACTCCCAACAGAAGATTTGTGTCCACTGCATACGGGAACTTTGGTACACCCAGCTAGATTTATGAGTCCGAAATTTCAGTTACAATGGATGTTGGTGGAGACTATTTTGTTCTCAACTTGACTGCATACTGTTTTCTCGGTACGCAAAATTCTGTTGCATAGCGTAGATATTTGGACGAAAAATCACTGGTATATCAGCTTGTTTCTTTGTTTTCATTCTTCATTATTGCGAGTAAGTAATGCTGCTAAATTTTTGTGTTAGTTGTGGTTAGAATTTTTAAATTTAGTTTAGTTAAAATAAATCTTTATACTTTTTTCTTAATTCTTTATGGTACAGAAAACTTATTATTAAATTCAATGATTTGACAATTCATGTACAAAGGCGAGCTTAATTCAACAATGAGATTTCTCCCAGTAAACCTTTGAGCGACAGAAAGAGATCACATTCGAGGGTAGGATCCAGTGTACAATATAAACCTACATAAATACGTCTAATATATATAATAATAAATACCAATATTATACTAATACAGGATGTCTCACGGCAGAGTTAGGATTTTCAAATGTGATAAAAAAAACTACATAAATATTAGTAAAACTTTTTTTATTGAAAATCAATCAATGATAATGCGGATTTCACTTTTTAAAGTTTACGTCTTCTAGATATCTTTCATTTCGTAACACGCACACATGGAATCAGTTCATCGCATTCTGCATAACACTCTTAAGCATAGCGGGCTCAATTTCACGCACTTTATGACGGATATTTTCCTTAAGCTTGGCTATATTCCTTAGAATTAGAACTTTTCGTAGACTTTGTTCTTAAGATACCTCCATAGGAAAAAGTCCATGGGGGTCAAATCTGGTGACCGCGGAGGCCATGCGATATCACCAAAGCGCGATATAAACTTCTGAAGAAAAAACTCACGAAGTTGTTCCATAGTAGCTCTAACAGTGTGGTAAGTGGCTCCATCCTGCTGAAACCATGTCCATGAACTATAGGCAGAATGTTCTCGAAGCTGGGGGACTCACCAGTAACAGTCATCGTTGCAACTCTTGAATTTTCAAAAAAATACGGCTGATTATTCCGTTCACTGACAGATCTTTCCGTTCTTGAAGTTCTGTTCGGGCCCAGACATGGTTCCTGTTTCATTTACGTTTCGAGTTTGCACTTGATCCATCTCGTAAACGCCTGATATTGTAGCACGAACAAAACCACCCCCGAGCTGCAACGTACGAATCTGCTTTCTTTGAGAACGCTTCGATAATGTACGACCGGTGCGCGCTCGACCACTGCTACATAGCGACTGATAAATCCGCACGAATGACAAATCTATCGCGCCCCTTCCCCCATGGTTAATGGGAACAGTTTTTTAAATATTCTAATTTAAAATTCTAACTCTGCCGTGAGACACCCTGTATTATGTCAATTGAGAAAGGAAGTGATCTTTAATTTTCCTTTCAAACTCATCCAGAGAATGGCTGTCGCTAAAGGAATTTGGGAGAGAGTTCCAGAGACGCACTGCAGTTACATAAAAGGAGCCATCATAGCGGCTGGAAATGTGACGCGGAGTACGAAGGAGATGAGAATTGGTAGTGCGGCAGGTTTTGCTAGAGTTTAAATTAAATAAATTATTGTCTAGGTGTACACTTGTTTATACTTTTTAGCTAACAAAACTGTATAGTTAGTGAATTTCAAACTGAGAAAGAAATCACAATCAGTTTTGTGCAGTAATTTTGTTAAATTGTTTGATCTATTAAATGTTCAACTTTTTAGTATCTTCTTCTTTTTGTAGTTTTTATTTCTGTTTATTAGTTGTAGCGTCAATTTATGTTATTATTGCATGCCTACTGGTGAAATGTGACTAAACTTTTTATTGTTTTATCACCATGTGATCATCATCATCTTCCTGCCCTTGTCCCGTGTTATTTGGGGTCCGCGCAATACGTTTGTTTTATCATCATGTATTGTAGCCATAACTATTTGAAAAAAATAATTTACTAGGTACTTACTTAACTACTTAACAATGAACTGCTGAAAAACACCAATTTATTTTTGGCCAAATAATCAAGACCATCAAAAGTTTCAAAACAAATCAACTTGCTCATTTGCGTATTGTCCCCTAATTTCGAAACACAAGCAAACTCGGATGTCAAGTTTGTTTTGAAATGTAAATTATAAATCTATTATCCAAATCCCCAAGTGTCCGTTTGAGTTGAGGGCTTCTTTATGAATGATAACGAAGTGTCGATACGAAATTTGTCCAAAGTTTATGTTCCTTTTGTTTTGTCCAGATTTGAATAACTTAACGAGACAAAGTAAACAGGCACAAATTCTTCGAATAAACAATTATTTTTATTTTGTCAATTCTCTGTTGAAGGAAGAACATTTTTGTGTGTTATTATAATTTTATTATCTTAAAGATGATACTTGTGTCGGAGGAAAAGTAATTTAATTTTTGTACGTACAGACTTCTGTTTTGAAATTATTTAATTGGAGTGGAGCTTTTCTTTAAAATCATACCAATATTAGCAAAGCTGTATTTGTATGTATGTGTGTATGATTGTTACTCTTTCACTCTCAAACGGCTGCACAGATTTGTATAAAAGTTTGAAGATGGGTAGACCATATCCTGGAATAGCAATAGGATCTTTACATTCCAGAAGTATGTTTGCTTGGGATATTTTTCTACTCCCACACGGGCAAAACCACTGGCAAAAGTTAGTATCAACACGCTGGTAAGACTCTGGGCTTCGTGTATAATTAGGATGCATGATCCAACACAAGCTCCATATCCCAGGTCAATGAGGGTCTTCTTCTCCTCCTGCGTGTGGACCAGGAAAAGTGTGATGGGAAGTGTGCTGGAAATATGCGCGCCTGTGAACCTCTTTAGCTATTGGGAGTGGACCTGATTCTTTGACGAGTATATACCTATACGCGACTTGTGTTTGATGGGATGAAAGAATAAGCCTAGGATAAATACAGTAACAAAAAAATTACTTGTGTCAAGAAATTTAACTACGAAAGACGACTAAGACGTTTCAAACCCGTCACAGGCAGCACTTATTTTAGTTCTAGTAACTACATCGTTTTCGTTTTTAGGGTCCCGTACCTCAAAAGGAAAAACGGAACCCTTATAAGATCACTTTGTGGCCCGTCCATCTGTCTGTCTGTCTGTCTATCTGTCAAGACCCATTATCTCGGGAACGCGTAAAGGTATCAAGTTGAAATTAAAACCATATACTCAGGTCTGCGGTCCCTTGTAGCTGAGAAAAATGAAACTTCTGAGTTAACAAATAAAAAAGATACGGCTGTTTATATCGCATAAATCATGTATTTCGACACTCAAGGGAATTATAATTCATAGGGTACTTCCCGTTAACTTAGGATATTGAAATTTAGCATGAAACAAGGTCTCATGACAAAAATATAGGAAAAAGTCTGAAAACTGTAAGTAGTCACAAAACAAAACTTTTTTTGCGATTCGGAAAAATCTTCGTAACTCAATTCGGGAATTTAACTGTTTTCATAGGTAAGTTTGTACGGGGCCCTCAGTGCACGAGTCCGACTTGCACTTGCCCAGGTTTTTTTTCTGTGCTACCATTTTGTTTAATTTTCAATATTCATTTCTAATTTAGTACCTATATTTCAGTACTTAAGACGTCATCATCATCATCATTTCAGCCGAAAGACGTCCATTGCTGGACATAGGCCTCCCCCAAGTTTCCACACATTGAACGGTCCTGTGCGTCTCGCATCCATCGGACTCCCGCAACCGTTACCAAGTCATCGGTCCACCTTGTAGGAGGCCTTCCAACGCTACGTCTTCCGGTACGTGGTCGCCATTCCAGAACCTTTCGGCCCCAACGGCCATCCGTTCTGCGAGCAATGTGCCCTGCCCATTGCCACTTAAGTATGGTGATTCTTCGTGCTATTTCGGTAACCCTGGTTCTCCTGCGGATATCCTCATTCCTGATTCGATCACGCAAATCATCTTATGACGGGAGCGCGGGATGTCATAAGATGATTTTCCCACCGAAAAAAAAACCCTCGTTCTGGGGCAGTCGGGCAAAAATAAACGACAATATTATTCAAAAGATAGTAAAGATAAAATAAATTGAGTTATGTGTAGCGTTAAAGCTATTAACCCAAATTAGTGTACCTAAATAGCGACTGAATGAAAGTTTCAAGTTTCGAAATAATTTACTTATCTAACTACGCCTACGTCTAGCCTTGTCAAGGTAACCTAAGAAATAAACCTAAGTAATGATATTAATTATCGCATAGTAACTGTCTAACCCAGCCAGGCTCATTACTTTGTGTAATTTATTTCATCACCACTGCTCTCAAAACGGTGAAGGAAAACAACGTGAGGAAACCGGCATGTCCTAGAACAAAAAAATTCGAAGACATGTGACATTCACCAACCCGCACTGGGCCCGCGTGGTGAATTATGGCCCATTCCCTCTCCTAGAGAGGAGGCCTGAGTCCCAGCAGTGGGAACATTATAAGGCTGATAATGCTAACTGTCTAACATAGCCGACATAGCTCGAATAATCACCAAACTTAAGTGGCAGTGGACAGGGCACATTGCTCGCAGAACTGATCGTTCATGGGGATGAAAGGTTCTGGAGTGATGACCACGTGCCGGAAGACGCAGCTTGGTAGGCCCCACAGTGTGGACCGATGACCTGGTGAGAGTCGCGGGAATTCGATGGATGCGAGACGCAGAGGACCGGTTGTTATGGTGACCCTTGAGGACATCTGGACGTATTTTGGCTGAAATGATTATGATGATGATGATGAATTGTCTGACCCCTTTTTTCTTTTTTGGATAGAAAATCATCAAATAACTTTTTGCACTCTGAATGGGGCAAAAAGGAGTATCAGACTTTTACTGACTAAAACCCACTTTGGATCCTTCAGATGCCATTTGCGTAGCAGGGCCGGGGAGACACTATCGAAAAACATGAGAATTTGAAGTTGTTTATTAATTTGTCAAACTATGCCCTAGTCTGAAAACTAGTACTGATACTAAACTAAGCAGGTTGAGATTATAAGTTCATATAAATGAATTTCTGGTTGGTCTAAAGAACATGGCAACCATTTGGATATCAGTTATTTTAGCGTTGAAGTCGACAACCACAACATATAAAATACTTGACTCCCATTTTCACATTTATGTTTTTGGTGGGACACCTACGCACATAAATCATTAATTCGTGTGGACAAACTATCGGGACAGACAAATACTTCTATTAATATCAAGCTTATTGAAAGATCTTTTTGTACTAAAATATAAAAGCAACTCATCGGATTCGAGAGGCATTCAGATTCATTATTTTGTCGAAATCGTTATGAATACTCATTGTGCGTACTATACAAAAGGTCTCTAAAATTTGATTTTGTCTGTTCATAATTTGCTAAATTCAATTGATGACAAGTCACCTTCGAAGACCTCTGTTTCGTCGAACTAATTATTTTTAGCTCTTATAAGTCAAGAGCTCTTCTAAGTAAAGAATACGTAATACGATTTAGGTGCAGACGGTTTTCTTACTAGAGATTCACTAGAGTCTGCAGTCAGGGATGGCAAACCTTTATTGGAGAACGTGTCACTAAAAATATATATAAAAAAAAATTGATCATAAGCATAATCAGCCTTATAATGTTGCCACGGCTTGAATACAAGCCTCTTCTCTAGGAGAGGGTATGGGTCGTCATCCACAACGCGGGCCCACGGTCCACGGTCACATGTCTTCGAATTTTTGATTCTAGGACATATCGGTTTCCTCAAGATGTTTTCCTTCACCGTTTCCAAAGTAGCCAAATAATCTTGACTTAGTGATTTAATGGATAAAAAAAAATAACAGATGCTAGTAATTCTTAATTTGCAACCAAAAATTCATAGGTAAATCAGGCGTACATGCCCCAGTCGATAACTTGCCCCACTTGCAAAACTAAGACACGTATTTAAAATTAGATAAACTATACAATGCAAGTTATACTTGCATTGTATAGTTTACATTGCCGCTATACTTATAAGCTAACCATATGGTTAGCTGATGATATCATCAGCTCTCATAAGCATCAAATTTTAAATGCAAGCCTTAGTTTTGCAAGTGGGGCACGTTAACTGGGGCATGTGTACCTGGTTTGTAATGTTTACAGTTAGGTATTGGTTTATTTAATTGAATAAAAGAGAAACTTATTGTAATTACTACAAATTACCTAGATATTAAGCATCTTGCATTGCACACGTGCCCGAATTCTTTTGCTGCATATCACTGGTACGCTTGATATTGGTGCGTGCGTTTGCCATCCCTGCTCTAGTCATTTTGTTAGTTTTTCTTGTGAAATTACAAGACCTAATCTTTGTATAATCTATTTTGAAATAGGCATTAATTCCAATTTATTTTTGATTAGATACAATATTTGTTATAGGATTGATTAAAATAATCTTTAAGCTTGGTTTTTTTTTCGTTTCTACTTAGTTTTGTTAATTTATTTTATTATCATTGTGATGTTTTGTTATTACAGGTTTTTATTTAACTTGCTATGTTTATATATTAGTTCAGATCAAATCTTGTAAATTAATTTTAAAACAATTATCCTTAACCAATTGAGCTGAGATTTTGGAGTCATGTTATTTTTAGAAAGACTCGGCCCTGGTACGAAAGGCAACGAAGGAACAGGAGTGGGTTTATGATCAGTAAAAGTCTGACACTACCTTCCGCTCCGCCCAACCCAAGGGCGGGGTATGTCATAAGATGATTTTCCAACAGAAAAAAAAACCCACACTAGAAATTACTCCTGTAATATGGGTGCATTTGCAAACATATAAATTCACATACTCAATTCACCCAGACGCGAAACAACAATCTGTAGGTTATACAAATAGTTGTTCCGTGCTGGAATCGAACCCGCTATACGCAGCGTTGTAGCCAATCGCTTAACCATTGCGCCAACCGTGCTGTCAAGTTAGTTTGAATGACAATGCACGCTAGGGTTAGTGACGTTATATTAAATCCAATATGGCGGATTTTTAAGATGATGGATTACTGAATATTTTTTAGTGCACTAGAAGAGTTTGTTGAGAGGAACAAAAAAAAATCATCATCATCATTTCAGCCGAAAGACGTCCACTGTTGGACATAGGCCTCCCCCAAGTGTCGCCATAACGACCGGTCCTGTGCGTCTCGCATCCATCGAATTTCCGCGACTCTCACCAGATCATCGGTCCACCCTGTGGGGCCTTCCAACGCTACGTCTTCCGGTACGTGGTCACCATTCCAGAACCTTTCGGCTCCAACGGCCATCCGTTCTGCGAGCAATGTGCCCTGCCCATTGCGACTTTACAAAAAAAAAAATACGTCACAACAAATATAATATGGTAGATCATTTTTTAAAAGCTTCTAATTAATAATGTTTTTGTTTTTCACATAATCTAGTTGTATTTCCAAAACAACTCGATTTTTGATATTCACTAATAACTCTCGAACTTCTTTTTTTTTTGTAATTCTTGATAGGTTCGCGCTTGACTGCTATCTCACCTGATGTAAAGTAGAAGTAACCTATTCACTCTTGACTTAAAGATTCCCGGGTTGTAGCCATCAGGAAACACAGATTCCGGCAAGGAATTTATTAATTATTATTATTAATTCTTACAATTACTTTATTATTTCTCAAAATTATGAATTTAGTAAGTCTTGTCTAGTGACCCAATTATAAAATCATTTCCTAAAGTTTCTAAGGCAAGAGTAAATTTCAATGGAGATCATGATATTCCAATAAAACACAAATTTCTCATTCAGACTTCGAATAATAATCCCTTAAAACTTTAGATAGACACTTCAAAACTTCGAAAGTCGAAAGCAAAGACGTGTGAAGTGTGAATATAATCTTCGTTTTGATAAAGTTGAATTACTTTAAAGTGGGCAATTAGTGTTTATAATGAGCTGAAGGTTATATTACCCTTCAGAACTTTAATTACTTGTATTTTAAGTGGTTTTACATTTTGGGATAAATAGTCAATATGTCGGTTAACCATAATTTATTATTGTTTTGATCTTAAAACTTTGACGGATAACACCAGGAAGAAACTGTCCGAAACTAATAATTTGAAGACATGTTATATTTTCTAATTCGCATTGGACCCTCGCCTGAATAATCTAATAATAATAATAATTAATAATAATAATTTATTAGCACACACACAAGTTTGAAAAGCAAAAAGTATACAAATATGAAGAAAATAAATAGAAAACACATCAGAGGTAGCTGAGGGCCCCAAACTAGGCACAGCCTGTATCTTGGTGGCCCAAAACTAATTGGCAGCAGGTATATACTGATTAAAAGTTCCGTGTGAAACAAGTACAATATACAGAGAAGATGCAGGAAGGAATTCAAAAGTATACAGAAATAATAATAATAAATTAAACAAAAATAAAAAATAAAAATTACAAATATAACAAAAATGACAATTGCAAGAAGAAAGAAAAAAACTGAATTAAATTAAATTAAAATTAATAAACAAAACTTCAATGTCAAATCATAAATAGAAACTTAAAAAGAAATACATTAGCATAAATAAAATTAAAACTAAATCACAATTAATTTAAAATCAAACTATAGCAAATAAACAAAAAAAAATTCTAAATACTAAGTTTAACCAAATGCCATAGAGGACTTAAAAATAATAATAATAATAATAACTGGATATAATCAAAATTAATAAATGAATGAATGAATGAATGCAATATAATTAAAATAAAATAAAATGTCAATTTAAAAAAAAAAAATTATATATTTAAAAAAATTAAAATTAAAATGTCGTGAGTGATATGAGTGGTGTGTGTGAGCGATGGGCTGGACTATGTGTTGTCGAGGTGAAGGTGATTATGTTTAGGTGCTTGTCATCTCAGTGGGCAAATTATATTTTCAGTTTCGTCATACGTCAGGTCTTGCAGCCATTTCTTTAACACATATTTTGCTTCACGCGTATTTCCAGGGACCCGCAACGTGGATTTGTTTACAGCATTGAAGACCCGAATCGGAAGAAAGAGCGAGAAACGAGTGGCAAATTTTGTTCTGACTCTTGGAATAGGTAGACTGTCAGCTCCCAACCTTCCTCTTTGCGTGTGTGTGAATTGACTCCCTAACACGGCAACTAGTTGAAGGAGGGCCCTAAGCAAATATAACTGACGGACGCGAAGGACATTTGCTTCTTTGTAAAGTTCATCCGTTGGAAAGCGCCGCGGTTTCCCCAGGAAGACTTTTAGCACTGCCCTCTGAGCACGTTCAAGTTCAAGCAAAGACGACTTGGCCGCGCTACCCCAGACGCCTATACAATACTGTAACAACGATTGACACAGAGCAAGGTAAATTTTTCTACATAAGTCTTTTGAGGCACTAGCGCGCAGAGATTTCATGATATAGATGAACTTGCGGATTCTTTTGGAAAGTATAGAGATATGCTCTCTAATGGACAGATTCTGGTCAACGGTAATACCCAAGTACTTGGTTGTCCTAACTCTATGTATAACACTACAATTACAGAAAGTGTTTTGACAGTCGATGCTGTGTACTTTTATTTTTTCTATGTCCGGACATCGAGAATGGCTGATATGGAAAGTGAGGAAACTGGTTTTTTGAACATTCAGTGTCAGAAGATTTTTATCAAGCCAGTAGGAAATGGTGCGCATGCCATCCTCCGCAGCGTCTACGGCATCCCGCCATGTGTCACCGCGGAAAACAATAGCGGTATCGTCTGCATAACAGATCATATCTGACTGTGGGATGTTAAGTCTAAGTATGTCATCTACGTACATTGTGAATAATGTCGGCCCCAGTACGCTGCCTTGCGGGACCCCAAAAGTGATTGGAAGTGCTTCGCTGACACTATCTCCAATCACAACATACTGCTGTCTATTAGATAGGTAAGAACAAAACCAGTCTCGAGCAATGCCCCTTATGCCAAAACATTCTAACTTTTTAAGTAGCATTTCAGTAGAAACTGTGTCGAATGCTTTGGCCAGGTCAAGGAAGACCCCAATCGATCGTTGTCCCCCATCAATCCAAGAAGAGACAGTGTCAGCAAGAAGCCCCACGGCTTGCTCAGTGGACCTACCTCGTCTGAAACCATACTGGCGCTCAGACAGTAGGTTGTGTTTTTCCAGAAAGCTGACGAGGCGATTATTCACAAGTTTCTCCAGTATTTTAGATGTGACACATAACAAAGAAATTGGCCTGTAGTTGTCCAGACAGTCTTTGGCACCTTTCTTGTGGATCGGAGCGACAGCAGCTATTTTCCAGGAAGCAGGAAAACAGCCCGCCGACATGCTCAGGTTACAGATATGCGTTATGGGCTCCAATATAGAAGATTTAACAAGTTTAAGAAGGAATGGACGAATCCCATCAGAACCGGGTGCACTGTCATCTTTCAAATCAGTAATTATACTATCTATTTCTTGGATATCAGTAGGGTGAAAAAATAGAGAGTCACTGGAACGATTCTCAAGAATAGTATCACTACAGAGCTTGCACTCCGTGGTCTGGAGTTTGTCTAAGATGTTGAGCGCCAAGCGCTTACCCACTGAGACAAAATGACGGTTGCAGTTATTAACAGAGGACAAGTTATCCACCCTGGAATCCAGCAGTGCAGCACAATCATTGTTTTTTTTCGAGAAATCACAAATATCTTTAATGATTCTCCAAAGTTTTTTAGGTTGACCGCTGTGAACTTCCAATTCCCTACTCTCATACTCAGTCTTTCGTTTGTGAAGTATGCCGTTACAGAAGTTTCTGTAGCGTACATATACACGTTTAAGCTCAAGGTTAAGAGGCTGCATTTTCACCTGAGCATGCAACGAATCCCGATGACGCATGCACCGAATAAGACCAGGAGTTGCCCAGGGTTTCAAATTAAACTTAGAGCGACTCATTTTAACTTTTTGTGTGTGTTTTTCCACGGTGTCCGACAAGATTTTATTGAACACTAGCACCGCTTCACCCACCTCAGTCTTTGACATAACCTCAGCCCAGTTGACACTATTAATCTCATCAGCAATCTTAGCGTAATCTATTTTTTGCCTAAGCCTATTGCGAGGTGGATTGTTAACTCTTAGTTTCTTAATACCTAAGATCACAAGGTCGTGGTCTGTAATTGACGATTTGCAAACAATTCCTTGAGTTGACCTTGAGCTTTTCGTTTTGATAAAAGCATGGTCTAGACATGCCTTATCTCTGGTTGGTTCAGTGATACTTGGCAGTAGTCCGTGCTCAGACAATAAACACTGATAGGCGCAATGAGAGGCATTAGGGGAACTATCGAGAAGGTCAATGTTCATGTCACCCGTCACGATCACACAGGGATAGCTGTTCACACTGCTTAGCGACCGATCTAATGAGTTCAGGAATTTGTCGATATTACTGAAAGAGGGAGAGCGGTAGATCCCAAAAACCGCAATATTTTTGTTAATTTTGGCAACAAGACAGTTAGCATCCTCGAATTCCGGCTCAAAAACAGAAACCGGCCAAGTGTCCTTCACGTAAACAGTGACACCACCACTTTTATTGATCACTTTACGTGTATGAAAGCAGTTATATCCCGGTAACTGATTGACTATAGAGTTATCGTTAAGCCAACATTCTGTTAATACTAACACATCGAATTGGGAGTCGAGCCGCTGTAGCACGGTAACCAATTCTAGAAAGTTTTTATGAAGACTCCTTATGTTACAAGTTAACACTTTAAGATCATGATCTACTAGCAAATCCCGACACAAACCGTTCCGTTCCGTTCCGTTCCGGACGAAACGTTCCGTTGTTTTGTTTCTGGTTTATCAATGATGCGGCAAGGTATAGTAAGTGTGTCGTCTATTTCATCTGATAAATCTACCTTATCCAGTATCTAAGAGGATTGTGTAAAGATGAAAATATGTAGTAAAGGTATTTATTGCCGCCTTTGAATGTAAGGGAAGGGGTTCGCTGAGTTCATCAGTTAATTTGGGAATATGTTTGGTGTGTGACTGGTACGAGAGGGCCGTAAATTGAGTGTACAAATTATGAGTTTGCTGATTTTGTGACAAGGCATATGTATAAATAATTTTGTAAGTTAGGATTGAGTTTTTAAGTGGTTTAATGAATGAGTATTTATGTGTGGTGAGGTTGCAGTTAAAGAAGTACTGACAAACCGCAGTACTATATTCATTATTTTCTTTAACAACTAATAAATTATGACATGCAATTTTGAGAACGACTTTTTTTATTACAATACAAACTGGATTTATATAAGTAAGAAAGGTGATTATTACATTATAAATGCATCTTTGGTTTTTTCCATAAATTTTAACAATCTAGTACTCTTCTGTCTGAAATACTCACTACTATTATGTGTTTAACAATAATTATTTTTATTTTTTTTATTAAATTGTAGGCATTGGCTTTAGTTACTACCAGAAGCATTTTAAAATAGAAAATACAATTTTTTTTGTAGCTTACAGTATCTTTTTGAAGCGTCCATAGAGGTATGTATTTGAATGAGATTATTAATGTTGATATTCGACAATAAAAAAAAAACATGTATTTCCCTAATAATGTTTGTTTTTGATTTATTCTATTTCATAAATAAGATGTGTTACATTGAATTTTCTTGAACCGTAATGAAAGAGACTCGCCTTCACGTCATAGGGAATCCTACTGTGGAGACCAGTGAAGTATCTGATTTAATTATGTATTTTCCAGAAGACACTTCGCGTGACCCAAGGGCTGGCTTTTACCTCGGACAAAGGATAAGCATTGCCATACAGCGTGGCAATGCCGCCAGTCTTTTGGGCACATTACCAGTCGACAGCGATGTGGAAGAGTTTTTTGACGCCATATTTTAGTTTTAGTTAGTTGTAATTAGATTAGGGTTTTTATTATTATTTATTTTATTTTATTGTATTTATAGTTAGTATTTTTAAATGTAAATAAACTTTCCAGAACGATAAAAATATATTATTATTATTACCTATTGTAAAGATTAATTATAGAATTTTGTGAGAGCCAAATGATTTTTAACAGATGACTCCTAGTCTATAATTATATTCGTAATTGTTCCCGCTTTTTTTTGGCTTTTTATAAAGGCAAATACTGTCGTGTTTTTGTAATAATATAATGTCAGATTCACTATTTTAATTCGATAAAAGAGTGTTATTATATGTCCGGACCAAACAAAAACCACCCACCTATTTTTCACATGACTATTCTCCAGGTAATTCTGAATAGAAACCTTCCAAAAAATTCGCAATAAATACCTCCAAATCATCAAAAAACTTTAACAAAAGACAATACATTCATAGCACCGTGTCTCCAGAAATTATTGGACCCAATTTCAAGTCAGCTTTGAAGAGGCCAGTTAAGAAAGCATCGTGGTGGAGCAGTTTTGTGTATTGACATCAAAAGGAAGGCTTGCGTCAACCGTTTGTTATGCAAATAGAAGACGGTAGTTAGGACTGAAGGGTTGGCCACTTAGTTTGAAGATATTCTTGCAAGCAATCCCCGAAAGCGAGCAAGGATTTTCTTTGAAATATTTGTTAAAGGATTGAAATTTTTGGCTATTGTTAGAAAGATACAGCGTGATGTTATTTCGTATTTTCTAGTACAAATACGGTTAAATTTTATACGATTAAAAAGTTACAAAATATGCTTCTTGAGACAAGTAACCTCCTATAAAGTGAAACCTCTCCATACTTCATGACTCCGGTAAAACATCTTTCCTCTAGGCAAGACCTACAATGGTCAATCAAAAAAATCTCTTAAACTACAAAACTAAATCAGGTTGGTCGCTATAGAAACTATTTATTTTTATTTATTTATCCATATAACAATTTGCATTGTGTTTTGATTATGTCGTACCTACATTAATTATATCAGCTAAAAATAGTAAATAGTGAATTTCAAACAGTAAATTAACTCTGAATAAACACAAAAAAAAAACAATAAAGCAAAGAAAACAACCTGGCTAGATGGACTATCATAGACCCATTACAAACAAAGTTCCAGTATTTATCATCGGCTTTATTGTACTAAAACGATATCTAAACAACTTCCTATAGTTAAAGCAACTTAAAGCAACAAGACAATACGCACAAAAATGAACTTTATAATAAACACGAAAACAAAACACGATCACATAAGCAACAGAAAGAGACCTTTAATGCACTATAACATCTACAAGTGCAATATTCCGCTAGCAATAAATATGAAAGGAACTCAAATCAAGGGGATAGAACTGACAATTGTTTTAAAGAACCACCATTAATTTGTGAGGCAAGTGATATTTAAATTCAAATTGACTAATATATCAGTTATATTGCAAGCTTTACGGAGGCAAGATCTTCGTTTGTGGTGTTTTTATTTTTAGTAGTAGTGTCTGCGTCTCTATTTGCGTAGAAAAGCCCTAACAGATTAATTTTTTTTCTAAAATTATGTCATCTAAGATATCAATTTATATGAAATAGAATTGTTTCATCGATGTCGTATTGTCGCGTTGTGTCTGCCTGCGGGGAACGTGTGGTTGTAAAATAACATGCTCCTAAGTTCCAACGTGTTTGTCATCAGTTACTATTGCATGAGAGTCGGAGATGGTATAGTGACTAAATAGTTTGACATAACATGGTTCAATTTTTATTCAGTAAGCATGGGGCGATTAAAATTAATATGGTTCGATTCAATGACATATTTTTAAAAATTCAAATGGCAATGAGCAGAATTGTGTTGAGTTTGTTTTAACTCATGTGGCTCAATGTTGAACCTGTTACTTTATTACATATACCTATTATTTATTGTTTTTGTACTCTAGACAATATCCAATAAAGGAAAATATACCTATTACTATTTTTGTACTCTAAATATTGCCCAATTAAAGAAAACACCTAATAATGTTATAAAAATACTACTATTCAATATTCAAAATCGTTCATCATCATCATCATCATTTCAGCCGACAGACGTCCACTGCTGTACACAGGCCTCCCCTAAATGTCGCCACAACGAACTGTCCTGTGCGTCTCGCATTCATCGGATTCCCGCAACCTTCACCAGGTCATCGGTCCACCTAGTAGGGGGCCTCCCAACACTACGTCTTCCGATACGCGGTCGCCACTCCAGAACCTTTCGGCCCCAACGGCCATCTGTTCTGCGAGCAATGTGCCCTGCCCATTGCCACTTAAGTTTGGCGATTCTTCGTGCTATGTCGGCAACCTTGGTTCTCCTGCGGATATCTTCATTTCTGATTCGATCACGCAAGGATACTCCGAGCATAGCCCTTTCCATTGCCCTTTGGGTGACTTTGAGCTTTCTGATAAGGCCCATTGTGAGCGACCACGTTTCGGAACCATAATTATGTCATCACTGGCAACACGCACTGGTCATAGACTTTCGTCTTGAGACACTACCACAGTGTCTCAAGACGAAAGTCTATATTGGATGAAAAGATACCGCGCAGCTTCCCGAACGCTGCAAAACCGAGTCGGATTCGACGGTTGACCTCTTTCTCGAAATTAGATCTACCCAACTGGGCTGTCTGTCCAAGGTAGACGTAATCGTCCACAACTTCGAGTATAGAGTCTCCAATCTTGATAGGAGTGGGAGTCATGATAAACAACCATGTAGCAATGGTTGTTTATCATGACTTTAGTTTTGTCCATGTTCATTTTAAGACCCACTCTTTCGGAAGCTCTACTGAGGTCATTGAGCATTGTGCTGAGCTCTTCCGTAGTCTCAGCCATGACAAAATTGAAATTTCAAAATCGTTATTACGTGCAAATAATCTCCGTTTTAGTACTGTTATTATCATACAATACTTCCTTGACATTAATTATTATCTATAACGTATTAAACAAAGCCATAATTCGTCAGTCACTTCTTAAAATATTAGCTTCTGGTAATAGCTTCTTAACATCGATAAGGTCCATACCTTATCGATATTAAGAACCCACTATCCTTACAACCTTGTAGTAAGGATCCATTAATCATCTCAACTACCTAACGTACTACAGTTACAAGTGGCTACTCATTAACCTGTTCAGTGCTAAGTTGTATCAGCTTAAGGTATTTTGGTAGGGAATACATGAGAATCATCCGTAGCTTTCTGGAAAGTATTGCGTCCCTAAATCTTTTTTATTGCAAATACTGGACAAAGCTGTTGTTTAAAAAGTATTAGTTACGTGGGACCACAATATTTCTAATACTAGGACTTGTTGAGATGGCTATAATAACATGATATAGTATGTAACCATCTGGACAAACTATTATTAAAAATGGCTTTAACGGGTTTTGAAACCTGTACAAGTTACATATTTATGTAATCTTAATGCGACATAAAGTACAAAGGCGGACTTAATGCCTTAGGCATTCTCTACCAGTCAACCTAGGGTGGTGAAGAGACAATATGGTAGGTGCATAAAAAGTAAATGTTATTTATAGTAAAAGTATACATATAGTTAGAATAAACATAATAAATTATTTAATATTATATAAATATATACATATATATTAATATAAGGTAAGGAAAGATGTTTTTGAGACGATTCTGCTAATAGTGGAGAAAATAATTCCGTACCTTCCGCTTAAATACATACCGACTTTCAGCCATCCTGATATCGAGAGGAAGCGCATTCCACAGAAGGATGGATTGTATATAGAAGGAAGAATGGACTAAATTAGAAGTATGAGAAGGACAGAGCAGTAGGAGATTGCTAGAAGAACGCAGATACGAAGAAGAGAAGACATAAATACCTACTTTTGGAATAAAAAGTTACCACTTTTTTAATGTACATATAAATAAAATAGTTTTGTTCATATAAGTTTTCTACGATTATTATAACGCTAGCTTTGAATAATAAATTTAAAAGAATATTGAATGGTTGTAACTTTTTCCATGCGAAAATCAGCTCTGTTGTCATTACGTAATAAATTGTTCAACCTAATGACATATTCTTCTAAGTGCTACAACGCTTGGGATATTCCGCCCTTTGTCCTTTTAAAATGGATATCTATTAAAATATCGTCTAAGAGTGTTTATGATGGTTATTTATGTACTTAGACTTATTAAACATTTGTCGGCCTGTTAATGGACGTTATTTACGGAGTCCGGTGCTGAACAGAGTAGAGTTTTTCATTTGTTTTGTACGCTGAAATGAATTTCAATTGTCTATTCGGGCAGCTACAATGTTGGCTTTGGTATATTGTCATTGCTGTTTTATTTAGTGGTATGCGAACTAAAAACACGTAAAAAACGAACAAAATGTAGTATGATGTTTTTTTTTTCGGGTGGGAAAATCATCTAATGACATCCCCCGCTCTTGGGTAGAGCGAGAGATAGTGTCAGACTTTTACTGACTAAAAACCCCCTCCTGTTCCTTCTTTGCCATTTTTTTTTCCAGGGCCCCGGGGATCTCTTTCGCATCACCCATGGCCCCAGCAGGCTTCGACCCTGCTGGGCCCCTACGGTTGCTGACATCTCCTTGAGGCGCGCGTGGAACACTACGCGCCGTCGACGACTTGGGCTCGGTCTGGACGGTTACCGGACGATCGGACGGCGAGCCACCCATTGCTCACCGTCCGCAAGCCCGCGCCTACGGTGGCCGGAAATCGGGATCGGAATCCCGGTGGCGGTTGGAGCGTGAGGACCGTTGCCTCACGCGATCGGCCGCCTCCTTTGCTAGCATTACTGCTTCGCAGAAGGAGGCAACTGCCTGCCACTCCTCCTCGCTCCGGACCATGGCCTGTACCATGGCCCGGCGCGAGAGATCGCTGCTACCGATCGCCCCCACGAGGACACGGCGGTGCTCTGCCCAAGCGGGGCACACCTCTACCGTATGCTCCACCGTGTCCTCCGGGCATGCAGTATGATGTTGACAACACACTAAAATGGCGAACGTTTGTAGTATGTATGGTGTGTATGTTTGTAACTGTTTCACGCTCAAACGGCAGAATGGATTTGGATCAAATTTAGTACAGCGTATAGGGTATTCCGGGAATCATTTCTCTAAATTTTCTATGTTCACGACACGATATGCGAAGCCATTGGGAGAAGCTTATATATAATAGCATAATCAGTGTCCTTTTAATGTTCCCACTGCTGGGACTCAGGCCTCCTCTCTGGGAGAGGGAATGGGCCGTAACACCACGCGGGCCCAGTGCGGGTTGTTGAAGGTCACATGTCTTCGAATTTTTTGGTTCTAGGACATGCCGGTTTCCTCACGATGTTTTACTTCACCGTTTTGAGAGCAGTGGTGATCAAATAAATTAGTAATGTGCCTGGCTAGGTTTGAACCCGCGACCTACAACTCGTAAGTCGGGGCCGTTACCACTCGGCCACCACTGCTCTTGTTGGAAGAAGCTTGTAAAATTATAAATATCGAACGAATCAAATAAATATCATCAACTTTTCGGTTTAAAACATCTTCTGCTAGATATAGCTGCTAGACATAGCCCACCGTCCGGTAAGGACCAAGTTCAAGTCGTCAACGGCGCGTTATGTTTCACTTTAGCCTAAAAAAGATGTAAGCAACAGCGTAGGGGCCTAGTAAGGCCAACTAGGGCCTTGAGGAATTTCTGAAAAGAAACCTGTGGTCCTAAAAAACAAAGGGCAACTGAAAAACACAAGTATGGTTTTAGACAGTAAAAAACTACTACGCCCTCACGGACCACCCTGGAGCGGAGAAATCATTGGATGATTACCCACCTCAAAAAAAAACAATATCAGCATGTCTAAGTCAACCACACTCTCTTTTCTTATTCGAACACAAATTACTGAAAACATTTTGGAGAAGCAATGATCGAATACAGACCTAATCAACATTCATCTCGCGACAACAAAACTTTACCACTTGCATTTAAACAGACTTGTTCACAAAAGAAAACATTACTTACAACAAACACATCTACACGAACTTAAACACATTTGCACAACTTCGCTTCAAGCAACGCGTCTACTTCACGTAAAGTGCTACTCAACCAAAAATGCAAAACGCACTCACACAAACACACTTCTCTTTCAAACTCCAGGTGCTTTAATTAAAACATCGCACACACATACAGAAAATTAGCGTGTCTCGCACACTCATACGCACTCGTCAACACTTTCTATGAACCGCACAAGTTTCCTTTGTCAACTTAGAGTTACAATTTTGTGAGTAAACAATTGTATATAAAGAGAGCTTAAATTTCATAGGAAGGAATAGGAGGCCATTCAGGTAATAGGGATGTTTTGGCCCGTTTTACAGACGAAAACCTCACTCGAGATCACGTAACGTTTTCATAGCGCTGGAAAATTCCAAATATATTACCTGCGACCGTTGCATTGTTGAGAATAGGAGTGGGGTGGAGACGTTCTGTTGATATGATTAATTTTTAATTCTTTATTGTACACAAAAACATAATATAATATTAATTTAATAATATTATTTTTTTGTTTCTTTGACTCGGTTTTATTAGACTAGCTTTTTTTTTCTTGTTGATAGGTTCGCGCTTGACCACTGTCTCACCTGATGGAAAGGGACGATGCGGTCGACAATGGAGCTCTTACCTAGAAGTAATCTATTCAACCTTGACTTAAAGATTCCCGGGTTGTAGTCATTAGGAAACACAGACTTAGCTGTACGCACAATGAATGTGTTACCTTTACCGTTGTTCACCTTGTACCGCGTGAGAGTAAAATATTGTCCTAAAGGAGCATAGTCCCGGCATAAAAAGTGTCTATCCTATGTGCTATTCCAGGACATGGTCTATCCATGTAACAAGTTTCATCGAAATCTGTCCAGTTGTTCGAGCGTACAGAAGTAATAAACATACACATGTGCACACACAAATTCATACTTTTGCCTTTATAATATTAATGTGACTAGATTCTGCCAGCGTCTTCGTCCGCGTGAAATTAAGTAATTGATGGACAAAATAATGTGCGTAACAAGCAGAGAGGTAATTAATGGAGCTGTCTACATGCAACAAGGAGAAGAAGGCATGCAGTGCCACTCCAAATTAATGGAGCTGTCTACATGCAACAAGGAGAATAAGGCATGCAGTTCTACTCCAAATTAATGGAGCTGTCTACATGCAACAAGGAGAAGAAGGCATGCAGTGCCACTCCAAATTAATGGAGCTGTCTACATGCAACAAGGAGAAGAAGGCATGCAGTGCCACTCCAAATTAATGGAGCTGTCTACATGCAACAAGGAGAAGAAGGCATGCAGTTCCACTCTAAATTAATGGAGCTGTCTACATGCAACAAGGAAAAGAAGGTATGCAGTTCCACTCCAAATTAATGGAGCTGTCTACATGCAACAAGGAGAAGAAGGCATGCAGTGCCACTCCAAATTAATGGAGCTGTCTACATGCAACAAGGAGAAGAAGGCATGCAGTGCCACTCCAAATTAATGGAGCTGTCTACATGCAACAAGGAGAAGAAGGCATGCAGTTCCACTCCAAATTAATGGAGCTGTCTACATGCAACAAGGAGAAGAAGGTATGCAGTTCCACTCCAAATTAATGGAGCTGTCTACATGCAACAAGGAGAAGAAGGCATGCAGTGCCACTCCAAATTAATGGAGCTGTCTACATGCAACAAGGAGAAGAAGGCATGCAGTTCCACTCCAAATTAATGGAGCTGTCTACATGCAACAAGGAAAAGAAGGCATGCAGTTCCACTCCAAATTAATGGAGCTGTCTACATGCAACAAGGAAAAGTAGGCATGCAGTTCCACTCCAAATTAATGGAGCTGTCTACATGCAACAAGGAAAAGAAGGCATGCAGCGCCACTCCAAATTAATGGAGCTGTCTACATGCAACAAGAAGAAGAAGGCATGCAGCGCCACTCCAAATTAATGGAGCTGTCTACATGCAACAAGGAGAAGAAGGCATGCAGTGCCACCAAAAATGATGATGATAAGTCATGCAGTCTACCTACCTACAATATAAGTAGAGACTGACTAAAAGTTCAGTTTCAGTATCGGCCAGTTTCGGCTAAATTCGGCCAGTTTCAGCTAAATACAGCCAGTTTCGGCTAGATTTGGTCAAAAACCTGGTTTCAGTTAGAATTTGGGTTTTGGCCAAAAAAGGGGCCGAATATTCGGCTCGACCGAAACTAACATTTTTGACCTGACCGTAGTGATAGAGATACCCAAAAACTGACTGACTCGTTTGTCTATGATGTTACATTATGATACATTTTGTATTTAATGGTCCAATTATTAGATTGTTTAGTATTTTGTAAAAGTTTTAACTAATTAAGCGTAACTATATCGAAATATTATTTTTATTCTAAACATTCGGTTACGGTTTCGGTTCCAGCTGCAAATTGTGTTTTAGTCGGTCACTAATTACATATATGCTATAAGATAATTTTACATCAGACAGTTATAAAACTATGAACTATTTTCCAGCTAATGAATAAATTGATTTCCCACTTAAAAAAAAGCAGCTGAAAAATTTTTTGGATAGTATCATTTTCACACCACTAATTTCATTCACCAACGGGCCAAAAAACAAGAATATTAACAATTTTTTTATCAAAAAATACAGCGTAGAATCTCACTCAACAGTTTCACAATAAGCTTATTAAGTACAATCGCATCCACAGCAGCATAAGGCCGCTCAAGACTGGCGCACGTGTGCCGCCGCGGAATTTCCTCGTTGCATTTACCTCTGATGATGCGTCCCCCCACCTACGGGACCGTCCCAGCAATTTTATATTTCGCTGCAATATCGTGCAGGTTGTCACACAGCTTGATAGATTATCTTGTACAGCGATATTTTATAGATTAAAAGTGTAAAATGTGGAGGTGTCAGCGTTCGTGGTGGCGGTTTTTCATTGCTGGTTTACTGGTGATATGTATTATGGTGGATATTTTTGGCAACGAGATGTAATAAGTCATGTGTTTTAGTGAATTATGAGAGGTGAACAAAAGTATCTATAGAGTGAGGAATAAGTTAATATTTTTAAATGGAAGCGGTATGAATTTGTCACTCATGAGAAGAATACCAACAAGTATAAAGCAGCTAAAGAAAGTCAAATTTTGGTACAACTTAATCAAAGTTGTAAGTGTAGTAAGAACGCAAAGCTAGTTCTAAAACACACACATCCAAAACACTATTAGAATGCAAATCAAGTCAGACACCGAGATCAAAAACAAGAAAAAACATAAAGCAATACAGCTACACGCTTTCCAATCCAGTTTACGGCTTAAAATGATATACAGAACTCTTTTACGTTTCCGCCGCTGCGTTCGCCAATCTGAAACGGCCATAACTCACTCATTCCCCACGTTCTGTGTTTTATCAAATTTACACGTTTCAAAAATCCAATCCGGTAGTGTTGAACGAAAAATGTCACGGCAAAATAGGACTTTATAATACAGGAGCTTGGCCCGACCAATATGCTGTCGTTACTAGGAACACTTGAAACTCGATTTTCACCGTACCGTGCCGGTGGAGTGGCGAAATTTAGAAATAGTCTGGACTGGTTATACTGACAGGTTAGTGGTAGTTTTGAAAAAGTGTTTCTGTGCTTGGCAGGTGTGTGATAATAGGTGGCTAATAGAAAAGCTGCGTTTAATTTGGATTGAATGCGTTGATAATTTTCAGAGGCATAAGACTCTCTGGAATGTCGGTACAATAGATACGCGCTTGCACCTATTGTAACGGGAGATTCAGAGCTGTTTTTTTAAAATGTTTTTTTTTGGCTTGGTAGGTTGTAAAAAGGTTTAGCCCAGCATAGTGTCTACAAATTTAGAAAAACCAGCGATCTACGATGAATGTGTTTAGCACTTAGATAAACTTGATCTCCAGGACATTCGGCACCAACAAGACAGTGCCATTTGCCACACGGCACGAGAAACCATGACTGGTGAGTTGGTCACATAATTTCTGTGACTTCACACCTCAGCAAAGAGCAACTGAAGGACCCAGGTGTTTTTTTTTTCGGGTGGAAAAATCATCTAATGACATCCCCCGCCCTTGGGCGGTGCGAGAGGGCGTGTCAGACTTTTACTGACTAAAACCTCTCTCCTGTTCCTTCTTTGCCATTGTTCCAGGGCCCCGGGGATCTATTTCGCATCACCCATGGCCCCAGTAGGCTTCGATCCTGCTGGGCCCCTACGGTTGCTGACATCTCCTTGAGGCGTGCGTGGAACAGTAGACGACTTGGGCTCCATCCGGACGGTTACCGGATGGTCGGACAGCGAGCTACCCATTGCTCGCCATCCGCAAGCCCGCGCCTACGGTGGCCGGAAATCGGGATCGGAATCCCAGCGGCTGGGGCGCGAGGGCCATTGCCTCGCGCGTGCACGTGCGGCCTCCTCCTTTGCTAGCATTACTGCTTTGCAGAAGGAGGCAACCGCCCGCCACTCCTCCTCACTGCGGACCATGGCCTGTACCAAGGCCCGGCGCGAGAGATTGCTGCCGCCGATCGCCCCCACGAGGACACGGCGGTGCTCTGCCTAGGCGGGGCACACTTCTACCTACCGTGTGCTCCACCGTGTCCTCCAGGCGGTCTACACAATGGTGGCACCCGGGCGTTTCTTCCGCATGAATCCGGTGCAGGAACCTCCCAAGCTTACCATATCCGGTGAGGACCTGTGTCATGGGTAAGGTAGCCGTGTTGCCTTGTAAGCCACTCGTCAAAGAGGGGACTTATCGCCATAATTATGGCGTGCCCAGAGGACACAGGTGTGGTTTTATTCAGTAAAAGTCTGACACGCCGTGTCTTATGGGCTATGTAAAGTTCAAATGTATAAAGCCCGTACGATTAAACAACCGGAAGCCAACGTTACTCGCATTATTTGACAAATATCATTAAAATGCTCGTTAATTATTATTGTGCACATCTACCACAGTGTTATCTTTTTTAACCCAAAGGTTGACTGGTAGAGAATGCCTTGTTGCATTAAGTCCACTTATGTACCACTACTGTACATAAAGTTTAAATAAATAAATAATTGAAACTACTGAATGAACTATTTTAAACACAGCTACAGACGCAACATTTGAAAGAAAGAAGAAGAAGAAAATTCTTTTTTTTATACGAAAGAGTAGATGTAACCTCCAAATATTGTTTCCCATTATTGTGTCGACACTAGATCATTTTTGTTAAATAATGTGTAGAATGCTTTATTTATATATATGTTTTTGAATTAACAAAATAAGAATTCTGTTAAAACTAGAAATACCAAGAAAAACGTCTACACTAGTTTTAGAAATAAAATTAATGAAGTACAAGTTTTAAATGGTTTCGTAATGATTGGAAACTTTTACCAGATCGTTTCTAAGTTTCAGCACAAAATAGTTTTATTTGCTTTCTTATTTTATTTTGATTAAGCTTTCTGCGTAAGTCTTGGATTTTATCTAAATAAATAAAGTTTGGTTCTTTGTTTCAATTTAAAACTATTTTGCTTAAATTCGATTGTACTTGGTTCGTTACAATTGTTAAGGCGAAAAATGATGAAAAACAATTGCAGTAAAAAAATACTTACACTATTGTTTTTCTATTAGATAACTTCAAAAAATACACTGCAACAACGGAGTTGTCAAAACTTTACTTTTAAAATGAAATAAAATTGGTAACTACGTATGATAATGGTAGGCCAGTTGTAAGGCAGTAAAAATAAATCCAATACTGTTTTTAATCTCCAAAATTCCTGATTAATTCCCAAGCACCCTCACTTTTGTCATTGTAGGACATTTAAAAAAAATAAGGATTTTTATAAAATGCTTACAAAAACCTTATCACACACAGCTCACTTTAACTTTGCTTAGTCAATGATTTCACCATGAGATTATACAAAACAGTAATTTATTAGGTATGTACTTTTTCGAAAAGCCGAAAGGTTCTGGAGTGGCGACCGCGTACCGGAAGACGCAGTGTCAGAAAACCCCCTACAAGGTGGACCGATGACCAAGTGAAGGTTGCGCGAATCCGATGGATGCGAGACGCACAGAACCGTTCATTGTGGCGACATTTGGGAGAGGCCTATGTCCAGCAGTGGACGTTTATCGGCTGAAATGATGATGATGATGATGATGATGTACTTTTTCGGGATGGTACGGATGGCCTATGGGTCATCATTTCAGCCGAAAAACGTCCACTCAACATCATCGGATCGAATGTTGATAGGTTGTATAGGTATATCAACAAAACTAGATACAAACAGGATATCTTAAAAGGACCTCAGTGCTTGCGTAAACATTTTATCGGAAGAAAGTCTAAGGTCGCTTCGCATTTCACCCACTGCGCTGCCAGCAGCAGCGTGCAACGTGACATACAACGAAGTAGACTTATTCACACGTGTTATAAAACGTCACCCTACAGCATATTGTAGGTAAGTTCCAATATGACGTGTAGTTTTTATGTTGTTTTTTATTTAGGCTCAGAAAATATATTTTTTTGCAGTTTTATTCTTTCTAAGAGCTTTCTTCAGAAGACTTCCTGTAATTGGATAAATTTAACATAGCACAAGGTGGACCGATAACTTGGTAAGGGTCGCGAGAATCCGATGGATGTGAGACGCACCCGACCCGTCGTTATGGGACACTTGAGAGAGGCCTATGTCCAACAGTGGACGGCTTTCGGCTGAAATGATGATGAATCTAACCTAACCATATCTGTGGTTATCATCAGCACCTAGAAAACTGCCTGCAAAGCCTGTAAAGGTTCTCCCGCCGCTGAGCCTCACTAGGTTGATGACCCCTAAAGCCCTACCTGCCATAAAAAGTCACTATAATATTACACATGATAAACTCTTTCCCCTTATACATAATATGCCATATTCGTTTCACATAAAAAGTACACGCGTAAATTAACACCATATAAAAAATGACCAATAAATTAATATTACTTTTTTTTGGCCCGCAACGCAGCGTTTTTCCTGATAGCAATCGGGATTTTTTTCCTTATTTACAGCGAGATCGTTTCCCGCTGGGTTACAGTAGTCATGGTTGTGCAACACTATAAATATCCCCTCCGGAAACATGACAAACAATTGTATTGTGGACAAAAATAAACAGCGATTCGACGAAATGCCTTCCATCGATAGCGTAGGATACGACTGAATACAAGTACTTTACACGTGATTTTGATTGTGTGAGTGTGTGTAACACAAGGCCATTACACTTTGTGTTTATTTATGTCAGTGTATTGTAATGGCGAGAATGGCTACTTAAAATGCTGTCATTTTCCTGTGTTGTTTCTATTAACTATAATACATCAATTTTTTGCATAATTATGTAGTATACAATTACATTGATGACCACAATTCCAAGTCGGGTGAAAAAAACACAAACGTCAGGTTAGGACATTTTTTTACCCCCTGTAAATGAGCTGAGGGAGAACCTGGAAGCCTGAATTTTCTGTGGTCAAGAGGGCATAATATAACTAGTTATATTATTTGTATTTTATTAAAAAATGGCTTATCAAGCAAACTTTTTATTCCTTTGACAAAAGATGATTTAAACTTTGACATGTTAATTTGGACTGTAATTTATTGTGAGTTCTCTTTTGATTTAATTTTATTTTTATGTGTTATTTGACATATATGTATTTTTTTCTTAATTTGACATTATTTAATATTTTTTTGACCATAATGTAATGTATTCTGTATATGACTTGTAAGAATCCCTTACCGATAAAATACTGTGACTATGATTATTCCTGACTACATGCTATTTGGACGTGTTGTTTAAAAACTATTATTAAAAGTCAAATTATGGAAAGAATTTTTACTAAATTCCTTAATTTTGTCACTCACTCGATGAGTGACATCGATAATCTAATCGTATCGATTTTCCAACGTCACAATTTTTTTAAGCTATTGCATAGCTTCTATCGAGGGCCTTGAGCGCGGGGACCGAATCCAGAAATTCCGTACATGCTATGCAATAGCTTTACCGCGGCAGTCCCCGAGTGCCACACGTATTTTTTTTTTAAATAAAATTTTTGTTAAATCAAGTCGTTTAAAATTGTTTGTAATTAAAAAAATAACTGTCATCGAGTATTTTGCTGAACGAACTTAACTATCGAGTAGTTTATTGACGGACAATGAAAGGTATCTAGAATACTAATCGTAACTCGATATTATAATGTCACAACTTTTGACGGCGAATGAGAGCAAGACAGCAGCATTTTCAACATAGCATTTTTTTGGTGAGATATATTTTTGCTATCTATATTAATCCTTCTTATTTTATGTTTTTGGTTCCGTAAAAGTGTTCGTATCGTAGTTTCAGTTATAATTACTTAAAAGTAATCTTGTCTGGTTTCAGTTAATATAAAAATATAGATGCGGAACAGTGCGTAAAGCCCCGCCAACCTCAATTGAAAGGAACAAATTTGACGCCACGATTCAAGAGACAGAATTTGTGTGACGACAAGTCTTTAGGTGGCAGCATTTTTGTTTTTGAACCCCAAGCAGATTTCGATCTTGCTGAGCTCCTACTGTTTTGCTGACAACTCCTTGAGGCGCGCTCCGCAATACTTTAAGATTGGAAGACGAGGCGTTGAAAGGCTTCCCACAAGATGGATCGATGACCTGCTGAGGGTCGCCGGAATCCGATGGATGCGAGACGCACAGGACAGGACGTTGTGGCGACACTTGGGGAGGCCTATGACTAGCAGTGGATGTATTTCGGTTGAAATGGTTATGATAATAACAATGATGAATACTTCAGAAACGGCAACTGTAACAAATGATTGCAACAATAGTTCAAGATAAAAGTCTACGAGATAGCTACGGCGTAGCGAACGTGCTACGTAAGCTACAATGACGTAGCAAAATAATAATGGAATGTTACACCTCTACCTAAGCCTTTAGAGAACACCAGCCTGATGCCATGTGATGTATTGTCTTGATTACGCAATTCTTCCCTGTTTTATGTCAGTATATATAAATACTTCTAGAAGTATTAGGGTGTTATAAATCTAGATTAGTTTCCTAGCCAACAACTCCGAAATGAAACATAGAAACAAACTCAGAGCTCGTAGTCCCGGCCTTCCCTTTTAATGTTGATCTACAAAACAATCTAACTCCGAACATCTAAAACAGTACACACGTAATAACAAACACACATCACGCCTCCCTTAATTCAGATCACATATTATCCAACAATCACTTCACGTCGACGTCTCCCAATGACTTGTAATAGACGTCGTGTGTCGAACAAGCCCACCGGTGGGACATGGACGTGCCTGCTTTATCCCACTGATTGCATTTATTCTATGACGGGGGGCCATCTAGGGGCGAAGCTTCGATGGGCATAATGACGTGCCCCGGGCGAACAGTGCGATCAGAAATTCCCTTGTTAATAGATTTCTGAGAGTCGATTCATGTCAATTATGTTTGGACGTTCAAAGCCTGAGCTTACTAGAAAATCAATTCGGGTATTGTTCGTTTTGTTGCATTATTTTTTATCTAAGGTAGGCTTAGTGTGGTGAAATTGGATTTCGTAATATGTATTAAGTAATCATTCGGTTCAAAAAATATTTTTTTTTAGCTGTATAATCCGAAATTATTTCAATTAATTGCCATTCAAGTGTCGACTTTACTGGTATGTAACTTAGGTTGATTTTTGAGTAACTGTGATAAAAATGTTCTAAATAAGTATTAATTGCAGTGGAATTTTAACCTTATCATGTACGACATATAGAGTTTGGTGTGAAAATTTTATAAATATTAATTTATTATCAAATTTAATGTATATTTTTAATACTTAAGGTGCTTAAGGTACTTAAGTGCTGTCAAAACTTTTGCACAAAGTATTTTTGGCGAGTTATTTTTACAATTTTATGTTAAGTCTTGGTTATACAG
Organism: Mythimna impura; assembly: GCA_905147345.3. Classification (NCBI taxonomy): domain Eukaryota; kingdom Metazoa; phylum Arthropoda; class Insecta; order Lepidoptera; family Noctuidae; genus Mythimna; species Mythimna impura. The sequence goes on along the minus strand of LR990353.1, from coordinate 15,652,620 downwards.
GTACTTGACTTTGTTTTATAGGACGAACAATTATTATTATATAAAAAATATTTTTGAAGTTATAATTCTTTTGACGCGATAGAGAAAAATGATCTCATCATTGTGAATTTAAATAATGACGATTTAAATCTATTAATTAATAATGACTCTTCAATTTCAACAACACGGCATGGCACTACTATTGATGGTGTATTCACAAGTTATCTACAGTTTCAACGAGACCATATTTTACATCATATTTTAGCTACCACAAACCTCTTGTTACTCACGTGCCTATTCAGTCACTACGAGAAGAATCTACGAATGTAAAATAGTTTATTTGAAATATTTATTAATATATTTGATTCATTGCCTTAATGATAAATGATTGTATATTTTTACTGTGTTGTCATATTTTTAAGTTAGGTAATAAAACCTTTTGTATTTAAATAAAATCTTTTTGATTAATTTTAATATTTATCGTTAATCACTACGTACTGCATTTTAGTTTTTTTTTTTCCATACGCCAAAGAAGTATAACTTCTAACGCGTGTACATAAGTACACACACTCTTTTTTATCATTATACCTAAATTAAAGAATAGTAAAATTAAAAATATGATTACAGCATCAAAATGCCATCTAGCAGCTTTGGACTCCATAGAAAGGCGTGCAAAGAGCTAATTGGTGATCCTGATTAGGTTAAGACCAATCTACATAACTTGGAGCACAGGTGTAGCGTAGCCAGCCTTTTGATATTTTACGGGATGCATTATAAAGAACAGTGGTGTCCGTGTGATAACGGCCCCGAATTACAAGTTGTAGGTCGCGGGTTTAAACCCAGCCAGGCGCATTACTTTGTGTATTTTATCTCATCACCACTGCTCTCAAAACGGTGAAGCAAAACATCGTGAAGAAACCGGCATGTCCTAGAACCAAAAATTCGAAGACATGTGACATTCGCCAAGCCGCATTGGGCCCGCGTGGTGGATTACGGCCTTTCCTAGAGAGGAGGCTTGAGTCCCAGCAGTGGGAACATTAAAAGGCTGATTATGCTATTATTATGATATTATTTTAGAGAGTGTGTGTAGAAATGACATGACTTGATTCCGCCATCACCTTTCTACTATCGGACAAATCGACTTACGGCGAGTATCCACGGTTATAATGTTGACACTTCTTCGGTCCCGACTAAGCATTCTGCTCGTTCTATTGCTCTTCTGGTCAAAAGTTCAATAGCACTCTACCAAACCTAAAGTGGCTAAAATTTCTTTGTAGTAGAAGTTTCATAGTCCATAACTAGTTTAATCAATACTACGCTATTCTATGCTACAAATCAAATCAGGCATGAACCGTTGACCCTCTTCTACAAAGACTTTTTAGACCCTTTAGCATTGATGGAGTGCAACTGCACTTTTGACTCCTGACTGTACAGTGAAGGACTGAAACAATTTGCCTGCTGCGGTCTTTCCATCCGAGTATAGTTTAGGTGTCTTCAAGGCAAGAGTTAATAGGCTCTTAATACGCTAGTGCGCTTCACCATCAACTACTGCATCAATATTTACCGTCAAGTAGGATCGCATTCAAGCTATGGTTTATACCATTTAAAAAATATATACATAATATATACCAGCGGTTCCAAAAGACGTTGTCCTGTCTGAGAACTGGCAGCTGAGAACTCCATTGTAGCGCCACCTACCGGATAATCACACACAAAAATTATAGAACACTAGCTTTTGCCCGCGACTTCGCCCGCGTACATAAAATATAGCGTATGCCACTGAGGAATAAAGCAGCTTTCTATCGGTGAAAAAATTTTAGCAATCGGACCAGTACTTTCAGAGACTACCTCCTACAAACAAAAAAAAAAACAAACTACCTCTTTATAATATTAGTGTAGATATAAATATTTACAGAAGAATTTTATATATATAAAGATTATCCAAAGCTAAGTATTACAGCAGATTTTAAAGAGTACTAGTAAGAACTTCTTTTATGCTATATTTAATACCTGTTAAGTATAACCTGTAAATTAGTTTTCAGGCACTTAGCGTTAAATGAGGCCTAAAGGTTCTCACTAATTATATTTAACGAGCCTTAGACATTTCTGGAATATTAAAGCGAAAAATAGTTTATATAATCGAATTTTGAAACCTAAATGAGGTAACATTTTGGCTTCTCTTGTAGGTACAGTTTTAATTATTTTTTTTGTAATGTGGATTCTGCAGAGGGAAAGCACCGTGAGGCCGGCCTAGAAAGTAGTGATAAGATGATCTAGATGCATACCACGAGGAATCACGCGCGCTTCAAGGAGATGTCAGCCAACCGTAGGAGCCCAGAAGAGTCGAAGCCTACTGGAGCCATGGGTTGTGCGAAAGAGAACTCCGGGGCCCTGGAACGAAGGCAAAGAAGAAACAAGAGTGGGTTTTAGTCAGTAAAAGTCAGATACACCTTCACGCCCCGCTCAAGGGCGGGAGATGTCATTAGATGATTTCCCACCTAAAAAAAAATACCAAGAGGCTCGTGGTTTTTTTTAGGTAACCAAACCAGTCCTCAAATCAGTCTTCGTGACACGAGGACTGGTTTGAGACGGCGTGGCAGAAGATGGTCTGGAAGGACTTGAGGAAGGCCTTTGCCCAGTATTGGGACAGTAAGGACACGGAAAAAAAAATAACTAGAAAAATAACAGGTCTGATTGGGAGTCTTTGGCGGGTTTTTTTCGAGAGCAGTTTGGATGTTGTGCCAAAAGAAAAAAAAAGCGATTGATTGAACCAGCTGCTGCATTCAGCTTCGCCCGCGTGATATTAGAAAATTACCCCAAGTAAACAAACTCTCGGGATAAAAATTGTTTCCTTTGTGCTATTCCAGGTCATGGTCTACCCGTGTACCAAGTTTCATCGTAATCCATTCAGCCGTTCGAGCATGAATAAGTAACTAATACACACACACACACACATTCACAAACTTTCGCCTTTATAATATTAGGGTGATACTATGTAAGGAATTTTGCATTACCCTCTTTGTGAGGGTACTCCACTTAATAATAATATTCCACAACTATCACACAACGCTATATAGTCCCAAACTAAGCATAGTTTGTGCTATGAGTACCAGACAACTGATAAACATACTTATATATTTCTAAATACATACATATTACAGATAAATTACACCCAGACACAGAACTAATGATCGTGCTCATCACACAAACATTTTCTCCTGGGTGGGAATCGAACCCACGAACTCCAGTATAGCAGTCAGTGCCATTGACCACTAGACCAACAGGCCTGTCAAACATACTCACATAGTTTTGTTATTATATTTAGCGAGCATAATAGAGATCCTCAAGTTCATTGGGCATATCACTCGTAACGAGGACTCGATAGCACGATTGGTGGTGCAAGGAAAAGTTGAGAGCAAAAGATCCCGTGAGCGCTCTCCAACAAGGTAGATGCGCCTCATCAAATCTGTGACACATTCAGCATCAACGATAACTCCCAAGCCTGCATGGCGTCGTATCATGAGAGAAGCGGTGGCGCGAGACTCTGGCGAGACATGATCACGACCACTCTGTCCAGAATGCGGGTGTACTATGCCAAATTGAATTCCATATAATCTAATATCAATTAATCGAACACTTTAAATTGAACACCTAAATACTCGAACGTTCATAATATCGAATGGTTAATAAATCAAACGTTCAATATATCGAACACTCAATACGTCGACTGTTCAAAATATTGAATGTTTGTTTGATCGAGCGGCCAACGCATCGCACATTCATTCTATCGAAATATGATTATACTAACAATTTTTTGTATAGAATACAAGAACAACACAAAATCCACAAACAGGTCATGGTCCGGAGCGAGGAGGAGTGGCAGGCGGTTGCCTCCTTTTGCGAAGCAGTAATGCTAGCAAAGGAGGCGGCCGATCGCGTGAGGCAACGGTCCTCACGCCCCAACTGCCGCCAGGATTCCGATCCCGATCCGAACAGGAGTGGGTTTTTGGTCAGTAAAAGTCTGACACTATCTCTCGCTCCACCCAAGACCGGGATTTGTCATAAGATGATTTTCCTACCTAAAAAAAAAAATAGTTTTAATTATTATCGTTTAAAGATACATTTTAAAAATCTTAGTGAATTGCAATTGCACGGAAAAATTAATAAATCTATGTGGTTTACTTTTTAATAGTTATTACCTTTTTTTGGAAGACTATTACGATTATAATTGAAAACTGTTACAGATAAATCCAAGACTAAGTAGAAGAATAGAGTTTATATCTATCATAACATACAGATAAATAATTTTTAAATTAGGTATTAAAATGAAAAACCGCTTATAAAAAATTAGGTAGCTACTTATTACCGTACAATTTATCTACATTAATATTATAAAGAATTAAAGTTTGTTTTTTGTTTGTAGGAGGTAATCTCTGAAAGTAGGTACTGGTTCGATTGCTAAATTTTTTTCACCGATAGAAAGTTGCTTATTCCTGAGTTTTAGAGGCTATATTATGGGTGCGCGGGTGAAGCCGCGGACAAAAGCTAGTTTCTTATATTGACGGCACGGTTAGCGGAGTGGTTGAGCGATTGGCTGCCGCACTGCGTGTCACGGGTTCGATTCTCGCAAGGAACAAATATTTGTATGGGCTACAGATAGGTGTTTCGGGTCTGACTGTCTTGTGTATGTGAGTTTATATGTTTGTGAACGCACCCGGTGATACAGGAGTTATTTAGTGTTTTTTTTTTTAAAGATTGGAAATCATCAAATGACTTATATTTTTTTTTATTTGACCTCGATCACGGGTTTCCCTTTCAAAAGTCAACCCTAGTGTGGGGAAACAATTTAAAAAAAAATATATATATTAAAAAAAGAAACTGTTTTACCAGGCACAATAAATATCTAGATTTCAAGAACATACATAGTAGCTAGCAGCCTGGTTCCCCGTTCCAGGCACTGCCTTCAAGAAACTCCATTAAGCGCAGTTCCTTTATTTCAGTGCTGTATTTTATACTATAAAATTTTACACACACGTCTTAACAAGCCACATTTATAATATACATGTTATACGTTTGTGCCCCCGAGATTTTTAAGTTTGAGCGAACTTAAAACTCGTCCGGGGTCATTCTGTATCTTGTACTCCCGCGGGTCCTAACTTACCTAAGCGGTCGGGTTAAAAAGAAGCCCAATTCCTTTTTTCTTTTCTCTTCTGTAGCACTTTCAGTTAGTCCACTGAGACGTGGGGCAATAAGGATCCTTGAAGTTCATTTGCCAAGGGAATTATTTTCGATTGTAATTTTTTTTTCAATTTCTAGGTAGAGATACAGTGTTGTAACAAAACTAGCCTTCACAAATAGTACTTGTAAAGTAAATTTTGCAAAGAATTCGGGAAATATTCCCGGTATTTTAGTATCACATAATGTAATAAAGGTGAAAGTTGGTATCTATGTATATGTGAGCGTAACTGTGTTTGTACTTTGGTTACTCCTTCACGCTCGAACGGCTGAAAGGATTTAGATGAAATTTGGTACATCATGTAGACCATGTTCTGGTACAGGACTTAAAATAGGAGTACCCACCTATGTTTCCTTGGGATAATTATCCATTTTTTGGCAGGTTAAGTCGCCGACAGAAGCTAGTAAAAATGAAGATAAGGAATTTAAGTAGGTAGGTATAATTTATATATGAGACGTTTTTCTTTTACAAAATCGCTCACTACATAGTATATATAGCAAAGTCAGTCCACTGTCTGTCTGTCCCTATGTATGCTTAGATCTTTAAAACTACGCAACGGATTTTAGTGCAGTTTTTTTAATAGATAGAATGATTCAAAAGTAAGCTTTATATGTATAATACATTCATAATATAGTAGAGAAACACTGATAATTTTAGAGGTTTCTAATGTGATGTCGTAAATAAACACATTTTTTTGCGCTTACATTGCAATCGCTGGCTGAACCCTGCGAGATAGATCAAAATAATGTACTACAGCATTGTACACCTTAAAAAGGTCTACAAAAAAGTCCGTGATGGTAGATGTTTATCTCTTAAGGATAACCCACAATAACCACTTATTCGAGTGTAACTGTTTCTTTCTAAAGAGGCTTAAAAGTCACCCTTGCCTGATCGGGTCAGAATTTAAGATAACAATTCAAAATCAAATAAAAAATTTTGAATTTAGAAAATCGTAGTAAAAATTTCCAAACTTAAGTGGCAGTGGGCAGAGCACATTGCTCGCGCAACAGATGTTCGATAGGGCCGAAAGGTTTTGGAGTGGCGACCACGTACCGGAAGACGGGGCGTTTGAAGGTATCTAGCAAGGTGGACCGATGACCTGATGAAGGTCGTGGCAATCCGATGGATGCGAGACGCACAGGACCGGTCATTGTGGTCAAACTTGGGGGCGGCCTATGTCCAGCAAACGTCTTTTGACTGTAATGATGATGATGATAATGTCTTTTTCTATACTTTCCCACTGCTAAGTGAAGGCCTCTACCAACTTCTTCTAGTTTATTATTTTGTGTATGAAAAAAAATCTTAAATATTATAGGTACTATCAATATCAGCTTAAAACTGGTCACACTTATTACCTGATCCAAAAAACAACAACACTAAATAAATATAAAGGTAAACAACCTAATCCATCTAAAAACCAAACACAACACTCGTCAAAGAAAACCTATTTGCCTTACACGAAAGCGTCTTACAAATAATTAACTAAGCTACAAAAGGTAACATACACATAACAAAGCGTAAAGCACTCAATGCAGCGCCAATACCTCTTATTTTGAAAACACCAATAAACAAGGAACCATTACTGGGATTTTATTTTATTTACTTCTTTCTCAAACAGCATAAGTGGACGTATAAAGTGTGGGAAATGCCGAATGGTATGTGGAAAAGGTAATTTGCTGTAAATAAAATCTAGCCCTCTCCATTTTGGTTTCCTTAAAAGACCATAAGAGCAATTTATGTTAAGGGGTTTTTTTTTCTTTCGGTGGGAAAATCATCCAATGACATCTCGCGCTCTTAGGCGGAGCGGGAAATAGTGTCAGACTTTTACTGACTAAAAATCCACTCCTGTTCCTTCTTTGCTTTTCATACCAGGGCCGAGTCTTCCCTTCAGAATTAGAGGCCGCTGACATCCCCTTGAGGCACGCGTGGAACACTGCGCGCCGTCGATGACCTGGGCTCGGTCTCCTCAGACCTATTGCTCGCCGTCCGCAAGCCCGCGCCTACAGTGGCCGGAAATCGGGATCGGAATCCGGCTGGGGCACGGGGGCCATTGCCTCGCGCGTGCACGTGCGGCTTCCTTCTTTGTTAGCCTTATTGCTTCGCAGAAGGAGGCGACCGCTTGCCACTCCTCCTCGCTCCGGACCATGGCCTGTACCAAGGCCCGGCGCGAGGATCGCTGCCGCTGATCGCTATGTTAAGGGGTGGCATAGTCCTTTTGTGAAGCAGTATTGCGAGCGAAGCATATGGAGAATACCGTAAGGGAGAGGACAGAGGACATCCCCCTACGCCACAGCCCGACACCGCAGGAGATGCCCCGGTCGTCAGGAGTCTTTGGGCGATTCCCGACCACCGTACCCATGAGTTTGCGTACGACGAGCAATGGGTAGCTCGCCGTCCGGTACGAACCAAATTTGAGTCAACAGCGTGTTGTGTTCTACGTACGTTTCAAAAAGATGTCAGCTATATGGATGGGGTCCAGTAGAGCCGAAGCCTGCTAGAGCTGCAGGATTGTGCGAAAGAGTTACCGCGGCCCTGGAACGCAAAGGGTAACTGAAGGAACACGGGTGGGTTGTAGTCAGTAAAAGTCTGACACTTCCTCTCGTTCTCATCAGAGCGAAAAAAAAAACTGGGGTGGCAGTGTCCAAAGTGTGGTTACCTTTAACTAATACCAACTACATATACTTGTGTTTAACCTTTGTATAAGCTAGCTGAGGAGCACAAAGTAAATTTTGATTTTTAACACATTGACGTTCAGAGGATGAAAGTATTCATCATCTTCATTTCAGCCGAAAGACGTCCACTGTTGCACATAGACCTCCCCCAAGTGTCGCCACAATGAACGGTCCTGTGCGTCTCGCATCCATCGGATTCCCGAAACACTTACCAGGTCATCGGTCCACCTTGTAGGAGGCCTTCCAACGCTACGTCTTCCGGTACGTGGTCGTCATTCCAGAACTTTTCGGCCCCAACGGTCATCCGTTCTGCGAGCAATGTGCCCTGCCCATTGCCACTTAAGTTTGGCGATTTTTCGTGCTATGTCGGTAAACTTGGTTCTCCTGCGGATATCCTCATTCCTGATTCGATCAAGCAAGGAAACTGTGAGCATAGCCCTTACTCCGAAACTTACTCGTACCTAATTACTAACCCTTACTCTCAAAGATTTCACCACACTAATATTATAAGCGAAATGTGTGTATATATGACTTTGTGTATGCTTATCACTCCTTCACACTGAAATGGCTGAACAGATTTGGATAAAATTTTGCGCACGGATAGACTGTCTTAGAATAGAAAATAGGATACGTCTATGGGGGCAAACTGCTGGCAAAAACTAGTACCTATTTTTTTATAACTATCACACAACGCCGTCTTGTCCCAAGCTAAGTAGAGCTTCTGTTATGAGTTATTTAAAATATATTATAGATAAATTACACCCAGACATAGAACAAATGATCGTACTCAACACACAAACATTTGTCCTGGATGGGAATCGAACCCACGACCTCCGGCATAGCAGTCAGGGCCACTGACCACTAGACCAATATGCCAGTCGACTTACTGTCAAGTTACACGAACATAATGTACGTGTAATGTACTCAACAGCTAATTATTATCTGTTCAAAAAGTATTAATACTTTTTTCATATTTCACGGTTGGTCTCACGGTGTATTTAAATGAGAGAATGGTTTATATTTATGAGTTCATTCACCCTCAGAAAGATTACTGTTCATAAACTCGATCAATAAACAAGGCTCTATTTAAAAATGTTTCTGAACATATTAATTTTTTTTAACCACAGAAGCGCTACCTTTCATGCATATTGAGTTTTTTGAAGGTAGTATAATTTTTTATTGTGAAATTATTCACTAAAACCAGCTAAAGAAGCTACTAGGTACCTACTCTCATTAAAAAAGACAGAATGTTTTAATTTGTTCAAAAGTTTGCGTTTACGGTTTGGGCCATATTTATTTCCGCCGGGTACGCTAGAAACTACGGGTACGCTAGGTACTTTACGCTAGAAAAAAATTATGATCTTGCACATTTTTCATGTGAGTTGTCACGTAAGTTTCAACTAATGTAAAATATTTTCATGTTGTCTAGTAACTGACTTGTGGAGATCTCGTAAGTTGTCGTTTCATGTAAAACACGGATAACACATGGGTATGCAGCCGCACCCGCTTAGAATGGCAGCCGACTTCAAGCTTGTAAGGAAGCCGAAGTCTAAGGAAGCCGAAGTCTACTGAGGCCATGAGTTGACTCCCGAAAGGGAAACCCTGGGTCCTGGAACGTAAGGTAAAGAAGGAACATAACAAGTCCGCGGGCTTGCGGACGGCGAACAATGGGTAGCTCGCCGTCCGATCGCCCAGTAACCGTTCGGACCGAGCCCAAGTCGTCGACGGCGGGTAGTATTCCACGCGTGCCTCAAGGAGATGTCAGCAAACGTAGGGGCCCAGCGGGGTCGAAGCCTACTGGGGCCATGGGTGATGCGAAAAAGATCCCCGGGGCCCTGGAAAAATGGCAAAGAAGGAAAAGGAGTGGGTTTTTAGTCAGTAAAAGTCTGACACTATCTCCTGCTTTACCCAAGAGCGGGGATGTCATTAGATGATTTTCCCCCAGGAAAAAAAAAGTCAGTAAAAGTCTGAACGCATTCTCGCCCCACCCTAGATTGGAAAGATCATTGAATGATTTCCCAACTTAAAGAAAAAACTGGTTGGGAAAAGGTTAGGAAGATGTTGTGTAATATAATAATGTTTTAAATCAACACGTCCATATAAAATGATGATAAAACTACAACTTTATGGGTTTGCAAGTTTTTTTTTTTTATAAACCAGTCATAATTATTTTATGAACAACTGAAGTGTTATTATGCAAAACAATTTTAGTTTAACCTCTCGGACTAAACAAAAACTTACAGACCCACAACTTGTCAAAACAACACGCTCTCATTCATCAACTTCCAGTGCACACTATAAACAAACTACTCGTATAAAGTGTTAAAACAAAAGTGTAAAATGTAAAGTTTCGTCTAACTTTCTATTAAGGGTAAAGAAACTAGAAACTCAAATCAATTTATTTCTCATTGCACACTATAAACAAACTACTCGTATAAAGTGTTAAAACAAAAGTGTAAAATGTAAAGTTTCGTCTAACTTTCTATTAAGGGTAAAAAAAAACTAGAAACTTAAATCAATTTATTTCACATAGGGCTAAATGGGTATCTATAAAATGCCAGAAGCTAGTGCACGTTCCAATTGGTCGTTTTGTATGGAGAAAAACTGGCAAGAAACAAGGTTATACTTAAAAAAAAAAAGGTTTTACAATATTTCTATATTACAATATTATTATATGAGGGTAATCTAAAACTGCGAAAAATCTCTGCAATATTTCAGTTGAAAGGTTGACTTATGTAAGTGTTGTTAATATGTACTAACATTTTTTTTTGTTGACACTTCGCGTGACGTTACCTCAGGCAAATAATAAGCATTGCCTTACAGTGTGGCAATACTGCCAGCCTTTTTGGTACATTACCAGTCGACAGCGATGCGAAGGAGTTTTTTAAAGCCATACTTCAGATTACTTTTAGTTAGTTCTTAATGGATTTTGTATATTTAGTGTATGTATATATTTATAATGACAGTTCTTTAAGTGTTTTTTTTAAATATGTAAAAACTGTAGATATTATATAGGTACAATTCAGTAAATAAAAAAAACTTTTTACAGAGTTATTTTTTTTAGGTTCGACACAAGGCGTCATCGCTTGTAAATCAACCTAGTATACCATTGTTTTTAACTCATTTTCCATCTTGGCCTGGTCACATACGGGCCACCGACTAAAACACAACTTACTGCTACCTATTTATTTCCTTTAGTTTTGATACATTTTGTATAGACTCGCCGAAATTGGCGTCATCGTCGCCAATGGTCGCCACACGCCACAAATTGTCGCTGCTTGCTTCTTGTGGCCGGTACCGATCACTACACGCAAACACAAAACGCCAACACACGCCACTTACACCATACCCCACCCCTTTCTCCCTTCGCTTCAGTTAACTATTTCGAACCAAAGGTAACGCACGCACGTAGTCCTTTTTAATGTAGATTGGAATATTGGATATGGATATAGAATAATTATTTATGTCAGAAATTCAGTCCCGTCAAGCATGGCTTAAAAAGCGGCTATAAGCTTTAGGTAGCGACATTTGTGGCTATCGAGTGTAGCCCGTGTGCAGCCAGGCTTAGTATTGTACGTGATCCTGATGATCGAACTGCAGCCGAGCCCGATGATATTCCGTATGACCGGGCACTCGGGGTTGTGGATGACATAATGCGTCCCCTAAAACGTTTGCTGGATTTGAATGCATTAACTCGTTGAAAACTAATACAGATTGGACTAATATTTCTGCTAATTTGGACCGGATTGTAGTTGTGCGTTGATCTGTATGGATAGGGGAGGGAATTAATAAAGAAGGGAGCGATAGGTGTTAAAGGGGATTAGGACAACACTAGGAGAGGTTAAAATTAACTTTTAAAATCTTCTCCAACCAGTATTTCCCAGTGTCACAAAAGAAGGTAAGTAACCGTCCGGACCGAGCCGCAGTTCAGCTGCAGAAACAAATCTGACACGCCCTCTCGCACCACCCTAGAGCGAAAGAAGTCATTGGTTCCCACCACAGAAAAAAAATTGGTACCAATTGTGGTTGAAAAGATGATTCCAAGAATATTACGTAAGTATTATGAAGCATATTGCTCTATAAAAATGGTTCCAAGAATCTAATCTATAAGTGCATGTCTATTGACATAAAACGTTTCTAGCATTACTTTATAACGACCCACCATTATCGAACTAAAGTTATTTAAAGAAAATTTTAACGCTCTTAAAATCCGCCTATCAAGATTTTCCTACTTAATAAGTAAAAAGAAAATTTCTCACGAAAATAAACACTTAATGTTAGGAGGTACATAAAAAATCCATTCCACTTTGCCAAGTTCAGAGAAGTTAAATTTAAAATCAACTGCCAACATCACCCCAGTGAAATCAAATTATTTTTGCCACCGTGAAAAATGGGAAAACATTTTTTCTTCTTTTGATCTAAGAAAACATTGCGTCCAATATTTTGGGTAAACATCAATTTGACGTAATGACCTGTTCGGCGTATAATGTTGTCTAATGATTTAAATAATGTTCCCAGTTCAAATAAAATCGATTGAGTCGTGTTTGGATCTCATTAGTAACAGTTTAGTAATACAAAGGTTGGGTTCACAATGAACTCGGCACGCTATAGCATGATGGGAGATCGTATTATGAGAACTTTAATTATATCGGTTAACAGCTTTTCTAAGGACTGTTATTATGTAGGAAACGTGGTTTCAAGGAAAACGGAAACGTCGATTTAATGGAGGTGAAACAGGTGAACTTTCCAGTTGTACTCGTGAAGTTGTGTTACTTATTTATAATTGCCCGCCCCTCAAGACCGTATTGTGTAATTGTTCCTTTTTTAGGGTTCTAGGGTTATCTCAAAAAGAAAAAACGGAACCCTTATAGGATCACTTTGTTGTCCATCTGTCTGTCAAAACCCTTTATCTCTGGAACGCGTGGAGGTATCGAGTTTAAACTAAAACCATATACTCAAATCTGCGGTTCCTTGAAACCTTGAAAAAATCAAACTTCTAAGTTAACGAAAAAAAAGATACGGCAGTTTTTGGTATTGATTTTGGTAATTTGTGATTTTGGTATTTTCATCGAGATCTTAAGCATTTACAGTCAAAAAGTAACATTTGATGTGAAGTGGAACTGATAAAGAAGACCAGAAATGGCCAACGGAACTTCATACTCACATAGATATTACAATGAAGATAGTTATGCGTCTATGACAATGCAAATAAATAAATGGTTCTGAATAGTTATGTTGAAAATGGTATCATCGAAGTGACCTGATGACGATGATGGAGCCGGAAGATAGGCACCGGAACTCCGTAATTAATCAATGTATCCTAGCCGTGTTTGGGCTTATTAAAATTGTCATGAGATGCACTTTGGCGTTAAGGTACTATCGAACTGATTTGATGTAGACATGGGAACTTCATAATAAAACAATGTATCCTAGCAGTATTTGGGTTAATTGGAATTGTCATGAGAAATAGGCACTCTGGTTATAAGTGTATCGCAACTAAAAAGTGTAAATTAAAAAACTTTTTACAAAAAAAAAACCAATTTCACTAAAAACAAACACTAAAACAATCAAAATAACTTTAATTTCAGAAGTCGGTGTTAAATAAAAAACAAAAAATACCGAGAAACACCGACTTCCGAAATTAAAGTTATTTTGATCCTTTTAGTGTTTGTTTTGCGTCTCGCATCCATCGCATTCCCGCAACTGTCACCAGGTTATCTATCTACCTTGTGAGAGGACTTAAAAGGTTGCGTCTTTCAGTGCGTGATCGTCACTCTAGAAGCTTTCGGCCCCATCGTCCATCTGTTCTACGAGCAATTTCATAACTCATTTTCAGTATCTATGTTCTTCACACGTAAAGAATCTGCGTTCTTCTAACAATCTCCTACTGCTCTGTCCTTCTCATACTTCTGATTTTTTCCATTCTTCCTACTATATACAATCCATCATTCTGTGGAATGCGCTTCCTCTCGATATCAGGACGGCCGAAAGTCGGTATTTAAGCGGAAGTTACGGAATTATTTTCTCTACTAATGGTAGAATCGTCTCAAAAAATTATTTCCTTACCTTATATTAAATAAGCAACATATTAATATATATGTATGTTTATTCCAAATAAATGTATACTTTTACTATAAATAACATTTTCCTTTTTAACACGTTCGTTGCATTACGAGATCTATCAGATCTCTTGCAGGACTTTTGTATTGTGCGTTGAATATAATCGTGTTGTTTCACTCCTTGCGGGAGGATCTAACGTGTAAAGTTCTTTAAGTATGAGTAGGACAATTAGACATATTTGCTTCCTGCTTAAAGCTGAATTCAAGGACTTTAAAAAGGAAATTAGAGATGGATTAGGTCCCTAACGCACAGTACTGTAATTATTTTGATTCCTTGCGTTAGGAGATATGTCGGTACTCGTGGAATCGTACGCCTCGTAGACGCAAAAGAGGGAGGGTGTGCGACGCGGGCGCTGCGTGACTCGTTTTAGTGTTGTCCTAGCATCGACGTGGAAGGTCGCGCGCACGTTTTGGAAATAACACTCGCGTATTTACCTACGTGTTTATTATTTTTGATAAACAATGAGTGCTTTTAAGAGAAAAGTGTAAAAAATCTATTTATTTTGGTGAGATTTCTAACAAAAAATCAACACCGGATTATACTGCTGCATCGTCCAGAATAATAAAATTTTTGGAAAATGTTAAAATTTGCCCCCCATTGGCAAACAATGGCAAAAAAAAAATGCAAATTGGCAATGGCAAATTGACATTGGAATTACTGTGATCCTGATGATGAAATATTTGACGTACTTATAAAGAAAACAATCGACAACTGAGATATTATTTTATTCCCATCACTACGTACTACAAATATTGAACTATCTTCGGTTGCGGTACGAGATACAATCGATATCAATTTTTTTTTTGGTATTTGTAGTTTATTCAAATGTCATAACTGCGTGCGAACCTAGCAAAATATAAAGCAATAGGCTATCTTTCACCCACAAAAACTTCAAAATATATGTCATTGTTTTTAGGAACATATAAATTATTTTCAAAACTGTATCTTTAGGAGACTGATTAGGTCTCAAACGCACCAAAGGGTATGTTAGTTTCGAGATCTTTTAGATCTCCAAAGCACCAGCTGAAAGTTCTTTGAAAATGATGGCGCAGGGAACGTGTTAAGCACCTACCATATTGTCTTTGCACCACCCTAGGTTGACTTGTAGAGAATGCCAAAGGCATTAAGTCCGCCTTTGTACTTTGCGTCGCAAGAAGATAAAATAAATAAATAAATGTGCCTATGTCTAACAGTGGACGTTTTTTGGCCGAAATGATGATGTATCTTTTCTCTAACTTACATGGTGTACCTACATGAAAAAATAGCCTGTGCTCAGTCTTCAATGGCAAATATTTACGTGTCAAGGGATCAAAAACCATCTCGCAACGCAAAAATTAGGGGCCCTAGCAGGGTGGAAGCCTACTAGGGCCAAGGGTCTGATTCTGAAAGGAAGACTCGGCCCTGGTACGAAAGGCAACGAAGGAACAGGAGTGGGTTTTTAGTCAGTAAAAGTCTGACACTATCTCCCGCCCCGCCCAAGGGCGGGGGATGTCATAAGATGATTTTCCCACCGAAAAAAAAAAAAAAAAAAAAAAAAAAAAAAAAAAAAAAAAAAAAAAAAAAAAAAAAACGCAAAAATTTTATAAAAATCAATCTCAATATCCAGCCAAAAGTTTATCACTGAACGCGGCTTGAAACACTGTAAACGCCGCGTCAAAGTAACTTCTTTAATAAAATTCACGTTATCGAAACTCTAGACAAGATTAGTTACGTGTTGACGCATAAACTGTGAACGATTTTTACATATTTCTCTAGTCTATAAAAATCTAGCTTTGTGGTTTGGCAAGGAAATAAAAATTGAAGGCACTATAAAGCAGAAAGATTTGTGTTGTGCGTTGAATAGAAATCTTATTGTAATATTTGATGTTGGTGTGACAATTCAGTAAAAAATCTTTATTACTTACGTTTAAATGTTTTGGTAATATATTCATTGTACGTACAGCTAAGGAGCTGGAGTCAGTTTTTCCTAATAGTTGTAACTTAGAGGTCATTAAGTCAAGAGTGAATAAGTTATTTCTAGGCAAGTGTGCTTTAGCGTCGACCACATTATCGCTTACCATCAAGTGAGTTATTGATCATACGTGAGGTCATACGTGGGCTTAGCAATAAAAAAAACATAAAAAATAATTACGTTTTAAGAAATTGTAGTAAAAGATAACAAATACACAATAGTACTTCGTTACAAAATATTAGTAGGTAATTGAAAAAGTTTAAAGTTTGATTGCTAGGCAGAGGAAATTGCTGCGAGATTTAACTCTAGGGCTGTTACTTGAAAGAGGTTTCGTGGCTTTGGAACGCAAAGAGCAACTAAAAGAACACCGATTCGTTTTAGTCAATAAAAGTCTGATACTTTCGATAGCTCCACCCACAGCGAGAGTGGTTATTTTAATTTGTCACTCAAAAAGGGTTGACAAAATTACAGAGATGATCTTCATTTTTGTTTGGGCACGAAAGCTCAATAAGTAAAACTATTGGTTAGTATGTCTTATTGTCTTGTCTTATGGATAGACTATCCTTGTTCCTAAAAACGAGAAGAGCCAACCTCGAATGAAGGGATAAGGCAAGGAAGAAGAAGAAGAAGAGTATGTCTTATCAATATTTTACGAACAATTTTACTAAAAAAAATTGTCCAATAGCAATGACAGCATTTGTACAGTTCAACGAATATAAGGGTGATTCAGGTAGTTAAGTTTAAAACCCGAATTCAAAGCAATAAAATCCGATGTAAATCCAAAATCTAAGAATAGAAAGCTCACATGAATGACTATTCAACTTAAAACGGGCCAATCAGAGCGCAAAATGTTCTTACAAAGAGGTTTATGTCGAAATCCGATTGGTGAATTTCCAGTAGACCTAGCATTTCAAAAACGCATTGGGGGAATGTAAAGTGGCGTCATATAGTTTAGATTGTGCCCTAGATTTGCGTTCTTCAACGCAGTCGGTAGCCATTTGACCCTGGCTAGGATGCATGAGATTTGACTAAAGCGGTAGCGGAAACCGTGGTAGGTATTTGATAAGTTCAGAGTCTTTATACAAAAATATATCTAATTAGTAACAACGATAGAATAATAGATTAGGAATAGAATAGAAGCAATTCAATAATACAATACACTGCCATATAATACAATACAATGCAATCCAATATATGAATATAATACGATACGTTAGAATTCGAATTCGATTGTTTTTTTTGCATGAATATGTTGCTGTAGGTACCCTACCAGAGTCCATATTTGAGACACTGCAATCTTGTAACATCCATTGACAATATGTATGCGATATATAAATAATGTACACCAAAATAGTAATAGGTATAATTAATTATAAAACCACCATAAATCTAAGTTTGTAAAAAACTTAGATTTATGGTGGTTTTAACGATTTTCATTATCGTCGATAGGATGTTGAATTTTGTCTAGAGCTCAAAGTAGTCACTGTGTATATGATACCTATCTTTGAATACATACTTACATAGGGGTCTACCTAAACGACTTTTTGAACACGGATTTAAATAAAAAATGCTTGTGAAAATTGTTTAAAACTGGCTTCTACTCAGTGTAAATAACAATTAATGTAAAATTAGTAACGGGTTTTCCATGATTTGTTGTAAAATTCAGCGTTTATTTTTTTTTTTCATTTCAAGCATGTATTTGTATAACTATATCATCTGAAAAGACTTAAAAATCTTTAACGTGGATACAGTCATCTCACCACATACTCTTTCTCTCTCTCTAACTCCCACAGGCGTTTCTTTGTATAACTGATGGGCATTCCCTTTTTCAATATTTAGATATTGAAAAAGGTAATGCCCATCAGTTCAAAAATCTCAAAATCAAAATCAAAATCTTCAAAATCTTTAGTGTTTGTTTTGTGTGTCTTTACCACCATCTCACCACATATTCTTTCTCTCTTTCTTACATTCCCGTTTTAACACTTATGATAGATATTTCGCGCCCGCTTACACTCTTCACCCTGGCTGCGGCCTTAGTTTTCAGGTCGCTGCAACTGCGCGTGATTATATTTGCATGGTCGTAATAAAGCAATAAAATGTTTTTCGCGTGGCTGAGAACTCATTTCATACAGCTAGTCTTGAACGAGTTAAGGCCGTATAGACGGCGTTTGTTCTATGTTTTATAGCTGTTTTTAGATGCCAGATGTTTTGATGCAGAAGGTTTAACGACTTAAAGAAACTAGGTACTGTTTTCTGTAGTTTCATATTCATTTTTGCTTTTAGTATGCCTATCGCAATAACAAGCATTGCTTAAAATAAATGACAATCATGTTTTGTTTTAGTGAACATTAAAGCCCACTTGCGCAAACCAGGTTTAACTTATTATTTCTGAATTAGTTCCTAAAACGAGGTTAAATTACATAATGTAGCAGTAGCCGCGCTACTTTAAAAGCAAATCATTTAATAAGTTAAAAAAGTAGGTACAATAACAATATCATAAACAATTTATGAATGAAATATAATTAGTAAAATTATGCATGTAATGACAATTTATGAAAAAATTAAAAACTCAAGAAAACTTTTCATTACAATGAGTTTGTGTGAGTTTATGGTTAATGATACTCTGCCAGGGCTGTAGGTTTATTTCAAAAGAGTCATCACGGCCCTAGAACACGAAGGAAAACTAAAGGAACACGGGTAGGTGTTAATCCAGTAAAAGACTGACACTCCCTCTCGCTCCACCCAGAGCGAAAGAGTTTATTTGTTGAATTCTTACCGTCAAAAAAAAAGTTTGATATGTATATACACCTTAGAATTTAAAAGACTATCTGTCTCCTAGTAAGTTAAGCTTAAAAGGGTCCTTTCCCACTCGCCTATCGTTAACATCGAGCATGGTTTTAAAGCTTGTTGCTTCATCTAACGCAAACCAACGCGATGTTTGATGAAGAGGCAACGCAAAAAAAAGAGAGATATCGCCTGAAAACTCTGTTGGCATTCGGTAATTCCGTGATTTACTCCAATATTACATAAAACTTGTTCCAGGAAATAGGTACGTTTTTTTTTAACCATTAAGAGTTTTTCAGAAAAAATGGTCGTCATTCAGAATCTCGGTTAAATGTGCAAGGCTTCTATTGATGTACTTTTTCTGTTTTTAATATTACGGAGGGCCAAAATTCACGTAAAATAGCAGATTTTCAGAGGTCTTTACTAGATTAGTTTTACACAAATTTATGTTCTGATTTCCATAGAAGCCTAGATAATATCTACAAGATAGCTGTGTATCCATAATATCTAGATATGTAATAACATCATAATCACTTAAGAGCGGTTGTATGAAAATGTACCTCGAAAAGGACGCTCTTAAGAGCCACTAATCATTTGCTTTTTTATAGACGTTGGTTGCTTTACAGTAAATATATAGGTACTTACTTGATAATGTTTGTAAAGATTTTTTAGTTGGTTACATTTAATATACCCATTTTGGGTTCCAGTTTTTTTTCCACACTACCCATAACGATATGCAGTATATCGATAAATGTATTGGATAAAATATTATATTAGACAATAGAATAACAATAAAATTAGGACAAAAGTCGTATAAAAATGAACACGAAAAAAAACAACACTGCAATATAATCCGTCTTTCAACAATAATTTTAATGGAATGCTAAGCGCGTGGCTTCTAGGCCATGTCTATAGGCATTTGGAATAGCCGTAAGATTTGTAAGCGAGCTAACAGCCATCCATTATGGTTAGGAGGCCGTATGAAAGTTGAATGGAAATAAATTTAGTTTTGAATGGGGTTTAATGGTTCTTGAAACGTAATAGGAGAGCGGTTATGAGAGGATGTTTGAACTTTTAAATATTATGATGAGTTCATCGACCTTTTTTTTTAATTCCAATGACGTGTCAGACTTCTACTGAATAAAACCGCGCAGTAATGCTAGCAAAGGAGGCGGCCGATCGCGTGAGGCAACGGCAACGGTCCTCACGCCCCAACCGCCGCCGGGATTCCGATCCCGATTTCCGGCCACCGTAGGCGCGGGCTTGCGGATGGCGGGCAATGGGTGGCCCGACGTCCGACCGTCCGGTAACAATCCGGACCGAGCCCAAGTCGTCGACGGCGCGTATTGTTCCGCGCGCGCCTCAGGGAGATGTCAGCAAATCGTAGGGGCCCAGCAGGGTCGAAGCCTACTGGGGCCAAGGGTAGTGTGAAAACGAAACCGTGGCCCTGGGACGAAGGCAACGAAGGAACAGGAGTGGGTTTTTAGTCAGTAAAAGTCTGACACTATCTCTCGCTCCGCCCAAGAGCGCGATTTGTCATAAGATGATTTTCCCACCTATAAAAAAAAAAAAAAACCTATGATCCTTTAGTTGCCCTTTGCGTTCTAGGGCCACGGGGCCACGGGTAACCTTTTCAGAAGGCAACCCATGGCCCTAGTAGGTATCGGCCCTGCTGAGCCCCTACGGTTTTGCTGAAACCTCTTTGAGACTTGCGGAGAACACGAAGCGCCGTCGTTGCCTCAGGCTCGGGCCGGACGGTTAACGGACTGCCAGACGACAAACTACCTATTGCGTGTCGTTCCCAAGCCCGCGCCTACGGTGGTTGTTGGAGTCAGGGATTCGGCGGCTGGGGCGTGACTATATCCGTTCCCCCACGCAGGGGCAGTCTCCTTCGCTAGCATTACTGCTTCGCAGAAGGAGGTACAATGCTGCAATATTGTTACCACTTAGATTCATTGTTAATTTATTAGTTAGTGTATATTGTGGCTGTTAACTGTCCCTAAATAAACAAAATTTCCCGTTTGTGGCCCGTTTTCACCCAGTACAACATCAATTACCAAACGGCTTAAAAGAAAAACCCTCTCGAATAAAAACGCACACACATTTTGAGTGCTATCCATCCAGCCTCTCAAAGCGACAGATGGAATCAGTTATCCGACGGATACAGTTCGTATGCACTCGTGTTATAATAAAAGCGTTTTAAGCTGTGAGTACACGAGCGACGTAGATCACCCAGTTTTGAAGATTAGGTGTTAGAGTGGAGTTGTAGTGATTTCATGACAAAATCCAGTAACTTTCTAGCATTGTGGCTTTTTTTTTGCATGAAATAGACACTCTTTGAGCAATTTAACACGTTATGATCCTTATGCATACAATCAATACTAACATTATAAAGCTTAAAAGTTTCTTTGTTTGAATGCACTAGTTACAGTAACTACAGGTTCGAGTTGAAATTGTTTTATAGTGTTCAATAGCTCATTTATCAAGGATGATAAGGAAGCTATAGGCTATATAATATCACGCCATGACCTAAGGAAGCGGAGCAGTAACTGAAGATGCGGGTGAAACTGTGGTGAAAATTTATGACTAGTCCATAAAACAGTTGTACAATACGTTTATTTTAGAAAAATACAAAAATTCCTCAAATTAAAGAAAAATAGATTAAATGAATTTAAATAAGACGTTACTGAACTACGTATTTTACACTAACTCTACCCGCAGATTCACTTCCATGGTTTACATATAAACATAGACATAAGACACAGTATAGATATATGGAACAGTACGGAAACTATCTACAAATGTTCGAAACGGCACACTCACACAAACATACGCATCGACGAGACTCCTAAGCTGCATTCGCGAGAAACGCTTAGGAGTCTCGTCGATGCGTATGTTTGTGTGAGTGTGCCGTTGGTAGTTTCCGTACTGTTCCATATATATATACTGTGCATAAGATCCGTGAATTTTACGAATAACACTTGATGATTGTGTTTCTTTCGATCAAAGATATACATAGGTACCTAATTACTTACCAGTCGGAATATACTCACAGAGGAAAAAGTATTTTGTCTGCTATTACAGGACATGGTCCACACCATGTACCATGTGCCTTTTAACCAAATTCGTTTTTTTTTTTATATATATAGTAGTTAGGCTTGGGTTTGACCACATTCCACATTTTGACAATGTGGTCGACGATGGTGTTCGCTTTCCTAGAAGTAAACTATTCACTTATTTTTAGCCGTTTGAACGTGAAAGAGTAAGAGACACACATGTGTACAAACTTTCATCTTTATACTTTTTTTAGAAGTTAAACTAGATTGCTCCACTAACACACTTCACTATATCAAACAACTGTTGCCGGGCAACAATGGCCCGTGTAACCAAAGCTTTATAACAAAAGCGTTACCGACGACATCCCGAGATATTCATTATTCAGTGCCGCACATATTTACCGTTTCTTTGTCTCGGTATGCTAACGCTTGTTTCATGTATAACTTAGAACATATGTTTGTTGTGTTGGTATATGGATGTGGAGGAATGGTGCTAATGACTGCTAACGGGAAAGGGGTTTTTTATATGGGGAAAATATGAACTAGGGAATTAGAAGTTGGTTTTTATAAAAAAAAAACTTATTGATCGAGAATAGTGATAGTTAGGTAGTTTTTATGTGAATATGTTCGTTGTATCTTGTACTGGCCATTCTTTTTTTTTGAGGAGGAAAATCATCCAATGACTTTCTCCGCTCTAGGGTGGAATGACAGCGCGTATCAGATTTTTACTGACCCACTTATGTTCTTAGTTGTCTTTTGTGTTCTAGAGCCACTCTCACTCATTCAAACCCATAGCCCAAGCAGGTATCCGCCAGTTATGGACTCCTTCAGTTCTGCTGACATCTCTATGAGGCGCGCTTGGAACACTTCTCGCCATCGACTCTTACATGGTCCTTACTGGACGGGCGGACGTCCGCAAGCCTGCGCCTACAATGGCCGAAAGTCGCCCTGCCACTCCTGACGTTCCTCACGGTTGAGGAAAGCGGAGTTACAAAAAGAAAACTTTATCCGCCTAGTTTTTCTTGATATTTATTTTTTATTTTTTTTTCGGGTGGTAAAATCATCTAATGACATCCCTTGCCTTGGGCAGAGCGGGAGATATTTACTGACTAAAAACCCACTCCTGTTCCTTCTTTGCCATTTTTCCATGACCCCAGTAGGCTTTGACCCTGCTGGGCCCCTACGGTTGCTGACATCTCCTTGAGGCGCGCGTGGAACACTACGCGCCGTCGACGACTTGGGCTCAGTCCAGACGGTTACCGAACGATCGGACGGCGAGCTACCCATTGTTCGCCATCCGTAAGCCCGCGCCTACGATGGCCGGAAATCGGGATTGGAATTCCGGCGGCTGGGGCGCGAGGACCATTGCCTCGCGCGTGCACGTGCGGCCTTCTCCTTTGCTAGCATTACTGCTTCGCAGAAGGAGGCGACCGCCTGCCACTCCTCCTCACTCCAGACCATGGCCTGTACCAAGGCCCGGTTCCTAACAATGTAGGGGTCGGCTTTCAGATTAACCTGAATACAAGTATTTTAAACAGAGCGACATCTTGGCAAAACTAAAGTCAGATTTCCTAGCTTCTGAGTGTCCTTAACAACTTTCATAGATCTTCTAGTAACAGCCGGCACGAACAAGCAACGGCTCAATGTGATATCCAAAGCTCACCGGAATCTCTGTATGTTAAGATGGTCACCCATCCACAAACTGACCTTTAATACTATTGCTGTACTATGGCCTGTTGGTCATGTGGTTTGTGGCCTTGACTGCTATGCTAGAGGTCGTGAGTTCGTTTCCCACCTAAGACAAAATGAAATGTTTCTGTAATGAGCACGATCATTTGTTCTGTGTCTAGGTATAATTTATCTTATGTATGTATTTATAAATATAATTACGTTATGTTTATCAGTTGTGTAGTACTCATAGCATAAGCTTTAATTAGTTAAGAACTACATGGCGTTGTGTGAAAGTTGTGGAATATTATATTATTAGTATTATATCTTATTTACCTATTGTTTATATTTTTTAATATTTCTTAACGAAATTATGACACACACACACTGTTTACATTTTAAAATATTTCGTAAAACAATTAAAATAAAAATATATATATTATTATTAATGTCATCAGTAAAATACCCTTCATTGGTTCTGTTCTAACATTGTAAAAAAAACTTTTTACAAAAAAAAAATATAACCGACTTCAAAGTAAAAAAAAACACTGAAAAGTGCAAAATAACTTTAATTTCGGAAGTCGGTGTTTCTATAATAGTTTTGTCTCTTCGTTATTTAACACTGACTTCCGAAATTAAAGTTATTTTGCACTTTTCAGTGTTTTTTTTTACTTTGAAGTCGGTTGTATTTTTTTTTGTAAAAAGTTTTTTATTTTACACTTTTTAGTTATAGTACCACCACTAAAAAGTACCCCTCAGCCAAACTTAAATACCTTATAGCCAGAGTGCATCTCATGACAATTCTAATAATCCCAAACACGGTTAGATTACATTAATTTATTACAGAGTTCCGGTGCCCAACTTTAGGCTTCATCATCTGATCAGTTCGATATATTCCCCCTCTACTTTCAGTCAGTCATCGACTACACGTATAAACAAAGCAATTTTACTTGTTACGACGGTTCTGCTGTGATCCTATGAGGAGTTCTGTTCCATATCTTCGAAGTTCATGATCAGATCATAACAATATTTCTATGGGACCAACTTGGAAGTATAACCTACAACAATCAAAAAAAATTTTCAAAATCGGTCCAGTATTGACCAAGAAATCGGTGAACATACATAAAAATAAAAAATAAAAAACATACATTCAACCGAACATATAACCTCCTCCTTTTTGAAGTCGGTTAAAAATGTAACTAGATTTCACTTGGTTATTATAGTGTTTTTGTATACAGGGATTTTTGATAAAGCTATTTCACACATGAACTCGTACCATACTGGCATAAACACACATCGGCCCACAAATTATCGCGAAACGTTTAAAATTAATTCGTGTAAATTATTTGAGTACTAGTTACAATTTATTTTCCGTGACATGTAGGGTAAATGTACTTAATTTATACCCATAAACTCTAAATGTAATCGTCTCTTGATGATAATTTATTTGGAGTTAAACTGGAAACAATATAAAATTCAAATGGCAGACCATCCATTTATTCAAGTCCAAAAAGTAGTTTAAAACAATTTATAATTGATTGAATTCAATTTGGTTTTGTCAGACAAGGCGGTACGGTTGTCGATGTAGTCATTCGTATGCTTGGCTCGTAGCACCTCGTAGCACTTCGTAGAACCTCGTAGGACCTCGTAGCTTGACACGCGTCACGAGAGCGCTACGAAGTCAGTTCTATCGCCTCGGGCGTTCTTAGTACCCCTTTGTGTAGGTACTTGAATTTATTTTACTAGAATTGTTAATCGATAAGTTGAATAAATGTGTTCGACAGTAAGAGGGATAATTGAAAATGAACGTGTAATGAATACACAGGAAATGCATGAATTCCTTTCGGTTTCGTGTAGTTCTATGAGCTTTAAGTTACTCATGAAACTCATAGAATTACACGACATTACAATTATACTCATGCCTGCGTTAACTCTCATGGCAACACCACCTGGGATAGGTGTGACCTTTGGCGGAAAACGCTTAAAGCTCCTGATGATCAAATCCGTCGAACCATCGGATTGCCTCTTGTCTGGACATGAGTTGCCAACCTGAAAAACTTTAAACAGATCCCACACCCAGGTTATGCGCAATAAAGACAAATTCCACAGGTGAGGATTCTTGGATGGCTCCGTTTTTCAGTGTTTGAGCGACGTCTCTCCGCAGACCATGACCCACCTCCATCTTGCGTCACGTGCCCTGTTAACTGTTCACGTAGGGATCCAATAACAGCATCACTGGATGGGGCCAGATAAGGAATGTTTTTGCCATCGACACGCTAAGAAGAAACTCTTTTGTTTTTGGCGTGGAAAACAATCAAATAACTTCTCTCGCTCTGCGTGGGTGGGAGGGAGTATCAGGCTTGTACTGACTTAAATCCACCTGCTGCGGCTATGTTTCTTCAGTTGCACTGTGCGTTCTAGGGCCTCGGTAACTTTTTGCGAACCATCCCATAGCCCTGGCAGGGATCGGTCCAAACGGGCCCAGCCAATCAAGTGAATGCGCTTAAACGTTTAATTAACTGCTTCAAGTTGAAATGCTAAAGGAAAAACGAAGATATAGGGACCCAAAATTTTCAGCCGAATAAATTTCGTACACCCGTGTGTACCACATCTCAGTTGGCAATAATGGAACCTTTATAGGATCATCATGTGGTCCGTCGGTCCATCTGGCAAGAGCCTTTTTGCCAGAAACGGGTAAAAGTATTAATCTGATATTAATATCAAAACTTAGGTCCACTATCCCTTAGATCAGTGAAAAATCAAACTTCTAAGTTAACATAATCTAAAATAAGGAAGTTTATGCTTCGTTTATGGTGCTTATTTAGATGCTCACAAAGAAATAAAACCTATACACATAGGATACTTCCTGTTGAATCCTTGAATTTGGCAAGAAACAAGATTTTATATAACAAGTAGAGGAAAAGTCTGATCCGTAAAGTAGTTTCATCATAAAATAATTAAAAAAAATTGCGATCGATCTGGCTAAATCTATGAGACTCGATTCAGGATTCGGACTATTTTCATTGATATTTTTTTTTAATTCATAAAATCTAGGGCTTGACTGCGATTTCACCTGATGCTGCAGCAGTGCTGCAATCGTTGATGGGTCACTCTAGCCTTGAAGACACCTAAATTATAATCGGACGTGAAGACCGCAGCAGGGAAATTATTCCAGTCCTTCGATATACGCGGTATAAACGACGAGGCGAAACGCTTAGTCCAGATCGTAGAGGTTTCAACAACGTAAGGGTGGATACTCGCTGTATATCGGGTTGTCCAATGGTAGAATGGAGATGGCGGAATAAAGTCATGCAATTCCCGCGCACACTCTCCAAAATGCGTCCTGTAAAATACCAAAAGGCTGGTTACCTGTCATTTTATACGGAACCATCAGTGAGCGAATTGGACTCGCACTTGGCCGGTTTTTACTATTAATTAACCGTAACAACAACCGATCAAACCAATCGATATAAGACTTATATGAAAACCGATTTAATCAAAGCAGGCTTTCAGAAAACAGTGTCCTAAGTACACATAATTACGATACACATGCTACATGTTTATCTATGTAAGCTAATAAAACAAAATCACTCCTTCTGCAATCTACTTACAAATACTACCCAAGCCCTAAACCAAACCAATTCAAAGTTTTCGTACTTAAATTTAAAGCCTAAACTGCCCAATCAGCAGTTAGTCCGGATAATCCAAATTAAGCTAACAAATTCGTCGAACCGGTTGTTTTACTAGTAATAACTATGGACCTGTACTAGGGCTGTAGCAGAATCAATGCCTGCTAAGCCTAATGAAATCATCATCATCATCATTTTAGCCGAAAGACGTCCACTATTGGACACAGGCCTCCCCCAAATGTCGGCATAATGAGCGGTCCTGTGCGTCTTGCTTCCATTGGATTCCCGTGACCTTCACCAGGTCCTCGGTCCACCTTGTGGGAGGCCTTCAACACTCGTAATGAAATGTTCGAAGGAATTACCGCGGCCCTGAAACGCAAAGATTAACAGATGAAACATAAGTGGGTTTTAGTCAGAAAAAGTCTTTTCGCTTCACCCTAGGGCGGGAGAACTCATTTGATAATCTCCCACTTTAAAAAAAGGTTTTTTAAGTAGGTAAAACTGCGCCTGCACCTACCTTAGATCGGCCTATAATTAAATACATAAAAATCAGGAAGATAAAAACCGAGCAAGTGCGAGTCGGACTCGCGCTCTGAGAGTTCCGTACAAACTTGAAAACAGTTCAATACCCGAATTGAATTACGAAGATTTTCCGAATCGCAAAAAAAGTTTTTTTTTTGGTGACGTAACTGTAAATTTACAGTTTTTAGATTTTTTCCTATACTTGTGCTATAAGACCTTGCTTCATGCCAGATTTCAGGATTCTAGGTCAAAGGAAAGTACCCTATGAATTTTGATTTCATATATATGTATATACCTGAAGTTATTAAATAAGCCACTGCTGTCGGATTCGTGCGGAAGTAACGCCCGGGTGTCACCATTGTGTGGACCGCCCGGAGGACACGGTGAAGCACAGGGTAGCTCGCCGTCCGACCGTCCGGTAACCGTCCGGACCGAGTCCAAGTCGACGGCGCGTGCTGTTCCACGCGCGCCTCAAGGAGATGTCAGCAAACCGTAGAGGCCCAGCATGGTCGAAGCCTACTGGGGCCAAGGGTCTGCTTCTGAAAGGAAGACTCGGCCCTGGTACGAAAGGCGACGACGGAACAGGAGTGGGTTTTTAGTCAGTAAAAGTCTGATACGCCCTCCCACTCCGTCCAAGAGCGAGGGATGTCATTGGATGATTTTCCAACCTACAAAAAAAAAAATGTGCCGAATTATTTTACGAACTTCAAAGATAAAACTAGAAGGTGACAATACTGAAAACAATTTTTTCTATAATATTCAGTTGGCTCCTTGATTACCAATAGGTCAAACTCTAGACATCAGTTCCTACATTCTTCTTTGCTAAATTACCTCCGTTAGACCGCCTGTACACGTTCGCTATCCTATAGGTTTCCTGATCAGGAATTCAGATTTGGAATCTTAAATACTCAGCTTACATACAAAACGTTCAACGAGGCGCACACGGTCTTATTTTTTCCAAACGAAAAAAAAAAGTTTACATTCGTTTCGAAATTTCGGATTCGGGTCATATGAACGGAAAAAATCCTAATGACGTTATTCCAATCACAGCGTTAACGTACAATTTGGCTTATAATCAGAAAAAAAACAGAGCAAGTGCGAGTCGGACTCGCGCGCTGAGGGTTCCGTATAATCTTACCTATGAAAACACTTCGATTCCCGAATTGAGTTACAAAGATTTTTCCGAAACGCAAAAAAGTTTTTTTTTTGTGACACTAAAAAAAACAACGTAAGTACAATTTTACAGTTTTCAGATTTTTTCGTGTACTTGTGCTATAAAACCCTGCTTCATGCCGAATTTCAGGATTCTAAGTCAACGGAATGTACCCTATGAATTTTGATTCCCTTGAGAGTGTCGAAATACACGTTTTTTGCGACATAAACGGCCGTATCTTTTTTTCTCGTTAATTCAGAAATTTGTTTTTTTTCACAGCTTCAAGGGACCGCAGACTTCAGTATACATGTTTTAATTTCATATAGATACAGGGTCCTGACAGATAGACAGACGGACAACAAAGTGATCCTATTATGGTTTCGTTTTTTCCTTTTGAGGTACGGAACCCTAAAAATGAATTCTTTCGGATTTCATTTTTCTGATTACGTTTACCGTACGTTTACGGCCCGCCTAAGCACTGGTCGTATAAAATGTGCGCTAGTCTCACAGGATTCCGACCCTGTATTCATAATCAAGAAACCAAATCCAAAAACCGTACGTTTGAGGCCAACCTTATACGCTTCTAGTCTGTTAGTCTGGCAAGCCGAGTATTTAGCAGCGTGGCAACATTTATCTGACTGTCAAGACTCATAACTCACTGTCTTCTTGTTACCAAATCTATCAAAAGATGAATGGTATTATGATTTTTAGGTACATATTTGAGTTTGTGAAGTATTAGGAATTGTAGAGAGACGTTCGGTTTCTTTTGGTTCTATTTTGTGATCTTTTACTTTTATATAAAAATTAATTATTTAAGTAGAGGAAAGAAGAATGACCTAACACACTGACAGCTAGCAGGTTAGAAATCATCAAGATACAATGGACAACCGCACCAAATAAGTTGTAACGTATTGTTGACCGGTTTCATTGAAGATAATCTTTCGCTACGGTATAGTTCACAAAAGTGACTGCGGCCTTGGAACGCATAGGGCAATTGAAGGAACACGGGGTAGTCAGTAAAAGTTAGACATTCCTTCTCGTTCCACTCTGAGTGGAGATATTCAATTCGGGATTCTTAATATCAAATAAGTATATGTTGCACCTCTATCCACAGGTATACAATTACAGTTAACACTAAAACAACAATAAAAATAAAACTTATAAAGCTTAGTGGTATATAAAAACACTTAAGCCCAAAAACATCTAAAGTTGTAAGTCTGTATGAAAAAAAAAAATTTGTCAGTCCACGTTCAAACAACCTACTTATTTATTTCACGACAAAACCTTTGATTAAATCTCCATTTAAATAAAACCCATTGCTCAAATCAATATATCAAACAACGAAGACATAATATTTGCTCTCCAATTAAAAATGAGCTACCATTCATTTTTAATTGAAGAGCAAATATTATATAAGTGTATACCTACTGTGTAAGGGCACAGTTGCACATGTCATGGACGTCTGATCACTTCATTTTCAATTAATGGAACGTTTGAGTTCGAAATTACCATAGAACAAGGAATCACCGCGTCAAAAGCGGTGAGAGACGCCTATCAATTTGTCTAGCTTTTTCTCAATTTTGGATTCTACATCTTCTTCTTATAAAAATCTTTGTTGCTTTTTATTGTGTGCAGATACTAAAAGTAAATGTGTCAGGAAGTACGAAAGTATTAAATAATGATAATAATATACTTAGTCACATCAATGATGGAACTCAAATTGTCAGTCGTTATTTCACTTAAATAAGTTTGTAGCTACGAACCAATCCTGTATCTTGAATGACAAGGTACTTCAATAAACCGAAACATTTATTTTTAATTGTTTGAGGGCACAGATTAATAATAAGCAACAAATTGTTCTATCTATGAGTATCAATTTTTTTATTTAAACGATTACTTTGCCCTACACTAAGAATTTTTTTGTGTCTTAGGTACCCGGGTGCGTTCACAAACGTGTAAACTTACATACACAAGACACCTCGATCCAAAAATATTCTCTGTCTGTTACTTATTCTATGCTGTGGGCCATACAATAATTTATTATGAGCGGAATCGAACTCGCAAAACGCAGCTCAGCAACTAAACAGACCCAGTTATTGAGCATGAAAGAAAGAAAAAACTTTTATTCGTACCTCACACATACAGTAGAAATACAAAAAAAAAAGTATGAAAGTATAAAAAGAATAACATAAAATCTGTGCAAGGCCAAAAAGGCGCCTAACTCAGCTTAGGCTGCGATATTTAAAACGATTCTAAACGATAAATAACGCAGCGCTGGTATTCTTCTAGGGCCCACGGTGATGCCACGGTCACACTCACGGAGGTTAAATAAACTATGTAGGTAGGTATCGAAACAAAATAATAAATACAAACATTGATAAAACAAACATTGAAAAAATAATAAATACATTAAATAAAAGGTAAAAAGCGTGAAATTATGTTAATACGTGTAATGTGTTAGAGAAATTTATAAAAATGCAATAAATAATGAACCATAGACAGACGCCTGATGCCGCGCTCCAAAATCATTTGTCAGAACCATAGACAAACGGACGGACGCGAGCGCACTGTTGGATATCTATGGATATTTGTGTTCTGTGGCACGATCTATCGTTTGTCAGAAGAAAAAAACATGACAAAGCCAACTGTGTCGTCCACATTAGCTTCATAAAATATTGTCATTTTATGAAGCTAATGTGGACAGAGTAGTTAAATCTCTAGTTAATAGAGCAGTGGTGGCCGAGTGGTAACGGCCCCGACTTACGAGTTTGTAGGTCGCGGGTTCAAACCCAGCCAGGCGCATTAACATGTGTAATTTATTTCACCACCACTGATCTCAAAACGGTGAAGGAAAACATCGTGAGGAAACCGGCATGTCCTAGAACCAAAAATTCGAAGACATGTGACATTCACCAATCCGCACTGGGCCCGCGTGGTGGATTACGGCCCATTCCCTCTCCTAGAGAGAAGAGGCCTGAATCCCAACAGTGGGAACATTAAAAGGCTGATTATGCTATGATTATAATGTGGATAGAACAGGTTTTCTCATCTGTGAGAAAATCCTTTTTCGTCATCTCAAATTGTTGCCTTCATCAGTTTCTAAGAGAAAACAGTCACACTCATTGACACGCTTTGGTTACTCGAAAGTTTTGACAATGTCGTCGAGGCACGACACGAGAATCGTGAACGATTCTGGAGACACAGATGCGAATTATTTCATAATAATTTTAGATCTCGTCACATAAAGTAAAAAGTTAGTAGTAGTAGTAAAAGTACCCTATGAATTTTGATTTCCTCGAGAGTGTCGAAATATACTTTTTTTGCGACATACACGGCTGTATCTTCTTTTTTTCGTTAACTCAGAAATTTGATTTTTTTCATAGTTTCAAGGGACCGCAGATTTGAGTATATAGTTTTAATTTGAGATACCTCTACGCATTCCCGAGATAAAGGGTCTTGCCAGACAAACGGACAACAAAGTGATCCTATAAGGGTTCTGTTTTTTCCTTTTGAAGTACGGAACCCTAAAAAACACTAAAAAGTGCAAAATAACTTTAATTTCGGAAGTTTTAAGTTAAATAACGAAGAGACATAACTATTATAGAAACCCTAACTTCCGAAATTAAAGTTATTTTGCACTTATAGTGTTTTTTTTTATATTGAAGTCGGTTGTATTTTTTTTGTAAAAAGTTTCTTATTTATTAACACTTTTATAGGCTTGCGCTCTATATATAATAATATAAAAAAAAAGATTTTTATATCAAAAATATAATAATACAAATAATATATAAAATAACCTCAAAAACTACTGGACAGATTTTAAAAATTATTTCACCAGTGGAATACTATTTTATCACTGAGTGACATATTCTTTACTTTCACGCGGGCGAAGCCGCTGGAAGAAGCAAGTGAAATAATATTTGTATAGATTACACCGTTTACAAGTCACAGCGGAATATAATAACAAAACAAAGATAAGGCGGAATTTGAAGAAGGTAAAATAAATTGAATTAAAAATCAGTATATCAGCTTCTTTCGATGTTTCATACACGATGCAAATGAAGACATATTGACTGGATAAGTAAAATGTTAAAAAAATACACATTTAAAAGCTAACTTACAACATGTCTTGCCTCACTCTAAAAAAAAATAATTTTCGCTCTGGACTAAATCTGTAGCTAGTAACTATTTGTTATCATTGCAACGTGATCACAATGTATTTTTTTTTCTGCAATAGTTTGTCTTTATTTTTAAATTATAATTTTATTAATGTTATTATATTTTCATTAATTTACTGATTATGCGGAATATGCATGCTCATAATTGATAAATTGTATTAAATTTATTTTTGGAGGGACACTTATTTCTAAAATACAAACATCTGCCAAGTTTAGAATTCAAGAGTTTCATTTTTAGTGCTTAAAACTATTTTGTATAACTTTGATGAATAATATATTATTATTTTATTATTATTACGACATGAAGATTTACTGGCAAATTGATTGCATCAGCCGTTCATCACAATAACCTATTTTACTTGAGTGCCTACATTGTCTGCATCATGCACTCAGCTGATATGCAGATAATAGGCACATTATCTATAGTATTGACGTGATGTGTGTTCAAATATGAATTTGTTATATGTTCGTTAATATAAATAATTGTGTATTGTATGCAATTAATATTATTAGAAAGCTGCTTATAATTTGAAAATAGAACAAAGTAAATAAATTTAAAGAAATACATTACTTATAGCAACTTTCACTAGCATGGTAAATGGCAAGTTTATGAATCCCGTATTTTGAATTAAGAAAATTTGGTATTTATGAGCGCGATACCAGCTTTCTGAATTGGTTGATATTTTGGTGGTTTTGGTGTATTTAATTGTTATGGTTTGATATTGGTTTGTTTCAATAGTCTGATTAAACGATACGACTTTAGTTAATGGTTTAGATATAATAGGTCTTTACCTATGAAATTGGATATTTTTAAAACGGGTTGCTTTGAAGTGTTATATCATTGGATTGACTTGGAATCATAAGTTCAAATAAATTTTATATTATAGGTATGTTATTCTTCTTTTGAAATTAGGTATCTTTGTGTTTTGTATTTTCTGTAATATCGCAGTACTTATAACCATGAAAGCTAATAAAAAACGTTTTTTCATATTAAGAGTTTCAACGTAGATACTATGCATTGCAAAGGGCAAACAATATCAATGTCGCATACCTACGACTTTCTTCTAACAAAAAAACTCTGTGTTCTTGGTTTAATAGATTTCGTTTTGGAAATTTTGTCTTGTAGCCGCCCTAAGAAATAAAGTTATTCCTGAGATAAAATTTCTCACATGAAAGTGATTGAAACCAAAATAGACATCTCATTCATTAGCAGTTTTAAGTCCGTATGTCCATCAATATTGCATATCACTTGAGTCCCATTGTTTCCACGGTAGAACTCATATTACAAAATAATGCGAGTTTTCTTAGATTTCATACAAAAATGGTTATAAGTACTGCTATATTACAGAAAATATAAAACACAAAGAAACCAATAAATACCTAATTTCAAGAGAAGAATAACATACCTTTGATATAAAATTTATTTGAACTTATGATTCCAATTCAATCCAATGATATAACACTTCAAAGCAACCCGTTTTAAAAATCTCCAATTTCATAGGTAAAGACCTATTATTTATAACTATAAATATTTATAAGTAAAGAGAAGGTTAGGTTAATTTATTCTAAAAAAATATTTGATTGGCTTTGGTACGGTTTGAGTTACGTGATTAACGATCGAATGTGCACTGACTTGTCATAATTACTTTAGTTGGCTTTATGAAAATACACGAAGGCAAAAGGGCTAAGCTGATCGGTCGTATTGCTCGAAATAGTGCCAAACCTTACTTGAAAGATAAAATGACAGGTTTTTAATGCCAATCTTAAAGAATTGTTCTAGAGCGAGTAATAAAAACATTGATGATGAGAATTCTTTTGTCTTCCACCTAGGGTAGAGCGAGAAGGAGTGCGAGATTTTTAGGGACTAAAACTCACCTGTGTTCTTTCAGTTGCTCTTAAAGTTCTAGGGCTGCAATGCTATTCATTTTTTTTTAAATAAATTATTATCCCACACTAGAAATTACTCCTGTATTGTGGGTGCGTTCATAAACATGTAAACTTAATATATTCAAAAGACACCCAGACCTAGAACACCTATCTGTAGGCTATACAAATATTTGTTCAGTGCGGGAATCGAACCCGCGACCCGCAGTATAGCAGCCAGTCACTCAACCACTGCGCCAACCGTGCCACCTTGAGCGTGTGTACCTCCAAATCAATTCTTACCATCCCAGCATATAGCATAATCAGCCTTTTAATATTCCCACTGCTGGGACTCAGGTCTCCTCTCTAGGAGAGGGAATGGGCCGTAAATCCACCACGTGGGCCCAGTGCGGATTGGTGAATGTCACATGTCTTCGAATTTTTTGGTTCTAGGACATGCCGGTTTCCTCACGATGTTTTCCTTCACCGTTTTGAGAGCAGTGGTGATGAAATAAATTACACAAAGTAATGCGCGCCTGGCTGGGTTTGAACTCGTAAGTCGGGGCCGTTACCACTCGGCCGCCACTGCTCCCAGTACCTAAATTTAATTAAAAATTTCTCATCATCTATGTTCCTATTACTACTGACAAACAATTCACTCTATCTGCCATGTCGATGTCGACGTATCGATTATTTGTAACTCAAAGCACCTATTTACGAGTATAAAGGCACGTTCAAACCATCCGACATACATACGTCAGACTACGAAACGCAGTCGGATTAAATCGGCAAGCGTCGTGCATGTGTACTTATGAAAGTTAAATTCGTTAATAACTCGCTCAATTTCAGCTTGTTTATTTTCACTTACAACTGAATTAAGCTTTTGAGCTGTACTTTGTTCAGTCATTAATAAATTACCTATAGTTTTTAGCTGACTTTTTATTGATTCATCATAAACGATGTTAATGATTTGTAGTTGGCTTAAACATGCATGAAGGTAAGGTGAGTATATATTATTTAATTGTATTATATTTATGGTTTATTAATATATCTATTCTTGTATTCGCATTTTCTCTCTCTCTTTTATTGCACTTACTACTATTTTTCTTTGTATCACCCAAAGGTGGCTACAACCTGGGAATCTTTAAGTCAAGAGTGAATAGGTTGCTTCTAGGTAAGCGCGCTCCATCGTCGACCACATCGTCGCTTTCCATCAGGTGAGATAGGGGTCAAGCGCGAACCTATCAAGAATTAAAAAAAAGTTTGACTGGTAGTAAATGCCTAAGACATTAAGTCGTCCGCCTCTGTACTTTGGTGTAGTTAAAATATTAAATAAACACGTGAAAATCAAAAGTTAATCAGTTTCACAAGCAATCAATTTTAGTCACTGAATTACATAAATCACATAACATACATTCTTCTTAGTAGTGTACTCTTGATATAGTGGTCCTAGTAATGTCTCGGCCGAGTCTTGCGCCACCGCCTCTCTCACGATGCGACGTCGCGTATTTACATTATGTACATGGCCAGAACGCATCCATAGGAAACTGCTCGCGTATAAATTGTAGTGCAGTTTTTAAATTTGCGATTACAATATATACATGAATTTTGCGTACTACTCGTGTATAGTTTGTAACTTAGACGCGCACATGCGTATTTCCATTGTATACAAGGCCAGAACGCAGCCATAGGAAACTGCTCGCGTATACTTTGTATTGCTATTTTTAATCTGCAATTGCAATGTATACACGAATTATGCTCACTGGTCTTGTATACTTTGTAGCATAGCTTTTGTTTGAAGTTGTTCTAAACTCCTGTCTCGAACTTCCTTAGCTGTGCATCTTTGAGTATGCTGATACATATAGGTAGGTACTGGACGTGTAAGTAGGTACGATCTTTATATTTTAGCTTCAGCTAACGGCTTTGCCGGCCTGAAAGTAGGAGATTATGCCAAAGAAACATACTCCTGGTATAAATATGAACTCTATTCTATGAGCAGATCACGGTCTACTCGTGTGTCAAATTTCATGCAAATCCATTCAGTCATTTGAGCGTGAAGGAGTAATAAATACACATACAAACTTTCGCTTTGAAACTACCAACTAGTGTGGTGTTTTATAAAAAACACAAGTTTAGCGAAGCTTCTGTATTTTATAACGCGAACCCGTGCTCACAATTGCTTTTACTATCGTTATTAAAGTAACAATTTAACATTTCATACATTTTCGACTTTTCAATAACCGTTACCGCTGTCAAATATGATTTTGTCTAGAGACTACATTGATATCAGTAGATTTTAAAATCTCTTTCGTTCACGCCTCAGAGTGCCTAATGTGATGTTCGTTCGGCGCACCGATTGGCTCGCTCGAAGCTCTAAACCAATCAGAGAGACAAACACGGTAAACGTACTAATCGCGTTAACGTAAAAACAATTCACACTCAGAGCACGGATCTCATTAATAGTAAAAAAAAAACTAACAATTTTTTAAAAGTGTATCGAAAAGTGTATTCCAAAATTAAAGCAAAAAAAAAAAACAAAGTAACGAATATATTTCGAGCAAAATGTCGTCGGTCTTACTAATGTAACTAACATATCTACCCACCCATCTCTATTATCTATGTAGATTAAATAGCTAGCTCTTTCAAAGCGTCCTTAACCGAACCTAAAAATAAATCCAAGGAAATTGTCTTTGAACACGACAACACAACAAATGCAAATTGGGAGATAGACCGCTATATGATCTACTTGGGACTTAATGCACCATGAAATTACGTATTTACCTACTTATCTAGTCGATAGGAAAATTGGTTTCTACATCCCGGTTGTCCATTCGATGCAGAAGATTGGCGTTTGACAGGCGACGTATTCCCGCTGTGGTATTAGATGGATCAATCTGATTATTCTCACTCTAAGTAATCGTAGATCGGTTTTTATTGGGTTTTATTCATAAGAATCTGGGATATATATATGAGTGAGCGTTGAAATAATTTTATCAGGTATTTTTTTTCGGTGGGGAAATTATCTTATGACATCCCCCGCTCTTGGAGCGAGAGATAGTGTCAGACTTTTACTGACTAAAAATCCACTCTTGTTCCTTCGTTGCCTTTCGTACCAGGGCCGAACCTTCCTTTCAGAATCAGACCCTCGGGCCAAGTAGGCTTCGACCCTGCTGGGCCCCTACAGTTGCTGACATCTCCTTGAGGCATTTTGTCAGGTATCTGTTTTTCTCTGTTTGGTTTCTATTTAGAGGAGTCGGGCGACCTCGTTCTGCCTTGAACGTGTTAATGAGACTGACACATCACGCTCAGTTATTTAACGCACGTTCGGGTACCCGAACGATTACGATTTTGTATTACTAACCACGCCTTGAAGAAGTTTTCACTTCTGTTGTATGGTAATAACACATTTTTATTTTAAAGAAAATCAAAGTTTTGTTTTTAAAATTGAGAAAAATAGTGAAAGTTAGTTCCATGAATTATTAAAGTCATTGTGTAAAGATGACAAACTTAATAATTTTTGGCTTAGAGATCGACTTTAATAACATCTTACTTTGTGGTTACATAAATCTGAAAAAGGTAGTTTATTTTTGCTTAACTTTATTGGCTCATAAATTCCTACTTCTACCCATACCTAAAGCATAACAGCAATAACTTTCAGCGTGGTGGTTGGCTTACTGTTATTATCATCGATTTCCTCTACTGTCATCAATCACGTTACCCTATATAAAAATCGGGTACAATTAATAATTTATACCTCGTCGGCGAAGTAAGTAAAGTTCTTGGCTGTCAATTTTTTCGTTTGGTGCCTTTGAAAAATTAGTAGTCATCAAAGGTGCGGAGGGGATCATAAATTTTAGGGTGGTACTTTCGTGATTTCATTCGCTTTCCCCTTAGAACACGGGGCGAATACGATAAATTATACCCATCAATAATACCCAGGCAGCCTTGTGTCAACAACACTCTATACTAATAGCATTTGTAACTATTTACTTAGGTACCCTTCACAGTTGCGATGTGACGTCATAACTTCTAATTGTCTTAACCATGGATTGTTTTCTATTATAGGTCGAGTTCTGGGACGTAGAGGTTGCCCATTGCATTCTAGGGCCATGTTGAAGCTTCCGAAAAGGAACGCCTGAGGAAGGTGGTCGGGCTAGAACGCAAAAGACAACTGAAGGATAGATATGATTTTAATCAGTAAAAGTTTGATACGTCCTCACATTCCACTCTAGAGCGAGAGAAGTCATTAGATGATTTCCCACATTAAAAAATAAACCAATCCATAGTTTTTTTTTAATGATAATCATCTTTTTACGTAAGATATATGATTTCACGAGTCGGAATATCAATGGCATATTATTCTGTCACTCATAAAAGATATTTGGCAACCGCGACAGAAATATTCGTGAATAATTTCATTAAAGGATACTGGAGAAAGACGAATGAAAATTAAAACAAATTGGAGGCATATACTATATATATCTCTATACGATTTCATAATCTTTTATGAGAAAAATAAATTCCAATGAGCAAGGAACCAGTGCCCAAATTAACCAATAAAACGCAAATCCGAACCAGAAAACACATGTCCGAATGTCATACAATATCCTATCTGACCCGGATCCACTGCGGAATCCTAAAAAAGGAGCAATGTTTATTACTTTACCCAAAATTAGTTTTCTTTTTTATTATACGCTACCATAAATAAACCTGCCAAAGTTAACTAAAACCCACTCGTCCTTTTATTTCGGGAAGAAAGGAGCCTTTTACCTGCGGGAATACCTACCTCCTATGTTTAACGAGAAAACTGGTCGCGGATCGGTTTGAAATTTCAAGTGTACGTACCCCTTTCAGGGTTCAATCGGAATAACCACAAAACATTTGGATCCTATTTCCGATTCCCGTCACATTGCCTCCACCACGTGGGGTAGGATGGGACTGAGGTGGGTCGTACTAGTTTTGATGCGTATTCAGGGAGCGTACATGTAGCACTGTGCTGGGATCGTGTATGATTTCCATTGAGTGGTGAAAGATTAATGCCTGTTTTTAAGACTTTGTTTTGTATTGAGGGTTTATTCTTTTGGGAGTTTGGTTAGTATGCTCTTTTTAATTAATAACTAGTAGTAGATAAATCAGTTAAAGGATATGTACCCACTATTTATTTGTTAAAACTTCATGCAACACAAAGTTACAAAGGTGGACTTAATGCCTTAGGATAGCATGGCAGATGCTCTATAAAAGAAAATCATCTTCATTTCAGCTGAAAAACGTCCACTGTTGGACACAGTCCACACCTTAGTGTCGCCATAACGCCCGGTCTTGTGTGTTTCTCATCTATCGGATTCCTGCAACCCTCAAAGGTCAACAATCCATCATGTTGGAGTCTTTCCAACGCTGCGTCTACCGGCACGTGGTCACCACTCTAGAACCTTTTGCCCCCATCGACCATCAGTTCTGCGAAAAAAGAGAAAAATAAATATTTTTAAGAAAACAAGGGTACAACAGTACATAATATAGTTAAAATAAACATACATATATATTTAGTGTAATATACACCTAAAAATATATTCACTTTCGAAACGTATTCGAAAAAAAACCTGTTTAAAAATTCTTCAAATTCTGGTTTTTACTTTAACGTAAATAAAGCCGCAGGATGATTTGTAGGTTGAAAATTCTAAATCGAAGTTCAACTTCTCTTTTGAACTATCGAAAAACGTTTAAATCACTAAACATAGGCCATAGAAAATCTAAACACGTACATATTCGCATGTGTATCTGAAAAACGAGATGCTCACTTGAAATTTTGATTAGTATCACATAAGAAACGGTTTATTTCACTAGCTTACCTGTACATGTCTACCTACTAGAATATTTAGAAGATTTTAGTACAAATAGAAACAATTTTTATATAGATAAGATCTTTGGCTCATTAATATTGGATTTTTCGACAATAGTATACATTGGGAGGATCCTACTAATCGTGAAAGTTTGTGTTCAGGTATGGATGTTTGTTACTCTTTAACATGTCAACATGTGTGTTAAGTCCACACTCATTCACACATACACACGCCCAATCACACACAGTCCCATTCATACACACACACATACACACAAAATATACATTCACACACTCATAAACACACATTTGTACAAAACACACTCTAGTTTTTACACACTGCCATAAACACGATTTTCATTTTTCTTTTTATTAGTTTTATAAAAAAATGTGTAACTTATACCTAATTAGCCCAACGAAACAATTGTTAATTAAACGAGGAAGAGCGGGGTTTATTCCATCACAAGTATCTTCGGATTACTTTCTGGGAAGACCCGGCAACTTAATTGTATAGATTTAAGATAATAAACACATTTTTTTTTTACGCCAAAACTACTGAATTGATTTCGATGAAACTTGGTACACGGGTAGATCATGTCCTGGAATAGCACATAGGATACTTTTATCCCGGAAGTATGTTCCCTTGGGATAATTTTCTGGTATCACACGGGCTAAGCTGCTCGCAGCAGCTTGTATCATTATATACTACTAGCTTCTGCCAGCGGCTTCGCCCGAGTGAAAGTCGGTTTCTCCATACAAACTTTAGACTCCTGTTTCTTCCTTAGGGGGTGAATTTCGGAAAATCTGATATCTACACCCTATAAGGAACCTACTTGCCAAATTTTAAGTTTGTAGGTGTTGTAGTTTCTGAGATTTCGTGATTAATCTGTGAGTGGTATTTCGCTTTTACATATACACATTTGCGAGGTAACGGGGTACGGGTTTACGGGGGACAAATATTGCGAACTATTTAGGCTTGTTACCGTGTGGAATTGGCGTGTGGTGTGGAAAAATAGATCAGAAGGACTCTTCTCTTTAAGGCCCTAACTCCCGAGCAGCGCTATAAAACAGTAACTTTCTGAAGCCTACTCCTCGATAACGGCGAGGTCAATAGGTTTGAAAAAAATATATTTTTATTATAAATTCATGTACGAGTACAACATTATCAACGTATGATTTTTTCGTAAGACTAATAATACATTAGCCAAAAAAAATAACAAATAATAACAACAATATGATATTTTTTTCGCTTGTTTTCTCTTTAGAAATAATATTATGTTTACACAAAAAAATTACTGGTTTTTAAGTGTTCTTCAGAATATACGTAGCATATTTAAATCAGTCAATATTTCACAAAGAAAATTGATTTAAAGATCAGCGGGGCTCTATCTGAGCGCAGCTGGCCGGAATTAAAAGCACAGATACTCATGTGCGAGTATTTGTCCATTTAATTCCGACCAAATGTTCAAGAGACTATAAACTTTAAGGAAGCGATTTACAATACCTGGCTAGTCCACGACACAGATGGCACAGTTTTTCAAAGTACAAACACCAAATTTCACAATATTTTCGAATTTTGATAGTGGACGCAGTTAAAAAACTCCATTGAAAATACTGATTTCAACCCACCTGTGTCCTTCAGTTGTCCTTTGCGTGCTAGGGCCATGGTCAATCTTTCAAACGTAACCGCAGCCCTAACAGGCGTCAACCGTACCCCTTCAATTTTGTGGACATCTCTTTTGAGGCGCGCGTGAAGCAACACGCACCATCGACTCGGGCCTGATCCATAGTGGACAGGTAGACGACGAGATACCCATTGCTCAACGCCCGCAAGCGCGCGCCTTTGGTGGCCTGAAATCTATATTATTATATGACTGACCTGTTGGTCTAGTGGACGGCGGCCCTGACTGCTACGCCGGAGGTCGTGGGTTCGATTTCCACCCAGGACAAATGTTAGTGTGATGAGCATGATCATTTATTCTGTGTCTGGGTGTAATTTATCTATAATATGTATGTATTTAGAAATATATATATGTATGCTTATCAGTTATCTAGTACTCACACCACAAGCTCTGTTTAGTTTGGGACTAGATGGCGTTGTGAGAAAATTGAAAAAAAAAAATATAAGGAGAAACTGACATATCAGCGCAGAGCCGAAACTACTGGGCCCAGGAACGTGAAATTTTGCACAAGGCTTCCTTTTATGATGTAAGCGAGCACTAAGAGGGGATTTTTGGAAATTCAACTTATAAGATAAGATTATGGAGGTCCAAAGTTTGTCTATCACGCGAACGAACCCGCTGGCAGAAGCTAGTCGTCCTATATGACTCTCGATCTTTATACTACATAAAAGAGCCATCAGAGCTATTTACAATCTTCGCCGGTGCGATTCTCTAAGGGAACTGTTTAAGGATATTAATATCATGACGGTGCCTTGTCAATATTATTATATTTATGAAAACATCATGTACGTTAGAAAAAATCTTCATCTTTTTAGTAAAAGAGGCGATAGACATAATTATGTTACAAGAAATAGGGACCAATTAGTTCAACCAGGTTTCAGACTGGCTAAAGTGGCCTCTTCTTTCATAGGGTACTGTTTGAAATGTTATAATAAAATACCTCCACAAATATTAGAACTCAATGAAACGAAATTTAAATCTTGTATTAAACGCACACTATGCAGGCAAGCATATTATAAGTTGGAGGATTATATTCAAGATAAAAATGCTTGGCTCAATGCTGGTCCAGCTCCACTACCACCGGGGTGAACAAATTGATTAGTTTGGAAATTATTGTTATTATTTTTTAATGTTTTTTTTTTGGAATTGTAAAATATTATAAGTATTGTATAATGTAAAAGCATTTTTTTTTTCA
This sequence comes from Mythimna impura, assembly GCA_905147345.3. Taxonomy (NCBI): domain Eukaryota; kingdom Metazoa; phylum Arthropoda; class Insecta; order Lepidoptera; family Noctuidae; genus Mythimna; species Mythimna impura. The sequence goes on along the minus strand of LR990353.1, from coordinate 15,609,096 downwards.
AAGTTTGTAAATGTGAGTACCATGGAGCTATTTTATGGTTTTTTATGTTACTATTGGACTTGTTTGACATAAATGAGCATGGCAGTTGAGAGTTTGTCATGCTCACTCAAATGTCTCACTGATGGTGGCGCACGTGTTGGATCATCCGGTTCCCTTCAAATTGGTTGAGCTGAGTGGTGCTAATATTGGCGTCATGTTCGTGAACGGGCGCTGTCAGTTGAGACTGGTCATCTCTTGGCTGCCAGTTGCTATTTTAATATCTATATTTAGTTTTTACTTTATTTGCATTGTTCACACATGATAGCGACAAGAAACATGTAACAGAGATATTTGTAATTACAAAACATGATTGAAAAGAGTGTCCATGGGGTTTCTTGCACATTCTTCTCCATAGAGATCTACGCTTTGGAATGTGCAATTAGCATCATTTTTTTTTCCTGACTGACTAACTTCATGACATTTCAAAAGTGCCTATAAATGGTTTATTTGAAATAAAATGCTTTGAATCTTTGAATCTTTGATGCGCGGTTTCATTTTTATGTTAAACTGATACTATAACACCAGTTAAATCTTTCCTTGGCTTCCAGAATTAATTACAAATACGTCTGACACTAACTGTTATTACTCTCTAATATGTTTTGTTCCTGGTGAAGTTTGGGTTTGCTCAAAAAAAATTTTTCAAATGAATTTCTATCTTAGCATAGTCGGCCTTATAATGTCCCCACTGTTGGGACTCAGGCCTCCTCTCTAGGGAACGGGCCGTAATCCACCACGCGGGTCCAGTGCAGGTTGGTGGATGTCACATGTCTTCGAATTTTTGTTTCTAGGACATGCCGGTTTCTCACGATGTTTTCCTTCACCGTTTTGAGAGCAGTGGTGATGAAATAAATTACACAAAGTAATGCACATTTCTACTCGTATCTTAATTTATTTTAAATATTTTTATTTGATTGTTGGTGTTAATTTATCTTGAGACCGACAAGAAAATTATCCTGGTCTTCTCAAACAAAACTTTATAAATAGGTTTTTTTTCTTCCATTTTACCTTAACAGTACCCAATTACTAGTACCTAAAAGTTCAAGGATGTCGTGTAGAAGCGTGTAAAAACCAGTTATTTGGGTAGACGTGATTAAGCGACATCGTGTAAATATTTCATTAGCAGTAGACCAGCGATCGTTTAGTTAAACGAATGGTACTTGTGGGTCAACACTGGACGAGAAAGGCATGCTTAACGAGTTTCTAATCGGTCAATGTGTTTGTAGCTCAAAGGATTTACGAAAAATATTCATGACTCACGCTTTTAATTGTTTTCACAGTGAGATAAAACGCAATAGTAATTGAGATGCAGCAATCTCTCGCGCCGGGCCTTGGTACAGGCCATGGTCCGGAGCAAGGAGGAATGGCAGGCGGGCGCCTCCTTCTGCGAAGCAGTAATGCTAGAAAAGGAGGCGGCCGCATGCGCGAGTGAGCGGCCCTCACGCCCCAGCCGCCGGGATCCTGATTCCGATTTCCAGCCACCGTAGGCACTGGCTTGCGGACGGCGAGCAACGGGTAGCTCGCCGTCCGACCGTCCGGTAACCGTCCGGACCGAGCCCAAGTTGTCGACGGCGCGTAGTGTTCCACTCGCGCCTCAAGGAGATGTCAGCAAAACCGTAGGGGCCCAGCAGGGTCGAAGCCTACTGGGGCCATGGGTGATGTGAAAGAGAACCCCGGGGCCCTGGAACAAAGGCAAAGAAGGAACAAGAGTGGGTTTTAGTCAGTAAAAGTCTGACACGCCCTCCCGCCACAAGGGCGGAAGATGTCATTAGATGATTTCCAACATAAAAAAAAAATTGAGGTGGTAACATATTCTAAATAAATTTCTATGTAATATATTTATGTAAATAGCCCATTACTTTTCACTGCTGGGCGAAGCCCTCTCTTTCTTTTTCATTTAAGTAGTCTTCAGCCATTGTGTTTTAAAAATAAATATTTTTCATTTGTATTACATACTGGAATAAAATACTACTATTTTAATTTATGACCATTGAAGCGTAATATTAATAAAATTACTAGCTATTGCCAGCGACTTTGTCCGCGTCAGACTCGTAAAACACCACAATGCAATTTTGTCACAATCGCAAGTATTTTTTTTGCGTGGAATCATAATTCTTTTTCTAAAATAAAATATTGTAATAGCTTAAGTTATTCATTTTATCATCAGCTATTTACCAGTGAAAGTCCCGTCAATATCGGACCAGCTGTTTCAGCTATACCTACAGCAAATAAAATTTTTGAAATTTGCTCATTTTTATCGGTACCTATCGAATATACTTTCAAATGTATTTACCTAGTAAAAAAAGTATTTTGGTATTACAAACAGGCATTTCAATTTATATTTATACGTATGTATGAAGGCATATGTACCTATAGATGAAATACCATCCAAACATATAGGTACAGTGCTTCACATTTATAATGCTGACAGTAATGTGTACAACTTTACAAATTGCGATAACAAAAGCTTGTCGAACCAAATTCAGAAACGCTGTTTCTCACCGCCCAACAGACTCAAATATATAACGTACATAACTATAACTGTTCCTAACGCTACCCACACTCGTACAGTCCAGGTCCCACCCTGAAATAAATATTTCAAAATGAAAAAAGTGTTCCAATAAAAACTCCTAGACTTTCCGTGTTATTAAAACATTTCACGCGTCACCCCTCACTTTGGCCACGGCCTGAAGTGGAATCAATATAGATGCTTTTCGTATTCCGTATCACGTAGAATCAATTTAAGAACTCCTGCTGCGGGTCAACGGATATTTATGAAGATAACTTCGATTTATAGAGATTGCTTTGCGTTCTTTACACCGCCGAGCAAAATTATGGCGCAGCGGTGTTGCTTTAAGTGTTCGATAAGATATCTTTCCGCAAATGAGTCTTCGGTCTTATTTATTTTAGATGACATTAGAGGTGTGTCTTTTTATGGGCACTTATGTGTATCTACTTGATTTCGATTTTATGATAAAATCTTTATACTGTCTAGAGTTTATGAATTTGTGGCCAAAAGCAGTGGTGGCCGAGTGGTAACGGCCCTGACTTACGAGTTGTAGGTTGCGAGTTCAAACCCGGTCAGGCGCATTACTTTGTGTAATTTATTTTATCACCACTGCTCTCAAAACGGTGAAAGAAAGCATCGTGAGACATGTGACATTCACCAACCCACACTGGGCCCGCGTGGTGGATTATGGCCCATTTCCTCTCCTAGAGAGGAGGCCTGAGTCCCAACAGTGGGAACATTAAAAGGCTGATTATGGGCAAGTGCTGAATAAATTACATAGTTGGAGTTCTATACAAATATTACAAAGACGTAAGTTCCCATATGTGTGTATGTTTGTTACTTTTTGATGACAGTTGGCATACGTGAAGGCCATTCACTGGTATACAATAGTACATAAGATATTTTTTTTTATACCGAGAGTAGGTTCCCTTGGGATAATTTACTACTTTCGTGTGGGCAAAGGCAAAACAGTAATATAATATTATGATAATATAGGTACTTGGTAATCTTATACCAGGTAACTCGAAACCGCGTGTATTCAATTGACAACACTGCACAGCCCGCCTTAGGCAGCAGTGTCGAATAGCGAGTAGTTACGATCACCAATCAATCAATAGTTTGAAATGTTGTCGTTTATTATCTTTGTTTATATTGAACATAAAAAGGTACTTTGTTGGTTGTCAATTGATTCATAAAAATACTAGAAACTTAAAGTAAAAGAAACCTTGGACCTTAGATATTTTACGACATGCTTCAAAAAAGAAAAGAAAAGTGGCTACAAAAGAAATGTTGATAGTGTTACGCCTTTTATATAATTTGGAAATAAATTTTCATAATTTATTTGGTACATAAATTATAAAGTAATGATATTAATTCATTAAACCCCAAGCGAACGCCGGCGTTTGCTCGGTCATTGTCTTTCTATTGTGTCTCTAATTACGCTACTCAAAATTTATAAAACACTGTGTTCACTGTTTATGATGATAATATTTCAATTACACGAATAATGGCAAACATACCTGCTTGTAGACCGAATACAATGACTCTTAGATGATATAAGATCTGCCTTGTAAATAGTGTAAACATTTTGGTTTGATTTAATTTGACGTATATGGTTTTAAAACTAGTTAAGCACCTACTTGATATCTAAACTAATATTATAAAGAGCAAAGATTTTTTTATTATTTGTTTGGTTTTTAAGTATGTTACGATTTAACTCAAGAACTACTTGACCGATTTCAAAAATTATTTCAACATTAGAAAGCTACCTCTTTACTGAGTAACATAGGCTATTTATTTTCTGCTTTTGTGCGGGCGAAGCCGCTGGCAGAAAATAGTAGAAAATAAAGTCCGTTTGCGTTCCGATTGGGCGTGAAGTAGTAACAAACATACGCTCATATACAAACTTACGTCTTTATAATGTCTTTTGACTGGCCTGATGGTCTAGTGGTTAGTGACCCTGACTGCTATGCCGGAGGTCGTGGGCTCGATTCCCACCCAGGACAAATGTTTGTGTGATGAGCACGATCATTTGTTCTGTGTCTGGGTGTAGTTTATCTATATATATATATGTGTATTTAGAAATATATAAGTATGTTTATCAGTTGTCTAGTACCCATAACACAAGCTCTGCTTAGCTTGGGACTAGACGGCGTTATGTGATAGTTGTGGAATATTATATTATTAATGTTAATCGTACCTAGGTACGGCTGCGGCCTTGATCAAAAGAGTCACTGTGATTCTGAACGCAGGCAACAGGCAACTGAAGGAACTCGATTGTATTTTAGTCACTAAAAGCCTGAAATTCCCTCTCACCCCATTCAGAGCGGCAGAAGTTATTTGATGCATTCCCACCTTCAAAAAAGAAAGGTACTTATACCAACGCAGTCTGCTGTCTACATGTGAAACTTAAATGGATAATGTCTGCAACTTATAGACATCTGCAACTAATACAATGTTGACTCGTTGACTCGAATATGTACAAAGAATTGTTCTGCTGACAGCGTCTCAAACGTATCGTGTTTTTAGGGTTCCATACCCAAATAGTAAAAACGGCACCCTAGACTACACTGTCCGTCTATCTGTCATCAGGCTGTAACTCATAAACCGTGATAGATACTTGAATTTTCACAGATAATGTATTTTGGGAAGGCGAATGTATTTCCAAGGCGAAGGTGGAGAGATGAACTGGATAAATACCAGAGGGACTGGCCCGCAATGGCCAAAGACAGGCTTGTGTGGAAAAGGGAAAGGGAGGCCGTTGCTCAGCAGTGGGACATAAATGGGCTATAAAAAAAATGTATTTCGGTGGTGCAAATACTAAAAACAGAATAAAATAAACATTTAAGTGGGGCTCCCACACAACAAATGCGTTTTTTTTTTGCCGTTTTATGCTCGATATAAATAAAAGCTGCAAGTAGACGCTTGAAGCGATTTTTTTTTCCGTTTTTTTTTGCTACGGACGTTACAGAACCCTTTGTGCTCGAATCGAACTCGCACTTGGCCGGTTTTCCTCTTTAAATAGATTTCTGTGTACTTATTTCTTACAAGTATTTTCTTTGTGTAACTTTTCAACTTTCTGTTGTATTTTAGCTTTGTTGTTTTACTTTAGTCTTTAGTTGGGCCCTTCGTGTACTCTGTACATATTTAGCCTCCAACAGAGCTTCAAGTACTTAAGTATGTAAGTGTGGTCTATATCTCTGGACTATCCTACTTCACACATCTAATTATCCAAGATTATATATAGGGTGACTGGCAATTAGTGTACGATACTTAAACACGTGATTGTGCTCATGATAACAAACAATTTTTATTATGGGATCAAAGCCGAAATCGCGAAAAAAAATATCAGCTGTTCAGTACATTAGGCAAACATAAATGTACTGAACAGCTGATTTTTTTTCGCGATTTCAGTTTTCTTCCCATAGTAAAACTTGTTGGTTATCATGAGCACAATCACGTGTTTAAGTATCGTACACTAATTACCAGTCACCCTATATACACATATTTTTAGTGACTATAAATTTGAAAAAAAAAAAAACATGATACTAGCTGCCGCTAGAGGCTTTGCCTGCGTGATAGTAAGAAACTATCCCAAGGAATACTTCCGGGATAAAATTCTATGTGCCAAGACATGGTCTAGCCGTTTGCCAGATTTCATCTGAATTCGTTCAGTAGTTTGAGTGTGTAGAAATAACAAACATACACACAAACTTTCGCCTTTATAATTTTAGTGTGATTAAGTTTTAAGTTTCGCGTGGTGTATTACGGCTAATTCCCTCTCCTAGAGAGGAAGCCGGAGTCCCAGCAGTGGGAATATTAAAAGGCTGATTAAGTAAAGTTTTAAGTTTATGGGATCTATGTGAATTGAGCCAGAGCAGAGGATTCTGATTACAATAAATCAAATTTAAACGTTGTTATTGGCCAAGCAAAATAACAACCTACACTAAAATAAAGAGAACAAGTTTTTTTTTGTTTTTTTTCTTTGTTTGTAGGAGGTAATCTCTGGAAGTACTGGTCCGATCGCTAAAATGTTTTTCACCGATAGAAAGCTGCTTTATCCCTGAGTGGCATAGGCTATATTTTATGTACGTGGGTGAAACCTAGTAATTAATAAGTTATATTTGTTAAAAGTTAGTGTTTTGGTGTTGGTGTGCATATAAAATTAAGTATTTTCATCAGTATCATCATCATTTCAGCCGAAAGAGGTACATTGCTGGATAAACCTCCTCCAAGTGTCATCACAATGACCAGTCCTATGCGTCTCGCATCCATCGGATTCACGTGACCCTCACCAGGCCAACGGTCCATCTTGTGGGAGGCCTTCTTATAATTATTTTAGCATATAGCATAGCATAGTCGGCCTTATAATGTTCCCACTGTTGGGACTCAGGCCTCCTCTCTAGGAGAGGGAATGGGCCGTAATCCACCACGCGGGCCCAGTGCGGGTTGGTGGATGTCACATGTCTTCGAATTTTTGGTTCTAGGACATGCCGGTTTCCTCACGATGTTTTCCTTCACCGTTTTGAGAAAGCAGTGGTGATGAAATAAATTACACAAAGTAATGTGCCTGGCTGGGTTTGAACCCGCGACCTACAACTCCGTAAGTCGGGGCCATTACCACTCGGCCACCACTGCTCTCAGTCGTAATATTTACATAATTATTTTATAATTATGTAAATAATGTGTAATATACGAGAATCCTATGGATGCGAGATGCACAGGACTGATCGTTATGGCGACACTTGGGGGAGGCCTATGTCCAACAGTGACAGGACTATTATGAGGACAAACAAGCTTGGGATTGACCTGCTCCAGTATGCTCTACAATTGCTGTATTTTTTTTTTTCTTCTCTTTTGAGTTTTTTTTAAATATTTATAATGTGCAAGTAATAATTGCGATTTTTTAAATCCTTTTTACAATTTGACATTGATAATTATTTTTTTACAATTTGACATTGATATTTGTTTATATTTTACAATAAATTAAATTATTAATTTTTTAAATTTATTTTTGACATAAATACTATACTATACTTTGTTAAATATTACATTTTTTTACACTTTATTTTATATATTTTCGTTTATAATTGTGAATATGAGGACTATGTGGATATTTTTTTTTCTTTTCAGTTATTTTGACGTATGTCTGGTAATTCGACTATTTCTGCGCCCTACCCAAATGTCCTTTCCTTGTCAAATCGTTGATCTCCTTAGTAGTCCTATGTTGAGCTATACGAATACTGACAAATGCTTGCACTGACTGGATAGGTCCACTTAAATCTGTGTGGTTCTTTCCTCAAAAGACCATCTCAAACACTAATCTGCATGGTTCTCATATGATTTGACCATAACATGTTTGCTGTATGGACTTTAAAAGGGAGTTTAACCCCTGAGTTTTCTTCGGTGTTTCTTCTCAGGGTAGTCAGCTAGGAAACACCGGCCTCATCTAGTTTAAACTGAAGAAAAAATTGACGTGTAAAAGTGTTTTTAAATAACCTATTTGCAAAATAAATATCATTTATCATTTAGTGGACGTCTTTCGGCTGAAATGATGATAATGATGCACATGTTGTATCTTTTTCAATGTATATATGTGTGTACATAAATTGTATTATAAATTATAAATAAATAAATGATGATGAAATAATATGTAAAAAATCTTTAAATAAAAGTTAATTCTAATCCCCTATATTGAAATGAAATAAATAAAAGGATTTTGTTCACATAACTTATAATATCTAAATAGATTTCCAGGAACAGTCGGCTGTTTTGTGAAAAAAGTTAAATTGGCTTTTGTTAAAAGCATTTTTGAATAGTTTCAGGAATAAAGGGATTTAGCCCAAAGGCCTTTAGCCCAAAGCTATGTAGTTTCTATATTTAGTTTCAGCGTGTTATTATTATTGGACAGTTCGTTGGATGTTTTCTAAAAATATTATACTGAGAGTAGTTTTATTAATAGCTGATATTTTGTACCCTTATATTTAGAAGCAGACATTTGATCTACTTGATCTACGGTTTCTCGGAAAAAATACTGACGTAAAACAAATTAATTGCTATTAATTGGTTAATAATAGCACGAAGAATCGCCAAACTAAAGTGGCAATGGGCAGGGCACATTGCTCGCAGAACAGATGACCGTTGGGGCCGAAAGGTTCTGGAATGGCGACCACGTACCGGAAGACGTAGCGTTGGAAGGCCTCCTACAAGGTGGACCGATGACTTGGTAACGGTTGCAGGGTCCGATGGATGCGAGACGCACAGGACCGTTCGCTGTGGCGACGCTTGGGGGAGGCCTCAGCAGTGGACGTCTTTCGGCTGAAATGATGATGATGATGAATTGGATGTCAAAAATGATTTTGACCAAATAAACACTCAGCAGCTTAAGTTCTTTTGACAATTTGTCACATTATTTTTATGACAGTTTCGTTTTAGAGACTGAGCCAAAATATATAATTTAGGTTGTGAATAAGTAGGTACCTCATATCTAATGTGTAAACTTTAAGTAGTTTTTATTGTTTTTCCCTTTCATCCCCCATAAACATAGGTAACTTATAAACAGATTAACCGAATTTTTTTCATCATATAATTGTATAATTTAAATCTTATACCCTTTCAGTTCATTCCCACTTGGCCATATTTGCCTTTTGCAATCAGTGGTTTATTGTCACTTTTACCCCCCCCCCCCCTCCTCACTACCTTGTAAACGTAAGTACCTATTTTGATAAAACATACAAGAATCAGCTTCAAAAACCTGCCTTCTAATGAAAAAGACCGCAACCAAATCGGTTTACCCGTTTTAGAGGTAGGACATAGATCACAAACATAGCGGCTAAATTTACACCACCCCTCTTTTTACATTGAGTTTTAAACATGAATAAATCAAGTGGAAAACATTCTAGTAGTCATTCAAAAACATTCCGAGGACTCTATTAGAGTCACAGACAAAAATATACAACACCGTCAAAATTAAAACAAACACTTTAATCCACAAAGACGCTCCCCCTTACATCGGTTTACATTTATTTCCCCAATTTCCATCAAAGAGAAAATGGGGAAAGCCCTCGAAGAAAATCTGCTTGTAAAAGAGCCGTGTGCAAATTTAATAATACATGTTTCGGCAGATTTCCTCACTCACATAATGCACTTTGTGACGTCACTTTTTCCAATGTTTGGCTCCCCTAGGCCCAGTGTGTTAACTGTATTAGTTTTGCATCGGCAGTTCGGCAGTGTTGACAATGTGTTAATATTTTAAAAGTAAAAAATGTTTGTCTGATTATTTGGTTTGATACAGTTATAATATATAATAACTTACTATTGTTTAGTTAGTAATAATATATAATTATTTTTTTTGATCGATTAAGTACATACTTCTTTAGATATTTCTGCGCTAGCAATAGTAGTACATGTTAATCTACTTTTAATGAAAGATCTCAATGTACTTTAAACTTAGAAATAAATATTTCTTTATTTTAATGATAAAAACGTATTATACAATTTATAAAAAACAAAATAACTTGGTTTGGTAACTTTTAAAGTGCGTTATTGTCCTTATAAATGTTTCAAAGTTAATTGAGGAACAAAAAAAAAAAAAAAAAAATCTTAATAAATAATAAAAAAAAAACAAATAATAAAAATAATGAATAATATATATATATAAAATAAATATATATATATATATATATTTATATATTTAATTTATAAAGGGATAAAGAGATTATTTCTAAAATAATTTTGGCACAATAATTATACAATTATAATAACAATAATTAAAATTATTATTATTATTCTACAAAACACATATCATACATTCATACACATAGTTAAAACTGGTCATTATAATTTATAATATATGTGTTTTATTAAGTAAAGGTTTCTTTTATACACGAAGTTGAAGTAAAACACTGACTCCCAAGTCGTAGGCGTCCTTAGTTTAGGAGACAGGGTTTCTTACTATCTGTGCAGCCTTTCCCAAAGTCGAAAGACGTTCACTACTGGACATAGGCCTTCCCCAAGTGTCCTCACTATGAACGGTCCTGTGCGTCTCGCATCTACCTTATCAAATAACTATGTAAAATGTAGGTATTATAGTTATATACAAAGGTTTTTTTTGTGAATAAACTGTTATTGTTAAACTATTATTAACTTGTTTTGATGGAATTTTCCCAAATAAGAAATTCATCACAAAAAATCAACTAAGCTTTACAGAAGAGATTACAGAAATGAAATTTTTATGAAGTCGAGAAACTTCTATGGAAAATTCCATAACCCACGCGGACGACATCGCGGCTAACTACTAGTGTGTCATAAATAACACTTTAGCATCGGGTATTAGTGTATTAGGAGGGGAATGTCCAGATGTTTCACGATAATAAAGTACATAGTGGGTGGAAAGTAATTTGTTAGAGTACAATATAAGTTTTGAAATATTCTTTTTTGCATGTTCCTGCTGTGAGATTAATTGAGATATTGTTGGGGGCGGGTAGGTGATAATTATTATGTAGATAGGTGTGGATATTACTGTTTTTTGTCGGGTATTCTATTGAAAGACCGGTTCCTTTTTAGGGTTCCGTGCCCAAAAGATAAAACGGGACCTTAGTCCGTCCGTATGCCTGTCTGTCTGTCCGTCAGTCACCAGGCTGTATCTCATGAACCATAATAGCTAGACAGTTGAAATTTTCACTGATGAGGTATTTCTGTTGCCGCTATAACAACAAATACTAAAAACAGAATAAAATAAATATTTAAGGGGGCTCCCATACAACAAACGTGATTTTTTTGCCGTTTTTTGCTACGGACGGTACGGAACCCTTCGTGTGCGAGTCCAACTCGCACTTGGCTGGTTTTTTACTGTTCATTGACTAGTAGACACTATCTCACCTAATGGAAAGCGACGATGTCGACGATGGAGTACGCTTGACAAGAAGTAGCCTATTCACTCTTGACTTAAAGATCCCCTGGTTGTAACTATCAGGAGACATAGACTCTATTTTTTTTAAATTGTGGAAATCATCCTATGACATCAGGTCAGACTTACTGACTAAAACCACACTCCTGTTTCTTCTTTGCCATTGTTCCAGGGCCCCGGGGGTCTCTTTCGCATCAAACATGGCCCCAGTAGGCTTCGACCCAGCTGGGCCCCTACGGTTGCTGACATCTCCTTGAGGCGCGCGTGAAACACTACGCGTCGTCGACGACTTGGGCTTGGTCCGGACGGTTACCGGACGGTCGAACGGTGAGCTACCCATTGCACGCCGTCCGCAAGCCCGCGCCTGCGGTGGCCGGAAAGCGGCCACCGATCACCCCCACGAGGACACGGCGGTGCTCTGCCCAGGCGGGCACACCTCTACCGTATACTCCACCGTATCCTCCAGGCGGTCCACACAATCGTGGCACCCGGGAGTTTCTTCCGCACGAATCCGGTGCAGGAACCTCCCGAACTTACCATGTCCGGTGAGGACCTGCGTCATGCGGAAGGTAAGGACGCCGTGAAGACTTTCCAGCGATGCCTCAAAGAGGGGACTCACCAACATAATTATGGCGTGCCCTTTGTTCTTTTGAGGTGGGATATCATCAAATAATTCCTCCCGCTCTATGTGGAATGAGAGGGAGTGTCATATTTTTACTGACTAAAACCAACCCGTGTTCTTTCAGTTACTCTTTGCGGTGCAGGGTTACGGTAACTCGTTCACACACTCCCCTAAACCAATAAAACACTACTAAGGTGGTGTTAGTTGCTGCAAGTTACTATTCATTATACGTCTATATGTCGTTAAAGTACTAAAACACTATGATAATAAAACACCAGCTTCTGTTAGCAGCTTCACCCGCGTGTCACTCAGTGATGAAGTAGCATTCTAGTGAAGCAAGAATTTTAAAAATCGATGGAGTAGTTTTTGAGTTTATTAGCATAGCATAGCATAGTCGGCCTTATAATGTTCCCACTGTTGGGACTCAGGCCTCCTCTCTAGGAGAGGGAATGGGCCGTAATCCACCACGCGGGCCCGTGCGGGTTGGTGGATATCACATGTCTTCGAATTTTTGTTTCTAGGACATGCCGGTTTCCTCACGATGTTTTCCTTCACCGTTTTGAGAACAGTGGTGATGATGAAATAAATTACACAAAGTAATGCGCCTGGCTGGGTTTGAACCCGTGACCTACAACTCCGTAAGTCGGGGCCATTACCACTCGGCCACCACTGCTCTTTGAGTTTATTAGTTACAAACAAATACACAGATCGTTTCTCTTTATAATAATAGTATATACTTGTTTAGAAGTATAGATTATTTTCCAACTCATCTTGTAATATTGAAAGCAAAAAAATGAGGGACAGATGTGCTCAGCATTATTACAATCAGTGCCAAACCTCAGCCTGGCTTGTGTATGACTACGCTGTTATGGGAACAGGAGAGAGGAGCCATAAGAACGCTTATGGTGGATTGGTATTGGAACTACCTACTTATTTCTGTATAGTGGCTTACGCTGTCCATCCTCTAGATAAATTTTCTTTAGGTAAACCTTTATTAAATTATATTATTCCAAATATAGATCTTCGGAAAAGTTTGAGGTAGGAGGCGGTTAGGCAGTTTTCAAAAAGTTAATGAAATTGTACGAAAAAAAACGCACGTGTTCAAAATTTAAAAAGTCCACTTAAAAATCCCATAGCCCAAAAATAAAGTTAGAAATTGTCAAATATCTTCTTCCTCTCAGGCTGGAGCTAGAAGGAGAATCAGACTTTAACTCTTGAGAACAATCTTGCTTGTTCCACCTTCCACTATTATAGACCTCATTCATCGCTTTCCATCTATTTATATCGACATCAAAAAGCGTGCTCCACGATAAAATAATTTAACTAACCAAAAAAACTCATTAAATATTATACCAACAAATGAAAAGTAATATCACTTCAAAATAGACTTTTGTAGATAAAATCCTTCAAGAATAGGCAGTAACTTTAAACAAAATAAATGTTATACCTACTTGACTTCCCACTACCCCACCACACACAAAAGTAATACATATTGTATTTTTTATTTCAATATTAATGAAACCTTCCTTGCTAAAAGTCTGACGCTCACTCTCAATTCACCAAGAGTGGGAGTAGTTATTTTATAATACCCTAACTTAAAAAAAAAAACTTTCGTTTTACACCCACAAGAATAACATGCAGCAGGAACGCAGGTACGTTCCCTATGTTTCCCGTAATGCGTTCCAAATAAGAATAGGACCGATTGCCACGTTGTGACGTCACGTCATACTGTCAAATCGAAGAATTATTGTGGTGAGCAAAACAAGAAATTTTTTAAATTTAATTTATTTACGAACTGTGAACGAAAAAAGTTTAATCAGAATCCAGTTCTTCAATTTTGCTCATCTCTGAGTTCTTCAATTTTGCCCAATTTCTTGCGATTTGACAGTATGACGTGACGTCACAATATGGCAATCGATCCTATTCTTATTTGGAACGCATTGTACTGTAATTTATTTATTCGTATTAATAAATAAACACATTTATTATTTATTACAATCTTTGTATTTATAAAAATGCAGAACTAGACACCTGAGCCCTTGTAGTGGCGACAGCACCCAACAAAGACGACAAGTGAACACCATTACTCTTGCCAAAAATATTCCTCTTCTCAAATAAGGGAACAAATGCTCTTAGCAATGTGGTACGGTAATGTACGCCGGCCCCCTGAATTTTTCATTCCCTTGTGGCTCGACAACTAAGCATTACCAGAATTGCGTCATATTTCTTTTCTAACACATACTGAAGGGGAATAGTTAGAGGATTTCTTCGGAGGAGTGAGATGAGGAAATTAGTGATGATTATTGGTTTTGTAAATGGTGATGGAGAGCGATAGCCAATGATACCTATAATTGAAGACCGATTTCTCCATAAACCGTAGTTCTATTTTTGTCAAATAAAAGTGATTAGGTTACTTCCAGGCAAGCGTGCTCTATCGTTGACCGTCGACAACATCATCACTTACCATCAGGACAGGAGACAGTGGTCAAGTGCATAGATAATTAATTATACACGTGTCATATGTATAAATAAAATTAAAATGTCTGTTTATAATATAAAAAATAGTTTTCTGCTTAATGCATATTTAAACAGTACATTCGATACATAGTATCAAATAGAGTAACTGTTTAAAAGTTCGTTTGTTAGAAAACTTTTTTGTCTGCATGTCTCTCTGTTCCAGCTAAAAACCGTAACGGCTGAACCAATTTTCACGGGATTTACACTGGTAGATAGCTAAAGTCATAAGGAGTAATTTAGGCTACTTTTAATTTAGGAAAATAATTAATGGGCCCAGTAAGTGGCTATGTTAACTGCAGCATCTTAAAATCCTCCTCAATGCAGACGTATGGGCACTTGAGGCACTCTAACGTATGGTTCATGTTTTGAATAGGGGCACCGCACTCACATTGAATATCCGACGGGTCTATAAACTGAATGATTAGATTATTGTTTAATAACGATTAAACAAAAACAAGTCTTAATAGTATTAAAAGCTTTAGCAGTAGGTACCTAACTTAGTTTACTAGTTTCTTATCAAGAATACAGTTTTCTTTTTTTGGCACAAGTAGATTTAGAGCAACATTGGCTAATGATAGAACAGCCAAAATAGTAACATCAATCTCAATCTAGTATTTAATTAGACACGAGGCGACGTAAACAATGTCTGTTCAGTTTATTTTTAACTTATTTTTTTGTAACTAAACTACGAGTATTTTTAACATCCTAAATGGAGTAATCAACAAACAGCTATACAAAAAAAAAAAAAAACGGCCGGGTTACAAAAATGAAACTATGACGATACTTAGAAATTCCTCATTCTTCCCTCGTAAGATATGAGATACATATACGGAAGGTTTATTTTACTAACTATGGATTTATTTTTATAAAGCGTTTTCATAATGTGAATGTGAGAACACTGTAGGCTCCGCAGCACTTTATTCTTATTTTTTTTCTCTTGCTTTGGATCATCACAACTTTATGAGGATTATTGCCGAAAATAATCCTCTCAGTGATGATGGACCGATGCTAGTACAATGTGATATTTCCACTATCGAGAACTGATCCAGACTCATACTTGTAGTAAAGCACCTTTGATTACAAGATCGTATTTCTGAACAAGTTGCTGATGCATGATCCTGGTTAGTTGGTTGCGCCTATGCTACTCTTCTTTAGCTGGACGAGTACAACTAAAGACACTGTGGTGAATTGATTTTTGAACGGTGACATGCCAGACAGATGTCAACCGTGCCGCTCTTCACAATATAAAAATGATTTGTTGTTATCAGTATTTTCCAGTTTGAGTGGGAGAAGTCCCTTGTGCTAAATGATCGCTCTTTGTTCATTACGTGCGTTAATCTTTCAATAGAAAGTTTTTGTTTTTTTTTTTTCGTATGATTATAGAAATTCTAGCTACTGCCAGCGGCTTCACTCACGTGATAGTAGAAAGTTATCCCAAGAGAACATACTCCCTGGATAAAAAATATCTTCTGTGCTATTCTTCTCTAGTGCAGTGGTGGCCGAATGGTAACGGCCCCGACTTACGAGTTGTAGGTCGCGGGTTTAAACCCAGCCAGGCGCATTACTTTGTGTAATTTATTTCATCACCACTGCTCTCAAAACGGTGAAGGAAAACATCGTGAGGAAACTGGCATGTCCTATAACCAAAAATTCGAAGACATGTGACATTTACCAATCCGCACTGGGCCCGCGTGGTGGATTACGGAGAGGAGGCTTGAGTCCCGGCAGTGGAAACATTAAAAGGCCGATTAAGTTTATGCTGTTCTATTGCATGGTCTACCCATGTGCCAAATTTCATCACGTTGACACACACACACGTTCACAAACTTTTGCCTTTTAAGTGTTAGTATGATAAAAAAGGTGTTACTAATTATAGTTTTCAACTTCGACATTACGCTTCATATAAATCAAACAAAAGAACCATTAACACGCAAACTTTAAAACCAAAGAAAAAAACGTGGCAGTAAAGCCCAGTTAAGTAGTTTAAACCCCACTTCAATGCCCTTTACAACTCTATTTAACTCACACGCAGAAAAAAATAACGAGTGCCGTGTTTTTATACCTAATTAAAAAAATATTTCATTTACCGATCCGACATTACGATCCCTCGAGCTTGCGTAGGCTTATTATACAAATATACAAATCTGAATAATATAATAATATAGATCCGTCTGTCTGCGGAGTATTTTCTTTTGTCTTGGTACTTATTAATACGGGATAAGTAATTATGTTATACGATTATGCTGCTCAAGCCTTGGTACCGCATAAATTATTATAATCCGCCTGTATATTTTGTATGTCTGCGTGGGTTGTCGTTTTGTCAATATTAATGGGCGGCTAAGCCGATGTTGTGACTGTATTGTGATATATAGTCGTATTTTCAAAGTGGCTGGTAGATAGCTTTCTTTTTTATCATATTTATAGAAAATTGCCACACACGACTAATATTGGTTAACGTCGAGGTAAAAGAATACGATACGGCGATTTTTCACTTCTCTATGCGATGACGGTTGAGGTTATCACAACGTACTGATCTGCATTTTTTTTTACGTATTTCAGGGTCGATTTTTCAATCATCATCATCATTTTAGCCGAAAGACGTCCACTGTTGGACATAGGCCTCCCCCAAGCGTCTCCACAACGACCGATCCTGTGCGTGTCGCATCCACCACATTCCCGCGACTCTCACCAGGGTCGTCGGTCCACCTTGTGGGAGACCTTCCAACGCTGCGTTTTCGGGTGCGCGGTCGCTACTCTAGAACCTTTCGGCCCCATCGACCATCCGTTCTACGAGCACTGTGCCATTTTAGTTTAGCGCTTTTGATTGATTTTTCAATATACACATATAAATTTATGGAGTAGGTACAAATGGCAGTGCGACTGTTTTGATATACCTACTTAAAATATATTTCAAACTGTTTTATACATTTTTTGGAATTAAACTAATCTTGATAATGAATCTGCATGAAATAAAAAAAAAAAACATGTAACGAAATTATATCAGTGAAATTATATTTTCTTTTTTAACCCAAAGGTTGACTGGTAAAGAATGCCTTGTTGAATTAAACCCGCCTATGTACCACTACTGTACATAAAGTTGCGTTGGATTAGTCCGACGAGTGTGTTCGTGTCCTATTCGCCAGGGTCGTGTGTTTACGACTGGATACTCCATCTCGTTTAGCTCTTCAATCCCCATAGGTGACAGGAGAGCTGACGAGATAGAGTATTTAGTATTGGATGTGCGAGCCTGGCGGAATAAACGCGACAGTGTTTGTCCATACCATTACTTTTAAAAATACAAAATCAAAACTCGTAAAACAGTTACTGAAACTCAAATAGAACACGCAACTCCAACAAAATCCATAAGGAAAGCTGGTAGTAAAATCTAGTGAAACTTTATTACGATATTTGCGTTTATATCACTTATGTCGATATGAAGTTGAGCCGCCTGAAGTTACGCGTCAGCTGAAATTAAAGAGTACGTAGGTACTTTAGTATTACGGTAACTTTCAGACTAGATTTTGTGAAATTATTTTGTGTTTTTTAACGAAAAAAACGTTGTTAGGACTGAGTAGTAGAGAGTGGTAGTAAATTAAGTTGTCACTATAATTTTTCACATGGCAAATGCCACAACTTGATACAGCACCAATGCTGTATCAAGTTGTGTGTGGAGTAGACATGTACAAAAGTGCCCTTTGTCCTTTTTGGCATGCACATGGGCAAACCCGTTAACAAAAGTAACCAATAAATTAATAGTTTTAATATATACACCCCTACTTTTTAATTAGTACAAAAAAAAATGGAGCTCTATCCGTATCCGTTACTGATTATATTTTTGTAGTAAAAAGTAAAAAAATACAAAATCCCAAAATTGTCCACAAAAATTTATCATAATTTGTAAATTCAATTCAATTGTTAAGATTGATTGATTCAAAATCAATCTTAACAATTGCTACTAGAAAATACTACGCGCAGTGTTTTTCCATTGTTTTTCATTCATAATCAATAGCCTGTACAATATTTCCATAAATTGAGTGACATTTTGGGATATAAACAAGCGCTAAAAACTTTGCTGTTTATGAATATTATTTATTGAGACTTTACTTAAATAATAACAATACCTTTTCTAATAAGCCCTTAAAGTATTTGTACTAATTAAAAATTAGTGGTGAATCCAATAAGGCAATATCAGTTTTCGCAAAATCAAAAGAGCGTATCGTAATATAAGGTACGTAGTAAACATTAATTTATTACAGTCCTTTTTTAAAGGATTTTATTCTTAGCCTCAAAACAAAATATTCTTTAAAGGCGAAGTACCTTTAGAAGAGAACTCGAGTGAAATCAAGCTTCTAAAGTAAAGTTGGCTGAGAAAACGTCAAGTTCATTTTTTAAGGACTGTTCCTTGACGTCTTTGGGACGTTGCATGAAAATATAATCACTTAGAAGGGAGAACAAGAGTACAGAAAGCAAGTAACGTACACAGAAAGTCGTGTATTTTTCAATCAAAATAATGTAGAATTACAAATGACTGGTTTGCAACCATTTTTGAACCTAAGCAAGAAGCACATACACAGTACATTGAATGGTTGTTTGCAAATACGAATAAAGAGTTCTAATTAAATGATTTTAAGGTATGTAAAATGCCGCAGTATAATACTTTATATTAATATGTTTAAGCAGATAATATTCTTTGTTCTATTATTTCTCAAAAAAACATTATATCAACGATCTCATCCGATTTACCTTCCTAGTCACAAGAACGAAATTTAATTGAAAATTGAATAAATCTGTAGAAGTTTTTAGTTGTGCGTGCATAACGTAAAACATACGAAATCGATGTAGGTTACTTTTATACATTAAAATTGTGTATAATTTGATACTATAGACTTAGGCCTCTTTTTTTTTCATTCGCCCAGTAGTTTGGATTACAGGATGTGCCAAATCTATTTCAGATTTAGTTACATTATACTGTAGGGATTGGAAGATAATGAAAAAACTTTTACTTAAACTTAAATTTTAAAAAATAAGCTTAAATTCTAATTAGGAATAAATCCTAGAGTTCAGAATTTATTCCTAATTCGAATCTTTGCTTATTTTTTATTTATCATGTACCGTTTCTAGAGCCTCGACCTCGACCCTCTAAAGAGGTACTAATGAAAGAGGCTCTACAATACACATTCTTGGAAATACTCTTCTTCTTGTGAAGTCGGTTAAAAATAAATGAACAGACACTTCAGTAACTAAGGCAACATATTATGTATGTATGTATAAAGTTCATCACACTCCTCATCAGCTTATCGCTAATAAATAAGAGCTCATCAATGAGTATTACTTCTCGGTATCTTCAGCAATAGCATTCATTTTAGTTTTATCGTAGATATGATGCCACCGATTTCATCAGACTGCTTGAAAAGTGTGTGGGCCTCAATTTCTTTATTTTTAGTAGTCGGCTTTGTTAATATAATTTTCATAATTTTTATTTTCTTAGAATTATATTTTTAGACTCGATTCCTTAAGCCCTGAATTTTGATGCCCCAAATAACCGTAGCAGAAAAAAAAATCGACTACTCAATGGTGTGCCGCATCTTGTCTGTTTTTTTTTAATCCTTATTTGAGACAAGACAAAATTTTTGTAATTTTAAGTAGGTTTTTCAGATTTTCAGCCTGTAAAAAAGCCCTAATAATATTTATTTTAATTATATACATCCAGTAGTTTGGGTTACAAGACTAAAGAGTAATAGACAATACACAATCTTGAAAAAGCTCTCCATCTGGCACAAAAACACTTCAGTAACCAAGGCAACATATGTATGAAGTTCATTCACACTCCTCATCGACTCACCGCTAATAAATAAGGGCTCATCAATAAATGAGGCTTCTCGGTATCTTCGGCAACAGCGTTCATTCGTCAATGTACTGCGGGCTTTTTCTAACGCAGGTATTTACTTATTTATAACTCTGGTTAGGATATTTATGTAGTGTTTTAGGTATTCAAGGATGGCGCATTATTTATGTGTATTGTTGTAAATAGACTCAGTTCTTCATTATATTAGTACAGCTAATGTAATGAAGAACTGATAAATGTTGCATTTTAATTTCTTGTTTCATTGATCGAACTAATACTCGTAATTCAGAGCCCAATTGTTTACATCAAGAAGATACTAATTATTTTGTGGAAAAGATTCAAAATTCGCTTTTCAAAAATGGAATGCTCGTTCGCCATCTTTAATTTAACATAAATATTCTGTTAACAAGAATGTTTATCTTTGTTAAAGGTGTTGACGAGATTGGTAGGTATCCTCCTTGCGACGTATACCTCAATGTTGAGGGTAATGACCATCCCTACCTCTTTACTTTTTCTCGCATGATATTCCAGGTTGCCTGGAAGAGATGTGTACAATAAAGTATATAATAAATAAATAAATAATAATAAATATTCCTCCATTTGTTTCTGTCTCTGGCGGTGTAAAGGGCGTTGTGTACTGTAGAGTCAAGGGCGGTGCGGATTTGGTCGAACCAATGTATTGTCCACAAGGTCTTTTCCCATCTACTTTACCGTTCACAATGAGCCTTTCAAGGTTGCCACCATCTTTTCACAATGGTAGGTATTTAGGCAGGTAACAGTCATATTAAATTACCATTGCAATAGGTAATGCATTTTCTAAATAATCGTGTTTTGCGACAGATTTAGAAAACCAAGATCGCTCACACACCTATGATTTTAATCAAAAAACGCATTTCCTTCACAAATTCACCCAAGCAACGCACCTTCACGAATTCATCACAAACACGCAAATTATATTCATACAAATACATTATTCATCAAATAAAGATGTACATAAAAAAATTGAAGCTGGCATAAAGAGTATTCTAGAAGGGACGTACTGTAAACAGTGCCCCTGGTCGGGGGGTAAATGTTCCATGAAATTACCCCAGCATTTCGCTAGCAATGAAACTCATTTTCCACCGGACAATTCCGGCTTTATCTGCTGAAGCTATCTCGGCAATTGTATAACTAGATAATGATAATACGACTTCTAGTCCGTGTAATGTTATTTTATATTTATGAAAATATTAGCTGAAAAAGTAAAAGAAAGTAACAGACTTTTGTGCTTTGATAAAATCGACATGATTCTAAATTGTTCTTTCTCACCAAGGAGGATTAATTCGTCTTCAATGAGTGAGGTAGTAGGTAGGCTCGGAGCTTCCGGTATCATAGATAACTACGCAAAGCTACGCTAGCGCACATAAAATCAATTGTTTTTAGGTTTTCGTACTCAAAAGGAAAAAACGGAACCCTTATAGGATCACTTTGTTGTCCGTCCGTCTGTCTGTCTGTCTGTCAAGAGCCTTTATCTCAGGAACGCATCGAGTTGAAATTAAAACCATATACTCAAGTCTGCGGTCCCTTGAAGCTGTGAAAATCAGACTTCTAAGCTAACGAATAAAAAAGATATGGCCGTTTATGTCGCAAAAAACGTACATTTCGATATTATCAAGAGAATCCAAATTCATAGGGGTTCTTCCCTTTGAAACAGAATCCTGAAATTTAGCATGAAGCAAGGTCTCATAGCACAAGTACAGAAAAAAATCTGAAAACTGTAAATTTGTAGTTACGTCACAAAAAAACTTTTTTTGCGATTCGGAAAAATTTTCGTAACCCAATTCGGGAATTGAACTGTTTTCATGGGTAACTTTGTATGGAACCCACAGAGCGCGAGTTAAGTCGCACTTGGTTTTTTTTTTTAAACTTTACCCCGCAGTAGGAATTACTTCTGTATCATTATCATATTTTATATATTAAACATGTAAACTGGCATACACAAAACACCTAGACCCGGAATATCTATCGGCCCTCACGCCCCAGCCACCCGGATCCCGATCCGGATTTCCGGCCACCGTAGGTGTAGGCTTACGGACGGCGAGCAACTGGTAGCACGTCATCCGGTCGTCCGGACTGAGCCCAAGTCGTCGATGGCACGTTGTGAACCATGCGCGCCTCAAGGTGATGTCAGCAAATCATAGGGGTCCAGCAGGGTCGAAGCCTACTGGGGCCATGATTTAAATTTGAAAATGAACCCCGGGGCCCTGGAACGAAAGGAAAAGAAAGAACATAGCAGAGGGTTTTAATCAGAGAAAATTTGATACGTCCTCCGGCTCCGCCCAAGAGCGTGAGAAGTCATTAGATGATTTCCCACCTACAAAAAAAAAAGCTACCGTTAGCTCACTGGGGCCACGGCAAATTTCTGAAAGAGAGATCGTGGTCCTAGAGCGCTAAGGGCAAGGGCTGAAGGAGCCAGGAGGGTTTTAGTCAGCAAAAGTCTGACACGCCCTCTCACTCCAACCTAGATCAGGAGAAGTCATTGGATATTTACCCACATAAAAAAAAGCTGCTGTTCACTGTTCATCACCGCATAATCCATCATCATCATCATCATCATCATTTCGGCCGAAAGACGTCCACTGTTGGACATATGCCTCCCCCAAATGTCGCCATAATTACCGGTCTTCTGCGTTTCGCATCCATCGGATTCCCGCGACCCTCACCAGGTCATCGGTCCGCATAATCCGTTGTCTGCATAATATGTTGAAAGAATAACGTGGAAACGACTGGAGGAGGCTATTATCACTATCTGGCGATCCTTGTACGACTTAATACGAGTATATAATGATTAAAAATCAAGAAACACTACTTAAATAAATTGATAAATAGGTACTCATTATTTGAATAAGGAACAAACAAAAGACAATCTATTTTATTTCTTATTTATTTATTTATGTTGAAAAATAAACTAACAAATATGCTTAATGGTAGTGGGACTGATTGCCAAGGCTGTGTCAAAAGCAAACAATATATAGATATTGCCACTAATGAAAGCTTTTTCTAAGCGTGTAAGCGCACTAATGAAGTCTTACCATAAACCAAAACTATAGCTCAAAACTGTAATTAAACTTGTTCTCAGCTAAAACAGATTGTTTTAATTAGAACATGATGAATGTGAAAAGTTTCCTATCATAATTCAACGGTAAGTTATCGCAGGTGTCGATAGTACGAGATTCAGCTGAGTCGAGGTAAACGTTCAACGTTATTTATACAAAATTTAGCTTACTGGAAAATTTCGTTGAATATAAAATCTGGAACCTACGTTTTACTTTGATAATTGTGTTATTTAATTTTATAAACGTGAATAAAAGAAAGAAAGAATAAACAATTATTTAGCATACGGACACACACAATGAAGAAACAACTTATGTGGAAAAAATAAATAAAACAACATTGTGTGTCTCACGGCTGTGCCCAAAGGGTCCAGTTCAGCCAATAGGCGAAAGAAATGATGGATGGATTGTGTGAAGAGTGATGTGAAAGAAAAGGGAGTTGTAGCATTATGGGTACCGTAGGGGCCCAGCAGGATCGAAGCCTACTGGGGCCATGGGTGATGTGAAAGAGAACCCCGAGGCCCTGAAACGAAGGCAAAGAAAGAACAGGAGTGAATTTTAGTCAGTAAAAGTCTGACACGAAAGGGCGCGAGATGTCATTAGATGATTTCCCACCTTAAAAAAAAACATGACTGGACAGAGACGGATGACAGGGTAAAATGGAAGAAAAAAAAACGTGTGGCGCCGTCCTCAAGTAATATGGGACATGGGCAGAAAGATGATGATGATGTTTTATTTAATTTTGTATCTAAATAAAATATGAACGAATCAAAGCTGCAGCGACTTGAACCAATTATTTTTATTAAGATACTACTCGTAGCTGACTCGACAGGCGTTACCCTGTCTTAGTAATGAACAGTGAAACAAGCAAACTGTCAAAGACTTAGAGGTTAAATAGTCATAATTGTCTGTATTTTCTAATTTTTTGCAACCTTCTGCCAATAACAATAATAAAAAAATAACGAAATTATTTATTGATCCAGCCGTTCAAACGTGATGATTTGACCAAGGGAAATAGGGATTAATTTTTGTATATGTCGATAGATTATCATATTATAGAAAATCAATACAAATAAAAACCAATATATTCTTTTTTTTTTTAGTTTTTTGTTCAATACGTTTATACTTTACACTCATTACAACAAAAACACTTGTCTGAAACCTTAAAAGGTTTATGTGACAAAGTGGAGATAGCAAGCTCGCTCACAGCATGTTGCATAAAAAATAAATAAGCTTTCACTATAAATCTTAAGATGTGATGACACCAGTCTGTTATATAATATTTTTGCAGGGTATATTTTCATTTTTTATAGAGTTGTTATTGTTATTTATATTTTTTATGATATGCGCCTTGTTTGACGCAAATTAACTCTTTTCCTTTCTTTTGTGTAGATATAAATAAAAATGTGAATGTCTAATGTGACAGTTCAAAGTATGTCATGCACACTCAAATGTCTCACTGAAACTGAACCGATCCAACACACACGCCATCATGGCTTGTGTGTTGGATCGGTTCGAGTTGAGTGGTGCTGATATTCGCGTCATGCGTACCAAAACCGTTAGATTAGGTAAAACAAAACTCTTAAATTTAACAGTTTTAGTAGGGAAGTCTAAAAACATAATAAGGTTCTTCAGTAAAGTAATTTAGTTCAAATGTATTCATAGTCCTATAAGTAATTTGCAATTTCGTAAATCCCGGGTTTTTTGGAGGAAATTTTTTCAACTGTACGTTACTTACTTCCACAAACTTTAGGTAAATATATTCTACCTATTCAGACTTTGGCTCATCATCATCTACCTCCCCAACTATATTGTATCAGCTTTAGTGCGACCGGATGCATTGAACACCATACTAAACCAACATTATAATCATTACAAATCCGCTAAAGCTTGCAGGATTACATCTAAATCTCTACAGGATCATTTCTCGTTAAAGTCTATGAGGATATCTTAACAGCGGACGTAAAGGGACCGATAACCGAAGAAGATTGTATCGAATTTACGTGACCCACATAAATAAATAGGTCACAATCACGACTCAATTAATATTATCATTCACTTCATTTTTCTTCCACCCTTTCCAAAGCTACGCTGAAATTAATAACAATCCCATTATTATTCCTACCGCAAAATGTATTTATCTAAAACAAAACAACTAAGAAATATCTCGGAAGACAGACATTTCCATTGGCCCCGGAATAAATTACAAACTCACTTAATTTTGTGTTGTTGGGTAATCCCCACAATAATTTCTTTCAAGGCCTTCATTTCAATCTGGGGGAACTCAGTAACATTGAGGATTAGGTATGATTTACGAGACTAGAGGAATTATTATGAAATAATGAGTATTACCGAAGAAAACTTCGTCTTTATTAATAGATAAATACGAGTTATCCTCGTTTAAACGTGGAAAAATGTGAGGCATTTTTGTAAAAGAAGGGAATTTTATTTTCGCCGTATTTTTCCACGTGTCAGGGTCAGATTCTCGGCCGAAAAGCTGAATTATTTTGTAAAAAGAATACATTTTAATTTAAGATAAGAAAATATTATAGATTTTTTAATTAATGTGATACTAACTATGAACTAAACACCAGAAAATGAAATAGGTGCTATCTTAGTAAAAAATATTCGAGTCAGAAAACATTGGTCTAAAAGAAAACTAGGTTTTTTAGTGTTTATCTTCTTCCCATCTACCTAACATAGGTACTTATCAATGTACACCTAACATATAATAATAATTGGTTTAAATTACGTAATAATCATTAAGATACGCGTATCTCAACATCAATCGCAATGGTTGCTTACCATGCTTATGTAGCATCTTTACTGAGATACGGTCTTATTATTTGGGGTAACTCAGTAGACGTGGAAAGAGTTTTTAGACGAGGACAGAAAAAATGTATCCGGGCAATGTGTGGTGCTCAATTTTAGATAGCTGTAAACCGCTATTCCAAAAACTCAAAATAATGCCTTTACCATGTCTTTACATATTTGAAACATGCATGTTTGTAAAAAAAATATATAATTTATTTGAAAAAAGTAGTTACAAAATAAATAGTAGAGTACGACACAAAGACAAATTGAAATTACCCCAAATAAAATTAATGTTATATAAAAGAAATATTTACTGCATGGCAATTATTGTATATAATCATTTGCCAAACAATATTCAAGATTTGCCATCGTCGTTGTTCAAAAGGGTGTTATTTAGACTGCTATTGGAGAAAAATTATTACAGTGTTAAAGAATATTTAGAAGATAAGTCGCTAATAGCTTGATACATAAAAATAGACTTTATTCTACCATACCCAACAATGACATAATTATTCAATATTAATGACATGACTTTTATTAATTCAATACAATTTTTATTACAATTATATTTATATTTTATTAATTGATTCATATTTAATAATTAATAGGTTAATAGTTGAGCCTTCATTCATAAATAAATATTTGTACGCCATAGTATGGCAGGATATGCTGGAAGCAAAATTGTAATATCTATTGTACCATATTCTGACAAATAAACATTATTGATTGATTGAATCGAATCATCAATCAAAGATCGAAATCCCAATCACGTCAATCCGTTTCCTGCGATCAATCCTAGAGAATTGCATTTCATTAGCACGAGGAAACACCCTACTAGTTGTCATGACAGAATCATAGATGGCGTGACAGACGTAATCGACTATCAACTAGCAACACAGAGTGACAGCTCGTGTCATGTTGAAAAGCACGCTGAACGGGTACGTGGCTGTGTCAGTCGTCTTTAGGAAGGTTTACCCGGTTTAACATTCTTGATTTACTAACTAGATGTACTTTGAAGGCGAATTGTTAATTCTTAGATTCGTTATTTTGATAGACCTGTCGTCAAATAGGCACAAAATTTAATAAAATGGTTGAACCAGTTTCTTTTGAACTTATCTAGCAATAGCTAATTGGTTCGACCAGTCTAAATACATAGGTCTTGGAAAGTGAGCTCTTGTCATAGTTCGCATAACTAATACGAAGCACCCAGAGTCTGGCTTTCACCTTGCACAGAAGACAAGCATTGCCATGCAGTGTGGCAATGCGGTCACTTTTTTGGGTCAGTTACTAGACTATCAACTAACAACACAGAGTGACAGCTCCTGTCATGTTGAAAAGCGCGGGAAACGGGTACTTGTGCTGTGTTAGTCGTCTTTAGGGAGGTTTACCCGGTTTAACATTCTTGACTTACTAACTGGATCTTTCTACTTTGAAGGCGAGTTGTTAATTCTTAGACTTCTCTAAACAGGCAGAAATTTTAATAAAATGGTTGAACCAGTTTACCTGTACTTATCCAGCTGTAACTAATTGGTTCGACCTGTAAATAAAGGTCTTGGAAAGTAAGCTAGGTACTGTCGCAGTTTGCGTGACCGGTGACCCAAAGCCCAGTTTTATCTTGGACAGAGGTTAAGCAGTGTCATGCAATGTGACAATGACGCCAGTTTTTTGGTCCAGTTACCAGTGGTGTGGTTAGTTAGTCTTAATTTGTTTCAGGGTTTTTATTTTAGTGAATATATAATTATAGTTAGATAAGTATTTTCAAATATGCACATAATAATAGTATCTAATAGTAAAATTAATAAATATTTTCAGCTGTTGTCTAAATATCACCTTAAATATCATCATTTGCCCAGAATTTTTTCAACTATGTAAAGGTCGATTTTCAATCTAACTGGAAAAGCTTATCTTACATGGACTAACGACCTGGCCGCCACCGCTACTCCGTCTCGCGAGGCCGTCACGAAGGGTTACGTGGCAGCACGGTTCGGGGACATTGCAGTGGTAGGCATCTACCTGTTCCCGAACAGAACTCTCGCCGATCTCCACAACTACCTTATGGAGCTGAATGCCGTCGTCGCTGGGTTTGGTTCCCTCCCCGTGGTCGTTTGCGGAGACTTCAATTCAAAAAAAAAAAAAACAAATATTTATATTTCACATAGGCCTACATGGGCACATATAAAACGTCAGAAGCTAGTGCACGGTTCCAAATTGGTCGTTTCCTACGGGGAAGAACCGGCAATAAACTCCATGGTTACTCTTTTAAAAAAAACTGGGCAAGTGCGAGTCGGACTCGCGCCCTGAGGGTTCCGAACAAACTTATATAAGTAAACAGTTCAATTCCCAAATGGAGTCATGAAGATTTTTCCGAACGACAAAAAAAAACTTTTTGTTGTGACGTAACAATAAATTTACAGTTTTCAGTTTTAATCCTATATCTGTTCTATAAGACCTTGCTTTATGCAAAATTTCAGGATTCTGGGTCAACGGAAAGTACCCTATGAATTTTGATTCCCTTGAGAGTGTCGAAATATACGTTTTTTGCTACATAAACGGCCGTATCTTTTTTTCAGTTAATTTAGAAATCTGTTTTTTTTACAGCCTCAACATACCGTAAACTTGACTATATGGTTTTAATTTCAACTCGATACCTTCACGCGTTCCCGAGATAAAGGGTCTTGACAGACAGACAGACAGACAGACGGACAACAAAGTGATCCTTTATGGGTTCCGCTTTTTCCTTTTGGGGTACAGAACCCTAAAAAAGGAGTTACAAAAGAGTATTGCCCCGTTTACGCTGTAGCGACATCTATGGCGTCACATAGGAACTAATCCTGCATCGCGCAATCAAAGTTCTCCGCGCGATTAGAACATATAGAACAGCCTGAAATCATCTATTGGGCGATAGCCCACCAGACATAACACCCGTCTGGTAGGAGGATCCTCCCTTTTCAATGGAGGTTTGCGGGACTTTACTCTCTGTTCCGCATACCTCCAAACTGGTGACCCTCGACAATGAACGTCAGCGCAGCCTTCGTGCAGCTACTACTTCGTGACGTCATCATCACTTCCTCAAGCTTTCGAGCAGCGAGCCATACAGCCAGCACCCACGGCTTTAAAGGGTATCCTGACCACCAGCATGCCTACCTGATTATACCTGGTCATCACCCTCAGCCTCATCAGCGACCTTGGCGAAGCACACTGTACCTTCGGCCAGTCACATGAAGAGCAATGAAGAACCTCTCCTGGTCGACGCCTGCAATCAAGCCCTACGTCGCAAAGCACCGCTCCGACTCACTGGAGCCAGCAGCACTACTCCGACTCACTGGAGCCTGCAGCATCATCCCGACTCACTGGGGCATCATCCCGACTCACTGGGATAGCACAACCCCGACTCACTGGGGCATCACCGCAGACAGTTCCGACTCACCGAGAACTATGCGGCATTCGGTTCCGACCCACTGGAACCAACCTACCACTGGCCTGGCACGCATCAAGAAGCATCAAGAACCATCGATCTTCGATCTCCGGAGGGGAGTGATGTAGCGACATCTATGGCGTCACGTAGAAACTAATTCTGCATCGCGCAATCAAAGTTCTCCGCGCGATTAGAACATATAGAACAGCCCGAAATCATCTATCGGGCAATAGCCCACCAGACATAACACCCGTCTGGTTGGAGGATCCTCCCTTTTCAACGGAGGTATGTGGGGCTTTACTCTCTGTTCCACATACCCCTAAAACGCAGATGTGGAACTTTTGCATGAGTTTGTACCACCGGTATGCCTGTGCATTACTGTTAATGCCTGAAGTGTTTGCATATTTTTAAAGAACAATTAATACAAATGTGAAGAAGTTATGGGGGCCTCGTTGGTAAATAATAACAGCTCTATCTGTCCATCGATACGTGACCCTCTATAGCATATGGTGCCTTAGAAAGTCAGTCAAGCCATTGGCCCTCTGATGGAACGTTTGTCAGAGTTACCGCCCTAGAATACAAAGGGCAAATTAAGAAACATAGTGTCCGTGTAGTGTAGTGTCCTGGCCATGGAAGCTCTCGGGTCTCGACTAAGAGGGCTCTTCAGCGCATGCCCACCGGACTCTCCGTCCGCGTATCGGCCCATTGTGCTGCTCGACGAGGTGGGCAAGCTCTTTGAAAGAGTAATAGCAGACCGCTTCGTCACGCACCTAGCACGGGTGGGGCCAGATCTTGCGGTCGGCCAGTTCGGCTTTCGTAGGGGGTGCTCCACGGTGGACGCCATCATGCGCCTGCGAATCCTCACGACAGGGGTTGCGGTGTCCCAGGGCAGGTTCGTCTTGGTGGTGTCTTTGGACATCGCCAACTCTTTAACTCCCTACAATGGAGTAGCACTAGAAGGGCAGCGAGGACGGCAAGCTACTCACTGCTCGAAGTCCGGCCGTCCGGTAACCGTTCGGACCGAGCCCAAGTTGTCGACGGCACGTAGTGTTTCACGCGCGCCTCAAGGAGATGTCAGCAAATCATAGGGGCCCGGCAGGGTCGAATCCTTCTGGGGCCATGGGTTCGCTTCTGAAAGGAAAACCCGGCCCTGGAATGAAAGGCAACGAAGGAATTAGGAGTGGGTTTTAGTCAGTAAAAGTCTGACACGCCCTCTCGCCCCACCCAAGAGCGTAAGATAACATTGGATGATTTCCCACCTAAAAAAATGAACTAACGATCTACGCGGCCTCTACATTCTAGTTACTGTGTTACACGGTCCTGCATCTCGCCTGCAGTCATTGTAATTAAAATGAATGACAAATAAGGGGAGCTAATTAATTATGCTTTTCCCCCTTTCCAACCCTTTGTATCTAAGGTGGCCTAACAATGCCCATGTGGATGCATCATAGACAGTACATAGAGAAGCCGTTGCCTTGTTATACGTGGCGACAATTTTCACTAATCGCGTTCACTGTCATATTTATAAATTGAAATTTAAAGAAATGATTAAAATTAAATTGCATTCGATTTATAATAACATTTTCGGTCAGTCAGTACATATAATTAAATTTAAACTGCATATAATTAAAACAAAAACCAGTTAAACATTAAATTACATGAACTACGTTCTAGATAAGTATTATCAATTACAATAATAATAATTAGTATAGCACCATCACTGTATGAGCAGTGGTGGCCGAGTGGTAACGGCCCCGACTTACGAGTCGTAGGTCGCGGGTTCAAACCCAGCCAGACGCATTACTTTGTGTAATTTATTTCATCACCACTGCTCTCAAAACGGTGAAGGGAAACCGGCATGTCCTAGAACCAATTCGAAGACATGTGACATCCACCAACCCGCACTGGGCCCGCGTGGTGGATTACGGCCCATTCCCTCTCCTAGAGAGGAGGCCTGAGTCCCAACAGTGGGAACATTATAAGGCCGACTATGCATCACTGTATCTCTACGTTGACGTCGTGGTGGGGCTTGCGCGCTCCAATAAACCATAGATATGTATCGGTAACGTTTTCTTTGCCGTAACATGCCTAGGCTAAGAGAGATGCAATTCGCTGGGCGGTTTTGTGGCGAACTGTTGGGCATTAGCGACCCCACGGACCTGATCTCCCGGGAGAATTCTTGTTCTTCATCTCCGGCTTGCCTTTATTGGCCGGCCGTAGTGAACACTGACGAGGAGCTGAGCTCCCACCTCTCTCTTGCCTTTATTGACTGGCTTGAGTGGAGATTCGCAAGAGCAAATATGCTCGGGAAAAGGATTTATAATCCGGTAAGGTGCTGGTAGGGATCTTGACCGTACTTTTGGGATTGTCCTGATAGCCTTAGTATACTTCTCCTTTTCTTAAGCACGTCAGGATATGTTGCCCTCTTGTTACTAAGTCACTTCATGCTAGCGACCGTTTATGGGGGTCCATTTATTGAGTGTGCAAGTCACCCCCTGCCTTTTGTCGATGGATATTAATAACATTGTTCCGGCAGGGGCCATAGTCTTGACATAGCTATAGGTTACCAGTCCACCTAAGACTCCAAAAAGCATAGCCCTATTATGTTTGTTTTCCATATGTCGCAATAGTTTTTTACCAACCGGTGGTTGTTCTTGGATGCACTAGCATAGCGCGTACAGGGATAATCGTCGGTTGGTATCACGTTCCATTGAAATTATCCAAAGGGCCTCTGCGAGTTCCCCTCGTACGTCTTCCGAAGGTCCAGGACCTCAGGGTCCTGAGATATATAAATTAGTATAGTAGTGTTAATGTAGTGTGTAGTAGTTAGTGTTAGTTAGTATTATTTATTAGTAGGCATTAAGTCCGCCTTTGACTTTTGTGTTACATAAATTATCAGTAAGTCAAAATATAAATTTCATAATAGGAATATTTAAAAAAAAAAGATCATTCGATTAACAAACACAATACATCGCAGTCCAAAAACAAACTATACGATAGGTATTATTATGTATATTTTATCAACTTGAATTAACACGAAAATCCACAAGTCATTAGTATTGGTGAATTACAGTTAATATGCCAACAAATTAGAAATAAAGTGGGTATGTAGAGGGCAAAGTTTACGAACTTGTTCTTAGTTCGAGCCGCAAATCAAGTAAACTAGCGCACGCTACACTAGTGCTACTACACACTACTTTAAACTACGCAACGCTATCGATTCGAAACTTCTAATTTAAAGCTCTAAGCCAGGCCTGAGTGCAAATATGTGATAATGTTTAGATTTCTATTTGAAATCCTTTTAATCCCAGTAATCTACATATACATCTAAACAACCTACAACTAAACATAATTAATAAAATTGAAGTGTCTTTATAGAATCTATCTATCTATCTATATATGTATATATAAATAAAAATGAATAGCTGTTCGTTAGTCTCGCTAAAACACTCTCGAGTTTTAGCGAGACCGATTTGGCTAATTTTGGTCTTGAAATATTCTTGATAGTCCTATAGATAGATAGAGATAGATAGGAAGGTTTAAACGATTAGAAAATATGGAAAAATTCACGAAAAAAAAATCCAAATACAACGCCATCTCTATAATTATACTTGTTGTTATTTTTATTTTTTATAGAATGCGCCATGTTTGTCGTAAATAAACTCTTTTTCTTTCTTTCTTTTCCTTCTAATTAAAATGTCATTTTATAATGAATTATGCTAGTTCTGGTAATGCCAGTAGATGGCGTTCATTGACATCGTAACGAAGTTCGCTGGGTCAGCTAGTATCAAAATACTTTTTTTTACTAAATGCATATGAAAGTATATTCGATACATATAACCAAAATTCACTTAAAAAATAATTTCTAACTGTCTGTCGGTCTATTTGTTTACTTGTTCCAGTTACTCACCAAAAGGGCTAGTTCTATTTTGACGAGGCATTCACGGGTAGATAGCTGATATTATAAAGAGTAACTTAATTTTACTTTAGTTTAAGGTCATTTTTGAAAAAGAATTAGGATTCTGCACAAAAAAAATATCTTGAAATTGCCACTAACAGGCATTATGCTGTTTTACGAGTTTGACGCGGACAAAGTCGCAGGTACCAGCTAGCTTATTTTTATCTTTTAGATTTCAGAATAATTATACAATATTATTACTTACTCTGAAATCTAAAAGATTTATATTTTAAAAGTTATTGTTATATTTTTATAATAATTTCTCATTTGTGAGAAAATGGTTATGGGATCGTGATTTCGTTATAGATAAACGCAATACAGGTTTATTTTTTGAAAACTTTTTAAATAAGCAATTTGGTATTGTATTGTTTTAAAATTCGATTTGTTTTTATTTATTACGTTATTAAGTACAAGCTACTCTTTATTGTGTCTAAATTACGTAATTTGCATGCAATTTCGAAAACATTGTCTATCTACAAATCTATAAAAATGTCTCAAAATAAAATCTAAATGATTTTTGAAGCTCTTTTTTTTTAAATCCTTGCAAACAGGTAAACAGTGCGGTGGGTGCGGTGGTGTGGTGTGGTGTGTGGTGGTAGGTAGGTTGCTTGTAAACAGGTGCTTTAACATGAGCTTTAGGCAATCATAAATGAACAAAATATATTGGTATTTTAACTAAAAAAGCTAAAATTATTGAAAAATATAAAATATAAATATTCATATTAAAAATTTTTACATATTTATTATTCCGTGTCTTCTTCTTTCCCCAACCCACTTCCCAGTTAAGCTAAGTTCGGCTCTTCTTGTAAGTCTATGCCAGAAAGGTTTGAGCTAACTTGTCTGTGTTTTCGGATTCACTTGCTGGATCTCTTTCTGTATAATTGACTAATTAAATAGGTGGCGGGTGGTCGT
Organism: Mythimna impura; assembly: GCA_905147345.3. Classification (NCBI taxonomy): domain Eukaryota; kingdom Metazoa; phylum Arthropoda; class Insecta; order Lepidoptera; family Noctuidae; genus Mythimna; species Mythimna impura. The sequence goes on along the minus strand of LR990353.1, from coordinate 15,574,468 downwards.
TCTCTTCCTCGTGGTCAGTCGGAGATATATTAATATACTAGCTTTTTCCATACAAAATCTGGACTCCCGTTATCTCCTTCTGGGGTGAATTCTAAATATTATACATCAAAAAAGGAACCTCTTAAGGTTTAAGGGTTTGGTCTGGGCGTTCATGGGTCAGTGAGTGAGTCAGGACTTTGCCTTTTATACATAGACTAGCTTCTGCCAGCGGCTTCGCCTGGATGATAGTAGATTTCTCCACACAAACTCTGAACTCCCTTTTCATCTCCTTGGGAGGTGAATTTTGGAAAATCTTCCCTAAGTGCTCCCCTACATTATAAATAGAAACCAAAATATCACACTTTTAGTCCCAATAGTTTTGAATGCATGTTGATATGTCAGTCAGTTTCTCCTTTTATATTATTCCATGTAACTATATGTCACACAAAACACAGATAATAATTATTCCGTGAGTGTCATATAAGTGCATGTACTAATACAGAAAAAAACGGTGAAGGAAAACATCGTGAGGAAACCGGCATGTCCTAGAACCAAAAATTCGAAGACATGTGACATCCACCAACACGCACTGGGCCCGCGTGGTGGATTACGGCCCATTCCCTCTCCTAGAGAGGAGGCCAGAGCCCCAACAGTGGGAACATTATAAGGCCGACTATGCTATGCTATGCTAATACAGAGCACATATGTAGATACATATCTTCCTCACACGGTTCAAAAATAATAAATACTAATAAACAAAACACACTCGTTTCCAAGTAACAACCGCGTAGCTCAAGCTTGCTAATTGAGTAATTCCTTTAAGACGTTCGTTATGATTATCAAGTAGGACAGACTCCCCGGGGTGAAACTTTGCGAAGTACTTAGCACTTCTCTTCTGAATACGTGTGATATGTAGGTGCCTACGCTGCGGTGTGAGGCGCCGAACATAGAGGTAAGAAGATACTTTGAAGGTGGTGCAAGGCGTTAAATAATACATGATATTATTGACTGTTACGGAAAATATTGTAGAACACCGATAACTCCCACAAAAATCTAAAAAACGCAAATTTTAGGAAAACAATAAAAATTAAAAAAAAAATTAAAAAAGAAGGAAAAAAAGAAAAAGAAAGGAAAGGAATTTTAGGTTTATCTTCTTTCATCATGTTTGTTTTTTTCTGGTTTTGATTCGAACGGGTTGTCGACGTTGTGGTTTTAGTCAGTGTAAAGTTTAGAAAGTAGTTAGTTTTATTGTCACTTTAAGTTATATTAGAATGCAGATGTAACATATTGTAATATTTTACAGTTTTCGGCAGCAAATTTATCGTGTCAAACTTCTCGATAAGCTTCGTTACAGTAGATAACACTACAATAAAATTCTCAGTTCCATTTTTACCGAAAATGTGCCGGTCTCAATGATTTCACATATTATCCAGCTATGTAGACACTTGAGATAATTATATAGATAACCCCACCAATTTTATATCACACATCGGATAGGAATCAATTTCCTTTCATATTCGCCTTTGCCGGAACGTCCACATACTTTCTATGCTTTATAATTTGATATTTAATCCTTGTACCCCGTTTTATCTTAAAGAACGCTTTCAGTTTCTCAGTGACACACATAGTAGGTCCTTGAGTTCATCGGACAACCTAAAATTAAGTATACGCACTCATTCCACTTCCTTCGTTGACAAATCTTTCACAATTCAAGCTGCCTTTCACTATGATTGATGTGATTCAACTGAACTTTATGTAACATCTTGCATTTATATGTATACTCATGTTTTAGCAAAATAAATAATCTTGTATCTTGTATGATTTTTCTTCTCTTGGCTCAATTATATATTTGATATTTATTAGTATTTTTTTTTAATTGTATGTATGTATTTGTGTTGTTATGTCTTATTAGTATTATTTCTGATTTTTGTACACTGGAAGCCCTAAATCTATCTTCTTTCGTTCAGTCCATCCAAAGGTTGTCTGTAAGAAATTGCCCCGTGCGATAAGACCGCCCATTGTACACTTATTTTTAATAATGTTTGTCTGGTATTTTTTTATGTGGTGTACAATAAAGAATATAATAAATAAATAAAAGTTTGATAATAATTAAAACTACCACTTTTTTGTCGGTGGCAAAATCATCCAATGATATCTCACGCTTTTAGGCGAAGCGCAAGGGTGTTTCAGACTTTTATTGACTAAAACCACTCCTGTTCCTTCTTTGCCTTTCATACCAGGGTCGGGTTTTCCTTTCAAAAGCGAACCCATAAAACTACCACTGAACTTCACTCGAAACAATGTCACCAAAAATTTAATATCATGTTGAAAAGTAACATTATTGTTTGTCTTTGAAATTCAAAATCATCATACACCCCATAGCAGTAACACCAAAATCAGGTTGCCAACAACCTGTCTGCCTGATTGTGTTTTATATCAAGACATGCTCTTAAAATTATACCTCGACCAACACGAGAAAGCCCCTTTGTTACTAAACTGATTAACATAAACTGCAAACACCAACACAGATGAAAATATTGCAGACAAAACTATCAACATTAACCGAGTACATTCACTTCACCCCCATTTTCCGCAGTTGGCCGCTAGTTACGAAGTTATTTCGTAACTTCGTGTTACCAACACAATGACATAAGGGGCGTCGCTTTGAAGCCACTTCCGCTTTCTGCGTTACTGTTATTAGGCAGACGCTTCGCTCAATTTCTATGCCATTTTCCAGGAAGGTGGGTAGTTATAGTGTTTCTAGATATTGATATCTCTGTGTGGCGGTGGACCCTTGTGGGTGAATATTTGGCTGTTTAAGTCGTTAGCGGTTTGTGTGATGTTCTGATAATGGGTGCTTGAGGGCTTGTGAAGTGCTGTTGCGAGTTCAATTGATAAGACGGAATTTTGTGTCAAAATTGATACTTGCTCGGAGTATTACGATTGTTTTATGTAGATTTTTCTATTCGTGAAATTCTTTTTTTTATAAGCTGATGAGTCGTTTGGAAGGTGTACTACCCACATCTAAAAAACATTTATGGTTTGACTGGCCTGTTGGTCTAGTGGTTAGTGGCCCTGACTGCTATGCCGGAGGTCGTGGGTTAGATTCCCACCCAGGACAATGTTTGTGTGATGAGCACAATCATTTGTTCTGTGTCTGGGTGTAATTTATCTATAATATGTATGTATTTAGAAATATTTAAGTATGTTTATCAGTTGTCTAGTACTCATAACACAAGCTCTGCTTAGCTTGGGACTAGACGGCGTTGTGTGATAGTTGTGTGAATATTATATTATATTTATTTTATTATTTATCTACACACAAACATGACACAGTAAAAGATAATACATTTTAAATATGAGCACAAAGGTACTACTTAGTTCTAATGAAATTACCAACGTTGTTATAGATCGGTATCTATGGTAACGTTTTTGCCATACCTAGAGACAGGATTGCCGCACACGAGCCCCATGGCACAGCCACAAATGCCTCCACGAGAAGCTAGAAGCGGCCACAAAGGAATCTAAGGCGCGCAACAGCCACTTGTAGCCTGTGGCTGCTACTTTTTTTAACCCTTACGCGTAGTATCTTAGTGTTTCAAAGAAGGTTTAAATGCACGAATGGCGTGCGGCGGTGTTTTATGTCGACGTTTAGTAGCCGGTGCGAGCCACAAGAAGCGAGCAGCGGCGTTTTGTAGCGTGTGGCGGCCACCGGCGTCAACCGTGTGCGGCGAATTCATATAAAATGTATGAAAACTGTAGGAAATATACCGGTGGCGGCGTTTTGTCGTTGTGGCTGGTGGACCGTGTGCGGCGACCCTTAGACAAACCTGTACCTCTGAACACTTTAAAATAACGTACGCAAAACTATACATTTTTAATGACAGTTTTCTTCTCCACAGACAAGAATTTGTTTTGTGACTGTCACAAAACATTGGCACATATTTCGTTTTACAATTTCCTTATTAAACCAATTCAATACATTTCATGTATAGTTTATCATTTCATCGTGTATAGTTTTAATAAAACATATTAAAATTATTGTACCAATTTAAAAAACAAGAAATTATTTTTGCATCTTTTTTTACACCCAGAAGTTCACAAGCGGATTAACTTCTTGAGTAGCGTAATTAGAGACACAATAGTAAGACAATAGCGCACGACCGCCGGCGTTCGTGCGGGGATCAACAGCTTAAATGTCTTATGGGCCTACCACACGCACAAGTTTTACCACAGATTTGCCTGCGCAGGCCGGTTTGTACACAGAACACCGTGCGTGTGATTAGTAAAACTTATACAGTTGTACACAGTGTTCCGTATAAAAACCGGCCTATGCTGGCAAAACTGTGGTGAAGCTTGTTCGTGTGGTAGGCCCATTAGGTATTTTCTACCAATCAACCTTTGGGTGATGCAGAGTGAAATTATCGAAAAGTGAATTCTAAAATAGTTTGCATACAACATCCAATTTAAATATATCACTGCGTAATCCGGTCTCTTAATCAAATAATATGTGTGAATTCAGACCACAACGCGCCATGCGGTTACACACCCTATTTTCATAAACTTCAAAAGAGCTGGCGATAAATCTTCAGTACTGATACATCTTACATTGGAAGCTCTTGTGATACCAATAGTCGGGCTGTTGTTGTTAGAGCACGTTGTCATCTAAGGGAGATTATACACTGTTGTAATGCAAGATGGTAGATGGGGTGCAAGAAAGAGTGTGTTATTAAATATGAGATGTATTTTTCAGGGTACTTGCGTACATTTAGTTTTTTTTTTTAGGTGGGAAAATCATCTTATGACAAATCGCGCTCTTGGGCGGAGCGGGAGATAGTGTCAGACTTTTACTGACTAAAAACCCACTCCTGTTCCTTCTACCCACTCCTGTTTCTTCTTTGCCTTCGTCCCAGGGCCCCGGGTTACACTTTCACACTACCCATGGCCCCAGTAGGCTTCGACCCTGTTAGGCCCCTACGATTAGCTGACATCTCCCTGAGGTGCGCGTGGAACAATACGCGCCGTCGACGACTTGGGCTCGGTCCGGACGATCGGACGGCGAGCCACCTATTGCTCGCCGTCCGCAAGCCCGCGCCTACGGTGGCCGGAAATCGGGACCGGAATCCCGGCGGCGGTTGGGGCGTGAGGACCGTTGCCTCACGCGATCGGCCGCCTCCTTTGCTAGCATTACTGCTTCGCAGAAGGAGGCGACCGCCTGCCACTCCTCCTCGCTCCGGACCATGGCCTGTACCAAGGCCCGGCGCGAGAGATCGCCGCCGCCGATCGCCCCCACGAGGACACGGCGTTGTTTTGCCCAAGCGGGCACACCTCCACCGTGTGCTCCACCGTGTCTTCCGGGCGGTTCACACAGTGGCGACACCCGGGCGTCGCTTCCGCACGAATCCGGTGCAGGAACTTCCCGAACTTACCGTGTTCGGTGAGAACCTTCGTCATGCGGAAGGTGAGGACGCCGTGAGGTCTTTCCAACCACGCCTCAAAGAGAGGACTTACCGCCATAATTGTGGCGTGCCCAGCGTACATTTAGTTAAGATATGATTACATCTTAGAATAGAAAATACTAAATAACTATTTTATTTAACTAATAAATAAAAAGAAGCAAACAGTCACGCCAGCACTTTGTCATGTAACAGAGATTGTGGATTGTGGTAATGCAAAATGGGAAATTGGATCCAAGAGGGTGTTTTGAATGTCCCTATTTATATGAATATTTGCATGATGTCATCATAAAGTATCTTAGTAGGTAACTAATTCCTATATTCTTTTGTCGATGATGTTAACCAACGATGTCAAGCTTTAAGAGCGTCCCTTTCGAGGTACATTTTCATACAACCGCTCTTACGTGTTTATGATGTTATTACACATCTTTCTCTAGATAATTTAGATACACAGCTATCTTGTGGATATTATCTAGGCTTCTATAGAAATTAAAACATAAATTTGTGTAAAACTATTCTAATAAATACCTCTGAAAGTCTGCTATTTTACGTGAACTTTGGCTTTCCATAATGTACTCATATATTAAAAATATAAAAAAGTACATCAATAGAAGAAGCCTTGCACATTTAATCGAGATTCTGAATGAAGATAATTTTTTTGAAAAAATTTAAGGGTTAAAAAAATAATGCATTTCCTGGAACAAGTTGAAATATTCGAGTAAATCACGGAATCACCGAATACCAACAGAGTTTTCAGGCGTTACCCTTCTTTTTTGCTTTGCCTCTTCGTCAAACATCGCGTTGGATTGCGTTAGATGAAGCTACAAGCTTTTAAACCATGCTCGATGTAGACGAGTGAAAAAGGACCTTCTTAACTATCAATTTGATTCAGAAAAGTAGAGTCGAGGTTGAGTTGAGTGAAGGAAAACTGTTTGTCCTTAACTCTAGACGCAGTTTTTTATCCCGTTAAAATGATAAGATTATAGTGTAGGGTCAAGTGGAAGCGTTTGCATGAAAAAACAGCCATAAGGAACTATAGTCGGTAATGGGATGGTGGGCCATTATATCAAGTTACGGGTTACGGCTCATATTTCTTGGTATAATATCGTAATATCTTACAACATGGAAGGGATCATTTAATTTTGGACTTAAACAAGTAAAGGTTTTCTCATAGACAGTTTTATGGATCATATAAAAACATTGCTTGTAAAATAACTGACCGCATATAATATAATATTTTCTTTACTAACAATGAAAATCTGATAACTCACTCACTCTTTATTGAATCTTGACAAAAGAAAATGTTATTTCATATTTGAGATAAACCTACATTATGAAGCTTTCCTTGTGTTGAAGACATGGTTTTTTCTGGAAAAACCTCAGGTGAGAACTGTGTTCGCTAACATTTTGTCACTACTTAAAATAAATATTACACGCGGTAATTGTTTGTAGTGCCATTATTATAACGATTTCTGCTTGCTTTAATTTATTAATTGAATTATGTATATCAGAGTTGGGTCTAAAATAGAACTTAAACTTTTGGTAATAATACTGAAACATTGTTGAGTTGTTGTGAGAAGAAACGACTATCAGTCATTGTCAATTGATACTTAGCTGGTCAAGTATAAACTTGTTCTACGTGCGGGCGAAGTCACTGCTATAGCCGCCATTTATATAAAACTAGTTACTGCACCGCCAGAGTGCGCACATTCCTTCGATTCTTGATGATTTTATCAATGCTTCGTCTATCAATCAGGTGTGTATCAAACTTATGTCAAAAAAGGTTTTTTTATTAAAGATTCAGTCTGTAACGAAACTGTAACTTGCCTTTGTACTTTTGTGTTGCATGAAGTTTTAATAAATAAATAAATAAATAACTCACATTTTTGTCAGATTTTCAAGCCACATACAAATACAAAAATATATATAAAATAGTTTTTGTCACAATCATCATAATCATATTTACAAGTATTTGGAGTCTCCTTTTAAACAATACTCAATACTTAATACTTTATTGCATTCCATATTATGTACATAGGTGGTATAAAATATAATCAAGATCAATATGGACCCTGTCGGGCACAGCAAAGTTAGGAGAGAGGATGGCGGCAAAGTAACAATTCATGGAATTAATTATTGTAGGTAGATCTAATAGATGTAACTATATTATTATGTATGTGTATAAGTATTGGTAGATTGTGTCCGATTATTTAATTTTGGTTTTTGTCGTCTTTATTATTAAATTATGTATGTATATATTTAAATTAGATTGTGTATGCATATTATTATTATTATGTCTATTGTAGAAGTAATTGTAAATTATGTCAAATATATTATTAATTTTTGTCGTCATTATTAGTAAATTGTTATTATTAAAATTTATTTATTTATGTATATTGTTATTATGTTTTGTATACTTAAGAAAACAAAACAGTGCCTGTATTAGGAGACGCTGCACTTCCATATCACTAAATGTGAGTTACAAAAAATAGTGTACTGTGACATTAAGGAACACTTATTATTATACTAGGTGGGTAACAACATCTTACGTGCTACCTGTGGATGATGTAACTCTTCCATAAGCTTGGCATATTCCAACACTTGGTGATTTGGGCAGGACATAGTCTATCGAACAATCAGGATAGACCAAAACTGTTCTAAATAATTTTGTATTATTTTCTTCTAGCATCGTCTTGCATCACACAGCCGATGTAAGTACACCTTAAGCTTGGCAATCGTCCGAGGAGAGTGACGACGTGCGGCGCCACTCGTCGTCACAGCACACATGTCGTGAGACGGTTGCTTCGCCACTCATGCTGTGATTAGAGCTGCGATGTTTTTTTGTAATTCGTTTTTATCGAAATTGTTTATTGTGAAAGTAATCGGTTTTGAAAGTTTATTTTTACATGATTAGATAACTTTGTTAATATATTAAGGTACTGATGAATTAGCTAGATTAGATGTCTTCCAGAGCTCATTATATTACGTCTGAATATCCTTAACTAAAATCACTCAATTACAGCAAAAGGTAAATAGCAGTACCTACACTTTACTACTACTGGTCAATAAACAAAATGAATCCAAGCCCCTAAACACTCTTCTTAATTGCACAAAACCCTCTTACTCTCAATCTAATACATTCCTGTACAAGATTACATTGTAAACCGTAATCGTAAATCTAAATATCGATAAAATTGTAACATTTGATAGGGGATCACTAGTGTAGTCCCCGAGCGGTAATGCAACTGTATCCAATTCGTTATCGGATCCGACTTGGATTTGTCGCCATCTCAGCTCACAATGGTGAATTTTCGATGTGGCTACAACCCTGTTGTGTGGAATTGAATGTGTCGATCGAAAATATGTTGGTTAAGGTTGTACTTAAATTCAGTGGTCAGTTGTAAGTAGTTGGACGAATATTTTTGCTAGCGTGTTGCTAAGCGCCTTATTTTAACAGTGCTTTGTTATGTTTGTAGTTTAACAAAAACCTATTTTCTTAGCTCGATTTTTTTAAGATATGCCTTCTCCCGATATAGGGTGGAGCATGAGGATTTATCAAACTTTTACTTATTGAAACCCACCTTTGTCCTTTAGTTCCCCTTTGCGTTCTAGGGCCATGGTCACTCTTTCAAACTTTCCTGCAGCATTCTTTGGCTCCGTAACTTTTGAACGTGGTACGTGCTGTGTACTCAGTTGCTGAACGGGCGCGGTTGTTTCGATGAGTACCTGAATAAGAGAGGCCTTAGTAAACTTCCACCATTGTGACAGTGTCTTGGATTTTGCGCAGCACCCACTGCCTGGGTCTCCGAGCGGTGGATCTTGGTCGTCACCTTGGTGAGATCTGTCTCTGCCAGCAAAAGCGAGAGCTACGCTGTCGGAGACTAAAAACTGAAGGGAAATGGTTTCCTACTGCAATCATCGGGAAGGCTAACATCATTTAATGAGGTCGGGACTTTGAAATCACGGGCACTCAGAGTAGGAACCGTTTGTCCATCGAGTGTTTTCAGGGAAGACGGTGGAACAGTAATCACGTGCTACCATGGACAGCAAGGCGGCAGCAAATACTGTTAGAAAAATCCACCAGTTTATGGATGTTGATAACGTTAGACTAGTATATGTTAATTATTTTCTTATCATCATGTCTTACGGTATCTTACTATGGCGTTGGGCTGCGAATATCAACTCCATTTTCATTCTACAAAAAAGAGCCATCAGTGCTATTTACAATCTCAACCAGTACGATTCTCTGGCAGCTGTTTAAGGGTAGTAACATCATCACGGTACACAGTCTCCTCAGGGATGTGCCCTAACCAGTCCTTGCTCAGTGGAGATCCTGGAGTGGCCTTTTAAGGACATGCAATTCGACATAAATTTTCACTGTTTTTCATACAACCGCTCTTACACGATTATGACGTTATTACACATTTTTCATTTGATATGTTGGAAACACAGTATCTTGTGGATATTATCTAGGCTTCTATTGAAATCAATTTGTAAATTTGTGTAAAACTAATCCAGTAAAGACCTCTGAAAATCTGCTATTTTGTTCTGTTATCGTTATTTATTGACACTTCATAATATACCAACTCAAAAATTAAAAAAGTCAAAAAAAATATAACAATAGAAGCCTAGCAAATTTGATCAAGATTCTGAATGACAACAATTTTTTTCAAAAACTTTTAAGTGTTAAAAAAAATACACGTATTACCTGGAACAGGTTTTGTGAAATATTCAAGTAAATCTCGGAATTACCGAATGCTAACAAAGTTTTTAGACATTATCTCTCCTTTTTCGCGTTGCCTATTCGACCAACATCGCGTTGGATTTCGTTAGATGAAGTAACAAGCATTGAAACCATGCTCGATGTTAAAGATATGCGAGTGAAAAAGGAAGGTAATTATCACCAGGGTGGTTAAAATGAGATAGGATACCAGACTTTTTAATCTTTTCTCTAAAAGTCAAGACGTCTATTGAAGGTTTTCCCCGAAAGCAAACTAAAAAAAGGATCACACATACTATTTTTCTATGCACTGGTACCTATTATATAGGTAAGCTTCCAATCATTCGTATAATACCTACGTGCAGGTCAGGTAAATTGTTATTAAACAAATAAGAAAAACAAATCACAAAACGTAACATCCGATGCTCAACCAAAAACCGCGACGCAAAAAAATAAAACGAAATATCTGATTCAACAACAGAAACCCGATTACCGTATGAATTCGTTAAAATTTACATCGCAAATACTGAACATCAATTTCATTAGTAAACAGTATTAATCTCCGCAGCTATATGTAATAACTACGTTATATTTACTCTATAATTGCCTTCGGGTACACCTGTAATTACGCAGATAGTTGCTTGCTCAAGTAAATTAATCGATTACCTTATCGGTTAACGATGTACATCTTCATCACATTGTTGTCTTTTTCACTGTCGGCAATTATGGCACAATATTGTATTAATGTATTAAGTGATTGGTATTATCAGAAAGACATCTAAGATATTCTATCTTTAATATTGTTTGTTTATACGAACAGTGACAAATCGATACCTCCTACGCATAAGGTCGTAAGGCAAAAAGTGTTTTTTTTCAGGATAGTTCGTTTCCGTAGATTGCTATTACTTAACAATGTTTTTATTTTAAAATCATAGTACCAGACGATGGATGTAATAAGAAATAATAACATATATTTTTTTTTATAATACAATGTTACTCAAAAAATATGTTACGATTTTATGCGTAGGAGGTATCAAAATGCTTGCGCTGGTTGGATAGGTCCACTTAAATCTGTGTGGTCCTCAAGAGACCAGATGATTACTGTACGGAGTTTAAAAGTAATTTATTGGAACTGGAAGTGTGTGAACAAGGAGTGAAATATCTTGAAAATATTACTCCACCTCTCCTAGGGTGGAGCTAGACGAAGTGTCAAACTTTTATATGGCTAAAGTCCAGTTGCACTTTTCAGTTGCTCTTTACTTTCCAGGTTCATATAAACACATGGAGACACACTCATTTGTTTTTACAATAATAAAACCGCCCTACATTTCCAAGGACGAGCCGTGTAATTTCTTTAAAACAATGCTTTCTTATCTCACAATAGCCAACAAAAGAACTGTTCTAATGGCACAGAATTTCAGTTTTTTTTTTCACCTGACCTCGAGATAAAACTTTCCAAGGTAATAACAAAAGCCGTAACTTAATGCAACCGGCAAAAATTTTAATGTAAAGAGCGATGAAAGGTTTCGTAAGAACGCCTTCGCAGCTAATGCCTAACGATCAGAATTGACACGAAGCAAAAAAAAAACTCCGTAAAAAGACATCGAAGTCAGTAAATTTTTGATATAGGGAGGTACGGTTAAGGATTCCGCAGAAAGTTTCGGTCAAGGGCTGTATAGCTTTACGACTTACGGCAAAGGTTCGGAAAATTGTAAAAGTAAACGCGGCGAATATCAATAAAATTAGTTTTATGTCACCAATTCGAGGAACGGAAACTTTCTCAATCATTTTATCGAATCAGAATGCGTGTGTAAGAGGAACATTCTATGTAATATGTTTAGTGAGTTGGCTATTCAATCTGGGAGTACCATTACATACTTGAAATGTATTAGACGCGACTCTCTAAGGTGCTGAAACACGTTATTTCGTGATGTTATTAGAGTAGCGCGGAATTGTTCCGGATCTGACGCTTTCACAGTTGCTTAAATGGCTTCACATTTCCTTTTCAAATTATAGCGTTTGTAATGTGAACTTACTAAGTACGTTGTAGTAAATTATAAATAAGAAAAACAGAGTATCTTTTTAGTGATAATTAGTTAAGTGATATTAAAACTCGGAAGAATCTTGCTATTTACCGATATCATTATTCAACACTAGCTTTTGTCCGCGGCTTTGCTGGTGTTCTTGTGTTGTGAATTCGGGGTTACATAGATCTACATTTTATCAAAAATTATGGACTTCAATACAAGCTTTCAACCTATTTTTCACCTCCTTAAGGGTGGGGTGCTACGACAGAAAACCTCCTCGAGTGCCCGCAGGCTGTAGTTCCCTTGCGGATACGTCCGAGGTGAAGGCCAGTCTGCGGGACGGTGCACCCTGGGAGGCGGCCAACGACTCCCCCTGTACTTCTGCCTAAGGGGTCTCGATGTCCGCCTGCGAATATTCTGTCTGAAGGATCACTTCAACGCGTGTCCCTCTGTTATAGCAGAGGGCACAGTGGCGAAGTAAGAGCGGGCTCGGTGTGCACTCACCGTGCCGCCGGGCAGGCAGGAGGAAGACTTGCTCCTCCTTCTGCCACCGTTAGTCTCGTAGCCCCAGAGATTGTCCAAGGTCATGTTTCTGACTTTTGATGGGGGTCGAGGGTCTTGGCTTAACCGCCTGGGCCGCGAGGAAGACAACCTCTATAAAAAATCACCCCAAACCTCCAAGCGGCGGCGCACCGTGAGGGAGGTTGTTAGCTTGACTAATGGGTAGCTAAATTAGTCTCTAGTGCGAACCAGTATCTTGAGCCAGTACAAAAAGTTATCTACTCGTGGGAACTAAATGGAAAGAAAATCTAAATTTAAAAAAAAAACCCCTATGGAGAGTGATGCGCGGTCGGAGTCCGACGCGGCATCCGGAAGGAGCTCGGAGGGCTCGGAGGTTGAGGAGGTGGCGGGCGACTCCGGTAGAAACGCGAGTTTCTACCGAAAGCGCTCCAGACCGGGGGACAAATCGTCCTCCGACGGAGAGATGGGCTCGGCCCGAAAAATCCCCACCAGCGGGCGGGGTGCGGGTCGAACAAGCGGAAGAGGGAGGGGCCTCACTGCCCAGGAGTCCGCTAAGCGAGCCAACCGACTTGCCGCGGAGGGGCGTCACCCCGGAGTGGCCAGCGCTGAGGTGGTCATCTCGGGGCAGTCTGGCAGCGAGCGGGATGCCAGGGAGGACTCCGCCGAAGAGTCCCGTAAATCTCTGGGAAAGTTGGTCGTCGCCGCGTTGCGAGATATGGGCCGGAAGAGAGAGAGGACCTCCAAAGAGAAGACGGTCCACCGGCACGCCGCCTCTATCGAGGAGGCTATCGATGCCTCTCTCGAGAAGAGAGTGGCGAGACTCCGGGCTGAGCTCCGGGCCGAGCTCCGGGCCGAGCTCCGGACCGAGCTTGTGGGAGCCCAGGAAGTCGGCGGCTGCCGGGAGCCGACTGAAGGGGGGCGCAATCAAGGGCAAGGTCAAAGCCAGCCCCAGCCTGAACCGGAGAGCCAGCTGCTTACGCTGGTTCAGCGAGAGCTAGCTGCCCTTCAGCAGCAGTTGCAACAGCAGCAGCAGCAGTTTCAGCTGCGTATCCAGCAACAGCTGTCCCTGCTGGAGGGCATCGTGTTGCGCCCCCCGCTAGCGGCCTCAGGCCAGCGAAAGGCGACGTCCTATGCCGCCGCCGCAACCACGGCAGCTGCGCCCAAGGCGAGCTCGTTGGGGCAAGCCGGGCGCGGGGCCGTGGCGTCGGGGCCTGCGACCCCGGCGTCCAAGCAACAGCAGCGGTGGAAGGATGGGACGGCGCCTGCCGCTAAACCGGCGGGACTTCCTGCCGCGGTGGCGACTAGGCTACGCCTGCCGCCTACCCTGCCTGAAGAACCCTCGGCTGGCGCCGAATGGACAGTAGTCGGTGCCAAAAAGAGGGCGGGCAAGGCGGCCAGGACGGCCAAAAACCGCGCGAGGCGACAGGAGCGTAAGAAGCGGACCATGGCGGCTAGACTTCGCGCCCCGAATTCCGAGGCTGTAGTAATTACACTACAGCCAGATGCGGAAAAGAAGGGCGTGACGTACGACACCGTCATGGAGAAGGCAAAGCAGGCGGTGGTGGGCCACCTCAGCGAATTCGGGGCCTCTGGGGGCTTCCGAATGAGGCGCACCGCAACCGGGGCCCGAATATTAGAGGTCCCTGGTGCGGACAGTGGCTCCGCCGCGGACGCCCTGGCCGCAAGGATCGGCCGCCGCCGGTACCCCGACCCTCGAGGCTGTCACGAGGGGACGGGGTTGCGTGGCAGCACGGTTCGGGGACATTGCAGTGGTAGGCGTCTACCTGTCCCCGAACAGATCTCTCGGCGATCTCCATATCTCCCTAATGGAGCTGAAAGACGTCGTCGCTGGGTTTGGTTCCCTCCCCGTGGTCGTGTGCGGGGACTTCAATGCCAAGAACTTGGCTTGGGGTTCCCGGTTCACGAACCAACGGGGTCGGATGGTGGAGGACTGGGCTCTGGAGACAGGCCTGGTCATCCTAAACCGGGGTTCTGTCCCCACGTGTGTGCGGATGCGGGGTGACTCCGTGGTGGACATCTCGTTCGCCAGCCCCGCTCTGTCGCCGCGTGTCGTCGACTGGTGCGTCATGGAGGGGGTGGAGACGTACTCAGACCACCGGAACATCCGGTTTGACGTCTCCGCCCAAACCTCGACCGCGCCGGTCCGACAGAACCCTTGTGGTCCGCGATGGGCGCTGAGGCAGATGGACCGGGAGCTACTCCTGGAAGCCGCGACGGTACAGGCCTGGGTGCAAGCACCGGACAGGCCTGTCGATATCGACGTCGAGGCAGAGTGGTTCCGGGAGGCCATGTCGCAAATCTGCGACGCGGCAATGCCCCGAGTCCGTCCTGGACGTGCTCAGCGCCAGGTATACTGGTGGTCGCCGGAGATTGCGGCACTGCGCAACGCGTGCAATGCCGCGCGACGCCGGTATGCCAGATACCGCAGGCGCCGCATCCGTCCACCGGATGCGGAGGCCAGAGAGGCGGAGCTGTACGAGGGATACAGAGAGGCAAAGCGCACCCTCCGAGCGGAGATAAGGTGGGCCAAGCTCGAGGCCCGCAACGTGTGGCTGGGGACTCTGAATGGGGACCCATGGGGACGCCCCTACAAGGTGGTGCGGGACAAACTCCGCCCCTGGGCTCCCCCGCTGACGCAGAGTCTCCGGCCCCAGCTTGTGGAGGGTGTGGTGAGTACTCTGTTCCCTGCGCGTGGGGAACACTCTCCCCCGCCCATGGCTCCGCCACCAGCGGTGTCCAACGCGGACCACGATGGCGACGATGACGACAACGCTCCAGAGGTGACCGAGGTAGAGATGAGAGTGGTGGTACGAAGGCTGAGTGCCAAAAATACCGCCCCAGGACCCGACGGCTTGCCTGGGAAGGCCTGGGTCCTGGCCATGGAGGCTCTCGGGCCTCGACTAAGAGGGCTCTTCAGCGCATGCATGGAGAGGGGCCAGTTCCCACTTCGCTGGAAGACGGGGAAACTGGTCCTCATCGCAAAGCCGGGGCGCCCTGCGGACTCTCCGTCCGCGTACCGGCCCATTGTGCTGCTCGACGAGGTGGGCAAGCTCTTTGAAAGAGTAGTTGCAGACCGCCTCGTCGCGCACCTAACACGGGTGGGGCCGGACCTAGCGGACGGCCAGTTCGGCTTTCGCAGGAGGCGCTCCACGGTGGATGCCATCATGCGCGTGCGAGCTCTCACGACGGGGGCTGCAGTGTCCCAGGGCAGGTGTGTCGTGGCGGTGTCTTTGGACATCGCCAACGCCTTCAACTCCCTGCCTTGGAGTAGCATTAGGAGGGCACTCCGGTATCACCGGACGCCCGACTACCTCTGTCGTGTGGTCGAGGCGTACCTGTCGGACAGGTACATCATCTACCCTGGTCACCAGGGAGAGTGGGAACGTCGGGAGATGTCGTGCGGTGTTCCGCAGGGATCGGTACTAGGGCCGCCCTTGTGGAACATCGGATACGACTACGTGCTGCGTGCGACCTCCCTGGCGGGGTCAGCGTGGTCTGCTACGCAGACGACACGCTGGTCCTGGCGCAGGGAGAGTCGTACCAGGCGGCGGTCGAACTAGCGACACGCGGGGTTGCGACAGTCGTGGGCAGGATCCAGGAGTTGGGACTCGAGGTGGCATTGCACAAGTCCGAGGCAATGTGCTTTCACGGCCCTCGGAACGCGCCACCACCGGGTTCCCAACTGACGGTAGGAGGAGTCCACATCGGCGTCCGGTCAACGATGAAGTACCTGGGACTCGTTCTCGACAGCCGATGGGATTTCGAGGAGCACTTCCGACGTCTGGCTCCCAAACTAAATCGGACTGGGGCTGCCCTCGGGCGGCTCCTTCCCAACCTTGGGGGTCCAGACGCCTCCTGCCGGAGGCTCTACGCGGGAATCGTTCGGTCCATGGCCCTTTATGGTGCACCGATATGGGCGCCGGCGCTGCGGAAGCGGCCGGCGGCCCGGCTGAACGCATGTCAGAGGGTCATGGCCATACGGATGGTGCGAGGATACCGGACGATTTCCCGCGAAGCGGCCAGCCTCCTTGCTGGACAGCCACCATGGGATCTGGTAGCAACAGGCCTTGCTCACATGCACGATCTGCGCATGGAGATGCAACGCCGGGGCGAAACTCCGCTGCCACGCCAAGTCGCGGCATGGCGGGAAGAACTCCGGCGGGGTCTCATGGTGGAATGGCGACAGCGACTGTCGCAACCCAGTGCTGGGCACGCCACAATTATGGCGGTAAGTCCCTTCTTTGAGGCGTGGTTGGAAAGACCTCACGGCGTCCTCACCTTCCGCATGACGCAGGTTCTCACCGAACACGGGAAGTTCGGGAAGTTCCTGCACCGGATTCGTGCGGAAGCGACGCCCGGGTGTCGCCACTGTGTGGACCGCCCGGAGGACACGGTGGAGCATACGGTGGAAGTGTGCCCCGCTTGGGAAGAGCAACGCCGTGTCCTCGTGGGGGCGATCGGCGGCGGCGATCTCTCGCGCCGGGCCTTGGTACAGGCCATGGTCCGGAGCGAGGAGGAGTGGCAGGCGGTCGCCTCCTTCTGCGAAGCAGTAATGCTAGCAAAAGAGGCGGCCGATCGCGTGAGGCAACGGCAACGGTCCTCACGCCCCAACCGCCGCCGGGATTCCGATCCCGATTTCCGGCCACCGTAGGCGCGGGCTTGCGGACGGCGGGCAATGGGTGGCTCGCCGTCCGACCGTCCGGTAACCGTCCGGACCGAGCCCAAGTCGTCGACGGCGCGTATTGTTCCGCGCGCGCCTCAGGGAGATGTCAGCAAATCGTAGGGGCCCAGCAGGGTCGAAGCCTACTGGGGCCATGGGTAGTGTGAAAACGAAACCGTGGCCCTGGGACGAAGGCAACGAAGGAACAGGAGTGGGTTTTTAGTCAGTAAAAGTCTGACACTATCTCCCGCTCCGCCCAAGTGCGGGATTTGTCATAAGATGATTTTACCACCTATAAAAAAAAAAAAAAAAAAACCTCCTTAAGGGTCTTTTTTCTTTCGTTGGGAAAATTATCCAGTGACATCCCCCGCTCATGGGCGGAGCGGGGATAGTGTCAGACTTTTACTGACTAAAAACCGAAAGGTTCTGGAGTGGCGACCACTTACGGGAAGACGCAGTGTTAGAAAGCCTTACACAAGGTAAACCGACGACCTGGCGAGGGTCACGAGAATCCGATAAATGCGAGACGCACAGGACTGGTCATTGTGGTGGTACTTGGGAGATGTTTATGTCCAACAGTGGACGTCTTGCAGCTTAAATGATGAACGATTTAAGAAAAGAAAACCCATTCCTGCAAAAAAAGCTAACTGTCACTTATAATATTTTTCTTAAAAAAGTAGATAAGATATCCAAACTAGACCTTGCGTACACATTTCATGGTCAATAAATTGATGGTAAATCCTTTGCACATTATTTTTACCTGGCCAACCATTAAATCAAACGTACAAAAGAAGAAATTTTAGTTTACAATAAAGCATGATTATATCTATTCTATCATCCAAAACTAAAACAGAGAGAGACCCACTCGAAAACATAGTAAATTTTTATCGCAAGTCCTCAGCCAAAACTAGTGCCCTCTACTTAATTTATGCGCGATTACCCCATCACGCCTGCCTATAGAAACTTTGTTTACGGCTACCATATCTTAACTTACCTATGTTTACGGAGGGTACGCTTGGTACTAACATAGAATAAATGTAGCAGAAGCGACACTCTAGCATTAAACGCGTTACAAATGCTTATAGTAAAGTGCGATACAGACCGCATGTCAATCGGCGGCGGCGATCTCTCGCGCCGGACCTTGGTACAGGCCATGGTCCGAAGCGAGGAGGAGTGGCAGGCGGACGCCTCCTTTTGCGAAGCACGAAGCAAACCGAACACGGTAAGTTCGGGAAGTTCCTGCACCGGATTCGTGCGGAAGCGACGCCCGGGTGTCACCACTGTGTGGACCGCCTGGAGGACACAGTGGAGCACACGGTAGAGGTGTGCCCCGCTTGGGCTGAGCACCGTCGTGTCCTCGTGGGGGCGATCGGCGGCAGCGATCTCTCGCGTCGGGCCTTGGCACAGGCCATGGTCCGAAGCGAGGAGCAGGCGGTCGCCTCCTTCTGCGAAGAAGTAATGCTAGCAAAGGAGGCGGCCGATCGCGTGAGGCAACGGTCCTCACGCCCCAACCGCCACCGGGATTCAGATCCCGATTACCGGCCGCCGTAGGTGCGGGCTTGTGGACAGCGAACTATGGGTACCTCACCGTCCGACCGTCTGGTAACCGTCCGGACCGAACCCAAGTCGTCGACGGCGCGTACTGTTCCACGCGCGCCTCAAGGAGATGTTAGCAAATCGTAGGGGCCCAGCAGGGTTGAAGCCTACTGGGGCCAAGGGTCTGCTTCTGAAAGGAAGACTCTGCCCTGGTACGAAAGGCAACGAAGGAACAGGAGTGGGTTTTTAGTCAGTAAAAGTCTGACACTATCTCCTGCTCCGCCCAAGAGCGTGATTTGTCATTAGATGATTTTCTCACCTAAAAAAAAAACCGCATGTCAAATAAGGCGACTGCAACGGGAGTCATTGTTGGTACCACTCAAAATCATTGTCGCTGCTACTATTTTTTTGCGTTACCTTCAATAGTCATACCTAGTAGTTTATTGGTAAGGGATTGATACAAGTCATATTTGTACACATTAGGTACATTTTTATTACGGTTCGAAATCATCTAATGGCTTCTCCCGCTCTAAAGCGGAACTACGACGTTGACCAAAACCACATTTAAGTTCCTTCAATCCACTAATAAGCCCTTTGCGTCCCAGAAACATTAAAGTCAAAAAAATATTAACACCAGCTAATCGTGATAGTAGGTATCAATGTGATGGGTAACAAATGCGTTTTTTACTCTTATTACAATGTAAGATCATTTTCATAGTGACTCTGGTCACAGTCAAAGTCATACTCGTACCAGCCTGCAGCTCCAGGATTTTCTATACTTCTATACATTGCAAGCTGGTGAGTATGTTTGGAGGAAGTAATCTCTGGAACTGCTGAACCAATTTTGATTTTGATAATTGTTTCACGAGTAGTGATACATTATTTCTGAGTAACTTAACTATATTTGATAGTGATTAATAATATTTTTTTATTTAAAATTATAGTTTGACACCCACCGAAGTGGGCATGGGTCAGTTAGCTATATTTTAATGTATGCTATGCACTCGTTTGATCTTCCTAAAATGTATAGTTTTGTTTAAAAGTAGCCTAAAATCTACTTTTACATGAGCGTGTAAAAGTGTCATGCCTAAACTAAAGCGTGTGAAGGTAGCGTAGCAGGTGCAGCATGTCTTATTTCGCTTATATCTACGCTAAACAGCCTCGACGCGACAATGCAACACATAATGTCACATGCGTAGAACAAGGCCTACGCCTTGTTTTACGGAAAATAGGAAAATACTACGAAAAATTACAATTAATTTTTGACGTATCACGCAGTCGTGTCTGCGGTTACTATAAAGCAAAATATACAAGTTTCACTTCTGAATGAATATACATATCTACTAGATAGATGGAGAGGGAGATAGAGCCTTGGAGAGTGATGGCGTGACAGCTAACAGGATGAAATGGAAGAAAAAAACGTGTTACGCTGACCCTAACTAACATGGGACAAGAGGAGGACGATGATGATACGAGTTTCGCTTCTGTTACAGTTTACTTATTCTGTGGTATCAGGTAGAGAAATTTAGGGGAACTATACTATCATTAATCCCGTGAGACAATGTAGTTAACGATGACCCACTTTATCTATATTTCTTGGGGCCACTAGTTCCCAGCACGATTAGTCGCTCTGATATTCGACAGGATATTAGGTTTTGGTTTGTTCTGTTGTTCTTTATGGTGATAGTTATTTTAATTCAGAGGGTTTGTGCTCCTTTCTTTCTTTGGTTGATATATTTTAAGTCGTAATGGGCATTTTTCTTTCATATTTATTACTGGCTGATGCCCGAGATTTCGTCCATTTCAGATTCGTAAAACAGTACAGTGTCATTTGGTGACCATTTCTGGAAGCTTTTTTTTTACGTGGATCCCGAATTCTTTGATTAAAATGAAAATAGCCTAAGTTACTCCTTATAATATCAGTTCCGACAGAATCGGTTAATCGGAACAAACAAACAGACAATAATTGAAAAAATTGTTTTTTTTTTTGTTATTGGTATCAAATATACTTTCATATACATTTAGTAAAAAACACTATTTTAATATTACAAACAGACAGTTTAATTTTATTTACATGTAAATTTGTATAGATAGCGTTTAGATGTCTAGATGTACACTATCTGTAGATACTATGCGTAGATAGGCTACGCGCAGCCAAAATGTGAAACTTATTACAAAATAAAAATGAGAAAGTCATCTTTTGGCTGGACTATTTAGAAAGGTTTGATGAAGATATTCGAAACTCAAATAATGTACACACACATAACTAATATGTGTAGTAATTATCTTAAAGTACCTATTTATAATATTTTTTTCAATATCTACACTTACTCGAAAACCCGCTCTTATCCCACCGCTTTTAGGCACGCAATAGACTGCTTTCCGCTCTAGTGCTGAAATAGCGCGTGTTGTCCCCCGCCACAATGTTATTACATTTATCGCATCAGGCTGGGCGCGCACGACCCCCACCAGTTGCCGGTCAACCCCCGTTTATTCATTTCTTCGTAAGTGTATTGAAAAAAGTCGTTTGACACACGTGCAAATTTGTCACTGCAGCTACGGTTCTATAACACACTCGCCTACGGCTCGTGCGAATTCCACCTCGGTCGCAATGACAAACTTTCTGCACTTGTATCAAAATGTACTATTACAGCTCACTCCTGCCTTTGGTGTTTTTATTGTGTTCAATAGAGGTTTCTAGTTCAGACACATGCGTTTTGATTGGTCCCAGTATTCGATAGTCACGGCAAGCGACGTTCACGTAAAAATTCTACCAATTTCTACTACAACATGGCGGCTGACAGTATTTTTTTAATTGCTTTCGACAGAGGTGCAGTTCAATCCCACGGGATATTTTTTTTTCATTTCGGCCAATAATTTTAGGGAATGGCGGTTTCCTGATTGTTTCCGTTGCCAAATGAAATTTCTTGGTAACTATTTTTATAATATTTTTGATGTCTTTATAAAACAGAGCACAATATTAGCCCAATATTTTCAACGTCACGTTTTTTTAAGTCATCCAAAAGAATTCTAAATTTCGTAATAGACATAAATGACGAAATTTAGGTGTAGGGCGTACCTATAGTACAGGTACACTCTAGCCGCTAGTCGATAAATATTGGGCTAATATTATGGTCTATTTTATAAAGGCACTTTTTTTTAGTCATCTATATTTTTTCCGTTCTCAGTTTTCATCTTACGATGGGAAATCTTCTTATGACTTCTCTCGCTCTAGGGTGGAGTGAGAAGGCGTGTCAGACTTTTACTGACTAAAAGCACACCTATGTTCCTTCAGTGGCCCTTTGCATTCCAGGACCACTAGTTTCCTTTTCAGAAGCAGACCCTTGGCCCCAGTAGGCTTCGATCCTGCTAGGCCGCTACGGTTTTGCTGACATCTCCTTGAGGCGCGGGTGGAACACTACGCGCCGTTGACGACTCAAGCTCTGGGTCCGGACCGTTACCGGACGGCAAGCTACTCATTGCTCGTCGTCTGCAAGTCCACTTCCCATTCTAGGTGGAGCGAGAAGGAGTGACTGATCAAAACCCACCCGTGGTCCTTCAGTTGCCTTTTGCGTTGTATGCTGCGGGCACCATCTATCATATGAGCTGACTAGTTTACATCTAGTGACCAGCCTATTGATTTCTTAAAGTTGAACAAAGTTTTTACACAGTTTGAATGAGGTCTTAATACTACCCCAAATTTTTTCTCTCCCTCTCTCTCTCGATAACGATTGTCAAACAGTTCAAAATGGCATGAGATTGACTTTTATTATCATCCAATGACTTTTCCCACTCTAGGGTGGACCTAGAGGGTGAGTCAGTTAGACTTTTACTGACTAAAGCCACACCTGTGTCCTTCAGTTACCCTTTTTGCTTCTTTTTCAGAAACTGCCCGTGGCCTTAGCGGGCATCGGCCCTGTTGGGCCCCAACAGCTTTGCTCGTCTCTTTGACTGGCGCATGAAACACTACGTGCAGTCGACGATTCGGCCTAGGTCCTTGCCGAATAAGATTTATCTATTTACGCTGCGAAAATGTTATGTGATCAATCAATCTTGATCTTGTGATTTTTTTCTTTTATCTCCGCTTACTGCGGATGCGTTTCTGATTTTTTTAAGTACCTATTGACAAAAAAAGGTCGAGTCAGCCTTCTCGGCAAGCTTTGCTATGATAGTCAATTCTACAATAAAATTCTCAGTTCCATTTTACCGAGATCAACCCTGTTTCAAAAGTTACACATATCGACCAGTTGTATATATGCTTGGAATATAAAACTACACCAATTTAAGATCACACAACAAAACTACATCAAACTAAAAACAGCCACTGAAGTAGGTACTTACACTCGAAAAAAACCCGCCGAAAAAAAAAACAGAATATCACTTTGTCTATAGAAAAACAAGTGCGTTCAAAACAAAAGAATGAATGAAAAATTCATTCAATTGTTTCAATTCATAATTAGAATGCGTATTGGCAATTCAAAATGTCAATCTTCGGAAGTGATTTGGGCGCTACGATGAATAATAATGGTTTGAACTCACCGCTTCAGTTTACATTGTAAATCGGCTGCGTCATCATGTAAACAAACAGTTAGTAATTAATATTTAAATAGGCAAGTGTATTATTAACGTATTTCCACGTTTAATTAGGATGTCTACGATTTATTTATCCAACGTTTTAAGGAAAATGTTCAAGTTGTTTTCTCGGTTGATTAGTTTATGAATTTTATATGATGTTTGTTGCGTGGTTCGAGGGTTTCAACTTTTGTAAAAGGGTTATTAAGGGTAAATCTTGAGATTTTGGAACTAAGTTTATTCAGATATTTTATTTGTTATGAATAAGTAATATTCAATTACCGTTAAGGTTAAAATTAGACCAAGCCCGTCTTTTTCCTCTCTTCGAGGTAAAGACTTATAGTTATCTTATTTTGTGTAAATTATATTATCTAGTATTTTAGTGTACAATAAAGTTATTCTAATATTCGACCAGCACCTAAGATCTGGACAACTCAAATTCAAACAGAGCTGGCATTGGCTAAAAATGGTGCAAATAAATCTTAGCTACTCAGTCTTCAGATTGATTTCGTGTACAAACAAACAATATTTGATTGCTAATTGAGACAAGAGCATTCCAATCATTTAATTAATTCGTCTAGCATTCAGTATAAAATTATTCAAATAAAGAATCGCAAATTAACAAGTCATAAATAAAAAAGTTTGCTATAATGAACAATGTGTAATTTCTATCGACTTGCCTTCAAGAAACGATACGTAATGAGTTCACTATCACCTATGATACCACGGATTTCGGAGAACCAAATCAGTCCATGTATAGAATAGTCCGGCGACCATAATTATTATTATTCGAGTCCGTCTAGGTATGCTACAGAAGTGGTTCCTTCCATACCATATCAGTACGTGTGGATGGTCTGTATCAATAAAAATAAGCCCTTATTTCTTGTTACCCACAACATTATAAAAGTATTGTGCGTCTACTACTTTTTGCATTTCTTATGTCAACGTATTTTTTAGTATTTATGAATAACTTTTTCTCATATATTAAATTTAATTGTATTCTTCTTGAGGGATAAATGTCTTAAAACATCACATAGGTAGTAATAAGCATATGACAGTTTGTACCACTTACAACCGCTTCTAGGCGTACCACGTTTCAAATTAATAGTCCATTATCAAATATGTAGGTTCCATAACGTATTTAGTTCAAACGCTTATAGCTGATAATTTTACCTGTAGACAACACGTACGACAATTATTATAAATACGGGTTTCGAATAGTTCTGTTATAACTTATTTATAAAAGAGCTCGATAACGAATTGTACTAACCTACTAATGAATAAAGCCTAGTAACTAAAAGTTTATTATGAAATTATTCGTGGCATTCTAGTATTAGGGTGGTCTGTTTGTAGAAGTCTCGGACGACCTACCCCTACGGTTTGCTGACACAATCTTTGAGGCGCGCGTGGAACACTACACGCCGTAGACGACTCGGGCTTGGTCCGGACGGTTACCGGACGGCCGGACAGCGAGCTTCGCATTGCTAGTCGTCTGCAAGCCAACGCCTACGGTGGCTGGAAATCGGAATCGGGGTCCCGGCGGCTGGGGCGAGAGGAAGTCTGTTCGCTCACAAGTGCGGCCACTTTCTTCGCTAGTATTACTGCTTCGCAGAAGGAGGCCACCGCCTGCTATTCCTCTCCACTCCGTACTATACCCTGTACCAGGGCCCGGTGCGAGAGGTCGTTACCACCGATCGGGCCCACGAGGACACGGCGGTGCTCTGCCCAAGCAGGGCCCCCTTCCACCGTGTGTTATTGAAGTGGTGCAGCTATATTACTTGAATGCAACCATACTTGAGTGTATTGCTAACCTGTACCATTTTTTACTCATTCATTTGATTTCACTAAAGAAAAGTCACAACTTCTGAACTATATACAGATTTTCGCAGATCTAATGTATCTTGAAAAAAAAATTGGGACACTACGATAGACGGGTCACCCTGTAGAAGCGAAAATAAAGAGACATTCAGTAATTTATGGGGCGCAACCAGCTATACATACTTTGTGGCGGACATAATCATATCGTCCGATCATACGTGTATGTAGATGCGCACATCAAAAAAGGCCCTTTTCAGGGCCGCATATTATTCGGTATTATTAAATATGTTTCTTAAATGGAATTGTGTCATTAATATCAGTCGTCTATATTTTACTTTATTTTTAATTTTCTATAACAATCGATATTCTTCAAAACAAGGTCTCCAAGTACGTTTTGATATTCAATTTAAGGTGCTTTCCGACAAAAGACTAATCAAATTTGCGTTATGAAAAGAAAATAATTTCAATTTCTCTTTACCTCTGCTATTATATGAATTATCTTCGCGATCTTTTCTTAACGTGAGTGGAAATAACCTTGAAAGAATAAACGATGAAGTTTCCTGAACAGAAGGTTAGTTTGATTTTAAGGTACGGTAGGGTAGTCCGCAAAATACAAATTTTCAAATTTGCAGCTCAGTATGGGATAGTATGTATGTAGTAACGACATATATGTATTTCCACAACTATACTCATTAAAACCATAATTTCACTTTTTAACTTAAAAACAAGGTAAAACGTCAAGTTTTGATTTAAAAGGCACATTTTCTTCTAAGTAATAAAGTTACGTTAATGATTTTAATAAGCATAATTGTATAAATACATACATACATAATTATGTAAATCAGACACTGAACTGTAATTTGCAAAAAAACGTACGGAAATATAAATTTCCGGACTACACTAGAACACTAAACTTAACCTTGTAAAAAAAAAACTGTGCTTTCAAGTTCAATTTATCTACTTTGATTATTTATTGTGATATATTATTTAATTAATTAATAATCATCATCTTCCTGCCCTTATCCCATATTATTTGCGATCGGCGCACCGCGTTTTTTTCTTCAATTCTGTTCTGTCACTCGTCACGCTATCACTAACTCCCTTTTCTTTCGTATCATTCCTCACAAAATCCATCCATCTTTGCTTTAACCTCCTTCTTCCTCTCCATCTATCTACAGTATACTCATAACTCTTTAAGTAACATACGTTTCATCTCTCCTCTTCACAAATGACCATACCAAGACAAACGATTCCCTTTTAACTTTTCCGTCACTGGCGCCACTTTCGAACTTCCTCTAATATACTTATTTCTCACTTTATCCATTCTCGTCACGCCACCACATCCATCTCAACATTCTCATCTCCACTACTTGCAATCTTTTTCACCCACCTTTTTACAGCCCATCTGTATGGATACAGTTTAACAGTTACAACCATTTCGTTTCGATTTTCTTTTCGTTGAACGCCTCGAGTCGGCCACGCCTCCTATTCCTTTGTTCTGACCACGTGACTGAGCGTTGTGATGATGTCAGAATAAAGGAATAGGAGGCGTGGCCTACTCGAGGCGATCGACGAAAAGAGAATCGAAACGAAATGGTTGTAACTTCGCTAGGGGGGGCAGGGACTTGTAGATTTTACCCTTCAACTTGAGGGGCATCCGTGGGTCACAAGTAGTTCCAATGACCTGTCGCCATTTGATTCATCCTGCGTTGATCCGATGCCTGTAATTTATTAAGTAATTAATCAGCTATATAATGTACTAGCTTCTGCCAGCGGCTTGGCCCGTGCTAAAGTAGGTTTCTCCATACAAACTTCCAACCCCCGTTGTACCCCCTAAGTGGTAGAGTTCGTAAAATCCGTTCTTAGTGGATGTCTACACCCTGGAACATACCTGCCAAATTTTAAGTTTGTAGGTGTTATAGTTTCTGAGATTTCGTGATTAATCAGTGAGTGGTATTTCGCTTTTATATTTATAGATTTATACTATTATATAACTAGTTTCTGTCAGCGGTTTCGCCTACGTGAAAGTAGAAAATTATATCAAGGGAACATAATTCCAGGATGAAAAATATCCTTTGTGCTATTCCAGGAGACGGTGTATCCATATTCTAAATCCGTTTAAGCGTGAAGGAGTAACAAATTGCAATGATTGTAAAATGTCGCGAGAAATTGTAAACTATATTTTTTTAATAAGACACGTATGTTGTAAACTACTGAATTTCCATGTGATTTATCGTAAACAAGACAGTTTATTCATAATATTTTATGAAATTATGATCTAATGATCGAGTCTAGAATGAGAATATCCGCAGGAGAACCAAGGTTACCGACATAGCACGAAGAATCGCCAAACTTAAGTGGCAATGGGCAGGGCACATTGTTCGCAGATCGGATGACCGTTGGGGCCGAAAGGTTCTGGAATGGCGACCACGTACCGGAATACGTAACGTTGGAAGGCCTCCTACAAGGTGACCTGGTAATGGTTGCGGGAATCCGATGGATGCGAGACGCACAGGACCGTTCATTGTGGCGACACTTGGGGGAGGCCTATGTCCAGCAGTGAACGTCTTTTGGCTGAAATGATGATGATGATGATGATGATGATGATCATATACGGACTCTGATATTTTCCGGTGACACAAACAAAACAAACTTTTGTCTTCATAACATTAGTGTGATTTCAGAGAGAAAAGAAACTTCGTAGCTCAAAAGGCCACGAATTTTATTTCCCCTCAAAACAACAGTCGAAAGCAACATTAAATTGATATTAGCTGCAAGTGTAAGGGAATTTTATTTCCCGTACATTAGCTTCTAGTTTTCGCACTTAGAGGTCTGTGAAGAAAAGATTTATTAATCGTGGGGTAGCCACAGGTACACTTCGAGGAATAAAAATAAAACATATTTAAGTGCGGTAAAGATGTAATAAATAACCATTGTTAAATTGACTGCGAAGAGCTTATGGACCCGAAACTCAAAACAAAAGGGAAATCGGCTTGTGTTTCCATTGGGTTTCAACGGGGAAAGAAAATGAGTTTAAAGAATTCTATTTATGAATCTGAATCTGATGTGAAGGTAAACATTTCTTTTTGGTTTGGGAAATAGAATCTTATAACTTTATAAAATGTATCTTAAACTAGCTTCTGCAAACTGCAAACTTTGGACCCCCGTAGTGTTTCATCCCCATAAGTGTGTGATTTTTTTAAAGTCCTGAGTTCTAGGTAAGTTTGGGCTAGGAAATGATTGGTCAGTAAGTTAGTCACGCCTTTTATATATACCGACTGACTAGCTAGATAAAAAAATTATGTACCCAGCCAGGCACTTTACTTTGTGTAATTTATTTCATCAGCACTGCTCTCAAAACTGTGAAACAAACATAATGAGGAAACCGGAACGTCCTAAAATCGAAAATTCGAAGAAATGTGACATCCATCAATCCACACTAGGCGCGCGTGGTGGATTACGGCATATTCCCTCTCCTAGAGAGAGAGTCCTGAGATTAGAGGAATATTATAAGGTTGATAATGCTGTACTGTATCACATGTAAAATAACAGTAGACTTGACCTTTATTTTGTGGTTAAAAAATAAAATCCATTTGTAAGCAATTTATTTTGAAATACTTTATAAATAATTTAGCATTTAACGGAATTCCAAAATTCCATTTGTTTTGGAATTTCTGAATATTTTTCAAAGATAAAAAAATACTCGTTTTGGTTACACCATTTATAACTCAAGAATGGCTGGACCGATGATATTGGCTTTATTAGATTTGTTTCCACTCTGAATAGCAGAATAACTATTAAAGTATCGGAAACATTCACGTAAAAAAGAATAAAATATATCCAAATACATAAAAATTTCAGCAACTGTCAATTACGTTGGTTTCAATCATCCCGTCATTGTTTAGTCAAATTAAAATTTAAAGGTGAAGAAGTTCTCATTCCGAGAATCACGATCAAAATTGAATTTAGCTAAAAGGTACGAAGTTCACCGGGTCAGCTAGTTATTAAATAAAAGACATTCGCCCTTAAATTATCGCTGTAATTATTCTTCACAATAGGTATAAAGAAAGAGGCTTATTTGCTTAAAAAAAAGAGACTCCGGGAGAAAACCATGGCATATGATAAATTGCAGTGAATGTAATGCTTGGGAAATGCTGCGGTAAGTCCATTTGTCATAAGGAGTATAAACTTAGGAGACAGGCACTCTTAGCGTTATTTATGTATTTTGTTATCTTTTTTGTTTAGGTGGGAAATCATAACACAGCTTCTCCCGCTTTAAATGATCCGAGAGGGAGTGTGAGACTTTTACTGACTAAAATTACCTGTGTTCCTTCAGTTATCATTTGTGCTCCAGAGCTGCGGTAATTAGCTAGTCTTTGATACCTTAAGGCATCATTTTATTCTGGCATATAAAGGCACTTATTTCCTTTTTTTATTTAGTAAATCATCAAATGACTTTTTCCGCTGTATAAACACTTTTCGTTGCACCCTAGGGGTGCTAGGTATTTATTTCAATAAAACTTGTAATAGGCATTTTTGAATTGTCAAGGTCGGTCAATAAAAAAATTAACCTTTATTAAAAAAAAATGTCGTTTTGAACGACATTTCAATCAACTACATCGTAGATCAAGGGTTCACATACTTATCCAAATTACAGAAGCATCGTCGACAAACAACACCATATTAACCTTTTGAGTGCGTAATTAGAGACACAATAGTAAGACAATGGCGCGTGAACGCCGGCGTTAATGCGGGGATCAACAGCTTAAGTTAGTTTTGCAACAAATTGGATATATCTTTCATCAGATATAAAATAAAATAAGTAAAGGACCTAAAATTGTGCCTTGGGGAACCCCTATTTTCCTGTTTAATCCCGACGGATCGACACCGTTTATATCTGAACTAATTGCTATCTATCATTCAAATAAGGTTTTACTAAGCTTAACGCTGTTTTGCCTACTCCGTCATACTTAAATTTCAGTAGTAATTTTTCATGATTTACGCGAAAATACCTTGCTGAAAACTGGTAACGCGTAAACTGGTCTATAATTATTTCTGTCTTTACTGTCCCCGGAATCGATCAACTTTACTATATTGGAGAGAAGACTCCTTGATCCACACACATATTAAATATATAGTGTCAATAAATGAAGTTTCAACTTTAATAGACACTTCCTATAGATCTTGCTTAGCAAGATGTCACCATGACATCGCTATTACTATGTTACGTGTTCTAAACTCTCAATAAATATTATGGACATTAGACATAAAGGAGGCTAAAAAATTAGTCAAGCGTGAATAGGCGCGATGACCACCTTCATCGATTACCATCAGGAGCGGTCAATAAAAAAAAAACATATATGTATTTGCATTATTGCATAGAAGTTTTGCATAATTTTAATGTGTGGTCAGTACAGAGTTTTTAATCATTGATTCCTAAAACAATTTCCACAAGTTGTTTTTTTAATTGTATAATGGTTTCAGGTAGAGATGAAACGGATAATGGTTTGGCCGGATACCGGATACGGGATATTCGGCAAGCTACGAGGCCGGAGCGATGGATATCCGGCTACCGGATATTCAGCCCTTTATGGCGTTTCATGATGCGATTTGCTAGAATTTATTTTTTAGCACCCTGCAGTAGCATTTACAGCGAAAGGCTATTTCCAGAAGCTGGTCTAGTTTACGAAACTAAGTGGAGTCGCCTCTTAAAATTGGGTATTCTTTCACCACTATTTGCCAATTGTTAATTTTGAATAATAAACTAATTAATAAAAAAAACATTTTTGACGTGCGATTATAAAAATAAATGGTGTCCATAACCTGCTGTGATATAATTTGCCTTGCGTAAAATAATGAGAATTGTTTAAATTTTATGATCCCGAATCCGGCCGGATACTGAATACTATCCGGTATGCGGCCGGATAGTAAAAACAAAGCCGAATAGGCCGGATAGTTACCGGATATCCGTTTCATCTCTAGTTTCAGGTTAAACGTAAATATGCTAACATCGAACAAATATTTCGATACTCTAGCATCGAAATATTTGTTTACTTTTCAATTTGAAACTATCACATTTCAAACGATTGCACAGTTTGGATGTGCATTTATTTCGGAAACTAGTTTCCATCGCTAAAATTAGTTTTGGTACAAAATGCTCATGTTTCTATCTAAACTTTTTAGACAGAATGATATAATATTTCAATTCAGGATTAATTGAATTTTATGGTAGTACTGCAATCAGTGAGAGGAACTATATTTACCCAATCAGTTTTTGTAGGTACCCAAATTGATGAAATAGAAATCATTCTATACATCGATGTTCCAACATAGATGTATCTGTGAGTATAAATCTTAACTGACGGGTCCTTCCAACTCAAAAAAAAAAAACACCTTAAAACGAATAAAAACACTACTTTTATTCGTGGTCTTTTGGTTGCAATTTATCACATCGGCTGTCAATTTAAAACCTTAAACACAAAATTTAATTATCATTTTAACAATCAAGTGTCTAAAAATGACAGCTCGTCATAATACATCTTTAAACACTTTTTTAACACACTTACTGAAAATCTCACTCTTATTGTCAATAGATAGGTTCCGTGAAATTGTTTTTTTTTCCTAGGTTTTTGTCGATATTCGAAATCTCTAAATTCGTTTGAGGCCATAAAGGTAATTTTGGAAATATTTGAAAATTAGTATTCAAAATTTAAAAAAAGACATTCAATTTATATTTACTTAGTATAGGCTGTTAGGCAGATGAAGAAAGAGCGGAAACAAAACGGCGCACGAATATAAATCTGCTCTCCATATTACCATTACATATTATCATGTCCTTAGGAGTGTACTTTGGTATATATTATGTTAGTTAATTTATTGTTTTTACTTCGTAGTTCGAGTATTTGAAACAAAGTCTTTTGATACAGTCGTAGTTGTAGTCTCTGGGAATCTTAAGGGAATTTTAATCTTACTTTCAACTCGGCTGCCATGATAAGGTTCACCCACTTGAAACGTACAGAAATACTTGTTTCATACTAAACAAAACAAAAGTAACTTTGAGTGAAAATACTAGTCAGAAAATGAGAACCCTGACGACGACAATCATTTTTTGTATTTTTTCTTTTTTCGATTCGATGGTAAACTCGTCAAACTGTTTGGGCCCAATAGGTGGCTACATTAATAGCAGCATCGGTAGCACTCATCAAATCCTTCAAAGTGCAGGCGTATGGGCACTTGGGGCATTCTAATATGTGGCTAGAGGTATTATTTTTGTTAAGTGGCCTTAAGAAAGACTGTTGATCGTGGTCCTGAAGAGAACCGTTGAGTTTACCATCGTGGTGAAAGGATTAGTCAGCTAGACTCTGCGTTACCGAGTGCTATCTGTTCAGGGTGCGCCGGGCATTTGGAATCGCAGAACGATATATTTAACGCCACTCGTGGAGGCTCCTTTCATGCACCCCATAATAATATTTTTCATACCAATTAAACACAGTACTACTTACAAATAACTGACTTTTATTACCCTAAACACGTATACGGCAAAAACCCTACAAATAAACCTAGGTACTAATATCGCAGTGGGACCATTGAATACCATTTTTCATGATATACTGAACTTCGCCATTATCATAACGGCTTGAAATGATATACTGGGCTTGTTTTGACGTACGCTCAGTATCCATGAAATGGAAAAGTTATATTCAGTACTGAACGAACGTGTAAGTAGTCTTTTATTTATTGAGTGGAAGTTCAAGGATACAATCTTGAAGACTTATTTGCGGAAAATATATGGAAATTATTTTTATAGACACCAATATTATAAAGGTGAAAGTTTGTGTGTGTGTTTGTCTGTATGCTTGTCGCTCTTTCACACTCAAACGGCTGAATGGATTTGTGTGTGACACATGGGTAGACTTTGTCCTGGAATAGCATATGGGTTTTTTTTCACGGAAGTATTTTCCCTTGGGATTATTTTCTTCTTTCATGCGGGTGAAGCCACTGGCCACACACCACTGACACTAAGTACAACACTGGTCAGGGCCGGTCATAGCGAGCATTAGGCGCCAGCGCACAGCTGGGTGGGGGAGCGAAACAACCTCTCAATCGCCCGGATGGCCCGGTGACCATGTATTTGTGCGGAAAATCAGGCAAAATAATAAGCTTATAGCTTTGTGATTTTTCATGATACAGTTATAAAATTTTGTACATAGGTTCTTTACATAAAAATACTAGACACGTTTTTTGGGTTTCACATATACTAAAACTCTAATGCTGTATATATATATAAGGCAACCGTTACTGACTGACTGATATATCAACATACATCTCAAACTACTGACTAGATTGCGCTGATCTCTGGCATGCAAATTTTGTTATTATGACGTATGCCAAAATTTACCCCCTAAGGGCATGAAACAAGGGGTCCAAAGTTTGTTTGAAGAAATTTACTTTCACACAGGCGAAGCCACTGGCAGAAATTAGTGTAATATATGACGTACGATGCCTTAGGCTTAGTTTGTAAAAGGCTGCGAGACTGTTCGAAAGATTTACCGCGGAATCGAAACACAAAGGGCAATTGAAAGGGGTCAGGTGGGTTTCAGCCTGTAAGAGTCTGACACTATTTCTCGGTCTAGAGCAGAAGGAGTTATTTGATGAATTCCTGCCCAAAAAAGGTCTAGTCAGTGGAACGAAATTTATCTCAAAATTAATATAAGTAATAAGCAGAAGTCGGAATTAGGTACAGTTAAACATGTACTTACACCGATTTCATACAGAGAAAGAATAAAGTGGATATGCCTCAAATCCCGAGATTAATTTTAATAGCAGATTTTTTTTTTATGACACTATCAGAAATATAACAGAAAAAAATTCTTCCTGCATTAATGACGAGGAGGTGGAAGTGTATTTTGTTAACCTCACCTCAGTTTACGTCAACTGAGGTGAGGTGTGCCCAAAATATGTTTTAGTGTTTAACTAATTTAGTACGTACGTCTTGCACGCCAGATAGATAACAACTTATTCCTTAAGAGTTCTATCTAAAATCTACCTGGACTCTACATGAATAGTGAATTAGCGGGAACATTTTGATTGGTATCATTTAAGTTTTAGACACATTAGGGGACAAAATGTCCCCAACACACACGCAACGCTCTACGTACGTGACACTGCAACGTTGCCTACTGTTCCATAATTTACCCCTTCTGGCCACCGTAGGCGCGGGCTTGCGGACGGCGAGCAATGGGTAGCCCGCCGTCCGACCGTCCGGTAACCGTCCGGACCGAGCCGAAGTCGTCGACGCCGCGTAATGTTCCACGCGCGCCTCAGGGGAGCTGTCAGCAAATCATAGGGGCCGGGTTAAAGCCTACTGGGGCCATGGGTAGTGTGAAAACGAAACCCTGGGCCCTGGGACGAAGGCAACGATGGAACAGGAGTGGGTTTTTAGTCAGTAAGAGTTTGTTGCACGTTCTTCTCCATAGAGATCTAGGCTTTGGAATGTGCAATTAGCTTAATTTTTCTGAGTGACCGACTTCTTGACAATTTAGAAGTGCCTGGAAATGGTTTGTTCTTATTTATTATAAAACATAGACCTCTAACGCGTTTGTCTATCTTTATGATCACGACGAACTCAAAAATAACTGGACGGATTTTCATGCAGTTTTCAGTAGTAGACAGTGTGATTAATGACGAAGGTTAAAGTATATAATACATACATATTATAGTCGAGAAGAGCAGGGAATTTCAAAGATTTATTACACTCGCTAAAGCTTGGACGGGTCGCTAGTTTGAAATAAATGCTTTGATTTGGTTTGATATTTAAAATAACTTTCAACCCCGTCTCACATAGTCTTTTACTACTTATTCCAACAAAAAAATCATACGTATCATAATTGTTGGCAAAAAGGTCTTCAGTTTCAAGAATTCCGCGATACAAACCGAGGGAGAGATGTATAAATATTTATTGTACAGGTGGTATAAACCGCCCGAGGATATTGGAGGATAAATTGATTGTTCGGGGTCGGTTTTCCATTTAGATATGGAAATTTCCGGGATTGTGTACGAAAATCTTCGATTTTACCTACCTACCTTTTTTTCAACAAATCACGCTAAGAGCCAGCAAGGCTTTTTAGATTTTTTTTGTTAGCCTCATAATTTGATCATGTATTTTGTTGGGCTTATAGTATTATGATCTATCATTTAACGTTGAATGGTGATGTTTATGTCTGTATTGTGTCACAGAATATTTTTCAATAATTAATGAATTAGAGTATAGATGTGGGAATCATTCATTAAAAAAATAAAATCAGCATTTTATAATATATTAAGGTTGAAGACAATGTTATAAACCCGACTATAAAGCTAGAGCTACGTTACCGACGCACACGTGTTACACGCCTGATTTGTACGTTGAACGACGTCGCGTGGCGTCGCGTGGCGAAGATCAAGTGTAGCTCTACAAGTCTAGTTTCCATATAAAATGTATGGAGACCGACGCGCTCAGATCGGCGTGTGTGGCCCACGTGTGCGCACTGTAGTTCTAGCTTAAAACACTAATATGGAAAGTATGGCATGTGTGCATATCTCTCACGACTGATTTTGATTTGTAGTGCTCTGTAATATTTTATAATATCATCATCATCATTTCAGCTTAAAGACGTCCACTGTTGGACATAGGCGGTGGCCTATGTACAACAGTGCACTTGGACTCCTCCAAGTGTCGCCACAACAAACGGTCCTGTGCGTCCCGCATCCATCGGATTTTCACTCCCACATGGCGGACCGACAACCTGGTGTAGTGGTGTCAACGGTCCACCTTGTGGAAGGCCTTCCAACGCTACGTTTTTTGGTACGCGGTCGCCACTCCAGAACCTTTGGGCCCCATCGGCCATCTATTCTGCAAGCAATATGGCCTACCCCTTGCCGCTAAAGTTTGTCTATTTATATTTTACACATAAATATTTTAAATAGTTTTCCAATCATTTATTTCATCAATCACGATACTTTTCCAAACACAATATTTCATTGTCAATAGGTAATATAATATGACTTATCGCAACCAAAAAGAAAAACAACAAACTCATGATGTAATAAATACCCAATAATTGAAGGTAAACTTTAATAGAACCACAACAAGCTATGCCAGTTAAAAGGTCCACAAGCAATTTCGTTTCCACTTCGTCCATAAAAAAAATACAGCGGTCACAAATTTATTTATGTCCAGTTATTGTACGTCATGTCCCAGTGATCGTAATAAAACATAGCGTTTACATCCGTAGCCCACTGGAGACGCCTTTCAAACAAACGTGACCTTTTCAACATTATATTTTATTATTAGATTCCGAATGAACGTACCTAATATATAAACAACGGACAAACGATCGACTTTCATGATAAAGGGTTCGTCCATACGAAATTAATTCAATAACAAAGGTCAGTGTTGTCTTGTCGTCTCCTTCTTTATACCCCCAAATTGGATAGTCGAGATGTTTCATTTTGTTCTTATTCAGTTACTGTTTGACTTTTTCTCTTATTGAAGATTGAAATTGTGTCTCTAACTCGCCCCGCGAATGCCTGCCTCAAACTTTCCAAGTTTTGATATCGTATTACTCAGCGTTTTTAGATATTGCCTTTTCAATAAAAATATATTATTCCTTATTTTATCGACAGCTCTTTACTAGTTTTCGAAGAATAAAGGTGCTTAAAATTATTTATTGCTGTCGTTTAAATACCCTGGGCAAGACATACGCATTTGGGAGACTTTGGAAGCAAATTTATTTATTAATCTATCAGTAGGTAAGTTATATTAACTCATCCTATTTATTATTCAAATTTAGAACGTAAGCAGTAGCCTAAGTTCTAAATTTGAATAATAAATAGGATAAGTTCTTATATTTATGTATAGAGCTGTCTTCATAAATCAATTTCTCGGTCAAGTATAATAAACACGTTCGCGGCCTATATCGGGAGTGTTAGAGAAACTTGGTCAAACTAACGGAAATGCCCCAAAACTAAATTGAAACGAATGGCTCCAAGTTGTATACTAATTAGACGACGACGCAAGAACTTCATATGTACAGTACGTCTCCTTAGAGTGTCGAAATTAGAGTTGAACTAAACTTGTTTACCTCCGCTGAGCTGTTTATATGAAAGTTTGCAAATACGCCACCTCAGGGAAGTAAAATTTTGCTAAAAGTGCCATGCCTGAAGTTTGCTTAGTTCTCTCATGCCTCAAAGTAGTTAAGTAATTTGTATAAAATTGTTTTACTTGAACAAGTTTTGCATCTGTTCGCGTACTTTGCGGTTATCATAAAAGCTGTGCGACGTATGTACATGTACACGTAGTAATGGGGATAAATAAATTTGTTCATTTTAGTTCTTTGTTTGTGACGATATTGACTGCAGAGAATGAACGAATACCAACAATGATCACTCATTGTTTTAGTAAGAAGAGAAAAAGCACTTGTATAATTTTCCGGCCACCGTAGGCGCGGGCTTGCGGACGGCGAGCAATGGGTAGCCTGCCGTCCGACCGTCCGGTAACCGTCCGGACCGAGCCCAAGTCGTCGACGGCGCGTATTGTTCCACGCGCGCCTCAGGGAGATGTCAGCAAATCGTAGGGGCCCAGCAGGGTCGAAGCCTAAAAAAAAAACTGTTTACAACATATTGCATAATAAACGCACATCCTAAGTGTATGTTCAGAATCGGCTGCTAATTCGATTACATGGTTTTAGTCAGTAAAGGTCTGACACGCCCTCTCGCTCCGCGCTAGAGCGAGAGAAGTCATTCGATGATTTTCCACCTTAAAATGAAACCTATTTTTAAAATAGGTATTTTTTATTTATTCTTGATAAGTCTTGATTGCGTCACTGGCATGTTTGTGTGTCCGTAGACAGCACAGAAATATTGAAATCTTTTTTTTTATACAAAAATAATAATGAAATGACACCGTCTTAATAGTACGTCAATGCCAATATTATTTGCCTACAATTAGGATAACCAATTTCTTAAAAAAAAAACCGTAAATGCATTGAAGTAAAATTTCAGCGCTTAAATTATGATTGTAACTTAATTTTCTATTTGGGGTGTAAAGGTGTGCATGTGTGTGTGTGTGTTTCCTTGCGTGATCGCATGAGGAATGAAGATATCCGCAGGAGAACCAATGTTGCCGACATAGCCCGAAGAATCGCCAAACTAAAGTGGCAGTGGGCAGGGCACATTGCTCGTAGAACGGATGATCAATGGGGCTGAAAGGATCTAGAGTGGCGACCGCGCACCGGAAAACGCAGCGTTGGAAGGCCTCCCACAAGGTGGACCGACGATCTGGTGAGAGTCGCGGGAATACGGTAGTGCGAGACGCACAGGATTAGACGTTGTGGAAACGCTTGTGGGAGGCCTATGTCGAACAGTGGACGTCTTTCGGCTGAAATGATGATGATGATGATGAAAGGGGTTCACTTGCATGTTATATTATGCGAGTCAGTGTAAGCCAAAATTATTACATTAGAACAGCCTTATCGATCAACTAATTTCAATTATTTGATTTTCCCCTACTATTTCAAGAAGTAAGGTATCTTCGGAGTCAGGATTACAAACCGCATAAGGAACAATCCACTTTGTTCCACGACTGAATTCTTACATGTAGGCAACACGGCCTGCTACCAAATTTAAGTGGCACTGAATGGGCTCTATCCGCACGCCGCACAAGAGAATCTAGTAAAAAATAGCCACAGATTAAATCAAGCATTAATTATTTATTATTTAGACACGGCGTGACGAACGGTAGGGAGCCTACCTACTATATCAAAAGGAGTAGGCTCAGATTAATCATATGTATAACAGCATAATTCATGCTGAAATCATTCTGTGTCTATCGTATCATATTGTACACTTGGTTTCTATAATCGTACGTATCTTTTGGTTGTAAAGTGTAACAATTGTACATATGGCATTATATAAATAATAATTAGCCTTTTATATGTTCCCACTGTTGCGACTCAGGCCTCCTCTCTAGGAGAGTGAATGGGCCGTAATGGATGTCACATTATGTCTTCAAATTTTTGGTTCTAGTTCATGCTGGTTACCTCACGATGTTTTCCTTCACCGTTTTGAGAGCAGTGGTGATGCAACAAATTAAACAAAAGAATGCGCCTAGCTGGGTTTTGTAAGTCGGGGCTGTTACCGTGGGGCCACCGGTGCTGTCTCAGGTTTCTCAAGACAGAAAATAAGGGTGAGAGGCCTTTAATCTGCAGTGGGACACTCCGTGCTTATAATGAAAACTTTACAGTCCACTAACTGTCTCTTTATGATGTCAGTCAACGTGCCATAATAACAGGTTTAATCTTTATTTTACGCCCTTGTAAAGACGTCTACACGTACAATAGGTATATTAATAAAATTTGATGTTTCTGCGTGCAAGGCCACAGCGTCGTCCTTTAAGACAGTGAAGAAAATAATGTCAAGGTGAAGTCTGTTTATTTATTTAGAAGACACACGTAAGAAATTAAGTCAAATCATTCATTTGTATTATTTAATTTATTCCTTGTGCTTGCAAACTTGATTGCAGATAGGACCGAAAGGATTTGGCGTAGTGATCGTGTGCCAGAAGACGTAGCGTTGAATCTGATGACCGTTTTAGTGAGTCTGCTACATTCCCTTGCGACGAGAGTCGCAAGGCGATCCCTGGTCACCGTAGAAGTAGGCTTGCGGACGACGAGCGATGTGTAGCTCGCTATCCAGCCGTCCGATAAGAACTAAGCCCTTGTCATTGACAGTGCGTAGTGCTTCACGCGCGCCTCAAGGAGGTGTCAGCAAACCGTTGAGCCCCAATAAGGCAGATGCCCGACAGGACCATGGGGACTTTCTGAAAAGGAACCGTGGTTCTAGAATGCAAAGGCCAACTGAAGGACATAGGTATGGTTTTAGTTAGTAAAAGACTGACACACCCTCTCGCTCCACTCTAGAGTAGTTGAAGTCATTGGATGATTTCTCACCTCAAAAAAAAAAAAAGAAAATAAAAGTGAGTTTGCTAGATTCGAAGCTCACAGGACCATCGCTACATGAGCATCGCTTGTGAGAGGTATAAATGTCTAACAGTGTGAATGACGTGACGTCTTTCAAGAACCGAAATGAGGATGAAGATTAACTACTAGCTAGAAACTATATAAGACGAAAATTGTAACAAAAAGGTAAATCAAATCAATCTACCTTCCTATTACAGTTTTCGTCTTCCTTCTGCTGATGCACACTAATATTTAAACTACAAAGGTGAAAGTTAGTGATTGTGTATATTTGTATGTTTGTTACTTTTTCACACTTAAACGGGTGAATGGATTTCGATTAAATTTGCACACGGATAGACCATATCCTGGAATAGACAACTGTTTATTCCGGGAGTTAATTTCCTAATTTCACGCGGGCGAAGCCACCGGGAGAACCTAGTCATTTTTAAAAGGGTCTTGTGTTTCAAGTCATCTTTTTCCAATTGCCCTTTGATTAATTTCCTAATTTCACGCGGGCGAAGCCACCGGGAGAACCTAGTCATTTTTAAAAGGGTCTTGTGTTTCAAGTCATCTTTTTCCAATTGCCCTTTGATTAATTTCCTAATTTCACGCGGGCGAAGCCACCGGGAGAACCTAGTCATTTTTAAAAGGGTCTTGTGTTTCAAGTCATCTTTTTCCAATTGCCCTTTGATTAATTTCCTAATTTTACGCGGGCGAAGCCACCGGGAGAACCTAGTCATTTTTAAAAGGGTCTTGTGTTTTCAAGTCATCTGAATTTCCATTGTCTTCTTAATTTCGTTCAAAATGATGGAATAGGGGGAACTTTTCCCCTCGCGTTTTGTTTCTTTTCAATCAATTCTTTCGGCTTGATTCAAACAAGCAACTGTCAGGTTATAAAAATGCGTTTTGGATATAAACTTCGGATTTTATTAACTTTGGGAAATTAATCTTCGTAATGTTCTCTTTTCTCGAAGATATATTGCAGTTTCATTGGATTTATTTAAGTTTTGTTTTTGTACGTTGAATTTTGAAGTGAATTGTTTTTCAGGAAATTTGAGTTGAAAGTTAGATGGTTTTATATTGATGTTACTGATTTGTATTTAAAGTTTGAGAATATTATGTTGACACTATAAGAGTACTTGAAAAACCGGCCAAGTGCGAATCGTATTCGTGCCCGAACGGTTCTGTACCGTCCGTAGCAAAAAAAAAAAAACGGCAAAAAATCACATTTGTTGTAGAGAGCCCCAATTGAATATTTATTCTATTCTGTTTTTAGTATTTGTTGTTACAGCGGCAACAGAAATACGTAATCTGTGAAAATTTCAACTGTTTAGCTATCACGGTTCATAAGATACAGCCTGGTGAGAGACGAACAGATAGACAGACAGATGGACTGACAGCGGAGCCTTACGGAACTCTAAAAGCCAATTTATTAGTCTCGAAAATTTTCCGAGATGACACAAGAATCTAATCCAAAACGAACAAAATATATGTTGTAATAATAAGAAGATAAGTATCTATCAGTCGTTACGGGTATCTAAAATATGGTCAGACAAAAATAATATTAACATGCCGTCCACCCGGGCCTGGTGGTATCCTTATTATACTGCTTCTCATACCCTCACATTCCGTACCAAGGCCTGGCCAAGAGATGAACGTGAGAGGTCGTCGCTGCCGATCTCCTCCACGAGGACACGGCGGTGCTCTACCTTAGCGGGGCAGACCTCCAAGGTATGCACCACTATGTCCTCCGTGCGATCCGTACAATAGTAACACCTAGGCGTTTTTTCCCTCGACAACCGAAAGGAACCTCCCAAAACACTCACACTGAGTGGGGCTCACAAATCATTGACTACACTAATCACAAGTTAACACTAATCACTAGTTGTAAATAAATTCTTGTGAAATAATAATTAATATTATAAATAAACAAATAATGATTATATTGAAATAATAATTATATTATTACTTTTATTGAAATAATAATTATTAGTATTAAAAAATCTTTTATCTAAAATTCCACACCACAAACACAACAAGAATAACAAAACAAATGAAATACCACATTTTTATCTACACTGACATGAAAGACAATATATTTTAATATTCATACTATCTAACCGCAGCAGATCTTTTATTATTAAAAAAAAAAAAACATCAAACAGGCCGTTTCATCGAATAAGAAGGTCGTTCTATCAAAAGGATTGATATAATCGCGAAGCTTCCATTTCGACAAAAAATAAACAGTTACATATTGACGTTCTCTATAGAAATATAGGAAACGTGACGTCACCATATTTTCCTGTTGAAATTTCCGC
Organism: Mythimna impura; assembly: GCA_905147345.3. Classification (NCBI taxonomy): domain Eukaryota; kingdom Metazoa; phylum Arthropoda; class Insecta; order Lepidoptera; family Noctuidae; genus Mythimna; species Mythimna impura. The sequence continues at coordinate 15,531,843 of LR990353.1, read as the reverse complement.
TACTTGGATAAGGATAAGGTTATGTATATCTTTACGATCTAACTTTATTTGGGTAACGTGTAAGTGAAAGCGGAAAAATACCGCGAAAAAGATATCATGAGTTATATTTATTACAACGAATAAAAAGCTCGTATAGATTTTTTTATTTTACACAGACTCACGATTGACCAGATAGCGGATCTGATGGTAAGCGATTATGTGGCCGGCGATGGAGCATGCTTGCCTAGAAGTAACCTATTTACTCTTGACTTAAAGGCCCCTAGGGAATATAGCTATCAGGAAACAGAGACTCCGGCAGGGAATTCCACTCCTTAGCTGTACGCATAATAATTGTGTACCCAAAATGCTTTGTACGTATTGGTGGGATGTCCACCACGTACCGATGGCGCAACACGGTATGTCTAGTGGTCCGATGATGGAACAGACTTGACGTAATTAAATTGTGCATTTCCAATGCACTCTCCCCAAAATGTAAACTACAGAAAACCGACAGGCTAACAACTCGGTGTCGATGCTCAAGACTTTGGAGTTTTGACTCAACAAATAGGGCATCATTGCCGATGATCTTCTTGGCTCGCTCCTCAATCGGCTCTAGTCTAGTAGCTTGCTTTCAAAGTTTTCTAGATCTGTAAATGATTATAAACCTATTATTGCTATAAAACAATCATAATAATATAAACCTTATAATAGTGACTTAAGAGCCACATGACAAGCTATCGTGTTATTGCCGTAATTTAGGGTATAAGTAAGATACTACCATTCGCTTTATTTCGTCTTTACTAGGCTTTTATAATACGTCTACTGAAAATGTCTTGTTTTAATTGCCACGTGTAAGCATGTGACCTACATTGTTTTTATTTTTCAAAATCATTAGGGTATTGTCATTATTTCGCCTAGTTATATTAAATCAATGACATGATTACTGATTCTATCATCATCTCCATTTCAGTTTGAATACGTCAACTGCTGCATATAGGCCTTTCACAAGCGTTGCCACATCATCATCTGTAGGGGCCCATCAGGGTCGAAAGGTCTGATTCTGAAAGGAAGACTCGGCCCTGGTACGAAAGGCAACGAAGGAACAGGAATGGGTTTTAAGTCAGTAAAAGCCTGACACTATCTCCCGCTCCGCCCAAGAGCGAGGGAATCATAAGATGATTTTCCCACCGAAAAAAAAAATCATTTGGTTCTTTTTTTATTCAAAATGGAAAGGCTTTGTCGCACAACCGATTATGCTACTTTGGTTGGCTTAACAAAATCATACTAATCTTTATTTAACCTTACCTTAACATGGCTAGTTTGTACAGCATGCTAGCCGCAACAGAAAGTGGCGCGGCTAGACCACTGTTATTTATGTCTCTAATCCTACAATGTAACAATCTCACACTCGGTTAATATGTCACAAATATCATCAACAATTAATACAAAAATGATACATAGTTGTTGTTGATTTTGCTATTAGTTACATAAAAACTTATTACACAGATTGTGTACAGTACGGAGTCTTAACGTGATAATAGTGTCACATCTGTTTATCAGCTGATTATCTATCCAAGGTGAGCCATGTTCTCGATTGGTTCTGTTAATTTTACATCCACCGTATCCTCAGAGCCGGCACAACGTCATCGATTCTCCATGGCTTGCAAGCAACGTAACGCCTTGCGATACGCTGTCGTCATTTCAGAACCTTTCTATCCCATCAGCCCTTTGTACTGCGAGAAATCTACAGAACCGTCTTGGCAATTGTTAGGCTTAATTTTGTACGAGTAGCTATACATCGAATCTCATCCAACTGGTTTCTTTTGTCTGGCATTTTTTATAATTGGTTATTTGGATATACCCACTTCTGGGCAAAGGGCGCCGTCCCTTTTCCACATACGCCTGTCTTTGTCTATTTTGGGCCAGCAATCATAAAATTATTACCACCTAATTTCATTGATACTTCATTCTATTTTTAAATATCTACATTATTTATTGTGTACACCTACTGCAGTGTAGTCTTTTTTAATCCAAAGGTTGACTGGTAGATAAGGCTTAGTTGTATTAAGTCCGCCTATGTGCCACTACTGTACACGAAGTTTAAATAAATTATTTCTAGTACTGCGCCTATAAATTATAATTAAATGGGTTGACTAATAAACAGAACAAAATCGATACTGAAACCGTTCATAAACGTCCTCAATTAACAAGTCACTCAAATGAAGTCGCGTGCTTAAAACCAGAAGTCGTAGCCTTCCTAGTATTGAATTATAGATGAGTTCCGAAGAAAAATAATTACTTACCGTAGAGTACTTACGTTTAATTATTTCCGAACAATTCAGTTGGCAGCCTCGAAATGGCGTCGACTAAAAGAACCTTTCAACGAGAACCAATTAGTAAAAGTAGGTGCCTACAATGCGTTCGGATAGATCAATAAATTATTAACCTGACTACAAAAGACACGGTTCATAGGAATAAGTGGCGGGAAAAGTACGTTTTAATAAAGTGACAGCGCTTTTTTTAGTTGCTTTGAAGTTTGCCGGGCGTCTATTATGTTATTGTGTAGAGTTCGAATGATTGCAGTTTTTAATGGCTGTTTTTCATAAGTATGTTGACTCACTTACACGTGTCAGTGTAGATGGTAATTATTTGAAATAATAATTTGGATTGTTTTGATATTGATTAGTTAAAAGCCAATGTTGTGAGAACAGTGGTGGTTCTAGGTCGCGAGTTCAAACCCAGCCAAGCGCATTACTGTGTGTTATTTTATTTCAACACCACTGTACCCTTACCATGAGTTACTATCGAAAAACTATACCATCTTACCGTAGTTGATATTGAACTTGACGACTCATGCTACTCTTTCAAGAAAGTACAGGGAAAAGATCAATAATACACAAAATGTTTGTTATTCATCCAAATTTATTTTATCACCTTCAAAGTATGCTCCTTCAGAAACGATACACTTACGCCAACGAATAATCCAATCATCAAAACATTTTTTAAATGTTGTTTCCGGAATTGAGTTCAGTTCTCGCCGCGAATTCTCCTTCATATCTTCTACCGATTGAAAACGGGTGCCACGAAGTGGTAATTTGAGTTTAGGAAAAAGAAAGAAGTCGGCTGGAGCCATATCTGGTGAATATGGTAATTGCTCGATGGTATTTTTTGAGTGTTTGGTCAAAAATTCGTCCACAATAATAGCCTTATGCGAAGGCGCATTATTGTGGTGCAAAATCCAAGAATTTTCTTTCCACAAATCTGGCCTTTTTCGTCGAATTTGCTCTCTTAAATGCCGCATAATGCTCAAAGAATATTCTTTACTTACCGTCTGACCTTCCGGCAAGAATTCCGAGTGCACAACACCGCAATAATCAAAGAAAACAGTCAACATGACTTTGACTTTTGATCGACTTTGGAGTCGTTTTTTCGATTTCGGTTAAGTTGGAAGGCGCCACTCTGAAGCTTGTTGACTAGTTTGCATGTCAAACTCGTAAACCCACGTCTCGTCCCCAGTAACAGTTGGGGCGGAATTGACTCGTTCTAACATATCCTCAGCGACTCCTATGCGATTGAGTTTTTTGAGAAAATTCAAGTCTTTTGGGACTAGCCGAGCGGTAACATGTTTCATACCCAAATGATTAGTTAAAATGGTACGGATCGACTTTTGAGATACAAAAAGTTCGGCGGCTATCTCTCTCAAAGTTGAATGAGGATTTTCAGTCACTATTTCCTTCACTTTTGCGATGTTAACTTCAGTTGAAGACGTTGATGGGCTACCAGCGCGAGGCAAATCTTCCATCACATCTCGACCGCTTTTGAACGCTTTGTACCACTCATAAGCACGTGTTTTTGATAAAGTCGATTCACCGTAAGCCTTCTGTAACATTTTCAGTGACTCCGAACACGAAATTTCATTTTCAATGCAAAATTTAAGACAAACTCTTTGTTCGATGTTTTTGTCCATTATGAAATTCGCAATACACAATAGATATGATATACCTAACTAAAAACAGCACTGTATTTAATATAAATAACAGATGCAACTCAAACTCCGCGCCAAAATGGAAAACAGTTGTGCCAATCTAACAACAACAAAAAAAAAACAAAAATTTGAATTTGGAACCATAAACAAATCATCCGTTCCCGATACTTTTCTGACTGAATGTACTACCGATATTATAGTTCTGCAAGTGACCGCTAGAGGCGCAGCAAAATTTGCCATACAAAAAAATTACGGCGTCGATATCGAGTAGCGACGAATACTATTGCTTTGAACTCATGTTAGAGGTACTGTTCTCAAAACGGTGAAGGAAAAAATTGTAAAGAGACCGGCGGCATGTCCTAGAACCAAAAATTCGAAGACATGTGACATTCACCAATACGCACTGGGCCCGCGTGGTGGATTACGACCCATTCCCTCTCTTAGAGAAGAGGCCTGAATCCCAGCAGTGGGGACATTATAAGACTGATAATGCTTATTATTATTATGCAATGCTGTGATGCTTAGCATTTGACTAAAATGGTAGTGAAAATGACTGAAGGTTATCAATATCCTAGTTTGCCGTCCGATAACGACCGCGGCGCGTTGTGTTTCATGCGCGCCTCAAAGAGATGTCACCTTAATTGACGCGGCTTGCCAAAGCCGATACTTGCTGTAGTTGTAGAGTTGATCAAAAAAGTCACCGGGGCTCTGGAATGCAAAGGGCACCTGGAGTAACACAGGTGGATTTTAATCTCAGTAAAAGTCTGATTCTCCCTCTCGCTCTACCCAGGGCGGGAGAAGTTATATGATGATTTTCCCAGTAGGCTTCGACCCTGCTGGGCCCCTACAGTTGCTGACATCTCCATGAGGCGCGCGTGAAACAGTACGCGCCATTGACGACTTGGGCTCGGTCCGGACGGTAACTGGATGTTCGGAAGCAAGCCCGCCCCTACGGTGGCCGTAAATCGGGATCGGAATCCCGGCAGCGGTTGGGGCGTGAGGACCGTTGCCTTACGCGATCGGCCGCCTCCTTTACTAGCATTACTGCTTCGCCGAAGGAGGCGACCACCTGCCACTCCTCCTCGCTCCGGACCAAGGCCCGGCGCGAGAGATCGCCGCCGCCGATCGCCACGAGGACACGGCGTTGCTCTTCCCAAGCGGGCCACACCTCCACCTTGTGCTCCCCCGTGTCCTTCGGGCGGTAGCCGCATCCAGTTAGACTGAAAGCCGACCCCAAGCTAGTCGGGAAAAAACTAGGGACATTATGATAATTATTATATAGTAAAAGTACACAGGAAGTAGTAATGAAAAAATTACACTAGTCTCAAGCAGAAACTATACGCTCCTCGTCATAACACAAGAAGTATAGAAGCAGCATATTCTCAGAGGAAGCTACATTGCATTAAAGCTAAAGTATTTTCATCTTACTCCAGCCATTTTCCTTGAGAAATAATTCATTTCAATCACAACGGACAAGTGAATCTCGTCGCAAAATGAACGCGGTTTATTTTATATATTTTTATTAAATTCCTGAAATATTATCTTTGTAGTATTATCCGGGCCCGGAGACGAGGTCCAGCACCGGATTGACTACACTATCTGACCTATTTAAGTTAATTAATTTACATACAAATTCTTCTCTTGGACCACAACATGTTTAGCTATGGATGTTGAGGAGCTGTCTTCGCTAGGAGGCACACTCGGCATGACATAATACACTTCACAAATTTGCTTATAGTCAATGACTGATTGCATATGAATACAGAGAAGAAAAAAAAATCTTCTGTTGCATAAACGATTATTATTATAATGTATTTTACGCTAGTTGATTTTATGGTATTTACAGCATTTTGAAGCATGTTTTGTTAAAAAAGTTAAGAAAAAGTCAACGTCGTATCATAAAAAAAAACGTCCTAGGAAAACGTTGATCAGACCATCCGACGCAGTATTTTTTTCTTAATTCAAAAATGCAATAAAAAGAAAATCCCATTTTTCGAGATACGACAAAATCGCTTTCCAGCGTCGATATGAATACAGAGAAGAAAAAAAAATCTTCAGTTGCATAAACGATTATTAATATAATGTATTTTACGCTAGTTGCTGTCAATGGCTTCGCCCGCTTGACAGTAGTAGGAGTAGGTAGTAGTATTAGTTAGCCTATTATGTCCCACTGCCGGACTAAAGCCTCCCTTTTTCCACACACATCTGTCCTCAGCCATTGCGGGCCAGACCCTCCTGTAGTTGGCAAGTTCATCTCGCGACCTTCTTGACAGTAAAAAAATAATTTTCTGATCCCCATCCCAAGAGAACGTACTCCTTGGATAAAAAGTATCTACAAAAGCTAAACCCATATGTCAAATTTCATCGATATCCGTTCAGCCGTTCGAGCGTGCAAAAGTAACAAAGGTACAGATAACTTTCACCTTTAAAATATTAATGTGATTTACGGGTATTTACAGTTTGGAAATCCGTTTTCCTACTGATAAGCTGTATCGAGAGACGAAATTGCTTACTGTACGCCAATTGTACATTCTGTCAGTGTTACTTAAATTCCACAAAAGTGCAATTGTCACTGAGGTTGTAGACCAGCGCACACGCAGAAAGCCTAAGTGGAACAGGGTTTTCTGCAAGCTTAAATTCGGTAATAAAGCTTTTTCATGCATTGGGCCTTTTCTGTATGAAAGAGTTAATAAAAAATTAAACATCCTTCCATTAACAAAGTTTGAGTGCAAGAAGCAGGTTCAAGTTTGGCTGCTAGGACTTAACTATGCCGAAACGGAAAACCTCTTATCAAATATCTATTAAATTGTAATAAATTCACTAACATTGCACACACCTATTTATTTATTTATTTCGCACTTATTCACACTCATCATAATATACATACTCGTACATTTGGTTACCTTTGGTCTTTACTAAATTATATTGTAAAAAAATAAGAAATATTGTATGTCGAAAGAGACTGGATCCTGCGACACAGGGTATCCTAGTGCGGAATCCAGTGTCACATTTAAGTTTGTAACACTGTATGTAAACAAATAAACTTATTATTATTATTTCTCTTTACAAAATATTGTATGAGTACTTTTGGACACACGAATAATATGAATATAAAAATATAACTTTCTACTATCATAGAATCAATTCTGTGCTACGAGCGGGTAACCGTAGCTTGCTACGAAGCGTAGCAGATACGGCGTAGCAAGCGAGACGCCTGATTTGCTACATTTAAAACTTTATAATGACATTAGACGTGCACGTACTAACACAAAGTTACGTTTATTGTGTTATAAACGTTATTCATGGGCAGAGTCCCGATAGAAAAGTGTTACAAGTAGTTATTATAGTGTTTCCTAGAACTTCAAGTAGAGAAGAATATACCTAAAGAAGTACACATTTAAGTTGACAATGGTGTGACGGTTGACAGGGGAAAATAGAAAATGAACTGCGTTGCGCCAATACCATGTAACATGGGACAAGGGCAGGAAAATGATGGTGAGGGATGATGAAGAAAGTTTTACTGTCACATTAGTACTTTACCGGCGACTTTGTTTGCGAAAATGTTTTCATAAAAAGTTTAACACCCCTTCAATCGAATTTTGAAGGTAGTTTTAAAAAACTAATAATGCCAGTCTTTATTATTCATTTCCAAGTTTTAAATTTATTGACCCAAGGAATAAGATTCAACCATACAAACCTTTAACACCCCCAAAATAGTTTTATAGAGGATCTTTTTAATTTTTTTTGGGTGGAAAATCATCCAATGACATCCCCCGCTCTTGGGCGGAGCGAGAGATAGTGTCAGATTTTTACTGACTAAAACCCCACTCATGTTTCTTCGTTGCCTTTCGTACCGGGGCCGTGTCTTCCTTTCAGAATCCGACCCCAGTAGGCTTCGACCCTACTGGGCCCCTACGGTTACTGACATCTCCTTCAGGCGCGCGTGGAACACTACGCGCCGTCGACGACTTGGGCTCGGTCTGGATGGTAACCAGACGGATGGACGGACGGCGAGCTACCCATTGCTCGCCATCCGCAAGCCCACGCCTACGGTGGCCAGAAATCGGGGTTGGAATAACCGGCGACTGGGGCGTGGGGGCCATTGCCTCGCGCGTGCACGAGCGGCCTCTTTTAGTTTTATAGGGGTAGTTTTGAAAGACGAATAATGAAAACCTTTTTCATTTACTTGGGTTACTATTTGTGCTAAGTTTCAAGTCATCATCATCATCATATCAGCCGACAGACGTCCACTGTTGGATATAGGCCTCCCCCAAGCGTCTCCAACACGACCGATCCTGTGCGTCTTGCATCCACCGCATTCCCGCGACTCTCACCAGGTCGTCGGTCCACCTAGTGGGATGCTTCCTACCGCTGCGTTTTCCGGTGCGCGGTCGCCACTCTACAATCTTTCGGCCCCATCGACCATCAGTTCTACGAGCAATGTACCCTGCCCACTGCCACTTTAATTTGGCGATTCTTCGTGCTATGTCGGCGACCTTGGTTCTCCTGCGGATATCTTCATTCCTTATGCGATCACGCGAGGAAACTCCGAGCATAGCCCTTTCCATTGCCCTTTGGGTGACTCTAAGCCTTCTGATGAGGCCCATTATAAGCGACCATGTTTCAGTGCCATATGTCATCACTGGCAACACGCACTGTTCATAGACTTTCGTCTTGAGATACTGTGGTATGTTGGACGAAAAGATACCGCACGGCTTCCCGAACGCTGCCCAGCCGAGTTGGATTGACCTCTTTCTCAAAATTAGACCTACCCAATTGGATTGTCTGTCCTAGGTCAAGTTTCAAGTATATAGGCTCAAAGAATAAAATTTTGTATACAAACGAATTTCCCCCTTTTCATCTTTTAAAAGTTGAATTTTTAAAAACCCCTTCTTAATGCTTATCTATACCATATAAGGAAGTCTAGTGCAAAATTTAATGTTTCTAGTTGCAGTAGATTCAATCGTGCCTTGATTTGTCAGTCAGTCAGTCAGTTTGTCCTTTCATTTACTCTAATAATATAAAGTGGTAAAGTTTGTTTTTTTGTTTGTTGAAAAGTAATCTCTAAAAGTACTGATCCGATTCCTAAAAAAAATCCACCGATAGAAAGCTGCTTTATTCCTGAGTGACATGGGCTATATTTTGTGTTTGTGTGTGTAAGCGGGCGAAACCGTGGGCAAAAGCTAACTTATATAGAAGATAATAGGTACGTATTAGGATAAACGTTTTTTTTTTTTAATGGAAAATCATCCTATGACAATGTCGCGTGTCAGACTTTTACTTACTATAACCCACTCCTGTTCCTTCTTTGCCCTCATTCCAGGGCCCCGGTATTCTCTTTCGCATCACCCATGGCCCCAGTAGGCTTTGACCCTGCTGAGCCCCTACGGTAGGATAAACGTATGCTCACCTGTTTTTTCACAATAGATTTTCCCACCAAAAACTTAGACTAGTTACCGAAAACTCAAACTAAACTCAGCGCCTTAATAATGAGTCAGTCAGTTTTGTTATTAAATAGTTTCGAGAAACAACAGCCATATCAACAATAATTTTCAACTTTGTTACAAGAATCAGTTTTGCTAATAACGCTTCAAGAATTCTCGTTAGCCATACCAGTTGAACAATGCTAAAAATGTCAGCTTTTCGACGCTCTACACAAAGCTGAACTAAAATAACTCTGTTGGTATCTTTGTTGTAATGAATATTTGAGTAAATATTCCCGGGACGGCAATGACTACGTTGAGAATAACTTAGATTTTTTTTTTCTACTATTGCTTGACTGCGATCCCAGTTGATGGTAAACAGTGATGCAATCGTTGATGATGAAGCAATGATTGCATCACTGCTTACCATCGGGTGGGATCGCAGTCAAGCACTGGTTTATATCAATTAAAAAAAAAAGCACATTGGTTCATTAAGAGCCTTTTCATTCTAGTCTTGAGGACACCTAAATTATAATCAGACGGGAAGACCGCAGCAGGCAAATTGTTTCAGTCCTTTGATGTACGCAGAATAAACGACGAGGCGAAATGCTTAGCCCGGACCGTAGAGGTGTCAACTATGTAAGGGTGAATCTCGTCGTACGTCAGGTTGTCTGATACTAGAAAGGCTATGGCGGAATATTGTCTGATAGTAGAAAGACCCTATCTCGGAAACGCGTGGAGATATTGAGTTGAAATTAAAACCATATACTCAAGTCTGTGGTCCCTTGAAGCTTTGGAAAAATCACACCTCTAAGTTAACGAAAAAAAAAGTTACGGCCGTTTATGTAAAAAAAAACGTATATTTCGACACTCTCAAGGGAGTCAAAATTCATAGGGTACTTCCCGTTGACCCAGAATCCTCAAATGTGGCATAAAGCAAGGTTATATAGAACAAATACAGGAATAAATCTGGAAACAGTAAATTTGTTGTTAGATCACGAAAAAAAAATGCGATTCGGATAAATCTTCGAGATTCCATTCGGGAATTGAACTATTTATGTAGGTAAGTTTGTACGGAACCCTCTGTGAGTCTGCGAGTCTGACTCGCACTTACCCAGTTTTTTACCTATATTTCTATTGTCAAAAACGTTTACATGTTTCCTTTCTAACCGCCTTTAGTAACCAATATCAAGTCTAAGAATAAACTAGTACTTATTATAAATGTTCTTGGAATTTGGTGTTTTGGGAATCACTGTTATGAATAAACTATTGGAAGGCTATAAAGATATTTCAGGAATAATAAATGACAAATGATGACAGCAATGTCTCATTTGTCATTGTGTGATTTCGACGCGTGAGTGTATTTTGTGTTTTTTTTTTTAACTTATAAAAACTAGTGCTTGATTGCGATCGCACTAGTTTATTAAAAGCCTTAAAGACACTTACATTATAATCGGACGGGAAGACCGCAGCAGGCAAATTGTTGCAATCCTTCGGTGTATGTACAGTCAGGGATCAAAAGTGCAGTTGCACTCTACCAATGCTAAAGTGTCTAAAATTTCTTTGTTGTAGAAGTTCAATAGTCCACAACTAGTTTATTCAATACTTTAGATTCTATGCTACCAATTAAATCAGTCATAAACCATTGACCCTTTTCTACAAAGAAATTTTAGACATTTTAGCATTGGTAAGGTGGAACTGCACTTTTGACCCCTGACATACATAGTAAGGTTCAGTTTAAATACTTAGTTAAAATTTAAATTTCTCATCTAAACCCATTGTTAGATCTTACAAAATAATAAACAGATGTAAATAAATGTAACAAAATAATAAATGACAAAGATTGAATACATCAAGTATTCAGTGCACACACTCTAACACGGTGTGTTAAGCTGCCAAAAAAAGCTTCTATTAACCTGTTAATTTGCTTAATTTTACACAACATTTTTTCCCCAAAATTATCATTCAACATTGACACAGAACATTGGGGAGGTTAATTCATGGAATTTTATATAGTCATCAGTTTGGTTTGGTTTGGTTATAGTCATCTTCGGGAACGTTTGAAAGAGTAACTGTGACCCTAAAACGCAAAGGGCAAATTAATGAATATGAGCGGTTTTTAGTAAGTAAAAGTCTAACACGCCTCTTCGCTTCAACCTAGAGCGGGAGAAGTCATTTCATAATTTCCAAACTAAAAAAAAAAAGTAAAACTCATTAAACACATTTTGGCATCGTGTGAGAAGTCCCGAAAAGTTGGTTTGACATATTTTTGCATGCAAAAGCGTTTACATGAGAAATGTGTCAAACTGCCATATTTTTTATCTAATCTAATAAAACTTATCCGACGATTAAAAATGGGCCGTGTAATATTTTATTATTAGATAGTTATACGTTAAAATGACTTTTAAAATAAATAAGCATCACTTGCTGCATTTTACTTCCGCCATTGCATGCCTCAGAAATGTAATTCAAAATTACGCATGCAGCATAAAAACCGCGTCTTCCGTGCAATAACGTATTCCAAAGCGTCATATCTCAGGTGGGTATACCGCAAACATTCCGACTCAGTCGTACGTTTGCAACACCGAAATTGAACTTGTTTACCGAACAATCCCGTGAGTTCTACGAATACAATGTACGGGAGTAGCGGTTAAATTAATTTTCTGTGCGAATTGTATTTTGTTTAAGTAGTGTTTTGTTTTAATTTGAATTTTGGGAATACAATACGTTTTATTTTTTGTAGTTTTGTCAGTTTCTATTTGGGCCTTGTAAGATATTTCTCATATTCAGAAGGCTTAAAGTCACCCAAAGAGCAATGGAAAGGGAGTTTGGAGTTTCCTTGCGTGATCACCGACATAGCCCGAAGAATCGCCAAACTTAAGTGGCAGTGGGCAGGGCACATTGCTCTTAGGACAGATGGTCAATGGGGCTGAAATGTTCTGGGAGAAGACACAGCGTTGGAAGGCCTCCCACAAGGTGGACCGATGTCAATGATGACCGATGGTGAGAGTTGCGGGAATGCGATGGATGCGAGTGGCACAGGATCATTCGTTGTGGCGACACTTGGGCAGGCGTATGTTCAGCAGTGGACGTGAACATATTTCTGACATTGCGACATATTTAATAAGTAATCAAATTGATTGTATTGTATATTGAGAAAATGAGTGCGAGTGGGACTCGCGCCCTGAGGGTTCCGTTGCCTATGAAAACAGTTCAATTCCCGAATTAAGTTACGAAGATTTTTCCGATTCGCATAAAAAGTTTTTATTTGTGACGTAACTACAAATGTTATGTATAACTAGAAGTCATGCTACAGGTCACGGGTTTGATTCTGAACAAATCTTTATAGGAACTACAGATACGACTACGATTTTCTATGGACTTTTCTATCTGTCTATCTATCTAGATAGGTGTTCTGGGTCTGATTGTCTTGTGTATGTGAATTTTTATATGTTTGTGTGTGGGACAAAGTTAAAAAAAAAGTTGTTTCGAAAATCATTAACCGAACTATTAAAGACAGAAGACAGATTTTAAGGTTGAACAGAACCATCTGTGTAATGGTAAGTAGGTTTCCCGTTTCGGAAACAGGATTATTACCTGCGCAGTGTCACTAGATCAACTTTAACGGTGTGCATGTAGTTGTGTTGATCGAGAATTTTAATTTTATTTAAAAATAACGTAGCAAAACGGGCGCGGGGCTCGGCTCCCTGCGACAGGTGCCCGCGCGGTTAGCCGCAACGGAGCACTAATTTTGTATGGGACCGCGTAACGCAGTATTGGCCCTAAGAGTGCTGGAATATAAAAGACAACTGAAGGAAATCAGGTGGATTTTGTTAGTAATAGTTTGACACTCCATCTTACTCAACTCAGAGTGGCAGGAATTATATGTTGATTACCCAGCTCAAAGGAAAAAAAATGTTCTTGTTTTTCCAACAAGCATTTACAAAATATCCATTTGAGTTTCAAAATAACAACCCATTTATAAAATTGCGACAAATTTTACTAATACACAACAAACTATTTCAATAACATCATTCATTATATTGAAATTATTAATATAATGTTAGATCAACCGATTTGTGGTTTCGACGTGGCTCTATTAAACCCAGTGATGTCTGACAGCTTGTCAAACAATATAGAAAATGTTAGCCACATATTTTATAACAAAGGCCACATAATGACTAATTTAATAGTTAATGTACGAAATAATGAACGGCTATTTCACAGATTTCAGAGAATGGCGTCAGAAGTATTTTGATTTTGTATTGGCTGATTTAAGATAATATCACAGCTAATTATAGTCTTGTGAAGGACTACGTTATAACACAGTGAATAATGTGCAGTATGAAATGTTACTAATATAGTCATGAGTCTTATTTGCTAGCAATAAATTGTAGGTATTGCTTATCTAAGCTAATAATTATATAAACAACTTTGGTTGTTGCGAAATCGATTCACCCTGACCCCAGTACCAACTAGTTTGAACTGTATTACGGTGCGACAGTATTCCTCCTTCTCAGTACACAACGTAGGTTACACAAGCCTATTTAGACCAAATAATCAGTTATACTCACATCCAATTATTATACAAGTAAAACTGTGGGTATTATGTATCAAATATTCAAATGATGTGGTATTTGATTTAACACATAGACATAGCGCAAGCCGCATAGCACGGGACGCTAGCATCAACGATATTATTCGTCGAGCTCTTGTCACCGCCGGCGTACCTGCCGTATTAGAACCTAATGGGAAGAGACCAGATGGTATGACGTTGGTGCCAAGGAAGGTGAGTAAGCCTCTAGTGTGGTATGCAACCTGTGTCGACACCCTTGCGCCATCCCATGTTCTAAGTACGGTGGGCTGTGCTGGCGCTGCCGCTGCGGCTACTGAGACCCTTAAACGGCGCAAATACTGTAACCTTATTGGTAATTACAGTTTTGAGCCGTTTGGGGTCGAAACACTTGGGTCATGGGGTCCGAGTCTCCTTTTTAAGGAAATTTCACGCCGACTGATCGACACTTTGCGTGACCAGAGGGCTGGCTCGTTCTTCGCCCAAAGAATTAGCATTGCCATTCAACGTGGCAATGCTGCCAGTTTTCTGGGCACATTTCTGGAAAACAGCGATGTGGAGGAGTATTTCGACGCCTGAGTGTACTTTGTATTATATTTATGTACATAGTTAGATTTTAGTGTAATTTAGTTAATGTTTAAGTATTTTATGTAAGAGAGTGTTTACAAATAACAATAAAGAGTACTTAAACATTTAAATTAAAAAAAGACATAGACATAGTATAAGAAAAGTGATTTTCGTCCAAAAAAGAAAACAAAATCTTGTGGCTTCAAACTATTTGTGTATTTCGCCAGTTGACCATGTTTATAAGGTATTTCGTTTTTGACACGGTATAGTAAGTCACTTTGTTTTCCATGAGAATGTGGATTTAATACATTCTAATGTTTGTAATGTGGTAGCGTACCAGAAGGCCTCCCACAAGGTGGACCGATGGCCTGGTGAGGGTCTCAGGAATCCGATGGATGCGAGACGCACAGCACCGGTCATTATGGCGACACTTTGGGGAGGCCTATGTCCAACAGTGGACGTCCTTCGGCTGAAATGATGATGAATGTTTTTGCAGCAAATGTATCGAGTCAACCTTTTCGGCAAGCTTTACTGAGGTAGTCAACCACGATCAAATTATCAGATCTCCTTTACAGAGATCGCACCTATTTCTATGATTCCACATACTGTACAGTATAAACAAAATTACACCAATTTTATAATATAATATCCACTAGGAATCAATTTACGAGTAAATGAAAAAGCCACTGAACTTCACTCACGAACGACAACTCTGTAGGGCAATGACTGCTAGATAATAATTTTCTTCAGTAACAATAAACTCTTCAAAATTACCTACGTATTTATTTAATGGTTTAAATTAACTTTTCGGAAAATACCCATTGTTTGTATAACGAACAAATAATATAGGTTGTTCGCAAACCGACCGCCGCGCGCCGTACCGTTTACACACTTTCTAACCCAATGTAAGCTCTATAATACCTACTGTGTGTAGACAGAAATTAATTTTACATTGGGCCGGAACCGCCGAAGGGACCGAGTGGCGCGCAAGTAATTATAAAATTCATTCACTCACCTCATTTTGCTCATTCATATCTAGGGTATAATATTCTTGTATTTTGAAGTAATCGCTGCGTTTGTGTTCCTTTATGCAAAGATTTGCCTGTGTTATGGTAACGGCTTATTGCAGAACATCATACTGAATTCGTTATTTTTGCTGGTGAAAGAAACTGGTGATAATATTCAATGCCATCTAGGGAACGTAACTTAAACAAAACTCCTTTGTTTCTTGAGATAAATGTAAATTGTTTGAACATGACACTCCAGCCGACAGCAGCCGACTTTCTTTTATTTTCTTTTCAAGAAATATTTTATTTATAGAAAGGTTGGATATTTTTTTCATAATCCTATTGAGTAAAGAAGTCATAGAACAAACTTCGTTCACAAAAAATATTACTCATTCAGATTTCATACGCCTTTAACCTCCTCGCCTCGTAAGAAATGAAAGGCTGTCGTGCAGCCAAATGCTAAGACCGATAAATCATATCAAAGACTCTTCAAACATTCACATTCAAGGCTAGGTACACTTGAATGGTGTGCAAAAGTTATCTGGGGAGCATGTTGAGTACCTTACCCTTTAAAATAAATCATATGTAATACCACGGTGAGGGTGTGAGTGAGGCTGACTTTGCTCAATAATCCGAGGTTGCCGTATCTACCGGCTCAGATTTCATTATCATCTGATATGTAGATGTATGAATTATTCCAAGAGGTATTTTGTATCGGCTGGTTTTGATGGGCGCATACTTATTTTGGCTGAATATAATAATGTAGTATCATTTTTATACAAGTACTTTTTGTCTAGCTGATTGTTTTATAACTGATGCAAATATTCATGGGCCCTGTGTGGCCCTTTCGTGTCAGACTTTTACTGAATAAAACCCATTTCTATTCCTTCTTTGCCTTCGTTCCAGGGCCTCGGGGTTCTCTTTCGCACAACCCATGGTCCCAGTAGGCTTCGACCATGCTGGGCCCCTACGGTTTTGCTTACATCTTCTTGAGGCGCGTGTGGAACACTACACGCCGTCAACGACTGGGGCTCGGTCCAGACGGTTACCGGACGGTCGGACGGCGAGCTACCCATTACTCGCCGTCCACAAGTCCGCGCCTACAGTGGCCGAAAATCAGGATCAGGATCCCGGCGGCTGAGGTGCATGTGCACGTGCGGTCTCCACCTTTGTTAGCATTACTGCTTCGCAGAAGGAGGCGACCGCCTGCCACTCCTCCTCGCTCCGGACCATAGCCTGTACCAACGCCCGGCGCGAGAGATCGCTACCGCCAATCGCCCCTACGGGGATACGGCGGTGCTCTGCCCCGGCAGGGCACACCTCTACCGTATGCTCCACCATGTCCTCCGGGTTGTCCATACAATGGTGACAACTGGGCGTTTCTTTTGCACGAATCCGGTGCAGGAACCTCCCGAACTGACCATGTCCAGTGAGGACCGCATCATACGCGTGTTATCTTTTCAGCTACTCCTCAAAGAGGGAACTTACTGCCATAATTGTGGCGTACCCAGAAAGGTGTCACATGTATTCGAGATTTTGGTTCTGGGACGTATGTCATTCATGAGGTAACTAGTAGTAGTTTCCTGTTTTCTTCATCATTTTGAGAGCAGTGGTGATAAAGTTGCTTATTTTAAGTTAATTGCCTGTCTCGATTTGAATCCACTACGTATAGCTTGTTGGTCAGGGTTTTTACTACTGGGCTATCATTGTTTTTCTACCCAGAGCCCGTGCTCTAAGTGGTAAGAGGTTATTTGACAATTTCCCACCACAAAAAAATCTAATAAGCTAATGTAATGAGTTTTTACTTATTTTCATTAGCAAAACCTAATAATTCCTTGCCCTACCAGCATAATAACCTACCTATCCTTTCACAAGACAGCTAATCAAGACCACTATCCCAAACAGTTTTGATACTGTTAAGCATTCTCGTGTATTTTCCGCTACCGAATCTAATTTCCGCAGCTTTCTGTGTATACTCAGTTAATATTGTTCGGTGCGCTATAAAAACCATCCAGAGCTGGAAAGTCCATTAGAAAAATAGCCTCGGCTTTAACCCAATAGAAACACTCTATATGTTGCGTGGAAAAGCTAAAACTATCAGGGGTATTTGCTGCATACGATTCCCGTGAATAGGATTCTACACTTTGATTAGATCATCAATGTAATTGGTTGCTTAGTCAATCGTAGAAGGGATTAAATTCAGAGTTGACCGATGATTTGTTGCCAAAATTGTCTTATGACCAGTAAGTTAGCTTTACCATATTTGATATCAAATGAGGAAAATTAAGGAAAAAAAGTTTTGAGTATGAAGGAGGATAAACGAGATAGTAATTTAAAAAAAAATTAAAAACAATCTTTTAAAAAATTATCTGCTATATTGGATTTATTGGGTCGTAATTTTTTTCGTACTCTCTTCTCCACAAACCCTTTTAATTGATACCTCTATCATGAGGGTGCATAAAAAAATAACTGATCCGCCATTCTCAAGAGTCCACCATATTGGATTTTATATGACTTTACTTAGCGCTAAGCATGCATTGTCACTCAAACTGAACGTCAAAGATAAAATGACAAATTATTTATAAAGCAAATATAAAAATTTCTGAGAATTATGTTGTTTTGTATGAAATGTGTTGCAGTAATACCGGCGAGCAATGGGTAGCTCCCCGTTCGACCGTCCGGTAACCGTCCGAACCGAGCCCAAGTCGTCGACGGCGCGTACTGTTCCATGCGTGCCTCACGTAGATGTCAACAAACCGTAGGGGCCTAGCAGGGTCAAAGCCTACTGGGGCCAAGGGTCTGCTTCTGAAAGCCCTGGTACGAAAGGCAACAAATGAACAGGTGTGGGTTTTTAGTCAGTAAAAGTTCGACACTATCTCCCGCTCCGCCCAAGAGCGAGGAAAGTCATTAGATGATTTTCTCACCGAAAAAAAAAATAGTATAAGTATTTACTTTTACTATGCCATGAAAAATGTACAGAATTTCCTAGTTTAACAGTTTCAATAATAATAGTCTTCCTACTTGACATTTATAACGCCATAGACAAACGCTTCTCAAAGCATCTAAAACTTTTAATTGCTAGCGCCATCTCGCGGGAATCACCGTGATCAATATTTTAACGAGCTCTCGAAACGCAGGCAAAGCTCGTAAACATACGAGATTAGATCTTATATGACTTCTGACCAGACATTGCTTAACCATGAAGTGAGAATGAGGTTCTATTTATGGGCTTGTAAATTGAGACTTGTTAAGAAGTGGCCAAAGTGATTAGTATGATGAACTGAAGCAAAACTTAATTTTTCTTAAGCAAAATAACATCTAACTTATTATTAATAATAATCACATGTTATTGGAACAGAAATGTAATCGTTAATGATGAGGCGCACTAGTTTATTAAGAGCCTGTTCAATCTAGCCTTGAAGACACCTAAATTATAATCGGACGGGAAGACCGTAGCAGGCCAATTGTTCCAGTCCTTCGATGTACGCGGTATCCATATAAAAAACATTTACAAATTGTTTGTGTACGAAAATAGCCACATTAGTTAGCAACTGTGTCGCAACTATTAACTTCCATCTCCAGGAGGAAGCTTTCCATTTTCAAAAGAGAAATACAAAAACTTATAACCAATATTAGGTACATAGTTTTTTTATACCAGTGGCCTCGCCCGTGTGAAAATATAAAATTATTCAAAGGACAATAGTAGCGGGATAAAATGTGCCCTATGTGCTACGCCTACATATGCCTGATAAGCCTAAGCATACCTGAACATAGCCTAGCCATTTGAGCGTAAAGGATTAATAAAAATACACATACACAAAATTTCGTGTGTGTGTTGTTTCATGTGTTTCACATCATCGCTTACCATCAGGTGAGATAGAGGTCAAACGTGAGCCTATCAATAATAAAAAAAATCGTTTTTATAACTCTAGTGTGGTTAGACAAACAACTTTAGCAGCACCTTTGTGCTCTTTTATCTTTATTTTTTTAATTTATTTTTAACTGTTGGAAATAAACCTTTTGCAAATCAGTCTAAACATAAAAATGCGATTTATTTATTTATTAGATCGCCAACATTACATGCACTGGGAATTTACAGGATCATTGTATAACTCTATTCAAGTGTTGCAAAACTTAGAGACAATCACAACATTAACACAAAACTTTTGATTTTAAAACACATAAGATTAGTTAATTATCATTGCATAAGATGTCAAAGAGAAAAATAATAATTAGAATTATCAGTAAAAATAACACAAAAATATAGAACAAGAAATAAAAATGGGAATTTATAAATTACATTACGTTATAGAACTACATGAATGTCTAATTCAATTAAATGATTGAATTAAACTAAACTAAATTAAAATTAAATATAAAAAAGAATACAATAAAATTAAATAAATAAAAATTAAATCAAATGGAGAGGACTTTAAATAATACTCCTACATGTGCAGAATCATTTGACTGCAATTTGAAGCACACTAGATTCAGTCCAACTATTTCTAATCAACGTAAAGGAAAATATTGAAAGATAAACAAACAACTTGAACCCAATACATATAGACGTAAAGATCAAAGGTTAAACTAAAACATAGTAACATTCCACATACTTCGTTGGAAAGTAGAAGACTCCGAACTAAAGCAACAGATAAAAGCGATACAGCGCAATAAAGCGCTAAAAGGTTAAAGGAAAACTGTAGGCAGCATACGTTATACGAGTAGAGAATATTTTAGAAAATTCGTCCTGCACACTGCAGCCGGAATGCGCTTACCAACGGCGAATGGGTCGAAATTAGAGCATACTTTGTTGTAAATTTTGCATAACAAGTTAAACAATTTTTGTGTTTGCCCGATTGGTTTTACATCGAATGGAAACAAGGAGATTGCAAATAAATTTTCTGTGTTAGAATTGCGCTTGATTTGTTCTATTTTCTAAGTTAACTGCAGCGAGCGTTTTAGATTGAGTACTTTTTTATTGGAGTGGACTGGGTGTGGGAGGCGAGTCTTGGTTTAGAAGTAGACGGGATTGATTAATTTATACTAAAGTATTTGTACAACGATAATATTATAGTATGCGAATAATGCAGTTTTAATGATCTGTTGAGAAGGTACAGAATAAACTACTAACCAGTACGCAGACCAAAAATATTTAGGCACGACATCAAATAGTCAATGTTCCAGTCCAGATCATTTGAATTTTTACAATTTGTTTTATCTGTTACTAGCTGTCCCCCGCGGTTTCACCCACGTCTTTGGTTACTGATCCACTCTTAAGGCCTGCGCAGACGACAGATTTTTGTCCGCTAAAATAGATCGCTTACAACTGTATCGAGTAACGCAAACGAGGGATTTTAAATAAAAGTACCGCGTACAAAAAGTGCCCCGAATAACCGAGGACATGCAGAGAGCGGACCGGATAAAAGTACGGGGGAGTCCCCGAAAAAAAATAGAATTCGTGTGACTAGGCAAAGCAACGTACATGGTGGACTTTAGTCCGCGTTGTGCGCTCGAGAGTGACGTACGTATGCACGACGATAAACACGCACACCGTGTGCGTTGAGTTCGCGGTAAATCCGCGATGGACTTTTTATTAGCGGAGCGTACCTTTTTCTCCGCCGCGGAGAAAAGTCCGTCGTCTGCGCAGGCCTTTATTGATCGTAGCGTGATGTTATAAAGCCTTCCTAAATAAATGGGCTATCATTACATTAAAATGTTTTATCAAATCGAAAAAGTAGTTCTTGAAGCCCGTCCAAACAAACTCTTCAGCTTTATAATATTAATTATAAATTTATAACATTAGTATAGATTATCTCTCTTTAACAACTCGTAAAATTTCATAGTCATATTTATTTAAGTAACTGAATTGATTTTTATATTTGATTTTCATTAATTGTTTCCTCAAAACAACATTACTATAGGTACTAAAGTATCCATTAGTTTCGTGTAGTTAAAACTTTTACAAACTTGATGTTAGTAATTACGTACCTACCTAAATACTTTGTTGTAAAAATACATTAGTTTCACGAAAGCAGAAATACATTTCCTGTTACTGCCACGGAAACCTCGGCGAGAACTCAAACTCGTACCTGTTAGGTGTTTTAGAACTTAAAGAAGTTAGACCGATAGCTCAAGTTTCTAACGATAAGTTAGACCTAGTAACCATAGTAAAATAAAAGAGTATTGTTGCTGGCTGAAAATAATTTCTTTCTTTTTTCAAAAATGTTTTTCGATTCCATCATTTGTTTTGAGCACGTGATTAACCCAAATCAATGTTTCATTTATTGGTTCTAACTTTGAATTTAGAAAAAAACCGATTAGTTTAAGGAGGGAACTGGATTTCACATAACAATGATTTAGAGCAAACTTCTAAACTAAACTAAACTCTTGGATATGCAATTTCAGGTAATTTTATTTTGTTTCTGGAAAGAAAAGCTCGTAACTAACAATCTTGTATGACGCAAAACTTTAATTCGATCATTTTAGCGCCATTTATGATGTTGAATACATACTTTGGTCATGTCAGTTTGGTGTTATAACATCGCGACGGCGCGTCACTATTTGTCGAAAAAATTTAAAAATAAGATAAATAAGTATATTAAATACTTATTAAATAATTATTTTATGATACTATCAGAAATATAGCAGAAAAAAATTCTTCCTGCATTATTGACGAGGAGAAGGAAGTGTATAAATTTGTTGATGGATCTCTACGTCACCTGAGGTGAGGTTAACCTCAGGTGACGTAGAGATCCATCAATGAAAAACACTAATAAAAATTGTACGTTAATTATCTTTGTTTTATTTGTCTTATCTATCTCTAAGGTTTTTATTATTATTTATTTGTAATATTGTTGGCCACACGGGATTTTTTATTAGAAATCCCCGGAAGATCCATATTAATATCAACATTCCGATGCAAATACATGAATAAGTCTACCTAATTCCAACCTCTGGTAATGAGGCTCTAAGCCATCAATATTGATTTCTTGATAACCATGGTAAAGACATTTTGATTTTAGTAAACAGTACCTACCTAAATAAACCGCGTCCTCCTGAGTAGCGTCTAAACCTGAACAAAAAACGCGTCATACGATTAGTATTCAGGTGTCGTGAAGGGAGGCGCAAGACATTAACCTTTAAAAAGGGGTCAATGCGTGAAGTTTTGTCCCCTAATATCTTATTCTGGACGACGATTTGTCGAGGGACTGTTTGGAGAGACAAATACTTACTTTGAATATTGATGGTCTACCTCATTACAAAGACAATTAAAGTCCACTGATAAGATTTTAATAACAGACCTTTACTAAGTTAGATTTTAATGAGAGAGCATAAGGTTACCAGGGACAAATCACATTGATGGTCCCTTGGGTGAAAGTTGACAAAGAAATAATGAATGTTCGTGGAGCGATTTGTACAAAATATTTTGTCATAGTGGTTCAGAAGTAAATCAATATAATATAAAAGGAGAAACTGACTCACTGACTTATCAACGCACAGCCGAAACTACTGGGACTAGGAGTGTAAAATTTTGCACAAGGTTTCCTTTTATGACGTAGGTGAGCACAAAGAGAAAATTTTTCAAAATTCACCCCCTAAGGGGATGACATGGGGGTATGAAGTTTGTACGGATAACCTTACTTTCAAGCGGGCGAAGCCGCTGGCAAAGTGCTAATCTGTATATAAAAGGCAAAGTTCTATCCATGTCTCTGACTCATTAATGTTCAGCCCAAACCCTTGGAACTAAGACTCTGAAATTATTGAAGCCGCTGGCAGAAGCTAGTATTACTAAATATAATAATAATAAATGGTAATCATCTAATGACTTCTTCTGCTCTGGGCGAAACGGGAGGGCTTTTACTGACTGAAACCACACCTGTGTCCTTCAGTTGCCCTTTGCGTTCTAGGGCTACGGGTTTCCTTTTCAGAATTTCCCCGCGGTCCTAGCTAGCGGGCATCGGCCCTGCTGGGCCCCTACGATTAGCTGACATCTTTTTGAGGAGCGCGTGGATCACTACGCGCTGTTGACGACTGGGCTCGGTCCGGTCAATTACCGGACGGCCGGAATAACACAACACCTAGTAACTCGTAAAGAAGTCTCAAAACAGTCGCCATTCAAAAATTCAACAGGTTTTTACTTTGTAGCCATAAACGGTGGTAACGAATCTATTTTTTGTGACTGCTTTGAATTGTCAAAGGAACAAAACATACACTTTTTTATATCGATTGATGAAAAAGCTTTTAAAATAATAACAAAAGATAACGAAGAAGCAAAGGACAGACAGAATAATGAAAGACCCAAAGACAGATTAAAAAATAAAATTCATATAAAATGGAGAATCGATCGTCGCTCCTTTCTTGTCGTAACAATAACACTTTAAAGGAAAATCTACTTCGTTCTCGAGTACATTTTAGACAGAAAACTTCCAATGGCGAGTGACGTTGTCTGGTGAATTATAAATGTTATAGAAGTCACCTGTGGTATTTTTACCGCTAGGTGAACGTACTTTTCTGAGGCTGACAAGACACGATTATAAATATGTCCTGATCACAGAAATATTTATAAAAATCTAGGCCATGGGGTCCGAGTGCTCATCGAATTGTTCAATATTTTAGCAAACAACTGGTCAACTCTTCACGTCGCCAGAGGGCTGGGCTTGAATCAGCATTGCCATTCAACGTGGCATTGCTGCCAGCGTTCTGGGCTGTGGATGAATAGCTTGAAGCACAATGATTTCTTTATATATGCATTTGTACATATTATTATTATTATTATCAGTCTATACACCGTGAAATTTTAGTGGTTGTTTTCCCGAAGCGAAATGAGTTTGTGTCGGTAATACAATCGATTAATATATATAAAAAAAAATAGACTCAATAAATGGCAGATTAACAATTGTGATAAACAAAACTCGAAAGCGACTTGAACTAATGGTAATACATCGCGCGATATCTACGCGGAACGCGGGCTGGGCGCGCGGTTGCCCCGAATGGCCGCGCGGTCCTACTTACACTTCCCGGTAGCGGAGTAATTGTTCCAAATGCAAACCACTACGTTCAATGCACAAACGAGCACGTTTTAACTGATTGTCTTTCAGTTTGATTAGAGTGTCTCTGTCACGTCTCACGATATTGAAAGCGTCCACTATCGCACTTATCAACGCGTCGCGTGTTTGGTGTTCCTCACGATACACCAGGCGCTTGAGCTCAGACCACAAATAAAAGTCCAACGGAGTCAAGTCCGGGCTTCTCGGTGGCCAAGGGTATGGCCCGCCACGTCCGATCCAGCGCTGAGGAAACACCGAGTCCAGGTGTTGCCGCACGGCGCGCTGATAATGGCAATACACTGATAATACAAATCGTCTACCGGCACCGCTAGCGGAACGTCGTCTAATAAGTCCGACAAACTTTAAATTAGAAAAATTGTAATGCCGATTCATTTTTGAAAAGATGTCGATAACGTATTGCACGTATGACGTTCGCGGAAGGACCAGGAAGGACTAAGCGCAGAGCGCAACATTTGGCGGCATCTTTTTATGTTGCGGCGATGGCGCGGGGTGCCTCGCTTGCCGCGAGCGTGCAGGCTAGTTAATGCCGTATCACCGTGCTCGAGAGCCTATTTTGCTCTGAACATTTATTATTCACTCTTCCTTTGTAGTTTGCCGGCAGCGCGCGACGCCGGCGGCGCGTGCGTTTCGTGTAGGTACCTACTTTATGTCTAGTGAACTACTATTGATTCTCGCTCTATCAAGTTTATGAATACTTTTTTAATGATTTGAAAAAAAAACATTCTTTTTTTAAGTTTAACTTTGTGTTTCGATAGTACTACTGATGGGTAGTCGTCCTGCCGCGGGAAAACAACCATTAAAATTTCAGCGTGTATATACATAATATTAAGTTGATTATTACTTAATTTGTTTGTAAGTGTAAAAAAAATCTTGGTTTTTATGCTGTTATAACATTGTTATCAATTCTAACTCCTTTTACGTTTGCCATTACTTGGAATGACAAATGTTCACTGAATGGGCTTTTAGCAAGGCTAATCGTCTATTTTTGGCTAAGGTAACCGCGGCGCTGTCAAACTGATAATGGACGCAGCAAGTTTAAATACCAGCTATTGCACTTCTAACTTTAAAATTCTCTTAACATTAATTTATTATATTCTAAGCACAAGTCTAACGAGGTGGGTAGGTAGGTAGGTTGGTGGTGTAGGTGGGTGTAGGTGGGGTGGTATAGGTAGGTAGGTTGTGGTAGGGCATAATAGTTTTACCTGTATAATTCAGAGCCAGAGTTCAGAGTATAGGAA
Source organism: Mythimna impura (assembly GCA_905147345.3). Classification (NCBI taxonomy): domain Eukaryota; kingdom Metazoa; phylum Arthropoda; class Insecta; order Lepidoptera; family Noctuidae; genus Mythimna; species Mythimna impura. Next base: position 15,506,003 of record LR990353.1, on the reverse strand, counting down.
TAGGTTTTATTACAGAAAAAAGAGGCATATGTATACCTAGTACTGTTCAAGGTAGGGCTGTGGATGATGATAATGATGACAAACATAACACCATCGGTAATACACTTCTGGACACATCTATTGGCCCACCTTGTATTTTCAGTTTCATTTGGTCCAAGCTAAAATTTTATATTAGGTCGAGCAAAAAGTTTTTATGCAGTTTTGAACCTGGCACATTCACAATTTCATTCAATAGTCTTTTTTTGAATTTCGAACACAGAATTTAAAGAAACAAAAGACAATTTGGAGCCTGTTTGTTGATATCAAACAATCGAATACTAAGAAAACTTCGTTTTATTGGTTTACTTGGATTTAATTCTTGAAAAAGTGATTGATATCTTTGGTTTTGCAACAAACATTATTTATTCTTAACATTAAGGTGAGGTTCTATCAATAATCTATGGATACTTCACCTGAAGTCGCCGCCCAAGCTGTGGCACTTATTCAGGCCGGACACAGCCAAAGAAACGTGAGTGCTCAACTTAATTTAAGTCGATCTGCGGTCCGAAATGTTTATCGGAGGTACCTAGAGACTGGTGGCTTTGTTCGTCGCCAAGGAAGGCCACGATCTCGGGTCACAACTGAAAGGCAGGATCGATTCATCGTGACGACCAGCTTGAGAAATCGTCACCTTACCTCCATTGAGATACAAAACCAACTTCGCGACTTCCACGGAGTATCTGTGAGCGCTCGAACTGTTCGGAGAAGGTTAAAAGAACGCGATATGGTACCACATAAGCCAGCTAATGGGCCCAAACTAACGCGAGCCCACCGAACAGCGCGCCTTCATTTCGCACGCAGTCATTTAAATTGGACACAGCAAGATTGGAGCCGTGTACTCTTTTCTGATGAGTCTAAAATTGTGTTACATGGCAATGATGGAAGGAAGAAGGTCTACCGACGTAAGGGAGAGCGTTTCGCACAATGCTGCTTTGAAGAGAGGGTTGCTTATGGCGGTGGCTCATGGACTGTCTGGGGCGGTATATCCGCGAGCGGCAAAACTCAACTTGAGGTTGTTACAGGACCACGGCTGCCAACATTAAATGCTGAAAGGTACATTCGTGAGTGCTTAGAACCTCACGTGATACCATACGCGGACTATGTGGGCCCAAATTTCCTTTTTATGCATGATAATGCAAGAGCCCATGCGGCCGGCATCGTCAGGGAATATCTTCGGGATGTGAACATCACAGTTATGGACTGGCCAGCCAGAAGCCCAGACATGAACCCCATTGAGCACATGTGGGACGAGCTAAAAAGACGTGTTAGGGCTCGTCAGCCAGTTGCCCAGACGATGCAGGAGTTGAAAACTGCTATAGAAGAGGAATGGGAGATGATCTCTCAAAATTTCATAGAGCGGTTGATAAACTCTATGCCTAATCGTATGAGAGCTGTGGTAGATGCCCATGGAGGCAACACGCGTTATTAAATTAAACCTTTATTTGATAAAACATGTTTTTTATTAAAAAAACAATTGCCTTTAACAAGGCGCATATCCGACTTGTTAGGCGTAGCTCCATGTCGTATGGTATTCTGAATTCAAATTTAAAACAATACGATCGAAAAAGATGGTAAAATGTATCAGGTTTAAAACTGCATCAACAGTTTTTGTTCAATCTAGCAATCATATTTCGGTAGGGGCCATCGAAACCTAAACTCTAAGGTGGGCCAATAGATGTGTCCAGAAGTGTATATTGATTTCGGTCTTTGAAAAGTTCACAAAATGTCTAGTTACTATCGAAGTAAACCACAAACAATTTTATTGATTCTAAAACACGAAACGTACTAAAGTGGATCGGGTTGCGACCAGCAATAAAACGGCACTAATTTAGTGTCGATCTTCACGTAACAATGTTACACACATGACTCTGGATACAAAAGCCGATGCTTGCTTTACGAGTATGTACTGACAATACCAATTTTAGAGCCTTGTCGAGTTGCTATAGTTACCAGCATTGTTCGAATTTTATGATGCTGCCACTGTTCGAAATGTGAGAACGTTGTCATTTATATACCTATACATAGGAATCAACTCAATCGATACTTTTTAGTACATATGGTGTGGTGTGAATATTTCTACTGATTCCTGAGTTTTATCGAATAAAATAACAAGGATTTAACTTTTTGCATCAGAACTAGACTTAGATGATGGATTACCTACAAAATCTGTCACTAAGTGTGCCGATATTTTTATTCAAAAATTTAAACTTCAAGTCCACCGAAAATAACTAACCACTACACTTTCGTATTATGTATTATTTTTTAGTTTTAACTTTGTTTATGTATGCTGTATCTATCACATTATACTATACACTTGGTATGGCTTGGCTTGACTTTTATCATTAGGTAGTAGTGTTATAATTATAAATGGGCCATTAAATAAATAAAAATATTTCCAGACAAAATTAAATATTTAATATTGTGTATTTTAAATGGTTTACATCCGTTACATCCGTACGGATGTAAACCAAAGAATAAGATTACTGAAATGGAACTGAGCAGGACATCTGTATAGATCGGAGGGTACGAGATGGACAAAGCGGGTAACAGAATGGATTCCACCAGACGGTAAAGAAAGCAAGAGAGACAAAGAAAGAGATGGCGTGATATATTTACCCAACGTTGTGGACCAAACTGGATGCAGAAAGCGCGCGATAGGAAAGCGTGGAGCGATTTAGGGGAGGCCTACGCCGTAGAGGCGACCGCTATGAATAGCGATGACAAACCAGAGTAGAAGAAACAGACGAAGACAGATTGAGAAGAAGATTCGTATATTTTTTTAATGGTTTTATTTATTTATTTACTGGCACAGCAACAGCATTACATACAGGATTATTGTAAAAATAATATTATAATCTAGACACTGGTATGCATGCTTATTATAAGTATGCACAGCTTACACTATATTAGGTATTATGACATTAATAATATTATTATAGTAAAAAGATTCCACAGAAATTTAATATACAAAATGGAAAATAAAACACATTCACAATTATAAAAAATAAAAAGTAGAGAAATATAGATCATTAGAAAAAAAAGAGGATGGAGTATATCGCATAGAAATGTATATAATTAGCATATAGTTAAAAGGCTTGTACAAGCTCATATCTCCTAGACTGCTCTCCTAAACTTGTTGAGTGAGACACCGTGTAAATTGGTGTCAAGTGATTTGCAAAACCTATTGTGGGTTTTACACATGCAAAGCAAGGGTGCGTTGAGGCCAAGGTAGGTTTTACGGAAAGGAATATGGAGTAATCTAGAGATGGGATGTCTGGGAAGTTTTGAAGGGACTGAATACTGGATACACTCTACTAAATCACTCCATTTTACAAACCCATTAACTACTTTGTAAAGGAATATTAGATCACGCGAACGGCGACGGTCACGCAGTGTCTTTATTTTGAAAAAATCTAGGCGCTGTTCATAGGGACTCCGATGGCTAATTTTTTTAGATATGAATGCAAGATGTTTGGTGAAAGCTCGTTGTATTCTTTCAACCCTTTGAGAGTGAACTGCGTAGAGCGGGTTCCAGGCGACACTGGCGTATTCCAACCGACTACGTACTAGAGTGTTGAACAACAAAATTCTGGTCTTAGGCAATTGGAAGCCTCTAGTGTTTCGCTTTACAAAACCCAGCATTTGCGCTGACTTTTTTACGACATCGTTGATGTGGGGCTTAAAGCTCAGTCTATCATCGACCAGAATACCTAAATCCCGTATTTCACATACTTTTTCCAATCAAATGTTAAATAATGAGTAGGTTGTAGGAATTGATGATTTCTTTCTTGAGAAACGAATATGGAAGCATTTCTGGGCGTGTAGGGTCATATTTTTGTTTATACACCAGTTGCCTATATTTTTTAAATCGGATTGGACAAGAGCAGTGTCTGCAAGCCCGGTAATTTTGCTGTAGATCTTTAAGTCATCTGCAAACAGCAACGGTTGACAATGCCTAATATGACTTGTAATGTCATTGATGAATAACAAAAACAAAATTAGGCCAAGGTAGGAGCCTTGTGGGACACCAGAGCGTGCATGGAATTAATAAAAAAACGTAGCTATTGATTGCAACGAACTGAGAGCGGTTTTTAAGATAGGATGCAAACCACCTCAACAGGGACCCGTGGACGCCACTAAGCTCAAATTTAGTCAACAAGAGTGGATGACTTACCTTGTCGAATGCGCTGCTGAAATCCGTGTATATTGCGTCGACTTCGTGCCCGCTATCGAGCGCTTCGGATATGTCGGTCAAATATCTAACTAAGTTAGTTTCGGTAGAACGTCCAACTCGGAATCCGTGTTCTGTCAGAAAGCATGGTTTCCAAGTAGTTGGTAATAATGGGACAAACGAGACTTTCGAAGAGCTTTGGGAAACATGACAAGATAGAAATCGGCTTGTAATTTTTTGTATTGCTAGATCGATCTCTAGAGTCGCTTTTTTTGTGCACAGGCACGATGCGGGCCTTCTTCCATGCGTCTGGGAATACTCCCGACTCTAGAGATCGATTAAATAAGAAACATAGTGGCTCTGCAAGCACTCTTCCACATGATTTTACAAAAACTGGTGGAATGGAATCAGGACCGGCACCCTTAGATGCATCAAGTTTATTTATCTTCTTTAAGACTTCTGGTGATGTAAATTTTATATTACTTAGCACTCCAGATGATTTCGGAAGACTGGTGTTATCGTATGGGTCGGTAAAAATTGAAGAAAAATGAGAAGCAAAAAGGTTTGCAATATCACTACCTCTCTCAGCTACAACTTCATCCATATACATTCTGGCTGGAATTACAGATTTACTGTTTCGTTTGTTTTTTATGTAGCGCCAAAATACTTTAGGATCTTTTGTTATTTCGGTCTCAATATGTTTTTTGTAATCACTGTAGTTTTGGATGATCATTGTGTGACAACGGCTTCTAAGTAAATCGTAGCTCAACTTGTCTTTAGGATTATTGTATTTACGAATTTTTTTTGCGTTACTTCTCTTTTTCGGATAAAGATTTTATGAGTGTTTTGCTAAACCAGGAAGGATATTTAGAATTTTTGCAAATGTAACTCGGTATGTGTTTATCGATAATCTCTTTTAATTTAGAATAGAATAAAGAAATTAGATGATTTATATCATTGGAGTGTGAAAATTCTAGTTGCGACTCAATAGCTTGTAGGTCTGACATTATTTTTGCATAATCACATTTGTAGAAATTTGGGTGAATGTTATTCTTTGAAAGTAAGCATTTTGTATTTTTATGTGATATGGAAATTATCACGGCTGGGTGTTTAGGGTCAAGTTTAGTCAGAGGGTCGGAGGTATGAGTAACAGGAACACTGCGCATATTACTTATAACTAAGTCAAGTGTTCTGTCATCAATGTTGCAAACATTGTTGAATTGAAAAAGACTATTAATTGCTAGAAAATCTACAAACGTATCCCCTAAAGTATTATTATAGGGATAGTATGGGTCTGTCCATGTAAAGATGACCAATGATTGAATCCGAGATTAAAATCTCCGAGGATGAGAACATCTTCAACGGTATTTACAGTATTACAGACATTATTCAAAAAATTTGACAAAGACTCTGCTTTTACAGAAGGAGGTAAATATGAGACACAAATAGCTATATTTTTACAATATTATTATATATAAATTTCTTAACTTAAGTTTTCTAAAATTGTAAATAGTGGAATAAAGGGCATTTTTATTTTATTTTATTTATTTATTTTATTTTAAATGGACCGTAAGCGTCTTCACGTTATTTAATTTAAGTCATCAATTATTATTTTAGGCTCGAATTGGTAACTATTATCAAACGTATTATACATAACAAAAAAAAACCCAGCAGTAACACAATAATATATATTCATCAAAAACCACGTCAAATAAATCTACTGATAAAGAAAGTACCTATTGATTGTACGGAACAAAACCGGGATTCCTATTAGGCAGAGGTCTATGCAAAAAGCCGTCGTAATACAAACCTGCTAATGGCCTAAATTCACTCGACGTCGAAAACATCTCCCCCAATGAAGAGAAGCTCCTCCATCGATCATCTCGTGGCGGAGGCAAAGGTGATTCATTTGTATAAGAATTTGTCGTAATTGATACCTGATCGATCTCCGCATTGTGGTATAACGCAGGTGGATAGGGACCTTTTATTGTACTGTCAGTCTCATTTACTGATTGAGACATAGTAGTGTTGTCTGAATTTTCTATGGCTTCGGTGGTATTTGCTTTAGTTATATTTATATTAGCAGTAACTGTGAAGTTTTTCCATTCATCGTCTAGTAAAGGTGGTAACAAAAAAGAATTTGGTGGTTTGTTTGTTATTGTTAAAGTGTCAACTGCTTGGTCGTTATAAACTGCCGTCGGGTATAGTCTACTAGTTTCAGTAGTAGTAAATTCTGTAACATTCTGACTATGCTCAGCTTTAGTAGTTGTCTCGGGTATGGTCGTTTCATTTTCTTGAGTCGTGTTTCCTTTTACAATTTTCTCAACCATACCTGTGCTTTGTATAGCCTTTTTATCTGTTTTGTTTTCAATAACATCACTTTTATCAGTACTTCCTCTGTTCAAAGCCTGTCTGAAATTCACTTCAATATCATTGTTTTCTTCATTTTCCTTAGTGCCGTTTAGTATAATTCTCACAGGTATAACTTTCTTGATTATTGCAATATTTTCGTCAAAATTTTCATCACTGCTTACTACATGACCTTCTTTATTTGTTTTAGGCACAATGATGATTGGAGATATAAGAAAAGCTGGTATTTTCAATGTTTGACCAGATTTGAAGGCTTGTAAATAGGCAAGTATTGTCAGTGGCTTTTTGTTTTTTATCGTATCTTGTTGTTTATTTTCACCTTGAAATAAAATTTAACAATTATTAAACACCATATCACTTTGAATAAATATATGGTCCTTTAAGTAATTACTTACATAACACAATACCATAAAGTAAAAACAATGTTATGCACAGGGCACGCTTATGCATTTTGCGGAAACGAATGTAGGTACTGGAAGCAATGAATGTGTAACGTATTGGAAGCTAATGTCACGGTACCCTTATGTGTGATAATTGTGCAATAAGTACAGTATACGTAAAAAAACAAAAAACACGACAGTTATTTATTGTTGTTTTTTTTTATAAATTTCTACTATTTAGAAATGAAAATAAATGTATACCCATAATTATTCAATTCTAAAATAACTGGGAAATTAGAAATAAAAATAGCTATAAAGTTAGTTTAGATGCAAAATATTAAAAAAAAATCCCATCATAATAATTCGTTTGCCTTTTCTCGATATAATTAAAGGAATGCTATTAAAACGTAGCAACACACATTTTATCTTTTTCTACCGCAAACCTATTAAAAAGTCCATCTTCATCTAAAACCTGACGCAAGACATCCAATTTTCTTATTAAAATGTTTACGTTTCATCTGTTTTCATCAAATTTAATCTTATAACCCGCCTTCGCGTATACTAAGTGAAGTGAAATCGAAAATAAACATAAGCCACATCAGAATGCGGGCTCGACAAGCCAGCATTCCCTCTGCTATCATTCTTTCACATTGTTTATCATTCGTGTTGACTATAATATGAACAGTTTCTAATATAACAAGCATTGCTGTGATAATAGTGTGAAGTGGAAAACTTTCCAAACGAAAGTTTGATGACATTAGGTACTCCGCATAAGTTTTTGTAATCTATATATATAAAAATGAAACCCGTTTTCCTTGGTCACGGCATCACGCGTGAATGGCTGGACCGATTTCACTAATTCTTTTTTTGTTGTATTTGTTATTATTAGGAGAAGGTTCTTACGGAAAAAAATATTAAGAAAATCTCTCAGAAATATTGAAAAATATACATTTAATTTTGCATATTTAAAAAAACGCGCGTAACGAATGTCAATGTTATTCACAGCCATAGACTATATTGAAAGAGCATTGTTTGTTCGGAAACGTGGTTACTTAATTAAATTCTGTACAAAATAAAGTAGTGCATCATTGCTACGCTAAGGCGGTACGAAGTTCGCCGGGTCAGCTAGTAACTAGAATATTTTGGGGTGTGCAACTTTACTTGCTTACTTGTTCAACATCTGTTATGATTTTGTGGGGTTATCCCAAATATCTTCATCTTCATTTATGTTTTTTTTTTAGTTTGACGGCTTAGCATTGGAGTCTTCTAAACCTGATTTTTATGTCATAAATAAATTTTTATATAATCATCTTTTTTTTTCGTTGGGAAAATCATCTTATGACATCCCCGCTCTTGGGCGGAGCGGGAGATAGTGTCAGACTTTTACTGACTAAAAACCCACTCCTGTTCCTTCGTTACCTTTCGCAACAGGACCGAGTCTTCCTTTCAGAATCAGACCCTTGGCCCCAGTAGGCTTCGACCCTGCCGGGCCCCTACGACTTGCTGCCTCGCCTTAAATCGCCTTAATTCTAAAAAAAATTACCCATTCACTGACGTAATCAAGATATTTTTGAAACATGACGTGTTTGAATAACCTGTTGTTAACCAGAGACTTCCAACTGTCATTAATACTAAATGCTGAGGTTTCGTTTAAAGCAACATAGAACGATAATATACTGGGTTGGCTTGTGGCAAACTACACAAGTCGACAACTTGGATAAGGCTAGAAGTCACAAGCCTCAGCATCCAATATTCAAACCTTTGTGGTCAATTTGGGCGTCCATAAAGGAAACTAAAGTCTGACTTTACTTTAGCTTTCCGTGAAATAATGAACTAACCAGTCAAGTCATAAAGAATAGTGCAGTTATCCAAAAAATTAAAAAAAAAACTTTCAGCCCAGCCCTTATTAACTTTTTTACCTTGCGTTGGGATCGACATGAACCTAAAAATATATCAATCACCGCTTCAAGACATACTTCTCCAGAGAGTTTTAGTCTAATATTTTGCTATAACATGATTACTTTATGAACTATGAACGGATTTAGTGATTGCAGCAATTCTAGAAGAATTGCTACCAGTTTTTTTAAAGTTTTAGTGTCTATCACTGAAATTATTCATCAGATTTTCGCTAAAAACCTTAAGCAAATACCCTTAAAAACCAAAACTTCTTCATAATCGATTGACGATAACAGCATACAAAAAAAAATCAAGCAAATTAACTGATATAATTGAAACATGAGTACTCCGAAAAGATAGGCTGCTATGAAGTGTTAGTCTCATTTGAGTCCCATGCAATCCTTATTTCACTGGCTGAGTATAAATCAAAGTTCAGGTTCACACTATCACAATTATATATTAAAAAAAAAACCAGGCAGGTGCGAGTCGGACTCGCTAATTGAGGGTTCTACAAAAATTGACCTATGAAAACAGTTCAATTCCCGAATTGAGTTACAAAGATTTTTCCGAATCGCAATTTTTTTTTGTGACCTAAGTACAAATTTACAGTTTTCAGCTTCATGCAAAATTTCAGGATTCTAGGTCAACGGGAAGTAGTACCCTATGAATTTTAATTCCCTTGTGAGTGTCGAAATACACGTTTTCCGCGACATAAACGGCCGTATCTTTTTTAGTGTAGGCTATATAAAAACGGGAATCAAATCCGCGCCACGCCGTGTAGTAGTCAATCGCTCAACCACTGCGCCAATCGTGCCATCAAAAATATTATAAACTAGCTTTTGCCCGCGGCTTTACCCGCGTACATAAAATATAATCTATTCCACTCAGGAATAAAGCAGCTTTCTATCGGTGAAAAAAAATTTTGCAATCGGGCCAGTGCTTTCAGAGATTACCTCCTTTAAACAAAAAAACAAACTTTACCTCTTTATAATATTAGTGTATTAGTGTGTATTAGCGTGTTTAGTGAAAGTTTATTTGTTCATATGTGTATGTTTATCACTCCTTCACGCTTAAGCTTCTGCAAGGATTTGGTTAAAACATAACACACAAGTAGTCCATGTCCTGGAATAGGACAAAGGATAATATTTATCTCGGGAATATGTTCCCTTGGGATGATGTTCGACTTCCTTAAGAGTGAAGCCACTGGTAGAGAAGCTAGTTCCTTACAAAATTAATAAACTCAATAATATTAGCATTAGCATAATCAGACTTTTTATGTTCCCACTGCTGGGACTCAGGCCTCCTCTCTAGGAGGGGGAATGGGCCGTAATCCACCACGCGGGCCCATTGCGGGTTGGTGAATGTCACATGTCTTCGAATTTTTGGTTCTAGGACATGCCGGTTTCCTCATGATGTTTTCCTTCACCGTTTTGAGAGCAGTAGTGTTGAAATAAATTACACAAAGTAGTGCGCCTGGCTGGGTTTGAACCCGCGACCCACAACTCGTAAGTTGGGGCCGTTACCACTCGGCCACCACTGCTCATCTAATACTGTTTGACACAAATCCTAGACTACTTTTTTGTATTTTGGTTCATTACCATAATACTGGTACCTAATCTCACACTTCAGAAAAAAGCAAACAAAAGATTTCAGTATAACAAAAGTATAATCAAGAACAGACATCGATGACAGGTAAAAAGCAGCTATTATTACGATTTTTCCTTGAAATGAAAGCGTTCTCCTTTATTTCGTTGGGGTTTCAGTGAAAATAAAATATCCTTTGAAAAAATAATATCTACTCCTTAGGGGGAAGCGAAGGTACAGATGACAGTTTTAGAACAAAGAATTTTTCTTCTTCGGTTTTACTTATACGAGCCAATTTACTTATTGCGATGCCAGAATGGAACCGTTTATTTGCCAGTTGCTATCTACGAATACATTTATTTAGTTAATATGGCAATTTTCAAAAATAATGATTTTTCATAATAGGAAAACGCTAGTATGGTATCAATAACTGCTCACACAATCAATTTGCCTTTGAAACAGGTTTCAAACTAAGTTAGGGTCGGCTTCCAATCAAAATTCAGCAAAATACTAGTATTTTTGTCCGATTTCAAAAAGGATGAGGTTCTTTGTTCGGCTAAATGTATTTTTTTTTATGTATGTTCACCGATTTCTCGATCAATTGTGGACCGATTTTGATTTTTTTTTGTTTGAAACGAGTTGGTTGCATAGAAATATTGTTATGATCTGATCATGAACTTCGAAGAAAACGTATTTATTATGAAACACTGAAGGAACGCCGATACCTGCTTTTTTTTTCGGTGGGAAAATCATCATATGACGGGAGATAGTGTCAGACTTTTACTGACTAAAAACCCACTCCTGTTCCTTCGTTGCCTTTCATACCAGGGCCGAGTCTTCCTTTCAGAATCAGACCCTTGGCCCCGGTAGGCTTCGACCCTGCTAGGCCCCTACAGTTGCTGACATCTCCTTGAGGCGCGCGTGGAACAGCACGCGCCGTCGACGACTTGGGCTCGGTCCGGACGGTTCCCGGACGGTCGGACAGCGAGCCACCCATTGCTCGCCGTCCGCAAGCCTACGTCAGCGGGAGAAGTTATTAAATGATTTCTAACCTCAACAAAAAGCCCGAATATGGTGCTTGACAAGTGATAATAATCATTAGCTCTGGCAGTCTGACTCTCTAGCCCCTAAAGCATTAGGTACGTAGAAAAAAAAATCCTTGTTGTTTCTTCAGTTTTCACAACATTTTTTTTTTCTTTAGGTAAAAATTTGTCCCACACTAGGAATTACTCCTGTATTGTGGGTGCGTATCACAAACATGTAAACTCACATAAGAAACCGAGAACCGAAACCACTATCTGTAGGCAATATAAATATTTGCTCCAAGTGGGAATCGAAGCCGCGACACACACTGCAGCCAATAGCTCTGGGCACGCCATAATTATGGCAATAAGTCCCCTCTATGAGGAGTGACTGGAAAGATAACACGGCGTTCTTACCTTCCGCATGACGCAGGTCCTCACCGGACATGGAAGTTCAGTTCCTGCACCGTATTCGTGTGGAAGAAACGCCCGGGTTTCACCATTGTATGGCCCGCCCGGAGGACACGGTGGAGCATACGGTAGAGGTGTGCCTGTGCAGAGCACCGCCGTGTCTTCGTGGGGGCGATCTCTCGTGCCGGGCCTTGGTACAGGCCGTGGTCCGGAGCGAGGAGGAGTGGCAGGTGGTCGCCTCCTTCTGCGAAGCAGTAATGCTAGCAAAGGAAGGGACCGCACGCGCGAGGCAATGGCCCTCGCGCCCCAGCCACCGGGATTCCGATCCCGATTTCTGGCCATCGTAGGCACGGGCTTGCGGACGGCGAGCAATGAGTAGCTCGCCGTCAGACCGTCCGGTAACCGTCCGGACCGAGCCCAAGTCGTTGACGGCGCGTAGTGTTCCACGCGCGCCTTTAGGAGATGTCAGCAACAGCAGGGTCGAAGCCTACTGGGGCCATGGGTGATGCGAAAGAGATCCCCGTGGCTCTGGAACAATGGCAAAGAAGGAACAGTAAAGTCTGACACACACCCGCTCCACCCAAGAGTGGGGGATGTCATTAGAGATTTTCACACCCAAAAAAAAAAGCAGCCAATAGCTCAATTACTGTGCCAACCATTGCGTTATTATGGAAGACTGTAAAATATTATTTAGATCTAAATAAATGTGGGCGATATTTATAACTTACTCAGAAGATTCATTTAAAATGTACCTACATTAATAAATGCTCTCCGAAAAGTTTATGCCTATAATAATTTTGTTTTATTTTATGAATGCGAGTTGTATTTATCTAAGAATCAAAATGATGCCTTAGTAACATTTTTTTTAAGATACATAATAATATTAACAATAATAAGATCTTGATCGTACTTTCAGGATTATCCTGATAGCCGTGGTATACCTCTCTACTCCTCACGCACCTTAGAATACGTTGCCCTCTTGATGCTACGACACTTCGTGATAGCGACCGTTTTTGGGGCCCTTTTATTGATAGGGCAAGTCACCCCCTGCTTTTTTATCTTTTATTATTTTTTATTTTTTTTTATTATTGATAGGCTCGCGTTTGACCACCATCTCACCTGATGGTAAGCGATGATGTGGCCGACGATGGAGCACGCTTGCCTAGAAATAACCTATTCACTCTTGACTTAAAGACCCCTAGGTTGTAGCTATCAGGGAACACAGACTCCGGCAGGGAAATCCACTCCTTAGCTGTACGCATTATGAATGTGTTCCCAAAACGCTTTGTACGTATGGGTGGGATGTCCACCATGTACCGATGGCGCAACGCCGTACGTCTAGTAGTCCGATGATGGAACGGACTTGGTGGAATTAAATTGTGCAATTCCAACGCACACTCCCCGAAGTGTAATCGATAGAAAACCGACAGGCCAGCAACTCGGCGTCGATGTTCAAGGCTTTGGAGTTTTGATTCGACAAGTGCATCATCACCGATGATTCTCTTGGCTCGCTTCTCAATCGACTCCAGAGCATCAAGCTGGTATTTGGCAGACCCATCCCTAAGATGAGAGCAGTATTCCATACACGATCGAACTTGCGCTTGATAAAGTTTGAGCAGCTGTTCCAGCGTGAAGTACTGTCTCACCTTGGCCAAGATCCCCAATTTTTTGGCAGCCTGTTGAGCTTTAGCCTCGATGAAAGAGCCGAAATTGAGGGTAGATGACAACGTTACCCCAAGAAGCTCAAGGTCACTGGTTATCGGCACGGTTACACCCCGGAATGATGGAGCCGGGTGGAATTGGCTCCGTTTGGCGGAAAAAAGACACGCCTGGGTTTTAGCAGCATTGAACTTGACCAGATTGGCATCGCCCCAGTCAGATACTGCCTTCAAGGAAAAGTTCAAGCGTTCAACCATAGCCTCTCGGAAAGACTGGATCTGTGACCCACTAGCACGTGCATCGGACACGTATCTCTCAGCAACAGTGCTATCGTCTGCATACCCAAAGGTACCGGGTTTAAGAAGGTCGTTTATGTGCAGCAAGAACAGTGTTGCCGAGAGTACCGACCCCTGAGGGACCCCGGCATTAATTTCCATTTGACCGGACGAGCAGCCATCAATAACCACTCTGATGGATCGCCCCCTCAAGAAGTCTGCGATCCAGTCACACAGACCAGTGGGCAGACCGAAGGAAGGAAGCTTAGCAATAAGGCTATCATGCCAGACCCTGTCAAAGGCCTTCGAGATATCAAGGGAGACTGCAAGTGCTTCCCCATGTTTCTCGATGGCCTCGCTCCAGATGTGAATGGCATACGCTAGAAGATCCCCAGTTGACCGATTTCGGCGAAAGTCGTATTGACGATCACTGAGGATGTCATTAGCTTCTAGGTATGCCAGGAGCTTATTATTGATCACTCGTTCCATACTCTTGCAGAGAATGGACGTTACCGAGATAGGTCTGTAATTAGCAGGGTCAGCCCGACTACCCTTCTTGGGCACGGGTTGCACGTTAGCTTGCTTCCAAGCCATCGTTAAACAACGCCAACATTAATAACTTTGTTTAGGCAGGAGCCACAGTCTTAACATAGGTCCTGGTAACCAGACCACTTATCCTCCTGAAACCATAGCTCTATATCTTCGTTTTATACAATGTTGCAGTAGTTTTTCACCAAACGGGGGTTCTTGTCCTTAGGTGTACATTGCACATGCAGGGATAATCGTTGGTTGGTACCACGTTCCACGAAAAGTGTCCAAGGGGCCTCTATGAGTTGACGTCGAAAAGATTAGACAAGAAATCAACAATCTGTTCAACTTCTGAGGCGCATTTTTTTTTATGTGTGTTCACCGATTTCTCGGTCAATTGTGGACCGAAAATTATTTTTTTGATTGAAAGGTTATGCTTCCAGTTGGTCCCATAGATATATTGTTATGATCTGATATGAACTTCGATTATATGGAACAGAACTCCTCATAGGATCACAGCAGTACTGTCGTAACAAGTAAAATTGCTTTGTTCATACGTTTCGTCGATGACTGACTGAAGGAAGTGGGGGAGGGGATATATCGAACTGATCTGATGATTAATCCGGAAGGTATAGGCACCTGAACTCTGTAACAAATCAATGTAACCTAACCGTGTTTAGGATTATTAGAATTTTCATGAGATGCACTCTAGCTTAAAGATACCATCGAGCTAATCTGCCGATGGAAGGTAGGCACGAAAACTCCGTAATATAACAATGTATCCTAGCCATGGTTTGGCTTATTGGAATTGTCATGCAGTTTTAATTTTTAAATTATATAGGTACCTTACTATAGAACTTGCACACTATTTAAGTTTGACTGAGGGGTACTTTTTAGTTGTGGTCCCACAACCAAAAAGTGTAAAATATAAAACTTTTTTAAAAAGAACATCAACACTCCCGGGAGCTGTGCTATTCCAAGGATAAGTGCTGGAGAAAAATGCTCCGTATCCCTTGGACAGCATTTCGGACCAACGCGTATCCATATTGCGAGAACTAAAAATCTCCTCGTCTTTATCGTCCGAGTGTCTTCGCAAGATTCTGCAATACTTTGGTCACATTGCAATGAAAGACGGTGGCAACCTCGAAAGGCTCAAGGCTCGAGACCGGTAAAGTAGCTGGAAAAAGGCCTCGCGGGCGCAGCCCAATACGTTTGTCCAACCAGATCCACACCGCTCTTGACTCCATGGTATACAAGGCTCTCCACACCGCCAGTTAAAGGAATAGATGAAGGAACATCATAAAAATAAAAGTGATGAAGCAGGGAGGTCACCCTCAGCATTAAAGAATACGACGCAAGGAGAATAGAATAGAATAAACTTTATTGTCCACCAAAAAATTAACACAACTTATACATAAACTTAAATCTATGGGTACAATGGCTGTCTTAACGCTAACAGCGATATCTACCAGACAACCTTAAGAACCTTAAGATGGATCGTAAGAACTTAACATAATACCTACTGGAAGGAGGAGGGAGGTTATTCCAAGACGTGGCCTACTAGTGTACCAAATTTCATCTAAATTTGTTCATCTGTTTGAGCGTTAAAGAGTAACAAACATACCTACAAGTACATACAACTTTTTGCCTTAATAATATTAATGTTAAAAATAATAAGCACATTGCTCCAGTTTCTCTGAGCAATAGCCCTGGTAATAAACCTAGCAACTGTGTTTCCAGGGTCTAGTAACTTAGTATTTAGGTTACGTGTAGGCTCTTAGGTATAACAATAAAACAAAGGTCCCAAAACACTAATGAAAATGTGTAACACATGTGAAATGGAATTGCGTTTTTTCTGTCGAGATTAAAATTACAATATATCTAAGATATGTGTGTGTCAGAGTGCTTTATTTCTAGACTTAGAAAATCTTTACAGACTAAATGATGACTTTTATTGATTTATACCAGTTTATTTCATCATCATCCTCATCATTTCAGCTGAAAGACGTCCACTGCTGGACATAGGCCTCCCCCAAGTGTCGCCATCATCATCATCATCATCATCATTTCAGCTGAAAGACGTCCACTGCTGGACATAGGCCTCCCCCAAGTGTCACCATCATCATTATCATCATCATTTCAGCTGAAAGACGTCCACTGCTGGACATAGGCCTCCCCCAAGTGTCGCCACAATGAACGGTCCTGTGCGTCTTGCATCCATCGGACTCCCGCAACCGTTACCAAGTCATCGGTCCACCTTGTAGGAGGCCTTCCAACGCTACGTCTTCCGGTACGTTGCCGCCATTCCAGAACCTTGCCCATTGCCGTTGTTTGGCGATGCTTCGTGCCAGTTTATTTATTTATTATTTGTTTTATAATCTATGTACACGCATAAATAACAGAAGAAGATAGATCATTATAAAAATTTGTACAAAGGTACTGCTTATTTCAAATGAAACTTCCAGCAGACCTGCGAAAGGAGAGATTAAAAGAAATAAAAACAATAGTGTGTATAAACAAGAAAATAAGAGTTTTAGCTCTTTTATTAACCTGTGATAACCCACTGTTCCAAACGCCTGTAACCGTCATGAAGATTCTTTTTTTTTTCCTTTTGGCTGCTGCGCTGTATGTCGCAGGTTTGCAGAGGAGATTTTTAGATTTCAGAAAAAAAAAACATTTTTTTTATGTAAAATTTGTTGATGGGGCTGCCTCGCTTCTATAGCGCATCCCTAGTGCACAGGGTGCGAGCTAGACCCAGCGGCATCCATCTTGGGCATGATGTCATTTGTGGTTGTATTTGTAACACTAAAATAGTTGTAAATTTGTTTATTGTTAATAACACTAAATGAGTTTCATTTTTACTCGAAATAAAGAATATTATTATAAATAAAAATAAATTTCAGGCCCCATGGTAAGCCTGTTGAGTTTCAATCAACGCCCGTAACCCAACGCACCAGCAAAACGATGACGCAAAACACAATTATAGAGGCTTGATATCCGAATATCCGAAACAGAATGACAGAATACAACGTAGGAGTAATATGCGCTTATATTACGCGAAGGGATCCGTGATATCCGCCGACAGAACGTCGCTTGAGGCTCACGTCATCTGTCGTCCTGTGACGTCAGCGTTACGTCACATTGCGAAGATTATTAAGCTTTATTTATAATATCATATAATATATCAGGCGTTTGACGTTCTGACTTTCATTTGTGGGCTTCTTTTACACCTACGTAAAGCTTTTACAGTGAACTAGCTTCTGCCAGCGGCTTCGCCCGCGTGAAAGTCGGTTTCTCCATACAAACTTTGGACCCTGTGTCATCCCCTTAAGAGGTGAATTTTGAAAAATCCGTTCTTAGCGGATGGCTACACCCTATAATGAACCTACTTGACAAATGTTAAGTTTGTAGGTGTTATAGTTTCTGAGATTTCGTGATTAATCAGTGAGTGGTATTTCGCTTTTATTTATATAGATTTTCATCATCTCAGCCGAAATACTTCGTACGTACGTACTGTTGAACATTGGCGTCCCCAAGTATCGCTACAACGACTTGTCCTGTGCGTCTTGCTTCCATCGAATTCCGGCTATCCTCACCAGGTCATCGGACTACTCGTACCTTGGGGAGGCTTTCCAACACTACGTTTTCCGTTACAAGGACCGTACACATTATTCGCAAAACAGATAGTCGATGGGGTCTATAGACTCTGGAGTGATATTTTTTGCATCAAAATTATTCTAATGGTAGGCAATTCCGTTCTCATATAAGGACGAAAAATTTGTTATAACTGTACAAGATTATAATCACGTGTACGAAAAAAAAATTATATCTTAACCATGTGTAAAATCAGAAACAATTTCGAACATATCACATGTGATCTCAATAATGTACAGTAGATGTGTTGTGAGCTATAAACAGACAACCTGATCCCTTTCACATAAACCTTCTTCCAGGTATAAGGCAATATAGTATTCTAGTCTATTTGGTATTTAATATAAGTTTCAATAGCTTATAACATAGGTTCCATTATAACGAGGTACTTATGAAGTCGAGCGTGTAAGTACGAAACAAGACTACACACCAGTTACCCATTTTAGATTCAGCTGTCTTATTCGAGCCAAATATTCAAACTTGATGTGTCGCTTCAACTAGCACCAAGATGAGAACTATTGTCCTGTTTTGGGAACAAAGGTAGTAACCGCTAATACTAGGGTTTCTCGAAACATTCTCGTTGGTATTTCGTTTAAAATCATTTGTAGATATGTAAGGACGTGATGTATATGGAATTTATTGAATGGAAGGAGAAAATATGTACTCAGGTAGACTGGAAGCCAATCCCAACACAGTTCCCAATCAGGTAAAGGTTAAGCAGATTGATTGAGCGAGGGCGAAAATTTATAACATTTTAAATTACCTATCCCTTTTAGGGTTCCGTACCTCAAAAGAAAAAAACGAAACGCTTATAGGATCACTTTGATGTCCGTCTGTCTGTCTGTCTGTTAAGACCATTTATCTCGGAAACGCGTGGAGGTATCGAGTTGAAATTAAAACTATGTACTCAAATCTGTGGTAAAGCAAGGTCTCATAGCACAGGTATAGAAATATATCTGAAAACAGTAAAGTTGTTGTTACCTACGTCACAAAAAAAAAAATACTTTTTTGCAATTCGGAAAAATTTTCGAGACTGTTCGGGAATTGTAGTTTGTACGAAACCCTCAGTGCGCGTGTCCGACTCGCACTTGCCCAGTTTTTTAAATACTTTTCATTAGTATCAACAGTAACATTCTTCATCAGATTTTGGTCAAGTTACGTTGCGTTGGTGTTGTTTTGTATGGGCAAGAATTATAAACTGTCAGTTTCGTACATGCAATCCTATAGAACTTTTCTACCTTATACCACCCACCAGATAGTAGTCAAAGACTGTTGTGTATGTAACTATGGAATTTAATCCTAGAAACACTATACTTTTTATATTGTTTGTATAAAAAATTCATTCCACCTAGCGGCTTGTCAGCCATCCTACATCATCTCTAATTTTACAAATGATCAAATAATAAAATAGCTTTTTTTCTCCAGACGTCCATTCAGTATCAGTCCAGTCATAGTTTTCCGCTTTGCCTTCGGAAAATGATCAGAAAAACTTTATTTCCATTATTATCGTTTATACATGAATCTTTTATTTTATTTTATTTTATTTAATTACGGTTCACCAACAGTTGTTACAGATATTTTACAGATAGGAACTTATAAGTAATTGTTTCTTAAACCTAACTGTACAACCAATTACAGGCAAACACCACATGCAAAATGCTCCTTCCAATTAAAATGATTAAAACTTAGATGATACTTATACTTAAATTCTAGAGACTAAATAACAAATACAGTAACAATAATAAACATAATTCTAATTACGTCTGACAAACACCGATAATGAAACCGCGTGGACGTCAACCAGGTCGCTGCATTCGTTTATAAGCTTGCACATACGGGGTATAGGCGAATTAGCACCAAACACTGTACGGCGAAGAGGTGGAGCTAAGGGTGTTATGGGTTTGCGAGGCGGTCTACGGGGTACTCTGAAGCTGAATTTAGATAACAATTGTGGGCAGTCAATGGTGTTATTAAGCAGTTTATATGAGAATCTCAAATCCAAGAGTTTTCTCCGAGCTTCCAGTGTACTCATTTTGTACCAGCCTAGCTTATCAAGGTAGGAGAGATATTTAAATTGCCTTCCCTTTGAGTACCCTAGGTATCGGACAAACCTTTTTTGAACTCGTTCTATGCGCAGCGAGTGGGTCGCGTAGTGAGGCCTCCATATCACACTGCAATATTCCAAGATGCTTCTCACAAGGCTATTGTAGAGAACTATTTTAGTATGTGGGCTTTGAAATACCTTTCCATTGCGAATGACAAATCCAAGCATACGTTGGGATCGACTGATTATGTTCTCAACATGTGGCACAAATGTTAGTTTAGAGTCCAAGATAACTCCCAGATCTCGTACTACATCTACCTCGCATAAGTTCACTCCATTTATTTGGTACGCCGAATTCACTATATTTACTTTCCTAGTGAACTTTATATGGCTACATTTCGAACTATTCAACGAGATTTTATTATGACAACACCATGCAGTTAATCGGTCGATATCTTCTTGCATTAGGTATACGTCCTGTTGAGACCTAATGGGTCTAGAAATTTTCAGGTCGTCTGCAAAAAGGAATATGCTAGTATTGTGAAAGCATGATGCCACGTCATTGATATATATGACGAATAGTATTGGGCCCAGATGAGAACCTTGAGGGACACCTGAGGCAATTGCATACCTGCCCGACCGAAACCCATTGACAACCACATAAAACTCCCGACCATCAAGATAAGAACTAAACCACTTCAGAAGATTACCGGTAACACCGTACATAGCTAGTTTTTTAACAAGTAGTTGATGTGAAACCTTATCAAACGCCTTGCTAAAATCGGTATAAACAGCGTCAACCTGCATACCTTTATCCATGGCTTCGTAGGAGGCTTCAACAAAGGACACCAGATTTGTACTTGTCGATCTATTCTTTACAAAGCCGTGCTGATGGTCGCTTAAGAACTTTGAAAAATAGCGTTGAATATGTGGACAAATCAACGACTCAAAAATTTTACCGAAAATCGAAAGGATGGATATTGGTCTATAGTTCTTTACGTCACTAGGGTCTCCACTCTTGTAGACCGGTACTACTTTCGCCTGTTTCCACTGTTTAGGGAATTGACCAGATCGGATTGAGGCGTTATATATTCTCGCCAAAGGAATAGCCAGGCTAGGTGCACATCTAGTAATAAACAGTGGCGGTATATCATCTGGACCCGCCCCCTTAGTAATATCAAGGCTTTTTAGTTTTTCTTCTACATTTTCATATTTGATGTCTACGGAGGCTATACTGTCTGAATGTGTGGCTAATGCTTCTAGGCATTCGGAGGCTACATAGTTTTGACCTGAGGGTGATGTTGTTTCTTCTGTATAAATGCTGCTATAATTTAAAGCAAAGAGCTCACATATTCCTTCGCCATTCGTAGATGTTGTGGGACCATTAGTCATTGATGCTGGGTATGAACTTTCTCCACCACGTTTACTCTTGATATATGACCAAAAAAATTTGGGACTTTTGGCAATAGATTCTTCTGTACTCTTGATGTAACTATTGTAACACTCTTTAGCGTAATTATCACATCGTTTAGAGATTAATCTGAGTGATAGCATGTCAAGGGGATTCTTGTACTTTTTATACCTAATACGAAGTTTGTTTTTTTCTTTTAATAAATTAAGAAGTTTCTTATTAAACCATATTGGAACACTACTATTTTCCTTTCGGATGATAGGTACAAAAGTATTGATAGCTGATTCAATAACACTGTAAAAAACGTTCACCATTTCGTCAACACTACTGCAACATCCCAGACACTCTCCCCAGTCCTTATCCTTCAAATGCCTGTTTATTGCTTCATAGTCCGCCCTATGAAAGCTTCTCTTTGCACTGCTATTGGATTTAAGTTTTAGTGACTCTGTCAATGTTACTTGTATATCTAATGGAGGATGGTGAGGGTCTATAACACTCAAAGGATCTGCTTCGCCAACGCAGCAACCTGGAACGTCCACCAGTACAACATCCAGCAGTCTACTGTTCTTATTGGTAACATTATTGCACTGTCGGAGATTATTAACTGATGTAAAATCAATAAGGAGTTGATCTAGACTACTAATGTGCTGATTTTTGAGAGGATTGTCTAGGTCATTCCAGTTTATAGTCCTCATGTTAAAATCTCCCACGATGCATGTGTACGCATTGTGGTTGTCATGGTAAGAATTACAGTTACTAATAAAATGTTCCAACATTGATTTAGAGACCGGTGGTGGCAGGTACACTGCACAAAGATCAAGACGGCGGAGCTGTCTCGAGCGCTCGCACGGTATTTCTACAGACACCCATAGATCCTCACAATTACTTTGTCTATTCAGTAATCTTTTTGAGGCTAGTTTTTTAGATACTGCAATCAAGACACCTCCGCCATCCCTATCCCAGTGGTAGCCCGAGCTTTCCCTGTCTCTTCTATAAACCAAATACCTATCGTCGAACAGTTCTTTATTGCATATACTATTATTAAGCCAAGTTTCTGTCAGAATTAGAATATCGTAGCTACATGTTGCTATTTTACATAGAAAATCGTGCGTTTTCGTACGCAGGCCTCTTACATTTTGATAGTAAATCTCAATATTAAACAAGCTGAATTTTGTTTATGCAATACCATTAACATGCATAAAAGCTTCTACAAAGTTAAACTTATTTCAATCTATCCAAAGTTGCTAGATTTTTTATCACTATATATTCCGAGGTAACGTCTTTTCGCATTAAGATACGGCCACTTCTGATCCACACAAATTGGAATCCTAATTCTTTAGCTTTGGTTCTTGCTGCGGCGTGGATTTCCTTGTTGCTCGCCGATAGATGCTCCATTACGTAGATAGGTTTTTTAGGTCCCGCCAATCCAATATGAGAAGAGTTCAATTTGTTCTGACTGTTTTTCTTGTTGAAGTTGATTGAAGCTGCCAAAAATTGATCACGAAGCCTTGGGGAGTTAAACTGAGTCACGATTGATCGAGGCCTCGGAGACTCACGGTTTACTTTGGCAATTCGTGTGCAGCTTAAAATATCATTGTCTGTAATGGCGCAGCCTATGACAGACCCCAGCTGTTTTGTCAGGCTGATGACATTCTCTGTTTTGCTTTCGGGAACACACTGAATCTCAATATTGCTGGATCTGGAATATTGTTCCATCTGGTTTAGGCGATTCGTGAGTTTGACAATGGCGTTGGACATTAGTTCATTTTTGGTTTCAAGTTCCTTTATTGTTTGTGCAGATCTTTTGGCTTCCGAAATAGCAGTTTCATATTGACTGTTCATGAAAGACATAGCCTCGTTTACTTCCTTCAACTCTTTCCTGATTGATTTAAGCTCTGAGTTCATATTAGCATTCAATTGCGCAAGCATGTCTTTCATTGCAGTTTTTATTACTGCCTCTACTATATCTTGTACATCATCTTTAGTTAACGTACTAGGGTTGCTAATCGATGGTGACGATGTGGCCACTCTTTTTCTGGCACGTGAGGTTACATTTTCTTCCGGTCTGGTGGGGGACTCATTACTTTCGGTGATTTCTTCTAAAGGTGAAGATTCTGATTCGGCCATATTAATTAATTAATTAATAAAAACCTTTTTTTTTAGTTTAATTGATAGCGCACACTAAAAAACGCCCGCACCAAGAAGTGCACACTAACAAAGGCCCACGCCGAGTGAGTGACTCGGAGTCCGCGACCAAAAGGTCTTAAGTGCGCGGATAACGGCGTCACTTACGCGTTTGCGTCAAGGGCGCCGTTCTCGGCGTATGGTTGGGTATATTAGCAAAAAAGTTCACTTATTATTTCTTAAGATAAGTCTTATTTGTAATGTTTTTGTGTAATTTCTTCCACTCACAGTTAGTATGTGTGTCCAAAAACAATTTTATCACCAACACTGAACCGAGAACAATTTAAAACTTTATAAAAACTATTTATTACTGCGGAGCGATATAAAAGCATGTACAGCGCGAGGGTAGCATTTTGAGAGAGGTCTTTAAAACAATATCTAGGAGAAAATATACTAACTTGTTCACGCAGTCATTAGGCAATGTTGGCGCCTATATACATGCCCTTAAGAACCCCTACCTAGTAAATGTTAATAGGATTACAACACAAAGCTTTGTATAACTGGAATTATTAAATCACCTACATTGAACAGAATTAGAAAACACCATTTATTCCATAATGATATTGTAGGATTCAAATCTGAAGTAATTATTTTACAATCCCCCTCAGCGATGATACAAGTAGGCATAGGGGCATTAAGACGCTTACACGAGTGTATTAATAATATTACTATCATGCTGCCAATCACGGTAGGGTGCCGATATTCTCGAGTACGCGCTAAATTTCAAGTTACCGAGTTAGACGGAGTTCTATAGTCGCATACATATAGCGAAATATATGCTGTTGTAGTGGATTGTAGCAGGTTTAGTAAATTATATTTGAGTTTCTCTCGTCTGCTTGAGAAATAAGTGAGTTAGTGAAGCTTCTACAGACTATAATTTTATACCGATATTAAATGTTGTAGCAGAAAATTATTTGTGGGGAAAAATATTTTGTTTAGTTATTACACTAATATTATAAAGGCGTTTGTTTTGTATGTATATTTGTTACTCCTTCATGCTTAAACAGCTGAATGGATTTTAAAGTAGTATTTAGCACGTGGATAGATGATCTTCTGGAATAGCACATGGGATACTTTTTACCCTGAGAGTATGTTTCTTTGGGATTTCTCACTGGGAAAGCAGAAGAAACCAGTTAAAAAATAAAATAAATAGAGATAATGAACTGCCTCTTGATCGGGTGTCGCGATGAAACAATAAAACAAGCACGAAGAAAACAGTTAATAATTAAAAAACATAGCATAGCAGAATCAGCCTTATAATGTTCCTACTGCTGGGACTCAGGCCTCCTCTCTAGGAGAGAAAATGGGTCTTAATCCACCACGCTAGCCCAGTGCGGGTTGATGGATGTCACATGTCTTTGAATTTTTGATTCTAGGACATGCCGGTTTCCTCACGATGTTTTCCTTCTACGTTTTGAGAACAGTAGTGATGAAATAAAGTGCACAAAGTATTGTAAGTAGTGCTTGACTGGGTTTGAACTCGCGACCTACAACTCATAATTTGGGCTCATTAACACTGGGTGATCACTGCTTCTACTAGGCCACCACTGCTCCTAATTAAATAAAAAGATTTTGCCATAAGTTATAGAAAACAACAAAAATTGTAGCAATTGTTTTAAGTAGTTTCTGAAATGACCATCTTTTCTTTACGCCTATGACACAGAAAACGCTTTTAGACTGTGTATTTTAGACTGTATATTTTAGTCTGTATATTTTAGACTGTATATTTTTTTCTTCTTGAAAGCTCAATAAGAATTGGTACATAAATTCTATAGAAATGTTGACTCTATTGTACTTAATGTCAGTGTCGCTTATCTAGAAATAAGTAGCGTCAAACCGTTTTTATATTTTCTCTTTATTATTTTCCTTCGATTCATTTATTTCGCTTTTGTTGTACCTTTTTGTAGTTTTATTTATCTGACAGGTGTAAAAAAAATATCGACATATCCTTCTTATACTTTTTCCAACCACTTATACTGTTCCGATCATAAGTTACTTTTTATTGCGAAAATTACTCGGTTCCTGTACGATTCCATAGGAACTAAATTACGGTAAAAAGTTAGTTTACCATAATCGGTATTAACATCAGGTTGTCAATACCACTTTAGTGTGGTATTGGGAGTGGTAATCCTACCCTATAAAATTCACAAGAAATGGTTCTCTTGTGAACCTAATTGATGAAAAAAAAAACTTTTAGGGGCAATACGGTAGTTGACTCAATTTTTTTTATTATTTTAAGTTGTGTAATAGAAATATTTGAAGTTGGTTCAGTATTAAGTTGATTCACTTCAAATCTGATGGAATGGGATGGAAAAAGACTAGAAAAAAACTTTTTCTAGTTTTTTCCAGGAAAAACGGAGATATAGAGACCAAAATTTTCGGCCGAATAAATTTCGTGCACCCGTGTGTACAGTACGACATTAAGCGTTGTTTCACTCTTCCTCATATCAATATTTGAAACACTAATTGCTTTTGCTTTATTTAATAACCAA
Source organism: Mythimna impura (assembly GCA_905147345.3). Taxonomy (NCBI): domain Eukaryota; kingdom Metazoa; phylum Arthropoda; class Insecta; order Lepidoptera; family Noctuidae; genus Mythimna; species Mythimna impura. The sequence continues at coordinate 15,479,886 of LR990353.1, read as the reverse complement.
TTTAATGCTGTTTTCAGAAAAAGATTTCTTTTTACACCATCTGCTCGATAATGCCCTTTTTATGTCATACAACCATCATTTAAAGCAAGTCATTCTGTCCCTAGGGAGACAATGTAGTATGGGCGATCCCTAGGGAATAATGAGATTTGAATTTGGACAGGTGAATTAAAATGTACTTGCATCAAACAAGTTTATTCAAAACTCAAACTGGACACTAACAGAAAAAAAAAAAACAGAATACGTAGTTACTGACGACTTTCTAAAAAAAATAAAATGAAAGAGCGAGAGCATTATAGAAAATTGAAGATATAGAATCTTAGAGTAGTGAATTTTGTTTGTTTCAAATCTCAAAACATGTTGAGTGATAGTTAAGAATAACTTGTAAATAATACTTATATTTCTCTAATAGATGATTTGTTTTACTAAACAGTCTTTTAATTATCTTACAGATGGTGTGAAAAGTAGTGTATCCAACAAGAGAATAAAGCTCTCTTTGTCTTACGTGGCTTGAATGCAGGTTTCTTTATTAACTCCCTCGCGATGCTCAGGAGTTACTTATATAAAGCCCTCACTAACGTTCGGGAATAAAATTAGCAGCCTTCGTTTCGTTCGGAATTCAACATGCCGCCCGCGTCTTAAAGACACTGATTTATCTAGCCCTAGTCACATAATTTACATAGGTATATATTTTCTACATTCGCGTGAGATAAGCCGCTGGCAGAATCTAGAATTGTATAAAAATAAACACAGTCAAATATCTAATTGTTTCGATAACTCCCTATTTTATTTATAACAAGCGATTAACAAACCTAATTCTAGGAACTGATAGCGTAAACTATGTTTATTACGAATATATATTATATTACAGACAGTACCGGGTCCTATGTTCGTCCGTCGGGAGCATTTCGATACCGATATACGTAGTTAGAGTACCTTCCATAACTTGCGGTCCCTCGACTACGTTTGGTGGTCTATTACAATTATGTTGCTACGATTACTTATTGGTCCCGTTTCGTTTTGGCGTTTATTGGATGCGTTATAAAGGCTGATTGGTTGAATGTTTGGAGTTTCGGACTATCAGTGTCAACATAGGAGATATTTTTTAAATGGGTGGGGATAATAGTATGTGAATTTATTGTTTCTATACCACTCTGGTTTTTAAGACACAGTTGTAATAAATAAGGTAATATTTTTTTTTAATTGTTAAATAGAAATGGAGACAGTTCTCGCAAAAAAAAAAATGATGCAATGTTTGAGTTTGTCTACAATTCTGGAGAGGTAATTTTTTTTATTTCTAAATTGTGTCGATCGAGTTTAGTTCGACTCAACGTCGGAGCGTGAAAACGGAGAATCCCAATCTCTCTTTCACATTACTTCACCTTTTGTACACTGCGAATTTACATAAAGAGCCTCACTCGGTCCTTGGGGTACCTTTCCGGGTTTTCCATTTTGTGCTTGAATGCGACGTAGCGGCCGGATCCTAACTAGAGCTTGAATCTGGCAAAGCGGCCGCCTCGTTTTATTTCGATCGAACCACAAAAAGGGTTAGGTTTTTTGAAGGCTGACTGTACATTTTTTGGTAATTGGAAACTATTCCTTTTATGAGGGTACTTTCGAGACCCCGGTATTGTTGCCTTAAGGATATGTTAACCTTAACGGTATATTGAAAACTGTTTAGCAGGTGTTTGATATTTCAAGGTTTTTGCCTTGACCCAATTTTTTTTTACTCAGTATTAGAATATTTACGTCCTTTAATTTTCCTGCTAACCATCGCCGTCATTCGCTACTGTCTCATAGATGAAGCAAAGCCTTTTACGAATATCTTCTGGAACTCAGACGCTGTAATAACTGCTTCCCACGACACTATCGTAGATCCAAAATATATAGAAAAAGTGAGGAAAGTTCAAGAACACGTTCTATTACCCAGCTGAACTATTCTCACCTCCTCGCCTCGCCCGTTCGTCTCATAAAGTAAGAAAATCGTCCACGGCCTACGATCAGTGAAAGTAATCTTCGCAAACATTCTACCTCCGGGCGGAAAACAATTTTCGCTGATGTATTTTTTCGAGAGGCTCGTGTGTTCTAGCATTATTCTCGAGTAATACAGGATTGGAGTTTTTTCTCTCGTCCGTAATTCAAAGGAGGTTTTACAGCAACTTTTTACTACGACAAAAATAATTCGGACCGTGTACGGAACGGCCATTGTCACCGCAGATGTAACGCTGTAATTCCTCATGAGATGATCTTGTAACCACATTTCACAATCTACCACTATTTAGTTAATCCCAATTTTAAACAAAAAATTTTGAGCATTTCGCTATGATGCAATTTCTCAGCTTTAACTTTGTAAATAAGACTGCCATATATTTCGCAAGAAGATTTAAGACTTATTTAATTAGATTTATTTGTTGAAACCTGATTCATTGTATGCCTAGTACAGGTGCCAGATGTCTAGCGCAAATCTTTTCATATTAATATCAACAATTTAAGTGCAAAAACGCTTTTATTTCAAGTGGCCATATTTATCAAGAAAATGATAGAAATTACCATGACAAAAAATACTCATAATATGAGAATAATGATGATATTTTTCACAATTTTACTTCATAAATAGATAGAATAAATTGTCCCTACGGGGCGCGGTGAGCGTAGGTACTTATTTATAGAATAGGAGCACAGGTGTGTTTTGGGTCTTAGCAAACGTGTTTTACGCTGCCCGGGGGCGCCCTGCCGTGACGCATTGGCGGACCGAGACCGTTAGCTACACCAGCATACATAACTTCCCACCGTAATTATAGCGGGTGTTAAACATAAGTTGAAAGTCGGCCAGTATGTTGTGGTTTAGGCCTCAACTTTGAGAGAATAAGTCTGACTAGACCGATTGTAAGCCTGCCTATGGGATCGAACATAAGTAGTACAAGTAGAGTATCAAATAATTTGGTTTCAGATTATCACTGCGTGACACGAGTTTTGTTTTTTTTAATTGACAAGTGAAATAAATTAGCTGATGAGACATAAAAAACAAGCCTCAAAATATGTGGTATCGTTTAGTTTTCGAGGTAAATGTCGAAAAATTTTTCATTCGATTGAAATACAAGTAGTTGACGTTTTCTAAGTTTATATACTGTTTATTATATTTATTTATTTAACAATTCGTGTACACACATATAAGAAAAGAAGAAGGAAACAGAAAAATAGGTACAATGGTGATGCTTATTTCTAAAGAAATTTCATCATACCTGCGAAATGAGAGTTGGAAAAAAAGATATGGATACCGAATGATGATAATATGTGATTATAATTATTTATTTATTCAACAATAAATGTACACATAAATAAATATATTATGCTGACAAGAAGAAATAAAAATGGTAAAAGTAAAAAAGTTACAAAGATCACGTTTAAATATTTTCAAAAAATATCTCTTTCAGCATATCTAACGAAGTAGAGTTGGAAAAAATGCGATGTAACCGTGTGTACATACGAGTAGTAGGAAAAATGCTTACAAAAATAATTAAAAAGTTTATAATTTTATTGGCATCAAAATAGGTAGGTATGTCTGATCGCAGTCTTTTTTTTGATCTTGAAGCCATTCCACATAGCACGCTCGCGATTTATTCAAAATGAAATTCTTATAATTTCATAAAGATAAATTGTAATTGAAACATTCTCGTTACTCAGGAAAATAAAATAATATATGAAATGAAATACGCTGTATACGATTATAAAGCAAATATTTGCTTTACTTGGATAAAGCAGAAGGCTTCCTCAGTTGAGGTAGGTATAAAGAATTCTCGACATAAAATGACGGAGAATTTTCCACGTTTTTAACTTGATTAACTTTAGCAGCGCCACCTTAAAGGGAATCAATTCTCTTTTAGCTTCACTTTGTTCAAAATGTTGCTTGAATTTCTGTGGATTTTGAGATATTTTAGGAATTGAGTTAATTTATCGGTCAACTTTAGAGTTCCGTATACCAATAAATCTGAAGAAAAATGTACGTATCGGTTAAAAAACGGTTGCATTCTAAGCTTATTGGGATAAAAGAAAAGAAAAGAAAAAGAGTTTATTTACCTCAAACATGGCGGATACCTTAAAAATAAAAACAAATAACAATAACGACTTTAATTATAAGTGGAAGGATATGCGTCACATCCGCGCAAAACGGCCAGCGCTCAGCAAAACTGCTGGGGCTCGTGTAAGTCAGAGCCTCAGCGCTGATTTTCAGCACCAGCCGTCGTCGACGGTGAGACTTTGATCGGCCAGAAAGGATTACATATTATATACATAAAATCACTGAATAAACCAACCAAAAACATAAATAACAATAATTCATTATATATGACGTAAAGGGGTACAAAAATAAAAACAACAAAACACAGTTGACAAAAAAGCATTGACGTAGTCGATTATTAATAATAGTCGATCGATAAATGATCGAACTTAAAACTATCTGAAATAACTACCTAACTATAGAACTATTTATCTGTCAGAAATGCCTACCTCTAGGTTAACTACCTCTCATGTTTAGGCACCTACCTCTCATGCATAAGGTTGCATGTTCGAATATGAATTTTTATATTTAGGACATCACTGACACCCGTTGAAAAGTTGAAAGGGAATCGTTTGTCTTGGTATGGTCATGTAAAGAGGAGAGATGAAACGCATGTTACTAAAAGAGTTATGAGTATACATGTGGATGGGTGGAGAGGGAGAGGGAGGCCAAAGAAAAGATGGATGGATTTGTGAACAGTGATATGAAAGAAAAGGAAGTTAGTGATAGCATGACGGTTGAAAGGATAGAATGGAAGAAAAAAACATGTTGTACCGACCCCAAATAAGATGGGACAAGGGCAGGAAGATAATGATGATGACTGACACCCGTGCCTCGGAAAACACGTAAAGCCGTTGGTCCCAGTTGTCATTCATAGATCTTTGACAGCCGTTACAGGCAGTCAGGTGCCAGAAAGTTTGACCATCTTATCTTATCTTATCTTATCTTATCTTTGTGGTCTGATTTCCGCACTTAGTCCTTATCGGACCGTTGTGCGTGGGCCATGGCGGCCTTTACTCCAACCAGCCCACCTCATTCCAGAAACAGATGAGTCTCTTCAGTTTGCTCAGGGCGTCCATAAGTGAATTCGGTGCTCCCAAGGTCCGAGTTCTTATCTCGCTGACGGCTGTGCACTCAAGGAGCACATGCGCGACAGTTTCTTCTGACTCCATGCATCCTCTGCACAGAGGGCTATCTGTGATATTCATTGTGAAAAAGTGTTTGTTCAGGGAGCAGTGTCCGGTGATGGATCCTGCCACCAGACGCAGGCTGCCTCTGTGACCATCAGTCTATCCAAAGAGTATCGTGTTGCCCAGTAACTGGGTTGTAGAGTTCAGATAAGCAGTCGCTTTATGTAAAACACTGGTATTCATCCACATCCGGTTAGACTGGAAGCCAAAACCAAGCTAGTTGGAAAAAGGCTAAAGAGATTACGACTGGATTTTTTTTTACTATCTAATCAACATTGTTAATAGATGCACTAGTCAAGGAGAGTACTATAAAATAAATAATCGATTTATGTAAGAAGTGAATAAAGGCCAATGCAAACTATTGGCATGATTTACTTTTTTCTTTTCGTCAGAAATGAAACTTAGGTTATGTGTTAGAGGCCAATACGAGGAATCAATAGCAGAAAGAACTATGTCTTTAAACCGTAACCAAACGAAGATACATATTGCTAGTATATTTTTGTCAGGCGTTACCTATTTCCGTTATATTATAATGAAATGGAAATATAATACGTAATATTTTGAGGATTCCCTTGATAAAATAGATTAAATTGGTTATTACTCTTTTATTTTTTCACACTCGTAGTTTTTCATCACTAAAACTAGTAAAAAAAGTGATAAAGAAATCGAAAAGATACACGTTAGTGTTGTAATAGTGATTGACACTATTTGATGCGTACTCACCATAAAAGCTGAAACGTAAAACTATATTTAACAATGGGAAACTTAAAATATCAGACATACATTATTTTTATTTAAGAAAAATAACGCCTAATAACAAACTATAGCAAGATACTGAATAGTCTCTAACTTCGTTTGGTTACGGTTGGTAGACATAATTCTTTTTGCTATTGATTTATCATACAGTTTTTTTAAGATATGGCCAAGGTTTCACTTTTAGCGAAAAGAAAAAAAAATGCATGCCAGCAATGTATCGGAAAAGTTTCATTCCCCTTTCAGACGTAATTAAATTATTCATCGTGTTTTTTATTACAGTATCAGGTCATAAGTTATCATGACAAAGGTATTTTTCCTAATCGTTTCATCTTTACTCTTTGGAAAACACCATCAGCAAAAAGTCCTAAACCTACTACAATATTTATTTATTTCTAAATCCCGTTGAATACACTTCGCTGGACATCCGCACTTCGGTTTACTCATCATATTTTTTCTTTCATGCTAAAAATGAAGCCAGCGTTGGCGGCCATTGTAGTCTTTTTGCTTTTAGTTCGTGTTTGCCCAGCGCTCAGGTGTTGACTCAAAAATATTGCAACGGTTTTTAGTGAATGAAACATCGGAAATTGAAATCATTTTCTTGTAGCGTAGTTTGTATTGATGGTTGTTATTTGTAGAAAGCATAGACTTCTTACTGTTATTTTTTTTTATTATTAATACAGCAATTGTTTATTAAAAACAATGCAAGATTATGGAGCGCGTATTGAACTCGCGCCTCATGGCATACCTGGAAGGTAACGATCTCCTCAGTGACCGACAGTACGGGTTTCGCCACAATTGGTCTACTGGGGATCTACTAGTGTATACCACTCACATGTGGGGCGAAGCCCTCGAGAAGAACGGATAAGCGATTGCTGTCTCCTTAGACGTATCGAAGGCCATCGACAGGTCATGGCACGCCAGCCTTTTGAGTAAGCTTCCAGTGTACGGCATTTCCCCTGGTCTGATTAACTGGATAAAAGACTTCCTGAGTGAACGGTCTCTCAGAGTTGTTGTCGATGGATGCTAATCAGAGCATGACCACTAATCCCGGAGTTCCTCAGGGGTCAGTTCTGTCTGCAACTCTTTTCCTGCTGCATATTAACGATCTGCTGATGCCCGGTATCTATGGGTATGCAGATGATAGCACAGTTGTAGAGGAACTAATCCGAACGAGAGTCTATGGTAGAGCGTACGAATGTCTCCCTTCAGGCAGTCTCCAAGTGGGGCGAAACCAATCTAGTAGAATTCAACGCTACCAAAATACAAGCGTGTCTGTTCAGCGCCAAAAGGAGCCCGTTCACCTTGGCTCCTGCTTTTCGGAATGTATCCCTGGAGTGCACCGACCGCCTTCAGCTCTTGGGAGTTGAAATTTCCTCAGACCTAAATTTTGGGCGGTTCATTGAGTCCAAAGCCAAGGTAGCTGCTAGAAAACTAGGCGTTCTTGCAAAGTTCCGACGGTACTTTACACCGGGACAGCTTCTAATGTTATACAAAGCACAGGTCCGATCGTGTGTGGAGTACTGCAATCACATATGGGCTGGTGCTGCAAAATGCCATCTAGCAGCTTTGGACTCAGTGGAAAGGCGTACGAAGAGGCTACTTAGGGATCCAGATTTGGTTAAGTCCAATCTGCAAAGCCTCGAGCACAGGCGCAGGGTAGCCGTAGCCTATCAGTATTTTACAGGTTGCATTTTGGAGAGTGTGCGCGGGCATTGCATGACTTGATTCCGCCTTCTCTTTTCTACTATCGGACAACCCGACGTACGGTAACCGTTGAAGTTTCAACAACGTAAGGGTGGATCCTTACGTTGTTGAAACTTCAACGGTCCGGACTAAGCGTTTCGCTTCGGCGTTTATACCGCGTACATCGAAGGACTGGAACAATTTGCCTGCTGCGGTCTTCCCGCCCAACTATAATTTGGGTGTCTTCAAGGCTAGAGTGAATAGGCTCTTAATAAACTGGCGCCTCACAATCAATGATTGCATCACTGCTTACCATCAGGTGGGATCGCAGTCAAGCACTGGTTTATATCAATTAAAACAAAAAAAAAGTATCAAATAACTGAATTTTAACTTTTCGATTCGAATTTCAAGATGAGCTTTTTAGGGCCCATAATATATAGTCTCATCAAGTAGTCTGGATACAAAGTTTAACTAAATGAAAACACATGATATCCTTTATGTCGATGGTTCCAATAAGATATTTTAAATGTCCTTCGACAAGAATTAAACTACACTGACAGCATTGCCGTTGATTTGATAAAGGTTTGTCATGGTGTAATATTTAGTGCACAAAGAGCAGGATAAGAGATGAGCAATAGTTTGTGGAGTATTTGATTAATTTGATCATCGGAGTCTGTCCATAGAATTTCAGGATCATAGCATATTGCGCTCTGCTGAGAGCTTTTCTGCAGGCTCAATATAATTAAGAGAAATACCCAAATACTCCGATATTCGTATTTTTGATGTTTCGAAATATTTAACTTTTTGTTATTCGATTTTTTGAAACACGGTATTTTGAGAATAGTAATTATAAACGTTACGAATATTTAAATTTCGAAATTATAAAAATAGAATGACAGATAAATCGGAGTTGTTATATATTAGGAATTTTGATCCATTCCAAATGATAAAATCAGTATTTTGGAAAATGTATTTATTTATGGTTGTTGAATTTGAGGCGTGGTTGGAAAGACCTCACGGCGTCCTCACCTTCCGCATGACGCAGGTTCTCATCGAACACGGTAAGTTCGGGAAGTTCCTGCACCGGATTCGTGCGGAAGCGACGCCCGGGTGTCGCCACTGTATGGAACGCCCGGAGGACACGGTGGAGGTGTGCCCCGCTTGGGCAGAGCAACGCCGTGTCCTCGTGGGGGCGATCGGCGGCGGTGATCTCTCGCGCCGGGCCTTGGCCATGGTCCGGAGCGAGGAGGAGTGGCAGGCGGTGGCCTCCTTCTGCGAAGCAGTAATGCTAGCAAAGGAGGCGGCCGATCGCGTGAGGCAACGGTCCTCACGCCCCAACCGCCGCCGGGATTCTGATCCCGATTTCCGGCCACTGTAGGCGCGGGCTTGCGGACGGCGAGGAATGGGTGGCTCGCCGTCCGACCGTTCGGTAACCTTCCGGACCGAGCCCAATTCGTCGACGGCGCGTATTGTTCCACGCACGCCTCAGGGAGATGTCAGCAAATCGTAGGGGCCCAGTAGGGTCGAAGCCTACTGGGGCCATGGGTAGTGTGAAAACGAAACCCGGGGCCCTAGTACGAAGGCAACGAAGTAACAGGAGTAGGTGTTTAGTCAGTAAAAGTCTGACACTATCTCCCGCTCCGCCCAAGAGCGGGATTTGTTATTAGATGATTTTCACACCTAAAAAAAAAACCCTAGTTATAGGTGAATGTTTGAGAAGCTACAATTTTTTAAGTAATTTACAATATCATCTATGGTTATAACGGGCAAGTAAAAGAATTTCATATTAAACAAGTGAATCACAATATTCACATCGAAAGAGCTTACATTAAATAACATTCTTACTGAAGCTTCCAGTCTTAGGACATGGAATTTATCACAACATTTAATAAATTTTAAATCATCCTTTGCACATTTTATTTTGATGCAGCTTTCCACTTTATTAATTTTAGTTGGAACAACAGTGTTCTTTTACTAGGTCAACGGCGGAGTGAGCTCGGAATGAATCCGGATCATTGATTTCCCTAGCGCCTGGTAAAACCAAACGTGCCTTTATTTAAATACTATCTGCTTTGTCGCTGTACTGTAGGCGTTCTAATCAAATTTTCTATGTTCTATATTGCACCCAATATGAGAGTGGTATTTATGATTTTGGCTTCGGGCAATTTTTTTTTAGCTTCATTTCAGCCGAAAGACTTCCACTCTTGGATATATGCCTCCCAAGTGTCACCATTACAACCGGTCCAGTGCGTCTCGCATCCATCGGATTCTCGCAAGGTCATCGGTCCACCTTGTGGGAGACCTTGTAGTTTTTTTAGCACCCTGAAATTACTTCTTCCATTTTAGGGTGGAGCGAGATGTGTCAGACGTTTACTGACTAAAACTCACCTAATGTTCTTTCATGTGCTGTTCCTGTAGCCTTTGCGTTCTAGGATCACAGTAATTCTTCCCGCAGCTGTAACGGGCATTAGCTTCTACCTTGTCATTGGGTCAAAGGATTTCAGATTGCTTGCGGTTTTGAGAGTTATTTTATAGGACCTCGATGGTGGATTGGAGATGAGCTGGTTGAACTGGATGAGCAAAATAAAATCTTGTGATTGCATCTCCGGGAACGCTTTGAGTATCTTGTTTCAAGTGGAAAACCTTGTCGCTTATTCTCTTCTCACCTGCATTCCCTTCTCACTCCTTAAGTTGCTACGGTAGATCCTTCACTGTTTGAGCTGTGCGCCTTTGGAATTCTCTTTCACACATATTAAGGGACCTCATTCCTTCGTTGGAGTTCTTCAGGAGCTCAATTAGGGAACATTTCTATGACCTATACATATGTATGTAGGTATAGGTTTTTATTTATTTCTTTATTATATATGAAATAATTAAGTAATATGTGGTGTACTTTGTTTTTATTTTTAAGTTAGATTTATTTGATGTAATTTTAAGTAGTTCTTGTGTAATTTTTTATCACCTTAAGGTTTGCTGTAAGAAAACCCAATTGCCTGTGAACAATATACATCAACTGTCAATATTAAAGTTTTTAAGTTTTATACACAATTAACTTTTGCCCGCAGCTTCGCCCGCGTACATAAAATATAGTCACACACACAAACACACACACAGGAGTAACACACACTCACACTCAAGAATAAAGCAGCTTTCTATCGGTGAAAACATTTTAGCAATAGGACCAGTACTTTCAGAGATTAAATCCTACAAACAAAAAAATAAAAAACTAGGCAAGTGCTAGTCGAAATCGCGCACTGAGGGTTCCGTACAATCTACAATTCCCGAATGGAGTCTCGAAGATTTTTCCGAATTGCAAAAAAGTTTTTTTTTGTGACGTAGGTAACAAAAAAAAATACTGTTTTCAGATTTATTCCTATACCTGTACTATAAGACCTTGTTTTATGCCAAATTTCAGGATTCTGGGTCAACGGGAAGTACACCATTAATTTTGATTCCTTTGAGAGTATAGAAATATACGTTTTTTTGCGACATAAACTGCTATATCTTTTTTATTCGGTAACTTAGAAGTTTGATTTTTTCACAGCTTCAAGGAATCGCAGACAGTACATGGTTTTAATTTAAACTCGATACCTTCACGCATTCCCGAGATAAAGGATCTTGACAGACAGACTGACAAACAGACGGACAACAAAGTGATCCTACAAGGATTCCGCTTTTTTTCCTTTTGAGGTACGGAACCCTAAAAATTAAAAAAATTAACTTTACCTCTTTATAATATAAGTAAACGAGCTTATATCATTTATATCCGCATGAAAGTAAGTTTCTCCATACAAACTCTGATCTTCTATTTCAATCCCTTAGGGAGAGAATTTTGAAAAATTCTTTATCATTCTTTGTATACATCTCAAGCTTCTCCCAGCGGCTTTGACCGCGTCTCTATGTCACACAGTGATGAAGAAACATTCTATTGGTGAAAGATTTTTTTAAATAGGCCCAATAGTTTTTGAATTTTTCATTACATACAGAAATACAAATAAACAAAAATACAAACACATAAAAATACAAATCTTTCTTTTTTTATAATATTAGTATAGATAAAAGGCAAAATTTCAGTCTTCTAGGTCAAAAGGTTTTTGAGGTGAGTCAGGAATATACCTTTTAACTACAAAAGATAAAGAATTAATGATAATTTCAATACCCACTCTCAAGGGTAATATAACTAATCTACTTACCGAACACGAAAGCTTAGGCAGTATACCTAAATCCTGAATAATCCGTCATCGAACCAATATACTTATTATTCATAATTATAAGGGCCGTATTAACAGTACATACTTTTGAATAATTTATAAAGACAGGTATACACAAGGACCTACATTAATCAACAGTTAAGATTGTTCGGTGGACGTTAATATTATATTATTCGGTATTTCATCAAAATATCATCCTAAACAAACATATGGGTCCAAACAATATACATTATTCAGCAAGGAAAGATGACGGAACCCAACAATCAGGCGTTTGACTCCAATATTCGTATAATTTCGTTAACAAGACCCGAAGTTAGCTCCTGGACCTATAATTATTAAACCAATAGTTAGCGGTTGTTTAGTTTAAACTTCCATTTTGATTGGTGGTATTGTGACCAAAAGTACCAAATACAAACAGTTGTTTAAGTAACAAAGATTTGTTTATTGACTGCGGGATTTTGATACATTTTTAATTGATTAAAACGAAAACGCTGTTGTTTCCAAAATACAATAGAACAAGTTTCTTCAAGGTAGAACAGGTCGTTGATATAGATATAAAAGACATGAATAGGCTACTCCAGAATAGACTACTCCCGCTTAAAAAAAATATTTTGAAAAAAAGAAAAGGAAGAAACAGAAAACGTTTTTCGTACCTCACTTATACAGTAGAATCACTTAAGTACAAAAAAAAAATAACTTTAAAATCTGTGCAAGGCCAAAAAGGCGCCTAACTCAGCATATGCTGCGACATTTAAAACGATAAATAACGCAGTGCTGGTATTCTGTTAGGGCCCGCGGTGATGCCACGGTCACACTCACGGAGGTTAAATAAAACTATGTAGGTATCGAAACAAAATAATAAATACAAACATTGATAAAATTGGTAAAAAGCTGGTATATTTTTTATTTCTATGCCAAGACATGGTATATTTGTATACCAAACATTCAATTCCATTTAGCCATTAGACCATGAAAAGGTGACAAACATAATTCACATATGAACAATAAAAGCCGTTTATTGTTTAAATTATTAAAGTTCAAAGCTTCTTGTGGACCATCACTTGAAAGAGGTTTAAAAGAATTTTAAAGTTAATTGCTGGCTGGTAAGACACTTTCATTTGCGGTTAACAACGTCTCATAGGCAATGGGATTGAGTGTCCAGTAAACCACAGTGCGGTGACTTAGAAACGGCCTTTTAGTCCCACCTGTGTTCAGTAAAAGATGCTTTATTAGCAGAACACTGTTACATTCAAGTTGAGTGAGTGACTTCAAAGTTCAAAATATCACTATTTTGAGTAGTTTTGTGTGAGTGTGATTTTTTTTTCTCTTTACTTTGTATTAGGGACTTTTATACGAATGTACATTGCATTCCCATCGGACATTATATAGTAAATACTTTACCTATTTTACCTTATATAGTAAAACGTAACAGCGCAAACTTAATTAAGCTATGTGGCAGCCTTTGAGTTAGGTGTCGACAAAATATGATGAAAAATTCCAACATCGTACATGTTTGTACCTAGCTCTTTATACAATTCTTGAGTTTTGTCAACTGAAAAAACTTATTCCCTTGGTAGAATGCTAACGAGATCAATAGCGAAGGTGAATCTCGTAATTTGGAATTCAGGACAATCGTAACGTGTATAGGATATTATTTTGTCTCAGCCCTAAAGGCCTTAAAGAAGAATAAATTCTTTAAATTTTTAATTATTATTACTAGCCCAAATTGAATCACTGCCATTTCTTTCAACGATCACGTTTTTTTTTTTATGTTCTCTTTTCATTTCTAAAGGAACACATCCAAGTCATCCCACCTTTTCCTTTGTCATTTGAAGCTGTGTCAGGACACCAATCATGTATTTTACGGATCCGCAGCTCGTCAGGCTTGCAGCAGACTTATCCTGCCTATTTAAGTTGGGTCGCCTTTTGAGCCACATCAACGATTTATGTTTTTGAGCGCAATGTAGTGTTTCGAACGTATCGTACGTTTCTTTTAATTTAGGGCTCTATAGTACAATAGCAACTTTATTCTTCTTGCTTACTTTTTAGGGGTCCGTACCCAAAGGTTAAACGGGATCCTATTACTAAGACTCCGCTGTCCGTCCGTCTGTCTGTCTGTCTGTCTGTCTGTCTGTCTGTCTGTCTGTCTGTCTGTCCGTCTGTCACCAGGCTGTATCCCATGAACCGTGATAGACAGTTGAAATATTCACAGATCATGTATTTCTGTTGCCGCTATAACAACAAATACTAAAAAACAGAATAAAATAAACATTTAAGGGGGCTCTCATACAACAAACGTGTTTTTTCCGTTTTTTGCTATGGACGGTATGAGTTGTGCGAGTCCGACTCGCACTTGGTCTGTTTTATTTATACTTATTTGTATTCGTTGTTAAATAAAATGAATTCAACTAATTTAAACAAAATATTTCAAATGCTTTGTTTTAATTTATTTGTATTAGCACAACAAACAAAATTAATTTCTATTTTCCACTCTAATTAATTGTCTTGATTCATCAATAACTTCTAAAATTAGTCTCGAACTTAGTAAACAATTTGGTTCTAAGCTCGACTTAAGTACAAAATTGTAATTGCTGTCAAAACCATATTAATGTTTGAACATTGTAAGTTTTCACGTCATCAAGTAATTGAAAGTAAACAGTAATCGGCTTAAGGGACCTTTCACTTATAAGTTTACATAAAATTAAATTTACTTAGGTTTTGAGAAATTGTTCCCTCCAATGTAACCTTGATAGGAATTCGTTGTAATTAATTTAAACCAATATTTGATTTACATTTTCGAGCCTATTAAAATACTAGATTGATTAAGAAAATCATAACTAGAGGTACTTAGAATTTATTAAAATTACTGAACTGAAATTCCAATTGTTAGGAAAATATTTACCGTATTTTATTAAGCAAGTATTATGGGTAGTACTCAGTTTAACTCAGTTTAATTAAAATTTCTTTTTTTCATATTCAAAATGAATATTATTACTTTACTCAAAGATTATTTAAAAGAACAGTTTAGTCGAGGCCTGAGTTCCTCCATGGCCAGGACCCAGACTTTTCCAGGCAGACCATCGGGTCCTGGGGCGGTATTCTTGGCACTAAGCCTACGAGCTGCCACTAACATCTCTACCTCGGTCACCTCTGGAGCAATGTCGTCGTTGTCGCCGTCGTGGTCCACGTCGGACACCGCGAAGATTATTTAAAAGACTTTTCACAAAACTGTAGGTATTTATTGCTGATCTTTTATCCACACATTACCTTCGCAGTTATAAATTATCTATACTTTACCTATTATGAAACAGACCACGTGACTGAGCGTTCAGATGACGTCAGAACAAAGGAATCGGAGGCGTGGCCTACTCGAGGCGTTCGACTCAAGAGAATCGAAATGAAACGGTCGTAACTTGGCTAGGGGGCAGTTTTATGTTATTGTATTATAAGTATAGAGAAATTACTAATTGATAAATTTTAATATTAAAATTGTTAATTTTAGCGTTCTTTGCGCTTGCGTTCCAGGACCACGGGTTTCCCTTTCGGAAGTTAACCCATGGCCCCAATAGGCTTCGTTACTGCTAGACCCCCACAGTTTACTGGGTATCTTCAACGCAGGCGTGGAACACTACGCGCCGTCAACGACTCGGGCTCGATCCGGTCGGTAAGCTTACGCCTACGCAGCTACAATAGCTGGAAATCGGGGTCGGGTCCCCTGCGGCTGGGGCGTGAGAACGCGTTCGGCCGCCTTCTTTGCTAGCATTACTGCTTCGCAGGAGGAGGCGACCACTGCCCACTGCCCTTTATTTCGGAGAGATCACCGCCACCGGCAGTGGTTCACCCAAGCGGGACACACCTGCACCATATGCTTCGCCGTGTCCTCCGGGCGGTCCGCATAATGGTGACACCCGGGTGGAAGGTGAGGACACCATGGCGACTCTCCAGCCAAAGAGAGGACTTACCGCTATGATTGTGGCGTGCCTAGTCCCGGTCTAGGTAAAGTTTGAGGGAATGTCAGACTTTTACTGGCCCACCCGTGTTTGCATTATTCTTATCCTACTTTTCTGTCTCGTAGAATGAGAAACGCAAGATAAAGGTATTTAGTAATGTTTGCCTTCGATAAAAAGTTTTACATCCATGTAAGGCGAGGTACTCACCGTTATTTATGTTTCTTATCCAACTTTAATCCTTTTCTTTTCCATTGATAAGAGAGGCTTTAGCAAGTTACAAAGTTTCCAGTGTCTACCTGCCTTTAGAGAAAGCTTATTTTTTATTATTTATAAAAGTAGGTACCTCTTATAAAGGTAATAATGTTTATTGTCTTAGAACCTAAGTTTTAAGAGTTTTGATATCAGATTTTTGCTGTTCAGTGATTAAGTTAAGGTTTTTAATGTTTTATAGCTTTTTGGGTAATGTTCTGTTAATAGATTCTATTTGTAGCTTTCAGCATTTAAAATTCGATTCAATGGACTTAAGTTGCTGCTTCAATGGAAATACCGGGAAGGACACCTTAGAGGGACATACACTTATCTTATTGGAGTTGTTCTTCAAAATGGTCAAGTGCGTTTTTTTTTTAATGTGGGAAATCATCCAGTGACTACTCTCATTCTAAGGTAGAGCAAGAGGGCGTGATTATGGCGCACCTAAGCCCAAGTACGTAGTAATAATAACAGGCGGGCATTTATGAGCAATGTGATCAGATACAGGTAAACCAAGAGTAATATAAGGATCATGATGAAAGGTGGAAGACTATAGTTCCTGCCTACACCCATGAAACATATTACAGTAGGTTAATTAAACATTATACATTTATCAGTCTCGAACACTTACGCCTCCAATACTTGCGCCAACAAAAAAAAAATCGATTGGATTTTTATTTATTTATTTATTTATTTATTTATTTATTTTTTTTTTTTTTTTTTTTTTATTGGTTCACCAACACCTCTCCGCTCACCAAAATTATTATATATTGGGGCCTTCGACCTTCTAGCTGACTATTTATGTGTGAACATAAGACCGTAAGTTTACGTGTACGTAGAAATACGTAGGCATGTACCTTGTTTGAAGAGGAAATCACCATTGCTCCGAGAGTAGCGAGAGCAAGTCGTGATCTTCCTAGCCTATTTTCCATCTACCATCCGTGCATCCTGGTTCAACGTAATTTAATTTCTTCCACCAACCCTACTTTATTCTTTTTTTAGTCCCTTTTTTATGAAATTGTGTACCATATTATAATATCATCATCATCATCATTTCAGCCGAAAGACGTCCACTGTTGGACATAGGCCTCCCCCAAGCGTCTCCACAACGACCGATCCTGTACGTCTCGCATCCACCGCATTCCCGCGACTTTCACCAGGCCGTCGGTCCACCTTGTGGGAGGCCTTCCAACGCTGCGTTTTCCGGTGCGCGGTCGCCACTCTAGAACATTTCGGCCCCATCGACCATCCGTTCTACGAGCAATGTGCCCTGCCCACTGCCACTTTAGTTTGGCGATTCTTCGGGCTATGTCGGTGACCTTGGTTCTCCTACGGATATCTTCATTCTTTATGCGATCCTGCAAAGAAACTCCGAGCATAGCCCTTTCCATTGCCCTTTGGGTGACTGTAAGCCTTCTGATGAGGCCCATTGTAAGCGACCATGTTTCAGTGCCATATGTCATCAATGGCAACACGCACTGGTCATAGACTTTCGTCTTGAGACACTATTATAATAATTATGTATGTACATATTTATAGTTATGTATTGTGTTTTATATAGAGATTGATTAATTTGTTAGCAGTACACCGCAGACTACCCCCTGTATTATTTTAAGTTCTTACGATCCATCCTGAGATTGTCTGGTAGATATCGCTGTCAGCGATAAGATCGCCATTGTACCCATATATTTAAGTTTATGTATAAGTTCTGTTACATTTTTGGCGTACAATAAAGTTTATTCTATTCTATTTCAGATAGTTTAGCCCAACATTAGAACTTATCTTTCTACCACACTTCACGTGTAAAATTAGCCAACATGATTGGAGACAAACCACACACAAAGACCGGTACCACTTGAATTACCCGTAAAATAATGTCAACGGAAAAATAATATATTTAGTACCTCATGGTCACCGGTCCTAGAAATGAAACTATGAAGTGTAACTTAGGTCGTTTTGACGGCGGCGTAGGCAACCACTAAAACTGGGTCTTCTCATAAAACGAAGTCAACTTTGCCTCAAATGAAATTCTTTATCTTTGATGTAAAAATAAAATTACTGGTCTTCAATTTCGTCGCGCATTTTCCCTTTTCTGTCATTTAAACATTATTTTATTCAAAGCTAGAGCACTGAAGCGCCCCTTAAAAGTGTTAGTAAACTTGTTAATTAGTGTAATTAAACAATATACTTGCCATGTTTTTAGGGTTCCGTACCTCAAAAGGACAAAACGGAACCCTTATAGGATCACTTTGTTGTCCGTCCGTCTGTCTGTCAAGACCCTTTATCTCAGAAACGCGTGGAGGCATCGAATTGAAATTAAAACCGTATATAGTACTCAAGACGGAGGTCCCTTGAAGCTGTAAAAAAAAAACGGAAAAAAAGATACGGCCGTTTAAGTCGCAAAAAACGTGTATTTCGACACTCAGGGGAATCAAAATACATAGAGTACTCCCGTTGACCTAGAAACCTGAAATTTGCCATAAAGCAAGGTCTCATAATAACACAAGTATAGGAAAAATCTGAAAACTGTAAATTTGTAGTTACGTCACGAAAGAAAACTTTTATTGCGTTCGGAAAATTCGAATCGAACTGTTTACATAGGTAAATATGTACGGAACCCTCAGTGCGCAAGTCCGACTTGCATTTGGCCAGTTCTTTTTTATTGATAACCTACCGTTTGACCACTCACTTGATGGTAAGCGACGACGTGGTCGACGATCAAGCATGCTTGTCTAGAAATAATTTATTCATTCTTGACTTAAAGACTATCAGAAAACACAGAATCCTTAGTTGTACGTACAATAAATGTGTTTCCAAAAACATTTTGTACATTGGATGTCTACCATATATAGGTGTCATAACATCGTACGTGGTGGTCCGATGATTAAACGACCTAAGTGGAATTGAATTGTGCAATTTCAACTGCACATTCTCCGTTATGTAAACGATAGAAAACCAACAGTCTAGCAACACAATCCACTCTCACTCCAGAATCATAATGATTTTAAGACATCATAATGAGCCCCATTAATAAACGGGATAATTAGAAATATGACTGCAAAGGTTATGCCAGGGAAGTTGGATTGTTCAAAAGAATCACTGAAGGAAAACTGACAGAGCCCGTGCTCTGCCAGTTTTCAATATTTCTATGAAATGCGATACTTCTCAAAATCTGGGTGGCTACCAGTCAATATGCATTCAAGTGGAAGTTACGGAATTATTTTCTCGTCATATAGCATAGGTGTCTAAAAACCCCATTCCTTTACTTTATATGTATAAATAGGTGTATATTATCATAATAAACATATCTGTTTATTTTTACTACAAATATACTTTTGTACTCTTGTTTTTTTAATAATATAATTATTTTTATTGCACCTACCATGTTGTCTCTCCACCACCCTTAGTTGACTGGTAGAGAATACCTTAGGTATTAAGTCCGCCTTTGTGCCTGTGTGTTGCATGAAGTTTTAAATAAATAAATAAATCATAAGTGTGATCTCGGCCCACCAAAACTGTAGAAGTTATATACCTATTGAATTCTAACCCAAAAAACAAATAAAAAGTACTTACAACTTCTTTTCCCACAATTTTGAGATCTCCTTCCAATCAAAACTAATAAAACGGATCCTGAAGTATCAATAGCCATTTCGTAACATAAGCTCTCGAATTGAGTCTCATCCGCTAAAAACTAAAAACCTATCTTAGCCAGCATCATAAAAATCCGTATTGCAACGGCTTTACTTACAAAATACTTTTAGAAGCACTCCAAGTTCTTACCAAGAAGGTGCTCGAAACTTGGGAGTATGTTTAATAGAACCGTTTTTCTACGTTGTCTGTTTTTTTATTATTTATAGCTCAGGAGTTTAAGTAACAAGTTGTAAGTTCGCAATTGAGATGGAATTTTTCGTAAGAATGCTTGGTTTCGAAGAATAGCTTATTCCCGCTTTAGAGCGGAGCGGGAGCGGTTGTCAGACTTTTACTGACTATATAATATAATCCACTTCTATATTCCTTCTTTTCCTTGCGTTCCAGGACCCCAGGATTCCTTTTTGGACTACCCATGGCCCCAGAAGGCTTCGGCTCAACAGCAACAGGGGATGTCAAACTTTCATTGACTAAAACCCACCTAGTCTTTATTTTATCTAGGAATTCCGATTTCTTGAGAAATAAACAATACCAAATTAATTCAATCTCAATTAGTCACGTTTAAGTGGTCGAACGTCATCGTCATTCAATTAGCTGGAAATTACCGCGAACATTAAGTAGATCACTTCTTATTCCCACGAGTATTGGTCGTGGATTCACTCGATATCAGAATATCTGCGAGAGTTGTTGTTAGTCACATTTGTAATAAGAAATTAAATAAAGCCTAACAACCCGTGTTCGTCATTTGATGCACTTGCACAGCTCGTACAAGGATAATCGTCAGTTGGTAACACGTTCCATAAAATGTCTAAAATGCTTCTGAGAGTAGGTTTCAGCCCCTCGTCCACCTTTCAACGGTCTAGGATCCTAGGACTCTTAAATAAATTAATGAAATAAAAAAAAATACAATAATATACAAGTTTAATTAGACTCCAATGGATACTTTTATAGACTACTAGCTTTTGCCAGCGGCTTCGCCCCGCGTGAAAGTATGGTTCTCCATACAAACTTTAGACTTCCGCTTCATTCCCTTAGGAGCTGAATTTTGAAAAATCTTTTCTTAGTGCTCGCCTACGTCATAAAAGGAAGCCTTGTGCAAAATGTCACGCTCCTAGTCGCAGTAGTTTTAGCATATATCTTAAAAACAGATACAAACTAATAAACAATAGTAAACAGGGACTTTATCTGCTGTATTAATTTGTTCATGAGAGGACAATCGTTTCTACCAGCTATGCCACTCAAGATGCTATGATAACTTTTTCAACACACTTGCTCAGAAAGTGACTCTTATTGCACTGCACTTAGGTATGTAATGGCACTCGTTACCAAACTGTGACATTTTGATTACCATTACGCACTAGTGCTATAATATAGTTAAAACCTTTTTGTTCAACCTCTTTGTTCGCAAAACAAATTTTGATTTCGAATAAAATTATATAAATGTGTCTTACTTACCTACTTATTTCATCCAATTTACAAGTTAAAATGGACAAATTTAACTTGTACAAACGATTTATTTAATAAAAACATTTAGTAAATAAATCGTACATTCAAATAAAAATTGTTATTTTTTGTGGTCTATGGCCGCCATTTTAAGATGCGCGCGGTTTTTGGCGTAATTTTTTTTATTCAAGTGAAGTTCAGTGGCTGTATTAATTAAATAAAATTAAACACTACAAAATCATTAGAAAATTTTACATCAGTATTCTATTGTCACTACGAAAGAGATTATCGGAAAAACTTTTCACACAAGGAAACATAAACGTAAGACTAGGCAGTATGATAAAAATACCTTAGCCTTCCTTTAGGGGTAAATAAAAAAAAAATGATGCGCGCACCTTATGAAAACCGATTTTTACCGCCATGTCACAGAAAATTTTACTAGTTTTACTGTTGTTTTCTTCACAAGTGTATTGAAAAACGTCGTATGACACACGTGAGTAATTAATGATTACCGTTCTTGGCTCTCTTAAGACCCTCGCCACGGCTCGGGTCTAAATACCGCCTCGACGGTAATCACTAACATTACACACTTATATCATAATGTACTATTACGCATCCGACTGATACGGTCTTTTTATGTCGGATAGCAGACATTACCTGTGGGACCGAACAAGAGGGAGTGACAGATTTTTATTAACAAAACTCCACCCGTGTTCTTCTACCTTTCACGGCATTGTTCAAAAGAATCACCTAGTCACCTAAACCACTCTAAAACCATAGACATCAACTATCATTTTTGTAGACATACTGACACAATCGAAATTTAAAGGTCGCCGGAAAATAACTTAACATTCAGGATATTTATTTTTCCACAATGAGCCCGCTCTTGACTAAATCTATCAGAAAGTGTTTATGTTATTAAGCTCTACGGCAAATAAAACACAATACAACCTTAGTTGGTGTGTCGACGGCAAGAATTGTTCCACGCGCGCCTCAGGGAGAAGTCAGCAAATCGTAGGGGCCCAGCAGGGTCGAAGCCTACTGGGGCCACGGGTAGTATGAAAGTGAAACCCGGGGCCCTGGGGGACGAAGGTAAAGAAGAAACAGGAGTGGGTTTTTAGTCAGTAAAAGTCTGACACTATCTCTCGCTCCACCTAAGAGCGGGATTTGTCATTAGATGATTTTCCCAACATAAAGAAAAAAAAAAACCTTAGTTGGTGTACATAGGCATTTCATACATCTAACAACAATTACCAAAATCGTTAAGAAAATTATGTTACTAAAACATGATCCTATGTCATATTCAAACCATTTTCAAACATAAAGATGCAACAGCATTATCTAACAAAACACACAAAATCACAAAACATTTATGGCGTCAGGCGTAACGATATCAACAACGTCAATACGACCCGAAGCCACTCAATATTCTGTTGTGAATATATTTTTGACGTGCATTGTAGCCCTCGTGCCAACCAGCTCCCGAGAGGGTTGGATCTGACAGCCTCAACCACGAGGTAATCCATTAAAGCCGTTGTAAGTCCCTACAATAACATAATATGAACAGTGGCAGCCCTAGCAAGTTTTCCTACGTTAATGTTACCTTATTCTTCATTGTGCACAATTTTGACGGTGGTTCTGTAGTTTGATGGAGGGTCAAGGGATTTGTTGTCGATGGGACGCATTGCCTTTAATGTTATAGAAGAGTTATTCAAAAGATTTTCCATGATTGTGCTCGTGGTTTTGCAATGAAAATCAGAATTAGCAGGGTCTCACCATGACGTGTTAAAATGTCTTCGTGCGAGTGAGAAATAGGGTTAGAGCCACCCTAGATACCCTACACATATAGCTCCATCTCTTTAACAATTCAGTTAGTTTAAGTAGTCAAATGAATTGCATTAAGAGCTCGTGGTAGGGCCTCTGACCTTTTTTTTCGGTGGGAAAATCATGATGACATCCTGCGCTCTTGGACGGAGCGTGAGATAGTGTCAGACTTTTACTGACTAAAAACCCACTCCTGTTCCTTCTTTGCCTTAGTTCCAGGGCCCCGGGGTTCTCTTTCGCATCACCCATGCCCCCATAGGCTTCGACCCTGCTGGGCCCCTACGGTTTTGCTGACATTTCCTTGAGGCGCGCGTGGAACACTACGCGCTGTCGACAACTTGGGCTCGGTCTGGACGATTACCGGACGGTCGGACGACGAGCTACCCATTGCTCACCGTCCGCAAGCCTATGGTAGCTGGAAATCTCAGGCGTGCGAGTGAGAAATACGGATAGAGCTATATACCCTATATAGCTACATCTCTTTAACAATTCAGTTTAAGTAAGTCAAATTAATCGCGTTAAGAAATCGTGGTGACATAAGTTAGGCACAAATTAATTACAACAGGAATTGACGTTTAATAAAACAGAATACCGTTATAATATTTTGGTTCAAATTCAAGTAGTGCATAGCATAGCATATTAAGCCTTATAATGTTCCCACAGCTGGGCCTCAGGCCTTCTCTCCAGAAGAGGGAATGCGCCGTAATCCACCACGCGGGCCCAGTGCGGGTTGGTGAATGTCACATGTCTTCGAATTTTTGGTTCTAAGACATGTCGGTTTCCTCACGATATTTTCCTTCACCGTTTTTTTGAGAACAGTGGTGATGAAATAAATTAAACAAAGTAATGCGCCTGGCTGGGTTTGAACCTGCGACCTACAACTCGTAAGTCGGGGCCGTTACCACTCAGCGACCTTTGCTGTCATAGAATCAAAGAAGAGATAAAAAAAGAGATAAAAAAAAAGAGATAGTAGTGCATTGCTGATGAATTAGGACCGATTTGTATGATCTTAAAATAAAATCTTCATATAAATAAAATTTAAGCGTCTGCTTAAAATATTTTCAAAATAATATTATTAACATAACGTACGTGTACGTAACGCACGTATATGAAAGTATTTACGTAACAAAATTGCAATTTTTAACATTTTTGTCTGTATGTCTGTTTGTTCCAGTTAATTAACGAAACGGCTGGACCGATTTTGACCGGACTTTCACTGGTAGATAGTTGATGTATTTTCTTAACTCTTCATTTATTTATTTACACGAATAATTTACATTTAAAAAATACTTAAGTAACAATTATTATAGTAAAATAAAATAAAAAAACCTATGCTATTTACAACTAATCAAACTAAAATATGGCGTCAAAAAACTCTTCCACATCGCTGTCGACTGGTAATGTGCCCAAAAGACTGGCGGCATTGCCACGCTGTATGGCAATGCTTATCTTCTGTCCAATGTAAAAGCCAGCCCTTGTGTCACGCGAAGTGTCAACTAGACGTTTTGACAGATTTTTATACAACTTGTGAGCACTCGGACCCCACGATCCGAGAATTTCAATCCCAATCGGTTCGAAAATATAACTTCCAACAAGGTTATTATATTTCCGCCGCTTGAGTTTCTCCGCAGCGACAATATGTATATATTCTTGTTGATATTATAAAGAGTAACTCAAGCACTTTTATTTTAGAAAAATGATTAAGATGCCACGCAAAAAAAAAACCTTCTCGAAATTTTGACCAAGTGGCATTGGTCAAACAAGTCTGACACGGAAAAAGACGCGGGCTCCAGCTAGTTTATAATAAGTACTTATCTTATTTCTTAATTATAGAAATAAAGAACTGCTCATTAACTAAACAAAGGCTCGTAATATTAGACATATGAATGCAAATCAATTAATACTATGGGTAGTATTAATTGATTATTTTGGTGGGCCAAATCCGATTTTACTTACACAAACAATATTCAGCTCCTTATAACATTAGAAGGTAATCCCGTAAAGCCACTGAAAGTCGGCCTACAATAACATAATGCGATGAACAACATAACCTTTAGCCCGTCTTAGCAATCCGCAGTGTACTTAGGGACCATTTTAACTTAGTGGTATTAACTTGACTTAAAGATATATTGTTTTTATTTATTTTTTTAGGAAGAGTACTCCGTCCTGAAATACATGCTCGACGGTAACTTAACATAAGTTCGAAAAATGTTTGACTGAATTTCATTTCACCTAAAACTTTTCAAGTATTTTCGTTTCGTTTTTTTTTATTTCATCGTTAACGAAAAAAAGATACGGCCGTTTATATATGTTTTTTCGCAAAAAAACATATATTTCGACACTCTCAAGGGAATCTAAATTCATGGGGTACTTCCCGTTGACCTAGAATCCTGAAATTTGGTATGAAGCAAGGTCTCGTAACAAAAGTATAGGAAAAAATCTGAAAATTGAAAATTTGTAGTTACGTCACAATTTTTTTTTTACATTTCATAAAAATCTTCGTAACTCAATTCGGGAATTGAACTTCAAGGCTAGAGTGAATAGGCTCTTGATAAACTAGTGCGCCTCACCATCAATGATTGCATCACTGCTTACCATCAGGTGGGATCGCAGTCAAGCGCTGGTTTATATCAATTAAAAAAAAAAAAAAAAAAAAGAACTGTTTTCCTATGAAAACGTGACTTTTTACGGAACCCTTAGTGTGCGAGTTCGACTCGCACTTGCCCGGTTTTCTTTTACAGGAAAGGGTTTTCTCTTCCATAATTAAAAAGTATTCATACAAAATTTGTTAACAGTAACTATTTCATTGAATCAGTAGTTATATGAATAATAGTTATATTTCTTTTTGGAATGATAAATGATATTATTTTAAAGGTCTATCCTTTTATTCTTGGAAGAGAAAAAAGATTCCTACAAAAAGCAAACTGCCGCCTAAGATATTCTTTCTAAAAAGGTTAGTTAATACCAAAATCAGCCTCATAATGTTCCCACCGCTGGGACAGTCCTGTTTTGTATGAGAGGGAATAGAGAATGTAAGCTACCATGTAGTCCCAGTACGGGGAGGTCACATGTCTTATCAAATCAGATCAAAAATATTTTTATTTCACATAGGCCTACATCGGCACTTATAGAACGTCAGAAGCTAGTGCACGGTTCCAAATTGGTCGTTTCCTATAAAGAAGAACCGGCAAGAAACTCCATGGTAGGTCCTTAGAAAGACTTTTTCTTATAAATTCGAGTTTTAAAACCTGTCTCCTCATAACCACTAACTTTAAGAATGAGATGGTACGGTCGGCGTAGTGGCTGAATTTTTTGCTATTGGCTCAGTAAAGTCTTACGCTTCTACGAGTATATACAATATTGCGTCAGTTCACAAAAAAAGCCTTCACTACCAACCGTAAAATCTTTCGTAGGTATCATGGGAAAGCTCTAACAAAGTGGTAGCCTTACTACCGACACGAAACACAGCTCAAATAATAAGCAATTAGTCTGTTGGACTGGAATGAAATTGATCGGCCTATGTATGCTTGAATCAGAAGGGATGAACGCTATGATACGGTACGTCTGGCTACGTTGCGGCCGCAATGCGTTGCGTCCTAGTGTGGGGCTAAGTTAAAAAAAAGATAGCAAAGTTTTGCTAATAAATTAAAGTTTAGATTTGATAATGAATATATCCATGAGTGTATCCTTTCCACATTATGATGTGTACAATAAAGTATATAATAAATAAATATATATAATATCCTTAGAGTCAATCCCATGGCTATAGCAGACTTCGGCTCTGCTGGGCCCCTACGGTTTGCTGACATTTCTTTGAGGCGCGAGTGGAAAACTACGGTCCCCTTACAGTCTGCTGTCTGCAAGCACGCGCCTAGGTGGTCAAAGATCGGTCAGCGATACTCGACGCCCGGGGCGTCTTCTGTCACGGCGGTTGGGGCGTGAGGATGTACGTTCCCTCACTCTTGCGGCCGTCTCCTTCGCTAGCATTACTACTTCACCGAAGGATGCGACTGCATCCCACTTCCTCTCGCTCCAGACCATGGCCTGAACCAGGGCCCGGCGCGAAAGATCGCTGCCAATGTACACCAATTTACAACACTATTACAGAATTTGATTATGTTCTTTGTAAACATAATTCGGTAGGTAATCCAAAAGATTGTCCTCACCAAATTCTCTTCAAGAACTTTAAATAATTTATCCGTTACATAAATATTCACTTCATTTAAATGGGCGGAAATGAAACCTTTGGGTCTCTTTGAATCGGGTAGATCGGCCATAAATCTCTTTTTATTAGATTTCAATATTATAGGTTGGTTTGAAATGGAAAAAATGGAATCATTACAAAGCTTTAAATTTACTTTTTAAAAGCTACGTCCGTGCTTAGAGCTTAAAATGTGCTTAAAATACAATGGAAAACTTTTTGTAACTCATCATTTGTTAGCTCAAGAAGAATATAGTTTTTGGTCAGTAGGATTTTTTCGAGTGAACTTCAGTGTTTTAATTATTCGCAAATTGATTCCTAGTGGATATTGTGATGTAAAATTGGTGTAGTTTTATAATAATAATAATAATAAACACTTTATTTCAGACCATGGTGTCCAATTTGTTAGTAACAATGTTCTTATTAGTTAGTAATACTTAAAACTACCCACAACAAAACATGTACATGTACTTATGTAAAGAACAAACAATCACTATTGCGCCATTCCATGACAAATGGCGGAACAATGATTGATGTAGCCACAGTCCAGCCGACTAGTGATCATGCTAAGGATGCTGTTGGCGCTGCCCCGCACTCTACGCACCAGGGATGCGCATCTTTTACGCATCGTAGTGTAAAAGCAGTCGATGCGATGTTCAGCAAACATCCCTGATGCACTACGGAATCGCCGCAGCCTCATCAGCATCCTGAACACATTATTAAATTGGACTCGGAGGGCACTGTAAGACTTTTGGGTATAATCGGCCCACAGCCGTTTATAATATCTCAAGTGTCTGCGCAACTGAACAATATGTGGAATCATTGAAACAGGCGCGATCTCGGTAAAATGGAGCTGAGAATTTTAATGTAGTGTTGACTACTTCAGCGAAGCTTGCCGGGAAGGTTGACTTGATACATTTGCTGCCAAATACTACAAAAACATTACTATGTGTGCATCCGTATTCTAATGGTAAACAAATTAACTATTCATACGAAGACATGATTTAACTTTTTCATTGGCTAATGATTTCGCGAAGCAAGAAAAAAAATCAATTAACGCTCATTGATTTTGACCCAATGGCAAAGGTCCTGACTTACGAGTTTGTAGGTCGCGTTCAAACCCAGCCAGGCGCATTACCTTGTGTAATTTATTTCATTACTACTGCTCACAAAATGGTGAAAGAAAACATCGTGAGGACACGGCATGTCCTAGAACCTAAAATTCGAAGACATTAATTTGTGACATCTACCAATCCGCATTGGGCGTGGTGCATTACTCCGTGTGCATTACGGCCCATTAGAGAGGAGGCGTGAATTCCAGCAGTGGAAACATTATAAGGCGGATTATATGATTCATCATCATCATCATCATCCTCATTTCAGCCGAAAGACGTCCACTGTTGGACATAGACCTTCCCCAAGCGTCTCCACAACGACCGATGCTGTGCGTCTCGCATCCACCGCATTCCCGCGACTCTCACCAGGTCGTCGGTCCACCTTGTGAGAGATTATATTATTATATTATGCTTATATTGGGTATTAAAACAGAAATGTTTTAAAATGATCAAAATAATATAATTTTCATGTGCAGTCAAATAACTTATTCCAGTATCTTGTTGGGCTTGCAAATAAGAAGTGCAAGAGTAAAGGAGTGCTTGTGTGACAAGATAGCTGGGACACATCCTCCCTGATGGTTCCGCCGCGCGCCGCTGTGGCGCGGTGGCGCTAGCGTGCATTACTGAAATTCTTTATTTTTCACATTTCTGAACCGGACAGATATGCGGTCGGAACGCCGCGTTTGTCTTGAAATGACCGGAATTTTAATTTTTGCTTTTTTATTTTTTCTATAATAGGCCTTTCCAGAACATGAAAGGTATCAATATTTAATCATAGGATATTTTTATTATTTACAATAACATTTTTTTTTTCTTTGGCTGTTTGTGAATTCGGGTGGTATGAAAGGTAATTTTTTTTTCTTTATTTTTCACATTTCTGGACCGAACAGTAGTATTATTTACAAAAATATTTTTTACTTGATTTTTTTTTTCTTTGACTGTTTGTGAACTCCTCTGGTACAAAATGTAAAATTGTACTCTTTACCACAACATTATTAGTACAGAACAAAATTTTAAAAATTAATATTATTTTATTATTTGTATTTACTATTATGTGACACATGTATGCATAGTTTAAATTATTAGATACAAAGGGGGTTATAACAAATAGGGTTAAACCACATAAGATATTTACGGTAAAATAACCAATCCCTAAACAGGTAATCTTCCCTTCCGAGGGGTTCAAACCCATCACAAATTCTCAAGTAAATACAGCACGCTATCAAATTTTACCTATTAATGACACTAATACGAACATTAGTCTCCCCTTCTGAAAACGTTTCAAACGTTTATAGTATCGTAACAAACATTTAACTACGATAGTCAGTCACTACCAGACACGGAATACTTAAAGATATAATGCATTAACAGAGTGAATAGCAAACTACGCCTTGTAGGAATTAAATAATAATATAAGTGGAAGTGGACACAGCAGTCGTGACGGCCAATGGCTTATTAGCCAAGAGCCTCAACCAACATGTGAGGAGCCTCTCGTTAAGCAGTTGGATCAAGGGCTTGATCCAGAAGCCAGTACTCTTGGACACGGCGCGTATTGTTCGGAGATTCCTCACTCAGGAGCCCTGAACACCGGTAGCTTGGACCCTGTTCCCGATGCCAGTGGGCTACTATTTTGTATATTTTTAAATGTTTTTAGGGTTCCGTACCTCAAAAGGAAAAAACGGAACCCTTATAGGATCACTTTGTTGTCAGTCTGTCTGTCTGTCAACACCCTTTATCCCGGGAACGCGTGGAGGTATCTTGTTGAAATTATAACCATATTATACTCAAGTCTGTGTAAAAAAATCAAACTTCCGAGTTAACGAAAAAAAAGATACGGCCGTTTATGTCTCAAAAAACGTGACATTCAAGTAGGGTTTGAGACGTTCTTAACTTAAAATACTAAAACCAAAAACCCGCCCTACATCACTCATGACAATTACAACCACCATTGTCCCAAAGTTGGTTAGTTCTATTTTTGAAAAGCGTTCTTGTCCTGGACCAACATTTTAATAAGAACAATATCTTCTTCACTATATTAAGTAGGCTGCCCTATCCATGTCAATTGAATGTGATGAATCATCATCATCATCATCATTTCAGCCGAAAGACGTCCACTGCTGGACATAGGCCTCCCCCAAGCGTCGCCACAGCGAACGGTCCTGTGCGTCTCGCATCCATCGGACTCCCGCAACCGTTACCAAGTCATCGGTCCACCTTGTAGGAGGCCTTCCAACGCTACGTCTTCCGGTACGTGGTCGCCATTCCAGAACCTTTCGGCCCCAACGGCCATCTGTTCTGCGAGCAATGTCATCATCATCATATTCCTGCCCTTGTCCCATGTTATTTGGGGTCGACGCAACACGTTTTTTTTCTTCCATTCTGTTCTTACACCCATCACGCTATCACTAGCTTCCTTTTCTTTTGTATAACTCCTTACATAGCTCATCCATCTTTTCTTTGGGCTCCCTTTCCATCTCCATCCACGTGTATACTCATAACTCTTTTGGTAACATGCGTTTGATCGATCTATACAATACGGTAGGTTGCCTGCCACGACCAACATGCTATCGGAAACCATTTTAGGTCTTCATCGCTCGTTGCTACTTATTTATTTATTTATTGAGTACTGCCACATTACAATAAGTACATTTAACATTTAAAAACGAAAAGAATCGATTTCATCGTGGTGGTCTGATGTATGTAACAATAACGGCGTACATAACATTTGCAATTCTTTGTGATAAAAATTAACAAAATATATACTTAAAGGGTATGGCCCACCATTCATACAAACTTTGGCCACGGGTATAGCAACAGTGGACATATATTAAGACAACTTCAATTCATAGTTTATGAAATAATAAACCTTTTACAGCTATTACAGGTTTATCTAAAAGTTGGAGGAAATGAGTTAAATCAGTTTTAATTTTTATATTGCTAGAGTCAAAATGGCGGCTGTAGCACAGCAAAATAAACAAACATTTATTTATTCATTTGGTTAATCATTTTCTTCGTCGTTAAAATTAGAACAACGACCAAACACATTATTTAAGTGACTTCTAAGTATTAGCTTATTTATTCATCAACAAGTATCATTCAACATTAACATCTGTAGTATTTTATTAACATATTTTTATTTTTGTTAGTTAGGTATGTATTGGTACAAATTAAATAGTTCTTACCTGCCGTGGATAAATCCAATTGTTGATCACGGATCTCAGCAACTTCCAAAGAATTTCGTCTCATTTGAGTAACATTTAAAGCACAATTATCACAGCGTTGGCTTTTGCGGGTCGAAATATTGTACGACTCGGTTTCCATCTGTGGGACGCTGGAGTTGTTCAAAGAAGTAGAAACAGAGTCCGAGATAGAGCGGCCGGGGTCATTGTCATACATAGCAAATTCGCAGGCTGAGGTTGTCGGGAAAAGCGAGTGCAGAGTTCAATATGAAAGTGAATAGTTATATTAGTCACAAACTGAAATATCGCAATTGAAATGAAACGCGGCAAAATATGACACTTGTTTTTTTATTCTCCCAGTAGGCTAAGGTCATAAGAACATATCGCCTACGCCATCAGTAATAAATATTTTTTTTGAGTTACATTAGAATGCGGGTGCAAGTGCAACACAATGTTTTTGCAGCATTTGGCAGCGAATGTGTCGAGTCAACCTTCTGACTTCTCGGCAAGCTTCGCTGAGGTAGTCAATACTACAATAAAATACTGGGCGCCATTTTGCCAATTAAATGTCCAGTTGAAAAAAATTGTGTATTTTTAATACAAAACCATGCTAATTTCACATCACAATATCTAGGTACTAGGAATCAAATTGCGATTAATCAAAACAACCATTGAATTTCACTCAAAACTCCCGCAAAAACATTGAATCATTTTAAACAACGCAATTAATATTTTTTTCAATAATATAAGCAAAATAATTGTATTTCGTATGCATTTTTATCAATGGACCAAATGCATATTATTGATATAATAAATGATGTTAAAAAAAATGATGTTCTGGTCGATTATTAAATTGAAAATTCTATGCAATCTTTATTTTTATTATTCCGCCTAAAGGACTTTGTATCCATGGTCAAGAAATAATTGAAAAAAAAACTTTAAAATGGTTGCAGGAACCAAGGAAACACTGAATAAATGAATATACTTATTGTTTAATATTATTTTTCCGAACTTTAACTGACGTGATATTATTTTAATAATTATTTCTAGTAATTGTTAAGATTTTTAGTATAAATAATAATCTTGTCCACGGCATTGAAAACCTCTGGCCGTATCCGGACCACTCCCTTTAGAATTACAATTTAACAGTCAAAACAATATAAAATAAAAAACAAAATACGGAAAACAATTAAAACCTTATACAATTATTACAAAAAAAATAATATATATTATTGAGAAATGAGAATTTAATTTACATAATTTAGTTACTAATTAAGGCAAATGTTTATATAGAAAATCAAGAGTGTATCCTTTTGATTTTGTATTAAACACACGCAGCACACGCATGCTACTAGCAGACAGTAAAACGATTGGGTTGCCCTTTTTGTTCCAATGCCACGATAGCTTTTTTGAACATTTCCCCCGCAGTAAGACGGTAATCAAACATTAACTAGGCAGTCAATAACCACGTTTTATTTACTTCATCAGCGTTCAAACCGACGTTACTATTAGTACCACGTCTGAAACGTCCGTTTGCATATATTTTGTGAATAAATCATTGTCTTCGAAACAACAAGATAGTGCGTGCTGCTTTGGCAAATTTATTTTTATATTTCACAGAGTTTGAATACAAAGAGTGGAGCTGTGCAAGAATATTTTAGAGGAGAAAATATTGTTGTGTGTTTAAGTATGACAAATTAATGTTACAGGCATATTTTAGACGTAGGAGACAAATAATGGTATCATTATTTTTGTGTTACGAGTAGTATATTTTGGTTCTAAGTTACAGCAATTTATGCCTAAAGGTGAATGAGTGAGTGGGAGTACTTTCTATGATAAGAGATGCCTCTGAGACAGTTTGCCCTTGGTTGTCTAGCTAATAGTCATTGGGCAATTCCCAGTCACCATAGGCGTGAGCTTGCGGACTCCGAGCAATGGGTAGCTCACCGTCCGATAAGGATCAGGCCCGGATGGACGGGCGGTGCGTTACGCTCCACGCACTCCTTTAAGATATGACAGCTTGAGTGACGGGGCCGATACTGATACAAAACTACACCAAATTTACGTCACAATATCCATCTCGAAACAATTAAACCGGTCACTGAACTTACGCCAATTAAAATTCCGTCTAAATCCCCTGAGAAGTAGCATTAGACTTTTACTTACTAAAACCCACCCGTGTTAGGGCTTTTTTTTCGGTGGGAATCATCCAATGACATGCCACACTCTTGGAAGGAGCGGGAGATAGTGTCAGACTTTTACTGACTAAAAACCCACTCCTGTACCTTCATTGCCATCGTTCCAGGGCCACGGGTTTTACTTTCACACTACCCGTGGCCCCAGTACGCTTCGACCTTGCTAGGCCCCTACGATTTGCTGACATCTCCTTGAGGCGCGCGTGGAACAATACGCGCCGTCGACGATTTGGGCTCGGTCCGGACGGTTACCGGACGGTTGGACAGTGAGCCACCCATTGCTCACCGTCCGCAGGCCCGCGCCTGCAGCGGCCGGATCGGTATCGGAATCCCGGTGGCGGTTGGGGCGTGATGACCATTGACTCACGCATGCGGCCTCCTCCTTTGTTAGCATTACTACTTCGCAGAAGGAGGCGACCGCCTGCTCCTCGCTTCGGACCATGGCCTGTGCCAAGGCCCGACGAGATCGCTGCCGCCGATCGCCCCCACGAGGACACGACGGTGCTCAGCCCAAGCGGGGCACACCTCTACAGTGTGCTCCACTGTGTCCTCCAGGCGGTCCACACAGTGGTGACACCCGGGCGTCGCTTCCGCACGAATCCGGTGCAGGAACTTCCCGAACTTACCGTGTTCGGTGAGAACCTGCGTCATGTGGAAGGTGAGGACGCCGTGAGGTCTACGCCTCAAAGAGGGGACTTACCGCCATAAACCCGTGTTAAGGCTGCGAAAATGTTCTAAAGAGTTACGAGTAGTGAGTACGTGGAACGCAAAGGGTAACTGAAAAAAATACAGGCAAGTCTTAGTCAATATCTAAGTCTCATTAAAGGACTATGAGTTCGTGTCCCTTTAATTGCCTTTAGCGTTCCAGGGCCGTGGTAATCTTTCGAAGAATCTTGCAGCCCAGTCAGGCATCGTTCCTAGCGGGCCCCATCACAACTACACCCTAACTCATAAAAATATGTGAGTGTGCATATCTATACAATCTCTCGTAGATTGATTGACAGACAAAGTTCATTAAACCCGCCACGTGCTACAAACTTCGCTTACTAACTCGCTTGCGTCAACATCAACTTCAGGAGACACGCTAATTTAGTTTCAGCGTGTAATCCGATAAAATGGACAATTACCGGCACTTATCTAACAAGGCGTAATTACGAAAGTTACAAAGCTGTGTAGAAAAAGACTGTAGGTAACTGCTGGAATTACTCTGAAATCTAGAAAACATTTGGGCTTAATTTGGAGGTGGATACAAAAAATATAGATAGGTTCGTTTTGGGTGAAACTTGATGGACTGAAACATAATGTTGGGAAGAACTTCTGCCGTCTAAAGAAAAAAGGGTGCATCTGCCTTTTCATACAAAATTAAGTTATTTACATATCATATTCTTTAACAGAAAATAAAGCGTATTTTTACAGAAATTAAAGTAGTATTTTTTATTAGTTTCAAAACGTTTAGTTACGACAAACATACTTATGGTCAACATTTCAAATTTTTTTAGGTTTTTTTTTCTGTTTTGTTTTGCCTGACATTTTTTCATTAATTTATTCTTTACTTTTCCACTGCTGAGTACAGGCCTCCCTCAACTTTTCCAGGTATTCTTTTCTCGAGCCACCTCGAACAGCCCTTGCAAAAGGTGTCTAGGTTTTATTACCACATTGGCGTCGGCAGTGTTGTCCATCCTCAGGCACCCACTTTGTGGAGACTCTTGCCAGCGGTGTGCTTGACTGACGTAACCCACCTTCATTTTATCCTGGCATCCTTTTTTCCTACATCTATTGTCCCCGTTTTTAAGCACAGCGTGGCGTTTGTTATTGTTCCTGTCGGCTCTTTGGACAACTAAAATGTCACGTTCCATTGCTCTTTCATAAGGCCCATTGTCTGCTATAAATATGTTTTTCTTTTTGCATGTTTTTTTTTGGTCAGTTGCGCCTTTTTCGCTTATGCCAGCAGTCAACTTACTTCCAGATGAGAAATCAACATGGCGTGCAAAAGTTTCCAGCTTCGAAGCGGTAATCGTTTATCTTGTTCAAGGTGAAAAATTACTTCATATTTCCGTGGCCGCAAGTTTTGTGATATATTTTTAAGGTAAAAGTTTTATATTTATACACATAATTAAATTTTATAAAACATGACGTGTCTGGACGCTTGAGACTATTACTGCGCTAACCGAATCTTATGACTCGAAGAGTCGACGGCGCGTAATGTTCCACGCGCGCCTCAAAGATGTTTGTGTGTTAAGCACGATCATTTTTTCTGTATCTGGGTGTAATTGATGTTTTTTTTAGTTTCTGTCCTGGTGGTTTAGCTGACCTGGCGAACTTCGTACCGCCTAACAGTCAATGAATGTAGTATATATTTTGATATAGTCAACAGATTGCCATGAAACAAAGTCTAAGTAATATATCAAGTTACACAGAATTTTAATGTATAAAAGTTATCTACATCGATTTCGTACATTTTACGTGATGCACAGATTTATTATATGTAAAAATATGTATGTATTTAGAAATATATAAGTAGTTATTTATTTATTATTTATTAAAACTTCATGCACTACTAATAAACACTGTACAAAGGCGGACTTAATGCCTTAGGCATTTTCTATCAGTCGACCTTAAGTATGTTTATCAGTTGTCAAGAACTCATAATACAAGCTCTGCTTAGTTTGGGACTAGACGGCGTTATATGATACTTTTGGAATACTATTCATCATCATCATCATTTCAGCCGAAAGACATCCACTGCTGGACATACGCCTCCCCCAAGTGTCGCCACAATGAACGGTCCTGTGCATCTCGCACCCATCGGACTCCCGCAACCGTTACCAAGTCATCGGTCCATCTTAAACTAAATTACAAAAAAATAAAATAATAATACTAATACTATTATTACAAAAAAAAAAATTCAAGAAAACTGAAAACCCCATTTAAGTTTTCTTGTTTTTTTTTTTCTTGAAGTAAAAAATCATTTGTATGGTTTTCATAATAAAACGTTTTATTTAAACCAATAACTATGTCACACAAACATTTAATTTGTTGTTGTCACGGATTAGTTTGCGGGATTATTCAAAAGAGTTACCATGACCCTTGAACGCAAAGGGCAACTGAAGGAACACGGGTTGGTTATAGTCAGTAATAGTCTGATACTCCCTCTTACTCCAACGAAAGCTGAATATGATAGGTACTTGATGAAGTCCCTCTAAAAAAAGTGAAATTAGTTGTTTATTTTCCTAAAGTTTAAATATCTTTTGTCCATAATGCGATAGTTAGATCCACGGGTAGTGCGAAAGTGAAACCCGGGGCCCTGGGATTAAGGCAAAGAAGGAACAGGTGTTGGTTTTTAGTCACACCTAAAAAAAAATGATAGATAAATCGAAAATAGGATCAATTACTGTTTTATTTCGACAACAATAGTTACTTTATTATATCTAGCCTACACTGTCCCACTGCTGGCCAAAGGCTTCCCTCCTTTCCTTCCATTGTTCCCAGATCTGAACCACTTCTCGTCAATTCCTAAGGAAGACATTTCAGTAGTCCTGCCATCTCCTTCTTGGTCTGCCAGTAGTAGATCTAACTAGTAGATGCCAGCCCCCCTAGCCAAGTTACGATCGTTTCGTTTGCGTTGAACGCCTCGAGTAGGCCACGCCTCCGATTCCTTTGTTCTGACTACGTGACTGAGCGTTGAATCGGAGGCGTGGCCTACTCGAGGCGTTCAACGCAAACGAAACGATCGTAACTTGGCTACGGGGGCAGTAGATCTAACAGTAGTAAACAATAAATTTCCTCAACTTTACATACATACAAAATATTTACGAAAACCATATAATGTATGCATGAAACCAGTTTTAGTTACATAGCCAACATTCCTGCGATAAATATTATATCAGTTCCAAAGCTATTGGTAAAATCTAAACTGTTCAATGAATTTTGTACTAATTTAAAGCTACAGTTTGATTCGATGCTCATTCATGTTAAACCAATAATGCATGGTTTCAGCAAGGCAAAACTATTTACGTTATATCTGTCTTTGATACACACAACAGTTGTAGATTGAAAAAGTCATCAATTAAATTAAACAGTGTATCTGTATTCTCGGAATGAGCACTGTGAAGAAAGAAATCCTCCAAACTGCAATGACATATCTGGGGAGGTTGGAAAATCATCCTACCCAATTGGCTGCTAAACTGACAACCAGAAGATACACTAAAGAGAGAAAACATATTAAAGCCATATAAATAAATAAAGCCAATTAAGAAATGTCTTCACTGGAGGGCACACTCGAACTGCCTTAACATACAGAGATAAAACCAGGGGAAAAAAATTAAGCCAGTAAGAATCTGACAGCCAAATTTTCCAAAAAAATTAATGTAGATTTTGTCCTTATTTTGTCCTTAGATACAGACCAAAAATTAAGCTTGTCACTTTGTAATTAATATTATTAAATTTTGAGCTACGAACGTATTCACAAGGTTTACTTAAACAAGTTACTTGGGTCCAAAACTAAAACAACTTCCAGTTTTCCCTAAAGGCCTGTAGACTAGTCTGGATAAAATTTCTGTAGGTAGTTAGGTACTTTAGCAAAATCTAGGTCTTAAGTTTTTAATTGCTGTACGCAAAGTTACATCTGGAAACTCGAACGTGGTTAAACTTGTTGTTAAAGTAAACATGTTTTTCGCAAAGTAATTTCAATTCTGAAAGGGACAGACAAACAGCTAATTACGGTGGTAATTTTGTGCTCAAGGGTTGCGAGCGCT
Organism: Mythimna impura; assembly: GCA_905147345.3. Classification (NCBI taxonomy): domain Eukaryota; kingdom Metazoa; phylum Arthropoda; class Insecta; order Lepidoptera; family Noctuidae; genus Mythimna; species Mythimna impura. The sequence goes on along the minus strand of LR990353.1, from coordinate 15,441,434 downwards.
ATTATGAAAGTTACTTTGCGTATTTCTATAAAGACATAAGCTAGAATCAAATAAATACAGTGTGTCTCTGAAAAAACTGGGATTTGTAAACATAAAAACAAATTATTAAATGTATTTATATAAAATAATATAAAATAAGGAGAGCAGTGGTGGCCGAGTGGTAACGGCCCCGCTTACGAATTGTAGGTCGCGGGTTCAAACCCAGCTAGACGCATTACTTTGTGTAATTTATTTCATCACCACTGCTCTCAAAACGGTGAAGGAAAACATCGTGAGGAAACCGACATGTCCAAGAACCAAAAATTCGAAGACATGTGACATCCACCAACCCGCACTGGGCCCGCGTGGTGGATTACGGCCCATCCCCTCTCCTAGAGAGAGGAGGCCTAAGTCCCAGCAGTGGGAACATTAAAAGGCTGAATATGTATGTATCTTTTTAAATATAAGTATTAAAAAAAAAGATATGCGTGCGGGGGAGTAGCGATAGTATCATTATTACCGTTACAAATGTATTTGAGCTTACAACTATCGAATTATTCTCACGCGGTTATTTGTTATTGGATAATTTTTTTTAGAAGTTGAGACAATATTCTTAATTGTTGATTTCTTGTATAATATTTTTCTTCAATTCAGATAGTTGACGGATCATCCGGAGGTGTGAAGTCTGGGTTCTTTGGGGGCCATCTGATGTCACCTCTCACTGAAATCAGCTTTTCAGGGAAGTGTCCACGTACCATCTCCATTAACTAGTTTAACTAAACGACAAGTGGGCCCATCTTACTGGAACTACATATCTTTATTGTAACCTGGCAATGGCTGTAGTTGCAGCTAAAAAACTTCGTTGATTAGGTATGCATTCGTAACGGGCTGAATTAACTATTAACGGCGTCTAGAGTCCTCAAAAAAATACGGTCCCACGATGGCAAAAGATAACATGGGGCGACATTCCTAAATTAAAGGAAAACATAGACAAGAAATCAAGAAACTTCTCAGGCGTGAACCTTAGAGATCGCTTTGAAGAGAGCCAGGGCCGCGAAAGACGACATTTAAATAATGTAATTTTCAAGTAGTAGACGACATTTAAATAATGTATTTTTCTTTGTCGTCAGTTTCTGATTGTGCATTATAATATGTATAAATATGTTTTAAATTTTTTTAGAATGGAAAAAAAATCGTGTTGCGCCGACCCCAAGTAATATCGGATAAGGGCAGAAAGAAGAAGATACGTTTTATAGATCAATTTCACCCCGACACAGAACAAATGATCGTGCTCATCACACAAACATTTATCCTGAGTGGTTTCACAGACTTGTAAGTTGGGCACGCCACAATTATGGCGGTAAGTTCCCTCTTTGAGGCGTGGTTGAAATGACCTCACGGCGTCCTCAGCTTTCGCATGACGCAGGTTCTCACCGAACACGGTAAGTTCGGGAAGTTCCTGCACCGGATTCGTGCGGAAGCGACGCCCGGGTGTCGCCACTGTGTGGACCGCCCGGAGGACACGGTGGAGCATACGGTGGAGCACACGGTGGAGATGTGCCCCGCTTGGGCAGAGCAACGCCGTGTCCTCGTGGGGGCGATCGGCAGCGGCGATCTCTCGCGTCGGGCCTTGGTACAGGCCATGGTCCGGAGCGAGGAGGAGTAGCAGGCGGTCGCCTCCTTCTGCGAAGCAGTAATGCTAGCAAAGGAGGCGCCCGATCGCGTGAGGCAACGGACCTCGCGCCCCCTCCGCGGGCTTGCGGACAGCGAGCAATAGGTAGCCCGCCGTCCGACCGTCCGGTAACCGTCCGGACCGAGCCCAAGTCGTTGACGGCGCGTATTGTTCCACGCGCGCCTCAGGGAGATGTCAGCAAATCGTAGGGGCCCAGTAGGGTCGAAGCCTACTGGGGCCATGGGTAGTGTGAAAACGAAACCCGGGACCCTGGGACGAAGGCAACGAAGGAACAGAGGAGTGGGTTTTTAGTCAGTAAAAGACTGACACTATCTCGCGCTCCACCCAAAAGCGCGATTGGTCATTAGATGATTTTCCCACCTAAAAAAAAAAAAAACTTGTAAGTAGAAATTTATCCGGAATTAAAAGTCTAATAAGAATATTAAGTCTCGGAATGAAAAGTCTTACGTGCTATTCCAGGACATGGTCTCTGTACTAAATTGTTTGGATGTTAAGGAATAACAAAAACAGACTTTCTCCTTTATAATAATAGTGTGTTGACGTGTACATAATACATAATACAGTAAAGAATAGGTTTACTCTTCTACACCACATCACTAAAATACCTGTTATATTATCTAGTTATAATGCGGTGTCCTACGCGAACGCGAACGCAAAGCGATGCGGCGCTATTGAAACAAACAATTGATACTTTATTGCGGTGGCTTACGCGACTAACCACATATAGGTGCGGTGCGGCAACGAGCAAAGCGAAGCGGACGCGATTAGTTAGTTTAATATTTTCACGCAAACTGTTGCGGTGCGGTGACTTATTTTATATAAATAGTGGATGAAGCGGCGACTTCACACGCACGTAGCACAGAGCTCGTTGAAATCGCATCGGATCGCTTCGCAACTACATTTACGTTGAACTTACGTTACCCACGTAGGACGCCGTGTGCCCATAACATCACTCAGACAGCATCTAATTACTTCGAATCAATTACCAACAATCCTGCTCTGCCCTTTACGAAATCAAGCGCGCTTTGCCGACATCGTCAACCGTTCCAAAATCAGACTGGCTGCACAGAAAACAGCGAAAAAATATATTTCGCAAACACTCGTCTCGTTCTGTTTGCACCTAATTAGTAACAATCGCTTAAAACGCTTCATGACGTTGTTTCATCACGCCAAACCAAATGATATGAGGATTTACTTTGCTGTATGCTGATTGGATGGTTCTGATTCAAGCGCTAGAATTGTGTGGAACAAATTATAACATCTAATTCGAAATTGTGAATTCGTTCTCTTATTGGGCTTACGTACTTTGGTAAGTGATTAGTTGAAGGAAATGTTTGGATTTTACTTCTTAGTATGTGAGCTTATAGTGTTGATTTTATACAAATATAAATTTATAGACATACACGACGTGTCTCAATCAAAATGTCTTCATATTCACATAAAATATATATTGACTTACGTTGATTTCAGCCTTTGGGCCACATTTATAAAAAAAAACTTTCTCTAACCTAAGATTAAGTTAAACACTGATTAGCAGATTCTCAATTAAGATTTCTATACATCATTTGAATTTAGAATCTGTTAATCGGTTTAAAAAATGACGTTAAGAGAATTGTGAAACTATGAAGAAAAAGGCCATTAATTTTTTTGAAAGACTCATATTGACCTAACTCATATTGATAGAATTATCTACAACTTTACTGAATACGTGAAATCAGTTACACAATAGATAGAAAGAAGGCTTTCTATTAAGACCATCTTTATTATAATAAATCTCAAAGTAAGACATTTCTATTCATCAATCAAGACAAAGTAAAGACAAAGAAAATGAAAATAATTTTACGCCTTTTCAAATACTAAAGTATTATAGATATAGATAGTAGATAGACGGACGGACGGACGGACGGAAGTGGTAGTGGTGTAGATAGTTATTAGTGTTATAGATATTATGTGTGTTTTTGTGGATTTTGGTATTTATAGATTTTAACTCCAATGCTATACCTACCTATACTTAGGTACTCCAAAAGAGTAGGTACAAACTTCTTCAGTTATATTAATTCATGCCACGAGTGATTTGACGCACGAGTAGCCCCTTGAGCGCCGATTGTACATGATATGGTTGTAAAGCACAACTTGAATGACCTTGAAAAAAACTGGGCAAGTGCGAGTCGGACTCGTGCACTGAGAGTTCCGTACAAACTTGAAAGGTAAATTGCGGTTTACGATTTATGACGTATTAACCAAAACTACTTACTAGATCTCGTTTAAACCAATTTTCGGTGGAAGTTTGCATGGTAACGTACATCATATATTTTTTTTTTAGTTTTATCATTCTCTTATTTTAGAAGTTACAGGGGGGGACACATACATTTTACCACTTTGGAAATGTCTCTCGCGCAAACTATTCAGTTTAGAAAAAAATGATATTAGAAACCTCAATATCATTTTTGAAGACCTATCCATAGATACCCCACACATATGGGTTTGATGAAAAAAAAAAATTTTAAGTTTCAGTTCTAAGTATGGGGAACCCCCAAAATTTATTGATTTTTTTTGTGTGAAAATCTTAATGCGGTTCACAAAATACATCTACTTACCAAGTTTCAACAGTATAGTTCATATAGTTTCGGAAAAAAGAGGCTGTGACATACGGACGGACAGACAGACACTTATTCTGTATATTTTCGTTTTTCCTGGAAAAATCCGGAAAAAGTTTTTTAAATTTTTGTTTTTTGTTTTGATTTTACTAAAAAATGCGCAATTACATAATAATAATACCTCTTGGCGCTCAAGGGGGTAGTGAAACTAGAAGCCTCTAGTTTTTACTCATGCGTCAAATCACTAGTATACTGTCGTAGTAGCCATTACTAAGAGAGTTCTTATATATTGAAATCCAATAATAATTTGCCTACTCAATAATCAAACGCAGAAACCCTAGCACTCTCCAGGATTGTTTGAAAGAGTTATAATATAATATAATAATTCACAATAATCACACAATGCCGTCTAGTCCCAAGCTAAGCAGCTGTGTTATGAGTACTAGACAACTGATAAATATATTTATATATATATAAATACTTACAAATTATAGATAAATTACACCCAGACACAGAACAAATGATCAGGATCATCACATAAATATTTGTCCTGGGTGGGAATCGTAATAGTGGGAAAAGTCAGGGTCACTAACTACTAGACAAAAAGGCCAGTCCAACCGCGGTCCTGGAACGCAAAAAGCACGGGAAGAAGGAACACAGGCGGATTTTAGTCAGTAAAAGTCTGACAATTCTTCTGAATAGACACACGGGTACACCATGTCCTGGAATCGGATATAGGATATTGTGTTGTCTTGGGAGAGTTTTCTACTTTCGTAAACTAGAACTTTTATAATAAACAGAATTGAATGGATTACATTGACTAAAGATTCTGCCCACTACACCGTTTCTTACCATGACCGTGCTAGAAAAATAATAGCCTATAAAGAAAGATAACACGGTCTACTATAACTACTGGAATGTATCAACAGCGTGTTATACCCGTGCATAACGGTTTTAGCATACGACTCTAAAGGGTTACCCATCTTCCACAGAAATATGGGGAATCGCGAAGTTTGCTTGAGAATAGAAATTTTAAACAAAAATTTTAGACACAGTACGCAGTTTCAAAGGTTGGATACAAATCATTAGTAATTCAAAAAACCTAAGTACGACAACGTAATACGACTCTACCACACTAATATTACATGGGCAAAATTTGGTATGTACAAGTACTTATGTCTATGTATGTTTGTTACTCATTCACGCTCAAACGGTGGAACGGATTTGAGTAAAATTTGGCATATCAATAGACCATTTCCTAACAAGATAGCTGTCGCCCCTACTTTAAAGAACTTGGCATCCTCACTTTACCTGGACTTTACATATTGGTACTTTTATCCTCCTTAAAGAAATACATTTTTGGTTGTATGGATGGTGTGTGTGGAGTAGGTACTCACTGGGTAGTGGTGGATGAATAAATAAAAGTCCTTGCTGAATCTCCAGGTATATTCCTCACACACAACACTACAACACTGTTAGTTAGAAGGCGCAAGCAAGCTAAGCGCAAGCACTTATAAGGTAACAGCTAGAACAGTCTTTGCGAGTCAGCTAGCAAATACTTGGGTGGCATTAAAATCTATTTGTAACCTGAACAATAAGACATTGTCTAATATGGCCCTCCTAAATGCCAATCCTGATCCAGTGGCCGCGTTGGACATGGCTAATAATTTCTTTGCTAATGTAGGAGAACAATTAGCTAAGGAAAATTTACTGCGTCTAAAAAAATCGGAAACAGATCTAGCTAAATTAGTCAAAACAACTGGCAACAGGGATGCCTCACCAATTAATTCCTTTTTCATGAACCCTACCGATGAGATGGAAGTGAAAGCAGTTCTGTCAGGCCTAAAAAATGACTCAGCTCCTGGATGGGATGGAATATCAAATCGGGTCCTCAAACTCGCCCAGCACTGTCTTGCGGCTCCCATTGCGCACATTTGTAACTTAAGCATGTTTAATGGAAAAGTCCCACCCCAAATGAAGACTGCAAATGTGTGTCCGATTCATAAAGGAGGAGATGCAACTATAGTGTCAAACTACAGACCAATATCCCTGCTCACGTCTTTGTCGAAGATACTGGAGAAACTGGTGAATAGGAGGCTGTTGACATATCTGGAAGATATGAAGTTGCTTTCCACAAACCAGTACGGCTTTCGCAAGGGCAGGTCCACGGAGGACGCTGTCACTAATTTAGTAGACTTTGTTGTTGGCCAACTTGACAAGGGACTAAGATGTGGAGGCGTCTTCCTGGACCTTGCGAAGGCTTTTGATACTGTGTCGAAACCGATCCTTGTCCAGAAAATGGAATACATTGGCATTAGGGGCACTGCACTGGATTGGTTTATTTCGTATCTGACAGAACGCAATCAAAGGATCTGCGTTGGAGATTTTCAGAGTTCCCTCGTTCCCAGTGTTGGGTATGGAGTGCCTCAGGGCAGTGTCCTGGGCCCTACTTTGTTCTTGCTGTATGTCGACGGTCTCTGCTCATTAGACCTCAACAATGCACAGATCTTTGCGTATGCCGATGATACGGCTGTCATCTTTTACGGAAAATCTTGGGAAGAAGTCTACAGAGCCGCAGAGAGTGGGATGTTGACTATCTCTAATTGGCTACAGCACAATTTGTTGACACTTAACGTTTCAAAAACAAAAATGGTTAATTTTTCAATCAACAAAAAATCATCTGCCCCTTCGGAACCTTCACTCAAGTTTCATAGCTGTGACTTCTACCCGGGATGTACCTGCAATTGTCCCACATTTGATCAGATCGAATGCATTAAGTATCTTGGCATTAACATTGATAAACACTTGACTTGGAGTAGGCATATTGACTCCCTGAACACACGTGTGAGAAAGCTTTTATACATATTCAGGAAACTGAGATCGATAGCAGACGACCACACTTTGAAAACAACCTACTACGCACTGTGTCAGACAATCCTGGGGTATTGTGTAGTGGCTTGGGGCTCTGCTGGCAAGAGTATCCTTATTACTGCTGAACGAGCGCAAAGAGCTATTCTGAAAACATCTTTTAAAAAGCAGTTACGTTACGCTACAGATGCACTGTACCGCGAAACTGGTATGCTAACAGTTCGTCAGCTGTACATCAGGGCAGTCATCCTTAGGTTCCATTCCGCAGCATCAACTACCATGGTACAAGATAAACGTTCGCGTAGACTACCTAAGTGGGAACAAACGTTTTGTCATCGGGTGTTTGGACATAAAGCATTCTCTTACATGGGGCCACACTTATACAGCAAAGCAAATAAGCATCTGAACTTGTTTTCCATGTCCAAGTTCTCATGCAAAAAAATAGTAACGGAATGGCTTCAAGGCTTAAACTATAATGAAACTGAACATGTGATATCAGCTACTAGCTAACTCAATCATACACACACACACACATACACACACACATACACACACACACACACACACCCTCACACACACACACAACTTCTTACCTTCACCTGTACCCTATACACGCACACTCTCACGATAAGCGCTTCAACTGCTGTTACTTTTTTTTATTTTTGTTATTATACTTAGTTTTTATTTTTTCATTTTACTTTTTTGTTTTAAAATGTTCAGAATCTGTATATAAAGCTCAGTATTGTACACTGTTTTTTGGACGAAAGAGACTGAACCCCACAACACAGGGTATCCTAGTGTGGGGTTTAGTGTCATTTAAATGATTGATATGTACTTTTTATGAACAATAAATTATTATTATTATTATTATTATTATAGCTAGGAGTTAGCGCGGGTAGGCGTCGACAACTTTTTACCGGCGCGAGCGCACGTATATCTTTCTGGCAGCGTAGGTCGTGACTGGTGAGGAACAAATATATCAGCAACGTGGCGGTAGAAGGAAAACCGTCGCCGGCGCGTCATCGACAATGCGTGTGTCCAATGCGTCACGTCATTCCATACGTTGTGTTTAGTGTCAGTGTATATGTGTGTTGACAACTTGGAAATATATATATAAATAAATATGTATGTGTAAATATATATAAATAGATGGATGTAGGTGATTTATATATTTATTGTTTACGTGTAGTGTGTAACTGTGTAAATATATATGAGTCGCCCACACATTTATTACTTTGAAACTGATGAGGACCGACTGGTAAGGGAAAAAACACGTAGAAAGGACTTTGATAGCAAACTAATTTCAACACTCAACATTGTTAAACACAGTCCACTGTACCAGGCAGTCAAAATATTTAATAGGTTACCGCTTAAATTAAAAAGCACACTGTATACAAGTTCGTTCGAAGCAAGGCTCAAGGCATTCTTGTTAGAAAAATGTCTCTACTCTGTAGACGATTTGTAAAATATAACTCTAAAACTATATATATATATGGTTAATTTTCTTTCCTTTTTTTCTAATCAAATTGTTATTACCGTTTTTTATTATTATTATTTATTGACATTGTTATTACTTACTTATTTATTGACATTATTAATGGTAATTGTAATATTTTTGACATTGTTTATTTTTGCTTTTCTTTTATTATGATGTAGTATTAATGGTGTAACTTTTATTATTTTTTAACTAATCCTTTTATTGTAATTCAACTCAATTATTAGTTATTACTGTTTTGTTCCTAGTTTTTAAGTACTTAATATTCGCATACAATTTTAATTGTTCTTTGAATAAATAAATCAATCAATGTGATACGCGCTTTTATCCTAAAAACTGTTCTTCTTTCATGCGGGTGATACCGTCGACGGGAGCTTGTAATAATATAAGCCATTTGAACGGATAGAAGACCCTACACATACATGTGATAGTAAATAACAATTTTCTAAACCAAAATAGCTATGATCTAAGTATTCCCAAAAATGAGTAACGAATAAATAAATTAGTTAGTAAATTAATTTATTGGAACAGAAGGGACAGACCTAAGCAGTTATTTATAAACTAAAACTTTCAAACAAACTGGAAAATGCTTAAACAAAATTAACATAAAGCCCTTTGAAGTAAGCTGGGTTATGCTGGATAGAAACTGTTGTCCTATTTAGATTCACAAACGATGTTTCTGTCCAGAACGTTGTACTTGAAACTAGTTTTAAATGTTGTAACACTGTGTTACAAAACTTGTACCTAACCGCGGTCAGATGAAACATAAAAACGAGTACATATTATTCCTCAAAGTTTAAGACTGAGATGTATCTTCTTTTTTATATTTATATCTTCTATAAATATAAAATGCTTTGTCCTGAATGACTGACGAATCAACGCACAGCCTAAACCGCTGGTCGACCTGAAACTTGGAGGGTATATTCTTTTTTCGAAATTTTACCCCTAAGAGAGTGAAAAGGGGGGGGGGGCAAAGTTTGTATGGGACAACGTGATTCCAAGGTCCAATCTACTTCAAATTTTGCATCAACATTCTTTAACAGAATTAATGGAATATTAGTAAAATTCATCCCCTAACGGGGTTAAAAAGGGGTAGAAAGTTATTTCGGGGGTGATTTGCTTCGAAGTTGATATCAATACTCCTTAGTACTTTTGATCTAAATAACATTTTATTTTGACAAATGTTTGAAAATTCAATCTGATTTTATTAAAAAAAGGTTGAGGACTAACATTTTGGTTATAAAATAAACGAATCATTCTATATTCAAAAAAACATGTAAAATATAAACTTAGAATATTATTTATGTCTATATATATAAAAATGAACCCCTATTTCTCCTGGTTACGCGATAACTTAAGAACGGCTACTACTACCACTAACCACTAGACCAACAAGCCAGTTAACGAAACAATAGGTGAATAATAATAGGAAATCATTAAATAGCTTCTCGGTCTCTGAGAAGAGCGAGAGAGAGTGTCAAACCTTTACTTCACGTTCCAGGAACATGGTAACTCTTTCAAATAATCCCGCAAACAATAGGTGCCCTTATAACGACAATACTACTACGCTACATTGCCTAACTACCTGTAGTACGTTAAGGTGTGCAATAAAGTAATAAATAAATAAATAATATTGTCATTAACCGTGCACAAATCCAAAAAAAAACCCTATACTGCTTCAAATAAATCCCGGATGGAAAAATTTTATATCACTATACCCGACCCGGGATTCAAATCCCGGGATCTGAATCTCGAGTCAGGTAAAAGAGACCAACTAGGTAGATCTCTTTTCTTGACCATAGAATTCTCACGCAGTGAGCAATTTGCCGCCGCACGCGACCTTTATGTAGAAATCTTTTCTTATCACGATCGTCTGCAAACTGATTGTACTTAAACTTGCAAAACAAGGGAGTTGATGGATGAAGGGCAAGCTACTGGGCTACGTTATGCTACGTTTGAATCTTGCATAGTTTTAAAAATAAAAACGTTAATTTCCTGAAGGCAGCAAAATGTTCATAACGCGAGTACTCTAGGGTTAAAAGAAGGCAGTTTAAACTGTTCTAGCGAGACTTAATAAAACTTTATGCACTAGTTGTTGAGGAGCACAGCGATCTCCTAGTTTAACACTAGTTATTGTCAGCGGCCTCGCCCACTTGTAAATTTAAAGTAGCTTATGAAGGGATTAGACTTATTAGGGATTAGACCTTATACTTCATACAATAACAGCAGAGTTACTCTTATAAGAGATTTTTGTGTATATATTGATCTGTTATTGTTAATTTGTATTGTTTACTAGATTACATTAGATAACTAAGTTAGATAACTAAGAATTACTGTAATGGATAGTTGTTTACGTTGTATAGAGTAATCTTAGTTAGTTTAATGATTGTAAGTAGTTTTAATGTGATTTTAGTTAATAAGTTTCAAATTGTAGTTGAATTGTAAATAGATTCATTTTAATGCTCGAACGTGGTTGGAAATAGGGCAAGGATTTGTATGGTCGCACCTACCACTACCTCCGCCCACGTCGAAATATCGGTCGAACGTGATTGGCCAATAAGAATTTTAATGGTCATATAAGACCGCCACTACTTCTACCCACCTACGAGGGGTATATATATAGCCGCTTCACGGCCAAAAGTTTGTCGTCGTTTGGTGTCATCGCTTGCTTGCTGTCTTCGCTTCCTGTAAACATCGTTCAAGAATAAATCCTGAAGCCTTCAGTTCCGGTGCGTTTTATTTTCTTCGGGAATCATCCACCCCTGCGCCTGAATACTCTACAAAATTGGTCCTTCGAGCCGGATCGTCCTGAAGACTGAAAAACGTCCTGAAAAAGCTGAAGATCGTCTTGAATATTGGCTTGAAGATTCGTCGAGATCGCCCTGTGAAGATCGCCCTGAAGACTTATCAAGATCGCCTGAAGACTTATCAAGATCGCCTGAAGACTTATCAGGAGCGCCTGAAGACTTGTCAACAACGTTCTGAAGACTCATCAAGATCGCCTGAGAAGATGAGTGAACGCAGCGCCGTAACTACACGAAGCAAGCTACGCAAGTTGGAGGAGGCGATGAACAAGCGTCGTGCCATGGAGAGTGACTCGGGAGTGCCGACTGAATTAGCACCGGGATCACCATCGATAGCGCCTACCTCATCTTCTGTTCCTGTGCCTGCACCTGTGATTCCATTGGCGGGGCCCGGTCGTGTGATCGACTACAGTGATGCTGCAACACCAAGGGAATCGGAGATACGACGGAGTGCAAGGAAACAAGGATCAAGAGCCAGCCACGTCTCCACGAAGAGCGGACAACGAAGTGCCGACTATCTTCGGAGGAGGGTCGAATACGAGGCTGAAAGAGAGCTAGTGCGCCTGAAGGAAAACCTCGTGAGGAAGAAACTAGAAGCAGAGTTGGCTGAAATAGACGCCGCAGCTGACGAAGATGACTCGTCAGATGAAGACGGAACGACTCGCCGAGTTGAAGAATGGATTACTCGTACCGCACCCAGTAATCAAGAACCATCAGTGTCGCAAGTGCCGTCGAACTCAGTGCCAGTGACAACGTCCGTGACCGCGACCTCGCGCGAAGTGCCCGTGTCCGCGCCCGCGACCTCACACGAAGTGCCCGCGTTCGCGCCCGCGACATCTCGCGGAGTACCTATGTCCGTGACGCCACAAGTATCTGCGCTCCCACAACAGTGTGCGCCCGCGACCGTTCAGTTCAGAGACTTAGTGCCCAACACGCCTATACCGAGTGGCAGTGTACCGCGAGTGCAACGTGAAGTGCCTGACTGGGATCAAACCTTCGCTGAAGACACGGACAGAAGCCGGTCGCGAGACAGAAAAATAGACCAGCTAGCAGAGGCCATTTCGAACCTAGCTCGTCCGCGACCAGTGCCCAGACAAGCTTATGAGTTGCCGTACTTTAATGGGGACCCAGCTGATTGGCTGTCATACAAGAACATGTACTGGGACACTACAGCAATGTACAACTTCAAGCCGCATGAGAACCTAGCGCGCCTGAAAACATCGCTGCAGGGAGAGGCCAAGATAGCAGTAGAAGATCTGCTCAGGACATCTACGAATCCGACGGAGATCATAAAGACACTGGACGAAGAGTTTGGACACCCGAACCTGATACTGGAATGTGCATTGAAGAAAGTGCGTGCGTTGCCTAAAGTGACGGAAAGTGGTCGTGAATTACGGAAATTCTCTCGACTGTGCGTAATTGTGTGTCGCTGCTGAGGAATGTGCATGCAACCGGATATCTCAACAACCCACAACTGGTGAGTGAATTACTGAATAAGTTGACACCTGTACAGAGAGCTCAGTATGGGGACTATGCTATGAGCGTAGCTTCAACCCAAGGAATTGACGTGAGGGTGTCGCCTAGTTTAGAAATATTGGCAGACTTCCTAGGACACCTAGCCCGAGCTACCTCTTATTATGTGCAAATGGAAGTGAGCGCTACCGGAGCACCGGTTTCTAAACCACAGAAAAGCGCACCAAAACAAGTTCCATACAGAAATATACAACGATTGCATGTACAAAGTGACAATTCACCACCACAAACAAGAGTATCTCAGTGCACAATGTGTGAGGGAGATCACAATCTCACGAAATGTGACAAGTTTGCTAAGCTGAGTGTCGATGACAGATGGCAACACGTGAAGGATAAACGTCTATGTTTTAAATGTATAGTGAAGCAACATGCAAAGAATTTCTGTCGAGCTAACAAGTGTCCGTCATGCAACTATGCACACCATATCCTATTGCACGCAGAGAAAAAGACCACTGAAAGTGTCACGAACGTCAGTGAATACCACGGCAAGTCGCTCCTGAAAATATTACCAGTGTGTGTAACGATAGAGAACAACACACACGAATGCTACGCCCTACTTGATGACGGGGCCACGATATCACTGGTGGATGACTCGTTGGCAGAGAACGCTGGGGGCCAGGAAGAACCCTTAGTGTTGAAGAGTGCGCGCGGACAAGAGGTGTCGGACAAGACCTCGCGTAGAGTGATAGTGTCAGTGCGTGGGCCAAACGGCAGAGTGCATACAGTGAAGTGTCGTACGTTTAAGAGACTGGACTTACCCGCACAAACAGTGCCGGCTGCGTTGCTTACGGAGCACGCCCACCTGCGCGACTTGGGCTGCGAGGGAATGATTGGGGCCAAGCCGCTGCTGTTGCTGGGACAGGACAATTGGGAGCTGCTGGTCGGCCAGGATATACGCCGAGGAAAATCTGGTAAGCCCGTTGCTTCCTTGACCAAGCTAGGTTGGGTCGTTCATGGACCCGTAGGCAAAGGACATAGGTCGGCTGAAGAGTCTGTGAATTGTGTCGTGGAACCACTCTTAGATTTGCATACGATAGTTAAAAATCAGTTTGAGCTAGAATCTATAGGTATAGCACAAATCCCTAGATCGCATAGGGAGAATGATAGAGCTCTAGAAATTCTAGATAATACTAGCCATCAAAATGGGGATGGCCAATGGGAAGTAGGGTTGTTGTGGAGGCATGATAGCCCGCAACTCCCCGATAATTATGCTTACGCTCGCCATCGCTTGGCGGGGATTGAGCGTAAGTTGAACCGGGATCCCGAGTATGCAGAGGCCTATAAGAAACAAATAGATAGGTTGGTTGAACAGGGTTACGCCAATAGGTTGGAGAGCGGCGTCCAAGATCCGGTCTGGTATTTACCCCATTTTGGGGTGAAGAATCCAAACAAGCCGGGGAAGTTAAGATTAGTCTTTGACGCTGCCGCCACGTATCAAGGGACATCCCTAAATGACAACCTATTGACGGGCCCTGACCTACTGAATCCACTTCTAGGAGTATTGTTTAAGTTCAGACTAGGGCCAATAGGGTTCACGGGAGACATTGCTGATATGTTTTTAAGAATAAAAATTAGAGAGCAAGACCGCGGGGCACAGCTATTCTTGTGGCAGTCGGGAACCGAGAAGGAACCCCAAATATATGTAATGAGCTCTATGATATTCGGTGCAGTATCGTCTCCAACCTCGGCGATATACGTTCTAAATAAGAACGCATCGCGTCATGAGGAGGAGTACCCCGAAGCGGTAGCTGCCGTGAGACACAATCATTACATGGATGACTACCTTGATAGCACGTGGTCTGTTGCTCAGGCTAACAAGTTATTAAATGACGTGACCCACATCCACGCCGAGGGCGGTTTTCATATACGGGGGTGGGTCACGAACTCCCAAGAGCTAAGGAGCAAATTACAGTTAGACATGCCAGACCGCATATCCCTAGAAAATGGGGACAACGCGTCCGAACGAACCTTAGGTATGATATGGTCGCCAGGAACCGACCAATTAGCCTTTGACCTATCTTTTAAGAAGATACCCAAGGCTATCGTGGAGGGGGAAATAGTACCCACGAAGCGTGAATTCTTGAGATTCATAATGTCGGTATTCGACCCACTGGGTTTCCTGTACCCATGCGTCATTCAGTCGCGCATATTGATGCAGAAAATATGGCGTACAGGCATTCAGTGGGACGAGAAACTGGGTGAGGCAGAGGCTAGGACTTGGTTCGAGTGGCTGCATAATTTGCAGCACCTCGAAAAGATAACCATCCCGAGATGGTATGGCTTAGTCTTAGAAAACATAGAACTCCACGTTTTCGGGGACGCAAGCGAATCCGCCTATGCCGCAGTCGCTTATATAGCGGGAAATGATGAACTCGGCAACAGGCGGGTGAGCTTCGTTCTAGGTAAAGCCAGGGTAGCCCCTCAAAAGGTCATTTCGATACCTCGCCTGGAATTGCAAGCGGCAGTACTGGCCTGCAGGATAGCGTCAACTGTAGAATTAGAATTGGGGGTAGAAGTTAAGTGTAAATATTTTTGGACGGACAGCCAGACTGTCTTAAAATGGATAGGTTCCGACGCTACAGACTTTCTGCGGTTTGTGTCCCACCGACTAGCCGAAATTGACTCAAGGTCAAGGAAGTGTGACTGGCACTGGGTTCCCTCGGCGTTGAACCCGGCCGACAAGAGCACCCGCTTGGACTGGCCTAGAAACAGTAGCGAGTGGCTTTCGGGCCCGTCGTTCCTCTGCCGTCCACAGGAGCAATGGCCGACGGCTTCCGGGAGTGACGCAGTGACGGAGGAGGACCTAGAACGTGTGCAACGACTAAATGTCCTGACCACACAGGCCGAACCCACACTGACATACGAGCGGCTGCCAACATGGACACGCGCCGTACGTGTCGTAGCGCGACTAATAATCTTTACAGAGCTTTGTCGCAAACGTCGCAACTCAGCTACCGTCACCATAACAGACCTGCGAGAGGCGGAGCTACGCCTGCTGAAACTCATGCAGGCCGAGAGCTTTCAAGAGGAAATTAAAGCCCTCCGAGAGGCCCGACCACTGCCAAAGAACAGCAGAATAAGGACCCTAGACCCTATATTGTATGAGGACGAGCTGGTGAGAGTACGCGGCAGACTGGGCGCCTGCAGCGAGCTCGTCTTCGGAGCGCGTCATCTTATAATTTTGGATGGGAAACACGCCCTCACGCGCCGACTAATATTAAAATATCATGTGGCCTCCCTGCACGCTAATCAAGAGGCTGTGGTCAACAATGTGCGGGAAAAGTACTGGGTGACGAACCTGCGATCGACTGTAAAAGCAGTGACTGCAAGCTGTCAGCAATGTCGCATCAAGAGATCCGCACCTACCTCACCAAAGATGGGAGACTTGCCACCAGCGAGACTGGAAACGACTCGTCGAGCCTTCGTCCATTGCGGGGTGGACTATTTTGGCCCCATGGAAATAGTAATCGGGCGGCGCCGGGAGAAGAGGTGGGGCGTGTTGTTCACGTGCCTCACTACGCGCGCTGTCCATCTGGAGCTGGCTGCAACACTGAGCGCCGACTCCGCGATACTGGCACTTAGGCGCCTGATCGCGCGCCGCGGCTGTCCCGCGGATATGTACTCCGACCGCGGGACCAACTTCGTCGGGGCGCACTCCGAGCTTCGGGAGGCGCTGCGGGAGCTGAACCACGACCGTCTCGAAAGCGAGGCGACAGGCCGGGGCATAGCCTGGAACCCCCCGGCTGCCCCACACATGGGTGGCTGCTGGGAGCGCCTGGTGCGTTCTGTCAAAAACGCACTAAGGGCGACCCTCAAGGAACGAGCCCCTCGCGAGGAGGTCCTCTATACCCTTCTCGCTGAGGCCGAGCTGGTCGTGAATAGCCGACCGCTCGCCTACGTGAGCTGCGATGCGGAGCAACCGGTGGTGCTGACACCGAATCATCTCCTGCTGGGCACTGCCGCGGGAGATGCGCCGTGCACACGTCGACATGTGGTCGACCTCGACTCGCGCCGCATGTGGAAGCGGGTGAACGCGCTGGCCGACCTCTTTTGGAGGCGCTGGCTGCGCGAATACCTTCCAACGCTGCAGCAAAGAAGAAAGTGGAACAGTGATGTGCCAAATATTAGAGTCAGTGATGTGGTAGTGATTGTGGACGAGAACAAACCGCGGAATAAATGGACAAAAGGTATAATTACGAAAGTGTATCCCGGCACCGATAACGTTATTAGGGTCGTAGACATTAAAACCAATAACGGAATTTTACGACGTCCCGTTGTAAAGGTCGTTGTGCTCCCTACCGACGGGTCTGTAATCGGTTGAACCCTCTTACGGGGGGTGGGATTGTTGAGGAGCACAGCGATCTCCTAGTTTAACACTAGTTATTGTCAGCGGCCTCGCCCACTTGTAAATTTAAAGTAGCTTATGAAGGGATTAGACTTATTAGGGATTAGACCTTATACTTCATACAATAACAGCAGAGTTACTCTTATAAGAGATTTTTGTGTATATATTGATCTGTTATTGTTAATTTGTATTGTTTACTAGATTACATTAGATAACTAAGTTAGATAACTAAGAATTACTGTAATGGATAGTTGTTTACGTTGTATAGAGTAATCTTAGTTAGTTTAATGATTGTAAGTAGTTTTAATGTGATTTTAGTTAATAAGTTTCAAATTGTAGTTGAATTGTAAATAGATTCATTTTAATGCTCGAACGTGGTTGGAAATAGGGCAAGGATTTGTATGGTCGCACCTACCACTACCTCCGCCCACGTCGAAATATCGGTCGAACGTGATTGGCCAATAAGAATTTTAATGGTCATATAAGACCGCCACTACTTCCACCCACCTACGAGGGGTATATATATAGCCGCTTCACGGCCAAAAGTTTATCGTCGTTTGGTGTCATCGCTTGCTTGCTGTCTTCGCTTCCTGTAAACATCGTTCAAGAATAAATCCTGAAGCCTTCAGTTCCGGTGCGTTTTATTTTCTTCGGGAATCATCCACCCCTGCGCCTGAATACTCTACACTAGTAAATAATACTGTGTGCAAAGGTGAACTTTATATCATAGGCATTTTCTACCAGTCGACCTTAGGGTGATGAAGAAACATAACATGGCAGGTCCAACTTAATAAATAGACAAACAGAAAAGAAATAAGTGCAATAACAAATACATATAAACTTAAATAAGCAATGTCATTGTGAAAAAACAAATCCAGTCAATCAATGCTGTGATTATTCTACCAACTTCAATCAAAGAAAATAAAAAAAAACAAATCGTTCATTGATGGCAATTGATTCTTTGCCATCAATGATTACATCTCTGCTTACCATCAGGTAAAAAAAAACTTCTTGCGAATGTGCTCACGTGCCAATTTACCACATTGATCATCATAGTGTAGCAATATACACTACTTCAATCTAGTCAGACATCTACTTTGATAATGATAGCGTTATATTTCGTTACATGATGAACATTTTAGTAGTATCATGTTCGAGTAATACCTATTAGTGCACTGAGACACCTCAGTGGAAACTGTAGCATTATCATTACACCCCACTAGGAATTACTTATATATCGCGAAAGCTTTCACAAACTTGTAACTCACAAATCGTCGTATCCTACGAATACCCCTATTCGTAACTGCATAATACACAAACTTTTCAGGAGACACTTTTTTGTGTTTATTTAAATTAAATATTATCAAATATGTATTAGTGATTTCATATAATGTGTATTGATATCTTAAAATTCGGCTAAGATTATTTTCAATAAATTATCTTTATATTTTAAACGCATTTTGTCCCTTAAACCCTTATTCTCTGTTGTGTTAATCAATTTTCAATATTGGGTACATAGAAAAAAACCTTAATGGTGATAGTGGCCGTGTTCTATGGAATGGCTATATTGCGAGACGAAGCCCTAATTACGTTTGTGTCTTTCTTCTATGTTTCAAATTATGTTTTTGTCTTTTATTCTTCCGCAGATAAAAGGCATAATGTAACTTATTGCTCAAGTCCAGCACTACTTCGCATTATGTAATTAGAATGACTTAACTAAGTATAAACTCGTTGATGTTAAGATATTTGAACTTATTCAATACTACAATTTAACAAAACGCGTTCCGCCGACTAGGGGCCGAACGGCGCTAGTACGCTCTCTCCGCGCCCGCGCACCCCCATTACTCGCGAAGAAAGAGGGCGCGACGGCGATTGTAGCTTTTTTCTTCTTTGAAAACGTAGTGCTTAAAATTGTGGGTTTTTAGAAAACCTAATTATTTGATAACCTGTACCGTTTTAATTGTTTTGTTAAACTGGTTATATGTGGTATGATGAGCAGAATTTGATTATGCAATAAAAAAAGAAAGCCCCTATGTTCGTTAGGGCACTATTCGTAGGATACGACGAAATACAAGATACCCAGACCCGGAATAAGTGTATATTGGCCATACAAATATTTTTTCAGTGCAAGACCCGCGACACGCAGCACAACAGGCAATAGATAAACGCCAATCATGCCGTCATTATCTCCACTATATCGATTCTTCTTAATCACCTTACAGGAAAAATGCTTTAGCTGAAAAAGGATTTTTTTAGGTGGGAAAATCATCTAATGACAAATCTCGCTCTTGAGCGGAGCGGGAGATAGTGTCAGACTTTTACTGACTAAAAACGCACTCCTGTTCCCTCTTTGCCTTCGTTCCCGGGTTTCGCTTTCACACTAGCCGTCGCCTCAGTAGGCTTCGACCCTGCTGGCCCCTACGATTTGCTGACATCTCTCTCTGAACAATACGCGCCGTCGACGACTTGGGCTCGGTCCAGACGGTTATCGGACGGTCGGACAGTGAGCTACCCATTACTCGCTGTCCGCAAGCCTGCGCCTATGGTGGCCGGTAATCGGGATCGTAATCCCGGCGGCTGGGGCGAGGAGACCGTTCCCTCTACCTGAAAAAGGTAAGAAATAACAGATATTGGCGTCCATCAACATTACTGAAATCTCCCAATAGTATCGTAAATTTATATGTAAAACAAAAATCTTAACTTAGATAATATTTTATTTGTTTAATATATCCATCACATCAATAACAAAAAAGGCATTCCCTATAGACAGGCTCACAATAGAGGATCTCATTTTTTCATAATAATATCCCCAAGAAATGGGCCATTATCTCTTATTTATCGCGTA
The DNA here is from genome assembly GCA_905147345.3 of Mythimna impura. NCBI lineage: Eukaryota > Metazoa > Arthropoda > Insecta > Lepidoptera > Noctuidae > Mythimna > Mythimna impura. Next base: position 15,421,275 of record LR990353.1, on the reverse strand, counting down.
AACTCGTGAACTGTATGAGGCTCAACTCTTTTTGACTCAACAATAATTCTTTTGGCCAAAATAAAAATGTCAACTTTCCTTGAATTACATGTTATCAACATTTTCGCATGAAAGGGTGTAATTTTTATTTTTAAGAGAATTACTGGCTTTCTTAATCTAATGATGTAGTAGAAACACAACTTACTATTTTATTACATTTTTAATTACGATTGTCATTTACTTCCTAGCTATAAAATGCCTTATAATGTTCCTACAGCTGCGACTCAAGCGTCTTCTTTAGGAGTGGGAATGCCCGGAATCTACCACGCGAATCCAGTGTGGGTTAGTGAATAAGTAATATTTAATCGATTTTTTTTCTAGGATAATATCGTTTTCTTCACGATATTTTCCTTCACCGTTTTGAGAGCAGTGGTGATGAAATAAATTACACAATGCGCCTGTCGGGGTTTGAAACAGCAACCTACAACTCGTAAGTCGGGGCCGTTACCACTAGGCCATTACTGCTCGGAGACTACCATTACTTGACAACAAATTAAGAAGTCGTCAAAAATGGATCGAGCGATGCACGATGTTATTAATTAAAGCATACAGAATTGCTGTGGTTAGAGAACAATAGTTGTAGTAGGCTAATTGTATGATAAAATACCGTTTTTATAAAGATTCTCGATAAATTATTTGCTATGCATAAAGCTGAATAAAAACCCAGACAGGCCATCATAAAGATTTTTATTTTTACTATTATTGAGAACACTCGTGAAAGCTCTTCATCATTTCGGATAATCCTTTTATCAAATATGAAAATACATTAACAACAAAGCGTTCCAAAAAAAGAACTCTTTTGTAACATTAAAAAAATTGGTCGACTTTTATGTCACTAAATCCATTATACATCAATTTATCAACATGTTATTCACGTTTAAAATATGCAAAACTAAATTGAATTCTTTTTGTTATTCTAAAGTTGGATTTTATGCTGAAAATGCTGTAATACGCAACACTTCAAATAAATTAATTTCAGAAACACATTAATTTAATGAAAACGAATGTATAATATAAAAGACTTGATATTTTAATTAACAGGTTTTTTCACAATACTGCCGAGTCTCTAAGCTCCCCTTTTCACAGCAAACCGCAAAAATAATTGACAAAGAAGGTAGACCAAGAGAGCGAGAACCAGCCGCCCCGACCGACGCATTAACAAACTGTTTGAAGAAAAAAAAAACTTGTTTGCGCTTATTGTTAGAGAATATTTCCATCCAAATATAAAAATGTTGCATCAGAAAAACTTCGAAAGCATTCTCTGCGCAAAAACTTGGAGGTTTTAAGCTTACTCAAACTGGAAAGTTAGGCAAATGACACCGCGGGGACAGAAATATTTCGCAATCTTCTCACAAACCGAGATGGGATGCTTTCTTGAAGTTTTTCCAAAAGGAAGTTGGCCCGAAACGAGTAGCGTTCCGTCGCCGCCGCTTCATAGCTCAAACAAGACAATAGATACCAGAATAGTTGAAATGTTAACTTTTGTTCTTGCTGTTGACAGCCCGCCTTTTCAGAGAGGATTTCTCATTTTCTTAAGGCCTACTGTTTGCCTCGGGTAAAGCAGCGACGGCGAAGTATTGACTTAGTTAATGACTTGGTTACCTGTTTTAAGAACGGATTCAGTTTATTCAAAGCTGTAAACAAGAATTGTTGAATAAGTAAACTGCTCGTTGTACAGAAATAGTACCGTATTTTTTTTTTATTCTTGATAGGTTCGCGCTTGACCGCTATCACACCTGATGGAAAGCGACGTAAACCCGCCCGCCCGTTGACTTAAAGATTCCGGGGTTGTAGGTTTTAATTTAACGAATTTGAACAGAATAACACTAATTTTCTAATAACTGAACGTAGGATTATTAAAGAACTAAGAAATAGATGGTTAAATTATTAGAACAAGCATGGTTACCACATGACATGCATGATTAATACCGTAATCATTGTCAGGATAAAAAATAAAAACATTATTTTATATATTTTAATCATACTTGTGACCTATATACATCAATTTCTATTTTTTTATTTTTTTTTTTAGTATTTATTTACATTGTGCTCACTTATTAAAAGCGACAAGAAATATGTTGCCAAGTTTACTGTAACTCACATTGTTTATAGGAGTGTCCATGGAATTTCTTGCACGTTCTTTTCCATAGAGATCTACGCTTTAGAACGTGTAATATTAGCTTATATTTTTTGACTGACCAACATTTTGGCAATCCAAAAGTGCCTTTAAATGGTTTATTTAAAATAAATGTTTTTGTTTTATTGATTGATTGACCAAATTAAACACAGTTTTAAGCATTACAGTTATATTTCTTTTTTATTATTATTGATAGGCTCGCGTTTGACCACTATCTCACCTGATGGTAAACGATGATGTGGCCGACGATGGAGTACGCTTGCCTAGAAATAACCTATTCACTCTTGACTTAAAGACCCCTAGATTGTAGCTATCAGGAAACACAGACTCCGGCAGGGAATATGACTCCTTAACTGTACGCATAATGAATGTGTTCCCAAAACGCTTTTTACGTATGGGTGGGATGTCCACCATGTACCGACGGCGCAACGCTATACGTCTAGTGGTCCGATGATGGAACGGACTTGGTGGAATTAAATTGTGCAATTCCAACACACACTCCCCGAAATGAAATCGATAGAAAACCGACAGGGCAGCTACTTGGCGTCGATGCCTGATGATTCCTTAGTTGCGAGCCATTGCAAAAATACTAACAAAGTGAAATTGTATATAAGTATATTATGACTTTACAACTCAATCAATTTTAACACGAACATTTTCCATTTCGAACCCCAAAAGACATAACCGGCGTTAACTTGACATCCGACACGTTATATTTTAATCAACAATTCAAAAGTCCGGTCGCTTGGTACGTAATCCCTGCGTGTGCCGTGCGGTTCGTCCGGGAAATGAAAATCGCCTGCGTATATCCTTGTTCAATGCGATGCTAAATTGGAAAAGCAACACCTGTGCCGCCCGTGTTCCCCAACACTTCCCCTTAATCTGCTGGTTTTATTGACGTTTCTGAGTTAGGTTTTAAATCGGTTTACTTTGTAGCAGTTTATGATTGACGTTTGCTGTCTAAGTTTACTGTGGGTAAAGAAAAACAAAGTATGGAGTAGACTACGTTGTCTTCAGTTGGGAAATAAAGACTGAACGAGTAGCTAACGCTCTGTTATAAAGTAAGTGACTAATGTTAAACTAAATAAAAGCAATTTTATTCATTTAATAATTGCTACATACCTCCTTAACCTAACCAATAACCTTCTGCGACTGGACAGACGCAGCCTGCGTCTGGTGGCAGGGATCACCGGAAACTGTTCACTGAACAAACACTTCTTCACAATGAGTATCACGGATTGTCCTCTGTGCAGAGCATGAATCTTCTTCTTCTTCTTTTCGTGTCGATGTACTCTAACTATTTCTTTTTTTATTTGCGTGCTGTGGAAGCAAAAGCAACCAGCTCCTACACATTTCATCACTCCGTCAGAACATCTCCCCCCTGGACGTGAATTGCAGTGGCCTATCTGGAAATCTCTTAACCGACTGCAAACCCAGGTTGGCCGCCGTAAAAACAAATTGGCTAAATGGGGCTTCCTCGACCCATCTCTAACACAGTGCCAGTGTGGAGCCGCTGCACAGGATATGCGTCATCTGCTATGCTGTCCATCCTGCACAACCACTTGGAGTTTTCAGGATCTATACGAGGCCTATAACAGAGCCGTAGAGCTTGTCAAATACCGGTCAGAAAAAAATTAGTTAGAGCATGAATGCAGTCAGAGGAAACTGTCGCGCAAATGCTCCTCAAGTGCACAGCCGTCAGTGAAATAAAAACACGAACCTTGCGAGCACCGAATTCACTCATAGACGCCCTGAGCAAACTGAGAAGACTCATCTGCTTCTGAAGAGAGGTGGGCTGGTTGGAGTGAAAGCCGCCATGACCGACGCACAATGGTCCACCAAGGAATAAGTGTGGAAACCAGACTACAAAGATAAAATAAGCTATAGCAATGTAGCTTCAGTTCTTTGGAGTTGAAATCTCCTCAGACCTCAATTTTGGGCAGTTCATTGAGTGCAAAGCCAAGGTAGCTGCTAGAAAACTAGGCGTTCTTGCGAAGGTCCGACGGTACTTCACACCGGGACAGCTTCTAATGTTATACAAAGCACAGGTCCGATCGTGTGTAGAGTAAATTGCAGTCACATATATGGGCTGGTGCTGCAAAATGCCATCTAGCAGTTTTGGACTCAGTAGAAAGGCGTGCGATGATTCTAATTGGGAATCCAGATTTGTTTAAGTCCAATCTACAAAGCCTCGAGCACAGGCGCAGGGTAGCCAGCCTATCGGTATTTTACAGGTTGCATTTTGGAGAGTGTGAACGGGAATTGCATGACTTGATTCCGCCATCTCCTTTCTACCATCGGACAACCCGACTTACGGCGAGTAAGCGTTTTGCTTAGTCGTTTATACTGCGTACATCGAAGGACTGGAACAATTTGCCTGCTGCGGTCTTCCTGTCCAACTATAATTTAGGTGTCTTCAAGGCTAGATTGCCGTATAGACCATCAATGATTGCATCACTGCTTACCATCAGGTGGGATCGCAGTCAAGCACTGGTTTATATCAATTAAAAAAAAGCTATATACCTACTTAACTATTACTTTAACATTAAAATTAAGCTTTTATATATGTGTGTATATTTGTTACTCTTTCACGCTCAAACGGATGAAACGATTTAGATGAAAATTAGTGTACAGGTAGAACATATCCTAGAAAAAAACATAAGATACTTTTATCCCGGGAGGATAATTTTCTACTTTAGCTAGTAATTGAAAAATTAAAAAATATGAGAGAATAATATTGTTTCTAATTGCTTAGTGATAATTCTATAATTTGTAATATTACTGTTGATCATTAAATTTATTGAATTGAATTATACAGTGATACACTTATTTCTATTCATAAACATAACAATAATTTCGATAAATATTATGAGTTCATGCCGATCGAATCTCATATGAACTATTACTTACCATAACAATAATATAATATGCCTATTACTAAACAAACTTAAATATACCTATATTAATCTAAATACAAAACGCTAAACAACAAAGCCAAAACATATTTCAGCAAAATAACAAAATATCGTAAATTTTCAAACGAGCAAAATTCATGTTTGTATACTGAAATCAATAATTATTTTCCATATCAATATTTACTTTCGTAGAAATTAAATTCGTTCGTTTCGCGCTCACCAGTATGTAATATCGAATATTATAGGAAGGGGACACGTACGGATTTATCGAGTGCGTTGAATCCGGCGCACATCCGGAGCTCGGAATTAATTAATCCGGATTTTGCCTTTCCCTCACGGCAACGTGAGATAAACTGAAGTCGTACTTCTTACTTAGGACCAAAATAACGAAAATGCCGATGAATTTAGATGTTATTGTATTGTTGTGTTTTTTCTCGTTTCCGTCCCTTGTATTTAGTACTAGCACTTTGCTTGCGACTTCGTTCGCAAGATGGTTTTCAAAAACTAAAAATGCTCGCCTACATTGTAAAAGGAAGTCTTGTGTAAAATTTTGCGTTTCTAGTCTTGGTAGTTTCAGTTGTGCGTTGATATGTCAGTCAGTGAGTTTCTCCTTTTATATATATACTTTATTCTACGCCTCATGTTACACATAACTGCCGCGACAAATCACGGCATTACTTTCACGAAATTGTCGATACACGACACCCTTTGGCCAAAACAGTCCTTAACCAAAAAAATGCTCAATGCTAGTTTATGAAAAACATAAACTATTTGAACGTCAATGCCTTGGTAGCGGTAGAAAAAACTTCACTTATATAGGTAATTCATTTAGCAAACAAGCTGCTAGAATAATTATTAGATGTTAAGGTACATATTAAAAATCCTTCCAGCAAAATAATGCAAGACATAGTAACACAACGAATTCCTTACTGTGTCGCTTGAATAAATCCGCTGAAACAGTTATGACTATTGGACACAGTTGAAGAGCCGTTGAAGACGAGAATACTTAGTTTTCTATTCGGTGTGAATTTTTAATAAAAGTAGGTACAATGCTGATAAAATTGACCGTTACCTACCGAAAGGATTGATCCACTGGACATGTGTGTAAAGTCAGAAGAAGGTGGAAAGACAGAAGGCATTGCCTAGCAGTGATACAGTGAGACGGGCCAAGTGAATCATTGATAATGATGCACTTGTTGAGTCGAAGCTTCAAAGTCTTGAGCACCACTTTCGATTTTCTACAGGTTGCATATCAGGGAGTGTGTGTCGGATCTGTATAACTTAATTCCATCCAGCACGTTCAATCATCGAACCACCAGACGTAAGACGATGCGCCACCGGTACATGATGGATATCCCACCCATACGCACAAAACGTTTTGGGAACACATTCATTGCGCGTACAGCTAAGGAGTGGAATTCCCTGCCGGATTCTATGGTTTCTGATAGCTAAAATCCAGGAGTTCTTAAGTCAAGAGTGAAGAGTTAACTTCTACGCAAGCGAGCTCCAATGGCGACCAGTTTGATTAATATTTATAATGGTGTCAAAATATTTCGAAAATGATGGCTACTTATTAACTAATTCACAATTAAGTGCTTCCCCAGTCTAAGATTAGATGCCAAAAAATAGTAACTGATATATACTGCAAAAATCTAAATATGAAAACTTGGGGAAATGAGCTATCAATATCTTGAATCAGCAGCTGTATTCTATCTTCCATCGCACCGTGAAAACCTAGTTGAGTGAACCTGGAATGAGCTTTCCATCCACAGCTTTTAAGTAGATACTGTGGCCAATTTTTCGTATCCCATGAGTCTCACCATCAAATGCCCTGGGCACGCCACAATTATGGCGGTAAGTCCCTTCTTTGAGGCGTGGTTGGAAAGACCTCACGGCGTCCTCACCTTTCGCATGACGCAGGTTCTCACCGAACACGGTAAGTTCGGGAGGTTCCTGCACCGGATTCGTGCGGAAGCGACGCCCGAGTGTCGCCACTGTGTGGACCGCCCGGAGGACACGGTGGAGCACACGGTGGAGGTGTGCCCCGCTTGGGCAGAGCAACGCCGTGTCCTCGTGGGGGCGATCGGCGGCGGCGATCTCTCGCGCCGGGCTTTGGTACAGGCCATGGTCCGGAGCGAGGAGGAGTGGCAGGCGGTCGCCTCCTTCTGCGAAGCAGTAATGCTAGTAAAAGGAGGCGGCCGATCGCGTGAGGCAACGGTCCTCACGCCCCAACCACCGCCGGGATTCCGATCCCGATTTCCGGCCACCGTAGGCGCGGGCTTGCGGACGGCGAGCAATGGGTGGCTCGCCGTCCGACCGTCCGGTAACCGTCCGGACCGAGCCCAAGTCGTCGACGGCGCGTATTGTTCCACGCGCGCCTCAAGGAGATGTCAGCAAATCGTAGGGGCCCAGCAGGGTCGAAGCCTACTGGGGCCATGGGTAGTGTGAAAACGAAACCCGGGGCCCTGGGACGAAGGCAACGAAGGAACAGGAGTGGGTTTTTAGTCAGTAAAAGTTTGACACTATCTCCCGCCTCGCCCAAGAGCGGGGGATGTCATAAGATGATTTTCCCACCGAAAAAAAAAAAAAAAACCATCAAAAGCCCAAGAAGAATCTTTGATATCTTTGACCACATTGCTAGAAAGAGAGGTGGAAAAGTTGTTACTGACAGGGAAATATTATTATTATTATTCGTGGAGGTAACAACCCTCAGCGATGAGTATAAATGACGCAAGGAAGAGGGAGGGGAGGATTTCGTATAATTATAATAAATATAATTACCATAAAGTCAATGTCAAAATAACAATCAACACATTCTTAGATAAATGATAAAGTCCTTATACCATTCACACATCATGGCATCTTAACGAGAGCCCGAGCATGACACGTCAGGGATAACGAGATGCACTATCAGTACAGTACACACACTACAGCCATTTATAACGCAAGACCATAATTACTCATATCCTAACATAATTGGGATCGCATCCTGCATCTGTTGAGTTTACGTAACGGCGATAGTAATCAATTTGAAATCGACCGTTCAGCATCGAGCACCGGCTCGTTTCACATATTGAAGCCTCACCATTTCATGTCAATAGGGCTTTTGTATGGAAACCGCATAGTGGTCTAGCCAAAGGTGGTCTGAGCAATTAGCAGATAGCATTGCCTCCATCTCTATCATTTTGGGACATACAGTATGTAAGTACAAATCGCGGAATTATTGTAGTTGGTAGCCGTTCCCAAAATAATAACTCTCACTGTCACATAGAAAGGTTTATTGAGGAGTAGCTAATGTTATAACTTTTTTTTGATCTCCAAAAAGTTATAACTTAAGATAATAAACTGCTATTAATTACTTTTAATTATTAAATTGTATTTTTTTTATTGTTAATTTTGGTGGAATTTAATTTTATAATTAAATTAAATGAATGTTGTGAATGTATTTTGTACCTACTTACATAGTTTATAAGTTCCAACTGTCACTAACCATTGTGAAAATGTTATCAAATTAAATAATTTTTTTTATTTTTTATTTAATTTATTAAAGGATAACAAACAGCTACAACATAAAGCTCATGGATATAAATAACCAATAAAATTTATTATTAATTAATAATATTAATGACTCAATTGCAATTAAGAAACGTTTTTACTATATTTGTTTTAAATTAAGAACATGCAAATATATCAATGTCAAAGAAATTCAAGTTATAAGATTGCTACATTGCACTAATATCTATCTATGTAAAAATGAATAATATATCTGTTCGTTAGTTTCGCTAAAACACGAGAACTAGTGTGAGGGATTCGACGCAGGCAATACAAAACATTGGCCACAACACAAAATAATAAAAAAGAGAGTACAGAAATACAATACGAGCATACCTGAACCGGAAAGGTTGCTATCTCAGTACCGCTGGGTGTCAGATACCCAGCTTAATATTTGTGGTGAATGTTAGACGACCAAAGAGCCAGTATGTCACAGCATAATGCCAGTAACATGCTTCGAGCCCTTAACTAATAGCCAGGCTACTCTTAGCGATATCAAACGATGTGGCTGAATGTGCTTTGACAGTACAGATATGGCTAAAATGTATTACCTATGTTTAGCTAATAGTATAGGTCAGCCAGTAGGTTTCAGTCAGTTTTTAACCGACTTCTAAAAAAGGAACTCCTCAAATATTATAGGCAACATTATAGTGATTTTAGTATTTTCATCGAGAACTTAAGACCGCCATTGTACCCATAGATTAAGTTAGTTTATAAGTTGTTGTTACTATTTTGGTACACAATAAAGTTTTATTCTATTCTATTCTTAAGCATTTACAGTCAAAAAGTAACATTTGATGAAGTGGATGAAAAAGACCAGAAATGGTCAACGGAACTTCATACTCGCATAGATATCACAATGAAGATACTTGCCTGGCCTGTTGGTCTAGTGGTTAGTGGCCCTGACTGCTACGCTGGAGGTCGTGGGTTCGATTCCCACCCAGGACAAATGTTTGTGTGATGAGCACGATCATTTGTTCTGTGTCTGGGTGTAATTTATCTATAATATGTATGTATTTAGAAATATATAAGTACGTTTATCAGTTGTCTAGTACTCATAACACAAGCTCTGCTTAGCTTGAGACTAGACGGCGTTGTGTGATGGTCTAAAACTAACCTGTGTTCCTTCAATTGCTCTTTGCGGTCTAGGACCACGGGTTTCCTTTTTGAAAAGTCCCCCATGGCCCTAGCAGAGTAAATTTTGTAGATGGCAATACATTTTCAGATTGGAAAGTATTTTATGTAGCCGTAGATTACTCAATCATCAGCGATTGCATAAATTACGCAGATGGATGACCTATTTTTCACGTTGACACGACAAGGCAGACTTTAATTGCACGCTGAAATATTTATTGATACCTACATACGTGACGAATTACATATAAATGTAACGAGTCAATTTAATACTTGATAGACTTTTTTATTTAATTCGGTCCGTGGATCTAGCCAGTTTCACGCTTAGAAAGTACATATTTCATTTTGGATATAGAATATAGTATCTTTGTTTTTCATCGTAATGTGAATGTCACACTTTCGAATGTTTTAGAGGTATGCAGAACAAAGTGTAAAATCACGCAAATCTCTATTGAAAAATAAAAAAATAAATAAATAAAATACAACCAAAATGAAAACCACCTCTTTTTTTTGAAGTCGGTTGAAAAGGGAGGATCTTCCGACCAGACTCATGTTATGTATTTGGATGATTCCGGGATGCTGTACAATTATGTTCAAATCACGCAGAGAACTCTAATTGCGCGATGCAGGATTTCGTAGTTCAGTGCATATGTGACGCCATAGATGTCGCTATAAATGTATCGAATCAAACTTCTCCATAAGCTTCGCTGAGGTATTCAATATTACAATAAAGGCCTGCGCAGACGACGGACTTTTCTCAGCGGCGGAGAAAAAAGTACGCTCCGCGAATAAAAAGTCCGCTGATTTACCGCGAACTCAACGCACACGGTGTGCGTGTTTATCGTCGTGCATACGTACGTCACTCTCGAGCGCGCACAATGCAGACTAAAGTCCGCCAAGTGCGTTGCTTCGCCTAGTCACACGAGTTCTATTTTTTTTTGGGGACTCCCCCGTATTTTTGTCCGGTCCGCTCTCTGCATGTCCTCGGATATTCGGAGGACTTCTTGTACGCGGTACTTTTAATCCCTCGTTTGCGTTACTCCATACAGTTGTAAGCGATCTATTTTACCAGACAAAAAAGTCCGCGGACAAAAATCATTCGTCTGCGTAGGCCTTAAACTTCTCTCTTCTCTTCTTATTCTTTCCACATATTGTTCAGTTGTAAACTGAATAATACTGTTGTGACTTCAAGTATATAAATACACAAATATTTTATCACAATTTTTACAAAGTTTTTTTTTTTCAAAACATTAATTTACCCTAGGAATTACTCCTGTATCGTGGGTGCGTTCAAAATCATGTCAACTCACATTATACAAAACACCCAGATCTAGAACAACCTTAGGTTAGGTTAGTTTAGAAACATTTCCATGTGGGAATCGAATCCACGACACGCAACGCAGTAGCCAATCGCTCAACTAACGTCATTAATTAGCAAATAATTAAAAAACCTTTTTAGAAAAAAAAAATAACCGACTTCACTAAAAAAAACACTAAAAGGATCAAAATAACTTTAATTTCGGATGTCGGTGTTTCTCGGTATTGTTTGTTTCTTATTTAACACCGACTTCCGAAATTAAAGTTATTTTGATCCTTTTAGTGTTTTTTTTAGTGAAGCCGGTTATTTTTTTTTTCTAAAAAGTTTTTATTTCACACTTTTTAGTTGCGATACACTTATAAACAGAGTGCCTATTTCTAATGACAATTCCAATTAACCCAAATACTGCTAGGTTACATTGTTTTATTATAAAGTTGCTGTGCCTACCTTCCTCCTTCCGGCTGCATCATCAGATCAGTTCGATAGTACCTTATAGCCAAAGAGCATCTCACGACAATTCTAATAAGCCCAAACACGGCTAGGATACATTGATTAATTACGGAGTTCCTGTGCCTACCTTCCGGCTCCATCATCAGATCAGTTCGATAGTACCTTATAGCCAAAGTGCATCTCATGACAATTCTAATGAGTCCAAACACGGCTAGGTTACATTGATTAATTACGGAGTTCCAGTGCCTACCTTCCGGCTCCATAATCATCATCAGATCACTTCGATGATACCATTTTCAACGTAACTATTCAGAATCATTCATTTATTTGTATTGTCATGGTCGCTTAACTATATCTTCAATGTGATATCTATTTGAGTATGAAGTTCCGTTGACCATTTCTGGTCTTCTTCATCAGTTCCACTTCATTAAATGTTACTTTTTGACTGTAAATGCTTAAGTTCTTGATGAAAATACTAAAATTACCATAGGGTTACCTATAATTTTTGAGGAGTTCCCTCGATTCCTCATGGATTCCATCATCAGAACTGGATTTTGAAAAAAATGGGACCAATCTGGAAGCATATCCTATAAAGGGAAAAAAAATATTTGCAAATCGATCCATAAACGACGGAGTTCTGAGGTAACAAACATAAAAAAAAAAAGTAATGATGATAAAAAAAAATAAAAAAAAAATACAACCGAATTGATAACCTCCTCCTTTTTTTGAAGTCGCTTAAAAAAGTTATTGAACTTCACACAAAAAAAGTCTCGCCAAAAATCGCTTATTTTTTTTAATATATTTGTAAAAAATTATATTTGTATGTGCATAAAATAAATATAATACCTACTCCAGTTATTTCTTGTGTCATTACTACATGAAGTTGTTCCTATAATAAAATAAATTACCTACTAAAAATAAGTTATACTCCAACACTGCTTACGATTTTATCGCCCCCACTCGAAACTACCCCAAAGGAACTAATTACCACATCTGAATTACCCATTATTACCCTCAATTAATACAATAGAACTTTATGTTCGACCTCGAGACCAGTAACAAAAAAAAGAAAAAAAGCAATAGAATGATTTTGCCATTTTTAAAATCGGAACATCACACAAAAAGCTTCGATATTTGATAAATATGGCCCTGATGGAATATAAATTAAATAAGTCGTAGGATCTCCACGCTGAGATTTTTATTGATGGTCGTAATTTATTTGAACGGCACCCGCAGTGTGCTTCGGGAGAAATATGAAAGGCATTACAGCAAAAAGGCCCCTCCGAATTTATGAGCATCTCTTTCGTTGTTTGATAACGTTCGAGTTTTCGCGGTGAGACCGTTCGATTTTTGAATGACTTGAATGTGATTCAGGCATAAGTTATCTGAGGTTCACTTCAGATAGGTTACGGTAATACAGAAAGGTGTAGGTACCTATTTCAAAAGTCAATGGCCAAATGTAAAACGCGTCATTTCAGAACGGCTGAACCTAATTGACAAATTCATTTTTTTTGTGTTCATATTATCTGGTCACGGTTGTTACGACACAAAATATTAAGGGATCGAAAAAAAATAACATCCCTTCAAAGCCGGGGTGGGCATAACATAGCAGAGCATACCTACTAAAATCAGTCTTATAATGTCCCCACTGCTGGGACTCAGGTAACTCTTTAGGAGAGGAAATGAGCCATAGTCTACCACGCGAGCCCAATGCGGGTTATTGGATGTCACATATAATCGAATTTTTGGTTCTAAGACATGCTGGTTTCCTCACAATGTTTTTTGTCATCGTTTTGAGAGCAGTGCAGAAATATTTTACATAACTAAAGAAGCTGCCCATGCCTGGGTTTGAACCTACGATGACCAATACAGCTTATAAGACAATAATAAGCGTAAAAAAGCAATAATAATAAGCTTATTAAGTTTTTAAGCTTGTAATTTAACATTTTAATTTATCGACCGTTTTAATTTATTTTATTGTTTTCATATATTATTATTTATATTTGATGATGTACTAACGTAGATATAAGAATTACTAACAGATATTGTGGCCAGATATTGTCTTGTTAATAAATAAATTATTATTATTATTATAAGACGGGGCCGTTACCAATAAGCTACCACTGTAAAGAATAAAAAAATATTATAAAAAGAAAACTTTTAAAATTAGGAGGTAATCTCTGAAACTACAAAACTGATTGTGAAAATTCTTTCACTAATATCTAGCCACACTGAGTGCTATTAAAGTAAAAAAATATGTTCATATTATGAGTTTTGCGGACAAAACCGCAGGCAGAAATTAGTAGATAACAAAGACGACGATAGTTTTTAAAAAGGAATTTCATAGAAAAAAAATCATAGTAAATGTCTTCTTTAGGAACTGGCAAGTAGCTCAGAGCCGGAAACAATGAAAGTAATGGAAAGAGACCTTTGCCCAGCAGTAGGAGTGTATAGGCTAGATAGATATAATAATATAATAACACAGTAAGAAGCAATTATTTGCAACTTCAAAAAAAAAATACGAATTCAACCCACTTAACAAATTCATCAATTTGACGAACTTCACTGTCTCAATTTCTTCTCAACCAGTCATCATCATCTTCCTGCCCTTGTCCCGTTTTATTTGGGGTCGGCGCAATACGTTTTTTTCTTCCATTCTGCCCTGTCACTCGTCATACTATCACTAACTTCCTTTTCTTTCATATCACTCTTCACACAATCCATCCATCTTTTCTTTGGCCTCCCTCTCCCTCTCCATCCATCCACATGTATGCTCATAACTATTTAGTAACATGCGTTTCATTCCTCCTCTTTACATGAACATACCAAGACAAAAGATTCCCCCCTTCAACTTTTCAGTCACTGGCGCCACTTTCAAACTTCACTTCACTTTATCCATTCTCGTCACACCACACATCTATCTCAACATTCTCATCTCCGCTACATGTAATCTTTTTTAATCATTCTTTTTCACAGCCCAACATTCAAAATCTTGAAACCAGTTGTATAATAGTAATTAGATTGAATAATATTTAATAACTAGTAGGTACTTTCAATGTCTGGAGTATTTACGGCAACTCCTATCGATTGGTACAGTCCGCCTTGAAGACTACTAACTTAATTATGAGTCTAACGAACAATGTTAAATCTAAATAATTGCTACGTGTAGACGGCAAGCAAATATAAACGCTAAGGCCATCTATTGTGTCTAATAAATAGTCTTTTGTTGTTTGAATGTTACTGTGTCTCACTTGTTTTGTATAACAATATGAATTTTTAGAAAACCATTTTAGTTTTTTAATTCTTTTCTTTTATTATTCTAGTATTTGGGCTCTGCTCTGCTTATCACGGCCAATTTTTTGCCTTCTGATTTTTGTTCATCATGACTAACCTTCACTTGTCCTTCCGTTAATTATGTCTTCTTCTTTTCGAGTCGATGGTAAACTTTTTAAAATATTTGGGTTCAGTAAGTTAACCGCAATATTGGTAGTACTCATAAAGTCCTCCACAGTGCAGGTGTATGGGACTTGGGACACTAAACATGAGGCTCATTTTCTAAACGAAAGTATCGTACTCATGTCATAATCTATATTTCTGTGCACTCACATTATAGCCCTGCTTTTAAACCCTCCAACCCTTAGAAACCATTTATGAAATTAAAAATAAAACCATAATTATCAATTCTAGAACAAAACTCAAATTTGCATCAATAAAAACCTACCCCATTTCAATCCAATAATAACCCAAGATATCTACACAAACCAAGTAACTACGTAAGTTCGCAATAGAACAAATATTCACATTTTTCTCACCTAACGTACACAGCGACGGAGCTGGGGCCAAACGCTACATATATTTTTGTAATTAATTTCCCAGGTGGGCTGTAAACAACTGCAGAACCCTATTCCGTGTTTACGCTTCTTCCCTAGCCACTTTTATGAACATATTAAGCTGTCAAACGTAAAATTTTCTTTGGTTTGCACGCGTGGTTGAGGATTATGGTCGTGCATATTTTATAAGGTTGGCGGAATTGCGATTGTAAAGCTATTACTGTTAGATGTACTATAGTTTGTTGCTAATCTTATTTAGTTTTCATACTAATGTGATCAGCGATTTCAAATTCGTCTGTGTGTTTCAGTGTCTTTGGTTGAATTGTTGAATAGATTCTTATAAAATACAGGAGGAAAGTTGATTAAATCATCATCATTTTAGCCGAAAGTTCACATAGGCCTCGCACCTATCGGATTCCCGCGACCTGGATTCAGCAGGTCATCGGTCCACCGTGTCAGAGGCCTTCCAGCACTATGTCTTCCGGTACGTGGTCGCCATTCCAGAACCTTTCGTCCTCATCGACCATCTGTTCTGCGAGCAATGTGCTCTGCTCACTGCTACTAATTTTGGTGATTCTTCGGGCTAAATTGATGTTGCTTGAATGGCAGAAAACAAACATTCATTAATTAATATAATCATTTATGGACTAGTTCAATGTTCAGTTCCAGCATAAATACCTATAGTACAAATAATTCAAAAATAAATTTTATTCCGATTATGAGTATTATTTTCCAATACCTTTTAAATGTAACATTAAAAGGTATTAAAAATAATTATCTCTAATTATAAAATAAATTTTATTCTGATTATGAGTATTATTTTCCAATACCTTTTAATGTTATATTTTTGAATTATTTGTACTATAGGTGTTTATGTTGGAATTGAAGATTGAACTAGTCCTTATAATATGATTTAATTACTGAAAGTTTGTAGTACTGGCTAAACCAACACTAAGGTATTTTAATTTATATCGTGCAAGTGCTAGCGCAATCTCTTCTTTTTTATTTCCTTGTCTAATGAGCGAAAAAGAAAAGACGTGAGAGATTAATGTCTCCCCGTCAGACTAGGGTGGAGAGAATAAAACAAAATCTAGCTTCCATACAATTTACTTAGAGGAAAGTGCATTAGATGTACATAGGTACCAAGGCACGCAAGCACGACATAGTTCGTTCGTCGAAGTTGTTTCAAAATAAAAGTTGGAAAAAGACTGCAGTCTGGAGTTCGTGGTAAGGGTTCGGAGCCACATGCGAGCAAGTTATTATGGCCGAAAATACTTGACTTTTTAAAGTTCGAAGTCTGCTGTTAATCATTTCCTTTAATTAGTTTTCGAGGAACTGGGAAATGTTCACTGCCCCGTGTTTTTTTTAGTTGATTGAGTTTCTAAATGTTTGTTTGCGGAGACCATTTCCTGTATTCTTTTATGCAACAACAATATTTAGATAGGTACTTATTTGATTTCGTCGCGTCCCTTTTGGATTTATTAAGGCATATCGACCAATTGGAACCGTGCACCAGCTTCTGACGTTTTATAAGTGTCCATGTAAGCCTACATGAAATAAAATATTTTGAAATTGGTCTGATTAATTAAGGACCAGATTTTGAATAGTCAGATTTAAGTTTTTTCTGAATAATAAATAAAGCAGATAGTTTGCCATAATTAATTCTTACTAAAGTCATCAAATCTCAATCTTTAGGGTTCCGTAGGATAATTTTGTTGTCCGTCTGTCTGTCAAGACCCTTTATCTCGGGAACGCGTGGAGGTATCGAGTTGAAATTAAAACCATATACTCAGGTCTGCGGTCCCTTGAAGCTGTGAAAAAATCAAACTTCTAAGCTAACAAAAAAAAAATACATACGTTTATGTCGCAAAAAACGTATTTCCACACTCTCAAGGAAGAAGCTGTGAAAAAATTAAAACTTCTGAGTTAGAGAAAAAAAAGTTTATATCGCAAAGAACGACACTCTCAATAGAATCAAAATTCATAGGGTACTTCTCGTTGATCTAGAATCTTGAAAGGGCATTGCGTAAAAGTGTCCCCACCCACCAACAGATTTGAAACAGGTGTTATTTGAAGCATCTAGTTGAATAAAGTTTTTTTATTATGACAACATAACTCAAAAGTATGGGGTTTAGGTTATATAAAATATTTTTACATTAACCTAACCTAATCTGCCCTTTTTTCTTGTTGCCGGGGTGGAAAATCCTCATGGATGTCCTTCGCCCGGGGCAGGCGAAGGGGTCTGTCAGACTCTTACTGACTAAAAACCACCTCGGTGTTCCCTCCCACACTTGGACCGGGGATCGTGGGAGCTGATACGCCATCCATGATAACCTAATCTGACCTAACTTAAGTTGTGTGCACATAATATCCACTGTATAGTATATGGGGTTATGGAGACATAATCATTTTAATGTTCCAGTACAAATGCTTGATCATATTGTAATAGATGACTAATAGTAAATGTCTTTGTATGGAAAAATAAACACATTAATTTCTTCAAGTTTTTTTAATTAAATAAATACTCCATATATATTTTAACAACCACATCAGCTGTTTTGTCTTTTGTGGATAGGAATGAACAAAATGACATTGTATCCCATGTCTGTTAGAGGGTGGGGACGGTGGCCATACAAAATCTTCCTTTCTATCCTCCTTTGGCATGAAGCAGGGTCTATAGCACAAGGATAGGAAAAAAATCTGAAAACTGTAAATTTGTAGTTACGTCACAAAAAAAAACTTTTTTGCGATTCAGATAAATCTTTGTTACTCAATTCGGGAATTGAACTGTTTTCATAGGTAAATTTGTATGGGACCCTCAGTTCACGAGTCCGACTCACACTTGTCCAGTTTTTATTCCTCAAATCAAAATCATCTGATCGATAAATTCACCCCCTTTTCCTTAACTTAAGTGCAAAAGCATACATTGACATTCTGGTAAACGAAAGTTAAAATACCGCTTAATTTAATCTGTCAAAAGGAAGCAGTATGCAAATGTTACGGCCATGGACTAATAATCTTATCATGATTAAGTAATGTGGCATAATGCCGGCTCGAATTGCTGATTTACTTGTCCGATAGTCTAATCGGAAAACCGTCACACACGATAAAATATTTCTGGATGTTTTTTTGATAGATATTCAGGTGAAGAGTGTGATATAATCGTGAAGTGGCCTTTCAAAAGATTAAAATAATTTTGTAACTTTCGGAAATAAATATAATATAGCCTCTTTATTTCCATAGAGAATGACTTTGAATAAATATTTACATTACATAAGATTATTTATAATTGCGTGCATAAAATAACAAATATTAGAATTCACAAATCAATGATGCATAATTAACATTTACATAACAATTTCTAAATAAATATAAATTTCCAAATTAATATAAAATTTCTAGATATTAATTAAATTCCAATTTTCAAAATTACAATAATTGCAAAATACATTCAATTTGGACCCCTCTACGAGTAAAGGCCTCCTCCATTTTGCTCTACATCTGTCGGTCCTTTGCTTTTATGATCCAATTTTCACCTGCGTTTTTAATTATTTCATCAACCCATTTTTCTTTTGGTCTACCTCTTTTCTTTTTGTTTGTTGATCGTTGCCAAGTGGTTACTCTCTGTGCTCATTTATCCTTGCCCATATGTGCAATATGGCCCGCCCATTTCCATTTTAGTTCTTTAGAATAATCTAGGGCATCTATTATTTTTGTTGTATTTCTTATTTTTGTATTCCTTTTTCTGTCTTCTTTGTATATTTAGTATGCTCCTTTCCATCACTCTCTGGCATACTTGTATTTTGTTTTTAATGCTATTATTGTAATCCATGTTTGATAACCATACGTTAAGCATGAGTCCGTTACGATTTTCTTGAGTTTTATTTTGGGTAGTATAGTGGTTAGTTTGGTAGTTTTGATTTTGGGGTTTCTTTATTGCTCCAGAATTTATTCCAGGTTATATTAACTTTCGGAAATAAAAACATAAAATAAAAGAAAAAATAATATAGCGAAATCAATTCATCAATCCAATGAAATATTTAACTGAATATTTAATAATCTAGTAAATATTCAGCTAAAACTATTCAGAATTCTGTTCCAGCATTTATCAGATATATATAATAAATGCCGCTAGACTTGGAAGTGCCCTTCAAAATAGCTGGATCCATATCTGAATACTTGAATACCATCCGATGCTAACGAGCGCCAATAAATGTCAGGCGATTTCTAGATAATTCTGCAATATAATTCTGATAGATATTTCAAATAAGTACCTTCCAATAATTGTAGCGCTACAAGCTTGGAGGTTTGTTTATAATTTGTTAGAGAGAGTGTTTGTGATTTAAAAATAAGCATATCATAATTGGTCTCTGTCCATAATGTCGTCCGCGTGTAATTAGAGAATTATATCAAGGAAATACACTTTCGAGATAATAATTATTAAAATATTCTATGTCTTTTTCATGAATTAATTAAATGAACATGAATTAATTGTGTGCTAAACTAACCAATTCGTTCAGCTATTTAAGCGTCAAGAAGTAACAAACATACATACATACTTTTGTTTTAGTGTGAGAAAAACCAAAGATAGTAGAATTGACTGCAGTAGGTAGATACATAGATATACTCTTTATTGCACACCATAAAAAATTACAATAGAAGCTTAAAATTAATGTATTTATGTATGTTAGTCGTATTGTAACAAATAGGTACTGTTTAATGACTCACTAAATCACATAGAAAATTATGCACCACGCAACATAAACAAAGACGAAGTGCTCTAAAGAAACAAAATGTCTGATTTATGATAGAACATGACAGAACATTATTAAATCAGGAAATTAGCTCTAAGTAACCGACAAAATAAATCTGAGAACAAAAAAAAGTATTCATAATTAACTTAACATTTGCTCTCTTGTAAGAAAAAAGTTGAGAGGATGCCATAAATTCTATTTTCTTCTAGATTTATAAGAAATAAAAAAGGTATTCACGCGAATTTCCTAAAAGTTTTTTGAAGAGGAGAAACTTGGGCATTAGAAAGGAAATTATCGTGGGGCAGAGGTAAAATTTCTGAAGTTTCGTTGGAAGGCGCTTGGCCAACGCGCGCAACTTTTTAATGTACACTGTTGGGGCGCTGATGTGATATTGATAGATAGATAGACAGATAGATATACTCTTTGTTATGACACCATAAAAAAATAAGGTAAGAGTTTAAAATTGGGTGTAACAATGGGCGGTATTATCGCTAAAAACCTCTTTTTACAGACAATATTTAGATTTATTTGACAGAGAAGGAGAAAAGATACGCAAAAATATATATTGAGTTCTCTTTACTCAATGTCAGATGCGTTAGGTTACGTTGCTGAGTCTTTCATATTTTATTCTCGTAGTCCAATATAGCCTTACCAAACCTTAGCCAAACCGTAGGGGCCCAGCGGGGCCGATGCCCGCTAGCTAGGACCGCGGAGAATTTCTGAAAGGGAAACCCGTAGTCCTAGTACGCAAAGGGTAATTGAAGGATACAGGTGTGGTTTTAGTCAGTAAAAGTCTGACACGCCCTCCCGCTCCACCCAGAGCGCGAGTAGTCATTTGGATGATTTCCCACCTTAAAAAAAAAATAGCCTTTCTAAAAGTTGCTTAATTTATACAAATTGTAAATAGGTTTGTTATCCTCGGATTCCATTACATGTTATGAGCTAGTCAACTTTTTTTTTATATTATATAAACCAGTGCTTGACTGCGATCCCACCTGATGGTAAGCAGTGATGCAATCTTTGATGGAGAATCGCACTTGTTTATTATGAGCCTATTCACTCTAGTCTTAAAGATATCTAAATTTTAATCGGACGGGAATGCCGAATCAGGCTAATTGCTTCAGTCCTTCGATGTACGCGACATAAACGACGGCTTAATCGGGACCTTGGAGGTGTTCACAACGTAAGGGTTGATACTCGCCGTACGTTGAGTTGTCCGGTGGCAGAAAGGTGATGGCGGAATCAATTCTGAGCACACTCTCCAGAATGCATCCTGTAAAATACCGAAAGGCTGGCTACCCTACTCCTGTGATCCAGGTTTTGTAAATTTTCAGGTTTTACTAAATCTGGATCACCAATTAGCCTCTTCGCACGCCTTTCACTGAGCCCAAAGCTGCTAGGTGGCATTTTCATGTCATTCAAGTCATGAAGTGCTTTTATAAATAAAAAATATATAAAACAATAAAACTGTAATATATTTATCTTCACAAATTAAAGGACCTACATACTAGGTACTGCTATTTTAAGATGATAGTTTGGTAAAACAATTGTAATATGAGGGAAATGTGAATTAAATTAACAAATGTCTAAACTAAGCCTAGAGTTGTATTTCAGAGCTCCAAGATTCGCGTCACATCATACATAGTAACGATTGTAAACATGTAACTAGCGCGAATGAAATGGTGTGTAGGTATATGTGTTTGTATATATGATATGTATATATTTATTGATCATGTTCACAAATAATTTAAATCCATGTTTATTTGAATTATTTGTGAATATGACCAAATATATTAACCGTTTAAACCGTTTACATTTCCAAAAGAAGTTTGTTATTATAATGCATGAACACACTTAACCCCTCTACTGGGGCCAAGGGTTTGTTTCTGAAAGGAAAACTCAGCCCTGGGACGAAGGCAAAGAAGGAACAGAAGTGGTTTTTTAGTCAGTAAAAGTCTGATACGCCCTCCCGCTCTGCCCAAGGGCGAGGGATGCCATTGGATGATATTCCCACCTAAAAAAAAGTGTAGTAAATTGCTATAAATATTAAGAAAATTAATACGATAATCCCACGACCCAAGCTCCCCTAGCCAAGTTACAACCGTTTCGTTTCGATTCTCTTTTCGTTGATCACCTCGAGTCGGCCACGCTTCCTGTTCCTTTGTTCTGACCACGTGACTAAGGGTTGAGATGAAGTATATAAAGAAATCGGAGGTGTGGCCTACTCGGGGCGATCGATGAAAAGACAATCGAAACTTAACGGTTGTAACTTGGCTAGGGGGGCTGGTTTCTTTTGCAGTGTACTGGGACCTTACCATGACGTGTTGAAATATCAGGCGTGCGAGCGAGAAAAAGGATGGAGCTATACACCCTATATAGCTCCATCCCTTTCACAGTTCAGTTTAGGTCGTCAAATGCATGGCGTTAAGAGCTCGTAGTAGGGCCTCTGTACTTACCTGACCACCTACTGAATATTGGGTCGAAGCTTATTGGGGCCAAGGGTCTGCTTCTGAAAGGAAGACTCGGCCCTAGTACGAAAGGCAACGAAAGAACAGGAGTGGGTTTTTTGTCATTATAAGTCTGACACACCCTTTCGCTCCACCGAAGTGCGAGATGTCATTAGATGATTTTCCAAACGGAAAAAAAACCACCTACTGAATTCCAACCTTTGCCCTTGCTTCCTTACGGAAATTACATACAAAATGTGTACTACTGGTTACATAACTATTTGTGTCTTCCTAGAATCGCTTTATGCAGAAACAAACGTCACTGATTGTTCTATATGTTATGCCGTTGTTATTCAATGTATTCACTGCACGCCGGAACTTCATGCTCAACATGACAGGTGGCACTATCTATAGCCGATCTTGAAGACATTATTACTACATTAAATATAATAGCAATACAATGTATTTAAGTTTTTGTTGTTACATAATTATTACTATGTTCACAGAGGCAAGCGACTGTGACCTGATGAAGTGCAAGTAGTTACCTAGATGTCATGACTACCCAGAACAGACCAGTTTCTTCAAAAGAAGAGTGAAAGAACACTATCTTTCTATTTTGTTGTAGTTGCATATAAGTGTTTTTTTTTTGCAAAGAGGTTTAAAAAAACACTTTTACACGTCATTTTTTTTTTTTTCGTCATTGTAAACTAGATGAGGCCGGTGTTTCCTAGCTGACTACCCTGAGAAGAAACACCGACAACTCAGGGGTCAAAGTCTCTTTTAAAGTCCATACAGTAAATATGTACCTAATGGTCAAATGACATGAGAACCATGCAGATTTGTCTGAGATAGTCTTTTGAAGAAAGAACCATACTGATTTGAGTGGACCTGTCCAGTTAGTGCAAGCATTTGTCAGTATTCGCAAAGCTCAACTCAGGACTACTAAGGAGCTCAAGTCTGTATATTTATATGATACTAGCTTCTGCCAGCAGCTTCGCCCGCCTGAAAGGTTACTTCATACAAACTTTGGACCCCCGTTTCATCCCCTTAGAGGCTGAATTTCGAAAAATCACTTCTTTGTGCTCGCTTATGACATAAAAGGAAGCCTTGTGCAAAATTTTACGCTTCTAATCCCAGTAGTTTCGGCTGTGCGTTGATATGTCAGTTAGTCAGTTCCCCATATATATATATATATATATATATAAGATAAAATTAATTTTTCCATACAAACTTTAGACCCCCGTTTCATCCTGTGGGCTTAATTTTGGAAAATCTTTTCTTACTGCTCGCCTACGCCTTAAAGGAAGCCTTGTGCAAAATTTCACGTTCCTAGTCCCAGTAGTTTCGGCTGTGCGTTGATATGTCAGTCAGTCAGTTTCTCCTTTTATTTATATAGGTTATTTAATATGTATTATTGTAGTATTTATTTTACAATATATACAATTTACTAGCTTCTGTCATCGGCTTCGCTAACGTGTAATGTCACTCAATTTATGGAAATATTGATTGGGATGGGCAGTAAGAGAACAGTTGCAATAATATGTGCTTTTGTCAATGTACCCAAACCAGATAGTGAGTTCCTTAAACTTGATTCTTGACAGATGGTTCATCATATGGCCTTTGCAAGACAACTCTTTCCATTCGCTACTAATCTCTCTACTATAGCATACATTTGGTCGCAGCCAAAACATGGAAATATGACATTAAAGTAGGTATCTAATACATAAAAGTGTGCAAACCAAAAAGCATACAGAATCAGATTAATGTCATGCCAGCACTCATAATATGCGCTGCAAAAATAGAAATGCCACGCTGTAAAAGTATCACCTGTTTTACACAGAAAATTGTGAAAATGTTTAAACTAATTTTGAAGTAATCTTTCAGAAATAATGACATAATAAAAAAAAAGTTTAGTATTTTTTTTTTGTAATCTGAGAAATCATCTAATGGCTTCTCGCGCTCTAGGATGGAGTGAGAGTATCCGTCTTTTACTGACTAAAACCTACCTATGTTCCTTCTGTTGCCCTTGGCGTTTTAAAACCACGGGTTTCCTTTTCAGAAATTTCCCATGACTGTAGCGGTCATCAGCCATGCAGAACCCCTATGGTTTGCTGACATCTCTTTGAGACGTGCGTGGTACACTATGCGCCGTCGACGTCTGGTAAGGACGGCTGGACGGCGAGTTATCCATTGCTCGTCGTTCACAAGCCCGCGCCTACTGTAGCCGGAGAACGGTCTGCTACTCTCCATATCCGGGGTGTTTCTTGTTGCGGCGGCTGGGGCGTGAGGATATACGTTTCCTCATATGTAAACTTTTGAATGTTAATTTCTAAAATCCTATATAATTACATAATACTTAATATAGTCCCATATTCCGAGTTAGTTTAAGGGACCTCCACTCGTCATGACCAAAGTTGCCAAAAACCCTTGAGCTATGGCTGTCAATTTGACAATTCGAACTTGTAGAATTCAGTTGGAGGATATAACTTGAAACTGTAGTAGGCGTAATTACAACTTGAAAGTATATACAGGTACCATAAGGTAGCATTTCATAGGGTATGCAAGATAAATAAATTAACCCCATGCCCGCCTGATTCCACATTCTCACACCAATGCACGATGCATAGAACCGATACCTTAGGCTTACTGAATACGATGTTACCGCAGACTACACTAATTACCGTGCACATACGCCTCCTTGCTAGCCGGGTATGGGCAGACTAATTGACATCGCGACGGATGTCACTTAGCAACGATTCCGTTGTCTCGCCATACAAATTAGATAAGTTTATTAGATTTCCTTGTAAATGAGATTGTACAGTACTTTATGTTTTCCTTTTTAAGGTTCTATAATAAAAACAAAAAATACGTAAAGTGGGTATGGTTTTTTGTTCTCGTTTATCCCATAGTGTGAGTGTGTATTCCAAACGTTGGTCTTATGTTTAGAACCTTTGATTATAAAATGTGTTTAAATGGACACCTTACAGGGAGCAAGTCTGTTGTCATTGAAACGTGCAAATCTGATTATTATGTATAAATTCCCTTAGTTGGCTGCTACGACATCTAGATAAGATAATTATAGAAATATAGAGACAAGAGCCCGAAGAATCGCCAAACTTAAGGGACAGTGATCAGGGCACATTGCTCGTAGAAAGGACGGTCGACGGGGCCGAAAGGTTCTAGAGTAGCGACCACGCATCGGAAGATGCAGCGTTGGAAGATGACCTCTTGAGAGTCGCGGGAATGCGATGGATGCGAAACGCACAGGACCGTTCGTTATGGCGACACTTGGGGGAAGCCTATGTCCAACAGTGGACGTCCTTCGGCTGAAATGATGATGATGATGATCTGTCTTTCCAAAATACATATCTAGAGAACGATTTGTAATAACGTCATAATTACGTAAGGGCGATGGATGGAAATGTATCTTAGATAGCCTTTCCTACGTACATGAACGTCAAACACCAATGCGATCTTATCATACAGTCGCCAATATATTGCTTAACACTTTTCCTTCCGCATTAAATCATGACACTGCATCGAAATAAATCAGTTAAAAAAAGAACAAAAAATAAATAAGTACGCTATTGTCCATCGCCAAGTAAGAAACGACTCTCAATATTTATCTTAATAATCGTGAGTACAAAAGCTATATATTAGAACGCTATCAGCAGATGGAAGCTACGATTGTTTTCCGGATGTAACAGACATGACGGTAAAATAAATAAAGCGATGTACAGCACTCGATTTCCTATGTTCCGCCGCTTCCGTTCCAGTTTTCTAGAAAATATATTTTCTCGCCTCTCAGTGAGCTTATCAAAACCTGGAAATAATGATTTAGTTGAAGCGTTTGCTTTGTTGAAATATTTATTACAGCGTTTATTTATTTATTGTTTCGGAGTACTATCAAAATGGATATTGTTTATAGTCTATTTTCTAGCTCAAAATGTACAATAAAGTTTTTGTAATCAATCTAACTCTTCAAGATATTTACCGTTAGATCATGGTTAAAAACAGTTGGATTAAGTTTTATAACTAGTTGTCGCGCCGCGGTTTCACTCACGTCTTTGATTACTGCTCCATTTCTGTGACTGTAGTGTGATGTTATTATCCTACTATATATTAGTTGTCATGAATCTGGCTATTCTTTACATATTTTTCTTTCCATGTATTTGTTCCAGAGATTAGAGCGTTCAAACAAACACACTGTTTAGCTTTATAATATTAATAAAAATATATAATAAATATATATAGACATGTAGAGTACAGATAATGACATTATGTTTGACACTAATGATTTTATTCAACCAATCTTGCGACCAAAACTTGATGGAAAATCGAAAAGACAGATTTTAGTGGTTAAACAATAAACATAAAATAAAAAAATCTTTTCTTATTTTATTTATTTATTTAACAATTTATGTACACACAATAATAAAAGAAAAGAAGAAGGAAACAAAAGAATAGTACAAAGGTGAAAGTTTCTTTCTAGTGAACAATAAAAAAAAGCTTAAATACCTAGTGCTTTAAATTATTAGTTGAAAAAAAAAGTGAAAAAAAATATTATTATAAGATATTAAAGACAATATTACTATTGATTGATATTTAGTTATTTGTGAGGACCCTTCCCCGGGTGAAAGGCTCCTCCAAAGGGTTTCATTTGTCTATGTCCTCCGCAGCTTGTATCCATTTAGCACCCGCTATCTTTGCTATGTCCTCATACCATCTAGTGTACGGTCTTTCCATGCATCTCTAGACCGTTGGACGTACCCATTTTGTCAGTCGTTCTGTCCATCTGTTATCTTCCAATCGCGCGCCACATGATAATTTGTCTGTATCAAATTTTGTTTGCGTCTCACTAATATTAATAGTCGACATAGGAATATAATTCTACTGACCGATTTTCGATCATGTTGGCCACCAATCTCAACGGAGATATTGTTCTTTTTTTTTAAATACATTGCCCCAAACAATAACATCTGTATCGTGGTTGCGTTCACAAACATATAAACTCACATACACAAGACACCCATATCCGGAACACATATCTGCAGGCCATTCAAATATTTGTTCCGTGCGGGTTCAAACCCTCGACCCACAGCGCAGTAGCCAATCGCTCAACCACTGATCCAAACGTGACGTCCGTCAAGATTAGCCAGGTAGGTACGTACACAGGAGATGTTATAGTGCTCAAGTACTAGTTAGGTACACAGGAGATGTTATAGTGCTCAAGTACTCATTGCACTCTCTGTCCCTTTACTATCATTGTCCGATGGAATGGTAATCCAACACGACGGAGGAGAGTTCAGGCGCAGGACTGCAGGCTTTACATGCTTTCCGAGGCACTGTGGCATTATACTACCAGTTTCCAAACTCTGGACAGCTACAAAGTAATTTCCTAATAGATAAACCCTAAAGCACTTATTTCCGACTTGAAAACTAAATAAATACAGGTGGGTTTTACTCAGCAAAAGTCTGACACTCCCTCTCGCTCCACTTGGAGCGGGACTAGTTATTTGATGATATCCTACCCTATAAAAAAATAAAGCGTAATTGATGAACTATTTATTTATTTATTTAATCTTCATGCAACATAAAATACAAAGGCGGACTTAATGCCTGAGGCATTCTCTACCAGTCAACCTAGGGTGGTGAAGAGACAATATAAGTATTCTGAGGTAGTACACTAAGCGGTATATTATCAGCAATAAATATAACCGAAAAATCAAAATGTATAATGGATTAACCACGAGTCATTTCGATAGCACATGTCAATTGCATACATAACTTTTTGACAAATTATATAATTGACCAATATCACTTAATCACATGCCTCTGGACTATTTTCCATAAAAAAAAATAAAGCCCGCCACACTCAGCAGTCGCGCTTGCTAAAACGAAACCAACGAATAGACTAACCTAAACCCCAAACTAATCTACACAACTTTGATAAGGAAACAGCAGTTAAAGCACTTACGTATCGGCTTCCAATAGTTTGTGTCTATTTGGTCAAACTCGGTGACATATAAGTTAGTACAAACAAGAAATAGGTCGATTCCGTCCCGCATCTGAAACAGGCCAAAGTACAACTGACTAAGAACTTGTACACACACCAAGTTTAGACGGAGTAATATTAAGACTGCTAAGTAGCTCCACATACATGTCCAAATTGCTTTAAGTTATATTTATGCGCAAACGTAATTAAGTTTTACGGGTTTTGTCCAAATAGCGTAACCTCTTAAACGGTACTTTGCACACAACTTATTTCTTTATAGAACTAAGTTGTGCGTTAATTGAAATAATGGTGACGGATTTTCTCATGTAATATTTAATATTATTTCCCGATTCCGCAGAAATATAAAAAGTAGCTTAAGTTATTTGTTATATATACAACATTAGCTATATCTCAATGAAGTCCCGTCAAATTTTATTCATTCGTTTGGAAGATGTATCCCGTTTTTGAAATCCGAAAATAAAAAGTAGCTTAAGTTACTTGTAACAGTAGCTATCCAAAAAATCATGGTGAGAATGGCCCTGACTACTATGCTGGAGGTCGTGGGTTCGATTCCCACCCAGGACAAATGTATGTGTGATGAGCACAATCATTTGTTCTGTGCCTTGATGTAATTTATCTATAATATGTATGTATTTAGAAATATTTAAGTATGTTTATCAGTTGTCTAGTACTCATACCACAAGCTCTGCTTAGCTTGGGACTAGACGGCGTTGTGTGATAGATGTGTGAATAAAAAAAAAAACATAAAATAGCTTTTCTCGCTCTGGGTAGAGCAAGAGGGAGTGTCAGACTTTTACTGACTAAAACCTGCCCGTGTTCTTCAGTTGCCTTTTGCATTGCAGGACAACGCTGCATCTTCCAAACAATAACGCTGCCGTGGCAGGATATAATTTGGATGTGCTGTCTACTACATCGTTTTAGGTTGTCTACAATGACGAAGAAGGCACTTATCTGAAAATAAAATTCTAGATGACAAAACATGACTTTTTAGCAGCGGTTTCACAATCGTAAAAATTGAATCATGCTGACTAATGGGG
This sequence comes from Mythimna impura, assembly GCA_905147345.3. NCBI lineage: Eukaryota > Metazoa > Arthropoda > Insecta > Lepidoptera > Noctuidae > Mythimna > Mythimna impura. The sequence goes on along the minus strand of LR990353.1, from coordinate 15,391,646 downwards.
AGCCAACGGGAAGTGAAGTCAGTTTAGTCATCTTGCTTCGTCTTGAACAGAACTGTTGGATAGCTATGTAGATAAGACCCGAGAAAAAAATAATTTCATATTCCTATTTATAACTGAACTCCATATGCAAACAGATTATTTTGTTATATTCAATTAATTTGTTAGTTTTTTTTTATTATTTTCATTATTTTTACATCTAAGCCTTTTCATCTGATACTATAAGTTTAATAAGTCTTTCAAAACAAAATGGTTTAACACATGTAAATTTGCAAGCTCCGAAACGTGGTCGCTTACAATGGGCCTCATCAGAAGACTTAAAGTCACCCAAAGGGCAATGGAGAGGGCTATGCTCGGAGTTTCCTTGCGTGATCGAATCAGGAATGAGGATATCCGCAGGAAAACCAAGGTTGCCGACATAGCACGAAGAATCGCCAAACTAAAGTGGCAATGGGCAGGGCACATTGCTCGCAGTTCTGGAATGGCGACCACGTACCGGAAGACGTAGCGTTGGAAGGCCTCCTACAAGGTGGACCGATGACTTGGTAACGGTTGCAGGAGTCCGATGGATGCGAGACGCACAGGACCGTTCGTTGTGGCGACGCTTGGGGGAGGCCTATGTCCAGCAGTGGACGTCTTTCGGCTGAAATGATGATGATGATGATGATGAAATTTGCAAGAGTACTGCCGCTTCGGTATCTCGTCGACTGGAAGTATGAGTGCAATGGTAAATAATAAAAAAACAGATTTTTATTTTTACGGTCTCTTAAGGACTTTATAAAATGAATTACTGACCACAAGAGAAGACGGACCAAAAGGATTTTTTTTCGTATCATTAGTGCTACAACTTATTAACACCAATAATGGCTGCTGAACAATTACAGTCTAAAAATAGTCAAACACCCCTGTCCCACATACTGCAGTCGTACAACGCAATATTGTTTGTATGTGGCGAACGATCCGATGTTGTTACTTCCGAGTCGGCCAATAACGAATGCGAGTGGTGTTTGTGTAATGCACTACTTGCTCCCATCGGCTAGTGTTTGCAACACTGTGGAACTTTTTACATAAATTACTGGTAATATATTGGTGTGCGGCAGTACGGTATTAAATTTAGAAAAAGTTTGCATGTTTTCTTATAATAAACTTGTAGTGAGTTGCAAGTTATGTTTAGGAAAAAATATAGGTTATATAGAGGTATGCAAAACAGGGTGGAAAGTCCCGCAAATTTCTGTTGAAAAGGGAATATCCTCCGATCAGACGGGTGTTGTATCTGATCTGGGCAACTGTCCAATAGTTGATTTCTTGCTATTGTATGTTCTAATCATACGGAAGACTCTAATACTGCGATGCAGGACTTAGAATTCTAGTTCCTACGTGGCGTCATAGATGTCGCTACGCTTCTTTAGTGATAATAAAACTGCCCCCTTAGCCAAGTTACAACCGTTTTGTTTCGATTCTTTTTCGTCGATCGCGGCGTGGCTGACTCGGCCACGCCTCCGATTCCTTTGTTCTAACGTCATCTCAACGCTCAGTCACGTGGTCAGAACATAGGAATAGGAGGCGAGGCCGACTCGAGGCGATAGACGAAAGAGAATCGAAACGAAACGGTCGTAACTTGGCTAGGCCTGCTGAAGTCATCAAGAGTTAACGCAATTATCCATGAAAAAAGGACACTCTTTATCTCCTTCCTAATAAATAAGAACACCATGCCTTGTTGACGTAATCACTTCGCAGCCTTCTACTGACCGCAATAAGGTGTTATTAGTCCACATATTCTGTTGCCCATCCCAAAAGCCACAGCTAATCCCTTAGTCGTACCCTTGGGAAGTATAGTCGGCCCTAATAGTAACCGGAAAACAGATGTCAAAGTTGACCAACGTAACCTCTTTAGAAGGCTGTGGCAACTCGATTTAACCTCAAAACATATGCCCGTTGGTAACGGAAAACTTTTTGTCTTTCAAAACATTTTTAACCGCGGGCAACATGTCACTGGAAAGTAATTTCATAGTTGTTCCAAAAAAAATGTTTTTTTTTAGGGTTACGTACCTGAATGGTTCAAGCTAATTCCTATTTCTATGCCTATTGTTAGAACTTTGCTGTTCGTCTGTCTGTCCGTCTATCCATCGGACGGCGGGCAGTATGCACAATAGGTTGAGATATTCAGTTGAGCCAACTGACCATCAGTCTATTAAATAATATAACTATGGGTTGTCGAGGTCTGATAGGCTGTCGCTTCATGTCAAACACGGGTATTCATCCACATCTGGTTAGACTGGAAACCGACTCCAAGCTAGTTGGGAAAAGGCTAGAGAGATGATGATGTGTAAATTTCTATTGCAGATATAACAAAAAATTATAAAAACCGGTCAAGTACGTGGCGATAAGCACCCGACCGAGTAACCGTCCGGACCGAGCTCAAGTCGTCGACGGCGCGTACTGTTTGTTCCACGAGCGCCTCAAGGAGATGTCAGCAAACCGGAGGGGCCCAGCAGGGTCAAAGCCTACTGGGGCCAAGGGTCTGCTTCTGAAAGGAAGACTCGGCCGTGGTAGTGGGTTTTTAGTCAGTAAAAGTCTGACAATATCTCCCGCTCCGCCCAAGCGCGGGGGATGTCATTAGATGATCATCACACCGAAAAAAAAAGGTTACTTGCCGTTTACTTGGAATCTTAAAATTCCGCAAGAAGCTAGGTTCCCTAATGGTAAAGAACCCTCCGTATACGAGTTCCAATCGCACTTGATTGTTATTTTTTGTGATATACCCCGCGGCCTGTCGCAATACCAGACATACCTGCTCGCTTTCAAAATCATGTTAGAGAAATTTAGGTCACGTCAACAGTTTGTGGGTATGAGATAGGAATCAAATTAAACACATCTACTCCGAGTGTTGTTGAACTATGAACGCAGTAATATCGTCAATATAGGAGACAACATGAAATACTCCTACTTTGATATATAATACTCAGTAATGAGGTTTTATACTAAGGAAACTAAGGAAATGATAAATAATTGAAGATTTCTCTGTTGCTAAGGAAATAATAATAATGACCCAAATTTGGCTTATTGACAAACAATCAAGTTTTCCTGCTCTGCTGTATTTATTTTATATGTCAGATTGTTGTGGTGAAAATTGAAGTAGCCTTAGTACCTACTTTAGGAAAAATAACGAATGCCTAATCTTATTAATGGCGTGGTTACATAGGTAGAAGGATCACCGTGTGATAAAATAGTTAAAAATACGTAAAAGAAAAAATAAACTGTATTTTTTTTTTGCACTGTTTCAGTTAAGAAACACCTTGATAGCTGCAAACCAACAACATTTGATAAATATATGATATTTATTTTGCAAATAGGTTGTTAAAAATCTCTTACACGTAAATTTTTTCGTCAATTTAGACTAGATGATGCTGATGTTTCCTAGAAGAAACATCGAAACCAACTCAGGGATCAAAGTCTCTTTTAAAATCCATACAGCAAACATGTCAACTCATATGAAAACCATGCAGACTGGTGTCCGAGATGACGACAAATAATCATAAATGTCAAAATAAAAATGCAAATAATCATCAATGGCAAAATAAGTGTGTAATGAAGTGTGGCAAATTAAAATAATGTTAAATTATATTCCATACTTGCAGTCTCCTGCGGTTTCACCCGCGTCATTGGTTACTGCTCCGCTCCCGTGGGATGTAGCGTAATGTTATAATATAGCATATAGCCTTTCTCGAGAATTTGGCAATCTAACACTAAAACGATATATATAAAAGGACCCAGCAATTTCTGAGTTTTTTTTTTTTTAAACAAATAGACTTTTGAGCTTCATAATATTATTACCACTATCTTCAGTGAACATCCACGTGTCGGTGAATGTGAAAGTGTCACGTGTCGTTAGAAATATTGTTATAATCTGATCATGAACTTCGAAGATATGGAACAGAACTCCTCATAGGATCACAGCAGAACCGTCGTAACAAGTAAAATTGCTTTGTTTATACGTGTAGTCGATGACTGACTGAAAGTAGAGGTGGAATTATATCGAACTGATCTGATGATGAAGCCTGAAGTTAGGCACCGGAAGTCTGTAATAAATTAATGTAATCTAACCGTGTTTGGGATTATTAGAATTGCCATGAGATGCACTCTGGCTATAAGGTATTTAAGTTTGGCTGAGGGGTACTTTTTAGTGGTGGTACCATAGCTAAAAAGTGTAAAATAAAAAACTTTTTACAAAAAAAAATGCAACCGACTTCAAAGTAAAAAAACACTGAAAAGTGCAAAACAACTTTAATTTCGGAAGTCGGTGTTAAATAACGAAGAGACAAAACTATTATAGAAACACCGACTTCCGAAATTAAAGTTATTTTGCACTTTTCAGTGTTTTTTTTTACTTTGGAGTCGGTTGTATTTTTTTTTTTTGTAAAAAGTTTTTTTAGTAACCTTACTTGAGACCCACCACTTAAGAACTGATTTCGGATGACATAAATAGAGAACACAATATTAGGGAGTACTAAAGTTTACTTACATCTTAACCGTTTAAGAGACCAGTTCTTCAGTATTAGTTCAGATTAAAAACAAAAAACTTTGATGAAATCGGTTGACTGTCGTTCGCAGCTGAGATAATCTCGCATTTAATTCGGCTAAAGTGCTAAGCGAACTGAGCGTTCGGTGAAAAATTCCCGTGCATGCGCTTGCGAGTCTCGGTGAAAAAAATGGTATCTTTATAACCATTTGTTCAATTAGTATGCAGTAAAAAGAAAAAATACAGATAAATTTAATAATTGTGCCGACAAACCTGCTTATTTTAAAAAGGATTAATACATTGTTGATAATATGACAGTTAAAAATCATCTGACGATTTTAATGATCTTCTATTGCATTTCTTAAATCATGATCTCTCGAATGGAATGTCCAAATGAAATTAGTCAAAAAGTATTATACAGGCACTAAACCAGACTTAATTTATAAAGTAATTTATTTTGACCGCTACAGGCCCTCCACATTTATGAAGTGGCGGTTAAGATTACAGAGAGCTTGATTCAGTTTATGTCAAACAACGAAGAAACAAATAAAGGCCAGTAATTTTCGTGCTCTCTGGTAGTCAACAAGCGTCGTGACCGCTACAGGCCCTCCACATTTGTGGCTTGCCGTGACGGCCAGTAGAACCACAGTTTGCTAAGCTAGCAATTACTCACAGCTAATGTACGACAATGTTTAGCCTGTAATCCTAACGCATGCGTGTGAGTCTAATCGGGATGAGATGATTGCATTTTGGTCCTTAAAAAGATTTTTGTGTGATTATTTTTAAATTAAATGTTTTCATTATATAAATTATATAAATAATAATATAATTTATATTAAATTATATAATTATATTTATAAATTACATTTATAATTATATAATTCATTAGCAGCTTATTCAGTAAAAGACGCCTAGTATGATGAGGGTGATGATTAAGACTCTTACCTTCTTCATTATTACCATATTTTCAATCTTTTTTGGAGCCGTGAGAGCGTGCCAAACTTTTACTTACTAAAACCAACTTGGCTGGGCGGCGAGCTACCCATGGCTCGCCATCTGCAAACCTGCACCTACGGTGGCGAGAATCGCTCTACGACTCCCAGCGCTCGTGGCGTCTCCTAGCCGCTAGCTGAGGCATGAGGACGTCCTCACCCTCACGGTTTCAGCTTCAGCCACCATCATTTCAGTTAGTGTACGATTTTCTATTGGTCTTTTCTTGTAGTTTTACTCTATAAATTATGATTATTTATTAAATCTTGCTAACAAAGGAGGTGGCCGCATGCGTGAGGGAACTGACATTCTCATACCCCAGCCGCCGAGAACCCGACCCCGACTACCAGCCACGGGAGACGCGAACTTGTGCTCAGAACAGCTCGCCGTCCGGCCGTCCGGTAGTCGACCGGACTGAACCCGAGTCGTCGACGGCGCGTTGTATTCCACGCGCGCCTCAAAGAGATGTCAGCAAAACCGTAAGAGCCCAGCAAGGCCGTTACCCGTCCGGGCCGCAGGCATTTTATCAAAGGGCAACTGAAAGACACAGGTGTTGTTTTAGTCAGTAAAAGTCTGACACGCCCATAAATCTGAATTTAGATCTTATGCCAATTTAAGTATTTCCTAGACTAGTAATTTAACACCATTAGTAAATACATAGCTAAATACTCACAATAGATGTACGTGTGAATCCTTGTAGCCTATTGATCTTAGCTATCAGGATTCAATTGCCTGATATAGCCATTGAAGCCTGATGGTTAATTCCAGATACACAACTGTAACTAGTCTCAGGTATTATGGGCTTGTCTATGTGCTACAATCGATTTTAATGGCACCTCTATGTTTGTACTACAAACAATACGGATGAGAGATGGATGGAGTGTGATATTGTTGAGATGAATTAGATGCCGCCAGTGTTTTAGGTACAATACCAGTCGACAGCGATGCGGAGGAGTTTTTCGTCGCCATTCTTTAGATATTTTTAGTTAGTTTTTAAGGGTTTTTATTTTTTTATTTAATGTATATGTTTCTAAATGGCCAAAAACGGTCGCTAGCACGAAGTGACGTAGCAACAAGAGGGCAACATATCCTGAGGTGCTTGAGGAGTGGAGAGGTAAACCACGGCTATCAGGACAATCTCGGTAATACGGTCAAGATCCCTACCAGCAGCTTACTGAATTATACATCCTTCTCCCGAGCACGTTTGCTCTTGCGAATCTCCACTCAAACCAGCCAATAAAGGCAAAAGAGAGGTGGAATCTCTGTTCCTCGTCAGTGTTCACTACGGCCGGCCAATAAAAGCCAGAGATGAAGAACAAGAATTCTCCCGGGAGATCGGGTCCGTGGGGTCCAGCAGTTCACCACAAAACTGTTTCTTAGTCTGGCCCCTCACCCTACCGATACAGATCTAGAGTTTATTGGAGCGCGCAAGCCTCACCACGACGTCAACGCAGAGATAGGTGACGGGGAATGTTATTATTATTATTTCAGCCAAAATACGTCCACTGTTGGACATAGGCCACCCCCAAACTTATTACTAGTAACAAAAAATAGAATTGTCCTACTATATACTTAGCTTCAGTGGTTGAATTTTATTCCCTTCAATTTTGGCAACAGCAGTGTTATATTAACGAATGCCATAAAAAACCTCCAAATTATAGGAGCTGCAATTTTTTGTGCGTAAACCAACTGTTTCACAGGTTTTAACAAATGAATATTCGCATCTGTTTTCGATGTGCCAACCAACATCGGGCAAAAACGAAAATCATTGTAATTGGTAGCAAAAAAAAGATGATACATTGCAATATTTTTTGTTACAATAAAGTTTTCAATATTAATAAAAGTAAGTAGTAAATGGTAAGTGTTATTGTAATATATTATTTTATCCAATACTAGCTTCTTATAGACGACGAAACGTTTCTGGGGACGAAAGGTTCTCGGTTGTGGGAGGCCTTCCCACAAGGTGGACCGATGACTGAAAGTAGAAAATATAATGCCTATAATGTCACTGAGTGATAAAATAGCATTCTACTAATAAAAGAATAATTAAAATCAATCTAGTAATTTTCGAGTTTATTCATTACAAAACCAGCCCCCTGCCAAGTTACAACCGTTTCGTTTCGATTCTTTTTTCGTCGATCGCCTCGAGTAGGCCACGCCTCCGATTCCTTTATTCTGACGTCATCTCAACGCTCAGTAACGTGGTCAGAACAAAGGAATAGGAGGCATGTCCGACTCGAGGCGATCAACAAAAAGAGAATCAAAACGAAACAGTTTTAACTTGGCTTGGCTTGGCTTTTTTTAATAAAACATAACTGTACTCATTTCAGTACAAGCGATAACTTATTTTGGCAACCAATATCAGTAACTTCTGCGTATACTGTACCTATTTATTATCTTTGAATCATAATAATATTGTGAATGATTATACTGGTACCAATAAACAATATTTTTTTATTTACTTTGCAATTGCAAGCATTATCAATAATTTCGTTACGAATAGTTTGTGAGTCTCTCATACTATATCTATGTAAGTAAAAATGAATCCCCATTTCCCTTGGTCACGTCATCATGTGCTAAGGGCTGGATCAATTTCGCTGATATTTATATTTTACTTTATTTTTTTATATTTTTATTTTATTTTTGTATGTTTTCCAGGAGAAGGTTCTTATGAAAGAAAAAAATTAAGAAAGAAGACAGTTGCTCAAAAAATTAGAAAATTTCAGAAAACTATGACTATTTAATCTTCGCGCGTTTGACAGTTAGCGCTTTTGACAGTTCGCGCGTTTGACAGTTTTTAGCGACAGGACGTCTGTCGGGTCAGCTAGTTAACAATAAATCTATGTAAGTGGTATGCTCAAACGAAGCTGGTTACTCTTTCATTAGATATTTTTATAAAAATGAGACATATTATCTTAGAACTTAATGACTCGATTAATATGCCAATTTGAGGCATACTTTTCATAATCATAATGTCCATTCTCCTTTACACAGGTCACGGGAACGACCACAAATTCTAGTGAATAACTAATGGGGTGAAAATAGGGATACATGAGAATGACGTAGACGACCGGCGGTCACTCACGTGTCATCCGATAGCAGACCCGAATAAGTGATATCTATGCTGTGGTCACTGAGTTTAAAGTTTTGATACATTTTGGACCTTCCAAATAATTGGTTAGTTGATAAACTTTTGACAGCCAATCCTGTCAGTTGACTTGCGTATAATTTGTAAATACTCAATTTCCTGTCATTTATTCACCCATAAGCTAGCTGAGCTCGAAAGATTTTTTGACATAATATTACTGAACAATAATCATTCGACGAAATTATGCTGGTTAAAAGATGAAGGGGAAAAAAAGGATTGGTAATAATAATTATTCATCATCATCATCATCATTTCAGCCGAAAGACGTCCACTGCTGGACATAGGCCTCCCCCAAGCGTCGCCACAGCGAACGGTCCTGTGCGTCTCGCATCCATCGGACTCCCTCAACCGTTACCAAGTCATCGGTCCACCTTGTAGGAGGCCTTCCAACGCTACGTCTTCCGGTACGTGGTCGCCATTCCAGAACCTTTCGGCCCCAACGGCCATCTGTTCTGCGAGCAATGTGCCCTGCCCATTGCCACTTTAGTTTGGCGATTCTTCGTGCTATGTCGGCAACCTTGGTTCTCCTGCGGATATCCTCATTCCTGATTCCATCACGCAAGGAAACTCCGAGCATAGCCCTCTCCATTGCCCTTTGGGTGACTTTAAGCCTTCTAATGAGGCCCATTGTAAGCGACCACGTTTCGGAGCCATATGTCATCACTGGCAACACGCACTGGTCATAGACTTTCGTCTTGAGACACTGTGGTATATTGGACGAGAAGATACCGCGCAGCTATAATAATTATTATTTATCGTTTATTTCAGGCATTAATTCTCCCATAGTAACATTATTGAATTAAATAAAATTGACATAGCATATAAAATAAATAAAATTAAATACATTGGATTATAAAAATTATTGAAACATTGATAAAATTATTGATTATTGAGTTAAATTAATAAATAAATAAATAAAATTATTGTAAATTATTGAATTAATTAATTTACTGTTTGATTTGATGCAAGTTTTATCATATTACTTTCAGGATGTACATTAATTATTTGTTGTATGTAATAACTTACATACAACCCTCAATTATCAAAAATACTCCAAACAAACTTTTGAAAATATAACTGCCATTCCACCGTTATCGAGACGAAAAAAAATATGGGTATTTAGGATCAATAGAATGAGATTATATAAGATATATATTACCGATATTTGTTACCGTCGAAGTAGATTGCGATTGGCGACATTGAGATATTATCCTTTCTTGTTAAATTATATTATCAATTACATTCGGTTCAATGGGCCGTGATTGTTATCTTTTGTGCTATCCTCTTGACAAAACGATACGTCACAAAGTGTATAGGTGCAGAAGGTCGACTTCATTTTTATTTATTTATTTTATTTATTTGATATAAACCAGCATAATATGGTAAAGACACTTCACATACAATTGGTGAAAATCTATTCGCAATCACTTTTGACTGGCCTGTTGGTCTAGTGGTCAGTGGCCCTGACTGCTATGCCGGAGGTCACCCAGGACAAATGTTTTTTGTGATGAGCACGATCATTTGTTCTGTGTCTGGGCGTAATTTATCTATAATATGTATTATGAAATGTATTTAGAAATATATAAATATGTTTATCAGTTAGAGCAGTGGTGGCCGATTGGTAACGGCCCCCCGACTTACGAGTTGTAGGTTGCAGGTTGAAACCCAGCCAGGCGCATTACTTTGTGTAATCTCTGCATGCATCACTACTGCTCTCAAAAAGGTGAAGGAAAACATCTTGAGGAAACTGGCATATCCTAGAACCAAAAATTCGAAGACATGTGACATTCATCAATCCGCACTGGGCCCGCGTTGTGTGTCCCAGCAGTGGAACATTAAAAGGCTGATTATGCTTATATATATCAGTTATCTAGTACTCATAGCACAAGCTTTGCTTAGTTTGGGACTAGGTGGCGTTGTGTGAAAGTTGTGGAATATGGTGTGTGCTTTTACTGGATAAGACCCACCCGTGTTAATTTTGTTGACTGTATTTCGAACAATCTCGTGGTCCATATGGTACATTGTATGGAGTGGATCTTCTGCGGTTGCCTATTTATTTGGTGACGAACCGATACGGACGCTCTTAATGTACAACCCTCATTGACTCTTTGTTCTATTTTAGTTGCCTTTGATTTAGAGTTAAATTGTATTAAGGCTTCGTGACAATCCTGAAGCCTTACTACGAGTTCTTCACGCGCGCCTCAAGGAGATGTCAGCAAAACCATAGGGGCCCAGCAGGATCCAAGCCTACTGGGGCCATAGGTTCGCTTCTGAAAGGAAATCCCGGGGCCCTGGAATACAAGGCAACGAAGGAACATAGGAGTGGGTTTCAGTTAGTAAAAGTCTGACACGCCCTCCCACTCCGCGCAAGGACAGTGAGCTCTTAACGTGATCCATTTTACGACATAAACTGAACTCTCCAAGGAAGTTATACCCAAAATATGCTCCGCAGAACCCTAGGGCTCCGCAAAGCCTCTTTGCGGGCTCCATGTGATTACTGTGATTACTGTGATTACTGTGATTACTGTGATTGTTGTTTAATGGTTAAAAAAAAAGCAGTGTCATGCCTTACATTAAATTTTAAGATCTTTAAGAAATAATCGATACTATCACGATAACTCAAAATAAGTAAATATTGCCAATAAACAATTTTTTTTTATTATTTAAGGACTCCGTTAAATATTTTGCATTCCAATAGGGTTCCGTCAGAGAAAAAGTTAGAGAACCGCTGGTCTAAGGGATGGAGCTATATATGGTGTATAATTATGTATATAGCTCCATCCCTCTTTCTCGCTCGCACGACTGACTTTTGACACGTTATGGCAGGGCCACTGATCTTATCTTATCTTATCTTATTGTGGGGCTCGCTCTGGGCCAGAACACTTCGATCCTTTTATTTGCATTACGGACTAGGCAAAACAGCTTTAAGCTTATTAAAATCTTATTTGATTGACAGACAGCAACAAGTTCAAATAAACGGTGTCAATTCGTCGGGATTAAATGTGAAAATGGGGGTACCCCAAGGTTCAATTTTAGGTCCTTTTTTATTTTTAGTTTATATTAATGATTTACCCTATTTGTTGCAAAATAAACTTAATATGGTGTTGTTTGCCGACGACACTTCTTTGATTTTTAAGATAAATAGAAGGACTAATAATCTTGACGACGAAAATAACGCACTACTGCAGGTCCAAAACTGGTTCACTGCTAATAATCTAGTTTTAAACGGGAAAAAAACTAAATGCATAAGATTTTCCTTACCGAATGTTAAAAGTAGTGATTGTGACGTAATACTAAACGATGAAAAACTAGAATTTGTCGACAAAACTGTTTTCCTGGGGATAACGCTTGACTCAAGGCTACAATGGGGTCCTCATTTAACATCTCTTGCAGGACGGCTTAGCTCAGCTGCATAAGCTGTTAGAAAAATCCGCCAATTTACGGATGTTGATACCGCTAGACTAGTCTATTTTAGTTATTTTCATAGTATCATGTCATACGGTATCTTACTATGGGGACGGGCTGCAGACATCGACTCAATTTTTATTCTACAGAAAAGAGCTATCAGAGCTATTTACAGTCTCCGCCGGTGCGATTCTCTAAGGGAACTGTTTAAGGATATTAACATCATGACGGTGCCTTGTCAATATATTAATGAAAACGTACATGATACGTTAGAAAAATCTTCATCTTTTTAGCAAAAGAGGCGATAGACATAATTATGTTACAAGAAATAGGGACTAATTAGTTCAACCAGGTTTCAGACTGGCTAAAGTGGCCTCTTCTTTCATGGGGTACTGTTTGAAATGTTATAATAAAATACCTCCCCAAATATTAGAACTCAATGAAACGAAATTTAAATCTTGTATTAAACGCGCACTATGCAGGCAAGCATATTATAAGTTGGAGGATTATATTCAAGATAAAAATGCTTGGCTCAATGCTGGTCCAGCTCCACTACCACCGGGGATACAAATTGATTAGTTTTGAAACTATTATTACTATTCTTTAATGTTTTTTTTTTTTTTGAATTTGTTAAATTTGTAAAGTATTATTGTAGTTAATTATTATTGTATTTAATATTTTATAATGTAGAAGCATTTTTTTCAAACTTTGTAAATGTGAGTACCATGGAGCTATTTTATGGTTTTTAGGTTACTATTGGATTTGTTTGACATAAATGAGCATGGCAGTTGAGAGTTTGTCATGCTCACTCAAATGTCTCACTGATGGTGGCGCGTGAGTTGGATCATTCGGTTCCCTTCAAAATGGTTGAGCTGAGTGGTGCTAATATTCGCGTCAGGTCCGTTAACGGGCGCTGTCAGTTGAGACTGGTCATCTCTTAGCTGCCAGTTGCTATTTTAATATTTAGTTTTTATTTTTACGAGAAAGATTTTTTAACAGACATAAATTATTGCATACCAAACAATTTGGTTTTACAAGGGATCGTTCAACAACCGATGCCGTGAACTTTTAGGACATATTTATAATGCATGGGAAGACAAATGCGATGCCCTGGGCATTTTTTGCGATTTGTCAAAGGCCTTCGATTGCGTTCTCCATGAAACATTAATCAGGAAACTACACCATTACGGAATCCGGAACTCCTCCCTGGATCTTCTTACATCTTATCTGAGTGAAAGGATTCAGAGAGTTGATGTAAACGGAAAAGGATATCCTGGATCTGTAGTAAAAATGGGTGTCCCTCAGGGTTCAATTCTTGGCCCATTTTTGTTTCTTATATATATAAACGATTTACCTTACCTCATAAAGGATAACCATAACATAGTGTTGTTTGCAGACGACACTTCACTTTTGTTTAAACTTAAACGTCAGCAGCCGGTTACTGACGATATAAATATAGCACTTTCAAAAATAGTACACTGGTTTGATGTAAATAACCTTCTACTTAATGAAAAAAAAACTAAATGTATAAAGTTTACCATGCCTCAGGTTAGGCAAGTAGAAACTAGTGTGCAAATAAAAGGTAAAGAGTTGAGTCCTGAAGATAATACAGTGTTCTTGGGCATAACTCTAGATGCTAAGCTGCAGTGGGGCCCACATATAGACAAATTATCAAAAAAACTTAGCTCTGCAGCATACGCTGTTAGACAGATTCGAAATTTAACTGATGTAGAGACTGCCCGTTTAGTTTACTTTAGCTATTTCCATAGTGTCATGTCGTACGGTATTCTACTGTGGGGAAATGCCGCCGAAATACAGTCAATTTTTGTATTGCAAAAAAGGGCTATTCGTTCTATTTACAAATTAAGTCCCAGATACTCCCTCAGAGATAAATTTAAAGAAATCAATATAATGACTGTACCTTCACAGTATATTTACGAGAATATTGTGTATGCACATAAAAATATAAACATGTTTAAAAAATACAGTGATGTTCATAATTTTAATACTAGGAACAAACACAAAGGAGATTGACCAAAAGCAGTCTAGCAAAGATGCGTGAACGAAAATCAAATTAATATAGAAATTATTTGCTTATTTTTTTACAGCTTTTCACTTCAGGAATTCTGTTTTCGTATCCGGAATTATGATTTTAAGATAAACAGTAAATTAACGATTGCTAGGTACATTTCCAGTCATGATTGACGTTTCGTTCTCTTCATTTGTACGAGTTACGTAAGCTATATATATTACTATACTCTTTGTACGTAACTATGAACCTTTAGACAAAAACATCACAAAAATGATATCAATATCTTAAATAGCTAAGTAATTAGCAATACCATAACGTACTGTATATGTATTTTATCGTTGCGATAATATAATATTTATTTTGTGCTTCGTCTCACGCAGATGCAGCTGTCAAGCCAGATGACAGACGGATGATAACTAACAATGTTGTTTTGTACCTACATGAGTGATCTGTGGTCATTTTACAAGTTGCGATTTGGTTAGACATAATTTGTAGGTTATCTCCGTTTTTGTTTAATTACTTTAAAACTCGGGTGTTTGTGTGAAAATGAACACTTTTATTTAATAGTATATAAAGCGTAGTCTATATTAAATAAACATTTATTGTGCTTCAACTTAAGACGGATTTCCATACATCGTTGGTCATGATCCTTTGTGGTTCCTACAACCAGGCTGAAAAAAATAGGGGGCTCATTTAGATGCCAATGTATACACTTCTATAATAAACTTCCTAGTCATATTCAACAACTAAGCCTTAATAAATTTAAATTATTTGTAAAGAGAAAACTTTGCCAAAAGGCTTTTTACACTATAAAGGACTATGTTGAGGACCAAAAGGCTTGGGATTGACCTGCTCCAGTAGGTACGCACTGCAACTGTTGTCTTATTATTATTATTTTTTCTTTTGTTTTTATTTCAATTGTGCTTTTTATTATTTATTACAATTCGATATTGTAGATTATTTTTACTTTGCAATTTAACTTTTTTTTTTTTTTCTTCTATTAATTTTTGACAAAAATGTTTACTTTGCTAAAGTATTACATTTTGTAAACTACCTATATTTTTCCTTTTATTATTGTGAACGTGAGGACTATGTTGATTGTTTTTTTTTTTCCTTTTCAGTAATTTTTGATGTGTCTGGCAATTTGAGTATTTTCTGCGGCCTAACCAAATGTCCTTTCCTTGGTATTGTTCGTCAAGTCGTTGAGCTCCTTAGTAGTCCTGAGTTGAGCTTTACAAATACTGACAAATGCTTGCACTGACTGGACAGGTCCACTCAAATCTGTATGGTTCTTTCTTCAAAAGACCATTTCAGACAAATCTGCATGGTTCTCATGTGATTTGACCATTACATATTTACTGTATGGACTTTAAAAGAGACTTTGACCCCTGAGTTTGTTTCGGTGTTTCTTCTCAGGGTAGTCAGCTAGGAAACACCGGCCTCATCTAGTTTAAAAATGACGAAAAAAAAAAATTGACGTGTAAAAGTGTTTTTTAAACCTATTTACAAAATAAATATCATTTATCATTTATCATTTATCATTTATCATTTATCATTTATCATTTACATTATTGACATTGTTCTCACATGATAGCGACAAGAAACATGTAACAGAGATATTTGTAATTGCAAAACATGATTGAAAAGAGTGTCCATAGAGCTTCTTGCACATTCTTCTCTATAGAGATCTACGCTTTGGAATGTGCAATTAGCATCTTTTTTTTTTCTGACTGACTGACTTCTTGACATTTCAAAAGTGCCTGTAAATGGTTTATTTGAAATAAATGCTTTTGAATCTTTGAATCCTTCTGGATCTTTTGTGCTATGCTCCTCCTGTCTACTCAACCCCTAGCCCTCCGTGCACCTCTTTCATGAGTCACAATATGGCCTTGATGGGGCTGAGCCTGTAGTCTTGGTATTGGTTGGCCCAGATACCCTAGTCTTTTGGAGCCTAGTGCTGCACAGTCGCATAGCAAGTATAACAAAGTCTCCCTTGCATCTTCACAGATCCTGCAAGTCGGGTCGCATGCTAGTCCCATGTTGTGGAGCAAGGCAAGCAAAGCAAGGCCACCGATCAAAGATATTTAGATAATCCTTAAAAGTTTTTTTGATGTTACATTATTTTTCGTAAAAGCTGAGAAACGAAAAACTTTTAGCAAATTATTAATAAAAATAACTTGATGGAGCTTTGACGTTTTAAGGCGAGCTAAATAAAAATGTTAATATTGACTGAGTGTTGGAAGTTTCAGCTTAGTAATAAGTTACGGACATATTTTAAGAGGAAAATTAAAAGATGACTTAATAAAATAACGTTTCATTGACTTCAGGCGGTCAATGAATGTTCGGTAATTTATGTGAGTTCAGGTGAAAGATAAAAAGGAAAAACAAAATTCAAAAAAGTTCAAATAGTATGGAGAGAACTGAAACGGCGTTGTACAGGGCTGAGAGAAAAGAACGAAACGTGGATAAAAATAATAACAGAAGGGAATCTGAAAGAAAGTAAAAAAAGTAGAGGAAGCGATTGGAAGATGATATTATTAAGAAAGCAGCAGGTCCAGAATGGATTCGAGTAGCTGAGGGCAGAGAGAAGTGGAGAGTCATGGAGGCCTTTGTTGAAAGAAAAGCTGGACCGAACGAAGAATGATAGCCAGCTGCTGAGAAATGATAAGTAAATAAAAAATCAGGAAAGAGCGAGTCGGACTCGCGCACTGACGGTTCCGTACAAACTTACCTATGAAAACAGTTCAACTCCCGAATTAAGTTACGAAGATTTTTCCGAATCGTAAAAAAAGTTTTTTTTTTGTGACGTAACTACACATTTTCAGTTTTCTGATTTTTTCCTATACTTGTGCTATAAGATCTTGCTTCGTATGAATTTCAGGATTCTAGGTCAACAAAAAGTACCCTATGAATTTTGATTTCCTTGAAAGTGTCGAAATATTATTATATACGTTTTTTGCGACATAAACGGCCGTATCTTTATTTTTCGTTAACTCAGAAGTTTGATTTTTTCACAGGCTTAAGGGACCGCAGATTTGAGTATACAGTTTTAATTTCAACTCGATACCTTTACGCGTTCCCGAGATGAAAGGTCTTGACAGATAGACGGACAACAAAGTAATCCTATAAGGGTTCCGTTTTTTTCCTTTTGAGGTACGGAACCCTAAAAAAAGAAAGAAAAAGAAATACATTTATTTATAACACAGATACATTGAAGAAACAAGTACTTTTGTAGATATCTACTTAAATTAAAATTAAATAAAACAATAACTTCCACTACTGGATATAGGCCGGTCAAATCTCGCCACAACGAAAGGTCCTGTGCGTTTTCCCGTGACTCTCTCAGTGGACGTCTTTCAGCTGGAATAATGATGATGAAAACAACAACGTTGTGTGTCTCACGAACGGCCACATAGATCCAGTTCAGCATAATGCCAGACAATGAGTCGTTATTGTAATTTATTTTTATTTTTAAGATATGCGCCATGTTTGACGTAAATAAACTCTTTTTCTTTCTTTTCTTTCTTTCTTTATAACTACGAGAATTTTCAAAAATATTTAACTCCCGTACAAAGCTGGGGCGTATCGCTAGTGCTAAATAGATGACACATATTTAGCACGTGTTGATAATTCACACAGATTATGACATCTAAATTAAATCTCGAACAAACATGGATTGATTGATCAGATGCGATTGTGCAATCAATGTGACCAATCAGCCGCGTAGGTGATTATCATTCATGGAACACATAATTTTGCGGTTGAAATTGGATGGGTCGACATTGGATGTCACATTAATCGCTAGATTAGTGAACCAAATGTTATTTGATTAGCCGTCATGGTGGATTACAACACAGAAACCGCGAGATATGATAGTTTCACTGTAGTTGTTGTTTAGATCAATGATACGTGGTTAATTTATATTAGTTTGGTATTTAGCAATTTGTAACTGTGCTCAAAAATATTTTGCATAATTATGTCTGTATGCTTAAATATGTGAGCATCTGTGGTGAGCATTTTGCCGCTATCAAAAAATCAACGTTAAATATTAGTTTTCAAAACTATGCAAGATTCAAAGTAGCACAACTTAGCGTCCTAGTTTTTCATTGCGTGCGGCGGCAAATTGCTCACCACGTGAGCTCTCTTTGGTTATACAAACACACATTATCGGATGGTTTAAGATGTAATATGGAACAAAAATACTTGAATCCCCGTAGCACGAACAGTAGCATCAATTAGGTACCCCTCTCACATTAAAATACGTTAAAAAAGGTAGTAATAATTTGAAGACGCGTTCCAAAGCACATTTCATTTTGAGCGAGTAAAGTCACATTTGTCGCAGTGGTCGAACGATTGGCTGCTGCGCTGTGTATTGCGGGTTCAATTCCTGCACGGAACAAATATTTATATGTATAGCTCACAGATAGTTGTTCCGGAGCTGGGTAACTTGAGAATGTAAGTTTTAAATGTTCGTGAACTCACCCAAAAATACAGGATTAATTCCTAGTTAGTTACAGTCCATACTTCTGTGGAATGCGCTTCCTCTCGAGATCAGGACGGCCATCAGTCTGTATACATTAAAGCGGATGTTGCGAAATTATTTTCTGCACAAATAGTGAAGTTGTCTCAATAACCCCTTTCTTTTACTTTATGTAAATATATATATGTATATATTATATTAAATTATATATGTACTAGCGACCCGCCCCGGCTTCGCACGGGTGCAATGCTGATCACTTCATAGTATAAAACAAAGTTGCTTCCCGCTGTTTGTCTCTATGTACGCTTAGATCAGACAGCGCCTATCATCCACAGTGCAGTCGCGCATTTTGAACTTCTTCGGCCATGTATCTCGTGGTGGTAATGACTCCATAGAGCGTCTCGTAGTGCAGGGCAAAGTTGAGGGCACCAGGCCACGTGGTAGGTCACTAATGATACGGACAGACCAGATCAAGGCCGCAACTAAGTGCTCGGTTTATGAATGTACTCGGAAAACTTGCAGTCCGCGATGAATAGCGCCGTGTTACCAATATGATCACTCATCGTGATTCACAGTGATGACCACGACCGCTCTGGTAAGAGTGTACCGACTGAGAAGAAGAAGATCTTTAAAACTACGCAACGGGTTTTGATGCGGTTTTGATCAGCATTGCACCCGTGCGAAGCCGGGGCGGGTCGTCAGTACTAATCATACTACAGAATGTCTTTATATACAACGTTCACAGCTTTTTTTGTCATTAGATAATACAAACAGGTTTTCTTTTGAGGTTACTCTTGAAAGAGCGACATATCATTGGCCATGTGAAAAACACTCAACGATCGCTAACGTTGAAACTTTGAAAGTTTGACCCTGCGATTTATTATTGTTCATTGCAAAAGATATCTTTACTTGCCACTGTGTGGACCGCCCGGAGGACACGATGGAGCACACGGTGGAGGTGTGCCCAGCTTGGGCAGAGCAACGCCGTGTCCTCATGGGGGCGATCGGCGGTGGTGACCCCTTGCGCCGGGTCTTAGTACTGACCATGGTCCGGAGCGAGGCGGAGTGGCAGGCGGTCGCCTCCTTCTGCGAAGCAGTAATGCTAGCAAAGGAGGCGGCCGATCGCGTGAGGCAACGGTCCTCACGCCCCAACCGCCGTCGGGATTCCGATCCCGATTTCCGGCCACCGTAGGCGCGGGCTTCCGGACGGCGACCGTCCGGTAACCATCCGGAAAGAGCCCAAGTCGTTGACGGCGCTTAGTGTTCCACGCGCGCCTCAGGGAGATGTCAGCAAATCGTAGGGGCCCAGCAGGGTCAAAGCCTACTGGGGCCACGGGTAGTGTGAAAGTGAAACCTGGGGCCCTGGGACGAAGGCAAAGAAGGAACAGGAGTGGTTTAGTAGTTAGTTTTAGTTTTTAGTCAGTAAAAGTTTGAAACTATCTCCCGCACCGCCCAAGAGCGGGATTTGTCATTAGATGATTTTCCCACCTAAAAAAAAAAAACATTCCAAAGCGTAGATCTCTATGGAGAAGAATGTGCAAGAAACTCCATGGACACACATCTTCTCCGGTACCACACCACATCCAGTGAGTATTGTGCACTCTATTATGACAGTTTTTAGTGATTTTACCAGCAAACGCGTGCCATTGCATAGTTTAGATGGATTCAGGTTTTTTAAAAAAATAACAGGACAACCTATTTTCAACGCCATTTTATGAGGAGGGTTTAAAGAATTAAGAAATTCTGTAGGAAAAAATCTTTTTACAAAAAAAAAAATAACCGACTTCACTATAAAAAGCGGGCAAGTGCGAGTCGGACTCACGCACTGAGGGTTCCGTAAAAACTTAGGTTACCTAACCTAACCTACCTATGAAAACAGTTCAATTCCAAAATTGAGTTACGAAGATTTTTCCGAATCGCAAAAGACGTTACTACAAATTTACAGTTTTCAATTTTTTTCCTATACTTGTGCTATTAGACCTTGCTTCATGGCAAATTTCAGGATTCTAGGTCAACGGGAAGTACCCTATGAATTTTGATTCCCTTGAGAGTGTCGAAATACACGTTTTTTGCGACATAAACTTCTGTATCTTTTTTTGTTAGCTTAGAAGTTTGATTTTTTCACAGCTTCAAGGGACCGCAGACCTGAGTATATGGTTTTAATTTCAACTCGATACCTCTACGCGTTTCCGAGATAAAGGGTCTTGACCAGACATACCCACAGACAGACCGACTAACAACAAAGTGATCCTATAAGGGTTCCGTTTTTTCCTTTTTAGGTACGGAACCCTAAAAACAAAACACTAAAACGATCAATATAACTTTAATTTTGGAAGTCAGTGTTTCTGATATTGTCTGCTTGTTATTTAACACTGACTTCCGAAATTAAAGATCGTTTTAGTGTTTTTTTTTTGTGGCGAAGTTGGTTATTTTTATTTGTAAAAAAAAAAATTATTTCACACTTTTTAGTTGTGATACATTTATAGCCAGAGTACCTATTTCTCATGACAATTCGATTTAAGCCAAACACTGTTAAGATACATTATTTTATTATGAAGTCCCCATCCACCTCCCAGCTCCATCATCAGGTCAGTTCGATAGTACCTTATAGCCAAAGTGCATCTGATGACAATTCTAATAAGCCCAAACACGGCTAGGTTACATTAATTAATTACGGAGTTCCAGTGCATAACTTCCAGCTCCATCATCATCATCAGATCACTTTGATGCTACCATTTTCAACATACTCGTAACTATTCAGAACCATTTATTTATATGCATTGTCATAGTTACTTCTATCTTCATTGTGATATCTATGTAGGGGTGAAGTTTCATTGGCCATTTCTGGTCTTTTTCATCAGTTCCACTTCATCAAATGTTACTTTTTGACTGTAAATGCTTAAGTTCTCGATGAAAATACTAAAATCATTATATAGTTGCCTAGAATATTTGAGGAGTTCCCTCGATTCCTTATGGATCCCATCATCAGAACTGGATTTTGAAAAAATAGGACCAATCTGAAAGCATATCCTATTAGGGAAAAAAAAAATTTTGCAAGTCGGTCTATAAACGACGCGAGTTCTGAGGTAACAAACGTAGAATCAAGTTATTTACCGCAACCGCTATGTCCCTGCATTTTAAATCTGTAATATCTTCGATAATATTCATATAAATTACACGCTGTAAAGGGCTATATTGATCTAAATTAAATGCACAATTTATTTAAGATACTTAATTTGATAAAGATTAACGCTGTATTGCTTAAAATCGTTTCGTAAATAAGCCATTATTTCTCGTAAAAAGTAAAAGATAAAAAATGGTTATTGTGGGTTATCCCTAAGAGATGGACATATACCATCGCGGACTTTTTTGTAGACCTTTTTAAGGTGAACAATACTGTAGTACACTATTTTGATATATCTCGTGGAGTTCAGCCAGCGTTTGCAATGTAAGCGCAAAAAAATGTGTTTATTTACGACATCACATTAGAAACCTCTAAAATCATCAGTGTTCCTCTATTATATTGTGCATGTATCATACACGTAAACCTTCCTCTTGAATCACTCTATCTATTAAAAAAAACCTCATCAAAATCCGTTGCGTATTTCTAAAGATCTAAGCATACATAGGGACAGACAGACACGAAAAGCGACTTTATTTTATACTATGTAGTGATGTTTATTTTGTATATATACATACTTCTGAACCCTTGTTTTCTTAATAATCTTTTATATTTTTATGCACCTGCCATATTTTTCTCTTCACCGCCCTTGGTTGACTGGTAGAGAGGCATTAAGTCCGCCTTTGTACTTTTGTGTTGCATGAAGTTCTAATAAATAAATAAATTAGGGTTTAAAAAAAAGACTCTAGAAATAAATAGTTTCTAATGTTTCGATAGTAATACTATAAGACGCACAGAACTGTATAAATATATACAACTACAGAAAAATCCATCAATGCTTATTACTAACCTATATTTTCACATTTAAAATTTTAAACAACTAAAAGACTTCTAATAAATACAAACCTACAGAACATCGGGATTAAAAGAAACGGCTCGTTACAAGTTACAAAGGATAATGTCGACAAACCGGTTCTTGTGTTATATTTATGACTTCTATTTGTCATTTTGAGCCAACAATTCGTCTCATTGCTGGGCAACGGCTCCCCTTTTCTTGTCGAGATCTCTATCTTGTCTTACCGGAGAAACGGCCTTAAACCTCGCTCCATTTACGATGTTGTCTGACTTGACATCTATATTTTACTTTGTATTTATATCGTGGAATGTTTCCTGTAAACAAAAAAGGAGGTTTGGTGAATCAGCCTTCCTATGTGTTTATCTTATCATTATTATCAACCACAGCCCGACATCGACCACTGCTAGGCATATTTTTATGTTGAGACGCGCGTGGAACAGTATGCGCCGTCGACAACTTGGGCTTGGTCCGAACGGTTACAGGACGATCGGACGGCGAGCTACCATTTGCTCGGCGTCCGCAAGCCTACGGTACTCGCGTGTGCACGAGTGGCCTCCTCCTTTGCTAACATTACTGCTTCGAATGAGGCGACCGCCTGCCACTCCTCCACGCATCGGACCATGGCCTGTACCAAGGCCTGGCGCGAGAGATCGTTGCCGCCGATCTCCCTCTCGAAGACACGGCGGTGCTGTGCCCGAGCCGGGCACACCTCTACCGTGTGCTCCACTGTGTCCTCCGATTGCTAGGCATAGGCCTCCAGGGTGGCAAAGCAATTTGTGTAGATCTATTGGCACAAGTAAAAAGAGGGCTATGCAATGTATTTATTTAATTCTTTTAAACTATTAGTTCACGTGAAAATATTTGTAATCTAAGTAAGTACTTTAAGGTTTCGCAAGATTGTCTACCAAAGTTTTGGTCACGGAATCTACCAATCAATCGACTTTTTGGGTCGTCTAGACTAGTCGGATAGTTCAAAATCGTAAACTAAAGAAGTTTGATTATTTTTCATTAAATTATTTAGTTATATACATATGTAACCGGTTTATAAACCCACCACTGGTGACATTAATTTTTCTTTGTTTACTTCTTACATTTGGGACTTTTTAGCTATCTTTTTAAATGACTTTTATCACACACACACACACCTTTTATATATTACATTTGTTTGGTTTTGGAGTTCCTCGCCTGGAGTATCCATGAGGGAAAGTCTGCTCGTCGGAATGTTCCTTTAACTTCTTAATTTTTTTTATACTAAACATTATCACATTAAATATCTCCTTAGTTTCTGAACCTGGTGAACCATGAAGGGCCGGAAAATTAAAGACTGAAATTAAACTCATAAGTTTGATTTTCTCCTATATTGCCCCCCGCTAGCAGAATAGTGGTCCAATGTATAGTAAATCCGATTTTTTTGTTTGATGCACCTGGCGCCCGAATTCTCTACCATTTTCTTATTTTTTTGGTACATCATCGACCCTCTAACTTTTATCACACACACCTTTTATAGATTAATTAATAATTTTGAATATTGCCCAGATAGGTTGCAACACATTTGTTTGCGGGGGCCTTCTAGTTATGAGATTACGTCAGTTAAAACCTAGCTATTAATTTGTGAACCGTGTAAGCGAAAAAAAAGTCTTTCGATACTAATATCATAAATTAATGTGAAAGTAACTGGGTCTGCCTGTTACGCTTATACGGTTAAACTACTCAAACTGCTGAACTGATTTTGATTAAATGGTAATTAGAGTAGGCTTCAACCACAAGGAAGTTTACAGGCTACTTTTTATCTGGCTTCGACTTCTACATCACATCCGCCATCATTTACACAGACATAGCAGCTGGCAGGAGTTAGTAAATGATAAAAAATCCTAGGTCCCTTTTTTTTTTTTTTTTTTTTTTTTTAATTGATATAAACCAGCGCTTGACTGCGATCCCTTGCGTTACTAGAAGTTATCTAAGTTTCACGTTGTCTTGCCTGAAAGCTGGTTTTTCGTCAGAAAAAAAATTGAGAACTCGATTACAGCGTGGCCTGCCTGGTTCAATAATATTTTCAAGCCATCCAGGGAGCCACTCAAACATACACACTAAAGTTCATCCAAATTTATCAAGCCGTTTAGAAGGAGGTAAATGACAAACACACGTACAAAATAATTGTACATATGAAGATATATTTATATATATTGTTTACATTATGTATTTTATATCCTTTCTGTCAAATCTATTCAAAGGTTGTCTTTAAAAAAATGCTTTTAGCGGTAGGACCACCCATTTTTTAACCTCCTACAGTACCTGAATCTTTTATGGTGTATATTAGTAAAGAGTACATCTATCTATCTATCTATACTTTATTCAAATATCTATTTGCTTGTAGATAGTTTTTCTTGAATCTCTATGAACCTTCCCCAGTAACTTCTACCAAACCATGTGACATAGTGTTCGCAATTTCGTTCTGCACCACTTTAGCTGTTCGTTACATTAAATTATGTGTCCCACCTGTTACTGATATGGACTGTTCAGTAGCTGAAATGAGAAAAACTGGAGCCTTTCCTTATACTGCACTTTGGTTACTGGAGATTTTCCGTCTGTTTAAAGAATGATTTTGATTTTCAATGATTAATATGGTTAAAAAAAATCAAAATTCAAAACCGAAATCTTAGAAAGAAAAGAGAGATATTTAGTCTCCTTTCCAAAAACTATTTCCATTGCTAAAATATAGGTACAATATAATTTTATTTTGAAGCTTGCTGTGTCTTTAAAGTAACTTGCAAAGTCAAAATTAATAAGTTACAATGTAGTTTATTCGAAGCATAATAAAATGAATAGAAAGCCAATAAATATAAAGTTTTAATTGATAAATGTATCTAAGTTTTGTGGTTGCTACATAATTATCATAAGGACGGGTTAAATTATAATAAATTGTCTGGAATAAGTTACATAAGGAGATACAAAATAAATTAACATAGCATTAGCATTAATTGGCAAAATCAAATATTTTGTAACTGATTTTAAGTATTTTAAATATTAGGACTTTAGGGTGCGTGTAGATTTGGGCACACTTTTACCACGGTGGTATGACTCCTCTTTGAGGAATGGCTACAAATACGCTACGGCGTCACCACATTCCGTCTGACACAGGTCCTGACCAGACACGGTTGTCGGGTTTGGTCAGGACCTGTGTCAGACCACCAGAGAACGTGTGTGTGTCACCAGAGACGTTTCACCAGAGACGTGTCACCATTGTGCGGATCGCTCAGAGGACAGATATACCATTAAATACCTACGGTGGAGTTCTACCTCACTTAGGCACCCTGTCCGTGTGAAAGCAATTTGGCGGCGGTGACCTCTCGCATCTGACCCTGGTTCAGGCCATGGTATGGTTTAATCAGTAAAAGTCTGACAATTCCTCTTTTTCCATCCAGAGCGGGAGAAATTATTTGATGATGTCAATGTGTGAAAAAAAAGATTTGAATCACTTTAAAGATCACAGCTAATTCGACCCCTAACACCAAATCGATTGTTAATAAAATCACACAAAAACGCTAAAAGTAGCAGTAAGTACACTTTAAAACATAATCCTAATCTCTTACTTCAATTATACCTACCTACTTGTTAAAAAGTGGCATAAAAAATACAACATCATCATCATCATCATTTCAGCCGAAGGACGTCCACTGTTGGATATAGGCCTCCCACAAGTGTCGCATCCACCGCATTCCCACGACTCCCACCAGGTCATCGGTCCACCTTGTGGGAGGCCTTCCAACGCTGCATTTTCCGGTGCGCGGTCGCCACTCTAGAACCTTTCGGCCCCATTGACCATCCGTTGTACGAGCAAAAAAATTCAACACTTTATTTAAACATGAGAAAATATCTTAACACACAAAGTTAAACATAAATCCTTCAATTCAAATGTGACATCGATTCAAGTGACAAAGTATTAAACACACAGTACTTTTGTAACGAAAATGTTTTTAACTTAAACAGGTACGAGTTGAAGATGTTGCGGTACTTCGCCACAAGTTTACCAACCAGTGGCGCGGACGTAAACTCGGTACAAAGTCGATTGCTGTACAACCGCACTCAACACAAGTTTAAGCTTGATTTCTAAACTGTGCCTTTGGAGTCCCCATTCATGACTCCATTCGGTCTAGTTGTAACTGGGTTTCGTTGCTTATACACAAGTTATTCGATAAAATTTTGCTCTTTATATTTTTGCAATATCAATTTTATTTTTCTAAGGCGCCAGCCGGACAGATGCGGCACGGCGAGCATTGGGCGTGCCACTGGTGCGCTACCGGCACGCATCGGATACGCCCATGGCACGCTCACAGGGACGATGTGTATCGGTGGTATTCAATAAATTGTATCACTCACTGCAGACTGAAGCGCGGGTGGTCGGGAGTGCGCGCCGGCAGAGTATCATCGGAGCGCCTGTGGCGTGTCGTTTGGTCGCCCTTCCAATGTTCTTGTTTCATTCTTAATGTAGGAGAGAGACGTGGTGCAAAACAGATAAAAGAGGTGCGCTGATGGCGCGCCCACGCTGTTTCTGTCTGGCTTACACCTAAGAATTTGTGTTTAGCCTTTTGACCGCCACCTAAAAAAAGCAAAAGCGTACTGTCTACATCAACGGACATCTCAGCAATTTCTTAGAAAATTAAAATTTATTAGCATTTAAATCTGTCATGTAGTTGTGACCGTGGCGTGATGGACACATTTTGCTTTGTCATGCATATGACCGACACTGTCATGGTCGAAAGATTAATTGCTTTTGAGTATTGAGTGAACGCCACGGAATCGAATCGAACCGTCAAAAGTATGGAATTCCTCAGTAGCAGATCAGAGTCTAGGTTTATGCCTAGGTGATGGTGAAAGGCTCGGCCTGCATCACACGGGACTTACTCGCGCGCAATGACTCGTCAGCTGACGAGCACGAGCGCTATTCACAAATGTTCAAAAGTCTCTAAACTGGTCCAGCACTGTAATCGTGGGCGCGCTAATGCGAGTATAGTTGAAAAACAGGTCGCGACGCGACACTTCGCACCAGTGTGAGTTGAGTCTAAATCAAAACTGGCGAAATGTGGTCGTACGACAGGTACACTGGTAAAACTCTGCCAAAACTTTTGGAGAATGCCAGCATGATGATAATGCACCTATAACGGGGTGAACAGCAATGCATGGGTGAATCTTTGAACAGGTTTTTTTTTCAAATTTAGGAGGTGACTGCTTTCCATGCCCTTTCCCTACGAAACCATAGCTTGACCCAGAGCCAAGCACGATAGGTCGCTGTCGCCAATCGCCTCTATGGCGACACGATGGTGCTCCGCCCAAGCGGGGTACCTCCACCATATGCTCCACCGTGTCCTTCGGACTTCTCGGAACATACGTGTTCGGTTTTGAATTACAGCTCTAATTACAAACACTCAACTACCGAAATATCTAACACAAGAAATCTAACAAAATTACAAAAGTCAGAACATAACCGAAAAAAGTAAGTTCCTACCGGAGACGATTGCTATAAGTCGAAAATAATCGTTTGGGCGATTAATTTTTTCGTGGAAGAAAAACCTTGTTACGAATAAATGGGTTAATTACAACGCTAGTCTGGGAATGTTTGAGCTTCAAACCAAAATGGCTTACAGGAATTAAAAACTCATTATAATTACGGAACAACTGTGAAGACAAATTCGCGCAGGCACAGAAGAGAAGCTCAATTTTACATCTACCTTCTTAACTTAGTTTTTAATTAAAATATTACATTCTAGTGCAGGTATTCAGACTGGTACTAAATATGCTTATGGACTCAGTGTATGTCCAATTATAATATCATCATAACTTCTGCCGCTTTGGGTGGAGTGTCAGACTTTTACTGATTATGGGAGGAATTCAACAATAAAACTAAACGCGTTTTAACGTTTGGCTCGCATAATCTCGTTTAGCCGCTGTCACTAGTATCACTTGTCTGTATTTTTTATATAACTTTTTATAACTTTATATTTTTTATATAACTTTATACAACTTTTTTCTTTTGTTGTAAAAATACAACAAAAGAAAAAAGTTATTAAACTTTGCTGTAGAATATTATTTATTGAGACTTTACTTAAATAGTAACAAGACCATTCCAAATAAGCCCTTTAGGTAATTGTACGAGTACTAATACTCGTACAATTACCTAAATTATAATTAATATTATTACTCGTACTAATAAAAAAGTAGTGGTGTATAATGCGTTTTTAATAGGAGGGGAGAGGCAAGGAAGAAGTTATACTTAAATTTTTTTTACAGGTCAGTAAGGTTTCTGGAAAAAAAACACTTCTTCGTACCTTTAGTTGATACGAGGCGGCCTTTTAAATATTTTTTATGCTACTATTTTTTTTTTAAACGAAGCCCCATACTAGGAATATCTCCTGTATCGTGGGTGTGTTCATAAATATATAAGCTCACATACTCAAGACACTCAAATCCAGAACAACTATCTTTTTGTCGTTAAAATAATTGTTCAATGCGGAAAACGAACCCACAACGGGGCAGCAAACTACTCGTATGTCGTCAAAACGAACGTTGAAAGCAGACTTCTTTCCTCAAACAGTATTTTAGAAGAGACTTTCACTCATTAATCCACGGAACAGAAAAAAAATCAAAATAAAAGGCTGTTTCACCAACACTTTCAATTTAGACATGCGTTTGGAAAAAAAGAAATAAACAAATGAGTCTAGCCTCAGGGTAATAACACTCAATATTAATGATTACTCCTATAATAATGCCAAGTTTTATTTGCCTTGTTCAAAGACTTGGCAGCTTGCAGCCTCTGCTTATGAAGTTTCATTTTATCGCTCGACGGAAGCATCTTGAAAGTAGTTGACAGATTGTAAAAGGTGAACCAAGAAACGTTACTTTTTCACAGATTTTACAAGTAATCACAGATATTATGGAAATGAAATTTTGAATCTAGATATTTTTTTTTTAGTTGGGAAAATCATCTAATGACCCCCCGCTCTTGGGCGAGAGGGCGTGTCAGACTTTTACTGACTAAAAACCCACTCCTGTCCTTCCTTGCCATTGTTCTAGGGCCCCGGGAATCTCTTTCGCATCACCCATGGCCTTAGTAGGCTTCGACCCTGCTGGGCCCCTACGGTTGCTGACATCTCCTTGAGGTGCGCGTGGAACACTACGCGTCATCGACAGCTTGTGCTCGATCCGGACGGTTAACGAACGGTCGGACGGCGAGCTACCCATTGCTCACCGTCCGCAAGCCCGCGCCTACGGTGGCCGGAACTCGGGATTGGAATCGTAAAAATGTTAAACAAAAAAAAAATGGCTGGGGCGCGAGGACCATAACCTCGCGCGTGCGGCCGCCTCCTTTGTTAGCATTACTGCTTCGCAGAAGGAGGCGACCGCCTGCCACTCCTCATCTAGATAGATACGGATAGCATAACATAGCATCATCAGCCTTTTAATGTTTCCTGGGAATCAGACCTCCTCTCTCTAGGAGAGGTAATGGGCCGTAATCCACCACGTGGGCTCAGTGCGGATTGGTGAATGAATGTCACATGTCTTCAAATTTTTGGTTCTAGGACATGCCGGTTTCCTCACGATGTTTTCCTTCACCGTTTTGAGAGCAGTGGTGATGAAATAAATTATACAAAGTAATACACCCAAAAAAAACCCAGCCAGGGTTTGAACCCGCGACCTACAACTCATAATTCATGGCCGTTACCACTCGGCCGTCACTGTTTTTTAAATACGGATATAGGAATAATATTATACTGGTTTCGGATATGAAATGATTTCAGATAATCCGCTAGTTGTGGACGGTTTCGGATATGGTTACAGATATGAAATGATTTCAGATTATCCGCTAGTTGTGGACGGTTTCGGATATGGTTACAGACATGAAATGATTTCGGATTATCCGCTAGTTGTGGACGGTTTCGGATATGGTTACAGATGTGAAATGATTTCGGATTATCCGCTAGTTGTGGACGGTTTCGGATATGGTTACAGATGTGAAATGATTTCGGATTATCCGCTAGTTGTGGACGGATTGGTTACCGATCATCATCATCTTTCTACCCTTGTCCTGTGTTATTTCGGCTCGGTGCAACACGTTTTTTTCTCCCATTCTGTCCTGTCTACCGTCACGCTATCACTAATTTCCTAACGGATATTAGAATTTTAAAATTATAAAAATAAAACACAACAAGATTTGACTTTTATTTCTAGTCTAGATTATTATTTGTTTGCCGAGCCAAACTAACAATAAAACTGTCCTAACCTGTCATTTAGACCCCACTATTATCCGAACTTATACGAAACATTTATATCGGTTTGGGTTAGAGTTACGTATATTTTTTTTATTTCGGATATCCGATAGTTCCAGTTACGGTTTTGAAGCTTCTTAACATTCCTGCTAATAATGAATTGACTTTCTCTCAGGATATAAACTCTTTTACATCACAGTAATATTGTAAAGGCAAAAATGTACTGAAACATGGAGTCGGCGAGGAGGAGTGGCAGGCAGTCGGGCCTTCCTTTTCCTAAAACAAGTAAGGAACATACTCCTGGTATAAAAATTATCCTTTGTCCTATTCCAGATAATGCCAAATCCTGTGTGCCAAATCTATCTTTCTATCTATATATATATAATAAATCTGTAGAAAAGTCTTAGTTGTGTGCGCATAACATAATATGTACGAAATCGATGTAGATGACTTATATACATTAAAATTGTGTGTAACTTGATGACTGCTTAGACTTTGTATCATCGAAATCGGTTGACTGTATCGAAAGATATATGAATTTAGAGTGTTCAAGAAGTAAAATATCACACCACACGCAATTGACTCTAAAGCGGTACAAAGTTCGCCAGGTCAGCTGCTAGTTAGTTCGAAATCCGTAACTATTATCCGTAACGAGAACCCTATAGAACCATTGGTGAAGCAAGGGAAAATCGAGGGCGAGGACGGACCATCTGTGGCACACTACTGCATGGCGCCGCATCACGAAAGAAGCGGTGGTGCTAGATTCGACTGAGACATGACTACGACCACTTTATCAAGAGTGCACGTCTAAGAAGAAGAAGTACCTATTAGTGCCTTGCCAGTTCCTTGGGAACATTTCCTAGTTTCATGCAGGTGAATAGCTCGCCGTCCGGCCGTCCGGTAACGGTCCGGACCGAGCCCGAGTCATCGACGTCGCGTAGTGTTCCATGCGTACCTCAAAAAGATGTCAGCAAAATCGTAGGAGCTCAGCAGAGCCGAAGCCTACTGAGGCCATGGGCTTACTTCCAAAAGGGAAACCCTGATCCTGGTACGCAAGGGCAAAGAAGGAACATATGTGTGGTTTTAGTTAGTAAAAGTCTGACACACCTTCTCGCTCTGCCCTAGAGCGAGAGAAGTCATTGTCACCTTAAAAAAGGGTGATTTTTATGAAAATAAATACCTAGCCTTTTTGCCTAGCCTTTTGTACCTATGTTCGAGTCGGCTTCATTTTGATCATAATGAAATAAATACCACGACACTCATGGCCAGCTGTTTGCCAGAATTGAATACCTCTGTATGCATATTATAATGGTTATCAAAGAGCTACAAATGACAGCAGAGCCGAGTAGGCTTACCGCATAAAATGATTTAAAAACAAAAAAATAAAAACCTCAGTCTGTTGTTTTTTATTCCACTACCAATTTATTACAAGCGCGTTTAATAATATTTTTCACGTTTCATATTTTAACATTATTGCATTTGCTCTGAACAAGCCATTTCATAAAATTGTAAAATATTAATATATAAATATACAATATTAATATATTAATATTAATATATAATACATTTTCTTGGTACATAATACTATTGTGAGTTTTATATACCTTAAGCTATAGTTTACGAAAAGATTATAATTAAATCATTGTACTTATTGTTTTAAACTAACTATTAGCATTTAATCGTACTTCTTGATTCTACTTATTGCATTTCGTTTATCAAAATTCATCATCATCTTTTCAGCCGAAAGACGTCCACTGTTGGACATAGGCCTACCCCAAGTGACGTCACAACGAACGGTCCTGTGCGTCTTACATCTATCCGATTCCTGTAACCTTCACCACGTCATCTGTCAACGTTGTGGGAGGCATTGGGAGGCCTCCGACAACGTTTTTGTGTACCTACTGTTTTTTACGCGGTGTCTGCCTAGTCTTTTCTCAAACATATTTGGATCAGATTTCAGCCTAACTGGATGCAAAAGAATTCCAGTATTTAATATACACTGCCCATTTGATCTTCACAACTCAGTTACTGAGTGACAAGATATTCCTTGGTATTTGGTGTCAGGTCTTATGGCTTCAGACTACGTGTACCTAACTATTATCTGTAAAATGTTCATACGACAGCCGGGACCAAAGGCTTAGCGTGCTTTCCGAGGTATGAAGAAGAGTCGGTATGAAATGGATGGTCACCCGTCCATAGACTGACCTCAGCAAGTGTCGCTTAACGAATGGTAGCTATTATTTATTATTTAGCTACAACGACTCCACCCGCGTTTAAGTAGGCATACAAACTTTGGAACCCCGTTTAATTCCTCTAAGGACCCGATTTTGAAAAATCCTTTCGTATTTTTTGTACACTTATAGGAACCTCTGTTCGCATTTCAGCGTTTTAGGTCCAAGGGCTTGGGCTGAGGATCGATTAGTCAGTGAGTCAGGACTATGTCTTTTATATATACAGAAGAGCTTCTCACACATTGAACATTGAATATGTAACAAAAATGTAATTTTATTTTATACTAGCTTTTGCCCGCGGCTTTGCCCGCGTACATAAAATATAGCCTATGTCGCTCAGG
Organism: Mythimna impura; assembly: GCA_905147345.3. Taxonomy (NCBI): domain Eukaryota; kingdom Metazoa; phylum Arthropoda; class Insecta; order Lepidoptera; family Noctuidae; genus Mythimna; species Mythimna impura. The sequence goes on along the minus strand of LR990353.1, from coordinate 15,358,265 downwards.
AATAAAGCAGCTTTCTAAATAGGTGAAAAACTTTTAGCAATAGAACCAGTACTTCCAGAGATTACCTATCCTACAAACAAAAAAAAAAACAAACTTTACCTCTTTATAATATTAGTACAGATAATATTATTGTATATGAAGATTTGAAGAAAACCATATCATTAAAGTATGAAAGATACGCGAACGCAGGGAACGCAAAAAGAAAACAACTTTAGAAAATTCTCGGCAAAAATAATTGCATGCCAGGTTAGTTGTTTATTTGCACCAATATTTTGTGCACAAAATATTTTTAAGACATTAAAGCTACGCCCTACGGAATGTCCCAAGCATTCCCTAATGCTGCTAATCTTATTTTAATTTATATGTAAATTCATTCTCAGCATATTATTTCTAATATTTCGGCCAAATGTTCAGAGTTCCAAAACTTTTTTTTGAGATATTTTAATATTATAGCAATCTCTCGTTTATTTCCCCTTTTATTACCCCGACTTTTATCTTTAATTCCGCAGACATGCCATAGGAACGCAATGATTACGGGGGAGAATAGGGTGGGAAGAAACAGAGAGAAAAATGTATAATGAAGTCCCGTCGAACCCTACTTTCCTCTGCTTTGTTGCCATTCTTTAAATCTAATCAAGGGTTACACTTTGTAACGATAGATTAATGAGAAATGCGAACTCATCTCTCGGGTATCGGTGTATTCTCACTTATAGATCGATAAAAAATTGTATTTTAGTGTTTTATGTGTTGAGTTTACGAGAGGAGAATATTTTCTTCCAACCTAAAACTTCAACAACTCAAAACCAAGGGTTAAATATCAATAGAATAAGGTTTATTTTTATAAAGCTTTTTTTATTGTATAAAGTGTGAATGTGCAGTAAGTCTGCGAAGTCTACAATGCTCTCACATTCACATTCAGATTATTATTATTTTTTATTTCGATTCACTTTTTTATTGTCCTTTTTGACACTATGGTATACACTATCCTCTCATATCTATTTATTAATATTGTAATATGGAAATATTGAGCAAGAGAAAGAGAAGAAGAGAAAAAAATTGGGCAAGTGCGAGTTGAACTCGCGCACTGAGGGTTCCGTACAAACTTACCTATGTAAATGGTTCAATTCCCGAATGGAGTCTCGAAGATTTCTCCAAATCGAAAAATAGTTTTTTTTTGTGGTGTAACAACAAATTTACTATTTTCAGATTTATTCCTATACCTGTGTTATAAGTCCTTGCTTTATGCCAAATTTCAGGATTCTGGGTCAACGGGAAGTACCCTATGAATTTTGATTCCCTTGTGAGTGTTGAAATATACGTTTTTAGGGTTCCGTACCTCAAATGGAAAAAACAGAACCCTTATATGATCACTTTGTTGTCCGTCTGTCTGTCTGTCTGTCTGTCAAGACCCTTTTTCTCGGAAACATGTGGAGGTATCGAATTGAAATCAAAACTATATACTCAAAAACAGGCGTATCTTTTTTTTTCGTTAAGTTTGAAGTTTAATTTTTTCATAGCTTCAAGGGACTCCAGACCTATATGATTTTAATTTCAACTCGATACCTCCACGCGTTCCCTAGATAAAGGGTCTTGACAAACATACAGATAGACGGACCACATAGTGATCCTATAAGGGTTCCGTTTCTTCCTTTTGAGGTACGGAACCCTAAAAATCAATAATGTTTATAAAAGAGTAACTGTGGAGTTTTTTTGCCGATTTTTCTTCATTGAAAACGATTAATTGGAATGATGCAGTAGTTTCTAACGTTTTGTTAGTCCCTATATGTGAAATATATTTAGATATTTTTAAATTTTATGCCAACTTTATTAATATCCTTTCTTGTTACTTAAAATTAAATTATCTCGATGAATGGCCTGCAGCGACATAAGTACTTAGCATTTTCTTCTCTCTTTGACCAAAGTAATTATGTACAAGAAAGAAATTGTCATAATAAAATTTCCCGTTTCCATCAGCATGAAAATTAAATACGGCAAAAAACTTTAGTAAAAATTACACATTTTTAACCCAAAAGTTTCTATGGGTTAATTAAGTTCTTCATGTTACGAAACTTTAGGGGTTGTTCATTTCCTTCTGCTGTTTGTTAGGTACAAGTGAAAATGTGTTTCCTTATGGAATTTCTATATTTGTAATGGTTGGATAATATTTCAAAATCTATATAATATAATAATATATAATATTCCACAACTATCACACAACGAGCAGTGGTGGCCGAGTGGTAACGGCCCCGACTTACGAGTTGTAGGTCGCGAGTTCAAACCCAGCCAGGCACATTACTTTGTGTAATTTATTTCATCACCACTGCTCTCAAAACGGTGAAGGAAAACATCGTGAGGAAACTGGCATGTCCTAGAACCAAAAATTCGAAGACATGTGATATCCACCAACCCGCACTGGGCCCGCGTGGTGGATTACGGCCCATTCCCTCTCCTAGAGGAGGCCTGAGTCCCAACAGTGGGAACATTATAAGGCCGACTATGCTACTATGCTATCACACAACGCCGCCTAGTCCCAAGCTAAGCAGAGCTTGTGTTATGAGTACTAGACAACTGATATACATACATACATATAATAGGTAAATTACACCCAGACACAGAACAAATGATCATGCTCAACACACAAACATTTGTCCTAGGTGGGAATCGAACCCACGATCTCCGGCGTAGCAGTCAAGGCCACTGACCACTAGACCAACAGGCCGTCACTATGGTTAAATCGTAAAATGGATGGCTCATAGGTAAGATGGAGAGACGGTCTCCGCAGGGTGGTTCGTAGCAGGCTGCGAGATTTTTCGAAAGAGCTGAAACGCAAAGAGCTACTGAAAGTACGCAGGTGGGTTTTAGTCAGTCACGCTCCATCCAGAACGGGAGACATTATTTGATGCTTTACTACATAAAAAACTAAATTGTTGTTAGTATCAGCTCAAATGTTGCATGTTGTTAATGAATCAATGAAAAATGGTGACGATTACTAGACGTGGATATGTCGTGGTCAGATCTTAGAAATTTATCACTTCATGATATGGCCAAGTAAAACTGGCCAGATCGTTTTAAACGTGATATTTCAATCTTCGTTTGGGCTACTTTCTTTTGACATTGTATTTTCATTGAAATCCTACACCAATGATATGGTCAAACGAGGATTGACATAATCATCAAATGTTAATGTTTAAAAGATCTGGCTGGTTTTAGTTGGCCATATAATGAAATTATTAATTCTAAGATCTGGCCACGACTGATATAACCATTATGAAGTTTGTTAGGACTGCCTTTTTAGTCTCGTGGTCGCACTACTGAGCATGGCGTTCAATTGCCAGGTCGGAAAGACGTAGGTGTTAGTAGCCTAGAGTTCAAAAGTTGGTGGTTTGACACCCCCGTACCTTGGAACGTACACAAGTCGTTGATTCTGTGCCTGATCTCTTCCTATTTAAATCGTGTCTGAATGCCGCCCCATCGAACTATGAGAGTATAAAGAGTGCACTTGGGAATACTTAAAAAAAAGGAAACCCGTAGTCCTAGAATGCAAAAGGCAACTGAAGGACACAGGTGTGATTTTAGTCGGTAAAAGTCTGACACGAACTCTTAAATCATCCAATTACTTCTCTCACTCTAGTGCTCTACACTAGAGTGACCCACCTCAAAAAAATACCAGCGAAGTTCTTCTTGTCTATTGACAATCGATCAATCCACTCTGTCACACAAATAAAAATAAAAATACCTATTACCCAATTTAAAGTCTATAAATTTTACTAATAACCTTAAAATAAAAGAGCATTAAGAACCTTTTGCCGGTTGGTGTTTGCGCACACGCTAGTGCACTGATATCTCCTGCGTAAAGTCTGCTGCAAAAGTGCATAGGAAGTACAGAAATAAAATCGTGTGAAGCGAGAAATGACGCCATCTAGCGTAAAACCTGATTGAAATGTTGCTATCGACAACATTACATTATACTGTTAATAGATGGCGCCGCTGTGCTTCAAATGATTAATGCTTCATTAATGCTTATTTTTGTACTTTCTTTTTGATTCTTCAAACATTGAAATAATTTACAATTTCTTTTAAAGAGATGAAGATATTAAAATTGAATAAGTATCAATTTATAAATATTTGATTATCTATGTGTTAGTTTTCAAACTTGAGAGGGTAGGTTGAATATGGATTTACTTATAAAAAATAACTAGTAGGTAGTATAAATAATACTTAGACCAAAGAGTTATGACTAAGCTCAATTGGTTGTTCGCTAAGTTAATTTCGATTATATCGTTCCAGCGCCTTTCGTTCAATTTTATTTTTAACCAGGTGTATTGTCTACTTATTTTACGAAAATGAGTAAATATGCATTGTTATATAGATTAAGTAAAAAGAACTCAAATAATTGCTATACATAATCAAGGTAAAAACTTGTCAGAAGTAACCAGAGAGACCGGTGTAAACGTAAGTAGTTTTTTTTAACGCTTTTAAACAAAAAACTCCTTTATAATAATCATTATTGGATATTATATATTTCTGTTTTATTGTTGCAGAGAAAAACAGTTGTTCTATGGATATGATGATTTGAAGAAGAGGGTTCTTTGAAACACCATCAAAGAGCTGGCAGACTAAAACTAATAAACATGTTGCAGCATCAAACCATGATATGGGAGTACGAAGAAAACGGACGTCGGTCGACGAACCACTATGCTATATATATACTTATTTTCTGTATTAACTGGAGACCTTGTTATGTGTGTTTAACTTAATATCCGTATTTAAAACAACTTAAAAAAGTTATGAACACTTGATGTGTTGTTGTGCAATTTTATAGTTTTTAGCCTACATTTTTAATCCTTTTGACCTTTGTGATAAAATTATCTGGTATTTTGTTTGTTTTTGTTAAGGTTACATAAGCTTCAAACCTCTTTCCAATTTTGGAAACGAATACTTAAGCTATGGCCTCAATAATAAATTATATATAATATTATAATCTTATTCGGTGATTAATAAACGGTGATTGTTAAATTTGATTAAGAAATTGTAAGAAATAAACATATTATTTTTTAATAGTGCCTTTTGTCAACTGTTTACCTGCATTTTTTTCATTTTGCTGAGTAACTACCCACTAGAATATTATATTACAAATAAATATCCACTTGTTAGCTTTGAATTAATATTCCTTCCAACTTCTTTTGTTACTTACAAAAAGACTTACAAAAAAACTTACAAAAAGTGTGTACTACGTGAGATTTGAACTCATGGCTCATTGATTTACGCATCTATCTGCACATGCTAAACCGCTAGGTCAACATGACTCTAATTTAAACGATGAAATTATGAACTACAATCAGTTGTTGACGACAATGATGACGCATATGTCTATTATTTGTTAAACTAAAAGTCAAGTTTATACTTTGTGAGATTGCCTTTGCTCGCCACTTAGCTGTGAAGAAACCAACGCCATCTAGTTTAATTTTCGAAAACTTGAACTTTAACGTGCAAGGGAAAATAGGCGTTAAGGTATCTAAGCACTTTCGATGGGTGACTGTACCTACCTGGCCAATCTCCGTTTAGATTAGCCACCGTGATCGACAATTGCTCGTGAGGATTATAAATAGGAATGTTTATTTTTTTACACTTAGAATCTTAGGGCTATATTTAGCAGGCAACTAGTTGCGCCACCATGGTGTCCCGGTGAAATATAGCCCGTACATACTCTTTGGTGGGGGCGTCACTGGCGGCCGAATTGGCGTCCGAGCTGGTCGCGCCACCAAATTGGTTGCGCAACCAAACCGACACCAGGTGAGTAATTCTCTATAGAGCTGTACATTTTGTTGGTAGCAGCGACTGGTCGCGCCGCCATCGTGTCCCGGAGAAATATAGCCCTAAATAGTGATAGCGTGACGGATGACAAGACAGAATGGAAGAAAAAACGTGTTGCACCGACCCCAAGTAATATGGGACGAGATAATAATAATAATAATATTCCACAACTATCACACAACGCCGTCTAGTCCCAAGCTAAGCAGAGCTTGTGTTATGGGTACTAAACAACTGATAAACATACTTATATATTTCTAAATACATACATATATAGATAAATTACACCTAGACACAGAACAAATGATCGTGCTCATCACACAAACATTTGTCCTTGGTGGGAATCGAACCCACGACCTCCGGCATAGCAGTCAGGGCCACCAACCACTAGACCAACAGGCCAGTCAAAAAGATGATGATGACTTAGTATCTTATATTGACTTTTAGAAACGACAAAATGAGACCAAAAAAAGCGCATATAAGGACAGAAAGAGATAACCAGATAAGGAATGATGTTTCGTTTCGTTGGAACAAGAAATTCCTCGGAAAATACCTCGCCAAATTAAGGAGTCCCTTTTGTACACAGACGTCAGTTATTGTTTCCGCATACGGAATCCCGAAATGAATTCACTCGTATTTCCTACACACACAGATGTTGATAATGTGCCTTATATCTCGAGTCTTTTCAGGAAAAACATCCTAAGCAACAATTTGCAGAAAAGTAACTTTCATAATTAAAAAGTTTTTATGATTTAACTCGTTGAGTAGTGTAATTAGAGACACAATAGTAAGACAATGGCGCCCGAAAGCCGGCGTTCGTGCGGGGATCAACAGCTTAATTAGTCAGACGCCGGAAAGTCTGACCATCAGTCTATCCAAGGAGTATCGTATTGCCTAGTAACTGAGTTGTGGAGGTCTATTATGGAGTCGCTCCATGTAAAGCACGAGTATTTTGTTCGGCCGCATTCGGCTAGACTGAAAGCCAATACCAAACTAGTAGGAAAAAGGCTAATCTGTGTATATAAAAGTAGAAACTGACTGACTGACATATCAACGCACAGCCGAAACTACTGGGACTAGGAGTGTGAAATTTTGCACAGGCTTCCTGTTATGACGTAGGCGAGCACTAAGAGAGGATTTTTCAAAATTCGCTCCCTAAAGGGATGCAACGGGGGTCCAAAGTTTATATGGAGAAACCTACTTTAATGCGGGTGAGGCCCCTGACAGAAGCTAGTATGTAATATGTTATTGCAAAATACAACCACCAAATTACTCAAAACAAAAAAAAACACACGTTTCCTATGTCAGTTCACGATTATACATGTGTAACGGTCACAACATTGTGTCGACGCCTCGCATATGGTACAGTCGGGCGCAGGAGTATCTCCTAGTTAATTACCATCACTTGACACCTGGCTTCGTAGCAGTACGTGTTAGCTAATTGACAGTGGAACGGCCCGACAACCAAAGCCGGGGAACGGATTTACCGCTGAATTTTCCCCCTTTTGGTATTAGGTACTTGATTTGTAACATACTTGGCGTAAAATACATTGTTGAACGAAAACATTGTTTGTGAGCTGGAATAATTGAAATGCCTTATTTTTGTGCAGGATGATTGATTTTTAATGGCAGTGAGTTGTACCTGGATTCTTAAATTGTATTGCTGACACATTGCATTACTTTGTGTAATTTCAACACCACTGCTCTCAAAGCGGTGAAGGAAAACATCGTGAGGAAACCGGCATGTCCTTGAAGCATAACTTCGAGGACATGTGGAATATAACAATCCGCACTGGGCCCGCGTGGTAGATTACGGCCCATTCTTTCTCTTAGAGAGGTCTGAGTCCCATTAGTGGAAACATTATCAGCGTTGGTGATGAAAATTGTCTACCCAAATCTGTTAAGAAACCATTTTTATAATTATTACACAGTATAATAAACGTCGTTTTCTGCGTCTGCTTGTTTAACATAATGGATTTTAGCGATTTTCATTATTAGAAAGATGAATACAATAATATATTGACGCCCTTGTACCGCCTCTAATTTAGGACTGGTATAGTGCCCAAGTCCTGGAAGCTTGCCAACGTGCAACCCGTGCCCAAAAAGGGCAGTCGTACCGATCCTGCCAACTATCGGCCGATTTCAATAACCTCCATACTCTGCAAGATTATGGAGCGTGTATTGAACTCGCGCCTCATGGCATACCTGGAAGGTAACGATCTCCTCAGTGACCGACAGTACGGGTTTCGCCACAATCGGTCTACTAGTGTATACCACTCACATGTGGGGCGAGGCCCTCGAGAAGAATGGAGAAGCGATTGCTGTGTCCTTAGACGTCTCGAAGGCCTTCGACAGGGTATGGCACGCCAGCCTTCTGAGTAAGCTTCCAGCGTACGGCATTTCCCCTGGTCTGATAAAAGACTTCCTGAGTGAACGGTCTCTCCGAGTTGTTGTCGATGGATGCTCATCAGAACCCATGACCACTAATGCCGGAGTTCCTCAGGGGTCAGTTCTCTCTGCAACTCTTTTTCTGCTGCATATTAACGATCTGCTGATGCTCGGTATATATGAGTATGCAGATGATAGCACAGTTGTAGAGAGATACCTTCCAGGTGCTCGGGCTAGTAAGGAACTAATCCGGTCCGAACGAGAGGCTATGGTAGAGCGTACGATTGTCTCACTTCAGGCAGTCTCCAAGTGGAGCGAAACCAATCTGGTAGAATTCAACGCCACCAAAACACAAGCGTGTCTGTTCACCGCCAAAAGGAGCCCGTTCACCTTGGCTCCTGCTTTTCGGAATGTATCCCTGGGGTGCACCGACCGCCTTCAGCTCTTGGGAGTTGAAATTTCCTCAGACCTAAATTTTGGGCAGTTCATTGAGTCCAAAGCCAAGGTAGCTGCTAGAAAACTAGGCGTTCTTGCAAAGGTCCGACGGTACTTCACACCGGGACAGCTTCTAATGTTATACAAAGCACAGGTCCGATCGTGTGCGGAGTACTGCAGTCACATATGGGCTGGTGCTGCAAAATGCCATCTAGCAGCTTTGGACTCAGTGGAAAGGCGTGCGAAGAGGCTAATTGGGGATCCAGATTTGGTTAAGTCCAATCTACAAAGCTTCGAGCACAGGCGCAGGGTAGCCAGCCTATCGGTATTCTACAGGTTGCATTTTGGAGAGTGTGCGCGGGAATTGCATGACTTGATTCCGCCATCTCATTTCTACCATCGGACAATCCGACGTACGGCGAGTATCCACCCTTACGTTGTTGAAACTTCAACGGTCCGGACTAAGCGTTTCGCTTCGTCGTTTATACCGCGTACATCGAAGAACTGGAACAATTTGCCTGCTGCGGTCTTCCCGTCCAACTATAATTTAGGTGCCTTCAAGGCTAGAGTGAATAGGCTCTTAATAAACTAGTGCGCCTCACCATCAATGATTGCAACACTGCTTACCATCAGGTGGGATCGCAGTCAAGCACTGGTTTATATCAATTAAAAAAAAAAAACTCAAGAAAAGTTATGTATATAATTTAATCATTTGCGTGCGATAAATTCCTAAAAAAAAATAACAATTATTATACCGGCACAATTATATTACCTACAAGGTATTTTTTAGGGTTCGTCGTACCTTTTTTTTCGTCGCTTTTTTATCTTGTTCAGCGATTTCTCGTCAAATGTTAACCGATTTTAGTTTTTTTTTTTCCTTTGTTTCGAAGAGTTTTTGTGAAATGTTATGAAAATTCAATACCTATCTATATATGTTAGTAACTTGGATTTATTCCTTCATTTTGTGTTATCATAAAGTAACATACTGTATGTTTAATCAAACGCTTGATTGATTCTCTTAACTTTAAAAATATTTTCCAAGAACAACATGAAATTTTTATTTACAAAATATTTCTCCTAAACTATTTGATTTTCAAAGAGTTTTCCTCCAATAACGACACTGTGTTTTATTGTCGAACGGGAAATATACAGTGCAACGTCGAGCCGGTAGGGAACGTACTTTTTCACTTATACCTGGGAATAATTCCCGGGAACCCGGGTACCCGATACCGGGTAGTAATAGATTTCGAAAAAGCGGAAACGAAGTCAACCATAAATCCGCTGGCGAGTGACGGAATGAATAGCTATTTAAATATCTGGATGCGGCAGTACACGGTTGTACTAGGTAGATATACAGATGAATTTAGTAATTAAAATCAGAAGAGTTAATGCCTTATAGTATTTTTAGGTGGGAAATCATCTAATGACATCTCCCGCCCTTGGCCGCCGGGACAGTGTGTCAGACTTTTAGTGACTATAATCCACTCCTATTTCCTTCGATGCCTTGCTTTCCAGGTTTTCCTTTCAGAAGCGAACCCATGCCCCCAGTAGGCTTCGACCCTGCTGGACCCCTACATGGCAGATTTTACAGTATATAATGATAGATATAGATATGATGTTTACTCAGCGCTGCTAGGACACGACCACTCGGTAGTGACTCATCGCAATGAGGTACATAATTATAAGCTTTCAGAGTTATTAGGTGACAAAATGTCCCAATGTCCTGCAACTTACCTCCCAATATTTTATATTAAACATCCACGTGACGCGAGACATGTTATTGTTGACAGTGTTGCACGTCATTTAGTCCTCTAATGTATAAAGGCAGGCTATGATAAAAAATCTTTTCACAAAAAAAAAAAATACAACCGACTTCAATGTAAAAAAACACTGAAAAGTTCAAAATAACTTTAATTTTGGAAGTCGGTGTTAAATAACGAAGAGACAAAACTATTATAGAAACACCGACTTCCAAAATTAAACTTATTTTGCACTTTTCAGTGTTTTTTTTACATTAAATTCGGTTGTATTTTTTTTTGTAAAAAGTTTTTTTGATTACACTATCGCATTGGATTGGACTGTAATGATAGCTGTATGTACGTCTAATAAATAAATTAAAATAAATAAAATAAAAAAAGTTGGAAATTACCTCATGGTTTTCTCGAGATAATAAAAAAAAAATCCAAAAAAAAAAGTACAACCGACTTCAAAAAAATAATAAAAATACATTCAGCCGAACATAGAACCTCCTCCTTTTTGAAGTCGGTTAAAAACACCAAGGCATGGACTACACCTATAACAAAGACCTCAAAATGCATAAACTTTTAATTCTATCCGTAAATAGTGGTAGATACTACTTCATAAATTTTGTAGAAAGCCAATGTTAAATAACTCCGGCAAAAATTTATCAGATTCACTCCTCCAACATGTCTGCCGTTTATAAAATCGTGCCACACAAAAACTAACCATTGAAAAGTGACGAGAAGACCCACCATTCCCTTGTTTCTTTTTAATTAAACTGAAAATTCCGAGTCATGGTTGGAAGCGAACCGGCTGGGATAGCTAAGCTGGGTACTTGAAAAAAGTTAGTTTAGCTTTGCAAATGAGATTAAGTCTTATGGCAGTGTTGCTCTTTATATCCGTATTTAGTTCAGCCCGGTTCTAGCCGAGCTAAATATATTTTTGAAGTCGGTATTCACTTTTTTTTTGTTCAGGTTTGTAATGTATTTTCTTTTCGTGGAAGTTTGAAAGTGGCACACAAGGGAATCGTTTGTCTTGTTATGGTCATGTGAAGAGAAGGGATGAAGCACATGATAGTAAAAGAGTAATGAGTATACATGTGGAGGTAAGCAGAAGGAGAGAGAGAGGCCAAGGTAAAGATGGACGGATCGTGTGAGAAGTGATATAAAAGAAAAGGTTAGTGATAGCATGACGGGTGACAGGAGAGAATGGAAGAAAAAAAAACGTGTTGCGCCGACCCTAAATAACATGAGGCGAGGGCATGAAGATGATGAGATAATATTTGTAATATTTTTCTTTTAGGTCTCTTATAATGTACATAATGTTGGCATTTAAGGCTTTTGTCAAATAGCTACTTTAACATTTTTCGCATGTCGGTATTTTTAATAATCAAATATAACTCTTAATCTTAAATAGTAACATTTAAAAATTGAGGGCAAGGGAGAGGGGGATCGAATCAGAAATGAAGATGTCTGTAGAAGAATTAAGGTTACCGACATAGCCCGAAGAATCACCAAACTTAAGTGACAGTTGGCAAGGTACAATGCACCTATAACAGATGGTCGATACGGCTGAAAGGTTCTGGAGTGATAACCGTGTTCTGTAAGACACAGCATCGCGTGAATTTGATGGACGTGAGACGTACAGGATCGGTCATTGTGGCGACTCTTGGAGAAGACCTATCTCGCAGAAGACGTCTTTCGGCTGAAATGATGATGAACATAAAAAAGCATAAATTATTAAAGAGTCAGTTCTTTCTAATCATTCAAAGTCACAAAAAGCACAACGTATAATCGAAGCTGTTGTTTACCGCCCGGGCTTACGGACGGCGAGCAATGGGCAGCTTTCCATCCGGTAAGTACCAAGCCCGGGTCGACAACGCGTTGTTTTCCAAGCGCCTCAAACAGCTGTCAGCGATATTGACGCGGTCCGTCAGAGCCGATGCCAACCAGGGAATTTCCAAAAGGGTTACCTCGGCCTCAGGATTCAAAGGATAACAGGACTAAACACAGGGAACACTGGAGGGTATTAATCATTAAAAGTCTTCCTAAAACCAGAGCGCGAGTTATATGTTGATTTATCACGGAAAAACAAAAGTTGTTAACTGCCCCTTAACCCTTTGTGAATATGATACCTCTAGTCATGACCCATAAAGAACCAGGAATTTAATAAAAACAAATAAACACCTCATTACAAACACAATTGTAACAGATATAATAAAGATATAACCTAATTAGTCACAGTCCTATAACAAAAAAAAAAGTAATTAAAACAAATAAACACAAGTGGAACATTCGTAAGCATTGGTATGAGTACAGCGATAAAAACCCCGCAGGTATGCTCCCCGTTAATTAAATTCAACCGCGGAACGTGCCGCCTCTTAGGATATATTAATCCCCTTTTACCTAGGCATCTGAAATCAGAACAAAACTGCCTTGTCACGAGGGTTAAGATTAACAACCAACGTGCAATTTTATTAGCATTTTTTCCTCCTTCCGGAGCACCAAGCTCATTTCCTCTCTTCTAATTTATTGCAGACATTCGGAACCCGTGAAATTAGTGATATCAAACAGTCATAACCTCCAGCTCCCTTTCGTATTTACCTCGAGGAAATTTAATTTTAGGAATTCGATTAAAACGTGATTAAGTCGAATTTAAAAAATGTTTCACGTCCCTGAAATATTTTATGGGAGATTTAATCGTCTGTTGAAGTAGGCTAATCTGTGTTTAACACAAAAAGTAATTTTGGGCGAAGGGTTTTATCCTTTTCTTATGTAAGTAGCTTGGTGGATTTTAGGGGAAGAAGAGCATAACGTGGATATAAGACTCCACTACTTCTGTTACATAAAAATGATGGTGTTGTTGATATTAAATTTTTCATCGCTCGTTTCATATTTGCAAGATAATAAATGCACTCTTGAGATTTTGGCATCAAAGGGGATCTAGCTATCCACCCCTCGAAAGGTATTTTGAAGGGTGACAATAGGAAATATGATAAAATTTAAATAGATAAATGTGCTGACTATAACGACACCTTTCTCCCTTCTTTTAAAAGCTGAAATATCATTAAAATACACAGTTTTTTAATGGAAATCCTGGTGATACTGTCATACGATTTTAATTGTATTTTAAATATTGAACAACGCGAAATATGTTTAATTAGTTCAATTTGGCTGTTCGCCATTATTTTAATTCCAATGTGTTGCAGTACGAAATAATTACGATTTCAGCGGCCGCACAAATTATGTTAAACACGTATCGAATTCTGTTTGCCAAGTTCAAAAGGTTGGTTTGAGTTCCAAGAAAAATTGGTTAATGTACTTTATTTGAAGTGGAATAAAAATAACAGAACCCGAAATTTCAAATGCTTATGTACTTTACCTCGCCTATATCTATTTAAGATATGTTAATTTCATTAAACAACCCTCGATCTGTACCTACCTATATTTTCTTTTAAGTAGAAAATCATCAAACGACTTTTGAAAAGTCCATAGTATCCCAGATTTTATTTATACTATATAAATCTTCTCTGCCCCACATACCTACAGCAGAATTATTTTGGGTAAAGTCCAGATTACCCAGAAGCTATCGTATTTCCCCAAAAAAACTACATTTGTATCCTTCAATCAAAACTGGAGCCATCTGTATCTAACCCGACCAGCCAACTTGTGCATTACCAAAATTGCTTGGAACCAATTTTCTTTATGCGATTCCGTAAGATACAGTTTGTGAAGACTTGCAAGCCACTCATATTTACGTGATTGATTTATGTTAAAGTGAAATATTTTAACAGTTTACAAAAATACAAAGGTTTTGTTGAAAGAATGTTCAGTATTTCTTTGTTTTGTCTATTCAGAACAGTATTTATGTAGGTTCTCTTACAAATGGGAGCATTCATTTTGTTCTTGGGTACGACCGTTACATTATTTTAAGTAAATAGACATAATAACATATAGTTCCACATTTTAGTACAAGCCTTTATTTGAACACATTAATAACACAATTAAGTTCAACAAATAGACAACACACCAATTACTTAATTGCTACATTCGTAATTATATTCCAAATGAACGAATGCTACTACGAAGCTTTTTAGGGAATTTCATTTCAATAAATGAAAGGATGGGTCCCTTGATACCTTTGAGCTCGGGGCGAGTCGGCATAATAGACACATTGATGAATCCCCGGCTAATGCAACATAAATTCTAAGAAAAAGCTCCTAATTTAATAAAGGCAGTTTGCATCGACGCTGAGGGCTTAATGACGCCATACATATTTACGGAAAACGTGGAGGGATAGAATGTAAAAAAAAATCTCTCAAACATTTTGCGCAGATGGTGAACTGAATTAACCACAAACTTGGGCCATTATTAATTCTGTTTTCGTGTAGCCGACGGCTAATGTTTCAGCGGGCTTATTATTGGGAAATTCTGTAATGACTGTTAATATAACGATCACGCCACGACTTCAGGCACGCGACCACGAATAAGGACAAGTTATATCAAAGTTCAATGCACTTACCTCCTGGCTTCAATTGGGTTAATCATATTATAAGTTTCGTGCGCGGCTGGTATAGGTTGGAAAAACTAGCATCGCAAACTATTTCAATTATCTAAAAGTTCTCTGTTACTCGAAGTTTAAAATGATAAGAATAAGTATGTGCACTGCAGTGACATTCTTTGTTAAAGAGAAACATGGAAACTTGCTTGAAGTTTTAGCTTTTAATATCGATTTATTGTTTCAAGGAGCAAGTCATCTAGGTACGTTGTTATGAGTATTTGGCGTACAAAAAAAAATTTTTTTTTTTACGCCAATTTTTTTTTTATTTGGCCTATTTTTTTTTGATACTCAAATGAAAAGATGTATCTTATGCAATCTGAACATCCAGTCTTACATATCGTCAGCCTCATTATTAGAACTCATAACTCAATAAAGACGAAGAAACAAAAAAAAAATATCTTTAAATGTATAAGAGATTATATCAGTATATATGGTCTCACCGAGCCGTACCGTTGACATGAGAAATGGCGTTGCAGAAACGCGTATTTTTATAAATGGCCAACAACAAATTAGGCATTTTTCCTTGGAAAATACGAACAATTCCATAAGATGCATTCTGTTAGTTTTCCGATAGATAGCATCAAATCTAAAAAAAAAAATTGGTATACGCATTCTGACAATGAGGTTAGACGATGTGTTTGCTCAAAAATCATTTACAAAAACTTACATCTCTCAAAGAACATTTTAGGTTTTATCACTTAAGCAGCTTTCAAGGGTGTAAAGCATGTCATTTGAAACCCTCCTATCATAGTTACCACCTCAGTTATCTAATACCTCATGCATCCGACCCAAAAAAAACCGTCAAGTGTGTACGCCAACGTGACGTGCTGTTGAATCTACCCACAGATAAGAGGTACCTTTATCCCATTCATGTCTCAACACACGGCCATTTTTCACGTCTTTGCGGGCTCGCAATAGGTATTAGGGTGACAGTGTGACAGTAACACCCACTATCCCCTCCCTATAAAGTTTGTACACATTTTTTTTTTAAATTTCGTACACACACACACACGCACACGTATTTTTCAATATGCTAGTTGGCATGATTGATGCTTGTTATAAAGGGATTTTATAAAAAAATTGTTGTTTATGACACAGTTGACAAGTTAAACCATCTGTCAGTTTTAGCTGGAAATTTTTGGGGGTAATATTTGGCATTTAAATTGGGGCGTGAAATTGGGGCTTCTGTACATTTTTATAACATACTTGTCTACTGTAAATTTTTATAATATTCTTGAAAAGAAATACGAATTTCTCTGTAAGCACAGTCCTTTAAATCCATTTTAATTTTCAATCAATTCTCTGCCGGAGTCTGTGTTCCCTGATAGCTACAACCTAGGGGTCTTTAAGTCAAGAGTGAATAGGTTGCTTCTAGGCAAGCGTGCTCCATCGTCAGCCACATCATCGCTTACCATCAGGTGAGATAGTGGTCAAACGCGAGCCTATCAATAATAAAAAAAAAATTACAATCTCACCCAAATTATTACACTATCTCATATACTAATCTTCCCAGCTACGTTTCACACTATCTCAACCACACCCTATATGTACGAGTATTTAACACTTTTAGTATAAAAACGAGTTTGTGTGTTTGTATGTTTGTTATTTCTTCACGCTTGAACCGTTAAACAGGTTTCGATGAAACTTGGTACAAGGGTAGACCGTGTATTAGTATGCTACATAAAATACTTTTTATCCTGGAAATATGTTCTTACGGGACAATTTTTTACTATCACGCGAGGAAAGCTGCTAAAATCAGCTAGTAACTTTATAAAAGTGAAAGTTTGTATGTATGTATGTGTATGCACGTTTGTTACTCCTTCACACTCATTCGGCTGGACGGATTTAGTTGGAATTTGGCAAAAAATTTAATCTTGATAGGTTCGCGCTTGACCTCTATTTCACCTGATGGAAAGCGACGATGCGGTCGACGATGGAGCGCGCTTACCTAGAAGCAACCTATTCACTCTTAAAGATTCCCGGGTTATAGCCATCAGGAAACACAGATCCACTCCTTAGCTGTACGAACAATAAATGTGTTCCCAAAACGTTTTGTGCGTAAAGTTTTGTGGCACATAGACCATGTATACATAACAAAATAGCTTAAAGGACAATAGCATATAGCATAACACAATAGCACAATAGCATAACACAATAGTATGTTCCCTTGAGTCAATTTTCTATTTGCATACGGGTGAAGCCGCTGGCTGTAGCTAGTATCCAATAAAAATCCTATAAAAATGACAAAGCTTCAAAATTAAATCTTCCTCTTAAACCACTATTGTGTAAAAATGTCTCAGAATTCTTTTATTATTCAGATACTTACCAACTCAATATTTCCACTTCACAAAGTCTGAATTAGCCTTTGGGAAAAATTTAAAAAACGATTCAAGTTTATTAAAAGCCGAATTGGGGAGACCTCTAGTCGTTAAATTCATGATAAATTTCTTAGAACTTTTAGTGCGTCATAAAATTGTGTGTCAACAGGGCTTAACTAAAATAAACAACCATTTCTTCTTGAAAGGAACTGGTACCATTTTTTTTTTTTATAATCCTACTGGTTTATTCTAGCAGTTTTGATGCCATAGATTATCTTACAGAACCGCAAAACCACACAAAACACAGGATCAGTAACAAACTGCGGGAACGTTTGAAAGACTTACCATGGCCCTAGAATGCAAAAGGCTAAATAATGGGCTTTTTTAGGGTGGGAAATCAATGAAATCATCCAATGACTTCTCTCGCTCTGGGTGGAGCGCGAGGGCGTGTCAGACTTTTACTGACTAAACCACACCTGTTTCCTTCAGTTGCCCTTTGCGTTCTCTTGTCTGGGTATTAGTCAGTAAAAGTTTGACGCGCCCTTTCACTCCTCCTTAGGAATTCATTTGATGATTTTGCACCTGAAAAAAAGGATCAGCAACAATCTAGTTTTATATAAGTGAAAGGTTTTTGGTAATCGTATTCGTCTCTACTTTCAGAGACAGAAGACAAAGAAACAAACAAATAAGTTTACCGTTTCATTAGTTTAGTTTGCTATACTGTCCGATTGCGACTATAATGTAAGATGCGTATAAAACTAAATACAAGTACAACATCTGAGGCATTGTTCGAAAGAGATAACGAGGCCCTGAAATATAAAAAGCAACTGTAGGAACTGGGTGTCAAGAGGGCCGACAGAATGAGGAACACCACGCTGCGTCAAAAGACGGGAATTATGGACGTCGGAAAAAAGGCTGCCAGGCTAAAATGGGATTGGGCGGGTCACATCAGCCACATGCACTCTGACCGGTGGGCAAGAGTCTCCACAAAGTGGGTACCTGAAGATGGACGACGCCGCCGAGGTCGACCTGGGAAGAGGTGGCGAGACGACCTAGATGCCTACCGCAAGGACTGGTTCGAGGTGGCTCGAGAAAAGAATACCTGGAAGAAGTTGGGGGAGGCCTTTACCCAGCAGTGGGACAGAATAGGCTATTAAATGAAAAAAAGAAAAAAACTGTAGGAACACGAGTTGATATTACTCAATAATAGTCTGACACTCCCTCTCGTTGCACCCAAGAAAAAGGTTCATAATTATACATGAGTACTCGTTCGAAAAACCATTCTTAATATTTCTCCTAAAACACTACGACCATAATACAAAACAAACACGAATTCTATAATATCAAAGAAAAACAAATCAGCAGAAAGTAACTTACCCACATAACGTTATAACCCTACTTCCCCTATAAATAAGTTATAATAAACAAAAATAAAATCCAAATCAGACATCGATAAAGGAAAACGTGATGTTCATTCTAACGATGCAATGGAACGCTTGATACGGATTACAGCGATACGTTCCGCTCAATAATATCACGGAGTATGGAAAAATGGAGGACTCATGAACGAAACCGGCATTCAGATAAATCTCACATCTTATCATCACACTAGAGTATCTAAAGAAGGGCAGGGAAAAAAGGGTTATTGTCATTGTTAACTCTATTTGATTCTTTTGACTCAAATGGAGCTAACAATGACATCTAAAGTGTCAAAATTAATAAAAAGCATGATTAACGCTTACATTGTATTTGATTATTTTGACTCAAATAACAATGACATCTAAAGTCTCAAAACTAAAAAAAAACATGAAAAACGTGTACAAAGATCAAAGCGCTTAGGAAACTCAATATGGCTGCATCGAAGAATAATCAATATCACCCTTGTTGTAGAAAAAAGGTAATTTCCTAGGGCCTACGGTACATTAATTCTTTTTTTGGTTTGTTTTGACAGCTGGATGTCTCTGTCAGTTATTTTACTTGTCTATTTCTTTCGCCAATTTAAGTGTTATCGTTAAAATGATAGGTAATTATAATATTTTTACTACACATAACTGGAATATTTAAATTAAATTGTATTAGAACTGAAAACATATGAATATTGTTTTTAAAAAGATCAATGTAAATAAATTGACTATTGAAGGAATTTTACCCAAAAAAAATTATAAAGAATATAGAAAAATGAAGAATAAAGAATACAAGTTACATAACATACTTTTAAGTGTTTTTGTACTAAAGTGTTTAATAAATAGGGTTACCAAGTAAATAAAGATTTTTTAATTTCTTTTCTCTCACAATGAATCACATTTAACAATGACCCTTTTTCACTTATACGAGAATGGGAAAACTTACTTGATGATTTTCATCCGAAAAAGGTTTTATAAGAAGGATAAAACCTGATGTTCTTAACATAGTCCTGACAGGTTGCCAGTGTTTTAAAAATAACTCTGTATATTTCATTCACATTATAAAGTTAAAGTTTGTTTGTTACTTTTTTACTCTCAAACGGCTGAATAAATTTGACAAATACGGGTAAACTATGTAAGAAAGAAAGAAAGAAAAAATGTTTATTCGTGCCTCACACAATTGTATAAGTAAACTAAATATACACAATAAAAAAGAAAGGTATAATCAGTGCGAGGCCAAAAAGGCACCTAAGTCAGCATATTATGCTGCGTTATTTAAAACGATAAAAAACGCAGCGCTGGTATTCTGTTAGGGCCCGCTGTAATGCCAAGAACACACTTACGGACGTTAAATAGTCTATCAAAATAAAATAATAAATAATGAAGAGATAGATACAATTCGTGACTTTAAATTGTGTGTAACGTAAATGATAAAAAATTATATCCTGTCCTGTCCTGGAATAACACATAAGATACTTTTTCCTTGGAACAATTTTCTACTTTCACGCGGGCCAAGCTGCTGGCATCAGCTGGTAATTATTTATTTATATTGCATAATCAGCCTTATAATGTTCCCGCTGCTGGAACTCAAGCCTCCTCTCTTGGAGAGAGAACGGACCATAATCCACCACGCGGGCTCAGTACGGATTGGTGGATGTCACATATCTTCGATATTTTGGTTCTAGGATATGCCAGTTTCCATACGATGTTTTCCTTCACCGTTATGAGACCAGTGGTGATGAAATAAATTACACAATGTAATCGCCTGGCTTGGTTTGGACCCGCGACCTACAACTCGTAAGTCGAGGGCGTTATCACTGGGCCACCACAGCCCTCTTATTTATTTGTAAGATATAATTTATAATTTACATGTATGTATGGTTTATTTTTTATTTTTTAGGGCAAAGGCTTCCTTCAACTTCTTCCATATATGCTTTTCTTGAACTACCTTGAAGTATATTTTTAATTTGTAAAAGTAATGTTTCATCAAATATTTTTTGCTAGCAGTACACCGCAGACTATCCCCTTTTTTGTTTGAAAATTATAACATGTCATTGTATCCCACAGATTGTGTACAATGACAGGTAGACTATTTGAAAGTAAAGAATGAGTAAAATCTCTCAGTTCTACTAAATCATGGCTAAGCCATTCCCACCACATCCTACCAATAACGGTTAGTTAACAAACACGAGTAACTTACTACGCCGGTTCTTAAATCAAACTGCAGAGGAACTTTGTTTGCAACGTTAACCACTGAGTTAGAGCCGTCTTCCACGGTAGTACATGTTGGCAACACTACAACTGTGTTGTTCCTTTTATGTCTGCCTTTTTTAACGGGAAACTATGAGTTTTATTATTCATGTTCTGTTTTGGCAGACGATGTCTATAATAAGACATGTAAAGCAATAAACGCATATCCTGAAATTAGCTTGTTCAGAATCAGCTACTGAATCGATTTCAGCTATATTTATTATGAAGATAATAGTATTATTATAATCATCATTATCATCATCATTTCAGCCTAAAGACGTCCACTGTTGGACATAGGACTCCCCCAAGTGTTGTGTGTTGTTGACATAACAAACAGTCCTATACTTCTCGCGGGACTCTCCATCGGACACTCACCAAGTCATCGGTCTACCTTGTGGGAGGCCATCCAACGCTGCATCTTCCAGTACGTGTACGCCACTCCAGAATCTTTCGTCCCCATCGACCATCTGTTCTGCGAATAATGTACCCTGCCGACTTATTTTAATAACAGTATTATAATAATATAATGTATTATGTGTTATATGTTTTGTTGAAACTGTTTTATGTGTTATGTTGTTTGTGTTGTTATATGTATTGTGTTGTGTTGTTGTTTTATAATATTTTAATAGTAACATTCTAAGATAAAATTCTTGTTAACTCTTGATTACGTTACTAGCTTTTTTGTAAGTGCGTGCTTACTACTACATCGATGCCCATATTATTTGCCTACCATTAGGATAACTAATTTCTTAAAAAAAAAAACTATATGAGTCCATTTAAGTAGCACAGTGCTTAATTTATAATTGTATCTTTATATTCTAATTATAATTATAATACAGCTCGTATAAGGGTTTGTATTATTCCAGTAATATGTTTAGGTGTCTTCAAGGCTAGAGTGAATAGGCTCTTGATAAACTAGTGCGCCTCACCACCAATAATTGCATCACTGCTTACCATCAGGTGGGATCGCAGTCAAGCGCTGGTTTATGTCAATTAAAAAAAAAATGCTCTTAAAAAGCTCAATATATTTTGTTCAACTTTAATACTTAGGTTGTTGAAATGAAAATGATTACCATTTTCATTTACCTACTAAATTAACAAGTTTTCCTATTTAAGAAACCTTTTTTTTAGGTGAAAAATCATCTAATGACATCTCCCGCCCTTCGTGTCAGACTTTTACCGACTAAAATCCACTCCGGTTCCTTCTTTGCGTTCGTTCCAGGACCCCTACGGTTTTGCTGACATCTCCTTCAGGCGCGTGTGGAACACTACACGCTGTCGATCACTTGGGCTTAAACCAATTTGTCAAGGTTATTGAACTCGAATGAATTTGTTAGCCGATTAAATCTTAAAACCTAATGGAACTTTGCTAGTTATTTAAATTTTGATGCGTGATCATCATAAATTAATTTATGACAAACATCTTCTTTTCATATATTACAAAAATATAAAATGCAATTATTATTATTATTCTTTTTTTTCGGTTTGGGAAATCATAAAGATTTCTCCTGATTTAGAGTGGACTGACTAAACCCACCTGTGTCCTTCAGTTGCCCTTTACATTTTAGGGGTCACGGTAACTCTTTCATCTTCTCCTTCTTTCTTTTTAGTTTCAGAAGTAATTCTTCAAGGAAATATTTAACTTATAAAACAGGTATCGGAATTCTAATGCCAGTTTTACATATCATAACATCAGAAAGTAGAAAAGTAATTAATCAAAACTCAAAACTCAATCTATAACCCTTTTATGGATTGCCATAAAAATAATCTCAATTAAATATGATAAAATAATTAAAATAATTAATAGTAAATATTTATAATAATTAAAACTATTCAACATTTATTAAAATTCATAATAAAATCATTGAGTGACAAACAAAATATTTATTAAAGCAGATTCTACAATATTTGGAGTAAACTAAAATTAACGTTAAAGTGACGAACTTTAAAGGCTAATAAAGTGAAGAGGTTTCTAATAAACAAGTGTGATTCACCATCATGGATTGCAGCACTGCTTACCATCATGTGGGTTCCCACCAGAAACTGACTGCGATTTTAGTCAAGCACTGTTTATATAATTAAAAAAAAATAGGTTCGTCACTTTAACGTTAATTTTAGTTTATTCCAAATATAGTAGAATCTGCTTTAATAAAAATTTTATTTGTTTTAAAATATTGTTGTATTTTGTTGTTTTTGTTTTATTTGTTTTTTAAGCTATTGCATAGCTTCTATCGCGGGCCTTGAGCGCGGGGACCGAGTGCAGAAATTCCGTAACGAAAAATATACCTCACGCTCCCCACTCCGACGGGCACGGAGGTGTGGCTTGGAGGCCGACAGAGACCGAACACCTATTTTAGAAAAGTCGTTAACGACCTGTGTGGCGCATTGGTACAGCGTTCTACCTATGTTATCATCGTGCCTCGAGTTCAAATCTCGGTCAAACAAAATAGTCTTTTTGTATTATAATAGATTATAGTAATGTTCTATGATAACAACTGAACATACTTGTAGCAATTTATGAAGTAAACAAGAAAGAAAAAAAATTTGTTTTCTTATCGGTCACCACGCTCAAAAAGTGTAACTTGAATTAATATCAAAGAAAAAGAAATACTGCATAAATAAAATAAATAAATAATTATAATTGCATAAGTTGATACAAAATGCTATGCGATAGCTTTACCGCGGCAGTCCCCGAGTGCCACACTTATTTTTTTTTGTTTGTTTTTTTTTTTTGTTTGACTTCAAGGGAAGTCACCTAAATTATAATCGGACGTGAAGACCGCTTCGAGCAAATTGCTTCAGTCTTTCGATGTACGCGGTATAAGCGACGAGGCGGAACGCGTAGGTATTATACGGACCATAGAGGTGTCACCAATCTAAGGGTGGACATTCGCCGTACATTGGGTTGTCCGATGGTGATTCTTACTGTGATTGTTTTGTACAGTCACTTAAATTCTAGTTTATGAATATAGTTTCTATTTTTGCACTATGAAGTAATCTAACCTTTCAAAGCACCTCAGCATCTCGAAGCACTTGAACATTGCGAAGCATTTCAACGTCAAAAATGTTTACGTAAAATAATTTAACTTGATTTATTCAACAATTTTATAGCTCCGCGTGCCCGAGATTCATGAAGAGTGGTGAATACAGTAACCGGGAATTTATACATGCTGTTTAGTAGAAGGAACGACATAAGAGTTAAATCAAGAGTGAATTGGTAACTTCTAGGTAAGCGTGCTCGATTGCAAAGTATAACATCACTTTTCATCAAATCGGATGGTAGTCAGTCGCGGGCTTATTTATTTACTAATACTAGCTTTTGCCAGTGACTTTATTCACGTGAATGTCTGTTATTGCGAACTTGAAGCCAGATGAAAAGTATGTTCTATACCCTATGTCCTTCCTTGGGGGTCATGCTTACTTCGTGCCAAATTTCATCAAAAACAATTCAGTAGTTTAACCGTCAAAGCGTAACAGACAGACCGAATTACTTTCACATTTATAATATTGGTATTGGATTATAAAGCTGAAGAATTTTATTTGTTGGTTTGAACCCGCTAAATCTCAGGAACTCATCATCATCATCATCATTTCAGCCGAAGGACGTCCACTGTTGGACATAGGCCTCCCCCAATCTCAGGAACTACTTGGTTTAAATTTAAAAATTATTGTAGTGAAAATGACGTAATGGGCTATCCAAAGTCCATTACGTCATTATTCTTTTTTTTTGTATTGTAATATAATATAGACTTTCGATCGAGTGATATCGAGAAAATTACTTTCGAGCTCTCAAAGTTTTAAATTATGTTCAATGCGATTAATGTCAATATCAAAATTAATTCAAGGAAATAAAAATAAAACATTTTCAACAAAAAAGTGAGTCCAAAAATAAAAATGTCGATTTTAAAACCGTCGAAACATTCCACCAAACAGCCCTGTACAGCTCTTTTATAACTTCTACATAATTACTTTGTAGTCGGGCAGGGTCAGTATTTCATTGTTATTATCAAAGTTAGCTTTATTCCGAACAATTGGTTCGACTATTTTGTTAAATTTATTGTAGGTCTACCAACGTGTGCCATGTGTTGTTTACGTATTGTGAGAAATCAAAATGGGTTTTGTATTTTATTGTGATTTAGTTGGTACGATAGAGTACTGAAATATTGTAACGAGTAGTATAATAATAATTTATTTATCAGATCATACAATCCATTGTTGTTAGTAAAAACATACACAACTTACAAACAAGTATCAGTACATATACCTCTGTCAATCTAGTCAGTTTTATAGAATTACATTGATTACATATAGTATGTATTAAATAACCTTTATGAACGTACTTAGTTTTAAAATTTGTTTATAAAGATACATTTTTTTGGTAAACACGAATAGATGAATAGATCATAATTATAAACTAATAAATATAATAGCTGAACAGGTATTTACACAAACTAAAAATAATAATATGTACAAACTGGTAGAAAAAGAACTCATTGGGATTTTGATGAAGGTATAAATTTATTTTTAAAACCACGAAAATTTTATAAAAAAGTATATTTCATGAACTCTGAGAATCATAGTGTAATGGTTGACAAGGTAGAATGTAGAAGATGCATTTTTTCAACTTCAAGTAACATAGAACTAGGGAATGAACACAAAAATGACGAGCATGAATATTAACGATGAATGATAAATTATTTTGCAAATAGGTTTTATAAAAAACTTTTACTCGTAATTTTTTTCGTCCCTTGAAACTAGATCAGACCGGTGTTTCTTAACTGACTAACCAGAGAAGAAACACCGAAAGAAATTCAAGGGTCAAAGTCTCGTTTAAAATACATACAGAAAACATATAATAAAAAAAAGATATTTATTACTGCATTAAGTTTGAACCAACAACACTATTTACAACTATGGTTTGTGAAATTGTGACATAAAAAACGTTTTCGATGAACTCTCCACCCAATGTAAGATTTAACTCGTGTTTAGGGTGCCAGCGTCCTCCCCTATCAGTTGACCATTTCATACCATTAATCTTAAGACGAGCACAATATATTTATAATATTAATAAAAGATTTTTTACTTTAAATGTGTATGTGTGAATTTTCAAGTGATTGTGTATGAGTAAATACGTATGCGTGAAGATGTGTATGTGATGGTGTGTGTATGTGTTTGTGTGTGTGTGAGAGTAAGCGAAACCATGATGCAAACTTGCGCCCGTGTCAGTCCACCTGCCTGATAAGGCAAAGAACAAGATCGATGATAGTGATGGTTTCGTTATGGTGCAAAGGAGGAAGCGTCGAACGCAAACCAACAAGAATCGCTGCGGCATAGCACCTGCAACTCCTAGCGTAGTACGTGTACATCTCCCGCCTGCATCACAAGGGTGGAAGACATCGTGGAGTACGTGCGCCATAAGACGAAGTTCGCACTGAGGGTACAGTTTCTGGAGTCGCACCGTAACGTCAATTTCAAGGCGTTCGTGGTGCGAGTCACGAACACTTTTCTGCCCCTCATGTTGAAGGAAGATTTTTGGCCGCAGGGCGTGGTGTTCCGTCGCTTCCGCGGACAAGTGCCACAGAACAGCACAAAGTGAACAAGTGCAGTGAAGTGTTACTAACATAGTCATAAGTCGTATTTATTAACAATAAATTGTATTTAATTTACTTTATATATATGTTAGTCTGTAAGGTATTTATCTATGGGCCAAGATGCCAGAAAATAAATGATTTATTATATTATTATTATTATAAAGATACTCTATTACCTTGATTAAGTTACGCGATAATGGGAAAATCATGTGAGAACCATGCGGATTAGTTTCTGAGATGGTAAGTCAAGCAAAATTACACACAATTAAGTCACCTCTTGCAACGCTAACAATATCGTTAGCAGGTCACACATAAAACTAAACAGTAAAGTGGGATCGTGTAAAAAAATACATTTTTATTACAAGCACGCCATACAATCATAAACATTATAATTCTGCAACAATGCGCCAATTATTTTTCTAGATAAGTAAAAAGTACTCGGTAAGGCAACATAATATTATTTCAGCCTACGTTTAATTAGTAATACTAACTACTAGAAGGACTAAAAAATGAATTAGTTTTAACATAAGCAAAACCAGCCTGCCACGTTGCTACTATATTTTTTATAGGTAGTTTTTTTTTTCAAAATATTTACCTTGATGTATTGCGAAAATTAAAAAATACATCTATAAGTGCTTGGTGAATTTTTCCCGAGTCTTTTCTCATAGCTTCTTTTATGAAGTTTTGAAATTTTATATTTATTTAAACTTCATGTACAGTAGTAGTACATAGGCGGACTTAATGCAACAAGGCATTCTGTACCAGTCAACCTTTGTATTAAAAAAGACAACACTGTGGTAGGTTTGCACAATCTTCAAACAGAAAAAAAAATATAAAAAATAGTTATTTATATAAATAATATCTAATAAAATACAATAGGGTAACTGGCAATTAGTGTACGATACTTAAACACGTGATTGTGCTGATGATAACAAACAATTTTTATTATGGGAGCAAAGCCGCAATCGCGAAAAAAATATCAGCTGTTCAGTACATTAGGCAAACATAAATGTACTGAACAGCCGATTTTTTTTCGCGATTTCAGGTTTGTTCCCATAGTAAAAGTTGTTGGATATCATGAGCACAATCACGTGTTTAAGTATCGTACACTAATTACCAGTCACCCTATATATGCTAAAATTATAAACTAATAAATACTATGAAAAATATCAAATCATTAAGAGAACTTAATAATAATTCGTGATGAAATCATTAAATAACTTCTCCCTCTCTGGAGGAAGCAAGAGGGAGTGTCAGACTTTTGCTGACTAAAGCCTGCCCGTGTTCCTTCACTCGCCTTTTGTGTTCCAGGGTTCCGGTGACTCTCTCAAACAATCCTGGAACCCTAACAACTACTGGAACCCAATTATCCCTTCTGTAGGTGTAGTGGGCCATGATCCACTAAGCGGGCCCAGCGTGAGTTAGTGGAGTTCCCTAGTCTTTGATTTGTGGACGTCTTCAAAGTTTTACGTTATAGAGCATACTGATATCCTCACAAGGTATTATTTCACCGCATCAAGAGCAGTAATGACTAAATAAATTAACAAAAGTTAAATGCTGGGCTCTGTTTGAAACCTCGACCTACGTTACGTAATTCGGGGGCTTTACCAAGCTCACAAAATTGGAATATTTAGGGCTAAATATAGCCAATTTTGTTGCGCCCAATATATCGGTTTACTTGCTCTCTTGACCCTTTATTTGGCCTCTTAGTATATAAAAGTCGAATCCGTTTTGTAATTCAATTCAGTTCATAAACATACGTCACTGACCGCGAGCCGTCACGCTTACATTTTTAACAACACCTACGGAGTGGCCAATTTAAATTGGCACGCGACGAATGGAAACTAAAATCCATGATGGTAGGTACTAAATTTTATTATGGTACACTGTTAGACCACAAAAAAGAAGCTCACTTACATATAGCAAAGTTTACTAGGATATTCCCATTTGCTTCGATAGGAGGGGGGTTTTAACTGTCAGACATACCTAGTTTAGAGGTCATAGATCTGATGGGCAGACAAGCTTTTGAGTTGATGCTGCGGTACTTTGGATGAAGTGAAGATCTTTGCAGGAAGGTTTTAAGTACAAGAATGACAAAAGTGGAGAGACATTAGCGATGAGTCTTGATCCAAAAGTAGATCTACAGGTTAAAAACCCGACGTACGGCGAGTATCCACCCTCACATTGTTAACACCTCTACGGTTCAGACTAAGCGCTTCGCTTCGTCGTTTATACCGCGTACATCTAAGAACTGGAACAATTTGCCAGTCCGATTATAATTTTAGTGATATAATTTTGGTCCGATTAAGATTGCATCACTGTTTACCATCAGGTGGGATCGCAGTCAAGCACTAGTATGTATAATTTAAAAATGAAAAAAAAAAAATTCTTTCTACTCCATAAGATCAGCGTGTCATCAACACCATTTCACTCATCTGCTCCATTCCATTTCTTCCACTGCTGAACAAAATTCTCCAAGGGTCGCACAATAGCCAGTCCTGTATGTCTTGCATGCATGACAAATTAATCGTGGCATAGTTCATACTAACAATACACAAATCATACCACCTCCAATTTATTTATCGGTGTAGCGATCTTTTAAACTTTTTTTTTTCGAACACGCCAAGGCAACATTAAAGTTTTCGTGCATTTGCAAGTCTTAGCGTGAGTGGCGTGCTGCTTAAGAAATATTTTTTTTTTTGTGGAATGTCATTTTAACTATAGCTAATTTATTACTGGCAGTCGAGTTTAAGGATATGGGTTTAAAAAAAACAAAGTAATACTATTTATCTGGCATTATAGGTACTTATACACTGCCTGACTGGCCATATTATCAAGACTACTAACTTGAAAGTTTGAATTTAGAATATACATATACTAGTAGTAGGTACATTTTGATACAAGAGGCGGAATTCGCACGAGCCATAGGCGGTATTATGGAGCAGAGTGCTGCAATGAAAAATTTCAACATGTACTCATATCAAACGAAGTTTTTCATTCAATACACTTACGAAGATATAAATAAGTGGTGGTTGACGCGCGACCCGTGGGGGCTCGCTTAGCGCCCAGCCCCACACGATGTATGGTATAAATTGTGGCGGGGGTGAGCGCGCACACTTTTCCGCACTAGTGTGAAAAACGGTAAATAGCGTGCCAAAAAGCTGTAGGGGTAAGAGCGGGTTTTCGACTAAGTGTGTTGGAAAATATATATTAAAACGTCTCTGTAGTTCTGGTGTTTTGTTCAATTTGATTTTTTGTCGAATTGTAATTCAACAAGAAGGCGATTTGCTATAAAATACCTAACCTTAATGACTTAACCTTAATTAAATACTATACCTAATCTTATTAATCATCATCATCTTCCTGCCCTTGTCCCGTGTTATTTGGGGTCGGCGCAACATGTTTTTTTCTTCCATTCTGCCCTGTCACTCGTCATACTATCACTAACTTCCTTTTCTTTCATATCACTCTTCACACAATCCATCCATCTTTTCTTTGGTCTCCCTCTCCCTCTCCATCCATCCACATGTAAACTCATAACTCTTTTAGTAACATGCGTTTCATCCCTCCTCTTCACATGACCATACCAAGACAAACGATTCCCTTTCAACTTTTCAGTCACTGGCGCCACTTTCAAACTTCCCCTAATATACTCATTTCTCACTTTATCCATTCTCGTCACACCACACATCCATCTTAACATTCTCATCTCCGCTACGTGCAATCTTTTTTCATCCGTCTTTTTCACAGCCCAACATTCTGATCCATACAGTATGACAGGCCTTATCACGGACTTGTAGATTTTACCCTTCAACTTGAGGGGCATCCGTGGGTCACAAGTTGTTCCCGTGACCTGTCGCCATTTCATCCATCCTGCGTTGATCCGATGTGTTACGTCCCGGTCTACCTCACCATCCCCTTGGACGAGTGACCCGAGATACCGAAAGTCGGAGCAGATCGGTATGGGTGTTCCAGCGAGAGATAAAGGCACTGGATTGGAGAGACCGCCGAAATCGCAGAACAAGTATTCCGTTTTGGTTCTACTC
This sequence comes from Mythimna impura, assembly GCA_905147345.3. Classification (NCBI taxonomy): domain Eukaryota; kingdom Metazoa; phylum Arthropoda; class Insecta; order Lepidoptera; family Noctuidae; genus Mythimna; species Mythimna impura. Next base: position 15,327,723 of record LR990353.1, on the reverse strand, counting down.
AATTTCAGGCCAACACTCTCCAGTCTGTGCCACCACACCTCCAATCTGTTCTGGACCTCTTGGCCACTCTCGGCAACCAACACAATGTCATCGGCAAACAGCATACACCAGGGAGCCTCTTCCTGAATGTCCGACGTCAGAGCATCCATTATCATCAGGAAGAGGTAAGGGCTGAGAGCCGACCCTTGATGTAAGCCGACAGCCACATTGAAGCTGCCAGTGGTGCCCACTGTAGACCGGACTTGGGTACTGCATCGACTGTACATCGCTCGGATCAACTGCACATACTTCCCAGGCACACCTTTCTCCTTAAGGGCCCACCACAGAACCTCACGAGGTACCCGGTCGTATGCCTTTTCGAGGTCAATGAATACCATGTGCAAGTTTTTATGCGCACCTCTGTATTTCTCGCACAGCTGGCGTATAGCAAAAATGGCATCCGCTGTACCCCGACCCGGCATAAAACCGAATTGGTTCTGTGAAATTTCACTCTCTTCTCTCAGTCGCCTTTCAATAACTTTCTCCCAGGCTTTCATAGTATGTGACATTAGCTTTATTCCTCTATAATTGTTGCACTCAAGCACATCACCTTTGTTTTTAAAAATCGGCACCAAAGAGCTATTGCACCACTCATCAGGTATGGCTTCTTCCAGCAACAACTTATTGAAGAACAAAGCTAACCACGTCCATCCGTCCACTCGCAATAACTTCCACACTTCAACTGGTATTCCATCTGGACCAATGGCTTTACCATTCTTCATTCCATTTACTGCTATTCTGACTTCATCCATACTAACCATTCTCACTAATCCCACATTCACTGGTTTATTCTCTAACACCCCACTCCAATTATTTTCTTCATTCATCAATCTTTCAAAATATTCCTTCCACCTCTTTCTGATTTTTTCATCATCCGATAGAACCATTCCAGTTTCATCTCTTATACATTTTACATGACAAACATCCCTCGCCTTTCTCTCTCTTATTCTAGTAAGCCGGTATAGCTCTTTTTGGCCTGCAGGACTGTCCAGTGCGTCATATAGTTTGTCCTGGGCTTTTGATTTTGCTATTGCCACGGCTTTCTTGGCTTTCTTTTTTAAAACGTCATACTCACTCTTTTTTTCAGCTTTTAAACTAGCGTTTCCAGGCTCTACGCGCTGCCATTCCTTAAATTTTCTCTTTTTTTCTTTCAATACACTCTGAACTTCTGTCGACCACCACCATGTATCCCTATCTATTATGCCCTTTCCTCTCGTCTCTCCCAAAATATCTTTCGCTGCATGCCTGATACACTCAGCCATCTCATTCCAGCTTTCATTTATACTTCGATCATTCATATCTCCCATCTCTATCATGCTGTCCACCACTCGCTCCCTGAACTTCTTCGCACAATCATTCCTCTCTAACATATGCCATTTTATTTTAGGGGGAGGACGCTCTTTGTATTTGGTAGACAGTATTTTAACCACTGAAGTCATAACCAGGAGTCTGTGTTGTGAGACTAGGTCTTCTCCTGGCAGTACTTTGCAATCTTTGACGTGCTTTAAGTGGTTGTGCCGAACTAGAAAGTAGTCGATTTGGGTCTTATGATTACCACTTTTGTACGTGATCATGTGTTCGTCTCTTTTTTGGAACCACGTATTGGCTACTGCTAGGTCAAATGCAGTAGCGGATTGCAGCAGGGTCTCTCCTTCACTGTTCGGACTACCAAAACCCCATCCCCCATGTACTCTTTCATAAACACCTTTCATTCTTCCCACATGTCCATTAAAATCACCTCCAACTATCAATTCTTCATGAACAGGGATGTTCATTAAAGCTGTATCAAAATTCTCCCAAAACTTCTCTTTTACCGTTTCATCACATCCTACTTGTGGTGCATACACACTAACTATATTCAACATCACATTCTCTAACATAACTTTCACAACTATAAATCTATCACTAATCCTTTGTACTTCCATCACACTTTCTTTCAATTTACTGTCTAACACTATTCCTACACCATTTCTTTTTCCATCACTTCCACAGTAGTAGAACTTGTATCCCTCACCAATTTCTCTCGCTTTTGTTCCTCTCCATTTAGTTTCCTGCAAGCATGCTATATTTATCCGTCTTCTTTTCAATACATCCGCTAACTCTCTGGCCCTTCCAGTCATAGTCCCAACATTCCAACTTGCATACCTCAATCTCGTTTCCCGAGCTAGCTTCTTACGTTGCACCCGCCCGAGGTGGTGCAACAACCCTTGTCCATTTCCCACAGGAGCCGGGTGCTGCCCCTGCGCGTCGCCTGTGGGGTACGCCCTAACCCTATCGCGCATTCTATTAAAACCAAACATGTTGCAAATGGGATTTGGCTAGTTTTTTTTTAAAGTCGGCCGCCAGCCTGACACCAACCCTCCTTGGGAATACCTAATCTTATTAATATCAGCTAAAAATATTACAAATCAGAGGATGTAAACTCGACATAATTATCATTAAAATCACAATTTATTTTCATTGGGCGTAACAAGTAAGCAATCGAATCAAACTTGATTAACCTATAGCTGTGTCAGTTAATTATTTTTAGCACAGATAATGATGAGTTGACCAATTATTTCACGCAAATTAACGCAATAAATTTAATATTATTCATAACGAAATTTAAATGTTTGATGACAAAAATATTGTGTTCGCTCACGCGTATTAGGTACTAAAAATTAGGTGTTAAAAATGGTTTCATTAATAAATAGAAATGAAAACTTAAAAGTTCATTTGGAATTAAAATTAAAATGTATTTTAGAGTAGATAACTCATTCAAGTAAGAAGGCAAACAAATTAATTTGAATGGGTATTTTTTATTATGAATAGGCTCACGTTTGACTACTATCTCACCTGATTATAAGCGATGATGTGGTTAACGATGGAGCACGCTTACCTAGAAGTAACCTATTCACTCCAGACCTAAATACCCCTGGGTTATAGATATCAGGAAATTTATTTTTGAAAAGTCTTTTGAAATTACCAAAAACATCTCAGTTGAAAAAAACCGGGCAAGTGCGAGTCGGACTCGCGCCCTGAGAGTTCCGTACAAACTTACCTATGTAAAGAGTTCAATTCCTGATTGGAGTCTCGAAATTTTTTCCAAATCGCAAATAAAAAATTGTGGCGTGCCAATACATTTTCTGTTTTCAGATTTATTCCTATACTTGCTTTATGCAAAATTTCAGGATTCTGGGTCAACGGGAAGTATTCTAGAATTTTGGTTCCCTTGAGTGTCGAAATATACGTTTTTTGCGATATAAACGGCCATATCTTTATTTTCCGTTAATTTAGAAGTGTGATTTTTCACAGCTTCAAGGGACCGCAGACCTAAGTATATGGTTTTAATTTCAACTCGATACCTCCACGCGTTCCCGAGATAAAGGGTATTGACAGACAGACAGACAGACAGACAGACAGACAGACAGACAGACGGACGGACAACAAAGTGAGGGTTCCGTTAAGGGTTCCGATAAGGGTTCCGTTTTTCCTTTTGAGGTACAGAACCCTAAAAAAACATTTCAGACTATAAACAACTGAGTTACTGAGACGTACTATGTGTCAGTGTCCAATATCATTCAGTCAAATAACGAAGTAACCTTAATTTTATAAATAAAGTTCCAAAAAAACTAAATCAATGTCTGGACGTTATTGAATCTAGGATCTCGGCCTATCATGTTACCAACATAACGATATAAGGCAAGTAATGCCGGTCACCTAAGGACCTGCGCAAACGATGTTAAAGATTGTGAATTTTACGTATAGTTCTGAAAAAATAACTGTTAGTTTTTGTGTTCATAAATGAGCTGGCCAAGTTTGCCATGAACATGATCAGATCGCCCTAGACAGAGAGGTTTGGAAGGAGAAAGGGGAGGTCATTGTTCAGCATAGCATAGCATAGCATAGTCGGCCTTATTATGTTCCCACTGTTGGGACTCAGGCCTCCTCTCTAGGAAAGGGAATGGGGCGTAATCCACCACGCAAGCCCAGTGCGGGTTGGTGGATGTCACATGTCTTCGAATTTTTGGTTCTAGGACATGCCGGTTTCCTCACGATGTTTTCCTTCATCGTTTTGAGAGCGGTGGTGAAGAAATAAATTACACAAATTAATGCGCCTGGCTGTGTTTTGAACACGCGACCTACAGCTCGTAAGTCGGGGCCGTTACCACTCGGCCACCACTGCTCTCTTTGTTGAGCAGTGGGACATAAAAGATGCTAATATATATATATGAGCTGGAAAATTTAAGAAAAACGTTTGATGAAAACCAGTCTATGACGTAACACGTTGTTGTCAAGAAAATTTCCCTTTAAATTCTTTTCAACTACTACCAATTACAGGAACATCATTACAGTGGAAATTCAGATCAGACAAAGAAATTTTAAAAAACGTCGGCCTCCTTACCTTAAATCTTATTATATTAACTGCGAAGCTAGGGTTAAATTATTCAAAACGATTCCGTGGTAGTCTTTGTTGTGGATCACAGTAAAAAAAAATCGGCCAAGTGCGAGTCGGACTCGCGCACGAAGGGTTCCGTACCGTCCGTAGCAAAAAACGGCAAAATAAATCACGTTTGTTGTATGGGAGCCCTCTTAAATACATCATCTGTGAAAATTTTAGTCAAGTCAAGTGACAGACAGACGGACAGCGGAGTCTTAGTAATAGGGTCCCGTTTTTACGCTTTGGGTACGGAACCCTAAAAAGGAATCTTAAATTATCTACCATCGCTGCTCCTGGACAGTAGTCATAAAAAGTGGGCAGAGCCACGACGTGACTGCGATATGGCCGTGTTTAATTTTGAAACGGACGGAGGCGAGAGATTTTAATGAGAGATCAGGTTTTTCAATTATCCCCACTTCTTTTCACGAAGTTTTACGTCAGATTTTTATCGGCTGCGCACTTTTATGAGCGCTACAACATCCAGAAATGAATAACCTTAGATAAGTCACGGCGGCTCTTTTAATTTATTGGTCTATTCTGAAATTGATGAGTGAGGGCAATATTTAACAGCATCCGCCACGTTTTCTGTTTTTTTTTTTCATATTATGATAAAATATTCAATATGATTTCCGAATTGCAATTTAAATAACGCGTCGTATGCAGCTTTGTGTACGTTAACCAGCTCATATTGAATATTGTATGTACACGTTTTAAACAACATTTTTCAGGTAAAACTTTAATGTAATAACAATGTATTTTTAAATAAACTGTTTTATTAATACTAAAGTTTATTTTATTCACCATTGATTTCCTTTCCTTCATTATGATTACGATTATCATCATCGTTTCGCCTCGTCGTTTATACCGCGTATATCTAAAGGATTAGAACAATTAGCCTGCTGTGGTATTCTAGTCTGATTATAATTTAGGTGTCTCCAAGGCTAAAGCGAATAAGCTCTTAATAAACTAGAGCACTTCACCATCAATGATTGCATCACTGCTCACCATCAGGTGGGATCGCAATCAAGCACTAGTTTATGTAATTAAAACAATAAAAATCAGCCGTCCACTGTCAGATATAAGCCGGGGAGACTTATGCTAAATGTCGTTACAATGAAAAATCTGGTGCGCCTTGTGTTCATCGGATTCCCGCGACCCTCACCGGATCATCAGTGCTGCTTGCGGGAGGCCGTCCAACGCTGCGTCTTTCGACATGTGATCGCTGCTCCAGAACCTCTCCTCTCTTCATTTCCTTAAAAAGACTTAATACAGACCTTTTTAAATCTGCTAACTGCCAATCAATCACCATATATCTTGTATACTTTATGAATAAACCTGATAAGTATTACTTAATTCCATCACCATTCAAATAATATGAGCCGTCAAATGTAAATAATGTGTATAGGAAAAAAAACCAGACACATCAAAGTAACTTGAAAATTCGGGGATTATCGGATTTATTTATTTGCGTCTTTTGACACCGAGGTCAGGATAAAAGGTGCTTTTTATGTTCTTTTCTTTACAGAACGTATTATTTTGCTTAAGTTAAAAACTCTGAAAGACCCACATGAAGACTTTTAAATACAGTGATAAAATCAATTGCGTATTGACTGCGTCAAAAGGAACGGTAATCCATTTCTTTGATACTACGAAAATGTAAAATAAAAACAGAGTTTAACTTTTCTTTTATCTCATAATGTAATAGGAGTTCTTTAGTTTCCTGCGTGATTGAATCAAAACTATGAAACGAAGATTACCGATATAGCTCGACGAATTGCAGAAGATAAATGACGGTGGATGAGGCACAGCTCGCAGAACGGATGGGGCCAAAGGGTTCTAGAGAAGCGATCGCGTTCCGAATAGCTTATAGATGGTAAGTTTCATCCAGGGTACAGCGATGGCCGTGTGAGGGTCACAGGAACCCGCTGAAAGCAAAAAGTACAGGAGCAGTCGATGTAACACTTGGGGAAGGCCTGTGTCCAACAATTGACGTCACAACAAGTTCGCCCGTAACCAACATCTATGCATCTACATATACTCATAAGTAAAATTGAAGTGTCTGTTTGTAATATCATATTTTTTTTTTACTAAATGCATATGAAAGTATATTTGATACCTATAACTACAAAGCAATTTTCAAAATTTTCGTCTGTCTGTCGGTCTGTTTGTACATATATTCCTGATAATCTTCAAAACGGCTGGACCGATTTTGACGGAAGTTTCACTGGTAAATAGGTAGTTCATTTTATAAGACTTAAGCTACTTTTTTAGAAAAAGAGATGCCGTTTCGCGCAAAAAAAGCATCTTGAAATTGTAACCAGTGTGCTATTTACGAGTTTACTGTGGACAAAGTCGCGAACACCAATTATTAATGTAATAATGCAGAAAAGTACGAGTACAGTAAGCACACCCACGAACACGACCTTACTAGTTATACTTTAAAATAAAATATGAAAATTCAGCAACAACAAAGGAAACCAACTGAAAGTCATAAAAATATACTCGACCTATTAAAGCTGACGTAAAATGTCAGAGATAGTTGGATAAAAATTATGAACAGTTTTTAAACATTTTTAATTTTAATTTCAATACAGTTTCCGACGCGTTTCAAAACTCTTTTGTATCTGTTAAACTAAAAGTCTGAACGAATAAAAAATCGAATGAACTACTGAATTTTTTTAATCATTTTTTTATTCACAAACAAAACTCATGCCTTGTGTGGCTGTCCATCTGTCTGACACAAGCTTTGTTTCAAAGAATACTGAAAAACATCCCATTGAATTGTTAAAAATTAAAAAAAAGGAATACAATATTTCCATAGAATAAGCGCTGGTTTAACGTTTCGTAGAATTTTAAATTTAGAATAATATTTTTTTCCGTTAATCAGTGACCTTTATAGTAGGAAATATTGCTCCTTTATTTCCACTATACCTTCACCTTATAGTATATAGGTAAAGTTGGTACATAATGACCTCATTCTGTCGGATGAATGACCTCCGCTAGTGTCTTGGTCTTAAGAACTTTTTCAGAACAAACTTTTCTATAACTTGGACGTCTGTTCAACTTTTAACAGCAGAGGTTTTTAGGAAGAAATCGTTGGGACGAAGGCAACGAAGGAACAGGAGTGGGTTTTTAGTCAGTAAAAGTCTGACACTATCTCCTGCTCCACCCAAGAGCGAGATTTGTCATTTAGATGATTTTCCCACCTAAAAAAAAAAAAAAAAAAAAAAAAGTGATGTAGAATATTTATTACCTACTTCATATAGTCACGTGACCAGAGTGCTGGGTTCTTCTTTGCCCAATGAATCAGCATTGCTATTCAACGTGGCAATGTTGCCAAAGTTCTAAGAGCTTTTCCCATTGACAGCGATATGGATGATTTTTTTGATGCCTAATGAATTCTCCTCTATTATTTCATACTTTTGTATCATCATCATTATCATTTCAGCTGAAATATGTCCTTCCAACGCTGCGTGTACCGGTGCGTGGTATCTATAGTATAGCTAACTAAAAAATACTTAACTACCTGACGATGTCAAACAAGCATATTTTTTTTTTCTGAAACCTAAAGCAAAATATCAATAAATCTATCATTAACCGAGAGGTTCGAAAAGATAAAGGGGAGGCTTATGCTCAGCAGCGTGACACGAACTAGAAAAAATAAAACTAATTCAATATATTTTTTAGACATTTTCTATATATACAAAACTGGGTAAGTGCGAGTCGGACTCGTGCACTGAGGGTTCCGTACAAACTTACCTTTTTCATAGGTAAGTTCAATTCCCGAATTGAGTTACAAAGATTTTTCCGAATCGCAAAAAAATGTTTTTTTTTTGTGACGTAACTACAAATTTATAGTTTTTAGATTTTTCCTATACTTGTGCTACGAGACCTTCCTTCACGCCAAATTTCAGGATTCTAGGTCAACGGGAAGTACCCTATGAATTTTGATTCCCTTGAGAGTGTCAAAATACACGTTTTTTTGTGATATAAACGGCCGTATCTTTTTTTTTTCGTTAAGTCAGAAGTTTGATTTTTTCACAGCTTCAAGGGACCGCAGACCTGAGTATATGGTTTTAATTTCAACTCGATACCTCCACGCATTTCCGAGATAAAGGGTCTTGACCGACAGATAGACAGACAGACGAACCACAAAGTTATCCTATAAGGGTTCCGTTTTTTTCCCGGAATTCTAAAAACGTTAAAAAAATTAAAATGGTATTAAAAAACTCCATAATTTATATTTTTTGATTGGAAGCAAGAAAGAGTTTCAGACTTATACTGACTAAAACGCATCTGTGTTTCTTCAGTTGCTCTTTAAGTCACAGTACCACGGTAACACTTTCAAACTAACCTGTAGCCCATTTTGTAAGGCGCTAATCAACTCATCATCATCATCATCATCATCATCATTTTAGCCGACAGACGTCCACGGTTGAACATAAGTGCCTCCCCCTAGTATCGCCATAACGAACGGTCCTGTGCGTCCCGCATCCATCGGATTCTCGCGACCATCACCAGGTCATCGGTCCACCCTGTGGGTGACCTTCCAACGCTGCGTCTTCCGGTACGTGGTCGCCACTCTAGAACCTTTCGTCCCCATCGACCATCTGTTCTACGAGCAATGTGCCCTGACCACTGCCACTTTTTGGCAATTTTTCGGCTAATCAACTATTTACCATAAATTCTAAAATATACAAAAAAAAAACTACCTCAATTAACTGTATTTTCAATTTCAAAGACAGAATAAACAACTCCATTTGACATTAACACAAACACACGCACGTTAAATTCCCGCGTTTACCACGACCGCCATCTTAACACGTTTTTGCTCGAGCTAAACAACCCCGTAGATACCGCGGTCGCAGCCACTTTTTGTCCCGACGATAAATGACACTTCTTGGGCAGAGGCACATTGTTTGTTGACCACTGTCGTGTTTATGGCCTAGAAACGGTGCGATGCCACTAAAGAAGATTTATTCACACGTCTCCATGACCGTACAGAGTTTGAGTTAAGTCGAGTGTTAAAAAATGCTTCTAGCCCCGTGTTGAGTACACTCGCGTGGAAAATTTGTCTGAATATTTTATACTTATATGTATTCGTAAAAGGAAAAACTGACTGATTGTTGATACATCAACGCACAGCTGAAACTATTGGGACTGGGAACGTAACATCTATGAAATTACTAGCTGATTTGGCAAACGTTGTTCTGCCATATAAAATTATCAAAGAAAAAACTGGGTGGTGGGAGTAAGAGGGTAAAAAAAATCCTCACGACACGACACGAGATTTTTATATATAAGATCATTGATATATATATATGTTACCGTCAATCTGTATAATCCGGTATTACGGAATACCTAAAACGTGTAGGTAATGTATGAAATATTATTTATTTTATAGTTTGCCTAGGTATTCTATAGTATACAATACCGAATGCGCAGCCGATAATGTGTGTAAAAGGCGCGAGTAGGGAAGGAGGTGATGTAATTTTAGGGCACCCCGACACGGAAAGGTTAGGTTAGGTTTTTTTTTATCAAAGCAGCTTTCTATCGGTGAAAAAATTTTCGCAATCGGACCAGTACTTTCAGATATTACCTCCCCTGCACACAAACAAAAAAACATTAAAACAAAAAAACTAACTTTACCTAATCCATCTTCCCAGAGACAGTGGGATGAGCCGCTCTGCAGGCTGGTACGGAATAATCTTACTGTCGTTACGTGTGTGGTGTGGTGGTGTTACGTGTGTGGTACGGAATAATCTTACGTCCACCAATACTGCTGAGCGCGCCCGCCTACTGGCTGTGGGTGAATGGGAGTCGGGCCTCTGGCTACAGGCTCTACCGTCACCTAACATAGGAGCTCCACATCGATGTCAGTGCGGCGAAGCAGTCGACCGCCTCGGACACCATGGCCTATCATGCAGTAAAAGCGCTGGTCGAATAGCACGACATGCCAGTATTAATGACATCATCCGCCGAGCTCTTGTCACCGCCGGGGTGCCAGCTGTTTTAGAACCCAACGGCTTGGCACGTGACGATGGGAAGAGGCCAGACGGGATGACTATAATGCCTTGGAAATTGGGTAGGCCTTTGGTGTGGGATGCAACATGTGTCGACACCCTTGCGCCATCCCATCTTCTGAGTACGGCGGGCTGTGCTGGGGCGGCTGCTGCAGGTGCAGAAAATCTCAAACGGCGTAAATATAATAACCTCATCGGAGGTTATATATTTGAGCCGTTTGGGGTTGAAACACTAGGGCCATGGGGTCCGAGCGCTCATCGAGTTGTTCGGGATATCAGCAAACAGCTGGTCGACTCTTCGCGTGACCAGAGGGCTGGGCTTTTCTTCGGTCAACGAATCAGCATTGCCATCCAGCGTGGCAATGCTGCCAGCGTTCTGGGCACTTTCCCCATTGACATCGATGTGGACGAATTTTTTGATGCCCTATGAGTTTTATTTCTACCCGTTTGTACATATTATTTTTTTCAGTTTGTTTATATACTTTTAAGTTATAATATTTAATAGTTAAGATGTATATATAAACTAAAAAGTTAATAAATATGTTGATTTACCTAAAAAAACTTTACCTCTTTATAATATTAGTGTAGATAATTCATATTATAAAAAGCGGTCTCCAATCGTCGCTTTCCATCAGGTGAGTTAGCGGTCAAGCGCGAACCTATCAAGAATAAAAAAATAAAAAAATAAAAAATCGCGTCTGCCTGTCTGTTTATTTACGATAAACTCAAACACCGCTGAACGGATTTTTACGTAGTTTACACCAATATACAGAGTTTCATGAGGAAGATCTAAACCTTCCTCATGAAACACTGTCTATTGGTGATATACTTGTATTGTACACGATACAAGCATATTATAGTGGAGAACCAAAGAGAATTTTAAAGATTTCTATAGATACCGGCACGGATCTTGAGGGCTGACTTCTATAGTTCGCATTCTTCTTAGCACTTGCGCAGAAGCACGCAGAAGTGAAATATCGGGTCTCTTTAGTGGTATGAAGAGAGATGCGGGGGCGGGGAGTGAAATTCTTGTACAGTCATAGGCTCACTGATATTGTACGATGCGCAAAACGATCCCCACTCTTTCGCCGAGCGATCAAGATTCGTGCCGCTATCTGTAACAGTCATACGTCGCTACTCTCTAGTAGCGACGCATGATTGTTAAAAATCTAAGACGACGACACCACCCACAAGGTAACATTCCGTTAGAGCTGTCTTCCGGTACGCTGAAAAGAGTAAAATATCAATCTAAAAATGATTAAATGTTCAGATATTTCCCTTAATCCAATTTTCATTGTAGGGATTTCAAAATTAATTTCGGCCTGTTTGAAATATTTGTGGTATTTGATTGTTATGTCCAGACGGCATACAATTTGGCATTTCATTTAATTTCCAATCTCTTTGTATGATTTGTTGATGAAAAGGATTTTCCTTTATCACGTTTCGGAAAAACTTCAGCCAGAGAGATTCCGAGTTCTAAATAATGTCTCATTTTAGTTATCATTTGTAATATTTTACTGAAAATCATTTTGGTTAATAAGTTTCTTATTAACTGGGTAAAGATCACTAGCTTCTTCTTTTTTATAAAATGTCCTTTAATACCATTTACGTCACACTAATATTAATTATACAGATGAAAGTTTGTATATATGAATGTATACTCGTATGTTTGTTAATCCATCAAGCTGAAACCGCTAACCAGATTTGGATCAAACTTTGCCCACGGATAGACCATGTCTTCCGTGATACACTGACTCGTTCTTTGCACAGAATTGCTATTCAACGAGGTAATGCTACCATGAGTTTTATTCTGGGCACATTTTCGGATGACAGCAATATGGAGAAGTACTTCGACACCCGAGTGTATTTTGTTTTTATACATAGTATATACTCGTACACTTACGTTTATAATATTTAATTAAAAGTAAATATTTAATTTTCTTTTGTGCATAAAATTGTGTATTTACTTTTAATAAAAATTACATGTAAGATACACTGTATTCCGTTGCAATAATTTTCCACTTTCACGCAGGCAAAACCGGGAACAGAAGCTAGTTCCCAATATTTAAAACCGTCTCTTAATTTAAAAGGCCCTAAAGTGCTTTTCAGTGCTTCCTTGTCTATCCACTCTACCTTTTACCAGTTTCTCGACGACGACATAGTTTTAATTGAACTCCTTCCGCTTTGCTTAAGGTCTCTTAATTGAATTTTTTGCATTTTAAATTCGAAAGCACTTAATTTGGAAGTTAAGATTAATTCACCTCATTATACGTTATAAAGAAGTTAAGAACTTAAATGAACTCATGCTTTATCTTTATTCAATTCCTAGGACTGCGTTTAAGAAGAGTACTGTAGGCCTTTTTTCTCACATTTTCAATGGCAAAAGTCCATGTGCGAGTAATGGGTAGCTCGCCGTCCGACCGTCCGGTAACCGTCCGGACCGAGCTCAAGTCTTCGACGGCGCGTACTTTTCCACGCGCGCTTCAAGCAGATGTGAGTATGTGAGCAAACCGTAGGTGCCCAGCAGGGTCGAAGCCTACTAGGGCCAAGGGTCTGCTTCTAAAAGGAAGACTCGGCCCCGGTATGAAAGACAACGAAGGAATAGGAGTGGGTTTTTAGTCAGTAAAAGTCTGACACGCCCTCCCGCTCCGCCCAAGAGTTGGGGATGTCATTGAATGATTATCCCACCTACAAAAAAAATGTGTTTGAATAGTTTTCTAGCCAATCACGCTTTAACGGCATACGAGTAGAAAGAATTACACTATTATAAAGGCGACAGTTTGTGTTTACTTTTTCACGCTCGAACAGCTGCACGGATTTCGATGACATTTGGTAGACCAGGCCCTGTACCATGACGTTCAAAGTAAGATTGTTTCATTCTTATTTCCAGTGTGGGTAAGAGATGGCGCTAGACAACCTGTATACCTCTGTCTGTTACCCACACTGAAATAAGAATAAAACAATCTTACTTTGAACGTCATGGTAACCCCGCATGTCCTGAAATAGCACATACTTGTAATACTTTTACAAAGTCCTCGTGTGAGTCCTCGTCTCATTCATAAGTCATAAGTCATTTATTCATTTGTTAAACATAGGTACAATAATAACGGTTTAGCAAGGTAATAAAGAGAGCGCTATGTTTTGCCAGAGGGCGTACAAACGTTTGTGAAAATAAATAATTAATAATGAATAGCAAAATAAAATCAATGTCAAGGCACCTAATGTTAATTTAAAATACAAATTTCTAATAAAAATTAAGAAAAAATTACAATATACAATACAAAATGTCAATATACAATATAAAAGTCGATATACAATTCAAAATGTCAAAATAAAATTCAAAATGTCAATACACAATACCAAATGTCAATATACGATTCAAATTGTCAAATTAAAATTCAAAATGTCAAAATACAATTCAAAATGTCAATTTACAGTACTAATATTAATTCATAATACTAATGTCAATTTACAAAACTAATGTCCATTTACAATAATAATGTCAATAAACAATACTAATGTCAGTTTCAAATACAAATGTTACTATTAATAAGAATAAACAATTCATGTATTTTGTTTGTATGTCAACATTCAATTACTAGGTTTTTGTCTGTTAAATATTCCGAAATACTGTAATATGATTTGGTCATTAGTAAAGATTTTAGCCGTTTCTTAAATATGCTCAAATTCAATTCTTTGATTGACCGTGGTAAGTAAGTGATTAAATAATAAATTCGTATTAGTAAAGCTATTGGTGAAAGCTAATATAAGCCATCATCATCATCATCATTTCACGTAGCAGAAAGACGTCAACGGTTCCCAAGACCTAATATCAGTAGTATCCGATTCTCGCAACACTCACCAGGTCATCGGTCCACTGTAAGAAAAGTATTCCAACGCTGTATTTTTCGGTACGCTGTTATCACTACAGACTTTTGGACCCCATCAAACATCAGTTCTACAAAAAACATAAAAAAACCAAGATCAAACACAGAATAAAAAACCGCCTTTAATTCCTGAAACTTCAAAACTACGTTTCGTTGCTTTCTTATTACATTTGCATACGCTAATACAAAGTTAACAACACAATGTATCATTTACAAAGTAACTGACTACAATAAAAACTAATAAAAGTAAACCAAAGCGCAACATCACCAGTCAGGGAAGGGTGTTGCAAAAAGTCAATTAAAACTTACCTAATACGAACGTGAAGGAAACTATTTCTTTGTCTCATTGCTGTGATTGAACTGTGTCAATGTAATATGCCAGTGTTACTCAATGTCGTTTATATGTAGAGCATTGTACCCCCAGGACTTAGGACTTATTTTTATTGTATATTTTTTCAAATGTATAGTAAACTATCAACACAATTTCTGTCTGGCCGTTACCACCACTGGGCTAGGTGGGTCCTAGCCCAGTGGTGGTAACGGCCCCGACTTACGTCTTGTAGGTGTTGGACTCAAACCAAGCTGGGCGCATTAGTTTGTGTAATTTATTTCAATCACCGCTGCTCTCAAAACAGTGAAGGAAAATATGGTAAAGTAATCCTTGCTGGCCGATCAACGTATCACCGTCGACGACGGCTGGTGCTGAAAATCAGCGCTGAGGCTCTGTTTTACACGAGCCCCAGCATTTTGCTTAGCGCTGGCCGTTTCGCGCGGATGTGACTCAAATCCTACCACTTATAATATAAGTCGTTGTTGTTATTTGTTTTTATTTTTAAGGTATGCGCCATATTTGACGTAAATAAACTCTTTTTCTTTCTTTCTAAAGACCAAATCCAAATTTGATTGTATTATATGGCTGACTATGCTATGCTACCAAAGCACTTCTTCACGTATTGTAAAACAAAGTCTCTATGAATCTGTCTGTCTGTGTGAACGTGATTAACTCATAAAGTTCTTAACAATTTTTCATGCAATTTTCACCAATAGACAGAGTGATTCTTGAGGTAGGTTTAGTTGTATAATACATGCATATTATAGTAGAGATAAGCAAAAAAATTCAAAAATTTCTAACACTCGTGGGATACTGGGGTGGGTTACTACCTTGGTATAAACTTAATCCACTCCTATAACGAGCAAGATAAGCTTTGTTGGTTCGAGTCACTGTTAGGAAGTATTGGGTATTGTTTCATTTATTATTAAAAAAAAAAACTGAGTCCTACTCTCCAAGTACTGCGGCAACAACACGACGGCACGGCGCTGCCGCTTCGTCGACAGAATTTCATAGTTTTGTATGTAAGATGCGAACAGGCGTATAATAAGCGTAAAATGACGAATACGCGTATATGAAGCTACGCGTCCCCGTACAGTAGGCCTATGGGACATATTATAAGACAAATCAATTAAAGAAATCGATGGGAATGTAACAAGTGTTCAGAAAAAGCGGCGGCTATTACAAAATTGTGAACCCCAAAATAATGTGCCCCTCGTTTGAGAAACACTGGTTTTTTTACGAATGTAAGAGCATCGAGAGCCCTTTTCAGTATCTCCAATTCCACAGGACGAGTTTCGTAACTCTTAAAGCTAGATAATACTGCCGCTGGATGTAATTGCGAATTGTTTTTCTTTGGTAACACTTCCAGCTGTAAAAGTTTTTCTGTTCGATTCCTCTGTTATTGCAGGATTTAAGTTTTTGAAATTGAATCATAAAATATTAAATGGAAATATGTAGTAGGAAAATGGGTTTCGCGTGTCGTCATGCGCTTTGCCTTATAAAACCATTACCTATTTTGTATTTAGGTAGGTAAAATCATAATTTTACTCGATTAAAACACGCAATAAACGAATTATATGAAATCGTTAGTAAGTCTTGAGTTTACTTTCATTTTGTAACATTAATTGGTAAAACTTAGGATATATTACTGCAGCTAGTGAAGGTTCTTTTTTTTGAGGGTTGGAAATTATCAAGTGATTTCTCCCCCTCTGGATGGAACGAGAAAGAGTGTCAGAATTTTACGGATAAAATCTGTCTGTGTTCCTTCAGTTACCCTTTCAGTTCCATGGTCGGGGTGACTCTTTTGAACAATCCTGCATACCTGGCAGGCATCAGCTCTAGCGGGTCTCGTCAACCTTCAACAAAAAAGGCCTAAGAGGCCTTATTCCGAATTTTTGTGACATTTATCATCTAAAAAACCGGTCAAGTGCGAGTCGGACTCGCGCACCAAGAGTTCCGTACAAACTTACCTATTTAAATATTCAAGTTACGACGAATAGCAAAAAAGTTTTTTTTATGACGTAACTACAAATATTTTCAAACTTTTCTTTCTTCATGCCTTTCGGGATTCTAAGTCAAGTGGAAATAGCCTTGGTTTTAATTTCCAAGCGAGTGTCAAAATATGCGCCTAAACAGAGTATAAATGGCCTTATTTTTAAATCGCGTTGGCTTAGAAGTTTGATTCTTTCACTACTGCTTGGGGTAGTAGATCTGCATAGTTGATAACAATGTCATTAAAAATGGCCTTGACAGAGGAACAGACAGACAGACGGATAACAAAATAATTATGTAAGAGTTCTGTTTTTACCGATTTAGGTACGGAATCCTAAAAACAATCGGGCAAAGATTGAATAATAATCTAATATCAGTTCAAAAGTACAATAGAGCTTAGCTATAATTCTCAACACCAATGACCATTAAATATACATTTTCACAACTCTCTTAAGGTCGGTTTCCAGTATATCCAGGGGCACCTAAATATCAGTATTTTATGTGGAACGATTGTCTTTCTGACCTCCACAACCCAGTAAATAAAGAACACGACACCCCTTGGTATAACTGTTGGTCAGATTTCCTGGCTTTTGACTATTGGTAACAACTGTTAAAGATTAACAAGTGATAGCTGGGATCAACTGTATAACATGTTTTCCGAGACATGAAGAAATCACGTTCAGATGGTCACCCAACTCTAGGCTGACGTCGGTCCGGGCCTTGGTAAAAGCCATGGGCCGAAGCGAGGAGGAGTGGCAGGCGGTCGCCTCCTTCTGCGAAGGAGTAATGTTAGCAAAGGAGGAGGCCACACGTGCACGCGCGAGGGCGCGGCTTTCACGCACCAGCTGCCGACATCCCGATCCCGATTTCCGGCAAGCACTGGGTAGCTCGTCGTTCAACTGTCCGGTAACCGTCCGGACCGAGCCGAAGTCGTCGACGTCGCGTACTGTTCCACACGCGCCTCAAGGTGGATGTCAGCAAACCGTAAGAGCCCAGCAGGGTCGAAGCCTACTGGGGCCAAGGGTCTGCTTCTGAAACGAAAACTGCCTGGTATGAAAGGCAACGAAGGAACAGGAGTGGGGTTTTTAGTCAGTAAAAGTTTGACACACCTTTCCGCTCCGCCCAAGAGCGAGGGATGTTATTGGATGATTTTCCCACCGAAAAAAAAGGCTGACCTCGGTGAGTGTTGCTTAACATTGGAGATGAACCCCTGCAGCCATTATTATTCTATTCACGAACTAAAATGACTATTACATATGATAAATCAATGTCTACTTTAGACTTAGTTTTAGGCCTCCCATGTCTAGAAGCCAGGCAAATAAAGATTTAAGGAGATAGGTTTCGACCCATTACTTTGACATAGGTCTGTAGAACAGATGCTTCAGCCGTTCCTCGTCGCTATTAGAAAGAAAGTTTACCTTAAGTGGAATTACATACTTCAGCTTGGTAATATTATTTATTTAGTTGCCTTTAGTGACTGCGACCGTGGAAGTGGGGGTCCTGTTTTTGATCAGGTTGAGCAAAATAGGTTTTACACACTAGGAATGTCTCCAGTATTTTGGGTGCGTTTAAACAAACATTTAAACTTACAATAAAGCACCCAGATCCGAAACAACTATCTGTAGGCCATGCAAATATTTGTTCCATAAAGGAATCAAACCTTCGATACGCACCGCAGCAGCTAATTACTCAATCACTGCGTTAACCGTGCGCAGATATTGTGGGTGTGTCTACGCTAGAGAAGCCGAGCACATGCGGAGCATGAGTCGAGCTTAAATTCGTGTAGTGTGGACCGACTCCGGAGGAGCCGAGCACGAACGGAGCATGAGTCGAGCTCAAATTAGTGTCGTGTGGACCGACTCTGGAGGAGCCGAGCACGAACGGAGCATGAGTCGAGCTCAAGTTCGTGTAGTGTGGACCGACTCCGGAGGAGCCGAGCACGAGCGACACTACACGAATTAGAGCTCGGCTGATGCTCCGCTCCTCTAGCATAGACCCACCTTTAATTTATTGTGTTTTGCATTCCGAATTTCTAAGTATCAGCTGGATTTAAGCTTGGATGATATCAATAAGTTTGTACTGACAATTGAATACAGCGTCAGAAATCAGAAACTTTATTTTAAGTTGACCAATAACAGGCACTGAATTGTCAAAAAGTCGGTCAGCCAAAAAAACGTGTAACCCAAAACCTGAAAGGGTTATTGAGTCTGTGTTTCCTGAAAGCTATATCCTGAAGATTAAACCCCAAGCGAACGCCGGCGTTCGCTCGCTCATTGTCTTTCTATTGTGTCTCTAATTACGGTACTCAAAAGGTGTCAAGAATGAAAACGTGACTTTTAGGCAAGTGTGATCCATCGTCGCTTTCCATTAGGTAAGATCGTGGTCAAACACGAGCCATTCAACAGTAAAAATAAACGTTTTTTTACTATATTACGAACCGAAAAATTTCGAAATAAAAATCAGCTGGTCAGTTCGTTTAGTTGAGTTATGCAATCATAATTGTATGAAAGAGTAATTTTTTTTTGACAGGTACATAATTCGTCAGTTACACTTTCTATAACTGACGAATTATGTGCAACTATAATTCTTATTGACTGAAAACCATTTTGAGAAAACCGATAAGTCCTAGAAAGAAAAATTCGAAAACAAGTGACATCCACCAAACCTCCTCTTTCAGAAGATGGAAGTAATATCATGTTAGGAACCTACCTGATTTAGTTTTATATAAAATAATAAAAAACAAAATATGTCTTATAAAAAGCAATAATCGTATCACGATAGTAAATTCCATGCATTAAAAATAATTGTAACTTTCCAATATTTGCTCAACGACTACAGAATAAACATTTTGAACAAATTGAGTGTGCAAGCAAGTTGGCCAACGCCCAGAGCAAACTGGAAAACGGAAAGAATGTGTCCCTGGGATACCAAGTTCAGCTTCAACTTCACAAATGACACCGAAGAAACCACGATAATTCACCAGCTAATGTCAAAGTTCGTGGTTGTTTGAAATTTTTACCAACATAAAGTAGGTATCATTATTCGTCCTTCCGTTTCGTTTGGCGTTCGTTTATGGTAAGTGCTTCATTAAATTACGAGGTTATTAAAGAAGTTATGTTTTGTTGAAAAGGGTGGTTATGACTTATTAAGCCCGTAATGTATTTGGGATAGCGTAGTATCATGCAAGTTTATTTTCAATGAAAAAAAAAAATCAAAGGAATATTATACCATTATTGACTATTGGTATAATACATGTCCTAGAACCAAAAATTCGAAGACATGTGACATTCACCAATCCGCACTGGGCCCGCGTGGTGGATTACGGCCCATTCCCACTCCTAGAGAGAGGAGGCCTGAGACCCAGCAGTGGGAACATTAAAAGGCTGATTATGCTATGCTATGCTTATGCTATTGACTATTGACTGGCCTATTGGTCAAGTGGTTAGTGGCCCTGATTGCAATGCCGAAAGTTGTGGGTTTGATTCCCACCCAGGACAAATGTTTGTGTGATGAGCACGATCATTTTTTCTGTGTCTGGGCGTAATTTATCTATAATATGTATGTATTTAGAAATATATAAATATGTTTATCAGTTGTTTAGTACTCATAACACAAGCTCTGCTTAGCTTGGGACTAGACGGCGTTGTGTGATAGTTTTGGAATATTATTATTATTCTTATTTTTATTACCCAACTGCGTCAGGAGGAGGGTTGTGTTTTACGAATATATACCAAGATAATAAATGATACAAATTGGAGCCTTTATAAAAACATATATTTCTATATATTTCTTTGTCATGATCTAAAGCCTAAACGGCTTGTTGCACTTTTTCCTAAAAGGTCTCTCTGTTTGCCTTGCCCAAAAACCGCGATTTTTTCCTGACATAACCAATACTTTAGACACTCAGTGACAGTGTGGCTTTCCATCAGGGAGGAATTGTTCATAATCGAATTAGTACCTACTGCCAAGATACTGGATAGATCAGGAGCTTTACTATGACCGATATGAGAAAGAGATAGTGATATACAGTCTGTATAGCTACGTTTCTCGCTCACACCAAAATTATGATAACTTTAAGATGTCATGGTAGGGCATTTTCCATAAAACAATTAAACAAACGAGTATTTTACCACTTCATCTTTATTTATTTATTATGTGCTTTATTGTATACATCATAATGTGGACAGAATAAACATATTCAAAAACAAAGTGTACAAAGGGCGGTCTTATCGCACAGGGCAATCTCTTACAGACAACCTTAGGATGGACTGAACAAAAGGAGATAGCTTAGGGCGGTCAGTATATAAAAAAAAACATAAAAAATAATAATTACACATAATAATAAAAATTCATATATACAATATCAATAAATATACTAACAAATATCAAATATTAGCTTGCTTTGCTTTGCTATTTAAGTTTGGATACTGGTATTTGGCGTTCGGTCCTAACCAGGAGCTGTTAACTACTGTAGCCAACGCTTAAAAATACCAAAGATATTCACTGCAGCAAAACCAAACGACAAATCACGCAATGCATATAATTAAAAAGTACCCAATTATCCAAATTAAGGTATACTTTAACAAAATCCAAACGTACTGAGGTAAAAACTTCGCTCCATTTTGAATTTGACGTGTTGGCGCAGTGACAAGAATTCATTAATGGTTTTTTTGTTTCATAACAGAAGATTTGTGTAAGCCTACTCCAGTCTTGTTTTGAGTAAGCAATTTTTTTTTAAACATCATATTTATGGCTTATTGTATTGAATTGTATGTCTTATTGTATGTCTTTTTGTTTAGTAAGTATCAATTTAATGTAACTGAAAATATGGATCTCTGGTCTGATATTAAAGCTTATTATTATTATTATATTTCTTGATTTTTTCCAGTTATAATTTGATCTACGATATTAATAGAATTTATGTTAATTAGAATTTTTCATTTAAGTCTTTAGAAGACAGGAGTGTTCTAGCAAATTTGTAAGATATTCTTATTTTCTTTGTAATAGTCATTAGTGTGTAAGTCTTTTTGTAAAAAAAAAAAATCGAAGTCAAAGTAAAAAGTGGTACCATATAATCGAATTTTATCTTTTTTTTAAATTGATATAAACCAGTGCTTGACTGCGATCCCACCTGATGGTAAGCAGTGATGCAATCATTGATGGTGAGGCGCACTAGTTTATTAAGAGCCTATTCACTCTAGCCTTGAAGACACCTAAATTATAGTTGGACGGGAAGACCGCAGCTTTGTGTGCTGTGTTATGTGTATTGTGAAGTGTTTATATATTATGTTAATGTTGTACACTCCTACCACAGTGTAGTTTTTTTTTTATCCTACAGGTCAACTGATAGATAATGTACGAATTAATAAGTGTAGATACGAACTATATTCTGGATTCATCACTTAGGTTCAGACGGGTGATACTAAACATCACTGCTCAGTTTTCACCCAGGACCTAACTCAACAGTCGTACTTGTAACCACGATTAGATTTAACCGTTTAGTATTGAATTTTACTTATCTATTCATTTATTTATATACACTTTATTGTACACCAAGATTATAATTTACAAAAATGAAATCTGATAATAAAAAAGACATACAATTGGCGGCCTTATCACACTCGGCCATTTCTTCCAGGCAACTATTCATGCAAATTCATTTTTAATTAAATATGTATTTGGTTCTTTCTCTGCCTTTGGACTTAAACAATTAAATAATACTGCACTCGAAGTATTAGAAATCTTAAAAGGAGCTATGAATAATAAAATAATGTTTCAATCTGTTAAGACTAATGAAATCTCCGAATAAACCAAGAACGAACCGTAGTCTGTTTGCATATTAATAATAATCTTATGCCGAGACAAACGTTTGGCAAATTAATGTTATTCTTGGTACTAGCTAGAATAATCTTGGATATAACGCATTACACATAAGCCGATTTCAAAGAAATTAGATATGAGTTAAATTCATGTTGTTTGGTTACTGAAATTCATTTGCATTAAATATACAAAATTATGAGTTAAAAAACTAAAATTAAATGAGTTAAATTACGAGTATCTTGCAGTAAAAATTATCATCTTTGTCCGTAGGTGTCATAGGTGTGGTTTGACATAATCATTTTGGCAATATGTAAGTAAGAACAGTAGTAACCCAGTGTTAACAACCCCAATTTACAAGTGAGACCATCCGGTAACCGTCCGGACCGAGCCCAAGCCATCGACGGCGCATACTGTTACACGCGCGCCTCAAAGAGATGTCAGCAAACCGTAGGGGCCCAGCAGGGTCGAAGCCTACTGGG
This sequence comes from Mythimna impura, assembly GCA_905147345.3. Taxonomy (NCBI): domain Eukaryota; kingdom Metazoa; phylum Arthropoda; class Insecta; order Lepidoptera; family Noctuidae; genus Mythimna; species Mythimna impura. The sequence continues at coordinate 15,304,732 of LR990353.1, read as the reverse complement.
GCCAAGGGTACGAAAGGCAACGAAAGAACAGGAGTGAGTTTTTAGTCAGTAAAATTCTGACACTATCTCCCGCTCCGCCCAAGGGCGGGGGATTGTCATTAGATGATTTTTCAACCGAAAAAAAAGCACTTTAAGTAATTTATAACATCAACACTGCTCTCATCAAAATGGTAAAAGAAAACATCACGACGAAACCAGAATGTCCTAGAATCAAACGTTTGGTAACTACCAACACGCACTAGGCCAATTTGGTTTATTATGGCCCATTCCCTCTCCTAGAGAAGAGGCATGAGTCCCAGCAAAGGGAACATTTTAAGGTTCACTATGCTATTATACTATGCTTATCATTTTGGAATAAAAGTCTAAGATGCTAGATGTGATGTAGAATTTTTGTTGTTGTGTTGCTGTGCTGTGTATTGTGTAGTGTTTATGTATTATGTTAATATTGTACACTCCTACCACAGTGTATTTTTTTTATCCTACAGGTTGACTGGTAGAGAATGCATTGTTGCTGTAAGTCCATTATGTACCTAGTGGTACAGTAATCTATACATGAATAAATAAATAACTAGTAAACATTAGAAAACTTGAGGTTGTAAATAGATTATCAACAGTTATTTAATATCAACCTTATCTTTCTATAAATGTCACAATGTCATACTGTTTACTTGCATCGTACTTACACTTCTGTAAGCTTAATATCAATTTGTAACAAGAAATCAATGACCCCCAATTCATAGCCCCAAAATCTCTAGATAACACTTGAACCTCCAAAGAAAGGGTTGAAGTCCCATACATAGATAATACACATAGCATATTTTATCAAATTCCGTATGCCGCATATAAAGTAAGCAATATGTGAGCCCGTCTCGCATGATCTCAGTTTCGTGTCAGTGTCAAACAAACGCCGAATTGTCTTTGTGAAGAAGGAACTGAATAATACATTTCACTTGAGTTTTAACATGACACCTCTCCTTTGTTCTGTGCTCATCCACTCGTCACTACAGTTTCTATGATGTGAACGTATGTAGCTACTCTGTAGGCTCTTTTGTTGTATGAGGATGTAAACAGAGGAATCTAAAATGGTGGAGGCTCATGAAATATATATTGTTTTGTACTTTGTCATTTAGTGTAGCAAGCGTTTGTTATGAACCCTGCACTACATACATATTATTAGGAATCAATACTAAATTGCTTTTCTCAAATAAAGTTAGTCTTTTAACATTATTTTATTTATTCGCATTGTACAATATTTCCATAAATTGAGTGACATTTTGGGATATAAACAATCACTAATAACTCTGCTGTTTATAAATATTATTTATTGAGACTTTACTTAAATAATAACAAGACCTTTTCTAATAAGCCCTTTAAGTATTTGTACCTACTAATTAAAAACTAGTGGTGTATATTTAATAATTTGTATATTTTCTAATCTGGTTTACCATTACGTTGCACCTACCATGTTATATTTCTGCACCACCCTAAGGTCGACTGGTAGAAAATGCCTAAGGCATTAAGTCCGCCTTTGTACAGTGTTTCTTAATAGTGCATAAAATTTTAATAAATAAATAAACTACTGAACGGATTTGAATGAAATATAGTATAGTAGAGCAGTGGTGGCCGAGTGGTAATGGCCCCGACTTACGAGTTGTAGGTCGCGAGTTCAAACCCAGCCAGGCGCATTACTTTGTGTAATTTATTTCATCACCACTGCTCTAAAAACGGTGAAGGAAAACATCGTGAGGAAACCGGCATGTCCTAGAACCAAAAATTCGAAGACATGTAACATCCACCAACCCGCACTGGGCCCGCGTGGTGGATTACGGCCCATTCCCTCTCCTAGAAAGGAGGCCTGAGTCCCAACAGTGGGAACATTATAAGGCCGACTATGCTATGCTATAGTACAGGGGTAAACCATATCCTGGGGTAGAACAAAGAATAGATAGAGAGTGAGTCAGAGAAAATATAAATTCAATTTTCTACTTTCACGTAGATAAAGCCGTCAGCAAAAGACAGTAAATAATAAATAATCGAATTAAAATCTTAGAAATAAAGCACAGAGCGTCTCATCAGCTCTTTTGTTTACATTCCTGGATTGTAGACAAAAGGTAATTCATTCTTTTGTTTGTACTAAACAACAGTACCTTTACAATATGTACATACGTACTTACATTAGTATATAGGTATGTAGAAACTTACGCGACTGGAAATATGACATAGCATTCGGTCCGGACAAAGTGTTTCGCCTCGTAGTTAATACCACGTACACCTCGAAAGACTGGAACAATTTGCCTGCTGCGGTATTCCCGTCAGATTATAATTTGGGTGTCTTCAAGGCTAGGGTGAATATTTGAATATTGCTTTTAATAAACTAGTGCCCCTCACCATCAACGATTGCATCACTGCTTATCATAAGGTGGGATCACAGTCAAGCACTAAGTTTATGTCAATAAAAAATAAAAAACTGGTCACGTGCGAGTCGGACTCGCTCACTGAGGGTTCCGTACAAACTTACCAATGTAAACAAATAGTTCAGTTCCCGAATGGAGTCACGAAGATTTTTCCTAATCACAAAAAAATGTTTATTTTTGTGACGTAACAACAAAATTGTTTTCAGATTTATTCCTATACCATGTGCTATAACACCTAGCTTTATGCCAAATTTCAGGATTCTGGGTCAACGGGAAGTACCCTACAAATTTTGATTCCTTTAAGAGTGTCGAAATATACGTTTTTTGCGACATAAAAGGCTGTATCTTTTTTATTCGTTAACTTAGATGTTTGGTATTTTCACAGCTTCAAGGGACCACAGACTTGAGTATATGGTTTTAATTTCAACTCGAAATGTCTACGCGGTCCCGAGTTAAAAGGTCTTGAAAAACAGACAGACAGACCTACAGATTCCTTTTGAAGTACGAAACCCCAAAAAATAACCACAGAAAAGCTTCCACGGTACAAAATAATAATTGAAGAGCTTTATTGATTGCAGTTATATTTGTGCAAATATTTGAAGCAAAAACAGCAGTCATGTAATATCATCAAACTATCGGTTCGTTACTAAACTGTAAACAATAGATGTTTTGTTCGCTTTAACTAGTTTGTGTTATAACAATATGTACTATAGTGGATGTTTGCTCTGCTTTTTTCTACAGTTATGTTGAAAAGCCTATAAAATACATATATTGGTTGACATAGGCCTCAACCACGTGTCGCCACATCAGCCAGCTCTGTGCGTCTCGCATTCAGCGGATTTTCGGGACCATCCTTTCTGCGAGGCCTTAAGTTTGGTGATTCTTCCGGCTATATAAGTAACCTTGGTTCTACTGTCATCATCATCATCATTATCATTTCAGCCAAAAGACGTCCACTGTTGGACATAGGCCTCTCCCAAGTGTCGCCATAATGACCGGTTATGTGCGTTTCGCATCCATCGGATTCCCGCGACACTCACCAGGTCATCGGTCCACCTTGGTTATCGGTTCTACTGTAGATCTTCATTTTCAATCACGCAAGGAAATTCCGAACATAGGCCGCTCCATTGCCCTTTGTGTGACTTTAAACCTTCTGATGAGGCCATTTGTGAGCGACCACGTTTTGGTGCCATATACATATATGTCATCACTGGCGACATGCACTACATAGATTTTCGTCTTGAGACACTTTTGTTTATGAGACGATAACATACCGCGCAGCTGCCCCACACCGAATTGGGATCGACGGTTGACCTCTTTCTTGAAGTTAGACCTACTTAACTAACAAGACCGTTTGTCCCAGGTAAATGTAATCGTCAATAACTTCAAGTGCAAAGTTTTCGATCTTAATAGGAGTAAGTGTTATATGGATAGTTAGTATGACTTTTGTTTCGTTTATGTTCATTTTAAGATTAACTCTTTTGGAAGCTCTACTGAGGTCATTAAGCATTATACTAAGTTCTATAGCTTAGTCATGACTACTAATTCGTCAATTAGTCGAAGGTGAGTGATAATAGGTCTTTACCTACGATATTGCCGTTTTTTAAAACGGGTTGCTTTGAACTATTATATCTTTGTATTGACTTGGAATTATAAGTTCAAATAAACTTTATATTAAAGGTGCGTTATTCTTTTTTCGAAATTAAGTATTTATTGGTTTCTTTGTATTTTCTGTAATATCGCACTATTTATAACCATGAAAGCTAATAAAAAAAAAAAAAAATTTTTTCATATTAAGATTTCCAACGTAGAAACTATGCATTTCTAAGGGCAAGCAATATCAATGACGTATACCTACGACTTTCTTATAACATAAAAACTCTGTTCTTGGTTTAATAGTCCACAAACACTAAGCAGGGCAGTAATTTTTCAAACAATTATGCTCCCTTCCACCTGTAAACGTTTAAAGTAAGAGTGATCTTCAGAACTAGCTTGTTCCAAGTAGACCTCATCCATACTTTCCTTCAGGTCCAGATCCAACTCTTGAGCTGAATCGTCACCAAAAAATAATGCAAACTACTATACCCGCTTAGATCACTTTTTAATATGTAGAATGTAAACCATTTCTATTATTTTCAATAACTAAATTCTGATAAGGCTTTATGTAACAATACCTAATACTTAAATCTGTTTCAAAGCTTTGATGTACTGCCTAAACAATTCAATATTTTTATATCAAATCTTGGTTGAGATGTGGAGTATACAGATATTCGATATATTGCATCAGACATGATTTCCTTTGGCAGATGGATGAAAGGCGGCACAACTTATACAGAATTTTATTCGCACTAGAAGAAAATTGTACTAGTTCAAATATTTGCAAACATTTAAATAGCTTTATGGAACATTCGGAATAATACACATTATTTAACACAAAACTTAGGACATATGACTTTAGGTTAGGTTCAATTATTATAGTACTCGATATTATGACAGAATACTTTTAGAACTAAAGATAATTATGTTAAACAAAATTTCGGGATTTTGAACATTATGGTTACTGAAGTTTATGGCAAACGTGTTATGGATAATGATTTTCGGACAAAAAATTTTAGGAGAAGAAAGGGAGTACCATTATCTCTCTGTTTTCGCATTGCCTTTTTATTAAACATTGCGTTAGATACATAACCATGCTCAAGTTGACAATAGACGAGTCGGGAAGGGCCCTTTAAACTTTATTTTTCCGACGCAGCTTTTCCCAGGATGTCGTAGGACACCAGGTCAAAAGCCCTCGAAAAATCGAAGAAGCAAGCATTGACCGGTGTCCCCCTATCTGCGCACCAAGAATTTCTAGAATTTAAAGAAGTAGCGCGATAAAATTGACTACATTTGTTTTATTTTGAAATGAAAACTTGTTAATTTGTATTTTTTTGAACTAAATATCCAATAGTGGATGCAATAGTCAGAACAGATGGTCGATGGGGACAAAAGGTTCTGTAATGGCGACCACGTACCGGACGTCGCAGCGTTGGAAGGCCTCCGACAAGGTAGACCGATGATCTGGTGAGGGTCGCAGGATGCGAGACACACAGGACCGGTCATCATGGCGAAACTTGGGGGAGGCCTATGGTCAACAGTGGACGTCTTTCGGCTGAAATGATGATGATGATGATGATCCAAGAGTGATACATAAGCAGACTTAATTTGAAATAATAAAAATTTATATGTTTGACGAAACGGTTGGCGCTGTGGTTGAGCGATTGACTGCTGCACTGCGTGGCGTGGGTTCGATCCCCGCACGAAATAAATATTTTTATGGTCTACAGAATTATGTGTTCGGGGTCTGGGTGTACTGTGTATGTTAGTTTACATATTTGTGAACGCACCCACGATACAGGAGTAATTCCTAGTGTGGGCCTGTGGGGCAACGTTTTTATTAAATAAATAATATATATAGGGTGACTGGTAATTAGTGACCGATACTTAAACACGTGATTGTACTCATGATTACAAACAACTTTCCCAAAGAAACTGTTTTTATATACTCACTAGTTTGAAGGTACATTCACTGATTAGGTACTTACACCTATGGGTTTGCAAGCTGCGCGGGTGTTCTATCACTGTTGTAGGTACGACGGCGCCATGCGGCTAACCGTTGAGCGGTCGCTGGTCGCGGCCAGCGCGTTTTTAAACAGCTGTTTTATTATTGTGATAAAACTAATGAGAATATAAAAAAAGTTTCTTTGGTAAAGGTGTTTGTAATTATGAGTACAATCATGTGTTTAAGTATCGGTCACTAATTACCAGTCACCCTATATATTATGTTGGAATAATTCTTCCAACAATTGATTAGCAAAGAAAATAACGAAAGTACGAATGAGTAAGTCTTGCCATTAAAAAACCTGGTATAATTGTTTGAACGATTGGCAAGAAATAATTAAGTAGGTAGGTGCCTTGGCATCATTAATTTGTCAAGGCATACCAATCTTAAGCTCGACTTGATCGCTTTACTTTCTATAATTTAAAATCTTTTATCTTAGAAAAACTCTTGGTAATAATTTATTTCCTTTCTGGGCTAGGTACCTCGTAAATCAATCACTGTAATTTGTGCTCGATCAGTTTTTTAAGGTTTTTTCCAACGAAGAAAGATTTTTAATTCCACTGCGGATTTCTAAAACTTCTGTGCTTATTACAGCTATGCCATCTTGACTTATAATATTTAGCTGTGATATCAAAATGCCAGGCCAGCCTAGGTTAAAGTGTAAAAAAAAGTAAAGGCGTGTAGAGGTAAATTTTTTGAGGTGGAAAATCATCTAGAGATAAGTATCTCGCTCTAGGGTGGATCGAGAGGGCGTGTCACACTTTTACTGACTAAAACCACACCTATGTTCCTTCATTTGCCCTTTACGTCCCAGGACCACGAGTATCCTTTTCATACTTTTCCCCATGGCCCTAGCAGGAATCGACCCTACTGGGTCCCTACGGTTAAAGGTGCGAGATGAAGCGGAAAAAGGGTTTCATGGAAGGGCTTGGAAGATGCCTTTCCCCAGCAGTAGGACAATATAAGATAGTAAAAAAAGCAACATAATGCCTTCGATACAAAATTAGCAAGAGTGCTCTTTTGATTTTCTTAATGTAATGCTCCTCGATTTTTCGCTTGGAAACAACTAAATAATGTTGCAAAGGGATTTGGCTAGTTTTTTTTAAAGTCGGCCGCCAGTCTGACACTAACCCTCCTTGGGAATGCTTTTACCCGCCACCACGGGGTGACCTAAGCTGTAGTATGCACAGTCTCTAAATATCCCTTAGTCGCCTTTTACGACACCCACGGGAAGATATGGGATGGTGCTATTCTTTACCTCCAATACCATACAGTACCAGTAGGAAATAACTAAATAAATACGCAAATTATAGATAACTGTCCCTGGCGGATTCACACGTATTTTTATTATACTCGTATAGCCTATGGCTTTTCTCAATAAATGAAACATTCAAACATTTTTTTGTTTTTCATTTCGTACCAGTAGTTTTTTGATATGAAAATGTCAATAAAAAAGTAAGTAGTCGTTTCTAATTATGATGATATGATAACTACACTTATTTATTTTGGCCAAAATAACAACTAAAATTACTTCCTTCTTCAAAAAACAGTTTCCAACACCGGCGCCTCAGCATCTTACTGCAGGGTATACATCTGATAGCGTCGACGCCGGGTCCTTACATCAAGGGGCGTCGGCAAACACCTAGCGTGCCAACGGCATTTGTCAACTTCACGGACAAGACACTCGGGGCACACAGGGCTCTTCGGACAACACGACACTGCAACATTATAGTGACGCTGAGGTATTGATGAGACAAGGTATCTATGTAGGTAAATTTAAAGACCCGTTAAATTATGATTATTTTAAGACAAGAACACTGTTCTGACATGAAAGCAGGTTTCTGTTTAGCTATAGGTACCGAAGTTATTCATATTTTCCACCCTTTAAAGTAACAGCTACTTAGGTACCCACGTTATTCATGTTTTCAGTTCAACTTGACGGCTCGGGTGACGCAGTAGGTGAGCGATTGGGTACTGCGCTGCGTGTCGCATGCACGGGTTCGATTTGCACACTGAAAAAATATTTGTACAGCCAAGGGTGTCTTGCGTATGTCAGTTTACATGTCTGTCAACGTATTCATGGTAGAAGAGTAATTCCTAGTGTGGGATTTTTTTTTTCGAAAGGGCACTCCTTAAAAGTGTCCACACCCACCAACGGATTTCAAACAGGTGTCATTCGATGCGTCTAGTTGAAAAGAGATTTTTTTTTATATGGTGACATAACTCAAAAGTATGGGGTTTAGGTTTTATAAAACATTGTATTTTAACCTAACCTAACCTAACCCAAGTGTTTTGGACCTTCAATCTATATATATAAAAGGAGAAACTGACTGATTGACTGACTGACATATCAAAGCACAGCCGAAATTACTGGGACTAGCAGCGTGAAATTTTGCATAAGGTTTCCTTTTATGACCTAGGCGAGCACTAAGAGAGGATTTTCCAAAATTCTTCCCCTAAGGGGATAGAACGTAGGTCCAAAGTTTGTATGGAGAAACCTACTTTCACGTGGGCGAAGCCGCTGGCAGAAGCTAGTATACTCATAACATAGTACTCTCATACATTTTATAATGCGGCGCGGCGAGCCTTGTGTGATTCTATAAAAATATTTGACAGTGAACATTGCGTAAAACTGTCTTCAAAAATGACAAAAAGATGACTAATAAATAATGATAAGGAAAATACTAATAAATAATGATGAGTTAAAGATGACTAATAGTAAAAGTCTTTGTATGGAAAAATGAACACATTAATTTCTACAAGCTTTTTTTTAAATAAATAAATAGGCATGTATTTTAACAACCAAATCAGCTGTTTTGCCCATTGTGGATAGGAATGAACAAATTGACATGTAACCCATGTCTGTTGGAGGGTAGGGATGGTGGCCATACAAAATCCAGCATCCTCCTTTGTAGCAATAAACAAAAATTTAATAGACTATACACAATTCTGCGTACATAGCTATACCTACTAAGACAAAAATATTACACTCCAATCATTATGATTACCGACATTTATATTTAAAGTTTCATTTCTTATTTAATATTAACATTTAAATATCAAAAAACATTATCGTTCACTCAAAAGTCGACCAGCCGCCACCCGCGAAATACAGTCATTACTCAATCCCCTATCTATTCTGACACGGACTTCCGTATGCGCGATCTATAGCCACATTAATACTTCAAGGCAACAATAGAGCATCCTGTATCTAAAGGACGGTATCTCGAGCACCGAATCAATCAACCGACACGTGTAAAGGGGGAGTCCGAAACACTCGCGACTCCTCCAAAGCTAGCTGCTTTTAAAATAATGATGGGTAAAGTGCATCGCTGTGGAAGCGAAAACATGTTTGGTATATTTTTAACGTTGTTTTGTAAGAAAAGAATAATAGATTTTGAGCAATTAAAATTAATTACACTTATTTGCTCGCAAAATAGATGGTCGATGGGGACAAAAGGTTCTGGAATGGCGACCACGTACCGGAAGACGCAACGTTGGAAGGCCTCCCACAAGGTGGACCGATGACCTGGTGAGGGTCGCGGGAATCCGATGGATGCGAGACGCACAGGACCGGTCATTGTGGCGACATTTGGGGGAGGCCTTTGTCCAACAGTGGACGTCTTTCGGCTGAAATGATGATGATGATGATAAATTCAAATTAATTACACTTATTTGCTCGCAAAATAGATTGTCGATGGGGCCGAAAGGTTCTGTTGTGGCGACCAAGTACCGGAAGACGCAGCGTTGGAAGACCTCCAACAAGGTGGACCGATGACCTGGTAAGGGTTGCAGGAATCCGATGGATGCGAGACTCTCAGGACTGGTCGTTATGGTGAAATTTGTGGGAGGTCAATGTCCAACAGTGGACGTCTTTCGGCTGAAATGATGACGATGACGATGATGAACACTTATTTTGTTCTGACGGCTGTAAAATAAAAAAGGAGGTACTTTATCTTCATGTCTTACTGCTCATATATAAAAATCTCGTGTCACAATGTTTGTTATCGTCCGAAACGTCTTGACCGATTTTTAAGAAATTATTTGTGTATCTATTTATATAAAAAGGAGAAAATGACTGACTGCCATATAAATGCACAGCCAAAACTACTGGGTCTAGAAACTTAAAATTTTGCACAAGACTTCCTTTTATAATGTAGGCGAGCACTAAGGGAGGGTATTCCAAAATTCGCCCCCTAAGGGGATGAAATGGGGGTCCAAAGTTTGTATGGAGAAACCGACGCGGGCGAAGCCGCTGGCAGAGGCTAGTAATTAATAAGTGTGAGAATAGGTTGTAGGCTATTTTTACCTTCCTGTACCCAACCCCCATTTTCTTCTTTGATAACTTATATGGCAGAACAACGTTTGCTGAGTCAGCAAGTAATCTTGTAAAAAATTATATCCGATATTATTATTTAGTAATGCCAAAATGGGTAACATCAATCAAAGAAAGAAAGAAAAAGAGTTTATTTACGTCAAACATGGCGCATACCTTAAAAAATAAAAACAAATAACAATAACGACTTATATTATAAGTGGTAGGATATGCGTCACATCCTCGCAAAACGGCCAGCGCTCAGCAAAATGCTGGGGCTCGAGTAAGACAGAGCTTCAGCGCTGATTTTCAGCACCAACCGTCGTCGACGGTAAAACGTTGATTGGCCAGCAAGGGTAGATTATACAGGACATATTATATACTTAAAATCACTGAATAAACAAACCAAAAACATAAATAATAATAAACCATTATACGTAATGAGGTACAGAAATAAAAATTAACAAAAACAAGAAAACACAGTTGGCAAATAAGTATTAACGTAGTCGATTATTACAGTCGATCAATAAACGATCGAACTAAAAACTAGAATTGTCAATGCGCAATCACAAAATCACATTTTGAGTCTTGGTAACAAAAAAAGATGGCTAATATAATATTTTGGTGTAAAATCACAGTTACCTCTAAACTTTCCTTATGTAATTATGTACATAAGAAAAAGGAAAGGAAGGATCAGGAATATTGGTAATATCCTTGATACCTTCTTCCTGTATGAAAGAGGCGTAAAAAAATAAAAATCTATCTGAAAACAGTTGTTTCGTCAAAGGATTTACAGCGATGTTTTTCCAAAAGCACCTTTACAAATTTGTTATGCAAATGGAAAAGCCTTATTACACTTCCTTAATTATTTCACAGGCTTTATTCAAGCACAAAGTCCCTCTAATATTTTATGACGTAATTTGAAAAGACTGTCTTTGAAAATGAGTTCCAAGACGTCCTCTACAAGGGATAATTTTACGCCATTGTTTTACATTCTGTCGAAATCTCGGGTCCTGATTAGTTTGTACGGACGTTTTACCGAAAAAAGTATTTTTTTTTTTCGTTGAAATTAAGTAGAAAGGACTGAATGAAAAGCCTGTCTTTCAAATGTAATATGAATCCTTGACGAATGGCCATGTTAATTAGCTGTGGTTTTACAAATGATACACAAAAAAAAATACTATTAGGTTAATATAGGTGGATACTATATCGCGAAGCTTCCAAATTTTATACGTTATATTTATGCACTATTTTAATTCACATTTTTGAACATCATTTTTTTTTTTCTACTTATTCTTTTCTCAATGTTATCTCTTTATTTTATGTTTTTGTTTTCATTTTGTATGGTTTTTTTATTTTCTTTTCTTTTTTTAGTTTAAATTCTTATAGTTCATCGTTAGATTAGCTTGATATCGCTGTCAGCGATCAGATTGCTTTTGTATCCATAGATTTAAGTTTTTTTTTTTAAATTGCTAATATTTTGGTATAAAATCAAGTTTATTATATTCTCTATGTTAGACTGACAATATTTAGAGTGTATTCATAAGCCATTATATCTGTAATTGGCTTATATACCAGTGTTTTATATTTTAATATTGTTTACCATAAGTAATAATAAGTATGTACCGCTGTTGGTATGCCAATAGTAAATAAATAAAATATCATAGTGATGGTCATAGTTACTTGTTTCAGTTTCTTGTTGTAAATTATAGTTTGACTTCTCCCCACGTAACAGCGGAAGAGCATTCTAACAAACATTGCGAGCAGGCTATTTTTAGGGTCCAGTGCTTAAGTTGGCAAAAACGAAACTCTTATAGAATCACTTTGTTGTCCATTTGTTTTGTCCGTTTGTCCGTCTATCAAGACTTTTTTTCTCAGGAACGCGTGGTGGTATGAAGCTGAAATTAATATCAAATACTCAGCTCTGCTACCCCAAGCACAAATATAGAAAAAAATATGAAAGCACTAAATTGTAAAAAATATTTTTTTGGGATTCGGAAAAAAAACCGGATTTACATAATTAGGTATGTTTAATAATAATAATTATAACCCCATCGCCGTATCTCTACGTTGACGTCGTGGTGGGGCTTGCGTGATCCAATATACCCTAGGTCTGTATCGGTGAAGTTTGCTTTGCCGTAATAAGCCTAGGGTGAGGGGCCAGACTAAGAGAGATACAATCCGCAGTGCAGTTTTGTGGCGAACTGTTGGGCATTAGCGACCCCACGGACCCGATCTCCCGGGAGAATTCTTGTTCTTCATCTCTGGCTTGCCTTTATTGGCCGGCCGTAGTGAACACTGACGAGGAACTGAGCTCCCACCTCTCTCTTGCCTTTATTGGCTGGCTTGAGTGGAGATTCGCAAGAGCAAACGTGCTCGGGAGAAGGATGTATAATCCAGTAAGGTGCTGGTAGGGATCTTGACCGTACTTCCGGGATTGTCCTGATAGCCGTGGTATATCTCTCCACTCCTCAAGCACCTCAGAATATGTTGCCCTCTTGTAGCTACGTCACTTCGTGCTAGCGGCCGTTTTTTGGGGGCACATTTATTGAGTGTGCAAGTCACCCCCTGCCTTTTTTCGATGGATATTAATAACGTTGTTCAGGCAGGGGCCATAGTCTTAACATAGTTCCATGTTACCAGTCCACTTAAGACTCCAAAAACCATAGCCCTATTATCTTTGTTCTCCATATGTCGCAATAGTTTTTCAACAACCGGGGGTTGTCCTTGGGTGCACTAGCATAGCGCGTACAGGGATAATCGTTGGTTGGTATCATGTTCCATTATAATTATCTAAAGGGCCTCTGCGAGTTGGCTTCGGCTCCTCGTACGCCTTCCAAAGGTCCAGGACCTCAGGGTCCTGAGATAAATATTGAAAATACATATAATAATAATAATATATTTATTTGCTAAAAACACGGTATACAAGATGGTAAAGGAAAACAATTAGGAGCAAACATGTTTTGCTAAGTATTAGCATGCAAATATTTGTTATGTACATAGTAACATACAGAGATATTTGTCAACACACCATTATCGACAATTTTTTTGGTATTAAAGTTCTAAAGGTCTTCGACTTTGAAAACAAAACACTTAATAAACAAATCAAAACCTTATTTTTTTATCTATATTTTAAACACACATTAAAATAGTATAATAATAATATAAATAAATGCAAACTTTAAAACTTAGATAACTAGACTACAAAGCATTCCTGAAGTGGAAGAACTGACATGTTTTTTTATTTAGAAATTCACCTATTGAATAAAAGCTATGCGATAATAACCATTTTTTTAAAACCACATGAAATTTATTGTAAGGCAATTCAGTTATCCAGCTAGGTAATGAGTTATATATAAGAGGCGCCATATATACGCAGCTGCGCCTAAACATTTCTATCCCGGTTTATACGGATCCCTCAATGCGCGAGTCTGACTCGCACTTGACCGGTTTTTTTATCAAATCTTGAAACGAGATAGGAGTTAAGTGCATTTGAAAACTTTCTGAGACCTTTCCTTTATCGCGGTGGTGACAAATCACGCAGATTTTTAGGGATTACACGCGCACGAAACATTTTATCGGACGTAGCAAAAAACTTTTTTTTTCCAGAGATATCTAAAGCCTCGGATCTCCCTATAAAAGTTACCTCAAACTTTCGTTTCCTGCTTCTTAAATAATAGCTACTTTTTCTTCACGTATCGTCATAAAGAATCTACTGTAGTACTGTGTACCATCTTTTCATGGCGGTAGTGGAAAAACTGTGGCGATAAAATCAGAGTTTATAATGCTGACCATATTTTTTATGACTGCATCAACGTCATCTTAGTAAGATTTTTCTTCTACAACTTCAGGTTAATCTTGTTCCAATATAAAAGTACCTAGAGTCTGTCTAACGAAAGCACGACCAAAAAAAAATCGAATATTACTGACATAGTAGGAGAAAAACGTTTTGATACTTGAGCATTTAGCAGTATTTAGTTTGTAGCAGCTTTCGCAGACAACTTTTTATTGTTTTACTCATAATAAAGCAATTATTGTTAAAAAATAAATCTCTGTTACAAAATACTGATAATTGAAATGACAGACTTTGACCTGCCTTTGATGGCTGAATAATGTTCCCAACATAATTTAAAAAAAAAACTCCAGTTCACGCTTTCATTAGACAGACTCTACCCTAGTGTTATCAAGGTGAAAGTACGTATGTATGTGTGTGCATTTATTACTCCTTCAAGCTCATATGTAAACGAATTTGGATAAAATTTGGTACATTGTAGACCATGCTTAAGAATAGAACATAGGTTAGATAAACAGTGAGTAAGAGATATAAAGAGTTTCAATTTTCTACTTTTACGTGAGCGAAACCGGAAGTAAACGTTAGTAAATTACACTGACATTATATCAGCGAAACTTTGTGAGAGGGTGTGTGTGTGTATGTTTGTTACTCTTTGACGCTCGAACGGCTTAATGCATTTCCATGAAACTTGGTACACGGGTAGACCGTATCCTGGAATAGTACATTGTAGGTATACTTTTTATCCCAGAAGTATGTATCCCCTTGGTATAATTTTCTACTATGAACCGGATTATGTTTTGTTTTTTTTATTATTTATTCTTATCTAGTGTTTGATAAAGTTGTTATTATATTATATATGATTGTTGTCCCTGTATTATTTTTGTCCTTTTTATCCATGCTAAGGTTGTCTGATAGATATCGCTGTCAGCGATAAGACTGCCATTGTACTCATCATCATCATTTCAGCTGAAAGACGTCCACTGTTGGACAAAGGTCTCCTCCAAATGTCGCATAGATATACTATACATATTGTACCCATAGATTTAAATTTATTTATAAGTTGTGTTACTATTTTGGTGTACAATAAAGTTTATCCTATTCTATTCTATTCTATTCTATTCTATTCTATTCTATTCTATTCTATTCTATTCTATTCTATTCTATTCTATTCTATTCTATTCTATTCTATTCTATTCTATTCTATTCTATTCTATTCTATTCTATTCTATTCTATTCTATTCTATTCTATTCTATTCTATTCTATTCTATTCTATTCTATTCTATTCTATTCTATTCTATTCTATTCTATTCTATTCTATTTAATGCAGTCGGCAATAGCTAGTAATAAATAATAATTTATCCCGGAAGTATGTTTCCTTGAGATGTCTGTATGTCTCCTAAAACGCGGGTGAAGCTGGTTGCAAAAGCTAGTGGGTAATATTTCGAACAGGCAAGAAACATTATGAAATAATCGTAGGTAACACCTGTACCTACCTAACCCATCGGGGAATATAAGCGTGATATATACATACGTATACATGTAAGTATGTATTTTCTAGTAGATATAATACGTTTCCAATTTATCAATCTCACCTTGCTAGCATAACCAAACGTAGCGTTACTTAAACGTAAACGCATACGTAAAAGTCTCCGACACAACAACTAAAGGTGCCGCAAAATAAACATGTCAGAGTCACTCACAGCCACTAGTTAGGTAAAGATTGGATATTTTTTTTCTGTAGCTTTGCAAACATCAATCCTTTTACGCATTGGTATGCAGGCTGCGTGGGTCGAAATGCAAAACACTTACCCTCGGTAGAGTTCAAAGCGTAAACTTTTTCTGTCCCAAACATTATTCCAGTCTCGTAGTTCTGCTTTGCGTGTTTGAGGTTTGAAGTATTTTTCGGTTGAGCCCTGGTTTCATTAAAAAGTTGCCCGAACAACTAATATTCGAAGTGATTGAGCAACTTTCAATTGCTACGTCTGTAAACCGCTTTTGTCGTCATTGTTATTGGGTATCGTGTATCTCCCTGTACTTTTAGGTAGGCTATGGTCGGTCTCTATAATTTGGATTAGCTGAAATTTCTGAACCAAGAAGTGGAGCTGAGAAATTTATTGTAGTTTTGGCAACCTCTGCGAAGTTTGCCGAGAAGGTTTACTTGATATATTTGCTGTCAAATAATACCAAATATATTAGAATATTTACATCCATATTCTAATGATAAACTAATGAACTATTTATACGAAGACATGGCTTAAAGGACTTAGTATCCAAGCCAAAAACATTAACAAACTACTCCTGTAACGTGGGAATGTTCACATATGTGTAAACTAGTGCGCCTCACCATCAACGATTGCATCACTGCATACCATCAGGTGGGATCGAAGTCAAACACTAGTTTATATACTATCTACATGCCATACAAATATTTGTTCCGTATGGAAATCGAACCAGTGACACGTGTACGCTTGATGTCAAAAACAATAACCTTAAACGATGATTTTCTTTGTTTTATTTCTTTCTCAACACACTCTGTCTGACGTTAGATTAATGTCACTTTATTGTAGGGAAGACACTAAAACCTGCAACACAGTTTCTACTAATGCAGGCGTTAGGGAATCCTATAATCCAAATTTTAATTTATGCCAATAAAGAATTATTATTATTATACGATGCAAAATACATGCAAACTAAACAAAATGAAAAAAAAATGAATCATTCAATGACAAATAATTTGAAAATGGAAACTAAAGCATTTATTTGGATTTAGAAAAGTCAATTTTTCTTTCTGGTTTAGCACCTGTATGGTTTTAGGTCATATTTTCAGGTTTACGATTAACCTACAATGGGTTATAAAACTATAACAATACGTGGAAAACATATTGTCCTTCGTAACTACAGCCCTTTGTTTACACAAATATCAGAAAAATATTTAAATCTATACCTACTTCCTTTTCCTCTGCCTTTGAAAAATTAGTCTGCGTATGAATTTCTGCGTAGCCAGTCCCGTACGGTCCATTCATTCTCCTAGAGAGAAAACTTGAGTCCCAGCAGTGGGAACATTATAAGGCTGACAATGCTAGGGAAATAGCCTAAAAACCTTATTATTAATTAGTTATTATCACAATCCAATGCCATAAAGCTTAAGTGCCACTTATCTTAACATCCAAATTACGTCTATAAATAATCACACAACGGCTACCTAGTACTCTGTGGCTACACTGTAAGCTAATTTAGACTTAGCCAACTCGTAAGTAGATAAGTCAGTGAGCTAGTCAGCTAGCAGTAAGTTAGCACGGTGCGGGTATGTGGTCGTAGACTAATACAAATAGCAAAGTCAACGGCAAAGTTAGTGGCTGCAGATGTCCCGAATTCTGGGACCAGGGGTTAGGTTTTGGATTGTATTATTTTGAAAGCTATTTTTGTTTATTTCCAAAGAGTATTGTTATATTATTATTTCTAGCCCGTATTTTACCATTGCTGGGCAAAGGCCTCCCTCCATTCCTTCCAACGATCACGAGTCCTGGCTTTTTTTTCCATTTTTTAACGAAGATATTCAGGTTGTCCTGTCGTCTCCTTCGTGGTCTGCCGCAACCGCGTGTCTTGGTGTCTGTGCACCAATCCTGTATTTTACGGGCCCACAGCTCGTTAGACATGCGGCAAACATATACTACTCAATCCTATTTAAGTTGGGCAACTTTTTGAGCTGCATTAACTGTTTTCATTTATGAAAAAACAGGGTTTGCCGTGAATAATAATTAAAATCACAATGTT
Source organism: Mythimna impura (assembly GCA_905147345.3). Classification (NCBI taxonomy): domain Eukaryota; kingdom Metazoa; phylum Arthropoda; class Insecta; order Lepidoptera; family Noctuidae; genus Mythimna; species Mythimna impura. Next base: position 15,286,834 of record LR990353.1, on the reverse strand, counting down.
AAGTAAACAGCAAAGTAGAAAAAGCAATGAACTGATCAATACGACGGTAAAGTTACTCGTTAACGTTTCTAAAGGAAAACAATTAAAAAGCTGCAGAAAATAATAAAACTTGAAGCGCTAAAAGCGTAATTAACTTAGCTTGAGGCATCAAACGGCTAATTTAACCTGACACAGGCAATAATGGGCAAGTTTGGCGCTTTGATTCCTCCGCACCTGCATTATTTAGTTTATAGGAAATTTATAAAATTAAGTTCGAAGTTGCTGTGGATATTATTTGTTCTTTAAAAAAGTTACTTTCGTGTAGCTCAAGCCTAAGTCACTTAAAAGATTATCGGTAACTAGCATCTGCTACCGGCTTCACCTGCCTGAAAGTAGAAAATTGTCCCAAGGGGGATTATTCCCTAGTATGTTATCGGGATAAAAGGTATCAACCCGTGTGCCAAACATACTAAATTTCATAGAAATCTGTTCAAATATATGCGTGCAAGAGTAACAGTTTCTGCCTCAACGCCCCGCTACAAAAGGATAGGTTTCGATGTCCGGTCTTGTAGTCGGACTGTCATAGTGGCGTTTTTGTACAAACACTTCAGCACTTCGATGTACCGATAGTCAATTTGGCACCGTTGGAGAAACTGTAGTACAGCGCAAGTCTCAATCGAATCAAAGACAATGCTCGCAGAACGGATGGCCGTTGGGGCCGAAAGGTTCTGGAATGGCGACCACGTACCGGAATACGTAGCGTTGAAAGGCCTCCTACAAGGTGGACCGATGACCTGGTAAGGGTTGCGAGAATCCGATGGATGCAAGACGCACAGAACCATTAATTGTGGCGAGACTTGGGGGAGGCCTATGTCCAACAATGGACGTCTTTCGACTGAAATGATGATGATGATGATGAAAGAGTAACAAACAGACACATACATACATACGTCCAAGTATATATTAGTAGGAAATTTTGTGTAAGAACCACAAAATTATTTACAGAATTTATCTGTAATCGATTTATTATCAAGGTTATGACGCATATTTAGGATCATCAATTCAACATTTAAACCCATCCACCCCACGCTTGAAAACTTTCTAATTCCTATACTTGTTCTCAATTATTATGTGAAAAATGCAAGCATTCTATTGGTGAAAGAATATTTAAAAACCGTCTATTTGTTTTTAAGTTTATTCATTATATGATGCTATTGAGCAGCATCTAAACGAGGTTTGCTGTATTGCCTCGGATGGCAAACTCAACTCGGAGCAGAAATTGAAAATTTCAACCTTGTGCCGTAAAATAGGATCTGGCACCTCACAGATGGCAGTCCTATATCAATCGCTAAAGCAGAAAGCAGTCCAAGCGCGCATCCTCAATGAAGATCTAATGGAAAAATGCAACTTGACGGACCACATCTTGGACCTCACGAAGACGATAAAGGACTCTGGTACTGTTTCGTTTGCCGACATGGTGAAGAAGGGGTCAAATGATTTCGTTCGACCAACCAATTTAAACTCCGTGGCCATATATCCCAACAACAAATTAAAGTCCAGTGACGAAACAAAAGTCCTTGTGCAAAAGATGATACGACCAGACCAAGTCAAGCTGCATATACGTGGTGTCTGTAAGACTAAAAACGGAGGCGTTATTATCAGTACAGAGACAAAGGATGACGCGGATAAAATTAAGTACGCAGTCCAGCAATCTGCATCCGGACTTACCGCCGACGAACCCACCAAGCGCAAACCCCGGATCGTGGTTGTAGGAGTACCATCATCTTTGACTGAAACTGAAGTCTTCGGGTGCATTTACGAACAGAATGTAGCCGAAAAGTTTCCAGCGATTCCCATGGAGTCCTTTTTGACCATGGTTAAATTAAGTCACAAATCGGGGAAAAAAGATTCGCAGACTTGTAACTACGTGATTGAAGTTCCAGCCAACATACGAAGAGCTCTAATTTCCCAATCAAGGATTTTCATAAATTGGACGTCCTGCCCAGTCAGGGACTTCACCCTGGTTACGAGATGCTACAAATGCCAGCAGTATGGGCATGCAGCAAAAACCTGTAGAGAGGTCAATCCAACGTGTGGCCACTGCGGTGAGACAGGACACCCGATGTCCGAGTGCTCAAAAAATGCGGACTCACCGAAATGTGCAACTTGCTCTCGCTTCAAAAAGCCCTCCAACCATAAAACGGGAGATGCTGAGTGTCCTGCTAGGAAAATAGCGGAATATAGATATATTAACTCTATTGATTATGAGGGCGCTTAGAGCGTCATACTCAAGGCCAGACTTCCGTGTAACGCTTACTGCTGACTCAAAATTCCAAGTGCTGACCTACAAACCATCGTTTTTCAATATATTTAAACATATTTGTCCAATGTAAACATAACTATTTAGTATTAACGCAACCTCGACTTTAACCCAATTCATAATTCTGCTGACGCTAAATTATGTGTGTGTAATTATAGAATAAAGTACAAGAAACAGTTTTATAATAAGAAATAACATAATTGTGACTTTTAGTGTTTAAGTAAACTATAACTGTAGGTTTATAATATTATAAATAATTTTATTAAATTTTTCCCTATTTAGAGATTTTGAATGTTAAATATTGTTATGAATTTTATTGTCCTAAATACCATAGTGTAAGAGCTTTTAACGCCTGTGATACAGGTTTATCCTAGTACAGGCACTTAACATAGCGATACCTTTGTAATTATTCCTAAGATTTTATGTAACTATTTTACCAAATTTTAAGTCTGAATAAAATATATTATTATTATTATTATTATTATTATTATATTACAAACCAAAATACAAAAATACGAATCTTTCTTCTTTTTAATATTGGTATAGAAAACTAGGAATTCATTCGATGTCTCCAAATCTTTACCATCTACATATTTTGCATTAAAATCCGGCTTAATCTAGTTTAAATTCAATAAGAATTAAATCAGACTTCAAATGGATGACTGAAATCGTAATTTATTAGTAGACGCCTTGTTTATTGAATTAAGTTTTCAATTAAACTAAGCTCTTGTGGCAATATTGACAACATGATTATAACCAATAGAACCAAGGTCGCCGACATAGCCCGAAGAATCGCGGCAGTGGGCAGGGCACAATGCTCGTAGAACGGATGGTCGATGGGGCCGAAAGGTTCTAGAGTGGCGACCGCGCACCGAAAAACGCAGCCTTGGAAGGCCTCCCACGAGGTGGACCGACGATCTGGTGAGAGTCGCGGGAATGCGGTGGATGCGACACGCACAGGATCGGTCATTGTGGTGACGCTTGGGGGAGGCCTATGTCCAACAGTGGACATCTTTCGGCTGAAATGATGATGATGATGATTAAAATATGCACTCATAAGTAAAAAGGGTTTTATTTATTTCGAAAATTAATTTAAAAGCGCATTTATAGGGTTCCGTACCCAAAGGGTAAAAACGGGACCTTATTACTAAGACTCCACTGACTGTCTGTTTGTTACTAGGCTGTTAGTATCTCATGAACCGTGATAGAGAGAAAGTCGAAATTTTCACAGATGATGATGACACAATTTCTGTTGCCACTATAACAACAAATACTACAAACTATAGAAAAGGTATATAGTGATCCGTACCATTATCTATACAATATTAGATAATAGTACGGAACCCATCGAGCATGAGTTCAACTCGCACTTAGCCGGTTTTTTTTTATTCTTCCTTACATTTATTATAATATTATAAAACAAAGTCCACCAGCACGTTTGCCTGTCCGTTCGCGATAAACACAAAAACTATGAAAGGATTTTTTTTATGCAGCTAAATCAGAAATAAAATCAACTCCTTTTGAAGAAGCCATATTTTATTGATAACAGATTCAGTCCTAAATAGAAATGAATAGATTGATTTTCATTCTGAAAACTCAAAAAAATAGACCAATGACTTTGTCCCAAGATGAGGATCGTAACCTGCTGCAAATATTTCACTGTCAACAATTTATATATCCCCAGTAATCCCGTTTCACCATGAGCCCCGGACCAAAACCAACTGCAAAACGATAAACATCTATTTTGCGTGGCCACCTCCACTTGATTTCCCTTCGCCAAAAAACGAAGTAAAAGGCAAAGATTTATGGTAGTTTTTACAATTTTACGGTCAGCGCGTTCGGTTGGTACGCCAAGGGAGACATTACAAGAGATATCGCAGATTTACTTCAAACTTGATGGCTTCTCCGGAGGGAAATCACGCAATGGGGCATCATTGCAGCATGATTCATTCGACAAACCAACGAATGTTTCTGTTTTAAAATCTATTTCCACATCAAGAGACTAAAAATTTTGTAGCGTTTTTTTTTTTACATTAAATATTACGCACTTCGTTTTTTGAATATTTTTGACGTTATCGTTCAGTGTCAGAAATAATAAATGTAGACGGAAATGTCATTACTTTTTTTCCTCATTTCGATGCTGTTGCTGATGTTTCCATGCTTTAACTTCAAACAAAGAAAAAGTGACTCCCTGCTTCATGTTTCAAAATAAACAACAGCTCAGGTTTTTGTTTATTTTACAATTCTCGTAATTAAAAACATTCATATTCAAGTCGTAATCTCATCTTGGTGACAATTAATGTCAAAAAGTTGTCAAAATATATGAAGAAACTTTTTTGACAGATTTTTGAATGAACTTTCCGTTATAAAAATACAACAAGAATTACCGCTTTGCTTGTTTTCTAGATGTCTCACGTCGTTAAAAAAGTGACGTCTGATGAATACTGAAATATACCTTTTTAGCTAAAATACAAGAGCAAAGCCTCTTTTAAGGACCACCTTAAAAATGCATATCATGTTTCAAAATCGATACGGTCACATTTTCCTTGTTCGATGAAAACGCACACAGACAAACACGAAAGTTAAAACACATTGAAGGTATATGTAATATATATTAACGATCCCTTTGGTCGCACACAAACTGATATAGATTATCAACCCCTGGCCCTTATTCGTACAAAGCCTTTATCGAACACGGACCCTAGAACACTTCAAAACAAAGAAAAGGTCGGATAAGAAGATTATAGTGCCCTCGCTTAGTTGAAAAATGAAAAAGAAAAATATAACGTGTAATCTTTGTTTGTTACCAATATTGAATGAATAGTTCCATGCTAAATAAATTTACATTTTTGAGATTGTTGAATTTGAATAGGCCTTTAGTACGTCGTCATCGATTTTTAAAATAAGGTTGGAACCTGTCAAAAATAATTCCATTTTTATGTGAGGGGTTCTCAAGAATGGGGAGAGGCCCCTCCTCGTTATTTCGTCTTCGTGCGCTCTGTAACGTCTATTTTCATGCTAAATATGTTTTAAATTGCCGTTCGTCGTCGATGATTACGACAATAACATATTCTTGCTTCAGCGAAAATGTAAAAGTGAGCAAATTACTTTTCAAGATAAAACAAATGAGCCTCGCAACTTGTTTGGCTAACAACCTCTACGTTTGAAATATATTTAAATTAAGAGAATTTTAGTTCTTATAAGAGCTTTTCGTAGAAAAGATACATCTTCATATAAAAATGCCAAAGCCTTATAAATTACATGAGTACATCATATACATTGAATTTATGAATAATAATTTGATAACGCTAATTTATAAATTGATCTGGTAATAATTTCTCTTTTTTCACCGACTTCAAAAAAAAGGAGGAGGTTATCAATTCGGTTGTATTTTTTTTTTTATCTTTGTCATGTTCAGCCAGTCATTATGAGATAGCATGGTTAGTTTTTTTCTTCTGGTATAATAGCATATTAATCCTTAATTTTCATTTTTCAGAATGATTGCTGTTATGAGTCCTGAGGATAGTTGGGTGTGCAAGTGGCAACGTATAAGTAAGTGTTGAATTTTGTTAGAACTACTGAAAACCGAAGGAGGTTTTCAATGGCTTTGTGCAGAACTAAAGGTGGCACTTCTAGTGGCATGCCTAATTAGCTGACGCTGTCAGCACAGTATCGCTTTTTTACTCAGTAGGGACATAATGCCACAGCCATTTCTCCAAAAACCTTGAAGGACTAGTTCTAATTTTGAGATATTTGGGTCTTGTCTAGGTGATACCATATTTCTACCATTTAACCAATATATATATAAAGGATCATGACCAACGATGTATGGAAATCCGTCTTAAGTTGAAGCACAATAAATGTTTATTTAATATAGACTACGCTTTATATACTATTAAGTAAAAGTGTTCATTTTCACACAAACACCCGAGTTTTAAAGTAATTAAACAAAAACGGAGATAACCTACAAATTATGTCTAACCAACTCGCAACTTGTAAAATGACCACAGATCACTCATGTAGGTACAAAACAACATTGTTATTTATCATCCGTCTGTCATCTGGCTTGACAGCTGCATCTGCGTGAGACGAAGCACAAAATAAATATTATATTATCGGAACGATAAAATACATATACAGTACATTATGGTATTACTAATTACTTAGCTATTTAAGATATTGATTATCATTTTTGTGATGTTTTTGTCTAAAGGTTCATACTTACGTACAAAGAGTATAGTAATATATAGCTTACGTAACTCGTACAAATGAAGAGAACGAAACGTCAATCATGACTGGAAATGTACCTAACAATCGTTAATTTACTGTTTATCTTAAAATCATAATTCCGGATACGAAAACAGAATTCCTGAAGTGAAAAGCTGTAAAAAAATAAGCAAATAATTTCTATATTAATTTGATTTTCGTTCACGCATCTTTGCTAGACTGCTTTTGGTCAATCTCCTTTGAATTTTTTTTTATCATTTTTTTTTTATGTTTGTTACCTCAGAACTGCGTCGTTTATGGACCGATTTGCAAATTTTTTTTTCCCTTTATAGGATATGCTTCCAGATTGGTCCCATTTTTTTCAAAATCCAGGTCTGATGATGGAATTCATGAGGAATCGAGGGAACTCCTCAAAAATTATAGGCAACCCTATAGTAATTTTAGTATTTTCATCAAGAACTTAAGCATTTACAGTCAAAAAGTAACATTTGATCAAGTGGAACTGATGAAGAAGACCAGAAATGGTCAACGGAACTTCATACTCAAATAGATATCACAATGAAGATATAGTTAAGCGATTAAGACAATACAAATAAATAAATGATTCTGAATAGTTACGTTGAAAATGGTATCATCGAAGTGATCTGATGATGATGATGGAGCCGGAAGGTAGGCACTGGAACTCCGTAATTAATCAATGTAACCTAGCCGTGTTTGGACTTATTAGAATTGTCATGAGATGCACTTTGGCTATAAAGTACTATCGAACTGATCTGATGATGGAGCCGGAAGGTAGGCACAGGAACTCCGTAATTAATCAATGTATCCTAGCCGTGTTTGGGCTTATTAGAATTGTCGTGAGATGCTCTTTGGCTATAATGTACTATCGAACTGATCTGATGATGGAGCCGGAAGGAGGAAGGTAGACACAGGAACTTTATAATAAAACAATGTAACCTAGCAATAATTGGGTTAATTGGAATTGTCATGAGAAATAGGCACTCTGTTTATAAGTGTATCGCAACTAAAAAGTGTGAAATAAAAACTTTTTACAAAAAAAAAATAACCGACTTCACTAAAAAAAACACTAAAAGGATCAAAATAACTTTAATTTCGGAAGTCGGTGTTAAATAAGAAACAAACAATACCGAGAAACACCGACTTCCGAAATTAAAGTTATTTTGATCCTTTTAGTGTTTTTTTTAGTGAAGTCAGTTATTTTTTTTTTTTTTAAGTTTTTATTTAATGTAATAACAACGATGTAAAATAAAGTAAATATTTGCATGCCGAATGGTAAAATGTGGCTGAGCTTTTATTTATCACAAGAAATGTTGTGTATTACCCATATTTGCAAAATTCTATTCTATTCTATTCTAAAACATACATTAAGTTAATTACATTCATATCATTAATTTTATTTAACCATTTATGAGAAAATTCATAAAGTAAACCTTTATGAATTTTCTCATAAAAAGTAGTAATAAAAACTATTTAATATTAATTCATTTTAAATAGCTATAAATAATAAAGGCTAGTTAATGTTATAAATGCGAAAGTTTTTAACCGACTTCAAACAAAAGGAGGAGTTATCAATTCGGTTGTACTTTTTTTTTATCTTTGTTACCTTAGAACTCCGTCGTTTATGGACCGATTTGCCTTTTTTTTCCTTTAAAAAGATATGCTTCCAAATTGGTCCCATTTTTTCAAAATCCAGTTCTGATGAAGGGATCCAGGGAATCGAGGGAACTCCTCAAATATTATAGGCAACCATGTAGTGATTTTGGTATTTTCATCGAGAACTTGAGCTTACTGTCAAGAAGTAACATTTGATGAAGTGGAACTGAAACCAGAAATGGTCAACGGAACTTCATACTTACATAGATATAACAATGAAGATAGTTAAGCGACTAAGCCAATACAAATAAATGAATGGTTCTGAATAGTTACGTTGAAAATGACATCATCGAAGTGATCTGATGATGATGATGGAGCCGGAAGGTATGCACTGGAACTCCGTAATTAATCAATGTAACCTAGCCGTGTTTGGACTTATTAGAATTGTCATGAGATGGACTTTGGCTATAAGGTACTATCGAACTGATCTGATGATAGAGCCGGAAGGTAGGCACAGGAACTCCGTAATTAATCAATGTATCTTAGCCGAGTTTAGGGTTATTAGAATTTTCATGAGAGGCACTTTGGCTATAAGGTATTATCGAACTGATCTGTTGATGGAGCCGGAAGGTGAAAGGTAGACACAGGAATTTCATAATAAAACAATGTAACCTAGCAGTGTTTGGGTTAATTGGAATTGTCATGAGAAATAGGCACTCTGTTTATAAGTGTATCGCAACTAAAAAGTGTGAAATAAAAAACTTTTTACAAAAAAAAATAACCGCCTTCACTAAAAAAAAAACACTAAAAGGATCAAAATAACTCTAATTTCGGAAGTCGGTGTTATATAAGAAACACCGACTTTTGAAATCCGAGTTATTTTGATCCTTTATTCTTACTTTTAGTTCTCATAAAATAATTACCATGGATAATAATACCACACCAACAAACACACAACACCACACAATAATTATTACTACATAATAGGCAACACAATTAAGACACTCCACTGAACGCGTACCGCAGATAAGTACGTTCGACTGAAGCTCCGACCATAGTGCGCCTCCGTTGTCGTCTTACATCCCACTAGCACTCAGTGTTGCGTCAGAGTGTCGTGGCCAGTCACGTGACACGCGTCACTATAAACCACTAGCGCCGCTCTAAACAAATAGCGCCATCTCCGATATCTTTTGAAAACTAATTTAAATACAAAAGCGCCGCCACACTTATGTTATCAGCGGCTAACTCTTTTCGTTGTATGAAGATCTAACATACCTACAATCATAGTTGCCCTCTCATTTTTATAATAATATAATCTGATTATTAGTTAGTGCTATCTTAGGTTTGATATAATACAATCCCTAAAAATATCTTACTAGGGTTACGGGGTTAGGCGTGGGCTTACGGACGACGAGCAATGGGTAGCTGGCCGTCCGGCACTCTGGTAACCATCCAGATCAAGTTCGAGCCGTCGACAGCGCGTAGTGTTCTACGCGCGCCTCAAAGAGATGTCAGCAAAACTATATGAGCCCAGCAACTACAAGTATATTGTAAATCTGTACTTTCCTTTTTTGGTTTTGTGTTGTTGTTGCCTATTGTATTGCCTGCATCGAATAAATTCTATTCTATTCTATTCTATTCTATTCTATTCTATTCTATTCTATTCTATTCTATTCTATTCTATTCTATTCTATTCTATTCTATTCTATTCTATTCTATTCTATTCTATTCTATTCTATTCTATTCTATTCTATTCTATTCTATTCTATTCTATTCTATTCTATTCTATTCTATTCTATTCTATTCTATTCTATTCTATTCTATTCTATTCTATTCTATTCTATTCTATTCTATTCTATTCTATTCTATTCTATTCTATTCTATTCTATTCTATTCTATTCTATTCTATTCTATTCTATTCTATTCTATTCTATTCTATTCACCAGGGCCCAAGCCCGCTAGTGCCGCGGAGATTTTCTGAAAAGGAAACCCGTAGCCTAAGAACGCAAAGGGCAATAGAAGGAACACAGGTGGGTTTTAATCAGTAAAAAAATCTGCCCGTCTTGTTCCACCTGGCTGGAAAAGTAAGTAAGTTATTTAATGATTTCCCATTTCACCAGAAGAATATTTTACTCAACAACAACCGAAGAAAATGAAGATGTTTTACGAACAAACTACATTACTTGACGAGAATACAAACAACATGCCCAAGAAATTTGATAAGCCGACGTCTCAAAGAAATAAAGAAAAAACTTGTAGAGAACTCAATAAATCTTTGTAGTTATATAGCTGTGCTAATAAACGAGGTGGAACGACGACCTAGCCCTTTCATCTGGCTCTGCCCGTAAATCCAAGATGGAGGGAAGTGAGGGAAGTGCCTCTAGTGATGTATTCGCAACATTAATGGAATTACGCGCCCGGCCGATATGTAGCACTTGTTGGTACAATTTAAGGAAAACAATTTGTATTGAGTGGTCTACGTTTTCTCATTAAGTTTCTAGTTAGTTTTAATCCCCAGTTAAGTGGCAAGATTTTTCTCTTAAGTAACTTCTTTTCTATGTTCTACTTACCTTCCAAAAAACTTCATAATAGTTCCCAGAAAAAATTGATCTTGAAGTATGACGAAGTTTCATTGCGTTAATACTTTGACTTACATCAATAAATTTAATCTGAACAGGGCTTGAAGACCCAAACGTTTTATATATATCAGTATCAGTATAGTCTCTAAATTCTATTGAATGTGCTGATTTAGAAAATCAATAGTTAGATTTCTTTACTAATAAAAAAGGTTTAGCTACGCTTTTACTTTTGATTTAATAAATAATCTCCGATTACATGATCAACATCATCATGTCATGATTTTAGATGAAAGATTTTCACGGCTGGACGAGATCTCTTCTCAAGCGTCGGCGATCACGACCCGTCTTATGTATTTTTAGGGTTCCGTACCTCAAAAGGAAAAAAAACTTTTTATAAAAAAAAAATAACCGACTTCACTAAAAAAAAACACTAAAAGGATCAAAATAACTTTAATTTAGGAAGTCGGTGTTTCTCGGTATTGTTTGTTTCTTATTTAACACCGACTTCCGAAATTAAAGTTATTTTGATCCTTTTAGTGTTTTTTTTTAGTGAAGTCGGTTATTCTTTTTTTGTAAAAAGTTTTTATTTCACACTTTTTAGTTGCGATACACTTATAAACAGAGTGCCTATTTCTCATGACAATTCCAATTAACCCAAATACTGCTAGGTTACATTGTTTTATTATAAAGTTCCTGTGTCTACCTTCCTCCTTCTGGCTCCATCATCAGATCAGTTCGATAGTACCTTATAGCCAAAGAGCATCTCACGACAATTGTAATAAGCCCAAACACGGCTAGGATACATTGATTAATTACGGAGTTCCTGTGCCTACCTTCCGGCTCCATCATCAGATCAGTTCGATAGTACCTTATAGCCAAAGTGCATCTCATGACAATTCTAATAAGTCCAAACACGGCTAGGTGACATTGATTAATTACGGAGTTCCAGTGCCTACCTTCCGGCTCCATTATCATCATCAGATCACTTCGATGATACCATTTTCAACGTAACTATTCAGAATCATTCATTTATTTGTATTGTCATAGTCGCTTAACTATATCTTCATTGTGATATCTATTTGAGTATTGATTCCGTTGACCATTTCTGGTCTTCTTCATCAGTTCCACTTCATCAAATGTTACTTTTTGACTGTAAATGCTTAAGTTCTTGATGAAAATACTAAAATTACCATAGGCTTGTCTATAATTTTTGAGGAGTTCCCTCGATTCCTCATGAATTCCATCATCAGAACTGGATTTTGAAAAAAATGGGACCAATCTGGAAGCATATCCTATAAAGGGAAAAAAAAATTTGCAAATCGGTCCATAAACGACGCAGTTCTGAGGTAACAAACATAAAAAAAAAAAAAAAAATAATGATGATAAAAAAAATACAACCGAATTGATAACCTCCTCCTTTTTTTTGAAGTCGGTTAAAAAACGGAACCCTTATAGGATCACTTTGTTGTCCGTCCGTCTATCTGTCTGTCAAGACCCTTTATCTCAAGAACGCGTGGAGGTATCGAGTTGAAATTAAAACCATATACTCAGGTCTGCGGTCCCTTAAAGCTGTGAAAAAATCAAACATCTGAGTTGACGAAAAAAAAAGATACGGCCATATCGCAAAAAACGTGTATTTCGACATTCTCAAAGGAACCAAAATTCATAGGGTAGGTACTTCCCGTTAACCTAGAATCCTGAAATTTAGCATGAAGCAAGGTCTCATAGCACAAGTATAGGAAAAAATCTGAAAACTGTAAATTTGTAGTTACGTCACAAAAAATATTTTTTGCAATTCGTAAATATCTTTGAGACTTGATTCGGAAATTGAACTGTTTTCATAGGTAAGTTTGTACGGAACCCTCAGTTCGCGAGTCCGACTCGCACTTTTCCGGTTTTTTTTTCTTATATTCTGTTCTGTCATCCGTCGCTCTATCACTGACTCTCTTTTCTTTTCCTATCACTTCTCCCTCTACATCCATTCAAACGTATACTCATAACTAACTAGATTACTATTAACTACATAAATATTTTAGTAACATGCGTCATCTCTGTTTTCCACATGACGGTATGTACCAAAACAAACGATTCCCTTTCAACTTATCAGTAACTTCTTTTTTTGCATGAGAAATCATCAAACGATTTGTCCCGCTTTGCGTGGAATGAAAGGAAGTGTCAGAATTTTGATGACTAAAACTTACCTGTGTCAGGCCTGGCGCACTTCTAACTCATCATCATCATCTTCCTGCCCTTGTCCCGTGTTATTTGGGGTCGGCGCAACACGATTTTTTCTTCCATTCTGCCCTGTCACCCGTCATACTATCACTAACTTCCTTTTCTTTCATATCACTCTTCACACAATCCATCCATTTTTTTTTTGGTCTCCCTCTCCCTCTCCATCCATCCACATGTAAATTCATAACTCTTTTAGTAACATGCGTTTCATCTCTCCTCTTCACATGACCATACCAAGACAAACGATTCCCTTTCAACTTTTCAGTCACTGGCGCCACTTTCAAACTTCCCCTAATATACTCATTTCTCACTTTATCCATTCTCGTCACACCACAAATCCATCTTAACATTCTCATCTCCGCTACGTGCAATCTTTTTTCATCCGTCTTTTTCACAGCCCAACATTCTGATCCATACAGTATGACAGGCCTTATCACGGACTTGTAGATTTTACCCTTCAACTTGAGGGGCATCCGTGGGTCACAAGTTGTTCCCGTGACCTGTCGCCATTTCATCCATCCTGCGTTGATCCGATGTGTTACGTCCCGGTCTACCTCACCATCCCCTTGGACGAGTGACCCGAGGTACCGAAAGTCGGAGCAGATCGGTATGGGTGTTCCAGCGAGAGATAAAGGCACTGGATTGGAGAGACCGCCGAAATCGCAGAACAAGTATTCCGTTTTGGTTCTACTCAATTTCAGGCCAACACTCTCCAGTCTGTGCCACCACACCTCCAATCTGTTCTGGACCTCTAGGCCACTCTCGGCAACCAACACAATGTCATCGGCAAACAGCATACACCAGGGAGCCTCTTCCTGAATGTCCGACGTCAGAGCATCCATTATCATCAGGAAGAGGTAAGGGCTGAGAGCCGACCCTTGATGTAAGCCGACAGCCACATTGAAGCTGCCAGTGGTGCCCACTGTAGACCGGACTTGGGTACTGCATCGACTGTACATCGCTCGGATCAACTGCACATACTTCCCAGGCACACCTTTCTCCTTAAGGGCCCACCACAGAACCTCACGAGGTACCCAGTCATATGCCTTTTCGAGGTCAATGAATACCATGTGCAAGTTTTTATGCGCACCTCTGTATTTCTCGCACAGCTGGCGTATAGCAAAAATGGCATCCGCTGTACCCCGACCCGGCATAAAACCGAATTGGTTCTGTGAAATTTCACTCTCTTCTCTCAGTCGCCTTTCAATAACTTTCTCCCAGGCTTTCATAGTATGTGACATTAGCTTTATTCCTCTATAATTGTTGCACTCAAGCACATCACCTTTGTTTTTAAAAATTGGCACCAAAGAGCTACTGCACCACTCATCAGGTATGGCTTCTTCCAGCAACAACTTATTGAAGAACAAAGCTAACCACGTCCATCCATCCACTCGCAATAACTTCCACACTTCAACTGGTATTCCATCTGGACCAATGGCTTTACCATTCTTCATTCCATTTACTGCTATTCTGACTTCATCCATACTAACCATTCTCACTAATCCCACATTCACTGGTTTATTCTCTAACACACCACTCCAATTATTTTCCTCATTCATCAATCTTTCAAAATATTCCTTCCACGTCTTTCTGATTTTTTCATCATTCGATAGAACCATTCCAGTTTCATCTCTTATACATCTTACATGACAAACATCCCTCGCCTTTCTCTCTCTTATTCTAGTAAGCCGGTATAGCTCTTTTTGGCCTGCAGGACTGTCCAGTGCGTCATATAGTTTGTCCTGGGCTTTTGATTTTGCTATTGCCACGGCTTTCTTGGCTTTCTTCTTTAAAACGTCATACTCACTCGCGGCGCACTTCTAACTATAGGTATAGAAATCTGCCTACGCCCGCGGCCTCTCTTGCGAGGCTTATTTCGGTAGAGTGTCACACGCGTGTTCGATTTTCCGCTTGACCCGTGCTAACAAAAAATATTTTTGAATTCTTTACCGAATATTCTATCGAGTTTTTATTTCAAGTATTTGCGACATTTTTCACGTAAACGAGTCAATGACCTTAAAATCATTCCATATAGTAGACCTCCCAGTACTAGTGACTACCTTACTAATGCAAGGTCAACATAATTGGAATTATATTTTACAAAATGTTAATTATTATGCATAATAACGTCTTAAACGACCTACCTTTTAAAAATTTCATATGAACGCAAAGCTAACGCACATACAAAACCAACAAAGTCATATACACTTCATTTTAATTACCTATTTCATTTGTTTAGATACCTAACTAAATGTAAACAATCTCTTGACACTTCTATGAGATGACTTTTAAAAACATATTTTTTAAAGTATGGATATAAGTAAATAGGTAGAAATCAATTAGGTACCTATCTACCATATAATTTTAGAAAATTTGATTATATTTTATGTAATAAAACGTAAGTACCTATTTCACATTTTTCAAAAACACACCAGTCCTAACCCTATAAAAAGAGCGGCCTGTTCAAAGGCGCATAACGGGCATAATAAAAGAGACTCTCGTCACGCGGACTTACGGTGCATTTTGATTCGTTACGAGCGCCACTGGATCTAGTAGGCTAATAAAATCAAGGTCGTGTCCGTGCCGTGCAATGTATTATGGACATTATCGCTGTTGTTAGTAGGTTTAAATTCGTATGTTGGCTATCACGGAGTGCAATTTTTGTACTTGTACTATTTCTTATTCTGTGCCTGTGTTCCATCAGTTG
The DNA here is from genome assembly GCA_905147345.3 of Mythimna impura. Lineage (NCBI taxonomy): Eukaryota > Metazoa > Arthropoda > Insecta > Lepidoptera > Noctuidae > Mythimna > Mythimna impura. Next base: position 15,271,173 of record LR990353.1, on the reverse strand, counting down.
ATCTTCACGAGGACCTTGGTAACTCTTTTGAATAAAACCGCAGCCCCCGTAGGCATCTGCCCTAGCTGATCCCATCAATACTGCTGACATCTCCCTGAGTTTGGAACATAATGCGCCCTCGATCCAGGAGCTTGATCCTTACCGGACGGCGAGCTACTCATTGCTCGCCGTTCACAAGCTCAAGACTGGTGAAGCCAAGAATCGCCCTACGACTCCTGAAGCCCCGGGTGTCTCTGGTGGGGGCTTAGGCGTAAAGATTATCTCCTCCTAACGCTTTCCACCACCTCCTTTGCTCGCATTACTGCTTCGCAAAAGGAGGTGAGTACCTCCCATTCTTTCTCACTCTATACCATGGCCTGAACCAGGACTGGACTTGAGAGGCCGCTGCCACTGATCACCACTGGCGTCTTCTTCAATTACAACTTTATCCGTTCTTTCAGACTTTTCTTAAACACCAATATATTGTATTATTCTTTTAAAAAAAGAATTGTAAAAAAAAACTTTACAACGAGTATTTAAAGGTAAACGACCGCTGTATAGCGCACGATAAAATCACATTCCCCTTTCATCACACAGGTGAACAGCAGCGTATCTGAGGTGAGCACCGTTCACCACAATTTTTGTAAATCCACTAAGTACGACGGATTCAATCCTGCGATGTTCCTTTGAACGCTGCATCCGTGTATCAAAAACATACGAAACATTTTACTACGGAAAATAAAACACGAACAAAAACTGTTAATGAACCACATGTGTAGGTACTATCTACCCAACATACAGCTTACATTTTATTTCAGCGTCTCATAATTAAAAAGCGGACTTTCAAAAAACTATCGTGAATGAAATACTTGCTCAAAAGAGTTTACGGGTTTTTCTTTACAGTTTTTTTGTATGACAAAGTTTTATTTATTTATTTATTTACAAGCACTTGTACAACGTTACGGAGGATGTCCAAGGCGTTACTTACTTACTTACAAACTAAAAATATACATTTAATAAAACAACAACCTAACCTAATAACAAATCCATACACATTGAAGAAAAAAGAACTAACATATAATTTAGAAATAAAAAGAAAATAGAACGTTAAGTACAAAATGTACGGCAATGACATTATCTGCGGAAAAGTCACGTGATAAGTGACGTGACAGTCTGTGACAATGCTAACAAAGAAGTCATTTATATAACCCCAATCCTCAGCCCCAATCGGAAAACCGCGATAAAAGAAAATTATCCTTACCGCTACCATAAGTAGAGATATAGTAATAGACAATTATTTGCTTCATCATCTTCATCATTTCAGCCGAAAGACGACCACTGATGGACATATGCTTCCCTAATTATCACCATAACCACCAGTCCTGTGCGTCTTGCATCCTCCGGATTACCGCGACCCTCACCAAGTCATCGGTCCACCTTGATTTGCTTAAAGCTGGAGAAATATGAGTGTACCTTAACAAATAACTTCTCCCACTTTGGTAGGAGTCAGAGAAGGTGCCAGACTTTTACTGACTAAAACCCACTAGTGTTCCATCATTCGGCCTCCTCGTTCCAGGGCCGTGACGCGCGGTGACTCTTATGATCAATCCCGCACCCCTGACAAGATTTTTTGTTTACTATATTTGCAAGAATTTAAAAAAAAAAACGTTGCCGACACTACGAATTACCTGTATCTTTGGTACATTCAAAAACGTGATTACTCACATACACAATACATTAAGAACCGGAACAACTATCTGTTGGTCACATACTTGTTTCGTGCGAGATTCAAACCCGTAACATGCATTGCAGCAGCCAATCGCTCAAACACTGCGCTAACCGTACTGTCAAGACTTTTCAAGAGTCACTTAAAAAAATAAAAATCTGTGTATTCATACCTTTCAAATCTATTTTTACAAGTCCTTATGTCTCGTTCTTATCTCAGACTAGACACGTAAATATGCGCGAATATGAAATTTTTAATATCCTCAAGACAGGCGAAACTCTTGCTCTCAAAAGGTCGTGCCTTCAATATTTTATGAACACTTAAAACTAAATTAGATTTTTTCTTGAGTTTTAACAAAATATTGGACGTTGGAACACCTTCCACAAGTTATGGCGAAAAGTTAGAGGTTGAAACTCTTGTAATTAATAAATCTTTACACTTAAGTTTTGCTTCAGTAGTTTTAATTTAATAACAGTGTTCGTTAAAAACTTTACTATTGTTTTAGTGCCATAGAATGTTATTTTTAATACTCAAATATTCGTATACTTTATCCTTGAACTGGTGATCAATCACTAGTTGCGGTTGCCGGTGCCTGAGTAGGTTATTTTAGGATTTTGTTTTTTTTTAAGACTTACTAACCCTTTACTTGATAAGTTGTTCCTAACCATTGGGTCAATGTTGTCTTTTAAATAAATCTTATTATTAGGTTGGAAAATCATCTAATGACAAATCGCGCTCTTGGGCAGAGCGAGAGATAGTGTCAGATTTTTACTGACTAAAAACCCACTACTGTTCCTTCGTTGCCTTTCGTACCAGGGCCGAGTCTTCCTTTCGGAATCAGACCCTTGGCCCCAGTAGGTTTCGACCCTGCTGGGCCCCTACGATTTGCTGACATCTCCCTGAGGCGCGCGTGGAACAGTACGCGCCGTCGACGACTTGGGCTCGGTCCGGACGGTTACCGGACGGCCGGACGGCGAGCTATCCTAGTATATCTCACAACTCTAGGATCCTGGTCCTTTGATAGGCGTACGAGGAATCGAAACCAACTCGCAAAGACCCTTTAGACGCCTTTAATTAAAGGAACATGGCACCAACCGACGAGCATCCCTGTACGCGCTTTATTATTATTAAATCAATATTAATACACATGGATGGTGGATGGATGAAAAGGGAGAGAGAAGCCAAAGAAAAGATGGATGGATTGTGTGAAGAGTGATATGAAAAAAAAGGGTTAGTGATAGCATGACGGGTGACAGGAGAGAATGGAAGAAAAAAACGTGTTGCGCCGACCCTAAATAACACAGAACAAGGGCTGGTACATGATGATGAAATCAATATTAATAGACTTATTAACAGACATTAGTCTTCATTTCAGAATATTTGATGTATTGCTTTATAAATTAATGAGGTGCTCATTAATTTATAAAACATGTGGCTCCAGGCTCAGGTGGCTGCGCCTGGAGCCTCGCCTGTGGCTCCACTCGCGTAAAATTTATTACTTCCCACCTTTATAAATTATAGCCTATGCGTTAATCCAGGTTATAAGCTATCCCGGTACCGAATTTCATCCAAATCCTTTAAATCGTTTGAGCATGAAAGAGTAACAAACATACATACACACCTACAGCTTATATTGTGCACATCTACCACAGAGTTGTCTTTTTTATCCCAAAGTTTGACTGGTAGAGAATGCCTTGTTACATTAAATTCGCCTATGTACCACTACTGTACATGAAGTTTAAATAAATAAATAATACACATATGTACATTTAGTGATAAACCAACGAATTTATTTATGCATGTACATACTTATGCATAATGAACAAGATCGTTGCTTTATAGACCTTTAATTTTTGATGTTAAGAGCCCTATGATATTTCAACCATAATTTTAGCAATAAATGGTCATCTCATGGCGTTCATATTCAGAGAAACTGAGAGACTACTTTGATTAATTGAACGGTGGAGGACAGTTATAGCTCGCAAGATTAAAATTCCGAAGCTTGTTATTCATAAATTGTGCGACGACACTTTGTTGATTTCGTGGATATAACCACGAGTTCAAAAAATCTCCAGGTTTAATATACCGAACATGAACAAATAATTATAACCACGTAATAAATTTTACGTAACAGGGTTAAGGTACTTCAAAACTTAGCTGCTCACTAACCTAAGTTCAATAACAAACTCGTCTTGTCTTCCGAACTCCTTTATTGTTTAACAAGAGCGGTCAATCCCGCCATACTGCAGCCAAACTCAATACATTCTGGAATGTCGAACTTATGTAATAACAAAATGTTAGTAAATCAACTCAACGGATCCAACCCGGTGGCCAGACTCCTAAACTAGACCTCATTTCTAGGTCAACCAGTGTTATTGGGTTTTTTCAGTTAGAAAGTTTTTAGGAATTAAGACCCGTAAAATGGAAATAGGCTCGCTACCGTTATCGACCTTTTTTTTTGTTTTGTAACAAGCAAAATGTACCGACCAGTGTTTTTGGTTTATATTGAGGGTACGTTTACAAACTCCAAACTCTCAAAATAAATAAAAACCTCAGATACCAACAGAAAAATCGCTTTGTTCACACTTCACGTGTTGGTTCAGTGTTTGGACGCCATGTTTTTTTATAAAGTGTTTTTAATTTTCTGTTGTTTTAGGGTATGTGTAATTATAGTTAAGTACTTTAGAAGTACGAGTATGTATTAATTGTAAAACAAATAAGACTAAAAAATTAAAAACAGAAAAATGCATAGTAGCATTTTTCTGTGCGGCAACACTTTCGGAACATCTACAAAAATTGCTTTGGTTCACTAAAAATACTAATTCTATACTGAAATATGTTCTTCTGGGTGGTAAAAAAAGTGCCCCAAATCCTTTAATAACTGTAAAAAGTCCAATACAATAACGCGTTCCGGGTGCTGATGGGGCTGCCACGCCACTGCAGCGCCTTCGCGATGTTCGCGGCGGCCCACACAGACGGCTTCGCGGCCATCATGCGCAAACGATGCGCTTCTATCATGCGCTGCACGCGCGAAATTGCCAACACCATCCTGCGCGCGCTGGCGGACCGGTGGGACTCTCCGATGCTGTCTCGCTGGATACGACTGAATGCATTCGTATAGTGATTTTTCACCATCATTTTTCATCATCATGGGAAGTCCACCCGGACTGGCCACTTATTGTTTAGCCATTAATATTTTTTTTTTTACTAAAACTAGTTGGTAAGCTCGCATTGTACTAACAAATATGGATGTAATCGCAAGATAAACCTGAAAAAATAATTTATTATGATTATTATTAATAATACAAATATTACAAAGTACAATAAGTAAGTACAACAAGTACACCAAAGTATTGATATTTTTAGTGACGAATAAGATTTTAGATGCACCGTTAAAAATATCCCTTGAAAATTACCACCGTTAAAAATTACCATTTATCGAACAAATGTGCGAAATCGGTCATGTATGATTTTAAGATAGGCTTAAAAACACTACATTATCGAGTCCGCACAGTCGAAAGCCGAAAGACTAGACACACTTCCAAATGATAGTCTGTAAGTGTAATTACACCCCATCTGCCTACCCCATCAAGAAGTCTAGAGTGCTGTTGTAACAAACCGAGCGAACACCGGGCGAGTGAAGCACAACTGAGCTTATCCGGGTTACAAGATCCGGTCAGATCTGGGCCACATCTAATCGCCAAATACACGGATATTCCATTTGCATTGCATCCGGGCCACGCAACTAGGCGAAATTCATCCAAACGTAAACTATCAGGTTTGGGTGAAGGTGTAATGACGGCGCGTTATGGAATTATTGGAATCGTTAATGATGGTTATTAGGATCAGATTTACAATTACACTGAAGATATTCATGTTAGAAAATGAATATCTCCATAAATACCTAATATATCGCATTTGTGGTAGAAAAAGGGCACATTTGTCAAAAATTGCAAAAATGACCAAGTATGCCAAAATACTTTGAAAATACTCTTTGAACTGAGGAACAAAGTACTCACTAAGTTCCTTCAAACTTTAGTTCCTTTTTTTACTCTCATCACTACTACTAATTTTGGCATATTTATGTCATTTGCAACTTTCGATAAATTTGCCCTTATTCTACCAAAGGTGCGATAATATTGGTCCTATAATAAGCGACATCAGTTAAATCAGAGTAATTAGCAATCGTCTTTTATGAGATACAAAGCTACCGGTTGTACTTAGGTATCCGTCTTCCAAACAAAATGATAATTCACTTTTTATAATTGAAAGTTGCTACTGACGTGTCTAATACAACCTATATTAGATACGTCAGTAACAACTTTAATACGAATAAAATATATATTCACCTTCTTTTATAATTTCATGAGCGTGTGAACCGTAAACCAATTCCAAATAAATACTGAAATAGAATCAGTAGAACACTCAAATATTTTCTAACAAACAAGAACATTTAATCGATACTACTCATAGTAAAACCAGATCTTAGATAACCGAGATATACCTGTAATATGTCAAAACAAATAGCGATTCAGAGAATTCCGTATGCATGACCGATCCAAAGCCAAAAGACCGGACGTTTCAAAGATATGAACTACGTACGTGGAATGCAAAAGGACATACGGATAAACAACTGCTAATATTTAGATAAGGACCTCCATTCGCAAAAGCGTGGACACAGAGTAGGTAAAAAATGAAATAATTATAAACATAACATACACTTTGCTTTTGACTTTACATGAGTGGACATGAAGGTTTATGTGAAATAAAATAATTTATATTGAAAGGACCACCAATGCTAAAAATCTGAATTATGCCACATAAAGTAGAGTCTATCAGATAGTATAATAACTAGCTATCTGATAGGTCCAACTTTGTGCTGCGTGATTCAGATTAATGCGGCGTAATTTAAATTAAATGCAGAGTAAGAAACCGAAAGAAAAAGTAACCTATCAAGTTTCACTCATTAATTAAAAACAAGGAACTGTGTACCTTCATAGGCACATTCAGACACGTCTAGTGTAGGTACTACGATACTGGAAATTTATCAACAATTCATATTTATGTCCATAAACCACAAAAAAGCAAAAAAAACTGAATGGGTGAACACTCCAAGTATTGCGCACTCCGTGATCCCGCATGACCAGTAAAGTTAAGGCTGCACGAGATAAGAGAAACCGTAAAACATACGTGCTTTCTTTGTGCTTACGAGTACATCAAAATGGTGAGTTTTTTGCTCGCATTGTCATAAAAACTGTGCAGGGTTTTAGGGGAAATTTTGAGTGTGCCATAACCGCTTGGTAATGAGTCTGACAGAATGAATGGCTGAGATAGGATGCAGTTGACATATTCATAAAAATTTGGGTGAGTTGAGGGTTAGATGACTCTTTCTTTAGTTGTGTGATTATGGGCTGAAGTGTACATCAGTGATAATTATTATATTTACAAGGCCTGTATGGGATAATTTTGCTTATTTTTTATCACCATACTAATAACAGTATCATCATCATCATCATCATTTCAGCCGAAAGACGTCCACTGCTGGACATAGGCCTCCCCCAAGTGTCGCCACAATGAACGGTCATGTACGTCTCGCATCCATCGGACTCCCGCAACCGTTACCAAGTGAGTAACAGTATGATGATAAAAAATTATAGGTAGTCATACGATTTAGAGACAACAACACCTACAACAATAAATGAAAACTATGGTAAAACTTGTGTGTGTAAACAATTATACACATGATGTCCAAATATTTTATTGCTATATCACAACATCAAAAGTGACTCGAGTACTCCTTTGTGGTCGGTAGCTGAGTATAGAATAGAACGAATCTAAACGAAACACGCCGTTTTATATTCAAAACTTATCTTCGATTGCCACAAATCTAAAATTAATTCAATGTCAAAAACGAATTTTTGCAATCCACAAATAAAATAAATAAAATAGTTGATTATTGTATGTCTTGATTCCGCCATCTCCTTTCTACCATCGGACATCCAGACGTACGACGAGTACCCACTTATGTTGTTGAAAGCTCTACGGTTCGGACTAAGCGTTTCGCCTCATCGTTTATGCCGCCTACGTCGAAGGACTAGAACAATTTACCTGCCACGGTCTTCCCGTCCAATTATAATTTAGTTGTCTTCAAGGCTAGAGTGAATAGGCTCTTAATAATTTACTGCGCCTCACCATCAACGATTACGTCACTGCTCACCATCAGGTCGTATTGCAGTCAAGCACTAGTTTATTACATCAAAAAGAAAATATTATAAATGCCAACATATTCATCATTATAAAAAAAAATAACATTTACAACAACAACCCTGAAATCGTAGTATCCACAATGTAACCATAATCCAAAAGAAAAGTAAAAACTAAATATCACGCGTTTAAATCCTTTGAAGCTGAAAAATCTGAAAACGGGTAACGCTAAGGTGTCCTGTAAACATTTCCCTTCTTATTTAATTATGAAAGGTAGTGTGTTCAGGCGTTCAGCGTCAACGAGTGACTTTTAAAACCATCTTCATTAAGCCCAGGGGTTGCAAATATTTTTAGCTTTTATAAATATTCTATCCGTCTTGTAAAAGTTGCAAGACCGTGAGTCCCTCCTATCAGACGGCAATCTTGCATTTTAGTCACATCTGATTTGGCAGCGGTAGTGTCTACATTTCTCTGCAGGTAGTCTCCTTAACAAACGGAGAGAAATGTTGAATACCCTGAGAAAATCTTGGCTTATACAAATCTTGATGGAAGTTAACAATAGAATGAGGTGTTTTTGCTTTATGAATATTACGGAATTATGTCACGAGCAGGTTTTAAAGGTTTCTCCCACGTCTTTGGTTACTGCTTCGCTCCTATTAGTCATAATATCGTGATGTTATATAATGACCCAGGAACATAAAGAGCAACCAAACATTGTCTTACACAGACACAGGTTGGTTTTAGTTAGTAAAAGTCTGACACGCCCTCTCGCTCTAAAGTGGAAGAAGTAGTTCGATGATTTTCCAGCTAAAAAAAAAAAAAGAAACAGTCTAAGCATAAATTGAAAATATTGATTAACTAGCTCTCGATAAATGGGATATCTTTTAGCAACTACTGAACACACAGGAACTACAGTTCCCGAGATTCTTCAGCTTTATAATAATAAAATAGATAAAAACTCTTCAAAAACTAAAATAGAATTTATAGATTTCTACGGATCCTATTACATACTTAGTCGTACTGTCGCAAATGTTTCACTCAGAGCCCTCCAGATATTTGTAACTATACAGGGACAGAAATTCCCGGTATTTGTAAAAGGTCGTTATGTCGACCGTCCTACTTCAACGAACTATTCTGAACATGTTTCTAATAAGTCGCTACTCACAAGTCAGATTAAAATGTTACTAACAAAAGCTAGATAACAAGTGACCCCGCCCCGGCTTTGCTCGGACGCATTTTTTTTTATTATGAACGCATTTGACCATTATCTCACCTAATGGTAAGCGATGATGTGGCAGACGATAGAACACGCTTGCCTAGAAGTAACCTGTTCACTCTTGACGTAAAGAGCTAGAACTCATATTACAAAATAATGTGAGTTTTCTTAGATTTCATACAAAATTGGTTATAAGTACTGCGATATTATAGAAAATACAAAACACAAAGAAACCAATAAATACCTAATTTCAAAAAAAGAATAACGTACCTTTAATATAAAGTTTATTTGAACTTATAATTCCAAGTCAATCCAAAGATATAACACTTCAAAGCAACCAGTTTTTTTTTAAAAAAAAACGGCAATTTCTTAAGTAAAGACCTATTATATGGTATTAAAATAAAGGGCTCGAGGCGACGATCCTAAAATTACTACTCACTAAAATGTAGAAAATTAAAAAGTTGACAGTATAAAATGGGGTTTGCCAATGAGCAATGGAGCGCAGCATTCTGGATGTCAAGAGGGCCGACAGAGTGAGGAACACCACGCTGCGTCAAAAGACGGGAATTATGGACGTAGGAAAAAAGGCTGCCAGGCTAAAATTTGATTGGGCAAGTCACATCAGCCGCATGCACTCGGACCGGTGGGTAAGAGTCTCCACAAAGTGGGTATTAGGTACCCACTTTGTGGAGACTGAGAGATGGACGATGCCGCCGAGGTCGACCTGGGAAGAGGTTGCGAGACGACCTAGATGCCTACCGCAAGGCCTGGTTCGAGTTGGCTCAAGAAAAGAATACCTGGAAGAAGTTGGGAGAGGCCCTTGCCCAGCAGTGGGACAGAATAGGCTAGGCAAAAAGGCGGTATAAAAAAATGACCGCAAAAAAACAACTGAAAAGTTCGAAACTAGTCAATCATAAATTTGACGCCATCACACGAAATCGAGAAGAGGATCGTAGCAGGTGGCAATCTGTATTTTGAGTCATCCCACATGATAAAAAGGCCTTGAATTTATGTGTATGCTAGTGCTAAAACAATACACAATACTTCTTGTAGCACAAATATTCTATTTGTAACAAAGAGCAAAACGAAAATACTTAAACACTCAAACAAGTTCAACGTTATCCGATCAACACCGAAGAAAATCGAATAGAACCGTACATTTTGAAATTTGTCACCCAAAACGCTATTCGGGAGCGTAGACGCTCACTGAATGTAATAACAAAATTTCATAATATACGGTACGACAGGTACAGGTAGTTACAAAACTGAAATCTTCGCGGAAGCACGTAACGTTTTCATGGCGCTCGGTGCAAAATTTCACAAGATAACGTCACCTACATAAATGCTAAGTTTTAAAGTTTTTTTTGTGTCCTGTTTCGTTTGTGCGGGATTTGCATAATTTGTTAAAATGACATTAAAGACTTGGGGCTTAGCGGTCTTTTTAGATATGGATCGGCAACTTTTGAGGTATTCATTTTTGTTTAATGGAGAGTTGGCTTTAATCGTCAGATGTTGGCTTTTTACCCAACTGCCCCAAGAGGAGGGTTATATTTGTCTATTTATTTGGCATACTCTCAAGCCTTAAGCGCTTGATTCATGCTGATAAAACTATGAGGTACTAGTTAACCGACCCGCACCGCGCCCGCGAGGAGGCCTGGATCCCAGCAGTGGGAACATTATAAGGCTGATTATGCTTATGCTACTAGTTTCTACCAGCGGTTTACCCGCGTGAAAGTCGAAAAAACTTATATCCTATGTGCTATTTCAGGACATGGTCTAACCGTGTACCAAGTTTTATTGAAATCCGTTCAGCTGTTTAGCGTGAAAAGTAACAAAGGTTTTTTTTTTTCTTTTTTATTGCACCTGCCACTATTTTGCTCTGTATCACCCAAAAGTTGACTGGTAAACGGGTACTTTCGTGTGCAAAAGTATTTATTAAATAAATAAATATTCAAACTAATCAATTACACAGTTTCATTGAGAACTTCACCTCGAAATAGACCAAAATATCGTGTTAATATCGTCGATACTGCCGTCTACTGGAACAAAAGGTGTCAGGACCGCAATGATTGAATGTTGCTCACAGAACGTAATAGTTGGGAGCTCCGCTTTGGGTTCAAGCACCAACTCCCGGGCGCTTAATGAAAAGCCGGTTCCAAAACAGATGTCCGACCTTTTGTTTAGAGGAAAATTGTCAAGTCTTTGTGAAAAATTGGGGCGTAGGTTGATTAGTAGATGCTTAAGGGTAATTTGAAAGATTTTTTTTTGTATGATTACGTCGTGAATTTCTGTTTGGATAATTGAACCTGTTTCTACGTTGGTAAGAAAATAAAGAAAGAAAAAGAGTTTATTTATGTCAAACATGGCGCATACATGCAAAATGTTTACTTTATGCCGACGACCTTAAATCTTTGCCAATGTTAACTCTGTGTCGGACTGTATAGCTCTCCAGCATGATATAGATGCTCTGAGTGAATGGGCCACTACCAACAAGATGGAATTTAACATCTCCAAATGCCAAATAATGAGCTTTGGCCGCATGCGGAATCCTATACAGTACGACTACAGTATGAACAATGGTCTTATAACCAGAGTCTCGACAGTGAAAGACCTCGGTGTACAATTTGACACCAAATTAACTTTCCATACGCACATAATAAGTCTGGCTAAAGAATCATTTAGACGTTTATGAAGTTACATATACACTCATGCTGGAGAAAGTACAAAAAGCTTATCTCAGGTACCTATATAAACGATTATTTGGATACTATCCATATATGTATCCTACTATGTTTATTTTAGGTTGCTTAAATTGCAATTCACTAAAGGTTAGGCGGGCTGTTGAGCAAATTACAACAGCTTATAAAATTATTAATGGTTACACTGATGCGTCCGACTTACATGTCGAGTTGTGTCAATTATTTGTTCCGAATAATTACAATCGCTCTAGAAAGCATAAATTATTTAATGTCCTATTTTGTCGCACTGTAGCTCGATCCACCTCCCCTATACCGCGTATGCTAAAGATGCTCAACGCGCTCGTGGAGACCAACCCTGGATTGGATTTGTTTGCTGATGAATGGAAGACAATATTATTAGAAAGTTTGCGATTCTGTGAGAAGACAGAGTGAAAGGATTAAATTAGTTTAGTATTAATGGCTATTTTGCTGTACTAAATAAATAAATAAATAAAATACCTTAAAAATAAAAACAAAATAACAACAACGACTTATATTATAAGTGGTAGGATATGCGTCACATCCGCGCAAAACGACCAGCGCTCAGCAAAATGCTGGGCTCGTGTAAAACAGAGCCTCAGCGCTGGTATTGTATAGTATTGTCTTTTTTTGTGGTAGGGATTTCATCAAATGCTTATATTTATGGGTGAAGCAAGGAGTGTAAGACTTTAACTGACTAAAACCCCCTTTGTGTTCCAAAACTACAGTAACTCTTTCGAACAATCCCGCAGCCCACTGTATTGTTCATGTTCGAATTACATACAAGTAGCAACAACGGCATTCTGAACGCAATTGCTGTACGTTTTGACTGTCCCTTTCAAAATTATTGGGTCATGTCTTGTAAAGGTGTGGCCAGTCATGGCAAATAAAATTAAATAAAATTTGTACTAGGTTAAGTTTTCTATGGGTCTATGCCACCCGAAATAAAGTTATTATTATTATTTTTATATTTTTTATTTATCTCAGGACCCTGAGGTCCTGGACCTTTGAGAGGCGTACGAGGAGCCGAAGCCAACTCGCAGAGGCCCTTTAGATAATTATAAAGGAACATGATATCAACCGACGATTATCCCTGTACGCGCTATGCTAGTGCACCCAAGGACAACCCCCGGTTATTGAAAAACTGTTGCGACATATGGAGAACAAAGATAATAGGGCTATGGTTTTTGGAGTCTTAAGTGGACTGGTAACATGGAACTATGTCAAGACTATGGCCCCTGCCTGAACAACGTTATTAATATGCATCGAAAAAAGGCAGGGGGTGACTTGCACACTCAATAAATGGGCCCCCAAAAACGGCCGCTAGCACGAAGTGACGTAGCAACAAGAGGGCAACATATCCTGAGGTGCTTGAGGAGTGGAGAGGTATACCACGGCTATCAGGACAATCCCGGAAGTACGGTCAAGATCCCTACCAGCACCTTACTGGATTATACATCCTTCTCCCGAGCACGTTTGCTCTTGCGAATCTCCACTCAAGCCAGCCAATAAAGGCAAGAGAGAGGTGGGAGCTCAGTTCCTCGTCAGTGTTCACTACGGCCGGCCAATAAAGGCAAGCCGGAGATGAAGAACAAGAATTCTCCCGGGAGATCGGGTCCGTGGGGTCGCTAATGCCCAACAGTTCGCCACAAAACTGCACTGCGGATTGTATCTCTCTTAGTCTGGCCCCTCACCCTAGGCATATTACGGCAAAGCAAACTTTACCGATACAGACCTAGGGTATATTGGAGCACGCAAGCCCCACCACGACGTCAACGTAGAGATACGGCGATGGGGTTATTATTATTATTATTATTTTATATATTTTATTTATCTCAGGACCCTGAGGTCCTGGACCTTTGGGAGGCGTACGAGGAGCCGAAGCCAACTCGCAGAGGCCCTTTAGATAATTATAATGGAACATGATACCAACCGACGATTATCCCTGTACGCGCTATGCTAGTGCACCCAAGGACAACCCCCGGTTATTGAAAAACTGTTGCGACATATGGAGAACAAAGATAATAGGGCTATGGTTTTTGGAGTCTGAAGTGGACTGGTAACATGGAACTATGTCAAGACTATGGCCCCTGCCTGAACAACGTTATTAATATGGATCGAAAAAAGGCAGGGGGTGACTTGCACACTCAATAAATGGGCCCCCAAAAACGGCCGCTAGCACGAAGTGACGTAGCAACAAGAGGGCAACATATCCTGAGGTGCTTGAGGAGTGGAGAGGTATACCACGGCTATCAGGACAATCCCGGAAGTACGGTCAAGATCCCTACCAGCACCTTACTGGATTATACATCCTTCTCCCTAGCACGTTTGCTCTTGCGAATCTCCACTCAAGCCAGCCAATAAAGGCAAGAGAGAGGTGGGAGCTCAGTTCCTCGTCAGTGTTCACTACGGTCGGCCAATAAAGGCAAGCCGGAGATGAAGAACAAGAATTCTCCCGGGAGATCGGGTCCGTGGGGTCGCTAATGCCCAACAGTTCGCCACAAAACTGCACTGCGGATTGTATCTCTCTTAGTCTGGCCCCTCACCCTAGGCATATTACGGCAAAGCAAACTTTACCGATACAGACCTAGGGTATATTGGAGCACGCAAGCCCCACCACGACGTCAACGTAGAGATACGGCGATGGGGATTGTTATTATTATTATTATTATATATTAAAAACTACTTTCTTTTGATGATTTCACTTCCACGGCATAACCGATTTATGTAGGATAGACCGCATGAAAAAACATTTGATCTAAGCGGGAATCAAACCCGTGACTCGCAGACACGATTAATTATCTACGGCAACAACAACTGTTTAATTACAGCGTACACATTACGTGCACAAGAAACAAACCATTAGTAACCTTATGCATACTCATCATCATTCATCATCATTTCAGCCGAAAGACGTCCACTGTTGGACATAGGCCTCCCCCAAGTGTCGCCACAATGAACGGTCCTATGCGTCTCGCATCCATCGGATTACGCATACTTGTTTCACAGTTGTCATTTTTTTCCTTAAACAAAAAAAAAAAACACTTCATCCATAATAATCGAGCATTACTGTCGCAATTAAATATTTAAATAGACAGACCACAATAATTACAGAGTGCTAGAAGAGCTATTATCCATAGCCTTTTTACCCTCTCAAGACTTTTATGTTCTTTACTACGAAGATATAGTTTTAATTGGAGTCGTTTCGAAGCACGCAAAGAGTCTTTTAATTAAAATTTTAACTCTTCATGTTTAAAAAGAGTATGATGGTTCGGTATCCGAGGGCATTGCTGTAACTTCCGCAACGAATATTTTTCTTTGTGAATTCTTTGGATTATTCTATGTCTGGGATAAAGTGGGACTTACTGGGCAAGTTATTTAAGCGATTTTATTTTAGAGGCTTTTGATTGGAATGTGATTATTTTTTGAGTTGCAAATGTAATTTAATTTTTTTTTTAAATATTATTATGTTTAAATTAGCATTAGCTGTTTGACCACTACCTATCTCACCTAATGGTAAGCGATTATGTCGTTGACGAAGGAGCACGCTTGTCTAGAAGTAACCTATTCAGTCTGTTCACTCTAGACTTCAAAACCCTTAGGTGGTAGCTATTAGCAAATACAGACTCCAGAATTCCACTCCTTAGTTGTACGCACAATAAATGTGTTCCCAAAATCCGTTTTTTACATATGCGTGAGATGCTCACCATGAACCGGTGGCGCAACGTCTTACGTCTTCTTGTTAAGGCATTACATAGTTATAGACATTTCAACTACATTTGCCAAATGTGTAACGTACCATTTTCAGAAATAAGAATTCAAGTATATTAAAGATTTATATTAAGAATTCGGTGAAATACACGAGTATTTCACCGAATTCTTAATATACTCGTAGGCACGAACTCACGAGTATACTTACGAATGGGTCTGTTTGTTATGTTATTTATACAGATGAGTAAGAAGTAAAATACATTTAAGAAATAGTAGAAGAAATAACAAATTTAGAGTCTCATCTATTTTAAAAGTTTTGGAATTTAAATTAAAAAAGGACAAGTGCGAGTCGGTTTCACGCACTGAGGGTTCCGTACAAACTTACCTATGTAAATAGTTCAATTCCTTCCGAGTCTTGAAGACTTTTTCCGAATCGCAAAAAGAGTTTTTTTTAAACAAAACATAAATTACTATTTTCAGATTTATTCCTTTATCTAGACCTTGTTTTATACCAAATTTCAGGATTCTAGGTCAACGGGAAGTACCCTATAAATTTTGATTCCCTTGAGAGTGTTGAAGTATACGTTTCTTGCTATATAAACGACCGCACCTTTTTTTTCATTATCTTATAAGTTTAATTTTTTCACAGCTTCAAGGGACCGCATATCGTAGTACCTATATGGTTTTACTTTCAACTCGATACCTTTACGCGTACCCGAGATAAAGGGTCTTGACAGACAGACAACAAAGTGATCCTATAAAGGTTCCGTTTTTTTCCTTTTGAGGTACGGAACCCTAAAAATAATGTAAGTATACTAACTGCTGCCAGCGGTTCCGCTCGCGTGACATGATCTACCCGTGCACCGAGTTTCATTGAAATCCATCGACCACATCGTTGCTTTCCATCAAGTGAGATCATGGTTAAGCGCAAACGTCTATGAACAGTAAAAAAAATGAAAGCCGTTTGAACTTGTAGATGTAGCAAACATACACACACATTCACAAACTTTCGCCTTAGCGATATTAGTGTAATTGTTAACCTACATGAGCTTTTATAAAACATCAGATGCTATAACGTATCTACATGTTTATGTCGTGCCCAGATCTTATTTCATGATATGGCCAACTAAAACTGACCAGATTGTTTGAACGTTACCATTTGATGACATGTCAATCCTTGTTGACCATATCATTGATGTAGGATAATAAAAGGTCTAAAGAAAGTAGGCCTAACGAGGATTAAAATATTATCAAACTTTAAAGTTTAAAACGATCTGACCAGTTTTACTTGGCCATTTCATGAAGTGATCAATTTCTAAGATCTGGACATATACATCAGCATCTCTAGTTTTAAAATCAAGTAAAAAAAAAATTCTTAAATGCAATGATTGACGTTCAAACAAAAACTGTCATGTAAGCACTTGCACAAATACTGCAATCTTTCCAGACATTGCTGACTTGCAGATACTTAACTAGCCACATAAAATGCAGAAGACATTTCAGTGTAGAAGCGAGCAACTCTCAAACAACTTCTTGATTTATTATTGTGGGAAACTATTTGAGTATTTAGTCTAGTGGCTTGGGCGTCACTCTTATCAGGGTTTCAACTTTACAAACTTTAACTATTAGTTAGTGAGCAATTACTTGCTCAACTGAAAGGAATACACAACTGGTTTGAGGAGCAATTATCATAAAACTGAAGTTGCACGATGGTGAATTTTGTAACGAATGAGTTTCTTATCGTGAGTTTAAGGAATTCAGTTTGATGGCTTTGGAATAAATCTAAAACTTTTTGTTAAAATACAAAATAATGAATTTGATTTTGCTGTCACATTATTTTAGCTTTCTGCTGAACCTTTGAAAATGTTACCGTGGCCCTAAAACGCAAAGGACAAATGAAGAAACATAGTTAGTTTTTAGTCAGTAAAAGTCTAAAACACCCTTTTTCTCCACGCTAGAGAGGGAGAAGTCATTGGATGACTTCTCACTTCAATAAAATATATATATATATTATATAGGTACAAGTATAGTGTAGTAGTAGTTTTGTTACTATTTTGGTGTGCATACAATAAAGTTTATTCTATTCTTTATACAGAAACGAACCCTGTGGTTCCGCTGAAATTGAAAAATTGAAGACACTATGTATTTGTAAATGTGATGTTGGTAAAAATCGTCGTATAATTTCGATAATAACAATGGTGGTGTCTTATTTAAGCATGGTGATTAAGATAAATATTTACGCTTGGCGCAGTTCCGGCACTTTAACAGTACAATTTAGCCTATAAAACAAAGTCATAACGCAAATTAGCAGTGTGTTTTAACTGCGCTTAAACTGATACGCATTACGTATTTATGGTAAGCCCGGATTCCCCTGGTTAGCACGCCCATAATTTTTACTACTAAACAATTTCCCGAATGAATTACGATCCTTTTAACTGACGATAATGGTACTCGTCATAAAATGTTGCTTTACGATATTATAGAAACTCGTAAAAGAAACTTTGTTTACGTATAAACAGGACCGCCCCGCCTAATTACGTTTTGTGATACTGTAACACATTATTTTCATTTCTAAAATGTTTTAAAGTTACTTTAAATGTCAGAGTTTTAATTAAGCAGATACGATCTTATGACTCTGAGCAACTTTGCGTCCTTTTGGGTCTTTATTTATTTAGAGTGAGCTATGGGATATTATTCCCGTAATATTATGGTCCGAGCAATATATTGAGTTAGAGAGTCAATATTATAACGTCGCGGCGTGGCGTAGCTTATGAGAAGATAGCCCTATATCTACTTATGACTGAGTTTTAATAGACTTTTGTAAAACTTAATATTCGAAGATCTTGCGATTTCGTGATTATAAGTTTGAAGATACTCGTGCCTATGTAAGGCTCAATTTTTAGTCAGAGTCGGTTGCTTTTTTTTATTTGTTTAAAGTAATGGCTTATCGAGAAAGCTTAAATTTTCATTCCTTTGACGAATTTACGATTATCTAAACTTTGACAAATATTTGGGCTGTAATTTGTTTTGACTTTTATTTTGATTTAATTATTTTTTTATGTGATTTAATTTCTATTTATTTGTAATATTTTGATTGGTAGAACCCCATTCCAATAAACTACTATGACTATGAAACCAATTTCAGTAGCAGTAAAATAACTAATAAACTCCAAAGAGGCAAGACCTACGTGTCATAGTACAACAACTAAGTGCTTAATATGTTAAAGTCCACAACCCGGGAATCTTTAAGTCAAGAGTGAATAGGTTGCTTCTAGGTAAGCGCGCTCCATCGTCGACCGCATCGTCGCTTTCCATCAGGTGAGTTAGCGGTTGTGACTGTCTGTCACTTATTCCAAATTAACAACAAGAAATTATATTTATTTTTAAATACCACGAATGGCGCCGCGCTGGGCCACTTGCGACCCCTAATAAATTGTCCTTTTTAAAGAAAGGGCCGATAGAATTCTAAAGAAACTATTGAATTATGGGATTTCGAATAGCGCACATGTGCTAGGCAAGTTGTTAATTAAGAACCAAGCAACCCAAACCTTTTTGAGAAACAATTGAAAACTATACAAAAACCGTCATAAAAACTTGTTAGCAAACGTGGGAGTTGCTAGGCGAAACTGAGCCGTAAAGCGAGAAGGCAGAATGTGGACTCGGCGACGACGGGACACTTGGCTTCGGAGGAGGGTAGGGCTCTGACGTCCAGCAGGAAAAGCGAACTGACTCAGTAGATATTGTAGGGCTACATAATGTCTCGTTGTAATTCTTAGAAGTGCTAGGATTGTGATCCAGTATTAGATACAAGTGGACTAAGTCCAGTTTAGGCTTGCATAATATTTATAATACAGATCCGTGTGTGAGTTAGAGTACGAATGGATGGGCGTTGGTTGTGCGTAAGTAGTGTGTAAGTACGCGAGTGAATCTTAGCGACTGTGTTGGTGACCGAATGGGTGAGTGTTAACTCTTTTATCCTTATACCATTCCTTGACAAGGTGACCTAAGCTTGCGGTTGGTGTTAGGGACTCGGAGAAAGCCTTCCTTTGGAGTGAACTTGATATTAACTTCTTAGGGGTGGGCTCGACACTGATTTCCTTCGGGGTGGACTTGACCTTTTGCCGGCCGGCGTACCTACTTGACGCAACTATGACTGAGGCACTGCCGATTGAAGGCTGAACCGAATATATATTCGTTACATACTAGAGCCAGTTTAAGCTATAATAAGATCACAAACCACCAAACGTTAGCGACGGTTACCTCCCCCTATGGACTGACTGACAGTAGAATACTTTGCATTGCTCTTGATATGCGCACACTTCCTGGGAGTGGGGGTAGGCTTCACTAACAGCCTGAACTGCATTGATAGTCGTTCTAAGGAACGCTAGGGATCGCATCTCGTTAAATCAACCCGGCCCCCGTAGGCCAGCCTCTGATACAAAAAAAATAATATTTAACGAGAGACGAAGCTTGGACACATCTCAGAAAAGTTCCGCAGCTAGGCATAGCTCGGAGGTGTGTAGGTTATGTTGTCCTCACCTTGGGGCAGAGTAAGGAAGTGAGAAGTGTCGATATATAAACCACTTCGGCGTCTAGCGAGGCAACTGTAAAGAGTTCTACGGCGACTGACGATGCGTCACGCTTGTTTAAATCTTGTATTGTATTGGCGATGGTGGATAGGTCGTTATAAGGAATTGATTGTTATAGAAAGTGTGTCTTATCCAATAGCAGAGGCCTCACAACCCTTTGCCGTAGGATTGGTCAGGACATGCACGGGCGAAAGGGAACAAGGTAATTCTAAAATAATTTGATTTGCAAATACAAGCGTCACGTGTCATATTCCCTTTTGTAGCCCTCTCAGTCCCTTAAATTTCATAATTCAAAAGAAAAGTAGATTATCCTTCCTTATCCATGGATTCCCAATCCCAATTGTTTAATTTTGTTTTTTTCTCTACCCTATCCCCGTCCCTTAAACTTTCTAAGTCGGGACGTGGTGATAAATCTCCTGGGAGTCCATTACTGACGGTGGAGGTCTGTCCAGGTCATCAGGATGAGGACCACAGAATGGGGCGGGGAGGTGCCCCATTCCTCCCATTTAGTGGGAAGCCGACCTTCATACCTTCATGTAGGCAAATTCAGGAAAAACGAAAATTTTATCAGCCTAGGGTCTTTTAGGAACAGTCACATATGGTGCCGTGACCAGGATTCTCGTCATTAAATGTACTGATTCACTTCAGTGCAACGAGAAACGATATTTATGGGTTACTACTAAAATAACACAACGTAATTTTTCTAGAGATATAAAATGATAGGACTATTTAGACGTAGAAAGAATTACAACGGCTAGGTAAAGATCTGAATTTTGTATGTAGTTGAATCCTTTAACTACGTACTTACATAAATATATATACTTTTATAGCAGGTTCGATTCCTGCATGATTTGTTAGTTTAAGTATTTAATTTTATTTGTCATGAATTTTGGGTTCGATTCCCGATTAATTCGTTGGTTGATAAATTCTGGAGTTCCTGTGTCACGGATGTGGGTTCAATTCCCGCTTGACTTATAATGATTTATTCAGTTTCAATTTCTTTGTGTTATCAGGGTTCGATTCCCGTGAACACGGAGATATAATTATGTATGTAAATTATAGCTTGTATGAATGTGTGTTTGTGTTTATATGCTTCTAATAATGGGTTCGATCCCCATGCTTATATGAGGAGGTAATGTTATGTACCTAGTTAGTGTTAATAGTTTCAATAATAATAGGGCCCTGAGCTAATGTCAGAATGGGTTCGACTCCCTGCCTCCCTGCAATCATAAGTTTTAAATCTGAATGAATGGTTGTGAAAATGAAATGTGGTTTTGAGGTTGAGATCGGTGTGTGTGTTAAGTGAAAGGAATGGACATGAAATATAATTTAGCACCTAAGTCTAACAAACGTTCTATTCTATTCTATTCTATTCTATTCTAAATATAATTTAGTACCTAAGTCTAACAAACGTGTAGATTATCTACACAGTGACAACTCGTTTACAAAGACAGTAGTAGGTATATCTTTCAGTGATTACATTATAGTAGAATATTCTAAATATTGCCAAGTCTGCAGCGTATGTTATATTATTTGAATAGATACTTGT
Organism: Mythimna impura; assembly: GCA_905147345.3. Taxonomy (NCBI): domain Eukaryota; kingdom Metazoa; phylum Arthropoda; class Insecta; order Lepidoptera; family Noctuidae; genus Mythimna; species Mythimna impura. The sequence goes on along the minus strand of LR990353.1, from coordinate 15,249,482 downwards.
GTGGCCTTATTATAAATTCCAGGATATTTAAATCTTCACATCGCTACGACAAAGCAGTTACTAAACTTGCAGTTTGTGCGTTGCGCTTAGCCCGTAGTTCATCTGATGGCTGACTCCACCTGATTCCAGTGATTGCTGTAGCGAAGTCCCTGTTGCGAAGCTAAGTTTCACTTTTATAAGACCCTTACGTTACTTCGCGTATGATCTTTGTTATGACACTAAATATTAGTGATTAGGTTTACAGAAATAAAGGAACACTGCTGAGTTTTGGTCAGTAAAGGTCTGACGGTCCCTCGCGCTCCACCCAGAGCGAGAGGAGTTAATTGATTTTATTTCGTAAATGGGAAATTCAATCTAAAAGAAAAAATAATGGCATAGGTACCGCACAATTCGCGTCACAATTTATACCAGTGATTAATTTGATTTATATTAGTAAGAACGAAGGAGGCATTATCAGGTTTCTCAAAGTGCCCACGTTTATAGGAAATAGACAATCTCTAATGAATAGATATTCGTCTCAACTCTTCTAGGAAATCCAAAACTGTCTGTTCTAGCAGAATCAGTATCAATAACTTTCTAAAACTTGTTGCATTTCAGAGCTATTCTAACCTCTTACAATCAGAGGGGGGTTATTGCGTCTCAGTGAAATATAATCTAATATTTTTATGTGCGGACTATTCCAGCTACTCTTGGAGTCGATCTCAGCAGCTGACTCAGCGTGAAGGTGCATAAAGGATGGCCTTTGTCCTGCGACAACTGCGATAGGCTGAGATTAGAACGAGCGAGCACCGTAGGTACACGTAATAGCCCTAGAAGAGACCCTGGTATGTAAAATTAAACTATAAGCATGCACAGGTCTACTGAAATGCAGTTGCTCGAAAAATGACAACAATACTAAGTCGCAGAAAAATCCCGTTATAGTAGTTACACGCCGACTACAGGTTAGATGAGACGCTGGTGTAAAATAAAAACATAAACATAAGGTCTCATAAAACCGTGATTTTTCGATATGACAAGAAGGTATAGGTATTATTCAAAATAACCCTTCGTGGTAATTGGGTAAAACTAGGTTTAGAAATACCAGCTATGTATCGAATGAACGTCAGATGGGCCTGAGAACGTTTTACAGAACTAGGTATTGAAGTAGGTAAAGCTACAGTGTATCTCTTGAAGATGGTTCTACGGCACATCTTGCAATAATAATTGACGTTATATATATGTACATCTTAATTGAGTCATGTTTCAAATCGAATGGTTATGAGTATTAGCTTCTTTTGCCGTACCTATCACATGACATTTTAGTTATTAGTTTCTTATGACACCTATATAGGAACTCTAGCGCTGACTAGGTTTTATCGATATATAATTTACTCATGACGACCAAATATGTTTACCATATAGGCCGGTTACGGCGAGCCACTTAAATGTACCTTAAGTGTGTATTTTACGACTTGACATTCTGTCAATTAGTTTAAGAATAACAAAAAATTGTTATCCGTTTTAAAATAGCGTAACATAATTTTGGACCTCTTGAAAACTCATTTAGCCTGAGTTTTATGGGAAACAAGCCCACATTTATGTCCGCCATGTGGCGAAAGCAATATTTTGTGCCCATTGAGATGCCATATTCATCACAATTCTAAAAGTCAATAACGAAATGACCCGACGCACATTAAGGCAAAGAAAAAAATTCAAGTTGTCGCAATGTGGCCGACCCTTATAGAACAAAAAAAGGGTCTTGGTGATAAAACCACGTGAGCAAACAGCGCGCACACTGAGTTGGGATAAAGAGTGAGAACTTAGCCATTTTAATAGACTATAGGTAGAGATAGGTAAAGCGGTTGTGTAACAACCCAGGATGTAGCTGCTACACATTGCCAAATTATAGCCGACATCCCATCTTACTGGAATAATTGTAGCTGGATTCCCATTTTACTGGAATGATTATAATAATTAGATTGATTGGTTGTCTGATTTGATTTTTTAGATTGTGTGTGTGATTGTGAGTTTATACGATTGTGTGAGTCACGAATAAACGTTTTTTTTCTTTCTTTTCTTTCTAACATTCCGGAATGGTAAAGCGCTATAGGATTCTTTATTTGTTTTATTACAATACAAAGTTTTTTTTTGGAATTCCAAATGTTTTCTTTAGATTTTAATCCTATTTCATAATAACATGTATGTAAAACAAGGTTATAGACATACATGTCTATTAATTAGGTATTATAGTATGCCAATCTTAAGGGATTATGAATGATATAGATTCAGTGAATGTAGTCACTAGAGGATGATTCCTTGTTGACGTCTAGTACGTTAGGAAATTTTAGCAGACATTTTATCTTATTGGACTCATGTACCAGTCCAACTAGATTTAGACTATTTTAACCCACCAAATGGGAATAGGATTCTATATTAGATTTAATGAGAATGAATGGTTTATCCTATTGTGAAAGCTCATCCGCTTTACTACGTCACGCGTCTGAGTTTCAGAGGGGGGAATGTGACTGTCTGTCACTTATTCCAAATTAACAACAAGAAATTATATTTATTTTTAAATACCACGAATGGCGCCGCGCTGGGCCACTTGCGACCCCTAATAAATTGTCCTTTTTAAAGAAAGGGCCGATAGAATTCTAAAGAAACTATTGAATTATGGGATTTCGAATAGCGCACATGTGCTAGGCAAGTTGTTAATTAAGAACCAAGCAACCCAAACCTTTTTGAGAAACAATTGAAAACTATACAAAAACCGTCATAAAAACTTGTTAGCAAACGTGGGAGTTGCTAGGCGAAACTGAGCCGTAAAGCGAGAAGGCAGAATGTGGACTCGGCGACGACGGGACACTTGGCTTCGGAGGAGGGTAGGGCTCTGACGTCCAGCAGGAAAAGCGAACTGACTCAGTAGATATTGTAGGGCTACATAATGTCTCGTTGTAATTCTTAGAAGTGCTAGGATTGTGATCCAGTATTAGATACAAGTGGACTAAGTCCAGTTTAGGCTTGCATAATATTTATAATACAGATCCGTGTGTGAGTTAGAGTACGAATGGATGGGCGTTGGTTGTGCGTAAGTAGTGTGTAAGTACGCGAGTGAATCTTAGCGACTGTGTTGGTGACCGAATGGGTGAGTGTTAACTCTTTTATCCTTATACCATTCCTTGACAAGGTGACCTAAGCTTGCGGTTGGTGTTAGGGACTCGGAGAAAGCCTTCCTTTGGAGTGAACTTGATATTAACTTCTTAGGGGTGGGCTCGACACTGATTTCCTTCGGGGTGGACTTGACCTTTTGCCGGCCGGCGTACCTACTTGACGCAACTATGACTGAGGCACTGCCGATTGAAGGCTGAACCGAATATATATTCGTTACATACTAGAGCCAGTTTAAGCTATAATAAGATCACAAACCACCAAACGTTAGCGACGGTTACCTCCCCCTATGGACTGACTGACAGTAGAATACTTTGCATTGCTCTTGATATGCGCACACTTCCAGGGAGTGGGGGTAGGCTTCACTAACAGCCTGAACTGCATTGATAGTCGTTCTAAGGAACGCTAGGGATCGCATCTCGTTAAATCAACCCGGCCCCCGTAGGCCAGCCTCTGATACAAAAAAAATAATATTTAACGAGAGACGAAGCTTGGACACATCTCAGAAAAGTTCCGCAGCTAGGCATAGCTCGGAGGTGTGTAGGTTATGTTGTCCTCACCTTGGGGCAGAGTAAGGAAGTGAGAAGTGTCGATATATAAACCACTTCGGCGTCTAGCGAGGCAACTGTAAAGAGTTCTACGGCGACTGACGATGCGTCACGCTTGTTTAAATCTTGTATTGTATTGGCGATGGTGGATAGGTCGTTATAAGGAATTGATTGTTATAGAAAGTGTGTCTTATCCAATAGCAGAGGCCTCACAACCCTTTGCCGTAGGATTGGTCAGGACATGCACGGGCGAAAGGGAACAAGGTAATTCTAAAATAATTTGATTTGCAAATACAAGCGTCACGTGTCATATTCCCTTTTGTAGCCCTCTCAGTCCCTTAAATTTCATAATTCAAAAGAAAAGTAGATTATCCTTCCTTATCCATGGATTCCCAATCCCAATTGTTTAATTTTGTTTTTTTCTCTACCCTATCCCCGTCCCTTAAACTTTCTAAGTCGGGACGTGGTGATAAATCTCCTGGGAGTCCATTACTGACGGTGGAGGTCTGTCCAGGTCATCAGGATGAGGACCACAGAATGGGGCGGGGAGGTGCCCCATTCCTCCCATTTAGTGGGAAGCCGACCTTCATACCTTCATGTAGGCAAATTCAGGAAAAACGAAAATTTTATCAGCCTAGGGTCTTTTAGGAACAGTCACACGGTCAAGCGCGAACCTATCAAGAAAAAAAAAAAGAAAAGTCCCATGAAATGAGATTAAATCAAAACACTAAATGACTAATACCATTCAGAAATACATTAAGAAAATCACGATGCTTAAAATTTTGAAATGAAACAACATATTAAGATCTTCAAATTCACTCCAATGACAAATTATCTAACAGCGTAAAATGAAGCCGATGAGTTACCAGCCCAACAGTCTTTTTCAAGGAGCAAAACGAAAATGTTTTGCTGAAGCGGTGGCAGGTATAATTTAATTTCATTTGGGGGAGTTGGGTTGATTATAAATTTAATTTATGTGAGCCGTGACGTCAGAGGGCCCTGCTTGTTATTCGCACAGCGTGCAATTTATCGACTGATCTGATGAGAACTGACAGTGTTACAGCCATTGGTTTTTTTTTGTGAATAATTAATTATTTTGGTGTGTATGCTTGAGTGTGTGTAAAATCAGATGTTTTTCGTACCAGCGTCAGATATATTCACCTCTCGTCCTATAAAAATGAGCCCGAGTCGTCGACGGCGCGTAGTGACTCACACTACGCGCCGTCGACGACTCGGGCTCATTTCATTTCGGGCGCACGGGCCCAGCAGGGCCGATGCCTGCTAGAGCCATGGGAATAAGTATTAAAGGGATATTCATGGTCCTAAAACGCAAAAGGCAACTGAAGGAACATAGGTGTGGTTTTATTATTTTTTATTGTAATTAGAGTATATGTATACCTTAACCTTTTGAGTGCGTAATTAGAGACACAATAGTAAGACAATGGCGCGTGAACGCCGGCGTTAATGCGGGGGGGGGATCAACAGCTTACGGACACCACTAAAAGCCCTTCTGTGTTTATTTAAACGATGTATATTATAATAATAACCAAGAATAGTTACTGTCTAGTAGATAGACAAAAAACCGTAAAATAAAATAATTATAAAATAACTAATTTATCATCATCATCATCATCATTTCAGCCGAAAGACGTCCACTGCTGGACATAGGCCTCCCCCAAGCGTCGCCACAACGAACGGTCCTGTGCGTCTCGCATCCATCGGACTCCCGCAATCGTTACCAAGTCATCGGTCCACCTTGTAGGAGGCCTTCCAACGCTACGTCTTCCGGTACGTGGTCGCCATTCCAGAACCTTTCGGCAACTAATTTATAAGAGAACGAAAAAGTACGATTCGAAATTAAGTAAAATAGAAGTATTTTTTTTTTCTAAATAATTCTAATCGTTCACAATCTCATCTTGAATTTCGAATTCAATATGACCAGAAATAATAATACCGTACCCGTCTTTTATTACATTTCACCGTTCCTAGGAATTCAACACAGAAACACTGTAATCAAGTCTAGAACTCTAGAATAAATAAATCCAAAATAGATTTTTGATTCCTTTTAGTTTTGTTCTAGTTGTAGTTTTAAAACGTTTTGATTAGTTTTTATCTATCCTATTTCTTCAGTATATAATGGTTTCCTAAATGAAATAAAATACCAATTTAGTTATTTTCCGTCTATTAACCTCAATTTGATATTTTATGTTTTTTTTTTATCTTAATTTTACTGGTTTTTTTGGTCCTATTTATTTTTTCCTGGTTGGAGCAAGAGAATATGTTTACGCATCTATTGTTGGAATATAATTGTTTGGATAGGGTTTTATATTGATCTGTCACTTGTTGCAGTGTTGCTTTAAGGTTAGCTGTTATTTTAAGGTTAGAAATGACTGTCGTCTTTTATTACTAGATGGCGTTAGTTTTGGTATATTTACAATCCATTTCTTTTTGTCAAATACAGTCAAATGGGGTAAATAGAAACCAAACTTCAAAGGGTATTTTCACGATATTTGAATGTTTTTTGCAGCATTGAACTATACCAATTTATTAATGAATTGTTATTCTAAAAAGTCGATGCTTTGTTAGAAGCCGATAATATGGTATCAAAGTGAAAAAAACCAAACCAAAGTTTTGTTTCTATTCGCCCCTGAGTTTCTATTCACCCCGTTTTACGGTAATGGTTTTATATTTAAAGTGGTGCATTAAGTCATTCTTGAACTTCATGTGACATTAAATCAAATGTTTCAGATATTTATATTTTTGTAAGGATTGTTCTGGTTGTTTTTATACATGCACTGATTTGAATAAATATTTGTAGTTACTGTTTCTGCCGAGGTGGTTCTATATCCGGTCCCCAACTATGTTGCTTGCTTGTGCTACGCACTTGGCTCGAACAGTGAGTGGTCAACCGTTTAGTGAACTAGTCAGGGAAATAAAAAGTGATTTGTGTGAACACAGAGTAATGTTGAAGTCTTGTAACACTGCGTTTCTTCATTTGCCCTTTCAAACGTTTCTGCAACCTCACCAGGGACCCAAGTCTGCTATTTTTATGAATTCGTCATTCCATGACGATCCAATTGTCATTTTGCTAAAGTTCGTAATCTGTTAATTCATAATGATCGATCATTGATCGGTCAATGGTCTCGTATTAGAGTTGTGTTAGAATGACAATATCGAACTTATTAAAAGCAATGACTGCACAATGACTTTCTAATGGTAGGTCAAAGGAACTGTCAAAATTTTAGCAGATTACCGCATACGTCAGATATTCATTTGTCAATATGTACGAGATTACCATTCTATGCCACTTCTTTCAATGGAGTGTCAGTGGTTGACCATTGGAAAGTCATAATGACGCCATTATATTAGTTGATTACCAAACTTGTAAAAAATCAACAATTATGAAATCAATAATAGACTATTCTGACCCTATTGTAATAGCAGACTTGAGGCCCAGGAATTGAGCCTACTAAACTGAAGGGGCCCGCCCTTTACTTTTGCCAAAATTTCTTTGAGGCGCACGAGAAACACTACGTGCCGCTGACTCGGGCTTGGTCCTTATTTGACGGCTGAACGGCGAAGTACCCATTGCTTGTCGTCCACAAGACCACAATGGAATCGCTCTGCAACTCCTGACGCCCGGGGCGTCTGCTGCGGCGGTGGCCGAGATGTAAGTCCTCACGGTTGTGGCCACCTCCTTGGCTCGCATTACTGGTTCGCAGAAGAAGTTAACCGCTTTCTATTCTCTCCCGCTACAGACTATGGCCTGAACCAACTCCAGACGCGAGAGGTAGCCACTATCGATCGCCTCCAACCTATTATTTAACTACAGCTAATTGATTAGAATATAATCGGTGTGTTTTCCTCTATTTGTAAAAATCACTCAGAAACAGTTACAGGCTCTTAGTAAGTTTCTAAAGAGTGAATCAACTATTAACTTTAAAATAACTGATCTAGCTATCACACAGAACAATTCTTCCAATATATTGCCAATATTAACTCAGTTTTTAATTTAAGTAAAGAAATAATAATAAATAATAAGCCTCTCGTGAATACGCTCTAACACCAGTGTTTATTTATTTTTATACGCACATAAATGTAAGTACAGAGATGGACTACTAAATGTAAGTAAAGTGGCGGACTAAATGTAAGTACAGAGGCGGACTACTAAATGTAGGTACAGTGCCGGACTAAATGTAAGTACAGTGGCGGATTAAATGTAAGTACAGTGGTGGACTAAATATAAGTACAGTGGTGGATTCAACGTAGGTACAGTGGCGGACTAAATGCAAGTACACAGGCGGACTAAATCCCATATTTTTAACTAGCACTAAAGCCAGCGATTTCGTTCGCGAGAATGTTTTAAAAAAAACTTTAACACCTCTTAAACTGTATTTTGAGGGTAGTTTTTAAAAACTAATGATAGTCTTTATTATTCATTTTGATAAGAATTTGTGACTTGTTTCAAGTTGTTAACCCAAGGAACTCAATTCTGCCATATAACCTTTAACACCCTTCAAATCGTTTTAAAGGTGGTAGTTTGAAAACCGAATAATGAAAACGGTTTTTTTATTTACTTGGGTTACTAATTATGCCAAGTTTCAAGTTTATGGGACCAAAGAATAAAATTTTGCCCACAAACGAATTTCTCACTTTTCACCCCTAAGATGAATTTTCAAAAACCCCTTCTTAATGCTCGCCTACATCATGACAAGAAGCCTTGTGCAAATTTCACGCACCTAGTCCCAGTAATTTCGGCTGTGCGTTGATCTGTCAGTCAGTCAGTTTCTCCTCTTATTTAGAAACATTTAATAATATTATTATCAAAAGCATGAGCACGCATTTCCTAATTTTAAAAACCTCACGAGCAAAGCGCTGGTGTGAGAGGTGTCTGAAGTGTCCTTTTAGAAGGACATGCCCTCACCATATTGATGACGTCGTTGACGTTCTCCAGAAAGGTCAGGTGCGTGCTCCTTGTAACGGCGCGCTCCATAAAAACCATGAATATGGAAAAGTGGAAAATCTCTAAGAAACGTAGCGACTTGAGTTCTGAAGTTCCTTTTTTATAAAATATGACTTATTTTGGAGTGAGAAGTACTAAAATAACTTATCCTGCTTTGAGTGGGGGGAAAGTGGGATTGAAAGGGGTTGCCATGCTTTTACTAAGTAAAACCCACCCGTGTTTCTTCAGTTGGTCTTTGCGTTCCAGGGGCGCCATGACTCATCTGAACAATCACGTAGCCTATCTATACCCTATTCATCTGGGCTTGAGACAAAATGTAAACAAAGAAAACAATGAAGGTGCCTTCGAACATGTTTCTTCGACGTGTTTTAATACATTAATTACAGTCTCCTTTTCTGTTGAATGCATTGGCGTTATATTTGCACGCTTTTTCTTCGGATAATAACAAGAATTCAATGAAAATATCTCGTATCAATAGGTTGATCGATAGTAAAAAAGATGGCGGACTATAAGATTGATTGTTGATTTTTTAAGATTGTTATTTATGTATAGTGTCTATGGGCCTTAGTAGCCTGAAATAAAGAGTTATTATTATTATTATTATTATAACCCGCCTGATGACAAAACGTCATATTTTTATGTAAAATGTTTGCAGTATCTGTGGTCAACAATTTAGTAGTACATATTTGTTGGGGGCAGAGGATGTAAATAATTACACAACACAATGGTCACGCTTGAAAGGCCTCAGCCAATTTATTTAACACGTATAAAAATACAGACTTCACATAACACGTGTAAATATCGAGTCCTTTACGTACATACGCGTGACGCTAACTCACAAATAGTTCACAGTTACTTTACAATACTTCACTGACTCTAATACGTTAGATAACTTAGGAAATCTGGAAATCTAGGGCCGCTCCAGGAGCGTAGGGTGCCAAGACAAACTGTCGCAGTGACGCTTCGAGTCGAACTGCAGAGAGAGAACGTCGTCTTCAATGAAAGTGCAGCTTAAGTACTTTTTCAGCCGGTCGCAAGTCGTGGGAGAGAGTCCCTTTTCCTCTAGTCTATTTCCTAATCCTGTTGAGGCCGGCTGACGTTCACCTCCCGACCCCCCGCATACGGCAAGCACACCATTGGTCATCAATAGTGGCGTGATTTTCCCCGTTGTAATCTACCAATAGAAACCCAGATTATTCTTAACGGTTTTTCTGTACTATTTACTTCTAAGAACCGCATTATGTACTTCTAAGAACTCAGTACATAGCCTTATATACTATCCCAGTAGCTGATTGGACAATAGTCTGGCCTCTGATAGGCTTGCTCTCTATTATGTACAGCGCTTATGTACATACATTACGCGTCTGTGAATGACGTAATGTTGATTATATTTAGTGATTCTAAATTACATGCTCGTGTCCGTAACAGCCTCCCCCCGGCGTAGCAACGCGAGCCTAACTTCCATCGGCCAGGACAACGAGCCTTCTAACTGGGCGTCTGAAAACGCCTCCACGCGTCTGTACCTCAGCGCTGCGTATGACACCATCAGGTCCTTGTATGGTGCGCACTATCTTCCCATATGGCCATACATTTCGCGGCAGTTGACCATCCGCAATGACTACTATATTTCCCGGTGCGAGTTGCGTGCGTGAATCTCGGACGTCGCCGCGCGGTGTCAACGTTGGTAGGTATTCGTTTATCCAACGAGTCCAGAACTTGTCCGCTAGCGCCTGTGTTGCGCGCCATGTCTTTCGATCGGCGACGTCGCACTGCCCTGTAGTTGGTAGTCCAGTAGCCGAGCCTAATAAGAAGTGGTTCGGCGTGAGCGCCTCCTCGTCGCCAGGTTCAACACTTACGTGTGTGAGGGGTCGCGAATTGACGGTGTGCTCGATCTCGATTAGCAACGTGGAAAGTACCTCCTCCTTTGGTGCGCGTTCCTTCAACACGGCCGACAACGCCGACTTTACGCTTCTTATTAGTCGTTCCCACGCGCCGCCCTGATTTGGGGCCCCGGGGTCAATGAACCGCCATTCCATATCTTGCTTAATTGCGAATTCATTGAGGTCATTCGCCCACTGCTTATATGCCTGTTGGATTTCAACATCGGCTCCTCGAAAATTAGTCCCGTTATCGGACATCATAGTTTTAGGCCATCCGCGCCTAGCCGCCATTCTTCTTAGCGCTAATATAGCTGAATCGATGTTCAAACTTGGCAACAACTCTATATGTATTGCTCGCGTGACAAGACAGGTGAACAACATACCCCATCGTTTTTCATGCCGTCTTCCTATTGTGACTGTCATTGGGCCGAAACAGTCTACTCCGCAACGGGTGAACGACCGCAGGTGGGTGTCCAATCGTTCAATAGGTAAATTCCCTTTTACGGGCCGTATTGGCGGCTTCCTTCGTCGCTTACATGTCACGCAATCTCTTATCAGTGCGCGCACTGTCGGTCGAACCTTTAAAATCCAAAAGCGTTCCCTCGCTTTGTTCACTATATATTCACGTCCCGCGTGATGATCCCGTTCGTGAATCTGACGTAAATATAGTGACGTCATCGGATGTTTGCCTTCCAAGATGGGTGGGCACTTCCTATCTTGAGAAACGTTCGCGGCATTTATGCGACCGTTTAAACGAATGACGTCGTCTTGAAAAATCGGGTCCAATCGGTAGAGTCGACTGGTCCTGTCTACTCTCCTACCTACAGCGAGTCGCGCTATTTCCGCTGAAAAACACTCTCTCTGAGCCTCCCTTATCAGTAGCAGCTCGGCCTCCTGCTTGTGACGCAACGTCAACCGGGTAGCGCGTTTGCGGCATTTGTCGACGAACAGCAGGACATACGCAGTCGTTCGTAGTAATCGTTCGTAGGACGAAAAACGAGTCGTGTCGACGAGGCTGGTGATGTGCGCTATGTGCGCGACGATCTCATCACCCCCCTCTCCCTGCGCGATCTCCGTTGGCCAGATGTGTTCTGGTCCGCCCAGGAAGAGGGGATCAGTGGACCGTCTGCTGTCGCTTTCCAGTTGTATCATTTCGGGCCGAGTTGCGTCATCGGCTACTTTACTCGCGTACCCTTTTTCCTTGAGGTCATTGACCTGTGACACGTGTGCTTTTTTGAAGTCAGCTGACTTAACCATTTTCCTTTCAATGGTGTCGAGTCTACGAAAGGTCATATCGTGACTCGGTGGTAGGTGTGGCTCATCACTCCGCCACGGCAATCCTACCTCATGGTGACCGTTGACCAGCCGAGCAGTCTTCGTGAAAATATCCTGCGCCCGTTCGTCTGCCAGCACTGTTCTCGGCTGGTAAACTATCCCCTGAGCGTCGATCGAGATATGCGATGTGGTGAGGTCCTTTAACTCTTCGCAATCCTTGGATATTTCCTGTGGGTGCACGTGCAATGCTATCCCGCTGCTCGCCTCGAATTCAGTTACGCGCCGTGGTACCGTTCCGTGTACCACCCATCCTAGCTGCGTAAGTGAAGCGGCTGGCTCGTTCTGCCGTCCCGTGAGCAAAGTTCGCGACACTATCAAATGCCAATTATCGGCGCCTATCAATAGGCGTGGCTTCGCATTCTCGTAACACACGTCACGTGCAGGTATACGTTTCATGTGTTCGCAGCGTAGATAGCTCGCTTTCACGGTCTGACCGGTTATATTTAAGCGTTTAACAGTACGCGCGCGTATGTTAAAACACTCTGAGCGTTTTCCCTTGATTCCTATTTCCACGCAACGACTGTCGTTCTCTTGTCGCGTGGCCGTAATCCCGTGGACGCGTAACGCTCGCTTAATTCCTTTTGCGCCCATTTCGTTAGCTATCTCTTCGTCGAGTAGCGTAACAGTGGAGCCCTCGTCCAGTAACGCATGCGTCTCTATTTCCTTGCCGTTCGGCCCCCGCAACGTTACTGGGCACACTTTGAGTAACACCGCGCTCATTTCGCTGCCGGCATGGGCAGATGCGGTGGTCGCCGATTCTTCCCTCACGCTCCTGGTCCCACAGTTGGTGGAGGCGCTAGCCGCGTCCGACGTTCGGTCGGCGGTGTGGAGTAGCCTATGGTGCGATCTACGACATTCCTGCTCTCCGCACTTCCTCGCGGTACACTTGAATCGACGATGTTTACTCGCCAGACATTTGAAACATGCTCCAGTTTCCTTGGCCCATTCCCATCTTTGTTGGACCGTCATGTCACCAAGTTTCTTGCAGCTTGGCGTGGCATGTCCCTCGCCACAGCACAAGCACGTCTTCTTAGCCCTCTCTCTCTCGTCCTCGCCAGGTCGCTCGGCGGCGGCGTACGTTGCGGGTACGCGCGCTTTATTCCTTCTAATGACCGCTTGTGCTCTGGCGGGAGCTTGCTGACGCGTCGCTTCCTTTGACGTCGTAGTCACGGTCGACGAGTACGCGTATCTTACGGCCCGATCAGCTTCCCTCATTAGGTAGCGCGACAGCGTAACGATCTCTGCTTCCACGCGACTACCATGCTCTTGGGCGTAATCACACCAACGCGCGCGCATGTGTGGGCTGAGCTTCTCTACTACGTGTCTGGACAGCATTGGGTTTTGTAGGTACCCCCTATCATCCAGACACGATAGCACGCTGACGATGTTCTGCAGCTTTATCGCGAACGCGTTGAGTTCAGCGGCCGTCGTACCGAGTCGCGGTAATTTTCTTAAATCGTCGAGTGACTTGTCGATTATAATCTCGGGACGTCCGTAACACTGTTCGAGTGTATGCATTATCACGGCGGGGTCAGCAGCGGTGCAAAGTAGCGCGGACACGGTCTCTCTCGCTTCACCTTTCAGGCTGTTGCGTAGGCGCGCTAAGTTCTCTCCTCGTGAGAATCCATACTCCCGTGTCGAGTCTCGCATTGCTGACTTGAACAGCAACCACTCGTGCGGCGCTCCCGTGAAAATTGGCAACTCTAACGCTTGACGCGGCGGCGGTCGATAACGTGTCATCCTATTTAACGCGTCGGCTAGCTTATCGATATCTCGGGATCGAGATCGAGATCGAGATTTATGTCGCGACCTAGGCGGTGATCGGAACCTAGGTTCGCGGGGCTCCTTATTCTCTACGCGGGGCGGCTCCTCTCTCGGAAAGTACGCGCGTTCTCGCTCCTCATACTGTGGCGTACGCGGCCTCGTAAATTCCTGCCTACCCCGGGCGCGCTCAGCTTCCTCCCCCCGTATGTGAACCGGGGCGGGTGCGCGTATCGCTGACGACGTTTGATCCGGCGGAGTCAGCGATGGTAATCCCTCGTCCCCCGTAGGCTGCGCGCATTGCAGCCAATTATCGATTCGATTATCGGTGTCCGCGACGTCCTGGGCTATATCACTATCTCGATCTGTTTCCTCGCGAATGGTAGCTACATCTATCGCTAATCTCTTCTTAACCAGCTCGGCTTCGAGTTGCAATTCCTGGCGGCGTATCGCGGCGAGGCGCTCCTCAGCATGTAATTCTGCTTGCCTAATGCGCAGTACAGCACTAGCGGTGGATTGGCGCGATCGTACGGATTGGACGGGCGACCTACTATTTATCCTATCAACGGCGGGCGCGGGCGCTGGGATGGCGGTCGCGGCGGCGGCTGACGTTATAGCATCCATCGTAGTGTTCTCGGCTGTCGGCGCGTTCGTAGGCACTGTTGCAGGAACTGGTACAGACGCGGGAATCGTAACGCGGGGGTTAGCGCGTGATAATATTGTCGCGCGGGACGACGGTGACGCGGGGGGGTCTTCAAACACGCGGGCTTGCGTATCTTCGTTCTTCTGGCTTCTTGTAGTCGGCATCCTTCCTCCTCGTTTGGCACCCTAGCTCTATCAATGCCCTAGCGGCCCTATCAGACCTACCGGAGGGCCCTATGAGAGGGATATGCTCCGGCAGGGATGGAAAATGTGCAGGAAATGGAAAGGTGGGGACTACCCTGCAGAGAGCTACACGCGGTACGAGGTGCTCAGCAACCGGTGGGAACGACCGGTTGCCTCGGCAGTGCCTACAGTCCGGCCCTCGCAACGTGCGCAGCCTTACAGGCGCAGTAGTGCTGTTCAACCACGTTTGGTTGGCGACACCGCACAATATGTCGCACCGCCTTGAAACGGCGTTAACTCAGGCACGCACCTTTGACACCGTTAGGTGGCACGTACCTGAGCCGCGGTCCACCCGCTTAAAAGGTTCTTGACGCGACGGCGTAAAGGACCCGTGGATCCCTCTCTGCAGCTCGACACGACGGCTTGACACGATGACTTGACACGACGGCTTGACACGACGCTGGCGGCTCGAAGTTCCCGACGTGGCGACAATCCTAAGCACCTACTGGGTCGGACTTGCTGCGTTCCTGTGTTCCTTTTCAATCTTCAGAATAGGTATTCTTCGTAACGTGACTTGCTGCGTTCCTTTTCCCACTTGAAGCGTTCCTTTTCAATCTTGAAAGCTTTCCTCTTCTTTCTTGAAAATAGGTTTCTTCGAAACGTAACTTGCCGCGTTCCTATTCTTACTTGCAGCGTTCCTGTTCGAGCTTGAAGCGTTCCCTTCTTCAATCTTCGACACCCAACTGTATTTCTTCACGTCTCCCCAAAGACGCACAATAAGCCGCTCGATATTCCTTACCAAAGGACCAATATCCGGCTCTCGAAGGACCAAAGTTCCTCTGTTGGGGGCAGAGGATGTAAATAATTACACAACACAATGGTCACGCTTGAAAGGCCTCAGCCAATTTATTTAACACGTATAAAAATACAGACTTCACATAACACGTGTAAATATCGAGTCCTTTACGTACATACGCGTGACGCTAACTCACAAATAGTTCACAGTTACTTTACAATACTTCACTGACTCTAATACGTTAGATAACTTAGGAAATCTGGAAATCTAGGGCCGCTCCAGGAGCGTAGGGTGCCAAGACAAACTGTCGCAGTGACGCTTCGAGTCGAACTGCAGAGAGAGAACGTCGTCTTCAATGAAAGTGCAGCTTAAGTACTTTTTCAGCCGGTCGCAAGTCGTGGGAGAGAGTCCCTTTTCCTCTAGTCTATTTCCTAATCCTGTTGAGGCCGGCTGACGTTCACCTCCCGACCCCCCGCATACGGCAAGCACACCATTGGTCATCAATAGTGGCGTGATTTTCCCCGTTGTAATCTACCAATAGAAACCCAGATTATTCTTAACGGTTTTTCTGTACTATTTACTTCTAAGAACCGCATTATGTACTTCTAAGAACTCAGTACATAGCCTTATATACTATCCCAGTAGCTGATTGGACAATAGTCTGGCCTCTGATAGGCTTGCTCTCTATTATGTACAGCGCTTATGTACATACATTACGCGTCTGTGAATGACGTAATGTTGATTATATTTAGTGATTCTAAATTACATGCTCGTGTCCGTAACAATATTATTATAAATGGTTTGTTTACCTTTTATCTCACGGCTCTCTGAATAGGGTATAGGTAATCCTAATCTTTATCTTTATGTATATAACTAGGTGACCCAGCGAATTTCTTACCGCCTAATAGTAAGGATAATGCCATCTACTGACATTACCAGAACAGCATAATTCATTTTGTAGTGACATTTTAATTACCGTTGTGCGCGGATGTGTCGCATAATTTCACTCTTTCCTATTGATTTGTTATATATATCTATATATATTATTTTTTTAAGTTATGTGCCATGTTTGTGCAAATAAACTCTTTTTCTTTCTTCTTCTTTCTAGAGAGGGCGTTGTATTCGGTTTTTTTTTCTCACTATTTCAACCTTCCCTGAACTATTTCGAATATTTCAAGACCAAAATTAGCCAAATCGGTCCAGCCGTTTTTGAGTTTTAGCGAGATCAACAAACAGCTATTCATTTTTATATATATAGATAGGATGATAGGTATATTAATCTGTATCTTGACCGATTTGGATGTAATTTTGTGTGAATCTTTACTGATAGACTAGGTTCTTGGATGGTTTGAAAGTACAATTAGACTCAGGCTTACGCCAGATGGCGCTGGAATCGGGTAATCAACTTTTTTTTTAATGAATAGCCAACTTTTGGACAGGACAACGTCCGTCGGAACTGCAAGTCTTTATATAAAATATGTAATTCTTCTGTACGTGTGTTTGTCACCAAAATCCTCTTAAACTGCTTGACCGATTTGGAATTTTGTGTGTATATTTGACTGGGTCCTTACATGGTTTGGAAAACACAATTGGACCCGGTAGGTGGTGCTGGAAACGGGTTCCCATTTTTTCTGACGAAAAGCCAGCCAGCATGAAACAAATATGAGTATTGCATATTGAAATGTGTTTGTATTTAGTCATTAAATGAGTTTTTTAGATTACAAACGAACTTTTAAACCATTACTATTTAAAGATAACTGATTGTGTAGTGAAATTATGTACCAAACCTAGTATAAAATCTTAAACTATTATTTACTAAACGAATAGTTAGTTTCCATATAATTTACAAATGACGCTCGTGGGAGTACATTCATAGTTACAATTTCGCAGGTAATGACCTTTTAATATCTCCCTAGTTGGTACAACTCTCAACCCGTGTTTTGTTAAATTATATAATTACGTTGCTACATTAACATTAGTGGAAATTATGTTTTAGTATTATGTAGAGTTGGCACGAGTCAATGGTCTTACTAAGTAGCAAATTACCATCAAATGTTTAGATATAATGTATTGTTTTAGGGTTCCATACACGAAAGATAAAATCAGGACCATATTGCTATCATCCCGCTGTCCGACTGTCTATCACCAGGCTGTATCTCATGAACCGTGATAACTTGACAGTAGAAATTTTCACAGATGATATATTGCTGTTGACGCTATAACAACAAATACTAAAAACAGAATAAAATAAATATTTAAGTGGGGCTCCCATACAACAAACGTTATTTAATTGCTATTTTTTGCTACGGACGGTACGGAACCCTTCGTGCATGAGTTCGATTCGCACTTGGTTTTTTTTTTCATTGCTGTTTTTTTCAGGTAAGACATTTTGTTATTAACTTGACTACGGGTTTCCCTGCTACGCGCCGTGCTGTGCTACGTCGTAGCTTGCATTGTGCTACGGCGTAGCTCGCCATTATGCTACGATAGAGTAGCCTGCTAGCTGTGTGCTTTAGATTTTGTACCCTGTAACAGAACTAACTTTAAATAGGTATATACAGTAAATTAATGAACGTATCTCTATCCCTCTCTTTCATTATGTGAATGTGCTTTAGATATACTTTTTCCTTATTATGTATCGTGTTTTATGTATAATAAAGTATATATATATATATATATATATATAAGAGTAGAAACTCTCTAAATGACTGACAAACATATCAACGTACAGCCGTAACTACTGAAATCAGTAGCGTAAAATTTTTGACAAAGCTTCCTTTTATGACAGAGGCGAGCACTAAGAAAGAATTTTTCAAAATTCAACCCCTAAGGGTGATGATGAAAACTTAGACCCCTTTGTCTAAGTTTTGTATGGAGAAACCTAATTTCATGTGGGCGAAGCCGCTGGTAGAGGCTAGTAATAGATAAATTAATAACAACTCTCTCTTTTTAAGTTCATTGTAAAAGTACTGTAGGGATGGAGACGCAATGAAAGGCTTTTGATTAGATTTGAACTATTGTTACATTGTTTTAAGCACTTTCAAATACATTTTCTATAAAAATACGCCTTGACTTTTGTATGACGTCTCCCTATCTATTGTTTTAACATCAATCAAACCTAAACTTTTTATCACATAAACCTTAAAAGTATAACATGTCAGTTTGCAAGTTAGTAATACTTACTACATCTCTCAAAACACTGTAAAGCACTTAGCAACTATTCTTGTAGTATTAACCATGCATAAAAACTTAGTCGTAAAAAGTCCACTAGTGCACAATCCAAAAATACAGGGAAAAACTACACTCATGGGCTGTAAAACTTGAGCGATATCTTCATATATTATTTATATGCACCGAAATAAATTCCCAAAAAGTATTGCACCCCGGAAAAGTTATGTTAAGGAATAGTCGTAGCCAAAATTCTGACCGTCCTCATATAAGTAAATGTGGGTGGAATAAATCTCTGAAACGTTTGGCAAATACATACGAGCTGGGTTATAGAGAGAGTTTAATCACGATAATGTCGATGTACGTAGGTGCATTAGAAAAATTGCTTGTATCAATTGCTCTTAAGTAGAATTGCTGTGTGGAACTGTGGGTACAGATGTGTGAATGTCTGGTCATGGAAATTAATCGTTCATATCTTTAAGAGCGCCCAACCACTGATACTATTCCCATACAACCACTCTTACGTGATTATATGACATCATACCACATATTTTGCTAGAGATTTTTCTTTTTTTTTTCGTCAACTTACAAGTTTGATTTTTTCACAGCTTCAAGGGACCGCAGACCTGAGTATATGGATTTAATTTCAACTCGATACCTCCACGCGTTCCCGAGATAAAGGGTCTTGACAGACAGACAGACGGACAATAAAGTGATCCTATAAGGGTTCCATTTTTTCCTTTTAAGGTACGAAAACCTAAAAATCAGGAAGGGGACAACCATTTGTCTAAATGATGAGTTTATTTGAAGATTTGTTCATAACCCTGTAGTCACCTTATAGGAACTAAAATTAAAAGCCCAGAATCGTGGTATTAAAGTTATCCGTGCGATTAGAACCTATACAACAGTCCAAAATTAACTATCGCGCAATTGCCCAGACCAGACACAACACCTGTCTTGTCGAAAGGTCCGACCTTTTCAACAAAGGTTTACGAGACTTTACACCCTGTTACAGAAGTAAACACAGCCAAAACAGCATAGCATAATCAGCCTTTTTTAATGTTCCCACTGCTCTAACTAAGACCTCCTCTCTAAGAGGGAATGGGCCATAATCCAACACGCAGGCCCAGTGCGGGTTGGTGAAAGTCACATGTCTTCGAATTTTTGATTCTAGGACATGCCGGTTTCATCACGATGTTTTCCTTCACCGTTTTGAGAGCAGTGGTAATGAAATAAATTACACAAAGTAATGCGCCTGGTTGGGTTTGAAACCGCGACCTACAACTCGTAAGACGGGGCCGATACCACTTGGCCACCACTGCTCTAGCCAAAACGCTTGCCTTTATTATCAAAACAACTTTTCTCATTCACAACCACACAAAGTCGTGGCTTAAATTTCCCAACTAATTAAGCCACGACTTTTTTTATTAAAACATTTATAAAATGATAACGAGTTATCGTTTCGGGAGAAGCGTCTATTATACCAGCTGTGAGATAGTCATCTACAGAATGACTTTTCATTTACCAGAACAAAGGGACAAATCAAAATAAAGGTCGTTTCCCCAGTTCTTCTCCAAAATATCTCTCGTCTGTCAGAATTTAATTTGCAATTATAAATTCGTGCCGCCCTAAATTAAAGGTACTCAGATAATTTAATAAAATAAAACTAGATTTTATTTCAGTCTAGTTGTTTTGTTTCATTTATTTTAATTAAATCTGAGAATTGATGGAATATAAATTAACTATAAGATTGGTTGTTTACTCGTCTCTTGAGTAGATTTTGAGAGAATTCTTGAATAGGTACCAATAGATTGTTTACCGACTTACTATTCTGGAAAGTTTAATTACCTAACCTTATTATATTTATTAATTACTAGCTGTCTCTTGCGGTTTTGCCCGCATCTTTGGTTACTGTTCCGGTTTCGTTGGTTTTAGCGTGATATTATAAATAGCATGTTATTAATTTTCCATCCTACTGATAGTTCTAGAGATCAGTGCATTTAAACAAACAAAAAAACTTTTCCGCTTTCCAATGTATTTAACTGGCCTATTAGTCTAGTGGTTAGTGGCCCTGACTGCTATGCCGTATGTCGTGGGTTCGATTCCCACCCAGGACAAATGTTTGTGTGTTGAGCACAATCATTTGTTCTGTATCTGGGTGTAATTTATCTATAATATGTATTTAGATATATTTTAAGTATGTTTATCAGTTGTCTAGTACTCAGTCGGCGTTGTGTGATAGTTGTATGAATATAATATATAGATATACTAGTTGCCGCTAACGGCTTCCCTGCGTGAAAGTAAACAATTGTCCCAGGAGAACATACTCCAGAGATAAAAAGTATCCTTTTTGCTGTTCCAGGATATGGTCTGAATATGGATGAATGCCAAATTTCATCCAAATCAGTTTTGCCGTTCGATTAGGACGAAACAACAAACATACATACATACACACACACAAACTTTCGCCTTTACCATATCAGTGTGATTAGCTGTCCCCCGCGGTTTCATCCGCGTCTCTAGATACTGCTCCGCAAGTTTGGATCGTAGCGTGATGTTTTGTAGCCTTCCTCGATAAATGAACTATCCAACACTAAAATAATGTTTCGATTCGAACCAATAGTTCCTGAGATTAGCGCGTTAAAACAAACAAACTTTTCAGCTATATCTTCTATATAGGGTGACTGGTAATTAGTGTACGATACTTAAACACGTGATTGTGCTCATGATAACCAACAACTTTTACTATGGGAACAAACCTCAAATCGCGAAAACAAATCAGCTGTTCAGTACATTTATGTTTGCCTAATGTACTGAATAGCTGATATTTTTTTCGCGATTACGGCTTCGTTCCCATAATAGAAATTGTTTGTTATCATGAGCACAATCACGTGCTTAAGGATCGTACACTAATTGCCAGTCACCCTATATATATAATAGGAGAAACTGACTGACTGACATATCAACGCACAGCTGAAACTACTGGGACTAGGAGCGTGAAATTTTGTACAATAAAAGGATTTCTCAAAATTCACCCCTTAAAGGAGGGGAAAGAGGGTCCAAAGAATGTATGGAGAAACCTTTCAAGCAGGAAAAGCCGCTGGTAGAAACTAGTAATATAATAATATACTTACTAGTGGTGGCCGAGTGGTAACGGCCCCGACTTACGAGTTGTAGGTCGCGGGTTCAAACCCAGCCAGGCGCATTACTTTATGTAATTTATTTCATCACCACTGCTCTCAAAACGGTGAAGGAAAACATCGTGAGGAAACCGGCATGTCCTAGAATCAAAAATTCGAAGACATGTGACATCCACCAATCCGCACTGGGCCCGCGTGGTGGATTATGGCCCATTCCCTCTCCTAGAGAGGAGGCCTGAGTCCCAACAGTGGGAACATTATAAGGCCGACTATGCTATGCTATACTTACTAATGACCCGCCACAACTTCGCACGGGAGTTCCAAATCATTTAAATTCACAGCTTTTATCTACTATAATATGCATGTATTATATATACTTTCCTCATAAATCACTCCATTTATAAGTGAAGTTCGCATGAAAATCTATTCAGTAGTTTTTGGATTTATCGCAAACTGCAGACAGACAGACGCAGTGGTAGACTTTGTTTTATAAGGGTGCTATTTCACCAGAGATGTGCTATGCTACGTTGCTATGGATGCGTTTGATATCCACCAATCATATTCATTGGTGCACATAGCTTAGCACTGGTGGAAACGGATTCAACTAAGATATGATTTTTATATGGAAGGAGGCGTACTATAGATGCGTTCTATTAATGTGTGCTATGGATGCGTGCTATGGGTGCGTGCTACGGATGCGTGCTATAGATGGTCGCGAGTGGTGTAGCTATGTGCCGCTTCCGTACTATCGATACATCGCATAGCTCGAGCTGCGCATCTTCCTCGCGCAACTACTTTGTGGCAGCGCATTTTCATAGCACATCTTACTCGCACCGCCACATAGCTTAATATCAGTGGAAACGGTCACATAGTTTCACAGCATAGCTATTACATCCTCGCAGCATAGTTGCATAGCACATCTCTGGTGGAAAAGCAGCCTTACATGTAAAGATAGTATAGATATGTGCAGAAAAAGAAAAAAAGTATTTAAATCCAAGATGGTCATGCAGTTTCTTTGATATTACGCTAACAAAACTGATGGTTCTCGGTAACAAAATTACGTAAGTAAAACAGGCCTCATAAAAATTACAACTACCTCCAAATAAATTCCAACAACACCTCCACAACTCCACATTAGTTATGGATATGAAATTTGAGACAGCTGCGGACCTGACCTACCTCAATTTAAAAACCCTGCTTACTTTACTACCGTACAAAAAATGAGAGCAACGTAACCGGGGCAACGGGGCATCTTTGCTTAAAAATTCAATATGGCTAAACGTACTTGGACTGTAGGATATATCACGTGAAAGCAATTTGAACACCTCTCCGGCAGCACTAAACGTTATTTATGGTAAGCCCACGGCACTCAGTGGATAGCCCACATTGAGTTTCAAAGGATTTTCGGCAGTAACGGGTTTTATTATCGGCATTGTCACGTACTTACTGTACCGCCTTATGTTTGGTCAGCTTTGATGGTTTGCCATTTATTTATGTTAGTTAAAAGTTTCTGATAAATCATCATTATCATCATTTGAGTTGAAATACGTTTACTGCTGGACCTTCCAATGCTGTCGAATCGGTAGACAGTCGCCACTCCAGAACCTTTCATCTTCATTTTGTCTGTGTTCTATCAGTTTTGCGAGCATGTGCCCTGCTAAAAACCACTTAAGTTTGACAATTCTTCGGGCTATGTCGGTAACCTTGTTTCTTCTGGATATTTCAACTATTCCTGATTCTAATAAATCAAAACTGAATATTTTGAAACTTATCTAGCGACAGTTTTTTTTTTTCATTTCATGTCGTCATCATCATCACTTTAGCCAAAAGACGTCCACTATTGGACATAGGCCTCCCCTATGTGTCGTGGGATCGGGTCGTTACAGTGAACGTCTCGCATCCATAGGATTCCCGCGACCCTCACCAAGTTATCTGTCCATATATCGGACCATATCACGCACTTAGCTTGATTGTCGTATCGTAATGATGTATCCAACTAAAAAGTTCATCTAAAAAAACACAAAAGTCTAAAAATAAACACCTCAAAGACAACGTTTCGCTTTTTCTTAACAAAACAACTTAATGAAAGTCCCAAAGCAAAGTAAACTTACCAAGAGTATTACATCTTCCTAAATAAAGATAATCTCCTAAAAGTAATCACCAAATGGATACCGAAGGAAACACGGAACTCTAATTTTACACAGACGCTTCGATCAGCTCATCCGCTTAGATAGGGAAACTTGGTTCCGTAACAATCCGTCCGGCAACATTAGTCAAACTCGACTTAATACCCGAAATAGACTTAATGTAATCCCCTGAAATAATAATGAATTAGATTGATAGAGATGAGCAGCTCAACGTGAAATTGAGTCTTTCTTAGGACACTATCACAGGAACCTTTTAGACGCTACAAAGCTTGTAACTAATAGAAATTCTTAGGATTTCAAGAACTAATATGTTGAAAATTGATATACTATATGGTGACTTAATGTGATCCACTGAAATAATTATGAATTACATTAGATATATGCAGTTTAAAGTGAAATTGAATACGAGTTAGTACACGATCACAAAAACCATTTAGACGACTCAAAGTCTGGAACTAAGTGTAAGTGCTTACGATCGTAATTTTGAGATTTGTAAACTTATAATTGGCACATAATGAGCTGCTTAATTTACGCTGCATTCCAATCAATACAAAAGTCTGGTTTATGTCACACGGCGACGCAAATCGAATTACATGTTTTGGCTGAATTTATATCTCGTGACTCAAAAATCACACTCACAAAATTACGTTCGTTTCGTCTCACACTTTTATATTCTTGACGGGTTTCTCGAATGATATGTCAACAATTGTTACAGTGTCAGGCTCGCATTAAGTGCTACAAAATAGATTGAATTTTCGGCTTATGCTAACAACGTATATATTCTCAAGGGACTTAAAATAAATCCTAGATGCGATCGCGAAATAGATATGAGAAGAGACAAAGTTGGTCCTACATTGAGGAATGGGTTCTGGGACGATTTATATCTATTTTGTAAAGGATAGGTGGTGAAGCGTCAATGCCTTTTCTTAAGGTATATGTATTTTTAGAGAATAAATAATATAAATTAGTTCCCTTTCCCGCATTCTCTAAGTTAATTGAGTCTCTGTTGACGATTTCCTTCACCAATATCTACGACCGCAACGCCCACTGGTGACGTATCGAATGCTTTCTTGAGACGCTCGCTAAAGACCGCTAGATGGCGTCTAACCCGCTAACAAATCAGTTGTGTGTCCGCTACGCAAATCGACATTGCGTCGAATAAAAACCGCTCCGCTGTAAAAATCCCATATCTGTTGAAAACCTGAGAATTCTCCTGTAATAAGTGTATCTGCTACTGTGAGACATTAAGACCATAAAGTGCAGTGTTGGTTTCACGAGTTCTGACCAGCCCACCGGTGGATGGATGAAGATTTAGCTCGCCGGCCGGCAGCTCACAGACAGACCACGCGTCCGTGGATGAAGCGCTTTCCTTACGACGAGTTGGGGTCACTGGATTAGCAAGGTACGTGGGTTATAAGTTGCTATCGTTGTTGTAGAGGTCGGTGCATCGGGGAATCGTCAACAGGGATTTAATTTTGTGTAATATAACCATAATTTCACCGCCATATTGGTAGTCTTAAAACACCATCCCATTCAGGTGATTGCTATTTACACGCCTCACCATAATTTTTTGGTCCTTTCGAGCCTGGATATATAACCAGGTAACCGCTCCCTAGTTAGATTTTTACGTAATATTTGGTGAAAATCATAATAGGTATATATAGGTTATAGATATTTACGTAAACCTTTGGTAAATTATTCTTGCCTATAAACCGCTCTCCGCTTTATCATAAACATAATTGACAATAGATTCTACGTAGGTTTTGGTAAATCTGTCAATATTGTTTCATAGAATTTAATGAGTTACGTATTTCACTTTGATAACATATAATAGGAGGTACTTTCACATCATTTCGGCTTTGTGTGTATTAGTGATTTTTATTCAGATACCGCCATAGAGCGGGAGGATACTTTACGATTGCTAACCGCCTGATAAGTTTACCCGCGCATATTTTTAGATATTGCTCTTGATATTAACTTAACAAAATGACTGAGAAACAATTAAAGCCGGAAGATTTACTGACTATCCTTCATGAGAAGAAAGGATTGTTATTCAAACGCCTTAATCGATTATATGAATTATCGAAAAATATTTCGTCGTTCGATACGAGAAATAGTGAAAGTTTTATGACTGAATCGGAAACTATTGACGACATTCGTGATAAATTTGAATCTTATGTCGATCAAATTAACCACATAAACATTAATTTGAAACCTGGTTCGAGTCCTGACTATGCTTGTTTAGAATCCTTTGAAGATTTGTTTATTCGCATTAAGCGTATTAGGAACAAAATCGACAGTAGTCAATCTCAGTTATCACAATGTAGTAATTCGAAAACGCCTTTTGAACCACTAAAAATAAAGCTGCCTCCGATTGCATTGCCATCTTTCGACGGGAAACCTGAGAATTGGCCTGTTTTCTATGAGTCGTTCAAGTCGAATATTCATGACAATGATCAGCTGACTGACTCGCAGCGTGTGCAGTATTTAGTAGGTAGACTTACACATAACGCGTTAAAGATTACAGCCGGTATTGTGCCTACGGCTGATACCTATCATTTTCTATGGGACAGCTTAGTTAATAAATACCAGGATAAGCGTACATTAGGTATACACTATTTAAATAATATATTAGATTTAAAAAGTTGTTTGTGTAACGCAAATAGTCTCGATTCTTTCATTGAAACATTTAGTGCAAGTATTTCTGCCTTGAAACAACTTGGTATTCCGGATCTTGCGGATTTTATTCTCTTGCATTGCGCTATGAGAAAAATAGATTCACAGACTGGTCAATCGTTTGAACTTTCCGTTCGCGATGTTGAAATACCTACAACTAAATTGTTAATTAGCTTTGTTCAAGATCAGGCTAAGATATTAGCACGCTCGAATTTATCTCATTCGAACGCGAAAAATAATTATAATAAACCTCATAGTCCCGCATCTCGCGAGCCTCGCACGCAAACGAAAGCGTTTGTTGTGAATGTATCGCCTAATTCTACAGCTCCTCCCGCTCCGCCCCGCTCCGTCTGCGCGTATTGTAAAGATAACGCTCATGTTCATTTGTATAAGTGCGCTGAGTTTCAATCCGCGTTGACTCCTAGAACTAGGTTTGAGTTTATTAAATCCGTACATGGTTGCGCAAATTGTCTGAGCACGTCGCACGGTTTGAGTAATTGCAAGTCGACCTCAGTCTGTAACGTATGTAAAAAACGCCATCATACTTTATTACATTTTGAGAAAAATAATAAACAATCGCATGTAGCTGATGTTAAACCGACGAATTGCAATGTGGCCGTCGCGTCCAGCCTGGCTGTGCCGCTGGCCACTGCGCCCCCCGCGTTCCTCCCGCCCCGCGCGGCGTCTTGTGGTTCGGGTGACGTTGCTCAAACATGTCCGACCCATAACACGGCCGTATTATTGGCTGCAGATACGAGGGCTAAGTCGGCAGTCTTGTTGTCGACCGCTCAGGTTTATGCGCGCGCTAACAATAATAGTTCGGGCCATAAAACAATAGTTAGGTGCTTAATTGACAATGGTTCGCAAAATAATTTAATAACTACAGATTGTTGTAGAAAACTCAACTTAGTAATAATTCCTTTGAATAATTCTTTTGTCAAAGGAGTTGGTTCTGTGTCGCGGCCGATAATAGGTTATGTGAATCTAGATATCGAGTCTCGCGTATACCCGCATCAAAAATATACTATTTACGCGTTAGTAGTTGATTGCATTACGGACCAGCTACCTTCGCACCATATTAAGTGGGATTGTCATGTGGACTTCCACTCGCTTCCGCTCGCTGATTTAAGCTGGAATATTCCAGGAGATATTGACATAGTGTTAGGCGCTCAACTGTTTCCGTATATTTATTTGGGGAATAGGGTAGACTTAGGTTCAAATGCGCCACCCGCATTATTGACCACATTCGGGTATGTCCTTATGGGTGATTTTCCGCCTAGTAAAGATAATTTAAATTTACCTAGCTCTTCTTTCACAGCATTAGCCCTTAATGATTCATTACAAAAGTTCTGGGAATTGGAAGAAGTTGAAAATAAACGTTTTTTATCTCCTGAGGAAACCGAATGTGAGAATATTTTTTCCTCGACCGTGTCACGTGACGATGCGGGACGTTATACTGTCGCGTTACCCTTTAGTAAGGATCCCAGCGAGTTGGGTAACTCCCGTACCGTCGCGTACCGTCGACTGGTTGCGCTGGAGAGAAAACTCCGCCAATCGCCGACGTTGCGGGAAAATTATAACACAGTGATCCAAGAGTACATAGATAATGGATACTTAAGTCCAGTCGACGAATCCGCCATTTCGGATGACGGGTACTACGTCCCTTATCACGCTGTCGTTCGGCCAGACAAGCCGATGCCGCGCGTCGTATTGGATGCGAGTGCCAGGATTCATACCGGTTTATCTTTAAATGATGTACTCTATATTGGTCCAAATTTACAAACAGATTTGTTTCTTCTTTTAATCAATTTTAGATAACTTCCTATCGCTATAAATTCTGATATAAAGCAGATGTACTTACGAATTTGCGCACCTGTTGAGCAGCGTAAGTACCTACGCATTTTGTGTCGATTCAGTGAGAATGATCCTGTGTTGACATTCGCTTTTAACCACTTACCTTTTGGACTGAAGTCGAGTCCTTACATAGCTATGCGCACTGTGCGACAGCTGGCCTCGGACAGTCCGCATTATTATATACTTAAATTCGCTAGACCGAAGGTTCGTTGTGAACCCCGGTCGCCGCAGGGATTGTCAGCGGCGGAACGAGTTATGATCCGTGCTGTGCAATCTGTTCATTTCGCAGATGACATTAAGCTCATTAAATTTGGTAAATTGTTACCAAAGAAACTTCGCAGTTTATCTGTCTTTTTAGATGAAGAGGGTATATTACGCATTGGGGGAAGACTTTCAAAGTCATACCTTCCCTTTGATGCTAAGCATCCTTTTTTACTCCCCAAACATGATCATGTTGTGGATTTGATAATTCGTCATTACCATGTGATGAATTGTCACACTGGGTCAGGGCTACTTATGTCTATTTTACGACAGCGATTTTGGATACTAGATGCCAGGACTGTCATTAGATCCAAGTTGCGACAATGCAACACATGCTTTAGAGTTAATCCGACGCACCCCACTCCAATGATGGCGGCCCTTCTTGAATACCGTGTATCGGAATCAAAGGCTTTTGTCCATACTGGAGTGGATTATGCTGGTCCCATACGCATAA
Organism: Mythimna impura; assembly: GCA_905147345.3. Classification (NCBI taxonomy): domain Eukaryota; kingdom Metazoa; phylum Arthropoda; class Insecta; order Lepidoptera; family Noctuidae; genus Mythimna; species Mythimna impura. The sequence continues at coordinate 15,220,527 of LR990353.1, read as the reverse complement.
CTCTCTCTCGTCGCAGAGGTCAACACGCTCAAAAGGCTTACATCTGCTTGTTTGTGTGCTTGGTAACCAAGGCTGTCCATGTAGAGTTAGTCTCTGAACTTGCTACCGACGCCTTTTTATCCGCGTTTGAGCGTTTTATCTCGCGTCGAGGGCCAGTATCCTGTCTCTATTCGGATAACGCTACCAATTTCGTTGGTGCTAAAGCTCAGCTAGATGAACGTTATAATTTCTTAATGAGGTCAAACCTCAATTCGTCTCTTTTAAATGAGTTATCAACTCGCCGCATTAAGTGGAAAATGATTCCACCTCGCTCCCCACATTTTGGCGTTATGTGGGAAGCCAATGTAAAACCATTAAAACCGCATCCTTATAAAGGGACTGACAATGTCGCTCGCGTTGCAATGGTGAGGACAAGGTTCGGTAATCTTAAACGCTCTGTCACAAAACTATATCCTATTCCAACGCAATAAAATTTCATTTTAACGATACTCGTAGTTTTTTAAGGTTTAGGATTAGTATTCTAAATGATTTTTATTTTCCGCATTTAGTCATAAAGCTTAGACTTTCCGATCATGATCTAGGTTAGTAAATCTTTACAATTTTAACCTTTCCCTTTGAAAGCACTTGCGTCCTTCCAAGGGTGGGAGCATGGTGAAGCGTCAATGCCTTTTCTTAAGGTATATGTATTTTTAGAGAATAAATAATATAAATTAGTTCCCTTTCCCGCATTCTCTAAGTTAATTGAGTCTCTGTTGACGATTTCCTTCACCAATATCTACGACCGCAACGCCCACTGGTGACGTATCGAATGCTTTCTTGAGACGCTCGCGAAAGACCGCTAGATGGCGTCTAACCCGCTAACAAATCAGTTGTGTGTCCGCTACGCAAATCGACATTGCGTCGAATAAAAACCGCTCCGCTGTAAAAATCCCATATCTGTTGAAAACCTGAGAATTCTCCTGTAATAAGTGTATCTGCTACTGTGAGACATTAAGACCATAAAGTGCAGTGTTGGTTTCACGAGTTCTGACCAGCCCACCGGTGGATGGATGAAGATTTAGCTCGCCGGCCGGCAGCTCACAGACAGACCACGCGTCCGTGGATGAAGCGCTTTCCTGACGACGAGTTGGGGTCACTGGATTAGCAAGGTACGTGGGTTATAAGTTGCTATCGTTGTTGTAGAGGTCGGTGCATCGGGGAATCGTCAACAGGGATTTAATTTTGTGTAATATAACCATAATTTCACCGCCATATTGGTAGTCTTAAAACACCATCCCATTCAGGTGATTGCTATTTACACGCCTCACCAATAGGAATTGGTCGTATCCTAGATTGGATTGGAATAAATAATGTAGAATTTAGTATTATTTACTCGCTTTGTTACTAAATATAATCAACATGTTATGAATTTACAATAGACGCGAACTGTGGAGGGAAAGATATCCCACTACTCCAAAGGATCATGACCAACGATATATGGAAATCCGTCTTAAGTTGAAGCACAATAAATGTTTATTTAATATAGACTACGCTTTATATACTATTAAATAAAAGTGTTCATTTTCACACAAACACCCGAGTTTTAAAGTAATTAAACAAAAACGGAGATAACCTACAAATTATGTCTAACCAACTCGCAACTTGTAAAATGACCACAGATCACTCATGTAGGTACAAAACAACATTGTTAGTTATCATCCGTCTGTCATCTGGCTTGACAGCTGCATCTGCGTGAGACGAAGCACAAAATAAATATTATATTATCGGAACGATAAAATACATATACAGTACGTTATGGTATTACTCATTACTTAGCTATTTAAGATATTGATATCATTTTTGTGATGTTTTTGTATAAAGGTTCATACTTACGTACAAAGAGTATAGTAATATATAGCTTACGTAACTCGTACAAATGAAGAGAACGAAACGTCAATCATGACTGGAAATGTACCTAGCAATCGTTAATTTACTGTTTATCTTAAAATCATAATTCCGGATACGAAAACAGAATTCCTGAAGTGAAAAGCTGTAAAAAAATAAGCAAATAATTTCTATATTAATTTGATTTTCGTTCACGCATCTTTGCTAGACTGCTTTTGGTCAATCTCCTTTCATCTCTACGGCAGAATATCTTCCACCAATCTGGAAAAGCAGTGGCCAATCTGGAAATCTCTAAACCGACTGCTGGCTCAGGTTGGCCGCTGCAGAGATCATCTGGCCAATTAGGGTATCCTTGAGCCATCGCAAATACAGTGCCAGTGTGGAGCTCCTTCACAGGATATGCGCCATTTCCTTTCCTGCCCAGTATGTATAACTACTTGCACCTTCAACCACTTATACGAGGCCAACGACAGAGTTGTCCAGGTGGCCAAATATTAGTCGGGCCAGATTTGAGTCAGATCGATGCGAAAGAAGAAGAAGACTGTATGTTATAAGTGTGTGAACTTCCTATCAGTTACAAAAATGGTGAGGTCAAAGGCTGAACAACATTTCGATGCCTCTTACGCATAAAGCTGTAACATACATACATACATATTCAGCCTTTTAATGTTCCCACTGCTGGGACTCAGGCCTCCCCTCTCTAGGAGAGGGAATGGGCCGTAATCCACCACGCGGGCCCAGTGCGGGTTGGTGGATGTCACATGTCTTCGAATTTTTGGTTCTAGGACATGCCGGTTTCCTCACGATGTTTTTCTTCGCCGTTTTGAGAGCAGTGGTGATGAATTAATAAATTACATAAAGTAATGCGCCTGGCTGGGTTTGAACCCGCGACCTACAATTCGTAAGTCGGGGCCGTTACCACTCGGCCACCACTGCTCATAATTATACAGTATTATATTTTTATTAAAATTGTATTTTTAAAATTAATTAAATATTATAACTTAATAAGTATATAAACAAATTGAAAATAAAAATATGTACAAACGGGTAGAAAAAGAACTCATAGGGCATCAAAAAATTCGTCCACATCGACATCAATGGGAAAAGTGCCCAGAACGCTGGCTATTTAATAGTTAAGATGTATATAGGGTGACTGGTAATTAGTGTACGATACTTAAACACGTGATTGTGCTCATGATAACCAACAACTTTTACTATGGGAACAAACCTGAAATCGCGAAAAAAAACAGCTGTTCAGTACATTTATGTTTACCTAATGTACTGAACAGCTGATATTTTTTTCGCGATTTCGGCTTTGCTCCCATAATAAAAATTGTTTGTTATCATGAGCACAATCACGTGTTTAAGTATCGTACACTAATTGCCAGTCACCCTATATATAAATTAAAATTGATAAAATTATGAAAATAAACATCACATAATTGCATCTCAAAAAAAATAATTAAATATTCCTTATTACATACATAGAGTCTGGTACCGTTGTCTTAAACTGAATATTAATTACATAATACAAAAACATGAATAAACAAATTAGCAATAAATTACAAAAACGATTCTCATACATAAAAAAAAATGTTTGCCTTACAACCTTATGCGTAGGAGGCATCGAATTTCCTTGATCTGGTAAAACCTAGGTACTAAATAAATTGATCCTATATTGTTTATTTTACAGCAGGTGACGAACCCTGTTTTAATTTTTGCTTCTTCTTTCTTGTCGATTTGACACGAATCTGGGCCAATCAATATATAGCCACCTGGATAACTCTGTCGTTGGCCTCGTTTAAACCATGCAAGGTGCCAGGTGGTTGTGCATGTCGACCAAGAAAGGTGGTGACGCATATCCTGATTTGACTCTTTACAAGTATGTGGAACAGAGTGTAATGCCTCCATAGAAAAGGGAGGATCCTCCGACCAGACAAATTTTATGTCTGATTTGAACAACTGCCCGAGAGAAGATTTCGGGCAGTGGTTGTATATATTCAAATTGCGCGTTCAACTCTAATTGCGCAAAACAGGCTTTCGTAGTTTAGATCATAATACGTAGTGCCATAGATGTCGCTACAACTCCAACTCAAATTCATTTTTGCTAAATTTTATTAATATTAACTCACGCATAAACTTCCTATAGAATTTTATTACATTCTCTATAAAATTCGCTAACAGAAACTATGAGATTCCGCAAGCATACTCTGCACATACATCATGTAGCCAACACTATATTCAACAGGCACATTTCAAATTCAAATCCCTCATCCTCTGAGGCGTCTATTCTCGGGCCATACTTTATTTGCATCTCAGTATTTCTTAGCTCCTTGAAAAAGCACGCAATGAATAAGTTAGAAGAAGGCCAGGGTGCGGGCGGGGTCACCAACAAAAGCTAGAATAACAAGGAAGGCTCAACCCTTGAGACAAAAGAATACTCTTCGACTAACGATGTACCGACTCGCACTTGACACCCGCCGAGCTTTGCTACCATTTCGGGGATTAATTTTTAACATGTAGCTATGTTTTTCGCGTGATATTTTTTGCTGCTCTTCTTGGTAAGTGTTCTAGCACGGTTTGTTGTGATTTTCTTGGTTTTTTTCTTTTGTGCTAATGCGAATTTTTCAATTCATATGTACTTTTCTAAGGTTCTCGGGCTTTAATGGCATCCCGTGCCTTGGGAAGCACGTAAAGCCGTTAGTCCCGGTTGTAATTCGTAGACTTTTGACGGTTGTTACAGGTATTCATCAGAAGGCTCAAAGTCACCCAAAGGTCAATGGAAAGGGCTATGCTCGGAGTTTCCTTGCGTGATCGAATCAGAAATGAACATATCCGCAGGAGAACCAAGGTTGCCGACATAGCACGAAGAATCGCCAAACTAAAGTGGCAATGGGCAAGGCACATTGCTCGCAGAACGGATGGCCGTTGGGGCCGAAAGGTTCTGGAGTGACCTCCGTGAGTGTGACCGTGGCATCATCGCGGGCCCTAACAGAATACCAGCGCTGCGATATTTATCGTTTTAAATATCGCAGCATATGCTGAGTTAGGCGCCTTTTTGACCTTGCACAGATCATACAGTTATTTTTTGTTTTCTTTTTATATGTAGGTACTTAATTCTACAATATTTTAATTATTAAATAAATTAAAATTAATTAAATGTATTCTACTGTTTTAAAAAAAAAAAAAATTTACTGTATGTGTGAGGTACAAATAAATGTTTTTTCTTTCTTTCTTTCTTTCTTTTCACAGGATCGTTCGTTGTGGCGACATTTGGGGGAGGCCTATGTCCAGCAGTGGACGTCTATCGGCTGAAATGATGATGATGATGATGATTACAGGTATTCAAACAAAAATACTGATCATTAGTCTATCTAAGGAGTATCGTGTTGCACAGTAACTTGGTTGTTTAGGTCTTTTAGGCAGTCGCTCCATGTAGTTATGGATATCCATCACCAATACGGTTAATGGATATCCAGTCTTATCCGGCTTCGGGATTCCGATCCCGATTTCCGGCCACCGTAGGCGCGGGCTTGCGGACGGCGAGTAATGGGTGGCTCGCCGTCCGACCGTCCGGTAACTATCCGGACCGAGCCCAAGTCGTCGACGGCGCTTATTGTTCCACACGCGCCTCAGGGAGATGTCAGCAAATCGTTGGGGCCCAGCAGGGCCGAAGCCTACTGAGGCCACGGGTAGTGTGAAAGCGAAGCCCGAGGCCCCGGGATGAAGGCAAAGAAGGAACAGGAGTGGGTTTTTAGTCAGTAAAAGTCTGACACTATCTATCGCTCCGCCCAAGAGCGGGATTTGTCATTAGATGATTTTCCCACCTAAAAAAAAAGTCTTATCCGGCTACACTGGAAGCCAACCCAAGCTAGTTGGGAAAAAGCCTAGGGAGATAATGATTCTTTGTTAGCTATGACTGCAGTTAATGTAAGCGTTAGTTAGGCTTGCGTTTGACCACTAGCTTATCTTATCTTTGTGGTGTGTTTCCGCACTCAGTAATGGACTATTGTACATGAGAGTTCTTTAGTTTTATTAAATAGTAACCTTTTATCTGTACTAATATTATAAAAAAGAACGATTTCTTTTTTGTAATGAATAAACTCAGAAACTACTGAACCGATTTAAATCCTTTCAACAGTAGAATGCCATTGTCTTGCTGAGTGTCAAAAGCTACATATTCAAAATACACGTGGGCCAAACCGTTGGTTAAAGCTAAACAAATAAACTATTCTATTTTCAAAAAAAAAATGACCCTAAGACATAGAGGGTTATTAGGGCTACGGGGTTGTTCGTAAGTTACCGTGGTCCAGGGACGCAAGGGGCAACTGTAAAAACACGGGTGGGTTTTAATTATTGATGCTTTCTCTCGCTCTACCCTAAGTGAAAAGAGTAATTTTATTTTTATTTTCCATGACAAAATAAAAGAAAAAACAGTGATTTGAAAATAAAAAAAATATTTGACCAACAGTAAGACACAATTTTGGCTTACAAAACAATAACCGGTTATTTTTTTTTACAATAAAAAAATCACTAAAACTATCAAAATAACTTTAATTTCCGAAGTCGGTCTTATTTTTTATTTTTTATTAAAACTGGAAAAAATGGTACCCTTATACGAACGGATCACTTTGTTGTCCGTCTGTCTGCCTGTCAAGACCCTTTATCTCGGGAACGCGTGAAGGTATCGAGTTGAAATTAAAACTATATACTTACGTCTGCGGTCCCTTGAAGCTGTGAAAAAAATCAAGTTCAAGTTCTAAGTTAACGAAAAAAAAAGATACGGTCGTTTATGTCGCAAAAAATGTATATTTCGACACTCTCTAGGGAATCAAAATTCAAAGGGTACTTCCCGTTGACCCACAATCCTGAAATTTTACATAAAGCAAGGTCTCATAGCACAGGTATAGAATTATATCTGAAAACAGTAAAGTTGTTGTTACCTACGTCACAAAAAAAATCATCATCATCATCATCATTTCAGCCGAAAGACGTCCACTGCTGGACATATGCACAGGTATAAATATGAAAACAGAAAATTTGTGTTACGCCGAAAAAAAAATGGTGTGATTCGGAAAAATCTTCGAGACTCCTTTCGGGACTTGAACTATTCACATAAGTAAGTTTGTACGGAACCCTCAGTGCGCGAGACCGACTCGCACTTGCCCAGTTTTTCTTTTTTACTGAAGTTGGATATTTTTTTTTAAGTTTTGTACACTTTCTATTTGATACATTTATAACCAGAGTGCCTATTTCTCATAACAATTCCAATTAACCCAAACACTGCTAGGTTATATTGTTTTATTATGAAGTTCCCGTGTCTAACTTCCACTTTCCGACTCCATCATCAGATCAGTTCGATGGTACCTTATAGCCAAAGTGCATCTCATGTAAATTCTAATAAGCCCAAACACGGCTGGGATACATTGATTAATTACGGAGTTCCGGTGCCTATCTTCCAGCTCCATCATCATCAGGTCAATTCAATGATATCATTTTTAACATAACTATTCAGAACCGTTTATTTATTTGTATCGTTATAGTCGCTTAATTATCTTCATTGTGATATCTATGTGAGTATGAAGTTCCGTTGGCCGTTTCTGTTCTTCTTCATCAGTTTCAGTTCATCAAAATGTTACTTTTTGACTGTAAGTGCTTGAGTTCTCGATGAAAATACCAAAATTATGAGTTGCCTATAATATTTGAGCAGTGCCCTCGATTCTTCACGGATCCCATCATCAAAACTAAATTATGAAAAAAATAGGACCAATCTGAAAGCATATCATTTAACCGGATTTTTTTTGCAAATCAATCCATAAACGACTGAGTTCTGAGGTAACAAACATAAAAAAAATACAACCGAATTGTTAACCTCCTCCTTTTTTGAAATCGGTTAAAAATACAATTGAATCTATTTTTGCCAACTTATTAGCTAATAAGTTACAATGGCAAATTTATTAGGAGTAAAACCACGTTCTTTTACACATCGGACAGGCATACGAATAAAAAGATCTACTGGCACATAACCAATACCTTTCTTGTTCCTTACATGACTTAGACAAAGATTTTATTCTTACAATAAAACCCTCTATCACAAGCCGTCCCGCCTACAGGAAAACTAAGTCAGCGATCCTGTCAGATTGAGGCCATCGGCACCATTGAAAACTCGTTGTAAATCTAGTACCGGACGCTAGCGTCGCCTCGTGTATCCGCCTGGCAACTGCCCAAACTAATGTTTTTACGAAAAAGTTTTTCAACTTGAATCGGTGTTGAGTCACAGAAGTTACTAGGTAATAATATAAACTAGGGTTCAGATAGAAATATGTATTTGGCGATTGTTTGTAACTGCAGTTACTATTGGTATATATGTGAAATCTTGGAAGAGAATCGTCAATCATTACGACCGATGCGTTTTTTGGAGTGGATCTTCAAAGCTTCTTTTTTTTTCGTTATTTGTTTTATAGAGGGTTTAATCACAAACTGATTTTGCCACCCTCATCGGTACAAACAGTTATTTTACGAGTATAAACAGTATCACAATCATATTCCAAAGTTTCTTAAAGCTTCGACTATGAAAAATAAGTCCGATATGATCTTTGACGTCAGAGTCCTTAAAAAAGGCGTCTTCGCAAGAGAGATAATATATTATAATTATATTTGTTTAAAATTGTTATATATCGTTACCTTTTGGTGGGAAAAGTAACGATATTTCGATATTGTTTACACAGTTAGTATTTTAGTTTTGTACATTTATTTATAAACGGATTAGATAACAAATATTTATTTCAGGCATATTCCCTATTACTTAAACGAATAATGGTGACATTCTGTCAGGTTAAACCGGGAAGGTAGATATTAAAACTTTTCTATATAATACAAACCCCTGTAAAATTTAAATTAGAGTCAGTTTAGACCTCATTTATATAAAAGAGCATGATATATTTTGCAAATAGTCTCGCAACATTGTACAATATGTTGCCTGCTTTACGCTGCGACCGAATAAATAAGCGACAAAGCCACATAAAATGGACACAATACGACCGAACATGACATTGTTCCGAATTCCCAATTACTTATCGTTTAAATTCCCATTTTGAAATCCGTAGCTATTTGTCATAAGCGCTAAATACCAAACCAGTCGTGTATAAAGCATTAACATATTGTGCAACACTTCCCAGTATTTCTAATTAAATTAACCAATGAGGGTTTTCAAAAAAAGTCGCACCACAAGTTGGCGCCACTTAGCCGGAGGTCTTCTACTTTTGAAAACGTACACATGACGTTGACATAAACGTCATGACAGGTGCCTAAACCTGACGAATCAGTGCTGCCACCTAGTAAACGTCATTTTAGAAAACCGTCATTACGTCCAATCCCCCGTAAAATGAGAACTACAAATTTACTAAAAATTTCATACACGAATTCAAAGGCAAACAAAAGTAAAACAAATGAACATTTCTTGAAATTGAAACACAGAAGCCAATTTCATTTGTAACATACACAAAGTTAAACAGGAACACACTGCAATAACATTTTACTCAGTACATGTAGAAGAAAAGTGGTAGAGAACGTTATCGAGCAAGAAACCGAACGTAGATATCGTGCAATAAGGAGTGCTATAAAACCTACAACATTAACAACTCGACCGGGAATAAAACCGCGTTACAACAAGACAGAGCTGGCAACACCCATTCACAAACAATGAAAATACGCATTCTTACACGCTGTTGAGTTAGGGCGTCGATACACAATACAGTTTGTCTAGCGATTTTATTTGCGGTTGAAACGCGGAACGTGTTTAGGAAGTTACAAGTTCTCATCCAAAGTAATGTAAGATTCAGTTGGAAACCAGTGCCAGGTATTTTACTAGAGATGCTGTACTGAATGTATTTGGTGTGTGTTTTTTTAATTACATTCCAAAGACCTTCTGAGTGCACATTGGAGTGGTACTCGTCCTCTTATCAAATCACCAACAATGATCCTAAACTATCAACTTCAAACCAACGGAGCCACGAACGAACAACGAACGAACGAACGAGCGATGAACGAAGCGACGAGTTTGCGTTGGACTTTCAAGTCCAACGAAGCCATTTCTCCTGCTTCTTCATTTTGAGAACCAACTATTCCACAAGATAAACCTGAAACAGGCCCGTCATCACCTCCAACGGTGCCTTGTTTAGGCCTTCACTCTTGACTGACATGGGCTACCCTCCGCCGCCAGTGACTCTGGGTTCTGCACCTCCTCCTATGTCCGACATGGGTCCCTCGTGTTCTCCTATGAATTCACCCGAAGAAGCCTCCCTGTCCCATCCAATTCCTGTGAATTGCCCTACGCCCCCTCTATGCCCCGAATAAGTCTTCGTCCCCCTCGTATAACCAGAATAGAACCCCCGCCACCTACTATGGTTAAAATGGGACCCTGCTACCACCTATGCCCGGTAGGAGACCCCACCACCCCTCCTATATTAACATTAACTTTTAGGGTTCCGTACCCAAAGGGAACGAACGGAACCCAAAAACGAAAACGAAAACGGCGAAAACGGGACCCTATTACTAACTTCTCTGTCCGTCCGTCTGTCTGTCCGTCTGTCATGGGCTGTATCTCATGAACCGTGATAGTTGAAATTTTCACAGATGATGTATTTCTTGTGCCCCTATAACAACAAATTCTAAAAAACAGAGTAAAATAAATATTTAAGGGGGCTCTCATACAACAAACGTGAGCTGTTTTGCTCGTTTTGTGCTACGCACGGTACGGACCCCTTCGTGTGTGAGTCCAACTCGCACTTGACCGGTTTTTCAACATGAATTATGAATTATGCTACATTATATTAATTGAAAAATCATCTGTTCCAGAAGTACCATATTCGATTGAACTCAATGAACAGAAACCTCTTCAGTTTTAGCCCACTTTACTTAGAGCAATTGTAGTACTTGATATTTGACTACAGCTCTTTGTAACTACTTGTAGGCTTTTATACTTAGGATCCATTATCATTTATTCTTAGATCAGTTAATATTTGAGTTGTTCTTTTACGAATTGTGCCCCTGCCCTTTTCATCTGAGCTTTTTTATTAAAGGCGAATCGACAATTTTTTTTTCTTTTGTGGTATTTGGTGATGTTAAGAAAAGTTGGAAATTATCGCCAAAGGAAAGTATGTTCACCGAAAGTCACTAAAGGGCAATGGAAAGGGCTATGCTCGGAGTTTCCTTGAATGAAGTACATGTCCCCATTAAAAATGAAGATATCTGCAGAAGAACCAAGGTTACTGATACAGCTCGAAGAAACACCAGACTTAAGTGGCAATGGGCAGGGCACATTGCACACAGAACAGATGGTCGATGGGGACAAAAGGTTCTGGAGTGGCGACCACGTACCGGAAGACGCAGCGTTGGAAGGCCTTCCACAAGGTGGACCGATGACCTGGTGAGGGTCACGGGAGGATCCGATGGATGCGACACGCACTGGACCGGTCGTTGTGGCGACGCTTGAGGAGGCCTATGTTCAACAGTGGACGTATTTCGGCTGAAATGATGATGATGATGATGAACGTATGTTGTGTGATGTTTGTGTGTTTATTTTGGTATGCCCCAGGAGTATTCCCGGGATAAAAGTATTCTATCTAGTGTTCCACTACATGGTCTACCAGTGTGTCAAATTTCATCCAAATCCGTGGAGCCGTTCGAGCGTGGAGGAGTGTCAAACAATACATACATAAACATGTTCGCATTCATAACATTAGTAGGTATGATTTACCGGAAGACGCAGCATTGTTGGAAGGCCTCTCACAAGCTGGTGCGAAGACCTGGTGAGGGTCGCGGGAATCAGATGGACGCACAGGACCGGTCGTTATGGAGCCACTTGGAGGAGGCTTATGCCCAACAGTAGACGTGTCTTTTGGCTGAAATGATGATGATGAAGATTGCACACCTTATAAAAACACTAATTAAAATTCTATATTAAAATTCTTTACCTGGCTTCCGTTATCCATATACCTGACATCTAACTTCAATTATTATTTCATCAAGAGTGTATCTTCTTTTTCAGTACTGCATAAAACTTTCCATTCTCACCACTATACTATTTCACCTTGTATTCGTGGTAGAACAGTGTACCCAGGTCCTAACAGTTTGGAAGCAAGGCGCTCATTACTGCAACAATTTGTCACGGGCGCACCGAGCGTTTCCAACTTTACACTGGCAGCGCTTCTTACCCGGCCCAGTTTGGTGTGGTTGAGACTAAAGTGCGTACTTGTCTAGTCTACTCTAGCTATAGGTAGGTTTGACTGAGATTTGGATAGATATAAGTACCTAGGTACAGACTTTAGTGAAGGATGCTTTTGTTTATTCAAACTTTATACCTACCCTTTAAACCTAAATGATTTTTATTTTGAAGCATCGTTGGTACAGATCTAGTGTTATACGGAACATGGTCTCACTCTTTTTGTTAATATAGGAAATAACTTCTTCTACTCTAGGCGGAGCAAGAGGGACTGTCAGACTTTTACTGACTAAAACCTAACTTTGTTCCTTCAGTAGCCCTTCGCGTGGGTCGCGGTAGCTCTTTCGAATAATCCGCCAGCACTAACAGGCAGTAGTCTTACTGAGTTCCATCTATTTAGCTGACATCTCTTTGGGCACGTAAAATATAACGCGCTGTTGACTCGGCCCTGGTCCTTACCGGACGGCGAACTGCCCATTGCTCGTCGTCCGCAAACCCAGGCCTTCGGTGACCAGGATATGAGGATATATCCTCTACCTCACGGTTTTTAAGATATAATCATCATTCATCATCATCATTTCAGCCGAAAGACGTCCACTGCTGGACATAGGCCTCCCCCAAATGTCGCCACAATGAACGGTCCTGTGCGTCTCGCATCCATCGGACTCCCGCAACCGTTACCAAGTCATCGGTCCACGTTGTAGGAGGCCTTCCAACGCTACGTCTTCCGGTACGTGGTCGCCATTCCAGAACCTTTCGGCCCCAGCGGCCATCCGTTCTGCGAGCAATGTGCCCTGCCCATTGCCACTTAAGTTTGGCGACTAATACCTACTAACTACTATAACGACGTTACCACAACAATAATTATAGAGAATATAATTATTTGAAACCACCTACGTCTAGCGTTGTTTCACTTCGTACATAAATTGCTACTGACATAATCGAAATGTTACTAGGTAGACAGTTTTTCGATCATTGCCTTGTAACTTTTCGTAGGAACCCCAAAAATGTATCGATAAATTAGTGAAAAATTGTGATTCAGCAAGGCTTTATGAGTTTTCTTTTATTGTTGTCTATACATAAATTAACTATTATTTCGTTAATTATTTTTTTACGTTATTAAATATTTCTTGTATAAATCATATTTAAAAAAATAGTTGCCTGCCGGTATCGGGACACGGTCCCCAGCCGTCAGAACTTCAAGAGAGGAATATCCTTACAATACGATCCATGTTTAGAAGAACCGCTTTCGGAATGACGCCCTTGATCTAGTCACAGAACGGGAGCCTCCTAAGGCATTGGTCCAGGCTCTTGGCTATTAAGCCATTGACTGAATTAAATTATTAAGTATTTTTATTATCTTATATATTTTTTATTAAGTCTCCGAAAAAGACGAGGAAACAACTGCTAGTAGAGTAGTAGAAACTGCATTTTATTACTAGTCATAACACTAACTAAATTTAGACTCAATACCTATACCAATTACGAACGAAAGTACTTTTTGTTACAATTGGCATATTGAGTCTCGATTGGGGATTATCTGGATACAAAGAGAAAATATTGGATTAAAACCTAGATTGGAGCACACACTCCTTTTTCTCTACGAACAATATTCGAAAACTTTATGAAGTCTCGCCGCCACAATGCGGAGATTTCGCGGTCACCGTCACCTTAACAAAAAACCCCGCAAAAATCATAATTAAACTGCTTAAAAGGGGTAAACCAACAGATGTTAAGTTAAAAAATATGGTAATTGTTAAAATTAAACAAGCAATCTCATTGTGTACCAAACGAGGGCCGTCTCGATGGCGTTCCGTGAAAATGGGCTATTGCCTCTAAATGTACCAAGTTTAAACAATGATTAGAATCTGGATTTATAGTAATTTGCAATGTAAATGTTAATGGCATCGGTTTATGAGCTGCTTCGAAAATATGGCCTTTATCCACTCTAGGTTATGTTTTTTTATTCGATTGAAGTTATAGATAAGAGTCGGTATCGGGATGTTATCAATGATGTCGTTATCCGAGGTCGTTTGCTCGGGAAACTAGAACTTAGACCTAAGGAATACAATTTCGGAACCTATTTCAGTAATACTTATCTGGTACCTTCCTACCGATCTGGCTTTTCACTTGACTCGTATTATCTAATAGTCGCAGCTTTTGATAAAGGTAATAAACTAGCTTATGACGTTTTATAAGTGCCTATGTAGGCCTCATCATCATCATTATTTCAGCCGAAAGACGTCCACTGTTGGACACAGGCCTCCCCCAAGCGTCGCCACAACGACCAATCCTGTGCGTCTCGCATCCACCGCGTTCCCGCGACTTTCTAACCAGGCCGTCGGTCCACCTTGTGGGAGGTCTTCCAACGCTGCGTTTTCCGGTGCGCGGTATGTAGGCCTGTGTGAAATAAAAACATATTTAATGTAATCAAACATCTTCATCTCATTGCAACCCTCGTAGAGGCGATCAACGTTGGTGACCTATCGCACCAGGCCCTGTTTCAGGTATTTGTCCAGAGCGAGGGGCAATGGCAGGCGGTTGCCTCCTTTTGCGAAGCAGTAATGCTAGTGAAGGATATGACCGCAACCGTGAGGGAACGGACATCCTCACGCCCCAGGTGACGCCCCGGGCATCGGGAGTCGCATGGCAATCCCGGACCACCTTAGGCACATGAATGTGGATGACAAGCAATGGGAAATCCGCCGTCTGGCCGTCCGTGGAGATGGCTCGTGGAGTTTCACATGCGCCTCAAAGAGATGTCAGCAAAACGGTAGAGGCCTAGCAGGGCCGATGCCGACTATCACCACAGGGAATTTCTGAAAAGGAAGCCATGGTCCTAGAACGCAAAAGGTTACTGAAGGACACTGATGTGTTTTAGTCAGTAAAAGTCTGACTCGCCCTTTTTCTCCACCCTAGAGTGTGAAAAGTTTTGAAAAGCATTGGATGATTTTCCACCATAAAAATGTATAAAAAAAACACCATTACAACATAAACTCTAATGACTATAAGTATTTATATTAAATTTGACTCGGTACAGTTGGTTCAGTAATTGAGCGATTAGCTGCTCCGCTGCCTGTCGGTTCAGATTCCCACACGTAACAAATATTAGTATTAACACACGTAACAAATATTAGTATTAACTGCAGATAGATGTTCCAGAACTGTCAGACTTGTGTGTGTGAGTATGTATATTTGTGAATGCATTCACGATACAGGAGTAATCTCTACTGTACCAAAACGTTAAAAAAAAACTGGGCAAGTGCGAGTCGGACTCGCATACAGAGGGTTTCCGTACAAACTTACCTATGTAAATAGTTCAATTCCCGAATGGAGTCTCGAAGATTTTTCCGAATAGCAAGAAATGTTTTTATTTTTGTGACGTAAACACAAATTTACAGTTTTCAGATTTATTCGTATAATTCTGCTATGAGATCTTGCTTCATGCCAAATTTCAGGATTCTAAGTCAACAGGAAGTACCCTATGAATTTTGATTCCCTTGAGAGTGTCAAAATACACTTTTTTTGCGACATAACCGGCCGTATTTTTTTCCGTTAACTTAGAAGTTAGATTTTTTACAGCTTCAAGGGACCACAGACCTGAGTATATGGTTTTAATTTCAACTCGATACCTCCACGCGTTCCCGAGATAAAGGGTCTTGAAACACAAACAGACAGACGGACAACAAAGGTTCCGTTTTTTTCCTTTTGAGGTACGGAACCCTAAAAACAAATTAGTCTCACCTGGTGACTCCTTAAAGTTAATACCCTTATTATGCAAAGCACAAACATATAAGAACAATTCCAACTCCAATCGAAAAGAAACTGTTACAAAAGTTAAAAGATTCCGTACGGGGTAATAGAGCTGGTCCATTGTGTAACCACGGTTCACACAACCTTTAGACGCATTCATCGAATCTACTCCTCCTATAGATGTAAATTAGGATGAAAATTCAAAAGAGCACTTAGTTTTAAACCGGAATCGGGCCACTTCAAGTATTAATTGCTTTTCGTGGCTCATTGTTAGTCAGATCTGTGGAAGTGAGATGCAAATTACGCTAAACTTTGCAACTGCCCCACTTTTCTAACGGAAATGTGAAAACTTTCGTGAAAAACAACGCCTGTGGGGCGGAATAGAAAAGTCTACCTACAGTTTACAAAAAACTGTTTGCCTATTTTTTTCGTTAGTTCTGTTCTGAGTAAAAACGAACTAAGCGTTATTGTTAAGTATAAAATTACCTGACTAAAAAATCCTTGTCGATCTTCAACCAAACATTTATTGTTTACTCATAACAATAAACTAATAATAAAGACGACAGTTTGTGTGTATGTTTGTTACTTCTTCACGCTCGAACGGCTGAAAGGATTTGGATGAAATTTGGCCCATAGATAGACCTTGTTTTGGAATAGCACAAAGCTTACTTTTTTTAAAGTATGTTCCCTTGGGGCAATTTTCTAATATCACACAGGGGAAGCCCCTAGCAACAGTTATTTTATCTATTATTTTTTGCCCGTAGCATTGCTCACTTTTAGTTTCTATCCTGTATTAAAAGCCGTGATCTATATTTGATTAACGAACATACAGGCTTTCACATCTTTACTTCGTAATAAAGTGGAAGCTTTTTTGTTTGTTTGAATGCTCTAATCTCTGGAACTACCATTCGGATTGAAAATAACCCCTCTGTTTAGGATGGCCCCGTTCGTCATATATACCTATTACATCTTCCGCTTCTCCTAGGTGTCTTCAAAGCTAGAGTAAATAGGCCTAATAAATAGTGCGCCTCACCATCAACGATTGCATCACTGCTTACCATTAGGTGAGATCGCAGTTAAGCACCAGTATACAGGGTGTCTTTGACATCAACACACAGACGAATACCGTACTGGATCCATTCCAGTACATGATTCTGGACAAATTAAAAACATTTTCGACTTCTACGTGGACGAGGACGCGAGTAAAAGCTAGTATTATTATATCCTCTATGGAGGCTACATCTAGAATATTCTTGACCACTGCTTGTAAATGCAAAGAAAAATATAATACAAAACATGTATTTATTGATGAGTTTCATTAAATGCGACCTAAACGCAACCAGCACATCTAAATCGTGATTAAAAACTGTCAGTTTCAACTCATAATAGGCATTGAAATTCATTGTTGAAAATCGCCCATAGTTAATATGAACAACGCAATGTTAATAATTATTTTACTCCTAATTTGACACTGGCAGAAAAGTCAAAATCGTTTACAAAAAAAATATTTAAATAATATGTCCCTACATCACACACCTCTGCTGCTCTCAATACGGTGAAAGAAAACATCGTGAGGAACTGCATGTCTCAGAGCCAAAAATATGAAGATATGTGACACCAATCTGCTCTTGACCCACGTGACGGAATATGGCCCATTCTCTCTCCTAGAGTGAAGGTCTGAATTCCAGCAGTGGGAACATTATAAGGCTAAATATAAGTATGGAGGGCTTATAAATATTAAAAACACATTCTCCATATCCACAAACTAACGTCACTCAAATCCAACCAGAACTGCAATCAAATAATTTATTCACAACGACAGCATCATAAAAATTAACCCGAATGAACGAGAAATACGATAATAAGTGGAAAAATTATCCCCAATTAAACTGAGAAAGATATTGGAAATGTAATTTACGTTATGGCACGCATTTCGTTCAACAAGGGGGTTAATTAGTAAAATGCAGTAGAGGCAAACGGGTGCGCGATTGGTTTTGTGCTATGTCAGCCGTTTTCCATGCGTACACCGGGGCTAATGAGAACGTAAATATTTCAAAATGGCTGCCGATATTTTATTGATAACTGCGTCGGTTGCATGGTGTACTGTACATGTGAATTGTATAGCGCGATGTGGAATTAATTGGTGGATTTTGGGAATTTGATGGCGTATGAAGTTGACAGGTGATGCTGTCAGACGTTTGTTTTGTTTATTTTAATTGAATAGGAGGTAGATATTGGGGTAGTAGTTGTTGTGTGTATAGATACTGTATAGACTTATGTGTATACTATTAGCTTCTGCCAGCGGCATGGCCCGCCAAAAACTTTGGACCCCCGTTTCATCCCCTTAGGGGTGAATTTCGGAAAATCCGTTCTTAGTGGATGTCTATACCCTATAAGAAACCTACCAGCCAAACTTTAAGTTTGTAGGTGTTAGAGTTTCTGAGATTTCGTGATTAATCAGTGAGTGGTATTTCGCTTTTATATAATTACTAGCGTCTGCCAGCGGCTTCGCCCGCGTGATAATAGTTTGTTTTTTTTTTTTTTTGAGATTTAAACTATCCTATCTCTCAAGTTGGATCGAACTGCACATGGTGTGCGAATTTTATTATAATCGGTTAAGTGGTTTAGGAGTCCATTGAGGACAAACATTGTGACACGATATTTATATATATTAAGATATAGATTTTGCGACTAGGGCGTAAAGATGTCCGTTCCCTCACGCGTGCGGCCGTCTCCTCCGCTAGCATTCCTGCTTCGCAGAAGGAGAAAACCGTCTCCCCTCTTGCTCAAAACCATAGCCTGAACTAGGACCTGGCTCGAAAGGTCACCGCCGCCGTCGATTACCTCCACGAGGGCACGGTGGTACTCCACCCAAGCGGGACACACCTCCACCGTGTACTCCAGGTGATCATGACACCCGGGCGTTTCTTACGCCTGAATCCGAAATAGGAACCTCGTCAGACCGAGTCCCGCGACCTGGTTAAAAAAAAAAACACGTATTTCCTGGATCAAGTTTTGTAAAATATTCGATTCGAGTAAATCACAGAATTACCGAATGCAAACAGAGTTTTCAGGCGTTATCTCTCTTTTTTTAGCGTTGCCTTTTCGTCAAACACCGCGTTGGATTGCGTTAGATGAAGTAACAAGCTTTTAAACCATGCTCGATTTTGACGATAGGCGAGTGAAATAGGACCCTCTTAAAGGTCATATAAGTATATACATACCTTATTAAGAAACTCGTCAACCCAAACGTGGAACAGTGATATGTACCGTAACGGTAAGATTTGGTTTTAATACTAATATTTTTTTGTTATTCTATAATCTATTCTTTAGAATTTTTGTCTCTAAACATGGGTAGGTAGAAAATTTTTATTATTAAGTTAATGAGATTTCTAGGGTTGGACACGAAAACTTGTTTCGCGACGTTAACTTCATTGACATTAATTTAGAAACGCCTGCACATTTCTTTATAGCAGAATGTATTACTCAGTCGAAACACGTATACTTTGTGTTTTTCATCATGATATTTAAATAAGTAAGTACTGTTGGGACCACAAAGCTGCCACAATGATTCAAGAAAACCAATTTCTCTTTGTGTGTATGAATTTTATCTGTAGAGCGCCTCCTTCTTGTTATCAAAATTTGTTGAAAATGAAGTTACTTCTTCTAAACAAACCATGTCAAAAAATAAACCTTCTGTCTTGTTTAAAAGTAATGTAACTTACTAATGATTAATGAGTTGCAGATTTCGTGATGAAGATGCATTTATTTTGTGTTGTGTGATGATGATGCATTTTTAAACCTTTAAAATAGCTGAACTTAGTTTATTGCAAACTATAATAAAAAATTACATAGTTATTTGTTTTTACTTACCTACGTCATAATTAGCTAAGTGCGTAATACTTTTATCTCCTCGTAATGGAAAAACTGAGGAACGGGAGTAAGAGAGAGAGAGGAGGTCCATAATGTTTAGGATTGACCACGTGGAATTTCAGCAGCGCATGTCAATCCCATACATTTTGGCCTTTTGTGACAATCGTTTCCTTACACGTCACTTTGTCTACGACCTCGGATATGTAATATGTTATGGTAGGTGTGCTCTACTGCTTATGTAAACTCCAAGACTCCCCACCCCTTTATTTCGCATTATTAAAATAAATATTTTAAAATAACGAGCAGTGAGATCGGGCTTTATCCGCTTCTTTTGTGCCCACAACCGTTTGTCGTGGAGTAAATGTTTTTGTTCCATAAGAGGGATTAAGTATGTCGCTTGATCCGTGTAATTATATTCCTTGGTAAAATCTGTAATTATGTTTGCGTTCTATATAGTTCTAATGATCTAGCGGTCGAGTTTGCAGTAATTTTTATATATTTGGCTTATTACGGAGCTATAGATATATTGTGAATTTGATCCACGCCTTGAACCTTTTGATATCTATATGGTAACGAAGTACTTGTACTAACTCTAAGTGAATGAGACATGTGCTTAGATAGAAGTGGGGTATGATGCAGATAGCCTGATTTACACGAAAATGTCCCAATAAACCTTTTTAAATAAAAATAATAATATAATTTACAACAAATAAAATCATCACAATTATTTTTAAACTAAACAACATTTAGTAAAATAAAGTAGCCCTAGAGCACACACTAGGATACCCTGTGTCGTCATGTCGTGGAGTCTAGTTTTTTATTAAATGAATTTTAATTTGGGTGTTACTGATACAGCTAAATGGTCAAATCAATAAATGATACCGATTAATATTTTAAGGAAGGTCTTAGTGCCAAAACTGCGGAATTATTTTAGTCAGTAAAAGTCTGACAGTCTCGCTCTACCTAGGGTGGGAGAAATTATTTAATAATTTCCCACCTTCCTTCAGAAAAAAGTTCACTAGCTTCTGCCAACGGCCTCGAAAGGCAGCTTCTGCTTCTCCTAAAAGTAAAAAATATATGCCTATGTCACTGAGATAAATTAGCATTCTACTGGTTAAAGAATTTTTAAAATTGGTTCAATAATTTCTGAGTTTATTCATTACAAAAAAAAATATGGGAATATAAGTTTTTCCTCATTATGGCAGTTTTAAACGAAAAAGTTAAGTTACCAATCGAAGAGCGGTCTAAATAAAATTGTATATTTTCAATTCAACCGCCAAATAAAACAAAACACACGCGGATAGCTGAGTACATACCTACCTATCAACCCTCCCAGAAATTAGATACAAACAAATCAAAGCAAGTCAATGTACGTGCTTGTATATCACTTCCAATCACATACATAAATTATACAGTATAGTTGGTACATTAATAATGCAAGAACACTAAAATGTTTCCGTCTCACTGTTATAACCAACCCCTCTTGCATCTAACTTGCATTTCCATCTAAATGTCACGGATAATATGATCCCCAAGGGGGTTTGACGTAGGTTATCCTTATATTGATATAAAACCATGGACAGAATTGACCTTTGTTCTTTATTATTTGTTTATTATATATTCTCTAATGTACTTGTACAAATGAAATAAATAATAATTCAAAATAAATTTTACAATAATATTTTTTTTATTAAAAAAGACTGGTTAAGTTCGTGTCAAACCACGCTAAGAAATTTTTAAAGTCAATGAATTATAAATGCCTTAATTCCTCTGCGTCGTATGTTGACTTATTGAGGAGATACAATCTTGTAAGCCTTGCTAGTCGGCGAATATTTCTGGAGACTATGCTTCTATATGACCTCTGCAATAATGATTATGACTGCTCCGATATTTGCAACAGGATTTGTTATTTAGTTCCCAGAAGAGTAAAAATGCGTGCGGCACGTAAGCAGTCATTTTTTGCAGTAAAATCTTGTCGAACGAATGCTGGTGTGCGTGCAACATTGCGCCGTCTAACCGACAATTATAATAAGTATTTTCTCCAAATCGATTTATTCTGTACGACCTCCGGACGATTTCGAAATTCCGTTCTCAAGGCAATCAAAGAATTTGACTCCTTATCAACTCTGCAGAAGAAGTTATTATAATTATAAGTAATTTGTGCTATATGCTATCTTCTTCAATTTAATGTATTTAATAATAATGCTAATCTTAATTTCATTCAATTTTATCTCAATTTTTTGTAATATCGAATTGTAATGTATGTAACTAATTTGTCTGAATAGTTTTTATTCTAAATTAATTTAAGAGATTGCAATCATTTTTAATCTATTTTGTTTACAAAAAATAAGTTAATATTTCATAAAAAATTGCAAAAAAGCTATGAAAAACAAAGTTATTAACACGGTTATAAATTTAAAAACACATAGATATTACCAATTATATTCTTAATAAAAAAGTTGCATTGAAGTTACGAGTATTTAGATCTGTTGAAATAATAATAATGTATATCTACTTACTTTTTTATTTCATGACATCTGACTGAATAGGAAGATACACCTCCATTCTATATCAATATAGTGCCAATAGCCGTGGTAAAAAATGGCTGTGAAACATGCAAACAAATTTGTAAATTATAAGGATCCCGATTTTGCCCGAACCGGAACACTAAAAACACCGCCTATCCCTTAACCCGCCTGCGTCAGATTGGTCCAACGACTGTTTTCGTGTCCTATTCACCAGGGTCGTGTGTTTGCGACTAGGTTCTCCATCTTGTTTAGTTCTTCAATCCTTATAAGTGACAGAAGAAACGAGATGGAGTATTTGGTCGTGGATGTGCGACTCTGGCGAAATAAACGCGACAGCGTATCTCGGATATTTCCGACATAGGTAATTAAAGGCTATATGACCTCGTTCAATTCCAGTAGAAAACCCTTATCAACGAATTTATCACCATGGAAACGATTTAATCAGAAACTATCATCCGTAACGATGAAGTTATAATTAGCTACAAACTTTTAATTGAAACCTCGCCAGTAGGTATGAACTGAAAGTTAATCAAATCACGCTTTATACGAGAAGGTCTGTTGCTTTTCTATGTTCAATGAAAGTACTAAATTACGTAATTATATATGTTTTCACAGCTTTTAAACTATTAATTACAATTTTAAGCTATTATTAATAATATTACCCACTTGCTTCTGCCAGCAGCAGCGGCTTCACCCGCGTGAAAATAGGTTTCTCCATACAAACTTCCAACCTCCATTTTACCCCCTTAGGGGTGAAGTTTCGAAAAATCCGTTCTTAGCGAATTTCTACTCTCTATAAGGAACCTACCTGCCAAATTTTAAGTATAGTGTCTGAGATTTCGTGATTAATCAGTGAGTGGTATTTCGCTTTTATATATGTATATAGATATGCATGATGCGATCTCAAAAATATATATACTTACTTATTTTTCAAGCCATCAATTTAGCTTGTTTAAAGTAGGAAAGAAGAATGGAAGGTCTTTACCTTGCAGTCGAACACAACAGGGTCATGCTAATAATAATAAATAATAAGGTAGGAAGGGGGGGGGGGCACTTGACTCTAACAAAAATTAAGCAATTAGTTTAATATTTCGCAAACGGATCACTGAAACGAAAAAAAGACTTCACACCTGTAAATTTTTTTGAAAGACATTGATACACACACTATAGGGAGGATGGTTTTTGTAGTCTATTAAAACATCACCTTTCCTTAAAAACCACTTCTTTGGTGTTATTAATATAAGACTATATCCAAGCTTACGGCTAGCTTTCTATAATAATACTAAGAGCCGCTGATGGACCGACAGACACACATTAGTACTTGGCGAAACTATAAGTGTTCTTTGTTAGGCCTACAGAACTCAAAAAACTAGTCATAAAACCTAATGCTTGTTTAAGGCGATTATCACACTGCCACGCATCACGCTGCATGTTGCGTGTCGTCGCACGTACGCGCGTACTTACGGGAGTGCAGATCTGCATCATCGTGCGGGTTTTTTACGCACTCACGCGCGTAGTTGCGTTTTGTGAATTCACGGCGGCTCTGACACATTTCATTCAAAGCCCTTCAAAATCACGCATGGCACTGCGAGACTCGGTGTGCCATACCTAGCGTCTCGCTTCGCACCCACGCGCGTGTGCGCATGTTTCACCGCTTATAGACGCGTAATCTGAATGAACGCGCGTGGATGCATTTTCTGTGTGTTGGACTGTACGTGTTTTCTATACAAACGGAAATACTTACAAGCAACGTTAAAACACGCATTCACGCGCTACGCTGCGTGGTGCGTGGCAGTGTGTTAATCGCCTTAAATTATGCGTGGAAAAATACTGGAAACAAAGTAGGTAAAAATAAAAAGTAGCAAATTAGACTAAACAAATGGGTAAGAACATCGTATTTTATCAATTGTAGGCAACGTACTTACGTTTACATTCTCCCCTTATCATGCTTATGTTTCCACAGAAGATAATTTTGATAAAACATTGCTGGTGACTTATTTTAGTAAACAATTGCCAAGAATAGTTTTACTTTATACGATAGTGAGTTATATATTTTTTTAGTCTCATTTGTGTGTTTTTTTATTTGATTTGAAGTGTTCGTAAATATCAAGATTAGAAAGTATGTAATGGGCCTACCACACGCACAAGCTTCACCTTAGTGGTGATGCCTACGCCGCCGGCCAAGTTTTTACATGAAATACCGTGCATGTAGTTGGAAAAAAACCATACAGTTGTAAAGTGGGTACGGGTCAGAGCCGCCATAACCCTTTCTAACAATTTTGCAGCCCACAATTCGATCCTTTTAAGAAGTTATCTTTTGGTACAGATTAAACAAAAATAAAAATGATTGGAGATTAGAACTGCCAATAATAACAAGACCCTATTTTGCTATTACGCAGGCAAATACTTTTAAAGTACAAGGAACCAGGAAAGTTCAATAATGGCCAGAGGCACAAATAAGACGAATGATTTGTTTTTGTATCCCTTCGTTCCTGTGTTCTTAAAACTTTCGTAAAGATAAACATTTTGATAAATAATTTAAACATAATCAAACTTGGAGATAAATAACCCTATCTATATAATACGAAAACACGTGGAAAATTAAATGACAAAGTACAACAACCTGATAAAAATAAAATAAATTCAAAATAAAATATTTGTATTTTGTATTTATTATTTTATTTTTATCAGGTTGTTTATAAATACTTTTTGTGTCCTATTGCAAGGCAAAGGCCTCCATCCATTCTTCCACTCTTCTCTGCCCCTATCTACTTCTGGCCAATCCTTTAGGTAGAAGTCCAACTCGTCATGCTGTCTCTTCTGGGCCTACCACGTCGCCATATCCTGCTGTTCGGGATCTAATCAGTAGTAACCTTCGCTCAATTTTGTTGCAATATACGGCAAATGTGGCCAGCCCAGTTTCATTTTCCAATTTCATTTTTTCCATTTCCAGCTTTAGGGTGGACCATGAGGGTGTATCAGACTTTAATTGACTAAAACCACAATATGTGTTCTTCAGTTGCCCTTGCGTTTTGCGACCGCAGGTTTCCTTTTCAGAAATTTCCCACGGCCCCAGTGTGTATAGGCCCTGTTGGGCCCCTACGGTTTTGCTGACATCTCGTCGACGACTTGGGCTCGGTTCGGACGGTCACCAGACGGCCGGACTGCGAGCTACCCATGCCTGCATGCATGTGATATGTTTTATATCTGTAATTATAAAATTATTAAAAAACTCTAGAGTTGACAAACATATTGCCAGTGCTTTCACCCAGTACCAAAGTACTGTATAAGTTTTCA
The DNA here is from genome assembly GCA_905147345.3 of Mythimna impura. Classification (NCBI taxonomy): domain Eukaryota; kingdom Metazoa; phylum Arthropoda; class Insecta; order Lepidoptera; family Noctuidae; genus Mythimna; species Mythimna impura. The sequence continues at coordinate 15,194,970 of LR990353.1, read as the reverse complement.
AAAATAAAGGAATTATGTATTATGATTAGTTTTGTGTTATATAGGGTGACTGGTAATTAGTGACCGATACTTAAACACATGATTGTACTAATGATTACAAACAACTTTCCCAAAGAAACTTTTTTTATATTCTCATTAGTTTTATCACAATAATAAAACAGCTGTTTAAATACGCGCGTGCGCCTGCGACCGGCGACCGCTCAGTTGTTAACCGCGTGACACCGTCGTACCTGCAATAGTGATAGAATACCCGCGCAGCTTGCAAACCCACAACAAACTAGTGAGTATATAAAAAAAAATTCTTTGGGAAAGTTGTTTGTAATCATGAGTACAATCACGTGTTTAAGTACCGGTCACTAATTACCAGTCACCCTATATAATTAATTTACTTTTTTAGCTAAACTGTACGAATATAATAAATATATGTATATTATATTCCTTATAAAAGAAACGTGTTAATATAATATTCCAATTAACACATCTAATACAAAAAGCAATATCCTGCCATAAACACGAAAGCAGGCGGCTCATCAAACACGGTGATATTATAAGGAAGACATCCGTATTCTGTATTCTCTATTTTCCCTTATTAGGGAGAATTCGTATGCAGTGACGCCGTCAGCCTTATTATATCCGTGATAAACAATAATAGTGATCATCGCGTACATAAAGTGATATTCTCGTAGGTGTACTGACTGACAAAACTGGTCGTTTTCACGCAACTGTCAGTTTATATGTGTTTTGTTGTAGACTTTTCTATTTGACTGTACGATAGTTTAGGGAGGGTGCGATGACAACACTTTTTTTTTTTTTTAATTGATATAAACCAGTGCTTGACTGCGATCCCCCCTGATGGTAAGCAGTGATGCAATCATTGATAGTAAGGCGCACTAGTTTATTAAGAGCCTATTCACTCTGGCCTTGAAGGCACCTAAATTATAGTTGGACGGGAAGACCGTAGCAGGCAAATTGTTCCAGTCCTTCGATGTACGCGGTATAAACGACGAAGCGAAACGCTTAGTCCGGACCGTTGAAGTTTCAACAACGTAAGGGTGGATACTCGCCGTACGTCGGGTTGTCCGATGGTAGAAATGAGATGGCGGAATCAAGTCATGCAATTCCGGCTTTTTTTTATATTATGATCGTGTTAACCAGACCAAAATGGTCTTACTGGAAGGAATGGTAGTAATGGAATAAAAGGGAGTATCGTGTTGTGTTGTCCAGTAACTGGGTTGTGGCAGTCGCTTCATGTAAAACACGGGTATTCAGCAGCACCCGGTTAGACTGGCAGCCGACCTCAAGCTAGTTCGCTAGGGAGATGAGATTGAGGAGTGGTGAACGTTCGGTAACGGCTCCGACTTTAGAGTTGTAGGTCGCAGGTTCAAACCCAGCCAGGCGCATTACTTTGTGTAATTTATTTCATCACCACTGCTCTCAAAACTGCTCTCTGAAGGAAAACATCGTGAGAAAACCGGCATGTCCTAGAACCAAAAATTCGAAGACATGTGACATTCACCAACCCGCATTGGGCCCACGTGGTGGATTACGGCCCATTCCCTCTCCTAGAGAGGTAGCCTGAGTCCCATTAGTGGGAACATTAATAGGCTGATTATTTTATTTTATGTAGGAAGATGATGATGATGATTGGTTTCTTTGTGTTTTCTATTTTTTGTAATAAAGCAGTAATTATAGCGATTTTCGTTTGCATTTCAATTTCGTAAGGACCTAATGCTAACAACTTCAACTACATTCAAAATATATTTCAGCGACATGCATACTAATCTTTCGCTGAATCAAAATCTTCCCCTTTACCGCCTATTCTCTTATCGTCTTATTAAAATAAATATTCTGAGACGGAGTGATATTACAGCTCATCGCTAAGTCCTTGCTGGGAGGATTCATACAACGAATTGTGTTTTGAAAGAAAAACGATCGCATCTATTCTATATGTTGTTTTAAATTTTCGTTGTCTTCATTTATTATAGTCACATTTTGCAAAACATATGTTACGTAGTACTGTTTTTACTAATCATTTTATAAATACAATCGTACTGTTACCAAAATCACACTAATCAATACTTACTTAATAATATTATTTATAATAAAGAAGAAATATATTTTTTTGTTTGTAATTAATAAACTCAAAAACTACTAGACCAATTTTAATTATTCTTTCACCGGTGGAATGCTACTTCGTCACTGAGTGACATAAGCTGTATATTTTTTGCTTTCACGCGAGCGATGTCACTGGTAAAATCTAGTATTTATAAAGGCAAAAGTTTGTGAGTTTGTTACTTTTACGCTTGAACGGCTGAACGGATTCCGATGGAACTTGGTACACTGGTAGACCATATCTTGGAATAGCAGAGAGGACACGATTTTTACCCCAGATCCCTTGGGATAGTTTTTTACACGTTAAACTATTACTAGGCCGGCGTTTCCTATGACTACCCTGAAAAACACCAAAACAAATTCGTGGTCAAAGTCTCTTTTAAAGTCCATACAGCAAACATTTAATGGTCAAATCTTATGAAAACCATGCAGATTAATTTCTGAGATGGTGTTTTGAGGAAAAATCCACACAGATTTGAGTGGATCTGTTCAGTCCGTGCAAGCATTTGTCAGTATTCGTTTAGCTCTACTCAGGATTACTAAGGAGCTCAACACCAAAGAATCATCATCGTCATTTGGGTAGGAAGCAGAAAATACTCAAACTGCCAGACATACGTTAAAATTAGTAAAAAGAAAAAAAAAGAAAAACAATCCACATAGTCCTCACATTCACAAGTACTTAACAAAGTAGCAAAATATTTATTTCAGACATTAATTTTACAAAATGTCAAATTGTTCTACATAAAGCACCAAAGCTCGTTCTAAAGCAAATACATCAGGTATTTGCTTTAGAACGAGGTATGGTTATTTATAAAGTAAAAAAGAACAGAAGAAAATTATCAGCGCCAACCAATGACCATATCTTATGTAGAGACAGAAGACCTACTTACTGTTTGTAAATAAAACTCGCCGTATATCTAAATTTAGTTAAGTTTTTTTAATAGTCATATTTAGAGTTAATTTATTATTTTGTATTTAAGCACTCTCTCGCCTGAAGCACAGGTTCACCCTAGTTCAGGCATATAAGCAACTGTGTTCTTTTTAATATTTAATATACTTTATTGTAAATGTAAATGCCCTATGTCATAAATAAACGATTTATTATATTATATTATTATATTATATTATTATATATTATATTAATGAAACCGCCAACAAACTAAAATATCATCATCATCTTCCTGCCCTTGTCCCGTGTTATTTGGGGTCGGCGCAACACCAATGGGTGGCTCGCCGTCCGACCGTCCGGTAACCGTCCGGACCGAGCTCAAGTCGTCGACGGCGCGTACTGTTTCACGCGCGCCTCAAGGAGATGTCAGCAACTATAGGGGCCCATCAGGGTCGAAGCCTACTGGGGCCAAGGGTCTGATTCTGAAAGGAAGACTCGGCCCTGGTACGAAGGGCAACGAAGGAACAGGAGTGGGTTTTTAGTCAGTAAAAGTCTGACACTATCTCGCGCTCCGCCCAAGAGCGGAGGATGTCATAAGATGATTTTCACACAGAAATAAAAAAAAAAACACGTTTTTTTCTTCCATTCAAATATGACTTTTAAAAATCCGCCCCATTGCTGTTGGCTGGCGTCATTGCAAAATAAAAGCCAGCCCTTGGGTCCCGGGAAGCGTCAATCAACCGTACCTACCAAGATACGTTATTGCCAGTAAAACGGACAATAATTAACGAATTAACTAGTGAAATGTACAGGTTGATCCAATTATAAATTTCTAACATTAAAGAAAATAAAACATACAAAATGCCATATAAGTATTTTTTTCATGAATATAGTTATCATTCATCATCATCATCATTTCAGCCGATAGACGTCCACTGCTGGACATAGGCATCCCCCAAATGTCAGCACAATGAACAGTCCTGTGCGTCTCGCATCCATCGGATTCCCGAACCTTCACCAGGTCATCGGTCCACATTGTCTCGGGGCCTTCCAACACTGCGTCTTCCGGTACGCGGTCGCCACTCCAAAACCTTTCGGCCCCAACGGCCATCTGTTCAGCGAGCATGCCCTGCCCATTGCCACTTAAGTTTGCCGATTCTTTGTGCTATGTCTGCAAACTTGGTTCTCCTGCGGATATCTTCATTTCTGATTCGATCACGCAAGGAAACTCCGAGCATAGCCCTTTCCATTGCCCTTTGGGTGACTTCTGATGAGGCCCATTGTGAGCGACCACGTTTCGGAACCATATGTCATCACTGGCAACATGCACTGGTCATAGACTGTCGTCGAGACACTGTGGTATATTGGACGAGAAGATACCGCGCAGCTTCCCGAACGCTGCCCAGCCGAGTCGGATTCGACGGTTGACCTCTTTCTCGAAATTAGATCTACCCAACTGGACTGTCTGTCCAAGGTAGACGTAATCGTCCACAACTTCGAGTATAGAGTCTCCAATCTTGATAGGAGTGGGTGCTACATGGTTATTTATCATGACTTTAGTTTTGTCCATGTTCACTTTAAGACCCACCCTTTCGGAAGCTCTACTGAGGTCATTGAGCATTGTGCTGAGCTCTTCCGTAGTCTCAGCCATGACTACTATGTCGTCGGCAAACCGAAGATGAGTGATGTACTCGCCATTGACATTAATGCTCAATTCACTCCAGTCCAGAACCTTGAAGACATCCTCCATTGCGGCCATGAACAGTTTCGGAGAAATGACGTCTCCCTGCCTCACACCCCGCTGCAGGAGGATAGGTTTCGAGGTCCGGTCCTGCAGTCTGACTGACATAGTGGTGTTTTCGTACAAACACTTCAGCACCTCGATGTACCGATAGTCAATCTGGCACCGTTGGAGAGACTGCAGCACAGCCCAAGTCTCGACCGAATCAAAGGCTTTCTCGTAGTCCACAAACGCTAAGCAGAGAGGCAGATATACTCCTCGGTCTTCTGTATAACCTGCCGTAGCGTCAATATAGTATTTAGTAGTATTCTTTCCTATAGATATTTTGATGTTTTATCTATTTTGGTGTGCAATAATGTTTATTTTATTCTATTCTATTCTATAGATATTAGGGGTTAAAATATGAAATTGCCGTTTTGTGTTTTGTATTTTCTGTAAAATTAACTTACTTGTAACTATTTTTTTATGAAATAATAAAACTCGCATTATTTTGTAATATGAGTTCTACCGTGGAAACAATGTGTTTCAAGCGGTATGCTATATTGATGATGTATATGGACTTAAAGCTGCTAATTAATGGGAGGTCTATTTTTGCTTCAATCACTTTCACGTGGAAAATTTTATCTCACGTATAACTTTTCTCCAAAGTGCGGCAACAAGACAAAATTTCCAAAACGAAACCTATTAAAGCATTACTAATAAAAGTATCAATTACAATGGTTCAAAACACTGGAACTCCGAATTGGGCTGCAGAATTGTTTGAAAGAGTTACCATGGCCCTGGGAAACAAAAGGCAACTAAAAGAACGTCTAATAGTAAAACTCTGACTTTATCTCTTCCACCAATAGTGGGAACATGATGATTTTCCACTGAAAAACAGGGATCTTCGAATTAAATCACACCTTAAATAAGGGCCATCGGCGGCAACGACCTCCAGCGCCGGGTCCTGGTACAGGCCATGGTCCGGATTAAGAAGAAATGGCAGGCGGTGGTTTCTTTCTGCGAAGCAGTAATGCTAGTGAAGGAGGCGGCCGCACGCGTGAGGGAACGGACTTCCTCACGCCCCAGCCGCCGGGATCTCGAACCCGATTTCCAGCCACCGTAGGTGAGGGCTTGCAGACGGTGAGCAATGGGTAGCACGCCGTCCGGCCGTCCGGTAAGCGTCCGGACCGAGCTCAAGTCGTCGACGGCGAGTAGTATTCCACGCGCGCCTCAACGAGATGTCAGCAAAACCGTAGGGGCCCAGGAGGGTCGAGAAGTCATTGGATGATTTCCCATCTTAAAAAAAAACATAGTAGTAATAGTTTTTTTTTTTAATTGATATAAACCAGTACTTGACTGTGATCCCACCTGATGGTAAGCAGTGATGCAATCATTGATGGTGAAGCGCACTATTTTATTAAGAACCTATTTACTCTAGCCTTGAAAACACCTAAATTATAGTTGGACGGGAAGACCGCAGCAGGCAAATTGTTCCAGTCCTTCGATGTACGCGCGTTTATAACGACGAAGCGAAACACTGAGTCCGGACCGTTGAAGTATCAACAACGTAAGGGTGGATACTCGCCGTACGTCGGGTTGTCCGATGGTAGAAAGGAGATGGCGGAATCAAGTCATGCAATTACCGCGCACACTCTCCAAAATGCAACCTGTAAAATACCGAAAAGCTGGCTACCCTAAGCCTGTACTCGAGGCTCTGTAGATTGGACTTAACCAAAAAACAAAACATTAAAATACACCTCTACCGCACCTTCTAGGAAAAGGAGCGTTCTAATATTATCTCATTATAATTGATAAGGGACCTTAAAAGATACCGTTTATTTACTTACCAATTTAATACCGAGTGCGTGGGTTTTTTACTCCTCATTTTATGTAGGTATTTTCCTCGTTAAGACTACGGTAAATAAGAAATGCCAATCTCTTTAAGTACCTAATTCTTTGGTACAAATAATTATGTAATTGAAAACGTGGCACGGCCCACACAGAAAACGAGAGAAACAAATTAATTGAATCAATGACTAAAAATAAATCAATCTTTTTATAACTGACAATAATGAAAAAATGTCTTGAAGATTTGTAAATTAATGTGAAGAAGAAGCCTTAGGAAGTATCTGAGGTATCTTTTAAAGGTATCATTATAATTTTTATTTATAATTATTGTAAAGTAATGCTTTATCCACTTATAATTACGATAAAATTCAAAAAAATATTTCATAACACACCATTTGTAATAATCAGCCAGGCGCATTACTTTATTTAATTTATTTCGTCACAACTGTTCTCAAAACGGTGATGGAAAACATCGTGAGGAAACCGGCACATTCTAAAACCAAAAATTCGAAAACATGGGACATCCACCAAACCACATTGGGTCTATCTGGTGGATTACGGCCCATTCACCTGATACCTGAGTCCTAGCAGTAAGAACATTATAAGGCTGATTAGGCTAATGCTTATGCTAACGAGGAAACTAGTTAAATTACGCAACTTATTTCAATTGAAAAATATGTAACAACATTGTAAATTCAATAATAAATAGATATACACCCCTATTTTTTAAAGAGTACAAAAAAAATTGGGCTCTATCTGTACCTGTTACTGATCATATTTATGTAGTCAAAAGTAAAAAAAACGTAATCCCAAAATTGTCCACGAAAATTTGTCATAATTGGTAAATTCATAATCGAATCAATTATGCGTAACGATTGCTACTAGAAAATACTACGTGCAGTGTTTTTCCATTGTTTTTTATTCATAATCAATAGCCTGTACAATATTTCCATAAATTGAGTGACATTTTGGGATATAAACAAACGCTAATAACTTTTCTGTTTATGAATATTATTCATTGAGACTTTACTTAAATAATAACAAGACCTTTTCTAATAAGCCCTTTAAGTATTTGTACTAATTAAAAACTAGTAGTGTATAAAACAAAAACATAAGTTTCGCAATATTTATTAATTTATGTAGGTACCTATAAACATTAAAAATCTAGAAGATACAGATCGATACAGATAGAACATCACAAAGCTGCAGCTTACTCTTATTTAGAAATAAATTTCTCCCAGAAGACCTGCTACAGGAGAGATGTAGACACTGTATCTATACACTGTTTAAATAATTATGAAACAAAAAAATAGACAATAACAAGTAGTATTATTTTTAAAGAAATTATTTATCCTAATTAGAAGCAACTAATATGGACATCGACGCACTACATTAGTAGCAGTAATACTAAATTAGTAGTAGTAAAAGAAAAGCCTTAGTCACACGTTATTAAAGTGTTTCTGTTGGTACCTATAACGTGTGACTGCGGCTTTTCTTTTTGTTCTGTTCTTATTTTTCCAGTTACCTTGTTTATTTCAGCATCCTGAAAATCTTGTTTCATACTTTTTCATTGTCGTTTTTTTTTTGTCGTAGTCGGTTTTTACTTTTTTACTTTTTTTTTATTTAAACGATTTTGGTGTCAAATCACTGTGCTTCTATACTATTTATTTTTTAACACAAAACTTTTTGTACACCAGAGGGCACCACATTGAATTTTGATGATATTTTTTGATAAGCCCTTTCAAATAATATCAAACACGGTGTATTTACCTTAACATTTTTTTTTAACACATGACTTCTTGTACGCTAGAGGGCGTCACTTTAAATTTTAGCTATATTTTGGAAATATACAAGTGAAGCCCTTTCAAATAATACCAAACACGGCGTATTTATCTCCATTTTTATTTTTAACACATTACTTTTTGTCCGCTAGAGGGCGCCATATCGAGTCACACACACATATCGAGTGACACGTCACGTAGCCTATGTTCAGCGAACAATTAAGACGGTTCTAACGATGCCTCATATATCGAGTTCCGATAAGTAGATTAGGAACTATGAGGGAACAGGTGAACATACATACATAGCCTGTCAAAATCATAACCCTCCTTTGGCTTTGCCGTAGTCGGGTAAAAAATAGTTGAAATCGATTCAGTAGCCGATTGTGAACATAGATACTACTTTCAAGACATGTATTTATTATGTTACATATTGTATATTGAATTATTTTAAACAAATGTACCTACGCATAAATAGATAAAATACGAGTACATTTAATAAATTAAACTGAAAGATAACATACCTATATTATAAAAATATGTTCAAACCCAAAATAAATTGATAATATGACCGATAGTTTCGGACTAGCTCCGTTTCTACAGGATCTATGGCAGTGCACCCTATGTAAAGAAAGTAGTGGTACATAACGACATCGTGGAAGAATATTAGGTTTCGACGCCATATGGCGAAATATATATGTATTTTCGCTATTTTTGTATTTTTGACGAGATGAGATAAAGCAGTGTACGAAACTACGCATAACTAGATATTAAAACATTCACGTGATACTATTAGTAAGCCAGCAGATCAGTTGCTAGGTGACAGTATCATAGCTGTTATTTTACTTTCAAATCGATTAGGTAGTCAAGTATCGAAGCGTTACGATATAAATGACCTGTAATTGTATTTTTTTTTTCTAAATAATAGAAACTTGTTTGCCTATTTTCCAATCATTCACTTTCACTTCACTTGTTTTACGTTTAACTTAATTTATTCTTTATTTAAGTTAGTAACAGTTCATTCGTCAAGCGATGATTGATAGGAATATATGAATTGTTTGTCTTGATATATTTTATCTTACGCTCATATATAAAAATATGTATTTCTCTGTACCAGAATGTTATATGAATGAGATTGTGTATTTAACCTTGTACTCTAAAGTAAGAACAGATACGAATGGTTGATTTCGGACCGTTGTTTAATCGGGGGCGTAGCTCAGATGGTAGAGCGCTCGCTTAGCATGCGAGAGGTACCGGGATCGATACCCGGCGCCTCCAAGAACTGCTTTTTGTAAAAATATTTTTTTACCAATTTTTGTTCGAGTATCACAAAGTTTTTTGTTACTAAAGGTCACACATTTCATGAAATGGCACAGGTTTTATAAGTCATACAAGTCAAGTGATCATGCTCTTATCGTTTTGGTATAAAAAAAAACTGGTACATAAATAAACTCTATTTTAATAACGATAACAATATAACTTTCTGTACAATATACCCATATAAATATTAAAAAATATAATTAAGAAAATGCAGGTATTCCAGTGATACCTCTACCCAATATTAATGCATGAATATCATGTGTTCCTTCATAAGTGTTGACTGCTTCCAGGTTCATTACGTGCCTGATAACGTGATACTCGTCAGACACACCATTACCTCCAAGCATATCTCTAGCATTTCTAGCTATTTCCAACGCTTTCCCACAGTTATTCCTTTTCAATAAAGAGATCATTTCAGGAGCTGCCTTATTCTCATCTTTTAGGCGACCTACTCTCAGACAACCTTGGAACCCAAGAGCTATCTCCGTCATCATGTCAGCCATTTTCTTCTGTATAATCTGGTTGGCTGCGAGAGGTCTCCCAAATTGTTTCCTATCTAATGTGTACTGACGGGCGATCCGCAAACATGTTTCAGCGGCACCGAGAGCGCCCCAAGCGATCCCATATCGCGCGTTATTGAGACATCCGAACGGCCCCTTCAGGCCCACTACGTTGGGCAATAAATTGTCCTCTGGTATAGCCACTTCGTCGAGCAATATCATGCCCGTTGCCGACGCTCGCAAAGAAAATTTGCCATTGATTTTAGGAGTATCGAGGCCCTTTTTTACTTGCGATCGCTCTACTATAAAACCTCTGACTTGGTCTTCTTCGTTTTTAGCCCACACGATTAGTATATCTGCGATCGGTGAGTTCGTGATCCATGTTTTTGAACCGGATAGGATGTAGGTTTTATTCTTGGCATCATACTTAGCTCTTGTAACTAAACCACCAGCATCACTGCCGAAATTAGGTTCCGTCAGACCGAAGCATCCAACTAATTCTCCTGTAGCCATCTTTGGTAAGTACTTTTGTTTTTGTTCCTCAGATCCATACATGTATATCGAGCCCATAGCTAAGCTGCTTTGTACACTCATAGCTGACCTGTAAGCTGAGTCAACTCCATCCAGCTCTCTTGTCATCAATCCATATGTAACTGAAGACACACCGGCACAGCCATATCCTTTAATAGTACATCCAAGTGCTCCCAACTCTCCCAGTTCCTTGTAAATTGTTCTATCAAAGACTTCATTTCTGTTTGCTTCGATTATTCTCGGCAATAGTTTCTCGTTGCAATAAGCTCTGAACGAGTCCCTTATCGCCTTTTCGTCGTCATGTAATTGTCCATCTAAATTCAAAGGATCCTCCCAGTTGAACGTAACTTTTGCGTTTTTTGAGCTTGTGGTGGACAATGCCCTTATGTTCACACTGTTTTTACACAAAGACAACAATTTAGTGGACACTGACACAGCCATTGCGACCGGTTTCACTGCTCGACACAAATACAGTGGTGTGACACACACAATCAGTTGTTTACTGTTTCTTGTTTATCACGAATCTAGAACACTGACGCTTTGTACTTCGTTTTACTTTATTAGAACTTTGTATCACTATTATTTAATTTGTAAACGAAATTACAATCCTCAAATTTACACTTTTACTCAATATATTAAAAGAAATTGTCCAATTCATAACCTCGCCGGTGACCCAGAAGCGAAGGATTGTTAAAATAGCGTTCCGTTGCTAACTTCATATCGTTGAACTTTACGTCACTCTTGTGTATGCTCTGCGTAACTCGCGCGCATGTGTGCGTCAGTTATCTAATTTTCATGCGAGAATTTTGTGGGCGTGTCCATTTAATTCAAGACCTTAATACGTTAGAAACAAGATTGTTATTGCCAGTTACAAAAGTATGATAAATATTATTTCACTTTGATTTGTTATTTGTCTTAACTTTTATCACATTAAAAACATCATGATAACGACTGTTTGATGATAAAAGTACCTACTCACAGGTGAAGTGTAATATAATTTTTCCTAAGTAAATATAGTTTGCTAATAAACTACTTATTAACGTATAGAAGGTTAAATCAAACATACTTTTTCTCACTACACAATTGAGTAATATGCAACTTTTGCATTTAGTTTTTAACATTAGGTACCTACTTAAATAACAATACGGAATAATTTTGACAACAACAATGACCACACATTTGACAACATTTTAATCAACATAGAATCAAAATATTAATGTAATCTGTACTCGTATTCTGTATGTATTCCTGACCTATGACAATTACAAAGAACTTACACCAACTTCACAGTTTTCTGAGAACATATTGACGGCTATTACGCTGCGCTGTTTCTTATTGCTATGAAATGAGGAGATATGTCATAATGTGTATTGGCCACTTTTCTGGAAATTAAAAAAGTCCGAAAAACCGTGGCCGGTTTTCACCGTAAGTTTATTCAAAAGTGTAAAAGGCATTAAGTTTATCTTTGTACTTTTGCATGCGTGCAGTTTTAATAAATAAAGGTCATTATGTCGAAAAAATTATGTCTTTCAAATGAACCACTTACTCCGAATACTTGTTTTACGGTACCTATTTTGAATAATGTCGCACCAAATAATCACTTTGAGGGATGCATTTAATGCCGATTCTCCGTGCCTCAGAAACGCAGATTTAGTTTGTTAATTAAGTACACAAAACAGATTTAAAAAAAATACAAAAAAAGGTGTTTCTCGGAGTTGTTTGTTTCTTATTTAACACCAACTTCCGAAATTAAAGTTATTTTGATCGTTTTAGTGTTTTTTTAGTGACGTTGGTTTTTTTTTGTAATAAGTTTTTTATTTCACACTTTTTAGTTGCCAGAGCCAGAGTACCTATTTCTCATGACAATTCTAATTAACCCAAACACTGCTACATTGTTTATTAAGAAGTTCCCGTATCCACCTTCCACCTTCCGGCTCCATCATCAAATCAGTTCGATAGTACGTTATAGCCAAAGTGCATCTCATGAAAATTTTAATAAGCCCAAACATGGCTAGGATACATTGATTATACGAGTTCCGGTGCCTATCTTCCGGCTCCATCATCATCATCAGTCACATCACTTCGATGATACCATTTTCAACGTAACTATTCAAAACCATTCATTTATTTGTATTGTCATAGTCGCTCTCTTCACTATCTTTATTTTGATATATAATTAATATGTGAGTATGAAGTTCCGATGGCCATTTGTGGTCTTCTCCATCAGTTCCACTTCATCAAATGTTACTTTTGACTGTAAATGCTTAAGTTCTCGATGAAAATACCAAAATCACTATATGGTTTCCTATAATATTTAAGGAGTTCCCTCGATTCCTCATGGATCCCATCCTCAGAACTGGATTTTGAATTGCAAATCGGTCCATAAACGACGGAGTACTGAGCCAAAAAAAAAAAATTGTGGATTAAAAAAAAACAACCGAATTGATAACCTTTTCCTTTTTTTTGAAGTCGGTTAAAAATGAGCTTCACTGTTCATTATGTTTGAGGCATCATGTACTGCAAATATAAACGCACCTTGGGTTTAGTATTGCATGTTAATATTTAGGTCATGATCGTGAAATTAGTTAAGTGGCAACAACAAGTGACAATTTGTGGCACTATCCTGTGCGTCTCTTGCTCTCTTACTTGTCAACGTTCGCGAGACATAGACTAGATTCATTTTCGTAAGTCCAATTTGTCTAAGACTAAACAAAACAAACAAACACAAACAAACAGACAAATATACATAGATATAAAAACACACAAATATACATAGAAATATATATAGATTAGACAAATTGGACTTACGAAAATGAATCTAGTCTATGTCTCGCGAACGTTGACAAGTAAGAGAGCAAGAGACGCACAGGATAGTGCCCCAAATTGTCACTTGTTGTTGCCACTTAACTAATTTCACGATCATGACCTAAATATTAACATGCAATAAACCCAAGGTGCGTTTATATTTGCAGTACATGATGCCTCAAATCTAGTCTAGGCTAGCATAGTTAGTTATAAAAAGGCCTAAAGGGAAAGGGCTAAGCTCGAGAGTTTCCTTGCGAGATCGAGTTAGGAAGAGATCCGCAAGAGAACCAAGGCTACCAATATCCGCCCGAAGAATTGCCGAACAGAAGTGATAGTAGTTAATGCATATTCCTCGCAGAACAGATGGTAAATGGAGCCGGTACCGGTAGACGCAGCGTTGAAAGACCTCCCGCAAGGTGGACCCATTACCTGGTGGGTGTCACGGAATCGGTTTCGGTTTTTGTCTTGCAAAATATTTGCAATATGTTAGTTATAAGTTTGCGCCTTTTCCGGCAAATAAAATGATTTTCTTTCTTTCTTTTTTCTTAATCCAATGGAAGAGAGACGCACAGAATCGGTCGCTGTGGTGAGACTTAAAGGAGGCCTTGTCCTACTGTGGACGCCTTTCAGTTGAAATGATGATGATGATACCGGTTTACTATTTAATTGTTTATAAATACAAATGTGTCACTTGATTTTTACTGTTGGGTCCGATCATTACCTCATCGCAAGATGCATAAAAGAGGACAGGTACTTTCCATCTACGTCCCAAAATTATTATACACCAGTGTATATAATATAGCAACAATATGTAATAACAATGATCCGAAAAATAGTCAATTATGCAGTAAAAAAAAAACAATAAATCTGTGTTCTTTAAGGGTGTTTGTAATATCGTGTGGATTTCATCATGCATGAGGGATTGCTCCGCACGCGTAGCCCCCGCAAATGTCCTTTTAATACAAGTATTTATTGTAATGCGTGAAATACGCACGCGGGATGCGGGGCGTGAAATCGGGCAGCAGCCCCGCATGCAGAGCAGTTCCGCATTCGTAATGAAATCCGCATGATATTAAAAACACTCTAAATTTGTATCATTTCGTTGCTTATTAACAACTATTATTTTTTATCTATCTTCAACGAAGTCATCGTTCACAAACATCTGAAGTAATTCCTCTGTATCTGAATACACAAGACACCCAGCCCCGAAACCACTATCTATAGACCATACAAATGTTTTTTCCGTGCAGAAATTGCACCTGCGACACACAGCGTCAGCGTAGTACACAATCGCGCATACACTGCGGCAACCTTCAAACTTATATTTGTAATAATGATGCGGTTAGTCACCTTATTCTCTACTCCCGCTATGCTCAACTCGAAAAATACCTACTAGAAGTTTTGCTGTAAACTTTTTAGTAAGTATTTTACGAGTCGAGCATAGCGCGACGTAACTTGAGCATACAGGGACAACATAAAAAAATAAATTAGAGTTGCTTTGACTTGCTATTTGACATTTCTCTTTGTACGTTATATTATAATAAACAGACATGTTAAACTAAAAACTAAGCAGCGGACAGACTAAGTAAAAGTTTAATCTCCTGCAAGCTGTTCCTAGTCAGGAGCCTAGTTGAAACAACTAACATTCCTAGAGCGTAGTTATTACATACTTAGGTGCGTTCTTAGAGAGCTTGAGAGGGAAACTTAGCAGGATTACATAAGTGTACATTTTAGCAACTAATTAGGGTCTTGGAGGTGTGTATTTTTTCTGTGATAATATTTTTTTTTATTATTATGTTTAGGCATTCGTTCCATGTAAAACCGGAATTCAGTCGCATTCCTTTAGACTGGAAACTGGCCCCAAGCTAGGTGACCCCAAGATGATGATTATTTTTATTTACATCCCCATTAAATGAAAACAAAAGATGCACGTTGTGTTGTCAAAAGATGGTCACCCATCCACGGGCTTCAGAGTTTAGCAACCTGTAAGTATTTCAGTACTTAAAGGTAAGGTTAGGGAGCTTTAAGGTTATATGGTCCAGGGTCGATGGATTAAGGGTCATATATATCCGTCGGATATATCCGTCGTCACGCAACTCTCTAAGCCGAATAGAAGAGCTACTCTCCAATACGGGAGAGTGACCCCCGGGCTGTGGGTGCAATTTGACTTCCGCTGCCCCGGACCAGTGGTGACCCGATTCCCGTGGGTCCCGTCCCGTATTGGAGAGTGGCTCTTCTATTCGGCTGAGAGAGTCGCGTGACGACGGATATCCCTTAATCCATCGACCCTGGACCATAGAACCTTAAAGCACCCAAACCTTACCTTTAAGTACCGGAGTACTTACAGATTGCTTCCATCTACGTTCCCAAAATTGTTATACACCATAACAATTTTGGGAACGTAGATGGAAAGTGTAATCTGTCCTCTTTTATGCATCTGGCGATGAGGTGATGATCGGACCCAAAAGTAAAAATCAAGTGACACATTTTGTATTTATAAACAATTAAATAGGAAACCGGTATCATCATCATCATTTCAACCGAAAGGCGTCCACGGTTGGACAAGGCCTCCCTTAAGTTTCATCACAAAACGACCGGTTCTGTGCGTCTCGCTTCTATTGGATTCCGTGATCCCCACCAGGTAATGGGTCCCCCTTGCGAGAGGTCTTTCAACGCGGCGTCTACCGTTACCGGCCTCATCTACCATCTGTTTTGCGAGGAATATGCACTAGCCCTTTTATATGGTCCAGGATCGATGGATTAAGGGATATCCGTCGTCACGCGACTCTCTCAGCCGAATAGAAGAGCCACTCTCCAATACGGGACGGGACCCACGGGAATCGGGTCACCACTGGTTCGGAGCAGCGGAAGTCAAACTCTCCCTCCACCCACTCCAGGGCGGAGTATATCCAAGAGGATTTCCAACCCGAAAAAAAAGGGTGCTTTAAGGTCGCTTGGTTACTTACAACCAAACAACCTTGGTAGGTTGTTTGGTTGGACTCTGAAGTTCAACCAGTGCAGCTGTAATTATTTAGTCACGCCACGAAAAAATACACAACCAGTGCAACTTACCTACCTAATATATATCACACTAATATTATAAAGGCGAAAGTTTTTGAAGTGAAACTTCTTTATCGGGGTTGGACAAAAATTTTGTGTAACATTTTTTCGTTACGCGTCACATTTTTTCGTTACGCGCCATCTTTTTCTTATCCCTACCACGCGTGATTCGAAGTATACTTTCTCCAGCGGAGTAGGGATTGGTAAATGTCTCCAATGTATTTTGCGGCCCGTTTTGAGTAGTTACATTTTTGAAATACAGGTGGCGATTGCATTTAACCAATTTCTGTAAAGTTGCATATAGTAAATTATTTTTTGAAAAATAACGTCATAAAGAAGTTTCACTTCTTACGAGTGTACGCTAGTACACGCACACATTTTTTATGTATGTTTGTTACTCCTTTCCGCTCAAACGACTGTACGAATTTGGACGAAATTTGATACATTTCCTAGAATAGCACATACGATACTTTTATCTTGGAAGTTCCCTCGGGATTTTCTAGTATCATGCGGGGGAAGCAAGGAGTTGAAGTTAGTATACAATAGAAATCTATTTTGATAATACACCTGATAATCTCTGTAACTATAATCTAAATTTACTAGTTTTGACATTGGGTTCGCCACAATAGATTATCGGGTCGGATCTGGAGCCCACGACCTTTGAATCGATGGGCTCTTATTGTTTTAAATTAATTACTTTTGTATTGGGACTGTTATGGTAATTATATTGTACCTAATACTGACTGTTATGATAATTTAGTTTTTTGCACTTTAAAGTCTGTGACTATTGTTTTTTTTTAATGCAATAAATACTTGAACATTTTCCAGTTTTGTTTTGTGTTTTATATTCTTTAAGTACATATTAGTATTATATCTACTAGTATCGCCTGATGGTTAGTATATAGCAATGAGTTACTAAAATGTACAATTGAATAATTTATCCAATAAATTTATAATTGACATGTTTCCAACTTTATACCATTATACTGAATAATTAAGAATAGAAAGCCACAGGAAAATCTATTAACCATCAGCATATCTTGAAAATTTTATTTAATTAAATAATAATAGATTCGGGCAAAGTTGCCGAATCTATTATTATTTAATTTTTGTTCCCCTTTTTTGGTAACAAAACGAACAATGCAAAAATTTTATATAACTGTTTTAGAACAAACGTTTATTAAAATCCAATTTGTTCTTTACTATTGGGTCGACCACTATCTCAGTTCATGGCACGCGATGATGTGGTCGACGGTGGAACACGCTTAACTAGAAGTAACATAATCATTCATTCTTGACTTAAAGATCCCCAGGTTGTAGCTACCAGGAAACAAAGGCTCCAGCAGGGAATTCCACACCTTACCTGTACGCACAATGAATGCGTTCTCAACACATTTTATGTGTATATCAATGCCAATGTAAATTGTAAGCCAATCCAACCGAAAAATTTAAGGAAAGGTAATTTTTGTGACATGTGTTTACACTGCATCTTTTTAAAAAAAAATACATACATAAATTAGAAACAACACACAGAGGGACCATACGCGGACAGTGTGTCCATTTATTTTCGTCCTAGGACAAAAAGCTAGCAGTTATGAATGCAAAAAACGTTGCACTGCAGCACACGAACTACAATGTTATATTTTTTAAGTTTTTCTTTGCGTAGACGAGTGAAATATTTAATTTTAACTAGCTTACAGACGTGCCACATAATTTATTGTACTACGTTTTGTAGTTATTTTGGGTTTAGAGGCATTTTTGTGTAAGACTTTTTTGAGGCAGATAGGGGTACAGCACAGCCTAACCATTTGTTACCAGAATCTAGCTCTCATTAAACTAATGCGCTTTACCATCAATGATTGTATAATTGCTTACCATGAGCTGGGATCGGAGCCAAGCAATAGTTTATATCAATTAAAAAAACAACCTTATTTAAGATATGTATAATGCCATTACTATTCAAGTCAAGCAGCCAGGGGTGAAGCGTTTAAAATCATGCATTTATAAACTACACTTGCTTTCACTGAGTGTTATAAGCTACTAATTACCTAAAAAAGTTTGATCGCCTGCAGAAGCGAAGCGGCGGGAACGGCTAGTGCCTCTTATTGTAGCCCAGCCCCCCTATCCAAGTTACAACCGTTTCGTGTCGAATTCCGTTCTCCAATCGGTAACGCTTCGGTGTCAGCAATTGTAGAAAACGATAAGTTGGTAGCCATGTTGACGCGCCTGAGTCGGCCGCTCGTTCTACAATTTCGTTCTACGATAACAAAGGATATAGGTTGAACATTGTAAAAACGATAACAATTGATTCTATCATTTTGAACGATATGAACTTGGCTACGAATTTTCTATTCGTTTGATACGTGACTTAACGTTGAGATGATGTCATTCCCATACATTTCGACTAGCGTTAACGATTGCAGATTATCAACTTGGCTAGGGGTGCAGTACTGCCATATCCAAGGACATACCTCTCATCGCCTTGTCTCGTACACTAATTCTATTGTCACCTACAGCTGCTAGCGCAAAATTATATTTCTTTCGAAAAATATGTAATATCAACTTTCTATTTCAGATGCAAGTACAAATAAGAACCGTTTAAAAATGAAAACAAATCGATACCTCCTACTCATAAGGTCGTAAGGCAAAAAGTGCATTTTTTCAGGAGAGTTCGTTTTCGTAACTGATAAATTTATTTATTCCATTATTACAGCTGTTAATGATAAAAGTAATTCGTTAGTACATATACCTCTGTCAATTTAAGTACCATGTCAATGTCGATAATAATAATTACATAATATAAAATGAATAGTAATAATAATTGACGACATTTGACTGTCCTGTTGGTCTAGTGGTTAGTGGCCCTGACTGCTATGGTTCGATTCCCACCCAGGACAACTGTTTGTGTGATGAGCATGATCATTTGTTCTCTGTCTGTGTGTAATTTATGGATAATATGTATGTATTTAGAAATATATAATTATGTTTATCAGTAGTCTAGTACTCATAACACAAGCTCTGCTTAGCTTGGAACTAGACGGCGTTGTGTGATAGTTGTGGAATATTATATTATATTCACAAAACATACTAACGCTACTTCTGAGCACAATTTAAGGGCAATAAGTTTTATTTTTATTTTTGTAATACACTGTTATTCAAAAAATATGTTACGACTTTATGCGTAAGAGGAATGGAAATATTCCTTTAACACACAAATAGAAAACGACGTACCTATAACAAGAATACTTACTTTCTGAAATACATTGACGTCCGGTACACCAAACAAAGAGTATCATCATAACAATGTAAAAGATATTTATCAAGATACACCGGTCGACTTATATCATCCGATTTCCTCAACAATGGGGATGCTCGTAAAGCAAGGGGATGAATCTTCTATAAATTATTCACTCTCTATTTGCATGACAAACGACGAGAGAGCAAGGAAGGTCTTAGACCTTTTAATGGCACCTCTTACGCCCTTGTTAACTGTATTTTAACCACTCCATCCTTTCACACTCCTAAGGACACTCTTTAATGGGCCACTGATTTTTCCCAGTCATATGCAAATGTCAGATTAGCATACATTTTATTCAGCACTCCTATTTTAAGCACACGAAAACGTTAATAATATTAAAAACGCAAATTTTCGTCTTCACGGTTATTGCTACAGGGTTTTGTGTTGGCGCTTCTAATTTAAAACGGACCGCTGAGTTATCTTGACGTTTCAATGAAGCTATTTAGTTATTTAAATCGTTTACCTACTTTAGTTACCAAAACAAGCCATAAAATTATATAAAGAAGAAGATAAATCAAGTGAAAACGGCGGTATCTATCCACAAGAGAATATTTTCTGAGGTTTTCAAATAATAAATGGTATTGCTGACAATGTCTTCGACAACTGCATAATATAAAATGCCAACTGAAGCGACATTCCAAAATTAGAGTCCCAGGAATATCTTCACAAACATAAATGGAATAGTCGTGTAGTTCGAGAGCCTAGAAATACGAGATAATCTCGGTAGGTACCATCTCTAAGTCGTAGTATGAAATTGGTTTCAGTGTTGGCGTAAAGCGATTTAAAAATAGAAAAGCTGAACCATCAAAGGAGCTCCCGGGCGGGAAATAGTTTTGAGCTATATATGGACATATTTGTGGTTCGAACGTTTTAGTTAACATGTTATACTGTATGTACACAGGTATGTATGAAATAGGATTATTGTAATATGGTCTCCAGATAACCTACTTTCAAGGACAGTGATGGGTAGTTTTAATGTCGCGGACTTACAAGGTGGTTCAAAACCTGGCAGGCGCTTACTACTTGGTAGTTTGTGTAAATTATTTCATCATGTCAGACTTTTACTGACTAAAACCCCACCTATGTTCCTTAAGTTGCTCTTTGCGTCCCAGGACCACGGAATCCTCTTTCATAAGTCGGCCCTAGTAAGCTTCGCCCCTGCTGGGCCCCTACGGTTATGCTGACACCTCTTTGAGGCACGCGTGAAACACTACACGCCGTCGACGATTCGGGCTCGGTCCGGACGGTTACCGGACGGCCGGACGGTGACGTACTCTTAAAACGATGGAGGAAAACATCTTGAGGAAACCGGAATGTCCTAACTCCTAGATACAAAGAAATCAAAGACATGTGACATCTACCAAACCCGCACTAGATCTACCGTCCAGCTAACCAACATTAAAAAGGGAGAAACCTCCGACCAGAGACAAGCGTTATGTTTGATCCGAGTAACTGCTCCACAATTGGTTTAGGACTGTTATATGTGCTCTAATAAAAGATACCGCAATGTACAATTTTGGTTTCTACATAGTGGTATAGATGGCGCTACACAGTAACCAAATAATTATCACAAAACGAAAAACCTTTTAATAATACAACATTGCAAATGCTTTAAAATCACCTGCATCAATAAATCATCATCATTATCTTTATTCGAACGAATCTTTCGAGAATTTTATACTTAGGTATTTTCATCATCGTCATTTCAGGCAAAAGATGTCCACTGTAGGATATAGGCCTCCCTCAAGTGTCGCCATAACAACCGGTCCTGTGCGTCTCGCATCTACCGGATTCCCGCAACCCTCATCAGGTTATCTGCCCATCTTGTGAGTGGCCTTCCAACGCTGAGTCTTCCGGTACGTGGTCACCACTCCAGAATCTTTCGTCCCTATCGGCCATCTGTTCTGCGAGCAATGTGCTCTGCCCATTACCACTTAATTTTGGCGATTCTTTGGGCTATGTCGAACCAAGGTTCTCCCGCGGATATCTTAATTTCTGATGTGGTCATGCAAGAAAACTCCCAGTTGAGACTTTAAGCCTTCTTAGGTATTTTATTTTTACTTATCGAATTGAATAATTATCAGTTAAATTAATTGGTTTTCCAATATTTTAAATACTATTCATTAAAACAAAAACACATAGCGCTTCATAATATTCATGTACGATCATCAAACTTTCATTAAAATGTATTCGCGTCCATTTAAAACCCTTTTCTAAAGCTTCAGAGTTTTGATAGTAAATGGGCATAGTTATAATTAGTTTTGTTTTGACCTAATAACAGATGCAAAATTATTAATTATGAATTTCATAACTATCTTTTGCATATATAAATTGGAAATTCAAAGACGGATAAACACAATCGGCGTCGATGTCAATTGAAACAGTAAAGTTCGATTAAAATTTAGCTATCTTCAAGGCTATAGTGATTAGGTTCTTAATATGGGATCGCAGTCAAGAACTAGTTTATATCAAATGAAAAATTGGTTATGTTATCCCGTAGGGCTTTGGGCAGAGCACCGCCGTGTCGTCGTGGGGGCGATCCGCGGCAGCGATCTCTCGTGCCGGGCCTTGGTACAGGCCATGGTCCGGAGCGAGGAGGAGTGGCAGGCGGTCGCCTCCTTCTGCGAAGCAGTAATGCTAGCAAAGGAGGAGGCCGCATGTGCACGCGCGAGGCAATTGCCCTCGATTCCGATCAATTCCGATCCCGATTTCCGGCTACCGTATGCGGGCTTGCGGACGGCGAGCAATGGGTAGCTCGCCATCCGACCATCCGGTAATCATCCGGACTGAACCCAAGTCTAGGCGCGTAGTGTTCCACGCGCTCCTCAAGGAGATGTAAGCAACCTTAGGGGATCAGCAGGGTCGAAGCCTAGTTGGGTCATGGGTGTTGCGAAAGAGATCCCCGGGGCCCTGGCACAATGGCAACGAAGGAACGGGTGTGGGTTTTTAGTCAGTAAAAGTCTGACACGCCCTCTCGCTCCGCCCAAATTCGGGGGATGTCATTAGACGATTTTCCCAACCGAAAAAAAAAATCCCGTAGGGCTTTTTATTTGATAAAAATCCTCTAAAGGCACCTGAACTTTGGGAGTTGGTAAAACCATCTCGGTTGTCACCATAAGCTCACGTAAGGGTTCTCCATGTCCACTCCAGAACACTGTCCATGCAGTATTTGTTAGAACACATTCCAGGGGACTTTGGGGTATCCCCTGAGCCACGCTGTGTACGTGATCACTGCGCGACCTACTTTCCTTACTATCCAGGAAGGCCATTGATGGTTTGATTTTGCCGTATCATTACCACAAAAAAAGTCCAAAAAAACCAACTCAAAACTCCAAATTACCTAATTTATTATTCCCCATCACCATAAGGCAAGCTCTAAAACATACTTCACCGCAATTTATCCCCAATTAATATTAGAATAAACGCGAAAATCGCGACCATGCCCTTCGGAACCGTTATATCGTGAGAGATTAATGTAATCTGTTATATTTAGGCTTCATCCAGCGATTGCCTCCCTGGAGCCAAGGCTTTAATTGATTAATTTGCTATGAAAAGATCCGAGGCACTCCGCTGTTCACCGTGAGGAAATCAGGTTATTACGCTTATTTTAAGCTCTTAAAGATCATTGTGGTAATCTGTGGAAACTAATACTAAGTAGACTTTTACTCGATAAATGGCTGTAAAGATGGATTGCGAACTTTGTAGACCAGTTTTTGAACGCCATATATTTATTACTTCCCCGTTTTCTGATCAAGAACTCGCTAAGTCAGTAATTCTTATCGGGTTCCTACATTAACATCATCATTCCAATGCTGCAATGATAATCGCAATTATTTTTTAAATTTAACCTCATTTATTTAATATTTATCTAATGAGTAGGTACTTCACATCTTCGGAAATATCCCGCTGACTTGCGATAAAAAGATCACACGAAGACACTTAAATGATTAAAATTATAAGTAATATTAGTAACAAGTTGTACTACCTACTTACTATACTTTTTATTATTGTTATGGTTCCGTATCTCACTGAATAAGGTAAAAAAACGAAATCCTTATACGATCATTTTATTGTCAGTCTGTCAAGACCCATTTTCTCAAGAACGCCTGGAAGTATTAAACTGAAATGAATATTGAATCTGCTATTCTGTGGAGCAATGAAAAAAGTAAACTTCTAAGTCAACGCAATATAAAAATATGGCCATTTGTACTCCATGTAGGTGCATATAATATTTTGAAACTCGCAAGGAAATCTAATCCTAGGAGCTACTTCTCGTTGACTAGAATCCTGAAAGGCAAGAAGCAAGGTCTCATAGTACAAGTAAAGATAAAAATCCAAAAACTGTAATTTTGTTGTTACATCACAAAATAATTACTTCGGGAGTCGAACTATTTACAAAGGCGGAACCCTCGTCGGTACGCAAGTCCGACAAGCACTTGATTGTTTTTTTTTTTCGAGTCATGTAGCAAACTATCTAAAAAATATCATAAATACTTCCTTAGTTTTTCTTTAATGTAAAAAAATACATAGCTACGCAGAGTACTCATTTGATATTATAATATAAACGTCTCAGACAAAACGTCAAACACATTTCGTAATAAAACTATCAACGAAACGAAAAATCATAAATTTAATACGTAGTATTAATGTCTACATTAACAATGTTCTATGTACAAAAGGGACAGGAGTTTGTTTCCGTTCGCCCTTTCTTCTTTCATCGTAATTTTCAGCTCCCGAACTCTAAACTCGGAACAAATTAATGTTAAAACAAATTTCAATTGAAGCCATTACTTTGAAGTTGGTAAGTTTGTAATTTAATGTCAAATTTTGTTACGAGCAAACTTTAACAATGAACCGTTTGACATTTTCTATATAAATATGATACATTGTGTACTTAGCTTGGTTTGTTTAATGTTATGTACATAATAATGTATCAGGTAACTGGGGAACTGTGTATCTTTCTATATTTTAATGTAAGTTTGGTTGAACCAATTTGTGAAGGGTTGGGGCTCTCCCACATCGACGGCTTTTGGGGTTGTTAGGTACTTATTTAAACTAAAGTAATATTTCAATATTGGGAAATTGCTTCATTCAAAATTGGTCTTCAGATTCGATATGTGTGATTTTTCACCAGAGATATGTTTTACAGCAATCTGTGTGTGAAAACTAAGCTACAAAACTATGTGACCGTTTACACTAATGCTTAGCTATGTAGCGGGGCGAGTAACATGTGCTATGATGCACCGCTACGAGGTAAATGGGAAGAAGATGCGCAGCTCACTATGCGATGTATCGACAGTAAGGCAAGCACAGGGAGTGGCCGCCGCTCACTAATACCGTCAACATCCATAGCACGCAACTTTACATATAAAAACATAGCTTAGTTAAACGCGTTTCGTAAGATATATGGACCAATAAATATATCGGTGGATATCAAACTCATCCATATCAACGTGGCATTACTATGCTACTTATCTGTGGTGGAAAAGCACCCCAAAGCATAATGTGTTCTGAACTTATTTACAGTATCTTAGTACCTATACATTATCCTAGTACATTTCGCCAATTATGTTCAGACCCATATATTTATGTAGGCGAATCAATAGCTATTCATAAGTCACTAATCCCATTGCCGGGCTGCTAATAAGAAATTCCTGGTATAAGATACCAGCACGGATCTTGAGCGCTGACTTCTACAGTTCTTCTTACGCAAAAGCACGCAGAAGTGAAATATCGGGTCTCTTTAGTGGTATGAAAAGAGATGCGGGGGCGGGGAGTGCAATCCTTGTACAGTGATTGACTCGCCGATGTGTACGATGCGCAAAGCGATTCCCGTTCTTTCGCCGAGCGCTCAAGATTCGTGCCGCTATCTTTACATGGCCTTTTTTGAGGTGGAAAATCATCAAATAACTTCTCTGGCTCCAGATGGAACAAGAGGGTTTTTTTTAAGGTGGGATAAAAAAATAAAAATGTTTATTTCAATCACAATATATAGATATCATCTAAAATGTCATGCGTAGTCCTAAAGGAAACTCGTAGTCCTAGAACGCAAAGGGCAACTGAAGGACACATGTATGGTTTTAGTCAGTAAAAGTCTGACACGCCCTCACGCTCTGTAGAAGGACAGGAGATGTCATTGGCTGATTTACACACGTAAAAAAAAGCCTTTTACTTCGAAGTTGTATTTAACATAAATGTATTATAGTTATTATGGCAGTAGATACTACCCATGGATTATTTAAAAAAGTCACCGTGGTCCTAGAACAGAACACGGGCTTTAGTCACTTAGGTACATAACATTCAATCATCAAAATTCAGTCCCTAAATTATAATTTTTTCTATTGAAGTATGTAAGACTTCTTTAAGAGTTCGAAATCGAGTTTAACATCAACTCTTAGTTGATGCTAATTTACATTATTATTAGAAATTCTAAAATAAACAACTCCCTGAAATCAATTTCTAAATAGAAAACTTAGTTCCAAACTGTTTGGGTACCGATAACGTTTAAAGCTAAGTTTTCAGACGTTTTCTAGTTCCTAATAATTTTTTATCAGTCGTTAGCAAAAATAAGCGAATTGAAGATTTTCTTAATATTATATACGTAATACATCATCATAGTCATTCAGCCAAAAGATGTCTACTGCTCTTTTTACGTGGGAAATTATCGCTCTGCATGAAGCGAGAGGCAATTTTAGACATGTAGCGACATCTATGGCGTCATATAAGAACTAATCCTGCATCGCGCAATTAAAGTTCTCCACGCGATTTGAATATATAGAACAGCACGAAATCATCTACCGAACAGTTACCAGACATAACACCTGACTGGTCGGAGGATATTCCCTTTTCAACGGAGGTTTGCGGGACTTTGCACTCTATTCCGCATACCTCCAAAGACTTTTACTGACTAAAACGCAGTATTCCTTCGCATAATGGCTCAGGTTTTGGCTCTCCTAAATTGAGCAATAGCCGTTTGAGCGCAGCCCCGGCTCGCTCCAATCTGGATATCAGACGTCGAACATACCTACTCCTCGAGATGCCACCGGCTGTCGAGAACAAGTCCCAGGCACTTCATCGTTGACTCGACGCCGTTATGAAACCCTTCCGACGTTATTTGGGATCTCGACGGCGGCGCGTTCTGAGTGTCATGAAAATACATGGCTTTAGATTTGTGCAAAGCCACCTCGAGTCCCAATTTCCGGATCCTCTTAACGACTGTCGCAACCCCGCGTGTTGTAATTTCGACCACCGCCAAGTACGACCTTCCTTGAGCCAGACCACACCGCTAGTGAGATTGGCGCGCAGCACCCACTCGTAACCGATTAACTCGTCCCAGAGGAGCGGCCCCAGAACCGATCCCTGTGGGAGACCGCACTCATCTCTCCAGTTCTATTATTTCCGGTGATCAGGGTAGATGACTGCCCTGTCCTTCAAATAGGCCTCGACCACAAGACAGAGTTAGATCCGCATCCGATGATACCGAAGTCTCTAATGCAACTCCATGATAGGATATTGAATGCATTGGTGATGTCAAAAGACACCGCAAAGACGATCTCAACCTAGAACACCGCATCCTCGATCGTGAAGACTCGCATGTACATGATGGTGTCCACCTTGGAGCGCCTCCTGGAGACGTTCACGCCTAGATATAGGCCTACCCAAACCTTCACCACACAGATCAATCCTGTGCTTCTTACATCCAGTAAATTCTTGTGGCTTCACCAGGTCCACAATTCACCTTGAAAAAAGTCTTTCAGAAGCAAAACGTTGGGTTTTGCTTCTCAGTCTGGGTCAATCATTAGCAAATCGTGAAATAGTGAAAGCAAAAAATAATTTTTCACACTGTACCTATGTCGTGGCCAAAAATCCTTTATGAATTGGTACGTGAAAAAAGGAAAAAATAAAAACCATGTTTTTCTTACATTTCACAAAAAACATGATCCATACAATCCCCTGGCAACTCCACAAATGAAACATCCTCACTAGAACTGATATAATATCACAAAAGGCTCTCACGTTCCCCATTCAATTCCACACGGTACATCACGCTATTGTGACGGGTATAAATATCGTTTTTGTCCGCGCTCGCCAAGCAAAAAGTTCCATGCCGTGCTAGGACATAGACGGCCGGCATAAAAAGCGTATGCGGATTTCATATGTACAATCACATGTATAAAGAACGCAATATAATAAAAGCTTGTTATTTTTCATGCTTTTGTATTATGCCTCCTATCTTGGAGTACAAAAGGAAACTGGATGCGTTCGTTTTGCAACTACTAATGGCTTTGTAGCAAAAGTGCAAGCATCAGACTAATGCTATAAAGGCAAAAATTTATGTGTGTTTAGTAATAATATTTTTTATTTGGTCACTCAGTAGTTATACATAAAACAGTTTGATGATTATACAAAAAATCAGTAAGAATATATTGTAGGAGATTGATGCCTAAGCTAGGCTATTAGGCCTATGGTTCAGAACACCAGGTTGCCGCCCATAATATAATATCATAATTAGCCTTTTTAATGTTCCCACTGCTGGGACTCAGGCCTCCTCTCTAGAAGGACCGTTTTGAGAGCAGTTGTGATGAAATAAATTACACAAAGTAATGCACCTTGCTAGGTTTGAACCCGCGACCTACAACTGGTAAGACTCGGCCACCACTGCTCGCTCAGCCCACCCCTTAACGTTAACATATTTTAAATTGTGTAGGTACTAACCCGTTGACAACGTAGTAAGGACAAAATCGTGTACGTATGTTTGTTACTTCTTAACGGTAGAACGGCTGAACGGAATTAGGTGAAATTTAGCGCATGGGCAGACCATGTCCTAGAATAGCACATAGAATACTTTTCATCCCGGAATTATGTTCTCATGGGATAATTTTCTACTATCACGCGGGTGAAACCGGTAGCTGCAGCTAGTATTTTTATAAATACCTACGGCACGTGTTTACACAGCAATCTCAAAAACAGACAGACACTAACAGTTACCATATCGTAGGTAACGTGAACAAAAAAACCAACCCCAATCCAATTTCTACCCCAGTTTGTTAGTCCGAAACTAAAATAACTTACAAATCGCTAACAAGTCCCAATCCAGCAAAATCTCTATGACATTCAAGACTGATTTTCATTTCCCAAGCGTTGGCATTGGCGTTAATTCCCTTCAGAACGGCGGCCAGATTGCAAAGTTTTAATTGCAAACTCTTAATGAGATAGGCCTGGCCTCGAAATAGACCAATGTCGCGTATCTGTAGTCGGCGCTAAATCATAGAGGGGTAAGTACAGAAGGCTTAGACCACGGAGATACCTTGCCCGCTGCTAGGGACAGCATTGAAACCAACTTTCTTACATCATCACATCACATCACCACTGCTGGACATAGGCCAAATGACGCCACAATTAACGGTCCTGTGCGTCTCGCATCCATCGGATTTCCGCAACCTTCACCAGGTCATCGGTCCACCTTGTAGGGGGCCTTGCAACACTGCGTCTTCCGGTACGCGGTCGCCACTTCAGAACCTTTCGGCGAACTTTCTTACACTGAGACACAAATCAGGTACCTATGTCGAAATATTGTCGGTTTTGACGTTCGTGGCAGAGAGAGGATGCTGGGAGATACCAACCAATCACCAACCACCACCAACCAACCACCAAACCAATGAATCAACCAACCACCAACCAATCTATCTTCTATAAAAATAAAAGGCAACGGTTACTAACTCACAAATCTATCAACGACTAAAATTTGGCACGCAGAAGGTCTTTATGACGTAGGCACTAGTAGGCGTACACTAAGAAAGGATTTTCCAAAAATTCACCGCCTAAGGAGTTAAAACACGCGTCCAAAGTATATAAGAACAGACCTACTTTCACGAAGGCAAAATCACGGCAGAAGCTATTTTAGTACAAGAATATTTGCTATATTATCAAAAGCTATATATTACTCAAATACATTCATCCAGCAAAATATATCGTTCGGTTTAAATAACAAATATGCTATAACATTTTCTCTAACGCTCATTTAGCACTTTTGATATAATTATCATTTTGTTTAACTAAAACTTGATCTAACCGCTTAACGAAGGAAAAGCGACAGCGAACTCGTGGTCGTAGGGCATCTGGACACCGATAGGTTGGTTTCGAAGGAGACGACGGGAGCTAAAGTGAACGAGCAAAGCAAGCGAACGAATCCCCCGTCATCTGTTTCATGTTAGGTTCCTCTCAATCCTAAGAAAAATCAATCTCAATTTATCTTAACTAAATACAAGCGAGAGCGCTTGTACTCGCCATACCCGAGACATGCATATAATATGCATGCATGAAACGCCCTTCTGTAGGTACAAACTATCATCACTTCAGTTGAAAGAAGTCTACCTCAGTACAGTCAGGGATCAAAAGTGCAGTTGCACTCTACCAATGCTAAAGTGTCTAAAATTTCTTTATTGTAGTAGAAGTTCAATAGTCCACAACTAGTTTATTCAATACTTTAGATTCTATGCTACCAATTAAATCAGTTATGGACCTTTGACACTCTTCTACAAAGAAATATTAGACGTTTCAGCATCGGTAAGGTGGAACTGCACTTTTGACCCTTGACTGTACATAGGCCCTCAAGCGTCGTCAACACTGGCCCTGTGCTTCTCGATTGCAGCAAACTCCAACCAAACCCATCAACCAACGCTGTGTGTTTTAACGTGCTGTAGCCAGTACAAAACCATTAAGCCCATCGGCTTATTACTATTAATGAGCTTTGCCAACTGCCAATAAGTCCGAAAAACTGGAAAATTATTGGCCATTCTTTGGCCTATGAAGACACAAAAGATTTAGTAAGAAAGTATAAGAGATTAGCTAAAGAACTAAGGTAAAACTCTCCAGTAAATCTCTTGTAAGTACTTTACTAATTGCCCTTCTGCACTCTCCTATGCCAATGTCTCGTATCCGTAGTCTGCGCTAAATGCACTGCGGCGAATAATTGCTTTTATGTCGTCTGCAGATAAAATTGATACTAATTAGGTTGGGTCGTTCCTTTGAATAATTTGGGAGGATTTTCCTAAGTGAAGTGTGTGGTATTTTTAGTTGTTAATATCATCAATTATTCCGAAGAACGATAAGTGGATTAGAATGTGCTGAACTGGTCTTTTTTGCCTAAACTATAGCCACGCGTTCAATTTAACAAACATGTTTGTATGCATAGTGCACGCAGCTGCAATACCACTGCGCTATTCCATTATAACAGTCTAGACCGAATCTAAGATGTGTAATGGGGGGCATAAGCTTAGTGGCCCGAAACAGAGCCACCCTCGGAGAGGCCTCCAGGATTGCACATTGCGTAATTGAGAACTTAATTGTAGTATATATTGAACCACTCCAAACGGGATAAAAGAATGAGGAATATTTTGTTAGTAACAGACTCGAAAGGGTTCAAACAGAGATTGGATAACGAAGAATGAATTGATACGACTATGGTGTAACTGAAATATTTACACAAGTTGAATATGATCGATTGATTGTAAACGTTCAATCGACTCACTCAAGTTGATTGAAGGGCACTTCAAAGCATCTACGCCAAATTGAAGAATTTCTGCATTTTAAAGTTGAAAAATAGCTGCTACAAAATTTGACATAAGTTTGGCTGTTGGACATCCAAATCAGTTCCAATAAAACTGGCTTTATTTCCAATATTTTGTGCGCTTATAATTTTTTGATATGCCACAATTTCATATTCTATACTCGCGCAGGGATAATTTAATTATCCTAATCGATCAGCACAGCCGGCCTGGAAGATTCCATAATTAATTCTTTGAACAAAAGAAAAATTTTAAAATCTCAATCCTAAACCCTAAACCTAATAAAAAGCGTGAAATCTACGAGTTTTTACGTCTGGCAGGTATCAACTGGAGATTAGACACAAAAAAAGAGATCCGAAAACCGAACGAATCGCTATCCACGGCCGTCGCCAGTATGTTGATTTTAATTTGCGTCCTGTCCAAACTCTGTTAGTTTTACATTTACCTTTCAGGGTTGCAGACAGACGACTGATAAATTAGTGATACGTGTATGTGAATGCATAGCGTACTTTTACCTCGGGTGTACGAAAATCGATGTGTAATGAAAGGACCTCTCGACTGAATAGAAAGTTTTCTCTGCATTCTATCAATGATATATGTATGTATATGTTTTAAGTCTCTATTGCAAGCTGAATGGTGTGATTTGGGACTAAGGAAAATAAAAAAAAGGATAGCAAACTATCATCAGAGAAGTACTGTCGTCACTTGTTATGCTACAGTAGCACTCAGAACTACATTTGGCATGGTATATAATAAAAATACAGAAAAATATAAACACAAAGAAACCAATCAATACCTTATTTCGAAAAAAAAAATAACCTACCTTTAATATAAAGTTTATTTGAACTTATAATTCCAAGTCAATATAAAGATATAACACTTCAAAGCAACCCGTTTAAAAAACGGCAATTTCATAGGTAAAGACCTATTATACGGAATATCTTATTTTGTAATTATTATTTCATTTTTAATTAAATTTGTTTTCTTTTCAAAATCATAATTATATCCTTAATATGAAGAATGTACTAGCTTTTTTTTGTAGAACGTACATCCTCACACCCCAACCGCCACGACAGGAGACGCCGCGGGCGTCGGGAGTATCAGGGCGAACCCCGGTCACCGACTAATAACGAGTAGCTCACCGTCCGGCCGTCCGGTAACCGTCCGGATCGAGTCCAAGTCGTCAACGGCGCGTAATGTTCCACGCGCGACTCGAATAGATATCAGTAAAACCAGCAGCGTCGATACTCGCTAGGGCCACCGGGAATATCTGAAAAGAAAACCTGTGGTCTTAGAACGCAAAGGGCAACTAAATTTCACAGGTGTAGTTTTAGTCAGTACAAGTCTGACACGTTTTCTTATTCCACTCTAGAGCGCTAGAAGTCAATGGATGATTTCAAACCTCAAAAAAAAAAAATGAAAAATAAGTTTTTTTTTTAATATTTAAAAACGTAAATTAAATGTAAAAAAAGAAAAATAAAGAGATAATAATTATTTTATATGTTCCAAATAAATAAAATAACTGAACTGAAACCGGAGCTGTAGCCTTCAAGCAGTTATTAGCCGGTGTCTGTTACTTGTTCTAAAAAAACATAATAACGAAGAATGGTTTAATGTTTTTTTGTTGTACGTTGGTAATAATAAGTAAGTCTTAAATGACGAGTGAATATTAGCAGCCTATACGTACTTCATCCTATTTTACGACTGGTACAATATCACTCTGTGGTAAGATGTTAGATGAGTAAGTACTCATAATAGCTCTGCCCCCCTAGCCAAGTTACAACCGTTTCATTTCGATTCTCTTTTCGTTGATCACCTCGAGTCGGCCAACGCCTCTGATTCCTTTGTTCTGACGTCATCTCAACGCTCAGTCAAGTGGTCAGAACAAAGAAATAGGAGGCGTGGCCAACTCGAGGCGATCAACGAAAAGAGAACCGAACCGAAACGGTTGTAACTTGGCTAGGAGGGCTTAACTTCTAGAATAAGGTAGTGTCATTTCACTATGTTTATAAATGTATTTCCTAATGAGATCTGATCTATGAACTGAACCTGAAATATCTAGAATGAGTTCTAGATAACACGATATACGGTTCATTCATGATGATTCATTGACAAGAGCACAGTTTAACATGCTTAGTACAAATAATTCCCATTCGTATACCTACACAGCCATTAAAGAATAAATTAAGGTTTAAAATGATACCCCACATGTGGCACATGTGGGCTTGCGGAAGGCGAGCAATGGGTAGCTCACCGTCCGGACCGAACCCAAGTCGTGCACGTGCGGCTCAAAAAAATGTCAGTAAAACTGTAGAGACCCAGCAGAGCCGAAGCCTACTGGGGCCATGGGTTGACTTCCGAAAGAGAACCCTGAAGTCCTGAAACGAAGTCAAAGACGGAGCATAGGAGTGACTTTTAGACAGTAAAAGTCTGACACGCCCTCTTGCTCCGCCCAAGAGCAGGAGAACTCACTGGATGAATTCCCATCTTAAAAAAACCCACACCAAGAATTAATCCTGTATCATGAGTGCGTTCACAAACGTGTAAATTGACGTACACAAGACCCTCAGACCCGGAACTACTATTTATATTACATTATGTACTACAGTCACGATTAATAAGATAATTTTATAATTATCTCCGTGTGTATGTTCCGTGCGGGAATTAAACTCGCGAGGCGCAGCGTAGAAACTCAACCACACACTGGCAACTAGCGGTCAGCGTTTCAACAACGAACAATTTTCAAAGACCGTTTTTTGTTCTGCAACGTAACAACCGTTTTCCATCCTGCGACCAAACAGTCTTCGTTGCACAAACCAGTCTTCGAATCACTGTATGCGAATTGTTATCTTACTACATACTAAGAAAATAAGGTCGAGAATCCGTTGATTCAACTATCACTCTCGTCGCGTCGTCGTTTCAAAACCAGTTATTGAAATGAAAAATGAACTTTATTTCGAGGACCGTATTTAACAACCGTTTCTGTCGTCGCAAGACCGATTGCGTTTCGTCGTTCAAAAATTCGACAACGAACCACCACTACTCGCAACCATGCCGTGTTTTACCTAGCTTAATCTACAATTATATTGAAACAAACTTCCAGATGCCTATAGTTTGCGTATCCAACCATTACTAATCATACGATAACATTTATTTAATGAAAATTAAAGTTGATGGAATAATGTGACTGAACGATGACAGATCAACGAGTCAATCAGGAGGCAACCGTTTACATTGTCAGAATAGGAATTCATAGGCATGATAATACTGAGAGGAACTATGTATAAGTATTAGGCGACGAATGACGTTAAATATAAGAAGTAAAAGTAAATTTTAACACAAGGCGTTTCACTGAAAACTTCCATTCTATAAGGATTCTAAAGAAATACATGTATCCAACAGTAGATTTCTACTTACCGAGAAAAATAAAAACAAAGTGCGTACTAATGAAAGTCTGAGTACACACGAACGAGGTTCGCAATCTCAGTCTGTCGCATTCGAAATTCATAAGTCAGTGGAAGCACTTGCCAACAGCACACTCTCCCGCGGCACTGGACAAAAGACTCGCCCCAACCTGTGCCTTGTTCAAACACCAATGTTCCCTTCAAATATTTGTCTAATTATAAACTGTACGTAGTTTCAGGTACGGTGTTAGAGCTTGCTGTGGCCGTGTTTAGAAGTTTTTCAAATTGGAAAATAGGAGGCGGAGTTTTTCTTAAATTTTAAAGTTGGTCGTCAGAATACTACATTGAATGGTTTATATCGATAGACGTTCTCCCTGTTCTGTTAATACCCAAAAAATGCATATGACTTCATTTCTAAAAAATAAAAACCTGATACATCAAGATTTTTCACATCAATTAAAAAAAACTCGTGCTTTTATCCTTGAAATATTTAATTTCGCGTGTAAAAAGTGTCGAAAAAAACTTACCTCACAGGTTTAATCTATAAATTCCAACACATACCTACTGGTTTTTTTATAACTGATATATTTTATGCAGCATTATATATTTAGATCATAAAACTAAACACATATAACAAAAAAACGCAAGGTACAATCAACTTGACTGTGTCTGTTTTTAGTTTGTGTTTTAGTCCTAAGCATATTATGCATTATTATTTCGATTAATGTTAATTGTTTTGTTGCTTTATTCTTATTCAATTGCAATGTATGATTTTGATCTTGTTCACGTAATAGTATTGATAATTTGATCTGTTCTTGTTAAATTGCAATTTTAATTTATTTATATTTCTCCTTATTTTGTGAATGCTGGTTGACCTGTAATTGGCGACTGTGTAAGACTTAGGCCAATTATTATCCTTACCTGTAAAATGCTGTACACTGAAGCTGTTGGTCTTACCTTAATAATAAATAAAAATAAATTATACAAATAGTATTCCTCGTGCCTTAGTTAAGGTAGTTAGTATGGATCATCAAACTTGACAAAGACCTGTATGTAACCTGTACCTACCTACTTTCTGTGCAAATAAACATCTATTCTATTCTATTCTTATCAATAAATTAATTAAGTATCTGTTTTTTATTTAAGTTTATTAACAGTATGTCTAAATTAGTTCTGAATGATAACCAGATCAATATTAATTAGTTAATCGACTCAGTTTTTTAGCTTTATTTAAATTCACAAATAGAATGAATTCCTGAAATCCAATTAAGTAACTTGAAAGCTTTTAAATCTGTGGAAGGGAAAACTGTCAAGTAACAGAATAAGGATGCACACAGTGAAATGTGACGTCACTGCCATCAGGTTACGTGTGTACGAAAGAGATAGCGAGATTTTCCATTTTTCCCCCATTCTTCCTCATACGAACGTTAAAAAATGCTAATTCCTGCTTCATTCATTAACAAATTTTGTTGCTGTTTTCAGAAAAAGATTTTTTTTTTTGTTTAGATTAAAATATTTTACAAAAATAAACACAGGATTATATCCAATTCATTCCATTTACTAATAAATAAATAACGAGATTCAACACTATTAAACACATCATCATATATATCACCACTTTGTCATTTCTATGAATATATAATTTTATATTATTAATAACATAATTATTTTGTTGACAAATGCACCCTTGGTAATTATTATGTGGTTACTTACTTTACAAGAAATCGAATAAAAACAAAAATTTCAACACAACTTTGTACAACCACACAATATTGATATCCAAAAATATCACACAAAATGATATTTACATAAATTTTTGCTTTTTCGATGGTTTCGACATCAACAAGCTCGTTATAATCATCGGTACTTTCGTTATTACATACACTAACGCAAGTATTAAAATAAAAATAAATGCGTAAACATCTATCATACTATATGCCACCCAACTCAACTCCATCGCTGGGTTCTTCATATAATGTGCTCCGTTATTTCTCATCACATATTCAATCCAAAACATGGCAGTATCCAAAGCTGTCATTGGTCTATCTTTGAATCTAACCGAAAGTTCTTTAGCTTTTATCCTATAGGAATCATTTGTGAGTACTTCATTTAATGTTTTGAACAGTGTTTCTTCATTGATGTGCGAGTATTTCAATA
This sequence comes from Mythimna impura, assembly GCA_905147345.3. NCBI lineage: Eukaryota > Metazoa > Arthropoda > Insecta > Lepidoptera > Noctuidae > Mythimna > Mythimna impura. The sequence continues at coordinate 15,157,978 of LR990353.1, read as the reverse complement.
TTTTTCCATAACCTAAATATTGGGCTTGTAATAAATTGTTGTACTGGTCAGCGTATATTGGAATGCCCATGATTGGCACTCCATGGAATGTGGCTTCTTGTGTTCCTATTAGCCCGCCGTGTGATACGAATACTCTGATGTTTGGATGAGCTGCAAAGAAACGTGATTAAAATAAGAAATATTACTTGTTTATTTCATAATTTACCAAGAGCGAAATCATTTGCATCGGTTTCATATTCATCACAATATTGTACAAATAATAAATTGTTTACACATTTTACTACACTAAAATTATAAAGAGGTAAAGTTTGTTTTTCTGTTTTTATGTTTTTTTGTTTGTAGGGGGTAATCTCCGAAAGTACTGGTCCAATTGCTAAAATTTTTTCACTGATAGAAAGCTGCTTTATTCCTGAGTAACATAGGCTATATTTTATGTATGCGGGCGAAGCCGCGAGCAAAAGCTAGTATCTAGTAATTTGATATATGCATAGCATAGCACAATCAGCTTTTTAATGTTTCCACTGCTGGGACTCAGGCCTCCTCTCAAGGATTAGGCCGTAAATCCACCACGCGGTTCCAGTGTGGGTTGGTGGACATCACATATCTTTGAATTTTTAATTCTAAGATATGCCGGTTTCCTCACGATGTTTTCCTTCACCGTTTTGAGAGTTGTTGTGATAATTTTATTTATGATACAGTCAAAATTCTTTCATATACATCTAGAGATTTAAAAGTAATACTTACATAAAATCTCCTTTTGCGGTAACCATTTTCTTACAATAAGGTTATCTGGTTTGTTTTCCAGATGGTCGTCTTCCCATTTCCAAAGAATAGTTTGTTTTAGTTTCCTGAACACGTTTAGGAATGCGTCTCTTTTTTCAGCTGGCAACTCTGAACTGCGTACATTTGATCCGAAGTTCATATACACGGCGCCATGTTTGGCATTGTCCAATATTTTTTGTAGATCCTAGAAAAAAATATTGAAAATTTAGTTACAGCTTTCGGTAGTTTAGATGATAAATGAGCACACAATGCTACAATGTATAAATACGAATGTATATATTCGAAATCAAAGTTATTCTGAACGTTACAGTAAATTTTTTATAATGGTCGGTTATATTTTTTTTTATTTTGTAAAAAGATTTTATTTTATACTTTTTGGTTGCAGTACCTATCGAGTAAGCTTGTTCTATAGTTAATTACCTACAGAATATAAACACTAAAATCACTTATAGCCCTACCACTAGAGTACATATCATGACAATTTCAATAAGACAGAACACGGCTAAAACAAGTTGTTTTATTATGGAATTCCCGTGCCCACCTTCATTTTTCTCTTCTTTCCTCTTTCTTTTTTTTAATGTAATAAACTCAAATATTATAGGATACATCGATTTATCATGGAGTTCCAGTGCCTATTTTCCAGTTTCATCATCAGATCAGTTCGTAGTACGCCCCATTCCCTCCACATATTAACAAAGCAATTTTACCTGTTACGATAAACAATTTTTTTACGCTTTCCTTTTTAACAAAGCTAGCAACACCAATTTCAAAAGTTGGTGTTTTGTTTCTTCGATTTTACCACCATTTCCAAAATTTAAGATATTTTGTAATTCTATTCGTTTTCTTTTTTTGCAAGTCGGTTAAATTTTTTTATTTGTAAAAAGTTTTCCATTTTTTACTTTTTAATTGTGGTTGGTACGCCATAATTGAAACTAAATAATATGAAAGTTAACTGGTAAATTACCGATAAAAATGACGTACTCGCAATTACACATTGCTTTGGGATTGGCAAATGAAATATAAGCAGGTAATTACCTGCATAGACTACGGAGTTACAATGTAATTTTTGTTGTTTATGTTGTAATGTGTGTTATTTTCGTGTTCGTACTGTAATTTTATTTTTGGTTAATCTTATATCTATCTACCTAATGTAACACAACACAAATAAAATCATCAAGATTGACCGGCGGTGGACTTAATAAATGTGCATACACCTAGAGCATACCGGCGTGATGTTGTGACATAAAATGACTCCATTTTATTTAACAATAAACAAACATGCAGTCGCAGCAATTCCGGAAGATATGCTATCATAATTATATTGAAAAGTTCTATGTAAAATCATCATAAATCCCTTTTTAGGATTCCGTACCTCAAAAGGAAACGCTGCCGCGCCAAGTCGCGGCATGGCGGACAGAGTTCCGGCGGGATCTCATTGTGGAATGGCGACGGCGACTGTCGCAACCAAGTGCTGAGCACGCTACAATTATGGCGGTAAGTCCCCTCTTTGAGGAGTGACTGGAGCGGCAACACGGCGTCCTCACCTTCTGCATGACGCAGGTCCTCACCGAACATGGCAAGTTCGGGAGGTTCCTGCATCGGATTCAGGCGGAAGCAACGCCTGGGTGTCATCATTGTGTGGGCCACCCAGAGGACACGGTGGAGCATACGGTGGAGGTGTGCCCCGCTTGGGCGGAGCACCGCCGTGTCCTCGTGGAGGCAATTGGCTGCAGCGACCCTTCGCGTCGGGCCCTGGTTCAGGCTATGGTCCGGAGCGAGGAGGAATGGCAGGCGGTCGCCTCCTTTTGCGAAGCAGTAGTGCTAGCGAAGGAGGAGACTGCACGCGTGAGGGAACGAAGGTCCTCACGCCCTAGCCGCCGTAATTCCGACCCCGACTACCAGCCACGGTAGACGCGGGCTTGCGGAAGTCGAGTACTGGGTAGCTCGCCGTCCGGCTGTTCGGTAATTAACTGGGCCGAGCCCAGTTGACAACAGCGCGTAGTGATCCTCGCGCTCCTCAAGAGATGTCAGCAAACCGTAGGGGCCCAGCAGGGCCGATGCCCGCTAGCTAGGACCGCGGAGAATTTCTGGAAGGGAAACCCGTAGTCCTAGAACGCAAAGGGTAATTGAAGGATACAGGTGTGGTTTTAGTCAGTAAAAGTCTGACACGCCCTCGCGCTCCACCCAGAGCGCGAGAAGTCATTTTGATGATATCCCATCTTAAAAAAAAAAAAACTCAAAAGTAAAAAAAACGGAACCCTTAAAGGATCACTTGGTTGTCCGTCCGTCTGTCTATCTGTCTGTCTAGAATCCTGATATTTAACATGAATTAAGGTCTCATAGCAAAAATTTGAGAAAAATCTGAACTGTAAATTTGTAGTTACGTCACAAAAAAAAATTGCGGTTCGAAAAAAGTCTTCGTAACTCAATTCGGGGATCGAACTGTTTTCATAAGCAAGTTTGTACGGAACCCTTAGTGCGCGAGTCAGAATCGCACTTACCCGGTTTTTTTTTTAAATTGATTAATAAAAAAAACCGTTTTCACTAAAAAAAAAAACACTAAAAGTATCAAAATAACTTTATTTTAAGCGTTAAATAAACACCGACTTCCGATTGGTTATTATAATGGGTGAAATAATGCCAACATTGTTACCGCAAAGACAACACTTGATAGTATCTAAATACAATGTTGAAAATACATTAAAAAATAACCTTTTCCTATAAAAATACGCAACGAAAGATCCAGATGTAAGAATAAAATCCATCGAAAGTTGCAGTCTTAAACAAAGTAATACTGAGAAGAATCCATAGACTTTAAAAATACTATTGAGGCATGGTTTTGTACCATATCTAACAATAAAGATTTCAGACAATGTAACCCATTATTAAGAATTATATATTTTTATACCAGCCCGAGAAGTCATTTGATAATTTCCTACTTCGATAAAAAAGCTCAAAATAATAATGCACGATAACTATTGCAGTTCACATATCATGTAGTTACGCAAAACGTGAGTACTTGAAAACAATGCGTAATGTTAGTAACAATGCTAAATTAAACATTATAAACGGCAATGAATGGACTGTAGTACTACATCATCACGAATGACAACCTAAAAAATGTCAGTTTGAAAATTCTATATCATTAGATGGTTGTTTGGAGGTAGCTATTATTTCGTGAGATAAAGACACCCACTTAAATAGCAGTAGGTATCTAATGATATAGAATTAATTCTAATAGTGATTATATGTAGGTATCACCGTGGACCACTCATGCTGCTAACACGCTGATGAATAAATAAATCAATATGGAATCTACATGACGATCGATTTACATATATTGACGCAGAAACACATACTTAATTATGCAATGTTTACGAATGAGTGATATGATAATGGTTAATTATTGCGTGACCTCGTAAAAATACATTTAATATACTTTAAATATTTTATTCATCTAACCGGTCAAAAAATACTTGGTGCAACAAAATTATTTACGTCTATTTTAATTTAGGCCAGTGATTTTATTTAAACAATTCGTATTCCAAATCTATGTAAATCAAATAGAGATACTACAAAATACATGTGCAGTTGCATGTACAGAATATTGTATAATTTCAACAGTAAACGCACACAAGAGTCTTAAGCCCCATAAGTTACGAAATACGAAGTACTGCATGTGGTTTGGAGCCGTGCCTAAAACGTTGGAAATTGCATAGTTTTGCCTCCTTCGTAAAGACAAAATATGCATAATAATTATCTTGAAATTGAAACAGATTACCAACGAAAACGCAAAGTAGCATTAAAATAATAATTACGTTTGAAGTTTTAGTTGTAAATTCCATTCACTGTGTTAATCCTTGGATATATTTTTTACCAATTAGGGGCAAATAGTTAATAGATAGACAGACGCGCAATAAGTATTGTAAATGTGGTTTAAAAAAATGTTAAGCCAAAAGTTAAGCTAGAACTACATTAGACCGACGCACACGTGTAACACGCCTGATTTGTACGTAGAAGGACGTCGCGTGGCGTGGATCAAGTGTAGCTCAACAAGTCTAGTTTCCATATAAAATGTATGGAGACCGACGCGCCCACATCAGCGTGTGTGGCACACGTGTGCGCAGTGTAGTTCTAGCATAAGTTTTTTTTTTGTTTGTGTATGTTTCGGGTATCTTTAGTCGATTGGGTTTACTGTTTAATGTGATGTACATTCAACTACTTACCTCAGGTAATTTCGTATCACTCTCACTTAAGTGCAATCCTCCAATTTCCACAACGTTTGGAAGGTAAGCAGCTGAAGTATCAAAACTAAAATGCCCATTTATCAAAATTAGGGAAGCATTTTTTTGCAAGTCGATCAAACTCGGAACAGGCTTTGGCAAGTCAGGTAGATATTTCTTTACAAGCTTTTCCTGCTCCTCAAGATACCAGTATCTCCAATAAACATATTCGTATACAGTGAAATATAAATTCCTCATCCTCCCCCAAAACGATGTCGGCTCTCTGACGTCTAGAAATTCTGAGATAACTGTGGCTAGCTGTAATGGGTTTCTAGTTACAATATTATGTCTCATACAGTTCCCAAATGTCGTAACTAAGACTAAAGGAGCATTGTATTTGTGAGCTAGAACATTCAGTGCTTCTTGAAAGAACTGTTCACAGATGATCAGGTCGAACTTGGTGTCTTCTTTCAGAAGAGTTTTGATTTCAGTTGAGTTTAATACGAGTTCTGTGAACGCTATGCCTCCTTTCCATAAAACGTTGTGATGAAATATCTCTGCGCTTGCATCTACCATGTCAAAAACGTTTGGTCTGCCACCTCCTATGAATATAAATAAGTAAGATTCTATAGCTTACTTTTTACATTGTAGTCTTGCACACATTACATGGCAATAATACACTGGTTTTTCAAGGTCACGTCATACGTAAACTAAACCACATTTAAATTACATAAAGAGATTAGAAAAATATTATCAACATTACTTGGGATAATTAATTTAATAGGAGTTATTTAACAAAAGCGAAGACATATGAAAATTTAGATTTATTAATAATACAATCATTGGTATATTTAAAAAAAATATTTAAAGTCTTCATAGTTTGAAATATTTTTCCTCATATTTTTCTTATTAATAGTAAGCAAATACTAGGATTATCCCATACAAAAAAAACCGGCAGGAAATAAAATTACAAAATAACTCACCTATAATATCCCAAATCTCCTTTTTATCAACCATGTATTGATGGAAGTTCTTAGGAGGATTAATCACTCTGTTCCCGGTTATCACAGTCACATTATGTCCCCTTCGAGCCAGCTCCAATCCAATAGGTTTCAACATAATAAAATGAGATTTTGAAGTAAAAGGCACCACATATAAAATATTCGCCGACTCACTATATTTTGCTATAGTCAAGAAAAGTAAAACTAATGTGAAGATATTCTGAAAAAAAAAAAAAAACTAGTTGGAAAAACTTTTCTGACGATTGTAATAGTTGAATAAAAAAGTTGAAACGTAAACACGCACCATGGTGAAAAAAATTGTTCGAAACGGTTTGTTTTTAAATTGCGCTAAATATACACTACCTACTGCTTAGAAACATTATAATAAACTGACGATCATTTCCGAGTACTAAGACATAACTATAACGCACGCTCGGTTAACATAAAGAGATTTAACTCAAGAATGAGGAAGTTGAAAATTGAATCATAAAACATACACTATATGATTCAATTTACAAACACTTTTTATTGAGTTAGGTCTATTTACGAGTATGATCAAGAGTGCACACAGCACATTAGATAATAATGACCCTATTAGATTGACTCGTAGTGCTACAACTCAAGTTTGTAACGTAAATCTTTATCTTCTTTTCTTTAAACAAAGTTGCCTTCCGCGTCTGACTGTTTATCAGCTAAATCCTCCTTAACCACGCAACGGATTTTGATGTGGTTTTCACTAATATAAGGAGCAATACACGAGGAAGGATCATGTATATAATTTGCACCTGTGTAAAACTAATGTGTGTCACTTGTATAAACATAAATTATAACAAGGTAAAATTATTCATTTGTTTCTAAAGTCAAGGTCTGATCCGATTATAAATATTCTTCCAATTATTAGGAGGTACAGTCACGAGCAATAAGATACACACGGTGTAGTGTTGAATCTGTACAAATTTCAGCAGGTTGTTACAAAACTCATCAATTATAATCATATATAAAAATACTGATACTAATACCTGGTCAATAATCAATTATACTTATTATTTTAGTATTTTTATTTTATTTCGTGTGTTATTCAGAATAACTCTCCTAATAAACCTGTTCAAAAAAACATGTCATTGTATGGGTGAGTGCGACAACCTGTGCAACGCTCCGCCCACTTATGCTACGAAACGCTATTAACGATATCCGTGAACAAAAATAAATTTTAAATAAAATACCTACCCATTAGATTGTTGATTGGGGTCGAGAATCACTAACAATTGCTTCCTGAAATTTTTTGCAGATCCAAAACTGCACCTTACTTATATTCTTACATTTTTAATCTACGATTATCTTAACTTCTGCTTTTCAAGAAATAAGTGTACGACAAATGGTTCTTAATTACATTAGCATCAAATAGATCATTTGGTATCAATTGTCGTAAACATATTTCTTGAATGGCAGAAGTTAAGATACATAGAAAATGCGACAATGTATACATCTTATTTCCCATGACTTTACATATGGGTGCAAAATCATTGTTTGATTATTTTGATATGGAAATAATTTGACCACTTCTTATAATTATTTCTTTCAAATATTGCAACAACCTGTTGAATTTGATAATAAAAATGAAACTGATTTTTTTTTGTAGTATTAACTACCTCAGCGAAGCTTACCGAGGAGGTTGACCCGTTACTTTTGCAGCCAAGTACTATAAAATCATTAGAATGCGTTACATCCGCATTTTAAAGGAACTCAGAGTGACTGTGAAGAGGGTATGTCAGACTTATACAGACTAAAACCACATCTATCCACATATATCTCTCGCAAAGGAGCTTCTTACTCACTTGTATATGTATAATAGATTACTTAGTTAAGGAAACCTTTGTGTAGAGAAAACAATAAAAAAAAATATTATTATTACCTATGTTCCTTCTTTGCCTTGTGTTCCAGGACCCCGGGTTTCCCTTTCGGAAGTCAACCCATGGCCCCAGTAGGCTTTGGCCCTGCTGGGCCCCTGCCTTCGATCAACAATGTTGTTGATCTACGATGATTGAAGATTGAAGGCCCCTACGGTTTTACTGACATCTGTTCGAGGCACGTGTGGAACACGCGCGCCGCCGACGACTCAGGCTCGGTCCGAATGAGCTACCCATTGCTCGTCGTCCGTAAGCCTACGCTTCCAGTGACTGGAAAATCGGGATCAGGGTCCCGGTGACTGGGGAGTGAGGATGTCCGTTCCCTCACGCGTGCGGCCGCCTCTTTCGTTAGAATCACTGCTTCGCAGAAGCAGCCCGCGCCATAGCCTGTACAAGGGCCCGGTGCGAGAGGTCGCTGCCTCCGATCGCCCTCACGAGGACACGGCGGTGCTCTGCCCGATACCTTCTAAACTTGACATTGGCTATATACAGAAACTAAGCGAAATAAAAAACAAAATTAAAAAGTAGTATCTCATATTTTTCTTCTAGTTAAGTACTAGAAGAAAAATATGAGACACAGATACTACTTTGGTATGGTTAAAAATCTGTGACCATTTTTCCCAGCGCCTCATATCCTCGTTCCACTTTAACATCCGTGTTGCTTATATGATCTAGTCGTGTGCTCATTAGCAACCCTCGGCTAGTTCCTCATTCATTTGAAGTCAAGTTCCTGGATTCAATTGTATACCTTTAAATTGTAACGCTCCTTTTTATTTATAGGAATGTGCATGGAGATCAAAATATAGTGCAATTTCGTAATTTTATTATCTACTAAACTGCGTCTATACTACTGTAGGATGGATAAAAGGAACGTATGAATGAGATGTGAAATGAAGCGTAAAAGAGTGTGAGCGAGAAAAGGAAGGGTATAAAACAGACAGAGTATAGATGGCGACTTTTGAACGTAAGTGACAGAAGAAACTTCTTATTTTAAAACTTTACGCTTACTCCATGTAAGCATAAAGTTTTAAAATAAGAAGTTTTAAAAAAGTTAATACAATAAACAAGATTTATACTTATCTTCATGATTACATAAATAAAATAGTTAGTATTTTTTTATGTAATTATGAAGATGATGTTACCAAGCAGTTTTGATGCTGTTTTCAGAAAAATATTTCTTTGTATTTTTTTATCTAATAAATATATAATAATAATATCATAGCATAATCAGCTTTTTAATTTTCCCACTGCTGGGACTCAGGCCTTCTCTCTAGGAGGCGGAATGGGCCATAATCCACCGCGCGGGCCCAGTGCGGGTTGGATGAATATGAATGATGGTTGAATAAATATATAACAAAATTCAATACTACTATTTCATTTGTATGAAAATAACATTAATTATAAAATTCTCCTGTTCATCAATACACCCCTTTTTATGTAGGTGGGAAAATCAACTAAAGACGTACCCCGCCCCTGGGCGGAGTAGGAGGGCGTGTAAAAACCCACTCCTGTCCTTCTTTGCCTTCGTCCCAGGGCCGAATTTTTTTTTCAGCAACAAACCCTTGGCCCCAGTAGGCTTCGACCTTGTTGAGCCCCTACGTTTTGCTGACATCTCCTTGAGGCGCGCGTGGAACAGTACGCGCCGTCGACGACTTGGGCCCGGTTCGGACGGTTGCCGGACGATCGGACGGCGAGCTATCCATCGCTCACCTTCCGCAAGCCCGCACCTTCGGTGATCAGTTGATTATTTACTTTATTAGAAATCAAATCAAAACAAGAAAGTTTTGTAGGACCACACAACAATTTTAATATCCAAAAATATCACTCAAAATTATATTTACTTTCGCTATTCCTTTTGTTTTTACAGTGGTTTCGCTATCAACAAGCTCATTATAACTATAGATACTTTCGATATTACATACACTGATGCAAGTAGTAAAACTAAAATAAATGCGTAAACATCTATCATAGTATACGCAACCCAACTCAACTCCATCGCTGGGTTCTTCATGTAATGTGCGTGTGAACTGAGGGACCACACTAGTATTTAGCAAAAAAAAAAACAGAATTTAGTAGACAGTAAGAATAGATTCTGTAATATTGACTAAGACATTTGTCTTTATGAGGGACCACAGTTTAGTCGTTATATATTTTTTATCTTTGGTGCTTTGTGATCTAAAATTGAGTAAATATCTTTACGAATTCTCGAGGACTGAGGGACCGCACTTTAAGGGCTGTAGTTTTTAGTATATTGGTTTACAAATTCCCAGATTTGTTCTACAATTGCTTTAAGTGTACTACTAAATTTTTTTTTTTTTTTTTGCTAAATACCAGTGTGATCCCTCAGTTCACACGCACATCTTCATGTAATGTGCTCCATTATATCTCATCACATATTCAATCCAAAACATAGCAGTATCCAAAGCATTCATTGGTCTATCTTTGAATCTAACCTAAAGTTCTTTAGCTATTATTCTAGAATCATTTGTGAGTACTTTATTTAATGTTTTGGACACTATTTCCTCATTGATGTCTGAATATTCCAATATTGTGCCAGAGCCTAAAGATTGGGATTGTAATGAGTTATTATACTGATCAGTGTTTATTGGAATGCCATGTTAATTGGGACTCCGTGGAAGGTGGCCTCTTGTTTTCCTATTAGCCCGCCGTGTGATACAAATCCTCGTATGTTTGGATGAGCTGCAAACACGATAAAAATAAGAAACATTGCTTTTTTATTTTAGATTTGATTAATTGTATGAAATCATTTGCATTATTTTTATTGTTATATTGTGTTTCAAGAATATATTATCATATAAAGAAGCATATAAACAAGCACATAGTATCTAGTAATCAAATCAATGCAATTGTTCATTCAAAAATATTCCATATTTATTTAAAGATTACACAGTAATACTTTGCGGTAGCCATTTTCTTTCAATAAGATTATCTGGTTTGGTCTCCAGATTGTTGTCTTTCCATTTCCAAAGAATAGTGTGTTTTAGTTTCCTGAATATATTAAGGAATGCGTCTCTTTTTTTAGCTGGCAATTCTGAACTGCGTACATTTAATGCGATATACACGGCGCCTTGTTCGGCATTGTAAAATATTTTTTGTAGATCCTAGAAAAAATATGAAGACAGTTTTCGGTAGTGGGAACTTCTTCATCATTCATCATCATTTCAGCCGTAAAACGTCCACTGTTGGACATAGGCCTCCTCCAAACATCATCACAACGACCAGTTCTGTGACTCTTGCATCCATCGGATTCCCGCGATCCTCACCACTTCATCGGTCCACCTTGTGAAATGATCTTTATCCGAAGTCATTTATTCCTATTCTTATATTTATATTCTTTCCCATTTTTTCCTTCGAAACAAAAAAGACTTAACATAATCGGTAGTTAGCATTTGGCGAAGATATCGCTGTACAAAAAAATAAAAAGGTAAAAAACAAAAAATCAGCAGAATTGGAAACGTCTTCCATTTTTTAAGTCAACTAAAAATGTTTTACAAATTACAGTGAGATAGCGCGTAATATATAAAATGATGCAAAACCGTAAGTGCAAAGACAGAAGCACCTAAAACTAAACCTGTGCCTAAATAGTAACATACAATAGTTAAAATGCATTAAAAAATAATCTCTACCTATAAACACAAGGAACAAAAGATCCAGATATAAAAAGACAATTCACAGGATGTTGCATCCGTCGACAAAGTATCCTACTGAGAAGAAAACGCAGACTTTAAAAGTATCATTAAGTACAGTTTTAACACAAGATATCAGACAATACAGTCCATAATATAGACGTAGGTACCTATTCTAATATCAGCCTAAAATTATAAAGTAAGATAACAATTGTAGTTCGCAAATCATGTAGTTGTCACACAACTCGAATACTAGAAAACAATGCGTAATGTTAATAACCGTGTTAAATGGAACATTCTAAATGACAATGAATAGGCTGCAGTTCTAAACATCAGGAATGACAACCTAATGGATCTCGATTTGAACCATTCATTAGGTGCTTGTTTGGAGGTAGCTGTCATGACGCAAGCAGATTACTTAATTTAATTGATTTTCAACAGAATAATTTCAATCGTGGATAAATCACTATTCATATGTTTATACTAATCTAGATTAAAAACGTAAAAACCTTGTCTATACTTTTTTAGTAATTCTAATTCCTGTAATTTTGTATATCATTGTAATGTGCAACTACATATTTTTAAACGTTATTAAAGATTAATAATCACAAAAATCAATTATTATTAATTTGATTAACTTTTTAATCGTTAATCTGATTAACTTTATACTGTCACTGGTCGTGAGATAAAGAAAATCACTTAAATAGTAATAACGATATACAACTATTTCTAATAGTTAGATATTATATGTAAGTATAATCGTGAATCGCTGTTGCTACTAACATGCATTCATAGATCAATACACCCCTATTTTTTAATTAATACAAAAAAAAATGGGGCTCTGTCCGTACCCATTACTGATTATATTTTTGTAGTCAAAATTCAAAAAACTAAGTTCCTAAACTGTCCACGAAAATTTGTCATAATTGTTAAATTTATAATAGAAACAATTAATCATAACAATTGCTACTAGAAAATACTACGCGCAGTGTTTTTCCATTTTGATCGTCATTTATTCATTCATAATCAATAAATAGCTTGTACAATATTTCCATAAAATGAGTGACATTTTGGGATATAAACAAACGCTAATAACTTTGCTGTTTATAAATATTATTATAGACTTTACTTAGATAATGACAAGAACTTTTCTAATAAGCCCTTTAATTAAAAATTAGAGGTGTATAATCTATATGTAGGTATAAAAGGAGAAACTGACTGACTGACATATCCACGCACAGCCGACACTACTTGGACAAGGACTTTTTGCTATTGGCCGAAACCTCTAGTATACATAGTACGTTATCTGTTAATACATTTTACAAGATAAACCCCAAATGTAAGGGTAAAGGTTACCTCATTGAATAGTCCGAGATATCTATTATATACCCTTTAATTGTTATTCACTTTCATATCCGAATTATTGTATTCAAACAATGGACTATCTATTTAGTTGAAACAATTTGTTGCCTACAGATGATAATGAGATTAGGGACGATTTGGGTAAGAAATATTTGTATTTAACATAATAATATCGGCATGGTAGTCCCTTGGCCGCTGTCCATAGAAAGCGCCATTTTAATGGCCTATTTGTTCTTTGTTTTTGTTATATCTATGTTAATTAAGCGCCGCTGAGGCTACCCCAGAAGGTGGTGAGACGTTCTAGACGCGTACCACGAGGACTGGTTTGAAACAGCGCGGAAGAAAAATGACAGAAATGACTTGGTGGAGGCCTTCGTCCAGCATTGGGACAGTAATGGATGGAGTAGTAAATAAAACCAGCATTGAGATTTTATAAAAAAGTTTATTATTTTTTACTTACAAATCTCTTTAGATACAGTTTTGGAATGAACTTCCTTATAACAACGCCATCTACTATAGAATTGACAAACTACACAGAGACTCATAGGAGCTGGCATAAAAGATGGTTTGAGAAAAGCAGGTCTACTTGAAAAAAATACTTCAGCGTTTAATGGAAACCTTGCCAATCTTCTGCTTCAGATGTTCAAAATCAATCAGTCAAAATAAATCAAAATATTTATTTGCTAGAATATGGAACATAAGGTGTTACAGTAAATTTGTTTCAGCAATGGTGTGCAAATATATTCACAGTCAGTGATGTCAATTACTATAACTTTCAAATTACAGGTTCTATCGGTAAGTATAATGTCATATAATAACAGATTAAAAAATATATATATTGTCAGTGGTAAGTCTTGTAAACTATTTGGTAAATGATTGTAAATAATAATCGACATGCAGTATACATTTTTCTTAAATAATTTTAGTTTTATTGGTGGCAACCAAAGTCTGTCTTTATGCCGTGTTCACCTATATGGCCTGTCAGTGTTCGTTTCGAATAAATTGTAGTTTTCTTAACAAAAACACATATTTCAAAAATATAATTATAAACCTGGCAAAGGTAGAACTTTTAGTGGGTTACAGCTATCTCAAAAGTGAGCTCCACAAATGGCTCGAATACATTTTTTTTAGCTTTAGTAACTCTGTCAAAATTTTCTGAGTTATCCCATATTATAATACCGTACCTAAGTACGGATGATAAATAATCATGGTATGCCAGCATACAGTATCACAGTTTACCGTTTGTCTATTTTTTTCAAGTCATAGTTTTTCAAGTCAGTGTCGCGCCGCGCCGCTACCCAGTGGTCGTGTCCTTATTGCGCTGTGCGTTGTAATCATGACGTCGTGTACAGTAAAATGTGCCAACTGTAATGTTGTTATTGACGAGGTGTTAGCTTTTATAACTAATAAAATTGATGTTATGGATCAAGAAAGTTTGTTACGTATTTGTCGTTCTGCTTTTAAAGTGGAAGAAGTGGAGAAGTCGAAGAATCTGCTTTTTGAATCAGTTGCTACAGATATCAGGAAGATAACTAGGAAAAAGAATAGCGAGGGCAAAATGCAAAAAGACTTAGTGGACATTATAACATTGCTTAAAAGTGTGGATCCAGAGCTAATACCAGTGTTCGTGGCTAAAGAGTTGCACAAACTACCGCCTGTGACCTTCGATCACGTAGATGTGACAGCAATATTGAGGGACATAACTTCATTACGAGCACAATTAGAAGATATTAAAAGCACTTATGCTACAAACGATAAGTTGCGCGAAATGGAAATAAATTTTTACAATAACAAGTATGATTCCATAATTAACACTCCAAACCGTATCAACAGTAAGCGTCCATATTTTTTAAATAGTGGGCCTATGGCAATAGCATCTCCGTTAGCTGAGTCATATAACGTACAGGTGAATAATATACAGTCTACCCTCGCTCAAACAAATCAACTCACAGCTGACTGTGCGCGCGAGTGTGTCATTTCGGCTAGCGAGAGCGAGACAGTGCTTTGCAACGTCGAAGCGAATAAGAGTGAGACGGAATGTGTAAACAAATATCGGGATATTGAAGGTGGACGTAAAAATCAAAATATAGCTGCAGAAAGTAACTTAAGTAAACAAACCAATACTGTTACCGCAGAGACTTCGCATTTGATAAATAAGACGTATGCGGACGTGAGTCGAAGCAAAAGTATGTGGCGGGTATCGGAGAAGAATGAGGGTTGGATAACGGTGCAGAAAAAGCGTTATGGCAATAAATTTTCAGCGAACAAAGGGAAAGCCTGTTTAGGGCAAAACTGTAAGTTTAAGGCCGCTGATACTAAAATACCTCTGTTCATAACAAATGTTCACAAGGATGTATCTGAGGCTGATATTGAAGAATACATCTTTAACAAAACAAAGGAGAAAATATCGCCAATAAAGATAAAAATGTTGAAGGAAAGAAATTATAACGCCTACAAATTTTTTGTTAGCAAATCGCGCTTGGAAGTGTTTCTCGACGACAGCTTGTGGCCGACAGGTATTTCGTTCAGGCGTTTTGTGCATTTGAAGGATAAAATCAATGTTAACGAGGAGAGGCAAGCAGAGAGGCTACCCTTTACTATCTCATAATGGTTATTAGTCAGCAATCCTATAACCTTATTTCCTTTAATTGCAAGTCGCTGAAGCGATCTATTGATGGTATAAGAAGTTTGTGTAAATGTGGGGATATCATTGCACTACAAGAGACATGGTTGCTTCCTCATGACTTGCCGATGCTGAATGGTATACATGATGAGTTTGAAGGAACTGGAACTTCTGCGGTGGATACCTCTGCAGGCCTACTACGAGGGAGACCCTACGGAGGAGTTGCCATATTATGGCGAAAAAGTGTATTTCAGTCTGTTAAAGTGATAGTTTGTGATGACGTGCGTATAATAGCTGTGAAGGTTGTGGTATGTAATAAAACTATAATAATATTCAGCATATATATGCCTACTGACAGTGTTGAGAACTTAACTGAATTTACTCAGTGCTTAAGTAAAATTAATTCTATAATAGAAGACAATAGTGATACTGAAGCTTTTTACATGTTAGGAGATTTTAATGCGCATCCGAAAGAGCTATTTTATAAGGAGCTACTTAATTTTTGTAATGATCAGGATTGGAGTTGTGTGGATGTAGAGATTTTAGGTGATAGGTCTGAGACATTCACGTTTGTTAGTGAGGCACATGGATGTACGAGATGGTTGGACCATTGTATTGCGACCAAAGCGGCTTTACCATCTGTTAGTCGAGTGTGGGTTGACTACGATGTGCAGTGGTCTGATCATTTTCCGCTTTATGTTAAGTGCGACCTAAATGGGCTAGGATGTGGAAGTAAGGCAGTCCAGTCACCAGTAGTCAATAAAGTTACCTGGGGAGAACGAAAGGAAAACCAAGTTAAGCTATATCATCAGTTGTGTCACTCTCGGCTTAGGGAAATTGATTTTCCTGAACAGCTATCACAGTGTTGTGATGGTCGCTGTCATGATGTTACCCATAGGGCCTTATTGAAGAATATGTATGTGAGCCTGGTCTCAATCTTGTCTGAAGCCGCCATTGCTTCTTGGAAGCCTACGGGGGCGCAGAGGAGAGGTGGCTATATAGCCGGATGGAGCAAACATGTTGCGGGTTTTCACAGGGAGGCCAGACTAAAATTTTTAGCATGGGTCCAAGCTGGTAAGCCTAGGAGCGGTCAAATCTATTTCGATATGTGTGAAAGTAGGAAAGCATTTAAAAAACAGCTTAAATATTGCCAAGATAAGCAGGAACAAATTAAGATGGAGGATATGGCCGCTTATCATGCAGCTAAGGATTTTAAGTCATTTTGGAAACAAACCAGTAAATTGAGTGTTAGGCCTGGTCTTCCTGTGAGTGTGGAGGGGGTTTGCGATTGTACCGATATTGCAAATCTCTTTAAAGACCAATTTAATGTAATGCCTCGTTGTGGCTCGACCGGACAGGGTGACTTTACCACTTGTAAGCGTGTTGATGTTGGGGCTGTTCTGCAGGAGCGTGTGGTGAGATTTACAGCAAAGCAAGTGCGGCAAGTAATTAGTGGTATGCAGCGAGGTAAATCTCCCGGATGCGACAGTCTCAGCATTGAGCACCTGAGAAATGCAGGTGTGCACCTGCCTCGCGTACTCTCCATGTTCTACAATCTGTGTTTGTGTCATGGCTATTTGCCTGAAGAACTCACCAGAACCATAGTCGTACCTATTGTTAAGAATAGGACTGGGGATTTGTCCGATAAGACCAATTATCGGCCTATATCGCTGGCAGCGGTGATGGCGAAGGTGTTTGACAGTTTGCTTAATAATATACTTTTATCTCACGTACATTTGCACGACGCTCAATTTGGTTTTAGAAGTGGGCTTTCTACTGAGAGTGCCATCCTTTGTCTTAAGCAAGCTGTCAGATACTACACTGATAGAGGCACGCCGGTATATGCGTGTTTCCTGGATTTGTCTAGGGCCTTCGACACAGTGTTGTACGAAAAGCTCTGGGAGAAGCTGGAGGGCACGGGTGTACCGGCGGAAGTTGTTTCGGTGTTACGTTATTGGTATCGTTGTCAGAGAAATCAGGTGCGGTGGGCGGGTGCTCTGTCGGATGAATACGGCTTGGAGTGTGGCGTGAGGCAGGGAGGCATCACCTCTCCTCTACTGTTCAACCTGTATATCAATGACCTTATCGTTGAGCTCAGCAGTACTCATACAGGATGTTTTGTTGATGGGCTGAGTATTAATAATATTAGCTATGCTGATGATATGGTGCTGCTGGGGCCATCGGTGAGAGCGATTCGCACATTGGTAACAAGGTGTGAGGCTTATGCGGCGGAGCATGGGCTTCAGTATAGTTCAAAGAAGAGTGAGGTGCTTATATTTAAGTCTAATAATAATAGACCGGCCCATGCTCCACCTATTATGCTTAATGGTGTGGCTCTGCGAGTTGTGAGCAGGTTCACATATCTGGGGCATATTGTAACAGAAGACCTGAATGATGATGCAGATGTAGAGAGGGAGCGCAGGGCGTTGGCAGTCCGGGGGAATATGATTGCTCGCAGGTTTGCTCGATGCTCGCGTGATGTAAAAATCACATTATTCAAGGCGTATTGCCAATCGCTTTACACAAGCAGCCTGTGGGTGAGCTACACTCACCGGGCTGCTAATTCGTTGCGCGTCCAATATAACAATATATTTAGGATGCTGTTGCGGTTGCCTCGTTTTTGTAGCGCGTCTGGAATGTTTGCAGAGACGCGTACTGATGGCTTTCATGCAGTCATCCGTAAGAGAGCTGCGTCTTTGCGAAGGCGCCTGCAGGGCAGCAGTAATAGCATCCTGCAAATGATTGCCGATAGATTGGATTGCCCATTCCAAAACAAGTGGATGCGCATTTTAATAGGAAAGTAGACTAAATTTAAATTATGTATTTATTTTGTTTTAATTTCAATTAGTTTTATTTAATTTGTGGTGTTTTTGACATGTTTGATTGAATTTGAATTGTAATGAACTGAATTTGATAATAATAATATTTAGAATTGGAATTTTATGGCTAGGTACTGACATAGTTTTTAAGCAAATATTGTTACTAACCCATATATGAGTGCAAGCTCGAAATAAAATGATTAATAATAATAATATATAAAACGATATATTTTTGTAAGAATTTTATCTTTATGTGCTTTCTAATTGCATTTTTTGTCGACCGTTCGCAAGTTCCCATTATAATAGCTGTTTGTAGTAGCCACGGCAGATACTCGCAACAAGGACAAATATATTTTTATTGTTTTACGTCTGTCGCTCGTGCTAGCCATTCCCACTGTCATGACAATCTGCCCCCCTAGCCAAGTTACAATCGTATCGTTCGCGCCGAACGCCTCGAGTAGGCCACGCCTCCGATTCCTTTGTTCTGACGTCATCTCAACGCTTAGTCACGTGGTCAGAACAAAGGAATCGGAGGCGTGGCCTACTCGAGGCGTTCGGCGTGAACGATACGATTGTAACTTGGCTAGGGGAGCTGTTGTCACAGCAATAAAAGCCGTAGACGACAGTTTCGTCTTATATGTGAACACTTCCATTTAAATATATAAGCCACGACACTTAAAACTACGCGATTATCTATCGTCACGACAAAGAGGGAACGCGGCCTTACCTAAGTTTCACAACAAAATAAATAATTACTTCACACTTCCAGTGCACCGGACGCCCGACTACCTCTGTCGTGTGGTCGAGGCGTACCTGTCAGACAGGTACATCATCTACCCTGGTCACCAGGGAGAGTGGGAACGTCGGGAGATGTCGTGCGGTGTTCCGCAGGGATCGGTACTAGGGCCGCCCTTGTGGAACATCGGATACGACTACGTGCTGCGCGGCGGCCTCCCTGGCGGGGTCAGCGTGGTCTGCTACGCAGACGACACGCTGGTCCTGGCGCAGGGAGAGTCGTACCAGGCGGCGGTCGAACTAGCGACACGCGGGGTTGCGACAGTCGTGGGCAGGATCCAGGAGTTGGGACTCGAGGTGGCATTGCACAAGTCCGAGGCAATGTGCTTTCACGGCCCTCGGAACGCGCCACCACCGGGTTCCCAACTGACGGTAGGAGGAGTCCACATCGGCGTCGGGTCAGCGATGAAGTACCTGGGACTCGTTCTCGACAGCCGATGGGATTTCGAGGAGCACTTCCGACGTCTGGCTCCCAAACTAAATCGGACTGGGGCTGCCCTCGGGCGGCTCCTTCCCAACCTTGGGGGTCCAGACGCCTCCTGCCGGAGGCTCTACGCGGGAATCGTTCGGTCCATGGCCCTTTATGGTGCACCGATATGGGCGCCGGCGCTGCGGAAGCGGCCGGCGGCCCGGCTGAACGCATGTCAGAGGGTCATGGCCATACGGATGGTGCGAGGATACCGGACGATTTCCCGCGAAGCGGCGAGCCTCCTTGCTGGACAGCCACCATGGGATCTGGTAGCAACAGGCCTTGCTCACATGCACGATCTGCGCATGGAGATGCAACGCCGGGGCGAAACTCCGCTGCCACGCCAAGTCGCGGCATGGCGGGAAGAACTCCGGCGGGGTCTCATGGTGGAATGGCGACAGCGACTGTCGCAACCCAGTGCTGTCCCTTCTTTGAGGCGTGGTTGGAAAGACCTCACGGCGTCCTCACCTTCCGCATGACGCAGGTTCTCACCGAACACGGGAAGTTCGGGAAGTTCCTGCACCGGATTCGTGCGGAAGCGACGCCCGGGTGTCGCCACTGTGTGGACCGCCCGGAGGACACGGTGGAGCATACGGTGGAAGTGTGCCCCGCTTGGGAAGAGCAACGCCGTGTCCTCGTGGGGGCGATCGGCGGCGGCGATCTCTCGCGCCGGGCCTTGGTACAGGCCATGGTCCGGAGCGAGGAGGAGTGGCAGGCGGTCGCCTCCTTCTGCGAAGCAGTAATGCTAGCAAAAGAGGCGGCCGATCGCGTGAGGCAACGGCAACGGTCCTCACGCCCCAACCGCCGCCGGGATTCCGATCCCGATTTCCGGCCACCGTAGGCGCGGGCTTGCGGACTGCGGGCAATGGGTGGCTCGCCGTCCGACCGTCCGGTAACCATCCGGACCGAGCCCAAGTCGTCGACGGCGCGTATTGTTCCGCGCGCGCCTCAGGGAGATGTCAGCAAATCGTAGGGGCCCAGCAGGGTCGAAGCCTACTGGGGCCATGGGTAGTGTGAAAACGAAACCGTGGCCCTGGGACGAAGGCAACGAAGGAACAGGAGTGGGTTTTTAGTCAGTAAAAGTCTGACACTATCTCCCGCTCCGCCCAAGAGCGGGATTTGTCATAAGATGATTTTCCCACCTATAAAAAAAAAATAAAAAAAAAAAAAAACTTCCAGTGCAAGTTTTAAGTATCCATGACAATTTCTATAATATATATACAAATTCTAGGTACACACGTAATATAAATTGTCATGGATAAATTGAAATAAGCAGTGGTGGCCGAGTGGTAACGGCTCCGACTTACGAGTTGTAGGTCGCGGGTTCAAACCCAGCCAGGCGCATTACTTTGTGTAATTATTTCTTCACCACGCCTCTCAAAACGGTGAAGGAAAACATCGTGAGGAAACCGGCATGTCCTAGAACCAAAAATTCGAAGACATGTTACATTCACCAACCCGCACTGGGCTCGCGTGGTGGATTATGGCCTATTCCCTCTCCTAGAGAGGAGGCCTGAGTCCCAACAATGGGAACATTATAAGACCGACTATGCATTGAAATGATATTGGAAGTGTATACTTACTTTTTACTGTTTTTCTTAAGTTGTTTATATACCATTGAATAAAGGAATTGTTTCTGAATTAGACAAATTCAGTGATGATGATGATGATCATGACTCATCATCAACCTATATGAATCCACTACTAATAGTCCGAGCTCTGTCAGATACAAACGATACGAAAATAATGATACGATAGATTTTGTTCTTTGTCAAATTTATTCATTTCGGATCCTATCTTTATGAGAAACTCGTCACAATCTTTTTATCCATTTTGGAGATGTCTCCCTCACCCCGGAATAAAATCCCGTTCCCGTGAGAAAATAAAAAGTAGCTTTATTCATTAAGTGTATCCTAATGGCGCACGCCATAAGCATGGCGGTAAGTCTCCTCTTTGAGGAGTGGTTGGAGAGCTGTCACGGCGTCCTAGCCTTCCGCGCAAGTTCTCACCGGACATGGTAAGTTCGGGAGGTTCTACACCTGATTCGTGCGGAAGAAACGCCCGGGTGTCACCATTGTGCGGACCGCCCTGAAGATACGGTGGAGCATAAGGTGCAGTTGTGCCCCGCTTGGACTGCCTTGTCCTCGTAGGGGCGATCGGCGGCAGCGACCTCTCGCACCGGGTCCTGGTACAAGCCATGGCCTTCTTCTGCGAAGCACAATGAACTGACGTCTGAACCCTGCACAAACTTACTTCCGAGCTCGAGTCGTTTGAAACTGCTATTTTATATTTTTTTACTTATTTTCGTAACCGTACTATAATAATATTTTTTGGTAATGTATATTGTAAATAATAATTTGATAAAAATGGGTAGTTAATTTTGACACAATGTGACGTTTACATAATAATTATTGGTCACAGTTAAGTATACTTCTTTTTGTAAATTGATGATAACTATACATGAATTTGTTTATAAATGTTTCCATATTATTGCTCGTGACTGTACAGTCAGAGGTCAAAAGCTGAATACCAATGCTGAAGTATCCGAAATTTCTTTGTAGAAGTGGGTTAATGTTAATCTTTTCTCCTTCTCTGTCAAATTCGTTAAGGTTATCTGTAAAAATCGCTTTTACGATAAGACCGCTTATTGACCTATTTTAAAAGAATAAAAAAAGAGTAATCTATCTATCATAGAATCTAAAGTATTAAATAAACTAGTTATAGACCATTGAACTTCTACTACAAATAATTTTTTGACAATAGCATTGAAAGAATGCAACTGCACTTTTGATCCGTGACTGTACCACAAGTATATTTACCATTTGATTTTGTCAACAGGTACTTCCCTGGGACCTTTCAACATTTAATCTTAAGTTGTACCATTTTTCGGTCGAAGAAATCATCTTTCCATATTTGGTTTTTAAAGACGCTTGGGGTTAGCTGTATATTGTTAAAATGGTCCTCAGGTACTACATAATATAAATGAAACAAATGAACATTTAGTGCGTATTAACACATTATAATTTTATTGATACATTTTTATTATAAAATCTTATCTAAAATTATTACTTTTACTTATTATTTTCTTATACAGTATCAATAAATGTTATTAAAAAATATAAAGCTATTCACAAAGTTAACGCTCTTGATTATAAAACGTACCCGAAATTGTTTTAAATTCATTAAGTACACTGGACGGAATTAAACCAATATTATAGTTAAATTAGTAAAGCTCTATGACTTTTTACATGATAACACGAAACTCCTTAAACGACCATTAACAACAGTTACTGTGTGTGAAAATAAAGTTAGACAACTTACTAACTAAAGCGTTTCAAAGATTCAGTCTGTGTATGACTTTGATTCATTTAGTACATTCGAAAAAAAAAATATGGCAGAATAAACATTTAAAATTAACTTTTCTCAATGTTATACATGTTACTAATAATCTCTTATTTTCTCGATTACTTTATAGTTGCTACTCCTTCGTTCCGAGTACAAAGGACCATTCTTGGACTCATATACGTGCGGCGCGGGACGGATACCGTTTTCTATATACTTGGGGCTCGCAATTGGTTCGCCTTTGTACCCCCGGCTTTTCGTTACTGAGTTTATTTCCCTTGACTCGATAATCTCTTTTGAGCGACCATCTCTGGATGGCACGATCTTCTTACTAACGGTTTCAACGGTGTCAGTGACACTGGGACGTTCGGGATCACCCGAGCGAGTGGTGTACCGGTACGTCTCTGAATAGTTATCGCTACTGTTGCTTCCCCGCCGTATCGCCGGTGACTTTATCCTCGAATCCAGGCGGGACACGAAGGGGCTCGTTTCCCTATTGAGCGATTCTGTCTTATACAAAGGCGTTTTCCGTTCTTCTGAGATACGATCTTTGTAGTGTGGCGACGGCGTGTTGTATCGAGACGATAATCTGCTGCCATCTGACTCATCATCTGCATGCAACGTTTGATATAGTTCAGGCGCTCTCTCCCGAAGTCCTTTCAGAAATATATTTTTCTTATCAGTTTCATCATAAGATTTACTGAAGCCATTTGTATGACCGTTGGTCACTAGTGTTGTTTTACCATATCTAGCTCCAAATAGGCCGTCACGTCTGCGCTCTGTTTCGCGAGACACAGCATCAGCGAGATCGCGCTGACTACGATTAATAATGGACACAATTCCTGGACTTTTAAGCTGTTCTGGAGTTTCATCAAGACGACTCAGGTGGGGGTTTGATTTATACATGGTTGAGTAATTGCGATTCATTGTAGATACGTAACGTGGGTGTGTCTCCTGTTCAGGAGCTCCCATAGCAAAACTCTTACTCCTGTTGAGAGCCTTGTACGCCCGCGCTGGTTTTGCAGGTCCCGGTGGGTAGCCGTTGATTTTGCCGTCAGGTGCAGCTGTCACGTTGTTTGAAATATTGACGGCGCTGCTGGAACGCTTGTTGGGAGTGAGTTTGTGCCAATATTTATTGGAGCTAGGCTTCTGAGGTTCGGTGGTTTTTTCTTTCCTGTCGTGCAATTTCCTCGGCAGCGTCTGAGCGCTGCGAGTGTACTCTTCTTCGGGCTCGACGTTCGGATTCAGTCGACTTGTCGAGTGACTGAACCGACCCAGCGTGCTCGAGAATTGACCCCTGGAAACATTAAAGAAACAATTGAATATTTTTTATACAATCCGTTTATAAGATTTATTGGCGTTACGTGATGGTGTAATAAGCTGTGCCCACGTACAATATATTGTGTTGTAGGTAAGACGCAAAAACTTGTAATCTTATTGGTGTTCAGGTAATTGGATTCAATGGGGAATCTCCTCCCACACGCCTAACGACCATGCTTTGTTTTCGTGCGTTAAGACGTCTTTGTTAAGCTTGAACAAATTGTGTACGATTTAATTTAGGACCAAACATTTTTTTTCATCGTTAAATTCCTTAGCATTTTACAAAGATTTGTAGCCGTCACTAAAACACGTTCATATTCAAACAACAGCGGAAGCAAAATGTGTCTGTTGTATGTAATCTGTAAAAATAATTATAACAAACTAATTTGCATACACCAACCTCCAGTACATACAACAGGTGTTTATTAAGAACATTTCCTTGGCATGAGTCATTTGCAGTTTGTCATTGCGAATCGACACATACTTCTCAATAAAGAGACTGTTTCGCTTGACAAACACGAGTGACTCATGCACTAAATAAGGGTTTCTTTGCGAATAAAGGCATATTTACCCTTAATAGGCAAGACCCATGGACGGTGACGGATGAATAAGGCAAGCTATGCCGGAACGCTGTTTTAATTGGAGGAGCATAAATACCGTGATTGATTGGAGAAACTATTGTCGTGTCTATTAATAAAGAAATAATTGTCTTTGTCTCGTAATTAGTCCTGGGATTGAGTTTAATTGAACGCGATTTTGTGTCATTGTAACAGTTTCGATAATTGCCTGATTGGTCTTTATCGTGTTGGTGATTTCTGATTTATTTTTAAATGAATCTAGGCAGACTTAAATTTTTTTTTGATACAAATTGAATATGCAGCGGCCATTATTACAGTTCTAGTTTCAGTATTTATCAGTAATGTACTTGTGTGTCAACAAACCCTTATTTCTGAATTACAAAATAATATAATAATAATATACTTAATATAAATTTTTTCACTAGATATTTGAATAAATTTTAATATTTTTATTATTCCCTGTTACATTTTTAAATATTTTATTTAACAAAACAGAGTAAATAAAAACTAAAATTTAAAAAATTGCCTGTTATTATTAGGGACATTGTACTCCTCATTATGAACAACTTTTACTATGGGACCAAACCTGAAATAGCGAAAAAGAAATCAGCTGCTCCATACGTTTTGATGAAATGGTATCTCTTAATTCGAAGTGCTTTTGGGTCAAGGCTTCTAACAACACTGGAGAGAGTCTTGCCTATCTAGGCATGCTCTCCTCCATGTCTAGATTATGTAAAAAAATAAAAAATAAAAAAAACTTAGATGTAAATAATAACACCCAGATAAATATCGCTGTCAGTGATAAGACCGCCAATATGCTGCTGATTTGAGATTCAGTAAAAAGTTTTGTAACTATTTTGGTGTACAGAAAAATTTATTATAATCTTAAGTGACTGTTATCTGAAATAACCTGGGCTAAATAGTCTTAAATCAAACACGCAGTAGGTATGCAAACGTACTTATGAATTGCAATACAAACAAAAGTCATTTTCTATGCAGTTGGATAATCTACAGCTGATTTCATTGTTACATTTCATATTTCCATCTGACCTCGGCAAGCCTTTGAAAAACCATTGCATTCTTGTACAACTTGTCATGCTCAATACAGCGGATTGTTGTTGATATTATAATAATGTATTTAAATAAAATTAAAATCGCAAATTCTAATACATTAACTCTACCTTAATTAACGCACATAATTCCTTATAAGTTGAAACCTAAGAAGTATATAATGAATTTGCATACTTAATTAGTTACCTCGCGTATCTTGCAGCTCTAACCTAGCAGTCACAAAAGATGTGTCACGGATATTGTAGAAGCTCTATGTCACAAATAATGTCAGTTAGTAGAAATAGTGTATACAAATAAAGTGGTCTAGTACTCATACTACAAGGTCTGCTTAGTTTAGGAATAGATGACGTGTAAAAGTTGTGGAAAAAAAAATGTGACACATCTCACTTTGGTCTTTTTTCGGGTGGGAAAATCATCTAATGATATCCCTCGCTCTTGGGCGGAGCGAGAGATAGTGTCAGACTTTTACTGACTTAAAATCCACTCCTGTTCCTTCCCTGCCATTGTTCCAGGGCGCCGGGGATCTCTTTCACATCACCTATATGGCCCCAGTAGGTTTCGACCCTGCTGGGCCCCTACGATTGCTGACATCTCCTTGAGGCGCGCGTGGAACTCTACGCGACTTTGGTCCTTGGAGTCTTACATACATTTTCCATTTTGGTATTTTGTTTGCAATCAGGGATCTTTAAGTCAAGAGTGAATAGGTTACTTCTAGGCAAGCGTGCTCCATCGTCGACCACATCATCGCTTACCATCAGGTGAGATCGTGGTCAAACGCGAGCCTATCAATAATAAAAAAAAACATTCAATAAGGAGTGCAAAATGGAAGCTACGTAACTCTCTCAAACAACAACACTCTATTATACTCTTATGGTTTTATTTTATATTATATGGTTTACGGAGTATCTGTTTATTTAGTTACTAGCTTCTGCCAGCGACGTCGCTTGCGTGAAAGCAGGTTCCTCCATACAAACTTTGAACCCCCGTTTCATTCCCTTACGGGTGAATTTTGGAAAATCCTCTCTTAGTGCTCCTCTACGTCATAAAAGGAAGCCTTATGCAAAATTTCACGTTCCTTGTCTCAGTAGTTTCGGCATTGCGTTGATATGCCAGTCAGTCAGTTTCTACTTTTATATATATATAGAGACTGTATTGCACACCAAGATAATAAGTGATACAATAGAAACTTTTAACTAAAAAGACATACAATAGGTAGGCATGCCGCGATCTGTTCCAGGCCACCTAGAACGAACGGAGAATCCTTGGACACAGAATGGAGTTACACTTCATCATCATCATCATCATTTCAGCCGAAAGACGTCCACTGCTGGACATAGGCCTCCCCCAAGCGTCGCCACAGCGAACGGTCCTGTGCGTCTCGCATCCATCGGACCCCCGCAACCGTTACCAAGTCATCGGTCCACCTTGTAGGAGGCCTTCCAACGCTACGTCTTCCGGTACGTGGTCGCCATTCCAGAACCTTTCGGCCCCAACGGCCATCTGTGAGTTACACTTGGTGCAATGAAAAAGACCAACTTTGAATAATACTTTTTTTAGTTTTGGAAATTATCAAATTACTTCTTTCGCTCTGAGGGGGACGACAGGGAGTGTCAGACTTTTACTAACCCTAAACCAACCCGTATTCCTTCAGTAATTGTACTTTGTATTCCAGAGCCGCGGTAATTCTTGCGAACAATAGCACAGCCCTGGCAGGCATTCTGTACCTAAACGTCACTCGTGGGAGAAGTCATGGAATTCTGTAATACAGGAGAAAACTGTATTACAACACATGTTGTGTTGTGTTTTGCTGTATTCTAGCTCAATAAAGGGCTTCAAACAATGATTTATAATATTTGTTTTTGCTAGCCTGTTTTATTCCATTCCTGGGCGAAAGCTTCCCTTTACTCCTTCCATATTTGTGCGAACCTCGTGCTTTCTCCTTAATTTGTATGTGAATATTAATATTCGATTTAAATTATTTGATAGGTTTAGTTCCCAAAGTTTCTAAAATATTTCTGAATGAAAAATATACATTCTATTTTGTTTGCAACTGCATTAAATAAAATATTGTTTAGAAAATTATTATAAAATATCTTTGGTCGTTAATATCTACTTATAGAGAAATGAAATATTTAAGCTTTCATTAGTCCTTCTTGAGCCAAATTATACCATATCAATGTTCTTTGGATGTAAACTAGAACTACATTTTATAAAAGATATTGTAATTTGTGTAGGTCCTACGACTAGACCTTAATAAATACACTGTACTAATATAATATCTCTACTGATATATGATATCGAGCATAGAATGCTGATTGTATAATTAAATAGAATAATGTCAGCAGATATCGGGAAGTATATTAATGTTTCTGCAACATTATAACTAGTGACAAATTGCAATGATATTTTCCTCCAATTAGGAAAGAACTTCCAGTTCTCAACTAATTTAGAAATCCTATGAATATTCTTTTGTCTATTAGAACTTAGCCTTAGCTCACAATAGCTGTATGAAAATGGCACTAATGAGTTCAACTGTTCATTGTAAATGTAATCCACACTCAGACTTAGAATGCGACTGCAAGGTTCATTTAGCTACCTCATGTACTGACCATGTAAACAATGGAACAAACACACTCTGTGTGGCGAAACAACTCAAACATAACTCAAATATATATACCTATGCTCTTTTAAAAATACGTTTAAGTTACGTTTAGGTTTCGCCACGAAAACCTTGTTCAACATGTGGGTTGAGAAAAGCAATATTCTATCTATGTATATTATTATCGACTCCTATCAAAACGCCGTAACTTTATGATAATACAAACACAAAACATTAATTAAAGGTCCGGCAGATATTAATGTAGGCGGACGCTAGTAGTAGGCCAAGCTTCTATTTAAGGCTCATTAGATTACATTTTTTTATGAAAATTGAATATCTGTCATCTATGATCATAGCTAAATCTGATCGGCTACCAAAAAAGATAAACACGTGCGAAGCTGTGTTGATCCGCGCCAAATATGAAGCGATACATTTATAACAATGGCTAATTAATTTTATTGATGTTTTGATGATAATAGGAAGTGGTTGAATGCTCACCTTTCGCGGTGGTCGCGGGCGTCGGCGGCGGCGGCGCGTCTCGAACTGCCCTCGTACTTGTGCTCTCGGCCGTAGATGCTGGGCGCGAAGGGGTCCTCCCCTAGGTAGTAGCGGTGCGGCGGCGCGACGGGGGGCGCCAGCTCGCCGCCGTACTGCTTGTACGTGCGCGATGAGTGCTCCGGCGACGGTGTCCGCGAGGTGCGCCATTTAGCACGCCGCTCCGCAGACGCAGAACGTATCTTCCCTACCAACTTCCGAATAGAATTCCCGATCGCAGACCCCATAGACTTACGCGCCGGTGACGGACGACGCCCATTGTCAGCGAACCGAGTCTTCTGGTTCTGCTTGCGCTCGTCCCGATCTCGTCGCCTTGGAGGCGTACGATCTCTATCTGAACTTTCACGCCTTTCCCTAGGAGGAGAGTAATCTGGCGGAGGTTCCACGGCTCCCTCTTCGCGGCTGTCACGCGACCTTCCTGAATTTTCGTTCCTGGATGAGCTTCTGTAGCCGCTGTCGTAGCGGTGCTCCTCAGACAATCTTTGCTTCGTGGGTCGTTTTCGTTCCGGCGCGATTGGCCGGTAGTCGTCCTCGACCGAGGGCTCGCGGAACGAGCGCTCGGCTTCTAGCGGCCGGAAAGGCGAGCCGCGCGGCGGGCTGTGCATAGTGGACGACGACACGTAGGCGGAGTCGTCGCGCGAGGGCGGGTGGCGGCGCCCGATTGGTGATGACCTCCCCTGCGGCGAGTCGCGCTTCCCGTATACATGTCTCGGGGAGGAACCGTTCAGTCGGTCGTCGCTAGCATACGGTGAACGCACTGTCGGTGGTGACGGTGATGAACTACGTGGCTCAGGCATTCTGGGCTTGCTGGCGCGTCGCTGCGACCAGTCCGCTACCCCCTTGAAGTAACCACCGGTCCTGTTCACTGGTGCTGCCGGTCGTTCGTCTGAGGGCGTCGACGATTTCGTTTTACGTAAAACTCGGTCTCCATATACAGGTGGTGGAGGCACAGATGATGTCTTCCCGTAATATCCCTCGTCTTCCGCCTTTTTGTAGAAGGCAGGATCGGGTCTTCGTCCTATTTCTTCGGCGATGGAGTCGTGTGATGAGCGGGATTCGCTGCCGAAATGATTCTCGAGCCACTTTGATGTTTCTTTCTTGCGTGTTTCTTCTTCGATATCGTAGTCGACGGGACGTTTGTAATCCTTGTCTTGTTCTGAAAGCAGAGTGAACTGTTAGCGCGGAGCGACACTGGGCGCGGGCGCGCGCGCTGCGTCTCACAGCGGAGTGGCGCGCGACGCATCCTCTGGCACACGCTATGGCGTAATCATTCAGTCAATAAGTTTGCCAAACTATCGAAGGTCAATGCGATGTATACTCGAGACAACTTTACTTAACTCTACGAGACATTACCGTGCATATTATTCACTGAATGATAATTTCTAGGTCAGTATTACTTCTCGTTATGTTTATGGTGTTATGTAATTATTGGTCAGCTTCGGTGGCCATTTAACTTAGATGGTAATACGACTATTGTATTTAGATCTCTATTCTTAGCTTGGTTGCCATTTTAGGTAATATCTGAGGGAGAGAAATTGTGGGCATTGGCAAATATGAATAGGCAAATAGTGTTACTGTATCACATCGATTCAAAGGCATTAAACAAGGTTTAGATCATAAATAAACCGTGTATGGCTATCTGCTATAAAAACCTTAGTAAACTGTACTCAAAAAGTTAAAAGGGCACCGTCCGTATGATCATGAGTCTATATATAAAGCTGTTACAGCAAGATTGACAAGTCGCTGACATTACAACATTATGTGCGGAACCGGGCGATCTTCGCAATCAAGTTTACACGCCCAGTAAGCTTCACGTCATTACGAAAACTGTGATTAAATACACATTTATGAGGAAATTTCTCTTATTTATTTGACGTTCCTGCAACTCTTAGATTCGAACTAGTTATTATGAAACTAATACCATCAGTACACACGATAAATATTTTAAGTTTAATTTTTTTTAAGGTGGAATCACTTCTCACGCCCTAGGGTGGAGCGAGACAGCGTGTCAGACTTTTACTGACTAAAACCCAACCATGTTCCTCAGTCACCCTTTGCTTTCCAGAATCGGGGTGACTCTTTCGAACAGTTCCACATTAGGCATCGGCCAAAGCGGGCTTCGTCAGTTTTGACTGGCCAGTAGGTCTAGTAGTAAGTGGCCCTGACTGCTATGCTGGGTGGGTTCGATACCAATCCAGGGCAAAAATGTTTATGTGATGAGCACGATCATTTGTTCTGTGTCTAGGTGTAATTTATCTATAATATGTAAGTATTTAGAAATATATAAGTATGTTTATCAGTTGTTCAGTAGGTACTCATAACACAAGCTCTGCTTAGCTTGGGACTAGACGGCGTTGTGTGATAATTGTGAAATATTATATTATTATTAGTTAAACGCACGCGCGCCTGGGATCCTACCACGAGCTCTTACGAGATCAATATTACGACCTGAACTGAACTGTGTACTGGGGATTGAGCTAAATAGGGTAAAGCTCCATACATCTTTCTCACTCGTACGACTGACGTTTTCATACGACATGGCAAGGCCCATGGTCCTTATCGAAACGTGAGCTAATTTCTAATACCCTTGATCAAGTCTTCTTTTAAGAAAATAAATTTGCACCCAACTTGTCAGTTTTGATTTTTCGATACATAAGTAAGAAGTAAGACTTGTCACATTGAATGCAAACTACGAGATATCTCGTAGATGATTTCTTCTCAGATGTCACCAGTCACATACGAGGTATATCGTATGGCCGTAGATGATCTCTAATGAAAATATTAATATTGCTGGTGCGTACTTACAGGATATCTCGTACATGAGACTTGTTAGTCAATTTGATTAATAAAGACGCCAGCTACAAGATTTCTCGTACAGGCTGACGATGTATGGTGAGAACTGAATTTATATCCTTAAAATTCTTAGCATTCAATGTGCATAGCCAAAGCTCATAAAACCACAATTATGATATCAAATTGAAAGATTCGATTGGCCAACATCCTTAATCAACATGACAACTTGTTGTGAGGTTTACCAACTGAAGTGATCAAAATACAACTTAAGGAAATTAGCTGTCTCAATTCGATTTGATAATAAGTATATCGTCATTGGTATCATTCAATATTCGTCAGTCAAATCAACTGATATATAAATCAGGAGCTGATTTAATGAAAAACGTTTGCACAACTGTTAATAATAACAATATTTAAAGCAGGCAGTAGTACAGGGTTTTTATTTATTTATTTATTTAACAATTCATGTACACACACAGAAATAAAAGATTCGAAGAAGGAAACAAAAAAATAGGTACAAAGGTTTTATTATATCTGGCCTTCCATTGTTCCTAAGCCACTTCTTATGGAAGATATCTAAATCATCCTGCCATCTAATTCGTGGTCTGCCGCGACCCCATTTCTCAATTTCACGGGCTTTTTATATGATTATTTTCTTACATGTATTTATAGAATATACAGAGGTAAGTAAATAATGTGAGGCTCTTATTTATGAGCAGTTCTAGCTGTACACGAAGGTAGGAAAACGTATGAGTTCGTTAACTAAACCAGTGTTGGAAGCGTTTACGTTAAGTTACTTTTAGTTTAAAATAGTTTATGTCGATGGCAAAATTAATTTGTCAACATTCAGTGACAGTGCTTATGTCAAAATCAACTGTCAGTGTCATCTGTCACTTAATTCTCTTTTCTC
Source organism: Mythimna impura (assembly GCA_905147345.3). Lineage (NCBI taxonomy): Eukaryota > Metazoa > Arthropoda > Insecta > Lepidoptera > Noctuidae > Mythimna > Mythimna impura. The sequence goes on along the minus strand of LR990353.1, from coordinate 15,125,181 downwards.
TTTGTAACCAATTTTATCTCATCGTGACACTGGCATAATAGTCGCAATCAACTCAATAGCCAAAAAAAAAACATTTTTATGTCTGCCTTACAGCGTTTGATCCACACAATCTGAGTCTTATCCAACCAGTTGCAATATTTGGTAGCTAAATGATACAGTCATCAACGGATGCAGGGACCTACTTAATTGTGGATTTACGTTTAACATTAGTCGTCATTACTCATAATAAAATAAAATAGATTTCCAAGTAATTGGACCTATGAATGGTTTCATTAGATTTTAAATGTTCTTCCTTAATATGGTGCGTTCAGATAATTGCGTTATGTATTCGATAATACGTGTATCTAAGTACGAAGTCGAAACCAGATAAAAAGCAGTCTATGTCCTTCCTTGGGTTTCAAGACTACTTCGTACCAAATCTCATCAAAATTGTTTTAGTCGTTTAACCGCAAAAGCATAACAGACAGAGTTACATTCCGATTTACAATATTAGTATAGATTTAGACAACCGAGTAGCATTTACATGGAGTAGATACAATAATTGTGTTTTACTTTTCGTATTGGCTATTTTTTTAACTGGCCTGTTGGTCCAGTGGTTAGTGGCCCTGAATGCTATTCCGGAGGTCGTGGGTTCAATTCCCACCCAAGACAAATGTTTGTGTGATGAGCACGATCATTTGTTCTGTGTCTGTGTGTAATTTATCTATAATATGAATGTATTTACAAATATATAAGTATGTTTATCAGTTGTCTAGTACTAATAACACAAGCTCTGCTTAGCTTGGGACTAGAAGGCGCTGTATGATAGTTGTGGAGTATTATTAATATAATAATCATAAAGGCAAAATTGTATGCGTGTATATGTGTCTTACTCCTTCACGCTCAAACGGATTTGTCTGAAATTTGACACCCGGATAGACTAATTCCTGGAACAGCACATAAGATTTTTATCCATTAGGATAATTTTCTACGAACACGCGGGTGAAACCGCTGGACCAACAAGTTATAAATCTAATTACAACTTTAAATAAATAAAATTCATTTCTTTCAGGTAAAAACCCATATTAGAGATCATCCATATAAAACAATAAGCTTAAAATCAATAAATAATAATTCCAAAAAATACAATAAAAATCCAATAAATAAAACCCAATAAAAAAAGCGCACTTTACCCTTCGCGTGACTTCTATCATTGTCGACTAGCCGATCACGGTAATTATTAGGTACGTACTTTTAAGACATGTTTACAGGCCTATTTACAGTCAAGACAGGACATCAAAACCCCATAACAATTTTATAGTACATAAAGTGTTTTCATAGTAGTGCATAGTGTAGTGCTTTAAGCGATAAGACCACCCATTGTGACACCTTATTAATTCTAAGTTCCTATTATAATTTTTATTTTTGGTGTACAATAAAGAATATATCTATCTATCTAGTACATGTGAAAACACCTTATAATGTCACATTAAACAAAACGCCGAATGAATCACACTTTATTAGGCAAACCATAAAGTTATGCTTTCTGCACTTATATGTTTTATCACAGTATTCAATGCTAAAATCTTATTGTTCTGGAGTTCTGTTATTTTACGAGGACACGGGGAACGTGCAGCATGGTAAATGATGTCACTGTAAATTCTGATTATTGATACAAATACGAAGCACGATTTGTAGCTTTCGTATTTACTTAGAATTCCATGGGATTTTGATGACAAAATTCGGGCTCAACGAGTATGAGTATGTGTTTCATGCGTCAGGTTAAGAGGAGACTCAGCTAAAACTCACCAAGCACTTCAAAATAAGCTTTTTGGGATAGATAGATAGATATATTCTTTATTATACACCAAAAATACAAATTACATTAGGAACTTAAAATTAATAGGGTGTCACAATGGGCGGTCTTATCGCTAAAAGCGATTTTTTACAGACAACCTTTGGATGGATTTGACAGAGGAGAAAAAAGATACGCAGGTAGTTCGTGGTGTACTATCTACATATTACAATACATAAACTAATAAATTGCATATAATACAAACAATATAATATATAATTATATATACCTATATATAATAATGAAAGCAAAGAAATGATGTACTTAATGACGATATACATAATACTTAATCCTTTGAGTATTTTTTTATGATATAAACTAGTGCTTGACTGCGATTCTGATGATGGTAAGCAGAATGATGCAATCATTGATGGTGAAGCGCACTAGTTTATTAATAGCCTATTCACGCTAGTCTTGAAGACACCTAGATTATAATTGGACGAGAAGATGACCGCAGGTAAATTGTTCCAGTCCTTCGATGTATGCGGTATAAACGACGAGGCGAAACGTTTTCTCAATGCACAATTTAATCAGACAATAATCACAGGTTTCCTCTGAGAGACAAATAACTCCTCCCGCTCTGAGTGGAGCCACAGGGAACGTCAGACTTCACTGACTAAAACCCACTTATGTTCCTGCAATTGTCCTTAGTTACCCGGGGCCGCGGCAGCTCTTTCAAACAATCCGAGAGGTAGTGTGTGACTTTGATAGAGAAAAAAAACATCGAGTATAGGCGACAACCTACTCTCGACGTATTTTTCCTGTTTTAGGACACGCTGGTTTCCTTGCGATATTTTCCTTCACCATTATTAAAGTAGTTAGCAGCAAGCGTGCATTTAAAACTGCAACACTCTTACTGGCATGGCGCCATGTATTAAACAACAATAATCTTTTTCTAAACCAAAAAAAAACCAGTAATCCGTGAAGTTAACCGATGTGTCATAACTTTTCAGCTGCACAAACATGAAAGTATGTGCATTGTTATTTACTTGATGTTTGACATTCAACAAAATCACACAAATAAGACAAAACAATAACGGGGCAATGTCTGAAGAGGTGAACAAACTTTCTGAAAGCCTTCAAAAATCAGGCTGGTAAAATTATAATCAACCGATCTTCTACGCCATTTTTAGGGTTCCGTACCTCAGTTGGCAAAAACGGAACCTTTACAGAATCACTTCGTTGTACTTCTGTAAAAATCCTTTTTCCCAAGATCGCGTGGAGGTATTAAGCTGAAATTAAAATCAAATACTCAGGTATACTACTTTAGAGGTGTATTACTTTAGAGGTATACTACTAAAGATATGGCCGTTTATGCTCCACTTATGGTGCCTATTTTGACACTCACAAGGAAATTAAAACCTATAGGTTACTTCCCTTTGAGCTAGGATCCTGAAATTTGGCATGTAGTAAGGACTTATAGCAGAAGTAGAGCAAAAAGTTTAAAAATCGTAAGTTTGTAGTTACATCACAGAATAATTAATTAATGCTATACGAAACTATCAAGACTCGATTCGGGAATCGAATATTTACATATGTAAGTTTGTACGGAACCCTCGGTGTGCGAGTCCAACTTGACCGATTTTTTTCTTGTTCAAAAAGATTTTAACAAGATTTTTGTTAACTTAACAAGCACAGAAGGCCAATGCCTGCCAGGGCTGTGGGATTGATCGAAAGAGTTACTGCGGACTTTAAGGCACTCGGGTGAGTTTTATTAGCAAAAGTCTGACACCTCGCTCCATCCACAGGGGAAAGACTTTTTTTATAATTTCCCACCCTAAAAAAAGTACACCTACGCTTTTTTTTCAATGTTCACTCAAACAAAAACAAATTAAAAAAGAAAAAAAAACCAACGAGAAATCTACGACCACAAGTCACAAGAATACATCTATCTACTATCTGGGGGCTTACTATATCTAAAAATCATTATACTTAATTCCAATGTGAGAGAGAGATGGTGCTTTTCATGATGAATAGCAACACTTTAGCTTTTTTTTAGCATTTTAAATTCTTTTTCTTTTTTCTTTCTTTTAGCGTATCGAAATTATGACGATTTTAAGACATCTTGGTACGGAGGCTGATCCCATACATGTCACCATACAATCCAGAATAGAACAGACAATCTTTAAGCATTCGTGTAAATTCGACATTAGTTTAATAAACGCAGACAACGACTCGAATTTAATTTCGAGAGAGAGACAAAGATCAGATTTCCCTTTCTTACCATTCATAGACGAGAAATCATCCTATGATTTTTCTCGCTCTAAAGTGGAGCGAGAAAAGAAGATGTTTGACTTTTACTGACTAAAACCACGCCTGTGTCCTTCAGTTACCGTTTGCAATCTAAGACCAGGGTTTCCTTTCTGGAAATTACCACTAGCATTCAATTTTTAAATTAAAATTTTAATTTTTCATCACTGGTAGAATAACTTATGCTAGTGACTTCGCTTACGTGTAAGTAGGTTTCTTTATACAAACTTTAGACCCCCGTTTCATCCCCTTAGGGGATGAATTTTAGCAAATCCTGTATTAGTGTTCACCTTAAAAGGAAACCTTATTCATTTCACGTTCCTAGTCCTGCTTTTGCGTTGATATGTCAGTCAGTCAGTCAGTTTCTTCTTTTATATATATATATATATATATATTGATTACAGTAAACATAGCCGTATACTCATGTCACAACCGACCGCAGAGCGTAGGCCGTATGACTCGCCATATGCGGCAAGCTGATGGGCATATAGCATTAAATTGGCCACTTAAACTCTCGTTTAAACGCGGCACGTGTGTTTACTAACTCCTTAATTGTTCGCAAAACAATTTACCTACCAGATTTGTGAGGGAAAGTGAATTGGAAGCTGCGTCATTGAGATTGGGAGCGATATGTCTTTGACATTCTATTGAGATGAAGTGATGTTAACCTATGTACAAGTTTTCTGGGATTGACAAAAGATATATATCATTTATTTCTTTCATAAATGTACGTTGTAACATGCTACTATGCGACAATGCCTACTGTCCCCGGACGCGTAGCGTCATAGATGCGTATTCGTCATTATACGCTTGGTGTACGCTTGCTCACAGCTTACATACAAAACTGATTGATTGATTGGTTGATTTATTCAAAGAACAATTTAAGTTTTTTTTTTTATTTTAATGATAGGCTCGCGTTTGACCACCATCTCACCTGATGGTAAGCGATGATTTGGTCGACGATGGAGCACGCTTGCCTAGATGTAGCCTATTCACTCTTGACTTAAAGACCCCTAAGTTTTAGCTATCTGGAAACACAGAGCGCAAGTTGCGAATATTATGTACTTAAAAACTACGAACTAAACAGTGATAACTAATAATTGAGTTGCATTACAATAAAAGGATTAGTGAAAAAATAATAAAGTTGAAAAGATTTGAGTTGCACAATTAAAACCACATAACATAAAAAAAATGAAAATAAACAATGTCAAAAATATTACAATAACCATTAATAAATAAATAAATAAGCTTTTTAAAGTCCAGGTAAAAATTGACCTAAGTTGAATTTGAAGCTAAGGTTAAGAAGCCTTAGTAGGAAGTAAACTTTTTTGCTTATAGTCTTTATTAAGATATAAATATGTTTAAAAGGGAGTAAGCCTATGTATTGTACCTATATAATTGTAAATAGTAGGTACACCACGAACTACCAGCGCACCTTTTCTCCTTTAGTGCCAAATCCATCGAAAATGTTGTCTATAATAATCGCTTTTAGCGCTCATTGCTACATCCCATTAATGTACGCTCCCACTGGAATTATTTAAGGTGTAAAATAAGAAGTATATCTATACATTTGTCTAAAATTTCAGGGAACTTTAAGAACTTCTTTGAAAACTGCATACTCATACGAGTGTATGAGTATGCACATGTAATGCACTTACTTCCACTAGGCCAAATAAGACAGGTTAAACGTTTTCTCAAAGACAAATTGGAGACCTACAAAGCAGAAAAGTGCGAAGGCTTGGCATTCACCGATGTGCCAGGAAACGTCCCTCGCTCCTATTACGGGCATCCTACGCGAAGCACGTGGGATTCTAACTGTCCTGGCAATTCATTTCCTTAAACGTTACTTACTGCTTGTAAGAAGACGTAATCCGAGAGGCACTGTATAAGAATAATGCTTATTGTGGCAATTTAACGTTATGTGAATTATTATTAATGCAAGCGATAGTTTGACTTTGATATAATTATAGTGCCTATTTTGATGAGCAAAAATCTTTTCGCAGAGACTAACTTTAAAATGGAGAGGCATTTTTTGTTACTGCTCTATCAGATTTAATAAGAGTGCAGGTCTTCATATAATGCACGATTCAGGCAAGTGGCGATGGCCGCAAACATAAGGGTCGAGCAATAGGTAACTGGTCGTCTGGCTGTCCGCTATAGACCAAACCCGATTCAGCGCGTAGAATACTACGCGCCGTCAAAACCAGCCAAAACTGAAGTGGCCCCGTAGGGTCGATACTTGCTAGCGCTGTGGGAACATTTTAGAGAGAAGTCGTGGCTCTAGAACGCATAGGATAACTTGCTGACAGGTGTGTTTTAGGTAGTACAAGTCTCACACGCCCTCTCGTTCCACTCTAAAGCAAGAGAGAGAGAGAGCATTTGATGATTTTCCACCTCAAAAAAAATGGTCTTCATATAAACTAATCACCACAAAAAACCCAGAAATAAACATTCGGACAAATAATCTCGCAAATCTCCTTTACCAATTCACAAACGCTACCATTGATTGCAGATGCACGAATGGAACCTAAAAAGGCATGCCAAAACTCTCATTAGGTTCAACTTTTTTCCTCAATTTGTCATCTCAAGCGTCCAAACTTCACGTGTGTCCTTTGCAACTAGGAAGAGCATTCAACATACTCGTATATATCACGGAACGAGTAGTCGGGTAAGTCGATCGATCAACTTGAACGCAAACAATAGGCGAGTAACCAGGTGAATTGGCGACAAGGTCGGTATGTGTATCACTTCTCACTGGCTCGCTAGACATGTGTATTTGGCCAGAACTATGAATATATAACGAGCTTCTAATGTTTATGATGGACTGTCCAAAATTGAGTTATTTATATCGTTTAGTTTCGTAACGGATGCATTGATATTTAGAATCGTTTCTGTAACCATAGCATATCTGACAGAAGTTTCGAAACATTGTTGTCTGTCCATCTGTTCTTTTCCTCTGGAATGCGTGGAGGTATCAAGCTGAAATGAACATCAAATAGGTACTTAGGTCTACCACCCCTTGGAGCAATGAAAAAATCAAAGTCAACGCAATCTAAAGGTAAAGCCATTTATGGCACATTATTTGACACACATAAGAAAATCAAAACCTATAGGGAGGGGGGCTTTTTTTTTATTATATATATGTGTACATGAATTGTAAATAATAATAATAATTTATTCCTATTTTCTTTTATTTTTAAATGTTTTTTTTTTATTTTTTTTAAAGAAATATTTAAAAATTTATTTAATAATTTTTAACATCAATTATAGAGAATAATAATAATAGTATAACCGTTAATCAAGACTCATTAAGTTTGGTAAGAAGCAATGCTATGTAGCACAAGTAAAGAAAAATACCGTAAAACGTAAATACTTATACGTAGTTATCGACAACAAAAAATAATAACGTTGTTATAGATAGGTTCACGTTTGACCATTATCTCATCTGATGGTAAGCGGTGATGTAGTCAACTATGGAGCACGCTTGCTTAAAAAGTAACATATTCACTCTTGACGTTAAGACCCCTATGTTGTTGGTATCAAGAAACACGGCTTAGCTTTACGCACAATTGACATATTCCCAAAACATTTTGTGCGATCGTCAGAATAATTAGAGAAGACAGAATACTTAGAGCTTGTACTCAAGGATCTATACTTATCTAGTCTTCGGAAAAATCATTATTTTGTAGTTTCGATAAGTAAAATAGTAACAATGTCCAGCTGGCTGATTGCATGGGGTTTGTCACAACGATTCGTCAATCCCAGCAGCTTGATACCTTTTCTTTTAGTTAGGATATCATCAAATAACTAATCTTGCCCTGGATGGAACCAGGGAACAGGGAGTGTCAAACTTTTTACTGGCTAAGCCAGGGTTTCAGGGCCGACGCTCTTGATGCCCTAAAGTGTTAATTTGCTTAAGTCGCTCTCTATAAATATGACTAGACAGTTAAAAAATAATAGCCTGTGCAGCAAACATAAATAAACCTACCTCATTTGTTTAATTAACTTCAATGAAAAGTGGAAAAAATCTTGATAACTCTATACCGAACTAATAACACGATCCGTCAGCGTTAATAGCCTATAAACCATCCAATTTGTAAGAAGTACTAAACCTTGTCTTGCCTTAGGCAGAATACAGACGATATGCTATGCAACCTGAGTTAAGGCACTTGTCACTGACATGATACTACAAGATAATATAAAATAATAAATTTTATTTATTTAGAGTTAAAATTTGGTAAAATAGTTACATAAAATCTTAGGAAAAATTACAAAAGTATGGCTAATTGGTTATGTTATGTGCCTTTACTAGGATAAACCTGTATCACAGGCGGTAGAATCTCTTACAAGACTCTTAAGATGCCAGAAGACAAGTCGTGTGCCCAATAAGAATTCGATATCGACAAAAATTATAAGCAATCAGAATAATATATACCGTTGGTATAATATAACCAAGATTATTTTAAGATTATTTTTGTCCAGGCGATCTCCCTTTGGAATGCGCTCCCGTTGAGCATCAGTCGGTTCACTTTTAAGGTGATGGCACGTGAACACATTCGCAGGAAGTTGGTGTTATCACCACAGCGTTGATTTGTTGGATTCGTTTCTCATAATAACATTGTTAATTTATATGTATGTATCTAAGTATATATTTATTATTGTATTTCTTTTCTATTTCTTTACCATTAAGCTGCACCTACCATGTTGTTTCTGCACCACCCTAAGGTCGACTGGCAGAAAATGCCTAAGGCATTAAGTCCGCCTTTGTACAGTATCTATTACTATAGTGCATAAAGTTTGAATAAATAAATAATTTAAATACATAACATAATTAAAACCCATGTTTCTTGCACGTTCTTCTCCATAGAGATCCACGCTTTGGTGTGTGCAATTAGCTTCGGGGCTCCTCGACGATTGCAAGGCATAGGGCTATGGCAATCCCGCGTCTATCAGTACTCCCTTTTTTTTGAGGTGAAAAATCATCAAATATCTTCTCCCGCTCTAGGTGGGGTGAGAGCAGGATTGTCAAAATTTTACCAACTGAAGTCCACTTTTGTCCCTATTTTTTAAGGTGGGAAATCATCCAATGACTTCTCTCGCCCTAGGGTGGAGTGGGTGTTCGTGTCAGATTTTTACTGATGAAAACCATACCTACAAATGTTCCTTCTTTGCCTAGTGTTCCAAGACCCCGGGTTTCCTTTTCGGAAGTCATCCCATGGCCCCAATTAGCTTGAGCCCTGCTGGGCCCCTACGGTTTGGCGAGGTTGAGGCGAGCGTGGAACACTACGGATCTTTGTTCCTTGCGGTGACTATACGAACAAACTTGCACCACATCAGTTCTCTCCTTTAGGTATATCGGCTTTGTTATTAAACTGCCTACAGAAGGTATAATTATTTTATTGCGAGTCACTACGACACGTATCTACCCACGGCGCCTGCCCATACATATTCTAAGAACTTTTAAGGCAACTAGTTATTGCGAATAAAGCTGATTTCTACCGTGACGTTGCGTGTACTACGACGTATCCTATTGGCTGTTGCGAATATCTTTATTTAATTGAACCAATAAGAATGGATCAACGTAACTGATGTAAATGAGCGGACTAATTAAGATTCTATTTTCAATGCGGTATGCGTATAAGAAGTAAATTGCGCATTTATTTGTCGGCTATGTGGGTAGCTTTTGATCTTGTAACTTGTTGGTAGGTACCTTCTTACAGGTAATTCAAGGATTAATATTAGTATCGATATCAGTTTTAATATGAGAGAAATTTCTTTAAAATCCATTACGCGCGAGGGTTAGGCGCTCTTCAGAATATGACTGAATATTCGTATTCTGAAGAGCGCCTAACCCGTGATACTTTCCATAATACCGCCGCGCTCTTACGTGATTATGACGTTATTACACGTCTTTCTCTAGATATTTTGGAAATTCAGTGATCTTTTGGTTATTAACTAAGTTTCTATTGAAAATAAAACATAAATTTGTGTGAAACAAATCCAGTAAAACCTCTGAAAATCTTATTTACCTACTTAAGCTTTAGCCCTTCATAACGTACTCATAAATTTAAAAAATAAAGAAATTACATTTAAGGAACCTTGCACATTAAATGGAGATTCTGAATGACAATTTTCTTTTGCCTAAAACTTTTTTAAAAATTGCCTATTTTCTGTATCAAGTTTTGTGAAATATTCGAGGGAACGGCAGAAGTTACCGAAAGCCAACCGATCGTGCAGTTGCTATCTCTCTGGATGAAATAATAAAAAAATTCAACTGTGCTGAGGTTAACCATAGTCGGTCTGGGAAAGACCTAACATCTAATGTAAAAATAAAGAATTAAATTTATAGCTTTACCAATTTTAAACAGTGAAGTAAAACAATACAAAGAAGTACAATGCGTTCCAAATAAGAATAGGATCGATTTCCATGTTGTGACGTCACGTCATACTGTCAAATCGAAGAATTATTATGGTAAGCAAAACAAGAAATTTTTTAAATTTAATTTATTTACGAACTGTGAACGAAAATAGCTTAATCAGAATCTAGTTTTTCAATTTTGCTCATCTCGGAGTTCTTAAATTTTGCCCAATTTCTTGCGATTTGACAGTAGGTATGACGTGACGTCACAACATGGCAATCGATCCTATTCTTATTTGGAACGCATTGTACAGATAAGTACACAATCCAATAGCACAACTTTATTAAAAAAAAATAAAGAGTTGCCCCACAAATTCTCGTAAATAAACTCACATACCAGTACCTACAAGACGCGGAATAACTATTTGTAGGCCGTACAAATATTCGTTCCGCTTTCAAAAATGCTATTTTCAGAACCAAAGCTAGGTCTTTTTATTTTGTGCTACACGGAGCTACATAACCACCAAGGCTGACTTGCCAATAAAAAAGCGACAGTTCGACCATCGACCCATTAGCATAACGATCACATTGAAGACACAGGTTGATTCTTGTGAATGGACTTATTTAGCAAACAATAAAGAATTTCAACTTAATAAATCATAGCAAATGCCTCAATGTAGTATGTAACAAATTAGTTAGAAATCTTTAAAAGGTGTCCAGGTTTTACTTTATTTAACTGATTGAGACTTAACGTCCATAATGAAATTCAAATATAGTCGACTCTCGTTAATTCGAAACTCGAGGGACCCTTAAAATAGGTATTACGAATTATCGAGTGTTCGAAATATGAAATGGTTTGAAAAATAATGGTTCGTACCTACTGAAACCAATTCGTGCGGAAGTGTGTGTCAAACTAATCATTACAAAAACAAAGGCTCGTGTACGATGACACAAGTTTGAAATCGTCTCAAAATGTACTTACATACCACTGCATGTTTGCAGGTTTGAATTAACAAGAGTCGACTGTACCTACCTATAAACTAGATACCTACAACTAGGTAGATAGATAGGTCCTATATCTACCTAGTTTATAGTACCTGTAACTACATGAATAATTACTCGTAGTTACTACTAAAATAGAGTATTGGTAAAAAATAATAATACTAAATTGTAGATATTTTTAAAACCCACACAGATTTCACTACTATAAAGTTTATATCAGCGCCATCTGTTGCAATACGTTTACACTACTAAGCTTACGACATAACTTAAGTACAGCGCCATCTATCAACGAGTAGCTTAACTATAATTTAATGCCATCTAGTAGCAGAATAAGAAACTAATTAGTTCTAATTCTTACCAACTTGACGAAGGCGGCGCTGGCGTCGCATTCTTACTGATAGACTGTCCCAGTCGTCATCCATGTTTGGTTGCCCTTCTCTCTCAACTGCAACAAAAACAATGCTCACATAGCTTCAGTCTCATAACAGTTAACCGAAGCTTAATAATATAAAATTATGCATCTCGGTTTACACCATATTTTAGGTAGGATTTTTTCGTAGAAGAGTAGACACCTGTCTACTCTTCTACGAAAAAATCGCTAATTAATTTCATGACATTTAATAAAGTTCAAACGGAAGGCATTTCGCATCACCGGAAGTACAGTTCACACAATGGCATTATGCCTCATTAGGTACGCCTTTACCAGTTTTAATACAAAAAAGAGACCATGTTACGAAAGTAATGTACCTAATCATCGTGATTCCAGTTCCAGATAGGGATATTAGCCGTTCTGTCTAGCTGCACTAAAATATGATGCCATTAAAACATAATAAACTAGTGCGCCTCACCATCAATGATTGCATCACTGCTTACCATCAGGTGGGATCGCAGTCAAGCACTGGTTTATATCAATGAAAAAAAAAACATCTTATCGTCACCTAGATTATATTAAAATACCATACTTGCTGGAAAGCCTATATCCAACGGTGGATAACTTTCGGCTAAAATGATGATGACGATGATGACCTATACAATATTAGAGAAACACCTAATGAAAGTCATGTTTAACGGACGTCTGCTGCGTCTGGGCAGACTGCCCCAATACCTAGGTAGGTTCCACATCACCCACTTGAATAGAAAGGTACAAAAAAAAAGGTTTTACGCTAATTCGTTCAAATACAAGATGAGTAATGCAAACCTTCTTCAGTGCGGGATCTTGAGTTAATATGCGTAGCGACCCGCAAACCGCCCGCCATCAGATCAGTGCTCTGCTCAAGGTCCACCCGCTTCCGTCTCTCCGTGCCACCGGTCTCTTCAACCAGGCTCTTGTCACTCGCCAGAGATTTGGCCTGCCAAAGAAATATATGTCTTAATAATGAGATATAACGACTGGTGATATAATAAGGATTTGAATGATAACGTGATGCTTGACAGAGACCGTGAGGACATCCTCACGCCCCAGCCGCCGCCGCAGGAGACGCCCCGGGTGTCTGGAGTCTCTGGGTAATTCCTAGTCACTGTTTGCGCGGGTAACGGGTAGCTCACCGTTCGGTAACAACTAAGCTCAAGTCGACGGCAAGTTGTGTTCCACGCACGCCTTATCTTGTTGTAGGGCTGGCCCGAAGCCAGAATAAGATGGACGAGGCCTATTAGAGCCGATGCCTGCTAGGACTGCGAGATTGCTCGAAAGAGTTACCGTGGCCCTGGAAAGTAAAGGGCAACTGAAGAAACACGGGAGGGTTTTAGTCAGAAAAAGTTTGACTCTCGCTCTTGCTCTACCCAGAGCGAAACAATCTAAAAAAAAGGCAGGGGAGACAGAGAAAGGAAAATAAGTTGCGCCATTTCCATGAAACGTGGGACAAGGGCAGGGAGATGACGATTAAAGACTGGCAAAAATATTGTGCTGTTTAGTTTAATAGAATAAAAAAAAATGTAAATAAAAAAGTTGATGTTTTATTCTTGCTTTTAGGCTCGCGTTGGCCATTATGTCACCTGATGGTAAGTGACGATGGGGTCGACGACGAAGCACACTTGCCTAGAAGACTTCTAGGCAAGCGTGCTCCATCGATGTTGTGCTCAATCGTGTAATTATTTGTTATTATTTTTATTCCATCCTAAAATAAACCCTTTTAATCAAATATGTACAAATTTCAACATTACACATTAAGTATTAAGGAAGTTATGTCTAAAAAACTACAAAAAAATGTTTGAAATGGCTGCCCTGTAAAATTCAACATTTGACTTGGTCACAAATATTTTCTAATCTGAGTATGTGTTTTCTTGGGACATCACCTTTAGCAAATTTCAGCGTAATCCTCTAAGCGCGGAATTCACCAATAAAACTAATCGCGTTTTAACGTTTGTCTCGCATAATCGCGTTTAGCCGCTGTCACTAGTGTCACTAGTAAAAATACAACAAAAGAAAAATGACACTAGTGACAGCGGCTAAACGCGATTATGCGAGCCAAACGTTAAAACGCGATTATTTTTATTGGTGAATTTCGCCCTAAGTCTCTATAATGAATTTTGGAAAATCCTTCCTTAGCGCATGGCTAAGGAAGGATGTTCCAAAATTCAACCCATAAGGGGATCAAATGGGGGTCCAAAGTTTGTATGTCGAAATCTACTTTCACACGAAAAACCAAGCCGCTGATTGACGCTTTATTTATGTGGTTTATATGTAAAGATTTTGACAATATTTTCATTAAGATTTTTTTGCAAGTTAAAGATATATCCATCAAATCATTGTCTTTGAAGTAGAAATCGGTTCCAGATAAGTAAATGATAAATGATGAGTTTGCAAGTAAGTAAGCTTCGTGCTTAGTTATTTATACGTGGGTATGAAATATATTGTTTGTATTAAAACTTTATTAAAGTAGAAAGCTTAGAGTGACAGCAAAATAATTTTACCATCTTACTAGTTAGATGATTAATGTCATGGCTGATACCACGGAGGAGCTCAGAACAATGCGCGGTGACCTCAGTAGAGCTTTCGAAAGAGTGGGTCTTAAAATGAATGTAGACAAAACCTAAGTCATAGTAAACAAACATGTACCACCCACTCCTGTCAAGATCGAAGACTCTACACCTTGAAGTTGAGGACGACCTTTGCCTGGGACAGACGGTCTAGTTGGGTAGGTGTAACTTCGAGAAAGGGGTCAATCGTCAAATCCGACTCGGCCGAACAGCGTTCAGGAAGCGGCGCGGTATCTTCTCATCCAATATACCGTAGTGTCTCAAGATGAAAATCTATGACCAGTGCGTGCTGCATATGGCTCTGAAAAGTGGTTACTCACAATGGGCATCATCTTAAAGTCACCCAAAGGGCAATGTAAAGGTTATGCTCGGAGTTTCCGTGCGTCATCACATTAGAAATAAAGATATTCGCAGGAAAACCAAGATTACCGATGCAGCCCGAAGAATCGCCATACTTAAGTGGCACGCAGAACAGACGGTCGAACGATAGGGACGAAAGGAAAGGAATCTCATCATCATTCCTCACCAGTTGAGCTGAAAGACGTCCACTGTTGGACATAGGGCTCCCCCAAGTGTCGCCACAACGAACGGTTCTGTGCGTCTTGCATCCATCGAATTTCTGCGACCCTCATCAGGTCATCGGTCCACCTTGCGGTAGGCCTTCCAACGCTGCGTCGAGCGCTATACCATACCAATAATAATGATCATCGCACTTTGCACTTAATGGTGTGCTCAGAACTTACCGAATTCTCATATATGACTTTCATTAAATTTGGAATTAATCATCAGACATTAATTAAATAATAAGCTCATCTTGAAGATACCCGCAGGAGAACAAAGTTTGCCGACGTAGCTCGAAGAATCGCCAAACTTAAGTGGTAGTGGGAGGGCACATTGCTCGCTGAACAGATGGTCGATGGGGACGAAAGATTCTGGAGAGGCGACCATGTACCGGAAGATGCAGCGTTAGAAGGCCTTCCACAAAGCGTACCAGTGACCTGGTGAGGGTCGCGGGAATCCGATGGATACGAGACGCATAGAACCGTTCGTTATGGCGAAACTTGGGGGTGGCCTATGTCTAACAGTGAACGTCTATCAGCTGAAATGATGATGATGATGAAGCTTTATTAATGATGGAATAGAAGAAAAATATGATCGTGATCATGATACAAACTTAATACTAGAATACCAGCTTCATACCAGCACCTTCTGAGGAAGGTAAATAGAAAGTTATCACACGAGAACGTACGTGCCTTTTTCCAGCTAGCTTGGGGTCGGTTTCAGTCTAACCGAAATCGGCTAAATACCAGTGTTACACGGAGTGACTGCCTATCAGACCTCCACCACCCGGTTACTGGGGAACACAATACTCTTTGGATAGACTGATGGACAGACTCTTTAACGTCTGACTTTCAGTAACGACTGTCAAAGATCTACAAATGACAAGCATGCCCAATGGGTCAATGGAATTTACGTGCTTTCCGAGACAGTATCAGTATCCTAGATAAACTTAGAAAATTAATTGGAAAATTCACATTGGTACTTACCCAGTTTCGAACCCGCAACTTCATGCATGAGAGGCAGCTGCCTTAACCAATGGACCATCACGACACTAAAGGGAACTTACGAAGAGTATGAAAAACTAATAAGTGTCCTGATTTAGGCCATGGTCTTCATGTGTTTCACTAAACTTTTTCATTTATTCTAGTAGTTTATCACTAATACAATTAGCCAACCATTACCTCGTCTTTAGACAGTTCCTCGTCGCAGACTCGTTCCTGCTCCTTGGTGTGGCGTGTCTCCGTCACTATCGTGCCATCAGGCCGCAGAGCGCGCAGTTCCTCCTGTAACAAACGACTATGGTTAGATATATGCACTAACTTATAATAAAAAGGCCTCGTACAATCATTCTGCTAGACCATTCCCAACCATTGTTTTTTTTTTAATAATCTTGTCCCCACAACACTTTTTTTTTTTTTTTAGGTGGGAAAATCATCATATGACAAATCGCGCTCTTGGGTGGAGCAGGAGATAGTGTCAGACTTTTACTGACTAAAAACCCACTCCTGTTCCTTCGTTGCCTTTGTCCCAGGGCCCCGGGTTTCGTTTTCACACTACCCATGGCCCCAGTAGGCTTCGACCCTGCTGGGCCCCTACGATTTGCTGACATCTCCCTGAGGCGCGCGTGGAACAATACGCGCCGTCGACGACTTGGGCTCGGTCCGGACGGTTACCGGACGGTCGGACGGCGGGCTACCCATTGCTCGCCGTCCGCAAGCCCGCGCCTACGGTGGCCGGAAATCGGGAACTACTACAACACTGGGAATTACTCATATATTGTGGATAAGTTCACAAAAATGTAAACTCCTATACACAACTACCCACCGGCTGAACTAGAAAAGCTAAACTTTAAAGATAAGTGTGATTATCACTACTAAGGTCAGTAGGCCTAGCGAAGTTACGACCGTTTCGTTTCGAATCTCTTTCTACGGTCGGTAACGCCTCCAATTCCTTTGTTCTGACCACGTGACTTAACGTTGCGATGATGTCATTCCCATAAATTTGAAGTTTTCTACTAGCGTTAACGATTGTAGATTATCGACTTGGCTTAGCCAAGTTGATAATCTACTTGAGGGGTTACCGACTGTAGAAAGAGATTCGAAACGAAACGATCGTAACTTAGCTAGGCCTGCTGGTTTTCCTGCGACAAACGACTACGACAAGGTATGCATAAACTTATAATAATAGAAAGGCCTACTTACTCAATTTATTTATGCAACATCACGATCTTTGCCTGCAAGTACGTATTGACGAGGAAACGGTTAATGCAAAGTACAACGTGTTGGGTCTTAAGATCAGCGGAATTATTGTTTAGAATGATTAATAATCCGATATTATATAGGCTTCTGTAGTGACTCTATAAACCAGAAACCAAAGGACACTATATAAACATTACATTTTACAAGCTGCAGCAGTGTCCTATAGGGAAAGAAGCACTAATAAAAATTGCCCGTGTCCATAAGTTACTTATGTGATAAAGTTAAATTGTATTGGTCATTTTTTAATTTATTAATTATTAAATACAAATCTTCAATTTTTACGCAAATTATTCTCACAAACCATATCATAACTCTTATGTCAATGAAAACTGCATCAAAATCTGTTACGTAATTTAGACGATAGCGAATGAATAGACAGACGCAGGAATAGACTTTATTTATTTATTTATTTATTTATTTATTTATTAAAACTTAATGCACTAGTAATAAATACTGTACAAAGGCGGACTTAATGCCTTAGGCATTTTCTACCAGTCGACCTTAGGGTGGTGCAGAAACAAAACATGGTAGGTGCAGCTTAATGGTAAAGAAAAAGAAAAGGAATACAATAATAAATATATACTTAGATACATACATACAAATTATAAATGTAATTATGAAAAACGAATCCAACAAATCAACGCAGTGATGATTGTAACACCAACTTCCTGCGAATGTGCTCACGTGCCATCACCTTAAAAGTGAACCGACTGGACGCCATCCTGATGTTCAGCGGGAGCGCATTCCAAAGAAAGATCGCCTGGACAAAGAAGGAGGATTGGATAAACCCAGAACGGTGTGTGGGACATCGTAGAAGACGATTATTGGTAGATCGGAGATTTTTATTATGACCAGAGCAAAGAAATTGGATTTGAGAAGTCAAATAAGAAGGAGAAGAAGGTTTATCCAGAAAAGAAAACAAGGTAGTCAAGGCTCTTAGCGCTCTACGCTGTCGGATGGGTAACCATTTTAAAAGAGCACGCTGCTCAGATACATGATCATACTTACGAAGGTTGAAGACAAATCGAATGCAGTTATTCAGAAGGCGGTCAAGTTTATTGAGGAGATCTGCATTCAGGTCATAGTAGCACACATCACCATAGTCAATTATAGGAAAAATTAGGGATTGTACAAGCAGTGCTTTAATGTGAGCTGGCAGAAGATTTTTTAGTCGATAGAGCGACCGTAACGTTCCGGTAACTCTCTGACTGACACTGCCAACCTGCTTCCTCCAGTCGAGACAGGTGTCGACATGCAGACCCAGATCCTTAACGTTGGAGCTAAAAGGAATCACTGTGTCATCAAATAATACAGGTGGAACAGTTAGGCCATCAAGCTTTCTCAAATTATGGGGGCTCCCTACAACGATAGCCTGACATTTTAAAGGGTTAACAGCCACCCCAAAAAGGTCAGACCAGCTTTTTATTGCTCTTAAGTCCTGATTTAGCTTCTCGATCGCATCCGATATATTGTCAACACCTGACTGACAGTAAAGCTGCAGATCGTCGGCGTAGAGATGATACGCACACTGAAGCTCAGTGGTTATAAGATTAATAAAAACAGAAAACAAAAGAGGAGATAAAATACCGCCTTGAGGGACGCCAGCTGTAAGGTCACACCACTTTGATGAAGACTCTCCAGCGCGAACCAATTGCTGACGACCCCGAAGATAGGAGGAAAACCACTCCAGCACCTCCGGAGAGACCATAAGATAGGACAGGATAGACAAGAGGACATCGTGACTGACGGTATTAAAAGCGTTGGAGAAGTCGATTAACACCAAAGTAGTGACTTTAGTGTCTTCCATTCCCCGCCTAATATCGTCAGTCACTTTAAGAAGAGCTGTCATGGTACTGTGCCCGGGCCTGAAACCGGATTGGAATGGGCTGATGAGGGAATTATGGTAAATGAAATTGGAGAATTGTTTGTGAACACAGGCCTCGAGCACTTTGGAAAGGAAGGGAAGGATGGAAATTGGACGAAAGTGACTGGGAAGAGTGGGATTGGAAATCTTAGGTAAAGGACGAACATAAGCTTTACGCCACAGGGAAGGAAACACTCCAGAGCAAAGGGAAAAGTTGACGATATGGGATATAGCAGGAAGAAGTTGATCCAGGGCAGACACGATCATATGTCGACTAATGTTGTCGCAGCCCACGGCTTTGGATTTAATAGATAGGATAATCTTTTTGATCTCTCCCGGGTCGACCGGAGTGAAAACAAAAGGGGTAATATTGGGACGCGTCAGACCAGCAAGGTAATCAATAGTTTGACGTTTGGTTAGACTGTCAAGTGTAGGTACGGTGGAGAAATGACAGTTTAACTCGTCCAAACCAATTGTGTTAGGAAGGTCTGAATGCCGCGATTTGCCGATACCTAGAGTTCCAAGGAATTTCCAGATATCGGCAGAAGAAGAAGAAGTAATATTACTGAGAATGTGGCGGCGTTTAGCGTTGCGTATCATCTGGTTACACCGATTTCTAGCAGTCTTGAAACAGACCCAGTTATCCTCAGAGCGATCCCTTTTAAATTTTCGAAACGCACGGTCCCTCCGTCGCATTGCCAACCGAATTTCATTGTTCATCCATGGTGCAGGCGGACGCTTCAGTTTAACTTTTCTGATAGGAGCATGTGTGTCATATAACTTTGTCACAATACTATTGAAAATGCAAATTTTGTCATCCACTGTTGTGGCTTCCCGCAGGGGTGACCAATCAATACTCAAGGCATCTTTCAGGAGTTGCTCACTACTCATACGTGCAAAAGCACGCCTGTACTGGAACGTGGGTTTGGGTTTAGGAGGTTTAAGGACATAGGACAAGTAAAGGAGATCGTGATGGGAAAAGCCAGGAGCATCAAATTGACCATGTGAGGACACTAGAGAAGGATTAGAGGTGAGGATCAAGTCGAGCCAAGTATCATCACCAACTTTATTATGGTGAGTCGGTTGGAGAGGCAATACATGGAGATTGGCTGACTCAACAAGATATAGGAGTTTTCGGGATCGAGGGGAGTTGTGGGCAAGGAGGTTGGTGTTAAAATCTCCCATGATGATATGATGTGCATACTCTGAACCCAAAGATTCAAGTACCGATTCGAATTCGGTGAAAAAATCAAGAGTAGGGGGACAATACACGACACCTAAAACGGCTTTAGCTCCTTTGACACAAACCTCTAGAAAAAGAAACTCAGCAGCATCAGTAGAAGAAGAAGTGGTTAGAATTCTAAATGGGAAATCACCGCGAAGGTATATAGCTACACCACCCCCTCTCTTACCGATCCGATCATTCCGAAGAAGAACGAATCCAGGGAGAGAGTAGGTGGTAGATTGGAGTTCAGGTTTGAGCCAAGTTTCGGAAATCAGGATAGCGTGAACGTGACTGCAGGAAAACGTATCGTACAGTTCACTATGGTGACTAGGGACACTTTGGGCATTAATGTGGCAAACGTTAAACAACCGGCCTGGGTTTGAGTCGAACTTTTGGCGCAATAGATCGCCAAGGGTATCCGTCAAAGAGACAAAACTGACATCGCAAGAAGAGGCAGTTGATTTGTTAGCAGAATGAAAAGATTCGTCATCAGAGAACATCAAATAAAAGAAAAATAATATATATATATAAATACTACAAATTACACACACAAGCTAGTACGGCGTTTGCATCTCTGCACCACCCGCCAGCTAACATCATATATTTAAACTAGAGAGACAAGATAAAACCACTGAAAACAGTAAATCACATTGAACACTGCATACATATATAAATATAAAAGTAAAAAAAAAAACCGATTAGTTACCCAAAAAATAAAAAAAAAAGTGAAGAGTTTTAAGTGACTTCGACAGAAAACAGAACGCACCTTACAAAAAAATTCTGTGAACGCATCCGATCTGCAGCAAATGAGCAAACGTCAAACAAAGTGACAAAAATAAATAAACTTATCTTAATTGAAATTGACACAAAAGATTATTAGAAATAATTTGACATTTTTATTATTTTGAGTAAGTGAAATCTGTTGAGGGTAAATAAAGTAAAATAGTTTTGTGAAGGTCAAAGTGTAAATACGAATTGCATTCGACAACAAACAAAACACTTACAAGAAAAAATAGGTAAAGCGATGCAAAAACAGTTGAAAACAAAGCTATGAATGCTAAGTGGTAAGTAAGACCTTACTGTCTAATGTGCAGGGAGAGTAGATAAAACGTAAAAAAAAAAAATACCGAAACTAACGTGTCTTCTTTTGCAGGCTATCACCTCCTTGGACCTTCGGATACTTCGCCTGCAGTGGACTAAGTTCTTCGAGTGCAGTAATTTTGTGTTTGTTGCCATCGGGGGTTTTAACAACAATAACTCCGTCCTGAGTCCAACAGGATCGCATACCGAAGTGGAGCCGCGCCTTCCCGAAGATTGTCTGCCGGGTCCTCGTCAAGAACTCCTTTACCGAGATGGAAGAACCCTTCAAGCCTTTCTTGGCTCTCCAGATCGCAGTTTTATCATCATATGTAGCGAATCTCACCAGTATGGGCCTATGATGATTTTTATTGGCCGTCCCGAGCCTGTGACAGGTTTTGATGGAGGATGCAGTCAATGATTTGGCACCTAGCTGCTTATTGATGACATCAAGGACGACTGCACTGCTAACCTCACCGTCAACTTCTGCAATGCCCTGGAAGATGAGTGCCTTCCGCCGATGTCTGGTTTCCAACCCGTCAACTTGCCTGGCACATTCATTAATTTGACTCCGGAGAAGGCTAAGCATGCTGAAGATCAACTCCCTGAAGGTGCGGAATTCCTCAGCCACCCTTGCCACAGTGTCCTTGGCAGGTCCAGCGCTCAGAATCTGAGCTTCAAGTTCCTCCATCTTGCGAACAAAGCAGTCCTCGAGGCTCTTCTGTGCCGAAACAATCTCGTCCAGTTGTGACATTGTGATTCACAAGTAGTCCAGTGATAGTTAATGAGTGATGGTTCTGGTGTTGAGCTGGCAGGTGGTGTAAAATATTGATGCAGTCACATAAATGTGCCACAAACGTTAGTATATGTTTAACAAAGATAATGTACTGATAATTTATTGAAATTAAGTTATTTTAATATGTAATTCAATTTAAATTTAAAATATATTTTCGGAGATATGTCTATACTTATTTTACACCTACCCGAAAGTCCAGTTATAAGTACTTTAGTAGTAGATCTTCTTTTTTTTCTTCTTGGCCAATTCTTAAAGTTTTCTAGTCTACACAATAGAGGCCCTAATCTATTTGACGACCTAAACTGAGCTATATAGGGTTTATACAACGACCTTACAGCCACTAGACGCCTCATGCTTGAACTAGCGCACCAAAACAATTCTGTCAGCTAGCCGAGGTACGGGGAGCGGGGCACTGCGTTCTGATTGGTCGAGACATTTGATCTATAATCATATGTATTGACAGACATGCGTCGCCTGTTATTAGGCGTCTAGTGGCTGTAAAGTCGTTGGGTCTATAGCTCCTTTCTCACTCGCATGTTTGGCGTTTTTAACACGTCATGATAAGGCCCCAGTTATGCTTAGTTAGATTCTCGTCAAGCATTCCTGTAAACTTGTTAATACGACAAAAACACAAGAAATGCGTCTATAATAATATTATAAATAGAAAAAAGAAAGCAAAATAAATAAGAAAGCATTTTGCAAAATCCACCCCGTAATGGGTTTTTTTTTTGGTGGGAAAATCATCTAATGACAAATCCCGCTCTTGGGCGGAGCGTAAGATAGTGTCAGACTTTTACTGACTAAAAACCCACTCCTGTTCCTTGAAATAGCACGGGATAATTTGACGGCACGGATGGCGCAGAGGTTGAGCGATCGGCTAATGCGCTACGGTACACGAGTTCGATCCCGCACGGTTCAAATATTTGCACAGCCTACAGATAGGGTGTTCCGGGTCTGAATGAAGACATTACAAGAGTCGAAGAGACACACACAAGAGTGTATGTCAGTTTACATGTTTGTGAGCGCACCCACGATTCAGGATTAATTCCTAGTCTAGAGCAAAGTTTTTTTTTTTTTTAATTGGGGCCATAGTATGGAAAACCTAAATTCAAGCAGACGAAGCCGCTGACAGAAGCTAGTGGACAAATACGTGTGTATGTTTGTTTTTAAATTTAGAAGATTAGTTCAAACTGCAATTTGAATTTCGTTTAGTATGTGTCAAGCGTTATGCAAATAACCCAAAACTAGTGAAAAATAAGACCGGTACTGTTCAAATATACACATTTTGTTGGTTTTTGTATCGATGAATACCTCTCAGTTTCAGTTATCCCTGACCTACAAACATTCAAAATATTTTGACAAACAAAATAGTCCAGACAAATGTACACTTTGTATGTCTAGAGTCTAGACAGTAATAATGAATTACTTTAAAACCACAATTTGGGAAACAAAGAGTAATTCTATTATATAGACCAATGTGTTGGCACGCGCTAGCTTTTTCTCATTTATTTATACCTTTTTTATTCATTTATTTATGATAGGCTCGCGTTTGACCACCATCTCACCTTGGTAAGCGATGATGTGGTCGACGATGGAGCACGCTTGTCTAGAAGTAGCCTATTCACTCTTGACTTAAAGACCCCTAAGTTGTAGCTATCAGGAAACACAGATGTAGCTGGGTCAGCAAACGTCGTTCCGCTATATAAATATTAAAGAATAAAATGGGGGTGAAGGTAGGAGGGTAAAAAAATTGCCTACGACCTTATCCGAATGTACTTAAGAGATACCTTTTCGAGGCACATTTTCATACAACCGCTATTACGTGATATTGATGTTATTACAGATCTTTCTCTAGACATTTTGGATACACAGCTATCTTGTGGATATTATGTAGGCTTCTATAGAAATCAAAACATAAATTTGTGTAAAATTAATCTAGTAAAGACCTCTGAAATTTTACATGAACTTTAACCTTCCGTAATGTACTCATATATTAAAAAATATAAAAAGTACATCAATAGAATCCTTGCACATTTAATTGAGATTCTGAATGATGACCATTTCTCTGAGAAACTTTTAAGGGTTTAAAAAAAAACATATTTCCTGGAACAAGTTTTGTGAAACATTCGAGTAAATCACGGAATTACCGAATGCCAACAGAGTTTTCAGGCGTTATCTCTCTTTTTTGCATTGCCTCTTCATCAAACATCGCGTTGGATTGCGTTAGATGAAGCAACAGCTTTTCAACCATGCTCGATAGGCGAGTTAAAAAGGACCCTCCTATGCCGTTTCGCAGGAGTTCGATAACAAACGCTGTGACACAAGATTTTTATATGTATATTTTATTAAAACCCATATCGATAGTAATATTATAAGAGGCTGATTTAGTACCTACATATCTTAATCGCATGATTCAGGGTAGGTTTTACTCATGTACTTTCCTTACAAAGATTTTTGGGGTGTTCATTTTTGGATGAGAGATTTTCATGAGGTGATTATTTAATAATTCAGTAGTCATTCGCTTGCGTTGCAGGAATAGAATTTTCTGGTCAATATTCTTCAGATCGTCGCCGATTTTTTCCTTAACCCTTTAACCGCTTGTGTCGGTTAAATCCGACGAGTGTTCTCGTATCCATTTTGTCAGGGTCGTGTTTTTGCGACCGGTTACTCCATCTCATTTAGCTCTTCAATTCCCATAGGTAACAGAATAGCTGACGAGATCGAGTATTGTGCCGTGGATGTGTGACCCTGGTGAAATCGACGCAAGAGTTTTTGTCGGATTAATCCGACGTAGACGGTTAAAGGGGGAAACAAGCCACTTACAGTGTCATCAGTGGTGATGGTAGTGTTGTATGCGATGGTGTCTTTCACGAGCTTGGGACCGCGCGGCACAAGCGCTAGCTGATGTTCCGTCTGCGACTTTAGAGCATCGCGGATGTCTTCCTCGGGAGTGTCATTTACAGCCGCTATCAGAGCCTGGAACAAAAGAAATGAAGCTGTTATTTTTTTTCTTTTTTTTTGTGTCTTATTTTCATCGAAATCAGTTCAGCCGTTCGAGCGTGAAGAAGTAACAAACATAGACACACACGCACTCACACACACTATAAACACACTCATAAACTATCGCCTTTGTAATATTAGTATGATGATTTTCGATTTATTGGAAGTCCTTAAGGGGCTGCAACTCGACATACATTTTCACTGTTTTTCATACAACCGCTCTTACGCGATTGTGACGTTATTACACATTTTTCATTAGATATTTTAGAAACGCAGTATCTTGTGGATATTATCTAGGCTTCTATTGATATCAATTTATAAATTTGTGTAAAACTAATCCAGTAAAGACCTCTGAAAATCTGCTATTTTGCATGAACTTTGACACTTCATAATTTACTCAAAAATTAAAAAAGTCCAAAAAGTATAACAATAGAAGCCTTTCAAATTTAATCAAGATTCTGAATGACGACCATTTTTTTCAATAACTTTTAAGGGTTTAAAAAAACACATATTTCCTGGAATAAGTTTTGTAAAATATTACCGAATGCTAACAGAGTTTTCCGGCGTTGTCTCTCTTTTTTCGCGTTGCCTCTTCATCAAACATCGAGTTGGATTGCGTTAGATGAAACAACAATCTTTTAAACCATGCTCGATGTTGACGATAAGCGCATAGAAAAGCCTCATAACGTCCTTTCAATATAGGTAAGGCACTCGTTTTGTAACACAAAGATTATCGAAAACAGTATTTATGTTATGAGAAAAAAGTTCTCATTTAAAACAAATTTTGAACAGGCCGGTTATTTTTTTTTAGCATTTCAACTGTCAAAAGTGACGGCCTGGATTTTGGAAGTCATGCCACCATTACAATGGATAACAAATCAGTTAAAAAAAATTGGACGCTCTGAAAAAAATGGCATGATGACTGACAGTTTTTTTTACTCAAAAGCTGCGCGTTACTGGGCGAACATACCAGCAACAGTCGATGGAGTCCTTGGAGGATATGGTCACATCTCGGAAATTGACATCGATGGATCCAAGTCGTTCTTAGACGAAATATTAGCCTTTGAAAACCCACCAGCCACAAAAATAGCCCTAGACTGTGGTGCAGGTATCGGAAGAGTGAGTAAGAATGTACTGATTCCACGTTTTGACAAGGTCGACATCGTTGAGCAAGATGAAAAATTTATCAACAATGTTAAAATATTCATTGGCGACGACAACCCAAAGATAGGCACACTGTACCAAACAGGTCTTCAAAATTTCAAGCCTGATAAACACTACGACCTTATTTGGTGCCAATGGGTGATCGGCCATTTAAAGGATTATGATTTGATTGATTTCCTCAACAGATGCCGAATGTCTCTGAACCAGCATGGTGTGATTGTAATTAAGGACAACATAGCACAGTCTAAAGAAATAGAATATGATGAGGATGATTCGTCTGTAACGCGACCCTTAAAACTTTTGGAAATACTATTCGAACAAGCCAACCTGAAGACTGTGAAGA
The DNA here is from genome assembly GCA_905147345.3 of Mythimna impura. NCBI lineage: Eukaryota > Metazoa > Arthropoda > Insecta > Lepidoptera > Noctuidae > Mythimna > Mythimna impura. Next base: position 15,098,473 of record LR990353.1, on the reverse strand, counting down.
CAGTCATTCAAAAAGGATTTCCAGCTGACATTTATCCAGTACACTCGTTTGCCTTAATATCTGTGGAGTAATAAATATATCAATACTCAAATCTCGCATATACCTTATTATTGAATGTCAGAATCTATTGCTAACAGGTTTCATTTACGACTTAAGTTGTATATTTATTCACGGCTTAATACAAGTGAGTTTATCTTTGTTAAAGTAGTGAATCGTGGCCCGAATTCGTGATAGTGTCGTTTAATAAAGTAGGATCCCGGGCGTGCCGTGGCTTCGCAACCTACTCGCAAGTGCATTCACCGTTTTGGTGTTAAGTTACGAAATACTTGCGTCAGAAGCCGCAAGGACTTTGGAATTTGATCTGTTAGCTACAAGGCTTTGTGTTGATATCTAATATTTTTCAGTAACAATCGCAATATTTAGTAAGCCAGTCTAAAGGAGGTGGCCTTTAAAAAGAGGTAAAGAAGGCCCTGCATCCGCAAGGCGGTAGATATCTTGGCTTGCTTTGACCTGTAAGCATGGAATTTCAATTGAGGTAAGGTCGGTGCAATGACGGCGTATCTCTGATAATTAGCCGTTGAACGAGCGATGATGTTCAATCAAAGAACAGTTAGCGATGAATATCGCACGGCGCTCTATTATTAGGGCCGCGTCAATCTCTGCGGCGCGGTATCGAGCCTTGCCCAGTAATTTGACATTACAGTTACATTCCGAAACGGGGGAATGTTCAGGCCGTAGCTTTGATATACGGTTTTCACGTGCGAAACTAGTTACAGTTTACTTCCTAGATAACGCTTTAATCAAGATTTAAGCTCGCCTTGAAACAAAACTGTTAATCCGACCTGAGTTGAAGCGTAAAGTAAATGTAGACGAAATTGTAAATGTCACGAATGACGGTGACGATATTTCTGTCGATGACCATACGTGACCCGTGTGTATCGACGGTTTCCAAAGATTGTAACACAAGATGTGTTTACAATTTCTTTTCACGTGCTTCGGTTAAAATGTAGCGTTACTTTATGTGTATACTAAGAGTAGCAATCTACGAGTCACGACTAGCTGTAAATTTATTGATGTTTACTATAGAAAAAAAATTGGTACGCATACTGATGTAATTGCTGAGCTTTGCTTACATTTTGATATTCTACTTCGTGTTCAGATTATATGAATTCTCATGAAGCGGTCGTTGCCCGCGGTAATCACGGACTAGATGTATTTTTGCAAAGGTTGAGTCGAGGTCAGGCTAAACTTATTAAAAACATAATTAGCGTTTAGTGACTCTGCGTTCGTGAACTTAGATTAAATTACTGTGATACGTTTTATTGCTTGCTTTGCTAATTAAAAATGAAAATAAGCTGAGAAGAGTTTACGACAATAAAAGTTTCTAGATACAACGATCTTCACTTAAACTTAAAAGCAAGAAAAGAAGGACTATATATTATTAATTAGGTAATTATATATTGTTGTAGTAGTTAGGATCTTGGGTTCAAACTCAAGCATGCGCTTTTCTTTGTGCAATTTATTTCATCACCACTGCTCTCAAAACTGTGAAGGAAAACATCGTGAACAAACTGGCATAGCCTAGAACAATCAACCCGCACTGGGCTCGAGTGGTAGATTACAGCTGATTCTCTATCATAAAGGCCTGAGGTCCAGCAGTGGGAACATTATAAAGCTGATTATGCTAGGTATATATTTCAAATTTATAATACATTGGTGTTAGAAAGCGATACCAAATGTTCTTTTTCACATCATTAAGTTAACCTGTTTCACCCCACGATGTTACGTTACCAAAAAACTAGTCAAGTGCAAGTCGTACTCGCACACGAAGGGTTCCATACTACAATATTAAAATCAAACAAAAAGCGCTGACAAAATAATGTTTCTTGTATGGAAACCCCTTTTAATTTAAAATTTTATTTTAATTTTATTATTTATTGTTGTAGTGGCAATAGTAATATATAATAATCTTTCGGTTTATGAGATACTGCCCTCTGACAGACGGACGGACAGACGGATAGCGGAGGTTTAGTAATAGGGTCCCGTAGGTACCCATTGGGTACGGAACCCTAAAAGTAACTTAAAAAAATAATGTAGCCATGACATTAAACATAGCCGAAATAAACACGATAATCATTATCTTATTAAAATAAGATACTAAACTCATAATGCAAAGAAAACAGGTTGTCATTTCCGTTTAGACTTCGCAAAAAAAAGGTTGCCAAGTGTTTTAGAGATAAGAGCGAAGCTGCAACGTGACTTGGGACTTAAGAACAGAGATGCCATCTTAGCCACTTTATAGTTACATCTAGCTATTCTTATTTTAAGTCCCTATTAGTTTGTAGATATACTTTAGTAAACTACACTACTATGACCAATTGACTGACTGAGTAACTAACTGACTAAAAGACTAAGAGACTAACAGGCTATCTGACTAACCGACTAACTGACTGACTAGCTTACTAACTGACTGAATAACTGACTGACTAACTGACTGATTAACTGACTGCCTTACTGACTGACTAACTGACTGTCTAACTGACTGACTGACTAACTAACTGACTGACTGACTAACTGACTGACTAACAGACTAATTGACTATCTGACTATCGAACCAACTGACTAACTGACTGACTATCTAACTGACTAACTACTATATACTCTAAAGATTCAGTGTAGTATATAGTAGTTACTTAAGACTCCCTTTTGGTCCTTTATGCGTGGTTTTATACCATATCAGTTACAACCTAAAAAAATAATCATTTTTTTAACCGAGAGACGTCCACTGTTTGACATAAACTTTCCCCAAGTGTGTGCGCCACGTTGTTGTGGCCACACATGGAGGAGGTAAAAATACACAAAGTCACTAGATTCTCAGAATGCACAGCCATCCATATATATCATTCATTAACCTGCTAAGTAAGCGTTTCTTATCAGCATCAAATTTTTTTAAATCAATTGCTTCTGGCAACTTTTTGGAATAAAATAATTTGTAAACCTTGCAACTTTTTTACATTTAGCCCTATTTAAAAAAATAATGCTTCAGTTGGCAACTTTGTGATAGAGAGCGTTAGTTGGCTCTCAAACTTGCAAGTTCACGCATGACGGTATGAACCCCACTTTTGTTATTTACGCTACTGTGAGAGCACGTGGGGTTCAGAGCGGGTCACGGGAAATTTTACCGCAAATAATGTTGTATGCTACTTTCAAAGTCTACAATTGAATTTATGCATGACGTGACGATTTATTTACGAAGTAATGGAGGGTAGAAAACATTTTGTAGTTATACTACGTCAACCACCATAAATAAGGATAAAATCAGAAGAACGTTTAGGCATCTCAGTTTAGGGTCACGTGACATTTCAGCCGGAAGACGTCCAGTATAGGACATAGGCCTCCCCCAAGTGTCACCATAACGACAGGTCCGGAAGACGGAGCGTTGGAAGGCCTCCCACATGGTGGACCGATGACCTGGTGAGTGTTGCGGGGATCCGATGGATGCGAGACGCAACGACCAATTTATGTACATAATAATCAATACAAATATTACTAATTACCTACTCTAACCTTCCAAACTACTCAACGTAGGTAATCACGGGTATCACCTCACGCACAGTTAATTAAAAGAACATAATTATTTACCTTAAATTATCGGCAATCAAGCTAATAAGTAAAAGTAAAAAGAAACGAAGTATGTCGACGTCGACCGGTCGACATTGTTGCTTTGCGCCCGCGCATATTTTTCAACACATTTTTTTAGAACAGAAATACTCAACCCGTGGTACTGCTGAAAATTTTCTATGCCATTGCAATTGCTTAGCTACCAAGCGATAATTGATTTGGGGAGGGTATTATGGACGTATGTTATGTTGTCCTTGCATTGTATTTCAATTTATTTTTACTAAATAAACCAAAATTGGCCTCATCAGAAGGCTTAAAGTCACCCAAAGGGCAATGGAAAGGGCTATACTCTATATAATGAAAAAAGAAATGAAGATGTCCGCAGGAAAACCAAAGTTACCGACATAGCCGGTGCTCACAGAACAGATGGTCGATGAAGCCGAAAGGTTTCTGGAGTGGTGATCACGTACCGGAAGACTCAGCATTGGAAGAGGCCTCCCACAAGGTGGGCCGATGGCCTGGTGAGAGTCACGGGAATCTTTTTGGTTGAAATGATGATGATGATGATGAAGATTGTACATCTGCCGGTAGCAGCAAGCTACTTGTGTCGCCTCTGTAAGAACGTTCTATTCGAAAAATGTTGGACACCACTGCTTGAGACATTGATTGAAATCTTAATACCCGCGAACATTATAATCTGGCACTACACTATGTGAGAATATTTCGTGAAAGGAGTTCTTTCCACAGCTTCATTTGAGAATGTATGATGAAGAGATTGCCCACTTTTTCAGAATGTTTTTCGTTGTTGTTTTAATTGAAATGACTGAGGAACTAACTGATTTGACTTCGCTAGAGATACGCTACCGTTACCTAACTGTAATGTAATAATTATAAAGCGTAGTACAGATGTCGACCACATCATCGCTTGCCATCAGATGAGATAGTGATCCAGTGCCAGCCTATCGAAAAAAAAACCTAAGGTATTGACCTCTCGTAAAAAATTGTTTCATGTAGTTTAATAAAAAATGTTTTATTATCTAGTTACTAGTGAAAGTAGAAAATTATCACTGGGGGAAAATACTCTAGAAATAAAAATTATTCTATTTGTTATTCAAGAACACGTTCTACCCGTGTGCCAAATTTCATCTAAATTTGTTCAGACGTTTTAACGTGAAGGAGTAAGAAACATACACATATCGACCGTTTTCCGCGATTGTGACGCATATTTTTCCTATAGAATGTTTATAGTTTGTAAGCTAGTCTTAAAATTGCGCCATTTCTTCGAAAATTAATAGTTTTTCTTACACAAATATGCAAAATTTCACCTTTATAATATTAGCAAGTATGATTATAGCTTTGTTCACAATAAGATAAGAACTCGTTAAATTATCTAAGTTTATTTAGATATCCCATAATACCAATAATTAAGTTTAATTTATGGACCTGTTTAATGTAATCATTAATCAAATCCATAAATTATACTTAATAAATAAAGACATCATGCTTAAACACGATAGATTCCCTATTATATCGTGAGGTAACATAATCAATATGCTAAAGAGAACGGATATAGTCAATTGAATCACTTTAAAAACTTAATTCTAAGTTACAATTAAGCAGCCAACTTGTAAATAAGTACAGTTAACTTCAGTCGTAAGGAGGTCATTGGCCTTTTTGTTGAAGGACAGCCGTTTAAGTATGCAGCTAATGATATAGTAATGAAAACTGGTTTTAATCATTAGTGTAATCCTACTGAAAGAAAGTGCATTTATTGGGTACACACATAAAGGCACACAAACACTATATAAGTTTAAGCTGTTGATCCCCGCAATAACGCCGGCGTTAAAGCGCCAATGTCTTTCTATTGTGTCTCTAATTACGCTACTCAAAAAGTTAAAATCCGTTTCAGTGTGGGTTATAAATTTTTACCTATTTATCTAATAATTCTTTTGTATCACCTTAACACGTAAATGTTTTTTTTTTTTGTCCCTAATAAATAAAATAAAAATACAAACGAAAAATAATAAAATAATTATAAAAATCATAATATATCGACCAACGAACGAAAGGTTTCTGTGGAATTAGACACAGAAATAAAACCGTGGTAAATAAAGTGTCACAAAAGGCTTTCCCTGAAAATATTTTTAATCGATACCTTTTAGCACAAAAAATAATCAGAAACTTCATCAGGATTTCTTAGTTTATTTCGTTTTTTTTTTGCGATCGTTACCTAATCATTTTCTTTATTTTAGTGATAAATATAACTGCTACATTAATTAATATTCATAGTAACCGTAGTCTAGAAACATTCACGACAGATCTTTCAAAATGAAAGTGAAACTTGGTATGCAAGACAGCGGAAATCGTTTGCAAGCACTGTAAATAATTCTTGTAATACTAACTAGTTACATACATGACTGACTTATCTATTGAAATATCGTAATACATACATATTTATCTATGCCAAATGTTACGTATATAAGTTATAAATACATGAAATATTCCTGGCGGTATTATATGGCTTGCATAATGCGCAAGCTTAAAATGTATGCAAGGAAAGACATTAATTTGCAAAATTGCATCATTTGTCAAACTTTTCCCGAGGCGACAAATAGGTGGCTTAATGGCTATTACTTCCCTCTCGGATCTCCATTCCTTTTGAAAAGATTTAGCATGTTGAAATTACTAAATGAAATTATTTTCATATATATATGTATATGCTGTAGTCTTCTATAGCTGAAGGAGAACAAGTGAATGAGCCATTTGTGATATTGTGATAGTTTGGTTTTTTTAAGTTGTGAAAATAACCAATATCTTCTCTCGCTCTAGGGCGGAGTGAGAGGGCGTGGAAAACTTTTACTGACTAAAACCACACCTATGTTCCTTCTTTGCCCTTGCATTCCAGGACCCTGGGTTTCCCATTCGGAAGTCAACCCATGGCCCCAATAGGCTTCGACCCTGCTGGGCCCCTACTGCCCCTGCTGGGTCTTCTATAGCTGAAGGAGTACACGTGAATGAGCCATTTGTAATACTGTGATACATACATAGGCTGCTATAATCATAACCCTTCCTTTTGGCTTTACCGTAGTCGGCTAAAAATATAACCTAACTTTAAACCTACATAAAACAGCTATTAAAAGTTAAGTTTCATTAAACTAACCTCTCCTGTACCAACAAAACTTCTAAAGACCGTGCTGGTAGGCAGCACGGTCTTTAGAAGTTTTGTCTCTGGTTACTTTGCGCTTCGGTATTAGTCATCCACTAATACGACATTCTACCACCTACTTATCTCATCATCTTTACACATGTCACTCAAGGTCAACGCAACACATTGTCTTCATCCATTCTCTCCCCTCTCAACCTTGTCCTTATCTATTATATTAAAATCAAAACACTTAAAACAATTAACTCGATAATAAAACGTTCGCATCATTTCACTTCACATCTCATAAAACGCTGAACCCGTCGCCATTGTGAAACAAATGACAGCGCAAGCTCTCCCTGTCATGGGCTACTTGTTACCAATCATGATTTATCCGCAGTACAGTGCTTAAGATTTATCTAACATGTGAACGTCCCATGACATTGATTTAATTGAATATTGTGCCGCTTCTCATTACAAAATAAGAGTTACATTAAATTACCTCGGCCAGTGGGAGAGGACACGACAATCCACTTAGTTGCTACCCGATAGTGACAACTTACCCTGAATTAAGATGGTATCGCGCGAACTGTATCTTATCTACAAAATACTCAACTTTGTAGTAAAAAGATCAATGTTTAATTAACTGCAATTTATCTGGAAAAACAGGTGTTGTGTTGTTTGTTTCGCAGCTGTTTGCGATGCGATTGTTTTTTAGGTTGTTTTTGCGATTGTTCCTTTAGGTTATTTTTGCGATTGTCGTTTTTACTTTGATGTTACTTGGCAACGTTATGTCTAAATAAATTATTGTATCTCTTATTTGAATCACCATTACGTCTTAATCCATAGTCTGAAATAATTTATAAAAGGACATGATTAAAGGAACTAGAATAGACACCGTATTTTATAGCTATCAACACCGTGAAGGAACGCCTCTGACTTAAGTGTCATAGCAATCATTACTCGTAGATTTAAGTACCATTGCTATTCTTAAACTTTATGAGGGAATTATTTAGCATATAAAATATAATTGTTTATATTATTTTCTAAAAGTTGTAACTACAACATTGCCAACACTCGCTTCCATGTCCTACTACCCTCAATAAACACGTACCTATAACATACAATTGCGAGAATGAATGAGCCATCTTTTTAATTCCCATGTTACCGTAAAATTATAACAATCAAGAGAAAATGCTCAAAGTGTAACAAAAATCACTCAACAGAATAGTTTTATTGAATTTTTATGTTCCATAATTGTCGTAGAAAGAGAACCGATAAACACCCGCTATCTGGTAAAGAAAATGTAATCAACGCGTCATAAATTAAAGGCATGTCAAGTGATGCTTTAGAAGTACATAATTATGTAGACCAGATTGTAAAGTAAACCTTAGGACAACCAGATGACTTTTGTATTTCGTCCAGGCAACTGCCTAATAGTTTCTTTCGGACTGACATATATCGTACGCTTAATGTTAAAGAGACACAACTCAAAAATGATTTATTTAAAAAAAATATTATGACACACAATATGATTTGTTATAAGATTAAATTCCCACGTATATAGGGAATATTATATGTATATACGTATATGGATGGGGATATTTCGATTCGAACAATACCGAAAGGTATTGTTTGAAATTGTCACCGAAGCCCTGAATCGCAAAGGGCAAACTTTTACTCTCTCTCGCTCCATCCAGAGTGGGAGAAGTTGTCTGATGATATATCACCCTCAATAAAAAAGCAGTGTACGTTGGCATTATTATTATTTATTTATTCATTATTATTATTTATTTATTCAACCAGAACGACAAAATGCCAATTAAACTGATTACATTAGGTTCACATTATGTAAAATATATTAAAGAAAATATAACACAGAATCCTCTCACTCAGTCTTCTCGCAAATCACCAGACATTCAGTCAGTATATCCTTCCATTCATCAGCGAATAGATCTGGTCCAGGACTGGATTCAAGAAAAGCGTTGAGTGCGATTAAAATTCGCGGAATGGGTGACATACGTCGCGCAACCGTAGGCCAACGTGGCACCACAAATAATTTATGACTTGCCCGGCAATAGATATCGGGAGCAAAAATTTTACACAGCTCCCCATGCAAACCAGGCGAGTCGATGGTTCCGAGTATGATCTTGCAGGCAGTTACAAGCTGAAGCGAAGTAAAGCCCAAGCAACCTAACAGAAATTTGCTTGGATACAATTACGAATAGTAACCAAACCTACGTTTATAGAAATACGTTAAAAATTAACGCTTTTTGGACTTTTTCTATCACAAGTGTATAGGATTTATCGTATGGATTCCAAACACAAGAGCTTGAATCAAGTTTACTTCTAACAAGTGTGTTATACAGAAGTCGGATTACTTGATGATTTCTAAACTCACGACAATTTCTAAGGACAAACCCCAACCTCCGAAAAAACTCTTTGGCTAGAGAAATAACGTGATGATGAAAGTAAACTTAGTATCGAAGATAACACCAAAATCATATGGGTTGTTATAGATATAATATAAATGATCGAAAGCACACTTTCGATTAAAATAATTGGCCAGTTTTGCGTAATCTTAGAAATCTGAATAAAATAAAAAAATATATATTACGATAATTAACAGTTCCTTTTAACAAGCTTGTTAGCATAGAAGCATAAAGATTATTTCCGTTGAGCAGAGGATATGAGAGTAATATATCGTATGTGTCAGCCGTCAGATTGTCACGCGATAATTGTCCACACATTAGGCCGGCAATTAAATTACAAAAAATGTTGAAAGTAATTACGTAAAGCAACACGTGCTTTTTCACTTTTTATTTCAAAGTTATATGTTTGACGACATGTAAATATGCGATTTAATTAGTACACTTGCCGCTATTCAAATTTCACCAGTGGTATTTTTTATGCAACATTTTGATAAGGTATCTATTTATTTATGAAATGGCTGTTTTCAGTCATGCCACATAAATATTTGAATTTTTAATTCCAACTTTTCCTCATGCTATTTAAATAATATGATATCAGTTGTCATGAATCCAATATTGGAAGCTACATATAAATTTAGTCCGGTAAGTTACGACTTATGTTTGCTTCGAACGTCTAACAATAATCGAATTATTTATTATTCCCATAAGGCCGTGACATGACCTAAACCGCGGTCACTGTTGGACTGCATAGAAAAGAAAGAGAGGTGCGATGTCACAATGCTTACAATTTTATGCAAATCATTCATCAAGCATTTTAATTCAAAATTTAAATCGAATTACTCAATAATGATTAGATATTCGATTTAATATTGTTTTTAATTTTACCGACATACGATACAAAAATTTGAAAAGGTCAGAGCGTATGTAAGTACGTTAAAATAATATATAAAATATAATCGTCAAACTTTAGGTAAGTTTGACGATTATTTCTATACAGTTTTATTTAACATGTTTTGAAAAACACTAACACTTTTGCGAATAACAGCGTCTTAATAACACGACCTACCAAAAAACATCTAGTTAGTTAGTTAAAGGAATTCACGAAGTCTATTTTTAAATGTCCAAAACCGTTTCGTTTTTTGATAACTAAAAAGGATTTCGGAAAGATTCAACAGTCAGATAATTCTTTTTGGTCTGACTTCTGGGAAAGCAAGATTGCATCTAAATATAGTGTTGTATGTTACTGTAATTTTGTTGTGTTGTCTTATTATTTTAACAATTTAATATTTTGTAATAAGGGGAGAGATGCTTATCTTAAATTAGCGACTAAAAAGTGCCCAAAACTAATGAATGTCACGATATGTTTTTTTGGTTGCAAGCCGACCGCATTTGGTTATATTTCGGCCAAAACTCGTTAACTGTTTGGCAGTTTTAAAAACGGTTTTCACAACGTTCGAAGAAGCTTTCGGTATTTCAAATTCTTAACTTGAAGAACCACTAGTTACCCGCTATTTCTCTGCAACAACACAATTACAACAGGAATATTTTTCTACGAAATTATTGTTTTTTAAACTGTTTTTTTTTTCTAATTTTAAAGCCCGGTTGAATATAAATAAACACTAGGCATGCCTCGCCCTAATACTTTTTTTCTAGGAGAATTTAGAAATTTTAAATTAGGTTTTTATTATTAATTAGTAGCATAGTTGTTTTTTTAGGGCTGTAAAACATCTTCATTTGATAATTTTCCATTCTCCGGCACTAGGGTGGAACAAAATGGTGTGTCAACCTTTTACTGACTAAAACCCACGGTTACTGAAGGACACTGCCTTCAGTAACCTTATGCGTTCCAGGGCCACGGCGGTAACTCAAACTTTACCAGCAGTATCACCCTACTGGGCCCCAACGATTTTGCTTTGCATCCTTTTGATCGGCTCGGTCTTAAACGGACGACCGGACGGCGAGCTACCCACTGCCTGTCGTCCTCAAGCCAGCGCCTACGGTGTCCGGTAATCACGCTGTGACTCCCGATGCCCGGGGCGTAGACTTAACTTTGATAGATTAAAAACCGTACTTTTAGTCAAGTTAGGACTATTTTTCTTTAAAAATAACAATTTATCTGTATAAATACCGAAGCTATAAATAAAAACTGTGACTAAAAGATGCAGAAGCCTCAAAATATTGTTGTCTGTTGCCTGAGACTTCCGTGTATAAATCGGGAAACTAAACTTAATAGAAATTACATACAACAAACTACTAACGATAGCAAACCGCCATCATTACACTATTCTATATTACAGTCCCAACAACCTCCCCATTCAGATCTAGGACCGCTTTGCGAACAATCTAATATCTACTGAAACTATCGCATACCGTAAAAGCTTATAACTATAATAAAATAAAACAAGATAGTCGCTAATGAGTATCTTGTATTTATCTCACGGCAAACCCACGCACACTGCCTCCACCGTGTAACTCATTCATATCCAGCCTCTACGAATCTAAGGAACCTATAAATAAGGCTGGGTACAAACTATAAAGTGAGTATCGAGAAGTTTCGAGATATCAAGAAATATCTCTTTAATTTTATCGAGCGTCCAGCTATAACCAAGTATTTTTATGACAGCCGTTAAATATAAATCCAGCAATGGATATGGTTAGTACTTGTAATATTACTTATAGGCCTTAGCAAACGTATTATTAGGATTAGGAAAGTATTTTCAATCAACATAAGTCATAACTAACAGTTATGAAAATTGGATTTGGATAATAGGATAGGGTTGAGAATAAAATAAAAAATATGTTCGTTAAAGATGAGCTATTTTGAAAGGTTTGTAAAAACTTCGTTTAACTAACCTGTACTTATATAGTACAAGGCACAAACGAAGCGACAGAAGCCTTTTTCTATTTTCATACCAGTAGACGTAAAATAGCGGTATGCCACCGGTACATGGCGGACATGGGATATCCGCCATGTACCGGTTGCATATACGCCCATACTTACAAAACGTTTGGAGAACACATTCATTGTATGTACAGTTAAGAAGTGTGCTCCATCGTCGTCCACATCATCACTTACCATAAAACGAAATAGTGGTGAAACATAATCCTATGAATAATAAAATAAAATCTATTTCATGTATTGTTCTTTTTTATTACACTATCAACTCGTGAATGACTAATTGATATAAATGTTCAGAATGGTTGTGAATGAGACTTCGCTCATTCACAACCATTATGAACATTAAAGGATTCCTAAAAGCAATTAAAGTAAAACATTTTAATATAAAGTTTTACTAGACTGGCCAAAACGAACGTCAATCTTGTATAACTAAATATTTCAAAATCTAGTAATAAAATATAATATAATAAATAAATTAACATAATATTGATACATGACGTCAGGTTTGTTAACGTTCATCTTATTTATTAAAATACAACTTTATCAATGTTGATTTTTCAGGTCACTCTAGATTATAACATATTATGTTTGACTAGTGGGTATTTCTCCACTCCTTTATTTTTTTTTTTGTTTCTGTCTATACCGCTTTCTGATTTCCAATCACTAAAAGCCCGATGAGTGCCGGAGTAATGATTCAACTGTCTAAGATTCCGAGATTAAATTTATTAGAAAAGAACAGGGCAGAGTTAGAAAAACACTCCAGTCGTCTTATTTATATTTATTCATTCTGAATTTTATACTTGAGCGTTACAAAGATTTATAAGTTGGTATGTTTCACTTTTCGTTGTAACTATCCCGCTGCATTGACAAAGGCATTATATAAGTTGACGGGTGGAAAGGCTTCTGCAATTTTGTTAATTTTTTAACTTACTTGTAATTCCATATTTCACAACTGTGGTTTTTCTTTCACGTGTTAAATATTGTAAAAATATACAGATATCGCCTATATCTGTAGTATGATATTTTAATAAGTTACTACTGTATCAGAAAATTGCAGATTCTATAACTTTTTTACTTTGCATCCATCGAATTGACAAATAACCATCGATCACTACGCTTTTCCAATACATACTGGTGACTCCAGAACAACACAAAATCAAAATATCCTTACAATACTTTTCTTCACAATAAATCTGTGCTCTGCTCAATGATATTAAATTCTGTTTGTCAAGTTCCGCCCAAGTCAGAGTTCTCATTCTACAAGCTTTAACATCAAGCTATTAAAGTGTCCACTAAACGTAACGTATATTCTAAATCTTAGGATTATTACTTGCGCTTAATCTTGATTTCCTCTTGCCTATATTCTATTGCAATTGAATCAATTAATCGTATGATATAGCGTCATTGTGTGGTATATCTTGCTTTCAATTCCATGAGGTGGGCTGGAATGAATATCTGGAATACCTATATATTTTCAGAGCTCGCAGTTTTTTTATACTAATTTTAACTTAAGAAGTTTCTTCTTCCGATCATAGACATAATATGTTTTATAACATATGTCAATAATCTTGTATTAGAATTGAATTTAGGGAGATGCTGTAGAACTAAAAATCGTTGCAATCAATCTTTACAGGTCAGCGACTGGATGCTTATAAAAAGCTTTTTTAATGTGCGTCTCATCATTTGCTTACTATTCTACTTAGATTTTTAACACCTCCCCATTCATTGATTTGCCATTGACGTTTTCATGAAATTCTTGCTCTCTTTGCTACAAGCGTGGCCAAAACAATTCACCTTCTCCTCCTCAATTAACTGCATTTATCTGTGTTACTATCATTGCCTGCATTTAGTAGGAACTCGGAATAGTTTCACTTTTTTGATCGGTAGCGTGTTTGATGTTCCGTCATGCTCGCTCGCGAGCTCACGCCTCTCTTAATAGAAGCCTTCATAAGATAAACTTACATATAGACTATGTAAGTTTATCTTATGAATCGGCGTATCGTCGAGACTTTCTCGAGACATCTGCCGAGGCTCCTGATTGAACACGCGATACCGAGCGTAAAATACTTAGATAATAATTTCACAATCATTCAACTAGCGTCTGCCTTTTTGTCCCGTCCATAAAACAGATAAAATCTAGCTAGATAGTGCTGCAGACGGTTAAAAGATGTCACTGAGGAAATTCTTCATTTTAACCTCGCGGATTTATATTTAGTTTCATTATGAATTTTATTTTTAATTCAGCAAACACAGTACTTGTTCGATGAGTCATCTTATTGGCATGCATACAAGGTTTTATTTGCGGCAATCGCTCCTTTTGAATTTAAATCATTGCTTTGAATTCGAACTTGTTATATTCTGCTTCAAAACAAAACTGCTCAACGACAGCTTAGTGCATCGCGCTGTGAGCTTTAGCGTAGGACCGGAAATTTGTGGCAACTGGCGCTTCGTCTCACCGACACCAGCGACCGACCTTCGCATCCAGTTGGAAGTCACCAACGAACAATCTTTTTTTCTTCGCACAATGTTATACGAATAATGTATTCCTTCAATGTATATTGAAATAGCAATTTATAATAAAACGACGGCTGAAACCAGTTTGCGGAGGGTGGTCGCGCAAAATAAAAATGTGTATTTTTACTTTTTTTAATATATTTTCTTAGGCGCCTTTAAAGGCGCCTAAGAAAATATATTGAAAATAGTTTTTTTGCTGATGTTAACATCAGCAAAAAATCTTTAAAAAAGGAGTTAAAAAACTACGCATTCCTTTGCTGTACAGCTATAGAAATGAATAATAGCAGTATAAAAATGAACATTTTCCGTGGTAGAATCGACAGGTATACAGGTGGGGTCGAGCACGCCACGATTCTCGAGATATCTAAGTTGTGCATCGGCCTTGAGAAAGCCGCCGCTTGCTGCCGCTCGCTCCGCGCGCTGACCTTTCCGCTCCTCTCCGCCCAGCGTAGTTATTTATTGCTATCGAACGCGTGATAAATCCGCAGCATCTGTGTCTTGTACATCCGTGTTGTCTTCGACGAAATGAGTAACGAATTGTTTTGCGGCGCTGCTTTGGTAGCACTCGATGACAACCGCGCGGGCACGGTGACACGCAGTCATAGCCACCCGTAATATTGATTTATCCTTATTGTTTGCTTTGATTTATTCTGTGTTAACAGACTGCTGACGCTGTTTGAGGAACTGAGACTTAAAGGTAATTGATAACTGGAGCAGTCTTTGAAATGAAAAGAATATAGATCTTAAAAGTATCTGCGCAGTAGCGTCTGCGCAGATACTTTCAGTCACTAACGTAGAGCGCATTCAAAGCCATGGAAATGTAAACAATGATTTCGTGAATGTTTAAACCGGCACTAAAGCGATCTAAGTTTCTCCACATCTTTATTTACATTCTCCGTAGGTACTTAATTGGCAGGTACAGTTACGATTTATTATATCAATTTCGCCATACGGTACGTACCGTGTTGCAACATCTTGGAAAACATAGTTGCCTTTTCCCGCTGGGCCTTAGACTTGTCCGGGTTTCTCAAGATCCACTATCAACTTTAAACTTTGTACCGCTCGTGGCAGCTCCGTCGTTTTATCAACAACAGAATGTTATTTATTGGGTCCCATATTAGCGGGCACATGTTTTATTAGATGAACTTGAAAGACATGAAACTAGGAACTAAAGTGTCTAAATGTCTAATAATATTTGTAGGAATAAAATGCAATAGTCGTTAGCGAGCTTAGTTTATGAAACTGGAACCCGCTTCGACTGGTCCAGCCTAGTCACCGCTGCGGCCCGATCGGTCCCTAGACAAGCCATAAGTCAACTGCTCTCTTTCGCAGCATGCAATTTTATCAAACTTGAATAGGGAGAAACCGCTCATTACTGGTAGCCTACATAAGTTGCGAAGAAAAGAAATTGCCGGGACCTTGTTCAATAAGATGGAGGAGAAATTACTCGTTCGGGGAGTCTGCAAGGTGAGCCAGTCACCGGTATGGTCTGTGAAAGTTATTACTGATACGATGAACAAGTGTCCGCCCGCGCCGGTTCGCTAACGCAGACCTAAACATTTAATTGAGCAACTTTTTGTGTGTGTGCACGTGATATTATGAAAATGATTATGAACTGATACGAAAAATGAAAGTGAAGGCCGCTTTAAAACTTGATAGTATCGATAGCTAGTCGTAGATGTATTGAACAAACTGTGAACTGATATTGACAACTTTACGAAATAAAAGTGTGTAACAACACTTCTATTTGGTAATTTTTTTTTCTCTCTAAGCCAATACGTTCAAGTAAATCATAATAAAGGCAATTCTTATGAGAAAAAAAGATCAAAGCAAGCAGAAACCACAGGCAAAGCCATTAATTAATCCACAATTAAGATCAATTTCTCGCATGATTCCGTGCATCATATCAGACAGCGCGCGTATGTCTCCATTGTTTACTGGACAAGTTCCCACGGACGACAAAACACAGCGAGAAAAACATTCACACCGTAATCACAAGTCCTTGACAATCACATTGACGGCACTCAATATAAACGATTGATTTTTTATGCCCCAGCAGGCAAAGGAATCCAATTTATTTATTTAACCACTTAAATAGACAAGCAAATCAATTTAAGTATCTGCTAACTTGTTCCGACATATATGTAATTTGCTATAATATTATTAACTATAACAACAGGCCTCTTTTTTGATCAAATAAATTGTTTTTGATTATAGAATCTCCTTATTTTGCAAGAAAACTTTTGATAGATTTTATGTGACTATTTTCTTCCTCATTTATGCTTGTAAACATTAAATGCTAATACATTTTCAGAATTTCTATTATGAAATAAATAAAAAGTTTCCGGTTCAAAATTCACAACCGCAAAGTGACACGAAGGTTTTTTAGCATTCTTTGTTGAATTCCTGTTACATTACTGAATTGAACATTAGCCTACATTATGATTTACTAAGCCTCTGTTTTGTCCGTAAAGTTCATGATCAAAACATTCATGGTCAAAGGTACAAGTGGAATCAAGTCATTCATAATCGATTCAAATCGAATCAGTATTCATAGACTGTCCTTTAAGATCACGTACGTACGTTCCTCGAATAATTGCAAATGCACTGTGTTATGTGTGCTACAGGTAGTGTAGCGAAAAAGTCGCTACTCGCCACACACAATATCATTTGTATTCACCATTGATAGCTATTATTGAGAACGGAGTATTTTACGATCGTTCCAGCACCAGAACATACAAAGCAGATATAAATTTTGATGTAAACAGTGTTAAAGTTAACGAAACTGTTATATGAAACTACTTTTCAAATGGTATTGCGATATTTTAGTTATGTTCTGATAATGTTTTGTCCTCTACAATACACTTTATTACGCAAAATTTGGATACAGTTCTCAATAAACTGAGGTTTGTAAATACAGGCTATAGAGAAGTGTATTTTTATTTTTTCAATTAAGCTAAGCAAAAAACGTTAGAAAGTTTGAAGTCAGCCAAAGTACAATAGAGAGGGCTACTATACTCGAAGTTACTTTGCGTGATCGAATCAATAATGAAGATATCCGCAGGAGAACCGACGTTACCGACATAGCCCGAAGAATGGCTAAACTTAAGTGGCAGTGGGCAGGGCATTTTGCTCGCAGTATAGATTCACTGAAAGGTTCTGGAGCGACAGCCACGTAGCAGAAGACGTTGTGTTGGATAGCCTCTCACAAGATCCTCATATAATGACACGGCAAACGTTATTCAGCCATTTAAATTAATAAAGAAAAAAAATGGAGGAAGGGTTTTTTTTAAGGGGGTAACTTCTCCCGCTCTAAGGCGGTGCGCGAGGTCGTGACTTTTACTGACTATATTCCTATGTTCCTTGTTTGCCTTACGTTCCAGGTTCCCGGGTTTCCTTTTTGGAAGTCAACCTATGGCTCCAGTAGGCTTCGGCCCGGCAAGATTGATTTAATGTCACATATCTACCACAGTGTCACATCTTTTTTAACTCAAAAGATGATTGTCTACCAATCTGCCTTATTGCATAAACTCCACCTGTGTACCACTACTGTAAATAAAGTTTAAATAATTACAAAGCTCCTTTAACTTTTTATACGTCTCACTAACGTCTTTGACGCTAAATACCACAGATCGAAGTCAATCAATTTTATTTCCTTTTATTGTATCCGTTCTGATTCCAATGACCAGATTACTTTGTAGCCATGGAGTGGGCATTTTGGAATAGCTGCACGTCCATTCAGTGTACCACAAGGTACGCTGTAGGCGCCACCGTAATTAGATTAAACGATTCTCTTGAATTACGCGAACGTACATACTCAGACTACAATAAAAAGAATGGCACAGGATGCCGGTTGAACGAGGACTCGCTACCCCTGAATGACAAGCCTTCTGACACTTGGAATAGATTTTAGTATGTGGGAAAATATTTTAAGCTAAATCTCACAGGAACTGTAGAGGAACCACGTGTGGTGCAAAAGCAATTCAGTAGTTTTAAGAGTTAATTTAGAATCACGTTCAAAACTTTCGGAAAAACCTAACTTTACAAAAGTACAAGACAATTTTCGAAAACATGTGACATCCACCAATTCGCTCTGGGTCTGCATGGTGGATCACGCTCACTCCTTCTCTTAGAGAGGAGGCTTGATTCCTAGAAGTGGGAACATTATAAGGCTGATTATGCTATGATATGCTACGATAAGACTGCTCATTGTTATTAAAATTAAATTAAAATGCCCTTTATTCCACTACTTACAATTTTAAAAAAAAAACTTAGTTATGAAAACCGTTAAAAAAATATACAAATCTTCTGCTCTTCTTCTCAATCTATTTACATAAACTAGTTCCTTCATCTGTTTCTTCTATTCTGTTTTGTTATCACTATTCATAGCGGTCGCCTCTACCACAGAATAAGAAATGCCTCTACGGCGTAGGCCTCCCCTAAATCGCTCCACACTTTCCTATCGCGCGCTTTCTGCATCCAGTTTGATCCACAACGTTGGGTAAATATATCACGCCATCTCTTTCTTTGTCTCCCCTGCTTTCTTTTACCGTCTAATGGAATCCATTCTGTTACCCGCTTTGTCCATCTCGTACACTCCAACCTACACAGATGTCCTGCCCAGTTCCATTTCAGTAATCTAGTTCTTTGGTTAAACCAAAGAACTGCTCATTGTTACACCCTATTAATTATAAGCTCATGCTGTATTTATTCCTAAGGAAAATTCCCCATCACAATAATACTTCAAGATATCCAATCAAAGCATTGTCCCCTGTCCTTTAAAATATACAGATACAAATTAATTTCTTCAAATTACACAGTAACAGTGCTATTTCTCATGGATATCACTTGCATTAATAAACAATGCCAAGTGAGAATCTCTTTGTGTGCGCACGCTCATCATAACTGTGCTATAGGAAGTACAATTGCGTTAACAGTCCCGTTAACTATTGCGGGCAATATTCAGAACACATTCATGCGTATTCCAATACACGTTTTGCGTGGAACTAATATCTGAGGAGTGGTACGATTCCTGGATTGCATAGCTCTGGATTTTATCTTTTATTCGTTGCCTGATGACAATACACTTTTTTTTAATGAGGGTGGGAAATCATGGAGTGTGGAATGGCAGCGAGTGTCAGACTTTTACTGACTGATCCAGAACTGCGGTAACTATAAACCTGCCATGGCATTTGAAACCAAGTTTATAGAAACCTAAAGTGATTTCATTAAAACCTACATAGACAGTCAATAAGTTGGTTGGTATTAAACATCTTAGAAGTTACTGTAAACTTAGGATCTCATTTATAAAAAAAAAATACCATAATTATAATGTGGTTTAACCTTTTGAGTGCGTAATTAGAGACACAATAGTAAGACAATGGCGCGTGAACGCCGGCGTTAATGCGGGGATCAACAGCTTAAACACGGAACAGAGAGTTCAAAATTCAAAATTCTCAATGGAAAATTTGAATTTAAAATTCCGGTATTTAAACTAATCATAATTATTGTTAGCGAGTTTTTTAAACAAGGCTGTTTATGCGTACTACTTTTTCCGAAACTTAACTGCCAAGTACTTGGTACCTAATGTCTACGAAAATTTCAAGGCAGATTTTGACCTGCGTAGTGATAAATGAATTTACACTAATTTAACTAAAATGTTTCCTAGAAATTTTGTGCTAGATCCTATTTTTGGTAATAACAGACACTTTTATAAGCATCTGTTTAATCCTTTGCTGGCAAAAGAACACCAAATCACTAAGAATGAACACCAAATCTTTATTAAGACTAGCTTCTGTCTGACAATAGAAAATTATCCCAAAGAGAACATGCTACCGGGATAAAAAAGTATCTTATGTACTATTGCAGGACATGGGTCTCTATGCGCCAAAAAATCCGTACAGCCTTGTGATTGTGAAGAAATAACAATCATACCATAAGTAAGCTTTCGCCTTTTAATATTAGGTGATAGAGAACATCTACCGAAACCCAATCTACTCGTACATATCCTATGTCATAAATTTCGCGAGTTAGCATTGAACATTTACATTCAAGCAGTAGGCCCGGAGCCCGGACTGTTAGTTATTTGTGTCGCAAGCCCCCGGTGCGGACACGATAATATGTGATAACTTCGCCTACTCCATACAATGGTGATATTGTCATACAAATGATTTGAATTACTTGCCTCTGGGAACATGTGTTTGCAGTCCCTTTGCATACGAATTCATGGATTTGAATTGGATATTTGGTACTTAGAATTTTTGATTTATAAATTCGATGAAGGTTTTTTTATGGTGGGAAATCATTTAACGACTCATCATCAGTCATCTCATCTCATCAACGAGTCGTCAGACTTTTACTGACTAAAACCACACCTATGTTCCTTCAGTTGCTCTTTGCGTTCTAGGACCACGGGTTTCCCTTTCAGAAGTTGACCCATGGCCCCAGTAAGAGAACACTACGCACCGTCGACGACTCGAGAAATTCGATGAAAGTGGTGTGACGATCTGGTAATTTTCGCGCGGCAAACTTGGCCAGAGATTGCCCAAAATAGGAAAGTTTGGAAGGAGAAGAGGGAGGCCTTTGCCCAACAGTGGCACTAAAATAAATGTTATTAGTTTTCAGCCAAAATATGCTCCCATAAAATACAAGCTCCTTTATATACATTTTTAATCTCCCTAAGACATTTACTCGATATAAAAAACCTTCAATCTGTACTCAACAACCGTTTAACTACGATAACACACGAATCAGAACTAAAAACATACTTTATAATTTGAGAAAATCCACCTTTCTAACGGAGCTACAAAAATTATAGTTCCATTGTGTTAAAAGTGTACGTAACACAGTACTAGTTAAACACACCACACATAAGTATGTAAATCAATTTGTAAAGAAACTGTTCACAGGGAAACGCTTGAAACACTTCCGAATGAAACTTCCAAAGGAACTCGACACAAAACACTTAATAACTCGTAATTTAAAAATTTCGCCGAGCAATAAAGTAACATATTATACCAAGCGTGCCAGAACAAGACCCTATTGAAACAAAGTTGCCAGTTATAAAATTATGCACCGTGACTAGCAACGAGATTCGTTTATTTTCTTTCGACAAGAATAATGCGAGTAATAAATTTAATTATTAGCTCAGAATCTTCAGCGGCTTACAATTCTATTTGCATTAAACTCAGATTTTCTTACACGTCATCGCGATCGCTTTTGTTTGTGCGCAGCGCTTTCTATAATAATAATTAATGCAGCAGTCTTACCTGTCACGATACACTTGACTACAATGTCTATTGACAACATAACTCGAGTATCAATTACGTATTGAATGGCCTTTGCGATTACGATCTCAGCTATTGAACTGTGTTCTAACGCTGAGCCTGGGCCCGCGTTCACGAACATAAATGTGTAATCATTTATCGTTAGTTTATTATTTTGTTTTCATTCGGAGCTCTTTAATTGATTTTCTTAAGTTACTCAGTAATGGAACTAAGGGATTTATCATCTCAGTCAGTTATGAAACATTAATTCTTAAGTGTTACGGAATATTATATAAACTAACCACATTTCCTACTGCTTCTCAGTCTGCTTGTCTTATCTAAGGCTAATCTTATAAATTGTCCCCTGGCTGAATTTTGATACAGCTTTCACCAACTCTTGCAAGCGTATTTTGAGCAAGATTTTGACATATTCATTTTACAAGTCGGCGTGAAATTCTACCTCTTGCGTCTAGGCCAAATTTCATCAAAATTTGTTGCTCTGTTACGGCTATTGAATAACAAACTCGCATGCGAACTTTCGTATTTGTAGATCATGCAATACAATGAGTAACTTGAACATCTTAGCCTATAAAATAATACCTTCATTCGCAGAAATCGTAAACCCCGTTTGTTTACGACCCCGTTTACTTACTAATTAAGTTTCTTGAACATCTAACTAGTGTAGTGTAGTCACTCTCCACAAATATGCGCTTCACTTTACATTCCCACATGTCAACGGGTGACAATGGGATGGAGGTTGCTCACCTCAATTGTACTTGGCTTCGTACACCGCAAGACGCAACTATCTAATACTGTGACGCCGCATAATTAGAACCGATTGTACCCGACGATATTGCGTGTCTTTGATAAAGTACATTCGTCAACGTGATCACGTGACAACTAATTGACAAGCTAACATTTCTATAGTACTATGCATTATGTTAATTGAAGTATTATCGTGATAGTATACTCACATGGTTTTTGTCGTAAA
Source organism: Mythimna impura (assembly GCA_905147345.3). Taxonomy (NCBI): domain Eukaryota; kingdom Metazoa; phylum Arthropoda; class Insecta; order Lepidoptera; family Noctuidae; genus Mythimna; species Mythimna impura. Next base: position 15,075,609 of record LR990353.1, on the reverse strand, counting down.
TGACAAATTGCCTAAAGTGGTTTTGTTTAACGGTTAATTGGCTTAACGGGTTATTGTTTCAATGTATAAGGTATTTTTAATTGATGATAAATGCGGACATTTCGCTGTCCTAAGTTATACAATGAGCGCTGAGGTGGGGCTTGTTCGTTGCTGAACAATAGACGACCCGGCAGGCTCTGCGGGTAAATGTTGGGCTTTCTGCGGTACCTATAACATTTCACGGGTTCGATCACCGCTGTGAACAATGAATGGTTGTTCTGTGACCTGAAGGGTGAGGGGGCTGAATGTGCTGCAAAATTATTCGAAATGTAGGAACACGGGTGGGTTTTAGTCAGTAAAAGTCTGATCCCTCTTGCACTCCCACCACCCAGCACAGGATAAGTTACTCGTATTTGATGATTTCCAAAACCATAAAAAAACATGACCAAAATTGATAAATGGACATCACTGACTCCCGCAACTGGCAAGAAAAACCATCCATGTTGTGATATAGGAAACACAATTTACGACTGGTAGTCAAAGTTCTTTCTACACCGAGTCCGTGACAACCTCAAGGCAAGGTAGTAGTATTATTAATCGACTTACAAGACACACCTACTATTAATATATTCATAGTCCTAATCATATTAAAGCGGCCGGTGTGCTAAATCTGGAGTAACGCAACATTCCGACTGAACGCGAATATCGGAATGCTGGCAACCAGGGCGTGTCATGTACATGTCTATGTACTGATTACAAAACAATTGACGACATCTGGATCACATAAATTAAGTTGTCAATTAAGTCTGTCTTTATCACGTTTAGTAGTTTGTCAATTCAGTAGCTGGTAGAGTGAGAATTGATTGAAATATCACTTAACACTTAAGTCGAGATTCCCACGGTTATATTTAGAAACCCAAACGCAAACTGGTTTTGAAATGATTGAGCTTTTAAAACAGTAATTTACTCTTCACCATTTACCTCCCATGGCTATCAGTGTTTAGCATAACATAGCATAATCAGCCTTATAATATTCCCACTGTTGGGACTCAGGCCTTCTCTCTAGTAAAAGGAATAGGCCGTAATCAACCACGCAGGCCCAGTGCGGATTGGTGGGTGACACATGTCTTCGAATTTTTGGTTCTAGGACATGCTGGTTTCCTCACTATGTTTCCCTTCACCGTTTTCAGAGCAGTGGTGATGAAAATAAATTACATAAAGTAATGCGCCTGGCTGGGTTTTGTAGTAAGTCGGGGCTGTTACCACTCGGCCACCACTGCTCAATCTAAATCTAAATATCAGTGTTTATATGAATATAAATAACAAGTTAATCATTCAGAAATTCTTTTCTATATCATCTGAAGGTATATAGTCCGGTCTCCGTAAATTCGTCATATTCTGATATGCTTTCCATAAAGCGCAAGAATTTTCAAAATCGAAACAAGTTAAACTTAATCTATAGATACATATAGGAGAAACTGACTGACTGAAATATCAACGCACAGCCGTAGATTGGGGCTAGGAACGTGAAGTTTGCACAAGGCTACCATTTATGACGAAGGCGAGTACTTAAAAGGGGTTTTTAGAAATTCCACTTTTAAGGGGGTGAAAAGAGGGAATTTCATATGTATGCAAAATCTCATTTCGGGTGCCAGTATTTTTTTTTTAATAATATACTCGAAATATAGCATAAATAGTAACTAAGTAAACCATAAAGGTTGTCGTCATTTGTTTTTCAAAACTACCTCCAATAAAATAATTGAGGGGGTTTAAAAATCTTTTTAAAACCCCCTAAATTATTTTATTGGAGGATTCTAACTTTTCGTGATAGCAAACTTGAAATTTGGTACAGATTCTAATAAAATGAATAATAAAGTTGTCATTATTAATATTTCAAAACTACACTCAAAATACGGAGGTGTTACAGTTTTTATGAAAACATTCTCGCTAACGAAGTTGCGGGCAAAATTCTATTCCTATATAGGGTGATTGGCAATTAGTGTACGATACTTAAACACGTGATTGTGCTCATGATAACAAACAATTTTTATTATGGGAGCAAAGCCGAAATCGCGAAAAAAATATCAGCTGTTCAGTACTAGTACATTAGGCAAACATAAATGTACTGAACAGCTGATTTTTTTCGCGATTTCAGATTTGTTCCCATAGTAAAAGTTGTTGGTTATCATGAGCACAATCACGTGTTTAAGTATCGTACACTAATTACCAGTCACCCTATAAAAACAGAAAAATAAACATTAATTTTATTCATCACAGAAACAGGTGTATGCGTAAACAGCGTTACTAATGCGTGTAATACTCTAATCTGTTCATCAACGCTGAACGATAGTTCGTGAACGAGTGAACGATTTTCCGGAGGCTGACCGCGTTCATTCACTCTCGTCGCCGCATGCCGTGACGTTTCCACCCCATTATTAACGTTTACACGTGTTTTATTATGAGGTTTTATTATTACGTCTGACAGTAACACCTGTTTTGTTTTTAAATAATGCGGTGTTAAAAGACTTTAAGTGTGTTGACTTGTTCAATGAACACGGCAGGTGCTAATCCTGTGCTATGTTTAGATGGATGATAGGATAGAGTTTTTGTTTATATATATTTTTATTATTTATATTGAAATATTTAAAAATATAATGTATATACGTACAATAAAATAAAAACAGATATAAAAGGTGACTGGGTTTTGTGAAAATTGTCTTTAAATGTTACAAGGGACACACGTGTAGGTAGATATGTCATCAGGTGCATACATTCTGTAGCCAAAACCTTTAAGCTTATGACATCATCCTGCATCCGACCTGCTTTAAGAAGGTTAGGTAATCTGCATAAGTACCATAATGCAATCCTTTATGACGAAATAAGGGAATTCAGATCATACATCATACTCTTAATGCAAAAACCAACTAAATGCACCAACATTTTTGTATTGTTATATTATATTATTATTATTATAATCGATCAAACCTGTAGGTTAGTTACTTTTTACCAAAGCTATCTTTGTAAATAAGTGTATAAGTGTCGTAGCTAATAACCGGTTTTACCTGTAGATTTGTCTTGATGAGACGAATCGATCGCTATATTTAACTTAATTTGGGTAAAAAGGTTCATACTTACGTACAAAGAGTATAGTAATATATAGCTTACGTAACTCGTACAAATGAAGAGAACGAAACGTCAATCATGACTGGAAATGTACCTAGCAATCGTTAATTTACTGTTTATCTTAAAATCATAATTCCGGATACGAAAACAGAATTCCTGAAGTGAAAAGCTGTAAAAAATAAGCAAATAATTTCTATATTAATTTGATTTTCGTTCACGCATCTTTGCTAGACTGCTTTTGGTCAATCTCCTTTGCAGATAGTTGGTTTTTGCAATAAGGGTACGATATACATATAGTGCGTTTTTTCAGAATGCCTAGTGCGAGTTAGTTTACGTTAAAACGATCGACACGTTTATAACGTTCAGTGCTCCAATTTGCCAGCTCTAAACTCTTTACCAATCAGAGAGCCAAACGCGGTACAAGTTTTGATCGCGTTAACGTAAAAACAATTCGCACTCAGCTCACTGAACCAGTGAAGAATCAAAAATCTATCAAGAATCAAAAGAATTGATTTTTAACTCACAACTCCTGACTCTTAAGTCACGGGATCTCCTAGTTTGGGAGTCAAGGTTTACTTAATCTGTATGACGTTTAATTCCCTGAAATTTTATTCTCATCGGCCAAAAATTTAACTCGTGTTAAAGGTTTCTGTATAAAAAAAAAGATTATTATTATATATTTAAAATAATTGAGTTGTCAAGAAGTCAGTCAGAAAAATTATGCTAATTGTACATTCCAAAGCGTAAATCTCTATGGAGAATAATGTGCAAAAAACTGCATGGACACTGCACGGCTTTACCCGCGTGAACGTAGGTTTCTCCATACAAACTTTGGACCCCCTTTCTCCCCTTAGAAACATCCTCTCTTAGTGCTCGTCTACGTCATAAAAGGAAACCTTGTGCAAAATTTCACGCTCCTAGGCCCTGTAGTTTCGGCTGTGCGTTGATATGTCAGTCAGTTTCTCGTTTTATATACATATATAGATTACCAATATCTTGGTTCCATCCACCGACAGACCCGGAAAACGCCATTACAGTAGAAAAAATTATAACAATCTAACTAGGAGTACACTGAACCTTTCAAGTACGAAGGGCTTACTCCTAATACGACCGCAAAGTGGGCATCGGAGCAGTTTGTGGTTAATTTAGCAAAAAAGATAACATTACGTGACAAGTTGTCGACCTGTTATGAAACCGCAGTCGATATTTTATGATAGCGCTTGGAAATATCAATAACAACGAATAGATGTGAGTTATATAAATTAATAATTCCATGCTAGTGTCAGCAAGTGGTAACGGCCCTGACTTACACTTACGAGTTGTATGTTGTTGGTTTAAACCCAGCCAGAAGCATTTCTTTTTATAACTGATTTCTCGACGAATTCTGTATTTTTTTTTATAGTTACAGACTGAGAATATTTAAGGCAAGCATGCTCCAACGTCGACCACATCATCGCTTGCCATCAGGTGGTATAGTGGTCAAGACAAGTCTATCAAAAAAACAATGGATCATATTCAGAAGAAGATATGGTCTTCGAGATCCATAAGTAAGTTCCTAAACAAGTTTCTTGCCATTTTACAAATTGGATCATTCAACCGTCTGGTCCATAGTCTAGTTCACAGTAATTTTTAGTAAACCATAATTTATGGAAAGAGACGTTACGCGCTAACATTGCAACCAGAAAACCTGAACTCTGTGCACGACTTCATGTACCGAAACTCACACATCTATTATGGTCAGTGTCAGTCGCAAACCTACAGTCACTGATAGACAAGGACAGAAAAACAGTTCCATCTCACTTCGCAAAATGGCGACCAAAACATTAAGTGAAATTAGAAATATCATAAGAAATTTTGAGTTTTCATGTACTTACGAGTGAAATGTGATTCCATGTGATTTATTTTTGTTTATGTATGATTTGTACAACGCATAAAAGCACACGAAAGCATTTTGATAACCTTTATCCCACTTAAAACAAAAAAATAATATTTTTGCGTAACCCGTATAAGTCGCTCGCCGATTGCAACTGATTGACATTAAGCCACAGTGGCTTAATTTCAGCGGTCCACGCGCTAGAGGCGAGTCACCTATCTTCTGCTGTTATGATTTAATCTAAGTAGTAAACAAATACATATATTACCTCTCGTTTCATATTAATAATTCATGAACAATCTGTCCAAATGTAATACATTCATTTATGAATATTAACAAGAGTATTAGCTACACATTAAAATTAAGTCGAGAGATCACAGATTACGCATATAATTACTACTAACTTCTGCCCGTGGTTTCACGCGGCGTGTAGTATTTATTCAAAGAGAACTTATTACCGAGATAAAAAGCGTAATTTTTTTTAATTCATTCATTGTCTATTCGTACGTCAAGTTTCATCTGACCACCATTTCTTAGGGTTCCGTACCTCAAACGGAAAAAAACGGAACCCTTATAGGATCACTTTGTTGTCCGTCCGTCTGTCTGTCTGTCAAGGACCTTTATCTCGGGAACGCGTGGAGGTATTTTTTGAGTTGAAATTACAACCATATACTCAAGATTGCAGTCTCTTGAAGCTGTGATAAATCTAATTTAAGTTAACGAAAAAAAAAAACTGCCGTTTATGTCTCAAAAAACTTGTATTTCGACACTCTCGAGGAAATCAAAATTCATAATTCTCGATTCATGATTCTCGGTTTTTCTCTACTTTAAAATGCTTGTATTTTATACAAAAATCTGCCAATAGCAAACGGATAAACGGATTTTTACCAATAGCATTCTGTCTATTGGTAAAAACCCGTTTGGTAGTTTTTGAGTTTATCGCGTCCATACAGACAGACAGATGCGGTACATATTATAAAACGAACTCCCTCGACTTTATAATAATATGTAAGGATGATTGTAACATAAGTATATTTAGTAGAATTCTCTTGCGTCGACCGACCCATGTTTAGTTAAACCACTATTGCAAATACGGATTACAAACGTATTTAGGGTACCTACTACACAAATTTCCTCTGAGGCGTCTGCCCCACTCACAGTACTCTAAGATATGGTGTACGCCCTCGTTTATTCCACATTTCTCGCAATTAAATGACGGTGTTATACCAATAAGGAACAGAAAACTTCCCCGATGGGATGTGATAAGATCGAAGCCTTTTTTTGTATTTAGAGAACAGTTGTGTACTACAGCAAAGACGTGAAAACATAATAGACAGACAGACATACTTATGTATTTATAATATTAGTATGCATAGATTTCTTAACTTACAAAATTAGCTTGTTTAAATTCGGAAGCTATCCTAATACGATCTGCCGATGACGTTCATGACATACTTATAGATTGAGTGCCTTCATAGAGTATTATGTAAATAAGAACATTGAAAGCGTAACTTTTAATGCACCATAATGACGAAAATAAAACAGCATTTACACTCGTAAATGCTCCTTTATTTTCGTCATGAATCCGACAATAGCTTCTAATATCCACTTTCGATTTCGACCATAGCTATTAATGTCCAACATACTTTGGGCAATCAGTCCTCTCAAGACACGCTCGACAGAATCATCTAATTACTTTCCTGCTCTAGAGTGGAGTGGAGACATTTACTGACTAAAACCACACCTATTTTCCTTCAGTTGCCTTGCATTCTAGAACCACGAGTTTCCCTTTCAGGAGTCGACCCATGGCCCCAGTAGGCTTCGGCCCTGCCCAAGTCGGAGTCGTCCGTTGACGGCGCGTAGTGTTCCAGGCTCTAACCGTAGGGGCCCAAAAGGGCCGAAGCCCGCTAGGGCCACGGGGAATTTCTGAAAAACAAAGCCCTAGAAAACAAAGGGCAATTGCAGGACACAGATATGGGTCAATAAAAGTCTGACACGCTCTCTTGCTCCACCCTATTGTAGAAAAAGTCACGGGATTATTCACCACCTCAAACAACAAATCTGAATAGTCACCAAAATGCCAAACTGCTGAACAATACCCACATAACCTTCTGCAATGACATTCATTTAAATTCGGTAGCTATCTTCAATAGAATCTACAGATAGCTACTGTACATAGCAGATTTAAGACCTCTCGTATTATGTAAATGGGACCATTCACAACGGATAATGGTACTTAAATACGATATGAATAAATGCAAGCGTATCGAGCTATCGATACTAAAGGCCAGAGTACTCGTACATTCATTGGGCGAGTGAATTGTCTAGTACGACAGTAATAGCTCTACTATAATAATAATAATAATTGTTTATTTGCACCTTCAAGTTAACAAGTTTTCCAAATTACGGTAAATTAGGTCGAAAGGTTAATTAATTGTGATATTTAAGTGTTACAACTGATACCTAAGCTAAGATAACTTAATATCTTGTATATATAGGTATCAGCGCCCACCCTCATAATCACTAGCAGAGATTTACATGTCCTCATAATTACAACAATTGATGCAAAAATTAAGACTAAAAAAATCAAAAAAAGAAAATAGATAACGGCAAGAGTGGCAAGTGTGTAGTGTGTGGTGTGTGGTGTGTGGTATGTGGTGTGTGGCGTGTGGTGTGTGGTGAGAGTGTATGTGTATTTATATGTGTAACTTCTTCACGCTCGAGCGGTTGAACAGATTTGGATGAACACTAGCACGGGGGAAGGCCATGTCCCGGAGTAGCACATAGGACACTTTTTACCCCGGCTAGTATGTTCCCATGGGACAATTTTCCAATTTCACACAGGTGAAACTACTGTACTGTACTACTATTACTAGTCCTCCTAACTAGTATGGTGGGTATATTATATACTAGTTATATCCCAGCTCTGTCCCAATAAGGATGGGATTGGCTACTAGTCTTACAAGATGCGTCTGGATATATCAACATTACTAGCCTATTAAGAAAGCCGAAGCAACATCGAAAGAGGAAGGTTTTCATACCTAGCTGAGCTAGCGTTCGATTGCTGGCATATATCTCTTTCCCAGAACTGCCTGTTATTTCTCAACTCCTGCTTGTTATGTCTCAACTTAGGCGGAATCTTCTCTTCCCTCTCCTAGAAAGGAGACCTGAATCCCAGCAGTGGGAACATTATAAAAATGAATATACCATTTGTTATGCAAGGCGAAATCAAAAAAGTGCAAGTAAAAATTTATTTCAAAGAGCGTACTCCTGGGACAAAAAGTTAGTATCCGATGTTCTATTCCAGGTCATGGTCTACTCGTGCAAACATCCAAATCTCTTCAGCAGTTTCAACGTAAAGGAGTAACAAACATACAAATATACACACTCTTACGCTTTCGCCGGCTGCGTAAATATTCTAAAGAGTTACCGTGGCGCTAAAACGCAAAGGGTAAATGAAAGAACACTGGTGGGTTTTAGTCGGTAAAAGTCTTACACGCCTTCTCGCTCCGATTATAGACCGGTAGAAGTCATTTGATAGTCTCCCGACTTAAAAAAACTGGGCAAGTGCGAGTCGGACTCGCGCACTGAGGGTTCCGTACAAACTTAACTATGTAAAAAAAAAAGTTTATTTTTATTTTGTAACGATAAATTTACTGTTTTAAGATTTATTCCTATATCTATGCTATAAGACCTTGTTTTATGCCAAATTTCAGGATTCGGGGTCAGCGGGAAATACCCTATGAATTTTGATTTCCTTGAGAGTATCGAAATATACGTTATTTTCCGCATGAACGGCCGTATCTTTTTTATTCGTTTACTTAGAAGTTTGATTTTTTCACATCTTCAAGAGACCATAGACCTGAGTATATGTTTTCTATTTCAACTTGATACCTCCACGCGTACCCGAGATAAAGGGTTGACAGACAGACAGACAGACAGACGGACGGACAACAAAGTGATCCTATAAGGGTTCCGTTTTTTCCTTTTGAGGCACGAAACCCAAAAAAAAAACTAACAAAAGCTTTCCTCAAGAATAGATATACTCGTAACGTCAAATCCGATGTTTCCTAACATTTCTCGCCTGACGGTAAATTGTTGGTGAACAATGACTGTATCAAATGCAGTACTACGTACTTTCGCCACCACAGCCTATTAAAATTACAGTAAATTACCGTACAACCATTCAATTGATTGTTTCAACTAAAATATGCAGTTTGCACTGACCTGGCTTGAGACCAAGGTGTATTGTTGCTCATTAGTCTGGAGAAAGCATGTTTGAAGACTTTACGATCCTGGGTTTTGAGATTCCCACGACTCGTGAGTTGTAGGTAAATCGATTTTAATGTTGGTTTGGATGAATAAACAAATCTGTAATGTATTTTAAGACATTGGCAGGCCATTGAATCCATCACAGGGGAATTTCTGAAAAGGAAACCCGTGGTCCTAGACCGGAAAGAGCATCTGAAGGATCATAGGTGGCAGACACGCCCTCTCGCAACACGCTAGAACGAGAGAAGACATTAGATGATTTCCCACTTCCCAAAAAAAACGCCATTGTGGGTATCATGTTACTACTTGCTTTTGCAATCAGTTTCGCTCTCGTGAAAGTAGAAAAATATCCCAAGGGAACATACTCATGGGATAAAAAGTTTCCTGGGAGTGTTTTTAGGGTTCCGTACCTCAAAAGGAAAAAACGGTGAAAAAGGAAAAAAAGGGTACCGAATTGTAGGATCACTTTGTTGTCTGTCTGTCTGTCAAGACCCTTTATTTATTTTTTAATTGATATAAACCAGTGCTTGACTGCGATCCCTCCTGATGGTAAGCAGTGATGCAATCATTCATCAATGATTGCATCACTGCTTACCATCACTACCGTTACTTGTGGTGAGGCGCACTAGTTTACTAAGAGCCTATTCACTCTAGCCTTGAAGACACCTAAATTATAGTTTTTTTTTTTTTTTTTTCGGGTGGGAAAATCATCTAATGACATCCCCCGCTCTTGGGCGGAGCGAGAGATAGTGTCAGACTTTTACTGACTAAAAACCCACTCCTGTTCCTTCTTTGCCATTTTTCCAGGGCCCCGGGGATCACTTTCGCATCACCCATGGCCCCAGTAGGCCTCAACCCTGCTGGGCCCCTACGGTTGCTGACATCTCCCTGAGGCGCGCGTGGAACACTACGCGCCGTCGACGACTTGGGCTCGGTCCGGACAGTTACCGGACGAAACCTAAATTATAGTTGGACGGGAAGACCGCAGCAGGCTAATTGTTCCATCGTCCTTTATCGACGATGGAGCACGCTTGCCTAGAAGTAACCTATTTACTTTTGGCTTAAAGATACTCAGGTAGCAGCTATCAGGAAACACAGACTCCGGCAGGGAATTCCACTCCTTAGCTATACGCACAATTAATGTGTGTTCTCAAAACGAGTGGGAATGTTAGACTTTTATTAACTAATACTTACCTATGATCCTTCAGTTGCCTTTTGCGTTCATGAGCCGCTGTAACTCTTTCGAACAATACTACAGAGGTTTGTGAAACCTTAGCTTTAATTAAAAATTACCTAATACTACCATATAACGAAAAACTTTTGGTTGGTCATTACTTTGTGTCACAAGTTTATCTACTAACCTTTAATATTTAAAATTACGTCGTAAAACATAAACCTAAACCACAAAACATACAAAATTACGATTTTAGTTTAACACAGAACTGAAACTGCGATTACATTGTTTCACACCCGTAACTTTTCCAGCTCAACGTTCCTAAATCATGGTTTATGTTTACAGTTAAACCGCGGTTTGACGGTTAATTTAAATTAATTTTAACGGGGCTAGTTTACCCGTATTCAACTATACAGGATGGATTTTTGGTCACTACGAAATGTATGGGGATTGTTTTTTTTTCCGAGTTTTGGGAACTCAAACTACTTGGTTAAAAAAAATCTTTATTAAAAAAAACATTGAACAACAAACAACAAACTTAAATAAAACAAAATACACAAGCCACCTAAACAACTATCTGTCTCCTAAGAACGTTTTAAATGAATTATTTATTTACAATCACTTGTACAACGTTACGGAGTAAGTCCAAGGCGTTGTACAGTAGAAACTTACAAACTAAAAAAATACATTAAATAAAAACAATAATAACACATTGAAGAATAAAAAGAAAATACCCCAGAAAACAAATGAAACAATGTTTACTTATTTTTTATCCATCTTCTCACAAAACCTTAGACATTCACGACACACATCTATCCATCTCCCAGCAAACAAGTCACACTCCGGTGTTAGAGTCAGGAGAGCATTAAGCACAGAAAGCGCACGAACGAGCGGCGAGTTAGCTCGTGACACTGTCTGCGATAAAGGATCAGCTAACAGTGAATGAATGAATTATTTTATTTCGGACACCAAAAAAATCCATACAGTGTTAGGTTAGGTTAGGTTAACTTCCGACTGTCGGGAGGACACGGCGCAACACACACTGGCAGAGTGTGCCGCATGGGAGGAGCAGCGCCGTGCCCTTGTATCTGAAGTGGGCCCCGACCTGTCGCTGCCGGCCGTCGTTCGTTCGATGGTCGGGGGCGCCGAGTCGTGGGATGCGGTGATCTCCTTCTGTGAAGCCGTAATTTTGCAGAAGGAGGCTGCGGAGAGGGAGAGAGAGGCCTTGGCCACTCTTCCGTGCCGCAGCAGGCGAACCGGGCGTCGGCGGAGGGCAGACAACGCCCTCTTCCAACCCCCATAAAGAGGTCCGGAGAGACGGCGGACTCGGGGTCGTCCGCCGTCCCCCATCCAGCAAGACCCGAGGCGGCAGCGCGTTGTGTTCCACGCGCGCCCCTATTGGACGTCGCGGGGGGAGGACACCTCACACTCCCCCCGGCTTGAGGTGGCCCGCGTAGGCGGGCCGGCACTAGCCGGGGATCATGGATGGCGTATCAGCTCCCACGATCCCCGGTCCAAGTGTGGGAGGGAACACCGAGGTGGTTTTTAGTCAGTAAGAGTCTGACAGACCCCTTCGCCTGCCCCAGGCGAAGGACATCCATGAGGATTTTCCACCCCGGCAACAAAAAAAAAAAAAAAGGTTAGGTTAACTTCCTACTAATATTATAAACGCGAAAGTATGTATGTATGGATGTTTGTTACTCTTTCACGCAAAAACTACCGAATGGATTTCAATGAAACGTGATACCGGGTAGACCATGTCCCGGAATAGCACATAGGACACTTTTTATCCCGGGATTATGTGCCTAATATTACTCGTGCGAAGCTACTGGTAGCAGCTAGTAATAAATAAGTTATTAGCTTTTTTTTATCGGTGGGAAAATCATCCAATGCCATCCCCCGCACTTGGGCGGAGTGGGATAAAGTGTCAGACTTTTACTGACTAAAAATCCACTCCTGTTCCTTCGTTGCCTTTCGTACCAGGGCCGAGTCTTCCTTACAGAAGCAGACCCTTGGCCCCAGTAGGCTTCGACCCTGCTGGGCCCCTACCGTTTGCTGACATCTCCTTGAGGCGCACGTAGAACACTACGCGCCGTCGACGACTTGGGCTCGATCCGGACGGTTATCGGACATTCGGACGGCGAGCTACCCATTGCTCGCCGTCCGCAAGCCCGCGCCTACGGTGGCCGGAAATCGGGATCGGGATCCCCGCGGCTGGGGCGTGAGGGCCGCGCTCTCGCGCTTGCACGTGCGGCCTCCTTCTTTGCTAAAAATAAGTTATTAGCTAGTGTCGTACCAATTACCCTTTGCACAAGAAATCTTACAATTCCTACTACAACGGCCTAAGTACCTGCCATTACAACCCCGTCTCAAAAATCCACCTGTATTATGGTCACACTGTGGTAAACCCAAGCTTCGTATAAATATGTTCGTCATTCACTTGTTGCTCAAACAGGCTTTCAACGTGAAATTAAATGTTGTTGTTTGAAAGCTGAAGCATTTAGAACTGTTTGAAATTTTAAACCGGAGTTAATAGTAAATTGACCTCGGTAGAAAGTTACGCGGGTTTGCGATACCTACTTAGTTATTGTGAGTTACGCTGAAGTTTTTAACAAAAGTTTTCCTGTTTTTTTTTTTTTTATTAGCTACAACAATGGTTATATCAGCCTTGTATTTTTTAGTTAGTCTTTAAAGATAAAATATAGCAGCAGTATGAAAAGCCAAAGACTGAAAGCTATGGAGTAAAACGGAGGATGCTCTTACTTGAATACAACATTAATAATTAATTTTTTATCTAACTGATTTTATTTTTTGCATGAAAATTAAATTTAATAGTGTTTAATGTACTTACATAATAAAATAAAAAGGAGGTTCTGGACCTTTGGAAGGTGATGGAGACCAAAGACAACTTGCAGAGGCCCTTTAGGCATTTTTCATGAAATAAGGTACCAACGGACGATTATCCCTGTACGCGCTCCGCAAGTCGACACAGAGTGTTTACAGTGCTCTACGTTTTCAATACAATAATATCTTTAGGGTTTTAATTGCATGCATTAGTCTAGTTTTGCATCTTCATGATTGTTTTCTATCATACTAAATTAACTATACCTGTAATGTTTTGGACACACTATCTACCTAGCATTTATCTTGAAGAATAACATATTATATTTTTCTGATTCTGTTTAATGCAGTGCAGATCATATACTTTTGCGCATTATAAAACTCGCGATTAGCTCCTGTAATCCTCTTAAACATTTATAGTCCAGTTTTGTAATAAACCAATTATGGCTAAGTATAAAATTATAAATTAATTACATATATAAAATATATAAATTAAATATATAAGTATGTTTATCAGTTGTCTAGTACTCATAACACAAGCTCTGATTAGCTTGAGACTAGACGGCGTTGTGTGATAGTTGTGGAATATTATATTATATTATTATTCTATTATTAGTCTTGTTTTAATATTACGACCCATTTTAATGATAGACTAGACAGTCTAGTTCAATAAAATCTACCCGGTATTAGGCGCCAGCTACCAAGAAAACGAAATAAACATCGGTTTTACTTAATTTTACAGTATTCAGTAAACTTGTAGGCACATTACATATAGGACCCAATATCAAATCAATTAAATAATAAAAACCGGCCAAGTGCGAATCCGACTCGTGCACGAAGGGTTTCGTACCAATGTCTATGTCGTGCCCAGATCATAGAAATTGATCACTTCATGATATGGCCAACTAAAACTGGCCAGCCCCGGGGTAGCCAAGTTACAATCGTTTCGTTCGGCGCGAACACCTCGAGTAGGCCACGCCTCCGAATCCTTTGTTCTGACCACGTGACTGAGCGTTGAGATGACGTCAAAACAAAGGAATCGGAGGCGTGGCCTACCCGAGGCGTTTACGTTACGATTGTAACTTGGCTAGGGGGGCTGATCATTTTAAACGTTAAAGTTTGATGTCAATCCTCGTTTGTACTACTTTCTTTAGACTTTTTATTATCATAGAAATCCTACATCAATGATTAGGTCAAACGAGGATCGACATATCATCAAATGCTAACATCTAAATGATCTGGCCAGTTTTAGTTGGCCATATCATAAAGTGATAAATTTCTATGACCTGCCCACGACATCTATACAACATTAAACACTATATTACAACCTGTTTTTTTAGTTTCAACTGTCTCGGTGTTTTTTGGTTGAAAAATTACGTTTGTTCTAAGGGAACCCTTCCACTTAAATATTTATTTTATTCTGTTTTTAGTATTTTGTTGTTATAGCGGCAACAGAAATATCATCTGTGAAAATTTTAACTGTCTAGCTATCACGGTTCATGCGATACAGTCTGGTGACTAACAGGCGGACAGTGGAACCTCGTAATAGGGTCCCGTTTTTATCCTTTGGGTACGGAACCCTAAAAAGTTATTGGAAACAGAAAAAGGCCAGATATCTTTAACTGGGCACTTGTATAATAAATATTTATTGCCTTGTCCTTAAGAGATCCTGTAGATCTTTAATGGAGAGTCATTGATCATTATATTTAATTATAAACTTAGATTAAAGTCTTTAAAAAACTATTAGAAATGTTAGTGTTTCCAATATTTTTACTGCAAAAGTTTTAACGAGCCGAATAATAACTTACTATAATTAAACTTTTTCCCATTAACAGTTATTGGAATTATTCTTGAGCAATAGAAAAATATTTTATAAAGAACTTAGCTTTTGCCAGCGGCTTCAACCGCATAAAAGTACGTTTCTCCGTTCAAAAATTTGGACCCCTTTAGAGGGTGAATATTGAAAAATCCTCTCTTAGTGCTCACATACGTCATAAAAGGAAACCTTGTGCAAAATTTCACGCTCCTGGTCCCAGTAGTTTCGGCTGTGCGTTGATATGTCAGTCAGTCAGTTTCTCCTTTTATATATATCCCAGCTTCTACCAGCGGCTTCACTTGCCTAAAAGTAAGTTTCTCTATACAAACTTAAGACCCCCCCCTTCATCCCCTTAGGGACTGAGTTTTGAAAAATCCTTTCTTATTGCTCACCTACTTCATAAAAGGAAATCTGGTGCAAAATTTCACGCTGAGTGAGAAGTTTCGGCTGTGCGTTGATATGTCAGTGAGTCTCTCCTTTTATATTAATATAGATGCATTACGGTACATCTATTTATTTTAACGATTTCCCGAACAACTACAAAATAATGTTACTTACTTATCGTGATTATATTTTCGAATTTTCCGAAGTGTAAGTACCTTTTTCTTTTGTGGGTAATCATCAAATAACTTTTCTCGCTCTGGGTAAAGCGAGAGGGTGTGTCAGACTTTTACTGACAAAAACCCACCTACGTTCTTTAAGTTACCCTCGGCGTTCTAGGGCCACGGTGACTCCTTCGAATAATTCCGCAGTCCTCGTATCTCCGGAGAGTACGTTAGCTCTTTGTTTCCATATTCGTAAAAACTTCTTAACGTTCTCATAATCATTTCGGAATTCAGAAATTTCTGTGTTTCGTAAAATAAATCGATACCTACCTCCTACGCATAAGGCCGTAAGGCAAAAAGTGCATTTTTTCAGGAGAGCGGTTTTTATAATTGTTATGTTATAAGTAATTTGTGAAACACTTTTAAACGATATTTTTTCATTAAGCAATCAATAATCAGTTGAAAGATCACACTACCAGATTCTGGATATAATGAAAAATAATAAAATTTATTTTATATTTATAATACAATTTTCGTCAAAAAATATGTTACGACTGCGAGCGATTATTGCTCGCCGTGACAAGACTCTTTGTTGCCCACAGTTTGTTACCGTGTTTTTTGTTGTTAGGCAAGGGCAACTGAAAGAACGCGGTTGGGTTATTGGCAGTAAAAATCTGTTACTCCCTCACACTCCACCGAGATCGAGAGAAGTTATTGAGAGATAAGTCTCTCATACGAGTAAGTACCGACACACCGGGACACTTACCACTAAACCTGCGAGAAAGATATTTATTTATCCTTTTTGTTTGTAACGTTTCCTGTGAACGTAAATGTGAGAACTTTCTTCGAAGACTTAATATCCGCTTCATTGCGTATGACTCGCTCTGGCAAAACACCTACATATTTACACCTCAATACCATCGGTTCTCGAAGAAAAACTTAACAATGCCTTCCCTTATTTGTTTTCAATAGAATCCAACTTGATTTTATGTAGTGTGAGATCGTTAAATAGAATTGTGAGCTAGATTTCTTATTGTTTAGTAATTAAATGTGTTTTGTTGCAAAGCGCAGTGGTTAACATGTTTTATGCTAATTTGAAACGATAAACCTAAACATATAGGTATTTAAGGAGTCTGTTACCACAAGACATGTCATACCCTAAGCGGTCCTTAAAATATTATAGGCATTTATCTATAGGTTTAATAAATACGGCAGCAGGACTCAGATAATAATATAAATTCTCTCCCCAAACGACCACCAGCAGCAATGGGAATGTTTATCGAACAACAAACGCCACTCGTGTTCAATCATTCAAAACAGAATCGAGTTTTAATCGAGAACTATTATTTATATGAAGCGATTAAAGCGGATCTACGTGGGTTTGTGATTAACCGCGCGGCGAAGGGCCCGACGCTCGACGCTCGCGGGTTGCGCCCGGGCGACAACTCGCCGCTTCCTCATTGCTCCGCCGGCGGTTATTGCGCTGCGCCGGCAACTGGCAACCGAGCCGCGCAATCGTCAAGTTCATTTCTCAGGGTTGTCTGTATTCTACTCGAAATTGAATGCTTAAGTAATCAATCGGCCATACAAATGCGGTGGTTCATTCAGCCCAAGAAATGAATCGATACTTTGAGTCAATTTTAATAATACGTACCGCTTTGATGCACAGTGCTCAGACCACACAGAGATGAAGACAAAATTTCGCAACCTCAATCAACTTCACAATTTTAACGTCTACGTTTACTACCTATAAAATCTATGTGCGTTACATACAGCCTATTAAATCTTTAGAAACACGTAGACACCGACAAATACTTAAGCAATTATGTCTGAAAACTGCAAAAACTCGTTCTTTACCAATTAACGCGTCTGCCAACAATTTACTAGTATAAAACCACAATACATTTAATTTCCTAAAATAGTAAATCATCCGTTACACGGCAGGTCAATTTCGTACGTGGAAAACGAACGATTGTTCAAATTAAATATTTGATTACAGTTAGTTTACAGTAGATTAGAGGTCAATGGCACTTGGTAACGGTATTGTTTAGTGAGGTGCATTATACGGTATGAACTAGACACATTTTAGTGCAAACCGTAGGGAAATATTGACAACACGTGGCCGCCTTGTCGTGCTTGCACGGTGATTTGCATATGTGTATGAAAAACACAGAATCTGTTGCAAGTCGGAGTTTCTAACTGCGGTTAGATACTTCTCGTGGGTTTCCGGAATGTGGCTCTGGGATATTTCTCGAGACCGATAGTAATAATCTAATTTATAGTTACTATTATGGCAATAATCTTTTTTTGATTTGTCTGTGAACTAATTTCATGTAGTTCAATATCTAATAAAATTGTAACGACATAACTTCTCTCATTAAAACGTTAAAGTTGTTAAACCCATGCCCTATTAAATGTTCATTTATAATCATACGCAGTCGTCCAATCAATAACGCCTGCTTTAATAAATATGTGACTATTATAAGAAGTATTAAGGCGCGTAAACACACGTTGCAGGCCTAAAATCAAAAATAGACCTACCTCAAAAATTTGTATTTGAAAATGGAACCTTATGCTGACCATTGATCGTCATGCCGATTGATCCAGTGGCTTGATCAAGCCAAAATAACCGTGTATAATAAAATATTTTTTCCGCACACACGATTAGTTTGAATTAAGATTTTGAGTCAGGTCTCTATAACTAAGCGTGTGACGTGTACTATTATTTACGACTAACTGTCTCCCTAGGTTTCACCGGCGTCTTTAGTTACTACTGCGCTCCTATGGGTTCCTATCCAACACTTAAATAATTTATCAATTCGAACAAGTAGTTCTTAAGATTAGCGTGTTCAACTAAATAAACAAAGTCTTCAGCTTTATAATATTAAGTAGCTTACATTGTTACGTTGTTAACCCAGTGTTATTACGACTAATATCTATGTTTGGTTAAATTATTAAAAAGATATATTTATTTATTATTTTTTAATTATCAAGATATTCGAAGTTATCGTAATAGTACCTTCCTATGTAGGTACATAACTACTCATTGTTTCTCGTAATTGAATTTAGCAACGTTTTAATTATTTTTTTACAAGTTAATTTGTAATGTCAAAAACAAAAACAGAAGTTTGTTTTAAATGGGATCAGCTATATATTTCATAAATTATGACAAAAAATCAAATGTTTTAATAATTTAACACTATTGCACTTTTGTAATATAAAGATATTGAATAAAATGCTACTAAGAATTGAATTGTGAATTAACGGGGTCCTAATTCAAATTTAGATGATTATTAGAAAAATTACCTGCTGACTGTCGAAAAATCGTAGGTCACGTACATTTAAATGGCATCTGCATGCTAGCATATTATCTGTGATTTTGTCATCCCTAAAATTTCCAAAACAAGTAACTTACAATCTGTAACCACTTTCATTTAAAACTCTCTCAATTATACAAATAATGTTACCAAATAATATTATTATTAAAATTTAAAAAAACTTATCCGTTTTAGATCAATAGCACTGATAACTTCAACATCGAAAGTAATTATTTTTAAATTACAACTAAATACATTTTTCCTTATGATTAGCCAGTAGGTATGTACAAATTAACATTATGTAATTCACTTTCACTGGTAACAACAACCATTCTTCTATTTACTCATATTATAATTAGCATGAAAAAAGTAGCACTAGGTATTCTATTTCGGCAAAAGTCGGCTTCTTACGTCACTCTTCGTCAATAGTCGGGTCGATAAGTCTCGCTGATTGGTCAGTCTTACTCGGTGTTCTGTTTAGTTACATGTGAAATGAATTTCATGGTTTCAGAACGTTACATATTTTTTATAACTTGCGTGTTATCGTAAACGGGGTCATAGTTTTGCGGGTGAAATTATTGTATTGTACTAAGAGTACTTTTGATATTCTTTCGATGTTTTAGTGTAACATTTCTCTTTTATTGCTCTTTTATGTTCTGTAGTGAATTTTATGGTTATTCGGTATTTAGGAAAAAGTGACAACGTCTAACTTGCTGTCTAATAACAATATTAGATACAGTTTTTGATAGACATTCTCATAATATTTTTAACTAGTTTTTTTTTAGCTTTGCTCTGATTCTGAAAGGAAGACTTGGCCCTGGTACGAAAGGCAACGAAGGAACAGGAGTGGGTTATTAGTTAGTAAAAGTCTGACACTATCTCTCTCTCCGCCCAAGACTGGGCGATGTCATAAGATGATTTTTCCACCGAAAAAAAAAACTAGCTTTTCCCCGCGGCTTCGTCCGTGTACATAAAATATAGCCTATGTCACTCAAGAATAAAGCAGCTTTCTATTGGTGAAAAAATTTTAGCAATCGGACCAGTCCTTTCAGAGATTACCTCCTACAAAACTTTCAAACTTTACCTCTTTATAGCATTAGTGTAGATATATTTTTAATATTCTAACTTCAGATAACTATTAACAAAATATAATAACTTTTAAAATCATTTGGACCACTCACTATCACTTCCAAATCGCAAAAATAATTGCTAGTTCAAACAAAGGCCCGTTACAATCGCGCGAAACTTAATACACTTAATCGAAGACTCAGTTATTCGATATGGCCGGCTATCATTATAGAGGGGGTTATAAAAAATGATAGTCGTTCACTGATACAAAGCTTTCTTGCTAATGAACACGAAGTAAGTTCGTTCGGATAGATGACCGCTGTCTCGACTGTTGCACGCTTTAATTTGTCTTTTTGGCTTCGGTTGGCGGGACGTGGCACACTGGGCGTTTAGATATCAGTCTGGTTGAAAATTACTAATACAGTGAACATTTTGGCCTCTGTTTGTGCAATAATATACACTGTATTTTTAACGCCTTCTAATCTAGATAAGGCTTAGTTTCTGTAAGTTATTGACAAACACGAAAAAGCTATTGTAATTGGTTGAATAAATTTCCAGCAGTCAATTGCCTTACTTTTTTTTATGTGGGAAATCATTCAATGACGTCTCCCAATCTAGGACGGTGTGGGAAGGCGTCTAAGACTTTTACTGACTAAAACCCACTCCTGTATTCCTTCTTTGCCTTCGTTCCAGGGCCCCGGGGTTCTTTTTCGGACAACCCATGGCCCCAGTAGGCTTCGACTCTGATGGGCCCCTATGGTTTTACTGACATTGAACCTTGAGTCACACGTAGAACAACTACATGCCGTCGACGACTCGGGCTCAGTTCGGACGGTTACCAGGCGGCCGGACGGCGAGCTACCCATTGCTCTCCGTTCGCAAGCCCATGCCTATGGTAGCCAATTACCTCACTTGACTTGCATTTATAATTTACTAGCTTTTGCCCGCGGCGACGCCCGCGTACATAAAATATAGCCTATGTCACTCAGGAATAAAGCAGCTTTCTATCGGTGAAAAAATTTTAGCAATCGGACCAGTACTTTCAGAGATTACCTTCTACAAACAAAAAAACAAATTTTACCTCTTTATAATATTAGTGTAGATGAAACGACAATCATTTCTTTCTAGAAACCAGGTGTTGGTGACATAAAAAATGTAGCTAATGCTACTAAGTTTGAACGTGTGTCGTGTTTTAACAAGTCTATGACATTAAAACCTGAAAACACGTACCTGCCAACTGAATTACTAGGTTATGTAAAAATACTTACATCACACTAATATATAATATAAAGGCGAAATTTCGTATGTACGTTAGTATACCCGTACCCTCCCCAGTCAAACCGCTGAACGTATTAGAATGAAATTTCGCACATGGGTAGACAATAGAAAATCTAATCAAATCCTTTCGTTCAGTCCATCTTATGGTTGTCTGTAAGAGATTACTCTGTACGATAAGACCGCCCATTTTACACTTAGTTTTTGCAAATACTTATAATCCTGTCGACATTGTGAGGTGTACAATAAAATATATGTATAATAATAAATAAATAAGCATTTTGGAGAGTGTGCGCGGGAACTGCATGACTTGATTCCGCCATTTCATTTCTACCATCGGACAACCCGACGTATGGCGAGTATCCACCCTTACGTTGTTGAAACTTCTACGGTCTGCACTAAGAGTTTCGCCTCGTCGTTTATACCGCATACATCGAAGGACTGGAACAATTTGCCTGCTGCGGTCTTCCCATCCGATTAAAATTTGGGTGTCTTCAAGGCTAGAGTGAATAGGCTCTTAATAAACTAGTGCGCCTCATCATCATCAATTGTATCAATGCTTACCATAAGGTGGGATCGCAGTCAAGCACTAGGTTATATCAAATAAAAAAATAATAGAATAATTTTCTACTTTCAGACGAGTGAAGCCACTGGCTAGTAAGAAGTTAATAATTAATAGGTGTAGACAAAGACTACAACCAACTTTAAGCAGGCACCAACTTTAAGAAATGGACACAAAACTTTATGTAATTTATATTTTTTTTTTAAATATAAATTACATAAAGTTTTGTCCATTTCTTAAAAACCTATTTATATACTTTTATAAAAACCCTCATGCGAAAAACTTAAAGCAAATAACCAGTATAAACGCTAATGAATAACCATTTGTATAGAAGAAGGCTTGTAATGTTCTTAACCTTTAAACTAAGAAGAGCACATTTAACTCATATGTTTGACTTGATTGCGGTTAATTAAAATAATGATTGTATGCAATGAGTGTACAGGGTCACTAGGCTAACCTCGACCTCTTGACATTGGAGCGGAATTCAAAGATGGAACGTTTTGACTGTATAAAAAAAAACCGTTGAGAAAAAAATACGGACACGCTGTACCTGGTTTTACGTTGTTCTCAATTAATATTCCAATTTTAAATGTTTGGTTTTCTCATATTTTTCACGTTTTTATTTCTCTTTATTGGCTTCGCGCTTAGGTGCTTCATTTTTAGGGTTCCGTAGCCAAAGGGTAAAACGGGACCCTATTACTAAGACTCCGCTATTCGTCCGTCTGTCACCAGGCTATATCTCGTAAACCGTGATAGTTGAAATTCTTACAGATGATGTAATTCTGTTGCCGCTATAACAACAAATATTAAAAAACAGAATAGAATAAATTTGTAATGGAAGCTCCCATACAACAAACGTGTCTTTTGCCGTTTTTTTTGTTACGGACGGTACGGAACCCTTCATGCGCGAGTTCGACTCGCACTTGGCTCGTTTTTAATCAATAAGGTTGCTGTTTCGAGCCCCGAATTTTCGAGTAACAATAAGCCGTTTTTGTACACACAAACTTTGCAAAGATTCTAAAGTAAGCATTGTTTCGTAAAAAAAAATATCTTACCAAATAAGCCTCGCTGAGCTAAGTACAAACCAGTTAAAGGTCCATTTCACAATCGTTCTGGTTTCCGCTTTTATTATATAATTTCAATGAAAATATGTTCCACGTCAATTCTCTACCTATTAATTAGAAAACAACCCATTGTTTTAGGATTCTCAAAGTGGAGGCTATTTTAAAGCGTTTTATGATTTACGTAGAATTATTTTACGATCCAAACCGGGCTACACCTATAATCAAGGCATATTATGCAAGGCTATAACATAACAGTCTTGCATTTGACCTCAAAGCAAGAGGACGTGAAATGCAAGAAATCGGAGAAAGAACCGGTTATTCTATAACTTATTTGCATTTAATTGGGAACAGTAAATCTGACACAAATACATAGGACATAATAGACAATCAATTTTTGGAAAGCAATTCTCGTATTTTTAATTTCCACATGCTGATCTCAATTTGTCAAAAACCCTGCACTAGGAAGATTCTTCACTACATTTTGATTAATAAAATGTAAAGAAGTACATACCATTTGTCTTGTTTTCATAAGTAGGAATTAATGGAATAAACTAAAAGTCTGCAATGAATCAACAACTGTACAACTGTTACTGGCCACCAATAAACCAAATTAATTAAAAAATAACAAAAAGAAATAAAACCTTCAAAAAGTCCGTATACATTCGAAATTTGTCAAATTAGGAAGCAGCCAACATTCCTCGCAAGTTACTGGCTGGTAAAAAACCAAATCAAATCGAATTTGGAACGTGATCGAAAATGCTGTGTCATTGCATGAACTACCAGCCTTGCTTACAATACTTACGCAGAATCGCACTTGCCGTAGCGTGACGCCCACGAAGTCACTCAATTGGGAGTTATGATAGCAGACGGTGGTAAAGCTTACGACGTGGCTACGAGAAAAGGCGTAGCAAATATTTGTGAACAATATTGTTGACTACGAGGAAATGTTCTTTTTCTAGCTTGGTTACCAATAAATCTCAATTTGGTACTTACTAATGTAATAAATGGCAACAAGATCGTCCTAGCAAACATTTTTCCATGTGAAAAATAATACCTTAGTGATCAATTTGTGAAAGAAACATCCAATACGCCAAGTTTCTGAGAGACCTCTTAAATATTTTATTCAGCTTTTCATCAATTTTATCTTTTTACCTTTTTTTATTTTTTATCAATCTACCTGTAAGTATTAACAGAAACAATCATTCCATCAATAGCGTAAGATCTATTAATTGATCTAATAATTGAATTTTTTAATCCAAGAATCGCTTACGTTAAGTTACAAACGCTACAAATTCTCAGCTATTCAAATAATTTTAACCATTTTATTCTATTACCAACGATAACTCTATCCAAGATCCAACCCTCAATTCGCGTTTCACACTATCCTAAGCGTTTTTAACCCGTGCTTTGCTTACGTTGAGTTAGTACACTATTATATATTACGCGTATTCGTCTTTATAAGCTTGGTGTACGCCTACGTAAAGCTAACATACAAAACTATGAAACTCTGTCGACGAAGCGGCAGCGTCCTGCCATCGTGTCGCGTCTATGAAGCTACACGTCCGTGGACAGAAGACCATAGTTTTGTATGTAATCTTCACGCAAGCATACACCAAGCGCATAATGACGAATACGCGTCTATGAAGCTACGCGCTCGTGGACAGTAAGCCTTACAAACGCAATAGGCAAGTCGCCCGGTGGTAACATCGGCATCGCTCGCTCCGGGGGCTAATCAACCGTGGCGAACGCTTCCATGCCTTTTGTTTTTCGAGCCGACGACGACTTGTGGAGCGATCGTGTTTTCTCTAAGTCGAACATCTAATTGTAACGAATATTGGTTGGTTAGGAGTTGATCATTTTTTGTTTTGCGGCGATAGTATCTAGAAGTAATAACTATAATGTTGTGGATTAATGTTGAGAGAGTTGACATTAGACTGAGATTCTTATAAGGCGCTATGACTTATCACATTTATCATCATAACAGCTATTACGAGTATTTATGAAGACGAATCTTCATACATAATGGCTTATCTGTTACGCATCGCATCAACCTCAATACATAAAATAAGAATCAATGCCGGTAATATGATTCAGATCTGTTAATAGTGATTGCACGTTTGCAACTCCTAATTAAAGCATCAGTCACAATAAGAGAATGGCCCCCAAAATGACGCGCAACGCTCAATTGACGTGATACTGCAATGTTGCTTAGTGTCCCCAAAAACTACCACGCATTCACGTTACGTGAGATATGTCGTTAGACCATTTGATAGCGTTGCGCGTCTTTTGACATTTGGTCCTCTAATATATCCGTGGCTTTATATGGTTGATTCTTTGCAACACGAAGCCAAATCAATTAAACGTGACAAACTTCACGAAATAATACATAACATAGGTCAGTAATTATGGCAATATATCAACGAGTCCAAATTGGAAACCTCTTTGTGTTTTCAATAGCCGTATTATGTAAACCTAAGTTAATAATACGCACATTAAGCTATACATTATAGCTTTGTTACGCAACTTGATCGACGATGGCAACGCAACTTAGACGATGGTATCTAAGGCACTTACCTATGACACCCACTGAGATAGCGATCTCTAACACGAGTAACTTTCTCGTACGCCTACTAAATGTTTGAGCAAATGTATTTTATTTGCTACAAAGGTCCAACAGCGACTTCATCTGCGTAAAGATCGGAAACTACCCTAAGGAAACGTACTGTCGAGATTAAACATATACTATCTCCTTATCCAACCAAGATCCAATCTATCTTCATACGAAGATTCATCAAAATTGATTCAGCAGTTTTAGCGTGTAAACATAACAAACAAACATGCAGACTCGGCAGTTACTTTCGCATTTCATAATATTAGTTTTGATGCATTCGAAACTTTGAATTTCGAATTCGGAAAGCAAGATGCGATGATATGGATGGCAAAGGTGAAGGCGTACGGATCATTAGGTTAAAGTAGAGATGAGCTTGTCATGCCATAAGATAAGTCACCAAAGACCAAGAAGGTTTTAAATCGAACTCATAGACCGCCAACAAGTTCGAGTTTGAATTAGAATTGAAACTTGAAAAAATTCCATCGTATAATTTCGCAAATTCGAACATAAATTCGAAATACATGCAGCAGGCTGCAGGTACAATAAAATGCATATGGTTAATAGTACCATACATAGTCAATTTTTAAAAACAAAACACGTAGGTACCTCGAAAGTTCACAAAAAAAGTTGTTAATACGTGTGAACTGCGATTCGTTATGGGAAACGTGCCGCGGAAACTGGGGGAATCAAGTTTGATACAACTATTATCCAAATCTCAAAGCCAGACTCTCGTCTGCGACCGCTTTTTTTTTGCTTTTTCGGTTTCAAAACTATTTTAACGATGTCTAAAGTTACAAAAACACGGGGAGATTGTTAGGAGTTTTTTAGGAGATTGTTTTCGAAAAAAAGAAAATGACTTAATTTTGCTCAACGGTGTAGATTTCAGCTTGGGTTTCAAAAAAATATTTTTTAAGGTCTATCCTTTGTTGTATTCTTGGTGAACAGAATATCAAGGCACAGATTATATGTATGTAGGTCCTACCTATAAGCAAAAAATTCGTCAAAAAAAAAAGATTAGTCTAAAATTGGTGCTTAATTTCCACAACGGGGTCGCGGCAGAACATGAACAAGATGGCGTAATGACTTAAAAGTTTTCCATAGGAATTAGCAAGAAGTGATCCAGAGCCGGGAACAATGAACGGAATGGATGGAAGCTTTTACTCAGCAATGGGACAGCACAGGATTTTTTTTAATGATATAAACCAGTGCTTGATTTGCGATCCCACCTGATGGTAAGCAGTGATGCAATCGTTGATAGTGAAGCGCCCTAGTTTACTCGTATTAAGAGCCTATTAACTCTAGCCTTGAAGACACCTAAATGATAACTGGACGGGAAGACCGCAGCATGCAAATTGTCCTTCAATGTACGCGGTATAAACGACGAAGCGAAACGATTAGTTCGGACTATAGAGGTATGTAATAATTATTTCCTGAGGTAATAATAATGATAATCAAGTCATGTTTTAGTGTGTTTAGGAGAGCAGTGGTGGCCGAGTGGTAACGGCTCCGACTTACGAGTTGTAGGTCGCGGGTTCAAACCCAGCCAGGCGCATTACTTTGTGTAATTATTTCATCACCACTGCTCTCAAAACGGTGAAGGAAAATATCGTGAGGAAACCAGCATGTCCTAGAACCAAAAATTCGAAGACGTGACATTCACTAACCCGCACCCGCGTGGTGGATTATGGCCTATTCCCTCTCCTAGAGAGCATGCCTGAGTCCCATCAGTGGGAACATTATAAGGCCGACTATGCTATGCTATGCTAAACACTGATGTTTTAGTAGCAAAACCTAGTTGAATTTTTTCAGCAGAAACTAGATAACTCCAGTTACAACCGCGTCTAATCAATAGACACCACTTCACTCTCTAAATATTTCAATTCAGCTCCACCGAACAATTTCTCGAGTTAAATCGAAAGTTACGCATTACTATCTACAATATCAAGATAACAACTGCCTCTAAAACTTGCTAAGGATTTAATTGACACATTCGCTAAGCGTAAACGTCATTACAAATGAATGGTGGCTGCTTATCTCAGGGGTAACTACCAACCTGGTAACGAGGGACATCATTATGAATATCGATAATGCGTTATTCTCATAGGTAATCGGCGAAGTCGGAGGCTGTATCATCGATAAGCGTCGGCTTGGGGGCATCGCATCCCTATACATCAGGGAGATACGATCTAACCCTATGTCGCTCGCAACTAAACTGTGCAATTACGTGATAATATACGTTTGTAATGATATCACAGTGTGTTTCGCGCATGCGCGAGTGGTAAATAAGAGTAGAAGTCTATTTACGTAGATATAGTCCTGAAAAAGTTCAACTATGAATACTAGAAAATAATACTGCATGTGATTCGTTTTGTATGTTTTTTTTTTATGGTTCCGTACCTCAAAAGGAAAAAACGGTACCCTAATAGGATCACTTTGTTATCCGTCTGTCCGTCAGTCTGTCTGTCTGTCAGTCTGTCTGTACGTTTGTCTGTCTGTCTGTCAAGACCCTTTATCTCAGGAACGTGTGGAGGTATAGAGTTGAAATTAAAACCTTAAACTCAGATCTGTGGTCCCTTGAAACTTTGAAAAAATCAAACTACTGAGTTAACGAAAAAAAAAGATACGGCCGTTTATGTTACAAAAAACGTATTCGATACTGTCAAGGGAATCAAAATTCATTTTTTATAGGGTTCTTCCCGTTGATCTAGAATCCTGAAATTTGGCATGAAGCAAGGTACATATATGCTCATAGCATTAGTATAGGAAAAAATCTGAAAACTGTAAATTTGTAGTTACGTCACAAAAAAAAACTTTTTTCGCGATTCAGAAAAATCTTCGTAACTCTATTCGGAAATTGAACTGTTTTCATAGATAAATTTGTACGACGACTCGCACTTGCTCAGTTTTTTTCATCTTATCTTGTTCTCTGAATTTCACTGTCAATTTTTTGATTCCATATTAGTTACACCACCGTATGTATGTAAAAATAGCTGAACATTTACAGAAAAAAAAGTTAAATAGTTTCAGGGAAGTAAAGACAGAATTTATCAAAGTATCGTAGTAGCTTTTTCTTCTTCTTATTGAGCTCTTTTGGTACTTCCCATAGGTAGTAATCGAATGGTAGAAAGGCGTTACCTTTCTACCATTCGATTCAATACACAACATAGTAAAAATAGTCGCGCCGCACGAAAATAATCGATGTTGCCATCCCACACATCATGAAAGCTGAGAAAGAGAAATAAATTAAGCTTCTCAACTTAGCACTCAAGGTTGTCGACATGTGGAATGTGGATGCATTTGTCATTGTGCCAATTGTCGATTCTGCCAACGGCCTTATGGCCAAAAGACTCGACGACCATCTGTCGAAGCTATCTGTTGAATCAAGGGCCTAACACAGAAAACAGTACTCCTTGAGACGGTTCTCATTGTGAGGAGCTTTCTGTCTCTAGAGGCCTAACCGCCGGTAACTTGGACCCTGTTCCCAACACGGGACTACTTTTTTTGATATTTTTTAATTATTTATGTGGTATATATATTTACATTTTATAATTACATTTAATTAAATATTTAAAAAACGTATGTTTAGTGTATTTAAAAGAATAAAAAAGATCATAATAGCGCTTATTTTTTGCCACTATATAATGCAAAAAACTTTACTACTACATAATTCATAAGAAAACTGTACATGCTTACATATTTATGTACTTTACATTGATATTTTGGAGACGAGCCTGTACTAGAAATACCTGTGTTACAGGACTCCAGGCCTCTAAGCTACCCGGATATTAAGTTACAAATGTACTAACATTTGAAAATATTAATAAATATTTTTCGTCTTATTTAAAAACACAGTTGTCTGTAAAGCTGCGCGCTTACAGCTGAGGAGTGGAATTCCAAGTCGGAGTCTGTGTTTCCTAATAATCTGGGGGTTTTTGCGTGCTCCAACGTCGCCCATCTGGTAAGTGATCAAACGTGACCCTAACAAAAATACAAAAAAGGTATGTGAAAAGTATGAAAAAATCAAATCTATTAAGTGTCCCTACACCTGCATTTCGGAGAACCTAAAAAATGCATCTGACTATACTATAAACATGGCAACCTATTGGACCTAAATACTTTGTTTTTGGGTGGAAAAATCATCTTATGACATCCCCCACTCTTGGGCGGAGCGAGAGGGCGTGTCAGACTTTTACTGACTAAAAACCCACTCCTGTTCCTTCTTTGCCATTGTTCCAGGGCTCCGGGATCTCTTTCACATCACCTATGGCGCCGGAGGACACGGTAGAGCACACGGTGGAGGTGTGTCCCGCTTGGGAAGAGCAACGCCGTGTCCTCGTGGGGGCGATCGGCGGCGATGATCTCTCGCGCCGGGCCTTGGTACAGGCCATGGTCCGGAGCGAGGAGGAGTGGCAGGCGGTCGCCTCCTTCTGCGAAAGAGTAATGCTAGCAAAGGTGGCGGCCGATCGCGTGAGGCAACGGTCCTCACGCCCCAACCACCGCAGAGAATCTGATCCCGATTTCCGGCCACCGTAGGCGTGGGCTTGCGGACGGTGAGCAATGGGTAGTTCACCGTCCGACCGTCCGGTAACCGTCCGGACCGAGCCCAAGTCGTCGACGGCGCGTACTGTTTCACGCGCGCCTCAAGGAGATGTCAGCAACTGTAGGGGCCCATTAGGGTCGAAGCTTCGCGCCATCGACGACTTGAGCTCGGTCCGGACGGTTACCAGACGGATGGACGGCGAGCTACCCATTGCTCGGCGTCCGCAAGCTCGCGCCTACGGACCTAATACTTTGAGAGAAAAGAAAACCATCGACTCGAGAAGAAAATATCAAATCTATATATATTTATGCAGAGTATATAAGTACATAGGTACGTACCTACCAGCTAAATGTTACCAACCTTTCATTTATTTTTCTTATATTGGCAGCCTCCTATTGACATGGAGGCCGAACGTTAGTTATTGTGTTACAAATTGTATTTCTTTATTAGACACGTCCGAACGAAATGACGGCCGTAATAGACCTCGTCTGGGTAGAAGAAACTTTTTTATTGATATGCCTATTTAGTTTAATATGTAGAAATTGCGAGATTGATACGATGTTTGAGAATGGAAGAAAAAAAAAGGAAAACGATGTATCGACAAAATGCATTATAGCATTGACTGTTTCAATAGTTTAAAAGAATCGCACAAATATTATGAAGTCGAAAGTTTGTGAGTGAGTTTATGTGTGTGTATTCATGTTTGTCACTTCTTTACGCCTGAACGGCTAAATGAATTTGGACGAAATTTGACACACCTGTAGACCATGTCCTGGAAAAGCACATTAAATACTTTTTATCCTTTGGGGCAACTTTCTACTATCAAAACCGCTGATTGTAGCTAATTATGAAATAAAACTTATTCAGTGAAGTTTTTGAACCTCGATAAAAGAATATCTCTCATACGCCAATAAATCATTCTTAGCAACGCCTGTAGGCAAACAAAAAATTATGCATACCTATATTAAAAATTCGAAGCAATAAAAAAATGCAAAATTTCATAATTACAGCTTAAAAACGATAATGCGTATCTTTAAAAATCTTACGAGCGCATTTATATACTCCCCCACGATTTTACTTTCACTCTTCCCCTTTCATTCAAAAGCAATATGCCCTCAAAAAATGTCTACCTAACGCATGAATCGTAACCGAAATGAATTTTCTAACTTGTTTACTTTTATATAACACCATCAGTCATTTACCTTTCTCTGTTCGTTGACCGCTGTCCATTCAAGGCCAAGTGACGGCCAATTATAAGCGTTTTAATATAATTTACGCTTATTACAGGTTTTTTTGTATAGCGCCGTGCTTGATGACTATCTTGCTGTGAGTTCAGGGAGTTTAATGATAGAAGTCAAAGAAGTATCTAATTATTTTAAGTTAATGAATCTAATTGGCCGTTAACTTATAAAGAAGTCAGAATGGTATAAAAGAAGAAATCATATTTAGGTATGTAGTTGTTTTATCATTTTGTTACTGTGCTGACATCCTCTACCCTCTCCTGGTGCTCACCCCAAAAAAATATTCATTTTATTTTGGTATTTTATAATAAATAACTCTCCAGCTCTGGGTGGAACAACAGGGAATGTCAGACTTTTACTGACTAAAACTCAGCAGTCTTCCTTCAGTTGCTCTCGGTTTTCCAGGGCCTAGGTAACTTTTTTGAAAAATCCCGCAGTCCAGGCCGAGGACCCTCCGGGCCTCGGTACAGGCCATGGTCCGGAGCGAGGAGGAGTGGCAGGCAGTCGCCTCCTTCTGCGAAGCAGTAATGCTAGCAAAGGAGGCGACCGCATGCACGGGGGAACGGCCCCCACGCCCCAGCCACCGGGATCCCGATCCCGATTTCTAGCTTCCGTGGCGCGTGCTTGCGGACGGCAAGCAATGGGTAGCTTGCCGTCCGACCTTCCGATAACCGCCCGGGCCAAGCCCAAATCATCGACGGCGCGTAGTGTTCCTTCCACGCGCGCCTCGAGGAAATGTCAGCAAAACCGCTGGGGTCCTGCAGGGTCGAAGTCGGGGCCATGGGTGATGCGAAAGAGAACCCCGGGGCCCTGGAATGAAGGCAAAGCAGTCCTGACTCACTCACTGACTCATCAACGCTATGCCCAAACCCTTAGACCTAGGACGCTGAAATTTCGCATCGTTCCTTTTATGATGTATACAATATATAAGAAAGGATTTTCCATAATTCAACCCCTAAGGGGATGAAATGGCGGCCAAAGTTTGTGTGGAGAAACCAACTTGAATGTGGGTGAAGCTGCTGGCAGAAGCTGGTTTCTTATAAACTGCGTTTTTTTTAGGTGGTAAAATCATCCAATGACATCTCCCGCCCTTGGGCGGGGCGGGAGGGTGTGTCAGCCTTTTACTGACTAAAAACCTACTCCTGTTCCTTCTTTGCCTTCGTCCCAGGGCCCCGGATTTCACTTTCACACTGCCCGTGGCCCCAGTAGGCTTCAACCCTGCTGGGCCCCTACGGTTTGCTGACATCTCCTTGAGGATAAACTGCGTACTTATACACTTTACCAAACACTGAATGCCTATTCAGTGATCCAATCACTCAGAAAACAAATTATGTAAAACTTATTAATATTCATAGAGTAGATACATAAAGGATTAAGACCACATCACATAACAAAGAAATTTGTGTTCTTTCCGCTTTTTAAAAATTCCGTAATGTCTTTCTAAAAATAATATTCCTTCCACGTTTCTTTGATATTAATCAAAATGGAACCATTAGTATTCCTGCCACGACCGGAATGAAGCATAGTTATATCTATTTTAATTTTAATTAATAATAACATGGAAATACTATTACGTAAAATGTTTTATTCATTTATATAATCTTTTATCTTATAATTAAAGACAGACTCAGCCTTTCTTTAAATTGATTTAGTTGATTTTAATAAATACAACTCTAATCGATTGAAATTCGCGAATCAATTTCTTAGGAACTGACTGACTGAATGAAATACGACGAGCAATGGGTAGCTCGCCGTCCGCCCGTCCCGTACCCATCCGGACCGAGCCTGAGTCGTCGACGGCGACGACGTGTAGTGTTACACGTGTAACTCAGAGAGATGTCAGCAAAACCGTAGGAGCCCAACAGGGCCGAAGCCTACTGGGGCCATGGATTGACATCTGAAAGGGAAACCAGTGGTTGGAAGGAACATATGTGTTGTTTTAGTCAGTAAAAGTCTGACGCGTCGTCACGCTCCGCCCTAAAGCGAAAGAAGTCATTACTTAGATCGCATCTGGAATGTTCATGGAGGCGCGTACAGATGGATTCGCAGCCATTTTGCGCAAGAATGTGGCCTCCTTATTAAGCAGGGTTCGTGCGAGCGGCAATGGCATTCTGGCGGTTGTCGTTGACAAATTTTGCTGCCCTATACTAAAGCATCAAATTAGGGTGCTGATGGAATAGGGTTAAAATAATTATAATGTGAAATTTTAAATCTTTTTAATATTTTAATTTACTAACACCTAGATGATAAGTTTTCTACTAACCATTGGATCAATGATGTCTGAATGAATAAAATTATTATTAAATTAAATTAAATTATTATTTAGATGATTTTCCACCTTAAAGGTCTACTCGCATGTAATATTTCATCCAAATCTGTTCTTCCGTTTGAGCGTGAAGTACAGACACACACAGGCATAATATAATTATACAAACTTTCGCTTTCATAGCAATTGATTTGATTAATCACACTAATAAGTGTGATTCATCAAATTATAAAACAGTTATCATAACGAAAGAGAAGAGAAAAATGTATTTCTAACATAGACAAATCACTATGGGTTGTCTACTTTTTGTTAAACTACACAGACTTTTACTGACTAAAACCTACCAGAGTACTTTCAGTTGCTCTTTGCCTTCAAGGGTCGCGGTACCTCTTGTAACTCTTCTATACAGCCACTGATTTAGACTACTTAAGAACAGACCATTATTTTGCAAAACACAGTTTTTATTTTAAACATCACACGCTAGGAAGTTATAACAATGCTTATTGTTAAATGTGCCAACGTTTTCTAATGTGTAACATAACATACCCATAGAAAACTTAATATACTATAATAATTAGGTATACCTATTTATGTATTTCTAAATATTTTATACTTGTTTGAAAAATGGTTTTAGAGTGATCTATAAACAAGCCAAGATTACGATGAATTTTCTTTTCGGAAAAAATTACGAACTTTTATATATTTTCTACAATCTTTCGTTGGGGTGGGTGCATTTTCAAAATCCCTTCTTGAGCACTCACCGCTCGTTATTCAACCATTTATTATATAACCATTCTTATGCAGCAACTCTGGTAATTTTAAGAAACGTTCGCATGCACATCACAACTGCAAAGTTTCAAAAACACCTGTTTACTTTAAAAAAAAAACGTTGCACTACACTCCGAATTACAAGACATCCGGAACAACTATCTGTTTGACTTACAAATATTTGTTACGTGCGGGAATCGTACCCGCGACACGTAGCGTAGCGTCGCCGTCAATCGCTCAACTATTACGCCAACCGTACCGTAAATTTTTAGGGTTCGGTACCGCAAAAGGGAAAAACGGAACCGTTATAGGATCACTTTGTTGTCCGTCTGTCTGTCTGTCTGTCTCTAAAAAAAAACTTTTTTTGCGATTCGGAAAAAACTCATAACTCGATTCGGGAATTGAACTATTTTCATAGGTAAGTTTATACGAAACCCTCAGTGAGCGAGTTCGACTCGCACTTACCCGGTTTTCTATCTACATTTTGACAAGTTTTAGACATTAGTTGTCTCTGAGATGATATATATCGCAACGATTGTAACTTGAATTTCGAACGCTTTTTTTTCTAATACTTAAAGTCAGCCTTCACGACTTTCTACGTCAATGAAACAAAACCCAATCGATCATTGAGCTATCAAAGAGGTTTAAAAGCAAATAAAGTTTATTGTGTAACTTTCTTCTATCTCTAGAGCGAGTGCGAGTCGCGGCGGGCAATGCGTTCGTTTTTGTTGAAGCTTACGTAATGTTCAAGCTGCGTCATGCCGCATCAACGGTCATTATCACATCGTCGGCGAGATGTTAAACAGACTGTTACTGACAATTTTATTGAATCTCGTTTTATGTTTTTTAGATGAACTGTGGGCATTAGTAATACAAGGGTTTTGAAAACAAGATTTACGTCGATTTAAAAAAACAAATTCCTTTATGGTTTGTATCTGTGTATTGCTACTAGCTTTTACCAGAAGCTTCATCCGCGTAAAAGAAGAAGATATACAAGCCTACATCACTCAGTAATAAAGTAGCATCCTACTGGTGAAATAATGACCAAAATCGGTCGAGTGGTTTTTGAGTTTATTCATTATTATTGTGATACAAAACTTATCTCTATACATTAGAAAAATAAAGTTCTTTCAACAATTTATTGTCATTTATTTTATGCTTTTAATTCCCTAAAAATCACGCTGAGTAAGCTTTTTGCTTCGCGAATGATTGCATCAGTTTATTTTTAACGAATTATTTACAAAGCTTTAAAAAATCCTCTAGTAATCCTGGATTCAGCCTTACTTCCAGCTGATTTACCATTTATGTATTCATCAGTGCCGTAACTAGGGCGCTGCCAGTGGTGCCCAGGTACAGGGCGCAAAAGTTTTATATCAAGTTTTTTTTTGTATGTATTGTACTTTTTTCTAGGGGCGCAGTTATAGAAGCTCGCACCGGACGTATTTTAGGCTAGTTACGGCGCTGGTATTACTCATATCAGCACAAAAGTAGAAAAGATTCTGACCCAACATCAACAATTCTATTTATTTTTCAATTTCATTTGAAATACCTTTGTGCTCTTTTATCTTCATTTGTTCTTTTCATAAATAAATAATTCTCACTCTTCAGTAAAACATGAGGACCTTTTAAGAATTATTTTACAGGAGAGCCATTTTAAGATTATTTTTTTTGCATTTAGAGTGGTCTTATTCTGTATTATATCGCCCTATAATTACCCTTTTCATAAAGAAACTATACCAACGATAGTTATTTTAGGTAAGTTTCTAATAATATTTCTTTTAAAGCAGTTTGGCAAACAATTCATTTTTGCAAATTTTGACAAATGTAGTCCTTGTTTTACTGAAGGTGCGAATTGTTCAACAGTAAAAAGGAAGTAGGCAGTTTTCTACCACACCGTCCCAACACCTACTCCAGCAGCCAGTAAGAAATTACTTAACAGTTGAGACCTGCGTGCTGAAACACAAACGGCAAACTTTCAAGAACCATAGACTCACTTCTGCGTTATGGTTTTACGACTTTTCACTGTTCGTAAAGAAAGTTGTGAAACTGCAAGCTCTATTCAGTTAGATGATTTATTTAGTGATGCGCTTGCGCATAAAATAATTGTGTGTTTATACCGATGAGTCATTGTTAGATAATTTTATCGATAAAAATACCTATGAAGCTGACATTTTGATAGTTATTTTATAGTTTCTTTATAAGGTGATAATATGAAATCATTGGCGAATCATAAACAGCTAAGTCATTAATTTTGCGTTGGCATACAGGTGAGAGGTTGTGCGTTCCCATACAGATGAGGAACAGCCATTAATGACCACGAGGGTTTACTGCACCGTAGTAATTTTAGAAAATTGTAATTTGGGCTTGTTTCAAATTAGATTTATACTACAGACTACGTCGGCAGGAACTTAACAAAATTCTTGCTGAATGACATTGTCACACTGCTACAGGTACCAGTACGGATACACCTTCCCACAATTATTTTTTTGTCATAAGACACTAATTTACATTTATAATCTAATGTTTATTTAGTCTAGTAGCAGCAGCAAGCATTTAATCAAAAATATCCACAGCCAAACGGTGAAATCTCAAAAAGTTCTCGCTGAATGACATTGAAAAGGTTACACTGCTACAGGTACCGTAATGGATATGTCGTGGTCAGATCTCAGAATTGATCACTTCATAATACGGCCAACTAAAACTGGCCAGATCGTTTAAACGTTAACATTTGATGATATGTCAATCCTCGTTGGCCATTTCATTGATGTAGGATTTCAATGATAATAAAAGGCCTAAAGAAAATAGGCCAAACGAAGATTGAAATGTCATTAAATTTTAACGTTTTTTAACGATCTGGCCAGTTTTACTTGGCCATATCATGAAACTATTAATTACTAAGATCTGGCCACAACAGATACACCTTCCCACAATTTTTTTGTCATAAAGACACTAATTTACATTTATAATCTAATATTTATTTAGTCTAGTAAGCAAGCATTTAACCAAAAATATCACAGCGCTTCAGCGTAACTGCTCTTTGGTAAATCAGCACAAAGGAGAC
This sequence comes from Mythimna impura, assembly GCA_905147345.3. Taxonomy (NCBI): domain Eukaryota; kingdom Metazoa; phylum Arthropoda; class Insecta; order Lepidoptera; family Noctuidae; genus Mythimna; species Mythimna impura. The sequence continues at coordinate 15,038,213 of LR990353.1, read as the reverse complement.
TCACTTAAGGCGAAGCTATCAAAGCTCGTTAATTTATGTAAATAATGACGATTTATTTAACATTCCTATACTTTGTTTTACATCACATAATAAGCACACGAAACATTCATAAAAACAAATGTATGGATGCTTGACAACCTTCGAATGGAATGGAAGAAAATACACATAAGTATTTTGTTCAAGATTTGAAAACTACTTACTACTCAAAACTGATGCTAAAATTCTGTGGTGTCAAGGTAAAGGGAGATGAGACATCTTTATATATATAATTCTACTATTCGCGTGCCTGTCTCCTCCTAAACGGCTTAACCGATCAAGATGAAACTTTGTGTGTATATTTAAGTGGGTCCCTGGACGGTTTGAAAATACAATTAGATCTAGTAGATGGCGCTGCAATCGGATTCTTAATTTAATTTTCTAACGAGAATTCAGCTTTCGCACAGAATAACGTCTGTCGGCACCTCTAGTTTAACAATAAAATGAGACCTTTTGCTGTTTCAGTATTTGACTGTAAATGACTTGCTTTGTCCTCTGCCCTCAAAGGACAAAGTTACTAAATGAAATGCACAAAATTGAGTCATCTCTTTTTGATCCCATAAGATTTTATATTTAGAATACCTTTGTATAGCTCATTTTCCAATATTTTTGACTCAACTCCTTTTACCCTAATACTACAAAATTATTCCCTTATAAAAATATAGTAATGAATGGTTAATGTAACAAGCACCAATTTCTAAGGACACTATTGGTGTATTCGGTTTTCCAAATACACCAATAGCGTCCTTATCGGAAGGAGGAGTCTCGGTTGACTTATAAACTGGCCTCATCTAGTTTAAACTGACGAAAAAATTGATGCGTAAAAGTTTTTTTTTTAACCTATTTGCAAAGTAAATATCATTTATTAATCATAAATGAACACAATTTTCTAACACGAAAAATCTTCTACATTTCAAAATGTGAAAAAAAATAACGGGAGACAACAAGTGCTCGACTCTAGATAACTCGTGAACTGAATTAAAAGTGAACAGATGTTCCAACCTGGATATCTAAATACCATGAAGAGACAAAGCTTGTCGTTGTTAATAACAAAATTGCACATGTACTGCACAAAGGAGGTTTCGACCGCATTTGTTAGTACCTAGGTACCTACTTCTGTGTACTCTTATGTAGAAATCTATGATATATTTTTCAGATTTTATTTTCATTTAAATATACATGCTACCAGCGGCTTTGCAAGAGGGAAAGTAGAAAACTATCCCAAGAAAAGATACTCCTGGAATAAAAAGTACCTATCATTATGTGTGTTAGTGTTATTCTAGGACTTGATCTGCCTGTGTGCCAAATTTCATCTAAATTCGTTCAGCCGTTTGAGCGTGAAGAAGTAATAAATATACACAAACACACACTCACAAACGTTCGCCTTAAAATATTACAAGTGTGAAACACAGTAACTACCCTTTAGAAATTATACTGAACTACAGAGACCCTAGAGCAGAGGTGGCCGCGTGGTAACGGCCCCGACTTACGAGTTGTAGGTCGCGGGTTTAAACCCAGCCAGGCGCATTACTTTGTGTAATTTATTTCATCACCACTGCTCTCAAAACGGTGAAGGAAAACATCGTGAGGAAACCGGCATGTCCTAGAACCAAAAAATTTGAAGACATCTGACATTCACCAACCCGCACTGGGCCCGCGTGGTGGATTACGGCAAATTCCCTCTCCCAGAGAGGAGGCCTGAGTCTCAGCAGTGGGAACATTAAAAGGCTGATTATGCTTATGCTACAGAGACCAGCCTCAGCTTCGCACGAGTGGAAATTATACTATACCTAAACCTCGTTGATTGATCTTATTGTTAGTGAAAACCGCATCTAAAACCGTTACGTGGTTTAAAATGAGTTAGCTGATTAACAGGTAGATTGTTTTATACTAAGAAAAAATTGTATAAAGATTTGTATAACGGTTACCGAAATACTTCGACGCTTAAGTGTATTCGATTTTGTATTTACATACATACGTAGTAAAGAGCTAAATAGACGACAAAAGTTTATGTGGAAAAATTTGTCATTTGCTGATATGACAATATGATGTCGATATGCACACAACTTTTTAGTTTCTATAATTTATTGTTCCTGGTCCTATTAATAATTAACTGGTCTGTCCTAAGTATGTGTTTATCTAAAATTTTTATATAATACAATACTAAAATATGATTTTCTCGCCAAACCATTCAAAACATGCTCACTCATAACAATTTCTCTAAACGCCAAATCAGAGGTCATAAAATTTTACAACCAACACGTGTCGTATAATTTCTGCAATTGCAAATTGTTACCTATAACGTCGACATTAACTTTCTGAGATTTATTTCTCTATTAGTCAGTATGTGTACATGCGTAATCACTAAATTGTATACTGGCCGTTATTGCTGCTTAAAGGGAAAATGGATTTTCATTGCGTCAATATAAGCTAACCATCTTTTTTTGTGTTTTGTAAATCTATGTATAATGGAAGAAACTGACTGACTGACATATCAACGCACAGACGACACCAATTTGACTAGGAGCATGAAATTTATCTGCTTTTGTGACGAAGGCGACCACTAAGGGAGATTTTCCAAAATTCACAAGGGATGAAACAGTGGTCCAAAGTTTGTATACGTACTTTCACGTGGGCAAAGCTAGTTAAACATAAAATGATAATCTAAAATTTCGAAAGGACTTAACAATGTATAGAAAGAAATAATGAAAAATATTTATTTGAGACTCGCACAGAACAAATAACAAAATAAAATAAAAATAATAACAACATTTTAAAAGAACAAAAAAGAAACCTATGCGAGGCCAAAAAGACTCCTGTCGCAGCATAAGCTGTGATAGTTTTAAAAATTAACGCAGCGCTGGTGTTCATAATTATATTAAATAATAATGGCAATAAAAAAAAATAAGTGTATATCTGACTAAGTTTACGCATTACTTTTTACGATAAATTAATAAAGGACATCACAGAAATACATATGTATTTTGCTTCATGCACATGCAGCTAACCAAGTTATAACAGACTGAAACCTTTTTACAACTTTTCAAGTTTCAGATTCCACAATATTTATAGAAGCATCTCTGCCTAAACCTTCAAAATAATATGACGTGAAGTTTGAACTACACAAGCAAGATTAACTTAGGTTTTTCTCTTTATTTCCTTAATAGGTTTTTGTACACTTTTGTGACAATGTCAATTCCATTATACTGTTACAAACAAACCACAACAGAAAACGTAGTTTTATTTCTTAACAAATATAGAGAAATATACGTAATATGTTTGCTCCTTTATAATCAGGCTTGACTAAAATGTCATTGATCATTCCAACATACATTCCAGACAATTTTAGCGGGTTCTTAAGTGCGTTCCTTTTGTTTTTGTATCGAACACAGCACACAGTATCAGTTTAGTTTTCACCTATTTTTACCCCATCGTATTCCCTTCAGTCAATAAAAGAGATGGCCCTTAAGGACGTTTCGTCCTCCCCCCGACTCTCCCCTCACCACTCGTCCGCCGGTCGGACGAGATCCAAGATGCAAGAATGCAGGTCCACGGCAGTGCTTCGCTTTCGAAATAACTCGCCACTCGCGAACATTTCTTTCATGTTGGATGCTAAAGTCGCGTAGTTTTTTGTAAACACTTATTTTAGTCGATATTTGGTCTCATTTACCAAAAAATCTAACCATATGATTACTTTAAATACTGATTAGCAGATTCTATATTCAAACGTAAATAAACGAATCTTATGATAAGAATGTTATTAAACACTTATTGAGTACCAGTAGAATGTTACTACAATATAATTATAATGTGCTCATAAATAATTTAGTGTAGGTATAATAGACTAATAATAAAAATGATGTATAAGGCGTATACCTATACGTATCTGTAACATCACGAAAGTCGTAAACAATATCAGCAAAAAATAAGTTAACGCTTATTTCAAATGACATTATTTATTAAGGCAAATAGTGATTTGGTTCATCTTTTCGTACAGTTTGCCAAGATTTAGAAAAAGCTGGTTTGTTCATTGATACTGTGGTTGTAGGATTAGGACTACCAAAGCAGCGAGATTGTTCAAAACATTAACCGAGGCCCTGGAAAGCAAAATTATTATTCGTTTAATATGAAACGTGATAATTCCTTTTTATAAAACATTTTGAATAGTATCATGTTTTTCGAAAGTATTGTTTCCTATTTAATCAACCGTTTTACTTCGAAGGCCACCTCGCATTAAATTATAACGGTTATTATTTAATAACAAAGAAGTACTTTATAACTGAAATTAAGTTTATATAAAATGTAGTTGAATAGCCTACACACTTATCGGTATTAAGAAAATTTTTTCATTACAATTTAGCTGAACTTTTAAAAGCTCAAATCATCATTCTAAATTGTCATATCTAAATAAATTGTCAGTATACTTATGTTAGTTTTGGTTCAAATATAAACGTTACCCTAAAACACAATTATGTAATCAAATTGATTTGGATGATCATTCGTTACAAAATGCATCATGGCGTCACTTTTCCCCATCCCATTTAAACCACAATAATACAAGAGACGGACATCCTTCGCAGCTTCCTAGAAACCTGAAGGATAATTTACTAAACAGGATAGCCAGGCATCCGGTTATCCACCTGATGTATTCTTATCCACGCAAATTATACTTATTAACTGCCTCCCATCACGCAACATCTAATGTCAATATTGCAGGCCTTCGGAAGGGTTACCTACAGCAGTGTTAAAGAGAGAATTATAGTTAAAAGAAAATATGTTTATTTGCCACACACAGATACACAAAATGTACAAACAAATGTTTAGAAATTTAAACTTAAAACTATAAAATTGTGTGTCTCACGGCTGCGCCAAAAAAGTCCAGATCAATAATATGCCAGACAATTACATAGTAGTTACCAGACACTAGTAATCAACTAAACCTTAAGTTGAATTTGCAGATCCAAATCAGTTTTATTTGGTGTATAAAAACAGTAAAAATTTATTACATAAAAAAACTCGTTACAGTTAACTGAAAATGTCACTCACCTTTACGAATTAATTTCGACTGCACAAAAAATATATATATTTACAAATGTCACTTCAAATAATTATCCAGAAAGACACAACACTATTCACATATTAAAATTTCAGTTCCACTACAGAATAAATAAATAAATAAATATTATTTGAACAAAAGAAACTTCAATACGGTTGAGAATGGCGGTTTTCGTAGCACTAGAAGGCAAAAGAGTTCAACGCGCGGGCTGTCTCTGGGCTGGCCCGTCGTGTACTGAACCCGCGCGCGAGGCCGTGCACTATCTCCTCGTACAACCTAACGTACCTGATAACGCATACCTAACAACCATCTTGATACTTTGCCTTCTTATTTCAAAAATAGTCCTTTTTCTATTGAATTGAAACTTTTTTTTTTCAACTTGACCGAACAGTATTTACGTGGCACTAGTGCGGTCGCCGCCTTCGATTGATACAATCATGGGCGAAAAGTAAATGGTTCTTAATAAACGATGCACCGCAAGTGCACTAAGTTAACCTTTTTATCGGGAGCTTTAAGCTCGGCGGTGAGTTAAATAAAGTGGTTTCTAAATATAAACGGCGTATCTGGACGCGCCATTGGCAGGTGCGAGCCTACGCGTATAGCTTTTTTGCCACCATCTCTATTTTTTTTATAACATTTTGTATTTTTTTAAAGGGACAATTTTATAATTAAAGCTAGTGCGTTTATCGTCGGCCGAGAGAAGTTTTACCGAGAAACTTTGCTCGATGATATCTATGTCTTATCCCACCGACTTAGTACTACAAAATGGTAATTAATTTTATTTATTAACAATGTCTACAAGTTTTTATTTGCGGACTTTATAATTAATATGATGTTTTACTGCGCCTGTGCAGATAATGTCGCATTTTTCAACGTTGTAGTTGTAAATTGAGATAAAATCGGGAATGTTAAAAATAACAAATTATGTTCATAAATAAAATTAATCGCTGTTTGCATTCATCATCATTATGAGTTGTTAAATGTTATGTCAGTTATGACCATCGTTTTAATCGTTATTTGCTTCACATGAACTGTTAGCAACTTTTCATGGTTAATCAAGAGAGTAAATTGAGAAAAAAGGGGTATTTTTAATTAAATGTAATTGCTAGAGTATATAAAGTTGAAATAAAAGTGCAGAACTATCTTGTAGACAAACGATATATCCATAACAATTAACTAGGAGTTATGGTGAACAGACCGGAGTGCGGGGGACATGAAGGGAGAGACCGGGGAAAGAGGGGGGAAGGAGCGATAATTAAAAAGAGCGTAATGCGCGTATGGTCCCACGGCCCGGTACCGTTATCGCGAACGTAGCTAATGAAACTGAGGAAATATTGTAGCGATTGGTACAAGAGAAAAGACGAAGCGGTTCGGTTTGAGTCAAAGTCAAAGTCAAAACGTTTATTGCGAACTAAATGTACAATGTTGGTGTTATGTTAATACTTGCGACTTAGCAGTCTTTTACAAGCACTGCATCGTCCTAAATTAGTATGCATTTGACTATTTAAAAATGCTTTGTTTATACGTGTAATCGATGACTGACTGAAAGAAGAGGGGGAAGGGATATATCGAACTGATCTGATGATGAAGCCGGTAGGTAGGCACTGGAACTCTGAAATAAAATAATGTAACCTAACCTTGTTTGATTGTTGTTTCTTAGAATTGTCATGTGATGAACTCTGGCTATAAGGTACCATCTAGCTAATCTGGTAATGGAAAGTACCAGGTAGGTACGAAAACTCAATAAAATAATGTATACTAGCTGTGGCTTGGCTAATTGGATTTGTCATGCAATGTTTTAGTGATTAAATTCTGTATGTACCTTACTATAGAACTTGCACAATTTAATTTTGACTGGGGGTACTTTTTAGTTGTAGTACCGCAACTAGTTTGAAAATTTCAGAAGTCGGTGTTAAATAACGAAGAGACAAAACCATTATAGAAACACCGACTTCCGAAATTAAAGTTATTTTGGACTTTTTAGTGTTTTTCTTTACATTGAAGTCGGTTATATTTTTTGTTTTATACTAACTCTTGTAGAGTTAGTTTAAAATTTAATTAACATAAAAACTTAGTAGATACTTCAAGATCTAACTTAGGGCAAATCTTGCTTTGGTTTCCAAACAAATGATATATTTTTTCGATCATATTCAGTTGTGAGAGACTAAAGCCCACTTTATTGAACAAAAATGTTCGAAAAATCAATGCGACGAGAAACACCACCGTTATTTTAAGTCGGTTAAAAAGTGACGATTTCTCATGAGTGTCAAATCGTATTAGGTACTTGAATTGCGTTTAATTTGTGACGGCTGAAACTAGTTTCTTTCCAGAAAACGAGTGTTAGCAGTAGGGTATGTATGTGTTGTGTGTCTTTGTGTTTATGAATTGTACACTTATATTACAACGAATGGAACAGACTCCTGGAAAGTGTTGTGATAGCTCGTACACTGAACTGCTTCAAATACCAGCTGAACAGACTAAATGTATCTAAGGTTTTCGAAACAGCAAACAGCAATAAGCTGGTAATATTTTTATTTTTATTTGGGGAAAATTAACTATTACACACTATAATGGATAACAAAAGCTTAGCAATAAGTGCGTAACTAACTACGTTATTCACGTGTTACAAATTCAAAATTATTCGAAAGACAAGAAGCAAAATGTTGCACCAAATAAAAATAATAATCAACTAAATTGCATTTTGACGACATGGATAGCTTAGGGGTTGTGCGATTGGCTGTTTCTGGTCGTTTCCTGCACGGCACAAGAATATGTAAGGACTACAGATAATTATTTTAAATATGGGTGTCTTACGTCCACCTTCAATACAGGAGCCTCAATACAAGCCTTGTGTGGTGCAAAGTTTAAAAAAAATGCTGATTTTAAAGAAGTAAACGGTTCTGCTCGTATTTTGTGCCACACACCAACATTCTGGACTTGGCGTGTGCTTAAATCTTAACTAATTTCCACTCCACCCTTATCTAATCTGAGGTACGTTGTGTCATCAACCTTATAATGAGGACAATCCCACCTCGTAAGTTTAAAGTACATTTTTAACGCTTATTTTGTGTTTAATTGCTTCAGGTTACAATGTAAGCTCAAACTGGACGCTCTAGAAAAGTCAGTTGATTGTGGTCATTGTAATTTTTTTTTAAACCTGTGTTTTAATCTCTTTTTGTGTCTTACTAGCTTCTACCAGTAACTTCGCGTGTAAGTAGAAAATATAACCTGTGTCACTCAGTGATTAAATCGAATTCTATTGGTGAAAGAATTTTCAGAATTGATTCAGTGGTTTCAGTGATTACTTTATACATACAAACAAACTATTTATAATATTAGTATAGATGGATTTGTTATTACTAAATAATAGTCTGACACTCCTTCTCTCTCCATCCTGAGTGGGAAAAGTAATTAAGTTTGATTTCCAACCCCAAAAATAAAATAAAAAATATAATTGTAGAACAATATTAGTAGCAAAAAAGGAACTACAGGTACAAATTGAAAAAATATTTTATTGTTGGACCCCATTTATCGAGGAAGGATATAACATACCAAAGTCGCGGGCAAAACCGCAGCAGACAGCTAGTAATTATTATGGACAGTCATAATATAACACACGTCATCATCATCATTTGACACATCCACAATGGATGCACTTTAAATGCCAACGAAGAGTAGAAGAAGCCAAGTAAAGTGATACCAATAGAAAGCCGTGACAGTTTCCACGGCACGCATCGGGGTCGCCCATTGTGGAACGGTTATTGTCTACGTTGCTATTTAATTGCGCCAATGGGTAGTTGATATAGTTATGAATGTCGAGGAATTTTTGTGTCTTAATAGTGGAGTGCGTCTCGCATCCATCGGATTCCCGTGACCCTCACCAGGTCATCGTTTCTCCTTGTGGGAGGCCTTTCAACGCTGCATCTTCCGGTACGTGGTCTTTCGGCCCCATCGACCAACACTCTGTTCTGCGAGTAATGTGCCCTGCCCACTGCCACTTGAGTGGCGATTTTTCTGGCTAGCTTTTGGCTCTTACGGGCCAGTAGGATCGATGCCCGCTGTGGCCACAGAGAATTTCTGAAAAGTATACCCGTGGTCCAAGGCTAAAGACAACTGAAGGACACAGGTGAAGGTTTAATCAGTAAAAGTCTGCCATGACCTCTCGCTCCACCCTAGAGCCGGAGAAGAAATTGAATGATTCCTACCTCAAAAAAAAATTAAGTTATCTACCATCGTACCGCCCGTAAAAATATTCATAACTTGACTGGCGTTCTTTCATTCATTACTATATATAACCGGAATCGGATAAAAATACTTTCACGTAGTCCTCACTTATTAAAACTCTGCATTCTATTATAAGAATACGTTGCTGGAATAAATTTCATATTTAATTCAAACAATAACATTCAATGTAGGTACAGTTAAAAAAACAGGTAAGTTTATAAGTATAAACTATGCAGACAGCTATAATTTTTAACCTAATTTAGTGTGTGATGAGAAAGCAGTCAAGTGTTTTGTAATTGTTTGTCTAATTCACTAATTACGCGTGCGTAATGCAAAGATGTTAATTTCTTGTATGCTTGCCAAACTTTTTTGTTTACTGTACTTTCAAAAGACGTCCACTCTTGGACATAGACCTCCAAGTTTCGCTACAAAGAACGGTCCTGTGCGTCTCGCATCCATCGGATTCCTGCGACCCTCACCAGGTCATCAGTCCACCTTGTGGGAGGCCTTCCAACGCTGCTCATTAGTCTACTTGTTTGATAGTAGCCACAAGTACTACTGCTGAGCTGATAACTAAATATTATAAATACGAGTAAGATTAGCTAGCACAAGGATCGAGTGATTGGCTGCAATGGCTGCTGCACTTCATGTCGAGGGTTCGATACTTGCGTGGAACAATCATTTTTATATGGCCTACAGATAGTTATTCCGAGTCTGGGTGTCTTGTCCATGCGAGTTTACATGTCTATGAACGCACGAAACGCAGGATTGATTCCTAGAGTAAGGAAAAGATTAAAAAAGCCTTAGTTCGGTCTACGTTATAATTGTTATATTTTAAGTTCTCTTAATTACAATGATTTCATATTTATCATAGTATTTATTAGCATATATACGTATTTTATTATTATAAGCCACTTAATTTAACGATACTACATTCTATTTCAAATATCTGTTATTTATTTATTGTGCACGCCTACCACAGTGTTGTCTTTTTTAATCCAATGCTTGACTGGTAGAGAATGCCTTGTGGCATTAAGTCCGCCTATGTACCACCACTGTACATGAAGTTTAAATAAATAAAAAAAAAGCTTGCGGGTGAAACTTCTATGAATATAGACCGTCCACCAGTAACTTTTTTTTTTTGTTAAGCTCAGTAAGTGTATTAATTACACTTCTGTCTGTACTTTTGTTACGCAAGTTTGATTTAATTTAAATAATATCTTCGTATGAACATTGAAACTGTTCCCAAGATTATTTAGGTATTAGTCAGTGACTGACACAGATATTGATCTGTGTCAGTCACTGACACAGACTGGGCTAGACGGCTAACATTTGAGCTAACGATCGTTATCGAAGTATCGATCGACGAACGATTTATTGTTAGTTGTGTTTGTTAATGTTTATGTTGCTACCTACTTTAAGTGGGTGTTAGGTTAGGGCAGTATGTTGAAAATAAGGAATACATTTTTAAATTAAATTATGTAGAAAATATCTGTAGAATAACAAAGTGCTATTATATTATAGCCTTATTCTGATTTCTTCAGCTAAGCTACCAGTCATAAAAAGTAAAGTTTATAAATCACGTTATTTTGAACCTGTAACAACACTATAAACTACAAAAGAGCTTTTGTAATACGAAACAGTACAGACCATGGTCCGAAGTGAGGAGGAATGGCAGGCGGTCGCCTCCTTCTGTGAAGCAGTAATGCTAGCAAAGGAGGAGGCCGCACGTGCAAGCGCGAGGGAGCGGCCCTCACGCCCTAACCGCCGGGATCCCGATTTCCGGCCACCGTAGGTGCGGGCTTGCGGACGGCGAGCAATGGGTAGCTTGCCGTCCGACCGTCCGACCGTCCGATAACCGTCCGGACCGAGCCAAAGTCGTCGACGGCGCGTACTGTTCCACGTGCGCCTCAAGGAGATGTCAGCAAACCGTAGGGGCCCAGCAGGGTCGAAGCCTACTGGGGCCAAGAGTTTGTTTCTGAAAGGAAAACTCGACCCTGGTATGAAAGGCAACGAAGGAACAGGAGTGGGTTTTTAGTCATTAAAAGTCTGACACACTGTCTCAGACTTGGCTTCGGTCCGGACGGTTACCGGACGATCGGACGGCGAGTTACTCATTACTCGCCGTCCGCAAGCCAGCGCCTACGGTGGCTAGAAATCGGGATTGGGATCCTGGCGGCTAGGAGGTGAGGCCGTGGGGCGTGAGGTACCTTGTTAAATAAGGACGTAAAAAGTAACACTTGTTTAGAAACGTTTGTTTAGGTTATTTTTGTCTCAATAGTAAAAGTTTTTTTATAGCTTGGTGTGGATTTTGGCACAAAAAAATAAACAAACTGTTTAATCTTGACACAACATAGAGCAGCTACGAGTATGTTTTCTTTAGGTCTACTTTTAACCCTCGACGAAAAAACAAAGGACTGTTATAAGTTTGTCCGCTTTGTGAGTGCGCCTGTATGTTGCTCTGTAGCTCTTAAACGGGTGAACCGATTTGGATGCACTAGCTTCTGACGTTTTATAAGTGCCCATGTAGGCCTATGATTGTTGTTTTTGATGCTTTTTTTTTGTTTCGTTTTCTAGCCATGACATATTTGATCTAAATCGGTTCAGCCATTTACAAGATATGGAGGGGGTGAAGGTGGAAATGAACAACCAAATGTTTGCAAATATGGCCACGTGATATGACAATGAATAACTGGGTAATATACCTAATACTCTTTATACGACGGATTGTGAGGTCAATGAATGGAAGAAGAGAGAAAAACAAGCTGCGCCAACCCCAAGTAACAAAGCAGTACAGGAAGATGAAGATTTTCTCGATATAAGCATGAAAAATCTTTAATTTTTCTGCAGGCAACCCTGACACCTCGGAAACGCTAGCGTTGCGCGTGCGCCGCCGCACAAAGGAGCGGGATTTAACGCACAAAGTATTGTACATCCTCACGGAATATATTGCCGCAGCACGCTTACGAATAGGCGTGGTAGCTAGTTCTCGCTGCACAGGACTGGATTTGGTTAAGGACTAAGTAAAATGATTTAGAAATTGAAGGAAAATGGCGGGGCGTTTTCCTAAAGTACTTATTATCTACCCTTTCCCAACTGCGTCCAAAGGCCCTACCATGAGCTCTTAACGCAATCCCTTTGGCGACCTAAACTGCACCCCTAGCCAAGTTACAACCGTTTCGTTTGCTAGCCAAGTTACAACCGTTTCGTTTGCTAGCCAAGTTACAACCGTTTCGTTTGCTAGCCAAGTTACAACCGTTTCGTTTGCTAGCCAAGCTACAACCGTTTCGTTTGCTAGCCAAGTTACAACCGTTTCGTTTCGATTCTCTTTTCGTTGATCGCCTCGAGTAGGCCACGCCTCTTATTCCTTTGTTCTGACCACGTGACTGAGCGTTGAGATGACGTCAGAACAAAGGAATAGGAGGCGTGGCCGACTCGAGGCGATCAACGAAAAGAGAATCGTAACGAAACGGTTGTAACTTGACTAGGGAGGGCTGGACTGTTAAAGCTCCATCTCTCTTTCTCGCTTGCAAGCCTGACATTTTAACACGTCAAGGCCCCAGGACTGCTTCCAGTCCAACTGACTGAATAGTACCATTCATGGACTGACTGAGCAAAATATTTTGCAGGAGGACCTTTTTTGACGTGAGTATTCGTCAAAAACTACTTCTGCTCTAGGGGAGCGAGAGAGTGTATGACTTTTACTGACTAACTAAAACCCACCGATGTGCCCTTAGTTGCTCCTTGCAGTCCAGGGCCGCGGTGACTCTTTCGCATAATCACTTAGCCCTAGCATTCATGGCAGATGAGCTTGAACATTTAGTAAAAAAAAACCGGCCAAGTGCGACTCGGACTCGCGCACTGAGGGTTCCGTACAAACTTATCTATGAAAACAATTCAATTCCCGAATTGAGTTACGAAGATTTTACCGAGTCGCAATATTTTTTTTGTCTGGTAACTACAAATTTACAGTTTTCAGATTTTTTCCTACGCTTGTGCTATGAGACTGCTTCATGCCAAATTTCAGGATTTTAGATCAACGGGAAGTACCCCATGAATTTTGATTCCCTTGAGCGTGTCGAAATATACTTTTTTGCAACATAAACGGCAGTATCTTTTTTTTTCGTTAACTCAGAAGTTTGATTTTTTTCAAAGCTTCAAGGGACCGCAGACTTGAGTATATGGTTTTAATTTTAACTCAATACCTCTACGCATTCCCGAGATAAAGGATCTTGACAGACAGACAGACATACAGACGGACAACAAAGTGATCCTATAAGGGTTCAATTTTTTCCTTTTGAGGTACGGAACCCTAAAAATTGGTTCGAGATCATCTAATCCTGGCACACGTCAAACGGTATCTTATCGGGGAAAAAACCGAAAAGAAATGGTATTGTCACTAAGTAGTGACAAAACACTGGATTCAAGTGAATCCAATGTTTTTTTAGCCATATAGTTGCAGAAAACGTGAAAAACAAAGCTCAAAGAAATAAAGCTACCCGGATAACTTAAAGCTTTATCAAACATACTAAAGTAAACAAACCTTGTAACAAAGCATTCTCATTTTATTCTATCTGTAAATGGTAGCACACATTGTGGAATCTTCCAAACATTAAAAACATGCACTTAAGACATTAGCGCGCAATCCGGACTAGACATCTGACCTCCATATGAAAATCCAAAATGGCTACCAAGGTATGAGGTAACAGACCTATGCAAATTATAATAATATATTAAGATTATTTAGATAAGACCTAAATCCATATAACAGAATTGCAAATAATATTAAATGTCAACTCGATTTGCTTTAAAACAGAAATCTTTATTAAAAAGCATATTTTTTCTATAAATTAATCGTCAAGTGTAAATAATTAAATAAATTCTTAGCGAGTTGGTCGGTTTATCAAAGACAGCAGTTATTAAATTACACGCAGAAAATTGCATTGCACTACAATAAAAAAAAATATGATAGCAATGTGCGTATTTTCTTGGCTTATCTTCTTTATTAAATAGTTAACGGCTATGTGGCTAATAAAAATGTAAAACGTATCGCGTAGTGCGGCCCTGTGGCTGTAAGTTGGTGCCTATATTATTAAATAGACCATATCTTGCAATCTGTCGGGGCTGAATGGATAATAACGTGGGGTCCGGCCGGCTCTTCTATTACGAATAGGACCTCACTCCCGCCCCTGCCCTGCCAACAAGGATTATACCCAGTGCTTAACTCTAATTGCTTACGTGTTTTTGCAATTCGACTGATTTCGCCCTTTTATAGGGTTGTTAAAGCTTTAAGCTCCTATGCTCTATTGGTCGGCTTTATCGATAAACATGTACTCGTATCAAACTCACATTAGCTGCATAGAATGGTTCGGCCTTACATAATTCCTCGATATTCGTTCATAAAGGTTGGTTACTACGTTTGATTTAATTCAATTTTACTGTTTTTGTCCTATTATAGGGTTGTTAAAGCTTTAAGCTCCTATGCTCTATTGGTCGGCTTTATCGATAAACATGTACTTGTATCAAACTCACATTAGCTGCATAGAATGGGTCGGCCTTACTTAATTCCTCGATATTCGTTCATAGATGCTGTTTAATACGTTTGATTTAATTCAATTTGACTGTTTTTGCCCTTTTATAGGGTTCTTAAAGCCTCTTTTCCTCTATTAGTCTGTTCTTTTGATGAACATACTCATATCAAACTAACATTAATGGCATAGAATGGGTCGGCCTTACATATTCCTCGATATTCGTTCACAGATACTACGTTTAATTTTATTCTATTCGACTATTTTCGTCCTTTATTGGGAGTCCGTTAAGCTTCTAGCCCCTATTTACCCCCAAACATATCAAATAATTAAGATAGGCGCCATTATTATTAAAGGTCATTGACCCTTCTAAATTTATTTACATTCTTTATTCAAAAAACGGAAATAAAGCCTTAAAACTGTCTTAAATCGACACCTGTCATGATCCTTTGCATTTTCTAGTAATTAAAAATAGTTCATTGTTTATTTTTCGTATACCTAAAGCAGAGATATTTGGAAAAGGCCAATGTACTTTATTGCAGATTTATCTAGCGCCTACCATAGTTGTATTCGAACTGAGAGCGGCAAACCTTTCATAAGTTCTCGATTTTCATTCATAGATACTACGATTAATTTTAAAATCTACTAATGTAACCCAGCAGGACTGACTACCATTAAGGACTTCAACTCCTTAATGGTAGTAAATACTAACTGCTAATGTAACGTACTAAGGAATAAAATCTTGGACGAATTATAAAATTTATAAATAGAAAAGAGAAAATAAGTTTATATTAATTCATAGTTCATGGAATTTGATATGAAAGTCTTATCCTAATAGCATTCTTATTAGATGAACAAACAATATTACATGTAGATACTACCTTCTGCCAGCAGCCCTTCGCCCGCGTGATAGTCGAACATTATCCCAAGGAACATACTCCCGGAATAAAAAGTATCATATGTGGTATCAATACATCCATACATCCATACATCCATACATCCATACATCCATACATCCATACATCCATACATCCATACATCCATACATCCATACATCCATACATCCATACATCCATACATCCATACATCCATACATCCATACATCCATACATCCATACATCCATACATCCATACATCCGTACATCCATACATCCATACATCCATACATTCATACATCCATACATCCAAACATCCATACATCCATACATCCATTCATCCATACATCCATACATCCAGACATCCATACATCCATACATCCATACATCTAGACATCCATACATCCATATATCCGTACATTGATACTTTTATACATCCATACATACAAACTTACGCGTTTATAATATTAGTAGCATTGGTAAGCAGTATTTGATGTTGTTTGCGTGTTCCGCAACATAAACAAATCGGTACCACTTACTTTATTATTCAACCGGCTAGCATTTCGGACATATCAAGGATCATTAGACAAATGCTTAGCATAAAGAGAACCATCAATACATTCCAATTTAGACTTCAACAACGAAAACTAAAGACCAGGCACATTTCAATATAAAATACCCGCACAAGCAGGGTGTCCGATACATTCATCATCCCACCATTTGAATAGCCTACTAAATTGCTCGACACACGCGAATCACCGATTTATACATGTTTAGGGTTCCGTACCTTAAAATGAAATGGAACCTTTGTAAGGTCACATTGCGACAACACACGACGACAACCGTCATGTCCGGACAACCGTCCAACTGTCTCTTAAGAGTCTAGAATAGACTGTGTTAGATCCATGAAATAGGAGAAAAAAAAAACAATAAAGTAGGAAAAAAGTTTGTCTTGAAATTGGAATTTACCGTTGCGTTTATACAGCGCCAGCTGAGGTTACTTTATTTACAACTAGCTTTTCCCCGCGACTTCGGTTGTATGAATGTCGGTTATTGCGAACGCGAAGTCGAAGTCGAAGCTAAAATCTATTTTCAGACCTACCAAATATGCACAAATAAATTCATAAAAATCGGTCAAGCCGTTTCGGAGGAGTTTGATAACAAACACTGTTACACGAGATTTTTAAATATTAGATAATACTGCATTCAGTATTCAGCCGCATCCAGTTAGATTGGAAGCCACCCCAATATAGTTTGGAAAAGGCTAGGAAAATTGATTGTACATTAAGAAAGACTACTAGAACCCTCACTGTGCAAGCCCGACTCGATCCTGGCCAGATTTTTTTTTTACTTTGTTCTCGATACCATTCTCGATGGGAATGCATTAGTATTGAGACTTCGAGAGCTCGATACATTGTACCAAACGAGTAAAAAGTTCTTTATAATCGGCCACGCGATTGTCTGTTTATATGTAAACGTTACTTTGTATTTGTATATTATTGTAATTGTGTCTGCAGATAAATTGGCGCTAATTTTATCGGAGTTTTAAGGTTTGTTGTGCTTGTAAAACGACTTTTTGCATCTAACTTGTGTACCTATAGGTAAACCTACCATCTTCGCTCATTGAAGATTTATTTTTCTTTATCTTCAAAATAAATGATATTTATTTTGCAAATAGCTTTTTAAAAACACTTTTGCACGTAATTTTTTTCGTCATTTTAAACGGGATGAGGCCGGTGTTTCCTAGCTGACTACCCTGAGAAGAAAGACCGAAACAAACTCACGTGTAAAAAAAAAAATGGGGCAAAAATTGTTTACAGCATTGATACTATGCTAGAAAATGTTGTTCAAAATTGTAGTCGTATATATGACTATCTACTAATAGCTGCCCAAATTCATTTGATACTTTGAAAATATCTATTTTCATGCATTTCTCTCATCGTCACACTAAGTAGGTTTGTTAATCCTTCATGGTCAAACATCTGAACGGATTTGGAAAAAAAAAATGGCACACCGGCAGAACATATCTTGGAATAGAACATAGAATACCTATTTTTCGGGGAGTAAGATCCCTTGTGATAACATAGGCAAGGTAGAACCTAGTAATAGTAGTATCCTTACTAGCTAGCACATATAAAGTAAATACAACTTATTGTTAGTAAATAAGACTTAGGACTGTGTTAGTATAATTATATATTCTCTTCGTTCCGTTCTGTGGCACTAATCCGTGAAAGCGATGGAACACCACACCCTGCGTCTAAAAGTCTTCCTTCAACGTGAGGGGCAGAAAAGAGTTCGGGACTCGAACCACAATAATAACAAGTTCGTTCAATCAGTCAAACCGATAGCTAGTCCACAAGTCATTTATTATATATATGCATAGGTCAAGAGGACAATAAACAGGCTATCTATTACTATCCATAGAATTTACTGAACTGTAAACAAATTTTCTTGAGCAACAGCTCAGTGTAACACTACATAACATAGTGTAATAGTTCAAGACAAGTCATGAACTTGTTTTGTATTAGTAGAAATTATTGCAAGTCAATCATGGAACACAACCGTACGTACTTATAGGTCGTCTTGTTACGTTACACGGTATGCTCACTTCAACCAAGTGGAGTTAATAATAATAATAATAATGGTTTATTGATCAAAAAGGGTACAGATGATTTGTAAAAACAAAACATAAACTACTAACAAGCAAGATATACAAGGTTAAGTAACCACATTATATAGGAGAATATATTGGTGGAAATACATGGTACTTCTGTTTACAAATTACGTTTCCCTGACTCTTAAACTAGGATATACCTGCCCCCCTAGCCAAGTTACAACCGTATCGTTTTGATTCTCTTTTCATTGATCTCCTCGAGTCGACCACGCCTCCTATTTCTTTGTTCTGACCACGTGACTGAGCGTTGAGATGACGTCAGAACAAAGGAATCGGAGGCGTGGCCGACTCTAGGCGATCAACGAAAAGAGAATCGAAACGAAACGGTTGTAACTTGGTTAGGGGGACTGTATCTTAAGAGACAGTGAACGGCTATATGGTTATGTTTTAATATTACCTAATTATTAAATGAGGATCCGAAATTGTTTAATTGAGGATAGATCGACAGGATCGATCTATCCACAATTAAACAATTTTCAGAATGGTAAGTAATTAAAATTAAATAAATCAAAATAAAATCAAATTAAAAGTTACGAATTTAACATGATGTGTTAAAATGCCATGCGTACGAACGAAAAAGAGGGATGGAACTATACACCTACCCAATATAGCTCCATCCCTTTAACAGTTCAGTTCAGGTTGTCAAATGGATCGCGTTAAGAGGTCGTGATAGGGCCTCTAACCACATTACCGCGTCGTGCAGATACCGTGTCGTGTCGTACTACGACTTTATGTCGTTCAGGTGCTGTGTCGTCAAAAATTTCGCGTTCATAGGGCCCAAACATAACTGCATGCTATATTGCATCGTAAAAATCTGCAAGCTCGCACGACGCATCGCAAGAACTTGCGAATAGATTCGCATCGTACATTGTATGTTTACCTGAACCGATGTTTTGCCGCACAAAATCGCATCGAAGCAATTCGCACGCAGGTTTCTGCGGAGGTTTTGCGATGTTGCCTTGTTGCAAGATGCGGCACCGTATCGTATATTCGCTTCACATGGCTCGGTACCATGGTAGTGTGGCCATCCATCCACATGTATGCTCATAACTCTTTTAGTAACATGCGTTTCATCCCTCTTCTTTACACGACCATACAAGACAAACGATTCCCCTTCAACTTTTCAGTCACTGGCGCCACTTTCAAACTTCCTTTAATATACTCATTTTCTAGGTACTCAGTTTTCATTCAATAATTATATTAAAGTAATCTATCACTAATTCAAACGCAACAGTAATACTCTGAACAACACAACACGTAAAATAAAACAAATACTAAAAACTGCGCTCAATGCAGGTGTAAACACAATGCGTACAATGGAGTGCAATTTACCTCGTACATATCTAAGCTCTAAACCACGGCGCACCCTTACACGATGCAAACGCAATGCACTGCCCAGCAGAACAAACGGTCCTAACATTCACTATCAAATAAACCTGTTCGGGCAAACAAACTACACTGAATCCAAATGTCAAAATAAAACATTATTATTACCCGCTAACTGAACCTGTGGGGTACAAGTACGTCAGTGATTCAGTAAATGTCATGAACGAACGCTATTCCAACTGTCGACTGCGGAACAACCGTGGTACCCATAAATTTTCCACCGACATTACAGTTGCTACAACTCATTCGATTAACGGTAAAATCGATAAAACAATTCACTCGATATCTATGCACGTAACTGTATCGAAGTAATGTGCATTGATTCAATTAGATTCAATACCTACAATCGATAAGATGTGACAATAAAGTACTTATTATCTTACGATGCGATGGCCACGCTACAAAGAAATAGAATAAAATCGTCGGTTTCATTTACCTACTTTGTTACATAAACGTGAGCAATTTAAAGTTACAAAGTACCAAATCCTACAATATTTCTCCCATCTAATCGAGTGTGTATGCTGTTCGAAACTCGAATAACAGTCGCACAACTTAAACCACAATTGCTGTTTAATGGTAAACCAAAAGGCTTTCGTAATTAACTTCAACTTTACAATGTAAAGCACTATCGCCACATTTTTGATTTATCTATAAAATGGCTGACCAATCCCTTTTGTTCGAAAAGGTCAAGGACGATAATATACACTTTGAAAATATTATTATTCTTTGATAATTGAACACAGAACAATCATGGAGAACAAAGATCCGCAAACGAGCAGTACCGTCAGTACAACAGTGTATTAACTCAGGACATCATAAATCTTATGATGTAATGATCTTTGATGAAGTGTGCTTTTAATTTCAACGAAATAATTAATGGGAGTGCAACCCATACACGTCATACAAAAAGCAATATAAAGACAGTCTTACTTTCAAATCCATTAATTCAAAAGTCCATTCTAAATATGCTTAGCGTGCAAATCGTCCATATAAATATGAATACTGAGCGCATCGGCGGCTGCACGCAACACGGGCTGGAGGGATTCATAATCTTTGACAAAGAACAGGTCCCATAGTCAGAGATAATTTTTCGTAACATCACCTCGTCGAGGCTATATCTAAGATTGGATCTTGGAGGTGATCACATGAATTCTTGGGCACACCGCACAGGGCTTGTAGATGTTATCTAAACATCTTAAATTATTGTCCTTAGAGCAGCTACTCGGCTCTCATCTAGCGTTATAATCGCGGAGTTGACTAGAAAATTCACCCGCACCTAACGTTGGATGAGGCAATCGATTCATGTTCGATAGTATAAAACGTCAAATAGCAAACATCTTTTCAATTTATCTAGAACATTGGATTAGCATGCACGATAGCCGCTGCTTCGTAAACATGTTTAAAGCGCATTCACTGCTAGTATTACCGCAGAATGCGACGGACTCAAAAAATTTTCAAAGTAATTTTAAGCGAAGGTAGAGATTTAACAGTCGCATGTTCCTGAATTTAAGATATGCGTGTTGCCAAAAATAGCTCTCATTACGAGATACACACCAGGTGACATCATGCCGTACAATCTCAACCTCTCAGTACAAAAAAGGCCACATCCAAGATGTTTCGCAGCATTTTGTAAATGTGAAGCACATATTTTGTGGTTTTATTGCTATTCGCGTTGAAAGCACGGCGGGCACTCCTACTAATGCTCGGCGTAAGGTCAAATTACTAGCCGACGTTGCAAAGCCGAGTGCTTAGATAGGCACTGTTCAAATTGCGTCGAATAAAAAAATAGGTTTAAGGAGATTGCTAGCGTTTCCAATTGACTTTTACATTGGGAACTCGAACGAGCCCTATTCAATCGGAGGCGTATAGTATTAATCTTTTTTTTTCTGATACACAATTCGTATTGTAATTGAAGAAAAAATGATATTCGTGAAATCGTGATCACCATTAGTGCATAGCCTTATTCTAATTAGATTCGATAGACATTAATATCAGTCAGGTAGTAAAAAGGCTGGCAATCTTTCTCGAGGTACTTGAAGGACTACGTAACTATCAAACAGTGAATATTTTCTGGATGATGAATGATCTGTATCAAGGTTTCATTACGGACAGTGACGTCTTCAAAGAGCCTTATACCGAATACGAATAAGGGTATAGATAAGCGTTCGAGATGAGTCGTTAAAACTGTGGAGTTATTGGTCGTTGGCTCTGGGCGACACGCTAAAGGGCCAGCCGCGAATGGGCGATTACTTTCGTTGACCCATCACTTTCGATATGGTAATAGTCTCCTATATAGGGAAATTATCTATCTAGGTCGAATGTGCAGAACTGCAGAGTGAAGACCGAATTGTAATTCTGACAAGGTAGGTATTCATATTACGCGGTTGCACTGATAGGTTCAACTGCATTGCAATGCTGATTTAACCGTTTTGTAATTTGGTTTGTGCTCTTAATTTCAATTGTATACAATGCGATTGCTTGCCTACATACCTACTGGAATCAAGTCACGATGAGATCGTTTGTATTCAATCTGATTATCTCATCAGCTATAGTTTCTAGATTAACGTCTTCACGGGTTAGTAACGCATTTCGCACATATTGCAGCTTCATGCTTGCGTAGAAAAGACTATTGAGACATTCGAAGACCTGTTATTTTATTATTCAATGCCTAATGTGAAATAAATTATTGTTTTTATCACCTAACTAAACAGTTTTCATTCTAAAGTCCTCTTAGTTCTCACCTACCTACACTAAAGCCGGGAAAATGTCAAGACAATCTACGCTTGGTATTGCAGCAATAGACGCATTTTGCTCATAAATAAATAATTTGATCATTTTAGCGGGCTCCACTGCAGCGCACAAGTGCACCTTACTCAGCGATTGCAACATGTACGGATCACGGAGAGAAACACCGACTTGTGAACGAAACTGCTTTAAAGCGATGAAGCTGCTTAGTGCGCTTGTGTTGGACCTAACTTATGTACGAGCGGGACATGGAAATAGTAGTCTGTAAAAAATATATGACCATTTTTGAATCATTCAGATAAGTTTGTAGTCGTGTTTGGTTGCAGTGAGTGCCTAATTGGTCTTTACGAGCCTGTGTCGAGCAGTACCTGCTTCCTGTACAAGGGAGGCTAGATATGCGAACCCAAAATAATCCGACATGGTATTTTAGAATGTGAAGCGATTTTAATTTTACAGTTGCTTGTAATTTGGTTGAAAATTTAGAAAATACAAAATACGTTTGGAAAATGTTCAATCTCTTTATAAGCAATGTTCTAAGTTTTATTCTACAATTTGTAAGAATTTACGTTTGAACACATAATACAATTTACTCAAGGCAAAACTTAGGCGGGGAATAATAGAGCTTTTACAAACTGCGGGAACTTTTGAAAGAGGTAAGAGTGGTGGTGAATAAATTTTAGTCCGTAAAAGTCTGACACGACCTCTCGCCCCACTCTAGAACGGGAGAAGATATTTGATGATATCCCTCCTTAAAAAAAAAAATACAAAGCACTGCAAATTTTTTAAACATCTTTCTCATAACTCCTATCGACGTTCCAATGAAAAAAAAAAACATTTAATAACATCAACAACAAATCCTTAAAACAAAGCCTCCATAAGAAAACCATCTAACAAACGCACAACAAAGCGCTTTCCGATACAAGACGAAGCGCGTGGGCCGGCGCCCCGGGCGACCTATCTCCATGAACAAATTATAATTTCAAAATCCCATCGATTTATGTGGATGCTCATCTGAATAAACCCGTGGTCTATTTTACGCTCAGTATCTTACTATTGTTTTTCGTTCCAAAAAGAATCCGTGACAACCACTATCTACGATTAACAATGTCGCTAAGGTGTAATAAAATTGCACAAAATTATGTTAGTCAGATTATTTTGTGTGGGTATGTTCGGACAATATTTTATATGAATATTTGTGTCCTGTGGCGTCCGGAGATATCGGACAAGCACTGAAAGCATAGACGCGAACACTTTTTATTTTGAAAAGCTAAAGACATATTTTTCTCATTGTCCGTACGGCTGTGCCTCGTCCTATAGCTAAAAATGAATTTTTAAACTTGTCAATCGTATTGATATCTTTATTTAAATAATTCTTCTGTATGTGTGTTTATCATCTAACTCTGCGGCTTGACCGATTTGGATGAAATTTTGTATATATATTTGAATGGGTCTCTGGATGTTTTTGTGGCGCTGCAATCTTGTTCTCTATTTTTTTTTTCTGACGGATATCCAGCTGTCAGACAGGACAACGTTTGTCGGGAACGCTAGTCTTCTCATAAATATTTATTTTTAATCGCAGATAGAACTATTTTCTTCTGTCAATCCAAAAGTCAATCATTTTCTACGCTGAGTAAATACGGTTGTTTAAAAGATTCAAAGTTTCGACCAAAGCATTTGAAAGGGTAAACCTTAATCACGTTATAATGGAGGCTGATTATTACATCAACCACGCCAACAAACCGGGTGGCCTATTAGCCAAAGACCGCACATTATTGTTGGTGTGGTTAATGACTTCCTAAAGACCATTTTGGGCGAAAACAGATTAAATACAAACTGCCTTCTAATACCAATTACACAAACCAAAACCAACCAACCAATACCAATTACCAATTTACCAATATACCCTATTTTCTTTTTTTTTTTTTTTTTTTTTTTCTTTTTTTTTTTTTTTTTTTTCCAATTTTGTTTTATTTTATTATTGTTTTTGTTACTATTTTGGTGTACAATAAAGTTTTATTCTATTCTATTCTATTCTATTCAATTACTTTGTGAAACTATTTGTCTTTTCATAGCACGTTTTATTTCAAAGACTCAGCTGGTGTAATGTGGTCTATTTACGATCAAAGCATGTATTAGAATATAATTTTGATTTGCGTTTAAATACTTAAAAAAGTTAATTACTTAAGGGGCTCCCTTTGTAAATATACGTTTTTCAACTTGAATGAAGTATCTTAAAATGGCTTCATAAAATACAAAAAAAAAACAATTCTTTGATTCATGATCTTCAATTTTGTACAAATATTTTTTTCATTTATTTTTCTACAAATGTTAAAAAAAAAAACAATTTGCGTTTATTGATGGTGTTTCAACTTTTTTAACTACGCAATTACCAACATGAAATTTATACCTGTCTATTGAGAGTATAATGATTTTAAACATTTTACAAATACTTTTTTTACTAACAGTACATTTTTTTTTTTGAGATATAGTACTATTTTTTTTCCATTTTCAGTAACAAATTTTGTAAATCAAACCGCCACGCGTGGACGTCAAAATGTCAAATCATACGACGCCTAGCCCTTTGGACGGGTGGACGTACGTCATTTCTCTCGCCAAAACGGTCCCGTATTTATCGTTCAAGTGTAATAAAATAGGGGAAGAAGGGTAATAGGGGCTTAAGAGGTTTTTAGTAGCCGCTGGACAGTAGCCCTTCCTTATGTACTTCAACGCTGAGTGCACTGCTGAAGTCATCCCTAGGAGCAACTGAAATAGTTGCACAGACCACAAATAAATAGTTATTTGTGGTCTGTTAAATTATATAGGTTTCAATTTTTTTTTTTTGTAAGTTAATGTTTTTGCTTGCTAAAGACATTTTCATCTCAGAGGTCGATCAACCAAGAAGTTTAAGATATTGTTTATTTTTTCTAAGGTCACCTGTGTCCTTCAGTTGCGTTCCGAAGCCACGGTAATTCTTTGCGCAAATGCTCCCGCAGCAAGAGATCATCCTCTTGCTGCGGGAGCTTGCATACGAGAATTACCTAAGTAGGCCATCTTCGTAATAAGATTCCCGTAACACATCACATTAATACTGTAAGGTATTCCTCTTCGGAATAAACTACTTTATTCAACGGTTGAATCAAATTCTAAAATTTATTTATTTATGTATACTTTATTGTACACCAAGATAATAAATAACAAACAATGATAATGATACATTTGAGCCTAAAAAAAAATTAAAAAACAAAAAAACAACGTGGCAATGCCGCCAGTCTTTTGGGCACACTTCCTGTCGACAGCGATGCGGAGGAATTTTTTGTTGCCATATTTTAGGTAGGAGTTATTGTGTATATGTAATTTTAATTAATTAAGTGTTTTTATTTTTCTTGTTCTATGTTCAAAATAAATATAATTTATTGGTAAATAAAAAAAAAAAATTCCTTAAATAAAACCAAAAAGTAGAACCATTGGTACGAAGCATTTAGAAGTAAGTTTATGTAACACGTAAATAATAGGTGTTCAGACTTTCTCATTAGGTACGAGAACAACAAAAATCCCTTCGTAGGCGTTAAAGAGAAAAATAAGCTAGTGTTGTACCGAGTCGTGAATCACTCATATGAACCAACCGTTGTTATTTGAAACCATCGACAACTGGCTAGTTTAAAGGTCTACCTTAATTTTTAACAGTGACTGAATAAATTATTTTTTTTTAAAGCTTAATTGGGATATCATTTAGGTAAGATATTAATAAAACACAAAATATTCTAAAATAAACGTTTTTGGCTGAAACTATCACCATAGTCCAACAAGTTTCCTGCTTCATTTGCTGTGGAGAATATCTCAAATGTCAATTTTCCCACAGCCGTCTTCCCATCCGGACCTTGGTACAGGCCATGGTCCGGAGCGAGGAGTAGTGGCAGGCGGTTGCCTCCTTCTGCGAAGCAGTAATGCTAGCAAAGGCGGCGGCCGATCGCGTGAGGCAAAGGTCCGCATGCCCCAACCGCCGCCGGGGTTCCGATCCCGATTTCCGGCCACCGTAGGCGCGGGCTTGCGGACGGCGAGCAATGGGTGGCTCGCCGTCCGATCGTCCGGTAAACGTCCGGACCGAGCCCAAGTCGTCGACGGCGCGTAGTGTTCCACGCGCGCCTCAAGGAGATGTCAACAACCGTAGGGGACCAGCAGGGTCGAAGCCTACTGGGGCCATGGGTGATGCGAAAGAGATCCCCGGGGCCCTGGAAAAATGGCAAAGAAGGAACAGGAGTGGATTTTTAGTCAGTAAAAGTCTGACACTATCTCCCGCTCCGCCCAAGAGCGGGGGATGTCATTAGATGATATTCCCACACGAAAAAAAAAACCGGTCTTCCCGTCCGATTATAATTTAGGTCTTCAAGGCTGAATAAGCTCTTAATAAACTAGTGCGATTCACCTTTATCGATTGCATCACTGTTTATCGTCAGGTGCGATCGCAGTCAACCACTAGTTTATATCATTAAAAAAAATGCCATTTACTCAGGTGCCTTTAAGCGGGTGCCCAATGTGGCATACGTCCTGTGGAAGCTTTATGTACCAATGCTCAAAAGCCAAGGGTTGTCCAATCAAAACAAACATAAGCTGTCGCGAGCTTATTACTGTTAAGTAACACGTTTGCCTTCGTGAAGCTCACGACCTCGTACTCCGGAAATCACATAACCACTATATACATATATTACATTACATTACATTACATGAGTGTTAATTTCCTGCCTGGGCATTTTTTTGAGGAGGGAAATCATCTACTGGCTTCTCTCGCTCGAGAGCGGAGCATGTCAAACCTTTACTGACTAAAATCCACCTGTGTTCTTCAGTTGTCCTTTGCTTTCCAGGACCACGGTATCCCTTTCAGAAATTCCCCAGAGCCCTAGATTCTGCCATGGCTAAAGGATTATTCGAAAGAGTGGCTGTAGCCTTGGATCACAAACAGCAAATCAATCGCCATTTTTTCTTTGATAAATTTATATGGCACAGCAACGTTTTCCGAGGCAGCTGGTATATTTATATTTTTGACTTCTATTAAAGCATCGATTTCTATTACAAGTAGTGAATAAGTAGGTGTAAAAATTGTTAAATTGAATACACCTAAATTACAATCGGACGGAAAGACCGCAGTAGGCAAATCGTTCCAGTCCTTCGATGTACGCGGTATAAATAAGGAGGCGAAACTGTACTATATTACTTTACCTCAAATTTGTACATACACACATACCTACTACATACACGAGTGTTAATATCACTTGATCAGTACACGGAAGAATGAGTGCAGGTCGTACACAATCAACGATTGGCACACTTTGATTGGTGATTAGAGGCGATGAATCGGATCGATTAAATGATAATTGGTTTTATAAATGGGGTTACATAACGCAGGCTAGAAAGTGGATCATTTGATACTTGGTTATAGGAGAGGTGCAAGTATTTTGGAAATTCCACAAAAAAATATAGATGGATTATGTGAAAGATACCATATTATCTTTATGTTTGCCTAGCATAGCCCGAAGAATCGCCAAACTTAAGTGGCAGTGGGCATTGCTCGCAGAGCAGATGGTCGATGGGGACGAAAGGTTCTGGATTGGCGACCACGTACCGGAAGACGCAGCGTTGGAAGGCCTCCCACAAGGTGAACCGATGACCTGGTGAGGGTCGCGGGAATCCGATGGATGTGAGACGCACAGGACCGGTCATTGTGGCGACATTTGGCGGAGGCCTATGTCCAACAGTGGACGTCTTTCGGCTGTAATGACCCATATTATCTTTATGTTTATGGCCAGGATAGGGGCTGATAAAAAAGTGTAGAAGCAATTAATCTGCGTAGTCTTTTCCCAACCGTATTGGGGTCGGTTTCCAGTCACGTCGGATGCAGCTGGATATCAATGTATATTACAGGAGCGACTGTCTGACCTCCACAATTCAAATACTCCTTGGAAATACTGGAGTCAGATTTCCTGGCTTTTGACTATCCTTAACAAATGTCACAGATCTACAAATGACAGACAGGACAAACGGCCTAACATGCTTTCTGAGGTACGAAGGAATCTCGGTATGACAAGATGGTCATAAAAAAGTATAGGATGAAAATAACCAAATCTATACTAATATTATGAAGCTAAAGAGTTTGATGGTTTGTACTGTTTGAACTACTGGTTCGAATTAAAAGATTCTTAAGTGTTAGGTAGCCCATTTATCGACGAAGGTAACCAAAGACATGAATGAGACCGCAGGGGACAGTGTCACAGTGTTTGTTATCAAACTCCTCCGAAACGGCTTGACCGACATTTATGAAATGTTTTTCTGTATATTTCGTAGGTCTGAGAATTAGTTGTAAAATTTTTTCACCCTCCTGCCCCCACCCCCATTTTGTAACCACGATATTTCTTTGATAATAATCAATCTAAATGGCAGAACAACGTTCGCCGGGTTAGTTAGTAGTTGTATAAGATGCAATAAATATTACTAAAGAGATCCCACACTGGCCTCAACGCCACCCTCTAACTGTTATGTAAAGCCCAACATATTCAACGGATCAAAAGTTATACTAACATTTCAGCATCATTTCCTGTCAAAGTTTTGCATCATCGTTCAATAATCACATCATAATTACATTGAACTTTGCAATATGTTAGCAAATCAAATAGCAGAGCTACATACAATTGGTAATTGATTCGTGGTTTAAACATACAAGGCGCGAGATACACTTCCTGACAATTTGCAATTTAGTGACTTGACCTAATTAAAAAGTTACGTGTTCGACGTGGTAAACATGTATGTATGAATGGTAATCACCAATCAGTTAAATGCGGTCAAATAATTTTAAATAACCATATTTTATGTGATGAATGATGACTTTAAAAGTGACTTGACCCCAGAGTTTGTTTCGGTGTTTCTTCTCAGTTAGCTTGGAGACACCGGCCTTATCTAGTTTAAATTGACGAAAAAAATGACGTGTAAAAGTGTTTCTTCATAAATAATTTTAAAGATTATTAGTTTAATTTAACTTAAAACCTTAATAAAAAAAAAGTTCTAAGAATTATTCCAGATAAAGAAATAAATGAGAAAAAGTTAATCAATAATAAATAGTCCGGGTCGTTCTTGGTGCAAAGGATGGCCATCGCTATTCAGCGAGGTAATGCGGCCAGTGTTATGGGCACTTTTGCACCGGGAACGATCAGGGGCGGGTTATTCATTGACATTTGACATTTTATATAATTGTAAAATTATAATTTATTTGTATTGTATTGTTGACCACAAATAGAAAATTAAATAATAAATAGTTATTTTTAATAAAAAATTAAAACATTTTATTTTTAAGTAATTAAACATTAAAAGTAAAATATCTAAATTTAAAAACCTATTTGCAAAATAATTAAGTATCATTTATTATTTAATTTAAAGTAAAAAGTATCATTTATTATTTAATTTAAAGTAAAATAATGTAGAGATAAGTATCTAATTTTATTAACGTTGGTCTTTGTCGAGCAGTGGTGTCCCAGTGATAACAACTCCGACTTACGAGTTGAAGGTCGTGAGTTCAAATTCAGGCAGACAAATTACTTTTTCTAATTTATTGCATCACCACTGCTCTCAAAATGGTGAAAGAAAACATCGTGAGGAAACTGGCGCGTCCTAGAACCAAAAATATCGCGTTTGTATGAACTCGATAAACTCGAAACTTTTCGCCAATAGACAAAGTGATTCATGAGGAAGGTTTAGGTGTATAATAGTAGTATAGAAAAGCCGAGAATTTTAAGATATCTAAGGGTGCGTTTCTACTGACGCGAGTGGAGAGGAGCTAACCGTGAATTGATCAATCACAGTGCTCAATGGAAACAGTGTTAGTGGAGCAGAGTGGAGCTGAGCGGTCTTTAAAATTAAAAAAAAAATATAGAAATAGAGTCGAGAAAAAAAAATAGAGTCGAGCAGGCTATAGTGCAAAGCGGGTAGCACGAAGCGGAGGGTAGCTGAACTCCGCTTCAACGAAAACACTTGCTACTTTTCACTACTCTTCTCCACTCCACCCAACTCTGCTTTAAAAACGCACCCTAACACCCGTGCGAAGTTTAGCCGAATAGCTAGTACAATGCGTTCCAAATAAGAATAGGATCGATTGCCATATTGTGACGTCACGTCATACTGTCAAACCGAAGAATTATTATGGTGAGCAAAACAAGAAATTTTTAATTTTTTTTTTTTTTACGAACTGTGAACGAAAAAAGTTTAATCAGAATCCAGTTCTATAATTTTGCTCATCTCAGAGTTCTTCAATTTTTCCCAATTTCTTGCGATTTGACACTCACAACATGGCAATCGATCCTATTCTTATTTGGAACGCATTGTATGTAATAAATTCGGCATTACTAGAAAGCAATCAAACAAGATCAGTCTATAGATACGAGCCTCGCAATGGGTACACATACATACGTAATTATTATTGTGAGCCAGGCCGCACCTAACGCATTCCTATTACGAATACAGAATGACATTAGTTATAACATTATTAATGATATAATTTCCCATCTCATAATAATAATGTTTGAAGCTTTTATTACTGTCAAATAACAGAAGACAAATTGCTTCATTACTAAACCTAATTGTTGTATATTTTAAAGGTCCAAGTTTTGTTTAGTGTTTTAGTTTAGTTTAGTATACCTTTTACTTCTACACGTTCAAAGGGCTGCAAGAATTTTGATGTACACCAGTCTACTAGACTATAGCCTCGAATAGGACTTATTTACGATATACTTTATATACAAGAATAAAAAAAAAAAATCCGGGAGTAGATATGTTCCTCTTGGATAATCTTCTACTTTCTCATGGGCGTAGCCACTGTGAGATGCTAGTGGTTTTTATAAGACTGAACAGAATTGAGTACCTATTTAATCAAAAAAAGTCTTCGGAAAAACAAACCAGTGCATCCTTGAAGTACTACATAAAGTTTGTCTTGTCTGAGTCTATCTTTGAAACTAAATATACCCTATTTTAACAACCCTTCACAATTTAAAACTCAAAATCAATTTAACGTGGGACTAAACCCGGGCCCTAGTTATGGTCGATGCCTGCTTGCCATTTGTTCAAAAGAGTTACCTACCGTGTTACCAGTAACAAAAGGAACACTTTAAGTTTTAGTCAGTAAAAGACTTCCTTTCGCTCCACTCAGAGAGGGAGAAGTCAATTGAAGATTTCCCATATAAAAACCGGGCAAGTGCGAGTCGGACTCGCATACTGAGGGTTCCGTACAAACTTACCTATGAAAACAGAAAAAATCTTCATAACTCAATTCTTCGAATCGCAAAAAATGTTTTTTTGTGACGTAGCTACAAATTTACAGTTTTCAGATTGCCTCCTATACTTGTGCTATGATACCTAGCTTCATGCCAAATTTCAGAATTCTAGGTCAACGGAAAATACTCTATGAATTTTGATTCTGTTGAGTGTCGAAGTTTTTTGCGACATAAACGGCCGTATCTTTTTTTTCCATTAACTTAGAACTTTGATTTTTTGACAGCTTCAAGGAACCATAGACTTAAGTATATGGTTTTCATTTCAACTCGATACCTCCACGTATTTCCGAGATAAAGGCTCTTGACAGACAGACAGACAGACGGACAACAAAGTGATACTATAAGGGTTCCATTTTTTCCTTTTGAGGTACGGAACCCTAAAAACGTTCTTTTTTTCACTGTAACCCCTTTCACACAATTTCAGTAGCATAAATTCCATCCCCGATTAGGCGAACACAAAATAAGACTAAGCAAAAATAGGTCTTATCACTGAAGTACTTCAGCATAATAAGACGAGTGCTGCTTCGTGCTTCCCATGACTCCATTAGTGTGTATCAGCCGGTATACGCCTGTATCGACACCTCGACATGTCCCCAGCATCTTACGGAGCGAGATAAGCCACGTCATCTGAAGGCTAAGAGCGCTAGTAAATAGCGGCAATCAAGAGTTTGACGTGGGTTATGGAATTTGCATATGTGTACTAAGCCAAGGAAAGGGAGGGGCGCATGATTTTAGGGTTATCTGTGGTCATGAGTTATGGAGAGGATGAAGAATGTTGAGTAATTCTTGCTTACGTAAGTTTACTTTGTAATCGGTACTTTTATACGAAGACACTTACAAACAACATGTATACCTTATTAAAAAAAAAAAGAAATAGCTTATATCGAAATATAGGCGTATCGAAATATATTTTTTTTCTCAGTTTCTCTGTTACCACGTCCGATCAAAGAAAACTGCCTAATTTTATCTTTATAACCGACTTCAAAAAGAAGGAGGTTATATTATATATATATTATTATAGTATTTTTTTGTTCACTGATTTCTCGATCAATTTTTTCAGATAAAACTTAATTTTTTTTACGTATATTTAAGCAAAACTCCAAAATTTTACCTGAAAGTGTTGATAACCTGTAAAAAGTGGTCTCTGCGTCATTTTCTAGGGTGATATGTCACATTAACGCTAAACCTCAATGAAATAATAAACATAATTTGAAATAAAATACGCGAACGTCTTTAAAAAATCCTAAAAAATTATCAAAAAAGCACAAGTACTCACGTCATGTGTAGTATCCCCCTTGTGAATCCGCTCCTCTGTCTCCTGGACCCGCTCCGTGATGTTCCTGGTCAGCACACGTTTGTCGTGGCTCTCGCGCACCTTACCGTCGGCGTTGGCCACCACCAGTGACGTCACCTGCACCTTGGCGCCGGCTGGGGCCACCACCCCGCCGATGAAGGGGCTGTCCACTTCTGTGGAGATAGAAGTGATACCTTATAAGTAAATAATTATTACACGGCTTTACTGATATGTGTATGAAGAAAAGTATATA
This sequence comes from Mythimna impura, assembly GCA_905147345.3. Classification (NCBI taxonomy): domain Eukaryota; kingdom Metazoa; phylum Arthropoda; class Insecta; order Lepidoptera; family Noctuidae; genus Mythimna; species Mythimna impura. Next base: position 15,004,834 of record LR990353.1, on the reverse strand, counting down.
TATATACTATCCATACTTATTAACAATAGGACCGATTTGTACAGAAGTATAGATATAAGTGTTAGTGGCGTAGATGACAAAAGCACAATTTGTCAAAATTAAACAGATCTAGGATTTTACAGAAAAATAAATTGAAGCATTATCAAGAAATTGGTATTTGCGAAAACGGGACATTCCACTTCAGTGATCTCAGTTAAATTATTATCTCAACATCCACCTAATTATGAGTGTACATATCATGAAGTATATAGTACGAGTACGTTAGCATTATATTTAAGCACTAAAAAAGTTCATGATATAAACAACACAGCTCACACTTATAAGAAGTTTTTTCTCTATAATGAAAGGAAGCGTGTTTTATCTTAAGTAGAAATAAATGATAAAAGTTCACCTTCAGGTGGCGCCCCGATCGCTTCATTTTCTTCCGCTTCCTCATCAATCTGATCTTCGGGTACTCGATGCTGCAAAGAAAAAATAAATATGTACAAGATCTTTTCATGACAGTCTACACTACCTTCGTCCTACATGATAATTTTTTATGGATAGGCTCGCATATGACCATTATCTCACCTGATGATAAGTGTTGATGTGGCCGACGTTGGAGCACGTTTGCCTAGATGTAACTTACTCACTCTTGACTTAAAGACCCCTTGCTTGTAGTAAACAGGAAACAAACTCCGGCAGGGAATTCCACTCCTTAGCTGTACGCATAATAATGTGTCCCAAAACTAGCTATATTTACACCTGAACCCCCTGCAGGGTTGGGTACAATGGACACAGGACTATAGTACCTATGTACCTGCACCCAAACTTCGCCAATAATGTTTTAGTTCCTTTTTAGGGTTCCGTACCTCAAAAGGAAAAACAGAACCACTATAGGATCACTTTGTTGTCCGTCCGTCTGTCTGTCTGTCAAGACCCTTTGTAGAGGTATCGAGTTGAAATTAAAACCATATACTCAGGTCTGCAGTCCCTTGAAGCTGCGAAAAAATCAAACGTCTAAGTTAACGGAAAAAAAAAATGCGGCCGTTTATGTCGCAAAAAAAACGTATATTGCGACACTCTCAAGACAATCAAAATTCATAGGGTACTTCTCGTTGACCCATAATCCTGAAATTTGGCATCAAGCAAAGTCTTCTTGCACAGGTATAGGAATAAATCTGAAAACAGTAAATTTTTTGTTTCGTCACAAAAAAATATATTTTGCGATTCGGAAAAATCTTCGAGACTCCATTCGGGAATTCAACTATTTACATAGATAAGTCTGTATGGAACCCTCAGTGCGCGAGTCCGTCTCGCACTTGCCCAGTTTTTTTTTAGGAGGGAGGAGCAGGAATCGTCAAAGTACTCCAGATGTCAGATTTTTACTGACTAAAACCCACCCGTGTTCCTTTAGTTGCTCTTTGTGCTCCAGGGCCGTGGTGACTCTTTCAAACAACCCCGCAGCCTTGGATGTTTCAGTTCCTTGTGATGAAGATAAACCTTTCTATTTCTTTCTCCGTATTCATATGCTCCCAAAAAAAATATGGGGATGATTTTAATCTATAATTGCTTACGTGACGACTTTGTTTTACAGAGTGAGCCATACTCCCGTCTATATAAAACGTCTGATATAAAATGATGAATGAAAACTTTTCTTTCATAAACGATCGCGAACAAGAGTTATATTGTTAGTTACCTCAGTCTGTTGATAATTGGTGGTGTGTGTGTCTTCGTTGACAGAGGTAGATATTTTGGGCCCCGAGTCGCTCAGTATGCGTCCATCTTCCAATATCACCTCGCGCTTGACTCTAGTCGCGATCTGACGGGTCGTTGTCACTTCGCTTTTTTTCCGCGTCACCCATTCTTCTGCAAAAGGAGAGTAAGAAAATAATTAGCCAAAAAATCTAAATTAAATAGATTATTTTCAGTAGTAGATAAAATATTATTATTTCAACAAAACTGTACGAACCTTCTTTGGTTGTTGCTATAGTATCACCAGGCTCGGCCTGTAACAAAGAGGAAACATTCATTAATATAAAATTATTGATAGAAATTAGAAGAGCATTCATTTAATTAAAAATAATTATTGAAATCTAAATTCTAAATGGTAGTTTATTATTCTTGCATACAGCGCCATCTCTTACCGAGTAGCTGAACTTATATAAATCGTAGTTGGTAGGTTGGTTTGCCATGAACTGTAATAGTACTCGTGGCCGTCGCTTGATGGCGCCATGATCGCTTAACGTAAAGACTGTCACCATTAAAATTCATAAAATTATCACAATCCGCGGAAAATTGCACTGCACAAAATCAGTCACAGTTCACATTTATTGTTTATTTACCATATTTAACTGTCCGCACAATTTTCATGCATAAATAAATAATGTTTGGTAAACATTATGATTTACCTGTACACAAACAATAACACTATCAGCTTAATTATTCTAGTAGCTATTAACTATTTACGTGTAATAACTGAAGTAGCGAATACCGTGTATTCTAGTGCCGTGTTAATAATCGACTGAAGGAAAATCAAGGCTTAGCTGTAATTTAATTAATGAGCCGTGGATTAACATTTTCTTTTGGCACACAATGCTGTAGTAACGCGTTGAGTATTCCGTCCGTACGCCTGCGCTTCCGTTGAGACCAACCGATTTATTGAACTCTTCATACAATAAAATATTAAATAGGAAGCAACCGGATTTTCCGACGAAATTATCTTTAGATATGAAAAATGAAGTTGCCTATAAATTCTCATATTGGCTGTGTGCTTGCAAATATCGACCAAAATATTTATCAAACTTTCCATATCCGTGAAAGAAAATTGATTTCAGTCTCCCTCTTTAACATTTTCTGCTCACCGGTTTACTGAAGGCCAACAAGGCGTGTCTAACAAAATCATAGAACCTCTCATCTACATCCCATTCGACCACTTGAGACCCTAATCCCTATTTGAATTTCACGGAAGGTTTATTTTTCGAGAGTTTTCCGACATTAATAATGGTCTACGAAGCAGGGCCTATTCAAAGTTACATAGTCTATGAATCACATTGATTATAAACGGAACGGAAAGTTTTTCCATTTGTGTTCCGCCGGGGAAGTAGAAAATATTACACGTGACTGCAAAAGTTATTAGCTCGCTAAACGCAATTGTCGTCAAGAATATATAAAGATAGATGGTTGCCGTGGTAGTTGTCTACTATGTTGTACGATAGGTACTTAGATACTTAGTTTATAGAATAGGTATTCACTATTATTGGCTTAATGATGTTTTGTTCGTTTTATTGTATTTTAACACGAGGGAGTATAAATAGATACATGAGTCTTGTCTCAATCAAGTTTCAAATCAAATCAAGTTCACTTAAGAACTTGATTTGATTTGAAACTTGATTGTATCTACACTAATATTATAAGGAGGTAAAGTTTGTTTTTTTGTTTTTTTTTGTAATGGAGGAGGAGGAGGAGGAGGTAATCTCTGAAAGTAACTGAACCGATTGCTAAAGTTTTTTCACCGATAGAAAGCTGCTTTATTTCTGAGTGACATAGACTATATTTTATGTTATGAATTTACATGTGGATGGATGGAGAGGGAGAGGGAGGCCAAAGAAAAGATGGATGGATTGTGTGAGAAGTGATATGAAAGAAAAGGGAGTTAGTGATAGCGTGACGAGTGACAGGACAGAATGGAAGAAAAAAACGTGTTGTGCCGACCCCAAATAAAACGGGACAAGGGCAGGAAGATGATGATGATGATGATAGGCTATATTTTATGTACGCTTTCGAATCCGCGGGCAAAGGCTAGTTTTCTATAAATTGCTGCCGAGCGAGTATCAGCAATAATAATGCAAAGATATGCCGGAAACAGGTAGGTTTTTAATAACCTTGAAACATTGAAAACCTCAATTTGTTTTTTTTTATTCGGATATTATCAAATTTTGGTCCCTCTCTAGGTGAACGAGAGGGAACGTCAACTTTTACTAACTAAAACGCACTCGTGATCTTTCAGTTGCCCTTTGCGTTCGAGTGCCGCGGTGACTCTTTCAAACAATTCCGCAACACCAATTTTATCTATGTGACTATATTGTCAACTTCATGTTAACTTTTGAGTACCTACTTGTATTGACAAGCAATCGAAAATTAGCATACCTTAATACTAATCCAGTCTGCAAGGCTTAGGACAAATTATTTTTCTGTTAGCGTTCCCGCCAAACGCTAATATGGCAATGACATTACCTGCAGAGAAGTCACGTGACAAGTGGCGTGACAGGTGATGTCATTGCCATACATTTTGCAATTAGCGATCAGTTCACTTGTTGACATGAACGGATCAGACACAGAGACTCGACTTGTCTTACACAACAATTAGGCATGTGATAATATCAGACCACTTCGTCTTAATACAAACGGTACATTTAACACATGTAAGTAATATGTTTTTCGAGCTACAAGTCATAACTAATCGTTTCTTTCAACACATCACCCGAGTCCTAAAACATGTCATTCAAAACCAATTACATATATCTGATATCATCTAAAAGATCTCGTACCATTGACCCGAGCTCCGTGCAAAACGTTACTGATTGACAAATTGTTATGGCACAATGATATATGGTCACTTTTGCCATACACACATGCCCAATATAATTTGACACGTAGCCGAATTTGGAACTACAAGTGAAAGTACTGAATTTGACAGATAGTTGGACGTAAACCTTTGCAAGTGGCTCCGTAGTCGGATGCCAAGATTTATTGGTGTATGGTACAAGTGTCGACGGTATCGCGTCTCCTCTACTCTATTGAGGATAATGGATAGATGTGCTCTTAGGTGTCTACGCAGGCGTTTGTATTAGTT